>OX243989.1:15000000-20000000 GCA_945859715.1 Apamea sordens
AGAAAGAAAAACGAGTGCGGTCGTAGGACGGTCAGGAATGAAATTCCTTTCGCGATACTCGCACGCACACACACTCGTATAATTATAATAGAAAGAGACAGTGAGGGAGAGAGAGAAAGTGTTAATTTAATACGCGTTTTTAATACAGAGCCATGTTGTACTTGTACTCGTAAGTTTTTAGAAGCTGAGTTGTCGCCATCTTTCATTTTCATTTTGACCTCGCTGCCGGCTTTAGTTCCAGTAACTGGGTTGTGGAGGTCAGTTTTGCTGTCGCTCCATGTCAGCTGCGTGTGGTTAGACTGAATGCCGACCTCAACAAAGTTGGGAAAAAGGCTAGGCAGATGATATAGGCTTTCGTAAACTCAAAATGACCGACCATGATGAAAAATTTTAAAGTTTTTGCAGCCGCCATCTTGGATTTTAATTTTGACCAAATTCACACGTTCTCTCTCTCTTTCTATTATAACGAGAGAAAGTCGCATGTAGGGGGGGCATAACGCTTTCCTGCAGCTGAGCAGACAAATCTGTCGAACATAATTATAAAGCAAAGAATTATCAATATGCTCCAAAATCATTCAGATTGTTAATGTAAGTGTGTTACGCAATGTGGGTGCTGGATGCTGCCAACTGTTCTGTATTCCGTATTAGTTTCCAGCAGAATAATTTTGAAAAATACATTCTATATAACTCGTCTACTTGGGACATTCCAAAGTTTACTTTTAACGCTTACGCACACAGGTGCGAGAACAATATCCATGAAGTTTTCACAGAAATTAAGGGAGCCCAAAATTCTCAAATCTAAATAAATTACTACGCAAAAACGTTTACCTCCAAGATAAAGCTAGTATCAGTTACAAGCTAAAGATTAACTCAGGTAATTAAATATTAATCGTCGCAGATTGTCACGATTCGTGTACCTCTGATAAACAATTAAAACGTCAATGTGAAAAACATTTCTTTTATTGTATTCTAATGCCATAAAATACCATCTTTTGTAGGAAAAAGGCGAAAAACCCCGAGATTTCTTTTAGAAGTTATTCCTTTGATAATTAAAGTCACGCGATTTGTTATAATTAGGTTTTACCTGAAGTCTCGTGCACGTGATAAAACCTTGTCAATTGTTTTTTTTTTTACTGAAGCGGATAATCTTTATTATTGATTATGTGACATGACACGCTTGCATTCCCCAATGGGTTGGGCAAAAGCGAATCGTACACACACTATTATTTTTTTGGGTTGGTGGTTTTTAAAACATTTCTTTTTCGCGTTTCGAAACGCGAAAAAATCAAATACAAAAGTCATTTACTTAAAGTTCGATGCTTAAATGACTTTTGTATTTGATTTACTTAATCATTTTCATTAAAGGATTTAACGGACTTCTGCGAGTTGGCTTCGGCCCCTCGTGCGCCATCCAAAGGTTGGGGATATTGCTAAATAGAATATTGCCAAAGACACCATAATAATAATATTGATGACCGTGGGGTACCCACTGCTACATGATTTACTCACCATGCTTCGAATTAAACCTAATTAGTGTTAGAAGTAGGTTCGATTCATAAATCTTGTCTTCCAAAATTCGCCACGTCCACGACGTTGTCGGCGGTAGCGCAGAGGTCATTTTGATTGCATGTTTTGGGACATAGAGGGAAGGATAGGAGGTGGAGCATGGTTTGTGATATAGCTCCACAATCACACCCTACTGCCGTTCCGTCAAGGTAGCCCCACTTTACCAGGTAGGTTCGAATATAGACCACAGGAGGTAGGCTAGCTGCTAGCCATCGTAATCACAAACTCACGCGATTTCTTTTAATTAGGTTTTACCTGAAGTCTCGTGCACGTGATAAAACCTCATCCATTGTTGACTGAAACGGATATTATCAATGACTATATGACATAACATAAAATTACACCTGTATTTCCCAAAGGGTTGGTCAGAGGCGTATTGTACGTATCTTTAAAACTTCGAAACGGTTACTAAAGGGTTGGTGGCTTTTAAAGCAATTCTTTTTTACGTTTTGACGACTGCGATGCGGAGGTAAACTTCGATTCCTAAATGTCTTTTGAATCTAGCCTATCTTTATGCAGTCAGAAGCCTCTTATAAACATTGGGTTCCCACTGCTACATGATAAAGATAATACTTAAATATGCTTGGAACTAAACCTGATTGTCAACATTTCACGTGGCCAGAGGTACAGACACCAGCACATCAACCTACTACAATCTGTCAAATTTCTTTAATGGATTTTCAACTTTATCGCTAAAGCATTAAGGTTCAAGGTTGATTGGGAAAATTTGACAGTTTCGGGTAGCTTGACCTGCTGGCGTCTGTACAAATATCCTTCAATCTGATGCAGATCGAGATTGATAGATATTGATAGTCTCAGAAATTAGACTACTTAGCTGCTAGCCATCTTTCACAAATTCTCATAGTATGTGGGAACTAGGTCGGCCTACTTTTCCGAATTTTTTAAACAAATTCTCACTTAGGCACTCATTTATTTATACCATGTAATGTAATGTTATAATTGTTTTGTACTACCGGTGTCGATTGACCCCCATCGCAGACCAAGGCGTATTTATAGTTATAGCCAAACAACTCAAAGAGGTCAAGCAGCTGTGTGGCCTTTTAACTTAGTTTTGTATTGTATGTACTGACGCCAGCAGGTCAAGCTACCCGAAACTGTCAAATTTTCCCAATCAACATTGAACCTTAATGCTTTAGCGATAAAGTTGAAAATCTATTAAAGAAATTTGACAGATTGTAGTAGCTTGATGTGCTGGCGTCCGTACTTAATGGAAAATAGAACAATAACACCTGAATAGTGGATGTTTTAAATATTGCCCATTATTGTTATTATTACAGAAAACAATGTACCTACTTTAGGACTTGTTGTAAACCGCCATTAAAATAGGTAAATAGTTCAATAATATTCCTACATTGTATGATTGTGGTGCATATAAAGAGCTCTTATGACACAATGGTTGCCCATACCTTATAGTTATAATAACATTATGACGTATTTATACGGCTATCGGCAAGCTGTCGGTACATTGATGGCATTAATGATGTAAGTAATATCTTTGTAACAATATAATTTAAAACAGCATCCATGGAACTTTTTGCTCGTTCTTCTCCATAGATACCTACTACGCTTTGGAATAAATAACTAGCTTCATCTTTCTGACTGAGCGAGTCCTTGACAGTTCAAAAGTGCCTGTAAATGATTTAATTGAAATAAATGCTTTGAGTGTACTTTGTTAAACTCTGGACTACTTCTTCAACATTTTTCTAAGTTATGATAACACTGAGGATCTTCTACTGGGTAATTTACAATGATAATGAACTACATATATGAATCAAAATCTAACAGTAAACGAATGTGTATTGGCTACACCCTAAGTATTCTTTCTCACTACTCTCTCCCTACACCTACTCACTACATACACTCACACACATTCTATACTTACTCTCTACACACACACACTCAGACTACCTACATTAATTCACCACAGCACACAGTTGAACAACTTGCATTTGTGTTTCTTATACATAAATTATATCCTGTTTTCTTTTACACCATTTGCTTATTGTTAAAACGTCCCGATTTAGTATAATATGGCTTTGTTTCTAACGAAGAATCACTGGCTCCTAAGACACAGGCACCTACACCTAGTTTAGGAGTCAGAGAACTAAAACTATTGTGACCTAGTTATAAGCCTTATATACTCTTAGTCTTTGGATACTGTAATGTGATGATGATTTGATGGCTTTTGGTGAAATAAAGAATTTTATTTTATTTATTTATTAGGGAAGCCGTAGGTCCTGCGCCTCATCTCTCTCCGGTTGAGTTGGATTGCTGTCCCATCATACTACGAGAGTGAAGGGAGAGTGCACCTATTTATGCGCACACACTTGTGCCTTATAATATCTCCCGCCCGATAGCTATAGTCTCCGCTGAGATTAGCTGCCAAGACCGAAATTCTGCCTGGAGACCTATTAGGTAAGCGAATTAGCGGTAGTAGAGAGTAAGCGGTAAAGTTATGCATAAAAATTACTATTTGGCATTTTTACAAATATTTTGGTATTCGCTCTAATATAATTCTTTCTCGAATGTCTCTTATCATTGCCAATCTTCGATCTACTAAGTATGAACATCGAAGTCGCCAATTAAGAAACAACGCAGTTTAATCATTACTTACACTCTATATTTAGATATAAAATTCCCCACATAACAATAACACCAAAAAATGTAACAAATATTTTGAATCAACTGTCACTTCTATATTCACAGTAAACAATACAAATACAACTCATTGTTAAAACATGCATCTTACGACCAAAATATCTTGACACTTCAGGGTAGGGCTAGTAGTAAGGGCAATCTGTCAAACTCAGCACAGCATTTTTAGTTCCATATTTCGCCACCAGCTAAGTTAAAGTGGTCAGTGTGTCAACAAATACATAATTTCAGACAGTCACGAGGCGCCTTTCAAAGTGCAAAGCCAAAATAATAATGCATTTCACATCCAATTAAAATTCAATCATCACCCTTATTGATATAAGTTTAAGCACTATGTAAATGTTAGTCAACGGTAAATGAAAGTTTGTTCAGGAAATGCTGCCAATTTTCTGTCAAAACATTCAGCTCGTCTCACAGCCTTGGCCTGAAGCTTCACAGAAATCGTAATTATAAATCTGAAAAATATTTCATTTTAAAAGTCATCACTCACTATCGCTGAAGACCTGGACATGAGTTACCTTGGGTAACCTGGAAGTCTTTAAACAGACTCTGGACCCAGGTTGACCTAAGCTACGAAAATCTGTTTAGGTGGAGATTCATAGACGACTCCGCCTTGGAGTGTAATGTGGTGCTGTTCCACAAACGATGAGACACTTAATATCATGTACTGCGAGTTCTGTCAGCTGCACGTTACAGGAATCAGTTCCTGGACGCTGGTGATAGCGCCGACCCTGGTGATGGCAAGTAGCCGAATTCTGGGCCGAGTCCATTTAGCTTGCTATCGACACACTAAGAAGAGACTCACTATAACCGCACCGCAGTTAACGGCCCGGCACCGTTTTGGAACAAATCAATCCGCTTGTAACCAACGCGCCGCCAGCAAGACGACTGCTCGCTGCTGGCACACCACAAATGAGGTAACAGTTTGTTTGTTCACGCGCCGCTTACTAGTTGGTAGCTCACCGTCCATGCACCACCGGTTAGTTTTCAGCTTACAGACCGGTTTTGCGAACATTAGTGAGTGATTTGAGAAGCACGCGTTTCTACGTTATGTCTCAGTTTACGTGGACTGGCAATTAATTTAAAGCTACTGCACTTGACGAAGAAGAGAATATTTTTCGGGCGACGGGGAAACAGACGTGCGACCGGCTCGAGGACCGGGCAACGGCGAAAGGTCCCCGCGAGTACGGCTAGACACCAGCATGCATATCGCTTGCAGGCGTGTCTGTCTTCACCTGGGAGTGGACTGCTCGCTTAAAGCGTTCCGTCGGCGCAGCTGTATATTTACGATTCTGAATTGTCATCGTAAAATTCACTTTAATACAGTTGATTTAAAATCATCATCTGCCTGCCTTTTCCCAACTATGTTGGGGTCGGCTTCCAATTTAACCAGATGCAGCTGAGTAGCAGTATTTTACATGGAGCAACTGCCTATCTGACCTCGACAACCCAGTTACTCGGTAATACGAAAGCCCTTGGTATGACTGGTTGTCAGACTTTCGGGCTCCTGACGACCCGTAACGACTGTCAAAGATCCACGAATGACGCCGGGACCAACGGCTTAACGTGCTTTCCGAGGCACGGAGGGGTCTTGATATGTAAAGTTACGTTAGTCTTGATAATTATGTACAGTTGATTTAAAATCCTAACTTAAATGACAAGTTAATTGCTGTGTCGGAGATAATGAGTGACGACCTTTGTTCGATGTCGGTCAAGCACTTGAACTTCCAGTTTGATTAGCAAGAAAAAAAAAACGTTAGGTACCTACCTAAAATAAAATTGCGATATGTTCGCCAAAAATGTAAACAAATATGAGTTTATGGAGAAATAACTTTAATTCCTACACAATAAAGTTCAGTTTACGCTACAACTTCAAAAAAAATTAATAACCTTTTCAATAGTGCTAGTCACTCTGAAATCAACTGATATACCATTAAAATAAAGTTGATATTTGTTTAACTTGAAATAACGTCAATTTGACACAACATAGATAAAATTTTAAATACGAGTAGGTACCTACATTATTTTCTTTTTGTTTTGTTATAGGGCCACCAGTTACATTCAAAAATATTCAAATGCAAACAGTTTTTTCATAAGCATACTAGTTACTTTTACTTGGACCTTGTTATTTATTTATTAAGGTACACCAACAGCTATATCACACTAATATTATATAGGTGAAAGTTTGTGAGTGAGCGTGTGTGTGTGTTTGTTACTTCTTCTCGCTCAAACGACTGAAGGGATTTGGATGAAATTTGGCACACAGATAATTTATAACCAGGATTAACACATAGGATACTTTTTATCTCGATATTCCCACGGGATCGAACCTATGCGGGTGGAACAGCGGGGCGCAGCTATTGTGTAATATATATTAAGTACTAGCTGCGGCCCGCGGTAAGTATCCTGTGTTAATCCTGGTTATAAACCACCTGTGTGCCAAATTTCATCCAAATCTATTCAGTAGTTTTGCGTGAAAGAATAACAATCCATCCATCCATACAAACTTTCACGTTTAGAATAGATCGCAATAGTCTCGGTCTTACACAGTCGCCAATTATAGGTTTACCAACAATCTCAGAAAACACACATAATAATAGCAAAACTAAAGGCTAGAATTAAAAAAATATGGAAAATTACCTCAACAAGTTTTAATTGCTTTATTTTATCTTAATTCTTCAATTATAATTAAAAAGGTCACGAATGTGATTGCAACAGTGAAATTCGTTCTTGTTGTCTGACCTTTTAATACATACCTAGTTAGTAGTTACCAGTTCAATAAAATCACAGCTTGATACTAATTAGAAAAACCCCAAGTCTAGACGTCTAGACTGTAAAACCATAATTTCTGCTTAGTTACACACAGACGTACAGAAGCCAGCAGTTCAAGCTAACCGAAACTGTCAAATTTTCCTAATCAACCTTGAACCTTAATGCTGTAGCGACAAAATTAATAATAATAATAATAATATCCCTGGACATTTCACACAGCTAAGCAGCTAGTCCCAAGCTAAGCAACCCTTTTTTGTAAATACATACATATTATAGATAGAAAAACACCCAGACTCGGAACAAATACATGTCGGTCATACAAATATTTGTTCCGTGCGGGAATCGAACCCGCGACACGCAGCGCAGCAGTCAATCGCTTAACCACAAGTTCCAACAAGACAAGTTAACAAGTTCCTTATTTGTCGCGCGTTGCGAAAGGGGGCTAGACGGAAAAAATTAAGACCAAAAGTTGGAACGACACTTTTTGCTATAGGTAGTTGTAAGCCGTCCGGCGTGCGCGTTTCTCTATCTGTCTCTCTCTCTCTCTTTGAACTTCGTTCCATCCGGGTGTCTCTTGACATCTCTCAAGTTTTTTTTTATGTACTTATGACCACGCATAGGTTTTTACAGAGTAGTCCGATTTTGATCATTCTTTTTTTATTGGAAAGGGTAGCGACTCAAAATTACTAAGGTATACTTACATTAGTTTAAGAACTTAGTTATTAAAGTTAAGTAAAAAAAGGTTTATTATTTTTTGCTTTTCAGTTTTTTCGGCGGTTTAATTTTTTCGTTAAAAAGTTTTTCTTTCACACAGCCGTTAGCTCGGAAGTTTCATTGGGATTCTTTTTTCAATATCCTCTGTAGCAGCTCAGTCCCAATCTGTCAAAAACTTTCTTAATTTCCTTACATTATTGACAAGTATTTAACACCGATTGTCGCTGAGATGACATGGCGACTCGATTTTGATTTACGAGAATTGTCTTTCTGGTTTTGCGACCCGTTAAGATGGAACTTACAACATACAAAGCTGGCTGAAATGTGATAGTACTATTGTTCTACCTACCTCTTGAAGGATTAAAGGCGATATGTTATGAAAACATCTGACTTCCGTCATTCGTCAGCCATTATTTCGGCAGCTGCTGCCACACAATAGGTCTGGCCTGATAACCCCACACAAAGGTAGGAAGGTAAAAAGAAACGTCAACTATCAAACAAGATGGCGGCCTCTTATAAAATAGTTTTTACAAAAGGAAGATTTGCTTTTACATTTATGTAAAGGTAAAAGGTACAAGTGATGTCAGATAGAGTAAGGCAGTGACCGAGTGACGACCAAGGACTGTAAGACGAAGTGTCGGTCGTCCGGCCTCGAGATGGGCGGAGGCTATTTTCCTACAAAAAATCTAATTAGTCCGTCAGTTAGATTATCAAAAAATATTGAACCCGTATTTTTTCTTTTGTCAATCACTTTTGCAAGCAAGTGACGTCACGACTCCCTACACCCAAATTTTGACGCGCTTTATCTTTGTCATTTTTTGTTTGATTGACAAAAGAAAAAATACGTATCCATTATTTTTCGATAATCTAACTGACGGACTAAATATAATTATTATTTTTTTATCCAGGCAACTACCCTGGTAAGAACCAGCCCCCTAATTGCGTAACACACTCAATCTGAATCATTTTGAAGGATATTGCTAATCCATTGCTTCATGTGTTCGAAAAATGTATCTGCTCAACAACGTAAATAACGCAATGAATGTTGTTGAACTGTCAAAATGAAACCCATTGCTACTGATAGTGTTTTACGCAATAACCCCGCCGGATAAGTTTGGCATAAGAAAAGAGAGGCCTATGCTCTGCAGTGTATGTGGATGATCATGACGATGATGATGAAAGGTACAAAGCTACGCGTTCATTCATTGATCATTATTATTACTTAATGTATTACTTAGTTCTTTTGTTTAATCTATTGTTCTATTGTGGACAAAGCACTTATTTGCAGTTTAATAATTTCTTGACATTCGTTTGTCAATGGCGGAATGGCATTGCATGAAGCGGATGCGCATTTGTTTTTCTTGCACTATGAAACGTGAAAACGTGAATAATTGTAGATACCGAGCATCAGGTGGAATGACAGCTTACTTCATTTCACGGTCAGATTTTTACGTCGATCTATTTCGTAAAAATGTGACCGTGAAAACTTAGGTTGAAGCGAGCTTGAAGTGAACTGTCATCCCATCTGACTGACTTCACCTGATGACTAATGACTTCACCTTAGTTTTCACGGTGAGATTTTTAATAGACTGGCTGTCGCATTTTAAGAAGCAATTTAAAGGATAATATTTCAAAATATTACAAACAATGCCATGACTATCGCCAAAATCTATGTCTGACCACCGTAAGGATCGCTATTCCTGCTTGCACCGCATAATTATTAGTCGACCTAAAAAGGATCCTCTTTTGTTTTACTTACGGACGTATCAGTGATCATCATGTGCACGGGATTTTGTTTTCAAAATGTCAGATATAGGTTTTTGTTGGAGTGTAGCAAAAACAAATCGATCCTACTTCAACACTATCGTCTTTCTCTTTCCAACTCATAAATATTATTTTTTACCATCCAGCCCGCCCTCACCACTTGACCGAAATCCTTACTTTCGCATAGCGACTGTACTACTCTTTTAGCCTTGTGTGGGATCACATTCACACGTCTCACGTAATATTAGTAAACACACCTTCCAATATATAAATATAAAAGGATAATAAACACAGGGTAATTTGTATGGTGTACAATAAAGAGTATTCTATTCTATTCTATAAACGTATTATAATAAACCTTATTAATAACCTAATGATTAACCTTTCCTTGGTATTCCTCCAATAATCCTAACAGTTTTGGCGATAGTATGTCACACACTTCTAAACTAAGCGAAATAGGTACATATCGAAGGAGTTTGATCACGTCAATTGGTCAAAAGATGGAGCATCACATTTATAACCGTTCTGTTGACATCTTTCACAAGAATTTCAAGCATTTTGTCGGCAATTATGTGGTTGATAAACAACGTGCAAATATGCTCACCGCGCGCTGTAAATAGCCGTGCCTTCCCACGTCTTTAATTGTGTGTAGTGTTTGTAAACGTATTGTTGACAGCCTGCCATCACTCACTCACTCACTACCAGCTGTGATCTATGGACCAGCAGTGCGATTCTGTAACCATCTCACCGTGAAAACTTATGTGAAGTGAGCGTGGAGTGAGCTGTCATTCCAAATAATACTAGGGATTGACACTACTGACACATCACGCTCACTTCACTTGAGTTTTCCCGGTGAGATTTTTACAGAATCGACCGGCTGACATGTCTCTGTCCTAATTATTATAGTCAGCCAAGTTGTTATTGGAGACCAATCTTTTATTTATTTGGGTATCCGTGACCCATACGATATGAAATACTGCTTATAAGCACAACCGTGGAATTACATAAATACAAAAATTTGCGCCATCTTGCCATGGAATTAGTATGTAGGTAGGTACTATGTAGTACAACAACAAACAATTATGAAGGTTTTGACCGACTTATTTCTGGCTCACAGAATAAGCAAGCTGAAGTGGCAATGGGCTGCTGGCCATATTAGCCGTAGAACCGATGACCGTTGGGGTAGACTTGTTCTTGAGTGGAGACCGCGAATCGGCAAACGTAAGGTAGGACCCCCTTAGGCTAGCTGGAGAGACTATCTTCGAAGGGTGGCTGGTAGTAGCAGCATGAGAGTCGCCGAAAATTAAGCTGAATGGCGTGCACTAGAGGCCCTATGTCCAGCAGTGGACTGCTGTAGACTGATGATGATGATGATTTGTGGTTCCAAAAAGGTTTAATGTTAACCAAAGGCTAGAATAGTTAGGCAAGTTAACCTCTGTGTCATTTTTACTATACATGACTGTAATGGCGATAGAAGATACTTATAACCGTTCTCTAAAAACAAAGACAAATTAGAATTTCTAACTGTATCTGTATTTATGTCTGTAATTTATATGGTGTACAGACGCCAGCACATGAAGCTACTACAATATGTCAAATTTCTTTAATAGATTTTCAACTTTATCGCTAAAGCATTAAGTTCAAGGTTCATTAGGAAAATTTGACAGTTTCGGGTAGCTAGATGTGTTGGCGTTTGTACATAATGAAGAGTATTCTGTTCTATTCGAAAGACATAAAACTCGAGAAAATATTGAACTTTTTCTTACAACAAAATATACTGACCTGCATTACGTCACTTGACACCTATTCCCAAGGTGGCAGAAACTATAAAACGCCACGAAATATGATTCTAGCTTATTTTACTAGTTTTGCTTCTTCTACCTTGTGTATTTATACAGGGTTAAATTAAATTAATTATTTCTTTTTATACATTTCATTAATTAACCTACCTATTTTAAATTACACTTTTTGTTCTGGAAAACCCAAGATTCTCATTCCCACACAATATGAGGTAATTTAACCTCAGAATAAGTTGTTTAGTGACTAAACAAATACCTATTAGTAATGAAATAAATAAACTTTAAAACAATAGAATGGTGACACCAGTTGAATGTCATCTGTTCTGTCGACATTATAATGACATTCAGACGGTCGGATTAAATGTTGAAGTCGACATTTTTGTCTAAGGAGATTTATAGCAGTAATCCAGTCTCAAAGCGGTCTGTTTTTGTTAGTTAGACTTTTTTTATGCAAAACATCGTGAGGAAACCGACATGTCCTAGAACCAAAAATTCAAGGCAGACATCCACCAACCCGCACTGGGCCCGCGTGGTAGATTATAGCCCACTCCCTCTCACAGAGAGGAGGCCTGTGTCCCAGCAGTGGGAATAATAATAGGCTGATTCTATTTAGATAGATCAGAATGACAGACAGATTTCATATTTGATAATGATAACACTCAGAATAGATGGATTTATGGATTTATTATTCAACAATTGAATCACACAAATAATAAAAAGGCGAAAGTTTGTGAGTTGTGTGTTTGTATGTTTGTTACTTCTCCACGCAAAAACTACTGAACGGATTTGAATGAAATTTATTCCCACGGGATCGAAAGTCACGCGGGTGAAACCGCAGGGCGCAGCTAGTAAAAAATAAATTAAAAAATAAACTATGAATTTATACCAATTTGACTTTGAATGTGCTTTTGTGTCCTCCAAATAAAGACCTTATCGCACATAAACATTAAATCTAAAAATATCTTTTGCGTCTTACGTGTCCCAGCATCCTGGACACATCCTCTCCTCATAACTCAGCATGACACACCCTCGGAGCTCGAGACCGTCGGGTCAAAGTCACGCTGGAAATAGAAGCAGGATGTGGACAGACCCTGATGGGTGGCTAGGGTTGTCAGATGCTGAATGTCTAGGTTTATTTCAGAACTCCCTGCGCCCCGCGGTTTTACCCGCATAAGTCTAGATCCCATGAGAATATCGGGATAAAAAGTATTCTATGTCCTAATCCAGGTTATGGTCTACCCATGCACCTAATTTCATCCAAATCCGTTCAGTCGTTTTAGCGTAAAAGCGAAACAAACAATTTTTTTCTGTATAAAAAGTTACCTTTATAACGGGCGGGACGCTGCTAGTTTGAAATAAATGCTTTGATTATTCTTTAAGTGAAGAAACATCGAGAAACACCTGAATTAATCTTGAACAAAATCTTCAGAACATACTCAGGCTCATTCTCCTAAGTTACACCTTCCACGGCCAGTCAAAATAACCTCGTAAAGCTCACAGACGGTAGTCCACAACTTGTTAATAAATAACTAGAAAAACGCACCGGATGTTGACGACATCAAATCATTTACATTTGCATTACAAAATCCGTTTTATTACAACTGTAAACTCTCATGTTTTACAATGTCAGTCCAAAAATAGAACACAAAGTTATTCCAAAACGTTTTCAGCGAATATTTCAAGTTATTATTCAGATATTTCGTCACCGTATGTAGTTACCTTCATGCTAATAAAAAAACGGGTCTGTACCCTACTTAACGGGTGTGAATAACGGGCACCTAAGTAATAATTCATGAATACACTCCCGTAAGCTCTAAATACATGAATTTGAAAATGTATCAAATAAATATGAAAACATACTTAATATACGGTGCGTCAGAATTTAGTAATGTTTTTCTAAAAAAGTGCACGCTACAATGTACAGGGTGGTAGGTACATCGACACAGAACCTATTACTATGGAATCGGCACCCTAATTGCGTAACACACGATCAATCTGTATCATTTTGAAGGATATTGCTAATCCATTGCTTCATATGTTTGAAAAATGTATCTGCTCAACAGCGTAAACAAAGCAATGAATGTTGTTGAATTGTCAAAATTAAATCCATTGCTACTGATAGTGACTTACGCAATCACACAGTTAAAGATTCTAAACCTCCCTTCGTTGAAGATTTTCGACGGTTATTAAAGAAAAAATTGCTGTTTCATATTATATTTCGACAGCGTAGGTATTGCACTTTTCTATGAAACAGTGAATTTTTTTATTTGATAACCGTCGGAAAATTTCTACGTTGAGGGGTCCAGAATTTATTGTGCTGAATTTATCTGCAATCTTGTCAGAATCTCATCTCAGACACAATCAATGTCAAAACTGTAGGTTAATGAGAGGTATTTGTAACCGACTTCTAAAAAAGGAAGAGGTTCTCAATTCGGATGTTTGTATTTTTTGTTTATGTTTGTTCGCGCTTTACTCCGTCGCTTGCCAACCGATTTGAAAAATTCTTTTTTTTGTTGCAAAGGGTACCTATACTTCTCAAATGGTCCCATAGAAATTTCATCAAAAACGGTTCAGTAGTTTGGTTTTTAAACCAAAATTACTGGTAAAAATTACAACAAAAGTGAAAAATAAAAACTTTTTTGCAAAAAAAAAAAAACAACCGACTTCCAAAAACGACACTACAAAGTGAAAAATAACTTTAATTTCGGAAGTCGGTGGCAAACAACGAAGATGTGAACCCAGCGACACCGACTTCCGAAATTAAAGTTATTTTTCACTTTGTAGTGTCGTTTTTGGAAGTCGGTTGATTTTTTTTTGCAAAAAAGTTTTTGACAGATTGAGACTCAGATTTGAATTCGAACGTTCTTAAAATACGGGAATTGTCCCTCTGTCATTTTCAGTTTATATACAGTGTGTACTTATTCAAGATCCATATTATAACTACAAGTATTCCCACATAACATTCCCTATATAATCAACCGATAATGTTCCCACTGCTGGGACACAGGCCTCCTCTCTGTAAGAGGGAGTGGGCCGTAATCACGGATATAGGCCGTAATCCAACACCCTTACACGGTGGGAGTTGCTATATATGTCACATGTCTTCAAATTTTTGGTTCTAGGACATGCCAGGGTCCTCGCGACCTTTTCCTTCACCGTTTTGAGAGCAGTCAGATGAAATAATTTACACAAGGTAAAGTGTTGTGTTACTCTTGTATGTAAATGCAGTTAACATGGAAATATTTACTTACGCACAGTAAGTCATTATGAATAAATATAGGATTTATCCAATGACAGACACCTAATGTAGGATTTATCCAATGAATTTTACATAAAGACCGGTAGCCTCCATATTAAGAACACAGCAATCTAAGTTTACCTCGAACTCAAATATGTACACTCGACTACACATCAAGCTATACATTTCCAGTTTTATCTGACCTCACATTGTATAGGTTTTTCATACAGACGTCAGCAGGTCAAGCTACCTGAAACTGTCAAATTTTCCCAATCAAACTTGAACCTTAATGCGTTAGCGATAAAGTTGAACATCTATTAAAGAAATTTGACAGATTGTAGTAGCTGGATGTGCTGGCGTCTATACAATCAGAAGTCAGCTTTATACTGTTTGTGTATAGTTTGATGTGTAGCTGTGCATACAGGTATTATCGTTAATCTATGCTGCTCGTTAATTCCACGTTTTTCTGTTACCAAGTCATTAAAATGCGTTACAAAATGTAGAAACCGATTCAAATATAAAGCTTGTTTTATTGTTATTTTATTTTATTACCTTGTCGTTATATTTATAACGACTCACATACAACGCAGTATGTATTTTACCATATATTGTGTGTTTTTATCATTCCGTACCCAAAGAGTGCCAACGGAACCCTCTTACTAAGGCTCCACTGTCTGTCCGTCTGGCACAAGGCTGTATCTTTTAAACTGTAATAGGTAGATAGTTGAAATATTCACAGTGTGTAGTGCTTTAAAAATGTGAAAGTTTGTATGGATGGATGATTGTTACTCTTTCACGGAAAAACTACTGAACGGATTTGGATGAAATTTGGCACACAGATGAGCGTACTTTTTATCCCGATATTCCCACGGGATCGAAACTTATGCGGGTGAAACCGTGGGGCACTGCTAGTTAGATAATAATAAAAATAAAGATGAAAGGTAAAGAGGGTCCGTACCAGAATCGCGCTATAACAACAAATAAAAATAAAATAAAGTTACAAATTAAAGGTCCCCAAGAACGTATTAAAAAAATGTGTAGTGTTAAATATTGTACTGTAGTACGGAACCCTTCGTGTGCGAGTCCGAGTTGCACTTGGCCGCTTTTAAGACCAAAAAGCAGCCAGATACTCTACATGACGTCATCAGATAGCATAGACTATGTCTGTTCATGTCACATTGGAATCGTATTCGATGCACAACGTTCAATAATGTATCGAATATTGTATTGATTACATGTTAAGTTTCCCATACATGTTACATAAGTTAAAGATACGAATATTTAAATTATTGTCATTGAATCATTGTTAAAATTCATGACTTTCTACATTATTCTGTTTGGTAAATAGAAACTATGTTCATGTTTAGAAAATCATATTGATTTAAATAAAGTTTGAGGTCAAGAGTCCGTAATAAAATCTAAAGATTTAGATACCCCTAAATTGCTTTACAAAATAATTATTACTTGAAGAAATATCAGAAACTAGTTAATCAGGGATTGCTGTTTTAAACACACCACCATGATCTGAAACAAATCAGACTAAAGCATCAGAAACCAAATACAGGCTTATCATCATCATTTTAGCCGAAAAACGTCCAAACACCTCCACTTCGACCGGTTCTATGCTTCTCGAATCCGGCGGAATCCTGCTTCCTTCACAAGGTCGGTCCCCACCTTATTTGGCCTTCCAACGCTATATCTTCCGGTACGCGGTTGCCACTCCAGAACCTTTCAGCCCCATCGGCCATCTGTTCTGCAAGCAATGTGCCCTGTCCACTGCCACTTAAGTTCGGACTATCTTCGGGCTATGTCGGTTATTGCGCTCTTCATTTCTGATTCGATTACTTGGGAAAACTCCAAGCATAGCCGTCTCCATTGACCTTTGGATGACTTTCAGTCTTCTAATGAGGCCCATTGTGGCGCAATTCAGACTTATAGCTCATCTCAATACATGTCCCCAAATGAATTCCCAAGAAAAACAAACAATATCGGTCGTACCTCTATAGAAACATCTCGAAGGTCGAATTTAGGACAATTCTGGAGTCATGAGACATATCGAGACAAACAAACAGACAGTTTTGTCATTCAAGTCAATGGCCGCCTATTGTTCGGTTTTTGGAGGCGTTATACTTCGATGACTTACTTTTGATAGAAGTTGATAAGGATCAAGGAATTTTAGTCGAAGTATGCGCGATAGTTTAACAGTTAGTGCGTAATCCTACAGTCAGTAATTCAAATGTAGTAAAACTTTTTAAACGTGTTCTTGAGTGGAGACCGCGAATCGGTGAACGTAAGGTGGGACGCCCTCAGGCTAGGTGGAGCGACGATCTTCGCAGGATGGTTGGTAGCAGCCGGATGAGAATTGCCGAAAATCGAGTTGAATGGCGTGCAATAGGAGAGGCCTATGTCCAGCAGCCGACTGCTGGTGCTGATGATGAAAACTTTAAACCTCGTACGGTGATCTGTTCAAAGTTTTTTAGGCAAGGCGTAATTTTTTGTCGAGTTTCCACCCTCAGCGCAGCCTCTTGTATTACACGTAATTTTGATATATTATGCATGTCTACCACTGTTGTTTTGATCAATCAAACACAATCCGAGGTCAATCTTTAATTTCCTTTAGTCAAATTGTTTCGTTGCTGAATTCAACCTCAATCGTTTCAAGTCTTCATTTCATCCATTCCACATGTGACCTGACCAGCATCAATCACAAACTGAATAATTTTGAAGGATATTGCTAATCCATTGCTTCACATTTTCGATAAATTTGTCTGCTCAAAAAAGTAAATAACACAATCAATGTTATTGAACTGTCAAAATGAAAGCCGTAGTATCTGCCTAGTCTTCTCCCAACTATGTTGGGGTCGGCTTCCAGTCTAACCGGATGCAGCTGAATACCAGTATTTTACATGGAGCGACTGCCTATCTGACCTCCACAACCCAGTTACTGGGTAATACGATACCCCTTGGTAAGACTGGTTGTCAGATTTTCGGGCTTCTGACTACCCGTAACGACTGTCAAAGATCCACGAATGACAGCCGGGACCAACGGCTTAACGTGCTTTCCGAGGCACGGAAATAGTACGTAGTAGGGTGTTACGCAATTAAGAGATACTTCCACAGATTCCATGAAATGCCCGAACCGCAGTCAGCTTTACCATTTTATCAGCCACGTAAACTTACACTGAGCAGCACCCTAATTGCGAAACACACAATCAATCGGAATCGGTTTCATTTTGACAGCTCAACATTCATTGCGTTATTTACGTGTTGAGCAGACAAATTTTTCGAACTTATGAAGCAATGCATTAGCAATTTGCTTCAAAATGATTCAGATTACGATTGATTGTGTGTTACGCAATTAGCGTGCAGGATAAAGTTAAAACAATTTATAACAAGGAAACATCGGGTTAAACCCAAAAATACCCACGTCTGATTACCATAAGCGATAACTGCACCACAGTAACAGCATCAGAAACCGGAAATACGTAACCACTGCGTATCAGCTTTGATAAGTTTTTCCTCAAACAATGTGTTTGTTGCCGCGGTATTGTTCATATCAGCGAGGGCATGTACTGGTGATAGCGAACTATGACCTATGCTTTGAAGGATAAGAGCGGAAAATACCTGATCACCAGCGGGGTAATGGCGTAACACACTATCAGTAACAATGGGTTCCATTTTGACAGTTCAACAACATTCATTGCGTTATTTACGTTGTTGAGCAGACGATTTTTTTGGACATATGACGCAATGGATTAGCAATATCCTTCAAAATGATTCAGATTGAGACTGATAGTGTTACACAATTAGGGTGCTGGCCAGGCTATTATAGGAAGACTTACAGGTTTGGTAATTCGTTGTTAGCAGGAAGACGCTTATCCTTATTCGCTTAAATAAACAAGGGATATTGTGTTAATTAAAATATAGATAGATAGGGGCTTGTGACTAAGGAATAACAGCTGCAGGTTAAGCTACGCTTGCCGCGGTTGGTCCGAGGATGGGTGACCATCTTTACATAACAAGACCCTTCCGTGCCCCGGAAAGCACGTTAAGCCGTTGGTCCCGGCTGTTATTCGTGGATTTTTAACAGTTGTTACGTTCTGTCAGAAGTCCGATAGTCTGACAACCAGTCGTACCAAGGGGTACCTATCGTATTACCCAGTCACTGGGTTGTAGAGGCAGTCACTCCATGTAAAATACTGGTACTCAGCTACATCCGGTTAGACTGGAAGCTGACCCCAACTTAGTTGGAAAAAGTCTAGGCAGATGATGATTCTGTTAATTAAAGTGCAACCTTCCTGGGTCATTCATATCTGTCGAGTGCACCTGATGGACCAAGATCCCACCTGATGAGAAGAGATGGTGGGTGACTGATAACGGGTACCGTCATCGAGCAAGGCCTAAAAACGCTGGCGTGACGATCTAGGATTAATTCATGTTGAATTAGCCAAAGAAGAAAGATGTGGAAGTCTGTGAAGGAGATCTATGCCCAGCACCAGGCAGTAGGAACGCAATGTAGACAGTAGCTTAGTAAAAAACTGTTTCTTAGCAGTGGTCTTAACGGCAACGCCCATTGAAATTGAATTGGACTCTAAAACCTTATTGCGTGGTTTAAACATGATTCAAAACTTCGAACACGAGGAAGTTATTCACATTTGAAAGTTTAACTGTTCGTTCAAGGAAGTCGTGTTGATAACGTTAATTGAATTTTAATTAGATATAATAATTCTCTTCGGCGTTGACCACTCTAATGCGTCCGGCTAATAATTATAACTGATGAAGCGGATCCTTACTCTTGTCCTCTACACGAATCTATGGCTGGTGAAGGACTAAGCGACAAGAGATTTTTGGAAAGAGGTTGTTACTTCTTTCCGAAACTCCGTGTCTTCGTCTCTTTGTCAGCGGCAGTTGGAGAATGCCGTAAGAATAAGCAAGATCTATCCCCATTTTTTTTTTTTTTTTTTTGAGGATGGGAAATCATCAAATGACCCCTCCCGCTCTGGGTGGAGCAGAAGGGAGTGTCAGACTTTTACTAACTAAAACCCACCCGTGTTCCTTCCTTAGCCCTTTATGTTCCAGGGCAGCGGTAAACCCTTTCGGATGGTCCCGCTACCCCGGCAAGCGTCGGCCCTATCGGGCGGGGAGGAGTTTTATTGAATTTTTTCACAAGTCAATGACGAAAAGTGTTTTGGGGTATTTCTTTCCGAAACTCCGTGTCTTCGTCTCTTTGTCAGCGGCAGTTGGAGAATGCCGTAAGAATAAGCAAGATCTATCCCCATCCACCAATCTTTAAGGATAGTTTTTTTCTCCATTCTGTTTTGAAAAACTGCGTCTATCTGAAGCACTGGCTGTCTCAAGATAACATCAGTATCAGGCATCCTGATAAAATCTTTCATACACCTCCAACGTAGGAAGACATCTTCTGCGTCTTTGATCAGATAAGGACCAGACGATGCAGGAACATATTAACACTCTTCTACGCAGCAGAGCACTTAAAGACCAATTTTCACCCACACAAGATCTTTATCCAGTCATCACAGCAGCCCTATCCAAGAACAATCTCGGTTTATATTTAGCACATCCTATTTTAGTAACAATTGAATGATTATTCTTTTATTCTTGGACCGTCACGTCGGCTTCCTGTGTTAACAATAAGGTTTTTTGGCGGTTCGTTTGACGTCAATACAAGATGGCATATCCTGTTGCGTGTGCGCAGTTTTGTCAATTGATGCAGGTAAAGTAAGATGTATTGTTAAAGTTACGAGATTTCGTAAGAATAATAATGGTTTTTGTGAGTGTGTAAGTGAAGAAAAAGATGCGATATTGAACATTCGTATACTTACTTACAGTGTCCTCCAAAACTTAGTTGACATTTTTCGCTGTGATGCCACATTATGATTAAAAATTCTAGTTTCAAAAATATTTGAACTGTACACTATAACGTATTATTGATTAATTCAACTACCTATAACTTTATAAAATAATCAAGTAATCCCTTAGAATTACCATATTATTTTATTAAGTTTAATTAAAACGTGGCTTTACAGCTATAGTGGAAAAATCATCATCAGCCTATAGCTGTCCACTGGACATAGGCCACCCCTATAGCACGCCCTTCAACTCGATTTTCGGCAACTCTCATCCAGCTACTACCAGCCATTCTGCGAAGATCGTCGCTCCACGTAGCCTGAGGGCGTCCCGCCTTACATTTACCGATTCGCGGAAAAATGTTATGTAACTATTGGAGAGCAGTGTGAATCATGCAAGAAACTAAACTAAGCAAGGGCAGGGTCACCAGGGTCAGTCAGTTTTATGCAACAAGACAAAGACTTTGGTTAACAATATGAACCCAGTCAACCGTGATTTATTAATTAAAGCTTAATGCGACGGAACACAGACGGACTTAAAACTATTTCGAAGAATTCGTTATATTGAGGTAGGTACGTTATATTAAGGTTGCACTGCATTTGACACCTTATTCTAAACTTGCGCGTGTTCCATTCGAAAATTCAATGTTCGAACTAAACACCGGCGCTATAATGACCGGCGCTAAATTATAGCCGGCCTGCACTAAATAAGGTTGCCTTCGGTGGACAACCTTTACAGTACGTGATATCAGGCATATTCATCATCATCTGCCTAGCTTTTCCCAACTACGTTGGGGTCGGCTTCCAGTCTTACCTGATGCAGCTGAATACCAGTATTTTACATGGAGCAACTGCCTATCTGACCTCCACAACCCAGTTACTGGGTAATACGATACCCCTTGGTAAGACTGGTTGTCAGACTTTCGGGCTTCTGGCTACTTGTAACGACTGTCAAAGATCCACGAATGACAGCCGGGACCAACGGCTTAACGTGCTTTTCGAGGCACGGAGGGGTCTTGGTTTGTGAAAATGGAATGGAATCACCCATCCACGGACCAACCGCGACCAATCAATCCATATTTCCTAAGTTCTAAAAGAGCACCCAGTTTTTAATTCTCCAATTAACACTTTACCCCTCTACAAATCCTTTCCCCAACAACAGTCATATTTTGAAAACAATTTTCCAGAAACGTGTTGGACACGTGTCCTCATCGCGAGCCAACGCACCTTCGGTCGCGTTTGGAACCCCGTTCTGAACAACGTGCAGCAGTGTACCAAACGTGCTGTTCCCTCAATCATACCAGGGGACATAAATTATAAATCTGTAATCGTCACATTAATGTCAAACCTATAAATCTTTGAACGAGGCGTACAAACTTGACAATTTCCATGGTATGTATGGCATCGCTGACATGGTACATACAATGCAAGAAAATGCTTGCTTTAACCATAAATCATAATTGACGCAGACGTGATGGGTATCGATATCTTAATGATAAAAGAAATAAGGAATTAATTTGAAGTTATTTTTTGGGGCATAATCCGTAGGTGCATTCAGTTGAAAGAGCAGTTTGTTTTAACTTTTGTAAACTTCACAGACGTCATAGGTACAGATATATAAAACGATAAAACAAAAAAAAAACTCATAGTTCAGGTACAACACTACCAGCGGTCATTGACCACCAAAAATATATTATCATCAAATCTTTATCTGCCGAGTTTCGCTAGCTAATTTAATTTGACCCTGTACTGATTTAGACTGCCTTGTTGGTCCAGTGTTCGAAAGCATGACTGCTGAGCTTGATGTTCCGTCATGATCGCGAGGTCTGGCAGTGGCTTTAGGGTTTACTATGAAGATTTTTTCTGTAGCCAGTCGGAGTCTGGATTTGTGTCCAGTAACGGCAATGGCTAGCTCTTTATTACATGAAACATATGTATATAAACTCACACGTTCTTCACATGGGGGAAGGCAGAAACGACAGGACGCCACTTGCAAGATCCCTACATACTCTATTTGGCTCGTTTACGTTCATACATCTGTTCATACACACACATCGGTTGCGAGGACTACGCACCTGACCTTTCTTAAGAACATCACCAATAAGGTCACTATTTAATATATCCTCCTAGGAAGTCCCCTCAGCAAATTTGTCATGCTCCCTCAGATGTCACTGCTTGCAGTAGCGTCGGGGTTGAGTTGCCTCCTTCCCTCAAATATGGCGAGGGGGGAAACAATAACTGACGTAATATGTGTTTACTATAAACCCCTACCAGTTTAACCTCCGAAATAAGCAGGTGTACAACAGCTCCATGGATTTGCTCTATTTACAAATCAAGTTGAACAAAACATCGACCGTCTTGTCAACAAACTTTACTGTCGCCAAACACTCGATCTTCATTCCTTAGTTACAAGTCACTACTCTATTTATTCTAGTTTGCATTAACCTTTACGCGGACGAATTTGAACCACCACGTCACGATCTAACTAAATTAACAGCATCTGCTATTAGGACAACAGTTACTCCGGACGTCACGCGTTTATTTGAGGAGTGTGGGTACGTGCACACAGAGTACAACGTGATCTCCACCGTGTTTGATAGAGATTATAAATGGCGCCAATGGTTGGGACAAAAAATATTGGTATAGGGTCTTTTATTTATTCGTGATTGGAGGCGGGTTCCGGATATCATTATTTGGACTTATCAGTCGGAAATTATCCTACGGGACCTTACTCCTATCCTAACCCAAGTCATGGTCCGCCTGTGTTCCAAACATTGAAGTCTGTTTAACTGTTAAGGCATGGAAAGGTAACAGACAGAGTTACATTTGCATTTTTATTATTAAGTATCGACTTATTTAAATACTAGCTGCGCCCCGCGGTTTCACCCGCATAAGTTTCGATCTCGTGGGAATATCGGTAAAAAAGTCCTATCCTATATATTAATCCTGGTTATAAACTATATGTGTGCCAAATTTCATCTAAATCCGTTCAGTAGTTTTGGCGTGAAAGAGTAAAAAACATTCATCCATCCATCCGTACAAACTTTCACGTTTATAATATTAGTAGGATGGCACCGAGATTTTACCTAGAAATGTAGGTAAATATCTTTAGAATTGTATACATACGAGTTATCCCATGTGTCTCAGTCATCAGATTGAGTCTTGTAAACTAAGTTATCACATACAACTATACGAGAATCTCAGGGCCGTAATTCTTTAAGACGCAATGAACGATACCGCGCGAAATAAACGCGAGATTGGCGGGATTAGCTAAGGAATTCACATGGTTTCGAATGGTGGTCATAGTGAATTAGGGTTCGGACGCTCGAATGACATCGACTGGAGGGCTTGTGCAATTGTCTTGTGATTAAAAAACAAAATGGCGGCGTTAGTTCCGATTTTGGCCACGCGCCACAAGCTCCTTATACAGCTTTAAGAGTCTGTTGCACCCAAAGAAATGTAAAAAACAGTTGCACAATAAAGAAAATCACAATAACGAAGCCTTGACTGAATGACCTGAAATCGTCAACACACAGAGAACAACTACGATTATCGATTGGCATTGCTGTTCTGTATGAGAAGAGGCATTTGTTCTACAGTTCCAGATGAATTATTATTCCAGTTACGTACCTACTCCTAGATATAATTTAGTACATTATAGGTATGCTAATAAATATTATGCATTTAACTGTTGCAGGCACGTAGGCACGCTAATAAAATATGATCGTCGTTGCTACCTATGAACATTATATTTACATTTATGTATTCTTAAGTACATATTACTAGTTAAATAGAAGCACGTTGATGCTGCACGACAGACGTGGATGGCAGTAGGTAATTAAGTACCTACTGGATTTAAGATGACTATCTATCTATATGATAGGTATTTGTCATTAGTTTACCGACGCTGATTAATATCTCTTCAGGCTGCAAGGGACAATCTTTGATTGTTAGTCTATTTATTCATATTGCATAATATGCGCTGTCCGCACCTGTCAGTGCGATAATTCTAGTAGCTTCATAATCAGCCTATAATGTTCCCACTGCTGGGACATGGGCCTCCTCTCAGTGAGAGTGAGTGGGCCGTAATCAACCACGCAGGTCCAGTGCGAGTTGGCAGATGTCACATGTCTTCGAATTGTTGGTTCTAGTAGGGCATGCCGGTTTCCTCACGATGTTTTCCTTCATCGTTTTGAGAGCAGTGGTGCCTGTCTGGGTTGGAACCCCTACAAGTCGCAGCCGTTACCACTTGGCCACCATAGCTAATAATAAAGATCAAATTCGCAAGAAACGTATTCGTTTGTATGAAACTGACAAGTGTCAGTCCTTATCCATTCCCTAGACACTGCTAAAGTTACATAAAACGGTATTTCAAATAAAACATAATTTCTCACATTTTCACAGGTCAAACGGAAACACCACAAAAAGCCACTTAATTTTTTAATTTATTACCGTTCCACGGTACCCTAAACCTATCCAAATATACCACGAGTAGCGTCACAGACATGACGTGGGTAACTATGTATACAAACGAATTAACTATGACGGCGTTACCTAAAAAACTATTGACGCAGATCTATATCAGATTTGCCGGAAACTTTACTGAACAGATATCGTGATGATTGATTTTTTTTGAGTTGGTACGCATGACGAAATATCAAACTATACTATCCTAACAAGCTATCATTGTACGGTAAGTTTTTAATCCGTTCCATACTCGAGCGGCATAATTCCGATCCAGCCTGTCCCTTGCTGACCTCCCCCATCGAAGCCCTAAGCCGTACCCTACAGAGAGTGTAGTCGCTTAGTTTTTAAGTTTCTAAGACCTGCAGTGCAATTCTGTAACCATCTCACCGTGAAAACTTAGGTGAAGTGAGCGTGGAGTGAGCTGTCATTCCAACTAATGCTAGGGATTGACACTATTGACAGCTCACTCTAAGCTCACTTCACCTAACTTTTCACGGTGAGATTTTTACAGAATCGATCGGCTGGTTGGAGGCCTTACTTTGTTGAGGCACCCACAGATAACCCCGGTTAAGCAGCCACCTCGGTTGACCAGCGAGAAACCATTTACAAAAAAAAAAAAAAATACGGAAAGCTTATTAGCTTTCACCTGGGCACGCGTTGCGGTAGCCAACTTGGGAAACTTTAAACGGACTCCGTAGGTACTCAGCGGGGTAATTGTGTAACACACTAACGGTATCTAGTAATAGCTTTCATTTTGACACTTCAACAACATTCATTGCGTTAGGTATAATTACTTTTTGTGCAGATTTTGTTTTTGTACTTAAATAAAACAATGGATTAAAAAAATATTGCTGTTCTATACATTTTGCGCGCGTAAATATTGCACTTATCAATAGAAAAGCTGTTTTTGGAACGAAGTTCCTTATCGCGCGTTGCGAAAGGGGGCTAGACGGAAAAAATTAAGACCAAAAGTTGGAACGACACTTTTTGCTATCGTTATAAGCCGTGCGGCGTGCGCGTGTTTCTCTCTCTCTCTCTCTCTCTCTCTCTCTCTCTCTCTTATAGAAAGCAAGCCAGTTATACTTCGTTCTATCCGGGTGTCCCTTGACACCTCTCAAGTTTTTTTTTTGTCTGATAACCGACGAAAAAATTCTGCGCTATGTATAGAGTCATGTGCTGAATTCATGGTTACAGTTTGCGCATCGATGTCCTTATTACATTATTCACACAATATGGTAAACAGACAATTTGTGTTTCTAGGGACTGCTAATGACTACATTCTCATAAATAATTTAGCATACATAATTGGCATAATTTCGCCACGTTACCTATTTCACTTCACATTATTATTACCTACTACAACTGGCATATTTTATGGCACGTGTTCTGCCCATACCCATTGCTATGGTCCACCTGGCATAAAAGATCTGTCTCGGTGACCGTTGCTAATCTTTTGAAACTTTTTTTTTTTTTTGCTTCGTCGGTTATTCACAAAGGAGATGGTCTGTATTACAAAAACCGTTGGTATCTGGCAGTTGAGGCACCCCAATTCGAAATGTTTTCATGAATGAATTGTTCCCTACGATCAATGTGAAGGTCATAGCTTGCCGGAGTTGCAAAAAAAAATAATATTAACGGTTTAACGGTTGCATACTTTGGCCGACTTTCACAACCAACTACCTACTTTATGATTAACGAGATCGGCCCGTAAACCCATCTTCCCAGAGACAGTGGGATGAGCCGCTCTGCAGGTTGGTACGGAATAATCTTATCAATACGTCCACCAATACTGCTGAGCGTGCCCGCCTGCTGGCTGTGGGTGAGTGGGAGCTCTGGCTTCAAGCACTTCCATCACCCAACATAGGCATTATACTATCTGCGTTTGGGCGCTCCTTGCGGGGCTCCACATCGCTGTCAGTGCGGTGAAGCTGTCGACTGCCTCGGACACCATGGCCTATCCTGCAGTAGGAACAGAGGGCTAGCCTGTTTCTTGACCAAAGAATTAGCATCGCCATACAACGTGGCAATGCTGCCAGCCTATTGGGCACTGTTCCTGTTGACAGCGATGCGAACGAATTTTTTGACGCCCTATGATTCTTTTGCTTATTTTTTCACATGCACATATGTATTATTATTTTAAATGTTAGCTTATATAATAAAAATAAAATTTCTAAAACAAACCTTATACAGGGGGGGACAGGGACATCAACGCGCAACACGTTACCATGGATTCTGAGCCCCTCTGCATTAAATTTTTTTGTCAGTTACAAAACTAGACCATGTATAAAACAGCAGCTATATTTTTTATTCGCTGACGAACAATTTATTCGCTGGGGTGTTTAGAATCATGTGCTGAATTCCTGGTTACAGTTTGCGCGTCGATGCCTTCCATCCTGTATAGATAGAGCTGCCGATCGATTCTGTAAAAATCTCACCGTGAAAAGTTAGGCGAAGTGAGCTTAGAGTGAGCTGTCAATAGTGTCAATCCCTAGCATAAGTTGGAATGACAGCTCACTCCACGCTCACTTCACCTGAGTTTTCACGGCGAGATGGTTACAGAATTGCACTGCTGTAGGCACGTGGAATTCTGTCGTCGAAACTTGAAAGCTTTATCTTCTTCTTTGTGTCGCTGGCACGATTGAATTTTAAATGTCATTTTCCCATAACTTTGCCACTTCCACGGCGTCGTCAGTGCCAACGCAGACGTCACTTTGACGGCATGTTTTTGGGACACAGAGGGCAGGATAGGAGGTGGAGCATGGTTTGTGACATAGCTCCTACAACGTCATAATTCCTACGTAAGACTACGAAACCTCAAAATAGACGTATATTTATATCAAATTAAACAATATTATCAGACAAATAATATTTGCGTTTAAATTAGTCATTTAAATGAAATTAACTTTATCAATGACCGAGTCTTATTTCAGGCTACTGAGTAAGCTGCTACTAAGCTGTTTGTCACGAGATTTTTACTATTTATTTGTTTTACGTATTTAATAATAAAACAGCTGCGTAACAGATGCATAATCTAAGAGAGTCTATGACTAATATTTTGTTTTCTCTATTTAAATATAAAAGTCACTGAAGATGTACATTATGCGCAGGAGTTTGTAATTAGGCTACGTATAGGATACATCCCAGAATGGCTGATTCAGCAGCACACTAATTGCGAAACACACTATCGATCAAAATCTGAATCATTTTGAAGGATAATGCTAATTCATTGCGTCATATGTTCGAAAAATATGTCTGCTCGACAATGTAAATAACGCAATGAATGTTGTTGAACTGTCAGAATAAAAGCTATTGCTAATGAGTGTGTTAGGCAATACCCCGCTTGACATCTGAACGTAGGTTACATAACCTGGATATTTGTATTAAAATGATGATGAATTACAAATACAGCTAGTTGGACCATAATATTATGCATTTTTCCTCCATTTAACTCTATCAGTCGTCATCTCATTGTTTATTTCCTTTTTAGCCATTCAATCGTTTACACAATCCATTCATAATTATTTCTTTAGTCACAATAAAACATGATAAGAAGTAAGATACTACCGACCTTTACCCTAACGTCCCTAACCACTTTGACCACGCAAAATCGGATTGATCTTGCGAACTGTATCATGTATGACGAAACTTATCATGCAAACATACAAAGTATTTCCGTATCATGTGATCTACTTAATAAAAATCTTAAACGCGTTCATTGACAGACAACGCACAGCCTAAACCGCTGGATCTAAAGCTTAAAATTTTGAACAATAGCACTTCATGCAACGAAGGTGTGCAATCATCATAATAATTTCATAAGACGTCCCCTGCCTGCAGACATAAGCCTTCCCCAAACACCGCCACTTCTCACCAACCGGTTCTATGCTTCCCGCATCCAACAGATTCCTGCGGCCTTCACAAGGTCATGGGTGGGCCGATGGCCTTGTGGAAGGCCTTCCAATGCTACGTCTTCCGGTACGCGGTCGCTACTCCAGAACTTTTCAACTCCATCGGCCATCTATTCTGTGCCAACTGCCACTTAAGCTTGGAAATTCTTTGGGCTAAGGGCGTGGCTTAAGGTGAGCAAGAAGGAAGGATTTTTGAAGATTCATCCCCTAATAGGGTTGAACGTTTTTCGATGGCAAACACGTCGGGTACACAGCTTTGTCTTATAATCTAAATATTTATAAACGAGACTTAAGCTACCACTGTCGTCATTTTTCCCAATTTATTACTTATTATATTTTTATCCTCTATGGTTGTAGAATATTGACACTAACAGCTCATGAACCTGGTTTTAGATGTACTTATCGAGTTCAGTTTCATTATTGATATCCGTCCTATGGAACGTAGTAACTGATGTTCTGTAATTTCTGCCTACCCCCACAATAGAAAGGCGTGATATTATGACTGTATTCCTCAAACAGAAACACTTATAAAATGCGGACAATAAAAGATCTCATTGCTATACCATATAAAGGCAAATTATATTCAAAATTGAGATCAATCAAAGTAAAAGTGCGCGGGCGCAGGCTCTGCTTATAAGGTAAGGTCAGCTTACTGCGAGGTACTGAAGTGTTTATATAACCGTACATGGGTGTAACTATAAGAGTAACGACCAGTCTGTTGTATAGTTGTATATAATGATGTAAGGAGAATATACAGGGTTAAGATTGTTTATAGCTGTAAGAAGGTACAGGTAGCTGTAGGTAGGTACAGGGTTAAATTAAAATGGTTGCTCGAAATGAGATGATTCAGGAAGATAAATTATCATGTTGATATTTACAATGTTAGTATGCAGACACGAGCGACACGCGTCGGCCACCGTCGGCGGCGACGCGTGTCGGTGGCTGCCGTCGACAGCATGCCGCTGGAATCCGCTCGAGTATTTGAGCACGGTGCTTAAATAATCTGTATGCACACATACAGTTACATGTTTTAGTTCACAGTATTCAAGTGGTATACAACATGGCGCTACAATGGCGACATTAATTTGACACACGGGTAGGTATGGCTAGTGGCCAGTAATCATAAAAATTATAACAACATAAAAAAAAAATCGTAACTTGAAAACTTCCACCGCTCGCCGACATAGGGCTCTCTCTCTTTGATTCAATTCGCCTTCTCTTTGCACGTTATTTGTTTTAATTACATTGATGCGATGTTATGATCCGTGACCCCGGCAAATAACCCCTGCGCTACAGTTCTTTAAGTCAGGTTGCTCTAAGATGCTATTTTAGAAAATTGTTAATAAATAAATATCTAAATATTAATGTTTAATTAAATTAAAATATATTCATAAAACTAAAACGCAAAACCGTATACGTGTGTTAAATTAATGTCGCCATTAAAGCGCCACGCTGTATATGTATAGGTTGAATTCTCTTATAAAAGATACAAAGAATTGGAATGGACAAGGAAATAAAAATAATCTCCACTTTACGTGTAGGAGAGGTAAAAGTATATATTTCATTTCAGATTTTATTTTAACACTTTGTCGCCAAATTACAGCTTTCTAGTACTAAGAATCTCTAAGCTAAGCCGCGGACAGACAGACGGACGGTCATGTCGAAACTATAACTTGTTGACTATGGATATTACTATTATGTTACTATTAACATTTCCTTTTCATATTGTCTGTAAAGGAAAAACAAAATCTCCATATTGATTTATTCAAATTACGATCTCCACAAAACCGCTTTAAAATTTGACTAGACCGGAAAAAACATCGAGAATAAAACATTCAAATTAAACATAAAATACATGTGAAATTAGGAGATTGTCAATATTATGTTTTAACCGTATGAATAAGTCAAATAAGTGAATCGTTTTGACAATCGCCTCACGTGCACGTTTGCCGTTCACAATATCACGGTGAACAGTTAGCATCTTTTATTCATTGCGCGATTGTCCCACGGTACCACCTGGGCCAAAGTATCGCAGATTTTTTGTAACTATTTGTTATTGTTGTTACCGGCTCTGGGCACATAACTGCTGGACCGATTTTGATTGTGGTATTGTTCGTTGGGGACAAAGGGAGAGAAATTGTGCAAAGATCAGCTGACTGATTTCGGCAATGTGCGATGACGTATATTTACGTAAAATTTAGCGCAGTCACGCGCACTCCACGTCTGTTTGCCGCAATAGGTTAGGGGCAGAGGTGTACTTACCTATAAATTTCCTCAGTTGGGATCGAACTCACGTCGTCTAGCTTACATCAGTAGCTATCGCAGGCTCTTTCACCACTAAGCTATGGGAACCTTGTTATATCAGTTTAAAATATGGGCTCATATTCCTTCATTGTGTACCCGTTTATTTTATCATTAACCGCGTGTGTATATTACGTATACCCACACAATAATAATGACAGTCACCGATGTATGCGCTGTGTAAACTAATTAAATGGGCCCGCTGTACATCCACATTTCGCCAGTTATGTTCAAGTCTCATGTAATGGGGAGGCTGCTACCAAGATGCTTACCTTATGGATAAACCCAATAACACTGCCTGACTTGGGAATCGAAACCAGCACCTCATGCTCAGCAGTAGAATACATGTTTTTTTATGTTTTGTGGGCCTGCTCTTGACCTTGATCACGCCAGGTGGAAAGCGATGGATGAGATCTATGTATGATGGAACGAGCGTGCCCAGAAGATGCCTGTTCACTCTTGCTTTGAAGGCAGACGGCTTACTTTTATTTATGTAAATACCATAGTAAAACAATATCAAGGAAAATTACAGTTTTTTTTTTTTTTGGGTTTTGAATAACCAAGGTCTGTGACATCTAGCAACCCGCTCTGGCCTCGCGTGAAGTTACTCCCTCTCATAAATACGTAGCCAGTGTCCCAGCAGTGGGAAACTTTTTTTTTTTTTCAGGATGGGAAATCATCAAATGACTCCTCCCGCTCTGGGTGGAGCAGAAGGGAGTGTCAGACTCTTACTGACTAAAACCCACCCGTGTTCCTTCCTTAGCCCTTTATGTTCCAGGGCAGCGGTAAACCCTTTCGGATGTTCCCGCTACCCTGGCAGGACAGTGGGAAACTTATAGGCTAATTATGCTATGTAGGTCTAACTAAATAAATACAATTGAATTGAATTGTTTTCATAAGAATACGAGTACATTGTAACTACGGGGGCCATTAAATGACATCACCGCTTTATGTCCTTTGCCTAGTTAGGTACAGGATAAAAGGACTTAGCAGGATAACATTGCCATAATTAATATGAAAGATAATGACCAATTTCTAGGAAATTGTCGGTTTAGGATTTGGCCCCCGATGATGTAAGCATGAAATAATATTATAGTATAATATTATGTACATATATTGTTACTTTATGGACGGTTGGATGACACATGCAATGTATCAAATTATGGTGTGACAACTATGACTAGTGCTGAGTGGCCCGTGGCTAAATAATAACAGCTGCACGGTCGAAGGTTAAGCTACGCTTGCCGCGGTTAGTCCGTCGATGGATGACCATCTTTACATATCAAGACCCCTCCGTGACTCGGAAAGCACGTTAAGCCACGGTTGGTCCCGGCTGTCATTCGTAGATCTTTGGCAGGCGTTAAGGATCGTCAGAGGTTCGAAACTCTGACGACCAGTCTTACCAAGGGGTATCGTATTACTCGGTAACTGTAGTGTAGGTCAGATAGGCAGTCGCTTCATGTAAAATACTGGTATTTAGCTGCATCCAGTTAGACTGGAAGCCGATCCCAACATAGTTGTGAAAAGTCTAGGCAGATGGTGATGGTCTGGTCCCCGATGAAGTAAGCAAACATGAACAAACGCAAATAAAAATATTATAGATAATGTTACTATGAGACTATTGGATGACACATGCAATGTATCGCATATGATATAATAACTATGACGAGGGCTGCTATTGCTAAATAATTTAAATATTAAAATACATACCTAGTACCTATGTAGTTAGTGCTAGAATTAGTATTGCTAGTATTTACGTTTTATAGCTCATGAGCTGATGAGCATATTTGCAATGGGTTGAATTGCAAGTATAACTGCGTTGTGTTGTCAGGTCTAAAATATCTAAAATATTATGAGTGACAGGTTAAATGACCAATCATTTTATTTCGCGGTTAGTATCATAGAAATACAAAAAACAAACAACAAAAACTATTTTCTTACATCTTTGGTTTGTACAAACACTTTTACACGTCAATCATATTTTAAAAACTAGATGAAGTCAGCGTTTCCTATCTGACTACTCTAAGAAGAAAGGCCGAAGCAAACATACGACATAATCTTGGTCAGAGGGGCAATTCTCGTAATTTTAAGAACGTTCACAGTCTGATCTCAGTCTCAATCTGTCAAAAATACCTCTAATTTCGCTACATTTTGACAGGTTTTTGACATTTGTTTGTCGCCGAGATGAGACTGTGACTAGATTTTGAACGATTTAAATTACGAGAATTGGCCTTCAGATCATGTGAACAGCACGTAGATTGGTGTCTGAAATGGTTTTTTGAGGAAAGAAACACACAGATTTGAGTAGACCTGCATCTGTGCGTGCATTTGTCAGTTGTTGTTGTCAGTAATCGTGCAGCTCAAAACGATTCGACGAACAAAATAACAGAATTTGCGTTTGCTTGTCTGCTTACTGTATTTCACTTTAAACTGGAAAGCCATTAATGTGAAACAAAATAAAACATTGGAACTTTGAATTAACATTTTTTTTTTGTTTATACACTCTTGTAACCTCATACTTTTTATTCTTTGAAAATTGAGTGTTTGCGTCAGTATGGGCATTTGGCATTGGGAATTTTAAATCAAATTATTAGCGTACAATGAAATACCTACATAAATGAATATTTAAATCCAATTAAAACTTTTACTAACACTCATTTCCTCTTACTATACGTAGTAGTGATATGTTTTATTATAACGTTCAATTACCTACCAATATGAGGTACCCACCTATTTACCATATTAGTACAAGTAGCTGTTTAGCATGGGCACTTATGCAATTATAATCTATATCTATATTTTTCTATAGGTACTAATAATAAAGCTGATTTTTTTTTATCCGCGCTAATCTCTGGAACTACTACTGCATTTAATAGCCTAATTCTTGAGGTAGGCTATGGGACATCAAAAAGAAAAAAAGTCAGTAAGAACGCTACGCGAAATCGAAATAATAGCAAGGGCTGGCGACGCAATGCGATGCGATGGGTCAGGGGAGCAAGAAATTTCACTCGGATGAAGTCGCAGGCAGAAGCTAGTACCTACATAAATTATTATTAACCAATTAATACTTTTACTAACACTCATTTCCTCTAACTATAGGTACGTAGTATTTTTATGGTTTTCCTTTAACGTCGAATTACTTACAAATATTACCTATTTTCCTTATAAGTATCAACTATATGTAGTAGGTATTTTTATGTTTTTCCTTTAACGTCGAATTACCTACAAATATTACCTTATAAGTACAAGTAGGTACATACTATGTAGGTACCTACTATGCCTCGCGGTTATGGCTAAATGCCATAGTATGTGCCTGACATTTAGCCATGTAACCGCTTTTCGCTCGACCTCGGACGATCAGTAATTATCTAGGCATTGTACTATCTGCCTCGCGAGGCAAAATCGGTCATTACATGGTCTAGTGGTCTACATGAATGGGTAAGAATACAGAACGATGTTTATGATATAGGTAACTACTGACACTAGGACGACCTCGTTGGTATAGTGGTCGCAAGCGCTACTATTGAGCATGAGGTCCTGGATTCGTTTCCCGGGTCGGGTAAAGTGTTTAAGTTTTTCCTATCTGGAATTTCTCAGTAGCAGTTCCTGGAGTCGAGATAAGTGCCTGGTGGATGGCAATAGGCTTTCCCCCTGTTACATTAGGACTTAAACATAACTGGTGAAATGTGGTTTACTAATGGTTCACCTCTGGCCGACCCTTCGGGGAACACATGCGTGATGTTATGTTATGTTACACAAGGTGTATAGGCACCAAAACACACGCTTGGTATTTCTGCTAATATTATGTTTTTGTCATTAATGTAAAAAGTGTTTATTGATTTTATGTGACATCTACCAACCCGCACTGGGCCCGCGTGGTGGATTTTGGCCCACTCTCTCTCACCGAGAGGAGGCCTGTGTCCCAGCAGTGGGAACGATATAGGCTGATTATGTATGTATTATAGTTTTTGCGCCTTGCACCATAATTAGCTGCATCGCGGTTAATTAGCCAATGGAAGGGTTGTTTTCTAAACCACTGTACTGTAACTAAACTCACCCTTGATATTATATTCTTGCTATGTTTTTGTTATTTATTTATGTAAAGCTCTTTTTTGCTAAAAAATAAATAGGGTTTAAGTTTTGCTCTTGGGACCATAAACACAACTCAGTAAACTTTACCTGATAGAAATAAATCTTGTAAGGAAGCCATACAAATTGCATTTGTTTGTAAGAACAAAATATTATGCAGTCTTTGAAGAAGCAATTCCTACTCAATATAAGCAAGAATAATTGGTGATTACAACTATAAAATATTACCTGACTGTCATGCTAAGTCAAAGTTAAATCATTTATTTCAAAAGGTGAACGTCAATCCTACAAAAAAATAGAATTGATTCTAGTTGCCCCTTCCAAAAGGTAGTTTCGTATGGAGAAGAGCGGGCAAGAAACTCCACAGTTGCTCTTTTAAAATACAGGGTGTTATTGACAGCCCTCCACAAAAACACAGGATTGATTCAGCTCCTTATTCTGAATCATATCCCAACGGAAATTTTCTCAGGAAAAAAAAAATTATGTCGTTTTTTCTGCTGATATTCCTTTATTTCAATGTAAAATTTCGTTCTCTGTATGCAACACTCCATTTATGTAAATAAAACAGCTGAAAACAGCCTCGCTCAAGCTCGCTGCGCTGCCGTCCGCTACGTGCGTTTTGCCACGGTAACGATACGTTGCGTGTGAGGTAATAAAACAAATCTGGTTTTTTGGATTCCCTTAATGTTCCTGAAAGAATTACATGTACCGGTCATCTTAATATGATGTACTGAAGCCACCCTATCAGTTTGCGGAGGGCTGTCAATAACACCCTGTATAGATGAATTATTACGTATGTGAAGATGATGCACCTAGAATAAAATGAGTACCTACCACAATAGATAAAAACAATTAAAAATAAGGTCTAGTCGTTACGGGTAGTTCGAAGCCTGAAAACCTGACAACCAGTCTCACCAAGGGTTATCATAAATTAACCAGTAACTGCGTTGTAGAGGTCAGATGGGCAGTCGCCCCATGTAAAATACTGGTATTCAGCTACGCCCAATAGCCTGAAAGCCGACTACAACATATGTAGTTAGGAAAATTCTAAGTAGATGATGACGAACCGTACTATAAAGGATCAAATAAAATTAGCTGGCGAAACTCCACAGACGTGGCAGGTATCGATATCTCAACATGATAAAACAAAAAATCAATTAATTTGATATATTTATTTACATTATATAAGGTAACATTTACAATAATAATACATATTATGTACATGTGAAAAAATAAGCAAAAGAATCAAAAAATCATCAAAAAATTAATTTGATGGTTTTTTTTTATGAGGTCAACGACCGCTGTTAGTGTAGTCTTTTTTGTGTAAACTTCACAGACGTGATGGGTTTCGATATGTAAACTTGTTAAAACAAAAGAAAACAGATTTTCTCAACACAAACTTCAAGTAACAAAACTACCAGCATTCGTAGACTCCAAAAAGACATGATGTAATTTTATTTTATTTAGTCGTATCATATCGATATCCAGCACGTCTATAGAGTTTTGCTAGCTAATTTAATTTGACCCTGTATAAGAGACTAGTAAGAAAAACAAAAGAACAAATGGTCTTTTGCCAGTTCTTAGCCATATAGCCAAAGTCTCGTAGACTCACAAAATCATAATCAACAATGCTAAATATAGAAATCACATGCTCGATAAAAGCAATTTAAATCTTTTTATACACTTTGTGGAGTCCAACAATATTGGACGGATCTCAAATAGACGCCACTGAATCATTTTTATACATAAAGCTTGTTTAATAAATTATTTTTGGCTGACTACGAATTCTCTGGATCATTCGCAAATTCGACAAGATAAATTGAGTATTTCGTCATCCAACGGCTTACAAGGATTGATTACCAAAATCCGTGACGTTTCACACAGTTTTCGACTTACCGTACTATTTTGCTGATTCTTAATACATTCCTACATACATATGTACATACATACACGCTCATTCTTCCCATAAGGGTAGGCATAAACTACAGAACGCCATCTGCTACAATCCTTACATACCCCTTTTGCCTCGTTAACGTTCAGGCATCACGATCAATCGGAATCGGTTTCATTTTGACAGTTCAACAACATTCATTGCGTTATTTACGTGTTGAGCAGACAAATTTTTCCAACTTATGAAGCAATGGATTAGCAATTTGCTTCAAAATGATTCAGATTCCGATTGATCGTGTGTTACGCAATTAGGGTGCAGGTCGTACACTTGGGGGCTACTATGCCCTATGTCCGTAGTTTCTGCCGAAGTTATGGGTGTGTGTCTCACTTACGGACATAAGATTACTTCGAGCCCGAACTAACAATGAATGGCAACATAATTTGACAGTTGTCCCACTTATCCTTACTCCCGATAAGTATTTTCCCTCCAGAAAAATAGAATTTGGCACTAGTTTTGTCGGATCAACTTGAAACACAGACAAACGACAGGATCAACATCTTCGTTGACGGACTTATAGAGTAGACCCAGGGGGTCTAACCTTCCTGAAGAACATCATCAATAAGGTCACTGTGTATCCGGCATTCCCTCTCGGCGTGTCCACTTACATCTACCTTGTAGAGAATAAAATAAATTCCTGTTAAAACATAATCTGCTTATAGACATATTTCCCACAGCTAGGAATCAAACCTCCGCTCTGTGAGAGGGAATGGGCCGCGTAACCAATCACGCAGGCCTAGTGCAGGTTGGTGGATCTCACAAGTCTTCGAATTTTTGTCTCCAGGATATGAAGATTTCTTTATTGTACATTCCTTCACTGTTTTGAGAGCATAACCATAATTCCTGTTATAATTGTCGACATTTTAATAGGTATACTATCGCCAAAACCTATAGGTATCTGACCATTTTGAAAACAAAATCCCGTGTACATGATGACCACAGCGGCGTCCGTATGTAAAACAAAAGAGGATCCTTTTTAGGTCGACTTATAATATGCGCTGCAAGCAGAAATAAAATAGTCCTTACGGTGGTACATTACTTCTTAATTTATGTTAATCTAGCTTGATTTGGGTAGCCTGGAGCTTTGGAACCGCACTCCAATTAGCATGTGACAAGAATAAAATTATTACCCTCATCTACATTCATAATTAAGTATGTAAATTGTGAAAAAAAAACGTTTGCATATTTTATTATGTGATCCATTAGTTAACAGACCGAAAGCTTACCTAAACGTAATTTTATACAAAGTGGAGACGACAATACGATAATAAATTAAACTTCGTATATCCAATGAGCATTGGGGCAGTGGTGGCCCAGTGGTAACAGCCGCGGCTTACGAGTTGTAGATCGTAGGTTCGAACCCAGACAGGCGCTTTACTTTGTGTAAATTATTTCATCACCAATGTTCTCTAAACGGTGAAGGAAAGCATCGTGAGGAAACCGGCATGTACTGGAACCAAACATTCGAAGACATGTGACATCTACTAACCCGCACTAGGCCCGCGTGGTGGATTAAGGCCCACTCTCTCTCACAGAGAGGAGGCCTGTGTCCCAGCAGTGGGAACATTATAGGCTGATTATGTATATCTAATGACGTTTCCGGTGTTCATACCAAAATTCAACCAAATATCTATATATCTATACTAATATTATAATAAAGAGGAAAGATTTGTATGTTTGTGTGTATGTTTGTAATGAATAAACTCAAAAACTACTGAGCCGATTTCAAAAATTCTTTCACTATTGGAAAGCTACATTCACCCTGAGTGACATAAGCTATATTTATTGCTAGAAAAGATTAGGGACCCTTACTAAAACTTAACCACCCGTGCGAAGCCGGGACGGGCCGCTAGTATCTAATAGTTTAGTTACTATAGCTAGTCAAAGATTGGCAAAAGTAGTCCCATCACAAATACTCCTTAGTCAATCACTTTTTAATTTTTGTGTTAGGATTTATTTGATAGGTTAAAATACTCCAATGCATTAGTATTGCCAGTACTTTCATTTATTGTTGTATTGTCGTCTCCATAATTGTATACAAGGTGAAATTAAATTAGCTAGCGAAACTCCGCAGACATGATGGGTATCAATATCTAACCAAATTAAAACAACAAAAAAAAACAGATTTTCTAAACTCATACTCGAAATACACGAACTGCGGTCGTCGAAACTCCAAAAAATTCATTAATTTTTTTTTCGTTTTGTCATATATTATTTAGATATCGTACCCATAAAAACTGCGGAGTTTCGTTAGCTAATTTAATTTGACCCTGTAAACGTAGACAAAGCCCCAAAGAATTTGCTAACGCCTTGCCAACCTTGGAATCTCTCAATTGCCTGTAAGTTCACCGATACTCTAGCTAGTAACTCCACAGAACAGATAAATAACTCTAACTACGTTTTTGAGAAATTATGTTGCCATTATAAATATTACCTACCTGTGCAATACCACTTTTAAACACACAGTTACACAACAACATTAAAAATCCTCATTAAACACGGCACGTTTACATAATTTCCTATACTTTCGTAATTTTCCATAATAAATAAATAATTATAGCTAAGTAATAAATATTTATTGTTTACGGCTCAGGCAAGTTGAATATATGTTTATGTGTTCAAGGAGTCACTGCACTTAGCACGCGCAGTGTCTTACGTTACAGGTTCCATTTAATTAGTGGTAATTAGACATTTGAATGTGTATTAATTGGCAAAGTAATCCACATTTGATATACATTGTATAACGCTTGAATAATTACTTGAATTGCCGTAAGGTGGCTGATAAGGATAACTGATGATTGATGAAGGGAAATATCCAAGTTGGCAGTGTACGTCATAGTAATGAAGCCAAAAACGTCGACAAAATTAACGGTCGTAACGGAAATAGCACTACAATCGTCATTTGGCAATTTGATAAGACCGAAATTAGCTAACTCAAGGTTGCTCAGACATTAAATCTGACTAGTAACTAAGTTCACGTCCACATTTTTTACTATTTCGTCTTGCCCCGGGTGGTACAGTCACGATCACCAATATGTCAACACTTGGCAACTTTCAATTCCGATTTTTTCGTGAAATAACGAATGCAACGTTGAAATACGACATATTACATAAACCTATGGGTTCGAAAATGCTATGTTCGTAACAACATAAAATTTCATTCAAAAATAAAGGAGTTAATCGCTTTTGAATAAAGCCGAGTGTATACATACTTTTTTTGTTCGTGACTGTACAAACAAGCAGAGATTCATTTCTTACTATCAATCTGCTTAGCCACCAACTATGTAAGTGACATGTCTATCTGACCTCCACAACGCAGTTACTGGGTAACACGATACCCCTTGGTAAGACTGGTTGTCAGACTTTTTGTGCTTATGACTGCCCGTAACGACTATCAAAGGTCTACGAATGACAACCGTGACCAACGGCTTAACGTGCTTTCCGAGATTAATTACTTACTGCACCCCTGGCCATTACGGCCCTACGCAGCTAGAAGAAATCGTATGAGTTTACACAGTAAGAGCCCTTCGCCTGAGGGGGCAAGGGGTTATGTCGGCTGACATAATCCCTTGCCCCCCTCAGGCGAAGGGCATGGCCAAAAAGTCTCAACTAGTCAACTAGCGCCTTAAGAGGGACTGACATGTTATTAGTACCTACCTAAGGTAAAAGTTATGTAACCCCAAAGAGCACAAAATCAGCCTATAATGTTCCCACTTCTGGGACACAGGCCTCCTCTCTGAGGGGAGTGCGCCATAATTGACCACGCGGGCCCAGTGCATATCTTCGATTTTTTCGGTTCTAGGACATGCCGGTTTCCTTACGATGTTTTCCTTCACCGTTTTCAGAATACTGACGTCAAAGCGTTTTTCACGTACCTAAACCTCGCTTAAAAGCCGACATGAACTTTTGAAATAGGTCACGAAATTCTAGAATAAAGCTAAAACTCTACGTAACAACACACTATTGTGGGATCCACGATATTTCTGTCAATAAACCAGAAATAAACCGGTGTTCGGAGTTGTTTAACAAGTACACACGACGAAATGTCAAGCTTTTCTGATCCAGTATAACTTGACCTCGTATTCTATAGATTTTTCATACAATGAGAGGTCAGCTTAAATTGGATCATTGCTTGATATGTTGCACTGTGTATGAGTTGCATAAAAACAAATTCTCTAAACTATAAATACTTACGAGTGTTTTTGTTGGTACTAAATTAACATTAAATGACGTTGATATTTATATATTTTCTCACGCTGTTCATATAAATAGAGTTTAATAAGAACATACTTTGCCGTGCGAAACTGCGAATGTTTTTTGTTGAACAAAAAACTTGTATTGATGGTATTGTGCGGTTCATTTTGTTGTTTATATATGTGGGAATAATTAATTCATTAATTTAATGATAATAAACAATCGACTATACAAGGTGTAAGTAATTGAAATAACTGAAAACTTCCTAAGGGGTTATTGTACTCTATATTACACTGAGACCAAACCTGTAATCGTGAAAAAAATATCTGCTGCTCCATACATTTCCATAATCAGCCTATAATATTCCCACTGCTGGGACACAGACCTCCTTTCTGGGAGAGGGAGTGGGCCGTAATCCACCACGCGGGCCCATTGTGGGTTGGTAGATGTCACATGTCTTGAATTTTTGTTTCTAAGACATGTCGGTTGGCAGGCCCGCGTGGATCCACCACGCGGGCCTGCCTATGCTAACAAAAGGACAAAAGGTTTTAAAAAGCATTTTTAAGGTCTTGGAATCTGTTACCGGTTCCAAAATTTCCACAAATAATTTAAGAAGATACACATCATGTAACACAAAAGTGACGAATCAACAGCGATGCATCGACTACATACTTTATTAAATTAAATTAAATAATCATTTATTTCAGGAAGTTATTCCCATATTAAGCACTACAAATTACATAGAAATATACATAAAACATTACAAATTAAAACCATTGCATTAAAAATAAAATAAAATTATAGTTATAAGGTTAAAATTCATTCAATTACATTTAATAATAATGATAAAGCAATAATCACTTAATAAATGGTATTATTATTGGCACAGACGCCAGCAGGTCAAACTACCCGCAAATGTCAAATTTTCCCAATCAACCTTAATGTTTTAGCGATAAAGTTGAAAATCTATTAAAGAAATCGATAATATTGTGATAATTCGCAACATAGTTATCATAATGATGCCATTTGTCATCAAGTGACGCGTCACTCGTGCTCACACATATCATTAGGTGAATAGTTTGAGTTCTCGCAGAGCAAACCAAGAAACATAACGGGGTCAATGACCGCTGAAACTATAGGTAGGTAGGTAACTGTTGCGAATCCAAATTATCGTACACTCTGGAAGTAAGTATTTGTTTACGGTATTGTTTACGTAATTAATGGAGTTCGATTCCCAGGTCAGGTAAAGAGTTAATTAGTAATTTGTGATGGTTGGTGGCAGCAGTCACTTCCTATTGAATTATTGGTGAAAGATCGGTGTACTATATAGGTAGCTCTGCCTATCCCTTCGGGTAATACGGCGTGAAGTTATGTTAATGTAAAATGAAGTTATGAACTTTGCATAGAAACCAGACAAAATAAATAAAAATGTTCTTGCATTTGTTTTTACTCGTCTCTCGAACGACAAAAGAAATCATTTTGAAACTTCAACTGACATGCCTCGACCCTGAAACAAACACTTTTGTACAGACGCCAACACATCAAGCTACTACAATCTGTCGAATTTCTTTAATAGATTTTCAATTTTATCGTTAAAGCATTAAGGTTTAAGGTTGATTGGGAAAATTTTACAGTTTCGGGTAGCTTGACCCGCTGGCGTCTGTACAAATTCAAAACGCTGTATAATACAGGGAAATAAGTAGAAGAAAAATATTCCGATGGACTGATAACCTTGACAGAGCCTTTAGAGAAACCAGAAGCAGTTGAGAAATATCTCAAGATTAGCTCATGGTGGCAGGGACGGCAACGCGCAAACTGTAACAATGAATTCAGCACATGATTTTATTATTTATTTATTTTACCATTTTACACACATATAAACAGACATTGAAGAACAGAACAGAAAAAATAGGTACAAAGGTGATGCTTATTTCATAAAAAATCTCTTCCAGCATACCTGAGATAGGACAATAGATGCAGAGATGTAGACAGCGTGTGATAGAGCAAAGGAGACAAAAAATAATACATAGAATCAAAAAAACAATTCACTTAAAAACAAAACAAAAATTACGAGAATATACTAACATACATACAAAATAAACATACATAAATACTTCTAAAGTAAATATTACTAGAATGGTATGGTGGTGGTGGTTTTAGACCCTCTATCGTAGAAAATTTACATGGGTTACCAAAAAAAATCTGTTGTTTCATAGAAAAGCGACCAAAATGTATTGTAGGTACTGAACAGCAAATTTTTTTTTTAATAACTTACCATAAATTTCGACGGGTTTAGAATCATGTACTGAAGCCATGTGAACAGGTTGTGCGTCGATGTCATTGCCAACCTGTATATAATCGCAACCAGACTGATCGATGTTTGGGATTTGTTAAATTGTTATCAATACGTGTAGAAGGACAGAACTGCACATAATTATATGAATTATTCTCTTGTTTTACTACCATATACACTTATGTTGTTGGCAGTAAAATAATAATACCAGCCTTTCTATAATAATAATAAATAAATTATAATTTATTTATTATTATTATAGAAAGCCCTCTTCTCAAACAAAGAAGATATGGAACATTGATCACCACGCTTGCTCAAGGCGGATTGGCGAATTGGCAGTGTATATAATAAAATAATAATAAAAATCTTTATTTATCCAAAAACATACAGAGTTCGAAATACAGTTTTGATATTTGATTAAAATATATTATCGTTTATTTCATTTTTAGACGTCAATGTCCCAATGCTGGGCAAAGGCTTGCCTACTCTCTTTCAACCTCTCTCTGTCCAGAGCTGGATTGAATTGAAAAAACTGAATTGCAGTAGGCAAAGAAAAAAAAGAAACAGTGGCATGGAAAAACTAGAATACTGTACATCCACTAACTGGAAACTAACAGGCGAAAACTTTGGAAGCCGGAATTTCCCATTTATTATTTATTTATCTATGCGTAAAACGGCCAAGTCTTTGCTGGGAACACAGCCAAACAGTTAAATGGGAAACTACTAAAATGTAGGCGATAACCAAGCGGTCAGTGTAGGCGCAATGACAGTATCTCGTATTTTGTGGTCTGTGGGGGAAGCCCATATGTTAGTGGGCGATAACAAGCCGGAGTTTGGATATGCTAATATCAATCTTTATGTAGAACCAAATGTTATTTTAAGTAAAGCAGACGAGGACAAGGTTTTACTGTAGGTGGACTTGAAGTTTATATTTGTCCAAAATGGACGAAAAGTAACAAAATACTCAAGGAGTGGATAAACCGAAACGTCGAAATTGAAGATCGGTTGTATGTAGGTGTTAACTAGGAACTAGGTCAAGCAGTAAAGATTCTAATGGAAGAACTAACATTGATTATAACGATATTACAAAATGACTTCGGTGGTTAGTGACAACATGCTTAAAAATGGTGATGATATGACATGTAATGTTAAATAGACAGTTAAAAAAAAAAACAGTTTTCAAATCGGATTTTTTTTGACAAATGATGTCCCAATCCTATGACAAGAGGAGTCTAAATATCTCAAGATATATTAACACAGCAGAATTAATGCGAGAAGTAGTAAAAAATTTATAAAAATCTAAGACTATATCACCAGCCGATAGCTGTAAGAGAATGTAAACGGCAAAGGTTAAAACAAACGCTAGACAAAAGAAAAAGGCTATCCCTAACTACGTCGTAATAAAGCAAATGATTAAGTTTCTTTATCAAGAAACACAGGGCTCCAGGAGATTGGCCGAACAATGGACAAACGGCTACGCAAATAATGTCTCAGCAGTAGCCTTGAGAGCGATGCCCTACCAAACAAACCATTATACGCACAATATACGCAAAGAAAACAAAAAACACTGAATGAATACACGTAAATGGAAAACCGGCTTTCATTGTCCAGAAGAATTTTAAAGAGTCCCCCTAATATGTTCCAAGTTGACCATACACGTTTGTAAACGCTGAGCGACTTATTGACATCATTTTGCGAATCAAGTATGGTTTCTGCCCAAGCATAGACAACCTTATACGGTACCTTGTATTTCTGTATATATATTTCTTGTGCACCAGTTACTGCATGCGTATTGTGCATGGGTGTCGTATAAACACAATGTTGTGATTCCTACATTATTCAATTTATTTGGATTCGACCCAGTATGTTTTCTTCTTCCGTATCAACTGTTGTCTCAGTATTCACTATCCTTTTTAGACAAATCATCTTTCACACAATCCATCCATAATTTCACATTCACTTTCTAAAATTTTTATAGACAGCATAGCAGGGACATCGACGCACAACCGGTTACCTCCATGGTAAGTCAGTACATGATTCTGAAAATTTTTGGCGATCCTTTAAAAACTATTTCGCTGTTCGATACGTTTTGACCGCGTAGGTATTGCAATTTTCTATGAAGCATCTGATTTTGTTTTTGATAACCGACGAAAAATTTTAAGCTAGCTTCAGAATCATGTGCTGAATTTATGGTTACAGTTTGCGCGTCGATGTCCCTGCCATTGTATAGTAAAGATTAGCCATTCTGTATAGTATAAGATATCCAGTCCTCAAATTGTACTGTTACTCAATGTAACCTTCAAGGATTCATACTGAACTGTGAACTTTCAAAGATTAGCTTATTGTTTTTGGTCCATGTGTGATAAAGAAAATATCTTGCTAAATAGATATAGTAGAGTAACTTTCGATAAATCAAGTTATAATCTGGTATATTATATCTTTCTTCTAGTGCTCGTATAACAATCTTACTTTGATCACTGATATGTCTGTCTAGCGTCATGATTGCAGCGATATATAAAAAATCCATATCCACTATTCAGACGTTAACAATCCGATAATATATGTATGACAATAATTTACGGGATCGTATATGACGATACATCGCCAGCCTCAAGCCACGCTCAACGCGTCGTGTACGAACACCACATAGCACTTTCTGATAACAATTGTTCATACATATACACATGTACATATAGTTTTACGAGTCGTAAGTGGTTGCCAACCGATCGGTTGACAATAGCCAATGTTGTCAGATGACACTTACGACTACATTCGTGATGGATTATAAACAAATGGTATTATGTTAACATCGTCTTTTATTTTAGCATTGGTATGTAGTATGTACCTATTATTGTGTTTATTAGTAATGAAAGCAAGCAAGTGTGATGATCAATGCTCGTACCTTCTCTGTATCATACAGAGAAGGTACGAGCATTGATCATCACACTGTATCATAAGAGACCATTGCCTTGCAGTGGGACACAAAAATTTTTTAAAAAATTCAGACCCAAAGATCCATAGTTCTGTTAGTACAATAGAGAGAGAGAGAGAGACAGAGAGAGAGAGAGAGAAGAGAGATAGGGAAGAGAGAGATAGAGTAATCAAGAATGCTATATACGTATATGATATTTTGTTACAGACTCCATTTTTTTCCATTTTGTACGTAGGGTTCTGGGGGCCTACTCCGAAGTGCAAAGTGCGAATGTTCGGATCGGACCGACACATGGCCGAACCGAATATTATTGAAAAATGCGAAAAAAGTTCGGATCGGCTCAGTTAGGTCGGGACCATAGTCAATATTCGAATAAGTGTAGGAGTGTACGATCGGAACCGACCGAACCAAATAGTAACTTCCTATACTACTTACCTATACTACTTACCTACCTATACTACTTCGGAGTAGACCCCCTGGTTTTGATCCCTAGTTCGAGAAAAGTTTCGTAAAGATTTTCTCAATAGTTTCCCATGATCGGGTTTGTGACCGCTTCACCCCAATAGCCGGGCCTCCTTCGCCTCCAGTTATTATGGAACTGAAACCCCATGCTGAAACCTAGCTCACGGATTGTGGTTTTTCAAAATGAATACTATTGTGTGAAACGAAAATAGCAAATCGTTGGTATCGTAAGACAATAAATCTCTAGGTACTATCGCCAAAACCTATATCTGACCATATTGAAAACAAAATCCCGTGCACATGACTACAGCTGCGTCCGTAAGTAAAACAGAAGAAGATCCTTTTTAGGTCGACTACTATAAGCGCTGCAAGCAGGAATAGTCCTTATTGTGGTCAAATATATATTTTGGCGATAGTACCTACAGTTGATAGGATCAAAGGAGTGAATCTGTTTATTAAATATTACAACAACTACAAAGTCCTGTTCTTGCATAATTTTTGGAATAACATTATTGTTTTCAAAACAAGTTATTTATTTTCCTTAACAAATTCTCCTTGTTGACGAGAAACATTGTTCATAAATACTTGGTTCATAATAATTGAGTCTGAAATTATCCATTTTACATTACATTGGATTTAAATACTATAGCAAAATGCAAAGGCAGTAGGCTCGCCGCTATTACATGGGAATTAAACATAACTTACCCTTGCGAAAAGTGGGTGTAAACCCTTCAGGGATGGGTAGCGGGATCGTCAGATAAATCGGTTAAGACGATGCTTCAGCAGTCTCTCTGATTTTCCATTTTACTAGGAAAATCAGTTCTAAATACTTTTGCCACATTGTTTATAAAAAAATGTACCATAAATGCATAGCATAACATCACGCTAGTATTCCCCAAAGAGTTTGGCAGAGATGCATTATAGTTTACCAATATTTTCCCAGTAATGTTTAAGTTCCATACTGTATGTATACTGACTTTCGCTAGTCTGCAGCGGCCTAATATAATAATAATAATTTCAAATTACAAGACTCATAAAAAAAAAACAAAAAAAAAAATTCAACGTCAAAAAAAAAACAAAATCAAAATCAAAACGAAAAAAATTCAATTTCAAAATTCTACGGATTAATTTTGTCATTAGTAACTTCGACCTTCATTTATCAAAATATACCTAATGTCGTTTTTATCACAAGAATATTGCGTAAGTTATCAACTACATAACATCACGCTTGTAAATTCCCGAAGGGTTATGCAGAGGTACACCCATATTACGCCAGTTATGTTTAAGTTCAATGTAATTGTGGGCGAGCCTTGCCATCAACCAGCAAAGATCTAGACTCCGGGCTGCTATCGACTATTTAATTTTATTTTCTCAAACATTAAGTAAAAATGTACAAATTTCCTCAAGATTTAAAGCATTTGCTTTACTTTTAATATGTTAAGTTTTAAACAAATTCTTGTCAATGCTATATTTGATTTTATGTAATGTTCAGTGCCAAGCAATGGCGATTCTATGCGTGTATTATGTTGTAATGTTTACATCATAGAATTGTTTGTTTTCGTTAAGAGCTTCCAAAGAGTTTGCATAATAAAAAGAGCCAGAGTTTCTTATGCAATATTTATTTAAAACAAACAAAATGCTTTTTTGTCTTATCATTTCCTAACCGTGGAGTTTCTTGTTAGCTCTTCTCCATAGAAAATGACCAATTGGAACCATGCACCTGGCTTTTGACCTTCCGTGTCCAAGTAGGTTTATGTGGAACAAAATATCTTGACACTGCAAATTACAAAAAAAAAAGATGATCCTTTTTTTTGCTTAGAAGTAGCTGCATATCTCGCTCTACCCTTGTAGAGATGACTGAAGTTCCTCGCTGCGTAGTGCAATTTCTCCAAACTTGACCTAGTGTGTTTAAACTCCGTACAAGTCAAAGGGCTTTGACTCTGTCTGTAGTTCTACCTAACTTCGTAGACGATATAATTCTGTGTGTATGTTTGTGTTAAATGTTTCTCAAATAATGAAATGTCATTGTGACACTCAACAGCATTCATTGTTTTGTGTAAATCAGACTCATACATGATACTTGATCACTCAATTCAAGGATTTCTATAATGTTTTCTGTATTGTCTTCCATGTTATTGTAAAGAAAAAGATCAAGTGTTTCCTGTATATTCAGTTAATTGATAAAGCATTCTCTGTCAACCATTTAAAGTTTTCATTTAAACGACTGAGCGCAAAAGGAAACTGCCCTTGATTTTATTCAATGTTGTGAATTATGTCAAGGTGTACTTACGTAGAAAATAAAGACGTAAAATTCAGTAAAAACACATTTTATTCCCGAAATACAACTTATTCTAGACCTATCACCTACATTGGCATATACTTTGGCTAAACATCTTTTTGGTTTCACTTTCACAAATGTCCCAACACTTTTCCACCGTGGTTTCCAAAGGTTCACTTCTCCAGGCGGTTCTAACTTCACAGTACACCTTCAGAATCGTTCAGGACCCGAAGGTTGAAGCCGAAAAGCCGGCCACAGCTTCATAACTTCATCCGTGAGGCGGTAGCGAGTGGATCAGGGCTCCTCGTCCTCGGAGAGAGAAGGCAGCGCCAAAGTGCGGCGGAGCTTCTGCCGTTGGGGTGAGATGGACTTCTGGCGGCGGAGGCCCTCAGTGCGCATCACGTAGGACCTCTGCTCCGGCTCGAACACCTCCTCGGAGTCATCTTCCACCAGCGCAGGCAGCGCGGTTCTCCTCAGCTTCTGCCTCCTCGGGCAGTCAGTCACAACGGTTTCCATGTCGCGGTGCTTGGGCAGCGATGGGTAAACATCGGCGTACAGCGCGGCAACAGTTTCTAGTTTCACAACCATGTTGAAAACTTGAACTTTATTGTTTGATATTTGAGTAAGGTTTATAGAACGCGACGTGCTCTCAGTGAGTGCTCGTGGCAGAGTGCGGGGCGGCGGGTCGGCGCGCCTTTTATACTCTCGCGAGCCGTGATAAATTGGTTTGTGTGCAGTTCGTCTGGCGTCACTACGTTTGTATGTGTTTACGTTAAGGTACGCGTTCACTTGAGGCGTGTAAAAACCGTTTTGCTCATAGTACGTAGAAGAAACACACCTTTGTAAGATTTTACATCGTTTCGCGTAAACACTTGGAGTCTTGATTGCCTTTTTGCAGAGCTGAAGTTCTTGGAACGTGTTTGTAATGGTTTTGGGAACGCGATAAGCGTAGTTGGGATTTCCTATTTGTGTATCGATTTTGGGCAGTGAACTTTCTTGGTATCCCAACTAAACATTGACGTCCGGAAAACTCATCCACCTCTCCGGGTCTCTTATTCGTTACACATCATATCAAACATTTAGAACATGCCACGCAATACAAAATCGATCCCCCTTGCGATACACAAATTCCCATCTGCGGCAGTATTTCCACTCTTATGCACATATCCTAAGCACGTAATAGAGACGGACGGGCATCATGTGCATGAGCTTGACCCGGTTAATCGGATTGAAGCTCCTCAAGTGAGGATACTTGCAAACAACACTGCACTGGCTTTTGACCTTCGAATGCAAATAGTATAATGACATGCGATGCAATATTACGGGATATTTTATTACTTACTTACTATTGTGCATTTTTAAGTGTAGATTTTCTTGTTTTTTAGTTGTATATTGGCACCTTGTAGCTATTTCCTAACATTCATTAATAGTTTGTGAATAGTTTTAGTTGAGTTACGATATAATTTTGTTATTTTAGTGTTAGCTTGTAAATTGTAATTTTTGTGTCTTCCTACTAATATTATAAACGTGACAGTTTATATGGATAGATGGATGGATGTTTGTTACTCGTTCACGCAAAACTACTGCACGGATTTGGATGAAATTTGGCACACAGATGGTTTATAACCAGGATTAACATATAAGATACTTTTATCCCCATATTCCCACGGGATCGAAATGTATGCGGGTGAAACCACGGGGCGCAGCTAGTTGTGAATAAATATATTACATTCATGTAATTAATTAGATATTATTGAATCGTGATTTTGTATGTCGTGCTGTGTCTTTTGTGTGCACCAAATAAACGATGTATTTTATCTATCTAGTTCTAGATGTTTTCACGAAAACGTATATTTCATTGGTTGGACTAATTGTCTTTTCAGAAAACTAGTGTTCTGGCGCTTTTTTGTTATAATTCTGGTGTTCAGCTTGTTTAATCTTGTTTTTCTGTGATCACGTGAATTCCACTATGATTTCAGTACTCGTAAAACTCGTCTGAGAAAATATTTTTCCGCGGAAAACTAAAACACTGTTCTGACAGGTTTTGCGTTTGCGTTTGCCGTTTTTACGAACGTATTACTTACATAACATTTGTTATGCAAGATTTAAAAAAAAAGACGACGGTGCCTATGTAGGACTATCTCGTTGGTCTAGTGCTCGCAAGCGCTTGTACTGAGCACGAGGTCTTGGGTTCGAGTCCGAGGTAGGACAATTATGGGTTTCATGTAGTAAGTATCTGGAATTTCTCAGTTGCAGCCCGGAGTCTGGATACGAATAGGCTTGCCCCCTATTATATATTATGGGATTTGAACATATCTACCTGGTGAAATGTGGGTACACCTCTGTCCAACCCTCCGCGGAAACAAGGCGTGATGTTATGTAATATGATAAAGGCTTTCAGGCCCACCCAATAACTATGAGCCAAATAGATTAATAAACCCTGACCTCATTGAATGCCACGTAACTCTTATCTACAGATACCTTCAGATAATCATTTGTTTAATACAAATATAGATTTAGAATATTATGCTGCCAGTTCCAGGATTCAATACATCTTTCAATGACCCAGTATAGCTTATGTTATAGCGATTTTCTAAGAACAAAATACGACATACGTAGGTAGATCAATTACACACGTCACCTTATAACGTTCCCACTGCTGGGACTCAGGCCTCCCATGTGAGAGGGAGTGGGCTGTAATCTACCACGCGGGCCCAGATCGGGTTGGTAGATGTCACATGCCGGTTTCCCTACGATGTTTTCCCTCACTGTTTTCAGAGCAGTAGTGATGAAATAATCTACACAAAGCAAAGCCTGTCTGGGTTTGAACCTACGACCTAGAACTAATAAGTCGCGGCCGTTTCCACTGAGCCACCACTGCCAATATTATGCTGCCAGTTCCAGGATTCAATACATCTTTCAATGACCCAGTAACGTTTGTTAGAACGCTATTCTTAGAACAAAATACTACATTACGTAGGTATATCGATTACTAGTGTACAATACCGTGTGAAATGTGTTTAGTGAGAAAAAGTGCCAGCTTTAATGATAATATTATACATTGTGAGGTGATCTGTATCATTCCATGTTTATAGAAATGGTAGCTGTTATTATGTACACACGTGGGAATCATTGGCCTATTTTCCTTAATTATAATGTCTTCTGCCAAAAACAGGGTGGCAGGGATATCGATGCACTAACTGTAACCGTGAATTCTGCAAAAAATTCTGCAATTTCATAGAAAAGTTACCTTCGCGGTCAAAATGTATGGAATAGCTAATTTTTTTTAATAACCCCCAAAAAATTTCAACTCAGGCAGGTTCTCAAATCTCAAATCGTTTATTGCAATCCATAATGTACAATAACAGGTGGTAAATAAAAGAAAAATAATAGAAACAATTATGGAGAAGTAGAGAGAGGACGAGCGCTTTATTAATTTTCTTTGTTATTAAGTTAGAATGATTTTATATCCTATTATCTATGTATTTATATTTTCATTCATTCACTTATTCTACATGTACTGACTCCATGGTAACTGGTTGCGCATCGATGTCCCTGCCAACCTGTACAGTCACGAGCAAAAGTATGTATACACTCGGCTTTATTCAAAAGCGATTTACTCCTTTATTTTTTTATGAAATTTTATGTTGTTACGAACATAGCATTTTCGAACCCATAGGTTTATGTAATGTGTCGTATTTCAACGTTGCATTCGTTATTTCTCGAGAAGATCGCAATTGAAAGTTGCCAAGTGTTGACATATTGGTGCTCGTGACTGTACAAGCCTCGGACAGTGAGTGTCTATGATAATAATCATCCTAATTGGCAAGATTTGATGATAAGTTTTTTATTTTTAAGTTACCACCTTCGTGGTATAGGTACACGTTGTGGATTGTATGTGTCATAAATGATTGAGCATTACGTATTGGTTGCACGTAGTTATTGGATATTGTCCACAGTCGTTTCGACATTAAGGATTATTTTAATTTGGAATTGTGCCTTTTCCTCAAATTATATATTGTATTTCTTTTCCTTCTTTATTTTTTACATTTCCTTCCTTGTCGAAATCACGTTTCGAAACAGGAAAAAATGTACAAGAAAGTAAAATATACCTAGTTTAACCCTCTTATTCTTCATCGTGTCACAGGCACGACTGTATTTCAGATCTTGTTGGCACAGAACTTCGCAACTTCCTCCGCATGACCCCCTTATTAATAAACGTTAAGTTACCTATCCCTATAACCTCTTCAGATTACCTCATCATCACCTGCCTAGCCTCATACCAACAATGTTGGGGTCGACTTCCAGTCTAACCGGATGCAGCTGATTACCAGAATTTTACATGGAGCGACTGCCTATCTGACCTCCACAACCCAGTTACTGGGTAATACGATATTCCTTGGTAATTCTGGTTGTCAGACTTTCGGGCTACTGACTATCCAAAACGACTGTCAAAGATCCGCGAATGACAGCCGGGACCAACGGCTTAAAGTGCTTTCCAAGGCATGGAACCTCTTCAGCTTACCCATACTTACAATTTTCGAGGATCAAGTTTGGCATAACTTAACCACGAGTTTACGGGTCGTAAAAACGATTTCTCCTAGAATTATCCACAACGTAAAGAAAACTAAGATAAGGCTATCTACAATCTACATCCATTCCTCTATCTTAACTTCAGACAGCTTAACGACCGACCAATGCCCAAACATCTATTATTGATTCCTTTCGTGTGTTACCAGCCCAATACCATTCGGAGAAAACAGTTCCAATAAAATGCTGGGGTATATCCGCGCCCCAGAGTGCCCTAAAGTACCCCGAGCCACCCCTAAGCTCGGTTGATGTGAGGGGTGCAAAAATTTACGATGGCAGGAAGGTAGATGTGCGAATGTTTATTTCGTTTTGAGAAGAAAAGGGATATTGGAATGAATGGAGCGAAAAATATCGTGTTCTTTTTAATACGGTCTGACACTGTTTCGCACAGGAAAGTGATCATTCGTAACGAAAATACGGTAGCAAACACCTTTTATTATATGCTAAAATCATGCAGGAAAATGTTGATGTAATTAACTTACACATAATACTTATAATACTTACATATAATGGTTAATTTTTAATCATTTTAAAAATTAACCATTATATAAAATGAACATAATGTTTTTGGAGGTTCTCAATAAATGAATAATCCTTATCAATAACATAATACATAATAAATTATGCGGTTGACTTTGACTGCATGACCCCCTTATTAATAAACGTCAAGTTACTATCCCTATAACCTCTTCAGATTACCTCATCATCATCTTCCTACCCTCTTCCCAACTATGTTGGGGTCAGCTTCCAGTCTAATCACATGCAGCAGAATACCAGTATTTTACATAGAGCGACTGCCTATCTGACCTCCCAACCCAGTTGGGTAACGCGTTACCCCTTGGTAAGACTGACTGTCAGACTTTCGGGCTGATAACTACCTGTAACGACTGTCAAAGATCTACGAATGACAGCCGGGACCAACGGCTTAACGTACTTTCCGAGACATGGAGGGGTCTCGATATGTAATAGATGGTCACCCATCCACGAACCACCGCAGCAAGCGTAGCTTATTCTTCAACCGACCCGTGTGGCTGTTTTTATTTAGCCACGAGCCCCTCTTAATATGTATGTGTGAACGCAAACAAAGCAAAAGCAGTACCATGTAAGGATCGTAGCAGGTGGCGTCCTGTAGTTTCTGCCTACCCACACCAGTTTTCACGGTGAGATGGTTACAGAATCGCACTGCTGAATTTCTTATTTATTAAGCAATCATAAATTATATGTCACCAAACAAACACCTCCACATTTCATATAACATATTCTACTAATATTATAAACGCGATAGTTTGTATGGATGGATGGATGAATGTTTGTTACTCTTTCACGCAAAAACCTCTGAACGGATTTGGATAACTTTTTATCACGATTTTCCCACGGGATTGAAAGTTATGCGGGTAAAACCGTGGGGCGCAGCTAGTAACTATATAAAGGAAACAAATTATCTCCTCACGCGTACGATAACTTCAAGTAGGTACATACATACACAGGTACATATAGGTACATAGACAGATATATGGTTTTCCCCGTTTTTGCTAACTCACCTAATGTAATAGATGTTTACACGACAAGATGGCGACAAGAAGATTTCTAGGTGTTTAAATTATTAGGTCATGCGAGGAAAAATCTTCCACTGTTGAGCATGTATTAAATTAGTCCCTACATACTACACAAAATTAAATCCTAACTTAACTAAAACTATTCACAAATATCGCTTCGAAAAATTCATCCGCATCGCTGTTGACTGTTAATGTACCCAAGAGACTGGCGGCATTACCTCGTTGTATAGCAATGCTTAGCCTCTGGCCAAGGTAAAAGCCAACCCTTGGGTCACGGGAAGTATCAACCAGCCGTTTCGAAATTTCCTTAAAAAGATCATGAGCACTCGGACTCCACGGCGGCGAGGGTTTGTGTATTAGGGACAGTCACCAAAAGAGATAAGTAACCAGGGTCGTCGGATACAGTTGAAGTTTAGCAAGAAACCGATGCATGTTTTCGAATGAAATTTAATATGATAAATAAACTGTTTTTTTCTATTAACTAAATTAAATTTTATTCGAAAACATCCATCGGTTTCTTAATAAACTTCAACTATATCCGACAACTCTGGTTACATATCTCCTTTGGTGACCGTACAAATGATCGAATCGTGGTGAAAGATTTATAGCCACTCAATATACTTACTTTATATTTATTTAATGACGACACTGATGACGGGTGACAGCCAGATTGTGATCCCGAAACTTGTTTTCTGATTTTAACAAAGATGTGAACTCAGTTTGACTGAAAAAATAACTTTTAATGGAGCATATCCTTTCAGCGGAGAGACGTCCACTACTGGACATAGGCATCGAAGTGGTGGTTCTTGGAGGAAGCCTAAGAACCACACTTCGATATCTATCACGTCTGTGGAGTTTTCATTTGACCCTGTATTTTTCGTTAATCGTCTTTTAATTTGGAAATGGAGTTATGATTTTAAGAGCTTAGAATATCGTCCTGCATATGCAAAGGTAGATACAGCATGTATCGGTGAAGGAAGAAAGTAAAGAAGAAACCAAGGTGTGGTCATATTTAAGGGTGTAGTACAGACCATAAAAAGTGATAGACTGTCCCACACACGCCACGCCACGCGCTGTCGCGTCACAGCACTAACTTCAAGTCGTTCGTGGTGCGTGTTCCGACACATCATCTCGAGAAGTTCCGCAAGGAAGAGTTCTGGCCGAAGGGTGTTGTGTACCGCCGGTTTCGTGGCCGGCTACATGACACCAGTCAGCGAAACACGACGCAGACACTTCGTGTGCGTTAGTTTTTAGTGTAATTATAATGTTGTATGTATTTATAGTATTTTTAAGTTATATTAATATTGTATTGTAGGTATGTGTTTATATGGGCCTTGATGCCTGAATTAAATGGATAAATATATGTATAAAAAACTGGTTCTTTATTTAACATGCACTGATTAATTACTATTTTTACAAAGTTAACACTCAAATATATATATATATATATTATAACGTGGTAATGCTGCCAGCCTTTTGGGCACTTATCCCATTGACAGCGATGCGGACGAATTTATTTTTTGATGTCCAATGAGCTCCTGTCTTTCTCTTTAATTTTTTATTATATACTTACTTGTATACAATACAAAACTTCAATAACTACGCGACCCAAATGTGACGACTGATTATTTTGTCCCATGGAGAAAGTATAGAATTTAATAGGCTGTACCATGCCTTTCTGGCACTGTATAAAACTGCGCATCTACCTAACCTACAAATAAGGAAATAGTCTAAGAGCAAAGGAACAATAAGACCATGCCCTATGCCATGCCCTTCGAGGCTACATTGACTATAAGGAAACTCATACGCGGTAAAAACATGCCTATTACTTCCACCGTATTGTTAAAGTATTAATTAAAAGGTGCTATATGGAAATATAATTATCCTAGGAAACCAAACGGCCATTAATATGCATCTGCAAACGATTATCAATTGTGATCATGGTATCAATGTTTTCCAACTGTGTTTTTCCCTATGTTACTTGGAAAAGCCATGTTTCCCCTGAAAATGGGTAAATCGAGTTTTATGGCTTAGCAAGGTTTCTAAAATATGCACACAATAAGAATTAATGATGTATGGCCAGATGTATGAACGTAGCATAAGTATAATGTTCCCACTGCTGGGACACAGGCCTGCTCTCTTCGAGAGGGAGTGGGAAATCTACGGGGGCCAGTGCGGATTGGCGGATGTCTCATGTCTTCGAATTTTTGGTTCTAGGACATGCCGGTTTCTTCACGATGTTTTCCTTCACCGCTTAGTGAGCAGTGGTGATGAGAGTATATATACTTTCTGGGTGAACGTAAAGGAGGCGAAAGGAATATGTAGCGGGATCGTCCGAAAGGGTTACCGCTGCCCTGGGGGCCTACTCCGAAGTGCAAAGTGCGAATGTTCGGATCGGACCGACACATGGCCGAATCGAATATTATTGAAGAATGCGAAAAATCGGTCAGCTTGGTCGGGACCATAGTCAATATTCGAAAGAGTGTAGGAGTGTAGGATCAGAACCGACCGAACCAAATAGTAACTTCGTAGCAGGAAACGGCCGAACATTCGGCCGATAGTACATCGGAGTAGACCCCCTGGAACATAAAGGGCTAAGGAAGGAACACGGGTGGGTTTTAGTCAGTAAGAGTCTGACACTACCTTCCGTTCCACCCAGAGCGGGATCATTTGATGATATCCCATCCTCAAAAAAAAAAAAGGAGTATGCAAGGAACGTAGCAGGAGACGTTCAGTTGTTTCTGCCTACCCCCATGGGAAGGTGTCAGTTTATGTGTATGTGAGTTTGTAAGAATTAGTCGAGTCATGATAATGGTGCAAAAAGTGCTGGACCGACTTAATTTAAATAGTCATCGACACGCTAAGAACTTTGTGGACAATCATCCATTTTCATTCAAGTTTTTCCCAAATACGTAGGTAACTCTAGATATAGTTTAAACAGAGGGGTAATGAATCTGTCAAAAATACCTCTTATTTCCTTACACTTTTGACAAGTTTTTGGCATTGATTGTGACTGACTTGAGATTGCGACTAGATTTTCAACGTTTTCCATCACTGGAATTGGCCTTCTGATACCACTGTAAATATAATTTTACATCTAAAGTACAATCACGAGCACTAATATGTCAACACTTGGCAACTTTCAATAGCGATTTTTGCGTGAAATAACGTAAACAACAATGAAATACGACAGATTGCAAACACCTATGGGTTCGAAAATACTATGTTAGTAGCAACATAAAATTTCATTCAAAAATAAAGGATTAAACCGCTTTTGAATAAAGCCAAGTCTATACATACTACTACTATACTAAATTTTGCCAGTTATGTATAAGTCCTATGTCCGTGCCTCGGAAAGCACGTTAAGCCGTTGATCCCGGCTGTCATTCTTGGATCTTTGACAGTCGTTACGGGTAGTCAGAAGCCCGAAAGTCTGACAACCAGTCTTACCAAGGGGTATCGTATTACCCAGTAACTGGGTTGTGGAGGTCAGATAGGCAATCGCTCTATGTACAATACTGGTATTCAGCTGCATCCGGTTAGACTGGAAGCCGACCACAACATAGTTGGGAAAAGGCTAGGCAGATGATGATGTCTAAGTCCTATGTAAAAAAAAAAAAAACACTACCCTACTATAAATACACCTCTGGTCCTTCGCGGAAACAAGGCGTGATATTATGTAATGTTATAATTTTACATAGAAAGACATTCGTTAGACCTTCGGTCCTCCAAAAACTCACCACCTGACGTCACAACCAGGGGCAGTACCCAGATGCCGACAGGACTGTGACATTCAATCAGACCGCAAAGGTCGGAGGCTGAATCATAGCTGACGTGAGTCATACACAGTTGATTAAAAATAAAACGTTTTCTTTATAGCAGAACTCGGGTTTCAACCAAGACTTGAATAAATTAATTCGTTACTCTTTGGTAGACGTGTACCAACTACCAACGTACATACGCCAGCACATCAAGCTACTACAATCTGTCAAATTTCTTTAATAGATTTTCAACTTTATCGCTATAACATTAAGGTTAAAAGTTGATTGGGAAAATTTGACAGTTTCTGGTAGCTTGACCTGCTGGCGTCTGTACATTGACACCATCTGCGGGGTCTTTGCGTAAAATACTATCAGTATGCTTTCATTTTGACAGTTCAACAACATTCATTGCATTATTTACGTTGTTGAGCAGGCATATTTTTCGAACATATAAAGCAAAAATGATTCAGATTGTGTGGTACGCATTCAGTGGGGTAATTGCGTAACACACTAGGAATGGCTTTCATTTTGACAGTTGAACAACATTCATTGCGTTATGTATGTTGTTGAGCAGACGAATGTTTCGAACATAATGAGCAATGCATCAGCAATATCCTTATAAATTATACAAATTGTGATTGATAGTGTGTTACGCAATCAGGGTGAAGGTGAGGTAGTGGTCAATCAGAGTGTAGGTGAGGTAGTGTTCAATCAGAGTGTAGGTGAGGTAGTGTTCAATCAGAGTGTAGGTGAGGTAGTGTTCAATCAGAGTGTAGGTGAGGTAGTGTTCAATCAGGGTGTAGGTGAGGTAGTGGTCAATCAGGATGTAGGTGATATAGTGGTTAATCGCAAGCCTTCCAAATACTAAATTACCCTCCTTTTGGACTTCACAGCGGTCTTGTAAAATACCCATACTTAATTTTTAAGTTACGTGCGATTATAATCCTTCAAATGATTAAAAATAATAATAAAAAAATAATTTGTGTCCATTAATTAGGTTACCCGTTTTTTGACAGCTGTCTTAGAACGTACATATTCCAGAAAAAGTTAACTTTAAAATGCGTAATAAAATAAATAATATTTATGGCTCCTTACATACATTATAATACCGTACCCTACGTGTATCAATACGTGTCAATGTATTGTGTGTTGCTGCAATAAAAATAAAAAAAACGGTTTACCTAATGGACAGGGTATATATATATTATATACACGTTGCGGGGACACTAAGACGTAAAAACAATAATGCGCCTATTGTGTCTCGTTCAGTGTCCTTCAAATCGATTAAAAAGAAAATGATGGAGGAAAAAAAGACACCTACAAAACTGGGTTTTTTTCCTGCTTTCACAGGAAAATACAGTTGTAATATAAACTCAAATAACAACGTATAAAAACTATTCAAATATGTTAAGTCCATTTGATCGTTTTTTCTAGAGTAAGTAGGAATAGAACAGTTAAAAATACAGCTATAAGAACTCGGGTGGAATAAAGGAATGTGTAAAAAGACCAAATAAAAAATCTGGTTCACAATGTTGTGTTCAACCTTTTTGTACAGCATTTAACTTGGCTATAAAAGAAAACAAAAAATCTATCATTTTGCGAATTGCGCAGCATCAAATTTAGTTGCTTTTAACCGACCTAAAAAGAAGGAGGAGGTTATGCATTCCGCGGGTTTTTTTTATTTTTATTGGATAGTTTCTAATGATTTGCTTTTGAGAGCACGGCGGGGTCTCCAGACAGTGCCATCTTCGAACAGTCTCCGGTGTAAATCTTCTTTCACTTAACTCAAACTCAAAACATTTATTTCAATTAAAACATTTACAGGCACTTTTGAATTATCATTTAACAAGGAGACATCCAGTTCGAGTTAGTAAGGGAAGACAAGTCAGAAGATCCTAGAGTCCTGTCAAATTACGATACTCCGTAGACAGTTTAGACGTCATTAAAAACATGGCTACTAAAAATAAGTCAATTTACATCAGGCGCTGATTAATATGACGGGACTAAACTAATATTTATTTTCTGTCCTTTTTTTAATGAAATAGAAAGAAAAAGATGCACTGAACTTAAATTTAGTTTAGTTTGTGAACTAGGGAATCGGCGTCATTATCTTGATTAATAATAAAACGAAGTTTTTTTAAATACCGGAAAAAAGCAAAAAAAATGCACCAACTAGAATGTTCTCCCAAAAAAATCTTCAAGATCCTTTCCACAAATCATCTCACAGATTAGATTACGTCAAAGCATACATTGTCTCATGCCCTACATAGAACACATAAACAACACTCAAATAGGTCTGTTTGTTTTTCAAAAGTAGGACAAAACGGTAACTACTTACTGAGTCATCAAGTCAATGTTCACGTAAAACGGTGAAATCCTTTAATGGCTATGGTGCAAATAAATGAATCACGAGACGTAACGGGGTAGGCAGAAGTGCAACTGGACTGAAAAGTACTTATTGTATTTTTGACCTGAATATTTTTTGGAAGAATGTCAAACTCAAACTCAAAGCATTTATTTTCAATTAAACCATTTATAGGCATTTTTGAATTGTTAAAGGAGTCGGTCATACATAAAGTATGGTACAGTTTCCTACCATACGGAAACTACCTTTTGGAAGGGGCGACTTTTTCTTTTTATTGTAAATTTTGACGTTCAAAAGTGCTTTTTATGTGCCTATCTATCTTTAGATATATAATATATATATATAAATCAATTGCTGTTCGTTTGAGTAGCTAAAACTCGAGAACGGCTGGCCCGATTTAACTGTTTTTGGGTTTGAAATGTTTGCCGTAGTCCAGGGAAGGTTTAAACGGTGAGAAAATATGGAAACATTGCGAGGAACATAGTAAAAACAACAATTTCATTTTCCCATATAAACTGTTCTACCTACTTTCCTGTCAAACATTTGACGATCGTCCCTTCGGTACGGTAGACTCGGGTCCACTCGAATTGAAGCACGTATTAAATTAAGGGTTTTGAATAGTGTACAAGTAGGATAGGAGTAGAGTAGGAGTAGGGTAGGAGTAGTGTAGGAGTAGGGTAGGAGTAGTGTAGGAGTAGGGTAGGAGTAGGCTAGGAGTAGTGTAGGAGTAGGGTAGGAGTAGGGTAGGATTAGGGTAGGGTGTAGGACACTACGCAAACGAAGTAGCGCCGGGCAGCTAGAAATAATTTATATGGCAAAACAACGTTTGCCGGGTCAGCTAGTTTGAAATAAATGCTTTGACTTTGACTTTGAAAGATGAAGCTAGTTGCCTATTCCAAAGTGTTGTAGGTTCCTATGAGGAAGTACGGGCAAAAAAACTCTATGGACACTCTTCTAAATTATATTGTAACAAACAATGATATTAATATCATTGGTAACAAAATATTAGTTACATCATTAATGACTTTAATATGGGGGAAGAATCTGAAGTACTCGTAAAGGTAGCTAGGGAGAATTGGATAGAGGAGGTGAAGAATTAGATTAGATTAATTGAATTTAATTAGATTTCCCAATGTCCGGTGGAGCAGACGATTCCTGGAGTGGATACCGCGTATCGGCAAGCGTAGTGTGGGACGCCCCCCAGCTAGATGGACGGAATAAAGAAGGTGGCTGGGACAGAATGGATGGACGGAGGACAGGGTGTCATGGCGCAGCCTGGGAGATTCCTATGTCCAGCAGTGGACCGCGATAGGTTGTGTTGATTGATAAATAATTTAGTAAATGGTAGCCTTTTTATGTTGGTGGCTATTTTAAAATCGGAATATTAATGAATTTTGATTAAAAGTCGAGGCGGACACAGATACCGCTTATTTGAAATAGAAAAGATAAAAACCTGACATGCCAGAATATTGAAGATTATAATTTATATTAGAAATAATTACATACAAGAGAGCGAAATAAGTATAAATGATTCGGAAAATTCGTATTTAAGACCAAAAAAAACCCTAGTGACGTTGACTCATTGAAGTGAAAAGTAAACATGTGGATAAAACATTTACGTCAGTCCGGTCCCTACCAAATATGGTTACACAAAATATATTATAGGTAATTTCTAAAACCCGCAGGACGGCGTAGCAAGTGGCGCCACCTCGTTTTATTACGAAGTTACTGGAATTACCGAAGAGGTCGCATTAGAATGACACTGGCTGGTGACTGTCACTCTAGCAGAGCGTCGCATCGATGATTGCGTGGCGGTTGTATTTAGTTGACGGATATGATGCCATGATACCATCATCTGTCACGACGAACTAGGTACTCTATTCCGCCGCAATCCTGGTGATATTGAAGCTGCTGAACCACTAATACCATCACCATTCGGTGTAGGCCATACAGACTGTAGGGATGTAGACTATTTTCCGTAAAGTACCTGCCGATCGATTCTGTAAAAATCTCACCGTGAAAAGTTAGGTGAGCTCAGAGTGAGCACACTCCACGCTCACTTCACCTAAGTTTTCACGGTGAGATGGTTACATAATCGCACTGCTGGTACTTGTTGACAGGCCTACACTGTCCTCCCATACCTATTAACACTGTAATTTGAAAACATTGTAAAAGCCAATTAAATTATTTTTAAAAGTGTAACCGTAGAGTTTCTTGCTGGCTCTTCTCCATGGGAAACGACCAATAGGAACCGTGCACCTAGCTTCTGACGTTTCATAAGTGCCCACGTTCATGTGAAATAAAATATTTTGTGATAAAAACTTTTTTGCAAAATAATTTAGTAATTTTTACCAGTAATTTTGGTTTAAAAACCAAACTACTGAACCGTTTTTGATGAAATTTCTATGGGACCATTTGGGTATACCCTTTCCAGCAAAAAAAGAATTATTCAAATCGGTTGGCAAGCGACGGAGTTATGCGCGAACAAACATGAAAAAAAATAAAAAATAAAATACAAACATCCGAATTGAGAACCTCCTCCTTTTTTAGAAGTCGGTTAATAAAAAGGCTCCGCGATTACATGTATTCAGACACGTAGCCAATGACTTCTAAATGACGTGTGTTAAAATTTAACTAATCACAACCATGACACTGACGTTTTCGGTTCAAAGTTCAACAAAAGTCATAGTATGACATTATGATGACATCAAAAGGAAATTAGTTCATTATCCTCCTGAACAATATAGTACCTATTAATCTCGTTATTGTAATGTTTTTCCTATTTTCTAGGTTTAAAGAACTTTATTTCTTAAAATGAGATTCACAAAAAAACATACAAATACAGCTTTATCTTAGGGCGACAAGTTTCATACTATTACAACTAAATAATTATGTTTTTTTGCCGTAAGTCAGTGTACGTGGCCGAGTTGTTATTAATTAGTATCTGTTTCTTAAGTAATGTTTTTGTGTTTTTCTCCGTAGAGGTTATGCCCCTCTCACTGACAGGGAAGTCCTCACAGTGGGGGCATTACAGGTTCATTTAGTTGTTGCTACTTATGAATGTTTCCCCATTAAATGAAATATATATTTAGGTGCTGTCCAATTCTGGGTTTTTTAAGGAACTCGTGCGTCATACTCATGCAATTACTTCCATTTATTTGGGGACTGCATACAGTACCTTCCTGCGTTTTAGGGTCCCGTACCCAAAGGGTGCCAACGAGATCCTATCACTAAGCCTCCGCTGTCCGTCCTTCGGTCCGTCTGTCTGTCAGCGAGCTATATCTTATCAACTGTTATAGGTAGACCGTTTTCACAGAGTGTGTTTTTCTATTGCCGCTATAACAGCAAATAAGTAGATAATAAAAACAAAATACAGTTAAAATTACAAGGATGTCATACAAGAAACGTGTTTTTTCAGCATGTTTTGCCTTGTGGTATGGAACCCTTCGTATCCATACATCTCTTTCAGCCATTATCTCATTGTTCAATCAAAAAGCACTTCCTTTCTAACCTTAATTGTCGTCTCACACAGAATCCTGCATTTTCTTTGGTCTTCCGCTTTTCTCATTACCGAATTGCAAAAACGAAATTTCGTCCTTTGAAAATCACAACCACTTTTCTATACCGGTAAACGTAACCTTTACTTCAAAAGGTATGTTTTTTCATCCTCAAAAAGAATTCAGGTTGAGCGATTCAACCCCTGCCCCGGCCTTTGCCCTTAGTAACCTTTTTCTCTTCGTTGTTTTTACAGCCTGGAGCGAGAGGAAAATTTTCCGGTTTATTATATGAAGCTGATGAATTTATTGAGTTTCTGTTAAGATTGGTTCGGGTTCTATTTTTTTTTTATCTTTCGTAGTGTCTTATATAATCAAATCACGAAATCCTAAATTTTTTCCTTTATACAGGGTTAGGTATTTGTAAAACACCAACAACCTCTTAAGAGGTCATTGTACTCATCATTATGAACAACTTTTACTATAGGACCAAACCTGAAATCGCGAAAAAAAAATCAGCTGCTCATGCTCACATTTTGACGAGTTGATTTGATGATGATGATGAAAAAAAAAAATCACCTCTATCAAGAGGTGATTTTTTTTTTTTCGCTATTTCAGTTTTGGTCCCATAGTAAAAGTAGTTCATAATGATAGTACAATGACCTCTTAAGAGGTTGCTGGTGTTTTACAAATAACCCTGTAAAAAGACACGAAGAGTATGAAAACATACCTATCGTAGAAAAAATATATATTATAATCCTCGAGACCGTATTTTGGCCATGGTGGCCGATCTCAACAGAGACTTCTGCGCGGGAGACATTATAGTGCACAAGTGTATGCGCAGACACAGGTGCACTCACTCCTCCCTCACTCTCAAAGTCCGATGGGTCGGCAATCCGACACGACCAGAGAGAGATCAAGCGCAGGACCTACGGTGTAACATCTGCAACACCATGGGTATAGACCGTAGAAAGAGACTTGAACTATCTCCACCTGTGCTTGCACCCATACCCCCCAAACCAGAACACAGTTAACTCTCTGCTAAATGCTTAGTGGCAGAAATATGTATGTTGGGTAATACAGTAGCGCTTACGACCACGAGACCAACGGGACAGTAGAAAAAAATATAAGCCAGTTAACAAGGTAAAAAGTGAAGCCCAGGGTGTGGCGAACGTATACGTAAGTAACGTACTTACCTACGTGTCGGTACTCATAGTGGTCATGTAAATGAGTCAATCAATAATAAAAACCATTGGGTTATCGCTGCCCTGGAACATAAAGGGCTAAGGAAGTGTTCCCGTGTTCCTACACGGGTGGGTTTTAGTCAGTAAGAGTCTGACACTCCCTTCCGCTCCACCCAGAGAGGGAGGGGTCATTTGATGATTTCCCATCCTCAAAAAAAAAAAAAAAAATGGTGTGGCGAACGTATACGTTAGTGTTGCCGACACTCTCATAGTGGTCATGTAAATGAGTCAATCAATAATAAAAACCATAAAGCCAAGTAAAACGACCTTTGAATCTTTATGACTACATAACTATCTTCTTCCCGCGACTTCGCCCGCGTGAAATTTCGGCCCCCGACCCATCGCGTCGCATCCCATCGCTCGCCCGTGCTACAACTTCGTTTTCGCTAAGTGTTATTTCTGGCTTTTTTTCCTAGCGTCGTAGCCTGATGTTAATAAGCCAAAACCTTTCTCAAGAATTGGGCTATCAAACGCAAAAAGGATTTTTCAAATCCAACTGGTAGTTCCGAAGTTCAACCCCTACATACAAACTTACAAACATTTTACCTCTTTATAATATTTGTATAGACAATTACCACTAGGTACTACTAGAAATAATGAAATTAGGACAAAACACAATCGCGACAGACGGTTCTACAGACAGACAGGCTAGCGAACAGGAGACAGATTTCAATTACTACTCCATCTTATCTAAACAGACAGACGTGCAGACAATCGGCTATCACAATGAAGAGACTTCTAATGTTTTCGAGATAATTACACTGACAGATGGATGGACGCCTGACTTTGTTGTGTTGAGAAGCTTTGAGAAGATCGACAGACATCTTGAAATTGTCATTGCTGTTTTAAAATGTTTATTGACAATGGCGTAGATTCTCTGGTTCACAAACTAAACTAAATTTAAGTTCAGTGCATCTTTTTCTTTCTATTTCATTAAGAAAAGGACAGAAGATAAATATTAGTTTAGTCCTGTCAAATTAAGATACTCCATAGACAAGTTTAGACGTGATTAAAAAATTGGCTAATAAAAATACGTCAATTTACGTCAGGCGCTGACTAATTTGACAGGAATCAACATGAACACTGACAGGCACTTTACTTTGTGTAAATTATGTCATTACCACTGCTCTTAAAACGGTAAAGAAAAACATCGTGAGAAAACCGGTATGTCCTAGAACCAAAAATTCGAAGACGTGTGACACCTACCAACCCGCACTGGGCCCGCGTGGTGGGTCTCAGCCCACTCCCTCTTACAGAGAGAGGGGGCCTTTGTCCCAGCAGTGGGCACATTATAGGCTGAATATGATTATGATACCTACCTCCACCTCTCCAAGGCTCCTCTCAAAAGGCCTCCTACCCAACCATACTTACAAGGTACAAAATTCCAATTTTTCATTCCGTATTGTCCTAAATAAAGTGAATATAAACAAAACTCCGGTGAAACTCATCGTTTCGACGAAGTGATGCCCTCAAAAGGATATAAAGACCAGTTTTCCTCGTGTTTAGCATACTAAGCACTTGTTTTTCCTCATTTTGAAGTCAACGTACCTTGATGGCGACATTCGTAAGACGACTGCGCATCAGTTTTACTTCAAAACTATTTATTTTGGTGTTTTAATGAATAATTTTCTTTTGGTCTCGCTCGTTCTACTGTTACATACCCTTTTTATCGGCGTCCAACAGAAGGTATAAAAAGATGAAATAAAAGGCAGTCAATGAAAGTCAAATCATTTATTTCAAATATGCACTTTTAAGGCACTTTTTAACGTGTTCAAAAGAAGATGAATTGATTCTAGTTGCCCTTCCAAAGGTAGATTCGTATGGAGGAGAAAAAAACTCCACCATTACCTAAAATGTTTCACAATATCTTGTATACATTCCTTATAATAATATGTATTATGTGAAGCCGCTGCACCTAGAATAAAATCAATATACAATAATAGGTATAAAAAAGCAATGACAGGTAAATTAATTATATGATACTGCTCTACAATTCCCTCACTAACCTAATATTAAGAAAGAATTCTTCTAAAAGATCTCTACGGATATGTATTATTGAACGGTCCGGGAAAAATCAATCTGTTAACATCTGACCTCCGAGAACGCTTGAATAAATAGGTATTTTTTTCAGATGAAAAAATCTGAAACCTGAAAAAAATACCGGATTTTACAATCATTTGAATAACCCTTTCACAGTTCGCCTTTCAGTTCAGTTAATTCTTCCATTTTCAGCTCAATTTTCGTTCAATGAACTTTCAAAAAAAGCTTTCATTTCTTTCATCTCCAACAATTTTTATACCTGCCTTAAATTAGTGTGTTCTCGAATTTGAATAGAATTTAATTTCTCTAGTATTTCCATCTCAGTTTAAAATTCAATTTTCATCCAACTGAGTTCAACCTACGGTACAGTCTACCGACCTTCGGATCTGCCTCTATTCATTGAACCTTTGACCTTCAAATTGGCGTAGAAAATTCTAGGCAGACGAGATGGGTCCTTGAACCAACGCCCCCTGGCCTAGTTACTAAAATAGTCTACAATCTTAGGAGTCAGGATGTTGATTCAATTATGAAACATGATTTGAGGTTAATAGATTCTATAAGTTCTACCAACCGTTATAGTTCGAGCCAGTCGAGTTTTGAGTGGGTAAGGAGTTTTGAGTAGTCCTTACAATGCAGCCAAAACTCGGAATTTTCTTCACAAAGTTGGCTACAAGAGAGAAGCTTGGTAGTGTCTCTTATCTATCTATAAAAAAATATAATTCCCTAATATTTACGAACTTCACTTAAATGATCGCACAGAATTTTAAAGCAAAATCACTTGTCTTTAATTAGTTAAATTATTTTTGATTCACACCTCGATACCGTCATGATTTTGAAGTCATGTTTCTAAAGAAGTAGCTGTTGCCCAAGACTTCGTCTGCGATCCAGGATGAAAAAAAACTCAGTTTCGGACTTAAAATATTAGTAAGGATAGCACTGGTGTACTTTGTGATCCTAATACTGTTAACTGACCAGTTTCATAATATTGTTTTTTTTTTTTAGAAAAAACGTTCCCCTTCACTAGGAATTTCTCTCACATACACAAACAGCCACACCCGGAACAACTACTTGTAGGCTATACAAATATTTGTTAAAAAATCAAGCCAAAATCTACTATATAATTTGAAATTGTGATCTAGAGCCAATACAGACCCAAATTCCAGCCAAAAAACACCCCATTTCGGTCCATACATGTCTAGAAACCATTATGTAATATACATTCGAACTTTAACATTCACAAAGTGGCGGGATTTCGTCTAGCCATGCTGGAGCCAGTCTCATAACCTACTTTATGGGGTTGCACACAGACATGGTGGGGGGTGAAAGTAGGACTTCTTTATTGATCTGACAAATAATTTAGAAGTGTTCCTTACATCGATACTGTAAAGGTTGTCCGCGAAAGTCGACCCTATGTAGTGCAGGCTGGCAATAGATTAGCTCTGATCGCATTCGAACAGCCAAGCAAGTTTAGCAAATATTTTGTATTAGGTTTTATTGTTTAGAATAAAACAGTGATTCAATATTTTTATTCGGGGAAATGTAAAAGACGTTCAGTCAAAATAGATGTAAAGAAATCGTAATATTGTTTGATTTCTTATAAGAGCTTGTCAGTTCCTCACAGTACCTACTTACTCGTATGTGTAAGTTTTATAGAATGATGAAAAATTCTTTGCTGCAGAGTTGAATTTATCCTTCCTGCGTTTTTTTTGTGGTGGCAGGAAGATCGATGCGCAAACTGTTATTATGAATTCAGTACATGGAGAACCATGTACTGATACAGCATTTTTTTTAATAACCTGCTTTCAAGGTAGAAAGCAGGTTATTAAAAAAAATACTGTTCCATTTTAACCGCATAGATATTGCACTTTTCTATGGAAAAGATGATTTTTTTTCAAATCCATGGTGATAGGTTCCGCGTCGATGTACCTGAAACCCAGTATAAATAAAACGAAATGTTATTCGTTGGTAAGCACATATCGCTTGAGAACGGCTGAACGGATTTGACAATTTATTATTTTAAAATGTTCGTAACAGTCCAAATTAGGTTTTTATGAAAAGGAAAACAGAAAAAGGTTGCCGAAAAATTGGAGAATTGGGGAAACACTAAAAGGAGTTATTGAAATTTGGACAGGACGTCTGCCGGATCAGCTAGTTCATAATAACAATTTTCTTCCATTTTTTTTTAGCTCTTCTGAAAATCTTGGAATTTATTTAAGTACGATCTAACCATCGCTGTAGTTTTCAAACAATATAACTTGCCTTTTCGTGTGACATAATCCCTCAGTGATAATTATTCCTTATTTATTTCCTTATGACTTTGAGTAATGAAAATATTCTATTTATATCTGGAAACCATGCGGCTATTTATAATTAATTAAATCAAATAATAATATCTTTCAAATACCCTTCACAATCTACATTAATCTTAAGATAAACCGATCGATCTTGCTCTATTTATTCCTCTTAGTTGTATAATGAAATCATTTCATCATTCCATTGAACAGTTTTCATATTTCATCATCATCTGCCTAGCTTTTTCCCAACTATGTTGGGGTCAGCTTCCAGTCTAACCGGATGCAGCTGAGTGCCAGTATTTTACATAGAGCGTCTGCCTATCTGACCTCCACAACCCAGTTACTGGGTAATACGATACCCCTTGGCAAGACTGGGTTGTCAGACTTTCTGGCTACTGACGACCAGTGACGACTGTCAAGGATCTACGAAATACAGCCGGGACCAACGGCTTAACGTGCTTTCCGAGGCACGGAGGGGTGTTGGTATGTGAAGATGGTCACCAGCCATCCACAGACCAACCACGGCCAGCGTAGTTTAACCTGATCAATCGACCCGAGCGGCTACTACTTAGCCACAAGCCCCTCATAGTCATAGTTATCATATTTATCCTACCAACATTATAAACGCGAAAGTTTGTATGGATGGATGGATGGATGTTTGTTACTCTTTCACGTCAAAACTACTGAACGGATTTTGATGAAATTTGGCACACAGATAGTTTACAACCAGGATTAACACATAGAATACTTTTCATCCCGATATTCCCACGGGATCGAAACTTATGCGGGTGAAACCGCAGGGCGCAGCTAGTATAGATATATTTATTACATAACTATACAGTCAGGCAGGCAATAGGCTCGACCCTTAGAATATTACATATTACATATGATTTAAACATAACTGACGACATGTGGGTATATTATAGGGACCTCTCCGCCTAACCCTTCGGAGATTAGGATGCGTGATGTTTTGTTAAGTTCATTATACAGACACGTGAAAAAAGTGCAAATATTTTTATCAAAATCCAAAAGTGTATTTCTCGTAGTGATTCCATTCCAATATTACTAATCTAATATCGCGACTTATTCGCTAAAAATGTAAACAAATATGAGTTTATAGAAAAATAACTTAATAAAGTTCAGTTTACTCTACAACTTCAAACATTTTTATAACTTTTTCAATCGTGCTAGTCACTCTGAAATCAACTTAATCACCATTAAAATACAGTTGATATTTGTTTAACTTGAAATAACGTCAATTTGAAACATAAATAAAATTTGAATATACGTTGTATGAGAGCAGTGTTGGCTCAGTGGTATCCGCCTCGACTTCCGAGCTGTCGTGAGTTTGAACCCAGGCAGGCACTTTATTTTGTGTATTTAATTTCATTACAACTGCTCTCAAAACGGTGGAGGAAAACATCGTGAGGAAACCGACAGGTCCTAGAACCAAAAATTCGAAGACATGTGACATCCGCCAATCCGCACTTTGCTTGCGTGGTGGATTTCGGCCCACTCCCTCTCACAGAGAGGAGGTCTGTGTCCCAGCAGTGGGAACGTTACAGGCTGGTTATGCTTATGCTACTACCGTCATAAATGATATATAGAGGTATGAGGAACAGGGTGTAAAGTTCACTCATACTCTATAGAAAAGGGAGGATCTTCCGACCAGACGGGTGTTATTGGCGGGCAATTGCCCAACGATTGATGTTGGGAAATTGTATCTATGCTAATTGCGCGGTAAACTCTGCTTGCGAGATGCAGAATTTGCGTGACGTCAGTATGACGCGTTGTTCGCATGTGGCGTTGTAGATACCGCTACAGATACATCACAGTGTGAATCAATACTTTTGGTAAAAGTCTTCGATGAATTTTTTTAGTGTTTACATATTTTAACAACTGGCTGTAATATTCATATTGCAGTGTATTTTTACTAACGTAACTCTTAACTGACCCTGCTGAAAGCGATAAGGGTTTCCAACTCGTTCATGAAGCTGTAAATCAACAATAGTTTTAAAATAACTGGCATACTCCCATGTTTCTAAGTCAAGGTAATCGTGTATTTTTATTTGATCGGAAAATAATATGCTTAAGTCTAGAATTGTAGTCATTTTAGCTGTTTTTGACTAGATTTAAAGTATAATTATGGAGGAGGAGCCCTGAGGAACGAGAGAAGGCCTGTTTTCCAGCAGTGGGAACATTATAGGCTGATTAAGCTACGTGTCGATGGCAATCTAAATTGAGTCGGCCTAAAGTTTACAAGATTTAGAAGTTGTAGCCTTTCAACTTGGTCATTTCGTTTAGGAATCAGAGAACTAAAACTATTGTGACCTAGTTATAAGCCTTATATTCTCTTAGTCTTTGGATACTGTAATGTGATGGCTTTTGGTGAAATAAAGAATTTATTATTAATATTATATTATTAAAATTGTAACATAACTTGTATATAAATATATAGTCCTCCAGACCGTATTACGGCCATGGCAGCCAATCTCAACGGAGACTAGCCTTCAAGCGGGAGATATTGGAACGAAGTTTTGGAACGAAGTTCCTTATCGCGCGTTGCGAAAGGGGGCTAGACGGAAAAAATTAAGACCAAAAGTTGGAACGACACTTTTTGCTATAGGTAGTTGTAAGCCGTGCGGCGTGCGCGTGTTTCTCTGTCTGTCTCTCTCTCTCTCTCTTTGAACTTCGTTCCACCCGGGTGTCCCTTGACACCTCTCAAGTTTTTATAATGCACAAGTCACCACAAGTGTGTGTACAATAACTATAGTACCCCATGCTATAGTTAGTGTACACATACTTGTGTGTTATGAGAAACAAAAAAAAGTTATAGCAAAAAAATTAGTTAGAAATAAGTAAAAGTTGTATTGATAAAAGCCAAGAGATATTTTAGCTGTACGGGGTGGCAGGAATATTGACGCGCAAACTGTAATCATGAATTCAGCACACGATTCAAGACCCTCTAGCGCAGTCATTTTTATTCAGGTATAAAAAAACAACTTGAGAGGTGTCAAGGGACACCCGGATGGAACGAAGTATAACTGGCTTGCTTTCTATAAGAGAGAGAGAGAGAGAGAGACAGACAGAGAAACACGCGCACGCCGCACGGCTTACAACTATAGCAAAAAGTGTCGTTCCAACTTTTGGTCTTAATTTTTTCCGTCTAGCCCCCTTTCGCAACGCGCGATAAGGAACTTCGTTCCAAAAAAATCTAATGTTACTTAGAAAAGTGCAATACGTACGTTGTACAGACGCCAGCACATCAAGCTACTACAATCTGTCAAATCTCTTTAATAGATTTTCAACTCTATCGCTGAAGCATTAGGTTCAAGGTTAATTGGAAAAAATTGACAGTTTCGGGTAGCTTGATGTGCTGGCTGTACGTGGTCAAAATGTACCTATGGAAAAGTTTTTTTTTTGTTTCATAACCGACGAAAAATTTCAGTAGGTGGCGTTCAGAATCAAGTACTGAATCCATGGTAACAGGTTGCGCGTCGACGTCACTCTGTATTTTAAATTGAAATCCAGAATATATTTTTTCAACATCCCTTTTTCCTCACATACCCATAACCAACCCTTACAACGCTACACGATACTATAACAACAGCCAATCAAGGGTTCACACAGAGTTCATCAGGGTTGAAATCGATCCGCGACCTCTCTCGGCAGTCTACGCCGTAGCTCGGGGTTATTGACGTTTCACTTGTTTTAATTAAACGTTATTCAAGCGAGAATTGCCTTAATTGAAGACGAAAAAAGTATTTTATTGTGAAAATGAGTTACCAAAACTTGTAATCAATGAAAGACGAAATGACTTACGAGTTGTAGATCATTAGTTCAAACCCTGACAGGCTACTCTGTGTATATTATTTCATCACCACTGGTCTGAAAATGGTGAAGGAAAACATCGTGAGGAAGCATGTGCTTGAAGCAAAAATTCGAAGACATGTGACATTACCAGCCCGCACTGGACCCGCGTGGTGGATAACGGCCCAGTCCCTCTCACTGTCATAGGATTTTAAAATTGTCACATGAAATAAACGTTTGTAACACAGCGAAAACGATCAAGTTTAGTAGGTTCATCGTTATTTTATAACATGTATATACTTATTTATTACATCAATTGCTTATTGAAAACACTCTATGGCCGGATTATTACAGCCTCCATCTATACCTACAATCCTTCAGGGCTACATAATATAAAAATCAAAATCAAGCCATTTATTTAAATTAGGCTGAGAATCAGCACTTTTCGAACGTCAAAATTACAAAAGACATTTCCTCCCCCAAAACGCCCGCCCTTCGCCAGTATAAATTAAAGTCAGTTTTTGTGTCTATCTGTGTAAGCGCTAACTACGTTAGGTACACACGGCTACACGTCAAGCTATACAAAACCAGTTTGTCTTGGCCTCACTTTGTATGATATTTTCTCACAATGAACGGTCAGCTAATACTGGTTTTGCATAGCTTGATGTGTAGCCGTGTGTACACATTTTGAAGCGGTTTTCACCATCAGTTCGATAATTTATTCCGTAAGATTTAAGTAAAATAATAATAATAAGATTTATAAGTGTATAAAACATTAATATTGAACTTACATAAATAATAGAGAAAGCTCGATGTTTTTTTTTCAGTTTATCTATAAATAGAAGGAAAACAAAAGCTCCAATTCCTATTAAAAACATTAACCTTACCTAATCTACCTCCAATCGACGCCATCGTTCCCAATGCCTAGGAATTAGTAGAAGTAGGTCATACTGTGACGTCACCACAATAGATGTACGTCTCTGTTTCGCGAACCAGTGCGCAGATTCAGGAGGGAGGCGGAGAGAGTACGTCATTATAGCCAACCCCAGTTTAAGGAAACACGTAGGGTACTTATTTTTGTTTTATCACATGTTTGTTAGGGTTGATTTTGAAATACGTGTTTGCAAAATTGTGTTGTTTGTACGTCATAATAATTTCATGCTGTTTTTGGTATACGTATATTAGGCGGTTCGCGGTTGCTCCAAGAGACGAAACTAAAGTCAATATAAGCATTGATTCTCGCTGCCTTGTTACCATGCAAATGTTTTCACTAGAACAACGCCATTTTTGGTATTTGACTGGGATATGCTGAGTTGAAGTAACATTTTCTAGCGATTTTTTCGTTGGTGACAGTCCTATTGTTGACGCGGACGAGCGACTGACGCTCCCGCCAGGCGGTCCCGCCGCCTGCAGGCTTGTACGAAAAAAATAACATTTTGGCTTAATCAGGGAAAATCTAAAAAAATCTCATAGTTCTCTCGACATGCAAAGATGGAACTAACTCTACGGTTCCTCGCTGCGTTTTCATTACCGATTCCTAACAATTTTTGCTACCTGTATGATTCTCTTTTTATTACTTCTATTTTAATTTTTAAATCGACACATAATTTTTATTCGTGGAATAAAATTGGTCGTCTGACAGTTTTTGCATGGAAGAAATATCAAAAATTCAAAATTATTCCCGGATGAAATTATCTGGCGTAGGAAAAGTCATGCAAAACAATTTCTGATCCATAAATTCCAAACCCCATTCCTTTATTAAAAACAAAAAGCAAAAACGCACTTCCTAGTCAAAAACAAAAACAAAATCTTAACCAGGATGTGTATTACGATATTCCACACCACAGGTGGGTGATCCCATCCCGCAACCATCCCATAGCTCACACAATACCCATGGGAATCAAAGGGGCGATGTTATTCGGGAAGGGGATCCTTATTAATGTATGTAACTGTCTTCTTTTTTCGTCTGCCATATTTTGTATGTGGGCCCGTGAGAATATGGGAAGGGTATGTAAGGCTACGCGCACATTATAACCGGGCCGCAGTATGCAGCATTGCAAAAATGCGCAATTTAAAATGAAAACCGGCCGAGTGCGACTTGGACATGAAGGGGTCCGTACCACAAGGTAAAGACGCCGAAATAAAACACGTTTCTTGCATGGAGATACTCTTTTTTTTTTTGCAAACTTTATTTTATATTCATTATTTGTTGTTACAGCGGCACGCACTCTGGGAGAATTTCAACTGTCTACCTATTACGGTTCATTAGATACAGCCCGCTGACAGACAGGCGGACGGACGGACAGTGGAGACTTAGTAATAATAATAATATCCCTGGACATTTCACACAGCGCCATCTAGTCCCAAGCTAAGCAACCTAATGCTTGTGTTATGGTAACAAGATGGCTGATAAACTACTTATATACATTTTTTTTTTGTAAATACATACATATTATAGATAGAAAAACACCCAGACTCGGAACAAATACATGTAGTAGGTCATACAAATATTTGTCCCGTGCGGGAATCGAACCCGCGACACGCAGCGCAGCAGTCAATCGCTTAACCACTGCGCCAACCGTGCCGTCATAGGGTTCCGTTGGCAAGTTTCGAATTTGTATTTGAACTGTTTCTAATCCAGTGCAATGAGCCCTAAGGCCCGTTGCGGCCCGCCTGCAGCAGGCGGGCCGCAACGGGCCTTAGGGCTCATTGCACTGGATTAGAAACTGTACTAAAGTGTTGCAGGAGGATTTTTGCAAATGCGTTGTGCAAGCGATACCGTGCGGCCCACCCAAATGTACGCGAGCCTTTATAGTTTCTCCAGCTTTGGTAATAGGAAGGATACTTTATAAGGGATGTTATTACGGCTTTCGATGCATGTTTTATGGCAAAATTGAAAAAATATTAAGAGAAAATACTGTTTTATGAGAATATACAAAATTTATTACACAAAGCGTTTATAGCGTACTAGCTGCGCCACGCGGTTTCACCTGCATATGTTTCGATCCCGTGAGAATATCGGGATAAAAAGTATCCTATATGTTAATCCTGGTTATAAACCATCTGTGTGCCAAATTTCATCCAAATCCGTTCAGCAGTTTTTGCGTAAAAGAGTAACAAATATCCATCCATACACATAAACTTTCACGTATTAGTAGGTTATGGGGATCCATATTATTAATGTCACTTTCTTTTTGTTCGTCCGTCACATTTGTACTGGTCCTGTGAGAATATGGGGAGGGAATCTTACGGTTATTGCTTTAGTAATGGGTAATGTAAGGGATAATAGGGCTTTTGATGTCGAAGTTTTATGGTAAAATTGCAAAAAAATAGGAAGAGAATGTACATAATGTCCCATGTACTTATTCATACGAATCTTTCATATTTACGCTATAAGATATAACGGGATTAATTTTAGTGTTACTGTGTTTTTTTGTAAGTAGTCCCGTGTGAATATGGGATGGGGATCTTAAAGTTAGGTACTTATAATTAATGTCTGACTCGTATAGGGTCTTAGTATTATGCTGAGCGATGGCCGTTTTGCGTGGATGTGACGCATGTTTTCCCCCAACTTGTTATTTTTTTTTGTGTTTGTGTTCTTTTTTTGCGTCATGTTTGCCGCAAATTAATGTATTTTCTTTCTTTCTTTCTAATTGGTAATGTAAAGGATATTATTATAGGCATGACCCTTGATGTCAGTATAATCTTTCAATATGATGTTTTGGCGAATTTGCGATTTTTTATTTTAATTTTTATTTTGAAGAGAAGAAGAGAAGTTCTTTTTAAGGATAAAGCATAAGTATTACTTTATCCTTTAACAGTTACAAGTTACTTATTTCCCTGCAAAAACTCTTCAAATTATGTAGTTAAAACTGACGGGCTCGCAGTTATATTAATCACTAGGTTCTGCCCGCGACTTCGTCCGCATGAAATTGCGTCGCATCGCATCGCCCATCCGCGCTATTACTTCGTTTTCACGTAGCGTTCTTTCTGACTTCTTTTATTTTTGCTCCTCGCGTGATGTTAAATAGCCTTCCTCAAGAATAGGGCTATCAAATGCTAAAAGATTTTTTCAAATCCGACTGGGAGTTCCAGCAGTGCGATTCTGTAACCATCTCACCGTGAAAACTTAGGTGAAGTGAGCGTGGAGTAAGTTGTCATTCCAACTAATGTTAGGGATTGACACTATTGGCAGGTCACTCTAAGCTCACTTCACCTAACTTTTCACGGTGAGATTTTTACAGAATCGATCGGCAGATATTAGCGCGTTCAAACAAACTCTTCAGCTTTATTATTAGTATATACAGATATAGATTTGAATGTGAATCTTTCAAGGTTAAAAATAAAAAAACAAAAACATGGACTTACATTTCCTGTAACAAAATAATATGTGTACAATATGAATAATTACAGATAGTAATCAAAATTGTTGTTTATGTACGCAAAGAATAAAAATAGCGGCTGTTATCATTGTCATTATCTAGAATACTACATCGTTACGCAAACCAACTGGACATGGAAAATCACCGATCTAATGGAACTGCGCATTTTTATGTACATAATGACTCTACTCTAATAAAACAATAAAAATAATACGTAATATAAAGTTAGATTGAAGTACCTAGTTATATCAAAAAAATACCTATGTTTGTTGATTAGCTAAACGAAGATTGCAGTCAAACGGACAGTGGTTTTCCTGCTGAGAATATTAATATTACCTAACTCTTATGATAACATACAACATCCATGTAAGTTTACATAGTACTTTATAAATAAATTTAAAAAAATAAAGTCCGCCAGACCGACAGAAAATAAAGACATCAATCCAACACGACGGGAGAGAGATCAGGCGCTGCAGTCGCGCTTGCGACCACGAGCAATGGGACACCAATGTTGCCCTAAAACTATTAGTTTAATAAAATTTTCATTTTTATTGAAGTGAAAACTTCTTTAGCGGCGTTGTGCACTTTTTTTGTGATGGGTAAAAAATGTTAAACTCGCGTCAGAACAGGAGAGTAGACCGTATTCCAAAATATCAAAAATGCACAACGTTAATATTCAAGTTTTCACTTCTGCCGGCACTCCCGGGGTGCAGCCCGTTTTTTTAGTAATCATTAAGACAAGAGGGCCTATAAAAGTGACGTTCTATCATTCTATCAGCGAAATCAACGTTGGAAAAGTAAAAAATTAATTGGATTGACTTATGCTACCGAAAAGCATAATTAAGTAAATCGTTGGTGAAATAAGACTTGTCTAGGTCCTCTAGTACTAAGATTCTACAGTTTCGTCACTGAAATAACAAAACAAAACGCTCGAACACTGCTGCTAAAAACAATATAACCGAATGCTGTAGGTAGACCCTGGAAATGACCGACAACACGGGGAACAAAAAATTCCCGTTGGAAAGACTAGTCTAACCGTCAATCTGACCACTGGGAAAAACCCGCCAAGATCACGAAGGTCGGGAGTAGCATGCTCAAGTTCTAATAGATAATCGTATAATTGAGACAAAGGTTGTTACAAAGGTCGCAGACGACGGTGAAGCAATACTGTATAAATATGAATAATAAATAAATATTTATGAAGGAAAGTGTTCATTACATTAGTCGGGATCAACAAATGAATGCGGAATCGTAATTTCTAGCCATTTCTTAACTACCTACATATTTACGTTTATACTTACTCTCCTTTCTCCAAAAATCTTGGGACCTTATTGAGTATCGTGTTTGGAGAAAGGAGCGTAAATAAAATCCAAGTGTACTAGTTATTGTCTATTCAAATGAACATGAACGTTAGGCACAATGACACTTCTTACATTTGTTGGAACGCAATTATTTATCGCCACGGCGCGGCGCGGGCGCTGGGAAAACGACGGACGCTGGCCTTACCGCTAAACTATAATATATGCGCGGGGAACATTGCATTATTCAACAATGTTGTTTTTGCATGCAATGTTCCCTGAAAATTGAATGAAAACTGAAGGGGGGGGGGGGGGGGCTTCAGTTTCCATTCAATATTCAGGGAACATTGCATGCAAAAACAACATCTATATCTATACTTATAATAAATCTGTAGAAGTGAAAATTCTGTACATTGAAAATATCCAAAAAATAAATGGCAGGGGGTGTTACTTGACCGACACCGAACCCAAAAATGTGATTAAAAAATTTTTTGTCTGTCTGTCTGTCTGTTTGTTCAGGCATCACGCAAAAACTACCGGTTCGATTACGATGAAACTTGGTATAATTATTCTTTAATATCCTGGGCACCACACTGGGTACTTTTTATCCCGGAAAAGTATATACAATAAAAAACAAACTTAATTTTGCGGTTCGATCCCTATACCCTATTACCACTGTCTGTACTGTACCAACCGCAAATACTAAGTTTGTCGTAGGTTGGGTCACCCGCAGTGGAGTTCATTTTTATTCCTGTTAGTTTTTAGAGTTATTTAGGTTTATTTTTATATGAGTCGTAGGTATAGATTTTAATTTTAAAGTATAGGTAGTATATTTGATAGTGTACGTAGTGACCGTAGGTTATTTTATAATACTGTTAGGTAGGTTTAGTCATTCGTATAGATATTAGTTTTTAGGGATTTTGCTTATTTATTGAGTTTTTTTTTAAATTAGTTAGGTACTTAGGTAAAGATATCATATAGGTACCCTCTTAATCACCACTAATGAGACACAATTGGTTTTCTATTGTAATTAGCCACAAAGGGCCCGCGACATAGATGGCATTCTGGGGAAGCACATACATTTTATCCTGTTAGCACGTTCCCGTGGGTAAATTTCCGACATCCACGCGGGCGAAGCCGCGGGCAGAAGCTAGTTGTTGAATAAAATCATTCTCATTGTATTTGTTGGTATGTTGGCGTGGCTAGCTGACATATGGCAAATAATGTAATTTAATGTTCTGTGTCTCGTAATGTTAATTACTTTGCATACCTACTATTGTATCGGATCTAGTTCTTCTAACTGAACAGACAGCTGTGCTGCTGAGGAGTTTGTTGCGCCACTTCTTCTTCCCAGTGAAAGCACTAGGAAGTGGCGAAGGGCGGGCGTTTTTGGGGACAGTCTTATGTAATTTTGATGTTCTTAAAGAGCTGATTCTCAGCCTAGTTTTTATAATTAACTTCTGATTTTGATACCTTCCAATACATGTTTTGACGTACAATAAGACCGATACAGAACATAGAGACTAAAATCGCACCTTAGCAACCCGAATACATTAAGATCCAGATGCCCTAAACTTAGGCACTAGACATTTTATCCATCGTTGTACATGTACATGTACACATAACAGGTTGCGCGTCGATGTCCCTACTACCCGTATATAGTAAATTATCCCTTGGGAATATGCTACCGGATAAAAAGCTTATGTCCTTCCCCAGGGTACCTCTATATCTTTGCAAAATTTTATCGAAACCCCTTAATGTAGGTAGATATTATCATTTGCGGAAGTCCTAAGGGTTGTCCACTTTTCGGACTTCTGGTTTTAAAATAACAACCGCCATCGGTTCCACCTGACCTCGTGACCTCTCCCACAGATTTCCGCAACGAATGGATCCGCACTACCCGAGAGTCGACCTCCAATTGTTCTAAACATCTAATTCAGTGCCGTCAATCAACACTACTTACAATACGAAGAACAAAACGTTAAGCGTCGTTCACATTGTGCAGACAGAATTAGACTACGACTGTAAATGTGATTGAGGATAAAACCTGCCACTTGCTCACTTCAGGACTCTAATTGCGTAACAAATAGGCTATTTTCCTAAAGAAATCTAATTAGTCCGTCAGTAAGATTATCAAAAAAAATTGAACCCTTATTTTTTCTTTTGTCAATTATACAAAAAATGATGAAGATATCGCCCGTTAAAGTTCCGCGTGACGTCACTTGCTTGCGACACTTTTGCAAGGAAGTGACGTCACGACCAAATTTTGACGCGCTTTATCTTTGTCAAACAAAAAATGTTTGATTGACAAAAGAAAAAATATGTGGCCATTATTTTTCGATAATCTAACTGACGGTATAAATATAATTATTTTTTTTTTACCCAGGCAACTACCCTATTGAATCATTTTGAAAGATATTGCTATTCCATTGCTTCATATGTTCGGCCAATTTGTCTGCTCAACAACGTATATAACATTCCTACTGTTAGTGTGTTACGCAATTATCTCGCTGATATCGCTACTGTTACTAGTCCAAGAATTTGACAGCTGGCTGTCAAACCATACGTTTTGTAGGCCACCCCGCGTATTTGTGTGTGTTTAACTTGTCATATTATATCAGTGCAAGAATTAACATCTCTGAAGATTTCTTGTGCAGAAATATTAGGAAGATCATCCTTGAGTTGGTCTTGAACTCCGATCCTGGTTGTTTCTGTTGTAAGCCTCCAGTATTACCAAAAAAAGACCTTAGAGTTTAAACCAATACTTAATTTTTTTTAAATCCTTTCCACTAATACTGTTTTTTACTAGTGGTAGACGCTTCCCTTTTCTTTAGCTCGTCTTTTAATTGTGCTACACTCCAAGTGGCAAACATTTTTAACTAGTTTTTGTTTAATTAGTGATCGAAACAACAGTAAATACATACACAACAGTGGCAGTTTCTGGACTAACAACAGTGCTGCCACCTATGACGAGCTTTCAGTTTTTAACGCCATTGACTTGAATTAGACTGAATATTCTAAACATGCGCGCTAGTTTTATTAACGTACTATGAAAAGCGAATACCTAAGGCTGTAGATTGAATAACACATGCTTATCGCTGAAAGCATGACTGTGAAACAATTTAAAATACCGAACTACTTCAATTTATTTCTAGTTTTAAACCGATTAAGAAATATAATTACATGATGTACCTAATATTTATCAATTTAATATTTACTGTAAGTAATTAAATTACATAATAACATAAACAACCGCATACCGCAGAGTACATTTCGAATGACGCGTAAACATTTCAAGGTAAGTTGTAACAAATATGAAAAACTTTGCCAATATAAACTGTGCCTAAGGAATAAGATAAACCATTATATTATTTATTTATCTGTCAGATTATACCGTGAAACAAGCGTCATAGCCGTCTTCCATTTATTGAGAAACTCGGCGTTTCACGGAAATCCTCGGCTGTGAGTAAAATCACAAAACAAATATGTTCAGAAGTACAACGAGCGAAAACAGGCGCACAGACAGATCGAAGCACTCAATTTGGCTCCTAAGCTTAGTACTAGAATCGCTAAATACCAGATCCGCAAATTACCAGACTCGCAAAACACCGGATTCGCCATATACCAGATATGCAAAATACCAGAAACAAAATTGAGTTCTGTTTATAGAATACCCTGTATTAGTAACTATTTCTTCGATAGATAAAATTAGATCGTTAAAATGAGATTGGCATCCACAGGTACTTTTCTGAGACACTTTTGGAACAGACCATAGACGCTTACGTAAGGCGATCTCTAACTGACGAATGCCTGTAGAGTCTGTCTCAAGAAAGAGGTCTCGCAAACGCGGCGCCACTGTCGTGACGGAATCATAAATATTGATGAATGAAATAAAAATTAATCATTGATCTCGACATCATATTTTAAGCAATGGTTAAAAAATTGCACAATCCTAAATAGAGGAAGGTGTATGAGGTAGGAGGGTTGTGGTGGGAATGTTGCTAACAGGATAATAATAATTAGTTCCACTTATTGCTGCAGGACTTTTTTCGTGAAACGGACTCTACTTGAGCCGTGTCCGCCGTGTTTTTGTGTGGATGCGTTTTTGCTATTTGGCGCAGCCGTGAGGCATGCAATACTACCTATTTGAAGTTTTTTGTGTCCCTTACCTAACCTGGGTCAAATAAATTTATTTTCTTTCTTTTCTTTCTTTCTTTTCTTTCTTTTCTTTCTTTTCTTTCTTTTCTTTCTTTTCTTTCTTTTCTTTCTTTTCTTTCTTTTCTTTCTTTTCTTTCTTTTCTTTCTTTCTTTTCTTTTCTTTCTTTCTTTTATTTCTTTCTTTTTCTTTGCTCGTTGTGTCCCAAGTAACATTTAAGCGGAAAAATATTATATTTACCAGCGCATTACCAGCTATAAGCTTAATAAATGATGTACAAGAGTGTAAAAATATGTTTAGGACTGTACTAAAGTATAACTGTACAACTGTATACAGTATAGCTGATTAACGGCTGTATAGAGCCTAAATTTTTACCTTTAGCTTTTAAATAGCATTGGAAAACGCTAAAATACAGACCGCGGCGTAAAAAACTGCGTTCAGCAACTTTATACGACAATAACTGTATATTGCTCTCAAATTATACTTTTGTATCACCTACTTCTGTACAAGAGCATTCAATATTGTTATAGCCTGAATATTGGTGTAAAATTACTCTATTGTTCAGCCTTCAAGTTAAGCTTGATAATAGCTGTACAACGGAAATCTAGGATACTCTTAGCAAGCAATTCCCTTTATAATAGTGTAATACAATTCTATCTCATGTAGAAAAGTTTAGATTTACTCCTTTTTAAAGCCTTATGCGATTGGCGTACATTTTTGCCTTTTTACAGTTTTTCGTATTTTTGAAGATTAAAGTTATTATTATAGTGTTGGCATACACAATTATCCAGCTTATCGATTATTTTGAAACTAATATAGCTTAAAATCAGTCTATTTATTGGATACAACTAATAACAAAACGGAGTCATAATTTTGATCATTTGCCAATTTGTTAAGTGAACAAGAGTTAAGATGGATATAAAACCATGGAAAAAACAAAAAAGAACCGGCGGAATAAAAAGAAAATTAAAAAAAGTTTCACGTCAAGTGTTATTCGTCAAATTATATTTTGTTCCGTTAGTTCACGTTGGGATTCCCAACGTGAACTAACGGAACAAAATATAATTTTACAAGGGCACGGACAGCCAAATTCCATGTTGGTATCACCACCATGCAATGAGTGTTCCGTAGAATCAAAATTGTTGGATCATGATGAAATAGCAAATATCTATGCTGAAGATATGTATGTTGGGTTAGTAACATGCGGTGAGGGTTCTGTACAGGCAGAATCGGGTATAATGGAGCAAAGTATGGACAATTATAGCAAAATTGTTGAGTCTGAAAGTTCATCAGATGAAGACGAAGCAAATCTAAATTTATTGTTTCGCAATAATATATAAAAATGGGCCATTGACAAGAATATTTCTCAAAGTGCATTAAAAAAATTAATCCAAATAATAAACGGAAGATTTCCAGACTTATTACCTCAGGATCCAATACAATTTAAAGACTTTTTGCTTTCTACACAACATGAAAACAAATTCAATTCATGACCAAAGACGATAAAATAGTCAAAATAAAGTCTATCAGTGAAGATGGTGACATAATTTGTAATATTATCACAAGACTATCTGTTGTTTTTGAATTACCTGTGAAGTCATCGTTTTTTAATATATTCAAAACGAAATTAAATAACAGTCAGTGCAATGATATAGTTTTACGTGCTTGTGATGTTAAATTTAAATTTGTTTGTATTAAACATGGTGAGGAATCATATTTCATACCACTTTTACACACTTTGTGAGAAATAAAATTTCGTTGATTTAATTGATAATTTGTTTTTATTTTGTCTCTTAATTGAGGTTGGTACAATAAGATTCTAAAGTTCTTTTTATAGCATATTAAGCCACAAGGTTTTGTTTGTTCTTAAAACTGCAATATCACTTTCTAACACAAGATTTTGTTTGTTCTTAAAACTACAATATCACAATCAAACACAAGATTTTGTTTGTTCTTAAAACTAAATGACACTATCAGTGACAAGAATTGATTTGTTCTTAAAACTGCAATATCACAATCAAACACAAGATTTTGTTTGTTCTTAAAACTAAAACTACAAGTTTATTTATGTGATATTTTTTAGGAGGCCATCTTAATAATCCCTTCTTTTCCCAGCAACTTGGCACGATGGATAGCTGAGGTTATCTTTCGTTTGTCTCTACAATCTTGAATGTCATGTTGATCCTGAAAAAAGCAATATAGTAAAAACCTTGAATGCAGTTTTCTTTCCTTTTAAAAATAAACTAAAGTTGCCCCTTGCCTTAGACTACAATTTTCTATAAATTACCTAGATAGTACTCTGCATCCAAGCAGGAATAAAATAATCACTTATTACAGTAGGTACTTGTCATATAAAAACAATCTTTTCGAACATACTCTATTATACTCGTATACGCTTTGTTTTAAAAATAGACTTTTATTTTCAGTATTTCTACTTTTTTTAGAGCCTAATAGTTATATTATATATTCAAAAAATTCATTAAAAACTAGAAAAAAGATAAAAATGCCATTAACAAGGTATCGGATTGTTTTATCGAAAATATTTGTTACACTTTCGATAAAACAATCCGATTCCTTGCTCACCGCCTTACGGGCCTTGGTTTAAGTCATAATGAGGTTTTCTATATTTTCAACTGAACCCTAATTAATTGTATTAATGAATATGAATAAGACTTTAACACAGCTTCTACAGTACTTAAATACTAATGTACAGACAATGTTACTCTTTAGGCTGAGATACGTTCTTAAGTAACGACTCTGTTATGCAAAAAGCTGCATTAAGGGGTACTAGAAGAGCAAGAGCTGTATAAACTAAGGACGCCATTTTATCATAACCTATAAATTGCATTTCAATTTTACGAGATATTTTTTTGTTTGTTTTTGAAATTTCAGTACAAATTTACAAAGGATTTTAACTGTATAGTACACACAATTACGTTTACTATCAATAGAACAGTCCGGGTTACTCTTAAAACTGTTTTCAGATTTGATCACATATTTGTTGTTACAGAAAAAATGTATGTATATTCCTTATTTCGAAGGGGCGTGAGTTTTGAGCTTAAAACTAGTATACATATTCACATAAAAATATCAGTCGCAAGCATAATAACAACGATAAACAGGAAAGAGTACTTACCACTTAGTTATTAAATATTATTTTCACTTATACTTCACATAATATGGTCTCTGCCTTGGCACATAGTAAATTAAGAAATAAAATGGAGAATGAATTCAACCACGAACACAATTATAATATATTTATTCTTCTATTAAGATTTTCACAAGCCTGAGTCTGTATAAAAGAATAAAAAGGAAAATTAGAGAATGGCAGCTGTATAAAAGTATATAAATAGTATCTTAGCCAGCCAAATAGTACAGCTATTATGCAGCTGTTATACAGATAAATCTACACTTAAAGCTGTATAATTTTGGGGCCCATTTCAGAGTTACAAGGGCTGTATAGCTTGCTATACAGTCTTTATACAGCAACGTTTAACAGCCTGTAGTAAACAAATAGTCCATAATACAGCTTTTATACAGTTTAAAATGTTACTTGGGGTAGCGCGGACTTTCGTATTTATCTCCTTTGTGGTAACATGGTTGGTTGGCAGGCTACCAACTATAGAGGATAATGATCTTTACGCTTCAGTATAAGGGTTTTCTCGGAAGCTTGTACTTTTGGGATGGAAAATGTAGGTAATTAGGTCATCATCAATCAGCTGTCATATAAGACCGACTCCAAGAAAACTAATATAGGTAAGTATTTGCATTTTATACAGGGTGGCAGATACACTGACGCGCAAACTATAACCATGAATTCAGCACATAGTTCTAAATATAGACATTTCATAGAAAAGTGCAATTCGTACGCGGTCAAAATGTGAGGAACAGCAATTTTTTAAAATAACTCGCGATAAATTTTAACGCTAGGAGATTCAGAATCTATGGTTACAGGTTGTGCGTCGATGTCCCTGCCATCCTGTATTTTTCTATATGTATATAATGGCACAGGATAGCCTTTACCAGAAATGGTTATCGTTTTAGTAGTTCTGCAGCATCAATATCAGGATTGTGTCAGAATATAACAGCAGTGCGATTCTGTAACCAGCTCACCGTGAAAACTTAGGTAAAGTGAGCGTGGAGTGAGCTGTCATTCCAAATAATGCTAAGGATTGACACTATTGACAACTCGCATCAAGCTCACTTCACTTGAGTTTTCACGGTGAGATTTTTACAGAATCGACCGGCAGTTCGTCGTGAACGTGGTACGACAGCGGCTCCCCTGACATCTGTCATTCGAAGACAGCCGCCACGCAACCATCGAGGCGACGCTCTGGTAAGTAGAGTGCCTGTCACCAGCCAGTGTCACTCTACCGTATCCGATCTCTTCGGTGATTCCAGTAAGTTCGTAATAAGACTAGATGGCGCCACTTTCTGCGCCGTCATATAAAAAAACATCAATGCCTTTACAAAAAAAAAATGTCTGATGGCTGTCTGAACTTGAAGTTTTCTTGGTAATGACAAACATTTTAGTTATCTTATAGGTAATATAAGATAGAATCAAGGAAGGTTTGTAAACGCAGGCACTTTACAATTTCGTAGTCGTATACAGTTATAATAAGTAATTTTAATGCTAAACAATACTTGAAAATTTGATTTATGAGTAGATAACTATCTTTTAACAGAAAAATGCATTAACTAAGTGTATAGATAGGTATAAGTTTCTTGTCTCTGTTATTCCCCGAGCTGAAAATACATACATTTGTTTAAATAATATTATCGCATTTACATAATTTTGATATAGAATGTTGTAGAAATATCCGTACTTACATAACTGCAATATGTACCAACGAACAATCTTGCTTTAAAAAGAAATAGTATTTTGTCAAAATTTTTGTACCAATCAACGGGGTAATTGCGTAACACAATATTAGTAGCCATGGGTTTGATTTTGACAGTTCAACAACATGCATTGCGTTATTTACGTTGTTGAGCAGACACATATTTCGAACATATGAAGCAATGGATTAGCAATATACTTCAAAATGATCCAGATTGTGATTGAAAGTGTGTTATGCATTAGAGTGCAGGGTATATTAATAAAAACAGATTCATAACAATCAAATCTAACAGTTCCTGGTTGTAATCACCTATGAATAAAACTGGCATTGGGCCAATACTCCTGCTAACACATGAAACAATGATTTCACACTATGTTACTAGGTACATAATATTTAGAAATCAAAATATTTAGGTACGACGCCAGCAGATCAAGCTACCCGAAACTGTCGAAATTTTCCAATCAACTTTGAACCTTAATGCTTTAGCGATAAAGTTGAAAATCTATTAAAGAAATTTGACAGATTGTAGTAGCTTGATGTGCTGGCGTCTCTGTACTTTGAATCTCTGTATAGTTTTATTAACCGCCGAGGAACAGCGGTGTAGTTACATAACACACTATCAGTAGAAATGGCTTTGATTTTGACGGTTCAACAACATTTATTGCGTTATTTATTTATTTGTTCGTCGAATCGTTGAGCTCCTTAAGTTTTGAGTTGAGCTGCACGATTTCTGACACATGCGTGCACTGACTGGACAGGTCCTCTCAATCTGTGTGGTTCTTTCCTCGAAAGGCCATCTCAGACATCGACCTAGATGGTCTTCATATGATCTGACCAAGATTATGTCTGCACTTTAAAAGAGACTGTGACCTCTGAGTTTGTTTCGGCCTTTCCTCTCAGACTAGTCAGATAGGAAACGCCGACCTCATCTAGTTTTAAAATATGATTGACGAGTAATAGTGTTTGAACAAACCTACTCACAAAAATAAAATCATTTATCATTATTAAAACTTTATGCACAAGTATACTTTACAAAGGCGGACTTAATGCCTGAGGCATTTTAAACATGGCAGGTGCAACATACGGGATGAATAGCTAGGGAACGGACGTTGTTGAGCAGACTAATTTTTCAAACATATAAAGCAATGGGTTAGCAATATCCTTCATAATGATTCAGGTTGTGATTGATAGTGTACAACGCAATTAGGGTACAGGTTAATCATAATAGAAAATGTTGCAACACAAATTACAGTAGTAATGAGCATGCATAATTTTCCTAAATACATTTTGAGAAAGAGATTTGAGTGGCAAACAAGCCATATAGCAGAGAGTTCGACGGTCTTCCTCCAGATGGACAAAAAAGATAAACCTTGAGACGAAACCGCATTTCGAAAATAGAGAACCGTACGTAGATTAGATCTCCTTCTTTAAATGGACGGGCATGATCGACTTCGCAGAGAAGCTAGAAATGGATAGGAGCTGACAGTCAGCAGTGTAAGCATAGCAGACAGTAAAATTGTGTCGCATTTCAGAGCCAGTTTTTTTTTCCAGATGTATATAATCTACACCTAAGAACACACAATCGTATGTATGTACACATTGCCTTTAAACTCATAAAAAACGAAACTGTAAAAATTTTCAAGTATCAAAGGCCTTACCATGAATATTGGGTTCCTCCAAAACTTGACCGATCACGGCCAACTAACGTAAACACCAATTATATATTCCAGAGCGTCGAACAACGCAGGTAATCATTAATCATGTAAACTAATTACAATAAGCAACGTACGAAGATTAACGTGACAGCGTATTATAACGCTAATTTCACGTAATGTTGTACGTCATTTAGGCGGTATGAGCGTAGTTATAGATATGAGGTGGGAATAACAAGTCTGAAATACACAAGAGATAAAATAATAACAAATATAATTATAGAAATTATTGTGTTATTATTGTGTTTATTATTTTTATTGTGTTGTTGTATTGTTGTTGTGTTGTGAATTATTGTATTATTATGTGGGTAACGGTGCTGGTTGTGTTATTACCAAATTGTTCTATAATCTATCTGTACTAGTATTAAGCATTAGGTATTACGCAATTGTTTGTTGTCCTGAAGAAATAAAAATAAAATAAATAAAGGATTGAACTTTATTAGCACATTTGCGAATCTGAATATAACTTAAAACCAAGGTCTTTATTTAAGATTTTTTTTTTCAAACGTGCTTTTTTATGGCAATCCACCAAAAAGCACTCTAATTACGTAACACATTCAGTTTAGTTTGTGATCTTCCCGTACGTGGTGCAATAAATACTTTTTCTTTCTTTTATTTCTGAAACTGTCAAAATAAAAGTAATTCCTACCCTACTGCTATACTGTGTTACGTAATTACCCAGCCGCACTGGGCCCAGCTGGTAGATTACGAACCACTCTCTCTCACAGAGAGAAGGACTGTGTCCCAGCAGTGGGAACATTATATTCTCTCACAGAGAGAAGAACCTCTTAACAACAAGCGCAGCATCCTGGAGTCACTTATTATGGTCAGAACCTACCTAACGAGAGCCTCTTTATTGGTCAAGGACTATAAGACTATTGACCGTTAGGTACGACTAGCGACACTATGACCGCTAAATTCACTTCTCACATGTTGACAACCTCATGCCGTATGTCGAGATGCGTAAATGTGTCTGAGTTATACGCAGTGACGAACCATCTCATGGTAATCAACTCATGCTGGTCAACTTATTACCATCTTATGGTAATTTTATGAAGTCTAATGGCTTTTTAAATTACTTATTGATTTTTGTGACGCACCAAGTGGCGCCATCTAGTTTTGTTATGACGTCACTAGAATCACCGAAAAGGTCGGATAAAAGTGACAATGACTGATGACAGTTACTCTAGAAGAGCGTCGCATGAATGGTTGCGTGAAGGCTGTCTTCTGATGACAGATAGGATAACAGGGGAGCCACTGGCGTACCACGTCCACAACGTACTGTTAATATTACGGCATAATCCTGATGATATTGAAGCTGACCCACTAATAAGATGACAACTTCTGGTGAAGGCTATCCTGTGCCGTTACATTTAAACGCACATTTTAACTTTTGCAGAAAGCACTAATAGAAATATTGTACAAAGGTGTATTTAATGCCTGAGGAATTTTTCACCTTTGGGATGAAACTCAAACTCAAATCATTTATTTCAATTAAACCATATACAGGCACTTTTGAATTGTCAAAATTAAATAGTCGGTCAGTTAGTCAGAAAGTTGAAGCTAGTTGCCCATTCCAAAGCGTAGATCTCTATGGAGAAGAACGGGCAAGAATTTCCACGGATGCAGAGACAAAAAAAAACAAGGCAGGTGTAACCTAAAAGATCGCTAGAAAATAATTATAAAATTATACAAGAATACTAATGCTATGTTAGACGTAGGTAGACACATAAAAAAAGAAAGAAAATACGTTGATTTGCGGTAAACATGACGCAAAATCAAAAAAGTTGGGGGAAAATATGCGTCACATCCACGCAAAACGGCCATCGCTCAGCATACCTAATGTTACGATGAAAAAAACAGCACACATAGAAACTCAAAAAAGAATAAGTTGGAGAAAATATGCGTCACATCCACGCAAGTATACCTCAGTATACCTAATGCTACGACCAAACACACAAATAATAAACTTTACTGTGCATCTTGTTAGCAAGAAGAATAGATGTTCTTCCACCATTATGTTATGGCCCAGTCTTCATACACGGAAAACCTTCTTACCAAAATGCCATTAATACATATCTTTCTTTGAGCCCGACGAAACCTTAGACGGTCAGATCTTCTATACGTCGTTGTTTAATGGGACCACTTAGGATGGCAAACACTTCATGGATATCATATTTTGCCGACGTACGTTTCGCATTAGTGGCCTGATTGTTCTACTCTTAGATTCTACCTATTCACACAAAAACTTGCCATCAACAAAAGAAAAGAAAGAAAGTATTTATTGGGACTCGTACAAGAAGATAGTTACACAAACTACATATTAGTAAGGCACAGAAATAGAAACATACAAAAAAATAATACAACTACTGAGCTTACGTATAGTCTCTTAAAAAATTAGGATAAAAAAAAACTGCAGCGACATTCAAAAATAAATGTACAACCATAATGGATCACTTCGTTGTCCATCTGTCTGTATGTCAGTCTGTCAAGACCCTTTTTCTATAGGAAAATAAATTAATATCAAATACGTACATAGTCTACCGTCCCTTGGAGATCTAAAAAAATCAAACTTCTAAATGAACGCAATACCGATAATGACAAAAAATACGGCCAGTTATGCGACATATTTTGATACTCGCAAATAAATCAAAACCTATAAGGTACTTCTCGTTGACCTAGAATCATGAAATTTGCCAAGAACCAAGGTCTCACAGCACAAGTAAAGAAAAATGTCCGAAAATCATTAATTTGTAGTTTTACTTCTTCTCAATTACGCAGTTCTAAAAGACTTATTCTAAGATTTATAGGCCTCATTAATTTATTTAGCACCACGTGTAGCCCACGCGAGTTTTAAGGTCAAACTAGAGTCAACAGTGTGGCAGCGACCGAGCCAAAATCAATAAAATTATCATCTTAGCCAGACGATTTAAAAAAATATAGGTAAGAATTCAGACGTCATTGGTCGACCGTCTCAGGTGCGGAGTTTCTCCAGATTATTCGCATAAAACTGGTTGTGAAATAACGTATTAATTTAGTGTAGATCGTCATCATCATTTCAGCCGAAAGACGTCCACTGCTGGACAATGGGCATGGGGCTCCCCAGGCCTCGCCACTTAGATCATAATATAAATCATTTTGAAGGATATGGCGAATCCAATGCTTCATATGTTCGAAAAAAAAACTGCTTCTTCTTCGTGTCGATGGTACTCTTTTTCCATATTTTATATTTTTTGGGCCCAGTAGGTGGCCACGTTGATTGCGGCGTCAGTGGCATTCTTTAGGTCATCCAAGGTGCAGGTGAACGGGCACTTAAGGCACTCCAGCAAGTGGGGCATGGTCTGATCAGAGGCACCGCACTCGCACTGGGTATTGGTTGGTTCAGTAATCCCCCACTTCGACAAATAGTGTCTGCAGCGCTCTACTTGGGTACGCAATCGATTGAGAGCTTTCCATATACGCCACGAAAAAATTCTGCTGAACATAGTAAATAACACAATTAATGCTGTTGAGATGTTAAAATTAAAGCCATTGCTACTGATAATGTTTTAATTACTCAATTTCCCTCCTGTTTTGACCAGCAATTCGCAGGAGTTGCTTGTTTTCATTAGGTCATCGGTGCACCTTACTTATGGGAGGCCTCCCAATGCTAGATCGTCCAATACGCGGTTAGTGTAGATACACTGACTAATTTGCTTATGCAATAATTGGGGAGTGAATTAGCTTCAGGTCTAGGATACGTATAGTCTTGAGCGAAATTACCGTGAAAAAGTATTCTGCGTAAGTACGAGTTTAAAGGTAATAGATGTCATCATTTCACAAGTCTCCACTGTGGAAATCGAATGCCGAGCCCCAAGATTATTAGACTAACTGTCTAGTTTAGAGTTTGTCACCGACATTATAATACTCTGTACCCTAGCTGTAGGTTACTATATTTTAGGTTACTCGTTGTCTCGTCCTGTGTTTCACCTTCTTACTGTATTACCTGGATAATAAACTATTGGAATAACACAAAAGGCTGGAGTAGTTAAGCTATAACGCTACGGTCTACCGAAGAGGTGTACCTGTGCAGTTACTCCTGCACAGGTAGACCGGAGCGTTTATGGGAGTGGACCTGTGCAAAATCGAAAATCAATTCTTTGTAGTGTCACCGGACGGCCATCCCTAAAGGAACTGAAGACCGCTCAGGTAGACCGGAACGTCCCCCCATACACGCGGGTGGCAAACCTGCACAGGTAACCTCTCCGGTAGATGTCCGGTAGACCGTAGCGTGTATGGCCGGCTTTAAGTACTCCAGCCCTTTATGTTATTTCACAGGTAACCGGTCCTTCGGAAAGACCTTTTCGTGCCATCGTGGTGACAGGATTAGTCACCTAGACTCTGCGTCAAACATGTGAAACACCTCAAAGTGACCTTTGCGCTGCCACTGAAGACGCCGTGGAAGTGACAAAGTTTTGGGCCACCAAGATATAAAGTTCGGTCGTGCCAGCGACACGAAAAAGAAGAATAAACTATTCTCACTCTCATCAGACAGCGAATACAAAAATAGAAAATAGTAGTTGCTGTGCCTAAAGAACTATTTCTAGCTATCGGCCGTGATCAATAAACATCAAGATAAAAAAAATCTAATTTGAATAATTGAATGTATTTATTGTCAGCTTTACACTTATTTAATTAAATATACTCTACCAATGAATTAATGAATCTTGCTTGATTATATGTCATTTGAAAGGCGATCAGGACGAACTCCAGACTCCGGGGACCGACTGAGAAACACCCAAATACTCATAAAATTAAACTTAGTAGACAAAAATCACGGCACGGTTGGAGCAGTGGTTAAGCGATTGACTGCTGCGCTGCGAGTCGCGGGTTCGATTCCCGCACGGAACAAATATTTGTATGACCTACATGTATTTGTTCCGAGTCTGGGTGTTTTTCTATCTATAATATGTATGTATTTACAAAAAAAAAATGTATATAAGTAGTTTATCAGCCATCTTGTTACCATAACACAAGCATTAGGTGGCTTAGCTTGGGACTAGATGGCGCTGTGTGAAAAGTCCAGGGATATTATTTATTATTTATTTATTATTTATCAAATAGCAAAACAAACTTTTATTGCGGACGACATTACGGTTATGTGTGATTGGAGAATAATACTATTATTATTCTCCAATCATTCTACATTAAAGCTACACAAATAAAAGAAACAATAATAAAAGGCAAGTGTTCACATTACTTTTATAACGAAACTAGACTTTTATAGTTCCAGTTATTTCAAGGTTTTTTAATATATTGCAGTAAAACCACGTTTTGTGGCACGTTATCCAGTGAAAATGACAGAATAGAATAGAATATTCATTACCTATTATGTACACCATAAATATTACAGAATATAAATGTAGTTTTACAAGGCGTGACGAAATGGGTGGTCTTATCGTTAAAAGCGATGTTTTATAGACCTTTGAGAGAAAGGACAGACAATACTGCAGTTAGTATGTGGTGTACCATTTACATGTTGTTGCGCGCCACAATTAATGCCTGGTACATGGTGACATTAGTTACCCGAAACTCGTAACAATATATACAATAAATACATATACAGGGTGGCAGGGACATCGACGCACAAACTATAGCGTCGAAATTTTTCGTCAATTATAAAAAAAATCTTCTGGAAATCAAAATGTATGGAACAGCATTTTTTTTTTCTCTGCCACCCTGTATACACAAACCATATACTTATCTATATTAATAAACATATACAATAATAATCATAAAACAAGTGCAAAGAACATAATAAATGACGTTTAAGGAGAGAGATAGTGTTTTTTTTTAACATCATTTTAAAAATTAACAAAGTTTGGACACACCTTATTGACACGGGCAAGGCATTCCATAACCGTACTGCCTGAACAGTAAAAGATTTATCGAAGAAACTGGTAGAATGCATCTCTAGTCTCAAGTTGATTATTTATCTTAGTAAGTAGTAGGTAATTCGACCAAATAAGGTACAGCACGCATAGCATTGGCTCCTAAAATACAGGTACCCAACTAGCTCTGGAGCAAGGGTCTCACATTTTTCTGTGACCTGTTTTTGTGTCACTATAGAATTATTTATAGCATGACCACTGTATAGGTAGAAACGAAAAATGACAGATTATAGAAAGATATCTATAATCATACAGGTTTTTATTGGGTTTCAGAGGCTTCATTATGTTTTTGTAACACTAATTTATTTCAATAAAGATTTTTTTTTAAACATATCTCGGGACCATGGGGTCCCGGTCCTTTGGAAGGCGTACGAGGGGCCGAAGCCAACTCGCAGAGGCCCCTTAGGAAATTTTATTGTAATGTGGCACCACCCGACGATTATCCCTGTATGCACTACAAGTGCGCCCAAGGACAACCCCCGGTTAGTGTAGAACTATTACAGGATATGGGAAAATACAAATTTGGGCTATGGGTTTGGGTGGCTAAAGTGGACTGGTTACCCATAACTATGGAAGAACTATGGCCCCTGCCTGATCAATGTTTTATATATACACGGATAAAATGTACAAATAATAATAATAATAAAGATTTATTATTACGATGCGATGCGATGTCAAAACTGCACGGAACCGGGAAGTATGGCAGAAGAAAGGGGAGGCCTACTATACCCAGCAGCTAATGATGATGATGTCAAAAATGTAGTAAGTAATAGAATGGAATGTGTGAATGATGATATGGTTAGAAAGGGGGTGATTACGGAGATGAAGACTAATAGAGAAGTATGGAAGAAAAAGACATGTTGCGCCGACCCTAAATAAATTGGCAGAAAAATAATTGGAATAATTAGGAGAGTGATGAATAGAAAGAAAAAGATGAGTTTGTTTTTTCTTCGTAGAATAGGTACAGAAAGGACCATGCTGCGCGTGCTGGATTTTGATTCAACATTGATTACGTAAACCAGATGTCCTTCGTAAAATTTACTTTACCTTACAATATGTTTAAAACTAAAACAGACATCGTTACAGTTACTTTATAGAGTATGGCAAGTTATGCCATAAGTGCACCATTGAATCCCAAGGCATATTATCATCATAGAATAATTGTCCGTTATGGTACATTTTGTACCATTGGGAGTTACCTGTCAGGTCCATATGTAGAGCGTTATTATTCAATGGTAATGAGGACTATATTGAGTAGAATTTTATAATGATAATTATTTGATACTGACTGCCTCGTTGGTCCAGTGGCCGCAAGTCTTACTGCTGAGCATGAGGCCCTGGGTTCGATTCCCGGGTCGGGTAGGTAATGTTACAATTGTCACAACCCAGTGCTGGGCACGCCACAATTGCGGCGATAAGTCCCCTCTTTGAGGAGTGGCTGGAGAGGCGCCACGGCGCCCTCAGCTTCCGCTTGACGCAGGTTCCTGTTCAGGATAATCCGGGAGGAAACGCCAGGGTGTGACCACTGTGTGGATCGCCCGGAGGTCACGGTGGAGGTCTGCCCGGCTTGGGCGGAGCACCGCCGCGTCCTCGTGGCGGCGATCTCTCGCGTCCGGCCCTGGTCCAGGCCATGGTACGGAGCAGGACTGCATGGGAAGCCGTCACCTCCTTCGTCAAACGTCAAAGGAGGAGGCGGAGCGCGTGAGGGAGAGGCAATTTCTGCGCCCTTTACGGTCCTAGACGCCGCAGGAGACGCCCTGGACGTCGGGAGTCAGCAACCAACTCCCGGTCAACGTAGGGGCGGGCTTGCGGGCGGCAAGCAATGGGCAGCTCGCCGCCCGGTAAGGACCAGGCCCGGGTCGACGGCGCGTTGTGTTCCACGCGCGCCTCAAAGAGATGTCAGCACGAACTGACGGGGTCCGCTAGGGCCGCGGGTTGTTCGAAAGAGATACCGTGGCCCCCCGTGACGTCACATGATGCTTTCCCATCCAAAAAAAAATTGGGACTTAGGGAATACAGGCGTGTTGTTTTATGTTATGTCAATTATTTGAATGCCTGTAAAGGCTATGTATAACGCTGAGCATGGGGAACTGTGTTCAATCCCAGAGTTGGATTATTAGGTTCTCTTACGACTCCAGGGGGTCTATTCTGTAAAAAATCTCACCGTGAAAACTTAGGTGAAGTGAGCTGTCATTCCACCTAGGGATTTTCACTATCGACACCTCACTTCACCTAAATTTTCACGGTGAGAGGTTTACAGAATAGAACGGCTGTGGAGTGGAGACGCGTATCGGCAAGTGTTGTGTGCGAAGCCCCCTACCTAGACCGACGACTTTTGCCGATCACCTGGCAGACGCTAAACGGCACGAAAAACATGATTTCTGATATGGAAACTAGTATACCTAGCTATCAAGGTATACGAAGATAATAGGATTTATCTAATAACGTCGCGAAATTACGTCAGAAGCTTAATAATGTTATTATCTACGTAGGCGTGTTTGTTTGTCGTCATAACAGCTAGTTTTTGTAGATTTGTTGAGTGCGGAATTATATTATTATTTGTAGTTTTCTCCTTTGAACCTTGTCCTATGTTAGGTATTTGGGTTTGATTCTATCTACGGAGCCTTTTCCCAACTATGTTGGGGTTGCAGCTGACTACCGGATGCTGCTGATACCAGTATTTTACATGGAGCGACTGCCTATCTGACCTCCACAAACCAGTTACTGGATATCACGATTATATTCAATTTAGTAATAACGGGGTTTTATTATTTCGCATTTGTGTTTATGTTCATTCTTTGTAGGTATTTCTATTATATTCAATTCACCTTCTTTATTAAACGCAATAAAAACATATTAATGACACAACTCATTTATTTACTTACTATCACGAAAAATAATAACAACCACAAGAATGTATATGTAACCAATAAATAAAGGGAAAACCTTCACAATAAATAATAGAGTAAGGTCACGTATTTTCTGACGAACGAAATGTAGACGATTGAGTAGTGTTAGTATGTAGGTACTAAGAACGCATGCCTACCTGCTAGCTTGCTGAGGCGGCCAATTCTAAGGTATCAGGTAATCAAGGTAAGTACATAAAAACATTACTCACCTCACATAAATTCTCCAAGCTGATTTTCACGTATATTTTAGGCAATATCCTTAAAAATAAGTCGTCAATACTCCCAAACACTGCGTCGGCCGTATTGCTTTGCAGACGCTTTAAAGCTCCCAAAATAATTAGGTACAGTGATATATCCTAATATATGTCTCGCTCAGTCTCATGCGCGAGGATAATGCCCTCGCGCTCCTACCCAAAGAGGCATTAAAATTGAGTTTAGGGGATGCTTGGCCCCTTGGATCGGTCTGTCTTCTTGTAAAATGTTTTAAAATAGTTGTCTGGTGGACATATATAAAAATGGAGCATCAGAATTTACGTGAAGTTAAGTACCTAATTATTTAGCATCTGCAAAGCAATACGGCCGACGCAGTGTCTGGGAGTATTGACGACTTATTTTTAAGGATATTGCCTAAAATATACGTGAAAATTAGCTTGGAGAATTTACGTGAGGTAAGTAATGTTTTTATGTACCTTGATTACCTGATATCTGAGAATTGGCCGTCTCAGCAAGCTAGCAGGTAGGCATGCGTTCTTAATACACACTAACACTACTCAATCGTCCAAATTTCGTTTGTCAGAAAATACGTGACGTCTGGTGGCCCTGGGATCTTGGACTATAAAGACGCCAGCAGCTCAAGCTACCCGAAACTATCAAATTTTCCCAATCAACCTTAAGCCTTAATGCTTTAGCGATAAAGTTGAAAATCTATTAAAGAAATGTGACAGATTGTAGTAGCTTGATGTGCTGGCGTCTGTACAAACTTTTAGCAAAGGATAGTCAACTTCACTAGTGGTAAAATAAGATTGGTTTTTGAAGGGTGGGTGGTAGTTGTTAGGTCGTTCCAACCAATCTTGAACCTTAATATTTTAGCGATAAAGGAGAAAATCTATTAAAGAAATTTGATAGATTGTAGTAGCTTGATGTGCGCGTCTGTACTATCCAAGTTATTCTAAGAAGCAAAAATAAATGATAATATTCTACTGTTCTAGTAAATATTTACGTTATAATTTTATTCATACTTCTGCGACTGCCTAGTTGGTCCCGTGGTCGCAAGCGCTCTTGTTGAGCATGAGGTCCTGGATTCGATTCCAGGCTCGGGCAAAGTGATTTTGGTTTTTCATCTGGAATTTCTCAGTGGCAGTCTGGAGTCTGGATTTGTGCCTGGTTGATGGCAATACGCTCGCACCCCTGTTACATGGGACTAAAATATAACTGGCGAAATGTGGGTGTACTATAGCTACGGCTCTGCCTAACCCTTGGGGTAATACAGGCGTGATGTTATGTTGTTCTACATACTTCATTTAGGGCCTTTTTGGAACGAAGTTCCTTATCGCGCGTTGCGAAAGGGGGCTAGACGGAAAAAATTAAGACCAAAAGTTGGAACGACACTTTTTGCTATAGTTGTAAGCCGTGCGGCGTGCGCGTGTTTCTCTGTCTGTCTCTCTCTGTCTCTCTTTGAACTTGGTTCCATCCGGGTGTCCCTTGACACCTCTCAAGTTTTTTATTATCATGCGTGTTTGCGCCCGCGTGCAGGCCAGGCACGCATGCGTGCTGCGGGCCGCACGCAGAGCATTATTTTCGCCACGCCGCCACAGTATTGTGCGTGTCGCCAGGAAGAGAACATATTGATCATACAACCTGCATGCGACCCGCTTGACAGTAAAAACAACACTGACTGTCAAGGTTTGCCACACGCACACGGGCGGCACGCATCCGTGCGAGCCACCCGCGATCCGCGTGCGTGTGGCGCGCATGACAATAAAAACATGTATGATACGATAGGTTGCGGGCACCACGCATGCGTGCCTGGCCTGCACGCGGGCGCAAACACGCATGACAATAAAAAGGCCCTTAGCACTGAATTCCCTTACTTTTAAAGCTTTGTCCGATTTCTATAACATTTAACAAATCATTACTTGGCAACATTCAGATGGCGGATTAAGATGGCGGCAAACGATTATTTCCGATTTGCCTTTGTCGAAGCTTAGATAATCTTCAAAACTTATTGCAATGTTATGGACTACCTAATAGTTTATTCAAATTTAAATTGGCAATTAATGTTATTTCAAGTTAAACAAATATCAACTTTATTCTAATGATAATTAAGTTGATTTCAGAGTGATTTGCTGTATAGAAAAAGTTATAAAAATGTTTGAAATTTTAGTTTAGACTGAACTTTATTGTATAAGAATTAAAGTAGTTTTTCCATAAAGTCATATTTGTTTACATTTTTGGCAATTAAATCGCGAATTACGTAGGTACAAGTGCCTTGTCATAACAAAAAAATCTAGAAAATACAGTGGATTCATGATTAAAATAACGCGTAATTCATTATTATTTACAACTTGAGTAGATATTAAATGGCGTTAATCGCAATTATCTGTCGATTCTAATCAACTGCTCTTTCCATTATCACCGAAACTAGGCTTTGATAAGCCATAAAACAATAATATTTTGCGCTGATAAGCGATGACTACTTACTTAGAACAGTCATCGATTCTGGGAAGAGTCGAACTAATATTTTTGTTAAAAACTTTTCCGTTACGACAAAGGTTCAAGTTTTCCTTAAAATTAAATTATTATAACATACATAACATTACCTGTAATCCCCGCAGCTACCTATAATAGTACACTCATATTTCAAGACAACAGACAATAGAAAATCTATTGTTGGCGGTCCCGGACCTGTGACCGCGGTGGCAGTCAATGCCTCAAACCGGGCACAAATCAGGACTCCTGGCTACTACCGAGAAATTCCAGATGAACAATCCCAAAGACACCTTGCCCGACCCTGGAAACCCCTGGAACCCAGAGCCTCATGCATGGTCAGCAGTAGCGCTTGCGGCCATCGACCAAGCAAGGCATGGCATGATTCAAAGTCTTCCTTAAATTGAGGCGGATCTCTGCCACATCTTCATTATCCACAGCCCGACTTCACCGACCGCTGAGGAGCACAGGCCTCTCTTTTCTCGTGCTAATCTCCTCGCTCCTGTGCCAACCACATCCAGGTTCTACCCGCTTTGGCAACAGTATCGTCCGCCCATTTCTACCTACTTATATTCTAACACTATTCCTAGGATAAAAAACTCGAGAGGTGCCAAGGGACACCCGGATGGAACGAAGTTCAAAGAGAGAGAGACAGACAGAGAAACACGCGCACGCCGCACGGCTTACAACTATAGCAAAAAGTGTCGTTCCAACTTTTGGTCTTAATTTTTTCTGTCTAGCCCCCTTTCGCAACGCGCGATAAGGAACTTCGTTCCAAAAACAGCGTAAAACCGTGCTCGTTTTTATTGGCATCCAATGCCTATTATTTTCGCAGCTGTATTCAATGATGTTGATTAATTGGGGTCAAAGAATAACTAACATGTGATGTACTGCAAGTCATCCCTGACATTGAAATTAGAAATAATATACCTAATCATATAAATATACAGTGTTCGAACATAGACAGGCGCTTTACTTTGTGTAAATTATTTCATCACCACTGCTCTCAAAACGGTGAAGGAATCATCGTGAGGAAACCGGCATGTCCTAGAACCAAAAATTCGAAGACATGTGACTTCTACCAACAGTATCAATACCAACCCGCACTGGGCCCGCGTGGTGGATTACGGCCCACTCCCTCTAGCAGTGAGAATGATATCATGTATTCGAGGAAGATTTTTTTTAAAAAAAACCTTGCCCCACACTTGGAATTTCTCCTGTATCGTGGGTGCATTTACAAACATTTAAACTCACATATACAAACAGCCAGACCCGGAACAACTACTTATAGATCATACAAATATTTGTTCCGTGCGCGAATCGAACCCACGACACGCAGCGCAGCAGTCAATTGCTTAACCACTGCGCCAACCGTGCCGTCAAAACAGTGCCGTCAATAGATATAACAGTTGGGTCATTTACATTTTATGGAACTGCGCAATAGTTAGCCAGCGCCGAAATAACTGTTTTATGGTGTCAATGGCTTTTATTGTAGTGAAGTGTATGTATTAACTATAAGTCCAAGATTCCTCACAATATTTTAAATCATTCAAGTAAATTTTAGTTGCGTTGCCTGAAGTCGCCAACTCGTCTTGAGCAGGTATAGTGATCAATGCGCGTGCCTTCTCTGTATCAGAAGAGGCAAAGGCCCTTCAGTGGGACAACAATAGGCTGGTCATCAATCATCATCATATGCCTCGCCTTTTACCAACTATTTTTGGGGTAGCTTCCAGTCTAACTAGTATTTTACGTGGACCCACTGCCTATCTGACCTCTACAACCCAGTTACTGGGTAACACGATAACAACTTGATAAGACTGGTGTGACATGTCGGTGTCTACGTCTCTTAGTAGGTAATCATCTGCCGAGCCTTTTCCCAACTATGTTGGGGTCTGCTTCCAGTCTAACCGGATGCAACTGAATACCAGTATTTTACATGGAGTGACTGCCTATCTGACCTCCACAACCCAGTTACTGGGTAATACGAAACCCCTTGGTAAGACTGGTTGTCAGACTTTCGGGCTTCTGACTACCCCTAACGACTGTCAAAGATCCACGAGTGACAGCCGGAACCAACGGCTTAACGTGCTTGTCGAGGTACGGAGGGGTCTCGATATGTAAGGATGGTTACCCATCCACAGACCGACCGTGGCAAGCCTAGCTTAACCTGATCGATTTTTTTATTATTAAGGTGTTCTGCAGACTTTTGTCATTCACGCATATTAAAATAAACTTCAACAAAATAAAAACGTAATTACTCTCTATTTGACCAGATGTTCTAGAGGTCTTAATTTCTTATAATCATTTGAGGAGTATCTTCTGAATGTATAATTTATATTACAGTAAATGTATATTATTGGCCACTTAAAAAAGGATTGCAAGTCATTTTGCCAACTTTGGTTCATTAATATTAATTAACTGAATGTTTAAGTAAAATAAAACAAATACTTACCTACTTACATCAAAAACATTCATTCTTAATTAATTTTATATAAAATTGTATGCTCTTAATTATTGACTTCGCTACGCTTTAAACTTAATTTACAGATGTTTTCAGCAGTTTTCAGTCACCACGACCCAGTGCAAACTTTTATTTTCAAAATTTTACGTTTATATTACTTGCAAACGAAATCTAAGCAGTTTTTCGCACTAATACCCTAATTGCGTAAGCCAACCCCAACCCAACCATGTGATGGAAAGGATTTCTTGTGGCTTTTAATAATTAAAAACCATGAGACATGACAATGACATGACATGACGATGACATGACATGACAATGACATGACGGTGACATGACATGACGATGGTTATATTTACGACTATTTCATCATTTTCATTCATTCATTCAATTTGATAAGCCATTAAATACCTAAAGCACTTTAGCACTTACGTATTTATGTTTGTAATCCTTAAATGCTTACTAAATACCGTAGATATGCCGATGACTTTGACCAACACCTTCATTCACTAGAATCTTTAAGTACTTAATTCAATGCTTATCGTCATTTTCCGACAGGTGGTCCTCCTATCATGAGTACCATCAATTAAAATGGCTTACCGAAGATAATTATTTTGTATAACAAATGTAATTATTATAAGTGATGACGAAACGTCATCAAAACGCACGTGTTAATATGTGTGCATTATTTATTATACTTAAGCCATTCTTTGTAAGCCACTCCCTTCTGCTCCACCCAGAGCGGAAGGAGTCATTTGATGATTTCTCATCCTCAAAAAAAAAAAAAGCCATTCTTTGTGATTGTGAATCGTATTAAGAATAACGTTTTTATTTTGAAACCAATGGTTTATAGTATCTTAATAACAAAATTGGTCGTGTGAAAGTAGCGGTCTCTTCATATCATAAGAATAAACAATCATCAGCCTTTAATGTGCCCACTGTTGGGACCCAGGCCAGGTGGTAGACGGCCCACACCCTCTCACAGAGGTGGTGGGTTGGTGGATATCACATGACTTCGAATTTTTAGTTCTTGGACATGTGTAGTTTCCTCACGATGTTTTCCTTCACCGTTTTGAGAGCAATAGTGATGATAAACCCAATTAAGCAATAAATAATATTTAATTGTTTGAATTGCCACTTAGCCTTCTTCCTCTCTCCTAAATTTTTGCTGTGCCCGACAGGGTCCATATTGATCTTTTACCTTATATATACCATCTATACACATATGGAATGCAATAAAGATTTGAGTTTGAGTTTGAGTTTGATATAATTTACACAAAATAACGTGCCTGGGTTCAAACCTACGCTCAAGACGCGGCCATTTCTTCTGGGCCACCACTACCCCCCTCCCAAGGTTCCTCCGTTATCTTCAATACAATATCATGACAAGACAAGACATACATATCATACCAATGTAGAATGGGGATTGTGGGGCAAGTAAAATGATAGAAAACAGTTTATAAATATATCTTCTTAATAATATTTATTAAATCTTCGTCTTTACTCTCCATACCAAAATGACAACCGTTCTCTTCAAGTGCTGATCCGCCACTCTCCACTCTCTCCCTCTCACTGTCGTTCCTTCTCTCTCTCATGCGTTACGTTCCATTCATCATAGACTTACATTAAAATACTCATCCTCATCATCATCTGCCTAGCCTTTTCCCAACTAAGTTGGGGTCGGCTTCCAGTCTAACCGGATGCAGCTGAATACCAGTATTTTTTTAAATTAAAATACTCATCCTACACCAATATAATGAAAGTCGACGCCATTGCTTGATTGGTGGTACCTTCATAATACATGTATAATTTACTCAATCGGTCATGAACCGACCGCGTGTAAATAACGTGCGTCCGTAAAAGTTAATATATGCTAACAAAACAACCGTCTGGCCTGGTCTGAGGAGTCGCTTTGTAAACAAAACAGACGATGCATATTCAATACTTGTCTGTATTGTTTCGTAAATTACTTACATTTGCGTTTATTTCCACGAACTGGTAAATAAAAACATAACATAACAGCGCACCTGTAATGAACCCGAAGATAACCCGAAGAGCTAGGCAGTGGTGTACCTAATGAAAGAAATGTCAAAAAAGAGATGTCAGCACGAACTGACGGGGTCAGCTAGGGCCGATGCCTGCCAGGGCCGCGGGTTGTTCGAAAGAGATACCGTGGCCCCTGGCACAGGCAACTGAAGGAACTCGGGTGGGTTTTAGTCAGTAAAAGTCTGACACGCCCTTCTGCTGAGTCCAGAGCGGGAGAGGTCATTTGATGATTTCCCATCCAAAAAGAAAAGTACCTAATAGAGCAGTGGTAGCCCAGTGGTAACGGCTGCGACGTACGAGTTGTAGGTCGTAGGTTCGAACCCAGACAGTCGCTTTACTTTGTCTAAATTATATCATCACCACTGCTCAGTGAAAGAAACGGCATGTCCTAGGACCAAAAATTGGCCCACACACTGGGCCCGCGTGGTGGATTACGGCCCACTCCCTCTCACTTAGAGGTGGCCCTGTGTCCCAGTAGTGGGAACATTACAGGCTGATTATGTACAGTCACAAGCAAAAGTATGTATACACTCGGCTTTATTCAAAAGCAATTTACTCCTTTATTTTTTTATGTTGTTACGATCATAGCATTTTTGAACCCATAGGTTTAAGTAATGGGTCATATTTCAACGTTGCATTCGTTATTTCACGAGAAAATCGCAATTGAAAGTTGCCAAGTGTTGACATATTGGTGCTCGTGACTGTACCTAATAGTACCTACACCCACATTTAAGTCCCATGTGGGATTTTAAGCACTTCTCCTTGGCTTGGTGAAGTTTTTAACTTTATCGCAAAGAACTGTGAGAAAGGGAAGACGACCCTGACAAAAACTACTCTCAGTGATTTCTGAAGTGGCAAAATTCATTGAACTTAATAGGGTAGTTGCCTGGATAAAAAAATAAAAATGATATTTAGTCCGTCAGTTAGATTATCGAAAAATAATGGACACGTATTTTTACTTTTGTCAATCAAACAAAAAATGACAAAGATAAAGCGCGTCAAAATTTGGGAGTGGGGGTCGTGATCGTGACGTCACTTGATTGCAAAAATGTCGCACGCAAGTGACGTCACGCGGAACTTTAATGGGCGATATCCTCATCATTTTTTATATAATTGACAAAAGGAAAAATACGGGTTCAATATTTTTTGATAATCTAACTGACGGACTAATTAGATTTTTTTAGGAAAATAGCCTATCCAAAGTCAGAGTCAGGTGGCGAGCCTATTACCATCCACCACAAATCCAGAGTCTGAGCAGCTACTGATAAATTCCAGGTGGAAAAACGCAATGAAATTTTTTTTGTCTTTTTTTTGCCTGATCTGTGAAACGAACCCATGACCTCTTGTTCAGCAGTAGCGCATGCGGCCTCTAGACCAACAAGGCAGTCTAACAAAACAAACGATGCATATTCAGTACCTGTCTGTATTGTTTCGATAATTACATACATTTGCGTTCATTTCCACGAACTAGGCTGGTTGTAAAAACATTGTTATTGTATGAATCAATTACCTACAAGATACTTGTTATTTTCTAAATAGGAATTAATTCAGAATTCAAATTAAATGCACATAAATAACAACTTAGGTATAAGTTGTAATTTAAGTACAATTAATTAATCAAATTAAAATATAATAATACAATAAAATAACCTAACCTAACAAAATCTATTAACAAACTAAAATATGGCATCGTTGGCCGAAAAATTCCTTCACATCGCTGTCGACTGGTAATGTACCCAAGACACTGGCGGCATTGCCACGTTGTATGGCAATACTTAGCCTCTGGCCAAGGTATAAGCCAGCCCTTGGGTCACGGGAAGTGTCATCCAGCCGTTTGGTTTCGTTGAACAGAGCACTCGGAACCCACGACAGGGTTTCAACCCCAAACATATCCTTTTTCCCACTATGTAAAGGTCGCATTCCAGTCTAACTAAGTTGAATGTATTTTGTGGTATTTTACATGGAGCGACTGCCTAACTGACCTCCACAACCCAGTTACTGGTCAGGTCTGTCAAAGATGTACATATAACAGCCAAGACCAGCCACCTAAACAAACATCACTTCGAAACTCGAACAGTGTCGATCATTAAAAAAAAAACAAGTCATTTATTCAAATTACGCTGAGAATCAGCACTTTTGAACGTCAACATTACGTCGTCATCTGGTGTATTGTGTGTCTTTTGGTCTGTGCTAAATAAATGTTTTTTCTTTCTTTCTTTCTTTATAAGCGACAAGACCGCCCCTTGTATGTTTTGTAGTGATAATTGTATTTTTTGCTACCTATATATTTTCTGGTGTACAATGAAGTATATATAAATAAATAAGCTGTGGACTGTGATAGGCTGAGTTGATTGATTGAAATAAATAAGACAGTCCCCCAAAAAGCACGCCCTTCACCACTTAAAAAAACAGTTAAACTAATGGACAGGGTATAGTGCTTTAGCTGAGAAGAAGTGGCGCAACAAACTCCCCAGCACCACAGATGAAAATAAAAACTTTTTTGCAAAAAAAACAACCGACTTCCAAAAACGACACTACAAAGTGAAAAATAACTATTATTTCGGAAGTCGGTGGCAAACAACGAAAATCCAACGACACCGACTTCCGAAATTAAAGTTATTTTTCTCTTTGTAGTGTCGTTTTTGGAAGTCGGTTGTTTTTTTTTGCAACTTTTAAGTTGTAATTTTTACCAGTAATTTTGGTTTAAAAACCAAACTACTGAACCGTTTTTGATGAAATTTCTATGGGACCATTTAGGAAGTATACCCTTTCCAACAAAAAAATAATTTTTCAAATCGGTTGGCAAGTGACGGAGTTATGCGCGAACAAACATAAAAAAAATAAGAATACAAACATCCGAATTGAGAACGTCCTCCTTTTTTAGAAGTCGGTTAAAAAACTAAAATTCGGTTTTCGGTGGTTGAGTGAGGTTCTTAAATATTGTTATATATCTAGGACATGTGCCGTTTAGATGTCCTTTGTGAATTTGTGACGTCATGTTTCCCACAAATTGTCGCACAGCGATTTTCTCGTAGCATTCGTAGCCGGTTGCTACGGCCTGCTACGTCGCGTCGTGGGAGCAGGGTGAAAGTGGCATTGGAGAGGTGTAACTTGTGGGCTCATCCATTTTAATTTTGTATAGTTACCGTTATAAAATCATAGTGTACCTTAATGCACTAAGAGTTTCATTTCAAAATATATATTTATGTCCTGGCTCTACATTACTTTTGCTAGGAAATACGACTGCTGAACATGAACTTGCTAAATAATAATTTGTCATTTTAATATTTTACCTCTAAAACATCCATATCTGAAAAGGCCTCATAACAACCGTAAACATGAAAAATCTCAAAGCACCCAACGAACCACTAAAAAACGTACAATATGATGTTTTAGAGAGGAGAGGACGAGGAGATGGAGATGGATGGAGTGGTGGCTCAGTGGTATCGGCTCGACTTACGAGTTACGAGGTCGTGAGTTCAAACCCAGACAGGCACTTTGTTTTGTGTATTATCATCACCGCTGCTCTCAAAACGGTGAAGGATAACATCGTGAGAAAGCCTCTCCTAGAACCAAAAAGTCGAAGACATGTGTCATTACCAACCCGCACAGGGCCCGCAGGGATCACGACCCACTCCCTCTCACAAAGGAGACCTGTGTCCCAGCAGTGGGAACATTAAAGACTGATTATGCAAGATGTTTTAATAATCATCTCACTAAGAAATTTCATAACACCCTCACTCACAGATAACTCGTCAGACACGTACAATGAAACTTCAAATTCAAGTATACAACACGTACAATTAATAAAACAATTGAGATACGATACTAAAATGTAGCAAAATGACGCACTTTCGTTGAAAATACGTCATTTGTCAAAATGGTGGGTGCGCCTTATCACAATTGATCGAGTCGTGCTATGTTGTGTTGTAATATATTAAATTTGATTCTGTAGGTTTTGGTTGCATCACGAGTTAGACGTTGCGTACCTATTTGCGTAGTTTGTGCGTATTGAAAGGACGAGGAGTCGAGATGGCGTACTTGAGTTGCGTAGCTTTGGATTGGATTAAAATAGATTTGTAATTTTATTTCTGCCTCTTTGAACTGGGGTGGTTTGTAATAAGGGTAAACGATCTTCTTTCTTTCAAAACTATTTTTCTTTCTAAAGGAACAACTATGAAAGAAATTTAGACTTTCTAAGTGGTCTAAGATATTCCCTACACGTACTTAATTATCAAGGTTTTCCAAAGGTCCAACTAAAACTGCTACGCGGAAAACGTCGTAGCTTGAGTACTTCTAATACTCTGCTCTGACATAGAAATCATCAACTACCAAAGTAATATTGAGATTACATATATATTATGTACACACGCCAGCAGGTCAAGCTACCCGAAACTGTCAAATTTTCCCAATCAACTTTGAACCTTAATGATTTAGTGATAAAGTTGAAAATCTATTAAAGAAATTTGACAGATTGTAAGGTAAACGCGGGTGAAGTCGACAGTGACCCAGAAGTCGTCAAATTGTCTAAAAACATCAGTATCTCTTTCTACTAAACATTTAACTGAATGATTTTTGTGGCAACATATTTATGGTACCATATTGCACGATTAAAATAACAACACTGAGTTTTAACTATAATGGCTTCTGAAATATCTTACTCGAAAAGTGTCTCCCGCATTTTTTTAATTTTTTTGCCTATTTAGTTGCTGAATGTGACACTCAGCACGTAGTTTTGTGTTTTGATTTGTGAAACTTCAGTGGGGTCTGCGGTAAGTCTGATTATTTGACGAATTAGTTTAGTTAATTTGCTAACTATATAAATTGTTATTTGGACTACTTTTATCATAAAAGTATTTTTTTTCGAATGTGACATCTATTGGTACCTAAAAAATCCCATTTGACCCAGAACTCGTCATTTTAAGTACTTTTGTGACGATTACTGGGACACGTTTATTAGTTGTCTCTTAATTCGTCATCTTGTAGAATTATTTCGTGTTTTATGCCACAAAACGCCAATAATAACTATTATCGGGACCGTTACATAGTTTTTACTCTCCTCTACAAACATAAATATAAACTATGACGATAAAAATGGCTAAGTAACGCTAGTAAACGCGCTCTGCTCAGTCGTGGCGTCATTGGGCTCGCTTCGCTCACTCGGCACGAAATTGTGCTCGTGTTTTTCTTGTGGTTTAATATTATCTTGTGATATGTTATCTGAATTGTGTCGCAGGTGGGCTTGTTCGCTTTGTGGTCTTAAAAGCGTTCATCCCATGTGGGCTAGCATCGTTGAATTTCTAGTGGTTTTTCGCATGTTTTATTAAACAATTTAACCAAGGCTTAGCTTTAGTTTTGTTTTAGGTAGTTTTATTCGACCTAGATCGTTGTTATACATAATTATATTAAACATTTACTCTTAAATAAAAATATTGTATCGTAATAAGTACTACAAATAGAAAATTAATTGACAATAGGTCAATTTATATCAGAACCAAAAATACTTTCAAAAATAGCAAAGAACTTGTAAATACCAACGCTCCAGTACTTGGCTCAACAATAATAGTACTTTGGGTTAAATTTAATAAAATAATCACTAAGAACCACCAGAAATGCGACGTTGCCAGGCCGCGTGTGATTAACGTTCTTAAGAGCTTGCTCATAGTGTGATTAAGCGCGCTCTGCTCATATGTATCAAGAGTGGGCTCGCTTCGCTCACCGTATAGTGATCGCTTCGCTCGCTCGGCTCGTAAAAAGTATTCTCAGTTTTAATATAACCTGCCTTACCGAGGAAGTTCTGTGGAGGGCTAGACGAGCCCTCTGAGGTAACGGGAGGAATCAAACACTTAATGATTCCTTTTATATTATATTTTCAGAACGTCTTTATATATTTCTGTCTAATTATCACTTTTTATTCTAAACCCAAAATCCTAACTAAATATATTTGACACTAGCTTGAACGTTCGAATGTCATTCGTGCTAAATTATATCCGGCCTGCAACATATGAGGTTGCCTTCGGCAGACAAGCCTCTACAATACAACCGAGCTTTAGTAATCTCTGGCTAGTCGGTACTAGCTTTTCACCAGTAACTGGCGTAGTATGCTCGCTTCGCTCACGTAGATTGAGCGTGGATGTTACAGTTGAAATCAAACCCTCATAATATGAGACCAAGTAAGAAGACACCTCTGTATATTATACAGAGGTGTCTTCTTACTTGGTCTTCTGCCGTTGAAATCGATTTCTAATGATTTATTTAAGTTATTAAGTAAAACAAAATTTTTTAGACTTATTTTGTTCCTCATGATTTAAATTTCTTCGATTGTCGTTTTATTACAATTTCGAGTGGAGAATTTACAGCCGATATTATACAAAATCTTTTTGTTTTATAGGCTTTTGTAAGGAAATTCACGAAGTATTTGCTCGACACTGGACTTTTTAGGCTCATTGCATTCCGTATGAAGTAATATTTTACCGTGTGATGATAATTTTCAGTCCTGAGCAGATTAACGGCCGATATGAGACGACATCATATTTAAACTTTTTTCTTTAAATAATTATTTTCTGATACTGCCGTATTGTATTTATTTGGCACTGGACTTTTGAGGCCAGTTCCATTCATTATGATGTATTTCTGGTCAGATTTACGGTTTATATAAGACGACATCTGAAATTAATTTGCTATTGTCAACCTCAAATGCATTTTTAATCCCATTTCGGCCAATATTTTTTGTTGTTTGTCCGTAGGTTGTGGTAGTGCTTTCAGTGCTTTGTCAACTCCAGACAATGGCACCAGAATCACCGTTCTAACGTAACATGTTTTTTGTGCTATACGAATTGGAATTTCGACATATAGTGAAAAATAAGATCGCGCGCGTGCATGTGCACTCAATGTGACGTTATAGGCAAATTATATCCTGCCTCAAAATTGGTACAAATATGACATATCTTTTGAATGCTCAACCATTGCTGTAACATTCAAATTATCGTAGTTATTACATGTTTTTGATGGTGAAAAATATTGAACTTATGGCAAGTTCAATATTTACATCGGGCAGTATACCGACCGAAAATAAGTTTTCAAATCAAAATTTATTCTGATAAAAACAGATTCCATGATTCTAAGCCAAAAATATATTAGAATTTAAGTTATCCTGCTGTTTTTATTACCAACCTGCTCTGCTAACAGCTTTAAACCTTTAGTAATTTCTTAGGATTTGATGAGGCAAATCTAAGAAACAAAAGGTAGGTAGAAGACCTACCTTTTGTTTCTTAGACTTGCCACTCATATCAAAGATAATCACATTTTTTTAATGTGTTCTTATCTTGAACTCTGTGTTCAAGACATTAGAGTTCATATTAGCATTAAATATTGACGACTACTGGGTCCTTTTGATGAGTAATAGTACAAATCAGACGACTACTGGTACAAATCGCCCTTTTTTTGCATTTTCTTAAATAAGTATTTATCATCACACTAAATTACAGAATTGAGTTACTTATTTAGAATAACAAATAAATTATCTATTTCATTATGTAAAAATTTTCATTCTAAATGAAATGCTTTTCACACAGCAGTTCCTCAAAGTCAGTGAATTTCGAAACCCGACGAGTATTGGTACATTTACCTTAGTAGCTTGATGTGCTGGCGTCTGTACAATTTCCTAAGAAATCCTTGATTGATTTGGAATCGTGGGACTGTTTGTCTGTTCATCACCCAAAGGTTGACTGGAAGAAAATGCCTATGGCATTAAGTCCGCCCTGCACTTGAAGTATTAAATAAATAGTGTCCTTTAACTTTTTAGCACCTTTTCTTAGTTCAATAAAGTGAGCAGCAATCAAAATCATTTATTCAAACTAAGCTAAGAATCAGCACTTTTATAACGTTAAAATAACATATTTAAAACAGTCCCTCAAAACGCCCTTCACCCGTCCCAGTTCCTAGAGCATTAGATGGGAAGAAAATCGCAACAAACTCCCCAGCAGCACAGCTGTCTGTTAGGTGTTTGTGACCTGTGCTGTACCCTCTAATAGAAATAAACATAACATTACAAAACCAAAAGCGTAGCGTGGACCAAGGCGAATAGCCATCGATATACCATACTTTCTTTAACTTTTCGACTAATATTAAGTACCTACTATTTTTTTTATTTTTGCGTACTTATTTATTTATTTTACTCGATGGTCCTAGTTTATCATCTGTGACTTCAAGTGACAGCTATGTGACCAGAACCCAGCAATGCATAAATATGTAAGCTGTCCGTGCCCTTTATGCCTGGAGGCTTTTATTTAGATAGTAAGTTTTTGTTTGCATTTTAATTAATTAATTTTTAGCTTGAGTACGTATAGTTTTTATTATATTTGTTGGTATATTGGCATGGCTAGCTGACATATGGCAAATAATTTAATTTTATGTTCTGTGCCTTGTAATGTTAATTAGTTAACACCTAGTATTGTATACAATCAAGTATTTTTTAACTGAACAGACAGCTGTGCTGCTGGGGAGTTTGTTGCGGCACTTCTTCTTCCCAGCGATAGCACTAGGAAGTGGTGAAGGGCGGGCGTTTTTGGGGGACTGTCTTTTGTAATTAGAAATTGACGTCAGAAAAGTGCTGATTCTCAGCCTAGTTTGAATAAATGACTTTTGATTTGATTTGACACACTTAATTAGGAAGCGACTTACATCCGATTCTCCAGCGTATGATCAAAGTGTTATAAAAGAAAGCACTTTTTAATAATTCGGCCAACTCTGACGCACTTGTTCGAACTGTTTGTTTTCATTCCGTTCTCATTACCGCTTCCCATGCAATTTAATCGTGTTTTGGGATAAAAATTCCTTGTTTTTTACTCATTACAATTATGTACTATCATTATAACAACACGTGTGTCCTACATGTAATAATCCATACCTACTTATAACTTACGACCCGCCCGCGTCTTCGTTCCCGTAAAATTTTGGACCCGACCAACCCCATCTCGTTTTGAAAATCATCCCATTAGGTAAACCGTTTTTTGACAGATGGAACTAGTGATTGCAGCAACACACAATACATTAATTGATACACGTACGGTATTATAATGTCTTTTGACTTTGAATGACTTTTTTTTTTGTTTATGCTCGGCTCCTAACTGGAGCTTTATGCACAGCTTCAAACCGGCGATTGTCACCAGCCAGTGGCGTCGATTCCCTTGTTAAACAAACTAAACTAAACTTAAGATAATTGCATCTTTTTCTTTCTATTTCATTAAGAAAAGGACAGAAGATAAATATTAGTTTAATCCTGTCAAATTAGTCAGCGCCTGACGTAAATTGACGTATTTTTAGTAGCCATCTTTTTAATCACGTCTAAACTGTCTATGGAATATCTAAAGACAGGACTAAACTAATATTTATCTTCTGTCCTTTTCTTAATGAAATAGAAAGAAAAAGATGCACTGAACATTTTAGTTTAGTTTGTGAACAAGGGAATCGGCGCTATTGTCACTCTTATCCGATCTTTTTGGTGACTCTAGTAACTTCTTAACAAAAGTATTGTTCTTCTTTTAATCATGATTTTGTTTTTTTTTTTTATATTGAAATCATATTAATTTTATGTTTAATTAAAAGATAACACATATTGTAACTATAATCACCTTGATAATTATCATAATTGAATGTTTACATTGTCACGTCTGACTGAGCATGTATCGGAGTGGCCAGCTGTAGACGTCCATTCATCATCAGATTACATACATTGACGCACGTATTATCCTACTAATAGTATTATAAACGCGAAAATCTGTATGGATAAATGGATGGATGGATGTATGTTTGCTACTCTTTCACGCAAAAACTACTGAACGGATTTGGATGAAATTTGGCACACAGATAGTTTATAACCATCCATACTTTTTTTCCCGATATTCCCACGGGATCGAAACTTATACGGGTTAAAGCGCGGGGCGCAGCTAGTATTATCTAAAGTATTGTTTAAATATGATGAAGATTTTTGACTGTCGACTGTTTTAATTTTCATTTGTTTTTGGCTTAGTTATGAGCATGTTTATAATACTGGCAGGATTGCGTGTCAATATTTTATGTTTTAGTATGGAATAATTTATGGTGCTGTCCAGAACTTAACCAACTTGCTGGAATGTCCCAAGGTCGAAACACCTGTCTGTACCTTTGAATATCTAATGAACGCCACTGAAACTGGTATTAACGTGGTGACATACTGAGCCCAATTAATTTAAAAAGTACCATCGACTCGACAAGAAGAAGTCATCATCTGTTTAGCCTTTTCTCAATTTTGTTGGGGTCGGCTTCCAGTCTAACCGGATGCAGCCGAATACCAGTATTTTACATGGAGCGACTGCATATCTGATCTCCACAACCCAGTTACTGATGGGTAAGACTGGTTCCACAAGAAGGAGAATGGAAAAAATATCTCTCGTTACCGTTTTTGTAGTTTACAAGCTAATTCTGTGTAAAATTTCCATCAAAATTGGTTTCGCTAAAAAAAATTGATAATTAATGAATCAGATTCAATTCAATTTATTTATTTGTGTACATATCAGATTCATATCAAATTAATTACTACGTACCAAAACAATCGCAAGAAAGGCTGAAGCTATGGCGAGACTGCGTTTCCTTACCCAAACCTTTGATCCCACCCGCTGAAGACCTCCCACCTGGACATGAGTTGCCTTGGGTAACCTGGAAGTCTTTAAATGGACTCTGGACCCAGGTTGGCCGAAGCAAAGAAAACCTGTTCAGGTGGGGATTCATAGACGACTCCGCCTTGGAGTGCAGATGTGGTGCTGTTCCACAAACGATGAGACACTTAATCGTGTCCTGCGTGTCCTGTCAGCTGCATGTTACAGGAACTGATGGACGCTGGTGATGGCGCCAAACAAGCAGAGTCCATTTAGATTGCTATCGACACGCTGAGAAGGAGAAGAAGTTTAATTAAAGACAAACACTGAACAAATATCTTCTTCTTACTTAAAGCTAGCCAAATCTTCAACAAAGGTAGAAAAATAACTGCTTTGTATGTTAAATAAATACCACGAGCAGAGTCACAAGAAAACACTATAACCGATTAATTTATCAGCTGCCATTGACGCAAGCACGAAAAGTTTGTTTTACTTCATTGTGAACACAATAGACCAAATTACTTCAACAAAAGTATACACGCAACTATGAACTGAAAAATCTAGTACACATAAAGCTGAAAATCGCGTGGTCCTGAATATTCGATTGTACACCCGTTACTTAGTATTCAAAACACAGAAATGCAATGAAGGTATAAATAAGTTTTTTCAGTACATTCGAGATGTAATCGATTCGCATCTAGTTTACATGTGGTGTTGGTTTGCGTCAAAACATTAATTAATACAACAACGACATTTATTAAGGGTGAATTATAAAAGTTTCAACGATTTTCAATGAGTGTGATGACGCGCGTAATGGCATCATGTCTGAAACAACAGACTTATGTATATAGTACATACTAATTCCATGCAGACGCGTTTTGAATTGCAAAATATTCACAACATTATTCTAATTAGAAAAAACCCGCGTAGCCCGAAATGTCAAATATCACTGTTTGTGGGTAAACAGTGACATTTGACATTTCGGGGACCTCACGCTACACTAGCGCCTCTAGCGGTAAATTCATACACGATGGGCTATCGTATATTATTATCATTGCGTAACACTAACAGCAGCAATGATTTCCATTTTGATAGTCCCACGACATTCACTGCGTTATTTACATTGTTGAGCAGACAAATTTTTCGAACATTTGAAGCAATGTATGAGCAATATCCTTTAAAATTATTCAAATTGTAATGGAAAGTGTGTTACGCAATTAGGGACATTAATTTATATTATTTAGACAGCTGTATGTACTCATACAAACGTATCAATAGCAGAAAGGTGAATAGTTTTATTTCTGTAGATAACGCGACATGTATATATATTTCTATGGAATTAACGACGTAAAGACGTTATCTTCTTGACCTTCTATAATCAGTAAATAATAATTACAATACATAAGGTGTACGGTGTAACTGCACATTCTGCAGTTCAGCAGTTCACGCCACACATTCATTTCAACTCATAATAATTAGTTCAGTTCGCGTTGGGCTATCAAGTCAGCCAGGCGTTCTCGTTACAGCCAACAAGGGCCGCGTCACTCACTTCATTTCCACACCATCAGTCCATTAAGCTCATTTTACCTTTGGGACAATACAGTAGTGTTTTAATACTTACCTTCTTTTATTCCATTCATCTCTCAACTAAAAGTAATGTATGGTCTAGCAAGGGATCATACATAAGGCCTATGCACATATGGTTGTGTTGATAGTCGGTTTAGTAAATAGTCCAATAGCAAATTCACCTTGAGAACCTGTCTAGCTAAACAGTTGGGTTAGGTTAGGTGTATGTATATACATACGACGAAGTCTAGTTTGAAGAATATCATGAAAAGTTCAACGATAGCTCTGTCTCGATAGCTCTGGCTCGTTAATATATTGGATTAAGGAATGGAACTTTTTGACGAACTCCCAATACCTGGAAGTCTTCAAGTCTTGACTGAATAGGTACTGCTAGGTAACCATGCACCATCATCGACCACATCATCGCTCACCACGAGGCGAGCTAGTGATCAAACGCAAAACAACCCATAAATAAACGTCAAAGTTGTTTATTTACCACTGTGTAGTAAACACTTGAGGATATATCTCCACTACCGCATATTCGCAGATAAAGCCGATATGTGTGGAGTATGCCTATGTTATAAGCCCGAAGCACTCGTGGGTGGTGACTAAAGGATTAAGTGATAGAGGGCAACTTTTACGAGGGAACTTCGTGATACGAATATATTTGCACAATGAAGTTGCATGCATAATCAGCCTATAATGTTCCCACTGCTGTGACACAGCCCTCCTCTCTTCGAGAGGAAGTGGGCCGTAATCTGCCACGTGGGCCCAGGTTGGTAAATATCACAAGTGTTCTAAATTTTTATTCTAGGACATGCCGGTTTCATGACGATGTTTCCTTCACCGTTGCGAGAGATTACTAACTATTACTTCGGCACATGCAAGGTTTTCACCAACCAGCACCACCCGCGTGGTGTATTCTGGCCCACTCCCTCTCACAATGAGGAAGCCTGTGTCCCAGCCGTGGGAAGTTTACATTACACACAACAAGGTGTTAGCAGTAAAGTTTTTTTAACGGAGCTCGTCCAAGATAATTCTATATTTTTTTCCGCTAAGGAGCGATGCTGTATTCAAGTTTGAAAGGTGTATGGATTATCTACCTAGTCTTTCCCCAACTATGTTGGGGTCGGCTTCCAACCTAACCAGATGCAGCTGAATACTAGTATTTTTATCAAGCAACCTCCTATCTGACCTCTCCTTATGACTGCATGTCAGTTCTCGTGTTTTTGACTACAAGTACTTCTGATTTTCTGATTTCGGAACTCAGGCAGTCATTCTATGTAAAAAAGCTGGTATTTACATAATCAGGTTATAATGTTCCCACTGCTGCACTGCTAGGACACAGGCCTCCTCTCTGTGGGCCGATTGGGCTGTAATCCACCACGCGGGCCCAGTGTGGGTTGGTATTTATTTTCCCGGTTGAAATGGCAGCTGACCCCGACATACTCTCTGAGCTTCTAAGGATTACAAAGTAAATAGCCATGATGGATCGGAAGTCCCGATGTTTGTCAACAATATATTTGTAATGACATAGAGAAACTGAAATATGTATCGGAGATGGTATGACTGTCTCTCCTTAACGTCAGGCATAATTTGATTAAGTACTGTGGGCGTACTATGGGTAGTGTTGGTTATTACACAATAGAAACACGGTTTACAGTTCAAATCAGATTATAATTTACGAACCAGTTAGTCACACTAGCGAATCACATACACACACAACTCAACGATACGGAACGCGCGACAGTTTCTATCCACATGTTGTTCGTAGTTCGTATGATGCCCAATGTTTCTATGATCCCGAGAGCTCTGCTCATACCGTTCTTGTAGATGTTGCTCTCGTCCCACGAACTCAGGCTAGACTCTGTCTAGCGCCACGAGATGGCGCTAACGTTCCGAATAGTCAAACGAATGACTCCGACATAATATGTATAACCTTAGTTTTGGTGACTGATAACGAAAGATAATTAATTGTAAAATAATTATGTGCTACAAATAAATAATTATTGAGTATCTCAAAATCAAATCAAAAGATAGGAGCTCATTGGGCATCAAAAAAATTGTCCGATTCGCTATCAATGAAATAAGTGCCCTAAAGGCTGGCAGCACTACCACGTTGGATGGCAATGCTGATTCTGTGGGCTAAAAATACGCCTGCCCTCTGGTCACGTGAAGAGTCAACCAAACGCTAATTTTTTGATGCCCAATGAGCTCCTGCATTTTTCTTTATTTTTTATTATATAAGTATATATATTATATATAAGTATAACTTGTATAGTCGCTCCATGTAAAATACTGGTATTCAGCTGCATCCGGTTAGACTGGAAGCCGACCCCAATATAGTTGGGAAAAGGCTAGGCAGATAAAATAATAATAAAAAAATTATTTATCATCATAGTGGTACAATGTAGACACAGACATGGTGCTTAAAATAAAAACAGAGGTCAAGCAGATATATTAATGTCCCTCCATGCTAGGAAAATCCTGTGTTATGGGGGGCATTCAACCGTCCAGTTGATGTTAACAGTGATGTTTAAATTTTACACTTATTTTTAGTAGATACATGCACGAAACTTTGATGATGATGATGATGACTTGTATATAACATATTATATAATAATAATAATAGCCTTTTATTCCTAAACATAGGTTTACAAGAGGTCCCTAAGTTCGGTGTGCCTTTTGGCATAGGCCTCCTCCAATTCCTTCCAATGGATCCTGTCCCTTGCTACTCTCAACCAAAATGGTCCCGCTGTCTGTTTCAAGTCATCTTCCCATCTCCTGACTTGACGACCCCTACCTCTTTTGCCGTCTCTTGGTTGCCAGAGGGTGACTTGCTTGCTCCATTTGTTAATGGGATGGCGTAGCAAATGTCCAGCCCATCTCCATTTTTGGCTAACTAACATATTATATTATATATTTTAGTTTTAGCTTGTAAAAATAGTATTTAATCAAAAGTCATTTACATAAGACAGTCCCTCAAAACGCCCGCCCTTCACCATTTCCTAGTGCTATCGCTGGGAAGAAGTGGCGTAACAAACTCCTCAGCAGCACAGCTGTCTGTTCAGTTAAAAAAACTTGCTTCTATACAATATCTAATAGATAAATCATGTTTTGTTCTATTTTTTCTACGTGGGTATCTATTATTACGTATTTGTGCACTGCGTAGGTAAGTACATAACATTATTTTAATAATAAAAGACAATTTATTGCTGTTGTTTAAATATTTACTAATGAAGAGGCAAAGACCTTTAACCATACAACCTTGGCAATGTTGTTTTTCTTTTTGACGTGACAACGTCTTATAAATTGGTTTGCCGGGTGACACTTCAAGAAACTGCGTTACGCTCCGCTCACGTTATGCGCTCACAATGAGAGCGAGTGAGAGGCACGCGTCCCTTCCACTCGGGCATGGTTAGCCCGCCTAAGAGCGAGAGAGACACACATAAAAAGTGAAAGGCACGCGTCCCTTCAAAGTCGTTGTCACGTAAAACTTTCGCCCGTATACCGACTTTACAGGCAACCAATTTTTTTTAACCATGTGACATTTTCTCTCGATCTTTTGACTTTGGTTCTTTTTTTAATTCTGGGGTTTCTCATCTTGTTTTGTCTTATTCACTAGAATAAGGTCTAAATAACTATAATTATTTAGATCATGGAAACCTTTTCAATATGCAATAGTTATATTTCGGTCTGGAATCTTCAGTCTGGATTCTATATGATTAAAATGCTAAAACTTCAGAATTGGGGTTTTTTCAGAGCAGTTTGAAGAAATACGAAAGCGCTCCAATGAGCGCTAAGAATGTTAAGCCATGAATTCTTCTTGAGGGCCGTGACTTACGAGTATATAGGTTGGACCCAGGCGGGCCATTTTCTATGTGTAAATTATTTCAACACCACTGCTCTCAAAACCGTGAAAGAAACATCGTGAGGAAACCGGCATGTCCTAGAACCGACAATGCGAAAACATGTGACATCCACCACTCTGGGCCCGCGTGGTGGATTACGGCCCACTCCCTCTCACCGAGAGGAGGCCTGTGTACCAGCAGTGGGAACATTATAGGCTGGACATGCTATGCATATATGAGAAAGCCTTTTTGCAATAGTTGTCTATGTCAGTATGTATTTTATTATCAAAATGGCGTAACATTTTGGTACCATCTATAAACTTTATTGAAACAAGTGAAGTTCCCAAAAGCGTGTCGGTAGTTTTCCTACGACACATTGACGTAAATGAACACTATTACGGAGCTATTGTTGTTAACAAAAAGCTATCTGTTTGTCTGTGTGGCCTTCCAACGGTAATGTGGTGTAATGTTTTCGCAGCCTGATTGTTTTTGGTTTTACAATTTCCTACAACTTGTAAAAGGTAAGCAGATTCGATTGTGTGCGAGTGTCTGACGCCCTAGATGGACCGACGACCTTAAGAAGGTGGCTGGGACAGAGTGGATGCGGAAGGCGGAGGACAGGGTGTTGAGCGCGGCCTGGGAGAGCTATGTCCAGCAATGGACTGCGATAGGCTGAGTTGATTTGATTGAAGAGATTTTTTTAAAGAAAAACCATTTGTTGCACATGGATATGGTAGGTACCTATCGAAATCAAGGATTAATTATTTATTTCTTTTAAGAAGGCTTACAGACTAATTACAAAAAACTTGAGAGGTGTCAAGGGACACCCGGATGGAACGAAGTTCCTTTCGATTAATTAGTGAAGGAATTGTAATAAAATTTTATTTTTTTTAAGTTATAATAATATTTTTTTTATTATTAACAAATAAAAAAACACAGACAAAAAAACTGGCTGGCTTTCTATAAGAGAGAGAGAGAGAGAAACACGCGCACGCCCCACGGCTTTACAACTACGAGTATAGCAAAAAGTGTCGTTACAACTTTTGGTCTTAATTTTTTCCGTCTAGCCGCCTTTCGCAACGCGCGATAAGGAACTTCTTTCCAATAATAGGTAACAACAACACATTCAATAAATCAATCATTAATTTGCATAAAAACATGGTAGGTAACAAGATGTTCAATAAAATATTATGTACAGCATGTTTTGCCGTGGCACACGGCACATTTACAGTAACAGTTGCTAAAACAAGCCTCCACAGTTATAAAATTAAACAGGATGTACCGAAAGGTGGTTTAACTGAACTGCTTTGATTCAGAAAAACACATTGACCTATTTTTCCTTAGCAAAAATGTGACATTGGTTCGAAATTTACTTAATTGAACACTAGCTGCGCCCCGCGGTTTCAACCACATAAGTTTCCATCCCGTGGTAATATCAAGATAAAAGTATCCTATGTTCTAATTCACGCAAATTTCAACCAAATCCATTCAGCCGTTTTAGCTTGAAAGCGAAACAAACAAACATAACAACAAAAATGTAATCCTTTCTCTTTATAATATTATCATAGATAACAACAGCTTTGTACACCTTGTAGGTCAAAAAAAGTAACTACCTAATTTAACTAAAACTTGTCCTAAGATTGCGTAATTATATTATTACAAAAAAAAAAAACGGTTACAATGTGGCGAAGTTAAACCATCGGAACAGACTGACATAAATAAACAGCGCATAATTGCACGCTTTTTCCGAAAAACTTTTCCATAAAAACACACAAATAAGACCTGCTAACATATTTAAATACGTAACAGTCCGGCTTATCAGTAGGACTATTCCGTTTGTTAAACACCAAACAAAAATAACAGAAGGGCAAGCCAATGTTAAGCGAACCTGGTTTTCAACATTATCATCATCCTCCACAGATCCAACTACAACCAGTGATGAGCAGCCTCTCTCTCTGTTTGTGCTAATCTCCACGTTCATATGCCAGTCTCAACGTTCTACCCACGATGGCAACAATGTCATCCGTCACCAACCGACAATTATATGCTGTTCTTGGATGCCACTAAGTCACATGTCCTTATCATCATCATTTCAGCCGAAAGACGTGCACTGCTAGACACAGGCTTCCCTAAGCACCGCCACTTCGCCCGGTTCCGTGCTTCCCGCATCCAGCGCATTCCTGCGGCCTTCGCAAGATCATCGTTCCACCTTGTAGGAGGCCTTCCAATGCTACCTCTTCTGGTACGCGGTGGCCACTCCAGAACCTTTCGGCCCCATCGGCCATCTTTTCTACGATTAATTTGCCCTGCCCACTGCCACTTAAATTTGGCAATTTTTGGACTATGTCGATTACCTTGGTTCTCCTGCGGATCTTTCCATTTCTGATTCGATCAAGTAGGGAAACTCCAAGCATAGCCCTCTCCATTGCCCTTTGAGTGGCTTTTAGTCTTCTAATAAGGCCCATTGTGAGCGACCCCGTTCCAGTGTCATGCATCATCACTGGCAACACGCACTGGTATTTCAAAGACAAACCCGCACTCTAGTTGCGTAACATATACGTACTTTCAATCACAATTTTATAGATTTTGAAGGTAAAGTAATTCATTGCTTCATAAGTTTAGCAGAAATCTGTCTGCTCAATAACGTGAATAACGCAGTGAACTGTCATAATGAAAGGCATTGCCATTGTAAGTATGTTACGTAATTACCCCGCCAGTTAACAATACCTCAAAATTGGGTATGAATGGTCTTTCTGTCTCCCATTTTAGTGGTAAAACCATCGCACCACCACGTTATCGGGTAGCGGTCACGCGATAACAAATAACGTCCACATCGGCGCGGACGCCGCTATCTGTTTGTTAATACGTTGCTACTCGTCATTCAACGTCGCTAAGTCATCTGATATTATTCTTATCTTATTTATTTTTGCGCAATCATATGCGATATTTGCTCTGGCCTACCGTATTAAGAAACATTAATTAGCTCTTAATGTGAGTTAAGTAGGTATACGGCTGCATCTACATCGCCATATGCGAACTACGCATCACATTGACGTCACGCAAAATCCTGCATCGCGCAAGCAGAATTTACCGCTTTTTTATATTTATGGCATAATCCGATCCAACCTGTCCCTTTCTGCCCTCTCCCAGCGACGCCCTAGCCGAGTCAGTACCCCACAGGGGGGTGCCTTAAGCGAGTAGTCGTTTAGTTTCTAAGCTTTTTAAGCCCTGGCTGAAGGCCTTAATTTATTGAGGCATCCACAGGCAAGTCCTTTTATGCAGACCTCCTAGGTTGAACTGCGAGACGCCATTCCCAAGCAGCGATTGCACCTACGAGTTAACTTTTGTCATGAGATGCCTGAACTCGTCTCCTACTTTCATTGTGCAATGCAAGGATACATTTTTATGTTGTTACAAGCCGTGCGCTCGAAGAGATTCCCCATTGGCAAAAATTACGAACTTTCATCCTCTGTTCAACCCCTTTAAGGGATGTATTGTCAATGTATAAATATGACATCTACTTGATAAAATCATAAATTCACTGACAGACAACGCACAGCCTCAACTTCTGGGTCTAGAAGCATGACTCACAAGAGTTCCTTTATATCGGAAGGGTTTCCCAATCAACCTTGAACCTTAATGCTTCAGAGATAAAGTTGAAAATCTATTAAATAAATTTGATAGATTGTAGTAGCTTGATGTACTGGTGTCTGTACTTGAAACTATCCCCAACAGCCAAACAAAAATAATCTCGCAGAAAGCTGTCTAAGGGAAGCACTACCACCATACTTGTTCCTGTCGCCAATTCGCCAACCATAGCTGTGTTAGGGTCAAAGGAGGACACCAAAGGAAAGGCCGTTCTAAAGATTTCAATAATACGTTTATTTTTTTATGAATGGAAGGTGTTTTTACTAAGAATACGTGAGACGTGTAATCCCACACAAGGCTAAAAGAGTAGTACAGTCGCTATGCGAAAGTAAGGATTTTGGTCAAGTGATAATAAAAAATAATATTTATGTTTTTTTTTATATAGTTTATACAGTGTGTAACGGAAAGGGGGTATCAACCCTGAAGGAGGTGAATGTGCTCATGAAACTCAACAACTTTCCCCAAAGAACATAGGTCGAAATATGAAAAAAAAATTTGGCCCTCCCATAGTAAATCAATCAGCTGGTAGTCAGTTTTGTAAGGGAGGGCCAAATTTTTTTTCATAATTCGACCTATGTTATTTGGGGAAAGTTGTTGTGTTTCATGAGCACATTCACCTCCTTCAGGGTTGATACCCCCCTTCCGTTACACGCTGTATAGTTCGGATAGTAAAAAATAATATTTATGAGTTAGAAAGAGAAAGACGATAGTATTGAAGTAGGATCGATTTGTTTTTTGCCCTACCTACTCAACAACAAAAGGGGTGATGATTAACAGAAAACTTTTTGCAAAGGTTACGTAATACTGCAGCTAGACAATGAATCAGACATTCATAGTTTTCTGCGAATCCTCAACAAACAAACATGAGTTACTCACTTGAGATTAAGACATATGCAGCTGGTAGATATTGTTTAAATATAAGTCCCCTTATCATAACAATTTGTTACCTATTTAAAACTCTTTATTTAGAAAGTGACTATGATTTACAAAGATTACCTAATTCGTTCGTCTTCGTCCACTGCTGCTACGTAGGATGTGGACGGAGAGGTTTGCCTCATTAACTGCGTGGTTCATTTGTTTGCCATCCACGCATTCATGCGTAGCGTGGGTCGCAGTTGATGATCCCGTTTACATTTTCATACAAAGTGAAGTTAAGTGCATATGTGTGACCGTGGAGCAGTGCTTTCACTAAATCGGTGGTCTATATTGTTAGACACTCATACACTACGACTTTGTATCAGCTGCCCAATTATATATCCACAACGACCGCAATTAACTTAGCTTTGTAGTGCTCCCCAGCTAGATGGCCCGACGATTTTAAAAGGCGTCTGGAACACTCTGGGGCTGCAGTCTCGACATTCATAGCGATCGCTTTACGACCGAATTCGGTCGCGAAGTCCCGGATTGACAGGTGTAATGTATGGAGTGACAGGACTTTGCGACCGAATTCGGTCGTAAAGCGATCGCTATGAATGTGGAGACTGCAGCCCCTGGATTCAGAAGGTGGGGAACCGGGTATTGTAGCATAACTTAGAACAGCACATGTCAGCCAGGCAAGTTGATCGCTTGTACAGACGCCAGCACATCAAGCTACCCGAAAATGTCAAATTTTCCCAATCAACTTTGAACCTAATGCTTTAGCGATAAAGTTGAAAATCTATTTAAGAAATTTGACAGATTGTAGTAGCTTGATGTGCTGGCGTCTGTACATATTTATTACCCAGCAGCCCATACTCCGGATGCGTGCAACACTTACAGGATACGCAAAAAGGTAAGTAAATGATAACCAAAGTAGCTGATAACATAGTCTCTAATAATATAGATAAAGGTTTATTTTTATCTGTTATCTCTGTGCAAACTGGTTTAGTGTTATTTTTAGCTACTTCATAGTCATAGATAGTTAGTCATAGGTTTTTTTGGTTGGGTATGATCAGATTAATAACTTTTGCTGAGTTATGTAGGTACGTTGATAAACTTAGTATAGTCATACAAAAATAAATACTTTTTTTAAAATATGTGGTTTTACCATACCTCCTATGACTTTATCATCTGTCTCCCAATTTCGCTTTATTTCCAGCCATACCCCTCATCCATCATCATCAGCCTATAGTAGCCCACTGCATTTTCGGCAACTCTCATCCAACGAACCATCCTGCGAAGATCGTCACTCCACCTAGCCTGAGGGTGTCCCACCTTCCGTTTACCGATTCGCGGTCTCCACTCAAGAACACTTCTACCCCAAAGGTCATCGGTTCTACGGCTAATATTATGGCCGGCCCATTGCCATTTCAGCAAACGCAATGTCGACTACTTTGGCTGTCTGCCGGATCACCTTGTTGCGGATTCGATCCCTCCGAGAGACTCCAAGCATAGCCCGTTCCATAGCCCATCCATCAACATTTATATGTTCATCACTCTCCAAGTCAAACGCGTTTCATATATTTTCATCGAATATCCACAAAGGCAACGATTTCTTTTCAACGTTTCTGCCAGTGGTGCTATTTTCAAACTCCCTTAAATATTTACTTTTAAAGGACGATACTCATCATCATCATCATAATTTTGCCCATATCGCAATTTGTTTGGGGTCAATGCAGCATGTCTACTTCCTACTAATCGTACTAATATTATAAATGTGAAAGTTTGTATGGATGGATCGATGGATGGATGTTTGTTACTCTTTCACGCAAAAACTACTCAACGGATTTGGATGAAATTTGGCATATAGATGGTTTATAACCAGGATTAAGATATAGGATATTTTTTATCCCGGTATTCCTACGGGATCGAAACTTATGCGGGTGAAACCGCGAGGCGCAGCTAGTCTTCCATAAACTTCATCTCTATAAAGCGTCATCTTAGAACAGGAGACGATACTATGTCTCCAAAATCATCGTCCGTCATCCTGACAATGAGCTCTGCAGAGTAATTGCGTAACACACTAACAGTAGCAACGACTTTCATTTTGACAGTTCAACAACATTCATTGCGTTATTTACGTTGTTGCGCAGACAAGTTTTTCGAACATATGAAGCAATGGATTAGCAATAACCTTCCCACACGATTGCATTAAGGCTAAAAGTAAATAAATAATGTTTAGACAAAAACACATGTTATAATACTATGTAAATCAGGTAAACAATCAAATGAAAGCACGTGGAGTTTGCTGTAAACACGCGTGGTAGTGCTAATGCTGCTCCCAGTCAAGTGCAGACAGCACGTCATTAGATAGTGCCTGTTGCTAACTGAAGATAATTTGACTACTAGCCATTAATAAAACTTGTAGTACCTACAGCCATTCATGAATGGAGTGAAAAGGTATCTAATAAAAGATAAAAAGTACACAAACAAAACACTTCACCGTGTAGTCATATATAATTGTAATAATTCCATCAACAATTTCCTCGCCCTTGTTCTTTTGGTCGTCCCGTACCCGGTAACGTATACAGGGTATATTTTCAAAGACCAGTCTTTAAGGGACAGACCATCAAACTGTACAACTTTCTCCATGGGATCAATATCGTAATCATGAAAAATTAATCAACTGTCTCATAGAAAATCCCAACAGACAGCACAATTGCATGAATGAGCTCATAACGTAGTTCTAACAGCGAGTCAATGAGAATGACTTCAGTCTTGTTCAGCAAACTTAGAAGTGGTTAGGACTACGTACAACTTAGGACGGAATGCAACTCTCGGAAAGGTCATGAATGTCCAGCGGAGGATTGTGAATTCCTAGGCTGAACTGAGGCTGAGGAAGGACGAGGCTGACTCTGACTTTTTTTCAGCATCTTCTATACTTATAATAATCTATATCTATACTTATAATAAGAATGTAAAAAAGTTGTGTCTGTACATTGACTATATTTAAAAAAGAATAATTGAGGGGGGTTAAGAAACAGTAATAGAACACGAATCTAATAAAAAAAGTCTGTCTGTTTGTCTGTTTATCTGTTTGTCTGTTTATCTGTTTGTCTGTTTATACACGCTAATCTCCGGAACTGCTGGACGGATTTGAATGAAACTTTTTTTGTTATCTAGCTACTAAACCTGGGCAACATATAGGCTATAATTGATTTTGGAAACTGGAACACCTGATGCAGAACTGCAACAGACCAGCTAAACTATAAGAGTTACAAAAATGGCGCCTTAGAATTTTTTTTTGTGTCTGATGAGCATTTTCTGCTGAGAGAATAAAATTGAAGATCTGGAACACCTGATGTGGAACTCTTAGAGCACAGCTTAACTATAATATATATAATATATAATATAATAAATAAAAGTTATTCAGTCTGATGAGCATTTTCTGCTGCGAGAATATAACTCGAAGATCAGAACATCTGATGTGGAACTCTAAGAGCCCAGCTAAACCATAACATATATAGGAATGACATCTTTGCAAAAGTTGTTCAGTCTGATGAGAATTTTCTGCTGGGAGAATAAAATTCGAAGATTGAAACATCTGATGTGGAACTCGGAGAGCACAGCTAAACTATGGCATATACAGACATGACATTTTAACAAAATTTGTTTGGTCTGATAAGTATTTGTTGCCTCCGAAGAGGAACTTATGCAATCAGTATTTGGGGACATTCAGAGCATAAGAAACCAGGAAAATTCGTGGTTATGTGAACGCGCCATATTGACCCCAAAAAACGAACAAGCTGCATCAATAAATGAAAAAAAAATGGGGGAAATTTATTGGAGATGAAGTCGTTTACACTTCTTTTGATAACGTAGTCTATCAGGACAACGCCACCAAAATAAGACTCAAAGTTGGTGTTCCGATAATGCTGATGCGAAATTTGACACCGCCGAAACTGTGTAATGGAACCCGACATACAGGGTGTTATTGACAGCCCTCCGCAAACTGATAGGGTGGCTTCAGTACATCATATTAAGATGACCGGTACATGTAATTCTTTCATGAACATTAAGGGAATCCAAAAAACCAGATTTGTTTTATTACCTCACACGCAACGTATCGTTACCGTGGCAAAACGCACGTAGCGGACGGCAGCGCAGCGAGCTTGAGCGAGGCTGTTTTCAGCTGTTTTATTTACATAAATGGAGTGTTGCATACAGAGAACGTAATTTTACATTGAAATAAAGGAATATCAGCAGAAAAAACGGCATAAATTTTTTTTTTTCCTGAGAAAATTTCCAGTGGGGTATGATTCAGAATAAGGAGCTGAATCAATCCTGTGTTTTTGTGGAGGGCTGTCAATAACACCCTGTATAGTCGAGGCTTTACAACGCAATATTATTGTAGCTGTAATCCTCACTGGGAGTGGTGCCGGTGAGACTGTGTTCTTACCGCGCATACCACTCATCCCCAACAATTTCCCCTTTCGATTTAAACGCACACAGTTTCCTGTGACTACATGCTTTGCCGTGACAATAAACAAGTCACAGGGACAGACACTGAAAGCTGCTGGTGTTGATTTGAGAACCGGCTGTTTTTCTCATGGCTAACTTTATGTTCCTTTCTCAAGGGTTAGCAACGCTTCCGGGATTTATATTCTGGTACCCGACGAAAAAACCAACAATATAAAGATTTTTTTAGAATAGTAATTAATTAATTAATTGATATTAATTTCGCTTCATAATTTCGGAATGAAAATAATTCTACCTTTATATTTTAATGAAGTTATAACCTACCCAGTCTACAACACTCAGTCTAAGTTATAATCCTTCATCGGTTTTGACTGATTTATTGGCTGACATATCAACGCACAGTTCAAACTCTTGCCAAAATTCCTATCGGAACGAGAAAGGGACTGGAACCGCGTACGAAGTCGCGGGCAGAAGCTAGTATTTAATAAAAACGCAATGCGTCAAAGATTTCAACAAGCTGGACATCATCCCCTTTATTCATAAACGTTGCTGAAAGTTAAGTAGTGATTCGCGACTGTTTCACCATACATTTTGTGTCACTTAACTTTAAACATCGTTTATAAATAAACCCCCTAGTCTGCAAAATAATCTCATTCCAAGGTGCACCCGAATGAGCAGTTAAGATAATAATTCCTTCTGCCTCCTTTATTTTATCACAAAAACTACGCAGTCCCTTTAATTCATAGCTTCCTGAAAAATCAATGTGTAAAACTATCAAAGGAAGTTATTTTCACAGGTGTTGCTTGTGCGCAGTTAAGTCTTTAATAAGGAATCTTTTGCGTATAATATAGATAATCTGTTAAACTGTTGTTTATATAAACCTTATTAGCATATTTATTGTTATTTGTGTTGCGTGGTAATTCGTAACATGTATTGTAAACATTATGAATGTGACGTCAGCTACTGATAGATAAATTAGTTTTAATTGCATTTAGGTATCATTTTCATTTATGTAACCTGTATTGATCGACGACCTTAAAAGGCTGGGTCGGACTGGATGCGGAAGGCGGAGGACAGGGTGTTGTGGCGTAGCCTGGGAGAAGCTATGCCCAGCAGTGAACTACGATAGGCTGGGTTGATTGATCTTGTAAATTATCATCTCTTTAAAAGTATATAAGGGTTCGTATATAGGTATATAACACGGCTGCCGCGTCCTTTTTCTTGGCTAAACTTTGGCGTGCAACGCGTCCGCGTTTCTAGATTCTATTCTCAGTCTTAGGAGAACGGTTGCGGAATATAAAAAAAATAAATAAGTAAGGGACAAATTCTTAAATAGTTGGCACATCTGCTTGTAAGAATTCATCAATGGCGTGTGAATTTGCCACTAGAGGCGCTTGTGTCGCATGAGGTCCAATGGCGCTTGTGTCCACTTTTCACTGGTTTTGGCGGGCTTCGTGCATAAATTATAATTTCTTTCATTTACCTGTTGAAAAGTGATCTCCTTCGTGAAATTATCGCAAATATGGATTATTTGGCGATGCATGTGAACGCTTTGAAAGCGGAATTAAGAAAAAGAGGCGCAAAAATAGGCGGCCTCAAAGAGTAGCTGATTCAGAGGTTTGTTTGTTTACTGTTTACAAACTTATTTTTGCCGAAAGTATGCTTGTTTGCCGAGATAGCAGATGTTTTTTCTTTTTACAGACTTCAAGACTATGACCGAAACAATAACTTTGTTGGAAACGTAGAGGAAAACATAGTACCTATTACAAAACGATTCGGTGTATAGTGGCCTTCAGACAGTTTGTACAGCAGTGTAACGACTAAAAGTTAATCACCAGACTTGGATATCGTGAATATTACCACTTACTTTTTTGAAGTGTACGCAGACAAATGGGACTGACTGAGTATGCTGCAGTACCTACATAGAAAGGGCTATAACATGATGATTAATGAATACCTAATGGCTCTAGTGACATGTTATCAAAATTATGTGCTTTTTTATAGAGGACAGGTACACTCTGAAAACACAAAATCGTTGTCATACTTTGTGAATATTGCCATTGAGACGGATGGAAAAGTTGTTCAGTCCATGTGTGAGTGCTGGTAAAGGGCCACAGGCAGTCTGTTTGCAATGCAATTTTAAGATTTAAAGAACATTCTGAATGGACAGATGTAGTATATAGCTGTATAGTAGCTGAAAATTTGTGAACAGAAGATTATAAGAGATGAAAGTAACGTAAAAGTTACTCAAATCAGGATGAATAAGAAAGATAATCACTTACGATTTACTGTATTTGATTCTTTGGGAAACACATAATCCTCGGGGTTAAAATGTTTTTTACAAACACGAGAATGTTTTGTCGGAGTATAGTTATTCCTGCGAATCGCCACTATATGTATAGCCACTGTTTTAGAACAATTTTATCTTTTGGAAACGTGTCCTCCTTTTTTTTCAAACAAAACGGAACTGCACAACATTGCGGCATAGCTACTCGATATGATGATAGTTATTTATAATTAATAAACTTAATGAGATTAAAGAATTAAAACTTCGTTTCGGCGCCGATTTTATAAAGTCGCCTTTGACAGCTATACGTCTGGACCTAGTCAACAGTGGCGCCAACTGGCGAGCAAAGAAACGATAGTTCCCATTATTTCATCACCACTGCTCTCAAAACGGTAAAAGAGAACATCGCGAGGAAACCGGCACGTTCTAGAAACGTGATGGATTACGGACTACGGTCCACTCCCTCTCACAGAGAGGAGGCCTGTGTCCCAGCAGTGGGAGCATTATAGACTGATTATGTATGTAGTTTATGTAAGTCATCACAAACCATGCAGATGACCCACCACAATAATATCAACCTAATAACATTTACCAGCAAAAGGCAGTCTCAATAACAGCTAGCATTATTACCTAATAATATTCCAAGAACAAAGTTGTTTGTCGAGCAAAAGATTACTCCATATGGCCTTTATATTGTTTGTGAAGTAAAAACCTTTGGTTTAGACAAACAACTCCGTCAGTGCAGTTGTTTTTCATATGATTCATCGGCTAAACTAATTGTTTACGAGGATAATTATATATGACTATTAACCATGTTTTTTAATGACTTTATTTGCGAAAATGTTAACGTAAATATAGGTAAGTGAAATGATTCACTGAGGAAATGAAAATTCGTACCTATGTATTAAAAATACTGACTGTTGCCCATGGTTTCTGGGGTATCCTAGGGAAATTTCTTCATGCACCAATACAAATTAGGTCGATTCAAAACTGCAATGGCTTTTTCTTCCTGGATTGTTTGGTTCACATATCTTAATAAATCAAATAATCTAATGTTTGGAGTATTTGTTTAGATCTTAAGGAAGCTTACATAAAGAAGCGGGTTGTCGGGCCCAACTATTAGTACTACTGTATTACTAGTACAGCCTATCGATTCTGTAAAAATCTCACCGTGAAAAGTTAGGTTAAGTGAGCTGTCAATAGAGTCAATCCCTAGCATTATTTGGAATGACAGCTCACTCCACGCTCACTTCACCTAAGTTTTCACGGTGAAATGGTTACAGAATCGCACTGCAGGTCTCTGCAGGTTGATCTTCGGAATGAAACGGTTACATGTTTTACCTGTTCCTTTATGTGTGAGGAGACTATTTTATTACCCGCACTGATCGTACCGACTTGTCTTTGCCGGGAACCCGCTTCTTTCTGCAAGCACCCTAAGTTTGGACTTTAACGAGACCATGACCTCTGAGTTTGTCACGGTATTTCTTCTCAGGGATCTATCAGCTATGAAATGACAGCGCCATCTAGTCTAGATGCCTAAGAAGATCTACTTACAACAAATAAAGAAAAAATATACATTGTATTTAAAAGTATTTCATGTGCTAAATCAGGATATGGTCTAATAAGAATTATTAGACCATAGACAACCCTAGAATAATTATTATTCTAGGGTTGACTGCAAGGTAGTACCGGGATTGACTATGCCCAGGCTGAGCCTGACGTACTTACATTTAAATATCACTACTCGTAGGCTATCTTATTTAAGTTGGTGTCTAGAATACCCCACATTCAAGTACAGAGCTACAAGGCCTTTTTCGCATGTGGAACTAACGCCGCCATCTTGTTTTGTCAATAAAAATTCTGTGACAATTTCGCAAATGTTTACCAATAACACCCCTGTCAATGTTATTCAGGCGCCAAAAGATCCTTGTAAAGTATTTTTATCTCACGGATCGACGCGCGCTTTACTTGAGGTAACCAACAAACATTGCTGTAACTTCGCCCGAATCTCGGACGGTACCGAGAGCTCCTGCGCTTACACACACATTCCACATACACAGCGTGTTTGTACACCTGGGGGCCTACTCCGAAGTGCAAAGTGCGAATGTTCGGATCGGACCAACACATGGTCGAACCGAATATTATTGAAAAATGCGAAAAAAGTTCGGATCGGCTCAGTTGGGTCGGGACCATAGTCAATATTCGAAAGAGTGTAGGAGTGTAGGATCGGAACCGACCGAACCAAATGGTAACTTCGTAGCAGGAAACGGCCGAACATTCGGCCGAGAGTAGAGAGAGTAGACCCCCTGGTAACCACAAGCGCATGTCGCTTCGTGATATAAAAATACTGCAGCACTCTAGGTAAGCACTTCCACCACTGCAGTGACTAATTATAATTATCACAGTGAAGTGGAGGGAAAATTCCGAAATTCCTTATCATTGAGGAAGTTACATTTGTAGTGTACAAATAGGGAAGTTTGTATTTACTACTAGCTTCTGCCCGCGGCTTCGCCCGCGTGGATGTCGGAAGTTATCCCACGGGAACGTGCTAACAGGATAAAATGTATGTGCTTCCCCAGAATGCCATCTATCTCGCGGGCTCTTTGTGGCTAATTACAGTAGAAAACCAATTGTGTCTCATTAGTGGTGATTAAGAGGGTACCTATATGATTACCTAAGTACCTACCTAATTAAAAAAAAAACTCAATAACAGAAAATTAAATACCTACCTAAATAAACCTATTTCTGATGATAACTAATCTAAACTCAATAAATAAGCAAAATCCCTAAAAACTAATACCTATCTATACGAATGACTAATCCTACCTAACAGTATTATAAAATAACCTACGGTCACTACGTACACTATCAAATATACTACCTACACTTTAAAATTAAAATCTATACCTACGACTCATATAAAAATAAACCTAAATAACTCTAAAAACTAAAAGGAATAAAAATGAACTCCACTGCGGGTGACCCAACCTACGACAAACTTAGTATTTGCGGTTGGTACAGTACAGACAGTGGTAATCGGGTATAGGGATCAAACCGCAAAATTAAGTTTGTTTTTTATTGTATATACTTTTCCGGGATAAAAAGTACCCAGTGTGGTGCCCAGGATATTAAAGAATAATTATACCAAGTTTCATCGTAATCGAACCGGTAGTTTTTGCGTGATGCCTGAACAAACAGACAGACAGACAGACAGACAGACAGACAGACAGACCGACAGACAGACAGACAGACAAAAATTTTTTTAATCACATTTTTGGGTTCGGTGTCGGTCTAGTAACACCCCCTGTAAATTATTTTTTTGATATTTTCAATGTACAGAATTTTCACTTCTACAGATTTATTATAAGTATAGATGTACTCATTTGCTTAACTATAAACAGGTGCAGTGACGAAATACTTCGCAATGAATGAGCGGGTGTAGGTACCTAAATATTTGAATAGTTATTTGTTTAATTACCTACGTCAAATAATTGAAATGATGAATGAAGTGCTTGCATAGCACTTATTTAAAATTCCTTTAGTGACTGATAGGATATTACTGTTTGTAGGTTGGTACCTAATAAAGGTTTATTAACTATTATGTGGCCAGTCATCGAAATGTAAGTACTTATTTGGTTTGTAAATAAATGATATTTATTGTATGTATAGATAACTAACTATTTACACATGACTAAGTGACTAACTATACAAATAAATACAAAACAAAGGACACAAGCATCGAAGCGCATCGCTGTCATCCGGAAACGTGCCCAGGGTCTGCAGTCTCGACATTCATAGCGATCGCTTTACGACCGAATTCTGTCGCAAAGTCCCGGATTGACAGGTGTGGAGTGACAGGACTTTGCGACCGAATTCGGTCGTGAAGCGATCGCTATGAATGTCGAGACTGCAGCCCCAGAAGACTAACAGCATTGCCACGTTGAATGGCAATGCTAATTCTTTGGCCAACTAAAGAACGACGCAAACCTCTGGTCACGTGAAGTGTCGATCAGCCGAATACGCAAAATAAATAAATTATATTTTATTAACTAACCAACCAATGAGAAAAAGTATACCCAATTATGTCTACTGTAGTCTATGTATTGATATGTTTGAACTGCCAAACGCTTGCCACAATTTAGTTGATATTCCATCACATCTAATTATTCTTTGAAAACTAAGAATAGTTCCATCATTCAAGTTATGTATCTGGAAGAAAATAGGTACCGAGCTAGGTAAATACCAAAACAGCCCTGCTATCATAACATCACGCATGTATTCCTCGAAAGGGAGTAAACAGAGCTGTGCAGTATACCTACATTACACCAGTTAAAGTAGGTACCATGTAATATGGGGCTTGACTATTGCCATTGCCATAACGATACCATAATTAGCCTTATGTAGGAAAACGTAAAACGTAGGAAAGACTTGCCTAACATAATCCAACTGAAAATAAACGTGGTTCATCACAGTCCTAGGTAACAATCAGTATTTCTATACAACAAGCTTCTCGTAGAATTTAAAAGCATAAATAGCGCAAACTTTTCTAAAACCGAAAAAAATCAAAACAAAAAAAAATCTCTTCTCTAAATTGAAGACATTTATTGAGGAGCTATTACAGTGTCGATGAGTAGAGATCGTCTAATTTAAAATGGCACGCCCCTCCACTAAAATTTCTATACAGACATAATGATAAGCGACAACCGTAATACTATCGTTCTGGAAATGAATTAATTTTAAATGGCATGGTTGACTATATTATCATTTTGAAATTTTTACACTTTTGTTTTTTTTATTATTTTTTATTGTCATTTTGTTTTTATTATTGTATTAATCATATAGATTATTAAATGACATCTTATGTCTAGTAAAATTTCTACACAATGCATATTGTTTTGAAATAATATGAAAAAAAAAACTATGACTTATGTCCCACTGCTGGAACACAAGCCCCTTCTCTCAGTGAGAGGGTGTGAGCCGTAATCCACCACGCGGGCCCAATGCAGGTTGGTAGATGTCACAAGTCACACAATCTTCAAATGCAACAAGAATCCTACGAAAAACCAAAATAAGTTTATAATCAAATAAATAAGACTAAGAAATAAAGAAAATAGAAATAGGAATAAGACTATTAGGCAATATAATTACAAAAACTAAGCTTACGTACAGACGTCAGCAGGTCAAGCTACCCGAAACTGTCAAATTTTCCCAATCAACCTTGAACCTTATTACTTTAGTGATAAAGTTGAAAATCTATTAAAGAAATTTGACAGATTGTAGTAGCTTGATGTGCTGGCGTCTGTACCGAAACATCTACTTTTAACATCTTTATTACAACAACAAACACTCGATTTTTACTACCGACCGACCCTCTAACCTAATTACAAAAGTTTCTAAATAAACGTAAACATAAACACAATGTTACATAACATAGCATCGCGCCCGTATTCCCCGGGGTTAGGCAGACATGCACCTATTAGTACACACGGCTACACGTCAAGCTATACAAAACCAGTTTGTCTTGGCCTCACTTTGTATGATATTTTCTCACAATGAACGGTCAGCCAATACTGGTTTTGCATAGCTTGATGTGTAGCCGTGTGTACATCCACATTTCGCCAGTTATGGGATGAACCTACTGTCGACCAGGCACAAATCCAGACTCCGGGCTGCCACTGAAAAAATCCAGATGGAAAAACTCAGTAACACTTTGCCTGATCCGAAAATCGAACCCAGGACCTCATACTCAGTAGTAGCGCTTGCGACCACTATACCAACGTGGCAGTCGAACACCATGTTATCCGTTCCCGAAGAAGGAAAATAAGTGAATACAAGTGTGTCCTATCAAATAGGGTTTGGGAATTCCCGACAATTTCAAAGTCCCGGGACACGAGACAGCCTACAATCAAAGTCCCGGGACTTGCCGGGTATCGAATCCTTTAAGAAAAAAAAAAATAGTTTTTTGTTAAGTTTTTTTTTAAGAGGGGTAAGCCTGTTTTGAAAAATTTTAATTGAGTTAATTTCTGGTGAAACATGTTAAAGAAAGGGACTTTTTTTGGAAAATCAACATTTATTAAACAGAAAATTAAATCTTAATAACTTTGACGTTAATTTCAGTCTTAATAATTGCTTTATTTATTTCTTTTAATCACACACAGATTCACTTTTAATCAGTTAAGTAAATCTTATAAGTTATAAAACAAACTTAGTTAAAAATCATACTAATTCTTAATAATTTTACTATTATATAAATATATATTTTATATATATTTAATTTTACTAGTAATTCTACTATCTGATCTAACAATTTGACAATCTTGTCTCGTCTCGAGCCTCGACCCGAAAGTCCCGGGACTCGAGACAACTAAAATTACGAAAAGTCCCAGGACCCAAACGCTACTATCAAAACATGATGAATAAACAAGTGAAATACGAAGAAACTGAGTAATCAGTCTAATCAGGCAGATGAACAATAACACAAGTCCTTACACCAGACGATACGATGCCGACACGATCATGCAACGGTATGAAAATAAATAAACCAAAAACTTACACATACCGCAGAAACTACAGAACACCACCCGCACCCTAATTGCGTAACACACAATCAATCGGAATCGGTTTCATTTTGACAGTTCAACAACATTCATTGCGTTATTTACGTGTTGAGCAGACAAATTTTTCGAACTTATGAAGCAATGGATTAGCAATTTGCTTCAAAATGATTCTGATTCCGATTGATTGTGTGTTACGCAATTAGGGTGCTGATTTGATCCTTACATCTTACTACTCCTTATGTCTCGTTTACGAGTACGTTCATACATCAGCGGAGTAATTGCGTAACACTACCAGTAGCAATGGGTTTCATTTTGACAGTTCTACAACATTCATTGCGTTATTTACGTTGTTGAGCAGGCACATTTTTCGAACATATGAAGCAATGCATTAGCAATATGCTTCAAAATGATTCAGATTGAGATTGATCGTGTGTAACGCAATTAGGGTGCTGGTGATACACGCACTGTCGGTTGGGAGTACTACGCACCTGACCTTTCCTCCCGGCGTTTCCATCCACATCTTCCTTGTAAATATTTTTTGTTAATCGCCTTTTACAACCTTTTTGTGAACCTGAAATAATTCCTATTTTGGGGACCTCAAAAAACTAAATAGCCGAGTGACTGCTACCAATTTGGATTTGGTTGGTCACAGTTCTAACCTAACGTAACCCATTTGATCGGGATGGCCCAGCTAATAACTAGTTACTGCAACTCATCATCTGCCTAGCCTTTTCCACATTATGCTGATGTCGGTCTTCCAGTCTAACCAGATGCAGCTGAATACCAGTATTTTACATGGAGCGACAGCCTATCTGATCTCCACAACCCAGTTACTGGGTAATACGATACCCCTTGGTAAGACTGGTTTTCAGACTTTTCGGGCTACTGACGACCCGTAACGACTGTCAAAGATCTACGAATAACAGCCGGGACCAACGGCTTAACCTGCTTTCCAAGGCACGGAGGGGGTCTTGGTATGTGAAGATGGTCACCCATCCACGGACCAACCGCGACAAGCATAGCTTAACCTGATCGATCGACCCGTGCGGCTGTTATTACTTAGCCACAAGCCCCTGCAACTAACCGTGAGAAAAGGCCAGAGAGTTTAACAGAGGCTCAATTTTTTTTTTTTTTGTGCTTCTTTATAAGTTCAATAAGTTTTTAGAAGATCAGTCATTTCTTTCCTATTTGGTGTGTCATCATTAGTCGGAGGATCGCATTTAAATCGTATCCTATAAACAAACCCAATGCTCGCGGGGGACAAACATGCAAAGGTCACACTGCACCAACAAAGTCGGCGAGATAAGTAGTTAATGTTGTGAATTGTTTTATGAGCATAATGTAATTGTATTATTGCAATGGTACAGTTGTGTTATATAAATACCTGACAGGTTTTACTTTGTGTATTAAACAGGGTGGCAGGCATCGACGCGCAAACTGTAACCATGGATTCAGCACATGAGTTTAGACCCCATAGCGTCGAAATTTTTCGTCGGTTATCAACAAAAAAATCTTCTGTTTCATAGAAAAGTGCCAACATTTTTATAAAGACGAAAAATTTGACGCTATGGGGTCTAAACTCATGTACTGAATCCATGGTTACAGTTTGCGCGTCGATGCCTGCCACCCTGTATAATACACAAATAATTTACACAAAGTAAAGCCTGTCAGGGCTCGAACCTGCAGCTCGTAAGTCGCGGCCGTTACCACACTCTTTTCCCATATTTCAGGAACATTTGCGTAGGTATAATGAATTCAGTACATTATAGAGTCATAATTCTACTATTTGACCGTTGACGCAAATCGCAACAATCGATCGATCGCATCGCAATCGATTTTATTGCAAATTATCATACAATAGTGCCATTTTTCTATTTTAACGCTTCATTTTTCTACTACAACGGTATTAAGGTATGACGTCATTATTACATCATTGTGAACCAAATAAATAATCACCGCCTCGCCTCGCCTCGTTGGTCGCAAGTGCTACTGCTGAGTTCCTGGATTCGATTCCCAGGTAAGTAAAGTGTTATCGAGTTTTCCATCAGGAATTTCTCAGTAACAGTCTTTTTTTTTTTGTGGATGAGATATCATCATATGACCCCTCCCGCTCTGGGTGGAGCGGAAGGGAGTGTCAGACTCTTACTGACTAAAACCCACCCGTGTTCCTTCCTTAGCCCTTTATGTTCCAGGGCAGCGGTAAACCCTTTCGGATGGTCCCGCTACTCCTGGAGGCTAGATTTGTGCCTGGTGGATGGCAATAGGCTCGCCCCTTGTTAGATGGGACTTAAACAAAACTGGCGAAATGTGGATATACAGACGCCAGCAGGTCAAGCTACCCGAAACTGTCATATTTTCCCAATCAACCTTAAACCTTAATGTTTTAGAGATAAAGTTGAAAATCTATTAAAGAAATTTGACAGATTGTAGTAGCTTGATGTGCTGGCGTCTGTACTATAGCTACACCTCTGCCTTACCTTCGGGGAATACTGACGCGATGTTATAGTTCACATACAAGCATGTATGTCAACTATAACATTAGTCTTAAGACATAAACTGCTCGAGCAGTTAGCGATTGATCAACATAGAAGGACCGCTCTTGAAGTCACAGTCATTCATAACTGTCAGTCATTGATAACTGCTGGAGCAGTTGATACCAACTGCTCGTCATTCAAATCAGGTAACTGCGCTCGAGCACTCAGTGTATGCCTGGCGACTGCTTGACCGCACGACCGCCCGAAGCAGTTGCAACTGCTCGAGCGGTTTCGTGTATGTGTGTACGTAGAAGGCTGTAGTTCACTATGCAGTCGCAGCTTGAAGCAGTCCATCCTGACTGCTTCAAGCAGTCCATGTGTGTCGGCCCTTATGCTATTTATGTGTAAGCAAACGCCAATTCAGTGTAGGTAGCGCCATCTATGCGTTCATCTAAGAACTTTTGATGGCTTCAGTTTTCAAGCACCCAAGATAATGCCGCTACGGTCTACGGCGGCGCTACGCGCTGGTGCTACGCTACGCTTATAGCAATCTAAAGCTCTCGAAATTATATTTGATAGAAATAAGACTATTTCGTGAAAATATGACGATTTACGGCGAATATAACTTCGAGAGCAATATACTGAGGATTGATTTATGATTATCATTCTTGCCGCGGCGGGCAACATTGAAAGAATCGCCCTAACCCTCATTCTTACTACCAATCGTCGAGAAGAGATAACTTAGCACCATCTCACGGCAAAGATTTTTTACAAGGATCTCCGTTGGCAGCAATTAAAAGAAACAAACATGTCGATGATGATGCTATGAATGCGTTTGATATCTACCAATCATATTCATTGTTCCACATAGCATAGCACTGGTGGAAACGGGTTCAACTAAGCTATGTTTTTTATATGGAAGGATGCGTGCTATGGATGGGAGCTATGGATGCGCGAGTGGTGTAGCTATGTGCAGAGCAGAGTACTCCCCGTCGTGCCTTCCCTACTATCGATCCTCGCACAGCTATCTCGCGGCAGCTCATCTTCATAGCACATCTTAATCGATCCACTACACAGCTTAGCATTAGTTTCGTAGCTTAACTTTCACATCCTCGCAGCTTAGCTGCATAGCACATCTTTGGTGGAAAAGCAGCCTTACGCTCATACGTCTTATAGTCATACACACACGCCGGTTGCGAGTACTACGCACCTGATCTTTCTGAAGAACATCACTGTTAAGGTCACTAATTCTCTATATGTCCTTCTAGGGCGTCGAGGGGCCCGTGGCTAAATAATAACAGCCGCACAGGTCGATCGGTCAGGTTAAGCTACGCTTGCCGCGGTTGGTCTGTGGATGGGTGACCATCTTTACATACCGAGACCCCTCCGTGCCTCGGAAAGCACGTTAAGCCGTTGGTTCCGGCTGTCATTCGTGGATCTTTGACAGTCGTTACGGGTAGTCAGAAGCCCGAAAGTCTGACAACCAGTCTTACCAAGGGGTATCGTATTACCCAGTAACTGGGTTGTGGAGATCAGATAGGCAGTCGCTCCATGTAAAATACTGGTATTCCGCTGCATCCGGTTAGACTGGAAGCCGACCCCAACATAGTTGGGAAAAGGCTAGGCAGATGATGATGATGTCCATCTAGGGCGTTGTCCCGACGTTTCCACTCACAGCTGCCTTGTAAATAATTTTTGTTAGTCGCCTTTCATTCCTCCTCTCATCCTGACCTATCCATCTAAGCATACTCTTGTCACTACATCTTCTTTTAAACCGTACCGTTGCCTTATCACAGTTATCACATTACTACTCAGTCTTTCATTCGTAGAACGCATTTCCTATTGGATGGCATGACGATAATATCGCCGCGATTCTCTCGCTCGTGGAGACGGCCCCTTAGTAACAGCCCGAAGTTTGGAAATTGGCGTTGTGATACCCGTCTCGGAAAGCACGTTTTAAGTTTGTCCTGCTCCTGATTTCTCACCGTGTCGGATTGCCGTCCTATCGGACTGTGAGAGTGAGGGAATAGAGAGTGCATCTGTATCGACGCACACACTTGTGCAGTATAATAACTCCTGCGCCGAAAGCTCCGTTGAGATTGGCCGCCATTGCCGAAGGACGGTCTGGAGGACTACAGCATTTATTTGGCTTTCATGCTTCTATAAAAGTTAAAAAAAAAAAACAAGAGTAGTGTGAAAATACAACAATAACATTTTATTTTCGTACCTGACGTTACATTACATACAAGTCAATTTAGGGAAAACCGATCGGTGTGTTTACATTGACTGAATATATTAAGACAATTTTGTGATGCTCACGTAAATATACCTAAATATTTACATTTTTGTACAAAGCCGACCTCATCTAGTTTTAAAATATGATTGACGTGTAAAAGTGTTTGTACAAATCTACTAACAAAATAAAATCATTTATCATTTAAAGTAGGTAGGTATTGGAAAAGCGAACTTACCCAAACACGATAAATAAAAATTATATTTAGCATGGCACACTGTTTAAATAAAAAGTAACTAGTTGTCACTATATTTTGTCAATGTATGAGGAAATAACACTTCATTCAGGGCAATGTAAACAACCTGATTTATTTATTTATTTAAACTTTTCGCACAAAAAAGGTACAAAGGCGGACTTAATGCCTTAGGCATTCTCTACCAGTCAACCAAGGGATTCTCGTATCATCTTTTCAAAATGGTAGGTATCTCTTATTAGCCACGTGGTTGACCATTGAATCCGCCGAACCCTCCTTGGTTTCCACCGAATCCTCCTTGTCCGCGACCTCCCTGGCCACCACCGAAGCCTCTTTGTCCGCGACCTCCCTGGCCAAAACCACCTCGGTTACCGCCAAAGCCTCCTTGGTTTCCGAATCCTCCCTGGCCTCCACCGAAGCCGGGCCGGCCTCCGCCGAAGCCGGGCCGGCCTCCGCCGAATCCCCCCTGAGGTCCACCAAAGCCGCCGTTTCCAAATTGTGCGAAAGCCACTGCCAATACGGCCAGCAACACTCCGAAGATTAACAATGTCTGTAAACAATACAATTTTGTTATTTTTGCAAATAGTCAAATGAATGTATTTCACGTAAATAAACCCACGTAAATATTTTGGTAAAAATCTCAACTCAACAGTTTTATTTACGACGGATACAAGGAATTTGACACATTCTTATGTTTTGTAGAGAGGGTGCAAGACTCTATTGGCGCCGATTCCCTTGTTCACAAACTAAACTAAATTTAAAGTTCAGTACAACTTTTTCTTTCTATTTCATTAAGAAAAGGACAGAAGATAAATATTAGTTTGTTTGTCTGAAACACAATGAATTTGCAGGGCCAAACGAGTGGATACAGTCATGAGCAATGAAATGGAAACGTTGACTTGTTGAATTCATGTCAACAATAATATTGCAAAAGAAAGTGCACAAGCTATACTTTGACACAGTACCTATATTATATTACTAATTTTTTTAAATTAATTTGCATGCCCCAAACAGGCAAAATATGAACTGCTACATGAAACCATCAACTCTTACAACTGCTCTTACCTATAATTATTTTCTGTAAATAAACGATTCATACCCCTTTTTCATAAACGTTGCTTAAAGTTAAGTAGTGATTACTGACTTTTTAACCATACATTTTTGACGTTGAACGTCATATAACTTTAATCATCGTTTATAAATAAACCCCTAAATCTTATTCTTTCAAATTACGTAATACTTAGTCGTCACATTATTGTATCAAAACTATTTATACCTTATTTTCTTGGAATTTGTTTGACGTAAATTTCTGAAACATGTATTTACCGACGCACGACGCTGTATCATTAAAATATAACAATGATGATTTTCTTGATTACTTATACCTAATCAATAACTGATTATATACCACATAGTAGTACAGTACAAGGATCTTTCGCAGCGTGGCAAAAAACGGTACTAACACCGTTGTTAAAAAAAAATACAATTACACTAAACTATTTTCATAAATGCTTGCCAACATCGCGTCCCTGTTTTTTTTAAACACATTATTTAATTAAGCAATTCTCACAAATGCTTGCAAATAATGCGCCCCTGTCTTTTTCAAATACAATTATTTCACCAAACAATTTTCACATTTTCACCAACAACGCGCCCTATCTTTTAAAAAAAAAAAAATTACAATTTCACTAGAAAATATTCACAAATGGTTACCAACAACGCGCCTCTGTCAATGCCATTAAGGTGCGAAAAGATCCTTGTAGCACTTTACATGCTACTGCGATGAATAGAATATTATTACAATTTGAGTGTCTAGAAGGTATTCAATTCACTGATTGTGTTTTGTTTACTTTACTTTGGAAAAACTGTAGATCTTAAATTGTAACACACGACTTTGATTACATCATTTTGAACACAACATGAGGCACTTATTTTGGGTAGCGGGATCGTCCGAAAGGGTTACCGCTGCCCTGGAACATAAAGGGCTAAGGAAGGAACACGGGTGGGTTTTAGTCAGTAAGAGTCTGACACTCCCTTCCGCTCCACCCAGAGCGGGAGGGGTCATTCGAAGATTTCCCAACCTCAAAAAAAAATGGCACTTATTTTTAAAATACCTACCTAAACTATACAGGGCGTTAAAAGATCCATAACATAGCCGTCACCTGCATTTTGTACATCAAACTATGTAACATTGAGTGAAAATTATTACTGGGAAACGATTTTTGATGAGAAAAATCGGAAAAATCTTTCTTTACGGTATCACGCAGTAAAACGCACGCAAACCATTATGCTTATGGGTGCATGCTACAATAAAGGGGTTGTGGAGCTAGTTAGTTGTGGTTCTAAATTCTACACGGTGGTAAGGGATGCGCTGGACAGAAACCGGTGGAGGCGGATCATCCGCTCCAGATGCAACTCCGAAGCTGACCACGATCCTCAGACCGACTACAGAGAGGGGAGCTAGTTAAAGTTAAGTTATAATATTTAAAACTTAATTTGGATTTAAAACTTCAAGAAAAGTCAGAACTTTGTCCTTCAATATTTCCGTAACCAGAAGGCTCCCAAGTATGGTCCGTTACAAAAGAATATATCACAATGACACACATATTCACATTCGTTACTTAAATACGTATTCATAGGTAACTAGCGGCCCGCCCCGGCTTCGCAAGGTTTTGTACGACTTGACAACACTGTCAACACATCACGATTTCTTTATTACTTGTAAGCTTAATAATATATGAATCAATTATACACATAAGCCTTCCGGAATAAATTCTCTAAATGATGGTGAAACCGCATCAAAATCCGTTGTGCAGCTTAGAAGAACTCCGCGGTCACACAGAAAAACACGAAAAGCGACTTTTATCTAAACATAAGAATTAAGTTTAAAGTCGCTTTTGATTAATAAAAACGATTTACTTTTTTGAAGTTTGTTTGTTTAATGGCTGAACGGATTTAGAGGAAATTTGGCACATGGGTAGACTTGGTTTAGGACCCGATATTCCCATCGAGACTTATGCGTATGATACCGTGTGACACTGCTAGTTATTACTATGTATAGAAATCAACGGATACATTTCATTGCTCGATCGTATGCAAACAAGGGGGTCTACTCCGAAGTAGTATCGGCCGAATGTTCGGCCGTTTCCTGCTACGAAGTTACTATTTGGTTCAGTCGGTTCCAATCCTACACTTCTACACTCTTTAGAATATTGACTATGGTCCCGACCTAACTGAGCCGATCCGAACTTTTTTCGCATTTTTCAATAATATTCGGTTCGGCCATATGTCGATCCGATCCGAACATTCGCACTTTGCACTTCGGAGTAGGCCCCCTGGTTCCAGAAAACAATTACATGATAGAACGAAAACACAGAAAAACTTATTATGAGAATATTACCTTTGATGATGCCATGGTCGCGAACTGTAACGTATGACTGCGAAGGTGTTTTTCCTTGTGCTTTATATATCCGCTTTACAAAGCAATCAGAGTTTTTCTAGTCATACTATGCTAATTGTTATATCAAATGTTTGTGGTTCTCAACTCAACAATTCGTGATTTTTCTACGAAATGCACATCGATATGCTGGGTGTTGTATTTGAAACGCTACCGATGTCCAGTATCGGCAGCGCAGCGTCTCAAATACAACATAGAGAGCTGTCTCCATAGCTATTTGCAACCATTCGACAGGCTGCCGTGTCGAATGACATATTTGAGCTGATTTGTCTTGCCCCCACAGCAGATGGTTGTCAAAATAGAAAAAAACTCGAAAATTTTGATAGTTTACGGCGGGGATGCTGCCCGGATGCTGAGCGCTGCGAATAATTGTTTAGGGCGTCTTAATGGGAATATTTTTCTGTTTTTGTCTGTTTTAGGTCTTTTTTTTTTGAGGATGGGAAATCATCAAATGACCCCTCCCGCTCTGGATGGAGCGGAAGGGAGTGTCAGACTCTTACTGACTAAAACCCACCCGTGTTCCTTCCTTAGCCCTTTATGTTCCAGGACAGCGGTAACCCTTTCGGACAATGCCGCTACCCTGGCAGGCTTCGGCCCTATCGGGCCCCGTCAATCGTGCTGACATCTCTTTGAGGCGCGCGTGGAACACATACGTGCCGTCCGGCACTGGCCTGGTCCTGATCGGGCGGTGAGCTACCCATTACTCTCCGCCCGCAGGCCCGCGCCTACGGTGGCCGGGAGTCGTCACGCGGCTCCCGACGCCCGGAGCGTTTCCCGCGGCGGCTGAGGCGTGAGGTCCTTTCCCTCATCCGCCCCGCCACCTCCTTCGCTAGCATCACTGCTTCGCAGAAACAGGTGACTGCCTCCCACTCCCTCTCGCCCCGGACCATGGCTTAAACCAGGGCTGGACGCGAGAGGTCGCCGCCGTTGCCGATTGCCTCTACGAGGACACGGCGGTGCTCTGCCCAAGCGGGGCAGACCTCCACCGTATGCTCCACCGTGTCCTCTGGGCGACTGTTTTAGGTCTTAGGCTAATTTTTTCAATGCCAAATAACTTTATTGGAGGATAATTTTTTTTTTTTAATGTTTGACAGTTCTTCCATACAAAAACTGTCAAACGTCAAATTTATTCCACGAATAAAAATTCGGTCGCTTGAGAAATCAGCCCTTAAGACGACTCAATCATATATCAATGGATTAGCACCAAATTATCCTTCAAAATTATTGTTTTTTTTTTTAAGATTGTGATTGATGATAGTGTGAGGGTGCTGTAGCTGATGCCAGAAATCTGCTTTCTCTAGGGGTGGGTGATATAGGTAGGTTGGGCTGTTCCACTGTTACAGGGATCTATTGGCGCTTGATTGATTTTTGCAGGGAGGCGTTGCTGGGTAAACATTTATAGCTACTATTTTCTGAAGTTGTATTTAAAAAAACATGATATGAAGACGTGATATTATGTAGATTGTTATTTGCAATATATTGGTGGCCTAAGTGGGCAACCTGGCGTAGCTGGTTGGTTTAAAAGTCAGGGAAATTAATTGTCAAACAAATTGACTACCACTGTACCCTGACTACCACAAAACAGTGTTTATCAGTTGTTTACATTTGACATAACACTGGCATTTAACACAAATGTTCAACAAGTGTTTAAGTTTTTGTAGAAAGACCCTGTGTTTGCGTGTGATTTTGTATAAAACGGCTATATCACGGCAAATTGACGTAAGGTGTCAATTTGCTTGCCAATTCATTTCCCTTACAGTGGGTACATGGAGCGTATTATCTATGTCCCAACTGATAAAAACAGATTTCATCAATGCAGGCATTTTTTTTTTTTTTTTTTGATATTGATGTGTACGCTTGGCATGTCTTGGATGTGTAGAATAAACAAATTTTCTTTCATTTCTTTTTTTTTCTTTGTTGGATCTTGAAGCTAGCTATACTCATAACTACCTCTGCGAACTAAACAAATTAAAAGCCCAATTCCGTAAAAAACTCGTATAATAAATTTAAGAACGATAACATCACTCGTAGCGTTAAGTGTAGTAACAGTGAACAACATTGGCATAAACATGCGCCCGCGCATCGGACGCCTCTTGTGTATCAACGGCGCATGCTATAGGCCGATGATTTCGCGCGCTGGATCTTTTTCAGCAGGATCTGAAAAGATAGAAAGATACATGTGAATAACTTGAAAATAAGAATCCAAGAGACACTGACTGCCCAATTTTGGACTTGGCATGACCCATTTATAAAAAAATGCAACTTATATTAGAAAATCCCGTATCTTTATTTACATTATTTAAAAAGCTAACACTCTTAAAATAGGTAATAATTATATACAAGTATATAAAACCGGCCAAGTGCGAGTCGGACTCGCCCATGAAGGGTTCCGTTACGTTACGATTTATGACGTATTAAAAAAAAACTGCTCACTAGATCTCGTTCAAACCAATTTTCGGTGGAAGTTTATATGGTAATGTACATCATATATTTTTTTTAGTTTTATCATTCTCTTATTTTAGAAGTTACAGGGGGGGGACACACATTTTACCACTTTGGAAGTGTCTCTCGCGCAAACTATTCAGTTTAGAAAAAAATGATATTAGAAACCTCAATATCATTTTTGAAGACCTATCCATAGATACCCCACACTTATGGGTTTGATGAAAAAAAAAATTTTGAGTTTCAGTTCTAAGTATGGGGACCCCCAAAATTTATTGTTTTTTTTCTATTTTTGTGTGAAAATCTTAATGCGGTTCACAGAATACATCTACTTACCAAGTTTCAACAGTATATCTCTTATAGTTTCGGAAAAAAGCGGCTGTGACATACGGACGGACAGACAGACAGACAGACATGACGAATCCATAAGGGTTCCGTTGCCATTTGGCTACGAAACCCTAAAAAGGAGGGGAAATAATCAAAGGGCATCAAAAAACTTGTCCGCATTGCTGTGAACAGGAAAAGTGCCCCAAAAGCTGGCAGCATTGCCAAATTAAAAGTAGACACTGAAAAAGATGCGAGTAACTTTACCCAGGAAGATACCGAAGGGCTCCCGCGTCGTGAACCCTTCGTGGTACTTCTGGGGGTAAATTAAACATCATTTACACGATGCATTTCTTTCCTGTGGCATACAATATAATCTTGTAATTTGTTGTCTCCCTCCTTCCCCACGCAAATCAAGTCAAATCGATCAAGTCTGTAGCTACACTAAGTAAAAGCTACAGTGCAACCTGGATTTAAGCGGGATCTCAAGGGACCTGGATTAGAGGGTTTTCATTTACCCAGTGTTCCAAATAGTCAGGTTTCTGTAAATAAGACAACTGTAATTTTTTTTTGCCCGCTAACGGAGGTCGAAATATACAGCTTTTCATTTATAGAGGAGAGGAACCAACGTGTGCAGACCCATATTCAAAATGATAAATTATTATTAGCGTCTTGAGGCTGATTTTTCAATCGACATATAATTTTTATTAATGGAATTGACGTCGCAAGAAGCTAGTGCATATAGCTCAATAAGGTTTAATAATTATTCCCAGAAACAAAGGTATTTTAATGCAAATGTATCCGGACCTCACTGTAAATAGCAGTAGTAGAGGTTTCTCATAATTATATCCAGAGGGGTAATTACGTCTGCCAGGGCCGCGGGTTGTTCGAAAGAGATACCGTGGCCCCTGGCACAGGCAACTGAAGGAACACGGGTGGCTTTTAGTCAGTAAAAGTACGACACGCCCTTCCGCTCAGCCCAGAGCGGGAGAGGCCATCTGATGATTTCCCACCCAAAAAATATAAAGCGGGTAATTGCGTAACACACCAAAAGTAGCAATGGGTTTCATTTTGACAGTTAAACAACATTATTAACGTTGTTGAGCTGCCCAGTTAAACAACATTATTAACGTTGTTGAGCTGCCAAATTTTTCGAACATATGAAGCAATGGATTTGCAATATCCTTCAAAATGATTCAGATTGTGATAGTGTGTTACGCAATTAGGGTGCAGGTCCCACTTAACCAGGTTACACAGTATTAGCGACGACGTAATAGCAGCATGCAAGTGAAGTTAAGAAAATTCTGACGTAAAAACTAAATATTACAACGTCTGAAGGCATGTTACCACATCACATACTGTTTATATTGATGGGGGGCTGACGTTTAGCGTCAGTAACGCTTAGGATTCTGCCTTTTCTGAAAATAGAGATGGGCAAATTTAGAGCTCCCGTATAGGTAAAGAAATGCAAAAAATATGTCTATAAATTTTATAATATTCTTTTTTAATTTTTTTTTTTTTTTGTAATCCATAGGCATCTAAATGCTCTTAAAAATCCACTATATTCATTTGTATCGATTCAAACTTTATGGCTGGTCCGAAGTGCGCTACTCGCTGCGCAGTACCTCACTCCTCATCCCTGCTCACAAATGAATTAGGTTACTGCGCAGCGACTCGCCTCATGTTCCGAGCTGCCATTAAGTTTGAATCGGGCTGTAGTTTTATTGTAACGAAAGTGAAGGCGAATTCTCAATCTCAAATTCAAAATTCAAATACGTTTGTTGTTTGTTACATGTAGAAAAAGATCTTATAGTTATTAAATAATACTAGCACTGTAACCTATGCGGTGTACAATATTCTATTACGTTATTATTACTTAGGTATTATAAACATTCTTACAGTTGGTCTAGTCAATCTTTGCATTTTAATAAAATTATACTATAAAAATATTATAAAAAATAATATGCTTCAGTCAAATTATACCCTAAAAATATTTATACATTGGTCAAATTATACATTAAAATAAAAACCATACATGCAATAGTCACACATTACATATTAATTAAACAAAATACATTAACCCAAGTTTTTGTCATTAAAAAAATCATTTATTGTGTAAGTACGCTTTACCAATCAAGAATTCCTTGAACTTAAATTTAAATATTATATTGATGGCTGAAATACTTTTAATACAGTTTGACAGTTTGTGATAAATGTTACTCCCATTCCAAATATACCTACTAGATTTAAATTTAACTGTTCTACATCTAATTCCGGGTAGCTCTTTTTTATGTCGTGCACTTCTAAGTGTTTCATATTTTCTTATATCGCTTTTTATCATTCTTGCCGCTTCATAAATATATAATGAAGGCAGAGTTAAAATTTTTAACCTAAACACTTGATTTAATCTGCTATAGATGTTCAAAACGTAGTCGTAATCTCATGTCAGCGACAATCAATGAAAAAAACTTGTCATCATTTTAGATAAATTACAGGCTTTTTAAATATAATTGAGACGAATTAAAATGCAGACGTTCTGAAAAATATGGGAACTGCCCCTCTGATCTAATACGCTCATTAGAGCACACGCTGCTGACGCTGCAACATAATTGCCCTAAAACTGATAAGAAAACACTCACCATATTATCATGGTCTATCTTCTTCTGCTGGTTCTTGCGGCACACCGCAGCGGAGGGCACAGGCCTCCGGGCCTCTTGTTGCTGCGCCGGAATAGAGCCCTTTGCATTCCTGGCACTTAAGATCTTCGACAGCAGGATATGATTGTGCCTCTCAATTTCTCGAAGACGCTCATTCGTGAAAGACATGTTAACTCGTCGAGATTTGGGGCCGGAAACTGACCTGGAATTCGACGATGATAGATGTAGCATTTTTGCTGTGCTAAAGCGGTACCTACATAGTTTTCCAAAAATTATGGATATGTTGCACGGTATACTTAGTATTTTTAACTAACGAAGGGCGCGCTTTACTTTTGGTAACGAAGTGTACAAACACGCTGTGGCATGTGCGTGAGACAGGGGGTCTACTCCGAAGTAGTATCGGCCGAATGATCGGCCGTTTCCTGCTAAGAAGTTACTATTTGGTTCGGTCGGTTCCGATCCTACACTCTTACACTCTTTCGAATATTGACTATGGTCCTGACTCAACTGAGCCGATCCGAACTTTTTTAGAATTTTTCACTATTATTCGGTTCGGCCATGTGTCGGTCCGATCCGAACATTAGCACTTTGCACTTCGGAGTAGGCCCCCAGGTATAGCGCCAAAAACACGCACACACACTCACTCAATCGATGTCGGTCGATGGTTAAGCTACGCTTGTCGCGGTCGGTTCGTTGATGGGTGGCCATCCATTACATATCGAGACCCCTCTGTATCTCGGAAAGCACTTTAAGCCGTTGGTCCCGCCCGGTTGGCATTCGTACATCTATGAGAGTCGTTACAAGTAGTCAGAAACCCAACAGTTTGACAACCAGTCATACCAAGGGGTACCGTGTTACCCAGTAACAGGGTTGTGGAGGTCAGATCACAATGTAAAATACTGGTATGCAGCTGTATCCGGTTAGACTGGAAGCCGAAAAGGCTAGGCAGATTGATTGCAGTGATTGTCATTGAAAGTGCCAATGCTCAAACTTACCCAAAACTCGTAGATCTCCCGGATATAGAACCTGGCGGTTTACTTGTAACAGAAGACTGACTTTTGGTTAATTTAACGGAAGACCTTGCAGTAGGCGCTCGACTCGTATCAGTCGACTTCGGTAAAGACTTCACAGAATCAATAGACACTTCCTCGTCACTACTCTTTACCTCATTCTCACTTTTATCCTCTTCAAATTCATCAGAATAAGCGTCCTCCTCATTGTAAGCTTCAGAAACTTCATTTTCGGACTCGGACCCTTCGTAGACGCACGATTCAACGCATATGTTAGGTCTTTTGACTCCGTCGACTATACAGCCCATTTCGGAGAGGTCTTTCGAGAGCTCATCAACTTCGTTGTTATTCTCCTCCTTGTAGTGTTTCGATTTCATCTGTTTACAGTCTCCGGATGAAAATTCGGTGTCGATGTAATTCAGTTTAACGTGTTTCTCTCGGCGTGCCATTGTGGAAGCGTGCAAGTAGGTACTGTGGGCTGCTAAAACAAGGAATTAGCTTACCTACAGGTGCTTGTTTGTTTACCTACGTAGCGAGAGGAAAATTGTGTGCCTGTCTAGGGCTACTACCTAATTACTAAATCAACCTTGATAGTCTTAGTCGCATCCAGACGTAAATATTTACGCTTTTTTTACTTTTAGCATGGTAATTGTGTTAGTGTGGTATTGCGTTTGCGAACGAAACAAGACCACAAAGTGTCTGAATAGTTTCCGCTGTGGTGTAGTATTTTTATGTGTCACGCTTACGATATTATGCCACTTATCGAAAACTTGTAGACCATGCAAAGTCAGGTGGTACTGCATGGTCTAAAAAGCTTCTGGGTAGATATATATAGCCTGACTCTGCCTGACGGGTCAGTAATAGTGTCTAGCTGGAGGTGTAAAGTTAGGAATTCAATTCAGCATCTAAATCTACTTTGCCACAGTACCTAATTTATACAGAGATGTTAAAAATACATATATAAAACAAAGTAACGTACCACGCGTGAAACGTGGAACTGTCAATCACAATATCCAACGAAGAATCTGCTAGCGCCTTACAATAAACATAAAGCAAATAGATAAACTACTAGTTACTGCTCTATTTAATATTAAAGTAAATTTAATGAACAAAACTCTGATTACTTTCAATAAATTACTTAAAAATTGTTTACAACGAAGCGATAATACGAAATAAATAATTATTGTAAATGAAAATTAAGCTCGGAAAACAACAACAAAAGACTTTGTGTCAAAATTATCTTGTTTTAGAATCTTACAAATGTCGTGTCAAAGACCATGAATTGCCAGTGTCTTGTCCTCTTTTCTTTCACTATAAACTCTTTCTTGTATTAACCCTTTATTCAGGAAATACTATTCAATAAAATCAAAACTTTGTAAAAAATCGATTACCGTCTTAGCAACAGCTAAACAAAAGTCGCGCGGTTTGGTTGCTGAGTTTGCGTTCCGTTTCCATGGAACGATTCCGGTGTACGCTGCGCTGCTAATGTTTCGGATGAAAACCTACCAGACTTGTATAGATTGTGAAACTACAAAACGATCTTTTTCAATTCACATCAATGAAAACTCTATTATGATAGTGGTTATTAATGATCATGCCATGAATAGGACAATTTATAATAAATTTAATCGAGTCGAGAATATCATCTGTATTTCGGTCGATGTTGACATTTCTTGTGATTCATTCACTCACTCGTTCACATAAAAACTACCTTTGGATGTGGGAATTCGTGTGTGCGATAATGATTTTTTGATAAATTCTGTGTTATTTAGTTAGATTATAACAAATTTATCATTAAAAATGGTGACTATAATAAAGAACCAATTACTAAAACATCTATCGAGGTAAGTGCACCCTTTAGTGTTTTCGAATACATCTCTTGTTCTATAGATTTATTGCAGTGATATTAATTTAATTAATTTTCAGTGAATTAAGCTTACAGGACTTTGGTTTAACATTAACATGTATGCTTTCAATGTATGAAACAAACGTAATGAACTTGGCACACATGCGTTTCTTTGTTTGACTTATTTATGTATTGTTATCATATGTATTCAAAAATGTTTTGTGCAAGCCGTAAAATATAAAAGAACACTCTTATCAGTTATATTACTTGCTCTGTTAGCCGCTCTAAATAAGGCCAAGTGCAATGAAAAAAATAGCTGTACACTTAGAACATATTCCATAATTATAACAGTCAAAATAGATAAAAATTTATTCTTATTAGTGTCGCGTCGTAAATGCGCGACTAACTGACGTGTTATGTTAGCAGTCGGTCCAATTCGTTAGTTGTGAGCCACACATGTTGTTGAACTTTAGTAAATTAGGCATCTGTTTCAAGGAGAATGCAACACCTTGGAAACTTCATGAATCATTGTTATTGATAATATTATTCTGTAAAATACCATTCATGTTTCTATTTATTAAGTTAGTTTTTCCTTAAATAAAATTAATTTCTTTTGTTGGGAAACCCTATTTTATTGTCGCTTCTGTTTATGACTTCTTAAATGGAGTTTAAGGATGCAATATCCACTTATAAATACTTTTCCAAAAGCGCTCACTATTTTGTTATTAAAATATTACAATCAAAACAGTCAAGTTTTTAATAAAAGAGCAATACATTAAAATGAAAAATAATAAGTTGAGTAAAAAAAAACAGTTCTAAATTCTAGAATAATGCATAATTATTTTTATGAATCAGGCTTGTTATTTTCTAGTTCCTATAACTGAATGATGACGCCTATTATAAAAAAGTAGGTATTACTATGACATGCATATTTATTGTGGTAGGGGGGGATAAACCAGAATACTAGTAAAAAAACATGCTAATCTTCAACACTGTTTACAATAACAATAATTCATTATTAACACATTTCATTTGCTTAGCAACACATGTGGTTCAGTTTATTATCACATAAATATCCTGTATTCATTATTTATTCTACCAATTTACATAAAATACACAGCTCCAAAAATTCTGGTATTATATTACTGTAATTTAGTTACATTTATCTTTATTGGCTAGCTGTGTAACCAAAGTGATAACATAAATTATCATGCTGTCTTTATATGCTTACCTTTACGACTTATACAAGTTGCACCCCAATTGTGTTAAAAATTTTCAAGCGCAATCTGCATCGTAATTGTGTAACACACAATCAATCGGAATCGGTTTCATTTTGACAGTTCAACAACATTCATTGCGTTATTTACGTGTTGAGCAGACAAATTTTTCGAATTTATGAAGCAATGGATTAGCAATTTGCTTCAAAATTATTCAGATTCCGATTAATCGTGTGTTACGCAATTACGGTGCTGAATGATTTTGAAGCATATTGCTAATCCATTGTTTCATTTGTTTGAAAAATTTGTCTGCTCAACAATGTAAAAAACTTAATGAACATGGTTGAACTGTCATGTTGAAAGCCATTGATACTGTTACTGTGTTACACAATTACCCCGCAGAAACAGCAGCATTTTGCAAAAAGCAATGATAGTATTCTTCTGGCAGCTGCAGAGAGGCAGCAGTCCCATACTTCCTTCCTTTTAGGGTCCATAAAGGGCTTGATTTTTCCCTAGCAATAGGGAAAATTCAAGCCCTTTTTTGGATCCAGTTCAAATTATATGTTTAAAACTGACTTAGTTGGTATTCATCATGATCATCAATTTCTTGCCATTATCCTAATTTATTGGGGGTTGGTGCAACATGTCTTCTTCTTGCTTAGTTCCAGTATTCCTGTTGGGTCATACACTATATATAGGTCAGCAATGATTTTTACTTAAATCTATCAACATTTTTTGTTAAATTGTTTGTCTACACCTAACATCAATGCTGCACACTTGAATTGAAGTGTATAAGTATAACAAGTGACGATCATTTAAAGTGGCAATGTGTAACTTGAAAAGCCTATAATCAGCGTTCCTCAAACTTGTGTATTATTAGTTTTCAACATTCATAATTAATTAATAGTTTATTTCTGGTTCCCTGGTGGTACCCAAGTTAGGAAACCCTGCCTTGAACAAATTAGGTACAATGTTTGAAAAAGTTCCTCTTAAAAAGGTACAGGTACACTGCTTCACAGAATAGGTACTTTGGTTTTTCATTATTCTGTTTTCATTATAAACTGTATGAATAAAACATGGGAGATGATGAAGTATTGAATTTGAATTATTCATAAACTTTGCAATGTACTTCAAAGAACATTGAATTTATTTTATAATATCAGGAAATTCATGTTTAAATTATATTTGAAATTATTTGATGTAAACTATTTTTTTTTTTGATGTATTGATTTGGTTGGTGATAACATTAATTTATTTTCAATAAACTTGTCCTGTTTAAAAACGAGCTTAAAATAATCAGCACTCTCCTAAGTAAAACAAATAAAACAACTTGAGAGGTGTCAAGGGACACCTGGAGGGAATGAAGTATAACTGGCTTGCTTTCTATAAGAGAGAGGGAGAGAGACAGACAGAGAAACACGCGCACGCCGCACGGCTTACAACTACAGCAAAAAGTGTCGTTCCAACTTTTGGTCTTAATTTTTTCCGTCTAGCCCCCTTTCGCAACGCGCGATAAGGAACTTCGTTCCAATAGCCGTTTTTACCCTCCTACTCGGCAAAAGCCTAACTCACATAATTACTTCTATAGGGGTTTGTGGGTAAATAATAATTATTATATTATTAAGGGCCTTACTCTCGTTTAGTACCGTAATACGGTCACTTTATGAAGAATATTTCTCATTAACGGCTTGATTAAATGATCTGTAAAAAATATATGTTTGCTATAGATTCATGAACAACATTTCTGTAGAAGGATTTTTTCGTATGGCTAATACTTTTGCCTTAAAAAAATATTTACCAACACGCTATTTTTTTCTGAAATTCGATATTACTTCTAAACGGCTTTGATGTTTGGAAATATTTTTACACTGAAAAATCGATGGTTAGAGGTACTACAGATTTGTCTTAGCTTATGTAAATCAATTAACATTTGCAAAGGAAATGTCCCCACTTTGAGATCGAGCTTCAGAGGGGCTCTGCGCGGGCGCGGGCGGCAGTCGTGCGTTAGCATTGAGACGGGATGGCTGTGTCGCTCGCTGCTACGCTCCGGCTATCGACCGACTATGCGCGTCTGTCTGTGTTAGTGCAAATATTTACGAACGAATTGTATCAGTGTGCGTTTATTGACTAGCTCGCTGCAGATGGCCCATTTCTATTGTGCGCGTGGACGCTTACGAATACTTACGATAGTAAAATACAAGTAGTCATATTAAACTGATATTAAAATGAGAAAAGATTGGATTTGATCAAAATAAAAGTCCAAGATGGCGGCTGCGAAAATTTTCAAGTTTTTCATCATGGGTGTCGTTTTCATATTTTTCGAGGGTGACAAAACCGATAGTGAGGTCAAAATAAAAATCCAAAATGGCGGCTGCAAAAATTTTCAAATATTTCATCATGGGTGTCGTTTTCATACTTTTCGAGGGTGATAAAGCCGATAGTGAGGTCAAAATAAAAATCCAATATGGCGGCTGCAAAAATTTTCAAATATTTCATCATGGGTATCGTTTTCATACTTTTCGAGGGTGATAAAGCCGATAGTGAGGTCAAAATAAAAATCCAATATGGCGGCTGCAAAAATTTTCAAATATTTCATCATGGGTATCGTTTTCATACTTTTCGAGGGTGATAAAGCCGATAGTGAGGTCAAAATAAAAATCCAATATGGCGGCTGCAAAAATTTTCAAATATTTCATCATGGGTATCGTTTTCATACTTTTCGAGGGTCATAAAGCCGATAGTGAGGTCAAAATAAAAATCCAAAATGGCGGCTGCGAAAATTTTCAAATTTTTCATCATGGGTGTCGTTTTTATGCTTTTTGGGGGTGATAAAGCCGATAGTGAGGTCAAAATAAAAATCCAATATGGCGGCTGCAAAAATTTTCAAATATTTCATCATGGGTGTCGCTTTCATGCTTTTCGGGGGTGATAAAGCCGCTAGTGAGGTCAAAATAAAAATCAAAAATGGCGGCTGCGAAAATTTTCAAATATTTCATCATGGGTGTCGTTTTCATGCTTTTCGGGGGTGATAAAGCCGATAGTGAGGTCAAAATAAAAATCCAATATGACGGCTGCAAAAATTTTCAAATACTTCAACATGGGTGTCGTTTTCATGCTTTTCGGGGGTGATAAAGCCGCTAGTGAGGTCAAAATAAAAATCTAAAATGGCGGCTGCGAAAATTTTCAAATATTTCATCATGGGTGTCGTTTTCATGCTTTTCGGGGGTGATAAAGCCGCTAGTGAGGTCAAAATAAAAATCCAAAATGACGGTTGCGAAAATTTTCAAATTTTTCATCACGGGTGTCGTTTTCATGGTTTTTGAGGCTGCTGAAGCCAATAGTGAGGTCAAAATGAAAATCTAAGATGGCGGGTGCGAAAATTTTCAGAATTTTCGTCATGGGTGTCGTTTTCATACTTTTCGAGGGTGATCAAGCCGATTGTGAGGTCAAAATAAAAATCCAAAATGGCGGCTGCGAAAATTTTCAAACTTTTCGTCAGTGATGTCGTTTTCATGCTTTTCGGGGGTGATAAAGCCGATAGTGAGGTCAAAATAAAAATCGAAAATGGTGGTTGCGAAAATTTTCAAATTTTTCATCATGGGTGTCGTTTTCATGCTTTTCGGGGTTGATAAAGCCGATAGTGAGGTCAAAATAAAAATTCAAAATGGCGGCTGCAAAAATTTTCAAATATTTCATCATGGGTGTCGTTTTCCCACTTTTCGAGGGCGATAAAGCCGATAATGAGGTCAAAATAAAAATCCAAAATGGCGGCTACAACAATTTTCAGATATTTCATCATGGGTGTAATTTTCATAGTTTTCGAGGGTACTACAGCCGATAGTGAGCTCACAATGTAAATCCAAGATGGCGGCTACAAAAAATTGTTTTTTTTTTAAATCATACATAAGGAACTTCGAATAATCTAAGTTATTCCGATCAAACTAAAATTTACTAATTATTACTTGATTTTAGGTACACGATACTTATTTGACAATAATATACTTAGTGTGATGAGTTGCCAAATAAACAATGTTATTTATCACAAGACCGCATGAGTGAGTGAGTGAGTGAGTGACAGATAGATTGCAAAAACAATATCCTATACAGATAAGACACAAGAAATGCGTTTCCGTGAATACTGTATCATTGTGTATTAAAATTCAATTGATTTAATACAGGTAACTTATTATTGAAAGATTATCTATTTATCCAGTTCTTTATTTAGATATTTAAGTAGGAAAACTAGTTTTATATGTAACCAACACCTCAAATGATGACTGAATAATTAGTTACAACTAAAACTAGATTTTTGAAGCCGCCATTTTGGATTTTTATTTTGACCTCACTATTGGCTTTATTACTCTGGAAAACCACGAAAACGACACTTATGAAGCAAAATTCCAAATTTATTGCAGCCGCCATTTTGGATTTTCATTTTGACCTCACTATTGGCTTCAGCAAACTCAAAAACCACACCCATGATGAAAAATTTGAAAATTTTTGCAGTCGCCATGTTAGATTTTCATTTTGACCTCACTATTGGCTCCAGCACCCTCGAAAACCACGAAAACGACACCCATGACGAATATTTTGAAAAGTTTTGCAGCCGCCATCCTGGATTTTCATTTTGACTTTATAATCGGCTCCAGCACCCTCGAAAACCACGAAAATGACACCCGTGACGAAAGTTTTGAAAATTTTCGCACCCGCCATCTTAGATTTTCATTTTGACCTCACTATTGGCTTCAGCAGCCTCGAAAACCACGAAAATGACACCCATGACGAAAATTTTGAAAATTTTCGCACCCGCCATCTTAGATTTTCATTTTGACCTCACTATTGGCTTCAGCAGCCTCAAAAACCATGAAAACGACACCCATGATGAAAAATTTGAAAATTTTTGCAGCCGCTATTTTAGATTTTCATTTTGACCTCACTATTGGCTCCAGCACCCTCGAAAACCATGAAAACGACACCCATGACGAATATTTTGAAAAGTTTTGCAGCCGCCATCTTGGATTTTCATTTTGACTTTATAATCGGCTCCAGCACCCTCGAAAACCACGAAAACGACACCCATGACGAATATTTTGAAAAGTTTTGCAGCCGCCATCTTGGATTTTCATTTGGACTTTATAATCGGCTCCAGCACCCTCGAAAACCACGAAAATGACACCGATGACGAAAATTTTGAAAATTTTCGCACCTGCCATCTTAGATTTTCATTTTGACCTCACTATTGGCTTCAGCAGCCTCGAAAACCACGAAAATGACACCCATGACGAAAATTTTGAAAAGTTTTGTAGCCGCCATCCTAGATTTTCATTTGGACTTTATAATCGGCTCCAGCACCCTCGAAAACCACGAAAATGACACCGATGACGAAAATTTTGAAAATTTTCGCACCTGCCATCTTAGATTTTCATTTTGACCTCACTATTGGCTCCAGCACCCTCGAAAACCACGAAAATGACACCCATGACGAGGTTTATCTACTAAACGGCCGTAGGTAATTATTTCAAGGTCACTGCCGAAACTATAACATCGTTCGATTGGCTACGGAACCCTAAAATGCTATTTAGGTACAGTGCTAGTTAGGTAGGTTTATTACTGATTTATAATAATTCAAATTGGTGAAACAGGATCACATTTTTTATAAAATCTCATTTTTATGTACTTAATAAATCCTCCTACCTACAGTATGCAAATAAAATGTTATTCGATTCCTAAGAAAAGTTTTACCCCCGCAGGAACTAAGTTCTGATTTTAAATAAAATCGAAATTTCTAAATGAAAAATGCTTAAAATATACGTAACATACGTATCAATCTATACAAAATATATCAGACTTGCAACCGCAATTCCCTTCTGGAATCGTTGGCAAAAATAGCGACCTGCGGGCGGCATGTCTGTGCCTCTGCATACTCTTTGATCGTCGTTTTAGTTCAGCGCGCCACCGCGCGCGTTTTACGTTTTCGGGAGTAGAGCGTTTAGCTCCGCCCACATGCACAAGGTCAGCGAGCCCTATATACACCTTAACTTGGCTGGGCAAAGGCCTCCTTCCAAACCTTCCATCTTTCGCGAGCACGCGCGTCATCCTCCCAGTTTTGACGGAACCTAAAAGTCTCATCAAGTATCGCGATGTAAATAGGTAAAGTAATTCATTCGCAAAAAATAAATGTTTGGTGATTCTATTTGCAAATCGTAGTTCCATTATTTTCAGATTCTTTTAAAATGGAACTAGTGATTAAAAAAAACATCAGTAGTTCCATCATGGAACTGTTAATGGTACTAGTGGCAACGAAGCCCTCTACGTGGCCTGCCGCGACCCCGCCTCACTTGATGTTGGTGTAACAGATTTTTACGTCCACAATAAAGAGAAGATTCCTGGTCTAAAAGAAAACTGTCTAAAAGAAACCTGTCTCTAACGTAAACCTTAATTCTTCACCCAACAGGTTCACAAAGAATCTGTCACCGGAACAGATCTCCCTCTCAGCGCTGCGAGGGTCTGGTGAGCTTCAGGACTTGACCTTGGATGAGGAGCTTCTGACTGATCTCCTGGAACTGCCCGGATGGGTCAGGCTCACGTCTGCCAAGTGCAACCGAGCTTCCTTCAGGATACAATGGACCAAGCTGAAGACTGTCCCCATTGTGCTGGTAAGTTAGACAGATCATTTTCCATTTACAAGTACCCCAAATACGATATCTAGGTCATTAGCACTAGGACCTAGACTTACGAGTTGTAGGTCATTAGTTCGACCCCAGGTAGGCTAGGGTCTTTGTGTCATTTATTTTATCACTAACTACTCTCAAAACGGCGAAGGAAAACATCGTGAGGATACCGGTACCCGGCATATCCTTGAACCAAAACTTCGAAGAAATGTGACATCTACCCCGGTGGGAACATTATCTAGGCTTTATGCTAAGCCACGGCTCGGGTACTGCCTGCTTAGGTAGGGCCGGTCAATAATATCAATGAAGATAATTTTAATATACTTAGGTGTCGTTAGAAACCAACCAAATGAATAATTTCTACTGGATTCTGTTTAGATCTAGTAAAAATTTGAAAACAGCCACACGCCTCGATAGAAGGTTAAGCCACGCTTACCGAGGTCGGTCCGTGGATGGGTGACCGTCAATTACATATCGAATCCCTCCATAAGAGTAAGGCGCGATTCGATATGCAACGTTTTCGATGACAGCAGCAGCAACAGTGCTGCTGCTGTCATTTGTAGATCTTTGACAGAAATCTAAAAAGTCTGACAACCAGTCTTACCAAGGGGTATCATATAAAATCGTATTAGCCAGTAACTAGGTTGTGGAGGTCAGATAAGCAGTCGCTCCATGTAAACTGGTATGCAACAGCATCCGATCAGACTGGAAGCCGATCCTATCCGATTCGATCCATCGAAAAGGCAGATGATATTTAAATTTTCCTTTTTATAAGAGTCCACAAATAATTGTTGGCAAAAACAGTTACAGAATGAATTTATCGTTTTAAATTCGTTGACCGACTGAACGTTATTATCAGCTTTGTATTATCTTACTAATTAAGTAAGTAATAACATAAATAAATAGTTGTTCTTATTACTATAACTATAATTCATTCACGTAATTATAGTCGAATGATATTTTCCATAAAACAAGGATTCCTTTGTAATATTCTGCGAAGTTTTATCAGTAAAAAATATAAGAAGCAGCAAAAATAAGATTATAACTCCTTATTAAACATCCGATCATCCGATCAGACTGGAAGCCGATCCTATCCGATTCGATCCATCGAAAAGGCAGATGATATTTAAATTTTCCTTTTTATAAGAGTCCACAAATAATTGTTGGCAAAAACAGTTACAGAATGAATTTATCGTTTTAAATTCGTTGACCGACTGAACGTTATTATCAGCTTTGTATTATCTTACTAATTAAGTAAGTAATAACATAAATAAATAGTTGTTCTTATTACTATAACTATAATTCATTCACGTAATTATAGTCGAATGATATTTTCCATAAAACAAGGATTCCTTTGTAATATTCTGCGAAGTTTTATCAGTAAAAAATATAAGAAGCAGCAAAAATAAGATTATAACTCCTTATTAAAACCATAATCATTATTATATATCTATATAATATACTAATAATAAAGCTGAACAGTTTGTTTGTTTGAACGCCCTAATCTCTGGAACTACAAGTCAGATTGGAAAAAATATTTTTGCAATTGTTAGCCTAATGTTTAAAGAAGGCTATAGGCTATTTAACATCACGCTTCGATCCTTAGGAGCCGAGCAAAAAAAACAACAATTAACCTAACCGAAAACGAAGTCAGGGCGCTGGCGGACGATGCGATGCGATGCGGTGGGGTGGGACGGGGGAATAAAAAAATTTTACGTGTTCGATACGCGGACAGAAACTAGTGCTATAATAAGAGTAATTCTAGAAAACTACAAAGTCTGTATACCACGATGCCACATATCTATGATACAGAATACAGCTTTACTCAGTGGTACGTTGTAATCATTATCTTCATTTACACGTTGTAATGCTAAATAATTACTAGCACCAATGTATTGTGTGCTCATTAAAATCTCCATAGCAATGTTATTTATTTTAATTATGTAAAATTCTATCTATCTTGAAGGTTTTTTGGCCTACAGGATAATAATATGGGTGGATTTCATTCAGGAAAATTACTCTAAAAATTATCTACATTTTTTTTATATCTAAGTTAAATATTAATGTTTAAGGGGTGATTTCACCAGTCAGATATATTTTATCAGTGGAATGAAAATGACGTCTGACAGTTCAAAATAAAAACTGTCAAAATTTTTAAATTTATTCACAGGATAGGACTTATTCCAAGTATAAAAGTTCGGTGATTGGTGGTATTCGCCAGACAATTTTATCCGAGGAATAATTTTGAATTTTTGACAGGTATTCGATACAAAATCTGTACGTCACAATTTTATTCCACGAATAAAAAATATCTGTTGATTGAAAAATCACCGGAATAAATTATCTAAATAAAGGTGAAACCCGCATCAATATCCGTTGTGCAGCTTAGAAGAACAACGCGGTCACTCTCAGACAACACTCGAAAAGCGATTTTATTATATCTATAGGACAAACATTTAAATTAGTATACAATGAGCGGTCTTATCGCATAAGGCGATCACGACGAAAGGAGACAATCCAATCCAATTTTAACAAATTATACATCCATATTATAAAACCACTATAAATATTACCAGCACTCTAATTGTCATTTCGGAGGATATTGTTAATCCATTGCTTAATATGTTCGAAAAATGTGTCTGCTCAACAACGTAAATATCGCAATGAATGTTGTTGAACTGTCAAAATGAAACTCATTGCTACGGATAGCGTGTTAAGCAACTACCTCGCAGTCCTTGTTATTATTTTCATGTAAATTAAGTGTGAGCAAAATATTTAGATTTATATTCCAAGTTTATGAAAGAAGTTGTCTGAATTTTAATGCTCCTTGCAGAGATGAGCGGTGGGTTTACTCTCGTTTCTAATTTCCAACTACAAGAATATTATCCAGCATCGTATTGCCGCTCATTACTAAACACTAGCATTTATCCGCGGCTTCTTTATTTATCCCACCAGAACTTACTTCCGGGATAAAAAGTACCCTATCTCCTCACTCAGGTCATGGTCTAACGGTGTACCAAATTTCATCAAAATCCATTTAGCCGTTAAGGCGGTACCCCGAGCTAAGTGGCGCCCGCATTGAATAAAAAATCGTAGAATAGCACAGAAAACAAAAATAAAAAAATTGCTTCTAGGAGTTTGTTACAAAGAGGATAAAGTATTTTTACGTTGTTAAAACAGGACTCAAAATGTTTAGTATCCAAAGTAGATAGCAAAAGTACCAAAAGCGGTCATTTTTGACAGTTTTGCTATCTACTTTGGATACGAAACATTTTGAGTCCTGTTTTAACAACGTAAAAATACTTTATCCTCTTTGTAACAAACTCCTAGAAGCAATTTTTTTATTTTTGTTTTCTATGCTATGCTAGGATTTTTTATTCAATGAGGGCGCCACTTAGCTCGGGGTACCGCCTTAAGACGAGAAAAGGTTACAGATTTTTAATATTACATAAGTCCTAGATTTTGCCCGCTGCTTCTCCCGCGTGTATGTCGGAAATTATCCCACGGGGACGTTCTACCGGGATGCAAAGTATCATATGTTTTAATACAGGTTATAACCTATCTTTGTATCAAATTTCATCCAAATCCGTTCAGCCGTTTTTGCACCAATGCGGAACAAACATACATCCAGAGCAACGGACAAAAATTCTTCGTCGCAATTTTATTATACATAATATGTATAGATATGGATCACCTAATTAATGAACTAAAAGAACTATCACACATGAAACACGCTATTATTCAATGATCTACTAAGTCAACTCTCATTTGTGATAGTCAGTAATTAAATAAACATGCATTATCTAACACTAAACGTAAACATCTATGTATACAGTTGTAAACATTTCTCTTTGTATAGTAACTTTACTATCGGATTTATCGGTGAACTTTTGCTTTATCATAACTTGGCTCTCCCTGTTAAATAGTTTCCCAATAACCCATCTCTCTCCCTGTTAAATTCTACTCCACCACTGGAGCAGCGTAATTATTGGGAAACAAAGTTGAGTTTGCAAATTAGATGAACCTGCCTTTTAACTGAACGTTATGCCACAGTCAGGAGCAGTGGTGAGCCAGTGGCAACGGTCCCGACTTACGAGTTGTAGGTCGTAGGTTCGAACCCAAACAGCCGCTTCACTTTGTGTAAATAATTCATCACCACTGGTCTCAAAACGGTGAAGGAAAACATCGTGAGGAAACCGTCATGTCCTAGAACCAAAAATTCGAAGACATGTGTGACATCTACCGACCTGGGGGCCTACTCCGAAGTGCAAAGTGCGAATGTTCGGATCGGACCGACACATGGCCGAATCGAATATTATTGAAAAATGCGAAAAAAGTTCGGATCGGCTCAGTTGGGTCGGGACCATAGTCAATATTCGAAAGAGTGTAGGAGTGTAGGATCGGAACCGACCGAACCAAATAGTAACTTCGTAGCAGGAAACGGCCGAACATTCGGCCGATACTACTTCTATAATATGTAGAAATAATGTAAAAAGTGTTTCACTCTTGATAATTCGCTACACAGAGATTCCCATTAATATCGTTAATTATTAAACGTCGATCCAGTATCCCTGTTTCAAAATGTTGTTATCCTGTACCTTTGTTGGCAAAGGATTACGTTCATAGTTCATACGTACGCTTAGCGGAGGCTTATGAGACTTTTGTATAAATAGTGTGCTTCCGGGCTTTTTGTTAATCGGCTATTATCCGTTTATTTAGCGGAACTGTTTTGGGAAACGTAAAGAAATAAAAAATACACGTGTATTTTTTTGTTTTCTTACTTTAAACCGTAGGGAAGAATATAACTACGTTTTTTAAAGAAAAGAGAGAAAGAAAATAAGTTTAATTGACGCAGTCACATACCACGACATACATACCACGCGGGCGAAAGCTATTTTATAATATTTGATTGACGTCACGAAAATATCTTTGATTAGAATTAAACTGTTATCACATCAGACTACGTCCTTTCCCAGGGTTCAAAGTATCCCCATACCAAATTTCATCAAAATCGGTCCAGCCGTTTCGGAGATTAGCCGGAAGAAACAAACAAACATACAGACAGACATAAATTTAAAAAATATTTTTTTGTTCTAAGTACCGTATATATTTAATAATTAAGCATTTAGTAAAAACAGTTTTTTTAACAAATCAAACTAACACTTCAATTTTTATTTATTTGTAGGTACTTATAGATAACTAAATACTGCCATTATAAAAATGTTGTAAATAAACATCGCAGTTTACTATGGTTTCCTGATAATCACGTTATCAACTGCAACTGTTGATAAGCATAATTATTATAATGCTAATAGTTAGACATGTATAACAATAGGTACTTCCTACTCGATATGACACGCATAACATTGTGTTTTACTTCGACCTTTCAGATCGACTTTCGACTGATCGACGTCGATCGATCAAAATCTAGTTGCACCTTTTTTAAGGCTTTTATAGGAGTTGGAGCTTATTCAAGTATATGCTACTGTCATTTTACTTCGGTTCTGACTCTTGACAACGAAATAATATTAAAAAGTTATACACATTATCCTACTAATATTATAGAACGCGAAAGTTTGTACGGATGGATGGATGCATGGATATTTGTTTAATTCTTTCGCGCAAAAACTGGTGAAAGGATTTGGATGAAATTTGGTACACAGATAGTTTATAACCAAGATTAACAAATAGGATACTTTGTACGTGTATCCCGATATTCTCACGGGATCGAAACTTATTCGTGTGAAACCGCGGGGTGCAGCTAGTCATAGATATAATTAAAATATTATGATTCATCATCATCCAACACATACCAGACTACAATACAGTACCTATAAATAAATTTATTAATGAAAAATCCCAACTAGTATCCCTGAATGACTACTGGCAGCTTCGATGTGGCTGTCGGCTAGCAGCAGGGATCAGCACTCAGTCCGTACCTCTTCGTGCTGATAATGGATGCTCTTACATCGGATATCCAAGAGGAGGCTCGCTGGTGTATGCTGTTCGGCGATGACATTGTGCTGTGGCCGAGAACGGCTTAGAGGTCCAGAGCAGATTAGAGGGGTGGTGGAAAAAACTCGAGACCATAGGCCTGCGAGTAAGTCGGACCAAAACGGAGTATCTGTTTTGTGATTTTGGCGGTCTCTTAGGGCCATATCTCTTGCCGGAACGCCCTTATCGATCTGCTCCGATTTTCGGTACCTCGGGTCACTTGTCCAAGGAGATGGCGAAGTAGACCGAGACGTAACGCACCGGATCAACTCAGGGTGGATGAAATGACGACAGGTCACAGGAACAACTTGCGACCCACGGATGCCCCTCAAGTTAAAGGGGTAAATTTATAACTCCGTGATAAGGCCTGTCGCACTTTATGGGTCTGAATGCTGGGCTGTGAAGAATACGGATGAAAAAAGATTGCATGCAGCGGAGATGAGAATGTGGAGTGACGAGAATGGATAAAGTAAGAAATAAGCATATAAGAGGAAGTTTGAAAGTGGCGCCAGTGACAGAAAAGTTGAAACGAAATCGTTTGGCTTGGTATGGGCATGTGATGAGAACGGACGAAACGCATGTGACTAAAAGAGTGATGAATATACATATTGATGGATGGAGAGGGAGAGGAAGGCCGAAGAAAATATGGATGGATTGTGTGAGGAATGATATGAAAGAGAAGGGAGTGAATGATAGCGTGACGGTTGAGAGGGAGAATGGAAGAAGAAAACGGGTTGCGCCGACCCGGAGTAACATGGGATAAGGGCAGAAAGATGAGTATCGCTGAGTGACCGCCACCTACCGTAATGAAACTAATTAAATTATGCCAATCGCATTTACGTTCGACTAATACATGATAATATGATTAACTATACAGAGATACACATACTAATATCATGGTAATGCTATTACATGACACATTTTGATAACCTGAGGGCCTACTCCGAAGTGCAAAGTGCGAATGTTCGGATCGGACCGACACATGGCCGAACCGAATATTATTGAAAAATGCGAAATAAGTTCGGATCGGCTCAGTTGGGTCGGGACCATAGTCAATATTCGAATGCGTGTAGGAGTGTAGGATCGGAACCGACCGTACCAAATAGTAACTTCGTAGCAGGAAACGGCCGAACATTCGGCCGATACTACTTCGGAGTAGACCCCCTGATTTGCCTTGCCTCCGACAGCAAACGGATGTCGGAAGAATAGCGGTTGTCGATTTGATTTAGGGCTGACTTTTCCAACGCCAGATAATTTTACCCGAGGAATAATTGATTGAAAAATCAGCTCTAACACCTGATTTTTCCAACGCCAGCCGGTCGATTCTGTAAAAATCTCACCGTGAAAACTCAAGTGAAGTGAGCTTGATTTGAGTTGTCAGTAGTGTCAATTCCTAGCATTATTTGGAATCGCTCACTCCACGATCACTTCATCTAAGTTTTCACGGTGAGATGGTTACAGAATCGCACTGCTGATAAGTTTTATTCGTATATCGAATAAATTGACGACTGACAGATTTTATAAATGGAAGAACAGTCAAAAATTCAAAATTATTCCTCGGGTAGAATTATATGGCGTTAGAAAAATCAGCGCTTTTTAAACTGACTCTATACTCCTTTAATTTTTAATGAAATTTTATGTTGTTACGAACATAGCATATTCGAACCCATAGGTTTATGTAATGTGTCGTATTTCAACGTTGCATTAGTTATGTCACGAAAAAATCGCAATTGAATGTTGCCAAGTGTTGACATATTGGTGCTCGTGACTACAGCGTTTAGAGGACTCCTACGATAATATTGATTGATTTTCAATAATAATAATAATAATAATATATTTATTAGACCAAAAGAATATACAGGTTAAACAATTTGTCTTAGCTACATAAAATTATGCTTAATAGTAAATCAGTTACAATTGTGACTAATTATTAGCATCTGCTGCTGAACTAGGTTTATAGCCTGTGTCTCAGCACGCAGCGCCTCAAGCCCTCGGACTGGGTATGCAAGTATGAGCTTAATAACAAAAGGAAACAGTATATTAAAATTAAAATAAAAGTTAAAATTAAAATATGAGCATAATTATATAAAAATAATGAAAGGTTGATGTCCTCTAGGTGTGTAAGGTGAAGAAGGTGAGTGTATGTGTGTAAGAGGGTGTGTAGAGAATTACGTAATTTTAGCTAGTAGATTCTATAGGTCAAGCCGACAAACTGCTTTATTACTATTTCAGGATGGTCAACATATTCTCCGTTTGGTCGTACGTTAATTTCCAAAGCCACAGGGATACCGAATTCTTCATAGTTACCTCATTCATCGAGTATATTTCTAGAATCTTATTTATTTTGTCATATAAATAAGGGCCCAAAAATGGGTAAAATCTACGAATAAAAGCCGTTTTTAGGTGTGATAACCTCTTGCATACAGGTAAACCCTTCCGCCTTGTTAACAGAGTTGGATTGTACTCCAAGATAACATGCTGTTTTGAGACGATACTCAAGACAAACAGTTGGCGCACAGTCAGCACCTCACAGTATTCATAAAGAAGTGTGGTGGAGTAACGGAAAGGCTTAAAAGTACAGAGTTTCAGTATGGTTCTCTGTGAAACCTCAAGTTGGTTTATCGTAGTTTTCGGTGCACCGCCCCAGGACGATATGCAATATGTAATCAGTGACTGACAAAGGGCATAGTAAATTTGTTTTAGGAATATCGGGGTCACTACGTGTCTCAATGTTTTAAAAATGTAGGTAAGCTTACGAATCCTTTTACTCAGCAGTTGAATGTGTGCTTTGAAGCTAAAATTTTCATCAATTACAACGCCCAAATATCTAATTGTCTTTGCACGTTCTAGAGGGGCGCATGAGCATTTAGAATAACCCACAGTGTTAAGGGTACAGTTATGCGCGATTAGATTTAGACTCGCATGTGAAGGATTACGGATCGAAAAGGTCAGGTACTTTGTTTTTTCAATGTTTAAGGTAAGTACATTATCATAAAGCCACTTTTTTACCAAATCAAAACCCTCCTGGGCTAGCTGGTAAGTCTCATTCCATGTTTTAGCAGCGAAAATGAGGGCAGTGTCATCTGCATATGTGATTATTTTTCCATGAAATGAGTTCAGACAAAGGAGATCGTTTATGTAAACGAGAAAAAGCGTAGGGCCAAGGATGCTACCTTGCGGAACACCATAAGTCACCGGACGATCAGTACTAGTATAGGGACCCACCTTAACACATTGAGTCCTGTCTGTTAGATAATCGGTCAAAAGGGTAAGTTGTTTCCCCCTAATGCCAATCATTTCCAATTTTTGTACAAGGATTTGAACAGAGACCGTATCGAAAGCCTTTGCTAAATCGAGAAATATTGCTATACATTTATTACCTTTATCTAAATTTGTGGTTATAAAATTCGTTAAATTGCTAACAGCGTGATCAGTGGATTTACCACGGCGAAAACCAAACTGATGATCAGATAGAATGTGCTTACTTTCAAGATAGTTTACTAAGCGTCTGTTGATTATTTTTTCAAGAATTTTTGAAAGCGAAGGTAATATGGAAATAGGCCTATAATTTTCAATACGGTCTCTGGCCCCACCCTTGTGAATTGGTCGGATCTGAGATTTTTTAAGGGCTTTGGGAAAGCTACCATTTACTAGACACATGTTAAAAATGTAGGTTAAGTGAGGCACAAGAATATCCTTATGATCTTTCAATAGTTGGTTTGACAAATTATCCCAACCTACAGAACAATCATTTTTGAGTGTAGTTATTAGGCCCATAACTTCATCTTCATCCGTGTCAAAAAGTACAAAAGAATTAAGATTTTGGTCACGGGACTTTTTAATTTCCTCGGGGGCCGTGGCCTGTACTTGCGCTATTTGTTCAGCCAATGATTTGCCAACGTTAGAATAATAGAAATTTATTTCATTCACAGAGAGTTGAGGAGTGTCCGTTATTGAAAGCAACTCCTTTGGATAGTTCACATTTTTTGCTGAATTAGTTATATTTTTTATTGTATCCCACAACTTTTTGCTATCTTTACCAGCTTTTCGAACAAGTTCTCTATCATAATTACGTTTAACTTTCTTTAAGATTGAGTTACAGAAATTTCTGTATCGAATGTAGGTTGTTTTAAGAATTATGTTATCTGGAAATGATTTTGATTTTTTATGTAGTTTATCCCTGTTGCGCATGCAGCGCAACAGGCCCTGTGTTATCCATGGTTTTATAATCCTTTTGCGACGTGAAAGTACAATGGTTTCAGAATTAAAACTTAAAGCGGTCTTTAATTCACCAATGACATAGCTGAGTGCAGAGTCACAGTCACCAGTTTCATAAATCGGAGTAAAGTTAATTTTGCTTATGTCTTGAGTTAGACCCTCCTGATCTATTTTAGTGCGCGTTAAGAAGGCATACTTACGCGACTGTTGCTTTTTCAAAGAAAGTATGACAGATTTGTGATCTGTGAGCGTAGATTGTGGAACAATGGTAATGGAAGGGAGCTTGGTTTTCAAGAGCACATGATCTAAACAAGAGCCACTAGCGTCACGAGTGATAAAAGTATGTGCTGGCAGTAGACCGTGGTAGGCAGTGAGAGACAGATATTGATTGGAAGCCGTAGTCAGATTCTCGGAAATTAAGTCTATATTTAGATCTCCCACTATTGCGATATTTTTATAACCAGATAATTTCACCAGAGTCTCGTCCAGTGATGTCAAAAAAGGGTCAATGTTAGAGTAAGAGGGGGACCGATAGAGAGCCAGTAACGCCGTGTCGTTGTTTCCTATTTTAATCACGAGGCAATTACAATTCCGTATATTAGGTTCCTCAACACAAAAGCTAAGTTCTTCCTTTATATACACAACAACGCCATCGTTTTGCAGCGGGTTTGATGAAGTAAAAAATGAACAATAACCGCTAATTGTGGGAATACAAGATACACAAGTCAGCCAACATTCGGTCAGGATGAGTACGTCACAATCAAACCCGAGTCTGGTTAGTAAAACCTGAAAACCTAGAAAGTTACAATTCAGGCTACGAACATTTTGAGTAATAACTGACAGCGATGAATGTGGTGGAAATATTTTGTTGCAGTCATCAACTTCACATTCGTAAGATTCCGATACAACAAACTCATCGATGCTATTTGAAAGATTATCAAAATCAGCCATTGGTACGGAAGTAACATATATGATCAAGCTGACAATATTCCAGTGAAAATGAGTTTAATATGATTTCCAAATTTGAGTAAATATGATATAATTGAAGTTTGTCAATTTTGGTATTATAAATAAAGTTACGGGACTTTATAACAACAAAGAGCAGTCTTATCAATACAGTACGGAAGCGTATCGAGTGGTTGTGGATAGCTATGCTGTAATCCCCGAAGAGTAAGGCAAAGATGTATCTATAGTAGGTACACCCATATTTCGCCAGTTATGTTTATGTCTCAAATAATAAGAGTTTTGTCAACCCAAAACCTATAAATAACGTTCCCAATAGTATATGATTCAGTCGCGACAGGTTTCGACACGTTTTTACCTCTTTATAACAAATAGACCAACCAACCCTCAGTTTAACGAATTACTTGATATAACGAATATTTACTTGTTCCCTTCCGATTTGTTATATCGAGGTTGCACTGTACTATCACATATGATATGCAAAATGCCCTTTTAGTACGTGATAATTTGGCAATCTATGACTAATGTAGCTATACCATTCCGTGCTAATAGATATTAATCGATCCACCAATATTAGATACCTACCCTGAGTTTTGAGTACGTTTGTCCTGCCGTATTAAGAGGGGGAATCTAGCTAAATAGCCTATATTCAATTTGATTTTTCATGAAATTGATAAGTAGGAGGGCACGAACAAGTTTGGTCTCCGCAACTAATATGTCTCTGACATCAAGTCTACGGGTTTGTATGCAAGTGCGCGTTTGTAGCGACGCGACAGCTGGGTGACATTTTTGTCCGCGGGTTTGGACGGAACTGTCGCCCGTCTATTGTTTGCAATTTGCAATGCATGTGCGCGCTCGGCGACAAAAAAGTTGCCGGCTAGCCAGTTTTTTTTTTTTTAAACGTTGCCCCACACTAGTAATTTCTCCTGTGTCGTGGGTGCATTTACAAACATTTAAACTCACATACACAAACAGCCAGACCCGGAACAAATACTTGTAGGCCATACAAATGGCCGCGACACGCAGTGCAGCAGTCAATCGCTTAACCACTGCGCCAACCGTGCCGTCCAAGTTGCCGCTCAACCGAAAATTTAACAAAAAAGTAGCGTTGCTGTCGCTCCCGTGTGCGCATTGTCCAAATCGGCGAGTAGACAGCGACAAAGACAAAAAAGTTGCTGGGCAACTAAGTTGCTCGTGGGTGCCTTAGGTATAAAAAATAATAATATGAATAGCAACATGATATTTCCGAGATATTGTTCGAAGGTGACTAATCCGTTCTAATTACGCATCAGTGTCCCCGTCGCCGTAATTCAGTTAACCTAGTTCACGCCAGTGAACTTAACTAAGTAGGAAGACGTTCAGCTTATACTATTTACAATGCTTGAACAGGTTTGACGGGCTTGTGGCTAAGTATTAACAGCCGCACGGGTAGATCGATCAGGTTAAGCTACGCTTGCCGCGGTTGGTCCGTGGATGGGTGTCCATCTTCACATACCAAGACCCCTCGGAAAGCATGTTAAGCCGTTGCTTCCGGCTGTCATTCGTCGATCTTTGACAGTTGTTACGGTCACGTACGTCTGTAGCCTAAAAATCTGACAACCAGTCATACCATGGCGTATCGTATTGCCCAGTAACTGGGTTGTGCAGGTCAGATGGCAGTCGCTCCATAATCCATATAAAATACTGGTATTCAGCTACATCCGGTTAGACTGGAAACTGGTCCCAACAAAGTTGGGAAAAGGCTAGGCAAATGATGACTGCTTGAACATTTTAGCGAAAATACGTAGCCAGAAAGTGTCTGATACACATAATAGAGTTACTGCCCGTTCTTCTCCATAGGAACCTCCTACACTTTGGAACGGGCAACTAGCTTCATCCTTCTGTCTGACCAGCCGACCCCTTGACAATTCAAAAGTGCCTGTAATTGGTTTAATTGAAATAAATACTTTGAGTTTGAGATTACTTAATTTATAACGTTTATTTCATTACGCAAGTTGACCTTGCAACTGACTTGACTTTGTACAGTAGAAAAACTTAAAGCTGGCAAACTAGTTCAAATTCAAATTCAAAATATTTATTTTCCAGAAAATACATTGTTCAACAAGGGAAGACCTTAAAGCCTAAGAGTTATTGTATTCTGCCTGCAAGCAGGCGTGCAAATTACAGTCAATAATAAGTTCATTCATTTTCACATCATACCCAAAACGCAAGTCGTGAACATTATATAAATTAAACAAAAACAGACCAAACCAATATAACATTGATGCATTTCAATACTTTTAAATTGTCAGATTATAAAAATTAACAAATACATATTTAAAAAAAAAAAGTCAATACAATAAAATTAAAAATGTCAATCAAATAAGTTTAAATGTCAATATCTGTAACTAAAAATGTCAATAAAATTAAAGAAAAAGAAAACTAGTAGCAAACTAGTTTACGGCCTGCAGTGCGATTCTGTAACCATCTCACCGTGAAAACTTAGGTGAAGTGAGCGTGGAGTGAACTGTCATTCCAAATAATGCTAGGGATTGACATTACTGACAACTCACATCAAGCTCACTTCACTTGAGTTTTCACGGTGAGATTATTACAGAATCGATCGGCTGTTTCACCAACTCCAGAAGATCCTATTTACCTATTTATATAACAGTTAATTTTATAAAAACATCTGATAGGGCTGATTTTTCCAACGCCAGATAACTTTATCGGAGAAATAATTTTGAATTTTTGACAGTTCATTCATACAAAATCTTTCAGACGTCAATTAATTTTATTCCACGAATAAAAAATATCGGTCGATTGCTAAATCTGCCTTAAGTGATAGATGGTAATGCCTATCCGGCAATTACTAGATAGTTACGGGTAGTCAGTAGCGCAAAAGTCTGACGACCAATTTTACAAACGGGTATCATCTTATTCAGTTACTGGGTTGTGGACGACAGATAGGCAGTCGTTCCTTGGAAAACACTGATATTCATCTGCACCCGGTTAGATTAGAAGCTGACTCGTAACTTAGTTGGGAAAAGACAGGCATGTGTTCCTCATGCCTCTAAAGGCAGATTGAGTACGTATCCGGACTCTGAAATTACGGTTCAATGTCTTTTAATTGTAGCGGGATCGTCCGAAAGGGTTACCGCTGCCCTGGAACATAAAGGGCTAAGGAAGGAACACGGGTGGGTTTTAGTCAGTAAGAGGCTGACACTCCCTTTCGCTCCACCCAGAGCGGGAGGGGCCATTTGATGATTTCACATGCTCAAAAAAAAAAAATTTCAAAAAAGTCTTTTAATTCATCTGACAGATACGCCTAAAGTGGCACCGGTGACTGAAAAGTTGTGTGGAAATCGTTTGTCATTGAATAGGCATGTGATGCGCAGGAATGAGGATAATGTCGTGAGGAAAGTTATGAGTACCTATGAATGTGAATTGGCTATTAAAGAGTAGGGAAAGACCAAAGAAACTATAGATGCACTGTGTGAATAATGATATGGCTAGAAAGAGGGTGACTACCGAGATGACGACTAATAGAGAAGTATGGAAGAAAAAGACGTGTTTCGTCGACCAAAAATAAATTGGGATAAAGCCAAAAAAATGATGATGAGATAGGCCTAACTGTGTAGAAGCCCTTAGCATTAAATGTCGCAGAAAATCCTCTGTTCTGCGGTCAGCCCGATACGTTCCAACGCACTGCGGTAGTCAATGTATTACACTCATTGTCTTCCTTATTCTGTAAAGTTATGTAGATTCTTCCGACAATATAATCTCTTAACTTATTAGCAGTACGTGTCAATGCCAACACGCGTTATTAAAACAATGCTGCCTAAACCTAACTACTGAGTCTGCGAACGCTATGTTGCATGATAATAGTTTTCAACGTAGTTATTTGCACTGACATATTATTTATGGTTAGGTTCTGCATAGTATGTGCAATGTGCATGTCAGGAGGTTCGATCCAGGCAACACAGTTTGTGTTGGTATATTGCCGTGTGCTAGTTGACATATATGGCAAATAAATTTAATTTTATGTTTTGTGTTTCGAAATGTTAATTACTTACTATTGTTTGTTTAGAATCAAGTTCTTCTAACTGAACAGACAGCTGTGCTGCTGGGGAGTTTGTTGCGTCACCTCTTCTTCCCAGCTAAAGCAGTAGGAATTGCAGTAGTGCGGGCGTTTTGGGGGATTGTCTCATGTAATGTTTACGTTCAAAAAGTGATTGTCTGATTCTCAACCTAGTTTGAATATGTTAAAATGACTTTTGATTTTGAATCGGGTAGGATCCAGCAACATTAAAACAACCTCAGCCTCGAACTGCCTTCTTCGATTGACTCACTATTACTTTGGTACTTTTTAGTATTTGCCCTTGCATTGAAATTATTTCGTTATATTGCATCGGCTGCATTCTGACTATAACTGCTTTACTATGCTATTCCTTAGTCAAAAACAAAACGGTCTGCTGCCAAATCGGAAACGTTCGTTACAGTTTTCAATATTGCTGAATTAAGGGAAGCTAAAGTAGTCCACTTAATTTTTTGCAGTTGAAGTTGTATGTTGATTCGATACATATGATTCGCGACCGTAACAATAACTACAGTATTATAATCATTAGAATCAGCAATACAACTCCTTGAATTAGAATTGGCCTCAAATGTCTCGATTTCATGAAATAGTCATTCAATGGGGTAATATGAACTTAGAGAGTTGTATTGATGATTTTTATGATTATAATTCTACCGGCTGCCTTAGTTTTGTGTAAAAAAAAAAGTAATTTCTGTGCCATAGACCCTGTTTTTTGACACATTGGTGACGGCCATTAGATCAACATACAATCTGATACAAACCAGCAAATTGCAAAAAACGTAAGTAAACGAGGGGCCACCCTGACGATTTTTCCGTAAAACAAAGTCTTTCGGCACTTCTGCCTTACTCCGCGTAACACAAGACAAATACCCCTTTCTTTTCGTGGCTTGATAAATTATACATTCTACTCAAAACAACCACATTACTTTTACTTTATTATCAGAAAACATTATTTTCACAAACGCTGAACCCAAATAAACAATGAATAATGCATTGAAGCCGCGCCGCTTGGCTGAGCTTAGTAACCTTGATCTTACGACCAATGATTACGTTTTTTTGCTAATATCCTGCAGCTGCTAGTTTGTGTTACTGTACTTAAATGTAATATAGATAAAAGTCTCGGTTTACCTTTTATTTTATCGGTCTCCGAGACACGGGGATATCACACCGCTAACTTCCAAACTCCGGGCTGTTACACGCTCGTAGCAGCCGTTGGTCCTGCGCCTGATCTCTCTCCGTTCATGTCAGATTGCCGTGCCATCAGACTATGAGAGTGAGGGAAGAAAGAGTGCACCTGTGTCTGCGCACACATTTGAGCACAATATCTCCCGCGCCGGAGGTATTCTCCGTTGAGATTGGCTGCCATAGCCGAAATACTGTATGGAGGACTATTATTATTATCTGTCTAGCCTGGGGTCTTGCTGGGTCCGACCCTCGGCCAAAGTGCTATCGGGTTTTTCCCACAGTGACAACACATCTTTTTTTTTTTTTTCTCGCTGACAAATGCTTTATGCGTCCCCGTCTCGCGTGGGACGAGACGGGGTATATGGGACTCCCTGTCGGAACGACAGTATACCCACTAAAACTCAGCGGTGTTCCCGCATCGCCGTGATGGGAGGGTCATGGGAAACCGGCTCAGCCTTTACTTCCACAACCCTCCCGGCGCATGCCCGCCCAGCTGGCGGGCCCCGCATGCCCCCCGGGCTGGGGGGCTACGGGAATGGCCGGGAACACCTGGCCATTCCCGTCCGACACTGGTGGAGGCCTGTGCGATACAGGCAAGGGTGCCCCCGCACCCGTTGCCTGCTGACCACTTGGGAGGAGTCGGAGAGTCGGAGATGACTGTCAAGTGGCCACACCCATCTGGATTTGTGCCAGTAATGTGCCGGTTGATGGCAGTAATATGGCTTTGGCCCCTGTTATATGGGACTTGAATATAAATGTCGAAATGTGATTATACATCTCTGACTGACTCTCTTTATTAACATCACGCTCGGACCCTTTAGGAGCTAAGCAAAAAGAAAAAGAGTCAGCGCTTAGCGAAAACGAAGTAATAGCGCGGGCGATGCGATGCGACGTAGTGGGTCGAGGAAACAAGAAATTTCACGCAGATGGGAGCTGGTGTAGATATAAAGGCTGAAAAGACTTTTACATAGTAGGTATTCTGTCGGAAGAAGATCAAGACAATATATTTTTATGACATATGTTTTATTTGCGGTTGAGTATCGTTTTCCTTGGCTCGTTGTTCTGAATATTTGTATTCATAATGAATCTAGGCTTTGTTATTTTTTGCCTTATGTTGAAGACTTGATTTTTCTTTTTTTTTGTTATGGTTATCCGACATGGTTATCCGCAAACAAATATGAGTATTTGGAAAAAATACTTTAATTCCGACACAATAAAGTTCAGTTTACGCTACAAATTCAAACATTATTTTTATAACTTTTTGAATAGTGCTAGTCAATCTGACATCAACTTAATTTCCACTAAAATAAAGTTGATATTTGTTTAACTTGAAATAATATCAATTGGAAACATAAATTTGAATAGACCTTACATAGCTAGCCTTGCAATGTAAACAACTTTTCAAATTATGATGATCACGGAACTACAAGTGTAATGTTGAACATTATGACTTTTACTTACTGTGCCTAGTCCGTGGCTAAATAATACAGCCGCACAGGTCGATCGGTCAGAAGGCCAATTCTCATAATTAAAAACGTTCAAAATCTAGTCGCAATCTCATCTCAGCGACAATCAATATAAAAAATGTAGGGAAATTAGAGGTATTTTTGACAGATTAAGACTGAGATCAGACTGTAAACGATCTTAAAATTACGAGAATTGCCCCTCTGGTTAACCATCAGGTCACCATCTTTACATACTGAGACCTCTCCGTGCCTCGGAAAGCAAGTTAAGCCGTTGGTCCCGGCTGTCATTCGTGGATCTTTGATTGTCGTTACGGGTAGTCAGAAGCCCGAATGTCTGACAACCATTCTTACCAAGGGGTATCGTATTACCCACGGAGAGGTCTTGGTTTGTGAAAATGGTCACACATCCACGGACCAACCGCGGCAAGCGTAGCTTAACCTGATCGATTGACCCGTGCGGCTGTTATTACGTAGCCACAAGCCCCTCAATGCCTCGGATGATAACGAGATCCCTCAATGCCTCGGAAAGCACGTTAAGCCGTTGTTCCCGGCTGTCATTCGTAGATCTGTTACCATTGTGTCCGTGACAATCGTTATGGGTAGTTAGAAGCCCAAAAGTCTGACAAGTCCAAGACGAAAAGGTATCATGTTACCCAGTAACGTAGTCTATCGCCTAAATTGTAAGTAATCGTGGGAGATAATGTTTAGGAGTGTTTAGAGACAATAGTGTCTAATTAACTTTTTACGTAAATGTTTTTCTGTTTGAGTGGTGAAGGCCGGATTTAAAGTAAAAACTCGCCGCATCACGCAAGAAGATGACTACAATTTCATTACCTTGGCATGGCTTGAAACTATTAAATTGAAAGAAAATGCTCTTTTTAGTCTCGCTTATCGACCGACACAAATGAAATGGATATAGTTCATGTCGTGTAAAAATATTAGATAGTAAGGTGGTTCTCCCCGCAGACCATGGCCCACCTTCCATCTGGCGCCGCATACCCTGCCACCTGTACGTGAGGAGAGGACCTGTACGAACGATATTTGCCATCGACTCGCTAAGAAGAAGTAAGGTGGTAGTGGACCTGAGTGCCCAGGGTGCGCTAGGCATCATCATCATCGTTTCAGTCGAAAGACGTCCACTGCTGGACATAGACCTCTCAAGCGACGCCACATCGACCAGTCCCGTGCTTGTCATATGAAGCGGATTCCTGTGACCTTCAGCAGTTCATCAGTCGGGCATACTCTATTAGCTATTGCCACTCCTGATGGCTATTTTAATGCTGCTTATAAATTCTATCGTGCATGGCCATGGGAGCCCGATCGAAAGTATTTCGGAACTTCGGAGATAAGTCTGCATCCGATTAATTAATTTTTTCGGACGGGCAGAAACACGGGTATAGGGACAACTGTCAAATTATGCTGTCATTCATTCTTAGCTCGGGCCCCAAATTAATCTTGTATCCATAGGTGATACTGAGCAGGAATCACCCGTAACTTCGGCTGAAACAACGGATTTCGTGCGAAATCCGTTCCGTAAACGAAGCAATGTAAGATGTAGGTATGTAAGGATCATAGCAGGTGGCGTTCTGTAGTTTCTGCCTACCCCCATGGGAAGAAGGCGTGAGTTTTTGTTTGTACAGACGCCAGCAGGTCAAGCTACCCGAAACTGTCAAATTTTCCCAATCAACTTTGAACCTTAATGCTTTAGCGAAAAAGTTGAAAATCTATTTTAAAAAATTGACAGATTGTAGTAGCTTGATGTGCTGGCGTCTGTACATAAAATTCTATCATCATTATATGCGTTTGTACCACCGCCCGGCTTATTCCATTCAGATTCTCAGAAAGATATTAATACTACATACCTAATCGTTGCTGTCTTGCTGAGTTTATTACTTAGACTTCTGTTTTACGTTCTATATTTAGAACTTGCGTCACTGACGGTAAAAGAAACGTGGAATGTAGTCTTCGCTATAGTTGGGGAATCCCCCGGATTTTATCAAAACGAATTGAACGTGTTTTTTGTTGGCGATTGACGTCTTATCCTTATCCAATCGTTGAACTTACGAATGAATAAATAATTGTCTGAAGATTATATGAGATGCTCTTTCCTTTAAAAATAACAACACGCTCGTTGTTACCTACTCCAGTCCAGCTTAGCCCGCAACGACTTTTTTTCTCGCACTGGATTTTCAACGCACTGCTTAGCGCCGAGAGTTGAAAATACAACAGTGTGTATTTTTAACGCGCTAGGAGAGCTCTGTTGGATTCTCAATGCTCGGCTCAGCACCGAGAGTTGAAAATTCAGCGCGCGATATTTTTATGCCTGTGCGAACGCGGGCTTAGTAGCTTTTATTTAAAAGGCGCCTTTGTTGTCATTATCAAGAAAATACAAATTCTTGCACATAACATGATTATTTAAATGGCTATACTCCTCTATAGCGATCACCAATTGCGAATCACCCTAAATTCATATTTGACTACATCCTAACAATTGCCACGATTATCTACCTACTATGAAACAAAAGTACAATCAGCCTGTAATCCACTGCTGGGACACAGGCCTCCTTCTTCGAGAGGGAGTGGGCTATAATTTACCACGCGGGCCCAATGCGGTTGATAAAAATATCACATGTCTTCGAATTTTTAGAACGAAGTTCCTTATCGCGCGTTGCGAATGGGGGCTAGACGGAAAAAATTAAGACCAAAAGTTGGAACGACACTTTTTGCTATAGTTGTAAGCCGTGCGGCGTGCGCGTGTTTCTCTGTCTGTCTCTCTCTCTTTGAACTTCGTTCCATCCGGGTGTCCCTTGACACCTCTCAAGTTTTAGTTCTAGGACATCCCGGTTTCCTCGCTATGTTCTCCTTCACTGTTTTGAGAGCAGTGGTAATGAAATTATTTACACAAAGTACAGCGCCTGTTTGGGCTCGAACCCACGACCTACAACTCTTAAGTCGGGGCCAATACCACACGCCCCGAAAACCTATTTGCCCACCTATTGACTACCTATTTGCCCACTATATTTATAATATTCCTTGTCTACAGAACCTTGACGAGGTGCACATAGCTCTAGAAGTATGCCAGGAGCCGCGCGTGATGAATCCGAATGCAGCCGGAGCCATCCCAGCGCCGGGGAAGTACAGCTATATACACAAGGTATTTTATTAATGCTTATATTTTTTAGATAACTATATTGTGGGGTCTGGGGTTCGGCTTAAAACAAAAAGCAATAATTTGCATAACGTATCGAATACAAGCGAGGATCTAGGTTTTCGTATTTAAAAAAAACCTTCGACACCTCTAAACTCAATAATGTACCATTTCAAGGATGACTACGACTTATCCATATATCTTAGTAATACGAGTATACTGTATACAAAGTAAAAATACAGGCTATAAAAGTTTATGTCTCAATTAGAGTTTTAGGCTCAGTTTGGTGGAAGATCAACCCCCCTCCCCTCTCCTGCGTCTGATCGTAAATAACATCACCATCACGAAAACCATTTCTCAGAGGAGCAACGAAATTATTCAAGGTCAAATTTTATTAAAACTGATTTGGCGATTTTTAATAAAAAGTCTCGACTTTGTTAGAATGTTACATGGCATGGGATAAAGGTAGATTTATGAACATGATGTTATTGTAATTTGTTCTTTCAGGTTATAGATGGAATCTCAGTGGCTGTGAACCACGTGCAAATAGACTTTAATTGTGAAGCTTTCACCAGCAGTGTTCAGGTAAGAAACCATGGGGCCTACTCCGAAGTGCAAAGTGCGAATGTTCGGATCGGACCGACACATGGCCGAACCGAATATTATTGAAAAATGCGAAAAAAGTTCGGATCAGCTCAGTTGGGTTGGGACCATAGTCAATATTCGAAAGAGTGTAGGAGTGTAGGATCGGAACCGACCGAACCAAATAGTAACTTCGTAGCAGGAAACGACCGAACATTCGGCCGATACTACTTCGGAGTAGACCCCCATACTTTACGAAGTACCATACTGCAATTGGGGACATAATGCAAGGTCATATTAAATTAAGTGACGAAACTTCACAGACATGTTGGGTATCAATATAATAGGCTATTTTCCTAAAAAAAAATCTAATTAGTCCGTCAGTTAGATTGTAAAAAATATTGAACCCGAATTTTTATATAAAAAATTATGAAGATAAAGTTTCGCGCCCGTTAAAGTTTCGCGTGACGTGACGCCTTGCTACTCCCAAATTTTGACGCGCTTTATCTTTGTAATTTTTTGTTTGATTGACAAAAGAAAAAATACGTGTCCATTATTTTTCGATAATCTAACTGACTGACTAAATATATATTTTTTTTTACCCAGGCAACTACCTTATTATCAATATAGGATCTAAAGATGAAATAAAAAATAATACTAAATAACTGCTTCGTTGGTCTCGTGGTTGCAAGCGCGACTGCTGAGCGTGGGGTCCTGGATTCGATTTCCAGGTCGAACAAAGTGTTATTGGGTTTTCCGTTAGGAATTTCTTAGTAACAGTCCGGAGTTTGGAAGTTGGCGGTGTGATACCCCCGTGCCTCGGAACGCACGTAAAGCCGTTGGTCCTGCGCCTGATCTCTCTCCGGTCGTGTCGGATTGCCGTCCCAACGGACTATGAGAGTAAAGGAACAGAGAGTGCACCTATTTGCGCACATGCTTGTGCACTATAATATCTCCTGCGAACCTGGCTAATCTTCGTTGAGATTGGCCACCGTGACCGAAATCGGTCGGGAGGATAGGATATTATTTATTATCTCCTTTATTGTATTTAAATACATACAAATTACATTTTTAAATATTTTTGTAAACAAAAAGATAAAAAAAATATTTAAAAATATAAAAAATAGTAGCCCACCGGTATCGGGAACAGGGTCCAAGCTACCGGTGGTCAGGGCTCCAGAGAGAGGAACCTCCTGACGATGTAAGCCGTGTCCAGAAGTACCGCTTTCTGAATCAAGCCCTTGATCCAGCTGCCCAACGAGAGCCTCCTCAGGTGTTGGTCGAGGCTCTTGGCTATTAAGCCATGGGCTGTCACGACTATCGGCACAATGATCGCTATTATTATTATTATTACCTTAAAATTATGAGTCCAGCTATGGAGCCATTCGTTCTACTACCCCTTTTTTTTTTTTTTTTTTGAGTTTGGGAAATCATCAAATGACTCCTCCCGCTCTGGGTGGAGCAGGAGGGAGTGTCAGACTCTTACTGACTAAAACCCACCCGTGTTCCTTCCTTAGCCCTTTATGTTCCAGAGCAGCGGTAAACCCTTTCGGATGTTCCCGCTACCCTGGCAGGCTTCGGCCCTATGGGGCCCCGTCTCTTTTGCTGACATCTCTTTGAGGCGCGCGTGGAACACGTACACGCCGTCCGGCATTCTACTACCCCTGATAACATATTTTATGTTACTTTCAGATCTCAAGAGTGACAGTGGAGTCCCGAACGCCTGACGGTCGCAAGGGAGACCTAAGACTGACTAGAATCAAATCGCCAGACACGGGACAACTGCTTATTTTTAAGGTAATCTATAATGAACTTTATAGTGCTTGCGATAAGGTTTAATTCTCAAAAATTCTGTTATTTTCACCTATGAGTTTTGTTTACTTATTTCTTACGCTAGTTGACTGTTACGCGACACGCAATAATAAACTTTATTCCCTGCTAACAGGAGTTAGAATGGCAAAGCGCCCGCATAGAAGCCAGAGCCCACGGGGCAGCCAACGCCAATCTTCCACCATTGCGACTTCTTTTGGGGAATACGCACTGTCGAATTGTTATCAAGAAGAGATTATCAGGTATGTGCAATATTCAACCTTGTTTATATGTGAATAAGCCTTCTATTTGAACAGCTGAATAAAGACCGGGTTCCTCAACATTACTTTTAGGTCACACGCGTTGACAGACAGGATACGTTCAATATTGAAACCTATTTTAGCTGAATTTAATATAAAAAAACTTGAGAGGTGTCAAGGGACACCCGGATGGAACGAAGTTCAAAGAGAGAGAGAGAGAGAGACAGAGTAACACGCGCACGCCGCACGGCTTACAACTATAGCAAAAAGTGTCGTCCCAACTTTTGGTCTTAATTTTTTCCGTCTAGCCCCCTTTCGCAACGCGCGATAAGGAACTTCGTTCCAATATAAAGCACACATCGACGAATTACCACAGTAAGCCAGTTTAGAAAATACAATACCAATATTTAAAACTTAATTACACGACTGCCCAAAAAGGAGTGTAATGTATTCAGGGTTGATGTATGTTTGTATGTATGTGAGTTTCTTTATTCCACCATAACTATCCCGAGTGACACTGGCTATATATTTTTTTAAATAATCAATATGGCGACATTATAGCTCCATTTTGAAAAATGAAAAAGAAAATGTTGATCAGTTATTACAATATGGGTATCAAATTGAAGGCCTTGATAAGCACATTCCAAATATATATAATTTATGGGCATTCGTTTTACTAAGGTACGGTATACGTGCAAAACAAACATTTCATCTTTGGCTGTGCAAACGATTTAATCAGACTTTAGTAAGACTGAGAATGGTTTCCTAGATGATTGAGTTTTAGAATTCTTTCACCATCACACCGTCACACGAGTAACATACTTAAGATAGTAAAAAAAAAAACAAGACAAACATATTGGTTCAGATTAACGCAACACCATTTGTTGCATATTACGTTAACCACCCTAAGTGCTTAAATTAAAGCCACCTAGCATGAATAAAGCTTGTCACTAAAATGTATAAAATAAAAATAAATAATTTAAAAAAAAAACACGACTGCCCTGCCATAAAACTAGTTTTTACTTTTTAGTTCGTTTTTTGGCAGGGCAGTCGTGTTTTTAATTTTTTTTTTTTTACAATTACCCACTCAATATTAATCGCATCTAAACAATTATTGGTCGGTCGATGAGATGCAGGTCGTGGGCCCGAACCCAGGCAGGGGCTTTACTTTATGTAAATAATTTCATCGCCACTACTCTCAAAATGGTGAAGGAAAATATCGTGCGGAAATAGATCCAAAAATTCTAAAACGTGTGACATTATCAACCCGCACTGGGCCCGCGTGTAATCTACTACAGCTCACTCCCTATCGAAGAGAGGAGGCCTGTGTCCCAAAAGTGGGAACATTTAGGCTGATTATACTTATGGGATGATCATAATTCGGGAGGCATGCACCACACTGAAATGATCTGAACGGTCGGCATGTCATCGATTGATTGCAATTTAGTTACAAAATACAATGCTTGAATAATAATCGACTACGATGGAATGTGTGAATGATGATATGGTTACAAAGAAGGTGACTACCGAGATGACGACTAATAGAGAAGTATGGAAGAAAAAGACATGTTGCGCAGACCCCAAATAAGGGCAGGAGAATGATGAATGATGATGATCGCGCCATACTAACGGGCAAGACCTTTAACTATATACTAGACCAAATATAACCCATCAAAATAAAGTTAATAAAGTCTCATACCTCATAGATATTGCAGTCCCTAAATACACATAATTTACATAAAACAATAAATGAGAAAATCAGTAAATATGCTGAACTGAAAGAAGAAGTGACCAGAATCTGGAGCCAGGAAAAAGTCTACATAGTACCCATTGTTGTCTCCACGACGGGTGTTATACCCAATCACCTCCACCACAGCCTTAAACAAATCGACCTAAAAGACTCAATTTATATAACACTCCAAAAAGCCGCAATTTTAAATACCTGCAGAATCGTTAGAAAGTTCATGCAAATTGAGGAAAATGAAATCACTCCTCATAATTAATTCTTCTTAAAAAAAACATTGACTTGGCTTGGGTCCGTTAATGTAGCTTAAACTAGCTAAAGAGCTAAGAAACAAAAGTTTACCAAAAATAATAATAAATCGTTTATTTATAAAATATCGCTAAGTTCTAACTATCCTTAATATTATTACTTCTGCTTCCAGACTGCGCAGTGATAGGGTCTCGTCTCGCGATATGTCCGGAGCCGCTGGCGTGGGCTCTGACTGACGGACAGCTGCGTGCGATGTTAGCGTGTGCCATAGCGCTCGCTAAACCCGTGCAGAAAGCTACTGCTGCTGCTACCAGGATCAAAGCTTTGAGGAAGGTAAGAAGAACTTCCTTGACTAGATTGTAAAAGCCAATTATTTTTAAAAGTGTAACCGTGTAGTTCCTATGGAGAAGAGCCGGCAGCTCTTCTCCATAGGAAATAACTAATTGGAACCGTGCACCTAGCTTCTGATGTTTCATAAGTGTCCATGTTGGTGTATGTGGAGTGTTCTTTTTTTATTTTTTATTCCTGAATTCCTATTAACTATGTTCTTTTTGTCCATGATGATTATTTATATTCGCCAGGCAGGTTTCCAGGCTGAAAGATAAGCATCGAAATCTTATGAATAGAGCTTAATAATGATGAGAGAGATGGGTGGAAGGAACCTCACTTTCCAAAAGAGATTCTCAATTTGACGCGAATATTTCTTGTTTTTTTATACTTATGTGTTCAGTGGAAAACCATTTAATAATTTTTATATATATTTTCAGATCGAAGAACCTCGGGAACAGATATCCAGCAGAGCAGCCACAGGCGAGCGTGACATCCTAGCACGAATGTTCGCCAAGCACGACGTCAGAGAGACTTCCTACCACCTACTGGCACCCAGGATAGACCTGCATCTGTGTGATGATCCAGGATGTAAGTGAACAGTCTCTAAAACAGACCAGCCACGGACTAGAAAGAAGAGTATAGATTAACCTGAATTTTAAAGCACCATCATCTGCCTAGCCTTTTCCCAACTATCTTGAGGTCGGCTTCCAATCTAACCGGATACAGTTGAATAACATGGAGCGATTACATAGCTGACTTTTACAACCCAGTAACCTGGATATTAAAACATTTGTCAATTCAATAAAAATTGAGCGGTCTTACCTCGGTTTGTAAAACGTTAAAAATGTTGTAATAAACGTTGTCCAAAAAAATTTGATATCTGACTGCAGTTTGCAATGATGTCCAAGTTAATGCTCAATTTTTCTAAGAACTTTTACTAGAGTTACGTTTTCGGGCAGTGGCCTTACGGGTTCACATTTCCACCCTATATTTTCATATATTAACTTGGTTAAATTTATCCACAGTGGGTCGATCTGAGAAGCCGTCCCTCTCAAAAGGAGGTGCCCTTCAAGTGACGCTGGTCAGCATGCAAGCAGACCTGTTCCCTTACCACAAGGCGTCTGATGATAGAAGACATTGGAGAGGATACAGGTAAGATAATATTCTTTATTGTAGAACAAAACAAAACTAAACTTAAATAAAACTTACGTTGTTCCAAATTTTGAATTCACGACCATTTAGGTCGTGAATTCAAAATTGTTAGCAATTTTTCGTCAATGATACTCGAATTAAAATGTTTTTTTTATTATTTTGATATTTTAGACACTTTACATGGAAATGCACAGTGGCCCGATTTAGGAGGCCGGTATTTTAACCCGATATCCGGTATTTCGAATCCGCTAGTTTTTTAGAGATAAGCGCTTTCAAACAAAAAACATAAAAACTCACCAAGTCTTCAGCTTTATTATAAGTATAGGTACAATACACAACAAGGTGTTTCTTTTTTTTTTTCAAAAAAAATACTGAATGTTTTCTTCTCCAAAAAACAAAACACAGATTGTTATTCGCGTGAGCTTTTATCTGAATCTTGTTCATGACTCCTTTGACCACTCTCGTCTACTATTTGTTTTAGCTTGCGCTGTATTCTATCACAAAATCTCAACGTTCTGTATATTATATTTTGCAGAGAAGCAGCAACGCCGCACAGCCAGTGGCTGTCCCAGGCGCTGTCATCATTTTGCACCACCCTGCTGGAGAACCTCGATCCTCGGCCGCTCACCCCAAGTACTAAGGTATGAATATAAAATAAATCATGCATCATACAGTGTAGCAGGGACATCGACGCGCAACCTGTTACCATAGATTCAGTACAAGATTCTTAACCTCGGTAAATCGGTGAAAAATTTCAAGTCTGGGGGAGTTGAAATTTTTCACTGATTGATATTGTGTTTCGCAATTTAATAATAATTAATATTTTAACTCATTATCCGTGACTCTGAAAGCACGTTAAGCCGTTGGTCCCGGCTATCATTCGTGGATCTTTGACAGTCGTTACGGGTAGTCAGAAGCCCGAAAGTCTGACAACCAGTCTTATCAAGAGGTATCGTATTACCCAGTAACTGGGTTGTGGAGGTCAGATAGACAGTCGCTCCATGTAAAATACTGGTATTCAGCTGCATCCGGTTAGACTGGAAGCCGACCCCAACATAGTTGGGAAAAGGCTAAGCAGATGATGATGATTTTAACTCATTATCAACTGATTATTTTGCAGACAAGCCAACCCGAGAAGCCTGAAGAGCCGGTATCTAACGGCATCAAACACAAGCAGGCAACCACACAATCAAGTGCTTCCAATGCTCCGTCCACTAACTCTACTACCTCACAAGGTAAATGTATAAAATACAAAAAAAAAAAACAGAAGACACAATTAAATTATCGAAGGTATTAAAATATTGAAATTATTTATAGCGTCGCCGACTAGAACGCGCATCCTGCAGCAACTCGGCAAGCTGATGACCACGTGTCTAGTACTTAGGATAGACGACTTCACTGTTTATAAGGTAAATAGAATACGTTTTTTTTTTTTTCAATCTTTGTAGTAACTTTGTAAACTCCTGGTTGCTGAGAGTCAATACAGTCAAAGTAAAAGTTATTGAAGTGAAAACTTCTTTAGCGGCGTTGTGCACTTTTGTTGTGATGGGTAAAAAATGTTAAACTCTCGTCAGGACAGGTGACCTGATCGAAAATTCGTAAGACGGAGCTCGCGTCAGGACACGTGACCTGATCGAAAATTCGTAAGACGGAGGGAGAGTAGACCGCAATCCAAAATATCAAAAATGCACAACGTTAATATTCAAGTTTTCACTTCTGCCGGCACTCCCGGAGTGCAACCCGTTTTTTATTAAAATTAGGCTGAGAAACTGCACTTTTCGAACATCAAAATTACATAAGGCAGTCCCCTAAAACGCCCTTCAGCTGGGAAGAAGTGGCGCAACAAACTCCTCAGCAGCGCAGCTATCTGTTCGGTTAGAAGAACTTGATTCTAAACAATAGTAGGTACTTATGCAAAGTAATTAACATTACGAGACACAGAACATTAAATTAAATTGTTCGGCATATTATTATGTCAGCTAGCCACGCCATTTTTATAGTTTACTCTGTTACTAATTAATTGACTTTATTTAGTCAACCAATCACAACAACCAAATGACATTTGATTATTTGACGGCAAATTCTGTGGGATTTAAAAAGCGGCATCGATCTATCGCAAGTAGGAGAGACTACTGTTTCAATTGGTCAGCTACGTAGCCCTGAGGCGGATCTCACACGGCAACGCGCCACGAGATGGAGGCGGGATACCGGGCTAAACACCCCGCGCGGCAACGCATGTTTATTGAACTGGTTGTGCGTGTTATTTATATGGTCCAGATAAATGATACGCGAAGGGGCCCGTGGCTAAATAATGACAGCCGCACAGGTCGATCGGTCAGGTTAAGCTACGCTTGCCGCGGTTGATCTGTGGATGGGTGTCCATCTTTACATACCGAGACCCCTCCGTGCCTCGGAAAGCACGTTAAGCCGTTGGTCCCGGCTGTCATTCGTGGATCTTTGACAGTCGTTACGGTTAGTCAGAAGCCCGAAAGTCTGACAACCAGTCTTACCAAGGGGTATCGTATTACCCAGTAACTGGGTTGTGGAGGTAAGATAGGCAGTCGCTCCATGTAAAATACTGGTATTCAGCCGCATCCGGTTAGACTGGAAGCCGACCAACATAGTGGGGAAAAGGCTAGGCAGATGATGATAAATGATATGCGAAATAGTTTTATACTGAAATTGTTAATATATTTAATAAAGGTTCAACGTAACTCTGATTGCTTATTATAGTAAATGTGGACTTGACAAGGCGATGGTATGTAAGCGACTGGCGAGTATAGCGCTCGATTTCCTTTACCATAGCAAAAATGCAATTTAGCAATCGCGTCGCTAAGGTCGCTACGTAGACATCACGCGCGGGTTGCGTGTCCCGCGCACCGGAGCGTGACGCGTGGTAGTGTGATATCACTAGATGGCGCTGTGTGAAATGTCCAGGGATATTATTATTTATTATTATTATTATCAGCTAAGACACCAGCGATTTTCTTCATAACTAATTATCTAATATACATTTTGTAGCTCGAGGTAACATAATATGCAGGTAAATCAAGGTGTTCGATGAACATTAATTTGTATATTACAGGTATCAACAGGCTCCCGATCCCGCGAGGCGCCTCGTCCTCTAGTGAGCGCTGAGAAGGCCACACTGCCGGGTGACGCTGGGATATTACACGCTGAACTAACCTTCTTCTACTATCCTGGAGATGTGTGCTTCCCTGGTTAGTAGTTTATAATTTTAAAAAAGAACTTGAGAGGTGTCAAGGGACACCCGGATGGAACGAAGTTCAAAGAGAGAGAGAGAGAGACAGAGAAACACGCGCACGCCGCACGGCTTACAACTATAGCAAAAAGTGTCGTTCCAACTTTTGGTTTTAATTTTTTCCGTCTAGCCCCCTTTCGCAACGCGCGATAAGGAACTTCGTTCCAAAAACAGCTTCTGCCCGCGACTCCTCTATAACAGTATAAGTTTTTAGAAATGTCCGTAAGGATTGAGGAGCCACATCAGATTTTTTAAATTTGATCTCACCATTATTTAGCAGCAATGTAGCTGATTTTGCAGCACGAATTCTAGATTTAGCAGCAAAATATATCACTAGTTATATTAATGCAAAAGTGGCTCCTCAATCTAAACGTCTGAATTGAGGAGCCACCTGGAACTCGTTAAGTAATAGATGAATATTTTTGAAAATTTGGTATCATTTAGCAGCAATTGTGCATATTACCTTCTAAAAATTTTGCTTCTGTAGCGCTAAAATGAAAGAAAGTACAACACTTTTAGTATGGCTCCTCAATCTAAACTCAAGAGGTGAATTTCTATTGGATGTGAGCGATCAATTAATATATTCGACATAATGATCATTTAGCAGGTGTTGTGTTTGTTTTTGCAGTATAGGAATAAAATAGTAAAACTGTTTAAATTTTCTAGAAGAACGCATTTTCTTTGGCTCCTCAATCCTGACGTTCTAATTATATATGTTTGACTGTAGCCACCTGAGATCTCAACGGAATCTAAAGCCAGAGATACTAACATTTAGCAGAAATGTCTGCTAAATATATCTGCACAGTTCAGCAATGTACATACTTTGGATTCTGAAAAAAACAATACTTAACTATTTTCTTGTAAATTCAGTGTGAAGGGTGACCATATTTTACTCGTATTAATGAAACCAGGATAGTAATTTATTAAATTTATATTTTCATAACAGGTTATATCTATCGTACCTACGATTTGGTTATTTAGCAATCACTTTCGCTATAAGTTATATCTTGACCTCGCTATCGCCTTGAGCACCTTCAAAACCCATGAAAACGATACCCTTGACGAAAAACTTGAAAGTTTTCGCAGCCACATTCTTGGATTTTCATTTTGACCTCACTATTGGCTTCAGCGCTCTCGAAACCCATGAAAACTGACTCTAAAAAAAGCAAGAGAAAATACTAAAAGTCGCATAGATAATACTATAACATTTTTTCGTGACGTGACGATTTCTACCAGTTTACTTCTACCGCAAGCCGCGTTAAAGAACTTCGTAACAAAAATTATGTCTGCTTAAAATTATAACGTCTATTTACCAAGAATACTGGGACTTGTGGCTAAGTAATAACAGCCGCACGGGTCGATCGATCAGGTTAAGCTACGCTTGCCGCGGTTGGTCCGTGGATGTGTAACCATTTTTACATACCAAGACCCCTCCGTGTCTCGGAAAGCACGTTAAGCCGTTATTCCCTGCTGTCATTCGTGGACGGGTCGTCAGTAGCCCGAAAGTCTGACAACCAGTCTTACGAAGGGGTATTGTATTACCCAGTTACTGGGTTGTGGAGGTCAGATAGGCAGTCGCTCCATGTAAAATACTGGTATTCAACTGCATCCGGTAAGACTGGAAGCCGACCCCAACGTAGTTGGGAAAAGGCTAGGCACATGATGATGAAATGGTAGCGCAGCTAGTTAAGTATCGCTGGTGTTCTTTCTTTTCGAAAGTTGGCTAAATACTGAATGAAAGAGATTTAATATAACATGCTGTTTCATGCTGCCTATTACACTCCCCAATACGGAAGCGTAAATCTTGAAAACTCGTTATCAAACACAAAATAGTAAAGAAAACCTTTTATTAAAAATTGCCACAAACATTATTCCTTTCCATCGTGTCACAGTACCAGCCCCAAAGCTCTACGTGCAGCTAAGTCCAGTGCTGGTGTCAGTGGACGTGAACAGCGTGGTGTGGCTGGGCGCGTTCCTGCCGCACATCGTGCCGCGCGACAACGAGACGCGCGACAACATGGAGCACGCGCCGCCTGCCTACATGGACGTCCGGATGGAGGCCATCATGCCTAAGGTACAGATATCCTAAAAAAAATATGTGCCTCGGCAATCATCGTCTTTCTTCGGAAATACGAACGCGTGATGATGAGATCTAATATAGAGCTGTTGCAACCATGGAAGTACTTGTCTATTTTGTGTTTCAAAATGATAGATTAACAACTCTATACAATTCCAAAAAAGTTTCAAAACATAATTGTATGTCTATTGTTCACAGGTCGTGTTAGAAGCGGGTTCAGAACATGTTTCCCAGCAGCGTGACCGTCCCAAAGAGCTGCAGATTTGTACAGCGAGAGCTACGCTTACCAACGTGCGGGAGTCTCCTAGAGCCAGTTAGTCTTATATTCTAAACAAAGTTCATCTGTACTGCTATGTACAAACGCCAACACATCAAGCTACTACAATCTGTCAAAAGTCTTTAATAGATTTTCAACTTTATCGCTAAAGCATTAAGGTTCAAGGTTGATTGGGAAAATTTGACAGTTTCGGGTAGCTTCACCTGCTGGCGTCTGTACTTTGTAGCTATGTTTCTTTTTTCTTCTGAAAATATAGCTCGTCAAGGTAAAAAGAAAAAACCGACCAAATGCGGGATGACTTTATCCCAAAAACAAACTTATCGTTGTAGTTGAAAAACGTCGTTTACTTGGATAAAATGTTAACCATTAAATTGACCAATCATAAATGATTTTATTTCTGTAACTAGGCTAGTACACACGACGACATATCAAGCTATACGTTTCCAGGCAATGAAATATACTTTTCGTGCGATGAGAAGTCAGCTTACACTGGAGCTTGATATGTCGTCGTGCGTACAAACACATGTCAATCATATTTTAAAAACTAGATGAGATCGGCGTTTCCTATCCGACTACTTTGAGAAGAAACACTGAAGCAAACTCAGAGGTCACAGTCAATGGCACCAGTTCTTCCATTTGTTCCTACTTCATCCTATTAAAGTTCCAGGCTAAATACCGATAGGCTACAGGCCGTGTGTGTTGCAGACTGCGCGGGCACGCGCGCCGACCTGGCCGCCATCCTGTCGGCACTGCGCCGCGCCGCGCCCCGCGCCGGGCAGTTCCCGTGCGCGCCCGGGGACATGGATCCTATACATGAGCAGTTTATATTGCACGCTGACAGTGAGTATTATTAGTTAAAAAAACAAACACTCGATTTATTCCTGTGACTACATTCAAAATCACATCTGTATTTTCAGAAATAAGCATCATCTTTGTTCATATTTGTCTGTTCTTGTCTGTTTATATATTTGTGTACATAAATGGTTAAATAAATAAGGAGTAGTCAGAGCTGAGAACACCCACATTTCGCTAGTAATGTCCAGTGTAATGGGCACACCCACTTATTTTCAAAAAACCAGCTGCTATCTAGATTCCAAGCTGCTACTGAAAATCTGAAGCATACACACACACAGTAACATTGCCAAATCCAGAAATCGAAAAAATCATTGCAACTTACACTTCTCTATTATAGTTATAAAAACTGAAACAAGAAACGAAACTGCAAACCAATCATAAAATCGCTTTTGGATTAACGTGGTGGTTTGATTCTTATATTTTGTGGACTCCTATTTTTTTAATAGTTTTTTTTCGCCAGCTATCATTTACACCAGTTACTATACTTTTAAGTAACGTTTCCTCATTCACAGATCTCGATGACATTGATCGTGGCACCGCGATCAGTCCCGAACTGCTATGGCGCGAAAACAGAGCAGTATGGTGTGCAAGAGTTGAACCACTGTGGGCTGACTTCTGCGGCGCAAGAGCTACTAACAATAAACCTGCACCTTTGTTGGATGCTACGCCTCTTACAGCTTGGGTGAGTAGCTATTACAGCTATGTTTAGATTTTCATTCAACAAATGTGCCTGTAAAAGTCTGTTTCAGCTTCGCCATAACAAAGGAGATTGACCAAAAGTCGTACCAAAAATTGTCATACATTAAGAATTCAAGATCAAAATATTATTGTAATCATTTTCATAATTTTTTAAGACATTACGCGTCGGGGATTTGATTTTTGGACAGGGAATTTAATTATAAGGAAAAAAGTGTCGATATTGTATTATTCTCTTTACATGACGTTCCGTTTCAAATGATATGATTAATATAACCTTGAATTTTAAGTGTCATGGTCACGTCTTTCAAAAAACGTAAAAAAATTATACTATTCTGATTCTACATAAATTAAATATAACTAGAATATAATGGAATAGAATTTTTACTTAAACGATTATAATTTTTTAGAGCAATAATAGCCGTTCGCTTATGACATGTCAAACAAAATAAAGTACCTAGAGTTTAGGTTATTTAGATTTTTTTGAAAATCTCCGATTGTTTTGTTTACAACAAGAACTTTTGTAAGAGTTAATATTCCATACGTCCATGGGCATTGTCCTTTTGATCGTCATCCTAACCTATTGCTATATTAAAACGGCTGCCATGAAAATCAGTCATTTACATCAGTATTTGGCATAAAGTCAAATCCCGCTGCCCAAAGATTTAAATCGCTAGATTGGTTCTCACCGTACTTAGTCACGCGAAAAACTGAGTAAGCTAACACATTATTAAGTAGCGTTTCCAAGAATGCGTCATTGTGTGTCAGCAGAGGTGTCAAAACGAAACAGAAACGCGCCTATCTTTTGATGCGGTAGGGCGAATCTAACGATTTAAATCTTTGTCGCTGCCATCATTTTCGTGATACTAAACTACTAAACCGTAGTTTAAGCGGCCAGTGGCAATTTTACTAATGTAACACAAGAATCCTTATCTCTACAGCTATGTTTCGACGACAACTTCTCCCGCATCTGGGTAGTGGCCCGCACCTGTGGGCTGGCAGGTCTTCAGCTGAACCACTACCAGATGCTGTTCCTCATGAGACAGCTGGAGAGGATCTCGGAGATGACAGCCTGGTTAGCACATGATGCTGAGAGGCAGCCGGATGCTGAAGAAGGGTAAGTTTTTAATAAGCATTAGGTCTGGACCGTTTTCTGGCTTAGGATTTGGGATTTTAATCACGATAAAAATATCCAGGATTCTTACAAAATATTTGGGTACTTAAAATGTTATTATTCGATTATTAAGTTGAAGCATAAAACCCGTTAATACAAAAATAATACTGTAAAGTAAAAAAGACAGATGAAGTAATGAGGATCTAATTAAATCAGGATATTGTATTGGTGCCAAACAGGCTCTTCTCTCAAGTTGTATTAAAATACGCGTCAACTTTTTGCTTTCTTCTCTCAAGTTGTGTTAAAATACGTGTCAACTTTTTGCTGCTTTCTCCAACTGACGTCGAAGGTCTACATTTTACATGCTAAAATGTTGGTGTTCCCTCGACGCAAGTTAGATAATATTCATTTATATGCTGAGCGCATATGAATGAATGCAACGCAAAAAAATGCTGCATCTTGACATCAGGAAATACAAAACTGTGGAAATCTCTGCCAGTTCCCTTTCACATTTAACCCATCTGCCTTCAAGAGTGAACAGGCATCATCTGGGCACGCTCGTTTCATCATGTACCTCATCCATCACTTCCCATCAGGCGTGATCGAGGTCAAGAGCCAGGCCATTCAGCAATAAAATAAAAAATACTGTAATAACTTGTACTGTAATTTGACTCAATCTTTCCCTTCTTAGGACTATAGTAGCAGGTGTAGTGGTACCGGCAGTAGAGTTAACGTTCGTGCTTCCAACCAACTGCCCCGGACAGGAGTCTTCTAGGGATCTGGACAGCGTGCCTCTCGACTCGTCCAGTTTACAGGACTTGAAGTTGGGTGAGTGAGGTTTTCTAATTATACCGGTGGGCAGGTAGATACTCGTAGTAATGAAAAGTTGAATACGTCAACGGTTTGCAAATAATACTGGGGGCCTACTCCGAAGTGCAAAGTGCGAATGTTCGGATCGGACCGACACATGGCCGAACCGAATATTATTGAAAAATGCGAAAAACGTTCGGATCGGCTCAGTTGGGTCGGGAGCATAGTCAATATTCGAAAGTGTGTAGGTTCGGAACCGACCGAACCAAATAGTAACTTCGTAGCAGGAAACGGCCGAACATTCGGCCGATACTTTTTCGAAGTAGACCCCCTGGAATAATGAATAGTATTTTACTAAACAACTTAGTTTGTAGTCCTCCAAACCGATTTCGGCCATGGCTTATCTTAGCGGAAACACGGAACGGCACGACACGGTATTAGGAACAGGGTGTAAAGTTCACTCATCCTCCATAGAAAAGGGAGAATCCTCCAACCAGACGGGTGTTGTGTCTGGTGGGCTACTGCCCGACGATTGATGTCGGGACGTTATATATATTCTAGTTGCTCAGCAAACTCTCCTTGTGCGATGCAGGATTTCGCGTGAGGTCATTGTGATGCGAAGTTTGCATGTGGCGATGTAGGTGTCGCCACAGGTCGTTTAGGAACCTGCAGTTAAATTAACGGTGTGTTTCCACTGAAACGGAGTTGCGGTTGAAATCAGAGTTTTCATTTACACATCGCGTCGTCTGTTGGTTCCTGCACGCCTCCGCTTCACTGGAAACGCAACCTAATTCTATTTACAAACACTATTTATTAAATTCTCGCTTCTTTCTCTTTACTATTTCAACATTCTGTTATTTATTCTTTAAATTATGTTCTTTCTTATTTATTCATGTATTTATTTCCACGTCTTTCGGTGGGCAGAGCACCAAACTGTCTCTACGCTAGGCGCGTCGACGCCGCTTGAGGAGAACTGCAGTAAGTTTTTGGGTTTACAGATACATAATGTATCAAGTAACCATTGATTTTGCATTTTCTATGTTATGTGGCTAACAGCACTTAATAATAACAAAGTACATATTATAAGAAAAAGTAATAACATGTGCAGTTAATTAAACTAGAAAAGTTATGCGCTTCGGTAATCTTCGTGTTTCCAAATGTTTACGAACGTTGCGCCATAGAAGCAAATCTTCTAAGTTTTATACTCTTTGTTGTAGTGCACCTATCATTGTGCGTTTGCATGAAACCCTTACCCTGGCATATGTCAGTAAAAGTTTTTAAAAGTGTTTTCGAATTGCATAGAGTTGTTAGTCTCAAATTTTGTGACCAGTGTGGTAGTACAAAATTAGGTACCTCCCATGGTTGTAACAGCTCTATATTAGATCTCACAATCACGCGTTCGTATTTCCGAAGATGCACGATGATTGCCGAAGCGCATACATTTGCTGGGATCTGTAGATTGAACTATTATATTATTTATGCAACAAACCTAAAGTCACGTTGCTCACCAACAGCAAATTATTGACAGTTTTTTTGTGTGTAACAAGCCCGAAATTTGATAGTTTGTCGTACCCGTCGTAAAAACAGTTGATGTGTTTGCCTGCACTTTCTTTTACTTTTTATTTATTTCTTCGCTCACTTGCACAACCTACTGCGAAAAACAGTGACATCCATGTAGGTGATATTTGTTTCATTTTAATTTCACTTATGCCTGATTTGTCAATAGTCAGATATTTTTATGTGAGGAATAAATATGACAATTTGACGTTCCTATACAAAAACTGTCAAACCGCAATATTTATTCCTTAGATTAAAGTTATCTGACTGTTGAAAAATTAGCCCTTAACGATGAAAACAATTTTATTCTGTGTAATTCTTTCTAGTTTGATTATAGGGCACTTTTTGCGCCATTGTATCCAAACAATCGCGCTTATTTAGCCTGAGTTATCGCGTTAAATGTTTACAATTTTCCTACATATACCTTCCAAATGAAGAACACATGTCTTTATCAAAATTTAAAAAGAACACTGTAATATTTCCAAGAAAACTTAGTGCGTATACACACGAGCGGCACGGGTCCACGGCAGAGGGAACTGCAGCCGTCGACAACGTACCGCTCATGAGTTGTGAGCACTTAAGCTGCTAACAAACTTCGCTTCCTTCTACCCTACAAAACCGTCAATAGTAACGTGTGCAACTCCCAGTAGGTTCCGAAGCTACGATGGCGCCGTCGATGATGGACCGGGACAGCGGCGTGTTAGCCACCACGTCGGTGGATGTCTACCAGCCTATCGTCATTGAGGAACCGCCCCCGCCAAGCCCGGGGATGACTTTTGGAGGTATATATAGACGTTTATAAAGTAATGTCTATTCAAATTTGTTTCAAATTGATGTTATTTCAAGTTAAACAAATATCAACTTTATTGTAATAGTAACTAAGTTGATTTCAGAGTGACTAGTACTATTGAAAAAGTTATAAAAATGTTTGAAGTTGCGACGTAAACTGAACTTTATTGTGTAGTCTTAAAGTTATTTTTCCGTAAACCCATATTTGTTTACATTTTTAGCAAATAAATCGCGAATGCAGGTTAGTTTAATATCATCGTCATATCAAAATGTCTTGAATTACATGAAACTTAACAACAGTTCAAATTATATTGTTACGTTTTGATCAATTAACTTTAACAATGTGTAGAAACCGGGGGCATGTCACTCAGTCATCTTGGTTTTGTACGACTATAACATACCTTCAGAAACCTTCTAGGTTTCTCAGATTAGCTTTGAGCATTCACAGTATGAAATTTATAAGACCTTTTTAATGGTTCATCCGAATTACTTTTGAAGCTCTACCACATAATCCACAACATTAAACTCTGCGCTGCCACCGGTAACACCCTGGAAGTGGCGAAGGTTTGGGCCAATCAAATTTAAATAACTTCGTGCTAGCGACACAACGAAGAAGAACCAAAAGCAAAAAAGCATGTCGTCCCTTAATTTAACTTTAGGTGACCTCTTCGTCCACGTTCCAAATCAGCCCAACTTAACACTTAACACACACATGATCTTCCAGGCTTCTCCTCAATGCGTCGCGGCCTTACGTCCTTAGTGACGTCAATAGACAGCGCGCTAACTCGCGATGACGCGAGGAGCGACGCGGCTTCCACTGCAAGCTCTGACAGTGATAGATATGTGGTGGTCGGGTTAGCTGCTGAGTCGCCCGATGACGCTGATATGGCATTCAGGTATGTACAGCTTTCCTAGTACGCGCTTCGGGCCTTCGGCAATTATCGTCCATCTTCGGAAATACGAACGCGCAATGATGAGAACTAATATTAATATAGAGCAGTTACAGCCTTGAAAGTACTTGCCAATTTAGTTTTAGCATGTATACAAAATTATAGATTAACATCTCTATGCAATTCCATAAAACTTTTGGGCGATAAATGATGATCTGAGGCCGGAGTAGGAAGAAGACAGAGAGGAAACTTCTTACACAATGATAAGTGCACTATTACAAAGCGCGCTAGTACAAAACATTGAAAAATTACCTCTGTGGCGCGACGTTCATGCTAATTCGGAAACACGAAGGTTACCGAAACGAAAATAGTCACACGTCTTCCATTTCTACAGAGAATTTGAACATGGCCGTGCATCAAGCGGAGTTAGTGGCGTAGAAGTGGCAGCAGAGGTGGTGGAGCGATCCTCGTCACCCAGCGACCACTCCGTCACCAGTTCCTGTAGGAGGAGAGATGTCGTATGTCTTTCACATTTACTCTTATAGATTCTTTTCATCATACGGTATAAGCAATGGACCAAAAAATAACTTTAGTTAGACTTCTTTGAACTCGCAGACCCCCTTGTTGGTCTACTGATGTCAAAAAGTGATGAGCGTGGGGTTCTAAGTTTTGATCATCCCCAGTTCGGGGTGTGATATGCGGATGGTCCTACAAAAAAAACATCGGTTCCATCCTAGAATCTGGATTTTTAGTCGGATGATAGCAATGTAATAGGGGGCGTTCTGTTTTTTTTTTTTTAACATTGCCCCACACTAGGACTTTCTCCTGTATCGTGGGTGCGTTTACAAACATTTAAACTCACATACACAAACAGCCAGACCCGGAACAAATACTTGTAGGCCATACAAATATTTGTTCCGTGCGGGAATCAAACCCGCGACACGCAGCGCAGCAGTCAGTCGCTTAACCACTGCGCCAACCGTGCCCGCCGTTCTGTAACATGAGACTTAAACATAACTGGTAAAATATGGGTGCACAGTAAACCCTAAGGAATCCAGACGTGGTGTTATGTTATTAACATGATTGATAGCATTGATAGCTGATTCTTCATCATCACCAAATACCATTTCCCAAAGATATCGACCAGCACTTGGCGACTAAACAACATCCACATAGTGCAGCAGAGCGCTGGCGGTAGGACTTCCCTAAGACTCGCGGCCGACGACCTGAAGAGCGACGAGTGTAATGCTATACCGTGGGATGAGTTCCAGGTGAGTTTGCTGTTGGTGGAGTTCAATGTAAAAGGGGTTGAGGGGGACAGCTGGTGTTTGTGTTGGATCTGTTTGAAGTTGGCTGTAATATCAAAAGTTTAGACTAATTTCTCGTTCGTGTCTAGTCTTTGTAGCAATTGCTCATTACATGCAAATTGGTAATCATGAGAATCAAAGAAAAATATGGGATAATGAAGCAAAACGTCCCCATGAAAAGATTAAATATGAATACGACTTCATAGCCAACTATTTACCGTTATGGTGTAAGATAGATGTGGGGTTATTTGCTTGTTCACAGTCTGCCATTTTTCTACGATATAATCGAATATTTATTTTAAAAACAACTCTATATCAACTCTGAACAGTTTCAAACAAACAACTCTATGTGCATAATTAAGAAATTGTACTAAAATTACAAAACCCTATTTTCAAAATTTTGATATATTTATTTACTATCACAAGCAAATTGGTAATTTTTTGATATATTTTATATTTTACAAAAATCATACACATTCACTTGGTTTTACATTTTTTCCACACCTATGGTTGACAGTGTTGACTTTTCTTATTATAAAAAAAATATATATTAAACAAACATTCACATTATTCAACATCCTTTCCTATACCTTTTAACGATAATTTCTAAAATTTAATCATTTATAACCTAACAAATCATTAATTTAAAGATTTTAAAACAACAAGACTCACTGAACACAATATCTTGGTAACTTGAAGCGGAGTTACTTATGATAATATTTAAACGCATGTGTCGATATTTAAGAGGCCGCATTATCTTTTATTTTCTGACCTTACCTTACATCTAATGATAGTCTTTATAGGCACAGGCAGAGTCATTGTTATTTTTTAAATAATTTACTTTAATGGTAGTTAGTCACAAACGCTTTCTAGGGATTATAATAAATTGCCGTATGTTTGAAGAATGTCTGCCACGGTAATTCATATTTTAGCTTAATATCATTATTAAACTGATTATTTTAATAATTCCGAGTGATTATTTCAAACATCTATGCAACAAGATAGACGCAAGTTAAAAAAAAATATATATATATAAAAGATGTCACGTGATCACCTTTGAACGCCATTTTGAAAAAAGTCAAAATGGCGGAGAGTAAGTATGCCAGGCTCCATCTTCAATCTCCTTTTGAAATCAAATGTTATGGATAGACCCAATAAATATTGGAATTATTTTTTATTTAATTGGAAAACTGGAAAACACTTGTTAAATGAAAAAGGTCTAATTAATTAAAGTAGACAACCTGCTGATTTTGCCAATTTTACTGGATGTCAAACTAGTAGACTGCCCTGCCTGATAGTAAGCTTTAGTGATACCAACTCCAATGAACATCTACAATAGCAAAGGCATACCCTTTGCGTTGCGATCTCAGCTTAATGAAACTATCAAGAGCCTCCGTAAATTGGCAATCTTTGAAAAAAATACTTCTTTTTCGTTTCAAGTAACTATTGGATCAGAACATTAAACTCTTTAGACGTTTCTGGACAATTAAAAGAGCAGGTGGGTAAGCGTATGTGATGATTCCTACATAATCGTATAGTCTCCAATGACGCTGCCTCATCAGATGTGCATGACCGTATCATCACAATCATTGTATTTCGTACCCAGTAAGGTGTATCGCTGTAATACTGAACTATGTTGATAAGGCTTCGGGTTTAGGAGCGAGCGGTAGTAGAGCAACTGTTTTGTTGCACAACTTTGACATTTAATCATGTAAAATTATAGTAAAGTTGTTATACCTACGAATTCTAGCTCTTTACGGCAGTGATAACTTCATTTAACTGAGCCTTCACTTTTATCCGAAATCGCGAAGAGACCTTATTTTTTTTTTCCAAACTGGCAATTTTCCAAGTTTAAAAATGGAATCCATCGATTCCTTACATAAAAAAGTAATCCAACGCAATAGTTGCCCAACAGTCGTTCAACTGTTGCCCCACAGTCGCCCGACCATCCCTCGCTTCAAAACCCGTCCTCAAACTGGAATGCATCCATTTTATCTCTAACTATATGTGTCTATGTGTGTTTTTTCCTCTATGGCAATTCCCGCCCGCTCGGCTATCGTGAACCGAAAGAACCGTCTCAAGGTATTTAACATGCGATCTATAGATCATGATCTATAGATAATTTGACACGATGTAGTGGTATCATTATGTTGAGTGCCCATAGATGTAGAGGTTATGTGTCGTAGCCAAGGGGGTTTGTCTGTGTATGAGTGAGTGAGACGAAAGATGTTTCTGTCCCTTGTTTTATGTTATTGTGCTTGTGTTTGGTTGAGAATGGTATTTAAACATAAAACAGCATTATTTAAAAAAAAAACAAAGGTTTTTTAAAGGCATTTATAAAATAATTTGTAATAATAATTGTTCATTAATTAATGTTCATAAGGATAACTTTAATAATTTTAAATTCCCTCTTTTCACACATTTTTCAATCCAAAGACAAGCTATCTTTTTTTTACAAATATCGTTCGACCAGAAACATCTTTACAACTGCTTCATTGCTATCTGTTACATGTCCGCCATTTTAGCTTCGCCAGCGCCATCTGAGGGCTCAGGTAGGATGCATTTCGCAGCCTATATTGTTCCTCCATTTTATGTGATCCCAATCTTAGCCTACCATCAGTTGAGGAGACGACTGCCGTTATTCAAAATTATCCATATTATATGCATGGTTATAATTCCATGTTTTTAAAAATCATATTTTTTTAAAGTTATGTAAACCCATCAAAGAAAAAAAAACAGTAAAAAAACACATTCTAAGCCAAATATTTTTAATAAATTCCGTTCTTTGGTAACCCAAATTAATATTCTTAAATGTTAAACATATACTCCAAAACCAAAACACTTTATTAACAAAGATCTATATACAATCTCTTCTACGCTTCTGCATGTTACATATAATATGTCGTTCTAAAAAGAACTGCACCACTTGCAAACAAAACTGATTTTAAATACCGAATTAGGTTAAGACTAAACGCATTAATTTGTTCCTCACCCTTTTCAGATACTCGTAGATATTTAGATAACTAGTTTTTATTGCCTCGGAAAACAAGTTAAGCTGTTGGTCCCGGCTGTCATTCGTGGATCTTTGACAGTCGTTACGGGTAGTCAGAAGCCCGAAAGTCTGACTACCAGTCTTACCAAGGGGTATCGTATTACCCAGTTACTGGGTTGTGGAGGCCAGATAGGCAGTCGCTCCATGTAAATATTTGTCTGGTATTTAGCTGCATCCAGTTAGACTGGAAGCCGACCCCAACATAGTTGGGAAAAGTCTAGGCAGATGATGTTGAGTTTCTATTATAATATGGGTCTGCGAAACATGATCTGAATTTTACCTTGATTTTTACTCTGTCATCTAATTTCTTGATTAATGAAAACCAATACAAAGTATAAGTGGTGCAGTTCTTTTTCAAGTGAGTGTTTTCTAAATGTTGGCATGTCCTGCACTACCCTTTCATCTCCATCCACACATAGTGTTGTAAGCGTGTTTGTGACGTGGTATCCGCTTATTTGTGATGATTCTAAAATGTCTAATTGTCTGCTGATACTTTTGGACGCGACCTTTATTGCATTAACATGAACCTTCGATCATGTGAAGTATCTGTAGAGCTTTACTATTTCTAAGATTCGAAGGCTTCCGCAGACATTGTGTCTGGCTGTGCTAGATCTACAGACCAATAATGTGGCCATGAAAAAAAATGCAAAAAAACAAATGACAGTCTAAGGTCTTGCGGCCTTGCAAAGACTAACCAAAAAAATGTAACCTCTTTTTTGGACCTGCCAAATTTCCAAGTTAAAAACAAGCGTTCAACAGTATCAGCCTTTACCCCCAAACCTTTTGTCGTCACCCTCCCTTCCTCCCGTAACGAGTCCCTCTGAACACAGAACAAGTTCTCGATGCGGGCGCGCGCGTGGTCGGAGCCGGCTTTCACAGAGAGTGACGAGCTGGAACCAAGAGATGAGCCTCTCGTCGCAGCACGACTTGTCAGGACACAGATGCCGAGAGAACCTGAGACAAAGGTATGTTGGTACTTGAATAAGGAACATTTTATTACAATACAGTCTGGCCGTCGAGAGAATGCGTTCCTGAAACCTGTCAGTGCGACAATTCTGGCAACTCAGTGGCAGATTCAGTGGTAGGAATAGGTAGTGCCTATTTACCTAAACTTCGAAGAACAGAGACAAGAAACGGAGACTTCCTTAGGACTATATTTTTTCCGGGAAATCTGTCCCGAAATTCGGGACAACACTTTTAAATACATTAAAAACATAATATGTTATTTGGAATAAGTAATTCGTCCATATTTACCTAATGTTTGCGACTAGACATAACATTTATAATTCCATAATAATAACTTATCCTCTTTGGGCTCTAAAGGAAAAATAAAACACACAAAATATTGTTGTAACAAATATATGTTACAACAATAATCTATGTGTTTTATTTTTCCTTCCTTTTTATTTTTCCGGGACAGATGTCCCGGAAAAATTAGTCCTAAGGAAGTCTCCGTTTCTTGTCTCTGTTCTTCGAAGTTTAGGCAAATAGGCACTACCTATTCCTATCACTGCTAATAATATGATATAAAACTGACGGGTGTCAAGAACGCACTCTTTTGACGGCCGCACAGTAGTATGCAGTGACAATGATCAAACTTCATAAGTACTGCTCACCTCAATACGTTTTCTTGCTGCATCATAAAAAAAACTTCATTCCATAACTTATCAAAATTCCGTAGACGTTTAGGTGCCTCGTATCTCTAAAGGAAACGTACAAGAAAAAATATAAATATTCGCCTGTAAAGAGAGCATTGGTTGCCCAGTGATAACGGCCCCAACTTACGATTTCTAGGTCGTGGGGGTCCCAGACCCAGTCAGGCGCGTTACTTTCTGTAATTTATTTCATCACCATTGCTCTTAAAACGGTGAAGGAGAACATCGTGAGGAAACTGGTATGTCCTAGAACCAAAAACTCGAAGACATTATGTGAGATCTATCAACCCGCATTGGGCCAGCGAAGTGGATTACGGCCGCTCCCTCTCAAAAATAGAGGAGGTGTGTCCCAGCACTGAGAACATTATACGTTGATTATATACCTATATGAAAAGAATACACCTGTAGCGGTATCTACAACGCCACATGTGAAAACGCGTCATACTGACGTCACGCAAAGCCTGCATCTCGCAAGCAGAGTTTACCGCGCAATTAGCATAGATACAATTTCCCAACATCAATCGTTGGGCAGTTGCCTACCAGACACAACACCCGTCTGGTCGGAGGATCCTCCCTTTTCTGTGGAGTTTGAGTGAGCTTTACACCCTGTTCCTCATGCCTCCATACACCTATACACCTTTCCGACTTTTTAAAAGTTTGTCCACCTGTTACACTCCAAGAGTATTATTATAGTCACTGCAATTTAAACCTTATGTTAATGCCTATAAAAGTCACATGACGCGCTGTCCATATTTGCACGTATTTTGTCCATAATAATCTTCTTTATATCCCCCAGGGGCTAGCTCCATTTGAAGAATTACTGGAGGCTCGGGTCCACGATCTGAGCATAGCTCTCAACATGAGCACCGCGTTAGCGCTCGCTGAGCTGATTGAAGATGAAGTGGTCGTGCCGCCTATGCCGCTTGAAGTAAGAGACAATCAGAATATTTATTTAATCTCGTTTTTCCCAAAAATATTTTTATGATTCAGGTCTTCATGAGAGCAATGGCGAAATATGTATACGTTGTTGTGTACAGGGCGGCAGGAACATCGACGCGCAAACTGAAACCATGATTTCAGCACATAACCAATAGACCCCTTAGCGTACAAACTTTACGTTGGTTACATAAAAAGCATCTGTTTCATGGAAAAGTGCTATACCTATGCGGTCAAAATGTATGGAACAGCTATTTTTTTTTATAGCCGACGAAAAATTTCAACATTCGAAAAATTTTCGTTGTAATTGTTGCCTGGTGTCAGAACCATGTACTGAATCCGTGGTAACGGGTTGTGCTTCAATATCCCCTCCCTCCTGTATTATAACTTGAACTTACATAGCCAGGTTACCCAAGTTACCCATTTTTGAAAACACAGGCTGTACAACTTGGCGCAAATTTACAAGACTTGATTGTATAGAGCAAACTCGCTAAGCCAGGTTGTGAAATCTTCCATAAACTTGCAAAAATAAACTGCGCAACTTAGCGTAGAAGCCTACTACCATAACTATTTCGGCGTTACACGTCCAAAGTCATTTATTAAATGATAAATGATTTTATTTCTGTAAGAAGGTTTGTACAAACACTTTTACACGTCAATCATGTTAATAAAAACTTTTTAACAACAAAATTAAACCGCCGAAAAAACTGAAAAGCAAAAAAAAATAAACCTTTTTTATTTAACCATAATAACTAAGTTCTTAAACTAATTTAAGTACCTATACCTAAATAATTTTGAGTCGGCGCCGAACAATAGAGATCACTAAATTGCCTTAAATTTCAACGGCGCCGACAAACTCAGAGGTCACATAATAATGTTGGTCAGATTATGTGAAGGCCATGTAGATTGACGCCTGAAATGGTAATTTGAGCATAGCACAGCCAATTACAATAGCCATCATCCCACTCTAAACTATCACTTTACTACTTTCAGGTACTAATAGAAAACGTAAAACTCCACCTAATAGAAGACCGTCCGAATCGCGCAATCTCCTCCCCTCCGCCACAACCCCTAGACATAGACCTGACAACCCTTCGCATGACGCGGGACTTAGCCGGGGTGGTCCGACTAGGCCCCCCTATTTCCACCCCCTCCACAGTGGCCTCCCCGGCCACGCCACAGCCACAGCCCGAGTTGGATGAGGCCAGAGACAAGATTGATAGGCTGAATAGAGAAAATGAGGAGTTGAGGAAAAGGCTGGTCACACTGGCAAGAATAGCGGAGGATAATCGGGAGTTGAGAGCGTGAGTAAACTATTTTTATTGCATTTGTAAGGGTTGTTATTTAGTTTAGTCTATTTGCAGATGCGTTTGAAAAACAGGGGAATTTTTGCCATAAAGTACATTTCGTTTGCCTGACTAGCTTTCGGTCTCGTTTGGCTCACTTACTGATTAGTTCATCACGTTGTGAAGTAGTCAGTAGATCTAGTCTGGCAAACTATAAAGATGAAACTGATTCTGGTTCAAAAATATCTGGTTCTTATAAAATATTACCTGCGCCCCGCGGTTTCACCCGTATAAGTCTCGATCCCGTGGGACTATCGGGAAAACAGTATCCAATGTCCTTAAATAACCAATCTGTTCTGGAGATATCATCAAAAACGCCGTTCCATACAAAATGTATGAGAAAATGAATTATCTTCATTATTATTTTTTCGTGAATATTCCGTTTTAATAGGGGCGGTGAAAAATACAACAAATTAAAGATCATAAAAATCAGTCCAGCCGTTCTTGAGTTACAAATCGTGTAACTAACCTTTCTTCGACTTAGATAATAATAATAATAATTCTTTATTGACATAATGAATACATTTTGGATTATAGGATTCCCTAGCACCTGCGCTAGTAAGTGACAATAATCTTACATTAGACAGAATAAATGAAAAGAGTAGAAAAGTTAACAAACATGCTGCCATATTTGTGTATGTGTGTGTATTTAGATTTATTTATATAGATTGAAGTTATTTTCAGTTGGTTCTGAAAGCAATAGTTTATGACTTTTTATTGGTTTTAATGAGCATAACCAATTTTCCCTGATATAATATTACAGGAAAGTTGAAGAAGCGTCAGTGTTACGACAGTGCGTGCACGCAGCGCAACAAGAAGCAGCCAGTTTATTGGCTGACAAACAGGAGCTTTTAGAAGCCATGCGAATGTTACAGGTAACGATAACACTGTATGAAAGTCCTTTGTAACACTTCTTTTGTCAACAAGCATTGCTATTTTTTTCTTTCTTGCCCGCCAATTTGACCTCACTGCGAACGAAGGTTGCTAACCAAACTGTAACAATAATTATAAAATACCAAACAAGCGCCCTAATTGCGTAACGCACAGTCAATCTCAATCTGAATCATTTTGAAGTATATTGCTAATCCATTGCTTCATTTGTTCGAAAAACGTATCTGCTTAGCAACGTAAATAACGCAATGAATGTTGTTGAACTGTCAAAATGAAACCCATTGCTATGGATAGCGTGTTACGCAATTACCTCTAAGTTTGTAGTAACGTAAAAGTAAAAACATGTAGTTTGGAAGTTTTTTTTGCCACTTCTCCCCAACTTAAACATAGCAATCATAAAATGTTTGAAACAATTTCAGACTTGCAGCTAGACTCCTTTTGTACTTCCTGAACTGTCAGATCATAATCGGTTTAAGTTTGTAATGCAGTCCATATTTTTTTAATCACATTGAATAAGAATCGACTTTTTTTAAAGCTGGTTAAAGAATCGCTCTATATCCCTTTTTTATTGGTAAAATGCTAACGCGTAAATGATATGTTAACGTTCCAGGAGCAGATATCAGGTGGCTGTCGCGGCAAAAGATAGCGGTCGCGAGGCGGTCCCCCGCAGGGCTGCCTCGACTGTACAGCGTGCTGCGGCGACCAGCGATCCTAGCTGCCGGACCCTGGACATGTACCTAGTAAGGACTTCGGTCCGAAGCAAGATATCCCTGTATATGTACCAAGTAAGGTCAAACGAAATATTGCCACACCCTGTATATGTATGTCTATGTACCGAGTAAGGACTTCTGTCCTAAGAAGGTTATATGACTGTAGATCCCTGTAAATGTACCAAGCTAGGAATAAGGTCGAATGAAAAATGGTCTGTACACAACCTGTATAAGTATATGTACATATGTGTACAAAGTAAGGGCTTTAGTCCAAAGAAAGATATGACTGTAGACTCGTATGTACCAAGTAAAGGCTAAGGTCGAATAAAACGTGTTCTGGACACAACCTGTATGTATGTACCATGTAAGGTCTAAAGTCGGAGTAACATTGTAGAAGATTACCAGCTAATGTAGACTTCTTGTTATTGCACCTACCAACGAAGACTAAGGTCAAAAAAAAAACTGACGCGGGTTCGTCCTATACAGTGGGGTAATTGCGTAATACTCATAAAATGACAATTGATTGCAATGGGTATTATTTTCACAGTCCAGACACTTACATTGCTGAGCAGACGAACTTGTCATACTTACGAAGAAATGGATAGGAATTTCCTTCAAAACCCTTGAATTGTCATAGAAAGTGTGTTACGCAATTAGGGTGCTAGACTGTAGGTATATGTATGTAACTGTATTGACTAAGGTCTAACGGTGTTCTGTACTATCGCCAATACCTATATCTGACCATTTTGAAAACAAAATACCGTGCACATGATGACCACAGCTGCGTCCGTAAGTAAAACAAAAGAGGATCCTTTTTAGGTCGACTAATAATATGCGCTGCAAGCAGAAATAGTCCTTACTGTGGTCTGATATAGATTTTGGCTCCATCAAATGATGACCCTTGTATATTGTACCAAGTAGTTAAGAATTTAGGTCGAGGGAACATTATGGGAGATGACCAGCCAAAATAGACCCTCTGAGACTTTATTAAAGCTTGGTTTGCCATAACACGTGCCAAGTTGGAACTCGAGCAAACATTATGATCCGTACAATGTATGATAGAAGAACTATAGGAACTGATGAAAATTGGGTCGACGTCGTTGCCACTGTAATTTGAGACAGGAAGTTAATTTAAGGTAGAGAGAGACTAAAATAAAGTATGAGAAATTAATAATTGTCTCACAATGATGAAGTTTTTAAGTACTTACAACAGCATTTATAACGATATGAAATTATACATAAAGCGCTTTATTATTTCAAACTAGCTGCTCTTGCTGGATTTTCCAAAAAAAAAACAGTCATACGAACAAACCTTGTCCTGACAATTACTAACACAAAAAAAAAAACTGCCAAATCGATTGAGCCATTCTCAATTGATGATCGTTCATATAAGCGGAACCAGTCCTACCAGTCTTCTAACAAATAAATGGAATTAAGGCTGATTTTTCAACACCAGATATTTATATCGGAGGATTTTGAATTTTTGACAGTTCTTCCACATAAAATCTGGCAAACGTCAATTTTATTCCACGAATAAAAATTATCTGTCGATTGAAAAATCAAACTGGAATTGAACACAGACAAAATTGAGGCCATGAGAGCCACAGTGGCCTAACTGTCATTTTTTCAATACTGACTTTATTTGAAAAAACTGCTCTAAACTGTAAAAGTCATAGCGCCACAGTGGCCTAAAAAATAGTTAAATTGTTTTTCAGTTAGGCCACTGTGGCTCTCTGCTCTAAACTGTAAAAGTCATAGCGCCACAATGGTCTAAAAATTAGTTAATTTTTTTTTCAGTTAGGCCACTGTGGCTCTCTGCTCTAAACTGTAAAAGTCATAGCGCCACAGTGGCCTAAAAATTAGTTAATTTTTTTTTCAGTTAGGCCACTGTGGCTCTCTGCTCTAAACTGTAAAAGTCATAGCGCCACAGTGGTCTAAAAATTAGTTTTTTTTTTTTTTCAGTCAGGCCACTGTGGCTCTCTGCTCTAAACTGTAAAAGTCATAGCGCCACAGTGGCCTAAAAATTATTTAATTTTTTTTCAGTTAGGCCACTGAGGCTCTCATGGCCTCAATTCATTTAATATTTATGCAATCTTGATTTCTATTTTATTCCTTAAAAATGAAATTAAATGTGATCTTATATAAATACTTAATGCATATGGTAAAGGTGGGTACATATTGTGGAATGTTTAGAAGTTGTAAGGAAATTCGGCTGCTTTTTACTTAAATTGTTACTTAGTGTTTTGCAATCTTAGTTTTTCATGGAGTTTGTTAAAAATAGCTAAGTTCATAGATGGTTTTTTTTTTTGAGAAAATTCTGAAAATATTCCTACACTGGAGTGAAAAATCGTGAGTATTTGTAAACAATGTATACAATATGTAACATAATTAACGCAAGAGGCAAGACCTCATACACCCCATTTTGAGTATTGAGTTAAAAGCATAATACCATGACCAAAACTTTTTTTATCAAGCGAACTATAATCATTAAGAACATCGTTTTGACCCTAGCATTATATTATGCATTCAAAATTGAGTCTTACCACCTTGAAATAAGATTTAATTTTCTTTGGCTCAATGGGCGGTCAGTATGGCAACATATTTAAAAAAAAAACAACCTGTATTAAAAGTTACTGAAATCGATTCAATAGTCAATTATGAACAAATTACTTTCAGGACTGGCGTTTATTCTGTTACACATTAATTCTATGAATCAGGCTATATTTAATGATCTAATTAATCCAAAATCATGTTTATAGTATACCTATATAAACCGTGTAATAATCACAAGTAAATTGGCCATATAATATGTATATTTTAGTGTAAATAAACTATATATAAATATTACTGTGAAGAGCCCCAATCCATTATAAAATAAATTCCCTTTGAATAAGTAAGAATTTCAAAATGTTGAATGTTAATGTAAAGATAAAAATTCTGAAATATTACCTCAGTATGAAATTAATGGTTAATATTAATATTTAATTCCTATTTTTATTCGCAATAGAGGCATAGCTAAGGAAAGGAAGTCAGTTAAAAACAGTTAATATATTTTTTAAACGGTGCGTGGTATGAAATAAACGTCTGTTATTACCCTAAACGCAATTTTGTAAAATTAAGGTGATATGGAAGGTTCTAAAAGTCTGAGAAAAAATATAACACTCCCAAAAAACGAAGTTTCTTTTGCAAAATATGTTCTCAACCCATGTAACCCGTGAACGTGGATCCACGCGAGAAAAATTGACTTTTTAATGGTTTCTGTAATTACGACATTCAACCGGATAAGCTATATAATGAGGTACAAGCTTATTAAACATCATTTTCAGAGCGGATAAAAACTGAACACTGACGATGATGGATAAGATTACACAGACTATGTAACACAGTCATTCAATTTGCCTAGCCTTTTCCCAACTATGTTGGGATCAGCTTCCAGTCTAACCGGATGAGGCTGTATACCAGTATTTTACATGGAGCCACTGCCTATCTGACCTCTACAATTCACCCCCCTTGGTAAGGCACAGCCATACATTCATATATATTTGTTAACCCTAAACCGTGTATTGGGAAAGAAAGAAAATACCCATATCTAATGGTGATAAGAACTGGTGATGTGGCGAAATGAGGGTGTTGTTTGTGATCACATCACAGGGAAGCCTAGGAAGGCTATGAGAGAATTGGTAAGGATATTGAACCGATAGGGCTGCTTATGTATAATTATATTAATATTTATATATGTAACAAGCACTAGGAGGCTTTTGATGTACATTATCGTATTATAAACTACATATATTTGTAATGTAATCGTTCAATATTATTTTGGTGCCAAAAGCGCAGACTGTATTAAATGTTCAAATAGAGATATTGTTCTTTGGGTAAAAACTCTTTCGACAAGCCTTTGAGTTTTCAATTTTCTTTCAATTGATATTCATAAAGACGTTCCATATTCAAAGACCTTACATATCTATCAAACCATAGTCCAAAGAACTTTGTCTATACTTGTACATTTTGATTTTTAAAAAGGTTGTAAATAAAAGTTTTATATTTTTTTTAATGAAGTGATCATTTTATTTGTGTAATTTTAAAGTATTGTACATAATTTTATGAAGCGACATAATGTAGCTATTTTTTCAGATCTTTTTACTGTTTATTGATAGTGTTTTCATTGTGAGAATTCGATTTGGGTAAATTGTGTTAAGGTGTGTTTACATGGATTTAAATCTACTTTTGCATGGGAACAATTTCGACTCCAGTCCTTGACAAAATGTTCTATACTAAACCAACTTTGAAGTATTCTTGTTGACATACTAGTCTCAGTATTCAAATCCCTGTAAACGTGCCTTATAAAATCGATATACAGGGTTATTTGTACTCATCATTATGAACAACTTTTACTATAGGACCAAACTTGAAATCGCGAAAAAAATTAGCTGTTCCCTACATTTTGACGAGTTAAGCGAACATAAATGTAGGGAACAGCTGATTTTTTTTTCGCGATTTCGGTTTTGGTCCCATAGTAAAAGTTGTTCATAATGATGAGTACAATGACCTCTTAAGAGGTTGCTGGTGTTTTACAAATAACCCTGTATATTAAATATCTAATAGGTATATGTAGAAATCTTTCAAAAGTTCAGTGAGAAAGTTTTAGAAGTAAACTTTTGATAGTATTTAGGTATTTACATGTCCTTTAGATTGTTAGCCCATTTGATATCGGTTCGCAGTGCAATGTCTACTAAAATCATGTTGCGTTTGGTCTTTTATGATAGTGACACTAAGTGGTGGTAATAAATTAATTTTTCTTCTTCTAATTTACACACAAATCACTAAATACATTTAGAACGAAACATATTTAATATTATATCTGTTTTAAATTAGTTTAGTGCTAAAATATGTAGTTTGTGAATTGATTTGCGGGCCTTAGACATCTCGTGTTTAACACGGGAGTTTATTCGAGTAATAACGTGCGCTTCTGCAGGACCAGGAGACGCATTTTAAAACTAATTTTTCGTTTTTTTTTTTTACAACTTCCTGTTATGATATCTTCATCAGGAAACGCCAAGGTCAGTTAAAGTTCTATCTCAGTTACAAATTGACTTAGAACTTCATCTGTTTTCTTCTCAGTGATGTCAAAAACAGAGTAGGAACTTACGAAAAGAAAATCATGACGGAAAAAACTCTTCATAAAATAAAAATTAAATTAAATTCGTCTTTATTGTGGATCATAGGATAGTGTACATAATACGGCTGGTGTTATAAAGTTAATATATTACCACCAATTACCGGCTTATATATCACTTGTTAAAATGCAATGTATTACAATTTGGGGTAGCTCTATTGTATCTTATAATACATTTATCTCTTTTACTCAGTGTTAGGATAACAAAACTCGTGCCTGTAATAATTAGGTACATAATATATCCGCTTTATGGTCGTTGCTGCCTTTTTATACTCTCATCTATTTAATCGATGTAACTTTTAAGAAACAAATTGGCTTATGTTCGTCTGTCTGTGTACGATTCAAGTGACATTTAGTTACGAAGCAACGACACATGACACTGGCAGAATAGACATCGGCTCAGTTGCCAAAGACGAAGGAAAAAAAGTTTAAAAAATGCACTTGGTGATGGCGCCGTTTTTTTTTTAAATCTTTTCGTGTTTTTATGTAACTAAACGTCATTTAAAATCGTTTTTTTCTATGTTTTGTAAAGTGTTGATCGGTACTGGTACTCTGTCCAAGGTATGCTGTTTCTTCGTTAGTTTTGTGTCGAGCAATCCGACTATTGAAATGTACCATAACGTTGTTGCGATTTATTTAGTTATGAAGGAATTGTTAAAATTAAATTCAATATTCTATAGTTGGTGGTTTTATTTTAACCCATTATTCTGTATGATTGGCAAAGCCATGGCTAGCTTCAGTTTCTGAATCTAATTTCGAAAGAAAGAAGGAAGAGAAGATTAAATTATGTCAGTAAAATTGTGAAATGCATGGAATTAGGTAGGTAAGTAAGGTACTGCACACGCATTTTCCCATGGGAGTGTCCCCACACTCCCATATCATGTCGGCAGAAATTTTCGACGTCACGCGGTATGATCTTTACATCTGAAATATGGAGGGTAGAGGTCATCTGAAATTATATTTATGCCGGTAAGTATACCTAGCGGAAAACATTGAAGATATCGTTAAAACTGAATTGTCTCTCAACGACGCGATCTAAGTTTATTTACTCCATCATAATACAACAAAACCATAACTTGATTTAATTAGGTTTAATAATATTCTTGTTTCATCCGGTTTCATTAACCTTTTCACCGCCAAAGTGCACAGGAACGCGATGCCTCGCCAGCGCCAAGCTATAAATGTATAACGAAATATACAGTAAACAGTAGTGATGGGAAAATCGTATAAATCTCATTCATCGATATGATGATACCTCATATCGATGAATGAGATTTATACGAGTTAAGTTTTATACGTCATTTTACGAATATAAATAAAAACGACTAAATATGTCCCTATTTGTTTTATTTCACAGTATCCCTAGTAAGAAAAACGTGAGTTATGTATTTCTTTGATACTTTAATAACACAACACACAACTCAACGGTCACAACATCAACACAACTCAACATCATAACTCAATTAGAGCTTTATGAAATGAGGTACATCTCTATTTGTTTCATGTCGTCATTCTTTGACTTCATTTCAAGTTCTTGGCGCTCAGAGCACGTTAAATTCAATTCTGATTAGGGATGTGGTCTATGGTCTTTCTTTAAAGTGACCTTGACAGCCGTACGCTTATGACGTCACAGAACGACTTCTATAATAGTCCGTGGCGCCCTCAGAACAATAACTAAAGCAGTGGCGCCCGGGGCACTGACAACCAATTGTTTTGTAGAGATGGGAATATAATTATCGACAAGGATTGCTAAAATAACCATATTGTAATTCCGGATCGGGAGTCCCGATCCGGAATTATATGGTTGTTGTTGTTTGGTCCCGATTCGGGACCTATCTGAAGGTCGAAATTCGTCAATTTTCCCTTTGTTATAAAGTAGTTAACTAAGTACATATTTTACTGACCTCAAATTGTTTTCGATAGTAGTATTTATTTATAAATATTTCAGCGGGCGAAATCAAACTGATAACTTTCGCGTCACATCACTGGCTGACTATACATATAAATAAAGTCCTTGGCGTTCTGGGGGCATTAAAAATGTTCGCAGTTTTTGTTTTTGGCGATTTTAATAAACGGTTTCTTTCGTGTGGAAAAATAAGAAATAGGGTATTAGACAGTGCTGTATTATTATCCTTCACAAGATATTGAGTGGATCGATAGACTGCAGTGAACTTTTGGGCTCACTAGGGATTAAAATTCGAATCCGGATTCCAATATATTTAGTAAAATGAAACAAAGCTTTTAAATAGGTACAGTAAATTTATTTTTATAAGATATTTAAAATGAAGAACTTCTAATTTTTTTATTTTATTTATTTATCATTTATAAAAAAGGATACAGGATTATTCACAAAAAATAGCAACCAAAAACCACTAAGGTTTAAACTTGTGCTATCACGAGACTATCTCAATATCAAACTACATATACAATGAAACATTTTCTAAGTATGAAGTCGTTGAATGAAGTCGTGGCGCTGGTGGCACGAAAATCCGAAACTTCTATTGAAGTCCATGGCGGTGAAAAGGTTAAAAAGTATTTTTTTCATCATTTGACGTAATATTCAACGCTTCAACTTTGATACAAGGATACGAGTATCATCAGTCAGTATCCAAACGTAGTATTTGATTAATCAAAAGCAGTGTTACCAGCTCTATAAAAGTTACCCCATTTTATGCAAATGTTAAACGAGGTATCATGTCACGGTTATTTTTAATAAATAATTTTGGTCTGAACATTTATCATACTATACAATATTTAAAATGTAAAATGATTGTATTTATGACTGCTCCAGTGCTCGTCGGTGCGTTTAACCATTTTTTATAGCCGTTATTATTGTTTTTTTAGGACGTAGTGTGTAACTGTCTAAGTACTCATAGTTTTTTTTTACTACCTCGTTGATCTAGTGTAGTGGTCACAAGTACAGCTCAGCATGAGGTCCTGGGTTTAATTTCCGGGTCGGGCAGTGTTATTGGGATTTTTCATCTGAGATTTCTCAGTGGCTCCCCGGAGTCTACTATAAACATAACTTGTAGGTGTACTAAAAAGAACACCTCTGCTTTTTTTCTTCGTCAGGAGTAAACATTAATTTCGATTAACTAAAATTATTTTTTTTTTTCCGATTCGATATTTTTTGCCAGGGGCATTTAATATTTTATAGTGGCAACGAAAATACACGTGAGTCAAGAAGTGGGAATAACGTGACTTTCATAATGTGGCAACATTTTCAGTGATGGCCGATGTTTCAACTTGAACGGGTTGCTAACGACCGTTGCCGAATTTTAGTGTTGAAATTAATCAAGTTTCTCATAATTCGGTGTTTTTATGTGAATATTATTTATTCAATTAACATTTTGTGTTGTATTGTGTGTTTATTAGTGACTAAATTGTAAGTGTTGTTCGGAAAAGAATGTTTGTTGTGCCCTCGCTCTAACAGGATCACTGGATAATAAAATATTGGATTACGGTTTGCTGTTTATTTAGTTGTTGTTGACTAAAGGTAAGTCGCGTTACTTCATGAACTTGTTAAATGTCTAGTTTAAGTCTTATGTGACGGTTTTTTAATGCCACGAAAGCCGTACGCGTGATATGCGACAGCCGAGCGCCCGGGCGAGATAACGGAAGATTATAGTAGATTGCAAAGATTCTGATAAGATTCCTTTCTTCACGGCACTGCAGAGCCATGAGCACACACCATAAAACCTGTCTTACGTACATAAAGCGACAAGTGTACGTAAAAACTTGTTTGAACGTAACAAACACTGAATTGAACATGCTTCATGCTCTATTTCCCACTGAAAAGTTTGATATAAATTGAGAAATCGCAGTGAGAGGTATTTACGTACCCATTAGACATTTCGTGCAACACATTCCACTTAGTTCTGCACCACAAACTTGATGGAAAGGTGTTATTTTCGTTTCAAAAACTTAGGTTAGGAAACTATTTTTGAACATTTGATTTCTCATCATAATGGTCTCACTGTATTGTGTTACTTTCTGAAGATCCATAACATTCCATAAACATCTTAAAACCTAAATAAAAGTGTCCATACACTATAGGACAACTTATTCAACATAAAAGTTGTATAAAGTTTCCTCATTCACAACTTATTTTTAACTCTAAGTAAACAATTTTAATTTCCGTCATTGACACTGTTTATCTGATGGCCAATCACATTTTCTTCTCATTTGTTCTTGACCTAATGTAATAATGTTTCCATCCAAAGAATTTTCCCACAGTAAAAAAAAAAATACTGTGGAACATAATCTGGTGATACATAAGCTATTATGATTCCTTAATCATCAGTCATATTATTTTTACTTATATAATATATGATGTAAAGTTCTCAACTTTATAAAATGTTTGATTCAAGTATATTTATCACTCAAACCAATTAAATGTTATAACAGAAAAAAATTACAATTTAATATTAAAATAACACAGAATATTTTAACATGCTGCATTTTTAAATACTTTATAAAAACAAGATTAAAATTTTAGCTACATAATCCATGTATCATGATTACAAATTAACATTTTATGTAATCAGTATCCTGGTGTTTAGACTATATTTATCACATTTTTTATTACTTTCTAACTAACGGTAAAATCAAAATAAATATAGTTATGTCATACCTAAAATAAATATTGATAAAGTAAAAACATTACAATCTGTGACATTGATTGTAATGTTTTTACTTTAGCCACAGTACCGGTAAAACGGGGTGAATAGGGATGGCAGAGGTGAATCGGGACGATACTTTAAAATGGTTTTTTACTGTAAAATAATATAGGTTGCTGCTAACAAGGACACTTAATCTTTAATTAAAAAACACTAAACACATTACAGTCTTTTCTGGCAACAAGCTATATTATTTCAACTTTAAAATCCATTTTAAAGTTTTGTCCCGATTCACCCCGTTTTACGGTACATCTAACGGCAAAAGCTGGTGAATATTTTTGAATTATATTATTCCTTTATTATTATTTCATAAATGAAGCATAAGGAGTATGTAATGATTGTAGCAGGTGGCATTCTGAATTTTTTAACCAGAATTATTGAGTGCTTTTTACATAACAGTTTGGTGACTGGCTGACGGACATCAAATAGCGTAAATCACATAATATAACATAGTGCTTCTCTTCCCCAAAGAGTTATGCAGAAGTATTTTTATATCACTCTCATTTTGCACAGAAGATATTGCGCCCGGTTGATCTAGTGGTCGAAACCGCTACTGCTGAGCATATGCTCCTCGGTTTGATACCCAGGGCAGGCAAATGTTATTGCCGTTTTTCATCAAGGAATTTGTCAGTAGCAGCCCGGAGTTCAGATTTGTGCCCGGTTGATGGCAATAGCCCCCTAAACCATAACTGGGGAAATGTGGGTGTATAGGTAAACCTCTGCCTAACCCACCGGGGATTACAGGCATGATGTTGAATGTATTTTTAAACATCAGTATCACAAGTTAGTTAAGCACAGTATTTATTTCATGACATCACTGACATATGGCACCTTTGTACAAGGCCGGCGGCGTACGCTAATTGCCAATAGCATATTTGTTTCCTATTTAATGGTCGTAACTCAAGCATTAGTTGCAACGTTATGACTGTATGTAATGTTGTACAATTTACTTGGTTATAACATAACATCACGGCAATGTTCCCTGAAAGTTGAGGCTGCACATTTAGTTCACACACAAAAAAAGGGGGATATGGAACTAGAAAAACTGACGAAATGCGTCAGTTTTTCTAGTTCCATATCCCCCTTTTTTTTAAATGATATATTTATTGATGACCATTTATGGCCAATTCCCTCTCATAAAGAAAGGAGGCCTGGGTCCCAGCAGTGGGAACATTATAGGCTGTAGTTGTATTATGTTTATGATCACCATTAAAAAAAGAGATTAGGTTAGAATAAAAATTGTGTGATGACATAGTAGAATGAAGTATAAGAAATTTTTTGCTATGAAAATAAAATAAACTGAACTGTTTGGTTTGCAAAGTTCGTTAGATAATCATTTAGGTTTTGTCTAAGCATGTGCCACTAAGGAAAAAAGCCTGGCTGCTAGGTATCTTGCAGTTTAGTCACTAATAAAAATAACTGACAACGAATAATAATGTTGGGTACAATGCAACTGGGGAATTACCACCCATCCTGTCAACTTACTGCATTGATTGTTGCTTTTTTTTTAAATATTGTAAACAACCTAAAGCTAGAGATACATTCGCCAGCACATCAAGCTTCCAGAAACTGTCAAATTTTCCCAATCAACCTTGAACCTAATGCTTTTGCGATAAAGTTGGAAATCTATTAATATTAATCTCTGGAACTACCAGTCGCATTTGAACATCACGCTACGACCCTTGGGTTCAAAAAGAAAAAAGCCAGAAAGAATGCTAAGCTAAAACGTAGTAATTAAAAATTTCGGGAAAAAACGTTCGGGAAATGATGAACGATGCGATGCGGTGATGTAAAATGATGAACGATGCGACGCGGTGATATAAAATGATGAACGACGCCACGCGGTGATATAAAATGATGAACGATGCGACGCGGTGATATAAAATGATGAACGATGCGACGCGGTGATATAAAATGATGAACGATGCGACGCGGTGATATAAAAATGTGGCTGTTATTTTAATTAATATATCGTAGCCCTGGCTGGAGGCCTTAATTTATTAAGGCATCCACAGGCAAGCCCGGTTAAGCCAACAACTACCTCATAGGCTGAACTGCGAGATGCCCAATCTAAAAAAAAAGTAAGTATATCATGTGTCTTACGACTTCCACGCGAACGAAGGTACGGGCAGAAGGTAGTCACTCATCATACAACCAGAAGGCAATTCTCGTAATTCTAAACGTTCATAGTCAGAGGGGCAATTCTCGTAATTTTAACTGAGCAAAAAGATAAAAAAAGTCAGATAGAACGCTACGCGAAAACGAACAGAGGGGCAATTCTCGTAATTTTAAGAACGTTCACAGTCTGATCTCAGTCTCAAAATGTCAAAAATATTTCTAATTTCCCTATACTTTTGACAGGATTTTGACATTGACTGTCGCTGAGATGAGATTGCGACTAGATTTGGAACGTTTTTAGTTACGGGAATTGGCCTACTGGTTTTTTCCATCCACCTTCTCCCCAAAAAACTCACAATATCAACAACGATGTGTCCTAATTCTATTTTCGATGTAGCTACTTATCTCATTTCCTGAATGGATTGTTAAAGACATTAACAAGAAGTTAATTTTGGCCAGCCGTATCAGCCGACTGAACGAAGCGGTCACCTATTTGGCAGTCAGCCATGTTTACCATCATAATCTTACAAATAGTGTTATATTTTTTTTACATAAACCTACTTTGTTTTTAGGCTGAGGACTCATCATTATTTATGGTCTCCTTGAGTGTTGTAAAAATATGAATTGTCCTAAATTAAGGCTGGTCCACAAAGGCTGGTTATTTTTTTTTTACAATAACTACGTAATTTTTTACGACTATAATAAAGTTTGTATCATACATCCAATAAATAAATAACTTATTTTATTAATCATTTTATTTTACGAGATCACATCTCATATCAAGAGTTCAAGACATCCTTTTTTCCAATGATTCACGAGAAGCGGCTCATTCTAAGGTTGTCTTTATAAGATCGCTTTTAGCGATACGAGCGCCCATTGTGTCACCCCTTGTAAAATTTCTACATTATCTGTAATCATAATAACCATAATCATTTATTTGTCAGAATATGGTACATTATTATGGTCTTAAGATTAGTCTATGGTAATATTTATTGTGCACTGTATAATAAAGAGTATTTCTATTCCATTCTACTGTTTCATAAACTTGGCACTCATACCTACAATAGGAACGTAGTAAAACATAAGTTGCTGCTCAAACAAATTAGAGCTGATTATAATCATAATGTTTCGGAACTAAACTTTAATTTCGTTTCATTTAGTTTGCACTAATAATCACGCTAACACGTTAGCTGGAGTGGCAGCAAAAAACGACCAAGTACTTGAAATACCAGTCGCCCCACATGTGAGTAATATCAAATAGTAATTAAAACAGTACCATTCGGGTCGAACCATGATAACGGAACGTGAAATTGGGCATCACTTGCCTTGTTTTTTACAACTTATCCGTTTATAATATACTAGCCGCGCCCCGCCGTTTCACCCGCATAAGTTTCAATCGCGTGGGAGAAAAAGTATCCTGTGTTAATCCTGGTTATAAACTATCTGTGTACAAAATTTAATCCAAATCCCGTCACTCGTTTTAGCGTGAAAGAGTAACAAACATCCATCCATCCATACAAACTTTCGCGTTTATAATATTAGTAGGATTCGGTAAGGCAGTAATAGCCGCATGGGTCGATTGAAGGTTAAGCTACGCTTGTAGAGGTCGGCTCGTGGATGGGTGACCATGCAGTTCATTCATTACGAATCTTGTGCCATTGCCATTTTAGTTACATATGGAGACCCCTTCGTGTCTCAGAAAGCACGTTACGTCGTTGCTCCCGGCTGTCATTCGTAGATCTTTGGCAGTCGTTTTTTTTTGTCACGGGTAGTCAGAAGCCCAAAAAAAGTCTGAAAACCATACTTACTAAGGGGTATCGTGTTGCCCAGTAACTGGGTTGTGGAGGTCAGATAGGCAGTCGCGACATTTAAAGTACTGGTATTCAGCTGAATCCGGTTAGACTGGAAGCCGACCCCAAAACAGTTGGAAATAGGCTAGGCTCATGATGATGAAGGTATAAAAAGTTATCATTGTCAAAAATGTATGCATATTATGATGCTTGTAAGATCAGCTCAGGCTAGATGGAGCAACGATCTTCGCAGAATGCCTGGTTGTAGCTGGCTGAGAGTAGCCAGAGGGTCCAGTTTATTGGCGTACGATTGGAGAGTCCATCGGTTGACTCTTAAAGGCTGTAGATGAAAATCTGCTCTAAGATACCAAAGAAACAAAAGGCCATATATTACATTCCCGAGTCTTACAGGAAAAATAGCAGGGATAGAACCGAAGAAGACGGAAATACCATTACGTAAAGCTTACGAAGGAGGTATTCCACTCGGAGCACTGATTTCAACAGCACTTGCCCGAACCGCACCTGAGCACTTCCACTAACCGCAGAGTACTTAATTAAGACCTAACGAACAAAACTTTACCTATCACTTATTTTACCTTCAACCACAGAGATAGATAATCTAGGTAAGTTTTAATACCTTTATTATAAACATAACGTAATTAAAGCGATCATCAAACTTAGGCCTACATCTTACGATCATCCGAGTCAAGATTATGAAGTTTTAATCAAAAGCTTAACACTCAAGATTCTAGGATTAGATGCCGAAAACCTTGAAGCGTTTCAGCGGTAATCTTTGAGGCCTAAAGTTTGACACGTTTTGTCAAGATTGTACTCATACTTCCCCCGCTAAGATAATCGTCAACATTCTATTGAGTACGATTTAGAATCTGGTGAATATTTGAGATTCAAAGCGGAATCTCTTTTATACCAAGCACCCAGTTCTGCAAAAACTGATGAATCTGTGACAAAAACTGTCAGTACTGTATTTTTACCAAAGAAACTTGCCGTTACGTTTGTCGCGTCCCAAACTTGCTGAATACCATTAAAACTAAATGGTACGAAAATCCAAAAAGATATTTAAAAACTAAAACTATAGATTTACGCCTTGAAATTTGCTTGGATACCTGTATTAAGTCATTCTAGTTACCCAATAAATCGTCCCGCAGATAAGGCGTGAAATTACTTACAAACAACTGTACCCACACCGCCAGATACGGGTCGCAAAACATCGAATTTGTCACCGAAGATGAAGATATAAAACAACCAAATGTGCCCATGCAAAAACTCGTATCAAAAAAACTATTCGTGAATTCTTGAACCGTCGGCAGCTAAGTCGGTAATCCGGCCCAGATTAAAGGCATCAATGGAATTCGGGAATGGGATAACGGCCGATTCGGTCTGAACGGACGGTCGGCAAGGTCGTTGCGCCTGTCACCAGACCGGTTCGTACCAGCAGCGTTTACGTAGTCGATTTAGCTTACCGCGAACAAAATTAAGGCTGTTGTAATAAGGTTGTAGGTACTTGATATTGCAAAGGTTATTGTAAAAAATATTTGTTCAATGCTTCGATCAATAATAGTACTAGATTAAGGATCAGGAACAAAAATCAGTCGCTCAAGTGGCCACGTTTGCACACACGTAAACATCTACATTTCTTAGAAAAAAGTTTAATAATATTAACAACTTCAGTTTATTATAAACCTTAATGCTTAAACATAAAGTTTAATTACCATTGCAAAATATATTTAAAATGTTGCTTGAAAATAAAATCATTCTATTTTTAAATTTTCAGTCATTTATTTTAAAATGAAACTTAGTCTAAGTAATAAGGTTAAAAACATACTAATTTGAAATAAGACCACAAATGTATTTGTAGTCTTATTTTTCGGGCCGTTTTTGAAGCGCTTTTCGGAAATCTAGTACTATTATTGAACGAAGGTTCAATGATTTGAAAAAAGTTATCATCATCATTGTCCACAGCCTGACTTCTCCCACTGCTGGTCATAGGCCTTTCTTTTTCGTGCCAATCTCATCCATTAACTCTTCGTATATTACTTCTGCCCGCGACTTCGTTCGCGTGTTTCTTGTTCCCCTGAACCACTCCGTCGCATCGCATCGCCTGCCTAGGATATTATTTTGTTTTCGCTTAGCGTTTTTTCTAACTTTATTTCTCTTTGCTCCTTGGGGTCATAGCGTGATATTAAATATAGCCTTCCTCAAGAATTGGGCTATCAAATGCGATAAGAATTTTTCAAATCCAACCGATAGTTCCAGAGATTGGCGTGTTCAAACAAACTCTTCTACTTTATTATTAGTATAGATATACCCGGAACTTGGATCCACGCTAGACACAATGGCTTTTTAATTTTTTCTGTAATTACGACATTCAACCGGTTAAAGATCAAGTTATGCCTAGTACCCAGTTAGTTATTATCAATTGTCAAATTTCAAAGTTAAATACCAGACTCAAAAGTATTCACAAACTAAGTCTATTCTGAGGGGATCCGCCTCGTTGAGCGATACAAAGTTGATTAGGAAGCGTCCGATAATTTCCTCTATCCGCAAGCGGCGAGTTTCTCATGTTACGTATGGCGACCTGTCGAGTTTCCTTCGCATTCCTATTTGAAACCAAATTTTCTAAAACCTTTAAGTGTTTGTGTTACGTAATAAAACGTAGACCCGCAATCTAAAACGAATCTAGAATCTGCCTAGTCTTTTCTCAACTATTTTGTGGTCGGCTTCCAGTCTAACCAGATGCTGATGAATATCAGTATTTTACATGAAACGACTACCTATCTGAACTCCATAACCCGGTGTGTACCACGATACCCCTTGGTAAGACTGGTTGTCAGACTTTTGGCCTTTTGACTACCCGTAACGACTGTCAAAGTTCTAGGAATGACAGCTGAGACAAACGGATAAACTTGCTTTCCGAGGCACTGAGGGGTCTCGATATGTAACTAAAATGGCCAATGCCTCAAGTTTGCGATCCACAAATACACCGCATTTTAGTCAATTTTAGCCACTGCGGTAAAGCAACCACAGTGCCACGAAACCTCCTTGAACTCGTAAAATCGTAATGCAACATGATAATATCACTTTTTGCTTACACGTACAAAGTATTCAATACATTATTGAGCAACCGAAGTTTTGTTGCAGTAGCGGTTTTATTACTTACTGTCGCTAAGTACCTTGTGAATGACTCACACACGGACAACTGGGACATATTTGACACAGTTTTTACACCACTACAATATCTTTATTTGAAGTTTTATTGGCAGTAATATAAATGCAATTATTTCTTATTGATGTCGCTTTAATGAACGAAACTATGTAGCAGTCACGTCTTTATCACATAAGGACCATTAAATGAAAAAAGGTCTTCAAATGTCAAATTGTTGTAACGTAATTTTAGAATCTTCAAAACCATATTCTCCGACCTATAGCGTTTTATTTTACATAGATTCGAAGATTATTCCTTTGGGATACCAAGTTTCACAGGGTACGGCCATAATACCTTAACAAATCCAAAGGAAAAAGATGGGGCGGGCGTAATGGTTTCTGCCAAAGGCTAAACGCCAAACGGCATATTTGGGCACACCCATGAGGATCAAACGTATGACAATACTGTTAAAGGTCATTGCTCCACATGGTTGGAAACGTCCTTTCGGCATTAACTTATGCGATATGGCCTTGATTCAAGACCGATGAACTTTACTAGTTAATAATATCGATCGCCAAAAGCTGCTGGTCATTCTACTTCGCTGTCTAGCTTCCGACCATTGTGACATTTTGAGGAATGCTTTGAAGACATTCCTTGCTGTGCATACACTTGTACTCAATTGATATTATTAGCAATGTCATTAACCACTTAACTCGCATAACACAAGCAATCATGAAAGTAAAATAAAATGTCCAAGAATAACAAAATGTACGCAGAATAACAAAATGTTCCAACAAGTTGTGAAAGACAAAGGTCGGAACTCCGGAGTCGGAGCTCGGAACATCAAAACCTATTTGAAACGATGCTTCAACAAAGTAAGAAAAAAAAAAACTAACCAAGACTCATTGTGCAGTAAATTGGGAAAATTGTATAAGTCCGACAACTTTGCTGGCAAGACAAAACAAAAGAATATCACCCGAACGAAATGGCTGACCCAATTTCAATGTAATATTTTTAGAACAACCTCTTTTAAAATGCAATTTCCGTGCCAAAACCATTTCACCAAAACATCTAAGAGTATTTTCGATATCACCTTGAAGTTGAGATGATGTTTTGAGATGGTTTATTAATAAGGTCTGAACGTTCAAGTTTAAGGCATTATAATTTCATGGTAGTCGTTTATCATAAGCCTTGTTACAACGACTCTGCCTTGAGCTCGAAATAGACTTCCTAATTACTTAGTTGTCTCAAATTGGTATTACGAGCGCTAACAGGCAGACGCTAAGTCATGATAAAAAATTCCGCCTCTCTGACTCATTTTGCAACGCTAATTTCAAAACTGGTTGAGGCTGATTGCTTTTGGGGGATTCCAGAAGCTCAATAATTTCCAATTACATACAATTATTTCTTTTGCTGTAGTCCCTTTTGATTGGAGTCGCGATTTTACGTATAGTGGATTTTTTTTTAATTAAATTCTCTTTGGATATTTTCGCTTCCGAAATAATTTATTCGAACAGAAGCAGTTTTCTTAATATTGCCAAATACCTTACAGTCCAAACATTCTGAAAAGGCCATGCATATTAGCCAAATTGATTCGAATTTTTTGTACTGTTTGTACGTGCTCTGTCACGAAAATCTTCAGGGCTCATTTGTTTGATGTCCTCTTCCCAACTGGCACTTTGTCCGGCGTACATTCTCATTATTATCATAACCACTCTCGATACAACTAGGCCAACTCATCTATTATATCGTGCACATTATCATGTGGCTGTCAGAACTGCGCACGCCATTGTCGTATTAGGTAACGTCATGCAAACTTCTTCATCGGTCATTGTTCCGCTGTGTAACGTTACATACAGACCTTGGTGAAATTGTTTAATTTCGAAACTGCAGTGATTCTCCGTCGAATAACTAATGATAGTGGAAGCACGCTCGACCGCGCGCCATGTTGCAACCAGGCACCCAGGTTATTTCCGGAAGCGCTTAGAAATTGGACCGTGTGCGGTTTGCCGTCCGTCCGCCAGTTTCTGCAATAGACCTTGTGTTTCGATATTCGGCGTTTTGTTCAACGTTTCGTTTCCTGGATTATTAAATGCCGTTCCCTTTCCGAATGGTGCGGAAAACGATAAATTATGCTGTCCAAAAACAATTTGTCTAGTTTTAGTATCCAGTAATTGCTTCTGATCCTTTGATTATAAATTCAAATACAAACGGGGGGAAACTAAACTGGTCCTTTTGGAACTATTAAAACTTTTGGGTTTGGTCTCGGTATCCTTTAGTCCATGATTTACATAGTAATAAAGTTTCGGAAATTCAGTTCTAATTAAATAGATTGCTTTGTATCGACCTAATAGCCGAGAGTGCGCGGTGATTATTTTTATGGTGGTATTCAAAACCGCACCTTGCTCTGTACGTGAAGTTGGCAAGATTGGAACAGCCCAATTTGTGGTGGAAGCCCACTTATTTTAATTTGGCCTAGATGCGTATAGCCAAGTTGTCTTTGAAGTTTTTGTTCCACATTTTTATCATCTTTTTTTATTATGTAAGACAGTGTTGCTGCTTCCTCGCGTGTTTAGTCTGTATGATCAAATTCTTAGTAGACTTCATTTTTATTCAACAGTTTTGGGCAATCTAGTTTCGACAGCACATGATGCCCTGAAGGCCTAAACAAAGTGACATCAGCGATAATGATGACGGACAAGTCAAAAATGTATTGGATTGACATAAGCTGACATCCACCAACCCGCTTTGGGCCCGCGTAGTGAATTACGGCCCACTTCCTCTCATACAGAGGCCTGTGTCCCAGCACTGGGAACATTATGAGGACATAAGCTACCGAAAACCTTCGAAGTCGTAGAAATATGAAACGCTTTGAAAGCAATTGCCACGTGTAGCCCTCTGTTGTCATTTCCCAGACATAAAGAAATCATTTACAAAAGTCCATGTATTTTCCTATTCTATCAACCAATTACGGAGTTAATTAAACACTTGGCTCATCGAAACCGGTATCTTATCTACAAAGTATGTGAAGCAGTGCGTAGATACAGATTTATCGATGCACTAACCTACTTACCTGTCTGTTACGTTATCGTGAGCAATGCTAATTGCTGCATTTTAAAAAACAATTGCGAAACTACTAAGCGGTATTGCATGCTGCCATTTTGTTGCTTGCGCTGCAGAAGGGCAGTGGAAACGTTGAAAAATTACATCAGTTATTAATCGAGAGATTTATTCATAAGGATTTATTGTCAGGACCGAAGGAACATAATATTAAGCACGGATATTGTTGTCTGATTAGCTCTGGGGTTCAGCTTAGACCTTGAGATAAAGCATAATTAGCTTATAACGTTCCCACTGCTGGGAGTCTGGGACACAGGCCTCCTCTATGTGAGAAGGACTGGGCCGTCCACGCGGGCCCAGTGCGGGTTGGTAGATGTCACATGTCTTTGAATGTTTTGGTTCTAGGACATGCCGGTTTCCTCACGATGTTTTTTGTCTTTGAATGTTTTGGTTCTAGGACATGCCGGTTTCCTCAAGATGTTTTTGTCTTTGGATTTTTTGGTTCTAGGACATGCCGCTTTCCTTAAGATGTTTTCTTCACCGTTTTGAGAGCAGTGGTGATGGAATTGCAGTGCCGTTCCCTTGTGTTAGTTCTGATATTAAATAACTTAGTTCTACACGATACTTTCACAGCATTCTTAGCCTGGTATTTACCCCTACCGTTACCACGGCACAGCTTAAGTTTGCCAGTCAGCGTTCACGACAATTTCAGACTAGCAGCACAATCTTATTCCACTTCGCAGTTATGGCTTGGCTTGCTCTCATAACCATTACCGTGGAACGAGCAAAATACACTTTATAGTTATAGCCGTAACGGCTTGTCAAGTCATTTTTATTTACAGTTTTTTTTTATCTGCCGTAGTTCGAAGCAAGAAAGAATAAAAAAAGCTAAATTGTAGGTATAATTAGGGAAACTAATTGTTAGGCAGGAGAACTAAGACTAATAGATGAAATACATGCTTTCTTTTGTGAACCTCAAATAATTACAGAAAATTAAAAAGAGGCTTTATTAATTTTAAAACATCTGCATCATTAGAAGGTTTTTGAGGGTTATTAATTGCAAAAAGGATTCATCAGCAGCAGGTAAATAAGTTTTTGCGCGCAAACTGTAACCATGAATTCCGTACATGATTCTAGAACCCATAAAGCATGTTACGTGGGTCATGAAAAAAAAAATGCTGTGCCATACATTTTGACCGCGTAGGTATTGCACTTTTCTATGATTTTTTTTTATAACCTACAAAAAAATTCTTCATTACGTTTCTCATATCTCTGGTTGCTACTCGAAGTGCCCGGAACTTAAATTTTGGATAGATGCTAAGTAGATTTCATGGTAATGAGTAATGACGGTTTAAATAGGACACATCGAATGAAAGTACATATGCAATGGATGGTCCTATCGATAAAAGCGATATCTTACAGACAACCTTTAATTGAGCAGGAAAATTAAGAGAGAAAAATAACGGACCATAAGTCTCACAAGAGTCGTTTACCTCCTCTATAGGAAACTCAAGGCCTTCAGTGACATCAAAACATCAATAAAACGTAAAACTTCTTCCTTTATCGATAAAATTTATACCAGTACATTGGCATATCTGTTATGGACAACGATTGCGGACCTGCTCTGAGCACCTCAAAGGAATTTGAACTTTCCTTCCCAGCTATAAAGACAGTTATGGTGTGTTTGATGTGTGGTAGGCTCTGAATGCGTGGGCCGACGGTATTTTAATGGTTACGAGTCTTGAAACATGTTATTTTAGTTGCGTTTCGCTTTCCGTTACCGTTGCGTTGGTACAGGAAAGAGATTTAGTGAAGCAAATTGAATAATTGGTGGCGTTCGGAATTGAGTTGTTTCTTTTCGGGGCATGTTTTGACTCGAGATTCGGACAGGAATGAGGAAAGTGCGTGTGAAAGGGAAAACAGTATTTTTGGGTTGGTCGTTTATTTTTATTATGCATTGATGCATTCAAGGAAATGTTTTTTTCTTTTTCTTAGCCTATACTGAGCTGGGCATAGGCCTCCCCCAAATTCTTTCAGGAATTCTTTTCTTTTCTGGGATTACTTAAGTGAAGTAATTATCAAATTGTTTTAGTTATTACAAAGTTTAATATTCTTTTTAATTCTGCGTCTGCCAACAAACTGCTTTGCAGTTTGGCAGTGGTAAGAAATTAATTATTATCTTGTAAAAAAAATTATTTCTGTGATTGAAACCTTTTTTTTTACTTCTTTTCATTAGAACTTACATCTTAGTAATATATAAAGAATAAAAGAAGAAGAAGAAATACATATAGGTAAAGCTTAATTGTACTCTGACTGGACTTCTAAAACAAACTGTATAGTATAGACATAGGAACAAAGCTTTTAATCTTAAATATTTACCTACTATCATGGATAATTTTTACCACGGCATCGAATAGCTCAACTCATTTCACCCATGTTCGAAAGCTCAAGAAAAATATTGGTCTTCCGAGTCAATGTTTGTTTTAACTCACATAAATCTTACAAACATGCATCTCGGACGTGCGGCGTGTAAGCTTCAAAGAAAACAATACAAAATACATGCTATGTCCATCGATTGGTTCATGTCATGACTTATTGGGCATTTAGGCGGTTATCACGCTGCACCAGACCCTCCTCCGAGGGGCAATTCTCGTAATGTTAAGAACGTTTACAATCTGATCTGAGTCTCCATCTGTCAGAAATACTTCTAATTTCCCTACATTTTTGACATGTACTTGTCGCCGAGACTGCCACTAGATTTTGAACATTTTAAATTACGAGAATTAGCCTTCCGTTGTGCGGTGCTGTGGTTTTCAACTTTGACTGTAGACCGCAGAGAGATGTCAGTGTGTTATATCTTGCGGTTATTGTATACAAATCAAGATTCTATAACCGCCTTAATTGATCATAACATAACATCATGCCTTTAATCACCGAAGGGATAGGAGTACTTATAGTACACTCACATTTCGCCAGTTATGTTTAAGTTACATGTAATAGGAGGCGAGCCTATTGCCATCAGCCGTGCTCAAATAAGACTGCTACTAAGGAATTTCTAACAGAAACACCCAATACAATTTTACCCGACGTGGGAATCGAACCCAGGCTTAGCAGTATCGCTTGTGACCAGAAGACCAACGAATACCCAATACGGCCCAAATGCTACGAAAAACTCCCATCAGTAGCTTCGAAGGTCAAACAAAAGCCAGGGACAGACTTTCAACACGCGAATGAAGTATGCTCTTTGGAAAGACACGCAAGAGCGCTTCTGGAGTGCCCTGAGGTGTGCAAAATGTGTTCCTGACTTAAAAACTGTGGAAACTTGAGGTCGAGTCAACAAAGATAATCTTCACTTAATTCCTGGCTTAATGTAATCTAATTGATGGACTCATTATATATCCGCTTACCTTGGAAAGTAAACAATTAAGAAGTTTTAACTTAATACGCTTAGAATTTGAAATAAACTATTTCGTACGGTGAAATTTCGTGGCAGCGGTGGTGTAGAAATTCCGCAAACTGTGTGACACGACCGCGCATTTTTGGCGGGATCCCAAAAATATTTTTGCAAACCCTGAATGTGAAATTAAAATGTTTAACTTAAACCAGTGCTTACATCTGTCGCGTGCAGAAAGAGGTAAAGGAAAACAAAATACAATCTCAAAAAGCGCAAACTAAATTTCTACAGTGCAATGGCAAAAAGCAGGAATATAAAATATGTAAAATAACATCATACCTGCAATCCTCGAAAGGCTTAGCAGAGGTGTACTTTTGGTACACCCATAGAAGAACGTAGGGGGTAGCAGGAATATGTGAGTATTATAACAAACTTAAAGTAATAAGCAATTAAATTAAATTGTTTATTTTACAAATAGAAAGAAAGAAAGAAAAAGTATTTATTGCGACTCGTACAGGATCATAAACTAAACTAAACACAGTTAAAAATAAAAATAAAACAAATTGTATAAAAAAGTAACAAAAGGAAAAAAAATGAAACAGAAAGTCCTATACGAGGCCAAAAGGGTCCTATCTCAGCATGATGCTTCGACATTTAAAAAATAAATGTCGAAGCGCTGGTATTCTGATAGAGCCCGCTGTGATGTCACGGGCAATCACAGTAATAAATAAATTTTATAATAAAATAGATATAATATTATGTAAAATATTAGAAATAAAAATAAATATTATTTATTTTTAATCCGCGCTAGACGTAACCTCATTACTTATCTATGCCCTGAGTGTCAGAAGCACTCTGTGCTGTGGCCACAGAGTACTTTTACCACAGTATTACAATATTTAGGAAATAGGATATCGAGTCACTTTTACAAGTCATATAAAAAAAAAATAAGCTAGATGTAGTCGACATTTTCTATCGTGACTACCCCTGAAAAGATATGGCGAAACAAACTCAGGGACAGAAAGCGTCTGACATGTCGTTCAGATCCTCGAGAGTACATACTGCATACCCTAAAACGAAATAAAAATCACATATTTATTTCTTTTCCAGTACATTGCTTTTGACGTCAATCGCAAAGAATTTGATTTTGGGACAAAAATATATGTACACTTCATTACCATTTTTATCCGTCTTCGCAATTTTGTCGGAACATTTACATTCATACATTCGTAATACAATATTCTCTCTGAAAGAAACTGAAACGATATACAGAATAATTGAGTAGGTTTCTGTGGCAGATTTAATAATTTTTTTATGTATTAATTTATTTCAGGCGACGCAGGCCCATAGATATATACCTTAACCTAAACATACATATTTTTACTATAAAATAGTACTTCACTAGCTAAGTAGTTCTTGTGCTGTTCTGTGGTACTTGTTCGCGGCTTGTAATTATAGTAATTGTAATTTATCCTAAACTTCAGTACACGTTACATCAATTAGGTCTCGACCCCTAAACAAGGTCATCCTGTATAGCAGGGGATTTTTTTCCTATAATTACAATTTGGTCCTAACATCTTCACATACCAAGACCCCTCCGTGCCTCGAAAAGCACGCTAAGCCGTTGGTCCCGGCTGTCATTCGTAGATCATTGACAGTCGTTACAGGTCGTCAGAAGCCCGAAAGTCTGACAACCAGTCTTATCAAGGGGTATCGTATTACCCAGTAACTGGGTTGTGGAGGTCAGATAGACAGTAGCTCCTTGTAAAATACTGGTATTCAGCTGCATCCGGTTAGACTGGACGCTGACCCCAACATAGTCGCAAAAGGCTGGGCAGATGATACAATTTGTCCTAATACCCTCAGTTACGACTCCAAAGACCGTCTGATCAATAGTAAAGTTTATCCCTTATCTCTTTAAGCCATTTCCTTGGTCCAAGGCAAATGTGATTCCAAGGACCCCTTTTCGAAGTTTGTTTGGTCCTTCAGACTATCTAAGTTTGTTTCTGTCCCTTTTATTATAAAGCTTTTTATGACACCAAATAATAAACTGGCTCATTTATATTGAGAATTCTCTGGGCGCAAAAGTATATGTATAGTCGCGAATACAGATAAATTCGCGACTTATTTGCCAAAACTGTAAACAATATGAGTTTATAGCAAAAAAACTTTAATTCCTTCACAATAAAGTTCAGTTTACGCTACAACTTCGCTACGCTACGTTACCAACTTGAATTGCCCGTATATTCCAGACAAGTTGACCAGTCTTACCAAGGGTTATGTTACCTAGTAACTGGGTTGTGTTGGTCAGATAGGCAGGCGCTCCATGTAAAATACTAGTATTCATCTGCATCTGGTACGACTGAAAGTCGACCCCAACGTAGTTGTGAAAACGCTAATTAAAAGAAGATTCAAGACAAATTGACTTAGGGTTGATTTTTCAATCGACAGATAATTTTTATTCGTGGAATAAAATTGACGTCTGACAGTTTTTGTATGGAAGGACTTAAAAATTCAAAATTATTCCTCCGATAAAGCTATCTGGCATTGGAAAAATCAGCCCTTATTGCGCCATTTTGATAGACAATAAATTGCTGTATACTTTTTCCTCTATATCTACCCTAGAAACTTGAATCACTTGCTAAAGAACAACTCAGGTAGACTATCTTTTACCTACAGGTCGGTAGGTAGGTACCTACTACGCTTTGGAATGGGCAACTAGCTTCATATTTTTGAATGACCGACCCTTGACAATGCAAAAGTTCCTGGGACTGTCTTTTACAATTTTAACGTTCGAAAAGTGCTGATTCTCAGCCTAATTTGAATAAATGAATTATGATTTTGATTTTATAATGGGCATGTGTTACGGAGAAATGAGGAAAATGTCGTGAGGAGAGTTTTGAGTATGTCCATGGCTATAAGAGTAGGGGAAGACCAAAGAAACAATGGATGGAATTTGTGAATGATATGGTTAGAAAGAGGGTGACTACCGAGATGACGACTAATAAAGAAGTATGGAAGAAAAAGACATGTTGCGCCGACCACAAATAAATTGAGATGAGGCAGGAGAATGAAATTTTGATTTTATAAACCATCTGTCTGTTGCGTACATTACCGTCCCGTTATCTACAAGTTATGTGTCATGCCATACTTTAGTCTTATAAATGCCACTACTAAACGGTGGAACTGAACGAGTAAGGTAATCTGCAAATTGGAATGTCTATCTACTTCAAGGACTTCTCATTGTACATACAAGTAGGTCTGGCCGATCCTCTTCAGTTGATTGCCCTACATATTGCGTGTTGAATTGAACTGTAAATATTTGTACTGGTATTTAATATATAATTAATGTGATTTATTTTGTACGTCTGTCGTATCATCGTATGCCCAATGAGCTGTGGGCCAAAATAACCACTACGTGGAGCCCTGACACAGCCAGAAGGCGTCGCGGCAGACCCCGTAGGAGATTGCGGGACGAGCTGGAGAACACAAACGACCAGTGGTCCACTTTAGCCCTGAGCCGAAAGAGCTGGAAGTCATGGGAAGAGGCCGTTGCCCAGCTGTGGGATGACGCAGGCTAACAGTAACAGTATTTTGTATGCCAGATTAAATTCATAGTACTTGGTAGTTAAAATTTCTTAGTATATCCAAGAAGCTCTATTCCAGCAATGCACTATTTTGTAGCTATTGCTGGATTAGCTCACTGCCACTGTCCCAGCAGTGGGAACATTATAGGCTAAAACTTGAGAGGTGTCAAGGGACACCCGGATGGAACGAAGTTCAAAGAGAGAGAGAGAGAGAGACAGATAGAGAAACACGCGCACGCCGCACGGCTTACAATTACAATACAACTATAGCAAAAAGTGTCGTTCCAACTTTTGGTCTTAATTTTTTCCGTCTAGCCCCCTTTCGCAACGCGCGATAAGGAACTTCGTTCCAATAATTATTGCTAAGCACCCTGATATTTCCTGGTAAAAAATCTCATTTCTTGCTATAAAATTTTACTATTAGATATTTACTTAGTATTTACGCAAATCTCTACAAACTTTTTCTACTACTTTTAAAACAATTTTCACACTAAGTCAAACCGCTTCTTTCGCAAATTGAATTCTAATTAATTCGAAATACTAAAAACAAGTTTATATTAATTAACGTGGCCTCATTAGAAAATTAATTGTCAACATCACCATAACTAGGCTATTAACATAACTAGGATTTGTTAGTAAGTTCCCTGTCAAACCGGAGAACTTACTTCATTTAAATGGTTTATAATATAATACTAAGGTTTCCATAAAACACCATGGGGTCGACGATTTAACACGACATTCTACCAGTTAGATAGCTGTTAAATTAATTCGGAATCTTTAATAAATTTTAGGGATAGTTTAAGTAATATAAAAGTTTACATTTGATGCTAGGAACCCGTTATGTAATTAATTAAGCGGCTACGACGGGCTTTCACAGCCACTTTTTGCACCCCAATAGCGCAATACACTTTTTTTTCGCAATCCAAACGATTTTTAAAGAAATTCCTAATCCATTGCTTTATATGTTTGAAAAATTCGCGTGCACAACAACGTAAACAACGCAATGAATGTTGTCCATCTATCAAAATGAAAGGCATTGCAATAGTTAGTGCCTTACCAACCGTACCGTACCGTACTTTAGTCCTATCTAACTTTGCCACCAAGAAAGTGCAAATCCAACTAAAGAAATCCGAATAAATTCCAAACATTCCGAAAGCTTATTCAAACATTGCGCTTGACCATACCTTACGAAACCAATGACCAAATACAACCTTCCAACATTCTTTACTTCCATCGCATTCCCAAAACCAGTTCTTCGAATAGTACCCTGTATACACTTCGCAATGGATAACGTACCAAGGGAACTCGTTGTTGCTATCCCCTAAGGACTTTCAATCAAAGGTCAACGATATTGGCATCCCGCTGCGCCTGCGACCAATGGCGATTGTTAACAGTCTCAGCTTTGCTAATAGCTCCGTTAGATTTCAAGGCTGGTAGGTACATACTTCCGTATTTGGAATTAATTTAATTAAAAACGGACGTGATATATAATGGTGAAAGAATACTTTGTTATTTTGTTTTGTGTCCGTGGTCTGTAATGGAGATATTTATCTGGGAACTCAAAAGTAAAGTTTTATAACTGTCTGACTTTTAATTTTTTAATACTTAAGTCCATTGACCAAGTTCTATCAACAGAAGAAAAATAATAGAAAGAAAGAAAATACCAGTGGGGTAATTCTCGTAATTTTAAGGACGTTCACAGTCTGATCTCAATCTCAATCTGTCAAAAAAACGTCTAATTTCCCTACATTTTGACAAGTTTTTGACATTTGTTTGTCGCCGAGATGACACTGCGACTAGATTTTGAACGTTTTAAATTACGGGAATACGGGCCCTGATGTCTTGATAATCTTCATTTTACGTCCCCATGATAACATAATCATCAATAATCCTTCAGATTTTTTGTTAAACGACAGTTCTCTGTTACACTAACAAGCAGCACATTATTTATCATAAACCCTAACCCATCCACCATTGTTTTGTAGTCTTTATATCTCAACGACTAGCTTCTGCCTGCAACTTCGTCCGCGTGAAGTTCATGACCACTCACTCCGTCACATCGCATCACCTGCCCATATCAGAAGGCCAATTCTCGTAATTTAAAATGTTCAAAATCTAGTCGCAGTCTCATCTCGGCGACAAACAAATGTCAAAAACTTGTCAAAATGTAGGGAAATTAGAAGTATCTTTTGACAGATTGAGACCAAGATCAGACTGTGAACGTTCTTAAAATTACGAAAATTGCCCCTCTGTTCGTTTTCGCGTAGCGTTCTTTCTGACTTTTTTATCTTTTTGCTCAGTTCATAAGGGTTATAGCGTGTAGCCTATATATAGCCTTCCTCAAGAATTGGGCTATCGAATGCAAAATTTGTCAAATGCGACTGGTAGCTCCAGCTCAGGTAAAGAGATTACCCCCTACATACAAACAAACAAAATTTACCTCTTTATAATATTAGCATGTACGGACGCCAGCAGGTCAACCTACCCGAAACTGTCAGATTTTCCCAATCAACATTGAACCTAATGCTTTAGCAATAAAGTCGAAAATCTATTAAAGAAATCTGACAGATTGTAGTAGCTTGATGTGCTGGCGTCTGTACCTTCGTTCTTCTGTCTCCTGTCCCAATAACCTATATTCCACAGCAGATATAGCTTCAGACAGATCAATTACTCAATTTGCGTAAACGCAGGCACTATGATGATGAACGACATCTTCATCCGTTGAATGCCACTCATCATGTTGAAGATTATTCTCTATGCAAATTGATACTAGCTTCATCTCGATTGAGCTAAGGAATAAGATCACGTCCATCATCCGTGGCCAATATGTAGCTGTGATTTTCAAGGGGCATCGTGTTACCCGGTAACTGGGAGGTGGAGTTCAGAAAAGCAGTCGCTCCATATAAAAAACTGGTATTCCGCTGCATCCGGTTGGACTGGAAGCCGACCCTACCATAGTTGTGAAAAGGCGAAGCAGATGATGGCGTTACAAGTTCTGCTTGTTACCCCTGTCATAAATGTGGCTTGAAGAGTTTTGTCAAAGAACAGCTCTATTGGTTTTGCTTATTCTTGCTTGTCTCATCGTACGTGGCAGAAGAGAGTTTAATAGACGCGCGATTTGTCTTTTGTTAAGAATTGTAAAGCAAATCGCAGTGACATGCCTGAGTTATCTTCGTAGTTCGAGTTTCTTGCCGGATCTTCTCCATAGGAAACGACCAATTGGAACCGTGCATCTAGCTTCTGAGGTTTTATAAGTTTCCATGTAGGTTAGTGTGAAATAAAATATTTTGATTTGATTATCCCAAAGAACTTTTTGTTTAATTTGGTGACTAAACCAGGTTTTTCCGCGAATTCATTAAACTCCTTATTAGCATTGTTACACAGCACGGAAACTTCTCCATAGATCGCTTTGAAACACGCGACGGAGCTGTCCATATTAATCATATTCATGCTTTGATTTAGGTACGCCGCCATTATTTAACGAGCGGAAAAGTGCCTTTTATGTGGAGAATTCTTTATTAAAATTTATGGGTTCTAAGCATGGCATTGTATGGTACTCTTTATCACTTTGCTTGGCATTTATTTGAAAGGGCTTGATGGGAGAGGCGGTGTGGGAGCATTATTTATTTATAGAGAAAGTTGAAGGCAGAGTTCTGGGCTCTCAAAGTGAAATCTAGAACTATACATTTTGTTGTAATCGTGGATGGCTTAGCCTGTAATGTCTTGTGATTAAGATAAGTTTTGTTTTATTATTTACTACCCTTAAACTTACCTTACAATCAGGCTAAACTAATGGTCTCGGTGTGAATTAGTTTAGCCTGATTGTCTTGAACTAAGATTATTAAGCTAATTTGTAGACCATTTTCTATTTTGTTAGTACTTGTTGATAGGATAGGCCTCCACTATTCTCCCATACGTGTTAATACTGTATTACTGTAATTTGAAAACATTGTAAAATCCAATTATTTTTAAAAAAGAAACCGTGGAGTTTCTTGCCGGCTCTTCTCCATAGGAAACGACCAATTGGAACCGTACACCTAGCCACCTTCTGACGTTTCATAAGTGTCCGTGTAGGTTTATGTGAAATAAAATAGTTTGGTTTTATTCAAAGTCTGTATTGTCCACTGTGTTTTATCTGAATAGTAATCGGGTTGGGATATTGAAAGTTACCACTATGGTCATTCTTCTTCCACCTATTTTGACCCTGGACTATATTTGTGATAGGTTTTCTCGTGGGGTTTTCATTTGTTAAGTCCGCGACTAGCCGTTTAAGGGGGGAACGCCAGGGTAGTTCAAGGGTAAAGGGGGGCTTTTTTTATGTCTGTCTTTTGTAATTTTGACGTCCGAAAAGTGCTGATTCTCAGCCTAATTTGAATATAATGACATTTGATTTGATTCAAATTTTCTTACGTTTTTTGCAATTTGCAGGACAGTGTCAGGTTGCATGTTGATTAAAATTGACCCTCTAAGTTCATATAATTCTATTGAATGACTATTTCACAAAATATCAATCAATAGGATTATATGGACTGAGGGTTGTAATGATGATTTTTATGATTATAATTATGCAAATACATACTTGTTAAGCTTTTCTGCCAAAACCAGTTGTGTCCTTGTAATATGAACAATCTCTATCTTTCACTGCCGCAGAGGCTGCTTTGTTAATTATTTCGTCCACATTAGCCCCAGGTCGGTTCACGTACGATTACACATCACCCTCGAGGCTTGCCGGTCTGAACCCGTTCCTCAGTAATACCCATAGCAACTGGCACGGTCGCTTGCGCTAATACAATTGAGAGGATTGCGGTCGTGGCAGACTTAGTCGACTCTTGGCCTCGCAGCGACTTGATCCGTTTGCTGGCCAACAGGACGAAGGTACTTACTAACATGGAAATAAATAGAAAGGTTATTCTTTGACAATTATTTATGTATAATATTTATGATCTCTAGAGCACAGGTGGCCCAGTGGTAACAGGCGCTTTACTTGCTGCAAATTATTTCATCACCACTGCTCTCAAAATGGTGAAGGAAAACGTCGTGAGGAATCCGGAATGTCCTAGAACCAAAAATTCGAAGACATGTGACATCTACCAACCCGCACTGGGCCCACGTGGTGGATTACGGCCCACTCTCTCTCTCACTAGGAAGCCTGTGTCCCAGCAGTGGGAACATTATAGGATGATTATGATGATATTATATCTGTTACCCGTTACTTTGTTAGCCGAACAAACTTCAACCCCACATTGGACAAACAAGGCGTGTTTTTGTTTAAAAAAAAAAACTTTCTGAACGATCCTCTTCTTGACCTTTTCCAAAAATCTCCACTTAAGTACTTACTTAGTTATCTTTTTTACCATCATAAATGATATTGGCCTCTGCATTTGGAATGCTTTCGATTGTCTACTAAAGTTGAAGGTAGCTATGAGGAATTGATGACCACTATCGTGAAGCATCTTGCATTTTTCTGATAAGATCTCCTATTATTATGAGATTGACATTTCTATTGCTAAAGCTAAATATGGAAAACAGGCTATTCAAACTATTATAAACAGCACCCTAATTGCGTAACACACGATCAATCACAATCTGAATCATTTTGAAGGATATTGCCAATCCATTGCTTCATATGTTCGAAAAAATTGTCTGCTCAGCAACGTAAATAACGCAATGAATATTGTTGAACTGTCAAAATGAAAGCCATTGCTACTGATAGTGTGTTACGAAATGACTCATTTATATATAATACAAAAATGTTTACATGACAAAACGCCACCCGTTGTATTCTGTTTATGGTGAACAACTAGAACCAGTTAACGCAGTGTGGCTTACGAACCCTAGAATATAATTTCCAAGCTTGAATATAGTATTATCTGCATGACTACATCTGTAAATCTCCTCGTAAATGTAAAAGGCACACCTGAGTTCGAACTTCGAAGCATTTAGCGACCCTCCTTGTCCATTTATCAAACAGGTTATACGTATATAACATTATAGTCATGACCGCGGGAATTCTCCAAACGAAGAGCCTATTCCGCTTCCCCTAATCATTAAAACCCACACCTTTTAATACATAAAACACCACAACCGCCAGAGACTTCATTCGAATTTAGACTTTAACTTGTTGATTTAAAGTTGGGTTTTGATGAGAGTGGTTTATGAAGTAGTTCATGAATGGGTGCAGAGTCGAGGGCTGGCCAAGGACAGCCATTGTCAAGATTTGCCCTGTTTGCGGGATGAGCTTTGGGACCCAGATGTACATGTGTCGTATAGAATAAAGGTCACTTTGTATTTAGATTGAATTCAAGTTGGAGTTTGCAGCTGCAGTGGGCAGGTGATAGATTGTGTAGAATTGTAGATGACTCGTTTGACTTGTAGCAAGGAGACGGTTCTACGTAACTATAGCTACAATATTATAGCGTTTTGCACGTAAATTATATTATAACATAATATTAATATCCCTGGACATTTCACACAGCGCCATCTAGTCCCAAGCTAAGCAACCTAATGCTTGTGTTATGGTAACAAGATGGCTGATAAACTACTTATACATTTTTTTGTTGTTGTAAATACATACATATTATAGATAGAAAAACACCCAGACTCAGAACAAATACATGTAGGACTTACAAATATTTGTTCTGTGCGGGAATCGAACCCGCGACACGCAGCGCAGCAGTCCGATTGCTCAGCCACTGCGCTAACCGTGTTGTCAAAGTAGGAATAACTTTCATTTTGACAGCTCAACAATATTCATTGCGCTATCTACGTTGTTGAGCAGACAAATTATTCGAACATATGAAGCAATAGATTAGCAATATCCTTGCTTCATTTTGTGTAATACCAACAAATGCATTTTTCTTTCTTTCTTTCTCCAAAATTACTCAGATTGTGATTTAGGGTGCTGGTTTCTGTGAGATAGATCAAATCTCCATCAGCTGTTAGTAGATCTGCTGTTAAATATTATGTTACCTCAAAAGTTGTGTGGATATCGGTTATCATGGTATGGCCACGTGATGCAGAGGAATGAGGAAAATGTCGTGAGGAATGTTTTGAGTATGAATGTTATGAGAGTAGAGGAAGAGCAAAGAAACGATGGATGGACTGTGTGAAAGATAATATAACTAGAAAGGGAGTGACTACCGAGATGACGACTAATAGAGAAGTATGGAAGAAAAATACATGACATATGGCAAATAATTTAATTTTATGTTCTGTGTCTTGTAATGTTAATTACTTAACACCTAGTATTGTATACAATCAAGTATCTTCTAACTAAACAGACAGCTGTGCTGCTGGGGAGTTTGTTGCGCCACTTCTTCTTCCCAGCGATAGCACTAGGAAGTGGCGTTTTTGGGGGACTGTCTTTTGTAACTTTGACGTTCGAAACGTGTTGATTCTCAGCCTAATTTGAATAAACGACTTATGATTTTGATTTTATAATGGGAATGTGTTACGGAGAAATGAGGAAAATGTCGTGAGGACAGTTTTGAGTATGTCGATGGCTATAAGAGTAGGGGAAGACCAAAGAAACAATGGATGGAATGTGTAACTTTTAACATGTTGCGCTGACCCCAAATAAAGTGGAATATGGGCAGGAGAATGATGGTGATGCTGTGATAGATCCATTAAATAGATAATACCTGAACTATAATAAAATACAAGTATCGATACTCTTGACGTCCGTGAAGAAGTTTCTCTATTTAATTTAATTTAACTCTGAGTATGTAAAGTATTTTTGATATGTGAGGTAGTGTAACACTCGGGTTGTTCGGCCCCTGGCACAGGCAACTGAAGGAACACGGGTGGGTTTTAATCAGTAGAAGTCTGACACGCCCTTCCGCTCAGCCCAGAGCGGGAGAGGTCATTTGACGATTTCCCATCCAAAAAAAAAAGGTACTGTCACACTAAGCATTATAATTGTTAGACACAAAATTGGCAACAAAAACAGCTATTAAGTACTTAAAAAAATGTAGGCGCCCCAAATTAACTGAAACTTACCCGACTGTCATTACTGTCCTAAATGCTTTTAAATTGTCCCCGTCTGATGGGCACCTCGGCCTAATTTACTAAGTAAATACTTAAGAGGCTATACGAAATTGTCTAGAGGGCTGTTGGTTGCAGAGTTTTAATAAGGGTTCATCTAAAGCCAGAGTTTAGCTAGTTATAAATGAGCAGTGGGCAAGTAACTATATAATTAACATACACAGCCCGACCTCACCCACTGCTATGGCTCTTTTCTTATGCCAAGCCACACGGTCTGAGCCAGCCTCATTTTCAAAAGTTCTACCCGCGATGGCAACATTGTCGCCATTAGTAACCATAATATCATTCTAAAGGAGCACATTCACGATTTAACTCTTAGCTCATTGTAATAACGAATCAATTACTCTGATTGCAAAGAGTTGTATCAAAGTTGTGGCATTATTCTAATTTATATTTTATTACAATGAGGTAAGAGTTTATTTTCACACAAATGGTTTTTCGTTAAAAAAATATTGTGAATGTGCTCCATAAGGTTATTATATTATTATCAGCCATCATCATCAGTACCCATCCCGTATTGGACAAAGACCTATTCCAATGATTTCCAAGCCCTTTTAATGTGCTATTAAGGCCCCTCGCCCACGGCGACTTTTTGTAGCGATGTAGTAGCGATGCTGTCGCGCGTCCGCATCGATACAGTCGCGATGCGGTCGCTAGCTGTGTTTGCCCTCGCCCACACCACGATTCTCAGTCACGATACTGTCGCGCTTCTGTCGCGATTCAGTAACGGTACAAAAATGCCACAGTTGCAAGATGGACTCCGTTGAGGCAACATTAGTCACGTTGTCTTTGGTGCTGCTTTTAAGTAAGCAGCCGAAGCGTGGACAGCCGAAGCGTGGGCAACGAAAGCGGTCGCGCGTTTGCATCGATACAGTCTCGCTGCTGTAGCGCGTTAGTAGCGCGTTGACATCGCTACAAAAAGTCGCCGTGGGCGAGGGGCCTAAAACAACCATTCAAGCAAAGTTATTGGGATAAACCTTGGGTCCTAAACCTACCTGAGGTCTACGAAAGGCAATACCTAAGATAACTTTCTAAAATTCTATTAAACAAACTTGGCAAATAGAATTGGGAGACAAACAAACTTGGCAAATAGAATTGGGAGGCAAAGTCCTCGCGAATTTTGCTTTGAGCGCAAACACCGCGACTATTGATCCGATGGAGCTGTCGAGTTGACAAGTGACTGACAACCCTTAATTAAAGCCATTAATTAATCTAGCTTTAATTTGTTAGTAGTAGTTGTTTAGTTGTTTAGATGAAAGGCAGAGTTGGCTTCATTGAGCATCATACTTGCCGCTTGCACAACAAATCACTTAATTCATTTAGCGTTAAACGAACCTATGTAAAACATTATCCTATATTATATCATAATTTAAAGGTAGGTATAATGTTTTAAATAGTTTCGTTTACCGCTTGTCATAACTACCTAGGTATGACAAGCAGGTAGGAAAAGCATATATACAACTGCAAGATAGTATTGTCTCTGCTTCTCCCTTTAATTAATTCAAAGGCTGTATTTTAAGGAACGCTTTTAGCGATAAGACCGCCCATGTATGTAAAGCTTATACAGGGTGACTTTTGATTTCGAGACCGCAGCCCCAGGTCATACGCGCAACAACAAACAAGTTTATTTTTGAAAAGGATAATTTTAATTTAATTATGCCAAAAGGATAATTATGCAGTAATCGCAGCAAAGTCCAGTGGGGTAATTGCATAACACGCTTGCATCAACGCATTTCATTTTGACAGATCGACAACATTCATTGCGTTATTTTAAATATTGTCGAGCAGACGAAGTCTTCAAAGATATGAAGCAATGGATTAGCAATTTTTTTCAAAATCCTTTGTATAGTGATTGAAAGTGTGTTACGCAATTAGGATGCTGGTGCCTGCTAATAATAATAATTATTAATTATCCAGGGTCCCGAGATATTTCACAGACATAATAATAATAACACCTGAGGAGGCTCTTGTTCTGCCAGGGCCGCGGGTTGTTCGAAAGAGATACCGTGGCCCCTGGCACAGGCAAATGAAGGAACACGGGTGGGTTTTAGTCAGTAAAAGTCTGACACGCCCTTCGCCTTCCGCTCAGCCCAGAGCGAGAGAGGTCATTTGATGATTTCCCATCCAAAAAAAAAGGAGGCTCTCGTTGGGCAGCTGGATGAAGGGCTTGATTCAGAAAGCGGTACTTCTGGACACGGCTCGCATTGTCAGGAGGTTCCTCTCTCTCGAGCCCTGACCACCGGTAGCTTGTACCCTGTTCCCGATACCGGTGGGCTGCTATTTTTTATATTTTTAAATGTTTTTATTCTAATATTTAAAAATATAATTTATATGTTTAAATTGAAATAAAGGAGATAATAATAATATTTTATTCAGTATTAATAACATGAAAGCGATGAAAAATCTGTTTGCCAAGTGGCAAACAGATTTTTTAGATTATAGCTTTAATGCCTGTACACTTTGCTACTGATGCCGCACTGGGAAAGGTTTCTAATTTCCTGTTCTAAAATGTATACATAAATTATAAGCATCTGTAGAAGGTAATCTGAAAGGAATCGCTTTGTGTACGACGTAGACTTTGCCTATACCAAGTTACCTTAATGTTTCACCCCTGAAATAATATCCAGGTAGCTTAAAAGATAATCCTTGTCAACTTCGCTCATCCCCTTTTGTAAAAGTTATGTAGGCCAGTAGGATTATTACAATGTTTTACTCCCCCCTTCATCCCCCAAGGACAAAAGCATCTCTTGTTCTTGCGCACAATGCCTTAATTCCTAGAGGTCTATTTTTTCTGGTATGCCAACGTGAAAATTTACCTTTGTTAGGTTTGTAACGAAATTCGTTGTAGATTTTCGTGGAGGTTTTAAAAGATGGGGAAGATGGGGGTTTTGGGAGAGGCTTGTGTCTTACTTGAGCTGTTCGTTTGATTGACTGACTGAAAACTGTCAATACTGACTGAAGTGTAGGACCGGTTTACATAACATAACATGCATAATCGGCCTATAATGTTCCCACTGCTCGGACACAGGCCTCATCTCTGTACTGCTCTCTATGAGAGGGAGTGGGTCGTAATCTTCGACGCGGGCCCAGTGCAGTTTGATGGATGTCACATGTCTTCGAAGTTTTACTTCTGGGACATGCCGGTTTCCTCACGATGTTTTCCTTCACCGTTTTTGAGAGCAGTGGTGATGAAATAATGTACACAAAGTGCCAGGCTGGGTTCGACCTACAACCTACAATTCGTAAGTCGAAATAGAACTGAAAATCCTTAAGCGACACGACAATTATGCAAATATTATAAAACAAAGCTTTGTTTAATATTATCGAATTTTAATAAAAGTAAGTAAAGCAGGTTTTTGGGATATAATGTAAAGGTTTCCCAACAAAACGGGACTTGCTGAAATACTCACAAAGTACTTAATTGCTCATCAGAAAAAACAACTCGTTATTCTGTCTTGTCCCGAGAATTATGGAAGGAAGGAAGCAATTAGGAAAGAAAACAAAGGATACAACGTTTTATTGATTTTTATTGATAGCCATAATGTAATTGGTAGAAGTAGATCCTTCGATTGTAAACGGAAGGATACGAAAAACTTGAAGGTAGAACACGAATGGTGCCACGTCCGCCGACGGCCCCGTGGCCGTCCGTTTTAGTCAGTTGCGATAGGTCTAAGCTAGCCAACGGACGTGTGTGTGTGAACTAAAGGAATAATATTTTTTAAATAAAACATTAAAAATTGACTTGTATTCCTGAACACCTTTCGTCGTGTTTTTGTATAAAAAAAGTACGTTTTTCTTGTAATTAAGTAGTTTTATAAGTGTTAAAATAATGTGCAGTTTTCCTTAATTCATAGCTGTTAAAACATATCATTTAGAGTCATTGACACCGTTGTTGTTAAACATTTGCGAGTGATTTGTGAAATTGTCTTGAAAAAACAAGATGGCGACGTTAGTTCCATTTCTGGCCACGCGCCAAAAGGTCCTTGTGGAACAATAACTGGTGTTTTGACTTTTTTATTGAACCGTTTAAATTGAAGCTTTACGGAAGACTAATTGACATTTTCTTTGTCCACAGAGCTAGTGCAAAAAGTGAAGTGCATCGATGAGACATAACTAGTCTGTGACAGAAAAGAAGCGTCGCCACGCTGCTCGGTTTACCAACATGTAAGTTTTGACCTTGACCTTTCAGTTATCTTTTGATAATCATTTATTTTCCAGATCATAAATCCAATTTTTTAGTAATTAATTACATACCCAAATTAAACACTAGTGAACAATAAACAATATTATTTCAACTCAACATTATAGAACAGTGGTCCACACGTCTGTGGTATCACTTTGACCTTGAGCTGGCCTAGCGTAGTAAGGATTTTCAATAGAGTAAGGGACCAGCTTATACTGTTTTTTTACCAGTGCTTTGCATCCTACTGTACAATACATTTCGCTTTATTGTACGCACATTTTATAGAGATAAAGGACATATTATTAAGTCTTACAAAGGACGGTTTTGACCTTGACCTTTCAGGTATAATTTACAGTACAATACACATTTTATATAAAGGAGACTTTTTAATAAAGTCTTACAAAAGGCTATTTTGGTCGCTAAAAGCGATCTCTATCAGACAACCCTAGGATGGACAGAAATAGCTCGACATTGAATCAAAATTCTCGACGCATACTCCAAAAGTAAACAATATCTATGAAGAATGAGAAAACCAATTATGTCAGTGTGTAGGCTGTTGTTACATTATGCATGAGATTGGCTTGAATGTCGTAACCTTGAACTTGACGACACTTGTGTGCAATAGGCCTTATTATCTCTACTTTCTGACTGAAGATTATTCCATTTTATTGTACCAGCATCTTTAGGAATAGTTAGTTTTTATGTAATGGCGGATTCTCTTTATAGCTACTTAGTACGTTATAGTACCTACTTAATTTGGTAACGACCAATTAAGCCGTTTTGGTGATATTTGGCAAGTATTAGCACATTTATGTGAAAGTAAAATTGCCTTTTATGGTATGTATGGTATTATTTGGTAACATTATGGCTCAATATGGTTGTGGTTTTAATATGTTACGAGTATTACGAAGATGCGTAGATAGTAATAGAATGATCTTGCCATTGCCAATAATTCGGGCATTTTAATGCCATTGCAGGAAACCGGCATGTCATAGAACAATAAAATCGAAAACATGTGACATCTAACAACCCGCACTGGGCCTGGGGCTGCAGTCTCGACATTCATAGCGATCGCTTTACGACCGAATTCGGTCGCAAAGTCCCGGATTGACAGGTGTAATGTATGGAGCGACAGGACTTTGCGACCGAATTCGGTCGAGACTGCAGCCCCTGGTAAAATACGGCTCCCTTCGTCTCACTCAGAGGAAGCCTGTGTCCCAGCAGTGGGAACATTATAGGCTGTTTATGCTAATGCCACTGCCATTAAAATTCGCGAATTATTGCCACTCTAATATAAAATCTTCCCATGACCAGATACCATCCTTTTGAACAGGAAGTAAATGATTTAAATCCAATGGTGCAATTTTCTTGTTACATTGTTAAAGTGCAGCTGTAAAGGTGAGGGTCTAAAAGAACTACCACTTTACGATCATATGGTAATTATAGATAGAGGGTATAATTATCTTGTAATTGATCTGTGAACTGTGGTTGTGTTTTAATAGATTTAAATAATTAAATAAATCGCGCTTAGCACTACTACCACAACGCAATGCAAGATGAAACTGCCCAAACTCTATGCAACCGATTGGGTTTTCTTTGGACAAATTGGAATAGACAACAATAAAATCCCCCCCAATAAATCCCATTTAATTGGGGGCGACCAGGGCTATAGCAGGTGTTGCCCCGGTCGCCCCTATTAAAGCTGGTGAAATATGGGTGTAATGATAGGGACACTTCTACCTAACCCTTCGGAGAATACAGGCCTGATGTTAATGTGTCCAGTAAAATAAAACTCCTTAATTTTCCGATACAAAACGGTAATCCTAAACAAGGTCATCTAAACTTAGAAATAGTGACGAATTAGACTTCTACCGCCATAATTTAACCCGTTGCCTGCCAATTGGAGGACCCCCAATCATGCAATCATCCACGGTCGTTGCACCCGGCGTCGCTTGCGCCGATGTATCAACAGTTTAGGGTCAGCGCAGACCGCCGGAGTGCTATTGTGTTCAGCCAGTTTCAAACTTTATGGCGGGTCTGAAGTGCGCTACGCGCTGCGCAGTACCTCACCCCTCACCCCCGTTGACACGTGAATTTGTTACTGCGCAGCGACTCGCCTCATGTTCCGACCCGCCATAAAGTTTGAATCGAGCTGTAATAAAAACGCATGAAGCGGCGCGAATCGTCTTCGAGCGGCGCGCGTCGAAGAGACTGCTTGGAGGCGCTCAGGGTCGCAACTCGCAAGCAAGTGTGGCAGCTTGGTTAGGACCGCGCGTCGCTCGGTGTGCCTTTCAAAGTTGCACCGATAAACTACTCTACGCTACCAGTCCATCGATCTGCGCAGGCCCTTAGGAGGGCGCCTGTCTGTCCGTCGCGGAAGGGCGAAGATGCATTCAGCGGATGGGCACGCGCACATTCTGAACAATATGTGATAAAAGTAATAAGCGAATAAATTGTTATGTACAGGAATTAATATAAAAGCTACTGCAGCATTAATCCTTCTCTTATTTCTCCTGTATCAATACGAACCAAAGAAATACACAGCTCATGGCGTAGTAAAAAATATTATTTACTAATATTTTAGAATAGAATAGACATTTATTAAGCAAGTATGGTTAATACATAATAGGTGTTATAATACATTAAAGCTCAGCCATATTTCACCATTCGGCATGCAAACATTTATATTAACGTTCAGTTAAGTTTAACCAAAAGCCAGATCCAGCAATCCAGAGCAATTCATTTCTCTGATAAAAACTCAAGGCCCTCTCTTTGGGGGGCTGAATGCCCAGAGTCCACCAGACGTAGATACATTCAAGTATCACCTCTTCGCCTCCTCACTCCTGGAGGTTAACAAATAAATCCTGCTTGTATGATGGATCGCCTCAAGAGCATGCAGTGCACTCTGGAAAATCAGCCCTTCTACCACCATATCTTTCTGATTAATATTTGCAGCCACGATCTTTTAAAATGAAGAAGAAACAACATCGTAGCGATCGGTCTTTTGTCAGAATTTCTAAAGCTTTGTTTAATCTTAAACAGACGTCTGAGTCAGTGATCCTTGGTTATCTTAATAAGGATTCCAATTTAGATAAGTTGAGCTGTAATACGGCGCCTACTTATCTTAATATGGTGATTCATTATTTAGATAGCGCTTGGTTGGTGAATCTTCAATAGAGCCCATTTCGCAAAGATTAGTAAAGTACTCATTAAACTTTTTTGTCGCCAAGTTAACATAATCTGACGCTTCGATCTGTCAAAATCAGTGCATTTCTTGGCTTGAGTGCGTATCTTACCCTTAGTGGCTTTCCAAAGTGTGGACAAGTGTCCAGTTGATGGCAATAGCCTCGCCATCTACATGTAACATAGGACTCGATCATAACCGAAATATTCTATGTTAAGTATAGGGTTAGGTTTCCGCACATAGTCCTTAAAGTGGACCATTGTGCATGGGCTATGGCAGCCGTCCCGGCGAAATATTAGTGTACATTGTCACCTCTAGTTACCCTTAGTGGCATCCCATAGTCGGGATTGGTGTCCGGTAGATGGCAATAAGCCCACCACCATGGGACTTGATCATAACTGGTGAAATGTGGGTATACTATTTCACCTCTTATTACTCCTTTGGGAAACACTGGCGTTATTCTATGTTTTTTTTTCAATTGTAGAGCAAAATTACTAAGTAAGACGTCAAATTAACACAACCATTCGATGATCGATCAAGTACCTAACACTTAAAATAAGAAACACATGCGTGATCAAGTCGTCAAGCCAGTCTATAATCACGACAAATATTCCGCACGCATCCCATAATGGTGGGTAATACACCTCATGTTTATATGGTAGTTCTCTCAATTAGTATGCGAGGCCCATAGCTATTACTATAAGCAGGATCGGCGTCCAGCACGATTCTTGCACGATCCGCGGTCGTGCGTGGCAGAGCGTCGCGTTTTAGGCTTAATAAGTATTTATGTATCATTCTGGGACTATGATTAGTTATATATACAATGGGCTGTTAAGATTTTTGAATGTTTCAATTTATTTGGTGTCTTTGTATGTTTTGTTACCATGTGTTGTGCGTTCTCTTTCTTATCCATATTTTATAATTCTTGGACCTCCTTGATCCACAACGCTGGTGAAATTGAATGAAATTTGTAACATATCGTTCATGATTTTTCACGTATCTGCAACGGCAAGAAATTATATGAGAACAGCTCTTGTCTAGTTCAAGTATCGCCAATCATGGAGGCTATTTTGAAAACAGTTTACAGCCTGAACAGTTTTCTTGCTAGAGACATATCATTTTGACCAAATATTGATCTTTTATGGAAATGTCTACGAATAGAAACAAATAGCTTATATCCAAAGATCATCACGGATGCAATGCATTATAACTCGTTACACAATTTCCTCTGTTTAAAACAGAAGCCATGGATACACACTGTATTTATGAAATACATCCCAAACATAACTGTTTATCCATTTAGAATACAAACCAACTTCCTTGCTTACAAAACAGCTGAAATGGCCGGAATTAACTTCGCTCTTAAATTGTTCAATCCATACATTAGTAGTCTTGTGTTTATACTTAAATAGTGTGTAAACGGCTTAAGTGAAGAAAGTTTGAGAAGTTTTGAATTGTCGTTGTTGGTCTTTACTAGGCAAACTGGCTTGTGACAATAAACTATTAAACACAACATAGCTATTCAAAACCATCCGACAGGCTATCGTATCGAAAATTACATATTTCCATAATCTGCACCCCAATTGCGTAACACACGATCAATCGGAATCGATTTCATTTTGACAGTTCAACAACATTCATTGCGTTATTTACGTGTTGAGGAGACAAATTTTTCGAACTTTGCAGCAATGGATTAGCAATTTGCTTCAAAATTATTCTGATTCTGATTGATTGTGTGTTACGCAATTAGGGTGCTGATTTGCCACGACCCCGACAGCAAATAACTGTCGGAAGAATAGCAGTTGTCTATTTGATTTAGGGCTAATTTTTCAATAGGTGGATAACTTTTATCTGAAGAATAATAATGACAGTTTGACACATTTTCTATACAAACGCTGTCAAACCGCAATATTAATTTCTCAGATAAAAAATATCTGACTATTGAAAAAAATATTAAAATTAAATAAATATTTAAGGGGGGCTCCCATACAACAGACGTGATTTTTATAGATAATGGTACGGAACGCTTCGTGCGCGAGTTCGACTCGTACTTGGCCGGTTTTTTCTTCCATACTTCTTATTAGTCGTCATCTCGGTAGTTAGCCTCTTTCTAACCATATCATTCACACCGTCCATCGTCGTATTAGTAAGTAATAATATGAAGATATATTAAGTTTTTTTCTTATCGTTCTTTTGGCCGTGTCTCTAAGTGTTAACCATTCTATGGGTATACAATGAAGGCATTACATGGCCTATTATAATTGTTTACTGATCATTTAGTCGTCCCCAACATTTCTTGATTTTCTTACGCCAACAATCCAGAAAAAAGATCCTCAGTCACGGGATAGACTACGATGTTGACCCCAATCCAACCGCAATCATCCCCTCATCGCTGTCATTCTATACTCATAGAAAGAATGGATAACACTTGGAGTTGGGGCCAAAAGAGCGTTACAGGATTCAATAAATTTGGTTAGTCATTGTACATTGTTGTTTGGATGGTTGCTCGTTCATTGGGTCACCTTCGTCATTGGACGTATCAGTCACCAAGTTCACTGGTCCTATGACTCAACATTCCAGTCCACACTCAACAAGTCGTCCAATATCCCAGCTTCCATTAAATTGAGTATCAATCGAGTCACTAGACGCGGGTGAATTACGTAATTTTCTTGTTAATTGTCGACGAGCGCGTGTTTATTAGCGACGCCCGTATTGGCGCGCTGTTACGCATGCGTAGTCGTTACGTGAAGGCGCGCAACTCACGCGCAACTTCTGTAGTAAATTGTCGTGATAAAGGTAAAAAAAAAGGTTAATGGGCGATAATAAATACGTAATTTTACTATTTATTTATTTTTATTATTAACTAGCTTATGCCCGCGACTTCGTCCTCGTATAATTCCTGGCTTTAACATAAAATATAGCATTTCATCACCCGTCCGCGCTATTACCTCGTTTACGTTTAGTATAGCGTGAATAGGTTTTTAACGTCACATTTCAGGGGTCAAACTAACAAAAATCACTGTTATATTGTGTGTACTATGTCTATATTTCGCTCTTACACCGAAATCATGGTGTTGTCATACTTCTTGCACTGACGTGCAATGCAAGCTTTTAGTTAGCAAGACTACAGATTAGAAAATATCATGGACAAACCTTCTGTTTCACTATATCGTTGCCAACAAACTAGTAAGGCGCGCGGAACCGCCTGATTTTTTGTTTTGTTATGTAAAGATGTGGGGAAATGTGTGGATATGATAATTCTTGTGTGAATAGCGAAGGTGCAGCGTATTCATAGTATTCAATATTGCGCAGGCGCAGCGTTGAGAATTTAGTGGTCGGTGGCCAGTGAAATATCACTAATTTTGAAGACGAAAAGATGTATGGATTGTGTGAAAGATGACATAGCTAGGAAGGAGGTAAACACTGAGATTATATCTGAAAGAGATGTATGTAAGGAGAAAAAGACGAGCGGCGCCGAAGCCGAACCTAAATAAATTGGGATAAGTACGGGACAATATATGGTTTTTTTTCTGCATTAATAAGAACTAAGTTCTTAGTAATTAATTACAATCTAGCCTAATAGACTAATAAGCAATTTAACTCTCAACTTAATATTTTACGAGATAGATTGTCACTTTTACACAATTTCGTAGCACTTTCTTACGGGTCTGATAATTTATAAAACTGTTTAAGTCTTTGTATGTGTGGACGATAATAATGGCGATGATTATAACACTAGCATCTTGTGTATACAACCTTGTAGTGCACCTGCTAATATTTCTGTTGTAAATTAACATTGCACAGACTCTCATTCATAAATCATAGCCATCGTGTTTAATCTTCCTACAAATATCCGTTGTATTTAATAATAAATCAAAGCTAAATAAGGAACAAAATAAAGTCGTAAAGTTATCTTCAGCTCATCTATTGAGGAAGCAAGTAATGTTTTTTTGTAAGAGAAACGTCACTCGTGGGTGTCGAAGAAACTTATCATAAAGGCTCTCCCCCACAGACGCGTATTGTTTATTGCGATAATGCGTCCCGATTCCTTGCCACACGGCTCGCGGCTTGCGTTCTTATAGTCCGATATTTCTAACGTGTGCGGGTAACCTACACTACAGGCCGGCCCGCTCTACACTTTACTACGTTATTAACGCAGGTGTGTTCAAATGTTCTAAGAACTCATATCGGAATATCGCAGGACGGTGGAACGCAAGCGTGCTATTACTATTGCGTCGTTATTATCGCAGCAGTGTGTAACTTCGTGACTGTCCTAATACAAAATGTACTGAAAACAGATATTGCAATAACGCATCCGATATTATCGACCGATAATAACGCGCCTGTTAGGGAGAGTCTTTATGTCCTATTGTGATTTAACAAGCTTTACGATGTTTTGAAACATTAAATTCACTATTGGTGCTTAAGCATGGTGACGCCATTTGCTTTTCTTGTTAATTTTATTGTACTATCTTCAATAATATAATTGTAGAAGCATTGATTTCCATTCGTCTTGAAATACGGAAAATACGTCTCTTGCACGTATTTATTTTGCTGTTTCAACTGCTTATCTTGGCTGACATTTACATAAATATAGCGTTTAAGTATTTATTTATTTACCAACTCACACACTGAGTACTGTCTACAGCACATTCTGAGCTACACGCTGTTGCCCGTGATTTTCAATCCTAACGGGCAGACAGACAGGCGCGACGAGATTAATAACGGTAGAATAATTTCCTTCACACACAAGTTTTCATAGAAATTGTTCTACTAGAGTCGCGTCGCGCTTGTCTGCGGGAGCCTTAATTTTATGACAAAATATCTTTTCATCCAATCTTCAATACTTGTGGGTGCTTCTTTACCGACTGGCGTAGTACATTATTGTTTTACATACCTAAGTCATCATCTGCCTAGCCTTTTCCCAACTATGTTGGGGTCGGCTTCCAGTCTAACCGGATGCAGCTGAATGCCAGTATTTTACATGGAGCGACTGCCTATCTGATGTCCACACCCCAGTTACTGGGTAATACGATACCCCTTGGTAAGACTGGTTGTCAGACTTTCGGGCTTCTGACTACCCGTAACGACTGTCAAAGATCCACGAATGACAGCAGATTATTGTTTTACATAGTCCATGGTTATATCTCAATGTCTCAGGTTGTGCATTTTCTATAAATGAATCTGCTTTACATAACGATTTATTTATTTCAATATACATGTACTTAACTATAGTCTTGTTCTTATTTAGTTACCTAACTAACGTTCTTGTTCAGTAAAATAAAACATCATTCAGACAACCGACTTCCCCTCCTATCATGTACATATAAGCTCATTTTTCTTGCAATATATCTTTCATCGATTGTATTAGACAATGACAAATGGTTTCATTGCCACCAGCATGTAAGTACACGTTGTTAGATAATTAAGTGTAGATTTCTACTAGCACGCAACACCGGACAAGTGTGTGGCAAGTTACTTGCTTTGTAACCTTTTACTAAAGGGCGTTTAGTAATATATAATCAGCCCATAATATTCCCACTAATGTGACACAGGCCTTCGAGAGGATGTAGGCTGTAATCTACCACGTGCGGGTTGGTAGATGTCACATGTCTTCGATTTTTTATTACTAGGACATGCCTGTTTCCTCACGATGTTTTCCTTCACCGTTTTGAGAGCAGTGGTGATGAAATAATTTACACAAAGTAAAGCACCTGTCTGGGTTCGAACCTATGACCCACAACTCGTAAATCGCGGCCGTTACCACTGGGCGACCCCTGCTTAGTGCATACTATTAGTAATGTATGGTATAGTTTAGGTTAGAATGTGCTTGATTTTAGTTCCTTTTTTATTTTAAAGTTAACCTATGTCGTCCCACTGCTGGGCAAGAGTCTCCCCCATATTTTTTCACTTTATTTGTGCTGTGCCTTATCCGTCCGGTTAGGAACGAGTCCAAATCGTCACGCCAGCGTTTCTTTGGCCTACTTCGGTGACCCGTCTTCAGGTACACTGCGTGACGATTCTGGCTCATCTGTCTGCATGCATCCTATAGGTGTGACCCGCCCAGTCCCACGTCAGCCTCGCAGACTTGTCGCCAACATCGGCGATGGCCGTGTTGGAGCGTATTGTGGTGCTGCGATTGTGGTCGGTTAGTTTTTTTTTGTTTCTACCCTCCATCGCCCTTTGGCAAACCTTGAGTTTGCCAAAGAAAACTAACAGGCTTCTGAGCCTCGGTCAAGGGCTAAGTCTGAGCGCTATAGGTTAGAATAACTTATACTGTGAAAGCCTGTCTTATCCAAAGTAATTTTGATTAATTGTGACTGGTTGAGAAGAAAAGCCTTTGCCCCCGGTCCGTTGTCGTTTGGGGTAGTCAGAAGCCTGTTAGTCTGACAACCAGTCTTAAAAAATAGGGACATGGCAGTGGTAAATATTCTTAATTTCGTAAAAAAAAAACTTGAGGGGTGTCAAGGGACACCCGGATGGAACGAAGTATAACTGGCTTGCTTTCTATAAGAGAGAGAGAGAGACAGACAGAGAAACACGCGCACGCCACACGGCTTACAAATATAGCAAAAAGTGTCGTTCCAACTTTTGGTCTTATTTTTTTCCGTCTAGCCCCCTTTCGCAACGCGCGATAAGGAACTTTGTTCCAAAATACATTTGGACTAGGTATCATTAACCAGGGAGAAAACAGGAATACGTGAGTATGAAATAATACCCAACGACCACGTAACCGCATGGCTTATGCAGCCTATAACTTTCCTACTGCTGGGACCCAGTAACAAGTAACACATAATCCGCCACGCGGGCCCAACAGGTAAAATGACACATGTCTTCGGATTTTTCGTTCTAGGACATGTCGGTTTCCCCACAATGTTTTCCTTCACCATTTTGAGAGCAGTGGTGATGAAATAATTTACACAAAGTAAAGCGCCTGTCTGGGTTCGAACCTACGACCTACATCTCGTAAGTTGCGACCCCAACTGCTCCGCGACCGCGTTTCCTCTTAAATACCTCTAACAACGTCATTACAACTTCCTACACAATTTTTCTCATATCAAATCGCTTTCGTCACGCAAATAAATATCTAATTCCGTATTAATCATTTTTTCTCACAACTTTCACTGTTATTTTCTTTCATTCACACTGTACTATTAAACGTGTTCCGCGACCTACAAAGATGGCGCTTTTAATATCAAAGCTATAATATTTATTAATCATATTTTTATGTTCGACTCTTGGTAGGCGGCGTTTGTATTGGTAGAGTTTTAAGTCAAGTGCGGCGGTTGAGTTTAATGGACACTGGAGTACATTACATACATACACAATTAATGCTATTAGCATATAACATTAAGTTGTTTTCGACTTGGAGCAAAAGTAGGTAATAAAATGAACTAGGCTGCTTCAGAGAAACCTCTTACGTAAGTACCTACCTGCCTAACACATATTGTTTCAATCGTTTAGTAGATCGTCAGTTAATTACTTTACCTATTCGAAAAACTGCAATACCCTATTGCAGTTTTTCGAATACAGTATAAAGTAATTAAAGTTTCCTGGGTAATAAAAAGAATTATTATATTTAGTCCGTCAGTTAGATTATCGAAAAATAATGGACACGTATTTTTTCTTTTGTCAATCAAACAAAAAATTACAAAGATAAAGCGCATCAAAATTTGGGAGTGGGGGGTCGTGACGTCACGCGGAACTTTAACGGGCGATATCTTCATCAGTTTTTATATAATTGACAAAAGAAAAAATACGGGTTCAATATTTTTTGATAATCTAACTGACGGACTAATTAGAATTTTTTATTAAACTAGCCTATTACTAAGCTCCTCCTCCATTCCTAGGGTCAGGTGAAAATGTAACCAAATGGCTACAGTTATACAATTGGGTGTTACAAAGCATAATTATACTTTGTAACACCCGATTCTATTGCAGTACTCTCACCAGCAAAATAATTGCAGCAAAGTAACATACTTTCAAACACAATCTGAATCATTTTAAAGGATATTGCTAATCCATTACTTCATATGGCTTCATAATATATGGCTGTTTGTGTATGTGAGTTTAAATGTTTGTAAACACACCCAGTCAGTCCAGTCAGTCCCAGAGAGGGGCAAAGTTAAAAACAAAAAAAAATCGAAAAATTTGTCTGCTCAACAATAAATAACGCAATGAATTTTGTTGAACTGTAAAAATGAAAGCCATTGCTACTGTTAGTGTGTTACGCAATTATTACCCCGCAGTACTAGACCCAAACTCTACCAATGTGTACGCAGCCTCACAACATTTTATTGCACAATGGTGATTTCAGCATGTTTAGAAGTGAAATGGCGTTGTTTTGTACAATCAGTTGAGAGGAACGCTCGTAACCGCGATAATCAATACTGTTATGGCGTCGTAAAAAGTAACAAGTTTTTTTTAATAATCGGTGGTTGTTGACAAGAATTTGTAACGCAGAAGTACCATTCTTCTCATCTATATTACTAATAACAAAGCTGAAGAATTTGTTTGCTTGAACGCGCTAATCTCGGAAACTAACAGTCGTATTTTAATAAAATCAGCGGGGTAATTGCGTAACTGTCAAAATGAAACCCAGAATATCAACAATGAATCGGAATGAATCATTTTAAAGGATATTGCTAATCCATTGCTTCATCTGTTCGAAAAATGTGTCTGCTCAGCAACGTAAATAACTCAATGAATGTTGTTGAACTGTCAAAATGAACAGTGAAGCAATGGGTTAGCAATATCCTTCAAAATGATTCGGATTGAGATTGATAGTGTTAGTTAGTCTCGACAGTTAGTGTTGTAGTTAGTCTCGACATTCATAGCGATCGCTTTACGACCGAATTCGGTCGCAAAGTCCCAGATTGGCAGGTGTAATGTATGGAGTAAAAGGACTTTGTGACCGAATTCGGTCGTAAAGCGATCGCTATGAATGTCGAGACTGCAGCCCCTGGTCAATTCTAACCACATACAAACAGGACAGAAGGCAGGGACATGCGACCACGGCTTTGAGTTCAGGACTATTTTCTTGCTTTTGAATGCGTCATTTTACTGGATGAAGTTTCTTTTTGTTGTAGAAGAATCTTGCTTTCTTATGCTTCTGTATGCGAACTGCATTTATTGATATTTTATTACCAAAATGCAGCGCAATGCGACATGTTAATAACATTTCTGTGAACTAAAATTATATTATAATAAAATCTTTTATGTATTTAATGTCTAGCTGCGCGTCACGGTTTCACCCGCATAAGTTTCGATCCCGTGGGAATATCGGGATAAAAACGTATCGTATGTGTTATTCCTGGTTTTAAACTATCTGTTTTTTTTTCATCCAAATCCGTTCAGTGCTTTTTGCGTGAAAGAGTAACAAACATCCACCAACATCAATTACGCGAATAAGCCATCTGATATAAGTAAATAAATATAAATATTCAGTATTAAAATTGGTAGAATATTAACATAAAGTATTAGAAATAATTTACAAAGGTATTATAATGTTAGGTGCCTGTACTGGAATAAACCAGATAAGCTCATAATTTATGGTAAATGTAGCACAATAAAATTGTTAACAATATTCAACATTAGTGATTTTAGTTTAGATATGATATGATTTCTTTAATAGGTCATTAATTTATAGAAATAGTTGTTGCAAAAACTGTAATTTTTTTAGTTACTCAATAATGCTTATAATTCATTTACTTAAAAAAAAAAACGAGAAGCCAATTTGTGTGGCATGGAGCAACGATTTTGTGTTTATGGGATTAATACTATAAAATACCACAACCATTGCATTCACGACCTTGATCTTTTCAGATAATATATCGCTAAAAGTTGTTCATTGCTATAAAAATGCACCACCATACAAACCTCGGTATTTACAAAAACTGTATATTACAACAGACATGCAATCAACCCGAATCGGGACTGGTTATTAATGTAAATTATGTTATAATTATACACCATTAAATATTATTACATTCCATCTTCTACCACCGTACTTTATTGCAAATGTTGGCCATGCATACCACCAGCATTGTTACAAATGTTTGCCGAACTTTTACATTCAACTCTCCAACAAAGAATGTGTGTCGAATTACCGCCAATATTGGACATATAACTATCATTATAGTCTTATAGACTTCTTTAGAAAACTGCATTATAGGTGTTTAAGACGGTGTGCAAGACTGTGATTTATATAGAGTATTATAATAGACACTAATGCTGGTTTTATAACGATGTACTTTGTTGTAAATATGCCTGTTACCGGTGAACAGCTCCATTTTATTTGTGTTGAAATCGTTAGGCTAAGTGTTGTTGGAGCTGGTCTATTAGGTAAGAAAGTGTGAGGAAAATTGTTGGTGATTCCAACTATACTATAACCATAGTATAGTTGGAATCACCAACAATTTTCCGAACAAAGCTTTGTCCGATTTTGTATTAGAAAAATGTATTTGAAATAGTTTATGACTTAATCAACGTTACCTAAAGCAGAAACAGCAATTTTAATGAAAATAAAATCGCGTTTGATAAGGATTATAATTTTTATCGCGCTATTTTGATTCTATCTAAATCTTTCCTAACAGTTTATAAACTTTGAAAAATCATTAATTAAAGTTAATCAGAATCACTCTCTTTTTCATCCTGTAAAAATTTCAGCTAATAATAAAATAATGCCATTTCCAAAAACGTGTCAAAATAGCTTAACTTGTTATGTCAAGTTTAGTTCTGTCATTGATTCCACAATAACATTATTTATTTATTATATTTATTTATTTCAGGCGACCCAGGCCCATAGATAAATACCTCAACCTAAACATACATATTTTTATTATAAAAAAGTACTTCACTAGGTAGTTCTGGTGTTGTTCTGTGGTACTTGTCCGCGGAAGCGACAGAACACCACGTCCTGCGGCCAGATGTCTTCGTCCATGACGACGGGCAGATAACAATTCGGTACACGCACCACAAACGCAGTTGAAGTGAAGTTGACGTTAATTTATATATCTAAATTAGAAAGCCATAATCGTTGATCTAGTGGTCGCAAGCGCTATTGCTGACAATGAGGTTCAAGAGATTAATGGGTTCGATTTCCTGGTCAGGCAAAGTTTTATTGGGTTTTTCCTTCTAGAATTTTCTCAGTAGCAGCCTGGATTTGTGTCCGGCGATAGGGTCGCCCCCATAGAAACTTCTTTCCTATATCTATGGTCGCCTCCTATTATATACATAACTGGATTAATGTGGATATACTATAGGTACAACTCTGCCTAACCCTTCGCGGAATACAGGCGTAATGGTATGTTTGTAGAAAGCCATAACACTTATAGTTTGTTAGTCTTAATTGTGCATTAAAAAGTGCTACACTCGGTTTTATCTCAGTGAGTCAATAGGTAAAAGCTGGTCTATGCTGTAAAAATCTCACCGTGAAAACTTAGGTGTAAGTTAGGTGGTGAAGTGAGCTGGAAGTGAACTGTCATCCTACTGTCACCTAATGCTAGGGAATTAGGGATTGACACTATTGACAGCTCACGTCAAGCTCAGTTTCATATAAGTTTTCGCGGTAAGAATAGAATATTCCTTATTATGTACACCATAAATAATACAGTTATAATTGTACAAGGGTGACACTATGTAAGTTGTAACATCATGGAGTAGGCTCCCGGAAAATTTTGTGACGGCTCCCAAACTGAACTGCTTCAAGAATCGACTGGACAGATTAAATATCTCCAAGCTATACGAAACACACGCATCAACTAATTAGCTGCTAGTGTGTCTAACCAAAATAATAACAATGGGCTATTATCGGCGGCCTCCTCTTTTGGTGAGATTTTTACAGACTAGCACTCGAGATCCTTGAAAGAACCACAGGTGCCACTCCAACCTTAATCAACAACCAAAAACACCTGCCACTACACATAATTGCGATCTTATGTCAACACGTGTAGGTACACAAAGTGAATCACCGATAACCGTATTCACCTTCATGACTTGAGTGGATTCCGATATAAACACCGGTGACTAATCGTCTTAATAACTCGTATTGTATAATCGATATAACGAGTATTGTTTATTCATATGTTTTATGTTTGAACTTGTTAATAGATTATCGATGTTATGTTTTGAGGAATGTCAAAAATCCTTGCCTTGGTTCATTTCATTATCATTTCCTGCCCTCGTCTCAATTTATTTGGGGTCGGCGCAACATGTCTTTTTCTTCCATACTTCTCTATTACCATATCATCATTCACACATTCCATCTATCGTTTCTTTGGTCTTCCTCTACTCTTATAGCCATCGACATTCATACTCAAAACTCTCTTTGGTTAAACCTAAGAATAACGTATGCGAACTCTCTTGGCTGCTGCATTCAAACCATATCAATTATCTTGCGAAGATCAAGGTCATATGTCATATTCTTGAAATTCTATTTGAGGATGAAGAAACTGGTTTGCTTGATAACATATCTTAAAGCAGAGCAGCATACCTATTCACAACTATCCAACAAGCTATCGTATCGAAAATGGCACATTTCGATAACCTGATTTGCCTTGCCGCAGCAAACACCAATGGGAAGAATAGCGTTCGTCTATTTGATTTAAACTGACAAAATTTTCTGGTTTTGAATTTGTGAACTGCGTTTAGAGGACTCCTACCATAACGTTGATTGATACGATACGGTTCGGAATCGTATCGAGTGGTTATGAAATACTTAAGCCGGAAACAGCTAGATCACTACAAAAGAGATAAATGCATCCAAAGATGCATGAGTGCTGGGAGCCTCTCCAAAAGTTTCGCCATTTAGAAGGAAACTTGTACGTGAAGGTATTCACGTACAAGTTTCCGATCTCCTATCACCAGCTGTGCCAAACGACGTAATCACTGGAACTGATGACTTCATTAAACCCACGTACTACACCGGCACGCGGCAGAGCGGAACTCGCGAATGTCTTGCGCCGATTCTGATGCGCGTGCGCCAATGCGACCCGACCGTGCCCCTGTACCGTTATGACGTCGCCGCAGCACTGTGGTAACATTACTGCAGGGAATTGCTTGGTAGTTTGAAAGTAACATTTCTGTCAGTGAGTTGTTAAGTTGGAGGAACCCCCCAAACCCCCATTAAGTAGGTTAAACAGATGGTAAACTCTTTCTTAAACGCTGACTAATTCCCATTCCAAATCATACCACAACTTGAACAAATCATAACAAAGTTAGAGATTTAAACCTGAAGATAAATCGAATTTGAAAATCAGGAGGGGGTTACACCGTGCCAATCGAGTCATCAGCATATGTAACAGGTAGAACCAGAACCCGCGGGGTAATTTCGAAACACTTACAGTATGGAATGCAAAGGAGAAATAAACACTTAGAAATGGCTTTCATTTTGACAGTTTAACAACATTCATTGCGTTATTTACGTTGTTGGGCAGACACACTTTTCGAACATATAAAGCAATAGGCTAGTAGTATCCTTCAAAATTATTCAGATATCGAAGCTGATTAAACTCGGCATACCAGTTACTTCGAAGTTTCAATTACGGATGTCAAATGGCAGCAGTAAAATGTTGTTACTTAACCGCATCTGCTTATACACAACCTAAAAATCGGAAAGGTCAATTCATAATAACTTTCATGATAGATAAAGGCAGGCCGTTTCATTAAAAGCATTTGTGCTTAATTTTCATTCTTGGTATCCATTCTCATTTGCATTTAAATTCCTCGTGCGGTTAAACGGAACGAATCAGCCATTTTGATTCATGTATTGAGGGTGATACTACGCCGATTATAGCAGTTTCATTAGTGGATAACGATTTAACATTCACTATATCATCCATCTTTCTCCTCTTTTATGAATGACAACGACGCATCAAGTTTCCAATTGATTATTTATAATTATTTTTTAAAGGTTATTCAAACGAAGATGCCTTTTGTTGCTTACATGTTTTGTTGTTGTATGAACGAACGTGTGATGAACTGATGATGACTAAAAGAAAGTATTTGGCGAGAGAAGTTGTTATGAATAAGGATGAAGAAAAAGGCAGACCAAAGAAAATATGGATGATATTGAAAGACGATGTGGCAAGAAAAGAAGTAAACACTGAGATGACGGCTAATAGAGATGAATGGAATAAGAAAACATGCTGCGCTGACCTCAAGGATAATGAGGTCATAATAGAAGGATAATGTAACAGTAACACCGGCTTCATTCAGCAATAAGGCGTTGCAATAAACCATCTTTGGGAAATTGATCGAAACGAAACTGGAAATCCTATCAAAATCCAGCAAGAATTTAAGTAGAAGTGCAACGCCAATACACAGACAAATTACTTATCTATACAGTTCAAAGATAAATAGGTAATCGTTTCGGCGTATTGTTATTTCAATTACTTGAAATTACTACTACCTAATAAAAACTAAAAAAAAACGAGCATGTACTAACATCAAAACGCATCGTAAAACAGTAGCCAATACTAATTATAACGCACCAAGCCACGGTAGATCCCCATTTACGACCGATGAATGACGGATATATGCCTGTCTAAATAACGGTAACCTACATGGTGGTGCCATAAAATATTATGGAAACATAAGTGAAAGTGCATGTCTCTCTTGTTCATGGTTCGCCGTAGTAATATACGTTATGAAATTGATTAGCGAAGTATTAGAAATTCGTGTTAGCTATCATGGGAAATTGATAACTTTCGTTTTTGGATTTGCGGCTTTTTTATTGTAGTCATTGGTTGGAATAGAGGCTCTATTTATTAATTTTGCAAAACAATTTAGAATATTTCCTTCGGATGAATTATTATGATTGAACTCTTTGCCATCATCTTCAATTAATTATTCGGTTCGGTTCAATTAATAATTAATTGTTCGGCTTATCACCGTCCATTGCAGTTCTCTGATTTCTTTATTTTATTTATTTATATATACTTTATTGTACTCCAGAAAATACAAAACATACAATGGCCGGTTTTATCGCTTTCTGCGATCTCTTCCAGACGACCTTTTTTATCATAGTAATGCATGTTTTGGTTCAAAAAGGGTCTTCATATCTTCTTCATCAGTGCAAAACTTTCACGCCTACAAATATTACTGAAACAATTTGGCAATTTTGGTAAACATGATTCAAATTCAATTGATGACGCAGCCATGACGGTTCTAGTTCCGCCCGACCTTGTGGCCAATTTACAAAATTCTCACCCGTATATACGGATATTGGGTTCGAACCTGCCCTTGGATACCCGATGGCCCATGACGGGATACAATACCTTTGTACCAATCAACCTTTGCAGTTTGACAAATAAAAGTTTCATTGAACAATTTTAGTAGCGGTCATTGTATTTTCATGTTGAATGTAAACAACATTGAACATATTACAATGAGCACTGTTTAGAGTTCTTCCAAGAATTTAATGATCCTGAACGTTTTGTGAAGAACGTAATTTTTTGGAACGAAGTTCCATATCGCGCTTTGCGAAAGGGGGCTAGACGGAAAAAATTAAGACCAAAAGTTGGGACGACACTTTTTGCTATAGTTGTAAGCCGTGCGACGTGCGCGTGTTTCTCTGTCTGTCTCTCTCTCTCTCTCTCTTATAGAAAGCAAGCCAGTTTTTTTGTCTGCTTTTTTATTTGTTAATAATAAAAAAAATATTATTATAACTTAAAAAAAAATATATATTACAATTTCTTCACTAATTAATCGAAAGGAACTTCGTTCCATCCGGGTGTCCCTTGACACCTCTCAAGTTTTTTTAATCCAGAAAATTAGCTGCACAAATATGAAATCGAAAATGAATCACTCGTCAAATTACTGTTACTGTTGCGCCTGCATCATCCCTCTACTGTGAAAAGGCCTCTCCCCATGAAATCCAGCTCATTCGATCCAGGGCTAAAGTGAACCACTAGTCGTTTGTTTTCTCCATCTCGTCCCGCCATCTTCTACGTGGTTTGCCGCGACACCTTTTGGCTGTGCACCACGTATAATCAAAGTCAAATTTATTATTCTTTAAAATCACAAAACAACGGTAGGAGAGTGTGTCTGTTGTGTTAGATAACCCCCTTATCACATATTATCGCGAAATTTGAGCCCGAAAATACTCATATTTCGCGACTGTGCGACGGTTTGTGACCCAGCTATACCTATCCACAGATAATGCCAGGTTATATAAAAGTTCTAAGCAGAACAATATTGACCTATTGGCCCACTCCTCTTCACAGCAAACAATACGATATTTAGATAATACAATAAATAATAATCACTATTGTTCTTCTGATTGTTAACTATCTTGAATGCAATCGATATATTTTGAAGATCATACCATATATAATAATAATAAATAAAAATAGTTTAAAACAAGTTTAGGTATAAACAAAATTCTTGTTCGGATCCTCCTTTTAGGCAGATAATGGCGCCAATTCCCTTGTTCACAAACTATCCTAAATTTAAGTTCAGTGCATCTTTTTCTTTCTTCTGTCATTTTCTTAATGATATTAAGAAAAGGACAGAAGATACATATTAGTGAAATAGAACATGATTCATGGAACTCAAGTCTAAATAATCTTCAATTCAAACGATATCGTTTAAAGTGCGTACTATCTTCATCTACTGTGATGTTAAACTTGAACGTATATTGGTCCTTTGTTTCCTTCACTTCAAATAGTTTTTGCTCTTCTTCTGCATATTCTATCTTGTCTTTATGGAGCTGTATCGCAAACCATCCTCCACCTCCTATCGTGGCTTCTGTGTCCCAAAACATGCAGTCAAAGTGACCTTCGCACTGCCACTGACGCCGCCGTGGAAGTTGGGAAGTTTTTCGCCAACAAGATTTGAAATACTGTCGTTTTAGCGACACGAAGAAAAAGATCTTGTATATTTATTGAAACTTCTGAAAAATCTTATGCATCGCATTGATATATCCTTATGACACAATCCATATATAATCGCGTCCGTTCCCTTATTCTACTTACCCCCATTTCGGCAAGCCCCAACAAGTCTTCGACTGTCAAAATGGCATTAGATTGACGTTTCGTACATGAACTTGGATACCGTTGCCGCCACATACCAAACAGGTGCATACGTTTCTTCCGAATTCCTCACAGCCGGTGAAACGCTAGACCCAACTTGGTCACGACGTACGCTATAAGTAGTAAACCATGAAACGCAACTTCGAGTATACACCATTACCAGTTTTACCGCAAATATGAAAGCAGAGGCAAACAGTGCTAACCATGACTTGTGGGCCGAAGTCGAGGGAGAAAGGTGTACCTGTAATCTCATTAGAGGCCGAAGGTAATTCTTTTTTGTCATTGGTGGTAGCCCTTGTTAGAGATATGGTGTGAGTGTATGAGCGAAGCGATTTTTTTGTATTTTATACGTGACGAGGTTAGGCCGTGGCGAATAGATTGACCAGACAGCAAAGTTGGTAGCGGGGCTGACCGTTCAAGGTGCGCTGAGCATAGATATAGTGTTCTCGATCGAGAATTTAAGGATAGCAGTGCAGCATGTTTAGTAGGTTTGTACCTTTAAAAGTGTTTCAACTATCTTTGGCAGTCCAATATTAAACCTTCAAAAACCAGATTTTAAATGTCTATAGTCGAATTAGTCACCGCTCTGTATTGCTAAAACCAGACCTTTTTACTAGGCATCACTTGTAAGTCTGGTCAGTTTCATTCAGGGACTGGTTTGTAATTAATAATAGTTCGAAATAATCAGTTTTTGAAACGAAGTTCCTTATCGCGCGTTGCGAAAGGGGGCTAGACGGAAAAAATTAAGACCAAAAGTTGGAACGACACTTTTTGATATAGGTAGTTGTAAGCCGTGCGGCGTGCGCGTGTTTCTCTCTCTCTCTCTCTTTGAACTTCGTTCCATCCGGGTGTCCCTTGACACCTCTCAAGTTTTATTTCAATGTCGATAATCATAACTTCATAACCCACACACGAACGTGTTACGTATGACTTGCAATCACGAATGAATGTTTAAAAGTAATTAATCATCGAATAATTATTGTCATTGCATACCTACATGGACAACAAAGCGACCATTACCTTAAACTTGCGTGTTTCACTGTTTGTTGATTCATGAAACGGATCAATTTATTGTTCTGTTTTGCATATATTTGAGAGAGTTAATGCGATTTCAATAACATTCTTAAAGCCGATAAATCTGACTTTCAGTTGGCGTGTGCAGTGTTTTGTAGTGATGACTGCATTTGGAGTTATTATAGGGATGTCGTGGTAAAACCAGTACGTTTGTGGGAGTGTTTTGAATCACAAGATCAACTACTGTCTATGGCCCACCTTGCATCTTGCGCCGCATGCCCTGTCTGACTGCACTTGCGGATGTTACGACTGCGTCAGCGAACGGTGTCCGCGTTGCAAAATTTTGGTTCAAATATAATATTTGAATTTTCACACCTTCCTATTTTGGCATCGATAGCCTAAGATGATGAAGAAGTACTGTCTGTTTAAAACTAAAATAATATTCATTCTTATCTACTAGTTTTCGGCCGTTCTAATACATGTTTCTGGCCTTGGGTCGATATACAAACTGTTTCAGTTTCATACATGTGCACAGCATATGTAGCAAAAACATCCACTATTGTGACTTGTGCCATAGCATAGACTAGCCTATGGAGTGAATCAGAGGATTTGACCAAATCCTTCTTTTATGTAAATGGGGTTCATTGTCAATCCGGCGCACCTTGGGCAGTCGGCTGCGCCTCCACATTATTCCACCTTGCTCGCTGGGATTTTTACCACAGCATGAGCTCAAACAGTTCATGTCGATAAGAGATGTCTCTTATCAGCGTGCATGTCGTGAAGTAACATGTAGATTAAGTCCTCTGACTTAGCCCAGGTGCGCACGGGCGATCATTTCCCTCGGCGATTTTTTTTCACGTACTGGATTTTCAACGCTCTGCTCAGTGACGAGAGTTATATAATGCGCGATAAATTCTGGCCGCGATATTTTTATGTCCTTGCATACGCGGGCTTAATTTAATTACATCACGACACGCATGTTTACCGCTTACAACTTAAACCACTGTCAATACACAAACAATGACCGTAGCGACCGTGCGCACGCGCGCATAATGCGCAGAGCCGCACACAACGAGTGTGTTGACAGGTGACACGAGACATCTACCGGCTTACGTACGAAACTAATGGCTTGACAAATTACTTGGAGCTGCCGCGGTTACGTCGACTAATGACAGAAAAGGGCTGGCTTTTTGTTAGAATTTAGTTAGTTTTCATGAAGTGAAATTAAAGATATGAACCTAGTCCCTTTTGTTTATAAACGTTGCTTAGAGTTAAGAGACGTTTTAACGTTAAAAATGTATCGTTAAACAGACGCTAATCATTACTTAACTTTAAGCAACTTTTATGAATACCGGGGAGTATCTCTAGAAGGTACCTACACCAAAGGCGGTTCTCATTCATAAAATATGGTCGCAATTAAAATTATCTTAAATGACAGATAATGAAATTGGAATGAAAGGAGGACGTAGAATGTCTTGGCTATGTTATCGCAAAAGATGTGAGAGTGCATGTTCAACTAATTTTGAATTTGATGGTTGTGTGAACAAAATAAAAACTATTTTGCAAAAAAAAAACAACCGACTTCCAAAAACGACACTACAAAGTAAAAAATAACTTTAATTTCGAAAGTCGGTGGCAAACAACGAAAATTCGAACCCAACGACAAAAAAAATATTGATAAAGAACGGAGGTGATTTGTGGATTAAGGACTAAAATTAGAGACCGTTCTTAATTTCATCATCATCATCCACAGCCGACTTCACCCACTGAGATGACCCCACATGTTCCTGGTGCCAGCGTCATCCTCATCCCTACCCGCGATGTCATGAAAAACCTTCTTGATTTATGAACGGGAAATTAGTACACCATTATGATGTTACATTAATGTGTGTTTGTTTATTTATTGATATTATGCTATTAAGGCACCTGTGTATTAATTTACTAAAAACTGTCACGAGAAAGTCGCCGAGAAGTTTACTATAACTTTGTTTAGCGACTTTTGAAAAGTGATGGTCACCTACTTATGCCCTTTTATGATAATCATTCATTTCTGGCGCTTGTCATGTTGAGCGATTTAGGTATAATACGGTGTACAGCGATTTTGAAAATTTAAATGTGGTCATCAACTTTTGATGCTGACTGTACATAAAAGAATGAAGTTCAAATAATTTTCCTTTTGAACCACAAACTAGAAACGAAAGCAGTTCTATCGAAATATTTTAATCACATATCTTCGATACTGGACGCTTGTTAATTGCAGCCCGCTCTCAGTGATTACAGTGAGTTCGTTTAATAACCGCCACATCTTACTGGAGAACCAGTGGTTATGTTACAAACTGTATTTTGAATGCACTTATTGCGAAGCTATATGATTATTGGTATTTGTGTACTGTAGAAATGTGGAGTAGATTTTTATTGAAGTGTGCCGTGTAATATTCGTGTTTGCTTTCTAAATACTTTTCTAATAAATGTAGGGCGTTGGAGTCATCATCATCACTCTCCTGTCCCTTTCCCAATTTATTAGGAGTCGATGCAGCATATCTTTTCTTCCATACGTATCTATTGGCCGTCATGTCAGTAATCGCACTCTTTCTAGCTGTAGGTCATTGAAAAGCTTTTATGATAAGCCTAGTGCAGTCAGTGTCCTAAATATTTGTTGTGTGCAGCTTCCCGTCCACGCGAGAATTTTGCGTAAACCGATAAACCGGCTTTCGTGAACAAAGCAACGAGATCACATATTATGATTACAGTATATTGAAGGCTATGATAGATTAATTTCAGAGTGGTGTGGCTCAATTGTGACGACGATGAGGACGAGGCCATTAGGTTCCTCGCCCATAGTCCATTTGCTACAGTCACTAGTGGTCAGCCACAGCCATATTCATATATTTGGGGCAATAGTAGACACGATACTTTTTGTTGATTTTTTGTATCAGCTATTGGCAACCAACAAATGCAAAGTGTACGGGTTGTAGTAGTTAACTCCGTACACCGATTTGTCTTGAAGGTTTGCAAGTTTAGTTAGTATAGAGAAACCCGTTCCACTAAGATGCACTTAGTAGTTAAGTTTATTTAAGTTAAGAGTAAGTTACAGTACTAGAGTGGAAGGCGATTATTTCTCTTAGTTGTTGACAGTTACAGTTATTAACTCACTATATTTAAATTCGTTAAGTCATGTTGTTTTATTATGTTAAATTAATAGAATGGCCAAAACGATACAACGATTGATAATGCTAATAGTATAGTGTAATGTGTGCTATGCCATTTAGAGAGTAGCCGCGCACTATGTGACATGATATTCTTAAATTCTCACTCAATTTGCTGCTCGCCTTGTTTCCATATAATTAAACGATACCCTATAGATAGCAAGTCAGAACAACTACTTGTCTTCACGAAACCTCTAAACAAAGATCCTACAGATGTTAGAAAAAGAACCAGGTGCGAACATTAAAGAAAAAAACTCCTCTAGCCTCCTTGTTACAATAATGAACAGTAAACGTTTGATGACGGGGCAGGTAGCCCCACCTGTCGTGTGCGCTGGAGCGTGGCAGACATGTGGTAAGCATCCGTCATAGACTCATAGTTAAACGTTATCTTTGTTATGGGAAGGTCAGGTGCGTGGTACTTGTTTGATAAATTTAATGTGGGTGGAACAAATTGGGTTATTTTAGGAACACTACGTGCCGTACTGTATTCTAATTAACGTTAATAATTTGCTGTTAAGAAGATTTGGTTCTCATTGTATAAGATTTTGTCTTAGTTAAGCGTAATCTGTAGAGCCTTTGTAGTAGGAAGGTCAGGTGCGTATAGTCCATGTTTGAAAAGATGATACGACTAGTGGCAGGAAGAAACAGGGATATAAAGCACGTGGCGCTCTTTGGTTACTGTTTGTGTTTATTTTATTAGGATTTAGCTTCAAGAAGTGGTTCCAATGGATTTTGTTTATCGATCATAATTGAACGTTATTTTTGACTCTTTGTAATGTGCTTTGGTCAGGTGCGTACAATTTGAATATGGCTAATTGGCTATATATCGGTAATCATCAAAGGCATAAACATTTCTTTTTCGTATATCATGACTTTAGCTTCATTTAATAGCTAACAGCATTACCCATCAAAGATATTTGAAACAGTTTCATGCTAAGAAATCGCTGTAGTAATTAAATATTGATAGAAAGTGTATGTTCTAATTATACGAAGACTATTAAGGCTTCAACACGTTTAATTAACCGTATAAACAACGTATACAGAAGTACAACTCGTACACAACGCATCCAAGGTGCTTCGAAGGAGTAATCTGACAAAAGTTTTTGAAACTCGTTTTTAAAAACTCGTCTATTCTAAAAACGAAAAATTGCATGTAATGACCATACTTGGTAAATGAGTAAGTGGCCTCTGCATCTGCACCCTAATTCCGTAACACACTATCGATCAAAATTTGAATCATTTTGAAAAATATTCCTAATCTATTGCTTCATTATGTTCGTAAAATTTGTCTGCTCAACAACGTAAATAACGCAATAAATGTTGTTGAACTGTCACAATTAAAGCCATTTCTACCGTTAGTGTGTTACGCAATTACCCCGCCGCACAAACACACATAAAGAATTGTTTGGATTTTCTTGCGAAGCTCCAAAGTGTGACACCAACGGCGTGGATATGAACTTCTTTTTTTGTCTTGAGTTGAAACTTCGCTTCTCTCTGCACTGCTGTGTGTTAGTGATTCTTTTGTTTCTTGTTCTAAGAGAATTTTTCCAGTGCTTGCATCGAGAATTGTGTAGAGTGGTCCTTCGGTATTTCCTGTATTTAGTGGTGAATAATTTTATAATTATAAGAAGAATTATGTTCTTAAGCATTCATTCTTATTCAATTAATGGCAAGAGATATTAATAATAATAATAATCTCTTTAATTCAGAATACAATTCCATAATTACAACATTACAAAGGGGTTAGTAACATAAAAACTTAAAAACTATGTTAGTAGACATTACCAATATTTACAGGCGCATGCAGCTGACTTAAGTACCAGATGCTAAATGGAATTTTCATGTCTTATAAGTTATAACAGCTTTTCCTGTGAAGATCTTCATTTGAAATTGGCAGATGTTTCTTGCCAGTTTTAAAGTAACGGTTTGTAAATAGATAAATTTACTGACAATACATTACTGTACTTTTTATTTTAAAAAAAAACAAAAAAAAAAATAAGGAAAAATAGTTAATTCTGTACAAACAAACAAAACGCACATTACAAAGTAGCCAAAAGCCTCGTATTCAAAAAGTAAAAAAAAAATGTCCTAAAAAATATAAGTGTAAAACACAGCTTTTCACCAGAAAAGCCATACATTTTCGATTCTATATCTAAGCTATTTCATCTTACTCTTTCATTCTCTACGAAAACGCGATAAAATACAAAATAGTCACACTTGTTTAAAGCATAACCGTACGATACAAAAGGCCGTAAGGAAGGCAGGCGGCATCGTAATAAACAAATTAAACTGCGCTAGGTGGCGTTTCGTCGTAAATCGGTCGTTACGTGTCTCTTCCTTGAGGCAGGTCCGAGCCACATTCCGGTATGGACATAGATTAGTTGTGGGCAGATGAGCCAGGGCATTCAGCCAAAGTAGCATGGGCGTAAAAATATCGCGGCGATATTTAAAAAAAAAACTCATAAAAATTATTGAACATGTAGCGACAACTTCAATAATTTATACTACTTTTTCAAAATTACGAGTCATTCTGAAATTAACTTAATTTACATTAGCATAGAGATGATGAGCGCTCGCCGATACTAGATTAATTTCTGGTATAGGATCCGGTGACTATTACTGAGATGAAGACTGATAGAGAAGTAGGGAAGTACCCCAAATAAATTGGGATAAGGCAAGAAGATTATGATGAGATGAGCCAAGGCACTAACATTGGGACCTGGATTTTTAAATTTAAATATACTGACTGAAATGCCCTAACCCTAAGCATGTTGTTAGCTCGTGTCGTGAGGAAACTGTGAAGTCCTAGAACCAAACAATTCGAAGACATGTGACATCTACCAACCCGCACTGGGCCCGCGTGTTAGATTATGGCCCATTCCCTCTCACCTAGCGGAGGCCTGTGTCCCAGCAATGGGAACATTATAGGCTAATTATGCTATAGTGTAGTGGTAACTATCTAATTTTAATAGTCTTGTTGAGTTTGGCGAGTAAATTAACCTGCGTTTAATGAAGCCTGGATTTATGATAGTGAGATCAGCAGAGATGTGTGAGCATAGCATACCAGTATTATAGCAAAGTGGTTAGTAGAAAGGATAAGACAAATCGGTTGTTTGTGTCCCTTTCTTGAGGCAGGTCCGGCCGCATTCCGGTGTAGACATAGACTATGCGTCCCTGAGATGTGCCAATTTATTCAACAGCGATGAAAGTGAATGAATTGCTGAAGTTTCCTTCCACATTTCCCGTTGGAGACTAGCTTTTGCCCGGGGCTTCTCGGGATGTCAGAAATTGTCCCACGGGAACGTGCTACCGGGACAAAAAGTAGCCTATGTCCTTCCCCAGGATGCCATCTATCTCCTTGCCATATTTTATCGAAATCCGTTCAGTGGTTTAGGTGTGAAAAGGTAACATACATACAGACAGACAAGCAAGGTTACTTTCGAATTTATAATATTAGTATAGATTCTAGGTCATTATTTATTTATATATACTTCACTACACACTACACCCACTCACCTCACCCCCCCCCCTCCCCTTCAGTTTACTTCATTTTTAGTTTTACAGTACTTACAAGTATTTTATTGCAATTATGTTAATTCAAAACTGTAAATACTAAGACCTAACCCGTAGAAAATTACGACGTGTTTACGTACTAATCTTTATAATTTAATCTTAATTTATCTGACACGATATAGAGATAATTTTACAGCCACTTAATTAGCATCCACTCACCGATATAGACATTTCTTAGGGGTGCTACACACAAATGTTCGGGCCGGTGGCGATTGTTGTACAACAAAGCCGACCCAACAACCCTTATTGGGCTACGCAAGCTCTGTTCGTCATCTTCCCTCGCTTAATCATGTTCGGGTCGGGGTGGCACTATATTCCTAAACTTACGCCTTATTCCCATGGGCGCCACCCACGCCACCTGCTACGATGCTTAATTCTTCCTTGATCCTTTACTCCTTTTGTTCGTTTACGTTCATAGATGTGGTCATTTGGTTCTCCAACTACATCTACATTTATTCAATTTTGCCGCCCGTCTGTGCCGAATCATATGACCAATCATCATATATAACCCGAACAAAATCAAAATATTTTTTTTCACAAAAAACTACATGGGCACTTATGAAATGTCAGAAGCTAGGTGCACGGTTCCAATTGGTCGTTTCCTATGGAGAAGAACCGGCAAGAAACTCCACAGTTACTCCTTACGGAATTTGTGTACTAACACCCCTTAGGCACAATATTATCGTGATCAGCGCCCTGTCTGCTTCTAATCTATGTTATCTCATCTATGCCAGTTCTTGAGGTTGTATAATAGTCCGAGTACAGCTTCACTGCATTAATGAAATGGTCTGGGATACCGCAATTTGTTGCTGTGATACGGGTCCTGGGTCCAAAGGTCTTGTACCAGTATCCGGTTTGAGGTCTGATGATGTCCTGTTTAATGGACGGTGTTTTTGTGGTTGGGTTATAATTTTGCGGTTAACAAGTTTGCAGGGTAATTGCGGTGTAATTATGGGGTAGAAATATTTATAGGTGTGTAATGTACCACTGCAGGGCAAAGGCCCCTTCTCGTACTAAGAAGGTGATTTCAGACTGTTATAAATCTTGGTTTCCGCACGATATTATCCTTTACTGTACTTCAGTAGCATATTCCCACTGCTGGGACACAGGCCTGCTCTCTGTGAGAGGGAGTGGGCCGTATCCACCACGCGGGCCCAGTGCGGGTTGGTAGATGTCACGTCTTCGAATTTTTGGTTCTAGGACATGCCGGTTTCCTCATGATGTTTTCCTTCACCGTTTTGTGTACCGTACTTCAGTGCCCAAGATAAACGCGAAAACTCAGAACTTACATTATGATTTCTTTAACGGAACCCCTATAGGATCACTTTGTTGTCCGTCCGTCCGTCCGTCTGTCCGTCTGTCAAGACCCTTTTTCTCAGGAACGCGTGGAGGTATCAAGCTGGAATTTATATCAAATACTCAGGTCTACTGACCCTTGGAGCTGTGACAAAATCAAACTTCTAAGCTAACGCAATCAAAAGATACAGCCGTTTATGCCGCAAATTTCCGCAAATTTTCGACACTCGCAAGGGAATCAAAACCTACAGGGTACTTCCCGTTGACCTAGAATCATGAAATTTGGCAAAAAGTAACGTCTTGTAGCACAAGTAAAGGAAAAAATCCGAAAACTGTAAATTTGTACTTACATACCTACAAATTTGTACGGAACCCTCGGTGCGCGAGTTCGACGCGTACTTGACCGGTTTTTTTTAAATAATTAAATTGAAAGTTTTGCAAGTATCGTATAGGTGCTTATACCAGCTTTCGGATTCCTCCTCCCATCCTCAGTCTCGAGAAGTGGACCCCTTAACCTTCGGGCCATCACGAGATACGTAGGTTATGGATTAACTGGGAATAAAATTAGTAATACGAAATCAATTTTATTTTAATTTTAATTTTGACGTTCAAAAGTGCCTTTTATGTGCCTAATTGAAATAAATGATTTGACTTTGACTTTGACATTATCCTCGTCTTTTAAGTTTTTTCAACTTCGTAGTTAAACCAGATGTGACTGTATTTCAATATACATATAGTAGGTAGGTATAATTTGGCAGTTGTCAGCCTGTCTGTACATTCAAGTTGCCAAATAGTTTGTTTTAAGTAACGCCATTTTTATGCCAAATGTAGATTCAAGTAGGGTTTTAGTTTTAATTGAACTGTTACTTGTATAATAATATGGCATAATAATGAAATACCAGGCAATAAATAATATATGTACTGAATTACATTATAACCCGCTGGTCAACAAGGTGATTTGAATTTCAAACCTCAACTAAAAAATCCTATGAAAAAATCGAATTGCTTTTTATTATCTCGCAGAAGGTGCGAAAAGTGGAGAATTTTCCGCGGGAATAAAGGTGTCTTCTTTGGCGAGATTGAATCAATATAGCGCCTGTGACATAAGACACCGCTTTATTCCCTCGGTGAATAATGTTCTATAGTTGATCTGATGGAGGACAGACTCGTTCAGCACATGTCTTAGTTAATGTTTTGAATACAAAATTAACAAAGTCTAATAAGATTTACGATGTTGTTTGTTTACCCTCATGATATCATAGCAGTATGTAATGGTTACTAATCGAATGTGAGCTAATATGTAGGTGTTGATCATCAGGATTACAGTGATTAATGTATCGAATATATTATGCTTTAATGTGGCTTTTGACATACATTTGAAATGTCCTTGGAGGTGTTTGATAACTTTTGCTTTTGAAACTGCTTGAAAGCTGTTTAATTTGGATCATTATTTCACAATTTCTTTTAGTATTACAGCATTATTTTAGTTCATAGAGTTCGTTATTGGCATGTTTCTTAATCTTTCTCTTGATAAGGTATTATACAAATCGAGGTACAACCCCAAAAATAGCGTGTTCCGTTTCGCGATAGTGTCGTTATTTTCAGGATTAACACTCGCGGTAATTGTGTGCACTTACCCTAATTGAATTGTGGCGGTATCCACTTCTCCGGGTACTATTTTGGAAGGGCAGTGTAATATCGTGCAATTGGAGAGGCTTAAGTCTAGCAGTGGACTGCTGTAGGCTGATGATGGTGATAGTGTGATATCGTAGGAAGTCCAAATCCGACTCTAAGGACTAATAAAGTAGGACTATTTCTATGAAAACTTTATGGAAACTGGTTGGAGCCTTAAGCCTTTGCTAAAGGTTGTCGACAAAAACAAAAAAAAAGCAACTTATAAGTTTATCAAATATATAGCAGAAAGATCACGCCACAAAATAACAATAGTGGCAAAATAAATCGAAATTAGTAACAGGACCACAACGTAGCTAATCAAGCAATTCGATAGTTTTACGGTTGACTGAGACTAAAGAAAATTTTCTGCCGATTCACGCAGAAATGTCTGCTTGCTAACAAGCTGGTTTCAAGAGCAAATACTCAAATTATTTAGACGAGTGAACAGACTGTCTCTATAGTTAATTTGTGACCTTTGAAACTTACACTGTTTTTCTAAAGAAAATTTTCGGTGCTCAATCGCTGGAGATGCACGAAGTCTAAAACTTTATCCATTTCAGTGTCTTTAGATCCTTATTACCTCTCGTCCCGATACAGGATAAGAAGAATATTTTCTATATTCTTCTTATCCTGTATCGGGACGAGAGGTTCGACTTCGTCTCGATACGAGACGAACCGCTCTATTCGGCTCTATCCTGTTGTTTACCCAGAATAGCAAGGTCAGCCATGCCTTGCTATCTCCCAAAAAGTAGCTGAGAAACTAAGGCATTATCACTCGTTGATGTTTTGTCAAGGGTCATTTTTGATGAATATAAAACTATTTCGTGAACATAAGCCGATTTGCAGTAAATATAATTTCGCTATACTGTTCCAAATTTTAGTAATTATTTCTTAATATTTTCCGCGAATTGAGTTTGATCAACATACAACGTAAAAAAGAGCAGCAATTTGCAAAAAACCGTTAGAAATGTTGAATTTCGCGGTCTACATTGTAGGAATTACTTAGACCATTTGAATATTACAGAAGTAGCATTAAATAGATTTCTCCGTATCATTGAGGTATCTACCACATAAACAAAACTTTTTATTTCCGACGGCCACGTTTCCTAATTGCCAATAAATGTGCGTAGGCGCGTGTGAAGTTCCGTTGTGTATTTTCCGTAGGGAAAATCGTATTAGTGGACCCACATCGGCGTGACCGTTCCGATCTCTAGTTTCACTGCTGATCCCAACCTTGAGTCTATTTATTAATTGAATGTCGATTACGTCGGAGAGGGTTTTAATGGTAAAATGGGTACTCTGGATGTTTCAGACGGTTATATGTACTTCCTATCCTACTAATATTATAATTATAAACGCGAAAGTTTGTATGGAGGGATGGATGTTTGTTACTCTTTCACGCAAAAACTACTGAACGGATTTGGATGAAATTTGGCACACAAATAAGTTATAACCAGGATTAACACATAGGATACTTTTATCCGGATATTCGTACGGGATCGAAACTTATGCGGGTGGCACCGCGGGGCGCAACTAGTACTTTATATTGCGATTGGGTGTTGTTTTTGACAGCAAAGTAATGTTGTAGACGTTTGGTGAAATGGTGACCGTTCAGTGGTTAAGTGACATATTACTTGATCAAATGTGTTATTAATAGCCTTGATTTCTCTTGGCAAACGTAGCAATGCAAAATTCACTAAATCCTTCTTTAGTCATTTGATTTTGAAAGTGTAATGTATGTGATTTGTAAGTTACTACACCTACATATTTTACCACGGAAGAGCCCTGAAGGTCAATTCTCGTAATTTAAAACGTTCATAATCTAGTCGCAGCCTCATCTCAGCGACAAACAAATGTCAAAAACTTGTCAAAATGTAGGGAAATTAGAAGTATTTTTGACAGATTGAGACTGAGATCAGACTGTGAACGTTCTTAAAATTACGAGAATTCCCCTCCTGATGTGTTTATATTATATTTTTTATAAAAAAACCTGTATCTTGACAGTTTTTTTTTTTTATTGCTGAATGGGTCGGCTCTTGACTTCGATCACGCCTGATGGAAGGTCTATGATGGAACGAACGCAGCCAGAAGATGCCTGATTTTTACCTAGTTTGAGATTTAAAAGTTCATATAGTTTTAACAGCCTACCTACACACTTATGTAAGTGTACAATTAATGTTATTTGTGTCCTAATTCTTAGTAATAAAACTGTGTTAGGCTATATTTGATTGAGTCCAAATAAATGTTCTTATAGTATTAAAGTAAGTAAGTATGACCTCTATGAGAGCTTAGCAGCTTTGATATTTATAACACGTGTCTGTTTCGAAATCTCTTAACAAGCCTATCAGAAGTTCATGTTTGTCTTCATAGTTTACTTCCGCAGCTTTGTTCTAACTAAACAAACTCTTCCTGACTTCGTACTTCCAATTAAACTTTTACAAAGCTTTCAATTTTGTTGTTGTTACCTGTTAACATCGTAGAAGTTTAAAATTCGTGTAGCTTTCTTTTCTTTTCTTTTTTTTAACTTTGCCCCTCTTTAGGAATTACTCCTTTATTGTGGGTACATATCTATGAGATAAACGTGAACGCCGAGCAAATGTAGTTACAGTAATGGCAATAGAACACCCTCATCATTCTCCTGCCCATAAGCCAATCTATTTGGGTCGGCGCAACGTGTCTTTTTCTTCAATACTTCACTATAAGTCGTCATCTCGGTAGTCATCCCCTTTCTAACCATATCATCATTCACACACTCCATCCATCTTTTCTTTGGTTAATAGAAAAGTACTATAAAATTATATGACTGCAGTAAACACATCTGCATTACACTTTTTCGTGCTATCTGCTTTGTATAAGCTACAACTTAGTCATATAGTAACTTGTGCTAGTCTATAGGTAGTTGCTGTGCCGCTACACTCCATTGTGTTTTATCAAATTCACAATCAGCATATACTTTGTTGGCTACGGGAAACAGCTTTGTCAACTGTGTTTCTGTATTTAGAATGCTTTAAAGTTAGTTCTTAATCTTGCTCGGTTTGGAGCTACTAATTTGGATTGTATTTGGTTTATATCCAAATACGGTTGTATTACTGATAGTTACAGGGAAAACAATCTCTTTGAATGTATCTTTCATTAGTACCAAATAAAGAATTCATTACAATGGAGTAATCTCTTTACCTCCAGAGCTCCTGGGGTCAACGTTTATCCGACCCATCATTAGCCCACATTTTCTATTAAAGATGTAACGACACAAGTAAACAGACAAAAGCTTCTCTTAATTCAATTTGGGGAAACTTCCCCATAAAGCGATAACTCCATCAGTCACATTTTGTGACAGGTTTTCTCGCAGCCTTATCTTTGGGCCACAGCTGGTTTGCCCGAAATATATTTCTTGGCGGCCGCATCTGTTCTTATTTAATTTAGCAATCAGTTTCTCTTTAGTTACCTTACCAATTAAGAATGGTTTTGGGATTTCCAAAATTATTGCTACTTTGGTAGGATGTTAGGTTGATAGTATTTTAACAACATTTTCCGAATGGACGGAATTTATTGTATCAAAATGAAAAGGCATTTACTTAAATTAGGCTGAGAATGAGAACTTATTAAATGTCAAAATTACAAAATACAGTCCACCAAAACGCTTCACCCTTCACCCCTTCCTAGTGCTTTAGCTGGTGGGAAGCAGTGGCGCAACATACTCCCCAGCACAGCGTAGCTTTCTGTTCAGTTAAGATCATGATTTTATAAAATAGTAGGTGTGGAAAATAATCAAACATTACGAAACAGAAAACAATAAATTAAATTATTTTCTTTATGTCAGCTATGAGCAGCAGTTTCTATGGCTTCCAGTTAATGTATGCTCATGTTTATTATGTTCCCTTTCCTCACATCCTTAACTAAAATCCTAGACGCCCAGACAATCTTAAAAAAATAATCAAGGCCCCATCTGTTACAGGCTTGCTCTGGTCGTGCCTTATCTCATATGGACACATTTCCCGTCTCCCCCTACTTACCCGTCCCCCCTCCCCCACATAGTCTGGTGTTGAACTGTTGACTGTCGTCAAGCAGTCTAATATATTGCAGAGTGGATTTGACATTATTTATTCACTATCCCAACCCCTTCTGGGTATTGTGGCGTTCAGAATTTATTGTTTTGTAGTGCGAGAATTTAATGATGATTTAGATTGTGTCAGACGAAGACATCGTAGAGGCTTAGATGTTGAAGAACGATAGTTGTAGTGTGTTAGTAAGTGGATCTCAAAACGAACTACATAGCTTTTACGATCAATATGCATAACGAAGTAAAATAGATATACGATAAAACTTATATACGTGAATGAGATGTCTGAGAAACAAAGTCATCCGTATCATAATTTTTGCTATCATCAAGTTAAATATGTGTAAACTTCTGTTCTTTATCAGAAACAAAAACTCTTTAGTCGGTCCTAAATAACACTGTTTCGATTGTCTCAGAAAAGTTTTATGAATGATCTTTTACTCGACCAGTTCATCATAACGTTGGCAGCCTCTATTCATGTCATTAGACATTTTGGCACACATCGCAATAATTCCAGATATTTCACCTAAATAAATGTATCTACTATCTACAAACACACTCGTGTTGTTGCTAATACATAACTGTCCGCCAATTGCTCTTACGTCAACAATTCTATTCACTTTGACTTTCATTTAATTCCTTTCATTACTACCTTCCTCAGAAATATGAGCTGCTAATAACATACCTGAAACAGTTTCAAATCCTCTATTACTTTTAATGTCTTGTTTATTGCTGTTCATAATTGCACCTTTTCTAATACAATTTGCCTTCTACCATTTCCATTGGTGACGTAACGTACTGCAGTGATGTCATCAGTAGTCATCCTTGAGAGTGCTGCCTCGAAATTGAGTTTCGTGATTCTTGGAATTCTTGTAGTGTTGGAGACCTGAATGACGCAGCGATGTCCGTGTTTCATGGACTGTTTTCAGGTCAGGTGGCGTGTTTGATTAGTGTTATGTCCATACATATGTATGAGGTGTATGAGTCTGATTAATAACACCCACGTTTTGGGGAATCCTTGTGTTGGGCCTGTGGAGCGTTTCTTTTGTTCTTTATTTTTAAAATGCTACACAGCATTTCATTGTATATGTTTTGCCCTGTATTCATACAATGTTTCGCTTATACGGTACCTTTGCTTTTAAAACTATTGTATCTTTTTTGTATACTAACCTATTCCTTTTAACTGTTGGATAAATTGAGCTTTCAAGTCCATACTTAATATAATATTATAAATTCGAAAGTAACTCTGCCTGTATGTAACCTTTTCACGCCTAAACCACTGAACGGATTTCAATAGAGATAGATGGCATTCGGGGGAAGGACTGTCTTTTGTCCCGGTAGCACGTTCCCGTGGGATAATTTCCGACATCCACGCCGGCGAAGATGCGGGCAGAAGGTAGTCGTAAATAAATTGCTAAAATCATTTTCGCTAACTTAATGGAATCAGGCGTTACGAATTTCCGCTCACATTAAATGTATTAAGACTTGTTTTCCAATCTTTCATCGGTACATAAATATGAATCCCTGATAAATGTGGGTACATATTTCTTGATCTGTTCAGCCCACTTCCATTTACACATGGCATTCCTATTACGAGCAGCTGATATAAACTGCAAGCTCTCGTAGATAAATCTAGATTATATTACATCTTGGAGCAACAAATTACATGTCTCTTGGGGTTCCGCGGGAAAAAATGATTGACTATGGGTTATTTTTAAAAGAAAGAATTTAATTATATAGCACAAACAAGAAGCACATTATAAAAAAAAATAGATAAAATACACATTAATACAATATAGCCAAAAACCTCGTATTCAAAACATACAAGTCACATAAAAAAAAATGTTGAATTAGGGTAATAAGTGTCATTTATTTGTTTAATCTTGATAAAACAGTTGTTTAAAAGCAGAAATACATAGAATATTACTGTCAAAGCCCAAAGTGGTGGATGGAAGTGTCTGAGGAATACATTAAATTAGTGCATTATAAAGCCAAACATATTTAGTTTTAACAATAACGTCAGGTCCCATCGTGTTTGTTGACTAGACATTGACGCACCTCATTAAACCACAAGCTTATTACGAAGAATAATAACGAATAATTAGTCAATATTTATTATCTCATTCTTAAAAGTGACGGTGACTACTCGTGCAATAACTAATGGCTATTAATTTAAGAAAAATCCTTGAAACAAAACTTTTCAGAAAAGAATAAAAACAGAAAAATATATCTACAGAACCACGAGTCTTTCAAAGCACTTAACTGCATTAAATCTTGCGTCCTTACCACTCGTCGTAAGTGCGAAAGAAACAAAACATAGAGTGGTTAGACTCATGGGAAATGGTTTTATGTCTTCTAACACATGACTGGCGACTGTTTATGGGTTAAACTCGATCGCAGAATGCAGCTGGACAAACGTTACATGTGAAGTAATGAAATCCGCTCAGTAACATACTTCATACGACTATGGGTTCCTGGTAATGGATTTTGCTTTCGTACAAAAAGTTATATGAATATCATCTTGGTTTGTAAAGCAATCGTACAGAATGCGTAGTAAGGGAACGTTATTTTTTGTTTGGGAAAAGCGATCTCTGATTATGGTCCTGTGGTAATTTTCGCTGGGTTTATAATGTGGACCGATTTAAAGTAATAAAAAAGGCAGATCGCCGAGTGATATGTGCAATTGTGTAGGCCTGATCTTGAACTTACCTAACACTGTAATATGAAAACATTGTAAAAGCCAATTAAAAGAGTGGATCTTCTCCATAGGAAACGACCAGTTAGAACCGTGCACCTAGCTTCTGTTCATAAGTGCCCATGTAAGGTTTATGTGAAAAAATCTAATATTATAAAGAGAAAAGATTTGATTTTTTGTACGTTTGATTGTTTCGCGTTCACGCTAAAACTGCTGAAAGGATTTGGATGAAATTTGGACATGGCTAGACCATGTCCTGGATTACGACATAGAATACTTTTATCCCGATAATCCCACGGGATCGAGACTTATGCGGGTGGAACTGCGGGCGCATCTAGTATGAAATAACATGATAAAATTATTTTAGTTTGAATCTTTCTTATGCCTTTTTATGCGTTTCAATGTCCATGATAAATGTAACAACGTCAACGCCGAAAACACTAAAATGTTAAATACAATAGAAATTATGAACTTTTGACTGGCTATAAAATAGGGAAGTTAATTTAACTAAAAGGTCGAACAATAACAGCTAGGGTCAATTTAACACAGCTCGGAATCGTACGATAAAGTAATTGAAAAGGGACTCGATAAAAATAATATACCGAGAACCTCGCTAAGGATAACGACGCTGAAAGGCATAAAGTTGGCTGTAGATTTGGAAATTGTTTTAAACTTTCAATGAACGAGTTCTTTTATTTCATTGAGCTCGAAGTTTTGTAGTAACTTTTCAGTAATACGAGCTTAGTGTCAAATGCAACTGCTGTAGATCTTATCCAGGGTACAAATAAAATGCTAGAATTATGTGTTTTGTTGTTAGAGGATATTCTTGTTGCACTATAGTGTATTTTAGTTTTGTAGCGATATGAGTATCTTGTAACATTCTTCTAAATTGTCATATATATTATGTTTTTTGTTTATCGCTGGCATTAGTGCATCGTTTCTTAAACTAAGCATTATTCATCATTCGCACTGCTGGGACACAGGCCTCCTCTCTATGAGAGGGAGTGGGCCATGAACCACCACGCTGGCCCAGTGCGGGTTGGCAGATGTCCCATGTCTTCAAATTCTTGGTTCTAGGACATGCCGCATTATGCAAGCAAGCATTATTAGTTGCTTTATATCTAATACTTGTCTTGTTGCGGAAGGTACTACTTAGTTGTGGTATGTGCACTTTATTTCTTTTCTTTTTTTTATACATTCTGGAACTGTCTCTGCACATAATAAATGAGAATTGCGTCTACATTGCCAAAATACAGTATTACAAACTGTAACTTTGCTACACATTTTAACCGCGATCTCGAGATATCTCCGGAAAAATCTACCGACATCTATTTTTAAATCAACAGTTACAACAGACAGTAGTGCAGCTGTTATACTGTTATCTTTACGTCGTCTAATTTCCGTGTGTATACAAATAAGTCTTTTAAATAATAAGTAGCAGTCATCTATACACATCTTAGACATAATACCTCGATTGTATTCGGCCATTCTCGTTGCTTTACAATTAACACAATGGCGGCTGTGTGAACTGTGAAACACGAATATGTTAACACTTTCAATGAATCAGTTCCAACTTCACAAGGTCGTTTCACTTGCAATTCGTATTTCAGTGGGAAAAATAACTCTTTTCCCTAATTTGTATTGTGTTAAAGTTCATTTTGCTCTGAAAATTGTTTTGATGACTGTTCTACTTCATGTGTTTTGCTGTTCTTAAGCGTAACAATCGTTTTTCAGTTGGAAAAACTATTGTTTCTCCTAGTCTGTATTGTGTTAAAGTTCAGTTTTGTTTGAAAATTACTTTGATGATTTCTTTAATGAGTATGTTTCGCTGTTCTTAAGCGTTAAGGCACCATTCGGAGTCTGTGCTTCGGAAAATCGAGTGTCTCGGGTTTATATCGTGTCTGTGTTTATGATACTTAGTGTCTGTATCAATGTTTGTTTGTTTATGAAAGTGTTTACTATGAGTCCAGAAACTGTTGGAGTTGTGCCAAACTGTGTTTTTCGCTTTGTTTTCTCAGTTTCACTGCGCAAATATCCCTTTTATGTGTGAACTTTCTTTATTGATGCAGTTGCTTTTTGAGGTTTAAGATAATTGAGTTTATCATGGATTTGGTTCTTTGACACGTTTTTGTATTGGAGTGAAATTAATGTCACTTTTTAATTGTCAAAAGTCATTTGATCAAGTGTTTCTGGCGCTGAAAGGTTGTGGTTGATGTAATAACTACTGACATGGAAATAACAACACCCTGTTTTGGTTTTTCAGTTCAGTGAATACATAGTTGACTGTTTGCGTTAATAATGCGAATAATACTTTTTACTTCAATATTTCGTAAAATATTAGACGTTTCTGGTTTTTGCATATAATAACCAGTATTGATTACACAAACATCGACGCGCAACCTGTTACCGTGGATTCAGTAGGTATATTATTCCAAACAACCATGCATAAAAAAAAAAGGATAGCTATAAAACAAAAAAAAAAAAACAGCTGTTACATACCTCAAAATGTATAAAACAGTTTGAAAAATTCTTGTGTCATCATGAGTTTATGGTTACAGTTTGCGTGTCGATGTCCCTGCCACCCGGTATTTTTATGAAGCTAATCAAGAACCAATTAACTTTAATTTTTAACTACTTAATGAACAATCGTCACTGACATTAGAAAACGATTATTCGATAATTTGATCAATAACAAAAACCCATTAGGTAGGTAAATATCACCTTTCGAGATTCAAGTCCAAAATAAAGCGAAGTTTCCTAAATATATTCCCAAATAAATCGATGACAAACAAAATAAACATCGGTACATTTACTGAATAAACTAAACATTATTATTAGTTATTACTCACTAATGCGTTTCTCATGACTTATTGCTACACGTTTACATTGTGCTAATTCCAAATAAACCATTCTAAACAAATCAATAAATAACAGCCTTCGGTATAGACATTGTTATTTTAACACTGAATGCCAGTTTCCTTTCCGCCCTTGTAACAGTTTGGAAGAAATCAACCTGTATACAAGGTGGAGGCGACGTACGACAAAAAAAAAACTTCATATCTAATGACGTTCCCAGTCTGCATACTAAATTCAATATATAGCATCTTAGGTCGTATAGGGTCTTAGCATTATGCTGAGCGATGGCCGTTTTGCGTGAATGTGACGCATGTTTACCCCCAACTTGTTTTTTTTTTTGTGTGTTTATGTCCTTTTTTTTATGCGTCATGTTTGCCGCAAATAAATGCATTTTTCTTTCTTTCTTTCTTTCATATATATAGTCAAAGATTGGCTAAACCCATTGTCGGCCCATCACTAAATACCATTTACGAGTAGTTTGTTTGAAAAAAAAACCTTATTAATTTCGATGTTATGTTATATTTTGACAATTTAAAAATAATCACACGCACAAATATTGTAAACCCCATTTCTGAATTATTTATTCATCCATTTATTTCAGGCATCAAGGCCCATATAAACACATACAATACAATAATAATATAACTTAAAAATACTATAAATACAACATTATAATTACACTAAAAACTAACTAACGCACACGAAGTGTCTGCGTCGTGTTTCGCTGACTGGTGTCATGTAGCCGAACCGGCGGTACAGTTCACCCATCGGCCAGAAAACAAAACATTCTAAATAGCATATTCCTCCCTCTCACAAGAGAGGAGGCTTGTGTCTCCCAGCAGTGGGAACAGTATAGTATTAGGCTGATTATTCTATGCTAAACAGTGCTTGTTCCTATTCAAATTCCAGAAACCCTTCTAAAGAAGAAACGGCTAAAGGATTCTATATAAATTCAAACTTAAATTGACCATAATTTTCTTTTGAGTGAAGAACTGAAGACACGTCATACCTGTCTACATGTAGTTAATTTAATAACACGTCCGATTAAAATCTTACAAAGACGATGCGATATTCATTCATCTAGTTTTTGCTCGCTACAAAAAAATGCAAACAAGAAATCCAGCTTTTTGCCTTTGTATTCAAGAATCGGTATATAATTATACTTACAATTCAACTTTATGTCCATGATCATCGTATATCCGGCGTTTTGAATTCAGATAATGCCTGGATTTGTAATTGATGGATTATATTCTTGAAGTATTACGTTAAGACCAGGCACCCTAATTGTCTAACACACCATCAATCACAACCTGAATCATTTTGAAGGATATTGTCAATCCATTGCTTCATATGTTCGAAAAAGGTGTCTGCTCAATGACGTAAATAACGCAATGAATGTTGTTTAACTCTCAAAATGAAAGCCATTGTGTGTTACGCAATTACCCCGCTGTTTCTGTTCTATTGCTACTCCCGTTTAATTATTGCTGTTGCCTGAAATTGGAAAGGTATTTCCCCACAATCTCCTCTTTGAACAAAAACCTTGGATAGTGACATCAAATTAAATAAATAAACAATCACTCACTATGACTAACAAATGTTTAATGAGTATTAAATAAATTGTTCACAGTAGGTAGATATTGTTGACATACGCCGTCTAACTAAGATGATAATGAAGTTATATAATCTAAGCTAACTATGCGTCAAATTGTCTACAAGGCCCCCTCGAATGTCACCTATATACTGTTGATTGAGCTGCACGATTACTGATAAATGCGTGCACTGACTTTACAGGTCCACTCAATCTGTGTGGTTCTTCCCTCAAAAGACCATTTCAGAAACCAATTTACATGGTCTTCACATGATCTGACCAAGATTATGTCTGGACTTTAAAAGAGACTGACCTCTGACCTTTCTTCTCAGAGTAGTCAGATAGGAAACGCCGACCTCATCTAGTTATAAAAATATGATTGACGTGTAAAAATGTTTGTACAAAGCTACTCATAGAAATAAAATCATTTATCATTCATGAGATTCCTTCTAAGTTAGAATAATAGCAAACATAAAAATAAACAAACGTAGTTGAATCTAAAATATGTATAAATAAACCGTCGGATCCATTGTAAAAAATCTCAATTATAAGTTATAACATCACCTGATACAAAAACCATTGAAAAAACTTTGACCAATCAGCGCTCAGGTTTAGTTTGTTTACCGTCGCGAAGACTCCGAAGTGAACCGAACAATTCCGAACGAACTCTGCCGGCACTCATGCGCATGTCGCGATGACTAGAGTGAGGAATACACGGTGTAGGGGAAAAGTGCATCATTTTCTACAATATGTTAGGTAAAGTTGAGTTGACCTACAGCTGTGTTTGGTGCAAAAAAAAGTGTAGTGTTTATTTACTAATTGTTTTTGAAAATGGACCGTGTTTTGTATTTTTCAGGTATGTATTGGCTTTTTTCAGTGGAATTAACTGCATTTTAATCTAAAGTTATATTTAATCCTGTTCTGTGCATATAGTGAATATTTTTTCTAGACTCAATGAACTAGACTAATTACCTACTTACGTAAAGTTTATAATTCTTCGGAAATCCGTGATGAGATGCTATTCATTAAATGCTATATTCATCTTTAATCACATTATGACTCAGTGAATCCATTTTTCTCATGATTCTAGTTATAGTAATATTATAAAAAGGAATAATAATGGTGGTTATAAAAATGCCTAACATAATTACTTAACGTAAATGAAAGCCCGCCCGCGGAATGTTAACTTAGAAAGACAGGTCTACGAACGGCCTTGGGGTTTATTATTATGTTTTGAATAGAACATGGCGGTTAGCGAGGGGACTTGTAGTAGGGAATGGTGCTGCCAATGTTAAAATACGGGATGTTGTTGTCGTCTCAAATGATATGTTTAATTAAATAGACATATGGGTCTTGGGTTTTTAGGTAGTTTGAATGAAAGCAAGAAGGTTTTGCGATAAACTGATGGGTACTTTGTTGCACCATCTTCTCCCCAGCTAAAGCACTTGTGAAAGACTATCGTTTTGGGGGGCCTATCTTATGCAATTTTGTGGTTCATAAAGTGTTGATTCTCAGCATAATTTGTGTTAACTGGAACAACCCATATTTTCGGCGAATTCCTAAGTTTTAAGTTGAAATTAGGTACTACAAAACATTGTTTGACGAAGCTCGAATTCCAAATGGTCTAAGACCAACTAAGTATTGAATGTCAACACAACCTTGTACCTGACATTTGCCAAGTTAAGTCATGCCAACGAAAATGCAGCCGCGCCGCGTCATGGCGGAGATGCGTAATCATAATGTTTGTCATAGTACTAATTATGTTAGTACGCCATGTTTACGATGATTATCGTGTGTTTGTCACTTCTAGCCAGCTCTGAGGCCGTTGCGTAGTTCTTCTGAAAGGTCAGCGAGGCTAATAAAGATTGTGCATAGATTTAATCTTCTTTTACAACCTTTTGTCTGGTTTCCGGACTATTGTTTAGGATGCTGCGCTTAAAAGGATGTGTGGGTCTTGCGTGAATAACCAATTGCCTCTTCCTTTGATGGGGCAAGTTTGACCAGACAGCAACAGTGAAACCCATTTCCAACTCCATAATTCTTCTGAAACTAACTCATCCTCGGCCTAGCCTTTTCCCAACTATGTTGGGGTCAGCTTCCAGTCAAACCGGATGCAGGTAAATACTAGTATTTTACATGGAGCGACTGCCTATCTGACCTCCACAACCCAGTTACTGGGTAATACGAAACCCCTTGGTAAGACTTCTTCTGAACCTACAAACTGACAGACAATCAGCACCCTAATTGCGTAACACACTATCAATCGGAATCTGAGTCATTTTGAAGCAAATTGCTAATCCATTGCTTCATAAGTTCGAAAAATTTGTCTGCCTAACACGCAAATAAGGCAAAGAATGTTGTTGAACGGTCAAAATGAAACCGATTCCGATTAATAATGTGTTACGCAATTGCCCCGCAGGCGTCAGACTCTGCTCTGATTCTTGCCGGTCTATTCGTGTTTTTTTTTTTCAAATCTTCTGGACGACAGGTTTTTAAAGCCTCCTGTGAATGTACCTAACGGGTGGTCAGCACCTCGTTTAAGGTTTATCCTTACATGAGGGCCGTACCCGGGACGGATAGGGCCGTAACACACAGGGCTGGCACCGGTCCGGACACGGACACATACGTATGTGAACGAGTTCATATAAAATGTACCCACCGATTTTTTTAAACTCCTGTCGGAGCACGATCCGTCCACGGCACGGCCCTGATATCTACGTGTAGATAGAACTTTATTCTCTGATCTTAATTCTGCCCCACCCAACTTGCTTATCACACTATTAACTCTATTACAATACTCCTTTCCATTACCAAAATTATACACAGCCTGCTTATCAAGCGTTAAAACTACATAAGAACTAATTAGCATTGTGCTCAGATTTATTATCATTTAATCTCCACGCTTCATGGCTCAACTCGGATGTATGGATAAACATACATCTTTATTATGTACTGCCTGCATAGATTATGTGAGGATTAGGTCATCATCATCACTGTGACTTGGTGATGGCATGGCATAATGATGGTTTATCGATGTAGTACGTGATAATAAAATTCTTTAGAGTACTCACCGCGCCACAACACTCTGTCCTGGCAGTGGCGCAGTCTGGGAGAGGCTCAAGTCCAGCAGTGGACTGCGATAGGCTGAATTGATTCTTGATTGATTGGCTCACTGCTAATTAACCAGCAGTGCGATTCTGTAACCAAATCACCGTGAAAACTTAGGTGAAGTGAGCGTGGAGTGAGCTGTCATTTTAAATAATGCTAGGGATTGGCAGTACTGACAACTCACATCAAGCTCACTTCACTTGAGTTTTCACGGTGAGATTTTTACAGAATCGACCGGCTGGTGCGGTTGTGAGCTCGTTTGGCATCTCATCACGATGACTCATGGTAATTTTAGCTCCTGCACATCAAGCCCTTTCGCATGATCCTCTTGCATGACATTATTTTTTATTTTATTTTTATTGAGAGTAACAGCAAACAGTTACATTATGAAGACTTAAAACTAGTATAACAATATTTGCATTTTGCTAATAATGTGACCCACAACACTGTCCACGGGTTATCATAATAATATTTTAAAAAAAACATAATAATCGCCAGGGGTGAGAAAAAAAAAGTAAAAAAATAATAAAACAAATTAAATAAAAGAAAGATGACAAATAAAAAGCATACAACCAAGACAGATTTAAAACAATAGTGTGAAGATTACATCTATACAAGAGTTTTGATGATAAGACCTTTGAATTTTCCAATCGGGCTATTGAAGATGACAATATTTACAAATTATCATAATATTAGGTACTACTTGAACAGGTTTGGGCTGCAGGACAGCAGTATCCACCTTTGCTATATGGATGTTGGAAGTTATTCAAAGCCAATCGTAGTCAATCTATCATACGGACAGAAAAACAAAAGTTGAACACACAGATGACTATAGCCGCACGATATTCGCCGGTGACTAAAATCGCGCGTGAAAATGTTCAGTCGCAGCCCGCAGGTATAGCCTGCCGCATGAAGGTCAACATTTAGATGCAAAATGAACTTGTCACAAGCGATTTTTGTCGACCTGTGTAAATGGGGAAGCGATTCGGCTTGTGAGGCGATTTGGTAAGCGACTCGCCGAAAATCTTCCTAGTGTAAATCCTCCATATTGAAGAGGCAATCTGGTATTCAATAGATCATTGTGCATTTCATACATACATACAATGACAGGTTCGGATACCCTGTCTTTCGCCGTTCCATAGGCAAAACACAGTGTTTTTATCGCTCCGTGATTTTCCACGCGATGCTTTGTCGGTATTTCAATGAAACATTGTTCGGTTCAAAGAATTTGAAAACCAACATAACTGACTTCTTGTGCCTGACTATGAAGATTGACACGACACAAAGTATCAGAAAAAAATATTGTACCGCTTGTAATACGCTAGTTTCCTAAAAAATTCTAATTAGTCCGTCAGTTAGATTATCAAAAAATATTGACCCGTAATTTTTTTTGTCAATTATATAAAATATGATGAAGATATCGTTAAGTTCCGCGTGACATCACCCGTCTACACTTTTTAGCATGGCGAGACGCTTTTGACGCGCTTTATCTTTGTCATTTTTTGTTTGATTGACAAAAGAAAAAATACATTGATTATTTTTCTATAATTAAAAAAATAAAATTCTGTTTTTAGACAGGAAAACACTTTTTATCCCGGTAAGTTTCTGATAAACCATGAAGAAACAGATGGATACACAATACTCAATATATTTATTGCTACATGTGAACTTAGTTGGTAGGTTTTACAGAATATGTATGATCTTTGTGGACCCTGTCGGGCACAGCAAAAGTAGGGGGGAGGGAGAGGGCTTTTATTTGACTACTTAGTTATTATAACAAATATTGTAACTATTTTATAAAAAATGTATTAAGTCTACTGCTGACTATGAGGTACTGGGCTCGATTCCCGGGTCGGGCAAAAAGGTCTTATTGGGTCTATCCATTTGAAATTTCGCAATAGCAGCCAGGCTTTGTGCCTGGTTGTCAATTTCAAATCATTTATTTCAAATTGGCACATAAAAGGCGCTTTTGAACGTCAAAATTTACAGCAAATAGAATTGAGTCTAGTCGCCCCTTCCAAAAGGTTTATAGCAATAGGTTCCCCCCTGTTACATGGAACTTAAACGTTGCTGGCGAAATGTTGGTGAACTACAGGTACAGTCACGAGCACCAATATGTCAACACTTGGCAACTGTCAATTGCGATTTTTTCGTGAAATAACGAATGCAACATTGAAATACGACACATTACATAAACGTAAGGGTTGGACAATGCTATGCTCGCAACATAAAATTTCATTCTAAAATAAAGGAGTAAATAGCTTTTGAATTAGGCCGAGTGTATACATACTTTTGCTCGTGACTGTACACCTCTGCCCAACTTTTCGGGGAGGACAGGCGTGATGCTATGTGTTAATTAAGTTTGAACAATACCAAATGCAAGAGTGGCGCAAACATTTTTTGTTCACCGATATTCGTTAACATACTATAAATACCGTTTCACACAAGCTTAAGATATATTTTAATTTTAAATGAAGATGCTTACGCGATGAGGCAATATTTAAATAGGATGTTGACGTAATCAAGTAGGTACCATTGGATTACCCACTGTGTAATATCAAAATGGAGGTCTTTCGATGCTTTTAATATACTCGCTTTACTGACTGCTGAAGTTCTTTATAATGATAATACCAGCATGTAGGTAATTTATTTACCCGTTGCTGGGCAAAAGCCTCTTCTCCTTTTATAGGAGCAGTAGAAACGAGTTCTGAGCAGAACGTTTTGCTAGTTGGGGAATTCTGTCCATTAACAGAACAGCACCCCAATTGCTTAAGCCACTTTCTTTCACTGCTTTCGCCTGATCGACGACGTAAATAACGGAATGAATGTTGTCGAAGTGTCAAAATGAAAGAAAGATAGAAAAATTATTTATTGTGATTAAAACTGAACTAAGACATTAACACAACACAACACACCCCAACACACCCCCACACACACAACAACACACAACACAACACAATTAAGAAATTGCAATTGTTAATGTTACGCAATCACCCCGCAGGTTTTCATACAAAGTTTTCCGTAAATTCTGTCACAGAAAGTCTTATTAATCCTAAGTCCATGCTAGGTTCTAAACGTCTAATAAGACTTTTCTTTCAATTAAAGAAAGAAAGCTGGTAAAGACCAGCGGGGTAATTGCGTAACATACTATCAGTAGCAATAGCTTTCATTTTGACAGTTCATCAACATTCATTGCGTTATTTACAATGTTGAGCAAACATTTTTTCGAACATATGAAGCAATGGATTAGCTTTAATCCTTTGAGAGTGTGTTACGCAATTAGGATGTGAAGTGATCTGTGAAATTTTATGAAGACCTTTCGTAGAAAACGGCTTTATCGTCTAATCTCACACTGTCGTTCTCAAACGTTATATGTATACCATACCTTCGTATAGCCGTGTGTGCAGCTGTATTCCCCTTTTCCACGCCTTTTTTACGATACTATGCATGACGATCCAAGTAAAATTGTATGATAGGAAGGAAGTGCTGCGAGGTCAAGGTCATTGGCATTATGTTCAAACGGTTGACGTTCTTACGTAATGCTATGCATAATGGGTTCGACACGACTTTTTATTTGTCTTCTAGGTTAAAATGTTATTCATATGTGCTGGCTTCTGGTTTGTTATGTGGATTTTAGTTGAATAATATATGTATGTTAGACATACGTGCCATACATTTCGTTGCCAGTTTCTAGATCTAAGTTTCATTGTACGGTTACGGTCCTGCCTAGCCTTTTCCCAACTATGTTCGGTTCAGCTTTCAGTCGTAACCTAATTGCAGCTGAATACTAGTATTTTTCATGGAGCTACTGTCTATCTGGCCTCCACAACCCAGTTACTGAGTAACACAGGTTACAGGTTCCTCTTGTTAAGACTGGTTCTCAGACTTTTTGGGCTTCTGACTACGGGACCAACGGCTAGACCTGCACCCTAATTGCATAACACACGAACAATCGTAATCTGAATAATTTTGAAGCAAATTGATAATCCATTGCTATATAAGTTCGAAAAGTTTGTCTGCTCAACACGTAAATAACGCAAAGGTCTTGGTATGTAATGGATGGTCACCCATCGGATGTATACGGTTCGTTAATATAAATTGCGATTAACTAAATAGCTGACTGACTAAGATATAGCAATGTTTAATGGAAAACTACATCGCTAAGTGGCTCTTTCGTGGGTACTACAAGATTATGCCATAGATAGTGTGTTAGCTCGTAATTATTGAGGATATGGTTGACGTGATAGCCTATTTCAGAAAACAAAATCTTAGATCTAAAATATTCCCCAAAAGCAACCACGTTAGCTTATTTATTTTTTTATATATACTTTATTGTACACCAGAAAATACATAACAAAAATACATTTAACACTACAAAACATACTATCGCTTTCTGCGATCTCTTCCAGGCAACCTTGGAATGGATAGTGATTGCGTGGATATATAAATGGGGTTGTCATTAGTGCAAAACAATTATAGATACAATACACTATAATATGTTGTATACAAATATTATACATGCTATACAATAGATAGCTCTTCGTTTTTCTCTTAATATTTCTCCAAATTATACCCACCTTACCGCTTGACAGTGATGGATTCCTCCTGGGAATTTCCTGGCATCCGTAATTTAGACGGATGCCCAATTTACTCGGTCCTGATGAGATTAGATCAGTGGATATATTCATTACTAGTATAATATTCATTGGTTCTGTGATTTTACTTACTTAATTTCTTGTAGAACTGAAGATAAATTAAAAATTAGGGATAGATCTTCAAATATCTAGCTCGGTATTGGTAAGACGGGCTTGTGCCTGCAACTCCATGTCAAAGTGCGTATTTTGCGTACGGGTGGGAAAATCGATTTTTCGATCCACGCCAGTTCTCAAGGAAGGCCAGGAATGTCTTGGTGTTACTGTGTCCGTCTCAGAGTAGCTCTATTTTTAAGTACTCTTCTAACAAGCGTAATGAGCAGTGATAGGAATAAGTAGTGCCTATTTGCCTAAACTTCGAAGAACAGAGACAAGAAACGGAGACTTCCTTAGGACTAAATTTTTAAAAGTCCTTATACAAACATTGTGATTCATAGCATTAATCAGATCCAAAAAAAAATTTCAGAAAATTTTATGGTTATAACGACTGTGAATGTTATTTATGTTATGTCTAATCGCAAATTTTAGGTAAATATAGACGAATTACTTATTCCAAATAACATATTTTTTTAATGTATTTAAAAGTGTTGTCCCGAATTTGAGGACAGATGTCCCGGAGAAAATTTAGTCCTAAGGAAGTCTCCGTTTCTTGTCTCTGTTCTTCGAAGTTTAGGCAAATAGGCACTACCTATTCCTATCACTGGTAATGAGTTAGGGGTTGAATGGAGCTCCATATTTTCGGTTCTCTCTGAACAGAATTTGGGTCGTACCGTCGGATTGGCCATGACTTTGACCTGACAATATTACGTTCCAATGTTATCATTTAAAGATCCCCTCTCCCTTTGAGGAAACACTTAATTTAGATGGTTCAAGGTTCACTCGGTGCATTTTGTTATTACACCACAAACTACAAACACGATGATGCATGTGGACTGCTGCTACTGTTATATTTTGAACGGTTCTGTTTTATTTTTTCGCCAGCAAAATTTTTCTGTGAACCTTTTCAGAAGCCTATTACTAGCCTTGTACTAAGGCTGTTATAGTCCCGAGTAGATGACACTTAAGTAACAACCTGATAGAAATAAACATTCTAAAGTACTTATTTCTTTGTTCCAGAGGGGCGGTGTGTGAGTGTCGCACCGCCATGTCCCACCACAGCGACGAGCAGGCGCTGCTCTCAGTCGCCTCCGATTCTTTCTGGGAGCCTGGTAACTATAAGCGGACCACACGACGAGTTGACGATGGACACAGGCTGTGCGGAGAACTACAGGCCCTCGTGCAGGAGAGAGCGGACATTGAAAAGACATATGCCAAAAGTTTGAGAGGATGGGCGAAGAAATGGAATGACCTCATTGAGAAAGGTGAGTCTCCTCTATTTTCTGTCTCCTGCTATTCCTAGTAGCCTGGTAGCTAAAATGTTAATGAGATATCGGTTGTTAACACGCAAATTCTCAGTGTGGCAAAAGCGAATTTTCTTGTGGCGTGAGACGGTGAGAAGACAGAATATAAGCAGGTTTCTAAAGTTATATAAATCATTAAGAGGCCACAAGGCAGCCCCGAAAACATTTCGCATATCGTAAACATTTATAAATCACAGAGGTCGTTGATTCATTTAACAAAACAAATCCATTTTTAGATCTGTCTGGCCTCGAATAGATCGAAGTTTTCTTCTATTTCTACTCTGCTAGCGTTTTAATGTACTGCTGGCCTAGTAGTTAGGGCTCGTCTCTCATGTACGAGGACAACCTCGTGCATGAGTCAGGGTTCAAATACAGATTTTTTCAATTCATTTTACTTTTCATGTTTGTCTTAGACATTACTTCGGTGAAGGAAAATATCGTGAGGAAAACTGGACTTATGGTTAATATAAATCTGAAATCGCCAACCCGTCTTGAGCAAGCGTGGTGATCAATGCTTGTGCCTTCTCTGTGTGAAAAAATGCCTTTGCCCTACATTGGGACCAATTATAGGCTGATATTATTAGCGAAGTCTCGGTTTTCCCTCTTGAAGTCATCATCTGCCTAACCCTTTCCCAACTATGTTGAGGTCGGCTTCCAGTCTAATCGGATGCAGCTGAACAGTATTTTACATGGAGCAACTGCCTATCTGACCTACACAACCTAGTTACTGGGTACTACGATACCCCTTGGTAAGACTGGTTGATGTAACGGCTTAACGTGCTTTCCGAGGTACGGGGGGGTCTTGGTATATGAAGATGGTCACCCATCCACGGACCAACCGCGGCAAGTGTAACTTGATCGATCGATCCGTGCAGAGCCCCTCTTTTCCCTCCTGACGTCCGGTCCCAATTGAATCAACTGCGAAAAACGTAACGAACGAACCTGTATAAGAGACTCGTCATGATGTTAAATAAAGGACACTGTCATATTATATTTTCATTTCCAACAAAAGCTATTGATAATAATAGTACTGTTATTTCGATGACCGAACAAAAACACAATGGGTTCGATCCTCCCGACTCATTCATTCAAAGATTGATTGTGTAGCGTTCAGCTCTTATCGTTGAACGACAATGCTACTCATTCATGTCTAAATTCATTATGTTGGGTTAATGTGGTACCCCTTTTTGTGGTATTTTTGGTATGGTAGAATGTTTCGGGTCTGTCATTTAATTTGGAGTGGCAGCTACATAGGGTTCGATCCCCATGTTACACAACCTGTTACCCATGGCTTCAGTACATGATTCTGAACCGCCCTGGTTTAAAATAATTCGAGGGTTATTTAAAAAAAATGCTGTTCATTTTGACCGCGTAAGTACTTTTCTACAGGGTAGCGGGTCCGAAAGGGTTACCGCTGCCCTGGAACATAAAGGGCTAAGGAAGGAACACGGGTGGGTTTTAGTCAGTAAGAGTCTGACACTCCCTTCTGCTCCACCCAGAGCGGGAGGGGTCATTTGATGATTTCCCATCCTAAAAAAAAAAAAAAGTACTTTTCTACATAAGACTTGATTTTGATAACCGACGAAAAAGTTCTACGCCCCAGGGGGTTCAGAATCATGTACTGAATCCATGGTAGAGCAGGTTGCGCGTCAATGTCCCTGCCACCCTGTATTTTACGACATCTGTATACAATGTCGTGCAGAGTTATTTAACACGCACACAAATTTAATATCACGCCTGTAAGCCCGGGGAGTTAGGCAAAAGTGTACTTGTAGTACGAGTACACGCAAATTTCGCCAGTTATGTATGTGAACAGCAAATTCTTTTTGCTAGACAAAAAGAATTTGCTGTTCACATACATTACTCAGTAACTACTATACTCTCACTCACTAACTAACATATATCAGTACATAATCATGTACTGATTTCAAGGTTACAGTTTGTGCTTCGATGTCCCTGCCCATAAACCCGAGTTCTGTTACCACATCTGCCTGTCCTAATGAGGTTTAAGATTCTCCATTAGATCCATGTACATGATAAAAAACACTGTATATAAAAATGCAATGCAGACTACTTCTTCCTACTTAAAAGCTGTTGAAAATGCAGACGAAACGCCATTTACAAATCATTATGCAGAGAAATAGCTTTTGTTAACACCACTCGATTGGCCAGCATGTGCTCAGACTTAATTAATTACACTTTAGTCTAATTTGAAAGCACCATGTTCGGTCTGGATCAGTAAGTACTATAAGTAGTTACTTCAAATCTTGATGCTTGAATCTCAGCTTGTGCCAAACTCGAGCACAATTAGCCTAATTGGATTGAGCAACAAGAAAATTTTTGAATGCACTTTTATACAATGGTTGGTTTCAAGCTGATGCGATTGCTTTGTGGCTGTAATTAAGTCATCTTGTCGTATCGTATTCAAAAGATTTCAATGGGGGATTTCCTAGTTGCTCTCAAAACGGTGAAGGAAAACATCGTGAGGAAACCGGCATGACCTAGAATCAAACATTCGAAGACATGTGACATCTTCCAACATAGACAGGGGGACTGTGTCCCAGCAGTGGGAACAGATAGGCTGCTATAATACATTATGCTATTAGGCCTGTTTCTAGTTTAGTAGAAAGGGGAAGACTACCGAGATGATGAGTAATAGAGAAGTATGGAAGAAAAGTACACGTTGCGTCGACCCCAAATAAATTGGGATAAGGGCGCGAAGACAATGATTAAAGATTTTACTTTCACTTACTTTTTTTTTATTACTTTCGTAACAGACCATATCAAACTCAAACTCAAAGCATTTATTTCAATCAAACTATTTACAGACACGCATTGTCAACTTTTATATGCTTGAGTATGAGGCTTTTGACAACGTTATATGTGTATATTTTATGTTATTTTTTAATTTGTAATGTGCGTTTTGTTTGTGCAGAATAAACAATTTTATTTCTTTTTCACTTTTAAGTTGTCAAGAAGTCGGTCAGTCAGAAAATATCACCATACTCAACATCTTTTGCATGATCAGCAATCTGACAGCAAAATACTAGTTCTAACCAGCATTCCATACACAAACTGGCACACACAATCAAGTATTGCAGTGACATCTGATCTAACAATGGCGTGAGAATCGGTTCTCCCTCCATGAGAAATACATCGGTTCTTTAGTTCTGATGCTGAGCATCTTTAAATGCTGTCATGGTATGAATAGAATTTAATATCGCCCCTACAAATGAGCTCTTCAATAGGTACTGCTTTTGTGAGGGGTTCCGTAGAAATTTCGCCGATGAAAATCCTTTACAATAAAATAAACTTATAAGTGCAGATAATATAACGTATAACGGTCTCTTTTTTAAATGTGGATCTGGATTCTTTATGATGAAATTGATAATTCTTGGTATAGATCTTGCAAACTCATGAGCGCCCGTAGCCTTTGGTTGTGGTAAAGACGTAGGTATATCTGTTAGTACTTATACCTGTCAAATGGCTGTTTGTGTATTGAGTTTAAATGTTTGCACCCACGATACAGGAGTAATTCCTAGTGTGGGGCAACGTATTATAAAAAAAAAATGAACACGCTGTTTTCCAATTGTCTAAAACGTAAGTAACGAGGTTTACGCATGTACTGCTGATCTATTCTGTAAAAATCTCGCCGTGAAAACTTAGGTGAAGTGAGCGTGAAGTGAGCTGTCAATAGTGTCAATCCCTAATATCAGCCGATCGATTCTGAGGCTGTTCCATCTGTAAATCCCGGAATACACATGCCTGTAAATTGCACAAAAGTATACAAGTAGGTTGCATGTCATTATGGTATTCACCAATCAAAAGTTGTTATGGCACACGGCATGCAAGCTACTTGCATACTCTTGGGCAAGTTACAGGCACGTGTATTCCGGGCTTTACTTTGTCGCACAATTATCCAGTTTGTAAAATTCTTGTTTTAGCTGTCGTGTTTCTAAAACTTTTGATTTTGTTATACGGAACCCTGCCAGGTCATCACATAACCCGCTTTGTATTGAAACCGGAAACTTATTCACATATTTCTTCATTGATTAATCAAAAGTTCAGCGATGTCTTACGACATGGACGCATTATAATTTATAATGTTCACATCGAATCTATTGAGGTTTATGTCCAGCTGTTCGTATAGTATGTGCTTTCATAAGTATTGCTTAACTGAATGGAATGAGAGGTTAATTTTAATATTGTTTATTATTTGATACTAACGAGTTGTTGTTGGGGTTAGTTTTCTTTCTATTTTTTTTTTAGGTTTAATTTGGCACGTTTGTCTAGTGGTTGCAAGTGCTACTGCTGAGCGTGAGGTACTGGGTTCGATTCCCGAGTCGGGCAATGTTATTGGGTTTCTCCATCTGACATTTCAGCAGCCCGGAGTCTGGATTTGTGCCCGGTTGATGTTTCGCCCCCTTCGATCAATAATAGTACTAGATTCCCGATAAGTGCTTCAGAAACGGCCCGAAAAATAAGACCACAAATACTTTTGTGGTCTTATTTCAAATTAGTATGTTTTTACCTTATTTATTACTTAGACTTTAAGTTTCATTTTAGAATAAATGACTGAAAATTTAAAAATAGAATGATTTTATTTTCAAGCGACATTTTAAATACTTATATTTTGCAATGGTAATTAAGTAAACTTTATGTTTAAGCATTAAGGTTTATGATAAACTGAAGTTGTTAATATTATAAAACTTTTTTCTAAGAAATGTAGATGTTTATGTGTGTGCAAACGTAGCCACTTGAGCGTCTGATTTTTGTTCCTGATCCTTAATCTAGTACTATTATTGATCGAAGCTCGCCCCCATTAGTGAGTGTACTATAGATACACTTCTACCAACCCGCACTGGGCCCGCGTGGTGGATAACGGCCAATCCCTCTCACCGACAGGAGGCCTTTGTCCCAGCAGTGGGAAAAATATAGGCTGATTATGCCATAGATACACCTCTGCCTAAGCCTTCGGGGATTACAGGCGTGGTGTTATATTATTATTTAATAGTAACTAATGTTTTAATGCTTTGGTAGTCTATTTCTTTTACGATGGAATAAAGCCTGTGCTTATGAGGAAGTGGTTGCCAAAATTGAGGTTTTAAAATCAATTCTTATGAAAATATTTTATATTCTTTTATGCAGAAGAAATAAACATAATAAATGCTTGCGCCAAACGTTAGGTAATTAATAAAAAGTGGGTTAATAGGTAATAAAAAACCAGAAAATCTGCTAATATTTTTTTAAGAAACTTCAATAGTTACTTTGAGGGAAGTTTTAGATTTCATTTCTGCATCTGAGTATAAACCTGAAACGTTATGGTCTAAAACCTTTTCAAAATCTCTTAGTTTTCAAGGCGCCATCACTGCAGCGTCGCGACAAATTGAAAATTAAATATTCAGCCGTGTAGCGACCAAGAAAGTAGTTCCTGATAAGTCCCAAAGGAGATGTTCGAATTTCTCAAGTGCAAACAATCTTAAAAGTACTTTTCCTAATGAGTTTTTTTACGATAATCTAACCTTACATTCTTCTTCTTCTTCATGTCGCTGGCACGACTGTATTTTAAACCTTGTTTTCCCAAAACTTAACCACTTCCACGGCGTTGTCGGTGCCAGCGCAGAGGTCACTTTTGACTGCATGTTTTGGGACACAGAGGCGGTGAGGAATAGGAGGTGGATAAACATGGGCGTTTTCGTATTTAGTTGCTAACGGATATGTAACCGATATTCAGTTTTCATATCGATATCGAAAACCGTTTTCAGATATCGATATCAGTAGTACGATTTGCACAAGTAACTGAAACGAGCGAAACGCAAACTAACGACAAACGCAAACTCACACTTTTAACGTTAATACATTGATATAGATACTTTCGTTTTTTAAAGTTTAGTGACTAAATAAATAGAAACTAGACCTTATTGCTAGCGTATTAGGATATAGATATTACGCACGCACTATTATTAACCAAATCACCAATCACTAGCCGAAGTTACGTAATATTCGCTTCATCACTTTTACGCCAGTAAAACATTGAATGGTAAGACAGAGACAAAGCGAATAAAAACCGTCGATGTCATATCCTCGTGATGTGAAGTTTGCGTTTTGTTCGTTATTACTTATTCGACATTATTCGTAGTTCGTTCTCGTTGTTGCGCTTTGGATAAACCATAGTTCGATGAAGTTTTTGTGAAAACGGTTATGTATATTTAGATATCGATATGGTATGATAATAAACACATATCCGATATAAGTTACGTTTTGATATATCGAACCCATGCCTAGAGGTGGAGCATGGTTTGTGACATAGCTCCACCTTACATACTTAAAACGGTTACCTATAGTCTCAGTTTTAATGTAAGTTTTAAGTAAGTAAGTTTTAAGTAATGAATATTTTTCTTCAATGAATATTTTTTTTCTTTTATTTTTCAAAAATCCAGATTAGGTATCTGAAGGTCAATTCTCGTAATTTAAAACGTTCAAAATCTAGTTGGAATCTCGGCGACAAACAAATGTCATTAATGTAGGGAAATTAGAGGTATTTTTGACAGATTGAGACTGAGATCAGACTGTGAACGTTAATATTACAAGAATTGCCCCTCAAATGTTTTCTACTATTTCCACATCAGTTACAATCTCTTTCGAAATTGAGATGGAAGATTTTTATATGTAGCCTGGCATACCTACTGTGATCAGATTTGAACGTTACTACCTCGGAAATGTGACACTTTACGGGGTTTGGTCTTATCATGTTTTCTTTTTGCATTGATGACAGCTATCGATTTATACATAAAGGCTTCATGCGTAGACGCCATATTGAAAAAAAAAAAAACGAAATGGCGAACTGTGAAGTATGCTACGAACCTTCAAAGTTTGTTTCAACTTGAGGTGATGTATTCAGTAAAACCACACTGTGAAAACTAAGGTGAAATGAGCTTGAAGATACTGTCAATAGTGCCAATCTCTAGCATCAGGGACAATATAACCTCACTTTCTCTCTTCTTCAGCCTTTCGCCACCCAATGCTGAGTGATCATGATCATTCATCCTGCACGCCACTCTTCTCTATCTCTAGCCTTCCTAAGACAGAGTGGCCCACCAATCTTGACCAGGTCGTCGGTCCACCTTCTACTACCAAGTCTCGGTCTCCAGTCCAGCAGTGTTCTTACCCCATCTGCCATCTGTTCTACGCCCTATGTGGCCCGCCCATTTCCACTTTCCCTCGCTTTTCACTTTCGAATTCACCAAAGTTTTCACAGTGAGATTTTTACAGAATATACGGGCTGTTTTCTCTTAACTCTTCCTACTAGAATGAGGAATTACTTCAAGAGGATGCAAGCTGCATACTTAGAAATTGCAACATTCGAACAAGTATCCGTAAATTAGCATAAAACACGACGGCATACCTTGTATGTAACCAACTCACTTTCAATACCTAATACCTATGTGTTTACTGTTACTAGTGTATATTGTTGTGTGAAATGATTTGTAACTACGTCATCTGGCTTAGTAACATCATTATCGATTAATGCTCTCTTCCATAAACAAAAACGAATCGTTTTGCTTACCAAAGGTAGCATTTCTTATTGCCAAACTGGGCATATAAATAGATTCGTAAGCTAATTTTACCTGTTAGCTACTTCCATATGGGAGGGTCTACTATGCACAACTGTAAGGTGTTTGCTTAATGATACAAGAGTCTTAATTTTAACTAATAACGGTCCACTAGAAAATATACCGATTAGACCCGGGATATAGTACTACACCCACATCAAGCAACAGGACCAAACGGGGGCAAACCTATAGGCGTTTGAACATTAAAAAAGGTTAATTTCATTCGGCGAATTGGCAAGAATTCAGCCATTTGGCCATTTCTTAACTTACTACTAACTTTCGCCATGAGCATTCGCCAGGGAACATAACCTACGGCAACCAACATACTCGTAAGTTCGCAATAGGGAACTGCAAAACGCAGAGAAGCACGTACAATAGTTACGAGTATTGTGGAAATAATACTTTGGTCTTGGGAAATTGTCGTTAGTTCTGGATGCTGTGACGTCACTGGCACGTATACCTTGTAAATCATAGTCTGTTATGTGTGTAAAAATAGTGAGTAGGTACATTCTTTACCTTAACGGAGTATTGCGTAACACACTAACAGTAGCAATGGCTTTCAATTTGACAGTTCAACAACATTCATTGCGTTATTTACATTGTTGAGCAGATTGTTTTTCGAACATATGAAGCAATGGTTTAGCAATATCCTTCAAAATGATTCAGATTGTAATTGGTAGTTAGTTACGCAATTACGCAAAAAATACAGTTGTACCATCAAACAGTACAGTGCCCCACAATCACGAAAACATGTAAAATTTAAATATTTATTACAATCGATATTTCGTTAAACATTCTTAGTAATACGATTACGATACAATACGTATCTTATGTAACATAATTCTAAATTAGTCTGTTTTTAATTAGCTTCGTGTAATGTGGCCTATGAGCAGCGCAGTGGTATCAGCTCCGACTTACTAGAGGTCCTGAGTTCGAACCCACGCAGGCACTTTGTGTAATTTATTTCATCACCATTGCTCTCAAAACGGTGACGGGAAACCATTGTGAGGAAACCGGCATGTTCTAGAACCAAAAATTCGAAGACAGGTGAAGGACATCTACTAACACGCACTGGGCTTACGTGGCGGATTAGTGTCCATTCCCTCTCACAGAGAGGAGGCCTGTCTGACCTGTGTCCCTGCAGTGGGAACTTTAAAGACTCTTTAAGTATGCTAATGTGGCCACTTAACCCAAACAAGTTAAAAAGTGTTACAGATCTCGTATCTAATATGCTTTCATAATACGTTTAAGGGCTAGCACATACATACAACTTTTAGTTGAACAACTGTTTTGTTGTGTATGTTTAAAAGAATATATTAAAGCGCACAAGCTGTCAACTCGATAGTTGCTCGACAAAAAAGTCTAAAAGCTTTATCGAATTGCTTTTGATTTAAAAAATTGATTGTATCCGCACTTCCATCAACTAAACTGTTTAGTTGAGTAGAAATCACGAAAAGTACAAAACTCGACGAAACAGTTTAGTCGATGCAACAGTAAGTTGTATGTATGCGCTCGGCCTAAATTCTATAAAAAGTCGCGTCCTTGACTCCATATTATGCATCTTTTATAATCTAATCATATTCGATTCGGCTATCGCTTTTAATTTTATTACAAAAATGCACGAGGCCTTGTTCTCCATTCGCTAACGATATCATTGTTAAAATCACAATCTATACTTGCACAATCTTATAATGTTTGCAGGTGAACAAGTCGATAAACGAATTTATTATTATTGTTATGATTCAATGGTTTTTTTTACTGCCTCCTTGGTCTAATGGTACTGGGTTCGATTCCCGGGTCGGGCAAAGTGTTACTGGAATTTGCTCTAGGATTTGAAGCTTGTGATTATAGCTGCAATTTCAATTATGTTTTAATCATCAATATAGGCGTCTAAGTACTGGTCGTATCTTAATTCTGACTCTATCTAAGCATTGTTTATAGCCATTAATTATAATTTCTAAAACAACCGTGAACAGTTTTAGCCCCCGTTCACACGGACGTAAAAATATCGCGACGGGATTTTATCGCGCATTGGTTTTTGAACTCTCGATGTTGAGCCCAGCGTTGAGGTTCCAACAGAGCGCATACCAGCGCGTCCAAAAATAACCTGCTGTTAGATTTTCAACTCTCGGCACTGCGTTGAAAATCCAGTGCGTGAAAAAAAATCGCCGCGGGGAAAAACGCGCCCGTGCGAACCTGGGGGCCTACTCCGAAGTGCAAAGTGCGAATGTTCGGATCAGACCGACACATGGCCGAACCGAATATTATTGAAAAATGCGAAAAACATCGGCTCAGTTGGGTCGGGACCATAGTCAATATTCGAAAGAGTGTAGGAGTGTAGGATCGGAACCGACCGAACCAAATAGTAACTTCGTAGCAGGAAACAGCCGAACATTCGGCCGATACTACTTCGGAGTAGACCCCCTGAACAGTTATTACGCCTCCGTTATACCGTATCGAACATCAATCAATGATATCGTAGGAGTCCTCTAAACGCAGTTCACAAGATGAAAACCAGAAAATTTTGTCAGTTTAAATCAAATAGACGACCGTTATTCTCCAAATTGCCATTTGCTGTCGGGGGCAAGGCAAACGATAGCCTGTCGGATGGTTGTGAATAGCTATGCTGGGCTTACTTATTAAATCAGTATAGCATTCACTTTTACATTCAAAGATCACATCGCAAAAAGAATAATTTCGTTCAGCGAAAACGAATTTCCTCGCTGTTGAGCAACAAAATGTGTCGTGAATAAAAATATTCTCAATGAAAAGGAAAGTTAATCGAGTATATCAAGGATCGAAATTCGGAACAACTTGTATTCGAATCACGAACTCGAAGTGGTCCGACGTACGCGCCGAAAGCGTGTTTTACATATCTCATTGGCCGATTTAAAAATCGAAAGTGTCGCGATTGGTCGTTTTGAATTTAGAATGGTATGCGAATCGGTCATCGGGTTGGTGCACCCTTACGTCACGGCGTGTAAGTCTTGTTGTTATGAAATGCATTTGCGAAAATGGCGGCCGGCCTTATGGCTGATGAGGCTGGTTTGTTATGCGTAGCTGATTGTGTCGCTTTTATTGCAGCTCGTATCTCACTCAAGTATTACAACCTGTTATTAAAGAAAATAACGGTGATATCTTCGTTATGTAAATGGGACTTCACACCAGAGGGGCAATTCTCGTAATTTTAAGAACGTCAATCAATCTGTCAAAAATACCTCTAATTGCTCTACATTGTTGACATTTGTTTGTCGTCGAGATGAGACTGCGACTAGATTTTGAACGTTTTCAATTACGAGAATAGCTCCTCAGATGTATGAACACGAGGCAAAAGGAGTATGTAAGGATCGTAGCAGGTGACGTTCTGTAGTTTCTGCCTACCCCCATGGGAAGAAGGTGTAAGTATTATGTAAATTGCACTCGAAGTTAAGTGGACGAAAAAAACAGATTAGAATATTCGAATGATGTTGAAATGAAATTATTTTTCTTCCGAAAAAAACCTTTCATAACAGCTTCCTCGTCCCTGTCATCCACACTTTCCTTACTCCTCGAAGATCGTGAAATGTTCATTTTGAACCCGCGTTTACACTATAACTAACTCTCGTCTAATTTAATGATTAATACCCATAACATGATCGCCGTCTTTCAGTCTGCACAGCACTTTATCGACCGCAACGAGCAACCGGTTTCTCCGCGAGTTACAGCTGCCCGTTTAAAGCAAGTGCAATGAAAGTTATTATGAGATCGACAGAATCGGTGCCGAGAACAGTTCGCAGAAAAATATGGCCAGGGACCCATTGCATAACACGCTATCTGTAGCAAAGGGTTTAATTTTAAGGGAGTTATAAAATTAACCGTTGTAATGTAATGTTAATGTTAATTAGGTTTAATTCGGGGTGAGAGCCTGGTGATCCGTCACACAGGGTATCCTAGTATGGAAGCCAGTCAGAATAAAGGATCATATTTTTGCATTTTGTCAAAACGCTAATTTCTTGTCCCTGTTTATAGCTATGTGAACCTTTGTGTAGAGAGAAGAAAAATAAAGATTATTATTATTATATTTTGACAGTTCAACAACATTCATTGCGTTATTTACGTTGTTGGGCAGACACATTTTTAGAACATAAATATGAAGCAATGAATTAGCAATATCCTTCAAAATGGTTCAGATTAAAATTGATAGTGTTGCGTAATTCGGGTGCAGGTTAAGTAACTTGGGTGATCGGGTCTTTCGTGTGGCCGAATTTAATTCGATACACATGTCTTGCTGGTAATGTGGGCGAGCTTGTCGACATACATACATATAATAATAATTATTATTTATTTAATTTGAAAACATTGGTCCAATGGTTAGTACAACAATAATTTAACTAAGGGACCGTCTCCACGGGTGAGAGAATCGCGGCGATAGTCTCCATCCGTGCCATCAAATTCTCGCCGCGATGATATCGCCGTGTGGAGACACGTTCTAAGAGAGTGTATAGAAATACGTGGCACGACGATAATATCGCCGCGATTCTCACGCCCTAAGACGGACCCTAAGGGTTAGTGATATTAATTATAAGTAATATTAATTATATATTATTAAGGTTTTCATATGGAATTTCGCACTAGGAGCCCTGAGTCTAGATTTGTGCTTGGTTAAAACGAAATCCGGTGAAATTAACGATTTGTTATTTATGTACAAGTAGATCTTTTAAGACACTCTTACACGTCAATATTTTGACGGTCAATATTTTAAAAACTTGATGGCGCCGGCATTTCCTAGCAGACTGATCCTTGAGAAAAAATGCCGAAACAAACTCAGAGGTCATGGTCTCTTTTAAAGTACAAACATTACCTTTATTATTAGAGTTCTATGTGACTGCAGGGTCACTGAAGTTAATGTTAAGAGGCTCGCCCCTATAACATGGAACTTAAACATAACTGCAGAAATGTGGATGTACTACAGGTACAGTCACGAGCACCAATATGTCAACACTTGGCAACTTTGAAATTCGAATTTTTCGTGAAATAACGAATGCAACGTTCATTACATAAACCTATGGATTCGAAAATGCTATGTTCGTAACAACATAAAATTTCATTAAAAAATAAAGGAGTGAATCGCTTTTGAATAAAGCCGAGTGTAAACATACTTTTGCTCGTGACTGCCAAACCCTTCGGGGAATGAGGGCGTGATGTTATGTAAGATGTGAAATTCCCTGATTTAGGACTTAATACCCACATCGTAGTCGGAAAACCTATTGACATTGAACTCGGAACTACACGTGAAAAAGACTTTCTTTTAGCAACCGCGAAAAAGAAGGGTCATCATAATTATCTACAGCCCGACTTCACCTAATGCTGCGCACAGGCCTTTCTTTACATGCGCCAATCCCCACGCTCCTGTGCCAGCCTCATCCAGGTACTCGTTTCGTCCATTCAGGGGTAAAATCTGCAACGGTGTCAAAATATCCAAAATGTCCAATTGCCAAAATGTCCAATTCTCAAAATGTCCAATGGTCAAAAGGTCCAATTCTTAAATTTCCAATGGTCAAAATGTCCAACTCCCAAAATGTCCAATCTTTGAGAATGTAGCAAATTGGTTCAATAAGTCATCAAAGCGCTTTTTTAATACTTAAGACAAAAAATAAATACAAAATACTGAAAGAATCAAAATATGTTTTATTTATAAATAACTAATAAATTAAGACCAGAGAAGACTACAACCAGCGACCATATATGGTCGCTGACTACAACATACCCGAAATCACTATTTTTGTCGTAATGTAATATATAAAAATACAGTAATCAACATCATAATTTTTTATATCATACATTTTTACATAGTTTTATATAACCAAGGTAAGACATAAAAAATACTTTATGTCCCACCTTGCTTAGTCAAGCAATGTTCTACCAGGTTCTACCCGCGAAAACAGTTTGTACCCGCTAAAAGAAGGGCACACGAGACTATTGAAGACCAAGAGTTTACGTAAAGATCAATGATCTCTATACAGTTTACGGAGAGTTGCACAATTCTTAAAAAAAAAAAGTAAACAAGATGTCAATCAATCGGTTAATGGATGTCAAACAAGTATTGGCCAATGTTTTAGTAGCCAGTAACCTCGAAAGCTTGTTATGTCAGATTGCAAACTGTTGGCCGTAATAATTATACAATACTTTCCGCTTTTATCTCTCGCGATGTTATGCTGCGTTGTTAGTGTAGTGGTCGCACGCGCTACTACTGGGCTTGAGGGCCTGTGTTCGATCTGGAATTTCTTATTAGCAGCCCGGAGTTTGGACCTGCGCTCGGATGGTGGCAATAAACTCGTCTATTAAATAAAATAAATAAATAAAGTGCTCCAAACCAAATTTCGGCCATGGGGACTAATCTCAAGCGGAGACTAGCCATCAGCCCGGGAGATATTATAGTGCACAAGTGTGTGCTCATTCTCATTGTCCGATTCTTATTACATGAGACTTAAAAACATAATGGCGAAATGTGGGTGTACTAAAGGTGCACCTCTGCCTAACCCCGAAGGGTTTTCAGGCGTGATGTTATATGTCTGGTGTGTGGGGGCGTGTGTGTGTGTTCTATTAAAGATAATCAGAAACCCTTTGTTTCTTTGATGAAATGACTCGAAGGACCAAGAATGTTGAGTTCTATGCGTAGAATAATGTCATCGTAATTGATTGCTTATAAAATATTATGAAAATACTCATGATGGTTTGAATAGGCCGTTGCAATAACATTTATAGAGTACATTTGCAAATATTTCTCCTTACTGACCACCACTGACTAGCAGTCCCATTGTATACCAGGTAGATTCTTGTTTATAACGGCCGAGTTTAGGGCAAAGACTCGCTCAGAGAGAAAACGAAAATTTATCAGTTTGCTTAGTAACTGCGTGTTGACAATTTCGGACTCAGGCCCACTTGTATTGTACCACAAGTACACATATAACGCGCTAAACATACTTAAAAAACATTATTCTGGGGCCGTTTTACGAAGTATTAACAACACCATCGTGATTCCAGTCTGAAAAAGGGATGGTGCTATAGGTCATCTATAGCTCCGTCTCTCTTACACTGGTGTCAAGCTGCCATAATACGGCACTTGTCCCTTTCAACTACAAACAATTGACAGAAATCGAGCAATATTTTAAATTTGTCTAGTGCTAAACGTATTTAGTGATTTCTGGTGAAAGTGGGCCTTAAAGTCAGTTCAAAACTGTGTGCTGTTTTCTTCTGTGATCTAGCATCTGTTTTTCAAGAAGCGATGTAGAATCATCACTAAGGCTCATAGACGAATGTCACTAACCTCATTTTTCTTCACCAGGCCCGGAATACGGCACCATGGAAGCCGCGTGGAAAGGCGGCATGGTGGAGGCGGAGCGTCTCTCAGACTTACACCTGAGCGTCCGCGACCGACTCGTCAATGACGTCATGGCTCAAATCAAGAACTGGCAGAAAGACACCTATCATAAGGTTAGTACTAGTACTTAGTTGAAGGTAGAATTCAAACGAACATTGCGTTGTGTGAAGATTCCGGCTTAGCCAATTAAACTGGAAGTTTTATGGAACATCCTTTTGTAAGTATGAAGATCAATGTAAAAAGTTCTTCATCCTCCATAGACGCGAGGATCGTCTGACCAGACGGGTGGTTGTAGTTGTTGGGTTTCTGTACTTATGTTAATCAAGCGGATAACTCAGATATCGCGATGTAGGATACATCAGTGTAGTTCGTAAGTGGCGATATGTCGCCACACTCGCCACATCTTGAAAGACATAATACAAGATATATTTAGCTTTCAATTTGAATGGCTTTATGATAGTTTTGTGGTGCAATGTTGCTAACTTTCTGATGCGCATGGTCCTGTTCCTCCTATCTTGACAAAGTTTGCAGTTACTCCGTTCTGCAGGGATAATTACGCTCCGGCGATTTATCTTAAAGAGAATTCTAGACAAACTTAGTCTTGCGACTATTTAAAATAATTCAAGCCATGTCCAGGGCGAAGAAAAAATTACGTGAAAATTTTCCGTTTGGTAAAGTTCCCTGTGTCAGGTGTAAGAGCATGTTTAATGGCTCGAAAACCCATTTGTACGAAGTTCCACATTTTCACGTATCGTTAGCTACATTACTGATGTAGTTAGGACTGTGTCCGGTCTCGGAGTTCCGTTTTCTTTATTATATTCCGACAATCTTTTTAAATGTTTAGTCTTAAGCCCAATGTAATTTGAAGTTCATATTTTACCCCATTGAACGTATGTTTCTTTATAATGCTTTTGAATTTCATCCTTATCACCATATCAGTCACCTTCATATACTCCAAATTCCTTAGGTCTTTCTGCAAATATATCAGCTGATCATACACATTATCATACTGCACACAATAATTTTATAATCGATGTCCAAGATAATGCAGACGTTAATAGAGCCCAGAGTGCCTAGACGAAGTGACATTCTATCAGTGATAACGATGATGGAGAAGTCAAAAATGATGGGATTGATATAAGCTACCGAAAAGCTTATGTCAATCCTGTTGATGAAACTCGTAGAACTATGGAACACTTTAACAGCGATTGTCACTTGTTTTGGCTTACTGGAAAACCCAATCTGCATCTATGTCGTCATCATTGCACTACAAAAAGACTGTACCAAAGTTGACGTGATTGGTTTTATAGCAGCTACCCACTTCTGTTTAATATGGACCGATAATGTTCCTTTGTGTGTCAAATATGGATCAAGCTTGGCGACAAATTTCATACCTATATGGGCTCCAGGGCTATAGGTTATGAGTTACGATTGCTGATGAAATTCTGGCACGGTTCCAAGTAGATAAAGGTATTATATAGGTCCCAGTGGACTGTACTTGGTATATTTTTGGACAATTTTGGTACTGAAATATTTAGTATAGCTACTGGGTCATATCCTGGTTATTTTGAATAGTATTCTTTTTTTTTGGTTTGCCCAAAATATATTTTTGAAAAGGTCAAAGACAACTTCCAGTCATTATCATATTAGTCATAAGTCCTGCCAGATATAGTCTTTTCCAATATAGATGCATCATCATCATCATCATACTCCTGCCCTTATCCCAACTTATGTATGGCTATCTTTTTCTTCCATACTTCTTTTTTATTCATCATCTCGGTAGTTACCCCCCTTATAGCCATATTATCTTTCACACAGTCCTTGGTCTTCCCCTACTTATATAGCCATCTCTTTCCCAATAAACATCCTAAACATAATATAGAATAAAACAACACAAGTAATGACAGAGCACCTAAAGACCTCTGAATACATAAATAATAACCCGCTTTCCATCTGAAGCATCGACATGATTATGAATTTTTTAAGAATTATTATTTACCTTTTGTAACGTCATAAAGAAACGGCCTTTAACTTTTCCTTAACCTTTTCCTCATCATTATTTATAAGAACTTAGAAAAACACTACTCTCTATAATAAACATGTATGCATTCGCGAATTTAGAATACAAATCTAGATGAAAACTCCTTTCTATGTTAAGACCTGGGTTTAAATAGTTGATCGGAGCTAATGTGTTGATTTCATCTACATTTCTTGAGTCAGTAGCTCATCGTAGAAAAGGCTTATGGCTAATTCATGGGTCTTATTCTACTTCCATTCTCACCTGTCAACCGTTACGTTATCATTCACAACCGTACCTTTCTGTATTATTTCAAAATAATGAATTGTACATACTCGTATTAAGTTATCAGGATTAAAACTTTAACACCTACTGTTTAAATTGATAATTCGATCTCTTCGTGGAGATATAGTTCGTAGTAATAACCTCAAAGGAGCAAATAACGGACAAAACGCGCTCTGGCTTCGTTCCAATAATTCTCACATCTATTGCCATATTACCAATAACACCAATACTAACACTATCCTAAGTCATATCACGTCAACCAGTCCTTATAATCCAGTTAAGCCATTTCTCGAGAAGAAATCGAATAATATTATGTCCTTCCTAGCACAGAATACTGAGTAATTCTAGTCGTGCTAAAGTAACATGTATTAGCTGCTTAGCATTCTACTCAAGTTGTTATAGAATTTAGAGAAACGAGTAACATTATGTACGAAGAAGTGATGGACTAGAAAACAACACGATTATACTATTGTGTGTGTACTAGTGAGTAGGCGACTTTGTAGCAGATTAGTTGCTATGTAATCGTAGATAGTTCGTAGCGAACACAATGCCAGCTGGAAAATTTATTTCATAACGCTTATGTTGGTCTTTTCTATCGCATGGAAGTCTTCATGGATATCAACTGCCTACGGAATGGAAACGGCCATGTTTGTACTATGATTGTCATCGCCATATTCGTACTAGGGACTCCGGAATCTCCGGTGACTTGTCCTGATGAAACATATACACATACATAATCTATTCCCACTGCTGGGACACAGGCCTCCTCTCTGTGAGAGGAAGCGGGCCGTCAACCACCACGCGGGCCCAGTGCGGGTTGGTGGATGTCATATGACGTGAATTTTTGGTTGGTTGTAGGGCATGCCGGATTCCTCACGATGTTTTCCTTCAACATTTCTTGAGAATAGTAGTGAAGAAACAATTTACACAAAGTGCCTGCTTAGGTTCGAACCCCTAAGTCACAGCCGTTATCACTGGACCAACTTACATACATCTATCTCATTGTTATGTGAGTTTTTGATTTGGCACATTCTCTATAATGTTCCCACAATCATTTAGATTTAATTCTCCCGCAGCAATCTCTCAACTATCAATCAATGCACACATATCTTCCTTCATGCTCTCAGTCGCGATACTATCGCGCAATTTTACCGATACTGTCTTCAGTCTTGTAGCTTTATCAATTCAAAGACAAACGAGCGACTGTATCTGTGCAGTATTGTTATCGTCCCTTGTTAGCGTCGACAATCGTCCAGCCATTATGTCAATTGATACTGTGCTGTCATCCGTGTACTTGTCGTGTGGTCACGATTGTGTGTATGCTACGTTTGGATCAGTAGGTAATACATATGTTCTAAGTCTTATTCTATAAATTTCTGCTACTACTTCACATACAAAAATATAATCGTTGGATCATCATTATTCTTTCTGGCATCACCCACTGTTGGTACTAGCCTTCTTTCCTTTCTGCTGGTGGTTGATGGTGCTGTCACCAATCAACGTTAAAGTATTCTATCGGTCACAGTGTAACTTTGCGCGAAAGCTGATATGTCACCACCAAGATTGTCTGGTGACGTTCTGGCATTAGAGTCATTGCTATCTTCATTTGCATCACCTTCTTCTGAACTCTTATTTCTGTGCCTATCATATAAACACATTTGTTATCTGTTCAAAATAATTCTCATCTCCTAATCCAATTTATTTCTAAATATAGGTACCTTACATTACTTGCCCCTTTACTTAACTAAATAAAATACCACTATTACATCTATTTCGCTAAAAGCTAGCGCACGCGCTGCCTGCCCAAAGATGGCGGCTCATGAATTAAACAAGTGCTGATGTATAGTCAGCTCGCGTTTGTCCGTGACAGACGGACGGACGGAAACGTGCGTTTATGTAATGTGCTTGATGTAATCGTTTGGATAGTTGTTTATAGGAAATCTTGGAGCGATTGGGTGGGTTTTAGTGATTAGGATAGGTTGTGTGTTATTTTGAATTGAAATTGCGGTCTTCATCAAGAGTATCTTGTTTTTTCTGAAATGCTTGCTTTTGCATGTGGTGTCTTAACTCCTCAACTTGCATAGGAACCTGTTTCTCTTCTAGCTGCGGCAAATTAAATCTGCTCATTTGTGCAATTTAGGCTGATATAATCAGTACTTTTCGAACGTCAAAATTCCATAACACAGTCCCCCAAATCGCCCGCCCATCACCACTGCCTACTGCTCCGCTAGAAAGAAGAATTGGCGCAACAACCTCCCCAGCAGCACAGCTGTCTGTTCAGTTAGAAAGACTTGATTCTATACAATAGTAGGTAAGCAAAGTAATTAACATTATGAGACACAGAACATTAAATTAAATTATTTGCCATAATATGTCAGCTAGCCACGCCAATACCACAGCCTTAGGCATCTTACGCAGTAGCAATTTTCAAGACATATATTTACCTGTCTTAAACATTATGTATTTCAAACCATAAACCATACTAAAAATGTCTGAGCAGCCAACAATGGTCTCCATGCAAATAGATTCATATATTAACTACAATAGGACTCGAAACAAAGTGCAATACATTAACATAAGTATTTGCAGCTATAAACTTGGTGTCAATGGGTGCCAAGGATGAAACTGAATATTAATATTAAAAGGTACATTTATTTGAAGTGTGAAAATAGTTATTATGTGGAATTAGCTGTAATACAGAACATACAATAGTACAGACTTCTACCAGTCTACTGAAAAATTCCAGATGGATTCCCATTAACACTTTGCCCGTAACGGAAATCGAACCCAGGACCTCACGCTCAACAGTAGTGCTTGTGACTACTAGAGCAACGAGGCAGTTTTCCATATTTATAGTCTTGACTACTGTGCCTAATCTATACTATGTTTATTTGAACGCGCTAATCTCTGGAACGAAGTACAGTCGGATTTGAATAATTCTCTTTGCATTAGATAACCCAATTCTTGAGGAAGGTTCAGGTAGGCTATTTAACATCACACTACGGCCCTTAGAAGCCTAGCAAAAAGAAAAAAATCAAACAGAACGCTACGCAAAAACGAAGTAAAAGCGCTAGCGAGCGAAGCGATGCGAACAATAAATTTGATGCAGACGAAGTCTCGAGCAAAGAAGCTAGTAATATAAATCATGTCACAAGAAAACCCTTCAATTTCCAAGAAAGTCGCTCACGATATGGTTTTATTAACAACATACGTGAATAATTATTTCCATATAGTCACACAATCTTATATCATTTTAATATACTCTGCAAGGTGAAATATGTTAGGACGGCTACTAAAATTATAGTTTCTTTGCGACTCCCACACGAAATTGTTAAGATCATCAGATAACTTGAAGCTCAAAATGCCAATGCATTCCACAACTTTCCTTGATAAATCCTTTACTGTCCAGGCCGCTCGTCTGTGGAATGCATTGCCAGTTGAAATAAAACGCGCGCAGTCGTTACAGGTGTTCAAAGACTTGTAAAGGAGCACTACTTGTCGTTGTGATCTTGTTGTCCTAACTGCAATCATCTACAGTCTTCTTTTATTTTTCGTTGCTTGTATATATAGTATGTATGTATTTATGTATCTATAATTTTGGATATGTAGGTATATATTTGTGTATCTATTTTAGTTTATTGTATACATAATGTTTGCACCAACGACAGTCCCATTTTATGTCAAGGAAAATCACTGTCCATTCTGAGGTTGCCTGGAAGAGATCGCAGTAATGCGATAAGGCCGCCCATTGTATATTTTGTAGTGTGTCATGTATTTTTTATGCTATGCTATTTTTTTGTGGTGTACAATAAAGTATAAATAATTAAAAATATAATTAATGCAAATATTCATAGGCTTCTTCCCAAATTGCCTTTCCTAAATAGTCTTCGAACAAACGAGGTTTCCATCGATGTGCTGCCTGTATGAGGGGTTATAATGAACAATCAGGGGGACGATATTACCATAGTCACCACGCTAGATAGCAGAATTCATGAATGTAGATTAGTTATTAGTGCCCTAGGCTAGAGGACTGAGGGCCTTGGACCCTTATCTCATCATCATCCCTCCCGCAGGCTAAGGGAACATGATTGAGTGGATGACATCTGGTTCATCTTCCTTTTATAATGCTTATATTTTCTGATGTGTTTCCAATATATGCGCTTGAAAGCTCAATTTAAAGAGATTCTCACTTTCTATCTTGAGCGTTGTTGGGTTTTGATGATTTTAAGTAACAGTGTCTTCCTTAGTATTTATTTTACGGCTTTTGAAAAGCATAATTAGACCTCTTTGACCTGCTAGTGTTAAATTTTCTCAGTAGCAGCCGGGGGTCTTCATTTGTACCCCGTTAAGGCCATTTTGGCAACAGGCTCACCCCTATTACATGGGACTGAAACATAACTGCACCCTAATTGCGTAACACACGATCAATCGGAATCGGTTTCATATTGACAGTTCAACAACATTCATTGCGTTATTTACGCGTTGAGCAGACAAATTTTTCGAACTTGTGAAGCAATGGATTAGCAACTTGCTTCAAAATGATTCAGATTCCGATTGATCGTGTGTTACGCAATTAGGGTGCAGGTGAAATGTGGGTGTACCTCTCCCTTCGTGGAATACAGGCGTGCTGTCATGTGTTATGTTATGTAATATTAAATAACTGTCAAATATTTATAATTACATCTTCAATTTTCTTCAATATAGCCTAGCCGTAGCCTTTACCCGAATACGTTCACGGTCGTCCATTGTTTGCTAAACATCAAACTGACTACTTGTCGCCTAACGTCTGCATCTGCGTGATATAATGAGTTTTGTTTCATTACCTTAACGCCCCCGACCCGGTAAACAAGTCTCTTGAGGGCGTTTAAGAGCTGATTTAGATGCGCATTTGATTCTTGGGATATGACGGTGGCAAACTTGCTACTGCGATCAGCATATGAAACAGTTTTTTTTTTTTTTTGATAAAAGTACTGAGACTTGCTCTAATTCTAGTATCCATTAACGTAATTTCTTTTTCCTATATCTATTCGAGGCTAAACCTTACAGAACCGACAAAAAATCAACAAAATTTCTTCAATATTGAATTTTCAAAGTTTTGAAGGAAATTCCAAACCCTTTCCTTCACAGGTTTAAAAAACTCATCGGATCAACGACTTTAATAACACAACGAACTTGACTACACTGTCAAGAAAGGAAATGCAATAAATTGTCATGTTATGTGAGTTACGCAATTACCCCGCAGTTGTAATTTGTAATATAAATAGCATTAAATTCATTGGCGGTATTAATCACTTCATTTCTCCAGTCGTCGCGTCTTGAATTCCGCTGACGTCATCTACCTGGGGCCCAATATCGATAATGGGTAGATTATTCAGGACAGGTACCGCGGCCGGTGCTTTATCGATATCTATAGCGCTTGTTGTTATGATCCCAGGAGCCTGTTTTATGTTCTTACCGGATTTTACTTTCATTTCCATAGACGCTTGCAATTTTTTTAATTTTGTTCTGATCTGTTAAGTTTCCCTGATAGGTATAGAATTTTAATTTTCTTTGACGAGGACCAATTACATAATTGATTCCAGTACCTTAGGACCATAATCGTTTGTTACCGACTCTTCAAAGAATGGTCTATTTTTGGCATGCCTTTATTTTTCATTTTTTTTAAATTTCGAACTCAAAAATTTCACCCATCATCTTCCTGCCCTTGCACCATCTTTTTTTTATTGCTGAATGGAAAACCTGCTCTTGACCTCGATCACGCCTGATGGAAAGCGATGGATGAAGCCTATGATGGAACGAGCATGTCCAGAAGATGCCTGATCACTCTTGATTTGAAAGCAGACGGTTTAAATGTGGAAGGGAACACAGACTTTGGCTGTTACTTAGGGTCGGCGCAACACTTTTTCTTCCTTTCTCCCCTGTCAACGGCCATACTATCATTGATAACCCTCATAACCCTAGAAAAAACAATATTTAGGTCATGCAAATATTTAACCTGTCCGTCCCGTCCGTCTTCACAATGCCATTGAACCATATCCGTGATTGAACCCGACCATAGATATCCGGAGATATGCCTTATTGCGGAATAGTAAGGAGTCCTAGTGCAGCCGCTTATCTCCCACCCAAATAATTACAACATTAACAAATAGTGTACCTATCGATATCCGTGAACTCGACAAACTATTATTAAACTCTACATTTACACATGCCAGTTACCTTCTCAAATATTTTTTTTTATTTTATTAAAAGATTCCTTCTATTGTTAATTTGTAACACTTAGATGTAAGATCGTGTACGTTCATAGTGTTCACAATTAATTACTCCGTGCTCTGCTGACAGCTAACAAGCGCATATTAATTACAATATAATACCAATGTGGTTTGTAGGACTTCTCTTCTGTTGTAGGTATCTAAATTAGGAACTTCTGGATTATTTCAAATAAATGATCATTAACACTCGAAAGGTTAATGATCATTTGTTTGAAATAATTATCTATACATGTTTAAACTGAGCTTTGCTTTTAAAGTATACAAGGTGTCGTTTTGCATCCTCGTCAAATTCAAGGAGGTAACTATGGTACTGATTCTTGACACGAATCAATAATAAAATGAGAAGGTATTGTTTAATTTTTGTTTCTAATTTTCGGAAATCAGCATGCGTGGGACACGCATATTAAAACGCGGCCTGTGTGAGACTGCACTGTAACTGCCCTTTTACACACACATAAAAACGCGGCCGCTTATACGATACCATAACGCGATTCTGTTCTTTGAAAGTGGTGTATTCTGAAATACTGTCAAACTTAAATAACTAAAAAAACAAGTATGTATTCATTATTTACCAGGGATCGTAATTTTATTTGATTATTTATGTCTTTCATAATAGCCTCCTGAAATTTGACGAGGATGCAAAACAAAAGCTTGTATATTTAAACTTTTCGCACAAAAAAGGTACAAAGGCGGACTTAATGCCTTAGGCATTCTCTACCAGTCAACCAAGGCTGGTGAAGAGATTAGATGGCAGGTGATTGGTTGTAAAGTATGGTTTAAGAGTGAACACTCATCAAATTTGGCAATTTTTTGCAATGAACTTAAGAAAAAGTAGACGTTGTCGTTTCGCCTACAAATAAATTAACTTCGTGCGAGTCGCCTATAGAAAATATAATATTATTTAAAAGTGACGATTCGCACTTTTCGGGCGAGTAAATTCGTGCGAATCGACTTTGTTAAGTTTTGAAATTCCAACAATATTCAATTATTTATAGCTTTGTGATATAAGTAGTTCTAGAAAAAGTTAAACCCACAAGTGCAATTGCCAAAATTCTTACTGCTTTGGGTTATCTTTCTTCTTGACTGTGTTTGAGAAGATTTATAAATCCAACAAATTCTGCTGATACAGAAAACTAGCCTCAACACAGATAACAAAGGGTAATATTTGTATGTGATCACAGTATATTTGTATGTGTTTAACAGTTTACTGTCAAGATGAATCCCAACGATAACTATAAAATTGGTCCTACCGCCCGCATCTATCCGTAACTATGGTACTGATTCTTGACACGAATCAATAATAAAATGAGTAGGTATTGTTTAATTTTTGTTTCTAATTTTCGGAAATCAGCATGCGTGGGACACGCATATTAAAACGCGGCCTGTGTGAGACCGCACTGTAACTGCACTTTTACACACACATAAAAACGCGGTCGCTTATACGATACCATAACGCGATTATGTTCTTTGAAAGTGGTGTATTCTGAAATACTGTCAAACTGAAATAACTAAAAAAACAAGTATTTATTCATTATTTACCAGGGATCGTAATTTTATTTGATTATTTATGTCTTTCATAATAGCCTCCTGAAATTTGACGAGGATGCAAAACAAAAGCTTGTATATTTATTTAAACTTTTCGCACAAAAAAGGTACAAAGGCGGACTTAATGCCTTAGGCATTCTCTACCAGTCAACCAAGGGTGGTGAAGAGATTAGATGGCAGGTGCTTGGTTGTAAAGTATGGTTTAAGAGTGAACACTCATCAAATTTGGCAATTTTATGCAATGAACTTAAGAAAAAAGTAGACGTTGTCGTTTCGCCTACAAATAAATTAACTTCGTGCGAGTCGCTTATAGAAAATATAATATTATTTAAAAGTGACGATTCGCACTTTTCGGGCGAGTAAATTCGTACGAATCGACTTTGTTAAGTTTTGAAATTCCAACAATATTCAATTATTTATAGCTTTGTGATATAAGTAGTTCTAGAAAAAGTTAAACCCACAAGTGCAATTGCCAAAATTCTTACTGCTTTGGGTTATCTTTCTTCTTGACTGTGTTTGAGAAGATTTATAAATCCAACAAATTCTGCTGATACAGAAAACTAGCCTCAACACAGATAACAAAGGGTAATATTTGTATGTGATCACAGTATATTTGTATGTGTTTAACAGTTTACTGTCAAGATGAATCCCAACGATAACTATAAAATTGGTCCTACCGCCCGCATCTATCCGTAACTATGGTACTGATTCTTGACACGAATCAATAATAAAATGAGTAGGTATTGTTTAATTTTTGTTTCTAATTTTCGGAAATCAGCATGCGTGGGACACGCATATTAAAACGCGGCCTGTGTGAGACCGCACTGTAACTGCACTTTTACACACACATAAAAACGCGGTCGCTTATACGATACCATAACGCGATTCTGTTCTTTGAAAGTGGTGTATTCTGAAATACTGTCAAACTGAAATAACTAAAAAAACAAGTATTTATTCATTATTTACCAGGGATCGTAATTTTATTTGATTATTTATGTCTTTCATAATAGCCTCCTGAAATTTGACGAGGATGCAAAACAAAAGCTTGTATATTTATTTAAACTTTTCGCACAAAAAAGGTACAAAGGCGGACTTAATGCCTTAGGCATTCTCTACCAGTCAACCAAGGGTGGTGAAGAGATTAGATGGCAGGTGCTTGGTTGTAAAGTATGGTTTAAGAGTGAACACTCATCAAATTTGGCAATTTTATGCAATGAACTTAAGAAAAAAGTAGACGTTGTCGTTTCGCCTACAAATAAATTAACTTCGTGCGAGTCGCTTATAGAAAATATAATATTATTTAAAAGTGACGATTCGCACTTTTCGGGCGAGTAAATTCGTGCGAATCGACTTTGTTAAGTTTTGAAAAGTTTTGAAATTCCAACAATATTCAATTATTTATAGTTGTGATATAAGTAGTTCCAGAAAAAGTTATTTTTAAACCCACAAGTGCAATTGCCAAAATTCTTACAGCTTTGGGTTATCTTTCTTCTTGACTGTGTTTGAGAAGATTTATAAATCCAACAAATTCTGCTGATACAGAAAACTAGCCTCAACACAGATAACAAAGGGTCATATTTGTATGTGATCACAGTATATTTGTATGTGTTTAACAGTTTACTGTCAAGATGAATCCCAACGATAACTATAAAATTGGTCCTACCGCCCGCGTCTATCCGTAAGTGGTCCTTTTCATCGGACCCACATGTAATTAAAACTGACATCTACCAGTAAACCCACATACAAGTAAAATAGACATCTCCTACAACTAAAACCATCAGCGTACACCTACTCACTAGATAAAAGTAGCAAGCACGTAGGACCGTCCTTTTTAGTTAAAAATATACGAGCTTATGAACATCGCTAGAATACACAGAGCTGTATTGTGACAGTTTTTGGCTTTTTAATTGAATTGAGGTGATGTTTTTGGTGCGGCCCTTATCCGGTCCGATCTTTATTGGATCTATAAATAAAGTAACATATTCGGCTGATTTATGGACATTTGTCCTAGAAGCAAATATTCAAAGACCTGTGACAACAAGAAAGAAAAGAAACAGAAAACAAAGATTATAATGCCAAAAGGGCCTCAGCTCAGCATAATGTCAGATGACAACACAAGTGTACCACATGACGCTGATTTTCAGCTGCAACCCACGAGTGCCATACGCTGGAATAACAAACACGTAGGGAAGTGTGTGTCCGGTATAATAAATTGAGAGAATTAATTAAATGATAGAAATTATAGAAAATAACGCGTCTAGTAGGTAAATGACTGACTACGTCAGTATTAAATGCGGTATTATCGTCAGATCTTTGAACATTTATGGGAAGTAAATATCCGGGGATCCAAGATTTTAATGAAAGATAAAATCATTATCATTAACTTTCTCATGGTTTTTTCGAAACAATAACGTAACGTAACCCATCGTGGCACTAGATAGCACTAGGAAGTGGTGAAGGGCGGGCGTTTTTGGGGGACTGTCTTTTGTAATTTTGACGTTCAAAAAGTGCTGTTTCTCAGCCTAATGCATCGGGCGACGTCATTACGTCAGCGCCGGCTGTCGCTGAAAACCAGCGCTGGGGCTCTGTCTCGCATAGGGTCGCAGCATAATGCTGAGCGATAGCCGTTTTGCGTGGATGTGACGCATGTCAACCATTTCTTATTGTTCTTTTTCTTTATTTGTTTTTATGTTCTTTTTTGCGTCATGTTTACCGCAAATAAACGTATTTTCTTTCTTTCTTTCTAATTTGAATAAATAACTTTTGATTTTGTGGTTACATTACGGCCATCGTGGGTAGAACCTGGATAAGGCTGGCACAGGAGCGTGGGGATTGACACAAGAAAAGAGAGGCTTATCCTCAACAGTGGGTGAAGTCGGGCTGTGGATGATTATGATGATAAAATAAATAAAATAAATATCCCTGGACATTTCACACACCGCCATCTAGTCCCAAGCTAAGCAACCTAATGCTTGTGTTAACAAGATGGCTGATAAACTACTTATATACATTTTTTTTTTTTTTGTAAATACATACATATTATAGATAGAAAAACACCCAGACTCAGAACAAATACATGTAGGTCATACAAATATTTGTTCCGTGCGGGAATCGAACCCGCGACACGCAGCGCAGCAGTCAATCGCTTAACCACTGCGCCAACCGTGCCGTCAAGAAGATGATGAAGGGCTATAACGTTAGTTAAGTATTTAAGTATGCTTTAGAATAAAATACTACAGCGTTTACATTAGTTACGAAATTAACGTAAAGAACATCATTAGTTGATTATAAAACCCCCTCTATTCCAAGCCTAGCTATAAAATTAACTTTGTTAACATAATGAGCGAAAAATAACGGCCAACCTCTCAAGCCATTATCGCCCTAAACATTATCACAATAAGGGCCTATTATGTTTAGAATGCAGCCAAATGACATTGATATATGTAATGGCTGGAATATCTATGTATTATAAATTATACATATGTGTCAGTCCAAGCGAAAAGGGTCCAGTGCGCGGCATTTAGTTTCCGAGATATAAGAGGTTTTGTAAAGTTGGGTATAAAAATTGCATTTCGCGATTTTAATTGGTTATAAATAAATGCTCAATTATCTACAATTTCATATAGTAAATGACTATATACGATGTTTCTAAGTACCAGAAACTTTATGAAAAAAGTTTACTAAAAAGGTACCAGTGGGTGGCATGTCGATATTCTGGGAATAAAATACGTTTCAATACCCCGTACTGATCACTTCTAATAATTTAATTATATTTTAAGATTAAAATGTTGAAACTACGTGTAAAAGGTCCCTTAAAGCGGGGAACTCCCTGCTACTATGCAACTACTAAGGGGATTTACTTTGCTTCACTTCGACATAGCGGGGATTTCCCTGAGCTAATGTAATAATTTCAATGCTACATCATTTTTTCGAAAATTTTGGTATAGGCGAAAAAGATGTTGTTTGTCATGCAGATAATTGTGCTGGACAAAATAAAAATAACTATGTCATGCAATATGCAACATGGCGAGTTTTAACAGGCAGACACCGAAGTTTCCGTATATCTTTCCTTCCCGTGGGTCATACGAAGTTTGCACCCGACATGTATTTCGGTCTATTCAAAAAAAGTTTTAGAAAATGGGAATGCAATAACTTAAAGGATATTCTTGCAGCTGCTGTTCAAGCTTGTCCGAAAACAAAATCTATAGTAGCTGTTCTAACTGGTGATGAGAAAGGAGAAACTTTTGTGAAAACTTACGACTGGGCCAATTTTTTTCAACCTGATTGTGTAACTATTAACCAACTTCTGCATTTTAGTCATTTTGAAACAAATGAAGATAATAGAGGGCACATGTTATGTTACAAAAAATATACTGACAGTCAACCAACTGTATCAAAGGTTTTGAACCCGAATAAAGTATACGGTTTTCCTTTAGAAAAATCCCCTGCAGGCATGACGTACGAAAGAAAATCGTATCTTTATAATAAGATTCGTGAATTTGTACGTGAAGAATCTAAAGACATTTTATGCCCGAAACCCATTCCAAATGTTGATGTTGACCACAACTCTGTCCCAACAACATCTGTCGAGTACTCTTTTCAGAAACCATCAATTGAAAAGAGTATTCGACAAAAACCAACATGTTCGTACTGCAAACAGGTTGGTCATAGGAATCAGGTGCGAGGAGGAATTTATTTTTGTCCAAAACGTAAGTTGGAGTCCCAAATAGAATAAGTTTTATTTTTATGTTTGTATTGGCTTTTTTCAAATATTATTGCAACAGAATAATGATTATTTTAGCCACTGGTACCTTTTATGACATTACATAAAAGGTACCAGTGGCTAAAATAATCATTATTCTGTTGCAGTAATGTTTGAAAAAAGCCTGTCTTGTTATTTTGTTAGTTCCTAAATAGAGTAAGAATACTTAATTTTAGTTTTTTATTGTTAATTACTATCGCAATAACTAACTTTTTATTAAATATCGGCAAGTGGACCTTTTTTACTAGACTGTGTATCCTTCTTTTATTTTGATAATAATTGTTTTAGTTTTGATGTCAAAAGTATAATTATAAGTTGATTCTATGGAAAACATATCAATCTACAATAATGAATAAAAATCTACGTAACAAGCAAGTAAAAGTGTGTTTTTTTTTCACTCAAACTTTCAAAATGCTTTTTCTCAAATCAAGCTTTTTCAGAATTTCAACTTCAAATGTCTGATAAAAAAAAACGTGTGCTACTTTTTGATTATTTTTTCAATCCATACTATCAATTGACTATTCTAGATACCGAATCCAGTCTTAACTCAATACCCCACTACTGGACCCTTTATGCCTGGACTGACACATATATGTAAAAAATATTTACGTGGCGTCATTTCCATTGAGTGAGGCGACATTTAAATGTGTATGTACTTAGTTGAAATATACATATTTCCGTATAATTTTAATGTAGGTACTAGAAACCCAACACTAATTGAGATGCATTATACATGAGTGTTCCATTGCTAGTATATTATCATTTAATCAACAAGACAAATTAAGTCGTATGTGTCTGTTGTACTTACATTTACATTAAAACACATGATATTTTCTAGAAACTGTTAGCACAGTATTCACAATTAATTAGTATGTATAGTCAAAATATCCAGCGGGGTAATTGCGTAATACACTAACAGTAGCAATACATAGCTTTCATTTTGGCAGTTCAACAACATTCATTGCGTTATTTAAGTTGTTGAGCAGACACATTTTTCGAACATTTGAAGCAATGGATTAGCAATAATAATAATAATAATATCCCTGGACATTTCACACAGCGCCATCTAGTCCCAAGCTAAGCAACCTAATGCTTGTGTTATGGTAACAAGATGGCTGATAAACTACTTACATACATTTTTTTTTTGTAAATACATACATATTATAGATAGAAAAACACCCAGACTCGGAACAAATACATGTAGGTCATACAAATATTTGTTCCGTGCGGGAATCGAACCCGCGACACGCAGCGCAGCAGTCAATCGCTTAACCACTGCGCCAACCGTGCCGTCAATATCCTTCAAAATGATTCAGATTGTGATTTAAAGTGTGTTACGCAGGGTGCAGGTTATAAAGCAAGATTGGCCGTCAAAAGATCATAAGTTTGAACCCCTTATCCGTATTATTGGCCCCCCACACGTAGTACAGTCACGACTAAAAGTATGTATACACTCGGCTTTATTCAAAAGCGATTTACTCCTTTATTTTTCAACGAATTTTTATGTTGTTACTAGGGAATAGTCCCGGGAAATCCCGGTCCCGAAAATCCCGGGAAATCCCGGGATTTTTGTATAGACTAAAGAACCGGGACGATCACACCTCGTCCCGGGACTTTCGGGACCTTCCGGACTTAGTTGAAAAGTATAAACTTAAATTAAGAATTTGAGTTTCCCCATTCAGATATCATAACAAAAGGTTTCTTACTAGACATGGGCGTTTTCGTATTTAGTTGCTAACGGATATGTAACCGATATTCAGTTTTCATATCGATATCGAAAACCGTTTTCAGATATCGTTAACAGTAGTACGATTTGCACAAGTAACTGAAACGAACGAAACGCAAACTAACGACAAACGCAAACTCACACTTTTACCGTTAATACATTGATATAGATACTTTCGTTTTTTAAAGTTTAGTAACTAAATAAATAGAAACTAAACCTTATTGCTAGCGCATTAGGATATAGATATTACGCACGCACTATTATTAACCAAATAACCAATCACTAGCCAAAGTTACGTAATATTCGCTTCATCACTTTTACCCCAGTAAAACATTGGATGGTAAGACAGAGACAAAGCGAATGAAAACCGTCGATGTCATATCGGCTCGTGATGTGAAGTTTGCGTTTTCGTAGTTCGTTTTCGTTGTTGCGATATGGACAGATATGGATATGGATGAAACCATAGCTCGATGAAGTTTTTGTGAAAACGGTTATGTATATTTAGATATCGATATGGTATGATACTAAACACATATCCGATATAAGTTACGTTTTGATATATCGAACCCATGCCTATTTCTTACTAAGATTTTATTTAAAACTAGAGGTCCGCCTAGCGGTTTCACCCGCTGCTACACGTTTTTCCGAGCGAATGAGGTTAAAAGTAGCTTTTGTTACTTAGGGATCTGTAGCTTTTCAGTGGTGAAAGAATCTACACTGTACTTAGATAGTGGTTCGCTCATCGGTTTACCCGGTGCTTGGTACTGCTGCCCGTTTTCCCGTCAGGATAAGGCGTTTTCCCGCGGTAAAACAGTCTATGTCACTAATACTCAGAGTTAATGTAACTTTCTAATGAATGATGATATATTTTTTTAAATCGCTTCAGTAGTTTCGGAGTAGGAATAGAAATGGCTCTTTTTGAGAATTTCTTGCCCGTTCTTCTCCATTGAGATCTACGCTTTGGAATGGGCAACTAGCTTCAACTTTCTGACTAACTGACCGACTATTTAATTTTGACAATTCAAAAGTGCCTGTAAATGGTTTAATTGAAATAAATGATTTGAGTTTGAGTTTGAATGGTGGTGATTGTGGCCGTTTTCTGTCGTTAGCTTATGATCACCTTCTGACGATCCCTCCGACCAGCGTGGAGCCCGAGAGGATATTCTCCGTAGCAGGATTACTGTGCAACAAAATAAGATCACGCTTAAGTGATAAAAACTTAGACGCACTTATTTTTTTAAGAACCCATTATAATGAGCAAAACAGTACTAAATAATTGAACGTTTTCATATTTTGTTAATTTTATTCCTTTATAACTTTTTCATATTTTATTATTTTATATTCCTTAAAGATATGATAACTGCTGAATGCTGATGATGACTTGGTTTATATTAGAATTAAGAAAAGGATTTATGTTTTATTTTGTTTTATAGAAAGTATTCTATGTTTTTGTTGATTGATATTGATATATAATTTATAATAATAGCGAGCGTTAAATGCTGATTTGACTTGTTGTTCTCTTCTGTTGATTATTTTTTCAAAGAATAGTGAATGGTTCTGTTTTAGTTGATTTTTAATACAATGTAGTTTTCATTACCTATGTACATACATAAATACTAAAGACCTATTAAAATAAAAATACCAGCAGTAGGTAAAAAAACACCCAAAAGTCCCGAAAGTCCCGGTTCTCCCGGTTCCTTCAACAAGTAATCCCGAAAATCCCGGGACGCAAGAAGAGCACCGGTTCTTCATTCCCTAGTTGTTACGAACATAGCATTTTCGTACCCATAGGTTTTTGTAATGTGTCGTATTTCAACGTTGCTTTCGTTATTTTACGAAAAAATTGAAATTGAAAGTGTTGACATATTGGCGCTCGTGACTGTACAAGCAGTAGTTTAGTTTAAGGTAAGAAGAGCAGGGGGGTATAAGAGCTGTTACAAAATCAAAAGTCATTTATTCAAACTAGGCTGAGAATCAGCACTTTTTTAACGTCAGTGTAACAAAAGGCAGTCCCTCAAAACGCCCGCCCTTCACCACTTCCTAGTGCTTTGGCTGAGAAGAAGTGATGCAACATACTCCCCAGCAGCACAGCTGTTTGTTCAGTTAGAAGAACTTGAATGTATACAACAATAAGTAATTAAAATTACGAAACACAAAACAGTACACCAGTACCTGCAGTGCGATTCTGTAACCATCTCACCGTGAAAACTTAGGTGAAGTGAGCGTGGAGTGAGCTGTCATTCCAAATAATGCTAGGGATTGACACTACTGACAACTCACATCAAGCTCACTTCACTTGAGTTTTCACGGTGAGATTTTTACAGAATCGACCGGCTGTACAATAAAGTAAATGCTACCTATCTATCTAATACTGTAAAATACTGCACTGTAGTCAAGGTTAATTAATTACATATTAGGTAAGTTTCTTCAGGATCGCAAAATTACATTCCACAAAAACATTTTTTTTTTTATGTTGTTGCGTATGTACCTACCTCATCATCATCAGCCTATAGCAGTCCACTGCTGGACATAGGCATCTCCTATTGCACGCCCTTCAACTCGATTTTCGGCAACTCTCATCCAGCTGCTACCAGCCATCCTGCGAAGATCGTCACTCCACCTAGCCTGAGGGCGTCCCACCTTACGTTTACCGATTCGCGGTCTCCACTCAACACGTCCACCCCAACGGTCATCGGTTCCATGGCTAATATGGCCGGCCCATTGCCACTTCAGCTTGCTTATTCTGTGAGCTACGTCGACAACTACCGTACCATGAACCTACCTAGCTATGACTTTAACATGATGGCCGTGGCGATGACACATTTACACTTACTATAAATCTCAGACCACCATGGAATCAACACTTTTATATAAGCAAAACATACATTTTAGCAGGTGTTCAGAACGATTAAATAATTCTTCCAAAACCAGTTCTAAAGTCATATTTATAGAACACAGGCCGTGTAACATGTTTCGTGTGTTTCGTAACATGTGTTTCAGAGTTCAGTAAATAAAGTGTGAGATGGATGAGGCTGCGGCACAACCATGGAGACTGGCAAGGAAAGAGAGGCCTGTACTCAGCAGTGGTTGAAGTGGGGCTGCGGATGGTGATGATGATGGATAATGTGTTATGGAAATTTTCATTATGAACCTAGGAGTCACGATTCGTGCACAGTTTATGGCAATCCTCTACAATGCTCTTCCCATTACATAACATCATGCCTGTTTTCCCCAAAGAGTAAGCAGAGTAGCGGTGACTTGTGGTACACCGACATTTCGCAAGTTATACCTACACTTAAGTTCCTTTTAATAGGAGGCCTATTGATATCCTGCGGTCACAAATCCAGACTCCAGGCTGCTACTTAGAAATTCTTGATAGGAAAAATCCCCAATCAATCTACGTAGCCTATTTCCAAAACTATGTTGGGGTCAGCTTCCAGTCTAACCGGATGCAGCTAAAAACCAGTATTTTATATGGAGCGATTGCCTATCTACTAAACTTAAACATAACTGGCAAAATGTACTTTACACATCTGCTGACTCCTTTGAGGAGGAATACAAGCGTCATGATACCTTTTACGTTCAGTGGTAGAGCCACGAATCCTTTGATAATTGCCAAGTCCTGTGATTTTGCAATTGCTTGAGCGCCAGGTATTAAAAGTTTAAGTTACTATACAAAGTTTTCTAATAACTCCTCTAGAAATTGGTTCACTACAGAATTGCTCGGAGTCGTAACAAGCAACTTTGACACCTTCGATAATTTATGTAGTTAAATACACGTGTTGGTCTAGTGGTCGCAAGCCCTACTGCTGTGCATGAGGTCCTGGATTCGATTTCCAGGTCGGGTAAATTGTTATTAGGTTTTCCTTCAGGAATTTCTTAGTAGCAGCCTGGAGTTTAGATGAGTGCCTGGTTGTTGGCAATAGGCTCGCCTCCTATCACATGGGACTGAAACATAAGGCTACGCGCAAACGAGCCACCGGCCACAGCCACCGATAGCCCAGCGACAAGTAGTTCACGTGCTTTTTTATACTTTTTGTATTGATTCAACGCACACGTGTGGCCGGTGGCGGCCACCCGCTACAGCAGTACTCAACACCGCAGCAAGAGGCGACGGCCACTGGTGGTTGTGGCCGGTGGCTCGTGAGTCGTGTGCGCCTACCCTTACCGGTGAAATGTGGGTCTATTCTATAGATACACCTCTGCTGACCCGGAGATTACATGGGCATGATATAGAATAGAATACTATTTATTATGTACACCATAAATTACAGACATAAGAGGGGCCCGTGGCTAAATAATAACAGCCGCACAGGTCGATCGGTCAGGTTAAGCTACGCTTGCCGCGGTTGGTCTGTGAATGGGTGACCATCTTTACATACCGAGACCCCTCCGTGCCTCGGAAAGCACATTAAGCCGTTGGTCCCGGCTGTCATTCGTGGATCTTTGACAGTCGTTACGGGTAGTCAGAAGCCCGAAAGTCTGACAACCAGTCTTACCAAGGAGTATCGTATTACCCAGTAACTGGGTTGTGGAGGTCAGATAGGCAGTCGCTCCATGTAAAATACTGGTATTCAGTTGCATCCGGTTAGACTGGAAGCCGACCCCAATATAGTTGGGAAAAGGCTAGGCAGATGATAAATCAGAGACATAATATTTATAGAAATTTTACAAAGGGTGACACAATGGGCGGTCTTATCGCTGAGAGCGATCTTTTAAAGTATATTATGTTAAATTATAAACACAAAACAGTGTTTTTTTTTATTTCTGGTTTTCTTGGTGTATTTCACTACGGAACTTTATTATATGGTCACCTCAATACGATAGAACGTTTTTCTTTTAAAACATGTTCTTTATCGAGTAATTCATCAACTCGTCTTGCATGCCTACGGGCCCTACGGCCCATTTAGGACGACTTGCAGAAAATCAAAATAAATAATATTTTCATTCTGCAACTCGTCTCACGTTACTATCAAAATGAGAAAAGGTACAATCAGTACTAGTATTAGTGTAGAAATAATAAAAAAAAGGAATTTGTTATAAAATATTTGAGGCCACAGTGGCCTAACTGTCATTTTTTCAATACTGACTTTATTTGAAATAACTGCTCTAAACTGTAAAAGTCATAGCGCCACAGTGGCCTAAAAATTAGTTAATTTTTTTTCAGTTAAGCCACTGTGGCTCTGCTCTAAACTGTAAAAGACATACTTAGCGCCACAGGGGCCTAAAAATTAGTTCAATATTTTTCAGTTAGGCCACTGTAGCTCTCATGGCCTCATTTAATCATCATAACTCTTCATTCTTTTCATAGGTCTGTCTTACTTCAAAAGTAACCACCATAACCGTTTTTTTTTCGTCTTAAATGTGCCGTAGGCATGCAGGACGAGTTGATGAATTACTCGATTAGTTTGGGGCGCGAACTAAGAATGAATGCGAACACTATTTTCCTTACTCCCGATGTGTTATGGCGCGTCCGAAAAAGTTAATTTATCGGGAGTAGGGTTCACTCTAAACACTCCCAAAGTATCGAACTGCTCTCTGACAGACCCGTATCTTCGTTGACGGACCTAGACAGAAGGCCTCTTGATATAGTCGTAACCCTCATTCAAAGGCCTGAAACTCCCATTGATACTGATCTGACATTAGGATATCGTTATTTCCAAGCAATTGAACCGTGGGCTCGGTTGCGTTAAGTATAATTATGTTATCAAACAAGATGTAGAAGTTGAAATGTCTCAATCATCCACCACTAGAATCTAGATAGAAGATGGTTTAATGATCCTATCCTACAAAAAATTCCAAGACTCTTTCGCAACCAAAAACTTCATTAATTTTAAAGAGGTCTTTAACATACTTTGTTTTTATTAATAAGGCAATTAATAACTTCGTTACAGGTGTCAATTATAAAACCAGTAGGGTTTGTAACATTTTGAAGTGAACATTCATCATTGATTAAATAATTACAAATAACGGAAAGTAAATGCCGCAGTTGTTTTGTTAATTGATGGCAATAAATTAGTCTGAGATTGGTCTTGCTAGCTGTTTATGTTTACCAGCCATTTTCGACATTGGGTAAATTATACTGACAACAGAACTAGTCTATGTATCTATTGTTTTTTGTTAGCTGGGCAAAGGCCTCCCTCCCCCCCATCCATCCAAGAATTCTTTTCCCGCGCCACCTCGAACCAGCCCTCGCGGTACGCGTTCAGGTCATCTCGCCATCTCTTTCTAGGCCGGCCTCGACGGAGCCGTCCATCTTCTAATCAGATAAAGTTTATCTAGCATGGCACAAAATAAAGGAGGCATGAACTCAGCAGTGGGTGGAATAAGCCTGCCGATGATGATGAGGAGGTTGAACGTCTGTCTATGGGAGAAATTAGTTGGAGACACACAACTACCGGTACTTGGCTGCCCCCAAGAATCGGTAGTTGTATGTCTCGAGGGAGGGAGGTCAAAAATGAGCTGTCAACAGTGTCAATAGCATCTAGCTGGAATGGCAGCTCACTTCACCATAGTTTTCACGGTGAGATCTTTACGGAACTTTTTTAATTATAAAAAAAAAACTTTATTCTGTAATGAAAATGCACTAGATTTTTATCAAACACGTTTGCGTAAAAGAAAGTTACTAACTACAACCAACATTTACTTTCATGAAATCTTTTCTCCCTGAATGTGCAATTTCATTCCGTTTGTTTTCTTTGAGCTGAGGAACGCAATATTATAGTTTATGTTAATATTTTGTTATACAGCATGTTTCAGATAGATGTGGTCATATTTTTAAGGATGTGGCACAGACCATAAAACTGAACTACTTTTTCCATCGGACGGACATAGTAATCGCAAACAAATGAATCAGCCGTTCCATACATTTGGGTCGAGTAAGTATTGAAGTTTTGGTGGCCCAGTGGTAACGGCTGCGACTTACGAGGTGTAGGTCGTACTTTCGATCCCAGACAGGCACTTTTCTTTGTGTAAATTATTTCATCACCACTGCTCTCAAAACAACGAAGGTTAACATCGTGAGGAAACTGGCATGTTTTAGAACCAAAAAACTTGAGAGGTGTCAAGGGACACCCGGATGGAACGAAGTATAACTGGCTTGCTTTCTATAAGAGAGAGAGAGACAGACAGAGAAACGCGCACGCCGCACGGCTTACAACTATAGCTAAAAGTGTCATTCCAACTTTTGGTCTTAATTTTTTCCGTCTAGCCCCCTTTCGCAACGCGCGATAAGGAACTTCGTTCCAAAAATCGAAGACATGTAACATGTATCAACTCGCACTGGGCTCTCTTTCAGAGAGGACGCCTGTGTCCCAGCAGTGGGAACATTATAGGGTGGTTATGGGACAGCTGATAATTTTTTCGCAAATACGAAGTTGGTCCCATGTAGAAAGTTGTTCAGTTTCATGGTCTGTACTACAAACCCATGACCACATAGTTCTCACTATATAGCATTTCTACAAAAACCGCTTTTTATGTAAAAGTTTCGCTTTCATCCATAACGGGGTGTTGCCTGAGGCAGCAGACGGATTTTTGTAATGTGTGACTGATTGCTTAGTTCATGTTGGCGACAGTTTCTTTGAGTATAGCTGGAGGGAAAAATGGTTGATATGTCTCCCACAAAAAAAGGGATTTTGCAGTATCATACATACATGAAACAGATTTTCTAGTTGTCATATAAACTCCACAGCTCGTTTCTGATAGGTTTCGTACTGATACTCGTACTTGTTCCGGGACAATTTCTGCAGGACTTGTCGAGCTTCATTTGGTGGTTGCCTCTGTAGATTCTGGCTTACCAGTTTTGCTATTGTGTAGGCAGCAGGTAACAAAACTAATAATAAAGCAGAAGAGTTTGTTTGAACGCGCTAATCTCTGGGACTTCCAGTCGGATTTTATTCGATCGCAACCCTTTTTTTTTTTTTTTTGGGAAATCATCTAATGAGCCCGCCCGCCCGCGTCCCGCTCTGGGTGGAGCAGAAGGGAGTGTCAGACTCTTACTGACTAAAACCCACCCGTGTTCCTTCCTTAGCACTTTATGTTCCGTGGCAGCGGTAACCCTTTCGGACGATCCCGCTACCCTCGATCGCAACCCTTGAGGACACTCAGGAGCCGAGCAAAAAAGTCAGAAAGAACTCTAGACGAAAACGTAGTACTAGCGCGGGCAGGCGATGCGATATGATGCGATGCGATGGGTTGGGTTGGGGAACAACAAATTTCACTCAGACGATGTTGCGAGCAGAAGCTATACCTACTATAATGATATAATAAAATAATAATATTATTTCTCTCTTATAATGACAAACAAATTCTGATATGAAAAAACAGTAGTCGCCTTTTTATCACAGTCAATCGCACGTCCAAAACATAAACCCCAAACAATACAGAAATAAATCATTTCATACATTAACTAACACTACAGACAATTGTAGTTATTCGCCGCGATTTAGTTCAATAGAGCGGTCATAAATCAGTTAAAATGAGAACACCCACTGTTTAGTTAAAGTTAATAGAAACGCTTTGTATCAGATTGGAAAATTACTGCGACATTACACGAGGATTTACTCGTTAAACTAGCTTTATGTAGTTTGTACAGGAGAGGGGCTCGTGGGTAAATAGTAACAGGCTAACAGCTGCACAGGTCAATCGAAAGTTAGGTTAGGCCGCGGTCGGTTCGTGGATGGGTGACCGTTGAACATCCATTACATATGAAGACCTCTTTGTCCCGGTAAGCACATTAAGCTGTTGGTCCTGGCTGTCATTCGTAGATCTTTGATTGTCTGTAGGGGTAGTTTGCAGCCCAAAAGTATGACAACCATCAACCAGCGAATTACTGGGTACACGATGCGCCTTGGTAAGAACCAAATGGTATCTTGTACCCAGTGACTCTGTTGTGGAGTTCAGATAGGCAGTCGCTTTGTAAAATGCTATTATTCAGTTGTATCCGGTGAGATTAGAAGCCGACCTCAACATAGTTGGGCAGAGTGATTGAAACGCCTTGTATCAGATTAGAAAATTGCTGTGACATTACACAAGGATATACTCGTTAAAGTAGCTTTATGCAGTAGATTGTGCAGAATTATTTTAGTGGGTGTTCAATTGTTTTGTTGATCCTCGGAGTCCGTTAAATGTCTGAGATTTACTATCATTTTTTACTAACGCCTCTTCTCTTCAAGAGGGAGTTATTAACCTCCACGCGGGCCCAGTGTGAGCCCAGGGCCCGGCTTGGTAGATGTCACATGTTTTTGAGTTTTTGGTTCTAGTACAGTCACGGACAAAAGTATGTATACATTCGACTTTATTCAAAAGCGATTTAATCCCTTATTTTTTAAAGGAAATTTTATGTTGTTACAAACATAGCATTTTCGAACCCATAGGTTTATGTAATGTGTCGTATTTCAACGTTGCAATAGTTATTTCACGAAAAAATCGCAATTGAAAGTTGCCAAGTGTTGACGTATTGGTGCTCGTGACTGTACATGTCGGTTTCCTCACGATGTTTTCCTTCACCGTTTTGAGAGCAGTGGTGATGAAATCTGCCTTGGTCCGAATCCACGAACTACGACACGTAAGTCGGGGTTAATCTTCGCATAACTCGACAAACGTGAACGTAATTGTGGGTGTACTAAAATGTACACCTCTGCCCAACCATATGGAAAATACAGGCGTGGTGTTTTATAATATGTAGAAGTAATTAAAGTAACGAATGAGTAACACTGATAAGTACTGAAAACCATTTTCAAATAGCCAAAAAACATAACGTTACAAAAAAGAAAAATTGTAATTCCAATTTGTTACATTTTTTTACGTGCCTTATGTACCGTAGTTTCTTGACATAGTCTAAAGCGTATGTTTAATCTTACTATCCTTATAATAATATTATAAACGTGAAAGTTTGTATGGATTGATGGACGGATGTTTGTTACTCTTTCACGCAAAAACTACTAAACGGATTTGGATGAAATTTGGCACACAGATAGTTTATATCCAGGATTAATAAATGGGATACTTTTTATCCCGATATTCCCACGGGATAGAAACTTATGCCGGTGAAACCGCACGGCGCTGCTAGTAAAGAAATAAAATAAAGTCCTACTTCGAATCTTCCACTTACAAAAAACAAAACAAGTACGTGCAATAAAATGCTAACGAATTAAATAGAAAATGTGTAGTCATTTACAAAATACACACTTTCGTTGCTATTTTCGCTACATACATAGAATAAAATCGATGGTGCTGTTGAATATTTAGAGTAAGTGCAGGAGACGTGTTCAGGCGATGCAAACGTGATGGAAGGTACATAGATGCATATATAAAATTGTACCTACTAGGACGTTGACCGCGTGAAAGGTAAAATTTAAATCGGTGTTGTGGTGTTTCGAAGTTGATTTGGTTTACAAATATCTGGATCGGAAACTCGCCACTTAGATTGGTCCTGATGACACTGTTTTTGACCTGTGTTCATTCATTGAGTTGAGACTGGGTAAAAACAAGAAATAATAAAAAAAAAATTGACACATGGAGTATCAACGTACAGTCACGAGCAAAAGTATGTATACACTCGGCTTTATTCAAAAGCGATTTACTCCTTTATTTTTTAATGAAATTTTATATTGTTACGAACATACCATTTTCGAACCCATAGGTATAAGTAATGTGTCGTATTTCAACGTTACATTCGATATTTCTCGAAAAAATTGCAATTGAAAGTTGCCAAGTGTTGACATATTGGTGCTCGTGACTGTACAGTTATCAACATACACAAGGGATTATATATGTATACTTGTTTGCATAAACAGTCTATATAGTTCCTACTACTGGGACACAGGCCTCCTCTCAGTGAGACGGAGTGGGCCATAATCCACCACGCGGGCCTAGGTGCAGGTTGGTAAATATCACATGTGTTCGAATTTTTTGGTTTTTAAGACATGCTGGTGGCCTCACGATGATTTCCTTCACCGTTTTAAGAGCAGTGGTGATGAAATAATTTACACAAAGTAAAGCGCCTCACTGGGTTCGAACCTACGACCCACAATCCGTACTTAAGTCGCGGTCGTTAACACTGAGCACGATACGGCTTAGGGGTTAATCGATAATCCAAATGTTATATATGTAGTTTTGCTATCGTTACGATTCACTCACAATAACAACAATACCAGGGCCCGTATTCCCGTAATTTAAAACGTTCAAAATCTAGTCGCAGTCTCATGTCGGCGACAAACAAATGTCAAAAACTTGTCAAAATGTAGGGAAATTAGACGTATTTTTGACAGATTGAGACTGAGATCAGACTGTGAACGTTCTTAAAATTACGAGAATTACCCTGCAGAACATTGAACATACATTCATCACCAGCATCCTAATTATGTAATCACAATTCGAATCATTTTGAAGGATATTGCTAATCCATTGCGTCATATGTTCGAAAAATGTGTCTGCTCAACAATGTAAATAACGCAATGAATGTTGTTGAACTGTCAAAATGAAACTTATTGCTACTGATAGTGTGCTACACAATTACCCCGCTATTATCGCCTACGGATTCACTCTACCAGATCATACTATAGTCCTATCTAGTTCTGCCGAAAATCATTTTAGGAAAACAGCACAGAAATTGAACCTCTGACATCACAGAGTTTCGATGACCGTCAAAAGAACGTCAAAAAATAAATGTGACATCCATATAGTAGTTTACGTGTCTTTGTGAATTATTTATCCCGACGCCTCTTCGAAGTTGGTGCGGCTGGCATCCCGCCAGCTGTCGGAGAAAGAGTGAAAATAACGCCACTGACCTTTGCTGGCCTCCGCTTCACCTTCGCACTTGAGAACGATATAGATGAAGTAGATTTATGGGAGTAGGATAGGAGTTTTGTCATATGGGATAGATAAAAATATTACAGCAGACGAGTATCCGGTGGAGCAAATGAGTCCTGGAGTGGAGACCGCGCATCGGCAAGCGTAGTGTGGGACGCCGCCCAGCTAGATGGACGGACGACCTTAAGAAGGTGGCTGGAACGGGCAGTGGACTGCAATAGGCTTAGTTGATTGAAAGATATTGCCTCATTATGTGAAGATCCTCTGCATGAAACTCCGTACTAGTTTTGTATAAATTGAGAAATGCATTAACAGAGAGAGTCCTGGCACCCATAACACAAGTTTAATCTTAGCTTGGGTGCCAGTGGAATAATCAGTGATTTATGCAAGTTTAATGTCATAGAATTAACTTATTGCCTCAAATGATAAAAATGGAAATAAAGTTACGGAGAACGTCTGGAAATGTTCTCCGGTCAGGTTTCAGTATAAATAAAGAAATAATAATACACGAAACATTGTGATGGGTGCGAGATAAGCTGTTGACAACAGTAAAGATGACTCTTGGCCTTCTAATTGTCACTTTAGAAAGATTCTTAGGCTACTGTTTTTTCCGATGAAAAGCTTTGGAACTACCGTTCATTGCATTGAAGAAAAATAGAGAAGTCTGAAACGTATTTATGGCGTTTATTCATAAACGATGATTAAAATTAAGTGAAGGTCGAACGTCAAAAATGTATGGTTAAACAGTCCCCTAATCACTACCTGCTTAACTTTAAAGAAGTTTATGAATAAAGTTGTTTATGTTAAGTCCGCGAATAGGCATCAAATTACCTACGTAAATGCCTAAATTGAGTATGAAATTAAAATTTCCTTAAAATGATCATTTGGAGTCTCACTTCCTTGACATACATAAGTATTTTGAGCATGCACATAAAAAGAAACGAACTCTTTCTTGTCTGTATGTATGATTACGAAACGTATCACGAATTTTCACAGACATTATTCTTCTGTAGCAAACCGAGCTTTACTTTTATTGTGAGTTATATTAAACTCACATGTTTTATAGGTACTGTATTTTATGCACGCGTTGCTAAAACATTCGCGATTCCTTAACTGAGAAAATTTCGCTTTTCTGTGAACCTTTTCCCAAAGATTTCTGGAAAACGTCTCGCAGATCTCGCTTGCTTTTCCAAGTCTTTAATCTTGCAAGCACAACTACCACTTCAGGATTTTCATAAAAGAGTTTAAACAAGGAGAATCTTACCAGAATATACAAGAAAATATTTTGGCCAGTTCGCAAACTGTAACCATGAATTCAGCATATGATTCTAGCCCCGTAGAGTAGAATTGTATGTCGGTTATCAAAAAAAAAAAAAAAACCCGCTGTTTCATAGAAACCTGCAATACCTACGCGGTCAAAATGCATGAAACAACTATTTTTTTTTGTTTTCATTGGGTCAAAATTTGTCCTGTATAACATCGCTTCTAGAAAAGGTCTCGTACAGCTCTTTAAGAAGAGCACTAACACTAAATTATATTACCGTGTGGTGTGTGGCCTTCCTCCATAAGCACATTCACACGAAGCACATTGGCTTCATTGGCACGATACTCATCAAAGCGCACTCATTACTTAGCGCATACTTCATTAAGCCGTGCGCAAACAGTAGACGTTTGCGCGTAATATGCGCTAACTGCGCAGATATGCGGAAACGAGAACCCTCAAACAACGCTAATCGGGTCTCAAATAAGAATGACGCACAAAATTATCTTGTTATCAGGAAGTAAAGCTCATCTTATGGTTTCTACTAGCTTTTGGCTGAGTCTTCGCACCCCGAAGATCCGATATTATCCGACGGGAACTTACTATCGGAATAAAAAGTATTCCATATCCTAAACTAGGTCATGGTTTACCTGTGTGTCGTATGTCATCAAAATCCGTTCAGCCGTTAAGACGTGAAAAGGTAACTAACAGACAGACTTGCTTTCGCATTTCTAAAACAAGCTTCTACCCGCGTCTTCGCCTGCGTGGATGTCGGAAATTATCTCACGGGAACATGCTACCGGGACGACAAGCACCCTATGTCCTTCCTCAGGATGCCATCTATCTCCTTGCTAATTTTATCGAAATCCGTTCTGTGGTTTAGGCGTGAAAAGGTTACATACAAACAGAGTTACTTTCGATTTTTTAATGTTAGAATTACTAATACTTCTTCATATCTCTATCCTCTATATCTCTATTTTTATATCTTCTATCTTTATTTTTCTGAGATGAGCAAACATGGAATCAGTCATGAGTACTCTCACTACGTCGTTACTTTCTCGTTGTTATTTATTTTTTATTTTTTTTAACTGTGTTTAGTTTACTTTAGTTTATGATCTTCCTGTACGAGTTGCAATAAATACTTTTTCTTTCTTTCTTTCTCTACCATTCTTATTCAACTTCCATTACGAGGAACAAGCTTCTACGCTTTGGTGACTTTAAAAGAGTAATCGCGGGATTTCCTTTCCGTTAATGGTCTTGTGTTATTCTATTGTTGCTTCTTGAAGCTACGTATTTTGGTCGTAGGGATGTTTTTGGCTTTTTAGAGACTTTTTGGTCCTTTGAAACTACAAGAATTTCTGTAATAGTAATCCTGGACATTTCACACAGCGCCATCCAGTCCCAAGCTAAGCAACCTAATGCTTGTGTTATGGTAACAAGATGGCTGATAAACTACTTATATACATTTTTTTTTTTTTTGTAAATACTTACATCTTATAGATAGAAAAACACCCAGACTCGGAACAAATACATGTAGGTCATACAAATATTTGTTCCGTGCGGGAATCGAACCCGCGACCCGTGCCGTCAAAGTACTAAGTGCCGTCAGTTCTGTAAAAGTACTAAGACATGACACGACATTACTATGTCCATTATTTTTTTTTCGTCTAAACGTATAGGGTACGCACGACGACATATGAAGCTATACATTTCCAGTATTTTCAGACTTCTCATTGTACGAAAAACCTAAACAATGCGACGTCAGCTGACACTACAAATGTGTAGCTTGATATGTCGTCTTGTGTACAGACGTGTTTCTTGGCATTTATGTATTTTCATGTCTAAATCCTGAATTTGTTCTAAAAACACAGTCTTCCACAATATTACGTAGTATCCTATAAATGTAGGTCTGTACGGTAATACCTAAGTTGGAATGACATTATCGCTGATAACACGTGATTGATATCGCTGATACGACGCTGATAAGAGCTGATAGATAGTTAAACTATTCCATGTGCAATACTTCTCACTGGGAATTTGAATACACAAGTAATCAAATCTACAGTGAGAAGTATTGCACTGATTGAATGTAACATTGAATAATTTCCTTCTAGTCCCATTTTGAATCATCTGCATTTTCCCAACTATGTTGGGGTCGGCTTCCAGTCTAACCGGATGCAGCTGAATACCAGTATTTTACATGGAGTGACTGCCTATTTGACCTCCACTACCCAGTTACTGAGTAATACGATACCCCATGGTAAGACTAGTTGTCAGACTTCCGGGCTTCTGACGACCCGTCCAAACTGCCAAAGATGCACGATTGGCAGCTATCCCATTTTAAATGACACTCCAAATTTGGAAGTACACACGGCTACACGTCAAGCTATACATAACCAGTTTGTCTTGGCCTCACTTTGTATTATATTTTCTCACAATGAACGGTCAGCCAATACTGGTTTTGCATAGCTTGATGTGTAGCCGTGTGTACCTATTACAAAACATTTTGTTAAGAATAACATCATTACATAACATGGGTTGGGCAGAGATGTATCTATAGTACACCCACATTTCGCCAGTTATATTTAAGTGCCAAGTAACAGGGGACGAGCCTATTGCCAACAGCCGGGCTCAGCTCCAGACTCCAGGCTGCTACTGAGCAATTCCAGATGGAAAAACTTAATTACACTTTGCCTGGGAATCGAATCCAGGACCTCATGCCCAGCAGTAACTCTCGCGACCACTACACCAACGAGGCAGTCATATATTTCGTTCACCTATCTGAAGGCCTATTCTCGTAATAAAAAACGTTCAAAGTCTAGTCGCAATCTCATCTCAGCGAGAATCAATGTCAAAAATGTAGGGAAATTAGAGGTGTTTTGGACTGAGATCAGACTGTGGACGTTCTTAAAATTACGAGAATTGCCCCTCTGTTTATTTAGATTTTATGTTCGCGTTTTCTTAGGTTTAGGCTGTATGTGACACTGTTTTCAACCTTTCCAAAACCCAAAGTTAATTAATATATTTGCTTAAATGTACAGACGCCAGCACATCCAGCTACTACAATCTGTCAAATTTCTTTAATGGATTTTCACCTTTATCGCTAAAGCATTAAGGTTCAAGGTTTATCGGGGAAATTTGAAAGTTTCGGGTAGCTTGACCTGCTGGCGTCTGTACAAAACTAGTTAGCAGCCATGCATTAACATTTCATGACACAGTTGACGGTATTAAGGCAGGATATTCTGTATGTCAAATGATAAAATTACATACAAAATATGTATTTTTTTTTAATATACATATCTAACAACACATTTACTCATTTTATTCTATAAAAGGCACGTTTATAACCATTAACGGCTTTGTACTTACTTAGTATCGTAATCGTATCCGGATATTATCGCGAATTCCGTTCGTATGTTGTAACTTGATTGATATTTTATAATAGTACACTCGTGGTTATTACCCATTACCGATTGTGCACTGAACTGAGTAATCTTCTACACTAATTAGTTCATTCCGAAGTCACGTAACCCCCGAAGTGTTAGGCAGGGGTGTTCCTATAGTATACCCACATATCGCCAGTTATGATTACATAGAATGAAAAAAAAAAACATCAAATCAATAAGGGTAGTAAGCTGTCATTCGTGGATCTTTGACAGTCGTTACGGGTAGTCAGAAGCCCGAAAGTCTGACAACCAGTCTTACAAAGGGTTTCGTATTACCTAATAACTGAGTTGTGGAAGTCAGATAGGCAGAGGCTCCATGTAAAATACTGATACTCAGCTGAATCCGGTTAGACTGGAAGCCGACCCCAACATAGTTGGGAAAAGGCTAGGCAGATGATGAAATCAATAAGGGTAGTAGCTAGGCTTGCTAGTTGCTATACTCCAATCTGAATAAGGTTAGACATTTAAACAAACCTTTTTTACAGTCCGTTCAACCGATTTTGACTTCTATTGCATTCGTGGCATGACAAATGGCAGCTGCAGTAAATAGTTTGTATTGTAACCACTTTTTTGCTTTTAATGCCATCCTTATGCCTACGGAATAGAAGTTTAAATCGGTTGAACGGGCTATAAAAAAGGTTTGTTTGAATGTCTAACCTTATTCAGAATGGAGCATAGGATGCCATTACATACATATATTGTCCTCCGTAGTAGGGTTGCCAGTAGCGGCAGAAGTTGCACATGGATGTTTCAGGGCAGCAACTGCAAAACTTTCTAATTCCCTTGTTAAGTCCAACTACAGATCAAGTTATAGTTTCAATTAAGTACTTTGCTACCGAGCTTCTTGATCATTTGTTGAACTATTCCGGAACGACCATCTTTTTAACCTTAACCTTTAACCTTATTAGTTGTTACAGTCAGCAACAAAAGTCAATTAACTCTGTTACTTTTACAAATCATTTAAATTGATACAAAATGATGAGATACATTGGTTTTCAGTATTTCATGTAAATAGCAAAGAGTTAATTATTCTTAAATATTCTATTACTACATGTTTTTTAAGAATATTTTAAGCTCAATAATTAAGATTTAAACAACTGAAGTGTTAACCGACTTTTGTTGCTGACCGTACATCTATAAATAATGATTGACTTGTTGGTCTAATGGTCGCAAGCGCTACTGCTGAGCATAAGGTCCTGGGTTCTATTCCCAGGTCGGGCATAGTGTAATTGGGAACTTCTCAGTAGCAGCCCGGAGTCTGGATTTCTGTCGGTTGTTGGCAACAGCCTCGCCTCCTGTTACATGGAACTTAAACGTAATGGCGAAGTGTGGGTGTACAGTCACGAGCAAAAGTATGTATACACTCGGCTTTATTCAAAAGCGATTTACTCCTTTATTTTTTAATTAAATTTTATATTGTTACGAACATAGCATTTTCGAACCCATAAGTTTATGTAATGTGTCGTATTTCAACTTTGCATTCGTTATTTCACGAAAAAATCGCAGTTGAAAGTTGCCAAGTATTGACATATTGGTGCTCGTGACTGTACACAAGCACTCCCTCTGCCAAACCCTCCGGTAATTACAGGCGTGATGTTATATTATGTTTTGTAACGTATTTATTAGTTGGTACGTCAATAAATAAACTCCTTACTTATAGTACAATTAAGCTGACAATATAATGGACGTAAGTACGTAAACACGCGCGCACCTTACCGATGACGACCATCATTGGTCACAAGGCTGTCACACAATGGCGTTGATTCGTGTCCAATGTATACCATTCATTGTCACCTATTATGCTAGTCTAGGCTTGTGTGTGTCTTGGCTTGAATTGGTAGAGTGAGCGTTTGGTCTAGTAAGTAGTTATAATAAGTGCTACCTCCCCAAAACCAATCCGCCTTTTCCCAACTTTGTTGGGGTCGGCTTCCAGTCTTAACTGGATGCAGCTAAATAGGTTACAGTATTTTACATGGAGCGAGTGCCTGTCTGACCTTCCTCAACCAAGTTACTGGATACACCTTGGTAAAAACTGGTTGTCAGACTTTTAGGCTTCTGGCTACATTTACTTTAGGCTTCTGATTACAGCCAGGATCGACGGATTGACGTACTGGCCACCCATCCACGAACCGACTGCGGCAAGCGTAACTTAACCTTTGATCCGACCCGTTCCGCTGTTACTATTTAGCCAAGTGCCTCTGCAATATTAATCTAAAGAGGAGAGGAATATATTTTGCTTTAATATGAATATTAGGTAGGTATTAGATATTGGCAAACAGGTAATCCCTAAGCAATCACGTGGAACATACACACGAGTAGCATTTAGTTTAGTTATGTGTTACGTACCCCGTGGGTGGGTTTATTTATCCATTTATATCTATACTAAAAAACTAAAGAGTTTGTTTGTTTGAACGCGCTTGTCCCTGGAACTATCAGTCGGATTTGAAAAAAATTGCATTTGATAGTTCAATTCTTGAGGAAGTTTATAAGCTATTTAATATCACGCTAGGAACCATGGGAGCCGAGCCAAAAGAAAAAAAACCGGCCAAGTGCGAGTCGGACTCGCCCATGAAGGGTTCCGTTACGTTACGATTTATGACGTATTAAAAAAAAACTACTCACTAGATCTCGTTCAAACCAATTTTCGGTGGAAGTTTATATGGTAATGTACATCATATATTTGTTTTAGTTTTATCATTCTCTTATTTTAGAAGTTACAGGGGACACACATTTTACCACTTTGGAAGTGTCTCTCGCGCAAACTATTCAGTTTAGAAAAAAATGATATTAGAAACCTCAATATCATTTTTGAAGACCTATCCATAGATAACCCACATGTACGGGTTTGATGAAAAAAAAATTTTGAGTTTCAGTTCTAAGTATGGGGACCCCCAAAATTTATTGTTTTTTTTCTATTTTTATGTGAAAATCTTAATGCGGTTCACAGAATACATCTACTTACCAAGTTTCAACAGTATAGCTCTTATAGTTTCGGAAAAAAGCGGCTGTGACATACGGACGGACAGACAGACAGACAGACAGACAGACAGTACGAATCCATAAGGGTTCCGTTGCCATTTGGCTACGGAACCCTAAAAAGTCAGAAGGAACGCTAAGCGAAAACTAAGTAATAGCGAGGGCAGGCGACGCGATTTCACGCTGACGAAGTCTTGAGCAGAGGCTAGAGGTTGAATATAAATATAATATAATCCTCACGAACTCCTTCCTATAAATAAAATAGTAAACATTGTCTAGTTTTAGTGTAGAGTCACGAGCACCAATATGTCAACACTTGGCAACTTTCAATTGCAATTTTTTCGTGAAATAACGAATGCAACGTTGAAATACGACACATTACATAAACCTATGGGTTCAAAAATGCTATGTTCGTAACAACATAAAATTTCATTCAAAAATAAAGGAGTAAATCGCTTTTGAATAAAGCCGAGTGTATACATACTTTTGCTCGTGACTGTACGGGAAACCATAATAAAATTGTATTTTTGAGGCGGAGACCTGGTGGCCTGAAATACAGGCTTCGGCTTAGCTTAGGCACTAGTCTCCCACAATATTTTTCTTTAAGCCCATGACTGGACAATATTGTTTTTTTTTGTTATTATTTTATAAGGATATTGTGGTGAGAAAAAAAAATTAATAATTTAATACAATATTAAACTACGTACTACCTTTCACTCTACCAATATAAAGACACCCTTTTTTTTTTGGTGGGAAATCATCAGATAACCTCTCCCGCTCTGACCTGAGCGGAAGGGCGTGTCAGACTTTTACTGACTAAACCCACCCGTGTTCCTTCAGTTGCCTGTGTCAGGGGCCACGGTATCTCTTTCGAACAACCCGCAGCCCTGGCGGATATAAAGACACCCTTGTTGTGCCTATTTATCTTTATTGTGACAGGTACGAAGGTTTTCTGACAATAAAACGTATCTTTAAAAGAAAAGGATGCTTCCACCATATGCCAGAAAAAGGAGACCTATAGTAACTATGTTTTAAATGTATTTCAAGAGCGGAAAGGATATTACAGGATACGCTCTCAGGAAAGTGTCGTTCAAAAACTAATAATGAAACGGATGTTTTCGGGTTTATTTATAACCATATTGACGACCATGTTGCCTTTTTAAAAGTAAACCTTTTTTAACTTCTTTTGGAGCGAGATATATGTGTAGACTCCCTACTACTAAAGCTTAATGCTTCTCCAAGATCTTTTCTGACAGGAGTACTTAAACTAACCAATAAGCAGAGCTAAACAGTCTCATCATAATCCTCACAGATCTCATCACAATCATCCTCTTATATAAAAGAAGACTAGCTTTTGCTCGTGGCTTCGCCCGCGTGGATGTCGAAGTATATCCCACGGGAATGTATTACCGAGATTAAAAGTACCCTAACTGTTAACCCAACAACAAAACAATTAACTATGAACAATTTTGTTTGCTAAATTTCGTCCGAATCCGTTTGCCGTTTTTGCGCCAATCCGGAACATATCCAGGTAAACAGACACTTACTTTAACACTTAACTTTTTTCAAAAATATTCAATATACTGTTTTTACTTCGTTGCTATTTTAATATAATTATAAAATTATGGCTATCTACATAGCTATTAGTTATAGGCTTCCTACATAAATCGCCATAATTATAATATATCCTGTGTCTATACATTTATATCGAGCCTATTTTGTACCACTGCAGGGCAATAAAGGCCTCCCTTACTTCCTTCTTCTACTAATGTGGGCCAGGATATCTTTATAATCTTACGTAATCATAAGGTGAAATCTACTGATCATACACATAGTCATCTACGTGCCCCTAGTCATCCAACATCCTTAGACCAATACCACTCGACATAATACAGCTACACAATGACAGTAGTTCATCCATAATTATGCATACAGAGATGCGCAAGCGCGTGACGATGCAATCATGACTGTCATCAGACATAATATCATGCGATCACCATCAATCATCTACGATATAATCGGTATGCTTTGACGAGTTATTAAGAAGATTGTCGTAATTAATAGTTAAATAGTCATTTGTTGAGTCTTATTTAGAAATTATTTGTTTGTTAGGTTTCCAGTTTCAATTTGGAACTGCACCCTAATTGCGTAACACACAATCAATCGGATCGGTTTCATTTTGACAGTTCAACAACATTCATTGCTTTATTTACGTGTTGAGCAGACAAATTTTTCGAACTTATGAAGCAATGGATTAGCAATTTGCTTCAAAATGATTCAGATTACGATTGATTGTGTGTTACGCAATTAGGGTGCCGGTTGATAAAGAAAGCGACCAAGTACGACTCGGACTCGCAAACGACGGGTTCCGTACCACCTTACAATATTTAACACTACATATCTAAAAAAAACACGTTTCTTATATAGAAAGAGAATAATTATATTTTTATTATTTGTTGTGCAGCGGTCATAGTAGTATACACCTTGTGAAAATTTCACGTGTCTACCTATTACGGTTCAAAAGAGACAGCCCTGTGATAGACAGACACAGACGGACGGATGAACAGCGCAGCCTTAGTAGTCGAAAGAGATTTTAGATTTTACTTTAAACATAAAGTAGTACTTGTAACTATAAAGGGCAGAAGAATGGTGATCATTTGAAAGCATTAACATATTAATTGGTAGTGTGGGAACTGGAAAGAGCTGATGCAGCTTTAAGAAAAAGTTTTTGAGTTAGCAAACGATTGTCGTTTTATTTCAGTGGTCCAAAAAGCCTCTCTTAAAAAGCCTTGAGAATAAGTGGACCATAACAGCGATACAACCTAGAAAACTACACGAAATTTCTGCCGAAAAAAAAGAAAAACACTTTTCTGCCAAAACATATTTCACCAGCTCATCAACTATGTAGGTATGTGATGTTCAAAAGCTCTCTACGTCTCGGGAACCGTTTAAAACTTTACCAACACGCCAGACTTTCTCATTTTGGTAAACGTTTATTTCACACCCTTTTGGATTTTCATGTAAACATGTTTATAGCTGTTTTGAAACGTTGCTTACGCGAGAAAAATAAACGAAAGAGGAACATTTAATGCATCAGGTGGTTATTTTACTTTGCAAACTACTGCGGGGATGTTTTATTTTTTTCTGGGAGAGAAACTTTGTAATACATTGGGATAAACACCTCAAATCTATACTAAAGTTAAAGAGTTTTCTTGTTTGTTAGTTTGAACGCAATAAACAGTCGGATTTGAAAACTTTTGTTTGCATTGATACCCCAATTCTTAAGGAAGGTTATATAATAATAAATAAATAATAAATATCCCTGGACATTTCACACAGCGCCATCTAGTCCCAAGCTAAGCAACCTAATGCTTGTGTTATGGTAACAAGATGGCTGATAAACTACTTATATACATTTTTATTTTTTTTGTAAATACATACATATTATAGATAGAATATGCTATTTAAGATTACGCTACGACCCTTAGAAGCCGAGCAAAAAGGCAGAAAGAACGCTACGCGAAAACGAAGTAAAAGCGAGGGCGACCGATGCGATGCGATGCGGTGGGTCGGGGTCTGAAATTTCACGTGGACGAAGTCACGGGCGCTAGTCGTTCATAAAATTCTCTAGGGTGCTCTAATTCAATCGTTGTAAAAGTAATATGGCTCACTGATTTTTAGTGTTTAGTCAGATAGCTACCATGCAAATTCAACATTGTAGTCCAGAAGGCAGTTGATCGATAAGAAAACTAGGTTTCTAATGTTATCAATGTAAATCATGGTGTCCTAATTGTATATTATGTCAAGGGCACAGATTGATAATAGATATCTATTTAATATAAAACCTTTGGAGCCAGATTAAGCCTCATATAAAGAAATGTTAATGGAATCATCCAGTACATCTTAAAAGCTACCAAAATGTTGTAAAGGTTGTAAGAAAACAATATTCTTCTTCACCAGCATCCTTTACAGGTGTAAAAGGTGTCTTTATACAGGGTGGCAGGGACATCGACGTGCACACTGAAACCATGAATTCAGCACATGATTCTAGATCCCCAGTGTAGAAATTTTTCGTAGGTTATTAAAAATAAATCTGTTGTTTCATAGAAAAGTGTAATACCTACGCGGTCATAATGTATGGAACAGCATTTTTTTTTTTAACTTTGAAATTTTTCGTTTGGAATAAGTTTAGAATCATGTACTGAAACCATGGTACCAGGTTGCGCGTCGATGTCCCTGCCACCCTGTACTTGTCTGTCATCCAAATAAGCTAATCGAATCCACCAGCGCTTTTCACTACGTTGTTAGAGGACAGAAAACCTCTCTAGCTTCTTATAAACAAACATTTGCAATACATTCTTCTTCAATAAACCATAGGCTTTATCCTCTAAAACCATTTCCTTCAATTATGTAAACTACTACCTAAACATAGGCGCAAACGCCTCTTCGTTTACGCGCGAGCTTCAGTATATAGAAACTGTAGAAAGTTATCGACTCTCTTCACGTAGTGTGTCACAGACAGCATGACAAGTGTCGTCTGCACCGTGACATGTGTCGACTGCTTCCTGGCTTGTGGCTTGTGCAACCGTGCAGTTTAGTGCATGTTCTAGGTCTTGGGTTGTTTGGTATGCTAGGTAGGTGTAGTACGTCGTTTTGCAGATCATTAATGGTATTGCAACGTTTCATGTTGGTATGTAGGGAAAGTCACTATCAACCACCAATACGCGCCGACGGCACGGTTGGCGCAGTGGTTAAGCGATTGACTGCTGCGCTGCGTGTCGCGGGTTCGATTCCCGCACGGAACAAATATTTGTATGACCTACATGTATTTGTTCCGAGTCTGGGTGTTTTTCTATCTATAATATGTATGTATTTACAAAAAAAAAAAAAAATGTATATAAGTAGTTTATCAGCCATCTTGTTACCATAACACAAGCATTAGGTTGCTTAGCTTGGGACTAGATGGCGCTGTGTGAAATGTCCAGGGATATTATTATTATATATTATTATTATAATACCTTACCAAGTCTCGTGTTTTCTTTTTTGTTCATCCCTTTGTTGGGATTAGATAAATAAACAGCGTCAAGTTTCAACTTTTTTTTTTTTTGTTAGCAGTTAATGTCCCACTGCTGGGCAAAGGCCTCCTTACTCTCTTTCCACCTCTCTCTGTCCAGAGCTGCCAAGGACCAATCTTTATTAATTTAACTAGCTGACCCGGCAACGTTTTGCCATATAAATTATTTCTAGCTGCCCGGCGCTACTTCGTTCGCGTGGTGTCCTACCCCCTACTAGGGTAGGGACTAGGACTAGGAGAACTAGGGTAGGGGAGTAGTGTAGGAGTAGGGTAGGGGTAGGCCCCTACCCTACTCCCACACTACTCCTAACGTATTCAAAACCCTTAATTTAATACGTGCTTCAATTCGAGTGGACCCGCGTCTACCGTACCGAAGGGACGATCGTCAAATGTTTGACAGGAAAGTGGGTAGAACAGTTTATATGGGAAAATGAAATTGTTGTTTTTACTATCTTCCTCGCAATTTTTCCATATTTTCTCACCGTTTAAACCTTCCCTGGACTACGGCAAACATTTCAAAACCCAAATCAGCTAAATCGGCCCAGCCGTTCTCGAGTTTTAGAGCGAAACAAACGAACAGCAATTGATTTTTATATACAGGCTGTTAGTGTAAACACCGTTGTCACTAAAACCATAGGTAATTGACTTAATTATAAAAATGTTTATCTGAATTTAAAAATAAATAAACGTTATTTTCTTTCAAAAATGTAAGAAAGTTTCTGTCCGACACCGTCCGTAAATTCATGCGCTTGCCGGCCTGCGGCACGCGCTGCATAGATAAGGGAAGTACTGACGACGCACTGTTTCCCGCGCTCCGTCTACTTTGCCCTTGCGTGCACTTGTATAGGGTGAAATAATTTTGAAGAAAAATTGAGACTTTACTTTAAAAAAATATATATTTTTTTTTCATTTAATTTACGTTCTGTAAGTGAAACCAAACCACTAATTTCAAGGATAACGGTGTTTACACTAACAGCCTGTATATAGATTATTTTTAACAAAAACAATTAGGTCGTTAAAGCTTCGGAAATTTTACTGCAAGCCCGCTTGTCCCATTAAGAATTTAATCCTTTAATAAAACACGTTGGTCGCCCTAAAACACATACATAAACTAACGCCTTTCCTCGCTTGGTTTTCGCCCTATAGCATGTAAATCACAAAACATATCTGCAAATCCTAGAACCCAAGGACGCATAAGTAGTCTTGACTTTTATAACAACCCACACACGGTGGTTCCCTAAGAGGAAGAATACTCGTCTTTACAATTGAATCTAGAATTTTCTTTGGTGTATTCAAAATCTAGGTTTACTTCGAAGACTATAAACCAGAAACTGCATCACAATGCTCCTACCTTGTGTTTGTGTAGGATTATTCTCAAAGCGCCTTTGTTACCTGATACGCTTGTACTTGGGATGAAGTGATAGCTTTATGGAAACTGGGTCAGTCCCGTTTCCAATGAATTAATCACTCTCTACTGATTGGTTTGAAATTAACACGGCCATCATCAAAGGCTATCGTTATCGAAGACTGAATTATTATGACAGATAATATTTATCAAGATATTATAATGTTTTTGTTCTGTAAAACAACAGAAATAAAGTAGAAAAGTTCAGTTTCTACTTTAACCTAATGCTATTTAATGCTGGGTGAAGATCTTCCGTCTCCAACCTTTTCTTACTTACCTGATCAAGGGCCCATTAATATTACTGACAATGCGACATAATTGTTAAAATATGACAAAATATACAGATTTTCACGACACGTGCTGTTTAGATAAGCACTAAAACTATGGAAAAAAAATGGCGGATCTCCAGTCATCTGCCAATTTTATTAAATAGGCCCCTAATCTCCACAGATTAATTTCTACCATTTAAAAGTAGAGCTATCATCAATTAGATGTTTTAAAATCTCGAGAAACCTAACGTTCATTTTCCCTTGTCCACAGTCAATGATCCAGCTAAAAGAACGCAAAGAAATGGACGAGGCATTCAAGAAGGCGCAGAAACCCTGGGCGAAGCTACTGCAGAAGGTGGAGCGCACGCGGCTGGAGTACCACACGGCTTGCAAGCAGGAGAGAACGGCACAGAACCAGGAGAGGAACGCCAGCGGAGACAGCTCACTTAGTCCGGATCAGGTCAGTGGATGAATCTTTATAAGAAATAATGAAATTTTGTGACAAGAGACAACAATTTAAAAATAACTTAAACCGTCGCAGGACACTGAATGAGACCCAATAGATGTTTTATTGTTATTACGTCTGGGGGCGTTTAGTGTCCCGCAAAGTTTTAACAAAAGCAATGCTTAAGAAGGAAAGTAAAATTTGTATCAGTCATGAGACAACAATTTAAAAAGAACCGTAAACAAAATAGTAGAAAATTAAACCGTGCGAGTATCACGTGTGTGGCATAAAGGCATTCAGTTCAGTATAGTAGCAGGCACCAGAAATAGTGAGTGATGGTCTAGTAGAGGAGAAGACTACAGTCTGAAGGGATTCGAGGGAAGTAGGTCTTTAATTATTGGAAGAAACCGGCTAAAGGAATCTATGTGGGATGAAGCTTTAGAATTAGCTTACTCGGTCAAACATATACTCGCCTCAGAACTTATGTAAATCTACATTATACACATAGTGTTCAGAAAGTTACGGGTAGGTTTAATGCTGAAGCATGTAAGTGTTCGGCAAGGGTTTTAAGGCAATAAAGGTTTAGGGAGGGCGCCCACGAGCAGCCAGCCCAGCAACTTTTTTGTCTCTTTCGCTGTCTCCTCACCGAGATTTGGACGCAACGCTACATTTTTTGTTAAATTTTCGGTTGAGCGGCAACTGCCTGACCGGCAACTTTTTTGTCGCCGTGCACGCACTTGTATTGCAACCAAAAGACGGGCGAAAGTTGCATCCAAACCCACGGACAAAAATGTCTCCCAGCTGTCGCGTCGCTACGAGTACATGCACGCACTTTCATACAAACCCGTAGACTAGATGTGAGAGATAAATTAGTTGCTCTCCGCAAGTAATTTAATCTCTGAAACGTTGCTCGGGGGTCGTCCGGATCCCTTATAAGAAGTCTAATTTTGTTTTGTGGACCTTCATTTGTTTGAGATAAGTTCTTCTTAAAAAACATAATTGCTCATATTACTAGAATCTTCGCTCAAAGAGGAAAACTCAATTACAAAGATATACACATAAAAGAAATCTTATAAGCACCAACCAACCTTCATTTAGAAGAAATTCCAAGAATATTAAATCTAAAACATAAACAGAGTTCTATGTAAAATATATTTATCAATATACTTTACCGCTCTACACGAGTAAGGAATGCCGTTCTCACACTGGCTACGAACAATTCCGCACAGACTGGAATGTAGGTGAGGTTCGGGCCTTCTTCATCATCACCGATTCGCGGTCTCCATTCAAAAGCATGTCAGTCCTTCTTGCCGGATTGCCGCCAGGGCTCTGGAGGCAAAAGTCCTCGCCCACATATGGGAGTGGCGAGAGGAGGCAAAACGCCGGGGCGTAACTCCGCTGCCGCGAGAAATCACGTTACAGCGGGCAGAGTTCCGGCGGGATCTCATGGCGACATAGAGAGTGCGATTGTCGCAACCCAGTGCTGGGCACGCCACAATTGCGGCGATAAGTCCCCTCTTGGAGTGGCTGGAGAGGCGCCACGGCGCCCTCACCTTCCGCCTGACGCAGGTCCTCACCGGGCACGGTTGTTTCGGGAGGTGTCCGGAAAGAGATGTCAGCACGAACTGACGGGGTCCGCTAGGGCCGATGCCTACCAGTGCCGCGGGTTGTTCGAAAGAGATACCGTGGCCGCTGGCACAGGCAACTGAAGGAACACGGGTGGGTTTTAGTCAGTAAAACTCTGACACGCCCTCCCGCTGCGCGCAGAGCGGGAGAAGTCATGTGATGATTTCCCACCCAAAAATGTCAGTTCCAACGACCATCAGTTTGACGGTTAGCTTAGCAGGTTGTTTGCTAAAGCAGGCTTTACATAGGTGACTATAGCCTGTCTAAATGGCAATTCGGCTAGATCGCAGGTGACTAAAACCGCAAGTTTCAAAGGTTTCGACTTTTGTAGTGCGGCGACAAGTCGGCGGGTAACTAAAATCGACCGTGAAAATGCTCAGTCGCAGGTAAAGGTCAACATTGTGACGGAAAAATTAACTAATTGCTGCGATTTCTATTGACCTATGTAAATGCGGTGGCGATTCGGCTCGTGAGGTGATTTGGTAAGCGACCAGCCGCACGGCGAAAATCGACCTACCTAATCTCTGGGCCATGCATGTTCGGCGTGATCTCGCACAGGCTGGTAGTGTGTGTGAAGCCGGCTTTAGATCAATACACGTGGGATTCATTCGTTATGAGGTTCCCTGATATTTCCATAGTAAAAACAGCGGTGTTACAATATTGCAATATACAAAACACTCGAAGCAGGATCCGCGGGTTCAGATTATTAAACAAGTCGTTACTTACGTTTTTTAAAGGGATCATTCAAAATATAGGCAATGTGCGGGGTAATTGCGTAACACATTAAAAGTTGCAAATTTTGACATTTCAACAACATTCATTGCGTTATTTACATTGTTGAGCAGACAATTTTTTCGAACATATGAAGAAATGGATTAGCATTATCTTTCACAATGATTCAGATTATGATTGATAGTGTTACGCAATTAGGATGCTGTATTGGTTGTTGGTGCATTGGAGAATCAACCACAACATTTCATTCAACACCAAAAATTTTGGAAGAGTTTTTCAGAAAACATCATCTCGATTTTCAACATCCTCGGCTTCCGAATCGAATTAAATTCGATTATTTGTCTCATTGACCCAATTTCGCATCGATTCTAAGATGTGAGTAAGCGCAGTAACCCTGTACTTAGGCATTTATCGTATCACAAAGTAGGCAGAAACTGTCACTTCATCCAATACTTTGCAGTATATTTCCAGATAAATTCGACAACATATTTGCTTATACAAGTTATCTCTTATCAGTTGATTGACTTATCAGAACTCGTCCGTGATGCAGTGCGATGGGAATGATAGCGATTCGATACATATCATTATGCCTTAACTACAGCAATATATGAATAATACACAGATATTATAAAAGTATTTTTTAACAGTTAGAATTTGTAACAGTCACATGACGTGTCGCATCTTTTTTAAATTTGTACAAAAGATTTGTCAAAACCAACTTGTAGTTTCAGAGATCAGCGCGTTCAAACAAACAAACAAACTCTTCAGCTTTATTATTAGTATATATCGGTATAGATTTATCAATACCTAAGAACAACAAATACTATTGTTAAAAACAGATAGAAAGGATACACATATAATAAATATTTAATAATAAGGAAAACCATAAAAGCGCTCTTCCTCTTTCCTACTTATTGCAAATTTTGCTGTACCCGACAGGGTTCATAATTGATTCTATTGATTTATACTTACCACCTGTATGTGTACATCATGGATGCAATAAAGATTGAATTGAATTAAATTAAGAATGGCCGGGTCATGTTTTTCCTATGACAGTTAGCTTAGCCTGTGAGGGGCTTGTGGCTAAGTAATAACAGCCGCACGGGTCGATCGATCAGGTTAAGCTACGCTTGCTGCGGTTGGTCCATGGATGGGTGGCCACCTTCATACCAAGACTCCTCCGTGTCTTGGAAAGCACGTCCCGGCTGTCATTCGTGGACCTTTGACAATCGTTACGGGTCGTCAGTAGCCCGAAAGTCTGACAACCAGTCTTACCAAGGGGTGTCGTATTACCCAGTAACTGGGGTGTAGAGGTCAGATAGGCAGTCGCTCCATGTAAAATACTGGTATACAGCTGCATCTGGTTAGACTGAAAGCCGACCTCAACATAGTTGGGAAAAGGCTAGGTAAATGATGAGTTAGCTTAGTCTATGGAACTGTTTCGGAATGTTCACAATCAACAATGCTACATGTCTCCCATTCGATATACAGCATTTCCTTTAGGAGAGTATGACGTGATAACTCCCCATTTGTTTATACGGTTCCGCGTACGATTCGCCGGATATTCGTGAATCATCGACTTTCAGCTCTCGCGCAGCATCGGAATGCAAGTCCAATCACCTGTTTTGTACGATTTCTAACAATATACACTGGAATCAGGTCGGACTGTATTTTAGGATAGAGTTAAACAAGGAAGTTTGGATCGTTCGTCTTTGAGTGATGTTTGTTGAGAAGACTTCAAATACATTGTATTTCAGCAAATTTTAAAGAAAGAAAGAAAACGTACTTATAGCTATTCGTACAAGAAGAACACAAACTAAGTTATATGTCTAAAAAAAAAGTAACTAAGAGAAAAATGAAACAGAAAGTCATATGCGACGCCAAAAGGCTCCTGTCTCAGCATGGTGCGATTGTACTGACTCGCATAGGCCAGGGAAGCATGGGACACAAGGGCTTTACTCAGCATAAGATGAAACAAGGCTGCACTAAATGATGATGATTGTACTAGATTCAATACGTTTTTACGTAGGTGTAATCAAGTGTTCTTTTACAATTTGACTACTAATAACTTTGACATTTTGATATCACATCACCACAACCCGAATTCATCCACTGCTGAGCGAGTGGTTGCGCTAGTCGTTAATAAAAGCAAAATGTAAGTTAAATAAGAAACGGCCAAATAACAAAAAACCGGCCAAGTGCGAGTCGCACTCGCGCACGAAGGATTCCGTGCCATTATCTATAAAAATAAATCATGAGTTGATTGAATGAAAGGTAAATTGCGGTCTACGATTTATGACGTATTAAAAAAAAACTACCTACTAGACCTCGTTCAAACCAATTTTCGGTGGAAGTTTACATGGTAATGTACCTCATATATATTTTTTAGTTTTATCATTCTCTTATTTTAGAAGTTACAGGGGGGGGGACACATTTTACCACTTTGGAAGGGTCTCTCACGCAAACTATTCACTTATTCAGTTTAGAAAAAAATGATATTAGAAACCTCAATATCATTTTTGAAGACCTATACATAGATACCCCACTGGCTGTGACATACGGACGGATAGACAGACATGACGAATCTATAAGGGTTCCGTTTTGTGCCATTTGGCAACGGAACCCTAAAAAGAAAAAAAATACAATGTACCTAAGTTCCAAAAAATACTTACCACATTCACAGAAAATTTAGCTACTTGGGCGATTTTTTCACAAACGTCTAGAAATTCTTTACAAGTCAACTTCAAGCTAACAATATAGCATTTCCTTTGTCAAGTTTACATCTAGAGCGAAGCATTTTGACATTTCCGGAAAAGCATGTAACGAAATGTTCACAAAACTCGTAAAAGTTATACGTCTTCTACTAAACTATAACTTTAATAGACTAATAACTTTTAGCGAGAACATTAACTCAGTACAATGCTTTACATAACTATAAACGACTATTTTAATTGTGTACGAGAAACCATTGAGTTTGCCAATAACACAAAGGAACTTGAAATTGAACCTAATTCACTTTCAAGTTTTGGTTTATGACTAGAAGGGCCAGAGAGCGTTCTAAGATCGAAAACTGAACAGTCTAACAATGATAAGAGTACCTCCGGGAGCAAAATATCTTTTACAGTACACATTAAACGATAGCGCAACCATAGGAAGTGTAATTTCTCCAAATGCAAGTTTTATCTGACACATAACATCAGTCTTAAAAACCTTCCGTACCATATGGTCATGTGGTCGTATGGTGCTATATCCAGCAAGCGTACCTCCTCTCTGTGTGTGTGTGTCACAAAAGATTCTGGTCTACTGCCATGGTAAATTGGACCTTAAGGATTGAATTCCTCACCCCTCATCCCCGTTTTATTTGCCTGACACCTTCTAACAGCACCCCAGCTAATTATAACAACGTATACTCGAAAGCAATTAAGGCGACGACGACTCTAAAAATAATTAAAAAGTCCAAAAAGTTTCGACTAGATTAAGTTCGAAGACGGTTCCCTCAAGTCAGTGGTAAAAATTGAGGAAATGTTGGCTTTAAATCTCGTCTTAGACAGTTTTGAAATGGGTTTGACTTAGAGATTATGAAGCTAAATTTAGAACGGAGAGTGAATCCTAGATATTACCCAAAATCATCTGTAAAGGGTATTACAGTAGGTCAAAGAAAGGCTCGAAATTCTACTAATGTGTTACTTGCGTTGTTGTAAGTGGAATAATCTAAATTATTGGCAGGGACATCGATGCGCAACCTGTTACCATGGATACAGTACATGATTCTGAATCCCCTTGCGCTGATATTTTTAAAAATACGACTCTAAAGTCAGGGCCGCTGCACTACAAAGCTCTAAAAAACCGTAACAAAGTATATATCACCGTAAACTTAAATTGGCCGTTACCGTCCCCCATCGCAGTACATTACAATGATTACACCACCGTAAACATCCCGTTTCCTTTAATTGAATGAACCTCCAGTGCCAAATTATAAACACCACATTGTTGCCAGCCCTATTTTGCATTCATGTCCGTATGTATCTCTTAGCGAGAATAGTTTGAAATTCTCGTAATAGTTCGGAACTGTTCGTGCCAGAATAAGTGTCCCATCGGTATTGCATTTTATTTTGTTCTAGCTTCTGTCCGCGACGTCAGAGTCAGAAATTTCTTGTTCCCCCGACCCAACCCGTCGCATCGCATCGCCTTCCCGCGCTATTACTTCGTGTTCGCTTACCATTCCTTTTCTGGGCTCCTAAGAGTCCTAGCCTGATCTTAAATACCTTATAGCCTTCATCAAAAATTGGGCTATCAAATGCAAAAGGTTTTTTTAAATACGACCGATAGTTCCTGAGATTAGCGCGTTCAAACAAACAAACTCTTGAGCCTTATTATTAGTATATAGATTACAGTAATATTGCACGAATTTTAATGAATGGCATGTTTGAGTTTAACCCCTTTATTTTTTGGCCTAGAACCACAGTATTATTGGAAATGTTTTATGTCTTACTGAAGTTTCATTCATGAAGAAACCAACCTTCTATTCATTCATCTTCATTAATTAAACTACTTACAGTGCGGCCGACGAGAGAATCTGTTCGTGACACGTGTCAGTTTCATACAAACGAATACGTGTTTTGCGAATTTGATCTTTATTAGCTACTCGAATTGTCGCACTGACACGTGTCAGGAACGCATTCTCTCGACGGCGACGACCGGACTGTATTTTTCTATTATGTATTTTTTGACTCACTATCACTTATCAGAGCATTTTGATCCAATTTCCTCAGAGGGAAAATCGAATATTTGTAGAGACATGTTAGGGAAAAAGCCGCTCGGCTTAACTCGAATTGTGCCGACTGAAAGCCGAATATGTGTAGTAATTGCTTCGGGATAGTTGTTCAACAAATACGGCCGAATCGAATGCGCCGACCCGAACATGGTGTACCCTTCAGGCTTCTCTTATAAACTGTTGGACATTTCCCCCTACTTTAAACTTCACTGTAACCTGTTGAGTCACTCTTTATTAATTCTGGACCTCACACAATGTAATTTCGGGCCCCGCAAAATGTGTGGAACCTCGCCACAGCCACAACGTGTTAAAGCTTTCGACCGCGAAGGTACAGACGAGTTGTAGGTACAGTATAAATAAGCTTTTGTTAACATAGGGTTAACAGTGCTATGTTATGGAATGAATTATAAGATTAGAATTTCATTACTTATGGATAGGTACTACTTATCCCAGACTGGTGAAAAGTAACATGAAATGTAACACAAATGAGCCGTCCAAACAGTTTGGACGGCTCATTTGTGGTATGCCCAGAATGGACGAAACTTATGCAATGCAATATGAAATGTAAAGAAAGAAAATACGTTACGGTACGGAACTCACACACAAAAAAAAATAGGCTTGGGAAAAACATGCGTCACATCCACGCAAAACGACCATCGCTCAGCATAATTGACGGCACGGTTGGCGCAGTGGTTAAGCGATTGACTGCTGCGCTGCGTGTCGCGGGTTCGATTCCCACACGGAACAAATATTTGTATGACCTACATGTATTTGTTCCGAGTCTGGGTGTTTTTCTATCTATAATATGTATGTATTTACAAAAAAAAAAAACATGTATATAAGTAGTTTATCAGCCATCTTGTTACCATAACACAAGCATTAGGTTGCTTAGCTTGGGACTAGATGGCGCTGTGTGAAATGTCCAGGAATATTATTATTATTATTATAATGCTAAGACCCTATACGAGACAGAACCCCAGCACTGGTTTTCAGCGAAACCCGCGTTGACGTGATGACGTCAACCAGTGCAGCATACGATTAGATATACATAAAAAAACAAACACATGCGGGCTTTACAAAGGTGACTTTAGCCGCACTGACTAAATGCCAATTCGGCTAAGCTGGAGGTACCTAAAATCGGAAGTTCCAAAGTAGAGTAGGTTTCAATGCCCGCCGCATGTCAATGCGGTCAACATTTTAATGCAAAATGAACTAGGCACCTGCAATTTTTGTCGACCTATGAAAATGGGGTGGTGATTCGGCTTATGAGGCGATTTGGTAAGCGACCCGCACGGCGACAATCTAGTGTAAATCCCCCATAACTATGCAAATTTGTTTCAATGTGTGTTGTTTCATTTCATGTTACGTTTTTCCAATCTGTAGTGGGCATTCGATTTATATATAAAATGGCAAAAAAACTAATATATTTCAGATAAACCTTCGATGTGGCATTGGAGAGATAAAAGATGATTAGAGATGTCAAATCAGATTGATCTAACCTTCCAATGGTGAAGATGGCACCGATGACACACCTCAGAATGAGCTGTAAACATACTTTTTAACGTATGTGTTTTAATTTTTTAACATCTGCACTTTCGGTATCTATACAAATTATAAAATAAAGTCGCTTTTTGTGTCTGTCTTTGGACCTCTTTGGTATTTTAATTTTGAGAATTTAATCCCGAAGGTTTGTGTATTATTAAAATTACATAAAATAAAAATATCTCCCTGTTTTCTCAAGTCGTAAAAACCGTGCAAAGCAGAGGCGGGTCGCTAGCTAAATAATCTTTGTTAGTTTATTCGATGCCCCTGAAATTCATTTTGCCGTCTTAAAAAATACATATAAAAATGTTACTCAATTTCGTCAACGCCATATTTGTCTACAAAATAGGCCACTTCCTACACCAAGTAAACAGAACGAACTAAGCCCGGTCTGTCTGTGTGGTCGTCTCGATCGATTGCAGGCCAGCAAAGTTCCTTGACCACTGGCCCCGTTCACACAAAACTTTGTACACGAACTATCCTTACAAGGCGGTATATTTCTGTAGTGTCAATATTGGATGTCTGTAAACCTTCAGGGCTTTAGTTATGGATGTTAAGATTCATTCTAAAGGCTTTTGCAGAAGCTCCAACTTTTCGATATCATTATTTGAATATGAAGAAGAAGCCTCGATGTATGAGTAGGTAATACCTATAAATTACTCAATTTAAAAGAATTTGTCTCATAGACCTAAATTCCTAGCAAGTAGGAACACTAAAGTTGGGCAGTTTAAAATAATCCTGTAGAATCGCAAAAGATCCTTTCGGACCACCAAAACTCTATCCGTGCCTACATCAAACACGCGGATAAGCTTACCATTTGCCTTAGGGCAACTAATACAAAAGCGTGGGTAAAGGTCAGGATCAAAGCTAAATAAGTAATCATTGACTTCAAAAAGGACTTTCCCCATATATACAATCATACGACCATTCTTAAACTTTCAGTCATTACACTCATTACCATTCTAGCTCTTCTAATAGGACAAACCAAGTCTCCGTATCGACCGGCTAAGGTCTTTGACCAACGCCCTCATTGCCCCAACATCGAACTATGTAATTTAAATTATTTATTTACATAGTACAAGCAGTATTGATTCCTATATAGCTTTGTTCTTCAATGAATTATAAATCTGTAGTTTGTCGAGTGACATGGTTTCTATTATTGTTTTAATTTGTTGTTGGTGTTCGAATTCTTTAGGTTAAACGTATTCAATATTTAACCGACTTCTTATATTGAGAGAGATCAGTGGTGGCCCAGTGGTAACAGCCGGGACTTACTACTCGTAGTCGTAGATTCGAACCTAACAGGCGCTTTACTCTGTGTAAATTATTTCATCACGACTGCTCTCAAAACGCTGAAGGAAAATTGTTATTGCGCATAGGGCCTGCCTGACCCATACAGTCGTTATTTATTGTGTTCAAACATTTATCCCTAACTCAAAATACTGATTTGTAGCAGTATTTTACCAGTAACAACATAACATCACGCCTGTATCCCCCGAATGGTTTGGCAGAGGTGTACGGTCACCAAAGGAGATAAGTAACCAGGGTCGTCGGATATAGTTGAAGTTTAGTAAGAAACCGACGGATGTCAAAACGGTGAAGGAAAACATCGTGAGACAAAAATTCAAAGACATGTAACATCTACCCACCCTGCACTTGAGCCCGCGTGGTAGATTACACCCCATTTCTTCTCGAAGACAGAAGGCTTGTGTACCAGCAGTGGGAACATTATAGGTTGATTCACAATGACAACAATATGCTCCCCTTCTTTATCCTTCCTTAAATAGCTTTGCTAAGTTCCTCATAATATCTTTCTCAAATATATGTGGATCAGAATGTGTGCAAAATGTTGGTAAGAAGAATTTAACCTCCAAAGATTGCAAATTGTTAACGATCAACAAGCATAATTTACTTCTTTCTCTTACGAAAGTAGGCCGACGCCGACGCCCGACTCATCCACTTTTACTCATTCCAAAATTATAGAAGAAATTAAACGATGATGTAATACTTCAAAGAAAATGATACCAACCACTCAACACTCTTATCAGATAGATATATGCCCTCGTACGCTCTTATCACTGCACATATCGTATCTTGTGGCGACAAAATTATATAAAATAGCGTTAGGTAACAATTTCCTGGCAATCTGGGAACGGAAGAAAATCTTGATGTAGACGTTTTATGTGTGCTGGTGACGTCAAATCGGGAAATTGGTACTGAGCGTTAAACAATTATGGAAGAACGTGGCGTGGTGTTTTGTTAAAACTACATTACTGCTCTCAAATATAATATGATTTATAACCATAGCAATAATCTAGTGACTGTACATAACATATACTGTTTTTGCATAATAAGGACCAAACTGTGGGCTCAAATAGCACAGGACTGGTGCCCTGAGAAAGTAAGGCGGGGTCGCGGCAGGCCACATAGGCGATTGCGGGACGAGCTGGATAGGTTTCGTCCAAACTGGAAGGAGAAGTTCGGGCTCGCGAAAGATGGAAGGAGTGGAGGAAGCCTTTGTCCGGGACAGCGCAGACTAGTAAAAAAGGAACCTTCTCTTTTCTGTGGGGGGGAGGGTTAATTGGGACTCCTACCGACGTAAACCCCACGGCTTCTACTACTATCGTGAGTCGGGGTGCCAAAACCGGTGCCTGACAAGGACCTAAATACCCATTTTTATAGAATCTAACATTCCTGGCAAAAGAGTTGTCGTTTCCTAGACTCCAGGATGATCTGCCATTTCAATCTACCAACAGACATCTTGTTGGTAACTCTAAATCTGCAATATTTATCCAGCTCTACAAATATCTTCCAATAAACTTTCGTTCTCCAAATTCTTCCAAAAATCCGCCATCACGCACGTTCATATAGTTTTCATCGCTGTTCGATGTAAATAAATAATGCGAGGCGTCTGGTTAGCGGTTATCTCCCGAAATAAAACACTTGCAGAATCTTAGATGAGTGCTAACGTCATCCGCCCACCAGCTGCTAGTAGTTTAGAGATGGGAGATTCGTTTGACTGTGACGTCATGAAATAATGACCTGAGATTGTTAGGATTTCAGCTTTCGACATATAGTTTCAGAAAAAGGTCGGCATTGAGAAGAGTCATTGCTGTCAACCTTATTGTAACCTGTCCGACAGTGTCTTTCTAAAGCTCCCATATCGCTAAAATAATGCTATAACCAATATGTATTCTCGTCTTATATTTTAGTGGTAGTCCAGCATGGTCATTCCAGCAGCTTTCTTAACTGGGTCAGTAAAACAGCGGCCTGTTCTAAGCATTCAAATTGTTTAGTGTTTCTAGCTATTTCTAATTTACATAAAAACACTTCAAACTCATAATTGAGGGCGCCAACTGTTCCCCTTTACTAATTAAAATTTATGTTGCTGCGATTTCATAATTTGTTACCAAATTGAAATAGTTTTTACATAATAAATCTTTTAGAAATATACCAGTTTTGCCTGTATTTACAAATTGATAAATGAAATATTATACTTAAATTAATGCATTGCGTGATTCGGTCTGTTACGGTCACACCGCTAAATCATTTTTAGTTAGTCAGACCCAATATCTGCACTTCAAAAAAGATTTATAACACTCAAATCGGTTTGATAACTCAGACTAATAAATCAATCAACACATCTCACTTTCTCCGTCTCTCTCTCCCTCATTTCTACATTTACGTCTGTAATTTATATCAACAAAATAAAGAGTAATCTATTCTTACTGGTATTCAGCTGCATCCGGTTAGACTGGAAGCTGTTCCCAATTTCCCATAGTTGGGAAAAGGCTAGGCAGATGATGATGATGGTATTCTATTATACTTCAGGAAAAAATAATCAAAATATTTGGATCTCACTTACTTTTCCACTCATCTAGGTCTACCACCTAAATATTTCAGAGTATAAGTTCTACGTTAGAAACGGGTTCCTTCGAAGCGAATGAACCGATATATTCAAGATACCATTCCACAAAACATGCCATGCTTAGCACTAGCACTATTGAATTCCAATATCTCCGTTCTCGATATTGAATAAGCATTACAAGGCTTTCGATTACGCTACACACATACACACCATTCGGTTTTATTCCCCTTTTCTATAGAACGTATCGGTATCGTTACAGATATAGAGCATTGCACTCGGGATTGCCATATAAGCGTTCGGCTTGGCATGATTCGGCACAGCCGGGCGGCAAAATGATGGGAATGAATGATATGTTCAGGAAAAAGTCACTCGGCTTAGTTCAAATTGTGCCGAGGCGACCTGAACATGATTAATGCCCGGAATACAGGTCAGTTTTTCAAGATAGAATAACAAACTAGCGGTAGAAAGCTAGTCACTCTGGCCTCGTGTATACAGAAGTATCAACAATTTTGCATGTCTCAAGTTAGGATATTACTTGTTCGCTTGAAGATTCCCTATCGGCACAGGCCGAACGAGCCGCATATTCAGTATTTTTGTTCGTCAAATACTGCCGAATCGAAAATGCCAACCGGGTTATGTATAGCACCCCTTATAGGCATCCATTCCCACAATAAATGACCACTATCTGACCCTTTCATTTCCCTTATTTTTCAAACAAAAAGCGTTATACATCTGTCTGTAGTTGCTACTTCTATTTATAACAGAAATGATGTTTCAACGTAATAGATACTGTGCCGCATTATACTGTATTTATGGCAGTATTCTAAACGGAAATGGCGCATGTACTTAATTTTTCTTATCCGTTCAGAACTTTTAATCAAGTGCCTACGCTCACAGTTGAGTTCTTCTTGATCCATGTAAAGTAATTTTTCTTACAAAACCGCTCCTGGTACTATATTGAACGTACAATGCAGGAAAATGTATATAGTTATAGATTCAATATAGGTAAATATATATTTATCCTACATTGTTGTTTGCTCATTTACGGTAAATCAGCAATCAATAAAAAAACCAAAATGATGGGAATATGTGGTTTTTGTTCAACTTTCCCTATTCCAACTAATTTCAATTGCTGTTGTGTACGTACACAAAACCAGTTCGGGATATAATAAAATTATTAATTAATACTTCATCATTCCGACATCTATTATTGAAAACGTCGAAAGCAGATTTGTTTACAGAAATTTAAATCCTTATTAATTAGGGTGCTGGGTGACCTAATTCTAAACTTTCAGTTTTAGTTTGTTTTCATAGTGCTTTTTTATTCCAATATTGAAACTGCTCTTCGGCATCAACACTGCGTTCTTTTGTATGAAATCGTTCTCCTATACTAGCTCCTGTATTGTGGATACATTTATATTACTGTAAAATCTTACATCTACAAAAATTAATTTGATTCATCATCATCTTTTTTTTTCCATCTTTACTTCTTCTCTTTGGCTTTCCACATTTGCCTTTAAATCTTATTACCATTTTTTTTCTTAATCTCGCTACAATCGCACAAAGTATGAACCTCTTTAATATAACTGGACTTTTGAATTCGTTAGTGTACCCTTCTTAATCTAGTACAAAATATTCGTCGACATTCAACCTTATATTACCTGAGGCTTCTATACAAACTAGTTCAGTTACAACGAAAGTTGTAGCTAATATTATGCTAAATGCCGGAATATTCTAATGCTTGTTGCGACGAGGTTCAAGCATCGCTTTGAAATGAAACGCAAAACCAGATTCTCTGTAGCGCATTTGTATATGTACCTGAGTATTTAAGACCAGTATGCGGGCTTACACGTTATCCGACTAGAGGAATATGAGGTTGTTTAGTGTAGGATTTGTTTAGTAAAATTGTAGATTTTTTACTGTACTTAAGGGACGTTTGTCGAAATTGTTATCAACATTAGGAAAATTGTCAGCATGTGTAGGACTTTGATTACTATCATTGACTCCTTTATCATCATCTTCATCCACCACAGTCCTTTCAGCTCGCTTAAACCCATTACCCTCTTCCATTTTACGTCATTATTGACTGTTTTGTCCCAATAGTCTCCTCATGATAATGTTACTTAGCATTTGTCAAAATTCATCTTGGAATGAAAATTATTCTTTTTTTTCAACTCTTCGCGGGAAAGGTGACACCAGCGGGGTAATTGGGTAATTGCGTTAGCTTTCATTTTGACAGTTCAACAACATTCATTGCGTTATTTACGTTGTTGAACAGACAAACTTTTCTTTCATATGAAACATTGTATTAGCAATAATCAAAATTGTGTTTGAAATTGTGTTACGCAATTAAGGCGCTGGTATGAAACCTTATTTCAATGCTGAGGCCGTCATAACAAACCTTTCATAGGAAAGGTTTGTTATGACGGCCTCAGGCATAAGGTATAGACCTTATGCCTTTTATCCCTCCTCTCTTAGGAGGCCTGTGTCCCAGCAGTGGGAACATTATAGGCTGATTATGGTGATACTGTAGCGGTATCTTCAACACCACATACGAACTACCCGTCATACTGACGTCACGCAAAATCAACATCCCGACATCAATCGTCGGGCAGTTGCCCGTTAGACACAACACCCGTCTGGTCGGAGAATCCTCCCTTTTCTATGGAGGATTAGTGAACTTTACACCCTGTTCCTCATACAAAGTTCAAAGTACTGTGGTAAGTGGTTCCACTGGTACTGCATCAGTGCAGTACCAGTGGAACCACCGCTTTACAATCTAGCACTGATTAAATTATACACTACAAAATGTCTCGGATTCACCTGAGCACGATATCATCGCATCCCTGACATAGTAATGAATCAAGCGCCGTGTCATCTGATAATTATGTGTAGGGCTGCCAACCTACCTTATCTGCGTTGAATATTTCATGAGCGATTGATAATTTATTCGAATTATGTTTAACTAATGTTTTTGTATTGATGAATGTAGGTAGTTTAGCTCCGGTTGTAGAAGTTCTTTTAAGACTGAACGTAGAACCTTTTGAGACTGGCTTTAAATGTGTAAGTTGCCTAATTTCTTTTTATAAATTCAGAGTTAGCTAAGAATCTATATTAGGTTGTAGCCTGAACACTAAATCTTTAATTTTCTTTCGTTTTAATTTTTTTTATGATGAATTGAGTTGGTATATTGGTGACTGCCTTGTAGCAACAAGGCAGTCACCAATATACCAACTCAAGTTAGTCGTCGGAAGCGTTACTGCTGGGGTCTATTCCTAGATCGGGCCAAGTGCTATTGAGTTTTTCCATCTGGAATTTCTAAGTAGCAACCTGAAGTCTGGATCTGTGTCTGGGCGATGGTGATAGGGTTGCCCCCTATTACATGATACTTAAACATAACTGACGAATTGTGGGTGTACTATACATAGTAGATACACCTCCGCCTAACCCTTCGGGAAAACAAAGCGTAATGTTGTGTTATGAGAATTGGTATACAGGGTGGCAGGGACATCGCAGCACATGAGTTTAGACCTCATAGCGTCGAAATTTTTCGTCGGCTATGAAAAAAAGAAATCTTCTGTTTCATAGAAAAGTGTTCAATACCTACGCGGTCAAAATGTATCTAACAGCAATATTTTTTTTTAATTTGTCGAAAAATTTTGACGCTTGGGGGTCTAAACTCATGTGCTGAATCCATGGTTACAGTTTGCGCGTCGCTGTCACTGCCACCCTGTATTATCTCTTCTTTTCATGTAGCAATACTATATGAATTCTTGTGCAGTCAATAATATAATTCTGTATAAAAGCAAGAAACATCTTTGCCCTACAAGTTTCATTACAATTGAATGCGAAATAACTTTTTCTATATAAGTATACTGTGGTTCTTCTAATATATAAAGGATACTTACTTACTGTGATTGTTGTTATAATGAACTCCGATTCTTAGTAAACAGTTAATTACGAAGTTTTTATTAACAAGGAAGGAATCTTGTACTAGGGATGTTACTATAAACTGCTACAAACAAACTTGTTTCATAACGCAAGATGAATAGAACAACAGAAGTTCAATTGATGTCTCCAAAAAACGTCAGAACCTGAAAAAACTGTTTTACGGTTTTATTTTATCCGCTAGGCATGCAAGAAACTGGGATAAACGATGCCTCATTTAGCCAGTTAAAATAAAAGTTGACACAGAGTTGGATAATAAAGGCCTCTCCTTTTAGCTTCCTTATATGTAGATTTAATTTATCGCACCCTTCAATCAAAAACCATCATCAGCCTTATTAGGCTGTGCCCCCCTGGGCACCCTACTGCCGCCTTGTTGGCTGTGGCCTCTTTCTTCTAAAATCTTAAAACGGAGAAGGAAAACATCGTGAGGAAACCGGCATGTCCTAGAACCGAAAATTTAAAGATGTGACATCCGGCATCCCGCACTGGGCCAGCGTGCTTGTATACGACCTGCTCCCTCTCACAGACGGGAGGCCTGTGTTCCAGCAGTGGGACTGCGAACATTATCGGCTGATTATGCTTTTCAAAGCTTATGATAATAGATCAAAGACCGTACCTATCCGAAAGTATGTTTTCTGTATTGTACACATCGTTTCATCTTCGTCGCGTGTCGTTCAAGAAGCCATGACACACAATACAAGTTGTTGCGACGCCATTTATTTATTGAGATGCTATTGTTTCTAATTTACTCTGCTAATTGTACTGAGGTCAACTTTATTACTGATAGGCACCCCACCCGTAGCTTTTTGTTATCGCGTGGTCAGTGTTGATTCATCTTTTCTTGTATAAGTAGTTTTTATTGTATTGTATTTTCTTGTATTCGGTAAGAGATTAGCATATAGTGCGAGGTAGAGCAAAAGGGCATGCATCTTTATACAAAAAGGATGCCACAAGGTGGGCCTGACTGGCCCCAGCTGGTGGCCCCGTTGGTCTCACGGTTGCGAGCGCGGTTGGTAACCGTGGGGTCCTGGTTTCGATTCCCAGGTCGGGCAATGTTATTGGGTTTTCCGTTAGGTATTTCTTAGTATTAGTCCGGAGTTTGGAAGTTGGCGGTTTAATACACCCGTGCCTTGAAAAGCACGTAAAACCGTTGGCCCTGCAGCGCCTGATCTCTCTCCGGTAGGGTCGGATTGCCGTCCCATCGGACTATGAGAGTAAAGGAACAGAGAGTGTGCCTGTTTACGCACACACTTGTGCACTATAATATCTCCTGCGTACTTGGCTAATCTCCGTTGAGATTGCCACCGTGACCGAAATCGGTCGGGAGGATATTATTATTATTATAAGCTGGACCTGGGAAAGGTTGCAAGAATTCGCTGGTCGCGGGTAGTGCAGCACCCCAATTATGTATTTTGTTGAATTGTAAAATTGAAAGGCATTGCCATTGTGTGTTACACAATAAGGCTGCAGGACAGGTTGCTATGGCGATTCTTTGGAAGGCATACATCCAGGAGCCACCTTCTTTTGGCTAAAATGTCCTAAAGATGACTTTCACAACAAAACTAATAGGTACGTATATTAATGAAAGCCAATAGAAATCCCAAAAACAATAACTCCGCTTTCATAGCTTAATCAAGTATTAACTTCATAATTTAAGTAAATGAAATTGTTTCTAATCTGATTTGGTTTTGTAGCTATAGCTAGTCTTATAGTAACTTATTTATTTGTTTAAAATATTTGTTAATTTTGGTAATGCTCGTCTAGTGGCAACCTCTGATCTCTTAATATGTCCTATCTGCGGATAATGCAGTGGACTGCAACATTACTTCCTAAACTTTTGTTAACCTTATGTATTACATATGTTGTAGTTGTTTATTATCCCTTAATAAATAAAATAAAAATAAAGCTGTCAGTTCATCGCACAATTACAATTACGCACACGATACCATTCATTATCATATATTAAATAATAACAGCCGCACAGGTCGATCGGTCAGGTTAAGCTACGCTTACCGCGGTTGGTCTGTGGATGGGTGACCATCTTTACATACCGCGAGACCCCTCCGTGCCTCGGAAAGCACGTTAAGCCGTTGGTCCCGGCTGTCATTCGTGGATCTTTGACAGTCGTTACGGGTAGTCAGAAGCCCGAAAGTCTGACAACCAGTCTTACCAAGTCGTATCGTATTACCCAGTAACTGGGTTGTGGAGGTCAGATAGGCAGTCGCTCCATGTAAAATACTGGTATTCAGCTGCATCCGGTTAGACTGGAAGCCGACCCCAACATAGTTGGGAATCGGCTAGGCAGATGATGACCATTCATTATCATAGTACTAAACTGAAGTCGGTAACAATACCGTTGCGGTGAGGGAAATGTACCTATAGAAATTTAACTGAGTTTTAATAACATACGGCTGTACGGTTTTTATGTCTTTCTCGATGTTATTAATTATGTCTTGATTACCTCGTGGTTAAGTGTCATGGGGTTGTGGGTTCAAATCTGGGGAAGTATGACTTTTTCCAATCTATAATGTACTTTCTAAGGCAGACATAGTTGGGAAAAGGCTCGGTAGATGATGATGATGTACTTTCTAAATTTATCTTGGATATCACTGACTCTGGTGAAGGAAAACATCGTTCCTCACGATGTTTTGAGGAACCTGGGGGCCTACTCCAAAGTGCGAATGTTCGGATCGGACCGACACATGGCCGAACCGAATATTATTGAAAAATGCGAAAAAAGTTCGGATCGGCTCAGTTGGGTCGGGACCATAGTCAATATTCGAAAGAGTGTAGGAGTGTAGGATCGGAACCGACCGAATCAAATAGTAACTTCGTAGCAGGAAACGGCCGAACATTCGGCCGATACTGCTCACACCTTCTTCCCATGGGGGTAGGCAGAAACTACAGAACGCCATCTGCTACGATCCTTACACACTCTTCTTGCATCGTTTGCGTTCATACATCTGCTCATACACGGACACCGGTTGCGAGTACCTACTACGCACCTGACCAAGACTGAAGACATAATAAACAAAATTAATTAAAAAACCCATGCACATTTTGAAGTACTTAGGTAGGTGTTAAGATTCCCCTACATTTCAAAACAATGAACAAACTCAATGCGTTAATAGTTCGGTAGTTCTGTGTAGCGACTAGCGTGTATGCTTTGCAAAGCGACGAACCGTGAACCACTTTGACCACCCTCTATAAACAATTTAAAATACACACTCGGGAAAGCACACAATGAAAATGTTTTGTTTTGTTTAAAAAAACTTGCAATTGAGTGTATAAAGCTGCACTTGCACTGAAAAATGAAAACAGCGTCGTCTCTATTAGCATTTTTTCGTTATTGGATCCATTCAAATAGGCGCAGAAAACACTTCATGCGTTATATGAAAATACTTCTAGAACAAACAACCATAAAGTTCAATGCTGAACATTTCGATTTATTCCATTGCACCTAATGCCCCCAAAGCAGTCAGAAATACTTCCTTTATCTTATACTCATATATTAACAATCATCACTAAAAAAATATTGTACGTAGGTGCCGTTCGGGAACTGAAAACAATATTGATAAACTCTTCCTCTGAACCGCACGTAACAAAATTTTGTTTCAGGCAAGTGCTGTTGAAATCAGTGCTCTAAGTGGAATACCTCATTATTATTTAGTTAGACACACTAGCAGATAAAAATAATTAGCTGATGCATCTGTATCGTATAGCTTGCAGATATTTAATCTGTCCAGTCGATTCTTGGATTCTATAGATACTGCTTTCTGAAATAATTTCTCAGCCTTCTTCAGGTTCACACCCAGACTGTCTAAAACCTGAAAATACAGAAGCCGCGATCAAACCTCATAATCACATACTAAAAGTTGAATAAAAACTTCCCAAAACTTTCCAAACCCAAATACCATATTTCATGAACGGTAATCAGAAAGTGATGTATCAATAATAATTTGTATGGACAAGCAGTCGCCACTATAATCATGTTAGATTCCAATGCATAACAGATACGACTAGCTAAAAACTAATCATTGACTCGCGTGCTCCAATTACACACGCGTATTGTATGTCAGGGATAGTCAACAGTTTTAGGAGCTGTTGTCATATCGTAGCACAGGGGTAGTGAACCTTTTTAGCGCCTGTTAACTGTCAAAAAATTAGGCTGAGATGTATTGTGGTTTAAGATTCCAAGTTTTCTCATTCTATGGGTTTCATACTAGGTATTTTCTGATTAGAAATACCCTAAGCACGTTTTCTTTATGAAATAAAACCTGTTGTCATGTCTAGTTGGCCCTTATTGAGAAATAGACACGAAACTGCTTCTTGGCGCTGGTCCAATCTGCGGTCAGATTGCCTTTTCCTTATATTGCCATTTTTATGCTAACAATTTTTTGTCTCAGCAAGATTTTTTAAAGGCAATCCACACACAAGTTTGTTCGATATTACATCCATTTAAATGTCAGTCTTATGCCACACGTCCAAAGGTTTCCTACACCTGTTCTAAGCATGCGTAAGCGCACATCGTGGTGCAAGTGTATTGACATGTTGATTCCCGCGTTTAATCGCGCGGAGAGATGTGTGCTATGCTTTATGTTAGATTTACGATCAATTGTCATGTCATCGTTTACAGGCAATTTATTAAACCAATAGCTTATTGTTCGTTCATTTTTGCTGTCGTGTGTGGTCTCGAGTTAAATATTTTCACATCACACTGTTTTGGTAAGTAGGTTAGAAGTTAATTCAGACCCCTAATAGCTATTGTAAGAATGAGTTAGGCAGACAAATTCGCAATCTTCTTGAAAAATTAATAAAAAAACTTTCCTATTGATAAATGTGGCTAATAAGGCTTTGGCTTCATGGAAAGCGGTTCCGTGATATAAAAAACGACCGTCATGTTGTCAAATTTGAAAGGCTGTTATTTTCACTAGTATTTGACATTAAGAGATAAAAAAAACGCTCTGTATATGGACAGTTTACCACCTCTTTAGGAAACCAAATCAGATACATTGTAATAATTCTAACAGAAAAAGTAGCTTCACTATATTTATTTTCACTCAAAACGAACGTTGCCAACCCCTGAACCTAACGGTGCATATAATCGTCGCAGTATGTAATACACACTACTCGAACCTAATTTTCCTATTTACGTAACACACTCGAGAACAGAGTTGTAAGAGCTCTCATGTCTTACTATGTGCTGTAGGCAAATAATCGTGAGTTTGATAAGTGTTATCACTCCTAGTGAACGTGGAAAATGCCTCACTTGAAGAGACGGTGTCGTTTGTGTGGAAAATGTGGCATCCATACCTACATATATACTAAATTAAAGTCGCTTTTCGTCTGTGTGATCGCGTTGTCCTTCTAAACTATGCAAAGAATTTTGATGCGGTTTTCAGAATAGAATAGAATAGAATACTCTTTATTGTACACCATACAAATTACAGAACATAAATATATACAATTTTACAAAGGGTGACACATCAGCAGCATTAGATTTATTTTTCAGCATCATTTAGAGAGAATTCATTCCGGAAGGTTAATGTGCATTTAATATCCTACCCTTCGGGGACAAGGCGTGATGCTATGTTATTTATTTAACTATTTATATACACACATATATAAACAGTCGTGAAGATAGGTCTAGGATGGGATAGGAAAGAACAGAAAATAGGTTCAAAGGTGATGCTTATTTGTAAAGATGAATCTGTACCACCCAATGATATTATAAGTAGTAAAGTGGTGGTACCACCTGCGATTTAAAGAAGTTATGAAGACAGAAGAGATGGAGACAGCGTATTTAAGAGTAAAATAGAAAATAAAAGACATAAAATTAAAAAACATCAGTTAATAACATAAATCAAATAATATGACGATGAGTAATATGATTATGACGTACTTCGTACAACTACTACTGCTATGTGTTACTAACAAAGAAATCTCAATGTTTTTTCAAGTCGTAAATACCGTGCGAAGCACTCGGGTCGCTAGTTTCCCTATATCTGTAAAGGTGTTATTGTGTTGGAATCCGTAGATAAGTGATAAGAATATCGGAAGGTTTTGTCAAATCCTCTAGTTCAAGTATATATGGTATATTAGTCATAGTCATATTCGTGAGTAACAGCTCTATCAATGGCTCCAATTCAGTTTGAGCTGACTGTTAAAACGTGACAACACCACGTGAAAACCAAACAAACAAAAGAAGCTACCGCATGCAAACGAAACCTCTCAACCTGTATACCTCCATAAATCAAGTTCAGCTCAATGCAATGCTCATATCTAGAATTAAAGATTTTGACGCCAAGTCACCTAAAACAATCAATGGATAGGTATATCAGCTTTTATTCTTTTCGCCGTGAACTATTGATGATCCTTAAATGAACATCATCTGTAAGTTACTGCAGTCACTGCATAGCATAATCAGTCTATAACGTTCCCACTGCTGGGACACAGGCCTTCTCTCTGTGAGAGGAACTGGTCCATAATCAACCAGTCGGGCCCAGTGCGGAATGGCGGATGTCACATGTCTTCGAATTTTTGGTTCTTGGACAGTCACGAGCATAAGTATGTATACACTCGGCTTCATTCAAAAGCGATTTACTCCTTTTCGAACCCGTAGGTTTATGTAATGTGTCGTATTTCAACGTTGCATTCGTTATTTCGCGAAAAAATCGCTATTGAAAGTTGCCAAGTGTTGACATATTGGTGCTCGTGACTGGACATACCGATTTGGTCGCGATGTTTTCCTTCACAGTTTTAAGAACAATGGTGAAGAAATAATTTACACAAAGTACCTAAAGTGCCTGCTTGGTTTCGAACCCACCGTGGCCGAGCCACCACTGCTCACAGTCACTGCATGTCTAAACTAAATTTATTAAAAAGATATCTTCATCGTCATTACGTTTTCCATTCAACATTGACACAAAACCTTATCTCCGTGTAATTAGGCTATCTCCTAAACAAGCGTACTTTCAATATCACCTGCTAATATTAGTCCAACCTTCACCAAAGGCATGCAATTTAGACCACGTCGACGCAATGTTTACGAAAAATTTAACCGAAAATTGGTACAGCTTTGATAAAATTTTATTCACAGAAGATTCCCTATTTCGTGTTATCGTGTCTCACTTTAGTATGTGCATAGTAAACAATGCTATAAAACAGACGACTGGAATCCTATTTGAATAAAATTGAATTGAGTTTTCATTCTATTGTATTCATGGATTGTATTAAATGTTACCTAAGCTATTTTAAATTTAACTCTTACGCCTAAAACCGGTATTTATGAAGACCTATCCACGCAGTTCAAGGTCTTCCATACTCTAGGTTGTCTGTGCTCAACGGAGCCGAATAAAAAATGTATGCAAGCAATCTTCCCGTCCCTAATGAAAAACTCACGGGGCACCCTGATTTAAGATGTGGATGGACCTTTAAACTGTCATATAACAAATGGTAGACGAGAACCAAATACACCCCGTAACAACATTCGTAATTCTACGATCATGAAACCACGTTTTAAAAGTGTCTCTTCAAAATGCAAAATATTTTATTTCACATAAACATGAGCACTTATGAAACGTCAGTAGCTAGGTGCACGGTTCCAATTGGTCGCTTCAAGAGGAATATCCGGCAAGAAACTCCACGGTTACTCTTTAAAAATTTGGGAATCGATGTTATACACCCTGTTCCAGACGATATACATAAACTTCGACCAGTTCAGACCATGGAAATAAGCATTTTTAATTATGGACATATTAATAAATTCTTGTTTTCATTTGTAACTAAATACCTTGACGAAAATCACCCGATATGCATGCCTCTTTATTCGAATTGGCAACGTCGTATTTTCATTCATAAGATTCGGCGGGCTGAAACTTGTCAAAACTAAATTAAATTTCAAATTAAGACCCTTTCTTTTGACGGGGCCCGATAGGGCCGAAGCCTGCCAGGGTAGCGGGATCGTCCGAAAGGGTTACCGCTGCCCTGGAACATTAAGGGCTAAGGAAGGAACACGGGTGGGTTTTAGTCAGTAAGAGTCTGACACTCCCTTCTGCTCCACCCAGAATTTCAATTCAGCTTCCCATAATTAAACAGCTCAACAAAACACGGGGTACCTCCTCATGTCTAAGCCACCTGTGCAGGGTCGCTGTGTCGCATTACGACTCTTATGTAACACCGATGCCGTGGCTGACCTACATGTACCTGACTTGTGACTACGATCGTAATTTGAGACCGTTTTATAGGGGCTACTGGGCTATACCGATGGTTGTTAACTTATACCGTTTTCTGGGTTAACTTCCTTGCATGATCTTGGGTATTTGTTTGACGGTTTGTGAGAGACGGTTCAGTGATATGATTCGTTTGGATGGGTAGCAATATGAATTGAAATAATTTTCGTGGTACCAAACTATCTTTGTTTAATGAACCCCTGGTTTTTGGAAGCCTTTCGAATTTATTTTGCTGTCATAAAGTTTGAATGTTAATGGGCTGGTGCCAAATCAACAATGAGCTTCCATGAGATTTGACAATTTACCGATCAGAAACATGATGAGGCTTCCAGAAACCACAGGTTCTTGACCAAGTGCATGCTCTTAAAAATTCTCTAATACAAAAATCAAATCGGTTTCAGTGTTGTCGTGATGAACACCACTAAAAATCCAATGATAAACTTGTTTACCCAACACCTTTAAAATGATATTGAATGCAAAGAAACCTAAATGTGTATGACTAAATGTTGACGATATTTTCCCTTCCAGGGAGAGAACTCCAAGCGAGGACACGAGGTACGTTGGTAGTGAGGCCGTGTACAGTGTTGTGGGCTTATCTATACCAATACTGCATGAATTGGTCGCATCTGCCTTCATACAGATAATATACATACAGAATCAAGCTTATGTTATAGACTTGCGAAGGAAAGAGACGAAAATGGACATCTTGTTAAGCTCCACACATATCCTGGTTTCAGACCTTTCCGGATTCCGGATCATTCGTCAGTGTCAGTTAACGTAAGTGCATGCTTCAGATCCCAGACGGCTCGGAATCCGGCCAATCAAAAGCCGAGCAATCTTTTTCTGGTCCCTGACGAAACACTGATACTGGACGGCCTGGAATCCGTTAAAGCCCTGACCGTGGTATGGATGGATCCTTAAATGGTGCATGCCCGACGATGCCGTAGAAGCGGCAAGGTCTTTGGCTAACTAAATTTGTGCTATCGACACGACAAAGAAGACCGATCTCCCATCTCTTTCTTTTTCCAGGTTGCTTTTTAATTTGCAATTACAAAGCTTGCTTAATATGTGTGTTAACTATATGTTGCAACTCCTCTCTTCACCCGCGTGGCATGTCAAGCCTATTTCACTGTATTTTTGCATCCTTAGTTCATTTAGGGCTCCAGTCGCCTTGGGGGCAGGGATAGAAATGAAGGTTATGAAGCACTGATTCACCAAGTTAGTCAAAGTACTTTATTTTAGGTAGATATATCTGTTACGAGTATCGTACCTTTTAGCCTAGATAGATCAGCCATGTTTGGAGCGATGAACGTAGCACAGACAAAGCACGAACCTTTGGACCAAAAGCAATACACCCAATCACAAAAGAAGGTTCTATCAGCCACAGGCATACGGATGTCATACACCTCATCTTTGTTTATATAGCACTGCATGACCCCCGAGCAGATTTTAACACTGCATCCAGATTTCTCATGCACCTCAATGGAAATTGAAATGACTACATATCTCAGGACGTGCGACTTTAAAGGAAAAGGTAGATAGAATGCAGCTTGATTCAATCAATCAACTCAGCCTATCGCAGTCCACTGCTGGACATAGACCTCTCCCAGGCTACGCCACAACACCCTGTTCTTCGACTTCCGCATCCAGTCTGTCCCAGCCACCTTCTTAAGGTCGTCGGTCCATCTAGCTGTAGGGCGTCCCACACTACCGACTACTACTACCGACTACTTGCCGATACGCGGTCTCCACTCCAGGACTCGCCATCGGGTCCACCGGCCATCGGTGCTTCGACAAACTTGGCCAGCTTACTGCCACTTCAGCTTGCTTATTCTGCAAGCTATGTCGGTACCTAACTCTAGTTTTGTTCCGGGTAACCTCAGGTAAAATTAGCTTACGAATCTATTTATATGCCCAGTTTGTCAATAAAAAATGAGCTATAATGTGTCGAAAACTGCAATTCTGGCAGTTGCTTTGCAAATGGGATGCTTTACATTGTCCCCTAGGCCAATGACTTTAAGGAAGATATGAAACAATGTGTCTCAGACATTTGATAGTACAGTCGCGACAGTTTCACCGTAGCTTCCCATGGCATGTTGGCATAGTTTCGCGCCAATAACATAGTTTCATCGCGGCTTTCTTTCCTCCCAGCCGCCATGCTGCGGCTGCGGTTTGACGAAATATGTTAATGTTTTAGCATAAACGTGGTTGCCAATGACCTAGCAATGCTGTTTGTGTATAATGTGATAGTATTCTCGTAGATAGATACAGACGACAACAGATATTCTAGAACTTAGACCAGGAATTCAATTATCTTCGGTGTGCATATCTTAGATTTTTTATGTAACGTCGAGGAGATTAATTGTAAAGTAAATTGACTACCAACCTAAATTGTCCGTATATTTAAACACGACTGTCAATATTTGCCGGTGGTATTAAATGGCTATAACACGGAAAATTGACAAACAACTAATTTCCCTGACTGCACTAACATACAGACAGACGCCATAATTATATGACATGAGTCGTGTGGACATTGTTGTGTGTATTTTTCCAGAGTTTTATTTGGAACTGCTGGAAGATCTCCTAACACATGTTCATCAGTATTTTAACAGTACCTATCAGCTGAATAAAGAATTGAATCTTCTTTGGGCTTCCTTTCACGTTTGAATATCGGTCTAGCTTTCTGGGAAATCCCCAAGTTGTATCAAGATCAAACAATCTGCCGAGCCAATTCCCAACTATGTTTGGGCCGACTTCCAGTCTAATGACTGAATGCCAGTATTTTACATGGAGCGACTCCCTAACTGACCTCCATAACCCAGTTACTGATAACACGATACCCCTTGGTAAGACTGGCTGTCAGACTTTTGGGCTTCTGACTACCCGTAACAGATGTCAAAGATCTACGAATGACAGACGGAACCAACGGCTCCAAATGCTTTCTGAGGCACAGCCCAAGTTGTATCAAGAATCTCGTTAAAAGTTTATCACACGCACAGCAAGCTATACCAATACTTAAAAAACGTTGGTCAACCAGCAATCCCACAAATAAAAATTTTCATTGTTCTCCACATATTGTCGAATATATGTTTTCAAACAAAAGCAAAACACAGGTTTTCATTCAGCTTTAATTGTCTACGTCCATTTTATGATTCGTGGAACAGAATGCTGTGGTTTTCTGTTTTACGGACATATCCAGGTCAGTTTTAAAGGTGAATTTTCAATATTGCAGTGTTCAAAACTGACAAACTGAAAACGTTGGGGAAATGAAAATATATACAGCATGCCGCTTAAATGGCGACATTAATTTAACACACGTATACGGTTTCGCTTTTCGTTTTATGAACTTACTAGCTTTTGCCCGAGGCTTCGCCCGCGTGTTGTCGAAAATTATCCCACGGAAACGTATTACCGGGATAAAAAGTATCCTATATATATATGTCAATCCAGGTTATAATAATCTATCTGTATGCCAAATTTCATCCAAATCCTATTAAAAGCATAATACTAATGATTGAAATACTATCTTGAATTCATGCAAGCCTAAAAATATACATATATTTGAACGATAAAATAAAATCTCTTCATTATTTACGTTTCTGCTACAGTGGTGACTATATCGTCTATTGAAATTCATTTGTTTGAGTGGACATTTTAAAGACTCTATTCTATCAAACCTTTTTGTGAAGAGTCTTCAGTTAAATTAAGGACGCTTTCCAAAGGTTTGGTTTAGGTGTAAGTGCAATTCCAAAAGTCGTAGTGTTGGGGCTAAACTGGCATGACGATTTATCGGGAATCGATAGTATAAAATCAAAATCAAAAGTCATTTATTCAAATTAGGCTGAGAGTATAGCAGACATATCTCCTGTTTTGTTATCTTAGACATTCTTTTTGCTATTACAAGTTTTGTTATTTGATCGATATCGTTCAGAGTATCGTCAGTTTCTCTAATTCATCATCTTTTATTTCTTGTGCTATATGTTACATGAAAAATACTATCAATAAATAACACCGCAGTCAATATCAAAAATAATTGAAAGTTCTGCCAACATAACACTCCCAGATAACTCCAACTATACGTAACTGATGACAAACGTGCGAACAGGCGCGGAAATTGAATCATTACTTCTCTATGTACCCACTGTAGTGTGTAACTATGTAAACAGCGATAAGGTTATCTACAGCCAGGTAGGACACTAAATGCCTCAGGATTTGCGCGAAGGACTGTTTGTTCAGATAATCTTTATCCAAGGTAGAAACCGTGAACTTGGTGACTAGACTTTGGTTTGGTTTCTGTTGCTATGAGGTCTTGCTACTACAACATTTGTGGATTTGTTGGTCCAGTGGTCTATACACGACCCCGTTGAGTCACCTTACCAGCTATTGTATGGTCTTCCAACGATTCGTCTTCCGTCGTTTGCCAAACATTCAACATAATTACTTCTTCTTTTTTTTCTTCTTGTCCTGGTGCCATGTTACTTAGAGTCGGCTTAACACGTTTAATTACATTCTAACTATATAGTTACCCATCTCTAAAATAACAATGCTTAATCACTTCCCTTCTGGTCTGGCAAAGATTATTTTTCCAACTTTTGCCAACACCCAAACGTTCTTGTAAAGTCCCATATTTATGGTTAACTTTTATTGAGCAACAGTTGATCAAAATTGTTGATGAGCAACGAAAAAGTTGCTGGAAAAAAAGTTTATATCGGTATGTCATTGTCTTGTCCACACGCCAGTGTGCGTCAAAATTTCGCCCGCGGAAGTAGAGTTGTTGTGTTTTCTGTATCTGTCTTCAATCTCACTGTTTCTTTCCAAAAGGAAAAACATTTCACTTTCTCAATAACCTCTCGACTTAAATCCCTTCGATTGAATCTATATATTTTCCTTCCACACCTTAAGCAATCACCCAAGGTGGTGTAGGCACCCAATGTAAATAGCCAACACATTTGCGGAGCCACAATATGTTTGCGTAGGACCGCATGTCAATAAACTGGGTTCCCAGTTTGTGCCTTCGTTAATACGAGGACGTATCGAAATCAATATTTAGATAGATCATTGCAGGAAGTTAAAGATGACATGGTGATGTTGATTGGAAAGTTGATGTGATTGATGAGTTTATTTTATGCATACGCAAGAAGACTCATCAAGGCCCGCTCTTCTTTTTCTTCTTCGTGTCGCTGGCACAATAGTTATTTAAATTTTATTGGCCAATAAACTAACTTTGACTGCACGTTTTGGAGCATAATGGTCAGGGCCTACCCTGACCATTATGCTTCACCTCCTTCACCTCCTAAGGTGAAGCATAGTTTGTGACATAACTCCACATCTACACCGTGCTGCCGTTCCGTCGAGGTAGCCCTACTTTACGAGGTTCGACTAACATGTTCCCACTTGGGTTCGGAGACTGTTCAGGGACCTCAAGTGGACCACGGAAGGTTACATCCTGCAGGAAGATGCTCATCCATCAAGGCTCGCTCAAAGCATTGTACATATCCCCCGGTTTAGTCAAGCTTTGTGGCTGCAGGTAACATTTAACTAGCATGGATCCATACGCATAATTTTAAACAAAAGTTTGCAAATTATCGAATCCAGTTAACTTATCAAAGTTATTTTTCACACTGACTTTATCCAAGCGAATACCATTTAGCTTCCGCACTTCTTTCAGCTCTAGGGAACCAACTGGTTCTTCCGTTCCAACAACCTTCAAATAACCAGAATGCAAATAAAACCACGGTTCACTAGTTCGAACTCCTATTTCAGTACCAATAAATTCTACTTTGACTAAATTGCCTGTACCTGACCCGCTGTTCGAACCACTCAATTCGATCGCCCCCGTCACCCCTCGTCGTCCGTACGTAATTCTTTCTACTGCCCTGATGGGTATTTAATTGCATCAATTACTGCTAATCCTATTAGGAGTAGGAGACTAACAAAAACCAAAGGTTTTGTTAGTGTATACCTTGGTTTAATTGTATTTTCATTGACAGCTTTGATTGTTTAGTAGGTATATTGATATTGTGTTTTTGTCTGCATGTTTCTTTTGGCGTTGATTTGGTGATTTGTTTTCTTATAGAGATCAGACAATGGCTTTAGATTATAGGGGAAAGTGGAACAAAAATATTCATTCTTCATATTCCGTTTTGTGTTTAGATTCTTAAAAATGTTCAATGGATCGTGAAAGCCCTATTAAAATAGCTATTTTCCAACGTCCGCTTCAAACGTTCGAGTTCAATTCAATCAAATAAGCTAAAAATAGAATTTGAGCGGCTGCTATTGGACCTCGAAAACCTTTAGAGATATATTTTTCCAAACAGGTATTTGCAGTAAGCTTTATAAAAAAAAGAATTATAGAAGGTAGGTAAAGTAAAAGTAACCATAAATCGATAAAACTGTCACTATCATAACGATTTTGGCGAAAAAGTTACCCACTAAATTGGATTCCGATGGACCGTAATCGACGGTTATGGTTCCCAGATTCTTGACCACCCGTTTAAAGCGCCAATTTTGGACCCTATACCTTCAAACATTGAATAGTTGAGTATATTTGTATACCTTCTAATAAAAGATTTTTCAAGTCATCAATGCTCGTGCCTTCTCTAAATGAGAAAAGGTCTTTGTGGGGCAATAATAGGCTGGTATTAATATTAGATATCTTCGAATCTATCCATCGAATTATTTAGTAACGATGTTCTTGAGCCAAAGCAACATTTGGACTTGAGCTTTTTTCAGACTTCCTATTTTGACTTAACTAGAAAATATAAACCTGATCTTAGCAATGGCAACATGTAGCCATATTAAATTTTTAAATTCTTCAAATACGTCATCGACATTCGACATCCCTCAGCGGATTCCTAACGCGTCACACAGTGGTATTGTCATATACAATAACAACTATTGACAGCCGCTGACCTAGAAACCGGGGAGCCAGGAAATTAAGTGTCATGGCTGCCGACCAGAACCGTATGGAGCTATGGAGACTTTAGAGGCGCACGTGGATTCCTTTAGGGAGCAATTCGTTAGGCTCGTAGTATTGTTGGTTATTTAGTATGGCAATTTAAGGGTAGGGCTTTAGTAATGGCTCTTGGAATGGTGTTAGGGTTGAGGCCGTGTTTGGGACCTTTTTTGTTGTGTTGTTGAGGTTTTGGATACAGACGCCAGCAGGTAAAGCTACCCGAAACTGTCAAATTTTCCCAATCAACCATAAACCTAATGCATTAGCGATAAAGTTGAAAATCTACTAAAGAAATTTGACAGATTGTAGTAGCTTGATGTGCTGGCGTCTGTACATACATAATGAGCCTATAATGTTCTGCTAGGACTCAGGCCTCGTCTCGGTGAGAGGGAGTGGGCCGTAATTCACCACGCGAGCTCAGTGCGGGTTGGTGGATGTCACACGTCTTCGAATTTATGGATAAATGACATGCCGGTTTCCTCACGATATTTTCCTTCACCGTTTTGAGTAAATGATCATTATATAGTAGTCACAATAGACAATTTGTAACTGTGTAATGTAGTAAATCTGTGCAAAAACTGATTTGATTGGCTAGTTTATCAGGATCAATTTTATAAATAACTTAATTTCGTTGCGGCGAGCTGTTTCTCCATTATTCACTTGTTGCTAATACACTAGAGTATGTATGCATTAGATCAATTGAATACAATGTGGTCAATGAACATTATAATGTTTTATGTAGACATGATGAATTACGGCCCACTCCCTCTCACCGAGAGGACGCCTGAATCCCAGCAGTGGGAACATTATAGGCTGATTATGCTTATGCTACTATTATACATAGATATGTAGAAAGTACTAAATGACTACATAAAGATTTTGGTACAGTTTTTTTTATTCAAAGAATACTTATTACATTCGTGCAGACCCCGGGCACAACGACCAAACAATTACTAACTTAAAAAATACATTTTCTGAAAATTTACAATTTTATAATCAATTTTGTTCCCAAATTATCACATCCCGTAGTACAATCATTGAGCCTCGTGGGTCGTCTTAGGCTCCAGGCGGTCGTGTAATCTAATGAGGATGCAGGTACAGTCGGGCGACAGTTTTGTCGCACCATTGACTCGCACCCTCACACTCCAACTACCCACTGTGGTCCGTAGGGCTGTGCCATTCAGAAAGGCATGTATTTAACCAGGTGAATGCCGTAATTACAAAAACAATTAAAAAGCCATTGTGTCTCGCGTGAATCCACGTTGGATAGGAAGGGTTAATCGAACCTCAAATGATCCCCATTTTGCTTTCCTAAAAATATTATTGAACACTCAAATACTCTTTTTGTGGACCTCAAATACTTCCTATTTCGGGGGTCGAATCGATACACTATCGACGACTAAACATTTTTACGTAACTTCATTAATTAATATTAATTGAGCAATTAGTACACGATTAGTGGCCATCGCATGTGCTCCCACGCTCCTTTACATTTAAAAAAAAAGGTATTTAACAGACCAAAGGTATATATAAGGTATATATATACCTTTGGTCTGTTAAATACCTTTTTTTTGCTAGTACCATTGACACTTCTATATCTTCTGTATTCTAATCTTGTATCTAGAGCTGGACTCGTTTCATAAAGATTGGTCCTTAGCAGTTCTGGACAGAGAGAGGAGGAAAGAGAGGGAGACCTTTGCCCAGCGGTGGGACATTAACGGCTAAAAATAAAAGAATAATTGTCAATCTTCCCACCTTCTACAACACACAATAGCGCTCGCTAACTAACCTAACCAAGTTAAAATAGGCTCATTTATTAATAAAAGAGGATCAAATAAAATATTTCCTGGTTAAAAGAAATTCAGACCTTTCGCTTATTATTTTCTCGTTGGTTATTTTATCATTTTGTTGGGTTGACATTTTGGTTGTGCCCGAGGCCTGTGGGTCTAATTTTATTTCGGTATTTTATACTACGCAAGCTTATGTTTGGGTTCTTTGCTGCATTGCTGGCTAGATAATATTCCTTCGGTTTTAACGAAATTCAGGCTTTTGCCTTCTTTTCTTGTAGATAGTGAACAATACAAGAACTAGAGATAATGATGTTTGCTGAGTTTTTGATAGTGTGGGGGGTGTACTGAACGAACACTGAAGTATTGTCACTCGTGAGTCTATTATTATGCACCGCTTCCACTTACTTAAAAAAAAGGCAGCCGCGATCTTCTCCATAAAAAAAAATTGTTAAAACAATTTACTTTTACTTATCAAAATCGATGTTCTCAGTTTTCTCTCTCCCCTCGACTCCCCTACATCTCGCTGAGATAGCGTTAGATGGATAGCCCTTGAGACCCAATGCCGACGTCTAGTCAACTTCCTATAGTAGCCAGCACTTTTATGAAGCTGCGGTGTGTACCTGAGACACTTCGACTGCTGCTAAACTTGACGTTTTTATCTGTTTTACAATCTGGTACTACCTTGAGATCATTTTCAACAAGTTTAGATAGCAGAGATGGACTATTATATCTTTTAGATAATAGATTAGGTTGCACTCTTTTATCTTTGTAAAGTATTTTGTTTAGGCGCTTGTCAATAACCAAGAAAATCCCTTTTACAATTAGAATGATTGCAACTTGTGATGTTTTAGCCCTTTCTCAGAAAACTGACGTCAAAATCAGGGCTCGAGAGTTTTTCCCCTGAATTGAAACAGAACATTATTTTTTTATTTCAATTATTTTATTTCAATTATTTTATTTTTTCGTTCCATGCATTGTTTGTTACTTTTATTTTAACATTTGTTTTTACTTTGTTTTAATTTTTTTTTATTTATTTTCAACGCAATCAGCGGGTGTTACAGGTAAGGTTAAGCTGTCTAATTAGTAATTACCGCTAGTGTGTACGATAACATTTAATTGGGCATTATGCCGTGTGTGCTATGCGTGAAGACAATGTTCGTAAAAGTACGCTAGTCAGGGACAACCTTTATTTGTATAAAGGTGTTTATTTGTGAATGCTATTGTTTTGGGGTCGCGAGTTGAAAATAGCGACGTTTTATTTTTTTATTTTTGTTGCGCCTATGTTGTTTTTGATAAAATATTGAAGGGACAGCAAACTCATTTGAATTCAAATAGATTACATCCGGTCTTTATACAGTTCGTTGACAGTTATTTAACTCTAACAGCAGCAACCTAAAATCATTCTTATTATCACGAGAATAAAGATAAAGAAATGTGTGAAACCCTCACGCACACATAAACAGCGTGTTTGTGTACACTTAGTTACCACTAGTAAAGCGCGCGTCGCTTCGTGAGATAATAATACTAGTAATCCCTTATCCTGGTAATCGCATTCCGTGATAAAGTGTAGGTAAAGTTAAAGTGAAGTGCTCAAGTAATTATTATGAGTAAATTAGCTTGTTCCTACGCTATCTCGGCGCCTCGGCTTTATCCAATTAGTGACAACCATCGTGCTAGGGTTTCCAGGGTTTAGAAAAGTGCCTTTTTTGATTTAGCGGTCCTCGGTTCGATTCCCAGGCCGAGCAAATGGTTAGTGGATTTTGCTGTCAGGACATTTTCAATCATATAATTTTTATATCATAATCATTTTGCCATTTACCGAAGCTTCAAAACTTAGCTTCGGTAAATGGCAAAATATGGGAGTGAGCAGAGGTTACTCCTTCGAGAAATACAGACAATGAGTAATCACTTACTAAAGGAAATTAGCTTAAGAATTTAACCTGTGGCGACATCTAGATCGCCACATACGAACTACGCATCACAACGATGTCACGCAAAATCCTGCATCGCGCAAGCAGAGTTTACCGCACAACTAGCATATATACAACGTCCCGACATCAATCGTAGGATAGTTGTCCACCTCCCTTTTCTATGGAAGACGAGTGATATTTACTCCTCGTACCTTTATAAACCTGAACAGGGTTTGTTTACAGATTCGTCAGATACTTTTGGAACGCACCATGTTATACTATATTATTGTACCTATGCATAACTTTTTACATTAAATAATATATGTTATGTAAAGGTACGCTGCGTAAAGTTTTCCTTTGTGATTATGAGTTAAATTAGTTCGTTGCAGCGCAGTCGCTCAGTAACGAAGTTATCCAATTAGTGGTAATGTTAACCCTCCCGCATTAGGGTTGTCATGCAAAGACATGTTTTGTTCGAATATAGCATAATCAGCCTATAATGTTCCCACTGCTGGGACACAGGCCTCCTCTCGGTGAGAGAGTGTGGGCCATAATCCACCACGCGGGCCCAGTGCCCGCAGTGCAGTAAAATTGCTCTACATTTTTCCTACGTGAAATAATAGTCTAATAAGTAGAACTAGAAACATCATTTGGTACAGTCATGAGCATTAAGTAGGTACCTTCCACTTACACTAGGTTCTAAAGCAAAAATCGCTTGTGTTACGAACATAAAACTATCGAATCCATACTATTATGTATGGATAATTTTATGTTCGAAACAAGTCTTTTCTCAAAGTTTCAATTGTTATTTCACAAGAAAATCACTTGAATTTTGTTTAAGTGTAGAACAGGATCAATATTGGACATCGACGCGCAAACTGTAACCATGAATTCAGCACATGATTCTCGGACCCCCTAGCGTATACATTCGTCGGTTATCAAAATAAAAATGAGCTGTTTCATAGAGAAGTGCATTACCTACGCGGTCAACATATATGGAACGGCATCTTTTTTTTTATAACTGACGAAAAAGTTAAACGCGCCATGCGTTGAACGTTCTGAATCATTTACCATCAGAATCCATGATAACATGTTGCGTGTCGAGGATTCTGACAGCCTGTATGCTCGTGACTGTACGTGTTCTCGATCAGTGCCATTACGGTGATGTTAGGCAAGTAATTCTGTTTCCTGATGATTATAAAAATATCATAATAATTGAGTTTAGTATTGGATTTCTAAGCTTACGCCAGCTAAGTACAGCATAGGATTCAGCGGTCATAGCCCAGAACTATGAAGATCCATCAAATAGCCACATCCCTATTAAACTTTAGTTTTAAAAAGCTCGCTATAACACCTACAGGTTGTTATTATAGTTATGCGTAGACGTCGCGTCGCCGCCGGACGTGGCAATTTGCGACACCCCCTGCCCCTTGCCACCATCTCTGTACCCCCCACTGCCATCGTCCTCGCAACTCCGTTGTGTTGAATGTTGAAGCTACTGCACGCATGTTTGTTTTTGTTATAGAATTTAAATGTTACCTATCTGTTTGAATGTACAGCTGATACCACTGATAATAGGATAGTTAATCAATTAATGAAGGGGTCAGTGGGTTTGGCTATGGACAAAGTTTCACGTAATCTCTTTAAAAGTATCTATGAAAATGATACCACAAATAGCTCCAGTTCTGAAAGCCAATCAAACCTATTGCCAGATCTCTACGTCAACCTTTATGTTCAGTTGTTGTTATTCTGGCCAACCTGAGACTTGATCAGGCTTTAAAAAACTGAGGATTAGCTACCCTAGCTTTTAATTCATCGACTCCATATACAGGGTCAATGATCGATGTCTAAACAACATATCAGAAAAAAAGGCAGTAACATAATATACTCTTAATTTCAAGTAAGTAGATCTGACTCAGGATCAACGGCCGCTGGTTGTAGTTACTTAGTTCAGAAAATATATATTTTTTATCGTCATTACATATTGACACCCATTCTGTCTGCAAAGTTACGCTAGCTAATTTAATTTGACCTTGTAGTAGAAGTGAATTAATCCCTTTCCCACCTGTACTAGAAATTACAAACAAATTTATAAGTAATGCATTTTTTCCAGGTAAAGAAAATGGCAGAACGCGTTGCCAAATGCCGCGAGGAAGTGTCCAAGAGCAGAGAGAAGTACCAATCAGCACTGGCAGAGATTACAGCATACAACCCCCGCTACATCGAGGACATGACGGGTGTCTTCGAGCGATGCCAGCAGATGGAGGCCCAGAGGCTGAAGTTCTTCAAGGATGTGCTGTTCAGCTTCCACAAGTGCCTCAATATCAGTCAAGAACCTTCGTGAGTATACATGTAGCATCAATCCTTCATTCCTTTAATCTTTTTGTGTATGTGTACTTAGCCTATGTACGGACGTAAAAATATCGCGGCGGGATTTTATCGCGCATTGAATTTTCAACTCTCGGTTTGAAGCCGAGCATTGAGAATCCAACAGAGCGCATCCCAGCGCGTTAAAAAAACGCACTGTTGGATTTTCGACCCTCGGCACTAAGCAGAACATTGAAAATCCCGTGCGCGAAATAAAATCTCGCAGTCAAAATGATAATTTCGGACTTTTCAATGTTTGAGATGCTATTTTAGTTAGCAGATATTTTTATTTCTACAGTTTCTGTAAACAACAAAAAATCTTTATTTTGTGTCTAATACGGTCGTCCCCTATTACAATAGACTTAAAAAATTACTACGTCGTACGGTAAAGTAGTCGCAAGCGCCACTACAGTGCATAAGGTCCTGGCTTCAATTCCCGAGTCGGGCAAACTGATATTGGGTTTTTCCATCTGGAATTTCTGAGTAAGCAGCCTGGCACTGCTGTCTCGACATTCATAGCGATCGCTTTACGACCGAATTCGGTCGCGAAGTCCTGTCACTCCATACATTACACCTGTCAATCCGGGACTTTGCGACCGAATTCGGTCATAAAGCGATCGCTATGAATGTCGAGACTGCAGCCCCAGGAGCCTGGATTTGTGTCCAGCTAAGGGCAATAGGCTCGCCGCCTTTTACTTGGGTCGACATAACTAGCGAAATATGGGTGTACTATCAGTGCAACTCTGGCTAACGCTTCGGGGAATACAGGCATTTTTATATTTATATTAAAAATAACTGGAAAAAATTGTGTGTGCTATACACCTCTGCTTACTCTTTCGAGGCATTTAAGCGTTATTTTATGTGTTGATAACACTAAAATAGTCAACTTGTATGTTATAATACTTTGTCGGCTTCAGTGGTCTGAGTCCAACGAATTATTATAATTGGTTTATCCTACTAAAATATTCACCTAAAACCTTTTCAGATTACCCCAAATATACGAAGAATTCCACCATACGATAAACAATGCGGACAGTCAAAAGGACCTCAAATGGTGGGCCAACAACCACGGCGTCAACATGGCGATGGCATGGCCCCAGTTCGAGGTAACATAACATACATTGCTGCTCCGACACCGGCCTGCATACAAACCCGTCCCACTCACAGCGCAACGCATTACTATCTATAATTTTTGCGATTAGATCGTACTCTTTGCATCTAATTAACGTGAATGCTTTTAGGTGTTGCATTCAGTCTTTAGGTACGGACTTTTGTTAAACCATGTGGATTTATAGTAGATCAAACTATGTACAAGTTAGATTTTTGTATCAGGCATACAGCCGCATGGGTCGATCGATCAGGTTAAGCTCCGCTTGTCGCGATTGATCCGCGAATGGGTGACCATCTTCACGTACAAAGACCCCTCCGTGCCTCGGAAAACCCTCGGCAAGCACGTTAAGCCGTTAGTCCTGGCTGTCATTCGTAAATTTTTGACAGTCATAACGGGTCGTCAGAAGCCCAGAAGTCTAATCAGTCTTACAAAGAGGTAACCAGTATTACTCAATAACTGGGTTGTGGAGGTCAGGCAGGTAGTCGCTCCATGTAAAATACTGGTATTCAGCTGCATCCAGTTAGACTGGGAGCTGACCCCAACATAGTTGGGAAAATGGAAAATAATATCATCTAGTGGTGCAAATGTGAGCTGACACATCTTAAAATATCTAGTCAAAACCCAAGTCTGGGAGCCTACTTTCCAAGCGTAAATATCACTTATTAAAAAAAAAAAGATAACCATGGTTTACTAAAAGTCTGTTTTAGTCTTACGCAAGATTGAAGGGCGTTAGTCGTATCAGTATGAAAAACTAAGCATGTCTTAGATTCTAAATTTTCCCTATTATCTATATAAACTACAGTATTTAGTTGTTTCTAATAATATTTAGAATTCTTCGTAGAACCTGTAATAATTCTTTGGTGGCTGCACACTGTGAAACTATTCTATATTTCCCTCCTTTGACCCCTAATAAGGCATTTTTTTTTAAATTATACTTGATCCATTAAATTATGTCATTTATTACGTTTTCTCTGGTCTAAAATTCTATGTTAAAATTTCGCCTAAAAGACGAACACTTTTTAAATTCAAAAATTGATCATTTATCCCAACTAAATTTCGTACTATATCCCAACAAAATTTGTTCCTTTATGCCAACAAAATTTGGTCGTTTATCCTAACAAAATTTGGTCCTTCATGCCAACAAAATGTCATGTTCGGATGTAACGGTGTGCTGCCACTGCGCTTGTAGTTAGACCTTCAAACAATCCCCTAATCACAAGGTCCCGTAATGCCGAACAAACAGCAATATTTGATCAAGATAGGAACGTTTCAACACCGCCTTTACCTCGCATACCAACCGCTAAATACTTACAAATATAAACGAATAATTCGAACGGATTTCCTTTGACTTTGCAATATTTTAAAATTTATTTGCGACCTAGAATGAGTGAATGAAAAGTATTTTTATCGTTTCGGGTCAAGTGCGACGTAACTGCTTTTGTAATATTTTGATTAATTCATTGCAATCGTAATTATTACTGGTCCACCATTTAGACGGAAAGAATTCGTTCACAGTATTTAATTACGTTGTATTGCAATAAGATATTTTAAATAGGTCATGGTGTACATAGTTATTACAAACTAGCTGACCCAGACGTTGGCCTGTCCAATACTAGAAACCCATAGAAAAAGGACATTTTGTTTTTACGGATTTAAAAATTTACCAGGAAACTGTTCTAATTTTTCCATCTATCAATCAAATCATTTTGGAGGATATTAATAATCCATTGCTTCATTCATATGTTTAAAAAAACAGAATGTGAAATGCTCAACATCATAAATAACGCAATGAATGTGGTTGAACTGTCAAAATGAAAACGGAAAACCTGATAGTGTGTTCGCAATTACCCCGCGGATGGGACTCGTTCGTTCTACGAATTATTTTAAACAAAATATGGCTATATCGGCCCAGCAGTTCTGAAGTTCACTTACCAACGGACAGTATTTCATTTTAATTATATTGATAATTCACTATATGGCATTCTCAAATATGTACTTACACAAAACCACTCAAACCATCTTTCTTACACAAAACTTGTAACAAAAATAACTAAACGTAACGATTAACACAAGGTCGATACGCCGGAAACGGATCCGATACAAAACAAATACTTGGCGGAAGCATCAGCAATGGTCGCCCGCATGATCGCGACCGCCCGGCGACCGCTGCCGCGACCGCAGACCGCGCCCTGGTCGCAGGCAGTCCGCCGCTTGCGCCTAGCCCTGCCTACTTTCTGCTTCGGTGTGGATGAGAAAGCTTCGAGCCGTGTGGCGCCTTCGGTCGCCAGTAGCCAGTGCTATGGAAGCAGCCGGTTTTATAGCAACCCGCTGATGGTACGACCACGGTGTGGGGTCGGTGGAGTAAACTTTGGAGTGGGATTTATACTTTGACAGAGAAAAATATACCTCTTGAAGTTGAAATTTAAGTCTAAAGTCAAAGTATCGATCACATGTCTATTGTTTGCGGATACAGAGTTTCTAGCACGGTTTTATGATCTGATGATGGGCAGTGGATTTTGTGGGTAGGTATCAAATGAAACAGTTGGATTAATAGGATGCCAGGAGGCTTTTTAAACCTATGAGGTTGCACCGGGTTGTGTTTTCATAAAGTTAGTTATAAAGACGAAGTAATGTCGTTTTTATATACCAATGATCAAATACAAAGATATTTTCTAAGAAAAGTAATCTTTTTTGTAAAAAAAAGGTAAGTAAATTTTATATCACAACCAATTTGTGCAATACAGCCATAAAAAATCAATTATTACATCATATCCCACAAAATGCACTGTAAATCGCCAATCATAAAGCTAGCACTCGATACTGAGAATCGATTAATCGTAATCGAATTTCATCATGAAATGATTTTGCAAAGCACCGAAGGGTTTGATGGTGTCACACGAATACACACCGTGAGTAATGGTGCTAAAGAACAATTTCGCTCATAAATGATCACAGCACCTTTCATGGGGCATTTACACTTAGTCGGGTGGCCGAGGGTGACTGACAACTATTCGGCGACCGACCAGATATATTAAGGGGGATGCGCTGAGGTAGCCCGGTAAATTCAAACATTCTAACGTTTTTTTTTAATTTGCTAGTCAGTCCGGTTCTATGTCGCTCAAAATATGTTTCGCGATTGTAACAAATATGTATTTACGGAATTACAGTTTTCAAAAACAAACCAAACATATTTAACATTGTCAATATTTTAGTAAGTTACTTCGGCTTACTTACTTACTCCGGCTTCAAAAGGCATGATTTCATGAAATTGTCATTTAATAAGGTGTTTTAATTATAGAGAGTTGTATTTATGGTTTTATTGGTTATAAAATTGTAAATACATACTTGTAATGGTCACGAATCATAATTATTTCGATTAGCATACAACCAACTACTGACCAGCAAATTGCAAAAAACGTAAAATAATTTGAACTTCACCGGTTACCCTGGCGCTTTCGCCTTAAGCACTACAATCAAAATAATAATGTTCGTTCCAATTGGGTGATACTTCAATATACCAGAAGTGCTATGAAGGTTTCACTCACAAATATTTGCGAAATTGTAGTTTGTTACAGAAATTCTAATTCAGCGAAATTGAATTTAAGTGACGGCAATTCAGCAGCTGCTAATCGAATTTCCCGATTCGAATTCCACTGAATTCGATAATCAATGTCGAAGTTCCGACCGGTAACGCCGGAATTCCGGACCCTGTTTTAGTTACCAATTTAGACCACTCAAATTCCGGATTAGATTCGCAATGAAGTCACTGAGTTCTGGATTCGGTTCGATGTAAATGCGAGCACTCTCATAATCACTCATCCACACTGAAGTATGGGTAGCAAAATAAAAAGCAAAATGTTTTAGAAAAGCACGCAATGTCACAGAAATATGTTATAGATTCTGAAAGCGGTCTGGGAGGTATCCGCCATTTTGTGGCTCCTCAAAAATCAGGTTATAAATTTCTTATCGGAAAGCACAAATCAAAAATGAATAAAATATAGAACGAAAAATATGCACGTCTAAATAAAATTACAATTTTATACAATAAATAAAATGAAGTATATACAACGTGTTTTTTTTATATCCCATAACTAGGGAATGACCCCCTAGGGTTATGGGATATAAAAAAAACACGTATAATAAAAGCAAAAATTGATACAGCACAACTGAAAATATAACCTAGAAATTGTATAGTATATGGAAAATCGAAAATGTCGGATAAACCTTGCGCCACGAAGGACCGACTATATTTCTAGTTGTTTTTTTTTTTTAATTATCTAATAGCATGTATTTTATTTTTCCCCTTTCTGTACTACCCACTAGTACAATTAGCTTGTATTACCTTCTAACGAACACCGGCTTTGTATGGACGTGTCTATGTTTACCTAATTTTGTTAATTACTTTTTTTCACTTTGAGTTTGCATTTGAGCAACGAGACGTTGGGAAAACAATTGAAAAATACTTTATAAGTCCATTTTATTTACCTTACTTTTGTTTCATCTGTGTTAAGTCTAATTTTTGTCTTGCCTGTGAATGAAGAAACAAAAAGAACTATCCACTTCTTTATTTAATTGGCAATTTTTTATGCGACATTTTTTTTTAATAAGTACAGCTTTTTATATTAATCATGTTAAGATTTATACTGTAGTAAAACTTACAGTTTTTCTCTTCTGTAGACATGATCTTAACTTATAATTTCACTCATTAAAGAAATTGGTACAGTAAATGTAAACATATCAGACAAATCTCTTTTAACAAACAACTCTCACAGTATATGTAAAATTATAAGAGGCGTCAAAAAAAAAAAAAAAAACGTGTTCCCAACGCCTCGTTGTCCTCGCCGTGACCGCTTGTGACGTGTGTGTCGGTGGACAGGAGTACACCGAGGAGTTCCGAGACATCGCCAAGGGCAAGTCCAAGGAGAGCCTGCCCACCGGGCCCATCACGCTGCTGAACCAACGGCCCGTCAGCGAGGATGTACGTTACACCACATTAGTTTAGATATAGCTATACGGACGACCGCGATGGTGATTCTCGTATCCTACACGACATCATTCAGCTGGAGACCCTCTACTGCTAGCTAGACAATGAAAATAGGTCTCCCGCAAACATCGCCACAACGATCAGTCTAGTTCACTAGGTGCTCGGTTAACCTCGAGAGGGGAATAGTTTTTGCCATAGATAAAATATTAGCAAGGAGTTGATGGGGATTTTGAGCTCGAAATACGCTCATTGGCCAGGCGCCACATCGCCGAAGGTTTGTATACTACGGAGAAAAGGCGATGACTGGAAAATGCGGATAGTAGTAGTTATGTAAGGCGTAGCAGTAGTTTAGAGTAATTTGAGACTACCGAACGTTTTGCCAATCCGTATATTTTTTTAACATCTAGTTTGGACGTCAGGTACGTTAACCACCATCGCTGTCGTACGCAAAATGACGTCACGCACGCGCCAGCCGCGTCACACATTCAGTGTTGCCATGCTGAACATATTTTGTACTTGTACAATCTATGGTCCAGAATAGGATTCAAATGAGAATGAATGAAAGCCGGATTGGTAATTTGGTATCTCGTAAATGCTTCATAAATTAGTTCTAGCAGGACGGGTCTAAAAGTAGTTTGATTCTGGGAGAAGGTCATTCTCGTTTTAATCTTTTTTTTTTAGCTTAAATTTTTATGTATTTTTTTATTTATTTTTTTGTTTATCGATGTTGCATGATGGATGTTCGCTTCACTCTACAGTTTATGCATATTGGCATGAATTAACAATTTAACCCCACGTATTAAATTATTATCGTTAAATTATATATTTATTTAAAGGAATATTTAAGTAAATGTTTTAAAAATATTGATCAACAATAATAATCCCGAAAATATAATATTTATTTTTTTAAAAGAATGGAAGGACCAAATTTATTTTTACTCGACTGAAAAGAAGGTTTATTAAGTATGGTATAAAAAGTCTGTTTCAAGTAAATTCACAACTGATGACTGAATTTTTTTGTATTAATTTAATACGTCAAAATTTGGTCCCTCCACTCCACAAATAAATTCTCCAAAGACGTCCCTGTACTTAAGAAATATTAACAACACCACAGGAGCTGCCACCGATAAACAACACCAACAACAAGACGAGCAAGGCTGCCAACCACACGGACGTGGCTCCGCAGCCGCCGACAACTGTCATCAACAACACCGCACCCGCGAACAACACCATTGACAAGAAGAGCATCAGTGCGCCCATCGCTGTTACGTGAGTATCTTTTGATTTACGTATTCATTAGCCTCTAATGTTCCCACTGCTGGGACACAGGCCTCCTCTCTTCGAGAGGGAGTGGGCTGCAATCTAGCACGCGGGCGCAGTGCGGGTTGGTAGATGTCACACGTCTTTGGTTCTAAGACTTGTCGGTTTCCTCACGATGTTTTCCTTCACCGTTTTGAGAGCAGTGATGATTAAATTATTTATAGAAAGTACAACGTCTGCCTGGATTCGAACCAACGACCTACAACTCGTAAGGTGGGACCGATACCACTGGGCCACCTGTGCTCATTTACGTATTTTACTGATATTCAAGTTCAATGTATTAAACAAATTGACAAAGAGATAACAATGAAACATTTGTGGTTATTCTGTCAACGCCTGTGGGTCTAGGTAGGTTTTTATCGAAAAGATGCAATATAAAGGCATTCCCAGTGCTCTTATAAACTCGGCAAAAAAAAAACTTATTGACCGAGTACATTGGCACTGCCAGTGACAGAAAACATCAGCAACGCAAGAAACTGTTGAGTCTGATTAAAAAGGAAGGACGACCAAATGTGAGTCATACCGGGTTGAGATGATGATCCAACTACCACCAGAATAATCCTTTCCTTACAATCTTTACACCTTGCGCTTCGTTAACTGGCGCTAGCCCGCGAGAGCCTCAAAGCGGAGACACACAGTAAAGTGTATTCATATTCGACGTTATTTTTAAGGGTCACAAGGTTGATATTTGTTTGCCAGTGAAAACCGCGACACGCCACGCTCCGTTAGGTTTGCGTTGGCCCTAAGAAACAAAAGTTAAGGACTATCTAAGCTAAATAAATCATCAACAACTCTGTGGCCTACCCAACTGTTGATGATTGGTGATTCTGGGTCGTGATGATGATCCTGGGTCGATCACCACCAGACTCATTATTACCCCACTTATTCCCCTTTCCATACGATACGATTCTTAAGACCAAAAATCCTTCTCCCTCATTCCTTATTTCCTTATCCTCCTAGTATCGAGCGTCTAGAGATAATCGCATGCGCCCCCGGCTATAAACACGACCGCAACGATTCTTTCACCCGACTGATGCGCATGGCTATGAAGCCCGATGTATCTAGCAGTTCCAGGTTCACTATCACAGAAGTGAGCGAGCCGATATACGACGAGTTAGTATTGTACTGTGTTTTACATAATAATAATATATCCCTGGACATTTCACACAGCGCCATCTAGTCCCAAGCTAAGCAACCTAATGCTTGTGTTATGGTAACAAGATGGCTGATAAACTACATAAATACATTTTTTTTTTGTAAATACATACATATTATACATAGAAGTTAATAACGTGTATTTGTAATGTCATTATTTCATTTTATTAATTCATTAACTTGTATTTTCTTTTTTTGGAACGAAGTTCCTTATCGCGCGTTGCGAAAGGAGGCTAGACGGAAAAAATTAAGACCAAAAGTTGGAACGACACTTTTTGCTATAGGTGCCGTGCGGCGTGCGCGTGTTTCTCTGTCTGTCTCTCTCTCTCTCTTTGAACTTCGTTCCATCCGGGTGTCCCTTGACACCTCTCAAGTTTTTTCATAATTATTGGGAATCTTTGACGTTTCATAAAATGGTAACTTTAGATTAGTGAAATGTTAATGATTATTTTCATTTATTGCGAAAGAAGATTATGACCAAAACTCTTTACTGTTTTTACAACGTAGAGTTTCAATAGTTTAATATGTAAATTATAAATCTAGTTTTTATTACCACTAGCGTACAGTTTACAAGTTATTATTTATTTAGCTTTAATTTTGTTTTCGTAGTAGTAACTCTTTTTTATTGATTAATCGGGTAAAGGGCAATAAACGAGACACACAAGTTTTATTGTTACTACGCCTGTGGACACAGACCTCCTCTCTGTGACAGGGCGTGGGCCGTAATCCACCACGCGGGCCCAGTGCGGGTTGGTAGATGTCACATGTCTTCAACTTGTTGGTTCTTGGACATGCCGGTTTTCCATCACCGTTTTGAGAGCAGTGTTGTGATGATATAATTTACACAAAGTAAAGCGCCTAACTGAGTTCGAACCTACGACCTACAACTCGCAAGTCGCGGCCGTGACCACTGAGCCAACACTGCTCACATGGACGTTTAGTAACTTTCAATGTGATACTTCATACATATATTATTGGAGATTTAAAAACAACACACGAGCGGAACTCGAATCTGCCAGGCGTACGGTTCGAAGCAATGCTAGACATGTTTCAATCAAAATAATAATTCTTATTTCTTTTAACGTTTTTTAGCAACGGTACAGCCTCAGCGCCAAAATCGAACAAGACATCGCCAGCTAAAGATAGCATCAAGGGCGGGCAGGAGAATCCCTTCGACGAGGATGAATGGGACGAGGAGTCCGGCGGAGCCCTGACGGATACCGGGGAGCCCGGGGTGCCTGTTAGAGCGCTGTATGACTATACCGGCGCAGAGAGCGACGAGCTTAGCTTCAGACAAGGTGAGGAAAGAGGAACATACATTCCAATCATGCCTGTAGTTGTTGGCAGAGGTGTGTGTGCGTACGACTTTTTTTAAGGGCCCAACTCCGAAATAAAAATAAAAAAATCTGCTATTCCTTATATTTTGATTATGATATGATTCCACTTTTTGCATGAAACAGCGAAACGCCAGACTTTTTTTTTATATGTGAGTTGTGCCTGTAGTGAAAGTGTTGTGCCTGTAAAAAGTTGTTCAGGTATTTTCATTGGAGTAAACCTACATTTGGGTGGGCAATGGAGTGAGCTTTGCTTGGAGTTTCCCTATGTGATCGAATCAGAAATGAAGAGATCCGTAATAGAACCAAGGAAGCCGATATAGCCCGAAGAATTGTCAAACTTTAGCAGTGGGCACTGGGCAGGGCACATTGCCGCAGAATGATGACCGATGGGGCCGAAAGGTTCCGGAGCGGTGACCGCGTACCGGTAGACGTAGCGTGGGAAGGCCTCCCACAAGGTGGAACGATGACCTTGTGAAGGCCGCAGGAATCCACTGGATGCGGGAAGCACAGAACCGGTCGAAGTGGTGGTGTTTGGGGGAGGCCTACGTCCAGCAGTGGACGTCTTTCGGCTAAAATGATGAAGATACCCAAATTTCGGCAGTTGCGTTTAGTAAGGGGCAAGCCTGATGCGATCAACGAGCATCCGGACTCCAGGCTGCTAGCGAGAAATTGCTATTGAAATTGGGAATGACCATTTTCCCGACCATGGGTTCAAACCCAGGACTGGTCAGCAGTCGCGCTTTTGAATTTTTCTTCTGTATTTGCTTCGTTTAACCAGTCTTCCTGTAACCTAGAAGTCAGCACCGCACCGCTTGCGTTTATGCACAAAGTAGAAATGGAATGGAGTGCTAATACGCATATTTCTTCTTAGAATCAAACCCTCAGTTAGAGAGGCGTGCAGAGGATACGAACGTCCCACCGTCGCCCGCCCGCCGGTACTAACAACAGTCGCGGTAACAAACATGCATTACTTGAACACTGCCGCACCTTGGCACTCCATTTTATTGCTACTCTGTGTAAATTCGAACATGCTATTTGTTTACAGTCTAACATGCAAATAATTCATTTAATACAACGGGTCAAATTAAATAAGCATGGGAAACTCCGCAAACGTGTTATTAGTATCGATACATAAACATGACAAAACGCAAAAATTGACATATTTTTTATTGGAATCATAGAATTTTACACAAAAAAGAACATTTTCTAAGCTCATACTTCAAGTTATTACAATGCCGTTGGCCCCCAAAAAATACAAGTCATTTTTTTCTCGTTTATCATAGATATTTAGGTATCGATACCCACACGTCTGCAGAGTTTTACTAGCGTATTTAATTCTAACCTTTTTTTCCGTGGGATACCCTGCGTCTGGAGATGATGGAGGGTTCTGTCGAACTCCTACCGACTAAAACCCCACTGTTCTTTCTAAGAGAGTGATTTAAAAGAATCAACATTGTTTCAAATTAGTTGCAAGTTAGGTGCCTCTATACCAAACAGCTTGTTCGACTGTAAAGTACACCACTCATCCATAGTAACAATACGACTGTCAGCGCCAGTATTTCGGAATAATTTGGCAGGCAGTTTTCTTACTTCAATTGTTACTTTTGACGTGCTGTTGTCCTACATTATCATACAAATGTGCCGTGTCCGAGTACGTTCGTGTCGCCGTTGGGCTCGTGCCGTGGGTCCTGCGCCTGATCTCTCCCCGGTCGTGTCGAACAGAGAGTGCACCTGTGTCTGCGCACGCACTTGAGCACCCATATCTCCTGCGTAGGTATGCGGCAGATTTCAACCGAGTTTCCGTTGAGATTGGCCACCATGGAATGGTCGCCATGAAGCTCGGTCGGGGGGATATTATTATTTTCACGCAAATGTGTAGCAACTTTCTTTTTCGTTTTTCAGGGGACCTGTTCGAAAAATTAGAAGATGAAGACGAACAAGGCTGGTGCAAGGGACGGAAGGATGGCCGAGTGGGCCTGTACCCGGCCAACTACGTGGAGCCAGTGGGCCACTAGCCCATGGTGGCCCACGCTCCACTTACGCTGGCCCACGCACCGCCCACGCCCACTAACGTGCCACATAACGAACTGTAAAGTGAGACTGTGGGCTTATGGCCTAGAGGTGATTGAATGAGCTAACTTGTTCGAAATATACATAAAATCCATGTAATTAATATTAGAAATGCGAAAGTAACTCTGCCAGTCTGTCTGTTACCCTTAAAAGATAAGTAAGATTTCGATAAAATTGGGCACACAGGTAGACCATGACCTGGATCAGGACATAGGATACTTTTACCCCGGTAGCACGTCCCCGTGGGATAATTTCCGACATCCACGCGGGCGAAGCCGCGGGCCGAAGTTAATATTAGATAATTTCAACTTACTAGGAACAAATTGCACATTATTGCTTAACCAGCAAACTTTTGGCCTTAGCAGAATTTAATATTGTTAAATAGTCGACTGATAATTTAGCTGACATATCCCTGCCGCGCTCTATGTTTATCCCACGCTTATAAACCTATTGGTAAGCTGGAATGACTAAGTTGTGCCAATACGGTGTATTAAAGCCTCAGTATTGTTATAATTATGTATTATACCATTTCAATATTGAAAAAAAATATACATAATTTGGATGTATATAAAATGTAGCCTGTATATCTTTGATGAAAAATTAATCTACCCTCAGCTAAGCAGTATTAAGTACAGTTTATTTTAAAAAGAGCGTGAAATTGAAATAAATGTTTAAAAATAAGTTAGTGTTGTTCATTCATTTCTACGGCCGAGAAAATCAAATGAAAAGTTAACGTTACGAGATCATTATGTGAACGCGTGACAGATTATAAAATTAGTTCGTTTTATATTCGCAGGTCACGCTGTAGTCATTATAATAGTAACAGGTTCTAAGTACATTCAGATGTAACATAATGTGTTTACTTCTATATCGAATAGCTATAGATATATTAATGTCACACCGTAGCTCAGGCAGCAGCTTTAAGACGTCTTATGATTATCATTTCACTCGACATCGAACCCCATTCACTTGGATCGAGCTGTTTTTGATGTATTTAGAGACGATTTTTCTAACTCAACACTTTTGGACCTAAATTTTTGTATATTTCTATGAAAAGAAATTTCAAATTAAAGAGGAACAGCCAGGGAAACCCGCGAAATTCAATTTTTTATGTTTTTTTTTTGCAATTTGCCGTTCAATGTTGATCAAAATATGATTCGCGAGCGTAGCAAATATGAGTTTACAAAATTATAATCATTAAAATCATGAATACAACTTAGAGGAAGCTCGTATAATCCTATTGATTGATATTTCATGATATAGTCATTCAATAGAATTATATCGGGGCCTACCCTGGTGTTTCCCCCTTAAACCAAATTGTTAAGGGTTTTGTTTAAAATGTTAGTCAGACGGTGTTTGAATATTTTTGGATGGAACTCTTTGTAGGTACAATATGGAAACCAAAAATTGTTTACTTGTAACTTGTAGTGGCACTGTGCATCCACTGTCAGCGACACATCGCTACCGATGTGTGTGTACTACTCCCGAACGAGAGTAGAATGTACTGCAGTACTGCGAACCCCGCGTCCGTGTGGACGTAAGTCAGAGATGTATCGACTATCCTATTAGTGGTAAAAATGACTGGCTAGTCGATTTGTAGTAAAGTCAGAGAAATTAATGTTAATTATCAAATTCTCTACCAATTTAATTTGTTCGTATATTCGAATCACAACTGTCATTCTTTGACATTTCGTATTAAATGTTTATAACACGGCAAATTGACGTAGTGTGTCAATTTAATAAACATTAATTTCCCTGACTGTACTCACGATGACATACCAAGCTATACTCGGCCAGTATAAGCAGACTTCTCATTTTACAATGCAAGATCAGCTGAAACTGGAAATGTTTAGCTTGATATGTCGCCGTGTGTAGTCGACTCAGACCATCGGCTGTATATAAAAAATGTATAAAAAGCAATTGACCTATGTAATATCAAATCGATTTACGGGTCCCAAATAGTTGAACGATTATAGCCGGTACATCTCTAAATATCGATGAGGAATTTAGCTAAGCCAAAAAGTGTACGCCAATATAAATAATTAGGTAACAAATTATACCTGTAGGCGGCAATGGGATTTATATTTTTGTGATATAACGGTACGCGACAGTGGTCGCCGCTGCACTTCGTTGTGTTTATGTATATACACGATTATTATATATCTCGTCGTGCTTTTAGAGTATTTATTTCCCATTGTATATAATGTAAAATGCATTACTAAATGTATGTAAGTTATAACGGGGCGGGCGCTCAGCTAGGACTGACCGAAGGCCTAATGTTGTGGACTGTAGAGCCCCGCGGTGACTTTTGTAACTTCCATTTACACGAAATGGTTCTGGACCATACCCCGCTGGCGCCCCCTCGTTGTTTAGGTTAAATAAACAATAACGATTATTAATATATTACGAGAAATGTTTAATCTTTTCTTTTCCCTTTTATACCTCGTTTTAAATATTGTTGTATTGTGTAATTATAGTGGGAGTCATTACGTTAGCGCCTGAGTTTCATCTCTTGACTCGCGAGCGGTCGAGCTTAGTCCGTAGCTGTTTTGTTTTCATTGTTATAGGTTCAGCGACCATTTGTGAGAAATTCTTTGTATTATATAATTATCAAAGAGGGTGGTTTTGGACCACATATGTTAATATATTATGAATATTGGTAAAATAAAATTGTTACATATGGTATTGAGATGTTTTATTTAAGTTTGTGTGTTTTGTGTGCCAATATGACTTCAATTGCAACATTAACTGTTCAGAATAAATATGGAAAATATCTGCCTCGTCGGTGTAGTGCTGAGCATGAGATCCTGGGTTCGATTCCCAGGTCGGGCAGTGTTTTTGGATTTTCCATTACGAATTTCTCAGTAGCAGTTCGGAAGCTGAATCTGTGCCCGGTGGATCGTTATAGGCCATATGAGGCCTAACTGAAAAAAAATGAACTAATTTTTAGGCAATGTGGCGCTATGACTTACAGTTTAGAGCAGAGAGCCACAGTGGCCTAACTGAAAAAAAATGAACTAATTTTTAGGCCACTGTGGCGCTATGACTTTTACAGTTTAGAGCAGAGAGCCACAGTGGCCTAACTGAAAAAAAATGAACTAATTTTTAGGCCACTGTGCGGCTATGACTTACAGTTTAGAGCAGAGAGCCACAGTGGCCTAACTGAAAAAAAATGAACTAATTTTTAGGCCACTGTGGCGCTATGACTTACAGTTTAGAGCAGAGAGCAACAGTGGCCTAACTGAAAAAAAAATGAACTAATTTATAGGCCACTGTGGCGCTATGACTTTTACAGTTTAGAGCAGAGCCACAGTAGCCTAACTGAAAAAAAATGAACAAATTTTTAGGCCACTGTGGCGCTATGATTTTTACAGTTTAGAGCAGAGAGCCACAGTGACCTAACTGAAAAAAAATGAACTAATTTTTAGGCCACTGTGGCGCTATGACTTTTACAGTTTAGAGCAGTTTTTTCAAATAAAGTCAGTATTGAAAAAATTACATTTAGGCCACTGTGGCTCTCATGGCCTCATATAACATGGATTCAAACATAACAGGCGTGATAAAATGCGGATATGGGCAGGATAAATAAAATACAATCTGACAATTTTAAAAATCTCTTTATTTGATGGAACGCAAGTGCACTGTCACAGGTTATTATTCAGCCTACTGCCGTACATTGTGGTCATAACGTAACAATTAACACAACTCTAACAAAACAATGTTTTCGTTTAAAACGGACAAATGTGTTCCCGTGACAAAATCAGCAATCATACCTAATGCAAACATAATAATTTCAGTCAGTTTCACATCACATGTCTAAAATTGCGTACGTTTTGTTGCTAAATAAGGGTAGGTACACATGTATTAACAGGTTTGATTGCACGCTTGGAACGTACAGCAATAGGCTAGGTTCACATCGAGGTTACATCTGTCTAAGCCAGGCTAAACACTACATTAGGTACTGTTGCGGGGCAGGCTGGGAGGTGGTTTCTTCAGTTTTCGTTGGCCGTTGGGCCACACGAATACACCAGAATGTTTTATTGGCAGTGAATGTTAGGCATGTCTTGTATGACGCACGTTACACTCTGCACACCTGAAGAATCGGAGCTACACAGAAAAAACATTTTGAACGTCACAATTTTTTTTTTATGTAGGTAAGAAAAATGTGACGGTCAAAATTAGTGTCTAGCTGTCATTCTCCTAGTGTGTAAAAGCGAAAGGAACTTTGCTAACCGGATGTCCCACGATAAATGTCGCCTTTGTTTTTGGGTAGATATTTGGTTTGCCCGATAGCGTTAATGTGAAATAACTGTATAGATAATTCAATGCTGTATGAGGGAAAAAATATTCGGGAAAATAATCAAATTAAAATAGTTATAAAACCACTTCACAGCCGCCCGTTGTCCAAGCACACAGAAGCCACTTCGTATGCAAAGTATAAGGCAAACTACATTGCTATCGCAGCTCAGCAAGGCTAACATGCGCACAGCGACTAAATCTTGTCGTTGCATTATGTCGCGGTTAAACGAGAGCCGTAAATATAGCACATCGAGTTTCAGGTTAAAGCCCAAGGAGCAGAATTTCAGTCGTGCAAAATGAGTCGCGTAATTTACGTTGAAATTAAATTCCGCAAAATGACAATACTTTGCGTCGTCGTGTGGCACAAACCGGACTTCTATATTAAACGATGCAGAATAAATTAAGCGACGACTCACAATTTCGCTAGTTCTCACCCTAAGGACCCTATCTCATTAAGGCATCAGTGGCTGCACCACCTTTGCGCTACCAACTAAATGTATACAGCTGGATAGAGGGTACAGTCAACAGCAAAAGTAGATGATCAAAATCAGAAATTCAATACTAATGAACGGAGTTCGCAGCTATATGGCAGCTGTACTAGTAGTAAATGTTTGGTATAATTTACAATCACATACTTTTGAATCACTTCGACGCCACACAGTTCTGACGCGAACTCCGTTCATTAGTATTGAATCTGATTTTGATCATCTACTTTTGCTGTTGACTGTACCTCGTCTGGTGACCGCTTGTTTTTTTTTTTTCTCTGGCAACTGAGCGATGTAGACTATTCTGCCAGCGTCATAATGGTGACGGCAACACAGCAAAGTGAGCCGTCGAACTTTGCACTCCGTGGTAGTTGTCTAGTTATAAATGTTAGTAACTGAAAGGACAAGACAGTCCGCTTGGTTGTTCAACCAACCATGCCATAATTTTATAACCATAGTTTTGTCAGCGCGATCATAGTTTTGCCACCACTGTGTCCAAGTGAGATGTAAGTTTTAGAAAGATACTGTACACAGGTAACACTTTTACCTGTGTACAGTATATTTCTAACAGAAATGCTCTACAAAGCTGAGCTGTTACTAAAACTCGATGCGCCTACGCCATATTTACGGTCGTTTACCGTACAGTCACGAGCGTAAATACCTTACACCTACGCAAGATTCAAAAGCGAATTTCTCCCAAAGCATTGATAGATATTTTATGGTGTTACGAACATAGTATTATCAAAAGAACCAAAAACCATATGAAATAGGTGTTTTGTCAAAGTTGCAATATTTTTTTCATGACAAAGACGGTCGTGTTTTGCGTATCTCTAAGGTATTTTTTTTCATGACAAAGACAGTTGTGTTTTGCGTATCTGTAAGGTATCTATCTTCGTGACCGTACATAGTCACATCTCGTCTCGCTGCGAGATACTATATAATCAGCCTATAATGTTCCCACTGCTGGGACACAGGCATCCTCTCTTCGAGAGGGAGCGGGCCGTATTCCACCACGCAGGGGAGTGCGGGTTGGTAGATGTAGCATGTCTTCCAATATTGGTGTCTAGGACATGCCGGTTTCCTTACGATGTTTTCCTTCACCGTCTCTTTCTTCTGCGAGATACTGCGATGACAAAATTTATTCACTTCGCGCATGTTGTCCTGGCAGTGAAGCCATCGGTATCGCAACATTTAGGTATGATAAACACACGTGAGCAAGGAGTCTGTGCACTTTGTGCATTTTTGGCACAAATAATCTCTGCGCGTTTGTTTGAACGCTGGTCCTTAGCTTTGCATCGATACAAAGTGAAGTTGAGACATCATTTTTAGATGTGAAACATTTAATGGCGCGGCTTGGGGTTAAAGCCCCAGAAGTTAAGTAAAATTGTTACTAACCCTATGGACTCCTCTCTGAAATAAAAGTTTTCTATTCTATTCTAAAGCAACATTTCCTAGAAGAACGTTTTCGTCATATTTATAACAGACGTCATGAAAATCTGTCATTTTCGCCATTATTTAACATTAAGGTGTCAAAAACGCTCTGTATTTGGACATTACAGCCAGTGGCGTGCACACAGTTTTAAGACAGGGTAGGCAGAAAATAATTGTACTCACCAAAAATACTACACGTTGGTTTTGGTTCGTCGTCTTGTCGATTGATGATGTAGGTAATTGCCAAATGCCAACTCAAATGTCCATAGATTGACTGATTTTATAGACATATCAATTTACTTATATTCGAAGTGGCCTTTCGGCGCGTTTGTTTGATGTTTGGTAATGTTTGTGTGATTTGCAAAATTTAAATAAAATCATTGAAAAGATGGTGGTGTTTATTTGTATATTAAATCTACACGCCTATCTTTCTGTAAGAATATCTGAAATATGGAATCGTAAAAGTTGGGAAGGCGTTTTATTTCCCTAAGAAGGTTTTTTTCTATTGAAATCGTGGAAAGATCTGTAAGTCGTTGCTGGCCTTGTGTATTTCTTAAGTAGGTGTGTATACGTTTTAGCGACGAGAATGACCTTTCGGTTGAAGCACTGCTCGCGGGAACTGTAACAATTAATTTTGCCAAACGCAGTACTTCGGGAAAAACTGTATTTATGTTATTTTCGTAAAAATGTTCTATAATTTTGTAAATACTAAGGTTTTTGAATTCGGCAGATTTATAAACACATTTGAGCTCATTGATAAGGCGGTCTAAGTTAAAGTCGTATAATTTATAAACATTTACGAATTGCGATACTAATTCAACCGGAAAATTGTCATTATATTTATTGAAATTTTCGCATGAAAGTAGTCCAAAAAATTTTAACTCTTTCAGATTTTTATATCGGTCGCGACATTCGATGGATATATTGTCTATAATTTCAATAAAAATGCGCTTAAAATTGGTTTTCGCGTCCACAACATTACGTTTTTGTTTTGGCGACCCTGTGGTTATTTTTACGCCTTCAAAAATTAATTCAAACCTAGATCTGAATGATTCCAAAAATGATTCAAAGTCCCTAATTTTTTTAATGCAATAAGTCACATCTGATGTCTTTTTTTGCATAATTTCGTAAAGCACATCAGTTTCTGCGAATATTTCGTTAAACACATGAAGTAAAAACTGGAATTGAAAGTCTTTTAAATTGTGTAACAAATACGAAACTTGACTTAATGTCTCACCATCCCAAGAGTCTTCGTTTTCAGCCATATCCTCAAATAAATCAACTAAATGTAAATAAGAATTGAAAATTACATTTACAGTAGGTACGCGAATTTGTAAGTCCATCGAGTGTCAACAAACGAAACAAAATAACCGATTACTGTGTATGCAACCTGTCAGCCAATGATATGAATCATATTGTTTTGTATTGAATTTACGATTGACTTTACCTTTTTTTTTATTAATTGCAAATCCGGTGTAGGACGACCTATCTCGATAACTTGTTTTTTTTTCACTAAAAGATAGTTTTGAAAACGCGTCATATTTTATTTTATCAATACACACACCATCTGAACAACTTTCACAGACAATATTATCCATTTTTCACTCTAATCACAATGTTAAAATCCTAAATATCTGATAGCGTAAGTCACAAACACAACACACATCAAACAATAATGGTTACTATTGACTATTGAAATTACGTAGTAAAAAGGAAAATTAATACGACAAAAAAATGATGGCAATCTAACTATATAAAATTCAATGAAACAATGTTACTTCTTAAAATATTCGCATTGCATAGCAAACTTTCGTCGGAAATGTTCGGTTAGGATCGTAATTTTTCGTGTTAGCTTTAAAGAACAACTCGAACAAGACACTGGCTTTTCATGCAGTTGTGTGCGTGATTTTTGTCATTGTGTGTCAGCAAAGCCCACGTAGCTATAGGAACGCACACACATAAAAATACGCATGACCACGAGTTTCCACGGAGCACACATACAATATATTCAGAGACGAATAGTTTGTGTCTTTGCCGTTGCAAAGGCGAGGTGGCGCTAGTGCAGTAAACTGTATCGATCTTAATGATAACACCGGCACTCGATAGGTGGAGCTGATTTATGATTTAAGATTTTTATGTTGCTTTGTTTATTGATAAAATAATATTAGATCTATTATCAGAACTAGGGTAGGCAGTGTCTTTCTGTCTTTATGGAACGCACGCCACTGATTACAGCGGCATGTAGTGGTCCCCGCTCTTCCGAGTAATTCGTAGCTTAAGACCGAGTCGTGTGTCGTGACGGCAAACGGCATGACGCCCTGGGTCACATTTTTTTTTTAATGTCTATTTTTTTAAACTTTTTAACCATTAAGGCTGACGCACATTAGAATAGGTCGCGCCGCGTTGCAAAAATCCTCCTACGCCACTTTCGTGCGTTTGATCTATCGGAGAGCCGCATCGCGGTTTTTTGCATTGAATTGCGATGTGTCTGTAATGCGCGCTTAGATTGTGGTCCATCGGTGACATCGGACATTTAGATCGATCGACCAACGATTAATTCTGAGGTTCGAATCAATGTCGTCTTGTTGACGTCGATCGCTAGCAACCTAATTAGGTACTCCTTAGGTCCATTTGTATCGATGCAAAAACAATAAAACAAGACCAAAACCTGCGCACACGCATTATAACATTCATAACCCACCCGACGTGCTATTAAATGCAATTACCGAAAAAATAACGTTAATATTTACATGAGCTAGTTATGTATGTACATAAATAGAGGGGGATCCCCCTCCTGATATGTGGAACAAAATAAACGTGTACTTATTTACAAATCATACAAAAATGAGTATGTAACAAGTTTGGGTGAACAGAACGAGATTCCTGAACGTAACTATTTAAATAATATCTCTTTACAAGGAATATTATGTTAGAACTAAGTATAGCATTCTACTTGTCTATAAATGTACGTCGGTATGATAATATTTAATAATATGTACGAGGGCAGGTTTCTGAGCGTTGAAACGTAGCGTTTTCTTATGAGCTTTTATGAAACTATATTTTTTTGTAGATTGTTCGATAAAATTAACTTTTATAAGCAAAATTTGACCCCTATTACATGGGATGTAAACTTAACTGACGAAATGTGGATGTGCATTACATAACATCACGCTTATAATCCCCGAAGGGTTAAGCAAAGGTGTATCTATAGTACATCCACATTTCCTCAGTTATGTTTAAGTCACCCGGGAACAAATCCAGACCCCGGGCTGCTACTCAGAATTTCCTGATGGAAAAAACCAGTAACACTTTGTCGACCTGGGAATTGAACCCAGGACCTCATGCTCAGCAGTAGCGTTTAAACCAACGAACCACCTTATCTAAAAGCCACTTCAAACGCATCGTCCCAACACGAACCCCCTCGCCGTAAAAAACAATACAAATAACATCTAAAGTGAACTAACAACATAACATTACACAAACGGGAACCGGTCTCTTTACACAACAGTCATCGACACATATTTACAAACGAGAAACATACGTACGACACTAATTCATTATTATTATTAATATTAATTATAAATAGTTTGACATAACTATGTTTTTTTTGCGATTGTTTTTGTGAGATTTTTAAACGTAAAACAATAAAAATACTTGGAAGCGGTAAAAAAATCAAACTTTCAATCAAAATTTTAGATAATTACGTATTATTTAATTATTAATTATTAACAACAAACTCAATGTCATACATGACAAAGTTCAAATTCAATTGCAAACAACATATTTAGGACCTCCTTATGACAAATGGTTACTCAAAAATCAACTTAGAAAACACCACGCTAAAGTAAATAATTGAGTAAGTGGCCATCAGTGAATGAAAATTACTATAATTTGGGATTCTTCAAATCTTGAGAGAATGTGCGCTTTTATAATTTTCTAACGTGACAATATTATTGTGGACGTCCAGATCCACGTCACGGAATCAAAATAACACCGGGAAGTAAAATGTATGGAAAATATATGAAGACGCTTTTATATTTCTGTCCACGATAACGTTTAAATAACGTGGACGTCCACGATAATATCGTCACGGTAGAAATTGTAATAAGCGCACATTAGGTTACTCCTGGGCAAGCGTGAACCAGCATCGGTGAAACGCGAGCCCATCAAATATTTATTTAAAAAAATACTGTATGTTTTATTCGTTAGAAACACAAATATTATCTTGTAAACCAGTCAGTTTGCAGCTTGACTCAATAGGTAATGACAAAACATGTATCTATAAACAGCAAAATACTGTTTTTTTTATGTATGAGGTGTAAATTCAGTCAACAAAATGCATATTAATAAGTGTTATAATTAATTCTCTCACAAAAACAATCCACTTTGTCCATGTTCTACACCGCAACGAGATCATAGCCCCTACACAATCAGTTTAAATATTTCAAAGCCTTCTGCCTAGCCCCGCGGGGTTTAGCGCGAGTATAAACTTCATATAACCAAGATATATTAACTATGGTCAATATACACAAGCTTGTGTTCTTTCGACGTCCACTGTCGGACATTGGCGTGCCTTACTAACGGCCAGTGGCCGGAAATAAATTTCTTTCTAATAATAATAAATATAGAAAAACAAAAATTATAATAGTCTTGTAATAACATTTAAATCAAGTCTTAGACTGATGGAAATTGGAGGAATAATCGCCTTTCCCTTAATCGATTCGCCATAAAAATTATCGATATTGGTATAGCCGTAGCCGTGTATTACACGTCATTCGTTCTACTGCCGCTATATCTTTGCACAGATATACCTCAGTGTTGGTCGATCGTCGCATCTTTTTGTCGATGTTTTATCGACAATTCCGTCGATGTTTGGTATCGTTGCCGCGTTGTACTGCGGGGTATAAGGGTGGGTTTTCACTGCAGGCAGGCCTGCAACTTCTCGATCCACTCCTGCGCAGCGTTCGCGTCACTCGCGCAGAAGTTGTATGTGCGCCGGCTTGTGCGCAACTGTGGGCGAAATAATTGATAATCAAACAGAGCAAGGAAAGGATTATTGAGGTATAAGTTTCGATATTTTTCCTATGTTTCGTCTTGTAATCGATTGATGATTGAAAATTATGGCTATTATACTGTCTTAAATAGATAGATAGAATATGCTTTAATGTACACGAAAATTTAACTACATTTTACCAGTTATGCGGTAGGTAGAACTTGTGATGTTTCAGCATACTTAATGATTGCAATACTTACGTCAAAGAAGGATCTGTCGTCACACTTCTTGGGCGGGCCGGGCGCGGCCGACGCCTGCGTCACTGTTATCACCTCTGCCAGATCTATAACAATGAAACGCCATTATTATTATTACTGAAACTGTCTTCGACTACGCGGTGAAACGATATATCGATAGATACCCATATCATATACGATTATAAAAAGGTGGAGTCGAAATCTACGTAGCCTTTTCCCAGCTATGGTGGGGTCGGCTTCCAGTCTGACCGGTAAGACTGGTTGTCAGACTCATGTGCTTCTGACTACCCGCAACGGCTGTCAAAGATCTACGAATGACCGCTGGGACCAACGGCTTATAGTACTTTCTGAGGCACGGAGGAGTCATTACATGTAATGGATGTTCACCCATCCACGTACCCACCGCGGCAAGCATAGCCTAACCTTCGATTGACCCGTGCGGGTGTTATTATATAGCCATGAGCGCCTAGGTAAAAAAAGGGGAAAAAAAATAAAGAAAAAGTTACCAATAAACCCTTTGCAGTGCGAGTCTTCCATCGCATCGTAGTACCGCAACTGATGCTTGATAGAGTCCAATACGAACCAACTGAAACAATATCAAATAAGTTATCACAATCTATAATTATAATCTGCCTATTGCAATTGACAGTCTATCCTCTGGTTTCGTGAAGTCAGAACATGTTTCTGGCTTTCTGACCAATAAAACAACCGCTGAATCTCTTTTTTTTAATAATAATTTGCTCGATAAAAGTAACAACAACTAACCAACATTAATTGGTTTATTGGGGATTATTGGTTGCAATGAGGGTTCTCATGAAAATTCACACCACCAGTTAGTCTTAAATTAGATTTTGACAAGAGTCTACCATTTTGACAATGAATATAAAATATACAGTCAAAATACAAAACTATATATGACGTACGACGAAGGACCAATATATATTTTATATGACGTCCATCATTCATTTTATTCATTCGTTCATCATTCAGTCACGACTACAGATAATATAGGCGCTTTGACACTTTTGACAGGTGCCCGGACCTGACGTGTCAGTGCTGCCAACTAGTGAACGTCTCATTATTTTTATCAAGGCGCTTTTTATCATTTTATACAGCTGATTTACTAACAAACACTTGAATAAGCTTTTGAAAATCAGAGCTGGGTTTAATACATTTTGCAGGCCAACGTATTTTTCGATTTGCATTGTATTGAATTAATTACTCTAATTAAATAAATAACATTAAAGGTTCTTAAGTAAAATTACATCTGGTTAAAGCGAGCGCACCTTAGTACATTACATACCACATCTAGTTGCGCGCGTTCCGTGTATGTTTACGTTTTGGCTGTGTTAAATTATTAGCGATTACCCTACACTCTTAGAATATTATTATGTTGTATCTATTTTGTATTCTTTTTTTTTGTTTTGCTAAAACTGTACGTAAATTCAATGTTTTTAAAACTAGTTTATATTTCTCATGTAAGTGAAATTTCATATGGTAAATAAAGGTATCTCAAACCCGAAGTCAATTTTAAAACATTGAATGACACTCACCGTTGTTTCCACCCCTTGAGCAGTGCTCCTCGCTTGTACAGGTGTCCCTCGTGCGTCCTGTTCTCAGCCACGTTGGACGAGAACTGTTCGTAGTACTGTTGCGATGACGACTGCAACGTTGCTACTCCTAGAAATTACGTGAAAGAGATGTTAGTACCATTTAAGGGAAGAGCCACAAAGGGCCGGCCATATTAGCCGTAGATCCGATGACTATGGGGTAGCCGTGTTTTTGAGCTTGAGTGGAATCGGCATCGTAAGGACGCCCTCAGGCTCAGTGGTGCGACGATCTTCGACAGGTATCTGGTACTGGTACTGTATAGTAGCAGCTGGATGAGAGTTGGCGAAATTCGAGTTGAATGGTACGCAATAGGGGAGGCCTTGTCCAGTAGTGGACTGTTGCAGCCTGATAAGGGAAGAGTGAGACAGCTCCGACACAAGCACTATTGTGTTATTGGAGCTGCCTCAATGTATGTATGACACAAAGTTTGAAATAAACATTTTTGAATTTTGTATTTTTTCATTGTATTACCCAGTAACTGGGTTATGGAGGTCAGATAGTCGCCCCATGTAAAATACTCTTATTTAGCTGCATCCGGTTAGACTGGAAGCCGACCCCAACATAGTTGGGAAAAGGCTAGGCAGATGATGATGATGTATTTTTTTTATGTGCGTGGAGCGATGTGAGAGATAAATCCAAATGGATTTTGAAGTCTAATCAATTTAATTCTGCTCTCAAATTCGGGTCGAGTCGACCGAGAAAGGGAAAGAGAGCGCACCTGTATCCGCACACACTTGAGTGCACAAGTGTTTATGTCGCTTAAAGTGAATTGGCAAAGTTTCATGATAGAATAGAATATTCTATATTATGTACAACATTATTATGAATTACAGACAAAAAAGATAGACTTTTACAAAAGGTGACACAATGGGCGGTCTTATCGCAAAGAGTAAAAATAAAAATCATAAAGCGTTTTACAGATTAAAATCTTTATTGTTTTTAATCAACATGAGTGTATTAGTATGATTAGACGTTTGAAACTGTTCCGATTTCAATATCAACAATAAATAAAACCAAGGCTTATAACCATACCAACCAAATATCTACCTCACCGCACACTATTGTCTCGTCTCATTTTCAATGAAAAGATAGATAAATGTACCTACTACCTAATGTCTAATTCTGTGGGGATATAGAAACTGATTTATTTTACCTTGCGAGCTAGTTATCGATATTTAAAAAATATTGTATATATTAAATAAACAGTTATTTAACTTGATACGCAATAATAAATCGAACAATCAATACAGAATCGATATTATTATATATTTTTGTAGGCGCGTAGTTAGGCACATTACACGAAATAGAAAAAATGGACACCCCTAGTAATGACAGGCTATAGTAAAAAATGGCGTACCTTATAGTCGGAAACTTAAAAGTACTAATTATTGTTCAAAACACTATCCCATTATAAATATTCATTAAGTCTTATTTAAAAAATATATTTTTATTTTAGATAGTTGATGCTGTTCAAATTTTTGAGACACGTGACAGTTCTCAAGAGTACTGTGCCTGGGCATTCTCCTTTTATTTGTAAACAACATGATAATCTAAAATACGCGAGCGGTGACAACCGACGGAGTGGCGACGGAACCACGCGAAAGTGTAGGCATTTATCGCTGTGAGGACGTCCGAGTGAAGGAGGCCTGCTTCAGGGTGGACATATCTCGATAAAGATAGAGAGCAGTGGTGGCCCAGTGGTAACGGCCGCGACTGATGAGTTGTAGGTCGTAGGTTGGAACCCAGACAGGCGCTTTACTTTGTGTAAATTATTTCATCATCACTGCTCTCAAAACGGTGAAGGAAAACATCGAGAGGAAACTGGCATGTTCTAGAACCAAAAATTCGAAGACACGTGACATTTACCAACCCGCACTGGGCACGCGTGGTAGATTATAGCCCACTCCTCGAAGAGAGGAGGCCTGTGTCCCAGCAGTGGGAACAATGTAGGCTAATTATGATGATGATTTCGATAAAATAAACACATTATGCTAGTTTTATTTTCTGAGTGATCATTTTTGACAATGTAAGATATTAGCATGGCTCACCCGCGGAGAGCGGCGGACACAGCGCGTCGGGGTCAGGCGGCGGCGGCGCCTTGTACTTGGTGCAGGGCGGCGCCCACGCCTCCGCGCAGCGCTCGTGGCACGACGCGCCGCAGTCCACGCAGCGCACGCCCGTCTGGGGGGGGGGGGAGGTTAGGTTACACAGTCACAGGGGCCGCAGCGGGTGCGGGGGCCCAACGGTGCGCCTCGACTGTAAAATACCTTGAGCGGTCCCCACAGCAGGTCCTGGCAGTGGTCGCAGCGCGCCGGGGCCGCGGCGGGCGCGGGGGCCCAGCGGTGCGCCGGCGCGGGCGGCGGGGGCGCGGCGGCCAGGCGGCCCCGCACCAGCACCTCTAGCGTACCACGCTTGTGCCACGCCAGAGTCGCGCGACGGACCACGCCAGAGGACATTGATGAGTTGCGCTGAAATACAATATGTTTTTGTTTCAATATATTCCTTGTCCGTTCTTCGGCAGATAGAAACAATGTTTTATACCCCGACTAGTCGTACTCAGCGCGCATCCTCTACTTTTATTATGCAAGCCAAATCTCGAGCACACTGGCCTTCCACCTATAACCTGTCAGCCTTCGAAGCAACAGTGTACAGGCATCTTGTACACTGTTGCTTCGACCGACGTAAGTTTATTTCATTGTTTGCATATTTATTTCAAACATTGTAGCATATTTATTTCTGAACTAATATCTACTTACTAATGTAAACTGACCAAATTAATGTTAACCGTAGCTATGTATATGTCCTGGATGCTTTTTACCACAAATATGCTCTTTTACAAATGTATGTAGGTACTGTGTCTGATTTATATTAGTTCCTATTGCTTTTGCAGTGACCTGGAACCCGGTACAAGTTCGACTGCTGCTATGAAAGCTTCTAGCACAAAAGTAAAAGCCAAACCATTTATTTCAAATAGGCACATAAAAGGCACTTTTGAACGTCAAAAATTACATTAAAATAGAATTGATTCTAGTCGCCCCTTCCAAAAAGTAGTTTTCGTATGGAGAAGAATGGGCAAGAAACTCCATATCACAGATATCGAGGGATATGCCTTGGGGGCGTGGCACGTGCCGCCTCGATATGATAAAATTGGTCTTATATTCGAACGGCGGCTGTACGCTTCATTCAGTCGCTTTGCAACTGCGTACGTTGTACTATTCATGCGTAAAAAACTAAAATGCCGAGTTGTGCAGTAATTATATGTAAAAATAGGTCAAATAACATCAACCTGAAGACAAATGGCGTGTCCTACCACCGGTAAGTAAACAATTAAGTCACTGTTTTATATTTTAAATCAATTTTTAAATGATTTACTAACTTACGTCCGGAGCGACACGAACTAGCCCGAACTAGCCCGAATCTTCCCGAACGCAACGAGCCTTTTGGATTTAGAGAGGTGCAATCGATTGCGTGCGACTGATTTTATCGATATGCGTATTATTGCAGTTGAATATTTTTTTACAGAACCCAATGGATATTCTCGTATTAAATGTATAGTAAAAGAGTTAATTAGTTATTAATTTAATGTTGTTTGAACCAAATTAAGACATTGTTATTTCAATACAGTTACTCGTGAAGTGTAAAAACTTACATTAATATTATGCCTAAAGATTTTGACAAATGAACAGTTTTTAATTTATATGATAAGTAATATGATAAATACATATTATATTTCATCCAATTATTTATTTTTGGTTAAAAAATATATAATAAGTGTTCGATATACAAAAATATTCAACTATTATTTTAAAAAATCTGGCTACTTGGCGGTTTCGTAAGGTAGACGATTAATGATATTGCGCAATATTATTGACCGCGATTGCGACGGTTCAAAATAAAAAATATTTTGCGCAATATTATTGTATTGATCACTAAATCGCAAGCCCACCTTAGTCAATCATAAGGCCGAGCAGTCGTCAAGGTTCAAAGTTTGAATTAGAAAATTCGCGGTCCGACGCTATTTTGTCAAATCTTTGTCTATAATATTGAGGGCTTCACATTTTATTTTATTTATTTACAAATGTGTTAAAAATGTCGTATAACCCGCGTGAACATTGTATTATTGGGATTTTTTTGATTGAGGATTGGGACATTAATTGGGATAACTTTTTACACAGGAAAAATTTCAAATCCAACGAGGCGGTGAAATACGCCTCTAAAGAGTTCATCGATTCCCGACCCCAGGATTTTTATAGCAGAGTCATCAACGAACTTCCACTAAAATGGCAAAAGTGCATCTTCACTAATGGCCAATACTTAGATTTTAATTTTATCGTGTTTAGATATCGATACTCATCACGTAAGCGAAGTTTCGCTAGGTAATTTAATTTGACCCTGAATAATTTTGCTTAAAAGAAATGTTTTTTTCCACGTAAAAAGGCAGTTTCATATGTATCTTTACATATAAAACTGTCTAATATCGCGCTGTATATGTCTCGCAATGGCGGCGAGGGAAGAGGTCATGCTACGTGAAAAAGATGAGGAATGGGAGTGGTATGAGAAATGAATGGCAGGAGGACAAAAAATGTAAATAAAAAATAATGAATTTATAACAAAATTTTACTTTTTATTATGTATAAAAATAAATTGTTTTCTATAAAATGTCCCTTGTTATTTGTGTGTGGCTTTTCTTTAGTTCTGGGCTTCCTAACAAAAAAGGTTACATTTAATCCCGGTAGTACGTTCCCGTGGGATATTTAGCGACATCCACGCGGGCGAAGCCGCAATTAAAAGCTAGTACGATAATAATTCTCGTAGCGGATAAAAACGAGGTTGTTTTCGAAATTCTGAAGAAAATTATCGAAATCCATGTTTAATAGGAGAAGAAGACAACTCAATATTAGCAAAAGCACACAATAATTCTATTAAGTCGATCCAAGGATTCAAATAAAATCCACCATCTTGCCTCTTAGCCAGGTCATCGCAAGAAAGTGTAAAATCATTGCCTAAGGTAATATAAAAACATAAAATCCAGATTAGTGAAGGGCACTGAGAGAAATAACAACAACAAATATTGAAAGTTTACCTGTAACTCCAGCGTGTTAGGCAGTTCTAGCTGGTCCCACCGCACGCGCCACTTCTGCGGCAGGTGTCCGAGCTCCAGCTCCAACTGGCGGATCCTCTCCAGCAGACCGGAGAAAGAGTCAGGCATACTACGGGCTATGCTCTCGTACCTATGACAATAATATTGAACTATATTATGACAGAGTCACAACTAACACTAGATTTGCAGACTGTAAAAGGTAGCAGTAAATATGAACATTGTTGGACTCCAATATACATACATACATAGACTGTTAAAATCATAATCCTTTCTTTTGGCACTGCTGTAGTCGGCTAAAAAGGCACAATGTTCTTACCCAGCGGTGACAACTCTTCGCTGTGGGTGCCTAGTCTCCGGTTCTGATGGTGCTAACACTTCCAGGTCATAGGGCGCTCCGTGGGATAGTTCTTCGCTGGTGTAGTACTGCCATACTTCTAGTGCGCTGATGGTGGATACTGGACGGAGTACCTGCACAGATAGTGTTGTTATGGTACTTGTTCTAATAAGAAACGAATTTCGATTATACAAAAATTAAACTTGTAGTTTTTAATATTGAAATATGTCTGTTTTAAAAATCAGTAGGGCATGAAGAGCAATACAAAATATAGGCACCGATTACCCATGTTCACAAACTAAAGTTCATTGCATCTTTTTCTTTCTATTTCATCAAGAAAAGGACAGAAGATAAATATTAGTTTAGCCCTGTCAAATTAGTCAGCGCCTGACGGAAATTGCAAAAAAAATAAATTGCCGTATTTTTAGTTGTCAATTAGTTTCTTAATTTGACAGGACTAAGCTGATATTTATCTTCTGTCCTTTTCTTAATGAAATAGAAGGAAAGACTATTCAAATTACAATGTTAGGGTTTTGCTATGTGATCAAGCACAGTGCAATAGACGTGGGAAATTAAATAGGACAAGATTATATATTTTATTTATGATCGATTTAATTTTATATGTAGATGTAACTATGTTACATCTCCTACGAAATCTACGGTTGCCCATCACTAGATGCCAGACAAGCCACGTCCACAAGGGATTTGGTAACTCACTAAACATAAATGAAATAACAATTTGAACACAAAACTCACCGGATTGTCCAAATCTGGAGTATACAAGAAGTTGTAGAAGACGGGCGCCTTCTGATGGTGTCTGTCGATGTAGTCGAACAGCGAGTGTCCCAGTGTGGGGGCCCGGGGGCCCGCCGCGCCGGGGCCCGGGGCCTCCTCTTCTGAGCCTGCACCCGCTTCGCCGCCGGCGCCGTATAGGTACACCTGCGGGAGAACATTGTATGTAATGAATGTGGTATGTTTTAGTGTAAATAACAAAACAAAGTGTTGAATCGTATGTAGTGTAACAATAGATTATTTTGCTTGTTACTGAAAACCATCTCAAGATTATTTTGTGTTGTTTAAGGAGCTCCCAAAAAGTCGTTCATTTTAATTCAGTCATGAATTTCTTAAAAATATTGCAAACAAAGATGAACTACCTATTTAATTAATTAATGATTTTTCAATAGTCGGATAACTTATCTGAGGAATAAATATTGCAGTTTTTGTATAGAAAATCTTTCAAACTGTCATATCTATTCAATAGATGAAAGTTATCTGACTTTTCAAAAATCAGCCCTAAGCCGTCAAAATACTATCTTACGCAATATAGCATCGCAAAGGTTTTAGTGATGTGACACGATAGTAAACAGCCAATCCGCCAATCAGCCAAGTCATCAAAAGTTAAAATATTTTTATCCATTTGGGACATAATTACACTTATTAAATACAGTTGGTAATGTGACTAATAATCTTCTATACTTATAATAAATCTGTAGAAGTGAAAATTCTGTACATTGAAAATATCAAAAAAATAATTTACAGGGGGTGTTACTAGACCGACACCGAACCCAAAAATGTGATTAAAAAAATTTTTGTCTGTCTGTCTGTCTGTCGGTCTGTCTGTCTGTCTGTCTGTCTGTCTGTCTGTCTGTTTGTTCAGGCATCACGCAAAAACTACCGGTTCGATTACGATGAAACTTGGTATAATTATTCTTTAATATCCTGGGCACCACACTGGGTACTTTTTATCCCGAAAAAGTATATACAATAAAAAACAAACTTAATTTTGCGGTTCGATCCCTATACCCGATTACCACTGTCTGTACTGTACCAACCGCAAATACTAAGTTTGTCGTAGGTTGGGTCACCCGCAGTGGAGTTCATTTTTATTCCTTTTAGTTTTTAGAGTTATTTAGGTTTATTTTTATATGAGTCGTAGGTATAGATTTTATTTTTAAAGTATAGGTAGTATATTTGATAGTGTACGTAGTGACCGTAGGTTATTTTATAATACTGTTAGGTAGGATTAGTCATTCGATTATAGATATTAGTTTTTAGGGATTTTGCTTATTTATTGAGTTTAGATTAGTTATCATCAGAAATAGGTTTATTTAGGTAGGTATTTAATTTTGTTATTGAGTTTTTTTTTAATTAGGTAGGTACTTAGGTAAAGATATCATATAGGTACCCTCTTAATCACCACTAATGAGACACAATTGGTTTTCTACTGTAATTAGCCACAAAGGGCCCGCGAAATAGATGGCATTCTGGGGAAGCACATACATTTTATCCTGTTAGCACGTTCCCGTGGGATAACTTCCGACATCCACGCGGGCGAAGCCGCGGGCAGAAGCTAGTCTATACTAATAATAAAGCTGAAGAGTTTGTTTGCTAGTTTGAATGAGCTAATCTCTGGAACTACCGGTAGTATTAAAAAAAATACTATTTGCATTTGGTAGCCCAATTCTTGAGGAAGGCCATTGGCTATTTAACATCACGCCCTAATGGGTCATCCTTAAGAGCAGAGTAAAAAGAAAAGAGAAGGATAGATTGCTAAACGAAATCGAAGTAGTCAGCAGGCGACGGGGTGGTTCAAGAAATTTCACGCGGACGAAGTCACCGACAGAAGCTAGTAATGTGATATCAGGAATAAGCACAAGCTAACGGATTTATCAAGTAAAACTTTGACATTTTGTGTTACTAGAGAGTAGGTACTCACCATCCTATTCGTATCAGCCCGCTTATCATCAGCGGCAGTGATCCCCAGCTCGGCCCTCTGAGCCTCATTGTCCAGCAGGAACGTCCTGAAGCGACACGACACGCTGTGGTACGCCACGAAGCGCAGGTAGTACTCGTTGAACTCGAAGGCTAGAGGGAACTGTTTTAGGAGCTGTAAAGATAGAGATTTTGGTTAGTGGTGATATGCACGCCATAGGAATGATCTAGTACAAAGTGTAGTCTATCATAGTAGAGGCAAACCAAACGTTAATGTAGGTCCAGGAAGTGGTCTATAAGTTTGATAACAAAGAACGGGTACCAATATTTTTAACCCCCGACAAAAACAGAGGGGTATTATTTATCGATTTATGATGAGCACGAAGTCCAATGCAGTAGACATTGGAATTCGTGTTCATAATAAATCAATATTTTGGCCATCCTGTGGTTAAGTAACCGTCATAACCCGCGGCCTTTCCCAGACGGAGGGTACCCATTTACCTACTTTACCATTAACTTATTGACTGCAGAGTCGTATAAATACGACTAAGGCGGCACGGGTACGGAAACATTTGTCGTATTAATCTGACTGAGGCGATTTAAGCATCGAAAATCTGTCTAGAGCACAAGGAATGCAATGTTAGTTTTGTATTACGCGTAACGCGACAATACTAAGAAGTCGCCACAATACGGTGCTTAGCAAGATTATACTTCGTCTCCCGGTTTTGGTAAACTGCAGGTAGGATTAATTAGTTAGTTAATCCAGAACTATAGCCTGTTCTAACCGAGAGTATCCTTGCTTGATTATGAGGTCTTTACCTGATGCACAGCGTCCAGGAACATGAGGAAGGTAGGCGTGAAGCCCTGTTGCGGCGTGGCTCCTATGTTTGACCGCTGCTGGAACTTGTGGCCTAATGCCAGCCACTCCTTCTCCACCAGGATACGGAACCCTTCCAATGTTCGATAGTAAGGTTCTAAGCAGATTTGCGCTAGTGATGATATCTAGAATTAAAAAGGTATAGCTAGTTAGATAATTAATAGTGATTAATTAATTTTATACCTACTTTAGTAAAAGATTTGGGAGAACAGCAATGAAAAAAACCTAACGTCTCAAAAATGGTAACGTCAAATATTAGTTATGATAATCATAACCTGAGGGGCAATTCTCGTCATTTTAAGAACGTTCACAGTCTGATCTGCACCCTAATTGCGTAACACGCGATCAATCGGAATCTGAATCATTTTGAAGCAAATTGCTAATCCATTGCTTCATAAGTTCGAAAAATTTGTCTGCTCAACACGTAAATAACGCAATGAATGTTGTTGAACTGTCAAAATGAAACCGATTCCGATCGATCGTGTGTTACGCAATTAGGGTGCTGTTCTGGATCTGTCAAAAATATCTCTAATTTCGTTTTTAATTACGGGAATTGGCCTTCTGGTACAGTAACCCGGCAGCATTTTACTAACCCTTGTCTGTCTTTATTCTTTACGTCTAAACTATTTATTCTGAGTTTACCTGTGCTGTAGCATCCCATCCGTCTTCTAAAGACAGTAGCACGGAAGATCCCTGCAAGTCCAAGAGGTCTACTACTGCACCGGATAGTTGGAACAACTGCCGCAGCTGCCACAGCCAGCCTGATTCTTCTATTAGCCTGAAAAGTGAAGATATTGTTTAAGTGTTTTAAAATCATTTTAGTTTTAAAATTGTTATTGAAAACCTAACCAGTGGGGTAATTGTGTAATACACTAACAGTAAAATAGCCGTACTTAGGATTAAACGATCTAATTACGAGTTCATGTAAATTAAAATCGCATTAAATCATAAAAAAATTAGGAAATTGAATAGTGCATGGAATTACGAGACAACTTTGACGACATAAAGAATTCGGATATTTATAACAAAATAAAGATAATAAAACCTGACGAGAGTCCCTTATTGTTCCTGATTAATTTATTTATCAATTCGATTTAAGTTCTAATCAATAACTTAGTGATTTTTCTCATACCAATTTTTTTTTCTTTATCTAATTTTGTTTAGGGGCTTTTATCAAAGATATGTCAGCCCCATCGTACCCTTTTACATTGATTGGCTTACTTAAACAGTATTAGCTTATAGTATTTTAATGGTTAATGACGAGTTATTCGTGGAGGACCATAATTAAATGGCACAACTTTTTAATAATCTCCGAAGATGGTACAGATAAGATGGAACCTAAAAAAACCTTTCTCCATGATCCGTAACGTCTGTTCGAGATATAAACTCTCCTCTTCAGTTAGAGAACAGTGGCCCTTCATCATCTGCCTAGCCTTTTCCCAACTATGTTGGGGTCGGCTTCTAGTCTAACCGGATGCAGCTGAATACCAGTATTTTACTTGGAGCGACTGCTTACTACTTACTGGGTAATACGATACTCCTTGTTAAGACTGGTTGTCAGATATTCGAGCTTTTGACGAACTGTAACGACTGTCAAAGATCCACAAATGACAGCCGGGACCAACGGCTTAACGTGTTTTCCAAGGCACGGAGGGGTCTTGGTATGTAGAGACCCCATCCGCGGACCGACCGCGGCAAGCGCAGCTTAACCTGACCGATCGACCCGTGCGGCTGTTATTACTTAGCCACAAGCCCCTCTAGAGAACAGTGGCCCTTATGCTTCTTTATTTAAATCCTTTTTCAACCTGCGAACATGTAAAACTGTCACCCTTACCTAAGGAAGCCAGGATGTTCAGCCGCCGGTGGCGCAGAAGGCACGGCGGCGCGCATGAGCTTCTTGAAGGCGTGTTTGGTGGCGCGCGCGTCGGGGTACTCCGCCGGCACCAGCTCGGCGCCCGCGCAGTTGCAGGCCGCGCCGCCCTTCTCGCACACCACGTACAGCGAGGCGCGCCGCCCTGCGCCGCCCGCTTCGCCACATACTATCACAAATCAAAATAAATTACAACATAAAGTATAAACAAAAATCAATCACTCAGTAATCCACCTCGCATACCTATTTATTTACTTTAATTAAATCGGTTAAACCGATTACAATAGTTAAAGACAGATACATACAAAAGAGAAAATTATAAAATTAACCTGATAAGCACGCAAGTGTAACGAATTTTGAATAGACACGTAAAAAACAGAAGAAGTGGCAAGGGGGCGTGTCTGTGTCGTCGCGGCATGTTCAAAATGACCATGTATAGGCAAATGGCCGTCTCCGCGAACTAGTGCGCTTTCGACCGTGATCGTGAAAAAATATAAGAATGGCGTAATGTTCAGTGGTTTCTTGTAAAAACAGAAGCCAAAACCTAAAATTTGTAAATCATGGAATCACTTACCATATACATATAAGTATTTTACTATATTTGTCTTTAAAATTGTAAAATATTACAACAAAATGTAAAATATTTCTAGCTTTTACTACGTTAATTTTGTTTTCAAATATCGCAGCGACTGTACTATTTTCGCAGTAAATACATTGCTCCGTAACCACTACCTAATTATGTCGCTAAGTGACTAGACAAGCAATGTAAAAATCACAAAACGATACTATATTTCTGCAGTGCATCGCATGGTACGGTCGCTGCGTCTTGCGGCCAGCTAGTGATGTGGCTGTGCAGATCCACTAACGTAGGCTATCGTCAACAATGTCGATTACCCAACGAATATACAGGGTGGGTAAAAAATCGTGGATCAAACGAAACAAGGCGATAGTTGGGGTTATTTGCAGTAAAAATATCATTGTGGTAGGGGCACTCACTTGAAGTCACTTGATCTCCTTAAAAGTTATGACTATTTGAGTGTTTTATGAAAAAAAAAAAATACCAAAATTTGTGATAAATAGGCAATTAGAGTAAAATGGATACCTATTTTAAAACAATAAATGGTGTTTAGCTTCTAGGAAATGTATCATCACTACAAAAGTGCTTTTATGACAAATTTTGGCATTTTTGCTTATTTATGAAAAATTTTGGCATTTTTGCCTATTTATCACAAATTTTGGTATTTTTTTTTTTCATAAAACACTCAAATAGTCATAACTTTTAAGCAGATCAAGTGAGTGGCCACAAAGGTATTTTTTACTGCAAATAACCCCAACTATCGCCCCACATTTGATCCACGATTTTTTACCCATCCTGTATAGTTAATTTTACAATTTGTCAACAGTTTTAAACCGGTTGGAAGACCTAAAAAGATGACGTTGAAATCCGGTAGAAGACCCCTGAGAAGATTTAAAATAATATTAAAAAAATAAAATTCTGAATATATTATTTTTTGCAATTTTTTATTGATTTACAATATAATATTTTCTGGACATATCGTTTTTTATTTATTTTATTTTCAGAACAGCAAATTTTTTTAGTACAATAATAAATGGGAGATTCGATAACTTTTCGATTTAGTCAATCACTAGCGTATATGAAAAATAAATGGCTTTTGCAACAATAGCGACAGATGTTTTTGTGTGAGTAAGTTGTATGGTGCATGGTAAATGCACGCTGTGTTTGATGAGTTAAGCTTTATAATTGACTGTGTAGTACGTTCTGATTTATGAATTGCAAGTGTGTGCGCGACTTTGTATCTATTGCTTTTACTGAACTACATGTGTAGTAGTGGCGCAGTAGTGGGATCGTCTTAGCGACATGGAGTTCTGATACATTTTCAACTACAGGGCATATCTCCTTCTATCATATATCTATGGAAATTTGTTACGGGGATTTTTCCAGTAGTTGGTGTTCCTTCTGCAAGTGGTGTACTCACCGTCGTCGGCGTCGGCCGCGGACAGGCGCTGGCGCGGCGCGCACAGCTCCAGCTGCGAGGCGTGGCGCCCCTTGAGCGAGCCCCAGCGCCCGAAGTGCCGCGCCGCGCCCGCCGCGCCGCCCTTGCCGCCGCTGTAGTTGGTGTTCCTTCTGCAAGTGGTGTACTCACCGTCGTCGGCGTCGGCCGCGGACAGGCGCTGGCGCGGCGCGCACAGCTCCAGCTGCGAGGCGTGGCGCCCCTTGAGCGAGCCCCAGCGCCCGAAGTGCCGCGCCGCGCCCGCCGCGCCGCCCTTGCCGCCGCTGTAGTTGGTGTTCCTTCTGCAAGTGGTGTACTCACCGTCGTCGGCGTCGGCCGCGGACAGGCGCTGGCGCGGCGCGCACAGCTCCAGCTGCGAGGCGTGGCGCCCCTTGAGCGAGCCCCAGCGCCCGAAGTGCCGCGCCGCGCCCGCCGCGCCGCCCTTGCCGCCGCTGTAGTTGGTGTTCCTTCTGCAAGTGGTGTACTCACCGTCGTCGGCGTCGGCCGCGGACAGGCGCTGGCGCGGCGCGCACAGCTCCAGCTGCGAGGCGTGGCGCCCCTTGAGCGAGCCCCAGCGCCCGAAGTGCCGCGCCGCGCCCGCCGCGCCGCCCTTGCCGCCGCTGTAGTTGGTGTTCCTTCTGCAAGTGGTGTACTCACCGTCGTCGGCGTCGGCCGCGGACAGGCGCTGGCGCGGCGCGCACAGCTCCAGCTGCGAGGCGTGGCGCCCCTTGAGCGAGCCCCAGCGCCCGAAGTGCCGCGCCGCGCCCGCCGCGCCGCCCTTGCCGCCGCTGTAGTTGGTGTTCCTTCTGCAAGTGGTGTACTCACCGTCGTCGGCGTCGGCCGCGGACAGGCGCTGGCGCGGCGCGCACAGCTCCAGCTGCGAGGCGTGGCGCCCCTTGAGCGAGCCCCAGCGCCCGAAGTGCCGCGCCGCGCCCGCCGCGCCGCCCTTGCCGCCGCTGTAGCGACCCAACACGCTGACACGTAAGTGACACGTTACTTGGCATACAAACACGGGAATTGGGCTGAACCTTCATACTTAGAAATCATACTGACAATCTGCGTGGTGCTCAAAAATCGTTAATCCTAGATGATTCGGCAACGGTAGCCGTTTTAAGCCACCCAAGAACCGCAATCAGTGATTGAACACGTTCGCGTCTGTCATTTATTTGTTTTCTTTTTAGGAGCAAGCGGCACGTTGTCAACGGCTGCAGTAGCCTCTATCGTTGACGCGTGTCGCTCTGCGTATGTACACTTAGTGACGCGTCTTTTAACCTTTAAGCTAAAATGGCAATAAGTCATACTAAAAGGTTGTAATCCGCAGTATCTTTAATACTGACCACTGTCAGCTGTCAACTAACTCTTGGACCCTGACAATTAACTTTTGGAGGCCACTGTACTTAAAAAGATACTCTTATTATCTATACAGGGTTACTGGTAATTCGACGTATATCCGTCAGGGACTGATAAGGGGGCCAAAATGCAACAAATTGAACCCCCCATATGTATGGCCGAAATTCAATAGTTTTCGAGATATTTGAATTTTAAGGGTTTTTCGATATTTACCCAAAATTTGACATTTAATTCCAAATATAAAAAAAACTACATATTTGAATGGGTACCATTAAAAATGATGTTGTAGCTGGCACTTCAATTAAGCTATGGGCATAATTAAAACTACTTAATTAAACAAAATAATTAAAATAATGAGCGATATGAGAATAATATCTTACCAATATTTTCATTTTACGCTTCAAAAATGTTGTCTCGTCACAAAAATTTCTATGACATTAATCGTACAAATAACTAAAACAACTTGCCTATTCTGTAAGCTTTCCAAAAAGGTATAAAAGTCAATTTTAAAATACATAATTCGTGGCATGGTATGTGTTTGAATAGGCGCGGGGAGAGAAAGGGTCATTTGTATTTGTATGAAATAAAATGCATGAAAAAATGTACGTCAAATTTTATTAAAAATTTTACACATCTTGTTCAAAATGAGCCCCTCGATTACGAATGCAGGTTCGAATTCTCTTCCTAACTTCGGTTTTCGTCACTCTTGATGTGAACGTTGTTCTCATCTGTTGCGCCGCATTTATTATTCGCTGTCGAAGTTCTTCGACTGAATTTATTGGGGTCACATAAACTAATTCCTTCATATGACCCCAGACGTAAAAATCAAGTGGTGTGATATCAGGGCTTCGTGCTGGCCACGGAATTGGCCCTCCCCTCCCAATCCATCAGTTTGGATATCTCTCGTCTAGCCACTGTCGGACAGTAATCCGGTAATGTGCTGGGCAACCATCATGTTGAAACATGAGGTTGTTAGGGTTCCGTAGCCAAATGGCAACGGAACCCTTATAGATTCGTCATGTCTGTCTGTCTGTCTGTCTGTCTGTCTGTCCGTCCGTATGTCACAGCCGCTTTTTTCCGAAACTATAAGAGCTATACTGTTGAAACTTGGTAAGTAGATGTATTCTGTGAACCGCATTAAGATTTTCACACAAAAATAGAAAAAAAAACAATAAATTTTGGGGGTCCCCATACTTAGAACTGAAATTCAAAATTTTTTTTTTCATCAAACCCATACATGTGGGGTATCTATGGATAGGTCTTCAAAAATGATATTGAGGTTTCTAATATCATTTTTTTCTAAACTGAATAGTTTGCGCGAGAGACACTTCCAAAGTGGTAAAATGTGTGTCCCCCCCCCCCTTTTTTTTTTTTTTTTTGGGTGGGAAATCATCATATGACCCCTCCCGCTCTGGGCGGAGCGGAAGGGAGTGTCAGACTTTTACTGACTAAAACCCACCCGTGTTCCTTCAGTTGCCTGTGCCAAGGGCCAAGGTACCTCTTTCGAATATCCCGCAGCCCTGGCGGCATCGGCCCTAGAGGGCCCCGTCAGTTCGTGCTGACATCTCTTTGAGGCGCGCGTGGAACACAACGCGCCGTCGACCCGGGCCTGGTCCTTACCGGGTGTCCCCCCCCCCCTGTAACTTCTAAAATAAGAGAATGATAAAACTAAAAAAAATATATGATGTACATTACCATATAAACTTCCACCGAAAATTGGTTTGAACGAGATCTAGTGAGTAGTTTTTTTTTAATACGTCATAAATCGTAACGGAACCCGTCATGGGCGAGTCCGACTCGCACTTGGCCGGTTTTTTTTATTTCTTCGGGAACATCCGCCAACAAATCGTCTAGGTTGTTTCTCAAAAACTCCTCGTAATTTTGGCCGTTCAAATTTTGGGGCAAGAAATGAGGGCCCACCAAATAATTATCAATGACACCCATCCATACGTTCAGGGAAAATCTCATTTGCGACGCAGTTTCTTTTAGTTTTTTTGGATTCCTGCCTGCTTTAGGTGCCCAAAAATGCAAGTTATGGTAATTCGTTATACCATCCCGGTCGTCAACTTTGACTCGTCAGTCCATAAAATATTTCTTAGGAAATGTTCCTGGTCAGCGTCAGCGTTTAACATAAACCGAGAAAATTCGAGTCGCCTGGCAGGATCTCCCTCGTGCAATGTTTGGACAGATTGATAATGGTATGGGTGTCTACCTGATAGATGAACTACCGACCACACTTTCCACTGGGACATACCGAGCTGTCTTGCAACAATGTTCGTTGAGATATTTGGGTCATCAATAAAACACTGAAGAATGGTGTCCTCTTCGTCAGCCGTGTACCGTCGAGGTCTGCCAGCATTGAATTGTGCTCTCTGAACACTGCCAGTTTCAGACAATCGTCGGTAGGTGCTCCCGAAAACAGTAACGTGGGGAAGTCGACGATCGGGAAAGCGGCGTTGGTATTCTCGCCGAGCCGCAGCCGCGTTTCCATCGGCAAAACCATAACAAAACATTATGTCTGCGTATTCGTTATTAGAATACGAAGCCATGTTATCCGAAATAACAATGATAACAAAAAGAATAACAAGAGAAACAAGAATTAACAATAATGATCGATAACAATTTAACGCGATGAGAGATTGGTTAATAGCAAGATAACAACACACGTGCTTGCGCGGCGTAGAGTCGAAACTTATTAAGGATTAGGAAGGCGACGCGAGCGCAGCAGGCGCCGTGTAGTCCCCCGCCCGCACACCCCGCCACAAGAACAACAACAAGAATTTCGCCAGTAAAATCGGTTGTTTTAGCGAGGATCATAAACTAAAAACATAGATGATTTCTCTCCCCGCGCCGGTTCAAACACATGCCATGCCACGAATTATGTATTTTAAAATTCACTTTTATACCTTTTTGGAAAGCTTACAGAATAGGCAAGTTGTTTTAGTTATTTGTACGATTAATGTCATAGAAATTTTTGTGACGAGACAACATTTTTGAAGCGTAAAATGAAAATATTGGTAAGATATTATTCTCATATCGCTCATTATTTTAATTATTTTGTTTAATTAAGTAGTTTTAATTATGTCCATAGCTTAATTGAAGTGCCAGCTACGACATCATTTTAATGGTACCCATTCAAATATGTAGTTCTTTTTTATTTGGAATTAAATGTCAAATTTTGGGTAAATATCGAAAAACCCTTAAAATTCAAATATCTCGAAAACTATTGAATTTCGGCCATACATATGGGGGGTTCAATTTGTTGCATTTTGGCCCCCTTATCAGCCCCTGACGGATATACGTCGAATTACCAGTAACCCTGTATATCAGCCTTCACGAAAACTGACTAACCACATTGCTGTTAACCTTTTGAACGGCATTGTCACATATACGTGACAAGCAAACGCGTGCCCTGTACGCCAACGACACAAATATGTGACAAACAATTGCGGTGCACTTTATCACGAAATAAACAATTAAGTCATTTTGGAATCCCTATTCTTTTTGTAGGTATTTGCGGTGAAATTGTGGCTTGGCGTGGACGGCACGCGCGTGCGTTTATGCTCTGGCGTTCAAAAGGTTAAAAAGGGGAACCACGCTTGATTTTAAAGAAAAAAGAAAGACAGAAAATGGACATTCAAAATAAATACAATACTGCTATCATAATAGTACTCACCCAAGTGTCCCGGCCGCTTTAGTCAACAAAGGAGTATGCGTAACAGCCTGTTGATCTTCACAACAGAGCAATAACGAGTCTAAACTCAAACTGGAGTCTTCTAGGTCGCCGCGCGAAGCCGGCGTACAGGCTACGAGTGTTGCTAGGTAACGTTCCTGAGATAGATGAGGAAAATATTTCTATAGTTAATTGGTCTTTCATTTGGTTGTGACGGCTGTTCATTCGCTTTTTTTTTTAATTCATACTTGTCCCGTTTGGAGGACACACGAATTACATATGTATCCTTTTTAACTGTCATTCGAATCATGGTAGTAAGTAGTCCGTAAAATTTAAATTTAACGTACAATTCAGGTAAAAAGTGAAAACGAACATCGCAACAGTATTTAGCGTCATATGAACAAAAAAATTTGGGTATTTATTTACATTTTAGTCATCAAGTTTGTATTTTGGATTAAGTATTACAATCAGTACAATATTCATCTATGATTTTCCTCATTATTTCTTTTCCCTGGCCTGGCATTTCCAGGTTACTAATGCTCGTTGCTTTGTCTTCAGAAGTACGTATATTACTGTTAGGGCTAAATTTCATGATGAAACACTCATATCATTCATTATCATAGGCAGTTGCTAGTAAAATACTGGTATTCAGCTGCATCAGGTTAGACTGGAAGGCGACCCGAACATAGTTGGCAAAAGGCTAGGCAGTGATACATTGTGAGACAATAATTGCTAAACCGTACCTGTTCTAAGCTGGACGTGGTTTCCGTCCCACTCTGTGTGTTGCCAGGAGTTTGGTGACTCGACTTCAGCATACCCATCACGCCTTTGTGGTGGGGGGCGGCTGATCTGTAATAATTTCATCCACAGTCATATTTATAATACTCATGGATCATGAATTTCCCATCGAGAAAAATGAAAACAGAAAGAAAGAACATTTTTTTTATTTTGCACAAATAAAACGAAGTCCCATACAAACTTTCCAAAAATCCTTCCGTAGAGCTCACTTTTGGAACAAAATGAACTGTTGTGCAAAATTATAAGCTTCTAGACCCAGCGGTTTAGGCTGTGATTGTCTAACTTTGAACAAAAAACCACCCGTTGTGTCACCCTATGTAAAATTTGTGCACTTATATCCGTACCTTGTATAAAAAATAAAAATAAAATATTTCAGACCTGAAGATCCATAGTTTTGTTAGTATTACATAATATGTAATGGTGTAAATAATAAAGAGTATTCTGTCTTTCTAAATACAAAACTTTTGGCGATTCCAGGCTGTGAAAGTATTTATTAATATAAGCAGGTTTTACCATGGGTCAAACTCTAAAATAATTATTGTAAAAAAACATCTGCTTCATAACTTACTATTTTAATTATTTATATAACAGCAGGTTTTCATCGTTGTTCTTAAGTGCCAGTGATTTCAATTACTACAAGTTATCTTCTATATATATAAAAGAAAGTCGTGTTAGTTACACTATTTATAACTCAAGAACGGCATAACCGATTTGGCTGAAAATTGGTGGGGAGGTAGCTTAGAACCAGGAGACGGACATAGGATATGTTTTATTTTTTATTTTATTTTTCTAAAGTCTATTAATAATACATATGTACATGAGAAAAAAAAATTAAGCAAAAGAATCATAGGGCATCAAAAAATTCGTCCGCATCGCTGTCAACAGGAACAGTGCCCAAAAGGCTGGCGGCATTGCCACGTTGTATGGCGATGCTAATTCTTTGGCCAAGAAACAGGCCAGCCCTCTGGTCACGTGAAGAGTCGACTAAGCGCTTGGCGATATCTCGATAAACCAAGTGGGCACTCGGACCCCATGGCCCTAGTGTTTCAACCCCAAACGGCTCGAAGATATAACTCCCAATCAGGCTGGAATATTTTCGCCGTTTGAGGTTTTCTGCACCAGCAGCAGCCGCTCCAGCACAGCTCACCGTGCTAGGAAGATGGGATGGCGCAAGGGTGTCGACACATGTTGCATCCCATGTTTTTCTAAAGTAATTTTATTTTATAGTGGCACAGTGAGTATTATCTTGCTCAGCTATGTTAGCCTGGTACTTTGATTGCCAAATATATAAAAGAAAGTCGTGTAGTTACACTATTTATAACTCAAGAACGGCTGAACCGATTTGGCTGAAAATTGGTGTAAAAAAAAATGGGACAGGAAACTTTTTTATTTATATAGGATAGGAGTAGTGTAGGAGTAGGATAGGAGTAGTGTAGGAGTAGAGTAAGAGTGGGGTAGAAGTAGGGTAGGGGGTAGGACAACACGCGAACGAAGTAGCGCCGGGCAGCTAGAAATAATTTATATGGCAAAACAACGTTTGCCGGGTCAGCTAGTAGTAAATAAACGAATACATTGTTCTTACCTAGATAGTAACGCGTGTGTCCTTGGATGTCTCCACGTGATAACAGGCAGCCGTCCTTGTCGGTAACACCGCGATATTCTACGTAACGAATCGTCGCCGAAGCTCTCTGGTACTGGAATTACTGCTGGGTAACTGGAGAGAAAAATATCAATATTTATATATTTTATGGGTTTACAAACAATGCCTACATTGCCTAATATTGGACAGTAGCATTTATATTATTAACTGTAGCCGCATTTAATACTAGTAACAATCAGGGATGGTCAATACGTTAGAATTTATACGACATATAAAATATTTCGGTAATCTAAACCATAAAAAAAAGTTGCTTAGTAAAATAGGTATGGTATACATTTTTTTTGTGTGATTTGATATCGATAACCGTCATGTTTGTGAAGTTTCGCCAGTTAATTTAATTTGACAGTGTATTTAGACAATTTGTATGTTATATCTAGAATGACTTACCTTCTACACAGCGTGTAGACAGCGTTGGCATGTGCTAGTCTGAAGGGCGGCTGCGCCAGTCCCAGACGCGCCCAGTCGCGTGCGTACACACGCTCTCGCACGCGCTCCAGCGTGCGCGCTGCTGGGCTTTCTGTGGTCTCACTGCCACCTAGTTCTAGCTCTTCCACTAGAAATAAAATATTAAAAAAAACAATTTTCATGAAAACATGTCGTTTTCCCTCAAATATGAATTCGAGAGATATATTAATGATTTAAATAATTATTCGTTAGTAAATATATCAGGGCTGCAATCGGCAAAACTCGTTAGAAATTTTTAATTTTGTAAGCTACACGCGTCGTGATCAATGCTCGTGTCTTCTCCGTATGAGAAGCGGCCTTTGCCCTGCAGTGGGATAGTAATAGGCTGGTTCTTTCAATGTAATAGATAAAAACTCACGTGAAAGCGTGTCGGCAGACAGCGAAGACATGAGCGGCGGTGATGTCAGGGAGCGCGCATCCGCTGAGGGGAGCACGTACTTTTGGCGTTTGGATGGCTTCGGCTTGAGCCCGGCACGACGAGCCGTCTTCAGTAAAGTTTTCTTAGCAAAGCCCCTGTTGAAAAGATGAAGCTATATTAGATAATAACTTTGATTACGTTACGGAAGAGAACGGACGTAGAAGTACAGAAGGTCGGCTTTATAAAAACGAGCGAAACGCACACGCGTTTACATTCAGCGAGACTGGCATATGTTTGTCATTTAAGATCGCCGTACGTACGCGTCCGTAACACTCCATAAACACTCGTTGGTACATACAGGTGTGCGTTCTACTGGTTTCACTGGTTGTATGAAGTCGCCCTGTTCGACAAACATTTACAAGAAAAATGGCGCCGACTGCGTAGGTGTCCTCAAGTTTTGAGGTTAATAATAATTTTTGGTTGTAATTACACCTCAAAATTCCGTATAAATGTGGACAAACAAAAATTAATCGTTGTTTGTGTACACAAGATTTAATATATTTGTCCACTTGCCTGCTTTCAGCAATCGTGGCTGCTACAAGACAAGATAGAACTTATTGTGTTGCACAACGTTTTAATCAAATAAGAGAGTCACCTTTTGTTTCAAGTTTGTGTGTTACTTTCTTATATTAGATTAGAGAACTCTATTTTCTATGTTTAGTAGTCCGTAAGTTAGTCGTTTCCCCCGTGTCCACGCGTACGTACTTGAGCGTGTGGTGCTTGGGCTGGCTGTGCTTGGGCGGCGGCAGCGCGCGCGGCGCCAGCGCGAAGTGCAGCGCCACGTGCTCCGGGTGCCGCAGGCGCGCCACCTGCTTGCGGAACGCTTCCACGGCCTCGCTGCTTACTTCCTCATCTAACGCCACCTGCGATGTACGTCATATTACTTTTGAGTTTGGATAATTTGTACCCAAACATGTAAGACTTCCGTATCTTTTCTATCTATTTAAAAAATAAAGGAAGTGTGTTGCATAGAATTGCTAACAGCAAATGCATGCAATAGACAGGCACTTCTCTAACTAGTAATGTGTATAATAAGCTATATTACCTTGATCAGCTGGAAGGTAGCTGATCTCAGCTGCAGTCCCTCTTGCAGCGACTGCTCCAAGTGCGGCAGGTAGTGCGTGCGGACTTGTTTCTCTCGGGTGAGGGAACACAGTGGGAATGAACGGACCACTGTCTGTTCACAAGCTGTTGACAAAACGAAAATAAATGTTAGTTTATGTTATTTTCCTGACATAGTGAGCAACTTAACGTTGCTTGCGTAATTTCTGGTTGATTGTCCACAGTGAAAAAAATATCCAAAATATATCAAAGAAAGAAAGGCTATAGGAGTGTAGCCAGTCCAAACCGAGTAACCGAGTAGAATCAAGTGTGATCTGATTCAGCGACGAGGCTCCAAAGTTCGTCGTATGTGGTGCGGAAGTGCAACTTCGCAGCAATTTTATAATTTTGTCATTTTTGTTATACAGGGTTATTTGTAAAACACCAGCAACCTCTTAAGAGGTCATTGTACTCATCATTATGAACAACTTTTACTATGGGACCAAAACTGAAATCGCGAAAAAAAATCAGCTGTTCCCTACATTTGTGTTCGCATAACTCGTCAAAATGTAGGGAGCAGCTGATTTTTTTTTCGCGATTTCAGGTTTGCATCAAACAAATGAGTGATATACAATAGTATATCACTCATTTGTTTTCACCTTTTAACTTAGTATCAGGCATCCTCCCTTAGACCTGTCAGTGCGACAATTGTAGAAGCTAATAAATGTCAAATTCCCAAAACGCGTATTCGTTTGTGTGAAACTGACAAGTGTCAAGAAAGATTCTCTCGTCGGCCGAACTGTAATTATGATCTACCTAAAGCTCACTCACCGTATGGATCAGTAGGCGTGCCTTTAAACACGAGTCGGTAGTTGGTAAGGAACAATGCGCCTTCAGCTGGCAACAGCGCAGTGTTACGACCATCACTGACGAGGTAGGCGCGTAGAGCTGGCACGGACACCGTCTCCCCGGGCACTAGTGCTGGCGCTATGATACGTGGCTGCAACAATAGATGCGAGTAGTTAGAAGAGTATAGATATAGATTTTGTACCCATACAAAGACCTAGGGGGCAATTCTCGTAATTTTAAAACTTTCAGTCTGATATCAGTCTCAATCAGTCAAAAATACGTCTAATGTCCCCACAGTTTTGTCAGTAAGTTTTTGACATTGAACGTCGCTGAGATGAGATTGTGATTAGATTTTGAACGTTTTAATTACGGGAATTTGCCTTTTTTTTTTCCTCCGCTCTGGGTGGAGCGGAAGGGAGTGTCAGACTCTTACTGACTAAAACCCACCCGTGTTCCTTCCTTAGCCCTTTATGTTCCAGGGCAGCGGTAACCCTTTCGGACGATTCCGCTACCCCCCGGAATTTGCCTTCTGGTTACAATTTTGCCTATTTAGCAAAGACGTGGAACTCCATTGTTGAAAAATAATTTTGTGTTGTCGCATGCACGTTTTATCTTTATAAAATCATGCCCAACGCAATCACTGTGACGTAGACTTAACAAACTCGGGATGGTCATATGAAGCGATAACAAGATTACACAAATTAATAATTCTTTTTATGAACACATGTCGAATTCTCAATGACATACAGGTTGGCAGGGACATCGACGAGCAACCTGTTAACATGGATATAGTACATGATTCTGGACCCAATGTGTTGAAAATTGAAAATTATTGTCGGTTATTACAAAATAAATTAGCTGTTCCATACATTTAGACCGCGTAGGTACTTTTGTATGAAACAGCTGTTTTGTTTGCAACCAACGAAAAATTCTGCGGTGGAGGTCTAGAATTCATGATTTCAGTTTGCACGTCGAAGTCTCTGCCAACCTGTATTATGTTGTTCTTCTATTATCCAATTTCTGTACGTGCATTCTTCTCCAATTTCAAATGCAGTATTCTCACGTTTTCATCTCAGAAAGCAGTTTGGTATCCCTATAATGTGTTAAAGATAAGATGGCATGCACTTTATATTAGTTACATTGGCGACGCGACAGGACGAGACAAATGAAAGCTACATAAACATGAAATACCCGAACCACCCTAAATGTTTCACGGAAATATGTACCTTATTCAGTACTTAATAAATTCCATATTCGTTTGTTGATGTGTAGGTCTCGTCACGTCGCGCCGTCTGGGGCAAGCAAACTAATGCTTGCGTGACTTTATGAAAGATTTTCGAAAAATTGAGAGGCGCTAGAATGAAGAAAGTTAATGTATAGTTGGTGTCAAATGGGGTGGCAATAGCGGTCATTGATCCACCTACATATGTATTTGTAGTATGTACTTTATTTATTTAAGGCGGATCACACACTACAACGCACTACGCAACGAGGCGCGGGAAACGGAGGCTAATTCCCCGCGCGAAAGCGCGTTTTCGTTGAATTTGTATGTAAAAAATCACGCGCGGGGGCGCGTTATCTGCGTCCCGTCGCGTGGCGCGTTGTAGTGTGTGATCCGCCTAACCAAGGATTTCAAAACGGACACAGCATGGAACACAGGCCTCCTCTCTGTGAGACGGGAGAGTCTGTTATCTACCACGCGGGCTCAGTGCAGATTGGTAGATGTCACATGTCTGCGTATTTTTGGTTCTAGAACATGCCGGTTTCCTCACTATGTTTTCCTTCATCGTTTGCGGATACCACATGATCACCACTGCTCCCTTAACAAGACAGAAATAACGTTCGAGAAAAATGCTAAAAACTTTCATTGTTATCAACATTTCACACAAGTACGAGTGTAAAACTATACATAGTCGGTCGGAAGAAAGTGCAATTATCGCTATTACCACCTAATTTGGCACCAACTATAGTGTTAAAATAATAAAAGAAAAAGAATAGTAAGAGCAATGAGCTATGTCCAGCAGTGGACTGCAATAGGCTGAGTTGGTTGACTAGCAAGAGCTGGAATGTATGCACCCCAAATTGTAACTTTGTGATTACAACAATTTCACAAAGAATTAATTTAAACTTCTCTTTGTGGGGAGCCTGTGTAGTCTGCTTCATTATCAACCTTGCTACGAGTAACATGCTGGTTGCTGCATTCGCCATGTTATAACAATTTTCATTTTACTTAAATTCAGAATCACACTAATATTATAAAGGCGAAAGTTTGTGACTGAGCATCTGTGTGTGTGAGGGTGCGTTAAGATGTTTGTTTGTTACTTCTTCCACGCTCAAACGGCTGGACCAATTTTGATGAAATTTGGTCTGGACGTTGCTGACAACCTGGATAAACACATGGGATACTTTTTATCCCGATATTCCCACGGGATCGAAACTTATGCGGGTGCAACCGCGCGGCGCAGCTAGTATTAGATAATTTACATGAAGAATGGAAAAAAGACATGTTGGGCGGACATCAAATAAATTGGGTTAGGGGCAGGAGAATGATGATGATGAGATCATTTACACGGATATAAAAGCAAACGTCACCGAAAAAGCAGTCAAGTTTAAGTGGAACAGGGCCGGACACGTTTGCCGGGGTGGGGCGGGAAGAGCTTGATTCCTAAAGACATAATTGGTTGGAAAACCAGTGTTTTTCAACATTCTTCATGGCGTAGCCCCCTTAGTACGAAAAATATTTCGCGAACCCCTTCCCTCCGCTGCTTCTAACTTGGAATTCAAGCCTGTCACCTTTGGGGGTTGAGACGGGGTTGAGACGAAAAACCGGAGTTACCTCCGGTTTTCCCGTTATTGGATTACGTATGTACATTTTGATTTAAATCAACTTTTTTCGAACGCAGTCACGACTATTTTGATGTGCGTACTACCAACAAGTGTTGAGAGTGAGAGGGCCTTTTCGAGTGCTGGGTACTTTTGCAACAAAATAAGAAATATGCTATCTGATAAAATTTTAGATGCACTTCTATTCTTAAGGACACATTATCAAGAACAGCGGTCTCTTGGAAAAAAAATATTATTGTTTATTCAAATTAGTGTATGGTAAACAGTTGATTTGATCTCGTTTTATAGTCAAATAAAAATCCTTTAATAATGTTGTTAGTAGAAATTAAGACGTATAGTAATTGTGGTAGTGTTTAGTGTCTTTAGATGATGAATATGTTTTGTATGTTTAAAATATATTATTCTTGATAACAGAATTGTTAGGTATCTACTAAAGGTACCACAATCTTACTTGTTGTTAATTTCATCTCAGTTAGTTAATCTTTATTATTATTTTAAGTTCATGTTATCCAAACTATAAATGTGTTCTACATGGTATTGGGGTAGGCATAAATGGTTGATTAAAAAGAGGTATATAATACAATTTGTTTTATTTGTAGACTAGCTTCTGCCCGCGGCTTCGCCCGCGTGGATGTCGGAAATTATGGGAACGTGCTAACAGGATAAAATGTATGTGCTTCCCCAGGATGCCATCTATCTCTATGCCAAATCAGAAGTTCAGTGGTTTAGGCGTGAAAATGTAACATACAGTTTCAAGTTCAAATCCTCCCCTTAAAAACTGAATTACCCCTTTTTGTCACATCAGCGGTAAATTTTCGACAACTTTACATACCTACTTATTATTAATTTTTTGCTGTCAAAAGTATCAGTACTGAGTTTCGAGTTACTCGGATCGCGCATTTAATTTCTTCCACACAAACTTAACACCCCTATATCCCCCTTTGAGGGGTAGTTTTGAAAAACTTATAATGATAAACTTTATTACTTCTTTAGGCAGGTATTTCCCCGCTTTTCACCCCCACAGGGGTGGAAATTTGAAAAATCGTTTGGGATTATTCAAAACATGACTTAAAGATTATTTATAAGTACTAATTTTCGAGTTAATCAAGCCATGCAGTAAAATCCTCCCCTGAAAAATTGACACCCCCAACAATCGAACCGGTAGTTTTTGCGTGATGCCTGAACAAACAGACAGACAGACAGACAAAAAATTTTTTAATCACATTTTTGGGTTCGGTGTCGGTCTAATATCACGTCCTGCCATTTATTTTTTTGATATTTTCAATGTACAGAATTTTCACTTCTACAGATTTATTATAAGTATAGAATAGATTTTGTGGGTATCTAAGAATATTGTTTTCTTGTTAAAATTCTACTAAGTATATAAACAATATGAAATTGTTGCCGAAACCGGGGCTAACACCGGTTTCCGGTTTTGGGCCATCAAAACCGGAATTCAAAACCGGTTTTGGAGACCTTCCGGCTTTGCACGCCCTAGTCACCTTGGCTACCTTTTGGTTAAACAGAAAAATAGAATTCCCACAATCAACTACTGAAGCTTGGATGTGTTTGATTCCATTTGGAACCTCCTATGATTTTAAAGAAACGGCGGCCCCATTAAAGAGGCTTGGTGACCCCCTAGGGGGTCGCGGCCCACACGTTGAAAAACACTGGTCTAAACTAACTCAAGACAGAGGGGAGTGGAAAGGAGAAAGGGAGGACTTTGCCCTGCAGTGGGACAACATAGGCTAGAAATAATAAATAAATAATAACATGTATACAATAATTATTCAACTATTTATATTTAGCGTAATGTAGTCTAAGCTGAAATTCCCTTTGTCCCCTTTAACGGGGACATGGCCTACAGGGACAACGGGAATACAGGGATTTTTTATTGACCATTGACATTTCTAATAATAAAAGGTCTAGGTTCTAAATAAATTTCGGTAATGGAATTTGAACTCTGTCATATTTACGAAATTAAGTTTATGTTGTCAAAACTTGTTGATTATCTAAGATTCTGAATTCAAATAAAGGCATTTAAAAGTGGAGCTTACCTTTTGCACAGGCGGCAGGCGTCTGCTCTCGCGTGCAACAGCATCTAAGGTCTCCAGGTGCATGTGCACGATCCCTGGGATCATCTGGTGTAGGCAGCGCACGTGGTCGGCTGTTACACCGCCTTCCGTACACACCTGAAAGGAAAGATGGGATTTTATAATAGTACCTAATTGAATTTGAAGTTTTAGAGCCGATTTCTTCATTATCAGACATCTTAAATCTGAGGAATAAAAATTGCAGCTTTTGTATGAAAAATACGCCAAATCGCCATATTCAGTATTCAGATAAAAGTCATCCAACGATTGAAAAATCGGCCCTTAGAAGAGTAAATCGAACGTATTTAAGAGTTCTTTCAAGCAATACCAAAAAACAAAATATACTTCGCGGATATATTAAATGATTTTTATTTTCGCTATTGGACTGCTTTTGTGCTAGACTATTGTTTAACCGCACAGAGATATTATCTGATAAAAACCACGATCGTAATATCAACTGTTTGAAATTAGTTTGTTTGCTCGTCACTAGATGGCGTTGTACCATTTCGATCGATTTGTACATCGCGGTGTCAAGATTCTCCGTCAATAGTATAAGGTCTTAGGACAAAAATATTTGTTAATCCCTAATATTCTACGGTGTAATCACTACATCTGGGAATAAATACAACTTGAGGTTGTGTCGGTATTACTGGTCCGCACTCCCAAGTATAAATTGAACTATTGTTTCAATCAAACCCCAGTTTATAACCCCCACGAAGTCGAGGGTTATTCATGGTCCTTCGAGTCGGAAGTGGCAAGGGCTGTTCGACAGCCCCATCAGGTGTGTTCTCCTAATTGGACGGAGAAGCATCATCCCCATACGCTCCTGCGGAGTGATCTCTGGATGGTGAGAGAGGGTGGAAGCAGTTCCGGATCCAGTTGCGGGAGGTACGGAGGAAGGAGTACCAATCAGCAGCAAGCAAGCTGCAGACGACTAAGGTCGTAAGGAAGTGAGTGTTAGTGCCAAAAAATCGTGAGTACTTTGTGATTTCTTATGTGCCAAGCAAAAGTTAACTTTATTGCTTAGAAGATATAAACTTTAACTTTTGATTAGTGAATTTTGAACTTAGAATAATTTCATGTGTGCGTGTTTAGACTTAGTTAGATTTAAGCAAATTGTGTTGAGACGGGGAACCTATGCCCGATTTTTAGTAGATTTTAAAGTGTCAATAGAATATTTTGAGGCTCAATGTCAAAGACTTAGAAAAATTTCTTTGTTTACATTGACTTGTAAAATTTTCGATAACTTTTTGGACTTAGAATATTTTGAGGCTCAATGTCAAACACTTAGAAAAATTTCTTTGTTTACATCGACTTGTAAAATTTTCGACAACTTTTTGGACTTGTAGATTTTTTAAAACTATCTTTTTTTGTAAATTGTTTGGATTAATAACTTCAAGATGTCTTTGGAATCACATGTTAAAGTACAGGATGATATTCACACTCGGTTGTTAAGAGCTAAAAGTAATTTTAAAAAGTCGCCAAAGGGTAGGATTACCAAGCAATACATAGAAACCAGATTAGAAAATGTTGAAGAGTTGTGGGCGCAATTTAGTTTAACACATACACAAATTGTAAAGGATTTTAAACCTACGGAATTGATATCTTCAGCCTACACTGTAAACGAAGTTTATTTTAATACTGAAGAATTGTATTTAGATTTAAAATGCGAGTTAAAAACTGCATTAATTAACATTAAGGGTCACGATGTGTCTCCGGTAGCGGGACCGTCATCAAATAATGTTTCCGAAAATAAAGGAACATACATAAAGTTGCCCAGAATCACTATCCCAACATTTTCGGGGAAATATACGGAATGGCCGACTTTCCGAGATTTGTTTGTATCGGCAATACATAAAAATAGCACAATTGATAATGTTCAAAAGTTACACTATTTGAAAAGTTACTTGACTGGGGAAGCTGAGCAGCTCTTACGTCATATACCAATTTCAGAATCAAATTATGACAGATGTTGGTCTCAATTGGAATCCAGGTATAACAATAAAAAATATTTGTCACACTGTATTTTGAAAAGATTGCTCAGTCAAAAGAATATAGTGCAAGAGTCAGCTAGCGCTTTAAAGGAATTAATGGACACCACATCGGACTGCCTAAATGCACTTACTAACTTGGATATTAATATAACTTCATGGGATATTTTGATCATTCATATATTAACGTTAAAACTAGATTCAGACAGTAGAAAGGATTGGGAACTAAAGGTAACTAGCAACACTGATTCAGATAAACTGCCTACGTTTGAACAGTTCAAAGAATTTTTAACAAGCCGGTATAGGGCATTTGAATTCCTAGAAAGTAAGCCTAGTAAAAATAATGTTAATGTTAGTAAGGCAAAGGTTTTTCACACAGCAAGCAATGCGGCCACGGTTTGTCCGCTTTGTAGTAACGAGCATAAAATAAGAAATTGCAAGCAATTCGTTAGTCAGGATGTGGATACTCGGCGTAAGTTTGTACAAGATCACAACTTATGTTTCAATTGTTTGGGGCACAACCACTCTGCCAGATTTTGTAAATGTACAGCCTCTTGTCAAGTATGTAAGCGAAAACATCACTCCTTATTGCACCCTAAAGGTGAGCAGGAGTCTAAGGGAGAGAAGGGAAATTCGTCTAGCGATAGTGTTTTGCAGACGACAGAACATACACACGCGGTTGGAGTAGAAGCTGAAAACAAGATAGTAACTTGTTTTTCGAAAGGTACAGCGACAAACCAAGTCCTATTAGCCACGGCTCTAGTGAGGGCTGTATCGAAAAATGGGGCTAAGTACACAATCAGGGCCTTGTTAGACCAAGGCTCACAGGCGTCTTTTGTTACAGAACATACTGTCCAAATTTTAGGGTTACAGAAAAAACCAGCAAAGGGTTTAATAACTGGTATAGATGCTAATAACAAATTATTCTTAAATTCGGTTGTTGAGGTTAAAATTCAATCTAGGGTCGATCCATCGGTTGAACTTGTAGTCAAAGCATATGTCCTCAAATCGGTTACGTCATTATTACCTGGTAGGGAAACGGTATATTTAGATTGGGCACAAGCTAACGATATACAATTAGCGGATCCTAGATATAATACACCGGATAAAGTGGATATGTTGTTAGGAGCAGAAATATATAGCCAGGTTCTACAAAACGGGTTAAAGAAAGCTCCTGGTGGTAGCACTGTAGCTCAGTGTACCTCATTGGGATGGATTTTATCAGGAACGGTAGCTTCAGCTGCTCAGGGTTCAACGAATATAACGGTGATGCATGCCCACTTTGGTGATGATGAAGTCCTAAAAAGGTTCTGGGAATTAGAAAAAGAACCACAAAATAAGAAACGTATACTTACCGAAGAAGAAACAAGATGCGAAAAGATATTTAAGGCTACAACTGTGAGGGACAATGACGGTCGTTACGTAGTTAACTTACCATTTAGAAGTCAGGATCCGAGCTGTAAATATGGTGATGCAAGAAAGGTAGCAATTAACAGATTTTACGCGTTAGAAGCTAAACTTAGGAAAAACATAGATTTAAAAACAAAATATGAGGAAGTTATCAACGAATATTTGGAGCTAGGACACATGAGACCAATAACCGAAGCAGAAGAACAAAATCAATATGCAGTGTACTTGCCTCATCATGCGGTTATACGGAACGATAAAGACACAACCAAGGTTCGGGTGGTCTTTGATGCTTCCTGCAAGGGAAAAAATGGAATATCGCTCAACGATGACCTAATGATTGGACCAGGGCTGCAACAGGATCTGCGACATTTACTGATTCGTTGGAGAACTCATCGCATTTGTCTAGTTTCGGACATCATCAAAATGTACCGAATGGTGCGCGTAGCCGACCATCATACAGATTTTCAACGCATCGTGTGGAGAGACAACACACAATCTTCTGTTAAGGATTATAAATTACTTACTGTTACCTTTGGTACCTCTTCAGCGCCCTATTTAGCAGTTAGATCGATGCAGCAAGTAGCGTACGATGAAGGAGACAAGTTTCCACTGGCAGCTGAAAGAGTACTTAAGGATTATTACATGGATGATCTTATGACTGGTTGTGACACGATAGAAGAAGGCATGCAGATCTATAGCCAAATGAACAAGTTATTAGCAAAAGCAGGGTTCACCTTACAGAAATGGTCAAGCAACAGCAGTGAGTTACTAGAGAAGATCATCGGTGAAAGGCACTCGTACAAGGGACAGGATGGTGTAGAAAGGGAGATCAACATAAAACAGGATGAGATATTTAAAACGTTGGGACTTACCTGGAACCGAAGCTGCGACACCTTCCAGTATTCTGTTCAGATGCCTCTGCGGAAAGAACCTGTAACTAAAAGAAACATGTTATCAGATATAGCAAGACTATTTGATCCCTTGGGATGGGTCGCTCCTGTGATAGTAGTATCAAAAATTTTAATACAAAAATTATGGATTTCTGGAATTGGTTGGGATGAAGAAGTTCCGTATGAAATAAAAAAGGAATGGTTTACTTACCGGCAGGAGTTGAAAGAGTTAACGGAATTTTCAATACCTCGATGGTTAAACATGAAACCCGGTGACAAGCAGGTTGACTTACACGGATTTTGCGACGCGTCAAAATCAGCATACGCTGCAGTAGTTTATGCACGGGTAGTCGATACAAACGGTAGCGTTTATGTTACTTTGCTCACGGCGAAAACCAATGTCGCACCAATAAAAACGATTTCAGTGCCTCGATTAGAGCTGTGTGGAGCAGTCCTCCTAGCAAAGCTGCTTTCTGAAGTTTCCGAAGTGATGGGAATCAGTAAATCTAATTTATTTTATTGGACAGATTCAGAGATCGTGTTAGCATGGTTAAATAGCCATCCCAGCAAATGGAAGACATTTGTGGCAAACCGCGTTTCTGAAATTTTGAGCATCAGTGAACCACAGCAATGGAATCATGTTCAGTCGAAAAGCAATCCTGCTGATTGCGCATCGCGTGGTTTATATGCGTCGGAATTTGTTAAATTTAAGTTGTGGGTAGAGGGTCCTAGCTTTCTGAAGAATAAAAATAATCTATTTGGCAAACGCAAGCCGGTATCAACTAATATAGAGGAAATAAAGGTACATGTAGTAACAGACGATAATTTTATTTGGGATAAATATTCATCACTTACCCAACTAGTTAGAATGGTGGCATATTTAAGACGTCCTTTAGAGTTGAGAAAACCGAAGGCTGAAAGAAGAAGTCATAAATTTATAACTGCAGAAGAATTGAGATTGGCGTTGGAGACATGCATTAGGGTATGTCAAGGTCAAAGGTTCGAAGCGGTGATTCTGGATCTGCAACAAGAAAGGCCCAAGAGAAAGATGTTTAAGTCTTTAAATCTTTACCTCGATTCCGTTAAAATCCTGAGGGTGGGCGGTAGATTGGAACGTTCCGATCTTGACATGGATCGCAAAAACCCAATATTAATTCCCAGTGATACTTATTTTACCAATCTCCTAATCACCGACGCACATCATAGGAATCTTCATGGTGGTCCGCAACTAATGCTTAACTATTTAAGCACGAAGTATTTTATTCACGGAGCTAGGCGGTTAGTTACTGCACACGTACGAAAATGTGTGATTTGTTTGCGCTATGCAGCATCTACTAAACCGCAATTAATGGGTCAATTACCACCAGCACGTGTTACACCTAATAGACCGTTTAGGAGCAGCGGGGTAGATTATGCTGGTCCCATTCAGTTGAGGGCATCAAAGGGTAGGGGTCACCATGCGTATAAGGGATACATTTGCTTATTTGTCTGCATGGCGACTAAAGCTGTCCACATTGAGGTCGTAAGCGACCTAACAACAACGGGGTTTCTTGCCGCTTTTAAAAGGTTTGTGGCAAGACGCGGTCAATGCAAAGATATATGGAGTGATAATGGTACAAATTTTCAGGGAGCTTCTAAGGAACTAGACACATTACTTCGCTCGGAAAATTCGGGTATAGCTAAGGAAGTTGCTGCGGCCTTAGCAACTGAAGGTACCACATGGCATTTCATTCCACCACATGCTCCAAACTTTGGTGGATTATGGGAGGCCGGAATCAAGTCATGTAAGAAACATTTAAACAGAGTAATAGGTAGTTCGACATTAACTTTTGAAGAGATGTCTACTTTATTAACCCAAGTAGAAGCATGTTTGAACTCACGTCCCTTGTGTAGACTGACCGACTCGAACACTTTTAACGCATTAACGCCAGGGCATTTTCTTGTGGGCGAACCAATTGTCAACGCGCCTGACCATAACTATGAAGAGGCGAATCTTTCTAGCTTAAAGAGGTGGCATTTAGTCCAACGGATGACACAACATTTCTGGCGTCGCTGGTCCGACGAATACTTGACCACACTGCTCCATCGTTATAAGTGGTGTAAGCAAAATCCCGAGCCAAACGTAGGGGATATAGTTCTAATTAAAGAGGACCACTTACCTCCTTGTCGGTGGCTTCTTGGCAGGGTGGTTGAAAAACATCCGGGGCTAGACAATCTTACACGAGTGGTCACACTTCGCACTAATGGTTCTGTCTTTAAAAGACCAACATCAAAACTGTGTGTCTTGCCGATTGCCTAAGAATGTTATTAGTAATTTAAGTGATAATTTTAACCATTGTTTAGCCATGTAAGTAATTGTTTATGTTTAAATTCAGATGTGTATGGTATATTGTAAGGGAAATTAAACCTGTTTGATAAGCAAACTATTAATTGTTTTGTAAATTTTAACATTGGAAGGACATAATGTTGCACAAAATGTCCTTGGTGGGCGGAATGTTTAACCGCACAGAGATATTATCTGATAAAAACCACGATCGTAATATCAACTGTTTGAAATTAGTTTGTTTGCTCGTCACTAGATGGCGTTGTACCATTTCGATCGATTTGTACATCGCGGTGTCAAGATTCTCCGTCAATAGTATAAGGTCTTAGGATAAAAATATTTGTTAATCCCTAATATTCTACGGTGTAATCACTACATCTGGGAATAAATACAACTTGAGGTTGTGTCGGTATTACTGGTCCGCACTCCCAAGTATAAATTGAACTATTGTTTCAATCAAACCCCAGTTTATAACCCCCACGAAGTCGAGGGTTATTCAACTATACTGGAACGTTTTTCCTATGTTAGAGACAAAAATGCAGATAAAAACAGTGGGTTTAGCAATAAAGAAATCTATTGAAAGATCGCGTAACATCGTACAGGATTTTTTTTACATGGAGTGATCCTACGATATTTTGATTCGCATCTATAAATTGAATTGCGCACTAATAAGCCATTAGTCAGTAAAAAAAACTTCTAACTCACTTTATCAACAAATCTGGAGACCATCTTGATGACGTTGTTGCCAGCTTCTCCTGGGTCTGCTTCCTCGAACCCAGACTCTGCGTCCACACTGTCTGATTCGGCGACACTGCACGGAAAAAGGTTCATTTTAAATCATTACTAGTTTATATGGACTGAAGACCTGAGGGGCCCGTGGCTAAATAATAACAGCCGCACAGGTCGATCGGTCAGGTTAAGCTACGCTTGCCGCGGTTGGTCTGTGGATGGGTGACCATCTCGACATACCGAGACCCCTCCGTGCCTCGGAAAGCACGTTAATCCGTTGGTCCCGGCTGTCATTCGTGGAACTTTAACAGTCGTTACGGGTAGTCAGAAGCCCGAAAGTCTGACAACCAGTCTTACCAAGGGGTATCGTATTACCCATTAACTGGATTATGGAGGTCAGATAGGCAGTCGCTCCATGTAAAATACTGGTATTCAGCTGCATCCGGTTAGACTGGAAGCCGACCCCAACATAGTTGGGAAAAGGCTAGGCAGATGATGATGGACTGAAGACCTGAAGAAAAGGTGGTTTACCTCGGTGCGGAAGACGGAGATGAAACTTGAAAGCATATTATGTCCAGCTTATAAAGTATTATAAGCGACAAACACGCTGTGAATGTGTGAGCTTACACACACATTCACAGAGTGTTTCTACACTTGGTTATCACAAGTAAAGCGCGCGTCGCATGGTGAGATAAAAAAAAATACTGTATGGTGGTATTGATAGTACTTTCCCAGACTACTCTATGGTCTCTACTTTTTCTATTAAAATCAGGTAAAGGGAAGTCACCCGAACTTGCCTAGGTAATACGGGCTGGTGTCCGCAACTCCACGTCAATGCGCGTATTTTGCGTATGAACTTACCTATTAGTGATACTATTGCTGGCTCTGTCGGCGTCATCGCCTCTGACGTCAGCGCGTCTGCCGGCGCCCTCTAGCGGCAGTAGAAGGTAAACCATCCGGTTCGCGTAGTGTATGGCTTGGCTGTATAGTGTCGATTCTTCGCTTGCTATTAACTCGCGTTGTTTTTCTGTAGGATAAAAATCAAATAAATTCAGGATTTTTTTCTACATATTTATTATTTTCACAAGACGATGCAAATAAGCATATGCCCTGCATAGCTATTCACCAACCATTTGACAAGCTGTCGTATCGCAAATGACACATTTTCGTTTACCGGATTTGCCTTAACCCCCGGCGAACTAATATCTGTCGCATGAATGTCGGTCGTCTATTTGCTTTAAAATTACCAAATCATCAGCTTTTGGATTCGTGAACAGCGTTGAGAGGACTCATTTGATAACATTGATTGATGTTCGATTCGGCGCGAAAGCGTATCGAACGGTAGCAGTACGCTTATGTCAAATTGATAAATATTCCAGCATACAAAATATACACACGTTTATAGCCTAGGAGTTAGGAATGGACAGTTAACTTATTCTAAGATATTTCTTAGAATAAGTATTAAGATTTGTTTTACCTGGAGCTAAACTGGGCCATAGCCTCATCTGTTCGGCCGCGATCTCCAGAGCGCTCGGTTCTTGTGCTTTTAACAGCGATATGTACTCCTCGTCATCTCTGGAACGAAACTCAAAAATAAATCAGTCCTGTACTTTAAGCACCGGTTCTAACAGGTCACGTTTTCCTGAAACACCACAGGCTGTCAGTTTTATGACCATTCGTTGATTCAAAACCGGGCTAAAGATTGACCACATTCAAATTCGAACCATTTCAATGAGACCAGCCGAAATGCTGTAACAATCTTACCGTGAAAACTTAGGTGAATTGAGCTGTCAAGAGTGTCAATCCCTAGCATCAGCTGGAATGAAAACTAACTAAACTAAAAGCTCACTTCACCTAAGTTTTCAAGGTGAGTCTTTTACAGGAGACCGGCGGTGTCTCTAATGTAAAGGATACCCTCAAAGTGCTTCTCTTCAAAGTTCTAGTCTTCTTCTTTACGTGTAGTTTTACTAAAATGTTGTCCGACCAGAATTTAGTCGCTTCGACAGCTCTATGCTCTATCATTGGTTTCGTTCTATAGTTTATCATTCTTAAATATCTGCCTGTCCTTACCTTGGGCTGGGGACCCTCTGATGAAGTGAGGGGTTGGGAAGGTATAAAGCTTTGATGTCTCTCTGCACATCTTGGTAGAAGGCAGCTTCCCAGAACTGCTGGCTTGTCCATACGGGATGTTCCTGGAAAAATTTAATCGTAATAGTAAACACATTCCAGGTTAAATTGATCGATCGATCAGTTAAGTTACGCTTGCCGCGGTTGGTCCGTGGATGGGTGACCGTCTTAAACTACCAAGAACCCTGCTTCGGAAAGAACATTAAGCGGTTGGTTCCGGCTGTCATTCGTGGATCTTTAACAGTCGTAATGGGTGTTCAGAAGCCCGAGTGTTTGGCTACCAGTCTTACCATGGGGTATCCTGACTTCCTGGTAACACAGGAAGTCAGGAACGAGGTTTTGGAGGTCACATAGGCAGTAGCTCTATGTAAAATACTAGTATTCAGCTGCACGCGGTTAAACTGGAAGCCGACCCCAATAAAGTTGGGAAAAGGCTGGGCAAATGATGACAATTTAGGAGCTTCTCCTTCTTAGCGTGTCAATGTCAATTTAAATAGACTCGGCCCCGAATTCGGCTACATGTTTGGCGCTATCACTAGCGTCCACCGGCTCTGTGCGTAGTATCGATTAACATCGAAAGGTTCTCACTTGAAATTCCTTCTGATGTCTACCGTAAAATTCACTGCCACATTCTTTGCGATCAAGAGACCCATCGAGATGAAACCCAAAGCCTGTAAATCCAGGGATGAAACCCATCTCTGGATTTACGCTTATCGCCGAGATCTGTCACCCGAAGCAAGGTAACGCAGTGTTTGCTACTCCCGCGGCGTAAGCATATTATCCATCAAGTGCTCAATTTAGGAGATAAATCGACAAAAGTTTTGCTGTAAATACAGAAACTGAACTATAACACTTTAATAGAATAGAATACTCTTTATTGTACACCATACAAATTACAGGACATAAATATAAAACATTTTATAAAGGGTGACACAATGGGCGGTCTTATCGCTAAGAGCGAACACTTTAACGTACCTGTATGCACATGTAGGCGTATTGTATGACTCCGGTGCAGAGTTTCCTGCAGTAGGCTGTAGCTAGTGGCAGCATGGCGGCTGCTATCGTGTGCTCGTCCAAGGCTGTCGCTGATTGGAGGGCGCAGTTCATTAGTCTGTAACAATGAGAGAGTAATTTGTCAAAAACATATAAAAGACAAAACAAAATATGGGTGCAAAAGTTAAACTGTTGTTAAGTTTATCTTTTCCATATAGTCATTGCTTTGTAGTGGGCATTGGGCGTCCATGCAAAATAAAATCTAAGATTTCAGATAAAATAAATATTCTGCTAGCTTAGTAACTGCGGCCATATTATTTCAAAAACGTCACAAAATTAAAAAGAGGCTAATTTGTTTAAAAAAAATGTGATCTTCATTAGAAGAACAATAAGTTTCAGAGGATCAAAAAAGGCGATCACCATTAGAAGATCGATAAGTTATTTGAGAAACAAAAAAATGTACATTAGAAGATCAAAAAGTTTTTAAAGGAACAATTAAATGTTTCCTATTCTTTATAACATTTCGAACTTCAATTTTGTGGGGAGGCAGAAGAAGAAACAGGGTAGCAACAATTTTGTTGTAATAAAAACAAAGTACTCTGTCACAATTATAAAAATAACAAGCTCATAAATCATAGTGTGACTCGATCGATTGTCTAGTACAGAGTTTTTCAACCTTTTTCATGGCGTGGCCCCCTTAGTACGGAAAATATTTCGCGACCCCCTTCCCTCCGCTGCTTCTAACTTGGAATTCAAGTCTTGCCTACCTTGGTACCTTGGGTACCTTTTAGTTAAACAGAAAAATAGAATTCCCACAATCAACCACTGAAGCTTTGAAGTGTTTGATTTCATTTGGAACCTCCTATAATTTTAAAGAAACGGCGGCCCCAGAGCCTTGGCCACCCCGTAGGTGGTCGCGACACACACGTTGAAAAACACTGGTCTAGTAGATGCACCGATTACATTGTTCACTATACTGGTGCAACAGCAACATTACTGAACCGGAAGTGAGAATAAAGGTTGCATGATACTAGCACACGGAAGCTAAATAACAAAGATATCCAAGGTGAAATATTTATGATAATAACTTATACGGATTTTTGTATAATAAATCAGCACCCTAATCCTTCCCCTAATCATTTTGAAGGATATTGCTAATCCATTGCTTCATATGTTCGAAAAATTTGTCTGCTCAACAAAGTAAATAACGCAATGAATCTTGTTGAACTGTCAAAATGAAAGCCATTCCTACTGTTAGTGTGTTACGCAATTAACCTGCTGTTTGTTTACCTTTTGCCAGGTGTACAGACGCCAGCACATAAAGCTACTACAATCTGTCAAATTTCTTTAGTAGATTTTCCACTTTATCGCTAAAGCATAAGGTGCAAAGTTGATTGGGAAAATTTTACAGTTTCGGGTAGCTTGATGTACTGGCGTCTGTACTTAAGAATCAGTAAATAAGTTGCAAATTCATGTATGATGACGATAACGTACAAAATATAAAAGAGAAAAGTCCATTGTTCGAAACGACAATGTTTCATATCACGCCATCAGATAGCTATAATTATGGCCTCAGAACATGTAATTTTATAATAGGTATATATTGGTTCTAATAAATGACACAAGGAGATTGTAATACAAACTAGTGAAATGTCGAGAGCGTTGGTTATATGTAGCGCTCTGTGTGTTACTGTCTCTTTGGTATACGCGAAACATTTTGTAAGTTTTAACTCTATAATATTATTTTGTTTTTGAAATACAAGTTCCTTTTTCTGTGTCTAAAGATTTAATAACAGCATTTATCGGTTGCATTGCATGTAACCGCGATTTACGAGTTGTAGGTCGCGAGTACGAACCCAGGCAAACGCTTTACTTTGTGTAAACTATTTCATCACCACTGCTCTCAAAACGGCGAAGGAAAACATCAAGTCCAGTCCGGCAAGAATTCGTAGACATGTGACATCCACCAACCCGCACTGGGCCCGCGTGATGGATTACGGCCCATCCCCTCTCACAGGGAAGAGGCCTGTATTCCGGCAGTGGGAACATTATAGGCTGATTATGTTATTGCATGTAGGTAGCAGTTTCTTCACAAAACTCTTGGCTTGGCCAAGTCCGAAGTCATGACTATTCTCTTACGCTGAAGAAGTTGCTACCTAGTTTAAAGGACAACTTGGAGAGAGCATGTGGAGAGCGATCTATATCCTCATCATAGTCTGTTAATGACACCGCTGACATTTTCATCATATTTCTCTTGTCCATATCCCAATTTATTTGGAGTTGGCATACTTCTCTATTAGTCGTCATTTCAATAGTTACCCGCTCTCTAGGCATATCATCTTCCACACAGTCCATCTCTCGTTTCTTTTCTCTTCCCCTACTCTTATAGCTATTCTACATTCATAATTCCAGCATCCATATATGATAGTAACTTTCTTTTTTTACAGGGCAATGGAGTCTGGGAAAGGTTATCCATAACAAAATGTGAAGAGGATAGCCACAAGTTCAAGTTCGATATGGCCCTCATGAAGATCAACGAGACTCATGACGGATTTAAAGGACATATTGTATTTGATGAAGACTTTGACGACACTTTTGGGGTATATTATTTTATGACTATACCTTTTAGTTCAGTGGACAATAGTTCAAACTCAAGGCATTTATTTCAATTAAAGCATTTACAGGCACTTTTGAATTGATAAAATTAAATAGTCGGTCCGTTAGTCCGAAAGTTGAAGCTAGTTGCCCATTCCAAAACGTAAATTTCTCTGGAGAAGAACGATTAAGGTGCGTCCAGACCTGGCTACGTTTTGTGCGCCGCCTAGGTGCAACTCCGGCAAGGCTCGAGTGTGGCGCGCGTGCAGCGCGCGCACAGCTCGTGCGCACATAGCGCATTCGCCAGGTCTGGACACACCTTTACGAGAACGACGAACGAAGGACGACGACGAAAATAGTTATACAAGCACGATTTCTAAAGAAAAGTGCTCCCAATCAAACAATTATGTATAATCGCAGCAAAAGACCAGCCAGGCCAGAAAACCAGCGAGTGTGTGCTAGAGTTCTAATTTCCTAGTTATGTGGCGTTCAATTTCTTCCTTCATAACCAATATGGTTCCTAACAAATGTACTAAAGTTTAAATAATTATAACATAACATGACACCACGTCTGTAATCCCTGAAGGGTTAAGCAATGGTGTATAGTACAGTCAACAGCAAAAGTAGATGATCAAAATCAGAATTTCAATACTAATGAACTGAGTTCGCAGCTATATGGCAGCTGTACTAGTAGTAAATGTTTGGTATAATTTACAATCACATACTTTTGAATCACTTCGACGCCACACAGTTCTGACGCGAACTCCGTTCATTAGTATTGAATTTCTGATTTTGATCATCTACTTTTGCTGTTGACTGTACATCCACATTTCGCCAGTTATGTTTTTAAGTCATATGTATTACTTAGGGGGCGAGCGTATTGCCAACAAACAGGTACAAATCCATATTCCAGGCTACTGATAAATTCCTGCCGATCGATTCTGTAAAAATTTCACTGTAAAAAATTAGGTGAAGTGAGCTTAGAGTGACCTGTCAATAGTGTCAATCCCTAGCGTTAGAATGATAGCTCACTCCGCGCTCACTTCACCTAAGTTTTCACGGTGAGATGGTTACAGAATCGCACTGCTGATGGAAAAACACAATGACACTATTTAAAGTATTCATTCTATTTATTAAGTATATAATAACAATGTTTTATGTATTAATTTTTCCACTTTTCTATTGACCAGATCCGCTTAGAAATTTGCAAGATCGAGGACGACAGCTGCAAGCAGTCCCAAGTGATAGTAGACGATTCTTTGATAGACTTCTTTGACAGATATGCAAAGGACAGCGTCGCCGATTGCCTCAAGGCCGCTAGCTTGGACCCGCTAGAGATGCCCATACCAAAGGTATAGTTTTGGACAGAAATATAATTGAAAAAATAAGTTAAGCTGATATCATGACTCTTCACTCTAGAGTTCATTTTTGGTTCATTCCACCTTCACACGACTCCGACCTAATTACATAGGAATGAACATTCATTCGGAGAAAGAAAATTCGAGAGAAAGACGCCAAGTGCCAAAATCCAACATAGTTGGCTCAGTTCACTAATGAATTAATTTTGAGTGAGACGTTTCACTTCGAGTAAAAGACGCTGAATAAGCACAAAGTGGAGCGTCTGATATCTGCTTAACATGTAAACATCGAGGAAACTGTGAAACTGAAACCCTGGCGCCGTATTATGACGTGTCTTGAGTTGATGTATGTAATGTATGTACAGACCGCCAGCAGGTCATGCTGTGCTAATGTTTTATACTTGTTTTTACTTTTTTCAGGGCGAATACGATATAGAAAGTTACGCTTTTAGCAACGATCCCACTAATAGTATGTTTGGAACATTCAATATTAAGGCTTTTGTTTTACAAGGAGACGATGAAGTGGGTTGCATGGAGACCCGAATGAAGTTTAAGAAGATAGAGACGGAAGAAGATGAAGAAAAATAGATTAAAGATGAAATTGAGCAACATTTTTAATGCCATTCAAGTTTTGAGTGAAATAAATATTTAATTGGATTTATACGAGTAGCTCTATATTTTATTGTTTAACCAGTTTATTCGTACAGTGTCTGCATTTTAAGATTAAATAACAATTATTTGTCTAAAACTGAACAGTTATTTTCAAACCATTTTCCCATTCTGAGACTAGAAAAGCATTAAAATCATTCCTTCAGTATCCTCCACGAAGTAAACATACATTTTGCGTATTAAAAGTATATCATCGTACATGCCAACTGGCATTGGCCAGCTGTTCGAAGACAAAAACCGACTAAAAATTTGACTTGCAATACGAACTCATTGTGCCGCAAATTGAGCGGCAATGAACTACGTGTAAGTATATCTGAAAAGTTAAGGGATTGGGAGAGCCAGAGAGCTCCCAAAATAAATATCAATAAATCTAGGTACAATAAAACGTAATTAATAGTTACCTCAAATAGTTTTTGTTCAGTTGTAGACCCAGTAACCACATCACGTCTACCGGTTGGTGACTACCACTTGTCACGAAACATCGCTAGGCTATTGCCGCCATTAATATTGAGGATATGCAATCTAAAACGTAGCGCAACAACGAGTCTACAATCAATAAAGTAAAATCAGAAAAAGATCCTTTGAATTTTTTTAACTCTTTTTAATTTTTTAAAGGACCTGAAAAAATATGATATTTGCTAGGTAACGCATGGAGTTAATACCTATTTATGACAAGACAGCGTTATATTTAGTCATCATCCAGATGGAGTCAGTAAGTATAAGGTCGTATGCAACTATCCTTTCTCTTGGAAAGCCCGAAACATCAATTGACCTACTATATAAATTTGTGTGATAAGTAAAATTGCAGAACGAATATCACAATAATGGTACACCTAATATTGGGATTATGTCAGAACATTCAGTAGCTCTTCTTCAGGTCCACGTAGAAAATACAAAAGGAGACAAGAAAAACCTGAGCAGCCGCTTCTGCATCTCCTGGTTATGATATTTTGCATCGCTATACGAAGTAAGGTGAAGTAACTATTGTCTAGAGTGGCTCGGCTAAAGTATTAAAAACAACTATGAATATAATTTCAGAATAAGAGATTTTTCCTTGACGTCATAGAGGTATGAGGAACAGGGTGTAAAGTTTACTCATCCTCCATAGAAAAGGGAGGATCCCCCGACCAGACAGAGGCGTTGTATCTGGTGGGCTACTGCCCGACGATTGAAGTCGGGACGTGGTATATATGCCAGGTGCGCGGTAAACTCAGCTTGCGCGATGCAGGATTTTGCATGACGTCAGTGTGATGCGTACTTCACATGTGGCGATGTAGATGTCGACACATATTGAGTCAGCGATATATGCAAAACAGACAAAGAAGATGAACAATAAGCATAAGTCATGAAAAGCCTGGCATTATTCCTTGGGAGGAACAAAACTGTTATTGTCCAGATATCCTGTTAATTTAAGCGCTACTGCTGAGCATGAGGTCCTGGGTTCGAATACCAGGCCGGGCAGCGTGTTATTGGGCTTTTAATTGATGGTAAAAGGCTCGCCAACTATCACATTTCGCTAGTTAGTCCCGTCATAACCGTACGCTTTGTCTCCTAGAAAGGATAGGACCACCTATCCCTTCGGGGAAAAAAGGGGTGATGTTATGTTAAAAGAGAGGGGAACAGACATTTCGAATTGAAAGAAACTGAAAAGTGTGGCTGAAAGGCCACAAGGAGCGTAGAAAGACCGATGGCAAGAGTGGTTGATGGCAATATTGACGTCACGGTTGGCGCAGTGGTTAAGCGATTGACTGCTGCGCTGCGTGTCGCGGGTTCGATTCCCGCACGGAACAAATATTTGTATGGCCTACAAGTAGTTGTTCCGGGTCTGGCTGTTTGTGTATGCGAGTTTAAATGTTTGTAAACGCACCCACGACACAGGAGAAATTCCTAGAGTGGGGCTAGGATTAAAAAAAAAAATGTGCAGCTCTCAAAGATTTTAAAGAAGGTTAAAATAACAAGGACTGTTAAAATAGTAAGGGCTTGTGCCCTACAGTGGGTCTATAAAGGTCAGATTATGATGATAAGAAGGAAGTACCAGTTCACAAATGGAGTTTTTAGTACAAGCATGGGCTGCAAAATTAATTAGAACTGCGGGGTAATTGCGTAACTTACAGTAGCGATGGCTTTCACTTTTACAGTTCCAACAACTTTAATTGCGTTATTTACGTTGTTGAGCAGACACATTTTGCTGAAAGGCTGGATGGGCCCTACCATGGGTAGGTTTATCAAGCTTCATGTCTTACATGGGGCGTGGTGAAGCTATCTGTGGTTACATTATCACCATTTTCTTTTTGTTTCTTAGGTATTATACTAACATAGTTTATAAGATAATTTTAGACACTAACACAATGTGGGCCTATGTAGTCTGTCAATAAAAGATTTTTATTTTTTATGTTGAGAACATATATGAAGCAATGGACTGGCAACATCCTTCAAAATCATTCAAATTGTGATTGAAAGTACGTTACGCAATTACGGTGCAGGACTCATAGCTATTATAACAACAGTAGAGTACTTTTGAAAACTTTTCTAAAGAGGTTCGAAGATTTTTATATGGAGCCTGGCATACGGCATGCAGCGACAGTAGGTATGCCGCATACCTAACTGTCGCTGACATCAATGAAAACAGAAAACATAATAAGTCCAAAACCCCGTAAAGTGTCCCGCGTAATCTGAATCATTTTGAAGTAAACTAATCCATTGCTTCATAAGTTCGAAACATTTGTCTGCTCAACACGTAAATAACGCAAGTTGTTGAACTGTCAAAATGAAACAGATTCCGATTGATTGTGTATTACGCAATTAGGGTGACGTTTCAGAGATATTAAGTTATTAACGTTCAAAGCTGATCACGTTCAAAGAGATGTCAGCAAAAGAGACGGGGCCCCATAGGGCCGAAGCCTGCCAGGGTAGCGGGACCATCCGAAAGGGTTTACCGCTGCCCTGGAACATAAAGGGCTAAGGAAGGAACACGGGTGGGTTTTAGTCAGTAAAAGTCTGACACTACAGACACTCCCTTCTGCTCCACCCAGAGCGGGAGGGGTCATTTGATGATTTCCAATCCTCAAAAAAAAAAAAAAAAAAAAAAAAAAAAAAAAAAAAAAAAAAAAAAAAAAAAAAAAAAAAAAAAAAAAAGGCTGCTACTGGTAATGCAGTAAAGATCAATCCTTCAAAATCTATCTATATAAATAAAGATGAAATGCTGCTCGCTGGTAAGCGCATCACTAAACTTGTGAACGGCTGGGTCAATTAGGCTATTTTTTTTTTATTTTGAAAATTTTGTAATTATAGTCAGAATTAGGTTTTTATGAAATGAAAAATTGGAAAGTTTGCCAGAAAATGATAAATTCGAAAAATAACGACTTTTTCTATGATACTTTTGTACGAATTATTAAAATTTGGACAGGAGAACGTCTCTCGGGTCAGCTATCCCAGTCCGCTAGGTAAACCGTTTTTTGACAGATGGAATACGCTTAACAATCATATATTTTTTGTCAAAACTGATACACGTAGGTACGGTATTATAATGTCTGTAAGAAGTCATAAATAAGATAACTCAATAAGATAAGGCAGTTTATGTATTTTTTATTTTATTACGAATTTTAAAGTTAATTTTTACGTAATCTGGAATAGTTTCGTTCTAAGGCAGCTATCAAAAAACGGTTAACCAACTGGACAGGGTATAGTTAATAAAATTTATATCAAAATAGTAACCTTATAACAACATTATTGGCATAAATAGGTACGAGATAATATTCAATTAACTCGGTAACGACTGAAAATAACTGCAAATAATGATCATGATTGACACTGAAGCTCATCACGCCATTCGATACCATCATTATGGTCACTAAACATGTCATGTTTATAGAATTGAGATATTATATATTGGGTTCGATTGGTTCAAAATCACACGTTCATGTTGAATAGAAACAGTGCTATGTTGAAGTTATTGGTGTTATGTGGGCTGCTGTGTTGTGTCTTTCCACTGGTGTGTGGTACGGGAGACATTGTAAGATTTCAAGACCATATTTATTATTAACTAGCTGCGCCCCGCGGTTTCACCCGCATAAGTTTCGCTACTGAGATAATAAGTCCTAACCCAGATCACGGTCTACCAGTGTGCCAAATTAAGACGTGGAAAGATAACAGATGGACAGAGTTAGTTTCGCATTTATAATATTAGTAAAATAACTATGGATGTTTATTTTTCATTGGTCTGGCAGTTTGAATAAATTATGTGGCCTACCCAAATTTCCTTTCTTTGGTATTGTTCGTCGAATCGTTGAGCTCCTTAAGTTTTGAGTTGAGCTGCACGATTTCTGACAAATGCGTGCACTGACTGCACAGGTCTTCTCTATCTGTGAGTTTCTTTCATCAAAAGACCATTTCAGACATCGATCTACATGGTATTCATTATGATCTTACCAAGATTATGTCTGGACTTTAAAAGAGACTGTGAATTCTAAGTTTGTATCGGCCTTTCTTCTCAGACTAGTCAGATAGGAAATGCCGACCTCATCTAGTTTTTAAAATATGATTGACGTGTAAAAGTGTTTGTACAAACCTACTTACAAAATAAAATCATTTATCATTTCTCAGGGTCCTGGTGTGTGGCAAGTGAACTACATAACGAAATGTGAGACCGAGCTACACAAGTTCAAGTTCGACGTCAACCAGAAGAAATTGAACAGGACCCACGACTGCTTCAACGCAGACTTAAAGTTGGAAGAACCCTTTACTGACGATTTTGGAGTGGGTTTTTTAATATTAAAAACATATCACACACATATTATATATATGACATAACATATATATGACCTACATAACATTTATATATGACATACTAACTGAGCTGTGGGTGGGTTAAACCGTAGCACCCACATAAGTGTCGATCTTGTGGGAATATTGGGATAAAAAGTATCCTATGTGTTATTATAATGTATAAACAATATCACTGTAAAGTTTCATCAAAATCCGTTCTGTAGTTTTTGCGTGATAGAGTAACAAACATCTATCCTCACATACTTTCGCGTTCATAATATTAGTAGGATCGACGGTTGAAAGGCAAATTGGTCTAAGCGATTTTTTTTTTTTGCAATAATGAGTTATACACATATTCGGAATCAGCAAAATTAGCTGATTCCGAATATACATAATATGACTTTTCAAACCAGCTTCTCCCCAACCTACAGGTTCTCAAAAAAAAACTAATCATGTTTTCCCAACAGATTTAAACAACGCAGTTTTTCACAGAAACTTCTTTGAGCACCCCAATCGCGCGATTTTTTATCGCCATATATGCTTACCTACACCATATATGGTATCATATGTAGATACATGAATAAAAATAAAAAATAAATAAGCAAACATAATGCTGAGCTATAGCCGTTTTGAATGGATGTGACATAGTTTCCCCCAACTCTGCCTTATTTTTTTGTGTTTTATGTTCTTTTTTGCGTCATTTTTACCGCAAATAAACGTATTTTCTTTCTTCTTTCATAATTATGTTAAGTGCGCGCGCCAATTCTAATTCAGTGCGGGTTGTTCTACGTCGATCGTGAATACGTGAATGCCCTACCTAAAAAGCCATCCTATTTTCCAGGTCCGCATAGATGTATGCAAATACGTGGACGGAGGATGCAAGCAGTACCAGGTGCTATCCGACGACAGCTGCATCAACTTTGTCAATAAGTACGCTGCGAATAACGTCAAGACATGCTTGGAAATCGCTGGCGTTGACCCGCCTGAATTTCCTATGGCAGAGGTATTGTTTTCTTCTAAACGCTAAAAACGGTAGTCCCTTTATATCGTTGAGCTCCTTAAGTTTTAAGTTGAGCTGCACGATTTCTGACAAATGCGTGCAGTAACTGGATAGTTCCTCTCAATCTGTGTGGTTCTTTTCTCAAAAGACCAACTCAGACATCGATCTACATGGTCTTCATATGATCTAACCAAGATTATGTCTGGACTTTAAAAGAGACTGTGACCTCTGAGTTTGTTTCGGCCTTTCTTCTCAGAATAGGTACTCAGATAGGAAACGACCTCATCTAGTTTTTAAATATGATTGACGTGTAAAAGTGTTTGTACAAACCTACTTACAAAATAAAATCATATATCATTTAATCTATGCAACAATACAGTTTTGAACTGTTAACAATGAGAAATTTATCAAGCTCTATATTAGGCATGTATAGGCCATTCGATGCTTCTGTACCGACTTGCATCAGATGACGTAAATTCAGTCTATGGTATAGCAAAAAGGTTTTTACGACCATCGGGACATTCTTCGCTTTCACCTTTACATTGCTACTTTCACATGTTTCTAAAAAGGTTTGAAAACAAAGTTAGAGCTCATGCGTATAGTCTATTGCATGGGGTCTGTTTTGCAGTTGGGAATTTCTTAGTAACAGTCAAGAGTTTGGAAGTTGGCGGTGTGTAACACCCGTGCCTCGGCAAGCACGTAAAGCCGTTGCTACTATGCCTGATCTTTCTCCGGTCATGTCAGATTGCCGTCCCATTGTGAGAGAAGAAAGAGTGTATCTGTCTCTGCGCACACACTTGTGAACTATAATTAATATCTTCCGCTTCGAAGGCTAGTCTCTTTTGAGACTGGCCGCCTTGGCCGAAATACAGGCCGTATTTACTACAGAAACCGTTTTTGGAACGAAGTTCCTTATCGCGCGTTGCGAAAGGGGGCTAGACGGAAAAAATTAAGACCAAAAGTTGGAACGACACTTTTTGCTATAGTTGTAAGCCGTGCGGCGTGCGCGTGTTTCTCTGTCTGTCTCTCTCTTATAGAAAGCAAGCCAGTTATACTTCGTTCCATCCGGGTGTCCCTTGACACCTCAAGTTTTTTATCGATACACCAATAAACCAATTTTATTGGTAGGACATAGAGCTCGACCAAAATGTATACTAATTAAGACCTTATTGTAATACTTGTGTTCACAAATAAATAATGATTGATTGATTAATTGTAGGATCAGATTAAAGTGATATTGATCCTAATATCATTCTTTCTCGTCCCCAGGGAGATTACCATGTAAGCGACTACGTATTCGACTATAGCGAACTACCCGACGATGGATTATACGGCGTCTATTGCGCTAAGGCCTTCATACTGAAAGGAACCGAGGAGGTTGCATGCCTGGAGATCCACGTGGAGTTCAAGGAAGCTGAGGAAGAAGACGATGATGATTGTGATGATGAATAAAAAGAAGAAATAAAGATTTGTTTAAAATTAAAGAAATTTTCCGTAGTAATAGCATTTAGAGAAATTAAATGGTTGGTTTAAAGAGGTGTTTTATTTTACTTTTAGTGAAATAAAACGTTTGCATAATCAGCCTATAATGTTCCCACTGTTGGGACACAGGCCTCCTCTCAGTAAAAGGGAGTGGGCCGTAATCCAACACGCGGGCCCAGTGCGGGTTGGTAGATGTCACATGTCTTCGAATTTTTGGTTCTAGAACATGCCGGTTTCCTCACGATGTTTTTCTTCACCGTTTTGAGAGCAGTGGTCATGAAATAATTTACACAAATTAAAGCGCCTGACTGAGTTGGAACCTACGACCTACCCACAAATTAAACGTTTAATGTATTCTAAAAGTTGTATAGTATTGGGTTCCTGTTTCTAATACAGCAACATATTTCATAATTAAGTAAAAGTTAACATGTCAATGAAGACTTTGACGGAACTACAATATTTGCAAGCGAAGAGATCACTGATCTGAATAATTTAATACCAAATACCCGAAACTAATTTTAAATCACTTTAAAGACGTTTATCATTTGACAATAGGGTAGTTTCCTGGGGAAAAAATAATTATTATATTTAGTCCGTCAGTTAGATTATCTAAAAATAATGGACACGTATTTTTTCTTTTGTCAATTAAACAAAAAATGACAAAGATAAAGCGCGTCAAAATTTGGGAATAGGGGGTCGTGACGTCACGCCATGCTAAAAAGTGTAGCAAGGCGCAAAGTGTCACGCGGAACTTTAAGGGCCTTACTCTCGTTTAGTACCGTAATACGGTCACTTTATGAAGAATATTTCTCATTAACGGCTTGACTAAAAGATCTGTAAAAAATATATGTTTGCTATAGATTCATGAACAACATTTCTGTAGAAGGATTTTTTCGTATGGCTAATACTTTTGCCTTAAAAAAATATTTACCAACACGCTATTTTTTTCTGATATTCGATATTACTTCTAAACGGCTTTGATGTTTGGAAATATTTTTACACTGAAAAATCGATGGTTAGAGGTACTACAGATTTGTCTTAGCTTATGTAAATCAATTAACATTTGCAAAGGAAATGTCCCCACTTTGAGATCGAGCTTCAGAGGGGCTCTGCGCGGGCGCGGGCGGCAGTCGTGCGTTAGCATTGAGACGGGGTGGCTGTGTCGCTCGCTGCTACGCTCCGGCTATCGACCGACTATGCGCGTCTGTCTGTGTTAGTGCAAATATTTACGAACGAATTGTATCAGTGTGCGTTTATTGACTAGCTCGCTGCAGATGGCCCATTGCTATTGTGCGCGTGGACGCTTACGAATACTTACGATAGTAATACAAGTAGTCTCTACTAATATTAAAATGAGAAAAGATTGGATTTGATCAAAATAAAAGTCCAAGATGGCGGCTGCGAAAATTTTCAAGTTTTTCATCATGGGTGTCGTTTCCATATTTTTCGAGGGTGACAAAACCGATAGTGAGGTCAAAATAAAAATCCAAAATGGCGGCTGCAAAAATTTTCAAAAATTTCATCATGGGTGTCGTTTTCATACTTTTCGAGGGTGATAAAGCCGATAGTGAGGTCAAAATAAAAATCCAATATGGCGGCTGCAAAAAATTTCAAATATTTCATCATGGGTATCGTTTTCATACTTTTCGAGGGTGATAAAGCCGATAGTGAGGTCAAAATAAAAATCCAAAATGGCGGCTGCAAAAATTTTCAAATATTTCATCATGGGTGTCGTTTTCATGCTTTTCGGGGGTGATAAAGCCGCTAGTGAGGTCAAAATAAAAATCTAAAATGGCGGCTGCAAAAATTTTCAAATATTTCATCATGGGTGTCGTTTTCATACTTTTCGAGGGTGATAAAGCCGATAGTGAGGTCAAAATAAAAATCCAAAATGGCGGCTGCAAAAATTTTCAAATATTTCATCATGGGTGTCGTTTTCATGCTTTTCGGGGGTGATAAAGCCGCTAGTAAGGTCAAAATAAAAATCCAAAATGACGGTTGCGAAAATTTTCAAATTTTTCATCATGGGTGTCGTTTTCGTGGTTTTTGAGGCTGCTGAAGCCAATAGTGAGGTCAAAATGAAAATCTAAGACGGCGAGTGCGAAAATTTTCAGAATTTTCGTCATGGGTGTCGTTTTCATACTTTTCGAGGGTGACCAAGCCGATAGTGAGGTCAAAATAAAAATCCAAAATGGCGGCTGCGAAAATTTTCAAATATTTCATCATGGGTGTCGTTTTCATGCTTTTCGGGGGTGATAAAGCCGCTAGTGAGGTCAAAATAAAAATCCAAAATGACGGTTGCGAAAATTTTCAAATTTTTCATCATGGGTGTCGTTTTCGTGGTTTTTGAGGCTGCTGAAGCCAATAGTGAGGTCAAAATGAAAATCTAAGACGGCGGGTGCGAAAATTTTCAGAATTTTCGTCATGGGTGTCGTTTTCATACTTTTCGAGGGTGATCAAGCCGATAGTGAGGTCAAAATAAAAATCCAAAATGGCGGCTGCGAAAATTTTCAAATATTTCATCATGGGTGTCGTTTTCATGCTTTTCGGGGGTGATAAAGCCGCTAGTGAGGTCAAAATAAAAATCCAAAATGGCGGCTGCAAAAATTTTCAAATATTTCATCATGGGTGTTGTTTTCCCACTTTTCGAGGGTGATAAAGCCGATAATGAGGTCAAAATAAAAATCCAAAATGGCGGCTACAAAAATTTTCAAATATTTCATCATGGGTGTCATTTTCATAGTTTTCGAGGGTACTACAGCCGATAGTGAGCTCACAATGTAAATCCAAGATGGCGGCTACAAAAAATTGTTTTTTTTTTTTAAATCATACATAAGGAACTTCGAATAACCTAAGTTATTCCGATCAAACTAAAATTTACTAATTATTACTTGATTTTAGGTACACGATACTTATTTGACAATAATATAGTGTGATGAGTTGCCAAATAAACAATGTTATTTATCACGAGACCGCATGAGTGAGTGAGTAACAGATAGATTGCAAAAACAATATCCTATACGGTTAAGACAAAAGAATACTGTATCATTGTGTATTAAAATTCAATTGATTTAATACAGATAACTTATTATTGAAAGATTATCTATTTATCCAGTTCTTTATTTAGATATTTAAGAAGGAAAATTAGTTTTATATGTAACCAACACCTCAAATTGATGACTGAATAATTAGTTACAACTAAAACTAAATTTTTGAAGCCGCCATTTTGGATTTTTATTTTGACCTCACTATTGGCTTTATCACTCTGGAAAACCACGAAAACGACACTTATGAAGCAAAATTCCAAATTTATTGCAGCCGCCATTTTGGATTTTCATTTTGTCCTCACTATTGGCTCCAGCACCCTCGAAAACCACGAAAACGACACCCATGACGAATATTTTGAAAATTTTCGCATCCGCCATCTTAGATTGTCATTTTGACCTCACTATTGGCTTCAGCAGCCTCGAAAACCACGAAAATGACACCCATGACGAAAATTTTGAAAATGTTCGCACCCGCCATCTTAGATTTTCATTTTGACCTCACTATTGGCTTCAGCAGCCTCAAAAACCATGAAAACGACACCCATGATGAAAAATTTGAAAATTTTTGCAGTCGCCATTTTAGATTTTCATTTTGACCTCACTATTGGCTCCAGCACCCTCGAAAACCACGAAAACGACACCCATGACGAATATTTTGAAAAGTTTTGCAGCCGCCATCTTAGATTTTCATTTTGACCTCACTATTGGCTTCAGCAGCTTCGAAAACCACGAAAATGACACCCATGACGAAAATTTTGAAAATTTTCGCACCCGCCATCTTAGATTTTCATTTTGACCTCACTATTGGCTTCAGCAGCCTCGAAAACCACGAAAATGACACCCATGACGAAAAATTTGAAAATTTTTGCAGCCGCCATTTTGGATTTTCATTTTGTCCTCACTATTGGCTCCAGCACCCTCGAAAACCACGAAAACGACACCCATGACGAATATTTTGAAAATTTTCGCATCCGCCATCTTAGATTGTCATTTTGACCTCACTATTGGCTTCAGCAGCCTCGAAAACCACGAAAATGATACCCATGACGAAAATTTTGAAAATTTTCGCACCCGCCATCTTAGATTTTCATTTTGACCTCACTATTGGCTTCAGCAGCCTCAAAAACCATGAAAACGACACCCATGATGAAAAATTTGAAAATTTTTGCAGTCGCCATTTTAGATTTTCATTTTGACCTCACTATTGGCTCCAGCACCCTCGAAAACCACGAAAACGACACCCATGACGAATATTTTGAAAAGTTTTGCAGCCGCCATCTTGGATTTTCATTTTGACTTCATAATCGGCTCCAGCACCCTCGAAAACCACGAAAATGACACCCATGACGAAAATTTTGAAAATTTTCGCACCCGCCATCTTAGATTTTCATTTTGACCTCACTATTGGCTTCAGCAGCCTCGAAAACCACGAAAATGACACCCATGACGAAAAATTTGAAAATTTTTGCAGCCGCCATTTTGGATTTTCATTTTGTCCTCACTATTGGCTCCAGCACCCTCGAAAACCACGAAAACGACACCCATGACGAATATTTTGAAAATTTTCGCATCCGCCATCTTAGATTGTCATTTTGACCTCACTATTGGCTTCAGCAGCCTCGAAAACCACGAAAATGACACCCATGACGAAAATTTTGAAAATTTTCGCACCCGCCATCTTAGATTTTCATTTTGACCTCACTATTGGCTTCAGCAGCCTCAAAAACCATGAAAACGACACCCATGATGAAAAATTTGAAAATTTTTGCAGTCGCCATTTTAGATTTTCATTTTGACCTCACTATTGGCTCCAGCACCCTCGAAAACCACGAAAACGACACCCATGACGAATATTTTGAAAAGTTTTGCAGCCGCCATCTTGGATTTTCATTTTGACTTCATAATCGGCTCCAGCACCCTCGAAAACCACGAAAATGACACCCATGACGAAAAATTTGAAAATTTTTGCAGTCGCCATTTTAGATTTTCATTTTGACCTCACTATTGGCTCCAGCACCCTCGAAAACCACGAAAACGACACCCATGACGAATATTTTGAAAAGTTTTGCAGCCGCCATCTTGGATTTTCATTTTGACTTCATAATCGGCTCCAGCACCCTCGAAAACCACGAAAATGACACCCATGACGAAAATTTTGAAAATTTTCGCACCCGCCATCTTAGATTTTCATTTTGACCTCACTATTGGCTTCAGCAGCCTCGAAAACCACGAAAATGACACCCATGACGAAAATTTGGAAAAGTTTTGTAGCCGCCATCCTGGATTTTCATTTGGACTTTATAATCGGCTCCAGCACCCTCGAAAACCACGAAAATTACACCCATGACGAGGTTTATCTACTAAACGGCCGTAGGTAATTATTTCAAGGTCACTGCCGAAACTATAACATCGTTCGATTGGCTACGGAACCCTAAAATGCTATTTAGGTACAGTGCTAGTTAGGTAGGTTTATTACTGATTTATAATAATTCAAATTGGTGAAACAGGATCACATTTTTTATAAAATCTCATTTTTATGTACTTAATAAATCCTCCTACCTACAGTATGCAAATAAAATGTTATTCGATTCCTAAGAAAATACTCGAAATAATTTTTAAAGTTTTACCCCCGCAGGAACTAAGTTCTGATTTTAAATAAAATCGAAATTTCTAAATGAAAAATGCTTAAAATATACGTAACATACGTATCAATCTATACAAAATATATCAGACTTGCATCCGCAATTCCCTTCTGGAATCGTAGGCAAAAATAGCGACCTGCGGGCGGCATGTCTGTGCCTCTGCATACTCTTTGATCGTCGTTTTAGTTCAGCGCGCCACCGCGCGCGTTTTACGTTTTCGGGAGTAGAGCGTTTAGCTCCGCCCACATGCGCAAGGTCAGCGAGCCCTATATACACCTTAACGGGCGATATCTTCATCATTTTTTTTATAATTGACAAAAGAAAAAATACGGGTCCAATATTTTTTGATAATCTAACTGACGGACTAATAAGATTTTTTTAGGAAACTAGCCTATTGAGATTAATTTTGTAACGTCAATTTTGGTCCATGATTTTTCAATTGCAATTTTATCAATGTTACTCAAACAATAATTGTAGGAAAACGTAGTGACATATAAAGTTGCAGTGGTAGCCGAATGGTATCGGTCCCAACTTACGATTTGTCGGTCGGTAGTTCGCACGCAGACAGGCACCTTACTTTGTGTATTTAATTTCATTACCACTGTTTATGACGCAATTGGCGACTTTATTTTTTCTATCTGTAAGAATGAGTACGAGTAAGTGGAAGTCTGAAAGTGGTACCGGTAACTGAAAAGCTGTGTGCAAATCAGTTGTCATGGTATGGACATGTGGTACAGAGGAATGAGGACAATGTCGTGAGGAAAGTTTTGAGTATGAATGACGATGACTATAAGAGTAGGGGAAGACCAAAAAAACGATGGATGGACTGTGAGAATGATGATATGGTTAGAAAGGGGGTGACTACCGAGATGTCGTCTAATAGAGAAGTATGGAAGAAAAAGACATGTTGTGCCGACTCCATATAAATTGAGATAGGGGCAGGATAATGATGATGATGATGATCTGTAAATACATATTAGTGCAGTGTTACAGTCGACGAACGGTGCGTACATTCCATCGACTTCAAAAGAAGAGGAAAAAAATACCTAATACATACATGTATAAGATACGCGATGGTTTGAAACCTCTGAACAACTAGGACCTAGGACTACGTCGTACAGTCCTGAGTTCCTGATACAACAAAAAACAGTTTGAGGCCTGAAAAATAGCGTGAAGAAGTAAACAATGGAAAACACCAACCATATAATCAAATTCTAATGTCTACAAAATGCTATTAATTTACTCAGTGATACGATCAAAATGTGCTTTTGACATGTCATGAGATATCATTGTACGAATGTATTTAAAGCCGTGCCCATTCGTTCTTTCGTCCGAAGTAAAATGTTGAAACTTTGCTTGTTTTTGGTGGCCTGTGTGTGTATACCGTTTGTCACTAGTTGGCGTGGTCTTATACTTGTAAGTTGTCTCTTTGAACCTACAGTGCGCTTTTATAATTTCTAACGTGGTGATATTATCGTGGACGTCCACGTCCATCAAATGCGAATTTTAAAAGCGTCTTCATAATATATTTCCATACTTTCTACTTCCCTGCTGTTCGTGACCCCGTGGACGTCTAATCGACGACGATAATATCGTCACAGTAGAAATAACAAAAGCGTCGGTCTTATTACAAAACAAGATTTATCTTTAGACCCCAGTTTAAAACTTTGAGCAACTTTAAAGTTTCGAAATTTATTCCGACAAAGTTAAAGTTCTTGATACAAAACTGGCTTTAAAGACGAATCTAAGTTGTCAATTTTGTGTTAAGAACTTTACTTCGGTCGGGAGAAGATATACGAAAACTGGCTCGAAGGTTTGAGCATGGAGTAAAGTTAGGAGAAGATATACGAAAACTGGCTCGAAGGTTTGAGCATGGAGTAAAGTTAGCAGTCGTTTTGTAAAGAGGCGGATAGCGTCTTCCGCTGCTTGCCCTGGTCTTATGTCCTGTTATAAGAGCTTTGGCGCAATACGTTCTTCTCTTTCAACCTCGCCTGTCAGCCGCCACACCATCATTCGCTCCCTTTTCATTCATATCATTATTCACACATACCATTAATTTTTTAGGGTGCCGTACGTCCGAATGAAAAACACCAAACCGTTACAGGATCGCTCGTGTGTCTGTCTAGCCGTCTGTCACAGTCAATTTTCTCAGAATCTACTGGACCAATTAAGTTGAAAGATACGTGGAACGTAAATAAATGTTTTTTTAAATATAGGGTCACTTTTGGGATGCATATAGCAAAATTTCAAAAAATATTTTGCAAATTGTGTACCGTGTGGCATATGAAATAAAAGGGTGTTGTGAAGGTCTCAAAGGAGATGTTTCATTTTCGGCCATAAGATGTACTACATTTATCGAAAAATAGGAAAAAATACCAGGAATTTAAGAAAAATATTCTTTCTTGCATTTAAGCCTGATTTGTTGTGCACAAAGAGTAATAGTTTTTCAAGTTATTGCCATATTATTCTATGCAACATGGCGTCAGCATTGACTGCTTTCGTTCTAAAATCATGTCACATGAAAACATAATATCACGTAAACGTTAAATATGAAAGTTATGTGTTCCTGTACTATTAATAATAATTATTATTCTCATAAACATCTTTTCTGTGTGACGATTTCATCGTTAAAAAATAAATAAATATTTAAGTATTCTACTTTTCTGAGGTGAACTACTCTTCTGAACGAAATATTCAAAATTACATTTTGGTGTTTACTGAGTGTCACGTCAGTATCAGTGAGTCAGTTTCGTTCGTCTCAACTTTCGTTTCGTGGCTTTTGGTGTTCTTTCACCTTTTCTTATTTATTTTTTATCTCCTACGACTTTGGCTTTGTATAACGGTTTTGTGATATCTGCTCATTCTTGGATTGGCATCAATTTCTAGGTTAAGTAAACGTCATTTCTACAACCTGTCATGGCTGTCATGTAACATGTAACTCACGAAAAACGTCAATCATTTTTAATTTTTACTATGTGCATAAAAATTTTGCATTTGATATTAAGAAAAACATATTACTTTATTCTATTCAGGGGTTAGTTTCCCAGCTTTTCTAAAAGGTACATGTTATGGCCTGAGTCCCATACAAAAATGAAACATCTCCTTTTATTGAACATGTTTTTCAACTACGATTTTAAGTTTTTGGGATAAAAAATATGGAAGATAACATATTCACCGTACGGAACCCTCACCACGAGATTTCAACTCGCACTTGTCCGGTTTTTTCTCTAACGAATTAAATAATACATTTTTCAGGGACCAGGGCGATGGTTGGTCCTGAACATAGTGTACTGCGACAACCCGGAACAGTACGAATTTTTACTCGAGATCAGCCGCAGGAAAATCAACCGGACCCATGACGGTTTCGATATAAGCGGAACTCTCGATAGGGAATTCAATTCCACGTACGCTGTAAGTTAAAATTGAATACAAATGTACTTTTTAAAATTATTGGCTAGCTTTCGCGCAGAGGGTAAGTTGTCACAGCTGCGTTAGTCTTCGAGCGCACCGGCCTAAGGGAGTTGAAGTTTGGTTTTAGTCAGTAAAATTTTGACAGACTCCTTCGCCCACCCTAGATTTCAAAACACAAAAAAAAGAAGAAAGGTCGGGAGGTGTCGACACCCCGGGCCGGTTACAACGAAATTCCTTTCCCTGTGTATTATAAAAAAAAACTATGTATGTTTATTATGTAGTGTGTATTATGTGTTAGAGCGGTTTTGCACTACCTCCGATCCGGGTTCAATCCGAATGGGGAATGTTCTAAATTCGGACGGACTGAGTTTGGATGTAGTGCGCAACCCCTCATACAAATAGTAGTATGGCTACTTCGGACCGTCATTTCTCGGATTCGGATCGGACGTAGTGCGAAACCGCTCTAAGGGTCAGTTCACACCGAGACGCGACGCGAAGCTGCGCGCACATTTTAATAGAGCGACTCGAAATATAACGGACCCGGTCCGGTCCGGTGTCGGGTATACGGAGCCGGTCGAAACCCAACAAGGTTTTGAGTAGGCAGGGTCCAGAGAAGGACACGTGCGACAAGGATGGTTTCATCAAAGTGGAGAAGAAGAAGAAGAAGAAGCCTCCTTGTCAGAACCAGTGCGGCACCGCGCCGGCAGGACCCAACATGCTGCTGCGTCCAGCAATCCCGACGACGCAGCTGTACGTGTCCAGACTGCACCACTCCACGAAGGTTGAGGAGATCGTGGAGTACTTGCGTGTGAAGACCAACTGGACTTTGAGGGTCGAGAAGTTGGAGTCGCGTCACAACACTAACTTCAAGTCGTTCGTTGTGCGTGTGCCGACACATCATCTCGAGAAGTTCCTCAAGGAAGAGTTCTGGCCGAAGGGTGTTGTGTACCGCCGGTTTCGTGGCCGGCTACATGACACCAGTCAGCGAAACACGACGCAGACACTTCGTGTTAGTTAGTTCTTAGTGTAATATTAGAATGTTGTATGTATCTATAGTATATTTTTAAGTTATATTAATATTGTATTCTATGTGTTTGTATGGGCCTTGTTGCCTGAAATAAATGGATAAATAAATAAATAAATAAATAAAATAAATAAATAACCTTATTTACTACACGAAAAGATACACGACATACATGAGAACGACGTATATTTGACGGGTGCATTATGGAGATCGACGAGAAGTTATATACTGCATCAATTCTACACGAAGTTTGGACGGAAATAGTAGAGACAAGTCGCCACGACGGCCGCAGCCTCAGCCGATCGATTCTGTAAAAATCTCAGCGTGAAAAGTTAGGTGAAGTGAGCTTAGAGTGAGCTGTCAATAGAGTCAATCCCTAGTATTAGATGGAATGACAGCTCACACCACGCTCACTTCACCTAAGTTTTCACGGTAAGATGGTTACAGAATCGCACTGCTGGCCTCGCGGCGCGAGGCGCAGCGCCGCTCTTGCACGCCGCGCGTTCTGGCGATGCACCACTGCGTCGCGTCGCATCGCTCTACGCCGCGAGGCATCTCGAGGCGCAGCGCCGCGTGGTGCAACGTATTCTGAATTCTCACAATGAAATATGTATCTTTTCGTGTAGTAAATAAAGTTATATTAGTGACTTGCTCTATTAAAATGTGCGCGCAGCGTAGCGTCGCGTCGCGTCTCGGTGTGAACTGACCCTAAATGGTACAATTAAATAAATTAACAAAGTTTGAGAGAGTAACTAAATTAATAAAACAAAGCATTTCATACAGCAAGTGTTGTAAAGGTCAAAATTTTACACTTTTTTCAGTCTAGCTCTCATTCATCAGTGTGCTGAGTATATGCGATAAGGAGTCCGTACGATAAGGTAACTTCGTTCCAAAAGTGAAGTTGCTATTGCCATTCCAAGGATAAAGCTGGCAAATTTTAAATCTCTTTGACACATTTCGGGACCCGCGGGCCCCGGACATTTGGAAGGCATACGAGGGGCCAAAGCCAACTCACAGAGGCACCTTAGACAATTTTAAATGATGAGGCGGCATCAACCGGCGATTATCTCTGTATGCACTATACTAGTACACCCAAGGACAACCCCCGGTTGGTGCAGGACTATTGCAGAATATGAACACAAATATTATTACAATTGCTGACCAATTTCTCCCTCCCCATAGTCCCCATACAGTGTGAAACGTATGTAGTTGGAACATAAATGTAATCTTGTAATTTATATGATTCCAGGTGACAATTGATATTTTTCAAAAAGTGGACGGCGGTTTTAAGTATTTCCAGACAATGTCAGACAATTCCGCCTGCAAATTCGTCATGAAGCATGGGGAAGAAAATTTTAAACGTGCCCTTACTATGGCCAAAATTGATCCTCCCGACTGCCCTTTAAAACCTGTGAGTAATATTATTTAGTACCTCATCATCATTATTATCACTATGCATAAATATGTAAGCTGTCACGCCCTTTATGCCTGGAGGCTTTTATTTTGGTAGTAAGTTTTTATTTCCATTTGAATTAATTATTTTTCAGCTTGAGTACGTATAGTTTTTATTATATTTGTTGGTATATTGGCGTGGCTAGCTGACATATTTTATGGCAAATAATTTAAGTTTCTTGTAATGTTAATTACTGAACATAGGTTCCTAGTATTGTAAACATGCAACTATATTCTAACTGAACAGACAGCTGTGCTGCTGGGAAGTTTGTTGCGCCACTTCTTCTTCCCAGCGATAGCACTAGGAAGTGGTGAAGGGCGGGCGTTTTTGGGGGACTGTCTTTTGTAATTTTGACGTTCGAAAAGTGCTGACTCTCAGCCTAATTTGAATAAATGACTTTTGATTTTGATTAATTTTGATCATTTCGGCCGACGTCCACTGCTGGACATAGGCCTCCCCCAAGACCCCACTTCGACTTCTATAAAATATCTTTGATTTTATCTAAAAAATTGCAGGGTTATTTAGAAATCCGGAACTTCGTGATGGACTACAGGGAGCTGCCGTTACACGGTGTTTACGGAACGTTCGAGGTCTACGTATACGCGGTGTTTGACGGAAGGAAAGTTGGCTGTGTGAAAATTATTCTCAACTTTGATAAGCGAACTGATGACAGCGATGAGGATGATTATGGTTTATTGTAGAGACGAAAGTTATCATTCTGGTTAAAAAGGTACGAGGATCTTCTGGCGCGTGGTCCAAATTGGAACTAACGTCGCCATCTTGTGTTCAATACAATTTTACAATTGTTTACAAACAACGCCAAAAGGTCCTTGTAGCTTGTAGGCGATAACTGCTCAGTTAGTTAATCTAATGTTAAATTTCGCATTAGCCGCTGTGATTGGTTATTTGAAAGACCAATCAAATGACTTGACATTGGACCGCTGGGTGATATTGCGACTAGATTTCGAACGGTTTTAATTACGGAAATAGCTTTCGATGAAAATGATTAGATTTCAACAACCTCACGGACTCGTCTAATATTTAGTAATGACTCAACCTTGTATCCTAATTAATATCCTATCTTGTATCCTAACTTGTTTGCTAACTAGTAGTTATCCTAACTTGTATTCTTCCCTGTGTTTTATTATAGAGCATGATTGTATTGAGTTTAGCCATCAAGCCTTTGTTTAAGATGTAAATCTAGACTCGAACAATAAAAAATCTAAATAAAATTCTTTTATTTACTTTGAACCCTTTGAACAGACACAAATACGTATCTCCTCATTTCTGGTTCGATTGCCTTTTCCGTGACTCTCAAATTCAGTCCTTTGATTAGGCCTATTTTATAAGAGATTACTGGCAGCACACACTGCACCCTAATTGCGTAACACACAATCAATCGGAATCGGTTTCATTTTGACAGTTCAACAACATTCATTGCGTTTTTTACTTGTTGAGCAGACAAATTCTTCGAACTTATGAAGCAATGGATTAGCAATTTGCTTCAAAATGATTCAGATTACGATTGATTGTGTGTTACGCAATTAGGGTGCTGGATAAAGTCTTGCGTCTGTAAACACTGCGGTACCTATGCATTACCACCTATACATTATGGGACGAGAAGTTAATACTGATTAGCTTTCTAATTGCTACCCAACCGAGTCGGATTCGACGATTGACCTCGTCCTCTAAACTGGATCTACGCAATTGGACCTATTGGCCAGGCATACATATTCACTTTATTTGTATGTTTGTGTCGACGCCAAGCACTTTTATAAACCTTGACGACGTCCTGTAATGTAGCTGTGATCAGATTCGGAGGGATAAGATTTTCCAGCTTCATGCCTCTTTGCAGAAGGATAGCTTTCGAGGTCTGGTCCAGTTCGGTCTGATATAGTGGCATTTTCAGCTTCCACTTTAATGCATCTATATGGAGCAACAACGACTGTGAGGTGTAAAGAAGAATGGTCCGTGAACCTATCGAAGAACTGATCCGAGCTTAACATTGGTTTGTGTTATTTAACTGTCTAAAAAGCTGTGGACTGAAAGCCACTAAGCAACCACATCTACAGACTCAAAGTGACAACAAAACGTGTGGAGCTGGGCAACAGATTTCTATACATTTTTCTCTTGCCGCAAAAGAACGATCAATAAAACATAATCAACTAGTAAATGTTGCCAAATTTTATTAATTTATTTAGATATACGATCAAAATGTTCACTTGACATGGTATTGCATATGCATTTAAAGCCGTGCATATCCTTCATTTGCTGTCTTTGTCAAAAGGTGGAACTTTTTATTGGTGTGTATTCCGTTCGTGAATAGTTGGGAGTGACCACGAGTCATCTTCCTGACTGTAGCTACAGCCACTGCTTTATGGTGGACATGCGACCCATACGCATAAAACGTTTAGGGAATACATTAATAATGCGTACAGCTAAGGAGTGGAATTCCCTGTCGGAGTCTGTTTCCCGATAGTTTTAACCTGTCTGGTTACTCTAAGCAAGCAAGCTCCAACGGAGACCATATTAGAAAGAAGGAAGAATGAAATCGGCTCACTTGTGAAAGGCAATGATGACATCAACTTTCACGCACCGAATTAACACGAAGTGGATGATACTATGACAGTGACATGGCGTGCTCATTAAATTTTATTTTATTTAATCATGGCGATTGTTTTTTTTTTTTGCAATATCAGTAAATATTAGTGCAGTGCTACAGTCACGAAATATGCATTCAATCTACTCCAAAAGTAAAGAAAGATGAGACGACAAGATAAGATGTGGTATGATGACGCGGTGGTATGACACCTCTGGACATCCACGACCAACCATCGTATAGTTCTGACACAACTAAAAACAGTTTATTTATTTATTAAAACTTTATGCAGAAGAAAAAAATACTGTACAAAGGCGGACTTAATGCCGGAGACATTTTCTACCTGTGAACCTTAGGGTGAAGCAAAGATAAAACATGGCAGGTGCAACATACGGGATAAATAGCTAGGAAATGACAAGAATCACATCGGTAGAGGAGAAAACGAATCCAGCAATTCAGCGCTGGGATGTTACGGCCAACTTCTGACGGATATGTTCACGAGCCTTCACTTTAAAAGATAACCGACTGGTTGCCGTCCTGATGTTATTTTTATTTCCATAAATCAATTTTCGATGGCGTGAAGAAATTAACAATATCAAACATATTATCAAATTCTTATGTCTACAAAAATGCTATTACTCAGTGATACGATCAAAATGTGCATTTGACATGTCATGAGATATTATTGTGCGAATGTATTTAAAGCCGAGCAAATCCATCATTTGTTTTTTCCGTCAGATCCGATGTATAAAATGTTGAAATCTTGTTTTTGGTCGCCTGTGTGTGTATACCGTTCGTGAGAAGTTTGCATGGTCTTATGCTTGTTAGTTGTCTCTTTGAACGTATAGTGTGCTTTTATAATTGATAACGTGATGATATTATCATGCTCGTCCACGTATACGTCCATAAAATGTATGCAAATACACGTTATCGTGGACGGAAATTTGGAACCGTCTGGAAATTTTACTTCCCTGTGTTATCAGATGCCGTGGTCGTCTATGACCATATCATCAGCCTTTAGCAGTCCACTGCTGGACATAGGCCTCTTCTATTGCACGCCATTCGATTCAACTCGATTTTCAGCAACTCTCATCCAGCTGCTACCAGCATATCATCATGATCATTTCGTCACGTTAGAAATTAAAAAAGCGCACATTCGATCTTATTACAAAGCAAGATTTATCAAAAGAACATTAGGCAACTTGAGAACTTTATTCACTCAGTTAAGGAAGACTGGAGGGTCACAAGGTTACAAATACGAAAACTGGCTCGAAGGTTTGAGCTTGGAGTAAAGTTAGCAGTCGTTTTGTAATAAGGCGGATAGCGTCTTCTTCCGCCTACCCTGGTCTTATGTCACGTACTCATGTCATTAGGAGTTTGGCGCAATATGCTCTTCTCTTTCAACCTCGCCTGTCAGCCGCTATCATTCGCTCCTTTTTCATTCATATCATGCCTCACACAATCCATTCATCTTTTTTTCTCTAACGAAGCAAATGACACATTTTTCAGGGTCCAGGACGATGGTTGGTCCTGAACGTAATGACCTGCGACAACCCGGACCAGTACGAATTTATCTACGAGGTCAGCCGTAAGAAGATCAACCGGACCCATGACTGTTTCGATATAATCGCAGATCTCGATAAGGAGCTCAATTTCACGTACGCTGTATGTTAAATTAAATTCAAATGGACTTTTTAAAATAATTGCCTGGTTTTCGCGCAGATAGTAAGTTGTTAGAGCCCTGTGTTGACACCTACAATACCAGAGGCATCGCAAGGAGCGTGGCTAACTGCGTAAGTCTTCGAACGCATCGGCCAAAGCGAGTTGAAGAAGACGTCTGGTTTAAGTCAGTAAGAGTCAGAGCCCTCCGCCTGCCTCAGATGTCAAAACGCATTGCCATCCCAAGAGATGTAGATAGATATAGAAGATACTTACAGCAGACAAATTTCAGAACTCTTCTGTATTTTTGCAGTAATAATATAGTTTAATTATTATGCGACTGCTGCAAAGGCCAATTTCTTCTTTCCGATACTGCGTGAAACATAGTAGAATAAAAATAAATGTCATGACATGACGTAATTTATATGATTTCAGACGATAATAGATGTTTATCAAAAAGTGGACGGCGGTTTTAAGTATTTCCAGACCATGTCAGACGATTCCGCCTGCAAATTCCTAATGAAGCATGGGGAAGAAAATGTGAAACGTGCCCTTACTTTGGCCAAAATTGACCCTCCCGATTGCCCGTTAAAACCTGTGAGTAATATCATTTAGTACCTCATCATCATTATTATCATTCCAGCCGAAAGACATCCACTTCTGGGCATTGGCCTCCCAAGCGTCACCACATCGACCGGTTCTATGCTTTCGCATTCTTCGATTCCTGCGGCCTTCACAAGATCATCGGTCCACCGGTGGGAGGCCTTATAAAACCTTCCAGTATGTGGTCGCCACTCGAGAACCTTTCGGCCCCGTCGGCCATCCGTTCTGTAACTCTGTCTGTGTCTGTCTGTGTTACTATTTTACGCCGTAACGGCTGAATAGACTTCGACGAAAATTGCCACACAGGCAGACCGTGAACAGGATAAAGACATAGGATACTTCTTATCCCAAAACACCATCCTATCTGCGGGAGCGTTTTTCCTACGCCCGTCCTTCAGATGCACCTTGTAGGTCGCATCTTAAAAACCTTCTTAAGTCCCCTCCCCATTCCACCGACTTCTACTCCTACTCCTTCACAGTGCACGCGGTGCGATTGTGGAATTCACTACCGCCTGACATTAGGGACTGCCAAACTATTGCAGTTTTCAAAAGAAGAGTGAAAGAACACTATCTGTCCACTTCATCATAGTTGTGTATGTATTTATTTTATTTTAGAAGTATTTATGTATGTTTATTTGTATGTATATATTCTCGTAATATTTGTTTAGTTTTTAAGTGAATAGTTTATTTGATTCTATGTATTTGTTGGGGATCTTCATTGAAACACTCGATAATAACTTGCTTCTTTATTGTTGTCTCTTCAAAAGATGGCCGCCAACTGGCCGGAGCTGCCCAATGGCGCTTTATTTATACAATTTTGGCTAAGTAACAACATACTACAGGCGCCCTCTTGTGGTCACGCCCACACAACAAATTCGACCAATCAGGATCGATCACAATATTTTCTTAAAAATACTATCGTAAGTCTAAACTTTACCGTAATGAGGCCCCTTTTACTATTTCCTATTTTCTTATAGCACTCATTACGGTAATTTACAAATAACACTTTATTTACATAAGCTAGATTCTAATTAGACTTTCAAACAATAAGAGAATCATATTCTCTTTACAACAAGACTAATTGGACACTTATAGGTCTGACACAAACATAGTTATTAACAGATGAAAAGACATGTTTATAATCACTCTACTTACGTTATTATAACACAACTGAGATCACTTAGGGCTTATCCCTTGGCACTAATACCTAACGTCTCTAGTGAGTCTTTTAGTTACACTAACTGTTCGTATTGCACTGTTTACACTTTTCACTGTCTAGCACTGATTGTTTTATCACGCACTTAGTCACTTTGGGGCTTCGCAGACGGCGTCGCCAACAGTCTCCCCCTCGGTGCCTTGCACCTCATCTCGCAGGGGTGACGCCGCTGGCACTATCACGACCAGCCGGGATGCTGGCCGCCGTAGTATGCCCGCTGATGTGCGGACGTCGACGATCCGAGTTCTTCCATCTGGCCCGGGGTAGGTCGCGCTTATCTCGCCGCGTGGCCACGAGCAGCGTGGCAGGGTGTGGTCCACCAGCAGGACGATGTCGCCGACGGCGGGATCCCGATACTGGGGACCCTGGAAGTAGCGGGGCGAGAGCGTTGGTAGGTACTCTCGCACCCATCTAGCCCAGAAGTGGTCGGCTAGGCGCTGGGACGTCCTCCATGATGGAGAACCGATGAGCTCGGCGTCGTCGAATGAGCCAAACATGTGGGCTCCGCTGGACCTCCCGATAAGGAAGTGGTTGGGGGTCAGTGCTTCTTCTTCATTGGGGTCAGTGTCCACGGCGAATAGTGGCCGTGAATTGACCACATGTTCTGCCTCGAGCAGCAGGGTGTGCAGGACCTCTTCTTTCGGCCTTCTTTCGTGGAGCGTTGCTGCTAGTGCGGTCTTGACGGTGCGCACCAGCCGTTCCCAAGAGCCACCCATGTTTGGGGCTCCCGGGGGGATGAATCTCCAAACTATGCCGATCTCGTTCGTAGCCGCTTGAAAGGCTTCTTGAAGCTCGCGACTTGCACCTATGAAGTTGGTGCCGTTGTCGCTCATGATGACTTTGGGGGTGCCTCTTCTGGCAATCATTCGCCTCAAAGCCAATATCGTGGAGTCGGTCGTTAGTGATGAGGCCAACTCCAAGTGGACTGCGCGCGTTGTCATGCACGTAAATAGGGCGCCCCATCTCTTCTCGACGCGCCGTCCCACGGTGACCAACAGTGGGCCAAAGTAGTCCACGCCCACGCATGTGAAGGGGGGGCTCGTTTTTGACAATCTTTCTTGTGGTAAGTCGCCCTGTGGTGCTATTTGTGGTGCCTTCTTCTTTAGTTTGCACCATCCGCAGTCTCTTGCCGTCGTTTTCACTATGTTTCTTAGTCCAGGAATCCAGTATCGTTGCCGCAGCTCATTCATAACTGTTTGATGATTGCCGTGATTTAGACGTTCGTGCACGTGTTTCACTAGTAGCCGCGTGATGCTGTGGCGTCCGTCCAACACGATGGGGCTTTTGTAGGCGGCTGTTAGGTACTTAGCCGCGCCTATGCGGGTCGACAATCTTATCATGCCGTCTTCGAATTTGATGGCGAAGTTCTTGAGCTTGTGAGCTTGATCGTCCTGTCTTCTCAAGGCGGCCAACTCTTCTGGGTAGCTATCTTCTTGGACTCGTTGAATTAAGAGTCGCTCGGCCTTTTCCACATACAATGCGGATTTCTGTCGAAGGTTCAATTCTTCGCTTCTTTTCTTCATGACGAGCGGCTTCTTGACTTTCTTCTGTGCCTTCTTCCAGGCTGGATCACCTTCCTTTCTGGTGATTCTTCTGGTGCTGAGCGTCTTGTGAGCGATGCTTCTTTTGAAGGCGTCCACTACTTGTAGGAACCTTGCCGTCGCGTGCAGCAATCTAGTCCATCGTGAGAACCTCTCTGGTTCTGGAATGATGACTGGCGCGACTCTTCTCACACTCATTGTGACGGCGTTCGGCTTCTCTTCTCCGGTGTTCTTCAGGGGTTCTTTCTCTTCCTGTGGCCACTCTTCTTGGCTTCTATAGAGGAATGTGGGCCCCGTGAACCACCGATGTTCCCTGTTGAAATCCTTAGGTGCGTCGCGTGTGGCGTCGTCCGCGACGTTATGCTTGGTAGGCACCCATCGCCATTCCTTGTGTCTGGTAAGCTCTTCGATCTCGGCGAGTCGATGTGCGACGAATGGCTTGTATCTTCTTGGGTCGGACTTGATCCATGCTAGCGCCGTCCTCGAGTCTGACCAGAAGCATCTTCTTGTGACGTGCAGGTCCATCTCTTGCTGTGCGTTCGCGGCGAGACGACTGCCCAGGAGACAGGCTTGCAGCTCGAGTCTGGGTATCGAGGTGGGTTTCAACGGTGTCACTCTCGCCTTCGCTGCTAGGAGTTTCACGTCGATTTGACCGTCGGCGTGTTGCGTGCGCCAATACACCGCGCACGCGTACGCCTTCTCGCTGGCGTCGCAGAACGTGTGAAGCTCTCCTACGTCGATGTTTCTTGTTAAACAGCGCGGGATACTCAGGTTCACTAGCTTCTTGAGGTCTTGCAGCCATCTGGACCATTCTTCCTCTCGTGCGGGCGGTACTTTCTCGTCCCATTCCACGCCGCTTCTCCAGAGGTTTTGCAGCATGATCTTGCCCTGTATCGTGATGGGGGCGGCCAGGCCGAGCGGGTCGAACACTGTCATGACCGCGCTTGTAGCTTCCCTCTTCGTAGGAGCGCGCCTGCCGTCGATAGCTTCTTCTGGGGTGTTTCTTAACGTCAGCGTGAAGTGTAGGCTGTCTTCTTTCACGTTCCAGTTCAGCCCTAGGGTCTTCTCTACTTGGTCCTTTTGTTCACCCAGTCGAATGGTGTCCGTAGTGTCCCCGGACAGGAGCCCTTCTGTTACTTCTGGTTGATTGCTCGCCCAGCCTCGTAGGAAGAATCCTCCTTTCTTGTGTACCGCGTCGACTTCACTGGCGATTCTTTTCGCTGTCGCCGCGTCCGGGTAGCTTGCCAAGTAGTCATCCATATAATGGTTGCGTGTGATTGCTCTTGCTGCTTCTGGATATTGTTCCTCGAACTCGCTGGCGTTCTTGTTCTTGACGTATATCGCCGTACACGGAGATGAAGCGGCTCCAAATATTAACGACGTCATTCTGTATTCCTTGTCTTGCCACAGGAAACGAAGGCTGTCTCTGTCTTCCTCGTTGATTTTCACTCGCAGGAACATTTCTTTGATGTCTGCCACCACTGCCACTGCACTTTGACGAAACCGTAGCAATACTCCGAACAATGATTGCAGCAGGTCGGGTCCGGCTAGTAGCGCGTCGTTGAGCGATCTTCCATTCGACTTAGCCGCGGCGTCGAAGACCAATCTCATTTTCTTCTTCTGTGGGTGGACGACTGCGAAGTGTGGCAAGTACCAAGTCCTTGCGGAGGTAGCTTCTTCTCTGGCCTCCTCTGCATACTCGCTGACGATCAAGTTATTGATCTGTTCTTCATATTTCTTCTGAAATTCTTCGTCTTTAGCGAATCTCTTCTGTATTCCTTTCAGGCGTCGCGCGGCCGCTGTCTTGCTTTCGGGTAGTCGCTCGTCTTCTGTTTTCCAGATGAGCCCCGTGCTGAATCTCCCGTCAGTCAGTCTCTTCGTGGTGGCGTCCAGGACTTGCAGCGCTCGTTGATCGATGTCGTTAGTCGGCTTCTTGCTGGCGATTCCCAGCGCTTCGATGTCGAAGTGATCCCTTATAAGCTTCTCTAAGTGATCGTCCTTGGCGCCTGGCTGCGTGACGAGATGATTCACGATTCTGACCGGGGTGCTGCTGCTGAACCGCACGCCGTGTAGCACCCATCCCAGCTGCGTTCTTGAGGCGACTGGCTTGCTGCGGTGGCCATGCTTGACTTCTTGTGAGACGATTAGATTCCAGTTATCTTGACCGATGAGCACTGTCGGCTTCGCGTTGGGGTACTTTAGCTGGTCTCGTATCTCTTCTAGATGCTCGCAGCCTTCCAGGTCCTTTTCGCTGATTTCTTGAGGCGATAGGTGCAGGTTCTTCACGGTGTACCCGGTTAACTTTTCGATGTTACGGCCGAATATGCCGCGAATCTTGATATCAATCTTCTTAGATTTTTGATCCATACGGTGCCCGCCTACGCCTTCTATTCGCAGCTCTTGTTCTGGACCTTGCGCCCCGATCTGCTCGATGACGGAGTCTTCAATCAACGTGACCGTGGAGCCTTCGTCCATGAGAGCGTAGACGTGGGCGCTTCCTTCTGGCCCCATTAATTCCACAGGAACAATCTTCAAGTAGGCTCTGGATACTGTGTGTGCTGCGTTGACTGCGGAGCTTGTCTGAGCAGGCGTCTCTTGCGGCTGCGGCTTCGCTGTTTCTTCGTAGTGCAGTATCGTGTGATGACCCTTCTTGCATTTTTCACACGGCTTTGCTTTGCAGTTGAAGCCTCGATGTCCTCCTTTCAGACACTTGTAGCATATTCCGGCTTTCTTCACTTGTTCCCATTTTTCTTTGATTGACGCTTCGTCGAACTTCTTGCACTTCTGTAGAGTGTGTTCGCTTTTGCACATCGGGCAGGCATTCTTCTCACGTCCCTTCTTGCTATCTTCTTTACAGGAACACACCTTAGCCGACTTCGTCTTGCATTCGCGTTCGTCTTCAGAGTCGTCTTCTGATGTGCAGTCTTCTTGTTTCTTCGCCGCTCGAGTGGTGTGCACGCCGCGAGAGCCTCCGGTCCGCGTCCGGAGCTTCGTGTTTTCTTTCTTCACTCGGGATCCCGCGTACTCGTGCATCTCGAATTGATCCACCATGTTGTTGAAGAAATGCATGAGACTCAGAAGTATGGGCTCATCTTCCTCTTCTTTCTTCGCTCGATACTCGTACCACTTGAAGCGCACCAACGTACACATCTTCTCGATGATTCTGTTTGAGATGTCGCTTGAATGCAGGTAACTTTGTCTCTTCATTAGACTCACGACGCTAACGGTGTTGGCCACTGCCCCGGCGTAGCGCACCAGCTCTCTTGCGTCTTCTGACATGGGGGGTAGCTTCTCTATGTTTTCTATCTCGCTTCTGATGAGATAAGTCGGACGTCCGAAGCGTCGCTCTAATGCTGTTATTACTTCTTGCGGGTCGGTTTGCGTGAACAATAATGATTTCACGGCTTCCTTCGCTTTGCCCTTGATGGCTCTTCTTAATCTTCCCATGTTTTCTGTATCCGAGAAGAGCGCACGTGTATCTTCATACGTCGCCTTGAAGGCCATCCAGTCGCAGGCGTCGCCTTCAAACTGATGCAGCTCGCTGATGTACTTCGGCGCGCGTTGCACAAACGATGACGTCTTGTTCTCCGACGCGGACTTGAATGCTTGAAGAATTGCTTCGGCCAGCTGGTCGGTGTGACTCGGTGCGGCAATCGCGGTCTCCGGGGCGGGCGGCTTGCTTGGCGGCTCCCCCTCGTCGCGCTCCGCATTCTTCGTGGTCGACACCCATGCTGCAGTCGCTTCGGCTGCGGCGGCTTCGACTTTAGCTTCTTCTTCATCTTCTGGATCGCTCAGGTCCGTGTCGTCTGCTGCGCGTGCCAGTTCCAGCTTGGTACTAGCGAGCTTCGTCTTTATTCTTATTTCTTCTAGCTGCAGCTTCTCGAGTTCCAAACGTGCTTCTAACTCCTTCTTCTTGGAGTTCTTCTTAGAAGCCGATTTGGTCTTCTTGTGTTTCTCCACCATAGTCGCGTCGGCGTCCTCGACCATGGTCGTATCTTCCGTCGTCGCGGTGCTGTCGGTTACTGTTTCCGATGTGGCACCAGACGTAGTTTCCGTCGCCGTCGTGTCTCCGCCGCTGGTTTCTTCCTCCGTTGTTGACTTCGTGCTGTTGGCTTTCCGGCTTCGCGTCATCATCCCTGGCTTCGAGAAGTAACTTCTTATTTCTTCCCAGCAAATCCCGACGAATCTTCAATAGGAAATCTTCCTGCTTCCAAGTCGCGACGGTCCTAAGGTACTTTTTCTTCTAGGCGCAAGTAGTGGCGGGTCCGCTACCGTAGTTGACGCAAAGTACCTTGTCCTAATGTCGTGCTTGAGCGTAGATTCGACGCGGGTTCTTGACGGAACGATGTACGCAGCGACGTGTGTTGGTCTCGTGCAGTCGTGGTCCGTGATGCGAGCTAAACGAGTGTGGTCATACGTTTTTGACAACCCTGATACGTTTTTGACAACTCTGATACGTTTTTGACCACTCTGATACGTTTAGACGATTCTCTGTACGTTTAGACGATTCTCTTGAACGTTTTAAACCAATCTCTTAGAAACAGACCACACGTATCGCGATACTGCTACCTAACTCGAGACCACACGTAATTGCACTTTTCTTGAGGATTCAGCGGCGGAGTTCTTCTTTAATAGCGGCTGGACTGCATTTCTTCTGATTTCAATCTTGAATCCGGCTCTCGAAGGACCATAATGTTGGCGGCCATCTTTTGAAGAGACAACAATAAAGAAGCAAGTTATTATCGAGTGTTTCAATGAAGATCCCCAACAGTATTATTGTTTGTCTCCTTTGCTCTATCACACGCTGTCTACATCTCTGTATTTATTGTCCTATCTCAGGTATGCTGGAAGAGATTTCTTACGAAATAAGCATCACCTCTGTACCTATTTTTTCTGTTCTGATTTTCAATGTCTGTTTATATATGTGTGTACATAAATGGTTAAATAAAATAAATAAATAAATATTCCCCTAGTACGTTTCCGTAGAATATTAAGCTATTCTATAAAATATGTTTGATTTAATAAATTTTACGAAAAAAAATGCAGGGTTTAATAGAAATCCGGAACTTCGTGATGGACTACACGGAGCTGCCAACACAAGGTATTTACGGAACGTTCGAGGCTTACGTATACGCTTTGTTTGACGAAAGGAAAGTTGGCTGTATGAAAATTATTCTCAACTTCGATAAACGTACTAATGAGGACAGCGAGGAGGATGAAGATGGTTTATTGTAGATACGATAATAAATTATCATTCTGATTACAAAGGTACGAGGATCATTTGGCGCGTGGCCAAAATCAGAACTAACGTCGCCTTTTCTGTGACAATTTGACAAATGTTTATGCCTTCTAGGATCCTAACTTGTACTCTTCCTTGTATTTTATTATTGAGCATAATTGTATTGAGTTTAGCTACCAAGCCTTTGTTTTAGATGCAAATCTTGACTCGAACAATAAAAAATCGAAATAAAATTGTTTTATTTATTTTCACCCTTTGAAAGTTTGAACAGACACAAATAGTTATCGTGATGATCTTCTACCCGTCGTTATATAATATAAATAGTGTACTTGGTATTAGGTTAAGCGAGGGACATACTTTTATTCTCATATTTCACATTTGGCCCTAGTTTATTGCAGGGTTCATTAAAGGCCAAGAATAAAATACTGGTATTCAGCTGCATCCGGTTAGACTGGAAGCCGAACCCAACATAGTTGGGAAAAAGCTAGGCAGATGATACTCAATACTCAATTCTTTATTGCATTCCACAATGTAGGCTTAGGTGGTAAATTGATGATGATTAAAGGCCAAGAATTTTGTGATGGACCATAGGGAGCTGGCGAAAATTGGTGTGTACGGAACGTCCGAGGCCAGAGTGTACATTACGTACCACAAGAAGAAAATGGCATGCGTGCAAGTAGTTCTCAACTTCGCAATACGAAATGATGACGAAAGCGACGAGGATAATAATGATGGTTATTTGTATGATGGTTTATTGCCACAAGTGAAATCTCTAGCAATATTTTGGTCAATATTTTGTGTAGAACATTTGTCACGCACATAGGATAATGGAATAAAATTCAAGACCAAGGCAATATGATGACTACGAATATATATAGCTATAACGTTGCGTAGTTAATTCAGTTATCAAGAGAGGCTATGTGAAGAAATGGCAGGAAAACTGTGATCCCATGGCTCAGTGACGCCATCTAGCGTAATGTAGCTAAATTACATAATAACAAAGTTTGAAACTTTCCACTTTTACCGACACCAACCGTCCATTATTTCCGAAAATTATTTATTTTGTCTAAATTCTGGAATTCCTGTGTCTGACCACGCATTGTATAGGGTTTTCGTACAATGATATACTGGAAATGTATAACTTGATATGTCTTCTTATATTTTCTTGGGAAATACTTTTATTTTAGCATAAATGCGACCTGTTATGTGAGGCGTATGACGCGTCACACACAAGTATAGAGAGCGCAGATTGGCAGGTAGGTTACAGACGCCAGCACATCAAGCTACTACAATCTGTAAAATTTCTTTAATAGATCTTCAACTTTATCGCCAAAGCATTAGGTTCTGTACGTTACTCGTTTTGTCCCATTTATAAGTTAATTTAATTATTTTTATATTATAGTCAGGATTTTCACAAATAGATTTTTTTGAGGCCTATCGATCCTGTTTCTTATAAGGTTCAACGGACCAACTGAGGTACTAGAAAAGTTAGAAACGACAAAAAACTTTTCCGATACATTTTATATATGAAAACCGAACTAACTTTTTATGATGTCCGCGACTTCGTTCGCGTGGGAATGGATTCAGTTGAATTGAGAACCTCCTCTTTTTTGTAATCGGTTAAAAATAACAGCCACATTATTCAATAAATCCCTGGGCCCCTGACGCACCGCGTCGCATCGCATCGCCTACCCGAACTTTATTTTAGCTTAGCGATCTTTCTGACTTTTTTACATTTTGCTCGGTTTCTAACTACCCTTGGCGATCACGCCAAAAGCATTTATGATCAGAAGGCCAATTCCCATAATTAAAAACGTTCAAGATCTAGTCGCAATCTCATCTCAGCGACAATCAATGTCAAAAACTTGTCAAAAATGTAGGGAAGTTAAAAGTATTTTTGACAGATTGACACTGAGATCAGAATGTGAACGTTCGTAAAATTGCGGTAATTAGCCCTCAGTTAGCCTATAACCTTCCTCAAGAATTGGACTATCAAATTGAAAAAAGAATTTTTCAAATCCGGTATGCGGTAGTTCCAGAGATTATTATTACTTATTCATAATCAAGTAACAAAAGACTCATACTAATTATTAGCGCGTTCAAATAAAAAAACAAAAGAGAAACAAACTCTACGGCTATGTATATCATATTAGTTAAGATAGACTGGCCAGTACAGCTTTGCAGTATATTTCCACATAATTATGTGAATTGCTTCAACAAACAATTTATCATCGATCCAATCGTGAACATATGAACAATAGTTAACTATCAAAATATCTAAATAATTACAAACACGTTACGAGCTAGTCATTTCTAAACATACTTAAAGATACAATCATTATGGTCTTCTGACATGTCATATAGGCTTTATTTAACGCTGCGCAAACAAGCCTCGTTGCATTGCATCGTAGGTATAGTTAGCAAAACAACTATGTGGATTGTGTTGTTTTTTGTAAGCTGTACCAGTTTGTTGGTAAATGGTTATGGAAATGAAGAGATTCTGGTATGTTTTTTTTTAATCATTAAATAGTTACGACAAGGTGGGCCTTATAACAATAAGGCCCGATTGCATCACCAATGACTAAATTTATTTAGCACAAAATTTATTTAAATCATCGTCTCAGTCAACTTCAAATGATTGACAGACACAGAACTGTGGTTTAAATGACACCTTACCACAGCACCTGCTAAATAATGTCAAATGTCATGTTATGCAAACCTAACCTAGTAAGTCATTATAGCCCTAGTGTCCAGACGGGTAATAATATGCCCGCTGGTCAATAATGTGATTTGAATTTGGAAAAAAAAAACTGAAACTTTTAGAAAATAAAAGTGAAGTGGGGATGGTGGCGGTGGAACTGCTTTTTATTTTCCTTGGGATTAAAGATGTCATCGTCTTGGATGAGCTTGAAACATTGCACAGAGCGTTAGAATCCTTCGTTACGCTCCGGATTCAATATCCGACAATTTAATAAGACTACTTATACTCTCTACTTTACCTGCTCTTCTTTCTTTCTTCTTTCTTTATTAGTGATTTGTGCTACAAGTGAACTCAAATGTGTGAATAAAAAATGTCATCAAATTATTTTTTTTAATGTTTTTCTGTTTTTACTTCTAGGGCAAAGGACGATGGTTAGTGCTAACCATCTTGCAGTGCGAGGACCCAGATCAGTATGAGGTACCATTCGAGATGACTCGGAAGAAAATCAACCGAACCCACGATGCTTTCAGTTTTTATGCTGAACTCGATAGAGAACTCAATGAAACGTACGGTGTAAGTTTGAAGCCAGAGACAGACCTGGGGCAGTATTATATGAAATAGAATTTAGCCTAAAAGAAAATGTGACAGTCGCCTGCCGCCTGGCAGGAGTGACATCGCAATCAGTAATTCGATAAGGGGGATGTGCTAAGGAAGCCCACGAAATTCAAATTTTCTTACCTTTTTTTGCAGGTTAATATCAGATTGTGTGTTAATTAAAAAATGATTCGCGGCCGTAACAAATATGACTAGAGAATTATAATCATTACAATCAGCAATACAACTCCTTGAGTTAGAATTGGCCTCAAATGTCATGATTTCTTGAAATAGTCATTTAATATGAGCTGTATTGATGATTTTTATGATTATCCTACTAATATTATAAACGTAAAAGTTTGTATGAATGGACGGATGGATGGATGGGTGTTTGTCACTCTTTCACGCAAAAACTGTTGAACGAATTTAGATGAAATTTGGCACACAGATGGTTTATAACCAGGATTAACTTATAGGATACTTTTTATCCCGATTTTCCCACGGGATCAAAACATATGCGGATGAATTCTATTCTATAAATAAATGTTTGTTACGGCCGAGAATCATATTTAGATCAACATGCAACCAGAAGGCCAATTCTCGTAATTTAAAACGTTCAAAATCAAGTGGCAGTCTCAACTCAGCGACAAACAAATGTCAAAAGCTTGTCAAAATGTAGGGAAATTAGAAGTATTTTTGACAGATGGAGACTGAGATCAGACTGTGAACGGTCTTAAAATTACGTGAATTGCCCCTCTGATACTGACCTGGAAATTACAGAAAACGTAAAAATAAAGAATGTCGCGGCCTCCCTGACGCTTTCGCCTTAAAATAAAAACGTTTTAAATGTTTTCAGATAGATATAATTGCAAACAAGGAGGTGGATGGCGGCTTCAAATTTTATCAACAGTTAACTGACGAGAGTTTCTGTAACATGGCTAAAAAATATGTAGGCTCCAACTGGCCAGAAATTCTTACAAAGGCAAACATCGATCCTCCAGACTGCCCTGTACCTGTGGTAATCATATTAATCTATCTATCTACACATACTAATCAATACTAATAATAAAGCTTGACCCCCTTATTACAAAACAAGGTTTTTCTTTCGATCAGGTTTAAACCACTGACCCAGTTATTGAATTAAGAACCCAACTGTTATAGAAATGGAGTTCTTTATACAAAAATGACAGCTTAGTTCGGTGCTAAGTTGTCATTTTAATATTAAGAACTTTGCCTAAATCGAAATAAAGTTCGAAATACAAGTACTGGTTCAATAGTTTAGGCTAGAACTAAAGTTAGGTTTCGTTTTGTAATAAGACGGGAAGTGTTTGTTTGTTTGAACGCGCTAATCTTTGGAAACGTTCTGGAGTGGCGACCGCGTACCGGAAGACGTAGCGTTGGAAGGTGGACCGACGACCTTGTGAAAGCCACAGGAAACTTTGGATGCGAGAAGCACACAACCGGTCGAAGTGGACGTGCTTGGGGGAGGCCTATGTCCAACAGTGGACGTCTTTCGGCTGAAATGATGATGATGATGAATCTCTGGAACTACCGGTCGGATTTGAAAAATCATTTTAGCATTTGATAACCCAATTCTCGAGGAAGGCCATTGGTCATTTAACTTTATCATCACAGTAAGACCGTTAGGAGCCGAGCAAAAACAAAAAAAGTCAGAAAGAATGTTAAGCGAAAACGAAGGTATAGCGTGGACGGGCGATGAGATGCGACGCGGTGGGGGCGAGGACCGAAATTTCACGCGCACGGAGTCGCGAGCAGAAGCTAGTATCTATACAACGTGATTTTTTTTTATATCCCATAACTCTAGGGCGTCATTGTACTCATCATTATGACCAACTTTTACTATAGGACCAAACCCGAAATCGCGAAACAAAAATCTAGTATTCCCTACATTTTGACAAACATTGATTGATTCATGACCTAGAGTTATGAGATATAAAAAAAAAACACGTTGTATACATAGTAGAAAACAAAATCGCTTTTCGTGCTTGTGTAACTGCTTAGCTCTTCTCTAAAACATCACAATGGATTTTGCTTTCACCACTATTCAGAGCGTCCAGTTTCATTGGTGAAATTCACCCTTATTGACATGATCAAGTTCAAATTCCATAAAACCTAAAATTTATTTTGGACCTTTTTATAACAAACTATGTAGCTGTGTATAACTCTCCAATGATCAGTTTCCACAGATTATCTACTAATTAACCGACTTCAAAAAAAGGAGGAGGTTCTTTTTATTTTGTTTATATTTTTTTATATTGTACAATTTATTTTTAGGGAACATTGAAAATCGATGACTACGTCATAGATTATCGGGAGTTGGAAGAGACGGGTATGTACGGGAAGTACGACGCTTATGTATACATTACGTACATGGGCCAGAGAGCCTCTTGCGTCCGTTTGCTCGTACAATTTGAGAAGGAACGCGAAGACGATGGCGACGACGACGATGATGATGATTATTAACTCTAAAAAGCCAATCATATTCTGGCTCCTGAGATACAAGTATAAAGGATACTTACTTCAGGAGCTGTTCAAAACTGGTTTTGATCACCATTTGTACAATCATGTTTTGTGTATGACTAACTTTTAAGTAAGACTTTCTCTTTGTAAAATAAAATTAATGTTTATTTATTTATTATTTACATTTTACTAGTTATAAAGCCACAGGGTGAAGGAAAACATCGTGAGGAAACTGGCCGGTCCTAGAACGAAAAATTTGAAGACATGTGACATGTACCAACCCGCACTGGGCCCGCGTGGTGGATTGTAGCCCACTCCCTCTCAAAGAGAGGCCTGTGTCCCAGCAGTAGGAACATTATAGGCTGATTATGAGTTATAAAGCCCAATCATACGTCAAATTGACTAACAATAAAAGTTTTTTTATGCTATATCTACTATTTTTTTTTTTGTTTAAATTAACTACTAATGCAATATAAAAGTGAAATATAAGAAAAGTATTTTAAACATTAGAAATGGTGGCCTAATCATACGGGAAATGTCAGAAACTTAAACCCCTCTCAATTGGAAATATAAAAATATATTGTTTATTTGAAACAACGCACACAAACAAATGACAACCTTGGGATCTATGAGCGTTGCCTGAGATCCACCCAAACTACGAATTATTGTTTTTTCCTACTTTAAATTATATAAACATATCCGTACCAATTACCCATGTTTGCAAAAAAATAAATCATTTGATTTGATTTTACGGTTTTATTACTTTTTATACAAAAAATCCACTGTCGAATCGTCCCGTTTTAACCGACTTCAAAATAAGGAGGAGGTTCTCAATTAGGTTGAATATTTTTTATTATTTAAATTAATGGTCTGTCTAAGATATATTTTTAATGAGATGCGATGTGTACACACGGCTACACATCAAGCTATGCAAAATCAGTATTAGCTGACCGTTCATTGTGAGAAAATATCATACAAAGTGAGGCCAAGACAAACTGGTTTTGTATAGCTTGACGTGTAGCCGTGTGTACCAAGTCCAAAATGCTATGGAAGAAATCTGTATAAGGTCAAATTAAATTAGCTAGCGAAACTCCATCGTTGTGATAGGTCGACATGTAAACATGAAAAAACAGTAAAATAAAAATGATGTTTTGTTTTTTGGGGGGTCAGGGCTGCTACAACCTGCGGGGTAATTGGGCAACACGCTACCGATTACAATGGTTTTCGTGAATGTTTAAGATTTTGTGAGAAGATGGATAGAAAATACGTAGCTATCAATATAAATGATTAAATTTTGTTCACTTCATCACATTTTGTTTACTTTTTCAACTATGGGCTGATTTTTCTATAATTAAATTAACAGATAACTTTTATCTGAAGAATAAATTTGACAGTTTGACATATCTGATTATTGTGAAATCAGCCCTAAGTGTTATTTTGTTAGGGCTGATTTTTCAATAGTCAGATAACTTTTATCTGAGGAATAAATATTGCGGTTTGACAGCTTTTTAGGGTTCCGTAGCCAAATGGCAACGGAACCCTTATGGATTCGTCATGTCTGTCTGTCTGTCTGTCTGTCCGTCCGTATGTCACAGCCGCTTTTTTCCGAAACTATAAGAGCTATACTGTTGAAACTTGGTAAGTAGATGTATTCTGTGAACCGCATTAAGATTTTCACACAAAAATAGAAAAAAAACAATAAAGGAGAATGACAACTAATGGGCCCTTAGTTTTGGTGCCATGTCAAGACTATTTACTTCTCAAAAATTAAACCGTATTTTTACATGTTTAAGTTTTTTTTATCAACATTTCTTTTACCCTAGCATTGGAAAACATAATTAATATTTATTTTATTGATTTTAGTTCCGCCATTAAAACTTAACCTGAATGTTGCCAGACGACAGACTATGTCAATTGAATTATAGTAATTGATTGAAAATATCGATATTTTACTAATCTGCCGACTAAAATGACCGGAGATAGGCTACAATATAGCTTTTCTCCCGATGTAATCTAGCTAACACTCTCATGTAACTGATTAGGCGTGAAGTAGACGATGGGCGGGCTCAAATAAAGAAAATATACGAAGTAAAAAATAAACTAAAAAAAATATTATCATAATTATGTTTCATGGTATTTCCTACCGTCTGAAATATTCCGGTACATTCGTATCTGATTAGTTTCTTTAAAAAACAAAAGTTAGTACCACAGACATTATCCAATATAATAATGCGTTCAGGGTGTTGATGGGGTTGCCGCGCTACTGTAGTGCTTCCAGCATGTTCGCGGAGGCGGCAATTGATGGTTTTCACGCATAATGCGCAGGCGATGCGCCTCCATCATGCACCGAGTAAGCGCCAGCCCCAACAGCATCCTGAAAACCATAGCGGACAGGTGGGATAGCCCCATACTGGGACATTGGATATGCCTACATGCCAGTGGGACGTAGGTACCTAATTAGATAAAACAATTTTTCCGGGTAGCAGGTACCTAATTAGATAAAACAATTTTTCTGGGTAGCTATAAGTACACTAGTTCTAAGTTTTATTTTGTATACTAACCAATCAATGGATTCGGTCTGAAATATAAGATTTTTGTTTTATTTTATTTATTATGTGGTTAGTACCTACTCAGGTTAGTACCAGCGTTTATAATCTTTTTAATTATGTAAATAATATTATTTATAACGATAATCGATTTAGTAAATCGATTATCAAATTATTTAACATGGTCACACTAAGATTAGACAGATCTAACTGTCAAATCAATGCATCAATCGCATTGTTTCGTGCCGTTCGTTTTGCGTCGAGTTGAATTTATTCCTCCGTATTTACTTCTGTTCGTTACAATTTGAAGCTGTCGAGTTGAGCGTTTACGTTCCTCCAGTGATTTGTTTTGAGATATTGGACTCCTGTTTTAGTGACAAGTGAGCACATTGACTCTATTTAGTTTAAGTGAGCTTTGGACTCTTGTTTTAGTGATAAGTGAGGAAATTGACTCTGTTTTAGTTTTTAAGTGAGCCTTGGACTCTTGTTTTACTCCTCAACAATGTCTACACCTGGTAGAGGTCGGGTAAACCGCCCTCTCTCTCGCCGATGTGTCAATTGCTCTCTACGTTTGGCGCCTAATCTTCGTAGACGTCAAATCGAAGAATTAGATGAACCAATGCATAACCTTCTGAGATCCTGGGTAACACCTACACCGGTAAGTTTATAATATGTCATTTACAAGACTTATACGAACATTTAGGATGCCTGTGTTTAGTCAATCAAGGAGTCATCAACTGTAAATCTCTCTAAAGTATTTCCACTATAACAGAAATTAAACAGTGTAAGGTGATGTGTGAGAAAATCTAGACCATTGCAATGCGCACATGAATAAATGTACGTATTATCTATTTAGGAAATCACTGATTTATTTTTGTTATTTTTTCAGATATCCTCTGATGACATACTGTGTGTTGAATGTTTTGTATTATTACAAAACCGGACATCATCAACTACAACACTATCCCTTGTGTCCCCTGCTCTTGGACACCTCAACATATGTTTTGCGTGTGGCATGTCAATTGCAAGTCGCAGAACTCATAGGGTTAGTCAAGACTGTCCTCAAAGGAACGTTCTACTAAGATGGATACCAGCTCATCACGTAAGGGTTTTAACCGTGGCATTATAACTACATATGATTGAACTAATTGAACAAAAATAAATAGTAAATATAAAATATTTTCTTATTTTTAGGTCGTGAATTTGGATAGAGTTTGTCGTGCTTGTTGGGAGGCTGCATCGAGAGGAATACAGAGCCAAGCCGTCGGTGGCGTTAACAGACCCACAGTGGAGTCTGCGCCAGTGATTGATAACATGGACGATGACATCGCAGATGCTGTGATTCCTGTACCACCTCCACTACCACTGCCGGTTCCACCACCTGAGGAACAACCATTACCTCGAACACATTCAAAAATTAATTCACTAAAGTACAAACGGGTTTCGGCAAGTTCCCGACATTGCCTGTTCCTTGGTTGTGCGAACACTGAACGTTTGTTAGTACCAGGCACTATAAAAGAAGTTTTGTTGTTACATCATAAAGTATATATTCCCTTTACTGCAAGAATCTGCAGATATCATTTACATAGCAATCGTTGGGATGAATTAGAATATTGAGATTAGAGGCTCCATATTCAGATTTTACTGGATTTCAAGTAGATGATATTTTCACAAAACTTGAAAAAGCTACTGAAAGACAGTTAGACTTCAATGACATAAACTCCATGGATTCTTGTTTATGCCATTATTGGTTGGGACTTACTACAGAGCAATTTAATGAGTTTCTAAGTTGTAACCCTATGTTATATGATCACTTTCCAAATCCTTCTGTTGCTCTCAGCATATTCTTAGTAAAACTCAGAACAGGTGACAGTAATCAAAGACTGTCAACTCTTTTTAAAATGCCAAGATCCACTTTGGAAAGAAAAATGAATATTGTGAGAAATTGTTTAAATGAACAGTTTGTTTCTCGACATTTAGGAATAAATCACACATCTATCCAAAATGTAGCATCACGGAATAGAATCATACCGGAGGGTTTTTTTGGGGATGCCAACATGGCTTCAAATGTTAAAACTGCCATTGTAATATGTGATGGCACATATGTTTATGTGCAAAGCAGCAGCAATTATTTGTATCAAAAACAAACATATAGTCTGCATAAGTATGCCAATCTTGTCAAACCGTTTTTAATTGTTTGCTGCGATGGATATATTTTAGAGTGCGTGGGGCCATATGAAGCCACAAAAAAAGACTCATCGATTATGAGTGCCTTGTTTACTACTGAAAATGGTCCCATGCGCTCATTTTTTAGACCCGGTGATGTATTCATTTTGGACAGAGGATTTAGAGATGTGATTCCTGAGTTAGAACGATATAACTATAAAACTCACATGCCTGAGTCATTATCGGAAAACGAACATCAATTAACCACCCACCAGGCTAATAAATCTAGATGTGTAACAATGTGCCGGTGGGTGGTAGAAGTTGTAAATGGGAGAATCAAAAGAGATTTTAAACTATTTCGCCAGGAATATTTTAATAGAGCGTCAAGTCACCTTATGACTGATTTCAAAATAGCTTGTTCCCTTTTGAATAAGTTCCATCCTACAATTGATGATAGACCCGATGCTGTGGAGTACCTAAATATTGCTCTGTTGAGATTAAATACAGTAAATTATTTATCGGAATTTATTCAAAGGGAACATATAAATAGAAGACGTACGATTTTCCAAAGCATAAACAGCAGTGCTCCCCATCTAAATAACTTTCCAAGATTATCATTAATTGAATTAAGAAGATTTGCTTTAGGATCTTACCAATTAAAACAGGCAAGATCCTATTATGGGGAGCATGTGCGGGCGAATGGTACCTACAGTGTAGAAATAAGCAATGAACTAATAGAAGAAGATTTGCCCTTAATATTAGGTCAAAACAATTATTTAGTTAGGGCCAGAATAAAATCGAGACATGTGAGTAGCAGGATTTATTACACATATTTATTGATAAGTAGAGAGCAACATAGGGCAAATTCTTTAGAGAGTATCATTGCTTATTATTGTAGTTGCTTAGTGGGAAATCGTACAGTAGGGTGCTGCGCTCATACTATGACCATGACCGTATTGTGGTACTTAAGCTGGGGTCGTTTTAATGATATAAGCGCCCCAGCGCAATTTCTAGACCATATATTTCTTGAAGAATAAATGTCTTATCTACTATTTATTGTTGTTTTTTTTTTAAGTAAGCAGCCGTAGAGCAGCTTAGCTTAACTTGAGATGGATCCGTGTGGTTGTTGTAACTTAGCCATGAGCTCCTCTAACCTAAAGCTTTAGTCGTAGGTAAGTATTTATTTTTAACAACACTGCCTACTAGTGGTGAGGGCACAGCCTACTTAACGCTGACTGCCGGCACGGCACGGCAAGGGATATTTGTAAGCGCAAGTACTTAACCTACATAATATCTAGCAAGAGAAGAAGTTATGTAGTGTTTTCTAAATTCAGATATCAATATTAATACTTAAACAATATTATTTTAATTTCAAATATGTATAAAACAAAATAAAACTTGTTTTATAACCTCAATTTCAGCATCCGAAAAAATAAGATTTCTCTTGTTCAAGAGAAATCTTATTTGGGTGAAAAATTGAAAATCGATTTCAGGATATGAAAAGGTGATTTTAGGTCTATGAAACCAAGTTAAAACCACTGTGACATGCGAAGTTTTTTAGGGCCCAAAACTCCTAACAAAATGGGCATTCTCCTTTTGGGGGTCCCCATACTTAGAACTGAAACTCAATTTTTTTTTTTTTCATCAAACCCATACGTGTGTGGTATCTATGGATAGGTCTTCAAAAATGATATTGAGGTTTCTAATATCATTTTTTTCTAAACTGAATAGTTTGCGCGAGAGACACTTCCAAAGTGGTAAAATGTGTGTCCCCCCCTGTAACTTCTAAAATAAGAGAATGATAAAACTAAAAAAAATATATGATGTACATTACCATATAAACTTCCACCGAAAATTGGTTTGAGCGAGATCTAGTGAGTAGTTTTTTTTAATACGTCATAAATCGTAACGTAACGGAACCCTTCATGGGCGAGTCCGACTCGCACTTGGCCGGTTTTTATAGAAAATATTATGTCAAACTGTCATAATTATTCTTCAGATAAAAGTTGACTATTGAAAAAACAGCCCTTAGTTTTTGACTCTTTCAAGCAAATCTTTTTTATTGTATTTTTTACTTTAAAAGTTATCATAACGTATGTAACAAAAGTAAGTATGTTACATTTATGATAAGTACATTTTAGTTTGTAAATAGCACCGTACAACGCCTTGGGTTTTTAACCTGTAATGTTTGGCATGAACACTTAAATGAATTGACTTACCTGACGACCAACTCGAACTGATGATGATGTAAGAGATGCTTGTTGCTAGGCAGCCGGGCAGCGAGGTCGCGCACGAGGGCGGCGCGCGCGCCGGCCGCTCGTAGCGCGCGCACTACGCCCGGGAGAGACTTGCGCGCGTCTGCGTAGCGACACTCGAATATCGCTGCGATGCAGGAGCGTAGAACCTGCGCAGAAATATCAATCTTATTTCTTTTGTTTTAGTATTTTAGCTGGTACACCGTACACTATAAGGAGCCTATTAAAACTTCGAATTTTATCTAGTAATATTACATCACATTACGCCAATATTCGCGGAAATATAGGCGGTTCTGTTTTAAAGTCCTACACACGGAGTAAGGGATATCGACGCGAAGACTGTTACTGTGTAGGGAAATTAGAAGTATTTTTTGACAGATTGAGACAGATCAGACTGTGAACGTTCTTAAAATTACGAGAATTGCCCCTCAGGTATTGAATTCATAACAGTTTGAGCGTGGATGTCCCTTACATCCTATATGTGTAATAGGAGAAGATCCTATTGCCACAAACAAATGCAGACTTCACTCACTACTTCGATTTTTATATTTAGGCGTAAAGCATTACGGTGTAAAATCGCTTGGGAAGAGTCGGCAGTAAAGCGACCATCACACATACCTCCAATCTCCTAGCTGAGTTGGTGAGCAGTAGATGTCCGTAGTCCGCAGCGCCAGTGGGCGGCGCGGCCGGCGGGACTATGCGGGACTGAGGTGGACGGAGCGCTGTCAACCTGGTAAACATCGTTCATTAGGTACGATATCCACTATCGACGTAAAACCGTAGTGTCATTGCAATGTAACTCTTGTCTCCGTAACATAAAGTAGCTATCATTGCGCGATTGTATAAAGTTTTCTCTGTCAGGTTACCTACTCCGGTCGCAGACCGTTATCTGTCACTCAAAAGTTTTGAAAAGATTTTTGGAATTGCATAGAGTTGTTTATCTAACATTTTTTAATCATGGTAATCTTCGATCATATTATTGATCGAAGATTACCAGAAGTACTAGATTCCCGATAAGCGCTTCAAAAAAAAATAAGACCACAAATATTTTTGTGGTCTTATTTCAAATTAGTATGTTTTTAACCTTATTACTTAGACTTTAAGTTTCATTTTAGAATAAATGACTGAAAATGTAAAAATAGAATGATTTTATTTTGAAGCGACATTTTAAATATATTTTGCAATGGTAATTAAACTTTATATTTAAGCATTAAGGTTTATAATAAACTGAAGTTGTTAATATTTTTCAAGCGACATTTTAAATATATTTTGCAACGGTAATTAAACTTTGTTTAAATAAACTGAAGTTGTTAATATTATTAAACTTTTTTCTAAGAAATGTAGATGTTTACGTGTGTGCAAACGTGGCCACTTGAGCGACTGATTTTTGTTCCTGATCTTTAATCTAGTACTATCATTGATCGAAGATGGTAATAGAAAATAGGCAAGTATTTCCATGGTTATAACAGCTCTATATTAGATCTCATATTGATGTTCGTATTTCGAGTATGATTCCCGAAGTTTACTTTTGATGGTGTATCTGTACGTACTTGGGATTGGTAGCACTTCTTTGTGCAACTTCTCTCATGACATCTCTGACTCGTGCGGCATCTAATGGCGGGAGTGGAGGCTGGTGGATGCGAGAGGACGCGCCCTCTGGCGGCCGTAAAATGCGTTGCTGGAATGCCTGCAATTCAAACAAATATTACTGACATTACAAAGAATATCCTTATTATATACATACAGGGTGTTACCATGCTCAAACTATGACCAAGAATTTCAGCACATGATTCTAGACTCTAGACCCACCAAAATAAAAATTTTCAAAGTTATTTTTTTTTTAATATAGAAAAAAAATGCTGCTGAAGGACAGACTGTTGCGGCGCAGAATGGGAGAGGCCTATGTCCAGCAGTGAACTACGACAGACTGAGTTGATTGATTTAAAAAATCGGTTGTTTCATGTACTAAAGTACAAAACATACCGTCAAAAAGTTTTTTAATAACGGACGAAAACTTTCAACGCTGGTTTAGAATGTACGCGCCAACTGTTATAATATATTGCGCAACAGTTTGCACGTCAATGTGACCCCTTACATCGTGTATAGAAACAACCAATATTAAAGATGAAACGGATATTTTTTAGGCCGGTTATATTTACCAGGTTTTCGGATAGTCTTCGAATAAACTGAAGGCTAATTCTAAGACTTGAATTTGATTCCATCGCAATCACATCTCCGCGACAATCAATGTCAAAAAATACTGTTCATCCTTTGAAAAACTTGAGGGCATATAATAATATAGCAAGTTTATTCTATGCAAGCATGAAAATTAAGGACATAGGTTACTTTTTATCGACATACCACGCGAGCGAAGTCGCAGGTGGAAGCTATAGACTATGTTTTTTTATTAACCTGTGGGTTTGGATTTTCATTGAGGTGTAACTGCATAGCTAAATCTTGTAAATGCTGCAACTCCAGTTCTGGATTCAGAGACTCGAGTCGATTTTGTTCCGGAAGATTTCTGAAAAAGAAAGATACAATTTTAAGTTTAAATCACGAACGTTAACTAGTTTCTGCAATACGAGAGGCATCTCAGATGTTCTAGCAGAGTGTTGCAGAGGTATGACTTCGTGCGACCTCGTAATTGCTTTACCACCCTAAAGTGGAAAGTAACTTGCAAAATACTGGTACTCAGCTGCATCTGGTTAGAATAGAAGCTGACCCCAAAATAGTAGGGAAAAGGCTAGGCAGATGAGAGGAGGCCTGTGTCCCAGCAGTGGGAACTTTATAGACTGATTATGTGATGTTATGTTGGCAGCTGTGGATGGGTGACCATCTTTACATACCGAGACCCCTCCGTGCCTCGGAAAGCACGTTAAGCCGTTGGTCCCGGCTGTCATTCGTGGATCTTTGACAGTCGTTACGGGTAGTCAGAAGCCCGAAAGTCTGACAACCAGTCTTACCAAGGGGTATCGTATTACCCAGTAACTGGGTTGTGGAGGTCAGATAGGCAGTCGCTCCATGTAAAATACTGGTATTCAGCTGCATCCGGTTAGACTGGAAGCCGACCCCAACATAAGGTTGGCAAAAGGCTAGGCAGATGATGATGTTAGTAGATAGAAGATGACTTAAAGCACGTGCTCGTCCCATACTAGTAGCTCTCCGACAAGTCGGGTTGTGGAGGTCAGATAGGTACGCGCTTCATGTAAAATACCAGTACTCAGCCGTATCCGGTTAGAGTAGAAGCCGACTCCAACAATGTTGGGAAAAAATTAGGCAGATGATGATGATGATGGTCCTGTTTTTCATTGTCTTCTGTGTACAGAAATGGTAAAATAAATAATAAATAAATAAATGATTATGTTGACTTACTGCACAAGCTCGTCCCATATATCGGTGGCTCTCCAAGGCGGGCCTCTTTCAGCGACCAATCCGTTAAAGAACATGGAGTCCAGTAGTCTCACTGCGAACTGACATTGCGATAGTCCGCGGGCTCCTAGGAAACCCATCTTGTGGAAAGTCAGGACCGGAGATGGGTGGATGCGGATTATTGTGAGGCAGTGTCTGAAACAAATAGTTTATACAATGAGTAACTACACAAACACGCTTGTTGCTTGCTAGGGATTTTCTTACAATTCCAATTTGTTGGGAAAACACTAGGAAGGGGTAAAAGATTGTGAGGGCAATTTATTATAACTTTTTGACGTTCGTAAATAGCTGCCCAGCTTAACTGAATTGTATTGTTCACAGTTTATTTTATAACGACAAAATCTGACAGTGAATGTGATTTAGGGGCTGTCGCATGTCGGTTCAGGTATTTTAAGATGAATGGATATATTTCTCGTTAACTTTAACGTTACGTATCTTCATTCTCATCCCCGCCATTAATCGAATTTATTTTGGGGCGGCGCATATATAAATTGAATATTGAATTGCTCAATATACAAATACGAAACTTGAATTTTTTACCAACTGGTTTTGCAGTACACACAACAGGATTATTACAAACTTATCTACATTTTAAACATCCTACACACCTATAACCCTGCAGAAGTTTCGCCAACGTCCTCATAAACACAGCCCTGATCTCCTTATCCAGCATATGTGGCGGTGAAGACGCCGGCGGCGGAGGGGCGAAGGCCGAATCTGCAGACCGAAGCTCCGGCTGCAGTACTAACGCTAGGGCTTCTTGTAGAGACGAGAGGAGCTTGCCTTCCGGACGGGGAATGTTCACGCCAGCTGGTATGTGGAGAGACCCCACGTCTAAGTCTGCTACTATTACGTCCAGCTGGAATGATAAGAAAAATTATGTATACTTAAATTATGCATACAAAACACAGGCAACGCCCATAGCTTTGATCTTCCTCTCGGCAGTCCTGGAGAATTTGGCCGTAACTATGATGAGCTGCTTGGGGAGCTTGGCTTTGTCTAGCAACTTGTAGTAAACAGCCTTGATAATGTTGATGACGGGTACTTTGCCATGATCAGTTGGTTAATACAATTGAAAAGTTTCGATGAAATTATGAGGTAAACAATTCTCAAAAGAGTTAAATCTTTTTCTTTCGTTCAGTCTCTTACAGACTGCTGGAAATATAGCTAAAATAGGTATACAATATGTCGCAAGACCTCGCAGATTAAATAAGACACTGCCACAAAAACCAGTCTCATTCTTGCGAAGCGTAAGCAGAGGCGCGGCTGTATTCGCAGCTTTTTGATAAACAGGCCTATTTTTAAACCTGCCTTGCTACTTCAAATTCATGAATGACTGTTTGCTAATTCCAGAACATTTGTCAGTCCACACAGAACCAGAAGACATACTTTAAAACCTTTCGCTAACTCACCAGTTCCGAAACCTCCTCCTTCAAACTGGAATGCACTCCGATTAGGAACGGTGTTGGAGTAGCCAACACTTCTGCTAACCCCGCCGGTAATAAGGGTATGTATACGTGAGCATATCTGAAGGGGAACATGAGAGCCGCTAGGGCTCTGCATGCGGCTGCTAAACGGGCTGCTGCTAAGGAGACCAGTAGAACTTTGTGTTCGCTCATGACGGCGCACCATAAGGTCACCGAGTTGTGAATACCTGGAATGAAGAAGTTCTGGATGAAAATCAAAAAAAAAAGTCGTTATTACACAGAAGAATAAAGTTTGGTATCTACAATTTATCAAGTATTCAAAAATGTCAAACTCACGTTTACTTTATTGACAAAAAAAAAAGATCGACCTCACATGCCAAAAAAAAAAGTGTTGTCATATAAAGTCCGCCAGACCGAATTTAGGCTATGCCGATCAATCTCACCGGAGATCAATCTTCGGCGCGGAAGATATTATAGTGCACAAGTGTGTGCACAGACACAGGTGCACTTTCTCTACCCTCACTCTCATAGTCCCGATGGGACGGCAATCCGACACGACCGGAGAGAGATCAGGCGCAGAAGCAACGGCTTAACGTGCTTTCCGAGGGTACCACACCGACAACTTCTAAACTCCGGGCTGTTACTAAGAAATTCCTAATGGAAAAACCCAATACCCACGAGACCAGCGTGGTTGGGTACAGTTATAATAAACTGCGCGGTTTCTGTTAAAGGTCTCTGCACACAGCAGGCGGGGCGCGGCGGGACGGGACGACGGTCGGCGACGCGACGCTGAGCAGTTGTAATGTACTAGATATTACGGTCGACGCCACACAGAGCCGCCCCGTTCGACGCGACGGTAACCGTCGCGCCCCGCTGCCGCCGCACCGAGCGGGAATACAAGTCAGACGCGGCGGGGCGGGGCGGGGCGTAGCGGGACGCGAGCGCGTTTTTTATTTATTTCATGCACCCATTTCCGTTTACGTTGTTTTTTCTTAGCTAGCGCAACTATGAGCAAATAGCGTTTCCATGTCTGAATCGCTCAACATATTTTTTGATGAAAGAAAGGCGCGGCGGGACGGGACGTGATCGCGCCCGCAGTGTGAACACTGCCGCAGAGCCAGCGCCGCGTCGCCGTCCCGTCCCGCCCCGCCCCGCCCGCTGTGTGCAGAGACCTTAAGACAGTAATATTCTGCATGCGTAGTGCCGCCAATTACAGATCATCATCATAATCAAGCCAACGTTTACTGCTGGATAAGAACTCAAGCATTAACAACGACCGGTCCTGTGCTTCCCGCATCTTGTGGATTCCTGGGACCTTCACCAGGATGTCGGTCCACCAACAATAGAGGTCAGTCAAGAGCAAACCAATCACCTGGCAGATAAATATTCACAACCAGTTTGGTTAAGGATATCAAACTACTTATGTCAGTCTACGTACCAAGCAGCCTCAGCAGCATATAGACGGCAGTGTGTGTAACAGGCATGGGCGGCGCGGCGGGCGGCTGCAGCGCCTGGCGGTCGCCGGCGCCGATGCTGAAGCGCACCTGCGGCCCGCCCGCGCCCGGCACCAGCACGCCGCCCACCAGGTTACCGACTAACGTCTCTAGAGGCACGCCTAGGTTCTCCACCCATACTGTGTAGATTATACCGAGGCAGTTCTGGAATGGAAAAAATTTGGGTTTTAAAACTTTTCAACCATTTACTTAAGAAGAATAACAATGAAAGATCAGCAGACACCCCAACATCGAAGGGATAGCACGTATGATATATACTACGACTAAACTTTTACACCGTTATAAGTTTCAAGTTATAACGGAGTAACTAAGAGCCGGTTGTTTCAAACGTTTGGTTCACGTAACATACGTACGTCAAATAATAATGATTCCTCATTACTATTTCATGTAAGTCAAGGCCATAATTTTGTCATTGTAATTTGAAACAAGCTTTTCTTGGATTCACGATAGTTAGCGCCATTTTTGACGTATACGTGCGTCAAGTGGACGTGAAACAACCCGCCCTTAGTCATTCTCATTACATTCTTGGTCTTCATTTTGATTTGATGCAGAAGTATCGAATGCATCCCTTATGACCTTCCAGTTCATTCAGAAGGAACTGAAGAAAAATTAAGCTGGCTTGCTGCCTTTATTATTGAACAAATGCCTCAGTTCTTAGGCGTTTGTTCAATAATAAAGGCAGCATTAATTTGATGCTGAGGTATTTCATGCATCCTAAATGACCTTCCAGTTTTCATATCGATATAGCAGACAAGTATCGATATAGTGCTTACTCTGAAGGTATCGATGTAGTCCTGTCTCGACACGATGACGAGGCATTTGGGAGCGTACATGATGCTGTGGTGGGTGATGTTTGGTACCGGTCGCGCTGATTCTAAAGATTCTTCGTCCTGTGAACAAGCGAAAAAGACATTTAGAAGCAGAAGAAGAATGAGAAATAAAGGTGATTGTTGGTTGTGTTTCTGACATATCACAGAGCGAACAGCGAATAGTCATTGTACACACGGCTACACATCAAGCTATGCAAAACCAGTATTGGCTGACCGTTCATTGTGAGAAAATATCATACAAAGTGAGGCCAAGACAAACTGGTTTTGTATAGCTTGACGTGTAGCCGTGTGTACCGAACGTAAAGACATGTACCGTTCGAATATTTGCAAAAATCCAAATCCAATCTGTTTTGTAGAAACAGATTGGATTGTCCGGTCATCTGGATTCCGGATGACCGGACACATTGTAGAAACAGGAACTAGAACAACATATAAGTACCTAGAATATCGCTAGTCCATGACCGGACACCGGACACATTGTACGAGTATATACCAACAGTTATTATCCTAGTCGTGAAAATAAAAATAAATTCCTAATAATTAAATTTCAAGAGGCCTTTGCCCAGCAGTGGGATGCTGCAGGCTAACATTAACAGTAATGATTAAATGTCAAACGAAGCAAAAGGAGTGTTAGGGTCGTAGCAAGTCGCGTTCTGTAGTTTCTATCTACCCCCATGTGAAGAAGACGTGAATTTGTGTATGTATGATAATATCCTAAAATAATTGAAAAACGAAACCTCATGATAGAATAGAACTCCTATGTCAACGGTCAAGACATACAAACTGCGATAAAAAAAGAGCATAAACTGTGCGATAGCCGTCAAAGCCAGGATAATGGCAAAAATAACGTGATATTACACTGCAAAATGAGTATTTTTCATGGCGCCCTACGCCGCCTCACTCAAATCATAATAGGGTGGGGTCGTAAACGAAATCTCATTTTGCTGTACGATAGCTGCGTACAGCTAGTACCTACACAAGATTTTCGATAAACACTTCAATTCCAATTTAACTTGATTCTGGCTAAGTGATTATGGAATAATCGCTAGGAAACTAAAGGAGTGGGATGATAAATCGTCCTAGCTAGATGATAATAATAAGAACAGCGGGCTGATGAGAGAGATATTGAGAGATTTTTCATTTACAGCCATACAGATACAGGTAAGGCAGTTGTGCAAAGAAACCACAAAACTGTGTCAAACAACATGGACTCTTCATAACATAGACATTATAAAAAGACTTCTTGTAAGTATTTATTTATTAATCAGGCTCTTAAACAATTTATAGTATATACCATATAATGTATAGTACACTATTACTTTACAACTTGCACATTGCAAACTTAAGTCTAAGCGCCCCATTACTTAAAGAAAAGAACAGCATTACGCGCAGATAATAACATGTATGGTACCTCCATATCTCAATATCTTAATTGGTATGCAAAATATGTCCTCACAAACGAAGGTCGCAGTGCCTATCGATAACACTCGAGCACAATCGATTCTTCGACCCTCATCGCTTATCGCACTTGACGACGACGATGCGAACCATTGGCACAGAATAAAGATCTACAGAAGGCTCCACACAATGAGCAAAAACTGGCACATGCACACATAGACGTGCACGTATTGTGATCTCAGTAATTCCCGTCGCGAGTGCGCTTGCACTCGCTGTAAGTGAAACGTGTCTTTGTGTGCTTCGATTAACAATATAGTCTACCAAGACCCCTCCTTGGTATGTGAAGATGATGCGGAGCACCCGTCCGGCTGTTATTACTTAGCCACAAACCCCTCTATTAAAATGAATGCATAAAATGGTTGAAGTTGAACAGAACCATTGTATACTTGCACCGGTTTCTTATAAAGACGTTTCGCAGAAGTAATGCTATAAGGATTTGAGGAATCATGCCCATTATTGGTTTTCTCGTTATTTAGCTTCGAAGTAATGGCAGTTCTATGGAAGGCACGTAGTTGAGCTATTTAAAGGATGGCAGCTAGGAATTCGCTAAATGCGAACAATTCGCAATGCCGGAAATAGAACAGAGATTTGATAAAGAAAATAAACTGCAATCTCAGCGTATTAACCTTATAACTACAGCCATAAAAACAGGCTCTCGTGTCTAGCATGATTTGTAGACTCGTACGAATATAATGAATTGTAGGTACTTGAGTTTTAGTGTCATGAACAGAAAACGATGGATCGCTTGGAGTCTCTCCGAGGGATCGAATCCGCAACAAGGTGATCCGGCAGAGAACCAAAATTGTCGAGGTAGCTCACAGAATAAGCAAGCTGAAGTGGCAATATGGGCCGGCCATATTGAAAACATCAATATTATTTTTAACTGGGCTCACTTTTGGGACCAAAGAAAAATCAAAATTTGAAAATGTCCATATATGTATTGATCTTTTTGTATTTGACAGCCCAATTCTTGAGGAAGGCTATAGGATATTTAACATCACGCCAGAACCCTTAGGAGCAGTCAAAAGTCAGAAAGGCCGCCAAGCGAAAACGAAGTAATAGCGCGGACGGGCGATGCGATACCACGGGTTGGGTCGGGGAAACAAGAAATTAGGGACAGAAGCTAGTATTAACTATAAGACCAGGTTTCCTCACGATGTTTTTTTTTTCAGAGATGTCCCGTATTGTCTAAGATAAACTCAGAACGTACATATATACCTTTTATTCTTCCAAAAGCACAGCTTCTAAAAGCATTCTTATCCCCTTGACAACAAACAACGGTGTGTAACATATTCCAATATATCGAACAGATAATCCGCACTGTTGACATTCGACCAGATTAATCCCCACACATAATCAAGATGTATTCAACTACTAATTACGTGCACGAATAGATTAGCCTCATACGTAGCTTGGAATACAGACACGTTAGTAGTCCGTAATACCACCGAGACCCGACGCTTCCGCCGGCGACGCGGAAGCAACGCAATCGTAATAATGATGACTTTGATTGTGTACTACCACTTTTAGTCGCACGAGATTGTGCTGTATGGTGCACGGTGGGAATTTGACGGAGTTTTGATGAGTGTGAGCCTTTTTCATAGGTCGGAGATGATGAACCGATGAATGAGGCAAAGAAACTTCGATTCAGAATCGAAGCAAGAAAAGCAATTGATTTTTATCCTACCCCTAATGTACAACTAATGGGTTACCTATGAGGTACAATAGCCAAAGTAGTGGTTAATCAAATTTTGACTTCACCTGCGGCCTTAACAGTCAGAACAACACCTCGGAGACCGCAATAAACCTGGCCATCTATGGGCTCAATCGAAACGAACCGCGGAAACAAAATGAAGAAGAAGCCTCGGTCTCTGCTATAGGTTATTCGGATTTTTTACTCCCGAATTATCAACAAACTTTATTCTGACTCCTCTTATACCATTAAAACCGCTCAAAAGGAAAATTACCTACTTTAAATCAACGCTAACCCACAGAAACTATACCAAACCTGGTATACGTTTATATGAGTTATATGGCTTACCTAATACAAACTTTGAATCAAAGATTTCCCACAAATTCTAAACCTATTTTTGGCTTCACTTGCTTACTTAGTAAATGATCAATAGCATGATTTATATGCCAACTATACATACATAATTCCACAGTAAATATTATATAAATAAGGCCCGACCACACATGCGGAATCGTCGGTACTAATGTGGACTGTGAAGTTATTTGAACACATGCCTGTCGGCAAATATTAGGTAGCTGTAAATTACGCCATTTTAGAATAATGGTAGTCAAATATTATCAACAAATAGGAACTGTGAATTTATGTTCTGATTGTGTAGTAGAAATAATAATATATAGGCTAGATGTTTGAGGGGCAAACAGGGTAGGTACCTTCATCGTTGCATCTAAAAAATACACTTAAAACATGACGTGCATTTTTCACAAAATCTTTTTTTTTGTCATGGCAATCGATTGTTTCTTATAAGAATCAAAAAACTCTATGGGACGAACAAATCAGAAATCGCAACAAAACTTTTCCCATACATTTTGTATAGCTACAACGGTTAAGGTACCCTTTACTGCCCCATCTCAAAAATCCACAGGTATTGTGCTACAAGCCCGTATTTCCGGGCTCGACCGAAGCTCCGAAACTCCAAAAACTCCAATTGCACCAAAATCGTATCCGATTCCTTTAAACGGTACCCAGAAGCGAAATTTCAACGGTGATCGAATAAGTCAGATAGAAAATTGAATATTCCACGGTGATGGAAATTGACATGTGTATCAAATATGAATATTGCATCTGAATCAAATCAAATCGTAGATATTTGATAACGTGAAGGCTGTAAAGTTTTATCAAAATAAAAATTCCGGTCCCAGTTTCTGTCCGCGGCTTCGCCCGCGTAAATGTCGGAAATTATCCCACGGGATCGTGCTACCGCAACCAAACGTATCCTATGTCCTCATTCATTTTGACAGTTCAACAACATTCATTGCGTTATTTACGTGTTGAGCAGATTTTTTTTTCGAACTTATGAAGCAATGGATTAGCAATTTGCTTCAAAATGATTCAGATTCTGATTGATCGTATTCGTGTGTTACGCAATTAGGGTGCCGTTCAGTGGTTTAGGCGTGAAACCGTAAAGAGTAACTTTCGAATTTATAATATTAGTATAGATTACAAAAGACAGACCCCAAAACACCCGCCCTTCACCACTCCCTAGGTGCTTTAGCCGGGTAGAAGAAGTGGCGCAACATACTTCCCAGCAGCACAGCTGTCTGTTAAGTTAGAAGAACTTTAAAATCTATCGGAACGTGAATGGGTAAACAAGAACTAAATTGTAGTTAGGAAAGATTTTCCGTTTGTTTCAAGAGTATCACTTGTGTAAAGTTACATAGTTATGGAATGTTATCTTCATAATGCTTTCAAATAAATCATCTATCTTCCAAAACGTCCTACATTGATCCCTTTTCTGATTCCATTGTTGTTGCAATTATGGCAATTTGTTCAACTTGGCAGTACCCAAATAAACAACCTCATTTAAAATTTAGGACCCTTTTTATGTTCAGGTTCCTGCACACTTTTACGGGAGAGGAGTCCCTTTATAAGTATCGAGCTGTTCATTGCCGTATCAGACTGGCTTGGCTTATATTATATCACGCCTGTAATTCCCTGAAGTAAGGCAGAGGTGTACCTTAGAATATACCCCCACATTTTGGATTTCGCCAGTTATGTTTAAGTCCCATGTCATATTAAGAGTCCATTGCCACCAACCGCGCACAAATCCAGATTTGGACTGCTAATAAGAAATTCTTAATAGAAAAACACTTGCTCGGCTTATTAGAGGTTTATTCTGTGCTATTTTGAAAACTGCACCCTAATTGCGTAACACACGATCAATCGGAATCGGTTTCATTTTTGACATTCATTACGTTATTTACGTGTTGAGCAGACAAATTTTTCGAACTTATGAAGCAATGGATTAGCAATTTGCTTCAAAATGATTCAGATTCCGATTGATTGTGTGTTACGCAATTAGGGTGCTGGACGGTATTTACTACTTACTAAAATCTAGCACTTGCTAGCATATGACCGCAATCTCTTTAAAGATTACTTGCTTATTTTATAAAGATTTCATGCAACGACCATTTTTAGGTTAACGCCAAACAATATTCAGCTTCTCCAGTACAGAAGTCGTTGCTCCCTTTTTTATTATGTGTGTGTACTTGACAAGAAATATTCGCATCGCTTTGTCTTATATGGCTTTGTCTCCCTTTGAGTTTTGACCCGGGAATCCGGGTCAAAACCGGATCTTGGGAGCATTGTTTATGTGAAATCAGGAAACCGTGTGTCCTATTTCCGAGGATTCAAAGTTTTCCGTCGCTTTGTTTTCCCTTACTTTGAAGAAAGCGGATGTTTGTACGTTTCGGGCAGAGAAAAGTAGAAAAACTTTTGAAGTACTAAATATTTTAATATCTTTAGTAAGTATTTTTTTGTTCCTTTCTTCTTTTCTGTTTATATGTGCTATGTGTGTGGGTATAATCTGTTAAAGAAATAAATATCTATCCAAATAGATACAATTGAAGTGTTTGTTTGTAATGTCAAAATAACAGCTTTTTACTAAATGCATATGGTATGTATGTCTGTATGTTTATCTGTTTGTTCCAGCTAATCTCCGAAACAGCTGGGCTGATTTTCACCGGACTTTCAGACAGATATTGGCAGACAGTCGATATTATTGTTTTCCGAAATCCACGCGAACGAACTCGTAGCACAGCTAGTTTAGAATAAATTGTCATCTTAGACTCTTCTCCAGAAGGACTAAGCGCGAAGCTAAATGGTGCCTTAAAATCTAAAAGTAACATCAGTCTACTACCAGTGCCTCTATTTACCTATATAGCTGTAATATAAGATAGGTATAACTCAGTACAGCCTATACGGCAACACTCCAGTTCAGTTCAGTACGAAATGTGAACTGACCTTTAGGCGATCAGGGGCGGCCACTCATCCCTGCTCCGGGATTTGACGATGTAAGAATCTTTCAAGCGAGTTAACGTCTTAAATATTTCCTTTTAAATCTCTCGCTGTTTCCGCTCCAAATCGTTGTTTCATCTTGAGACAATGGATTAATTGTTTGAAGCGCGAAGTCTTTCGCTTTGCTTTTGATAAGCTTTTGTTCTTGATTGAAAATGTAAAAATTCAGCGAGGAACTTTGTTCGGAATAAGGCCTCTTCAATAAATTCATCATCGTCATCGCTTTTTTTTATTGTTAACCAATCAGCTGATTCCCCCTTGAGATAGCAAAGCGGCTAGACAGACGGTAAGCAATCAATCAATCAATTCAATTTATTGCAGTTCACAGTTGAACTGAAGCTTCCTTCTTTCGTCTACTGCATCTAGGTTGCGTTTAGCGAATCCTGAATTTTAGTAGTGTAAGCCTTCCTGGGCCATCGACTTGAGGCCAGTTTAGCCTCCGAACAGAGGTCTTTCTACCGCTACAACCAGTGCTATACCCATCAGCACCATTTATTTTTCTTTGTCCGTTTAATCGGTGAGGGAATAGTTAATATAAGTCTGAAATCGCCAACCCGTATGGAGCAAGCGCAGTGATTAATGCTAGTGTCTTTTCTGTATGAGAAGAGGCCTTTGCACTGCAATGGGACAATAACAGGCTGGTCTTATTTTTACTCCATTTTGGATGATCGACCTTTCTGCTAACATTTAGCCAGTTCCTTGGTCAGCTTGGATTTGTTGATCTTTACTGCTACAACTTTTCTACATAAAAAAACCATACGTATATTAGAACAATTCCCCAATGCACACGTTGTGTTAACAATGTGCTAATGAACAAACAGACACGGTATTGATTGCCTAATTAACTGCCTTCATTCGACAAATATGCAAATAAAGCGGACGTGGAATTAGTGCAACTGTAGCTCAATTTGTACATATTGCCATCCTGTTATGTGTTGTTTACATACATACACAAACACAGGGTGGCAGGCACATCGACGCGCAAAATGTAACCATTAATTCAGCACATGATTCGAGCTCATGTTTCATAGAAAAGTTCAATACCTACGCGGTGAAAATGTATTGAAGAGCTTATAGTTTTTGGAACGAAGTTCCTTATCGTGCGTTGCGAAAGGGGGCTAGACGGAAAAAATTAAGGCCAAAAGTTGGAACGACACTTTTTGCTATAGTTGTAAGCCGTGCGGCGTGCGCGTGTTTCTCTGTCTGTCTCTCTCTCTCTCTCTTATAGAAAGCAAGCCAGTTATACTTCGTTCCATCCGGGTGTCCCTTGACACCTCTCAAGTTTTTTTTTTAATAACCGACCAAAAATTTCAACGCCACCTGCGTTGAAAATTTTGGTTCGGTTTGGTTCGTTCAGAATCATGTACTGAATCCATGGTAACAGGTTGCGCGTCGATATCCCTGCCACCCTGTATAAACACACGCCTTTTTTAAGATGGGGCTAGGCAGGGGGTACGGCGGTTTATTACCATGGTCCTGAACTCACTAGAACATTATTTTTTCCTTCTTCTTCTTAGCGAATCGATGGCAAAAATGTCAAACGTGTTTGGCCTAATAACCAGCTACGCGAACTCCACTAACTGACGTTTTTTTCCTTCAATCATTTTCGAAAACGTTGTCCATTTCCGCATATTCCGTATCAGTATTCACTCCTACGTTCGAGCCAACTTATTCCAGACACTAGCTACTCCTGATACCATGAAATCTCTTCCCCGGGAGAATCCGGAAGTAGTCGAACATAGCCGAACATTTCGCGGAGCTAAGCCTTATACATGGTGTAATATTTTAGTCTTACACACTACTTCTGGACTTGGTATCTTTGCCAAATTTTACTTAATTCTGTTAGTAAACTTCATATTTCTCGCTGTACTTGTGTAGTTTGGTATCAGTTTCAAAAATCAAATGATAAATATGAATTATAGTCATAATCAATCTGCCAAGCCTTTCCTCATATATGTTGGGGTCGGCTTCCACACTAGCCGAATGCTGCTGCTGTATTTTACATGGTGTCTGACCTCCACAACCCAGTGACTGGGTAATCGCCTTGGTAAGACTGGTTGTCAGACTTTCGGGCTGCTGACTACCCGTAACGACTGTCAAAGATCTATAAGTCGCAGCTGGGATCAACGGCTTATCGTGCTTTCCTGAGGCACGGGGGTCTCGATATGTAATGGATGGTCACCCATCCACGAACCGACCGCGGCAAACCTAGCTTAACCTTCGATCAACACATGCGACTGTTATTATTTAGCCTCAAGATTAGTATTATCAGTATTTTAGACGATGAATTCTATGATTAAATAACATCAATCAAGCTTAGTTTAAGCAAGAAAGCAAACATCCTACCATCTTTACGTTGGATTTATTATTGAGTGCTAACAAGCAGAAATCTATACCTTGCTGCTAATTAAGACATCCTGTTGTTTTCTTAATATTGTAGTCAGATGATGTTGTAAAAACCAATTCTAGAAAAAATTATTCGCATATGAGCAGAGTAGGTACGATTAAATAAAAGGAACGTCTCATACAAAAAAAAAACTATTTTTCTTTTCAGCTCTATTCAAAAAAGAAAAGCGTGGACAAAGCAAACATCACTCAATCCCGTAACACAAACGTAAACGTAAATCAGTACGTTAAGCAATCGAAATCTCGATGGAAAGAGATATCGAGACGTGCAAACACATTTTAATCACAAAACCAATCCCGCATCGTGTTTCCTTGCTTCAAATGTAGTATACGAACTATACTCAATACAGCTACACTCCATGATCAACTCTATAACCTCACGCAAATGGTTTACAATCGGTTGACGAGCCTGTGTCTGTACAATTTTGAACTTTGAAACTCTTGGACTGAAGTCCTAAATGCATTAAAACGTCTCAATTACATCTCCATACTCTATTATGAACTGTAAAGCTAAGAAATAAAGTTAAAAATTGCCAAGCAGCACCAGAATCGTACAATACCAGCCGGTGGCGCTTCCTGCTATCAAAGCTTAGTTTACTTACATGGTTTTGCTTGTAAACAAACTTTTCGGAGCGGTAATTAATATAGTGCCGGATGTGGGTAATTGTCAGTGGCGTGCGGTTCATAAAGACAGAAAGACACTGCCTACCCTAGTTCTGATAATAGATCTAATATTATTTTATCAATAAACAAAACAACATAAAAATCATAAATCAGCTCCACCTATCGAGTGCCGGTGTTATCATTAAGATACAGTTTACTGCACTAGCGCCACCTCGCCTCTGCCACGGCAAAGACACAAACTATTCGTCTCTGAATATTTTGTATGTGTGCTCCGTGGAAACTCGTGGTCATGCGTATTTTTATGTGTGTGCGTTCCTATAGCTACGCGGGCTTTGCTGACACACAATGACAAAAATCACGCACACAACTGCATGAAAAGCCAGTGTCTTGTTCGAGTTGTTCACGAAAAATTACGATCTTAACCGAACATTTCCGACGAAAGTTTGCTATGCAATGCGAATATTTTAAGAAGTAACATTGTTTCATTGAATTTTATATGTTTAGATGGCCATCATTTTTTTGTCGTATTAATTTTCCTTTTTACTACGTAATTTCAATAGTCAATAGTAGCCATTATTGTTTGATGTGTGTTGTGTTTGTGACTTACGCTATCAGATATTTAGGATTTTAACATTGTGATTAGAGTGAAAAATGGATAATATTGTCTGTGAAAGTTGTTCAGATGGTGTGTGTATTGATAAAATAAAATATGACGCGTTTTCAAAACTATCTTTTAGTGAAAAAAAAACAAGTTATCGAGTTATGTCGTCCTACACCGGATTTGCAATTAATACAAACTAAAGGTAAAGTCAATCGTAAATTCAATACAAAACAATATGTTCATTATCATTGGCTGACAGGTTGCATACACAGTGATCGGTTATTTTGTTTCGTTTGTATATTATTTTCAAATAATAAAACCGGCTGAAAACGAAGACTCTTGGGATGGTGAGACATTAAGTCAAGTTTCGTATTTGTTACACAATTTAGAAGACTTTCAAATCCAGTTTTTACTTCATGTGTTTAACGAAATATTCGCAGAAACTGATGTGCTTTACGAAATTATGCAAAAAAAAGACATCAGATGTGACTAAAAAAATTAGGGACTGAATCGTTTTTGGAATCATTCGGATCTAGGTTTGAATACATTTTTGAAGGCGTAAAAATAATCACAGGGCCGCCAAAACAAAAACGTAATGTTGTGGACGCGAAAACCAATTTTTATTGAAATTATAGACAATATAGGTATCCATCGAATGTCGCGACCGATATAAAAATCTGAGTTAAAATTTTTTGGACTACTTTCATGCGAAAATTTCAATAAATATAATGACAATTTTCCGGTTGAATTAGTATCGCAATTCGTAAGTGTTTATAAATTATACGACTTTAACTTAGACCGCCTTATCAATGAGCTCAAATGTGTTTATAAATCAAAAACAAGTCACCCTATGTCACTGTTTGCTGATGACAGCACTGTGACCATTAAGAATACTGATGATCGAAACCACAATGACGTTGTCTCTCAGACGATAACCTCTATAGTGAAATGGTTAGATAACAATAATCTTAAAATAAATATTGATAAGACGAAATTAATGATGTTTAGCCAACGTGCAAATCCTAATATGACAGTATGCTATAACAATAAAATGATAACACAAGTAGATACATCCAAATTCCTAGGTTTAACGATTGACAAAAAATTAGACTGGAAAGCACACACGGAGGAGCTAACTAAACGAATTAGCAAATCAGCCTATGCCCTATTTAAACTGACCCCAGTGATCAACGTCGATGCTTTAGTCACAGCATATCATGGTTTGGTGAGTTCAGTGTTGAGGTATGGTGTCATTTTCTGGGGTAACTCAACCAACAAGGAAATAGTGTTTAAAGCTCAAAAAAGGTGCATTAGGTCAATGTTCAGACTCCACAATTTAGACTCTTGCAAGCCATTTTTTATCAAATACAAATTATTGACATTTCCATGCTTATATATTTTTGAGGTAGCTGTATTTGTTAAGACGAATCCAGAACTGTTTACCAGAATATCATTTTATAACACACGAACTCGACCACAGAACAATAACTTGTGCGTAAAAAGGTCCCACACAGCATTGATGCATAAAAGTGTTTTTTGTATGGCACCAACCATATACAACCACATACCTAGTTCAATTAAAGAATTGAACATACTCTTATTTAAGAAAAAGTTTAAATCTTTGCTATTGAATAAGGCATATTACAGCATTTCGGAATTTTTGACAGATAAAATGTAATGACTCTCTTTGACCTTAGTTAGTACTCATTGACCTAGTATGTTATTAATTTAACATTGCACGTGACATTTTGTATTACTTTAATTATTATTATTTTTATATTTTTCCTTTTGACATTTTTTATTTACATTTTTATATTTTTCCTTGACATTTATATACTTTTCTTTGTTTTTATTTTTGTCAAATCAATTAATACTATATGCATTCCATTAATCTAGTTATGTTATCAATTTTAATATCAATGACCTCTATAAATATTTGTACGCCTTCGGGTATAACATAGCGCTCTTCTAAATTTTTGTAACAACTATTTATTGTACCTGTGTTAACAAATGAATAAATGAGTTATGACTTATAATCTGCCGAATTCAAAAACCTTAGTAAGTATTTACAAAATTATAGAAAATTTTTACGAAAATAAACTAGATACAGTTTTTCCCGAAGTACTGTGTTTGGCAAAATTAATTGTTACAGTTCCCGCGAGCAGTGCTTCAACCGAAAGGTCATTCTCGTCGCTAAAACGTATACACACCTACTTAAGAAATACACAAGGCCAGCAACGACTTACAGATCTTTCCACGATTTCAATAGAAAAAAACCTTCTTACGGAAATAAAACGCCTTCCCAACTTTTACGATTCCATATTGCAGATATTCTTACAGAAATATAGGCGTGTAGATTTAATATACAAATAAAACAATCCTATATACTTAGTATACTCACACCACCATCTTTTCAATGATTTTATTTAAGTTTTGCAAATCACACAAACATTACAAAACATCAAACAAACGCGCCGAAAGGCCACTTCGACTATCGGTAAATTGATGTCTATAAAATCAGTCAATCTATGGATATTTGAGTTGGCATTTGGCAATTACTTACATCATAATCGACAAGACGACGAACCAAAACCAACGTGCTAGTATTTTTGGTGAGTACAATTTTCTGCCTACCCTGTCTTAAAACGGTGTGCACGCCACTGGTAATTGTAGCTATGAAATAAGTTGGCCGGTGATTGGTCAAAACGTTTTCAAAATGAAAAATTAAGATAGATGTTTTATGGAACACCTTGGGAATGTATTCAGAATTTTAACTACTCCTGTTCATCTTCGAGGCCAGTTGATTCAACAGGCGTGCTACAAGCCCTACGAACTACGAACGGACAAATTTATACATAATCGATCAAAATTCATTTATTAAAATTAAGCTAAGAATGAACACTGAACGTCAAAATTACATAAAACAGTCCCCCAAAACGCCCGCCCTTCACCACTTGTGCAGTAGTACAATAGGATGAAAAGCAAAACCCTCGTCATCTAAATTAAATATGCTTCTGACAATCATAGCTACTAGGTCGTGAAGGTCGCTTAATCACTTCTGTAAGAGGCCTATCTTCAACTGCAAACTAATTTAACTGTCTATTTCCCAGAGCTTGAAGCTCTCGTAACTTCCAAATTAGCATCTATAGAACTGTCGTAACTCCGACATTGCATTTCTGTCACCAAACACATAAGACCGTGAACACTCCGTTTGTAGAACAATGAACATTTTTACGTCTGGTCTAGACTCTGTCGCATCGGGGACGAACGGCGACACAATTATTTTAATGTAGGTATTATTGTGCTTGTGAGTTGTGACATAAAAATAACCAGTGACCGTTTTATTAAATGTCGTATGTATTAGGAACATTAAGTCGTATGTACAGACGCCAACACATCAAGCTACTACAATCTATCAAATTTTGTTTTTTCTTTTTATTGACAATGGGCTCACTCTTGACCCCAATCCAGCCCAGAGGCAGGGATGAGATCCACGGTGGAACGAGCTTGCCCAGAAGAAGCCTATTCACTCTCGCCTTGAAGAGATTCGGGTTGTATGAACTCGGGAATGCAGACGCAGGCAGACGGTTCCACTCCTTAGCTGTGCGCATCAGAAAAGATGACGAGAAGCGCTTAGTGCGTATACCTATATGGTATAAATTTCTTTAATAGATTTTTATCTTTATCGCTAAAGCATTAGGTTCAATATTGATTGGGAAAATTTGACAGTTTCGGGTAGCTTCATGTGCTGGCGTCTGTACATACGACTTTATGTTCCTCATTTTTTTATTTGAAAATAATATTGTGAAGTGACTCGAAGTATCGAAGAAAAAGACATGTTGCGCCGACCCCAAATAAATTGGGCTAAGGGCAATAAAATGATGAAGTAAAGTGACTCGTCTACAAAATCCGAGACGTGAGTCAGTCTTTAGACTATTCTAACAAGAGCAATAATGTTGGCGTTGTCGCATATCACCTATAAACGGTTTGCATTTTTACGGGGTAAAGGACATAAGGAACAACAACCATATTATTAATTTTTATTGCAATATTATTATCACACATAAACACGATCGTCCAATAATATTGCCCCAGCTGATATATCACGCAAAAATTTTAATCCTTCGGCAAATAATAGCTTGATCGGATCGGTGATTTTCAAACAGCCATCCATCATGGGCCATGGCATGCAAATATGCACACCTGTGTAGAATCAAAGTGGTTAGTTTTACTTTTATGAACACAAATTTTCGCCTAGTTTATGTTTCATCAGGTTTCAGTGTTTAACAAGCTATGCACAATTTTCAGGATGAAAAGTTTTTATCGTTGTGCAAGGGCAAAGTTTGTTTTGCCTAATCAAAACCGGTTTGGTTTAATTAACCAAACCGATTTCGATAAGGCTATGTTTGTTAACAGAATACTAAAGCTTATCGTATAACCTTCTACTGATTTGTCAATTTTACATTTTGGGCGAAAGCCTTCGATCAATAATAGTACTAGATTAAGGATCAGGAACAAAAATCAGTCGCTCAAGTGGCCACGTTTGCACACACGTAAACATCTACATTTCTTAGAAAGAAGTTTAATAATATTAACAACTTCAGTTTATTATAAACCTTAATGCTTAAACATAAAGTTTAATTACCATTGCAAAATAATATTTAAAATGTCGCTTGAAAATAAAATCATTCTATTTTTTAATTTTCAGTCATTTATTCTAAAATGAAACAGTAATAAAGTTAAAAACATACTAATTTGAAATAAGACCACAAAAGTATTTGTGGTCTTATTTTTCGGGCCGTTTTTGAAGCGCTTATCGGGAATCTAGTACTATTGATAGAAGGCGAAAGCCAAATAATTCGGGATAAGGCAGGAGGATGATGCTGATAATAATTATGAAAGGTTAAATTCATCACACAGGGAACTTTACAGTATGCCAATTGTCGTACTAAAAAACAACAAAAAGTCATGACAGCGACAATCAAAGTCAAATACTTGTCAAAAATGCAGGAAATTTAGAGTAATTTTTGACGGATTAAGACTTGAGATTATAAAAGCAAACGTTCTTAAAAATATGAGAAGTGTCCCTCTGTAGTGTGTTCTATATTAGATATCGATTCCCACCACATCTGTGAAGTTTCGACATTTAATATAATTTGAACTTGTACACACAGGACATCAGACATTCAGGCACCAAAATGTATAGCTAATTCTCCCTTATAGTCTCAGTAGATTAAACCATTCTCATTTGAAGTAGATTATACCAACCTAACAATTATAGCTTTACTCCGACATTTAACTTCCTACACCCGTAGCACGAAGAGGGCCTCACCAAGATCAGTTCAATTAAATCTATGGATAAAAACTGGGAGCTATTACACATTACATGCCGTAATAAATGGAGAAGGCTTTGCAACTGTGTCCATTGTATGGTGTATAAAAAGTAATTGCTGTGTTCATAATAACGTCGATTCATAGACTACGCTAATTACAGACTTCTCGTATTCTTCCCATGAACGTCATAAAGCGCTATGAAGTATGATTAAGTTGAAGAAACATAATGCACATATAACTTTAAATTACGTGTGCATCTGCACAGTACATTAGGTAATACAGGCTTGTGTCCACAACTCCACGTCAATGCGCGTATTTTGCGTACATAGTACATTATAGAAAAAACAACCAATAAGAGCCTGCTACAATTTTGTAGTGTGTACAATCAGGAGCCGTATTATGACGGTTTAATGCCATCAGAATTCCAGTGTAACAGAGAAACGGAGATGACTGATATAGCACCATCCCTTTTTCGCACTGGTATCATGATGGCATTAATACTTCGTGATACGGCCCTAGGCACGTTTATTTAACCATTAATGTTTGGCCAAATGATTTCCTAATTCGCTAGTAAACTTTATTCGAAAGTAGATTGATCCTATCCTATGTGATTGATAGGCCTGTGCCTATCAATCACAACCCGAATCATTTTGAAGGATACTGCTACCCATTGGTAAATATGTTCGAAAAATTTGTTGTTGTTTACTGTTAGTGTGTTACGCAATTACCACGCGGATTAATGTTTGGCCAAATGATTTCTTAATTTCTAATTCGCTATCATACTTAATTCAAAATAGATTGCTCCTATTACAGGCAACAAAAAGCCGCATGTAGAGGAATCGCCTTCCTCTTACCCCTAGCAATAAGTCTCAACACAGACGTCTAGTAGGTACTTAATCTTAACTAAGACACAACCTCAAAACTATTGCCAAGTCCGCGACTCCTCACACAATGGGCCGCAATACGCGACCTACATACCGCATCCATCACATTACTGATATTACGCGCTCCGCACATTTGTCGAACAATTCCGTCTTAGGCGCAAGGTCGTTGAACCCATCTGCCGAACTACGCACACTTGTCGCACCCTCAGTGGAATAAAGTTGTATGTGCTGTTATGATTAATTAATTGTAACGGGTAAATTGTGTGCAGAACTGCAGATTTCTTGATGAATAATCTATAGCAGGAGGGGAGGGTTATGTTTTGGACAGTGGCTAATGTCCAGCAGTGGACGGTAATGACGTGGATATTATGAAGATGGATCTATAGGATTGGCTTTACAGTTCGATCCTGTGTTCCTGTAGTCATCACATCACAACACAATCTCTTTTATTATCTTTAAATATTTGATTAACATTTTGTGCTTAGTTTTTTTTTTAACGGATCATATTTCGCTGCTTTGAGATCTCTGATTCTGATAGTACACACGGCTACACATCAAGCTATGCAAAACCAGTATTAGCTGACCGTTCATTGTGAGAAAATATCATACAAAGTGAGGCCAAGACAAACTGGTTTTGTATAGCTTGACGTGTAGCCGTGTGTACAGCACCCTTTATTGCGTAACACACTTTCAATTTGAATCCTTTTGAAGGATATTGCTAATCCATTGCTTTGCTCAACAACGTAAATAACGCAATGAATGTTGTTGAACTGCCAAAAATGGAAGCCATTGTTACTGATAGTCTTTTATGCAACCACCCCGCTGGAACTCAAACTATTTTCAAATAAACCAACCACACCAACTCACATTGTTTAAAAAAAAAAATTAACAGAACCAAATTCATTCCTCGATGTTAAAGGCTAGGTGCACTTACGACTTTATTCCTCTAAAGGTTACACAGATGCGCCGATGTGTTTATCGCTATCTACCCGCCACCTACTAACGAAACACATGTGCATGTCTACGAGCGAACACCGGATGTGGACGACAGAGAAATTGTTTGTGATCGAATTACACAACTCAAGATGTTTGCGGATATTTTTATCAGTTTATTTAAACAGTTGTAAAGCTTCCACGAGAGAATTTTACGTAGAGCAAAGTCTATGAGCGATTCGCTTCGTATACAGTCACGAGCACCAATAAATATGTCAACACTTGCCAACTTTCAATTGCGATTTTTTCGTGAAATAACGATTGCAACGTTGAAATACGACACATTACATAAACCTATGGGTTCGAAAATGCTATGTTCGTAACAACATAAAAATTTCATTAAAAAATAAAGGAGTAAATCACTTTTGAATAAAGCCGAGTGTATATATACTTTTGCTCGTGACTGTACAACGCAACGAGTTCACTCTAACTAAAATACTCTAGATGTCTACAGTCTAATAAAGTTTGCGAATTTTGCTCTATAGCTTTAATGCTCCATTATGAAATTCATAGGCGAAGCGTTTTGCATTGATCACTCTTGAACGTTTACTTAAGAAAAGGGACCTTTTCTTAAAAGGGAATTCCTTAAGGGAGGGAAAGGGGCCCCCTTCTCTTTCTTTAACTAAAACATGGCGTCGAAAAATTCCTCCGCATCGCTGTTGACTGGTAACGTACCCAAGAGACTGGCGGCATTGCCACGTTATATGGAAATGTTGAGCCTCTGGCCAAGGTAACAAGCCAACCCTTGAGTCATGGGAAGTGTCAACCAGCCGTTACGTTATATTAATTCGAGTTCAGAATCCCGCCATTATCAATAAATAAACTGCGTAATGAAAAATTCTTTACTTTTTTTTACCAAACAGAACGGACCTTGGCAATGAGCCCTATACACGCTTGAATGACAGATGCTTGCCCAAGTGTCAATGTCAACAGTGTTACCTCACAGCTCAATGACCTGACTTTTTGTTTACAGGACAAATTAGTAGAAGGTCGCTAAACGATACCCTCAGAACAACTGTTGAATTTGAACGATGTTATTTCTTGGAAACTTTTCCAAGAATATACAAGCTGCAGGCGTTGCAGCTCTACCGCAGCATACTAGTCCAAACTACACAGCGCCGTTAGTCTAGTGGTCGCAAGCGCTACTGCTAAGCACGAGGTACTGGGTTCGATTCCCAGGTCGGGCAAAGGGTCCTTGGGTTTTTCCGCCTGGAATTTCTCAGTAATAGCCTGGAGTTTGGATTAGAGCCCGGTTGATGGCAAATGCTCGCCCAATATTATATGGGACTAAAACATAACTGGCCAAATGCGGGTGTACTAGCATGTCTATAGGTACACCTCTGTCCAACCCTTAGAAGATAACAGGCGTGATGTTATGTTAAGTGTTCTCCTTCTATATTATGTACTTGGTCTACACTTTAACCCTCAAGGTCCTGAATACAGCCTCTTACATACCTCCTTACACATAACCTTTTATACTATGGTAAGCTTAAGGTCCAAAATGGATATAACGTGAACAATAATATTAGCTAAGCCATCCATTAGAGAACAAGGACCCTTCATCACATCTGACAGTTTAACACTAGAGCCCTTACGCAACAATAGGAGGGTAAGCTTGGGGGCGCGAAAAGTGGAGATTAAAAACATAGCCGTGTAATAATTATCTTGATAGCTCCTGTGATCCTCGTGGCAGCAATATTTCAAATATTACTTTCAACTATCTCCCGTATAAAATATGCACAGCTTTTGATTTTTTTTTTTTTTTTACAATGTGACATATATGTATATATTTTTTGTTAACCGATGTTGTCCCACAGCAGGGGAAAGGTCTCCCCCATACTTTTCGGATTTTCCTTACCTTGATAATAATTATAAGGTGATAATATTGCTGTAAAATAAAGTTTATAAATCGCACAAAAAAATTGTAAGTTGTAAAGATTACACTACAAATGACTACAATGAAACATACCGCGAGAATTAAAAATTCAAGATTCTTATCTAACGCGTATTATATTATATCTTAAAAACACGATTAGAATAGAGCGAGAGTAACGTTACTCAGCTCAATTTGCGAATATTAGCTAGACACACGATTTTGCTTATTTCGGGAGGACTCATAAAGATGGACTTATGAGTATGATGTAATAATAATAGTAGTCCTCCAGACCGAATATCGGCCATCGCGAATAAAAACACGACTTGACAGTTATCCTTACGCCCGAAAGGTACTTTCCCGTCCAAAAAAAAAAAAACACTTGTTTTGTCGTATCAACAACTTTCGGACGGAACCGTCGGCGTCGTTGACAGACTTAGAGAGTATAGACCCCCTGATGTTTATACCCGAAACCTTCGTAATTCGCCTGCATAGCCGTATACACGTATATTTACATCGAACATTATGTAAATTGACGTCTGATTCAGTGGGGAGCGACGCGTATCTCCGGCCCTTGCGTGTGCAGGCTATTGTCGTATAACAAGGAGGCACAGAAGGCCGTACTGCCCTAGTCTGGAGTTTGAACAAGATAAGGAACGTGGCGAACTTGTGGTCGAGTAGTACATTATGTTATAAAGGTCTGAGGAACAGGGAGAAAAGGTCACTAATCCTCCATAGAAAAGGGAGGATCCTCCGACCAGACGGGTGTTGTGTCTGGTCGGCAACTGCCTGATTTTGACGTCGAGACGTTGTATATGTGCTAGTTGCGCGGTAAACTCTGCTTGCGTGATGCAGGATTTTGCGTGACGTCAGTATGATACGTAGTTCGCACATGTGGCGATATAGAAGCCGCCACAATGTAAAGCTACTCTTTGTCGTAATGGCACGAATTTGACAGTAACTAACGCCATAGTAAAAATATTAGCCAATCAGCAAGGTGGAAAGCGTTGCTACCCAGAATTTGTCGGACACGAAGGTATTTGGGTATTGTTTCTATTGGACAGTGCTGGGTGCTGCAAGGACTGATGAGTCTCGAACTACTGCAATATTTTTCCATCATGGTTTAGCATCACATGAGGTCTGTGAGTTTGTTACGGGGCATTGTTCAGACTGGTCCTACTACTCCAACGATCTGCTCCAATAAAAGATGTACGGTGATGACATAATAGTAGCGTAGAGAAGCTACGCTACCATTAATATGTCATCACCGTACATCTTTTATGGTAAGTAGGTATTGGTAAACGCTAGTGGTTGTTTCTACAATATAAATTCAGTCAAGTTATGTGGTTTTGAAATACTTCGCGAAAACTTCCAATGCTTTACATAAACCATGCTTGAAGGCTTCCCGCAGACGTGACCAAACAATTTCCGTGAAATTTTAAGTAAGTAATAGAAATTGTTTTACTAGAGTCGCGTCGCGCCTGTCTGCGGGAGTCTATGTAAGTTTAACGACATTTCCTTTCGAATATTACGCGATGTTGAAACTCAAAACAATTTATCGAGAACTCCGCACATCACTCAAACGGATCACTTAAGATTTTGTACCACTTGGATCTCAGCCAACACCATAAAAGCAGAAAAAGAAATAACATACATATGGGATACTACTATACCATAAATATTTTATATAAATAATTTAAGTATACGATGACTAAATCAACAGCGTACTGGTGTCGGTAGGTGATGTAGTATGGAAAGGCTATTCCAAGTATATTCGATTTTTCCTTGATGATAAGGAGTATAAAGAAAATAAATAAATAATGAATGGCGTGCAATAGGAGAGGCCTATGTTCAGCAGTAGAATGCTATAAGCTGAATGATGATAATAACATAAAAAAATCAAATAAGCAGCTACACAAATACCACCTCAAAGTTAACATCAGTAGAGACGTTTTTCTAACTTATGAAAAAGGAACAAGATACCTTGTGAAAAAAAGGAAAAAGATAAACCAAAATAAAAGTTTACAAAATAAAGCCAAAGAAAACGGTCATGTGCGAAAATTGACTTGCTATATTCTCCTAAATTACTCTATTGAAACTATCATCTCAGAAAGTCACGCTATATCCAATTATCCATGTCTAAAGCCTCGAACATTGTACATAAGGGAATGCCCAAGTCACGTACTGTTCTAGCTGCACGTTTTGGGGTGGGCATTGGGAGATTGATTTATCACTACAAACAGCTCTGATAGTTTGTTGTTGTCTACATCTTTACCAATCTATAACTTTATTGCAAGACCACATCAAACAATGTCAATGTATGGCTTGGCTGATTGGCTCCAATATCAATGTATCAGAGGGGCAATTCTCGTAATTTTAAGAACGTTCACAGTCTGATCTCAGTCTCAATCTGTCAAAAAATACTTCTAATTTCCCTACATTTTGACAAGTTTTTGACGTTTGTTTGTCGCTGAGATGAGACTGCGACTAGATTTTGAACGTTTTAAATTACAAGAATTGGCCTTCTGATCTATACTTAATATTATAAAGTGGTAAGTTTTTTTGAGTGTGTATGAATGGGGTTAATCTTCGGAACTACTCATCCGATTCCGGAAATCCTTTCACTAATTGGAATCTACATTATCCTCGAGTCTCATAGGATGTGTTTTATGTTAAAACGAGTATCTTTACTCTAACGAAGTTGCGGGTAGAAGCTATCTATTCTTCTTCTCAGCGTGTCGATGGCAAAAATATAGTTTTTGGAACGAAGTTCCTTATCGCGCGTTGCGAAAGGGGGCTAGACGGAAAAAATTAAGACCAAAAGTTGGAACGACACTTTTTGCTATAGTTGTAAGCCGTGCGGCGTGCGCGTGTGTCTCTGTCTGTCTCTCTCTCTCTCTCTTATAGAAAGCAAGCCAGTTATACTTCGTTCCATCCGGGTGTCCCTTGACACCTCTCCAGATTTTTTTTTTCTTAAATTTATTTGGCCCAAAATTCAGCAACGCGGGTAGCATTCGCTGACGCAGCCATTAGGTCCTCACGTGTGCAGGTGACAGGGCATGCGGTGCAAGATGAGAGGTGAGCCATTGTGCCGGGAGCAGCAAACACTGCGTTACCTTGGTTCGGGTGACAGATCTCGGCGACAAGTGACAGTCCAGGAATGTGAGGTCTGCTTTGGGTGGAATCCCGATGGGGTATCATATTGTTAGATAAGGACCTGAATCGACTTCGGTCAATTTAGAATCTAAAAGTAGAGTTAATTTAGAATCGAAAAGTCAATCAATTTAATATCTCCAGTACTGTTTACCTTTATTATCTCATAAAAGATATTCTGTTACTACAGACAGATATATTATCTTATCTGTATCTTTTTTGATCAGATTGATGTCCTCAACATTTTCCTCGTTCTGTTCCTTCACTTTTATCGTTTATTACCCTTTCCTGCTATTAGCCGTTAACGTGTACAGTAATCACAAGCCTCGTAAACTTTATTGCAGGGAAGTGCACAATCTGTCTCGTAAATAGTATACTATCATTACAATTTCTTAACATTACAGTTTTAGTGTCTATATTTATTCCAGTGTATGTATTCGGATTCTCAATAACAAGACAGATTCAGACAAGGCTACAAAATCAGGTAACAGTCTTAAGCAATCAAACGGTAGCACTCTAACAGATTGTACACTTAAACACGAGCAAACTTACAAAAAACCTAATCAAAACTTCTAACAAACAATATCTACAAACACTCGTACACAAAAGTTACATATTTCCCCTAACAAAATAGCGCACGCACCTGCCTACCTTGATTATTCCCTTCCGCCCTTTCGAGCCAGAAGGTAAAAAAATGTACTCCAACGTCCCCTGCATGCATGCGTGCGTGACCGGTAATAAGAAACTATGGCTCAAGTGGTCTGTTGTTATAAGGTAGAGAAGGTGGAATAGGTTCAGTCCTTGCAATTTGCAGGCATGAAGTGGTATTTGCAAAGCACGGTGCAACAAGATCCCTTCCAAATTGTATATTGTATTACGTAATTATGGGGACGTCTTCTTCTTCGTGTCGCTGGCACAACAGTATTTCAGATCTTTTTGGCCCATAATTTACGCCACCCCTAAGACGACCCACTGACCGAATTAAAAGCCTTGGAAAGGAAGGCTCTATATCACTGGGCTTCGTTAAAGGGTACTTGAATTGTGGCCCAAAAATCGTGAAAAACAGGTCATCAAACCGGTAATCGGTATCATCTGTTTACAGGAATCCTTTTAGGGACAAAAACATCTAATGTAAAGGTTGTCTTGATGATAGATAGTCTTAGTCTTAACATATATAGCGTTTTGTATTAGGGAGTGGGCCTTCTGTAAGTAAAATCTAATTGTGTTCTGTCTAAGTCTGAAATAGCGAGGTGCACCGTGCAAGGAAGCCAGAAATTGATGAATATAAAAATACAGGATAATGTGTTCTGTATGCTAATTCATGATAGTAAAATGTCGGTAAAGTTCCGAGTCGTAAGAAATGAGTGTCTGGGTAAAAGACTGTATAAGTAAAAGCCAAAACATTCTGTTTAAGTATAGTTATATTAGTTACCTATTCACTCTCTTCAGGGCGAGAGTGAATAGGCTTCTTCTGGGCAAGCTCGTTCCACCGTAGATCTCTTCCCTGCCTCTGGGCTGGATTGAGGTCAAGAGTGAGCCCATTGTCAATAAAAAAAGTTTTAAAAAAAAATATAAATATTAGCTGTTGCTCGCGACTTCGTCTGGAATCAAGGATGAAAAAAGCCAATGTCCTTATCCAGGACATGGTCTATATGTGTGCCAAATGCATCTGGAATTGCGTGATTGAGTAACAAACAAACAAACTCACTTCCGCATTTATAATATTAGTTAGGATGAAGTTGTCAATATAAACAGGTATTCATTTATAATGTATAAACAAGTATAAGACAAATCCTGTTTCAACCCGAAATTGCATTACGTCGTTGAATTCCTCCGTAGGTTCCTTGCTATTAACAACACCTCTTTCCGTCTCATCACTAGAAAGAATAAATACATACTTCCAAGTTCCAACGAGTCTACCCTTCATGGTCCAATAATTTCACCAGTTATTAATAACCGTGGATCGGTGAATGGTTTCCGTAGCGTCGTATTATTTATAGGTCATTTTTATGATCAGGGGCGGTCTGGTACCGGGAACCGGGGAAGGGAACGTTGCTGTTAAATGTATTCCCGATATAGGCAAGTAGACGAATGACTGACTGGCTACTGGTTAAATGTTAAGTCGTAAATTATGATGATGGTTTAGAGGCATGAGGAACAGGGAGTAAAGTTCACACAACCTCCATAGAAAAGGGAGGATCCTCCGACCAGACGGGTGTTGTGTCTGGCGGGCATTTGCCCAATGATTGATGTTGGGAAATTGTATCTATGCTAATTGCGCGGTAAACTCTGCCTGCGAGATGCAGGATTTGCGTGACGTCAGTATGACGCGTTGTTCGCATGTGGCGTTGTAGATACCGCTACAATGGGATGGGTTGATAGATTCCTTGAATGGTCATGAATATCGCAATTATGATTCGTAATATTTTCACTAACGGTAAAGGTGGCGTGACGAACTGATAAGTTTGCAGGGTCAACATGGCCAGAGATCGCACAAGACAGGGAGGTTTGGAAGGAAAAAGGGGAGGCCTTTGCCCAGCAGTTTGACACAGAATAGGCAAACAAAAAAAAGCCATATGTATATTTTCATTCATCGAAACATTATATCTATCAGCTTTCTTTTTCAATTTTCTTCCTTTCTTCTTACTCATAATCTAATATTTTCTCTCATTCACCATTTACTTTTATTTCTTTATTTTCCGAACACCCAATCTCATCACTACAAACCGTATGCAGGTGCCGTTCGGGACCTGAAAACAATATTGATAAACTGTTCCTCCGAACCGCACGTTACAAAATTTTGTTTCAGTGCGGTTAGTGGAAGTGCTTAGATGCGGTTCGGGCAAGTGCTGTTGAAATCTGTGCTCTGGGTGGATAACCTCAAAAAAATAACTCGGCAAATACTTTTCACCCAAAACCAGATGAATATCAAGTAACAACCCAAAACAAAACTCCGTTCGCTTATTTTCTTTACACTTAAAAGTTATTTCATGAACATCCTACCCGTACCGTCTGTATCTTAGTTCCGCTTTGAATATATTCCTGAATCCTCAAAGTTTCGGCAGCAACTTATCTTGGCTTTACACCTTGTAAAGTAAAACTTGTCGTGGATGATGACGTTCCGTACATAAAGGGTGCCGGGACCCCATTACTAAGACTGCTGCCCGTCCGTCTGTCACAGGGCTGTCTTTTAAACCATAATATGTAGGTAGACAATTGAAATTTTCACAAAGTGTGAAAATGATGAGCGCTATAACAACAAATAAAGAAAATAAAATACAGTAAAAAAATTAAAGGTGTACAAGAAACGTGTTTTATTTCGGCGTTTTTTGCCTTGTGGTACGGAACGATTCGTGTATTTCTATTTAGAGATGTTTCATCAAAGCAGCATATGCATGGATGTTTCAGCATATTAGTATCGCAAAAGGATAAGCCAACTTTTTATCCTGCTCTTTCAGCGGTTGTTGAAGGCTAAAATAGATATCGTGTTATCTTCCCCATGATCCTGTTTCATACTCACACATGGGATTCTGACTGTTATGTAATTATATGTACAATTTATGCTATATTTACGAGTACATATTTATTAAGTGTTATTTCCTTACACATTATAAATTATGTTAGTTAATAATACAAACATAATTTAAGTAATACTAACAAAATTATGGGTAACATAAGCATAAACATCCTATAATGTTCCCACTGCTGGGACATAGGCCTCTTCTCGGTGAGAGGGAGTGGACCGTACTACACCACGCCGGCCAAGAGCGGGTTGGTAGATATCAAATGTCTTCGAAATTATAGGTAATGTGCCTAAATTAAAGATGAATATATTACGTTTAGTTGTAGATTTTTGCTAACTGCACTGTCAACTACAGAAAAAACTTGCATGGATATGATGGATCTGATTGCAAAGTAAACCCCCAATCATCATTCTTTAATGTTTACAAGGGGTACGACTGTGGTTTGGCCTAACAGGAGTGTTCGTTGTTGCCAAACATAGCTTTTAACTTTGTATGAGATACATGAAATCAAAAAAAATCTAGGGCTGCCGCTTCGACTTGATAGAATTGCACCGGACACAGTGTACGTCCTTGTGGTACTCCTTAAAATAAAACAACTATACTAACACATTGTGTTCTGTACAACCCAATATCTCACAAAACGAATTACCAATTACCAAGCACACTCGATCAAATTAAAGTCCAACAATAAACATTCATGAGCGAACGCATTCTGCCCACGCTAATGACTCGAAGCCCGGGGGCTGTTCAAACGAAAAAAGGGGGGCATTTTCATCGGCAAGAAATGGAGCACAGTCACGGCATTGTGACATTTCGAAGACATTGACGCCGATTCCCTTATTCACAATCTAAACTAAATTTAAGTTCAGTGCGTCTTTTTCTTTCTATTTCATTACGAAAAGGAAAGAAGATAGATTTATTAGTTTAGTCCTGTCAAATTAAGATACTGCATAAACAAATTAGACATGGTTAAAAACATGGCTACTAAAAATACGTCAATTTACGTCAGGCGCTGACTAATTTGACAGGACTAAACTAATATTTATCCTCTAAGGGACAGAGGTTCTTAAAGAGACTTCTTAATGAAATAGAAAGAAAAAGATGCACTGAACTTAAATTTAGTTTAGTTTGTGAACAAGGGAATCGGCGCCATTGACTATTCAAGGAATAAATAAAAGAAATAATACTGGAGCACGGAAAAAATTAAGTACAAATGTTTCACAATATGACGACCACCATCCGCTATATTGAATTACCTATGACGTCGTAATTTAGCTAGAGCAAATTCTAGATCAACACAGTCTAACGCCACTTCACACACAAAACATAACATCACGCCTGTTGGCTCAGGAGGGTTAGGCACACACACTTCTTCTTCCCAGCGATAGCACTAGGAAGTGGTGAAGGGCGGGCGTTTTTGGGGGACTGTCTTTTGTAATTTTGGCATTTTAAAAGTGCTGATTCTTAATTGCCTAATTTGAATAAATGACTTTTGATTTTGATCTTGACACATGCCACATTTCGCCAATTATGTTTAAGTCCCAAGTAATATCAACTGGGCACAAATTCGGGCTCATTCAGATTCATTCCACTCCAAATTCATTTATTGTAATCGAATCAGTAGGTTATGATTCGCAATCATTGTTTTTATCTGTACCGTAGTCGGGTATATATCATAAACAATTTCCACCATACAAACAGATTAGTCAATCAACGCTTCACCTTGAATTTTCGTCTTCAGCATGACTAAAAAATTAAGGTTTTTATTTATAAACGATGATTAAAACATAAGTGACGTTCAAGCGTCAAAAATGTATTCTTAGACAGTCTCTAATCAAGTAATCACTACTTAACTTTACGCAACGTTTATGAACAAAGGGGTGTAAAGTAAGTGCAACTAAACTTTTAATCTCGTGGATTATATGGTGATATAAGCTTTGATTTCCTCTTTGACAGTTTCTATCTTTAAATCCTTGTGAATTCTGTCGTTTGTGTTGTGAATTCCTAGTATAAGAAATGTATTCAGGCCTCTCATATTTTATTGTCAATTCCCTAGTGTTTTATGAGTCCATAAAAGCGCAATATTTTCATAAGGAAAATCGTGAACCAGGTCGGGATGGCGCGGTAAGTCATCATATACATTCCGCTTCTTGTCTCTTCGGTTCATTTAGGAAAGTATATCTATGTAATATTTCTTCTAAAAGTCCTGGGTTTCGATTGTAGAATAGAACAGAATACTCTTTATTATGTACACAATACGTTACACAGGGTGATAGGGTTTGTTACGAGGCATTTGATAAATATTCAAGTTTGTCTGACACAGTCGTAATATTTGGGTTATCTATCAACCTTGACGATGTCGCTGATGCGTTACGGCTTCTGAACAATAATGTATGTACCCATTGTTGGGACACATGGTCGAAGATGGAACGATATTCATTTAGTTAAATGATAATATGGTAAAATGCCTTTGCATAATCTATTTTTTTTTCTTTACTTGGAATCGTGTGGGGTGTGGGTCCATTTGCACAAATCAGTTTGTGGCTTTGATCATAATGGATAGACATTACTTTACAGTATATCCAGACTAAAATATAGACTCAGAATCTTTAGTATCATACTTGATTATCAGATTAGATCATAATTATTTTCCGGCAGACAACATCGAATCTTTCACATAAGTTCAAAACCAATCTATACTAACAATATTTCTGAAGAGTTTGTTTGTATTTTGTTTAAACGCGCTAATCTGTGGAATTACCGGTCGGATTTGAAAATCCTTTATGCTTTTGATAGCCCAATTATTGAGGAAGGCTACTGAAATCACGCTAGGTCCCTTAGTAGCCGAGCAAAAACAAAAAAGTCAGGAAAGAACAATGAGCGAAAACGAAGCAGGCGTTGCGATGCGACGGAGCGGGTCGCGGAAACAAGAAATTACACGCGGACGAAGTCGCGAGCAGAAGCGAGTCAAAACATAAAACAGATCATCAGTCAGTAGTTAAATCCTTTGAAGAAATGGATCATCCAAAGTCACCCGTCCAGAAAACATATATGAACCACAAGGCCAGTACCTAGACATAAAAGATGACTCACCACCAGGGCCTGATTGCCCGCCGTGACGAGAATGGGTTCCACAGCCGTCATTAGTGACCACATCTTTAATTTTAGTCTTTAAATCAAGAATCCCAAGGTCGATAATGCAATACATGAATCAGAGAGGCAATTAGGGTCGTTATCATCATAAGCAATATTGGCAGATGGTTGTTTTGTGTTGTATGGCGATTTTTTGGGATTGCGTAAGTCGTTACTTTAGGTGATTATGTTCCGAATGAGAAATTACGTTTTGTAAGAATATTTTGCTTAGTTCTTGGAATATTAAAACCCGAAAAGCGTACTTGCCGAGATCGCAATTCCAGTTTTACTTATCTTGGCGAAAACGTGTAGAGACTTCCAAATGCGGAATTAGTTACAAACGTTTCCATTTACATAATTTGTGTAGGCATGAAAGCTTTTTAGTTTCCACCTTTGATTACGAATCTGGATCTAATTGCAATTTTCGTGAGAAAGTGGGTAGACCCCTTTTTTCCAAAAGTCACAAACCAATTCAAGCCTGAGTTTCTTCCTTTATATCGGATACCAAGTTTAAAATGCCTCGTAATTAGGTCGGCCGCCATGCACCTGCTTTTAATATTACAACAGCTGAGTATGACATTATGATTTAAACTAAATGGCTCTAAACATTTGAAACCGGTACTAGCCTACATATCAGTGACACAAACGAACTAGCCCTACCCACAGGCACAGAATTGGAACAATCTTAATACACCTGTCCATTTACCTGAGCTGATACATTCCTATTGAGGTTAAATCTATCATAGTTTATGCGCTATAAATTACTTGCTTAAGGACGTTTAAATCATTGCTTAATAATAAATTAGTTTATGTAAATGCAGTCTGAATCGAATTGGTTTTCATAGCCATCGATAATATTGTCGAATCTTTGCAAGATCTAGATTGTTTACTAGAAGTTGTCAGGACAATAGACAAAAAGTAAGATAAAATTAAAGGATTGAAAATTATAAAATTTCTGGGCCATGTTCTGGAAAAAATACTCATTAATAATGCTAATGCAGAAATATTGCACAGGAATACAGAGGGTCTACTCTCTAAGTCCGTCAACGAAGCTGCACTTGCTGCGCAAACCCGTCCGAAAGAAAATGATTCGTCAAATGAAGTGTCGAATTCTATATTTCGGACGGGAAAAATCACATCAGGCGTAGAGACAATTGTCAAATCGTGTTGTCATTAATTCTTATTTTATTCTCTCTATTTTATGTCTAAAGTACGAAACTACGGACATCGTGCTTCGTAGACCCCTAAATCCTAACAATCGAAGCAGAGTTCTATAGAATAGAATGATAAAGCAAAATAGTATGGTGAAGATGTTATCTGCAATTTTCGATCATATTTCATATTATCTAACAAAATGCTCGCATGTATAAAGCTTGAACATTTCCACAAAGGCAGTGTTCGGTTAACCGCAACGCGTCAAAGGTAATCTTATACCATTGACACTGGCTTTATGTAAGCGACACCTCTGTATGAAAAATATTCAATAAACTGGTGGATTTTGGTCAAAGCCGGGTTTGATAACCATCTATACACGATTATATGATCTGAGGGGCTTGTGGCTAAATAATAACAGCCGCACGGGTCCACCGATCAGGGTAAGCTACGCTTGCCGCGGTAGGTCCGTGGATGGGTGACCATCTTTACATACCAAGACCCTCCGTGCGTCGGAAAACACGTTAAGCCGTTGGTCCCGGCTTTGACACGTTACGGGTCGTCAGAAGCCCGAAAGTTTGGCAACCAGTTTTGCCAATGGGTATCTTATTACCCAGTAACTGGGTTGTGGAGGTCAGATAGGCAGTCGCCCCATGTAAAACACTGGTAGTCAGGTGCATCCGGTGGGACTGGAAGCCGACCCCAACATAGTTGGGAAATGGCTAAGCAGGTTATGATGATACTATCTAAACATCTCTAACCTCACAAACCTCAACCTCACAAAATAGCTATGTAAGGGAACAGAGGAGATAGTACAGTGATAATAATCTATAGTTATTCCAGATTGTCCAGTGGCTGTTAATTTAAAATCACGACATGAACATTCTCCTGTAAATTCACTAGTAAAGTGGGGTCTAATCATCTTTGTAACTGTTCCTTGTCCAGATTTCCCTTTCGAATTTAAATCTTAGGAACATCAGTTTTCCTAACACAGGAATCACTCATTAGGTGCATACGGCAACACGGTCCACGTGTCACCAAAAAGTTCGCCGGTCCACTACAGTAAACTACATTAAGCAGTAATTACCCATACCACAAAACCCTAAAGCTGTCACCGTATAAATTATAGCTTCAAACAGAACGCAACAAACGCCGGAAACGCGCCATAAAAATAAACTGAGACCACATTCAAAGAAAGCAATGCCGTGGATCGAATACACTCGTCAATCACGTACGTGTAAACATTTCAAGAGTAAGTCTGTAAAAGAGTTATTACGTCTTTTTAGTCTTCATCCTTTCCTTAGTTCAAGGTTTAAATGCATTGCAGTACAGCTTTTTAGATATTGGACTTATTTTCTGAAAACCCTCCAATATTATCTACCAACCCGCCACTGGGCCCTCGTGGTGGACCACGGCCCACTCTCTCTCGCCGAGAGGAGGCCTGTGTCCCAGCAGTGGGAACATTATAGGCTGATTATGCTCCATTACTAATTGAGGTTACAGTGAGGGCGGGCTTGGAAAGCCAGTGGTGGGTGCCCTCCCTTATGGAGGACCGCAGGTCGTGACTCTGACAAGAGCCGTTTGGGTTTACCATTCTGGTGGAAGGATATGGCCACCTACTGGGCCCAACTCATCCGACATAATAAAACATTTTTACTTTTTGAAGAAATACTGTTTATTTCTTGTAGCTCAAAGTGCTTCGGTGCTTTTAAACCAAGGAATCAATCAATCAATTCGGCTTATACACTACTTGACAGAGGCTTCCGTCCCCAATTCCACATAGGCCTCTCAATTTCCGACCACTCGCCTTCTGCATTAAGTTCAACCTAGCCGCCTTTTAAAATCGTCAGTTCGTCTAGCTGGCTAGTATGGCGAATGCTATCACAGACCTGCTCTCAAAACGGTGAGAAACAGGTATGCCCTAGAACCAAAAATTCGAAGACATGTGACATCTACCAACACGCACTGGGCCCGCGTGATGGTTTATGGCCCACTCCCTCTCACCGAGAGGAGGCCTATATCCCAGCAGTGGGAACATTATAGGCTGTTTATGCTATCACAGACCTGACTTAACTGTCTGTCTGTTTCTGGTTTGATATCGGAAGAGCTACATTCTTCAGGAGTCATTGTTCGTCCGCCGCCTTTTCTGGCACAATATGTCTTACTACATATTAATCCATCTTGTATTAAGATATCATTCTCTTATTAGCACCGCCCTAAACTCATTTTGATATTATTTAGGGTGGGTACGTGGCAGCATCAAAGGGATTCCCTTTGCCTCATTGTAGCATCATACAAGATCATTCTGGCGGAATGGCGGGTCCGGGATCTACTAAGGACTTGTAATGACTTGTTAACGAATGTGAGTACATTAACCATAATAGTTAGAAACGTTCCTATTACTTACTTAAACGTAAACGATCCTTCGGTTGAGTAGTTAGTTACCAGCACAATGTAATGTCTATACAGTTTATAATACCTTGTAAATTGTTTTGGGTCAGGCCAATACTTTGGTTACAATCAGTTCATTATTTTTTATTTCATAACTTCCTCTCGTCGGTGTGTTTTCAAGGACTTCGTTCACGAACTGTTACAGACGAGCTGTTCCATTGTTGCTTTTCATGATTTCAGGTTACTAATCATTCATATCAGTTACTATTCGAGTCAAATTGTATAGCCTTATGGCTAGATTTATCGCACGATATTATTGTTTTACGACAAATATTAATGGTTAAGAGCTATTATAGCTAATGTATTATTATAGTGCGACTACCTACTCGTACCTATATCCGTTCTGTAAGCTAGATAGTCAGCATACCTTAGTATACCTATCGGAATAGCTCTCGCATACCTCGGAGTCCGGTCGTGATGTAGTTATGGGCTTATTTGTTCCAGGAATATTAGCTAAGATGCTTTAATCGTAGCTTGGATTTTATAGCCAACACAGATTCTAACAGGAAAAATACCCTTATCTCCATCTATGGAATTCATTCTAGATGTTCTTTCTTTTCGTATCGATGGTACTCTTACTCATTTTTATTTTTTGGGCCCAGTGGATTGGCGACGTTGATTGCGGCGTCAGTGGCATTCTTTAGGTCATGCGAGGTGCAGGTGAACGGGCACTTAGGACACTCCAGCAAGTGGGGCATGATCTGGTCAGAAGCACCGCACTCGCTCTAGGTGTTGGATGGGTCTGTAATCCCCCACTTCGAAAAATTGTGTCTGCAGCGGGCTACTCAGTTGGCAATCGATTAAGAGCTTTCCGTATAGGCTACTGCAGATTCATTCTAGATGTATTGATGCTTGGAAACCAACTACTATTATCCTGACCAAACACATGTTTTGCATGATTGTGCTAAGGGCGTCACATGTTTAATACTTCCCGTAGTTATATTGAGTACATCAGTATCAGCAACGGAAACGTCTAGCGTTGGCGTGGACCAATGTCACCCGGTCAGTCAGATACCACGATTAATGTGGGCTCAGATTGGGTCATTGTCAATTATAGAAAGGGAAGTCCCTAGTCCTTAGAAGTATGTACTTAGATGAAGTGTCTGTTGGAATCTTATCTTTCTCGCTTAATTGAAAACCCCCATAATCATCTTTTCTACTTTTATCTACATATAAATAAAATAAAATCGTGTTAGTTACACCATTTCTAACTGATCTTCGACTTGTTGGATTTGTCCGTTGGATTTTCCGAACATATAAAGCAATGGATTAACCAAATCCTTTAAAATTATTCAGATTATGATTACTCAATTAGTGCTGTTTTAGCGTATTTACATGATAACACTGACACTTTCTTAACATATTTATTACTTAAAATAAAGTCACATACCTCGTCTGCAGGCTTGGTGGGTGTGATGGCGACGGTCTCGTTGAAGCAGAGACAGGCGCAGTAATGGCGGTTGGCGTCCACGTCCGTTAGCACGGACACGTAGAACCGAGGCTCTATACGCTCCGTCGAGAGAGACCATCCTTGCGGCTGGCAGAACTGCGGCAGAAGACGTTAAGGTTAATGATTTAGGACAAGTCTAGGTAGCGAAGAGATCTTGACTAATCTAATCTACCAAGCCTGTATTGTCCCCTTCGATCAATAATGCCACTTAGCTGTAAATTGAAAAATTAAATTACCCTGGCGCTTCCTCCTTTACTTTTAGAACCACCGCGCAATGCAATTGCATTCAAAACAAATATTGGTCAATCTAGAATCAATAGGTAGCTAAATCTTCATCTTAAAACATTGCAGCACACTTCAACGATTCTTCCCTAAAGTTCCCCCAGGCTTTCTTACCAACTGTAACGAACAAATACAACCTAAAAGGTCTCTATTTATTTAAGGCTCAACCATCAATCGAAGAGGGATCCTTCGTTTCAATTACTGGAGTGAACTTTGGTCCTTCCACGACATTTGTTGAAATGGAATTATTGCTGGAACGTTCTACGAACTTGTCTTGAGTATGCAGACGTGTCTTCATTGTAATCGATTCCGATGGCCGATGTTTAGTGAATGGTTTAATGGTATTGCGATTTGAATGGGTTCTAGGAATGATATGTCGCAGAATGTGCGATATTGACGTATGTGGGCAGGTATATGTTTATAAGTACTAGCTGCGCCCCGCGGTTTCACCAGCATTAGTTTTGATCCCGTGGAAATATCGGGATAAAAAGTATCCTATATGTTAATCCTGGTTATAAACTATCTGTGTATCAAATTTCATCCAAATCCGTTCAGTAGTTTTTGCGTGAAAGAGTAACAAACATCCATCCATCCATACAAACTTTCGCGTTTATAGGAAGTAGGATTTTCTAACTGAACAGACAGCTGTGCTGCTGGGGAGTTTGTTGCGCCACTTCCTCTTCCCAGCCAAAGCACTAGGAAGTGGTGAAGGGCGGGCGTTTTAGGGAGCTGTCTTTTGTAATTTTGACATTCCAAAAGTGCTGATTCGCAGCCTATTTTGAATAAATGACTTTTGATTTTGATTTATAGGGTGATAATGAAATGGAAAAGGCAAGTCATGGCAAAGGCTTGAAAGTGATGATTTGAAATAAATATTTTAGTTATTTTACATAATATGGTAAATGGCCGCCCAAATATAACAAATCTAGAGTAAATATTATAAAGAAAAGATTTGTTTTTTTGTGTTTGTTGCGCTTTCATGCTAAAATGATTTGGATGAGAATCGGCACATGGGTAGTCCATGACCTGGATAAGGACATAGGAAAAAAATGACTTGTTATAACCGCTGTACTGCTTAATGTGATAACCTAATCGCCAGTCTGTATAATTAAATAGGCAGAAGAAAGAAAGAAAGAAAAACCGTTTACATGACGCAGAAAAAGAACACAAACACAAAAAAATAACAAGTTGGGGGAAAACATGCGTCACATCCACGCAAACTAGCCATCGCTCAGCACCACGACTACGTCGCGGGTAAAGGTTGTATTACAGGCTCCCGGTGGGGGGCGCCTTTAGTTAACTTTAGTTATCTAGCTCTTTTTATACAAAATCTGATTTAGTCTATAGAAACTAGTTTTCCCTCGATAAATCTTCCGACAACTGAAGAAAACCTTTTACTATTTCTATTGAACCTTTCTAAAATACCTATTTTTCTCGTCTTTTACAACTACAGCGTCCTCAATAAAGGCGTTATTGGCGAAAAGGGTATTTCTTCGTAAAAGCTGTAACAATTGAGAGTGCCTAGTAACAGTTCTTTGAGCCTTTCAGAGAATATCGTTACTCCTCCACTTACATTCGTCTTGGTTGAGGACCCTTTGTTATCTGTTGGAATGATTCGGAGTAAGACTTATTGAAGGACTTAGAAAAGTGTACTTAATTTTTAAGTAACAGATCATTTAAAACGGATAACATAACATCACGCCTGTGATTCCCGAAGGTTTAGACAGAGGTACACCCACATTTCGCCAATTTAAATGTTTAAGGTGGATGCTTCAAGGTAGCCCGCGAAATTCAAATTTTCTTACGATTTTTGCAATTTGCTGGTCAGTACTAAGTTGTACGTTGATTAAAATATGATTCGCGGCCATAACAAATATGTATATTACAGAATTATAATAATTAAAGTCATCAACACAACTCTCTAAGATCAAGTAATCCTACTGAATGACTATTTCATGAAATCTTGACATTTTAGGATTATGCTAACTTAACTAGTTGTATTACTGATTCTAATGTTGTGCCGACTCCAAATAAATTGGGAGAAGGGCAGGAGAATGATGATGATGGTGGATGCCGTTAGTTAAGATTCTGAATATTCTGTTTCCTCGAACTCCTCTACGAGTACTCTGTGAAGTTACAAAGAACCTATTGTTTCTAAAAACGCTCATCTCGAGTACTAGTGACTTGCTATCACAATGCAGTATAAAAAACGTCCTTGACTGTTATTGCTACGTGTTGATAACGTACGTGAAGTGTTTATATAGGCAAGCAAAGAAAAAACTTTTCTAATGTATTTTTCTACAAAAATATTGTACGGTGGTACGGATCCCTTCGTGTGCGAATCCGACTCGCACTTGGCCGGTTTTTAATTTCCCGCGGAAACTTAAAAACTAATCAACAAGCGCTGTTGATATTTCAGACTTCATTTCCTTCAAATCTAGATAGGAGACTAGATTTAAATATGGCGGCGGTGCTGTGCAGACAGTGATAGATTCCTTCCTGCTTCTTTATAATGAGAAGCAACGACATTATCAGATTTTTATCGTATAAAACCAAGGATGTAAAGAAAACTAACCGACCTCATCTACATAGATTTTTTTATTCTCAATCTAAATCTCAATATTAATTTATCATTAACATTTAACTGAAAATCTGCAGTCATAGAATGACGTGATTCTATGTGATGCGAAGGAATGAGGAACATATCTTAAAGTAGAGTGGATAGACCTTGGATGTCTATTAGAGTAGGGAAGACCATAGAAATTATTGATGAATTATGTTGTATAGTCAGCCTATAATGTTCCCACTGCTCGGACCCAGGCCTCCTCTCGGTAAGAGGGAGTAGGCTGTAATCTACCACGCGGGCCCAGTGCGGGTTGGTAGATGTCAGATGTCTTCGAATTTTTGGTTCTAGGACATGCCGGTTTCCTCACGATGTTTTTCGTCACCGTTTTGAGAAAGGATAGATTGTGTGAAAGATGATAATATGGCTATAAAGGGGGTAAATACTTAGATGACGGTTCATCATCTGCCTAGCCTTTTCCCAACTATGTTGGGGTCGGCTTCCAGTCTAACTGGATGCAGCTAAATACCAGTATTTTACATGGACCGACTGCCTATCTGACCTCCACAACCCAGTTACTGGGTAATACGATACCCCTTGGTAAGACTGGTTGTCAGACTTTCGGGCTACTGACTACCCGTAACAACTGTCAAAGATCCACGAATGACAGCCGGGACCAACGGCTTAACGTGCTTTCCGAGGCACGGAGGGGCTCGGTATGTAAAGATGGTCACCCATCCACAGACCAACCGCGGCAAGCGTAGCTTAACCTGACCGATCGACCTGTGCGGCTGTTATTTTTTAGCCACTTAGATGACGGTTGATAGACACATATTATGGAAGACGAAAACAAAGGAGTACACCTCAAATAGATTGATATAAAAACAAGAGGATGATAAAGTAAAGAAAACTAACATTATGTGGGAAAACACTGCATGTCTAGTATAAACACCAAGAATTTTCAGTCTACAAAAATGCCATCACTTTTAAGCCAGACAACTTTTTCTAACAGACCGTAGACATGGTCAGTTAGCAGCTGGATATGTGAAAAATCTAGACAACTATCTAAAACAGAAGCCGGACACGTGTTTAATAATTCATGACGTTGTGTGTCGTGTTGATAAGGCATGTGTGTGATTCGTGGGATATTGGTTTATGGGGCGATATTGTGTGTCTATGATTGAATGGTTTGGTTATATAATTAATGATCTATCAGTCTTCTGCTATAGACAAGTCTTTACACAGGTTACAAGGAGTTATTGAAAGGTCCGGTGCGTAGTACTCGCCGCTTGTATGACCAGAAAGCCAATACCCGTAATTAAAAACGTATAAAATCTAGTCGCAATTTCATTTCAAAGACAATCAATGTCAAAAACTTGTCAAAAATGTAGGAAAATTAAAGGTATTTTAGACAGATTGAGACCGAGATCGGACTGTGAACGTTCAATAGCTCCTCAGATGTATGAATGAACGTAAACGAGGCAAAAGGAGTATGTAAGGGCGCGTTCACATATAACGTCCGTTTTACAGGTCCGTTAAAACGTGTAAGTTATTAGCGTATGTAGTTGTATGAGCGAGTTCACACATAATACAGTATTCCGGATCCAGTAGAAAATACCGATCCGACAAAAAAAGCAGCAATCCGTTTTACAGGTCCGTTTAAACGTATGTGTTATTAGCGTATGTAGTTGTATGAGCCAGTTCACACATAATACAGTATTTCAAATCCAGTATACTGATCCGATCTCTTAAAATCAGTCCTGTGTGAATACTATCTCCAGTAGCGACGGATCCGTTAAAAAGGATCCTGTAAAACGGACGTTATAATATGTGAACGCGCCGTAAGGATCGTAGCAGGTGGCGTTCTGTAGTTTTTGCCTTCTCCTATGGGAAGAAGGTGTGAGAGTATGTACTCGTATGATACAGAGTTACTGGCTCTACACGGGGCGAGTGGATTTCATCTTTTTCTTTGTAGTGATAATGTGATCAAATGCAGTAAAGTCCAACGCGCTGGAATCCTAGATCGATATCGTCGCAGACTGCCAAAAAACTGAGGATGTAAGCTGGCATTTTTAATAGTCTATCAGTAGTCAGGAAGGAATACGTCGTTCGGATGGTGGAAAACATCGCGAGGAAACCGGCATGTCCTAGAACCAAAAATTCGAAGGCATGTGACATCTACCAACCCGCACTGCGCCCGCGTGGTAGATTACAGCCCACTCCCTCTCGACGAGAGGAGGCCTGTGTGTGGGAATATTATAGGCTGATTATACAAATTTCATGAATAGGGTCACTGAATGTATGCAGTAAATTACTCACCAGCATTCTTCTCCCTAGCCATTCCGTTACATAAAATAGGCTCATGGGAGGTATAAAATTACTGGCAAAAGATAGGTATACTACCTACCCTTCGGGGAATACAGGATGTTGAATTTAATTGTATGTACAAGTACATGCTCCCCTTTGCACAGCAACAGACGTGTCGTATAATTAATGAAGTGTTGACGATGACAAGCGTTGACAAACAATAGCGTGATACAATCAAAGTGTAGTATACAGATATTAGCTGTCAAGTGTCTATGATAGTAGAATGTCGGTGATTGTGATTACATTGTTCGCTAAATGCTTTCACACTTTTTCTTAGTTTAACGGCGCATTCACTGATGGTAATTTGTTAATTGGAAATTCGATTGTTTTATTTAATTGACTTTATAATGGGTTTCGGTTCCGAATGTGAGGGAGTTGCGGCTTTAGCCCTTCGTATACACAATGGCTTTTTAATTGTTTCTGTAATTACGAAATTCAACTAGTTAATTATTACGAAGGATATTTTGCCTGCGACTTCGTTTGCATATAAACTTCAAGTCCCAATTAGAACCGCTCAGAGTTCCACCTCTGAAAATATTCTTCTTATTGCATCGCTAAGGGCTAATTTCACCAATGACAAATGTTTCTAGAGCTGCCAGTGTCATCATTGTTGTGGAATATTGATACTGACAGCTTTTGAACACGGCTTAGATATGCTGATCGCGTTCGTTTTTATTGCTGCAATTCGCCGGTTGCCCCTTGCTATATTCAGTACATCACAGAGTACAGTGCCGGTTTCATCGTGAGAAAACCGGCATGTACTAAAAAACCAAAAATTCGAAGAAACCCGCACTGGGCCCGCGTGGTAGATTACAGCCCACTCCCTCTCACAGAGAGGAGGCCTGTGTCCCAGCAGTGGGAACATTATAGGCTGATTATGTACCTATGTATGTATATTCAGTACATTGGGCTGTGCGTTGTCTGACTGTCAGCCACGGGGACGTTTTACAAAAATTGAATTTTAATTTTTACATACCCATCCTATTCCGTCGTGAAAGGGAGTGTCTTCCCAATTGATCTCAGGAAATCGCTGAAGGACTACGCCGCTGTTCAGACCGCCCCCTGAAACAATACAAAGCTTAAGTAAGTTTACGCAAAAAAAAAACAACTGCAATTCTTGAATAAGCGTGCCAAACAACCAATTAAAATGTATTTATTTTCACAACGTTTCTTAGTTTGATCGTAAAGCATTTTTAAAGTAGCTCTCTAGTTTTAACGATCTTTGGAGTACGGACGCCAGCAGGTCAACCTACCCAAAACTGTCAGATTTTCCCAATCAACATTGAACCTAATGTTTTAGCAATAAAGTCGAAAATCTATTAAAGAAATCTGACAGATTGTAGTAGCTTGATGTGCTGGCGTCTGTACAACGAGATTTTCAGTAGCTAATGTGTGCTTTTATAATTTCGAATATGACTATATTATCGTGGACGTCACGTCCATGTCACGGCATCAAGATAAAAAGGGAAGTAAAAGAATATGGACATGTATTAAGACTCTTATAAATGTCCGTCCACGATAACTTTATAATTTTCTTTACATTTTATGTTCGAGGACGTGATATCGTCGCGTTAAATTATAAAAGCGCAGAATGACGCCATTATGGTTCAAAGTAAAATTAAATTGTAATGTGCTAAGTGTAGGTGCAATAGTAAGAAGTCTACTTAATCCCTTTGATCTATTGCAACACAAATCATTCAATCAGCCTAGCCTTTTCCCAACTACGTCGGGGTCGACTTCCAGTCTAACCGTACAGTCACGAGCACCAATATGTCAACACTTGGCAACTTTCAATTGCGATTTTTTCGTGAAATAAGGAATGCAACGTTGACATACGACACATTACATAAACCTTTGGGTTCGAAAATGCTATGTTCGTAACAACATAAAATTTCATTCAAAAATAAAGGAGTAAATCGCTTTTGAATAAAGCCGAGTGTATGTAATACTTTTGCTCGTGACTGTACACAGTTGAATACCAGTATTTTACATGGAGCGCCTGCCTATCTGACCTCCACAACCCAGTTACTGGATAACACGATACCTCTTGGTAAGACTGGTTGTCAGACTTTTGGACTTCTGACTCTACCCGTAACGACAACGAAGACTGATTGATTGTGTAATTTCTATTGCAGCACAAATGTCACAATGAATAATCAGAAACACAATGCTATTGTTGTAACATCTACGTACGTAAATAGTAAACCTATCTCGTTGGTCTAGTGGTCGCAAGCGCTACTGCTGAGTATGAGGTCCTAGGTTCGATTCCTAAATCGGTTAAAGTGTTATAGGTTTTTCTATCGAGAATTTCTCGATAGCAGTCTGGAGTCTGCTTCTGTGCCTGGTTATTGGCAATAGGCTAACCCCCTGTTACATGGGACTTAAACATAACTGTACTATGTAGGTACATCTCTGTCTAACCCTTCTGGGATAACAGTCGTAAAGTTATATTATGTAAATAAAAAAACATCGCTATTATTATTTGATATATCTTTTCTATCGTATGTTTCGTAGAAAGGGTTCCGGTTCTTCGCCCTAAGAACAATGTAATCGCTGTTATATTTATGCAAAATAACGGTTCGCCACACATATTGTGTTGTTGTGTAGTAGGAGGCCGAGCATGTGATAGTGAAGTGACGAGCCAGCGGTGTATCGATAGTTGAGTAATCGAACAATTAAATACTTGCATGAATAAATGGAATAATACTTCGTTTATTTATATTCAGCACCCAAATTGCGTAACACACTTACAATCACAATCTGAATAATTTGGAAGGATATTGCTAATCCATTGCTTCATATGTATGTCCGAAAAAAATGTCTGCTCTAGAACGTAAATTACGCAATGAATGTTGTTGAACTGTCAAAATGAAACTTATTGCTATTGATAATGTGTTACGGAATTACGCCGCAGGTTACAGAAGACCACCAGAATTGAAGAGAAAATGTTTAAATAGTTTGTTTCTAGGGCCACAAACTGTTAATCAGAAGAGAATCGGAAGATTTGCATCAGCAACTGGCGGAGACCTTCAGTGGAGAGCAAAAAGTGGTTTCCATGACAGACGAACAAATCTTAACTTTACACTTTTCTGGGCTTAAAATAATAGCCATCATTTAGTTTGAGCCCAGAAACATCGATAGTCGATAGCTATACATTTGCCTATTAACAATAATATCGATATTTCTGGACTTATCTGGACCCATTCACGTCCAACACTAATTGTCGTGCGTTCAGCAGATCAACATTGATTGTATGTCGTCGGGACAATGAATGTGGAACGGTCATACTACACACAAGCACAGCATACTAGCTAGAATTTCTATAACAAATGTCAATACTCTGAATACCATAGAATGTCACTTCACTTTTGGAGAAACTAGGTTTGTTTTTAATGACAATGAAGATGTTAATTTCGGTATTGTGAATTGAAGGCGTTGATAGAGAAAACACCTACACCTAGTATTAAGGCCCTATTTTGCAAATTTTATATATTTATGTAATTCAAATAATTTCAATAAACAATTTATTTTATTTTTTATTTATAATATTTAGCCCAAACACTTGGAAAGTGGTGAAAGGCATTGTGGGGGCTGTTATTTTAAATGGTGAAAAAGTTACAAATGACTCATTTGTAACTTCGACGCCGATTCATGATGTTGTCCTTCACCGTTCAATACATCATCATCTGCCTAGCCTTTTTCCCAACTACGTTGTGGTCGGCTTCCAGTCTAACCGGATGCAGTTGAATACTAGTATTTTACATGGAGGAACTGCCTATCTGACCTCCACAACCCAGTTATTGGGTAATACGATACCCATAACCTACTGACGACCCGTAACGACTGTAAAACATCCAGGAATGACAGCCGACCCACGACTTAACGTGCTTTCTGAGACACGGAGGGGTCTTGGTATGTGAAGATGGTCACCCATCCACAGACCAACCGCGGCAAGCGTAGCTTAACCTGATCGATCGACCCGTGCGGCTGCTTTTATTACTTAGCCACAAGCCCCTCTGTTACCGTCAAATACATGCCTTTTAATACTATATTTAATGCCAAGTTGCGGAATGCCTCAACTTTCACCCATTTTATCGTGCGAAACGTAAAACATAACACATCAGCTGCTTAAAATGCTGTCCAATGGAAAAAGCCTCCTGAGAGAAAGTTCTAGTATGGTAGTTGACTGACAAGTCTGGTAGCTTGTCACGGTTACAAGTTTATCAAGTTCAACCACCGTACTATGTCAAAAACAAGTCATTGTGTAGTCAGAACACGAGCTCATGCTGTGGTGTTGTCGTGTTGATCAACCAATCTGCAAGAATGGTGATTAGTGATTACAGTCCGATTTAAACTTTACGGCGGCTTTGAAGTGCGCTAATCGCTGCGCAGTACCTCACCCCTCACCCCCGCTGACACTTGAATTTATTAGTGCGCAGCGACTCGCCTCCTGTTCCGACCCGCCATAAAATTTGAATCGGGCTGTACCAAAGTTATTGATTTCAATTATTGTCTATCTTTCCCCCATCATTGACTAAACGTTCTGAAGTAATGAGATTCCTCTCGTTTATGTACTGAGTCAAGCCTTCCACCATTTGTAATAGTATAACAAAATTCCAACACAGCAAATACCTAATTCATATTTCACGACAAAAATTGTAATCAAGATCCTTAGGAAATACGAATCCATCCAATATACTATCTGCTGACGGGTTATTACGTGCCAAATTGATGTCAGATTGATCACAACGAGGTATTACAATATTACATCTGAATTTAATGAAGTAGGCAGATATTTATAATGCAAGACATGTCCGATATTATTGCATCCTAAGAGGTGACTGATATTTTTGAAGCCGATGCAGCATCCTATATTTTGGCGTCGCTTGTCTCGTCAGATGGTTTAGATGTCACATATTTGTGCTGCCACTTGTATACGAATGCCTTCCACAAATGATCACATATCGGACATGTCTTGCGTTATAAATATCTGCCTAGATATTTATAACGCAAGACATGTCCGATATTATTGCATCCTAAGAGGTGACTGATATTTTTGAAGCCGATATAGCATCCTATATTTTGGCGTTGCTTGTCTCGTCAGATGGTTTAGATGTCACATATTTGTGCTGCCACTTGTATACAAATGCCTTCCACGAATGATCTCATATAAATTTGCAGTCATGAATCAGATATCATTGCCGAACTATTATACTTAATTAATATGTTCATGCTCGTGACTGCTCATACAGCCGACCAGCACGCTAATTGCGTAACACACTATCAATCACAATCTGAATCTTTTTGAAGGATATTGCTAATCCATTGCTTCATATACTCGAAAACTTTGTCTGCTCAACAACGTAAAAACCGCAATGAATGTTGTTGAACTGTCAAAATGAAAGCCATTGCTACATTTGCTACTGTAAGGCCCGTATTACAGAAAGTCACTCAATATGCAAGCATTACTTAAAACTAGATTCAAGCCAATCAAATGATTGGTTGAAAATTGTTTTACGTAATGCTTGAGTATTGAGTGGCGTTCAGTAATACGGGGCTTCGTGTGTTACACAATTACGCTGCTCATCTAAGTAACTAAACTAATAAGGTTTTATTTAAGTTTTACCGTCATCCAAAATCTAACCAAAACTCTTATTCATTGAGTCGTAAAAAGCTTCCCCTAACAAGCACTGCCTAGGGACCGTTTTTTTTTGTCTCATATTATGCGTAGACTAAATATAGAAGCCTGTTCGTTGCGGAGTCGCTTGAGCTGGGTCAAGGCCGCGGTCAAATGAGACCATCAGTTCTAATTAGTCAAGCCTTCCAGGAAACCTGGAGATTGCATTACTGTGTTGTTTGTTTTGAATTGTAAAGCCAGTGGTAATTTACGTTTACTAAGTGCTTAGGTACAATAAATTGAAAGAACTTAAGAGATGATGAGATGTGGGATGGTGATGGTGATGTTTTAGAACAAATGATAAATGATTTTATTTCTGTAAGTAGGGTTGTTCAAACACTCACACGTCAATCTTAGTTTAAAAACTAGATGAGGTCCGCGTTTCCTATTCACTACTCTGAGAAGGAAGGCCGAAACAAACACATAGGTCTCTTAAAATCCAGACACAATCTTTAGAGAATTTATTCCAGAAGTCTTATATGTATAACACATTAATATTAAACTTACATATAAATAAGAAGAAGGCGTTACTTTATGTATGTATGAGTATGTTACACATAATAAAGAAATCGATGTTTTGTTTTGCCAAGTCGTAAAAAACGAACGAAGCAGGGACATGTCAGTGGTGTACAAAACTATTCCATATTTCCTGAAAGCTGCGGAATCCATGTAACACTTCAGTGAACGTGACTGCTTTCCACTCAACCGAGTCGAATAGCTTTTCAATTTCGTAGTCGTTTCAGTACAAAAATATTTCCCGTTGTAATATTCAAGTGGTATTTAGCAGATTATTCGAGACTTATGAATAAAGATGGTTTATTTCCGACTTTTCCGTCCGATTCTTCTAATTCGCAATAGAAATAAAAAAAGATGGTGGATGCTACGTATTGTATTTTATACAATCAAGTTCTTCTAACTGAACAGACAGCTGTGCTGCTGGGAAGTTTGTTGCGCCACTTCTTCTTCCCAACTAAAGCATTAGGAAGTGGTGAAAAGCGGGCATTGGGGGACTGTTTTAATGTAATTGTGACGTTCAAAAAGGGCTGACTCAGCCTAATTTGAATAACTTACTTTTGATTTTGATCGCAAGGTATTTAGTAGATTGACGCTCAAGTGGTCCCCTGAAACCCTTAATTTGGTCTTTCCGAGACCTTTTCTGCAAACAAGGCCCTTATAAGTCTCTGGAATATTTAACGTGTTCCATATCCAAGGAACCCTTGCATATTTATTGCTACTTTTGTCGGAATAAGCACAATTGGAAGCATTGATCAAACATTCACAAATAACTGAAATTCTGACGAAAAAATGTACGGCGAAGTTCATTCCGTATTCATTGCGAGTTCGGGGATTCGAGGACGCCATTTGTAAGGCTCGTCACGTTTTTGGCAGGCGGTTTTCAAATTATTTAACCATATTATTAACGTGCTTTTGAGTGGCTTTTTTACTAAGTTTGGTCCTTTTATGTGGCTACCTGTTACGCAGTTATGTAATGGAAAGTATATATATGTATATAAACAGATGTAGGCAGATGTAAGTGGAAACGCCGGGAGGGGACGCCCTAGAAGGACATTATAGTGACGTTATTAGTGATGTTCTGCAGAAAGGTCAGGTGCTTAGTACTCGCAACCAGAAAGTACCGTTTATCCTGTACACGCTAATTTTATATTATTTTATAGCAGAACAAATATTTGTAAGTCCTACATGTATTTGTTCTGAGTCTGAGTGTTTTTCTATCTATAATATGTATGTATTTACAAAAAAAAAATGTATATAAGTAGTTTATCAGCCATTTTGTTACCATAACACAAGCATTAGGTTGCTTAGCTTGGGACTAGATGGCGCTGTGTGAAATGTCCAGGGATATTATTATTATTATATTCTGATTTAATTCATACATTCTAAAACACAAAATAGAGCGCTTTCGCACTAATCAACAATCACACATTACATAAATGTGGTTACATGGTAGCTTAAAAAAAATATATAAAAATATAAAAAATAATAAAGTGCTTTGATATCGATCAATGTTTCAACATTGATCGATATCAAAGCACTTTATTATTTTTTTTTAATTTATTTAATCACTTATTATTCAAGGTGTGTTTTTTTTTTTCTATCAATACATACATACTCACACTTTCTTGCCATGGGGGTAGGCAAAAACTACAGAAAGCCATCTGCAGTGCGATTCTGTAACCATCTCACCGTGAAAACTTAGCTGAAGTGAGCGTGGAGTGAGCTGTCATTCCAAAGAATGCTAGGGATTGACATTACTGACAACTCGCATCAAGCTCACTTCACTTGAGTTTTCACGGTGAGATTTTTACAGAATCGACCGGCTGCTACGTTCCTTACATACTCTTCTTGCTTCGTTGACGTTCATACATCTACCGATCTATTCTGTAAAAATCTCACCTAAAAACTTAGGCGAAGCGCGTTTTAAGTCAGCTGTCATTCTACCTGATGCTAGGGATTGACACTATTGACAGCTCACTTCAATTAAGTTTTCACGGTGAGATTTTTACAGAATAGACTGCTGGTCATACACCCACGGCGTTTGCTAGCACTAGGCACCTGAATTTCTGAAGAACATCAATCATCATCTGCCTAGCCTTTTCCCAACTAGGTTGGGGTCGGCTTCCAGTCTAACCGGATGCAGCTGAATACCAGTATTTTACATGGAGCGACTGCCTATCTGACCTCCACAACCCAGTTACTGGGTAATACGATACCCCTTGGTAAGACTGGTTGTCAGACTTTCGGGCTGACTACCCAGTACCCGTAACGACTGTCAAAGATCCACGAATGACAGCCGGGACCAACGGCTTAACGTGCTTTCCGAGGCACGGAGGGGTCTCGGTATGTAAAGATGGTCACCCATCCACAGACCAACCGCGGCAAGCGTAGCTTAACCTGACCGATCGACCTGTGCGGCTGTTATTATTTAGCCACGGGCCCCACCATCTGAAGAACATCAATAAGGTCACTATATTTTCTTCTAGGGCGTCGCCTCCCGGCGCGGCGTCTCCATTCGCATCTGCCTTGTAAATCTTCATCACCATTTCAGCCGAAAGACGTCCACTGCTGGACCTCCACATCGACCGGTTGCCTTGGAAATACATTTTATTAGTCGCCTTTTCATCCTCTGAACATGACTAAATCATCTAAGCATACTCTTTGAAACGACTAGTTGGAACCGTACCCCTAGCTTCTGACATTTCATAAGTACATATGTACCATGTTTGTGTGAAACGATTTTTTTTTTTTTATTTAGGTACACTACATCTAGGTAGTGTGTAGTGTTACGAATAATCCATTACCATTGTGGAACTGCACTGGCTAATCAAGATAGCTAGCAAAAGTTCCGTTTAAACTAACTACTACTGTTAAGGCCTTACAAGCTTAATTAACATGCACGCGTCTAGACGGATTTAAAGCGGGCGTTGTTTTGTTGCATTACGTCATCCGCCATCATAACTGCGAACTGTGATGTCATTTTATATCATGTATTGATTTTGCTGTTTTCGATTTTGTAGTGGTTCAAGAATGTGGTATTTCTGAACAATTTTGTTTGGATTGTAAGCAAAGGAACAGTTCCAGGAAGGAAGGAAGAGTCATAGTGGTGATGCTTGGGAGGGTGGATGGCAAGCTCTAGACGCTGGGGAGTTTGTTGCGCCACTTCTTTCCAGCTAAAACCCCGGCTTGATTGTTCTTTGAGCAACCTGCCTCGGATATTTAATTCGTTGTGCGTTGCCGGTGTTGATTGTGTTAATTGTATTACTAAAATTTGTTATAAGGTATTTTTTCACTAACAAAATGGATTATATTGTTGTCCGAAATTGAATAAATAAATAAAATTAATGCGCTGTCAAGTGTTGAAGGGCGGGCCTTTTGGGGGACTGTGGGTCTGTCTTATGTAATTTTGACGTTCTAAAGTGCTGATCTAATTTGAATAAAATGACGTTCTAAAGTGCTGATCTAATGTAATTTTGACGTTCTAAAGTGCTGATCTAATGTAATTTTGACGTTCTAAAGTGCTGATCTAATTTGAATAAATGACTTTTGATTTGAACTTCTTTAGGAAAGGAATACGGTGAAACGTTTCTAGCTGTGGACAGTCAGGTTGACTAAAGATCAAAAGAAGAAGCTGAGTTTAACAAAAAGGACAATGACTGCGTCGGCACTAGTCGCAGACTTAGTAGTAAACATTCCCAATCAATAACAAACGATAACGTTAAATTGTTTATTTATTGATTAAAGTTCCCTAGCACGATTTAATTTGTTGTATGTCAACAACATTTACAAGTCGACCGTTTTATCGTGTACAATACAAACTACTACAATAATTTCCATTAGAACAGCACACAATCGCCTGGCATTTGAACCGCAGGTTGACTTATGAGCCCTTCACATGTATAGTTCAGTTCAGCTGGTTCAGAGCCAAAAGTTCAAGGCATTATCGCAGGTGCGAGCGCGACATTTTGCAATTAAGTCAAACTAACAGTTTTACCTTAATAACTCTTTAAGGTTCAATTTAACAGCTAGTGTCAATTTTTTCCCAGCAAAAGTACTTGTTCGTCATTGTCTAGTCATGTTCGCCTTTTTCGTGACAAGTCACGCTTCATGCTGGATTTGTACCGTGCATGACAAATGTGTCTCTCGTGCCCTTATCCTTATCCTTGGGATCGACACAGCACGACCTCTTCTTCCAAGAAAAGACCTTGTAACAAGTGCCTCGTCAAACTTAAATCTTCGCTTTAAGATTGACGGATATTCGAAACTTTCAAATGATTCCCGTCACCTGCCGCCAATTCGTCGACCCAGTGGCAAATTTAGTGGAAATTGCTGTGGTAATTCCCGTAGCTGATTGATTAGCTCATCATCATCACAGAGGGTGTCTTCTGCTCCTATTCCTCGAATATGTCGATGGCACGATAATGTCTTAAATGTTGTTGGTCTAAAACTTCGTCATTCCACGGCATCATCGGTGGCAACGCAGTGGTGCTATGTTAGCATTTATTGGGGCACTTCAGGGCAAGATAGGTAGTGGAGTGGATGTGGTTTGCGCTACCGCTCTACATCCGCACCCAGCTGCCGTACCGTCGAAATAGCCCCATTGAGCGAGGTTTTAGTTGCATCTTCCCACGTAGGTTCGGGGTAATTTGAGCTCATCATACACTCACGCTATCAATACACTCTCGCTCAAATCTACCAACCGTTTTCTCAAACGATCCATAAACAAACCAACGGCCATCCGTTTCTTCGCATCGTTTGTACTTTAGTGCTTATACGCTACACGCTCAGATTACGTGTAAAGAACGTTGTTTTTTTTTTATCATAATCGCTCCACTGAACATGTGCTCGCTTGTACAAAGGCAAAGGACAAAAACTGCGCTGACTAAAGCGATGAAATTGCTTTATGCGGATAACACATGAGTTTAACGACAAGAAAGGAGATTTGGCGTAAAAAGGTTTAAGTTATCGCGTTTTTTTGTGGAAAAAACGTCGTTTGTATTTATCCAAAAAGACTAGGAAGACTTTTTGGGGAAATAGGAACAGGTTATTAACGCATTTTCTAAGCTTCAGTTTATGTTAAGTTATTCATACCTTGTTCTTAGCAGTACTTATGCCTTAATAGCGGTACAACGCCAATCTAACTTGCGAAGCACGGCACTTCCATTTCATATTCAAATCGCAAACAGGATTAAGTAATAAAAATTTACTATTTATGTGCGCTTTTATAGTTTCTAACTTCATGATAGTAAGTAAGTTATTCAAATTAGGCTGAGAGTCAGCCTTTTTAGAACGTCAAAATTACCTAAGAGATTCCCCCAAAATGCCTTTCGTTCACCACTTCCTAGTGCTTTTAGGTGGGAAGAAGAAGTGGCGCAACAAACTCCCCAGCAGCACAGCTGTCTGTTCAGTTACTCGTAGAACTTGATTCTATACAATACAATACGTAGCATCCAACATATTTTGTCTAACTAGCTGCGCCCCGCGGTTTCACCCGCATAAGTTTCGATCTCGTGGGAATATCGGGATAAAAAGTATCCTGTGTTATTTTAATGCAATATCACTGTAAAGTTTCATCAAAATCCGTTCTGTAGTTTTTGCGTGATAGAGTAACAAACATCCATACATCCATCAATCCTCACATACTTTCGCGTTTATAATATTAGTAGGATCATATGTGTTAATCCAGGGTGTCAGCTACGTCCATACCAAATTTCATCAAAATTGGTCCAGCCGTTTGAGCGAGAAGAAGTAACAAACATACAAACACACACAGTCACTCACAAACTTTCTCCTTTATAATATTAGTGTGATATGAAGACGTTTTTAAATTTTCGTCCACGATAACGTTATAACGTGCACATATTTCCATACACTTTATGGACGTGGACGTTCACGATGATATGGCCGGCATCTTCAGCGCCGCATGCGAACTTCAAATTAAAATCCTGCATCGCGCAAGCAGAGTTTACTGTGCAACTAGCATGTATGCAACTTCTCGTCATCAATCGTCGGACAGTTACCCACCAGATACGACACCCATCTGCGTAATTGCGTAAAACACGATCAATCGGAATCTGAATCATTTTGAAGCAAATTGCTAATCCATTGCTTCTTAAGTTCGAAAAATTTGTCTGCTCAACACGTAAATAACGCAATGAATGTTATTGAACCGTCAAAATGAAACCGATTCAGATTGATCGTGTGTTGCGCAATTAGGGTGCAGGTCGGAGGATTCTCCCTTTTCTATAGAGAGAGGATGAGTGAACTTTACACCCTTGTATCTCATACCTCTATACTTTATACTCTTTAGAAATAATAAATCAAATCAAATCAAACAGTTTATTTGTAATACACAGGTTACAATATAGGTCTTACAATATACAGTGAGTTCATGCTGTGATCAGCCTCATGGGCATACAAATTTATACAAAAAAAAAAAATAGTAAAAAATAATAATAAAGGCTGGCAATACCAAGTAATGTCTGTATTTGTGAAAGTATAGAACTGCACAGACTCCTAACTGTAGATACTGAACGTATCACGTTTCGCCATTGCATAACTGGAAGGCTAACTGGTCTCTTTATGCTTAGAGGCCGCGCAGCCGGTTCTGCGTATTAAGGTGTTATGCACCATCTCTTTATTATTAAGCAGTTGAAGGATGTAGGAGAAATTGATTTGAATAATACAGTGCAACCGTACCACAATATAACGACTTCCTCGATTTAACAAATTCTTCGTTGAATTGTCCATAAGAGTCAATGTACAATTATATATATATACCTTTACATTGCGAAGATTTTTTGCGAACAACCTCTTTTTATGGAATTTTCAACTATCAAAAAAAAGTGCCTAAATACGAATACCTCTAATTAACGAATTTTGTCAACCCAAAACCTTTATTGTATAACGTTCCCCCACCAATATGACCCTTAATCCCATAGTATGTGAATCAGTCGCGACAGGTTTCGACACGTTTCTTTCGTAAAACAATCAGTGTTGTTTGATGGAAAATAATGTAAATAGTGCTGCTCTTCACTACTGTTAAAGATTCTAGTTGCAATGGCTCAGAAACGTAAAAGGTGTTCCTTATCTATCAGTCGCAGAAAAGCGAAACATCATTAATTATGTTGTTAATTATGATACCTACTTTTACGGATTTTACTGCATTTAATTTTCATTATTAATCTAAGGGAAAAAAATTGTTACCTACCTAATTGTTTTTAAATAGAAAATATGTACAATCGTACATCGGTAATTTGATAAAAAAGTGTTATCATTTTATTAGTTGAGGTTGTTCGCTATAACAAGATGAGCACGTAATGTTGAGGTGAATTAAACTACTTATTTTTTTACCTCTTTATAACAAATTTTAGAGCAACCTAACCTCAATATAACAGAGTAACAGACCTCAGTTTAACGAATTACTTGATAATTATGTCGAATATTTATTTGTTCCCATCCGATTTGTTATATCGAGGTTGCTTGCACTGTATTTAAGTAGGTTGTTTTTATAGGATCAAAATCATTTATTTCACATTAACCCATGGACCCTTATGAAACGTCAGAAGCTAGGTGCACGGTTCCAATTTATCTTTTCCTATGAAGAAGAGCCGGCAAGAAACGCCACGATCACTCTTTTAAAAGTAACCTAACCATTTTAATTGTATAACTTTCGTGGTAGAGTCTAGACGTAAACATCCATGTTTACAAAGGTTTCGAATTAGGTCAGAACCCCTGGATCCCCAAGAGGCGAGGTGGTCCGAAGTTTGACTCAAGACGTCGCCTTGCAATAAGCTCACGACTCCTAAACTCAAACTCAAATCATTTAATTCAACTAAACCAATTACAGGCACTTTTGAATTGTCAAAGGGTCGGTCAGTCAGAAAGATGCAGCTAGTTGCCCATTCCAAAGCGTAGGTACCTATGGAGAAGAACGGGCAAGAAACTCCATGGACACTCTTTTAAATCATAAAATTGTTACAATATATTTGATTACATCATTCGTGTTGAAATTAACCATGTGAGAACGATGTAGAAATACGTGCACGTTAAAAGCGTCCGTTATTGAAAACAAAAACAATTCAGAAATTAAAAATTAAAATAAGCCGTGGCAGCTAAGAGATGACCAGCCCCTACTGACGGCGCCCGTTCACGAACATGACGTATGGATCAGCGCCATTCAGCTCAACCATTTTGGAGGGTAAAAACCTAAACATTAACCTAAAATATTTGGTCACGGTAAGAGTCAAATGCAAGACTAGGTATACAAAGTAAAAAACTAACGCACCTATTACTCGAAACTTTCAAGCATATCGATGTCAAAACGAATAACCAATTACCAAACGTTATCAATGTTTCACTTGGCCTTCACAATCGTATGCAAATTCACGGCTAATTACATCAATTAACGCTTACTCTAACAATGCTAAACATTGTGTAATGGCTTAAGGAAACATTGTTAGTACTTACATGCCGCTTCAGGAAAACGTTTGTAAACAATACGGAGAAGAACCAGTAAAATGGGACTTCAGTTTCCTATACAATCGATCAGTCTATTATATTACTATCAACAATCGTCTATTACTATTAATCGTCGGGGTAAAGTATAGTTTTGGAAGACTTTTGACCAAGCTTGGAACTACATCGCATCGCCCGAAATACATGATAATGCCCCTGACATCATCGCCAATAAGAAATAATTATAAACTTGTATAAAGTACTAGGTTTTGCCCGCGACTTCGTCCGCGTGAAGCAACTTTCTTAATTTTTTTTTACGTTAGAACCTTCTACAAAGTATTAGACAACTTAAAAAAAAAAAGATGGATGAAATCGGTAGTCGTTTTCAAGTTATGACCAAGGGAAATAGGGATTCATTTTTAATATTGTAGATATGTGTGAGCAGAAGTTTCTTGATGCTGCAACCTGCACCAGACCAAATCCACTGACTACTGCCGACAAAAGGAGAAATGGTAGGATAACATACCAACTAAAATTGTGGAGATTTATAGACGAATCGGCGCAGACGGCAAATGTGGAGCTGTTCAGCAAAAAATGGCACACCTGAGATCTCCCTCAGCCCTCAGCGTTCCCTATACCTGTGTGTCCCTAGTTCTGCGCAGTCACAATTATATTGCGATCGACACGCTAAGAAGAAGTTTAACCTACCAAAAAAAAAAATTAACTCAGCATATACAGACGCCAGCACATCAAGCTACCCGAAACTTTCAAATATTTCCAATCAACCTTGAACCTAATGCTTTAGCGATAAAGTTGAAAATCTATTAAAGAAATTTGACAGATTGTAGTAGCTGGATGTGCTGGCGTCTGTACCACTTAATAATAGGAACATAAAAGCTGATCCTAAAGTCACCAACACTAAAATATTGACCACAGAAATTGGAGAAGCCTAATTCCAGCCATGAATTGCGATCGTGTTAATAGCACATAACAATAAACTCCACAACGTTACACGAAATAAAGGAATCTGCGTGCGCGCAATAGAGCGAACTGCGCTGATTAAAACACTGCAATTGAATGTGAATAGAATTCCTGTGGTCACACTATTTCGCTAACTACACAAGTACTTATTTTACATTTTAACGAAACAGAAGAGTAATTTGCATAACACACTAACAGTAGCAACGGCTTTCATTTTGACAGTTCAACAACATTCATTGCGTTATTTACGTTGTTGACCAGACACATTTTTCGAACATATGAAGCAAGGGATTAGCTAACCTTCAAAATTATTCATATTGTAATTGCGGAACAAAAACGTAAAGAATGACAAATCGAGGATTCAATTCATGTCACAGACATAACAATAGCACTCATGAAGATGAAAGTGATATCAAAACAAAATGAATCACTCGTTAGGTTAAATACTTAATTGACATTGAATCGCTTGTCGATGTTGGACATTAGTCACACGATTCATGGAGAAAGAAAGTTCAGAAGGTTGCTATGCTGAAAGGGGTCTATAGGATTATTAAATCAAGTTTTTCTAACTTAAAAGACATCTGTGCTGCTGGGAAGTTCGTTGCGAAACTTCTTCCCAGCTTAAGCAGTATGAAGTGGTGGAGGGCGGGCGTTTTGTAATTTTTACGTTCAAAAAGTGCTGGTTCCGTTCTGAAAATTTGCTGAGAGTTCAGCGGCTAGAAAGTTTATGGACTATTTGTTGGAGTTTAGATAGTATATCACCAGACTGGCCACCAACCACCATCCACCTGTCAGAAAACAGCAATCAAGAAAAAGCAGCCACGCACGGGTGGCTGTTTATTCTGGACCACACCTGAACGTCATCTGTGTAAGACATCGAGTCCAAAACCATGGCAAGATAGAGACAGCCGCAGCAAAATCAAAAGCTATGAAATGCAGAACAGCACGGTCAGAAAACAGAGACGCAATTACCGTATATTCAAGAATGTTGGCATTTCAATATCAGTCTCGATCTGTCAAAAAAACGTCTAATTAACCAACATTTTTGACAATCTATAGACATTGATTATTATCGCTAAGGTGAAATTACGATTATATTTTGAACGTTTATAAATACGAGAATTGGCCTTTAGGTCCCCAAACATCACTATTTTTGGCTGGAGTATGTTTTTCGGAAGAGCAACAGCACTTTTATACGCTACAGTTGTTATTCTGCACATCATTTTGTGGAATGACTCAGACGAGCAGTCGTGCGAACGGTGACGTAATACTGATGTCAGATAGCAACTAGGAAATGGGCAAAAAATGCACTATTGTTGAACTTGTTGTGGTACTTTAGTGGTAAAGGTTACGTGACTGGTGTCCATGTATCGTACAATGAGTTTAGTGTTCGCTAGTTTATTTGGGAAATATAGTTTTAGCGTTCTTACATTATAATAATGTGTTTTGAATTCGACCACATGCGCCAGTGTCCGTCGTTTCGAGTTCGGACATGTTTGTGTTCACAACACTGAATTCTATGTTGTTTTAGTGTACGACTATTTATTTGGGAGATGACGACTAGGCCGTACTCATGGAAAAACGCAATTATATGAAATACTTCATATTTTAATATTCCTTGAAAGCTCTCTTTACAAACCTATTTTTATTTAAAGTGTACCTGTAATCTTTTGCACTCCTAAATGTTTATGGTTCTGTCGACCGAAAATAGACCAATCCTATAACAAATATTCCTTAAAACAGGGGCTGCAGTCTCGACATTCATAGCGATCGCTTTACGACCGAATTCGGTGGCAAAGTCCTGTCACTCCATACATTTCACCTGTCAATTCGGGACTTTGCGACCGAATTCGGTCATAAAGCGATCGCTATGAATGTCGAGACTGCTGGGGCAGCAGGTCTGACCGCATTCGTAAATCCCTATTACAAGCATTATAATCTACTAGTATCCATCCCGCCCCGGCTTCGCACGGGTGTAACAATGTAGTGAAGTGGAGACTGGAGACATGTCAAAACATTGAGATTTCTGTGCGAAATCTAAATATTAATGGTTATTACACAAACTTTCCGGAATAAACGCTCTACTAAATGATAGGGAAAACCGCATAAAAATCCATTGTGTAGTTTAGGAGAAATAAGCGGTTACACAGACTGACGCGAAAAGCGACTTCAGTTTATACTAGCTTTTGCCCGCGAATTCGTCAATGATCCAAAATAAAGTAGCACATATCCTTCTTCAGGTCAGGGTCTACCTCTGTGCTAAATTTCATCCCAATCCGTTCAGCCGTTTAAACTTAAAAGCGTAACAAAAAAACATGCAAAAAATCAAATCTTTTCTCTTTATAATATTAGTTTAGATGCTGGAAACTTTATGGCAGCATAAAACGCCCAATTTCCTGTCCCCTCCCGAGCTGGTTTAGAAGGAACACGGGTACATCAGCTGATTCATAGCTAAAATAGCGTAGTAATGGAATTGGTTACTAGTTTCAGTCCTGCATACTTCATCAATTACTTTTTAGCGCTGGTCGTAAACTACTGGGAGTAAATGAATGAAATTCTTTAGTTACAGGCAGTTGGCAGACGATATGTTTATTTCTAGATTGTTTTTGGGACAGAGTAATTTTATTTTACTAGCCAGATTTTTATCAAAATTCATGGTTAGAACCTAAGTTCTAATAAAAACATAAAATAATCAGCCCCTCAGGTGTGTGTCCCTGTGGGGTAATTCTCGTAATTTTAAGAACGTTCACAGTCTGATCTCAGTCTGTCAAAAATACGTCAAATTTCCCTACATTTTGACAAGTTTTTGACATTTGTTTGTCGCCGAGATGAGACTGCGACTGGATTTTGAACGTTTTAAATTACGGGAATACGGGCCCAGATCCTGAGCCAAGCCAATATGGATGGTTCTAAATCTTTCTTTATCATCGAAATTCTATAAACTTTTGAGTTTTATCGTTATTAATATAAAAATAAGTCGGGTTTTCCTTCCTGACGCTATAACTCCAGAACGCACGAACCGATTTCCACGGTTTTGCATTCGTTGGAAAGGTCTCGGGCTCCGTGAGGTTTATAGCAGGTAGGAGTAGGTTAGGAGTAGGGTAGGAGTAGGTTAGGAGTAGGTTAGAATTAGGGTAGGAGTAGGGTAGGAGTAGTGTAGGAGTAGGGAAGGAGTAGTGTAGGAGTAGGGTAGGAGTAGGGTTGGAGTAGGGTAGAAGTAGGGTAGGAGTAGGGTAGGAGTAGTGTAGGAGTAGGGTAGGAGTAGGTTAGGAGTAGGGTAGGTGTAAGGTAGGAGTAGGTTAGAATTAGGGTAGGAGTAGGGTAGGAGTAGTATAGAAGTAGGGTAGGAGTAGGGAAGGAGTAGTGTAGGAGTAGGGTAGGAGTAGGGTAGGGGGTAGGACACCACGCGAACGAAGTAGCGCCGGGCAGCTAGAAATAATTTATATGGCAAAACAACGTTTGCCGGGTCAGCTAGTCGTTATTATAATAGTTGCCATGTAGTTCATTGCTCTATGTCATACAATAAAAGCCAAAGTTGTTAGCCAATCAATCAATTTACACACTCATGCGCTGCCATATTGGCGCACCGTGGACGTCCTACAAAGTCAAAATGATGTAGGTACTTTTCATTACCCTTGTTGACTCAGACAGCTCAGCAAAAACAATTGATTCATAGGGAAAGTAGCAAGAAAATTTAAAGTTGAACCAACGGATTTGAGCTACTCATACAAATGAGGTATTCCACTTAGAGCACTGATTTCAACAGCACTTGCCCGCACCGCACCTGAGCACTTCCACTAACCGCACTGAAACAAAATATTATCGGAGGAACAGTTTATCATTATTGTTTTCAGTTCCCGAACACCACCGACGTAAAATATTTTTTAGTGATGGACTCAGCCTTTTGTTTTTTTTTTTGTTTTCGGATGGAATCCTTCGAAAGGCACCCGACCTCCGGGGAGAGGGGTCGGGGAGTGTGGGATTTTTACCTCACTAAAACCACCCCGGTGATCACCATCCGCACATAGGGGTGGTCCCGGTTCCTCTTAAAAGACCAACTCCGGAACCACCCCTGGATGGACTCAGCCTATCGTAGTCTACTGCTGGACATAGGCTGCGCCACAACACTCTGTCCTCCGCCTTTCGCATCCAGTCTGTCCCAGCCACCTTTTTAAGGTCCTCTGTCGATCTAGCTGGGGGGCGTCCTACACTACGCGATCCAGGACTCGTCTGCTCCACCGGCCATCGGTCCTTAGAAAAAATTCACCAGCCCACTGCCACTTAAGCTTGCTTACTCTGCAAGCTGAGTCGGTAACTCAGTTCTTCTCTACGAATGCCGATACTTGAAATAGACGTCATACCCACCCTAAGTAGTAGGCCTAACTATCATCATGCTGTCTGGCTTAGGTATGTGTTACCAGTTCGAGCTGAGTGCCAATGCGACAGAAGACAAAAGTACGGCCTACGTTCTAATCACAGTCAGTAATTTTTAGTATTCGGCATAATTTAAATTGGTTTAATCCGGTATGTCTAGGAATAAATAAACTAAATTCCTCAGTTCAAAGTACGGACGCCAGCAGGTCAAGCTATCCGAAACTGTCAAATTATCCCAATCAACCTTGAAACTTAATGCTTTAGCGATAAAGTTGAAAATCTATTAAATAAATTTGACAGTTTGTAGTAGCTTGATGTGCTGGCGTCTGTACACACCGTATCAAAACAGTTCTTGACCTTTCAGAATCGTGTAAAAATAATCACGACTGATAGTTTTAATTTATAGCTTCACAGTTGTTATGATAACGAGGTGAGGAGAATTTGAAGCATCTCTGACGTTGATTGCGCTCCCTGTACAACCACGTTTAACGGAGTTTTGACGTCTAAATCCATTTTATCCATTCTAATATTATAAATGCAATTTGCCTGCAGCGGTCTTCCCGTCCGATTATAATTGTGGAGCAGGCGAGTCCTGGAGTGGAGACCGCGCATCGGCAAGCGTAGTGTGGGACGCCCCCCCATGCTAGATGGACGGACGACCCTAAGAAGGTTGCTGGGCCGGACTGGATGCGGAAGGCGGAGGACAGGGTGTTGTGGCGCAGCCTGGGAGAGGCCTATGTCCAGTAGTGGACTGCGATAGGCTGATTTGATTGATTGATACTTTTTTATCCCGGTAAGTAGTACGTTCCGGAGGTATAATTTCCGACATCCACGCGAGCAAAAGCTAGTTTTACCATATTATCTGCAGGATAATTTGGCAAGATTATTGCTTATCGAGACGTCTTTTATTGTATGTGAAGGTATGGGAAGATAGCTTTTGGTTTTTACAGCCAGATGGTCACTATCCGTCCTCCAGCTGATAAAAAAAAAACTTTTGAAGATACTTAGATAAAATACTCCTTATTATGTATACCGTAAAAATTACAGATATTATACCCAAATGTAGAAATTTTACAAGGGGTGACTTAATGGAAGGTTTTATCGCTAAAAGCGATCTTTTAAAGACGACTTTTGGATGGCTTAAGGGAGAAGAAGATACAATACTGCAGGTAGTCTGTGGCATACTATTCACATATACAATAAATACATAAAACATATACGTAGGTAGTTATCTTATAAATAAGTTAGGGCAAAAAAGGGCATATTACTCCCTTCACAAAAACATCCTCATCAGACCTGTAGCTCAGAATAAAACCTAGTCATAATAATAATAATAATATACCTGGACATTTCACACAGCGCCATCTAGTCCCAAGCTAAGCAACCTAATGCTTGTGTTATGGTAACAAGATGGCTGATAAACTACTTATATACATTTTTTTTTTGTAAATACATACATATTATAGATAGAAAAACACCCAGACTCGGAACAAATACATGTAGGTCATACAAATATTTGTTCCGTGCGGGAATCGAACCCGCGACACGCAGCGCAGCAGTCAATCGCTTAACCACTGCGCCAACCGTGCCGTCAAATATCTATATATATAAAATTCAAAGTCCTGACTGACTGACTGATAGATCAACGCACAGCCTAAACCGCTGGTCCTAGAGACATGAAATTTGGAGGGTGTGTTCTTCGTGAGGAGTAGGCATCCACGAAGAAAGGATTTTTCGAAATTCCACCCCTAAGAGGGTGAAAAGGGGGGAATTCGTTTGTATGAAAAATCTTATTCCTTGAGTTAATAAACTTGAAACTTAGCACGAATACTTATCTAAATAAATTATGAACATTGTCAGTTTTTTTTCTTTTAAACTACCCCCTAATAAGGGATTGGGGGGTTTCAAAGTTTGTATGGAAGAATTTTAGCGCGCAGTCCGATTTACTCGAAACTCAGTATTTATACCTAACATTGAAAGTAAAGAATAATGTGTATCAGGGTTTTTTGAAAATCTACCCCTGACGGGCTGAAATGGGGTAGTCAATTTTTCAGGGGAGGATTCTACTGCATGGGTTGATTAACTCGAAAATTAGTATAAATAATCTTTGAGTCAAGTTATGAATACATAACACCCATTTTTTTTTTAATTCCAACCCTGTGGGGATGAAAAGCGGGGGGAATACAGTTTATAGGAAAAATCTTCTTCATTGGGTTAATAAACTTGAAACTTTTCAAGAATACTCGCCTAAGTAAGTAATAAAGTTTATCATTATAAGTTTTTCAAAACTACCCCTCAAAGGGGGATATAGGGGTGTTGAAGTTTGAGTGGAATAATTTAAATGCGCCGTCCGATTAAATCGAAACTCAATGTTTATACTTAAGACCAAAAACAAAGAGTAACATGTATCAGGGTTTTTCGAAAATATACCCCTAACGGGTTGAAAAGGGGTAGTTAATTTTACAAGGGAGGATTATAATGCATGGCTTGATTAACTCGAAAATTGGTATAAATAATCTTTGAATCAAGTTATGAATAATCCCAAACAATTTTTCAAAATTCCTCCCCTTTGGGGGTGAAAAGCGGGGGATACGGTTTATATGAAAAATCTTATTCATTTAGTTAATAAACTTGAAAATTGGCAAGAATACTTGCCTAAGTAAGTAATAAAGTTTATCATTATAAGTTTTTCATAACTACTCCTCAAAGGGGGATATAGGGGTGTTAAGTTTGTGTGGAAGAAATTGAATGCGCGGTCCGAGTAACTCGAAACTCAGTATTGATACTTTTGACAGAAAATAATTAATAATAAGTATCCTAAAGTTGTCGAAAATTTACCACTGACGGGACAAAAAGGGGTAATTCAGTTTTTAAGGGGAGGATTTGAACTTGAAACTGTATGTTACATTTTCACGCCTAAACCACTGAACTTCTGATTTGGCATAGAGATAGATGACATCCTGGGGAAGCACATACATTTTATCCTGTTAGCACGTTCCCGTGGGATAATATCCGACATCCACGCGGGCGAAGCCGCGGGCAGAAGCTAGTAGTATATATGCCGTCAGTCATATCTTTTACGAAATCATTGTTTACATTAAAACCCACTTCTTAAAGCTAACTGTTGTCATAGTCATGGTGTCCTACATTTAATAACGAGTAGGTATCGTTTCCCAGTATCTTACGAATGTCTAATTGTGAATCCGGTGAATAATGCGAAGCCATTTGCAAAGTCCACCTACTGACACAGTCTAACAATATCAGAATAGCACTGATGTGCCGAAAATCAATAAAATATTTTTAGTCTGCGATTCGGCCTAGCTAAACGAAGCCAATCACAATACGCCTAAAACTTTCGTGGGTAGACAACGTGTCTGTTTTGTACGTTTATAGCTATGAGGAAATAGAATTTAGAATACAAAAGATGAAGGACAACATTGAATAGGTTCCTTATAATGTTATACAAATAGGTACATATGTATTTACAGTGTTTAAGTATAGCATTATTTATTAAAAAAGTTTCCCCAGTCTCGACATAACAGACTTGAAATTGCAATGGGTTTTTTTCCATTTCCGACAACACGGTTAGCGCAGTGGCTGAGCGATCGGACTGCTGCGCTGCGTGTCGCGGGTTCGATTCCCGCACAGAACAAATATTTGTAAGTCCTACATGTATTTGTTCTGAGTCTGGGTGTTTTTCTATCTATAATATGTAAGTATTTACAAAAAAAAAAAATGTATATAAGTAGTTTATCAGCCATCTAGTTACCATAACACAAGCAGTATTTCTTTTTCTTTACAATATGTTCATTACATAGGGGCTCGTGGCTAAATAATAACAGCCGCACTGGTCAATCGAAGGTTAAGCTACGCTTGCCGCGGCCGGTTCGAAGCTACGCTTGCCGCGGCCGGTTCGTGGATGGGTGACCATTACATATCGAGGGTCCTCAGAAAGCACGTTAAAACATTAATCCCGGCTATCATTCGTCGATCTTTGACAAGTTTCAGTAACCGGGTTTTGGAAGTCAGATAGGCAGCCGCTCCATATAAAATTCTGGCATTCAGCAGCATCCGGTTAGACTGCAAGCGGACCCCAATATAGTTGGGAGAAAGGCTAGGCAGCTTGACGTTCAATATATACTAATATTATAAAATATAAATACATACTACATAATATTATAAATTCGAAAGTAACCCTGTCTGTCTGAATGTTATCTTTTCACGTTTAAATGGCTGAATGGATTTTAATGAAATTTAGCACACAGGTAGATCATGACCTGGATTAGGACATAGGATACTTTTTATCCTAGTAGTAAGTTCCCGTGGTATTATTTCGAAGCGGGTGAAGCCGCAGGCAAGAGCTGACATACCAAATAAATTAAGCTAAACTCTGATTTTCAATTTGCTAGACCAAATGACAGCTGCGATTTTTTTGGTCAATAGGACAAAAAAAAATTATATCGCAGCTGTCATTTTAGTCTAGCTGATTAAAATCTGAGTTTAATTACATTTATGTACGCGTTTCACATCATCATCATCATCAGTCCACTGCTGGACATAGGCCTCTCCTATTGTACGCCATTCAAATCGATTATCGGCAACTCTCATCCAGCTGCTACCACCAGCCATCCTGCAAAGATCGTCGCTACACCTAGCCTGAGGGCGTCCCATCTTGAGCATACGGTGGAGGTCTGCTCGGCTTGGGCGGAGCACCGCCGCGTGTCTTCGTGGCGGCGATCGGCAGCGGCGATCTCTCGCGTCCGGCCCTGGTCCAGGCCATGGTACGGAGCGAGAGTGCATGGGAGGCCGTCACCTCCTTCTGCTCGCGAAGGAGGAGGCGGAGCGCGTGAGGTAGAGGCAATCACTGCGCCCTCACGCCCCTGCTCACCGCAGGAGACGCCCTGGATGGGAGTCAACAGCCGACTCCCGGCCACCGTAGGCACGGGCTTCCGGGCGGCGAGCAATGGGCAGCTCGCCGCCCGGTAAGGACCAGGCCCGGGTCGACGGCGCGTTGTGTTCCACGCGCTCCTCAAAGAGATGTCAGCACGAACTGACGGGGTCCGCTAGGGCCGATGCCTGCCAGGGCCGCGGGTTGTTCGAAAGAGATACCGTGGCCCCTGGCACAGGCAACTGAAGGAACACGGGTCACGGGTGGGTTTTAGTCAGTAAAAGTCTGACACGCCCTTCCGCTCAACTAAGAGCGAAAAAAAAGGGCGTCCCATATTCCGTTTACCGATTCGCGGTCTCCACTCCAAGAACACGTCTACCCCAACGGTCATCGGTTCCACGACTAATATGGCCGGCCCACTGCCACTTCAGTTTGCTTATTCTGTGAGCTATGTCGACAACACATAACTACACATAGCTCACCATTATTTAATAGCAAGGGCAACGACCAGACCTTTTTGTGATCGGTTTTTAGAACGTGGGTCACTTACGACCTTATTATATGCACATGACTAGGCCGAGTAATTATGAACACCTGTGCTTAACAAGCTGTAAGCAAGCTTGTTATGTTGTGTAATTTGTAAAAAAACCGACCAAGTGCCAGTCGGACTATAGCAGAAACACGTTTCTTGTATCGAGAGTTCGAGACCCCCTTTCATTTTTAACTTTTTTTTTTGTTTTAGCTGCAATAGAAACATACACTGAAAAATTCAACTGTCTACCTATGAGATACAACCCGCAACAGACAAAAAGACAGACAGACGGACGGACGGACACCCTTTGGGTATGGAACCCTAAAGATAAAGATAAAAGATAAAGATGCATTTATTTGTATAAACATGTGTAACATGATACATAGAAAAAAAAAATTTAAAAAGCGCAGTATTTTTAAATCAGTCCAACGCCGTCGCCACCGCGGTGAGGCCTGTATCCCAGCAGTGGGAACATTATAGGCTGATTATTATGCTTATGACATCGGTGAACGAAAAACATTGTGAGGAAACCTTTAGTATGGATGATTATAATAACTATTAATGATTGTAATTTATCTGAAATGAATTAGTAATCGTGAAGAAAAAAATTAAAGGGTCTCCATTCAAGAAACGTGTTTTTTCGGCGTTTTTTGCCTGATTGACCCCACTTTTATTCTATCCACCATACCAAAAAAAAACTAGGATTAATCCAAAATTAATAAAGAATCGTGATTAAGATTATAATTTGTAACGTTTCGTTCGCTGTAACAAAATCCGTACAGGAAGCCCAAAAATGGATCGTTTCCTCTCATTTACATGTAAATAATTGTATAATCTTAGAGCTGCCCCCTGTTTCTAACTCACCCTTTTGAAACTGATGTTAATTTAATTGGGTTACAAACTCATTTCAAGTCTACTGACCCCAAGTGTCCTGAATAAACAATGTAACACCACAATATTATGACCAACTCTAGGTAACTAAAAACCTACGGGGTAATTACGTAACAAACTATCAGTAGCAATGGTTTCATTTTGACAGTTCAACAACATTCATTGCGTTATTTCCGTTGTTGAGCAGACAAAATTGAACACATGAACCAATGGATTAGCAATATCCTTCAAAATCATTCAGATTGTGATTGATAGTGTTTTACGCAAATAGGGTGCAGGTACAGTATGATGTCAAATATAGCTGTTGTGATTGGATGTCTAAAATAACGATAAATTGCATACCGTTGAACGAAAACTTCGTGAGGAAACTGGCATGTCCTAGAACCAAAAATTCGAAGACATGTGATATCTACCAATCCGCACTGGGCCCGCATAGTGGATAACGTCCACTCTCTCTCACCGAGAGGAGACCTGGGTCCCAGCAGTGGGAACATTATAGGCTGACTATGCTTATGCTAGTAGAAAATACAAATGAGGGTTTCTACAAAATGGGTGTAGCCAAAAAATCTAAATCGAAAGTCATTTATAAAACTAGGCTGAGAATCAGCACTTTTCGAACGTCAAAATTACATAAGACAGCCCCCCAAAACGCCCGCCCTGAACCACTTCCTAGTGCTTTAGCTGGGAAGAAGAGGTGACGAACAAACTCCCCAGCAGAGCAGCAGTCTGTTAACTTAGAAGAACTTGATTCAATACAATAGTATCATTAAAAATATCTCGCTGCCAACTGACTGGATTTTTTATCAAGGCAGCGCTATACTTGTAGTTCATGCCTACGAGAGAAAAACCTCATTCACACTGATTACTATACCGTTCTAATCACATAACATCACGCCTGTATCCCCCGGCAAAGGTGTTCCTATAGCACGCCCACATTTCGCCAATTATGCTTAAGTCCAATGTAAGGGAGCCCCGGGCCAGCCACTAAGCCAAAATCATCATTCTGCTGCCTATATCCCCAATTATTTTTATGCGGCGCGGCATGGCTTCTTCCTCCATAATTCTGTATCACCCCGAAATATTACAAAAAAATAAGGGAGATATCTACTGAACAAGGGCGTTCGATACTTCGTAAACATAATCATATATTTTGGGGTGCCGCCGGGCCGTGAAATAGGTCAATCACATCAATTACTGGCGGTCGAAGTTCATTAGTGTACTATTCTGGGAGCCCTCAACGACTCCATGATTCGTGTGTTCAAACGAGCAACAGGCACGTGCCGGTAAATAATTCTGTACAATGTACCTTTGGTACATAAAAACTAGCTGTTTCTACGAGACATAACATTGGTGAAGTTTTTCAGAAAGGCCACAGGTATAGTACTCGCAACTGGCGTGCGTGTATTACCAGTATAGCTATTCACAACCACTCCATACGATTTCGTACCGTATCAATCAAAGGAGTCATCTAAACGCTGTTCACAAGCCCAAAACCCTAAAATTTTGTCAGTTTAAATCAAATAGACGACTTTTATTCTTCCGACAGGTGTATGCTGTGGGGGGCAAGGCAAATCAGGTATATATGGTAATGTTTCATTTTCGATACGATAGCCTGTCGGATGGTTGTAATACCTATGCAGATGTATGAGCGTAGACGAAGCAAAGGGAGTAGGTATGTAAGGATCGCAGGTTGCGTTCTGTAGATTCTGCCTACCCCCATGGGAAGGTGTGAGTTTATGTATGTATGTGTGTATTGTAGACGAATTCGTAATGGTATCTTCTTTATATCGGCACCATCTAAGACCTATCACCATACCTAGCTTTAGGTAGCCCTAGTCTTGAATTTGAGGAAGAGATTCCTATAGAACTTAAGAAAACATTGGTAACGCAGTATAAAGATTTTGAAAGGAAACCAGAGCTAGAAAATCCTTGTTTAAGTAGGTTACTTTTAAACATTACAACGGACAATTTATATGGAGTAAGTAGAATTTAACGCAGGGTGGTGCGTAATAAAACATGAAGTTAGCAGTAAAACGCAAGCGGGTATTCTGTCTGCGCTATGTTGGCGTTCCCTTACCCATCCCTACATGTGCGGGAGATTGCACTACGTTGTGTGCATTTATTAGACTTTGTTTCCCATTATCCACTTACTGTAAACCACACCAAAAAGTTTGAAGTTTCACGAATCTGTACATTTTATAAATTAAAGTCGCTTTTCGTGTCTATCTGTGTGACCGCGTTGTTCTTATATAAACATCGTAATGGATGTTGATGCGATTTTCACCATCATTTAGAGAATTTATTCCGGAAGGTTTATGTGTATTAACACATTAATATTAAACTTACATTTATTAAAGAAATCTTTACGTTTTGTCAAGTCGTAACAACCGTGCGAAGCAGGGGCGCTAGTGATATTACATCCTGCACCCTAATTGCGTAACACACTATGAAAGTATCAACCACAAACATAATAATTTTTAAGGACCTTAGGTACTAATCCATGGGTAGCGGGAACATCCGAAAGGGTTTATCGCTGCCCTGGAACATAAAGGGCTAAGGAAGGAACACGGGTGGGTTTTAGTCAGTAAGAGTCTGACACTCCCTTCTGCTCCACCCAGAGCGGGACGAGTCATTTGATGATTTCCCATCCTCAAAAAAAAAAAAGGTACTAATTCATTGCTTCATATGTTCGTAAAATTTGTCTGATCAACAACGTTAATAACGCAGTGAATGTTGTTGAACTGTTAAAATGAAAACCATACCTACTTTTAGTGTGTTACGCAATCACCCCGCTGTTATTAACCAAAGCACTTTAGGACAAAAGCCCCTTTTCATCACACAGAATAAACGAGCTATGAATAAAAAAATACTTACGTTGTAAAATGTACCATTCAACAAAGTTTCATTACATAAAAGGTATCGTAGGTACAACATTTTACAGGTATTCAAAACTCAAACATGGCAGTTACTGAAACGGTTTGGAATTTTCACTGCCCGAGTTCCACCAATGAATACGCCATGAACCATTGTAGTTAAAACAATGAAAATATACCACAGCGTATGAAAATAACTTAGGTAATTACCTACTTTACTAAAATATGCAAAATTTAAATTAAACTCTTTGAAAATGAAGTTGGTATGCGGGTGCGTGCCAATTCGTTATTTTAATTTGTATCGTTGGTTGCGGATTCAGAGGGAAAACATAATGAGGATATAATAATATATAAAAAATGGTCAGATGACTTCATTACTACGTATGCGTAGTCAAAACAATCAATTATTATTATATTACTTTTAGAATTAAACGTTACATTACGTTTTGATGGCACGTGCCTTCATTCTACGTTTTCACTTTTGCACGTTTGCGTTTAAGTATGTACAATGTTTGCGCTTGTAGTAACGTTACTACAATTACAAACATTGTGCGCTTTTATAATGTCTAACGTGACGATATTATCGACGACATCCACGTCCATAAAATGTATGTGAAATACGAGCATGTTGTAACGTTAGAAGCGTCATTATATTTTTCATACATTTTATTTTCCTGTGTCATCGTGATACCGTAGACGTCCGCGATGATAATATATATAGTCATGTTAAAAATAATTATAAAAGCACTTTATGAGGTAGAATGTCCAAAGGCAGAACAAGACCGTTTCTGGGCGATGAATGGTGTGTGACTTTTCGGAAAAAAAAAATCAATGCAGGGGGGTTCAGAATGTACTGAATCCATGGTAACTGGTTGCGCGTCGATGTCCCTCCCACCCTGTACCTATAAATATAAGCGCGTCCGGCGCACCCTGGGCATTCAGCCCTGTTACCAACTACAAACTAATATTTTCATGAGCGTAATGTCTGTGCCGATCCCAGAGTTCAGCTCTGCGATTAACATTCTTCTTCAACAAAACTGCGAATTCTCGGGGATTTGGCGCCATTACAATTTAATAACATAAAAGTGATTCCAAAGTGACTGAACGAGCGGCGTCATAGTCCAATAAATAAATCAATACAATAAGATCAGTTCTGACTATTTAACGTGAACGTAGCCCAAGGCCGAATGAATTAGGTACCTACCTATCAATTCAGACGCGCGCTCAAGAAATGTATTAAGGCCGCCGCAGATAGACGCGACGCGAATCTGGTAGAACAATTTCCTTGAAGTTTTCATAGAAATTGTTCTACTAGAGTCGAGTCGCGCCTCTCTGCGGGAACCTTTAGAGCTCCCGCAGACATACAATTTTATTGTAAGTTGGCCGAGTAAATCGCAGAGTATACTAATAGGTGTAATTACTTGTGCTAGCCCGCACATCTTCTCCAACTAAATCGTCCAACTAATTAATTGGACACTGATCGTATCAGAATCGAGATTCACTTCCAATTACGCTTCCGATACGGTTTGTAAGTTGTAACCAATAAAATACAGTTGGTCAACTAAATTATAAAAGTAAGCAATTTAGTCGTTCGATAGTCGGCCAACTTACAATAATTGTATGTCTGCGGGCTCTCTTAGTACTCTGCGATTTACTCGGCCAAATTACAATTGTATGTCTGCGGGCTCTCTTAGTAGTCTGCGATTTACTCGGCCAACTTACAATTGTATGTCTGCGGGCTCTCTTAGTACTCTGAGATTTACTCGGCCAACATACAATATTGTATGTCTGCGGGAGCTCTTATTGTTAGACATGGTTGTAAGTTGTACTTGTTATAGGTGCCTACGTAGTTTAATAATGTTCAATTTTTTTGAACGTTGGTTATTTATTTATTTTAAGAAAACTTACAGCAGCGAATACATTCCAATAGTCTAAAGTAATATGTAGAAGAAAGCCAATTGCAAGACGAAGTTTATGACCTACTTAAGGCGGAAGCGCCAGAGTGGCTCGCGAAACTCAAATGTCCATACGTTTTTCGCGATTTCCAGCCCCAGCAGTCTCGACATTCATAGCGATGGCTTTACGACCGAATTCGGCCGCAAAGTCCTGTCACTCCATACATTTCACCTGTCAATTCGGGACTTTGCGACCGAATTCGGTCGTAAAGCGATCGCTATGAATATCGAGACTGCTGGGGCTGGTCAGTGTCAGGTTGTATGTTGATGAAAATATGATCTGTGACCGTACCATACCATATTGTGTATCTTACGCTTTCTTTATTCTTTACGTAAACGAAGTCGTGGACAGAAGCTTGTATCATAAATGCGAAAGTAACTCTTTTTTTTTATCCCTTATCTTATCACCCCTAAACCACTGAACTGATCGTTATTTGACTAATCGGTAGACTGGGACCTGGAGAAGGACATAGGTATTTGTATTTAAAAGGATCAAATAAAGACAGACGAAGTCGCGCGCAACAGTTACTAGTACTATTACATACTAATAATATAAATGCAAAAGTAACTCTGTCTATTACCTTTTCACGCCTTAACAGCTGAACAGATCTCAATCACCTGGGCTAGGACATAGGATACTTTTTATCTCAGTAGTACGTACTGCACGCAGGCCAAGCCGCAGACAATAGCTAGTATCTATTTAATAAAACAGAGCACAGTTAAGTATGTACTGTCAATGAACTTGATGACTCATGTTTATATAACTATAGTTAATTGTTGAATAGGGGTCCAGTATCAGTTGGCAGTCTTCATTCAATGTTAAGTAATGGTAGGTATATGAAAATTAAATAATGCATATTGTATTCCCAATATAAATTAATATCAGCCTATCATTGTCCCACTGGAGGGCAAAGGAGTCTTCTCATTTAAAGAAGGCACAATCATTGATCACTGACTGCCCTTGCTCATGAGGTATGTATGATTAAAGTTGACCTTTGGAAGGCGTACAAGGGGCCAAAGCTAACTCGCAGAGGACATTTAGACACTTTTAATTAAATGAGGCACCATATGAGGCACCTGTACGCACAATACAAATGTACCTAAGTCTGATTGTACAATAGACCTACTCCTGGTTGAGGGTAGGACTATTGCAGGATATGGAAACAAAGATGCCTATAGGTTTGAGTAGCTAAACTACTTCCTAAAACTATGGAAGGACTATTATTATTATTATTCTATGGTTGAAATTTCGTTCCATTCATTTAATTCTATTGGATGTTTTAAGAAGCTGTAACTTGGTTTAAGCCACCGGCACATTACTGTGTTGTGTTGTGTCGTGACGCGGAATACACCAATCAAACGTATCTGTTCAGAGCTACATCAAATCACAACGAGTTTTGATTGGTTAAACCTGCGTCAGAAGGCGACACAACACACCCCGACACAATAATGTGAACCTAGCTTTAGTAAGCTGCGGGGTAATTGCGTAACACACTATCAGTAGCAATGGCTTTCATTTTGACAGTTCAACAACATTCATTGCCTTATTTAAGTTGTTGAGCAGACATATTTTTCGAACATATGAAGCAATGGATTAGCAATATCCTTCAAAATGATTTCAGATTGTGATTGATAGTGTGTTTCGCAATTAGGATGCTGGATGACCAAGTATTGTGGAAATACCATGTTCTATGTTACGGGTTTGGTTTCCGCACTTAGTCCTTCAGGTAGACCATTGTGCGTGGGGTGGAAATACCATATAACCAGCAGTAGACTCCGCAAAGTTAGTGAACTATAAACCCGGTTTTAGCTGTTTGTGTGAATGTCTCTCATAATTGGTATTTCAAGATCATGGTTATTATATTATTACGCTAATAGAGAATATTTCTCTATTAGCGTAATAATATAATGGAACAACAATACTTGTTGCGCTGACCCCAAATAAATTGGGAAATGGGCGGGAGAATAATGATGATGGTTATGGTGACGGTATGATGGTGATGCTTAAAACATTTCTTGTAATTAAATTAACCTAATGTGAGTCAGGCCAGAAAACATTATTTTAAGAATTATGAGAAGTGTAATAAGGAGAAAACTATTTCCAATAGTGGAGTCACTTTTCATACCAAATCTAGAAAGCTATGCTTAACTGATACAGAAACATAACATCACACCAATATTCCCCGATGGGTTAGGCAGAGATTTACCAATAGTAAACCCACATTTTGCCTGTTATGTATAAGTCCCACAGTGGACGAGCCTATTGCCATAAATCAGGCACAGATCCAGGCTGGGCAAAAATACATAGAATTGTTTATTCTTTAAAGATCGCAATGTATGTATAGTCAGATAGGAAATCCAATCTCATCTTAAAATATGATTGACTGTAAAAGTGTTTGTACAAAGTAGGTTTGTACAAAATAAAATCATTTATCAGTATGTATGTATTTTTGTATCTATTATTTAGGATATGTATATAATTATCTGTATATCTATTTTAGTATATTGTATACTAATTACTGCACCAACGACCACCCTATTTTATGTCCAGACAAATCACTGTCCATTCCAAGGTTGCCTGGAATAGATCGCAGAAAGTGATAAGGCTGTGCATTGTATATTTTTTGTGTTTGATCATGTATTTTTGTGGTGTACTATATAAAGTATAGATAAATAAATAAATATAAGTCCAAGAGCGAGACTATCAGAACAAAATTTAAAAAAAATTAAACACCACATCATTTTATTATACATATAAACAATATTTATAGTAAGTGGTAATGAGATTTTACAATCTAAGAATGAAAAGATGAAAAGTTTGCTCATAGTTTTGTTAATTTATTCAGAAAGTCAAGTACTAAAATTATTATTGAGCTGTGTGGAGATAATTACAATTTCCATTTGATTAAATTTGTTTTATTAAAAATTTTGAGTCATTGTTTTATTTAACAAATTCAATATGACTACAAGAAAAATCTGATAAGAATTTAAATATTGCCTAACACAAGATTTTAAAGAGAAAATACCTAATTGTTGTACTGTAAATAAATTTTTAGCTATTTAATAATTAACATAAATTTTAGGCAAAGGTCATTTATGTATTTAGCCTGTTGCTTTGCAGACCTGTTAGTTTTTCGCGGCACCTATGTCCGTATGGATAGTACGTGATCGGAATACTAAGTATGTAGGTACTTAAAAGAAGTTTTTACTTACTCTCCTTCTCGTGGTCGAAGCCCACGATAACGAAGTAGTCGACGAGCCTGGACATTGCACTCCTACGGCAACATTCCAGCACAAATACAACAAATACACTTTGTAATTGGATTACACGAATTTACACACATTTTAAACACAAAGCTACTCGTTTGCACATTTTCACCGCATTTTACCGATCACCGATAGTTCCGTACACACAACGCGTAGAATTCGCACACCATACACTTCACGGAATGTAAACAACACTTTCATTTATCGCGAGCTGAAGAATTTTTAGCTTCAATTACGAGAAAGATTATAAATTGTCCTGACGGAGAGGTTATGCACTAATCCTTGCAAAGATACCGGTATTCAACGAAACTTTATTTCGGATAGGTCATCCAATATAAAACTAATTGTTAATGTAACGAATAACGCCCTAAATTGTATATTTTAGAATAAATTTTGTAACTAAACGTCACTACAGCCGCGATGAACCATCGCTCGTCCGTCCGACTCCGACATTTCTACAACAAAAACTACTAATCTACTTGTATTAATAAAAAATCTACCGTTAATTATTGCCAGGTGTGTTTTAGCAATAAACTACTGTATTTTATTCCCAGTTTTAATTTTATGCATGGTTATTTTTATTACTTAAATTACATCTCGAAAATAAAACTTTGAGTATTTTTGTACAAACGTCAAAAACTGCGTTAGGAGTTGACTGAAAGAATTCGTCACGTAAGGAAAAAGCGTTAAGCGACTTTTTCTCTCTCTCTATCTATTATAATTGTATCGTATGGTTATGTACGAGTATCGCGTAACGAACTTCGTTTCAGATTTCTATCTTAAGCATCTTTTTGAATTGCTTGTAAAAAACCATCGAACATTCAGTAATTTACACTTTGCTAAACATAGCACAACGCTCGATAGATAACCCTCGCTGATGTTTTTGTAAGTTTGATAAAAACCATTTACCTACTCTAGGTACCTATCTAGATTAGAAAAATGGTTTATAACAAACTATGGTAAATACATTTTAAGATCTATAAAGATCTTAAAATGTATTTACCATAGTTTGTTATAAACCATTTTTCTTGATTGTGATGATAACATCACAATTTTGAGCGAACTATATTTTGTTGGTCTGAGATAGCAACATGATTCTTATTATCGCGCGAATGTGGCACTGCGTATTCGTGCGATGGTCGCGTACATGTAATTGCATATATACTATTAGGACAACGCTTTAAATATAACCGGAAGATCGAAGTAAGCAATGCAAGCATCAAGGTGCTGAACATTTTAAGTTAGAATTATTAGAAAGTCCACGGCCACTGCGCCGGTGATATGATATTTTGCGATTGCGGGATTTTCGGGTAGCACCTAGATGAGTCTAGCACAGTGGATTGTACACCATAGATTGAATAATTATGGTTGATGATGATGATGAATGTTACAATAAAAATATCACACGACATGAACATTTCATCAAACATTCTTATAGTAATAAGAATGTTTGATGAAATATTCCCCGAAGCGTTAAGTTTCGCAAATGTACTTTTATTAAATACACATTACACCAAATAACGGGTGGCTCAAAAAACATTTGAATTGCGAGTTTTTAATTGCTCAAAGAAGAAACTCAAGTTTGTTGATTTACATCACATTCATCAATTTGATTCACATAAACTACCAAAAAACATAAAGCTGGCAACATCTGTTTATTTTACCGTCATCTATTTTTATCTGTGCACTTGAAAACCTTGTCTAAGCTTGCTAAATAAAAAAGCTGAAGAGAAATAAACCGGTCTCTCTCTACTTGTCACAGAAAAACTTGTTTAGCAGTGACAGCGATTGAATTACTCTTTAATTTATTCGTAGTGTATTCACTGATAACGCAAACAATGTATCAAAATATTATTGATGTATGATTATTACATGAGATTATTACCGTAAATTTCCGTTTACCGTCCTCAAACAATGTCGGATGCCCCAAATAATCAAATACCAGGATTGAAACAGAAGAAAGTGTTTAAAATAATAGTGTTAGGAGATTCAGGCGTTGGCAAAACGTGTCTAACTTATCGGTTTTGCGAAGGCCAGTTTTTAGATAAATCTGAGGCCACAATCGGTGTCGACTTTAGAGAAAGAAACATAAAAATTGGTGGCGAAGATATTAAGGTAACTAACATAAATATAAACTAAATTAAGTGCCCCTCAATTTCCTGATCAAATGATCAAACTTTATCCCAGATATTTTTGTCTATTACCGTTATTTTATACAATCGTACGTTAAGCTTCCGATTAAACCTATATTTCTGATAAGGTAACGTCTGTATCTCGGCTACCCACCTCCCTATTCTGGAGTATAAGTCACCATCTGGATTCGCTGCGGTTCAATGAATCCAAAAGTTTTATTGTTCCTGAAGAGTAATTCCAGGGTCTAGTTCTAAATAGCTTACCCGTAAGGAAATTGTAGAAGCCTTTAGTGCTTCTACAATTTCCAATTATTACAATTTTTTTGTATTCTTGGGATGTAACATGTATTCTAGGACAGTGGAGGCCATTTGAAAAAATATTGCCACCTCATCTCATTTCGTCTGGTTTTATACCAATATTCTGATCATAATCATTACCTCAATGCAGTTAAAAACATTGAGAAATATAATAAAAACAATTTTATTATCATTCTGCCAACTAATCATTTACAAAAGATTATAATTATTGCTTAAAGTTATGGAAGTTATTTTTTTTAGTTTTTTTGTTTTGGCCTTATAAGTCCCACTGCTGAGCAAAGGCCCTTCTTTCTTCCAAACCTCCTTGGAAGAAAGAAGGGCCAAGAGTCTTGTGTGATCTCTGGCAATGTTGGACCTGCAAACATTATCAGATTGTCACACAACCTTCGCCATTCAATGGTGATGTTTGTGAAAAACATAATTAATTAAAGTTAATGTATTGATTCCAGCTCCAACTATGGGACACTGCAGGTCAAGAGCGGTTCCGAAAATCGATGGTTCAGCATTACTACAGGAATGTCCATGCAGTACTCATTGTTTATGATGTCACCAAACCTGAGACATTTCATGTGAGATCATCTATTAACAATTAAATTAAAACCAATTCATCAGCAGCCGTTGCCCAACTATGTTGGGGTCGGCTTCCAGTCTAACCGGAAGCAGCTGAATACCAGTAATTTACATGGAGTGACTGCCTATCTGACCTCCACAACCCAGTTACTGGGTAAAACGATACCCCTTGGGAAGACTGGTTGTCAGACTTTCAGGCTAAATTAAAACCGATTATTTGAAAATATTATGCTGCTACAATGTGATCATACTCGTGCTCTCTTTGTATGACAAGAGGCCTTTGCCCTGTAGTGGGACAAAAATTGGCTGGTATTTTTTATTATTTGCTGCTACAGTTCATAATAACACAGCAGTAGCAAAAGATATGTATGTGGAAGTTTGTAATAAAAAAAAAAAAAGAAATAAAATATATTTATTTAGCACAGACTAAAAGACACAAGGCCCCAGATGCACACAGTCACGAGCACCAATATGTCAACACTTGGCAACTTTCAATTTTGATTTTTTCGTGAAATAACGAATGCAACGTTGAAATAGGACACATTACATAAACCTATGGGTTCGAAAATGGTATGTTCATACAACATAAAATTTCATTAAAAAATAAAGAAGTAAACCGAGTGTATACATACTTTAGTCGTGACTGTACATCAGATAAAAACAAAAAAATTAAGATCAAATAAAACATGAAATTGTGAGATGAATTTGGCTAAAACTTAATTACTATCACCCGAGATCTTCTGAATATCCTTAACAACTCAAAGCTGTACGAAGAATGACAGTCAGAACCAACTGCTAAACATGCTTGTGCCAACTGCGGCAAGCGTTGCTTAAACCTTAAGATCTGCCCGTGTGGCCGTTATTATTTAGCCACAAGCCCCTTTTACTAAACCTACAATACTTCTAAACTGACACTTCAAAATCAGGGATTTCAATGATGCTACTAAAATACCATAATTTCAATTTTATTTGCAGTCAATAGCCAGTTGGATGCAAGAGGTGGAGTCACATGGTCTGATGAGGGCTCCAAGAGTGCTGGTCGGTAACAAGTGTGACTGCGGTACGCCGGAGTCTCGACTAGCCACTACGTATGCCCAGAGACTTGCTGATAAGTATGGAATGCCTGTAAGTGTTGAGTTATAAATCTTAAGGGGGATTTTACACAATCATATATCATTGTGTCGACAACGTAATATAGACATATGAATCATGTCATCTGTCTAAAATACTAGCGCCCGCCCCTGCTTCGCACGATATTGACGACTTGACAAAACATCGAGATATTTTTGTTACCCGATTGCGCGACAGCCAAGACCAGCATCCTATTATCAGAATTTGAATTATTTTGAAAGATATTGCTAATACATTGTTTCATTTGTTCGAAAAGTTTGACTGCTCAACAACGTAAATAACGCAATAAATGTTGTTGAACTGTCAAAATGAAAGCCATTTCTACTGTCAATGTGTTACGCAATTACCCCGATGTTACTGAAAACAAAATTTTGCTGGGACAGGCTGGGAAATGGATGAACATCACGTCAAAGTAGACTGGAGATAAAATCATCATCTGCCTAGCCTTTTCCCAACTATGTTGGGGTCGGCTTCCAGTCTAACCGGATGCAGCTGAATACCAGTATTTTACATGGAGCGACTGCCTATCTGACCTCCACAACCCAGTTACTTACTTGGTAATACGATACACCTTCATAAGACTGGTTGTCGGACTTTCAGGCTTCTGACGACCCGTAATGTCAAAGAACCACGAATGACTGCTTGCCGAGGCACGGAGGGGTCTTGATATGTGAAGATGGTCACCCATCCTTGGACCAACCGCGGCAAGCGTAGCTTAACCTGATCGATCGACCCGTGCGGCTGTTATTATTTAGCCACAAGCCCCTCAGACTGGAGATAAAATAAACAGGAAAATGTTCATCATTGATGTTATTGAAAAATAATAATATATCATATTGCAATAGATTTATCAGCTTTATCAGTGGCCTTATCAAGGTCGTCATCACTCGTCACAGCATACTGGAACACTCATAGCAATGATTCGCCCTGTCATAGATCTGAGTTATCTATGCCTAAATTTCTTTTAAAACACAAATATGACTAAATTTGAATCGCCGCATATTCGCGAAAAATGTAAACAAATATGAGTTTATGGAAAAATAACCTTAATTCTTACATAATAAAGTTCAGTTTACGCTACAACTTCAAACATTTTTATGACTTTTTCAATAGTGTTGGTCACTCTGAAATCAACTTAATTACTAATGAAATAAAGTTGATATTTGTTTAACTTGAAATAACGTCAATTGAAATAATAAAATTTGAATATTACACATAACATCACGCCTGCATTCCCCGAAGGGTTAGGCAAAGGCGTACCTATATTAATATTATTATTAAAAGCCTGTGATGTCCCACTGCTGGGCAAAGGCCTCCCTACTCTCTTTCTACTTCTCTCTGTTTAAAGCTGGTAAGGACCAGTTCTTGTTGAAGGAGTCCAGCTCATCCCGCCATCTCCATCAGGGTTTGCCGCGTTGTCGCGTACCTATAGGACACCCTTAATTCACCAGTTATACAGAGTTGATATGACAAAGGGGCATTAAATTACACTGCGTATACTATACGTGTTTAGTATTAATTCGATACGGCATAAAAATAAAAAGCGCCAAAAATGAGAAAATATTTTTTTCAAACAAACTAAATGGCTTACAAATCAGAATAAAACGCACCCAGCCTTTGTAAATAAATTTGACTGACTTTAGATACCTAGGTAACGAAGTGGCAACGTCTTTATCGTTGTAAGGTGCATGACATATGCTTAGACATAATCAGCTGTTAGGAAAGATACATCGTGTTCAAACGGTGCAAAAACTTAAAAAAATCATTTGCGACTAAACTACTGTTCCTATTTAATTGATTTTTGGTACAGAGCTTGAAAATGGTACCTAGAATAGGCAGTTTAAAGGAAAGCCCCTCTGTCGTATCAACTTTGTATGTACAGACGTCCCATGTACAGACGCACTTCAAGCTACTACAATTTGTCTTTCTTTAATAGATTTTCAACTTTATCGCTAAAGCATTAGGTTCAAGGTTGATTGGGAAGTTTTTAAAGTTTCGGGTATCTTGATGTGCTGTCGTCTGTACTAGAGGGTGAGCCTATTGTCTTCAACTGGGCTCAAATACAGACTGGCTCTGTTATTGGGGTTTCCCTTCTGGAACTTGACAGTAGCACCCGATAAATAAATATCAACTACTATCGGAACGAAGTTCCTTATCGCGCGTTGCGAAAGGGGGCTAGACGGAAAAAATTAAGACCAAAAGTTGGAACGACACTTTTTGCTATAGTTGTAAGCCGTGCGGCGTGCGCGTGTCTGTCTGTCTCTCTCTCTCTCTCTCTCTTATAGAAAGCAAGCCAGTTAGGTATATTTCGTTCCATTCGGGTGTCCCTTAACACCTCTCAAGTTTTTTATTTATCTTTCCAGCTGTTTGAAACATCAGCTTTATTAGACTCTGAATGTAACAACGTGGAGTCTATCTTCATGACGTTGGCGCACAAGTTGTACTCCAAACAGCCTCTCAGGGTGGTCAGTGTAGAGGTAAGATTTTTTTATAATATAACGCCTGTTTTCATCAAACGGATAGGCACAGCCCCATTTCGCCATTTATTTTTATGCCGGGAATCGTGCATATACAGGATGGGGCAGTATGGACATGGACCTTTACCATTGTAGCTACAGGAAAATGGTCTTGTCCTTAACTTTTTGAGATATTTTGGTTTGCAGGAAAATAGTCAATTAAAATATACTTAGAATAATTGGAACGAAGTTCCTTATCGCGCGTTGCGAAAGGAGGCTAGACGGAAAAAATTAAGACCAAAAGTTGGAACGACACTTTTTGCTATAGTTGTAGGTTGTAGGTAAGCCGTGCGGAAAAAATAAAATTTTATTACAATTCCTTCACTAATTAATCGAAAGGAACTTCGTTCCATCCGGGTGTCCCTTGACAACTCTCAAGTTTTTATCCAGATTAGTGGTCGCTTTTTTAAAAATCATTACTCTTTGAGTTCATTTCATCATCATTCATCAGCCTATAAATAACCGACGAAAAATTTCGACTCTATGAGGTCTGAACTCATGTGCTGAATCCATGGTTACAGTTTGCGCGTCGATGTCCCTGGCACCCTGTATATTATAACATAACATCACGCCCTGTTTACCCGAAGGATTAAGCAGAGGTATAGCCATAGTAGGTACACCCACATTGCGCCAGTTATGTTTAAGGCCCATGTAACACGGGCCAGGGCAATAGGCTCGATTGCCATCAACCGGGCACAGATCCAGACTCCAAACTACTATTGAGTAATTCCTGATGGAAAAACAAATTAAATTAAATTAAACATTTTATAATTGGTCATTAACTCAAATAATATTCTATTTTCAGGGAGAACACGGGCCAGGCTTAGTAAATCTCCAGCGACAGAAGCGGTCCACGAGTTCTAATGACAGCTGCCTATGCAGCTAAACTATGCACCTCATAGCCACTGCGCAATGTTCTCGATACGAAACAATTCCGTCTAACATCCATGACCAAACTTACCACGACAGAGAATTAAGCTATTTCAATTATTAACAGCTATGCACTCATGCTATTTTGTAGCCTTGTACGGTCGCCTTGAGAAAACCTTTAGCCCCACGGGCTATTGCCATTGACATGCTAAGAAGAAGCTTTTAACTCGGCACTCATTAGTTCCTCCCGAGTGTAAGTGTTCATAACGCGCAGAACAAGATGTGAGATGAGTCGTGGTGGAACAAGAGGATTTAAAATTGTCAAAAGAATGAAATTCGATGAAAACTACAACTAATAAATGGCAATTTTGAAAAATAATGAATTGAACATAACTCTGTGTCTGTAAGCCCCGTAGAGCTGGATAGAGGTGTTCCCATAGTAACACCCTCATTTCCTTGTTATATTTTAAGCCCCGTTTTAAGTAAAGGGGGCGACGAGCCGGGCACAGGTCTAGGCTCCGGGTTGGTGTTAAATAATCAATTTATTATTTATTTTATAAGAGCTAATCCACGATGTTTTCAAAGCTACACATTTTCTTATTTACATACTCTGCAAATTACATATGTAGATAGAATTAAAAATGGTCAAGTATACTGTATTTGTTTAATCTAACAGTAAAATGTGACAATGGAGTTCTAATTTAAAGATTTCTAGTGGTTTTAAACTATCTCCTTGCACATTTATCTCTACAATCCTACCTAATATTATAAATGCGAAAGTAAGTTTATTTGTTTGTTACGCTAAAACGGCTGAACGGATTTGTATGAAATTACGGCACACACATAAGATATGCGCCTGCGCAAGTTATGTTCCCGAATTTAAATTGACTTAAGTTCGTTCATGAACAATTATTATTTTATGAGACTAGATCAGCGCTTGTGTTAAAATCTATTTTAAATAAAATCGATTTATATTTTTATTTGAAATTAACGGAAAAAATCTCGGTAAATTTAAGTCATAATTGTGGTCATTTTTAATACCTACTTAAATAGTTTTTGAATTCACAAATTATCAAGCATTCCATTTTTGGGATTCCGTAGCCAAATGGCCAAATCCTTATAATTTCGTCATATCTGTCCGGACGTCACACAGCCATTTCACTCGGAGACTATTTGCACTATATCATGAAAATTGGAAAGAAGGTGTATTTTGTGCATTGCTAAAACATGGTGTGCTTACCAAGAAAAAAAAATAGGTTGACACTCCCCATACTAACATAATTGACGGACAAAACTGTTGGATCCCATAATTAAAAAGATTATGACGTTTCTAAGTGACTTTACTGTTTAAATTAATATTTTTGAGAAATGGGAAATTTTCGGTTACAACCGCAGAAATAACTTTATTTTTCATAGTTCTTTCGGTCGGTAAAATCACAGTACAGGTACACACGGCTACACATCAAGCTATGCAAAACCAGTATTAGCTGACCGTTCATTGTGAGAAAATATCATACAAAGTGAGACCAAGACAAACTGGTTTTGTATAGTTTGACGTGTAGCCGTGTGTACACTCTTCTTCTTCGTGTTACTGGCACGACTGTATTTTAGATCTTGTTGGCCCAAAGCTTTGCCACTTCCACGGCGTTGCCGGTGGCGGCGCAGAGGTCACTTTGAATGCATGTTGTGGGGTACATAGGGCGGGATAGGAGGTGGAGCATGGTTTGCGACATAGCTATGTCGCCAAGCAGTTACAGTACTGACTGTACATGCGTAAATATTTTTTTCCAATTACGGAACCCTTCACTGTGCGTCCGACACGTACTTGGCCGGTTTTGTATTCCAAAATAATAGTTGCTGCGCTATAATAATTTGTGTTCAGTTCGTCCGTCATACTAAAATACCAATCAGATTTTTACTTAATATTTATTTTGAAGTTTTACGTCAGGCATTTTATATTTATTTAATACTTACCTATTTTTTATTTTACAATGTCTATTATATATAATTTACAATCTTTTTTATTATTGTGCTTTTCAAAGATGTGTAAAATTAGATCTCTATCAAATTGAGACCTCATTTAAGTACATCATCCTTGTAAAGGAGATGCTAATCTGCCCTAACGCCCAATAGCGGTAAGATATGGCAATGGACATATCTATTGGTCTCTAAGGCTGCCCACGGTTCGCAGCCCAGTCCCTTATTTATTTATATACACTTTATTGTACACCACAAAAATACATAACAAAAAATACATTGGGCGGCCTTATCGCTCTCTGGGATCTTTTCCCCTAATCCCCATTCATACATTCCCCAATCGTAATCATCATCATAAGTCGACAGGGTCAAATTAAATTAGCTAGCGAAACTCTTCAGACTTAATGGGATATAACTAAACTTCTTTTCAATCTCTATCAATTTGATGTTTTTTTTTCTATGGGTCAACGACCGCTAGTAGTGTTGTTACTTGAAGCATGAGTGAGTGTTTAGATATCGATACCAATCACGTCTGTGAAGTTTACACAAAAAAAAACTGTTTTTTTCAAACTGATATTTCAAGTAAATTCACTAAACTGCGGTCGATGACCCCACCAAAAAAATCAACAAATTTATTTTGTTTTTGTTTTATGATGTTTAGATATCAATCACGTTTTCGGGTTTCACTAGCTAGTTTAATTTGACCCTGCATAATAATAACTTTTACGCCATAACACTAATTTGTATAAAAATTGCCTGCCAAAGTAAATATGCCTGCAGTGCGATTCTGTAACCATCTCACGGTGAAAACTTAGGTGAAGTGAGCGTGGACTGAGCTGTCATTCCAAATAATGCTAGGGATTGACACTAGTGACAACTCACATCAAGCTCACTTCACTTGAGTTTTCACGGTGAGATTTTTACAGAATCGAGCGGCTGTTTTAAACAACCCTCGTGCCAATAATTATGGTCATAAATATTGCAATAAAATAATTCTAAACTGTAAGAGGTGGTAGAATAAGTCAACTTCTAGTAATAATAAAATTTATATTAAATTATATAACAGTATTTTATCTTCCATATTTTGTCGTCTATTAAAATAACTATTCAATATTTTTACCTTTATATTCTCATTATTCAATTATAGTATATTACGATACGCGTGCCTTAGGTAGTCCAATATTGCACGGTGTGAAATTAGCGCCCAAGCGTAGCGACCGTGCTAAACGTTGTGCATTAATACTAATTAAGTCACACGTATTGTATACTTTTTTATAGCTTGTGTGACTTACATGCGAACTTAAGTCACGCTTTTCTGTGTAAAAATAATAATATCCCTGGACATTTCACACAGCGCCATCTAGTCCCAAGCTAAGCAACCTAATGCTTGTGTTATGGTAACAAGATGGCTGATAAACTACTTATATACATTTTTTTTTTGTAAATACCTACATATTATAGATAGAAAAACACCCAGACTCGGAACAAATACATGTAGGACTTACAAATATTTGTTCTGTGCGGGAATCGAACCCGCGACACGCAGAAAAAATGAACTACTTAAGTCACAGAAAAGAGCGACTTAGGCTCAAATTATATTGCTGTGGTACGGAATGGAAGCGATTTTTTTTTGTACAAATCATAATGAATTTTATGTCACAAGTGTAACGCACAAATTAGATACACACGCACAGGTCGCGCATTTTCTGGAGAATTATCGCGCGTTCTCGGGAATTCCGGCAGTAATAAGCTCTCATCTAGTTTGTACGGACGCCAGCAGGTCAACCTACCCGAAACTGTCAGATTTTCCCAATCAACATTGAACCTAATGCTTTAGCAATAAAGTCGAAAATCTATTAAAGAAATCTGACAGATTGTAGTAGCTTGATGTGCTGGCGTCTGTACGTTGACATAAAATTCATTTTGCTATGAACGAAAACTCGATTCCGCTCCGTTCCGCGGCAATGTAACTTGACCCATAAGGGCGGGTTCAGGACACACTGCTATAAAATTAGTTAAGTATAATAGGATTATAGAATGTGCTGTGGAATAGCAAATAAACAATGTATTTCAGGCCTTATTTAAAAACAGTAGACCTGTTGAAAATGTGAGAATATGCAGTAATGTCATTTAATAGATGCCAATGAATTTAAATGAATTGTGTGGAAATAATGAAATTGTGTAATACTTAATTTATTTTTATATAAGAATAGCACTATACGTATTAGACAGAATACGTGAAATCATTGAGATATTAAATAAATCGTTTTACGTTGTTATTTTTGATCATTTTATTTGTGTAGTAGACGACACAGATGGACGTTGTGGCGACGCCTGGGGAAGGCTTAATTCCAGCAGTGATTATCTTTCTGTTGAAATATGATGACGATGACACTATCCTATCCTGTATTCCGCTAAAAGTAAAGGACTTTATGAGCAGCGGGATATCTCAGAGCCTCAATTTTTTTTTTGAGCGACACTTCTAGTCTCCCAGAGAGGAGGCCTGTGTCCCAGCCCTGGGAATATTATAGGCTGATTATGCAACTTCTAAGACACTGTTTTTCAGAAAGGTGTGCACGCAATCGGCGTGCGTGCATGTCCAGATATATGGACGTAAACGAAGCAAAAGGAGTATGTAAGGATTGTAGCTGGTGGCGTTCTGCAGTGTCTACCTGTGCATAGGAAGAACTTACACTCTCTGTCCACAGTGTGTGCCCCTCCACGATATTAAAGTAGCAAGCGGTGTAGGTAGCGACAACAAACACTCCGGTTAATTCTAATCTGTTACTATTATCCGAAGTAGGTTGTAAAGATGGCTGGATGGCTGAAGCTGAACTGTAAGGCTCTTTGAATACACTGTTTTTCTTGCCGTGAAAAAAACTAAGGTTTATTCGGCGAGTGTAGGCACGATCGTCAGTGTTGTATGGATCACTATGGAAGCTTGTTGACGGACACGTTTTTTCTACGGCGCGGTTTATATGCCATACGCCGTACTGTAAAGAAACCGTGCCGCGTACAAAGCGAAAGGAGTATCTATAAGGATCGTAGCGGGTGGCTGGTAATATTTGCTGAAGGACCAACGTACAACGGTCGTTGTAATAAACAAAATTTAGCGTGCCACGCCCCCTGAGTTGGAAGACGAGGGTGCAAAACAGTATCTTTTGATTTGCAGTCTGTCGTGCTCGTTATTACTAGTATCTTTACCGTGATAAGCTTGACACAACAAAACAAAGGAATGACCTTATCTTCACAATAATTAATTGATGTCACAATTAGCTTCATAGTAAACAACTTCTCTTGAAGATGTCTAGTTAAAATTCTATGTATGAAATATACAGATTGAGTTCCGAAAAATGAATGTCGATGGCTATAAGAGTAGAGGAAGACCAAAGAAACGATGGATGGACTGTGTGAATGATGATATGGTTAGAATGGGGGAGACTAACGAGATGACGACTACCTAATAGAGAAGTATGGAAGAAAAGACATGTTGCGCCGACCTCAAATAAATTGGGATAAGGGAATGATGATGAGTTCCGAACAACAGAAAGCGGCGACGCGGTAAGGCCCAGAAGTAGTTGGCGTGACGAGATAGACTCTTACCTAAAGCATTGGGCTCTAATTGCAAAAGAGAGAGAAATTTGGATAGACGGAGGGAGGCCTTTGCCCTCTAGTAGAGCACAACAGGTTCATTATGATCAGGGCAGCATGTGACAAGCTGTTGGACAGTAGCGACCACACGGGCTCTATTTCGGAAGATCAATTCTGCTTGCCATCTCTGGCTTTACTGGCCAGCTTAAGTGAGGATTCCCAAGAGCAAACGTGATCGGAGGCTGAAAGTATTCCAGTAAGATGGTGGTAGGGATTTTGACCGTACTTCCGGGAATCTCCTGATAGCCGTGGAATACATCTCCATTCCTCAATCATCTCAGGATCTGTTTTCTCCTTGTCACTACGTTACTATAATATGTGCTAGCGATAGTTTCCGGGGGCCCATAATTGATTGTGCAAGTCACCCCCTGTCATTTTATCCGTGTATATTACTCAACATTGGTCAGGCATGGGACAAAGCCCTTCATAGTTTTAGGTGACCATTCCACTATAGCTATCCAGACCCATAGCCCAATATGTTTTGTTTCCATGTTCTGCAAAAGTCTTGCACCACCCGGGGGTTGTTCTTAGAGTACAATTGCATAGTGCATACAGGGATAATCGTCAGTTGGTGCCGCCTCATAATTTCAAATTGCCTAAGGGGTCTCTGCGAGTTGGCTTCAGCCCCTCGTACGCCTTCTAAAGGTCCGGGATCCGAGGGTGCCGAGATGTGTTTAAGACACTTTTAAAATAATAATAACAACAATTCATTTATTTTAGGCGACGCAGGCCCAAAAATTAAAACATTATAAAAAAGTGAAAGTATTACAAAATTCAAAAAGAGATATTTGACCCCGACGTGATTTGAACACGCAACCTTCTGATCTGGAGTCAGACGCGCTACCGTTGCGCCACGGAGTCATTGCAGTTTGTTAGCTAAGTTATTGGGTGCCTTGCATAGTGCAAACAGGGACAATAGTTGGAGCGTAGAGTTTCAAGGTTTCCGTTATCTATCGTCCAGGGTCATTCATCAAGTCATCGTCATTAGGTAAAATGGACTCGTTAAGATAGGCGCGGATGGAGGGGGCAATGGGTGCAACGAGTCCTGTTGAGACACATAATTTAATGAACCCACACTCGATGGGTTTTGCTAGTAGCTATGCAAGAGTTCCGGTTCATCTTCAGACTAGCTCGACGGTACCATATCATTTTATTATCATCGGAATGCTTACATTTGCGAATATTCTTATTCAAGTGTTCCGTTTTCTGGCGTCCAGGTACGTCCTACGAAACATCGCTACAACTTTGTAATAAATGTAATCTAATACATTTTTACACAGAAAAGCGTGACGTACCTAAGTGCGGATTTAGGTCACACGAAATAAAAAATAGTACCTATAGGTACGATACGTGTGACCATTATTGTAATGTACCTACTATTTTCACTCAGCGATTTGAAACGAGCCGCCATGGTAGTTATTTCTCTATAGATATAGTTTGGAGGTCACCGTCTATTCTTGTACAAATAGTGATTAATAAATTTTGAAATTTGAATTAAACTGCCTATACTTAGTTCTAATGACAAATGTGTGGCTGTTATTGGTCGTGGGGACCATTTTATTAGATCCGCTTACAAATTACAGGTGGTGGTGGGTATTCTCAGTGAAAGAAAGGAAGAAAGAATATACATTTTTGGTTGTATTTGTTCCTTTTTGCAGGGAACAGTACCTACCTACATAAGTAAAGTGATCGAAATTTTGGCATGCAACTGCAACGACTCCGTGGCGCAACGGTAGCGCGTCTGACTCCAGATCAGAAGGTTGCGTGTTCAAATCACGTCGGGGTCAAATATCTCTTTTTGAATTTTATTACTTTCACTTTTTTATTGTTTTATTTCGTTTTTAATTTATCATAATAAGTAAGTGCTATACTAACCATATTTTACAATAATTTAGGTTTATGAACAGCAATAAAGATTGTTACCCGACCGCACATTCATGTTAACCATTTAGAGTAAAGAGCGCCTTTATTAAATGCTAACAAACTGACTTATGTAAAGTTTGACCATAAATAAATAATAATAATAATAATTTATTTAATCTCAAAAAAAAAGTTTACATTCTGGTTTCGAGTAACACTGGACCCCACACTAGGATACCCTGTGTCGTGAGGTCCAGTCTCTTTCATCACATAATTTGTATTAGCTGTAGTATGCATATTATATACTTAGTCACTACATATAGTGAGTAACTGAGGTATCAAATATAATTGTGCTGGGGCAGCTGCTGCAGGAGCAGAAAACCTCAAACGGCGCAAATATAACAACCTTATCGGGAGCTATAGGGTTTTGAGCCGTTTGGGGCCTTGGGGTCCGAGGGCTCATCGAATATTTCGGGACAAACGGTTGGTTGACTCTTCACGTGACCAGAGGGCTGGCCTATTTTTAGCCCAAAGAATTGGCATTGTCATCCAACGTGGTAATGCTGCCAGCCTTTTGGGCACTTAACCCATTGAGTAGACCGATATAGGGTCGTAGCTCGTAGCATTAGGTATGCTGAGCGATGGCTTTTTTACGTGGATGTGACGCATATTTCCCCCCAACTTGTTGTTTTTGTGTTTGTGTTCTTTCTCTGTGTAATGTTTACCGCAAATAAAAGTATTTTCTTTCTTATTTCAAGTTAATTTTTACCTGTAGGTATTAAGAGAGTGGTAGGTTAATGATTTTAAGTCTGTAAATACAGGTAGGTATATGTTACGGTGGCATATCATACTTTGATCAACAAACAACCTTCAGTGTTAGCTAACACTGAACTGAGAATTGCAAAAAAGTAAGAAAATTATGAAAAACAAAATCGCCGGTGGCCCTGGACCTTACCCCTTTTTTTTGGTTGGTCAAATCATCAAATAACTTCTGCTCTGGGCGGAGCGGAAGGGTGTGTCAGACTTTTACTGACTAAAACCCACCCGTGTTCCTTCAGTTGCCTGTGCCAAGGGCCACGGTACCTCTTTCGAACAACCCGCGACCCTGGCAGGCACCGGCTTTCAAGTAGGTATTAACATTATTTCTGACAGCGTAGAGGGTGATAGAAGTGCATGGCATGCCTGATAATTACTGATAAGGTTTTGATCTATTCAGTTCTATCGTACTTTGATGTTTTCAGCTATCTAATCTAATTGAAGCACTCAGCTGGTGAAAGCGCCAGGTAGCCCGCGAAATTCAAATTTCGTTTCATGAAATAGTCATTCAATAGGGATATATGAACTGAGGGTTGTATTTATGATTTTAATTATTCTAATTGGACGTAGTTATGTGAACTAGAACCAACCCACATATCGAGTGAAAATTGAATAACATATTAGGTAGACAACTAACGGTGCTTTTTATCTCCTCAGAAAAGATCCTGGCCAATATACCAAGCCACAGTCATAATACAAATGTTATTCAATTTCACTCGATATGTGGGTTGGTTTTGGTTCTAGTTTGCATAACTACGTCCAATTGACGACGGCACGGTTGGCGCAGTGGTTAATTAACCGATCGACTGCTGCGCTGCGTGTCACGGGTTCGATTCCCGCACGGAACAAATATTTGTATGACCTACAAGTAGTTGTGCCGGGTCTGGCTGTTTGTGTATGTGAGTTTAAATGTTTGTAAACGTACCCACGATACAGGAGAAATTCCTAGGGTGGGGCAGTTCAAAAAAAAAAAACTGTAAATATATACTTGTTACGGTTGCAAATCATATTTTGATCAACATACAACCTGATACTGACCTGAAAATTGCAAAAAACTTAATTCGTAAGAACACAGCGCTCCACCCACTGCACCGCGCCACGCGACGGGACGCAGATAACGCGCCCCCGCGCGTGATTTTTTAGACACTAATTCATTAAAAACGCGTTTCCGCGCGGGGAATTTGGCTCCGTTTCCTGCGCCCCGTCGCGTGACGCGGTGCAGTGGGTGGAGCGCCTTAACTCGCTTACACTGGCGTTTTCACCTATTAACTTTACCAGTCGAATAAACGCAGCTTTGGAATATCTAATAGTATACCTACCGTAGTATATATTTGTGTCATGTGTTTTTAACCGACTTCAAAAAGGAGGTAGTTCTCAATTCGACTGTATTTTTGTTTTCAAACTCAAACTCAAATCTTTATTGCATTCCATATGTTGTTGCGTTGTTGTTGTATGTGTTTTTATGTATATTACTTCAGAACTTTCGACTGGGTGAACCGATTTTGATGATTCTTTTTTTATTTGAAAACTGGTGCTTCCCGTGTGGTCCCAACTCCCATTTCATTTGGTCCAGTTCTGACAGCAAAAAAGTGAAAGATAACAACTTTTACAAAAAAAAAAACAACAGACTTCCCAAAAAACACTACAAGGTGAAAAGACGGTGGCAAAAAACGAAAATACAAAAACCAAAGACACCGACTTCCGAAATGAAAGTTAGTTTTCATCTTGTAGTGGTTTTTGGGAAGTCGGTTGTTTTTATTTTGTAAGAAACTTTTTTGATAGGTAAATAAGTGTGTAAATAAAACCACAAAATATTTTCATCTCAATTATATTAATTTAATTAATAAGAGAACATAGACAGCATTCGCCGTAAGGTACAACCATAGACGGAGCCCCATACATTAGGGAACTAGCCGAAACACTTTTAATACTAGATAATTAACGGTTTAGAGCAGTGACATCACATAGACTGAAAAAAGAAAGAAAATAATAGTATCTTTTTTCTTTCTGTCATTATTAGGTGGAAGTAAAGACTACATCATATTCGTTGCCAAGAGATCCACATTTTTATTATAAGAAAATGTATTTGGCATAATTATAATAAAAATCGCGTAATTCTCATAAGATGACGATCGGCAAAGAATATGTCGTGTGTTGATTCGTTAAATTAATGTAGGTACGTGATTTTAAAATCTCCTAATTTTTTGATGACATAATTTTTTGTTTTAAATATTGAGAAGACGCCAAAGAAATATATGTAGAATAAATAGATTTATTTTCTAGCTACACATATAAAGTTAGAATGTTCAAAAGTTGTTAATTTTAAAGAGCCATGCTTCAAATCAACACACAAAACACCCTCTAGATTAAAAAAAGATATTGCGCGTCAGTATAACAAAAAAATACAAGTCAAATGTGAGAATTTTCCAATTAAACGGCCCATAGGCAGTAACCAGCTCGAACAACAAACCTATAATTCTAATCTTCGCAAAACCACCTTCCGTCAATTTCTGACCTACGGGCGACTAATAATATAAATAGATATAATATGTAATTATCACATAAGTATATACACAAACAGCAAAGCGTCTGTTTTATTCACAGCAAAGTCGAGTTTAATATTTGAAAATTGTTAATTCTATTACATTGATAAACCAGCAGGTTAGTCTCAACATCTTTCGAGTGTTTCAATCGAATTGAAATTATGTCGCAGGTCTACTGCCTAAGTACGAAATCCGTAATTTCGGCCGTAGTTACGGCAATTCCCTGCTTCGTATCAAATACGAACATTTCATTAGTTCAGGGCCCGCACCAAGAATGAACTACAACACGATTTGACAGCTGTCCTTACTTCCGATATGTATTGCCCGTCCGAACAAAATTATTTGACGCTTCTTTTGACGGATTACGAACTACGTTCGGACGAGCCCATATCTTCGTTGACGGACGAGTACGAGCGTAGACCCCCTGATACGGATTCGATTCGATTCAAACTCGAAATTGGTGGGAATAAACCATCAAATTGTTATCAAACAATACAACAACAAACTTTGTTATCAACTTGCACATTGCCAGATCTTCCGTCGCTAATTCTTTGTAATAGCCTAATTTTTCTAAGAACATTAATTGGTTGAAAGACATTGAACGATCCCCCAGTAAAAGTTTGTATTGTTATTACGTCTGGGGGCGTTTAGTCTCCCACAAAGTGTTAAATAGGGGAGCCAGAAATCTAAAAAAAAAAATGTTAGCTATATTTCTGTCCACCCCTGGCCGTTGATGAATTAAAAAGATCTTTTAAAAGTGCTTAAAAACCAAAGCTGCAACATATCTATGAAGTCTATAGTGTTAGGAATTTCTTTAAAGTAGTAATTTATGCAGAATACTATCTAGAAAGAACATTAAATTTACATAAACCTATCTAAAAGTTAGAGAAAACACGGACACACGATAATTTTTATGATTGCACTAAGATTTACACGCGGTTTCTGATAGGTGAAGTCAAGTCAAGTCAACTCTCTTGGCAACTGCTCTGATTGGTCGAACGGGACGACGACGGCCAACCAATCACTTGACATGACGTTGCTTCTAGAAACCGGGTGTGAACGTTATATGTAGAAGAACACAACAATACACAATAAAGTCTGTTCACAGTTATTTTACTTTTGCCAGCGGCAACCTAACAGCCACCTTATTGTAACGGGAATAAAGATCACTGTGATTTGGACAGTGGTGCAAAATCAGAGGTAAATAAAATAACTGTGAACGGACTGTAGAAGTTTTATTGTTATGTCCGGGGGCGTTTAGAGTCCCCCAGTGTTAACTAGTTAGAAACTAAATTATGATCTTAAGAGTTAATAGTGGGGATAAAGAATTAGGTGCGTATTATTGCCACGTGGTCCCGGCATAGAAAAGGTTCGGAAGTCATCCCGTGGCATTTTAGAGTCTAGAACTACAGCATATATCAGAAAGATGTGGTCATATTTAACTGGTTGAATGCCGTGTACAGAAACAATTAAAAAAGGCATTAGTGTCTCGCGTGGATCCACGTTCAAAGCGTTAAGGGTGGGAACGGGGTGGGGCCACGAAACTGAACAATTTTCTCCGTGCGACCAATATATTAAATTTTTCTATGAAAAGGTTGATATCTTTTTCGCGATTACGGTGTTGGTTTTTGGAGAAAACTTGATGGTCTGTACAACACTCCTTCCACAGCTTTCTGATGCATGCTGTAGAAGTATGAGCCCTGGGGGCCTACTCCGAAGTGCAAAGTGCGAATGTTCGGATCGGACCGACACATGGCCGAACCGAATATTATTAAAAAACGCGAAAAATGTTCGGATCGGCTCAGTTGGGTCGGGACCATAGTCAATATTCGAAAGAGTGCAGGAGTGTAGGATCGGAAGCGACCGAACCAAATAGTAACTTCGTAGCAGGAAACTGCCGAACATTCGGCCGATACTACTTCGGAGTAGACTCCCAGGTTGGCACGGGCGCGTTACTCCCGCGGCGATTTTTTTCAGGCACTTATTTTCAACGCTCTGCTCAGCGCCGAGAGTTGAAAATCCCACAGTGGGGTTTTTTGACACGCTGGGATGCGTACTATGATTCTCAACGGTCGGCTCAATACCGAGAGTTGAAAATCCAGTGCACGATAAAAACCCCGCGATATTTTTACGTCTGTCCGAACGTGGGTTTAACTATTGACTGTATTCGATTGTTATTTTTTCGGAATCGGCTAATAAGCTAAGTAATAATAATAACGCTCAGTGTAAAGTATTTCTCGCAGTCTATAAACTAGTCTAGCAATCTAGTTAACAAGAATGCCTAGATAGTGCACGTACGTACTTAAAACCAGTCTCTATTCCAGTGCCTTAGTGCAAACTTCAAAAAAATGAAATCTAATTTCCACCTGATTGCTTGCTCTGCTATGACAGACTCGACTGACATTTATATTCATGAAAAATTCTGTTAAAATATATTAGTTAGTGTTGCATGTTTCAAAAAATGTTTGAAAACTATTTCATTAAAATATGTAAATGTGCAAATGTATAATCTAAAAATATGTTTATGGTAAGTGGTTTAGCACCTCTGATTTCTGAAAACCTTATAAATTTTTATCTATCGTAATATTTTCTCAAGACGTGTGGTGTTTTCGTTATTTTGCTAGTAGATTTCAAATTGATAAGGCTTTCTGAATCCGGAAGTCAGTGTGTCTAACTCTATGGATCGGGACATATTTTGATTTAAATACCATTCGAAATCGTGTACACATTTTTTTATTTTCATAACATACATTATCGGGACCCCTTTATTCATAAAAACTATCATATTATCTCTGATACGCATTTTACAAAATCCTGAGTTTATAAATTTAAAGTTAGATTTTTATCATAAAACGCTTGATAAGCTTTATCCATACATTCTAAGAATTTATTTATTCTTTCAGATTTACAATGACATTTATGTATTACGAATAAAGGGATCAAACAACGCAATTTAAAATCTATGTTAGATCTATAATCATCAAAAATCATTGGTTAGTAATTTAAAACACATAATATTTAAAAGAAAATCACAGTGATTACAACTAGATTGTCTTTGTGCCAAATTAACACTATTTGATAACACTGTCGGTTATAGGTACCACTGGCTCAGTGTTGGGCAAAACGGGCCATCTGCAGGCAAAACGGACCATCTTCGGGCAAACGGGATATTCCCGGACAAGTTGGGATATTTATGTGACATATCTCGTGGATATAGGTTGTCTGTGGATTAATAATATTGGCAGGGCTTCTGCACAATAATATTCTTTTTAGATCGAATCATTTTGATTCGACTGACACCACGTTGATACTTATTCGAATCAAACTCGATTCAATTCGGGGATCCGAGATTTTGGGATCTTGTGGCCATTTATTATGTATGCCTTGTTTGTTCCTTGCCAAATACATCTTGTGTATATAATTGCTGTATGGACCCCTATCTTTCATAATAGCTGGATTTTATGTCAATGGGTCGTCGTGAGATGTGACACACACATAATTTTGTACGATGTTCAATCGAGTATTTTTCTAACTGCACGCAATCAAAGTCGCAGGAAAACATATAGTTGGCAGTTTTACCGTTTTATGCATGGGTCGAAGATCAAACTCAGATTTATATTTTCAGAGTTATGAATAGTTGCCATATATCTTATGAGTCGTTGAACTTTTTCCTAGTGTCTGTAGCAGTGATAAGTATGCGAGTAAACACGCATTTAACAAGCTCTAACATGTGGCGATTATGAATGATGGACGAGAGTTATAGTCACAGCTCAACATTGCCACCTATCTCGCGAGTTGTTGAGCTACTCCAAATTTAAGTGAGTGTTGTGACAAGCTAGCCCCGTGGTGGTAGCGAGTTAGATTGACGAGGCGTACGTCAGTTCAGAACAACATATCAGCGAGTTGTTGAGCTATTCCCTAGTGTAACGAGTGTTATTGACGAGCGTCTGTAGCAGTGACAGGTCAGCAAGGATACGCGCGTATCACAAGTTCTGCCAAGTTGTGGTGACGAGAACGTTGGTGTCGAGGGCGCGCGCGATTCGTTCGTGCAAGCCGTGGGACAGCCACTGCATGCGGAGTGTTGAGTAGCGCGACGGACACAGGTGGAGCGGGTTGCCGCGGCGGAGACCCTGAGGAAACAAATGAACAGTTATTTTAGGTATTCATTTGACAAAGTTGTGTTAGAAATACAGATATTCCCACCAAAACTAAATAGATCGAGACTCAAGGTGCTATGACGGTCAAAGCAATCCATACTTACTAATATTATAAATGCGAAACTTTGTCTATTACCTTAACGGCTGAACGGATGGAATTTGAATGACGGGTTGACTAGTGAGTCGGGTTATGATATAGGATACTTTTATCACGTCAGTACGTTTCCGTGGGAGGGTAAGTGTGGAGTCACCTGGTCCGTCTCCCCGTAGGAGTCGAGGTAGGGCGCCGGCAGCTTGGCCCCGCGCGCCGGCGCCGCCAGCAGCAGCAGCTCGCAGTCGCGCACGCGCAGGAAGGCGCCCGCGCCGCCGCGTGGGATAGTAAGTGTGGAGTCACCTGGTCCGTCTCCCCGTAGGAGTCGAGGTAGGGCGCCGGCAGCTTGGCCCCGCGCGCCGGCGCCGCCAGCAGCAGCAGCTCGCAGTCGCGCACGCGCAGGAAGGCGCCCGCGCCGCCGCGTGGGATAGTAAGTGTGGAGTCACCTGGTCCGTCTCCCCGTAGGAGTCGAGGTAGGGCGCCGGCAGCTTGGCCCCGCGCGCCGGCGCCGCCAGCAGCAGCAGCTCGCAGTCGCGCACGCGCAGGAAGGCGCCCGCGCCGCCGCGTGGGATAGTAAGTGTGGAGTCACCTGGTCCGTCTCCCCGTAGGAGTCGAGGTAGGGCGCCGGCAGCTTGGCCCCGCGCGCCGGCGCCGCCAGCAGCAGCAGCTCGCAGTCGCGCACGCGCAGGAAGGCGCCCGCGCCGCCGCCGCACGCCACGCAGTGCGCCACCACCGCGCCCACGCGCTGCAGCTCGCTGCCGCGGCCCGTCTGCGGGGACCGTACACTCGGCTCTTTAGTTGGCTGCAGTACTGAGCCACCATGAAGGGGTCTCGTTTATAGCACGGCCTACACAGCTCACATAGGAACTGGTGATATTGTTTTGAGGGTGCTAATGAATCTAAAGCACGAGTGGTTATAAAAAGTACAATTTACTCGAGTATTTCTTCCATATACAGCGAGGCGATTAGGTTATCACATTAATTGAAACCACGTACTCTATATTAGGTATTTTATCATATTCAATTAAAATAATTTAATAATAAAAAAATATTATAGCAGCGGGATCCTGTTTTTCCATTTTAATATTTCACAACATCATGTGTTGCATAAACAAATTGCTGCAAAGCAAATTGATGCTGTATACACAGACTTCCAAAACGCGTTCGATAAGGTAGATCATAAGCTATTGCTCAACAAAATCGCATTCAACGGCATTAGAGGAGATTTACTGCGTTGGTTCGTGTCGTATGTCACCAATAGGACCCAGAAAGTTGTCGTAAATGGGTTTGAGTCTCACACGATAAGGGTCACTTCAGGAGTCCCCCAAGGCTCAATTTTAGGGCCCCTTCTTTTTATCTTATTCATCAACGACATCAAGGATTGCTTTAAGAATTCAAAGTTCCTATTATACGCGGATGATTTGAAAATTTACAAAAATGTTGCTGTTCAAACCGAGACTGCTTAGATTTTCAGAGGGATCTTGACTGCTTCTCGGAGTACTGCAGTGACAATAAGCTTCACCTTAATGTCTCTAAATGTCACAAGCATTACGTTTACTAATAAAAAACATGTGATGAATTTCAATTACTTAGGAACACTGCCCTGAACAAGGTTTCATCCCTCCGTGACCAAGGCGTAAATTTTGACTCAAAGCTCCATCTCGACACCCATGTAGACAACATAGTCAATAAAGCTTATAAAATGTTTGGTTTCGTAATGAGAGCGTCTAGAGAATTTCATCGGCCTTCTACCTACTTGCACCTATACAAATCAATAATACGGCCACAACTTGAATACGCAGTACCCATCTGAAACCCAATAAGGGTTCCAAAAAGTACGTTGAGATCATTGAGTTAGTTCAACGTAAGTACCTACGTTCCATGCATTACAGATGCTGTAAAACCAAAATATCATATCAATTATTGCTTGAAAAATATAACCTCATGACCCTACAATCCCGTCGCACCCTACTTCAAATGTTGACTCTGTTTGGTATATGCCGCAATAAATTTGATTGTACTGATCTTGTGAACAGTTTGTGCTTCCTGATCCCTCGTACTGTAGGCGGTCTAGAATGTCGTTCGGGACGTCTATTTGCTACTTCATTTTGTCGAACAAACTCAGGCGCTCGCTCGCCGTTACATTGCCTGGTTGACACCTATAATAAACAGTTTGGCTCTACTGATATTATGTTTCTCAGTAAAGCTATATTTAAGAGTGAAATTACGACTATTTTAAGAGATCATAACCCTGGAATTTAGCTATTAAGTGATTTTTTATTTGTTCTGCTATCAACTAGCTATTCTGTATAGTAATCTGTATAGTAATTTTTTTACAAACTATTATTACGAGAAACGTAAACAATTCAAGCGAAAAATGTCCTTACCGCCTTCTTACGGCTAATAGCTGTAGGCGTTTTTTGTGCGCAAAATTAAAAGACGAAAAGGGGCCGCATGAGAGGTATGAAAAAAATATTCTTACGGTTGACGCCTTAAGGTGTAAATCTCTATGCGCGGAATGCTACGGCGTACGGGGGTGTGCTTGTAGGCATGATTCTAATTTCTTTGGCGCGTGCGGCGGATGAGTCACATAGTCCGCCGCCAAAATGCTTGAGGGATAGTTGAGTTAGGTACCTATTTTCATTGTGTTATTGTTTCCAAGATGCCTCGAATCAATTTCGCATCGTCGGAGTACACCGATATGATTTGGAGTTCAGTGAGCAATGGACATTTAAAGAATGAGGTGTACGCTACTGAAGTATCGACTATGGACGTGTAGCTGCAATACAAACCATACTATTGTAGTCTCTGATACAAACATACATCCGTTCGCCGCCGCTGTGCGCGGGAATAGTTTTGTCGACCTGTGCGCCACCGCACGGATTTCTGTAGGAACTATATCTCATATTCCAACTGCGTTCCTATTGGTTAATTTAATGTTGTAAGTAGGCCACGCCTTATGCGCCTAAGTTAATATAAGACATGTACATATTTTGTAGAGCACACACACTATACACACGCGTTACTTCCTCGTTTACTTTTTTAAATATACTTACGTCGTACATCTGGAGTATTATTGCCACACACAACCTAAGCGCTACAGTGGTGACCCCGACGTGATACCGTGAAAAATCGTACGTGATTGATTACGATTGTGTGAACGTGATTACGACGCGATATTAAGAAAATACCTCCAGATCCTCAAATCAAGTTTTCATCATGGCCAACAATAGTGAACAAGAACTCTCCGGTGTGTCGACGTCGTTGCGCATTCCACCCATTTGGCGCGACAAGATTCGTTTGTGGTTCGCGCAATTTGAAGCCATCATGTCCGTACAGAAGAAAGGCGATCAAGTTATGTTCGAACTCATTATCGGACAACTTGAGCGGCAAGATCTTGATGAAATCTCAGACATCATTCTACATCCGCCGGACAAAAATCGTTACGACGCGTTGAAGAATCGATTGTTCCAAGTCTACGAGGAATCCGAGCAACGGCAAGTACAAAGGTTGCTATCAGAAATGGAACTCGGCGACATGAAGCCTTCACAGCTGCTACGTCGCATGAAAAACCTCGCCGCCGACAATATCTCCGACTCAGCGTTACGGATTATGTGGACAAACCACCTTCCACAATCCGTCCGAGCAGTACTCGCTGTTAGTGACAACATCGCGAAACACTCCGATATCCACGAGCTGGCAATGATGGCAGACAAAATCCTCGAGCAAACACAACCACTCAGTGCAGTCGCTGCAGTCACCTCCGTTCCCGCAACGCCGCATGCATCTACAGCGATTGAAGAGAAGATCGACGCGCTTATGAGAGAAATCGCAGAACTAAAGGTACGTCAGTCGAATCATCAGCAGTATCGACGCAGACCATTCGACCGACGGCGTTCAAGATCGCGTTCATCGAGCAGGAACAATCGCAGTCGCTCACATAACGACCAATCAGCGATCTGTTTTTATCATCGCAAGTTCGGCAAGGAGGCGCGAAAATGTACGCGTCCTTGCAGTTTTGAAGAACCTGCAAATTCGGGAAACTAACGCCTGCGTTGGCTGAGGCGGCAACCGACGCAAACAACACTTCTTACCGCCTATTTATAACAGACAAAAACTCGCGTCTATCGTTTTTGATCGATACTGGCGCCAACGTGTCCGTGATACCGAGAAAAAAAGGCGGGAAAGCTAAACCAACAGATTTTTGCTTGTATGCAGCGAACAACACAGTAATTCCAACGTACGGTGAGAAAACATTAGAACTAGATCTCAACCTACGAAGACCATACACTTGGAGATTCATCATCGCTGCAGTCAGCAAACCCATCATCGGTGCCGACTTTCTGAAACGTCATCAACTTCTTGTCGACATAGCCGGCCGATGTCTCGTCGACAAAGTTACCAACCTGACCGTCAGGGCACCAGTCACCTATTCCGCCGAACCTACAGTCCGAAGTATCGACGTTGATCAGCCATATCACCAGTTAATCAGCAAGTTTCCTGACATCTTACGACCGTCATGCATGAAGGATACTCCAAAGCACCGGGTAGAACATCACATTGAAACTACCGGTCCACCAGTATACAGCAAGAGCCGACCACTTCCGCCACATCGATACCTGTCCGTGAAGAAGGAATTTGAGTCAATGATGCAGCAAGGAATCTGCCGACCGAGCAAAAGCCCTTGGTCCAGTCCACTACATGTCGTTCCCAAGAAAAACGGCGACATTCGCATCTGTGGTGACTACCGAAGACTCAATGACGTCACCAAACCCGACCGCTATCCAGTTCCACGTCTCAAAGATTTTACCTACCTACTTCACGGCAAGAAAATATTCACTACCCTCGACCTAAATCGTGCTTACCAACAACTGCCTGTATACGAACCGGACATCGAGAAGACTGCTATCACAACTCCTTTCGGTTTATTTGAGTTTCCACGAATGTGCCCAGGTCTTAAAAATGCTGGACAGACATTCCAACGATTCATACATGAAGTACTCATCGGGTTAGACTACGCATTCCCATTCATTGACGATGTTATCGTCGCATCGGACAATGAAACAAGCCACATCGAAGATCTGCAGGAGGTGTTACGCCGATTAGACAAGTATGGCATCACCATAAATCCATCAAAGTGTGACTTTGGCAGAGAAAATGTCAAGTTTCTAGGCTATGAAGTGTCGAGCAACGGAATCAAGCCACCACAAGACAAAATAACTGCTATCACTGCTTACCCCAAACCCGAAACAATTCAAGACCTACGTCGATTTATCGGTATGGTAAACTTTTATCGGGACAGCATACCAAACGCAGCCCACATTCAAGCACCTCTCAACGCATTCCTGCACAATTCAAAAAAACGTGACAAAACAAAAGTCGAGTGGAACACTGAAGCGTCACAAGCATTTGAGTTATGTAAAGTTAGCATACAGAACGCAGCTTTACTCGCTCACCCATCTCCATCACCAACCGACGCCATCTCGCTCATGTGCGACGCGTCAAGTACCTGCGCCGGAGCAGTACTTCAACAAGTCATAAATAAGAAATGCATACCACTTGGCTATTTCTCAAAGAAATTCTCTGAAACTCAACAACGATACAGTACATTCGACAGAGAACTGTTATCGATCTATATGGCAATCAAACACTTCAGAAAAATATTCGAAGGAAGAGAACTCATTGTTTACACCGACCACAAGCCGCTGACCTACGCTATTCGTAAACCTCCGTCCGATAACGACACTCAACGGCGCACTCGTCAACTTTTGTTTATCAGCGAGTTTACGACTGACATCCGGCACATAAGTGGAGTAAACAACGTTGTTGCCGACGCTCTCTCACGTATCGAAACCATCGAATTGCCATCACCAATCAACTACGACGAATTATTTCAAGCTCAAGCAAAGGACACCTATATTCCGATATTATCACAACAATCAAATATCCAACTGAAGAAAATCGTCATACCCGGAACCAACAAGCAAATATTCTGCGAAACATCTACGCCATATGTTCGTCCATACCTACCAGCCGACTTTCGTCGCATCGCATTCAACGCCGTGCATAATTCAAGTCACCCTGGAATACGAACAACCCGAAAACTAATGCAAGAACGGTACTTTTGGCCAGCAATGAATACCAACATTGGCGAGTGGACGAAAACATGCACTTCGTGTCAATTATCCAAAGTACAACGACATAATCATAGTGACGTCACAACATTCCCACCGAGCGAACGATTTCAACACATTCACGTTGATATTGTTGGACCGCTACCTACATCTTCATGTGGACATCGATACCTACTCACTATGATCGATCGCTGTACACGATGGCCCGAAGCCATACCCATTCAAGAAATAACCGCCGAAATCGTGGCAAGAAGGCTGTACGAAGCCTGGATATGTCGTTTCGGTTGTCCTACCAGGATAACAACTGATCAAGGACGCCAGTTCGAAAGTCGACTATTCCAAGACCTCGCACAATTACTTGGAGTAGAAAAAACCCGTACTACTGCCTACCACCCGCAGAGTAACGGCATCGTCGAACGCTGGCACCGAACATTGAAAGCCGCATTCATGGCTCGACTAGAAAACAGCAATAAATGGATCACTGAAATACCTACCGTTTTAATGGGTCTACGAGCCGCCATGCGCACCGACACCAACACAAGTGCCGCGCAGCTTACCTATGGCCAAGCGATACGCTTACCCGGCGATTTTATTTCACCATCGCCAGCCCCAACGAAAATGGACCATAACTACGTCGATCACCTGCACGACGTTATCACGAAGCTCACACCTACATACAAACTGCATTCAAACAAGCGATGTATGTTCGTGCACAACGACCTACAGACATGCAGCCACGTGTTTGTACGTGATGACACCGTCCGCAAACCTCTGCAGCATCCATACAAAGGCCCATATAAGATCACCGAACGTAACGACAAATACTACACGATTCAACTACCAGGAAGAATTAGCAACATATCGATCGACCGCCTCAAACCGGCGTACACTATCAACATTGAAGAACAGCAAGAACATCAAGAACACACGACTTGTGAGACACGCCAATCACCTGCAGCTGCCACTGAAGATCAATCAAGCATGCTTCCAACCTCGAAAACGAAGGAACACCGTACAAGATCAGGCAGGATCGTCAAGACGCCTGTACGCTTCGCTAAGGGGGGAGTACTGTAGCTGCAATACAAACCATACTATTGTAGTCTCTGATACAAACATACATCCGTTCGCCGCCGCTGTGCGCGGGAATAGTTTTGTCGACCTGTGCGCCACCGCACGGATTTCTGTAGGAACTATATCTCATATTCCAACTGCGTTCCTATTGGTTAATTTAATGTTGTAAGTAGGCCACGCCTTATGCGCCTAAGTTAATATAAGACATGTACATATTTTGTAGAGCACACACACTATACACACGCGTTACTTCCTCGTTTACTTTTTTAAATATACTTACGTCGTACATCTGGAGTATTATTGCCACACACAACCTAAGCGCTACAGACGATTTAAAATCTCGAATAATTCGGGCCTTCGACAATTTAAAAATTATAGCCGCGAGTGGAGATTTTTAAAGTGAATTTGTGATTATTTCTTAAAACCATATCATAAGTATGTTGTGAAAATGTTGAATTACTGTCGCATCACGCGCGCGTGCCTACATCCACAAGTAGGTACAAGTAGGTACTCGTACCTCGCGTAGGTACGGCGCGACGCTGCGGCGTTGACGCTTTTACAGGCCAGTAAACTAATATTATAAAGGATGATTTATTTTATACCAATTATAACGCCATTTATTTTGTTTTAAAAATGCATTTTCTTAATTTTAGTAAAAAAAATATTATTTTAACGGAGTGATAACAACTTGTAATACCTGCTGTACAATTTAATGTGATAACCTCGCCACGCTGTATAAACGTTTGTGGAAGACATAAACAAGTGGCAATACAAATACGTCGAAGGAACACCAAAACCATCTGGCGAAACGAACGTCGCCAAAATATAGGCACTGCATCGGTTTCGAAAATATAGGTATGCGTCAATGCAATATTAACGGACATGTCTCACGTCATACATATCTGCCTATGTCGTCAAGAGTATTTCTTCTATAGCTTTCTAGGATGCTGGTGCCAAAAATAATGAGAGAAATAAAGAGGAACTCTTGTATGAAATCGTAACATGTAAGTAATAAGACAAAAACAAAATGTATAAACAGCTCACCTTTGGTATATCAGCTTGACAACAATAACTCTGCGAGCACAGAATCTGCCCACACACCAGACACATAGTAGGCTTCTTACTATCCTCCCGTTCCGAATTAGGACACGAGAACTCTGAAACCAAATTCATCAGTTCCGAAAAATCATCAGGCAAATTGATCAGTTTCGGAGGTTCCTTGGGCTCAGTCACCACATGGAGCGGTATTTCACCACTGAACCAGTCCGTTGATAGTCCCACCCATTCTGCAATCTTCTTTTTAGCGAGCGGAGTATCTACTAATTCTTTGTAGGTTGTAGGCATGCCTAAGTACGCGCACGTACTTTCCCAAGTATCTCCGCCGACAACTGCCAGTTCTGAAGGTGAACTGATGTCACTCAAAAAGTGGAAGAATAAACAACAGCAACGGAGGAAAGTGTGGCATTGACTTTGGATTTCCAGCCATACATCTGCTGGGTTCAAATTTTCTTCTAACACCCCTTTGCGCAGTTCCTTCAAGAACGGTAGTAGGTTTTCTAAATCCGGGTTCTTGAAATCTTCCTGTCCTTCCATTGGTTCGCTCTTGCATTTGGTTACGTCTGTGACCAGTAGCGCTCTAGCAAGGGTGGCTCTAAAACATTGCAGGGTGATGTGTTTGGCTAAATTCGTCGGTCTCGCGGGAGATGCGACTTTGCAGAATAACGCTGGAGCTGATAGTACTAAGGAAACTAAAGTTCCGAAAGGCTCATGAGTTAATGGCGAGGTACTTTCAAGAGTATTCAAAGTACTTAAGGCGTGGTGTGAAAGGTGTTTGGGTGAGGCCCACACAGCTGGTAGGGAGGCTGAAAGTCGGATCAGCGCTTGTAGCGTGTCCCTATGTCTGGCGGGCAGGTCTCCTAACAACGGCCGATTTTCTGCATGTAGTACAGCGTTGGTACTGAAGATTGTGTAGGATGTGGCCCGGTAGAGGGCGGCACTTGATACCATGCCCCCGTATTCGGTAATTGGGAGAATCTGTGAAAGAAATTGAATGATGAATTAAGGAAAAATATAACGATTGGGTACATTTGAAAAAATAAAGAAATAAAAACGGTGTTTCTCTGACCAGTGTTACCTACGTGTTTAATGAAAATAAAATAAAAGGCTAATGGTCTGTTAAACCAGCTCCAGATAAGTTAACCAAAACTTATCAGGAGCTGGTTTAACAGACCATTAGATAGTAGCAGATAATGTTATGCAAAATTTTTTCTAGTACCAATTTGAACATTCTAAAGCAGGGTGCGAATATGTTGCGGAGGGCTAACTTTTAGTTTGCGGTTAGTTCTAGAAACTTAAAGAATTAAGTTTTAGACCAAATTGGGAATACAGGGCCACATAAACTGACACAAACTCATAAAATTCATAGTAAAAAGGTTAATAAACTTAATGTTGAAATGATATTTTAGACCAAATTGGGAATACAGGGCCACATAGCCTTACACATACTGCTTAAATTCTTAGTAAAAAGGTCGAACTTAATTTTAAAATGATAAGGGGTAAGCTAATTTCCGAAGCAGTGAAAATAAAACTAAAATTGACGTTACTCATACTCACATTAGCGAAATCCTCAATGAGCGCCTTAGTCATATCATTATAAGGCGGAATCTCCCCTTCAAAGTGTACCAAGAATTCCTGCTTCAGTAGGTTCTCAGCGTGAGTAGAGACGTACACTTCTGTTTCATCAGCCGACTCGCCATCCTCCATATCTGAGGACATTGCTCCCACACTCCTTGCTCTAGCCTGGCAATGCATTTCTTCACAGAACTCCGTACATATATGCAGAGCTTCTGAGCTTACTTGGTGTTTTAACTTGAGGATCATGTTCACGGATTCGTTGTACGTTTCCTCGGAGAGGCCCGGCGGCGTGCCCGCGGGCATGGCGGGCGCGGCCAGCAAGGGCAGCGCGGTGTTGCACAGGCGCTCGCACAGCGGGCACAGGTACTCTTTCTTTTCGACGTCGAAAGCTGCTGGTTGCCGGCCACGGTAGGGTCTGGGTAATAACATTTCTTTTGTAGTGTTTTGAGCATTCACGAAATTTTGAGGGAGTTTGAGGTCAAAAGATTTACGGTTTTGAGCAAGATCTGCTTTCTTAAGAGCGGCCAACCCGTCGTACTTTTCATACAAATGCTCGTGCGTGATTATGTCGTTGCAAGGCGTCTATCTTTGAATTTTTTGAACTAATAGGAATCTTGTGCACTAAATCGAGGCTTCTATCAAACCAAAAATAAAAAATTTGAAGAAACAAATTCAGTACGAGCATCCAAAAATCTGCTTTTTTGCACTAATTTTACCTGAACTTTGGCCGTTCATAATGTACTCATAAATTGTAAAAGTAAAGAAATCATATCGATAGAAGCCTTGCACATGTAATGGAGATTCTAAATGACAAATATTTTTTCCTTAAACTTGTAAGGGTTATTCAAAAACACGTATTTCCTGGAACAAGTTTAATGAAACTTTCGAACACTATTTTTCGTTCAATGTTATCGCATTCTTATTAAAATTTATTCGTAGTCAACAAGGCGGTATGAGGTGCGAAAGTTACCGAATTACAACCGAGCGTTCAGGCGCTATCTCTCTTTTCGCTTTGCCTCTTTTTCAAACATTGCGCTGGATGAAACAACAAGCTTTTCGACTGTGCTCGCGTTGACGATAGATGCGCCGGGAAGGGACCTCTTAAATAGCAAATTGTTTCAATATAAAAAAGTACTAAGATGTTTTTTAAAACTTTCCCAAAGGGCAATAAGCCATAGGCCATAGGGCTTAATGCCTAAGGCATTAAGTCCGCCTTTGTACCTTTTTGTGCGAAAAGTTTAAATAAATAAATAAATAATAACAAAACGGCAAGTTGATCCAAAATCTTTCACCGAAATATTAAAAATATTAAATATTATTATTTGTGAAAATAAAAAAAGTTAAGAGCAAGCGAACAACGACTCGAAATAAAGACCAGTAGTGCTATTCTGTAAAAATCTCACCGTGAAAACTTACGTGAAGTGAGCTTGAAGTGACTAGTGTCAATCCCTAGCATCAGGTTGGAATGACAGCACACTTGAAGGTCACTTCAGCAAAGTTTTCACGGTAAGATTTTTACAGAATAGATCGACGGGATCAGTTAATTATCCAGAAGTCACCAATCCCATTTCTATCCTGTCTTTCGAGACCACATTTAAGTCAACCCACCTCCTATTCTCCTTATCCTGCACGTTGTCCACATAGTTCCTCCAGCAGGCCGCGTGTAGCGCGTGTCCACAGCTGGACACGTGCGGCTGGAGCCCTAGGCCTGCGGGCAGCCAGCTGGAGCGCCAGTGCTCCGGTATTCGGCCGCAGCCCCCGCGACGAAGACGATTCAGTACACTTGATTGTTGCACGAATGCGACCAGGACTAGGGGTTCGGTTCTGATGTCGACGCGAGCCTAGGGGGGAGATAATTTTGAAATACTTAAAGAAAGCATATTTTTTAGGGCATAGGTGGCCAATGGTAGCCAGGACGACCGAACGTATGTCCTAAGAAAGAGTCGAGCGGAATCCCCAAATCAAAGTGGTGGTTATTTATTATTTTTATTTTATTTATATATCAGAATCAGACAACAATAAAGTCCATTTTGTTAGTAAAATATCTTATAACTAGTGTTAGTAGAAAGCAAACCAAGAAACAAACAACAAAGTAGGTGTCTGAGGCAGAATGTGCAAAGAATGACAAGGTGAGGAATGACCTACCCGACCATTATCCCCACATAGTGCCTCAGAATAGGGGAGTAAGGACTCTCCACAACTGTTTTTAGGATGCTATTGTCACTGCCCCGCGTTCTACGCATCAGTGATGCGACTTTTTTACGAATTACTGCATGGAAGCCGTCAGTTCTGTTCTGAGCAAACATCTCCGATGACGCAACAGAAACGGGGCAGTTTCAATAACATCCTAAAAATATTGTTGTACTGGACGCGTATGACATCTAACGACCTTTTTTTACAGCTGCCCACAGTTATGGTTATGCATGTTCCAAACTTTTGATAAACAGTGTTTAAATTCCACTTCATTCCATTTTCAGCATAAAATAAGCAGTCTTATTAGGAACCCGCGACTATCCAGTCAGAAAGAAGCTGTTTTCTGGTTCCAACAACTAATACATACTTACAAAAAATTCAGATTTAATTTCTAATCATATGGGAAAACAGAACCTTACACTAAATATATTTGTTATTTGTATTAAATTTGTTTATTTGTACCTTCTCTCAAGATACATACCTCTTCCTGGCACATGATACAGACGCGCGGAGGTTCGGGTACTCCTCCGCCCCACACTCCTAGAGCAGCACCGCAGTACAGCGGCCGTAACTCTTCTTCTTCTGCCGTTACCTGATTATGATAAATAGGGTGTAATAATAATCCTCCTGGCCGAATTTCGGCTTTGTCGTAATCTCAGTGGAGACAACTAGCTTCATACTCCTGACTGACCGACTCAATGACAGTTGAAAAGTGCCTGTAAACGTTTTAATTGAAATAAATGCTTTGAGTTTGAGACTAGAGATCGATGCGGGAGATATTATAGTGCACTAAGGCAATAAGGTATACCATGTCGTCGAGTTGTTGAGCTCTTAAATAATAAGTTGAGCTACACAGTTACAGACACATGCGTGCACAGACTGGACAGGTCCACTGAAACCTGCCTGCCTGGTTCTTCAAACACCTTTCATTTTTGCGTCCGAGGTTTATATATTAATAAGCTCAAAATTTGGAATGTCAAAAAGCTGTCGACCCTTAGGGCCGATTTTTTTGATCCGTAGTTAAGACCTCCGTCCGTTGTTAGATAAACTAAAAATTGATTAAAAACACATTTTGTAAAAATTTACCATTTTTTTTTTAAGTTACTATTTTTAACAATTATTATTGGTTTAGTTAAATCAAATTATATAATATCATTGCTAATGGTCCAATAATTAACTATTAGTTTAAAAAATTACCATTAGAGAAACAACTATTGATCAAAAAACACATTTTTCAAAAATTCAACTATTACTTACTATTTTTAACAATTGGTTGTTAGCCTAATTTCATTTACAATTTTCAGTGATATTTCAAGACTAGAATATTTTATTTGAACTATAATAGATATAGCAAGAAATAACTAAAAATAATTAAATTAATACAAAGCAAACTTAAAAAAAATATAATGCATCTAAGATTCAAAAAGAGATATTTGACCCCGACGTGATTTGAACACGCAACCTTCTGATCTGGAGTCAGACGCGCTACCGTTGCGCCACGGAGTCGATGAAGTTAAACGCTAAAATTATCGCTCAGTCTACAAGAATTTACAAGCAAAGTAAACTAAAGCGAAGTCTGGAAGAAAAATAAATCGGGATATGGTCAAGACGACATTTTTTTTTTTAATAAGCTTTTGTCTTTTATATTGTTTAAACTTTAGATGATTATTATAATTGATTCTAAATAAATAAAAATGAAAAGCTGTTCATTGGTACGCGCAGCACTTCAGGGCTCCAATTCTGTATTATTCCCCGCGAAATCTTACCACGTTCAAACATGTCAATATCGTGTCTTTTTTACGGCAGGGTATTGAAATGTCAACCGTACGGACAACATGTATTTTGACAGGTTAAACCACGGCATTGTGTCATAGAAAATACGTAAATAGCAGATGTCGTGATTAACTAAGGAATTCATGTGGTTTCGATGTAAGGAATCGTTAAGTGGTCATAGTAATTTAAGGCCTTGGACGACTCGACTGATAGTCCGAATAACCGTTACTACTATATTGCTATTTTAATTATTATTTTTGTTTGTCGAAATATAAATGATGTATATTGCAAAAAATCCAGAACCTACTGATTGGGAGAAAACACTGGCTCCTGTAACACAGGCGTTGTTACCTAGCGCAGGAGTCAGGGCTTCATTTTGTTTTTACATATTTTTTATGCCAATAAAGTATGTATTAAGGTTTTTAACGGAAGAAAAATCGGAAAAGTTGTCCGGAAAATTTTAAAAACCCGGAATATCTAAAAATAGTAGATTATTAACCAAGGGGATAAAGCAGTGTCTTCTGTCGCGGGTGACGATTTAAATCGTGAGCGTAACGAAGGACTCGAGGTTTACTCCCGAGCGTAGCGAGGGTGTTAAAAACGAGTCCTGAGTGTAGCGAGGGATTTAAGTTCACCCAAGACTAAGACAGCTTTATCACCGAGGAAAATACTCTACTTTTCGTACCATTTGCGAAAAAATAAACTTAACGTTTATGTATTTGAAGAAAACAAAAACGCGGCAAATTCCTAACTAATATTTTTTTATCGGAAAAGCAAAGGCATCAAGCTCATACGGCCTCGTCGGTTTTCGTAATTTTATTTAATAATCATAACTGCATAATAAATGCGTATTCCTTTTTCAAAAAGATGTATAATGCTTTCTATACAAACTCAATGGTGTAAACACAGATGTAGTTCAGTATAAATTTCGGTAAGTATTCCAAATTTAAATCACATTCTCCCCCTAGAGGATGAATGAAATTCAGTACAATTTTCTTTCCCTGTTTTTTACAGATTAAAATGACTATTGTTATGTTCGCTTTTTGTGGCATAGAATGTCACTTTTTTGAGCAAGTGGTATGAAAAATATGTTTTCTATAAGATTTATGAATAAATAATTGAAATTTCGACAGGAGAACGTCTAAGGTTACACGTTTATTCTTAGGTTCAGAGAGTGGGGTCTGTTATTATGATTTTATTATAATCTAGCTGACCCGACAAACATCCGGTCCAAATTTCAATAATTCATCAAAAAATGTGAAACATCTACTTACTTATTATTTATGTCTCGAAAGTAGTTGTCGAAGCAAAACCTTTTACTTTGTGAAAGTCGGTTAAAATCAAAACAATACTATAAGTACTTGAAAGCATCCACTTATTTTGCCCTTTTGGCATTATAACCTTTGTTTTCTGTTTTAAGGTGTGTTTATTTTGCTATAATGCCAATAAACGCATTTTTCTTTCTTTCTTTTAGAAACGTTACTTACTTCAGTAGTGGTCTCCTTGAACAGCGTAGCGTTGTTAGATATAAAGTTGTTCATCTGCGTCTTCATCTGAGCCATCAGTTTGGCGCGCCGTTCTGCCGCTAGCTTCGCACGCCGAGACTTTTCCGCTTCTGAGAAACAATATTTGTATCATGTTACTGTTTTTGTCAAATTCTAGTAATATTTTTTTTGCACGAAACATAGTGGATGTTATAAGGGTTGTTAAAGAATTAGCTTTAACAACCCTTATAACATCCACTATCGGTCAGTGAAAGTCCCGTCAAAATTGGTCCAGCCGTTTCGGAGATCAGCCGGAACAAACAGACACAGAAAATTTTAAAAAAATGTTGATTTTGTTACAAGTATCGTATATACTTTCATTTGCATTTCCTAAAAAGCTGTATTTTGACATTACCACAGACACATCAATTTTATATATTTGTATAGTATCGGTTACGTTAGGATACAGCTAGTATAATACAAAATATGCTACGTACGAGCAGCCTCATCAGAAGCAGGTTTCTCTTCCTGGTCAGTCTCCATATTGTCACCATCACCGATTTCGTCATTTTGGCCGAGCAGCGTCCTATAGAAAAAGAAATACCGAGTATTAGTCGTACAGAACACGTGTAAAAACTGAGCTAGATTTTTTTTAGAATTCTGATCATCGGCTAGGGAGGGGCCCGTGGCTAAATAATAACAGCCGCACAGGTCGATCGATCAGGTTAACCTACGCTTGCCGCGGTTGGTCCTAGCTGTCATTCGTGGATCTTTGACAGTCGTTACGGGTAGTCAGAAGCCCGAAAGTCTGACAACCAATCTTACCAAGGGGTATCGTATTACCCAGTAACTGGGTTGTGGAGGTCAGATAGGCAGTCGCTCCATGGAAAATACTGGTATTCAGCTGCATCCGGTTAGACTGGAAGCCGACCCCAACATAGTTGGGAAAATGCTAGGCAGATGATGATGATCATCGGCTATTATGATGTCTTCCGAGCCATTACTGTTCTTGTGTGTGACTTGTGTGAGAGGGAAGATAGCGCCACCCATGTGTTGGTCGATCGTTATATAATCTTCTGATGTTGGACTGACTCATAATATCCTACAGTGTTATTACAGACAATGAGATACTCAACAGCGTCCCTCTGTAAATGGACGTCTTTACTTGATCTTTAGAGGAATTCCAGAGGGTAACATTTAACATATTGTCCTCTGTATGATTTGTGTCGGTACTCAAGAGTCGTTACTTTAGACTTGTTAGTTAAACCATATACGTAAATCGACAGGTTTATATTTGGAGATGAAAGTGTCAGTCAAAATATGACAATTCAAAAACATTTAATTTTTATTGATGGTGGTGTTTAATTGATTTCTGGGCGACGTCTCTGAGTGTGGAAATTGTGACTTCGTTGTGGGTCCTACCCACTGACCTATATTATACAAGTACGCTGGACATCATACTATCGATGACGAAACGAAGACATTTGATTTTTAACATTTTGGCGTTGATAACAACGTGAGTGTCCGTGGAACTAATATTTTTGATAGTGAGTTTTACAAAATGCGCATACTCTGATGATGAAAATGTTCTAACACAAATCATCAGAGACGTACCTACCAAAACAGCACGACGGCAAAAGTGTATAATATAATATATAATAATATCCCTGGACATTTCACACAGCGCCATCTAGTCCCAAGCTAAGCAACCTAATGCTTGTGTTATGGTAACAAGATGGCTGATAAACTACTTATATACATTTTTTTTTTGTAAATACATACATATTATAGATATCAATTTTATTTCGAGACGCTGGAGCACTTTGAATTGGCACAAAAAATAACTGTCGTTTTGTATAGTATATTTAGTGCAGCGTACTTGTTTACTAAAGGTCAGTGGTCCCACCTGTAAAAACAAATATAATAGTAAATAAATTAATTAATTATACTCACTTCATTTTATTAAGCACCCATCTAGCTAGGTGCCTGTGTGCGTCCACTCTGGGACTGGTGACTAACTTCTGCAGTAACGCCAGGATACCGGAGCGCGCGGCGCTTTCGGAGAACTGTAGGAACTCGTAGTGACCGCTCTCTTCGTCACGGAGAGCGTAGCCCATTAGGTGTAAGGCCTGAAACAACGATGACCGCCATTATTTTTCGAGGCGAAAGAATATACAAACTTTTTTTTGTCATAAAAGCACATATTCGGCACAAACAAGACAAAAATAGACAAAATACACACACTAACACAAAGTAGCCAAAAACCTCGTATTCAAAACCTTAAAAGTTAAAAGATTGACAATATTGTCCATTGCTTGATGTCAGGGTAGGTCACAATTTACTGGTCTACATCCAAACCGAAGACCGACACGGCAAATGACAACAAATAAACAAAACATATGGTTGGACATCGTTGCACCCAGGGCCCGGCCGCGGGCCTTTGGTTTTGTTTTACTATGAAGGCCGTAAATCATTAGGAAATTACAGTTTACCTTATGAACTTGTGTCTCCGAAAATGACCTGGCCCTAAGGTCTAAAGCTCTCTCCAGCACTGTCTTCAACACGTGGTGAACCGAGTCACTTTGTAACAGGTTGGCTAGTAGCCGGAATGGAGGCGACAGCTTCGGTAGATTGGGAGGTGGGCAGCATTCTGGTAGACCTGGAAACAAGAGGAAACAGGAAACAGTTAAGAATTGAAAAGAAAAAGAGGATACAGTTTTATAAGATTTTTGATGATTTACTCTAGGTCGATTTTCACTGTGGCAAACCGTTTACACATGTCGATAATAATCGCAGGTGAGTAACGCGCCCGTGAGGTCATAGGCACCTGTGTAAAGCCCGCATATGGCTTATCTCAATATCAGATAGAGATAACTACCAGTTTTTTGTGATCAACACAAGGGGTACTGATGGTACTGTGTAGCCCTGTTAGTGCGGGGGAAGCCGTTAGAAATGGACTACACCGGACGGGCATTGTGCCAATAGTTGGGGGGGGGGTCCAGTAATGGACCATGATGGATGGGATGGTACGCGGTAACTCACCAGCCGCCTTCCTCCTTGTTCTCTGCTCCTCCTCACTCCTGGACAGTTCCTCCCGAGTGTAGTGGTAGAAGAACGTGTCGTACTCATCGTATAGATGAGGCTTCAACTTGTAAACGCCACGGTTGTTTCCTCCAGTTGGTTTGATGAAGTCTGCTACTTTGTGGATCACGGCTTCTAGACCTGTTTCGTGGAGCTGGTCTTCTGGTAAGGATCTGAAAGCGAGATGAAAGTGTTGGTAGGTCAATCTAAAATCTCCCCTGAGAAAACTGACGCCATCTCGACGTGATTTGCAAAGCTCAAAGTTAGTCGAGAAATGTATATTATTATCAGCCTATAATGTTCCCACCGCTGGGACAAACACGTCCTCTCCGCCACGCGAGCCCTGTGCTAGTTGAGAAATGTATAATGTCTCTTAAGTTTAAATAGACTCGAGAAATGTTAGTGTCATTCTGATGTCAAACAAGTAAGACGACGATTAGTTTCATCTAGTTGTGGTACTTGCTAACGTAAAAACTACTAACACAGTACAATAAGAAATATAAACTAATATAACAAACCTATTAAGTTCCGAGTGCGGCATAGGCTTGACGCAGAGCATTTGTATGATTTCCTTCATGGTGCGGTCGTCGTTAGTAACCTCACCCACACCAGGCATGTAGCGGGAGCCGTAAACTGGAAGAAAGCAATAAATAAAGGGTTATAAACACCAGTCGCACCAGTAACATTGGTATTTTGATTTCTAGTTTTTTTGGCATCGTCTTCTGTAACTGTTATACATGGGGTAATCGCAATAAACTCACAGACCTCATTAAGAACTCTATACTTCGTTCCAGAACATAAATCGCGCTCGTTAGCCGCACAGCTGCTGAACTAAAGTGGAACTGGAGGAGCAGCAATATGCAAAAGTCACCACTCAGTGGATCCCAAATGGCAGGAAACGACTGCGCGGAAGGCCCAGAAAGAAATGGCGGGACGAGCTGGACTCCTTCTCAAAGGATTGGCCCACAATCGTAGTAGACCGGGAAAAGTGGAAGGCGAAGGAAGCAAAATTCTTGTTACTAACTACTTTGCCTATGGACTTTTTTCTCTGAATACAAGCGAAGAAGAATTATAATGAACTTACTAGTAATAAGCAGTCCTAGGAACTCTTCCAGCATGCTAATAGTATGCCGGAGCGTGTCGTCTTCAATGGCGCGCTGTTCAAAGTCTGGAGCCGCCCAGTCCAGCAGGTTGAACTTGTTCAAGACGTGGATGATGAACTCGTTGCTCTCGATGAGGGAGGCGCCGATCTGTTGGAGAAAATGTATTGTTAAATGGTCATTTTATACAAGATTTTCTACTATATCAGAAGATTTTAAGAGCAGTGGTGGCCCAGTGGTAACGGCCTCGATTTACGAGTTGTAGGTCGTAGGTTCGAACCCAGACAGCCGCTTTACTTTGAGTAAATTATTCCAACACCACTGCTCTCAAAACGGTGAAGTAAAACATCGTGAGGAAACCGGCATGTCCTAAAACCAAAAATTCGAAGACATGTGACATCTACCAACCCGCACTGGGCCCGGTGAGGAGACCTGTGTCCCAGCAGTGGGAACATTTAGGTTGATTATGTATAGAAGATTTTTGCTAAAAAGTTTACATGGAAGAAAAATTTTTGTGAAACAACGGGCTTGAAATTATTCGTGTTGATATACTCATACGTGTTATTTACGCAGTGTGGTTGGCAATTTGGCATCTATTAAATGACGTGTTTAGACGTGATAGCAGTTCAGGTATTTTTTTATTGAAGACAAATCATATCAACAACGACGATATAATAAATCTCGTATGCTAGTAGCATCCATACAATAAATATAGCTTTTATTCTGAGCTTTCTAGTCAGCATCCGTCAAATCATGAACAAGGATATAATTAAAAAATTTAACGCGTAGGACACGCGAGGGGTAGCGGTGCGCTCGCGCCCGTCGACATCGGAAGGGTTCTGGGCCCGTATTCCCGTAATTTAAAACGTTCAAAATCTAGTCGCAGTCGCATCTCGGCGACAAACAACTGTCAAAATGTAGGGAAATTTGACGTATTTTTGACAGATTGAGACTGAGATCAGACTGTGAACGTTCTTAAAATTACGGGAATTGCCCCCCAGGTGTGCGCAAGCGCATTCGCGACCTTAGTATTGAAGTAATTTTATTGTCATAAGGTACAACGTGTTTTCTTCACAATGACTCCTAACAATGAACGTTATAAATTTCTTTTTTTTTTTGCCACATCCACTTATCAAACCGTTCAAAATTCTCACTTGCAGCATAACAACATCTCGGCGTACACCAGCGAGGCGATTTTCGTAATTTTAAGAACGATCACAGTCTGATATCAGTCTCAATCTGCCAAAAATACTTCTAATTTTTCTACATTTTTGACATTGATTGTCGCTGAGATGAGATTGCGGCTAGATTTTGAACATTTTTAATTACGAGAATTGCCTTCTCAGCTTTGTTTGTAATATAATATCGTGTGTACCTGCAGCATCACAACATCCCTGTCCAACATCTCGGCGCGGCACTTGACGTTCTGGTAGAAGTAAAGCTGGTTGATGAGTGCGAAGCCGTTGCGGCGCCACATGCCGGCATGCACTTGGCCTATCATGGCCATAGTTTCGAGGACTGGCTCTGTAGACAAACGATATGGTAAGTCATCTTCGGGATAAATCATTAACTGCTAATCAGCATTAAATTAAAAGAAAAAAAAATGCCCGTCAGTCGTATAGGGTCTTAGCATTATGCTGAGCGTTGACCGTTTTGCGTGAATGTGACGCATGTTTACCCCCAACTTGTTATTTTTTTTTGGAACGAAGTTCCTTATCGCGCGTTGCGAAAGGGGGCTAGACAGAAAAAATTAAGACCAAAAGTTGGAACGACACTTTTTGCTATAGTTGTAAGCCGTGCGGCGTGCGCGTGTTTCTCTGTGTCTCTCTCTCTCTTATAGAAAGCAAGCTAGTTATACTTCGTTCCATCCGGGTGTCCCTTGACACCTCTCAAGTTTTTTTTTTATTATTTATGTACACAGTAAAATACATATTGATATGACAATATCATAATATGAGTACAAAGGTACTTTTTATGTTCTTCTTTCTTTTCTTTCAAAGTGGGTGTTACTATAGGTAAGGTACACCTCTGCCTAACTCTTCGGGTATGACATGCGTGATGTTTCACCTATAAGCTGGTCGGGCGTGGGCTTGGGCCGGTCCTGGCGGTCGAACTCGCGGCTGTGGTAGGACAGGCCGTGCGGGTGCAGCAGCAGGTGCAGGCCGGCGATGTAGCGCGACAGCGGCCGGTGGATGGACACGGGCTCCGTCGACACGTCGTACGGGATCACTGAGGCGATCTGGTTGCCGAGTTCTGACGACAAAATAGGGTGTGGAGACACGATTAAGAAAAAAATCCTTTAGACAATTTGGAAAGCGTATAATTTCGGCATTTCATTTATTTGTAAGTCGAGACGAAAATCCTTTTCTGTTTTTTTAATTTTGTGAAATTATTTGCAAACAGTCATTATTATTTGTTTCAATTGTTTTTTGGCTATTGCCAAAAAAAAAATAACAGTTGTATAACATTTGTAACAACATATAACAGTTGTAGAATTCTACAACTGTTATAATTACAATGTTAGGGCTGATTTTCAATCAACAGATAATTTTTATTCATGGAATAAAATTGATATCTGACAGATTTTGTGTGGAAGAACTGTCAAAAATCTAAAAATATTCCTCGGATAAATTTATCTGGCGTAGGAAAAATCAGCCCTTATTCGAATTGTAAAAAGATAACGTCTAAATAAAAAAAAAATGCGTGAAATTTTTACACCCGTCATTTTAATAATTGCAAGTTATTAATAAAGTAGTTTGAAAAGGGGATCCAGTTTTGCCCAGATTTCCCGGGAACGACTATCTATCGTCAATTTTAAAAAAGATTCTTCTAGAAGACAAAATCACTGCAGAGATCCAGCAGAATATCAGCGTCAGGTATATTTGCCTGACTCATGCTGAGCTGGACTCCCATTTGGTGCAATAATGAGACACACCACACTGTGTCACTTTTACTTCGATATGCATGTTTTTACCTTGTTTTTTTTTATATTATATTAATGTACTTTCGTGTAATGGGCTGTCTTTTGTGTGCGCCAAATAAATGGTTTATCTATCTATCTAAAATCTACAATACAAAAGCCTTCGGCTCTACTCACCCCTTACAACCTTAACAGGAGGGACATACGTCTCCATATGCTTCCTCAGCGCCATGCGGTACACGGCGGTCGCTAACGCCTTCTCCGCCGCGCACCACTCTAGAGATAGCGTGATGCTATGTGCCAGCTTTACGTGAAGATTGAATGCGGATTCCCATTCTGGTTCGTACTCCATGTGTTGACCGACCTGGTGGGTGAGGAACATGAAAAGATAAGTCAAATTTTGTGGTAACTTGTATCAAAGTTAAATACTTATTTACTAGAACTTTCTAACATAGTTATTGCGATTTAAAAGAGTGTCCACGGAATTTCTTGCCCGCTCTTCTTCCAAAGGCGCTTCCTTCCTATCTAACTGACTGACTCCTGGACAATTCAAAAGTGCCTGTAAATGGTTTATCTATATATATAAAAATTAATCCCTATTTCCCTTGGTCACGCCATAACTGAGAACGACTTTAACGATTTCATCCATCTTTTTTTTAAAGTTTTCTAATTACGGAAAAAAATATTAAGAAAGCTGAAAAAGAAAATTCGAAAATTTAAGAATTACGTTTTAACATTCATGAGTTTGTTGTTCGGAGATAGCTGTGATTTGCGTCCCAATAGCCAAGAGTAGGTATTGCAGTTTTTTATGGGACAGTTGATAATTTGACCACACCCTTACATTTGACCAGACCTTTCTAATAATCGCTGTATAAGGGGAAGTTTGAAAGTGGCGCCAGTGACAGAAAAGTAGAAAGGAAATTGTTTGACTTGGTAATGGGCATGTGATGAGCAGGTAGGAAAAGCATGTGACTATAGGCCAACCGCTTAACTGAGACGTTGCCTGAGGTAGCAGCGCGGTGAGGGAGGGGTGTGGTGACATCATGCAAGAGCTCAGTGATTCGTCAACTTGTGACAACTATCACCCCTCCCGCACCGCGCAGCTACCTCAGGCAACGCGAGAGTTAAGGGGTCGGCCTATAAAAGAGTGATGAATATAAATGTTGATGGATGGAGAGGGAGAGGAACGCCAAAGAAAACATGGATGGATTGTGTGAGGAATGATATGAAAGAGAAGGAAGTCAATGATAACGTGTCGGTTGAGAGGGGAGAATGGAAGAAGAAAACGGGTTGCGCCGACCCGGAGTAACATGGGACAATGGTTGGACGATGATGATGATGACTTACTGGCTTGCTTTTACTTGATAGGTGATGCTAAGTTTGTTACTAAGTACAAGCCGAGCTGTTGAGCGTGTATACAGACAGGGTTATCTAAAATTGACTACCTAAACTCCGCAGACGCGATGGGTCATCAATAACTAATCACGATAAATGAAAAAATTAAAGATTTGATGTTTCTTTTGGGAGGCCAGCGACCATCGTTGGTTTTGTTACATGAAGTATGAGTTAAGAAAAACTGTGTTAAATTTTATTGTGGTTACACAAAAAATAACTGATTTTTTAAACTGATATTTCAAGTGACTGCGGTCTTTTGCGAATTTATTTTTTGTTTAGATATCGGTACCCATCGCATCTAGCTAGCCAATTTAAAATAACCCCGTATAAGGTACCTGCACTTCAAGAGATCCTCCATACACAAATTCCTACCTGTCTTACTACAGAGTCCATCCCCTGCATCATCACCAACAGGTTCAGCATCAGAGAGACGCCGTGCATGAACCCCTTGCGAAGGTCATCGTCGAAGGTAGCCGGTACCGAGCTCAGGAGGTACTTCACGTCGTATAGAATGAACTGGGCGCGTTTGAACGCCATTGGGACGTGCGAGCGGTCGAATTCTAGGCGGCCCTGTGGGTGAAAGTTGATTATAAAAATTTGAAATGTTCAATTTCGCTGACTACATTGATGGATAAGCCCCCTTAAGCCCTATAGCTTTAATCTATCTGCGCTGCTTATCATAGGCTATTTAACATCACACTACGACCCTTACGAACCGAGCAAAAAGAACTCGTAAGCGAAAACGAAGTAATATTGCAAGCGACGGGATCCGACGCGGTGGGCCGAGGGTCGAAATTTCACGCGGGCAGAAGCTTGTGTAGAACAGTATTACTAAAAAAGTAGTGCTACAAGGATCTTTTGGCGCCTGGATGACATTGACCGGGGGCGTTGTTAGAATAATTGTCACAGAAATAGTATTGAAAAACCAAGATGGCGGCGCTAGTTCCGATTTTCGCCACGCGCCTAAAAAAAACTTGTAGCGTTGTAGATTCCTACTCACATTACTACAGCGCCTATTACACTCGCTAACAAACGTATTCATGACGACGAACAAGGCGTCATGCTTGGCTATCAGGTGATGCGCAAGAGTCGGCGTCGTGTACAGTTGAACAGATAGTGACGAAATGGAGAACGAGTGGTCGTGGTCGTCTCGGATGAAGTCTTTGAGGATTGAACCTGGGAACAAATGGAAAACATTATTAAGGTAAGATTTTGACTTCTAAAAGGAGTATGCGGTTAAAACTTATCTACATTTGTAGGTGTCTTGGAACACTACTAGTGGATTACCAGTCTTTGTGTTTGCTTATAACAAAGTGCTGAGATACAATTTATGTACAGTCACGAGCAAAAGTATGTATACACTCGGTTTTATTCAAAAGCGATTTACTCCTTTCTTTTTTAATTAAATTTTATGTTGTTACGAACATAGCATTTTCGAACCCATAGGTATAAGTAATGCGTCGTGTTTCAACGTTGCATTCGTTATTTCACGAAAAAATCGTAATTAAAAGTTGCCAAGTGTTGACATATTGGTGCTCGTGACTGTAAGTAGTCAACTTGTGTAGGTAGGTTTAAATATGACAACTTTCTATAAAGTAGAAAAGTACAAGACAAACAAAATCAAGAATATCTAGTTTTTGCAGGGCACGATTTCTTTACGGTACAGCGAATAAACCGCGCCGTAGAAAAAACGCCGGACAAAGGCCCAGTCAGTGCGGTTGGTAGATATTACTTGTCCTCGAATTTTTAAGTCTAGGACATGCCGGTTTTCTCATGACGTTTTTTTCTGTTTTGAGAATGCTCTCAAAACAGTGAAGAAGAAACGTCCGGCGATGATGATATAAGTTACACAAAGTAAAGAGCCTATCTGAGTTCGAATCTACGACCTACAACTCGTAAGTCGCCGCCGTTACCACTGGGCCACCACCGCACTCTATTGAAAAATCAGGTCATATTGAACAAAAGCTCACCATAGTTCTTGGTGAACAAGATGGCCATGGTGCGCTTGGTGGTGTAGTCCATGAGCGTGGTGGCGATGAGCAGACGGTGCCAGGCCGTGCGCGCCGCCTTCCACATGCGCGCGTCGTTCTGCATGACGCCGCACGCCACGCCGCCGCCGCCGCCCAGCGCGTTGCAGGCGCCCCACACGTCCTCGCCCAGCGCCACCTGGCTCACGGCCAGGCGCAGGCTGGGCTCTTGGCTCACGAAGTTTTGGAGCCTGTGGGGTTTGGTTATACAAGAAAATCACAAATAGCCTTTTTACAACATTTGGTTTACTTTATACAATAACAATTTTTTTGTCAGCTAACAAATAACAGCATAGCTAAGGTCTATTCAAATTTATGTTTCCAATTGACGTAATTTAAAATTAAACAAATATCAACTTTATTTCAGTGGAAATTAAGTTGATTTCAGAGTGACTAGCACTATTTAAAAAGTTATAAAAATGTTTGAAGTTGTAGCGGAAACTGAACTTTATTGTGTAGGAATTAAAGTTATTTTTCCAAATACTCATATTTGTTTACATGTTTGGCAAATAAATCGCGAACGCAGATTACATAATTTCGGTGATTTTTTAGCTAGCCAAATGCCTCCTCGAACTTCTTTATATTTTATAGCGCTACGATTATTTTTACCAATTTTTTTTAAGCCTGTCTTATTTCTGACCTGCAATGATGCTATAAAGTAATTTTTGCCGCACTTCATAAATCAAACACGAGGAAATGTTAAAGGGCTAATTTGTGGACTATCTTTTGTAAGTTTTAACATTCAAAAAGTACTGATTCACTGTTTTAAATAAGATAATAATTGACTAAATTGGATAATAATTTACTGAATTGGATAATAATTTACTGAATTGGATAATAATTTACTGAATTAGATAATAATTTACTGAATTAGATAATAATTTACTGAATTAGATAATAATTGACTTGGGCTGATTTTTCTAACGCCAGATAACTTTATCGGAGGAATAATTTTGAAATTTTGACAGTTCTTCTATACAAAAACTGTCAGAATTTTATTCCACGAATAAAAATTATCGGTCGATTGAAAAATCAGCCCTAAATGACATAATAAAAAGTAAACTCACCAATGCAGCAGCTTCATCGCGAAGGTCTGATGCGCGATGACGTGCGCGTGCATGACCAGCACCTTGAGGCTCGGGCCGTGGCGCGACGTGAACCTTTCGAACATCGCCGTACAGCTGAGCACATACGTTCACATCACCCCACACCAGTGCAAGTAAGGGAGACAGCGAATAGTTTGTTAAGCACGTACGTGATAGCGCGGGTATACATTAAAAAAACTGAAGATCGTATTTTTATGGAGATTATAAGAGAACTGACCATTTAGTTTGTATATTCTCGTAGTAAAAAATATGTGAGGATTATATATTGTTTTAGTTTTAAGGGGTGCTTTACACTCATGTTCGGGTCGGCATGATTCAGTACAGCCGGGCGGCAAAATCAACAGTGTGTAGCAACCCTAACAGTTTTAAAATACTTTCAATGATAGAAATAACATTAGAAATCCCCGTTTTGCAAAGGAAAGTCAATTAGTATGGGAATTTACACTTTCGCAATTAAAAAAGTAGGCACCTGTTTATTTATCATTTAGGGAATTAGCATTAGCTTTATTTTAAATCAAGTTTTAAAAAGCTTGAATAGAATAATATAGGATTTTTTTTATATATGGCTTATACCTAGATAACCCTGCCACGCTGTCACGTAAATACTATGCGAATGTTAATAAAGATAGGTGGGGATACATATAGTTCATCTTATCAAATAGATTATAATATATTTCTCAATGACGCGTCTGACTCTTATGACAACTGCATAGAGTTTCAATTGGGATGTCAAACGGGCCATTGTGAAAATGGGTGAATATAATTAGTAAAAAGCATTAATCACTCATAGATTGCAATATATTTACTTAGAACAAAAAAAAAGCTATTTCTGCGTTGATCCAAAACTGCGTGATTTAAAAATACTAGTCTCCGAAACGGCTGGACCTATTTTGACGGGGCTTTCACTGGCAGATAGTTGATATTACAAGGAGTAACTTAGGCTACTTTTTTTTAGGAAAAGAAATAGTAAAAAGACACTTTTTTTATCCAAGCAAACGAAGTCGCGTGCACAGCTAGTTTACAATATAATTCTACATGATGTCGTGACGTAGGTCAAATGGTATCTTATGACGTCGTTTTGGACCATTTCCAGAACAAATTTTCTAAAGACAATGCTACTAGAAGCAAACCAGTCACTTTCACTAAAATAATGATGCACTTAACTAGTACCAGCGCTTAATATTGCATTCGAAGCTATGTCGATTAACAATACAGCTTCAGACAAAATTGGAGAAAGTAACTGATAAATTATAGGCCGACCGCTTAACTCTCGCGTTGCTTGAAGTAGCTGCGCGGTGCGGGAAGGGTAATAATTGTCACAAGGTGACGAATAACTGAGCTCTCGAATCACGTCACCACACCCCTCCCTCACCGAGCTGCTACTTCAGGCAACGTCTCAGTTAAGCGGTTGGCCTATAGTATTGTATAGAATAGCGTTAATATATGAGAAAGGTCTAAGTCAATTGGCGTAATTAACAAATAGCACATTATCTGGCCTAACATCGACATTCCATCATATATTATTTGAATGAGCGAGTTTTTCTCATTTCTTCAAAGTATCACGTCAGAGGGGGCGAGCTTATTGTCATTAGCCAGGCACAAATCCTGTCACCAGGCTTCTGCTAATTTTCTAATAGAATATCCCAATGGCCTTTATCGACCAAAACTTGGGCTTTTTATTTAATTATTTAAAGTTAATTAAAACGGTACAGCACCAATTACATTAATTAACATAAAGTATTTTACATATCTCGGGACCCTGGGGACCCGGACCTTTGGAAGGCGTACCAGGGGCCGAAGCCAACACGCAGAGGCCTCTTAGACAATTAGAGTAGAGTAGAGTATTCCTCTTAGGCTGGTTTTACAGTCACGCTGATCGTCGGCGCTGACTGATCAATATGTATGTCGGAGTTGTTCGTTTATGCGGAACGCCAGAGCCATCTCGTGGCGCTCGACAGAGTCTAGCCTGAGTTCGTGAGGGGACGAGAGCTACAGCTACTAGAGCGGCGTGAGCAGAGCTCTCGGGATCATAGAAATATTGCAATGTTTACGTTGTCCGTACGATGTGGACATCGTACGGACAACATGTGCTTAGAAACTGTCTCGCGTTCCGTATAGTTGAGTTGTGTACCTACAGTGTGTGATTCGCTCGTGTGACTAACTTGTTTGTAAATTATAATCTGATTTGAACTGCAAACCATTTTTCTATTGCGCTATAACCAACACTACCCATAGTACGCCCACAGTAATTAAAATATGCCTGATGTTAACGAGAGACAGACGTACCTTCTCCGACATGTACGTAATTAAAGCAACCGTTCCTGAGTCACGCTGATGGCTCCGCGCCGCATGCGTGTGCGCCGAGCCCGCGAGCCGCAGCGCGCACCGGCGGCGCGCTGGCACAAAGCAATAAGCGTTGCAATGTCACGCCGAACGCAAGCGCCGATGAGTACTGTCATGTCGCAAAATCGAGATATAGACACTGGCCGTGTCCTCTTATTTATTTATTTACCAAACCTCCACACCTTTTATAATTAAATTTTCCAGTCTCAAAATATGAATACAGCGAGGTACTTAAATACTACCAAAATATTTTATTCGATAAGTAGAATTAATATATCGGCACGATTGGCGTAGTGGTTAAGCGATTGACTGCTGCGCTGCGTGTCGCGGGTTCGATTCCCGCACGGAACAAATATTTGTATGACCTACATGTATTTGTTCCGAGTCTGGGTGTTTTTCTATCTATAATATGTATGTATTTACAAAAAAAAAAATGTATATAAGTAGTTTATCAGCCATCTTGTTACCATAACACAAGCATTAGGTTGCTTAGCTTGGGACTAGATGGCGCTGTGTGAAATGTCCAGGGATATTATTATATTATTATATATCTTAATTTCTAATCTTATCTAACTTGTTTTGTTTGTAGCTTACCTTAAAGTACTTAAAGGCCAAACGTTCAATCGGTGGTATCGGTGCGCGCCGTAAGCTGTTACGGGATAGCTTATTCTGTAACTTCACTAGAAGCTCGTCAAAACTTTTTGATGACATGCGAAAGTTGTTAAAGAACTTGTATTCATCGGAGCTCAACTCTCCATATAATGCGATAAATGTTTCACTAAGTAATCTCTGAGTAACGGATGAACATATTGCCTTTTTTTCCATAAATAATAAGTAGAAATAATTTTCACAGCCGACATCGTGACTGCACCTGGCAGTAATCGGCGTGAGACTAAACGACTCGAGCTGACAGGTCGGCGCTGACCAGCTACGCGCTGACGGTCAGCGCCGACGATCGGCGTGAGAGTAGAACCAGCCTTAGACATAGAGTTATTATTACGTTGACAATAATTATGTTGTATATAATTTAAAACTAACACGGAACAGTTGACTCGCTTACATACTTTCTCTTACAGAACACCAGACACATACCGACGGGGAAGTGCTAACAACTCCTAACTTACATTTTTTACGAAAACGACTTATGAATACAGTTTGATAGAAAATTGAATTGCGCGTCTACTGGCATATGAATTAGGTTGAAATTCGCAAAATTTACGTAGCTAGGCATCGAAGAAATATCTCCTATATTAAGGTCCATCACAACCTGATTAATTTTGGCAGGAAATATATTCTAACTTACTAATGGAAACATCTCGTAACTTCATTTCAAACAAAACTTTGAGCTAGATTCCTTTCTTATATGATCGCGGAATACAATTGAAAACTTCAACGAGAAATAATAATTTTCAATGAATTCTGTTACTTTTTTGAAGTGTGGAAATTACTCCTATCTTCAAATTTTCAGCCACATTAGCTTGGTGATACCTCCTATCTTACATTATCTCGCTAAATACTTATTGCAAGCAAATTTTGATTATTACCTTACAAGCGGGTCCATTTAAGTATAAAATTGCCATTTAAATTTTTTTTCTTAAAGTATTGGGAAAAATAAAAAACGGTTTTTTTCGCCTCCTGTAAAATTTGGTTTTTGTAAGTTAGGAGTTGTTAGCACTTCCCCGTCGATACGCATAATTTTATTCCATTCAACCGCAAACACATCACATTCAGGGTTGGCAGCCAGAAGGGCATTTAGTACCTTTTTTTAGTCGACTACGGCGAAGCCCAAAAGGAGAGCAATGTTTCAAATAATCTGTTATCAACAATAACTCTCATTCATTCTTTCAAGTAAGTGTAGGTTGATGTTCGGCCAAATTTTAGATCAAATACTACATTATATCACACAAGCAAACACTTACATCTCGATGTCGGTCTTCAGTTTGTCACAGACTTGGAACGAGTTACATTTGACGAGCGCTCTTCCCTCGCGGTCGATCAGACTCACCAGCTCTAGCGAATCACGTTGGTTGCATTTTGTAACTCTTACTAAAGTTGTAATGACCTGCGAAAAAGAAGCAATTGTAGTTTATTGGTGATTATTGCACATAAATAAGGAATAAGTTTTTTAAATGGAACTTCAGGGCTATATCATCATCATCATCTGCTTAGCCTTTTACCAACTATGTTAGGGTCGGCTTCCAGTCTAACCGGATGCAGCTGAATACCAATATTTTACATGGAGCGACTGCCTATCTGACCTCCACAACCCAGTTATTGGGTAATACGATACCACTTGGTAAGACTGGTTGTCAGACTTTCCGGCTTCTGACGACTCGTAACAACTGTCAAAGATCCACGAATGACAGCCGGGACCAACGGCTAACGTGCTTACGGAGGGGTCTTGGTATGTGAAGATGATCACCTATCTACGCACCACTCGCGGCAAGCGTAGCTTAACCTGACAGATCGACCGGTGCGGCTGTTATTACTTAGCCACTTCAGGGCTATTAACTGGGCGATTTTTTTTCGCGCACTGTATAGCGTCGAGAGTTGAAACTACAACAGTGTGTTGTTTTTAACGCGCTGGCATGCGCTCTATTGGATTCTAAATACTCGGCTCAACACCGAGAGTTGATAATCCAGTGCGCGATAAAATCCCGCCGCGATATTTTTACGTCTGTGCGAACTTGGGCTTATTGCAAATTAAAGACAGATTCTTCAAAGAAATGTTATGCAGGATGGCAGGGACATCGACGCGCCACCTGTTACCAATAGATGTTGGATTTTTGGAGGCATGAGGAACAGGGTGTAAAGTTCACTCATCCTCCATAGAAAAGGGAGGATCCTCCGACCAGACGGGTGTTGTGTCTGGCGGGCAATTGCCCAACGATTGATGTTGGGAAATTGTATCTATGCTAACTGCGCGGTAAACTCTGCTTGCGAGATGCAGGATTTGCGTGACGTCAGTATGACGCGTTGTTCGCATGTGGCGTTGTAGATACCGCTACGGATTCAATACATGGTTCTGGACCCCTCCGCGATGTAATTTTTCCTTTTTTTTAAATAGTGTTTGTTCGCTATGGTGTTTAGAAGCATGTGCTGAATTCGTGGTTATTACTTATATTTTTTTAAATGGAGACTTCATACCTGATCGAACGTGTGCGTCTCGTCGTTGTACAGAACAGTGCAGTAACAGTCGGGCTGGTCCAGTATCTGCAGTAGATCCCTCTCCGCGTCTTTCAGCCTGGAAGGATTTATCGTACTTTTTCTCTAATTATAACATTTCACTACTATTATTGTGAGAGAGAAATAAAACCACGCCTGTAATAACAGACGGGTTTAGCAGAGGTGAGTACCTACAGTACGCGCACATTTCCACAGTTAAAGGGATGGATGAGCCTATTGCCATAAACCAGGCACAAATCCAGACTTCGGGCTACTACTGAGAAATTCCTAATGGAAAAACCCTATAACACTTTACCCCACGTGGGAATTGAACCCAGGATCTCATACTCAGGTGTAGCGCTTGCTACAACTAGACCAACGAGGTAAGCAATGAAGAAAAACATTATACAGTGCAACCTCAATATAACGTACCCCAATATAACGACTTCCTCGATTTAATAAATTCTTCGTAATCCCCTTGAATTGTCCATAACAGTCAATATAAAATATACCTTTACATTACGAAGATTTTTTGCGAACAACCTCTATAACGAATTTTCTACTATCAAAAAAATGTGTAAACCTCTAATTAACGAATTTTGTCAACCCAAAACCTTTATATAACGTTCCCAATAGTATGTGATTCAGTCGCGACAGGTTTCAACACGTTTTTACCTCTTTATAACGAATTTTAGACCAACCTAACCTCAATATAACAGACCTCAGTTTAACGAATTACTTGATATAATGAATATTTACTTGTTCCCTTCCGATTTGTTACGAGTATATCGAGGTTGCACTGTAATACTTTACTCCACCTGGGAATCGAACCCAGGATCTTATACTCAGGTGTAGCGCTTGCGACAGCTAGACCAACGAGGCAAGAAATGAAGAAAAACATTATAATTGTCACAGAAACACGTGCACTTATAAAAGAAAAGATATATGTATATTATTGTAAGGAAAGAGTGCTTCAACAATATAGGTTGTATAGGGGCAATTCACGAGCGAATGTCGTGTGACTCGTTATGTAGTTGTGATAAGGTATAAATTGGAATGATTGACGCACGTTCATGAAATTCAACATCTATGTTAATTTTATATTATTATAGTTCAAACACATAGTAGTGATTAAGCCTATAGAGGCTCGAACACGAACGCACGAAATAAAAACACAATTACTATACTTTTGACTCTTATGTCGTTCTAATAAGGTATAAAGTGGTATGATTGACGCAAGTTTATGAAATTCAACATCTGTGTTGATTTTGTATGGTTCAAACATAAATAGATAAACTTAACCATTTTTGAATCGGAAACACAACCATCCTTTTGACTCTTATATCGTTGTAATAACGACTGTCAAAGATCTACTAATGACAGCCGGGACCAACGGCTTAACGTGCTTTTTAGACACAGAGGGGTCTCGATACGTAATGGATGTTCACCCATCCACGAACCGACCGCGGCAAGCGTAACTTAACCTTTGATCAACCCGTGCGGCTGTTATAATTTAGCCACGAGCCCCTGTGTGAAATACAAGTCTGGTAAATTATAAATGATTTAATTTCTGTAAATAGGTCTGTACAATCACACACAAACACTTTTACACGTCAATTATATATTTTTTTAAACTAGATGCGTTTGGCGTTTCCTGTCTGACTACTTTGAGAAGAAAGACCGAAACAAACTCAGGTAAGTAATGATAAAACTTACCTTAGATCATTAGGTAGTCCAGGAGCATGGTCGTGTGTGAGTAGTCTCAGGCAGTACGATAAGCAGACTGAAGCTACGATCTTCATGCGTTCCACTACATCTGGCTGGATAGTAGCTTCGGCTTGATTGTCATCTTCTGAAGCCTGAGAATGAAGTGCGTATTTAATACACGAACGAATGGCATTTCAGCAGATTGTGCATCAACAAAAGTCATATTTTCTAAGTATACTTGTCTTACTAAATTGTCTATCTATTTGTTAAAGAACATCTCTGAAAATACTGGACCGACCATAAAAGATCTTTCATTGATAAAAAATAAAAAAATACAAACATCCGAATTGAGAACCTCCTCCTTTTTTAGAAGTCGGTTAAAAATACTACATTACTTCCGAGTCAGATAGGATACTTATTATATCAGAAAAATCCACGGTTCCTGTAGGAATCTCCATATAAAACCGGCGGACGCAGCTAGTGAAAGTGTATAGAACACACATAAGTAATATGTAGTACCGTTAATCTTTTTATCGAATTATCGAGTATTCGTTGATATTTTTATCTTTTATTTCGGATTGTGACGCTGAAACTTTTATGTATTGATACTGAGTTGCTAACAAACACACATTTTTTATTGTGCTATGAACGGTAAACTTAAATTTCAACTTGTAGTGAGGGGCGCTAGACCTGCCATCTGGCAGACTTGTACTAGAGCTGGAGGTACTAGTTCCGGTCTGTAGGTGTCCGTGTTACTTACGGCGTGCAGCTGACAGAAGGGGTCTCTCTTCCACGCCTCCGTGTCGCCGCAGTCGCAGCAGCCACCGCCGCTGGACTGGCCCATCTTGTACTTGTGGTGCCGATGGGCGGACACCTTGAAGCACTCCACGCAGAGTACGCAAGTGTTGTCCATGCCTGAAGAAATAGGATATAATGTAGTACTTTGCTGAAAACATATTGAAGAAGAATTGAGAAACGATACATAGAACTAAAAAAAATTTTGAAGATTTTTTTAAAATTGATTAGGTTGGTTGCAGTAGTTCAGGTTTAAGGATAACAGGTTTTTGGTATTTAAATACTCTAGAATCTAGCCGGCTGACCGTGAAGTGTTACACAAACAATGGACTTTGCAAAGTCAAAGGTGGGCGAAAGCAAAATGTAAGTAATTATTACTTTGATCGTCGTAAACTCGTAAATATGGATTTACGACGATCAAAGTAATAATTCGATTCGAAAAGAGGTTTTGAGGTACCTATCGACGTCAAAACCTCTTTTCGAAAACCTAAAAAAAGAATACATCCATGGATCTATCATCTCTTCAGAAATACTAACCGCACTCTCGACAGCTGTACGCCGGGTCGCCCTGCTTGAACACACGGCCACATAGCGTGGACCTGCGCGGGAGCGGCGGCTGAGACCCATCGCTGTTGCCCCACACGAACTGCTCCAGAGGCTGGATCAGCAGCTTGGCTGCTAGGTCTTCGTCGAATGACCAGTCTGGAATTTTAAGAGGTAAATTGTAGAGAGAGGTATTTAAAAAGTCTTTGCAAGTTGACTTAATATTAACTTAAAACTTTTAAAAAAATCTACTTAATTCTCAACATGGGCGATAACGCCTCCTTGTGGGCATTTGAGACTTTCAGGGGGGCAGTAGAATACCCAGAGAAAAGTATATATCCGACGACTACATAATATTACTGTGTCTTATTCGTGCAGAATAAACAAACATTCTTTCTTTCTTCTTTCAAAATCCCGCGCCCTAATTGCGTAGCACACGATCAATCGGAATCGGTTTCATTTTGACAGTTCAACAACATTCATTGCGTTATTTACGTGTTGAGCATACAAATTTTTCGAACTTATGAAGCAATGGATTAGTAAATTGCTTCAAAATTATTCTGATTCCGATTGATCGTGTGTTACGCAATTAGGGTGCTGCATCCTGCTTTTAGGAAAGGAGTGAGTCAATTCGATAGATCAGTAACTCATGATAGGTCACGCAGTATTAGAATAAAACATCTCTCTTGAATGTTCTTATCTACATACCTAATTATCTTCGCTTACGATAAAGTGCGTTGACCCCAACACACAAGCAATCATTGTCTTGCCTACTCTTCCACATTTTAAACATTTTTTACGCAGAAATAACAAACAATTTTATGAGGAAACGCGGTCACATAGTCGGTGGCGTTTGTTCCACACTAACGTATTCCTTTGTTTTTCCACGTTTACCTAGTCCCGGGTTCCGCGGCTCCCGTAATTATACAATGTGGAGGCGACAATACGACAGTAAATGGAAACACTGACAATACTAATTCATAGGAGAACTTAGGAAGTACACGTATCAAATAAATCCTTTTTTTTTGGTGGGAAGTCGTCACATGACGTCTCCCGCTCTGGGCGTAGCCTTGTTTTTAAATACATACGTCTAAACTGTCTATGGAGTAACTTAATTTGACAGGACTAAACTAATATTCTTCTGTCCTTTTCTTAATGAAATAGAAAGAAAAAGATGCACTGAACTTAAATTTAGTTTAGTTTGTGAACAAGGGAATCGGCGCCATTATATCGTAAAAAAATTGATATTAACCAGGGAGAAAACAGAGGAATATATCAGTATGGAAATGGAATGAACGCCAATCACCACGTGACCGCGTTTCCTCTTACACGAACGCGTTAACCCAGTAAAAGTAAAGTTGTGTAAAAATGCTGCAATGTTTAAACAATTGTTTATTTGGTACACTAGTCTTGCAAATGACAGCTTACTAGTTATGTATGGAGGTGCGATGTGGACTAGAATCAGTGGAGTGAAAATTTATTACATCATTTGTATGAAACTATGAATATAGGTAAACTTTTTTGCTAGTCTAGTAGGTAAATGGACGGTAGATGGACGAGCGCCGCCGAGGCCGACCTAGAAAGAGATGGCGAGATGACCTGGACGCGTACCGCGAGGGCTGGTTCGAGGTGGCGCGGGGAAAGAGTCCCTGGAAGGGTTTGGGGAGGCCTTTTCCCAGCAGTGGGGTAGTAAAGAATAAGAGAGGAAAAAAAAAGAGGTAAAATGGTTTGTTAGCGTATAAATGACCATAGTATAAGTGTTTTGTATTGTTTATTAGGGTATAAATAGTACATAAGTTAGGTTATACCCACGTGTATAGCTTGACCGAAACTGCTGTACGCGCCTCCCCGCAGGCGGGGGGCGTGACGCCGTGAGCAATGACGAATGAGCGGCCTGCACTGACCCCCCCGTCTCGCCGCGCACATACCGAAGGCGCGGTACAGCGGTTTTGGTCAAACTATACCTAATATTGTAAATATTCGTAAACCGCTTTTAGCGGCGGATGTGTCCAGCCGATCGATTCTGTAAAAATCTCACCGTGAAAAGTTAGGTGAGCTTAGAGTGAGCAGTCAATAGTGTCAATCCCTAGCATTTAGTTTGGAATGACAGCTCACTCCACGCTCACTTCACCTAAGTTTTCACGGTGAGATGGTTACAGAATCGCACTGCTGTCCTGAACTTATCTATATAAACCAACCAACTTGGTACAGACGCCAGCAGGTCAACCTACCCGAATCTGTCAAATTTTCCCAATCAACCTTGAACCTTAAAGCTATAACGATAAAGTTGAAAATCTATTGAAGTAATTTGACCAGATAGTAGTAGCTTGATGTGCTGGCGACTGTACCTAGCATATCCGACGAATAAATGTCTTTGTCCTTGTAATATCTGGAAGTGCTAATCCGATAACAAAAAATTTTTCACTGATACAAAGCTTACTTATTGCCGAGTACTGAAGGTAGGATATGTTATTTTGGTATAATTGGCTTCCACGCGAACGTAAGTCGCGAGCAAGTAATTTTTAGGCTAGTCTAAATGGGGTATAAGGTATCCAACAATTCATTCACTCATGAACACAACATCACATCTGCCACATCTGCCTAGCCTTTTCCCAACTATGTTGGGGCCGGCTTCCAGTCTAACCGGATATAGCTGAATACCAGTATTTTACATGGAGCGACTGCCTATCTGACCTCCACAATCCAATTACTGGGTATAACGGCCCGTAACGACTGTCAAAGATCCAAGAATGACAGCCGGGACCATCTCGGTATGTAAAGATGGTCACCCATCCACGGACCAACTGCGGCAAGCGTAACCTGATCGATTGACCCGTGCGGCTGATATTACTTAGCCACAAACTCCTCATGAACACAACATCATCGACACAAATGGCGCTCTTATTTTGGAACCAATTAATTTGAAGTCTACCCAAAGGTTGACCTTTATCAACCCTTTCATTCACCCCCTTCTTTTATTTTAAGGCTCCCGCACACAGACGCGAAGCCACTGTAGTAGATTTTTTTTATGAAGTTTTCATATAAATTATTCTACTAGTGTAACCTTTAACCAACATTATCGTAATTCTCATTTATATTTCAAAATGAATCGAAACAAAACGCCGTACTATATTCTTCCCGATAAAACCTTTGGTCAAGGACAACCTGCTTCATTGACGTAACCCACTTTAATATATTACGCTCCACCCGTAATTACTTACGTTTAAATTATATTGGGTTAAAATAACAAAACATAACGCTTGTAATCCCATAAGGGTAAGGCAGAGGTGTACATCAACATTACGTCAGTTACCTAAGTTTAAGTCCCATGGGAGCGAATCCCAGACTCAGGACTGCTGCTGAAAATTTCCTGATGGCAAAACACTGTTCGATCTGGGAATCAAACCCAGGACCTCATGCTCAGCACCACGACTACAGGGGTCTAGAATCATGTGCTGAATTCATAGTTAGAAATTGCCACCTCGGTCAAATCAAATTATCTAGCAAAACTTCAGAGACGTGACGGATATCGATATAAAATCATAATAAAAGATATTTCACCTTATTATACCTATTTCACGCGTGAAACCAGCCTACCTCACGCACAATCAGACTCTTCAAAAGTATTTTTAAACTACCACCTTACTTAATTTCCTGTTTCCCTGTAATGTGTCAATGACCGGTGAACTTGAGGAAAACGAGGTGAACAACGACACATAGTAGGTGCGTACAGCAAGCAGGACGCACACTGATGGAAACACCTTGACCTTGAGCTGGGTGAGTGTAGTACGGAGTTTGAATAAAGAAAAATTAAGAGCCCAGAGCATGACTTCCAGCATGCATGCACAGTGAGAGCAGTAGTGGTCCAGTGATACCAGCCCCGACTTACGAGTGTAGGTCGTAGATTCGAACCCAGGCAGACGCTTTACTTTTTGTGAAATATTTTTCATCATCACTGCTCTCTCACGGTGAAGGAAAACATCGTGAGGAAACCGGCATGTCCTAGAACCAAAAATTCGAAGACCCGCACTGGGCCCGCGTGGTGCATTACGGCTCACTCCCTCTCACCGAGAGTAGGCCTGTGTCCCAGCAGAGGGAACATTATAGGCTGAATGAATGGGTTTTGTAACCACTGACGTGCGGCCTGTGCTTTGGCTTTGGGTCGGGACTAGCCTAATGAGTAGCAAAATGCAATTATAACTAATTGCATTTTGCTACTCATTAGCTAAAAAAAAAAACGGTTTCAGCGTCAGGGTAGCCCGCGAAATTCAACTTTTTTTACGTTATTTGCAGGTCATGTTAAATGTTGATTAAAATATGATTCGCGTGTAACAAATCATTGAAATCATAAATACAACCCTCAAGTTGATATAATAGGATTATTACTATTACTATTGATTGATATTTCTTGTTCAACATACAACCTGAAATCACAACCTGCGCATCCTCCTTTTAAAAAGGAAAGACTTGTGTAAGTTATAAGCTTTTGGAGGCATGAGGAACAGGGTGTAAAGTTCTCTCCATAAAAAAGGGAGGATCCTCCGACCAGACGGGTGTTGTGTCTGGCGGGCAATTGCCCAACGATTGATGTTGGGAAATTGTATCTATGCTAACTGCGCGGTAAACTCTGCTTGCGAGATGCAGGATTTGCGTGACGTCAGTATGACGCGTTGTTCGCATGTGACGTTGTAAATACCGCTACAAGCTCATTTATAAGTCAGTAAATACGAATCCTATTCTTACAAGACCGCATATACTAGTTTGTCCGAAAGCAACAATATATCGATTCAAAATGCATTAATTATTCAGACATGAGAGCCGGCAGATTCATACGTGTATCATGCAACGAACTAGCAAAGAATATTTGCGGACAACCCTTTGACATTTGCAACAAGCAAGGGAAAGTCAACAGCTGTGTCATACTTTCTAAACCGCGGGAATAAACTGTATCTAGGTGGATTCGACAGAAAGCCGTACGTGGAAAGGGTGAACATACATAACGCTCAAGATTTCTTGCCATGGGGGTAAGCGGTAACTATAGGCCACCTGTTACGATCCTTACATACTCTTTTTGCTTCGTATACGTTCGTAGATACGTAGATGTATGAATACATCTGCACCCTAATTGCGTATCTCAATCTGAATCATTTTGAAGGATATTGCTTCATATGTTCGAAAAATATGTCTGCTGAACAGCGTAAATAACGCAATGAATGTTGTTGAACTATCCAAAATGAAACCCATTGGTATTGATAGTGTGTTACGCAATTACCCCGCTGGTCATACACGTAAGGGTAAAGTAATGTACAGACGCCAGCAGATCAAGCTACCGGAAACTGTAAAATTTTCAAAATCAACCTTGAATCTTAATGCTTCAGCGATAAAGTTGAAAACCTTTTAAAGAAATTTGACAGATTGTAGTAGCTTGATGTGCTGGGGTCTGTACTAAACTAGGGGCCTAAAAAGGCCACTTTGGCAGAATCATAATAGGATAACAATATGAATCATATTAACAAAAAAATCGTAAAATGGTCATAAACTGACAATTCATAATTTGGTCTGTGTCCATTCATATCACAATGAAATAACATTTAAACTGAAGAAATAAAAAACCAATTTGATTAATAAAAACTGTAATTAAAAATAAAATTACGATTTAATTAATTAAAACCGATAAAATTACGGTTTTTATTTTTTTCATGCGGCAATGTTTACACCAAATATGAAATGAAATTTTACGAAAATTAGAGGAATTGCCAATGATCTGCTGGGAATTCTGGAAATGAATAGCTTTTGGAGGTATTGCTTAAAGTGGACTTTAGGCCCCCTAGTCATAACATAACATCATGCCTTTATTCATGGCAAATTATAAAAGTTATGTAATGTGTACTAGGTTAAGGTTTCTATGGGTCGATGCCACCCGAAATAAAGTTATTATTATTATATTATTATTCCCTGAAGAGATAGGCTAAGGTTCATAATGCGGCCACTTTTCACCAGTTATAAAAGTACCATGTAACAGGAGGCGAGCCTAGTGCCACAGGCACAAATCCAGACTGCCAGAGAAATTCTTGTCTTGGGTTGTGGAGGTCAGATAGGCAGTCGCTCCATGAATACTGGTATTCAGCTGCATCCGGTTAGACCTGAAGCCGACCCCAACATAGTTGGGAAAAGGCTAGGCAGATGATGATGATGACTATACCAATAATACAGAGTTATTTTGAAAGACAGAAAAAGTATTTATTGCGATTTGCGACTCGTAAACACGTGATTTTGATTGTTTGAACACGCTAATCTCTGGAACTACCGGTCGGATTTGAAAAATTCTTTGCATGTGATAGCCCAGTTTTTGAGGAAGGCTATAAGATTATACATCACGCTAATATCCTAAGGAGCCGAGCAACGAAAGTCAGATAGGACGCTCAGCGAAGACGAAGTTACAGCGCGGACGGGCGATAATTTGACGCGGACGAAGCCGCGGGCAAAGGCTAGAGGAAAAATAAAACAAACTGGGGATTGAACCCGGAACCCTCAGCAGATCAACGAGGCAGGCTAGTAACCTACTCTTTATATTAAAATAACATTAAGTGATACTAGATATTTTATACAAACATTTGTCACATATTTTGAGAGGAAAACATTTGCCACTCTCTGTTAATTTCACCCTTATCGTGTGTGCGTTTATAGTCACAAATCTCACATGCACAAACACCAGACGCGGAACAAACTAAACTTTGTAGTAGGCCGTACAAATATTTATTCTGTGCGGTAATTGAACCATGGTCGGTAGCGCAGTAGATAATTTCGTTTGGTACATGCGAGAGATTTTGTTCCTTCAAAATTCTTAATGTTTTTCCCGGCTGTACATTATACGGTGCTGAGACGTGGACATTCACGCAGGAGGCTGTGTACAGGCTGAGAGTTGCACAGAGAGCCACGGCGTTCCATGCTTGGCATCAGGCTAAAAGACCGAGTTCCAAACGTAGAAATACGAAGACGTACGAAGGTCATCGATATTGGAAAGCGTATTATGGAACTCAAATGGAGTTGGGCAGGACACCAGGTGGGATGACAGGTGGAGTAAGGCTGTTAGAAGTAAGGATTGGATGAAGAGATGTCGGTCATCCGGCGAGGAGATGGGCAGACGATATTGTAGCCATCGTGGTTGAAACCTGGGGGTCTACTCCGAAGTAGTATCGGCCGAATGTTCGGCCGTTTCCTGCTACGAAGTTACTATTTGGTTCGGTTGGTTCCGATACTACACTCCTACACTTTTGCGAATATTGATTATGGTCCCGACCCAACTGAGCCGAATCAAACTTTTTTCGCATTTTTCAATAATATTCCCTTCGGCCATGTGTCGGTCCGATCCGAACATTCGCACTTTGCACTTCGGAGTAGGCCCCCTGGATGAAGCTGGCACAGGAGCGTGAGGATTGGCAAGAAAAGAGAGGTCTGTGCTCAACAGTGGGTGAAGTCGGGTTGTGGATGATGATGATAATCGGTCATCAGAAGAAATTCCTTTACCGATGTCAGTTATCTAAGCTACTAATAAAGAGAAAAGATTTGAAATTTTTGTTTGTTTCGCTTTCACGCTAAAACAGCTGAACAGTGATTTTAATGGAAACATGGGTAGACCATGACCTGGATTAGGACACATGATATTTTTGGAACGAAGTTCCTTATCGCTCGTTGCGAAAGGAGGCTAGACGGAAAAAATTAAGACCAAAAGTTGGAACGACACTTTTTGCTATAGTTGTAAGCCGTGCGGCGTGCGCGTGTTTCTCTGTCTGTCTCTTTCTCTCTCTCTTATAGAAAGCAAGCCAGTTATACTTCGTTCCATACGGGTGTCCCTTGACACCTCTCAAGTTTTTATCCCGATATTATGAGAGTGAAACGGCGGGACGCAGCTAGTGTTTAAGATAAACTCAGAACGTACAACTGAATTGAACGACCTTTAGCATTTTACTATACATATTAATGTACCGTGTCCAGTGTTCGTATATTTACTTCTACGACAATGTTTACATGAGTCGACAGTTTCGGCTTCAGTAAACAATGTTCCTGTATCCAAGCGTGTGGAAAATTGACGACCCCGCTCCGGGAAAAGCTGGCGGGATAATATAACGGTGCTATATCTTTTTTAAACGAGTATTAATGGGTTACTTACCAAGTAAAATGTCATCATCTGCCTAGCCTTTTCCCAACATGTTGGGGTCGGCTTCCAGTCTAACCGGATGCAGCTGAATGCCAGTATCTTACATGGAGCGACTGCCTATCTGACCTCCACAACCCAGTTACTAGGAGTACCCAGATTATTCAGGGCTATCGTATTAACGATAGCCCTTAGTAAGACTGGTTGTCAGACTTTCGGGCTTCTGACGACCCGTAACGACTGTCGAAAGATCCACGTGCCGCGACCAACGGCATAACGTGCTTTTCGAGGCACGGAGGGGTCTTGGTACGTAAAGATGGTCACCCATCCACGGACCGCGGCAAGCGTAGCTTAAACCTATCGATCGATCCGTGCGGCTGTTATTACTTAGACACGAGCCCCTCCTAAGTAAAATGTATGGGTAGCATTTTCAATTTTACCATAATTCGATGCAAGATTTGTTATACATAGTTTTGTCAACTAATAAGATGTTCTCTAGTAAAGTAAATATGGTATAATAAATGATGAAGCAGTGAGCAAGATGGTACCAGAAAGGATGAATACCCAGGGTAGACTTAAGTATACTCGTGGTGGCTATTTTAAAGTGTAAGTCGGAATAAGATAACTCAATGTCATATTTCTACATTACAATGATGTAGATGAAATTTTTTGTGTATATTTCAATGGCTTCCTGGATGGTTTGAAAACACAATTGGACCAGGTCGGGCAGGACGACGCCTGCCGGGTGCGCTAGTATAATATAATTTAAAACTAACATGGAACAGTAGACTCCCTTCTCTCACAGAACACCAGACATATACGCATAATTTTACTCCATACATCCGCAAACACATCACATTCAGGGTTGGCAGCCAGAAGGGCATTCAGCACCTTTAGAGTACGACAGACTGGGGATGATGACGATGACACGGATTTTGATAAAATAATGATGTTGTTGAGATTTCGGAGATAATATTAAGGCATAACCTACCTACTCAAAGATTCAAAGAGCTCTCTAAGCCCAGTTGTACTACTAACCCCGATTTCTGACGCAAATCTGCTGTCAAAATTGTTGTTATCAGTTTTGATTTGTTCAACATATTAATAACAGCAAATCAATTCACTCGACATGAGGATTGACAACAGATTACCTTGAATAAGCCTTTAGAAACATTATCTAAATACAATCTGATAAAAAGAAATGTAAATCGGAACAACAGAAATATCAGCACTGATAATAGTTTCACATCTACTAAAAAAAAATAGTAGCCCACCGGTATCGGGAACATGGTCCAAGCTACCGGCGATCAGGGCTCCAGAAAGAGGAACCTCCTGACAATGCGAGCCGTGTCCAAAAGTACCACTTTCTGAATCAAGCCCTTGATCCAGCTGCCCAATGAGAGCCTCCTCAGGTGTTGGTCGAGCCTCTTGCCTATTAACCAATTGGCTGTCACGACTATCGGCATAATGATCGCCATCTACTTATTAAAAATCTTAAAAGAATCTCAGTCACTAAAAGGATAACGCTCAGTCTAATACCGCTGGGTCTAGAACCGATCTCTTGTGTAATTTTTCACAAGAGTTCCCTATATAGTGAAAGTGAATAGGTACTGTGAAGGGTTCCATCATACAGGTTGTCCCAGAAGTAGTTATAGTTAACAGAAAAAAAAAACTTCTGGAACAGCCTGTATATCAGCAGAGGGGCAATTCTCAAATTTTTAAGAACGTTCGCATTTTAATTTCAATCTAAAAAAATATAATTGGTAATATTTTGACATTGATTGTCGCTGAGATTAGATTGCGACTTGAATTTGAACGGTTTTTAAATACGAGAATTGGCGCTGACCACTCACCTGCCCATTTCTGAACAAATAGCATTGAAAAATAAAACATAATTTTGACACTCACCTAGACAAGTCCTGTTGGGTTGCGGAGAGTATATCCTGGGAACAGTGACCCTCCAGTGGTCTAGGAAGTGCGCTGGTGCGAGGGCACCTTCCTCCATCCTGGACCTCCATAGCTCCACTACGGCATCAGCTCGCCCGGGCAACGTGAACCTGTCACACATTGTCACTTTGTCACTAATGCACTTTTGTTAGATCAACATTTTCGATTAGTTTCCGTTCAACAGTTTTATCATTTGTATCACACTTTAGTGTTTGTTTTGCATCAATAACTAATTTTGAGGGGACAGTTATCACAGATAGTTTTTATTTAATTAGGAAGTCTATTTAATAAGAACTAAATCTTCAATTTGTCACAAAAAAAACATACGTAAGCACAGCATTTTTTTCCGTCTTCCAAACTCTTGACATTGGTCTCAATTTTTTTTATTGTATTCCAATGCCAAACAAAAGAAAAAACTTAAACTTTAAGAAGAAAAACGTAACGACCTTTCGCTACGGTAGTAAACAGTATACTGTCTAAAAACCTGGCAGTGGCAACGCGCCACCACGCGAAACCGTTCTATATATAAAAAATCTAAACACGATGATCAAGAACAAATAAAAACAATACAAATGTAAATTTTCAATACGACATTTATTTGTTTGTATATAAAGTTCAAAGTTGCTTGTCCTCATGACCTGTGTGTTAATGGTTTCTTTACATGAGTCATTTCATTCTCATTATTGGTCGATTGAATTTGAGAGGTAATGATTGAGTAGATAATTTATTGGGATATTTGTTGCCATGCTGAACACTGAACTTTGAAAAAAAAAACTGTACGGGTTAATCCTATGCATGTATTATGCAAGGGTTCACTGCAACATCGACTGGACCAGGATTATGAAGGCATACAATATTCGTTGGCCGTAACATCCCAGCGCTGAATTGCTGGATTCGTTTTCTCCTCTACCGATGATTTTTTCTCCTGACAGGTCATTTTGTTTATACAGTATGTATGTATGTATCTATCTACCTATGTATCTATGTACCCAGAGTTATTAATTACTATGGCGACAGAACCTTAATAAAACGCATTCCTTATTTATTGAACACTTTGCCTGCTGACATCAGAGAAGAAACTAATAAAGTAAAATTCGCACGTAAACTTAAAAAATATTTATTAGATTCTATGTAGATAACGGTATGGTATGTATTAAGTATATATAGGTTATAGATGTACCTAACATTAAGTTTATTGAAAGAGAGACTCAACGATCTCACAGTTAAACTGCGTAAGCAGTTTTGTGGGGCAATGTACCTAGCGTTAAGGAATTTTTTATGTGAATAAAGTATTAATTCATTCATTCATTCATATATGTATTAGTATTTATTCTTGTATTTTATAGTCATTTCCTAGCTATTTATCCCGTATGTTGCACTTGCCATGTTTTGTCTCTGCATAACCCAAAGGTTAACAGCTTTTTTTTACTTGTGCATAAAGTACTCATAAATAAATAATTAGCCTAAATTGCCCAGTGAGCACATTGAACAAGAAGCTACTTTTAATGAATGAATGAATGAATAATTGCACCGATCCCAGCGTGGTTTGACCAGACTCGATTAATCGAATGAACCCCAAGATTCGCACTAGCTCCTGTAGCCTCATGTTCATGGTGCTACATATGCATATCAAGCGACCATTGCATATCAAGAAGTAGACCGGGGGGCGCGGTTTTTATAAGGAAGACGTGCCCGTAGGAAAGGATAGGATTTAAGAGCCTACCGATATGCATCCTAAAGTAAGCCTTGGATTAGTGGAGAGATGGGTGATATTTGTCTATGGATGGGCATCGAACAAGAAGCTACTTTTAAATACATATATTTGTACATTGGTTTCAGTAAACTTCAGTGAACATTCATACATAAAATTTTCAGTCTAAATTAATACCAATACTGGGACTTAGGAGTGGTCTGTAATCCACCACGAGGGCCCCGGACCGGTAAAACTGAACTGTACCAGGTTATAGCTAATTCTACATAACATAACATCACTCCTTTTTTCCCTTTATGGTTGGGCAGAGGTGTACCTATAGTACACCCACGTCATCCCCGTGGACGTCAGGGCATCACGATAATACAGCGAAGTTTAATGTGTGGAAATATATATTATAGAGGCTCTTTGAAATTTCCGTCAACGATAACGTTATTACTTGCTTTTCCATACATTTCATGGACGTGGATGTCCACGATAATATCGCGACGTTAGAATTATAAAATTGTGGCGGAATCGACATCGCCACCTGCGTACCTACTACTCATCAATCACACTGTTGTCTCGCTAAATCCTGCATCGCGCAAGCAAAGTTTACTGCGCAACTAGCATATGTGTCAGTCCAAGCGAAAAGGGTCCAGTGCGCGGCATTTAGTTTCCGAGATATAAGAGGTTTTGTAAAGTTGGGTATAAAAATTGCATTTCGCGATTTTAATTGGTTATAAATAAATGCTCAATTATCTACAATTTCATATAGTAAATGACTATATACGATGTTTCTAAGTACCAGAAACTTTATGAAAAAAGTTTACTAAAAAGGTACCAGTGGGTGGCATGTCGATATTCTGGGAATAAAATACGTTTCAATACCCCGTACTGATCACTTCTAATAATTTAATTATATTTTAAGATTAAAATGTTGAAACTACGTGTAAAAGGTCCCTTAAAGCGGGGAACTCCCTGCTACTATGCAACTACTAAGGGGATTTACTTTGCTTCACTTCGACATAGCGGGGATTTCCCTGATCGTTTTTTGCTACCTACGTGTCCTATAAATAGATCTGCCTGTGATGCAATAATTTATTTGTCATTTGACACCGGAAAGGAAACAATATCCGACAGTCTTTGTGTAAATATAGCAGTTTTTATTATCTTAGCTGTTTTAAATTGAGTGAGTGAAAAGTGCGCATAAAAATGAATAAAGGTAAGTCTTTACGTTGTCTATTATATCTACTAATACTATGTTTGTTGTTACGTGTTGTGTTATGTATCGAATAAGCTCCAAAAGTACTGAACCGATTTTGAAAATTCTTTCTCCAATACAAAGCTGCATTATTCAGTCATAGGCTATAATATTATTAACGTTATTACGCTTAGCGGGGCCGAGGTCGAAAAGCTAGTTCTATAAACCGGGGTATCGGAATGTTACGGAGTTCTTGTGTGTATCTACAGCTGTTACCTACTTTTCATATTTAGACCTCGACAGGGGCGAAGCCTCCTACAGACAGCAGTCGTCTTTAAATTCGATTTTTTATGGATTTTAGAGATTTAGAGATTTATGGATTAAGCGTAGATTACGTTACGTTCCTACTTATTTATTACATTTTAAAAGAGAGCAGCTTTAATCATAATAATTCGGCTGCATCCACATAGACTGAAAACTGACCGCGACAAAGTTGATAGGCTAATGAATCTCAATTAGTCATAATTTCATCCCATTTATACTAAATTCAAATTTGTTTTTAGGTAACATAATTATTGAAGATTCAACCGAAGGTTCCAGCTCTAGTGATGAATCTAAGCATTCTGATGGACCTGTACCACTTTCTATGGAGGTGGAAGTAAACACACTACCTGTTTTGGCCTCGACCGCAACAACGCCGGATTTACCAACAGAAGAAGAAACCGTTGCACCTTATTCAGGTACTTACAACTTAGAAAATAATTTCACAGAGTCGACATCTGAGATGGATGAAACGGATCAGTATTATGAAAAAAGCACTAATACAGAAGCAATCAGTGAAGATGAAATACATGAGTGTTATGATTTTGCTAAAATAGTTAGCCGAGCCTTGTGTAAAATCAAAAAAGATCGACGTGATCATTGTATGCATGCAATAGTACATATTCTTTATGACTACAGCAAGGACTCTAATACCAATTAAGAAGTTGTGTTAGGTACCTATGTCATAGACATAGTATGAAAAAATGACCTGTGTAGTATGTATATTTCAACTATTTGTTTTCAGAGTTTAGCTATTCAGCGTCTGTAGAACATGAAGACTATGAAAATTTTAATTTAGAGTTCAAAAGTCAACGGGGTACAGAATTATCGTGTGACATCGAATTTAGTGCTTGTGAGCCGCTCGAAGAGCGGCAAATTGGTAATATTTTACTAGATGATGATCCTTTAATTCTAGACGATGTAACTCAGGCCTCATTCTTAGATACTGGCTGTGGATGTAATAATAATTGTGTGTCCAAATTTCAAAAAGATGTAATATTAAGTAGTAGGTTAGATTGTATCGAATTAAATTCACGTTGTAATGAAGGAGTCAATCATCATCACTTGGTCTTGAAAGGAGCTTTAAATGCTCTCTTACGTACAAGTGAAAATACATTACATTCAAAAAACAGAAACTTGCAACGAAAAGAATACACGGTAAAGTATTTCTTTCGAGGTGTTTCAGTATGCAAGATTTTTTTCCAATATGTATATGCCACTGGTTTGAAAAGGTTAAAAAATGTAAAAAAGAACTTTCTGGACAGCGGTGTTGCTCCAAAGGTCCACGGGTCACGTAAACGACCTTACAATTGTATTAATTTGCAAACTAGATCAGACGCAATCACTTTTATAAGACAGTTTGCTAATGAAAACGGTTTAGTATTGCCGGGCCGATTACCAGGCCACCAATTTAAATCTGATTTAATAATTTTACCTTGTAGTATGTCTAAAGCGTATGTGTACAACAAATATTTGGAAACTATAGCTTTACTCGATAAAACTCCTATTAGTAGAAGTAGTTGGTATGATCTTTGGGAAGATTTTTGTCCATATGTCGTTATACAGAAACCGAAAACAGATCTATGTGCAACTTGTCAGAAAAACGTGACCACGTTGGGACGAATGGGTGGTTTAGATGAAAAGGAAAAAATACAGCTTGTAGAAAAGTCGAGGCAGCACCTTGATTTAGTGCAAAATGAACGAAAATATTATAACAATGTAATCAAAGTTGCGACTGATTCAATAACGGACTCTACTCTTATTCTTGGACCTCATGAACCATGTTCTTATGATGGCGTCATGCATTACTCTTTTGATTTTGCCCAACAGGTGCATTTGCCGCACAGTTCACAACAAATTGGGCCACTGTATTTCTTGACAGGATTTAAAGTCAGTTTATTTGGTGTTGCTGCAGAGCCTTTGAGAAAGTTCGTTTTGTACGTAATTCCTGAACCCTGTGCTACTGGGAAAGGAGCTAATGTAATAATTTCAATGCTACATCATTTTTTCGAAAATTTTGGTATAGGCGAAAAAGATGTTGTTTGTCATGCAGATAATTGTGCTGGACAAAATAAAAATAACTATGTCATGCAATATGCAACATGGCGAGTTTTAACAGGCAGACACCGAAGTTTCCGTATATCTTTCCTTCCCGTGGGTCATACGAAGTTTGCACCCGACATGTATTTCGGTCTATTCAAAAAAAGTTTTAGAAAATGGGAATGCAATAACTTAAAGGATATTCTTGCAGCTGCTGTTCAAGCTTGTCCGAAAACAAAATCTATAGTAGCTGTTCTAACTGGTGATGAGAAAGGAGAAACTTTTGTGAAAACTTACGACTGGGCCAATTTTTTTCAACCTGATTGTGTAACTATTAACCAACTTCTGCATTTTAGTCATTTTGAAACAAATGAAGATAATAGAGGGCACATGTTATGTTACAAAAAATATACTGACAGTCAACCAACTGTATCAAAGGTTTTGAACCCGAATAAAGTATACGGTTTTCCTTTAGAAAAATCCCCTGCAGGCATGACGTACGAAAGAAAATCGTATCTTTATAATAAGATTCGTGAATTTGTACGTGAAGAATCTAAAGACATTTTATGCCCGAAACCCATTCCAAATGTTGATGTTGACCACAACTCTGTCCCAACAACATCTGTCGAGTACTCTTTTCAGAAACCATCAATTGAAAAGAGTATTCGACAAAAACCAACATGTTCGTACTGCAAACAGGTTGGTCATAGGAATCAGGTGCGAGGAGGAATTTATTTTTGTCCAAAACGTAAGTTGGAGTCCCAAATAGAATAAGTTTTATTTTTATGTTTGTATTGGCTTTTTTCAAATATTATTGCAACAGAATAATGATTATTTTAGCCACTGGTACCTTTTATGACATTACATAAAAGGTACCAGTGGCTAAAATAATCATTATTCTGTTGCAGTAATGTTTGAAAAAAGCCTGTCTTGTTATTTTGTTAGTTCCTAAATAGAGTAAGAATACTTAATTTTAGTTTTTTATTGTTAATTACTATCGCAATAACTAACTTTTTATTAAATATCGGCAAGTGGACCTTTTTTACTAGACTGTGTATCCTTCTTTTATTTTGATAATAATTGTTTTAGTTTTGATGTCAAAAGTATAATTATAAGTTGATTCTATGGAAAACATATCAATCTACAATAATGAATAAAAATCTACGTAACAAGCAAGTAAAAGTGTGTTTTTTTTTCACTCAAACTTTCAAAATGCTTTTTCTCAAATCAAGCTTTTTCAGAATTTCAACTTCAAATGTCTGATAAAAAAAAACGTGTGCTACTTTTTGATTATTTTTTCAATCCATACTATCAATTGACTATTCTAGATACCGAATCCAGTCTTAACTCAATACCCCACTACTGGACCCTTTATGCCTGGACTGACACATATATACAACGTCCCAACATCAATCGCGAGCAGTAGCCCATCAAACACGACATCCGTCTGGTCGGAGGATCGTCCCTTTTCCATGGATGGTGAGTAAACTTTACGCCCTGTTCCTCATAATCATAACTCTATACTACCTACCATTGTAATAATCGTTTCTAGATTCTATATAATTGTCTACTTTATTCAATAGATGCTAATGCGGTTAGTTACACGATTAATTATAGCTTATTTACAATTAAATACAACAAACTATGAATTCGTACGTCGCCACTGAATAGGTCTAATGACCCCTCCCTCTGTCTCGCTTTTCCCAGCTGCACTGGGCCGCAAAGAAAGCGGGTCGGTAAAAAAAACTTCAATAACTTCCAAAATAGAAGACGGTGTTGTGGAGAGAACACAGAGGGAGTTGTGGCGGTCAGATAGGCGCTGTCGCTCCATGTAAAATACTGGTATTCAGCTGCATCCGTTTAGACTGGAAGCCGACCCCAACATAGTTGGGAAAAGGCTAGGCAGATGATTTCGAAACTGCGTCGTTTATAGAAGAGAGAAATTTCGAAACTGCGTCGTTTATAGAATAAATATGTGTACGTGTAGTATGAAGCACACTGTTATTTTAGTCCACATGAGCTGGACTGACTTGTCTAAATAAATCTCAATACTCCAGATTCCAACTAAGCGTAATGAGACAAATTCTATTGTTGATTTGGGCGTAGCTAAGCGTCTAAGTAGGCAAGGGTGGGCAAACCCCACTCTAGAATCTTCTTTGCCCACCCTCGAAAAATCGATAATATTGAAGAGTTGTCAGTCTGTCTGTTAGTCAGGACATGTTTGTCAAGAACGCGTGGTTGTTTAAACTTGAAATTATAAATTGAATTCTAAAAAACATGATGAACATGGGATTATTTATTACTAAGCGTCATATAAAACCTCTCATTAAATGACTGTTTAGACTAGACAAAATCCCTAGCTACGCCAATGGTGTAGTAAAAGCAGGATCCTCACGATGTTTACGTTCACAGTTTCAAGAGCAGTGGCGATAAATTATTTACACAAAGTAAAGTGCCTGTTTCCGAACTTACGACCAACATCTAGTAAATCATGCATCGTCATGGTGGCGTGAGAGAACTGGCATTTCCCAAACCGAATATTCAAAGACTGTTCATACATCTACCAACCCGCACTGGGTCCGCGTGGTGGATTATGGCCCACTCCCTCTCACAAAGAGGAGACCTGTGCCCCAGCAGTGGGAACAGTATAGGCAGATTATGCTGTAAAGACGGGGATCCTAGACCTAGGCGAAAAAGCTGACAAGGTAAAATGAGATTGGGCGAGTCACGTCAGCCGCATGCACCGCAAGACAACAGTCTCCACACGGTGGGCACCTGACGCTGGACGGCGGGGCCGAGGCGGGCTCAGGAAGAGGTGGCGAGGCGACCTAGACCCGTACCGCAGGGGTTGGCTCGAGGTGGCTCTGGAACAGGATGCCTGGAAGGATTTGTGGGAGCCCTTTGCTCAGCAGTGGGACAGTGTAGGCTGCATTGCAATGGAACGTGGCCAACTATATGTGCGTTATGTTAAAGGCTAAAAACCTTGTCATCATCATGATCTGCCTAGCCTTTTCCCAACTATGTTGGGATCGGCTTCCAGTCTAACCGGATGCAGCTGAATACCAGTATTTTACATGGAGCGACTGCCTATCTGACCTCCACAACCCAGTTACTGGGTAATAAGATACCCCTTGGTAAGACTGGTTGTCCGACTTTCGGGCTTCTGACTACCCGTAACGACTGTCAAAGATCCACGAATGACAGCCGGGACCAACGGCTTAACGTGCTTTCCGAGGTACGGAGGGGTCTCGGTATGTAAAGATGGTCACCCATCCACAGACCAACCGTGGCAAGCGTAGCTTAACCTGACCGATCGACCTGTGCGGCTGTTATTATTTAGCCACGGGCCCCTCAAAGGCTAAAAACCTTGGTTCAACTAAAATTCCAAGCCTCAATTTAATGCTATAAATTCGGTTATAAGAATATACGTCTGTACGTCTATCTGAAAACGAGAGCATTCCCAACGGAAATAATTTCAGAATCAGTCTAGTAGTTTCCGAGATCACTCCACACATACTGACATACCAACACTATCTAATAATAAAGTAGAATGACGTGGGTAATGGGTATGTATGTAAAATAGGTATGTCGAGATGAAGTTTTCTTGATTCTAGGTAGGTTTTTTTATATAGATTTTTAATATCTGAGGGCCTCGTGGCTACATGATAACAGCTTTACAGGTTGATCGAATGTAGCCGTGGCCGGTTCGTAGATGGATGGCCATCCATTACATATCGATATCGAGACTCCTTCGTGCCTCGGAAAGCACGTTAAGCTGCTATGGCTGATACTGATCGACTATTGACTAATTCATAGATCTTTGACAGTCGTTACAGGTAGTCTGAAGCCCGAAAGTCTGACTACCAGTCTTAACAAGGGGTATCGTGTTACCCAGTAACTGGGTTGTGGAGGTCAGACATGCAGTCGCAACATGAAAATTACTGGTATTCAGCTGCATCCGGTTAGACTGGAAGCCGACCCCAACCGAGTTGGGAAAAGGCTAGGCAGATGATTCACTTTCCATCTAAATTTAATAAGAGTCGCTTTCTATGGCACACAAGAAACATATAAGATATTATTATCGCTGGACCACACAGAGATAAAGCAGGTGCCGTAACCAAAATAAACTATAGTTCACGCGTTTCAGCATCGCAATAGCGGTCATTGACCCTCATTTTCTAGCATTTTAAGTCCGTTAACGACCTTCTTTGAACGCGCTAATCTATTGAAATACCAGTCGGATTGGAAAAAATCTTATTGCATTTCATATCCCAATTCTTGAGGAAGGCTATAGGCTAATTAACATCACGCTAGCACCCTCAAGAGGCGAGCAAAATGAAAAAAAAGTTAGAACGAAAGCGAAAACGAAGTGATGACACCAACCCGCGTTGTTGGTGATGCGATGCGACAGGGTAACGAAAAACCACACGTAGTTTATTGTTCGGGTTCCTACGGAGAGATTTTAGGGAAAGGGTACTGACTGCTACTGACATGCTAAAACGCGACCACTATAGCGTTTGCCCACGACTTCGATCGCATAAACCGCGTATTTAAAAATCGGTTCTCCTTTCTAATATCGATGAAAAAGTTTTCAATACATTCCTTTGCCATTTGTTCCACGAATGAAGCCAATATGAAATGCATTTTAGAAGTATATCAATTTAAGTTTTTATATTGATATACTTCTAAAGAATGCTTCTAAACATATTTCGACTTTCAACGATCATATTAAAACGTTATAAACCTGAAGAAAACACATTACCCCACATTCTTTCGCAGTCGGATAAAAATACGATGAAAAACCGAAACACTTAAAGAAACCGGGAGGCTATTAGAAAAAGGGGACAAATGGATTTATAGTCGAGGAAAAAATAACTATTTTACACAGCCTAGTTTCTGAGAAAGCAACGGATAAAGTTATATACAGACACGGCCTGGAGGCTGAATATAAGTAACTGGCCATGGACTATTTTTTCGTATCTAGTATGTAGCATTTTTTTTATATTTTACGTGCTGCACACATTTATTTAGCAAAATGCAACTAAACACTTTTCGATTAGAATAGGCACTTCTTACAGTTTACTAGGAAACTATTGTAAGATTTAAGTAAAAGGTTATACTTATAAAATAAAAAGTCCAAGGGCTGATTTTACAATAAGTAGTCAGATAGAGTAAATATTGCAGTTTGACTTGTATCGAAAATACGTCAAACTGTCACATTTATTCATGAGATATAAGTTATCTGCCTATTGAAAAATCAGCACTCAAAAATCGGAACATTAAATCCCTTGAGTCCCACTTAAAGGATTTAATGTTCCGACGTTGAAGTTGTTGCTTCACTAATTCGGCTTAGTTTAGACTCCAGCCGATCGATTCTGTAAAAATCTCACCGTGAAAAGTTAGGTGAAGTGAGCTTAGAGTCAGCTGTCAATAGTGTCAATCTCTAGCATTAGTTGGAATGACAGCTCACTTGACGTGAGTTTTCACGGTGAGATGGTTACAAAATCGCACTGCAGATCTCCCACAAATTAAAAATTTCTTGTAAAGTTTTCCTGTCAGCTGTATAATGTATGTATAACTTGATGTAATTTGTGGAGATGATATAAACATATTAATATTATATTCATATTAATTCAAATAAATGGCAGGCCAACGACTTTTCTAGAAAAATATTTAGACGAGTGATATGAATAAGAGCTGAGGCCTTTGCTTTGCAATGAGAGTCTGAAGTGTCTCACTGCGAGGCACTTCATAAGTTCATAACAATAATATTTTCAATTGACTGACTCACTAATGAGAATACAGGCATGCTCATGTCTGTGACTGAAACTAGCATCACATGAATCAACGTAAATCCTAAATCTATCTACATACATCTATACTAATTATAAATCCGAAGAGTTTGTTTCAACGCGCCAATATCTAGACCTACCAGTCGGATTTGAAAAAAAAACTTTTGTATTCCATAGAACAATTCTTGACGAAGGCTGTAGGTATAACATCACGCTAGGAGCCGAGCAAAATGAAAAATGGTCAGAAATAATTCTAAGCGAAAACGAAGTAATAGCGTGGACGGGCGATGCGATGCGACGAGGTGGGTTGGGGGAACAAGAAATTTCACGCGGACGAAGTCGCGCGCAGGAGCTATACATACAGGGTGGCAGGGACATCGACGCGCAAACTGTAACCATGGATTCAGTAAATGACTTTAGACCCCATAGCGTCGAAATTTTTCGTCGGTTATTAAAAACAACCGGCCAAGTGCGAGTCGGTCTCGCGCACGAAGGGTTCCGTACCAATATCTATAAAAATCACGTCTGTTGTATGGGGCCCCCCTTTAAATATTTTGTTTTTAGTACATTACATAACTTGTGAAAATTTCAACTGTCTAGCTATCGCGGTTCTTGAGATACAGCCTGGTGACAGACAGACGGACGGACAGACAGCGAAGTCTTAGTAATAGGGTCCCGTTTTTACCCTACGGAACCCTAAAAAATATTGCCGTTCCATACATTTTGACCGCGTAGGTATTGCACTTTTCTATGAAACAGAAGATTTTTTTGTTGATAACCGTCGAAAAATTTCGACGCTATGGGGTCTAAACTCATGTGCTGAATCCATGGTTACAGTTTGCGCGTCAATGTCCCTACCACTCTGTATAACTACTGATTTATCTAAAGATGTCATTACCCTCCGCATCGTAAACTTTAGGTCGCCAACATAATCAGGATGAGAAAATCTAAATTTTCGTTATTTTCTTACGTCGCGTCGGTTCTAAAATACACTGAAGTATTTCTCTCTGCTTCTTTTACATGCAATGAATGCGTGTTTTTACGACGATAGAATTTGTTGGCTATTACAGATGTTTATATTGGTGCGATTGTTTACCTCATTGCACAATGAATAGTGTTTTAACATCTTTAGTTATTTGTCAGTCCATTTCGTCATAATAAAAATATTTTACGGTTTATGTCAGAGATCTATGTATTGTAAACTCTTGCATCAGCTCGGCTGCAGAATTTCAATCAATATGCTTTTTCTTAACCATTTTGGGCTTAGCTTCCAGTCTAACCGGATGCACCTGAATACCAGTCTTTGACATGGAGCGAGTGCCTATCTGACCTCCACAACCCAATCACTGGGTTACACAGTACCCCTTGGTAAGACTGGTTGCCAAACTTTTGGGCTTCTGACTACTCATAACGACTATCAAAGATCTACGAATGACTAGGCAGAATTTCATTTTTCTACATAAATAAAACTGACACAAAATACAAAACCACACACATTTCCTCACTATAAAAACCTTAAAGAAAAATATGACTCAATCAATTCATACATCACAGAATTTGTATCAGCAAATACACAGTAGACAACCTCGTGTCACGATGACCATTAAATCATCTATCGCTAGAATCTAGACTAGATCATTAACCAGAAAAACTCGGTCAACCACCTACATCAACCCACATCCAACTTTATCACCCTACACATAAAGTTCATATTTGTTTAGGCTAGTAAGACAACAGCTACTGGCATATTGCCAGCATCCACTTCAGCATCACTACCTGTTCCCTAAGACCTTGGGCCTGACACTGAACTCATTCAGCGAAGGTTGCAGTTCACAGTGGAACGTCTAGTGGTATGTATAACGTTGCAAGCTACATATTTGGCTATTCTTGTCGATATAATTATGGCGATTGGTGCTGGTAAATAAAAATGAATCACCGAAATGTACGCGCATAACTTCCGATCGACTGCACCAAATTGGATAATTCTTTTTTTTTTGTGTTCGTTATTGTCAGGACAAGGTTTGCATACATAATTGGACCCGGTAGGTGGCGCTGCTTTTTTGGGTGGGCTGACGTCTGCCGGGTTCGCTAGGTTCTATCAATCAATCAGCGTTTTACTTATAGGAGTAGGGTAGGAGTAATGTAGGAGTAGGGTAGGAGTAGGGTAGCGGGTAGGACACCACGCGAAGTAGCGCCGGGCAGCTAGAAATAATTTATATGGCATAACAACGTTTGCCGGGTCAGCTAGTACTTATTATAAAAAGGTAAAATTTGTTTGTTTGTATGCATGTAGGAGGTAATCTCTGGAACTACCAGTCAGATTTTAAAAAGTCTTATTGCAATTGATAGTCCAATTCTTGAGAAAGATTATAGGCTATTTAACATCGCGCATAGACCTTAGAAGCCGAGCAAAACGAAACAAAGTCGGAAAGAACATTTAGCGAAAACGAAGTAGTAGCGCACGGGCGAGCTATGGGATGCGACGCGATGGGCCGAAATTTCACGCGGACGAAATCGTGGGCAGAAGCTAATGTATGCCGTCGCTGCTATAAGCGGCAATGAAAACACTGTCCATACAAACCCAGCGTGACACCGTTATTCGCACTATGATACGAATATCGCATACAAAATGACGGCTATAAAACGGGCCGTGACAACAGTTGTGCACTTAACGCACTTTCGGAGTCACGAATTCTATAAGTACTGTTGTTTCGAGACACCGTAGCGTGGCCATACCGTGCTCTGTGGTTGTATGGGTTTAACTGTTTTTAAAGACGAAAGAGGCTAGGTAAAGAGTATGAACCTCAACCTATGAGTTCTCAAAGACCACTATCGATCGTAAACTACTCACAATCTACGCATAGAAGGATAAAGAAGCATATAGAAGGATGTGCACAGAAGCGTATCGAATGGTTGTGAATAGCTAGTCTTAACAGCATTCGCATTAATGCCTGGACCATAAAGCGGCATATAGTCTACATTAGTCCATGAGACAATAACCTAGATAGTTATACTAACGTTAAGATAACCCACTGGCTCACAAATGATGACGTCTGCAAATGCGGCGTGCCATATTTGAACGCGTGTGTATAGTAGGGTGATGCAACTTGCATGTAGTATTTATTTAACATGCTTGTAAGATTAGCAAGATCAAAATAGACACGTTCCTACAAATGTTCAAACTAAAGGAACTGAACGAAGCCTTTCTTAGATACATTGGGGTCGGCTTCCAGAAAAACATACAACATTCATACAAGAAGAAGACATTTCTAAGAAAGCTGAAGAGCTTTAGATTACATTTTGCTAGACCGTCTCGATGCCCAGGGACATTCATCATCATGGTGGAGACCTGGTGGCCTGAAATACAGCCTTAGCTTAGGCACTAGTCGCCCATAATATTTTTCTTTAAGCCCATGACTGGACAATATTGTTTTTGTTAATATTTTATAAGGATATTGTGGTGAGAAATATATAAAACTATTATTATCGTCATCATCATCTTGGCAGCCTTGGTCCACCACTGCTGAGTATATGCAGAGATTCCTTAGGATCTCCTGAAGGTCGTCAACCCGCCTGGCTATTGGTCTGCCAACGCTCCTTTTACCGTTTTTCGGCAACCATTCCGTCAGAACTCTGCTCCAATTGCCACAACCACGTCTAGCCATTCATGACAAGGGACATTCATAGGTTCATCATCATCATCAACCCACAGCTGTCCAATGCTGGACATAGGCTTCTCCAATTACAGGCCATTTAGCTCGATTCTCGGCAACCCTCATCCAGGTCCTACCAGCAACCCTGCGAAGATCATCGCTTCACCTGCCAGGGCGTCCTACTTTACGTTTACCGATTCGTGGCCTCCACTGAAGAGCACGCCTACCCCTCTACGGCTAATATAGCCGGCCCATTGCCACTTCAGCTTGCTTATTCTGTGAGCTATGTCGACAACTTTGGTTCCTTGCCGGATCACCTTATTCATAGGTTAACCAAACTCAAATTGCTTTCCCAATAACAGAACACGCTCTCTACAAATTGAGTTTACTTTCTATACACCATAAATCACTATCGGCCATTTCACTCGAACTCATGTTTATATAATGCGGTGCCATTAAAGGCTTTAAGCGTGTAATGGATGTAGATACGTTATCGTTACTAGCAAGGTGAGCGTAATAAAACATTTCCCAACTCTGAATTAGCTGCGAAAATGCATGGAGGCAATAAATTATCGTATACTTAATTTGCTGTTTATCCGGTTAAGGCATGATTTAGGAGTGACACGGGCGCGAGCCCCGTCCTTGCCTGCTCAATTTGTAAGGACCAAGAACTGCAGGGTACCTGCGTAACCTACTATCACTATCAGTAGCAATGGCGTTCATTTTGACAGTTCAACAACATTCATTGCGTAATTTGTTGTTGAGCAGACACATTTTTCGAACATACAGGGTTATTTTTCAAAGACCAGCCAAATTTAAGGATGTGGTACAGACCATCAAACTGAACAACTTTCTCCATGGGACAAATAGCGTAATCGCGAAAATTTTATCAACTGTCCCATAGAAAACTTCAATAACTACTCGACCTAAATGTATGAGACGGCTGAATTTTTATTCGCGATTACGATGTTGGTCCCACGGAGAAAGTTGTTCAGTTTGATGGTCTGTACCACATCCTTAAATTTGGCTGGTCTTTGAAAAATAACCCTGTATAAAGCAATGGATTAGCAATATCCTTCAAAATGATTCAGATTGTGATTGGTAGTGTGCTACGCAATTAGGGTGCCGGACGAGACACAGATGCTGCACGCTGTAGCATGAACTCTTTCACATAATAAACTAACTTCGCCCGCGTAGATGACTGAAATTTCATGTTTTTTTTTTTTTACGCGGAACCCAAATTATTTTTCTAGTATTCAGCCTAAGTTACTCCTAGCCAAAATTACCTCTTTTACCCAATGTTGAGTGCAGGCTGCCTTCAGCAATACAGCAGCATTGATACCTGATTAAGAAGTTTCCAAATATCTGCACTAAATAAACTAGTTGGGATTGTGAATTATCAGAGGTCTGAAACCAGGACACACTTAAAAAAAAAAACAAAAATTAATTCACTTACAGACTACGCATAGCCTAAACCAGAAGAATTAAATTTTGCACAAGCGTTCCTTATGTTATAAAGGTAACAAAAGGTAAACCAAAGAGGATAAATGTCCTAGAACCTAAAATTCGAAGACATGTGATATCCACCAACCCGCACTGGGCCCACGTGATGGATGACTACCCGTTCCCCCTCACAGACAGGCCTGTGTCCCAGCAGTGGAAACATCACAGGCTGATTATGAAAGGGGATGAAAGTTTATATGGAAGTTCGCCTTTTTTGGCGATGGTAAACCCCATCTGACACCCGACTTGTCGACAATAATTATGGAGTGTACAAAAAAGAATGTACTAACTATCTACTGCCTTAGTAAACAAAAGGAAGCATTCTAAATAAAGACAATAGACGAAGTAAAAAACTAAATGCTATAGAACATCTACAATAGGCATTCTAAGTTCAGCCCCGTTCTACTTTAATCAAATGATTTCCCAGCACAATACACGTTGGTGGCGCACGTATAGTATGATATAGATAGACATATATGTAGGTTAGTCTATGGGGAATCTAATAAATGCGAAGGCTGGTTATAATGCAGTGTTCCTTATACAGAGGAGGTTGCTTTTAATTACTTTGCGGAAATGAGATTGTTGGTTCAAAATGGAGTGGCACTAGGTAGGTTTTAAGTATTTAGATAGTCCCTTGTGATACCATAACATGTATTACTTGCAAAGTCAAATAATTTATTTCAAATAGGCAAATTAAAGGCACTTTTGGACGACAAAATTAAAATAAAAATAAAATTATCTAGTCGCCCCTTGCAATCCTTATTAAAGCATTGATCGCTTACTTCACAACCGCAATGGTTGCGCAATGCTTTTTATTTAGACGTGAAAGTGAAACCTTGTCAATCATTTTGAACGATACTGCTAATCTATTGCTTCATAATTATGTTTGAAAAATGTGCCTGCTCAACAACGTAAATGTCTGTAAATGAATAGTCAAATGTCAAAATGAAAACCATTGCCACTGTTATTGTATAACGCAACTACTCCGCAGAACAAACCTATTTAGCTTACAACTAGGGTTTAGTACGGACACAAAGGTCATTAACAAAAACACCAATAATATAATGAAGTAATTTATAGTGCCATGTGCACTATAAATTACTTCATTACACACAGCATAACAATCCCCGAGAGATAGTACTCTAAGAGCCACTCGTCAACAATCATACAAACCGGCACCCTAATTGCGTAACACACGATCAATCGGAATCGGTTTCAAAAACATTCATTGCGTTATTTACGTGTTGAGCACACAAATTTTTCGAACTTATGAAGCAATGGATTAGTAATTTGCTTCAAAATGATTCCGATTCCGATTGATTGTGTGTTACGTAATTAGGGTGCGGATTAACACCGTTGACTTCGGCAATCTATACTTCTATACTATAAATAATGATACAAATAATATAAAGAGGTACCTACAATTTGTTTATTTGTAGGTTTGTATGTAGGGGGTAATCTCCGGAACTACCAGTCGGATTTGAAAAATTCTTTTAGTATTTGATAGCCCAATTCTTTGATGAAGGTTATAGACTATTTAACATCACGCTACGAGCTTTAGGAAACGAGCAAAAGAAAAAAAAACCAGAATGAAGCTAAGCGAAAACAAAGTAGTACCACGGGCGAGCGATGGAATGCGACGCGATGGGTCGGGGGAACCAAAAACTCCACGCGGACGTAGTCGCTGGTTGCTAATAGAAGAATGTATTCACGCAAAGCGATCATGTCTTTTGAAGTTTTGAAGAACTTATTCAAGTGTTTGCAAAAATAGTTTTCATTGTTTCTTCAGATTATTGATAGCTACTAATGAAGTGCTCTACTCTACCGGTGATTCTAATAAATCAAACTGATATTATAAAAGCAAGAAACAGCTTCTTATTATACAAACTGTAATAATAAAACAGCTGAATGTGTGCTATGTGGGAATTTAATCCAACCCGATTAAATTCCTACATAGGTAGGGAATAGCCTAAAATAATATTTAGAACACTTTACTACCGATTTCCTTGCCATAAGTGAATTTCCATATGTTGTGACTTGAATGACCTAAAAGATTTGAGAAATAATACAGACTTGCGAGACCATAGTCAACCCTAGATTTTATTAATAGAGTATATTTTTAATTTTATTTGAACCACAACATAATACGACATTTACGGAAAAAGATAATTCCTAGAATAGAATACTATTTATTTTTACACCATATAAATAACAAATATAAATGTAAATGATTTACTTTCGGTTTGTACAAACACTTTTACACGTCAATCATATTTTTAAAACTAGATGAGGTCGACGTTTCCTATCTGACTACTCAGAAAAAAGGCCGAAACCAACTCAGAGGTCACAGTCTCATTTAAAGTCCAGACATAATCTTGGTCAGTTGATATAAATTGGTGTCTGAAATGGTCTTTTGAGGAAAGAACTGCACAGATTGAGTGGACCTGTCCAGTCAGTTCATTTCTCATTAATCGTACAGCTCAACTCAGAACATAAGGAGCTAAACGATTCGACGAACAATACCAAAGAAAAGAAATTTGGGTAGGCCGCATAAATTACTCAAACTGCCATGATAAAAACTAACTGAGAAATTGTACATAGAGTGACACAAGCATAATTATAATCATCGCGCTGAGCGTTATGTTCAAGTCTTACATTTTATGGAGCCGATTAAATTCCTAATAAAAATTATATAATATCCGTGCAAAGTATACTTATCATCGTGTGTGTAAACACACATGTCAGGAGATAAGCAAATAGATGTGGGGCAATCAATGCAACGAGGTTCAATATTAACAACATAGATTAAAAGTAAAATTGTTAGTGACGTCATAAAGTTGAAAGGAAATCGTTTGGTTTCCCACCCTTAGGGTTGGAATTTTATTCCAAATTTATATGGGATCAACTTTGGGGTATACCCTTTCCAATAAAAAAAAGAATTATCAAAATCAGACTACTCTGTAAAAAGTTCAGCGTGGTCATTAATAAAAAATAAAATTAAAATAATGCGTCGACTTGAGAACCTCCTCCGTTTTTTTCGTCGGTTAAAAAACGAAATTCATATATATTTAACAAAAAAAAAAAACCATTGTGGCTGCATATAAGATTTATGGAACAAATTGATTTAAAGTCGCTTTATATTAAAATATGTTAATTTATTCATGTTATATGTGTGTAAATATACAATAAAGGAAATAAATTCGTTGTTTTTATTGTATCTAATATTCCTTATCTAACATTAATCGATAAAAAATATTTGCTTACATTTTCATTATTGCTCAATTACGATTTACACTCATTTATCATACAAATATACTTTAAACTCATTTTATTTTAGGAGACTTTGGACTCAATTGTTTTGATAAACTTTCTCCAGTGGGGCGTAACTAAACTTTCTCCAGTAATTGCGTAACACACTAACAGTAGCCATGGCTTTCATTATGACAGTTCAACAACATTCACTGCATCATTTACGATGTTCAGCTGACAAATTTTTCGAACATATGAAGCAGTGAATTAGCAATATCCTTCAAAATGATTCAAATTGTGTAAAACAATTAAGTAGAGTGCAGGTTACGTTTTAGGTAAAGGCGTTTATATTTTCAAATATAGGTTTGAATATTTTATAGTATGTTACACAATTAGAGTGCAGGATAAGATCATCATAAGGGGACGTAGTGAAGGCTGCCAGAATTCGCTGGATGCGGGAAGCCAAGACCAGACGTTGTGGCGATCATTGGAAAACACCATAGAGGAGGAGACCTATGTTCAGCAGTAAGATAAATAGCAAACTATGACTTGGTTTCTTCTTTCAATAGAGTTCGATGAATTAGGGATGTTTAAGGGGCCTCTAGAGATAAGAGGAAAACCTGTGCTACCTGCGGGGTAATTAAGTACATAACGCACTAACAGTACCAATGGCTTTCATTTAGACGGTTCTACAACATTCATTGCGTTACTTAATCGTACGTTGAGCAGACAAATGTTTCGAACATAATGAACCAATGGATTAGCAATATGCTTAAAAATGAAGAAGGAATTGTGTTTGAAAGTGTGTTACGCAATTAGGGTAAGGGGCTGGGCTGAACTGTATATGTGCAGACATATACTTATTGCAAAACTATTTTTAAAAAAAAATAGTTTTGCAATAAGTGCACAATTTATTTTACGAGTGATGAGAATGTGGGTCTGACTGAATAGGTACCAAAAATATTGATAAATAGGAAAAGGTTCTGCCTCCCAGTTCACTGAATTTTACATAAATATCTTTGAAGGCCTTTTTCAATGAAAGCGGGTCTCTTCCTTTTTATCTTGTAACACACCAGGAAACACAGAAAAGATGAAACCAGCAGATAAAGTTAAAATAAATGGAATACCTCTCATTCCAGTTCATCAAAGCGTCTTGATCCTTATTATAACAGAGCGACACTAAACGCAGATAGGAACGAGATATCTTATGAACCCACACAAACCCTGAACTCGATTCAACTGCTTTATTTTCATCACTTGCACTATACTCATTTAAATCCATCTCCAAAATAACAATACAATCTCACCTTAACTAATGTTTATAACGTACAGACGCCAGTAGGTCAAGCTACCCGAAACTGTCAAATTTTCCCAATTAACCTTGAACCTTAATGCTTAGGCGATAAAGTTGAAATTCTATTAAAGAAAATTGACAGATTGTAGTAGCTTGATGTGCTGGCGTCTGTACAAAAAAATATATTAAGAAAAAAAAATCACAGTATATGTAAACTTCGACACTCGTAGAAGAACACTAAAATATTATCTTTGTGAAAAAAATGTAAACAAAATAACAGCGAAGGTTACATGTATCAGAAGCAGGAAACGTTGGAAATCAAACTTATCTAATCATTATGATGTTAAATCTTTATCATTATCATCTATGTTTCTGTTACATTGTCCTCGAGAAATCAGTATTATCGCGATCGATTATTCAAATATTCAAGGTGAGATTACGTAAAGAAGTGCTTTGCGAATAAAGTATTGCTAATCATGGCAAAACCTCTGTTTGGTTTTTGAATGAAAATAAATAGATAGCATAATCCTACTAATATTATAAACGCGAAAGTTTGTGAGGATGGCTGGATGAATGTTTGTTAGTCTTTCACGCAAAAACTACTGCACGGATTTGGATGAAATTTGGCACACAGATAGTTTATAACCAGGATTAACCCATAGGATACTTTTCATCCCGATATTCCCACGGGATCGAAACTTACGCGGGTGAAACGGCGAGGCCTCTCGGTGAGAGAGAGTGGGCCGTTACGTTATCCACTACGCGAACCCATTGCGGGAAAATAAGTAGATGCCGAAGGAGAATTTTAATATTCATCATTGTCCTGACCTTATATGCCCCCAATTTATTTGGAGTATGCAGCGCGCAGCATTTCTTTTTCTATACTTCTGTATTAGTCGTCATCTCAGTAGTCACCCCCTTTCTAGCAATGCCATCTTTCACACAGTTCATTTATTGTTTTTTTGGTCTTCCCCTAGTCTAATAGAATTATCACACATTCATACTCAGAACATTCCTAAAAACTTTCCTAAATAATATAAAGAAAATCAATGAATACAGTAACTAACATAATATGGTCATTTATTGATGTCTGAATAATGACTCCATAAATCTAGATTTACTTCATTCATGAAAAACAAATTGAGAATTCTCAAATAATTCTTAGTTATTTTTCCGTAAAACATAAAGCAATAAAAACTGTATGAATGAATCAAGTCGAGGACAATAGCGACTCTGCAACGACAATGACTTGCGATTCCCTAAAAGGCATGCCAAGGTGGACAGCACACACACTTCCCCTTTCACTAGAATGATATCATCCGTGCAGTGAGTATTTATTGCTCAGTACTCGCCCTTTCGCTCAAAATGTCAAGTCATCATGACAGAATTGGGAATTCATTCCACTTGAAAAGTAGTATAAAATTGTTGACACAGTTAATTCCGAAATCGTGATTGTTTTTTTTTCTAGTTCTGATGCAATCTGTCCGTCTATTGACATACAGCATGTTTTGTGTTGTTAGTTTTAGTCGTATTTGGTATGCGCCCTCTGGCTCATCCCCATCAATATGTGTCAGTCCAGGCATAAAGGGTCCAGTAGTGGGGTATTGAGTTAAGACTGGATTCGGTATCTAGAATAGTCAATTGATAGTATGGATTGAAAAAATAATCAAAAAGTAGCACACGTTTTTTTTTATCAGACATTTGAAGTTGAAATTCTGAAAAAGCTTGATTTGAGAAAAAGCATTTTGAAAGTTTGAGTGAAAAAAAAACACACTTTTACTTGCTTGTTACGTAGATTTTTATTCATTATTGTAGATTGATATGTTTTCCATAGAATCAACTTATAATTATACTTTTGACATCAAAACTAAAACAATTATTATCAAAATAAAAGAAGGATACACAGTCTAGTAAAAAAGGTCCACTTGCCGATATTTAATAAAAAGTTAGTTATTGCGATAGTAATTAACAATAAAAAACTAAAATTAAGTATTCTTACTCTATTTAGGAACTAACAAAATAACAAGACAGGCTTTTTTCAAACATTACTGCAACAGAATAATGATTATTTTAGCCACTGGTACCTTTTATGTAATGTCATAAAAGGTACCAGTGGCTAAAATAATCATTATTCTGTTGCAATAATATTTGAAAAAAGCCAATACAAACATAAAAATAAAACTTATTCTATTTGGGACTCCAACTTACGTTTTGGACAAAAATAAATTCCTCCTCGCACCTGATTCCTATGACCAACCTGTTTGCAGTACGAACATGTTGGTTTTTGTCGAATACTCTTTTCAATTGATGGTTTCTGAAAAGAGTACTCGACAGATGTTGTTGGGACAGAGTTGTGGTCAACATCAACATTTGGAATGGGTTTCGGGCATAAAATGTCTTTAGATTCTTCACGTACAAATTCACGAATCTTATTATAAAGATACGATTTTCTTTCGTACGTCATGCCTGCAGGGGATTTTTCTAAAGGAAAACCGTATACTTTATTCGGGTTCAAAACCTTTGATACAGTTGGTTGACTGTCAGTATATTTTTTGTAACATAACATGTGCCCTCTATTATCTTCATTTGTTTCAAAATGACTAAAATGCAGAAGTTGGTTAATAGTTACACAATCAGGTTGAAAAAAATTGGCCCAGTCGTAAGTTTTCACAAAAGTTTCTCCTTTCTCATCACCAGTTAGAACAGCTACTATAGATTTTGTTTTCGGACAAGCTTGAACAGCAGCTGCAAGAATATCCTTTAAGTTATTGCATTCCCATTTTCTAAAACTTTTTTTGAATAGACCGAAATACATGTCGGGTGCAAACTTCGTATGACCCACGGGAAGGAAAGATATACGGAAACTTCGGTTTATAGAACTAGCTTTTCGACCTCGGCCCCGCTAAGCGTAATAACGTTAATAATATTATAGCCTATGACTGAATAATGCAGCTTTGTATTGGAGAAAGAATTTTCAAAATCGGTTCAGTACTTTTGGAGCTTATTCGATACATAACACAACACGTAACAACAAACATAGTATTAGTAGATATAATAGACAACGTAAAGACTTACCTTTATTCATTTTTATGCGCACTTTTCACTCACTCAATTTAAAACAGCTAAGATAATAAAAACTGCTATATTTACACAAAGACTGTCGGATATTGTTTCCTTTCCGGTGTCAAATGACAAATAAATTATTGCATCACAGGCAGATCTATTTATAGGACACGTAGGTAGCAAAAAACGATCAGGGAAATCCCCGCTATGTCGAAGTGAAGCAAAGTAAATCCCCTTAGTAGTTGCATAGTAGCAGGGAGTTCCCCGCTTTAAGGGACCTTTTACACGTAGTTTCAACATTTTAATCTTAAAATATAATTAAATTATTAGAAGTGATCAGTACGGGGTATTGAAACGTATTTTATTCCCAGAATATCGACATGCCACCCACTGGTACCTTTTTAGTAAACTTTTTTCATAAAGTTTCTGGTACTTAGAAACATCGTATATAGTCATTTACTATATGAAATTGTAGATAATTGAGCATTTATTTATAACCAATTAAAATCGCGAAATGCAATTTTTATACCCAACTTTACAAAACCTCTTATATCTCGGAAACTAAATGCCGCGCACTGGACCCTTTTCGCTTGGACTGACACATATATTTATTTATTTATGTATAAGTAGGAGAACCAACAGCTAAACCAAATTAATAACAATTGTATAAGCTACACAGAGTTAATTACAGGTTCTCACGAGTAGACACAGAGAAGGTAGTAGAAATCTTAGGATCACTAACAACTAAGTAGCAAGCACGATAAAAATACAAATATACGAGAATAAATACGAGAAACTATACATATGTATAGTTTCTCGCCCTTCATATCAAGACTTGATTTATGTTACTGTTATTAACTTTTTTATGTGAGCGTAATTTTTTAGTTTTCATGTAGAATTTTATTTTGATGTTTGTTTCTACGATTTAGATTTTTAATAAATATTTATAACTATAATTTTGCTGTCCCCTGACAGGGTCTACAACGGCTCTTAGCTATAAGATTTTTGTGAACATCTGTATACCTTGTGGTATGCAAATAAACAAATATGAATATGACCAATCTTTTAACCCTCCTGAATGTCTTGGTTTTCATTAAATTTGTTGATAGTTTATTAGGATGGGTCGTAATCCTATTAATTTAAACACTGACACTTTGTGTGATGAACTGATGACTTCATTAATCTTTGGCATTTTTTTAGTCCCGCAGGGTTCACGACCAACACCCTAATTGCGTAACACACTAACAGTGGCTTTTTCATTTCATTTACATTTTTGAGCAGACGTTTTTGTCGAATATGTAAAGCAATGGATTAGCAATATCCTTCAAAATGATTCAGATTGTGATTGAAAGTGTGTTATGCAATTAGGGTGCTGGTCGTGAATGAAACATTAAAGATTTTATCTGGAAGTTTATCGTAGTTTTTTCAATATTCTATATCGTAAAAAAATAATTGCTTTGATAAAAATACAAGTCATTTTCATTTATAGTTTAATAATATTAATGTTAATTTAATATTCGTAATGCATTTGATATCGCACCTATTATCTTAATAGCGTAAACGGTGCATTCGTTATTCGTATAATTATCGTCATAGTAACATCGTTCCATCCCTAATGAATGACTTATTAAAATATTTACTGTCAAATCAACAATCAACTCAACCTATCGCAGTTCACTGTTGGACATAGTCAACTTTATAAAGTCGTTAAGACATACGGTGCCGTGGACACTGACAGTTGGGCTGGGCCACAAAGTCAAGGTCGCTCAGTGGGATAGCCCGCTGAGCGACCTTGACTTTGTGGCCCAGCAGTTGAAAGAAACTCCGAGGATAGGCTCGTAGTTTCTTTGAAGGATAAGATCAGAAATGAAATTATCCGGAAAAATGGCTGGACATGTCTGTCGAAGGACCTATGGCCGGTGGAGGAGATGAGTCCTGGAGTGGAGATCGCCGCGTCTGTCTTGTACCTTTTCACGCCTAAACCACTGACCCGATCGTTATGAAATTTGATAGCTAGGCTGATGGTTTGGTTTGGCAGTGGCAGCATGGTACACACGGCTACACGTCAAGCTATACAAAACCAGTTTGTCTTGGCCTCACTTTGATATTTTCTCACCATGAACGGTCAGCCAATACTGGTTGTGCATAGCTTGATGTGTAGCCGTGTGTACCTGGCCTGGACATTTGTATAGAAAACTTTATTTTATGTTAGCCTACGATGTCCCACTCCTGGGCAAAGGCCTCCCTCCACTCCTTCCATCTTTCGCGATCCCGAAGAAATAATTATTACATGTCATTAATTCCCATTTTTTTTTGTTGTATTGCTGTGATGACATTTATGACAACTGTTAAAGATCAGACTATTTTTAGTGATAACCTTTATTCTTTATGTATTTTACAAGGTGAAATCCATTACATTAATGCATTTCCTAATAATTACAATCTGCATCTAGATATCTATCTTCATTACGTCATATACTTACCAACTACGCAAGCAAGCGATTTTTTTCGAAATTATAATTAATTTGTATAAACATAATTAGCTTCTGAGTATTTCGAGTATCCTAGAAAACGTTATGGGAATCCGGCATTCGTTTCATGAAAGTTTAATAGCCACTTAGTATTATTACTATGTTTTATTTAATCTTAGAAGGTAAGACAAACTAAGTGAGTAAACAAAGTCAGTGCAATAAAGATTGATTTGAATTAAATTAAAGTACTTAATTATTTCAGGCTAGGTGGAGAGACGGTCTTCGCAGGAAGGCTGGTAGCAGCTGGATGAGAGTTGCCGGAAATCGAGTTGAATGGCGTGAAATAGGACATCAGCTATAGGCTGATGATGATGATGACTCTACAGCCTACCTACAGTATTTTTCTGTCCTTCCCCTTTTTAATCCATCCAACGGTTGTCTTTAAAAGATCGCTCTTAGCGATAAGACCGCCCATTGTGTCACCCTTTGTAAAATTTCTATATTTATGTCTGTAATTTATATGGTGTACATAATAAAGAGTATTTGGTTCCAGAGTCCGATAAAAAAAAAAGTAAACTAATAATCTCCGGTTTTTACAATTATACTTTGATGATACTACGTTTGCATAGCAAACTCAAAGACGTAAACAAATAAATCATCGCCTTCAGTCAATCAGAAACTATTTCACCTTGCTACATCCAGCCACCACACATCAAATCTACCCGTATATTTGTGGAATCGGACAACTCCGTCCACGCGTACTATTTGTTGATACAGGGGTGTTTGAACTGCAGGCACAGAACTGTATCCGCGACACATTTAGATGCTTTGATAGTCTGCCAGAGGACCTGGTTTAATTCAATGATTAGGTTTCTTTTATTATTTTTCTGACAGGTGCAACATTTGTACTCTAAATAGGGTAGTTGTCTGGGTAAAAGAATAATAATTATATTTAGTCCGTCAGTTAGATTATCTAAAAATAATGGACACGTATTTTTTCTTTTGTCAATCAAACAAAAAATGACAAAGATAAAGCGCGTCAAAATTTGGGAGTGGGGGTCGTGACGTCACTTGCTTGCAAAAGTGTCGCAAGCAAGTGGCGTCACGCGGAACTTTAACGGGCGATATCTTCATCATTTTTTATATAATTGACAAAAGAAAAAATACGGGTTCAATATTTTTTGATAATCTAACTGACGGACTAATTAGAATTTTTTAGGAAAATAGCCTATTGTATTTTTTTTGGAAAGCCAGCACCCTATTTGCGTACACACTTTCAATCACAATCCAAAATATTTTGAAGGGTATTGCCACTCCATTGCTTCATTTGTTTTCCTCAGCTCAACAACGTACTCGTAAATAAGGTAGGTAAGGAATGTTGTTGAACTATCAAAATGAAAGGCAGTGTCATAGTAAGCATAAATATAATAATATAATGTTCCCACTGCTGGGACACACGCCTCCTCTCTTCGAGAGGGAGTGGGCTGTAATCTACCACGCGGGCGCAGTGCGGGTCGGTAGATGTCACATTTCTTCGAATTTACGTCATAGTGTGTTACGCAATTACCCCTTAGGCTATCGTAGCGCATTTGTGAGGTGAAATGAGCTACCGAACCCCTGCTTTGAGTAACCTAAAGTAATTTATTTATTTATCCCCCCCATTGGAACACCATACAGCTATTAATAATAATAATATATCCCTGGACATTTCACACAGCGCCATCTAGTCCCAAGCTAAGCAACCTAATGCTTGTGTTATGGTAACAAGATGGCTGATAAACTACTTATATACATTTTTTTTGTTGTAAATACATACATATTATAGATAGAAAAACACCCAGACTCAGAACAAATACATGTAGGACTTACAAATATTTGTTCTGTGAGCAAAAAAATACTTCATGTGCTACTTTTCATCCATCCTGTGCGCGGTGGACATCGAACCGGCCGCGGCGGCGATGGATCACGCACGCTCACGCAGCGTCAAGACCATAGATATTTTACATTTCTATGGTCAAGACACTTCTCCATAGCTCCATAACATGTTCCATATCGCGTATATTCTTTGTGAACTTGGAGACTCAATGAATAGTTCAAAATAAATACATGAAAAAGGGAAAATTTGAGGTGTTATCCTGAATGTACCATTGACTGCATTAACAGGCTGCCCCTTTTCTGTATGTGCAAGGGGTGCTCAATTTAAGCAGGCAAATTTTATTAAGTCTCGTTTTTTTATCTGCATCAAATTGATATTATCACTTCATCAGTATTTCAGTCTTCTCTCAGCCATATTAAATTCGGAATCTATTCCAACCAATGCATACCAATATATGCGTAGAACGAATTGGCACACAATTAGCTGCAACGTAATGTCTGGCTTTCAGCAGGCTTGCGGAAGTCAGACAGCATTTGTTCCGCACGAAATATAAACTTGCCATTGTCATGAATGAATGAGTTTATCTTCAACCAACAGACGTACAACTCTACACGGAATACAGGCTAAATGATTTTCGAAAATTCATCATCTACTTAGCCTTTTCCCAACTATATTGTGGTAGGCTTCCAGTCTAACCAGAGGCAGCTGAATACCAGTATTTTACATGGAGCGACTGCCTATCTGACCTCCACAACCCAGTTACTGGGTAACACGATTCCCCTTGGTAAGACTGGTTGTCAGAATTTCGTGCTTCTGACTATCCGTATCGACTGTCAAAGCCGTTCTCAAGTGATGCGCTTACTAACGAACATCATATCATTTTTAGAGTGCCGTACCCAAAGGGTGCCAATGGGACTCTATTACAAGGCCTCCGCTGTGCGTCCGTCTGTCAGCGGGCTGTATCTTTGAACCGTAATAGGTGTTGAAAATATCATAGTGTGTATGACCTTTTCAAGCGCATTTTGCCGCTATAACAAACAAGTGCGAGTCGGACTCGCGCACCGAGGGTTCCGTACAAATTTGTAGGTATGTAACTACGAATTTACGGTTTTCGGATTTTTTCCTTTACTAGTACTACATGACATTGCTTCTTGCCAAATTTCATGATTCTAGGTCAACGGGAAGTACCCTATAGGTTTTGATTCCCTTGCGAGTGTCAAAATATATGCGGCATAAACGGAACATAAACGCACGTATCTTTTGATTGCGTTTACTTAGAACTTTGATTTTTTTCACTGCTTCAAAGGATTACAGCCCTGAGTATTTGGTATTAATTTCAACTTGATAACTCCACGCGTTCCTGAGAAAAAGGGTCTTGACAGACGGACAACGAACTGATCTCAAGAATTGGGCTATCAAATGCAAAAAGGATTTTTCAAATCCGACTGGTAGTTCCAGAGATTACCCCCTACATACATACAAAGAAACAAACAAATGTTACCTCTTTATAATATTAGTATAGACTAAACATAACCTAAAAACTTTACACACACTGTATCCAGTCAGCCTAATAATGGCTTCTCAAATACAGGGGGCCTACTCCGAAGTGCAAAGTGCGAATGTTCGGATCGGACCGACACATGGCCGAACCGAATATTATTGAAAAATGCGAAAAAAGTTCGGATCGGCTCAGTTGGGTCGGGACCATAGTCAATATTCGAAAGAGTGTAGGAGTGTAGGATCTGAACCGACCGAACCAAATAGTAACTTTGTAGCAGGAAACGGCCGAACATTCGGCCGATACTACTTCGGAGTAGACCCCCTGATTAGTTTAGATTTTTCGCCTTCAGAATGACTATTATTAGACCATATTTTATACCAGCTTCTGCCCTCGTCTGCGTGAAATTTCTTGTTCCGCCGACCTACTGCGTCGCATCGCATCGCCTGCCCGCGCTATTACTTCTTTTCGCTTAGCTTTTTTTCCGACTTCTTTCTCGGCTCTTAAGACTCGTAGCGTGAAGTTAAATAGCCTATTAGATTCCAAACGAATTTTTCAAATCCCTACGTCGGGTTTGAAAAATGCCACAGATTGCGCGTTCAAACAAATAAAGTCTTCAGCTTTATTATAAGTATAGATATAGATCCAAGGAGGTCTAAACAAGTTTTGTAAGAAAACATATAAATAAATAATCAGAAATTTAAATGTCAATGTAAATAATGGGTAAAATAATGGTAATATGGGTTAAATTATCTCGATGCCTGTATACATTAAGAATCCTCATTAGCCAATTATTAATTATTATTCTTTGTGTTTTGTCTTTGACCAATCGGTCAGGAATGAGTCCAGCACCCTAATTGCGTAACACACGATCGATCACAATCTGAATAATTTTGTATGATATGGTTAATCCATTGCTTCATATGTTCGAAAAATGTGTTTGCTCAATAACATAAATACCGCAATGAATGTTGTTGAACTGTCAAAATGAAAGCTATTCTTACTGTTAGTGTGTTACGCAATTGCCCCGCAGTACGTCAAAGGATAATGTTGTATGAAAGATTCGATGTGTGCTTTTATCCCGAATGGCTACACCTCAAAACAAAAGAATATCGGATAAAGGATATTAGTAGACGTCCAATAAATTAGTCACTGAGCCAAATGTCAAGATGAGATGCGGAAGACGAAGTACCGGTTTTCGCGACGCGTCTCGAAAAACGCAATCGAAATCGAATCAATTTTTAGTTTATCTAATGGTTATTTTTTTTTTACTATTAGTTAAATATTTGACCATTAGTATTGATACTATATCATTAGATAAACTAACAATTGTACAAAAAAGACATTTTGCCATTAGTTACTATTTTTAACCATTGGAACTACGGATCAGAAAATCGGCCCTAAGACGGCTATGTCCAGCCGCATAATCAAATTATCGTAACCGCTAAAATGCAACTCATTTGCAGACATTTGGAAATACTAATATTATCATGGTCTGAAATCACCAACCCGCACTAAGGAGGCATAGTAATGAATCCTCGATCATTTCTGTGTGAGAAGAGGCTATATTTTTTGCAGGGTTGCCGTTTCCAGGAAATTGCGATTTTCTTCTCGGAAATTACTATCGTAGAATTCCCAGGTAATCGGGATAGGATTCCTCAGAACAGGTCTTGTCTCTCAGAATGGGGCGTTACAAACCGATATTACTGTAGTCTTTTCGAGAATCAGTGGCGGATTACTCGGAAAGACTGGAGCGGATTCGATAGAAGAAACCTTTGCCACGCAATAGGATTATAAGAGGCCTGATTTATTAGCTTACCTGTCAGCTGGAATCATGTCGGCAGCGTCGTCCTCCATAGATTCATCGCCAACCTCCACCTCCAACTGGACGGGGGGCGGGGAGCTCATGTCCGGTGATCACCAATCGCCAACACCCTGAAAATGAAGAAAATCCTGTAACTATTGTTGGTAACCTGGTAGTCCTGTGGGGTAATTGTATACCGTAACGCACTATCAGCAGCAATTTTTTTTCATTTTGACAGTTCAACAACATTTTTGGATTACCAATATCCTTCAAAATTATTCGGATTGAGATTGAGTGTGTTACACAATTAGGGAGTGAAGTGGAGTGCTTAGAACTGGAGTGCTTCTGGTCAAGCCATTCAGATACGGCACCTTAAAGCCAGGTGACGAAAGCAACATTGTTTTTTTACAAAAACAATACTATTTATCACTTTTCTCCGTCCACCGTCCAAAAATAACTTAACCTTTTTCAAGAGGTTGCGAACAAGTAAACTAGGTAGGTAATTCAAAAAATTACGAGCTCTGCGTATGACCTCAAGCGGTCATCGCACTGTAGAACTTGCTTTGTATGACAGTTACACAGTAATTTGTGTCAGATTTACATGATAAAACCTACGAGTCGATGACCTGGAATGTGTATTAACAATAGTAAATATAGACTTCTGTAACAAACAGAATTTTATAGACTTAAAAGAAAAAGAAAGTAAAGAACGTTTATTTGCGGTAAACATGACGCAAAAAAGAACATAAAAACAAAACAAAGAAAAAAACAATAAGGCAACGCTGACGCTGTACGCTGTACTGGTGGTGGCTGGTGTGCTGTGGCGGACTTCGGACCTCCTTATATCGCTTTCCAAGTGCGATGTATAGAAGTGGATTGTTTAAAGACACACGGGACACAGCAGCAAGCCCGTTTTCATAATGTTTAGACTTCTAGAGGTTTTACTTTAACTAAGGTTGCTAGATGTTCACAATGGACTAAACGCAGAGCTCCAAAATGTCCATAGTGTCGTTTTTTAGTTGCCTTTCCTCTAGCGTTTCCTTTTTAACACCCTGCGTATTAGGAAGGTGGCTACTCTCGAAGTCCGTCAATGAAATTACGGGCTCGTCCGAAAGGAGTTGATCAGTAAAAACAAGTTCCAAATTTAACAAATATTATTATTATTAACATATGTATTATGTATTATATTATTTTTAAAATAAAAATTAGGACAACTGTCAAATTGTGTTGTCATTGCCTAATTAAGTCCATAACATATGGATATGATTAGGCAATGACAACACACATTATGGACCATAAGTGATACGGAATAGGAATTACACGTAATTCCGCCCGAAACTATGGATTTCGAAACTATGTTTAGGGAGTAAACCATCTGTCATCTGTTTTTTTGCCTGTCTAATATCATCGTTCTCTTCGCTTAAATCGCGTTTGTATTTGTACTATTTAGTGACATGCATGTCATCGTATCTCCTTTGCGTGTCACCAACTTGTATCACGCACAATCAAATTGATTAAAATGCGAAACCACCTTTATGAACGGCAGAACCCTGCTGACGTGAAAAACTAACATGCATATCCCTAGCGTTACTAATTTGATTAAGATAAACCTATATTACTCCAGAGCATATCAGATTACAGCCGCGTCAATTTTCATGAACACCCTTCGAGTCTACGTGCGCACCGACGTAAAAGTATCGCGGTGGATTTTATCGCGCACTGGATTTTCAACTCTCGGTGGAGCGCATCCCAGCGCATCAAAAAAACACACTGTTGGATTTTCGACTCTCGGCGCTAACCAGTGCGTTGAAAATAGAGTGCGTAAAAAAAATCGCCGCGGGAATAACGCGCCCGTCGAACCTTAGGCCATAGTAAAAGCAAATAAGTACGACATCTTCATACATTCGCACCGCGCACGGTTTGTATGTGAGCGCGCTCGTACGTATGCGTCGTCGCACGCACACACTGACAAAATTTATCGCTGCTAAAGGTGCGCCAGTCGTGGCTGTGACGCCGGTAATATCGCCCGCGCCCGCGCACGCTTCGCCGCTGCCCTGCTGCTCGTAATAAATAATTTGTACGTGTACCTACCTACCTTCTTTAACTACAAAGACTTCATAATCATTTCATTTTATTTGAATAAATACATGATTCAGTAAAACCACGTTTTTATTAGTCATATTTCGATCGTAATTTTTCAAATAACTAAACAGATAAGATGACGTAGGTAATGAAAAAAATTTAGTCGGCTTCTGGTCTTGTACTTACACACGGCTACACGTCAAGCTATAAAAAACCAGTTTGTCTTGGCCTCACTTTGTATGATATTTTCTCACAATGAACGGTCAGCTAATACTGGTTTTGCATAGCTTGATGTGTAGCCGTGTGTAGAAAAAATAATAAAAAAAAACTTTGTATTTAGGTCCCTGATGCTTACGCTTACCCTACAGGGGAACATTGTTTTGTATAGATTGACTATGCATTTTTGACGATTGAATAAAGTATAAGTGACAGCCCTACGAGTTTAGGCTATTATCGCTCGCTCGGGGCTTGAGTTGGCCTACTTGTTTGCTTTTATTATGCTTAGGCCGACCGAAAATGGCCGAAAATAATCTCGCTCATACCTACATAAATCGTCCCGCTGGCACGCACCACAGCTCCATCGAAGGACTGTACCGTAATTTTTGCTACTACCTGGGACCCTTTTATGAAAGTTTTTTTATAAGAATTGTAATACCCTAGCTTGTTATACCTTGTTGGATAGCTAAAGAAACGTAGACGTTATTTAGTACATCTGCAGAATAACTGTCATAGACTTCTTTTGAAATATTCTTAAAAGAAAAAAAAATGTTTATACAAATTTGTTTTAAACCCAGTTGGTTTAGTTACCTGTTTTTTTTTGTGTTGAGAGTAATAAAAAAACTAATCTACTACACAAAAATAGCAAAAACATTATAAATTAGAGGCACAAAATCCGAAAAAAAAAGGACAATTATACAAAAAATCTTCGAATGATGAAAACTAAAACCTCTTAAAGGATCTAGGTCGACCCTTTATATGTATAGTCTCTGATGGTGGAGGCTATTTTCCTAAAAAAATAGAATTAGTCCGTCAGTTAGATATTATCAAAAAATATTGAACCCGTATTTTTTTTTTGTCAATTATAAAAAATGATAAGATATCGCCCGTTAAAGTTCCGCGTGACGTCACTTGCTTGCGACACTTTTGCAAGCAAGTGACGTCACGACCCCCCACTCCCAAATTATGACGCGCTTTATCTTTGTAATTTTTTGTTTGATTGACAAAAGAAAAAATACGTGTCCATTATTTTTAGATAATCTAACTGACGGACTAAATATAATTATTATTTTTTTGCCCAGGCAACAACCCTCAACCGTATCTGATGATCGCAGTAGGTATGTTGTTTTTATGTACAGTATCTCTCTCACAGTTTTACGTCACCAAAGGAGATTAGCAACCAGGATCGTCAGATACAGTTGAAATGTAGTAAGAAACCGATGGATATTTTCTAATAAAATTTAATTACATAATTTTCTACTATGTAATTAAATTTTATTAGAAACCGATGGATATTTTCTAATAAAATTTAATTACATAATTTTCTATTATGTAATTAAATTGTATTAGAAAATATCCATCGGTTTCTTACTAATCTTCAACTATATCCAACGACCCTGGTTACTTATCTCTTTTTGTGACTACATAAAAACAAGCCATTTCAGGCTTATTTTTTATTCATCATCATCATTGGTCAGCATCATAACCATTGAGCAACATTCTCGATTTATGATCCACTAGCTTCTGCCGGCGACTCCGCCCGCGTATTATTTACAAACGAAATTATAATAGTAAGTAAATATATAACGTATTATTCATATCAACCTACTTATAATGCATGAAATAAACTTGATACCTGATGATATCATAATATTAGGTCACAAGGTACAGTCATTGTCCTTGTGACCTAGCAAACCCCAAAGTCAAAGATGCAAGTTCATTAACATTATACTCGAGGAGTATAAAATGCAACTAATTTTAAACTTAATCTCTATATTGATAAGTTGCAAATTTAAATGTATTTAATAAAAGCAAAGTTAGATTTCAAGGCTGTATTTTCATTGAAATTCAATAGTCTTTCACTTATTAATATTTTAACGAAATTTCTTGTATCTCCGTCTCACCCCGTCGCATCGCATCACCCGCCGTCGCTTTTACTTTGCTTTTGCCTAGCATTCTTTCTGACTTTTTTTTTCTTTTTGCTCGGCTCCTTCCAGAATTTTTCAAATTGGACTGGTAGTTCCAAAGAATCTTCAGCTTTATTATTAGTGTAGTTTTTTGGAAGTATCATATGATATAACATTAGTGCAGTAATATATGAATGAAAAGTAAAAGTTTAAAATAATAAAGCATCATGTAGCCACAGTAGCCACAAATCAAGACTTCAGCGCTCACAATAGAAAAAATAAAGTCACTTTATGTAAGTAAAATTATCATGCATACAATGAGATAATTTCATAGTTAGAATAATATTGCTATTGTACAATTGTTTTAAAACATTGTGTTATTCAACAAAATAATGTTGTGATGACATCACATTTATTATTACAATAGAAACTTGAAATTCCACTTCCTTGATGTTAATTGTGTTTCATAAAAGGATGTTTATAAATATGAAGATTTTATCTATGGTAGTACTTTTTTTTTTGGTGAAGGAAAACATCGTAAGATTCGTAAGGGAACCGGCATGTCCTAAAACCAAAAATTCTAAGACATCTGACCACTATGAACCCACACTATGCGCTCATGGTAGATTTATAGATTATACCCATTCCCTCACGAAGTGAGGAGGCCTATTGGTCCCAGCAGTGGGAACAATATAGGCTGATTATGATGGGTATTTTTTTGTTTATAGTTCTTTTTCTTCTTCTATAGTGTCTGTGGCACATATCATATTTTGCTAGCTCAGTATAACAGCACTTTTGATTGTTTTCTTTATTTTCTCATGTGTGCAAATTTAAGAACATGAAGAGAGAGATCAGAGATGAACCCTGAAGACCAATTTCCAACTGTTCAAAATGTAGTTTCACTCTCATATCAGCTACAATCAATGTAAAAAAAATATTAAAGATGGAATTGCCCCTTTGGTTCGTAATTGAAAACATTCAATATTAGACATGCAATACACTACAACATAAACTCAATCTGCCTAGCCTTTTCCCAGGTCGGTTTCCAGTCTAACCGGATGCAGCTAAATACCAGTATTTTACATGGAGCGACTGCCTATCTGACTACAACATAAATTACTAGTACAAAAATCAATTCTTGCCATATGTTTAATAATCTAAGAGGAAAATCATATTTAATATTGCACTGTATTTGATGACTCTCGCCCATGATGTTAATAAATCCTACTAATATTATAAACGCGAAAGTTTGTGATGATGAATGAATTGATTTTTGTTACTCTTGTACGGACGCCAGCAGGTCAACCTACCCGAAACTGTCAGATTTTCCCAATCAACATTGAACTTAATACTTTAGCAATAAAGTCGAAAATCTATTAAAGAAATCTGACAGATTGTAGTAGCTTGATGTGCTGGCGTCTGTACATAAAAACTACTGAATGGATGTTGATGAAACTTTACAGTAATATAGCATAAACATCAGAATAGCACATAGGATACTTTTTATCCCCATATTCCCACAGGATCGACACTTATGCAGGTGAAACCGCAGAGCGCTACTAATAAATACATAAATATTAAAACAATATACTAAGTATATATATAAGTATACTAGTATAACAATATACCACAAAAGTAATATTTCATATTTTTTTTTGTATCCTGCCAGACGCAACGATCTGTCCAGTTAGACATTTAGCTGCTCCTTTGTTCGAATATTTCTGTAATAATTAGTATTTTTTTTTAATAATTTTTATTTTCTTGATGAGCTGGACTCCTTTTTAAAGGATCGGCCCACAATCTCAGTAGGCTGGGAAAAGTGGAAAGTGGGAAGAGGCCTTTGGCCTGCAATGGGACAACACAAAGCTTATAATAATAATAATAAAGTTATTCACTTTGATAAATCATGATCATTCTCCTGCCTTTATCCCAAATTTATTTGTACTTGGCACAACATGTATTTCTTTCATGCCTCTCTATCATCTTTGTAGGATATTTACTTTGATAAGATCCTACAAAAAGGCTGGTTGATAGTGTAGTAGTTTTGTAGAAATAATGCCATGGAAGGTGAATAGGGAGGTATTTGCCCTGTAGTGGGACAATATGACTTAGAAAAAAAATTGTGAACATTCAAAACAAACAATATTTGTTTGCTTGCATTTGGTTGGACAACATGATAAAGCTTAATTTAATAGATTAGAAACAAGCAAAGCAAGTAGGTTGTGGAGTCTCTAAAGTTGGAAGTACAGTGACCTATGGGCAATTATTTCAAGAGACGATCTATGATAGATGTGGTTTATGGATGATGTTCTTTTTTTATACATGTACATTAAGTTGATGATAATGAATCTTTAGTGAGTTTATGTGTAGTGTGTGTGTGTGTAGTTTAGTTAATTCTTCAAGGACATTTTGCTTGATTCATCTTTAATTATTACATTATTTGATGCTTATATATTTGATATTTAAAGAACACAAAGCAACATTCCGTGAATTGATATGTCTAGAAGCGAGTTCGTAATTACGAATCAAAAATACTTTATTGAATCTCATTTAACGATACAGACCATTGTCTGCAAGATTTTCGTAAATATTTACATTTGTTCGCACAGAACAATGGGGAATGCGCAGATTTGTGAAACCTCTGATGGATCTCAACAAACTAAAAAAATCATGCTACGGTTTCGCATGATTAGAAAAACTAACCAATCTCACGATGCTGTGCAATTGACTAAGTACAGCCACAACAAAAGAAACGAATCATTACATACCTTCACTTTCTCGAAATGTGTTAAATCATGCAACAGTCACAACCAAGGTACCGCTGTGAAGCGCACAATAACACTCTAATTGCTCAAAATTCAACAATATCAACAGTTCACAATTGCACTTTCATCACAAAATTTTCACGGCAGAAAAATTTTCATGACCATTGGCACAAATCCACGAAAATTTTTGACATTTCATCACAGTTCGATGAATACACAGTAACGAATTGACGAAACAAAGACTATCGATCTAATGTTTTACACCAAATTAATCACTATCTATTGAATATATCTAATTAATTACACGGCGATGATTAGAAAATATGATTGAGCCTTTTTTCTAAACAATAAAAATAAAAATATGCGAATCAATCAACGGATACCCGAACGAGCGAGATCCGATTGTGCTAGTGTTGAGTGCACGAAAGCTACAATAACCGGCGTTAGCCGTAAAGTTTAAGTTATCGATTTTTTTACTTTCTGAATTAATTTCTTACAGCAAATCTTGTGTTGTTTCTTTGCAATTCATAGCTTTAACACACCTAAATGTATGCACCCAAAAGTAGTTTATGAAAATGCGTTGTCTTGGGCTACATGGCGTGGGGTATTACTAATTTAATTCTTGAAATAACAATTTCTGTTGGAATAACATCCGAATGCCTAATAAAGGGTTTGTCCAAATTTAATATAAGATCCCATATTGAAGCCTGTTGTAGTTCTAGGCGTTGTAGCTCACTTTACTGCTCTGTGTTCTTTCCCAATCCCACCGTTAGCAGCTCAATTTATCGAAGAGAAGCAGCGGGCTGCGAAAACATAGATGAACGCATGGCGACACATCAGGCTATACATTTCCAGTATAAGCTGACTTCTCATTGTACGAAAAACCTATACAATGCGAGGTAAGCTAAAAGTGTAAATGTATAATAGCTTGAAGTGTCGTCGAACACTTGGCAACTTTCAATTGCGATTTTATCGTGAAATAACGAATGCAACGTTGAAATACTACACATTACATAAAGCTATGGGTTCTAAAATGCTATGTTCGTAATAACATAAAATTTCATTCAATAATAAAGGAGTAAATCGCTTTTGAATAAAGCCGAGTGTATACATACTTTTGCTCGTGACTGTACAGACGCCAGCACATCAAGCTACTACGATCTGTCAAATTTATTTAACAGATTTTCAACTTTATACTTAAATTATTAAGGTTCAAAGTTGATTGGGAAAATTTGATAGTTTCGGGTAGCTTGACGCCTGCTGGCGTGAGTACATACATACTTAAAGGTTTATTTTAATTAGTCATCACCGTCACTTCACTACCCCGCAGGCGGGGTAATGACATCGTATACCGTAATCATTCATTTCTCTGTCTACAGTATGTGTCCTGTCCTGTATGCGGGCCCTATCGACCAATGAAAATGAGCCTTTACTTGCGTAGTAAAACTGTTTTTTTCGCTTATAAATATTTAGACAAAAAACGGATAGGATTGAAGGAAGAATTAAATTATGAATTACTCTTTTGATGGATTGGGTGACCACTTCGCCGCCAATCCATATCATCAGCAAGTCGCCCTCGTGACAAAATATCGGCCTGATTTATAAAAGAAACACTTGCGAAACAAATACTTAAATCATTTAATCAATAAACATACCTACAAAAATCTAAGATAGTTAACTACTATTCAAATTCATAATATTAAAGTATTTTAAAAAGTGCTAATTATGACTTGAAGGAGGAGTTGAAAAACCCAAAGGAGGGTACTTATTTAACATCTCCGCCATTGTTGAAGGATAAAAAGCCATGAACTTGAATCTTTCTCCCATTTTCTCAGGATCAACAAGCATTTCATAGGACTTCTTTATTTTTTCTCGGTCTTCATCTGACTTTGCATTATCCATGAGTATCTGGAAATAATGAAATTGGTTTTAGTATGGCTGGCAGACAACGCACAGCCACACGCACACAGTCTTGTAGCATGAAATGGGATTGAAGATTTTTATATGGAGCCTGGCATACCAAGCTGTCCGATTTCGATTTTTTTTCAAAATGGCGGCAATGTAGTATGCCACGGACCTACAAAGTCCTTTGCACAAGAGTTCCATTAACAATTTTACTGGGACAGTATAGGAGAATCCGAATCGATAAAAAAGTACAGGGAGACTGTCTTTGGAAACCATTGGTTCATTTGTCATGACAATAATTTTGGCATACTTTTTTTTTGGTCAAGTGCGAGTTGTCTTCTAAAATGAGAAAAACTTTTTTTTCTGCAGTTTCACTGTGGAAATTGGTGTACCGAAATTTGATATCATGTAGTCACATTCCAGTGCCCATTTTGCGCATGAATTTGTGAAGGTTTTTAATTCTAAGATCACGACAGTTTCTCACCTTAAGCCTAGCTTCAGCCTGACATCTCTCTAGAAAATCTTTCTGCTTGACAGGGCCCATGACCAAGGCATAGTTTTCACTAGATGGAACCTTAGACGCTGCAACCCTTAGTTGCGAGAAATCCACATCAGCTGTCAAATCACACTTGCCAGGCTTTTCTAGAGGATTCACCACTTTGTGCTTGTGGAAAGCCTGAAAATAATAATGTTTGTTTTATTACATTTTGTCTTTAATAAAATAAAAAATCAGAGGAAGAGAAACGAGAGTGGCAAAGAGAAACTATGAAAATAGGGTGAAACATAAACAAAGCCACACCAATTCACAATCTTACTAGTAACTTACCCTAAAAGTATCACCCTTTTCTCCTTCATGTCCATAATCCGCAATAAGGGCTATACCCCCATACTTATCCACCCTCGTGGCCAGCTGTCTTGCAAGACCCAGACTTCGGGCACTGATCTCGAGCTCTGTTCTGTCACCAGAATCTAACGGTGGTCTAATCAGGGACTTGGAAGAGGTGGTCTCTTCTGCAGTTATTCTGTAGTAAAGTTTTTCTTGTCCATCTAAGTCTATTAGGAGTTCTCGCCAGCCTTTATCAGTTTTCTGGAATGTGAGAAAAAAACAGTATAATAATACATTACTTTTAGTATCTCCATGTATAATTAAATAATAAAATGAGTAAGCAAATGAATATTAAGCAGGCGTAGCGATTTTTGCTTTTAATAAAATTAATAATGCTCAATCTTGACATGTTAATCTTTAATAATTATTATTTTCCTCAAATTGATTCAATATTTTTTCTCAATGTTTATTTTTATCCTGCCTACACCATTTGTAATATTAATGCTTAATCTTGGTAATTATGTTAATTTTCATTTTTTCCTTCTAATTTTATAATTTGTATTCATCAATTAATTTCTCTATTTTTATCTTGTTTACACCTAGTTATATGTGCATGCTGTGGTCTTCTGTAATTGAAGGTGCACACGTAAAAGAACCTTTTTTATTATTGTAATTTTCTATTGTATATGAGTATCCTTTGTTGGAGATCCTCAATAAATAAATAATATTAAATACTGTCTATAATATTTTTACTTCAAAATGAAATATATTCTAATAGTGATTGCAACTTACTTCAAACTTATGTATTGGCAGTACATCAAAGAACTCATGTGCTATGTACCAAGAGAAGTTATTGGGCACTTTCTTCAAGTCATTGTACCAGTACACCTTGATCCCACTCACTGTTTCACCCTAGAAAATAAAATTTAAAACTACATGATCAGATGTGTCTATGACATTAACCAGTATCTACATCATAGCAGATTTTAGGTGTTATCATAACAAACTACCACAATAGATGGTTAAAAAGCACAAATGGAGAGGTCACAGGGGCGCTTGATGTCAGGTAATATGTTACAGCCTGATTCAAACTGTATGTTGGTTCGGAACATGAGGTGAATCGCTACGCAGTTACAAATTCACATGTCAGCAGGGGTGAAGGGTGAAGTGCTGCCCAGCGAGCAGAGCACTTCAGAGCCACCATAAAGTTTGAATCAAGCTGTAATTAGTCACAGCCCAGAACTAGACTTTGGGTACAGCAAAAGGAAGACTGAGTTACCTATGGGTTTCAGCCAAAATATGTTTCTTTACAACACAATAACTTGTTTTATGTTAAAACTTGTTACAACTTTCTTTTGCAGCTTTTTAAAGTAACAGATTGACAATAACAAAAGAGTCATCATCATCATTCTCCTGCCCTTATCCTAATTTATTTGGGGTCGGCGCAACATGTCTTTTACTTCCCTACTTCTCCATTAGTCGTCATCTCGGTAGTCACCCCCTTTCTAGCCATATCATCTTTCACACAGTCCATCCATCATTTCTTTGGTCTTCCCCTAGTCTTATAGCCATCTACATTCATACTTGACAATAACTAAAAACTATTTTGATTAAATACAATACAATAATGATGGTATACTTACTTCATAGTTATGTGGCTTTTCAATATCCACTTCTCTATGAGATATGCACAGTCGGTTAGCTTGGACTGATTGCATTGTTGAAGAGATTTCCACCAAATGTAGACTCAGGTCTGGAGCTTTGTAGCCTAGGCGATTGAGTACCTAGGAAACAAATTAGAATAGTAATTATAACCTCATTTTGAGCTAAAATGTGTAGCGATAGTTGATAGTTAAATTAATTGAGTTGGAAAAAAGTACCTTGGTAAAAGGGGTACTAAATTAAGGTAGCTGACTGTACAATTAACGATTACTAATATCATTAAATATCGTATCAATAGTGCTTCTATACATATTATAAATCAAAGTAGTTTTTCATGTCTGTCTGTGTGACCACATTATTATTTTTCTAAACTATGCAACAGATTTTGATGAAGTTTTCACCACATTTAGACAATTTATTATAAAAGTTTTATTTGTATAATACATTAATATTAAAGTACCGTATTAGAGATATATCGATGTTTCGTCAAGTTGTTAGAACCTTGCGAAGCAGGGGCAGGTTGCTAGTATAATATAGATCACAGAATTTCTAAAGTGACTTACCCTTAAAATATCTAACAACAATGTTGCCTTGCCAGGTCCAAGTTCAACGATCTGCAGGGGCTTCCCGGGGCCCATCTTTTGAGTCTCAGCATAGAACCAAACTGCCAACATTTCACCAAACAGTTGACTGATTTCAGGCGACGTAATAAAGTCACCAGCCTCACCAATTACTTCTTTTTTCATATAATATCCTTCAGTTGGGTTAGTAATAATAATATGCATGTATTCAGCCACAGTTAGAGGACCGTTTAGTCTTATTTTTTCTTTAATTATTTCCATTAAGCTTGGAGCCGAACCCGGCGCAGGCATTTTCAAAGTTTTTGGGTCTGGACGTTTAACAACTTTGAAACCATACCCTCTGGATATTGTTTGCTGCATCAGGAGTTTGTTACACATCCTGAATATGTCTCGGGAATTCATTTTATCGAAAGAAAACTATAAAAACGTTTACGATGAAGAGGTTAAAATTGTTTTGACATTATGACAGCACCACAGCTGATTTATTTGCTTTGTTTCAAAAAGCAGAACTTTCGGCCTCTGAAAATATTTAAACAAGAAATGAAAAATATATTGTTTTTATTTTAGTAGATCAAAATAGCAATAGAGTAGGAAATGGAAATAATGAAATAATTTACGACAAAAACAATAACTTCAACATATTATTATTTTAAATGTTAGCTTACATAATGTAACTTATATATGATGAATGCTTACATTAAAACAGAAGATTATCTGCATAATATTTATCTATAAATAATTATATTCCCACTTCAAACGTGAAAACAAGAAGTATCGGAAAACATCGGTTTCTTGAAGATGTTTGGATACCTACATAAATTAATATTTCTTTAATTTCTAAGGTGGTTTCTTCATTTAATTTTATAAAATTCTTTGCATAGAACCTTCTTTTTGGTGAGTTCTCTCACTTCTCTTTTTTATGTTTTGTGTATCCAATGCGGTAGCAGCAATAAGTTTACTAGTAAATGGTAGCAGTCACCTCCTTCCTCCTTGGCAGTCACTCAGTCACCTGTCACGGCTGTCACATTGAGATAGGAAAAAACATGGAGATGCCGCGTTATTCTATACTTACATACATTTGCTTATACAAATATGAGTGAAATATGATTCAGAATTTGAAATATCGTTATGTCTCATTCTTTCTAGTGAGATAATCTTATTTGATAAAAGAGACAACTATATTTTAAGTTGTTGCTAATTATGGCAACATTTTGTCTTGACGTAGTGACAGTTGTAGGTAAGTGCCGTAGCAGCCATCTTATTAAGACAGCAACAACTTAAAATATAGTTGTCTCTTTTATCAAATAAGATTATCTCACTAGAAAGAATGAGACATAACGATATTTCAAATTCTGAATAATTTTTCACTCATATTTGTATAAGCAAATGTATGTACAGAATAGCGCGGCATCTCCATGTTTTTCCTATCTCAATGCTCTGTCCTGTCAGTTAAAAGTCAATGTCACAGAAAAGAAATGTCAAGTTTGCGCAATGCGCCTGTAATCGATTTTATAAAATAGTGTGCAAATTAAATAATATAAGTTCATTTTCGTTCTGAACAAATAAAAATCCAATCAATGTGAAACGATTATTTCTATTCATAGTAATCTTTGAACCGTAAACATCAATATAAAATAAAGGTTATGTTTTGGTCCACCACGTGAATTTTTACCCACTATACTGTGGATTCAGGTCATTTCTTTGCGAGGATCTGTATACGCATACACTGAAGAAGATGGGTCAAATGGACGACGAGTTTTACTCTGGCGTTAACGACGCTAGAGCTAACAAAGAAGCTGCGGAACGCAATGGCAGGATTATCGTGAGGAATATATCTTTCAAAGCAACCAACAAAGCTTTAAAAGAGCATTTTGAGGAGTATGGAACGGTGCAAGAAGTCAGTTTGTTGAAGAAACCTGATGGAAAGCTGGTTGGGTGTGGTTTTGTGCATTTTGCTGATGTGGCTATGGCAGAGAAGGCAATTGCTGCTACGAACAAGAAGCCTTTTCTAGGTAAGGTTGCTATTTTAGTCTTTCATAATATCTTTGTTGATATCAGTAGACCTCAACAATCATTATGGTCAGAGTTATTATAACTTCTTTTTGTTCACACATGGACACAATCTCCATCACTAATCTTTATCACCAGAGGAAAGTTTATATGTATGTAATTTATTTATTTGAGACCAGCTGCGCCCCGCATTTTCATCCTCATAAGTCTCGATCCTGTTGGAATATTGGGATAAAAAGTATTGTATGTCCTAATCCAGGTCATGCTCTACCCATGTACCAAATTTCATTCAAATCCATTATGCCATTTTAGCTTAACCCTTCGTATGCCGGAACGTAGATCTACGCGAGACACAATGGCTTTTTAACTGTCTCTGTAATTACGGCATTCAAGAGGTTAAATGTGTGATAACAAAAAATCTAATAATTTCTCTTTATAATATTAGTTTACAAAAACATGCTCAACATTACACACAAATTATTTATTGATGTAATTTTCTCATCCCATTAATCCAAATAAATTATACTTTTAATCATTTTCTTTCAGACCGACCCATTCATGTAGCTTTTGCTGTATCAAAGAAGGCATATGTACAGAATTTGGAAAACAACAACGCAAGACAGAGATTTGATAGTGCCAACTCAGAAGATGACCAGAAGCATTTTAAGAGTAAGTTATTTTGATAATGCTTATTATTGAAAAACATTTAATTACTGTTATTCATAATGTATGGTTAAACAGTTGCTACTCAATACATAAGCACCGTTTTTGAATAAAGGGGATTCAGCCTAGCCTTTTCCCAACTATGTTGGGGTTGGCTTCCAGTCTAACTGGATGCTGCTGTATACCATTGCTTTACAAGGAGTGACCTCCACATTTCCACAACCCACATACTGGGTATACAATACCCATTGGTAAGACTGGTTCCCTGACTTTTGGACTTCTGACACTTCGGATGTAGACTGAATCTCCAACGGGAACATACCTACAACCGGGATTGAAAGTACCCTGTGTTAATCCAGCTTTCTAACATCTTCAATAATCATCGTCATATTTCAGCCAATTTACACAAGACCCTGTTCAGAAAGACAGACAGACGCCGCAAGGGGACTTTGTTTTATATATGTAGTAAATAATAGTCTAAGAGATTTATTAACCCTTTTGTTTTGCAGAAGAAAAACCAGAAAGTGCAGAGAAGCAGACAGAGGAAAAACAAAAGAAGGAGAGAGTGAACCGCAATGCTCGTCTTATAATCCGTAATGTGTCATTCAAGGCCACTGAAGAAACACTAAAAGAGCATTTTGCGTCTTATGGCGATATATTAGAGGTGAAATTGCTAAAGAAGCCAGATGGAAAACTAGTGGGATGTGCTTTTGTCCATTTCAAAAATGTACCAATGGCTAAAAAAGCTTTGCTGAACACTAATATGAAGCCATTCTTGGGTAAGTGTTTTGATGTAACTATGTTCTTAAAAGTGGCTGAGAGTATGCAAGCCTATTTTATTTGCTTAAATAAGAGGTAATTTCCAGTAGTGGGCTGCTAAGTATTTTAGATCTTTTAAAAGTTGGAAAGCAGTTTTTACTTTGTCTCATTACGAAAACTGGGAAATGCCAAATTCCAACTAAATAAACACTATTTATTCAACAAACAATTTTCAGGATCACAAAAATTTTCAGGATCACTGGTTGACAGTAGATTTAATAAGAAAGAACATTGCATTTAAGATGATACAAAAATATCTCAGATCCATATAGGTTGTCTGTTTGAACCCAGGCAGGCACTTAAATTTCTGTATTTTTCATGACCACTGCTGACCAAAACGGTGAAGGAAAACATCTTGCAAAAACCGGCATTTCTTATTACCCAAAATTCGAACACATGTGACCACCTACCCACTGGACCCGCGTGGTGGATTATGGCCCACTCCCTCACATAGAGAGGATACCAGTGTCCCAGGCGTGGGAACATCTGATTCTGTAGTATTTTTTACTGACCACAAATAGTTGCACTTATTTAAATTTAATTTTTTCACTGCTGGGACACAGGCCTCCTCATAATGTAATTGTTTTGTCGAGTCTGCTCTCTCCCAGTCTTGTGCAAAGGCCTATTATCAAAGTTTAAATTTATTATGTCCAGAAATATAATTAAAACACGAAATTAGGTAACTGCATGTTTATTCAGCTAGGTAGCCTGACACAATGTGTAGATTCAAACCTACCCCCCAACTTAGTTCATCTTATATGTCAACAAGAGAAACAAGTACCCTCAATAGTCTATACACATATCCGTACTAACAAACTACAATCATGTACATGACATACCTTTCCCCCAAGTAAACACACAAAATAGTAAATAAGAAATTAACATGAATAAGAACAATTAAATAAGAAATATAACATTCTATGAATTAGAACAAAACATCATACAACATACAATTTCAATTATGTTTAAAGAATCAGTTTAATTATAACTTTATTTATGCAATTATCTAGGTATTCCTAGAATATCAGCCCAAGACTCTTCACTTGGAATTTCTATCATCTGTTCAGGTTCTTCGCTGATCTGGTCCCGAGCTTCCTCACTTATCTCTCCCCTCTCGTTTTGTGGGCTCTCTACCTGTGATGCAACTTTGATAAGTTGATCAATATGTCTGTTGACGACGAGACCATCATCCGTTTGCACTTTGTAACTGGATGGACCAGTTTTATCTATTATTCTGCCCGGCAACCACTTCGGACCGTTGCTGTAATTTCTGTATCTAATTCTACAGCCAACTTCAGACTCTCTGTGTCGCCTCTTATTATTGTCAAAAACTTGCTGTTCGGTCTTTTTTCTTTGTATATGGTCCGGGTGTATCGTGTCCAGTAGGGTGCGCAGTTTTCGATTCATCAGGAGTTCAGCAGGACTCTTTTGTGTTCCAGCACACGGTGTCGAGCGGAGGCTTAGTAGCAGATTTGGAATTTTTATGTCCCAATCCATGTCATCCATTTTCCGTATCTTGTCTTTCACCGTTTGGACCATCCGCTCTGCTAACCCATTGGTGGCAGGGTGATACGGTGCTGTCGTGATGTGCCTTATTTTATTTGAGTCAAGGAATCGTTTCATTTCTTCGGACACAAAACCGGTCCCATTATCCGAAACCAATATCTCACATAAACCATGAGTCGCAAATACCCCCCGAAGGTATCGGATTACCGTCGCACTGGTCATATTGTTAACTATAAACACCTCGGGCCATCTTGAGTACGCATCGACGATGATCAAAAAGTTCTTGTTTCGAAAAGGCCCGGCGAAGTCGACATGTATTCTAGACCATGGTCTGGTGGGCGTGATCCATTCATGTTGAGATCGGATAGGCATGTGCCGGTGCTCGAGACACTTGTTGCACTGGCCCACGAGTGCTTCTATGTCTTCATTTAAGTGTGGCCACCAAATGTAACTTCTTGCCAGCGCTTTCGTTTGTACGATTCCATTGTGTGTCTTGTGTAAGGCCCGTAAAGTGGCCGCGCGCAGCGGCGGAGGCACAACTACGCGGTTACCCAGCAGCAGACAGCCGTCTTGCAAGGACAGTTCGGTGCGATGTAGCCAGTAAGTATGCAGATCCGCCTCCTTAACCTTGGCAGGCCATCCCCTTTGAACGTAATGCACTATTTTTGATAGCGTTTTGTCTTTTAGTGTTTCAGTTGCAATACGTTCTGCATCGAATGGGAAATCTTCAGGTTTTTCAGCCATCAGCAGTATCTCACTCAGTTCTGTTTCAGGTCGCTCAGGAACTGGTTGTGGCCATCTACTCAAATTGTCTGCACTACCTATTTGTCTTCCAGGCTTGTAACGGATATCATAATCGTGTGAGGTGAGTGCGATTGCTATTCTTGTCAAACGGGGTGACAGTATGTTAGGTGTCGGTTTTCTTGGGTTGAAAATACCCAGCAAAGGCTTATGATCTGTGACTACAGTGAATGATCTTCCTGCCAAGTAGTTGTGGAATTTCTGTATTCCAAACAAAATCGCCGTTGCCTCTTTGTCTAATTGCGAATAGCGCCTTTCGGTGGAGCTTAATGTTCGGGAACTCATGGCTACGGGACTTTCTTTGCTATCTTCCATCACGTGTGATAACACGGCTCCGACGCCGTATTCTGAGCTGTCGCATGTCAGAATCAGAGGTTTATTTAAATCGTAATGCACTAAAGTCATGTCAAATGTTAGGGCCTGTTTGGCAGTGTTGAAAGCATGTTGTTCCCGTTCGGTCCAGCGCCATATTTGCGTTTTGTCTAGCAGACGATGCAAAGGTTCAAGTATGGTAGCTTTGTGTGTTATAAACCTTTCGTAAAAATTGTACAAACCGAGGAACGCTTGTAATTCTTGAACATTCTGGGGCTCCGGTGTGTTCATTATCGATTCGACCTTGCTCGGCGACGGATGAATGCCATCAGCATCGATGATGAATCCCAAGAATTCGACTCTCTCTTTAGCGAACTTACATTTATTTTTGTTAAGGCGTAATCCCGCTTCTTTTATGCGCTGCAGGACCATGTCTAAGCGCTGCAGCATCTCAGGCATCGTACGTCCCGCGATTATGATGTCGTCAATCAGCACTGCGACTCCTCCGATGCCTGCTAGTAGCGCTGTCATCAGCCTCTGAAAAATACCGGGGCAGGCCTTCACACCAAATGCAAGTCTATGTACGGTATACAATCCTTTGCAGGTGTTGAGAGTTAAAAGTTTAGATGTTTCGTCGTTGATAGTCACTTGCGTGTAAGCACGATCCAAGTCCAATGTTGTGTAGAATTTTCCGCCTGCTACAGCTGCAAATACTTCATTCGCCGTAGGCATAGGGTAGGTGTCCGATTCCGTTGCTTGATTGACTGTACAACGGTAGTCACCACATAGCCTAATCTCGCCTGATTTTTTGACTACCGGCACTACCGGCGTAGCCCACTCAGAGTACGCTACCGGCTGAAGCACGCCCTCGGATACAAGACGGTCAATTTCGTTTCCCACTCTGTCCTTAATAGCGTAAGGAACAGGACGAGCTTTTAGGAATTTCGGTGTAGCGCCTGGTTTTAAATGTATAGCCACTGGATCTCCACGGTACGTACCGAGACCATCCTTAACCTTTTCGCCGCCAACGTACACAAAACGCAATGCCTCGCCGAGCGCCAAGCTATAAATGTATAACTAAATATACAGTAAACAGTAGTGATGGGAATATCGTCATATCGATGAATAAGATTTGTACGCGTAAAGTTAAGATTTAAAGTTGATTTTACGAATATAAATAAAAACTGATTAAATATTTCCAGATTTGTTTTATTTCACAGTATCCTTAATAAGAAAAAACAGTATAAATTATGAGTATCAAAGAAACTAATACATAACTCAATTAGAACTATAAGGAATGGGGTACATCTCTATTTGTTTCATGATCTCATTCTTTAACTTCATATCAAGTTATTGGCACTGAGGGCACGTTGAATTCGATTCTGATCAGGGATGGGGTCTATGGTCTTTCTTTCTTCTATTTTTGTTTATTCCTGTGTTTTTTTAATAACTTCAGTCAACGTTTTTTACCGTAGGTATCTAAGTGGCAGAATTTTTAATTGCGTTTCTCTATTTACCCACGACGGAACGGAGCAGGTATATGCGTTTAGGGTGAGAGATGTTTGTGTGTGTGTGTTTGTGCAAAGTAATGTTCCCACCTATCTTCTAAACTAATGATCCGATTTTGATGCGGTTTTCAATAATAGGTTTGTGTTTGATGAGTTCATGTTCTTAGATAGGTGTCATGGCTGTAACTCACTAGAGGGCGCTACAATATTAGTGCAAAATAATATTGCAATAATATTAAAACGAATTGTCCGATTTAAATGTGGTTTTCATCAGCAATTACAATTCGTATATGCTCTCTAAAAAGTCAGAAATAAAATTAATCAAAATTAAAAATTTTGAAAAAACCCACGACGTTTAAAGTTCGTCCGAATCAAGTTCTTCACTCATTTTTCTATTTGTTTCGTAGTGAAAGAAAGAAAGATGCGTGCGCGCGAATCCGATTTTGTGCTGCACTATGCCAAAGTGACCTTGACAGCCGCACGCCTATGACGTCACTGACCAACTTCTATAGTAGTTCGTGGCACTCAGTGGCGCACAGGGGCATAGACGACCAATTGTTTTGTAGAGATGGGAAAATAACTATCGACAAGAATTGGTAACAACTTTATAATTACGTATCGGCATCTACCTGAAGGTCGAAATTCATCTACTATCCTTTGTAATGAAGTAGATAACTAAGTTCATATTTTATTGACCTCAAATTGTTTTCGATATTCGTAACTTTCTGTATTTATAAATATTTCAATGGTGAAATCAACCTTTCACGGCACATCACTGGCCAACTTGATATGAAGTGATTGGCGTTCTGAGGAAAGTAACAAAATTCGGAGTTTCTGTTTTTGCCGATTTTAGGACAAACTAGGGCTTATTTTGTGTAGAAAAATAAAAAACAGGGTAGTAGACAGTGCTATCTTATGAAACAAAGCTTTTAATCACAGTAAATTTATTTTAATAAGATAGTTAAAATGAACAACTTCTATAGAAGTTGTGGCGCTGGTGGCACGAAAATCCCGAACTTCTATAGAAGTGCTTGGCGGTGAAAAGGTTAAATACATCACCATGTCTTGTGATTATTTTCTCCAGTTCAGTATGATCTCCGTTTGATACGAAATTAATATTCATAGTAATGCCTAGATGCATAAGCCAGTCTCTTCCCAAGAGATTCGGTCCATTACCCTTAGCCACTAGTAACGGAAGATGATACTCAATGTCGTTATAGCGCACAGGCAGCACTGTCTGGCCGAGCAGGTGCACGGGCGCGTTGGTCCAAGTGCGCAGAGCCAGCGGCGCCGCGTCGAGGCAGCGCGGTGGCGGCAGGCGCGGCCGCAGCAGGCGCCATGTGTGCTCGTTCACCAGAGTGTAGCAGGCGCCCGTGTCCACCTGCAGTGTGACGGGCTCACCCGCTAGCAGCACACGAATGACAAATGGCGCTACTCGAGTCGTACTTTGGACGACATAAATGCCGTTTAAATTCGCGTCTCCATCCTCCTCCGTAAAGTTCATTTTACTTGAGTTCTTTTTAGAAATGCAGACTTTTTCGATATGTCCCTTTTTATTGCAATATCGACACGTAACGTTAATGAACCGACACTCGCCAGCGTGTCGATCTCCACAGCGGTAGCAAAGACGAGGCGCGGAGCGCGGGGCAGGGCGCGGCACAGCGGCGCGCGGTGCGGGCCGCGGGCGCAGCGCGTTGATATCCATGGGCTCCGGCGGCGGCGTCGCGGCCGGCGCGGCGGGTGTCGGCGGCGGCGTGGCGCTGCTGCCGTCCCCCACGCGCATCATGCGCACGTCGTTACCCGCACTTTCAGATGACAACATAGCATCGACTACATTGTGATATGTTAAATTGTCCCTTTTAAGCAGCTCGTACTGCAACCTATCGTCCCTCATTCCACACACAAGTCTGTCACGTAGCATGCGCTCCAAATCAGTAAAATTGCAACTAGCGCTGATTTTCCGAAGTTGAGCTATGTATTCGGCGGCCGATTCGCCACGATTTTGATCACATTTATAGAATTTGTATGAAATGGATATCTCATTCGGTTTCGGACTATAATGTTTGGTTAGAATTTCTATGATCTCATTGAACGTCACTTCAGTGGCTTTTCGTGGTGTACTTAGTGCTAATAAAGTTTCAAACACTTGCGAACCACACACAGTAAAGAAATTTGCCCGTTTTACATTGTCAATCACGATTCCGTTCGCCTCGAAACAAAACTTAAGTCTGTCTATGTAAATGTCCCAATTGTCCATATGTGGATTGAACTCACTAAACTTCACACATTTACGATCCATTTTCACTTATTTTACTCCGTCGTCGCCACTATTATGTCCAGAAATATAATTAAAACACGAAATTAGGTAACTGCATGTTTATTCAGCTAGGTAGCCTGACACAATGTGTAGATTCAAACCTACCCCCCAACTTAGTTCATCTTATATGTCAACAAGAGAAACAAGTACCCTCAATAGTCTATACACATATCCGTACTAACAAACTACAATCATGTACATGACAAATTACTACTTTTATTACAGGTCGTCCAATATCAGTGGATTGGGCAGTAGCCAAGAACAAGTACATGCAGCATGTGGTCAACCAACAGATGGAAATGGAAGAGAATATCAAGAAGGAAGATTCGGACAGTGATGATGATGACAAGCCTCCGTTGAATGTGACAACTGAAGAGGTTAAAGATGAAGTTAAGAGCGAAAGTGAGTTTGATTTCCTTTTTATGTTTAAAAAGTTGTGCGATAGATAGACTGACACTTTCTTCAGTAACATACAAATTGCAAAATTATGTATTTTGGAGAAGGTAGGAATGCACTAAAAAGTTTTTCAATATTCCTCTCCTGACCATAAACATTTGAGGGCAGACATTTGTTAAGCTATACATATGATGGATGACATTGATAAGCGTTAACTATCATCATATTTGTCAAGTTTTATTTTTATCAAAAATTGTAAAACGGATATTTAACAATATGTTTTCTCATTCCAGGTGACTCAGATGCAGATTCTGATGAAGAAGGCAGTGATTCAGAGAGTGATAATGATGAGGATGATAAGGGTGATGTTCAGAATGAATCGGACGAAGATGATGATGAAGAGGACAGTGGTGAAGAAGATGATGATGAAGTGGATGAGGATGAACCAGATGATGAAGTGAAACCGGAGTACCAACGGTTAGTTTTAAACGGGGATTGTGTCCTGTTCAAAAATGCAATTTTGAGACTTTTTATGTAAAGTTTTGAAATGCATCTGGTCATTTGCGCAAAATTCATATTTACGACGCCAAAGTACAAAAATGAGTATGAAACCCTAGTTAAATGCTCCTTCTTCCTTTTCGTGTCGCTGGCACGACAGTGATCCAAATATTGTTGGCCCAAAATGCTCATTTCACATAATTCAATTCAAAATACCTCATAATATTAAATTTTACGTCAGAAAGGTTAACAAGGTTTAAAGTAATTATACGTATTCGAAAACGCCCTGAAGGGGTATACAGGGTATTCGAATAGGTACTGTCGCGGAATGTAACTACCTTAGGAGATTAATGAATTACACAGGAAGGAATGATGTGAAAATTACGTAAACATTTTTTTCGCGAGTGTACAGACGCCAGCAGGTCAAGCTACCCGAAACTGACAAATTTTCCCAATCAACTTTGAGCCTTAATGCTTTAGCGTTAAAGTTGAAAATCTATTAAATAAATTTGACAGATTGTAGTAGCTTGATGTGCTGGCGTCTGTACATCTTAAAATCTTCTTGCGTATCCTTTTTTTTTCGCAAGTTTTGGAACGAAGTTCTTTAACGGAGCTTGCGGTAGGAGTAAACATGCGACTTTGTTACATATAATAGAGAGAGACAGGGATAGTTTTCATGGTTTTCGAGGGCGCTGAAGCCGATAGTGAAGTCAAAATGAAAATACAAGATGGCGGCTGCGAATATATTCAAATTTTCGCAGCCGCTTTTCAGTTTAAACTTCGTTTCTGCCGAGAGTCCCCCGACCACAGGTTTTTTTTTTTTTTAATATAAAGATATATTTTCCCAGCATAAAGCTAAACGACGCAGAAGACGGGTGCACAGTGTTCATAAGGAACATCCCGTTCAGCGTGGACAACGATCAGCTGCGCCAGTTCGCGGAGACGGTGGGCCCCGTCAAGTACGCGCTCGTGTGCGTCGATCACATGACTGAGCACTCTAAAGGATCGGGCTTCGTCAAGTTTGCTGTGAGTAACACCTCCGGCTAACCCCCTTCAAATACAGCCATTCAACCGTGATGTTATGCAATTTTTTTTTTTAGTTTTTATTGTGTCCCACGGTTGGGCAAAGGCCTCTCCATTCCTTCCAAATCTCTGAATCTGCGATCTCTATATCTTCACATATTATACATTAAAGTCGCTTTTCTTATCTGTCTGTGTGACCGCATTGTGATTCTAAACTACGCAACTTTTTTTTGATGCCGTTACCAACATCATTTAGAGAATTTATTACGGAAGGTTCATGTGTATAAAACATTAATATTAAACTAATATAAAATAAAGAAATCTCTATGTTTGTCATATTGATTGCAGGACAAAGAACACGCAGAAACCTTCCTAACATTACCAGCAGACCAGCTCAAGTTGGAAGGTCAGACGCTGCAGGTGAAGCCGGCGCTAAAGAGAGAGAACCTGCAGAAGGGAAACGCCAAGGAAGCGAAGGACAATAGGAACCTGTACCTGGTTAAGGAAGGAGGTAGGATGTACAGCATTATGTGTAGTGATAAGATTAGATGCAGTTCAAAAGACATTATAGATCATATCTACGGCCAATAGGCGAATAAGCCTCCTAATGGACGCGAAGGTCTGTCTGTGTATAGATGATATTTGAAGTCGAGATCGACAAAATCCGAACATCATATTAAATCCTACAAGGAGTTCAAATACCTTGTTAGAGCTGCTTTTGATAGTGAGAAGTGCGCATATTTTAAAACTTATATTAATAAAAATATTAAACAACCCAAGAAGTTATGGAGTCATATTAAAGCAACTGTAGCCATCTCAAAAAAACCAGAGCATAGTCTGCCTCATTTCTGTAACAACCCAGAATCTATCAACCAACACTTTTTGGATATACCAGGCAGCTACTGCAGACTTAACATATTTTGACAATCATAGACACGGTAACAGTCATTTCCGGCTTGAGCCAGTCCGGCAGGATGCGGTGCTGAGGATCTTGCGCAGTCTTAAGTCCAATGCGCAGGGCTCTGACCAAATTTCTCTGGAGATGCTGATGTTGACACTTCCTAGAACTCTTGCAGTGATCACAGCCATCGTCAACAGATCCATAGTCAACTCTTCTTTCCCTGATCTGTGGAAAATGGCAATTGTTAGACCGATCCCAAAAGTACCTAATCCCACTAGTGTGAAAGACCTCCGTCCGATAAGCCTACTTCCATGTCTGTCCAAGGTTTTAGAGAGGGTTGTCTCTGACCAACTTAGGGCATATCTTGAGCAGCACAATATCTTGCCGCAGGCTCAATCTGGTTTTCGCAAGGCCCATAGCACTGCGACAGCGCTCCTGGATGTAGTCGGTAACATTCTTGAGGCCAGGGACCAGGATATGGGAACCCTGCTCGTCCTGCTGGACTTTTCGCCTGCTTTTGATTCCATTAACACGTCACTTCTACTCTCCAAGCTGTCTTACTATGGGTGTGAAGTTGAAACTGTTAAATGGTTTGAGAGTTACCTCAAAAATAGATCGCAGTTTGTCCAGGTGACAAGTGACAGGAAGAGATTCCATGTCATCGGGTCCGAAGCGCGTGGAAAGGGGCGTACCTCAGGGATCGATCCTGGGCCCGCTTCTCTTCATCCTGTACAGTGCTGACATCACCAACTGTCTGATCAATACTAAGTTCCACCTTTATGCTGACGATCTGCAGTTGTACCTCTCCTTCCGGTCCCAGGATATAGCTGAAACAGTAAACAGGGTGAATGATGATTTGGAAAGGGTCTCAGCTTGGTCCACAAGAAACTCCCTGGTCCTGAATCCTAGTAAGTCCAAGTATATTGTGATGGGATCTAGGGATTTCCTGCAACCTGGACCTCAGGATTGATGGTTGTGGTGTGGAAAGAGATCTGGAGGCTCGTAATCTGGGTGTGGTATTTGACGGGCAGCTGCATTTTGAAGCACACATATTGGAGGCTGTGCGCAACTGCTTCTACCGACTCAAGGTGTTGTATCGTATCCGTCCCTACATTAGTGTGGATATGCGTGTCATGCTGTGCGAGTCACTTGTTTTATCCAAGCTGAATTACGCTGACACTGTGTACGGGGCGTGTATTCTCAGTAGAAGTGAAAGACTGATTCAGCGGGTGCAGAATGCGTGTGCAAGATTCTGCTACAAAGTACCACCACGTTCCCACATCACTCCTTTTCTAAATAAGGGTAATTTGATGAGAATGTCAGCACGCAGAAAGCTTCACCTGGCTACCCTACTCTTTGGCATAATTCTCACTAAGCAACCAGAATATTTATATAAAAAACTGTCTTGGTCACGCGATGTAAACAAAATTAAAACAAGAGCATCTTCGTACCTCATGCTAGCCTCATCGCATAAAACTGCTGCATTCCGTGGTAGTTTCAAATTCGCTGCCTCCCACTGCTGGAACGACTTGCCACCTCCTTTTCGTGCTATAAAGACAGTTGGTGCTTTTAGATTAAAATTTAAACAGCATTTACTGCAGCTCCAAAAAGATACCAAACTGTGAACCTACCCTTGATGTGCACGCAGGTAGCAATGGTGGTCCGAGCGTTTGGCAGCGATTGTTCACTGAACAGGTACAGCAGTTGTTTCGCATCTTGTTTTTGTGTTCGATAGGTTAATGTTCTATAGTTAATAAGTAAAATGTTCTTCTTTATTCCTCGCTTTTACTGGCAGCATCGTTAGACGAATTGTTATTGCCGGCCTACACAGTGTTTTGTTTCGTTGTCTGTCATTTGTTTCTAAAAGCTATAACTCGATAACACTCATCATTAGTTTATTTCTATTTCTCCATTTCATCCATGCCGTTAATTAACTACCACATTCCACTTTTATTGTATATTCACTGTAACACTGTTCCACTACACAGCCGTAATGTATAGCGTATTATTTATTGATTTTCGCCGGTTTTTTATTTTCGGCGCATGCGACCGTTCACTTGTCACAACAATGCCACAGAGTGCTTCTGTCTGACACTCGGGGCATTGACAAGTAATGAGGTTACGTCTAGCGCGGATTAAAAATAAATAATATTTATTTTATTGCTTATATTTTACATAGTTTTATTTCTATTTTATTATTTATTTATTACTGTGATTGCCCGTGACATCACAGCGGGCCCTATCAGAATACCAGCGCTACGACATTTTTTTTTTTTAATGTCGAAGCATCATGCTGAGATAGGAGCCTTTTGGCCTCGTATAGGACTTTGTTTTTTTTTTATCCTTTTGTTACTTTTTATACAATTTGTTTTATTTTTATTTTTAACTGTGTTTAGTTTAGTTTATGATCCTGTACGAGTCGCAACAAATACTTTTTCTTTCTTTCTTTCTTTCATGAATAATTACTTGGACTAGGTATTTCCCATTCCCGCTGATCGAACCTTCCCGTGACCCCTGGCGTAGGTGTGAGATGGCACACCAGGTTGGTTTTTAGTCAGTAAGAGTCTGACAGACATCGCCGCCCGCCCCAGGGTGGCGGATATCCATGAGGATTTTCCACCCCGGAAAAAAAAGGTACCTTTGACGTAGTCACAAAAACTGTAATAACAAATTCCATAAACACTTTTAGAAAGAAGCATCGATAATTCCGTGTTTATTCGAAACTCTTTAGTGTCTGGACGAATTTGTGAAGTTACGTTATCAGGATACCATTTAGATCTTTCTTCATCTTGAAATTGAAACATTGTGCCCGTATTGTCATATGCTGTAAGACAATTTCGCCTCGAATATAGGTCCATCATAGTTGACCCTTACTGTTGACCCTCACCCTTGCCTGCATCATCCCACTGCTGGGCAAAGGCTTCTCCCCATAACTTCCAGGGCTAAAGTGGACCTCTGGTCGTTATCTTCTCAAGCTCGTCCCATCATCTTAAGCTGGTTCTGCCGCGACGCGTTTAGCTGTGTCAGGGCTTAGAAGACCCTACAAAGTTGTAAAAAATTCTTCCAAAGCTAATAAATTTAGAATGATTACAGTGGTGGTAGCCGGCACGAAGGCAGCAGTCGGCGTGTCGGCGTCCGACATGGCCAAGCGACTCGCGTTGGAACGCAGCAAGACACAGATGTTGAAGAATCTTAATAGGTACGTTTTCAAACATTGCAGCAGTAGAAAATGTTCATGATTTTACCAAGATTAATGCAATTATACTCCAATTTTCTGAGTAGCTAATCAACATAGAAAACCAGAGATTAAATTGTATTAGAAGATGCATTTGAAAAGAGTTGCAGTTGGCTCATATTATGAAAATGTTCCAAGTCTGGTAATACTTGTTAGGTTAGTTATAAGATTCCTAAAATGTTAACGGTTGACGTCATCACGTCAACGCTGGCTGTTGCTGAAAACCAACGCTGGAGCTCTGTCTCCCATAGGGTCTTAGCATAATGCTGAGCGATGGCCGTTTTGCGTGGATGTGACGCATGTTTTCCCCAACTTATTTTTTTTTCGTGTTTGTTCTTTTAACGCGTCATATTTACTGCAAATAAATGTGCTAATATGGACTGTATGAATGTCTGAAATAAATATATTATTTTATTATTAAAGGCTCGACTAAATCCATTCGTTATTACAGCGTAACCAATGTCATTTATTATTCATATTTATGTTTCCAGATTCGTATCACGATACCGTCTCGTAGTATCAAACTTACCAGCCCATTTCGATGACGCGAAACTGCGTCGCGTGTGCGTCACAGCCGCGGACAAGCGAGCCACCGTCACTGAGTGCCGCGTCATGAGGGACTTGAGGACTCCTACTGGGAACGACGGAAAGCATCCGTGAGTATTATCTACTCTTTAGCACGTCATCACCAACGTCAGCTAGTCGAAGACACGGTTTTTATACTAGACAACACTTGCTACATTGGAGCGGAATGACTTGCTTGAAATTCCGTCGCGTTTGCTCAGATTTGTCCCAGCTCTCTGTAATAGGCAACGAGTAATTTCGACGTAATCTATCTATACTAATAACAAAGCTGAAGAGTTTGTTTGTTTGTTTGAACACGCTAGTCTCTGGAACTACCAGTCAGATTTGAGAAATTATTTTTGCATTTGATAGCCCAATTCTTGAGGAGGCCTATAGACTACTTACCATCACGCTAAGATTCTTAGGAGCCGAGCAAAAACAAGGTAGAAAGAACACAGTAATAGCGCGGGCGGGCGATGCGATGCGACGGGGTGGGTCGGGGAACAAGAAATTTCACGCAGACGAAGTCGCGGACAGGAGCTTGTTTTATATAAATGCAGCCCAGTCTAGCTACTTCCAAACGTTGGTATGTACCAAACTACTACAACTCAGTTTGGTAGTCTCATTATTATTATTTATTTATTTATCCTCACAACGCATCCTGGAACGCCGTACGTCAATTACACCAATGGAGCAAAAAATCACTTCATGTGCTGCTTTCCATTCATCCTGTGCGCGGTGGATATTGAACAAGTGGCGATGGATCACGCACGCTCACACAGCGTGCAAATGATAAGGGTACTTCATTAATTTACATTCATCGGTGAAAGATGTTAATCTATTCTAACTGGCCTGGTTTGTCCTACTGCAGGGCGAAGACCTCCCTCTCCCTTTCCCACACAATTCTGTCTTTAGCTAGTCCTTTCGGCAGAAGTCAAGCTCGTCCCGCCAAATGCTACCAACAAAAGATCATGTAGCTTCAACAATAGCCGTAAAATAATGTTGTGTGTTGTTCCAGATCAAAAGGCTACGGTTTCGTGATGTTCACGCGACATGAAGACGCTCTGGCGTGTCTAAGGAAACTGAACAACAACCCCGACATATTTGATAAAAACAATGTAAGTAAATATTTACCTCTCGGTTACTTTTTGTCTTTTGGGCCTATTTGGAGCTGAGGCACACTGCCCTGCTAAAAATCTAATAAAAAGTGGAAAGTTTACACATTTTATTTGATTTTTATTTTTATATCTGCTGTATATTATACTGTGTGCCTTTTAGTCTGTGCTAAATAAATGCATTTTCTGTTTTTCTTCTCTATTTTCATATGTATTTAAAAGCACGTGAAGTTCCGTTTTGATGCAGAGTGAAATCTTTAAAACAGGTTTCGCTAGTTCTTGTCAAACAAACCTATAAGAGTCGTTATACGCTAAAACGAACTTACATAATCGGTTAAGATACAGTTCACATCCAATTCCTAGTTCAAAACATCTCGAAGAATAATGTGTTTTTCTTTCCATAGAGACCCATCGTATCATTCTCAATAGAAGACAGAACAGCATTGAACGCAAGAAAGAAAAGATTAGAGAAATCCATAGCCAACAACCCTCTAGCTAACCAAAATGGCGGAGATAACTCAAACACAGACAAGAAAAACAGAAAACGGAAGCCGGAAACAGCACCAGACGAAAGTTACGCTAAGAGAAGGAAGTTCGGCAAACTGAATAAGTTTAATAAGAATGATAATCAAGAAGGGGATGGTTCTAATAATTTTAATCAGAATGAAGGAGGCAACAGATTTAATAAAAATAATCAAGCGCAAGGCAGATTTAACAAAAATAACCAAAACCATGGTAATGACAGATTTAACAAAAATCAAGGTCAAGACAGATTTAACAATGATAATCAAATTCAAGGACAAAATAGATTTAACAGAAACCAAGGCGGACCTAATAACAGATTTAGTAATGATAATCAAAATCAAGGACAAGACAGATTTAACAGAAATAATAACAGAAACCAAGGCGGACCTAATAACAAATTTAATAAGAATAACAGAAACCAAGGTCCCCGTAGGAATGAACCCGGACAGTTTGTGCGAAAACCCAGAGATTTCGAATATGGAGAATTTACAGGTCTAACAGCAAAGGAAGGCTCGCAACACAAAATGAGGAGCAACCATAAACTAAAGGCACAGGCCGAAATCCATAGACAAACTGTCAAAACAGAGAAAAAGCAGAGCAAGAGGTCGCAGATCCTCAAAATGGCGGCGAAAGAGAGGATAAAGGGGCCGAAGCAGAAGATCAATAAGAATCCTACTAAGAAAAGGAATAAGAACCATAATCGGTCGAAGTTTGATCGCTTGTTGTAATGAACAAGTTTTTGCGTGAAAGGCGTCTCTCTGCCTTCTCCATAAGGCAACTTAGTTGTATATTGTTACGTGACTACATTGTTGTAAATAATTTTAAGCGAATTATATTTTTTGCTTTTAAAGTATTTGTTTTTTTTACGCACTTGATACGTAGTGACAGTGAAAGGTGGAGTTAAGGTCATCACCATTATAACAGCACCGCTCCGACAGTCCGACACAGCAAAAAATCTGTTATTCAAGTTAGGATTTTAAATCAAATGCATTAAAGTATATTTTACGATGACAATACAGAATAGTGGACGTCTCACGTCGCGCCGGGGGTCTTTGTTTGTAATATAACGTGGATGAGCCACGATTATAGCTAGTGACGATTCATAAAAATTAAACAGCCAGAAATTTAAGTACATTTTTTTAAATTTAATTTGTATTCAAAAACCTTACTACTAATATAGAAAAAAATACCATTAGTTCACAAAAGTGTTCCTAAATAATTATTATGCTTATAAATATTTAATAGTTTTCTTATGTTAACAGAAAAAACGTTCAAATCTTAGGTAAATATGACTTGAAAAAAATGCTATTTATGTACTCAGAAAGTAGTCCTTTACCTAAATGTAGGATCCATTGTAGTGGAACAAACATTAGCATTATTTGTCTAAAAACATAACGTCCATTGAAATAAATGCATGATCGTCTCAGTTTAAGTAGGATTTGATTTAAATAAATTGTGACTAAACCCATACCCCTTGTTAATTAATAATCACGGAGTGAAGTAACCAATGACAGATTTTCATGACGGCCGTTATAATATGGCGGAACTACTTTCTTAGGAGTAGGACACCAAAGCTTAAAGGCCTATTCAAACCTAAGCGGTATTCGCTACCGTCTGCGGTAGAGAAAACCGACTGGGTATGCGGTAATATAACTGTTCATATCAAAGCTGATTCGGTCAATACTAAATACCGAAGCGAAACCCGCGCGGTATGTACCTCTACCCACAGCGGCAGCGAATACCGCTTAGGTTTGAATAGGCCTTTAAGCTTTGGTGTCCTACTCCTAAGAAAGTAGTTCCGCCATATTATAACGGCCGTCATGAAAATCTGTCATTTGAATAGACCTTTAATGTATGTGTCGCTATTTCGACGCCGTCATCTCGTTCTCGTTGACGTGGTGACAAACAGTGTTACGGCAATACTCATTCTGGGCTTTTATTTATTACGATTATATTAAAAGAGTGTCCATGGAGTTTCTTGCCCGTTCTTCTCCATAGGTACCTACGCTTTGGAATGGGCAACTAGCTTCATCTTTCTGACTGACCGACCCTTTGACAATTCAAAAGTACCTGTAATTGGTTTAGTTGAATTAAATGATTTGAGTTTGAGTTTACGCTACATTCTTACAAGTATTTAGTAAAAAATCCTGCACCATTGGTTCACTATAACTTTTTGAGTAGTCCGCATTCGTCCAGATGTGAGTACAACACTTGTTTGTATTCCTCGGGGTGTTTGATGTAGTGAAGTACGTGCGGTGACTTGTCCCAGCATTTGAAGTTGCACTGTTGGTAAATATAAAGGTAGTAAGTCATCGTAAAGTAAACATCCATCATACTCCTGCCCTTATCGTAATTTATGTCGGATCACAAAACATCCATACTCCTGCCCTTATCGTAATTTATATCAGATCACAACCACGGGGTAGTTGCGTAACACGGCTTTCATTTTGACAGTTCAACAACATTCATTGCGTTATTTACGTTGTTGAGCAAACACATTTTTCGAACATGTAAAGCAATACACTAGCAATATTCTTCAAAATGATTCAGATTGTGGTTAATAGTGTGTTTCACAATATTAGGATGCTGGGCCCCACTCAGTAGTTGCACTTACAACCACAAATCCTTGACGCAGCCAACTCTACTCACTACTGCTTAAAAGTATGTTACCTTCATCCCACTCCTAACCCAGGAGTCATGAACACTTCTACTCCGCTTCTCAGCCCCCACTAGGTCAGTCTTGGATACCAGGAAGAGTCCTGGGGCTCTGCAGGGCGTTTCATGGAACACCTCGGTTGCTTTCATGTAATGTTTCGTCGCTACGTTGTGGAAGAATTTCATATGGGTTCTGGGGAAGTGGAGAAATTGTACAATTATGCCATGCATGTGGGGGGTTGGCAAGGTTTATAGTAGATGTACACCTTCACCAGTCATGTAATAAGGGGCGAGCCTATTATACAAATATAGACTCCTGCCTGCTACTGACAATAAAAGCCCAATGGCACTTTCTTGTTTCGCACTACGTCCGATCCGAATCCGAATTCAAGATCAGAGTTCAATCCGAATTAGGAATGTTCTAAATTCGGACGGACTGAGTTCGGATGTAGTGTGCAATCCCTCATACAAATAGTCCTATGGCTACTTCGGACCAAACAAGTTGTATTCCCTGACTAAACAGATAAATAAAATTGTCATTGCAGTCGGGGGACCTCTTAGATTAAAAAGTGTTCCACAGAATGGTCCCCCGACGGCAATGACAATTTTATGGTTGGACAATTTTGTGGTTTTATGGTTTTTTTATTAATTTTTTTCTCTTGTTGACTCAAAGCCAGGGGGCCTACTCCGAAGTGCAAAGTGCGAATGTTCGGGTCGGACCGACACATGGCCGAACCGAATATTATTGAAAAATGCGAAAACCTTCGGATCGGCTTAGTTAGGTCGGGACCATAGTCAATATTCGAAAGAGTGTAGGAGTGTAGGATCGGAACCGACCGAACCAAATAGTAACTTCGTAGCAGGAAACGGCCGAACATTCGGCCGATACTACTTCGGAGTAGGCCCCCAGGTACTCACTTAATATAACTCCTGAAGAGCTCCTGTAAGAACTTGTTGCGTGGGAACACGGCGCTGGGGAAGCCGACGGGAATCTCGTGGATGTCCGCGCCCGAGTCCCACACTTGAGACGCTATGCGGTCTAATACTGGCTGGAATCTGGAGATAAACATAGCGGTGAATGATGGCTGAGGCTTTCAAGTGGTTTGGGTAGCAGCGGGGTAATTGCATAACACACTATCAGTAGGTAGCAATGGTTCTCATTTTGACAGTTCAACAACATTCATTGCGTTATTTACGTTGTTGAGCAGACAAATTTTTCGAACATATGAAGCAATGGATTAGCAATATCCTTCAAAATGATTCCAAGATTGATAGTGTGCTACGCAATGAGGGTGCTGGTAGTACAAAAGCCCAGGAGTTACATGAACGTTCCTTCAAAATAAAATGTAAGAGAACATTATACTTTGTGGGAAAACTTAGGTACTTCTCTTCCATGTTTCACAGCGACTTTCGGGACCTTTTTTCAAGTGGCTGTTTGAGATTCTAGACTAGACGGCTCAGTATATCCTATTCCTATATCTATGGTCCTACTAGAGTAACTTGTAAGTATACAAAGCAAGATTCTTTTTGTTACAAGTTTTGAACCTTATTTCATTATTTATTTGCTACTTACTAATAACGCGTTCAATCTTCTCTCTCTCTCGACCTCCCGCGATCCATTACTGAACATCCATTCCCTGAGAGGCTCACGCACTTGTTTCTATGCCTACCAGAGATCAGCTTCTAATACTTAATATGTAATGTTAACTTACTGTTTCTTATTATTCACTGCGTGTACCAGCAGTTCTGCCCACACGTACGCGCCGACCGAGAACCCGTGAATGACCAGCGGGTTCTGACTGTTCACCTCCATGAACTTTAGCAGTCTTTCTGCTATAACCTGAATATAATGAAAAATATAAAATCGAAGACTAATGTAATAACCATTATCATCATCTGCCCACCCTTTTTTTCCACACAAGCCCTTAAGATAAAGCCATGGTCAGACTATAATGATTATTCCCACTGCTGGGACTCAGGCTTCCTGTGAGAAGGGGATCACTCTCCGTCTCCTCCATCAAATCGCAGACTTGGACTGCGACTTGCAAAAAAAAAACACAAGATGACGTTATTATTGGAACACGCTTATAGAGGCGTGAGGAACAGGGTGTAACGTTCACTCATCCTCCACAGAAAGCAGCACATAATAAATCAAGTAATTGCTGTATAATAAATCAAGTCTACGGAGTTTGGCTTAGTCACAGATAGTATACGTAGCTTAGTTTTACCACCCCTGCTCAAAGAAAACTGTCATGCATACCTGTGATCCCTTCACCGGCCACATCAGCTGCCAAGGTGAACAGGACACGGAGACCACGTCAAAACCATGGTCTAGGTACAGTTTAGCGTATTTATCGACATGGTTAGGTTTGGCCAGCATCCAGTTCATTATTATACAAAGTGGCTTGTCTATGTTCTGGTTTAATCTGAAAAAAGAATAACAACTTTTTTTTAAATTGCTGAATGGAACTGCTCTTGACCTCGATTGGCGAAGCCTGATGGAAAGTGATGGAGGAAGGCTGAGAAAACGGTCTGGCGTGATGACTAAGGGACTAACCACATTTACTGTTCAGCTTTAGGACAAAAGCTGAACAGAGCTGAATAATAAGCCAATAAGCCTGATATAGTGGTGGTGGACCGATCAGAGCGGCGCGCAATGATTGTTGACATAACCGTCCCGCAGGATGAGAACCTCGTGAAAGCCGAGAAAGATAAACAAATCAAGTATCTTGACTTGGCTCGCGAGGTCGTCGACATGTGGGATGTGGACTCAGCGATCATTGTGCCGATAGTCGTGACAGCCAATGGCTTAATAGCCAAGAGCCTCGACCAACACCTGAAGAGGCTCTCGTTGGGCAGCTGGATCAAGGGCTTGATTCAGAAAGCGGTACTTCTGGACACGGCTCGCATTGTCAGGAGGTTCCTCTCTCTGGAGCCCTGACCGCCGGGAGCTTGGACCTTGTTCCCGATACCGGTGGGCTACTATTTTTTATATTTTTAAATGTTTTTTTATCATTTTGTTCATAAAAATATTGAAAAAGGTAATTTGTAAGTAATTAGATGAAATAAAGGAAATAATAATAAAATCCGGAAAAGGCAACACACAAGGAGCAGTGGAAAGTTATGAGGGAGACCTTTGCCCAGCAGTAGGACAATATGATTGATAAAAAACAATTTTAAAAAGTCACTAATTGTGCTCAATACCACAAAAATCTACAGAAAACAATCGGTAGTTTGGCTCAAGCTACTACAATCTGTCAAATTTCTTTAATAGATTTTCAACCTTATCGCTAAAGCTAGGTTCAAGGTTGACTGGGAAAATTTGACAGTTTCGGGTAGCTTGACCTGCTGGGGGTCTGTACATCACACCTATTTTCCCCGAGAGTTAGGTAGAGATGCGCCCCTATAATAGGTACACCCAATAATATCATTGGGTACACCCCTATTCTTCCTCCAGAAATACTTCCCGTATTACTATAAATTATACGTTAATTTTTTGTTAATATAACTTACTTCATAGTGTTAGGGTCTGCTTTTAACTTGACTTTATCGTTGCTGATGTACACCATGTTTTGGTGTATATTCTGCGTGTGCGCACCGCGATCCACCGACATCGTCGCCACGGGCACGCATGATAACAGCGGACGGGAATTTGCCTGTAAAAGGAAAGGATTTATTAGGGATACTGTTGGTAGGAATCTACCCCCAAAAATGCCCGCCCTTCACCACTTCCTAGTGGTATCGCTGGGAAGAAGAAGTGGCGTAACAAACTACCCAGCAGCACAGCTGTCTGATCAGTTAGAAAATACTTGATTGTATACAATAATAGGTATGTTATTATTATTTTTAGCTTTATTCATAAACGTTGCTTAAAGTTAAGTAGTGATTAGCGACCGCTTAACCTATTTTTGACGTTTAACCGTCACTTAACTTTAATCATAATCATCGTTTATTAATAAACCCCCTTAAGTCTGACCGGCAAACGTAAGGTAGGAAGCCCTCAGGCTAGGTGGAGCGACGATCTTCGCAGGATAGCTAGTAGCAATTGCAAAAAGCCGAAAATCGAGTTGAATGGCGTGCAATGGGAGAACCCTATATCCACCCCTGGACTGCTCTAGGCTGATGATGATGATGCCTGACCATGCTGCTTAAACCTAGACATCATCTATCGATGTGTACTGATGCTTAAACTACGCGCTGACATAGATTTGGACCTTTCGGACTGGCTACACTGCTCAGCGTGAGTCGAACTCACGATCGACCCTGTACTAAGCAGTCTTATTTAAATTTTTGTACTCGTTTTGTGGGAACCTGATAGATATAATGTAACCTAGCTAACTAGGACGTCAGATTCACTATTATTGTAATTGTTACTCCTTTAGTTACTGATCCATAAATTGTAATATTATATTTATTGTATTTCGATTACTACTGCTGTTTCAATGTAGGTATATATTGTTTTTATTAACCTTCACTGTCCCAAACCCAAAGCTGGGCAAAGGCCTCTCCCAGATTATTTCACTTAGGTAATCCTACGTTCGTTCGCGAAATAAATTAATATATTGATACTGCACTTAAAACGTCGAGAACAAAAAAAAAATTAAATTTTGTGAATATTCATATATATCCATTTAGTGGATTACACCCTACTTTTATATCTCCACGCACCGAAGGGTAAGGCTCATCGATCCTCTGTCGCAAGGCTGCCTCGTTATAACGAATAGGGCCCGCACAGGACACACGACAATCTTCACCAGAATTTATTCGACTGCATACTGTATTTGTTAAAAATCTACTCTAAAAATACGGTAAAAATATATTTTGTAGTTTTATAACATGTACAGTCGCCAAAGGAGATAAGTATCTAGGGTCGTCGGATATAAGTTGAAGTTTAGTAACCGATGGATTTTTTCTAATGAAATTTAAGTTGATAAATGAACTGTCTGTTTTCTATTAATTACAATTTTATTCGAAAACATCCATCGGTTTCTTACAAAACTTCAACTATGTTATATCCGACGGCCCTGGCTACTTATCTCCTTTGGTGACCGTACGAAGAGAGCTTACTTACATTGTTGAAGCAAAGTAATCCTTTTCCGTGGTTAGCGGCGAAGCAAACTGCAGTCCGCAACCGAAACGCCTCCATAGCGACCCGCAAACTGCCAATGCAAACCAAAACAAGCAATAAATAATATTATAATAATAGTTAGATAAGAGATTATGAAAAAAAAGTATTTAATTAGTAAAAAAATCAATCTGCTTAATATCCTTTTCTCAACTATGTTGGGGTCGGCTTCCAGTCTAACCGGATGCAGCTGAATACCAGTATTTTACATGGAGCGACTGCCTATCTAACGTCCACAACTGAGTTACTGCAAAGAGTATAGTAATATAGACGGTTACTGCTGTAACGATATCCCTTGGTAAGACTGGTTGTCAGATTTTTTTAAGGCGCCTGACTACCCGTAACGACTGTCAAAGATCTAAGAATGACAGCCGGAAACAACGGCCTAACGTGCTTTCCGAGGCACGGAGGGGTCTCGATTTTTAATGAAAACCCATCTTCGAACCGACCGCGGCAAGTGTAGCTTAACAATAACATTCGATCTACCCGTTCAGCGTTTAGTCACGAGTAATATCATGAGATAAATAAAAACCTAAGTATGTATAACGTGATCTTCAAAGTCACCAGCAGTGCGATTCTGTAACCATCTCACCGTGAAAACGTAGGTGAAATGAGCTGTCATTCCAACTAATGCTAGGGATTGACACTATTGACAGCTCACTTCACCTAACTTTTCACGGTGAGATTTTTACAGAAAGAAAGAAAGAAACATGCATTTATTGGCATTAGACAAAATGACACCTTAAAACTACAAAAACAAAGATCCATCGGCTGTTGCTTGAAAGTCATTTTGGTAGACAAGAAATTAATGACAGTTAGGGTAATTAAAACAAATCATTATGCATTGAATGCAGGTACTTACATAAGTGTGGCTTAATGTTCAAATGCACTTGCAAAATCTGTGTGGCAGTTTTGTTTTAAAACGATTCAAACAGACCTACAGACTCGTTTTGTTATTTAAGTATCTTTATGACATTATCAATATCGCCAACAGTAATCATTACATTCTGCGGGGTTTATTTATAAACGACTAGCAGCGCCCCGCAGTTTCACCCGCATAAGTGTCGATCCTTTGAATTGATCCTAGAATATCGGGACAAAAAGTATCCTATGTGTTATTTTGATGTAAGTATAAGTTTAGTATATTACAGTAAAGTTTCATCAAAATCTGTTCAGTAGTTTCTGAAAGAGTAACAAACTTCCATCCATCCATCTTCACAAACTTTCGCGTTTATAACATTAGTAGGATAGGATAGGATTAGTACGTTATCTCAATGTAACTACGAATTAAGATGATTAAAGTACGTATGGTTAAACAAAACTTGACTTTAAAAGCAACGTTTATGAATAAAGGGGCAAAAATGTTTGGTTAAACAATCACTAATCACTACGTTTATAAATAAACGGGTTAATGTTTTACGATGAAAATACTTTAAATATTTTCAGTTTCAAGACTTGCTTTTAAATAACTGATTGTAATTACAATGCTATCGAATATAGGTCAATTAATTAGTAATTGTGACTTGTGAGTCACTTAAAGCCGACTCGAATACTGACTCGGCTATACATAAACTGGAGCTCATTTAATTTAGATCGATAACAGTAGGTAAATGCATGATTTATGAACTTTACAATAACTATCGTACTAAGTAATAAGTTAATAACACAGCACGGGTCGCTTGCCGAGGGTCGGTCCGTGGATGGGTGACCACTACATTTCGAGACCTTCCTCGAACACGTTAAGCCGTTGGTCCCGGCTGTCATTTGTTCTTCGAGATCTTGGCCAAGGCTAGACTGATGAAATTCCAGTTAGACAAGACTCAAGAGTATAAATATTACAAAAAAATAAATGACGAGCCGACGTCACTTCTGTACAAGTATCTAGATAAATAATAACATAATATCACCCTTGTAATCCCCGAAGGGCTAAGCTGGGGTATACCTAAAGAAAATCCACATTATGAACAGTAGGTACGTTCACAATGTGGATATTCCCCCACCCAAAAAAAATATCTTACAGATAATTTAATGAAATAATGGCGCCGATTCCCTTGTTCACAAACAAAACTATCTACGAGTATCACAAACTAAAATATTTATCTTCTGTCCTTTTCTTAATGAAATAGAAAGAAAAAAGATGCACTGAACTTAAATTTAGTTTTTTAATTATCTGGTATCCAAGCCATAATTTTAAGTGGTATACATACAGTAAACGGAGTCTTTAGTGTTTATTCCAGTTTCCATTAAAATTGGCGACCCCATTCACATAGTATTGTAAGAATGACTGATAAAGAAAATGATAAGCTGTTATCAAATCTTTTCATCATCAATAAACAAATTGTTATTATTTTCATATGCTACCGTAAACTGGCAGAGGTGAAGTACACAAATATTTAAAAAAAATGTGGCTACTGGCTACTATTTTTACATACATTATAATACTTTCTCTAACCTTTGTACTAACTAGAATAACAAACAATGCATGCATAATGATAAATTACAACTACAAAACAAAAATAAACCACATACCTTAAATCCAGCTCAATTTAAAACACCTTTACATTCAAAAAACCACAGAAAAACATACGTACAGTCAAAAATAGCTCTAAATACCACTTATTTATGCAAAACTATGACCCGAAAGCGGGTTAATGCCCCTTGGTATGTAGACATGCGACGCGGACGCCAGCCGCGTGTAAACTGACGCGGCGCCGCCAAAATCAGCTCAAGGATATGAGGAAGCCGAAATGTCTAAAATTGCTTCCACTTATTGTGAAAGATGTATTGATATTGCTCTGTATGTGGGAGGCTGGCTGGGCAATTGACTGTGGTATTGATATTGATTATGTGTAGTAGTAATTGAAGCGTAGTGTGCGCGTGATGAAAAACTCAACCAGCGGTTATCGACCCCCAAAAAAAACATCATATCTTTTTTATTTTGTTGTGTTTAGTACTCATCACGTCTGTGGAGTTTTGCTAGCTAATTTAATTTGACCCTGGATTCCTGGTAGGGTGAAACAGAAGTCTGCTTACCTTTTGGGGGCAATACAGGCAAATCAAAACTAAAGCCATTTATTCAAAATAGGGTGAGAATCAGCACTTTTAGAACGTCTAAATTACAAAAGACAGTCCCCCAAAACGCAATGTTTTACCACTTCCTAATGCTTTCGCTGGGAAGAAGTGGCGCAACAAACTCCCCAACAGCACTGTTCAGTTAGAAAATACTTGATTGTATGTATACAATTACTTTGGATACCTAATATTGTAATACTAGGTATCCAAAGTAATTAACATTAGAGGTAATGCTAATTTTTAGGGTTCTGTACCTCAAAAGGAAAAACGGAACCCTTATAAGATCACTTCGTTGTCCGTCTGTCTGTCCGTCCGTCTGTCAAGACCCTTTTTCTCGGGAAGGCGTGGAGTTATCAAGTTGAAATTAATATCAAATACTCAAGGCTGCAATCCCTTGAAGCAGTAAAAAAAATATTATTATTATTATTATTTATTTATTTGTCCTCACACTGGAACGCCATACGGCAATTACACCAATGGAGCATAAAATCACTTTACATATGTGCTGCATTCAATCCATCCTGTGCGCGGTGAACATCGAACGAGTGGCGATATGGTTCGGGCATGCTCACGCAGCGTGCAAGTGCAGCATTTGTCCAGAGCCCCATTACTCCTTCCATATTGCACGCACATTCATTGCGCTAAAATCAAACTTCTAAGTCAACGAAATCAAAAGATACGGGCGTTTATGTTCCGTTTATACCGCATATTTTGATACTCGACCGGTTTTTTATTTAAAGAGCAATATTTAGTAGGAATAGCCTGAATACCAGATAACCGGGCTCTACAGGATCAAATAAGATTAGCTAGCGAAACTACAGAGACGTGATAGGTATATCTAAACATAATAACACAAAAACAACCGTCAATGGCCGCTGGTAATGCAGTAACTATGTATATCAGTTTAAAAAATAAGTATTTTTTGGGTAAAATTCTCAGACATGGGTAGGTATAACCCTCTTTTATCTGTTCTGTGGGTATAACTAATGAGTCTTCGCTCGAAATAAAGATTTTTGAATTTGAATTTCTATCGATATCTAAACACGTTAAAACAAAATACTGATTTTCTAAACTCATACTTCAAATAACAACACATGTAATTGGATATAGACACATCATGTCAGAAGTTTCACTAGCTAACTTAAATAAACTTTTAATAAACTTAACTCGTTATGAAGAATAAACAATGCATATTTGGCGTCAAGTTTTTCGGAATTACACCGCACAAGTCTGCAATATTTAAGTTTCCTTTTACCCATTTCTCGAAACGTCACTTCCCCGTTCGTGCAACCCTAATTAGGTTAGTTCCTTATTACTCGTAGTATCCGTATCTTCTCAGTAATTTAAGTACAAAACATGCGTTAAAATCTACTCAACCGCAGAAACATGATGGTTTTTGGGAGTGCATTTAAATAGCCTCCAATTTAGTCCAAATGTTGGTCCCAATTCAGCTGCAGCCGGTTAGACTGGAAGCCGACCCCAAAATAGGGCTAGGTAGATGGAATAACAGTTTCACTATCTACAAAATAGATACAATAGTTCTATAATCAACCTGGACCATATGTGGTTCATGGGAACGGGGAATGGGATAAATAGCCTCCATGACTGGTGATTGATACATGTTGGTACGGTCAGCTACGAAAGTCATTTAACAATTTTATATATCAATCAACAAAGATGACACAAAATTATTAGATTTAGAGCATCTCAAATGTAGGTAATAGTTAAAAAATGTCATGTATTATTTTAAAGAGACCTGGGGGCCTACTCCGAAGTGCAAAGTGCGAATGTTCGGATCGGACCGACACTTGGCCGAACCGAATATTATTGAAAAATGCGAAAAAAGTTCGGATCGGCTCATTTGGGTTGGGACCATAGTCAATATTCGAAAGAGTGTAGGATCGGAATCGACCGACCCAAATAGTAACTTCGTAGCAGGAAGCTGCCGAACATTCGGCCGATACTACTTCGGAGTAGACCCTCTGTTTTTTCAAAAGTTGTCTTATCTCTTTCTTAGCATGTCGATAGCTATCTAAATGGACCCGGCCTAGGATTCAGCTACTTGTTTGGCGCCATCAGTTCCTGTAACGTGTAGCGGACAGGACACGCAGGACACGATATTAAGTGTCTCATCGTTTGTGGAACAGCACCACATTTACACTCCAAAGCGGAGTCGTGTGTGAATCTCCACCTGAACAGGAAGCTGTGGCGAGACAGTGCTTCCTTACCCAAACCATTCGTTCCACCCGCTAAAGATCTCCGACCTGGACATGAGTTATCTTCTGTAACTTGGAAGTCTAGACTCCGGACCCAGGTTGGCCGAAGCAAGGAAAGTTGTCTTATGATAAATTATATTTATTAGGTACTGTAAAATGTCAATTTCTTTAAAAGTACAGACATGATCATGGTCAGGCCATATGAGGCCCATGAAGATTGCAAATTAGTGTCCGAGATGGTATTTTGAAAAAAAAAAAAAACCACACAGGTTTCGAGTGGACTTGTCCAGTCAGTGCAAGTATTTATCAATAATCATGTAGTTCAACTCAGAACTGTTAATAGACTTTCGTTACTGACTGGCTCACTTTTTACAGCAGAAAAGAAAGAAAGAAAATACGTTTATTTGCGGCAAACATGACGCATGAACAGACATACAAAAAAAAAAACATGCGTCACATCCATGCAAAACGACCACAGCATTTTTGAACAGCGTTTGTTCAAAATACCTATAAATTTATCTTATTTCCTCACTATCCTTGTTTCTTAAATTAATATTTCAAACAATTAGGTACTTACTTTTTATGTCAGCTGCATCCAGTTACTGGACTGGAAGACGATCCCAACAAAGTTGGGAAAAGGCAGATGAGGACTTAATTTGTATGTTTTTTTCCTTAGGAACGGGCTATTAATTTCATTAGGACGAGCTGGTACACATGTGTACCACAAGCGGTACAAATTCGGTAATTGGGTACGGTCCCTGAGATAAAAAAAATCAAACGACAAAAGAGTTTTTATAAAAGTGTATTTTCTATATATTAAACTACAGTGCATATTTTCTTAAACTAAAACTATAATGTAAAAAATCTTATAAACTAAACATGATATAAATTCTTCGCTTAATACTTTAGACCTGATTCACAACTTATGTAAAATTCTCGTAATTGACAAAAGTTTTGATGTTATTAATTCATTTAGGAACCTAAAAATACGTATAAAAAAGGAGCTAGTGTACCTTAAAGCTAAGTTTACATTGTTCGAGTGGTTAGTAGAGTCAAGTACTGTTAAAAACATAAAAATATCATGAAGGAAAGTGGCATTGATACTTCACAACTCACTTCCTATAGCTCAAGGCACACAGCAACTTCATCTGCTAAAAGAGCTGGTACAGTCCGATTCAAACTTGATGTAGGCTCGGAACATGAGGCGAGTCGCTGCGCAGTAACAAAGCCACGTGTCAGCGGAGGTGAGGGGTGAGGTACTGCGAATCGAGTGGCGCACTTCAGATCCGTACATAACATAAAGTTTGAATCGGTCTGAATCAATATTGACTGACACCATAAGAGAGGAGCAGTGGTGGTCAAGTGACAACAGCCGCGACTTACGAGTTGTAGGTCGTAGGTTCGAACCCAGACAGGCCCTTTACATTGTGTAAATTATTTCATCACCACTGCTCTCAAAACGGTGAAGGAAAACATCGTGAGGAAACCGGCATGTCCTAGACATGTTACATCTGCCAACCCGCACTGGGCCCGCGTGGTGGATTACGACCCACTCCCACTCACCGAGAGGCCTGTGTCCCAGCAGTGGGAACATTATAGGCTGATTATGATAAGAAAGGCAACTGGATAGACAAATAATTCAAACATAACTACCTAGTAAAAACTAAGAATGACATTTACTTATACCATTAGTAGTACCCGAACTAAACTAATTACTCTGCTAATGTAAACGCGCCCTGCTAGTCGAAGTCGAGACAAGTTAAAGTAACAAAAGAAATACTTAACAATAGTCAAGTGTTTTAATGTTAGACTTCGTAAAGTATTACATCCTCTCATTCTCAAAGTAGAAGTTAAACGATGAAGCGAGACAAAACATCATTTCATTTAACGAGTTTAAAATTAACAGTTGATTCAATACACCAATGCCGTTTTAAACAAATTTACTAAAAAATAAAATAAAAAACTAGCAACACTGTCACTCAGTGTTGCTAGCAACATAACAAAAGTACAACAATCCAATAGTCTTCATTCGATATGAAAATTTCAACATATTAATGCTGGATAAGAAGTTAATTAACGCGAAACCGTCAAGATACACCGCGAAATTACAATTTTCTTACGTTATTTTGCAATTTGCAAGTCAGTAGGGTAATTGCGTAACACACTATTAGTAGCAATGAGTTTCATTTTGAAAGTTCAACAATATTCATTTCGTTATTTACGTTGTAGAGCAAACACATTTTTCGAACATATGGAGCAATGGATTAGCAATATCCTTCAAAATGATTCAAATTGAGAGTTATAGTGTGTTACGCATTTAGGGTGCAGATTGTATTTTGATCAAAATATGATTCGCGACCGTAAGAAATATGAATCAATATAATTTTAATTCGCGGGCTACCTTATGGTACGGGCATTCCCTGAGGTCTTCTTTTAGGAAAAAAAATACGAGTAATTTCGCAATTATTTTTAGCTTAGCTTAAAAAAGCTTATTGCATGAGCTTGTTAAAACAAAAGCCCGAGCATTATATTTTAAAATTATTCTCTTGAGAGTTACATTTACTTTATATGAACGATAAGATTTAGTCATAAAATATGCTTGCATTGTAGTTAGCGACTTGTAATAATACATTATTCAATTCCTTTTTACTTATGTAACGACAACTCGTAAAGTGGGGCTACCTTCGACGGAACGGCAGCAGGTTGTGGATGTGGAGCAAATAAGCTCCACCTGCTCTCCTGTTTCTGTGCCCCAAAAAATGCATCCAAAGTGACTTCTGCGCTGCCACTGTCGACGCCGTGAAAGTGACGAAGTTTTGGGTCAATAATTTCTTATAAAGTGCGTGTGTTTTTTAAGATTTACTTGGACTACCTCACCCGTGTGAACTAGGCTTTAGCAGTAAGACGTTAGCTTTAGGTAGTCGCTAACTAAAATTCACATTATAACTTCTGTTTATTTTAATAGTAGTAAGAACAAGTAGTTTATCAGCCATCTTGTTACCATAACACAAGCATTAGGTTGCTTAGCTTGGGACTAGATGGCGCTGTGTGAAATGTCCAGGGATATTATTATTATTTATTTATTATTAACTTGTGAACGCAGGAACCCGCTGGATGCGGGAAACACAGAACCGGTCGAAGTGGAGGTGCTTGGGAGAGGCCTATGTCCATCAGTGGACGCTGGACGTCTTTCGGTTCAAATGATGATGATGAAGGCATTGCTGTGCCAACTGGGCCCGCGTTGCAGATTTTACAGCCTATCACCAAAAGAGAGGAGGCCTGTGTCCCAGCATTGGAAACATTACAAGCTGATATAGAAAAAGGCATTGACAGACCGACGTAATCTTTCTTCAGATCCGTCTCCAATAATTTTTTTTTGTAATATTGCTGTAGCAGTTACAAAACTGCCTTTTCAAGTGATATTTTAAGTTTATCGTTTCATAATTTTATTATGGTCGCTGCCCGCATGCGGGCAAAGCACGGAGCACCCCTTATTTAAATTTATAAAGTAATATCATCCGGGACTCTAAAAGTCCCTCATTGCTTATTTATTTTAGTTTTATAGTATTGCCTATATTTATGCTGAAGTAGGTATTCATGGATTTCAATCCACAAGCTATGTAGCGTCCGAACTAATTTATACATGAATTCTGGGCTGGGCTAAGGCCCGTTGTACACAGCACGGTTTTTTTTACTGGTTCAAAGGTAAAAAAGGTTCATTAGAAAACCAGCGTCAGACAGCATCTGTCTGGCATTAATGCTGAAATGAACCTTTTTGGCGCAGCCGTGAGGCACACACTATTGTCTGAAACATTATTTTTGTATTTTGTGTTTTACGAACTGTGTCCAAATAAACATTTTTCTTTCTTTCTTTACTGTAAGACGTGCTAGCAGCACAGTAGACTAATCGCGTGAGTTTGTATATGACACGGCAAACCACCGGACGCCGCTTACGGCGACGCGCAGCCGGTCGATTCTGTAAAAATCTCACCGTGAAAACTCAAGTGAAGTGAGCTTGATATGAGTTGTCAGTAGTGTCAATTCCTAGTATTATTTGGAATGACAGCTCACTCCACGCTCACTTCACCTAAGTTTTCACGGTGAGATGGTTACAGAATCGCACTGCAGTACTGTAGTGCCATCGTGTCTATCAACAAGCTTCCATACAACACTGACTACCGTGCCTTCACACGGCGAATCAAGCGTAGTTTTCCACGGCAAACGCGTAGTTTTTCAGCAAGAAAAACGTGTACAACGGGCCTTCACCGGAGTGTATCTCTAAGATATTTTAGTTCATATCCGATTATTTACCCAATTCGGTCGAGCCAGACATAGAATGACAGAGCTTTTAACTATGTTTAACTATTTTAACTACAGTACAGGTCATTTCCAGAATGATTTTAGAATGTAAAGACATGACAGCAACTAAGTCTGATCCCTTATGATGTGAGCTTGGTATATAGTGGGTTCAAAGTATCCCCATACCAAACATTAAAATCGGTCCAGCTGTTTTGGAGATTAGCCGGAAAAAACCGACAGACATTTTTTTATTTTAGTTCCGTATATACTTTCATATGAATTTAGTAAAAAGCAGTTATTTTGACATTACAAACAGACAGTTCAATTTTATTTACTTATTTGTATGTATAGATTCCGCCTCTTTTTAACTTTATATTCCGAATGAACAAAAGTACAAACCGTATCGTATTTTTAAGAAAGTGGCAAGGGCACTCTGGCGCGTAAAAGGCAGTGAACCGAAATTTAGGGCGTAAACCTATGTCCTGCAGTGGACTGTGATTAACTGGGTACAAAATGGCTGCAAAAGGCTCGCCCCCTGTAACATAGAACTGAAACTTATCTGGCGAAATGAGTGTACCTACTATTGTTGGAATGTGTGTTAGTGAATTGCACTCGCTCAAAGTGAACGAGACAATCAATCAAATGAATGTGGCTACCGAGAACGCACGCTAGTGATGTCCCTATTATTATTATTTAGTAACTTTTAGTGTTGGGATTCCAACAACTACACATCTTTAGCTAACCCTTCGGTGATTACAGGTGTGATGTTAAGTTACTAAAAAAACTTGAGAGGTGTCAAGGGACACCCAGATAGAACGAAGTACCTTTCGATTAATTAGTGAAGGAATTGTAATAAAATTTTATTTTTTTTAAGTTAGGTATAATAATATTTTTTTATTATTAACAAATAAAAAAACACAGACAAAAAAAACTGGCTTGCTTTCTATAAGAAAGAGAGAGAGAGAGACAGACAAAGAAACACGTGCACGCCGCATGGCTTACAACTAGGTATAGCAAAAAGTGTCGTTACAACTTTTGGTCTTAATTTTTTCCGTCTAGCCCCCTTTCGCAACGCGCGATAAGGAACTTCGTTCCAAAACTTTTTAGTACCAAATACTTCAGCTCACATCACAAGGGTCCAAACTCTTACAAACTAACCCGTCTAACTACATGGTTCATTAGATCTTACACTTATAACCTCATCCTCATCTTCTCGGGCTGCGAGACAAGTCCGTAGGCGTCCAGATGTTGGTACAGGGCCGCCACGTACTCCTTGGTATGCTTTGTGTAGTGCTGCACGTGCGGGGAGCGGTCCCAGCACTTCCAGGTGCACTGGAATAAAGGAAAAGAGAATTTTAGAGAAAAACGCCGGCTGTCGCTGAAAACCAGCGCTGGGACTCTGTCTCGTATAGAGCCTTCGCATTATGCTGAGCGATGGCCGTTTTGCGTGGATGTGACGCATGTTTGTCCCAACTTGTTTTTTTTTTTTTGTTCTTTTTATGCGTCATGCTTGCCGCAAATAAATGTATTGTCTTTCTTTTCTTTTCTTTAAAAAAAAAGAAATTGGGGATTACTCATGCAATAATCCTAGCCAAAAGAGTGGTGGCCCAGTGGTAACGTTGCCGACTTACGAGTTTGCAGGTTCGAACCCAGACAGGCACTTTCTTCTCTTCTTCTTCAGGCTATCGCCACCCAATGCTGGGTGTAGGCATCGTGCAGTGCACGCCACTCTTCTCTGACTCTTACCTACTGGCGCTTACTACGCTACTTTGTGTAAATAATTTCATCACCACTGCTCTCAAAATGGTGAAGGAAAACATCGTGACGAAACCAGGGGGCCTACTCCGAAGTGCAAAGTGCGAATGTTCGTATCGGACCGACACATGGCCGAACCGAATATTATTGAAAAATGCGAAAAATTTCGGATCGGCTCAGTTGGGTCAGGACCATAGTCAATATTCGAAAGAGTGTAGGAGTGTAGGATCGGAACCGACCGAACCAAATAGTAACTTTGTAGCAGGAAACGGCCGAACATTCGGCCGATACTACTTCGGAGTAGGTCCCCAGCATCAACCAAACATTCGAAGACATGTGACACCTACCAACCCGCACTGGGCCGCTGTGTTAGATTACAGCCCACTCAGCTTACAGAGAGGAGGCCTGTGTCCCAGCAGTGGGAACATTATAGGCTGATTATACATACCTCTCGAGCCGTAACTCATCAACGTCGATTGTCAGCGGAAATGGCTATGGTGAAAGTACTTCCTAGTACATGCTCCTCCACAAAAATGCTCTACTAGGTACTACAAACATACCTTGATGCCCATCTGCACCCAGCTGTCGTGCACACTGCGATTGCTTTTCTCGGCGCCCACGGGGTCACTGCGCGAGAGGAGGAACAGAGCCGGCGCGTGGCACAGGTTCGTGTGGAACAGTTGCGAGGACCTGATGTAGTGGATTGTGGCTGCGTCGTGGAAGGTCTTCATGTGGTACCTGGAAAGAGGAAAATGTGGTGGTTATAGTATGCGGTCTCAATCTGCCTAGCCTTTTGCCAACTATATTGGGGTGGGCTTCCAGTCTAACCGGATGCACCTGAATACCAGAATTTTACATGAAGCGACTGCCATCTGATTTTCACAACCTAATGTTAGAGAGGCTTCAGATTAAAACACGGATTCTTGTAATAATATCACACGTATATTATACTGAGTGGAATTAACTCAACACGTCACTTTCCCGCGCACTCCCGGATACAATACGCCTATCGATCGTTGTCGTGTCGATCGCTAGTGCTGCCCACCCTGATATGTATAGGGTTGGGACAACCAGGGAATTATTGCTATCACTAAGTAGTTACTGGGTAATACGATACCCCTTGGTAAGAACGGTAAGACTGGTTGTCCGACTTTTGGGTTTTTAACGACCCGTAACGACTCGCAAAGATCTACGTATGACAGCCAGGACTACCAGATTCACGTGCTTTCCGAGGCACGGAGGAGTCTCGGTATGTAAAAATGGCCACCCATCCACGGACCGACCGAGGCAAGCGTAGCTTAATTTGATCGATAGACCCATGCGGCTGTTAATAATTAGCCACGAGCCCCTTTTGTGTAGTGGTTTAGGCGTGAACAGGTAACAGATGGACAGATTATGGAATTTAATTCGTCCTTATCAACAGTACCTTTCAAATTTGAGGTTTCAATAGTCAAAACTCTCTAGATTCTACAATCGAAGACTTGAAGTTTTTTTAACTGCCAATGTGAACTACCCTTGCGGTACGCGTCTAGGTGGCTTTATAAAAGGATGCCTGGAAGGGTTTAGGGGAGGCCTTTACTCAGCAGTGGGACAATGTATGCTAAGTAAAAAAAAATGCGAAAAAACCTTTCCGACATTGTTTTGACCTTTGGACAGCAGAATGCAGAGCGTAGTTATCAAATAAAACAAACGCGTCTGCAGACATGTCCTAGCCACGCTAAATGGTTACTCGGAAGTGGCTATGATTGGACGTGTATTGTTTAATAATTATATGTGTCAGTCCAAGCGAAAAGGGTCCAGTGCGCGGCATTTAGTTTCCGAGATATAAGAGGTTTTGTAAAGTTGGGTATAAAAATTGCATTTCGCGATTTTAATTGGTTATAAATAAATGCTCAATTATCTACAATTTCATATAGTAAATGACTATATACGATGTTTCTAAGTACCAGAAACTTTATGAAAAAAGTTTACTAAAAAGGTACCAGTGGGTGGCATGTCGATATTCTGGGAATAAAATACGTTTCAATACCCCGTACTGATCACTTCTAATAATTTAATTATATTTTAAGATTAAAATGTTGAAACTACGTGTAAAAGGTCCCTTAAAGCGGGGAACTCCCTGCTACTATGCAACTACTAAGGGGATTTACTTTGCTTCACTTCGACATAGCGGGGATTTCCCTGATCGTTTTTTGCTACCTACGTGTCCTATAAATAGATCTGCCTGTGATGCAATAATTTATTTGTCATTTGACACCGGAAAGGAAACAATATCCGACAGTCTTTGTGTAAATATAGCAGTTTTTATTATCTTAGCTGTTTTAAATTGAGTGAGTGAAAAGTGCGCATAAAAATGAATAAAGGTAAGTCTTTACGTTGTCTATTATATCTACTAATACTATGTTTGTTGTTACGTGTTGTGTTATGTATCGAATAAGCTCCAAAAGTACTGAACCGATTTTGAAAATTCTTTCTCCAATACAAAGCTGCATTATTCAGTCATAGGCTATAATATTATTAACGTTATTACGCTTAGCGGGGCCGAGGTCGAAAAGCTAGTTCTATAAACCGGGGTATCGGAATGTTACGGAGTTCTTGTGTGTATCTACAGCTGTTACCTACTTTTCATATTTAGACCTCGACAGGGGCGAAGCCTCCTACAGACAGCAGTCGTCTTTAAATTCGATTTTTTATGGATTTTAGAGATTTAGAGATTTATGGATTAAGCGTAGATTACGTTACGTTCCTACTTATTTATTACATTTTAAAAGAGAGCAGCTTTAATCATAATAATTCGGCTGCATCCACATAGACTGAAAACTGACCGCGACAAAGTTGATAGGCTAATGAATCTCAATTAGTCATAATTTCATCCCATTTATACTAAATTCAAATTTGTTTTTAGGTAACATAATTATTGAAGATTCAACCGAAGGTTCCAGCTCTAGTGATGAATCTAAGCATTCTGATGGACCTGTACCACTTTCTATGGAGGTGGAAGTAAACACACTACCTGTTTTGGCCTCGACCGCAACAACGCCGGATTTACCAACAGAAGAAGAAACCGTTGCACCTTATTCAGGTACTTACAACTTAGAAAATAATTTCACAGAGTCGACATCTGAGATGGATGAAACGGATCAGTATTATGAAAAAAGCACTAATACAGAAGCAATCAGTGAAGATGAAATACATGAGTGTTATGATTTTGCTAAAATAGTTAGCCGAGCCTTGTGTAAAATCAAAAAAGATCGACGTGATCATTGTATGCATGCAATAGTACATATTCTTTATGACTACAGCAAGGACTCTAATACCAATTAAGAAGTTGTGTTAGGTACCTATGTCATAGACATAGTATGAAAAAATGACCTGTGTAGTATGTATATTTCAACTATTTGTTTTCAGAGTTTAGCTATTCAGCGTCTGTAGAACATGAAGACTATGAAAATTTTAATTTAGAGTTCAAAAGTCAACGGGGTACAGAATTATCGTGTGACATCGAATTTAGTGCTTGTGAGCCGCTCGAAGAGCGGCAAATTGGTAATATTTTACTAGATGATGATCCTTTAATTCTAGACGATGTAACTCAGGCCTCATTCTTAGATACTGGCTGTGGATGTAATAATAATTGTGTGTCCAAATTTCAAAAAGATGTAATATTAAGTAGTAGGTTAGATTGTATCGAATTAAATTCACGTTGTAATGAAGGAGTCAATCATCATCACTTGGTCTTGAAAGGAGCTTTAAATGCTCTCTTACGTACAAGTGAAAATACATTACATTCAAAAAACAGAAACTTGCAACGAAAAGAATACACGGTAAAGTATTTCTTTCGAGGTGTTTCAGTATGCAAGATTTTTTTCCAATATGTATATGCCACTGGTTTGAAAAGGTTAAAAAATGTAAAAAAGAACTTTCTGGACAGCGGTGTTGCTCCAAAGGTCCACGGGTCACGTAAACGACCTTACAATTGTATTAATTTGCAAACTAGATCAGACGCAATCACTTTTATAAGACAGTTTGCTAATGAAAACGGTTTAGTATTGCCGGGCCGATTACCAGGCCACCAATTTAAATCTGATTTAATAATTTTACCTTGTAGTATGTCTAAAGCGTATGTGTACAACAAATATTTGGAAACTATAGCTTTACTCGATAAAACTCCTATTAGTAGAAGTAGTTGGTATGATCTTTGGGAAGATTTTTGTCCATATGTCGTTATACAGAAACCGAAAACAGATCTATGTGCAACTTGTCAGAAAAACGTGACCACGTTGGGACGAATGGGTGGTTTAGATGAAAAGGAAAAAATACAGCTTGTAGAAAAGTCGAGGCAGCACCTTGATTTAGTGCAAAATGAACGAAAATATTATAACAATGTAATCAAAGTTGCGACTGATTCAATAACGGACTCTACTCTTATTCTTGGACCTCATGAACCATGTTCTTATGATGGCGTCATGCATTACTCTTTTGATTTTGCCCAACAGGTGCATTTGCCGCACAGTTCACAACAAATTGGGCCACTGTATTTCTTGACAGGATTTAAAGTCAGTTTATTTGGTGTTGCTGCAGAGCCTTTGAGAAAGTTCGTTTTGTACGTAATTCCTGAACCCTGTGCTACTGGGAAAGGAGCTAATGTAATAATTTCAATGCTACATCATTTTTTCGAAAATTTTGGTATAGGCGAAAAAGATGTTGTTTGTCATGCAGATAATTGTGCTGGACAAAATAAAAATAACTATGTCATGCAATATGCAACATGGCGAGTTTTAACAGGCAGACACCGAAGTTTCCGTATATCTTTCCTTCCCGTGGGTCATACGAAGTTTGCACCCGACATGTATTTCGGTCTATTCAAAAAAAGTTTTAGAAAATGGGAATGCAATAACTTAAAGGATATTCTTGCAGCTGCTGTTCAAGCTTGTCCGAAAACAAAATCTATAGTAGCTGTTCTAACTGGTGATGAGAAAGGAGAAACTTTTGTGAAAACTTACGACTGGGCCAATTTTTTTCAACCTGATTGTGTAACTATTAACCAACTTCTGCATTTTAGTCATTTTGAAACAAATGAAGATAATAGAGGGCACATGTTATGTTACAAAAAATATACTGACAGTCAACCAACTGTATCAAAGGTTTTGAACCCGAATAAAGTATACGGTTTTCCTTTAGAAAAATCCCCTGCAGGCATGACGTACGAAAGAAAATCGTATCTTTATAATAAGATTCGTGAATTTGTACGTGAAGAATCTAAAGACATTTTATGCCCGAAACCCATTCCAAATGTTGATGTTGACCACAACTCTGTCCCAACAACATCTGTCGAGTACTCTTTTCAGAAACCATCAATTGAAAAGAGTATTCGACAAAAACCAACATGTTCGTACTGCAAACAGGTTGGTCATAGGAATCAGGTGCGAGGAGGAATTTATTTTTGTCCAAAACGTAAGTTGGAGTCCCAAATAGAATAAGTTTTATTTTTATGTTTGTATTGGCTTTTTTCAAATATTATTGCAACAGAATAATGATTATTTTAGCCACTGGTACCTTTTATGACATTACATAAAAGGTACCAGTGGCTAAAATAATCATTATTCTGTTGCAGTAATGTTTGAAAAAAGCCTGTCTTGTTATTTTGTTAGTTCCTAAATAGAGTAAGAATACTTAATTTTAGTTTTTTATTGTTAATTACTATCGCAATAACTAACTTTTTATTAAATATCGGCAAGTGGACCTTTTTTACTAGACTGTGTATCCTTCTTTTATTTTGATAATAATTGTTTTAGTTTTGATGTCAAAAGTATAATTATAAGTTGATTCTATGGAAAACATATCAATCTACAATAATGAATAAAAATCTACGTAACAAGCAAGTAAAAGTGTGTTTTTTTTTCACTCAAACTTTCAAAATGCTTTTTCTCAAATCAAGCTTTTTCAGAATTTCAACTTCAAATGTCTGATAAAAAAAAACGTGTGCTACTTTTTGATTATTTTTTCAATCCATACTATCAATTGACTATTCTAGATACCGAATCCAGTCTTAACTCAATACCCCACTACTGGACCCTTTATGCCTGGACTGACACATATTATTATGTAGGTCTCTTCGAGTATTAGCATTGTTTTCATAGGGTCGGTTGTTTGCTATAATCTTTTGTATTTGTAAGCGGTAAAATGACAAACTACAGTCCATTCTAAATAGCGGACTGAATTTGCTAGTTCGATGTACAGACGCCAGCAGGTCAACCTACCCGAAACCGTCAAATTTTCCCAATCAACCTTGAACCTTAAACTTTTAGCGATAAAGTTGAAAATCTATTAAAGAAATTTGACAGATTGTAGTAGCTTGATGTGCTGGCGTTTGTACTATTTAATTCCCATATATATACTAATAATAAAGCTGAATAAATTGTTTGTTTGAACGCACTAATCTCTGGAACTACAGTCCGATATTAAAAATTCTTTTTGCATTTGAGAACACAATTTTCGAAAAATGTTGTAGGTTATTTAGCATCACGCTACGACCCTAAGCGAGCCGAGCACAAAGAAAAAAGTCAGAAAGGACGCTATGCAAAAACTAAGTAATAGCGCTGGCGGGCGATGCGATGCGACGGGGTGGGGCGGGGGAACAAGAAGACTAACAGAAGCCAGTAAATAATAATGAAACGCTATTCGTAGGTAAGCGCATCACTTAAGAACGGCTGGATCGATTGGCTTTTTGGTGTTCAAATGTTCGTAACAGCCCGAATTAGGTTTTTATGGAAAGAAAAATTAAAAAAGTTGCCCAGAAAATAGGAAAATTTGGAAAGTCCTTTTTTATAGATACACCTTTACACCTTTGCTCCTTAACCCGTCAGGGATTACAAGCGTGATGTTATGTTATACAGTTTTAGAGCTAGTCACGCAGACACATTCAAGATAACTTTATACGAAAGGTGTCGACGAACGATTACGGTGAAAAGGTGAAGTTCCAACGAACTTTGGACTTCATCAAAATTATTTATCTTATAAACATTAATTATAAACGTCTGGCATGGAAACTTATCAGGAACAAGCATTCTAATTAGAAACAGTGCACCGTTTGTATAATATCTTTTTACGTAATGTGTCTGCCTGGGAAACTGTATATTTCTTATCTATAAAATATGGAATTTACATTGTTGAGAATATTTAATAATACTTTGTCTATACATGTATTACGTACTAGCTTCTGCTCGCGACTCCATCCGCGTGAAATTTCTTGTTTCGGGAAAACAAACCCACCCCATCGCATCGCATCGCCTGCGTCCGCTATTACTTGTTTTCGCTTATCGTTCTTTCCGACTTTTTTACTTTTTGCGCGGCTTCTAAGGGTTTGAGCGTGATGTTATATAGCTTATAGCCTTTCTCAAGAATTGGGCTATCAAATGCAAAAATATTTTTTCAAATCCGACTGGAATTCCCAAAGATTCGCGCATTCAAACAAACAAACTTACTCTTCAGTCTTCAAGAGTTACCGTGGCACCTGGCACAGACAACTGAAGGAATACGGGTGGGTTTTAGTCAGTAACAGTCTGACACGCCCTCTCGCTCCACCCAGAGCGGGAGAAGTTATTTGAAGATTTCCCAGTACCCGAAACAAACAGGGTCAAGTGTCTAGAAGGCCCAACGGTATCGCGAAGAAAGCTTTTCTCACGTGACATAGTGTCAGCCATCCATCACCTCCCAATTAAAATCTTCTCAATCTAATCAATAAAATTATTCTTATGATCTTAGATATGCATAATCAGCCTTTATTGTTCCCACTGCTCGGACACAGGCCTCCTCTCAGAGAGAGAGAGAGTGGGCCGTATTCCACCAACGAACCCAGTGCGGGTTGGTAGATGCCACCTGTCTTCGAATTTGTTGGTTCTACGAGTAGGGCATAAATCATTTATCTCAAAACAATATACATTGTGTATACATTTTAATAGATAAGATGTTATTTAATAATCTATATAAGTAATACAATAATGAAAACAAAATGCCATTATAAAAAATTAAAAAAACAATATTAAGTATAAAAATTTAAAAATAATAATACATTTTTGACGTTTAAACTTCACTTAATTTTAATCATCGTTAATAAATAAACCCCTTTAATGTTTAAACGCCTTTTAACGTTTATAAATAAACCCCACAGAATGTAATGATTAATGATGGCGATGTTGATAATGCCATAAAGATACTTAAATAACAAATATGTATGTTTGAATCGTTTTAAAAGCAAAACTGCCAGACCGATTTTGGAAATGCATTTGAACAATACTACACTCATGTACCTGCACTGCATTAATGTATAATTATTTATTTTAATTACTTAAACTGTCATTAATTTTTTGCCTACCAAAATGACTTTCAAGTAACAGGTGACTTTGAAGATTATGTATGATTATACCTACCTAAAGTTGTCAAAAAATAAAAGTAACTAATGTCTAAACGGGCCTTTTATTTTTTGACAACTTTAGATATTTATTTATCTCATGACTAGCTATGCCCGCGGCTTCGCCTGCGTGGATGTCGGAATTATACCACGGGAACCTGCTACCGGGACAAAAAAAGCCTATGTCCTTCCCAAGGATGCAATCTATCTCCTTGCCAAATTTTATCGAAATCGGCACCATAATTGCGTAACACACAATCAATCGGAATCAGAATCATTTTGAAGCAAATTGCTAATCCATTGCTTCATAAGTTGGAAAGATTTGTCTGCTCAACACGTAAATAACGCAATGAATGTTGTTGAACTGTCAAAATGAAACCGATTACGATTGATCGTGTGTGATTAGGGTGCCGGAGTTTGGAAGTTAGCGTTGTGATGTGAGCCTCGGAAAGTACGCCGTTGGTCCTGCGCCTACTGTATTACCCAACATACTATATCCAGGGATATTATTATTATTATATTACTGCCAATAAGCATTTAGTAGAGTTAACTGTGTTTTGGTTTGAAGGGTATGAGTGCAAGTACAGGTGGAGATATTTCAAGTCTCTTTCTACGGTCTATACCCAAGGTGTTGCAGATGTTACGCCGTTGGTCCTGCGCTTGATCTCTCTCCGGTCGTGTCGGATTGCCGTCCCATCGGACTTTGAGAGTGAGGGAAGAGAGAGTGCACTTGTGTCTGCGCACACACTTGTGCACTATACATATATCCCGCGGCGAAAACTCGTCTACCTTGGGATTAGCCGCCATAGCCGAAATACGGTCTAGAAGCATCGATCACTATTATTAGTGATCGATGGTATCTGGAAGACTACAATATCGCGCGTCTGGCACGGAACGAAGTTCCTTATCGCGCGTTGCGAAAGGGGGCTAGACGGAAAAAATTAAGACCAAAAGTTGGAACGACACTTTTTGCTATAGTTGTAAGCCGTGCGGCGTGCTCGTGTTTCTCTGTCTGTCTCTCTCTCTCTCTTATAGAAAGTAAGCCAGTTATACTTCGTACCATCCGGGGTGTCCCTTGACACCTCTAAAGTCTTTTTTATTTTATTTGCTAATGTTTTACATACCTATCTTATTATTTATTTATTTCCGTAACTGCCCGTGAGACATCACAGCCTATCAGAATACCAGCGCAGCGACATTAACTTTTTTTAAATGTCGCAGCATCATGCTGAGATAGCGAGCCTTTTGGCCTCGTATGGGATTTTTCTGTTTAATTTTTCTTTGTTACTTTTTTTATATAATTTATTTTTTTTATTTTTAACTGTGTTTAGTTTAGTAATCTGTTTACGATCTTCCTGTACGAGTCGCAATATATACTTTTTGTTTCTTTCTTTCAATATTATCTATATATATAAAATTCAAAGTCCTGACTGACTGACTGACTGATAGATCAACGCACAGCCTAAACCGCTGGTCCTAGAGACATGAAATTTGGAGGGTGTGTTCTTCGTGAGGAGTAGGCATCCACTAAGAAAGGATTTTTCGAAATTCCACCCCTAAGAGGGTGAAAAGGGGGGAATTCGTTTGTATGAAAAATCTTATTCCTTGAGTTAATAAACTTGAAACTTGGCACGAACACTTATCTAGATAAATTATGAACATTGTCAGTTTTTTTCCTTTTAAACTACCCCCTAATAAGGGATTGGGGGGTTTCAAAGTTTGTTTGGAAGAATTTTAGCGCGCAGTCCGATTTACTCGAAACTCAGTATTTATACCTAACATTGAAAGTAAAGAATAATGTGTATCAGGGTTTTTTGAAAATCTACCCCTGACGGGCTGAAATGGGGTAGTAAATTTTTCAGGGGAGGATTTTACTGCATGGGTTGACTAACTCGAAAATTAGTATAAATAATCTTTGAGTCAAGTTATGAATACATACCACCCGATTTTTTTTAAATTCCACCCCTGTGGGGGTGAAAAGCGGGGGATACAGTTTGTATGAAAAATCTTATTCCTTGAGTTAATAAACTTGAAACTTGGCACGAATACTTATCTAAATAAATTATGAAGATTTTCAGTTTTTTTTCTTCTAAACTACCCCCTAATAAGGGATTGGGGGGTTTCAAAGTTTGTATGGAAGAATTTTAGCGCGCAGTCCGATTTACTCGAAACTCAGTATTTATACTTAATATTGAAAGTAAAGAATAATATGTACCAGGGTTTCTTGAAAATCTACCCCTGACGGGCTGAAATGGGGTAGTCAATTTTTCAGGGGAGGATTTTATATATAAATAATCTTTGAATCAAGTTATGAATAATCCCAAACGATTTTTCGAATTTTCCCTATTAGGGATACAGTTCATATGAAAAATCTTCTTCATTAGGTTAATAAACTTGAAACGTTTCAAGAATACTCGCCTAAGTACTTAGGTAATAAAGTTTATCATTATAAGTTTTTAAAAAGTACCCCTCAAAGGAGGATATAGGGGTGATAAGTTTGTGTGGAAGAAATTGAATGCGCGGTCCGAGTAACTCGAAACTCAGTATTGATACTTTTAACAGAAAATAATTAATAATAACTAGGTAATAAGTATGTAAAGTTGTCGAAAATTTACCACTGACGGGACAAAAAGGGGTAAGTAATTCAGTTTTTAAGGGGAGCATTTGAACTTGAAACTGTATGTTACATTTTCATGCCTAAATCACTGAACTTCTGATGTGGCATAGAGATAGATGGCAGCCTGGGGAAGCACATACATTTTATCCTGTTAGCACGTTCCCGTGGGATAATTTCCGACATCCACGCGGGCGAAGCCGCGGGCAGAAGCTAGTCGACATATAAAATAGTGTACCAACAATTATTGTCAAATTGTTTGCCAAGGTTCTCTGCGGTCATTTACTCCGGCGAAGCGGTCAATCGCGTAATTTTCGTGCCAACGTAGAGCGACCTTGAGTTGAATATTACCTGATAGAACATTACTATTTGTGTAAGTGTTTTTATTGCAAATTCTTAGATAATATTTACATACCTAATTTAAAAGCTAACAGTCTTGAAATAATAATAATATGTATAAGTATACCTATAAAAAGAATTGTAATTTTATCTGGACAATTGGTAAACAACCAATTTTCTGGGTGGTTATGCGTGTCTATCGGGTGTTTACCAAAACATCGGGTTTTAAGTCCGGTGGATTGCCCATCTATAATTGTAAGTAATCTTTGAAAGTAGCAACAATATAATATAATAATAATATCCCTGGACATTTCACACAGCGCCATCTAGTCCCAAGCCAAGCAACCTAATGGACTATATGGACGATTATTGTAGAATACTTCGTTTTATCTACTGTTTTTGTCCACGTGGGCTGACCACGTTGTTCAAATGCATCCGAAGAGATGGGCTAAGATTTTCACTCACTGGACGTCTGAGGGAGGACATCACCTTCGAGGTAAACCGCGGCGAAGGTGGTGTGACGATCTAATCACTCTTGCGCAGCCAACATGGCCAGAGATCACACAAAAAAGAGAGGTATGGATAAAAGGGATGTCTTTGCCCAGCAGTGGGACACAACATAGGCTAACAAAGTTGTGCTAATAATTCAGATACAACTTTCCTGGTTCAGCGATAAATGATTGGAAATGAACATGTCTGAACTCCATAATTATTTTCAAAAGTTACAAAACAAGCCGCCCTGTGGCCAGCATTGTTTACTCTCAGAGTTTCCAAAATACTTATATTCTTAATCTATTATGGTCTGAAATCGCCTAGCAACCTAGTAAGAGACCCTATTAGCTTTAGAGATAAATGCTTGTTCCTTCTCTGTTTGACAAGACGCCTTTGCCCTGCATTACAGTAGTACAACTTCAGGTCGATATACAGGGTTATTTGTAAACTAACTAACTTTTACTATGGGACCAAAGTTGAATTCGCGAAAAAAAAAATCAGCTGCTCCCTACATTTTTACGAGTTATGCGAACACAAATGTAATGTAGGGAACAGCTGATTTTTTTTTTCGCGAATTCAACTTTGGTCCCATAGTAAAAGTTGTTCATAATGATGAGTACAAATGACCTCTTAAGAGGTTGCTGGTGTGTTACAAATAACCCTGTAGTTAAAATAATAATAGCCTCCCGAACGATTCCGGTCACGGTGGCCAATTTCAACGAAGATTAGCCAGGTACGCAGGAGATATTATAGTGCACAAGTGTGTGCGTAAACATAGACGAACTCTCTGTTCCTTTACTCTCATAGTCCGATGGGACGGTCATCCGATACGACCGGGGAGAGATCAGGCGCAGTACCAACGGCTTTACGTGCGTTCAGAGGCACGGGTATTAAACCGCCAACTTCCAAACTCTAGACTGTTACTAAGAAATTCCTAACGGAAAACCCATTAACACTGTCCGACGCTCACCCGAACTGAACTTTGAACGTGTAATCATTTATCGAGCCTAGTAACAATAACAGCACACAATGTTAATCTTTGATATCATTTATTTATTTTTGTACTAGCTGTGTCCGCGACTTCACAAGCATGTCAGATAACAAATTGAATTACAACTATAACAAGGCTTTTTTTAGTCGCGGAACCCGAATTCTTTTTCTAAAATAAAAGCAGTCAAGTTACTGCTTAGCTACCAGTGAAAATCGGTCCGCCTTTTCGGAGATTTAGCAGGAACAGAGAGACAAAAATTGAACTACAAAAATTTGTCAGATTTTAGTAGCTTGATGTGCAGGCTGGCGTCTGTACATTCAACATTGGTCTAGAAAAGTATTTAGGAAAGGTATTACTGCTAATGTATACACAAATTATAGGTATAGGTGTACATAACATTTAAAGAGGAAAGACATGGGACAGAAGCTGTATTAGAGGGGCTTGTAGCTAAGTAATAACAACTCTTGCCGCGGTTGGTCCGTAGATGGGTTTATGCCATATTTACATATCAAGACCCCTCCGTGCCTCGTAAAGAACATTAAGCCGTTGGTTCCGGCTGTCAATCGTGGATCTTTGGTAGCTGTTACGGGTCGCCAGAAGCCGGAAAGTCTGACAACCAGTCTTACCAAGGGGTACCGTATTACCCAGTAACTGGGTTGTGAAGGATTGGCAGTCGCTACATGTAAAATACTGGTATTCAGCTGCACCCGGTTAGACTAGAAGCCAACCCCAACATATTTGAGAAAAGGCTAAGCAGATGATGGACAGAAGCTGCATTCTACTAAAGATATACATTTATGCTAAATACAATGCATAAATGATACGATTGTATCATTTAAAGCGGCATAATCATGTTAAGTAATCTCCGATATTGGTGTCGTTTGTAGGTCAAACAGCAAATTTATCGATCAAATTATTTTTAATCTTATTACGTAATTTTAATTACCATCACGTGCGAAGAGCGTGTGCAACTTTGCATAGGTAATTGTTTGATAATTGCAGTTTCTGTATGTAAATATGTTTTCTTTATGTAAATAACGTCTTACAATCGACCGTACTTTGATGGTGTAAAATATTTTAAAGGTTAGTGCTCTATACTGGGAACTGATAACGGACGAGGTCTTAGTGAAAAAAAAGCAGCCTATCCAATTTAATTCTGAGAAACGGCTTTTTCATACTTCATACTTCAACCTTCGAGGTAAAAGGTTATCCTAGAAGATTTTAAGTGCAATAATAACAAAGAATGTAGGCTTGATAAATAAATAAATATGTTGCTAATCTTACTATAGGAATTTGCCCTAAGACGTGCACGAAAATCGAGGGTGTAATATTGTTCGTAGGGGCTCAAGAAGCCATATAAAAGTGGTACTCACTCCATATAAGCTCGGAGTGTCTTCTGCATGATCTGGTTCTTGGGGAATACGGCTGCTGGGACGCCGATGGTGATCTCACTGATGTCGGCCGCTGAGTCCCACACCTGAGCTACCACACGATCCAATACGGGCTGATACCTGAATATAAGAGGAAATAATATTGTAGAAACTGCTGTTGACGGTCGAGGATTTATGGCTAATTCCTATAATTTATAGACCGTCATTGGTTACAATTAAGACTCGTCTTTACCAATAATGAAGCAAAGACCTCATAGTTTTGCTTAATAGACCCTCCCATATGGAAGTAGCTATCACAGGTAAAATTAGCTTACGAATCTATTTATATGCCCAGTTTGGCAATAAATGGTATGGTAAGCAAAACGATTCGTATTTGTGTATAGGACCCGAGCATTAGTGCACTATATAGTGAAGTGCTACTAACATAGCATATAAAAATATGTATGTTTAGGGTAAGAGGGACGCGCTAAGGTAGCCCGTGAAATTAAAATTTACTTAGGTACGTTTTTTGCAATTTGCATGACAGTGTCAGGTTGTAGTCTGAGTGTCTGACTGGTCGCGGCTAATCCCGGCCTTATATAGATAAGACCGGGATTAGCCGCGACCAGTCAGACTTGGATCAGCGATACATGCGAATACATCGAAAGCGATCATCAAGTGCGACCTAAGTGCAATTGTGTTTTATAATTAGTGTGTTTGAGTTGTTATTAGTGTTGTTTAATTAAAGTGTAACTTTTGGTAATTTATATCGGCAGTTTTTATTGTCACGAACCCGAAGCTCGTAATAGTATGAAAATTTGAATTTCGCGGGCTTTATTTATGATCCTGCGTAGCTTGACATAAAATTTGCATTATTATTATTATTAATGTCTAGCCGTAGCCAGATTTAAGATTTGCATCTTTAAACATTGGGCATATCTGAAGCTAGTCGAACAAGGTTAACTAAACAGCTAGAGAATGTTATTTGCCATGTTAATCTGCCTCATACGCTTTTGACCTAAACGGACTCGGATGAGAATTTTTCCACCAAAAACCATCAGCGGGACAGTGTTTATGACAAGCATTTCAAACATTCCACTTTATCCCACAGGTGGACAATCTAAGTTGTGTGATTTATTAATCGACAGATATTTTTTATTCGTGGAATAAAATTCACATCTATCACGAAAAATTTTGTATGGAAGAACTGTCAAAAATGATTCCTCGAATAAAATTATCTGGCGTTGGAAAAGTCAGCTCTAAGTGGGGTAGAGTGAAATAAACCGATCTTTCTTTTCTCATTTTTCAAGAAAATTTTGGAAAAACATAGTCTTCTAGTAATAGTTGTTAGTAATTTGTAACACCTAGCCAGCCACTTCTTTAGTGTATGAGATTATTTGTAATGGATTTGTTTTAAAATCCTATTAATACTAGGAGTGGGCTGCATTCCGTGATTGGTTGGTGACTTCCTTACGATATTTTCCTTCACCGCCTTGAGAGATTATAAACGTTAAAGTTTGTATGGATGGATGGATGGATGTTTGTTACTCTTTCACGCAAAAACTACTGAACGGATTTGGACAAAATTTGCCACACAGATTCATTATAACCAGGATTAACATATAGGATACTTTTTATCCCGATAAAACAGATCCTGAATATCGATACCCATCACGTTAGCGGAGTTTCGCTAGCTAATTTAATTTGATCCTATATATTGTATAGGGTAAACTCACATCTCCTTATTATTTATGACATGGGCACAGAGTTCGCCCCATATGTATCCTCCGACGGAAAAGCCATGCACCACCAGCGGATGCTCGTTCTCATTCATAGCCATGAACTTTATCAGGTCTTCGGCCACCAACTGCAAGGAAAACCTTTATTAATACAGAATAACTCTTCTATAGTAATATTTACAGTACCCGGTAATCATATCGGAAGTAAATATAGAAAGAGACTGTCACATAGATTTAAGTGAAAGAGACGGAAGCTCCTAGCAGAGCTTTTTAGTTCTTTGCCCGACCTGTTATCGTGTTTAGATATCGATACCCATCGCGTCTGCGGAGTTTAGCTAGCCAATTTAAAATAACCCTGTATACTATTGTTTTTTCTTTTTTCAATGTTCCTATGAGTGTGTTTAGTTTGTGATCTCTTGTGCGAGTCGCAAAACATACTGCTCGTTGCTTCGTCTTTCTTTCATCGAAACATTTTTTTTTAATATTGACCCTATCTCACCTGCAGTGCGATTCCGTAACCATCTCACCGTGAAAACTTAGGTGAAGTGAGCGTGGAGTGAGCTGTCATTCCAAATAATGCTAGGGATTGACACTACTGACAACTCACATCAAGCTCACTTCACTTGAGTTTTCACGGTGAGATTTTTACAGAATCGACCGGCTGATGGTAAGTGCCGATGTTGGTGACGCTTGCTATCACGTAAAGAGTATGTAAGAAGACTATGCATGGAAATGGAAGAGGATTCCAAAGACGCACAGGAAGAACAGTAAACAATCCATGGTAACGTCTCGATCTGAGAGCGAGAAGAACTGAACATGCGCTCATCTTTGGCTCTTTAGCACGGTAATGTGAAATTGAAAATAACAGAAGAATTATTTTACATTGGGTGCAAAAGTTCTTTTATAATTTTGTAGTTTCACACGTAGATATTGTTGCTGCTTTTCCACCAGAGATGCTATGCAGCTATGCTGCGAGGATGTGAAAGCTAAGCTACGAAACTGTGCGACCGTTTTCACTAATGCTAAGCTGTGTAGCGGAGCGAATAAGATGTGCTGTGAAGATGCGCCGCCGCGAGGTAGTTGGGCGAGGAAGCTCAACTCGAGCTATGCGATGCATTGATAGTAGGGAAGGCACGGGGAGTACTCTGCTCTGCACATAGCTACACCACTCGCGCATCCTTCCGTATAAAAACATAGCTTAGTTGAACCCGTTTCCACCAGTGCTATGCTATGTGGGCCAATACAAGAGCAACGTAGCATAGCATCAAGCAGCCTAATCGTAGTAGACTGCGCATGACCTCTGACGATGGTTCATTCAATAAATTCAACAAAAAAGGCAGATTACATACAATCTGCCTTTTTTGTTGAATTGGTAAAAGTGACTACAAAAAAGTTAACTAATTTTAACAGCTATATTTTGTTATGCCTGTCATATTCTACCTTTGTCAGCAATAACGAGTCATCATTATCTGCCTAGTCTTTTCCCAACTATTTTGGGGTCGGCTTCCAGTCTAACCAGTGGGGCAATTGCGTAACACACTATCAGTAGCAATGGGTATCATTTAGACAGTTCAACCAAATTCATTGCGTTATTTACGTTGCTGAGCTCACACATTTTTCGAACATTATGAAGCAATGGTTTAGCAATATCCTTCAAAATGATTCAGATTGAGATTGATAGTGTGTTACGCAATTAGGCTGCTGATGTAGCTGGATACCAGTATTTTACATGGACTGCCTATCTGAGCTGCACAACCCAGTTACTGGGTAATACAACACCCCTTGGTAAGACTGGTTGTCAGACTTTCAAACAATGACGAGACACTTACTTTTTTTTAAATAATAGCGAGCATTTATGAATATTTTTATTGCATTCATGGCTTGTTGGATAGCTGGCAAAATGAGGATGTTTTAGGATTTTGGCCAAAACTCCATTGAATTTCTCGTTTACACTTATCTGAACTTGCTAATGAATTAATATTGTTGGACTTATGACTTATTAGGTTTAAAATAAACTAGCTAAATTAGATATCACGGAACAAAGGCACGGTGACATTTTATTTTAATATCAACCTTATAGCAATGGCATGACAGTTTAAATTAGAATGTAGACACAAACCTGTGTCCCCTTCTGTGGCCACATCAGCTGCCATGGTGTGCAGGACACGGAGAGCACGTCGAACCCTTGTTCCAGGTATAATGTAGCGTATTTCATGACGTGCTTCTGTCTGGCTAGCAGCCAGTTGATCATGACGCACATGGGTCTGTCGACCCGATTGTCCAACCTGGTGACGATGGGAGAACGTTTAGTGATATTATTATTCTGGTATGTACACCTTTATTTTATTTGTATATCCTGTCACCATGGATTCAGTACATGAAACTGCCGTTTTGGTTATTAAAAAAAAAATGCTGTTCTATATTCTTTTGACCACATTGTAGGTATGACTGCACTTTTTTTTTAATAAATGTCGAAAAATGTTTACTCTAGGGGGTGTAGAGTCATGTACTGAATTCATGGTTACAGTTTGTGCGTCGATGTCCCTTCCACCCTGTATGTAGTCTATTTCTGATTTCTAACAAAATTGGAGTTCTCAAACTCTCTAGTATGGCAGCCAACAACTGGTTTCCAACAGCACACCCGAGATTCAATGGAGACGTAAAATTCTACTATCAAAACGTAAGGACCACATTTTTGAAGATTTTATTTCGTTTAGAAAACAATATTAAACCTTTTTTATGGGGGCAGTAACCTAATAATATACCGGTGGCTCTGACCACATATTACTGGATGCATTGAAATTAAACTTTCTAGGTATACCAACAAGTTTCTATTTACTCGCGGATGCATCATCATTCGCGTATGTTAGCGCCAGTGCCATGCCACGATGCTTCCTGTCTCGTGCACAAAAACAAAACAACAGATGATGTGCAACGTCATGACGACACACGGCTATAAGACTACAGTCCGTTCACTGGGGGCTTGCCAACAGCACTTATAACAAGACAGAAGTTGAACTGCACTGCTTTTTTGTTCTAAGACTAAGTACAAAAAAGCAGTTCAGTTCAACTTCTGTCGTGCTATAAGAGCTGGTGGTAAGCCCCAGTTACTTAACCTCTGATTTTGCATCACAGTCCAAAACACAGTGATCTTTATTCTTATTCTAATAAGGTTGGTATTGGCTTACTGCCACTGACAAGTCTGTCAGAATCATTGTGATCTTTATTGTCGTTACAATCAGGTTGCTGTTGTCAGAGGTAAAATCACTGTGAATGGACTTTACCCATTATAATCCCTGGTTGCAATGCTACAAGGTTTTAATTCCGATCCAGCCTGTCCCTTGCTGCTCTTTTCCAACGACGCCCTAAGCCGACGTCAGTAACCCACAGGGGGTGCCCTTAGCGTGTAGTCGCTTAAGTTTTTTAAGCCTTGGCTGGAAGCCATAATTTATTGAGGCATCCACAGGCAAACCCGGTTAAGCAGACGAAAATGTCATAGGGTAAACTACGAGATACCATGTCCAAAAAAAAAAAAGCTTCAAGGTTCTTTTGGCGCGTGGCCAAAATCGGAACTAACGCCGCCATCTTGTTTTGTCAATACAAATTCTGGGACAATTTCACAAATGTTTAAGTACCAACCACGCCTCCCTCTAATATTATAAATGCGAAAGTTTGTTTGTTACCTTTTCACGCCTAAACCACTGAACCGATCATACTGAAATTTTGCATATACGTTTTCAGGTGTTCAGAAACGGACATAGCACCTTTCATCCCGAAAAAAAGTACTGTTCCCGAGGAAAACATCAATAACGTTGTTATGATAATAGATGGCGCTACGTGTCTTTCCAATCATGATTGAATTCTATTAGAAACTTTAGAGTCTTGTAGATTTAAAGCGCAAACGAACTCGCGTGCAACAGCTAGTATTATTATAGTAAATGAATGGAAGGGGATGTCCTTTGTCCTCGTTCGTTGCAAGTTTCTTAGAATTATGTCCTGTTACCAAATCCTACTTCCTACTTTATATTATAAACAGGTTTGTGAGGATCGATCGATATCCGTGGGATCGATGGATGTTTGTTACTCTTTCACGCAAAAACTCGTTAACGGATTTAAATGAAATTTGGCATACATAATAATACAGATAGTTTATAACCAGGGTCAACACATAGGATACTTTTTATCTCGATATTTCCACGGGAATGAGATTTATATTTGTATTTGTAGTCAATATATCGCGGGCGCCGGTCATTTAGGCATTCAGCAGCTGAATTACCTAATTGACTCAATAGCCCAAGTCCTATTCTGTGTAGGATCATCCACATCTAGAATTGTCGACATCGTCGAAGCTGAATCATTCTTCTTTCTTTGTTCAATTTTACTTTGATAAGTAGTAAATTGCAAGTTATAAGGGAGTTCGAACATTTTTCTATGGAATATAGCATATCCACCCGCCGCCATTTTTTTTATATGGTTAGAAGCGTCATGTTTCCGATATATTTAGGGTGTATTAAAATACAGCGTGTAACTTCCACGGGTGACAATAGTTAAGTTAGTTGTAGATCCTGGTCATCTAGCTCCATTACTACCTTGTTGACTGGCTAGCATGAGTTATGCTATGGTCGTCCCATCGGACAATGAGAGTGAGGGAAGACAGTGCACTAGTGTCTGCGCACACACTTTTGCACTATAATATCTCCCTCGCCGATGCTGCTCTGTTGAGATTGGTCGCCGTGGCCGAAATTCGGTCTGGAGGATTTTATTTATTTATGCTATGGCTACTCTACGTTCATGCTCTATGGTTCGTGCGTATTAGAGAAAAAAAGGCATCTCAGTTCAAACTCAAAGCATTATAGAGAAGTATCGCCTATCTAAGGTACTCCGGCGCTATCATTCGGCTCTCACCCATTAAAACAAAGTCGGGATAAAATTAATAAAGACATCGATCGACTTTCACCACGGAATGAGCTATCCTCCTACAATTCACGCTTGCTGATCCAAGGGAGGTAGACTTTGTATAGTTACAATGTCTCCTTCAAATTCCTATCAATCATCCGTCATGTACGACGTAGTACGTATCGACGTTCAACTGTTTTTTTTTTCCAGAATCACGACACGCATCCAATCATACGATGTTACATAGTAACAGCAGATGACCAGTTCAGTGTTTATAAGTGTCAAATCGACCCACTCCCCCAATTGGCTCCCAATTCACGACGCGAAATAAATATAGTGTAATTATATCACAGAGTACCAATAGGATTACGTAACGTTGGACATACAACATCACATGTTGGCTGCATTGTGTGATAGTCCATAGATTCGTCTGAACAGAACATCGGATGTGACTTTCTCAGGAATATACGGGCTTATCATACAGCATAGCAGGTCAATATTTGACGAAAAGTGAATAACTGCCATGCGATTGTGTACCATGTGCGAGACAATGATAATATTAGGACCACTGCACTTCTATTGGACTGACTTAAGCCGCGTTCAGCCAGAAATTATTATTATTTTTACATTCTTGACATTTCTCGTGACCCTGTGGTCCCGAACCTTTTGAAGACGCGGAGTCAAAGCCAACTCGCCGAGACCCGTTAGAAGTTTTTAATGAAATGAGGCACCACCCACAATTATCCCTGTTCGCACTATGCAAGTGCATCCAAGAACAACCCCCGGTTAGTGTAGGTCTATTGCAGGATATGGAAACAAAGATGTTGGATTATGGGTGGCTAAAGTGAACTGGTTATTTAGGACTATGGAAAGACCTGTCTGCCAATGTTTTAAATAAATTACATGGATAAAATGGTAGTGGTTGACTTGCTCACTTAATAATGGGCCCCCGAAAACGGTCGCTAGCACATTGTATCGACAAGGGGGCAACATGTCCTTTTTGAGGAGTGGAGATGTATTCCAAGGCTATCAGGACAATCCCGGAAGTACGGTCAAGATCCCTATCAGCATCTTACTGCAATACTTCCTTCCTCCGAGTACGTTTGCTCTTGCGCATCAATCACTCAATCCAAAAAAAGCAAGAAACTGCTTTTCCTCGTCATTGTTTACTCCACCCGGCCAATAAAGGCCTGTCAGAGGTGAGGAACAAGACTTCTCCCGAGAGATAGGGTCCGCGGGGTCGTTACTGCCCAATAGCTGGCCACATGCTGCCCTATGGTTTTCTGTATCTCTCTTGTCTGACTCCTCAACCAAAACCTGTTTCAGCAAAGTAAACCTACCGGTACAGACCCTTTATTTTTGTTTTCGGGGGAAACCTTCAAAAGGCGCCTGGTCTTTGGGGAGAAAACCAGCGTGTGAAATTTTTACCTCACTAAAACCACCCCGGTGGTCACCATCTGCACATGGAAGGGGCACCGTTACCTCTCAAAAGACCAATCCAGAGCCCCCTCTGTGCAACGCCTGTTAGGGCACATCTCTGGGGAGACTGTAAAGGGGTCTCCCACCGGTACAGACCTAAAGTCCAGGAGCGCACAAGCCCCAGAAAGACGTCAACGTAGAGATAAGGCAATGAGAAATTATTATTATTACTATCAACCGTTTGCGTTCCCACTGCAGGGCAAAGGATACTGCGCTCAGCCAGAATTATACTTTTAAATTACAAGGTTGAGAAATTAAAAACTCACATAGATAGTTTTAGTTGTAAATTAGTTTTGTTAATCGAATTTAGTGCTTAATTCATAAAGGACTTGGTCAACCGCAGAGAAACACGCCAGCTAGTGTAATTAAAACATCAGGTCGTTCATTAAAAGATTACCTACGTATTGGCAAGTTGCTTGTTGCAGGAACTGTACTATTATTTTTAACTCATAAACAAGTCTTCAAAGAGGTGACATTGGCCTGAACTAGATCATATTGGTCACAAGCTAAAGTAGAACTGAATAGTTTTTGAGCTTTGAATTGCGTTTCCGATTCACGAAGCTAATGTTTGACATCATCATTTGCCTAGCGTCTTCCCAGTCTTCCAGTCTTAACCGGATGCAGCTAAATACCAGTAGTTTACATGGAGCCACTGGCTATCCGACCTCCACAACCCAGTTACTGTTTAACACAACAGCTACTGCTTATCCGACTTCCACAACCCACTTACGGTTGAATACGACTGCTAGTCTTTTTTCTCTTATTTAGTCACGAATTGTGTGAAATAAGCTCCTGTCATGCCTTAGTGATAATGTTAACCAATCACCGATGTGGTAGCGGGTTCGAATGTACAGGATCCGCCAGACTTATATGCCTTTAAGTATTGCCAATCGTCGGGGCTATTTTATTGCACACGCATACCAAAAAATTGCTACTATAAAACAGACTCTCGAAGTCTCGATAAACAATACCCTTCTTCTGGGGCTGTCGGGTAAAAATATGAAAGCAGCTACTCACTTCATGGTTGCCGGATCTGCTTTCAGCTTGATCTTATCGTTGCTGATGTACTGGATATTTTTGGTGATGTCCTGCGTGTGCGCGTTGCGGTCCAGCGCCACCATAGCGACTGGGGCGCAGGATAGCAGCGGACGGAATGATGCCTGGAAAGAAAGATATTTTGAGACACATATCTAAGAAAGGTAACACCACTTTTCTTTTATCGGGCGAGAAAAGTTCCCTAATTCCTGTATAGTAGGTAGGTACGTTATATACTGCATCGCATATGTATCACGGGAAATGTTTACCAGGCCATAAGTGGGCACCCTGGGGCCGTATTACGAAGTACTAATCTATCATGATTCCAGTGCGAAAAAGGGATGATGATGATGCTAGCGGTCCTGTATAGCTCCGTCTCTCTCTTACACTAGAATCATGATGGCATTAAAACCGCCACTATACGGAACCTGCTCTCTCCATCATTTTCAGGACAGATTAAATTAGAAAAAGATCGTCATACTAAAATTACACTACACCATACATGGAAAATGTGGAGTCAAAAAGCGAGTATATTAAACCAAACAATGATCATTAGAAAACCACAATTTGTTCTGTATAGAGAAGGAATCGTTCAATAAACCGCAAAATAAAGACGTAGTTACATGAATTAATTAATGACTCAACGTTTAAGGAAAAATAGGTAAACAAAAGAAATCATGAATTATTTTTTGTTATCCTTCGATCAATAATAGTACGAAGTTGTTATCTTATTATTTTGTAAATGCTACTAGATCTGACTTATAGATAAATAGACACGTGTAGGTATAATGCCTAAAATACGCTTAACCAGCATTACTTTTAGAAACTTTCGCGATATCAGGCCTTCCCCGAAAAGTATCACAACAGTCTGAAGGCAGTTTTGTATGTATATGTCATGGCTAAAAATACCAGTCGTCAGTTGTTGTGGGCACCCGCACCCTAATCGCGTAACACACGATCAATCACAATTATAATCATTTTGAAGGATATTGCTATTCCATTGCTTCGTATGTTCGAAAAATTTGTCTGCTCAACAACGTAAATAACGCAATGAATGTTGTTGAACTGTCAAAATGAGAGACATTGCTACTGTTAGTGTGTTACGCAACTACCCCCGTGCCGGTTAGAACGAAATTCTTTCGCTTTTGCACACTTGGCGAGAGCTAAGTGTCGTGATGGTCAAAATGTTAGTCGCGGGTTGTTTGAAAGAGTTACCGTCGTCCCTGGCACAGGCACCCGAGAAAGTCTGACATGACCTCCCGCTCCACCCAGAGCGGGAGAAGTTATTTGATAATTTCCCACAGAAAAAAAAATGCTCAAAATGTTGAAATTTTTCGGTCTAGCCCTCATTCGCAGTGTGTAGGTTGCGATAAGAAACTTCGTTTCAAAAAGTCAAGTATTGTACGCAGAAAATTTATGAGAAGCGCGATGTGGCTCTCGTGTATGACCTAGACTGACTGACCAGCGATAACGACGATGAAAAAGTGACAAACCTATGAGACTGACATGAGCTACCGAAAAGCGTATGTATGTCAGTCCTGGGGCTGCAGTCTCGACATTCATAGCGATCGCTTTACGACCGAATTCGGTCGCAAAGTCCCGGATTGACAGGTGTAATTTATGGATTTTTGCAGCCCCTAGGTAATTGCGTAGCACACTATCAGTAGCAATGGCTTACATTTTGACAGTTCAACAACATTCATTGCGTTATTTACGTTGTTGAGAAAATATTTTTTTCGAACATATGAAGCAATGGATTAGCAATATCCTTCAAAATGATTCAGATTGAGATTAATAGTGTGTTACGCTATTAGGGTGCTGTTAAAAGTCATTGTAAAAATACGAAATGTTTTGAAAGAGATTGCCACTTATCTACGTCCCTCTGAACGGAAGATCAAGATCCTTTCTCATTGGCTAAACCCTCTCTCCCTATCACCATCTGTCCTAAATTGTTATATTGGCACATTACTCCCGAGTAGAATAAGGCTAAGCGCGCACTGCGATGCGATTTTTTTAATCGCATGTCCATACGAAATACATCGCATACGCAATTAACTTTTCAAGTGAATTCTCAAGTGTTTTTTTACCGCAGTGCGCGGACTCTAGATTCTCTCTATTAGACTCTATTGGTGTTCACAGATTGGCGATTATTATTATCCGTAACGATTAAAATTCGTGCATCCTTGAAGGCTGTGGTGGCAGATACTTCTTTTGCTATAGGGCAATTTGTACGAAGACTGATACCCTAGATTCCTTTTCTAGTTATTAGCAGGTCTTTCCATGAATTCGTCTAAGGTTTAGTTACTAACAATGGCATATTAAGTGCCAACCTGTTGACTAACGTTTTATGCATCTTTCAGATGTTCGAAATGATTTTATTTTATACATTTATATATTTTTATTTGTAATTGGTTGCTCGACGTTGGCGTAGATACTGACATTTTGTGCAGTTCCTTTTACAATAATGCTAATAATAACAACGATGATTTATGTTAAAAAGTGACGAACACTGTTTGTATGTTTGTAAGAGGTAATCTCTGGAAGTACTGATCCGATTACAAAAAATCTTTTACTGATAGGAAAATACAATGTTGCCGAGTGTTTCCACACTCAAAGGCAACAGTGTGCTCGGCAGCAGTGCTGTACCTATCTACTTATTAAAATTCTTAAACGAATTCATTAATTCGTTGACCAACAACGCATAGCCTAAACAGCTGTTTCTAGAAGCATGAAGTTTCGCACAAGAGTACCTTAAAAAACGAAGGTAAGCGCTAAGGAAAGATGTTTGAATATTCATCCTCTAAAAGAGGTTTAATAGGGTTGTCAAGTTTTTTTTATGAAAGTTTGTGTTTTTGCCTCGGGTCGGGCACATGGCTTCTCTTACCAATAATGTATGTACCAGTGAAGGTAATTGATGACGTAACTGGCAATAGTGCAAAACTATCGAGCTCAGGTTCAATGTCAGTCGAGTCAACGGCTCGCCCAAGAGCGAGACGGCCGATAAAAAAGTTAGGCCGTACAATCACGAGCAAAAGTATGTATACACTCGGCTTTATTCAAAAGCGATTTACTCCTTTATTTTTTAATGAAATTTTATGTTGTTACGAACATAGCCTTTTCGAACCCAAAGGTTTATGTAATGTGTCGTATTTCAACAAAAATAAAAAAGAAAAGCGAAAAAATCGTAATTGAAAGTTGCCAAGTGTTGACATATTGGTGTTCGTGACTGTACGTACACTGGAAATTATATAATCGTTACTAATAATAGCCTATTATGTGTTGTTAACTTTTAATTTGTTGTAACAGGTGCCAGATGCGGATGGAGCCAAAGACCAGTTTACATCTTTGAATGTTATCTGTAAAGGTTTTGCAATGGAGAGAAAAATTATTCGCTTTTAAATTCTTACTTTATGATATTGAGTGGCAAAAAAGCCGCCTCTACCTGCAGTGCGATTCTGTAACCATCTCACCGTGAAAACTTAGGTGAAGTGAGCGTGGAGTGAGCTGTCATTCTAAATAATGCTAGGGATTGACACTACTGACAACTCACATCAAGCTCACTTCACTTGAGTTTACACGGTGAGATTTTTACAGAATCGACCGGCTGGTAATTGTTTACTGTAGCCTAAGGACATCCAGCATCCATCTAAGGCCACCGTAGGCGCGGGCCTGCGGGCGGAGAGTAATGGGTAGCTCTCCGTCCGATCAGGACTAGGCCCGTGCCGGACGGCGTGTTCGTGTTCCACGCGCGCCTCAAAGAGATGTCAGCAAAAGAGACGGGGCCCCATAGGGCCGAAGCCTGCCAGGGTAGCGGGACCATCCGAAAGGGTTTACCGCTGCCCTGGAACATAAAGGGCTAAGGAAGGAACACGGGTGGGTTTTAGTCAGTAAAAGTCTGACACTCCCTTCTGCTCCACCCAGAGCGGGAGGAGTCATTTGATGATTTCCCATCCTCAAAAAAAAAAAAAAAAGGACATCTTCAATAGGCCTCCAGACCGTAGTTCGGCCATGGCGGAAAATCTCAGCAGAGACTAGCCTCGGCGCGGAAGATATTATAGTGTACAAGTGTGTGCATATACACAGGTAACACAGGTGGACTCTCTCTCTGGGATGGGACGGCAATCCGACACGACCGGAGAGAGATCAAGCGCAGGACCTACGGTGTAACATCTGCAACACCATGGGTATAGGCCGTAGAAAGAGACTTGAAATATCTCCGCCTGTACTTGCACCCATAATACCCTTCAAACCAAAACACTAGTGCTTAGTGGCAGAAAAATGTATGGTGGTAATCAGTAGGCCCTACACCAGATGCAACAAAACCAGTATAAGCTGATCTATAATTGCTAGCATCATGATCATCTGAGCCTTTCTATAATTTCTAGCATTTAAATTAATTCTCTCAATTTATTATAACGGACACACACTTCCCTGTGTTTGGTATTCCAGCGTATGGCACTCGTGGGTTGCAGCTGAAAATCAGCGTCAGGTGGTACACTTGTGTTGTCATCTCACATTATGCTGAGCTGAGGCCCTTTTGGCATTATTGTCTTTGTTTTCTGTATTTATAGTTTTAAGGTGTATTCATTTTGTGTAATGCCAATAAACACCTTTTTCTTTCTTCCTTTCTTTCTGACCTGACCTAGCTGGTAGCTCATTTTCCACGCGCGAACGGCTAGTTTTCAGCTTAAAGACCGGTCTCCTGGCCTCACAAATGGCTACCCCTAGTAATTTTGCGGAACCCATCGTACGTCCGCACTGCACGACGAATCAGTTCGAAGTGATTTTTAAGCGCTCGTTCGATCACTGTTGAAGGTGGGAAAAAATAGCGCTAGGCTTTTATTCTGCCGCGATTTTATTACGTCGTCTGTGGGAACGTGGGCTTCAAAGGACGGCGCGAGGGTAGCGCGCAGGGTCGTGGGGCTTTCGGGACCGGGACCGCGGTCCCGAATTCCCCTTTTAAATATAATATTTATTTTGAGTGGTATTTTGGGACCACAAGAAAAAAGAAGTTAAAGTACAGTTAACAGAAAAGCTGATATTCTTTAGTTGCACTTATATACGGATAGTTGTAGCTATAAAATAAAATAACAATATATCAATCATAATATATATAAGAGAAGACAGATAGATAGATTATGTGGCGTCGGGTTGTCATTTGACCAATCATACCCCTTTGTCAAGGTCCATGGGTTCTAACGGCAGACCGGCAGTGCTTATCTAAATGTGCATAATTGCGATGCATCTTGAAGAGCAATAGTGAAAAACAGGAAGAGTAATATTTAGTGCTGTAGTGTTTTATATAAAAAGGTAAGAGCAATTACTTTTTACTTTAGTAATAAATTCTTTTTCTTTATCAAGCTAAATTAAAATAAGCTTTATAATAAATTCAATCATACGTTTGCTAATTACCATTTCGTTAATGTTTCTTTTTAAACTTTCTCGATGTATACATCATACAGTTATATGGAACAGGTCTTAATTGCGTATATATTGCTAACAGGTTTATACCTTTTATAATAAAGAGGTATTTATATACCTCTTTATTTAATACCTTTTCAACACATTTGCTCAAAAAAAGCATTTATGAAGCCGGCACCCTAATTGCGTAACACACGATCAATCGGAATCGGTTTCATTTTGACAGTTCAACAACATTCATTGCGTTATTTATGTGTTGAGCAGACAAATTTTTCGAACTTATGAAGCAATAGATTAGCAATTTGCTTCAAAATGATTCAGATTCCGATTGATCGTGTGTTACGCAATTAGGGTACTGTATGTGTACATAGTTCGAAAGTTAAAAATTACGCACCATACAACGGAATGTGCGTTAAAATAGGTACTTTTTACCACATCCGTTGTATAGCGCCGCGCCGTGCGTATTGCAGCGTTCACTCTGTTGTTAAAACCTCACCTCTTGGGTGACCTTTTTCCTTACCTTTACTTTTACCTTTTTCTTCCAAATAATGACTTTTTGTTTTTAATGTTTATAGGGTTCTGTATCAATTCATTATTATTCCTACTATATGGGGGGCATATGGGGTATCATATGAAAGAGCGCTGTTTACACATTCTCCAACAGGAACATTCTTAAATAGAGATAATCTGAAATTTTTCTATGTGATAGAAGTTTTTTTAGGCGACTTTAATTCCAAACTTAGAGCAGTTGCTGATTAAGATAATCGAAACATCATAGGACCTAATAGATTGGGCACTAGAAACATGCCAAGTGAACGTCTAATCCAATTTGCTTATGGACAAAACTTAAGTATTAGTAATAGCTTCTGTTTCATAAAACCACATCGTCGCTGGACATGGGCATCCCCTAATGTAACACAAAAAATTAAATAGGCTTCTGCCTGTCTTCCAACAGGCAAATTATTAGTTGTCTCCGAGTTTTGGACCAAATTCGCTTCAATGGTCAAACCGACCACTGCGCATGATTGTAAGATTCAATTTCAAAATACACAGAGCACAGGTCATTCACGGAACCTTAAAATGCTTTGAGAAGTCTATGCGCTACGTGGCCTACGTGCCACACAGCTCATGCCACATTTGACCTTCTGTACGAGCGATTTGAGAACATGGTAATCTCACGAGGTGATGTGAACTAGGCACATAGATCGAGATTACTGAAAGACCCGGAATCACTGAACAATCGGCAGGGACAAGTTATCGACCAGGGAGATAACCCCCATAGACTTGGTCCTGCAGAACTGATAGACGGTTTCCCCCTGCATAAATTCCCTCTTCCGCTCCTCAACGGGTTATTTTAAAATTCTCCTAATGTTAAGAGTGTTGATTATAATCTAATAATTATTATAATCCATGTGAGACTGATTATATATAATTTAATTAATTTGATGTATCAGTCAGTCAGGACTTTGAATTTTGGTATTCAGCTGCATCAGGTTGGACTGGAAGCCGACCCCAACATAGGTGGGAAAAGACTAGGCAGATGATGAGATTATTGATGATGATAGATAATTTTATGATAGATTATGTATTTTATGTTGGTTGATTATTTTTAAATATAGAGGTAACTTTTATGTGCAATTGTGTAGATTTCAGGGATAATAAGCAAAAATGTTTTAATTTAATTTTAAATACTGATTTTAGTAATTTTGTTTCAAAATGAGTATTTTATTATTTTTTTAAGTTTAATTCTAATAGGCTGCTTTTTTTTAAATAAAAGAAATGTTTTATCGTTTTATAAAAATAGTTTTAGTTGTGTAACTTCTAAATTTGGTTGACCGTACTTTTCCAAGACATTACTTTGTTTATTTTATTTGTGGTCCCAAAATACCACTCAAAATAAATATTATATTTAAAAGGGGAATTCGGGACCGCGGTCCCGGTCCCGAAAGCCCCACGACCCAGCGCGCAGGAGACGAGCGGTCCCCACGCGGACGGGCGAAGCGCATGCCACTTGCAGGCGATTCTTCGCCGGGAAGCGAGCTGCTTGCTTGAAGGGTGCTGTTATAATGAGTCATGGGCCTTTACATTTCTTGTCCGGACAAGTTTATTCACAAAGAAATTTTAAAATTTCCTTTCGAATTAATGGAATTTTGGTGTGTAGACTAAAATAACACTAGGTCAATGTTCCACTTGGCAATATTATGCGGAAATTAACGGCAGCTCTGCTATTTGCGTAGTAGGCGCACCAGAAATAGTTTCACTTGTAATATTGCAATAGAGGAATATGTAAACAATGGCATCCGTTATCAGTTCAACACCGTAATTGCGTAATACACTATCAATGTCAAACTGAATCATTTTGAAGGATAATGCTAATCTATTACTTCATATGTTCGAAAATCTGTCTGCTCAACAACGTAAATAACGCAATGAATGTTGTTGAACTGTCAAAATGAAAACCATTGCTACTGATAGTGTGTTACGCAATTACCCCGCTGGTGTATGTGTTAATATTAAATCTCATTTCTTCATTGCTAAACAGCATTTACTTATAACCTGTAATACAACATTTTTTGGTTGAACAACCTGCACAGTCCAAAGGTCGAGACGACACGAAAAATTATATTTTGCAATGTGGAGTGTGGCTTAGAAATGCAAAATTAACCAAGGTTTCGTGGCTTCGGTCCAAAATCAAGGCATTAACTGAGTTTTGTAACCACCTTCTAATAATACGTCGTTTAAAACGATGAAGAAAATGTTACCAAATAGCAATAATTGTCAATTCGTCCTATCTTGCACTCATCACGAATGGAAGGATCAGTAGCACTTCTACTAGCAGTCCAGAAGTGAACGATGATTTTATTTAATCGCAAACGGCCTCATTACTAAACAAGGTTTATCTTTAGACCCAGGTTTAAACCAACGAGCCATTTATCGACATAAATAAAGTTCATATTACAAAAACTGACCTTAGTTGTCAATTTTGCATTAGAAACTTTACGTTTGTCGGAATAAAGCTCAAAATACAGTAGGTAACTGCCTCGAAGGTTTAGGCAAGATCTAAAGTTCTGTAATAAGACGTTACGAATTTAAAATCCCCTTAAGCCAGCTTGCACCACAAATCCTACTATAATATTATAAACTAGCTTCTGCCCGCGGCTTCGCCCGCGTGGATGTCGGAAATTATCCCACGGGAACGTGCTAACAGGATAAAATGTATGGGCTTCCCCAGGATGCCATCTATCTCTATGCCAAATCAGAAGTTCAGTGGTTTAGGCGTGAAAATGTATAACATACAGTTTCAAGTTCAAATCCTCCCCTTAAAAACTGAATTACCCCTTTTTGTCCCGTCAGTGGTAAATTTTCGACCACTTTACATACTTATTATTAATAGCTGTGCATTGCGGGTGACGTAACCTACGACAAACTTATTATTTGCGGTTGGAACAGTAATCAGGTCTAGGGATCGAACCGCAAAATAAGTTTGTTTTTTATTGTATATACTTTTCCGGCATAAAAAGTACCCAGTGTGGTGCCCAGGATATTCAAGAATACGTATACCAAGTTTCATCGTAATCGAACCGGTAGTTTTTGCGTGATGCCTGAACAAACAGACAGACAGACAGACAGACCGACAGACAGACAGACAGACAAAAAAATTTTTAATCACATTTTTGGGTTCGGTGTCGGTCTAGTAACAACCCCTGCCATTTATTTTTTTGATATTTTCAATGTACAGAATTTTCACTTCTACAGATTTATTATAAGTATAGATGTGAAAGTTTGTATGGATGGATGTTTGTTACTCTTTCACGCAAAAACTACTGAACGGATTTGGATGAAATTTGGCACACAGATGGTTTATAACCAGGATGAACATATAGGAAACTTTTTATCCCGATATTACCACGGGATCGAAACTTATGCGGGGAAACCGCGGGGCGCAGCTAGTCATTAAATATTTAGATTTAGAGCTAACCGCTTTTAAAATATCTTTCTATTTCTGAAAAGCGTTTGAAGTAGACAGAGATGAGAAATGCGATTAGTCCCAAACGTATTTAAAATATCTCATGTTTTAGCGCTTAGGGCTAATCGCATTTAGTGATTTGTGATAAAAGTCCACTGAAGCCCGGTAATATTATCTATAAATATTACCGTGACTGAAGTCACGGCACAATTGATTCCGAAGATCAATAACACAAAAACAAAATGTCCCCACGAAACGGGTTGATAATTTCGCCACTAGTTCCCACGTCAGGATGGCCGAGCGGTCTAAGGCGCCAGACTCAAGGTTCCCTTGCTCACTAAAGTGAGTCCGAGTTGTTCTGGTCCTCTCTGAGGGCGTGGGTTCGAATCCCACTTCTGACAAATCGTTTTGCTTATATTTATTTTTTTATTTGATAAGTTCTATTTTTTTAAGGTTTGATACAACAATAAACAAACCCGCTATAAGATCTCTTACGTCAAAATTTGTGTGAGACAGATTATGTTTTGTCTGAAAAGATAAGAATTACTCTTAACTTTTCAGACAAAAAATAATCTGTGTCTGTGGAAATCAGATATAACCGGCTACGTTTAGTGATATCATATCATATTGGTGATAGTTATCTGTCATAATGATACATTATATTTTAAACATACGATTGCTTGTAAATTCTGTCTGGGCTGTATCTTTTTTACCAAAATATTGTTGACCATTATATCGACGGTTGAAAGGCTAATTGATCTAAGCGACATTTTGTAAAACTTGCAGGAGGACGAATCAAAGTTTTCTTTTTTGAAAAAAAATTCACAAAAAAACAACTACTTGATTGACTTTTATTTAATTAATACAGTATATCCCTAATTAAGTAAGGAAGTTTTTTATGTTATTACTATTATAAAATGTGTATTATTTTAGAAAATTTATGTTGGTTAGCTCAAAATGCATCAACTTTAGTTATTTTTTGAGAAAGGCAAAATGGTTCAAATGCCTACCGTAAATAAAATAGCTGAAAGTAAACTCACTAAAAGTAGGCTCAAGCACCGACCTAGAAGTTTGATCCAAATGCATTAGAGGGACTACAGCATGAAACAAAATGAACCCTTACTAGATTCTAGTAGATATTGATGCTTTTTTTTATTTTTTTGAGTGTGGGAAATCATCAATTGATCCCTCACGCTCTGGGTGGAGCAGAAGGGAATGTCAGACTCTTACTGACTAAAACCCACCCGTGTTTTCTTCCTTAGCCCTTTATGTTCCAGGGCAGCGGTAACCCTTTCGGACGATCCCGCTACCCTGGCAGGCTTCGGCCCTATCGGGCCCCGTCACTTATGCTGACATCTCTTTGAGGCGCGCGTGGAACACATACACGCCGTCCGGCACGGGCCTAGTCCTGATCGGACGGAGAGCTACCCATTACTCTCCGCCCGCAGGCCCGCGCCTACGGTGGCCGGGAGTCGTCACGCAGCTCCCGACGCCCGGAGCGTCTTCCGCAGCGGCTGAGGCATGAGGTCCGTTCCCTCGCCCACCCCGCCACCTCCTACGCTAGCATGACTGCTTCGCAGAAGGAGGTGACTGCCTCCCACTCCCTCTCGCCCCGGACCATGGCTTGAACCAGGGCCGGACGCGAGAGGTCGCCGCCGCTGCCGATCGGCTCTACGAGGACACGGCGGTGCTCTGCCCAAGCAGGGCAGACCTCCACCGTATGCTCCACCGTGTCCTTTGGGTAATCCTGGCAGTGATGACACCCGGGCGTCTCCTCCCGCCTGATGATGTGCAGGAACCTCCCGAAACATCCGTGTCCGGAGAGGACCTGCGTCAGTCGGTGGGTGAGAACGCCGTGACGTCTCTCTAGCCACTCCTCAAAGGGCACGCCACGATAGCGGCGGTAAGACTCCTCTTACCGCCGCTATCGTAGCGTGCCTTGCGCTGGGTTGCGTGCGATAGTCGCTCCTTTCATGCCGCCATGAGATCGCGCCGAAGGTTCGTCCGCTCCGCCGTGGTTTGCCGCGGATGCGGAGTTTCCCCCCGGCGTAGTGCTTCCGCGCGCCAATCATATAGGTGCGCGAGGACTATCGCCTCCAGATCCCATGGCGGCAGTCCGGTAAGGAGGCTTGCCGCCTCGCCCGAGATCGTGCGGTAGCCCCGGATCAGCCTTATGGCTACCACCTTTTGAGGCGCGTTCAGGTAGTGTGCGGCTCGCAGCCTCAGCCCTCAGGTTGGGCAAGATCCACTTTAGGGCGGCCCCGGCCTGTTCCAGTTTGGGGGCCAAACGTCGGAAATGCTCGACGAAGTTCCACCGGCTGTCGAGGACGAGACCCAGGTATCTCATTGTTGCCTTGACGCCGACGCGAACCCCTCCGACCATCAGAGATATTGATGCTTAGGCCATCATAATTCAGCAACGTCCATAAGATATTTTTGAGGTTGGTATGCCACTCTATTCAATTTTAGACAGTGTCTTGTATAATTTAAAAAAAAACATTTTTGTGTAGAGGAATCATTCAAGATTTTGATTTAATGTGTCTTTATTATCGATTTAACAAGGTATTAGATAAGGTGGTATATCACCCTAAGCCTAGGTAGTAGTGTCGCCACGGAATAAATTAATACTACATTGTACTTTAGTATCACTTTATAAATAAATGCAAAACAAAAAATGCAATGCAAAATGGGCCAAACGACATAGCTTATTGTTTTGGTTTAATGCAAAATAGGCCAAACGACAAAACCACAACCATAGCGAAAAAGCCAAATGCCTTAATCGACACACGTTCTAAAACTTCGAAAAATCAAAATAGCTTAAGTCATCGAGTCCTCAAATTTGTCTAATTTTGTGTCGCATAGATCAATGAGCTTAGAAATGAGGCCTGTTTTGCAGTGGGTGCTAAGCGCCAAAAATGTAGTCAAAAAAAATTGAAAACTGGCTCAAAAGACGGAGAAAAATTTGCTGATTCCGAATATGTATATAACTCAATATCGCAAAAAATGTCGCTTAGACCAATTAGCCTTTCAACCGTCGATATGTATTTTCTTTTTTTTTCAACAGCGAAACGGAGATTGCAAACGTTGGGCCCAAATGTAATAAAGTTGAGATATGATCTAAAAAATTAGTCATATTTTTGGAACGAAGTTCCTTATCGCGCGTTGCGAAAGGGGGCTAGACGGAAAAAATTAAGACCAAAAATTGGAACGACACTTTTTGCTATAGTTGTAAGCCGTGCGGTGTTCGCGTGTTTCTCTGTCTGCCTCTCTCTCTCTCTTTCTCTTATAGAAAGCAAGCCAGTTATACTTCGTTCCATCCGGGTGTCCCTTGACACCTCTCAAGTTTTTTTTATCTTAGAATATGAAAAATCACCTCAATTCTCAATCTGGAAGCGGAGAAATATGAGAAAGATAGTTTTCGTGTGATTATCGATTAAGTAATCGATTACAGTTACGAAAATAAAACCTCTGCACTAAATAATTAACTCGAAGTAATTAATTGCACTATACCTATATGTATACTTATATGTAATACTAGCTTCTGCCCGCGGCTTCGCCCGCGTGGATGTCGGAAATTTACCCACGGGAACGTGCTAACAGGATAAAATGTATGTGCTTCCCCAGAATGCCATCTATGTCGCGGCCCTTTGTGGCTAATTACAATAGAAAACCAATTGTGTCTCATTATTGGTGATTAAGAGGGTACCTATATGATATCTTCACCTAAGTACCTAACTAATTTAAAAAAAAAACTCAATAACAGAAAATTAAATACCTACCTACCTAAATAAACCTATTTCTGATGATAACTAATCTAAACTCAATAAATAAGCAAAATCCCTAAAAACTAATATCTATACGAATGACTAAACCTACCTAACAGTATTATAAAATAACCTACGGTCACTACGTACACTATCAAATATACTACCTATACTTTAAAATTAAAATCTATACCTACGACTCATATAAAAATAAACCTAAATAACTCTAAAAACTAAAAGGAATAAAAATGAACTCCACTGCGGGTGACCCAACCTACGACAAACTTAGTATTTGCGGTTGGTACAGTACAGACAGTGGTAGTCGGGTATAGGGATCGAACCGCAAAATTAAGTTTGTTTTTTATTGTATATACTTTTCCGGGATAAAAAGTACCCAGTGTGGTGCCCAGGATATTAAAGAATAATTATACCAAGTTTCATCGTAATCGAACCGGTAGTTTTTGCGTGATGCCTGAACAAACAGACAGACAGACAGACAGACAGACAGACAGACAGACAAAAATTTTTTTAATCACATTTTTGGGTTCGGTGTCGGTCAAGTAACACCCCCTGCCATTTATTTTTTGGATATTTTCAATGTACAGAATTTTCACTTCTACAGATTTATTATAAGTATAGATATAGATAGTGCATATAATTACAGGCACCACTGCTTTGTATTTTACGGTTTCCGACCCTGCCTACCTTGTACGACCCGTACTATCACACTGGACACAGTGGACAACGTAGATCGCCCACACGTTTGACTTGGAATTGTTATTTTGGATTTTACCGCCGGCTTGTGGATTGGATATTGTTCAAACTATGGATCGCTGTGTGAATTGTGGAATAACAACTGCAGTGCGATTCTGTAACCATCTCACCGTGAAAACTTAGGTTAAGTGAGCGTGGAGTGAGCTGTCATTTCAACTAATGCTAGGGATTGACACTATTGACAGCTCTCTCTAAGCTCACTTCACCTAACTCTTCACGGTTAGATTTTTACAGAATCGATCTGTTGGTCACTGCAATACACTGGACCCTTACGATGGTCCAATACCTCCTAGTTACTTAGGGGTCGCATACAATCCCAACATAGGTATTGGTATTGTATAGGTATTGTAGGGAGACGAACTGTGGACTGCTGCGCCGATATAATGTGCGTTATAATGGTAGCTTGGCTGGGCTAGCTACCAAGATTATAATATGGTACCACCTGCACAATTCCTAGACGACATTGATTTTTTATTTCATTTTAGACATCCTTTCCATATTATTAACCTTTTTCCTACCTTCTTCATCCAAACTAATATTATAAATGCGAAAGTAACTCTGTCTGTCTGTCTGTCTTTGCTTCACGCCTAAACTACTGAACCGATTTGTGTGAAATTTGGTACAGACATAGTTTGGAACTTGAGAATGGACATAGGATAGTTTTTATTACAAAAAATAAAATAAAAAATAAAATTTATTCCGGACATACAGCGCCATCTATTGGTCAAGAGTCGGCATCAATTCAGTACTGAAAATTCATCGGAAAAATGTAAATAAATAGTAAGAACTATTTGGGTAAAACCAAAAATCTGCCGGAAGTCACTATTCCACGCGAACGAAGTCGCGGGCAAAAGCTAGTATTGTCATATATTGTTTCTAATAACACATTAAAGCGAAGGGTTTTCTCTATAAATGGTCTCATAGGAATGCTAGAATCCGGACAAATGTATTGTGATGTGTCTTGCGTTGCGCGGGAGTCGATTCAGACGATCATACTTTCTCAATGCAACTGGGCGGAACAGCTTGTTATATTATCATATCTACGTTTTGTATGTCATCTGTCTATACATAAACTAATAAAGAAGCTGAAGAGTTTGTTTAATTAAACGCGAATACACATATGGAAGTACCAGTCGAATTTGAAAAATTATTTTAGCATTCGATACCCCAATTCTTGAGGAAAGTTATAGGCTACCTAAAATCACGACTCTAGGACTATCAGGAGCCAAACAAAAAAAGTCAGAAATAACGCTAAACTTAAACAAAGTAATACCGCGGGCTGGCCATGCGATGCGACGGGGTAGGTCGGAGGCAGAAGCTAAAACTTCGAAGACATGTGACATCTACCACCCGCACTGGGGCCGCTTGGTAGATCACAGCTCACTCTCTCTCGAAGATAGCGAGGCCTGTGTTCCAGTAGCGAGAACATTATGGGCATCGCGCCGGCAGGACCCAACATGCTGCTGCGTCCAGCAATCCCGACGACGCAGTTGTACGTGTCCAGACTGCACCACTCTACGAAGGTCGAGGAGATCGTGGAGTACATGCGTGTGTAGACCAACTGGACTTTGAGGGTCGAGAAGTTGGAGTCGCGTCACAACACGAACTTCAAGTCGTTCGTGTTGCGTGTTCCTACACATCATCTCGAGAAGTTCCTCAAGGAAGAGTTCTGGCCGAAGGGTGTTGTGTACCGCCGGTTTCGTGACCGGCTACATGACACCAGTCAGCGAAACACGACGCAGACACTTCGTGTGCGTTAGTTCGTTTTTTTAGGGTAATTATAATGTTGTATGTATTTATAGTATTTTTAAGCTATATTAATATTGTATTGTATGTTTTTTTATGGGCCTTGATGCCTGAATTAAATGGATTAATAAATAAATGCAGTACAGTAGGTACAGACAGATAATAATATAAATATTTACTTTTTTTGTTGCGAATTGAATGCATATAATGCCCTAAACGTGTATCGTGTCTTATCTTATCTAAATAAACGTGCATCATCTTTCAAATGCGTGGTATCCACGTGTGTCCAGTATCCACACACAAAACCTATTTTAAGTCAGTCATCCAAGGAAAGCGTGGCACGGGGCCCCTTGTAGAATAACTCATCGGCTGTTGTTGAGAATCGGATCCAACACCTTGCGCGCGGTCAGTATGAACCATAGAAATGTAAAAAAACAGAAGTGGCAAGGGGGCGTGTCTGTGTCGTCGCGGCATGTTCAAAATGGCCATGTCTGTCTAAATGGCCGTCTCCGCAAACGCGCTTTCGACCGTGATCGTGAAAAATATAAGAATGCCGTGTTGTTCAGTGGTTTCTTGTAAAAACCGAAGCCAAAACCAAGACTTTGTAAATCGCGGAATCACTTACCATATATAAATATAAGTATTTTATTATATTTGTCTTTAAAATCATGAAAAACAACAAATTGTAAAATATTTCTTGCTTTTACTACGTTAATTTTGTTTTCAAATATCGCAGCGACTGTACTTATTTCGCAGTTAGTACATTGCTCCTTAACCACTGTCCACTACCTAAGCATGTCGCCAAGTGACTAGACAAGGAATGCAAAAATCACAAAACGATACTTTATTTAGGCGGTGCATCGCTGCTTCTTGCGGCCAGCTGGTAATGTGGCTGTGCAGATCCACGTAGGCTATCGACAACAATGTCGATTACCCAACGAATATAAATAGTTAATTTTACAGTTAGTCAACAGTTTTAAACCGATTGGAAGACCTAAAAATGAAATCCGGTTGGAAGACCCTTGAGAAGATGTAAAATAATGTTAAATTTTTTTATTAACTCATTTTTTTTGCTATTTTTTATTGATTTATAATATCATATTTTCTAGACATAGGTATCCTTTTTTATTTATTTTAGAACCCCAAATTTTTTTAGTACAATAATAAATGGGAGAATCGATAACTTTCCGATTTTGTCAATCACTAGCGTATATGTAAAATAAATGGCTTTTGCACAGCACAACGATGACGACAGATGTTTTTGAGTGAGTAAGTTGTACGGTGCATGGTAAATGCACGCTGTGTTTAATGAGTTAAGGCACGGTAATATTACCGTGGTTAAGGTTACAAATGATTGTGTAGTACGTTCTGATTTATGAATTGCAAGTGTGTGACGCGACTTTGTATCCATTGCTTTTACTGAACTACATGTGTAGTAGTGGCGCGGTAGTGGGATTGTCTTAGCGACATGGAGTTCTGATACCTTTTCAACATGGCATATTGAAAATGTATCATCATGTTGGCATATCTCCTTCTATCCTATATGTATCTATGGTATGAACTATGAAGCTATGAACACACGCGACACGGCTCGGCCCGATGACGCGTCGATGTCGCTTCCATGTACTCCACCGTGACGGACGATACTCCTAACTTGATTTATTAATTGTTTGTCCGGTATTTTATAATAAGCACGGCAAAAAACCATTGCCTACTTCAAACTCAAACCATTTATTTCAATTATACCATTTACAGGCACTTTTGAATTATCAAAGAGTCGGTCAGTTAGTAGGAAAGTTGAAGATAAACTAGATTCCGCCCGCGACTTCATCCGCGTGAAATATATTTTTCTCTTGACCTGCCCGCGCTATTACTTCGTTTTCGCTTAGGGTCAACTCACACCGAAAGAGCGGCGAAGGGCAGCGAAGCGCAGCGACCAGACCCAGTCGCACGGCTCCGTTTATGGAATTCGCCGGAATTCTCGCGGCGCCGCGGGCATCCGCGCGACTCGTTCTAGTTTCTCATGCGATAATAAGTATTATAGTAATGAAAATAAAGTTAAAATTCATATGACACTGAAACTGCGCTCCGCTTCGCTGCGCTTCGACGCTCTTTTGGTGTGAGTTGAGCCTTAGGATTCTTTCCGACTTTTTTTCTCTTTTTGCACAGCTCCATTAGTTTAAGAACTCAGTTATTAAGGTTAAATAAAAAAATCGGACTACTGTAAAAAGTTATGCGTGGTCAAATATAAAAAAAAAAAATGTGCCAAGGGCCGTGGCGTAACTCTTTTGAACAACCCCGATCGCCTGGCAGATGGTTATTCTGGCCTTACAACTGAAATAATTCGCTAAGCGACACCAGTCTATCATCACATTTGTAGAACCTTGTATACACCCGAGCCTCTATATATTAGTTCTCAATAACAATGATTTACAAGGAACAATGAAGGCATCATCTGAACAGCGCGTGCCGACTGATTGGCTCGTTATAGTACAAATGATGATAACTCAGTAATATCGGTAGATTCCACACGACCGTCGAGAACAACTTACTACTGATTGTTTTCAATCATTCATTCGGGATTCCTTATTTCAACAGAATCTTGAATAAGGATGATTGATGCTATCAAAGAAAAATTGTGTGAGTTTTTTAGAATGGTCACCCATTAAACGTACGACGACATCGCGGCAGACCAAGGCGAAGCTGGCGGGACGGGCTTGACTCCTACGGAAAGAGGGCGGCCTTAGCCTTAGCCTGGTGAGATTAGATTTAGCAGTGGGCTGGTTAGATTAGATTTAGAATCATGTGGGGACAATGTGCTCTTCAAAAGATGGTTTAGAAAAATGATGTTGGCTACTGCAGTCAATAGCAGGCAGCAGGATTATGAGGAGGGATGAAACGCTTGTAACTAAAAGAGCGATAAATATAAATGTTGATGGATGGAGGGTGAGGAAGAACAAAGAAAAACTGTATGGGTGGTTGATACGAAAGAAAAAGGAGTGAATGATACAGTGACTGACAGGGGAGAGTGGAGGAAGACAAAACGTGTTACGGAGACCCTAAGTAACAAGGGAAAAGGGCAGGAAGATGATGAGCAGGCTGCAGGACTATCTTGACCTAAGACTTCAGTCTGTAGCCCCCACTAACGCCACCCATGGGTTGACAGAGAAAGGTTTAAATTCACTAATTATCAGCAAGTACTACAAACATGTCAGTTGTCATCTAAACAGAAGTTGTCTTTGGGCGTCTAGTATTTCACATAATATTAATTTGGTTATTTAAAACAGGTATTAAAATAATGCATCCTGAAAACCACTCGGACCCTACACAAAAAATTAAATAATTTTCCGAGCCTTTTCCCAAATATGTTGGGGTCGACTTCCAGTCTAACCGGATGCAGCTGAATACAAGTATTTTACATGGTGCGACTGCCTATCTGACCTCCACGAGCCAGTTACTGGGTAATACGATACCCCTTGGTAAGACTGGTTGTCAGACTTTCGGGCTTCTGACACCCGTAACGACTATGACAGCCGGGTGCAACGGCTTAACGTGCTTTCCAAGGCACGGAGGGGTCTCGGCCCTACACCACAATAAATCGTAATAACCGAGTTGAGGCAGCCCACGCACCTAATAAAACAGAGGCATCTGCCATTTTTAGTACGCTTGGTTCAATATTACTATCCGTAACGACACTATTTGGCAAGTGCAGCGAAACTTTTCCTGTTTACTCCTGGTAGCCTAGTACACACAATAATATGACAGGTGATATGTGACAAAATCATGTCGCGTCCCATGAAATTGGACGGATACCGTGACAAATGTCGCCATCCTGCGGGGTGATTGCGTACCACACTGTCAGTAGGAATGGCTTTCGTTTTGACATTTCAACAACATTCATTGCGTTATTTACATCGTTGAGCAGACAATTTTTTCGAACATAATGATGCAGCAATTGATTAGCAATATCCTTCAAAATGATTTAGATTGTTAGTGTGTTACGCAATTAGGGTACTCTGTGCTTTAGCCTATGATCAAGGTCTTAGTAGTGGGAGCGTTATAGGTTGATTGTATATATTATGTATAAAACCAGACCATTTGGCAAGTGCATTGTTTACTTTGAACGCAAAACAGTTCCTGTTTACTCCTGGTAGCCTTGTACATACAATATTATGACAGGAGATATGTGACAAAATCATGTCGAGTCCATTGAATTATTTATACGGGTCAAATTAAATTAGCTAGCAAAACTGCTGACGTGATGGTTTATTAAACTAAACAAGATCAAATAAAATAAAGATTGATGTTTTCTTTTTGGGACTTTTTGCGTCAACGACCGCTGTTGGTGTTGTTACTTGAAGTATGACTTGAGCAAATCTACTTTGTTTTTTTTTTTATCGTGTTTAGACATTGATACTTATCACGAATGTGAAGTTTACTAAAACTGACTTTTTAAACTGATATTTCAAGTGACCACAGTAAAAAAAAAACTTTTTTAATTATCATTTTTAGAAATTAGACGACTACCCTGACAATTATGTCGCCATCGTAAACTGTGATAAATGATTTTATTTAGTAAGTAGCTTTGTACAAACTCTTTTACACGTCAATCATATTTTAAAAACTAGATGAGGTAGGCGTTTCCTATCTAACTAGTCTGAGAAGAAACTCCGCAACAAAGTCAGAGGTCACAGTCTCTTTTAAAGTCCAGACATCATCTTGGCCAGATCATATGAAGACCATTTAGATCAATGTCTGAGATGGTCTTTTGAGGAAAGAACCACACAGATTGAGAGGACCTGTCCGGTCAGACTTCATGTTATGAAAGTAAGTCGGGTCCAATACTACTGGGCCACCACTAAGAGCAGTGGTAGCCCAGTGGTAGGTAATGGACCCGACTTATGAGCTGTAGGTCGTGAGTTCGAACCCAGACAGGCACTTCACTTTGTGTAAATTATTTCATCACCACTGCTCTCAAAACGGTGAAGGAAAACATTGTGAGGAAACCGGCATGTCCTAGACACAAAAATTCGAAGACATGTGACTTCCACCAACCCGCACTGGACCCGCGTGGTGGATTATGGCCCACTCCCTCTCACAGAGAGGAGGCCTGTGTGTCCCAGCAGTGGGAACATTATAGGCTGATTAGGTTTAGGAAAACCATATTTAGTTATTTCGGACACACGAAATAAACTCAAACGATAGGAATTTTCGGGCATATCGCACGAGCAGGTACGAAAAGTCAATGAATCAGTGGCGCTATGTCAACACGTAAAATGCATTTAACGTCTGAAATATAGTCCATTGGAATAAAACGCATATTGCTGCATTTGCGCACTTTTACGTTATTGCGTTTTACTAAACCATAACCTTCACCACACAATCCCTACTAACCCATATTTCATAATGCACATCGTAAAACACAATGCATTCATGGTGCGCTAGCGCACTGCACAGCCACGTGACGGTGACGTCATCGGAGTAGTTGCCAAGTGCACATTACACTTATCTATTCGTGCGACGCGGACGTATCTTTATGAGACGCGTAATTACGGCTTCTACATTAATGTAGGTCCTGCCGGTCGATTCTGTAAAAATCTCACCGTGAAAACTCAAGTGAAGTGAGCTTGATGTGAGTTGTCAGTAGTGTTATAGAGGTATGAGGAACAGGATGGAAAGTTCACTCATCCTCCATAGAAAAGGGAGGATCCTCCGACCAGACGGGTGTTGTGTCTGGTGGGCAACTGCCCAATGATTGATGTTTGGAAATTGTAACTATGCTAATTGCGCGGTAAACTCTGCTTGCGAGATGCAGGATTTGCGTGACGTCAGTATGACGCGTTGTTCGCATGTGGCGTTGTAGATACCGCTACATTCCCTAGCATTGTTTGGAATGACAGCTCACTCCACGCTCACTTCACCTAAGTTTTCACGGTGAGATGGTTTACAGAATCGCACTGCTGCACCCTAATTGCGTAACACACTATCAATCTCAATCTGAATCATTTTGAAGGATGTTGCTAATCCATTGCTTCATATGTTCGAAAAATATGTCTGCTCAACAACGTTTAACGCAATGAATGTTGTTGAACTGTCAAAATGAAACCCATTGCTACTGATAGTGTGCGCAATTACCCCGCTGTTTCGTGATCAGCCAGATAGCCGGACTTCATTTCATAACAAAGAGTAAATTTCCATTATGAAAGATAATATCTAGGTGGAAGATCAACGTACAAAAATAAACGTTGCATTAATTTCATTTCACAACCAGCCCATGGAAAGCCGTAAACATTATTACTGCTCCAAAACAGAAGTGTGAGTCCAGTACCCTAATTTGTAACACACTTTCAATCACAATCCGAATGAATTTGAAAGATATTGCTAATCCATTGCTTCTTATGTTCGAAAAATTTGTCTGCTCAACAACGCTCATAACGTAAATGAAAGCCATGGCTACTGTTAGTGTGTTACGCAGTACGCTATTACCCCGCAGCCCACGGAAAGCCATTTGATTTAAAATAAAAAAATAAAATTCAACTAACTGTTAGAGGCGACTGTATGTAAGTACACCGTTAAATTTTGATCGTTTTCTTTTAATCCTTAAAAGGGGTCATTGTACTCATCATTATGAACAACTTTTACTACGGGACCAACCCTGAAATCGTGAAAAAAAATCAGTTTATCCATACATTATGTCGAGTTATGCGAACATAAAACTATGAATCAACTGTTTTTTTATTTTTTTTATTAGTACATTGGCTCCTTGGATTAAAACGATCAAAATTTAACGGTATATAATTATATATTTTATAAATATGTATCATTGTAGATATTTGTGTATCATAAGTTAAATCCTGTTTATGTATCTGTGTACCTTTTTCATTTATAACTTACTAGCTGTTGCCCGCGACTTCGTCTGCGATCCAGGATGAAAAGTAGCCTATGTCCTTCTCTAGATCATGGTCTAGATGAAATTTGACACATGAAATTTTATCTAAATCCGTTCTGCTGTTTTAGCGTAAAAGCGTAATTCTTAAGTTTTCTAATTTTCTGCGCAACTTTTTTTTTCCGTAAGGACCTTCTACAAGGTATTAGAAAACTTAAAAAAAAAGATAGATTAAATCGGTAAAGTCGTTCTCAAGTTATGGCGTGATCAAGGGAAATAGGGATTAATTTTTATAAATATATAGATTAAAATATATTTTTAATAGTTTCTACATCATTGTTGCTCTCAACCAAAGCACCTGCCATCTAATCTCTTCACCACCTTTGGTTGACTGGTAGACAATGCGCTTTTGAACCTTTTTTATGTGCGAAACGCACAGTGATCGATGGCGAAACGTTTAAATAAATAAAAATATTAGTACTCCGTAGGGTTGCCTTTAGGTTGTACTTAGCTGTTCTACAGGAGACAAACTGGCTTATTTTTAGCCTCGGATCTACAGTGTCTGTTTCCGAACGTTTGAGACGATGCTTCAGGTCCAAAGTCCAATGTACTCTTATGTAAATAAGGTCGTTTGTTTGTTATTTTATCACGCCAATAGAGCATGCATACTTATTGCACATTAATCTGATAACAATGGTTAGTTTTTTAATCCAGTTGATGATTACGTCAAGATTGGATTCACACTTTTACTTATTTGACTTCGACTTGAATTACGCATTCGACTTGTTAATATTAATATCCCAGTGTTGTTTTGCAATGCTTTGAGACTTTGGACCAAATTTAAGAGGCCGGTGTTTTTAACGTAACAAGCTGCAATAACTCTCCCTTTAAAAAAAAAAACAGAGATTACTCAATATTTAGAGATCGGAGTTGCCTCAGGGATGTATACTTGGGCCGCGTATTTGGTAGTCCTTTTTTTTTTTTTTTTGGGTGGGAAATCATCATATGACCCCCTCCCGCTCTGGGCGGAGCGGAAGGGAGTGTCAGACTTTTACTGACTAAAACCCACCCGTGTTCCTTCAGTTGCCTGTGCCAAGGGCCACGGTACCTCTTTCGAATATCCCGCAGCCCTGCGGCGTAGTCCTGCGGTGGCAACGGAAATTACACTACTTTTCAACAGTTTCAAATCATTATCACCTGCGTAACTTTGTTGGATTCGTTTTTGGGTTAGGCTTCCAAATAAGTTGAAACTGGACCGATGAGCAGTTTCAACTAATTACAGATTTATGATAAGATGAATCTTAGAATGACAAATCGAACTGCGATAAAACAAATTTTCGCAGAGATTCAGCATGTTTGATGAATGATATGTAGTGCAATATGTATTTAGGTATATGCACCACCATAAAAAAGATATTTCTAGTGCGGAGACATATGTAATATGTGTCGTTTATATTATAGAAGTAATGCCCGTGCATGAAATAGTACTTACAAATTTTCCATTCCTTAATCCAACTTTGCCATGGTTCACTGCTAACGACACTGCATTCTTTAAGGCACTCATTTTACCTGCAAATAAGAAAAACACTGTCAATAGAAAAGTCAGGAGTCAAGACAATGATGGGAATAAAAATTTTTTTTTTTTTTTTAAATGGGGGACAAACCCCTGCTTTATAATTTCACGATTCAACTAAATCAAAAGACATTTATAAAGCTGTTAAAATACACCCGAAGCACTCTTCCAAAGATGCACGTTGACTAGATAAGCATTCGTTTGACTGACAAAACAAAATCCCTCTCGTGACTATAATAATTTATAACAATTTTGAGTAATCGGCCATTTACTGTGCATCTGAAGGTATTTTTGTCCAGAAGGTCTTATAATCGCAATAGACATTAGCTACATGAAATGGTAAACACAACCAAATTATTCAATACATTAGGGCAAGGTGCGAAGAAGTCTCGAACTTAGACCATACCATCCACCATTTATGTACTAGATAAAGGGTCTAAATTACATGAATATTAAGTATAAGGTGATGGTTAGACCCCATGGTAAAGTTCTATAGCCATATTCAGCGGAGGCAGATGCACTACACTCCTTTACCAAAATAAAATCGACCATCTTGACGACAGTTAATTCCGATTTAGCCTGTCCTTTACTGCCCTCTCCCAGCGACGCCCTGGCCTAAGCCGAGGTCCGTACCCCACAGGGCGTGCCCTCAGCGTGTACTCACTTAATTTTTAAGTTTTTTAAGCCCTGGCTGGGTCATCCACAGGCAAGCCCGATTACGCAGACGACAACCTCCTAGGTTTAACGGCGAGTTGCCATTCATTAAAAAAAATGGACGACATCGACAGTTAGATTATATACCAGGGGGTCTACTCCGAAGTAGTATCGGCAGAATGTTCGGCCGTTTCCTGCTACGAAGTTACCATTTGGTCCGGTCGGTTCGGATCCTACACTCTTTCGAATATTGACTATGGTCCCGAGTTCCCGACCCAACTGAGCCGATCCGAACTTTTTTCGAATTTTTAATAATATTCGGTTCGGCCATGTGTCGGTCCAATCCGAACATTCGCACTTTGCACTTCGGAGTAGGCCCCCAGGAAATGCAGACCTTTCTCTATCACCTTATAGCGTTACGACTTCGTCAATACCAAATCTTCGTTCGTACAAATGGGTGTTTCAAATATCAACAAAAACAATGTTGCAGAATTAATAAAAATCTGAGGATTACTCCGCTGCTTGTATTCGATGTAACAATCATTTTGACACAAGTGCCCAATCATTGCCTTATTATTAGTTATACGTAACGTCTACGCTGTTTTGAGATCAGGGTCGTGAGTTCGGTACCCTCTCCGGCCAACTAGATTATGTTTAAGACTTCGTTCAGTAGCGCTATGCAATGCCGGCTGCATTTAACTGCTTACAAAAATGGATAAACTGTCTGACTGACTTAAACGATCAACGCGCCTAAACCAAAGGCGTTGGAAACTAGTTTTTTCCAACAGCAGAATCTTTTATAGCGTAGGAAACCACGAAGGAAAAACTTTTGGGAATTCCATCGCTAATTTGAAAAATTAAAGACGAAAGTTCAAAATGAGTAATTACGAATTCCAAACGGATAAAGTCGAAGACAAAACGTGGGGCCTATTTGCCTATAGACAAGGCTTATTGTATATGCGCGTTCCAGCAATTCGTGTCGTCTGCGAGTTGATCGACGCATGGCGCGTTCTCCTAAATTTCACGCGGACGAAGTCGCGGGCAGAAGCTAGTCACATATAATTTTGACTTCGAAAGTGATATACATATAAACCTTCAAGCAGTAGTGGATGCAAATATAAGTCAAGCATTTTGACAGCAAGCAATGATAAGGTATTTGACTGCTTTTAATAGAATTAACATAATGTAACACATTCAATTGATGAAAAAATGTGGAAGCAGTGTATGGAAAAATTTGCGAGACGGAACTGCGCGACATACACCACCAAGGTCAAGGAAAACCGGTATGATCAGCTACCAGCCAAGCTCCCAAACCTCGTGTCTTCTTGCTGGTGCCTGCTGCTGCAGCGGACGTTACGATGGGCGACACAAACCAGGATATACAATTGAACTTGAAGAATATTTGGCTTTGGACGGAAGTTCAACACAGCTCGCTTGGCAGTCAATATGCCTAGCCTTTTCCCAACTATGTTGAGGTTGGCTTCCAGTCTAAATGGATGTTGCTGAATACCAGTATCTTACATGGAGCGACTGCCTATCTGAAACTACCCAGTTTCTGGATAATACGAGACCCCTTGGTAAGACTAGTTGTCAGACTTTCGACCTTCTGACGATCCGTAACGACTGTCAAACATCCACGAATGACAGTCGGGGCCAACAGCTTAACGGGCTTCCCGAGGCACGGAGGGGTCTTGGTATGTAAAGATGGTCACCCATCCACGGAACACAACCGCGGCAAGCGTAGCTTAACCTGTTCCATCGACCCGTGCGGCTGTTATTACTGAGCCACAAGCCCCTCAGGCAATATCACGCAACTTATTGCCGGGCAAACTCACTAAAACTGTTTAAGACAGACACAACTGCATAGTCATGTAAGTAATTGAAATAGGTGAGCATTTTATTCCTTTGTAATTACAAATGGTTTCATAGTTTGAAACAATAAGTCTTACATGACACATTGACTTCTGATCCCTGGCGCCAACTTTATCACAGTTACATAGGGACTCTTGTTTATAAAATGTTAATTAGTCATTGGTTGTCCTATTCTTTAGGCACAGGTAAAGTGTGTTATTGTAAGTAATTGTTCTGTTCTATCTAACAACTATTTGTTCGAAGGCTGCAGTTCTCTGAATGAAAAAATATGTAGACTGTAGCTGTGTTCTTCAGCTAATTTACATTCCATCGTCTCTTAATCAGCTATCTACTTTAGGGCTGGTTTTTCCAACGCCAGATAACTTTATCGGAGGAATAATTTTGAATTTTTGACAGATCTTCAATGCAAAAACTGTCAGACGTAAATTTTATTCCAAGAATAGAAATTATTAGTTGATTGAAAAATCAGCCCTTAGTGAAATATATTCTAAGTTGATATTTCATCATTGATTGTTTTTTTTTTAATTTGTAACAAAAAGGTCCTAAAAAAGTTTTTGGTTGCCATGGAAATTGAACATTGTTAAGTACATACAGTTTGTTGTTCCATAACTTGAAAATGATGTCAAATTCTTAATTCAATTAGAGGTAATTTATTGTTCAAACAATTGGAACATTTTTTTTTTTCTAAGGGTGAAGTTCTCTGAATGACTTCATAAAAAAGAGGAGGTTCTCAATTTGGATGTTTAATACTTTTCTAAGGCTGAAGTTCTCTGAATGAAGAAATATGACACTTATTTATTAAATTTTAAAATGTATCGGAATAACAAGGACTCCATGAGGCAGACTCAACCTAGCATGGAGTTCATAAGCAAAATAATCTACCTGTCTTACTTTTTTTTTTGCCTAAACCTTGCTATTAGGGAAATGTAAAGCTTTGTTTTGGCAAATAAACAAAAATACTTTTATAAGAAAAATTGAGGTTCATGGCTTGGACATTTAAAAAATGTTTAATATTACTATAAGACCAGACCAGGGGTCTTATAATATTATTAAACATTTTATTGTTATATTGAATGAAGTTCAAAGTATACAGCATATTGCAATGGCTGGTTAAGTTACTATCTCAACTTAAATGTAGGTTTTAGATAAGATTTATGTCTATAACAATCTATAAAATGAGCAACAATGTCTTAACTTAATACTAGCAGAGTGTTAAAAATTTAATTTAATTTGATAAACAGAAGAGTTTGTTCTAATAAGAACTTAAAGAGAAAAGTTTAAAAAATGGAATAGTTTTTCTTTATGGCCAGCAGCAAGGCTGTTATGTTCTTCCTTGTTATTCTTGCTATACTCAAGTGTTGAAAGTGTTCCTTGATTAAATATTTATTTTTGGTGTAGTTAGTTTGGTGGTAGTTATATTATTAATATAAATGATGTACAGACGCCAGCACATCAAGCTACTACAATCTGTCAAATTTCTTTAATAGATTTTCAACTTTATCTCTGAACTGTCTCTGACAGTTTCGGGTAGCTTGCCAGTTAGTAGCAACATTGTGGAGAAATAGTGATGCCAAACATGTAACTATCCAGTGTATAATATTAGTTTCAAGGTTATCACTAATATAGTTAGAGCATGTATCCAGATAGCAGTTAGATAAATGGAGAGTATTTTTTTATTTCAGCCGAACTTATCTCATTATTTTTAGTTTTCGGAGTTCTGTATTTTTATATTTTTTTCTAAAAGTACAACCACAATTTTGAGAATGTATCAGATACATAAATAAGCATATTATTGTGTTTTTTTTATTTATAGTTACATCGATTATCGATATGATAATAAAAAATAATAATTTAGTAGGTTGGACTGGTTTGCCTACCCGTTGTCGTAAATTATGACACATTTATAAAATAATTTGAATAGATTTCTACTTAGAATGTATGTCTGAAGTATCGGTGCCACATTAGTTATAATTTCCCTTCACGCCCGGCAAGTTCTAAAGTGCACATATTCCTGCGAACAGTTACATTAATATTAATCAGTAAATAAACAACTTACCGATTAAAACCTAAACTTGGAAACGACAAAATTCAGATGACTGTAACAGATTAAAACTTAGGAGAAACTATTCGACACAACAGAGGTACTTAACACTACAAAAACTAAAATTTATTTTCGTAAAGCAACAGTGAAAAAACACGCACTCACTGCGTGATTTGACGCACAGAGTACTTTTATTTTACTTACGGATTTGACGTGCCGTATTTGCCAATATTGCCAGTTGCCTTATAAAAATGTAGGTACTCTGTGGTATTTGGGTGTACGGAACGGACAGTGGACACCACAAAAATTGTAGATGTTTTTCAAGTAGTTAATGAGGGGCCAGTGGCTAAATAATAACAGCCGCACAGGTCGATCGGTCAGGTTAAGCTACGCTTGCCGCGGTTGGTCTGTGGATGGGTGACCATCTTTACATACCGAGACCCCTCCGTGCCTCGGAAAGCACGTTAAGCCGTTGGTCCCGGCTGTCTTTCGTGGATCTTTGACAGTCGTTACGGGTAGTCAGAAGCCCGAAAGTCTGACAACCAGTCTTACCAAGGGGTATCGTATTACCCAGTAACTGGGTTGTGGAGGTCAGATAGGCAGTCGCTCCATGTAAAATACTGGTATTCAGCTGCAACCGGTTAGACTGGAAGCCGACCCCAACATAGTTGGGAAAAGGCTAGGCAGATGATGATGATTCAATTCAAGTAGTTATTTTAGAGGGTAACATTGGATGATTGTACTGATAGTCCGATAGTCAGTCAGATTGATTAGAATGACGTCCAGTGAAAATAAAGCACTACGTTCAGAAATTGTAACATCTGAACTGGACGTGAGATAAGAGATAAATGATAGCTTCGTTCGATAAAAATTTCCTTAGTGACGTAGACAGAGTATAGTACGCTTAGTGGACAATTACATTTCAAAAATAACACAAAACTGCCCTGAATTTTCTTGATTCACGTTCTTTCAAACATTGTTGGAACATAGTACCGTTTTAGTATTTCTGAACGATTTTCAAAACGATGTCAATATCACATGGCATTGTTGTCATTCTGCGAATGTCAAAGTGTCAAAAGGAACTCGTGTAACTGTAAAGATAGTGTATAGTCTATGGTGTAAAGTGCAGTATTGAATGTGGTAACTAGATGATAAAATAAATTCAACGCATTTTAATTATAAGAATATACACGTACAAAGTAACCCAAAATGAATGAAAATGATGGAAAAGAGTTTGCAGAACTTGGTGTTAAGACCTGGCTTATCAAGCAGTTATTTAGTCTCGGTATGTTTCTGTATTTCATACGTATCAAAACAGTGTTATTACCACATTTTAAGACTCAAATCCTTGACTGTATTGATATTACCAATTCCTTGTAGCTCGTCTTTGTCTAATGTTTCTAATTCTCCTATTCTTTGTTGTTTACATTTGAGCGTAAACATTCTTCTCGCATGAGAAATTTAAGAAACGATTTCTGAAAAGGTTGTGAACATTAAATTTATTTCAGGTATTAGAAGTCCAACACCTATCCAAAAAGGTTGTATATCTCGCATATTAGTTGGCGAAGACTGTATTGGAGCAGCTAAGACAGGTTCAGGCAAAACATTTGCATTTGCACTCCCCATACTTCAACATTTGGCTGAGGACCCCTATGGGATCTTTGCCTTAGTGCTAACTCCAACACATGAGTTGGCTTATCAGGTAAATGAAAAAAAAACATATTCTTCTTCTTAGCGTGTTGATGTAATGGCAATTTAAATGGACTCGGCCCAGAATTCGGCAACTTGTTCGGTGCCATCACCAGCATCCATTAGAAACCTATTAAATTATGCACATATAAAAGCAGCATCCTCCTAATACATTCTTTTAAAAGTCACCCTTTATTTTAATTATTTTATCTTACTGAAAATCCGGCCAATCGATTGAACCGGCAGGTGATTGGTCGGTTGATCTGCAATTCTTATTGAATTTATATACCTATATAATGTACAACAACACATGGTATTACAAAAGTCTTGAAGCTAGGTAAAAAATATGGCCCCTGTTAGAGCAACATCTGTATAAAGAGCATCAAACGTTTGATTTAAATTTGGACACAGAAGATTTTTTTTTGCTATTTTTAATGTAACTTAGTAATAATAAAACAGAAATGAAATGATGTTTATTTCTATAAGACATTTATTTCATTATTTCTATTGTTGTAATTTAATCTTATTGTAACTTCTTTAATTCATCTTACAGATAGCAGACCAGTTCAGCATTCTAGGCCAACCCCTCAAGCTAAGAGTATGCATCGTGACCGGAGGATCAGATCAACTGGAAGAGTCCCTGAAGCTTGCCAAACGTCCCCACATAGTTGTTGCTATGCCAGGACGTTTAGCAGACCATATTACGGGATGTGACACTTTTAATTTGAAGAAGATCAAGTATTTGGTGCTTGATGAGGCCGACAGGTAAAATTATGGTGATTGTGAAGAACAGTATGAAATAAAATACATCCTTGACTGGGATTTCTCTATAGAATAGTGAAGATTAAATACCAAAATTACTAATAATTGGAATGATAATACTAAAATTACTAATAATTGAAATGATAATACCAAAATTATCAATAATTTAAATTATAATGCCAAAGTTACCTATTTGGATTGGAATTATATTATTAGAATTACCAATTCAAATGAATATACCTAATTCCCCATACTTGATACTGATAGTTACAGAATAAATAAAAAATCTATAAATCTTTTAGTCATATATTTGAAAAAGAACTTCATCTTTAAATAAATATTTTATTTACCGCAAAATAAGTGCATACTTACAAACATTGTTTTTTTTTTTCAGACTGTTCAGTGAATCATTCCAAGATGATCTGGAGACCATATTTAATGCATTACCAGCTCAGAGACAGAACTTACTATTCTCCGCCACTATCACAGAAGATATCAAGGCATCCAAACTTCTTCAACTTAATAAAGATGTAAGTTTTTTTTTTCTCTTTAAATAACTCACAGTAGAATTTGAAAAGTAACTCTGTTTTGCATACCAACTCTACTACTACTCTTTCTTTCAACTAATTTCCGGCATTCAAACCGACTTTGACGCCGCAAAGCACTGCGTAAAGGCATTCGCTGCGCCACCGCCACTTAGACGCAGCTGTATCGACAATACGTCGCGTTGACGTGGCGTTAGCATTTGTCCACACTGCGTATTATCGTTTGGCGAACGCCATCGGTGGTCCAACGTCAGATCTGAAAAAATCCTTATTTTTATGTAATAATAATTTATTTAGGCACATAAAAGTCTCTCATGTACACTTGTACAGACGCCAGCACACCAAGCTACTATATCAACTTTATCGCTAAAGCATTAGGTTCAATGTTGATTGGAAAAAAATTCTGGTAGCTTGATGTACTGGCGTCTCTACTACACATGAGGGACTTACAAAGCATGCATTATTAATTATATGGTGTAAACACGAATTGTTGGGTGAAGCGCAGCACTCCTACCTTGATCACAGAGTAACCTTTATAAAGGAGAGACAATGCATTTCGCGGGTCACTCCCATCCCTAAAACCAGTGATAAAGCATTAGTAGAGGAACACAGACCCATCGCTATCCTGCCAATCATTGCCAAGGTCTTCGAGCGTATACTCCACGGTTTCATTTACAAATGCGTAAATATGTCTTTATCTGATGCCCAACACGGTTTTCGGCCGGGTCGCTCCGTAAATTCAAATTTACTGATTCACATAGACTACATATCCCGTGGTTGGACATCGGTGGGCAGGTTGATGCTCTGTATTCCGATTTCCAGAAAGCATTCGACAGAGTTGATGACGATGTGCTTTTGACTAAGCTGGGGGCCATCGATTTCTCGTCCGGTCTTCTTAACTTCTTTTCGGACTATCTGCGTGATCGTAACCAGTTTGTAAGACATGGCTGCTTCGAGTCCAAGCCTTATAATACACGCTCTGGTGTAAGTCAAGGATCCGTGTTAGGGCCGCCTCTGTTCCTGATCATGATCAATGACCTCATAACTAATGTTAAGTTTGCTAAATGCCTGCTATATGCCGACGACCTTAAGCTAGTCGCACAAATCCGAACAGACGAGGATTGCAAACTCCTACAAAGGGATATTAATGCCATCTATGAGTGGAGCATTGCGAACAAACTACTTTTTAACACAAGCAAGTGCTACGTCATGACATATGGCAGAGCGTTGCGGCCAATTCATTATAACTATATTTTGGGTGGTAACGTGATTACTCGTGTCACCAAAATAAAGGATTTGGGAGTGACTTTCAACCGCTGTCTGACTTTTAGGGACCACGTTTCTACTCTTGCAAAGGAATCTTTCAGACGTTTGGGATTTGTTTTGCAAAATGTTCGTGACTTTCGCAATCCAAATGTTGTTAGGCTTTTGTACACCGCTCTTGTTCGAAGCAAAATCGAGTCCAGTGCCTGCATCTGGCACCCCTATAACGCGACCCAAACACTGATGCTGGAAAAGGTACAGAAAACTCCTCAGATGCCTATTCCAAAGGTTATACCATTTCTTTCCCTACATGTTACCAACTATTTTTTAGGGACGTTCGGCTTTAACTTGTTGGAGTTGCGAAAAGGCCTTGATCAACTCGCTGTAGCCTGTAAGATTTTACGGGGACGTATCGACTGCCCAGAGCTCCACGGTCTGTTCTCCACTATTTGTGCCCGACAAATACATCGGACACCTTTAGAGCCGGCACAATCTGTTTGCGCAACTCCCAGCGAAAACTGTAGCTAGAGCTGACTCCCCAATCTGTCGTACTCTAAAGGTGCTGAATGCCCTTCTGGCTGCCAACCCTGAATGTGATGTGTTTGCGGATGAATGTATTAAAATTATGCGTATATGTCTGGTGTTCTGTGAGAGAATGTATGCAAAGGAGTCCACTGTTCCATGTTAGTTTTAAGTTATATTATTGTCAACTTAACTATTGTCCTCTATGTTAATTAATATAATTGGTGTTGTACCGTTTTAATGAACTATAAATAAATTTCTGAGAACTGATACTGATGACTACTAAGTAACATAAAATAAATCAGCCTATAATGTTCCCACTGTTGGAACACTGACAGGCCTCCTCTCGGTGAGAGGTAGTTGGCCGTAATCCACCTCGTGGGTCCAGTGCAGGCTGGTAGAGGTCACATGTCTTGAATTTTTGGTTCTAGGACATGCCTCACAATGTCTTCCTCCACCGACTACTAAGTAGTGATGTAAAAATAACCTATTGTTTCATCTCTTTCAGAAACTTCTGACCTGGACAGAGACAGATAGCCAGCTGACTGTGACCACTCTCGACCAGCGATACGTGGTGTGTCCCGCATACGCACGCGACGTGTACCTAGTGCAGACGTTGCGGAAGTACCGCGAGACCAAACCGAGCAGTCATATCATTGTGTTTACTGATACTAAGAAGTAAGTGCTACCTTTTTACTGATAGACCTTAAATAAAAAAAAGTACTGCATCTACAAGATGTAATTGAAATAATTGGCAAGATTCCAGGGGTGAAAGTACTTTGATACGAACACAAGAATTATCATCTGCTGTTTTGTACACACATTAAACAGATGCTCAAAATTCTGTTGAAATTAACCGTTAACGGTATGTCAACAAGACTCGACCGACCACGACACACCTTTAAAATGTGGTGGCAATATTATTTCTTTCCCACAAAAATTCGACTCTAAGGCCAAGATTATATATCCATTATAGTTTTAAGGTGTATTTGTTTTTTGGCGTAATGCCAATAAACACTTCTTTTTTTCTTTCTTTCTTTCACTCTCATTGAAAACTCTCTCTCATCCGAATTTTATAGTCCAAGATAATGAATTAAAACAAAATGTCTAATGTGAGTACAAAACTGGATATTTTTTTAACAAAAAGTGACCACAAAATTAAAACACTTATTTTCTCTTTTTTAATGCCAGAGAATGCCAAGTCCTATCAATGATGCTGAACGCTATATCCATGGACAACGTGTGCCTCCACGGCTTCATGAGACAAAGGGAACGGGTGTCCGCTCTCACTCAGTTCCGGAGTAACCTCAAATGTACGCTGGTTGCTACCAATGTCGCTGCGAGGGGCTTGGATATACCTACAGTGGATTTAGTGGTCAATCACAAGCTGCCTTTGGAACCTAAGGAGTATATTCACAGGTAGAATATGAAAATAATGTGTTCTTCTTGTTCATTCCATTTGTCGGTCGTCGGACCATAAGCGAATTCTTTCCATGACAAATGGCGTTGTGGTGAAGCAGCCCGTGCTGCGACTCTCACTTACAGCAGGTGGTTCTTCTTCAGCCTTTTCACTACCGCGGGTTTAACAGTTCAGTAAATATTGGGTTTGAATGCAAGGCCTTGTATTGTCTTTTGTACCGCTTGATTTCAGGGTTTACTGATGGCATTTGTAGATAGTCGTCGATTTCGTCGTTCCTAGCAACCAAGGTGCATTTGCTTTTGATCTTAGGATACCATTTTGGACTCTTTGTAGGCAGAGTCTGTTGGTTTTTCTTGCAACGCCCCAGAATTGGATCCCGTAGGTCAATAATGGCTTAAGAACCGAGTTGTAGATGAGGAGTTTGTTGTCTACAGAGAGCAGTTTCTTTCAATGAGCCAATGCAGGTAGCGGAACTTGTGTGTGTACCAAACACTCTGCCCACACAATTTAAAATTTGTTGCCTCCTACGGCAAGCTGACATAAGCCCAAAGGACAGGTGGTTTGGTATTGATACATAAGGAAACAACAAACTATCTCAAACACCGTATATTTATAAAATTAAATCTAAAGCAATAAACGGTGAACCTTAAAGAACTAATTTACCTTATTAGTAACAAATTAGGTAGGTGTCTATTACTATATCCTATCATTGCCAGCCAGCTAAAATTTCAGCATAAAGAGCTAGGGTCGTGGGGAGTTGGAGATAAACCCAGTACTGTACAGTTTTAAATGTTTAAATTAAATAATATGCATTTCAAATTTAAGGTATAACCTTCCAGTTATTTAAATGTTATTATTTAGTAACTAGCTTCTGCCCGCGGCTTCGCCCGCGTGGATGTCGGAAATTTACCCACGGGAACGTGCTAACAGGATAAAATGTATGTGCTTCCCCAGAATGCCATCTATGTCGCAGGTCCTTTGTGGCTAATTACAATAGAAAACCAATTGTGTCTCATTATTGGTGATTAAGAGGGTACCTATATATCTTCACCTAAGTACCTAACTAATTTAAAAAAAAAACTCAATAACAGAAAATTAAATACCTACCTACCAAAATAAACCTATTTCTGATGATAACTAATCTAAACTCAATAAATAAGCAAAATCCCTAAAAACTAATATCTATACGAATGACTAAACCTACTTAACAGTATTATAAAATAACCTACGGTCACTACGTACACTATCAAATATACTACCTATACTTTAAAATTAAAATCTATACCTACGACTCATATAAAAATAAACCTAAATAACTCTAAAAACTAAAAGGAATAAAAATGAACTCCACTGCGGGTGACCCAACCTACGACAAACTTAGTATTTGCGGTTGGTACAGTACAGACAGTGGTAGTCGGGTATAGGGATCGAACCGCAAAATTAAGTTTGTTTTTTATTGTATATACTTTTCCGGGATAAAAAGTACCCAGTGTGGTGCCCAGGATATTAAAGAATAATTATACCAAGTTTCATCGTAATCGAACCGGTAGTTTTTGCGTGATGCTTGAACAAACAGACAGACAGACAGACAGACAGACAGACAGACAGACAAAAATTTTTTTAATCACATTTTTGGGTTCGGTGTCGGTCAAGTAACACCCCCTGCCATTTATTTTTTGGATATTACTAATGTACAGAATTTTCACTTCTACAGATTTATTATAAGTATAGATATAGATAGTACCCTGATAGTTGTTCGAGCCTGTTTAAAAAAATAAATGATTATTAAACTTGTCTCACCTCAGGGTTGGCCGCACAGCGAGAGCTGGCAGGAGCGGCTTGGCGATATCCATAATCACGCCCTACGACATACTGCGGCTCGGCGAGATTGAAGAGGCGATCAATACCAAACTGTCTGAGTACAAGATTGATGGTGAGTTCTATTGGTATGGTATAGTTTGGTGCCTAATTTTAGCTAAAAAGACAAACGGACTCATTATAAAACGAGGTTTTACTCTAACCGAGCCTGTTTTTTTTTTGTTCCTCTGTTAATTTCTACTAAAAAAAGTTCTCGAGTTTTAGAGAGTGAAGACGACCTACAATTTCTAAAATCGATAAGGCATATAAGCGGCCGCGTACACTACTTTCCTTGGGTATTCAGCTGCATCCGGTTAGTTTCTAGCATAGTTGGGAGAAGGCTAGGCAAATAACAATGGAGCGAATATACAGTTTGGCTATCATGTTCCTAGATGATGAAGCAGTAAAAATCTTCACGACTGTCAGCGTAACGCGTCGTGAGCAGGAAGCTCAGTTGGACAACGAGGAGTTTGAACAGAGAAAGAAGAACTACCGGGTCAAGCGATGGATACAGGCTGGAGTGGATCCTGACATGATGCAAGAAGGGTGAGGAACTACTATTTACAACTGAACAAGGATCTTCTGACGCGTGGCAAAAGATCCTTGTATAGATCCGGAATTAACTAATCCAACAAGATGGTGGATTATTTAGTGGTTTTTTCATTACATTTTCACAAATGTTTGCCGAAAACTCCTGTCAATGTATCAAGCGCTAAAAGATCCTAGTAGCACTCTCTAGGGAAATTGTTACTAGAAACGGTTGATGAAGGCAGGTTTAGTGTTAGATAATAGTGACAAAGTAGGTTGGTAAAAATGGCAATGATAGGTTGGTAAAAATGATAATGGTAATTTGATAAAAATGATAATGCCATGTTTGTAGAGTTTTGATGGCAATTTTAGTGTTGCCAATCAAGAAAAATATCATCGAGGTCATCAACTAATAGACACAAGACTAGACGCAAAATTGAATTGAGTTTCTCAAAAAAATAATTGAATAAGAACATAACATGATTGAGTTTTTCGAAATTGTTTGAAAACAATTTCAAGTAGTAATTACTTGAAATTGTGTCGCTAAGCAACTTAATATTTATAACTCCTAGTGAAAATTGTTTTTAAGACTTATCTGAATGTTTTCAGCTATGTAATATAATTATTAACTTACATATTCCCCCACAGACTAGAAGAAATGCGCCGAAAACGAATAAAAGTGGCCAAAAAAGCGAAACTAGAGAAAATCAAAGAAATACAATCACAGATTCAGATTCAAAATCCTACACAAAGCGAAAACCGTCTTCAGAACGAAACGCAAGACATTGACGCTTCAATCAAGGATGGTTTGAAGAAAGTCAACAAGACGCTTATGAAGAAAGACGAGAGATTCAAAGATGTCATAGGAAAAATAACTAAGATTAAACGGAAAGCTGAAAATGTTAAATTCAAGAAGGATGTCGCAGAAGGTGGCTTAAAGAAGAAGAAAGGAATTAAAGGATCGTTGAAAAATAAATGATTGGTTTTGAAATTTTGTTTTTTTTTTCAAAGTCAAAGTCAAAACATTTATTTCAAACAGGCACATAAAAGGCACTTTTGAACGTCAAAAATTAAATTAAAATAAAATTGATTCTAGTCGCCCCTTCCAAAAGGTAGTTTTCATATGGAAAAGAATGGGCAAGAAACTCTACCGTTACTCTTTTAGCATGTTTTACAATATTTTGCATACATTAATTATCTATTTATATGTGAAGACGATGCACCTAAAATATAATTACAATACCACAATAGGTAAAAGGATTAAAATAAAAAAATCAAGTTAAATACTAAAACCAAACTGCGACAAAAACGCCACCAAAAAGGGTATCAACTAGAAAACATAGACATACAAATTAAAATATAATACCGGTTTTCGTACAACCGGATTTACACGTAACCTGTTAAAATCCCTCCTTTGGCTTTGCTATAGTTGGGTAAAAATATGACCCGGCTTAAAATGCGCACTTTTATAATCCTGCACGTCGCGTTATTGTGGACGTCGACATCTTCGATTTTACCGTAGATGTAAAACATCGGTACTTACACCTTTATTGTGGACGGAAATTTAAAAGCGTCTAATAAGCGTAATATATTTCCATAGATATTTTAGTAGGGGCTTGTGGCTAAGCAATAATAGCCGCACGGTCGATCGATCAGGTTAAGCTACGCTTGCCGTGGTTGGTCCGTGGATGGGATCTTTGCATACCAAGACCCCTCGGTGCCTCGAAAAGCTCGTTGAGCTGTTGGTCCTGGCTGTCATTCGTGGATCTTTGACAGTCGTTACGGGTCGTCAGAAGCCCGAAAGTCTGACAACCAGTCTTACCAAGGGGTATTTTATGTCTTACCCAGTAACTGGGTTGTGGAGGTCAGATAGGCAGTCGTTTCGTTTCATGTAAAATACTGGCATTCAGCTGCATCCGGTTAGACTGGAAGCCGACCCCAGCATAGTTGGGAAAAGGCTAAGCAGATGATGGTATGTTCATACATTTTACTTCGCTCTAATACTCGTGATGCCGTGGAATTTCGTCGACGATCGTCACGTTAAATTAAATTATAAATTAAAAAAAAGTTAAATTATAAAAGCGCACAGAGTCGCTGAAATGATATTGCATACCGCTCTATACAATGTTGCAATTTGCGTCACACGAAATTGGCAACATCTGTGGTGCGCATGATACCATTTACAATGGCGATGGCGTCCAAAAGTTAGTTGAAATTTTTCCCCTTCACCACATTATGATTTAAAATTCTAGTGATCCAAATTTTTTAACTGCTATAAAGTATTTACCTATTTACTAATTCAAGTGCCTTGAATTATCATAAAAATGTCAACTAACTTTTGTAGGCCACTGTAGGTTGTAGGCGATTGTAAGTTCACAAGTCATTTGAACAGTATTTTGTTGCCAATATTAAATTACACACTAAAACAACAATTAAATATACGTGGGTGTACTATAGGTACGTACACGCTAGTAATATATAAGTCAATGTAGGCACACCTCTGCTTAATCCTTCAGGGAAAACAGACGCGATATGATGGTATTAAATTCAGTGCGAACTCGTTCAAAATAAATAGTCTTCGAGAGGGAGTATAGGGCTGTAACCACGCGGGCCCAGTGCGGGTTGGTAGATGTCACATATCTTCGAATTCTTGGTTTATGGTACATGCAGGTTATTTTCCTTCACAGTTTTGAGAGCAGTGATGATTAAAATATTTAGTAAAGCGCCTGCCTGCGTTCGAACCCACGATCTACAACTCGTAGTTGGGGCTGTTGACCGGTCCATCTTGCTCTCACTGGTCCACCACTGCTCAAAGGGGATGCCGATGGTAGCCCGTGAAATTCAAATTAACTTACGTTTTTTGCAATTATACAAGTCAGTGTCAGGTGTAATCGTTCAATCTATTTTCAACATTCAAGTTAAACAAATATCAACTAACAATAATATATATACTATATGTATATACAATTATATAATACGAAAAAATATAGAAAAAGGCAGGAGCTCATTGGGCATCAAATAATTCGTCCGCATCACTGTCAATGGGATAAGTGCCCAAAAGGCTGGCAGCATTACCACGTTGGATGGCAATGCTTTGGTTGAATTGTTTGTTCAATGGTTGAATTTCGAGGGCTATCCTCACGAAAGAAAGAAGAAAAAGAAAATACCGCTTTGCTTCGCATTGTTCGTACGCTTTCACCTTGAGGAAAATTTAAATAAAAATAGCAGCTAAGTAGTTAATAATTTATTACATTTTATACATTGTAAAATTACAAATAAATACAACAATGATATATTTATATTCAAGCAATGTTGCGACGATGGCAAATAATTTGGCACAAAATTGTAAAAGCTTTCGCGTGGTCGAGGCCGAAGCTATTCGTATAGATTGCCTCTTATATTTTATATATATTACGTGTCAAAATTTCACGACTCGATACATTTACTTGAATATTTTACTTTACTACCTATTATAGTATGATTTTTTCCAGCTGTGGATTGTGATTTGATGTATACAGACGCAGACAGGGTGACAGGGACATCGACGCGCAAACGTAGCATTATTTCGCCGGTTATCAAAATAAAAATCTGCTCTGTCAGGAAACTGCAATATTGACACGGTCAAAATGTATGGAACAGCTTTTTTTTAATAACCGGCGAAAAATTTCAACGCCGGGGTGTCAGAATCATGTACTGAATCCATCGCTGTATTTTATGAAAATGGTCGATTTTAGTTTACACTACAGTGCACGAAACTCGACAATGATTCAGTACCGATATATTAAAATAATTTAAAATATCGCCCCTTATTATATGGGACTTACACGTAAAGTTGGCGAAATGTGTATTATGTACACCAAGTTATAATATAATGTTATAATATATCGGGACTGTCACGGTATCGAGTTTAAAGAACGAACTAAACATTATTTTGTTTCGCAAATATATGACGATTTTTAAAAAATGAGGACCAATAAGAATCGTAGGACATCCATATAAATGTAAACATTTAACTATCGACATTTTAGGTGTAAGTATTTGCATTTTTTACTAGCATTTACCGTGCCAAGTGTACTTACTCATAAAGTATAACTTGATATAAATTCTAATATAACATTAAAATCACAATAATAAATTCATCTAATTACTACACACTTAAATATTGGAATAACAATTCAGTAACTTAAACTAGTGACCGATTAAAATTAATATGGGCAATTTTGAGCAAAAATAAGAAAACAAAATTGACGTCACACGAAAGTCATAAATGAATTTTTCTATTTAAAATAAATATTTGATTTTTAATTAAAAATACACAAACTGATGTTTATATACAAAAATACTTTAGTATCAAAGCACATAGTAAGGCCGTCAGCTTTTAGAATACTAGTATTTTTCTTCACATATAATTTATTTTATGAGGCCAAAGCGAGTGGCTTAAGGGGAAGCGTCACGGTAGCCCGCGAAATTCAAATTTTGTTACGTTTTTTTTACAATTTGCATGTCAGTGTCATGTTGATTAAAATATGATTCGCGAACGTAACAAATACTACTTTACAGAATTATAATAATTAAAATCATCAATACAACCCTTTTTTATTTGGGTGGGAAATCGTCGAATAACTTCTCTCGTTCTGGGTGGAGCGGTTAGATTTTAATGACTAAAACACACCCGTGTTCCTTCAGCTGCCTGTGCCAGGCGCCACGGTAACTGTTTCGAACAATCCGCGACCCTGGATCAATACAACCCAGTTCATATAATCCTACTGATTAATATTTCATGAAATAGTCACGTAAGAAAATTTTAATTTCGCGGAATACCTAGCGCATCCCCCTTAATTTCAATTTCATACATATAAGATTTTCAATTTTAAAAAAAGTATGTAAATGTCAGGTTGTTACAATGTCAGTATTAACAATGTTGGGTGATATATCAGAATATTTGTAGGTTCTAGGCTGAAATCTAAGTGCCCGAATTTAGACAGTATGAAGTGCTTTATAATCTGAAGTGAACTACTTTTTATGTACATTATTTAATTGGGGAGTAATGCGATTAAATTGCACAATAGCTTTTACAAAATACATTACTTTAGATGGTAAAAGTATTTCTTTGAAAGTGCAAACTTAGTTCAATATACAGATTTCAGCCTAGGCGTATGAATTAGGTAATACACGTCAATGTTAAGACTGGGACCACAGAGGCGCGATGTCACTTCGCAATACTACTTTGCGACATTTATCCCTGTGTCCCAAAACAGGGATAAAAGCCTTACTGACTCAACCCTTAAGGCTCATTTTCATTAGTCGATAAATTGGTCGATATATAGCATGTCGCTGGGACTCGCCGTAGGCGGTGTAATGGCTATTGAAACTCATAAGTTGATAACGCGGTCGGTACACCGTCTGCGAGGATCTCCGTAGCGACCAATGATATTCATCGGTTGATAAAAAGCGTGCGGAGACTCACACTCAATGATAATCAGCCTTCAAACGTGCGGTGCCGGTTCTCCGTACACCGCAATCGTTCCCTATCGACTAATGAAAATGGTTCCCCGAATACGGGCGCTATGGCATGCTTTAAAGAAATCTCCCGCACCCCGCATGTGGGCCCCTATCGACTAATGATAATGAGCCATTTGTTTCTGCATATCAAATACATGATAACAATATGTGGCCTAAATCCATACAACAACCAACATTTTATTTATGACGAATCACATTTTACCATAATACTATATATATAACTTCAATTTTAAAAGTTCTCGTCAATTTATGAAAGTGAGAGAGTTGAGACTGGTGTACAAAGTGCAATTTAGCTATTTAATTATTTCTGTTATTACGGCATTCAGCCGGTTAATATCCAGCAGTGTCCTAAAATGTGTCGATTCGATGAAATATGTCAATAAATATTTTGCGTCATGATTATACTGTACCCGTAAATAATTGAATTATTCCGACATCTGCAGCAGTGAGTTGATGGTAGCGTCTTTGTTCCCGCCGTTCGCTTCCAGCACAGACTTGATGACTTCCTTGTCCATACTCGGGAACATTTCCTCGATCTGAGAAAGGGAAGTAGATTTTTATTTTACATACCTCATACACTAAGAAAACTTTTACAGTATTTTTATCTCACGAAGCGACACGCGGTTTACTTGTGGTTACCAAGTGTACAGACACGACTCGTGTCTGTACACTTAGTAACCACAAACACACACACTTCCGACTTCTCTTCACTTCTTAAACTTGGTAACCTCAAGTAAACCGCGTGTCGCTTCGTGAGATAACTTTTTTTTTGTTTGTGTTCTTTTTTATGCGTTATGTTTGGCGCAAATAAATGTATTTTCTTTCTTTCTAGATAAGAAATCGTGTAATATAAATAATGCTTCTAACCGACGGTCACAGGCAATATGAGTATTTAAAATGCAACAAAACTTGTGTGCACTATAAAAACCTGTCTACCCTTTAGGGAATACAGGACAGGTATGATATAGGTGGCGCAGTGGCTGACTGTTGGCGCAGTTGCACTACAAATCAAGGGTTTGATTACCGCTCGGAACATACAGGGTGTATCGGAAAGATGTGGTACAGACCACCAACCTGAAGGCCAATTCTCGTAATTTACTCATTTCGGCGACAAACAAATATCGAAAACTTGTCAAAAACGTAGGGAAATTTGCGATATTTTTGACAGATTGAGACTGAGTTCAGACTGTGAACATTCTTAAAATTAAGAGAATTGCCCCTCTGAACATACGACTGAGGCGGCACGAGTATGAAAACATTTCTCGTATAAATCCGACTCGCCCCAGTCGGATTTATACGACAAATCAATAGGTGGAGTTTTTTATTAAATGGCTATGATAGGGTGACTGACCTGTTGCAACTGCTCAGCAGTGATCTGCGGCGGTTGCGGCTGCTGCGGCTGCTGCATGTGTTGCTGCGGCTGCGGCGCCGGGTACATGGGCATGGCGGCGTAGCCCATGCCCGTGCTCGGCACCACCAGCATCGGGGGGAACGTTGCCACGGCTGCGGGGCCGACCTACGGTGGGGGATAGAATAGTTTAGTTATGAGATTAATTTAATATCCAAAGTAGGACTCAAACTACGGTTAGTTATCAAAATCGGCGAGACTCGATTTCTAGCGACACAAAAGGGTCCTTTTGAGCCAGTTGAGTGCCAACTACAAATTGTCTTGTTTTTTTTTTAATGTTATCTTTTATGTAAGACCAAAATATACTCACGGAGTAACTGAGAACTAAGTTGATGACACCCTCTTTGCCGTCTCCTTGCTTGCCGTTCAGCGAGAACCAGTTGTCAAATGTCTCGCCCTGAAATAAGAATTAAACATGTATTACTCAAATGTAAATGTTTTTTACTATTCAATAAAAAAAGTTTTATCTTGAGTTAATGATAAGAAGATGATTATTTTATGTCTATAAGGATATTCTATAACAATGAAAAGCGCAAAAAAATAATGTGAAAACTGTGTAAAAATAGAGATAGATATTTTTAAAGCGGTTCCCATAGACTTCGTTATAAAAAATTATGTTTATATTTCTTCACATAGGTACGCGTATGTATATTTCGACTTTTAATTGTCTTCATTCAGTAACTTGACAGTTCAAATAAAAATAATGTTACCATACTAAAACTAATAGTGTTGGGGTAGTGAACGATTTTGCGTGAAGAACGAATGAGAAAATGGTTTAATTTAAATAAAACTTTAAATATTAATAATAACCAATACATTCTAACTAAGTGTAGTTCAATTTCGTTCATTCTTGCACCATCATACTATCTTTTTTTTTGTCAAAATCTGGTAACCCTTCAACTGTCAAGTGACTGAATACAATTAAAAGTCTAGATGGCCTGTCCTATACGCAAAGATACAAAATTAAGGAGTTCGTCATTGATGTCTAGGCTACTTTCCCATTGGAAACAATGACGAACTGCCAGACAAACTTTCATCCCCTACTTGTCCCGTTCAGGAAACAAATTAAAAAAAAAATCCTTAGTGCTCATTTTCGTAAGGAAACTTTTGTGCGAAACATGCTTCCAGACGCAGCAAAAGTTTGTTGTTGCAGCAGGGCAGTGCGTTGTTGGTCAGTGAATGAATTTAAGTTTTTTTGGCATTAGCTGACGATGACACACAAAAGAACGAAAACATAAAAAGCTCTATAGCGATATAAGAAATTCAACCTTAATCAGTACTCATACTTACTAAAGTATAATTCGTTAAACTCACCTGAAGCACTGCTGGGGGAATGGTGATGTGTGCCCAGGCGACCAGCTCGTCCATTGTGAAAGAGCACTCGTCGAAGATCTCCAGGTAGATGGAGTTCACGCCAGGAGGCAGCAGGCTGGGGAACAGGGACATGTTATGGTACCAAACGCATAGACTCATTCAAGCTAAAGACTTTGTTTGTTTGAACGCGCTAAGCTACAAAAAACTAACAAGCTCTTCAGCTTTATTATTAATACTAGCAATTTTCTTGTTCCAACCCGTCTCATCACATCGCCTACCCGAGCTTCTTCTTCGTTTTTGCTTAGCCTTCTTTGTTTTTTGGAACGAAGTTCCTTATCGTGCGTTGCGAAAGGGGGCTAGACGGAAAAAATTAAGACCAAAAGTTGTAACGACACTTTTTGCTATAGTTGTAAGCCGTGCGGCGTGCGCGTGTTTCTCTGTCTGTCTATAGAAAGGAACTTCGTTCCATCCGGGTGTCCCTTGACACCTCTCAAGTTTTTTTCTTTTTGCTTGGCTCCTAAGGTTCTTGCGTGTATTATAAATAGCCTTCCTCAAGAATTGGGCTATAAAATGCAAAACTATTTTTTCAAATCCGACCAGTAGTGCAAGAGATTTTTTTCAAATCTGACTGCTCTGTATTATCAAGCTTGGGAATTCGACAAATAGCTAGGTATTGTTATTATTTTTCGTTCATATAGTTTTATCTGAACTTACCAGTGGATGACCTTGTTCCACCTGGGTGTCCTGCCACCGCTGGGGTCCGTGTGGGTCTCGTATATGCAGTGACCCACGCGCAGACGCACGTACGGGTCCATGCGGGTCAGACCTGTGTGGAGAATAGGAGGTGTAGGTACAATTCTAACCAAATTTTTATTAAGGTCCCGTACCCATTGCTGCTAAGCTATAACAAAAAATAATAAAACTACAACAAACGTGGCTTTTCGTTTTTTGTCTTGTGGTACGGAACCCTTCATGTGCGAGTCCGACTCGCACTTGGGCGGTTTTTTATACTATAAACCCCTTATAAATAACCGTGGAGTAAAGTTATACCAAACCTTAACCTTGAAAAATGTATAATAATGAAGTTTATACTGGTTGTAATTTCAGATCTAGTGATTATAGAGGTCACATTGCTGCCTACGCGAGGATTCAGGCGTCATATTACTTTATGTTTAACATTTTAATTAATGAAAACTCAGAGTAATAATTATCCGCATTATTATGTAAATTAGTTTTACCCCTCGTCCGTTAGGCAAGCTTATTAGGTTCAGTAACAATAGAAAGAGTAATTGTGTATCATTAGTGAAAGTTGTAATCTTAATATAATTACTATGTTATTAATTCACGCAATAATTTATATGAACTAAGGGCTGATTTTTCTAACGCCAGATAATTTCGTCCGAGGAAGAACTGTCTACAATTCAAAATTATTCCTCCGATAGTGATCTGGTCATCTGGCGTTGGAAAAATCAGCCCTGAGGGCTGATTTCTCAATCGACAGATAATTTTTCTGCCAAATTTTGTATGGAAGAACTGTCAATCATTCAAAATTATTACCCGGATAAAATTATACGAGGGGGGGGGGGGTATTATTTTTACTTGAACACACGGCTACACATCAAGCTATGAAAACCAGTATTGGCTGACCGTTCATTGTGAGAAAATATCATACAAAGCGAGGCCAAGACAAACTGGTTTTGTATAGCTTGACGTGTAGCCGTGTGTACGAGGTGTCTATGGGTCAATTTAGCTTTTTAATCTTTGGCTTTTTTTTATGTTTCACCTTTTTTTGATGTTTTTATCTTTTTTATTACTTGTATTGTGTCTTTTGTTGCACTGAATAAACGTATTATCTATCTATCTATTATCTGGTGTTGGAAAAACCAGCCCTAATAATAATAAATAATAATAGCCTCCCGACCGCTTTAGCTTATTATTTTAGCTAGGTACCCAGGAGATATTATAGTGCAAAAGTGCGTAAACACGGGTGCACTCTCTGTTCCTTTACTCTCATAGTCCGATGGGACGGCAATCCGACACCACCGGGGAGAGATCAGGCGCAGGACCAACGGCTTTAGGTGCGTTCCGAGGCACGGGGGTATTAAACCGCCAACTCTCAAACTTCGGACTGTCACTAAGAAATTCCTCATGGAAAACCCAATAACACTTTGTCTGACCCGGGAATCGAACCCAGAACGCTCAGCAGTCGCGCTTGCAACCACGAGACCTACGAGGCAGTTATGACATCATGTGTTGTGTTTTTTTTTTTATTATTGACAATGGGTTCACTCTTGACCTCAATCCAGCCCAGAGGCAGGGATGAGATCTACGGTGGAACGAGCTTGCCCAGAAGAAGCCTATTCACTCTCGCCTTGAAGAGATTCGGGTTGTATGAGACGCATGCAGCCAGACGATTCCACTCCTTAGCTGTGCGCATCAGAAAAGATGACGAGAAGCGCTTAGTGCGTATACATGGTATATTAACCAAATAGGGGTGGTATCCCGCAGTGCGTCTGGACTCTCGATGGTAGAAAGGTGAACGCGGGATGAGCTCATGTGTTCGTAGTTTATTATTCCTATAATAAACTTACCATAATTTTTGGGAAGCTTGGCCTGCGCTATTGTGATGCTAAGCCTTGCTGTCAAGGGTGGGCCTGCAGCTGGGACCTACAAGAAAAAAAAAAAAGTTTTATAACACAGAGTGTAATAAGACCCATCACATAGCCGATAATTACGCATTCTGTACATCAAACTAGTAACATTGCATAAAGATAATTGCTAGAAAACTAATTTAATTTTTTTGTTATTTTTGTTGGTTATTTGTTGTAATTGGCTCTGTGTCGCTACAATATTGTTATTAATTTGGTTTAGCTGTTGGTTCTCCTACTTTTAAATAAATAAATAAAATGGCAGCTGTTTGCATTGTGCTTAAGGGTGTATGTATGCAACAGTAAAGGGGTCGTGGGGGAATCTAAACCTGTGTTTAGATTCCCACCGTTACCCCACGAACGTTAAAACTTGTACGAGTACATGTTCGAAAAAAAAAAGTGTAACCAGGAGGTTCTCAGGCATGGTCCAGTACAAAAAGAAACATCACAATGACGGGAAGTACGTACATGTGACTCTCGGCTTCGTTGAAAGTCTTTTTACACTCGTTATAGGTATAGGTAGGTACTATAAAGGTTGTCTGCAAAAGTCGACCTTATATCGTGCAGGCTGGCAGAAAAACGACTCTGGTAGCATTCGAACCTTCAACCGAATTTCGAATGAGCTTTCAAATTATTTCTATTAGGTTTTTGTTTCGAATAAACAGTGGTAGAATAAGCGCGTTGATGGAAATACGTTCGCTTGGAATAAACTTATTAATAATAACGTTGTATCATTTAATAACCCCACACAGTACATTCCATACTCCGAGGATTGACCTTAATAAGGTCATGTGATACATCACACCGGACTGAATTACTTAAAATAATAATGAGTTTTTGTCTTTTATGAAAGTTGGTAACTGAAAAGTTGTTTGGAAATCAGTTGTCATGGTATGTGATACAGAGGAATAAGGAAAAAGTCGTGAGGAAAGTTTTGAGTATGAATGCCAATGGCTATAAGAGTAGGGGACGACTAAGAAACGATGGATGGACTGTGTGAATGATGATATGGTTAGAAAGGGGGAGACTGTCGAGATGACGACTCATAGAGAAGTGTGGAAGAAAAAGACACGTTTTATAAATTGGTACAAAGGCAGGAGAATGACTATGAAGTCTTTTATGAAAGTATTTAAAATGTAATTTGCATTACATTGGCTCCTCAATCCTAACGGACATTTATTTATTTCAGATACAGAGATTTATGGAGAGGGAGAGGAAGGCCAAAGAGAAGATTGATGGATTGTGTGAGAAATGGTATGAAAGAGAAGGGAGTGAATGATAGTGTGACAGCTTTTTTTTTCTCTTTATTTATTTAGGGACATTTATAATCGCAATGCGTATGTCAGTCCCAACGTACCCTAAATACACATTTCTCACATCTGGGCCATGAACCTAAACAGACTCTTCGCGAGACAGGGGAAAATAGAAGAGGAAAACGGGTTGTGCTCACCCCAATTAAAATGGGACAAGGGCAGGAAGATGGTGAGATCCATAGCTAAAAATTACAGTAACTTAAAATAAATACAAAAACGGTGGTTTTAACTTACTGTAGCTCCACATAACTGCTGCTGCAGAGCAAGAGCAGCTTGATAGTCCGCGTCAACAGTGTCAGTAGCTCCATCAGCTCGGAGGAAACCCGCAGGCAGGGGACCTAAGAGTACCTAAAACAAAAATGATGTATAAGTTAACGCAACAGGTCAAATGTGGGTGTATTAGGCACCCAGCCAGCAGAAAAGAGACTGGGCTAAAGGCAGAAAACTTGTAAAAAATCCGGCCAAGTCCGAGTCGGACTCGGACACGATGGGTTCTGTACTACAAGGCAAAAACGCCGAGAAAAACACGTTACTTGTATGAACCCCCTTTAATTTTTAACTTTTTTTTAATAGCGGCAAATAGAAATACACACTGAGAAATTTTCAACTATCTACCTATTACAGTCAATGAGATAAAGCCCGCTGACAGACAGGCGGACGTAAGCGGAGGCTTAGTAATCAGGTCCCGTTAGCACTCTTAGGGTACGGAACCCAAAAAACATATGTTTAAAAATCAATCATTATCATCAATACTTTATGGTATCTAGAATTCTCTGATTGGAAAAGACTGCCAACTCTTTTACATCATAAAGATGAAATATGCAGTTGATTGATTGCCAACTCTCGCCAGCCAAAGGAGCATAATATTTAAATAAACTCAAAGCATTTATTTAACCTTTTCGCCGCCAACGTACACAAAACGCAATGCCTCGCCGAGCGCCAAGCTATAAATGTATAACTAAATATACAGTAAACAGTAGTGATGGGAATATCGTCATATCGATGAATAAGATTTGTACGCGTAAAGTTAAGATTTAAAGTTGATTTTACGAATATAAATAAAAACTGATTAAATATTTCCAGATTTGTTTTATTTCACAGTATCCTTAATAAGAAAAAACAGTATAAATGATGAGTATCAAAGAAACTAATACATAACTCAATTAGAACTATAAGGAATGGGGTACATCTCTATTTGTTTCATGATCTCATTCTTTAACTTCATATCAAGTTATTGGCACTGAGGGCACGTTGAATTCGATTCTGATCAGGGATGGGGTCTATGGTCTTTCTTTCTTCTATTTTTGTTTATTCCTGTGTTTTTTTAAGGGTGACCCCGCGCATTTGTGCGCGGTAAATCTGTGCCGGAATTCCTACTCTTTGATGAATAAACATTATTATTATCATCCAGTTAGACATACCTCAGAAGTATCTTCTGGTTCAATGTTCTCCACAAAATACTCCGAGTCCGATTCCACACTTTGCAAAATTTTTAAAAGTTCGTCCGAATCAAGTTCTTCACTCATTTTTCTATTTGTTTCGTAGTGAAAGAAAGAAAGATGAGTGCGCGCGAATCCGATTTTGTGCTGCACTATGCCAAAGTGACCTTGACAGCCGCACGCCTATGACGTCACTGGCCAACTTCTATAGTAGTTCGTGGCACTCGGTGGCGCACAGGGGCATAGACGACCAATTGTTTTGTAGAGATGGGAAAATAACTATCGACAAGAATTGGTAACAACTATATAATTACGTATCGGCATCTACCTGAAGGTCGAAATTCATCTACTATCCTTTGTAATGAAGTAGATAACTAAGTTCATATTTTATTGACCTCAAATTGTTTTCGATATTCGTAACTTTCTGTATTTATAAATATTTCAATGGTGAAATCAACCTTTCACGGCACATCACTGGCCAACTTGATATGAAGTGATTGGCGTTCTGAGGAAAGTAACAAAATTCGGAGTTTCTGTTTTTGCCGATTTTAGGACAAACTAGGGCTTATTTTGTGTAGAAAAATAAAAAACAGGGTAGTAGACAGTGCTATCTTAAATAATAAAATGAAACAAAGCTTTTAATCACAGTAAATAAGATAGTTAAAATGAACAACTTCTATAGAAGTTGTGGCGCTGGTGGCACGAAAATCCCGAACTTCTATAGAAGTGCTTGGCGGTGAAAAGGTTAAAAAATAAACTCTTTGCAGGCACTTTAGAACTGTCAAGCAGTAGTCAGCTGGTCAGAAAGTTGAAGCTTGTTGCTCCATAGATCTCTATGGAGAAGAACAGGCATGAAACTCCAAAACACTTTTAAGTCATGATTTTACAAAGTTCTGGATAGTATAGAATGGAATACTATTTATTATGTACACATACACCATATAAATTACAAACAAATATAGAAATTTTACAAAGGGTGACACAATGGGCGGTCTTATCGCTGTGAGCGAAGCATAACCTTTGGATGGATTAAAAAGGGGAAGGAGAGACAAATACTTTAAAGTCTGTGGTGTGCCATTTACATAGTACAATAAATACATACTTATTAGTAGTATATTATAGGACCCGGCAGGTGGCGCTGCTTTTCCGGGCAGGATGACGTCTGCCGGGTCTGCTAGTAATAAACATGAAACAGGAGCAATGAAAATATAATCATGATGTGTAAGGAGAGGAAGTGCTTCATTTTTAAATTAATTTGCAATCACCAATCCATTTACCAAACATTTCATTCATAACATGAATATTCATATTAATGTAGATTTCTTTGCTAATACTTAAAAAAAAATCAAGATGGCAATTATTAGCATAATCAGCCAATAATGTTCCCACTGCTGGGAAACAGACCTCCCCTCGGTGAGAGGGAGTGGGCCGTAATCTACCACACATGCCCAGTATGGGTTAGTAGATATCACCTGTTCAAATTTTTGGATCTAGTTTCCACACAATGTTTTCCTTCACTGTTTTGAGAGTAAAAATTATTTTTACAGAATATTTCAAGTACTCCCATGTTTTTTGTGCTGGTTTGAATAATATTATGTAGGAGAAAAAAAAAATAACGATATCTCATATCATCATTATCTACCTAGCCTTTTCCCAACTATTTTGGGGTCGGCTTCCAGTCTAACTGGATGCAGCTGAATACCAGTATTTTACATGGAGCGACTGCCTATCTGATCTCCACAACCCAGTTACTGGGTAATACGATACCCCTTGGTAAGACTGGTTGTCAGACTTTCAGGCCACTGACGACCCATAACGACTGTCAAAGATCACGAATGACAGCCGGGAACAATGGCATAATGTACTTTTCGAGGCACGGAGGGGTCTTGGTATGTGAAGATGGTCACCCATCCACGGACCTAAGGGCTGGCCAGAGTTATGGGCCAGAGAAAGTTCTTGTGGGAGTCTCCATGCCCGTGAAACTGTTGGACACAGCTAGATTATATACAGCCAATAAATTAATAAAAACCAGCATTCAGTTTTTTATTCTTTCCAGTTTATTTACATAGATTTCTTTTTGATGTGCTAATTAGTAGTTTTTGTTACTGGTTCTCAACATCAAGAGAACCAGTAACAAAAAATACTAATATTGGTATCCACAAACTTGTTTGAATTTATTTTTTATGATAACAGATTTGTTGTTCATAAACTATTGCATAATAATTTTTTACTCCTAATGAAATCCATACCTAGTAAAATAATTGTAATAATTGTTTGGTACAGACGCCTGCACATCAAGCTACTACAATCTGTCAAATTTCTTTACTAGATTTTCAACTTTATCGCTAAAGCATTAAGGTTCAAGGTTGATTGGGAAAATTTTACTGTTTCGGGTAGCTTGACCTGCTGGCGTCTGTACATAATTGTTATTATGCATAAGATTTTACAAAAATAAAATGAGTCAGACACAGGAAATCCATCTTCAGTTAAGAGGCCATCCTTATCTATTGATACAATGTATAGCAAGTATAGGGCTTATCAAATTAATTGACAAATCCAATTAGTCCTGTACCAAAGCATGAATTTACCAAGTACATACTCACATACGACATAACAAGATCCTTAAAATTTTAGGTTATTGACCTCCTCTTTGTCTGAAACCCTTTTTCAGGAATCCTGATTAAAGTCTGGAAAATTCCCAGTGACGCAAATCGATAACTACGTTCTAATAATACTAAATACAATAACAAGATTTTATTGCCAACGAGAACCGGTTGTGGAACTTGTTTACGGTCCCAAAACGGCGTTCTTCGGCTTAATAATCATCCCAAATAGACAAATAATCGCGAAAACAATGATTCACTGAGTCGCTCAATTTTAATAATTTAATTACGTGTTACAATATTGTTAACACTTACCCTTCGGCGACGTTCCTCGTTCCTATCGGTAGGCATAGTCGACGTCATAATTCTGTTTAATATATGTATTTTGGTGTTTTCTCCTTCAAAATGAATTTAATATTATCGCCAAAGTGCAAACAAATACGAACGAGCCACAGACGACCACAGATGACTATTATCAGTGTTGCCAACTCAATTTTTTAAAGAGAGCTAGATTACCTTCGAAAAAGAGCTAAAATAGAGCTACATTTTTAGAAAAAAAAAGAGCTAAAATAAAAGATAGTTTAAAAATCAAAATTTTCATGATATTATATATTATCTTGTTAGATTGATAAGAAAGATTTAAAAAATACGATTATTCGTTGTCAGACTATCAAAATTGTGAGTCAAATTCACTAATTCTAATCCACTTGTGCTTGGTCCTGAGTTTTCCAAATCATAAGTTGCCATGGTACCAATTTTATTTTAGGACTTCTTTTGGCACTTCATAGTTGTGGAAGTATTTTTTGTGTGTATGGCCTACTCGATGACATTTTGCAGGTTGCACTTTGCTATAATTTATTGTAATTCGCACTACAACTACACAAACAATTAACACAGTACTCCACCACGATCGTACACCAATTACCAAAATCAAGGAATGAATGATCGAAACTAAGTACTTAAATGAAACGAACGAAATAAAACAATACGGGGATTCCCCGTAGTTCAAGTCATAGACTAAATATGGCTCTATGTATTAATTTACTCGTTGGTCGTCTGCATGAAATTCGGATACACACCTAAAAGTTTGAAAGAAAAAAACACCAAAAGCTTTTTTTTTCATGTATTCAAATGGAGCTAAAATTAAAAAATTAAAGAGCTAGAGAGCTAAAATTGTTTTTTTGGAGCTGATTAATTGAAAATAGAGCTGAATTTAGCTCTAATAGAGCTAAGTTGGCAACACTGACTATTATACTTAAGTCAGCAGACGACGTCACGAATTCTGACAGTTGCTAGAGATGTGCCGTTATCGCTATAAAATTAGTTAAAAACTAATTTAGCAATGATTTTAACAGCCAGGGTTTCAGTTTTTTTTCCAATTTCTGGACCCGTGACTCTTAACGAGCTTGTATTTCCCGGGTTGTGCAGAGATGTATTGTATTGTAAGTACACATCCAGATTTCGTTAGTTATGTAAAGCTTCGTATTGGTTTCGAGAATGCTCGTGGTTTGTTTAATGAAATTTCTAAAAGCTGACTGGTACCTCCCGTGGGTAAGAGCTGGTTTTTACCATGGTCAGAGGATAAGCATTGCCATACAATGTGACAACGCCGTCAGTCTCGTTGAAATTGTTTGTTTTATTGAAATAATTCATTTAGGTAGGTATATAAATATTTTAAATTTTCTCTGGGGTACATACATACATACAAAGTTGACAGCGCAGTGACAGCGTAGGGATTTTTTTCACTTTCAAATATTTTTTATAGAAAACATTTTTAAATATAAACAATAGTGGTCCGCCGCCACCAGTGTCGGGAGCAGGGTCTAAGCTCTAACCACCGGTGTTAGGGCTCTAGAGACAAGAACCTTCTCACGATGCGAGCCGTATCGACAAGTACTGCCTTCTGAATTAGGCCTTGGATCCAACCGCCAAACGAAATCCTTGTGAGATTTTGATCGAGGCTTTCGGCCATCAGGCCATTGGCCAATACGACAATCGACACAATGACAGCAGGTTCACATTCCAATAATAATTGTCAACAACCTCGTGTGTTAAGTCGAGATATATAATTTGTTTCTCTTTTTCAGCTTTCACGAGGTTTTCGTGATGTGGAATGGTAACATCGACAATCATTGTGCGACGCGCTAATCAATCTATCACCATTGTCATTGGCGGTAATAGTGCTGTCGATAATAATAGACCGATCCCAGTACAACGTGTCATGGTCATATATATATTTATATATATATATTTATTTAGTCGTATAATAGAAATGTTGTTATTGTTGTGTTTTTATTTTATTTTATATTGTATATTAAAGTTGTCAAAAAATAAAAGGCCCGTTTTTACATTTGAGAATGCGTTCTTGTCACCTGTCAGTTTTATACAAACGAAAAAGTGTTTTGCGAATTTGATCTTTTACTCGAACTGTCAATGTCAAAACGGGCCTTTTATTTTTTAACAACTTAAGGTCTTATAAATAAAGTTATGATATTAGGTACATGTTTCGCTATGGACGGTCCTTCGCTATCCAGAGAGTCGAAAGATCCACGGCAATGATGAGCATGTAAGGATTAAACAGGGAATATTTCAGGGCGACCGACAGTTGGAGTCCACTTTCCTTCTGCTTAACCCTGAATCCTCTTAGCACACTACTGGAGGATTCAGGTCTAGGCTATCGGTTGAAGAGAGGTGGTCAGTTTATATCTCATCAACTCTCCATGGATGACTTGCAACTCTTTACCCCCAAAAAATTGCGACTGATGGAGCCATGGAGCTACTGAAGGTAACGTATCCCATTGACAGTGATGCGGACGAATTTTTGGATGTCCAATGAGCTCCTGCCCTTTTTCTATATTGTATGTATGTATTTTATTCATTTGTCATTTGTTTACGATTTGGCGGCAAATTGAAAATTGTCTGCGTCACGTCAGCATGAATTTAACGCGAGAAAATTTTCGTATGTTACCTATAATGATTGAATGATTGATGACCGGAGGAAGCAGTTTCAATTTTCTACGAAAAAATCTATGATATCATTAAGCTACACACTCCCACGCACAAACCCAAAAGCTGTAATTTTCCGAATTGGTTTACTAAATCACTATTGCATACTTACAGAAAGAAATCTCAAGCGTGGACGAAGTGGAAAAAATACGGAAATATTAGCGACTATGAAGTATTTTCCATTTATAGAGCGAAATTTAAAAAAGACGTCGACATATGCTATAAAAAATATATAAATACGGTGGAAGATGGCGTGGCTGTCAATGTCAAGGCATTTTGGTCGTATGTCTCCAGTCGTAAATCCGGTAACAGTATCCCCTCCACAGTCTATTATCAACAACAGTCTTCCAATGATCCCACTACTACTTGTAATTTATTCTCCACATTTTTCCATTCGGTATATGAACCCTCTACATTTGATCATAATTCATGGAAACCACCGCCCCCTACTCCTGATAATGATATTAACCTTCACAATTTACACTTTTCGTTGGACAAGATACGAAGTGAACTTAAGTCTCTAGATGCATCTAAGGGACCGGGCCCAGACGGTATTCCCGCTATCTTCTTAAAAAACACCTGCGACACACTGTGCTTTCCTCTATTCTTAATATTTAACAAATGCATTACTAATGGCGTATTCCCAGAGATTTGGAAACGCGCTAACATTGTTCCGGTCCACAAAAGCGGCTCTAAGAATGATGTGTCTACATATCGCCCGATCTCTTTGCTGTCGGCGCTCTCTAAACTTTTTGAAAAACTCGTTCATAGCGAGATCTACCCCGTCCTGCGCCACGTGATACTAAAAGAACAACATGGGTTTGTAAAAGATAGGTCCTGCGTGAGTAACCTCCTCATTTTTACATCGCAGTTATTTGAAAGCCTCGATAATAGACAGCAAATTGATGCGGTATATACTGATTTCCAAAAAGCTTTCGACAAAGTTGATCACAAGTTACTACTTGACAAAATTGCATTTAACGGCATCAGAGGAAATCTGCTCCGCTGGTTTGTTTCTTACGTCACTGATAGGACTCAAAAAGTGGTGATTAACGGCTATGAGTCTAGCCTCATTCATGTCACATCTGGAGTCCCGCAAGGATCCATTCTAGGTCCATTATTATTCATTTTATTTATTAACGACGTTAAAAATTGTTTTCAATCTTCGAAATTTCTCCTATATGCGGATGACTTAAAGATATATAAAAATATCACCAATCAATCTGATTGTATAGATTTTCAGAAGGACCTTGATCGTTTCTTGGCATACTGCTCTTCTAACAAACTTCAGCTTAGTTACTCTAAATGTCATAGTATTACGTTTACCAAAAAGAAATTAGTTATCAAATTTAGTTATTGTTTTGGCAATACTGTCTTAAATAATGTTAATTGTCTCCGCGATCTTGGTGTTCAGTTAGACTCCAAGCTCCATCTCGATGCGCATGTGAATAATATAGTCAATAAAGCTTATCAAATGTTTGGCTTCGTAATGCGCGCATCTAGAGAATTCCACCGCCCTTCCACTTATCTGCATTTATACAAGTCGTTAATCCGACCACAATTAGAGTACGCAGTTCCTATTTGGAATCCTTTTTACAAAAAATATATAGAAATATTGGAGTTAGTCCAACGTAAATACCTTCGCTCTGTGCACTTTAGATGCTTTCGTAAAAAGGTTTCCTACCAATCATTGCTCGAAAAATATAATATCCTGACCCTACAATCTAGACGCACACTCCTAGAAATGATGACCCTGTTCAGTATATGCCGCAACAAGTTTGACTGTTCTAGTCTTGTGAAAAGTTTGTGCTACCTGGTCCCTCGCACAGTACAAAGTAGAGAAGTACGTTCACGATGTTTGTTTGCCACTAATCTCTGTCATACCAACGCAGGCGCACGCTCACCGCTGCACCGATTGGTCGACACTTATAATAAAAAGTTTGGATCAATTGATATTATATTTCTGAATAAGAATAGGTTTAAAAATCAAATTATTTCCACTTTAAAGGAACAGCCATAATTTTTGATGTTACTTAATTTTGATTCCAACACCTCATGTATTTATGTACCTAAGTTTGTCCTTTTTTTTCTCTTGTTTTTTACATGCCGATTTTATTTGATTCCAAACCTCTAAATTTGTCCCTAGTATTATGATGTAGATATTGTTAGATTTTTTCACTTTATTTTATGTTCTCCGAGATACATTTAATAACAACCCGAGTAATAATTTTACCTTTGTATTGAGTACCTTTAAGTTTGCCCTTACTGTTATTATTATCAGTACCTATGCTAAGTATTTTTTATATGGTAATCTGTGGATAACGTCGTGAGTAGTGTATTTATTAATTCTATTATTTTACTACTCCAATCATGTGTAATATTTAATATACTGCTGTTTGTTGTCCCTAATAAATAAAAATAAAATAAAAAATAAAATGATTTTTGAAACGAAGTTCCTTATCGCGCGTTTCAAAAGGAGGCTAGACGGAAAAAATTAAGACCAAAAGTTGGAACGACACTTGCTAAGCCGTGCGACGGCGGCGTGCGCGTGTTTCTCTGTCTGTCTCTCTCTCTCTCTCTCTTTGAACTTCGTTCCATCCGGGTGTCCCTTGACACCTCTCAAGTTTTTATGACTTTCGATGTCATATAAGTCAACAAGAAAGTTATGATAGTCTTCGATTGGCCTTTCACGATGAAGCCCCATCTCGTGCCACTGTTTACAACTGGTTTAATGAGTTTAAACGTGGTTGCACTAATCTCACCGATGATCTGCGTGAGGGACGGCCTTCTACGGCGACGACTGAAGATAACATCAGTGTTGTGCGGCATATGAATGATAGAGACTGACAAAAGAGTGACTTATCAGAAGATTCGGACAAGCATAGGGCATCGGTATGCGTCAAGTGCACCAAATCCTCCATGAACATTTAGCGGCCAGGAAGCTTTGTGCCCGGTGGATACCCCATAATTTGACAGAGGCCCAAAAGCTCCGTCGTATTGATTGGTGTCGTGAAATGCTCAAATGCTGTGTTCGACATTCTTACGGGTGACGAAATCTGGATTTATTGTTAAGATCCTGAAACTATAACTAAGAGACAGTCTGCTGTCTGGGTGTTTCCTTCCGAGGAGTTGCCAACTAAAGTAAAGAGAGGTCGAACGTGGGAAAAAAGATGGTGGCCTCGTTCTTCGGAAGGACAGGTCATTACGCAGCAATTGTTTTAGAGGATCGAAAAACAGTTACTGCAGAGTGGTACACTAAGAATTGTTTGCCACTTGTCTTGGAAAAAGTTCGGGAGAAACGACCTCGCAGTTGGATCCTCCTTCACCATGACAACGCCTCGTCGCACACCGCCAAGCAAACAATCGACTACTTGGCGACGTCAGACGTGGAATTACTGGGTCACCCGCGCTATAGCCCCGAATGCGATTTTTATTTATTTCCGAAAAAGAAGAAATAGGTACTTCGAAGAAAACGTTATACGGACGCCGAGGAAGCAGTGGCTGCGTTTCAAAATGCCGTCGAAGAGACCTCTAAGGACGAGTGGGCAAAGTGCTTTTCTCAGTGGTTCCATCGGATGCAGCGATATTGATGTAAACGGACACTATTTTGAAAAGATATAATAAAACTAATAACTTGCTATTTTCTTCAGTTTTTGATTTTCTAAGAACTTTCAGTGTCACCCTCGTACCCAATTATAAAAGAAGTTCGAAAAAAACCGAATATTGAAAGTAGGTACCTAAAATCGATTAAATGATTTTCAGACGAAATATTTATTTTTATTTAATAATGACAATCATGACATGAGACCGCATGATACGAAATGAAAAATCGCTATGTTGTAGGTGACAGCTTCACTTAACCGTAAGTGTAAGAGAGAAGGCTATAGTTTATGTTAAAAATATAATTTTCTTTGTAGATTTTCGTACAACGACGTCTACAGAAAATAAACGTCAAAGTAAGAAATCAAACTTTTGGTTATATTTTTTGTGTTTGTGTTGATTTCTACTTGTTGAATTAAGACTAAAAATCGCCGTTATATCATTCGTTTGCAGCGAATTACGCATTTTTGTGTCGTGGACTTTCGTGACTAGAAATTTATATTTCCAAAACATATGTCGAGTTAATGTGAATTGGTTATTTTATCGATTATCGTGAGCTCCTGCTATGGATACTCCTAAGGTAAGTTTAGATTTTAGTTATTTAATCGTTAGGAACTTTACTCCTAAATCCTGTGCCAAAAAAAGAGACAAAATTGATGGTTCATGCAAATTTTATTAAGTTTTCTACACACTGCCTCCTTTAAAAAAAAGATCGCTTAAATAAGAAAGTTATTGCACTAATTACTCTGCGTCAGAAAATTACTACTGGATACCTGGCCTACTTTAGATAATAAATAAAATTGATTATTTTTATTTTAAAAAACATCAATGATAGCCATTGTGACTGTTCATAGAGTTATCTGTGTTCTTATCTTTTTTAGTACAAAGCTGTACTAATCGAATGCTGTCCTGTATGAAAATACGTATTTAGTCATCGCACAACCACATTCTGTTCATCTGTATTCATAATTTATTACAAAGACCCATTATTTTTTACTAGATTTAATTTGGAAGAAAATGTGAAAATAAATCATATATTTTGACAAATATAGACGCCCTGGCTGCAGTAAATTAATTATCTATTTTTTCAAACCTGCTGTGATACCGAAACATCATTTATCTGCCTATAATAATGTTTTTTGCCGCTGCAGGGCAAAGCCATCAACCCATACATCACTTCTCTTACTGGCCTGCACTTTTATAATTTTAGCCTCATTAAGTTAGTAAATAAGAGCCACTGCAGTACAAAGACCTCTTCTAATACAGAGAAGGCACGAGCATTACCACTCTTGCTCAAGACAATTAAATCTTTGTCAGAGAACAAAGGCTATTTCAATCAGTTTTTAATGTTTCAAGATTAAGTGTGTTGAATATGAATAACAAAATCACTAGTTATATCCCTGGTTTGTGTAAGGCTTGTTTCAAATATATACATTTTCAAATCTTTTGCAGATTGTTTCGTTGGTTTTTTCCCTAGCTGGACACATGTATGAGATTTGATATTAGATTTACTATTCAGATTAATTGACTGTTCTGAAACTCTGTGCAAGCTTTATTATTACAAATCATGTTATTCATTTCATAGTGCCATCTAAAATCATCATCGTCTGCCTAGCCTTTTCCCAACTATGTTGGGGTCAGCTTCCAGTCTAACCGGATGCGGCTGAATACCAGTGTTTTACATGGAGCGACTGCCTATCTGACCCAACAACCCCTTTTACTGGGTTATATGATACCCCTTGGTAAGACTGGTTGTCAGACTTTCGGGCTTCTGGCTACCCATAACGAAAATAACAGTAAAAAAATGCCAATAATAATTATCTTTACTTTGAGCACTTCAAATTTAATAACCACATTCACAATCCAATCACAATGTTATACATGCTATATATTACATTAATCAAATTGTAGTTGATATGAAAAGGTTATCATGACTGTTGATATAAATGCGTCTGATCTCCTAATGTGTAGCAGACACCTAGGGAGGGGGGCGGGGTAGTTACCACCCCAAATAATTAATTGCACTGTGTTGCGACATAATAGTCAGTAATAACAACACACGTGTGTTTCAAATTCGGAAATGGAAAATAAATTGCGGAAATCTCGTCATCCCATTCTAACCATCGGAAAAGTCGTACTGCCGCCTCTTTTCCCCGCGCATGCTCCGAAAACCTGAACTCTGCCCTTTGGCATTTTGAAATACACCCTACTAGTACACAATACAGTGTAAAGTCGTTTGGATCACACGCCACAACTTTGAAAATGCGAATATTTTGACGATAAATAACTGTGATTCCCGATTACTGTCAGTTGAATTCGCGCCGCCACAGAGGGTAGACGCCTCTCGATAAAGGGCGGGAATTTTACAGTTACAAAATTTTGTAACGAGACCCTTCCCCGAAATACACGTAATTGGAAAAGTTTTATATTTCGCGCACTCGTTGATACCTATTGCAATGGATAGCTTCTTCCTTTACTGGGATTGAAATTAAAAGTTTGTTTCTCACGGAAATATTTTGTGAAGTACTTAAGAAAATGAAATTGCCAAAAAAGGTTGTTTTAACTTTGGCCATCTAAATATAGCAAAATTTTACGTACTTACAAAAAAACAAGTTAAAAGAAAATTTTGTTTTCAAACATTTTCTAATGAAATAAAGTTTACGAAGTACAGTGCAAAAAGAATGGCGCTTAGCTCGTTGACTCCATCAAATATGCTCGGGGAGCTAGGCCGTCTAGCAAGTTGGCTGAAAGGCGACTGCCTGGCTCCTGAGGAGTACGCTGGTCTCGCTGTTACTGAGAAGGTGAGACTACTGTTAATTTTAACTCATTTGCCCCTAAACCTTGCAGTATATGGCCGTGACAGCTACATGCTGCAACTTTCTATACCAGCTCCTCCACTTCTACCGATCGTGAAGGTAGCCGGTCTTGAGGAAGTACCTAGCACAATAATCTGAGGGATTGGTATTGGGTTATCACCTCTCCATTCGCTAATCATGTTATGACCGATACCATTGCCACGATAATGTTATATATTATCTATGTTAAAAAGATTGTGATATCGGTCAAACGATTTTTTTAACCGCCTTTTTTTATTCCCGCGACTTTCTTTTTACTAGAGTAAGTAATACCTGCACGTTAAAGTAAGGACTGCTCCCTCTTGCGTCATAATGTCATTATAATCCTCCTAACATTTCTCTTCGCTGAAGTTCACTATCTAAATTATGGTTCTCATTAAACGAGTTAACCGTTTCTTTTTGCAAATGAAAGCTAAAACAAACAAAGGCAGCTCGAGTAATCATTTACATAAGTTCTATTTACAACCACTAAATTAAACCAACACCACAGAACGTTTTGTAGCATTTGTAAGCACAACCACAAAATAATACTTACTCCAGAAAAATTGTGTCAACTTGCACCAAATTCCGTTTCAGAACGAGAAACCGCCTTTCCGCCTTTTCCAAATGACATGTAACGTGTTACATTTCCTGACCTTTTTGCGATGTAACAACATTATCGACAGTTTCAGCGCAGCTTCCGTATAAAATTCAAACTTTAGAACCCCGTCATTTAGAGAAGTGCACACTTCCGTGAGCCACCATTGAAGGCCAGTGTTCGGTTACACGATTTATGTTACCGCCGGAAGGAGACTCCTTTCCTCGCGATTTAGGTTAACGGATGAAGTAAAAAGCTACCCCAAGAGGCAATAAATCATATGAAGCTGGCAGGTCGTGAAGTCTTTTGAAAGGGATGTGTTTTGTTGAAAAATGCTGGGTCTTTAGGTCCTCTTTAGTTACTGAAGTGCAATGATTTATTTCGACGTCATTTGTAGTGGTTCGTGGCTAAATAATAACAGCCGCACGGGCCGATCAGAAGCTTAACGTGGTTGCCATTTATTACATATCGCGACCCGTGCCTTGGAAAGCACGTTAAGCCGTTTTTCCCGGCTGTCATTCGTAGATCTTTGATTGTCGTTACGGGTAGTCACAAGCCCAAAAGTCTGACAAATAATCTTACTAAAGGTTACCCAATAACTGAATTGTAGAGGTCAGATAGGCAGTCGCTCCATGTAAATACTGGTATACATTTGCATTCGTTTAGACTGGAAGCCGACCCCCATAGAGGTTCGGCATCATTAAACATGGTATCGAAAACTGCAATAATGTGAAAGAATGATTTTTCGTTTTCAATCTGGCAATTTCCCAAATCCGTGCTGAGAATTCCAATAGGAAGCTAAGCTACTAAGCTTTCTGGTGTATGTAGTTTTCGAACTGGGCCAAGGCAGACAGGAGCTGTTAACTTTTAAATCTTAAGCTACATAAATACTGCAGCACTCCTGCTCTTTCTCACCTACCGCCTGACGCAGGTCCTCTCCGGACACGGATGTTTCGGGAGGTTCCTGCACATCATCAGGCGGGAGGAGACGCCCGGGTGTCACCACTGTCAGGATCGCCCAGAGGACACGGTGGAGCATACGGTGGAGGTCTGCCCTGCTTGGGCAGAGCACCGCCGTGTCCTCGCGGGACCATCCGAAAGGGTTTACCGCTGCCCTGGAACATAAAGGGCTAAGGAAGGAACACGGGTGGGTTTTAGTCAGTAAGAGTCTGACACTCCCTTCTGCTCCACCCAGAGCGGGAGGGGTCATTTGATGATTTCCCATCCACAAAAAAAAAAAAAAAAAGCACTCCTGCATCTATCTGTATCTATATATATTTTTTTTAATAATAAAGCTGGAGAGTTTGTTTGTTTGAACGCGCTTATCTTTGGAACTACCAGTCGGATTAGAAAAAATCTTCTTGCATTTGATAGCCCAATTCTTGAGAAAGGCTATAGGCTATCAACATCACGCTATGACCCTTAGGAGCCGAGCAAAAAGAAAAAAGAACGCGACGCGAAAACGAAGTGACAGCGCGGGCAGGTGATGCGATGCGCCGGGGTGGGTCGAGTAAACAAGAAATTTCATGCGGACGATGTCGTGGGCTGAAGCTAGTACATATATAAACTCTCGCCTTCTTTCCATGGCTGTTCTTGAATGATGACATAGGGTAGGCTTTCACCATAAAATATACATGAAGACTCTTGGAAGACGAGATAGTCTCTTGGTTCTGAAATTCTTCCTAGTTATTTCTATGATGATAAGTCAGAACAGCAGTGCGATTCTGTAACCATCTCACCGCGAAAACTTAGGTGAAGTGAGCGTGGAGTGAGCTGTCATTCCAAATAATGCTAGGGATTGACACTACTGACAACTCACATGAAGTTCACTTCACTTGAGTTTTCACGGTGAGATTTTTACTGAATCGACCGGCTGATCAAAAAGAAGTCGCATCAATAAGACCTTTTTCAGCGTACACCAAAATATAAAATCCCGTCCCCATTGCACATTTGGGATCAGAAACCTTGAAGCATAGCGTAAATATTGGGTAAATGTAATGCCGCGAGGGCCATGAGCAAACGAACATTGGCTATAGGAACGCTCGCAGCTACGTATAGCGAAGATTGATGGTCCTCCAGTCGTGACCGACTGAGCTGTCCTAAACACTCCTAACCTACTAACAACTATAATACGTTTCCTTTAAGGACTATAACTTATACTGAACAAAAATGTAACTTCGCGAATTCGATACTTTCTTAAAGAGAATCAATATAAACTTTAAGCTAAGGTCTGTTCAAATTACTTAATTCCCTGATTTGCCTTGAAACGTTAGGTGTATGTCTAAATCTGTACAAATTAAAGCCGCTTTTCATGTCTGTTTGTGTTACCGAGTTGTTCTTCTAAACTTCGCAACAGATTTTCCCTATCTGCTAAGCAGGGGCGGTTCGCAATAGTGTCTAATAATTTAAAGAAATAATGAATTTATCCCTTTGGACAAATAGCAACACGTTTCCACGCCAATGCTATAACTCGCGTAATCCAACCACATTTAGACAATTTATGTAATTGAAACGGGTCATTGAATTTACTCGAACCACAAAGACAATAAAAAACCCACAGATCCTTCAAATCCCTACGCAATAAACCCAAATACGGGGTATAAAAAGGAAACGGAATGGTAAGACCCACATATGTGGCTTGACCCATTCAGTTTGAGTACCGCGGTTAAGTCCGATTAGATAGGCTGAAACCTTTTTAGAGGCTTTGACCAGAAACAAACAGTTACTGAAGGTCGACCATGAAGAGATTGATGAATAAAGTTTAAGCTACCATTCACACACCGAAAAGGTTTCGGGAGCTTTCATTGGTATTCGCTCTCAGGATTTGACGTTTGATTCAATGAGTGTTTGGACGTAACTTCAAAAGTACATCATGATATTACAGTCGCCAATCCTGATCCTCGATCATTGGCCTTTGTAAAGCCTTTATGTAAATGACTTATCCAATGTTTTCCGTGACGATGTTTTGGTTTCAACCAATGATATCAACAAATTGATGCCTCGTTTATACGTAGCAAAAAAATAATAATAGTTTATTTAAGTAAAAATATGATATGTATTTGCAAGAAATAAAAGGCTTTTATATTTTTATTTATTTATTTATACGTAGCATAAGCATAACATAATCAGCCTATACCTTTCCCACTGCTGGGACACAGGTCTCCTCTCTGTGAGAGAAAGGTTATACGTATATAATTAATGTATACAAATTACAAAGTATTGTAAACCATTTTTTAAAAGAGTAACGGTGTAGTTTCTTATCCATTCTACTCCATACGAAACTGCCTTTTGGAAGTGGCAACTAGAATCAATTCTGTTTTTGTAAATTTTGACGTTCAAAATTGCCTTTTATGTGCCTCTTTGAAATAAATGTTTTGACTTTGACTTTGAGTTGCAATTGGCTTATTCTTGGACAAACCTTATGTAACGTTTACATGGTGTTCTTAACATGTCACCCCGCCTTATCTTTGGTTCCTTACTTCACAGCTGAGCGACTTGACGTCTCGTTATTGGTTTTCACGATTCATTGGGTAGGCGTTGTATTAGTTTGTGGGTTATTCGCCTGTCATCTTCATGAATGCTTGCTTTTTGATTTTGGGCCTGTTATATTTATGTCACCTTGGATTTTATTTGATTTTATATGTTTTTTATTTGACTCAACGAGATTCATACATTGCATTGTATGAATCTCGTTGAGTCAACACCCTCAAATAAAATCCCCATTGCAATGGGTTAGTTGCATAACACACTGTCAGTAGCAACGGGTTTCATTTGGACAGTTCAACAACATTCATTGCGTTATATACGTTGTTGAGCAGACAACTTTTTCGAACATATGAAGCAACGGATTAATAATATACTTTAAATGATTTAGATTGGGATTGATACTGTGTTACGCAATTTGGGGTGCTGCTTAGTTTTATGTGGATTAACTGTCTTTACCTCAATAAACTTAAAATAACCCAGTTGATTCAGACATTAAGTTTCGGTTACACGAAAATACATTGTAGAACGCAAACGTCTAGATCCGTTTTAGTGCTTTTATAAAGCTGTATTTTAACGAGCATAATCCAAGTATTCACAAAGTCTGGAATGTTCTCTGTGGCATAAAGAACCAACACCACTCGGCTTCGTACCTGTACTTCATCTAATTACAAGCATACCTCGCATAAAGAGCGTCGATACTTGACCCGTTTTACTCTGTACCTGGACACTCACTGTATCGAGGTATCTTCATACTTGTATAGTATTTGTGGCACTAGTTATTGGAGTGCCCCGATAATAGAAAAATGAACTTCTATTATATAGGGAAAACGGAATAACGAAAACAATATGGTGTAATGTTGTTCTGTATTAGATTGTGATATAAGATATTTTGTTCTGGAATGTTAAGTAAACATGCTATTTTCTCCTTTAGCAATCGATGCTCAAGAGTTGGCCTTGAGGTTTAAAAAATGCGATGCGTTTGATGTTAGTTGAATCGAATAACCATCAAAATAAAGCAATGAATTCCCTTTATACATAAAATTGATACCTAGTTTATGCTCAAAACTTTTATGAATTATTATGCGACGAAAAATATTTTGGTGAGCTCTGCTTTACATTTGTTTTATCATGAAAGTACTATTTAATTTTTATGAAATGTTTTTAATAAGAGCTGATTTTTAAATCGACAGATAATTTATATTAGTGGAATAAAATTGACGTCTGGCAGATTTTGTATGGAAGAACTAATTCGACTAAACGAAAAATTCAAAATTATTCTTCGGATAAACTTATCTGGTGTTGAAAAAAAACGTTTTTTGCAAAAAAAAACAACCGACTTCCAAAAACGACACTACAAAGTGAAAAATAACTTTAATTTCGGAAGTCGGTGTCATTGGGTTCGAATTTTCGTTGTTTGCCACCGACTTCCGAAATCAAAGTTATTTTTCACTTTGTAGTGTCGTTTTTGGAAGTCGGTTGTTTTTTTTTGCAAAAAAGTTTTTATTTATCACTGTTGTAATTTTTACCAGTAATCTACTATATAAAAATAAGTCGGGTTTTCCTTCCTGACGCTATAACTCCAGAACGCACGAACCGATTTCCACGGTTTTGCATTGGTTGGAAAGGTCTCGGGCTCCATGAGGTTTATAGCAGGTAGGAGTAGGGTAGGAGTAGTGTAGGAGTAGGTTAGGAGTAGGGTAGGAGTAGGGTAGGAGTAGGTTAGGAGTAGGGTAGGAGTAGGGTAGGTGTAGGTTAGGAGTAGGTTAGAATTAGGGTAGGAGTAGGGTAGGAGTAGTGTAGGAGTAGGGTAGGAGTAGGGAAGGAGTAGTGTAGGAGTAGGGTAGGAGTAGGGTTGGAGTAGGGTAGAAGTAGGGTAGGAGTAGGGTAGGAGTAGGGTAAGAGTAGTGTAGGAGTAGGTTAGGAGTAGGGTAGGAGTAGGTTAGAATTAGGGTAGGAGTAGGGTAGGAGTAGTGTAGGAGTAGGGAAGGAGTAGTGTAGGAGTAGGGTAGGGGGTAGGACACCACGCGAACGAAGTAGCGCCGGGCAGCTAGAAATAATTTATATGGCAAAACAAAGTTTGCCGGGGTCTAGCGAGCTAGTTTTGGTTTAAAAACTAAACTACTGAACCGTTTTTAATGAAATTTCTATGGGACCACTTCAGAAGTATCTCCTTTCGAACAAAAAAAGAATTTTGAAAATCGGTCTACAATTGGTGGAGTAATCGAGTAACAAACATCATCTTCCTGCCCTTATCCCATGTTACTTGGGGTCGGCGCAACACGTTTTCTTCTTCCATTCTCCTCTGTCAGCCGTCACGTTATCATTCACTCCCTTCTCTTTCATATCATTCCTCACACAATCCATCCATCTTTTCTTCGGCCTTCCTTTCCCTCTCCATCCATCAACATGTATATTCATCACTCTTTTAGTCACATGCGTTTCGTCCCTTCTCATCACATGCCCATACCAAGCCAAGCGATTTCCTTTCAACAAACACACAAAAAAAAAACATACCGTCGAATTGAGAACCTCCTCCTTTTTTGAAGTCGGTTAAAAATCAGCCCTAAGTCTTTTGTTTGAACATTTGACAATACACTAAATTTTTTTGGTTTGTAATATGTACGGTCGCCAGCAGGTCAACCTATCCGAAACTGTCAGATTTTCCCAATCAACATTGAACCTAATGCTTTAGCAATAAAGTCGAAAATCTATTAAAGAAATCTGACAGATTGTAGTAGCTTGATGTGCTGGCGTCTGTACCAATACGCCTGACTGTGCGACAAGAAACTGAGCATTTTACGGTGTACTACGTTTGCGCAGCACCTTAATTTGGGCCAGCCATATGTTTTATTTTGTATGTATTACTTCCATTACTACTTTCACCATCTCATTGTCCATCTAGGGACCATGTGCTCTAGATTTGGTACATATCTGTGATCAGATTTTCACGACCAGCAAAGGGCAAAATCACCAATTCTTACATCGAGCGTATCCTTTGAGAATAGTATTGATAGAAGTATTCCGCGTCCGGGCTTCGGATAAACGTGTCTTAAGTCCATACTTTGTTGGATACAATTACACGTTCAGACAGTTTTCCAGCTTCAATGTTCGCAATCTCCTTATCCTGTATATTGAGATAATAAAATTGAAGAGTTTTTTGTTTTGTTTGGTTGAACACGCTAATATCTGGAACGATCAGTCGGATTTCAAAAACATCTTTTTTATTTGATAGCCCAATTCTCGAGGAAGGCTATTTAACATCACGCTAGGAACCTCGGGATCGGGAGCCGAGCAAAAATAAAAATGTCTGAAGGAAAACGAAGTAATAGCGCTGCCAGGCGATGTGATGCCAGCGGCGGCGACCTCTCGCGCAGCGGCGGCGACCTCTCGCGTCCGGCCCTGGTTCAAGCCATGGTCCGGGGCGAGAGGGAGTGGGAGGCAGTCACCTCCTTCTGCGAAGCAGTCATGCTAGCGAAGCAGGTGGCGGGGTGGGCGAGGGAACGCACCTCACGCCTCAGCCGCCGCGGGAGACGCTCCGAGCGTCGAGAGCCGCGTGACGACTCCCGGCCACCGTAGGCGCGGGCCTGCGGGCGGAGAGTAATGGGTAACTCACCGTCCGATCAGGACCAGGCCCGTGCCGGACGGCGTGTATGTGTTCCACGCGCGCCTCAAAGAGATGTCAGCAAGATTGACGGGGCCCGATAGGGCCGAAGCCTGCCAGGGTAGCGGGATCGTCCGAAAGGGTTACCGCTGCCCGGAACATAAAGGGCTAAGGAAGGAACACGGGTGGGTTTTAGTCAGTAAGAGTCTGACACTCCCTTCTGCTTCACCCAGAGCGGGAGGAGTTATTTGATGATTTCCCATCCTCAAAAAAAAAAAAAATGCGATGTGATGCGACGGGGCAGGTCGGGGGTCCAGGAATTTCACGCGGACGGAGTCGCGGGCAAAAGCTGGTTTTGTATATTTAGTGAGCTTGATATCACGTTTATCAATATTCGTTACATTGTGTCAGAAGAAGCACTTAACTAAAATTGAAACCATCGATCCGGAACTTAAATTACGCGCCAGTTGTTGATGAAATCAGTTACATTATTGCCGTTTTTGTAGAATTTGCCTCAAATAACAGCAACTTCAGGAGTCTAAAAGACGACGTCATAACCACAAAAAAAGACCATCTTTTTTTGTGGTGAGATGGCAGTGGTTCCAAGTTTCCGCTGCTTATGGACGCAGAGAAGATTCCTGCATTTAACTATCTTATAGTTAAAAGAAACTTTAAAAGTTATTTAAACGTTTCAATCATTAACCACCGTTGAGTCTTATCTTGTAGCTCACCGTCCATAAGCGACCCTTAACTTATAACAACGTCAGAACCCGCGAAGATGTCAACTGCGGAATTACAGGTATCTTTAAAGCGCTTCTTCACATCGCTTTAACCAACATTACGGGATGATGGCTATTATTATCCCTAAGCCTAGCCATGGATAGTGATTGAATATGTAGATCAGTTTACCTGATAGGACTTCTTATGAGTTGAGCTGCACGATTACTGACAAATGCGTGCAGGGCGCTGACTGGACGGGTCCACTCAATCTGTTTGGAAGAACCACACAGATTGAGTGACCCCTTCCTCAAAAGACCATTTCAGACACCAATCTACATGGTCTTCACATGATCTGACCAACATTATGTCTGGAGTTTAAAAGAGACAGTGACTTTTGAGTTTGTTGTTTGTTTCCTATGTGTTAACCAGGATTAACATATAGGATACTTTTTATCCCGATATTCCCACGGGATCGAAACTTATGCGGGTGAAACCGCGGGAGATAGAACGTCGACCACAACTAGCTAATTTTTTAAATAAAAAAAATATAATATAATAAATATATGATTGACTTGTAAAAGTGCTTGTACAGTCAGCGTCAATAATATCGGGACGAACAGACTGTTCAAAATGATCTAAGCAACTATGAAAATGAAATATTAACTCAATGACACAAGGAATGTTTCAGAATGAAGACAGTACACGACAACTGTCATTCTGAAAAGAACTTTATCCAATTGAGACAAAGTTTAACTTTCTTAGTTGTTGAGATCATTTTGAACAGTCTGTTCGTCCCGATATTTTTGACGCTGACTGTACTTACAAACCTACTTACAGAAATAAAATTATTTATCAATAAGGGCTGATTTTTCAATCGACCTATAATTTTTATTCGTAGAATAAAATTGACTTCTGACAGTTTTTGTATGGAAGAACTGTCAAAAATTCAAAATTATTCCTCCGATAAAGTTAAAAATTACTGACCAACAGTTGGAAGGGCACGCTGCAAGTACAAAATGTCTTTTCTTGAACACGAGAACTTGTACATTGACCAGTGCAACGCGACATGAATGAGTTTAATCGAGAACATTCTATTCACATTCCAATCGTTTCCTCTGCATCTGTGTCGTGAAAATGGATCTGAACAGACCTTACGTAATTCTGCACACGCGGGTTGAAAATTGTGGAATTGCTCCCATTCTCGCCTTACAACTGGAATGTCTCGAAGAACGAAAACTTTATGCCTGAAATGTTTAATATTCACGTTGTGTAAATTCTTGGGGAGTAAAAGTTTCTACATGTTTTCAGCTTACTTTCTATGCTTTATAAAATACGAATTAAGAAGTAGTTTTACTGTACACGGTTTTACTGAACTATAATGACCAGCTGTGAAGTGGTGTCCCGTGTACTGTTTTAAAAACCTTCATATTTTTTTTATTAATGAATTGGCCTGCGCTCAGGTACCCTACGTGGCACGGCCAGTAACATCAAGGCGTTGCTGGCCTTCCTTGAGGAGCTGGGGTGGATCGAATAATCGATTTTCCCACCCGTACGCAAAATACGCGCATTGACATGGAGTTGCGGACACCAGCCCGTATTACCTACCTATGGGATTGCGCTTCACCTCGATCACGCCTGTTAGAAAGCGATGTATGAGGTCTATGATGGAACGAGCGCGCCCAAAAGATGCCGTTGCTTTGAAGGCAGACGGGTTAAATGTGGAAGGGAACAAAGATTAGGAAGTAATTCATTAATGTAGTTTAATTGGTGTTTAATGTGGGTCCAGCCGATCGATCCTGTAAAAATTTCACTGTGAAAAGTTAGGTGAAGTGAGCTTAGAGTGAGCTGTCAAAGGTGTCAATCCCTAGCATTAGTTGGAATGGCAGCTCACTCCACGCTCACTTCACCTAAGTTTTCACGGTGAGATGGTTACAGAATCGCACTGCTGTAGAGACTATATCCTGCTTGGCGTTTCCATGCAACCTCCGCGAGTCCTACTAATAATAATTATTATAAACTCGAAAGTTGTAACGATGGATGGATGGATGTTTGTTACTTCTCTTTCACGCAAAAACTTACCAACGGATTTGGATGAAATTTGGCACACAGATAGTATATAAACCGGATTAACACATAGGATACTTTTTATCCCGACATTCCTACGTTATCGAAACTTATGCGGGCGAAACCGCGGGGAGCTGCTAGTATTTTATAAGTTGATGATGACATAATATTAAGAGTTACACGCTACTTCGAATTCAGAAGATAGAATAATAATAGAGGACTCTTCTTGGAGAGCCAACAGGGTGCGTCATCATATAAAATGATATACAGGGTGACTTGTAATATGGTGTATTCCGGACGTGATAGTGGGGAAAATTGGATGGGATTGGAGAAAACCCTATTTTCATGTATTTTTTTAAATTTCTCAGAATTCGTCTCTAAATATTACCTTTCTCTAAACTCTCAAATCGAATGGCCTTCATTGCTATTCCATTGAGTACCTAATAATTTAAGAAACCTTTCGATGAAACCAACATTTCTAAAACATCAAACAGACGAGGAAGTTTATTAAGAATTTTCAAAAAGTATTTACGTACATGAACTTTGATACCACTTGTCTCAAAACTTTACCGTAGATTGAAGTTATTTTAATAACCTCCCCGAGTACCTAGTTACTTTAGGAACTAGTTTATTCTGGATTTCTAAAACGAAATTTCACCAAGTAATTAAAATGTAACTCTATCTTCCATAATTATATCTACATATAATTATGGTATCACAAAATGCTCGGTTTACTTACCCTATTTTTGTTCTGCCACCGTACCCTTGAATGTTATTCGATCTTTCCCGTTTCTACTAACACAACAGGTTTATTTACTATTCTATAGGGAAGTAATTGTTTTTCCTACCAAAAATCGGCCCCTAATTGAACCCGGTGGTATAGTAATTGACTTAGAACAAACCTATTAGGTCCAAGGTCCGACCGTGTGCTAGCAAAAGGTATTGAACCAGCAAAATATTGATGTTTCTGGCCTTTCTTGTTATTGACAATGTTATCAGTTTTTGAATTTATTTATTTGTCGGAGTGGGGGATTACTGACCCATCCAACACCTAGTGCGAATTCGGTGCTTCTGATCAGACCATGTCCCACTTGCTGGAGTGCCCTAAGTGCCCGTTCACGTGCATCTTGGATGACCTAAAACGTGCCACTGATGTTGTAATCAACGTGGCCACCTACTGAGTCCAAACCATTTAAAAACAAAGAAGCATACCATCGAAACGAAAAGAAGAAAATTTATTCTTTTATTGTTTCTTATTTGGTTTCTTTTTGTACCCACTTCCGTGTTTATTTGGCTTGATATGCTGATTTAAAGAACATTATGTTGTAGAATGTATTGTATAAAGTTAAGATAGACATTTTGCCAGTCGGGCGAACTGTCAATATAGCTGTCAAAAGGGCGCCATATAAAAATTGGTTTATTTATACTGGCCCCACCGAAATTTTAGACGGAGGAAATCCAAGAAGCTTTTAGAGTGCTAAAAAAGACTTAAATCACCTTTACGACCTGCGTGACCAACAACAATTATCATTTAGTCGATTTATTCACTGAAATCGTGAATGGAATTATTTGTGTGCCATAAACATCAAAACGTTTTTCCTGACTCGCGCTACGGAACATGTTTAGTCGATAAATTCATCGACTATGGGCTGATTTTACCAAAGTCAAGTTCTTTTATCCGTAAAATAAAATTGAAGTCTGACAGTTCCACTATGGAACAACTGTCAAAAATCCTAAAGAAAGTATAAAAGTTTGGTGAAATTCGCCCTAAGTAAGATTGTTTAAAAAAATCTGAATTCAGAACATCTCTTTCTAGAAAGACACACACCAAATCGTTATGCTCTGTTTAAACGGTTCACGATTTGTATAGGATAATAACATTTATTTGTAGCTTATAAAGGTCCATATCGTACAAATTCACGGGCACGTACATTTTTTCTTTGAGAGCATTTGTTTGACGTCTCGCCACTCCTTTGTTTAGAACACACCTTTTGTCCTTTACTACACTTACAGACTACATTTCTTTGTCAAAGGTGGGGTAAACAAATTATGAGATTCTCCATTATGATGCTTCTGAAGAACAATGGAATACCCATTATTCTGCTGCTTTATGGTATAAAATTTCTGTGACCACTTTAGGCTTTTTTCTGTTATAATAATAATTAATTAATTATAATGATTAATTTATTCAGACAACCATTGATCCATTAAATTACATTTACAATTGTTAGTATGAACTTAAAAACTATGTTAGTACCTAATAACTAAGAGAGACTTAGTCTTCTGGGTGAGGCTCCACACCATTGGGCTGTCTAGCTTACTGCTTATTACATCCAGGATGCTGTTACTGCTCCCATGCAATCTGCTTAGCAGAAAGGCTGTGTTTTGCGCCAGGTGGCATCAAAGCCGTCTGTGCGCGACTCAGCGAACATTGTTGACGCACTGCATAAGCGTGGCAGACGCAACAGCGCCATGCAGGCATTTTTAAACTGGATGCTCAGAGAATTGTAAGCCATTTGGGTATATCTGGACCACAGGCTCGCCGAGTACAGAGATGTGCAATACGCTTTGAATAAAGTTACTTTCACCGCGTCTGTACAGACGCCAGCACATCAAGCTACTACAATCTGTCAGATTTCTTTAATAGATTTTCGACTTTATTGCTAAAGTATTAGGTTCAATGTTGATTGGGAAAATCTGACAGTTTCGGGTAGGTTGACCTGCTGGCGTCCGTACATCGAGCGAAGCTGCGGGCCAGCATGTTCGCCCGGACTGACAATGCCCGGCGCTTCCTCTCCATGTCTACATCATCTCCAAGATTTTCACTTCTTTCTCAAGATCATGCACTCTGATTTTTTAACATTGTAACTCAGGCCGTGTCTGTCCGCATACTTTTGACATACGGCAAGCAATTTACGCAATGCACAAATCCAGGGAGCCAGCAGCACCATGTCATCGGCATAGCTAAGGTTGTTCACACTGACACCATCCACGTAGCACTCTACGGGCATTTGACTGAGTTCCTCGATTAGCGATTATACATATAAATTAAAAAGCAAGGGCGAGCTCAACCCCCCCTGCCTCACTCCGCATTCCATTCCATTAATGGGCGGTTTTGCTCTGGATGCTTCTTATTTTTTAATCTCGCAATGACCCTAAAACCCCTAAACCCTTTTATTTCGTCCTACCCTTTTCTAAATGTATTCGGTGTCGGCGTATCACGGCTTTTTCTTCCATATCTCAATCTCCCGTATTTCTCTCTCTTTTAAATACTTTAGAGAGTCATTTCTTGTAAGTTAAAGAGATGGTACCTGCAGGGTAATTGCGTAACACACATAAAATGACAATTGATCGCAATGGGTTTCATTTTGACGGTTCACACACGTCCATCGCGTTATTTATTTGTGTATAGTTGCGTTGCGTTATATAGTTGTTGAGCGTACGAATTTTTCAAACCTATGAAACAATGGATTAGCAATATATTTCAAAGCCCTCTGATTGTGATTGACAGTGTGTTGCGCAATTAGGGTGCTGGAGGAACTTGGGGGCGCCGGGTTTGCAGCAGTAGCACAGCATAAGAAAGAAAATTAAACTCGTTGATAGAACGGAGGGGCAATTCCAAATATGGTAAAAAGACTATCACATATGAAGGAGCACAATTATACAACAATCTGCCAAATAATATCAAGGATAGCAAATCGCTTGCAGTGTTTAAATCAAAATTAAATAAATACATTTATGACAACATCTATTAGAATTCCTCGATCGCTGTATATTACCTACATTACTTTATTTTTAAATAAGCTCATTATTAAGTGAATTGTATTGTTCTTTTTGAGTAAATAAATTCGTTAATCTGATTCTCGTATTTCTAAGAATGTTCGCATTCTAATTTTAGTCTCAATCTGTCAAAAATACAATTAATTTACGTACATTTTTGACAAACTTTTGACATTGATTGTCCCTGAGATGAGATTGCGACTTGAACTTTAACGTTTTTTTATGCACTAGAGGCCTTTAAATTTCCAAAGGATTTCGGTTCACTTTGTCTCAATGCTCGGAAATGTCAAGAAATAATATCTACTACATCACTGTTTAAACAGTCTTATCCATTAGCATAAAAAATATATCAAAGAATGTATAATTAGTCATTACCTATAAATTCTTGTATTTACAAAGTTTCTTGACTGATATTTATATATTTTTCCTTACATTGGAACGCCATATAGCAATTACACCAATGGAGCAAAACATTTATTTCATGTGCTGCTTTCCATCCATCCAGACGATGGATCACGCACGCTCACGCAGCGTCAAGACATTTCTCCATAGCCCCATCACACCTTCCATATAGCGTACATTCTTTGGGAATTTTTGTAACCCAATGAATTTTTCAATACGAGTATACAGGCTGTCCGGTAATTAATGGATAACCTCTTAAGGGGTCATTGTAGTTGTACTCATCATTAGGAACGATTTTTACCACGGGAACATACATGAAATCGCGAAAAAAAATCAGCTGTTCTGTTCCCTATATTTATGTTCGCGTAACTCGTCAAAATGTAGGAAACAGCTGATTCTTTTTTCGCGATTTCATGTTTGTTCCCGTAGTAAATGTTGTTCCTAATTATGTAGCCTGTAGATACATTAAAATTAAAAAAACTGGAAAATTTTGAGGTGTCATCCTGCCTGACAGATGACAGAAAAAAAACTTGTAAACCTAACGTAGGTACTTAGGTAGTTTATTTTCGACCTCAGTAAATACTCTTTTGATGTCTCATAAAAGTTATCGGTAAACGATGGATGTATCTTACATCGTAAAAGTCTGAGAAATCATAAAGTTGGTGAAATGCTCTCTAAATCTGACAGAGATATACAATATATATATATATATCACTCGTGTTAGCTGACGAAGAACATTAACATCGGAGGTAAGGAAGGAATGGATAAGAAAAAAGATTTACATGTGGCTTGGGTTTATAATGTTGATATAACGTATTATATGTATAAAAAGTAGTACGATGCGGAAACTAAAATTTTTTTTTTTTTTAATGAAATAGTTTTGCGATTTTTCGCATTCTAACCGCCTCGGGGGTGATTCGAAAACCTGTCTTAGTAGACCATTGCTTTAGGTACAAAACTGTTAAACTATTTTGCATCTCTTTATCCTCCGAGAAACATTATCTTCTGTAGTTATCTATGTAGAATATGCAGAAGACGTCTCTTAACTGCTTCTTCTTTTGTGACACTCAAGAAGCAAGCCAAAACACGAAGTAGGAGTTGTCCAAAAACTCTTACTACGAGTACGTGTCACATGAATTCCCAAAAATATTTATGAAACTACTCGTACGTGATTCGTTTGACAGCCATATTTGCAGGAATTTCAATGAAATTATTAACACGTGTGTGTGGACGCACAGGAGTCACAGGGGTAGTAGTAGTAGAGAACTTTTACATTCCAAACAGCCTTAAGTAAATCATTTTAACCACGCAAAGTTGTATACATAATCTAGCAGAGTATTAAACAACAATATTATAGTCTGGAATGTTCAGTAATTCCATTATTGACAATTGGGGAGGGCTAATAGTCCCATACACCCTTAGCTATGTCCTCTAGGTGACCGATGTGCCCTGCCAACGATCCTTCTATCGATTCTGGCTCAGATAGTATTACAGCCTTTAATACCCTTTTATTTTTCGTATATCTTTTCTAGAACCCTTTTCTTTGCTATTTCTGGGTTATTGAGAGACAAGAAAAACAACTTTTATATTTATTGTTCGGGTTTGTAGATTGCTCTGCCTGAGATGGTTTTTCGGGTTCCGTACCCAAAGGGTGCCAAAGGAGCCCTATTACTAAGCCTCCGCTGTCCGTCCGTCTATCTGTCTGTCAGCGGGATGTATCTCATGACCCGTAATAGGTTGAAATTTCCACAGAGTACACACTCTGTGGAAATTTCAACCTATTACGGGTACACTAGAAATACACATTTCTAGTGTCGCTTTAACAACAAATAATAAAAGTAAATGAAGTTCAAAATTATTTTTTTCCTCTCCATACAAGAAACGTGTTTTTCACGGAACCCAAAAACAATAGTTAGTCACACACAAGGACAAAACCCACACTAAGGTTTTTTCCTTGTGTGACTAAATATTGTTTTTCACCAAAATCAATAATAAATGAAAAATAAACCTTTGCTTTGGATTGGTGTAATGTAACATGAAATGTAACATGAATTGTAACATAGAATGTAACATAAATGAGCCGTCCTAATTAATCCAATGCCACATGGAATGTTACAACACCTAGGCGAAATTGTTTTAACATGTGTTACATTTCAGGTTACTGAAGGATATGGGAACTACTGGAACTGTCGGAAACACAATTAAACATAGACTACACTGATAGACGTATATTCGGAGACTGGCGCGTGACGTAGAATAACTTAATTCTAAATACCCACTATTACAAACACAGTTGCGAAGTTTCACCAATCTGTAACTTAATAGGAACCTTTGTTAATAGAAACCATTTTAATATCACCATCCAAGTCCTTCATATGTATACTTTTCAGTTTCCTCATTATAATAACATGCATTTTCTCGAGAACGTCTCCCTAACTTGGAATATAGTTTATCTTCCAAACTAGGTAAATCATATTACAATATGCCCGACGGAACTGCGAACTTTCTTCTTCTTCTCAGAATTTTCCAATAGCGATGGTCCTTGTAGTTCCTGACTATTCAAAAGCGCTTGTTAAGGACTTTGCGTGTTAGAGGAAGTTTTTGGTTTGACTTCGAGACGTTTGAAGTCTATTTGACGTAAAGTTCGTTAAAGTAAGCTTAAGTACTTCGAAAGAAAGTCTCCTAGGATTTGTGTTGTATAGTTCAGTCAACAATAATTTATCTCAAATTAAAACTTGATGTTTAATCATGTCAGTCAGAAACAAAGTTGTGGACAGAATATAACCTCTTTTATGTAGATAACTGTCAAAAGAATCACAGACTTGGCTGGTTTTCCTCCAGAGATGTGCTATGCTACGTTGCTATGGATGCGTTTGATATCCACCAATCATATTCATTGCTCCACATAGCATAGCACTGGTGGAAACGGGTTTAACTAAGCTATGTTTTTTATATGGAAGGATGAGTGCTGTGGAAGCGCGAGTGGTGTAGGTATGTGCAGAGCAGAGTACCTAAAGTAGGTGCGCGTTTGTAACCGAAAGTAGACATGCTCCCCGTGCCTTCCCTTCTGCCGATGCATCGCTTAGCTCAAGCTGCGCATCTTCCTCGAACAGCTACCTCGCGACGACGCATCTGCATAGCACATCTTACTCGCTCTGCTACACAGCTTAGCATTAGTGGAAACGCTCATATAGTTTCGTAGCTTAGTTTTCACAGCCTCGTAAAAGGAGCCTTGAAATGTACCCTCAGATCAGAAAAAAGGCAGTATGACGGTAAATTCATTGAGGTCGAGAACTCGAGATCCGTAAATGAGTGATCCGCCCGGGTATTTACCGTGCGACTTAACGTAACCCGGCTATAGGTTTGTATGTGTGCGTATATTCCGTAGGTTTTTTGTTATCCAATATTTAACTGACCTCTTTTCTTTTCACCCTTTTTCAGGCCTGAGAGGGTTATGGTTTGACGTCGTCCACGTTCTTATATAAAGTATAAGGCTCTTTTGACGCGTGGCCAAAATCGGAACTAACTCCTCCCATCTTGTTTTCCAATACATTTCACAAAACAATTGGACAAAATATCTACCAACCCGCACTGGGCCCGCTTAGTAGATTACAGCCCACTCACTCTCGAAGAGACAAGGCCTGTGTCCTAGCGGAAACATTTTAGGCTGATTATGTTATGTGTATAAGAGTACCAACAGCACCTCCCTGTTAATGTCATTCGATCGTAAAAAGATTCTTATAGGAGAGTATCAGTTGTTATTATTTATTCATACTATGTAAACTTGTTGCTCAATCCATGTACCCATGTACCTATTAAGATTTCCTGAATCATCACGAGACTGCTACAATCCCGTCTTGATTCGTCCAAACTCAATTTTTTAGTACCCGAGACGTTTAGCAAACTCCGCAAACATTTTGCTGATATTATTACTTACCTTTAGTATACCACTGAAAATCAAATTCTCCGTATACAAGTATTAGTAGTTAAAGTTCTCGGAGATACAAGAGTCGTTGACATTTCAAGTTAGAGGTTATGGAATAATAACTCTACAGTTTGGCTTCGGGCAATAGAATATTATTGCTGAAACTATATATTTCGGCAGTTTACTTAATCTTGGTTTTCAATGTGCGTAATTTCAGATTGCTTTAGGTTTCTATGCTTTTGTAAATACAGCCCGGTGAATGGTGATTGAGCTATTCACCTGTACACCTATTAATATAGTATAAATAGTGGCTCAATGTTATTGGAAGGTAACCTTTTTGGTTTAAATGAAAGAATTCAGTTAATTAAATATACGTAATTCGTATAGTGGCAAGAGTATAAAAATATATTACTATGGACAGACTAGCAATAATATCTTATTTCATGATTCATCCATTAATATACGAGTACATATGACGGCAAATATATTTATTTATTTATTCAAAATTTCGTAAGTAACACCTTAACAGCTATAACGCCAATGCAATGTTACTACCACAAAGATACACATACATCTAACTTTCATTGACTACCCAAAAATACAGTTAAAATACAATCAATTAAAATACAATTCGTGGAAGGCATATACAAGTGGCAGCACAAATATGTGACGTCGAAAGCCAAAATATAGGATTTATATTAACGGATATGTCTTGCTACAAGATATGAAAACATTCTACAAAGTTGCACACAGCCTCGTTATCTTCCCCAACAAGAACTGCATTCACAACTTTAACATTATTGTAGTGCGTATAAACTATGAACTACATAGTACAGTAAACAGCGAACTATAAGCCGCTCAAGCTCGAGCTTTCTCTAAAGGAGAAAATGGCGTGCTGTACAATATAATACGTCCCACATACACACGGACAATTAAGAGGTTTTCTCCGCCACGAACCGCAGAGACTTCAATAAAAAGCTTTCGATATAAAAGAATGGATAATCGTAAAAGCACATCTTTCCTATATTAAACTTAAGGGGGATGAGTCGGGATCCTTTTTATTTAACCATTTAGGTATGTACACACATATAAACAGACAAGCAAGAAGAAAGGAACAAAAAAATACGTACAAAGATGATGCTTATTTCTAATGAAATCTCTTCCAGCATACCTGCAATAGAACAGTGCATAAAAACAACATTCATTGCGTCAATTACGTTGTTGAGCAGACAAATATTTCGAACATAATTATGAAGCAATTAACTAGCCATATTCTTCAAAATGATTCAGATTTTGATTATTAGTGTTACGCAATTGGGGTGCTGGCCTATAGCACTTACTTTAAACATTGCCAACATTGATGCAACCAGATCAGTACTGAATGTTTTTAAATGCTCCTTCTGCCAAACCCAAACGAAACATGCATGATTCGCTTCATTACCCTCAAAATGAACCCCCAAGTTTCGTTCCAGAATCAGACAATCATTTAGTTGTCTCGTGTCCCAACTTAAACCAAAGGGTTTAAAGTTTAAACCCTTTTATCTGAGCACAAAACCTTTTAGCTCTTCCGGAAATAAAAAGTTTCCAACGAAGCCCAGATTATCTTGGCCCATGTCAGAGTTAGTTTAAAAATTCATACTCTGAAATGCCAATAACCTGGTACTTGATAAAACTGGTTAGGTCGTGACCTGTTTCAAGATAGTGAGATTAAGGGCTTTCGTGAAAGATTGTCTTGCCTTATGCTGCAATGGTGCAACCACCTTTTGCGGGAAAGCAATCAAAATTCGTGGCCTCTTCGTGGGTTTTATTGTCAAAATGCTATAGCTAATAGAGCCCTAAAATCATAAAGTTGAAAAATTTACTCTATGAAGTTGAAAAATTTACATAATGGAAAACGGGTTTGCGTCTTCTATAGATATAATAAATTAAAGTCGATTTTCGTGCCTGTCTGTGTGACCGCGTTGTTCTTCTAAACTACGCAACGGATTTTGATACGCTTTTTACCATAATTTAGAAAATGGGAATACATTTTCTAAATTATGGTAAAAAGCGAAGGATTATGTGTAGGTATTACAAAGAATAAACAAATCTTGATGTTCTGCCAAGTGGTAAAAACCGTGCGAAGTAGCGGCTAGTCAGATTATAAACGTAAAACAGAATAAAACCTCAATGTTGTTCAATGTCAAATATTCGCTTTGCAATTGTAAATACAAATTCGGGCGGACTCCGACGGTTAGGTAAACTAGTTGAATATTTAATGGATTAAGGACAAAGAAAATAAGATTTTACAACAACGTCATTTATCGAATTGCGTTGCACCACGAGTACACCGATCTAGCATCCTGCATGTGCATGACTGAAATATTCATAGAGTATCGTGGCTTACCTCAATCTACCGATATTTTACATCTGCATACTATAATGCTTTCCCGATCGATGTCTTTACTGCCTTGCATAGTGTATTGCGTTGTAATGAACTATTTTGTGCTGTTTGATTGCCAATTATAAAATGGGATTCCGTTGAGAAACTTTTACAACATGTGGTGATTTTCGATTTAGATTTTCTCGGTAACTGATAATACTAATAATCGACCAGTGCCGTCCCACTGCTGGAGGACTGCTCTCTAAGCACGAAATCCGAAGTTACGGGAGTTTCTTTCTCCGTATCACCTACGAACATAAGATTAACTCGGGGCCCGAACTAAGAACGAGGGACGACACGATTTGTTAGTTGTCTTTACTCCAGACGTGTTTTTTGCCTTCCGAAAAAGTTATTTAATCGAGAGTAGGGATCATTTGGAGTGGAGACCGCGGATCGGTGAGCGTAGTGTTCCTGTTTATAATAGAAATAGTTGTGGTATAAGCACTTATAGTTTCGATTATTTTGTATCCGTACTTAGACGTGTGTCACGTAATAAAAGTGCTGGAATGGGACGCTTTCCAGCTAGAAGGACAGACGACCTCAAAAAAGTGGCTGAGACAGACTGGATCCGAAAGGAGGTAGGGTGTTGTGGCGCAGCATGCGAGAGGTCTATGTCCAGCAGTGGACTGGAATGCTGAAAAAAGCTGAGTTGATTGAGGGTTCATTTCGAAGTATCGAACCACTTTCGGACGGGTCCGTATCTTCTTTAACGGACTTAAAAAGCCTCCTCGATTCTTTCCATCGGTCACGCACGATTTTGATCAACTTTTTGCCATAAGGAAAACGTCCTAGTCGACCCGCCATCTTAGTCGATTGCTGCGGTTCCGTGTCGGTACTTCAGGGCACAAATCCTTTGTTCTGCGGGCCCTCAATTCCCTCTTACTTCTCGTGCGCTCCAACTAAAAGTAAATAAAATAAAGTGTAAAATGTTCAGTAGAGCTGGGGTGGGTCCAATCGATGTCGAGTGGGGGTTTAGAATAGTGAATGCTTTTAGCGGCCCTCCTTTTAATCCGCCATTAATGGGCTACTTTGGCACTAATCTTAACTAATTAACCCTTTGGTAACCTCATCAACAAGGTATTATGTGTACGTAATACTAGCTGTGCTGGTGACATCGCCCACACGTAAAGTTTTAATATTTTGTGATAAAGATTATCAAGATCTTCTGGGTAGTTTAGAAAATAAGTCTCAAACACATATTTATGCCGTCTTATTATAAAACGAGTCCTAACTTTAGACCTAGCTTAAACCTTCGATCCAGTTACTGTATTTTGAACTTTATCATTCCGGTATACGTAAAGTTCTGAATGAGAAATTGGCAACTTAGACTCGGATCAGGTTTTTGTAATAAGAATTTTTACTTTGTCAGAAATTTTGAAAATGGCTCGTAGGTTTAAACCTGCATCTAAAGATAAACCTTGTTTTGTAATAAGGCCGATAGTGCCGAAATGAATGTCATAATTGCATATAAATTTCATAAACTATCACATAGTTCTGACAACCAATGTGAGTTCAATTGGAAAAATTACTACTATTATCTGACGTGTTTATCCGGACCAGTAGACCGGAAACCTGTTCAACGTAACACAGTCAAGTTTGGAGCTCGTTTACAAGCCACGAGACGACACCTAGACGAGTTCTCATTTTATAAAGGGTGCAAAAATTATGGGCGAAACATCTTTTGGAAATATTCTGTAAATTGTCCAATAAAACCGAGGATGTGTCTTTATCCTTGGAACGAAAGAATATTTTATGTAAGGTTTGTCGGGTACAAGTGTTGTTGCTAACAATGTACGTGGCTCCAAGGTCTCATGCGTAGAAATTTTATTTTCTGTCTTTGTTAGACTGAATGTGGATGCTGAGTGCATCCACATTCAGTCTAACAAAGACAATTTGTGGAATCTATTCAAACAAACATTTTTACGAGTATCGTCTGAGGTATTATTTTACACTAGCTATTGCCCGCGACTTCGTCTGCGATCCAGGATGAAAAGTAGACTATATCCTTCTCATGGTAAACCCATATGACAAATTTCATCCAAACGGATGAAATTGGATAAAATTTAAAGTAAATTTAGTTAGATCAAACGAGTCAGTGGTGCCGATTCCCTTGTACACAAACTAAACTTTTAAAGAAAAGGATAGAAGATAAATATTAGTTTAGTCCTGTCAAATTAAGATACTCCATAGACAAATTAGACGTGATTTGAAACATGGGCCTATTTACGCCAGGCGCTGACTAATTTAACATGACTAAACTGATATTTATCTTCTGTCCTTTTCTTAATGAAATAGAAAGAAAGAGATGCACTGAACTTTAATTTAGTTTAGTTTGTGATCAAGGGAATTGGCGCCACTGGCTTAGTAACTAGGCGCGGCTGGGTTTTCCTGGATTTGATGCACTTGTCAGTTTGTTCATGAAAATATTACAAAGACTGTTCAGTATTTGGTCAAAGTATTTAACCCGACAGTACTAAATAGGAGGGGCCCATGGCAAAATAATAACAGCCGCACAGTTCGATCGATCAGGTTAAGATTGCCGCGGTTGGTCTGTGGATGGGTTACCATCTTTGCATACCGAGACCACTCCGTGTCTCGGAAAGCACGTTAAGCCGTTGGTCCCTGCTGGCATTCGTGGATCTGACAGTCGTTACGGGTAATCAGAAGCCCTAAAATGACAACCAGTCTTACCAAGGGGTATCGTATTACCCAATTGCTGGGTTGCGGAGGTCAGATAAGCAGTCGCTCCATATAAAATAGGTACTTGTCCTAAACTACATTCGGTTAGACTGGAAGCCGACCCAGGCGATCATTAGTATCAAGCGGTGATAAAATAAGATTAGTATTCTAGGGTTAAAAATAAAAGGTTTTTGTTTTTTTGCTTAGCCTATACTGTCCCACTGCTGGGCAAAGACCTCCCCCAAGTCCTTCCAGAAACTCTTGTCCCGTCCTACCTCGAACCAGCTCTCGGCTACCAACCCAGGTCATCTCGCCACCGAGCTCGGGACCTCGGGAGCTCGGGACTGTATACCCGATCAAGATACATCACATGTTGTACAAGGTGCATTTCAAGTAGCACAGACCTCTGTCTGTGCTACTTGAAATGCACAACTCTCTAGTTGCGCTGTCATTTCTTCTAGTAAAGTTTGTTATTGTTCTGTTATGTTTTTTGTTTTCAGATAGTTCAGGGAGAGGGTTAGGTAAATTATTGAGTAACTTCCATCTTTCACGAGCCCCCGCGTTCTCCTTCCAGTTTGACGGAACTTATCCAGCTCATCCCGCCATCTCCTACGTGGTGACCCCGTCTGACTGTGTCAGGGTACAAATTCTAATATTAGGGAAATATACGCGACAATTTATTTATTTTAAAACAAGGGGCATTTCGTCATTATGTAACTCATCATTTGACTCTTCACGTGACCAGAGGGCTGACCTATTTTTAATCCAAAGAATCAGCATTAGCATCCAACGTGGTAATGCTGCCAGCGTTTTGGGCACTTATCCCATTGACAGGGATGCGGACGAATTTTTTGATGCCCAATGAGCTCCTGCCTTTTCCTTACATTACTTATTATTTACTTGTATTATAATATAGAAATATATATTAGTGTTAGCTTGTAAATTGTAATTGTTGTGTCTTTGTGAATAAATTTAACACTTTTCACTATATAACTGGAAATTGTTTAGAGTAAGTTTCTTAGAAACTGTTACCGTCTTATTCCAAAACACGATCTAACTTTAGTACTGGGATTGTTACTAGGTTTAAACCATGACTAAATAAAACGTTATTACAAAATGAAGTTTATCACTAGTTCTTGAACTAACTAAGGTACTAAAGTTAGTCCGCCGAGACCCCTAGTTTAACCATGGATTTGACATCGGTACTAAATTATTTGAGGTTAGCATTGATTATTATTGTGTCTTTTTATTTACAAATCGTCAAAAATGGATATTGTTATAATTGATTTGATGGATTTGGTTATGCTGGAGACGTCTCGGCGACCTTACAGATGTCGTCATCATGTAAATCCTTTTAAATTGAGTGACGAAGATTTTAAATATAAGTATAGGTTCACAGAACGTTTTCGGGAAAAAATTGTGGATGTTTTACGTGAAGATTTACTCCACGACCCTCGAGGATGCCCATTGAGTCCTGAAGTGCAAGTGGTTTACGCATAGGACACACGCGCACCCGCGTAACAACGAAATAACGCTGTCGGGATTATTATATTATTTTGTAACATTATTGTATTAAATAAACCAGTTCCTTATTGATAATACAGTCCACTTATTCCGCAAGGATCCAAACCCAACACTTACACAACTGGGCTCGCCATGAAGTAAGTACCCTTGGTCAATGCTAACATTACATTAAATAAAATCCAAATTATATCCTAATATTATTGTTTTATTTGTCATATTAAAATAACAGAGTACGAGTCTAAAGATCTAATATGCGGTCACTTTTCAGGCGGTTTGTGATGCTGGCCTGAAAATCATGGACATTGTTACCAGATGACGTGGACCATGACTCCAGAATATTCCGAGGATGTAGATTGAAACAGAGGTTTGAGGCTGGCGCTTTATCTGGAATATTATTCGGTGGCTTGGCTATCACTGCACTCCATATTTATTTACACCATTGCGTAACCCCACAACACCACAAGAAGAGAGGTATAACAGCAGCCATATATACCCGGAAGACGATGGAGAGGTGTTTTAGTTTAATGAAGCAACCAACGGTTTCGTTGCCTATTACGAGGCATAATCGGACACATCCACTCACGAACAAACCATAACGAATAAAAATAAGAATTGTATTATTTGTTTCTTCAAAAGATAAACATTCGCTTCAAATGACGCGGGCTGTCGCCGAATGTAATTCGCTCCATTTCACGCTAGAGGTGTTAAAAATATAACAACTTGATTATGATCAGCGCGCCAAAAGTACAAGTTGTTCTTGTTCATTATATTGTAATCCAAACAAAGAACCATTTATGACATATTTTTGTACTGATAAATAATTATTAAATCATTTCAAGTGTTATTATAATATCAATATTAAGAGAAACAGAACGTTGCTTCAAATAAAGCCTGTACGAACGAATGAAAGAATGCCATTTTTATTTCTTATCTGTGGATATTATTTGAACCATGGACCTTCTTTGGTACTAACAGATCCTCAGATAGTCTTCGTTTTGTAATCAGGACACATTTTGATCCTGGTACTAATCTTAATACCGTCACAATCCTAGACTTTTTAGTCTTGGTTTAAACCAGTACTTAAGCAATTTTTTGTAATAAGACCGTTACAGTTTTCGTATGGTTCAATAACAAGTTTTGTTACGGCAATTTGATTATTTTTGTCGAAAATTCGATGAAGTTACTGTTTTCGTTAAACCTAGCTTTATTATTAAATTGCCAAATTATTGAGTGTACTCAAAAGTTAATCTATACTTATAATAAATCTGTAGAAGTGAAAATTCTGTACATTGAAAATATCCAAAAAATAAATGGCAGGGGGTGTTACTTGACCGACACCGAACCCAAAAATGTGATTAAAAAAATTTTTGTCTGTCTGTCTGTCTGTTTGTTCAGGCATCACGCAAAAACTACCGGTTCGATTACGATGAAACTTGGTATAATTATTCTTTAATATCCTGGGCACCACACTGGGTACTTTTTATCCCGGAAAAGTATATACAATAAAAAACAAACTTAATTTTGCGGTTCGATCCCTATACCCGATTACCACTGTCTGTACTGTACCAACCGCAAATACTAAGTTTGTCGTAGGTTGGGTCACCCGCAGTGGAGTTCATTTTTATTCCTTTTAGTTTTTAGAGTTATTTAGGTTTATTTTTATATGAGTCGTAGGTATAGATTTTAATTTTAAAGTATAGGTAGTATATTTGATAGTGTACGTAGTGACCGTAGGTTATTTTATAATACTGTTAGGTAGGTTTAGTCATTCGTATAGATATTAGTTTTTAGGGATTTTGCTTATTTATTGAGTTTAGATTAGTTATCATCAGAAATAGGTTTATTTAGGTAGGTAGGTATTTAATTTACTGTTATTGAGTTTTTTTTTTAATTAGCTAGGTACTTAGGTAAAGATATCATATAGGTACCCTCTTAATCACCACTAATGAGACACAATTGGTTTTCTATTGTAATTAGCCACAAAGGGCCCGCGACTCAAATCCTTAATTGCTAAGGAGTTAACGGATCCTTATTAGATCATATTTAGTATGAAAAGTATAGAAGCAGTTACGTACCTATACATTATGACTTGCTACAAGCACAAGTGTGATCATTACAAACCACGTTTAAACATACCGACAAAGTTATATAGAATTAAATTTAGTTCAGGGCAATATAATCCAAGAATTAGAACCCTCATTACTTATCTGAGGTCTACAGCGAACCTTTGTCTGTTATCTACGTCACACACAACGTACACGTTCATTTTGGAACACAAATTCATACCAGCATCACGTAAATGGCCTACAATTTAACTAGATTCAAATTCGTCGAGATTTAAAGTCATAGGAAATATGGTGGCGTTAGGGCGTTTGTACACGGCACGGTTTCTTTACGTTATGGCGTATAAACCGCATCACCGTAGGAAAAACGTGTCTGTCAACAAGCTTCCATAGTGATTAGTGATCTATACAACACTGACGAACCGTGCCTACATACGGCGTATTAACCGCGACGTAGAATTATTTTTTCCGTCAATAAGTTTCCATAGTGATCTATACGACACTGACTGACGTACCTACACATACGGCAAGAAAAATGTGTGTGAACATTGAAGTTTAAAAATGCCGTCTTAAATGTATGTCTAGTTAGGTATCACTACTGATTACGAACGAGGATCCAGCCATCATCTCAGTAGTCATACTGAGATGATTGCTAATGAGTTGTATGGAAGAAGACATGCGGCACCAATCACAAATGAATTGGTATATAAAGATTAATCAGCCTATGTTCCCACTGCTGGGACACAGGCCTCATCTCGGTGTGAGGGAGTAGGCCGTAATCCACCACGTGGGCCCTGTGCGGGTTGGTAGTAGTCACATGTCTTTGACTTTTTGGTTCTAGGTTTTCTCACGATGTTTTCCTTCACCGTTTTGAGAGCAGTGGTGATTAAATAATTTATACAAATTAAAGCGCCTGGCTAGGTTCGTACCTATGACCTACAAACTCGTAAGTCGCGGCCGTTACCACTAGGCCACCACTGCTCATTGCTAGAATGGCAGAGGCACAAATATGTAATTCAGCTGATACCAAATTCCAGAAGGCCAATTCCCGTAATTAAAAACGTTCAAAATCTAGTCGTTCAATTATCGTAATATTACGATAATTGGCCTTGAGATTGCTCAAGGCCAATTATCGTAATATTACGAGAATTAAAACATTCACAACATTTATTTGTCGCTGAGATGAGACTGCGACTAGATTTTGAACATTTTAAATTACGAGATTTGGACTTCAGACTGTGAACGGTCCTAAAATTACGAGAATTGCCCCTCTGATCTCAGCGTCAATCAATGTCAAAAACTTATAAAAAATTTAGGGAAATAGAGGCATTTTTGGCAGATTGAGACTGAGATCAGACTGTGAAAGTTCTTAAAATTACAAGAATTGCCTCTCTGATCGTGTTGTTTACGTCACTCTAAATCTACACTGCTTTTCCGCTTCACTGCCATTTACTTATTTGTTCACGTGTCACTGAACTGTTATTATATTCCCATGGCTGCTATAGAGTGCTTTTAAAACTTCTTATTGTTTATTTATTATTAGACATATTTTTTTGTTTTTATGAATACTTTGCGAATTGATATGTTAACGCTCATGGGTTTTATGACTTGAGAGCTTTTAGATCTTGTATCAGGTTTCAGAACTTTTGTACTACGTTAAAATTATATTGGCGACATTTTTGTCCGCCTACGAAGAATTCCGAAGGTTAATGATTTTCATGGGGGAATGTATTACATTGATACTGTATTTTAACGCCTACGATCGGCTTATTAGTCGATTTGCACGGATTTACGGTTGGCACGTTTTATAATATTTAACTCTTATCAGTTCTGTGCGCTATTGACTCTTTTTGTATACTTTATTGCATACATACCTATATATATTTCTGAAGTGGTCGATTCGCCCACAAATAAATTAATATTGTGCGAGTCGCCTATAGAAAATGTAAAACACACCTTCCCATATATAAATATAAAAGTATAATAAATGTATTATTGAAATCCTTAGAACGGCCTTTCCTTTGGTGTTCCTCCGTTAACCCTAATGGTATTATTTAAAAGTGACGATTCGTCCGTTTCAGGCGAGTAAATTCGTGCAAATGGACTAACAAGCCCTATACGATCTATGGGGTTTGTTTTGACATTACCAGAATAATAACATAACATCACGCCTTTCTTCCCCGAAGGGTATAGTAACATCCACAATTCGCCAGTCTGTTATGTTAAGCCCCATGTAACAGGGGGCGAGCCTATTGCCATCAACCAGGCACAGATCCAGACTCCAGGCTGCCATTTAGAAATTCCTGATGGAAAAATCTAAATAACACTGCCCGACCTGGGAATTGAACCCAAGACCTCATGGTGCGAGGCAGGCACCACAATAATCTTAAAATCGAATGGGCTTTTTTTTGGATGGGAGGGGATGGGAAATCATCAAATGACCCCTCCCGCTATGGGTGGAGCGAAGGGAGTGTCAGATTCTTACTGACTAAAACCCACCCGTTTTCCTTCCTTAGCCCTTTATGTTCCAGGGCAGCGGTAACCCTTTCGGACGATCCCGCCACCCTGGCAGCTATCGGGCCCCGTCAATAGTGCTGACATCTCTTTGAGGCCCGCGTGGAACACATACGCGCTGTCGAATCGAATGGGCTTAGACTGAAATCAATAGATAATGCTAGACTTGTATCAGATTAGGAATGTTACACTTTCACAATAACGGGTTTAAAGTCGTGATGACCTTAAAATGTTTTGCCGTCTAGCTGTTAGACTTGTCAAAATTACGAAGTATTTGTTTGAAATTGAAGTTCGTGGCTAAATGAGAACAGCCATACGGGTCGATTGAAGGTTAAGTTACGCTTGCCGAGGTCTGTTCGTGGATGGGTGATCATTCGTTACCGACCGAGACCCCTCTGTGCCTCGGACAGCACTGGTCCCGGCTGTCATTGGTAGATCTCTATAAGTAGTCACAATCCCAAAAGTCTAACAACCAGTCTTACCAAGGGGTATCGTGTTATCCAGTAACTGGGTTGTGGAGCGACTAGTCTATCTGATAGACAGTCGCTCCTTGATACTATAGACACTATTCAGCTGCATCCGGTTAGATTGGAAGCCGACCCTAACATACGTAGTTGGGAAAATGCAGGCAGATCGATCGAGCATTATTTGACTCCATGCCAATGACGATAACATTTTTCATTTTACCCTTTTAAAATAAGTACATATTTGACGACGATGTTTCGAAAAAGCGCTGTTATATTTACCCGAGACCTCGAGTGCTGGAAACTGCTTTAAGCGCTGGGAAGTGGAAAACAAAAAAACGTGAAAAATAAAATACGTTAAAGTTGTTTCATTTCTGTCGGTCGATTCTGTAAAAATCGCACCGTGAAAACTCAAGTGAAGTGAGCTTGATGTGAGTTGTCAGTAGTGTCAATCCAGCATTATTTGGAATGAGAGTTCACTCCACGCTCACTTCACCTAAGTTTTCACGGTGAGATGGTTACAGAATCGCACTGCAGAACATGAAGTTATATATTATCATCACATCACGCCTGTAATATCCGAAGGGTTAGGCAGAGGTGTACTTATAGTACAGCAACATAGTCCTATGTAATGGGAGCGAGCTTATTACAATCAACCGGGCACAAAACCAGACTCCGGGCTGCTACTAAGAATAGACTAGTTTCCTAAAAAATTCTAATTAGTCCGTCAGTTACATTATCATAAAATATTGGACCCGTATTTTTTCATTTGTCAATTATATCAAAAATGATGAAGATATCGCCCGTTAAAGTTCCGCGTGACTTCACGCCTTTTTAGCATGGCGTGACGTCACGACCCCACTCCCAAATTTTTTTAGAAAAAATACTTATCCATGATTTTTCTATAATCTAACTGACGGACTAAATATAATAATTATTTTTTAACCCAGGAAACTACCTTATTTCCTACTGGAAAAACCCAATGATCCCAACCCGAGTTACAAATTATACCTTATTGTTTAAAAATGTCAAAAGATTAGTATAAAATGTGACATAGCTTTGATAACTAAATTCCCATCTGAATTTTCATCTCGTCTTCCTCTTTGTCGGGACATTTTATCTGCATTGCCATTTTAAAAGGCAGTGTCCATTTACTTCAGTTATCTCCTCTTGACATCTAAATAGGTATAAAGAAAAGCGGCCAAGTGCGAGACGGACTTACAAACGAAGGGTTTCGTACTACCGTACAAAATTTATCACAACTTATTAAAAAAACTTTAGTAAAAAAAACACGTTTCGTGTATGGCGGACGGACAGCGGATCCTTAAAAAGGGTCCCAGTGGCACCCTTTGGGGTACGGAATCCTAAAAAAACGTAAGATCTTTTCTAAATCGAATTACGACAGAGACTCCGCTTTAATTAGAATCCTGGAAAACATTCTAATGAAGGTATTGTCAATTATCTGGAGATTGTTACTTGAGAGAAATTTTAGCTTTGGAATTTATTTGTTGAAAAACATTCAAGTCATGTTTAATGAAATCTTTAAGAGTAGTGTTATTGTTCATTATCATTGGCCCTTTAAGGTCAGATGGGCAGTCGCTCCATGTAAAAAAATACTGGTATTCAGCCGCATCCGGTTAGACTGGAAGCCGACCAGAAAAGGGCTCGCTGGATGCTGCGCTCGTATTCCCGTAATTTAAAACGTTCAAAATCTAGTCGCAGTCTCATCTCGGCGACAAACAAATGTCAAAAACTTGTCAAAATGTAGGGAAATTAGACGTATTTTTGACAGATTGAGACTGAGATCAGACTGTGAACGTTCTTAAAATTACGAGAATTACCCCTCAGATCAATTGGTGCTTTGTTACATATAAAAAATGAAACAAAACGCACATTACAAAAAGACATAAAATATACACATACAAAGTAGTCAAAATCCTTGTACTCAATCATAATTATAAAAAGGTGTCAATATTGCCCATTTACTCAATCATATAAAAAGGTGTCAATTTTGTCCATTGCTTGATGTCAGGGCCAGGGACCAAAGACAACACACATTAATTGACAATAACAATACAAATTATTCTGTGATGCGCCCCCGACACTGGCAGATGACAACAATCAAAACAAAAACAAAATGCCAATTGCAGAGTGGAAAAAAAAACTACTTTTGTAACATACCATACAAACAACAATACTAAGAACAATTAAGCTGTGCTTCGCATCTGTGCAAGAACAGGTCATTGCTCAGTGAATTCCTGTAAATTCGGACGTGCCTGTCGCTGATTTTTCCACATTCAACTTCTATCCACATTTTAAAATTACCCACTGCTAAAAATATGCTCTATTTCTTTTATATCTACTGGGTCTGTTCTGACCCTTGTTCTGGTTGCTACCGTTTTCAATGTATTATTCATAATCACCTACGTTAAACCTGTGACATTCATAAGGTGATATTGAGAGCCAGCGTTCTCGGCTTTACCTGGGTTTGTTTCGCCATTTCTCAGGGGAAGTCAGATAGGAAATGTCGTATCCATCCATCGAATGTGATTCCGTTATCGTATTTACAGAATAAACCAATTCATGTAGTTTAATTTCAAATTTAAAAAATCAAATGTATAGCTTATTCCGTATTTTGTTTTCACTGTTAATATTTATTAATTTAAATACGTGTAAAAGTATTATTATCATAATCAGCCTATAATGTTCCCACTGCTGGGACATAGGCCTCCTCTCCGTCAGAGGAAGTGGGCCGTAATCCACCACGCGGTCCCAGTGCGGGATGGTGGAAAAAGTATTATATAACGGGCCAATTATTTAATTACCTACTTACCGTTAATTGGGTCAAGCGTAATAAAAATATCATTTCGTGGCAGTTTGTTAAGTTTTCGAAGAATATCTGGCGTTTCACAAATTGAATTTAAGTACTTTCATAATTATTAAAATTAACTTTCATTAGAGAGCCATCATTTCATTTTTTTCTCAGTTAGCTACGGTAATGACTTTTTATTTAATTTGCCTTACAACATTTGCATATTAGCGTGACAGTAGCGGTCATTGCCTTCTCCCTAATATCTCTTGGTAGGAATCCAAACAATACACTATGTATGGGTCAACGACCATCGTTGGTATGGGTTTTCGTTATTTTAACATGTTTAAGATCACAGCAGATATTGATTTAGGACGTTAAGGGACTTTATTTCAGCTTAAAAACATAAAAATGCTAGAAAATGTAGGTAGGTCAATGACCCCTTTTGTCATGCTAAAATGCGATAACTATAACACCCGGGTTTTTAATTGAAAATTTGTAGTAGAGTACTTATCAAACTTTAATTGAGGATTACATAAGGTGGTTCCTTTAATGTGGTGAAATTTCGTGGGCTTTCACCTTAAATAATACTTAACTTGAGAAGTTCTCAACTTTAATTCTACGGTGGATCAAAAAGCTAGGCAGATGATGAAGATATCATCTGCCCAGCTTTTTGTTCGGCTTCCAGTCTAACCAGGTGCAGCTGAATACCAATGTTTTACATCGAGCGACCGCCTATCTGACCTCCACAACCCAGTAAACGATATTCCTTGGTAAGACTAGTTGTCAGACTTGGGCTTCTGACGACTACCCGTAACATTTCTCAAACTTCTACAAATGACAGCCGAGACCAACGGCTTATCATGCTTTCAGAGGGGTCTCGATCTGTAATAAATGGTCACCCATCCATGGGCCAACTGCGGCAAGCGTAGCTTAACCTTCGCTCGACCCGTGCGGCTGTTATTATTTAGCCACGAGTCTACAACGCTAATTAATAATAATATAACTGCTTTGGGCTTGGATGTTCCCGGCACAGATTACTTTACTATGGCGTAATCGGAGCGGCTTACTAACATTCGTGTATTCCAACCTTGTTCTCAAAGTACCTCGCAAGCGCAACTTGTTGTACGAAGAGATAATCCTTCATGTTTGAGGGCTCACTGTAACCGATATCTCTCTGTGAATATATTTACATATCAAATACAGGAGTTATCTGTTCGTGACAGCTGTTATTACTTCTGACTTCGGAGCGTAAGGTTTGTTTCTTCCTTTGTGAGCTCTTGTAAATTCTTTTTCAATTTCATTGCTCGTATTCCGGTTTGGGATAAGACATGGAAGTCAGTACAGTGACTACAGTTGAACTCGCCCTGGATACAGGGCCGTGTTTAACCTATTGGAGGCCCTGGGCACATAAGGATCACGGAGCTCCTGTGTAGACTAAGAGTGGGACAACATCTAATCAAAATATCATACTAATTACAAATTCTTTACCTTTACATATACACGAGCGACACGCGTCGACGACAGAGGTAACTGCCGATCTATTCTGTAAAAATCTCACCGTGAAAAGTTAGGTGAAGTGAGCTTAGAGTGAGCTGTCAATAGTGTCAATCCCTAGCATTAGTTTGAATGACAGTTCACTCCACGCTCACTTCACCTAAGTTTTCACGGTGAGATGGTTACAGAATCGCACTGCTGCAACCGTCGACGCGTGTTGCGGACACCGTACTCAAATACACGTGCGACATGTTGTCGTTATCGACGATTGCAGTTACTTCTGTCGTCAACGCATGTCGTTCGTGTGTATGCACACTTAAGGTGGATGCTCCAAGGTAGCCCGCGAAATTCAAATTTTCTTACGTTTTTTGCAATTTGCCGGTCAGTACTAAGTTGTATGTTGATTAAAATTTGATTCGCGGCCGTAACAAATATGTATTTACAGAATTATAACCATTAAAGTCATCAACACAACTCTCTAAGATCAAGTAATCCTACTGAATGACTATTTCATGAAATCTTGACATTCTAGGATTATGCTAACTTAACAAGTTGTATTACTGATTCTAATGATTATAATTCTGTAAATACATATTAGTTACGGCCGCGAATAAAATTTTAATCAACGTACAACTCAGTACTGACCGGCAAATTGCAAAAAACGTAAGAAAATTTGAATTTCGCGGGCTACCTTGGAGCATCCACCTTAATGACACCAAATTGACATACAGTCACGAGCACCAATATGTCAACACTTGGCAACTTTCAATTGCGATTTTTTCATGAAATAACGAATGCAACGTTGAAATACAAGACATTACATAAACCTATGGGTACGAAAATGCTGTGTTCGTAACAACATAAAATTTCATTAAAAAATAAAGGAGTAAATCGCTTTTCAACAAAGCCGAGTGTATACATACTTTTGTTCGTGACTGTACATACTTTTAGCAAGTTACCACACTAATAAATATCAATACTACCCTGACTTCGGTAAGCTTCTAATAAATTACAAACAACTTCCCCAGGTAGCTTTTGACACATTTCCGGCTATTCAAACGATAATCCTGTTTGTAAAACAATAATATTCCGTCTCTGTCAGTCGCTTTGGACAATCGGCTAGGTTACAACAAAGCCTGTGATTCAGAACTGTGCCAGGACTGCGTGCTTACATTCGCCGAATATCTTGACTGCCATAGAGAAGGACGTACACACGGCTACACATCAAGCTATGCAAAACCAGTATTGGCTTCATTGTGAGAAAATATCATACAAAGTGAGGCCAAGACAAACTGGTTTTGTATAGCTTGACGTGTAGCCGTGTGTACATGGAGAGCTTAATTATACCAGGCTATACAGGGTCAAATTAAATTAGTTAGCGGAACTACGCAGACGTGATATCTAAACTTGATAAAACAAAAAAAAACAATTGATCATAATTTATTTTGAGGTAAACGACCGTATGTAGTGTATTTGCTTGAAATATCAGTTCTGCTGTAAACTTTACAGACGTGATGGGTATCGAAACACAAAACAACTAATTTTCGCAACTAAACTTCATGTAACAACACTACCAGCGGTCGTTGCGGTTGTTTGTTGTCTTTGTCGTTGCGGTGGCCTCTTCTGTTTAAGCATGAGTATTGATCACCACGTTTTCTCATTGCGTATCAAATTGGCAATTTCTAACTTATGTTTGCTTTTCGATTTATGTATGTATCTCACTCACCGGATTCGTAAGACAAAAAGCTCTGTGGTTGGGTAAGTGTTTTCAGGCATGTTGGTAGCCGACTGACGACTGTCGCAGCGATGCCGCGTTGCTTTAGTCTTTTCGCAGATGTCTATTCGTTCCTTGCCACTCCATTGGTTTTTTACTCTGTGTCGCCGACCCATTTGGCTTTGCATTTATGCCCTAGTTTTTGGTTGTTGCTATTGTCTAGTGGTAGTTTTATGCGTAATTTCGGGACAATTTTGGCAATGCCTAGTGTGTGTTATGTAGGTTGGGTGATTTTCCAGCCTTAGTGGAAAGCAGGAAAATTATCCAACCTACATAACTTGAAGCGTTTTTACTGATACTTGGCCTTTAGTATCTTTGAGTGTTGCATAATATCACTACGTATTGTACAGTTTGTTAACATGTCCGGAAGAGACTTGATGTACAGAGTTACAGACCCCAGCACATCAAGCTACTACAATCTGTCAAATTTCTTTAATAGATTTTCCACTTTATCGCTAAAAGTATTAGGTTCAAAGTTTATTGGGAAAATTTTACAGTGTCGGGTAGCTTGATGTGCTGGCGTCTGTAAGTACCTATTGAAGGCGAGTTTTTTTTTAAACATCGATAGCCATTCAATAATTTCCCTAGGAATGTTTTATGTGTAAGAAATAACTATAGATTTATTGTGAATCATTTTTGTCTTACAGCATATTTACTCCTGCTTAACCAATTTTAGGGCCAGTTTCTCGAACGAAAAGCATTGCAAAATGAATGTGACAAATTATCAAGCGCGCGTAAACTGCTGCGCTGCGATTGGCTGTTGTTGACAAATCATTCAACCAATCACAGCAGTTTACGCGCTTGACAATTAGCCACATTAATTTTGTGATAAAGGACATCGTTCATTTCGTACCCAAAAATTTAAGTGCAAAATAAAAATTATAGTTAAAATATGTTCAGGATGTTATTTAATTAAAAGATGGTATTTTTAAATGTTATGCTTAAAATACTTTTTATCAAAATATGTTTTTTGGCATTGAAATAGCAGCCAGAGGGTTAATTGCAGGCTTTCGCTGTAATAGTAAAACATGCTCAAGATGTTATTTAGCCGTCACTTTAATTTTTGGGTACATGTAATATTAGACACTTGAATGATGTCCTTTCGAAAACTGGCTGCTGCTTCTATAGAAATCTAGAGTAGTTACTTTAAAACCTCAGTCCACTATAAAATAAACCTTTTGACCTCCATTTTCAATGACCATATACTTGTTTTTTCAATCAACTAATGTGTTTGTATGCTCTTTCACTGGGACTTGCGTGTACTGACTTGGCAAGTTCTATATCGTATGTCATGGTGCCGCTTATGTTTATTCTACGCATTGATGTTATTTTCTGAGATTTTCATTATTTTCCGAGTTTATCCTGAACATTACTGATATCGGTGAAGGAACACGGTCAGGAGACCTGCCGGTCGATTCTGTAAAAATCTCACCGTGAAAACTCAAGTGAAGTGAGCTTGATGGGAGTTGTCAGTAGTCTCAATCCCTAGCATTACTTAGAAGAATGACAGCTCACTCCACGCTCACTTCACCTAAGTTTTCACGGTGAGATCGTTACAGAATCACACTGCTGGACTTATAGTTAATACGAGTCTGAAATCGCCAACACGTCTTGAGCAAATGTCGTGATCAATACTCGTGCCGTCTTTGTGTGAGAAGAGGCCTTTGCTCTGCTTGGTTTGATGCGAAGAAGTGGGATTTTATGGGTTGATTTAACGTTAACCAATACTAAGAATTCTTCGCCAGTATCCTTATTTATTTGTAATGTATTGTGTTTATATTTTGTTGGAAATCTTAAATAATAAATAGCAGCCAATGGCTCACTCAATAACTTTTGTTTATTTTCATCACCGCAGGCTGTTCCACGCTCTGTATTTGTAATGCCTAACAATATAGACTTTTAAGGGTATATGTTGTGAGCATAAATATATTACTATTGACAGTTCGGATCTAATTGGTACTGGCAGAATAGTCGACATCGGCTCAGTTTTCAGCATTCTAAAAGGCGACACATCTTTTTGATCCGATGCAGCTTCTGACATTTTGGCGTCGCTTGTCTCGTCAAATAGTTTTGGTATTCCTTCGATGTCACATATTTGTGCTGCAACTTGTATTTGCCTTCCACAAATCATCACATGTGTTTGCCGTCATCTTGACGACAGATATTAATGGATGAATCATTAAATTAGAGCGGCAATTCTCGTAATTTTAAGAAAGTTCACAGACTGATCTCAGTCTCAATCTGTCAAAAATATGTTTAATTTCCCTACATTTTTGACAAGTTTTTGATATTGGTTTGTCGCCGAGTTGAAACTGCGACTAGATTTTGATAGTTTTAAATTACAAGAATTGGCTTTCAGATGTTATTGCCGAGCTGTTCATAGTAGTACGAGTATATTAAGGTGTATATAGGGCTCGCTGACCTTGTGCATGTGGGCGGAGCTAAACGCTCTACTCCCGAAAACGTAAAACGCGCGCGGTGGCGCGCTGAACTAAAACGACGATCAAAGAGTATGCAGAGGCACAGACATGCCGCCCGCAGGTCGCTATTTTTGCCAACGATTCCAGAAGGGAATTGCGGTTGCAAGTCTGATATATTTTGTATAGATTGATACGTATGTTACGTATATTTTAAGCATTTTTCATTTAGAAATTTCGATTTTATTTAAAATCAGAACTTAGTTCCTGCGGGGGTAAAACTTTTCTTAGGAATCGAATAACATTTTATTTGCATACTGTAGGTAGGAGGATTTAATAAGTACATAAAAATGAGATTTTATAAAAAAATGTGATCCTGTTTCACCAATTTGAATTATTATAAATCAGTAATAAACCTACCTAACTAGCACTGTACCTAAATAGCATTTTAGGGTTCCGTAGCCAATCGAACGATGTTATAGTTTCGGCAGTGACCTTGAAATAATTACCTACGGCCGTTTAGTAGATAAACCTCGTCATGGGTGTCATTTTCGTGGTTTTCGAGGGTGCTGGAGCCGATTATAAAGTCAAAATGAAAATCCAGGATGGCGGCTACAAAACTTTTCAAAATTTTCGTCATGGGTGTCATTTTCGTGGTTTTCGAGGCTGCTGAAGCCAATAGTGAGGTCAAAATGAAAATCTAAGATGGCAGGTGCGAAAATTTTCAAAATTTTCGTCATCGGTGTCATTTTCGTGGTTTTCGAGGGTGCTGGAGCCGATTATAAAGTCCAAATGAAAATCCAAGATGGCGGCTGCAAAACTTTTCAAAATATTCGTCATGGGTGTCGTTTTCGTGGTTTTCGAGGGTGCTGGAGCCGATTATAAAGTCAAAATGAAAATCCAAGATGGCGGCTGCAAAACTTTTCAAAATATTCGTCATGGGTGTCGTTTTCGTGGTTTTCGAGGGTGCTGGAGCCAATAGTGAGGTCAAAATGAAAATCTAAGATGGCGGGTGCGAAAATTTTCAAAATTTTCGTCATGGGTGTCATTTTCGTGGTTTTCGAGGTTGCTGGAGCCAATAGTGAGGTCAAAATGAAAATCTAAAATAGCGGCTGCAAAAATTTTCAAATTTTTCATCATGGGTGTCGTTTTCATGGTTTTTGAGGCTGCTGAAGCCAATAGTGAGGTCAAAATGAAAATCTAAGATGGCGGGTACGAAAATTTTCAAAATTTTCGTCATGGGTGTCATTTTCGTGGTTTTCGAGGCTGCTGAAGCCAATAGTGAGGTCAAAATGAAAATCTAAGATGGCGGGTGCGAAAATTTTCAAAATTTTCGTCACGGGTGTCATTTTCGTGGTTTTCGAGGGTGCTGGAACCGATTATAAAGTCAAAATAAAAATCCAGGATGGTGGCAGCAAAACTTTTCAAAATATTCGTCATGGGTGTCGTTTTCGTGGTTTTCGAGGGTGCTGGAGCCAATAGTGAGGTCAAAATGAAAATCTAAAATGGCGACTGCAAAAATTTTCAAATTTTTCATCATGGGTGTGGTTTTTGAGTTTGCTGAAGCCAATAGTGAGGTCAAAATGAAAATCCAAAATGGCGGCTGCAATAAATTTGGAATTTTGCTTCATAAGTGTCGTTTTCGTGGTTTTCCAGAGTGATAAAGCCAATAGTGAGGTCAAAATAAAAATTCAAAATGGCGGCTTCAAAAATCTAGTTTTAGTTGTAACTAATTATTCAGTCATCATTTGAGGTGTTGGTTACATATAAAACTAATTTTCCTTCTTAAATATCTAAATAAAGAACTGGATAAATAGATAATCTTTCAATAATAAGTTCTTTTTTTTTTTTTTTCTTTATTTATTTATAGGGGCTTTTATGCATAGCGTATGTCAGCCCCATCGTATCCTAAACAAATGTACTTTCACAAGACGTGAGCCATGAATTTGAACACACCCTTCGCATCGTCGCCATTTGGTTGGGATAGAATTGTATGGAACATGCCTACATCAGTTCTGTTCAAATTCAGGGACCTTACTAAATTATTTCTGCTGGACTCATATTGGACACATTCCATCAATAAATGTTGTAGGTCCTCGACTACTCCACATTCCTCACAATTAGGTGAATCGATTTTCTTCATCAAGAAGGCAAATTTTTTGCATGGAATGTGTCCAGATCTGAGTCTAAGAGCAGTAACAATCAGTTTTCTACTAACTTCACTATTCATGAACCAGGGCACGCGAAGAGGTTCACACTGTATGGTTTTATACCATAAACCCTTTTCTAATGACCGTTTATTAAAATATTCTTTCCAAGAATCAAAGCATATATTTTTAAATTTTGGTAAAAAATCTGAATAATCTAATATAATATTTATTTCTAATAAGTTATCTGTATTAAATCAATTGAATTTTAATACACAATGATACAGTATTCACGGAAACGCATTTCTTGTGTCTTAACCGTATAGGATATTGTTTTTGCAATCTATCTATCACTCACTCACTCACTCACTCATGCGGTCTCGTGATAAATAACATTGTTTATTTGGCAACTCATCACACTAAGTATATTATTGTCAAATAAGTATCGTGTACCTAAAATCAAGTAATAATTAGTAAATTTTAGTTTGATCGGAATAACTTAGGTTATTCGAAGTTCCTTATGTATGATTTAAAAAAAAAACAATTTTTTGTAGCCGCCATCTTGGATTTACATTGTGAGCTCACTATCGGCTGTAGTACCCTCGAAAACTATGAAAATGACACCCATGATGAAATATCTGAAAATTGTTGTAGCCGCCATTTTGAATTTTTTATTTTGACCTCATTATCGGCTTTATCGCCCTCGAAAAGTGGGAAAACGACACCCATGATGAAATATTTGAAATTTTTTGCAGCCGCCATTTTGAATTTTTATTTTGACCTCACTATCGGCTTTATCAACCCCGAAAAGCATGAAAACGACACCCATGATGAAAAATTTGAAATTTTTCGCAACCACCATTTTCGATTTTTATTTTGACCTCACTATCGGCTTTATCACCCCCGAAAAGCATGAAAACGACATCACTGACGAAAAATTTGAAAATTTTCGCACCCGCCATCTTAGATTTTCATTTTGACCTCACTATTGGCTTCAGCAGCCTCAAAAACCATGAAAACGACACCCATGATGAAAAATTTGAAAATTTTCGCAACCGTCATTTTGGATTTTTATTTTGACTTCACTATTGGCTTCAGCAGCCTCAAAAACCATGAAAACGACACCCATGATGAAAAATTTGAAAATTTTCGCAACCGTCATTTTGGATTTTTATTTTGACCTCACTAGCGGCTTTATCACCCCCGAAAAGCATGAAAACGACACCCATGATGAAATATTTGAAAATTTTTGCAGCCGCCATTTTGGATTTTTATTTTGACCTCACTAGCGGCTTTATCACCCCCGAAAAGCATGAAAACGACACCCATGATGGAATATTTGAAAATTTTCGCAGCCGCCATTTTAGATTTTTATTTTGACCTCACTATCGGCTTTATCACCCTCGAAAAGTATGAAAACGATACCCATGATGAAATATTTGAAAATTTTTGCAGCCGCCATTTTGGATTTTTATTTTGACCTCACTAGCGGCTTTATCACCCCCGAAAAGCATAAAAACGACACCCATGATGAAAAATTTGAAAATTTTCGCAGCCGCCATTTTGGATTTTTATTTTGACCTCACTAGCGGCTTTATCACCCCCGAAAAGCATGAAAACGACACCCATGATGAAATATTTGAAAATTTTCGCAGCCGCCATTTTAGATTTTTATTTTGACCTCACTAGCGGCTTTATCACCCCCGCAAAGCATGAAAACGACACCCATGATGAAATATTTGAAAATTTTGCAGCCGCCATTTTGGATTTTTATTTTGACCTCACTATCGGCTTTATCACCCTCGAAAAGTATGAAAACGATACCCATGATGAAATATTTGAAAATTTTTGCAGCCGCCATATTGGATTTTTATTTTGACCTCACTAGCGGCTTTATCACCCCCGAAAAGCATAAAAACGACACCCATGATGAAAAATTTGAAAATTTTCGCAGCCGCCATTTTGGATTTTTATTTTGACCTCACTAGCGGCTTTATCACCCCCGAAAAGCATGAAAACGACACCCATGATGAAATATTTGAAAATTTTCGCAGCCGCCATTTTAGATTTTTATTTTGACCTCACTAGCGGCTTTATCACCCCCGAAAAGCATGAAAACGACACTCATGATGAAATATTTGAAAATTTTGCAGCCGCCATTTTGGATTTTTATTTTGACCTCACTATCGGCTTTATCACCCTCGAAAAGTATGAAAACGATACCCATGATGAAATATTTGAAAATTTTTGCAGCCGCCATATTGGATTTTTATTTTGACCTCACTATCGGCTTTATCACCCTCGAAAAGTATGAAAACGACACCCATGATGAAATATTTGAAAATTTTTGCAGCCGCCATTTTGGATTTTTATTTTGACCTCACTATCGGTTTTGTCACCCTCGAAATATATGAAAACGACACCCATGATGAAAAACTTGAAAATTTTCGCAGCCGCCATCTTGGACTTTTATTTTGATCAAATCCATCTTTTCTCATTTTAATATTAGTTTATAATATATGACTACTTGTATTTTACTATCGTAAGTATTCGTAAGCGTCCACGCGCACAATAGAAATGGGCCATCTGCAGCGAGCTAGTCAATAAACGCACACTGATACAATTCGTTCGTAAATATTTGCACTAACACAGACAGACGCGCATAGTCGGTCGATAGCCGGAGCGTAGCAGCGAGCGACACAGCCATCCCGTCTCAATGCTAACGCACGACTGCCGCCCGCGCCCGCGCAGAGCCCCTCTGAAGCTCGATCTCAAAGTGGGGACATTTCCTTTGCAAATGTTAATTGATTTACATAAGCTAAGACAAATCTGTAGTACCTCTAACCATCGATTTTTCAGTGTAAAAATATTTCCAAACATCAAAGCCGTTTAGAAGTAATATCGAATTTAAGAAAAAAATAGCGTGTTGGTAAATATTTTTTTAAGGCAAAAGTATTAGCCATACGAAAAAATCCTTCTACAGAAATGTTGGTCATGAATCTATAGCAAACATATATTTTTTACAGATATTTTAATCAAGCCGTTAATGAGAAATATTCTTCATAAAGTGACCGTATTACGGTACTAAACGAGAGTAAGGCCCTTAATGCTCGTGGCTGTAAATATAAATATAACATGTAAAATATAGGACACACTCGTGTCTCAATTATCTACCAAACATTCAGGGATCGCTGTCGACCAGGTAAAACCAGCACCAGCACCAGTTTAACATGACCCCCGAATCCACACAGTATCAAAGCTGAGAGAGTTGTAAGCTAAAATTTCACGGTTTAATTCGAACATGTATGTGTCTAGTGTTACTCTGTTACGTAGCTCTATAGAGTCCAACAATAGCCTTTGATTCAAACCGCAAGCTGTTACAGCGCGTAATTGGATTGGATAGTATCCATTCGTCTTCATTGGTAATTCCTTCTTTAATAGAATTAAGTCCCTTAGGAATAGAGTTATTGCATGTTGGTAATTGTAAATCTTAGTGTAGGTAATCTATAGCTATGTATATGTTTTAATTAACGTCAGACAGCATCTGTCTGGCATTAACATTAATGCTGAAATGAACCTTTTGGCGCAGCCGTGAGGCACACACTATTGTTGCTAAAACATTATTTTCACTTTTTCTGTTTGTTTGTGTTTCACTTTCTGTGTCCCAATAAACGCCATTCTTTATTTTTAGAAAGATGTTCCATAAAGCAGCTTGCGGTAGGAGTTGACTGGTAGAGATCGTCACGTAAGGAACTAGTGTTATGCCCTCTCCATGTGACTTTCTCCGTCTCTCTCGTCTTTCTATTATCTATGAAAGAGTGTGTGTGTGCGTGCGAGTATCGCGTAAGGAACTTCGTTCCTGACGGGGGCCCCGACGTTTTTTTTTAATTCTGATGTGATTTGAAGTTTTTAGCTATACCTAGTTTTACATTGTCAATTGGCTTAAACATAATACTGAACTTTCACCCCTTTTCACAAACAAATACAATTTGCGTAATAAATTAGTGTTAAAACAATACCATAATTTCAGGGATTATCAATTGAATCGCTTCAATATATTATATTACGCTGAATTCGACCTCGTATCATAATATTTGCCATGTCATTGCACTCAATATTAATTACTCCTCGTTGGCATACGAGTACCCATCTGCCAACTTTACTACTTCACGTACGTATGTATACAGGGTGGCAGGGACGATGACATCGACGCGCGAACTGTAACCATGAATTCAGGGGGCCTACTCCGAAGTGGCAAAGTGCGAATGTTCGGATCGGACCGACACATGGCCGAACCGAGTATTATAGAAAAATGCGAAAGAGTGTAGGAGTGTAGGATCGGAACCGACCAAACCAAATAGTAACTTCGTAGCAGGATTCGGCCGATACTAGTTCGGACTAGACCCCCCAGGACATGATTCAAGACCGTATACATTTTTCGTCGATTATCAAAAAAATTATCTGCTGTTTCATAGAAACGTGCAATACTTACGCGGTTCAAATGTAAGGAACAGCATTTTATTTTATTTTATTAACGCAACATTTTTTTCATGAGAATAAGTGAATCATGTGCTGAATCCATGGTAACCGGTTCCGCGTCGATGTTGCCACCCTGTACAAAACACCAATATTGAAATGCATGCTGTGTACATACATAGAGTATGTAGTCTCTTTCATTGCCGAAGTACATTCGTGCTTCGATTGGTGCACTCCCATTTCATCTTTTCAACCGTACCGTCGCTTCGCCCAGAGAGAATACTAAAAGAAAACATCAGTGCAAATTGGGAGTTGTTTTTACATAGAATATATGCTTTATTTTCATCTCTAGTATCGGTTTTCTTCCTTATGTATTCCTATTGTAAATTTACAAATCACAGATCAAAGCTCGAACGCTTCTTTCAAGTTTAGCAGACTATATTTCTCGGGTGAAGTGGAGCATCTTGTTATTAACTGTAAAGGAAAAGGGAATTCCAGCTGCTTTTTCTCCCGTGTATTTATAGCTAAGATTTTACTCTTAGTAGAAATAAGTAACAGGGTTACAGTAGCCTTGTCTGGTGCAAGATATCTATACTAATATTATAAAGAGGTTACATTTGTGAGTTTGTATGTAAGGGGTAATATTCGGAACTACTTACTGATCCGACTCTGAAAATTGTTTTACTAATGGGATGCTATAATATTTTTTTTTTGTGTATACTATAATATTTTATGTTAAATCAAGAAATTTCATGCGAGGCTAAGTAATACAGCCGCATGGGTTTTTTTTTTTTGGGTAGGAAATCATCAAATAACCCCGCCGGCTCTGGGCGGAGCGGAAGGGAGTGTCAGACTTTTACTGACTAAAACCCACCCGTGTTCCTTCAGTTGCCTGTGCCAAGGGCCACGGTATCTCTTTCGAATATCCCGCAGCCCTGAGCCGCATGGGTCGATCGATCTCTTTAAATACCGAGACCCCTCCGTGCCTCGGAAAATGCGTTAAGCAGTCGGTCCCGGCTGTCGTTCGTGGATCTTTGACAGTCGTTACGGGTCTTCAGGAGCCCGAAAGTCTCCACCAGTCTTACCAAGGCGTATCGTATTTCCTAGTAACTGGGTTATGGAGGTTAGATAGGCAGTTACTCCACGTAAAATTCAGTGCAGTCGGTTAGACTGGAAGCTGACCCAAAATTAGTTGGGAAAAGGCTAGGCAATAGATGAAAAGAAATTTTATGCGAACAAAGTCGCGGGCAGAAACTAGTGGGTAATACAGTTTCAAAGCTAGTGAAAGTTAACTTTCAAACTTCTAAGAAAAAATAAACCTAAGATTTTGAAGAAGTACTGCGCTTAAATTCTCAAAAATTTTAAAACATTATGTTGACATACTTTTGCTCAATTAGGTAAACTAAATCTTTACTTAATCATTTCATTAGTAAAATGTTCTGTGGCGAAAACACGGCGAAAAACAGAAGACAATCAAGATAACTCCATGCCCTGCGAACTGAATAATAATTAGGTCCTTTTTCCTTTAATTTTCTTCAACAAGTTAATTTGGGATTTAGGGCCATAAAACGTAACTTTTTTTTTCTCTTAAAAATACGTTGCCCCACTAGGAATTTCTCCTGTATCGTGGGTGTGTTTACAAACATTTAAACTCACATACACAAACAGCCAGACCCGTAACAACGACTTGTAGGCCATACAAATATTTGTTCCGTGCGGGAATCGAACCCGCGACACGCAGCGCAGCAGTCAATCGCTTAACCTCTGCGCCAACCGTGCCGTCAAAATGTATCATTTTCATATGATCCCGGGCAAGTCGTAAAAAGTATCTACATTAATGGCAATATGGTGTTTCGTTACGAACAGGCTATCCTATAGCTTCCCACGGGTGTCGTAAGGACCACTCTGAGATTTTATCATGAGCTATCATTTATATTTCATAGTCCTAAGAAATATTGGCACCCGGTCTAACCTAACCTATGGGGGTCTCGTGACCAAGTAATATCAGCCGCATGGGTCGATCAATCAGGTTGAGCTACGCTTACCGCGGTCGGGCCGTGGTTGGTGACCATCTTTACATACTGAGATCCCTCCTTGCCTCGGAAAGCACGTTAAGCCGTTGGTCCCGGCTGTCATTCGTGGATCTTGGTGGAGGAACGATTGGACTTCGGGAGGACGTCACTTTTGCAAGAAAGTGACGTCACGACCCCCCACTCCCAAATTTTGACGCGCTTTATCTTTGTCATTTTTGGTTTGATTCATAAAAGAAAAATACGTGACGACCCATTATTTTTCGATAATCTAACTGACGGACTAAATATAATTAAGTATTATTTTTGTACCCAGACAACTACCAACTATTGTCGTCATGTTAGAATTACAAATCATATTTTACCGGGGAGCGATAGTTATTGATCGATATAGGATCGACAGATAGTTTTTTATCAAAGCGGGCAAATTGGTGTGACCATAACGATAAGATTCTTAGAAAGGGTGGAGTTTGTTTGCTAATGCTGTTGGGTGCATGAAGCTTTCATCCAAGCTTTAACACAAGGATTCCTTGTGTCCGTTGTTGACGATGCTCAAACAATCCGAACGGAACAAACACATGGGTGGGTAGATCAGATACTAGATAGACGATATTGAAATGGATTCCTTGAATTAATCAGAGCTACTGATATTTTTGAGACAGACATACCTTCATCGTTTTCGATATTTGCTTTGTGGATTAAGATATGAGCTAATCAGCACGGTGGTCGGGGGGTGTTGACGTGCATTTAATAATCGCCACCTATAGTGGAGTGGTCTTTTTATTTTCGTCCGAAATTAATAATGTATGCGCTGGAAGTGTCTTTAATAATCACCACTTCTAGAGGAGAAGCCATTTTTTTTTCGCCCGAAATTAATAATAATGTATGTGCTAGAAGCAGTGGCGTAACTATAGGGTGGCAGGAGTGGCAAAATGCCACGGGCCCCTAGCCGGAGGGGGCCCCGAACCGAGAGGGCCATGACCACAGGAAGATCCTAACATACCTAAGTATAGAAATGCAAACTTTTTCGACCACTAGAACAAAGAAGCAGTCAGGTATTCCATTTTGTAGGGGCGAAATCGCGGGCGAAGTGCCAGTAAAAAAAAATTATAACGTTGATTGAGCTTCTTTATATTGAGGGAGGGCCCTACCAATCCCATGAATTTGCCACGGGCCCCAAAGGGTATAGTTACGCCACTGGCTAGAAGTGTTTTTTATGTATATCTCGTCGACACATGTGGAGACAACGACGTGTAGGTTCGTCGACCCCCAAACGAGCCTAGGCATCAATAATAGCCGCTAACAAGCCTGCTGAGTCGCAAAACTCGCAGGTAAAACTAGCGGGAAAACCAAAAGGGGGTAAACGGAGCCGCTCGAAACCCAACAAGGTTTTAAAAAGGCAGAGAAGGACACGTGCGACAAGGATGGTTTCATCAAGGTGGAGAAGAATGTAGTAATATCATTATTGTATTGTATGTGGGCCTTGATGCCTGAAATAAATGGATAAACAAAAATAAAAAAAATCGTGAGTGGCCATTTTGTTTTCGCCCGAAATTAATATGTATCTCAATTCCGAATTTTATCGGCGGTTTTTGACATCATCATCTGCCTAGCCTTTTCCCAACTATGTTGGGGTCGGCTTCCAGTCTAACCGAATGCAGCGGAATACCATTATTTTACATGGAGCGACTGCCTATCTGACCTCCACAACCCAGTTACTGGGTAATACGATACCCCTTGGTAAGACTGGTTGTCAGACTTTCGGGCTTCTGACTACCCGTAACGACTGTCAAAGATCCACGAATGACAGCCGGGACCAACGGCTTAACGTGCTTTCCGAGGCACGGAGGGGTCTCGGTATGTAAAGATTGTCACCCATCCACAGTTCAACCGCGGCAAGTGTAGCTTAACCTGACCGATCGACCTGTGCGGCTGTTATTATTTAGCCACGGGCCCCTCGGCTGTTTTTGACGGCAGCTTATAATTCGCCATCTGAAACTCAGATAGGCAAACTCGGTCGTTGATTGGTTAACACTTGACAGACAAAGATGAGGATCAAGATTGGCATGCATTAATTTCAATTAAACCATTTACAGGCACTTTTGAATTGTTAAAGAGCGAGTCGGTCAGTCAGAAATATGAAGCCAGTTGGCCAATCCAAAGCGTAGTAGGAACCTATTTAGAAGAACGGGCAAGAAACACCATGGATGGTCTTAAATTATATTGTTACAAAAATATTACCTACCTAAAGAAAAGAAAGAAAAATGATTATTCTGCACAAACAAAACAAAAAAAAGACAATATATACACATACCTGTAACGTAGTCAAAAGTAACAAAACCTACATTAATAATGTTGAATTTATAATTATATGTAAAAACGATGTATATGTTCACGTTGAAAGCGTCCAGCCAGAGTACAGCAAATAGTAACAAAAAAAAAACATTTACATGTTTCGGCCATTGTCATCGCAAATTCGTCCTTCATAATAATAATCATTTCGTTACTACTAAAATATCAATAAATACATTTCAATAAGATTTACTATGTAACAAAACGTAGTAAATAAAGTTGTCAGTTACGTCCCTAGCCTTTGCATTGAATTTGGAACTTTGCCAAACACTGAAGGCCGAACAACAGAGCCACGACCTGAAGTTGATCTGACTGCATTATGGTAGAATAAGACCGTTTGACTGAGTGGCGGTTTACCTGAAGTTTCATACTTTTAACAAAAGATGTTTATACACTTTCATGGTTTGAACTCGTTACAAAACACTGTAACACGGTTTCTGAAAAGATTTTGAATTCAATCTGTCCTCATATCTTATTTATTTCAAGTGATTTGCATGGCTTAGGCTGTTGTTATTACCCTCAACTACTCACAACTAATTTGATTTGTTAGATAAACCATTCAAGTGAGTTGCGGCCAGTTTCTGGAACGTATTATCGATGTGTCAAAATTAAACGCAAAGTCAACATGGAGCAGTGGTGGCCGAGTGGTAACGACCTCGACTTACAAGGTCGTGGGTTCGAACCCAGCCAGGTGCTTTACTTTGTGTAAATAATTTCATCGCCACTACACTCAATACGGCGAAGCAAAACATAGTGAGGAAACCGGCATGTCGTAGAACCAAAAATTCGTTCGACGTTACTCGTTTTCACGCACACATTCACAGCGTGTTTGTACACATGGTTAACACAGGTAAAGCGCGTGTCACTTCGTTAGTTAAAAATCTAGATCTATCTATACTAATAATAAAGCTGAATAGTTTGTTTGGAAGAGCTAATCTCTAGAACCACCAGTCGGATTTGAAAAGTCTTTTTTTGGATTTGATAGCCCAATTCTTGAGGAAGGCTGGGGCTATTTAACGTCACGCTAATAAGACCCTTAGGAGCTGAGCAGAAGTAAAAATTAGAAAGAACTCTAAGCGAAAACGAAGTAATAGCGCGGGGAGCCGATGCGATGCGACGCAGTAGGTCGGGGGCCGAAATTTCACGCGGACGAAGTCGAGGATAAAACCTGGTAATATGTAGGATTCGGATGTATTTCGGGGTTACCGTGATCTCTCACAAATATAACGATTCGTCACAACACCATCAGTATTCATCATGCAGGAATTCATGATCTCAATCTGTGCAATGTCTCTCCCAAAACCTTATAAAATCGAAACAGATTCTTTTGTTCCGATGTAGGGGAAGCAAACAGGAAAATATGCAAGAACATTTAAAAAGGTTACGTCTTCTGAACGGAAACTGAAAAACCGATAATGAAATATACGTAATCGGATCACCGGGTCTAGGAAATGTGATCAATAGGTTGAAGAAAACGGCGCGATATCGGACTGAACTCATTCCATTTTAGTTTTAAGTTCACTGCAACTTGCTTAGGAAAAACTTAAATTAGTTTCTTTTTCAAGAAATATGGACCAAAAAGTCATAGAATGTTACCCGAGGAATGGAAAAAGACGTAGACGAAAACAGGAAAATGTGGGAGAAAGATCTGGCAGGAAGGGAAATAGAGGAGGCCTGTGTCGCAAGACAGCCTGACCTGGTAGCTGATAATTGATTAAAATGGGCTAACAACCTGACGATAAAATGTTATTAGTATTTAGAACAAGTTTATGTAAGAAGGGCCAAAGGAAATAAAGACAATCACATCACACTAATATTATAAAGGCGAAAGTTTGTGAGTGAGTGTGTGTGTATGTTTGTTACCTCTTCACGCTCAAACGGCTGGACCAATTTTCATGAAATTTGGTATGGACATAGCTGACACCCTGGATTTACATAGGCTACTTTTTATCCCGATATTCCCACGGGATCCAAACTTACGCGGTAATGCTGCAGCTGCATATAATTAAAGGTAATTGCATGCAGCTGAGATGGGAGTGCTAAGAGGGATGCGTGTTGTTACGAGAATGGATAGAAATGAGTAAATAAGAGGAAGTCTGAAAATGGCTCTGATGACTGAAAAGTTGTGTGGAAATCGGTTGCATCGCATCACATGTTGTAATATGTTTAAGTACGAACATGTGATGCGGATGAATAAGAAAAATGTCACGAGGAAAGTTTTGAGCATGAATGTATAAAAGTAGGGGATGGATGTACGGTGGGAAAAAGGATGTCGTTAGAAAGGGGGTAACTTCCGAGATGATGACTAATAAAGAAAGTATGGAAGAAAAAGATTACGTAGCGCTGCCCACAAATAAATTGGGGTAAGGGCGGGAGAACGAGAGTAAGGGGAGGGGAATGAGGTGATCAATTATTTTTTTTTATTAATTACTGTGGCTAGTGATTCACCTTTCAAAGCTTATGGCAGATACATATGTAGTTTTAACTGCTTACAACATACACTTTACACACAATAATTATGGGTACATGATGACAATTAAGCAAGTTATTTAGTTAAAATTTACTGATTGCAAGGTCACTTGTTGCTGTTGAAGTAAAATTGTCCATAACACTATTGTCAAAACGTGACACTACGGGTTGTGGACCTATTATGTTTTCTGTTTACATTGTTGTCAGCTATCGATTTATATAGGGTTCACAAATGGGCGCCATTTTGTTAAAAGCTACGAAAAGCTTAGAATATAAATATTCTAAAGATCCTTTACAGTACCACAAGTAACTATAACCACGTATAAACGAACAAATTCACTTAATATGACGAGATTTGTCGTCCAAACGTTCGATCCCGACGTTAAACCTTCTTCCAGGATACACAAAGGGCTCAATACTGCGGGTCCCGACAAAGGATTTTAAACGCCATATCAGAAGCGGATTTAGAAATTGTGAGGCTTCTAAGTCGACCTTCAAAAGATGTAGCTCCTTTATATCACGGTCTCTTTCAAGGACTTTTATGAGTGTTGAGATTTTCTCCGAGATAATATATTGTAGATTTTAATAAAAAAAACCGGCCAAGTGCGAGTCGGACTCGCCCATGAAGGGTTCCGTTACGTTACGATTTATGACGTATTAAAAAAAAACTACTCACTAGATCTCGTTCAAACCAATTTTCGGTGGAAGTTTATGTGGTAATGTACATCATATATTTTTTTAGTTTTATCATTCTCTTATTTTAGAAGTTACAGGGGGGGGGACACACATTTTACCACTTTGGAAGTGTCTCTCGCGCAAACTATTCAGTTTAGAAAAAAATGATATTAGAAACCTCAATATCATTTTTGAAGACCTATCCATAGATACCCCACACGTATGGGTTTGATGAAAAAAAAAAATTTGAGTTTCAATTCTAAGTATGGGGACCCCCAAAATTTATTGTTTTTTTCCTATTTTTGTGTGAAAATCTTAATGCGGTTCACAGAATACATCAACTTACCAAGTTTCAACAGTATAGCTCTTATAGTTTCGGAAAAAAGCGGCTGTGACATACGGACGGACAGACAGACAGACAGACATGACGAATCCATAAGGGTTCCGTTGCCATTTGGCTACGGAACCCTAAAAAACGAAAGAAAGAAAATACGATTCTTTGCGGCTAACATGACGCAGAGAAAAAACACAAAATAATATTCCTTTGTTTGGGCAGTCGTGTAATAAGAACAAGTTGGTGGAAAATATGCGTCACATCCACTCAAAACGGCCATCGCTCAGCGTAATGATACGACCCTATGCGACATAGGCCCAGCGCTGGTTTTCAGCGACAGCCGGCGTTGATTTTCTTTCTCATTGACAATGAAAGTTTGATTTTTGAACGTGCTAAGGCGATTTGGCTGCCAAAACTAATGAAGTGGTATCAAACTCATTTGGCCTTATTACAAAACAAGGCTTATCTTTAGACACAGGTTTGAACCATCAATCCATTTTTTAAATTTCAAGCTACACTGGCCTGGAAAACTAAGTATGTACCTACATACTACATTTTTAAAATTTCAATTGTTTCTAAACTATAGAAGTTAGAGATTTAAAATAAAAAACGTTTTATAGCAAATTCTATCAGCTTTCTTTGAAACCAGTAAACTATACCAGTATTTTACATTGAGCGACTGTCTATCTACCCCTTGGTAAGACCGGTTGTCAGATTTTCGGGCTTCTGACTACCCGTAACGAATGTCAAAGATCCACGAATGAATGACAGTCGGGACCAACAGCTTAACGTGCTTTCCGAGGCATGGAGGGGTCTTGGTATGTAAAGACGGTGACCCGCCGGTCGGCCCGACGCGACGCGACGGTCCACGGACCAACCGCGGCAAGCGTAGCTTAACCTGGGCCCCAAGCCTGCTATTTTTATAAATTCGTCATTCCAACACGATCCCATTCCCATCCCATTGTCATTTTGCTTAAAGTTCGTAATCTGCTAAATTCTTAATGGCGATCATTGGTCGGTCAATGGTCTCGTAATAGAATTGTGTCATAATGACATTGTCGTGGGTATTGCCATTATTATAAAACCCGTTAGTAGAAATGATTTTCGAAAAACTACCACTACTTTATTTATGCCAGATTTAATTTATATATATTTTTACATATTATTTATTAGTATTTTATACAAGTCAAGTGTTTTATGTAAATCAGTCATTCATTTATCATTATGTACGAGATTACCATTCTATGCCATTTCTTTCAATGGAGTGTCAGTCGTTGACCACTGGAAAGTCATAATGACGCCATTATATTAGTAGATTACCAAACTTGTCAAAATCAACAATTATGAAATCAATGATAGACCATTCTGACACTATTGTAATAGCAGACTTGAGGCCCTGATCGATTGACCGTGCGGCTGTTATTACTTAGCCACAAGCCCCTCTATTTAGTTTATTATATTATGTATAGATAAACAAATATGTAATGATGAATTCATAAATAAATATCTACTCAAAGAAAGAAAATTTACAACCATTCACAAAGGTTTTCATTATATTCGAAACTTCTCTCTCAAAGCTTTGATACATTCTGATTCCTTTTAACGCTTTCTTGGTTTCCCATTTGTATAGAGAATACAAAAGATCTGAAGAACTTGTATGAAGATTGTAAGAGGAAAAAACACGCTGTGAACAACTTATAGTGCGACAGTGAATGTCGAATTTCTGTGACACTTTCAGAAGATGCCTAATTTCAATATACATACATACATAAACTCACGCTTTCTTCCCATGAGGGTAGGCAGAAGCTACAGAACTCCACCTGCTACGATCCTTACATACTCCCTTTGTTTCGTTTACGTTCATACATCAGAAGGGTAATTCTCGTAATTTTAAGAACATTCACAGTCAGCACCCTAATTGCGTAACATACGATCAATCGGAATCTGAATCATTTTGAAGCAAATTGCTAATCCATTGCTTCATAAGTTCCAAAAATTTGTCTGCTCAACACGTAAATAACGCAATGAATGTTGTTGAACTGTCAAAATGAAACCGATTCCGATTGATCGTGTGTTATGCAATTAGGGTGCTGATCTCAGTCTCAATCCGTCAAAAATACCTCTAATTACCCTACATTTTTGATAAATCTTTGACATTGACTGTCGCTGAGATGAGATTGCGACTAGATTTTGACAATTTTATATTGCTGGAATTGGCCTTGTGGTCATACACGCACGCCGGTTGCGAGTACTTCGCACCTGAGCTTTCTGAAGGACATCAATCATAAGGTGATGATGAAGGTCAGTATACATAATAAAATGTCCTTCTTGAAATCAATATGGGATTTTAATATATTTAATATTCATTTTGATTGTATCCTAACGATATTGAATAGAATCGCTTTAGAAATTGGTAAATCGAAAATTCGGTCTAACAACTTCGCTTTGTTCGAACCATTATTCGGTCTTTCACTTACCGAGTTTTATTCGACAATACGAGTATAATCGTATAATCGGTGGCGCAGTTAGTGACTACTATAAAGGAAAACGAAGGCGTATAGCCCATTAATTGAAGTAATAAAAATGGTCTCGGTAGTCTTAATACTGCCGTTAAATTAGTTTTGAACGGGCAGTTAAGTTTTTTTACTTATTGCAGTATAAAGTGATTATTTCCCCGGTTGGCCCGTGGCTAACTAATAACAGCCGCACGGGTCGACCGCGGTTGGTCTGTGGATGGGTGACCATCTCAACATACCGAGACCCCTCCGTGCCTCGGAAAGCACGTTAATCCGTTGGTCCCGGCTGTCATTCGTGGATCTTTGACAGTCGTTACGGGTAGTCAGAAGCCCGAAAGTCTGACAACCAGTCTTACCAGTAACTGGGTTGTGGAGGTCAGATAGGCAGTCGCTCCATGTAAAATACTGGTATTCAGCTGCATCAGGTTAGACTGGAAGCCGACCCCAACTATGTTGGGAAAAGGCTAGGCAGATGATGAGTATAAAGTGATTAATTTGGTCCTTTCGTTTTAGATCTTTTCCAGGACGTAAAAAACACACATGAATTCACGGCTTCTTCCCATGGGGGTAGGCGGAACTACAGAACGTCACCTGCTACGATCCTTACATACTCCTTTTGCTTCATATACGTTCATATCAGAGGGGCAATTCTCTTAATTTTAAGAACGTTCACAGTCTGATCTCAGTCTCAATCTGTCAAAAAATACTTCTAATTTCCCTACATTTTGACAAGTTTTTGACATTAGTTTGTTGCCGAGATGAGACTGTGACTAGATTTTGAACGTTTTAAATTACGAGAATTGGCCTTCTGGTCATACACACGCACACGCCCGCCAGTTGCAAGTACTACAGACCTGTGGGGTAATTGCGTAACACACTATCAGTAGCAATGGGTTTCATTTTGTCAGTTCAACAATATTCATTGCGTTGTTCACGTTGTTGAGCAGGTAAATTTTTCGAACAAATGAAGCAATGGATTAGCAATATCTTTCAAAATGATTCAGATTGTGATTGATAGAAGGTTACGCAGGGTGGTGGCCTTTCTGAGAGGATAAAAGGATTAACAATTATTTTGAATTTGCCAACTATCCTTCAATAAATACGAATGGCGACAGCCGACTTAGAAGCCTAAGTATTAAATTAGGTCAAAGATCTTTGCGTAAATAATAAATTGGAGCGTACCCTTACCAAACTCAATTATACATCTTTAACAACGTTAATTAATTAGATGTTGTGGTTAGGTGAAAATCAACGTAATAAATAAGTATTCAAGGAAACCTGGAGTCTGGGACTACTCGGTTCGATGAACAAAAACGAATCGTTTTGCTTACCAATGGTAGTGTAGCGGTATCTACAACGCCACATGCGAACAACGCGTCATACTGACGTCACGCAAATCCTGCATCTCGCAAGCAGAGTTTACCGCGCAATTAGCATAGATACAATTTCCCAACATCAATCGTTGGGCAATTGCCCGCCAGACACAACACCCGTCTGGTCGGCGGATCCTCCCTTTTCTATGGAGGATGAGTGAACTTTACACCCTGTTCCTCATGCCTCTAAAGTAGCATTTATTATTGCCAAACTGGGCATAGAAATAGATTCTTGAGCTAATTTTACTTGTGATAGCTACTTCCATATAGGAGGGTCTACTATGCAAATCTTTATGGTCTCAGGTTTTAACATTATGTTTTTGCTAGCACGAGAATAATCACTATAATTCATTTGAATTGTATGGAACATTACCTAATATTACATTACTGAGTCAAGCAATTTTATCATACTTATCTGTGTAATAAATGTGAAGTGTTTCCGCAGGCTCAGATGAGCTCGGGCGGAGACTACTCCCTTCAACATGTCAGCCGGCTCTTTATTGATAAAGATACAAGAGTTTTAATTTTCACTAATAACGGTCCATAAATTATAGAAATCGGCTATAAAAGGGAACACTTTTACTGCTGCCTGCAATGGACATTTCTATCTATGGGCGAGACCTTTTTCCAACAGTAAGAAACAAAAGATTTAAAACAAAGAAATCTAATGAAGGCTATTTATGATATTACATCTGGAGTGACCTTTTACTTCGCAATATTACTTATATTGCGAAGAAGATTATATTTATTATTTCATAATTAAATTTTACAATGAATACTGGTCCTGGGATCCGTTTCTTTTATAAAGGCTGTGTATGTCATGTTGAGCACAGACAAGATATGAATACCAATTAAGATTAGCAAGCATTTTTATATGACCTCATAAATCGTCATATTGTCTTGTATAGAAGTCCTTGATATTAAGTCTTTATCTCCTTGGTTTTGCCTGTGTAACATTTATTTTAATTTTATTTTATCCTTTATTACAAAGAACCAGGTCCTTAATAATTAATAACAATCTAGTCTAAAAGACTAATAAGCTATTTAAATCTAACTTATTTTTTTACGAGATAATTATTTTAAACTTAAAATAGTGTTGATTGTACTCTGTAACAAATTGGTTTTTGAATCGTGCCAATCTGCGATCAGCTTTAAATGTTTTTTTGTATACAGGGAACACTGCCTATTACAAAGAAAAGAATGGAATAAAATTTAGGAAACGATAAGAACTTTTGAATAATCAATAGGAAAGCAAACATACCCTTGGATCCAGTGGAGGACCGCACAGAACTCGGTCGTTCAAACCGTTATAGTTTACCGTTAGCGAAATAATTTTATTGTGAAAGCAGAAAAAAATAATATATTTGACTTCCGTCCTGTGTCCAAAAACTCCATCCAATGAAAAATCTCGGTAAGAGAAAAGACATGGCACTTTTAGATTCAAAATTCAAAACCAATATGAAGAAAAAAACCTTTCTGGTTAAAAATAGGGTTGGATTTGTTATAAAAGAAGGTCGTTCGTGATAAAATTATAATGTAGAATGCTGCAGTACTCGTATGCATTGTTTACGCAATCACACAAAATAACATCACGCCTGCCACCCATTCTACGCTGCTCCGAAAACCAAATGAGGAGGTCTTTTGACGACACAGGATATTAAAACGATAGAATATTAAAACTTTGTTAGCAGGTAACGAGAACACAACAAAATAATGTAAATCCTACATCCCCCCTCAATCCCCTCCTAAGTCTCCAGTTTCCTGTATTGTATCTTTACTTGCTGCTCAAGTACATACAACTCTATTTACCAAACACACCTATCCAGTTCCAAGAACCATCTACCATGCATTACCTAATTAAGTCATGTTTGACACGAAGTCACACGAAACCTTCGCTCGCGACAACTTCGGAAATTGCGAACTACCCTCCATAATGAACTTACAATATCAATTTCACCGCTCGTTATTTTGTTACAGGTAAGCAGTTACGGGAACCCGAGTACCGTGTGGGAAGTAAGTTTATGGCCTTATGTAATATGTATGACCGTACAATGTTACTTTACTCTACACAATTATATAAGAGGAACTCTAAAGAAGAGGTTAGATTTGCCGTGTAAGTGATTGGGATTTGATTTTCTTGGTGGAGGAAAATGGAAGACTACAATTTATAAGTTTTAAATAATCACTATAATTACCTAGAAAAATAAAATAGGCAAACTATGTAAGGGACCGTTCTAGTATTACGTAAGCACTATAGGCGGCGGGGGGTCTTTGCTTTGCTTATTTTTGATGACATGGGGGGTGGGGGATCTAGATGGTGATTACGTCAGCAGTAATTATTTACTTTTTTACACATTTGGCAACCCACACATTGTCTATGCTTGAAAACGAAATGCATTTTCGGGGATTCCTACAAATAATTAATACGTTTAGGTAGTCGCTTAGAACTGAGTAGGGGAATTACCGTGCCCTATTCACTTGTCTAATTTTTTTCCGTCAGTTTATTTATTTTAGACTGTTAATTGGAATTAATATGTATACCAAATATTTAAAAGAAGTTTGTTTTGTTCGTAATATTACTTAAGATAATATTTTTTTTGTAACTTACTCTATGTTGAATTCCGAGTCAGTAAAGTTTATTTAAATGAATAGATATTATGTGCGTTACAGTCGGCGTTGCCAGATCTTTTTTCGGGCAAAGCGAGATTTTGATGCCCTTTTAGTATAAAAAGCGGGATACTTTCGTCGAAAGCGGGACAAAAGAAAAAAACATAGGTAATTAATTGTCCGTTATGAGAATGCGTTCCTTACACCTATCATTGCGACAATTCTAGTAGCTAATAAAAATCAATTTCGCAAAACACGTATACGTTTGTATGAAACTGACAGGCGTCAAGAACGCATTCTCTCGACGGCCGCACTGTAGATTTTTTACGGTACTTATTATTTTATTTGAGTTTCAAATTAAGTTTACAATGATGATAGATAGTCGTAGAAAATGTATTTTAATAAAAATATGTTACTTTACTATTCAAATAACAATAACTGTTTGGTTTACCCTATAAAGCAGTTGTCTTCAGAGGATTATAATATTATATAAATAAATACCAAAAGAGAAAGGGTGTGATTACCGAGATGAGGACTAATAGAGAAGTATGGAAGAAAAAGACATGTTGCACCGACCCCAAATAAATTGGGACAAGGACAGGACCATGATGATACATAAGTAATGAATACATTTACGAATAACTTGTTTATTTTTCTATCCCCGAAAAGCGGGACTGTGCCTGTCCCGCGCGGGACATTTAATTTTAGGCTAAAAATCGGGACGTCCCGCCAAAATCGGGACGTCTGGCAACGCTGGTTACAGTCCTCTATTCCAAACCTATTCCTTATTTCTAGACTTATAATTGCTGCTCATGAATCAATCAATTGTACCAATGTTTACGTAAGCATGGGTGGGAGGAGTAAGAGCTTAGGGGGAGGGGTGGGTTAATAATTGCAAAAAATCTGCTTACGTAATACTTGAACGGCCCCTAAGTGCTGTGTAGTGTACTCCTTTAAGTGGCAAGTTCGCTGTAGTACTTATGTACCAGTGCCTCGGAAAGCAAGTTTTAAGCGGTTGGTCCTGCGCCTGATCTCTCTCCGGTCGTGTTGGTTTGCCGTGCCATTGGACTATGAAACTGAGGGAATAGAGAGTGCACTGTGGCTGCGCGCACATACGCCTGCACTATTATTTTTCCCGCGGCAAAAGCTAGTCTCCGTTGAGTTTGGCCGCCATGGCGGAAATACGGCCTGGTGGACTAGTCGTACTTATATAATAACACTAAGCTCTCTGTTAATGTTTTTGTGGAGTAGGCGTTGGAGTGCCAAAATAAAAAAAATTGATACACGTAACTGGAAATTCATTGATTGTGGAACACTACTCCAGTAAGTTGAAAAAAAAAACTATATTAACGAGGTCCCACGTTGGTCGCCAAAATGTGCTCGTGCAATTCGTGGTTGTTAATATGGCATTAATAAGTTTTAGAAAAAATACCGGTTTTTTATATTGTCGTCTCACTAATATCTGTGTGGCAGTCTCTTTCTGAAGCTCAACATAACATCATGCATTCCCTGAAGAATTAGGCAGAGGTACCTACAGTATATCCAGTTCGCGATAAGTTTGCCGGTCCGTGGAATGCGCGTTCGCTCCCCCCAACCGCTTACCGCACTGCTGAGTCGTCCTCTCAGTACGGTAAGCAACGTCATCGCAAACCCGTGTGATTATTACTTATTCGGCACGTTAATATTCTTTAGTTCTCTCGGTATTTGTTAGTTTTGTTGACGGTTAGCGGCTTAACTTAGCGCGAAGGGGTAGTACACCACATTTCACTCAAAGCTCGTTGTGGCATACGGCTGTACACATAAATGGCAAGGAATATACGTAAAATTACAGATTTAACGAGAGCGTTAATAAATTGATTAAACTACAAGAGCTTTATTGTAACGTTTATAAATAAACAAAGCTCGTTATTTTAGATACGTACCTACTCCAAATTTAATAAGAGTTTTAGACCTTGTTCGGCAAATATTGAGAATTTTGAACAAAAGTAGACAAGGATAAAAGAGGCTGGAACCGATTTATGATTCATTCAAGGGTTCTTGTTATTGTTCTTAATAACGTTGATTAATTCACAAAGTTATAACGGAGGAGCGAAGTATCTCTTTGAAAAAAATGCTTATCATTTTTATATTCCTTGAAGTGTTAGGAGGGTAATGGGTACGTAGCTTTTTAAATTGTTCCCAAAGAATAGAACATTTTATGCGACAGCATTATAAGATTCTCACAGTGTAATTTTATTGAGAACTAGCTGTTGCCCGCGACTTCGTCTGCGATCCAGGATGAAAAGTAGCCTATGTCCTTCTCCAGATCATGGTCTACCCATGTGTCAAATTTCATCCAAATCCGTTCAGCAGTTTTAGCGTAAAAGCGTAATTCTAAATCTAATAATTTTCTGCGCAACTTGACTCTTATTTTTTTTCCGTAAGAACAATCTCTCAACAATCTTCTACAAAGTATTAGAAAACTTAAAAAAAAAGATGGATGAAATTGGTAAAGTCGTTCTCAAGTTATGGCGTGACCAAGAGAAATAGGGATTCATTTATATATATGTATATAGATTAAAATAATATGTACAGTCAACAAAAGAGTTAAGTATCGCTGTCGACTGCTAATGTGCCCAAGAGACATGTTATATAACAATGGTTAGCCTCTGGCCAAGGTAAGATCCAACCCTACTTATCATTACCGAGTTTGAAATTAAATGTTACGCCTTAAAATAGAAGATCTCCTATTACCGGATTAGCATGAAAATCGTTAGTACTCATTATTTAAAGTGTAATTGAAAAGGTAATGTTCAATTTACGTATCTTGAAGACATTACAAGACAGCTAAAAGGCGTCTCTTCTATAGGTCAAAAATGTTTTATTTTAATTAATAAAACTTTTTTTTGACACTCTTGACTGACCTTACCCTTGACATGACTTTGCCATTTACACATAATATTTAGAGTAAGGCAGACAAAATACTTAGTAAAACAAAATATATGCTATAGCGGTATATGCTCGCCTCGGTGTCGTGTAGCCTATAACCTTCCTCAAGAATTGGGCTTTCAAATGCTAAAAGATTTTTCAAATGGGACTGGTACTTCCAGAAATTAGCTTCTTCAAACAGTTTTATTATATTAGTATAGATGCGTATATTTGTCTTTCCTAATTAAGTACACAAGGCTTAAGTAAATATGATCCATTTTCATATACATTTCAGAGTGTACAGACTTATAATTAGAATTCGGCTCAAAGGACTGATTCCCATTTTATTTTTTTAACTTTTTACATGTGTGTCGAGCTCGTCCCGCTCTTTGTACCATTCCAATTTTGAAACGAATATGTTATTTAGACAGGAAACATTTTGTGGTTAAAACATTATTTTAAACAAGCGTTTGCTTGCGACTTTGCCCGCGTATAGTCCGTTTAGGTCGGTATGGGCTTTGAAGGTCCATGGCATACCTACGCCATTCGCCATTTTGTTTTTTAAATGGCCGCCACGCATGGCACCTACATCAAACGATAGCTGACATCAATGCAAACAGTCATAAGACCCCCGTAAAGTGTCACGTTTCCGAGATATTAAAACGTTAAAAGTTGATCACGTGATATCCATTTTTTTATCCGTCGAACGGGACTAACATCATAATCGCCAAAAAACTAACTACCCAAACTTTGATGTCGGTCGATGATGGTCTGAACTACACCCGTAATTCATCATAATCATCAGAATAAGTTCCCACTGCTGGGACACAGGCCTCCACAGGGAGTGGGTAATCCACCACGAGTCCGTAATCCACCACGCGGGCCCAGTGCGGGTTGGTAGATGTCACATGTCTTCGAATTTTTCTTTTTGGGACATGCCGGTTTCCTCACGATATTTTCCTTCACCGTTTTGAGAGCAGTGGTGTTGAAATAATTTGCACTTAGTATATCGCTTGTCTGGGTTCGAACCTATGATCTACAACTCGTTAAGTCGCGGCTGTTACCACTGGGCCACTGCAATTATGATCACACATTTCTGATCCACGCTGTGTATGACATGGATTGTAATTACGTTAAAGTTAAATTCGACACGCGATATTATGTTTGGTAGATATTGTTTCACATTTCGCAATGTGTAATGTTAGTACTTACCGCATCGTGGAGTTTTCGTGAGCTCTTGTTACGACAGTTGGATCGAAGTTCCTTATCACATGTTATACTCTGCGCACTTGGCGAATTAGGGACAGATCGAACAGAAGAAAGAAGAGAAAGAGCGTAACACTTTTGTTTTTGGAACGAAGTTATTTAACGCGGCTTGCGAAAGGAGTAAACCGATAGATATAAAAAAGCGTTGTGCCCATGGTCCATGCAAGGCAAAATGAATATCTAAGATGGCGGCTGCGAAAATTTTAAAAGTCGGGCGTCGTTTTCTTGGTTTTCGAGGGTGCTGAACCTGATAGTGAGGTCAAAATAAAAATCCAAGATGGTGGCTGCGAAAACTTTCAAATGTACCTGACGGGGATCCCCCGACCGCACACGTTTTTTTTTCTTCATTTAGTTAATCTTAAATGTTGTTAATTTATTTCATTGTGCCTGTTGTTTAATATAGTTATAATAAACAGCGAAAGAAACTTTTTTCATTATCGCTCCATTGTTTGCCTGTATCGTAACTGTATCTTACACCTTCACAATGTTATGCATCATAATCGAAGGACAACAAATGTATGCTGGAAATTGTAAAAGGTACCTGCTTATGCAATTTGTAAAAGAAAACAGAAAAATATTTGTCTTGCTAGCTTGAAACCAATTTCGACACTTATGTACCCTTTCACCCGACTGTTCTACTACTATTGGCCTTTTTACCCGACTGTACCGAAGCATAAAGGACAATGCTCAGAATGCATGGAATCCCGTACCGTGCTACATCAAAGTCAAACTTTACTTTTTATAGACTACTCTTATCGTGTTAACTCCTATAAAAGTTCTTTTTGTAAACAAAACCCGGGTTTAGAAAATTAAAAAAAAAACCGAAATAACTTGAAAACTAGGTACTATTTGATATATTTTGTTTGATATGTCATACACGGACGGCCAATATTGCTCTAAAAATTCATAATCGTTTAAATAAAAACTCTATTCTATTTTATTCTAGTTATTTTTAATTAATGTAGAATCAGCAAAGTATAATTTTTTACTTGTTTTTTGAAAGACGTGATCATGACACTTTCAAAATTCAAGGTTATATTAGTCATATCATTTGAAACGGAACGTCACGCGTCATGTAAAGACAATATCAACACGTTTTTATAAATTACCTGTTCAAAAATCAAATCCCCGACACGTAATGTCGAAAAAAATTATGAAAATAATTACTATAATATTTTGATCCTGATACATGAGACTTTTTGGTACCACTTTTGGTCATTGTCCTTTAACATGTATGGTATATTCCTAACTTGTTGCTCTAGTGAATGCAAGCGCTTCTGCGGAGCATGAGGTCTTTGGTACGATTCCCGGGTCGGGCAAAGTGTTATTGGGTTTTTCCTACAGGAATTTCTCAGTAGCAGCCCGGAGTCTGGCTTTGTGCTCAGTTGATGGTATATTATCAATAGTCTCGCCCCCTATAAAATGGGACTTAAAAATAACTGGTCGTATGTGGGTGTTACTATAGATGCACTTCAGCCTAACCCTTCGAGGATCAGATGTGATGTTATGTTACGTAGTGGTGGTGTTATGTGGTGTTATTTTATTTATTAGAAAAAAACTTGAGAGGTGTCAAGGGACACCCAGATGGAACGAAGTTCCTTTCTATAGACAGACAGAGAAACACGGGCACGCCGCACGGCTTACAACTATAGCAAAAAGTGTCGTTACAACTTTGGTCTTAATTTTTTCCGTCTAGCCCCCTTTCGCAACGCGCGATAAGGAACCTCGTTCCAAAAATACATTTATTTGCGGCAAACATGACGCATAAAAGGAATACGTACAAAAAAAACAACAAGGGGAAAACATCGACGCAAACCGGCCATCGCTCAGCATAATGCTAAGACCCTATACGAGACAGCCCCAGCGCTGGTTTTCAGCGACAGCCGGCGTTGACGTGATGACGTCAGCCAGTGCAGCATACGATTAGATAATTATAAATAAAAACAACAATTAAAATTAATATTACTATTTGACCTCGAAACCTCACCTATTAAGCCTACGTATTTTTCATATTAATAGTACGTAAACGTAACCCTATCAGTTTCACTACCATTACTTTCAAGTAGGTATTAACATTATTTCTGACAGCGTAGAGGGTGATAGAAGTGCATGGCATGCCTGATAATTACTGATAACGTTTTGATCTCTTAACAGTTCTATCGTACTTTGATGTTTTCAGCTATCTAATCTAATTGAAGCACTCAGCTTGAAGCATTAACAGCGAACAGACCTTTGCAAATAAATTGAAATATTCGAAAGACCCAAGTGCAACTGTGTCAGAATCATCGCCACATGCGAACTACGCATCACACTGACGTCACGCGAAAATTCTGCATCGCGCTAGCAGATTTTATCGCGCAACTAGCGAATATGCAACGTCCCGACATCAATCGTCGGGCAGTTGCCCACCAGACACGACACCCATTTGGTCGGAAGATCCTCCCTTTACTATTGAGGATGAGTGAACTTTCCATCCTGTTACTCATACCTCTATATAAGGTGCTATAAAAATATCTGCCACGGCTGCAGTGGGAGATAGTATTGTGTTTATAGATTACAATAGTAAAGATAAATTATTGATTATTCGTCATATTTTTTTTCATACAAAAAAAATGTACGTATAAATTTGAATTGATTTATTAGTATAAAACCATCCCGTAGACTTGTAAGCTGTTACCGCACCGCACTGAATTCAATTAAAAAACGCCGGCGACGTTCATTCATACACTGTTGCCATTCTTATCAAACAATGCCGCCGTGCGCGGCGGCCACTCGGTCGTCAAATATTTTCTCAAATTGAATTAACTGTTCCGGGGTACGAAAGTTCTTCACTATTGTAATCTATAAACACAATACTACCTCCCATTAAAGCCGTGGCAGATATTTTTATAGCACCTTATATAACTAAAGAGATTAAGTTCAATCTCAGATTTGATGCCACCAATGGCATCAGACTGCTTCAAAAGCGACGCGCGCTTTACTTATGGTAACCAAGTGTACAAACACGCTGTGAATATTTCACTTGAACAGCTCAATGCTGATTTTCAGTGATCACCTGAAAACGACGAAACGTGACGAGGCTTGTGGCTTATAGTCGCACGGGTCGATCGATCAGATTAAGCTAAGCTTGCCGCGGGTGGTCCGTGGATAGGTGATCATCTTTACATATCAATACCCCTCTGTGCTTCGGGAAGCACTTTAATTCGTTGGTCTCAGCTGTCATTCGTGGATTTTTGGCTGTCGTTACGGGTCGTCAGCAGCCCGAAAGTCTGACAACCAGTCTTCCCAAGGGGTATCGTATTACCAGTTACTGGGTTGTGATCTAGACTGGAAGCTAACGTCAACATATTTGAGGATGACCTGAAAACGACGTACGGAAGCCAAGTCTCAAGATTTGTACGGATTAACCAAAGGCATAAGCTATCCTCATATACCAGGGGCTACAGTCGCAGTCTCGACAATCATAGCGATCGCTTTACGACCGAATTCGAAAGTCCTGTCACTCCATACATTACACCTGTCAATCCGGGACTTTGCGACCGAATTCGGTCGTAAAGAGATCGCTATGAATGTCGAGACTGCAGCCCCTGATGTAGATGGGAGAAAACCTCTTCTTTTCGCATCAAAAATGCATACAAAGCTTCCATATTGATTCCCTCATAAATTCAATAGGTATAAAGGAAAGTGGAGCCTTATTAAGAAATCCCGAGGCAGATAAAAACGGTATCCAGCTCAATGCCAGCGGGATTACATACGTAGGGTTCCGTACTCAAAGGGTGCTAACGCAACGGGATCTTGTTATTAAGGATCCGCTGTCCGTCTGCCTGTCACAGTTAGTTTAAGTCTGTGCTAAATAAATGTATTTTCTTTCTTTCTTTCACACAGATGTATCTTTTGAACCGTAAAAATTGTACTAGTGTTTTGATTTTTTTTAATTTTTTAATTTTCGCACACGAAAAGGTTCAAGGGCTTACTGTTTTAACACTAAAAATATACAATGTTCGGCCTTGTCGCTTTCTGCGATCTCTTCCAGGTGACCTTGGAATACACAGTGATTGTATATGATAGATTCTATGTTTCTATGAGTGTGTTTAGTTTAGTTTGTGATATTCCTGTGCGAGTCACAATTTACTGTGTGCGTACATCCTATCGTACTAATTTTAGAAACGTGAAAGTTTGTATGGATGGATGGATGTTTATTACACTTTCACGCAAAAACTACTGAACGGATTTGGATGAAATTTGGCACACAGATAGTTTATAACCAGGATTAACACATAGGATACTTTTTATCCCGATATTCCCACGGGATCGAAACCTATGCGGGTGAAACCGCAAGCCGCAGCTAGTAAATAATAAAATAAAGCGTTTTTTACTACGCTGGTACGGAACCCTTCGTGTGCAGCTTGGCCGCTTTTTGCAACCGATCTCAAGATGGGGGAAGATTTGTTAGTGATAGGTAATTGATAGATATTAATTGGATCGCTCTCGAGAATAATCTGCTCTGTATTTTGTTTGCTTCTGTTTGAATACGTTAATATTTACCATTATCATCAACCTAGCCTTTTCCCAACTATGTCGGCTTTCAGTCTAACCGGATGCAGCTGAATATCAGTATTTTACTTGGAGCGACTGCCTATCTGACCTCCACAACCTAGTTACTGGGTAATACGATACCCCTTGGTAAGACTGTTTGTTATACCGCATTGTCACAATCGTGTTCGCCACTCGCCTCGGCATTCGACGAATATTCGACGAAACATTCGTATACGAGTGCCGTCGCGAACTACTTGTTCACACATTCGCGGGGTGAATTATTTTGACATTCGCACACGAACATGGAGGACGTGAAAATAATTGCGGCATGTGCATTACATCTAATTGCATTATTCTTTAATTTTAAGTTGCTGATTGGCAATCCCATACTAGTTGATATACGGTTCCATGCATTGTTTGTCTTTTGTCTATTTTTATGATTGCGATGTTTTGGGTTCCAAATGAGCTCTTCCTTTTGATAAAGTTCTAGGAATTCTAAAATTCACACTTCACTCCATTTTTTCTACACGTCCTGTTGGGTCGGGCGCTAGCTGTCAACTGAATGCAGGCGAATGTGTAAACAGTAAGTTCGTGTTCGCCATTCGTGCCCTTTGATTCGCGTCCGAAATACCGCTCCCAACGCGAGCGCTCGAATCGCGAGGCGAAGCACGAGGCAAGCGCACTGTTTACATATTATGCGTGTTCGTTATTCGCCTCGCCATTCGCCTCGCGATTCGGACGAATGTGTAAATGCGGCATTAGACTTTCGGGCTTCGACGATTGTAACGACTGTCAAAGATCCACGAATGATAGCCGGGACCAACGGCTTAAGGGCCTTACTCTCGTTTAGTACCGTAATACGGTCACTTTATGAAGAATATTTCTCATTAACGGCTTGATTAAAAGATCTGTAAAAAATATATGTTTGCTATAGATTCATGAACAACATTTCTGTAGAAGGATTTTTTCGTATGGCTAATACTTTTGCCTTAAAAAAATATTTACCAACACGCTATTTTTTTCTGAAATTCGATATTACTTCTAAACGGCTTTGATGTTTGGAAATATTTTTACACTGAAAAATCGATGGTTAGAGGTACTACAGATTTGTCTTAGCTTATGTAAATCAATTAACATTTGCAAAGGAAATGTCCCCACTTTGAGATCGAGCTTCAGAGGGGCTATGCGCGGGCGCGGGCGGCAGTCGTGCGTTAGCATTGAGACGGGATGGCTGTGTCGCTCGCTGCTACGCTCCGGCTATCGACCGACTATGCGCGTCTGTCTGTGTTAGTGCAAATATTTACGAACGAATTGTATCAGTGTGCGTTTATTGACTAGCTCGCTGCAGATGGCCCATTTCTATTGTGCGCGTGGACGCTTACGAATACTTACGATAGTAAAATACAAGTAGTCATATATAAACTAATATTAAAATGAGAAAAGATGGATTTGATCAAAATAAAAGTCCAAGATGGCGGCTGCGAAAATTTTCAAGTTTTTCATCATGGGTGTCGTTTTCATATATTTCGAGGGTGACAAAACCGATAGTGAGGTCAAAATAAAAATCCAATATGGCGGCTGCAAAAATTTTCAAATATTTCATCATGGGTATCATTTTCATACTTTTCGAGGGTGATAAAGCCGTTAGTGAGATCAAAATAAAAATCCAAAATGGCGGCTGCAAAAATTTTCAAATATTTCATCATGGGTGTCGTTTTCATGCTTTTCGGGGGTAATAAAGCCGCTAGTGAGGTCAAAATAAAAATCTAAAATGGCGGCTGCGAAATTTTTCAAATATTTCATCATGGGTGTCGTTTTCATGCTTTTCGGGGGTGATAAAGCCGCTAGTGAGGTCAAAATAAAAATCCAAAATGGCGGCTGCGAAAATTTTCAAATTTTTCATCATGGGTGTCGTTTTCATGCTTTTCGGGGGTGATAAAGCCGCTAGTGAGGTCAAAATAAAAATCCAAAATGGCGGCTGCGAAAATTTTCAAATTTTTCATCATGGGTGTCGTTTTTATGCTTTTCGGGGGTGATAAAGCCGCTAGTGAGGTCAAAATAAAAATCCAAAATGACGGTTGCGAAAATTTTCAAATTTTTCATCATGGGTGTCGTTTTCATGGTTTTTGAGGCTGCTGAAGCCAATAGTGAGGTCAAAATGAAAATCTAAGATGGCAGGTGCGAAAATTTTCAGAATTTTCGTCATGGGTTTCGTATGTATACTTTTCGGGGGTGTTAAAGCCGCTAGTGAGGTCAAAATAAAAATCCAAAATGACGGTTGCGAAAATTTTCAAATTTTTCATCATGGGTGTCGTTTTCATGGTTTTTGAGGCTGCTGAAGCCAATAGTGAGGTCAAAATGAAAATCTAAGATGGCGGGTGCGAAAATTTTCAGAATTTTCGTCATGGGTGTCGTTTTCATACTTTTCGAGGGTGATCAAGCCGATTGTGAGGTCAAAATAAAAATCCAAAATGGCGACTGCGAAAATTTTCATGATAAAGCAAAATAAAAATCGAAAATGGTGGTTGCGAAAATTTTCAAATTTTTCATCATGGGTGTCGTTTTCATGCTTTTCGGGGTTGATAAAGCCGATAGTGAGGTCAAAATAAAAATTCAAAATGGCGGCTGCAAAAATTTTCAGATATTTCATCATGGGTGTCATTTTCATAGTTTTCGAGGGTACTACAGCCGATAGTGAGCTCACAATGTAAATCCAAGATGGCGGCTACAAAAAATTGTTTTTTTTTTAAATCATACATAAGGAACTTCGAATAACCTAAGTTATTCCGATCAAACTAAAATTTACTAATTATTACTTGATTTTAGGTACACGATACTTATTTGACAATAATATACTTAGTGTGATGAGTTGCCAAATAAACAATGTTATTTATCACGAGACCGCATGAGTGAGTGAGTGAGTGAGTGACAGATAGATTGCAAAAACAATATCCTATACGGTTAAGACACAAGAAATGCGTTTCCGTGAATACTGTATCATTGTGTATTAAAATTCAATTGATTTAATACAGATAACTTATTAGAAATAAATATTATATTAGATTATTCAGATTTTTTACCAAAATTTAAAAATATATGCTTTGATTCTTGGAAAGAATATTTTAATAAACGGTCATTAGAAAAGGGTTTATGGTATAAAACCATACAGTGTGAACCTCTTCGCGTGCCCTGGTTCATGAATAGTGAAGTTAGTAGAAAACTGATTGTTACTGCTCTTAGACTCAGATCTGGACACATTCCATGCAAAAAATTTGCCTTCTTGATGAAGAAAATCGATTCACCTAATTGTGAGGAATGTGGAGTAGTCGAGGACCTACAACATTTATTGATGGAATGTGTCCAATATGAGTCCAGCAGAAATAATTTAGTAAGGTCCCTGAATTTGAACAGAACTAATGTAGGCATGTTCCATACAATTCTATCCCAAATTCCCAACCAAATGGCGACGATGCGAAGGGTGTGTTCAAATTCATGGCTCACGTCTTGTGAAAGTACATTTGTTTAGGATACGATGGGGCTGACATACGCTATGCGTAAAAGCCCCTATAAATAAATAAAGAAAAAAAAAAAAAAAAGAAGATAACTTATTATTGAAAGATTATCTATTTATCCAGTTCTTTATTTAGATATTTAAGAAGGAAAATTAGTTTTATATGTAACCAACACCTCAAATGATGACTGAATAATTAGTTACAACTAAAACTAGATTTTTGAAGCCGCCATTTTGGATTTTTATTTTGACCTCACTATTGGCTTTATCACTCTGGAAAACCACGAAAACGACACTTATGAAGCAAAATTCCAAATTTATTGCAGCCGCCATTTTGGATTTTCATTTTGACCTCACTATTGGCTTCAGCAAACTCAAAAACCACACCCATGATGAAAAATTTGAAAATTTTTGCAGTCGCCATTTGAGATTTTCATTTTGACCTCACTATTGGCTCCAGCACCCTCGAAAACCACGAAAACGACACCCATGACGAATATTTTGAAAAGTTTTGCTGCCGCCATCCTGGATTTTCATTTTGACTTTATAATCGGCTCCAGCACCCTCGAAAACCACGAAAATGACACCCGTGACGAAAATTTTGAAAATTTTCGCACCCGCCATCTTAGATTTTCATTTTGACCTCACTATTGGCTTCAGCAACCTCGAAAACCACGAAAATGACACCCATGACGAAAATTTTGAAAATTTTCGCACCCGCCATCTTAGATTTTCATTTTGACCTCACTATTGGCTTCAGCAGCCTCAAAAACCATGAAAACGACACCCATGATGAAAAATTTGAAAATTTTTGCAGCCGCTATTTTAGATTTTCATTTTGACCTCACTATTGGCTCCAGCACCCTCGAAAACCATGAAAACGACACCCATGATGAAAAATTTGGAAATTTTTGCAGCCGCCATTTTAGATTTTCATTTTGACCTCACTATTGGCTCCAGCACCCTCGAAAACCACGAAAACGACACCCATGACGAATATTTTGAAAAGTTTTGCAGCCGCCATCTTGGATTTTCATTTTGACTTTATAATCGGCTCCAGCACCCTCGAAAACCACGAAAACGACACCCATGACGAATATTTTGAAAAGTTTTGCAGCCGCCATCTTGGATTTTCATTTGGACTTTATAATCGGCTCCAGCACCCTCGAAAACCACGAAAATGACACCGATGACGAAAATTTTGAAAATTTTCGCACCTGCCATCTTAGATTTTCATTTTGACCTCACTATTGGCTTCAGCAGCCTCGAAAACCACGAAAATGACACCCATGACGAAAATTTTGAAAAGTTTTGTAGCCGCCATCCTGGATTTTCATTTTGACTTTATAATCGGCTCCAGCACCCTCGAAAACCACGAAAATGACACCCATGACGAGGTTTATCTACTAAACGGCCGTAGGTAATTATTTCAAGGTCACTGCCGAAACTATAACATCGTTCGATTGGCTACGGAACCCTAAAATGCTATTTAGGTACAGTGCTAGTTAGGTAGGTTTATTACTGATTTATAATAATTCAAATTGGTGAAACAGGATCACATTTTTTATAAAATCTCATTTTTATGTACTTATTAAATCCTCCTACCTACAGTATGCAAATAAAATGTTATTCGATTCCTAAGAAAAGTTTTACCCCCGCAGGAACTAAGTTCTGATTTTAAATAAAATCGAAATTTCTAAATGAAAAATGCTTAAAATATACGTAACATACGTATCAATCTATACAAAATATATCAGACTTGCTACCGCAATTCCCTTCTGGAATCGTTGGCAAAAATAGCGACCTGCGGGCGGCATGTCTGTGCCTCTGCATACTCTTTGATCGTCGTTTTAGTTCAGCGCGCCACCGCGCGCGTTTTACGTTTTCGGGAGTAGAGCGTTTAGCTCCGCCCACATGCACAAGGTCAGCGAGCCCTATATACACCTTAACGTGCTTTCCGAGGAACGGACGGGTCTTGGTATATGAAGATGGTCACCCATCCACGGACCAACCGCGGCAAGCGTAGCTTAACCTGATCGATCGACCCGTGCGGCTGTTATTATTTAGCCACAAGACCCTCTACGTAAATATCATACGTATACATATATTTATATACACTTCTGGACACATCTATTGGCCCACCTTGTATTTTCAGTTTCGTTTGGTCCTAGCTAAAATTTTATATAAGGTCGAGCAAAAAGTTTTTATGCAGTTTTGAACCTGGCACATTCACAATTTCATTCAATAGTCTTTTTTTGAAATTCGAACACAGAATTTAAAGAAACAAAAGACAATTTGGAGCCTGTTTGTTGATATCAAACAATCGAATACTAAGAAAACTTGGTTTTATTGGTTTACTTGGATTTAATTCTTGAAAAAGTGATTGATATCTTTGGTTTTGCAACAAACATTACTTATTCTTAACATTAAGGTGAGGTTCTATCAATAATCTATGGATACTTCACCTGAAGTCGCCGCCCAAGCTGTGGCACTTATTCAGGCCGGACACAGCCAAAGAAACGTGAGTGCTCAACTTAATTTAAGTCGATCTGCGGTCCGAAATGTTTATCGGAGGTACCTAGAGACTGGCGGCTTTGTTCGTCGCCAAGGAAGGCCACGATCTCGGGTCACAACTGAAAGGCAGGATCGATTCATCGTGACGACCAGCTTGAGAAATCGTCACCTTACCTCCATAGAGATACAAAACCAACTTCGCGACTTCCACGGAGTATCTGTGAGCGCTCGAACTGTTCGGAGAAGGTTAAAAGAACGCGATATGGTACCACACAAGCCAGCTAATGGGCCCAAACTAACGCGAGCCCACCGAACAGCGCGCCTTCATTTCGCACGCAGTCATTTAAATTGGACACAGCAAGATTGGAGCTGTGTACTCTTTTCTGATGAGTCTAAAATTATGTTACATGGCAATGATGGAAGGAAGAAGGTCTACCGACGTAAGGGAGAGCGTTTCGCACAATGCTGCTTTGAAGAGAGGGTTGCTTATGGCGGTGGCTCATGGACTGTCTGGGGTAGTATATCCGCGAGCGGCAAAACTCAACTTGAGGTTGTTACAGGACCACGGCTGCCAACATTAAATGCTGAAAGGTACATTCGTGAGTGCTTAGAACCTCACGTGATACCATACGCGGACTATGTGGGCCCAAATTTCCTTTTTATGCATGATAATGCAAGAGCCCATGCGGCCGGCATCGTCAGGGAATATCTTCGGGATGTGAACATCACAGTTATGGACTGGCCAGCCAGAAGCCCAGACATGAACCCCATTGAGCACATGTGGGACGAGCTAAAAAGACGTGTTAGGGCTCGTCAGCCAGTTGCCCAGACGATGCAGGAGTTGAAAACTGCCATAGAAGAGGAATGGGAGATGATCCCTCAAAATTTCATAGAGCGGTTGATAAACTCTATGCCTAATCGTATGAGAGCTGTGGTAGATGCCCATGGAGGCAACACGCGTTATTAAATTAAACCTTTATTTGATAAAACATGTTTTTTATTCAAAAATCAATTGCCTTTAACAAGGCGCACATCCGACTTGTTAGGCGTAGCTCCATGTCGTATGGTATTCTGAATTCAAATTTAAAACAATACGATCGAAAAAGATGGTAAAGTGTATCAGGTTTAAAACTGCATCAACAGTTTTTGTTCAATCTAGCAATCATATTTCGGTAGGGGCCATCGAAACCTAAACTCTAAGGTGGGCCAATAGATGTGTCCAGAAGTGTACCTAATTCTTTTGTTTACTACAGTCGTATGTCGGCACATGACGTTCACTGTGGTATACGTCGGATTAGAGTCACATTTTGACAAGCTGTCATTCTTGCGGAGCGTTGCATCTGTGTTTGTGTGTAGCGAGGCGGTAGACTCAGACACGTGTGGCACGGGAGCCGTCGCTGCACCAAATTAACGATGAATCGTTTAAATCCGGCTCAATCATTTTAGTGACGATGGATCATATTTATATAGGTCATCCTGAATTCCTGAGCCTATACATATAAAGAAGCTGGCGGGATGAGCTGCAGAAAAAGTGGTCCACTTTAGGCCTGGATCAAAGGACCTGGAGGTCATGGGGTTAGGTCTTTGCCCAGCTGTGGGATGATGCAGGCTAACAGTAACATAGAAAATATTTTCCAGTTATTCTTGTGTTGATATTTTTTTAAGATAAAGATTGAAGATTTTAAACATACATTTTAGGCTACATTTTTAGGGTGCCTTTTAATACTAATAATTTTATATTCAATATGGGTAGCCATATTGAATATAAAATTATTAGTATTAAAAGGCAAATAAATTGAGTACTCATACTGATTTTAAAAAAACATTATCAATTAATAGAAAATGATGTTTTTGGTTGGCGAACTATGCTGGATATAGGCTGATTTTATAGTCTGCCCTAGTAAACGGTTGCTAAGGAATATTGATATAATATTGTGAAAGCCGGATGGGGTGTGAACCTTTGCATATTTTACTTCCTCCCTAATTATAAGGTACTGCTTCTGAACGCGACTTCGTCAACAATGTCCATGAAGTTTTCATAGATAGAATAGTTCTACTAGAACTGCGTCGGGGTCTGTCTGCGGGAGCCTTTAGTCGAGTATCATAATAAACAAGCGGAATTTATGGAAATAATATCGGAAAATGTTAAAGGTTAAATAAGACAAACATGTAACTCCGAAAATAAATTCGGGATAATTATGGAAATCAGTAGGCGTATGTCTGAATTACTAATTGACTTTTAAAACTAATAACGAATATCAATGTATGTAGGTGTTGATAATAGTAACGTATTTGGATATAAGGTTATATTTGGTTTTAGGTTTAATTTTTTATTAAATACTAGCTTTTACTCGCGATTTCGTCCGCGTGAAATTTCTTGCTCCCCGATCTACCCTGTCGCATCGCATCGCCTGCCCCTGCCCCGCTTTTAAGCGTCTTAGCGTGATGTTAAATAGCATAAAGCCTACCTCAAAAAATGGGCAATCAAAATCATTTTTTTTTTCAAATTCGACTGTTGGTTCTAGAGATAAGCGCGTTCAAACTCTTCAGCTTTATTATGAACTAGCTGCGCCCCGCGGTTTCACCCGCATAAGTTTCGATCCCGTGGGAATATCGGGATAAAAAGTATCCCATGTGTTATTACTGGTTTTAAACTATCTGTGTGCCAAATTTCATCTAAATCCGTTCGGTAGGTACTTTTTGCGTGAAAGAGTAACAAACATCCATCCATCCTTACAAACTTTCGCATTTATAATATTAATTAATAGGATAGATGGTACGGTCAGCAACAAAAGTCGGTTAACACTTTAGTTGTTTAAATCTTAATTATAGAGCAAAATATTCATGATACATAGTAATAGAATATTTAAGAATAATTAACTCTTTGCACTCTTAATTAACATGAAATAGAGAAAACCAATGTATCGCATCATTTTGTATCAATTTAGATGATTTGTAAAAGTAACAGTGTTAATTGACTTTTTTTGCTGACTGTACTTACTATATTAGTATAATATTGAATATAATCTACCTACTTAAACTAATAATAAGGCTAAAGAGTTTGTTTGTTTGAATGCGCTAATCTCTGGAACTACCAGTCAGATTTGAAACATTCTTTTAGCATCTGATAACCCAATTCTTGAGGAAGGCTTTAGGCTATTTGACATGACGCTAGGACCCGTAGGAGCCGAGAAAAAATTAAAAGTCGGAAAGAACGCTAAACGAAAAAAAGTCGCTGGCTGAATATTGAATAAAATTCCTATGTTCATATTTAGGAATTCGATCTATTGTCCCGGTGATCTTAATATAATGTATTTACAGAATCGTCTTCGTTTTACGAAATGAAACCGGCAATGCTTACAGAATAAAAAAAACAGTTCTTGTGTGAACCTTTGGACTATTGCTGATTTCTCATTTTCACAACAGAACAATGGAAAGATCTGTATTTTTTTCTGTGTTCTACATGGCTGCTGCTAAGGAAAATGTATAAATAAGGAGCAGTAGTGGCCCAGTGGTATAGGCCTCGGCTGACGAGCTGTAGGTCGTGAGTTCGAACTCATGCAGGCACTTTACTTTGCGTATTTAATTTCATCACCACTGCTCTCAAAACGGTGAAGAGTAACATCGTGAGTAAACCGGCATGTCCTAGAACCAAAAAAATTCAGACATGTGACATTCACCAACCCACACTGGGCCTGTGTGGGGCATTATGGCCCACTCCCTCTCATAGAGAGCAGGCCTGTGTCCCGGCAGCGGAAATAATTTTCCCGCTGCTGGGACACAGGCCTGCTGCAGCCTGAATTATATTATTCATAGAAATGTTAGTAAAATCACGAAGATAAATGCTCAGTAGCTATGTTCTGTTCAATAAGCTCACTTGCGGGCGCTTTTTTTATTTTACCGCGTACTTGTTTTTCAACTTTCGGCGTTTAGATCCCAACAGAGCGCGATGAAAAAATCTAATAAATTCGTTTTCCTTTTCTCACAAACAGTGAACTAAATTAATCAAAATCAGCCGATTTCATGCACGGTACCTTGTGTTACAAAAAAGTTCACATTATAAAACCGACCTCTTTTATTACAAGCCTTGTTAACTTTTTAAAATATATAAAGTTGACAATGACATCCGAGAGCATGACATTTAGCTATTTATTTTACGAAAACAGATTTCAATTTTTCCATGAATTATGAGGTCTAGTAACAAATTTTCCAAACATAAAACGAGCCGTTTAAGTGATGTCTGTCCAAGTACATGCACGCGTGTTAACAGGCCGCTGAAACGCGTGGCGCGTGCTGGCTGCCCCGATGACAGCGATGCCGTTGCCACGTTGCCTGACAACTGGACGCCGCGGCACAGCGGTCCTATCCTCGCCAACTACCTCAAACAAAGAGAACAAGACCATAAAACTGTTCTCGATGACATCGCTAAAGGTGCAGCTGCAGTTAACGAAGACATAAACAAAAGAGTACGTGAGCTTGCTGAAAATCTTTTGACTCATGTACAAGAAAATCAGCGTAATATAGATTGCACGGTCGACCATTGCGACGGCAAAGAATCGCCTCTACCAGCGCCTGTTCGCGATAAAGCTCTAAAGAAGGTACGTGAAATGATGGCAGAACGCTTCGAGTTTATAGCGGATTTCAAACAGGATGCTTTGCGTTTGGAAAGAGAAAGAGCAGACAAGTTGAGAATTCTTCTACGTGGTCAATTCCAGCGTCTCGTTGCAGTTGGGCACAGAACTCCGAAGGATTTAATGCATGAATTCGATGACCAGATTTACGACATCAACCAACAGCTCTTAAGTAATTCAAAAGCCTACACGGATTTGGAAGCAGATTTACGCGGTCTGTCTGATGAAGGCATGAGACATGCGCGGTCGTCGCTCAATCAGTTATGCCTTGGTATTGGAATGGCGATCAGGGGGCGTAGTGCTTTAATATGGAATAAGGACCAGAGAATTTCGCGGCAGCGATCTCAGAGTGCTCTGTATCGCCTTAGTTCTGGTGATCCTCCTGAATGTATATTAGATCATATTGAAGAGCTGAATGCAATCATATCGCCATTAGTTGAAGCTTATCGCAACGCTGTATTGAGGATGTTCTCTGGCTTCTCTAATAAGCTAACTGAATTAGAAAAAGATCTCGGTAATCAAGAATTACGCGGACCTAATCAAATTTCTACGATCGAACTTTTAGGTTTAGATCGATTACTTGAACGTCAATTGCATCGTTTAACTAATGCTCTGATGAAACAGCCTAAAAAAAGTGTATTCGAAATGACCGGTACTGATGTCCTTGCAATGCAGGAAAGCGTTTGGTCGTTGGGAGAATGCCTTCGGGAAACCTGCTCAATACTAAATCATGCTGGTCATCTTTGGGACGCACATATTTTAAGGTCAGCTCTCGCTCAAAAACTAACAATAGCAGCCGTAGAAGATCTTCTTACTAGTCATGATTCAATTGAGCTAGCCAATGAGGTTCCATTTAATATTGCTTTAGAACAGTTACGGTTTTCCCCTGATGCAGATAAACTACAACAACAGTTTGAAGTAATATCGGTTTTGTTAGACAAAACAGCCAATATGTACTTACAACATAGTGAGGCAGAACTAGGACGTTTAGAGGAATTTATGAATCTCCTCGCATCCTTGGCAAATACGTTACTTGCAGAGTTTGATGTTTTTTTAGATAAATATCCAAGAGCTCCTATACAAGTATTGGCAAGCACAACAAGCCTGTCAGTTGCGGGAACTCCACCTAGAAACCAGAGTCTAACATCATCAGTACAAATGCCGCTACCTCGTGCCATTTTTCAAACAAAACTCCAAGAAATTGCTCTAATGAACTGGAGAAACGGTTTCCTTGAAACTTTTAAGAGCAACATCTCCACGCTCCCAGAAGAATTAAGACAACAAGCTCAACAGTGGGTTGAAAAACGCAGTGCAGCCTTACACATGCGTTATTCTTTAAAACTAGTGTCGTACACCATTCGCTTAGAGCGTGTCAAAGCTGCTCGGGAAGCTCGCCTCGCAGAGTTGCGTTACCACGACCTGAGGCTAGAATCACACTTAGGTGCAATTTCTGAGCTTATTGAACGTTTACCCGAAGAGGCATCGCAATTCGCAGCCTTAGATGCACCTATGTTGTATCCTTTTTGTGAAGGAATTGAACGTTTGAAAGTTAACATTGATAATATCGCTAACCAAGATCCGTTAGACGCTGAAGTGAAGAAGCTGAAAATGAAAAGTTACGCTCCCCGTCTTGCTAAACATCGTCAACTGTTTGAAGAATCTCTTGATGTGGCACTAGTGGAGTACAAAAAGCTATTGGAGCACCGTATTCATGAGGCCAGGATCTCAAATGTACGTTACATTGCACTAATAAAGTTGTTCAGTGAGGGTGGCCAGTATGCTGCAATCGAAGCGACTAAAACCTGCATGGCCTTGGGGAAAGGAGCTGATTCTTTAGAATCGTGCTTGACTAAGTCTTTAGATGTGTTGAGCCATCGACGTTCACAATTACTCACTCTTGCCGATCAAATGATATTGCCGCTGCAGCGTATAGTAGACGAATCTGCTAAAACGACTGGTAGAGCGTCTGGCAAATCGACTGCCAGAATTACAGAAAAGAAAAAGAAAAAATGAGACTCAATACATCTGTATTGATTATTATTTTCTTTTTAAAACAATGTCGTACTTCTAAGGTTCCGATTGGCTGAAAATAAATCTTAGACTGCTATCGAAATCTCGAGGAAGAAAACCTTTGAAACATGAAAACTTTAACGGATTTAAAAAAAGAGGTTTTTTTATTCGATTCTCTATGTAATGTATGTCCGCAATTTTCTCCAAAAGTAATGAATGAATTTTGGAGTTTTTTCACTAACGTAATCATATAAATGTATTCATTTTTCCTACTGCTAACTATAACTTTCACAAGTTTTCATTATTCCGCTTTAATAAAGTTTAATTCTACAGACGTTTCATTAATTTTCATTTCCTTTGTAATTTTAAAATCACGGATTCAACTCTTACCACCAGCTCTTATAGCAGGGCAGAAGTTGAACTGCACTGCTTTTTTGTAAAGGTCTTAATGTTTTTCTTACACGTGTTAGGCAGAGCTGTCATGTCGCATAGAGCCTGGCTGAGCACTGCCTTCCAAGTGCCTTCGTGGCTAGTTTTATGTTCCAGCTAAAACATGTTCAGACTCAAGAGACGGCTTTGAAATTCGTTATTCTCAGCTCCCAGCGCTCTTTTAAATTTACGCTCGTACCCTTTCTGCGACATTTCTTGGGAATTTACTGAAGTACTTTGTCACAACAGTTTACTGTTGTTAATTTTAATTCTAGAGCTTATATATATTATACGTACGTCCTTATGTCTTAGTTGGTTGTTTGACAATTGGGAAAGAACTATAGCGGTGTTCATAATATCAGATAATTTATATTCCATCACCACTTAATTAGTTATCTACTTTAGTGAAATGTATTCTAAGTTGATTTTTGAGTGACCATTTGTAACAAGCATGTCCTAATAAGTTTTTGGTTGCAATGGAAATTGAACTTTGTTAAGTCTGACATTTAGGTTGTTCCATTACTTGAAAATTATCTCAAATGCTCTAATGTAATTACTGTTGATTTCGCAATACGTACTTTTAATATTCATAATAATAAAAAGTAGATATCCGTATTCACACCCACCATCATGTATTTTTTAAATATCCACAAAAACCGTTAACTGAAATTTCAGCTTTAAACTGGGCCGTAACATTAATCAGGTTTGCGTTCATACGCGCAATTCCTGTGAAAACGTCAACAGTTGGTAACTGATGGCCGGGTTTGGTTACGTCAAAATGGCGGACGGAAAGTCGAATTGAAAACAAACGAGCCTTGGACCGTTTCAGCTTTCAACATAGGCTAAATATACCTATTTCGGGATAGATTGATACGACAGATTTCAAAACGCGTATTAGGTGTTCTTATTGATCGTGACAATAAAAATTTCATTTTGACCTCACTACAGGCTTTAGTACCCTCGAAAACCATGAAAACTATCTCTCTCTCTTTCTCTGTCTATTATTTATAATAAAATACCATATAACGCTTTTTCGCTATGTGACGTTTTACCAGTTTATTCCTACCGCAAGCTGCGTTAAAAAAACTTCGTTCCAATAATGAGGAAATTTAAAAATGAACTGTCTAATTATCGCTGAAGACGGTTATCAAAATATACATGCTCCAAAAATTTGAACAGGCCGACTATGGTCTCGACACAATGGGAATTCTCGCTCACACATACCTTCTCTTCGTTCTCTACTTATCACAAAGCAACATAGCTAGAATTCAGTTATTATTTATATAAACCTCGTTATAAAATCTGTACGTTGCAGCCGCTCCTGAAGTGTGTCTGTAGCACAAGATAAATTTAATGGCTGCCGTGCTGCGTTTTTTATGGCACGGCAAAGCTTGATGGATAACTGGAACGATCCCCTTCCATTTAATGAAGTTTTGTTGGTTTTTTCTGCCGACGAGGTAGTATTCTGTTTTTCTTTCGTAGTGCTCTTAGAAGATACAGTAGCAGGTGTTTGTTCGTAGAAAATGGGAGGCTTTTAAGTCCAATTATTTCATTTAAGCCTATCGCAGTTCTGAGATAGATGTAATGGTGAGGTAGGTACTAGTTTGGATGAAACGAGGGAGTTTTTCTTGTGAGTTCCACCATCCGAAACTATTCAAACTCAATAATTATTTTCAAAATATCCCGTTGGTATATTTACGGCTGGTCAATGGTTTTGAATCCGTATTGCCACAAAATTGTGTACCAACGTAATATGTCATACGGCTCAGGCTCGTACTACTTTTGTCGATTTTATAGTTTGCTGGTGTATGCCATCTCACAATTTCGAAGGCTACTTGCAATATAAAACGGATAAGCTGTTTCTGCGTAAATCCTTCACACTGAAGTTTTCTCTGAAAGGCTGGTTGTTGCAATATGAGCTTCCAAACTTTTATAATATCATCATAATCATTTCAGGCGAAAAGTGTCCACTGCTGGACATAGGCCTCCCCCAAGCATCGCCATTGTGACCGGTTTTGTACTTCTCGCATCTAGCTGATTTCTGCGTCCTTCACCGGAGGGGCAATTCTCGTAATTTTAAGAACGTTCACAGTCTGATCTCAGTCTCAATCTGTCAAAAAATACTTCTAATTTCCCTACATTTTGAAAAGTTTTTGACATTTGTTTGTCGCCGAGATGAGACTGCGACTAGATTTTGAACGTTTTAAATTACGACAATTGGCTTTCTGGTCATCGATCTATTTGATATTATAGATTGTATTTATGCGTCGTTCATTTTCACAGTTTCAGCACGCGTAGCATAACCACCGTAGAAACGGGTTTTGGCGACCGACGGGTGAACAGACAAAATAACAGACAGAATAGACAAAATGACATATAGAATAGTCAAAATGACAGATAGAATAGACAAAATGACAGATTTCTTTAGAACTTTGTCCACAATCAGCAATTTTGTCTATTTTTCCATCGACAAAATCCGTTTCTTTGGTGGTCATGCAACGCGTGCAGGACCGACGTACTGTAATTAACCTGGTACTGAGCAGTCTACCCAGTATAAAGTCATCGCGTCATTACCATCGCTAATTGCAAAACCAAGTGTTAATATTATCTCTAATTCAGTAGAATCAAGAAAGATCAACAGTTCACCACCAATTAATATATTCTGAATAGATACACTGCAATGTGGTCACATGGGACTTAATCCTGTCTTCGGTAAGTTAAATAAATAAATAAAATGTTTATTTCAATTACAATGGCCATTTAGATACATATATTTGGAGATAGCAAGGGATTGCTTGTCTTAAAGTTGTCAAAAAATTAAAGGCCCGTTTTGACATTTGAGAATGCGTTCTGGACACCTGTCAGTTTTATACAAACGAATAGGTACTTACGTGTTTTGTGAATTTGATCTTTATTAACTACTAGAACTGTCAATGTCAAAACGGGCCTTTTATTTTTTGACAACTTTAGGAGTCGAAATTGAAACGGCTCGCATTGCATCGGATCGGAACGGATTTTACAATCTTTAAAAGATATTGAATCGTATACACAGTATTTAAAGTCTATATTACCAACTTGCGCACAGCAGCTTGACCGCGGGCGTCTTCTGCGATACGCGATCGTCCGAAAGTATGCTGCGACGCGCGTTCGGCTCCGTTCGCCTGTCGTCGTATCCGATCTATCCGATCGAGTCCTTTCGGCATTAGAACACGTCAACACGGTAGGAATTAAACTATTTGACTAGGCGCAGAAACGGATACGTTCGCAAGCGACGGTACGGAGCCGATCGTATGCGTCGACATCCTGCCGGACGCGATCGGCTGTCGCCGCATCCGTTCGTATCCTTTCCGATCCGGTGCGATGCGAGCCGTTTGGTGGAAATCATCCTTTAGAGGTTTCGACATGACGATATGGTTGTCGGTCATTTTTGCACTTTTATGCTTACATACACTACGGCGAGAGCAGTGGTGTGGTGGCCCAGTGGTAACGGCCGCGATTTACGAGTTGTAGGTCGTGGTTTCGAACCCAAATAATTTACTTGTTTCATCACGACTGCTCTCAAAACGATGAAGGAAAATATCGTGAAGAAACTGCCATGTCCTAGAACCAAAAATTCGAAGATATGTTGACATCCGCCAACCCGCACTAGGCCCGCGTGGCGGATTACGGCCCAGTCCCTCTCACAGAGAGGAGGCCTGTATCCCAGCAGTGGGAACATTATAGGCTGATTATGTAGCACGGCCGATGAGTCATGGCCAGACCAAGTCCGGATCAGATTCCCGCACCCTAATTGCGTAACACACGATCAATCGGAATCGGAATCATTTTGAAGCAAATCCATTGCTTCATATGTTCGAAAAATTTGGTTGCTCAACACGTAAATAACGCAATAATGTTGTTGAATTTTCAAAATGAAACCGATTCCGATTGATCGTGTGTTACGCAATTAGGGTGCGGGTTGCTACTGAGAAATTCCAGATGGAAAATCCAATGACTCTTTGCCCGTCCCGGGAATCGTATCCAGGACTTCATGCTCAGTAGCGCTTGCGACCATTACACCAACGAGGCAGTCAGTTCAGCTGGAAGTGGCTAAGAAAGAAGTGCATGTAAGTACAGGTTGGCAGGGACATCGACCATGAATTCAGCATATGATTCTAGAACCTCTAGCGTACACATATTTCGTCGGTTATCAAAAAAAAACTGCTGTCTTAAAATAAACCCCATACCTCGCGTAGGTAAGGGGTTTTTTTGAAGGGAGCAGTTTTTTTTTCAGTCAAAGTGTATGGAGCAGCAAATTCTTAAGAAAAACCGACTAACATTTTCAACGGTTCAGAATCAGGTGCTGAATCCACGGGAACAGGTAGCGCGTCGATGTCCCTGCCACCCTGTAGGTAAACCGTCAGGAAAAAACACAGATAAACACCATCGTATTGCATCTTAAATATTATGCAGACATATATACAACATAGAGAAACTACCAAAATTCCATAAATCATGGCATTTGCAAGTACCACGTCTCTTTTATTGGTTTCTAGGGTTCTATGTCCATATTGTCCATCAATTTCAAGTATGGTTTGTCTTCCGCCTTTTATTGGCGGGGTCGGCATCCAATCGCGTTTACGACCAGTAACTGCACTCGTAGGATATTGCGCTGAGCTGGGGTTGTTACTTTTTAATGTTTATGCTTGTTAGCAGTGATTTCGACTGAGAGGTCAGATTTTGGGTGTTGTTCTGACTTTGATTTGGTGGCATGATGTAAGTAGGTAGGTAAGTCTGTGTTCGTTTTAAAGGCTTCTTGACCAAAGGGTGCCAACGGGATGCTATTACTATGCTCCAGTGTCCCTCCCTCCGTCTGTCCATCCGTCACAGGGCTATATCTTTTGAACCGCAATAGGTAGACACTTGAAATTTTCAGTGTGCTATGGCCGCTAAAAAATAAAAATAAAATAATTGTACGGTGGTACAGAACCCTTCGTGTGCGAGTCCGATTCGAGCCGCTTTTTCTAGTTTGGATGTTTTGGATCTAACTTTCGCAGCTCATAAAGCTCCCCAATCAGGTTCTTTTTGAAAATATAGGTAGCTGCAAAACTAAGAGCATATGCAATTCTGTGAAATGATAATTTCGTTTCTAATGTTGACACACACAATGAATTGATTAGAACAGGAACTAAATTGTTCTTGAAATTAACGTATGGCGGATATTTAAAAATATACACGGATTTACCTTTCGAGTTTAAAAGTCATTTTCCAGAATACATCATCATCTTCCTGCCATTGTCCCATGTTACTTGGAGTCGGTACAGCACCTTTTCTTTTTACTTTCTCACTTGTCTACCGTCACGCTATCATTATTCACTCCCTTCTCTTTCATCCTTTTCTTTCTTTTTTGAGCTGAGGCATTTTAATCTTTGTTTTTTGTCTTTTTAATTATTATTTTTTTGCTATAATGCCGTTTATTGGCATTTGTTTTCTTTATCTCTACATCATTCCTCTTTTATTTTACAATCCATTCATCTTTCTTTGGCCTTCCTCTCCCTCCATCAACATTTATATTTATCTCTCTTCTATCCTATTACAGAATACTACAGACATCCAATATGTGATTTACAAAATTATCACTTTTATAAATGTTTTCCCCCGCCGGGATAAGGGTGTGAAGATAACTTTTACTATACACATCCCCCGTGTTGAAGTTTTGAGAGAGTTATACGATTACACCTCTGCTGAGACTGATCGAAACTAAGGCGATATATCAACCATGTCCTATGGGATCTACGTAGCTAGGCACAAAGTTTTATTTGAGGGTTTTTTTTGTGGCTACCTTTGAGAATCCATATAACATCACGTCTGTAATCCTCTAAAGGCTAGGCAGTGGTGAACTTATGTTACACAGACAATTCGCTCACTAAAGCTATGGTTTGTGTCAAAGGACAATGGGCATTATTGTATGAGTTGCTTTCCAACCCTTGTAACAGGTTGCGAGTAGTATAAACATGTTCATTAAAGCTTTTTTATGATTAATAATTCAAGTTTTTATTATAATTGCGTGCAGGTCAAAAGTTATTGGGTTTCAAGTGAAAAAAAAAAGGTTTTTGTATTAAATAACAATTTAATCATACTTTATTACATTTTGTGTTACATATAAACATAATAGTAATTTTTGACAGTTATTTATAAACGCACGGTTGGAAATATATGTATAAATAACAAAGGAAATATTACAATTATCAAAGAATAATTCCCTCATATAAGAGTACAGCTTAAACATATGTAAATTGTTTACTGGCACTTTGAATAGTGATTATTATCTATAATAATATCGTCCAAAAAGGTCGCGGGTTACAATATGCTTGGCTGATGTCTAGCCCAGCCAAGGTACCAAATGATACTCATTATGTGAGCGCAAGTAAGTACCTACTGTTCTTTTTCCAGTTAAACATGAGCAATAATAATGAGCAATTGCATCTCTCGCCGTTTCTGCTCTATTTTTATCAAAATATACGAATAATAAATCCTACCGGATTCATGCCGCGATTTTATCCGCCCCCTCAACAGAAAACCTTCTGAAATATTTACATTATATTATCGCACAAGGTTAGGAATAGCTCCTATGCATATTTAGATTGTGTACATGCTCAAATAAGACCGGGCGAGTTTTATTTGGTAACTGCCTAATGAAATTAATAAAAGGTCTCCTTCTGTTAGTACGGGAAACTGCAATAATAATCAATCGTTTCAGCCCTTTTGTCATTAAAATACTAATTAATTAAGTTTTGTTGAATATTTTATTAAATAAATGAAACCACTGTAACAGTTTCCCTGTACGAGATACAGAGTTACGCCCATACAAAAAAAACATAACACTGATTGAGATCTTTGAAATGATATAGGTAGGAAAATGTTACAACACTTGGGACGAAACCGCTCATTGTTCTTTGATGATATTCGACGCACAGGTACACCATGACCATTTTTTATCCTGGTAGTACGTTCCTGTGGCATAATTTTTGACCTCTACGGGCAAAAGCTAGTTCTAAAATAAATACATAAGCATAAACAAACTCAATCTCGAGGGCGACCTACATTATTCACGTAAAACTATAACGCTTGCTCTTGAATGAGTACCAACAAAACTATACAACCTTTCTGCCGACAGAATACCAATGAGGGTTGAACATAAACTGAGAATATGACGATATTTCTTGTGAACATTCGACCTTAGGTTTTCCGGTAAAAGTTTTTATTATTAATTTATATATACTTTATTGCACACCACAAAAAAAATAGACCGAATACTAAAAATATACAATGAGCGGCCTAGATCGAATACTACAAAATATACAATGGGCGGCCTTATCGCTCTCTGCGATCTCTTCCAGACAACCTTGGAATGGACAGTGATTTAACTGGAAATAAAAAGAAGTTTGTGTGATCCGATCAAATTTAATCAAATCTGGGAGTTTAGTTTAGGGATATGAACTGCATTACAGATACCTAAGCATTTATTCAGGTGAAAATAAAAAAACAAAGTACCTATTTCCTGAAATATTGACAGGTTCTATGAAAATAATTATAAATAAAAATGAAATGCTTTTTTTAAAATCTATTGTTTAATTGTTCGTAATAATCGGAATGGTGGAAATAGTGGAAGGTTTTTATGGAAAAAAAAATCCTGGAAAATTTTCCCATCGGCAAAAACTGAACATCCTGCCGTGCGATTCTGTAACCATCTCACCGTGAAAACTTAAGTGAAGTGAGCGTGGAGTGAGCTGTCATTTTAACTAATGCTAGGGATTGACACTATTGACAGCTCACTTCACCTAACTTTTCACGGTGAGATTTTTACAGAATCGAGCGGCTGTTTTCCATGGAATTTTTGTATGAACTTAAGACTTTTGCTAATAACTCAAGGACAGGACATCGTCAGTCGGGTCAGCTAGTAATCAATGAAAAATACACGTTGCTTAAAGGATCTATCGTCTAGAAACAAGAGAATTAAATTGTCGAAGAAAAATTCCCTGATTTATTATCTCCGTTACTGCTTAACCTTGTAAGTTTGATATAGCGATGTAGCACGAACCCGGAAGATGTTGGGCGTTATTGAAATTTATTGGATTCAACCAAGACCTATTGAAGGCTATAAATATATCAAACGACGTTACTAAAACTATAGTATACAGGTTGAATTTAAATTTATTGGCAAGCTTTTAGAGGGTGAAAGAACTCATTCTTCTTGTTTTCGGGTCAATGGTACTCTTCTTCGTTTTTTTGTAATACTTAGCCACGAGCCCCTCACGTCTGGTAAGTACCGATAGCATACTACTCTGGTACCGGTTTCACACCTTAGCCAATGGTACCCACCTGTTCCCAAAAATACTGGTATTACAAGCCCTGGTTCTGAGTTAGTCGTATCGCTACATTCCATAACTCATACAATAACCAAAACTGATATACATTAAGAAATTATAAGCGAACACTAATGTATTGATTTTATTGTAATAACAAGGTCGGACTTGACATAACTTGTTCATGTTAATAGACAAGTAGACATGTTGAGTATTTGGGTTTATGGTACAATTTTCTGAATATGTAAGTGTATAGCCGAAGTTCGGGTCAAAAGCTGTATATTTTGGGCTCAATTTAATATGGACGAGGGTAACTCTAGCAACTCTTAAGCCTTCAGGTGGGCATTAACCGAGTTGCTTTATGAATAGTTGCGTTTTCATCAAAACCAAGATTACTTAGATTTTAGGGCGTATTCACGCGGCGTTTTTTATACGCGCATTTCATGTAACACGCGTCGTTTGCGTCGACGGCGCGTTTTTGCCTCCAAAAGCAGCAGTCTCGCGCCTACAACGCGTTAAAAAACGCAGGGTGCATAACCTTACAAATTCATGTTAAAAATATCACAAGCGTGGTTATGGATAATATTGTTATCCAGCTCAACTGAAGGGATAATCTTATTCAATTCAACAAACGTAGAAAAACAGGCCCATTATTTTACTAGTACACACGGCTACACACCAAGCTATACATTTCCAGTTTTAGCTGACCTCGCATTATATAGGTTTTTCAGACAATCACTCAGCAAGCACAAGTCAGCTTATACTGGTTATTTATAGCTTGATGTATAGCCGTGCGTACAACGACTAAGTCAAAGTCCCTGAAGATATTACAAGAAAATATACCTGATATTATTTTTGAGTAGGTTTACACAAAGGTATATTATTCTGGACGAATAAATATTCTCCATTTCTAACAGAATAATACAAATGTTTTCCATCATTTATGACTAGGCAGGACCCAAAACTTCCAAAAGGTTATGATGGAATATTAAAGACTGCAAAGGCTTAGTATGAATAATTCTCTGACCTCATTAGGCCGTGCAATACAAAATTCAGATAGGACGGTCCAGGTTAATGTTGCGTCCAGGGCCAGGCACAAATAGATAGCTATGGAAGGTCGGTTCCATACAATGAGCGAAACGTCGAAAACTCACGCACACATAAACACGCTTAACACAAAACAAAAACAAGACCACTTGGGACTGGCATTAGTTTTAGCTCAGCACCCTAATTTATAGTAACTAACATACAATCTGAATCATTTAAAGAATGTTGCTAAGCCATTGTTTCATATGTTAGAAAAATTGGTCTGCTCGACAACGGAAATAACGCAATGGATGTTGAACTGTTAAAATGGATCTCATTGCTACTGTTACTCTGTTACGCAATTACCCCTCAGGTTCGCACGGGCGTATTTTCAACGCAAGCAAAGCGTTGAAAATAAGCCCAGCAGTGCGATTCTGTAACTATTTCACGGTGAAAACTTAGGTGAAGTGAGCGTGGAGTGGGCTGTCATTCCAACTAATGCTAGGGATTGACAGCTTACTCTAAGCTCACTTCATCTAACTTTTCACGGTGATATTTTTACAGAATCGATTGGCTGAGAGTTGAAAATCCAATAGTGTGTTTTATTGACGCGCTGTTTTTTTTAAATTCTTTATTAAAAAGAACCAGGTTCTTAATAATTAATTACAATCTAGCCTATAAGACTAATAAGCAATTTTAATCTAACTTAATTTATTACGTGATAATTATTTTAAAACTTAGAATAGTGTTTATTGTACAGTCGCCAGCACATCAAGTTACCCCACTTTGACCTTGAACGCGTTATGAGCAACAACAGCGAGAATCGTGCGAAAGAGATGTATAGCTTTTTGTCTGTTCTTACTTGTAATATTTCGTGCTGCAGCGCGTACATGAGAGTGTGTGCGTGTGCGCGTCGTGGTGTACTTACTACTATGCGATAAGAAATGCGTAGCAGTTGGGTTGAATGAATACTTTTGACTTGAATCGAATCGAAATAGGTAATGGAATGGTAATAAAAACAGGCGGCCCGCGCAATGCCTCAAATACATACGAAAGCTTATAATCAATTTGTTTTATTGAAATGATATCTTCTTAATCCTTCATTTTTACATATTATTATTTGTTTCTATTACCTATACCTAAGTATTAAGTAGGTATTAGTATACTCATATTACCTACATTTAAACAGGTAGGTAGGTACGGTATACACCGTTACACAATTTTATTAATTATCATCAGGTAGGTATAATCCGATGTGAGAAAAACATTTTTTTTTAAATTTCAAGCAGGTTTAAATAACCTTTTGCGGGTTTTGTTACCTACTTACTGGCGGGCTGGCGGTCAACTGTTTTCGTGCGTTCCTTGCTCTCCTATTCTAAGTATTTTTACGAAATTTAATGCTGAAAACCCATAACACAATTGCGTGAAATTTTGAAAAAAAATATGGATACTTACCCCGTCACGAACCTGTGTAAGGTTTAGCCAATTAATTATACCTATCAAGTCTCTTGTCTGCCGCCGGCCGTGTTTGAGATTAACGTTACGTCCGCGACACAATCTTTTTACTAAAATAATAAGTTTGAACTTAGTAACGGAATTATCTATACCTACCGAAGTTTGCTTTTACATGCAAGTTCTAAGTAATAAGATACGATTTCGAAGATTATGAATTTTCAAATAAAATTCTAATCTATTATTATCGTTATTTCATCATCATCATCAGCCTATAGCAGTCCACTGCTAGACCGATGTCCAGCCGTGGACTATGCCGTCTCTCCTATTGCACGCCATTCAACTGGATTTTCGGAAAGAAAAGGCCATGGGTTCTCGTAGGAACCTATTTCTATGGGAACTCGAGCGGGGTCTTTTACAAAAAGGACAGTGACGTTTTCAACCGACTACAAAAAAGGAGGAGGTTCTCAATCAGACTGTATTTTTTTATGTTTGTTACCTCAGAACTCCGTTATTTATAAGCCGATTTGCAAAATTCTTTTTTATTTGTAAGGATATACTTTCAGGTTGGTCCCATAGAAATTTCATCAAAAACGGTTCAGTAGTTTGTTTACTATTTGTTTACTGGTAAAAGTTACAACTTAAAAGTGAAAAATAAAAACTTTTTTGGTGGCGAACAACGAAAATGCGAACCCAGCGATACCGACTTTCGAAATTAAAGTTATTTTTCACTTTGTAGTGTCTTTTTTGGAAGTCAGTTGTTTTTTTTTTCTCAAAAAAGTTTTTATTTTCACTTTTGAGTTGTAAATTTTACCAGTAAACAAATAGTAACCAAACTAAGTACTAAAAAGTTTTTTTGAGTAAATAAATGTGGCGTCGTCGGGGCCCCGTATAATAGATTCTATACGGCGCTAGCTCCCCCGTGCTTTCGGCGCCTTAGCTACACAACCGATCATCATGGAATTTTGCATACCTACCTATCAGAAAAGGACATAGGAATAGGATAGGTTACTACGGGAACGCGTGTGAAAGCGCGAAAAAATCTCAAAATAAAATGCGGAATAAAATAATCTTAATCTTTTTATTTAATATACCTAATTGAAAACTAAAAAAAACAAATACCTACTCTAAAATTAAATATACTTACCTACAATAAAATTTATAAAACCAAACTATACAATGGATTAAAAATAAGTAGATAATATTTCTTTTTTAGACGCTTTTATTTTTAGAAAGAAAGAAAATACGTTTATTTGCGGTAAACATGACGCGAAAAGGAACATAAACAAAAAAAAAAAACAATTATTAGTATTAGTTTTATTAATATTTGTAACATTAATTATACAGTTACATCTGTCACCAATGGTTGCCAAGCAAAATCAAATGCTGCCGCCAAACAAAAGTAAGCTTTTACCTAGATTAATATAATTGGACTGGGTTGTATAAGACCCGGTACCCACAGGCGGCACGGCACGACAATTTCATTGATATGTCACAGCCTGCTTTGGCATCCTTCGGGACGTTCTGGCATGCCGTGGCATCCCGAAATGTGAATGCTAACCATGATAAAATAAGATCCCAAATCATTTGCGCTAATCCCTTGTCGTGCCATGCCGCCAGTGGGTGACGGCCCTAACTTAAATTATAACCAACAATTAGTAGGTAATGGAAAAATGCTCAAGAATATAACAATGGTGAATACCTTTATTTTGATAAATAAAATAATTACAATATTACAATACAACTTATGGATTGTAAAACTGTGCTACTATTTAATGTGAAAGTTTCTGAGAATGGATGGCTGAATACATAGGATAGGTTCGTACGGAAACCCGGGTGATTGAAGTGCATTATTTACTAGTGCCGTATCATCTAATGGTAAGTTTAGGCTACGACACTATACGCCGTGCACAGTGTCTCTGTGTGTGAACACTTATAAACTCAACGAATACCTACACCTTGCGACACCGAGTGTCTAAGTGTTCAGACACGGTGTCAGACATTGAGTGTACTGCCTATAGTGTTGTAGACTAAACTAAGTTCGATCGGGTCTTATTAGCGCGAAGAATATGACATGACCTAAAAGAGCCCAAACTTGACCTCAGAAATACGCAAGATCGGCCTTTCAGTTGTTATGAAATATAACTACTTACATGGGAGCGTAAATCGTTGCCAAACCAATATGTTATTATTAAATGATAAATAAAAAGTTATTTACATAAATTAAACTCTAATAACTATAGATACCTACTGTAAAATTGTAATAACATAACAATACAAATATAAGCAGATATAGGTATTTATTCAGGCCATGGCAGGCGGATGACGTCATCCTGTGCCGCGAACCACGCCTGCACCACCCTGCAGGTGTGCACGCGGCACGGCGGCAGTTGTCTTCCGGCTTCCCCAAGGCGGGCTGTGTCCATTGAAATCTAAAACAAAGAAAATTTTGTCAATTTAATACTTACCTAGGATTCCTTAGTATGACAAATAGTAGGTACGGGCCAATTTAACTATTATCTGCATTCGCGATTTATTTGCAGATAATGTAAACAAATATGAGTTTATGGAAAAATAACTTTAATTCCTACATCATAAAGTTTAGTTTACGTTAGAACTTCAAACATTTTTATAACTGCTAGTCTAGTAGTGCTAGTCACTCTGAAATCAACCTAATTCCCATTGGAATAAAATCGATATTTGTTTAACTTGAAATCAATTTGAAGCATTAGTTGAATAGACTTTAAATGAGTACGGGACGGTTAAAAAATCTTCAAAATATAAAGATAAACAAATTTGTCGAATTGAGAACTTCCACCCTTGTTGAGGTAGATTGTAAAGAACTGAAGATTTATCTAATACATCATCTGCCTAGCCTTTTCCCAACTATGTTGGGGTCGGCTTCCAGTCTAACCGGATGCAGCTGAATACCAGTATTTTACATGGAGCGACTGCCTATCTGACCTCCACAACCCAGTTACTGGGTAATACGACACCCCTTGGTAAGACTGGTTGTCAGACTTTCGGGCTTCTGACTACCCGTAACGACTGTCAAGGATCCCCGAATGACAGCCGGGACCAACGGCTTAACGTGCTTTCCGAGGCACGGAGGGGTCTCGGTATGTAAAGATGGTCACCCATCCACAGACCAACCGCGGCAAGCGTAGCTTAACCTGACCGATCGACCTGTGCGGCTGTTATTATTTAGCCACGGGCCCCTCTCCACGGGACCTGTGCGGCTGTTATTATTTAGTCACGGAAGATTTATCTAATACATAGTAGGTAATAATGTGAGCGCCGAGCGCCCTTCCAACTACCTACCTACATTTCTATTAGGTAGTAAGTAGGTATCATTTATTTTAATCAATTTTGTTATTCACTTTTTAAGAAAACCATATTTTATGAGTGATGAATAAGTTGAGGTGATATTTATGATTACAAGCTACACATGGACTTACGCTGTACGAAGTTGATGTTATTCGTGTGGTCAGAAAAGGATCGGCAGAGTGTGCGGCGTCTGCCGCCCGGTTGGCGGCGATGGGCTCCTATGGTTCCTCTTTCTTCCCACCGCCAGCCAGAGAGAAGCCAGAAGTAAACAGATTTTTTCTGGAACGAAACAAATAGCTATAGTGTATTTGCCCATAATTACTCAATTACTATGCAAAGATGTATTAATACTTATAATTCCCTACAATAATAGCTTACATAAAGTGATTAAGTTATTTATTTACACACTAACATCGCTACCATTACAGGGTTACACCCAATGCGATAGCGTGGTAACTAGATTCTAACTAAGCAGGGGCTGCAGTCTCGACATTCATAGCGATCGCTTTACGACCGAATTCGGTCGCCAAGCCCTGTCACTCCATACATTACACCTGTCAATCCGGGACTTAGCGAGTTGCGACCGAATTTGGTCGTAAAGAGATCGATATGATGGTATTTTAAAATTATTTTTAAATTATTAGTAATTAAGTAAAATTAAGGTGTAATTTTATGTGTAAACGTAATTTAATTGCATAAATACTCAGGATTATTGTTTTCCTGTTCATAGAAAGAGTAATACACAGTGTTTGTTACACACCGGTACCGGTAACCTAAAACCAACAGCTGACGTTCGTACTGCGGAATAAAACGGGGAGTATTTGTTTACTTTTACTTTATAATAGCACACAATCGTTATTGTAACTCTGTTACATATATCCTCGTGACCTCTTAGCATAAATAGTTCGCTGATTTAGACCTCTGCATTGGGTCTAGATCGCATTGTTTACATCATAGAAAACGAAACTTAGCAAAGATTTTGTTATTCCCATTGTGATCCTTAAGATAATACACAAGAATAAAAAGGTTCATGATCTTTATTTTTGCATTGCTGTTATACCTACTGTAATATTTAAACAAAAAATAACTTTAAAATTTAGGCAACCTACCCACATAAAGAAAAGTAAAATTCGTAAGGCAATAAAATCATCCAAATTTGATAATATTACCTTACTTACTGAATTGGCTTGAGCTGTTTTCAACCCCAACCTAATTTCTTCACTGAACTACGCTAACATCTTTCATTTTCCCTTTCATTTCCAACTTTATTTTATTTGTCTCCTACTTTTTCTCACCGTTTCTCTATTCTACTTTCAGTAACTAATCCTGAAACCATGCCTGTGATGACCCGTAAGGCTACTGCTCAGGAGATCGACCTTAAATTGAGAACGGCCCTCCAAAAACTTGAAGCAAAGAAACTCCAATATGACCAATTGCTACTGGAGAATGATGAAAGTGAGGAGCAGTTCAAGAAAATTGTTGACAAAAACTCAAGCCTTAAACGGGAGCTAGTAGACCTACATCAACAATATCTGAATGTTGTTGATGAACGCGACCAATTGAAGGTGGTCACGGATGGTTTCAACAACTGTAGTCTTTTGTATGAGGAGGCTTTAAGCAAAGTTAGGGACCTAGAAGATGAATTATTTCATGCTAATAGTCGCGTTAACCAGTTAGGAAAACAAATAGAATGTAATCAGGTTAAAGAAAAAAACCATTTATATAATGAATTGTTAAATAGTAATTGTAACCCTCATTCCATAACAACTATTGACCTTACTGAAGATTCCTTGCTGAAACAGAATTATAATTATAGTTATAAAGTTAGTCATAACAAAATGAAAAAATATGCAAGAATGAATAGAATAATTAAAAAATGTAATCAATTTAGGAAACAACAGAAGCACTTTTCCAAAAATATTCCACTGAGGAAAGAACGTGTTGATCTAATAAATAAATTAAACAATCAGCAAATTAAATTAGAAGACAGCAGAAAAATCTATGAAATTGATACACAGCGCTTACAGTCTGACATACAGGTACTTGAGGGCACACTTAGTTCCCTTTACATTAAATACGTGGGTTCTCAGAACCAAATTAAAGAACATATTCTTGCTGCTAGTGAGTTAGTTATGTGTCAGTGTACTTGTCAGGTTTTAAACCCTGTTGTTGTCCAGCCTGAGGCAACGAAGGACCCGTCCCAGACTGAGAGTTTGTCTCAAGACTGTAACCTTAACCAAGACGTACCTAATATAGTGCAAGATCTATCTCAAGTAGTACAGCTTGAGACTGGTATTTGTCCATCTTTCAGTAGTCATGATTCAGTTATGTTCTCAGATCGTATAGGAAGAGGTTTAGGTAAATTAATTAGTGACAACCTGAGTTATTCTACTCAAAATTATTGTATGCCAGGGTCAACCTACAAACAAATAATGACATCAGTAACAGGAAATATATTTAATCCTAAAACCAACATTACTGTATTTGTAGGTAACAGTTCTAATGTCAAAAAATATTAAATCACTGACTGTGTAACTGAGTTGTTAAAGTTAAATTGTAGAAAAGTAATATTGTGTGCTTTCCCATATTTTAAGAAATTAACAACTAGACAGAACAATTATATTCATATGCTTAATAAGCATAATTGCACTTTTTAGCTAGTCATTACAGTGACAAGCTTGTATATTTTGACACCAACAGTTTTGTGGAATCTTTAAAGTCGACTAGCTAGGGATACTGTGTATCTGCCTGTTAGCTTTAGACAAATAATAGCAAGGCTATTAGCTTCTTACATAAACTCAGACATAAGTAGTATGTCGAAGTCTTGTATTATTAACACCATAACAGTTAGTAATAATACTAATAGTAAGGTGGCTGACCTAAATAAGTGTAGCTCAAATGCTATAAATATTTATACAAATTGTACGAAGGAGGTTCCATTTCCCTTAAGCACTATGAGCTCACTGCCTGGTGATGACATTGAAGTCTTGGGATTAACTCCGAATAATCATTTAAACTAGTTTGTAAGACAACAGAAGATACCAGTAATAATATTCTTATACATATCAACAACAAGGTATCTTCTTGCTATAAATTAAGTAAATATCAAAAAGGAGATCAGCAGAATGCCTTGAAACTATTTCATCAAAATATTCAAGGTATGTCTTCCAAATTATTAGAAATTCAAATGTTTTTGGAAAAAACAAAGTTTGACATTGTTTGTTGTAGGTACTGAACATTGGTTAAAGGATTACCAAATGCTAATAAATTAGTTATGAGAACTATAATGTGGGCAGTTGTTTTAATCGTAAATCTATGCTGCGTGGAGGTTCTATAATCTTAATTAAAAATTGTTTAAAATCCAAAACAACGAAATGACATAGTGGGTTTATCGATTGAACATTGCATCGAACTGTCCTGTGTTGAGCTTGATAAGCATGTTGTAGTGTGCGTTTACAGACCCCATAATTATCAGAACTTTTCGTTATTTGAGTCAATAATGGAAGATGTCCTAGCGAAACTTGATGTCGAGACTGCAGCCCCTGGGGCCCGCTGGGCACGAGAACACATTTGACCCAGCAATGTTTCAACGGACAAAAAGAAAGTGCGTACCTAATTGCTTAGATATTTACTTTAAAATCCAATCACTACCTACTGGATTAACTTTTGTTTAGAATGGTTCATGACTAAACGGAATCAAAAACAATAGTTCATCGAATTCTCTTTACATATATAAAACTCTGAATTTACGCTTTACGCTTGGAACAGCGCGTAGCGCTAACTATATTTCGAAAATTCTGTAGAAAAACACCATTGACACATGTTTTCATAGCCTTTCTTTAGTTTAATTCAAAAATTATGATTACAAAAAATATTACTCACCGTCACCGTTATGCCCGTCTGCCGACAAATATCTATCACCCGGCATCCACTCAATCGAAGCATTATGATGCGCCCTCCTTGAATTTGCGTCAACTGAGGTGCCACAATATTATATTTATAAAATGTTTTAAGAAATTTCACAGCACAGCACACAGTACGATTTTATATCACAGAACATAAATACCCTAACGAACGGGTTTCAAATACGTACGCATAGATAAGGATCAAGCGCAACTGACGTAAACGAACGATGTGACTTTCGTTTAATTTCGTAAAGGATCGGGAGAACTCGGAAGCAGCGGCGGGCGCGCAGGGGCGAGTGGGTGTGGCTTATTCCTATTGGGGCATGTTACATTGTCAATAATATCACGATACCGTGGTAATATTGATGGTATAATAGGCCGTATTACGGTATCGTGCTCAATAATTGCGATATCGCGATATTAGTATCGTGATAATATTGACAAATGTGACATTCCCCAGTGAAACATGATGATTGGCTCCCAATTATTAGTATGTGCAACCATTGGGCAATTTTAAAAACGTTGAAAACTCCACCAATCATGCCGAGGATACTTTCTTTCTAACACTCCACGGCGCGTCGTAGTTATATTTATGTATAGAGTTTACGTTGATGTGCTGGCGTCTGTACTTTACACAAGTCCGTTCCACTTTCTTAGAGTCTGATATAATGATATAAGCACTTTGTTCATGTGTTATTATGTGTGTCATTGGCACTATTATTTCTACACTTTTTTCACTAACTAAGTACACTAACTCAAAAGGTTTTGTCCGTTTTAGTCTTCGCACTATATTTGTTTGGTCTAACAGCTGAATTGCCTCGATGTTCACATGTCGGTGGAGTCGGTGTTCATGGGCCTCAGCAAATTTTTGGATTATGTCGGTGATGGGTTCCATTTTTAATTCACGATGGAGGTCGTCATTTCTTATATACCAGGGCGCATTAACAATACTCCTGAGTACCTTCTTCTGGAATGTTTTTATAATTTTGATGTTGGTCGGCTTAGTACAGCCAACGCGCTATGATGCGCTTTGTTGGATTATTCATGCTCGGCTCAATACCGAGATTTGACAATACTGGGCTTATAGCCTGGGGGTAGCTTGTAATGATGATAGTTATATTGATGATTCTAATAATTATAATTCTTGTAAAAACGTATATTTGCTGTTGTCGCCAATCATATTTTGTTTAAAATAAAACCTGACAGTGACCTGCAAATTGCAAAAAACGTAAAGGTGCTCCCACACAGCAGTTATTTATAAAATGTGTGACATTTTACTACAACATCACTGGTTCAACTCGTTGTATAACATCGTATAACATTCTGTAACCATCAGTTTGGGTCTGCCTTTCGAGAAAGCTGGTAGTGACTCTAAATGGAGGAAGTGCTTAACAAAAAATATAAGGCGCTCTTACTGGATGCGTCGAACTCTGACAGCGAGAGAACAGAGAACATTTTCTTACATGAAGTTGTATAACATCACTAACAATTTATAACTATTGTTATAATTTGTTAAAAAAAGTTAGACAACAAATGTTATGCAACAGTCTCTAACGTTATATAACTGCTGAACGTCGTGGGCCACGGGCTACCCTGGCGCCAGTGGCGTGCATTGCATATAAGCTGTGCCTACCTCGATAAATCACCATAAGACTGTCAAAACATTTTAGTGTGTGTCCCCACAATAAAGAAACTCACTAAATTATTATCCCTAACAAAAAACAAAATCTTCATACAAACTCGCGCGGCAGTAGGCAGTCGCCAGACGGCTTACTCGGCTCCCGTACTATTCGCACATTGTCATTGGTCTTTACTCGTTCAAGTTAATACGACGAAATTAAATTCCTGCCTACCTATTCTGAAAACCATTGCACGCCACTGCCTGGCGCTGTCAATCTGTCTACAAGTCTATATCTCCGAGCCTCTTTTCGCTTGTTTTATGGAGCCGACCTCCTGTACTTATTTATCTTGTAGTTCCAGGGTCAGTTGAAATCCTTTAATGACCGCAGATAGAGGCAGCTGGGGGTCGCAACTGGCAAATAATTAGGGACCTTGCCACCGCAGCGGTGCTTGATAAATTGGTGTTCGGTAAACTGTTATTTAGAGGGCACGAGTAGATTGATTGTACAGAGAAGTTTTTTTAGCTGAAGGTTCTTCGTCTTGCAAATATTTTTTCGCGACGTTATCGAAATCATTGAAAGAAAGAAAGAAAATTATTTTATTTGGGACGTTCACAGGAGAAGAAGCATTTACAACTAAGTTACATTACAAAAAAAAAAAAGAGGAAATAAACCAAAAAAAAAGACCTGCGCGAGGCCAAAAAGGGTCATATCTCAGTATATTGCTGCGATATTTAAAAAATTAATACCGCAGCGCTGGTATTCTGATAGAGCCCGCTGATATTGTCAGTTTCTTCTATAGCGAAAATATGTTCATCCGTCAAACATATACATATTTGGCAATACGAGACTGATTACACGGTTCGACAATAGAAGGCCAATTCCCATTGTTAAAAATGTTCAAAATCTAGTAGCAATTCCATCTCAGCGACAATCAATGTCAAAACTTCTCAAAAATGTAGGCAAATCAAAGGTATTTTTGACAGATTGAGACAGATCAGACTGTGAACGTTCTTAAAATTACGAGAATTGCCCCTCAGATTATATGCTATAAAAAAATATTTCTTAAAGTTTCCAGGGTTGACCATCGCTATACAGGGTCAAATAAAATTAGCTAGTGAAACTGAGCAGACGTGGTTTGGATATCTCAACACGGTAAAAACTACGAAATGGTTGAGCTGGGTGGTGCTGATCCACGCGTCATGTTCGTGAACGGGCGCCATCTGTTGAGACTGGTCATCTCTTAACTGCCAGGGCTTATTTTTAATTTTATGTTTTAATTTGTTTCTTAACATTGTTCTCACATATAGAAGCAATAAGAATAATGTAACCAGGATTTTGTAAAAATGTCTTGATTTAAAAGAGTGTCCGTGGAGTTTCTTGCCCGTTCTTCTCCATAGAGATCTACGCTTTGGAATGGGCAACTAGCTTCAACTTTCTGACTAACTGACCGACTATTTAATTTTGACAATTCAAAAGTGCCTGTAAATGGTTTAATTGAAATAAATGATTTGAGTTTGAGTTTGAGTGAAAACAATAAAGAATATAATGCGACGATTCTTTTTTCCGGAGTCACTGACCGCGTTTAGTGTAGTCAGTTGAAATATCAGTTAAAATATATTTTATTGTGTAAACTTCACATACGTGGTGGGTATCGATACCTCAACATGACAAAACTAAAGAAAGCCGATTTTCTCAACCCATACTTCAAGTATTTATCTGCAAAGCAAAGAGGAGCAGTTTCATAGTAAACTAGCCAGAATAACTGTATCAAGCAGCTGGAGGAGTTTCTACGATGGAGGCAAATATAACCTCCCAATTTATAGAAAGGAGATACGTAGATACAACCAATAACAATTCTTTGCTATGAATCAATCAATCAAAATAGAAAGAAAGAAAGAAAGAAAGAAAAGACGTTTATTTGCGGTAAACATGACGCACAAAAGAACATAAAAACAAAATAAAGAAAAAAACAATAAGTAATGGTTGACATGCGTCACATCCACGCAAAACGCAAAATCACGCAAAATCTGTATTTCAGACCAAAGATCCATATAGTGTTAGTACCACGTTAGCCTAATTGTTAGTAAATAATAATAATCATTTAATAAATTAATTGGCGACATGGGCGTCTGTGTGCACATGTCTATGTCTACCCGCCCAGTGTCTATCATCGCTCTATGACTTCTTTACGACCTATAGGTGTATCTCTTAAAATATTTCGTGTATGAATAGATACACCTTCTATTAATTTATAAATTATAGAAACTTTTCATTTTTTCATACTCTTCATAAGAAATAGTAGTTACATGTATTACATAATTAAAAGTGTATTTTGCATACCTGCAGCACTATTTCCCTTTAACACTTTTTTTTAAACCACAGTCCTCCTCAGTAAAGAAGAATAAAAATATTTATTTGCTTGAAAACATGGTAACATTAAGGTCTTATAAATAAAGTTATGATCTTACATGTTTCGTCATGGAATGGCATAAAAATATTTAAACACATCTATATAAATAAAAATGAATCACCAAAATGTATGTACGCGCATAACTTCCTATCGACTGCACCAAATTGGATAATTCTTTTTTTTTGTGTTTGCTATTGTCAGGACAAGGTTTGTAAAGAATAAAATTAAAAGAAAAAATGATCTTTTTATTTTGGACCCGGTCGGGCCGGACATGGTCTGCTGGGTCCGCTAGTTTCTAATAAAATTGGTTATTAGGGTTTTGTATCTTAAGAATAATAGACATAATAATCTTATATTTATTTGCTACTGAGGCCTATCAAAAAATCATATTACACTATAACAGAAGCCTTTGCCGTTAATCAATAAAATAAGCACTCGATCCAGGGTCGTATTTCTTTTCAAAGATGGATGCCAGGAATAAAGCTCTTCGAAGTATAGACTTGCACCTCGTAATTTTAAACCAACATTGATTTAAACTTTGCCAACGTAAAGTTAGTATTGCAGGCTCGAGAATGCTTTGATCGAAAGAGCTTCTGAAAGATGGTGTAGGTAGGGAGTGCTTCTACTAATGTCTGTGATTTCTTTGATTGACAGTGTTGATCAACCCATATTTTTTTTATATTTAACCGATTTCAAAAAAATGGAGGAGGGTCGCAATTTATGTTAGTTATCTCAGTACTCCGTTATTTATAAGCTGATTTGCAAAATTATTTTTCTATTTGAAAAGAGATACTTTCAGATTGGTCCCATAGAAATTTCATCAAAATCGGTTCAGTAGTTTGGTTTTTAAACTAAAGTTACTGGTAAACGTCAAGTAAACGAATTACGTCGGCTTAGTTAAATTGTCATGGGATGCATTGTGGCTATAAGTTCCGTATTTTTACATAATTATTTAACCGACTTCAAAAAGGACGAAATTATGGATCGATTTCAAAAACCTTTTTTTAATGGATAGGGTATAATAATATAATATCCCTGGACATTTCACACTGCGCCATCTAGTCCCAAGCTAAGCAACCTAATGCTTGTGTTTGGTAACAAGATGGCTGATAAAACTACTTATATACATTTTTTTTTTGTTGTAAATACATAAATATTATAGATAGAAAAACACCCAGACTCGAAACAAATACATGTAGGTCATACAAATATTTGTTCCGTGCGGGAATCAAACCCGCGACACGCAGCGCAGCAGTCAATCGCTTAACCACTGCGCCAACCGTGCCGTCAATATCGTATGTCTCAGCGGTGGTCCCATAATTTTTTTATTAACTTTGCTTGAGTAGTTTTTTAGTTAGATTCAATAATACGTATTTTTCCACTTAGTGCATATTGATGATGTTATAATAACCTCCTGCCACTGATATTTACAGAGCAAGTAGTGTTATACTGATTTGTGTGGGGCAGGTATAACTAAAAAGTGAAAAATAAAAACATAAAAAAATAACCGATTTCCAAAAAAACACTACAAAGTGAAAAATAACTTTAATTTCGGAAGTCGGTGGCAAAAATCGAAAATAAAAAACCAAAGATACGGACTTTCGAAATTAAAGTAATGTTACACTTTGTAGTGTATTTTTGGAAGTCGTTTATTTTTCTCTGTAAAAAAGTTTTTATTTGGAAATAGATTTTTTCTAGAATAAAATCTATTGTCGAACCGTGTAATGAATGTGTCTTGACAAATTAATGTCGTCCATTCAGCGTTTTTTCACCCACGGATTTATTTGATTCATAAGTTTCAATTTATCGCAGTAGACGAAATATTATTTTATTTCCTTACACAGATTCCTACTTACAAATGCGGAGCATTAATTTCAATTTGAGTGAATTTTATTAGACTTTTATGCAAGCAGATGAACCGTAAATTCAAATTACCTAACTCTTCCTTCACATAAATCTCTTTGTTTTATACAAATGTTCGGGTTCGGGTAGAAATATCACTGACCTTCATTTTAATGGACTTCAAAAAGGAGGAGTTCTAATTTTTTTTTGCATGTTCTTACGTGGTATCTCCGGCAGTTATGCATCGATTTCAAACATTTTTTTTCTTTATGCTACGGGGTCCCATATAAATTCTATTAACTTTGCTTGGGTAGTTTTTTAAGTTAGCTTCAGTAATACGTATTTTTTCCACGAAGTTATTACTTAATAATAACTTCCTGTCACTGATATTTACATAGCAAGTAGTGTTATACGAATTTGTGTGGGTTAGTTATAATAAAAAAAAAAAACAACGAAGTGAAAAATAACTTAAATTTCGGCAATCGGTGTCGTTGGTTCCGCATTTTCGTTTTTGGCGTAAAGTTTTTTTTAAGAGTTGGTCCTATAGTAAAAGTTGTTCATATTCATGAGTACTTTCACCCCCCTGAGTTTGACATTAATTTAACACATAAATTTAATGTAAAATAATTACTTGAATTTTTTTATTGGCATAAAAATGTGTACAGACAAAGTGAAGCCCTGACTCCTGCGCTAGGTAACAACACCTGTGTTACAACCGGTCTATTCTAAAAATATAACAATAAAGAAGACAAAATATACACATAACATAGTCAAAAGCCTCGCACCCAAGCATACAAAATGTTGACAATTTCGTCCATTGCCCGGTGAGATATTTACAGAATAGATCGGCTGGAGCCATATAATTCGCGACAACATACAAACAATCCACGTTGAAAAGTCGAAAGTTCCCGAATAGCTTCGTGAAGTTTCAAACGCTATCTAACTCGGTACTGCCACAACTCATTACTTAATAGTTACTATGTTTTACATTTTCTAATTACTCTCGGTGGCTGGGGTTCAATGCTTTAATGTACCCTAATGTACTTTGTACACTGATATAAATTCGTGTTGGTTTCAGCTGTATTTTTAGATTTAGGTAATAAAGTTGCTTTGTAGAATTGTATTCTTTTCTTGAGTCAACTCATGTTTTCGCTCTGTTAGAAGGTTGGGTTTCCGTACTTAATTCTTTAGTTGGACTATTGTGTCTGGGCCATGGCTGTGGTTATTCCAACCAGCACACCTCCCTCCAGAAGTTGATTACGTCTCCTGGTCTGTTAAGAACATCTGTGTAAGACCTGGGTTCCTAATGGAAAACCTAATAACAATTTATCCGACCCGGGAATCGAACCCAGGACCCCACGGTCAGAATTCGCGCTGGCAACCGAGAATAACCGAGAAGAAAGAAATAAAGAACCGAAAAGAAAGACAAAGAAGAACCGAGACGACGGGGCAGTCACCACACACAGTCCCATATACGAGTACATATTATACTACATTCTTAACGCGCTTATCCCGGTAGTACGTTCCCTTGGGATAATTTCCGTCGTCCACGCGAGTAAAGCCGCGGGCAAATGCTAGTGTATTAATATGTAGATATACTAAAGTCCTCTCTATCCATTGCTTAAGAAAAGTTAAGGCGTGCTAAACATTTGTTGTATAATTGGCCTATAATGTTCCCAATGCTGGGACACAGGCCTCCTCTCTTCGAGAGGGAGTGGGCTGTAATCTACCACGCGAGCCCAGTGCGGGTTGGTAGATGTCACATGTCTTCGAATTTTTTTTTTCTAGGATATGCCGGTTTCCTCATGAAGTTTTCCCTCACCGTGTTGAGAGCAGTGGTGATGAAATTATTTATACAAAGTAAAACGCCTGCCTAGTCTGGTTCGAACCGACGACCTACGAGTACTACCTACTCATAAGTCGGAATCGTTACCACTGTGCCACCACTGCTCTCCAAGTGTGTAGCCCCCTAAGGAAATACATACCTATATATTATGTGTCATATCTTATTAAATTTACTCCGAAAAGAGATAATATTTCTGTTGGAATTACAGTGAATTACAGGCACGTACGTATTTGCGTTATTTCCATGTCACGGTTGGGGCGGTTTTTATCTTCCTAATGCAAATGGCGGTTGCCAGCCCTTCTACCCGCTTTTATTTTAAATTCAACCTTGTTTTTGCCTTGGGGTTGAATTTGGACAGTGAAATTTCAGTCCCACGTTGTTATCCTTAAAATTTCTCTTTAGAAATATGTTCAATGCGTTGAAAAATATCAAGCATTCCAAAATGTGTAAGTAAGCCGAAGCCGTTTGTTGGTAAGTCGGTAGTGTTGGTACCCTGAGGTTGTGATTGATTGTCACTAAAACGTATGTCTAGCATCATCATTAACATTTATATCAGAATTATCAGTCCACTGCTGTACATAAAGATCTCCAAGTACCTACACTGGAAGAAACCTGACATTTTTAAGTCCTAACCGAATTTTGGCTCTGGCGGTCAATCTCAGCGGAGCGGGAGATATTATACAATATCTCCCGCTCCGCTGTACTAGTGCACAAGTGTGTGCGTAGAAAAAGGCTCCCCTCACTCTTATAGTCCGATGGGACGGCTATCCGACACAACCGGAAAGAGATCAGGCGCAGAACCAACGGATTAACGTGATTTCCGAGGCACCGCCAATTTCCAAACTTCGGGCTGATTGAAAAATTCCTACTGCAAAAACTTAATAACAGGTGTAACTTGATTAAAGAAAGAAAGATCATAAAACTAAACTAAACACAGTCAAGAATAAAAAATAAAACAATTTATATAAAAAAAGTAACAAAAAGAAATAATGCTTCAACATTTAAAAAATGCGCTGGTATTCTGATATGGCCCGCTGTGATGTCACGGGCAATTACAGCAATAAATAAATAAATATATAATTATGTAAAATATTATCAAATAACATAAATAATTCATTTTGAATCCGCGCCAGACGTAACCTCATTACTTGTCTATGCCCTAAATGTCAGAAGCACTCGGTGGCACCGCTGTTTTGATTCAACGTTAGGTTTAAATTCTGGCCCATCTAATAGAAACGTCCTAATATTTCAGTTGTCTTAGTTTAACATAACATAATATCACGCCTGTCTGCCCCGAAGGGTTAGGCAGATGTGTACACACGGCTACACATCAAGCTATAAATTTCCAGTTTTAGCTGACCTCGCATTGTATAGGTTTTTCGTACAATCAGAAGTCAGCTTATAATGGTTATGTATAGCTTGATGTGTAGCCGTGCGTACAGTAGTAAACCCACATTTCTCCAGTTATGTTTATGTAAGGAGCGAGCCTATAAAAGTTAAAACCCTTGCCTAGCCTAGTTTAAGTTTTAATTAAATTATTTTATTATATAAGTCTAAGTCGTTATTCTGAATTTTGTTACCTTATACAAATTATGCAGAAACTTTAGGGTCTTCAAAAGTGTGCGACATACAAAAGGAAGAAATTTAAAATATGCGGTTTGGCTCCTAGTTAAGAGCCAAAACTTGTTAGTTACATTTCGAAGTGACTGCAACTCACTTTGTCTTGGAACTGAATTACAGTTCCTAAAAGGCGGTTGGTATTTCAATTTAGACATGGCGCTCACTTTGCGATGTGCGACTGCGACAGCTCGACGACAAGACGCTGACCTGTCGCATGCGACTGCCAGCGGGTATGTGCGTGCACCTTGAGACTGGACGCTGCGGCAAGTAGTGAGAGCGTGCGTCTTAGCCTGTCGTTGCGACTCTGTAACTCGACGCGGAGACGACGCTTAGTATGCTGGACTTAAAATAATGAAAAGTGTCGGCCGCGGCCTGTTTGTTTTGAATTAACTCTTTGGTTTCTCTAAAGAATACCTACCTATACATTACCTTTAAAATGATTATGTCGAGTTGATGTGTTTTTTTTAGCTGTTATTGTCCTACTGGTGGGCAAAGGCGTCCCTCTTCGATCAATAATGGACTATCATTGAACGAAGGCGTCCCTACTCTCTTTCGACCTCTCTCTGTCTAGAGCTGCCAAGGACTAATCATTATCATAGGAGTCCAGCTCATACCGCCATCTCCGTCTGGGCCTGCCGCGATGTCGTTTACGGGTCGTATTTTTGGCCTATTGATCGTCCGACATGCGGGAGATGTGTTTGCATGACTTCAATTTTATATACAGGGTGTTATTGACAGCCCTCCACAAAAACACAGGATTGATTCAGCTCCTTATTCTGAATCATATCCCACTGGAAATTTTCTCAGGAAAAAAAAAAACTTTATGCCTTTTTTTCTGCTGATATTCCTTTAAATCAATGTAAAATTACGTTCTCTGTATGCAACACTCCATTTATGTAAATAAAACAGCTGAAAACAGCCTCGCTCAAGCTCGCTGCGCTGCCGTCCGCTACGTGCGTTTTGCCACGGCAACGATACGTTGCGTGTGAGGTAATAAAACAAATCTGGTTTTTTGGATTCCCTTAATGTTCCTGAAAGAATTACATGTACCGGTCATCTTAATATGATGTACTGAAGCCACCCTATCAGTTTGCGGAGGGCTGTCAATAACACCCTGTAGGTACTTTAATCAATATTACAGTACTTACCTATTGATTCAGTCCGTTTATGTTACCTCTTATGACAAAAGTTGTATACAGTGATAAAGTCCAATATTAATACCCAACTTTGTATTGTACTGCCTAAGGTGGATACTAAAGTGCAGTATAAGTTTATTTCTTAATCAAATTGTTTAACTTTCAAATTGAAAAGTTCTTGCTTGTGAAGTTGTTATCTCTTAGCTATCTCATACAAGAAAATTTTCTTGTTCAGATTCAGATATCTAGAAACCTATCTGCGTAATTTTTGTCTCAAATGTGTTGTCGCTTAATAGCCTCACTTAGCCACCTGCGATTTTTGCCACCCCATTAACGCAGGTCGATAAAGATCAGGTGACTAATTCATTTTGTATCAAAATCTCGGCCTTTATGCGGCGGATGATCTCCTGCGACTGAGCACATCACGGTCGATTTTAGGCAACCCGCGGCATGCGACCTGTCGCCACACGACAAAAGTCGAAACCTACTCTACTTTGGAACTTGCGATTTTGGTCACCCGCGGCCTAGCCGAATTGCCATTTAGACAGTAGATTTTCGCCTTGCGACGAAAATCGTGCGACTTTGGCCACCTGTGTAACGCCCGCATATGTAACCAGCCGCACTGCAAAAATCGACCTTGTGCAAATCCCCCATAACCGCACAAGCATGCCAGGCATTTCATTTCGCTCAGGCATAACAAGTAGGGTTATACGTATTTGACAATTTCACAAAAATATTTTTTTACTGATCCCTTCTCTATCAGTAAAAAAAATATTTTCGTGAATAGGCATTGTTTTTATTAATATTGCGAACACAGGATGTAAATCCTCTGTACGCAATATTAAAAAAACAATGCCTCAAGGCGAATAAGGCTATGTTTATTGAAGGGCATATTATACTAATGATCTTTCTTCGGGCGTTTTCCGTCTACAGTACGGTTGACGGAAGAAATAAGAAAGCCTGTGCCTAATGCCTATAATGATGCTTCCTTGACTGCCCTGTTGGTGTCGAGGCTGCCGGCTGCTGAGTGTAGGATCCTGGGTTCGATTTCTACAGCAAAGTCAGTCGAATTGTTATTGGTTTTTTTTCCATAAGGAATTTCTCAATTACAGCCCGGAGTTTGGACGTTGGTGTTGAGAAAAAATCATCAATACATATAATATCTAAGTTGATATTACCCTTTTGAATGACTATTTCATGAAATCATGACATTTGTGGCCAATTCTGACTTAAGGAGTTGTATTGCTGATTCTAATGATTATAATTCTGTAAAGCCGTATTTGTTACGGTCGCCAATCATGTTTTAATCAACATATAACTTAGCACGCCTGCAAATTGCAAAAACGTAAGAAAATTTTAATTTCGTGGGCTACCCTGGCGCATTCCCCTCTTAAGGATTCCAAGCATTTCTTATACGTAAAATAAATATCCCTTTGGAATTACGGATAGCAAAATCCTGTTTAATTAAACCGCTGTTTCTTAACAGCAGATATTTATTTTGTATTTTTACGACGGCGCTCTTGCTTATAGCGTCGTAAAAATCCTACTAATATTATAAACTTGAAAGTTGGTATGGATGGATGTTTGTTACTCTTTCATCCAAAAACTATTGAACGGATTTGGATGAAATTTGGCACACAGATGGTTTATAACCAGGATTAACATCCCATTCCCATCGCCATATCTTATATTTTATAAATAATAACATATAGGATACATTTTATCCCTATATTCCCACGGGATGGAAACTTATGCGGGTGAAAGCGGGTGAGGCGCAGCTAGTACAAAATAAATAACAACGTGGAATTAAGTCTCAGTTCATCATCCTTTACACACTGAATGCGGACAAACATTTGCGCGGGCATTCCTTAAAGCTATGGGAAAATTCATAAAAAAAGCCCTTGAATTCAATACAATTCTTGTCTAACCGAGTTGTAACAGCATGGAATAGGCTCACACATACACACAACACAAAACTTTCTTAATAGTATCAAACTCATGTGCTATGATAGGCTGGCTGAAATTATTATTAAAAAAAACTCGACAAGTATTCCGACCCCTTCATTTATTTTCGACCAAAAACGTTGGATGTATGGAATAACATTATCAGCCTATATTGTTCCCACTGCTGGGACACAGGCCTCCTCTCTGTGGGAAGGAGTGGGCCTTAATCCACCACGCGGGCCCAGTGCGGGTTGGTAGATGCACATGTTTTCGAAATTTTTGGTTCTAGGACATGTCGGTTTCCTCACGACGTTTTCCTTCACCGTTTAGAGAGCAGTGGTGATGAAATAATTTACACAAAGTAAAGCGCCTGTCTGGGTTCGAACCTACGACCTATAGACCCATGGAATAAACAAGGCGAAAACGTTTGCATTTAATTAACGCAGAGGAAAAAGTTTGATGGAAACTGCCCGGAACAAGTTACTGGCAAGGGACGGTTGATTTAGTACTCTAGAATCTGCTGGGTTGTTGTTGACGTGCTGTCAACCCCTGGCCTTATTACAAAACAAGGATTAACTTACCACCGAGACTTTTTTATTTAGAACTTCATTCAGATTAAGTTAAAATTCTAAGGACCACTTGGACGGTTAGTCGGTTTATGTGATGTAATGAATAAATGTAGGGTTTGTAAACTCAGAATTGCCCGAAAGTCAGACAACCAGTCTTACCAAGTGGTATCGTATTAGTATTACCCAGTAAATGGGTTGTGGAGGTCAGATAGGCAGTCGCTCCATGTAAAATACTGGTATTCAGCTGCATCCGGTTAGACTGGAAGCCGACCCCAACATAGTTGGGAAAAGGCTAGGCAGATGATGATGTAAACTCAGAATTTAGTAATTAACATTTTAACTCTTACGACGCGTTGCGCCACTAAAACGTAACACCGGATTAGCTAACCTGATATTAGTGCTTTTTGAGTTGGGAACATTGCAGTTCAATCGACGAAACAAAAAATCTTTTTAACAAAAAAATTAAACCGCTGAAAAACCTGAAAAGCAAAAAATAATAACCCTTTTTTTTAACCTTAATAACTAAGTTCTTAAACTAATGTACGTACATATATCTAAGTAATTTTGAGTCGGCGCCAAACAATCAATAAATAAACAAAGATCACTAAATTGCCTTAAATTTAAACGGCGCCGACTCAAAATTCAGGGTACAGACATTGCTGTACCCTGAAGCCCAATACCCGTAATTTAAAAAGTTCAAAATCTAGTCGCAATCTCATCTCAGCCAATAATATTATAAGTAGTAAAGTGGTGATCTCAGCGACAGTCAATGTCAAAAATGAAGGGAAATTAGAAGTATTTTTGACAGATTGAGACCGAGATCAGACTGTGAATGTACCTACTTAAAATTACGAGAATTGACCCTCTGATATGTAATCCGGCCAAAAATTAATGAACGGGGAAATTCCGACGATAGTGCTCACTCTTATGTAAGAAACTCTTAGGCAAAGTTTCAGGCTTCTAGACCTAGCGGTTTAGTTATACTGTGCGTTGCCTGTCAATGCCACTCAGAGCACTGATAAGGAGAAGAAGATCAACTATAAATGACAAACACTGCAAAGCAAGAAAAGTTAACAAAAAAGAAAACATTTTACAAAAAAAGAAAAAGTAGAAATCACCGTGGCGGGTGGGGAGGTTGAATATGTCGGGATGAGTATCTCTATCTTGGCCAAATAGTCTCTTTCCAGGGAAGACAAAACAAAGCAACACGCTTGAGGTTTGCCAGAGAGCTATGGAACGGAGTATTCTTGTGGTCCGGGTTAAGAATACAACAATCCGTTCCATCACTAAAATAACTAATGTCACTCGGAAAGCTGCCAAGCTTAAATGGAATTGGGCTGGACACATCTGCCATGTCATGCCATGCATGTCAGACGATCAATGGGCCAAACATACGACCCAGTGGGTCCCGCTTAATGGCAAACAAAATCGCAGCAGGCCCAGACGGAGATGGCGGGATGAGCTGGACTCCTTTCATAAAGATTGGTCCTTGGCAGGTCTTGACAGAGAGAAGTGGAAAGAAATTAGGGAGGCCATTGCCCAGCAGTGGGACATTAACGGCTAATAAAAATAATAAAAAAGTGTAAATATTGTACAGTCACGAGCACCAATATGTCAACACTTGGCAACTTTCAATTGCGATTTTTTCGTGAAATAACGAATGCAACGTTGAAATACGACACATTACATAAACCTATGGGTTCGAAAATGCTATGTTCATAAGAACATATAATTTCATTCAAAAATAAAGGAGTAAATCGCTTTTGAATAAAGCCGAGTGTATACATATTTTTGCTCGTGACTGTACAGTGGTACGGAACCGTTCGTGTGCGAGTCCGATTTGCATTTGGCCGCTTTTCCACTTTCCACTCAGGTCTGGCGGTTTTTAACATTCTACCAGCCTATATTGTGGTGTAACAAAGAATTTATAGACATTTTATTTTCGTCAAAAGCTTGAGAAGGGTCTTGTTTGAAACTGTAAGTAATAAAAAAATAAAAGGATTGCTCATCTTTACTCAGTTTGCCCTTACGACTTGAGCGAGACAAGTGTCTAATAAAATTTATACGGTTTTCACGACTACAACGTACAAACATAGACGTTTAATTCACGTTGCAAATAGATAACCTCTTGTTTGGAGGCGTCTACACCCATTTCTATACAGGCACAGGTACAGGTCGTAGGTTCGAACCCAGGTAGGCGCTTTACTTTGTGTAAATTATCTCATCATACACCATAGTTACGTCAACAGTCGTCAGAAGTCGACGTTTCTAAACAAAGACGTTATTTTCCTCGTATTCCTCTACACTCAAGTTACTTACTTGAACCAACGTAGTTCATAAAACAGAAATAGGAGTTGCTTTGTCGATTTATACAGAAAAGCAGAAAAAATAAGAGAAATTATAATGCAGGAGCGAACGCAGCGAGCTGGTTGCTCCGTCAGCCAGGCAAGCTACCGGGGTAGCTGAATAGGTGAGACCCTTAGGCTGGCTGGGTCCCTGGGTTGCAGGCCTAAGCGGAAATCCGGGGCTACACGGAGGGGGTCTTGATATGTAATAGATAGCTCCCATCAACGAACCGCGGCAAGCGATCTACCCGATCGACCCGTGCGGCTGTTATCATTAGGCCACGCAAACTTAAGTCTGTGGCCACGAGCCAGATTGGTCAAAAACATGTCATAATATACGCGCGTAGGTATAGCTAATCAGTATCACTGCATCGCATATATGTTAACTCCTACGCTTGTCGAAATTAAATAAATAATAACATTTATTCTTTACTAGGACTATATTACTTGGCAAGGTTATATACAGGACGTCCGGTAATTAATGGATAACTTCTTAAGGAGTCATTGTACTTATCATTATGACCAACTTTTACTACGGGAACAAACCTGAAATCGCCAAATAAGAATCTGCTGTTTCCTATATTTTGACGAGTTTTGCGAACATAAATGTAGGGTTCATTACCGGACATCCTGTATATAAACCACAATATAAAGTACTTCATGGGTGCCGTACTGTTCTCTCTAAACTTAGAACACAAAAGCAAAATATTGGTCTATAAAATATAGAACTTCACGTCTGTGTTCCCCGAAGGGGCCGTCTCCACGAGCGAGAGAATCGCGGCGATATTATCGTCATGCTGCGTATTTCTATACACTCTCTTAGAACATGTCTACACACAGCGATATCATCGCGGCGAGAATTAGATGGCACGGCGAAACTATTGCCGCAATTCTCTCGCCCATGGAGACCAGAACTGTATAAATAATAAGATCTGTTGTCCCCTTTTTTTTTTTTTGAGGATGGGAAATCATCAAATGACTCCTCCCGCTCTGGGTGGAGCAGGAGGGAGTGTCAGACTCTTACTGACTAAAACCCACCCGTGTTCCTTCCTTAGCCCTTTATGTTCCAGGGCAGCGGTAAACCCTTTCGGATGTTCCCGCTACCCTGGCAGGCTTCGGCCCTATGGGGCCCCGTCGCTTTTGCTGACATCTCTTTGAGGCGCGCGTGGAACACGTACACGCCGTCCGGCACGGGCCTAGTCCTGATCGGACGGAGAGCTACCCATTACTCTCCGCCCGCAGGCCCGCGCCTACGGTGGCCGGGAGTCGTCACGCGGCTCCCGACGCCCGGAGCGTCTCCCGCGGCGGCTGAGGCGTGAGGTGCGCAAAGTGCGTTCCCTCGCCCACCCCGCCACCTCCTTCGCTAGCATGACTGCTTCGCAGAAGGAGGTGACTGCCTCCCACTCCCTCTCACCCCGGACCATGGCATCTGTTGTCCCCTTACATAATGTACGAAGAAGTTAATACTTATCCTTTTCTCTAATTGTTGCAGTTGGAAAATGTGCAGCTACTGGACAAGTACAATCTGCGGAACCCGTCTAAGGGAACCTTGTACTTCGCGACCACACACCTTATATTCGTGGACCATGAGATGCGGAAGGAGACATGGGTATGTATTCTTGTTATTAGATGTGCCCCTGTTTCTAAAAACCCCTTGGATTGGCTCGGCTGATGGTATTTGGTTTAACCAATCACAGAACTTGTAAGGGGGAAGCGCTAAGGTTCTAGCGTTCTAGCATGATGTTAAATAGCCATAGGCTTCCTCAAGAATTGGGCTATCAAATGCAAAAATATTTTTTCAAATCCGACCGGTAGTTCCCGAGATTAGCGTGTTCAAACAAACAAACTCTTCAGCTTTATTATTAGCATTCGTATAGATGTATACCGTATTAAGTCAATTAGCGATTCAATAGCCTCCAAAGCGATCTTAGTTGTCTTTGAAAAGATGAAAGCTTCACAACGTCTATGAATAATGTCAGGCTTTACATTTATTGGAGAAACGATTAATCGCGAGTCAGCGGTAACACTTGAGCTTCGAAAACCGTTCTTAGTGTTTTTGTATAAAAGGCGCTATCAATATCAAAGAAGTTTTCGTGGTCCGTGGCTACCTGTCCGCCATTTTGTTTATTTTTTTATAATGGCGTGGAAATAAGTTTCATCGCTTGCTTACATCTTGTTGCATAGATGTTTGATTATTTCAACGTTCAGTGATTATTTCAAACATCTATGCAACAAGATGTAAGTAAGCGAGAGATAGGTACGCAAGTTCAAAAAAATATGGACATCACGTGATCAATTTTGAACGTTAATATCTAGGAAACGTGACGCATTAGGGGGTTTGGTCCTATTAGATTTTCTGTTTGTATTGATGTCAACTATCGATTTATATGTATAGACCTCATGCGTGGCCGCAATTTAGAAAAAAAAACGTAGTGCCAAGCTCCATATAAAAATCTTCAATTCCCTTTAACCATGGACAAGCTGTTGGCTGTACAACTGAAGTTTACTGAGAAATACTTGAGGTGTCTACCTTTTTTTTTTGTGTGTGGGAAATCATCAAATGGCTTCTACCGCTCTGGGCGGAGCGGGAGGGTCAGACTTTTACTGACTAAAACCCACCCGTGTTCCTTCAGTTGCCTGTGCCAGGGGCCACGGTATCTCTTTCGAACAACCCGCGACCCTGGCAGGCACCGCCCCTAGCGGACCCCGTCATTTTGTGCTGACATCTCTTTGAGGCGCGCGTGGAACACAACGCGCCGTCGACCCAGGGGTCTACCTTAAGAGTACTTTAAAGATTTAATCGTGGTGCTATAAATTAACGATTTTCGTGACCTCTTTCACACGAACAAGATTAAGTGTGTCTAAAGACTGGTATTCTAAAAGATGCCCAAGTACTGATCTTTATCTATAATCTGATAGATATGTTTTAATGCTAACGGAGGTCGGCCAAAGCTAATTATTGATGGCGTGACCATAGCTCGTTCCCTACGGCCTACAATAAATTTGACATCTCATCCATTTGATCCATTTCGTGTTCATTCATGATTCATGAGTTTGGTTTTATTTCACTATTTCGTCATTTTCAGTGATTTCAATATTTTAAATCAAGTATTTGACACGGAAAGTGTCAGAATTTAAAACCTTAATTATTTCTTTGTACTTAATCATTTTCTTCAAAATGAGTCCGACGTAATAACAGACTGACTCGAACTCATTTTAATTAAAAAGAAAATCTCTACGAATAATAGCTTTGAGCCACAATATTCGACTTTTACGGTCTTTCAGAAAATGGATTTCGATTTAGCAGTAATTAGTAACAAAAAAAAGGCGTAACTTTTGGCAAAAATAAAATAAAACCTTACGCGTTTTATTATTAGCTGGTTACCGAAAAATGGCGTATGCTTATGTGTAGTACGGGTCTAAGGCTACGTACGCACTGAGAGGTTGCTGACTTAGCAAAAAAAAAAAAAAAATAATACCATCCTTTTATACACGCTAGACGACTAGCGCGCATAAAAGTATGGTGCGGCCAGATGCAAAAATTCTAGAGCGTTCGTTTCACTTCGCAAGGTGACTCGCTAGGCTCTAGGCGCTAAGCAAGCCACCTGTCAGTGGGTACTTAGCCTGAAAAATATATTTTATAGAGCTGGAAGTTTCAAAACATCAGAAAAGCATTGCATTTACGAGTATCTATATACTCGCCCCTGCTTCGCACGGCTTTAACGACTTGCCAAAACAACGAGATCTTTGTTAATTGTTACATATAAACCTTTCGGAATAAATTCTCTAAATAATGATGAAAACCGCATCAAAACCCGTTGCGAAGTTCGGAAGAACATACTTACAAGAACAATCTTCCACAGATCCTCCTGATGCACATATCGACAGTGGAACGGCTGCCGATCACGACCACCGGCTCCCCGCTCCTCGTGCGCACAAAGACCTTCCAATCGGTATTCTTCGTGATTCCTCGGGAGAGAGACTGCCACGAAATGCACCAGACACTCCTCAGGCTCAGTCAACCAGGTTTGTTACAGATGCATTCATTTCTTTTAAAGATAGTCTTTTCTTTCAGCCTGCCCTTGTCTCATGTTACTTGGGCTCGGTGCAAATTGTTTTCCTCTTTCATTTATTTTCGACGCCATGTTTTAGTTTGTTTAAGCTGTTGAGTTGGTTGGAGTTGGCAGCTGGGATCAACGGTTTATCGTGCTTTCCGAGACACGGAAGGATATCGATATGTATTGGACGTTCACCCATCCACGAACCGACCGCGACAAGAGTAGCTTAACCTTCAATCGACTCGTGCCACGTGCCTCTCCTCATTTGTTCACAAACTTATTATGTTAAATTAACGTGTTCCAGTTCACATCGACGAGCTGTATTGCTTCTATTACAAATCCACACCAGACGACCTGCCGAAGTCAGCTGGTTGGAACTTCTTCGACATTCAGACCGAGTACCAGAGGATGAACGTGCCCAATGACCAGTGGGTTCTCTGCAATGCCAATAAGGATTACGAGGTAAGAACATTTAGTCAGCATCCAGTTTACATGGTGAAAGGGCTTTGAAGGCCCGTGGCGTATCGACCTGTCCGTCATTTTGAAAAAATAACAAAATCGCGGACAGGTAGATATGCTAGGCTCCATAATGAAATCTTCTTTCTCCAATCCCCATTCTTTATTACACCTACTCGTGACAATCTCAAGTCAGATTTGACAGCTATAAAAATACAGTGGTATATAGGGACGAGAAAAAAAATGGGTTGCTTTAAAAACCGATTCTCTATTTATCTTACTTAGTTTGTAATCGACAATTTATCTACATTTCTTAAAACTGATTCTCGTGGCTTATCGTTTTATTACACGTACGAGTTTGGAATATTTAACAGTTATTACATAAATCCCAACTATGTTTAAATTTGGGCGAGTTTCAGCAAAGCCAGACCAAGATAAACTAAAACCCGACAAACTGATTTCTTCTGGAAGGTTTATGTTTAATAATACTTATATTGTATTTTATGCACCAGTGGCGTACGTAGTGGCAAGCCCTAGGCACGCCACTATATGCACCAGTGCGAAGTTGGGGCGGGTAGCTGGTCACGAATAAAATGAACAATAAATAAGTGTGGTTGGGTCAGGTAAATAAATAAATTCACTAAAGTAACTCTTTTCTATATGTAAATGTTCATAAAAGTATAGATTTTTACGGTTTACGGTATTTCACTCAAAAGGAACACAATTATTCACTCCTATGAGGAAAAACATAAAAATTAAGATAGGCGACGGTTTCTCTGGGTTATGGTCTAAAATTAAGTTATATAAAAATTTAATAAAGAAGAGTACACACAATTCAAACATTATTCTGAATATAGTGCTTTAATAGCCTTTTATAAGTTGGTTTTTCAGAACATCGATTTTATTCGATCAAACAAACGGTAACTGTAAACGACACCGGTCACAACACCACTACCCAAAGACATGGCATTGTAATAACGTCCTGTCGGAATATTAACGGTTAATTCAAATTAATCATTTGTTATTCGTCTGACATATTTATAAGATGGCTGAATGAAATTCTGCGGTGTTGACGTTACGACGCAATACAGGGTGTTAGGCGGAGGGTAACTAAACAAGGGCGGTTCGTAGGGGGTTCCATTTAGGAAATACCTACATATGTAGTTTGAGAAATACCCTAAAGAGTAAAAAAAAATTGCATATGTTTGTAGTTTTTTCAAGATTTTCCAAAATTGTAGCTTTTAACATTTCTTTTACATGTCTCTGGAGTTGGAAGTCCAAATGGCAGGAAACTTCCAATTGAAAGGCAATGGTAGAAGCAAATAAGAATGGGTAACGTTTTACGCGCGTTACATTGCGTTGCGTGCCTGAAAATAAAAATCGTTTCCCAGCAATTATTTTCGTTTGATGTACAGAATGATGTAACGGCTTTGCCTTTTTTAACCATGTATATTTTTAACTAAAAGTTGCTGCTTTACTCCTTACTCCCCTTTCCTCACCAGCTCTGCGACACATACCCAAGCGAGGTGTACGTGCCAGCGCGTGCATCCACCGCGGTACTCCTGGGCAGCGCAAGCTTCAGATCACGGGGACGGCTGCCGGTGCTCGCGTACCTTCATCACAATAAAGCTGCTATAGCGCGCTGCAGCCAGCCACTCAGCGGCTTTTCTGCCAGGTGAGTTAAGTCAGCGAAGAATGGTCGTAACTTCAAACAGTACCCGTGAGGCCCGTTGTATACACATGTTTTTTTGCCGTGAAAAACTACGGTTGATTTGCCGTGTGTAGGCACGGTCGTCAGTGTTGCATGGATCACTATGGAAGGTTGTTGACAGACACGGCGCCACTACGTCACGGTGCCGTGCCGCATGCGTCGCCCAGTTGTTTGCCGTGTCATATACAAACTCACACGATTATTCTGCGGTGCGGCTAGCGCGCCGTACCGTAAAGGCACTGTGCCGTGTGCAACGGGCCTAGAAATCAGCATGAATTTCAGAAGGACTACGGCTTTCTATAGTGTCGTCTCTGTCACTCATACGCATACATGTGTGACTGCTTTCTTCTTAAGGTCATCATCATCAATCTCCTGCCCTTATGCCAAATTATTTGGGGTCGGCGCAACATGTTTTCCTCTTCCATACTTATCTGTTAGTCGTTTTCTCGTTATGAATCAGAATGTTGGGCCACAAAAGGGATGAATGAAAGGCAATTACATGCAGCTGAGATGAAAATGCTGAGAGGGATGTGTGGTGTTACACGAATGGATAGAATAAGAAATGAGTATATAAGAGGAAGTCTGAAAGTGGCACTGGTAGCTAAAAAGTTGTGTGGAAATCGGTTGTCATGGTATGGGCATGTCAGCATGTGTTACGGAGGAATGAGGAAAATTTCGTGAGGAAAGTTTTGAGTATGAATGGCGATGGCTATAAGAGTAGGGGAAGACCAAAGAAACGATGGATGGACTGTGTGAATGATGATATGGTTAGAAAGGGGGTGACTGTCGAGATGGCGGCTAATAGAGGAGTATGGAAGAAAAAGACATGTTGCGCCGACCACGAATAAATTGGGATAAGGGAAGGAGAATGATGACTTATCTATTAGTATAAGCCATATCTCCTTTCACACAGTTCGTCCATCGTTTCTTTGGTCTTCCCCTACTCGCTATACGACATCACGTCTGCGGAGTTTTGCTAACTAATTTAATTTGACTCTGTATTGCAACTCGCAACAGCCCACACAACTCATGTGAACAGTTATACCACACCAACTTTGCAAATCGTGTATAAAAAAATATACAATTTTCATTTAGTTCAAGAGCTAGAGCATAATACTTGGAAATTCTAATTGCAGATGCATGGAAGACGAGCAAATGCTGGACCTGATCAGGCGGGCGAACCCGAATTGCGGGTACATGTACGTGGTGGATACCAGGCCTAGGGTGAGTACATGTTGACGTTTTATATACTTACTAGCATCTGCTCACGTGGATATCGGAAATTATCCCAAAGGAACGTGCTACCGGGCTGCTCAAAAAGGAGGTCCTTCCCCAGGATGCCATCTAACTCCTTGCCAAATTTTATCGAAATCCGTTCAGTGGTTTACTGGCCATTCATTTATTAAACTACTTTAGTATAAGCAGTAAATTGACGGAACGGGCAGTTACTTGTGGGTTACCAAATCGGAATTATTTTGGAACTTATATGTTCGAACCGTATGGGGTTGAAACACTAGGGCCATGGGGTCCGAGTTTCCACTTAGTATGTCGAGACATCGCCAAGCGGTTGTTAAAGAATCAGCATTGCCATACAACGTGGCAATGCTGCCAGCCTTTTGGGCACGTTTCCTATTGACAGCGATGCGGACGAATTTTTTGATGTCCTTTGATAATTTCCCTTCTTTTTATATATACTTGTATTTTTATTATTTTATATATTATTATTTGGAGTCTGTTAGCTTTTTAAATTATGTAAATATTTAACAAACACAGTGAAATAATTATGTATTAAAACTATTCGAGGTCGGTATTGCCTATCTGACTACTCTGAGAATAAATTATTGACCAGAAACTTATGAAATTGGATCTCTCATCATCAGATCAATGCTATGGTGAACCGCGCTGCTGGCAAGGGTTACGAGAACGAAGCGTTCTACGAGAACATCAAGTTCCAGTTCATGGGCATCGGCAACATCCATGTCATGAGGAAGAGCCTTCAGAAACTGGTGGAGAGTAAGCATTGTTGTTACACGTACAGACGCCAGCAGGTCAAGCTACCAGAAACTGTAAAATTTTCCCAATCAACCTTGAACCTTAATGCTTCAGCGATAAAGTAGAAAATCTATTAAAGAAATTTGACAGATTGTAGTAGCTTGATGTGCTGGCGTCTGTACCTACAATCTATACAAATCCTTGCTTCAAAATTGGCGTTATTTCCACGTAACAAAATACACATATTCACAGCGTGTTTGAGTAAACATTACAGTTTTAAGTGTTATTATTATTTCCTTTATTTCATTTAAATACTTTTTAAGTATCTAATTTACATTTTTAAATATCAACAAAAAGATAAAAAGACATTTCAAAAATATTAGAAATAGTAGCCCACAGGTATCGGGAATAGGGTCCAAGCTACTCAAGTCAGGCCTCCAGAAAGAGGAACCTCCTGACAATGCGAGCCGCGTCCAGAAGTACCGCTTTCTGGATATAGCCGTTACGCAGCTGGATCAAGATCCAGCTGCGTAACGAGAGCCTCCACAGGTGTTGGTCGAGGCTCTTGGCTATTAACACATTAGCTGTCACGACTATCGGCACCATGATTGCTGAGTTCACATGCCACATGTCGACAACCTCGCGAGCCAAATCAAGATACTTGATTTGTTTATCTTTCTCGCCTTTCACGAGGTTCCCATCATGCGGAACGGTTATTTCAACAATCATGGCGTGCCGCTCTGATCGATCCACCTCCACTATATCAGGCTTATTAGCAACAATAGTCCTGTCAGTGATGATGGATCGATCCGATCCCAGTACAATGTGATATTTCCCTTTTCGAGAACTGGGTCGGGCACATACCTATGGTACGGCAGCTCCGATTCCACAAGGCTGTATTTCAGAGCAAGCTGCTGATGGATTATCCTGGCTACAAGGTTGTAAGTGAAATGATTGTTAAAGTATGAATTTTATTGTTTTCAGCTTGTGAACAGAACACCCCGACCATGTCCTCATTCCTCAATGGATTGGAATCTTCCGGTTGGCTCAAACACATCAAGTAAGCTTATTCTTATTGTGCCATCAGCCACCTGCCCTTATCCCATTTGATTTGGAAACGGTACATCATGTCTTCTTCGAGGGGCCCGTGGCTAAATAATAACAGCCGCACAGGTCGATCGGTCAGGTTAAGCTACGCTTGCCGCGTTTGGTCTGTGGATGGGTGACCATCTTTACATACTGAGACCCCTCCGTGCCTCGGAAATCACGTTAAGCCGTTGGTCCCGGCTGTCATTCATGGATCTTTGACAGTCGTTACGAGTCGGGAGTCAGAAGCCCGAAAGTCTGACAACCAGTCTTACCAAGGGGTATCGTATTACCTAGTAACTGGGTTGTGGAGGTCAGATAGGCAGTCGCTCCATGTAAAATACTGGTATTCAGCTGCATCCGGTTAGACTGGAAGCCGACCCCAACATAGTTGGGAAAAGGCTAGGCAGATGATGATGACATCATATCTTCTTCTAAAATACAGAATGAAAATGAATAGGTGCGCCGAATTGAAACAACTAATTCAACATGTTATAAAGAAAATTTAGAGCATGTCATTAAGGCGGTACCCCGAGCTAAGTGGCGCCCTCATTGAATAAAAAATCGTAGCATAGCATAGAAAACAAAAATAAAAAAATTGATTCTAGCAGTTTGTTACAAAGAGGATAAAGTATTTTTACGTTGTTAAAACAGGACTCAAAATGTTTCGTATCCAAAGTAGATAGCAAAAGTACCAAAAGCGGCCATTTTTGACAGTTTTGCTATCTACTTTGGATACGAAACATTTTGAGTCCTGTTTTAACAACGTAAAAATACTTTATCCTCTTTGTAACAAACTCCTAGAATCAATTTTTTTATTTTTGTTTTCTATGCTATGCTACGATTTTTTATTCAATGAGGGCGCCACTTAGCTCGGGGTACCGCCTTAAGGAAAGGGATGCACACACGTGCGCGTAGACAAGCGATTTGGCAACGTCATTTTTCGGACATTTTTTTCGTAGTTTAAAGCGTTGCAAACTTGCTTCATGTTGCCACTTCACTTCATTCCCACGGGATCGAAACTTATGCGGGTGAAACCGCGGGGCGCAGCTAGTGATAAATAATTTTGATTGTTAATAATTAATTTCAAGTCAATATCAGTAATTGAACGTGAACAATAACAAAATATGAAATGACGTGCATTTGAGTGTACAATGTACAATTACGATAAATTTTTTCAGATCTATCTTAGACACATCATGGTGGATCGCTTCTGCCATTGAGAGCGGCGTGAGCGTGTGCGTGCACTGCAGCGACGGCTGGGACCGCACCGCGCAGGTGTGCTCGCTGGCCGCGCTGTGCCTCGAGCCGCACTACCGCACCATCAACGGATATCAGGTGCATTATATTATTCTATACTCCATTTGAAATAAGATTAGACTCTTAAACAAACCTTTTTTACAGTCCGTTCTACCGATTTTGACTTCTATACCGTAGGCATAAGGATGGCATTAAAAGTAAAAAAGTGGTTACAATATCAACTGTTTACTGCAGCTGCCATTTGTCATGCCACCAACGCAATTGAAGTCAAAATCGATTGAACGGACTGTAAAAAAGGTTTATTTAAATATCTAATCTTATTCCGAATGGAGTATAGCTGTCACCACAACTTCTTCGCGTGCATGCCAGAAAACAAATTAGATTTCATGGGTTTTAATTTTTTTGCGCGGATGTCTAATTTTTATTAAAATAATTTTCTAAAATACAAGTAGCCTAAGTTGTAGTACTCCTTATAAAATCAGCTATCTTCCAATGAAAGTCCCGGAAAAATCGGTCCAGCCGTTTCGAAGATTACAAACAGGCAGAGAGACAATAAAATACTTATACGTACTTTCATATGCATTAGTATGTCATTCGTGGATCTTTGACAGTCGTTACGGGTAGTCAGAAGCCCGAAAGTCTGACAACCAGTCTTACCAAGGGGTATCGTATTACCCAGTAACTGGGTTGTGGAGGTCAGATAGGTAGTCGCTCCATGTAAAATACTGGTATTCAGCTGCATCCGGTTAGACTGGAAGCCGACCCCAACATAGTTGGGAATAGGCTAGGCAGATGATGATGATGATGATATGCATTTAGTAAATAGCTGTTATTTTGACATTACATTTCTTCAAGGCGAGAGTGAATAGGCTTCTTCTGGGCAAGCTCGTTCCACCGTTAGTAGATCTCATGCCCTCCTCTGGGCATCCCTGCCTCTGGGCTGGATTGAGGTCAAGAGTGAGCCCATTGTCAATAAAAAAAAGACACTTCAATTTTATTTATTTGTATAGACATAGATTGCTAGCTGACCCGACAGACGTTGTCCTGTCCCAATGAATCCAAAAGTCCCATAAAACAAAGGTTTTTGTCAGTATTTCCCCAATTTTACAATTTTTCAGGCACTTTTTTTTTCTTTTTACATACATAAAACTCTCGCCTTCTTCCCAATGTCTTCATTCTTTCCTTGTCCCCTTTTCTCTAGTTCAATGGGACTTAAACATAATTGGCCAAATGTAAGTGTACTACAGGCGCAGCTCTGCCTAACCCTTCGGGCAATAGAGGCGTGGTGCTTTGCTATGCTCATTACTCAATGGTAATCATTGAGTAATGAGTAGCATCTCTTATAAATAACTAGCTGCGCCCCGCGGTTTCACCCGCATAAGTTTCGATCCCGTGGGAAAATCGTGATAAAAAGTATCATATGTGTTAATGCTAGTTATAAACTATCTGTGTGCCAAATTTCATCTAAATCCCGTCAGTCGTTTTAGCGTGAAAGAGTAACAAACATCCATCCATCCATCCATACAAACTTTCGCGTTTATAATATTCGTAGGATTTTCTTAACCGACCGAAATTATAGTTTTTTTTTTGTTTTGTTATGTGTAAATTCAAATGTATATTTTTTGTACGCCATAAAAGGCAAAACATGTAGATTCTGTTCCCGAATGTTATTTTAAGACCATGCAATTCTAGTTTAGTACAAAAATTAATATCTTATATCTTACTCGTTGTTACAGGCACTCATAGAGAAGGACTGGCTGTCCTTCGGTCACAAGTTCACGGCCCGATGTGGACATATTGCGTGCGACGGCCGCGAGAGGTCGCCAGTGTTCACTCAACTACTAGACTGCACGTGGCAACTTTTGCGCCAGAGGCCGGAGGTCTGATCCATACTTTAATTTTTTTTAAATAATATAGCTTAATTTCCAGCATTTTAGGCGTTAAACCGATGGCCGATGGGGCCGAAAGGTAGCGTTGGAAGGCGTCCCACAAGGTGGATCGATAACCTTGTGAAGGCCGCAGGAATCCGTTGGATGCGTTGGAGAGAGTACAGAGAGTACAGTTGGAGAAGTACAGAACCGATCGAAGTGGAAGTCGCATCGCATCACCTGCTCGCGCTATTATTTTGTTTTCCAACCATCACCGCGCGCTCCCCCTCTTTCTCCCACCTCACGCCACGTTATGACTACATAGTTGTTATGTGTACTGTGGAGGGCTAGACGAGCCCTCCGAGGTACCGGGAGGAATCAAACACAGTGATCCCTTTTATATTTATATTTTCTAGAATGTTTTCACATCTTATCGTCTAATTGTCACTTCTTATTCTAGAACCATCTATCTTTGACGCTCGCTTGAACGTTCGAATGTCATTCGCGCTAAATTATATCCGGCCTGCAACATATGAGGTTGCCTTCGGCAGACAAGCCTCTACAGTACCTATAGGCTATATGACATTCACGACATTCATTCATTCATTCATTTGACATTCGCGACAGGGAGCATTATAGGCTTATTTATGCTAATAATGGTCTAGAAGTTACATGTTAATACAGCTCTTTGAAATACACCGTTAATTACAGGCGTTCCAGTTCAATGAACGGTTTCTGCTGACGCTCCACGACCACGCGCATGCGTGTCAGTACGGCACCTTCATTGGCAACTGCGAGAAAGATAGACGTGATTTACGGTATGTATTATTTTATCTACTGTATAACTTAACAAGGATTTATTAGTAAAATAAACTCATATTTCATGTCTTGATTGTTGTTTTTTTTTGTTTGTGTCTAATCATAATTATGTTGCAATGGTTTATTTTATTTATTGTTTTGATGGTTGTTTTTATTTATTTTTGTGTAATCGTATGCTGCACTGGTTGACGTCATCACGTCAACGCCTGCTGCCGCTGAAAACCAGCGCTAGGGCTCTGTCTCGTATAGGGTCTTAGCATTATGCTGAGCGATGGCCGGTTTGCGTGAATGTGACGCATGTTGACCCCCCAACTTTTTTTTTGTATGTTTATGTTCTTTTTTATGCGTCATGTTTGCCGCAAATAAATGTATTTTCTTTCTTTGTTTCTTTCTATATTATAGTTAGGGAATTCAATCTCGATCTTGAACCATTTTTCGACATTCAATCTCGTGGGAAGACAATCACGAATGAGATATTTCTCAGACGCCAGCAGGTCAAGCTACCCGAAACTGTCAAATTTTTCCAATCAACCTTGAACCTTAATGCGTTAGTGATAAAGTTTAAAATCTATTAAAGAAATTTAACATATTGTAGTAACTTGATATGGTGGCGTCTCTACTAAAAATAGAATTAGAAAATAAAATTAGAATGAAACCAAGTTAAATATTCTCATTAAATCGAAAACCAAAATCAGAATAAAAAAGAAGATTTAAACAAAATTAGATTAAAAAACTTGAGAGGTGTCAAGGGACCGGATGGAACGAAGTATAACTGGCTTGCTTTCTATAAGAGAGAGAGAGAGAGAGACAGACAGAGAAACACGCGCACGCCGCACGGCTTACAACTATAGCAAAAAGTGTCGTTACCACTTTTGGTCTCAATTTTTTCCGTCTAGCCCACTTTCGCAACGCGCGATAAGGAACTTCGTTTCAAAATTGAGTTGAAAACAATATCGCCAGTTTTCCGGGCGAGATCTTTAATGGCCAATCTCGACAGCCTTAACACGCGAGTCTCGAGTTCTCAACTTCGATTCGAGATTGCATTACCTAATTATAGTAAAAACTATTTTTGTTTTTGTTCCAGATTATCAGAGCGCACGTTTTCGCTGTGGGGCTACATGGCGAGTCATTTGAACGAGTATAAGAACCCCCTCTATAACCCCAAGTCACACCCTGATGTACTGAAACCGGACTTAGGTGCACAGAGTATCAGGTAATTTGTATGCACTGTAAACACTTTTGAAATATACACTTGCGAGCAAAGAAGCTGGCCCACTCCGTGTACTTCTATTTGAGAGACGATCATCATCATCAGCCGAAGTTCGACATCAGACGATGATGAAATCATCATATCCCATAGGTACTTAGAACTGAAACTCAAATGTTTTTTTCATCAGACCCATATTTGTGGGGTATTTATGGATAGGTCTTCAAAAATGATACTGAGGTTTCTAATATATTTATTTTCTAAACTGAATAGTTTGCGCGAGAGACACTTCCAAAGTGGTAAAATGTGTCCCCCCCCCCCCCCTTGTAACTTCTAAAAAGAGAATGATAAAACTAAAAAAAAAATATGAGTAACCTTCCACCGAAAATTGGTTTGAACGAGATCTTCTCTTTATTTTTTTTTTTAATACGTCACAAATCGTAAAACGGAACCCTTCATGGGCGAGTCTGACTCGCACTTGGCCGCTTTTTTTAAGAATACCGTCTATGCGCATCTGTACTGTAGAATCTGTACATTTAAATTTGTAATTTATACAGGGTATAAAAAGACCCATCGTGAAGCCGTCATCTACGCATTCTGTTCATTAAACTAAGTAACATTGTGCATAAATAATTGCTGGGAAACGAATTATTTTTAGTGTGAAAATTAGCCGTTTACGGTAGTGCGCAATGTGACGCACGCAAAACATTGTGGTTATGGGCGCATGCAGTGGTACAAGGGTCGGAAGTAGGTGGGAGTATTTAAAGTTAAATTATGATATTAAAAGTTGGTTTTCGTAAACAGATAGTCAAACAACACTTACAACTACACTACTACTTACAAATAGTAAAAATAATTGGAGCTATAAGCAGAAGTTATGGTCCAGTACAAAAGGTATCAAAGAAGTGACTCTCGGCTTCGTTAAGGGTATTTTACACCCTATAAATAATAATAATAAATTTTATTTATTTCCAAAAGGTAACAGACTTAATTTAAAAGGTTATCAAGAAGGTATTATTTATTACAGCTAGTGGTAGAAGGTAAGTACAAAACAAGTGGACTAATTTGCAGAAATCTGTATACAATAAATTGGTGAGCCCTGCCTCTCAAACTAGGGTTACCTGTATCTTGAGAAACAGTGTTCTGCCATGGGTTGAGTACAATAAGATTTATACAATTTGTGGGTTGTGTCGATCTACCAAGTGAATAGAAACTACCAACTTTATAATTAGAGGAAAAATAAAAATAAAATAAATAAAAAAAGACAATGAGAACAATTCAAAGAAGGCATGGGTGGGAGTGTGTGTGTTGTGTGTGTGATGTGTGTGTGTGTGGATGTCTGTGTTTGTGATGATGTGTTAGAGGAAGTTGTGGATATTGTCAGGGGGTTGCTTGAGAGGTGAAATGGTGTACATAATAAAGTATTGTATTCTATATCAGTGATGTAACGTGCGCAGGTTCTGGCGCGGCATGTACTGCCGCCACGAGAACGGCGTGCACCCGCGCGAGTCGCTGGCCGACCTGCTGCCCGCGGCCGTCGAGCACTGCTCCGCGCTCGAGCATCACATCAACTACCTCACCAAGGTACCCACATTGTACACATACACCACATTGTACACTCTAGTATCCGCTTCACCTCGGTTGGGTAGCAGCCAAAGTGTCCGCGCATACCGAGACATTTTGAAGGAAATTATTAACACGTTATTTTCAATGTCCGTTTCATAAGCCTAAGGAGCATTTGAATATTTGTTTTTTATATTTTTGAACTAGATGAACCAACTCAGAAGACCAATTCCCGTAATTAATTACGTTCAAAATTTAGTCGCAATCTCACAAATGTCAAAACTTGTCAAAAATTTGGGGAACTTGACAGATTGAAACTCGTGTACGTTTATAAAACTATGTGAATTGCATCTCCGATTTCCATTACTCTCGATCATTGCTTAGTCTATAAAAAAAAATGAGCCAAAATCATATTCATTTAGTACAAATTCTTTCTGATTTCATAAAAAGTCCCCGTCAAGGTCCAGCAAAAATAATATCAAAGATTTAGATATAAAATACTGTTTATATAAATGACTGTTTTCGCAATATAGAGATAAAATACTGTTTTAATTTTCACAGAGAATAACCACATTCAAGAACCTTCTCTCTGGTAAGAGGGCAGACAAGAGTAAAGACACCACTGTGGTCAACTACCAAAACGGCAACGTCAACTCAGTGGAGATCGAGACCAAGACTGAAGCACTGCAGATTGATAACAAGTAAGTGCACTTATGATAACGTCCTTTTTTTTTTTGGGTGTGAAATCATCAAATGACCCCTCCCGCTCTGGGCGGAGCGGAAGAGAGTGTCAGACTTTTACTGACTAAAACCCACCCGTGTTCCTTCAGTTGCCTGTGCCAAGGGCCACGGTACCTCTTTCGAATAACCCGCAGCCCTGGCGGATGATAACGTCCTCAGGTTAGATTACAGCAGACATACAAAGGGGAACGCGATAAGTTAGCCCGCGAAATTCAATCGAAGAAAACGAATGAAATCATTACAGTGCGGACCAAATGTTGGTAGTTGCTGCATCAACCGCTTTCCTGTACCACAAATCACACAACGACTCCCGTCGTCGACGAACTGACGACATTATTGCGTGCGAGAGATAAGGACAGATAATAATCGCTCGCTACCGTAATGTAACTCTGTAAAGGTACGTACGTATGTTACCTTGTCTCGTTGGTTGCACTTTAGTGAAGTTTCAAACTTAGTGACGTTTCAACCTTAGTGAAGTTTCAGATTAAGGGCCGATTTTTTGATCCGTAGTTAAACTCAACCAATTGTTAAAAATAGCAACTAATGGTTAAATTTTTGCAAAATGGGTTTTTTTGATAAATTTTTAGTTTATCTAATGATATAATATCATTGCTAATAGTCAAATAATTAACTATTAGTTAAAAAAAATAACCATTAGATTAACTAACACATTTTGCCAATATTTAACCATTAGTTACTATTTTTAACTATTGGTTGAGTTAACTATGGATCAAAAAATTGACCCTTAGTGAATTTTCAAACTTAGTGACGTGTCAAATGTTTATTTATTTATTTATTTATTGTTTCATGTAAAACACTGGTTAGCAGGCATGTATTCAAATGCATTCAACCTTTGCTTAGTTTCAAACTTAGTAAAGTTTCAACATTAGTGAGGCTTCAATCTTACTGATGTTTCAGCCTTAGTGTCGTTTCAACCTTAGAGAAGTTTTAACCTTTATAAAGTTTCAACCTTACTAAAGTTTCAACCTTATTGAAGTTTACAACCTTTCTGAAGTTTTAGCCTTACTTTAATTTCAACCTTAGTGAAGTTTCAATTTACTGGGACTTGATGTAAACAATGGTAAAGCAATTACGAGGTCTACTATACGTGTGGATCATGTTTTGATATGGCAGGCTGTTTAAGGAAGTGTTAGAGCCACCAATGTTCCGTTGCGAAAAAGGAATACCGCTATTTTACCTGCATAGCTCACTAGTGCTACGCCTGCGACTTCGACCGCGTGTATAAGAGATTTTTCAGTTTTTTTTGTATTCCTACTCTAAAAAAGTGCTAAAGTGACATAAGAGGAATTTTGCGTCAACGCCTTAAAACTTTCCAGATGTCTGAACTTTAAAAGAGACTGTGGCAAAGGTCACAGTCTCGACCGGCTACTCAAAGGAGCATGACCGAAAACTCAGAGGAGTTTGTTTCGATCTTTCTTTTTAGAGTAGTCGGTTAGAAAACACGAAACGCGTATCTCCGGCTGAGTGTCGTGATTTCATTTTAAATGGTAAAATGTAGTGCAGCGCCAGTCGTTGTTGGATTGTGAAAGAGTACAGTTGTGCGATTAAAAAGTATTAGCAAGAAAAGAGTGTTTTCATTTTAAACATAATGGCGGTATGAGCTGGACTCCTTCAACAAGAACTGATCCTTAACAGCTTTAAACAGAGAGAAGTGGAAGGAGAGTGGGGCGGCCTTTGCCCTGCAGTGGGACATCACAGGCTTTTAATTATATTAATTTTGACGTGTAAATGTGTTTCTTTACACTATTTACAGAAATAAATATTATTTATCATTAATCCAGTATTGTTACTACATAAAAAAATGTATGCTTAAATATGCATAATACATTCTATACACCGTTAAATTTTGATCGTTTTAATCCTTAAAAGGGGTCATTGTACTCATCATTATGAACAACTCTTACTACGGGACCAACCCTGAAATCGTGAAAAAGAATCAGTTGATCCATAGATTTATGTTCGCATAACTCGACATAATGTACCTATGGATCAACTGAGTACAATGACCCCTTTTAAGGATTAAAACGATCAAAATTTAACGGTGTATATCGACGTCGATTTTTTTAATAGATGTGTAAATTTTTCCAGGCTGCTGTATGAGTCTGGCGGCACTATGACCGAGCTTGAGTGCGCGAACCATGACCATCCCCTGAAAGAGACTGGCGCTCCCAACAAGAGTCAACTTATTACTGAGGTAAGATCTGACAAGCTGACTTTCCATTCAACGGTAATCTTTGAAGGATTGCTGATGTATGCCAAACTTCGATCAACTATAGTACTAGATTTCCGATGAGCGCCTCAAAAACGGCCGGAAAAATTAGACCACAATTAATGCTGTGGTATTATTTTGCAACATAGTTTGTTCCTTGTTGCTTACAAATTATGTTTTATTTTTCCATAAATATTTATGTTATTATTTAAAAAATACGAATATTATGAATTCAGCACATAATTCTAGACCGTCTAGAGTCGCCTAGAAAAATATATTTTTTCCGTCAGTTATCGAAAAAAAACTGTTGTTTCACAGAAAAGTGGAATACCTACGCGGTCAAAATGTACCTATAGAACATCCATTTTTTTCTCGTCGGTTCAGAATCATGTGCTGAATTTATGGTTACACTGCGCGTCGATGTCGCGGCCACCCTGTCTTTCTCCTGCATTCCCATATCCCAATTTATTTGGGGTCGGCGCAACATGTCTTTTACCCCATGCTTCTCTATTAGTCGTTACCCCCTTTCTAACCATATCGTCATTCACACAGTCCATCCATCGTTTCTTTGGTTTTCCCCTACTCTTATAGCCATCGACATTCATACTCCAAACTCCTCACGACATTTTACTCATTATAATAATAATAAATATCCCTGGACATTTCACACAGCACCATCTAGTCCCAAGCTAAGCAACCTAATGCTTGTGTTATGGTAACAAGATGGCTGATAAACTACTTATATACATTTTTTTTTGTAAATACATACATATTATAGATAGAAAAACACCCAGACTCAGAACAAATATTTTTTCTGTGCGGGAATCGAACCCGCGACACGCAGCGCAGCAGTCCGATCGCTCAGCCACTGCGCTAACCGTGATGTCATTACTCTGTATCACATGCCCATACCATGACAACCGATTTCCACACAACTTTTCAGTTACCGGTGCCACTTTTAGACTGCTGCAATTAACGTGGCCACCTACTGGGCTCAAACAATATAAAATATCGAAGAAGAGTACCATCAACACGAATAGAAGAAAAGACTTTTAGACTTCCTCTTATGTACTCATTTCTTAGTCTATCCATTCGTGTAACACCATACATCCCTCTTGGCATTCTCATCTTAGCTGCATGCAATTAATTGCCTTTCATTCATCCCTTTTCTGATTCATATAGAACAGCAGGTATAACCATGGTTTTATATATTTTCCCCTTAAGTTTAAGCGGAATGTGGGAGTTGCAGATTGTCCCCGTGACCTGCCACCATTTTATCCTCCAGTTTTAATTCTGTGCTTAACCGTCCGATCTACTTCGCCATCGTTTTGCACGAGTGAACCAGAGACCGAAACTCGGAGCAGACTGGGAGAAGCGCACTATCAAGCGGCTCCAGAACTAGAGACACCGCCGAAATTGCAGAACATATATTCAGTTTGGGTTCAACATTCTCGAACTTCTGTTGCCGTTTCTCTGATCTGCTCTGGATCTCGGGTCCGTCTTCACCGACAAGAACAATGCCATCAGCAAACATCATGCACCTGGGTGCCTCTTCCTGTATGTCCCACGTAAGAGCGTCTATAATCAACAGGAAGAGGTAAGCATGTGCCATGTGGCTTGTTTTGTGTCTGCATGACCCTAAGGTTGACTGGTAGAAAATGCCTCAGGCATTAAGTCTGCTCTTTGTACACACGGCTACACGTCAAGCTTTACAAAACCAGTTTGTCTTGGCCTCACTTTGTATGATATTTTCTAACAATGAACGGTCAGCCAATACTGGTTTTGCATAGCTTGATGTGTAGCCGTGTGTACAGTAGTTTTTTCTTTATTTGTGCATAAAGTTAAGTGCATAAGCTCGTTCCACCGTAGATCTCATCCCTGCCTCTGGGCTGGATTGAGGTCAAGAGTGAGACCATTGTCAAAAAAAAAAAAAAGTTTTAATAAATAAATAATAAAAAAAACTTTAGTTTTGGAACTCGGTAGCAAAAAATTGAAGCAAAACTTAAGGCCAAAGAAAAGTAAAAGTTGATCTTATACATGATTTAAAAAAAAACTCGAATGCATAACCTCCTCCTTTTTTGAAGTCGGTTAAAACTAAACAACCTTAACCATAGTGCGCAAGAGCACAGCGTACGAAGGCATGCGTTAAATTGACTTATTTTCGACTTTATTTCAACGTTCATAAAGTTCATCCTTTTGTGATAGTAAAAACATCCGGTACTAATACGTAAAAGTCGAAGTATTAATATGTTTTGTCTCATTAACAGAAGGCAAGTGACTCGATACCGGCAAACTACGCGTTGTTGGAGAAAGAGGTGAATACCGTCGCGTTGGACTGGAAGAGCATCAAGAACGTCACCGAATGCAGCTGTTCCACGCCTCTCGACCATTTTAGCAGAAAGGTATGTACCTGGCTGTGGCTACAGGCTGTAGCCTACAGCTTTAGAAGGTATGACGAACAGGGTGTTAAGTTTATATGTCATAAAATGGCTAGGTCATTCAAAATGCGTAATTTAATTACTTCATAACAAAGATATACCAGAGATTGTTCCACTTTCCACACCCTTAAATAAGAGCGCACGTTTCTGAAGCACGTCCTCCCCCAGCACCACTGCTGGGGCTGCGGGCGCTGCGTGTGCACGCGCTGCGTGTGCGCGCGCGCCGCGCTGGCCGCGCTGCACGCGCCGCGCGCCGCGCCGCTGTGCGCCGCCTGCAGCCCCAACACCCCCGACGAGCACGGTCAGTTACATCCATGCACATTTGTTTATTTACTACCTGCCCAGACAGACATTGTCCTGTCCAAATTTCAATAATTCATACAAGAAATACATTGAAAAAAGTACTTTCATATTTTCTCCAATTTTCCGAGCAACTTTTCCATTTTTTCTTGCCCTAAAAACCTTATTCGGACTAAAATAAGCAACGAGTTGGCTTCGGGTCCTCGTACGCATTCCACAGTATGGGACTCTAGGCTCTCGAAAATAACAAAGAGATTTAAAAAAATAATAAATCATTTATTTGCATAAAAAATGGTGTTAAATAAAATCCTAATTTTGGTGTTATTTCTGACTGTATCAACCTCGCTCAAATGACAGAAATAGAATGGTATTTAAAGAGTGTATTTACGGTTTGTGATGCAAGCAATCCTTATGTAACTTAAGTATTCGTTTTTCCATCAAACTTAAAACATTATGACTGTCACGTTGTTCTAGTGTTCCCAAGCTCTAGTGCAGAACCTGAGGTCCTGGGTTCGATTCTCAGGTCGGAATTTATCACTAGCAGCACGGAGTTTGGATACGTGTCCGGTTAATGGCAATAGGCTCGCCTCTTATTACAAGGGGCTTAAACATAACTAGCGAAATGTGGGTGTACTATCGCCAAAACCATATCTGACCATTTTGAAAAGAAAATCCCGTGCACATGATGACCACAGCTGCGTCCGTAAGTAAAACAAAAGAGCATCTCTTTTAGGTCGACTCATATGCGCTGCAAGCAGGAATAGTCCTTACGGTGGTCAGATATAGATTTTGGCTATAGTACCTAACCTCCGCCGAACTCTTCGGGGAAATACAAGTGTGATGTTATAATATTATGTTGTTTTATCATCAGAGCCTAATCAGCATTCTCTGTGTATTTGTCCCGGATGTCGCTGTTGCTAGTAATTTTTCACCAAATACAATACCCAAAGTGGAAAAAAGCAGCCACGTGGCTCTTGGTCTGAGAAGAAATTGAGGTCTATTCGAAATTCAGCATTACTGTTTTTTTTCATTCATTCTTATTCTTCATTCATTCTTAGGGTGCAAATTTTTAAAATTCTTAACATCCTGTGTGTGTATGCACACTCGGGATGTGACGCGTGTCGCTCGGAGCGAAATGCGTCTACGACTGAGGCAACTGCAACCTGCGAGGCGCGTCGGCGACAGGCCGCGACGCATATCGACATGTACACGAGCGGCATGTTGTCGGCCGCAGCTGCCGAGACGCGTCTACGGTTGCAGCTGCCGAGACGCGTCTACGGTTGCAGCTGCCGAGACGTGTCTACGGTTGCAGCTGCCGAGACGCGTCTACGGTTGCAGCTGCCGAGACGCGTCTACGGTTGCAGCTGCCGAGACGCGTCTACGGTTGCAGCTGCCGAGACGCGTCTACGGTTGCAGTTGCCGAGACGCGTCTACGGTTGCAGCTGCCGAGACGCGTCTACGGTTGCAGCTGCCGAGACGCGTCTACGGTTGCAGCTGCCGAGACGCGTCTACGGTTGCAGCTGCCGAGACGTGTCTACGGTTGCAGTTGCCTCTGTCGTCGAATGCACACTATATCCTGTCCATTAGGTAAACCGTTATCTGACAGATGGAACTAAGTAGTGATTGCAACAATACATTGATTGATACACGTACGGTATTATAATGTATGTAAGAAGCCATAAATAAGATAATAACTTTTACGTAATCTGGAATATGTACGGTCTAAGACAGCTGTCAAAAAACGGTTATCCTAATGGACAGAGTATAATGTGTTTCTTTCGATTTATTTTGTAATAATGCGTACACTATCGGCGTAACAGTTGTCTGATATATTGCGTGTATGTTATATACATTAAAATATATTTTTCTTTTACAGAAATAGTGACACCAGCTAACTGAAGAGCTGTAAAAAAAGAAAAGTATGCAGCTTTGAATGTAATTCTCAAAAGTATTGTCTATGTAAGTAAGGGCTGATTGATTTTGCCAACGCCAGATAATTTTATCGGAGGAATAATTTTGAATTTTTGACAGTTTTTCGATACAAAATCTGTCAGACGTCAATTTTATTCCACGAATAAAAATTATCAGTCGATTGAAATATCAGCCCTAAGAATGCAAAATTTTATTTATTAAGTAAATGAAGGTTCATACGTTTTTGTTAAAAAATTAGTTACCATTCACAGCGCCCATTTTGAAATAGTATACGTAGTTAAATAGATGTCAGGACTTTATCAGTGCATTTTATCATAATCAGCTTCGGCGAACATAAACATGTATGTAAATATAGGGTCAAATTAAATTAGCTAGCCAAACTCCACAGACGTCATGGGTAGATATCGATATGTAAACATAATAAAACAAAAAAGAAATTATGTTTTTTCTTGGGGTCATCAATCGCCTGTAGTGTATATAGTCACTTGAAATATCAGTTTAAAAAAACAGTTTTTTAATGTAAACGTCACGAACGTGATGGCTATTAATATCTTAACAAACTAAAACCAAAAAAAAAAACAGTTTTCAACTCATACTGCAAGTAACTACACCACCAACGGTCGTTGACCCTAAAAAAACCGGTCTAGTGCGAGTCGGACTCGCGCACCGAGGGTTCCTTACAAATTTGTAGGTAGGTAACTACAAATTTACGGTTTTCAAATTTTTTCCTTGACTTGTGCTACATGACGTGTCGGATGTATGGTGTTACACGAATGGATAGAATAAGAAATGAGTACATAAGAGGAAGTCTGAAAGTGGCACCGGTAACTGAAAAGTTGTGTGGAAATCGGTTGTCATGGTATGGGCGTGTGTTAAGGAGAAATGAGGAAAATGTCGTGAGGAGAGTTTTGAGTATGAATGTCGATGGCTATAAGAGTAAGTAAGGGGAAGACCAAAGAAACGATGGATGGAATGTGTAAATGTTGATATGGTTAGAAAGGGGGTGACTACCGAGATGACGAGTAATAGAGAAGTATGGAAGAAAAAGACATGTTGCGCCGACCCCAAATAAATTGGGATAAGGGCAGGAGAATGATGATGACTTGTGCTACATGACATTGCTTCTTGCCTAATTTCAAGATCCTAGGTGAACGGGAAGTACCCTACAGGTTTTGATTCCCTTGCGAGTGTCAAAATATGCGGCAGAAACGGAACATAAACGCCCGTATCTTTTGATTGCGTTGACTTAGAAGTTTGATTTTGTCACTGCTTCAAGGGATTGGAGTATTTGATATTAATTTCAACTTGGTAACTCCTCGCGTTCCTGAGAAAAAGGGTTTTGACAGACGGACGGACAGACCGACGGACAATGAATTAGTGATCTTATAAGGGTTCCGTTTTTTCTTTTGAGGTACGGAACCCTAAAAAGAACACCAAGTTTTATTTTGTTCTATCATGTTTAGATTTTGACACCCAACACGTCCGTGAAGTTTCGCTAGCTAATTTAATTTGAACCTGTATACAGGTGGAATTGAATTCATTGGTATCTTGTCAGGGCTTAAAGAATGTTAACAACTTTTCTAATAATTATTGTACTAAAAATAATAAGCGTAATCAACCTATAATGTTCATGTTATCACTGCTGGGACACGGAAGACTGAGGAAGTGGGCTATATTCTACCACGCCGGCCCAGTGCGTTTCGTAGATGTCACATGTTTGATGATGTTTCTTTACGATATTTTCCTTTTTCCATCACCCTTTTGACAGTAATGGTGATGAAATAATTTACATAAAGTAAAGCGCCTGTCTGGGTTTGAACCTACCACCTACAATTCGTAAGTCGCGGCCGTTAACTTACCCAATCAAAATTGTATAAGACAGATTCAAATTTTGGGTTGTTCAAAGTTTTTTCATATTCATGAGTGACATTGAACCTCTGGAAGAATTCCAATGAATTCAAAATCAGTCTGTACAGTCCGTTCACAGAAATTTTGCATCACTCAAAATCAGATGACATCACAGTGATCTTTATTGTCGTGGCAATAAGGTTGCTATTGGGTTGCATCCATTGCCAAGTCTGTTAAAATCAGAATGATCTTTATTTTCGTTGTAATAAGGTTGCCAATCGGTTGCTGCTGTCAGAAAAACTGTGAAGGGACCGTAACTAATATGTCTAATACAGGTTTACATTGCATTTTAATATGTTAGTTGTTAAGTGTCTCTCGATGCCAATACATAATAAAGACGGCTATGTCGTGACGTCATAAGCCATTTTTTAACTGTTTTCATCCTCGGACATCCCGAAGCATCCACGTACATCCCGAAGCATTTACCGGTGACTTTCGCTACAGAAGTTCTATAATTCTATATCATAACATGGTTATAAAAATAATAATATGTATAACAATAGCCACGGTTTGAATTAAGTAATTTAAACTACTGTAAACTACTTTGATGACGACTAATTAGAAGTATGGAAGGAAAATAGATGTTGCGCCGACCCCAAATAAATTGGAATAAGGCTATGAGATAATGATGATGATAACCGTGTTTACACGTCATCCTTTATTCTGGGTACCATAAAAAATATGGGGGTCTACTCCGAAGTAGTATCGGCCGAATGTTCTGCCGTTTCCTGCTACGAAGTACTATTGCGAAATGCTATTTGGTTCGGTCGGTTCCGATCCTTCACTCCTACACTCTTTCGAATATTGACTATGGTCCCGACCCAACTGAGCCGATCCGAACTTTTTTCGCATTTTTCAATAATATTCGGTTCGGCCATGTATCGGTCTGATCCGAACATTCGCACTTTGCACATCGGAATAGGCCCCCAGATTTCATTTCATGTCGCATCGTCAGCGCGACCTATAATAAAATGAAGTAGAAGTGTACTAAACTACTAGGTGCGTCTCGCGGTTTCACCCGCATAAGTCTCGACCCCCTGGGAATATCGGGATAAAAAGTCCTATATCCTGATCCAGGTCATGGTCTACCGATGTGCCAAATTTCATCCAAATCCGTTAAGCCGTTTTAGTGTGAAATCGTATTTATAATATTAGATTAGATAAGGAGTTTTTGAAGTTTCTTGCTCTTCTATAAAAAATCTTTGGTAGATAGGCATTTGAAAATGATGAAGCGGTATCTACAACGCCATATGCGAACCGTCATACTGACGTCACGCAAATCCTGCATCTCGCAAGCAGAGTTTACCGCGCAACTAGCATACATACAACTTCCCGACATCAACCGTCGGGCCTGCCAGACATAAGACCTGTCTGGTTGGAGGATCCTCCCTTTTCTATGGAGGATGAGTGAACTTTACACCCTGTTCCTCATACCTCTATACTAAACGCTACAATGTATTTTAACATGTTCACTGTCCGCCGCAGACATGCTCCCAGTTTCTGAAATCCCAATAAATTTGTCAAATCAATAAAAAATCTCGCGGCAACAACCCTAATTGCGTAACACAACATCAATCTAAATCTGAATCATTTTGAAGGATATTGCTAATCCATTGCTTCATATGTTCGAAAAATGTGTCTGCTCCACAACATTAATAACGCAATGAATGTTGTTGAACTGTCAAAATGAAAGCTATTGCTACTGATAGTGTGTTACGCAATTACCCCGCGGGTGATAGTTTAACAATGACATTAAACCATGTACATGTGATTACAAAAAGATAATACTTAATAATAAAATTTAACCTAAAATTATTTAGAACTGAACCTCAAAAGTCAGATAACTTTCATCTAATGAACAAATAAGAAATAGAATATAAATACACATGTCATTTAAACCAAACGTTCCTTAGGCGATACCCGCACGCACACACACTCATATATAATAGAAAGACACAGAGAGAGACAGAAAGTTGTATGGAATGGGCATAACGCTTTTTCTATGTCGATTTCTACCAGTCAACTCCTTTTTTTTTGTTCCGGGGTGGAAAATCCTCATAAATGTCCTCAAAATCCTCATAAGTGGCGGAGGGACCTGTCAAACTCTTACAGACTAAAAACCACCACGGTGTTCCCTTCCCACATTTGGACCGGGCACCGGACACATTTCCTACCGCAAGCCGCGTTAAGGAACTTCGTTTCAAAAAACCATTATTAACAACAACAACAATACACAACAACAATCAATATAAATATTTCAAACCGCCCATATTTTAATTTTCAGATAAAAGTTATCTGGCTATTGAAAAGTCAGCTCTTAGTTCATTATCTTGTTATTGGCATTGAGAGTATTAATATTTGTTTTAGCAAGTTCCTACGATCTCGATGTAAACAATTATATAGCTGTCACGTGAATGATTCAGAAGATTTTGGATGCCTGTTTTCAACTGATAAAGTAGTTATATATAGTTTTAGGCTGAATCTCCTCAATAAAATTGAACGCGATCATAATTAAACTGTGTTCAAAAGCTATCAGTGTCAAAATTTTATTCCAAATAAAACTTTAAAAAAAAACTTGATATTCTAAATTTTTTTTTCAACGATTACTCTGACAGACACCTTTTGAGCGCGGTTTAGAGGCGCTGATCGCTGTTAGTTTCATTTGTGAAATTCGCCCTTAGTCATATGAAATTACTTAATTTATCTAAAATATTAAGTACAGATTATTTTATTGATTGTTTATCTACTGTAAGATATTGAAATCACCAGCACCTTCAGGGGGTGAAAGTACTCACGAATATAAACAAATTTTCGAAGTCGAACGAGTCGTCCTAGTAAAATATATGCTGTTTGATACCTGTATATATCAAAATGTATGAACAGATACTTTTTTCACTATCTAGGGTTTCATTCGTGGAATACTTACAGAGGAATAAAATTACCACCTGGCAGTTTTTTCCACGAAGCAAAAACAAAGAGGAGACGGCCTAAGCAACTGTGCACTGTGATTCTCACTAGGTCCTGACGTCATCATGTAGGCGTGGCCTTAGTCAGTGGTATTGTTGGCGTTCGTACTGTGCACAACTTTGTAAACGTTCCCATTTTACAGCATTATTCGCGCTAGATGAAAAAAAAAATGAAGTGTTGTGTTTTATCTTGTAAAAATTACTCGGATAGACGTTCTGATGCTATGTATGGCATCACATTTCCTTTGTAAGTAATTTTATGCGTAATGTATTAAAATAGATCTAGAAAAATCTCTTAGCGTCGGCGTTTCCAAACATAATTCTACCTGACACTAGATGGCGACACTTTGCGTCATGGAAACTAAAAATATTTAGGTACGTAGAGCTCAGAACTAAGATATTTTAATAATCTTAATACTGAAGTTTGTTCAACATTCATTCCTAAAGACCCTTTAATGGCCAAAATATAATTTTTGTAGTTTTTATATCATTTTGGAAACAGGCTGCCATCTATCGTCAACTATGAACAACTCCCTGGTACGAAAATCCTGAGTACGACCCTGTTGCATCTTGCACTTAGTGACATCTAGTGCGAGATAGTTACGTAACTACAAAGTAAAATCGACAGAACGAGCAAATAGTATTGCTATTTTATTTTATTAATTTTAAGAAAACTTACAGCTAATACATTCGCGTAGTCAGAAGTAATATGTAGAAGAAAGCCAATTACAAGTTTCCACTTATATACTATTGACCGGTAGATGGAAAATAGAAGTGGGCGGGATCTAATACCCCCCCTCACCCCGTAAAGTGTCACGCGTTGTTTCCTAAGGAAATCGAATTAGAACATCTCCTCTTTGTTTTTGCTTCGTGGTTTTTTCGTATGGACAATCTCGGAGTGATCTCGGCGTCGACGCACGTCTTGCGAGGCGACTCGACTACATACATACATAAACTCACGTCCTCTTCCCATAGGTGTAGGTAGAAAGCACAGAACGCCACCTGCTACGATCCTTACATACATCATACATAATCCATTTGCCTGGTTTACGTGCATACCTGACTCGACTGAACTAATGGTTTCAAAAGAGAGAGAGGCTTCCGTTAAAGGGGGACGCGCTAAGTTAGCCCGAGGGATTCAAATATTCAAAAGGTCAGTGTCAGGTTCTATGTTGAACAAAACATGATTCAAAGATTGAATGACAATTTCATATATACAGCGTGTAACGGAAGGGGGGTATCTACCCTGAAGGAGGTGAATGTGCTCATGAAACTCAACAACTTTCGCCAAAGAACATAGGTCGAAATATGAAAAAAAAAAATTTGGCCCTCCCATAGTACATCAATCAGCTGGTAGTCAGTTTTGTAAGGGAGGGCCAAATTTTTTTTTCATATTTCGACCTATGTTCTTTGGGGAAAGTTGTTGAGTTTCATGAGCACATTCACCTCCTTCAGGGTTGATACCCCCCTTCCGTTACACGCTGTATAGGATTCAATAGGATTGTATGATCTTAGAGGGTGGTATTGATGATTATAATTCTGTAAATACATACTGGTTGCGCTCGCGTATCATATTTTGTTTAACATAAAATCGGACACGGACATGCAAATTGCAAAAAACGTAAGAAAATTTGAATTTCGCGGTCTACCTTAGTGGATCCCCCTTTAAAAGTAGAGTGGTTCACGACAGAGTATGCCTTGCTTATTCCTTTGTAATGTTTCAGACTACGGAAAAAGTTCAAAAAAAATATATGTAGAAAACTAAGAATAATGTATAATATGTACATTTGTTAAGATATTTTCTATGCTTGTAAATAATAGGTGTAATTATTGTTTAACATTGTAATCGAGAATCAAATATATGTATATGTTTAGACTTAAAAATATATGTATATCAGTGGACAAAGAATTTTTTTAATCGTTTTCAAATTAGATTCAGTCATTCAGGCTGCCTGTCCATTTGAGCGGAGTGAGTCATAGGAAAAAAGAGAGAAAGAGCTGTGCAGCGCCGTTTCCCTGTATACCTAATGGACATGAATTTTGTGGGATGTGAGTATAACGGATAATAATTTACCTTATCTCCTCCTCCTTCTTCCTTTTTTACCTTATCTCCTCCTCCTTCTTACTTTTTTACCTTATCTCCTCCTCCTTCTTCCTTTTTTACCTGATCTCCTCCTCCTTCTTCCTTTTTTACCTTATCTCCTCCTCCTTCTTGCTTTTTTACCTTTATAGAACGGAGAGGAACAGGGTGTTAAGTTTACTCATCCTCTAATAGAAAAGTGAGGATCCTCCCTCCGACCAGACGGCTGTCGTGTCTGGTGGGCAATGTCCGACGGTTGATGTCGACGTTGAGCCTCTATAATTATACAAAAAAAAAATATATATATATTGGATTATTACATAGATTAATAGTTTTTATCACATGAAAATTAGTTACATGGTATACTATGTCTCGGAGACTGTTATGCCAAGAATTGAAGTAAACACGAAAGTAAAGCGGAGAGAGACTCGTGAATAATTATTTTATTTACTGGCAATTTTTTTTTATTTGCTCTTTATCAAAGCAAAGCTTTTTCATTTTACATAATTGATTTATTTCGTAGCTAACGACAAAACTAATTGCAATAAAATTATATCTCAAACTCACTAACAATCAATTAGTTTTCATTTTTCTTAATTGGACAAGTAAAAATAAAGTGTATATTGTGCCATGCCATTTCGCTGCATGTAGTCATAATGTTTCGCCAAATTCTAATACTTCTCTCCATTATTTATTTAACTAATGCTGAAATTAATAAAAAAACCGAAATGGATTTTCCTGAGAAGAATCGTATGATGGGAATAGACGCTATCCATGATAAGTCGAAGAAAATTGATAAAGATACAATAATAACGCGTAACTTGAAATTGGAGAAGCGAAATCGCGGACAAAAGCGTAAGCGTCTTTGAATTTGTTTTTTGAATGTATTATCATCAATCATTTTTAGGGTTCCGTAACCAAATGGCAAAAAACGGAACCCTTATGGATTCGTCATGTCTGTCTGTCTGTCTGTCCGTCCGTATGTCACACACAGCCACTTTTTTCCGCAACTATAAGAACTATACTGTTGAAACTTGGTAATTAGATGTATTCTGTGAACCGCATTAAGATTTTCACACAAAAATAGACAATAAACAATAAATTTTGGGGGTTTCCCATACTTAGAACTGAAACTCAAAATTTTTTTTTCATCAAACCCATATTTTGGTATCTATGGATAGGTCTTCAAAAATGATATTGAGGTTTCTAATATCATTTTTTTCTAAATTGAATAGTTTGCGCGAGAGACACTTCCAAAGTGGTAAAATGTGTGTCCCCCCCCCCCCCCAACTTCTAAAATAAGAGAATGATAAAACTAAAAAAAATATATGATGTACATTACCATGTAAACTTCCACCGAAAATTGGTTTGAACGAGATTTAGTAAGTAATTTTTTTTTTTAATACGTCATAAATCGTAAACCGCAATTTACCTTTCATTCAATCTACTCAACGAAACCCTTCATGGGCGAGTCCGACTCGCACTTGGCCACTTCTTTATTTATTTTATTTAGTATTTATTTATCCTCACACTGAAACGCCATACGGCAATTACACCAATGGAGCAAAAAATCATTGCATGTGCTGCTTTCCATCCATCCTATGCACGGTGGTCATCGAACGAGTGTATTGTAATCATTTTACCTGAAAGACATCCAATGGTGTTCATAGGACCCCGTAAGCATTACCACGTCGCATGTATCCGTCCTACGAGTACGAATGTACAAAAATACAACCCGCAAGAATTTTAAATTGAGACTGCTCAGATGATGTTAGAGCGCGATACAGACACGTCGATGTGGCGTGAGCCGTAACGGCGCCGAAGTCGGGAGGGGCCTATGGATTTGAAGCAATAAATTAGTGAAGGCCTATTGATATTCGGATATTATGATTATGACATTACCTACATTTCATACATTGTATCCCTTTTTTTTGGGTGGGAAATCATCAAATGACCCGCCCGCTCTGGGCGGAGCGGAAGGGAGTGTCAGACTTTTACTGACTAAAACCCACCCGTGTTCCCTCAGTTGCCTGTGCCAAGGGCCACGGTACCTCTTTCGAATAACCCGCAGCCCTGGCAGCATCGGCCCTAGAGGGCCCCGTCAGTTCGTGCTGACATCTCTTTGAGGCGCGCGTGGAACACAACGCGCCGTCGACCCGGGCCTGGTCCTTACCGGGCGGCGAGCTGCCCATTGCTCGCCGCCCGCAAGCCCGCGCCTACGGTGGCCGGGAGTCGGCTATTGACTCCCGTCCAGGGCGTCTCCTACGGCGGCTAGGGGCGTGAGGGCGCAGCGATTGCCTCTCCCTCACGCGCTCCGCCTCCTCCTTTGCGAGCATTACTGCTTCGCAGAAGGAGGTGACGGCCTCCCATACATTGTATCCCTCACCTCCTTTTCACATTTTTTTTGACATGTAAATAGATATAATATGGTAACGTCTGTTATTTCGAACCGGGTACTAGTTCTATTAGAGCCCAATGTCTCCAATGTAATTAAATAAAATATGACTTGCTTTGATACTTCCTTTTTTTCTTTAAGCTATTTCTAACAAAATCGAGGAAGATCAAGAACCAGACTGGTCTTACAAGCCTTTCCCTAAGGAAGTTGCTGATCATGTTGATCAGTTCAAAAAGAATATGACGGAGTGTCTCAAGGAGGTACAATCTAACGACAAAAGACCGGTGAAACGTCTATCTCCAAAAATGGAGTCACCAGTCCATGGAGAATGTCTTATTGCATGCGTCTTGAAACGCAACGGTGTCATTATACACGGAAAAGTTAACAAAGGTAACAGATTCGCAATTCTAAGCACTAACACTCCTTGAATTTAAAACAGAGCCTGGCATTCTGCTGGGCCAGCAAGGAGTAGGTAAGCTTGAACATAAGATTAGCAAGTATACGGGAAGATAAGGCTGCGGTTTATACCTGGCCGGCTGTGAATATTGCATAAACAGACAAATGCGTGCACTGACTGGACAGGTCCACTCAAATCTGTGTGGAAAAGACCATTTCAGACACCAATCTACATGGTCCTCACGTGATCTGGCCAAGATATAATATCTGGATTTTAAAAGAAACTGTGACCTCTGGCTTTGTTTAGGCCTTTCTTCTCAGAGTAGTCAGGGAAACACAGAACTTATCTAGTTTTAAAACAAGCTAATTTTGACATGTAAAAGTGTTATTATGAACCAATTTACAGAATCAACCAGATCAATCAGAACCAATTTATATGGAATTTTCAAAGTTCGACTTGGTATACTGCACCCTAATTGTGTAACACTATCAATCTCAATCTGAATCATTTTGAAAAATATTGCTAATCCCTTGCTTCAGTTTTCGAAAAATATGTCTGCTCAACAACCTAATTAACGCAATGAATCTTATTGAACTGTCAAAATGAAACCCATTGCTACTGATAATGTGATACGTACAGACGCCAGCAGGTCAAGCTACCCGAAAGTGTCAAATTTTTCCAATCAACCTTGAACCTTAATGCTTCAGAAATAAAGTTGAAAATCTATTAAAGAAATTTGACAGATTGTAGTAGCTTGATGTGCTGGCGTCTGTACATACCTGATCATCCCGCTGGACTCTATATATAACGCTGTCATATTTTCACCCGGGAAGCCGGGTACCTACATTAAGTAAAATGTTTAGTACATACCTATCCTAATTGTTTATTTTTTAGATAACTTAATATCTCTTGTAAGTAAGTTTTACGCCAAAGATACTAAACTCATGAAGAAATTGGAAAAGAATTTGGATCGTTGCATTGAAATAAGCGTTCGCCATCAAGACGAGTGTGTGTTGGCGTCGAAACTCAACGATTGCACGAATGATCTCATGGCCAGTAATAAGCACAAAATAATGGTCAATTATTAATAAATGTGTGCTTAGAACACAATGGTGAAACACTTTGTTCTTATTAATTTCAAACCCACAGAGCATGTAACCTGTTCAAACCCAGTTTAAAAGAAAGATCTACAATAGCAGAGATAACATTTAAGGTGGATGCTCCAAGGTAACCCGCGAAAATTGCAAAAAACGTAAGAAAATTTGAATTTCGCGGGCTACCGTGGAGCATCCACCTTGATGGAACTTACATTTTACGAGGGAAAGTCCAGGCAGCACCTTTAGCACAGAGAAGTCAGCACACGTTCTTCATGTTCTTGTTACTTTGATCGTCTTACATCCCCCTTAAGATTCATATCTCAAGGGGGCCCCCAAGACGTTCAAAGTAGTAACAAAAAAAAAACTTGAGAGGTGTCAAGGGACACCCGGATGGAACGAAGTATACTGGCTTGCTTTCTATAAGAGAGAGAGAGAGACAGACAGAGAAACACGCGCACGCCGCACGTCTTACAACTATAGCAAAAAGTGTCGTTCCAACTTTTGGTCTTAATTTTTTCCGTCTAGCCCCCTTTCGTAACGCGCGGTAAGGAATTTCGTTCCAAAAAATTGGCGACTTTGATAGGCGGCCATGGACGCTCAATCTGATTGATGCAACTGAATGTCGTCTGACGGACCGGTTGACTGAGCGTGTAATGGCTTGCTATGACCCACGCATCAGTTTCGTCATTTCGTGTCAGTCAGTCGTGACTCGTGATTTGAACAGCGATAGAAGCGCGTGTGCTTTCGGCGTCACCATCGCGATCGCCGCCGCCGCTCGTCGCACCGCGCGTTGCCGCTACCGTTCGCATTGCCGTTGAATATTTTAGAAGTCGAAAAAAGTCGGTTTCATTTAAACCCGTTTCTTTAAATATATTGTAAGATATTGCTAGACGATAACTACATAAATATAACATGTCATATTTTATATTGTAGCTGTTTATTATCCCTCAATAAATAAAATAAAATAAATAGCTAAGTATACTATATCAACTGTTGAACAGGCCTCCGAAATGATAACAGATATACCAAACGCCATTTAAAATACTCCAGGTAAAATGATTTGCATAGTCCCTGACATGGAATATCTATCGAATGCATAGCGGTCATCTATTTGGTTAAAACTCAAAATTTTCGGGTTTCTGAACAGCGTATAAAGGACTCCACCAATGACATCGTTTAATGTCAGATCCGGAACGGAAACGTATCGAAAGGTTGCGAATAGCTGCTGTCAAAATTTGTGTGTGATGTAGACGTAACATTTTAGCAACACTGACTTGGCGCCTAAATAGTTCATACTAATTCCATGCTTGGCGACCACTTGGTGTTAGAAGTCTAAATAAAAAAACAATGTTACCATAGACCAGAACTTCTGTCTGTTCTTCGTTCGTTTTCGTCTTAGACAAAGGATAGTAGGTAGACAAGTCCTCAGCGTATGGAGTACGAGATAGCGATAGTTCGACATAGGTAGTAAACAAATAAGTGCTGGTATCCCCGTATACCCTAACATAAAATGCTTCACACTTTGGTCGGTTAATACGAAAAACAAGTTACGATTTAATCGTCTTTTTAGATGAAATTATCACAATATTTTGCTTATTATTGACACAAAATAGTCTTAAAGTACAATATTTTTTTAATTTACTTGCCGTTATAGGTAAAAAATGCTACTTACCGATGAAAGGTTATGTTTGGTTGATTTCATTCCCTACGACTTTTACAGCCGATTACACAGCAACTCACCATCATTACACACTAAATATTACCTTTTGGAATATCAATAAAGTCAGAAATTACACAAAGTATGCGTTTCACAGTTTAACTTTATATCAACGAAAATATTTTAACACCACAATTTGCTTGGCATCGAATGGCGTCGATGCCAACCAACAAAAACCGAGACGCAAATAGAGATAGAAAATGCATGCTATGTCCTGCTCACACATACACATTTTGACATAAGTGTCGTCTCACTTTCGCAATTATTATTATTTTAACAGCATGTCTATTACTATCCTGGTTTTCGTACTTTTCGTGTGGTTGATTCTCGTACATTTCTCGTATAGGGTTTAGGCTGGCCGCACACGCACGGTTTCCTGATTAGGTTTCCTAATCAGGAATGCAGATTCGGAAACCTGAATGCTCTTTTTTCATACAAAATGTTCAAACACGCGCACACGTACTTATTTTTTCCGAACGGAAAAAATCCTAATATCCGTTTCGAAATTTTCCCCATGCGTTCGGGTTGTTAGAACGGAAAAAAACCTAATGACGTCATTCCGAACGCAGCGATCTCGTACATTTTGGCTCAGCCGCCGCACACGAACGGAAATTTCCATTCAGACTCGCGCTAGCGTTGTTGCTAAAAGGTTACATGCTCTGTGGTTGTTGCAAGTGGACGTGTATCGTGCTCAGTCGTGCTAGTTTTATGTATGTTAGAAAATGTGTGAGGCCGAAAATTTAATATTGTCTGTAGAAAAATATCCATGTATATGGGATATTAACAATGTTTTGCACTTTTGATGTAGAATTGGCTTTCTGTTAATCTTTGAGTATTTAACGGGTGTACCCAGTAACGACAATTCCTCTTCTTCTTATGAAGCACCAGTAAAAGTGCAATAGCAATCAATTCGTCGTCGTCCATGATGACGAGCTTTCACGACTGTTTCTCTGAAAGCACTGGTCGTATAAAATTTCTTATACAAAAAACCGAACGTCTGCGCTAATCTCACGGAATTCCGAATCTGAATTCCTAATCAGGAAACCTAATCAGGAAACCGTGCGTGTGCGGCCAGCCTAAAGAGTAGTAGAGTACATTAACCATACGATACGGTCCGTATCGTATGGTTAATGATGTCCGTATCATACGGACATTCGGGTCGGATTCGGATGGGTCTACAGAGTACATTATATATGGGGCCTCGACTAGATCATCAATCGGTCTCTATCTCAATAATGATGATCGAGTTTCGAGTCCATCCATGATTCCCAGTTGTTACCATAGACTGTATAATCTATGTTAACTCAGTTTATAACGTAGACAGAGAATGCTATAGACAAATTGATATCTTTGGTCGCATTCACACAAGAAAAAGAGCGACTTACGCCGATGTCGTGTAAAGAAATGAAACAGAACGATGAGATTTTTTGTTTCACGGCGCGTGCCATGATTTTCAAGGTTAGCATAATACTTTGCTAAACAAAGTTTGACAGTTAACGTGCAGCTAGGTATCAACTTTCTTTAAAATACAGTTTTAAGTGCTTTAAAGTTAAATAATGTATGGTATATTTTGTTGTGAACAATTTAGACATAGTATATAAACCATTAAAAAAAAAAACATGGTGCGTTGTAACGTTAAAGGGTGTAAAAGTGATAGTGGAACGAAAATGCCAGACTTGTCTTTTCATTCGTAAGTATACCACTCTTTATCAATTAATATATGATGATAACATTTTATGGTGTTCATATATTGTATATAATGTACCCTAAACATAAATTCATCGACAAAAAAGCACAATAATAACAATTATTTATTCTAACCTATGAATTTTAGTGTTGCCAATTTTTCTGTAAATTAATACCCAATATTATGGGCAATGTGTATTAATTATATAGTACCTGAAAGATTTAATGACTTGTTGCAGTTTTCCTGAACATGATAATTTACGTCGGATATGGATTGTAGCTACAGGACGAACAGATTGGACACCGTCATCAAAAATTTGCAGCAGACATTTAGAGAAAAAAATGTTAAACAAAAAGAAGAAACTTACACAACTATTACCTAAAGGACAATAACGTGCTAAACCAATAAAAGCTAATTAAAAATAAACAATGTTGTATTATTTACTCACAAAGCCAGAACCTTCTATCACAAAATACACGCTTTGACGTGGAGTTGCGGACACCAGCCCGCTATACAATACAATACAATAACATCCATCGTCATCCTGCCCTCATCGCAATTTATTAATTGAGTTCGGCAGCACATCCATACACCTTTATTATTCCTCCGCATCACATGCCTATACCGATAATAATCGATAATTATAGTGTTATTTTCAGGCTCTCTTACATAATAATTTCTAATTCTATCAATTCGTGGAACGCCACCTTATTTAGAATCACACAAATTGCGGGGTAAATTTCTCCTCACACGGTAACCCTAAATATGATGACGTAATTTTTTTTTGTCTCTTTCTGTGACACGCTTTGCAGGTGTCTATAGCATTCTCTGTCTACGGTTTATAACATTGACATAATGGTTTATAAGCGTATAGTTTATGGTCGCTAACCCGGGCCGCCTCGGTTGGGATTGGGACTTCGGGAGAACGACCAAACACCATTTAACATTTTACAGACAGAAACTAGGTACTACGTACTGTACAATAAATTGTGTATTTATCATTTATTGGTCGTTTAAGTGTTACGAGTAAGGCCTTACTCGTGCGGCAGTAACCTTCAGCAACTTTCGAAAAACTTGTAGTCGTGGAGGGTCCGAAATGCTCGTACTTCTTGTCAACCATTGAAAACATGAATTGAAAATTTGAGATTGACTTCGTGTCGTGCATTGTGTTATTGGGAAAGACGAGAGTCTCGTGCTTTGATTAGAAAAAATAAACATAAGTTGCAAAGTGGTCATTCAGCGCATAAATAATTATGTTGTTGTTGCTCTTTCAATTTTATTTTAGAGCAATCGAACAGGGTATGGGATTTCATATTCAGTTTTTATTAATCAATTTGTTGCTTATCGTGCTAGCCCGTGTTTGGAAAATCAGCCCAGAAGTTCCGATCGCTATTCCTAACATTTTTGAAGAGAGAGGATAGTTGGTTCATGTTTTTTTTTTAATTTGCAGCTTTATAAAACTAAAGACTGATGAAACCAAAGATTTTGCATTCCCAACAAGTTTTTTTTTGTGTTGTATGGATTCATTCCAAAATGTTGTGTTGTTAGTGTCTTGCAAATTTTCAACCAAACCATTGAATTTGGACAGTCAGGGCTATCCTTGGTTAAAAACATTTGATTGTGGTTACCGCTCCTGTTTTTCCCACCTTACAAACATGAGCTCTTATGTTGCTCTTTGTAACATCAGTAATGGTTTTCTATTGGTATCACTCAAAAGTCTTGTTGATGGTAACGGATGAATGGTTGCCATGAGGAGTTTTCTGATAAGTTATTCAATGTTGTGCAAAGTTGGAGAGAATGGAAGATGGCATTCAATTATTTTTTGGTGGTGTTGGAAAAAAATAAAACAACATCTTGGAAATGACTGGTTTATTCTGTGAACATTCTCAGGAGTCTTGGCAAATTGTGTGTGTAAATGGTTTTCTAGTCTCTTAAATTGTTTCTCAGGAGTTTTGCAAAATTGTGTGTAGATTGCTTAAATCATTATTGAGTTAAATGTTTTTTACTTTCTACAAAATGTCAATATGTTTTATTACTTTATATTCTGCACAATTAATCATATTATAGTTGTTAAATGATAAGAGGGGCTTGTAGCTAAGTAATAACAGCTGCACGGGTCGATCAATCAGGTTAAGCTATGCTTGCCGCTGTTGGTCTGGTTGGGTGCTCATCTTTACATACCAAGACCCCTCCATGCCTTGGAAAGCATGTTAATTAAGCCGTTGGTCCTGACTGTCATTCGTGGATCTCTGACAGTCGTTACGGGTCGTCAGAAGCCTGAAAGTCTGACAACCAGTCTTACAAAGGGGTTTCGTATTAATCTCAGGAACTGGGTTGCTGAGGTCAGATAAGCAGTGCCTCCACGTAAGATACTGGTATTCAGCTGCATCGGTTTAGACTGGAGGCCGAGTCCAACATAGTGGGAAAAGGTTAGGCAGTCTGCCTGTAAGGCAGTTCCTGTAAGGCAAATGATGAAATGATAACAGCTGCACTGGTTGATCAAAGGCTAAGCTGCACTTGTTGCAGTTCAGTTGTTTTAAAGCAGTTAGTTGTGGTTAAGTTGTTTTAAAGCAATTTGTTGTTTATCATGGTCCCAATTGCTGTTCGAGAGAAGATAGTCTATTTTAATTTACAAGCTATCTAAAACTAAGTCTGATGAAACCAAAGATTTTGCATTCCCAACAAATATTGTTTTTTGTGTTGTATGTATTCATTCCAAAATGTTGTGCTGTTAGTGTCTTTTGCAAATTTTCAACAACACCATTAAATGTGGACAGTCAGGGCTATCCTTGGTTAAAAACATTTTGATAGTGATTACTGCTCTTGTTTTTCTCACCTGACAAACATGAGCTCTTATTTTGCTCTTTCTTACATCAGTAATGGTTTTAATAAACAAATAAATCGCTCAAGTCTTGTTGATGGTAATGGATGAATTGTTGCCATGAGGAGTTAACTATTATTTTGGGATACATTCAAGTTGAATATCAAAAAGTTTCCTGATGGAATATTTTTAACCGACTTCTAAAAAAGGAGGAGGTTCTCAATTCGGATGTTTGTATATTTTTTTTTTTTTTTTTTTTAATGTTTTTTCGCGCATAACTCTTTCGCTTGCCAACCGATTTGAAAAATTCTTTTTTTGTAGGAAAGGGTATATTTCCCAAATGGTCCCATAGAAATTTCATCAAAAACGGTTCAGTAGTTTGGTTTTTAAACCAAAATTACTGGTAAAAATTACAACTTAAAAGTGAAAAATAAAAACTTTTTTGCAAAAAAAATCAACCGACTTCCAAAAACGACACTACAAAGTGAAAAATAACTTTAATTTCGGAAGTCGGTGGCAAACAACGAAAGTGTGAACCCAACGACACCGACTTCCGAAATTAAAGTTATTTTTCACTTTGTAGTGTCGTTTTTGGAAGTCGGTTGATTTTTTTAAGAGCTTGCTTAATATAAATTGCTATTAAGATAATTTTTTGTTTTTACTTTCTACAAAATGTCAATATATTTTATTCCTTTATGTTAATCATAATTTAGTGGATAAATGATAACAGGTCGATCAAAGGCTAAGCTACGCTTGCTGCGGTCAGTCCATGGATGGGTGACCATCCATCACATATTGAGACCCTCCATGTCTCAATAACATAAAATTAACCCGTTGGGCCCTGCTGTCAATCAAAGATCTATGGCGGTGGTCAAAAGCCCAAGTCTGACAACTCACAAGGGGTCTCTCCACAACCCAGTTACTGGATAACATTGTGTTATCCAGTAACTGGGTTGTGGAGAGACCCCTTGTGAGTTTGTTGTCACAATGTTATCCAGTAACTGGGTTGTGGCTCGAAGCTAACTCGCAGAGGCCCCTTAAACAATTTTAAATGGAATGAGGCACCAACCGCCGAATTGTAGGACGGCTGCAGAATATGGAACAAAAATAAATTTAACTTAGGGTTTGAGTGGCTAAGATGGACTGGTTACCAAGAAGCGCTATGGCCCCTGTCTGACCAAATTTTGTATACATATATGCAATACACGGATAAAATGGCAGGGGGTAATATTGCAGACACAATAATAAGCCCACGGAAACGGTCGCAAGCACAAAGTGACATAGCGACAAGGGGACAACATGTCCTGAAGTGCTTGAGAAGTGGAGAGGTATTCCAAGGCTATCAGAACAATCCCAGAGCCCAGAAGATGGTGAAGATCCCTGACCAGCACTTACTGCAATAATTCCTTCTTCCGAGCACGTTTGCTCTTGAGAATTTTCATTTAAGCCGGCCAATAAAGGCAAGCCAGAGACGAACATAACTTCTGCCGCGAGATAGGATCCGTGGGGCCGTTACTGCCCAACAGCTCGCCACATGCGGCCCTGCAGGTTTCTTGGTCAACTCTCTTGGTCTGGCTCCTCACTCTAGACCTGTTCCAGCAAAGTAAAATCTACCGGCGCAGACCTAAACTTTAGAGCGTGCAAGCCCCACCACGACGTTTCTCTACGTCAACGTAGTATTATTATTAAATATAAGTATAAAGGCTGATTTTTATAAATATTCATGTGGGTTTTTAACTACGTACTATGTAAGGTGGAGTGGTAGCCATTGAATCACCAAATGTTTGAAGAGCTCTAGCGCGGTTGTTATTGCAGTAAGAATAGTAGATTATTAACCAAGGGGATAAAGCAGCGTCTTCTGTCGCGGGTGACGATTTAAATCGCGAGCGTAACGAAGGACTCGAAGTTTACTCCCGAGCGTAGCGAGGGTGTTAAAAACTTAAATCACGAGCGAAGCAAGGGATTTAAGACGAGTCCTGAGTGTAGCGAGGGATTTAAGTTCACCCAAGACTAAGACAGCTTTATCACAGAGGAAAATACTCTACTTTTCGTACCATTTGCGAAAAAATAAACTTAACGTTTATGTATTTGAAGAAAACAAAAACGCGGCAAATTCCTAGACTAATATTTTTTTGTCGGAAAAGCAAAGGCATCAAGCTCATACGGCCTCGTCGGTTTTCGTAATTTTATTTAATAATCATAACTGCATAATAAATGCGTATTCCTTTTTCAAAAAGATGTATAATGCTTTATATACTAACTCAATAGTGTAAACACAGATGTAGTTCAGTATAAATTTCGGTAAGTACCTATTCCAAATTTAAATCACATTCTCCCCCTAGAGGATGAATGAAATTCAGTACAATTTTCTTTCCCTGTTTTTAACAGATTAAAAATGACTATTGTTATGTTCGCTTTTTGTGGCATAGAATGTCACTTTTTTGAGCAAGGGGTATGAAAAATATATTATGTCTCAGCACGTAGGTTATTTAATAAGCTACCAACTTGCGTTCAAATTTTTGGAAAATATTTGCTATTGTCTGAATAAGGGCCGAAACACATAACCGTGTTGCGACGTTGCAACGCTAAAATCGGCAGTTTGCGTTGCGGCGTTGCGAAAAAGAGCGTTTTACTGTCGTATGGTAGGGTAACCAGTTCCTCGTGGATTTTGATTGTGGACGTGTCTCTGCCATGGATCGTCGTAAGTAAGAAAGAAAGAAAAAAGCAATAAGTTGCTTTTTTCTTTCTTATTTGTTATTAAGAAGACATTACTCTGTTCTAAATATACGACACAGAAGATACTGGATACATCCATTTAATAAGGCTATGAATCCCGATGGCGAGTACTTTTCTCGAAAATACAAAGCATTAAGATTTTTTTTTCGCCTACTTTAGAATGAGTGTATCATCATTTAAAGAGCTACTAAGCGGGTTATCAAAATATACAATGTGATAGGGGTGGGACTTCTAACCCGTTAAGGCTGAGTACCACATCTAATTTTATCGACAAAAAAAAAAAAATGGGGGGGTTGAACCCCCTCCCCCTAAAAATTATGGCTATTTTAATATTTTTTTTAATGTACTACGGCGCGCTTGATACTTTATGTGATATCAAAGGTTGATGCGTCGTAGAAACAAAAAAAAAACGACAAACGGTAGCTAATAACCTTGGCTAACTAATTCATTACTTTTTTCATGTTTGATAATGTTTTGGTGGGAAAAAAAAAAAATCATTTCTGAATTTTTTTGACCGAAAAAATCGCTATTTTTCAATATTTTCACGAATTACTCAAAACTATGTCCCATAAAATTATTAATAATTTGCGCTCATTTAAAAGTATTTGAGTTATTCTTTCTAACGATACCAAAAACATCACCATAACATCATCAATTCTAAGTAGTTTCCCCTGTGTAAGCTCAATACTCATACTTGACATTATTTGTAAATGAAACCAGTAATACTCATATGTACTTTACATTTATTTAAAATCAAACCTACTGAAAAATACAATCAAACAAAACATTTTAATGCTTAAAATTAATTGATTAACTGTTCGAAGTGTCCTCCTCTGTTTTGTAAACAGGCGGTGGCTCTTATAGCCATTTGTCGCGTGGTTCGTCTTAATAGCGCGGGATCAGATCGAAGTTCGTCGGCGGCGATCCTAATTCTTTCCCGGAGCTCTTCTCTCGTGTTTACCTCGACGAAATAAACTTTTTGCTTCAACCATCCCCAAAGATGATAGTCACAAGGCGTCAAATCGGGCGAACGTGGAGGCCAAGCAACTGTTCCGCCGCGTCCAATCCATCTCGGGAAGACTTCGTTTAGATATTGGCGAACACTAAGGCAAAATGAGCAGGAGCACCGTCTAATTGTAGCCACATGTGGCGCCGATAGCTTAGTGGCAAACTCATGAGTTGAAATGAGTAAAAGGGTTGTGGACTCGACTCGCTTGACAGACTCTAATGGTTTGTATCCACTGGTTATTAAAATAGTCTAGAAATTTCTGTGAAACTTCCGTCTCTGGTGCGATTTCATATATAGCAAGATATGCTTCTGGAATTAGATTGGGTGGTAACAGAGCCAAACTTGTGCACAACTGTGTGATATTGCGACCTAAGTGAGTTTCGTTGAAATTCAATTTTTTACTCATTCTAAACACAGCATTTAAAAAATATAAAAAAATATCAATATGTAAGGTGTGCAATTGGTAAAAAGGCGACGGTGTCACCTTGAATGTACCATCTCCGTATACAATATCAATTGTCTGGAATAATTCTCGTAGCTTTTGAGCAGGTAACATCGAAAATATTATAATTCTATCATCCGTTTCACCATCATAATCATCAAATAAAAAAAAGTCTTGCACAATGTGGTGTGGCAATCTCACATTACTTGTAGTCTTTGATGTACCGACATTCAAAAAATTATGTCGTTTCCTGTACAGCGTATCCTCGTGTGTGATGCCGTCGATGAATGCCTGCACCAGGTTCCCATCAATAAGCGCAGGTACGGACTGGTAAGCTTTACGCACCAGCTTCTCCACATCAAGGGCCCACTGCTGCAGGTTTTCATTACTTCGTTGCACGCGATCCTTGAGCTGCGCACGAAACACGTGTTCCAGGTGAGCGTCGCTATACCGAGCCTCCAATGCCTCAAGGAGCTGCTCGTAAGTCAATTCCTTACCGAGAGCTTCCAGAACAGTTAAGGCCTGGGCGCGCAGGCCTAGAGTGAGGGCAGTCATGGCCTGACTTGTATTCCAACCGTTCGCCTGCATGACAGCCTCAAACTGGATTTTGTAGGCCGACCAGGAAGAAGTTCCGTCGAACGGTGGCACTTTGAATCCACGTAGCGAAGGTGTTGTAGCTACGGGAGCTGCGATTCATCCCCATCCCCAAGTTTAAGGTAATCCAGCGTTTTCTTTACGTCAGTCATCACGGTTTTCTTCACGTCAGCCACCACGTTGTCAACCCGATTACTCACTTGGTAGATCCGGATTTCAGCTTCCGACAGGCGGTCGTCATGTTGAGCAACCTTATCCTTCACCTCCTTCATGTCTTTCCCTAAGGTAGCGTGAAGGTCCTTCATAAGGAGCATCTGCTCTTCCTGGCGGCGCGCTTGCTCCTCCTTATCACGTTGGAGCTGTTCTTCCAACCGACGAGCCTGTTCCTCCTGTCGGCGAGCCTGTTCCTCCTGTCGGCGAGCCTGTTCCTCCTGTCGGCGAGCCTGTTCCTCCTGTCGGCGAGCCTGTTCCTCCTTGTCCCGCTGGAGCTGTTCTTCCAACCGACGAGCCTGTTCCTCCTGTCGGCGAGCCTGTTCCTCCTGTCGGCGGGCCTGTTCCTGCAGCATCATCATCAGGGCAGCAAGGTCTGGTGCTGCTGATGCTGGAGCTGCTGCGGGCGGGTCGGTCTCCGTGGTTGGTAGCTGGCCCTCCGACCTCTGTGGCATAGCTCCACCAAAACGTCTCTGGTCCGTCTCCAGTTGGCGTTGACTCCGGGTATTGATACCCTCCGTGTCGTCTTTAGGTAAAATCGGCATGAATAATCCTTGCTTTTGACACCAATTGTTACGAGCTTCGGGTTCGTGACAATAAAAATGCCGATAAAAATTACCCAAAAGTTACACTTTAATTAATCAACACTAACAACAATTCAAAACACACTAATTATAAAACACAATCGCTCTTAAATCGCATTTGAAGATCGTTTTCGATGTATTCGCCTGTATCACTGATCCAAGACTGATTGCTCGCGGCTAATCCCGGCCTTATATTAGTGCCGCAGATAATTCCAGAACCTTCTATTGTGGAAACGTCTAGAATGTTCGAGTACATACCGGCCCCGACTAGTAAGTTCTAGCTTCGTCACATCCACTCGTCAACAGATGGCGCTAGTATTAGTTCTACTATTCCACAATAGATGGCGACTCTATCAGTTCCGCTATTTCACAATAGATGGCGCTAGTGGTAACTAATGTCACCATGTATCAGGCATTAATTGCGGCGCGTAACATTACTATAATTAATGAGCCACCATGTATAGCATTTATTCTGCTGAACGAACTACCAACCTGGTGATTGTTAAAATTGAACAAGAACTGATGGCTTTTCAGCCAATGTTCTGTTATACAAAGAATATCAATACTATTAAAATTCATAAATAATTCTACTTCTAAATCTTTATTCATTTTCTCCACAACACATCATAGGAAACCAGATCAAATGCCTTTGACAAGTCCAGGAAGCAAGCATAAATAGGCGTCCCTCGTCTCGCATAGTACGTCACAGCATGCTTAAGACACAACACCGCACTCTCTATTGATAACCCAGCTCTGAATCCGAACTGGTTATCATGAATAGTAATAAAACTACTTAATTGTGTATTAAGCATGCTGTCAAATACCTTTGAAATCACGGTAGCCAGTGAAATGGGCCTATACTATAGTTACCGCTGTCGGCGAGGTCACCAGTTTTGTGTTTAGCAATTGACACTACCACATGACTGTTCGCATCATCTCACCGGGCAGGTAACTATGACTCATACAAAATCTATACAACATAGCAAGCACCCTGGGTAAGTGAGGGCCAGCATGTCGTAGGTGCTCGAGACTTACCCCTAGACATACGCCTAATAGACCGAGCAATCTTCGGGGACTTCAATTTTACCCCTATTTCCATGCCGGGCACAACATCGAGCACCGACCGTGAGCGGCCTAGAGGATATCTCACAAAAAAAGCTTCTTTAAAAAGTTTTGCAATATCCTCAGGCTCATTCATGCCACCGACGCTCACAGGGATTCCCGGTCTGGTATTCAATTTGTTCGTGTGTTTCCAGAAACTACGAAAATCATTTTTAGCATGGTGTGCGGCTAAAATGTCTACTTTAACTTGGTCTTCATGATCCTGGCACCACTTGAACCTTGACTTAAAGACTTTTCTAGTCTCACGCATTTCGTTATAAAGTAACCCCGTAGAAGGTTTGCCATACCACGTCCACAGTATAAATTTCTGCCTAGCCTCCCTATGAGCCTCTGCAACATGTTTGTTCCAACCAACTATTACCCGCTTAGAGCACCTATTGCCGCCCTCTCGACCTATCACAGCAGCCTCACTTAAAGCATGTACGATGTCTGTATATAGTGCCGCAGATAGTTCCAGAACCTTCTATTGTAGAAACATCTAGAATGTTCGAGTACATACCGGCCCCGACTGTGACTAGATGTCGAAAGTTCTACTACTTCATACTAGATGGCGCTAGTAGTAAATTAGTTCTATTACTTGATACTAGATCTCGCTAGTGGTAACTAATGTCACCATGTACCAAGCATTAATTGTGGCGCGCAATAATACAGGGTGGGCCATAAGGGTGTTGGCGGTTTAAATATTCGATTTAAAAAAAAACTACGAAACATAACACAAATATATTTGTATTGTTAAAAAGTAGAAGCATAGGAATTTTTAAGACTTAAAAATAATGTTGTCCAAATGGCTTCCCTCGGCTGCTTGGCACTCTTGGAACCGAAGTCGCAAATTTTGGAAAACTCGTTGAAAAGTTGTTCTCGGTATTTTGTTACTTTCCTGAATAATATTCCTCTTCAGCTGCTCTAAATTGGTCGGATTATTCTCGTAAACTACCGATTTGAGGTAGCCCCATAGAAAATAATCGCATGGAGAGAGATCGGGGCTACGTGGGGGCCATTCAATATCCCCCCTTTTCGAGATGAGTTTTCCGGGAAAAACATTTTTCAGCAGCTCTATGGATACCCTAGCCGTATGACATGTGGCTGGCACCAAAAAGTCTGTTATCATGTTGCAATAATTGTTAGCTCTAACCGTCATCGCTTACCCTCTTTCGTCCTCAAAAAAGTATGGCCCAATAATGACGGTTGACGTTAGCCCAGCCCACACGACAAGCTTAGGGCTGTGAAGTGGACGTTCATGCAAGCGTCGGGGATTAGTCTCGGACCAGAACTGACAATTTTGCTTGTTCACATGGCCATTAAGGTGAAAATTAGCCTCATCACTAAAAATCACGTTGTTGAAATTGTTGAACCGCTCGAGCATCAAATTGACAAAGTTAAGTCGGTTATTGGCATCATTGGGTTTTAATTATTGGTCTATCTGAATCTTATAAGCCTTCAAATGCAGATCACGTTTCAAAATTCGTCGCAAAGTTGTTCTTTTGACGTCCAAAGACTGACTTCTCTTACGTGTTGACTGTTGCGGATTTCGCTGAACTGAAACACGAACACGCTCCACAATGTCGGCTGATCTTGCAGAAACTGGGCGACCACGAGCCGTAATTGGTACTGTTGAGCCGGTTGTTTCAAACATTCTGATCCATTTTCGTAACACATTGGCGCTTGGAACTTCACTTATATCGCGTAAACCGTGTTCATGCCGATACAAACGTCGTGCAGTAATCACTGATTTATTGTTTTCGTAATACGCTCGGACACAAAATGCACGCTGCACTCCCGTGTACGGCTCCATGGCGACTAAATTTCCAGGAAGCGGCGCAGCGAACAACATATCCCCCCGCCACCCCGCGCCGCGCGTTACCGAGAAATTGAAGAATTAAATCGCCAACACTGATATGGCCCACCCTGTATTAAAGGAAGGAAACCAGAAGGCCAATGCTCGTAATTTAAAACGTTCAAAATCTAGTCGCAGTCTCATCTCGGCGACAAACAAATGTCAAAACTTGTTAAAATGTAGGGAAATTAGACGTATTGTTGACAGATTGAGACTGAGATCAGTCTGTGGACGATCTTAAAATTACGAGAACTGCCCCTCTGTTACTGCTTTGAAAATGCCGAGCTTGACTGATGTAAAGTAAAACAAATACGTTTTTTTATTGATATTTATAGTAATGGGAATCAAATTAAGTTTTTAGCATTATACGAGGGCGAGTCAATAAGTCCGTGACTTTTTTAATGAAACAGATTTTTGGATAATTTTATTTTTTATTTTTCAACGTACTCTCCTTTGAGCTCTATACACTTTGTCCAACGATTCTCCAATTTTTTTATCCCTTCCAAAAAATAAGATTTGTCGAGGTCATCAAAATAGGTATTTGTTTGTGAGATGATTTCACCATTGGAGTCAAATCTCTTTCCACCAAGCCATTTCTTCAAGTTTGGGAACAAGAAATAGTCACTCGGGGCTAAATCCGGAGAATAGGGCGGATGAGGGAGCAATTCGTAGCCCAATTCATGAATTTTTGACATGGAAACTGCACATGTGTGCACCCTTGCATTGTCCTGGTGGAAAAGAACTTTCTTCTTGGCCAAATGCGGTCGTTTTTTTATTAAATTCGCATTAAATTGACCCAATAAGTTGGCATAATACTACATGTATTTGTTCTGAGTCTGGGTGTTTTTCTATCTATAATATGTATGTATTTACAAAAAAAAAAAAAAATGTATATAAGTAGTTTATCAGCCATCTTGTTACCATAACACAAGCATTAGGTTGCTTAGCTTGGGACTAGATGGCGCTGTGTGAAATGTCCAGGGATATTTATTTATTATTATTTATTTATAATATTCACCATTGATTGTTTTACCCTTTTGAAGGTAGTCAATATGGATAATACCGCGTGCATCCCAAAAAACGGTCGCCATGACTTTATTGGCTGACAAACCCACCTTGGCCTTCTTTGGCGCCGATTCACCCGACTGCTGTTTGGTCTCTGGTGTGTTGTGGTGGATCCATGTTTCGTCCACGGTTACGAAACGGCGCAAAAACTCGTCCACATTGCGGTTGAACAACGCCAAACACTCTTGCGAAGTTGTCACACGATTGCGTTTGTGGTCGATTGTGAGCAACCGCGGCACCCATCTTGCGGAAAGCTTTCTCATACCCAAGTGATCATTTAAAATTGTAACCACTGAGCCATGTGAGATGCCTATGGCTTCCACAATCTCTCTCACTTTCAATCTCCGATCGGCCAACACCATATCGTGAATTTTTTCAATTGTTTTGGGTGTAGAGACCTCAACTGGGCGTCCATCCAGAACGTTCGGCATCTTCCGTGCTGGTACGGCCACAACGAAATTCTGTGAACCACTTCTTTACCATTGAAATTGATGGTGCAGAGTCCCCATAGTATTTATCAAGCTTAGCCTTGGTTTGAGTGATGGTTTTTTTCCTCAAAAAATAATGCTTAATGAGCACACGAAATTCACTTTTTTCCATTTTCCTCTCAAAATACGCGGCAGTCTGCTATCAATGGCTGTCAAAGACAAACCTAAAGACGCAGCTTGTTCAAATTTTGACAGAAGTCAACTGATAGTTGCCTGTTGACAGGAGCAGTGTTGCCCATTCAGTTAAAAGACAAGAAATTATAAAAGTCACGGACTTATTGACCCGCCCTCGTACTTAATTACTTTAAGAATACTTTAATTGGTCTTTCAAAAATTTATTTATTATTAACTCTACAACTATCATAACAGGATTAACTTAATGCGATTGTGTGGTATTTAAATACAATGATTCATTAAAAAAAAATCAAACTCTTCGTCTTGTGTACCATAGGAAGTACCTGTCGTTTCGTCCAGGGTAAATGGTGAATTTATTGGACGTTGTTGGTCTGGTGGCTCGGAATGTATTTGATAGGATGAGGCAGTCCTCAGTTCAGTAATCGAACATCCAAGAGTAGAAGTGTGGTAGCCACTCTGGAAAGTATTATCGTATCTCTGAGTTGAATATCCTTGATTAGGGGAGACTGGGGTCCTTAGAGGCATGAGGAACAGGGTGTAAAGTTCACTCATCCTCCATAGAAAAGGGAGGATCCTCCGACCAGACGGGTGTTGTGTCTGGCGGGCTATTGCCCAACGATTGATGTTGGGAAATTGTATCTATGCTAATTGCGCGGTAAACTCTGCTTGCGAGATGCAGGATTTGCGTGACGTCAGTATGATGCGTTGTTCGCATGTGGCGTTGTAGATACCGCTACATCACTCCCCTCCGGAGACCGGAGGTCGATAATGGGCTGAGTCTTGTATCTTGCGATGCTTGCCAGGTCAGCTGAGGTTCCAGTGAGTCGGAACCGGTTGCCGCATAGTTCACGGTGAGTCGGAACTGTCTGCGGAGATGTCCCCAGTGAGTCGGGGTGGCGCTGCGTTATACTCCAGTGCGTCGGATGTCGTACAGCGCCGGGTTGAGGCTGGCTGCTGCGTCGACCAGGAGAGGGTTGCTCTGCTTGTTGACCGGCCGAAGGTGCAGTGTGCTGTGCCAAGGTTGCTGATGAGGCTGAGGGTGATGACCAGGTATGCGCGGACGCTGCATGCTGGTGGTCAGGATACCCTTTGAAGCCGTGGATGCTGGCTGGCTGGGCGACTCGCCGCTGAAGCTTGTGGGAGTGATGATGATGACGTCACGCTGAAGTGTTTGCACGAAGGCTGCGCTGACGTTCATACTCGGGGTCACCAGTTTAGAGGTATGAGGAACAGGGTGTAAAGTTCACTCAACCTCCATAGAAAAGGGAGGATCCTCCGACCAGACGGGTGTTGTGTCTGGCGGGCTATTGCCCAACGATTGATGTTGGGAAATTGTATCTATGCTAATTGCGCGGTAAACTCTGCTTGCGAGATGCAGGATTTGCGTGACGTCAGTATGATGCGTTGTTCGCATGTGGCGTTGTAGATACCGCTACAGGTTTGATGGTAAACAAAATTGACCGTAATGAGTTTTATTAATTAATTTTATTCTTATAATCTTCTTTGATAATCAGTCTTCATTGTTAACTAGTATTTGGCAGTCTAATCGATATAATAAAAAATAAAAATATCAAAAAGTAGAAATACATCCTCATCCCCATCATGCCCCACGCCTAGGGTAAGATGGGGTACCCCGTGGGTAAGATGAGGTACCAATAACGAGGCAAGATGGGGCACGCAGCAAACGACCATTTACTGTTCACCATGTTCACAAGTGAACACGGTATCTGCATCTTCGTCGTCCAAACCTGCACAGCTGCAGTGAGCCCATATGCCGCATGCTGAACAAGCAGCCAAGCCTTTATTTGAGTCCACAAATAGGCCTTTACAATACAAACAAGGTGTATTTTCAGTATCGCTGTCATTATTCTCGTTTAATGATCTATTCTTAGCCCCTTGTTTCTTCTGTTCTTCTTAGTTGCCGGGTTTTTTCAGATTTTTTAAGTTCATTCAACTCTTTTCGCTGTTTATCCTGTTCCGCTTGTTTCTTTTTCTTAATCGTTTTTTCTAATTCATTCTTATACGGCGAAGATGTGATCACCGCGGTTTTCCTCGTTTTCTAGTTACGCGAGATGTTTTTGAAGTTGCTGGAAAGGGCATTATTTGCTGCGGACTTACAACACCAAATATTGATTGCTACGGAGTTCGTGGTCTTTCGTGTAGATCGGGGTTATCGAGCCAGTAAGAACATCCTGGTTCAGGGGTTGACATTGTATTAGGTAGCACAGTAGGTGCAGTAACCAGATTAGTGGATAGTGACGTACTCGCAGAAATACTAGCGGCAGTATCAAGTCTCGACAATGTTTTTGTTTCCACTGTTACTGGCGTCACTGCTGCACCCATCAAATCCTCCAACAGAAATGGCTTCAGATAAAATAGGCGCATTCTGATTATTTGTTGTTGGTTCTGTGGATGACGACTCCATTATCAACGAACTATTATCGCTTGCAGGTGCGTCGGATACATTAAGCTGAATATCTGTCATCAAAGACGGAGCAAAGTCGCTCTCACAGAATACTGTTGGATCATATGGCCAAATCTCACAATTTATTAAAACCATTGACAGCTGTAGACATCTTAGACGCTTGTATGAACGCCTTTCCAAAAATTTCAGCTACTTATTTCAGTGACAGTCATACCTGGGTTGCTGCGAACCCACGCCGTGATTTGATGATCGTAGTAGGTGGTTTCTTGAATCGGTCATTTGGATGTACGAGCTTAATTCATTCTGAATCTCGGACAACTTCTAACACCATGTTAGCTTGTAAAGGTGAGTATAGACTAGAGCATTTACTTGTAACAGAACAATGAGCCGCTCCACAGAGTACTATAATAGCCGCTCTATGATACGTTCTAGTGTATCACCCTTCACAAACCAGACGTCGAGCACGCTCGCCGTTTTGTTACAACAATAATTGTACAAACCAACGAGCGTATTGGTGTAATATTTCGTCGAGCCTTTGTACGAACGCGGGCGATGCGACGTTTCAAGGAAGAATGAACGCAAGGTACAACGAAATGTTACGGGTAAATGCACACTCGCTGTGAGCATTACGCCGAGTATTCGCAGGAACGTTACATTACATGGAAATGCTTTGGAAACTGAGCTTTTACCTGTATTGTACCATTCGTAAGAACGTTACATTACACAGAAATGCTCGAGAAAATGCTCTAGTCTATACTCACCTTATTTTATAAAGTGAATTTTGGTTCGATATGATTGTTTTAATGTCCTCTTTGATTGATTTTACTTCATGTTGAAGTTGTTGAATCTGACCATCCTCGACAGGCTGTATTTGGTTATCCGTGTTGTAAAGAACAGGGCTGCCAGATTGTATAATTGGATACAAAAACTGTATAATTAGGTGACTGATCGTATCCTCTATGTATCCTGGATCCTCATGTATAATTGGATACGGTAAACCTAAATGTTATAATCTGAGTTCTATTCATTATATTCCATACGTATGTACAATACTACAATTCGGACCCATCGCTACGTTTACGTTCACTAGTTGTAGGCAAGACAAGTTCACACGATTAATAATCATTATTGTGTATGTGAAGGATTTTTTTTTATGGAGTGTATCCTGACATTCAATTTCGTATAATTTCGGAAACGTGGCTGAATAATTTAAAATTATCTACTGGCAGCCCTGGTAAAGAACGAATCGTTGAGCATTGAAACTGACGCCTGGCAATGTGTCTTCTGCTTCTGCTATAACCAGTTGAGGGTTTTGCGCGACAAAAGAAGATACAGGGAAAACTGCTGAATCTGATTGAATGGTAGCCGAGTTTTGTTGTATTTCAAGTGAAATTGTAGTATTTTTTATTTAATTCATAACAATTTTTACATTGTGTCGAATGTTAAAAATGATTTTAAAACTTATAAAATACAAAAAAAAAAAACAATAAAATACATGTCACTTAATTACTATGGGGAAGAGTAATAATAATAATAAATAAATGTCATTTAAAAAACTAGAATAATAATGCTAATATAAATAATATGCTGCTGTCAGATGTCCAATGTCAGTCACTTGCTTATGTCATGCATGAATGTAAAAGAACAATAGAATATTTTTAGACTAATAGTACCTAACAAAAGTAACAATCATAATACATTTCTAGCATAATATGTATGTTTACAATTTAAATATCATTAATAGAATAATAACAGCCTTCCAGTAGGTGACGCTTCAATTTAGCCTTGAATTCCCTATTGTAAAGTGATAATTTTATGTCAACGGGAAGTTTATTGAAGATTTTCACTGACATGTGGCAGGTACCGTGTTCGACTATATTAAGTTTAGGAATATTAGTGGATTTAAAATCTTTTCTTCTCGTACTCTCTCTAAGCTTTCTTTCCTCTTCAGTCTCATGTAGATGTACATATTTAGAAAAATGTGTTAGGAGCACCAATACGTATAGGGAAGGTACAGTGAGAATATTCAAATCTTTAAAGTGCCTCTTACAAGATTACTGCTCACGAACACAAACCATGGTGCGATTATCCCTTTTTGGCAAAACAAATGCTCTCTGTATATTGTAATCGTAGCTGCCTCCCCAGCATAAGATGCTGTATCGTAACCTTGACTCGATTAACTCGTAATAGACTTTTTTTAACTGTGTAATGTCAATATCATTTCGTAGGCTTCTCAGTACATAACATGCTGAGCTGATGGAGTTTTTTAAACTTTCAAGTTCTGGTTTCCAATTTAAATAACAATCGACGTGTACTCCTAAAAATTTTACTGCCTCGACCATACTGACATGGACTCCATCCAAAGCACAATTTAGGTGACTTTTATTTTTGGAAGTGATACGAAATAGGATTAAGTTCGTTTTACTAGCGTTCACTTTGAGTCCGTTGATAGTGAACCAATTGTGAAATACCTCTAAAGCTTCATTTACGCGCGAATTAAGAGATTGAATGCTATCTGCTGAAATGATAGCATTAGTATCGTCTGCAAATACCACTAGTTTTGAATGTTCCCCCAACATATTTTCCATATAGTCTATTACATCGTTAATAAATAGAATAAAGAGAGCAGGACCCAATATAGATCCCTGAGGAACTCCTAAACTAGTGTTTCTTAATTTAGATCTAATAGCTTGCTTATAAGATGCATTGTCAGACACATTCCTCTCATTGTTATTTTCAATGCGACTCAGTTGTTTTACTTCCACGAACATTTTTCTATTTTTTAAGTAGGATGTCAGAAGTTGTATAGCTTTGCCTCTCACGCCATGATGCTCAAGCTTAATCAACAACAGGTCGTGGTTTATCAAGTCAAAGGCAGAACTTAGATCTAAAAAGAGACCGGCTACCATTTGCTTTGAATTTAGTTTACTTCTGACCTCCATAAGTAGTGTATCAATAGCATCTTGCGTACCTACGCCAGATTGATAAACTAACTGTTTATAATTTAAGACCCTGTTTCCGTTTAAATGTGTAATTAGTCTAGTTTTTATTAACTTTTCGAAAATCTTTGATAAGGTTGGCAAGAGAGATATAGGTCTATACATTTTAGGATCCTGAGTAGAGCCCTTTTTGTGGACTGGGATCACCTTGGCTATTTTCAGTTGATCAGGAAAAATACTGTCCCAGAAGCAATTATTATAAACATTTTTTAGAGGTTCTGCTAAAATATCTATGTTATCTTTAAATATCATTATAGGTAATTCATCGAAACCGCACGACGACTTACATTCCATTTTCTTTATTAATCTAACAATCTCACCACATGTGACGGATTCCCAAGTAATTTCTTTATCTACCCTTTTTGTACTTAGCTGTAATAATTCTAATGCTGAATTGCTTCCTATGCTTTTAGTGATGCTCATATTTGTGTCTACTGCAAATTGTTTTGCAAAGATATCGGCAACTTCAATAGGTTCTGTCACGAGTTTATTGCCTACTCTTAACATTATACTTTTATGTTCTTTTTTTGTTTTGTTCCTATGTTTATTTATGATTTTCCATATATCCCTAGAAACATTTTTAGAACGTGATATTTGAGACTGCACTGCTAATTTTTTTGCTTTTTTAATTATTTTCCTGTATAAACTTATATAAGTATTTCCGTAATTTGTAATGCTTTCATGAACGTTAGAATGTTTGTTAGTAACTAGAAATCGCTTCATTTTACTAGACATCTTGATGCCCTGTGCCAAGGAATTCCGTTCTGAATTTATCTGTCTGGTTTTACTTTTAAAAGCTGTCTTAAATGTGTCGTTAAGCTTTTTAATAAACTCGTTGATGCCTAAAATGCTCCAGTCCTGTTTTAACAGTAACTGTCTAAATACATTTTTATTATTGACACTGAATAATCTTTTGCTTGCATATATTGCTGGTTTTTTATGTTTGTTATTTTGATTACTAGGCATAGCTAAACAGCACAGTAAACCAGCGTGCCCATCAGCTAAACCGTTATGGTCAACATTACAGGATATTATATGGTCATCTAAAACGTTGGTGAATATATTATCGATGCATGATTCAGAATTATTCCTTATAAAGGTTATGGTATTTATAAGAGCTCTAAAGTTATAACAAGTCATAAGATTAATAAAATAATTTTTCTTATTATTCTCGGCTAGTAGATTTATATTAAAGTCACCGCAAACACAACAGTTATATTTAAAAAGATGTTCGAGCAATTGTTCTAGACTGTTCATAAAAATTGTCAGGTTTTTATCGTAAGGGCTACGGTAAACACAACATATACACACACCAGTGGCTTTATCCTTTACAGCACAAACCTCGAGAGATTCCATCTTGTATAATTTTTTTGCTATCTTTAGCTCCTCGAAATCTCTATCTTTTCTTACGAGTATGACTGTACCTCATCTTTGCTTCTTTAGTCGGGTATTGTTAGATGCTACTCTGTAATCATTGAGATTTAACAGGTTAATTAAATTATCATTAAGAAAATGCTCGCTAATACATAAGTAATGGAATCTATTTTGCAGACTTTCCAAGTATAACTCAAACTCATCTATTTTATTATTCAACCCACATAGGTTTTGATGAAAGATATTTAATTGTTCATCTGTCAGGCTACTATTATTTACACTGTTTCCTAAAGTATGACTATCAGCACTAATTTTGTTACAATTAAATTGCATACAGGTTGTATTATTCGTCAAGAAAAAACTCGTTTAACGACAAACCAGTAGAAGCTAAGTTATTATTATTATTACAATTTTGTAATTGTTTCATAAGATTTAATAAGTCAAGAAATATAGATTGCATACCACAGTTGTTTATTTTACCCGAGTGTCTGTCAAACATGCTGTTATCGTACTTTAAATTTCGGTTGCTGTCTAAAGCTGGGGCCACACTAACGTTTAACGTCAATGCCCATTATCGCGATAATTATTGCAATAATTTTTACCGCATTAAAGTGGGTGGCTACACTTCAACGGTCAACATGAATGCTCATTATTGGCGATAAAAACGGCGTTGAATTTACTTCAATTCAAGCAAGATGGACGTCGACAGAGCTCTATATTTCATGAGTGTAAATTTATATTATTTGACTTTATTGAATCATTACCGAATAAAGAGAAAACGGAAACAAAGAAAAAGAAGATGGTGGATGATACAAATGCACAGGAATCGTACACTGTAAGTCTTTCTGTTTATTTAAATTTAGTTTATAATTAAATTAATAAGTACCTAAATTTACCAACTTCCATATCGTGGTGCAGGTCGTCCTCCACGTCCGATCCGGGCATTTCTAGAATGGATCGCTCCCACGCAGCAACGTCGTCCTCGACGTTCCCGAATATAGATGGTTCTAAAATAAAACCACATACTAAATTACACTTACCGACTTAAAGAAGGTTGGATGCGGATGCGGAATTGGAAAGGCTTATATCCAGCAGTAGACGATGGCTTGCACTAATAAGATAACCAAAAGGGGTAAAATCACTCACCATCCGGGACGGAGGACATCGATGCGGTGGGAGACGAACCAGCCGCCGAACGTGCCCGGCCTGGGCTGGACGCTACAAATTAAGAAGTTAGTGGTTAAATTTAGAATAAAAATGTATTCGTTTCAAGCTTTCAATACTACTTTTACTTATTTGATTAACTCACTGGGGGTAAAGCCGACGAGGTCTATTTCTGCATCGACGATATGGTAGTTGGCAGCCACCAGCGCCTCCTCCGACGCCAATGCCACCACGCCCGTAGATGGAGAAAACTGGATTCTGTAAAAAATAACATTGTCTTAAATATCAACATCGACTAATCATTTATCTGTCATTAAACTTATACCTACTGCTTGGGTGGCAGCTTTCCCTTTCCCTTCCCCTTTCCCTTGCCAGTAGGGGTGGGGGGGGGGGGGGGAGGGGTGACAACGGCTGGAACGACCTCCTCTGCTGCTACTAGAAATAAATAATAAATTAGAAGCTAGAGAAACGTGGTCTGAGTATGTATGTATGTGGAATGAGGTAATTTTAAAACAAACCACCTTCGGGTATGGGGTGGCTGCACGCCCGCCACGGCAGATTGGCGCCGACGCCGCCGACCGGAATGCCTGCCGGAACACCGACCGGATCTGTTAAAAGAGCATACGATGTAATAAGAATAAGTCAACAATAATATAATAACGTGCAAGTCACAATAAATGTAAGTAAAAACAACAAACCTGGTCTTGTTGACGGCCCCGCCTCCATCTCCCAGTGTCTCCTTTTCCGTGGTGGGGGGGTTGTGGGTGTGCCAGGGAAAAGTGGACACGGGATTCGGGGTGGCGACGGTTTTCTGTAAAATATTTGAAAGTAAGACAAAACAAGTCAATTTGTTACAAGTCAATTTAAAAAAAAAAGAAAAACAATACCTCTTTTGTTTCCGCGGAGGAACATCAGGAAGTAGACATCTGCCTACTTCCTTCTGCTCCCTTAGCAGGTCATAGCGGACCCGTTGTAAGGGTGACATAGACATCAAGTTCTTGCGATGTCTCACCCGCACCTCCTTGGTCCGCATATGAGCCTCCGCTAACGTCAAGCTAAGAGAAAATAATAGTACTTAAAACAACTGTATCATTAAAATTTAAAGAGACAAACTTTGAATAGTATACATACTGAGAGGGCCTAACTGCCGGCTGGCTGGCTCCGGCATCCGGCTGGCTGGCTCCGGCGCTATCTCCACGCACTGGAAGAATCCTAAAATAGTAACAAAACTTTAAAATAATCCTTTACAGCAGACATCAATTAATTATTTAGCAGAAAGCACTTAAGTAACATACGGTCCCAAAAGCTGGCCTGCGGGAGCGCGGGCTTGTGAGCCACGACCACCACCTCGGGAGCCACGACCGCGGCCTCGGGAGCCACGAGCCGCAACACCCAGACGCGGGCCACCGACAGCGGTACCGCGTCGTGAGCCACGAGGCCGGCCGGTGCCACGAGCCCGTCCACGTTCGTTGTTCATGCTTATTCAAAATGCAACGTAAAACACATAAAAAAAAAGCAAAAAGCACCACCACCCACGTAACATTATTCAAACAATGATTATACTTATGAAAATCCGAATTCCGAAATCCTGATTTTAATTCCGGGGAATAAATTCACCATGTACACCTAGCTTTACAGCAAAAACCGTTACAATTACAAATTGGCGTACGAATTGCGTCAGACGCGTGAACATTTTTTACATGTTTGAAATTACGTTGTAATGTTTTCGTATTCAATGGACAGAATATTAATTTAGATAGTAATTGTTCGATGATTTCAAGGAATCCTAAAAGAAATCAACGTATTTAGACCAAAACAACACGAAAACATTTTCAATCGTCGCCGCCGGCCGCATTCCGGTTGAGGAAAAACACAGAAATTACGTATTATTTTACTCATCGACTTGAATCCTGTACTAATTCTTATCACTTATTATATTGTTAACACACACAAATAGTTTTACCTGGGTTTGTTGTTATCACTAAACTTATTTCTTGAAAAAGACTTGTACCTGCCGCGACAGTTGTTTGGCAAAAGTGACAGTGAAAATATATTTTTTCTTAAATCATAGACTCATCGCTCCTAGGGTTGTCATACATCGAAATGTTCGGAATGTAATAACGAACCATAGTAAATCTATGGAACTAGGAAGTACGACTTCCGAACAACCGATAACCGAATAAACTGACACCACTACGTCAATCTGCCGCAGAGGCCCGAAAGTTCCCATCGGCCGTTCCACGGTATGTTTTTTTCGGTGACTTTCGGGATTTCAGCCGCTCCACCGATAGACACACAGGACAGATGGACAGACGGAAGGACGTACAGACACATTGACACGCAGACCGACAGACAGACAGCAGAGTGACAGCAATAGGGTTTCTAACTAATAATATCCTATTATCCTATTAATATTATAAATGCGAAAGTTTGTATGGATGTTAGGATGTTTGTTACTCTTTCACGCAAAAACTACTGAATGGATTTTAATGAAACTTTATAATAATGTAGTTTATACATCAGAATAACACATAGGCTACTTTTTATAACGATACTAGTGCTTTACCCGCGGTTTCACCCGCGTAAGTCCCGTTCCTGTGGGAATATTGTGATAAAAATTAGCCTATGTGTTATTCTGATGTATAAGTTATATTATTGTAAAGTTTCATTAAAATAAGACGTTTAGACGTGAAGAAGTAACAAACATACACACTCACTGTTTACGAACAACTAGCGCCATCTAGCGGACACTTGAGGCGACAGCGTCACGGGCAATGGCGACGTACAACCGCGCGCGAGTGGGGGGCGGACCGTGTGCCCCAACCCGATTTAGTCTTAAGAATCAATCGAAAACCTACCGGCGATCGAGTATTAATATACGTCTACCAAACGAAAAAGTAATTGTAAAAGACAATAATTAAATCAAAGTATATATATCTTCATCATCAAGTCTTTCCATTCAAACATCCTCAACACGACGAATGACCACCTCCTGCACACTCACAAACTTTCGCATTTATAATATTAGTAGGATAGTAGGAAGATAATAGTAGTAGTAGGATGATAAACAGGAGTAGGGAGTAGGATTCTCACGGGAACCGGACTTGCGCGGGTGAAACCGCGGGTAAAGCACTAGCGCTATTATAAAAAAAAAAAAAAAATATCCTTAAAACCCAAAAACGCACTTGCTAATGACTATATCATTGACATAATGTATGACTAATTGTATTACTTACCTCTGTATTTAATGTGCGACAAAAAATTAATAACATGTGAGTTATATGCTAGTGTTAAGTTCGGTTTTGTCACAACTGATGTTAGTAACCATTACTTTTTCGATATTATGTAATGGTTAAGTAGTTTCACCGGGACACTACATTATTGCTTTCGAAATATATATTACTATTTTAAATATTGAAATTAAATAATTTGTACCCTTTCATATTAAAAATTGACAAAAACTAAGAATTCCCTCGTCGTAAAACACAGGACAATCGCAAAACCGACAGTCCATTTTTTCTAAGGCTGGGCTTACATGAATAAATTTTTGAGATAAATCTAATGCGATAGAATAAAATAAAACCGAAATATATTTTAAATGTTTAATATTATAGGGAACGACAGTACAGGCTAATAAAAAATAAAAAACTTGTTTCACAAATCAGCCATAAAATATCATAAATATCAAAATAATCACTTTAAATTTGTTGTTACTTTTACAACTCGAGTAATACCTGAAGTATTTTCACAACCATTGTTTAAGGCATTTCTTAATTCCTATAAAATTAACAAACCTAAGCAGTACAAATTGTGTTATTCTATAGTGTTATTCTTTTACTAAACATTATATTATTATTAGAAATCAATATTGGTCTCATTTAAGGTGTAAACCTACTAGGTGTTACATAATTATAATATCACAACATTTTTGGCACTTTTTTTCTCTTATCAAAAATTAAATAACGCTTAGTATACCTTTATTTTAATCTTAATAATATTAATTACTCTAAAAACTTGAGATCAAGGTTAAATCTGAGATCTACATAATTTGTCAGTCGTTAACATTATACTTGTAATAAAAAATAATATAAAAATAGGTGGAGGTGACAGTTACTAAATAATCAGGTAAATAATAAAGGCTATAAATGAACCTACTATAAATGAAACCACAAATAGTAACAACAAACAACAAGTAGGTATTTTGTACCTACTAAAATAATATTTAAGAGTTATCATCATGAATTGAATGTACATATTATAGCATTTGCTAACAATAAACAATAAATCAAAGCACTCGTCATAGGCACCATATATTATTAGACGGAAACAAAAAAATAACATGATATCGATTCTTAAACCAAATTATAAATCAGAAAACTAAGATGAAAATAAAAAAAGAGTCAATAATTCCAACAAATTACACATTCTTCAGCAGGAAAATGATCGTAAACACATAGCTGACAATCATTGCACCAAAACTATGAAGTTTTCAATAAGTAAAAAATATCAGTTCTAGTCATGGCTAGCATTAAATGCGTCGGTCTTTCTGCATTATTCGTATGTAGTTCCTGTCGACATCCATAGCAATATTCAGTTATGACAAAGTGAGTTACAGGCCAAGGCCATTTAATATGATTGTAGTAACACTGTACAAAATCATATCTTGCAAGAATTTTATCAATATCGTAATAAATAACTATGCTGTAGCTCTTATGTAAGAGTTAAATCTGAAAAAAAAAGAAAATATAGTAGGTAATGTGCAACAAATATTACTCTATCAAACCTTTCAGTATATCGGTAAAACATTAGAATATAGAGAACTGCATAGATGCTTAAAAAAAATTCAATGGATTGCTTTAGAATTGAGAAAGAAATTATGGTCGAAGTAATTTCATACTAGGTACTGAAGAAATTAATACCTACATTATTTTTTAACTTTCTAGACATGGATCGCATATGAAATCAGGATATATTTGCTGACCAATACATTCGCTGCAATATATTTTTTTGCAAACCATACATGTCCCTTTTTGTCCCGAGATGGTCGTAAGACATTTCTGACATTGGACACCCTTTATTGTTTGAATTTTAAATTTGCAACGTCGAGTGCTTGGACCGTTATTGTCAACAGAATTACGATGAATTTCAGTTAAGACCTTTTTTGATTTTGGAAAGAACCTCCTCTCTTCTAATATCTTTATTTTAGGTTCATTTGTGGAACTAGTCTCTTTTGTAGGTAAATATTCTTCCAATTGCTGTACGCTAATTATTGGAAGCTCCATCGTATCAATGATTTCAACAGTATCAATTATTTCATTGATAGATAAAGAGCAGTTAGATCCAATTTCTGCTGTCGTTTGATCATCATTAATATCTTCAGGTTGATCAAAGGGTAGATTCATCACAGTTGAAGACAATAAAAAGGGATCAACTGAATTCATACCATCCATACCAGCAAGAGTTATTCTAGGATCTATCACATAATGAGGTTTTGGAGAAAAACACTCACACTGTCCTCTTTGTTCTCCACAAAAGCAGCTTACATCTCTATATGCTATTTTGTATTTGTCATTTTTGTCTGTTATTATCTGATGCAATTGCATAGTTCCTTTGAGAACTGGTAGTTTAGCTGGCAATATTTTTGATATGTTGTCAATATCGCTTTTTAAGATGAGGAACACTTTGGTTTTTTTCAAACAATCTTTGCACACTTCATAAGCATCTTTTGCATCTACTATATCGGTTCCAAGGCATACTTTTTTATCTAGACTTCGTTTCACGCTGCCACCGATACCGTCAGCTACACTTTTGCCATGATGCGCTTCATAAAACGACCAGGTCGAATACTTGAACCCGTAAGCCTTTGTGAAGTAAGCAAGTAAGTAGAAATTGTTCTTCTGACGGTACTGCGAAGAGGGGCCATCAGTGTAAAAATGAAATATCTCTACATTCGGTGTTCTTGTTTTTACCATTTCGATTATAGGAGATAGGTGAGCCCAAATCGCCGGTGGCTGGTGGCTGCTCTCGTCTGACATCGTACAAAAAGACTGTGCTTCACTTTTCGTATATACCATGCCTGTGTGCAAAGATATTTGACGTTTGGAGGCGCCAAAGTGCATGCTTTGAACTTCATTTGCCATTTTCGCTTCGTAAGATTCTGAGAAGTCACACACAATTAGACATTCGTTGTCTTTCAGCTCGGACACAGCTTTTTGGTATTGTTTCTGCATATGGATATTGTTAAAATGGTGTTTTTTAAATAGGATCATATCATTTTCGTATTTAGTTTTTAACTCTCTTATACTTCCCTTTTTAATCACTTTTTCGGTTCTCATGGTCTTAACTTCTTTCTTTGATCCTAAGTCTTTCTTTTCATAAGTATGTTCTTTCCTATCCCATTCCAGCCATTCTACTTCCTGGTTTAATTTCTCCTCTGAAGCCAGATTAAATTGTACCTTTCTATCTTTGCATTGGCGACATGTGTGGTACATGCAGTCGTAGTTGTTTGTGTCGCAACATATATTCGCTAAAGCGTCTTTTCTTGTGCCAATGATGATTCCGTGTTTTACCAGCGCTGCATGTAAATAGTCTATATTACTATGCTTGGGGCACAAACAAGTATTTCTCGAATTTATTCCTGGCGAAAGAATAAAAAATGGTTTGCTCCTGTAAAACGTTGTAAATCCGTAGCGGCCTCCCTCACTTTTGTATTTTTTAAAAGTGTTCACTAGTGTATCACACAAATATCGAATCTGTTTTTTGGTTTTATCTTTGGTTCTCGTTTCCTTTTTTCCTGCTGTATTACGGCTGACATCATCTCTCATATAAAATTTTCTTATTTCTGCGATCTCTGTAGGTTTTGTGCGTTTCTTCTTTTCTCTTACTTTGCCTTTTAAACCTAGCATTTTGGTAATAATCTTTTTGTTTTGGGAATTTTTCACGAGCTTTTTTAAAGTCTGTTTTTCTGTTCGCTTAGTGCAATTTTGATACGTTTTTTTTAGTGTATGTTCTAACATTTCATTCCTTGCTTTTATTTTTAATAACTCTGTTTCCAAATAATTTACTTCCTCTTTGTTCTGTTTCAAAAGCCTTTGATTACGTTTTTTATAAGCCTCTTTCTGTCTTTTTAGTTTTGTATTGTAAGTCATGAAACGTCTGCATTTATTCGTCAGGTATGTATTTTTCTTTTTAAGGTATTGAATAGTTTTTATACAATGAATTTGAGATGCTGATGATATATCTTCTGATTGTAAATTGTCGTTAGGTGCCACGTTGACACTATCCTGAACACTTTGCCTTTTTTTCTGTCTACTAGCATGTTTTTCTTTTCGCCAAACTTTTCTCCTGTTCTCAGCTTCTTCCAGAGTCAGTTCTGAAATTTTTTTTTTCTTTTGTTTTATTCTTTGCAAATTTTTTATTCTTTGTGCCTCAAGCTTATCAGGATTTTCCTTTTTCATCTTTTCTCTATACCTCCTAGACCTTTCTGCACTAGTGAGTGGCATCGTGTAACCTAAAATGTATTTAACGATTTTTAACTAATAAGACTTTTTAAGAATAGAGACAAATAAACTTTTAAAAAAGTAGTGCTGATTTGCACGAACCTTCTGATGATGAATAAACGTAGCACTGTATGACATAAAACCTATATATATATGATGCGTATTTGTAATTCATAAATATGTTTTGATATATTTACAAATCTTATTCTATGGACTTCAACGTCTGCAAATAAATGATTATTATTATTGTTATAAAACGACGTATTTTGTTATTAAAAAAATATTTAACTTACTTCATACTTAATAAACCTAAGCAAATAAACAATACTTTTTTTAAAAAATAACTCACTATTCAAACAGACCGACAGACATAATATAAAAAAGTAAATAAAAAAGAAGTGTAAATCGTAATGTAAACCTTGCTTTATGGTGTCGGTTTTGCGACTTTGTTGGTCAGCCTGGTAGGTCACGGGATAAAATGTCGCAAAACTGACGTGACGCTCTCTTCCCTTATTATATTCTGAACTGTATTCTAAAGAAAACATTTACACATAATTTGTTATTAACTATATTACGATTACATTATAAAATTGTTAATCTTTTAAATATCGTGAAATGATGTAAACTTACCGGAATCAGCAGTTATTGTGTCTCAAATCCGACACAAGAAATCTTGACGTTCGTGACACAACAAAATACACGTGTTGTTTACTCGGTTTCGTATCACAACTAGTTTTTTTTTATTTCGAACGGTGGATTGTAAGGTTAATGTTGCCAGTTCAGAAATGAAAAAATCCTTATTTATTATTTAAATAGCAGTTTTAGCCGTGACAAACCTGTCATGTCCGGTCGGTACCACTTTTTACATGTTTGTTGGAAATTGAATTGTGTTTAGGTGTGTTTTAGGTTTAAATTAAAAAGTACCGGAGGCGTTAGACGAGTCAGAGATTTTTCAAACCGCACCAAAAAGTCAATTGTATCGCGTACAAAATTTTTTCAGAATAGCTTTTAACATCGAGAAATTCGACTGGGGGACACGTCAAAAACTGACTTCTTGCTGATTAAATTGGTCATTATTTTGATTGCTCTCAATTTTTTCATATTTGTGGCACTTTATTTACTAGTTTAAAAGGTGTTTAATACTTAGAGTCATTAAAATATTCACCAGATCATATCATATCTTGTTAGTAATGCTTCAAACACAAGGGACAACCGAAAAGTGGGGGGTACATTTTTTTGTGAAAACGCTCATATACGTCATCTTTGCCAGCACCGGACTTCAACGTTTTCTTAATTTTATTCAAATGGGTTCTATAATAACCCATTAGGCTTTCCTTCTTCTTTTTTATTTCTTCAATAGTTGTTTGAAACGGTATTTTTTCCATTATTCGGCACCAAGCATCACTCTGCGTTCCTCGGTTCTTGTAACCTTTGAGTTTCGGATCCCACAAACATGGTCTGTTTGCAGAATTTCGAGAAAAGTAATAACTTTCTCGTTACTCCACTCCGTCGCCATAGTACGTATTTTAAAACAAAAACGTGTGATAATGAGGCAAATCCCTCGTACAAAAAACAAACACATCCGCTCCCGTTGCGCTCTCGACGCACACTGACAATACGTAGTGTGGCCACTTCATCGCATCAATTCTCGCATTAATCTCTTTGATGTACCGCCACTTGAGCTATCGCCTAACGCCGAACGGCATTGTTAATGCCATTGTCAAATTATCCCGTTAAGTTGTGGCTACACCTATGGTTAACGTCCATTAACGCGATAATTAATGGCATTTCCCGTTAGTGTGGCCCCAGCATAATAGATAAACATGTTCATGGTGTAAAACATCCAAGTTCAATAGATGGATGAAGGTTTCCACACGCCAGTTAAATAAGTTGAAGTTACTATTACATTTGTATGTCGGGAAACAGACAATAACATTCGTGTGCTTCAAGCTCTGTAAGATAATTCGTATATTGAAAATAGTGGTCATATAATTATTCGTCTTTCTAAAATCTTCTTCTCCCACCAGTATAACGCAATAATCCCTCATGGTGTAATCAGCTATTTTAGTATTTATGCCTTTTAGTAGTAGTTCTGCATTAGCGCCTGTTGTTATGTAATGGCAATATTCGTATTCACTAAAGGTTTTTTTCTGTTATTGAGAGGATGTTGTTTTTACTATTTGCGCTTACTATACATAGCCTGTGTTTTGTCTTCGGCTTGTTGCTCAAGATGACTTCAGTGGATACTGGATGGTCCTGGTATTGTGAGCATTGAGTAACAGGAGCTATGTTATCAGCTTCAGGAGATCCATTATTTCGGTGACAATTTTTATCCTCAGACAACTTAACTGTAGATTTAGGACTGGCTGAGCTAATTTTAACTTCAAGTCTGTATTTTCCAATATAACATTTTCTAACTCTTGTTGTGTGCTTTGTAAGTTCGACTTAAGTATATTTACTTCCTTATTCCCTTCTTCCCGACACAATGCAAGAACGTTGGTTGACACGTCCAAACTTTTGCCTAATAATTCCTCTGAGTCTGAGGAATTCAGGGAGATGCTCAGGTCTAATGTTTCTAAAGATTTAGATCTCTCTATCGGCTTTCTAAACGTTACATTGTTTATTTCTGCCATCTGTGACAATCTCCAATGTCCAAAAAGAGATCACAAGTTGCTGTCAAGTTAGTCAAGTTGTAGTTGAGCAAAAAGCTATTAGGCAAGCAAGGTAAACGATCGATTCTCGGCAATGAAGAGTACAGCATGGATGTAACAAGATACACGTAGCGGCACCTATCATATGACGATAAAGTTCGATGAAAATCGATCAGCCAGTCAGTCAGTCAGTGTGAGTTATACAGATGCTGGGTAACTGCGTCCTTTGCTGCTACAGATTAGGTCGAATAGATGGCGCTGATTTAAGCTTTGCTTAGAATGATACGGCAGAATTTGAAAGCAAGGCCGATGGCACAAAAGTCAATAATATAGTCACTGCATTCAATACAACGTCCCAATGTTAACGGTTTATATTGCAGATTGTGTTAGTACAGTTCTCATTCGCCGATATTGGCACTTTAACACTAATATAATGTTTGAAACCACTGTAAACACAATATATTTTGTTCCCGCGATAACACTGATTTTAGATATTAGATCGTAATGACTCCAATTGTCAGCAGTTATGATGTCTTTTTCTCACTACTAACGCACAATACACTGAACTTTGAGCACATTTAGAATTATTGAAAATTAATTATCACAGCGAGTTAACTTAAACTAGATAACACATACAGCGCCACCTAGCGATAATTTTTTTTTTTGTATTTGCAAGCTATCTAAGAGCCCAGGAAACGTATCCCTAGGAGTGTGAGAGTCTAGTGGGATGACTCTCCACACACTACTCCTTTGTACCTTCTTTCCTTAGCGTTTTTATTGATATCACTCATTACCATTCTCCCACAAGTGGGTGGTGCCTGTCCGGCCTTTTGCATAACAGTGATGGTGATATTGTAGGATGACGTGAGAGGGCTGCATCTGATTGTGGGAGTCTTGCAACAACTTGGGCTTCAGAGAGAGCATATTGATCATTGGAGTGGTAATAGTGGGTCACCCACTTGAGTCCCCCAAGCGAGTCCGTATTACAGTCAACACCAAGTGTTGTATTGAAATCATGAGCAATGAGGGGCTCATTCCCCCAGTATTTAGGGACTAGCATCACAGAGCAGAGGAATACCACGGTAGACATCTGAATGGAATTGATGAGAGACAGTAACTAGATATGTTAAGTATTAGTTTTTCTTTATCTACTAACTCGTTGAAAGGCATGGATTACTGACGTCATGTTAAAAAATCTGCAAGCGTGACAGGTCTTCCCTGATGCTCAATGCTGACCCACAGAGTTGAGTTCAATCTATACAAGGACAGGTTCATCCGCTCTAAGTAACAATACTCGATAGGCTTTTGTGGGAACAATAGGGCCTGGTGAGTTTGGATGGTCAAGTTGGAATCAAGCATGACAACCCCGACCCATGTGTCGGTCCCATCCACCACTAGTCGTGTCTCTCCAGGGGAGCTTAAGTAGGGTGTCTTGTTGCAAGTAGACGCACTTAAGCTTTTCATGTCGATTAATACGGTGGCCACTGGACGGTCGGGGCAGACAGCTATGCTACTATTGATCATGACAGTTGCCGAGGGGAGAGAGAGTGCTTCCATGGTTATGTCATGGTAATCAATCTCCCTCATCCTTGTATAGAGTTGCTTCATCTTTTTGGTTAAAAGGTAGTCCAAGTTTGTCTCCAACAAGGTTGGGCGTTTGGGCGTGACCTTGAGGTTGGCCACTAAGACCACTAACTCCCTACATTTATCAGGACTGATGCTGGTGAGGTATGTCCGCTGAGACCCTTCGTGAGCCCTGAGGTGGTCGGTGAGATGTGACTCCACTTCTTTCTCGAAGAACGTCGTCTTCTTTCTCGATTATTTATGTTCTGTAATTTGTATGGTGTACAATAAAGAGTATTCTATCTATCTATCTAACGTCCATTCTTGATAGGGTGACATCCCACCGGAAGGGAGATCTCTCCATAAGGTGATAAAGGAGTCTATCTTCTTTAACTGAGAGCGAGAGGGGTGCACCATCACCATCCAAAGAAAAAGTAGGGGGCATATGCCTTTTTGCAGGGTGAGCTGCAAAACATGCACCCCTGTCTAGGACAATCTTAGGATCGAATAGCAGTGCAGAAACTGAAAAAACTCAGTGTCTGGAGAAAAGTCCTCTCGGGGTGAGATGGCTCTCCAGATGTTGCAGTGACCCCCTGTGAGAGTAGAATGGTGAAACCACAAGAGGTGGGCCTCGGGTCTTGTAAGCTCTTCAAGAGCTTTCACTCCCCGGATTTCACTCTGATCTTCAGGAAGGGACAACACCTCACCCTGATTCCAAAGTTTTCGTGCAACTTGCAGAGACTGTCACTGATGTTGGAGAGTTGTTCCGGGGTCCCTTCAAATTCGATTGGGAATTTGGAAATCCTATATGTTTGTCGGGCTGATTTTAACCCTAGCTCACTAACCTTATTTTCGAGTAACGCTGTAACTAACCTTTCGTCTCTGAGACTACGAAAAAAAAAGCATTACTTTTAAAAATCTGTTTAAGTTTCTTAAATAAAATTAAATTTCACAGTAATTAAGCTTTTAAAGTATCATATAATAATAAAAAAAATAGAAATATCCTAATCAGTGCAGGAACTACACATAGAAACTGTATGTTCGCCACAAATGGCCCTCTTGCAGCCCTTGCAAAAGTATTTGGTCATACGACGTTTTTTCGCTGGGCAATAACTGCAAATTTTTCGGTTTCTTGGTTGTTCTTGACTGGACTGTTCGTCAGAAACATCAATTTTTGGAATTTCGCTGATAATTTGCTTCAAATTACGCTGCAAAGTCACAGTGTTATATCGCTCACGAAGCCAAGGTGCCATAAGTTTATCTGCCATTGCTAAGGCAAAATCCCTTCTTTTTATAGGTGTTTTATTATTACGGATCTCGTTAGATACGTTCAGGACATAGGCATTAATTATAGATATGTTTAGTATACCGTAAAACAAGCACAGCGACCATCGGTTGGTTTTACGGCTTGTGCTCATAATTGAGCACATCATCGACTGCTCCTTTTGTTGAAAAAAATGTAAAATTCAATAATTTCCGTTTTTTTGAGCTGTTGCTAATAGCAGGTTGGTCATGAGTCGTAGATAGAACTTCGATTACGCCCGCGACGTGAAACTAACAATTCGTCCCCCGAAGAGTCTGAAGCTTCTTCCTCACTTTCCTCATGTATTTCCATCTCAATATTATTCTCTTCCTCAGAATCAGATGAATGAGGTTCATTCTCGGGTAATGATTTGGTCTCCGATTCAGCTAACTATTGCACAATTTTGCCTTCTACGCTTCTCAAATCCATCTAAAATAGAAAATAAATAAAATTAAGACAAGAAAAATACACAAAAATATTGTAAAACTCAGTACAAAATATAAAAAAAACAACATAGGTTAATAGAGGTCACGTCATAAAACCATAACAGTAATTATTCATTCGTAAATAATGAAAGTTATTAACTTTTCTAACAAATAAAACATAAACAGAAGCATAAAAGTATGTACAACTTTACTAAAAAAACTTACAGCATTACTAACCTTTCGTTTGTGAGACGACGATCACGCGATATATGTCCACCTAATTATCGTGCATCCGCAATGAGTCCTTGCGGGTCACTAATTTCACTATCCAGGAAGGTACTAAAAAAGTGCGGGGAGGGGGGCCACGGGAACTTGGCGAAATGGCGAAAGCGCTAGGTGCGCGTCGTCTATTATACGAATGGTTAGTGATCTACGGTTAAGGTAAAGGGTCTGTTCACACAGACCGGCTCGGAGAGCATCGGCGCGCATTTTTCTTTTCACACAGACCGGATCGTATACGCTTGGAGTTGGTCGGAGCGGAGTCGTCAACTATTCCACATAGACCGGCTAGAATCGGCCTGAAAGCGGATGCGCTCGGAGCCGATCGGATGTGCTCGCAGCCGGTCGGATACGCTCGCAGCCGGTCGGATGCGCTCGCAGCCGGTCGGATGCGCTCGGAGCCGGTCGGATGCGCTCGGAGCCGGGTGGATACACTGCAAAGGCAGTACCAGTATTCCACGCAGTCCAAGTTTTGTTTTCGGTGTTAACGTGTGCTTTTCGGAACATGGATTTAGATAGCTCCGATGAAGAAATATATTTGCTAGCAAGATTGTTTGAAGCTGAACAAAACAAACGAAAGCGCAAGCGAAGACAAATATGGGCAAAAAATATTTGGAAGAATCGATTAATCCATGGGGAGTTTCACACCATTTTCGAGGAATTGAAGAATGACAGCCTTAAATTTTATGAGTATTATCGTATGGAATATTGGCAATTTTTAAAATTGACAGATTTGTTAAGAGTACATATAACAAAAAAGACTACAAATTATCGTTGCACCATTCCAGCCGAAGAAAGATTAACGGTAACTTTAAGGTAAGTAAATAAAAAACAATCATTTTATAATAATCATCTTATTCAGGTCACAAGATCACAGCCGAAGCTTTGTTAACGTATGTTGCCGTTATTGTCCTGATTGATTGAAATATCAAATATTAGACAGTAAAAGAAACAGTTATTAAACTAAACATTGCTTAAAATTAAATGGTTAAAGTTAAAGATTACACCTAATTGAATGGCTGAATGTAATTAAATAGTGCAGATTTGACTTTCATTATTTTGATTGTCTGTGTTTATTAATTATTTTGTATTTTGTGTGTTTGTACTGTACCCGTAAGTAGTCTGATCTGGATAGTTTTGACAAATATAGGTTTCGTTTGATAACTGATGGTAAGTAGATGGATTAGAGGATGGCGGAGAATTTATTGGCAAAGAATAATTCATATCTGCACTATTTTCATACAGACTCAATTCAGCTTCGTTAACAATGTCAAAAACGCGCTTTTTAATTCGTGCTTGAACTTCTTTTGGAAACGTTTCCACTGTATCTGACATAGACAAAAAAAAATTGCGTAATGCCTTGTCAAAGGGTTTAGTATTTTTTTTTTCTTCAAGATATTCTTCGAAAACCGTAGCAACATCTTTGTTTAAGCGTGTTCTCTTTTTCGAGTCGGAAGTACTTGCAAGCGATTCAACTTCGGAATGGTCAGAACGTTTAGATGATGTCGATGCTGGTGGTAGTGGTGTGCCAGGTTCCGATTCATCCGATGATAATGTAACATTAGATATTTGGTTCCGATTACGAAAAAACGGTATTATAAAAGAAAGTTCTTTTTCAAATTTTATTAATTTGGATGATGTCGCACCATCGCCACTCTTCCCTTTTCGGTTATGATAAGCTTTTCTGAAGTTATCTCGCAGTTTCTTCCAACGATCCATGCACTGCCTAACTGGAAAGAATAGAAATAAATAAATTAAAAACATCACCCTCCTTTAGTTCATCGGGTAAATGAGCATGCAGTCAGTGGACTGTTTTCTTTAATTTATACTTCGTTTTGGCGCGGCAATGTTATATTTAGATTTTTTGTTTGTTTTTACAGATTCCTCATTACTGGTTGCAGTTTCAAAAACTTGTCATTTAATTTCCGAATGGGAATTTCTACAGTTCATTCAATAATTCATGAGACAATCAGAGCAATTTGTGATGTTTTGATGCCCTTAGTTATGCAGATACCAGATGAAGAAATGTGGGACAAGGTCTCTCGTGATTTCTTTAATATTTGGAATTTTCCTAACTGTTTGGGCGCTATAGACGGAAAGCACGTCAGTATACAGGCACCAGATAATAGTGGAAGCTTATACTATAATTATAAAAATTTTTTCAGTACAGTGTTACTAGCTGTGGTAGACGCGAAATACAACTTTTTAATTGTTGATGTCGGATCGTATGGTAAAAATAGCGACGGTGGAATTTTACAAAATTCAAAATTTGGAAAAAAACTGAACACTAATAAGTTAAAGCTGCCCCCAAATAAACCTCTACCGAATACCACTGAAAGCTTACCACATGTTTTCATAGGAGATGAAGCATTCCCTTTGAGCAATAACATATTGCGGCCGTATCCGAGAGAACAAACAAGAACAGACTTATCAAAAAAAGTATTTAATCTGCGTTTAAGCAGAGCAAGAAAAGTCGTAGAATGTGCATTTGGAATGCTAACTCAAAGATTTGAGATTTATCAAAAACGAATGAAAATCCAACCGAAGTACTGTGACTTAATTATATTAGCAACTACATGTTTACATAATTTTTTAATAGAAAATCGGACGCCATCACCAGGACAAGAGAATGTTCTTCACAGCAATATGAATTTATTAACAGCGATAACAGACAATAATGATGAAAATAGTTCTAATATCGACGCAGGTATAACCATAAGGAATAAATTTAAGGATTATTTTTCAGCAAGTGGTGCTTTAGATTGGCAAGATCAAGTGGCCACTCGAGTTTCTTAAGTTATATTTAATAAAAATTGTTCGCTACTTCTTGAGTAGGTATATTGTAACGTTCAGATACTCAAACGATTTTTACGAGTAAAGTTAGGGTACATTTAAACTCATGTTATTCCTGTTTTGACTTTGAATTTAACAAGTCACGGCAAATTAAGAAGCCCTTACTTTAGAATTCGTTCGAATATCTGGAGATAGATGTAAAACAATAAAATCTTAGTAGGTACTTACCACTTAACCCCACACATTTGCTTATTTCCTCCCACGCATTGTCTTTCATTACCCGATCGCTATACGATGGCTTGGTTATGTCAAATAAACACTCATATTTTGACACTAGTATTATTAATTTTTCGTCAGTCATGTTTTCCTACAAGTGCATACAACTGTTCCGTTTGAAAACTTCGAACACAAGTGATTCGAGACACGATAGAAATACAATAGGGGCGCGAAAGCCGGCTGTCGCTTGCTTGTTGAAAGCAAAATGGCGGTCGGCGTGGTGCGACGGGCACGCAATCGGAACCGATCGGCTGCGCGAGCGAGAAAGAGCACGCAATCGGAGCCGATCGGCTGCGCGAGCGAGAAAGAGCACGCGATCGGAACCGATCGGCTGCGCGAGCATTAAAGAGCATGCAATCGGAGCCAAACGGCTGCACGATCGAGAAAAAGTACGCGATCGGAGCCGGTCAGCTCCTCTTATTATTTCACACCAAGCGCCTTCAAGCATTCTTAATGACAAAAGCTGTGCACATAAAAAAATAAACCTTAATACACATACTAAAAACTCTGTTTTCATCGTGATAAGAATCTGCTCTCCTCTCCGAGCCGGTCTGTGTGAACGGACCCAAAGGATATCTCAAACGGTCCTGAAGAGTGAGTTAGATCAATTTTCTCCAGTCGTATGCATGGGATAATTAAGATTAGACTCAGGAATGGGACTAGCGTGTGCATCGGTTGAGGAGTAGTGTTGTACTTGGTAAGTATTCTCCTAGTATTTGAACGAGTATCTTTTGCTTCTTGAGAGACTGTTGGCATCATCCATAGCCTTCTCTATTGTCTTCTACAAGCCATGCTATTAGGTTTGGCAACGTCGCATGGTTTGGTTGGGCGTGAACCGATTTTTAATGCGATTTTGCGATAGTGGCGATTATGGACATAACCCACCCAAATAAAACAAATTTAATAAAAATTTACAAATAATCTTTTTATTAAAATAACATTTTTAGAGAAATTGTTTAAAATTATATTTGACAGAGTTTTACAAATTGTAAAATATAACGATTTTAACGAGTGCCCGCCCTACTTCACAACATCCATCAACATCTATAAAAAAATTGTCTGCTTGCAAACTTAAAATTGTTAGGGAAGACAACATGCTTCGCATATCATGTCATTTAAAGAAGTTTGAAGAGCATATAAATGAGAACATACAAATTTTACAGAATCTGTGGGCAGTGACAGTCCCCCTTGTTGCAAGTAATTAAAATGTTCATCATTTATCCGCTGGCTTGCTTTTGCTTGCAAAAAAACCGTCGAACTTTGCTCATGACATTTGACATTAAACACTCGGCGCAGCCGCCCTCATTAAAACTTGATTTACAATCGATCCGAGAGACCTAGCGTAATTTTGTTTATTGTTTTGTGTACACAATAAGATAAGGAAAAAAGTAACGTTTGTTATTTTAACAAAAGTTGTGTGTACAATAATATGAGAGGCTAAAGTTAGGGTCGAGCATATTTTGCCGGTTTCAGTCGAATAACGTGAAATTGTGAAAAAATCTGCGGGATAGGTATATAGGTTTTCATCATTTTTATAAACTAGACTAGTTATTTGTACTATTGAATAAGAAACAATAACGATTGTGGTAGAAAATCTTCATTAAAAAAATAAAATAATCCACACGCCGCCGCACGTACGGCAAAATCATCGATTTACGACGCCAAAAATATTTCTGACGAAAATTTGTTACATTTAATTATTTAAACAAATTTATGAGTGGCTATTACCTATACTAAGCAGTTTGACGTTTTCTAACTCAACCCACGGACCTATAAGTACTGATTTTTATTATATTGAAATTTTATTCCTATATTTAATTTTTGCATTGAAATAAAACAACTCAAAATAAATCGTAAACTTTGTATTGTTAAAAAAAAACATTATTAATCATCTTCTTCGTCATCGTCTTCCTCATTCTGATCGTTACCTAAATATGTTGGCATCGTGAGCATATTCATAATTGTATCATTGAAACCTTTCATTGGTTTTTTTTTCACTGATCGATGTTGACTTATCAGGGGATCAGAGTTAATACATAGCCAGTGTAAAATGTCCGTGTTAGTATTAATTCTTGAGGTTTTTCGTGAGTGCATGAGTCGTATGTTTTTATATTCTTTTTGAGAGGCTTCCAATACGTCCTCGGATAGCTGACCCACAGGTAGAGGTAGCTGACTTATGATGTCGCTGCTGTGGATAAGTAGTTTATGTACTGACGCACTCATCTTGTACCATCCATACAGTTCAATGCATTTCTTTGCTGTTTCCATACAATATGGTTTGAAAGTGTTTATGTTGATGTAATGGCAACTGGAAATTGTCTTTAAAATATTTGAAAACCTTTCAATTAATTCTTTATCGATTCCAGTAATTTCAGCAACTAGGTATCTCTGGATTTTCAAAAAATTTCCGTGCCGTGTTGTCGTCATTTGTGTTTCCACCTCCTTGCTTAGGTTGGTCCACTACTAAACTCATCTTCTCTTAAAACCGGTCCGTTATATTTTTCTTCTTCTCTTTTACTTGATTCTTCAATATAGTGCCCTAGCTTGCCATTGTTTAATATCAATTTTATATGCTATATGCAAAAGATATTCGAAACACCTTAAATAGGCATGTAAAATAGATATGCCATACTTATAGGCAGAAACATCGCAGGATCGTTGTAAGACCTTATCCAAGTTGTTTATGTCCTTCGGAGTTACCTTACAAATGCATGCCTGAGACGATGCAGTTTGTGTAAGGACATTGCATGTTTTGCCATCCATCATTGTGCAAATTGGAATATGCTTAAAGGTAATTAATAATTCTTGGAGGCTTACTGTTGTTGATGTAACAGCTCGCAGCTGTTGTTCAGTAGCATCGAATTCTTGTTTTATGGTCTGGTATGGTTTCTTTAATTAACTTGAAACCAATAGGACGACACCACTTTGTCGATGATGGGCTGGGGTTTTTCCAAAATATAATTTTTTCTTCTTGATGGAATATAGACACTTCGAGAGGAACAATAGTGCTTAATATAATATTCGAATCGGAGTACTTTGGACTGTCTGCGAAGTGCTGTTTATAAATGCTGTGCCCGCCACTACCACTTATAGTAGACATCAATTTCGAATACTTCTGGAGGAAGATGAAGAGAAATAACTTCTTGTTGCACTTCATATAATCTTCGGACAGTGTGATCAAGTAAGTTTTGCATAGGAATCCTGGCTTCGATCTCCGAAACAGTAATATTTTCGGGATAGCAAGTTTGCTGTATCTGGAAGATTTGATTATAGGCAGGGTATATATTAGCACCTCTAGCTTTAGCTCCTCTTTGTACTTTTATATAATCTTCTTTTGTCATACTAGTATCAACAATAAGAGCTAGCGCTTCCACAGGTGTGTATGGTGTGCAAGAGGGCTTGTTGTTTTTTGACTGCTGCATTCGTTTCAAACTTCTTGGTGACGACTCTAGAGCTAATTTCATCACTTTAGCAGCTTTGCGTTTTCCCGATACAACTGAGCTGGATTCAGTTGCAAATGAAAGTTGTTCCGGAGAAAGACCTTTCACAAGATTTTGCACAGATCTTTGTTTAGAACGCAGCGATGAGACCCCAAAATTCTTCTTTGGTCGTCCTGAAACCGGTTTCTTACTAGGCGTCTGTTGGTCTCTTTGTATGTTCGGCATTTTGAACACTTCATTTAACCAATCGTGATGATTTTTAATCAGTCGGTCATGGATGCGATGGCATTGTTTCCATTTTGCAAATAACTTTGCCACAAACACTTTAATTTTCAATTTGACCGATTTTTCAAAGTCTTCACCATATTTTATAATGTTTAATTTGTTCAAAATATACTTAAGTAAATGTTCATTGCATTTAGGCAAAGAAAATTTAATAAAACTTTCACTTTAAAAAAAAAATACAATTCTATTCTTTTAACACTTCGCATTTCCACGTTATCATTTCGACTACCTGAAACAAAAACAACAAATACTCAGAGATGTGTATATACGTGCAGCTAAAACAGTTTCCTCGTAATAACAACAATCAGAGTTATCGATAATAAACAAATTTAAACTGGTACTCGTTGGAACTTTTTTGAAAAGCTTCTACGAAGTATTTTTCTACAGCAAATCAAGATTATTGTAAGTCTATCAATATATTTAGATTATTTTCTATGTTTAAAGCGTTGAAAGAACTCAATAATAGGTTTAAAATGAAGTACTTACCACATGGTAATGGATCCGGGTCCGTAGGTTACGCCCCCAGTGTGTTTTGCCCCCGTGGTGGAAGCCCCCGATTTCGTTTTAGTACTATAATATTTATTAGTTAAATATTTTTATCAAAAGTACAGTCAGATAGCAAAGTGTAACCTATTATAAAAAATGTCTAAGTCATGGTTCATTATTAAAATCAAAATCATAGTTTATTATTATAAATCTTTATTAACAATGTCGGTGTAACAAACGTTTGCTTATCTAATAATAGGTACTAATGGGTAATAATAGGTAATACGTAGGTACTTAATATGTAATAAAAATTAAATTAAATGTCTAATAAATAATAATAGGTATCTACGTAAATACAACTTTGATAACAAATAAAACCAAACATTAAAATAAAGCAACAATAACATGCAAAATCACAGATACGAAATTAAAAATCACAGTTTAAAATTAGGATTATTTTAAGTACTTATATACTATTTACGTACTAAGTATATAGGTAGGCATCTACTTAAATATTTAGAAGATTGGTAACAGAATGTTCAAACACTAAAATATAATAAAAACAATTAACATTTAAAATCACAGATAACAAAAGTAACAAAAGAAGAAAAACATAGTAAAAATATTAGGATGATTTGAACTTTGTAATTAAATTATGTAATTTAAGTCATTTATATGCAGTGACTATGGAGGTTACAACATTGATATAGATATAAAATTAAAATGTAGTAATTATGTAACAATAAACATGCAAAATCATTATTTTTAAGCTAAGTAAGTAGGTGATTATTTTTGCTTGACTTGCACATACGGACGGATTTGTTCCAAAAACTCCATAATTGTAATTTGTTTCTTTTCATATTTGTCTGTCAGCTTAGCAATGAGTTTGTCATTGATTATTGAAGATTTTTTCCTTTTACATATAGGACTGTCATTTCTTCGTAATCTGAAAGTATAAGATAAAGATTATTTACTAAGAGTAAAAAAAATGAATTACTGATATATTAAGCGTTATGTAAGTAATCAGCATTTTACTTCACTTGACCTGTGCTATACGTAGAAATATCAGTTGTTATAATTTCCAAAAACGATAATAATGATGGTTTTCGGCCCAGATAGCACTGAAGCCGTTGATTCCAGGCCTCCACTAAATTTGTGGTTCTATGTCGTTCTTTATAGCAACACCACTTTGAGATCATCCCCGGAGGCTCAAGCCATTGTTCAACGAAATAATCGTTGAATTGGGTGACTTTTTCATCGGGAATACTGAAAACAAAAATTATGATATATATGACATGTCGTAGGTATATACCTAAGCATTATTTTTATTTTTGCGTACTTATAAAATATGAGCTGTTAAAACTTTAAAATAAAATTAAAATTAAAATTACCTGTTTTCCATTACGGAAAGCCAACCATCTTCTATATCTTCTTTAGGAAGAAATGCTAGACAGGTGCACAGTTTCACATACAATGTTGTTTCTTCGTGTGCCAATAAACCTAAAGACTTCGCTTTTCTGTAAATGGCTCTTTGGAAGTGAACATTACAGCCATGTATTGTGACCGCTGGCAATACCTCTTTTATTGCCAGCATTGTAGCTAATTCAAAATCTACAGTGAATTTCATGGGGCTGAAGTCCGGCACAGCTTCTTTAATTTTTTTAAACATGACTTCATATGTACTTTTTTCTTTATTAACTAGTAGCACATAAAATATAGGCACAATATTGGTTGCTTGTGCATCACTTCCCATATCTCCATGAATGGTAAATATTTGGTAAAATGGACCTGGACAACAATCAAATGTACCATCCCCGAAGTAGTGTTGTATATTTTTGATGTGTTTTAAAGCCTGTGCTGATACGAATACTATAATTCTGTTGTCGTTCTCACAGTAATCAACTAATAGATATTTTTGAAAAATCTCAGGTATAATGACTTCAGCTGGATTACGAAACTGTGTCTTTTCTACATTTAAGGCTTTCTTTCGAGTATTCATCGAAGGCTGTGTCTGTGTTTTTTAACTCGGCAAATTTTGTTTCAAATTTTTGTTGTATAGAGCTCGAGAAACTCGTTTTCACTTCCTTTTTTAATTTTTCCATAACAACTCTAACTTCATTTTTCATTAAGTTAGGTTGACACTCAGCATTATGACACTTTTGGATTTGTACATTGTCACTTTCCTCACTTAATTTTATAGAACCACTACACTTGCCATGTCTTTTATTTACGCATGTCCACACACTCGATTTATTATTTTTCCTATGAAGATTATAAGCAAATTCGACATGTAGTAACGTTCTTCCACCTAGTTTATTTGAAATTATTTTGTAATTGGTTTGTGCTAAACCCCGTGAAGGACCTGGACTTGCCATTTTGAGTTAACATGACCGACTAAACTTTCTTATCAGTAACATATTGCAACTATGTGGGAAAGGGATAGAAATAGTGCCCATCGCTATGTTTGCTATTTTCACTGTCCGTCACCCTGGACTCTATTGTTTTCAACCCTATCTTTCCCTTTCTTTGACTACCTATCTCTTTCTTTTAGAATTCGGTCTGGCTATTGTGTAAAACCAGTTTGGCCGGGCACGGGCGCCTCGTTTAGACAAAGTACAAAGTAATGCATCTAAAGTAAATAATTGTAATATAGTAATAAAGTGAATATCCTTGTAGCATGTTTATAGTATCCAATATTGTGTTAGTTAGAATACTTATTTAGTAAGTTTGTCTACGTATTTGGTTCCGAAACACTTTTTTCATCGTCTGTATCTAGTAAAAAATATTTTTATTTCGGCGAAATCAACTATAATAACTTAATTTAAAATCGGGGGCTTCCACCACGGGGGCAAAACACACCGGGGGCGTAACCCACGGACCCATGGATCCATATTAAAAAACAAGATTTCACTTCAAAACAACTGCACATCGACACAAAGTATTCGCACCGAGTTTAGTAGAATACTGGCGAGACGCCTAACAATAAGCGAAGAGTCGAACAATAGCGGCTTTTGTAAACGGGTCTCACTCGCAAATAAAATATCTTTTGTTGATTTTTGACCATTGAAGGGTAGAAAACACCAAATGTATGTAATTAGCGTATTTCTATGATTTTGTTTTAAATGCTTTTGTAGTCGTAAATCGAACGTTTTGCCTTACGTGCGCCGTTGCAGAATTCACCACTAAAAATAATAATAACATTTTATTTCAGGTATAAACCCATAGCAATTACAATTAATACACACAATAAAATCAATACAAAAAAACAACACAAAAATCAAAACAAAAATCTTCAAAAAAAAAAAGAAACAAACTAGTTGGACAATCATAGCCAATTTACACAAAAACTATAAAACCTAGAACAGAAATATACATACGATAAGAAAGGCCAGTGTCGCGTACACGACGCACTCGACGACGGTTTATAGGGAACTTTAAAAGTAAATAAAAGAAAGTGATTCAGTTTCATTACTGAAAACCATCGCCACTCGTTCGATGTCCACCGCGCACAGAATGGATTGAAAGCAGCACAGTGATTTTATGCTCCATTGGTGTAATTGCCGTATGGCGTTCCAGTGTGAGGATAAATAAATAAATAATAAATTACATGGAAGGTCTTGTAACAATTTGCGCGCGAACGCGGGCGCAGCGTCAGCGCATACGTCATGCGCACGTCTTGGAGTCAGAAAAACAACTGGGGTCCCCCCTTTTTTTTATGAATTGCTTCTCGCAGTTAACCTTGAGAGGTCGTGACTACTTAACCGGACTATCCTGTGGTTACCTTAAGAATTCTTAAAGCCTCCAGCCAGGGCTACATCTAGATTAATACTTAGCGACTGCACGCTAAGCGCACCCCATGTGGGGTATAAACCTCGGCTTAGGGCGTCGCTGGGAGAGGGCAGCAAGGGGACAGGCTGGGTCGAATTAGTAGTATTAATGCTTTGATGAGCGCGGCGTTTCCTAGGACTATCTCTGAGAAGAAAGGCCGAAACAAACTCAGAGGTCTCAGTCGGGGAATTTAAAGCTACAGGCTCAGCTACGGCGCGGGCTGGCACTTCAGCGGGCAAGGGTCGGGGGGGAGAATTTACTTGGGGGCGTCGCCTCGGCGGCGAGGTCGGGATGTCGGTAATAAAGTAAGTAAGCTAAGTATATAAAATACACATTTTAAGTAAATTAATTGCTCTTATAAGGTAAGTTGTCATAGAATTCATGACAATCTATGGGTATGACACTTTTTAATTGTTGTAAATGTCATACTTTGATATTGTGATTGGCAATTTCTCATTAAAGAGCTGTGGAGGAATAACTTGGCCTTTGTTGTAATGGCTGAAATTCGTCATTGTAGTTCAGTTTGTATTCAATAGTACCATTGGGATTGTACTTAAGAACTCTGATGTCCACTACGCGCTTTGCGCCAGTCCCTCTTCCGGGGCGGATTGTATCGTAAATAAGATTACTTTTAATGCTATAATCCTTGAAAAAAGTGTGGTCAGCCGTTACTACTTCATATGGAGATGGATTCCGCCTAGCTTCTTTGGTAACTGAAGAGTACCTATTGACTAGGTAAAAATATTTCCCGATCTTTTAACTTTCTTTCAATTACGGAGTGAACTGAATCGACCTCCATTTGAGTGTGGCCTTTTTCTAAAAAAAATTGTGTGATGACCACGTTTTTTTCCATCGACAATTGCAGAAGAGCGTTCGAAACTACGACATTTCGGTTTTGGGATGTACATCCATCAGTGAAAATCACGACGTTTTTAGGACTTTCTTCTATGAGTTTCTTCAAATAATCGACAAAAAGGAAGCGTACGAGTATGTTGATGCTTTTAAATCTGATGCTGTCTCATCAAACCAATTTTCAAACGCACTTTACGTCATTAGTACCCAGATTGTATACTGTAAAATTATGAACCATTAACTTGGTTTTAAAATACAATGCACTGGCTTTTAAAAATGGACATAATTTCACAGCTTGTAAATCGGATGTTACTACGTGAAGCGTTCCTTTTTTCGCAGCCTCTTTATCTAAAGTCTTTTCCTGTCTTGCTAAATCTTTTCGTGACACATGTTATTGATATATTTCCTCTGTAATATTGCCAGCTTTGTATGAACAACATAGATCACACGCATCTTTTTTTGGTTGAAATAAAGCTATGTTTTGTTATAGTCTAAGATCCCGATATAGAACGACCTTCACCGAGATGCTTATTTAATTAAACGTATTTTATATTTAATTTAATATGTCAATAAATATAATGCATATGGGTTGCCTAGCAAATTTCAGTCCAGAGTATATTTAATTAATAATTAAAAAAAAAATTTTTTTTTAACATTTCACCGGTATGATTATTAGATAAATTCTATATTAATCGAAAGTATGAAGCCCATAGAATATGCAAACGTTAGGTTGCCTATTCTTTTCCGGTCACAACTATCGGGTTGCCAGGTATAAACAGGTAAATCTATAATAGCATTTTGCAACGGTCTGTTTATTGAATGAAAATTAAATGAAATTAAAGATTATTTTATTCTGAACACGGTGGTATAAGGTTGCCTGCGAAAAATCAGTCCAGAATTGCGGTTGTCGAATTTTAAAAAGTAAAATATTGCTCCGAGTGAATGTGTGCGACTGAGAGGTCCCAACCAACCATCCCATGCGATAGACACTAAAGTTTATATGTGACACTAAAGTTTATATACATCTTTAGTAAAAAAGAAGGTTATAGTGATACATATATAATACTACCCGATTAAAAATATTGATTGAAAAATTTTTTAAAAATTTAATACATGCAAATTATAAATCTATATATGTAAACAGAGAAATTGAAACTATTGAAAAAAATTCAAAACCCATAAAAGTGAAATTTTTTTCAATCAATATTTTTAATCAGGGTAATGTTGCAAATTTTATTTTTAATATTAGAAGACAAAATAAAAAAACAACAATTAAAAAATTACTTTTATTTGTTTTAAAACATTAAAAATACAATATTTTTTTTTTATTATTCGGAATCCGAGTCGTTGGACACAAAACTATGATCTTCAACTTCTGAATCTTCTTCGTCATCACTCTCTGTTTCACTTCTTTCGACAATGTCTTTTATCTTTAAAGGTGTATGATCCCCAATAAATCCTACTGGTTTTAAATATTCATCTAAGAACCAACCGCAGTTCTCAGGCTGAAGTTTCACGCATATTGGATCCGTTGCATTAAGCCACATGGAATTTACGAAAATAGTTCGTAAAATTTTCTGAATTAATGATATCCAGCATGGTGGTATGGAGTTGGAGTCGAAGCCTTTTATTTTTTTTTTAAAGTGCTCGCTGTCTTCTTTTGCAGAGTAATTTTTCATGAAAATGCGATGTCTCGCATCATTCACACTGGTGCAGTTCCTGATACCGTACATACTAGCCGTAAATTCTTGAACGGTCTTCATTTTTTCATCAATGAAAATATCAGCAGCATCTGTTAATGATGCAAAAACTGTTTGATATTTTTCATTTTTCGAAAATAGCTGAAAAGGTTTAACTTTCCCTTTGTTGTAAAAGGCTGCCGTGTAATCGCAACCTGTAAATGCATGGAAGGCGGGAAGACTGGCTTAATTTAATTCCCAACTTCAACGCTAAATCGGTGCAATTAATGCAATCAAGATTAAATGCAATAAAGATTCAATTATTATGTACTTACTGTATATTCAGCACTAAAATTAAGAAAATCTTCGTTATTTTTTTTATTCAAAACGGTCACTTTTTTGTAGCACGTGGTATGATAACCTACAAATTGAAGAGACGCACTGGGTAGCTCAACAAAATTGTATTTAAAGTGTTTTTTTTTACGAAAAGCTAACTTTAATACACAGTTTTTAAAAGTTTCATCATTAAAATCAATTATTTCATCATCCGATTCACACAAAAAACACTTTTTTGCCATTTTTTCCAACAATAAATAGTAGCACGTTTTTTCAATTGTATCTATAGCGACACTCTACTCCAAAATGATGCATAGTATCTACGAGTCTATCGCTATCCTTTTCTTTTCCAAGCCCAAATAGCATGCCCACTCTCTTTCTTTAAATGGGCGGACTCTAAACAGCTGCTATGCTGTGTCCTCTTCTATCGCAAGGGATGGTTGGTTGGGAACTCTCAGTCGCACACATTCACTCGGAGCAATATTTTACTTTTTAAAATTCGACAACCGCAATTCTGGACTGATTTTTCGCAGGCAACCTTATACCACCGTGTTCAGAATAAAATAATCTTTAATTTCATTTAATTTTCATTCAATAAACAGACCGTTGCAAAATGCTATTATAGATTTACCTGTTTATACCTGGCAACCCGATAGTTGTGACCGGAAAAGAATAGGCAACCTAACGTTTGCATATTCTATGGGCTTCATACTTTCGATTAATATAGAATTTATCTAATAATCATACCGGTGAAATGTTTAAAAAATTTTTTTTTTTTAATTATTAATTAAATATACTCTGGACTGAAATTTGCTAGGCAACCCTTATGCATTATATTTATTGACATATTAAATTAAATATAAAATACGTTTCATTAAATAAGCATCTCGGTGAAGGTCGTTTTATAGCGGGATCTTATACTATTACAATTAAGAATTTGTTGCCTCTTACGGCAAGCTGACATAAGCTCAAAGGACAGGTGATTAGGTATTGATACATAAGGAAACAACATACTACATCAAACACCGTATATTTACAAAATTAAATCTAAAGCAATAAACGGTGAACCTTAAAGAACTCATTTACCTTATAGTTAACAAATGAAGTAGGTGTCCTTAATTATATCTTTATATTGCCCGGCTAGCTCAGTCGGTAGAACATGAGACTCTTAATCTCAGGGTCGTGGGTTCGGGCCCCACGTTGGGCGCCACTGTTACAATTAAGAATTTGTTTCCTCTTACGGCAAGCTGACATAAGCTCAAAGGACAGGTGATTAGATATTGATACATAAGGAAACAACATACTACATGAAACACCGTATATTTACAAAATTAAATCTATAGCAATAAACGGTGAACCTTAAAGAACTAATTTACCTTATAGTTAACAAATGAAGTAGGTGTCCTTAATTATATCTTTATATTGCCAGCCAGCTAAAATTTCAGCAGAAAGAGCTAGGGTCGTGGGGAGTTGGAGATAAACCCAGTACTGTACTGTTTTAACGTTAAAATTAAATAATATGAATTTCAAATTTAAGGTATAACCTTCCAGTTATTTAAATTTTATAATTTAGTAAATGGGCGCCAGGGACCTTAAGAGTCTCGGATCCCAGAGCCGACGAAGGTGTCCATAATACTTCTGGATGAAAGTTGCATGTCCAACTCGAGATCCTTAATTTCAAATAATTGGAAGACCGGTTACAAAACCGGACTTAGGTAACCAACGGGTTCTTATAGAAACCGTATTAAATTAATAAAAAGTAATAGGGATTTAAAAAAACCGTCTCGCCTGCGCTATCGCTAGACGGACTCCAACAAACAGCACAGCCGTCTCTGCAAGAGGCTTCGAGCGAACTCGAGGAACAGGTCTCGCGTCCAGGCCCCAGACGCTCCTCTAGATCCTGGCGGCGAGACGAGTCTCTTGAGGTGCCTTTCCTGGGAATGACAATACCGAGACCGAATAATATAAAGGGAAACTAATTTACTTTCTAAGAGGTGACCGAGCTTACAAATCTAGAAGGCTAAAACATTAGCCGGTTAACATGGCCTTCAAATAGGAATCAGGATAACCCACGTGGCGTTCATCAACTCCACAACAAAGGCTTGTTGCCTTGAACAATAATTTAAGACCGAAGTAAACACGGAGGAATATATGGCAAATAGTTAGCGGCGAAACACTCACCGTTGGTTCGAGGAGAAAACAACCTGACTGCACACTCCTAAACTGGCCTGGTAGTCGTCTGCGTAAACGCAGTTTGGAAACCTGTAATAAATATCCATTAGTCACGACAATATCCTTTTAACAACCAGGGAAGAGCCCACAGACCACTTCTTAACACCATTACAACAAAATCCTTACCTTTTAAAACATTGAAATAGATTTGTATTGTCACTCAAGCGTGATTAATGGTCAATAGACGCTCAAATGGTGTATAAACAAGTCTATTCTTGGCACTTTTTTCTATAAGGGCATGGACGCTGTCGCCCTCATTTTGGGTATGACCAACTTATTGTCACTTAAAAAATAAGAGCGGCGTGCATGTACATCGCATAAATAATACGATTTCGGGTTTGGCCCTCACAATTATCAGACCAAAACCGAAATTCGTTTGTACCTTGGTCCTTATATTTGGAGATGTACTTATATAAGCAACTAGCCACTTCGTTTGCTCCGCGTCTCCATTGCCCCTCATGCCACATGAAAAAAGTACTTGTTCAGCCATATTAAATACTGAAAGCTTCCGTTTATAATAAAGGATAAAATAATATTACCGTATGGAGCAGTAAAAACTTTTTGAAAGTCGAAAGTGGCGACTAGTATTTTACCGTCTGATACTTTAGCAAGTTCTTTATCTGCCGACTTCTTTTTGCGAGCTACCTCTTTATTTTTAATGTGTGCTTCATGTAATTGGGTTTCAGATTGTGTCGGACTAGATATGTTTTTATAAATATGACACTTATCACATTGGTCCTTTTTAGGAACATAAAAACTAATCTTAAAGTGTTCATTCACAATATCGCGATATTGCCGTTCAGAACTAGCTTTTGAAGAGTAATATGCAAGTGCGTCAAACCACTCATTATATAACTCAAACACAGTTAAATAGTTTTCCTGGTCTTCTACAACAGCCCTTGACAGTCTATAAATTAAAGTAAACTTACGCCTAGATTCCATATCAGTTAAAACCCTTCGTTTTTGACAACCAAGTTGGCAATAATAGCCCATTGCTTTTCACGGTTCCCTAAATCCCAAAACCTATTGAAAAGCAATATTCTTTCATCATCATTTATTTTTGTTGTACATTTTAACCTAATTAATTAATTAGGTTAATTAATTCAATAATTGTTCATAGGACACATAGGACCCATCACGACTCATATACTCCTTGCCCAAGTTTCTTAGCATTTTCCTTTTGTTGTCTTTCCATTCGGCAACATGGCGACGTCTGATATTTCCCTTGTCCTTTCTCGGTTTGGTCTTCCGTTTTCTGGAAGGTTGTGGTGTCGCTTCTGACATCGAAGAGAAGAGGCGTGTTCGATGGCGGAGTATGAACTAAATCAGTGAAGGTTGAATCAACAGAATGTAATGGCGGAATATCTTTTTCAACAAACCAGGGATAAAAGTAGTTTTCACAATCAAAATCCAGATGATTTATTGTTGTGCAGTCCGGAGATGGATGTCGTGTTATATTTTCAACAGCTGATGGAGATTCTTCACCGGGGTCTAAAATAAAGAATAAATAATTTTACAATAATACTAACTTCTGCTCGCAGCTTTGACTGCGTGGTATGTCGCTTAAAAGTAACCTATGTCCTTCCTCAGGGTTCAAGGTACCTCAATATAAAATATCATCAAAATTAGTTTGAGCGTTTAGCCATGAAACAAAGCGTAACAGACAGACACTAGCTTTCGTATTAGTTTATAATATTAGTATCAATTGATTCAAACTCAAAGAAAACTATAGTAAAACTTACATAAAATTAAGACTATTAAATTAATTAAGACTTTTAAACTTTAGGTATAAACGTTAGACACGCTATTATTGTATCAATACACTGTCACTTACTTTGTTCCGTGAGTGAAATACTATGACGTATTTCATCTGACTCGGTTAACAAATCCATTAATTGGTTTATCTCATCATTATCTGCGTCAAAAGGAAGCGGCGACTCTGTAAAATAAAAACAAGAATATCTTTTTATTGAGTTTTTTTTTCAAAAGAATACTATGGTAAATTACGTTTCATATCGAAGTAAAATGTCTCAAGTGCAACATAGGATATAAAAAGAGAAAGAAATTCCAACGAAAAATATCGTAAGTAGAAATACTTCTGTATTTCTAATTTTTTTCAATAGTAAAGTATATTAACTATTACTACAGTAACTATTTACTTACGATATTTGAGAATTATCTTAAGGGCGCTTGTACACGCTAAGAAAATTTACCGTGCCTGCCGCAGACAAGACAAATTCTTCGTGTAGACGACAAAAATTTTGTCTGTTCCACACACGAAAACTTTTCGTGTCTTCCGCAGACAAGACCAATCGAAACGTGTTCACGACACGATTTTTTTCGTGTAGTCGTCAGTCGGGCGTAGGGCGCGCAAGTAATAACAAGTGTGATAATCAGTGTGAGTTTCGTTTATTTATATAAATGTTAACTACAAAGCAAAAAAGAATGATAATTGCATATTATTATTATAAAAAAATAAAAAAGGTAACAAGAGACTACTGGGTTCATCCAATTATACAAGAGAAAAATGAGTTTGGTGGGTTCATTACCCTTTACCGTGTCATGCGACAACATGAGGAAAAATTTGTGGATTATTTTCGCATGAAAATGTCTACGTTTGGCAAGCTTTTGACAAGTATAGAAAATAATATACGACATGAAAATACCAAAATGCGAGAAAGTATTCCTCCATACATTAGATTAGCCGTAATATTAAGGTAAGTAATTTTTATAAGCATATTGATTTGAACGTTGTACAATAATAAATGTCTTTGAAGTGTTACATGTTTCCAAATTCAACAGAGTCCAAATGTTCATATTCTTTAGAATAGTCAAAGTGAAATTCATCTGTATGCGATGTTTTCACACTATTAATAGTTTCGGTGTCAAATTCAATGGATGTAGATTTTTGAGTACTGTAACCTGGTCGAGTCGAGTATGATGGGCCGGATACGTTAAATGACGACGTAGAAGGCTGCGTTGTTTTGTAATACTCATTACTCCATTGATGCTGAACATCACTTCCCTTTCGTTGTTGCGTAGCACGCACAAGTTTTAAAACTTCCAACTGGAAATCCACCATTTCCTCATCACTAAACTTATCAACACTCGGAGCTATACTTTTAAAAAATGACATGGCACGGCTCTTCTTCTTTGGTAACAGTTTTTATAAATTCTGCCATATTTTTGTCCACCTCGCTAACATCCTGTTTCTTTTTTTTCGCGATCGGTCTAAGTTCTACGGGACTTTTTTCCACGTTTGTTGTTTCGGGTATATTTGACTCAGTGTCTCGGCGTGTTGCAATTTTTGTCAAAAATAACATTTCGTCGTAAAAATCACATTTACGAATCTTCTTAGCACCTGATCCCGAAGTTGACCATTTTGCTGTAGACTTTGCTGAAACAAAAAACGAACTACCGTAAGAGAGCTAAGGACTAAACTTTCCAGGAAATGTATCTTAACAGTGATGTGTAGAAAAAAACCTTTGTCATGTTAGTGAGTTATCTTCGAAGCTCACGAGTTCAAAGTTACTACATGTCACTAGTAAAAAAAAAACGGTGTCAATCGCCTTTTTTTTTGACAAGTACCATCTATTGCAAGTAGACATAAACTTCATATAAAAAAAGAAATGACCTCATTGTAAGACATTGTTACAATTTTTTACAGAAACATGGCAACTGGAGATGCCTTCGCACGTCTTCATTTCGATTTTCGTATCGGAATAAAAACAGTAGCGAACATTGTACGTGAAGTTACTCATCATATTTGGTCAGAATTATCTACAGTTTATATGCGAAGGCCAACACAAGAAGAATGGTTGAATATAGCACAGGGATATGAAATAAACGACTGGACGACCCTTCCCCAAGTTTGTTTTGACAACTCAGTGGTTCCCATAAGCGATAAAGTTAAAAACTTAGGGATATTTATTGATAAGACCTTCTCTTGGACTGCCCAGCTACAGGGAGTTAGCCGCAAGTTATTTGCATCCGCCGCGTCTTTGAAGAGATTGCGTAATTTCCTACAGACTGCCACCAAGATTGCGCTTGCACAATCGCTTCTTCTACCCATCCTTGACTATGCCGATGCCAGCTATCTTGATCTTACCCAAGACCAACTAGATAAACTTGAGCGGCTTCAAAATTTTTGTATAAGGTTCATATTCGGTTTGCGCAAATATGACCATGTTTCCGAATTTCGTGTGAAGCTTAAGTAGTTACCAATTCGCCTTCGCCGGAATGCTCATATTCTTTCCCTTCTATTTAATGTGCTCTTTTCCCCTTCCACCCCTCTCTATCTCAAGAAACGTTTTCAGTTTCTTTGCGACTCCCACACGAAATTGTTAAGATCATCAGATAATTTGAAGCTCAAAATGCCAATGCATTCCACAACTTTCCTTGATAAATCCTTTACTGTCCAGGCCGCTCGTTTGTGGAATGCATTGCCAGTTGAAATAAAACGCGCACAGCCGTTACAGGTGTTCAAAAAACTTGTTAAGGAGCACTACTTGTCGTTGTGATCATGTTGTCCTAACTGCAATCATCTACAGTCTTCTTTATTTTCCGTTGCTTGTATATATAATATGTACGTATTTATGTATCTATAATAAATAAATAAATAAATATCCCTGGACATTTCACACAGCGCCATCTAGTCCCAAGGTAAGCAACCTAATGCTTGTGTTATGGTAACAAGATGGCTGATAAACTACTTATATACTTTTTTTTTTTTGTAAATACATACATATTATAGATAGAAAAACACCCAGACTCAGAACAAATACATGTAGGTCATACAAATATTTGTTCCGTGCGGGAATCGAACCCGCGACACGCAGCGCAGCAGTCAATCGCTTAACCACTGCGCCAACCGTGCCGTCATATAATTTTGGATATGTATATATTTGTGTATCTATTTTAGTTTATTGTATACATAATGTTTGCACCAACGACAGTCCCATTTTATGTCAAGGAAAATCACTGTCCATTCTAAGGTTGCCTGGAAGAGATCGCAGTAATGCGATAAGGCCGCCCATTGTATACTATGTAGTGTGCCATGTATTTTTTTTATGCGATGTATTTTTATGGTGTACAATAAAGTATATATAAATAAATAATAAATGCCAATTATCCACACTGTCTTGGAGCACTGGACGGGAAACATATTAGAATAATTAAACCTGAAGAAAGTGGATCAATGTTTTTAAATTATAAACATTTCTTTTCTATTGTTCTCATGGCTATTGTGGATTCCAACTACAATTACATTTTTACTACTACAATTACAAATGCATTACTCTCTGTATATGTTGAATAGAGAAACATCAAAATCACATACTTACAATATTAAATGATGGTTCCACTCTAACTCCAGGATGACCCGTTCCAAAATCCTCACCCAATATTTGGAGAAATTTTAAATCTAAATTGGACAATCTTCCTTCGTTAGATGGCCCACCTCCACTTCTGTGCAGAGAGGCTCGTGCACTGGCGACTTTAGATTTTAGCTTACTTTTATAGTCATTCCAGTACTGAAAAGATTGCATAAGTTAGTAAACGTATTTAAAAATAATGAGAAGCAATTTCAGTTGCGTAATATGAAATTTACTTACCCCACACCAGCCCTTCCAATCCTTTTCTGCACCATCACCCTGGGAGTTCAAAGTGTCGGCCGCGATTTGCCACATCCTTTTAGAATATTCTCGGGCCTGGGAAGATTTGTTGTAACCAGTTGCGAGAGCTCTGTTTTCGGTCTCGAGCTGGTTAAATGTTACTCTCCTTTTTCGACTAGAATGCAACAAAAAAAGCACTTGAAATTCTTGTCGCAGACTTAAGTGGCTTCTCGAGACAAGTTGTACATTTATTCACTTTCACAATAGATTTATTTAGAGACTTCTCGAAGGAATTATTTAGTTTCAGTACTTATACAATGTTTAATACGGTTGATATCCATTAGCATAAAATTTTAAGACCTAATATAACTTGGCATACTTTTGTTTGTCCTAATTATAGTTTCGCATAATTTATTTACGCATAATTTCTCTAATCATAATAATGATTAAGCATAACATTCTAAAGCATAAATTTTTTAAGCATAACATTCCAAAGCATAACTTTATTAAGCATCCCAAATAGCACGCAAGTGTTTTCAACATCAATATACCAGCGTATTTCGAACTTAGAGTTCTTTTAGAGACGTACAAGAGTGTCATAAAATGATTTTGTCTTTGTAAGAGTGATTTATGAGTTATTATACAGCTCAAATTGTATAAAATCTTTATTGAGGGATCTGCGTAAGCTTGGAGTGCTTAATCAGAATATTAAAACTACTATACAACTTTAAGTATTTTGTGACACTTCAATCTGGTTTCATCGTTAAAGCTGTATACAGGCTGTATTTTGCATGTGATCACTTACTTATTACAACTCTAAGTGTTATTACAGTATCACTTGATACTTGTTTCTGTACAATGGTATATGCAAACTCCGTTCTCAAACTTATTTTTATGGCGTAATTGTACACTATTGTAAATACAGTGGTTTTATGACTTCTGTCTATGAGGGTGTTTTAAAACTAAATAAATAAATGACAGCTATAGTACAGCTTTAGTCTGTATTACTGACACAGTCGCTTGATTGCATGACGAATAAAATTAATGTTTTCATTGTGAAGAAATGCAATATGTGGAAAAAAAGAAAAAGATCTGGTGCAGTCAAGAGGAGGATTGAAAGGGAATATTTGAATATTACAAATTACCAACCAAATAACAGTTATGATAGTGAACCATCATTTATTGAGGAAGCAAAAGAATCATTAATAAATCGGACAACCTACAATCAAGCGTCAATTCCATCGACGTCCAACGAAGAAGGTTCCGTAGCAAAAACATTAGACAGTGATAGTAATGATTATAACAGTTATGTCAAATGTGTAGATTTAGTACAACCTGATGATGACGTTTTTTTATTCTGTGCGGAAATTAGTGTGATTTTAATAAAAAGGCAACAAGCACTTGTAACGTGTATGAGTTTTTAATAAAAAGTAAAAGTGACACATGAATGATGTGCGTACGAGCACATAACAAAAACATAATACATAGTTTAGGTAGAACGGAACACTTAAAGCTAAGATCAATTTCGTAGGCGCTCCAACAGGTCCCCGGGCGTTGAAAGTCGAGCTTTGAACCAGACTTTGATTCTGAAGACACAGGTAATGGGCATATCCTGTTGAAGGCCCTGATGACCCCAGTAGAGGTCTTGATATCTGCTACCCGGACAATTCCATCAGTACCTGGATGTACGGCGATGACTCTTCCTAGTCTCCACTTCAGAGGTGGAAGATTCTCCTCTTTGATGACTAGGAAGGCTACAAAAACTACAATAGAATGTTTTGTCTTAAGGACAATCACAGCCATGAGATTACGTGTTTCTCTTTATACTAACTAGCTCGGATAAACCAAATTTAACAACAAATAACATTTACATAAACATTGTGACTTAAGGACATTGGACAAAAAAGTAAATTAACCACTAGAAAAGATCGCCCTATAAATGTTCATTATTGTAAAACTAACAAAGAGATTTCTCCTCCTCTTCTTCAATAATTTCTTTTTCACTTGTAGCGTTTTCGTCTTCACTTGTAGCGTTTTCGTCGATTGTACCTTTTTCATCTGTATCCATTTTATTTTGATTCGTGTCTCGATTTCCCTGATCTGATTCATTTTCACCTATATATTTTTTTAAGCCCAACTTTTTTGTTTCTCATCCTTTTAGTTGCTCTTTCATTCTTACTGAGTTTCCTCTTCACAGAATTTTTCAAGACGTTTCTATAATTTTAAACGGCATATTTTCCTGAAAATAAAGTAAAACATATATAATACACACTATTATTACTTTACAATAAGTTTACTTAGGCATAAAATAAAACAACTAAATAACTCTTCTGGTTTGACCATACGCACGTACCGACATACGAGTAGGACATTTTAGGTAGAACGGTTTTTCATTTCTTTAACCCATTTATAACGACCGATCGTTATAAAGATCAAAAACAAGTATGGGGAATACCTTCAATTTATAAATAATAACGAGCGGATAACTTTTGCTTATTGTTTACCAACCGCCGCAGTGATCGTTTGACAGTGTTTAGGTGCATAGATAATTATCTTATGATCATAATTTTGAAGTGCTTTTGTATATTAATTCGTATTCGCGTAATTAACTTTCACTATGTCTTCAAAACGGTAAGTGTTTACAAATTAGCTAGTGATTGAAATTTATTTTATGCACGTTTTTTATAAATTTATAACCTGTCTAACAAAACTGTGAAATAAAATTTGATGTCGTCATATTTTTTATAAAAAACAAATGATATTATATTTGATGATCGTTTTAACGATCGGTAGTAATTTGGGGATGTATTTTTGACTCTATCAAATCATTGACGAATTGGAACAATTAGATGATGATGCCCCATTTCCAAGAAATATAACCATTTTACCACCAGATAATGCGAATGCTGATATCACTGATGAAGATACCGGTGATCCTCATCACCGGAATCTTCAGTTTGTAACTCTGAACAATCTTCCAGGTTTGATATAGATCTCATATAAATCTTTACGTTATTTTCTCATGTCAGTTGTTATACATACATATATATATATATATTCAATCTAGGTTCTCAGCTAAGAGCTCCTGCTGAGAAAGAATACATGTGTTCCGTTTACCCTTGTCTTCTTGAGCAAAAAGAAGCCGAACCACCGAAGACCCCGTAATTGTGGAAGGTCGTCAACTTGAGCCATCTACACCTAATTCAGCTCCAGTCATTAGCAGCACGTCAGACGTTCCTTTTGTTGATCCAGCCGTGCCAAAAAATCAAAATTATACTTGGAGAAATCGCCATAATGAAAAATTTGCAAAGTTGAGACCGCTCTTCGATATCCTGAACGAAATATTCCTGAATATGGCTCCTTTAGAAGAAATTTACAGTGTTGACGAGGCTATGGTACCTTATTATGGAGGACACAGCTGTAAACAATATATACGTGGGAAACTGTTTAGATGGGGATATAAGTTCTGGGTTGGAGCGACTAGATTGGGATACGTACTATGGTTTGATCCGTACCAAGGCCATGCAGCAATTATTCCGCCAGCTTATAGACAGTTAGGTATGGGGGCTGGTGTGATTTTGCGTTTTGCTGATCATTTACAATTTATTCACACAGGTGTACCTTGTCACTTATTCTTTGATAATTTCTTTTCTATTCCACTCTTCCACGAATTGAGTAACAGAGGCCTCAAAGCCACTGGAACAATTCGCGAGGACCGTACAACAAAGTGTACTTTGCCGTCCAATAAAGAATTCAAGAAGACAGAAAGAGGCACATTCAAGTACAAGTCTAGCCAACCAGAGCATATTTTGGTTTGCAAGTGGAATGATAATGTTCGCTTTGCAAAAAAAAAATACAAACTTCACTTGTCAAAAATGTAAAATCCATTTGCACCCTAAAACATGTTTTGTTACTTACCATACTCTTAAATCAACTTGTTTGTTAATTAGCGTTTTTCAATTAGATAATAAAGCCTTTTTCATAGTAATAACTGTGTTTCTTTAATTTAGAATAGGATACAATCGATAAAGAGGTGGTTATATGCATAGACTATACACTTAGAAACTGAGATAGATGCGCTTCTCTATGTAAGGAATTGCCAAACTGTTTGAGGCCCCGGATCGTCAGGTGGCGCTTTTAGTTCCCAAAAAACCCTGCAGGTGGCGGTTTTAGTTCCCCTAAAATCCTGCAGATCGCGCTAATATGCGCTTCTTATTGTTTGATAACTAAAAATATTATTTTTTATTATTATGGAGAAATTTGTAGATCGAAGAGAGCAAAGAATAAGTAAATAACATTTAATATTGTTAAGCAATTAACATTTCGACCTAATAACTTCCTCATAATGCAGCTTTTTGTCTCAAATAAAATAACTAGGTAGCTGTTTAGATCAAATTAATAATTTATTGCAAGAAATCAAATTACAATTTGAACATACTTCCTAATAATTTATTTTTTTCTTCTTTTCATATAATACTCTAAAGCCTGTTGTTTTATCTGGTCATTCTTATCAAATTTTGTAAGTTTTCCTTCTAAAATCCTATTAACCCCTTTACACCAACTGTGGATAATCAAATTTATTGCAAGGCTATTAATTAAACCAATCAAATCATCTTTGTGTTTTTTACATGAAATAATATTATAATCACATGCACAATTTAGTAATAGCTTAATTTTTTTCTTTATAAATAATGATTCAGGGCAATCACGTAAACATGCAACAGTTACATAAAAAATATCTGTCATTAAATCAAAGAATCTTTCACTTGGATGAAATAAAGATTGCTTTGTATAATCGATTTCGTAATTAAATGATTGCAAATCAACTTCAGATCTACATAAATCACGCATGCAATGTTTACAATTTCTAAAAATCTTTGATTTGCATTTCTTAATCACATAGCCAGTAACATACTTTTTTGCTTCAGCATACACCAATGTATCATTAGTCTTAACATCACTCATCACCTTCATTAAACAATCTATATCACATGAAAAATCATTACTATCTGAATCATTTGGTCTTTTATTTAATAGATTCGCCATTGATTGGAATGAATTATTATTATCACTTTCACAATTAGCTCGCGGGGAATGCGACGAGTTAAAATTGTTAATAATCAAAGTTTTAAATGCGTTACAAAATTGATTACAAGTCGGATTAACATTTCTGATTCCATTACTTCTTATACCACTAAAGAAATTTTCTAAAGGATCTTGATTGAAATTACGGGTTATTAAATTTTTCACATCATGATTAGTAATCAAATATTGCCATATTTCTTTAAAAGTTTTCATGTTAAGGATCCAATTTTTAACAGAAGGAATTGATTCATACTTAATTGATTCACATCCATTTTTCTTAACTACCGATTTAAATTTAATTGATTCTAAAATTGGAATCAAATCATCCCACAGTTGGAAATGAGGAGAGTTGTTTTTTACACATTGCTTGTATGGCTTATCTGCTAATTTATAAGAATGACCATTGAAACTATCAAATAATTTATCAAAAATTAATAAGAAATCTGCAGTCCCCTGGCATTCTTCTGGAAGTACTTTGTGTTCTGAAACAAAACAATATTTAATATTAGTCATACTTGATCGTTTCAAATTTTCAATTTATTATGTGTTAAAATAGTTTTCAAGTATGGTTATTACATCTTTTCTAGTTATTTTTGTTAGAATATATTTTTTTATTTGCTTATTAGTGAATTTATGTGTCATTTTCTTTATAAATTGATATAGATCAGATTATTATCCAAGTAATTGTTAACATCAGTATAATATTTAACACTAAAACGGTTTTGACATTAGAAACTAATTTATTCGGGTATTATAATTCAAGATGTTACTAATATGGGCATAAGAAAGTAAAAATATCTACTTACTTGCTAGGAATCTCAATGCACTGGAAACTCTCTGGCTGAACACTTGTGCTGCATATTTAACTTTCATCTTGGGTATTTTTTCTTTAATGATGTGCATTTCTGTTAGTTTGTTAACCAATCTTATTTCATCATCCCCATCATCTAAATCAAGTAACAGCTTTAAGTGTTCCCATTTAGCCCATTTAGTTTCTCCATTTTGTACAAATTTTGCATCTTTTACTAAGAGATTGTTACGGACTCCTTTTAGCAAATGAGGCGTGTCGAATAAAGGGAATACTTTATTACTTTCAACTTCAAATGCATTTGATTCGTAAATCATCCCTTGTTGGAGGTATTTCTTTTTAGTTTCTTCTTGAAGCATCTTAATTACTTTAACATTTGATGCCGCTTGATCACAAATTGTGGCCACAACATTAAACCCAATATTTTGTAGTTGCCTTATTGCTTCTGTTAAAATATCTTTTAAATTGGATGCTTTTGTACCACTTTTGCAAAAAGCGAAACTAATCGCCTGCTTGCTTGTACTTTTTATGCCCTTGATCATAAGCACAAGGGCGTGATCAGCCAGAGTTTTGTTTCTTTTGTTGTTTCCCAAATCTTCAAATCCTATGATTTGGCCTGTTGCGGTGTTGTACTCCATTCCTGGTGCCAAAGATATTTCATCAAATAAAAGTGTTACAAGTTTTTTTTCTTCAGGCAAAGTTTTCACAACACTTTTTAATTCTTCTATAATAGCTTCGTTTAAACCTGGCTTTACACTAAAGTTGCTTAACATCATTTGAAGGCAACGTTTTGAAGGAAGCACAAACATTTTCTTCATAAGTTTGTAAGCTTTTGGGCTTTGCTTCAAAATTGTAAGAGCCATAATTTTTTCATCCATTGTAAATCTTCTGCCCTTAGGCTTTTTTAAACTCTTAACCTGCAGTTTTGTAAAAGTTTGTATTTCTTGTGGTAATTTTTCTATTACAGATAAAAATGACTTTGACAGCGACATATTTTTAGCTGCTCGTATTTTCTTTTTTTGGGAGTTGTACTTTGTGGACAACTTTTCTAATTTCTTTGTTAATTTAATTATTAACTTGTTTTCCGCACCAATTGGCCTGCAACGTTTCCTGGAACCTGAAATTAAAATTTCCAAATTTATTACAACTAGCTTCTGCCCGCGGCTTTACCCGCGTGGTATACTGATAAAAAGTAGCCTATGTCCTTCTCCAAGGTCTAATCTATCTATACCAAATTTCATCAAAATTGCTTCAGCGGTTTAGGTGTGAAAGCAACGACAAACAGCCAGAGTTTATTTATTTCAATTAAACCATTTCACGCACTTTTGAATTGTCAAAATTAAATAGTCGGTCAGTTAGTTAAAGCTAGTTGCCCATTCCAAAACGTAGATCTCTGTGGAGAAGAACAGGCAAGAAACTCCACGGACACTCTTTTAAATCAAGATATTACATATTACAAAATCCTGTGTACATTATTCTTATTGCTTCTATATGTGAGAACAATGTAAAATATAAACAATTAAAAATATAAAATTAAAAATAAGCCCTGGCAGTTAAGAGATGACTAGTCTCAACCGACGGTTTAAATTATTTTTAACAGTTTTAATTAGTATTGTACTTTTCTTTAAATTTGGTGGCTACTAGAGAGTAGGTACCCAACCGAAGTAATAATATAGGTACTAACCAGAGACATATTCTAATGTGTTGATAGCAGCAGATTTTGATGGTTGAAATTCCAGATTTGTTTGCTAATGTGTCACTAGTTCTTCCCTGGACTGGCCAAGTGGTTCTGCCAGAGCAGCAGATGGTTGTTCACCATCCAGTATTGTTGGCTGTTGTATAAAAAGTTCAGATGTGGACTGACCTTGTGGCTCTGTAACATAAATGATGATATGTGTTTTTTTAACTAAAAAAATGAACCTTTGAAGAACATATTAGACAATGAAATATTGATGAAATAATATTTACTTACCTAGGCATAAAGTTGGAACAGCATTTTTTGTTAATCTATTACTTGGTAAACAGTAACCTTTTTTAAAGTGGTTGTTACATAACCTAATAGTGTTATAAATGTAGCTATTTCCTTTTTCCTGTGTTGATGCACGGAGTACACTTTTCCAAATGTTAAACTTTTCCAAAACTGTCAATGATTCAGTGTTGGGGTTTGGAAATAAGTGCAGAGGGCCTGGAAAATATAAGAGGCATGATTTGAAAATAACCCATGATGACCCACTGACATAATGATTGGTATTGTTTGTAAAAAAAGTTACACCCGTGGTAAGCCGGGGGATTACGGAATCACAAATTAGTAAAATTTGCCGTTACTTTAAAGATTATACTAAGGATAAGATTTAAACTTACCATCATTTTTGCACCCAAAATAGCAATGTAACCGCGATTTCTTGGGCATTTTGTGGCTTATATCCTAATCGAAAGGCAAAAATCAGCAGTCCAGGTAAATCGCAAAGTAGGTTCGGAAAAGCAGTAATCGGTATCCAAGTTCAAAGTCAGGTGTTTCAGATACGATGTATTCTCAGGATCCGTTAAATAGCGCCAAGTCGTGGAAAATTACCAAAATAAACGGGAAATCGCAAACGAACACCAACGAAACAAACGATAAGTACCTACCGTACCTATGGCGGGTAGAGACGAAAAGTATGAAATGAAAACTTTGAAGTTCATAATTTGTGTTGCTATTATAAAAAAAAAAACTAAGTTCTAATAAATAATTCTTATACGATAAATTAAAATTTTATGCTTGGATTGAATTTCGTGCAATTATTTCTCCATTTCTAATATTTTTTAAATTTTTAATTTAGTTATTGGTACATCGTCTAGTGTTTTACTGCCATCTAGTAACATTCATATTAAAACTGACTTTGAAATTAGGAGGCCCTTGGTCGTCAGATGGCGTTAATTAAGTTTAATTTCGAATCCTAAGTTTGTTCGGAACTTTCATACCCCTGGTTATATGAGCGTTAACCTACCTGCCTATTACTACTGATCGTTAAAACGATCCGCATTTTCCAAGCTTTCCTGAAAACTCAGATTTTTTTTGGTATTTTTCCATGTTTACTATATGCATCAAGGTAACAATACTAAAAAATTACTGTGATACGAGATAAAAAAAAGTTTCAGTAACAACTGGGTTAAGTAACTCTAAAGAGCATTATAAGTTATGCATAGAGAACTGATATACAGCCTAAGTAATAAAAATATTCTATTATAAAGCTGATTAAAAGCCAATAGCTGTACAATGTAATCCATAACTTACTTAGTACAGCTATTCAGACTATAATACTCTCCAAATACTCTACAAATAATTTAGGCTGGTTAGCTAATTGTCGCCATTTTCGAATGTTTAAAAACAAAATTTAAAGTATAATTAAAGGAATTTTTTACGACACCTACAGTCGCATCATGATAATCAGCTTGAATAATGATCACTGTGCCCTCATATCTATTACTTTAATATTATTATTTTATTCTAACCTTAAAAACAAACATTTACTTACCGTATTTAGTATTTTTCTTTATAACAGCTCGATTATTTTGCTGGCGCGTGAATATCTTGAAGGAAAACTTACACAGGTTCACAATAAATTTAATTTGCACTTTCAATTCATCAAATACCACCATCAGATATACGGATCTTTTACTTCTAGTAATAAATATTAAATAATAGTGTCGCCATTGCCACGCCATAATGTCATCGAAAATAGTTTTGTTATATTTTTATTCTTTTGTAATTCTCTTCAAAAACCTATTTAGAACACTTTTCTTTACAAAATAATTATAAGATAATATCTGTAGTATAATGGTTTCTTTGTACACCGAATAACAGCTTTAATACGGGTCTACCCTTTATAGCAGAACTTTTTATGTCATAATATTGTTTTGCATAACAGCGGATAGCATAAACTTCATTTCGCAGAAAATCGTTTTGCAGACAGTCATTTATCATACATTCAAAATTCATAATTTTGTAAGGCAGAATCATCTTTAGGCATAAATTTCATATCCATAATAATTAAAATGTAGAACCATCATAAAGCAGAAAGTTCACAGTCAGAATCGTCTTTTGGCATACATTTCATATCAATAGTCATTAAAAGGCAGAACTATCATATCTCAGAAAGTTTAGAGTTAGAATCATCTTTTGGCATACATTTCATATCCATAATCATTACAGAAAATTCATTCATTCATTCACCATGCATGCAGCATGCAAACAAGCATACACCATGCATGCAGCAAGCATGCAGCATGCAAACAAGCATACACCATGCATGCAGCAAGCATGCAGCATGCAGCAAGCATGCAGCATGCAAGCAAGCATGCAAACATGCAAACAAGCATACACCAAGCATGCAGCAAGCATGCAGCATGCAAGCAAGCATGCAGCATGCAAGCGAGCATGCAAACATGCAAGCAAGCATACACCATGCATGCAGCAAGCATGCAGCATACAAGCAAGCATGCAAGCATGCAACATGCAGCAGGCATGGTTTCTGTCACGGCTCCGGCGCTGCGGGGCTCCGGCGGTCCCACGCGAGCTTATCATCGCAGATGGTTTTAAGGCTTACCACCGCAGCTTCGGCTTGCTGGCCGGCCTCGCCGGCCAGCCTCAGCTGCGGCGGTGAGCATTAATACCACCTGCTCCTCAGCTCGCGGGCCGCCTCGCCCCTCCGCGCCTACGCGGGCTTAAATTACACTCTAGGGGTAGGGCAGACAAGACTACGTGGAGTCGGTTTTGCAGCGATTCGTTTCTGTCACTAACTTTTGTAGCACAACATATTATTAACTTTTCACGACAATGTTTTAATTTAAGGTTAAAAATGCTATTGTATAGAAATGTCAATATGCCTAATAAAATTATTCCAAACGAAATTCGGCGATTTTCATAAGTATGCGAAGTGAACGTTATGCTAAACGAAATTATGCGAAATTATTACTTTGCCAAAGGTAATTATGCCAAATAAAATTCTGCTATCTTAAAACTATGCCATTGTAAATTCGGACATATAAACATTCGACCAAACAATAATTATATTAAATCATTTTTATGCCTTAAAAATATTCGTTTAAAGAAGATTATGCCAAGTGTGTTATGCCAAATAAATTTCGGAGCATCAAGATTCTGCCAGATAGAGGGAACCCCTTTAATACAGCTATTATACAGCTTCTCTATTGCTTCTACAGCTACTATACAGCTTGACTAACGCAAAAAGCTGTATAATATGGGCCCTTTTTTACTTACAAGGACTGTATAAGAGCTTAAACAGCCTATATACAGCTTCTAGTATAAAAACCAACTTAAATACAGCTTGTATACAGCTTGCAATGCTACTTGGGATAACAATAATAATAAGGCGTAGTCGACGAAGCCCCGCTCCGCGGGGCCCCTATTTCTGTCTGCAGGGTTTAAAGGAACCTAACACGAAGGGACATCCCCTTCGAACCTAACCTGTCCGAGTCGGGGTGCCCCAATTCCCGAGCTCGCTTCGCTCGCTCTTGCATCGTGAGTTCTCATTGCCTTTTTACTAAATCGAGGTGTGTTAGACCTTGGGGCACCCTGACTTGAAAAACTGATTCAGAATCGAGTGAAAATAAATACGTAAAAATAACTCTTTGTTTCCGTTATTTCTATTAATTGCATGCCTAAATATTATTATGATTATTATGCTAATAATCATTAGGCCTAGTAACGTTATGCGAATTAAATTTATGCCAAAACAAATTAGCCTTCAAGATAATTATGCCAACATAAACTGGCACTGCCAAAAAAGAATATGGCAAAGTATTATTATGGCAAAACAAATTATGCCAAAATCGTTATGCCAAAGTATATTAGGAAAAAGAATATTATGCGAAAAGAAGGGATCCCGTTTAATACTTACGACATTCCTTGAAATAATGTTAAACTTTTTCAAAACTACACTTCACTTTAATTTTCCCACCGTAATCACGACCACAGAGTACAATAATTTAACTAAGGAATCACAACTCCACAGACTACGTATCTACTATCCATGAAGCTATAGATAAAAATGGAGACCACACTTCGAATACCTACTTGAAGCATAACCTATGTATCACTATCTCGCTCTCTGTGGGCAGACTCTCTTTTTCTAAGTAGGGTAACCTTTATTTTATTTTTCCAAGGACATCACTGTAAATAGTTGCTTTCCTTTTAGTGACTTTTTTTCTCTATTTACTACTAAGACCTAGTTATACGCATACATAATGTATAAAAGACTATTATACAACATAATATGTGTGCGTATAATAATTTACGAAAGAAGCTGTTTGTTATAGTGTGAAAGTTTGGATGTTTCTGAGTATTAATTTGGCTGTTTGTCTTTTTTAATCACGCAAAAAGTCCTGGGTTGACATGTACAGAATTTTGCACGGAAATAGACCATGACAGGTATAGTGGCCGCGGTAATATGAATTATAGGACTGGGATCTGTGCGGGTGCGGGGAACCACGGGCAGAAGCTGAAACTGAATTAAACATTACTTTTGGGATCATTTTATAACTATGAGAACAACCCTAAAACCGCGAAAAAGAAATCAGATGTTTCATTAATTTTGTTGATGAATGAAACATAATGAACAGTTGATTTTTTTTCGAGATTACTGGGTTTAGTCAGTGTTGGATTTTTTTGACCAGTGCGCAATTCTTTATATATAATAATAATAATATCCCTGGACATTTCACACAGCGCCATCTAGTCCCAAGCTAAGCAACCCAATGCTTGTGTTATGGTAACAAGATGGCTGATAAACTACTTATATACATTTTTTTGTTGTAAATACATACATATTATAGATAGAAAAACACCCAGACTTTTCCATTGCTTATGTAATTTATAATAAATGACAAGAGCCATGCCGTAGACACTCTTGCGCATTAGTGCCTTGACAAAGTAAATAACTAACGCAATGAATGTTGTTGAACTGTTACAATGAAACTAATTGCTACTGATAGTGTGTTACGCAATTACCCCGCTGCACTATAATAGGAAGTAGGAACGGAAATTATGTAAAAATGTTCAAGAAAACACTTTTCGAATTAAAATAATTTATTATTGCTTTTTCTATTTTACATGACTAAATATCATAGCTCTGTGTAGTTTCTATCTCTTACCACGTAAATCACTGAGTATATTTTCTGTATGACTCTTTAAGTGAGCACGTATACGCATTTAAAAAAATGAATTTGCTATTTGCTTAACTATCATAGTTTCATGCAAATCATTACATTCAATTGAGTCCGTGATCGGATGGTTAAACATTTCCTGTAACAGAGGAGTAAAATGTTTATTTATTTATTTTATTATTTATGTACACACAGTAAAATGTGTGTGTGTGTGTGTGATGTTGTGATACGACATTAATTAATTTGGTTTCAATGTTATTTGCTCTAAGTTGGCCCATCAAATTAGCTCGTTGAAAAACTTTGTCACAATATTTTACAATTTTGTAAGCTGCTACCGAAGGATAATAAAGTTTGCCTCGGTTCACAAATGTCGTAAATGAATTAAATTTATTTATAATTATAGAATATGAATGATCTGTCGGCAGATTTTTAAGTGCTACTAACGCATTATGGCAATTTTCACAAGAAATGTGGGTAAGAATTTGTTTAATAATGTAACCAGTTATATAATATATTTTCCTGGTATGGACTAGTATGTATTGAGTCTAAACTTTTTTTTGATAATCTGAAAAGAAAAAGAAAAAAAAGTAAAGGAAAAAGGAGGGAAGCTCATAAGCAAGCTCTTAAGCAGGGAAAATAGTGTGTATCATGTAATATACACTTGGCCTTTGAGACTGAATTTTCGAAAAGTCTGTCTCAGGGGCCAGTGTATATTATATGATACATCAAAAAAAAAACCAGTTAGGAGAATCGGAAAAAAAAAACTCAAGTTCACATAGTATTTTAGGACCAGGCGAAGGCTATATGCAAAAAAAAAAGTCATTTCCACAATATTTGCCTCAGAGGTGCCTTGGCGCTGAACGTGCTAATAACGAAGCACAATATTGTTTACTAACCCACAACAATTGAAAAGATGAAAAAAAAAAAATAGTGAGCAGGTAGATACATACCACAAGTATAAAATAATAAGTAAATTGACGTCCCGAGCACAAAAAACTGATAAGTTGGGGAACCACATAAACAATAGATTGCAAACACCTATAATTTACGCACTCCGCCATCAGGCTTGCCTCCAGATCCAGAAGATTCCCCGGACTTCTTAGGATACTCTAACAAGGGATTGAGTTCCTCTACAGAACAAATCTTATGCTGTATTCCATCGGGGGATCTGATGACAATAATCCCGTCCTGGGTCCAGCATTCCGAAGTGCAGGCGCGCTCTGCTGAAATCTGTTTGCCTAGACCGGGTCAAGAACTCCTTGACTGTGACCGTGGAGCCCTTCAGTGCAGACTTTGCCTTCCAAACAGTGGACTTCAGGTAAACATTGGAGAACCTTACCAGTATAGGTCTACTAGTTGTTGGACCTTTATTGGATGTCCCAAGTCTGTGACAAACTTTGAAGGAGGATGCAGTGATGTCAGGCAGTGACAATTTGCTCTTCAGAACATCCAACACAAGAGCCTTGCAATCTTCATTGTCCGCTTCATTGAACCCAGTGAAGATGAGAGCTTTCCGACGAGATCTGGTCTCCAATCCGTCAAACACTCTAGAGCACTCCAAGATCTGCTTCCTGAGAAGTCCCAGCACGCCTAACATTAGCTCTCGAAAGGACCGGAACTCTTCAGCAATCTTTGCAACGGTGTCTTTTGCGGGTCCCGCACATTGGATCTGTGCCTCAAGCTCACCCATCTTCTTTAGGAAGCACTCCTCGAGGTTCTTCTGGGCCGATTGGATATCATCCAGTTGAGATGACATTATGTAGTGTAGAACTTGCAGTGGTTATGAAGTACTAGTGAGAAACTGGCAGGTGGTGTAGTGTAAGCGCTTGTGTTACATGGAATATTTCACAAATGTAAGTACTGCTTATTTAGCAGTTTATGCAACAAAATATTGTAATTAAAAGTAAATAAAATACATCAAAATAATTTTAATTAAAAAAGATTTACTAAGCTGCGTGTTAACTTTTCTACACTTACCCCCGAAAAGGTTTTATACCTTAAACCCTAAATCATCAATTCAGATAATTTAAGTAAACAAAGAAATGTCACTGTCAAAATGACAGGACAGTGGTACACAACAATTTAACATAATTTTTTTCTATCTTTTAATTACAGTTAACTATTTATATGAGCTATGCAAACAAAATACCGTATCCGAACAGGACCGTAGCTAGGCGTAGGCCTACCAAAATCGCCGTTTTCCAAAATCCAACACGTGGCAAATGTCTTGCCTGGAAGGAGCTTACTCCTTACGATATGAATCTATGAATGAGAGTTGTATTATGTGTGTTGTTAAAGATGTAAGTGGCTAAATAAAACATACAAATTTAAGAAATTGCATTTATTAGACCACACATACATCAGTCATTTAAAATTACATCAATCTGATTTCAAATCCTTATCTAGTAGTTGCTCAGATTAGGATTGGCTATTAAAAATATTTTTCATTATGTGCCTGAGTCTGAATAACTATCGGATTCGGAATTAGATTCGTTCACATTTATGACAAACCTATCAGTAACCTCATCAATTATGTGGTCGAGTTTGCACATCATCTTCTACTTTTACAGTATGTCTAATACAGTCTGCCCATTTCTGTGGTGTCACCTCTCTTAACTTAACTACCTACCTCCTATTTTTGTAACATAACCACCTACCACCCGTCTTAGAGACGTGTGTGTCAAATTACCCTCGCCATGTATAATATTTATAACTTAGAGGTTTTGAGAAAATAAAAACGATGTTTTCCATAAACTAAATAACAAAAACCAACTTACTTTTGTTGCTACAAAAATACAGTCTTTGGATAATGAGATCCATAAAAAAAAATACAAAAAGATAATGCTTATTTAGTACTAATTTTCAATTATTCAATAATCAACAAAGATAAGAAAATTTTTAGATACGTTCTAGAACAACTCAATCAACAAAATTGCAGACCATAAACTTTACATTTTTTCACGGCAATTACTGCACAATTTATTAGAACATTCGAGGCATATGGGTTTACACTTACACCTCACACCTTACACTCGAAACAAATATATTGGGTTCTGCGTTTCTTTTTTGGGTCACAAGTAGAACATGTCTTGCGAACAGCTAACCTTTCTTCAGCATAGCTGCCACCTGGAACTTCTGCTGGAGCCGCCTCGTCTTTGTGATGGAGTATACGTCGAGGAGCGACTTTTATATCCCGTTGCATCTGAAGATTATTTTCACAGCGCTCCATATGCGGTCTTGTGAGCTGTTCGGCTTCATGAATTTGAATCTGCTTTCAGTTTTTTACACTTGAGTTTAGTCACGCAACCACCTACCACCCGTCTCCGAGACACTCGGCGATAGTTTTTTACTCACCACAGGTAATCAAGCGCACTTCCGGCGTCGACGAGCGCATGCGCAACACTGAGGGACGCGGGGAGAAGGTACTTGAACGCGCGGGATTGTACAGTGTAAGGGCGTAAAAATATTTGTGATTTTAAAGTAGCTTCAGTCTGGTAGACGGGTGGTAGGTGGTTAAGGGTTAAACCTTCTTCTAACAATTGTTTTATCTCATTCATTTTGAACGTTTTGTTGTTTCGTGCGACATACCTTTTACCTGAGCCCACACCAATTCAATAGGGTTTAGCTCACTCACAATGGTAAGGGGGCAGTCGCAGGACAGTGACACCGCACTGGGCTGCCATCTCATCGACCACATACTTATTAAATTCTGATTTATTTTTCTTAACAATTTCCAATAACTGGGCTTTTATCATTGTTTGCTCGAAGGAAATATTCTTTTTGTGAAGCCATTCCTGTATATTGGCTTTTCTCCATGAGGTAGTAGGGGTCTGCTCAACTTTCCGGCTATGGTATGGAGCATTATCCATTACCAGTACAGAGTTTTGCTTTAATTTAGGTAAAATGTCCTTGAACCATTCTTCAAAACATTCCGCATTCATCTCTTGATAGTAGTCTTCAGTGTTCTTTTTTGATTCGAACAAGAGCAAACCCCCTTCAACAAAACCATCTTCACTGGCTTATTATTAATCGCTTGCCTGATGGAGCTTTCAGCCCTGTTGTCAATCCATCTAGGAATGCCGGTTTCGATGATTTTATTTGAGTGTCTACCCATATCTTTTTACTGTATGGCCTATAACAAAGAATACTATGTAAGTGTATAATAAACAAAATATTTTATTAACAAGTTGTTGAGTATTAAAGTTCAAAACGGCACGGACGAACGGCACGGTTTGACGGCACGGTTGGCGCAGTGGTTAAGCGATTGACTGCTGAGCTGCGTGTCGCGGGTTCGATTTCCGCACGGAACAAATATTTGTATGACCTACATGTATTTGTTTGTTTTTTTGTTTCCGAGTCTGGGTGTTTTTCTATCTATAATATGTATGTATTTACAAAAAAAATGTATATAAGTAGTTTATCAGCCATCTTGTTACCATAAGGGCGCGTTCCCACTATGTCGTAACGACTAATTTATCGTTCGACGACTGTCGTCTCTACCTGTTCCCATTATAACGATTGTTTGTCGTCAACATTTTTTATCGTTTAGCGACTGTCGTATCTAGCTGTTCCCATTGGATCGCGACGACATTTTATCGTTTCCCGGCAGTCGCTTTGTCGTTTACACATCATCAGCAAGCTACAAATCTAGTCGCCTCTGCGTTCGCTTGGTGATCACTAGTGCGTTTACTCTCCTGAGTTCAATGGACGAAGATGAAATTTTAATAATGTATTACTTTTTGAAAAGAAGGAAAATGAAGCAAGCAATGAAAAGAAAGTACTGGGTACATCCAATGTTAATGAAAAGAATTCCATTAGGATTATGTCAGAGTTATATAGAAGAATTAAAAAGTGATGATGGAAAGTTTTATGAGTATTTAAGAATGACTGTCTCCACCTTTGATAGCCTACTGGCACGACTTGCAGACAATCTTAGAAGAGAAAACACACATTTCAGAAATTGTATAAGTGCCGAAGAAAGACTAGTGATAACTTTAAGGTAAGTAAATAAAATGAAAATTCTTTATTAATGTATACATTTATTTATTTAGAGATTTATTTTAGAGTTACACGTTTTATAAGTAAAGACATCTTTAAATTATATATTGTCAAAATTAAAAGAATCTTGTGTGCTATCAGACAAATTAGTATAGACTGAATTTGGTGATGCAGCCGGTTCCATAACTTGATTGCTAGTCGAAGTTGATGCACCTGGATCTTGTGTAAAATATCCTGTCGGTTGTGATAAATGGTTTTGATAGTCACCATAGTTTGCATAAGTATCATATAAATTATTACGAAGGCGTTTCTTTTTAATTTTTTGGATCAGTTGCATAATACCCGTTTGGAATTCAAAATTTTCATCATTGTCGAATGATGCCAAAGATGGTAAAATTCCTTTAATAAAGGACACATGTGGGTGTTCTTGATTATTTAATTTATAATCTAGAAATTGTGACATTTTATCATCTAATTTGTCAGTCTTAGTTTTTTTTTGAGTAGAAGGTGCTGCATCACTTAATGTATCAGAGATAGAATTATTAGGCTCATTAGATGAATCAGAGGTCATACGGGGCTCAGTAACTTTTAATAAAAAAGACAGCTGATTCTTATAAACATACGGCCTAGTTGTTTTTGCGCCTGCACCAGATCGCTTTTTTTCTTTTTCATTTTTCAGGGATCTCATAAATGCATCTCGAATATGTGTCCACTTTGTAGATATCTGTGTAGCTGTAAAAGTAAAATAGACTTAAAATTAAAATTTGTTTGTGTATAGATTTAACATTATATGTATTAACATATAATCAGTCTAATACGTAGTCAAATTATTGTTCACGCAAACATCTGCACGTTTTTCAGAGTTTAAAAAACTATACTAAGATCGAGTTTTTCCACTAGTATCCCCGGATGTTTCCGTGAACAAGTAAGGGACTACGTATTAGACTGATTATATGTTTATACATAATTATAATGTTAGGGCATTGGTCCTCGAATATAAGCGTATTATAATAGCTGTTGTATTTATTTACAGATATTTGGCGTCGGGATGTTTGTTTAAACAACTGCATTATAATTTTAGAGTGGGAATGTCAACCATCAGCAAAATAATCAAAGAAACGTGTTCTGTTATTTGGAGCGTATTAAGTGCAGAATATTTAAAGTTGCCCAATACCGAAGAAGAATGGAAAGCGATCGCTGAAGCTTTTAAAACGAAAGCAAATTTTCCTCATTGCCTCGGTGCGCTGGACGGCAAGCACATAAGGATTACAAAGCCAATAAATAGTGGTTCTATGTTTTTTAACTATAAGGATTATTTTTCTTTTATTTTATTTGCAATTGTTAATTCAGTTTCATTTACGTTAGTATTGGTTCATACGGAAAAGAGTGTGATTCATCTATCCTAAAACAATCCAATTTTTTGAAGAAACTAATTGATGGTACTTTAAATATACCAAGACCCACGCCATTACACGAAAATATGCAAGAAGAAATACCATATGAATTGCACTATACTTTGATTAGTATTTTTGTTCTCTTTATACATAATCCAAGCATTCACCAGTGCCGTGTTCAAAATAAGCTCAACGCCCAGCTTTTTGTACCACTTTACAGTTTTTCTAAGTGGTGATGAATACGAGGTCATTTGGTCACTCATATCGACGGAACTTTTGGCTTCATTATAGGCAAATATAATTTTTGGTTTTGTGACAGTTCTACCTTTTTTTAAAACTGTTCGTTTACCACTTGAGTGTTTCGTCGAAAGCACTAACACGTCGCGCTTATCTTTCCATTTGAGAACACAAATACCCCGCTCATTCTCCATAGCTATGGATTCGCCTTTTCCCAGTTTGGCGTCGACTACTGCCATCGGCAAACCCTTTCTATTCTTTCTAATTGTTCCAATTAGATGGGTGTCTTGGTTCAGTAGTTGATTTGCCTAGTCCAAATTGGTATACCAATTGTCGGTGGCAACTGTATGACCCAAATTTAATATGTCTTCACAAAGAGACATTACGACATTTGTGGGTGTTGTGTTAACCATTTCATTATTTTTACCAGCATACAACTGTAACTTACAGGTGTATCCTGGTGTGGTACAAAGTTTAAACAGTTTCATCCCATATTTGTGGCGCTTACTCTTATTATATTAGCGAAAAATTATGCGCCCTCTAAATGGTACTTGACTTTCGTCAACGCATACAGTTTCCTTCGGAGCATAATATTTTTTGAAGTTTTCATTCAAAGCATTGATGAGGGGTCGTATTTTATAAATTCTGTCGGATTTGTCCGCTGTCTCGTTATCAGTGAAGTGAACCATTCTCAAAAGCAGTTCAAATCGGTTTCTACACATAACAGTGGCTGGAAAATTTTGCCCAAATACCCTGTCTTTACTCCAGTATAAATTCATTTGAGGAAGTTTCACCAGTCCCATGTATAGGATTAACCCAAAAAATTGTTTAATCTCATTTATTGATGTCTGTTTCCATTCATTTGCGCGAGACTTAGGTTTTAAGGTTTTTGAAAGGCATTGCTGTGCATACAAATTTGTTTCGTTTGCAATTCTATCGAAAATGTTGTCTGGGACCAAAAGACTGAAATATTCTCCCTCTGTACCGTTTTTCAATTCTCTTGCATATGGTAGCTTCATACCTGCAAATAACAAATAAATCTATACTAATACTATATTACTAATATTATAAAGCATACAATTCGAGGATGTCCAGGAGCATGTCTACCTGGGGCAAATATTGCGATTGGGAAGAGACAACTTAGAGGGGGAAATGGTGCGAAGGGTGCAGCTGGGCTGGGCAGCATTTAAGAAGTTGCGTCATATCTTTTCGTCGTCACTGCCACAATGCCTTAAGAGCAAGGTATTTAACCAGTGCGTCCTACCAGTGATGACCTGCGGGGCCGAGAAGTGGAGAACAAAGGGAACATGACGGTGAGACTGGCTCACTGACTGCATGTCGCTCAGCGAGCTATGGAAAGGTCCATGCTTGGAGTATCTCTAAAGAATAAAATCCGCAATGAGACTATCCGGCAGAGGACCAAAGTGACTGACATAGTCTTCAAATGTAGCGAGCTGAAGTGGCAGTAGGCTGGCCACGCATGTCGCAGAACCGATAAACGATGGAGTAGACGGGTTCTTGAATGGAGGCCACGTACCGGCAAGCGTAGTGTGGGACGCCACCCGGTCAGATAGACCGATGACCTCAAGAAAATAGCGAACAGTGGCTAGATGAGGAAAGCGAAAATTCGTGCATTGTGGCGCACCTTGGGGGAGGCCTACGTCCAGCAGTGGATTGCAATAAGCTGAAATGATGAAATGAATGAATATTATAAATGCGAAAGTTTGTGAGTGTGTCTGTGTGTGTGCTTGTGTTTGTTACTCTTTTACCTACCTACCTATCTACTTATACCGATAAACCAGCTTTTGCCTGCGACTTTACCCGCGTGAAAAAGAAAATAGTACCACTTACCAGTTGGTTCCGTGAATGCTATGACAGATGGCTGATGTCCTCGTGGTCGTGTCCATTTTTGTACAGTAGTAGATGTTTCTTCTATATGAGCAATTTGATTGGAGACAAAATTTTCAACTGAGTCTGTTTCACTTTCGGAGCTACTTGCAATAATACGACGCACAGTGTATTATAGAGACCATTTTTCGGACATCAGTTTTTTATTAGAAATACAGATATAATTAGTCATTTAAAACGTCAGAGTAGAACTCCCGAGTGACAAATATGCATAATTTTGTAGATTTTTTATTTTTAAATCTCACAAATTTTCGTCTGGATAAAGTTTAAAAAATATGTACACCTAAAACTAATTGCAATAAAAAGTAATTAATTAGGTAGTTCAAAAGTGTATTTTAAGATTCATTTTATAGAGCTTAAAATAATCGCGTAAGTTACGTAGAACCGGAGAAATCATATTTTTTTAATTTTAAGTTTTTATTTTTTTTCTCAAGTAATCCGCTATTTTAGGAAAAGATATTAATACTAAAATTTAGATCTGTTATTCTTCTATTACTCACAAAAAAACTATGTCCTAATCTCGTGGAGTCTAGGTACTACAGGCGATTTTAATTTTATCCGGATTTTTCCTCATTAGGGTTGTCACTCTTTTAATTAATTAAATATCCGGATATGAATAAAACTGACAATAAAATTGGTGTTAGTTTATTTCAGTGATACGTTTTATGCGGCATGGGAAGGGGTCCACCCTCGGAAGGCATTTTGCTAAAACCCCATGTCGATGCATGTAACGTTGAGGAACTTATTTTAATTTAACTTAATATTTGAATTGTTCTTATTTTTATTTTTTTAAACTTTTCATTACGGACGCTTTTAACGTTCTGCATCGTTCTCACATGCATAATTTATAACATAAATGATGTAACCAATACTTTGTAACCATATATTGATTTAAAAGAGTGTCCATGGAGTTTCTTGCCCGTTCTTCTCCATAGGTACCTACGCTTTGGAATGGGCAACTAGCTTCATTTTTCTGACTGACCGACCCCTTGACAATTCAAAAGTGCCTGTAATTGGTTTAATTGAAATAAATACTTTGAGTTTGAGTTTGAACGGGGGTGAGGCATCATGGAGCCGTACCAGACCCATGATGCTACTTTGCGTCAGCAGAATCTGACCCGCTCTGCTGGGGGATGTCCTTCTGGGCTCCGACCAGAGGACTTTATGCTAGGAGGGCATGAGCGCGCCAACCCTCAAGCTGGTCAGCGAGAGGCATTTGAAGCTGTGGATACCGCCGCAGCCGGCTCTCTTCATCCTCCGGGAGTGTCCGCAAGTTCACAAGGAGATGAACTCAGAAAAACATTAACTCGATTGGACGTTTTTAAAATGTTTACAAAGAATACAGCCTTAGAATTTAGCCTTAGTTTTGAAAAGAAATTTAATATATTAGTTTTAACAAATCCTAAAAAAATAACCTATATAATTTTCTTTAAAAAAAAAGTGGTCCCATCGGATGAAGTGACAACCCTAAAAAAAACGAATTTTTGACTATAACTTCTAAACTCCACGACATTAGGATGTGATTTTTTTGTGAGTAATAGAAGAGTAACAGATGTGAATTTTACTATAAATATCTTTTCCTAAAACAGTGGATTACTTGAGAAAAAAAATAAAAACAAAAAAGTTAAAAATAAATATTTCTCTTGCTGTAAGAAACTCACGCAATTCGTTAAAGCTCTATAAAATGAAGCTTAAAAGACACTTTTAAACTACTTGATAAATTATTTTTTATTCCAATTAGTTTTTGGTGTAGATTTTTTTAAAACTTTATCCGGATGAAAATTTATGATATTTCAAAAAAGAAAATCTACTTGATTAAGCATATTTGTCACTCGGGAGTTCTACTCTGACGTTTTAAATGACTAATTATATCTGTATTTCTAATAAAAAACTGATGTCCGAAAAATGGTCTCTATAATACACTGTGCGACGGTGACGTTTTTTTGTCGGTAGGATACTCTCGTTATTACTTTCTTCTTCAGAATCATTAGTTCTTGACGCCAATTTATTTATCTCACTAAAAATACTAGATTCTAGTGCGTCAATATCTCGTAAGTCTTCCTGCGAAATATCGAATTCAATGTCTAGATCGGATATATCGATGATTCGGTAATTAACACGTGCAAATATTGAATAAAACTAACTCAACCGTTCGGCGCGAGCGCTCACGAACGAGTGAGGTGTGCGGGTGACCGGAGGCGTGACCTATCCGGCGCCTCGATAACGAATAATCACTTTTTATTATTACAGCGCCGCGTAGGTCAATTATGACCTCACGTAGTTTTTATGAAATATCTACGGAACCCAGATGCTGATCAAAACACTTCCCATATCAGAATTTATATTTTGACCTGGCGCTTCTATTTCCATCAAAAAGTTTTTTTGAATTTTTTGTCTTTTATACTACCGGCAGACTACGTGTTAACTATAAGGATTATTTTTCTTTTATTTTATTTGCAATTGTTAATTCAGTTTCATTTACGTTAGTATTGGTTCATACGGAAAAGAGTGTGATTCATCTATCCTAAAACAATCCAATTTTTGGAAGAAACTAAATGATGGTACTTTAAATATACCAAGACCCACGCCATAACACGAAAATATGCAAGAAGAAATACCATATGTATTTGTTGGAGACGAAGCCTTTACATTGTCACAAAATTTATTGCGACCTTATGGCGGTACTCATTTAGACAATAAGAAAAAGATATTTAATTACCGTCTAAGCCGCGCGAGAAGATATGTTGAATGCACTTTTGGTATCTTATCCAATAAATGGAGGATCTTGCATAGACCATTGGATGTATGTGCAGAAACAGCTATTGAAGTTGTAAAGGCTTGTACGGTATTACATAATTTTTTAATAAAAAAAGACGCTATATACTTGGAGAATACCCCAACCGTTATGCCCCTGGTAAACATGCCTGCAACACAGCTGCGTTCAAACGAAGGTGGTGGAAACGCAGTGCGCTTACAATTTTCCGACTATTTTGTATCTGAAATAGGCTCCGTACCTTGGCAAAACATTACAGCACACGTATCATAATAAATAAAAAGTTTCAGAAACTTACCGAAATCTTTTCTTTCCTTTTCCTCCAACTTGTCAAAATTAGGTTAAAAAACGCAACAAATTTCTCTCCACGCGGCTAATTTCAAACCTTTGTCTTTATAAATGTCTAAAGTTTTGTCCCAAAGGACAGCCCTTTGTTCCACAAGTGGAATTAAAACTTCCGGTGTTATATTATTAGCCATTGTTATACGTCCACCATGCGCAGGAGTCTGACAAGTTCTAACACGCACAAAGCAAATCGAGTACAGACGCGAGTGGCGCGCGGGTGCGAGAGGGAAGGGAAAACACGTGTTCGTCTACATAGAGTTGCCGTCCAAGATTTTTTATCGTTTTACGACTGTCGTGCTTGCCGTTCCCACTGTCACGACAAAGTGTCGTCACTGCAAAAATGTCGTAGACGACAGTAAATTGTGTCGTTCTAAATGTGAACACCTCCATTTAAACATATAAGCCACGACACTTAAAACTACACGATTATCTGTCGTCACGACACGGTGGGAACGCGCCCTAACACAAGCATTAGGTTGCTTAGCTTGGGACTAGATGGCGCTGTGTGAAATGTCCAGGGATATTATATTATATTAATAACATTTTCTGGATGGGACTGTATGAATTTGGCAATTGTGATCAAAGAATTAGTGTATGTTAATAAATCTGCGAGGCCCAGTATCCACTCAACGCAACTGGTTATATACTGGAAGTTGACCCGAAGAGAGTTGGGGAGAGGTATAGGCAGATATTGTACATATTATTATATTATTATTATTACTCATAAATAAGAACTATTACCGTACCTTCATTGAGCCAGGTCTCATTTTGGTAATAAATATGTTTTTTAACTCTGCGATGTTGCTTTATCAAATTCAAATACTTCTGTCGCCACAGCATTATGTCTTGCCGGTCAATAAGGCAACTTTGACGTTTACGGTTCACATATCTAAATTTAAAATGTTTCAGAAGTTTTCCCAGTGTATTTTGTGACATATTTGGTAAGTCAGAGTCCTCATTTACAACTTGTAGAACTTGAAAATAAAAATTAAATGTTATTATGATCACTGAAAGCCGGGGATGATAGTGACACTATGTATCATAGGCAATCTGCTTATTATGGATAGATGATTGAACTCTGCGGTCGATAACAATGGAATTTATATTGCCTTATTAATGTTACTTGACAGATAACAAGGATGCCCTAGTTCAGTAGAGACTGGTCTCTACTTGAGTTAGACTCTACAAGAAAACTTTTTTAATGTAGGTGCCTCATTTCTGCGAAAAGACTGGTGTACGATTCGTCTTATTGCAGACATGGTAAAATCGTCCATTTTTTGGACGAAGTTGGTCTTTGGACCTTCTTTCTTGGGAGAACTCAGTGTTTCGGTTGTTTTATGTTCTTTTACAATTCTTCCCACTGCCACTGCTGATATGCTTAATAATGTAATAATAATAAATAATAATAAAATAATTTATTTGCGTTAAACATGGTATACAATGGTGTTAAGTATAGATCAGAGTGGCACAAACATGTTTAGCTAAGAATAAACATAGCATGCAAAAATTTGGTGTTATAGGGTAATTATAAGTAAGTAGGTAAGTAAATTAATATTAGAATATAATGTCAATATTTTTTATCCATAAATTCTTTCAAACTATAAAAACTACATTCATTTAGCCATTTGTGTAATTTGTTTTTAAATAATCTTACATTTAATAGTTTGAGTTGGTTTGGTATTTTATTATAAATTCGCACACACATTGCTAGACAGCTTTTATTATATTTGGTTAGCTTTGGTAAATCATTTAACACCAGTCCATAAGGATCACGTCTGCTCCGAGGACATACATCGCTCGCTGTCTTGAATAAATGTTTATTCTTGGTCACAAATACACATATTTCATAGATATAGAGAGACGGAAGCGGTAGCAAACCAAGCTTTTTAAATATTGGCCGACATGTATCATCCGGCTGAAGCCCATAGATTGATCTTAGGCATTTCTTTTGAGCGATGAACGCGCGATTTAGATCAGTGCTATTACCCCACATTATAAGACCATAGCGTAGTAACGATTCAACATATGCATGGTAAGATATAATGGCAGTTTTTATATTTGTTACATTTTTGACTTGCTTCAAGGCGTATACGAATTTGTTAATTCTACCACTGACGTTATTTACGTGTTCCTTCCAGTTTATATCTTGATCAATTATTACTCCTAAAAATTTTGTATGTAGTACTTGTTTAATTTTATTTATATTAAGTTTGATATTAAATTTATTATTACTAGATTGATTAAATTGTATATATATGGATTTGTCTAAATTTATTTTCAAATGGTGTATGTCAAGCCAGTGCAATAGTATGTCAATAGTATTATTAATATCAGTCTCGTGATCTATAACGGTATTATGTTTTTTATCAGATGTCACAATTATGGATATATCGTCAGCGAATAAGATGCATTTATGATTGGTTATTTTTATGATATCGTTTATATATAATAGGAATAATATTGGGCCTAGTACGCTACCTTGGGGGACGCCATATTTATTATGTTTATATTCCGATGAGTATGATGTGATGTCTTTGGTTTCATTCATTTTACTGATGATAACACATTGTTGCCTATTACTTAAGTAGGATGATATCCACTGCAGTGCAGGTCCCCTAATCCCAATTGTTTCCACCTTTTGAAGCAGTATATCATGTGACACTAAATCGAAGGCTTTAGACATATCAAAGAATAGAGCTGTAGTCAGATGGTTATTATTAACATTTGTGAGTATAATTTTCATAAGAGAATAAATAGCTAAAGTAGTGGATTTATCTTTTTGGAAGCCAAACTGTTCACTACTTATAATTTGGAATTTGTTGCAGAAGTCAATCAGTCTTTTAAACATACATTTTTCATATATTTTTGATAGAATCGGTATTAAAGTAATGGGTCGGTAATTGTTGATATCATTTATATCCCCTTTTTTGAATAAGGGCTTTACTATTGATAATTTTAATTTTTCGGGAAAAACTCCGGTCAAAAACGAAATATTAATTAAGTGAGTTAAAATACCAGTCAGTTCATAACAGCAAGCCTTTATGATTTTCGTGTTAATTTCATCGTAGCCTTCCGCTTTGGTGTTGCGTAGTGACATTATTTCCCGGCTCACCTCACTTTCCAACATTGGTTTCAGAAACATTGAGTTAACACTATTATTTATCCTACAGCTTGGGTCGACGCTTTTTTGTGTCGTTAAAGGCGATAGGTTTACGTAATGGTCATTAAATACCGAAGCTATCTCTACGGGGTCTGTAACCATAGTATCGTTTATCTTTATACTTTCTATATTGTTTTTTGGGTTAGTATTATTTATTTCGTTTTTTATGACGCTCCATGTCGCTTTACACTTGTTATCATGCTTATTGATATAGCTTATATTCGCGTTCTTTTTGGAACTATAGAAACATTTTTTCAGTAGATTTGAATACTTTTTATATTTAATTTTATTAGTTAAGTTTTTGTTTTTGTAGTACTGATAGCGCAGATTACGTTTAGTTTTACAACTTTGTTTTAAACCTTTGCTTATCCACTTTTGTGTGTTCTTATTATTACTATTGACCTTGACTCTAATCTTAGGAAAACACAAATAGTAAAATACCTGAGATGAGTCACCTGTCTTACTTTTAATTACGGGAACTACAACTGTTCTTACCAGATTCTCAGGCAGGTAGGAATGACTCACACAAAAATTAAAAATCATGGTAAGCAATCTGGTCAAGTGTACACCGGCGAACCTTAAGTGCTCAACACTCAGACCATCATGCCCCGGTGACTTACCCCGCTTCATACTTTTTAATGCCATTTTAATCTCCTTATTTGAGAATCTTACATAAAAATCACCTTCACCCAAGGTCCGAGTGTCTCGCACAGATGTGTCTGTATTAAGTGGCGCTACCTTAAAGTGATTCATAAACATGGTAGATATGTCACTACTTTGTGACATACCCTCAACATTTGCGGGAAGACTCGGCTGGGGGTTCAAAGAGTTGGTTTCCTTCCAAAAAGAACTAAATTTTTTCTCATTATGCAGTGATGCAATTTTATCCATTTTTATTTGGGTTGCATTGTTTTGACACCATTTCAATTTATTTTTAAATTTCTGCCTCATAATTTTCATATTCTCATAAACCTCTCCACATTTAGGTTTTCCATTAATAATCCACTTTTGAAACCCGAGCCGCGCCTTTGAATGAGCCTCTTTTACATGCTCGTTCCAACCAGTTACATACATTTTCTTTTTCTTCACAAATATGCTATGACTAGAAATAGCAGCCGTTTGCAAAACATAAACAATCTGTTCGTACATATTATTAATTATAGATCTATGATGATCACTTCTACATATCCTATCACTACATTCAATAAATTGACTAGGAAAATCAATATCACGTAGGGCACTATGACATAGGTCAGCGTAGTGTTGTACCTGGTCAGAGGTTCTATTTCCCCAAATTACTTTATTGAACACTACTTTTTTATCACTCAGTTTTGGTACTAAAATACTAAAATTACAAATAATTTGTAAGGGAAAATGGTCAGACCATGAAACATCATTAAGCACATTTATTTTTACAATTGCACTTTTGGTAATACTTGATACCATACAGTGGTCTAACCATCTAACGCACCCATGCGAGTCACTCAAGTAGGTGTAAGTATCGGAATTTATGCCAAGAAAGTCAATATCTGCACAAATGAAATTAAAATCTGAACAGAACTGTATTAATTCATTACAGAATAACTCACCTGGGTGCGCGTTAAAGTCTCCCAACACAAAAACATTTGCCACACTATTACATTCCACAATTGCGTTAATTTCTGTCAAACATTCTGTATATTCACTTAGATTATTCGGGTTACACACTGGCATATATACCGAAAAAATAAGAATATCTCGGTTATCGATTACTACCTTAATCGCGGTTAACCTAACACTATTACACTGAATCACTGATACACTATCAAAAGCACTGGATCTCCACAGCAACGCGACGCCTCAAAATTGTATGTCTGCTTGTAGACATTCATCACCATGAGTTTTTCAGTGGCACTCAGAGATTTTCGAGGCCGCTTTTTGACAGGCGACAAACTGTCGGTGGCGGCGGCCTTTGAGGTACCCGGCTGGGGCTCCATTTGTCAATTAACAAATAAAACTTAGCAAAAACACAACAAAAACAAGGAAATATAACAACTAATAACAAGATGAAACACTTCACACGATGATAATAAAGCACAATTAACAAACACGCAGCGAATAGTATTATCGGGGAAAAGAAAACGAATGTATTGAAAAGACTCCTGTATTAGTTACTATACTCTTTGGACGCGACGTTGTAATTATGTCAAACGAAATTTGAAAATGTTGGGAACGCCTGTAGTGTTACCAGTATCATAAAATATTTTGTGCCACAATATTTTCTTTTTTTAATATCTTTGTTTAACACCGAAACACACCTTATTAAAATTAAACACGGTATGATATTTTTTAAATTATTCTTTCTAAAATCAGTACTTAAAAGCAAGTCTAACCTTGTTTTCCGCCATTTTATGTGAATTACCACTAAGACGATATTTTTTTGATCTGTTATCACGTTTGTTTACATAAATTATCTGAATTGATGACTTATAATGCGAAAAGACTTTTTCCCCAACCTAATATTTTCAATTAATATTAAAAATGTTAAAAAGTTAAGATTAATTAAAAATATACATATTTATTTTTCAATTCCATATTTTTTTCGTTTATTATAATATTCTTGAGCGTATTTTTTCATTTCATCATCACCATCATATTTTATTATGCCGTTTAAAATCCGTGTAATTATGCGGCACCAACTATAAATCAAAACATTAATTGTTTTAGACAATTTTTTTTAAAATTCTCTTTTGTGTTCTACACATTTAAAAAGAAAAGTGACAAATATGTCAACAAACATTATTATATTATTCCTTAGATTTTTAACTGGAACATTATTTTTTAATATTGATTTCGTAATATTTTGTAGTTCCGCGAATAAATTTGTCTCCTCTATCGACGGATATATAAGTGATTTTTTATTATCATATTCTTTTGCTCTTAGCATTTCTTGCAATATTTCTGTGGTCAAGAAAATCTTTTTTACATGTTTCACATGATTTACAAATATATTTTAAACACTTTGTGAAGACCCATCCACAAACATAACCTCTTTGTCCAGCTCCTTCCATATTTTGATTATTTGGACCATCTAACAATAGTTCTTCATTTAAAACGATTTCTTCATTTGGAAAATCTTTATCTTGTTCTAGATCATTTTTTTATCTAACATAAAATATAGGGACTGGAAGTCCGCTCCCATATCGTCCTCACAATTCGATTTTATGGAGTGTGAGGACGAAAAATCATTTAGCAAAAGTGCTTTGTAGGTCCTTCAAAGCAAATGCTGTTAGGGGACACATTTCGAGCGCCTACACCTCTTATTCTGCCAAAAAAGTTTTCAGTGGGGTCTTGGTTAAAATTTCTACACAGCATGATATAAAAACCATATTTTTGGTTCAAAACCTTCCAAATGGCCTGCATACCCTCTGTTGTTTTAATAAAGTTTTTGACTGATGAAATATTTTTTTTCTCAACCTTTACACAGCTCTTGCCATCTGATTTCTATTAAAAAAATATGTAAATTATTTAAAAATCTAATGTCCACAGCATGGGGAGAATCTGGTTTGACACCTGTCCTATAAATTTTTCCATCGACCTCGCAAAAATTATGACAATTTAGAGTCAAAAAGGTTGTCAGACATTTTTACGAAAGGTATGACTTGGCAACATGCAGGGTCCATTTGCCCAGTACTGGTTAATCATTTTGTCCATTTTTTTCTACATAAACATGTTCCTCAGTAAATCTGTGTAAAACTTTTCAACTCTCCATCAATTTTATTTGCTTCATAAATATTTTGGAAATATTCCCATTTTACATTTTTTTCTTTACTATCGTCATTAAAATCTACATAGGTCACGTCTTTATTTAAGAAATCCTTTTTTATTCCCTTTATAAGATGCGGAACATCAAAAATTGGTATAATAGATACACTATCCACAATGAAAATATCATGTCGCCATACCTTACCTTTCGTAAATATGACCTTTTGGTATCCCCCACTAAACTGTCAATTGCAGATACATATACCCGGCTTTGATCACAAACCGTTGCTAAAATTTTTAGACTTGCAGAATTCATTTCATGGACTACCGTAAAATGGGGTTACATTGATCAATTTTAAAATTCCGACTTAAATATTTCTGTACTCAGAAGGCTGAAAAATGAACAAAAAAAAATGTGACATCGGTTTTAAGGGTTGTTTATATTTAAATTAAAATCATATTTTTTTGGACTCTACATTTTGAGAAAAAAAAAAAAATCATCGTGATCAACTTCATACTGACATCGGGGCTACTTTGATCGCACTAGTTTTTGGTACGTATTTTGAAAGTAACCCCATAACGAACAAAAACACAAAAAAAATAAAAAAAAATCGGTCCACAAATTTTTGTGCTACAGCTGTTTTAAGGTGATGGGGTTTCTTTGATAAATGAAAATAACTGAATTTTGAAATCAATACCTATTATATTTATTGAAATTAACAGTCTTCTTGCTCTCATATATTATATAATCTTAAAAAAATCAACATAACATTTAAATTAACATAGAGGCATCAATAACTATGCAACGAAATAATGATAAATTAATATTTGTGAGCTCATCTGAGTTCACAGACATTTACTTCGTAGGGAAACATAAAACATTCGTCCCCCTTTGCATCAGTCATTATAATAGGTTTAGGCAAATACGCTACAACGTCTGAAATTTCTATATCAGATATGTCATCTGGAATTAGTTTAAATGTTTTCTTATTTTGGACAGATTTTAACCCAACCACAACTAAGGGTGTAATTTGGTTGATGCGGCAAACATAACGATATGTTTTTTTACCACGGCCAGAATAAAACTTGGCTAGTAAATATCGCCCCTCAGCCAATTCATTATCTTCCTCTTCTCTTGGCAAAGGAGACGAGTTTATGATAGTGTCACTATCCTCTTCCTCGCTGGACAGTATATCCCTATAGTTTTTATTGGCTGGTTTCCTTCTTCTTTCAATTGGTAAATTTGCCTGAGATGTACTGCATTCACCTTTGTCTGCTGAAATACTTTTACCAGGATCCACATCGAGTCTCTTTTTCTTTCTAATGTTATGTGATGGTCCTCCAAATCTCTGTTCCTTTAATAGTTCTGAGAGAATACTTTCAGAATTTTCGACAATGTTATAGTCATCAGGCGGCAAGCGCTTAAAAACTTGATCCGGATTAAATGGAAATATTCCTGTGGCATCAAATGACTTGATTAGATTTCGTTTAATTGCAGAAGTTATACTTAGTGATGGCGTTGAAGAGCGTTGAGGCTGTTTCGGTTTAGCTTCGTCCATTCTTATTAGTGCCTTATTAAGAAGATTTGGAAAAGCATCCTTTGGAATGGTTGTCAGTCTCGTATTCTCGAACTTCCATTTGGTTAGAACAAAACGCCAGGCTTCCTTCATGGGCCGAAAGAACGCAACATCTAGCGGCTGAAGTAGATGCGTTGAATTTGGCACCAGGCAAACGAAGGAGATATTATTTTCTTCACATGTTTGTAAAACGTCATCATCCAAATGCGATGACAAATTATCGCCAATCATAACTTTGCGTTCATTCAGTCTTTTTGCATGTGGCAAGAAACATGTCATAAACCAGTCGCGAAATGTAACGGAATCGAACCAGCCGCTTGCAGTTCTGTTATACCTAGTACCACGGGAGCAACATGGTTCAGCACAACAAGGCGGTCCACGAGGTCCATTTTCTTTCCAAGTATTGTATAGATGGGTGCTTTTATAAACGACGTAAGGAGGTAAAAGTACTCCATCTGCAGACCCACACATCATGACACTTGTGGAACTTTTAGAAAAGTTGATAATTTTTTCAGGGTACTTTATCCCTCTTCGATAAATGTATCGCTTTTTACCAGGGTCATCGCTTAAATTGGATTCATCATAATTAAAAATGTTGCTACTCGGCACGTCTTTTATAGTAGGCTCTAAATTTTGAAAATACTCTTTTATAGTTTCCCTGGAAACCTGCGCTCGGGCCCGCTTTATATTAGCCGCAACACGTTGGCTATAATTTTCTTTGTGGCGCTTTAGCACAGAGTATGCCCAATCCACGCCTGGTACATTATTTGGGAATTTTGCCACTGTACGGCCCATTCTGTCTAAAAAAGATTTGGCAAACATTCTTAAATCTAAAAGACTCAGCGGAAAACCAAAATCTGCACATTTAGCTGCAGCCTGAAGTATTGCTTTCTCTTGTGCTTCAGAGAAAACAGGCTGAGCACCTGGTTTTTTAATATGTTTTCCATGATACCTATTGTATAGTGTTCCATACGGAATATTAAACTGTTCTGCAGCTCCACGAATAGATACACTTCCGTTCGCAATTGCCTGTACCGCGTCTTCTAGTTTGGACTCAGCGTAATTTCTATAATTTCTGCTTCCAAGTGGTTTTTTATATGTTCGAGGCATTGTTCTGAAATAGAAAAACACAACCTAAACAATAAAAAACATTCAAAATATTGTATTATAGTTTAAACATAATTTTAAATGGGGTAAGTTTGATCTACGGGGCGACATTGATCAAGTGATCAAAGTAAACCCGTACTTCTGATCAAAGACACCCCCGGTTACATTTGAATTTTTAAAATAATCTGCAGATCAACAACGAACCTGTCAAAACCAGTTTCGTATTTACAAAACTACAACTTAATACGCAAATAAAACGAAATAATGAAGAAAACTATAGATTTTTGGAGGCATCAAAAGTTTTTCTTACCTTAAAAATGTCCAGTAACCGGTACATAAACAAAAACCTTTTTAAATTATAGAAAACACGAGCACGCATGGAATATCTACAACGCCATATTAAAAAGAAACTATCAGTGGTGCCAACCAAAAAATAAAATCCTTTTGGATGCGTTCACATACCGAATAAAATTTAGTTTTTCATAAATCGGAAGTTGTTATCAAAGTAAACCCGTGGTATCAAAGTAACCCCATTTTACGGTACTTCTTTTATAGCCGATTTTAACTGTATTGCATTTAGGCAATTTGTGAAATAATAGGCCACAGGTTGCTTATTTTTTTGTATGGTTTTCACCATATAGGTTAGTGCATGATCAGCAATTTTATGTTTATTGAATGAATCAATTCCTTTTATTTTATCCACCCTTTCATTATAATTAACTTGTGGATTAATATACATTTCGTCAAACATTAAAATGCATAACTTTCCGTTATTTGGAAGATCTTTAACATTTGACGCTAATTTCTTAAATATGACAGGATTAACCCCTTCTTTAATTACAATTTGGGCAAGAAGATTTTTTAAAGATTTTGCCGTTGGCAATTTTAAACACTTGGACAATAATGCATAACATTTCGGGCTTCTTTTATATAAATAAAGTGCCAATACTTTTTCTTCTTTGAGAAACCGACGTCCTTTCGGTTTTTTACCGTATTCCCTAAACTGCAAAACAGTGAAAATTTATGTTGCGAAAAGCCAACATCCAAACGAAATTTAAATAAAGGTGTTGTATTTCGTAGCATGACCATGAACGCATTCATTATAACTTTTGATGGTAATAAAATCCTTCTAATGTATACTATTTTATACCACTAATTAGAAATTTTATACCTCTCAATTATCGCTGATATACAGGCTATCGTGCTGGCAAGATTCCCTCCCAACACGACCATGCTAAAATTCCAGCTGGCATAGAAGTTGATTAAACGGGAGCATGCCTAATTTGTACTCATTACATAGGAAAATAGTATAAATTAAAAGGATTTTATTACCATCTAAAGTTATAATTAATGTGTTCATGGTCTAGCTACGAAGTACAACACAAATAATTAAAAAACAAACTTATAAATACTTAGTAGTACCAAGTTCTTAACAGATTGGCTTAGATACTAATATAAAGCTAGTTTAATTTATACGTTTTTAATTACCTACGAAAGGTGCGTTGGTACCGTATTTACTGTGGGTAGTGGTTTATTTTTGTCTCGCAAAAAGTTCAATGCCTTGTAAGCAAACCACTTTGGTTCCTGTACATCGTCTGTGCTTGCACCAGATTTGTACAACTGTTCAACCTTCTTTTTTTCCCGAAAATAATGACGAGGTTAAATTTTTTAACTTTCTCTCTACTTCGCCTTTATCAATGTCAAATACACTTGCAATTATATTCAAGGCGTCCATTCGTTTGTTCCTATTCTTATAGTCTGTATTTCTGGGATTCCATAATATTGAAGTGTATGGCTCTCCTTTACACTATTCTGTATGTATGCTCCGTTATAATTGTGTATCAAGTTAATGCTTGATTAGCGTTTTATGTTATTTTACTTGTTTCGTATTAAATATAGACATTATACTTTTGGCAGCCGACCTGAGTTGTTCTTTCTAATATCCTTACGACCCTAAACATCTCAATATATCATTTTCATGAAATTTTTCAATCAATAACAACACAGTTTCGTCGTCCCAATGAAACGACATTTTAATTTGTTGAATACACACAAACCGCACACCACTACCGCTCGAATGCCAGGCACGAACTGACGCCGACAAGCCGCGTAACCCGCCGGCGACACCCCGGCGGCCATGCCGGCGGCTCCTTTGTGCGGCAAAGCTTTGTATGCCGCCGGGTGCACGGCGGCTTGGCCGGCGGCCCTGCCGCCGGCACTGTGTGTAGGAGCCTTTAAGCTATTTTCTTCCTGTGGCAAACTGTTACTATAAGGGAATGTAAACAACATAACTTTTCTTAAACTAAGATTACACAATGTTCTATAATACTCAAGTAGTTCTCCTTTGTTTACGTTTCCCCTATTACCCATAAAAATTAATAATGTTGTATCCTGGGAAAAGTTACATTTAGTAATTTCTTTCATAATATGAAACAAAGAACAACCAGGCATACAGTAATTTAATATTGAGTGTCCTGGATACTCATCTGTCAACAAGTGACCTAAGTCCTTACCTACCTCATCACAAAATAACACAATATCATTATTTAAACTTTGTTTGCAAGGTTTATTGAAACTATTAGTAGAAGGAATTAACAAATCAACACGGGGCTGCAGTAAGGAGGTGTTGCATGTTGTCAATGAATGATCCGGTGTAAGCACATTGGATGGTGTTTTAGTTTCTTTCTTCCTTTTGGCTGCCTTCTGTTCTGCAATAGCATTTTTGTCAGGTGTATCCGTGGCTATAAGACTTTTACCTAGTTTTCTTGGTTTTCTGTTTCCAGTTCTTGTGGGGTGCTTTAAGTGGCTTCCGAAACTGATCAGGTGCAATGAGAGACTTGATTCCAGGTGTATTAGTTGACTCACTTTCTGGAACAGTAGTGGGCATAATAACTGAATGTTGACTTGCAGAACCATCAAAAGAGCGAGGCAAAACATCAGATAGATCAAATTAAACAGATTTTTCTGGAGTGGAAAAAACTGGCATCGAAGGAATTGCAGAATACTCGTCCAAATTTTCCGGCATAGATGGACTCGTTGTACCTCTAGATGTTTCTTCAGCAGAGGGTCTTAAAGAGTCAGTTATTTGTAAATGCATTGAGTTTTCTTCTAGCTCTAAAATCGATTGGTCAGTGATTGCGTGTTCTTCACTGGAATCATTTACAGTTTGAGCATTTTCAGGTCTATCAGTAACACTGCTGCGTGCAAAGTCCTCTTCAGTAAAAACATGTCGATCAAAAGGAAAAATTCCCGTTTTTCTAAATGCTTGTGTTACACAGGGTTATTTTTCAAAGACCAGCTAAATTTAAGTATGTGGTTTAGACCATCAAACTGAACAACTTTCTCCATGGGACCAATATCGTAATCGCGAATAAAAATTCAGCCGTCCCATACATTTAGGTCGAGTAGGTATTAAAGTTTTCTATGGGACAGTTGATAAAATTTTCGCGATTACGCTATTTGTCCCACGGAGAAAGTTGTTCAGTCTGATCGTCTGTACCACATCCTTAAATTTGGCTGGTCTTTGAAAAATAACCCTGTATTAGATGGTGTCATAGACTTTGCGAAAGCCTGGCCAATTAATGCTCTCACATCATAAATAGTGACAGGGCATCCAGGATTGCGTAACATCCAGAAACTCATGGCGGAATAGTAAAACGTTTTGAAAGCTCTGTGAATACTAACATCCAGTGGTTGAACTCGCGCTGATGTATGTGGGTGCAATGTAAGCACAGTAACCCCGTAGTAGACTCTTTCGCGAGATCGAGGGCTTCTATGGAAAGGTAAGACTCATTGGTTATCCATTATCAAAATCGATGGGTCTTCTTTCGAAGTTCCCGTTCTTCGTATGAAATGCTTCATTACATCCAAGAACTTGGGAAGATAAGGACTGGAACAACATTTCCTCGCTGCTCACGAGATTCCGCAACGTGGAATCATCGCGAGCATCGAGGAAATTCAAATCTTCCTGCAGGTCTGCATCAATGTGCTCCAGATCTGCAGAAAACTCCGCGAGCCAGTCGGGACGGATGTCGATGCCAACTTCCATATCGTGCAGGTCGTCCTCCTCCACGTCCGATCCGGGCATTTCTAAGATGGATCGCTCCCACGCAGCAACGTCGTCCTCGACGTTCCCGGATATAGATGGTTCAAAAATAAAACCACATACTAAATTATACTTACCGACTTAAAGAAGGTTGGACGCGGATGCGGAATTGGAAAGGCTTATATCCAGCAGTGGACGAGTACGGGCGATGATGATGACTAAATTATATGCCTTGCACTAATAAGTTAACCAAAAGGGGTAAAATCACTCACCATCCGGGACGGAGGACATCGATGCGGTGGGAGACGAACCGGCCGCCGAACGTGCCCGGCCTGGGCTGGACGCTACAAATTAAGAAGTTAGTGGTTAATTAAGAATAAAAATGTATTCGTTTAAAGCTTTCAATACTACTTTTACTTATTTGATTAACTCACTGGGGGTAAAGCCGACGAGGTCTATCTCTGCATCGACGATATGGAAGTTGGCATCCATCAACGCCTCCTCCGACTCCTATGCCAGCACGCCCGAAGATGGAGAAAACTGGAGTCTGTCAAAAATAACATTGTGAAATATCAACATCGACTAATCATTTATCTGTCATTAAACTTATACCTCCTGCGTGGGTGGCACCTTTCCCTTTCCATGGGGGGGGTGACGAAGCCTGGAACGTCCTCTGCTGCTACCAGAAACAAATCATAAATTAGAAGCTTTTGGGTAAGTACTTTTTCGAGATCAAAACTAGCACAAAGAGTTGAAGGATCATCCTTATGAATATTTTTGTAAACTTTAAAACGGGCATAACTTTCTTCTTTTTCTAGTTCATGTTCGTCCTTTTCTTTTTGCTTTTCGGGATTATTATTATTTTTTTATTGAAGACACTTAAGGCACTTATATTTTTTAGGTACATGGAATTCAATGTTAAAATTATCTTGAAATATTTTACGAAACATTCAAATTCAAATACAGCTGGTAAATTTTTAATGAACCTGTTAACGGCATCTATAGTGGATTCTTTAGTCTTATTTGGTGGCTCACATTTTCCTCTCATATCTTCTCGTGCACATCCCCAAGAAGCATGTTTTACAATACTGTAAATGGTTTTATCAGAAATGTTCAGAGTGGCTGCTAAAAATTGTTGGCAAACAAATCTTCTACCTTCTCCTTCGTTGATAAAATATTTGATAGTGTAGTTGCGCTTATTAGAATCGGTGCGTTTCCGTTTAATATTTTCTTTTTGAGACAGGGATACTAACCAATCACGGCGACGTATTTTGTCAAGATTCCAAAAAAAATTAAATAAGCTTTCTCTTCTTTCTTCAGAGAGAAACCCGCAGTCGTTGCCACATTTCTTGCCAGAACAAGGATTAGCCAATACAGTGTTTGCTGGTACAACGACACCTTTATTTGTTATATATTGTTGACCGGAATTTTTATTTTTTGACCGTTCTTTTCTTGAGTTGGATTTTTTTATTCTCGTCGCAAATTCTCCGACTACATCATCTTCGGTATTGACATCTTTGACTTTTGACCCTTTTTTAGTGTACCTTTTATTTCTTTTAACTTTTTGTTCCACTAATAGCAAATCATCATCTGATGTTATTCCTTCTTGTCCTTCTGACCAATTATCTGAATCAGCTATGTCACCATTAAAAGTAGAAAAGTCTTCTTGATCTGACATATAATCAATATATTTAATATCTTTCTTGGATTGTCTTTTACCAACTTTACTTTTAATTGGATTTGATACGATAGATTCTTTACTTGGTCCTGCCGATGTAGACGGTACATCATGATCTGACGTAAGTGCACATCACTTACGTCAGATCATGATGTACCGTGTATGATGTATTGTGTGTTTTCCTCAACCTGGTGATCATTCAAAGTCGGTTCTTCAATGTCTGGTTCAGCAGTTAGTGATATTAAATTCATGATCAACCGATATACGTGGAGCAGTAATCGATGCAGTTATTTCAATGTGATCTGTTGTGGTGCATCTATTGGCAAAAACCGGAAAAGTCAAATCTTTCGAACTGTCAATGCTGATAGAAGCTGGCTCTAATGTTTTGTTGAACTGCTTTGTGTTGCTATTAATTGACGAAGCCGCTGACTGCAAAAGATATCAATTCGGTGATGTCAGATTTATATTGTGTATTTTTACTAAGTGAACCTACAAGATCAATAACTACCTATTTATTTATCTTGTAGGTATTCAAACAAATTATAAAAAAGTAGGCACTTACTGTGTTTAGATCATAACTCAATCTTCTTCGACACTTTTTTGCATTTTTTACCAAAGCCATCTCGATTAATAAATATATAATTAATAATAATATAACCTGTTAATTATAAATGAACTACGTCGTTTCCGCTCTCGACTCATTTTTAGCTGCAAAGAAAAATAAAATCGAGTTAAAATGAGTACCTACTTTATTCCATCTAAAACATAATAGGGTTTAAAAATAATCCGAAACAAAATGCTGTTTTGAAATATGTAGATACTACTGTTGAATAAGTTGGGTTATTGCGGCTGTCGAAGGACCAATAAGCGTTGTGTAAATTATTCGGGAACGAATGTCATGTCGCCTGCACACAAGGGGGTAGGAAACAATTAAGGACTTACTTGGTGTTTTTCAATGCCGTGCTGATATGTAGACCGGCGTCCGGTAACTTTTTGTTTCCCTGCTTCTTCCTGGTTTTGTGTCGGCCGACACTCGTAAATTGGTTTTATTTAAAGCGGTTTGGTATGTTTCGCGGCGCGTTCGCGTCGCAAAGCTTAGCGGTACAGCGTGCGGTGCGGAGCGGTTTACTTTTCGATTGCAAGTGAAGTTGAATCTCTGTCCCTCTCCTGGTGTTTGGTTCCACGTAGTCCGGAAACGTAGTCGGTTGGCGCTTTCTCTTTCTGTCGCGTATGGACGTAATGATAGGGAGAGGGATAGATGGATAGGCAGCTTGGCGACATGATAGAATAAAGCGGGTTGACGTTTTCGTTCGGATATTTAATAGAGAGAAACTTGTAATATAGAAACTTGCGTAAGCATCCTGCCCGGGTTTGAGGATATGTAGTATTCTCAAAAAAGGGAAAGGAATTGCGTTAAAGCGGATTAAAAGAAAGAGAGAAAAGAAAACAATTGAAATATATTAATTACGACTAAAATTACGTGATATTAATTACGCGGTGAAATCATTGGGAAGGCAACGGGCAGAGTTTAACAATGGGTCGCTTGAAAGAGCCACTGCATGTCTTCACCATAGCAACGCGGGTTGTCCCATCTTTGCCGGGGAAAACCTCGGTGATTATGCCCATTGGCCAACGTAAAGGAGGGACATCATCTTGATGCATGAGAACCACTGCACCAATCCTAACATTGTCCACGGCATCCAACCATTTTTGCCTAACTTGTAAGTTATGTAAATATTCTATCCGCCATCTTCTCCAAAAGCTGCAAACCATTTGGTCAAGCAATTTTTTGCGGCAAGTTAGAGACTTCGTTGTTTCGGGAACGTTCACGACAGGCAACGAAGTCAACGGAGAAGCCATTATAAAATGAGCGGGAGTAAGCGGTTCTGGGTAAGGATCCTCAGTCAGGACACAGAGCGGTCTCGAATTCAGAACTGCCTCAATTTCAGTGAGAACAGTCGAGAGTTCCTCATAGGTAAGAAGCTGAGAACCGATAACACGGTATAAATGAGTTTTAATAGATTTAATATTAGATTCCCACAACCCTCCAAAGTGGGGGGCGCGGGGTGGAATCATTTTCCTCTCTATGCGGTAGCGGTTAGCAAGTAGTTCTTGCAATTGAGCCTTGGCTCCAACGAAATTTGTTCCATTATCGGAGTATAAATTGGAAACAGGTCCCCTTCGGGAAATGAATCTTTTAAAAGCGGAAATGAAAGTGTCCGATGACACGTCAGTAACCAACTCAATATGAACTGCTTTGGTAACGAAACAAATAAATAAGCAAATGTAAGCCTTCTGACTTCTTTGACCTCTGCGTCTACATAACGTGACTTTAATGGGACCAGCGTAATCCACACCCGTGTGCACAAAAGCTTTAGTCTCTTGTACGCCACAAGCGGGTAAATCAGCCATCTTTGGGCTGGGGTGAGAAGGTGACACTTTAAAGTAAAAGTTACAAGCGTGTACTCTTTGTCTGATGACACCTCTAGAAGAGAGGATCCAATATTTTTGTCGTAGCAGACTGCTAAGAAGGCTTACACCAGCATGACAATAAATGCGATGGTAATAGTCTATTAAGACATGTGTAAAATTATCATGTTTAGGTAAAAGAGCGGGATGCTGAGCTTCATAAGGAAGGTTCGCATTTGACAACCTGCCACCGATTCTTATTATGTCATGCTCGTCTATAAAGAGATCTAGTTTTTTAAACTGCGAGCGAAGTTTTTTACTTTTAATTTCGACGTAAATATCTAAAAAGTGAAATTGTTGAATGCAACGAATTAAATAAATTTCAGCGGTACCTAGTTCCCGGACAGTAGTTGTCTTATTTAACTTGTCATAAGGAATAAAATGCAAAAATCTTAAGATGTAAACAATTATGCGCAGTATCTTATTTAATGATGTAAATTTTTGACTAACACTATATATTAAGTTAGGTTCTGATACAGTAGATACTAAGTTTAGCGATTTATTATTAAACTCAGGCAACTGCTCGCTACATGAGGAAACAAACGGATTGATAGGCCACTCAGCAGTTGGGCGTAGAAGCCACTCAGGTCCATGCCACCACAAATTGTGATTTAGTAGCTGCTCAGGTAGAAGACCTCGAGACAAACAGTCACTAGGGTTTTCTTTTCCGTTAATATGGAAAAAATGCTTAGGATCAAGGTTTTCTTGACATTTAGCGACGCGGTTGCTAACAAAAATATTCCATTTGTGCGGTGAGGAATGAATCCATGAAAGAGTAATTGTAGAATCAGAAAATGCGAATATTTTATTAATAGCGGTACGAGAGCGGTAAGTGTCATAAACTAACTTAATTAAGCTCGACAAGAGTACAGCGGCGCAAAGCTCTAGACGAGCCAGAGATACGACCTTGACAGGTGCAACCTTGGATTTAGCACACACCAAAATTACGTGTGCGTTGCCATTTGTGTCAGTAACATGTAAGTATATGACGCAGCCATACGCATTCAAGCTGGCATCAGCAAAACCTACTATATTTGTCACGCAACCCATAGTAATGGCTACATGACGCGGCAGTTTTAAAGAGGAAAGTAAAGGCAGTTGCTCTTTAAACTTTTGAAAGAGAAGTACAATAGAATCGGGTGGAGTTTCATTTAAATAATTTTGATTAAGGTATTCTTGGATTATTTCGTTATAACTAGCGCGCAAAGCAGGGTCGCGAAGCTTAGTTTTTACCTGTAGATTAGGCCCTGTGTGTAACAAATCGTTCAATGACACGCCATTATGAGACTTGGCGCTCGCGTCAAGGACGATGCGAACTTTAGTAGTTTGTTTATCATTCCTAATAACAGGGTGATGCGGTATATAATAACCTACAGTCTGATCAACAGCCCTAGGTGTAGTTTCAGTTAAATAATTTTGATTAAGGTATTCTTGGATTATTTCGTTATAACTAGCGCGCAAAGCAGGGTCGCGAAGCTTAGTTTTTTCCAAGTGAATAAAACGTCGATAAGCGACAGCATAAGAATTTCCGAGTGAATCTGGATTCTTACAAAAGGGTAACGCAGTACAGTACCTACCGCTAGAGTCACGTGACACCGTAGAAACGTACAGCTGTTCACATTCCCGTTCAGCGGGACTCATAAAAGATTTTGAGGGTATTTCTTCAATGTTCCAGAATTTATGTAAAGATTCGTCTAACGACAGAAAACAATGAGAATCATCTATATTCAACGCGGTAGAAAAATATGAAGCGGTATTTAAATCAGCGATATTATTTTTATTATTAAACGAACTAGTGGGTACTTCGTTTTTATTATTAAATAAACTAGCGGGTACTTCACCCATAAGAATATAACCGAACACGGTTTCAATAGCGGATGGCGCGGTAGGTGAAATAATTTTATTGTTGAGTAATAAATATGGGAACAGCTTTGTCCCTAGAAGTAGTTCAACATCACCAGGCATATGCCACAGGGGGTCGGCTAGCGGTAATTTGAACAAATGTTGCACTGCAGAGGTATCAACAAAGTGAGATGGTAATTTGTCAGTTATGCAGTCAACCACAAGAGCGGTTATTTTAAAGGCCTATAATAGGCCGCGAAGAGGTTCCTACGCCTTTTATAAATGAATTTGAAAGCGGTATAATATTTAATTGAAGTCTCTTACAACAAGCTGACGTAATTATGTTGTTTTGCGAAGCGTTATCGATCAAACATCTTACAGAAACATATTTATTATATCTGTTGTCAACGTATACTTGTGCGGTCGACAGTAATACGGTTGTGCGCGGTAAATCTGTACCTACGCGTGAACATGCACACAGCGCCACCTGTTGTGAATGCGCGGAACTAGGCACAGCGTCGCTCGATCCCGACCGTTGAGTAATTTGCTCCAGATGTAAAAGCGAATGATGTTTCTTGTTACATGTCCTGCAAGTATGTATTGACTTACACTGTGAAGCCGTGTGTGTTGAGCTAAGACAGTTTACACATCCACGTTTGTTTTTAATAAAGTCCAAACGTGAATTGGCTGATAGTGCTTGAAATGTTGGACACATATAAAGCTTCCAATGATCACTTCCATTACAGTGTGAACAAGTTTGGTTATTGTCACAAGCAACAAAGGTATGCACCGTACTATCACGTGACTGATTACGATAATTATTTTTGTTCACTGATACAGTTCGAGACGAAACAGTTCTATCCAATATTTTAACTTGCGATTTTATGAATTCAACGAAATCCGTATAAGTTGGAATCTCCTCCTCTCTCATATGCATCTCAAATAAATGTAAGGTAGCGGGGTCCAATTTTTTCAAAGCTAAATTTAATAGTATGAAATCCTTTAAGTCGTTAATTTTTAATTGTTCTAGAGCCGAAACAGACGCGTGAAAACTTTCAATAAAACTATTTAAAGAGGTGGAATTATTACTTGCAGGTTTAATGTTTAATATGTTAGACATGTAATGTGACCCTAGTGTTCGTTTATCTTGATACTTTTGAACCAAACTGTTCCAAATGGATTTATAATTTTCGCCCGATGGAATAATTCCGGCAGTAATTTGTAATGCGTTTCCTTTCAGATTACCCATTAAGTATTGCACTCGTTGAGAATCTGTAAGATTTATGTTTGACTTAAATGATTCGTAGAAAACAGGCCAGTTTTCAATCCTACCATCAAAAAATGGGATCTGAATTGGGGGTAGTTTGATCGAGTATTTAGATTGTTTCACGATATCACAAGTTGAGTCATCCGATGACCTTGCAGACCTCGCGGCGACAAGTGAACGAACTCTTTCGACACGGGTGTAAACGCCGTCAAATGATATTTGACTGTTATAATCGATTGTATAATCAGGATTTATTTGTAAAGAATATGTATTTATTTTATCTAAGTTAGCACTAAATTCCTGACGAGTGATCGAGAGTATTTGAGTGTCCGCCATGAACGTTTCCGCCGAACGAAGCTCAATATTAATCGTATTTATTTTCTTTGAAGTTTCATACAATGACGATAAACGCTCAAAGATTGCTTGATTTTTAGCTTGAAGTAATTTTATCTTCATGTTTAGTTCCTCCATAATGGGTTATTGTTGAAAATACAACGGATAAAAATTATTAAGTATAGCGGGTAGACTTACAACAAATATTTTTATTTTATTGTAAGTGAGTAAAAAGTAATTGGTTATAAGTTAGTAGGCAAGTTTGCCGAACTAACTCACGATAATAAGCGGTTTTTTAATATTGACCTATGCTATTGTAATGCAGCAGGAGCAATATTAAGTTGGCACAATGGTTCTCAATGAATATGTACCTAGCGGAATGAACGAACGTTAGTACGCGTTCGTTTAATATGGCGGTTTCACGAACTTAGGTATTTGCCTAAATTCTTAGGTATGGGACCTATGAATGCTGATTATTTGAATCCGACTCGAATGGACCAAAAACTTATGTTGAATAAGTTGGGTTATTGCGGCTGTCGAAGGACCAATAAGCGTTGTGTAAGTTATTCGGGAACGAATGTCATGTCGCCTGCACACAAGGGGGTAGGAAACAATTATGGACTTACTTGGTGTTTTTCAATGCCGTGCTGATATGTAGACCGGCGTCCGGTAACTTTTTGTTTCCCTGCTTCTTCCTGGTTTTGTGTCGGCTGACACTCGTAAATTGGTTTTATTTAAAGCGGTTTGGTATGTTTCGCGGCGCGTTCGCGTCGCAAAGCTTAGCGGTACAGCGTGCGGTGCGGAGCGGTTTACTTTTCGATTGCAAGTGAAGTTGAATCTCTGTCCCTCTCCTGGTGTTTGGTTCCACGTAGTCCGGAAACGGTAGTCGGTTGGCGCTTTCTCTTTCTGTCGCGTATGGACGTAATGATAGGGAGAGGGATAGATGGATAGGCAGCTTGGCGACATGATAGAATAAAGCGGGTTGACGTTTTCGTTCGGATATTTAATAGAGAGAAACTTGTAATATAGAAACTTGCGTAAGCAACTACCTTTGCATAATTTGATTGAATACTTACCATGTCTTCATTGAATGCGTGCTAAAATGTGAAGTACGTCCTCCCTAAGCGACGGCGCGCAGACTGTCCTGTAGAACAAGCTAGCTGGACAACAATACTAAGTAATTTTTCAATTGATATTTCACTAATATAGGTAATATTACATCGTGATCGATTACCTATAACATTACGGGAGATCTGTTTTGTATGTTTATCGAATAAATCTAAAATTTTCAGAAAATAAAACAAAAATAAATTTTATTTAACTGTTTATTGAAATTAAAGTCACTTATTGGCTCCGCGCCGTGTACAGTAGCTTCTAAATCATCTAAACAATAGTTCCTAAATACAATTTTATAGATACACTCGAGAGCAATGAATCCGGGTCACTTAAAGAATGTTAAAAATCTCGGAAACTAAAAATGATAGGTTAATGCAATAAATTGTATTTAATAGACAATGTAATACTCCTTAAATGAAAGTAAAAAAAATATTAGTCACCATACATTTTATTAACACAAAATTACATAAAGAAAAAAACTGCTGATCTCTCCTTAAAACAAAAATAGGAAACATGAAATTTTTGAACTTTATTACGATTTTCTTGAATTTTAATACTTCGTATTGCCTCCTCGTGCTTCCATTACTGCGTTTACGCGGTTTGGCATGCTGTACACCAAGTTCCTTATACGATTTTGGGGAATATTCTCCCATTCCTCTGTGAGAGCAATTTTGAGCTCACGAAGCGTGATTGGGGGAGGGTTTCGTTGTTTTACGCATCTGCCTAGCTCGTCCCAAGCATGCTCGATCGGGTTGATATCCGGGCTGCGCGCTGGCCACTCCATACGAGTAATGTTCATCTCTTGAAGGTAGTCATTCACAATCCTACCTGTATGAGGTCGGGCATTGTCATGCATAAATATAGCATCCTCACCTAAATTGACCATAAATGGACCAACGTGATCATTGAGGATTTCTTCCACATATCTTACGCTAGTTAAAGAGCCGTTTTCTATGATCACCAGCTCTGTGCGACTTTCAGAAGAAATTCCGGCCCACACAAGTACAGACCCACCACCGTAGGCTACTTTTTCTTCGATGCATGCTTGCTTGAATCTTTCCCCTGGTCTTCGATACACTCTGTGTCTTCCATCGTGCTTGTAGAGCATAAATTTTGATTCGTCGGAGAACATAACTTTTGACCAATCTTCAATACTCCAATTTACGTGGCTCTGGGCATATCTTAGTCTTGAAATACGATGCCCACGCTCCAGTTTAGGGCCGTTTGCAGGTCTAAGGGGTTTTAAGTTAGATTCAGCAAGCCGACGTCTTACTGTCCATGCACTTGGGTTACTTCCTCCGAGGCGTCGAAACTGATTTGTGAGTTCAGTTCCTGTGAGAAAGCGATTTCGAAGCATGGTGTTCACCAAGTATCGGTCTTCTCGTGCTGTGGTACACCTGGTTCTGCCCGTTCCTGGTCTGCGTAGGTTAGAACCAGTTTCTTCGTAACGTCGGAGAACTCTTTGTACTGTTGACAGCGACACACCGACAGTCCTGGCTGTATCGCGCTGACTCCGGCCGGTTTCCAGCATTGTAAGTATTCTGGTGCATTCTTCAGGCGTAAGCGACATAATTTCAGCTTGAATAATGAATATAGAGCACTATCAACATGGTTAATGTACCCACATAAATGACATCTAAGTTACATCTAATGATATAATTTATATCTATTTTAGACATCCATGTCTCCAAAGTAAACATTAAGATTGGATACGAAGACGAAATATTTTCACCTACCACCAGACTTTGTGAAGCAACTAGTAGAGGTTTCCTCTTCCTATTCCAGTACCTATTCTCAATCATACCACTCAGGTCTGAAACCAAACTTATAGAAACATCGTTAGTTCTGGATTGCAGTTTTAAACAAAACTTTAGAGAGAGAAATTGTCTTCTTATTTTTAGGGGAGGTATACCCAACTCACTTTCCATGACCTGTATCGGAGTCGTTTTAATAAAACCTCCAATTATTCTTAAAGCTAAATTTTGTAACTTGTCCAATTTATAACTGTGACTAATTGCAGAGTTATCGTACAAAAAACATCCGTAATCAATTTTACTCCTAATAACGGCCATATAAAGTCTGCGCATATATGTAGGGTGAACACCCCATGACGATCCTACTAGAACTTTGAGCAACTGAATTTTTCTTTGTGAACTCTCACATACCTCGTTAATATGCTTACTCCATCTTAAGCATTTGTCCAGCCACATTCCTAAATATTTAATGTAGTCGACAGCTTCTAAAAAATTATTGTTTACTTTAATATCAACTGAAAGTCTTCTACGACCTCTAGTAAAAATACATAAGTTAGATTTATTGCTCGATAATTCCAACCCCAACAAATCTATAGCGGAGACAAAAAAATCTAAAGCTTGCTGTATATTATCAACACTATCTTGCAATTTATTGTTATTACAATATAGGACAAAATCGTCAGCGTATTGACTGATAGAAACATTAATATTTTGACAAATATTGGCCGTAATTATATTAAAAAGAAGGGGGGATAAAGGATCACCCTGAGCAATTCCCCTACCAGTCCATCTTACATACTGTCTGTTGCTTTCGTCAGCTTTTATATTGAGATGTCTTTCCTTTAAAAATTCCCAAATATAAGAACAAACATATTTCCCAACTTTTAGATAATTTAGAGTATATGTAACCCGGTCAATTAGAACGTTATTATATGCTCCTTCTATATCTAAAAAAACACCCAAAGTTGGAGTATTTTTTGTAAAACCTATTTGTATTGTGGTAACTAGGCGTGCCAGACTATCATGACATGAGTGATTTTTCTAAAACCGGTTGTACTAGTAGATAATATTTTATTGTACTCTATAAACCATTCCAGTCGCTTTAGGATCATGGAGTGAAATATTTTACACAGACAAGATATCAGTGCGATTGGACGAAGCTTGCTATCAGAATCGCTGCTAGTTTTAGGAATCGGTACTATGCAAATATCTCGCCATTGAGAGGGAACCGTTGATGTTTTAAAAATAAAATTATATAATTCGAGTAAATATTTTTTAGCAATAATAGGTAAATTTGAAATCATTGAATAAGTAAAATTGTCCATACCGGGAGATGTATCCTTAACTTTAAAACAAGACTCCAATTCTTGTTTCGAAAACTCACAATTTAAAGGTGATTCGTTATTATCAAAAACAGGGGTTGGAGTCATCACAAAATCTGGAGCCAATGAACTCAGTAGTTCTTCTTTTTTACTGTCCAATGAATAAGACCTCGTCTGTCTAAAACCCTTCATCCAGCGCATTTTCCTCCACATGGTTGATGCAGTTGTAGTCTCATCAATACTGTCACAGAATTTATACCATGACTTAGACTTAGCTTGCCTTATGATCATTTGACATTCATAAATTTTAACATAAAGTAAATCTAGATTCTGAGGGTTAGGGTTTTTCCTAAAATTTGTTAAAGCTAAGCGTCGCTGGGCTACCACTTTAGAGAGTTGTTGGTTCCAGTATTTTTTTGGTGTAAAATTGCCCATTGGATTATTACATAGTTTTATAAAAGGAATTGCTTTATCTGCAGCTTTATTCATTTGCGTTGTAAGAAAGTCATACATACATTGAGCATCTTGTGATGGCGGCGGATTTTCTAAAAAAGAACTAGTAATAATTTGACGGTAGCTCGCCCAATCCGCTTTTTTAAAATTTCGCTTTAAGGTAATATTTCTTGAGTCCTGACACTTAAAAACAAATTTTATAATTAGATGGTCACTACCCAGGCTTTCACTACTAACACTCCAACAACCATTAATAGCTATGTCTGTGGTACAAAACGAAACGTCAGGGGAGGTTTTTTGTAAAAAACCATTCACGAGCTTCATTCTCGTAGGATCACCATTATTTAGCGAGATATAATTGTTTTCAATGGCAGCGTCAAACAATTGTTTACCTCTAGAATCATTTTTATTGGACCAGCAGGCGTGGTGTCCATTAAAATCGCCAGCAATTATAGTATTTCTAGGAAATTTTGAAAAAATATGTTCCCAGTCTGATTGAGAGGTTCTTACAGAGGACGGACAGTATACCGAAATTATATTATAAATTAATTTACAATTAAGAATTCTAATGTGTATTATTTCTATACCTGAATTATTCACACTTATAGGAACAATAAGGGTTTTTAAAGATTTGTGTGAAACAATCGCTACTCCTCCGTACGAGTCATATCTGTCCCTTCTATAAATATTATACCCACTTATATTTATGTTGCTATCTGCCTCCAACCACGTTTCACTTAGAATAGCTACATGAATATTTTCTCGATTCATTAATAGTTCTAAATCAATTAATTTAGGCTTCAGACTCTGAGCGTTCCACTGGTATATGTTGATATTAGTAGTGATGTGAAAACTATCCATCCATAAATAATCTACACAATTTACTTACAATATCCCAATCCTTAAAATATGAAACAACATACACCATAATCACTTCTAATACTAACTTTATACAGTTCTTTACCTTCTGTTCTGATGAACAATCTGCCACCCATATTTCTTTAATCTTGTTGTAAAAGTTTCTCAATTTAGATAAGTTTTCGATTTTATTGGAATTTTCTTCTACTATCTCTATATGATTTTTCTCTTTCTGGCCTTCCTGTTCATTTTGTTTTGTATATCGCTTGATTCGGTCGTTTTCTTTTTTCTTCTTACTTTGTTTTTGTTTTTTTTTCTGATTTTGTTTGGATGTTGTGTTATTTTCGTAAAGTACCTCTTCGCTTTCACTGTTTTCTTCGTTCGTAGCACTTGAATCGATGCAAGTATTTATTGTATTAATTAGTTTAGGCTGTAGGGAGGATGTAAGCGTATCCCTGTAACTTCTAGCATGCAAAAAAGAGGTAGAGGGAGATGGTATTTCGCTAACTTCAATATTGACAGGAATAACTTCAGTATTTTTTTTCGATTGATTCAAGTATAACTCCAGTGCTATCTTATAAGAACAGCTTTTATTACTCATTATGTCCCTAATCATTCTCTCTTTGAGATACACTGGACAACTTTTATGTAATGCCATATGCGGGCCTTTACAGTTAATACATGAGAACTCCTTAGTTTCACAATTCTCATGATCTTTTCCACACTTAGGGCATTTAATTTTTTGGGTAGGACAAAAACGTTTCATGTGACCATATTTCCAACATCCCGAACATTGGGTAACAGGGAACAGGTATGATTCAACCTTAAAACGACACCCATACCCAAATATATGTGAAGGTAGTGTTGGTCCTTTAAAGGCGATGCGAATAGCTTCACTATTAACCCACTGCCCATCGTCAGTTAAACAAAAAAAAAAAAAAGAAAAAAATTAACACTAAACGATATGATTACATTTCTTACCGACAGGGCGGACATGTTAGAATCTATTAAAGGTACACATGATTCTGGTAAGCAAACGTCGGATGGTTCCGTAAAGAAATCATCATCATCCAATCAATCGAAGCATGCTAGCTCACATAGCTACGTCGCAACACGTAATAATAATAATTCGTCTAAATCATCACAAAAACCTAATTCAAGCAATGATTCAAAACGTTACCAAAGGTGTATTATGTGCCAAGAGAATCATCCGCTATATTCGTGCAGTAAGTTCAATGACCTTCCTATGAAGGACAAACTATTATTCGTAGACGAGAAAAAACTATGTAAAAATTGCTTGCGCGCTGGACATACAGTGTCTCATTGCTGGTTTGGCGCCTGCAAACTATGCAATCGTAAGCACCATTCGCTACTTCATGGTGAGTGCTGTGATAACGGCAGCACGTCAAAGTCTCTAGGGCCGAACGACGCACAAGCGCCGGCGTCCACATCGTGTCGCGAGTCCGAAGCGGCGGGCAGCGCACACAGTACAGCGCTACACAGTGCGTCAACTTCAACGCGTCCACAAGTTGATAATGGGTATTCATTTCAAGAACCCGTAATTCTTTCGACTGCATTATTAGAAATTTTAGACCGTGACAACAAGTATCATACTATTCGTGCTATTCTAGATAATGGTAGTCAACATTCATTTATCACAAAATCATTATGCGATAAATTAAAAATTCGTTTGATACAGTCCACAGTACAAGTCGCAGGGGTAGGTAATTCGGTAACCCAATCTACGCAATCATGCAAAGTGCAATTGCGATCTAAAAATAGTGAATTTAATACGCATTTAAATTGTCTCGTCCTACCTTGTATCACTGCAACGTTACCTTCCGTTACTCATAATATCGCAAAGTTTATGATTCCAAGTAACGTATCACTCGCCGATCCTGACTTTTTTATGTCAAATAGAATCGATTTATTAATCGGCGCAGATAAATTTTGGGACCTGTTAAGTGACGGACTAATTCGACTTACAAACGGCCCATACCTACAAAATACTAAGTTAGGTTGGGTTGTATCGGGTGTCATACATGATACAAAAGGTTCATCCGTTAATCGAGTCCAGTGCAATTTTACGCACACGTACGACAACTTAGATATTCAATTAACAAAATTTTGGGAAATAGAAGAAATAAGTTCAAACCCAAATAATATTATGTCTAAAGAAGAACATGATTGCGAAAATCCAAACTAATATTATAAATGCGAAAGTAACTCTGTCTGTCTGTCTGTCTGTCTGTCTTTGCTTCACGCCTAAACTACTGAACCGATTTGTGTGAAATTTGGTACAGACATAGTTTGGAACTTGAGAATGGACATAGGATAGTTTTTATTACAAAAAATAAAATAAAAAATAAAATTTATTCCGGACATACAGCGCCATCTATTGGTCAAGAGTCTGTGTCATCTATTGGTGAAGTCACTATTCCACGCGAACGAAGTCGCGGGCAAAAGCTAGTTTGTTTATAAAAACAACTACACGCGATAATAATGGTCGTTTCTCTGTGCGTATTCCACTATGCGAATCAGCTGACCAACTAGGTGACTCATACTTACAAGCTGAGAGTCGGTTCCTCGCGCTTGAACGGAAGTTAGGTCGATGCACACCGAGTTATAAAAAATTATATTTCGATTTTATGCGTGAATATTTGGAACTCGGTCATATGACGAAAATAGATACTTATCCAACTCCACATTATTTCTTACCGCATCACGGTATATTTAGAGAACATAGTACAACTACGAGATTACGAGTAGTATTTGACGCTAGCGCTAAAACTACTTCCGGTCAATCGCTAAATGATATCCAGCTAATTGGCCCGTCTTTACAAAATGATATTGTTGCTATTCTGTTAAGATTTCGTCAGTACAAATATATTGCCTGTGCTGACGTCGAAAAAATGTACAGACAAATATTAGTTCAACCCGATCAACAATATTTACAATTAATTTTATGGAGAGAAAACCCGCAAAATGCGCTCGGTGTGTACCGGCTTAACACAGTTACTTACGGCACGGCGTCCGCGCCTTACCTAAGTATGCGATGTTTACAACAGCTGGCGTCGGAATGCACTGATAACGACATCGCTAATATTATTTATAAAGATTTTTATGTCGACGATTTCATAACGGGTTGTGATGATAAAAAGGAATTATTAGACATTTGTAATAAAGTTTCTACGGTATTACAATCGGGTTGTTTCTGTTTACGAAAATGGTTGTTCAATTTCGATTTGTCAACTTTAAACGCGTCAAAGAATTTATCTCTAGGCGAATCCTGTCAAAGTAAAACTTTAGGTTTAGGTTGGTTCGCAAATACAGATGAGTTATATTATACGACTAAACTTAAATTAACCGGGAGTCACGTTACTAAGCGCATTATGTTATCGGCAATGTCACAAATTTACGATCCGTTAGGTCTATTAGCGCCTATTATAATACTTGCAAAAATATTGTTACAGAAATTATGGACGTATAAAATCGGATGGGATGATCCGGTGCCTCATGATATTTTAATTAATTGGCAAAAATTCGTTGACACTCTTGCCTATTTGGGTAAATTACGTATACCGCGTCAGGTTATAAATAGCAAAATGCAATACATACAATTGCACATATTTACTGACGCCTCTCAAAACGCTTACGGCGCGTGTGCTTACGTGCGTATGTACTCTGATAACAATACCGAAGTATCCGTAGCCTTGTTATGCGCTAAGTCGAGGGTCGCGCCTGTCAAACCAATAACTATTCCGCGTTTAGAATTATGTGGGGCATTATTGGGTGCAAAGTTGTACACAAAAATTAAAAATTCACTTCGTTCCAAGTTCACTGACGTTTATTTTTGGTCTGATTCCACAATTGTGCTGGGATGGCTACGAATGTCACCTAATACTCTTAAGACATTCGTACAAAACCGGGTGGCTCAAATCAATGAACTCACCGGTAGTTTATCATGGCTGCACGTAGGAAGTAAATCCAACCCAGCTGATTTGGTGTCACGCGGGGTCACGCTGGACGCGCTGCGCACAGCTGATATTTGGTGGCACGGTGGCATTTTTGCACGAACGGTTGTGTAATTTTAGTTACGATCATAGTTGTCATAATGTTAATTTTAACGAGTTACCAGATATTAAATTAAATAGCACACTGGTATTACATCAAATTAATAAGAATACGTTTCCGTTTGAGAGATTCTCTTCTTTTACTCGTATGAAGCGTGTATTTGCTTACATGTTACGTTTCATTGATAACGTTCGTAATAAAATAAAGATAAATCGTAAATACGGCCCGCTTCAAGTAGACGAGTTAAATAAATCGATTAATAAGTTAACTCAAATATCGCCAAAACATACTGGTCTTTTAACCGCACAAATATCTGCTTCACTTTCAAATAATTCCGCGAGTTCGTCCTCCGCTATCTCTAGGAAAGAAGAAATAAAAGACAAAAATCGTTCAAGTCTTTATTGGGGAAATCAGGCTTCTCTCATCTTTGGGTCTTCCGAGGCCGCCTCGCTGCTCTCCATGGAGGAGTCCCGCGCCGCTCTTTCCTTTTTCTCCTGTTCCAACAGGAGCCTCTGAATCTGGATTCGAAACTCGGGGTCCCTCGTCTGCCCAATCAGGGCTTTCATAAACTTGTCACCCTCGCTGGACTCTGTCGAGAGCCTCCTCCTCCCGGGGGTCGGGGGAGCCATTCTGGGGGAAGGGGGGGCGCCGGAAGTGGACTTTTTGGAGGAGGGGGTTTCATCTACTTTTCTCTTCTTTGCGGCTCTCTCCCCCTTGCTGGTCGAGGGTCCGGGCCCCTTTTGTGCTACCTCCTTTGAGGATGGGGAAGGCTTCTTTTTTCCTTTCCTCGAAACCATTCCCTTGATGTTCCCCAGGAATGGGAAGGCTCTCTCCAATTCTTTTATCTTCTCCCTTTTCTTTTTCGTTTCCTCCTCGAGCTTGTTCAACTCCTTTCGGGTGGTTGTCCACTCGGAAAGGGCCTTGAAGCGGGTGGCGTCCAGTCCCTCCATGTCGAAAAGGGGTTCCTTCGAAGTCACGGGGGGAAATCTAAAAAATCTTTCTGATTTTTATATTTTTCGCCCCCGGACCGGAAGGGTCCCCCTGATCGGCATGACGGGAAAGGGCGCCTTTCGCTTCAAGGGCCAACCCGGGGACTCCCCCCGGATGGAAAGGAACTTACCCGGGGAGGAACTCGAAATAAGGGGGAAAATACGAGAGGGAGGAGAGTCTCTTCCAACCCGGAAATTGGAGCAAAAAGGAGTGTGATCTCGAGGTTGGAAATTAGAAAGCAATCTCCCCCTCTTGGGAGATTTGCAGAAAGGGGTTCCGGAACCTGGTTGGCTTCGGGGAGACGCCTCTAGAGGGGAATTGTTTCGATTCCCCCCCCTCCGATTTGAACAAATCCGGAACCTCCTCTCCTCCAAACAGGAATCCCCGTCCCTAAAGGAGAGAGGCGAACGACTGAGACCTTCTGAGATTGACATTTTTTGAAAGCATTACCTGAATTTCGCCGACGAGGGGGTCCGCGAACCTCGATCCAGCCTATGGGGACTCCTAGGGGGACGGAGAAAGTGGTCAGACCGGACGAGAAGATCCCTTGAGGAGCTAGTGGCGGATCCGAAATTCCCAACTTTGAAAGAAAATTGATTCCCTCATTGTTGACTGGAACAACTTTTCCTTTTTTTCTTACCTTACTGGGTGCCAGGGAATCTATTAAAAATTCCCATTCCCAGCTGACGAGGCAGAGTGGCGCCTGCCGAAAAGGTTTAGGACCTCGGGGGGATACCCCCACCCGTCCTCCTTTCGGGGGCGGGGGGACCCCCGGATCTCTTCACTCTTTTCTTCCTAAAGAAGAAAAGATGAAAGAACCCCGGGGGCCCCCCGTCCGCAAAACCGGAAGGGGTGGGGGGATCCCCCCGAATCCCTCTCCTTTCGGCTCTTGCCACAGAGCCTCATCAGCGGGGTTCGGGAAAAATAATTTTTTCCCTGGCTCCCCGAAAAATGTGGAACGCTTCACGATTTTGCGTGTCATCCTTGCGCAGGGGCCATGCTAATCTTCTCTGTATCGTTCCAATTTTAGTATATGTACTGCCGAAGCAAGTACTTGACAAGCAAGTAACAAGCAGTAGCAAGTATTTGACTTTGACTTTGTACTTCTTCGTCGTCAGGAGAGGACGAGTCTGAGATGGATCCACAACAGGCCCATGATGATGAACATCAAGTTGGTACGAACGACGTAGATGTTGAAAGAACAGAGAGACATTCGACCTTCGTGGATGTTGGTCACAAAGCAGGGACTGAACTCTATACCCAGACCTCACAACGCGATGAGTCAAGGATTGTTTCACCAAAGAGATCATCACGTAATCGCCCCGTTGTTTGTTTTAAAAACTATTTCTAGCGTAAGTTGTTATGTAGCACTAAAGTAAAATTATGTTTATGTATGTCAATTTGTATTCGGTGTTTTTGGACTAGAGGGAGGAATCGTTATGTATGTGTGCAAGCGCGCACACTCCCACGCGCCATCTATTGTACGACGAGTCCAACTCTCGAATAAACCAGTGCGTTGCTAACCAGCGGTCGTTTCACTTGTGTACACCCCGCACCCGCGTACTTAACAGGTATAAAACATACTTTCATTGTACGTCTTTTTCGCAATTAGAACCTGCAGAGTGCGCGCTATTTAAATTATTTATTAGTAGAGCAGCAAAGGAATTTTCAAAGCCTGCACTCGTGGGGTTAGTTTTTCCTGCCCCATGGTTACTTATACAACCAAAAAAAAAAATTCCAATGGGTCCTGATTTAAATGTCTGAGCCATATAGATTTACAATTGTGCTCCTGGAACAATTTATTGGTCAAATATTCAATATTTTCTACACTAATTATCCATTTTGTGATTGATGGCACAACAGAAGTTTTGCCATCTATAGTCACAAATTTCATTGTTTTCATTAGCGATTTGGCTTCTTTCCAGACTTTGAAGTGACTCGAATTTGGTGTCACTGAGTGCAAAAGAAATTTTCCTGATCGCTTTTGTGAATTTTTGCGATTTTGTTCGTCGATTCGTCGAAAGATTGTTCCAATCTCTATTTACTCGTAGATATTTTTCTCTTGTTTCTTTAATTAAATAATTGATTGCAATTTTGTTAGAAGCCCCGGTCGCAAACTGTTGCGAAAACATTGAGTCCTATTTCATGTAACTTCCGGATGACTTCCTTTAATTGGCCGACCAATTCCGTTTTTTCGGTACTCCCTGCACAAAAACTATAAGCTACTGCCTGTTTATAATTTTTGGAAATTCCTCGTATCACAAAAACTATTGCATGGTCAGCTATTCTGATTTTAATGTACTGCCATTGTTGACAAATCGAACTATTTCATCATTTTTTCTATTGTAATCTAAATGAGGTGCAATAGCAATTTCGTCAAACATTCGTATGCATAGTTTGTCTGAATTTATCATTTCTTTCACTCTCATTTTTTAATTTTTTTAAATATTCTCGTTGATACCCGCTTTCAGTGCAGCGGTTGAGAGCAACCTGCTTAGAGTCAAAGGCGATGGGAGTATGTACAAAAACATTCCTTAACCAACGATATGCTTTAGGTCCTTGTTTATATAGAGCGAATGCCATAATTTTTTCCTTCTTTGTAATTCTGCGGCCCATCTTTTTCATTTTAATTTCTCTAAATTGTAGCATTGTAAAAATAAAAGCAAATCCTGAAAACTTTTTTAATACCGCTTGAAAAGTTAAATTTTGTGACAAGTTCTTAAGTCTGCTGCTGTAAGATTCATTTGCTCTCTGCAATCTCTTTATTTTTCTTATTAAAAGGCTAGTCTCAGAAGAGTGAATTAATTTCTGTTTCTGCTTTTGTTTGTGGCCTAGAATATAAATATGAAAAGTTTACAGTTTTGTTATTGGGCAACAATAATAAAACTATAAAAACAAAAAGTTTACACATTTACACAGAGTGATTGGAAATTTGAATTAGTTCTTGAAAGGGATTATTATCAGTCATGTGCAACAAATTAGCATTTAATAACATAACATAGCATGCCCCCCCATCTGCTTAATCCCCAAGGGATTTAAGCAGAGGTGTACTGCAATTGTACAACCACCACACCCAAAAATTAAGGGTTACTGAATTTAAGAATCATAATGATAGTAAATAAAAGCCTATTGCACATACCCGCAGAAGTCATTGGCTGTTCTGTTACTGTTTTCTCAGTTACATGAACTTCGTCGCTTTTAATACCACAGGTATCTTTTATACCAGCAGAAGTTGAAGGCTGGACTTCAAGATAGTTGCAGCTTTGATCAGTAATATCTCCCATTGCTTTTCTTTTCCGGGATCCTGGAACAGAAGATATTATTATTATGCCATAAACTTATACTAAACAAATCAATTTAAAAATCTCCACATTAAACTAAACAAAAGGTAATGCTAGTAAGTATTATGATGGCTGTTAACGCGCACACTGTGCGTGTCGCTACGGCGAACCCACTGTGCACCTGCGAGGGGTCGCGGGGGACGGGGGCGCGAGCGGCAGCGTCGCGTCGCCACTTGCCAACCACCCGACAGTCTTCACGGCACAGAGTACATTATAATATATAGAAATAGAGACCAATCTTCGATGTCAAAATGGGTAACCACTTACAGCGCCATCTGTAATCCATGATTGACAACTTTTCCACCATATATATAGCTATACTGTGTATCTATAGATTGTTGGGACGCTTTACAGCATTCCTCCATTACATATAAAATACTTGTAATATCTAGTGAAATATACCGTCTACTACACAGTAGAAATAAAGGTATATAAATAAAACAGCATATTGGATAAAAATCTAGTTTATTTGTGTTTTTTATAGCACTCATTCAACTTTTTAGTTTTAATTTGCAAATTGTCCTCTTCATCATCAACCTCTTTTTTCCCAGGTAATATTTTATTAATATTTTTACAGTAATTAAAAATCATACACCTAATAACAATATTAATTACAAAATCAATTACTTTTTCTTTATGTTCTTCACATTGAAAAAATTTAAAATTAACAAAAATACTTAGCTGTATTAATAATAACATTTAAATTAGATTTTTCAATATTTTCTTTAATTATTTCGTTGATTAAATCTTGAATATTTGAAATCAGCTCTATAAAGCTCTTGCTGGGAGTGCAAAGCCATTGTCGACCTGCGTATTCCCTATATTTTATATATTCTATTTCATTTTTGGACATACAATCATTGCAGCAAACTGTGCAAGTTTTGAAAATTTTTGTTTTTATTTTGGTTTATTCCCGTTGTCCCCGTACGCCGTGTCCCTGTTCTACGGGGACAGCGGTACTTCAATTAAATATTTAAAAATACTTCCCGTTGTCCCCGTACACTGTCCTCGTCCTACGGGGACAACGGTACTTCAATTAAATATTTAAAAATACTTCCCGTTGTCCCCGTACACTGTCCCCGTTAATATAGTTGAATAAAATAAGTAAAAATTATTGCACACAGTCCCCGTTTTTTTAACCGACGAAAAAAAAAAGGAGGAGGTTCTCAATTCGACGCATATATATTTTTGATTCTTTTTTTATTGGAAAGGGTATAACCCCAAAGTTGGTCACATATAAATTTCGAAAAAAATATCCAACTCTAAGGGTGGGAAAATAGGGGTGAATTATTGTTCACTCACAGATTTGAATGCTGAGTTGTGTATTATTATTACTCAGTGCCACATACATATGCGCTTTGGAAAACAATGAGTAGATTATAGTCACAAAAAATTATAAAGTAAAAACTTTTTAACAACAAATATAAACCGCCGAAAAAACTGAAAAGAAAAAATAATAAACCTTTTTTATTTAACCATATTAACTAAGTTCTGAAACTAATGTAAGTATACCTAAATAATTTTGAGTCGGCGCCGTTTAAATTTAAGGCAATTTAGTGATCTTTGTATAATGATTGTTCAAATTCAAATCATTTATTTGCTTGAATATGGGTGGTTACATGAGGTGATACATAATTACCAAGTTCTTTAAGCCATATCCTACCTTAATAGGTGTCCAAATATCGAATATAATAAAATAAAATATACACATACATAAACACAAGCCTTCTTCCCATGGGGTTAGGCCTGGTTAGGCAGAAAACGACACCTGCTACGATCCTTACACAATACTTTGGACTCGTTTATGTTCACAGTCGCACATCACATGGTTGTGAGAAATATTAATTATATTAATCCAGGATTTCAATACATAGATGACATTAAACATTATCTATACCATATATTGACATTTATTATAATTTTATTATCTAACTAGCTTCTGCCCGCGGCTTCGCCCGCGTGGATGTCGGAAATTATTCCACGGGAACGTGCCAACAGGATAAAATGTATGCAGTGCTTCCCCAGGATGCCATCTATTTCGCGGACCCTTTGTGGCTAATTACAATAGAAAACCAATTGTCTCATTAGTGGTGATTAAGAGGGTACCTATATAATATCCTTACCTAAGTACCTACCTAATAAAAAAAAAACTCAATAACAGAAAATAAAATACCTACCTACCTAAATAAACCTATTTCTGATGATAACTAAACTCAATAAATAAACAAAATCCATAATAACTAATATCTATACGAATGACTAATCCTACCTAACAGTATTATAAAATAACCTACGGTCACTACGTACACTGTCAAATATACTACCTATACTTTAAAATTAAAATCTAATCCTACGACTTATAAAAATAAACCTAAATAACTCTAAAAACTAAAAGGAATAAAAAGGTCGCACTGAAAAGCACGGTTTAGAAATGCAAGTAGCAGTTAAAATAAGAACGAACGCTCGCCACTCGACACGTCCGTTCAAATCAAAGTTCAAAAAATGTCCTTATATACGGTAGCGATCCGTGGCAGCCGCGCGCCACGCGTGTGCTGCGAACGGTGCAAGCCAAATTCAACCTTCAGCACTACATTTAGAGCATAACCTTAGTGAACTCCACTGCGGGTGACGTAACCTACGACAAACTTATTATTTGCGGTTGGCGCAGTAATCAGGTCTAGGGATCGAACCGCAAAATTAAGTTTGTTTTTTATTGTATATACTTTTCCGGGATAAAAAGTACCCAGTGTGGTGCCCAGGATAATAATGAATAATTATACCAAGTTTCATCGTAATCGAACCGGTAGTTTTTGCGTGATGCCTGAACAAACAGACAGACAGACAGACAAAATTTTTTTTAATAAAATTTTTGGGTTCGGTGTCGGTCTAGTAACAACCCCCGCCATTTATTTTTTTGATATATTCAATGTACAGAATTTTCACTTCTACAGATTTAGTATACGTATATAGATGATAATAAAATATTATATTATATATAAAAAAAAAATACATTTATCATTTAAATAATCATTAACATTATTTAAATGATATAAAATTAGTTGCTTCCTTTACATTATTAGGTAATTTATTATATATTCTAGGGCCCATACAAAATGCACTTTTGTCAAACAACCATTCTATGGCGTATTGCTCGAAGAGTACTGGCATGCCTAGTACTTTTTAAAGTTTCATATTTATTTATATTATTTCTAATGTCTAATGCTAGTTCATAGATATACAGAGATGGGAATGTCAATATTTTAAATTTATAAAATGTGGTTTACAAGTATCTGTAGGTTTTAATGCACACATTGCCCGAATACATCTCTTTTGGGCTTTGAAGACTGTTTCTCTCTCAGTGGCATTCCCCCAAAACATTACACCTTATCTTAGTGTCGAACCAACGTGAGCGTGGTAAGCAGATAGAAGTGCATTTTGATTTACCACTTTACGAAGCATATAGATGGCATATGAATAACGACTTCACCTTGTACATACTTGTTCAATATTGTTTGGCGCCGACTCAAATTACTTTGGTATACTTACATTTTTTTTTTTTTTTAAATAATATACCTGGACATTTCACACAGCGCCATCTACTCCCAAGCTAAGCAACCTAATGCTTGTGTTATGGTAACAGGATGGCTGATAAACTACTTATATACATTTTTTTTTTGTAAATACATACATATTATAGATAGAAAAACACCCAGACTCGGAACAAATACATATACGCTTAACCACTGCGCCAACCGTGCCGTCGTACATTAGTTTAAGAACTTAGTTATTATGGTTAAATAAAAAAGGTTTATTATTTTTTGCTTTTCAGTTTTTTCTGCGGTTTAATTTTTTTTGTTAAAAAGTTTTCTTTTTTCTGTAGCTGCGGTTTAATTTTTTTTTTTGTTAAAGTTTTCTTTTTTCTGTAGTATTATGTGTGAGTCGGGCATCTTTTACCCAACAAAGTGTATATTTCCCATGCTAAAAACTAAGCTTACAACAGAATACAGATTTAAGAGGACAACGATTCATGAAAAGTTTACTTCCCCTTGTCCCCGTTGGCCAAATGTAGGTTATGGGGACAACGGGAAATAAATTTAATCACGTCCCGCTGTCCCCGTGACGGGGACACGGCGTACGGGGACAACGGGAATAAACCAAGGTGTAAAATTAAAATATTTTTTTTTCCAAATTCAAACGATGAGCAGGTCGACGTTGTTTTCGCATTTTCGTTGATGATGAGAGAGTACAATGCATCACCAAAGTCTTTTTCGCAGTTTCCGCGGGTGTGGTGCTTATATTATTTATTAATAATGTGGCGAAAGCCGACTCAAACTGGTCACATGTCGGATTAGTGTTGCGGCACCCTTGACTCCTCACTGCTCCAAAGAAATTTTCCAGAGGGTCCTGATTCAGGTGCCGCAACCATACTGATGACACGTTGAAATCATTTTGGAGCTTTTTTAAAAGCGTTTTAATTCCATTCAGTGTCCACACCCAATTGGTAACGGAAGGAATTGATTGCATTTTACCATTAGATATAAATTTCATAGATTTAAATATTTGTACACCCTCAATCCATATTTTGTGATGTGCCGAATTCGGCGTTGCTGGGCCTAGTAAAGGTTTGGCGTTCTTATTTTTCTGATGACTTCCATTTACTGAGTCGAAAATGTTGTCCATGAACAGCAGCAGATCACCAGTGTCCTTGCATTCTGTGGGAAGTATATTCTTGTCTGAAAAAAAAAACAAGTCAGGTCAATCATCTGTCTTGAATTGTATTTATTTTTACAAGCAACTTAAAGTGATTTCAAATAAGTAACATTGGAAAATCATCAAGTAATTTTACTAAACATTTCTGATTATGATACTTATAATATTTTACTGACTAATTTATATGATAAATTGATAATAACAATCGAGATTTATTTACATAATTATAACCTGAAGTAATTTCAAAGCAAAATAATCTCAGATACATTTTGAATAGAAAGTAAATTTCATTATAATAAGAAATGTGTTCTTAAGCATAATATATTACATTAGTGGCAAGTCTGGATCTTTTAAAATAATACAGATCCATATTTCATTAACTATCAACTACTATCAAACACAATAAGAGAACATTTTATATTAGTTTTAAGATATTTCCAATGTCAATGATCAAATCAAATCTTTTTATGCCCTTTTTCTACTACTTAAGAATTGTTTTGCATATATAAGCGAAAATACCTGAGAGTCGCTATATGTTCCTGATCCATGAATTCTAATTATACAATAAAACAAATATTACCTGCTAAATATCCCATATTAGAAGCCACAGTACGACTGAATATTTGTGAGGCGAATTTCACTTTCTGTTTGTTCATTTTTAGAGGGTTAACATGATATTCTGTTAATTTTGGAATCAATCTAACGCCTTTATAACCAGGGTTTTCATTTAATAATAATTTCAAATGCGACCATTTTGCGGTTTTTGTTACGCCATCTTTGGTATATTCTAAATTTTTGATGAGGTTATTTCGGATTCCTTTGAGAAGATGTGGGGATCACAAAGTGGTACTATTTCTTGACCATTTATTAAAATTATATTTTCTTTTGGTTCTTCTCCTTTTCTTAAATAAATTCCTCTGGTCTCATTAAGTAACAGGTTGAGAGCCTGTCTATTATTAGTACCCTGGTCACATACAGAAGCAACCACTATGAACCCTGATTCTTGTAAGCCTCTTATCACTTCCTTAATTTGTTTAGCTAGTTCAGGTCCCTTAGTGGCACTAGATGCAAATGTATATGATACTGCCTGCTTATAATTGTAAATTAGTCCACGTAGCATAAAAACTTGGGCATGATCTGCAAACAACAACCACTTTTCCTCTCTTGCCCATTGTCAACAAGACCTGTGATTTTATCTTTTCTCTCGTTATAAGTAAGATTGTTCTTCAAAGAAACTTCATCAAACATAACAACACATAGCTTTTCTTCTGTTTTCATGTTGTCAGCTTTATTTTTCAACTGAGAGAAAATATTTTTGTTAATCCCAGGCTTTATGTTACAAGTTTGTACTAATTTAATAAGTGTTTGCTGAGCAGGCAAAATAAATATTTTTCTCAAAAATCTATATCCTTTGGGACTTTGTTTGAAAATAGATAAGGAAGCAATTTTTTCTTTTAGTGTAAAACGTCGCCCCTTTTCCTTTTTGTGGTCCTCTCGACATTGCATACTAATTAATAATTTTCCTGTACTCGTACAATTTTCCAGTGTGTCAAATACTGCAGGATTGGATGCAATTCTTTTTGCTGCTTTTACATTGGCAGACAGTTTTTTAACTTTGTTTTTCATTTTGCTTATCTTAATCCTTGCAGCAACAAGTTTTTCGTGCAATTCCTTTTCTGTGTTTGTAAGGAATATTCGGTTTTTAGTTTTCCTAACTGTTATTTTTCCTCCTGTAAAAATAGAAATTAAAACGTAGTAATTTATTCAAAACTTTTTGGGTTATACTTAAATCAATGAAAGCTCAAAAAAAACCAGCTTCGGCAGAAACGAGATATATTATTGTTTTATTACTTACTAGCTTCTGCCCGCGGCTTCGCCCGCGTGGATGTCGGAAATTATCCCACGGGAACGTGCTAACAGGATAAAATGTATGTGCTTCCCCAGAATGCCATCTATCTCGCGGGCCCTTTGTGGCTAATAACAATAGAAAACCAATTGTGTCTCATTAGTGGTGATTAAGAGGGTACCTATATGATATCTTTACCTAAGTACCTACCTTATTAAAAAAAAAACTCAATAACAAAATTAAATACCTACCTAAATAAACCTATTTCTGATGATAACTAATCTGAACTCAATAAATAAGCAAAATCCCTAAAAACTAATATCTATACGAATGACTAATCGAACCTAACAGTATTATAAAATAACCTACGGTCACTACGTACACTATCAAATATGCTACCTATACTTTAAAATTAAAATCTATACCTACGACTTATATAAAAATAAACCTAAATAACTCTAAAAACTAAAAGGAATAAAAATGAACTCCACTGCGGGTGACGTAACCTACGACAAACTTATTATTTGCGGTTGACACAGTAATGGGTCTAGGGATCGAACCGCAAAATTAAGTTTGTTTTTTATTCTATATACTTTTTCGGGATAAAAAGTACCCAGTGTGGTGCCCAGGATATTAAAGAATAATTATACCAAGTTTCATCGTAATCGAACCGGTAGTTTTTGCGTGATGCCTGAACAAACAGACAGACAGAAAGACAAAAAATTTTTAATCACATTTTTTGTTTCGGTGTCGGTCTAGTAACACCCACTGCCATTTATTTTTTTGATATTTTCAATGTACAGAATTTTCACTTCTACAGATTTATTATAAGTATAGATTATCCATAAGATCTATAATCCATAATATCCATAATAATATAATATTATAAATGCGAAAGTAACTCTGTCTGTCTGTCTCGCTTTCACGACAAGATACTGAACCGATTTAAATGAAATTTGGTACAGAGATAGTCCATAACCCGAGAAAGGACATAGGATAGTTTTTATCCCAAAAATCCCGCGGGCAACAGCTAGTTCTTGGTCATTTGAGATATATCTCGTTTCTGCGGCAGCTGGGTTTTTTTCCTATGGAGCCAGAGCATTCTTCTTTGCATAGCTTACCTAGATTGAGTTGCATATTAGTTTTTGAAGTACTTGGTAAAGCAGCTTCTTCTTGCATTGTAGTCGTGAGATCTGAAATTAATAGTTGTACGAATTTATAACCTATGTATGTGACGCCAATCTAATGCAAATATGAAGAGGAAAGATTTTTATATTATTGTATGTTTGCTTGTAATTATAACACAAAAACTACTAGACCAATTTTAAAAAGTACCAATGTGACTTTTTTGTTAAAATATGTTTAATAATATCAAAATAAAGTCTACTTCATACTAACGCCATCTAGTGGATAAAATATGTACTAGGCTAATAATGTACCACAGCTATCTATAGAGCAATAAAAGTTTGTCTATTCTCAACCTGCAACTCATTCGTTTTATTAGGTTATGGGCCCAGTGAAAAACTAATTAAATAATCTTACAGTAAATTCATATCGTGTGTGTCAGAAAACAAGTTATAATGTCGTCGTCAGGCAGTTATTTAATAAATGTGCCGAAGTTGAAGGGACGCGAGAACTTTGATGACTGGGCGTTCGCGGCAAGAAATTTTCTCATCTTGGAAGGTATAGACATCGACGCCATTCCTGAGGATCTAAGTGATGCAGAAGACAGAAAAGCGAAAGCTAAACTCATCATGACGATTGATCCCAAGTTGTATGTTCATATAAAAAATGAAACTAAAGTCAAGGATTTGTGGCAGAAACTACGGAAATTATTTGATGACAGCGGATTCACCAGAAGAATCAGTCTACTAAGAACATTAATATCCATTCGACTTGGTAATTGTGAGTCCATGACAAGTTATGTGAGTCAAATTGTGGAAACTGCACAAAGACTGAAAGGCACAGGATTCGAGATAAATGAGGAATGGATTGGATCATTGTTGTTGGCGGGGCTACCAGAAAAGTTTGCCCCAATGATCATGGCAATAGAACATTCCGGTATAGCCATAAACTCTGATGTCATAAAAACGAAATTGCTTGATATGAGTTCTGAAGTCGGTGACCATGACTCGGAAGTTGCATTATTGTCGAAGCATAAAAGTAAGTTTGGTCAAAATTTTAATACAAAAGGCGCGAAACAAACGTCAAATCATACGTCAAATGTCAAGAAGGTTATAAAATGCTATAAGTGCAAGAAAATTGGCCACTTCAAAAACCAATGTCCTGAAGTAAAAGAAAAGCAAGTAAACGCATTTAGTGCTGCATTTTTTAATAGTGAATTTAATAAGGACGATTGGTATATCGACTCAGGGGCTAGTACTCATATGACATCATGCAGAGAAAATTTATTGGAAGTGAGAAAAGTACACGATATGAAGGAAATTATTGTTGCAAATAATATGACTGTGCCAGTAGTGTGTGCAGGGAATACACAGTTAACTACGCTTGTGAATAATTCTCAGTTTGACATTAAAGTGAACAACATTTTGTACATACCTAACCTGACCACAAACTTATTATCAGTAAGCCAGCTAATAACAAGAGGAAACAAAGTTACTTTCAAAAGTGATGTGTGTTATATACATAATCAACGGAATGAGCTTATTGGAACAGCAAATTTAAAGAATGGTGTGTATAAGTTAAATACAGTAAAGTCAGAAAAAATGTTGGCCGCAGCAGTTCAAACTACAGATGCAAAACAGTGGCATAGGAGATTAGGTCATATTAACAGAAATGATTTGCAGAAGATGAAAAATGGTGCTGTAGATGGCATATCATTTGATACGAAGGCTGATATTCAGAAAATAAACTGCCAGGTATGTTGTGAAGGGAAACAGAGTCGTTTACCATTCCAGTTAAGCAACCATAGAAGTACAGAACTGCTAGATTTAGTTCACTCAGATCTGTGTGGGCCTATGGAGGTTCGATCGATTGGACAGGCAAGATATTTTCTATTGTTCGTTGATGATGCTAGCAAGATGGCATTCGTATATTTTCTAAAGGAGAAGAATCAGACTCTACAGTATTTCAAGGAATTTCAAAGAATGGTTGAGAAGCAAAAAGGAACAGGAATAAAAACATTGAGAACTGACAATGGAGGGGAGTTTTGCTCAGATATGATGGAAAATTATCTGAAAGATAGTGGAATCATCCATCAGAAGACAAACCCATATACTCCGGAGCAGAATGGTGTCAGCGAGAGATTCAACAGGACAATTGTTGAACGTGCAAGATGTTTATTGTTCGAGGCAAAACTGGATAAAAGTTTTTGGGCCGAAGCAGTCAATACTGCAGTATACTTGAAAAATAGATCGCCAGCTTCAGGTTTGGACCAAAAGACACCGATTGAAATATGGACAGGACATAAACCTGACCTCAGTCATGTCAGAATATTTGGGAGCCCTGTAATGACGCATGTTCCTAAAAATAAAAGATTGAAGTGGGACAAGAAAGCAGTTAAATACATATTAGTGGGATACTCGGAAAATGTGAAAGGTTACCGATTATACAACCCAGAAACTCGAAAGATATGTACCAGTAGAGATGTCATTATAATGGAGCAAGATACTACTGAGATAGAAATAAATGAAGGACATTTAAAAGAACAGCAATCAGTAGAAGAGGAGAGTTCTATGATAGAAAGTGACAATACATTGACAGATCAGGATGATCCTACCTATGTATATGATTCAGAAAAAAGCACAACTTCAACTGAAGGAGAGTTATATCATTCATTAACTGAAGAAGAAGATCTATCTGAAAATGAAGAGCCTCCATTGGCGGGAAAGCGTATCAGGAAACCTCCTGAAAGATATGGTTTTACTAATCTTTGTGTTTCAGATGAACCAGAATCTTGGGCTGAAGACATAAGTTATAATGAAGCTACCAACGGTCCAGAGAAAGACAAGTGGCAGCAGGCTATGTCTGATGAACTTCAAGCATTTGAGGATAACCAAGCCTGGGAGATTGTCAGTCAAGAAGAGGCAGATAGAGTAGTACAATGCAAATGGGTGTTCAAGAAAAAGCCAGAAAACAATAACAGTGTCAGGTATAGAGCAAGACTTGTGGCGAAAGGTTACACTCAACAACACGGAGTAGATTTTAATGAGACCTACTCACCCGTTCTCAGGTACTCTACACTTAGATTATTGTTTGCAATAAGTGTAAAATATAATTTTGAAATCACTCATCTTGATATAGTTACAGCTTTTTTGAATGGTTTTTTAACAGAAAATGTTTACATGCAAGCACCTGCTAATTTAAATTGTCCAAGTAATTGTGTTCTTAAACTTAAAAAGGCAGTTTATGGTTTGAAGCAGTCTGCTAGGGCATGGAATGCTAGAATAAACGATTTTTTGATAGATTTGGATTATAAAAAGTCAGTATCAGAACCATGTCTATACAGTAAAAAATGTAAGAATGAGCAGATTATCATTGCAATATTTGTTGATGATTTCTTTATTTTTTCCAATAGTAAGACTATGACTAATGATCTGAAGAAAAAACTTATGTCAAAATTTAAAATTAAAGATTTAGGTCAAATAAAAAGGTGTTTAGGCATGAGAGTGAAATGTGAAAATAACTGTATATCTATTGATCAGGAACAATTTGTAAAACAAATTCTTAAAAAGTTTTATATGACCGATTGTAATACTAAAGATACTCCAATGGAATGTAATTTGAAATTAGAAAAGGCAGAATGTGTCGACAAACAGTTTCCCTATCCACAGCTTATAGGAAATCTTATGTATTTGTCAGTATTAACACGTCCAGATATATCATATAGTGTGAGCTACCTTAGCCAGTTTAATAATTGTTTTAGTTCAGTTCATTGGCATCATGCAAAAAGAATTTTAAAATATTTGCAAAAAACTAAATCTTATGGTTTGAAGTTTACTAAAGATACCTGTAATTTAGAAGGTTTCGTAGATGCTGATTGGGCGTCGAATATTGTAGATAGGAAATCCTACACAGGATTTTGTTTTAAATTGTCAGGCTGTGTGATATCCTATGAATGCAGGAAGCAACAAACGGTGGCTTTATCAAGTACCGAGGCCGAATACATGGCCATTGCTGAAGCATGTAAAGAGGCAATATATTTAAAAAGTCTTATATCAGATATTATTGGTTGTAACTATACTGTGGTAATTTACAATGACAACCAGGGAGCCAAGAAGTTGACAGAGAATCCTTTGTTTCACAAACGAACTAAACATATAGATGTTCGGTACCACTTCATACGCGAAGCAGTCTCTAATAGCCTTGTAAAAATTGAATATCTATCAACATCTGAGATGCCTGCCGATATTTTAACGAAAAGTTTAAGTGGTGCCAAACATAACTATTTTATAAAATTATTAGGAATTCAAAATGTTTAAAATTGTCAAAGATAGTGTCGTTAGTTTTATTATTACTTAGTATTTGATTATTTTGATAAGTGGTGCTGTTAAAATATGTTTAATAATATCAAAATAAAGTCTACTTCATACTAACGCCATCTAGTGGATAAAATATGTACTAGGCTAATAATGTACCACAGCTATCTATAGAGCAATAAAAGTTTGTCTATTCTCAACCTGCAACTCATTCGTTTTATTATTTTTCAATGCATATGTACTTTCTAAAGTTTATCTTGGACATCATTGACATCCCGTGCCTCGGAAAGCACGTAAAGCCGTTTTAACAATCGTTACGGGTAGTCGCCAGAAGCCAGAAAGTTTGACCAGTCTAACCAAGGGGTATCGTGTCGCCCAGTTACTGGGTTGTGGAGGTCTGATAGGCAGTCGCTTCATGTAAAACACTGGAATACAGCTGAATCCGGTTAGGCTGGAAGCCGACCCCAATATAGTTGGGAAAAAGGCTGGGGAGATGATGATGATATCAAATTGATATATATCATAAATACCCGATATTTTGATATTTATAATAAATATCGGACATTTTCGAACCCTGACTTAAAGTTATTAGATAGATAATTACTTAGATATATCTCTTTTTGGATACTTATTGAAAAATAACCCATTAAATTTAACTTACCCAGATTTTGTTGATTTTCAATTTCTGGAGTATGTGAAAAAGGAACATCTTCGTGCATTATAGCCCCGGATCTGAAAATAATTATTGTATGGATTTAGCATAAAGTAATTTGTGCAAATCTTTTGATCTAACTAAATCAATTACATTTTATTTGCAGATGCATGAATACTATACAGGGTTATTTGTAAAACACTGGCATGTAAAACATTACTCCCACATTTATGTTGAATTAAACAACAAAGAAAAGAAAGAAAGAAAGAAAAGAAAGAAAAAGCATTTATACAACACTTTATTAGTTACTGATTCATTAACTTATTTAGGCTACATACAGCACTTACTGAGAAGTGAGTATCGACTATGCAATATTTGACCATGTTGGCCAATATGTAGCCAGTCTACTGCAATAGTGCTTACTTGCTCATAAACCATGAGTAAATCAATTTTTTTGCTGTGTCCTTTCTTATAAATAAAGTGAAAATAATAAAATGAATGAAGTAAAAGCCTAGGTAATTCATGAAACTTTTTCATAGATCATTAATTCTAGCGTAGGGTAGACTGGGTACGGTTGTAACATTTTTGCGTTAATCGTTCGTACAAGTGACATTTATAGGACTAACAACATAATAAACGTTTGAAATAAATCCGTATACATCTGTCTTCAAAAAGACATAACAATTAGATAGTTAAAGTCAGTAGTTTCCAGACAGTTACCATTAACTGAAATGTCGGCTACTGTTACAACTGACCCCCATACCAGGGGCGGTTGTAACAGTGAGGGGGGTCAATTGTAACACACTCAAATAAAGTACAGTGAATGCGTTTCAATCACTTTTATTGCTTATAAATGACAATCAAGTACTTACGTATTACTTAAGATTAATATGGCACCATTTAAGGAACATTAATTTGTAATCAGTCTTTTTAATCAGTCTATGACATTTTGATTTTTAAACAAGTACAACTTCTAATTAAACTAATTAAATGATATTTTAAACAAAACATAATAATGACAGTATTTAATCAGATTCACTGCAATTATGACAGATGTAATATCTATTACCGTCGGTACAATCAATGTGTGACCAAAGACGACAGGTCCCTTGGCATTGTACCCATTTTTCACCTGATCTACTATCTGAGAAGGCTTCTAGGCAAACCAGGCAATAATACTCTTCTTCTTCTGATGATGCAGGTGGTGTGTTAGCTTTCTTTCTTGCTTTTCCCTTTCCTTTACCTTTGTGTTTCATACCAGTCGATGATTCTAATACTTTTTTCTTCACTTGTTTATCTTTCAATCTTTTCTGTCGCTCTTCATACTCCTTTCTAACAGTTTCCTTTTCAGGGGTGTCTGTATAAATTGCAGATTTTTTAGTTTTTCGACCCCTATTTGCAGTTTTCCTAGGGGCAGCTTTTGGGTAGGGCCGTATTGCCTCTGGTGAAAATATTGTTTGACGGCTCGTAGACGGCTTAGGCGATGGTTGCTGATCAGGTATTTGATGGCTCGTAGACGGCTTAGGCGATGGTTGCTGATCAGGTATTTGTCTTGGTGGTGTAGTAGTCGCTAGGCCGTCAATGTTTTCAGGAATATGAATTTCAGCGTTTTGTATTGAAGCTACTAGGCTGGCTGAAGCCTCGTTCAACAACGAAGGTGATAGCGGTGGTGTTTCATCGTTAGGAGCCGATACAGGAATGTTCTGATCCATAATCACTTCTTCTATATTGTTTGGGTTTGGCCTGTCTGTCACAAATGAAGGCGAAAAGTCAATATCTTGAAATATGTCACGGTTGAAAGGGTATATTCCTGTCTTTCGAAAACCAGCCTGAATATTTGATTGGGTCAGAGCAAGTGGCATTGCGGTTGTCGTAATACCGGGTATGTCGTAAATGGTCATAGTTCTTCCTGGATGATTTCGCATCCAGGCGTCACAGGCTGTATTGAAGACTTTTTTCAAAGGTCCGTACACAGATCGATCCAGGGGCTGGAGTTTGTGTGAGCAGTGGGGTGGAAACGATAATAGAACTATTCCATTTTCTTTACAGAAATCTAGAGAATTTATGTGTATATGGGATGAGTGGTTGTCCAAAACTAGCAAAACTTTGTGTGAAGGAGACGCATTTGTATGTTTTTTGAAATGTTTTAAGAAAATTAAGAACGTGTCATCTTGCATCCAGCCCGATGGATTGCCTGTTCCAATGGAACCCACAGGTCCATCCCTGATGAAATGTTCTTGATATCGTATGCGAGGGAATACGAACATGGGGGGAATAGCATTGCCCAACGCGTTTGCCGCAAAAGCCAATGTGACCAATGTGCCTCGCTCAGCTGAGGTAATGGCTCCTACTTGCCTTGTGCCACGTCTAGCCACGACCCTGTCGGGTTTTTGCACGGTGGTCACGCCGGTTTCATCGACATTATATATGTCTTGAGGTTCGAAATGATCACGGTCCATAACAATTTGTAGATTATTATAAAAGGTATCAACATTAGTCCTGTTGAAACTGGTCGCTCTGGACAAGCTTGTAGCTTGAGCTGCGCGCACAGATAGCTCAGGGTTCCTCTTCATGAAGGATCGAAACCACTCCTCCCCAGCCCTTTCGTTTTCAACCCAAGTAGGAGGAATCTGCAAGTTGTATTTTATAGCAAGTTCATACGCCAACTTTCTTACCTCTTTTGTAGAAAGTCCGAAGTATATATCTGCAGAACGAGTCAGGTATTTGGCAAGCTGTCGTTCTTGGTCTTCTGTAAAAACTTTGTTATGCGCTCTAAATCCCATTGTTACATTTTCCAACTCCACATTACTTTCGTTCGCTGTATCTCTCTTTCGTTTGTACCGTAGCAGGGAGACATAGTTAATACCATGAGTATCTGCCGCTTGTCTCAAAGAAACTCCAGTTTTAAGATCATTGTAAGCATCTCTATATCGGAATATCTCGCTTTCTCCTCTTGAAGTCTTTCTTACGCGTTTTCTAGGCATCTGCAATGCAAAATAAAAAAATAATTAATGTTACAACCGTACCCACAAAAAGTGTTACAATTGTACCCACCCTTCCCTTTTGCCAATAAAACGATCTCAGTATCAATTCAAATTAACCTACAAAAAAAGAATATCCTGTATTTGAAACTCTAAAGTCTAATAATCATAAATAAGAACGAGCAAAACTTAGAACACTATAATAACAATAAAATTGAGGAAAGAAATCGATCAAAAATACTTACTTTTGCTTGACAAAACACAATAGGCCACTCTGTACACGTATACAGCGCGCGGACTGCGACGCAACACTGGTGATCATGTCCGAACACGTAAGCCGCGTGTCTTTCCCCTTGTACCCCTCCCCGCACGGTGAATATTTCTGCCAATATTTGAATTGTTACAACCGTACCCCGTTACAACCGTACCCAGTCTACATTCAGGGATTTAATTGAAATTGCAAAATATGTAGTTATTATAATTACCTGACATTGATGGTAGGCCCAGAATATGTTGTGGTAGACAGCTTGTACTTTATGTAAATGGAGGATGTAATGGTGCTGAAAAAGAAAACAAATATGAATAGAGCTCCAAATTAACTATGCATCAACATGATAATTATAATATTATGTTGACTAGTCCATTCATTGAATTTCTGTCTTGCATCCATCGGATTCCCACGACCCTCACCACTGTATGTACAGTAGCGGTCCAAAGCGGCGCGCCAGTTTCACGAAGCAATAGATTGACACTTCTGTTATATTAGTATTTTGCTTAGTAGGCTGACAGTACTTCTTTTTTTTTATTTTGGAGAAGCTGTGAGATGGTGGGTTAAAAGACATGAGGCCTTGCCACAGAACAGATAAAAGAGGTTAGAAAGGAAATAGTTCCTGATTTGTATTAAAACGCGTGTCGCCGCATGTCTCCCACTCCTGTCTCTCCACTACAAGCAAGACATCAATACGTACGCGCATTACGCACACAAATAAACCGCATGCACTTAGATCGCGTGTTTGCTATTGGTTGTCACACTAACGCAAATACTGCTCTGGACGTACACTCACACACGTGTAAAAGCAAATAGTTACGGCGACCGAAAGGTCGATTAATCATATCGATAAAATTACTGTAATTTTGTTAATTAAAGTTTTGCAATTTTTTAAGTTGCGGGTACGGTACGAATAATGTGAACATCCAAATCCAAACTAATATTATAAATGCGAAAGTAACTCTGTCTGTCTGTCTGTCTGTCTTTGCTTCACGCCTAAACTACTGAACCGATTTGTGTGAAATTTGGCACAGACATAGTTTGGAACTTGAGAATGGACATAGGATAGTTTTTATTACAAAAAATAAAATAAAAAATAAAATTTATTCCGGACATACAGCGCCATCTATTGGTCAAGAGTCGGTGTCATCTATTGGTGAATTCACTATTCCACGCGAACGAAGTCGCGGGCAAAAGCTAGTTACATATAAATAAAATTAAATCAAAGTCAATTTAGGGGGGAACATCCGATACTGCCGCGGAATTTAAATTTTCTTTCATTTTATACTAGTTGCAGCTCTGTTTTACATCATAATAATAGAAAGAAAGAAAAATAGCATTTTGAATAACATAAAACGTAAAACAAAGCTACAATTTGCAAAAAAAACTAAAACGAAATTTTAAATTTCACGGCCATATCGAATGCTAAGTCGAATTAACATAATATAATCTAATTAATTTATTGTGAATTACTCTGTGAAAAATGTATTTAATTGAATTATGTTAAGAACTGTATTATGTTAATTTATGAATAATAGCTGTGCCCGCCGGTTTCATCCGCGTCCGCGTTAATTTGAGGAAAAAGCCTACTAAAATAATATATTCCATTACTTTAAGAGTATTACTTACGATTATCTCTTAGTACATTACTATAGGAAGCTAATGACCGGCCGCCTTGCGGAGTTATTTTAAAACCATGATATCTCCTAAGATATTCATTGAAATCCAAAATCCAATCAAGGACAATTTTGTTCAAAATTAAATACTTGTGATGAGGATTAATTAAGAGGGGGCAATTCTCTTTATTTTAAAAATGTTCACAGTCTGATCTGTCTCAATCTGTCAACTCCCTGACTGTTTAGTTACATAATCATTTTCTACAAAATGTTGCGAACAACTTGTGCTACATTTAGTAGGTATCCATTGAATTCTACCAGTTGCCTCAATCCAGTTTTCTTGTACCTGGATCTCTTGGAAAACTAAAAAAAATTTGGTTTGAGGTTAATAAACAATTGTGAAGTGTAATTGCTGTGGTGGACGCTCAAACAACCCTCAAGGACAATATTTGGTGTTTTGGTACCGCGTGCACGCGGAAGAAGATTCCGCCATTAAGCAAGAAACTTTAGAAAGGTGAAAACTGGACAATCGTAAGTGTTTTGCAATCCTTTCATGCCCTAAACCCCTTTTCTGTTGTTCACTGACTTAAATACGCTTTATCAATTCCATTCAGCTAGCCATCAACCCCCTTTTTTGAGGCAATCATTGAAAATACCTACCCTCAAAATTTAATTCTCACAATACAGTCCACATATTTAAAATCAAGCGTCCGTTTCAATAACCGACCTTTTTTTTTGTTGTTTTACCCTTTTCGCTAATTCACCAACATATTTTTGGTCCTTCGAGCCGGATCGGTCCCATTTTATGTCAAGGAAATCACTGTCCATTCTAAGGTTGCCTGGAAGAGATCGCAGTAATGCGATAAGGCCGCCCATTGTATATTTTGTAGTGTGCCACGTATTTTTTATGCTATGTATTTTTGTGGTGTACAATAAAGTATATATAAATAAATAAATAAGATTGAAGCACCTGCTTCACGGGTCACATAGCTAGAGCGCGTGCGTCTATGCGCCCACGCATCGCGTCACTAATAATTTAATAATGTTTAATTTGTTGAGTAATATACCTAGTATAAAGAGAGACTCGCCAATTATTTGTAGTGACCCATTCTCAACAAGATTGGCGACCATGAACAGTTATTTCACCAAAGTTTGCCGACTATTCCAGGTACGTCGGCGTCGTGCCAGGTGCTTCGCTAAATGATCTACCTGCCTGTGTACGCGTTGCAGTGCGGGCGCCTGGTGAGTGCTGCATATTTCGTGCTGTCACAGCTTCAGTGTACCGTGAGTTAGCGGTTTTGAGTTTATTACACTTAATAGATAGTGACTATTGTACCCAATTCATTGTTGCCTAATAACTAGAGGTTAGAAAATAGATTAAACTACTTACAAATAAATATTATATAATAAGATGGATAGTGAGTTAAATAAAGAAATGAGTGAAGTTGAACAACTAGAATTTAAAGGTCTACTAAGAAAACGTAGTGCTATGAAAGGCCAAGTTACTAAATTCAAAGACTATTTACAACAAATTTCAAAATGTAGTCCACTCAGTAGCTTGCAAAGCAAAGAAATTGCAATGAAAATAGATAGATTTCTAGCTTTACTGAGTACGTTTGATAAGTTTATAAATAATATTGGATTGAATTGTCTAGATTTGGATGAGCAATTAAGAGAAAGAGAGTTAATTGAGGATCAGTTCTTTTCATGTATATCATTGGCTCAAGAGTTAAATAAATCGGCCAATGTGTCTAAAACTGATTAATAAAGGTCTGATGGCTCGGACTGTAGTTCAAATAATAATAGTCATTGTACTCGTGATAAGTTTAATTCAGTGAAGTTGCCTACTATTAAATTGTCTTCATTTGATGGCAACTACATAAAATAGTTAAGAGTATGGGGATACTTTTGATTCCTTGATAAATTCTAACGATGCAATCCCAAATATGAACAAGTTTTACTATCTAAGGTCATCCTTAGAAGGAGGAGCTTTAGTAGTAATAAAGTCTATAGAGTTTACACCTAACAATTACAAAGTAGCTTGGGATTTAAGAACCCGCCACTACAGCCCAACGCGAGCGATTCCGTACCTCTCGCCCCGCCCGACCGCACCCCCTCTACAATAATACGCGGTGGGATGGCGCGCGGCGCGCCACGCAAATATTATTTTTTGTATTAAATGTTAATATTGTTATAACCTATTTATACCTAAGAACCTATTCATCACAGCTACATACTAGAAATTCTTGTAGGTAGGTTAAAAAAATAAAAAGTTAAAGTGGGTAGATAATAATCGTTGCACCCTTACAATACGAACAACAACATTAAAGTGTCATCTTCACTTGAGATTACTGATCAAATTAACGTATAGTCTTGTTTATTGGTTTATTATTGTATTGCGTACCTATATCTTTCAAGGTAAGTTAGAGTATATTTTATTTATGTAATAGTTAAACATGAATCTAAAGCGGGCTCCACATTCGCGCCGCGAACACCTGTCAAATTCGCGCAAGTAAATTTGCCGCGAAGTCGTCGCGAACAACATGTCCCTCCACATTCGCAATCGTTCACAGTTTAGTTCGCGCGCTCGTCGAGAATGGACGCCGATTTAAGCACTGCTATCGCTGTGACGCTATGCGCTTTGGCTCACTACAATTACGTGTATACAAAAGATAAAAAAAAAATTAAACAAAAATGGAGAAGACGAAGATGGTGGATGACAAAGATACATCGCAACAGAACAAGGTAAGTGGTTCCTATGATAGCTGTGTCGATTGAGGTGGCGTCAAAGAACTGTTAAATTAGTTTCTGTCCTGTGTAAATACCTAGTTTTCAATTCTCGCGCCCTCTTTGAGTTCCCTTAAGGGGACTACAGGAGCTAAACGCGACTTTTATAATGGAATTAAAAATAACTAAAACCCGACTACAAAAAATCGCACACTGAAAAGTATAAAACAAGAACAATATTGCGGTTATTTCACACAATCTTTATTGGCTAGGTGGCATACGACCACGGCTATTACTTAAAAATATCGGTCAAATGAATATTGTTCTTGTTTTATACTTTTCAGTGCGCGATTTTTTGTAGTCGGGTTTTAGTTATTTTTAACTTATTTTTTTTATTTACACTATTTTGGGGTTATAAAAGCTATACAATGTATATATATTTCAAATGTGCTCATCAAATCCTTTCATTTGATACCCATATCGATACTGTGCGAAAATATTTTTTTTTCGGTTACGACTTTACATCCCCTAGAGGGCGCCATTTTGGATTTGGTGACACGTCACCTACCCTATAACCAGCGGACAACTGAGACGCTTCTAACGACACCTCATTTGTCATGTTATGATAAGCAGTTTAGAAGTTATGAGGGAACAGATGAACATACATACATACATACCGGTCAAACTCATAACCCTCCTTTTGGCTTTGCCGTAGTCGGGTAAAAAAGCATATAATTCACTGCAATCAACAAAACCAGAAAAATATATGATATTCTTCAGGATATATGCTAGGAAGATAGTGTTTTGAAAACATAATAGTTTTATAGGGTAATTTTATTTGTTGCAACTTGACTATGGAAAACCAATTGATGGAATTAGTTGCCGAACCTTCTTGTGAATTTAAAAAGTTTACTCGAATGTCTTTAGAAGATTTCGAGTACTTATTAGATAAGGTTTCACCAGTGATTATGAAACAAGATACTCGACTGCGAAAAGCAATTCCAGCTCGAGTGCGTCTCGCTGTCACGTTAAGATTCTTGGCTTCTGGAGATAATTACGAAAGCTTGCATTTCTTATTCAAAATTTCACCTCAAATAATTTCGGAGATCATACCTGAAGTATGCCTGGCTTTGAATAAAGTCTTGAAGGAGGAAATTAAGGTAATAAAATAAAATTTTACTTCAAATCGTGTTTATTTATTCAAAATGGAAATAATCACTTATTATCTAATTAACTTGGAATTAGTACCTCCAATAACTAAATATCAAAAGAGAATCATCTTTATCTTGATTATGTCAAGAGCACGGCAAGCTTTACACTTTGAAATTTGTACCGTTTTCTTATGCCATAGGTAATAATAGTTATAATAAAACTGAAAGAGTAAAGCTTGGCATGCCATTGTCTGTACTTATTCTGAGATCAATCATAATAAAAAATAAAAAAACATCAGAATACCAAAAAAATAGCAACGTTTTGGCTTATAGTTAGGCAAGATGAAATGCTTTATTAATTACATCATTAAATTCAGTCTGTGATTGTTCAGTCTCTGTGTTTGCAAGATAATAAGTGGCTGGAGATTTTACTTCATTGGATGTTACCATAAGTTTCGAACCAGTGTTTCTTCTGTTTTCAGGAATGTGAATGACTGGCGGTTCTATAACTTCATCCGATGTTATCATAGCTCTCGAATCAGTGTTTGTGCTATAGTCAGGAATGTCTCTAGATTTTATTACTTTATTGGATGTTATCACAATTCTAGAACCAGTGTTCCTGCTATAATCAGGGAGGTGAATGACTGGAGGTTCTTCAACCTCCTCCGATGTTACCATAACTCTCGAACCAGTGTATGTATTATAGTCAGGATTGTGAGTGACTGGAGATGGCGAATTATTTATTGTATGTTCGGAATAAATTGAAAGAGATGTGCTAGATCTTCCATATAACGCAGTAGGTGGAGTCGGAGATTGGTGTTCAGGATATGTTGAGCATGATGTGCTAGGTCTCCCATATAACGCAGTAGATGAAGGCGGAGATTGGTATTCAGGATATGTTGAGCGTGATGTGCTAGGTCTTCCATATAACGCAGTAGATGGAGGCGGAGATTGGTGTTCAGAATATGATGTTAAGCGTGATGTGCTAGGGCTCCGATACGCAGTAGATGTAGGCTGAGCTGGGTTATTAGACAATCTGTTGTATCGGTTTCGACTATTTTGTTGGTGGCGTAGGAATAAGCCGTCTATTTCATACATGAAAAGTAATCTGTCATCTTCAGGTAATGTCTTTATTTTTTTGGATAACATTTTACCATATAGCTCATAAACATCATCTTGGTCGGATTCTTTCCTATTTATGGTTGTTTTTAACGTAGCAAGAGCATCTTGAACTACTTTGCCAGCATCTTGCAGTTCTGTAGGATTGGAGCGCCGACGAATTGTGCGTGGTAGCTTTATTTGTTCATTCTGGCTTTGTACAGTTTGTTTTTCTTCGACCTCGTTATTTTCAATAACTGATTCTTCCTCCTGAAAATAAGTGTAAAAAACAATTATAACATTTTTTATTTTTTTATTTTACAGATGCCATCGACCGTAGAAGAATGGCTAGATATCGAAAATGGATTTGCTCGTAAATTTCCTCATGCTATTGGATCCATAGACGGAAAGCACATCACTCTAGAATGTCCAAGTAACTCAGGATCAGAGTATTTCAACGACAAAAAAACATTCAGCATAGTGTTGCTAGCATTGGTGGACAGCAATTACAATTTTATTTTTGCAGATATAGGTTCTCAAGGCAGGATAAGTGATGGCGGAGTATTTCGGAATAGTTTGTTATGGCAAAAAATTTGCACAAATGCTTTAAATATTCCTGAACCATGCCCTCTCCCAGGCTCGAATGTCGATGTACCGTACGTATTTTTGGGAGACGGTGCTTTTGCACTTACAGATCATGTGATGAAACCTTATCCGGGCAACCATGAATATGGTTCTCCAAAACGTATATTTAACCAGGCATTGTCACGAGCACGTGTCGTTGTAGAGAATACATTCGGAATACTTGTGACGAAATTTCGTGAATTTAAAAAACCATTTCAGTTATGCCCAGAAAAGGTTTCTCTTATTACAATGACTTGTATATTACTGCATAATTATCTCAGAAGAAGCAATACTTCGTCACCCATATATACACCGCCTGGGACCATCGACATGTATGATAACAATGACATACTCATACACCCTGGTACATGGAGACAAGAATTGGAAAACAATAATTCTTCTGTTCGTGATTTGCCACACATACCTCGTCAACCAGCTTCGAATGCGAGAGAAATAAGAGAAGAATTCACTAATTATTTTTTTGCACTAAACCGACAACAAAATCTGCCTTATTAGGAAACACCACGGCTTTTTTTGCAAATACCTACCTATTTTTCAATTCTCTCGCCCTCAGTGTTTCCTCTTAATCTTTACATGTTGACATCAATAATAAATTGAAAATAAAGTATACTAACCGTATTTGTAGTTTTTTTACAACGATCTCTATCTCCCATAAAAGCATCGATCGCGTCGTATGCAAACCAAATAGGCTTATAAATATCACCACTGCTTGCTCCAGACTTCGAAGAATCTTTCACTTTTTTTTTATAAGTCCTATAGCTGGACATAAGACTTTCTTTTTTTTTTTTAATTCAGTCATTTCTATATTCATAAGTTCCTGTATTCGCATCCATGCATCATATACCTTCGTTTTTTCTTTATGTTCTTTATGTTTGGGATCCCATAAAATGGGTTCAGCATGGAAGCACTCGATAAATACGAGTTCCAGTTCGTTTGTCCAATTGACGCTCATTTTGGTGCAAACGTAAACAAATACAAATGAGCACGACCTCACGGCACGGAGTCTCGCGCGATACTGAATTCACGCGCGAGTGTGGATGCGCTTGCTTTCACGGGAGGTTCGCGCTTCGCAAACCCTTTGAAGCGGGCGCAAATACCGACACTGAACGGGGAACAAGGCGCGAACAGGTGCGAAGCCCGCGAAGGGGCGCGAAAGCCATCCACATTCACGGTTCGCGGCGTTCGCGGGTGTTCGCGGCGCGAATGTGGAGCCCGCTTAATAACATCATTTGAAAGCACAGTTAAATTAAGCATTTTCTAGAGATGATTTGCAAAACAAAAGGTGTATAAAAAAAATTACCTGAATATCCCGGTGCTTTTATTGTTCTAATTTATAGTTCTAATAATCCATCTCATCTAAATAATCCATCTCTTATTTTGATGAAACCTCTCGATCAAGCTGCATTGTCTTTCGGGCTTTCACCTTTGCATTTCTGGATTAGGTTTATGGAGTGCATACTTCATATCGCCTACAGACTTGATATAAAAATGTGGCAAGCTAGAGGTCAAGAAAATAAAGATAGGTTAAGGCAAGAAAGATACACATACAAACAAAACGGTTTAGAAATTAATTGGGTTTATTAGTGAATTTGCCGACTCAGCATGCTGGTAATACCAATGATGGCAACACAGCACGCCGATTTTTTATAGGTGCTAAAATAACTGCTGATATTACCGGGATAAATTTAGAATTAATAACGAGGTTTCATATCAGTTTAGAAACTCTCGGGTCTGGTTTTACAGTCGATTTAGATTCCTTCAATAGTTACACAGAAGAAACTAGAAACCTGTATCTTAGGGAATAGTCATGGTATAACATGCCAGTTCGTGAACAGACGCCAGCACATCAAGCTACTATAATATGTCAAATTTCTTTAATAGATTTTCAACTTTATCGCTGAAGTATTAAGGTTCAAGGTTGATTGGGAAAATTTGACAGATTCGGGTAGCTTAACCTGCTGGCGTCTGTACACAACGTTTTATTTCACGGCTGCGATGTCACAGCTTCGTGTATTTTACTGATTGGCCAGTTATCGGAAGAAGCACAAGAGGCTAGAAACAAAGATAAACGAAGATATACTTAGGGGATTCTTCACTAGAAAAACGTCACGAGTAGACACCAATACTGACCCACTTAATAGGCTTCTTATATCATCAGACCCCTTCATATCCAGCTTAAGGCTTATAATGAAGAGAAAACGGAGTCCTCTAGATCCTGATGTCCTAAAATTGCTTTCTGTACCCACCGTAAATGAGACCGAAAGTGGAGTTAGTGACTAAAATAACAAAATTTATTCATATCGCATTTTCTTAAATACAACTTTATTTTCTATCACTATTTAACCCTTAATTTGGCAAGCACCATTTTTATCAAATTTTATAAAAAAATGTTTATTTACCGATTATTTGAAATGTAAGGGAATACAAAAAAATACTGAAAAAAATCATTTTTCAGTAATTACGCGAAAATCATATGTGTCTTTTTTGACACATTGCCAAATACGGAGGAATGTATAGTCTTTTGGAAGTGTGTCAAAAAAGATACAATATCAAATCAGGGTTAAGAAATAAAATGACAAAAAATGCTTAACATTTTATTTAAAATGACAAAAAATGTTTAAATTTTTATCTAAAATGACAAAGAATGCTTAAATTTTTATTTTTTCACATGAAAATCGTAGAAACAGTTTCGTTTTTTCGTCAGACATAACCGCACATTACATTTAATGCACATCACAGTGGACTGTCCATCTTTGCATACCCTGCAACGTCCTCTACTTTCAAGGTTAGGCAGATGACCCATACCGTCATACCTTATTTCATCTATTGGCCGGGATTTAACTGGTTTCTTTATTTTCAGACTAGGTCCCGCTACATCAGACCTTTCTACAACTTCTTGGGAAATTAGTGAGAAGTAAATGTGACATCGAAAGTCTTTCAAACTCAACACTTTCTTTAAATTTTTTTGTGCACAATGTCGTCGATACAATAACCAACCGTTATTTATACTAATATCTAGAATTTGGGCAAAAATGCCCATGTACCATCTTCTGGTTTTCAGTTGAGTTCTATATAGGGCTATCAGCATGTCAGATAAATCTACGCCCCCCATGTGTGTATTATAATGTCTGACGACTTTGGGACAATCGATATCTATTTTGGCTTTGTGGTCCTTTGAATATCTCTTTATTTTGGTAACTGGATAGGAATCTGCAAATGAGCTTACTAAAGTGACCGGTTTGTTGTCGAACCATTTGACAACGGCAATTTTATTTTCGTTGCAGACAATTTGAGAAAATGAACCGCGGCCTTTTTTTTTCATCTTTTTATCGTCGTCTATTACATTTTGGCATCCACGTAAACGGTTCGATTTGATGGTACCGAGGCTAAATATTCCCAGCTCATTTCTCAAATAAACCACCAGCTCTAGGGACGTATAATAGTTATCAAAGTATACAAAACACGGTCTGTTTTTGATAGATTGACACAGTGCCACAACTACTTTACCTCCAAAACCCAAAGCTTCTTCTCTATCCGTAAATTGTATGTTGCGAAACGTATCGTCGCCACCATATAGCAAAAAATCGTAGATGTAACCCGACACACCGGATCTGACAAATGCTTTGAAGCCCCACTTCTTAGGTTTCTTCGCATTGTATTGACGACGATTGCCAGCCTTTTTACCTTTGTAAGGAAGAGTCATCTCATCAATACTGAATTGATTTTCTTCTTCAGCCGAAAGCAAGCAGTTTAGGCGAACTTTTTCAACAACAGGTCGGACCTTTTGAAACCTATCCAAACTTTCTTCATTGCTATCAACAAAATGTATATATCTGCGAATTAATTGGTACTTTTTTAATGACATTATATCTGCAACAGGTGCATATCTTAATTGTGTGCTCCAGTAATCTAAATAGCATGGCATTCTAACTACTCCCATAATAACATGGATAGCAACGAATTGTTCAATATCTTTCGCAGTTACATTGATGGAACGTCCTATTTTTTGTACTGAATACATATTGGTCTGGGTTACAATATCGCTTATTATTTCGTCGGAAAAGAATAATGCGAAGTATTGACGAGGTGACGGTAGCTCAGCAGGTGGATGAGAAAATGGCATTGGTTCAACAGTTGCCCCGTGAATAAAGCGTGTCTTTTTCCATTTGAAATCTATAGTTATGCGCTTAATTCTTTTCGCCACTAAACGGGGGCGGTTGTTTCGTTCACGCCTTACAGATCTTGTGGTTATCTGTTTTTGCAGGTGTTGAGATGTGTTTGGAGTTGGTTGCAAGCTGAGGGGTGACTGTACTGCTGGTGAAGGTAATAGTGGAATTGAAGATAATGATGGTATTGAGTTGTAATCGGTTTCGTTTTCAGAAGGAAATACTGCTTGTAACACTGGAGAAAAAGGTATATCTTGCATCATAGAAGAGGAAGGCAAATCTTTTGTGATCGAAATAGTGGGGGCGTTTTGCAATGCCGGAGACATAGGTGCATCATGTTCAGATCCATCACTGTCGAGTAGGTTCATCCGATCTAAAGAAGAATCTAGAGAAGGCGTTGAGGAACTACAGAAGGTCTCATCTTCTGATGGAGTTATGTTAATTTCTTCACAGTCTGTTGTGTCACTGTCATCAGATTGTGAATTCCTTGCAGGGATCAACGCTAAAATGCGCTTAGACCTAGCTCGTTGGAGTACCTACAAACAAAAAAGCAACACATGCAACCAAACCGAAACCCAAGCAAACTGAACACCATGCACGACGTAGCTATAGCTAGGTAAGGGGGGTCCCCCGTCGACTTTCACTGCCACAGCGGGGGCGTGCCTCGGAGACTGAGTTTAGGTACTTGCTTGATGCCAATGGGGGGGGGGGGGGGGGGCGGATTTGGGTTTGTACTAAAAATCTAAATCTCGAATTCTTGATATCAATGGGGGGACCCCCTGACCCCTTATATACGCCCGTGACACAATGATTTATTATGTGAAAAATTGCAAAAAATAGACAAAAATTATATCCAAATAAAGCATTAATTTCAACCTAAGGAGCCTCACATACAATGGGGTCTCACATGCGTCTGATTACGATTTTTTATAATGTAAACACCATAACATACAAAACATGCGATACTTGGTTAACTTTTGGCAAAGTAACTTTAAAGACACATTGTAATAAAACATTACTTATGAGGGTCCTTGGCAATGTAACTTTTAAAGCACAATGTTGTAATTCACTACTTAGTCGGCTCTTTGGCAAAGTATCTTTAAAGGCACGTTGAAGTTTGAAAACATATCACAGCTTGGAGAATACATTTCTACACTAGATTTTCATTTAGATCGTTCGTATATATCAATACACATATAATTTAACAAAAAACTGGCACTGTTACATGTAAAAAAAAAAGAAATCAATAAAACTTACAGCTTTGTTGCTCCTCGTGCTCGGCATTTTTTGAGTTTGACGTAAATAGGGATGGATGTCCAGTCGTTCAAAATGCAACCGACTTATGTTTTCTAGTGATGCGCTGAATAAATCTTTAAGATCAAATCGATCGATTCAAAAAAATATGAATATATAATGTTACAGATTTTTTTAAAGTTGCCGTATCTTTAAAGGCACATTTCCAAATTAAGGGTTAAGTATTTTTATTTATTTCAATACCAATCAATATTATTTTTTGACTTGTATCTTTTATTTAATTCAATTTGGAATGAAATCCCCCTAGATTAGATATGGGCGCCGCCCTGGCGCGGCGCCCATATCTAATTCGGTTTCATCCGCCGTGTACCCCCCGCACGCCGCCGCCGCCGCCGACATTCACCGCGCGGCGTGAGTGGCGTAAAGACGTGTATTTTTATCGTGATTGACTCATCCAAAATGACTGAATTATCAAAAACTACAGTGAATAAACTTTCCATTGACGTTTTTTTCGATGCGAAAACTAGAAGCAGCTTTTGTTGAAAATATTTTGGGCACCTAATATTGATTGAAGGTAACAAGAAAATAATTCTCAACTCCGACCACGTTTATTGTTCTGCATGACTGCTGTGAAAAACGAGAGTGAAGATGTAACGTTTGGATCGTGAGTACATAAACCTACTTGCTTATCGTCATTTTGTACCTAACCTATAGCACGTGGCACCTTGGAATATAACCTAAAATATATTTATCTATTAACTATTTGAATGCTCGCAGCTTATTTTTCCAAGTTATTAATTTTGTGCTACACTTTATTCTTTCATTCATTAATACGGTTTACCTACTCGCCATGCTTTTGCTTTTTTGCAGCGTAAAAATAAAAAAAACTACAATAAAAGGTACAGCAACAGCTAAGAGTTTTTGGAAAAAATAGAAAGCGTCGTTGAAACTTTAGAAAGTGACGAGAGCGACCCTGTCCCTCAATTGATTGATCTAATATTGGAAAATGCGGAAGAAACCGAAAATGAAGGCAGGGCTTTACCATCAGGATCCGAAAATTACTAAAATATTCCAACAATCAAAACCGCGACCCCAACTCGTTGGCACAGATTTTTAGAAATGCTAGAAAGTGTAATCCACATATGCAACCTAGAACCTATAAATAATTATGTTGAGGAAGATTGGCCAAGAAGAACTCAGAATAACTCAGAGTGAGTGGATCCTTTTAGAGGATCTGGTAAAATTTTTGAGAAGCTTTCGCGAAATCGTCGAAATCTTGTCGTCTCAGAAAGCATGCACGATGAATGTTGCTCTGGTGTTTCTTTCGGAGATTAAAGACGTATTAAGGATCAATCAAGATGATGAAGCGCTAATAATGTTACGCTTAAAACGCAACATGATGGCAAAAAAAAATAAAAGATTCCCAGTAACAAAGCCCATTGTCGCAGCAGCACTATTAAATAACCGCTTCATGAGTCGTGACAGAAATAGATTCATATCTTGAAAACCGGAATATGACCAGAACGTCATTCTTTTCCTCGTACATCAGGGAAATCATAAATATTAATAACGTGCCAGAAGCTTTAGCCGAAAACGCAGCAAGTACAAGCACCAGCAATGTAATTGACACATCATCATGTTTTATCATCATCATCTGTGTTTATGTCAAAAAATTGTTTACGAGGCTATTAAAGTGTCCCTTTGGAAAACTGTTCTTTTTTTTGTACCTGATGACCTGACAAGGTATTTACTGTACTGTATAGGACTGACATTTTTCTATCGTCCGCCTAAAACGATATTAAGAAGCCGGCCGGCTTAAAGAAGATAGGGAGTAGATTTCGAGTTTTAGTTGGAGGTAGTAGAAAACTACGCCGCCGGCGCCACGCCGCCGCCGATTGAAATTGGTCAGCGCGCCGCCGCCGAGAATGCCCATGCCTATTTCTTCTTCATTAGGCGGGCTAGGATTAGCAATTTCTTCATGTAATATCGAACTGCTCACTATGTTGCAAAGGCTGCAAGTTACCCGATAAAGTTTGTTCTAAAAGAACTTGATCATTGGTTGGCATGCGCAATGTTCCGCTAGGAGATCTCTCGACGACCAATGCAGTTACTATTTGTCGATGTAATGGAGTTTGTTTGCCACATACATTTTTGTCACTATCCATCTGGATTCTGGAATTATGAGCACACTTTAGTGAAAAAAAAACGCGAATTTCAATACAAAATTATAATGAACTGATTTCTAAAAAAAAAAAAAACTATAATTATACTAACATCAAAATCGTAAATAAAATTGCTCTAGATAAAAAAAAACTCAAAATAACTGGTGGTATAGATAGCATAATTTTATTTGATCTATTTACAAAGCACAGAATTCACATTAATCTAGTACAGGGGTTCCCAACCTTTTCTTGGTCATGGACCACTTTTATATTATTCTTGTTAGCAGGGACCACTATGTAGCTATAATACAAATAAACTGTAATAATCAAACTGAAACTTTAGTTAAAAACTTAATAGGAAATTACATAAAAGAAATAATAATATTTTCAGGATAAACATCTGTAATTTTGTATTAATGTGATTTCTGTGCTTGCATCTTCTTCACGAGTTCGGCTATCCTAGGACTAATATTGTTACTCAAAGCTACACGCAAATCATCACTTACTTTCAAACGATTCCTCGCCTTGTTTTTAATTACCAACAAAGCAGAAAATCCTTGTTCACATAAATAAGTTGTTGAGAAAACCACAAAATAGGGCAAGGCGATTTCTCGAAGTTTAGTATAAGAAATTGCTTTCTTACACCAAAACGACTCAAGTGAATTAGATTCAAAAGCATCCTTGCAGTTTCTGTCATTTTGGATTTCAATAAGTTCTTCCTGGATTCCTTCAGTAACTTCACCAGCGTCCGTGCTAAAAGGGTTACGTATCAGTTTTTGATCAATTTTAGCGTCTTCGGTATATTCTGGGAAGTAACGATTGAATTCATCAATCAACATTTGTAAATGAGTCTTGATATTTTCTTGTATATTTGCTTTACGTCATACTTAGCTTATCATATTTAGCGTCATACTTTTTATCTTCCATAAGTGCTTTTAATGTCGCAAATGCAGAATAATTATTTTCTTCAATTTTACGTAACCACAACTGGAGTTTGCAAATAAAAGCGCGAAGTTTATCTTCAAAAATAAATTATTTGCGACGTTTTCTAATTGTTTATTTCCGGAACCTTGCAGTTGCATATTCAATTTATTTAAGTGTGTGAAAGTATCCACAAGATAAGCTCAATTCAGCTGACATGCCGGATTAGTAAACAGTTTCAACAGATCATTCATTTTTTTGTCAACCAGATAAATCTCAACCTCTGTTCATATAATCTTCCCAACATATTACCTTTCGATAGCCATCGAACCTCTGTGTGAAAGAGAAGTGCCTCATAAACAGAGTCCATTTCAGTGCACAATTTTTTAAAAAGGCTTGTATTTAAGGCGCTGCTTTTGATAACATTTACAACTTTTATAGCCATTTGCAGTGTATCATTAAGGCATCCAGGAAGAGTCTTAGAAGCTAACGCCTGGCGATGTATGATGTATGTGCGTTGTTATTACCTTAGGATTTTTCTGTTTTACTAACGTCGCCAGCCCGGAACGTGATCCCAACATTGCCGGAACACCATCAGTACAAAGGGCAACGAGTTTATCCCACATAAGATTATGTGTCTCAAAATATTCCGATATTGAGTTCATGACGTCGATACCTAGACGTCGAGCCAACTTGCACTCTTGTTGTGAACAGACGTGTCGAAGATTTATTCAAATAAAATTAATAAATAAACATTTGCTGAATCGTGACCTGGATCTACCAAATATCAGGTAGTAAAGCAAACTGTGTCATACGTAGGCATAATTCTTATGTGTAAATTATTTACTGTGTGAAAATGTGTAGTGATTAACAAGTTCATAACTTGTATTACAATGGCAACGAGTCCCTTCAGCCGGGGTGGCAGATGTGCTCGGAGCCCACCTCCTACACCCGCGCCCACACCAGCACCAGCACCTGCACCTGCACCCGAGCCCGCACCTCACCCTCAACCGCCCAGCCAAAGAGATGATGTCATGATAGAAGCGATATCGACGCCGGAAATCCAGAACTGGATGTTGTCCATTGAGCAGTGCCTAAGCGAAGTGTGCTCTATTGCAGCAGAGGGCAAATTAAATATGGAGCAAAAACTGCGTATAAGTACCCTATATCGAAAAGTTAGTCACGGCACATCGCAGATGGCCGTTCAGTACCAGTCCCTTAAGATGAACGCCGTCCGAGCCCACACCACCGTCCAAACACTCGAAGACCAAATTGATCTGTCGCAGCAACTGCAAGACCTTAAGCTGAAAATCGGAGCTTCTGTGAAACCAGTTACCGGAACTTCTTTTGCTGACATGGTTAGAAAAGGTACCGACAATTATATACAGCCAATAAATTTAAGCTCAGTGGCCATATACCCTATCGACAAACTAAGTCGAGTGAGGAGACAAAAACACTTGTCCAAAAAATTATATGCCCCGAGCAAATGAAGCTTCAGGTAAGAGGACTACGTAAGACAAAAAATGGCGGTGTCATTATCAGCACTGAAACAAAGGACGACATTGAGAAGGTGAAAAAATCGATGCAGTCATCAAATTCAGGCCTTACAGTAGACGAGCCCCCAAAAAGGAAGACTAGAGTAGTGGTTATTGGAGTGCCCTCGTCTATGCAAGAGAAGGAAGTTTTTACTTGTTTGTTCCATCAGAATTTAGTCGAGACCCTTCAGGATTGCAGCCTCGAGACCTTTTTGACCTCCATTAAGTTAAGCCATAAGTCAGGTAAGAAGGATGCTGAGACCTGTAATTATATATTAGAAGTATCTGCAGACATACGCAAAGCCCTGATATCTAAAGACAGAGTGTTTGTGAACTGGTCGTCATGCCCTGTGAGAGACTTTAGTTATAAGCTGTTATAAGTGCTGTTATAAGCGCTGTTATAAGTGCCAGCAGTACGGACATGCAGCCAAATCATGTCGGGAGACCACTTATACACTGTGGCCACTGTGGTGATCAGGGTCATTCCATTAAAGAATGCACAAAAAGGGCTGAGGAACCAAAATGCGCTACTTGCTTGCACTTCAAAAAACCGAGCAATCACAAGACAAGTGCCGTTGAGTGTCCAGCGAAACTAATGGCTGAAAAGAGGTACTATCACGGACACTTCCGCCTGATCACCACTAAGTTCATTTTTGCTTGCACTCAAAACATAGAAGCGCTCTCTAGCCCCGCCCCGTTGACCTTGAATAGACGAATGAAAGATAAGACGGGCCGACTGCACTGTCGACGCGCCGTTCGAGATTTATTTTTATTTTCAAACTACTGCTATTACCTATTTTTTATATTATGGACTAGCTTCTGCCCGCGACTTCGTCCGCGTAGATTTCGGATTTGTGACAGGATTGCGTATCTCAAAAGGAAATCAAAATAACCCATAAAAATACAAAAAAAAATTTTTTAAAGTAAATAGAAGAAGATATATTTTTTAAACTTTGCGAAAAATGAAATCAAAATAACCCATAAAGATACATAATAATTTTTTTTAAATAAATAGAAGTAAGAAGATGATTTTTTTAAACTTTTCGAAAATTATGAAAAGTTTATAACACTATACAGATCATGGATGTGATATAAATAGCTATATTATGACTTGATTTTTGATTTTCTAAACTTATTCCTGCACGTGCACGGCGTTGGTGACGCCCACTTCGCAACGGGCCGTGCAGCAGAAATCGTAATATTTTAATTTCGCCATAACTTCAAAACCAACGACCAATTTTAATCATTCGAAGACCAAATATTATCTACATAAACTGTACTTACTGATGAAATAATTTATTTTGATAAGGATGAATAGCATGAGTAAAATAAATGCGTTTAAATGTAGTCCAAAAAAAATTCAAGATTTTTAAATAAAAAAATGGTTGTTGTGCCTCACTCGACATAGATAGGTATAGTATGTCGCGGACTTTTTTGTAGATATTTATAAGATCTACAATTAATTTGTACATTTTATGGTTCTATCTTTTCTAGTTTAGGCAGCGTACGCAAAATAAGTAACTTTTCTGGGTGATTTTTTACACCTTGTGTCCGAAAAACCCAAATATCTTACGGAACCCTATTTTTTTCCAAAATAAAATTTAGTCTATGTTACTCATGGATAATGTAGCTTTCGAATGGTGAAAGAATTTTTTAAATCGGTTTAGTAGTTTTTGAGCCTATTCATTACAAACAAACAAAGTTTTTCTCTTTATAATATTAGTATAGATAGATCTGGGATTCGTTATTCGTTAATTCGTTGAGTTAATAATACATTTTGTCTTTATCTTTCTAATTAGAAATTTGATTTGATAAATCCTATTGTCGGTTAGGCATTAATTAAAAAGTAAAATACAATTTTGAAGTTTTATCACTTTTATTTATTTATTAACTGAACTGAACAAAGATATTCATAAAATATTGGACATAGTAAGTAGGTAAAACCCACAATTAACAATATTCAAATTTTCTTAGGCTTTTTGCAATTTTCAGTTCAGTATAACGTTGTATGGTAATAAAAAAATTCAAGACATGCCCTTCAGAACATATAATTGAACGCGTTAGAACGCGGTTTTTTAAATTTAGAACTAGGAAGTTGGTGTGGCCTAGCCTTCATTTCATAAGCCGTTGGCGATTAAGTCGCCAAAAACATAAGGAGAATAACAATGTCCTGTATAAAAATAAATTCCGGGAGCTCTGCTCTCGGATAAACTGTGAGCATAGTAGGCACCATTACGTTTTGTAATAGTTTGCAGTAAGTTTCGCCATTTAATCGCCCTGGGAAATGGACAAGCTCTCCGGGACCATCAGCACTCATCCAGCCCCACATATTAGCGCATATCCTTCCAGAATCATGATTAGGAATCACGTTTCTAGGTAGGCATGTTTGAGTAATGCGAGTGATGCATCACGCGTAATATCACCCGAGCGCGTACTGTAACATCACACATTACTCGACTAAAATAAGCATCACACCATCACACTAAACATTACGCGCGCGGTAGCAGCGCAGTAGCTCGTGACATGACTCGCAGAAGTCGCAGACTCGCTCGAACCGAGCCCTCCAGAACGCATCGCATCGACAATGTTCGGTTTATATCGGAAGTCCGGAACTAGGCGCGTGCGATTTCGTATTTCGCCCGGTCAGGTGACTTATTATGTTATTTAGAACTCTATTTTTATTATAAAGGGTTTATATTTCCTTGACACCATGTCTTATTACACTAGAACATTGCCTTACATTAGAATGCGCGATGGTGTGCTATCGCATGGCGCGACATCCTATCATCACGCGTGATGTTTGAAGTGATGGTGTAATGTAATATTACTCGGCACGAAATGTAATGACATATCACATCACTTCGTGGTGCACTGTTTTGCACATGTCTAGTTCTAGGTTCGTAGCGTGTATTCATCACGCGCCACAAGTGTCAACGACAATGTTGGCTCGACGTAAAACATTTCTCATTTGAGAATATAGCGCTTGTGAAATAGTGTCTACCATACGTTGGATGTTATCAGATATGGACGTGGTGCCCGCGGCGGCCTATCCTCTTAGACACCCTCTTCTTCATGGCGTCTGATCCACAGCCGGACAGTGTTTCTCTACAAGGAATAAATAGTCTAATAACAAGTGGCTTCATTAAAAAAAAACTGACTTGTTTCAAAAAACCCGACCGCAACAAACGACGAAATAGTTCTAAACAAATCAGTTTTCAGGTTTCGTCCATACTGAACCCTAGTCCCAACTTTCTCGGTCCGTATATATCTACCTCCGTGTATACCTAGACGGCGCAAAAGTACTGATGGTAAGAAAAGTGCTTGTATGGTTTGTATTTATTTTTATTCAGTCATCAATTCATCATTCAGTTGTAAATTGCACCATTTTTATAAATAAACGTTATTATGATGATCTCCTTTATTTCATTTAAATACTTACAAAATACATTTTTAAATATTTTTATAAACAAAAGGATAAAAAAACATTTAAAAATATAAAAAGTAGTAGCCCACCGGTATCGGGAACAGGGTCCAAGCTACGGGTCAGGGCTCCAGAGAGGAACCTGACGATGCGAGCCGTATCCAGAAGTACCGCTTTTTGAATCAAGTCCTTGATCCAGCTGCCCAACGAGAGCCTCCTCAGGTGTTGGTCGAGGCTCTTGGCTATTAAGCCATTGGCTGTCACAACTATCGGAACAATGATCGCTGAGTCCACATCCCACATGTCGACATCCTCGCGAGCCAAGTCAAGATACTTTATTTGTTTATCTTTTAAGGCTTTCACGGGGTTATTATTATTATATCACAAATCACATTCTGTATATAAATTAATTTAAACTCTCGTCTGACATGTTGCTGACACACATGTTACTGATACATAAAATGACTTGTTATCAGTTGCACTGGGGCATCATTGTAATGTCAAACAAAGAGATGCTTCTTATCTTATCTTATGATGAGAGAAAGACCTCTATGTAATTACCAAAACCCGCTCGGTATAACAAAAGTATCAAAGGATGCCACCGACTTTTGCCCACTGCGGTTATTGAATTTTATGACTCTTTTGTTCGGCTTAGGGTTATTGTAAAATTTCTAGAAATGAATTATTTAATAATTAGTCACTACCTACTTATTTGCACGGAATTTTAAGTAGGTTATTATTAACCAACAAAATACTTTTTACACAACAATGGCAAGCATTTTTTTACTTAAAACCAACTATTTTTATTTATTTATTCATATAAAAATTCGCATTGTTTGAATTATGCGCATAAATTAATTTATAACGGCTAAAAATATAAATTATGAATTTCAAATAGTAAATTTCACTGCAAATAATTATAATCAATAACATTGAAACAAATAGTGCGTGTGTGAGCGAGAAAGTATTCCGAGTTCGCCCGTCACAACAAAGCAGTAACACATACCACTCTCATAAAGGTCTAAGTAATTGCTTTACCAAGTATATAGTGATAAGTATAACCAAGATGTAAAATCTAAATATTTGCATGGCAGAAATGCCGAATATAGTAAAACCGATCTTATGTTAGCTACCTATATTCTTGCAAATAAATCAGTCATTCATTCAAGTTTAAAAACTGAATATTTTTTCTGCTTGTTTCTCGTTTAATTATTTTAATTATTGTCATGGTAAATTGTGTGGTTTTAAAATACTTTAATTTATAAATAAAACTTTATTAACGACGCACAGTGCAAAGTTTATCATGCAAATGTTATCTTGTGTAAGTAATTGAATACTTTCTAGTTTGTTTTACATCAATAAAAGTATTAGATAAATAAATAATAATATAATATATTTATTCAAAAAATTATAAGGCATAAAAATTAGTACAGTTTTGCTTAAATTTAACAAAAAAGCAAAAAAAAAAAAAAATATTATTTCTTTTTTTTTTCATTTTTTTTATTATTATTTTTATTTTTTTTTTTTTTGTTTGTTAAATTTAAGCAAAACTGTACTAAATTTTATGCCTTATAATTTTTTGAATAAATATATTATATTAATTTTTATTTATCTAATACTTTTATTGATGTATTAATAAAATAATTAATAATTAAAGTATTAGATAAATAAATAAATATATTATATTAATTTTTATTTATCTAATACTTTTATTGATGTATTAATAAAATAATTAATAATTAAAGTATTAGATAAATAAATAATAATATAATATATTTATTCAAAAAATTATAAGGCATAAAAATTTGTACAGTTTTGCTTAAATTTAACAAACAAACAAAAATAAATAAAAATAATAATAAAAAAAAATTAAAAAAGAAAAAAAAACAAAAAAAATATATTATTATTATTTGTTTTTTTTATTTATTTATTTTTGTTAATAGTATGAAAATAAACTTTACTTAATTTATTTTTATTATTTTTATTTATTTTTTTATAAATTTAACAAACAAAAATAAAAAAAAATTAAAAAGAAAAAAAAAACAAAAAAATATATTTTATTTGTTTTATTTTTTATTATTATTTTTGTTTGTTTGTTAAATTTAAGCAAAACAGTACTAATTTTTATGCCTTATAATTTTTTGACTAAATATATTATATTATTATTATTATTTATTTATCTAATATTTTTATTGATGTAAAACAAACTAGAAAGTATTCAATTACTTACACAAGATAACATTTGCATGATAAACTTTGCACTGTGCATCGTTAATAAAGTTTTATTTATAAATTAAGGTATTTTAAAACCACACAATTTACCATGAAAATAATTAAAATAATTTACTCAAGTAAACAGCTCAATGGCCAATATTCAAAAGGTCCGGTAAGCGCGCCCATGTCAAATAGTTCGTCCGTAAAATTAAAAAAAGGAGTACACGTGATACGTCACTAAGCTGCGCAGTGCAGGTTGCAACTAATTGCGTTATCGCTTTCCTAATAGGCCAAAACTTTTAGGGGGCGTGGTTTGGCGCCGCCGCAGGATTTAGGCAAAAAAATTCTTAAGTGAGCAGGCGGAAAAGGCCGCGATAGTACATAAATACTATTGATTATGGAGGCGCCTAAGAGCGCCGTTAGTTACGTATCTTTCTGGCCCTTGTTATTGTTTGTTTTATATTTAGTTATAATTATGATTAATAATTTAATTAATGACATAGATAATTTCTCTGTTTCTGAATCCCATGTTTGTGACGTTGAACACTGTAAACAATAGCTCTCCCCCTGTTGATGACCTAACTAAAGGTTCGTGAAATAAAAGTAAAGTGGACTGTATACACTTATAATAATTATGGTTCTACAAGACAGTACAATGTTGGACTAAACTTTAACAATAACAAGTAGATAATTATGCGCGCGCGTCTTCGACCGTGCTCGGTAATGGAGTGAGGTGCGGGCGGCGGCCAGTCTGCTGCCGCGGTGTAGTCCCGCGCCGCGCTGCGCCGCGCCCTCCGCGCGTCCCCTGCCTTGGACTAAGACTCACGCCTTGTCTGCGTGAACATCCTCCCCGGGTTGAAGCATTCAATCTAGAGGAAGTGGACAAATATTATTAAAAGAACGTAGTAGCGTCCCCTTCTTTGTCTTCACCTCGACCACACGCGTAGTCCCGTCGTTCCCCGGGAAGACCTTCGTGACACGTCCCAGTGACCACAGCAGTGGCGGTTGTCCTCTCTCCTTGATGAGAACTAACGTTCCCTCTGCCAGGTTTCCTGTAGATGACGTCCATTTCGTTTTTTGTTGGAGCAGAGAAATATATTCTAAATGGAACCGCTTCCAAAAATGCTGCTTTATATGTTCCACTCTGTGATAGCGCTCCAAGCGGCAGATGTTTATATCAGTCACCTGTGGATGCGGAACAGACATAAGTGATCGTCCAATTAAAAAATGTGATGGAGTTAGGACAGTAAAATCTAGTGGATCAGAGGAAAGTGGTGTGAGAGGACGTGAATTAAGAACAGCTTCAATTTGAGTCAAACAAGTGACCATTTCCTCATATGTAAAATGTGTTAACTGTAGTAGTCTTTTCAAGTGGTGTTTAGTAGAACGAACGGCAGCTTCGGCAATGCCGTTGAAATGTGGAGAGTATGGAGGGACAAAATTAAATTCAATGCCCTTTTGTGCAACTTCATACGAAATATTTGAATCTTGTAAGAATTGTCGCAATTCATTACAAGTGCCTATAAAATTAGTACCATTATCGGATAAGATGCTCTTGGGTTTGCCACGACGAGCAACAAAACGGTTTAAAGCAGCCATATAGCCCTCCTTAGTTAAGTCTGTAACGAGCTCGATATGAACAGCTTTAATTGCAAGACACACAAAAATGCATAGATACGCCTTTACAAGCTTACACCCTCGCCCCTTTCGATCCGCTATCAATATTGGCCCGGCATAGTCGACACTGCAATTCAAAAATGGGAACTCCAAGTGAGTTCTATTATAAGGCAACTGTCCCATGACTGGTTGAACATTTTGACATTTGTACGTAAAACATTTAATGCAATGCTTTACAATAGATTTTGATAGGTTTCTGCCGCCAAGAGGCCAATACATTTGACGTATATTTGCTATCAATAACTGAGGGCCAGCGTGTAACAAATCTTTATGATATTTATAGAATATGATTTTAGTGACGTGATGCTTAGAACATAGTAAAATTGGATGCTTGATATTGTAATCATAAGGAGAATTATCAAGTCTCCCTCCTACACGAATGAGACCATCTTTGTCAACAAAGGGACTTAAAGAAATAAGTCTATTTTTACGAGGCAAAGTCTTGCTAGATTTAAGAATAATATATTCCTTAGGAAACATCTCCATTTGAGCTCGACATAAAATGAAAATCAAAGAATCTTGAAGTTCTTGATTTGATAGTGTACTTTGTAACTTGCTTTTGTTTTTTAAATTATTAACAAATCTTAGTATGTAGGCCACCACTCTTTGTAGACGACTTAGATTTGAATATTTATGGAGTAGTGTATGAATGAATGATGGATTTATGTGAAAGGACTGTCCATGATTTTGTGAATCTGTGAGATATGAATGATCTGTGAAGTTAGATGTAATGACTTCTGGCAGATCCAGTTTCACAGATTTATTGGGCATAGCTGGCCAGTCTTTTTCGTTATTTAACAAAAATTGTGGGCCTGACCACCATAAAGAACACTCGCTGATAAGGTCAGCCTTCAGCCCACGAGAAACAAGATCTGCCGGATTGTCTCTAGACGGCACGTAACTCCACGTATGACCTGCAGTGCTCTCCTGTATTTCATTGACTCGGTTACGCACGAAAGGTTTTAATAAACTCGGTGAAATAGCTAGCCAACTCAACACTATTGTTGAATCGCACCAAAACCGGCATCTAAGTACAGGCAAAGTAATAGAACTGTGAACCTTAACACACAGCCTTGTGCCTAGCAACGCCCCACAGAGCTCGAGACGTGGAATGGTAGTGGGCTTTATCGGTGCTACACGATTTTTCGATGCGAGTAATTGTACCTTAACTGAACCCTCCCTGTTCACCGATCGGAGATACACGCAACAACCGAAAGCTCTCTCTGATGCATCTGTAAAGACATGAATTTCATGCGATATAGCATTGTCACATACAACCCATCTTGGAATTTTTAGATTATTTAAACATGGAAGAGTGTTAACAAAATTGTACCAAAAATTGCATATAAACTCTGGCACCTGCTCATCCCAGTCACACTTGGCTAACCACAATTTCTGCATTACGATTTTCGCCTCGACTACACATGGACCAACCAAGCCTAATGGGTCAAATATTTGACTAATGACTGAGAGAATTTGGCGTTTAGACACCTGTTTCTCAGCATCAATGCAAATAGAAAACGCTAAATAATCTGCCTCACACATCCAACGTAAACCTAATGTTTTCGATGCCGCGTTCTTATCTTCAGACAATTTTAGACAATCCAAAACTGCTGAACTATTACAAACCTGATCTAAAATTGACGAATTATTAGATTGCCATTTTCGTATATGAAAATTCGCTGATGCTAAGACAGATATTACCTCCTTGACCATTTCTACTACGTCTGAAACTGAATTTCCTCCTGAAAGGTAGTCGTCAACGTAGAAGTCACGTTCAATCAGTGTTGCCGACTTCCACGGTCTGGATTACCCAAAAACGTAACTGAAAATCCCCAATTTTGGGGAAAATAAAATCGATATTCCCCACATTTTCCCCACAAGTTTTCAGCAAATAAATCAAAGTACTGTTTATATAAATCAAATGTATTTATTACATAAACTTAAGTATTTAATAATTTTTCAGGTATAGGCTCTTCATTGCGCCAAATTTGTTTTGTTAACATCTCATTTGACGGATCAAATTTTAGGCTCCCTCCTTTCTTCTTAATACCTTCTCTAGTGGCCATAAGCGCTACTAAAGTGTCATTGTGCAGGCGATTACGATTCTCTGTTTTCAAATTCTTCAGAACGCTAAATTTTCTTTCGACAGATGCGTTTGAGAAAGGCAGAACCAGCAATAGGCTTATTGCGTATTTCAAATTTAAAAACATTTCATGACCTGCACTGTTTTTAAGACTGAATACCTTAGCCCAGTATGTTTCCGGATCGTCATCATCTTGCAAAACAAGAGCAGAGTAATCCAGCATTGCATGAGCCCTCCATTCGTCATCTAGTTTTTGAGATGCCACTACATTTTCAAGAATCGGAAATCGTTGCAACAACGGTTTAAGGGATTTTACTTTAAATTGCTGAGCTTCTGACGGATTCACTATAGCTATAAACGAAAATAATGTGTCCGAAAAATCAAAACGCTTAGTAATGTCCTGAGTCAGTTCAATATAAAAGGCCTGGCAGGATTTATAAAAATCTGCGATCGCATAACGGGGAACATTTGGATCTTTATTCAAATTCTCAATACTTTCTGACGCTTTCATGCCTATGTATATATTATCTAAATCATTAAAATGCGCTGTGTTTGTAAATTCAGCCGACAAAATATCTTGACAGGATCTGACATAATTTATATTCATGTAGTTTGCTGATAGCGTTTTCAACAGTTTTTCCACTTCCGGCTTCAGTTTATGAAGAAGGGGTGTTTCTGATTGAAATACCGTATTAAAATCTGTTACTAGTGAAAGAACATAAGACATGAACTCTAAATACACCAAAGTGAGGTTGTTATTCATGGTGGTTAGCATTTCTTCAGTAGTTTTTGAAGGGTCAGAAAAGACAGACTCTGTCAGATATGCTTTCAGGGGAACATATTGCTCCAATACACGATCTACGCATGCTTTTAACGACAGCCATCGAGTTTGCGCTGGTGCAAGTATTTTGTGAATGTCTACTTTGAAAAATTCTTGGAACTCCTTAAATTTAATTTGTCGATGTGAGCTTCTGCTGAAGTGAGCCCCAATACAGCGTAAAAAATCTTCCACATACCTAGGTAATTTGAGGCAAGCTTTTGATGCTGACAGGTGTATCATGTGACAAGAACACTTTATTAGAGCAATATGTGGCAAATCTTTTTTCAGAAGTGCAAACACTGAGCAATGTTCACCCACCATTACATTGGTCGTATCCGAGCTAAACCCTACCATATTGTCCATGGGTATATTTTTCTTTTTTAACATTTCTATTAAGCAGCTGTGCAATCCAGACGCAGTTCCTGAAGCTACTTCAACCATATCTAAAAATACTGTTTTCACTTTATTAATGTCGTGGTCATACACAATAGCTGTAAAACAACATTGTTTCAAAGTGCTCTGGTCGGTCGTTTCATCCATTATTATTGAATAAAAGCATCCGTTAGTACGCATCATTTGATTAGTGCTCTCCATGAAAGATTTTCCTAAAATGTTTTTTAGAATGGTTGTAGCTTTCGTCCTATGTAAATTAACATTTCTGGCTATTGACGAATCTGGAAAAATGTTTGCACAGAGAGGGCCTAAAGTATCTATGAATGATATTGGTATATTGTTTTCAGCTAATGCTCCAGCTAATTTTAACTCAGCTCTTCTAACATTTTTTTCTAGATCTGTGGGTAGTATATAAGATGAAATCTTAGGAATATCTTTTATTTCCAGGGTCTTTTTTTGATGACGTTCTGATTTCATATGGCGAATTAAATCACTTTTGTGCGCAATAATTGAAGTTGAACAAACTGTACAAAGTGCTAACTCGTTTCCATCTTTCAGATTAGGACTTTTTCGTAACCATATTTTGAAGTCAGCTTCCTTGAGCCACTGATCATTAAATTTATTCAGACGTTTTACCTTTTTTATTTCGGTTTCTGAGTTCCTAGAGCCAGGCAGATTTATATCGGAATTATCAATATCTGGTTCTGGACTAGCAGCGACGGTTTCTGAGTTTCGTTTCTCATCTTCTGGTTTTCGCTTTCGTTCAGTCTTTAACAAAAAAATATAGGTACATTCAAAAGATTTCGGGATAAAAACTAGGACTACCTATGCTTTGAGAACCAGTGACCGATATAACATACTTTTATTTAAATATCTAAAATACGTTCATATACTAAACATCAAGATACAAATGACAAACAACCAAATCTGTTTATCACACAAACATCTGTCCGTTATGGAACCTACGATTCACGGCGTAGAAGTCAAAGCGCTAATCACTACGCCACCAAATCAATCAGTAGATTAAAATAAAAGTAGAGAAGATACTAGAGATATAGTTCACTGTACCTACTAAATTAATCAGGCAAGAAATAAGTTTCTTATTTATTAACACGTTTTACCTTTTTTATTTTCGCGGCGGTTTCTGCATTCCGTGTCTTATCTTTTAGTGGTATTCTTTTCCGTTCAGTCTTAAACAAGCAAAGTAAAAAATAAACATGAAATAAAACTTACTAACAAATGATATCAATCGAGAAATACGTATTCCAATCCAAACCAAATAATAATAATAATGTAATAATAATATCCCTGGACATTTCACACAGCGCCATCTAGTCTCAAGCTAAGCAACCTAATGCTTGTGTAAATACGTTAAAACTATTTTTGCGTCTATTATACTACTGACTATTGGTTTTATATTATAACATACCTTGGAATTATCGCCATCATTATTGTCTTTCTCTTTGTCTTTAGATTTTAACAACCACTTGTCCATTGTAGCTTTAGATTATTTAACTTATACTAAAAAAAACAACAAGCGTCCAGCAGTATTTAACGAGCAGTACCTATGTACATATGTGTGAGCTGTGAGCTCCAAATATGAGTGAACACACCAACGCAAACACACAAAAACGCTCAACAAGAGTTCTGCAATGACTGCAATAATACTCTGTAGTCTGTAAAGTTCGTTACAAAACTAAAGTAAACAACAGGGACTTCCCCGATAAACGATAAAGTTTGATGGACATAAATGTTGCCATAAAATAAACTCAACCTTCCTGCCGGATAAGTTGAGTTAAACTTGAATCAAATATAAATAATTTTACTTACTTCTTAATATATAAATTATACTTACTTCTTATACTACTTCTATTACTTCGAATTTCAGCTCCAGTGTAAATGTTTAAATTCCCCGCATTTTCCCCACATAAACGCATTCCCCACAAATTACCCAATCGGACTGAAAATCCCCGCAGTTTGGGGAATTCCCCACAGATTGGCAACGCTGCGTTCAATTGAAGACTTGACGATTGTACTAGTAGCAGCATTAGCCAAACTGACTAAGCACTTTGTTGCTAAGTATGGGGCAGAAGCCGTGCCGTAGGTCACAGTATTAAGACTGTACGTCTTTAACGGTAACTTTGAATCTTTCCTGAAAATGATTTGCTGCAAAGCACGTTGTGAAGGTGTAACAGCAACGGCACGATACATCTTGGCTATGTCTCCAGAGATGACATATTTGTATTGCCGAAATCTTAACAAGATTGATAGTAGATCTTCTTGGATAGTCGGACCAACCATCTGGATTTGATTGAGTGACACGCCCGACGTGGTTGACGCTGAGGCATCGAAGACTGCCCGTAGTTTTGTTGTCGAACTGGATTCTTTGACGACCCCATGATGAGGCAAGAAATACTCAACATTGTCACCTGAATGAGGCTTCCTAGAAGTTTGATTTTCTGTCATGTGTCCAAGACGCTCGTCCTCCTGCATGAAGGCAACATAATGTTCCTTGAAGCTTGGATCACGCAGAAAGCGGCGCTCCAGTGATAGAAATCGACGTTTAGCCATCTCATATGACTCACCTAAAATGTTAGGATTATCCTTTAAAGGAATGGTCACAACAAAACGATCCTGATCATCCCGAGTAGTATTATGACGAAAACTCTCCTCGCACGCACGTTCCTCCTGTGACAAAGCATATTTGGATGGTACAGAATCTGATTCCCAAAACCTGTTGAGGTTGTTATTTAATTCATCCATAGACACGTTGCAGTAGTGTGACTGGTTATTAGAGAATGAACGCAATGGAGCTGGTCCTGAAACTATCCACCCGAGTCTTGTTGCGTGAAGTTTGGGTTGATTCCTACCTAAATTTATAGATGAGGACCCTAAGACATTCCAAAACACTTCCACGCCAACAAGAATGTCAATTACAGACGGAATATGAAAAGATGGATCAGCTAATTGAATGTCTGCTGGAATGTTGATGTTGCTAAGATCTACAGCTGAAGACGGCAACATCCTAGTAATTTCAGGCAATATGATACAAGTGATGGTTTCCCTGTAGCCACCATTCCGAGCCTGAATTGTAAACCTACAAGATTGTGTGCTATTAGATGTTTGCTTGTTTATACCTGTTATTGTGGAGTTAGCGTTACGTCTAGACAATCCCAGCTTATGACACAGTGTTTCAGTGATAAAGTTGGCTGTGCTACCGTTATCAAGCAGGATCCTGGCGTCGAACTTCTCACCTCGGCTGCTGACCACTGTCACCAGAGCTGTGGAGAGTACAACAGAACGGGTAGTATTATCTGCAGTGTCACTTGACAAAACAACGTTCTCAGACGTGCCTTTTTGTAATTGCGCACCTCCAGAAACGTCATTAAGTAAACTAGGTAAAGCAACACTAGGCATTGGATCTTGTACATTTGGATTAGACTGGTCTACGTGTAAAAGCGTGTTATGTCTGCGATTACAATATTTACAATGAGATAATTTGCAACGTTTACTTGAATGCCCAGGACGTAAACAATTAAAGCACACATTAAGCTCCTTCACCTTTGCCAAACGATTTTCTAGTGACAACTTACGAAAGTCATCACACACATACATAAAATGATCTTTTTTGCACAACGGACATTTCCAATCTTTTGTATTGTTTTTATTATTAGATTTGTTTTTGATTAAATTATCGCGTTTGTTAGTATTCTGTATATCTACTGTGTGACTGTTAGTGCTACTGTCTACCTTTTCTTTTGTCGATTCGCTATGTTCAACTGTCTCTAACAAATCAGCCCTCCTACTAACAAATGAACAAAATTCTGACAAAGTAGGAGATTTGGGTAAATTATTGCGATATTCTTCCCAATCTCTGTTAGTAACTTTGTCAAGTCGACTACTCATCATAAACACCACCAGTGTACTCCACTGGTCAGTCGGCTCGTTCAACGATTTTAAAGCTCTAATTTGTTTATTTATATTATCAATAAATTGACGTAAGGCTACACAAGACTCTTTAGACACAGCTGGAATATTAAGCAAAGCCTGCACGTGGTTATTTACTAAAAGCCTACTATTGTTATATCGCTCACATAGCAAATCCCAAGCCAATTGATAATGCTCGCCTTTGAAATCAATATTTTTTATAATTTGCTGAGCATCTCCCTTGAGCGAAGCACGTAAATAATGGAACTTGCTAATGTCATCGATTGCACTACTACCATGTATAAGAGAAAGATAAGTGTCTCTATACTCTAGCCAACATTGATAACTACCATCGAAATGAGGTAAATTAATTTTAGGTAAGCGTACACAATTTTGACGGAACGATGCACCTGTGTTTTTGTCTGCTGAGCCCGCTACAGACCCGCCGTCAATGCCGGCATCGGCACTTATAAGCAAACTGCGTGCCTGTGCTGCCACTGCATGGTACCGCTCCTCAAACTTGGCACGTTCACGGTACGCCTCGTCTGGCTTGTCCGAGAGCACCTCGATCTCCAACTGCAAATTATCAAATTCATCATATAGGGCATCAAATTTTCTAAGGCGACCCTCCAGCTCAATGCGCTGCAAACTAGAAATTGATTCGCAACTCACAAGCACGTTTACCCAATTGCAGAAATTCGTAAGCTTAGCTTTTAAAGCACTGCGTTTTCTTACAAATAATTCCTCAGTAGCCATTATAAGAAACTGATTTTAGGTAGATAAGATGCAAATGAAAAAAAGAAATAAAGTGTTAAACAAGTAGGTAGGTAGTATGATATGACTAATTAGCAGCGAACAGATGTTTTTGCAATGAATAGGCGCGTGACCTTGAAGCTCACTCGCTAACAAAGAAAGTGCCAGCCGGTGCAATAATAACAAATCGGTTAGATGTAGCTATAAACTAATATGAACACACTATAAACCGATGTAAATAATCACTTGATGACTCAAATTTGAAACTGAACTGAAAACGGTTGCAACGGAAATTTTTGAATTTGAATTCAAACTGGAATTTTTAGAAAGGAATTTGGAACGATACACAATATGCTTATCTTTATCCACAAGGCGGACTGTGTTGATTCCCACGAAGCAAGTAGATAAATGTCTCGGCGGGTTCGACCAACGTAGTCGAGACTTGACCACCGTCGACGTGAAGACCTCGGGAACTTGTAGACGTCCTCTCCTCGCTTATTATAGGCGACTCCAACTCCAAACTTGTCTGCTAGTTAACGCAGCTTGTAGTGACACGGCGCTTTTGAAAACTCGTGTCAAAGTCCACCAACGTCGTCGCTCGTACTGCCACCGCGCAAACGTCCGTTTTGTTCGTACAAAATACGTTACGCGGATTTTAAAATAAAGAAGGCCGATGGACCAAAATGTTGATGACCTAACTAAAGGTTCGTGAAATAAAAGTAAAGTGGACTGTATACACTTATAATAATTATGGTTCTACAAGACAGTACAATGTTGGACTAAACTTTAACAATAACAAGTAGATAATTATGCGCGCGCGTCTTCGACCGTGCTCGGTAATGGAGTGAGGTGCGGGCGGCGGCCAGTCTGCTGCCGCGGTGTAGTCCCGCGCCGCGCTGCGCCGCGCCCTCCGCGCGTCCCCTGCCTTGGACTAAGACTCACGCCTTGTCTGCGTGAACACCCCCTATATTATTCCACTAACCATACTAACCCAAAATATTCGCAGTATTTTTAAGAATTTTGACAATTTTTGCATTTTTCTACAACGTCTAGACATAATGTTGTACTGTCTTAACTGAATGTTGGCTTTCCAAACAATATAACATACCACTAATTCCAGGATATAATATGTATAAAAGTAATATAAATTACAATCAGAACAATGGGGTGATAGTTTACGCAAGAAATCATCTCAATGTGTCTGTTGAGGAACCAAATATGCACGACTGTAACAGATTGTTAATTAAAATTGGTTCAGAATTAGCGATACTTGCCTTATATCGACCTCCCTCTTTTAGAAACATAAACAATTTCACAGACTCTCTAAACGACGCCTTGCAAAACCTATCATCTTTCAAAAATACTATTTTAATTGGAGATACTAATATCAATATTCTTCCAGAAAGTACTGACGCATCCGCTGAGGAATATCTTAACCTATGTGCTTTCCATGGTTTGCTTCCCGCTCACACTAAGCTAAATCCAATCCAGATAATTTAATTTTGCAACTGTCGTATAAACGATATCGTAACTTTTGTAATGATCTTCTCAGAAAAGTAAAAAACAACTACGATAAAACTGCACTAGAAAAGGCTGGTACAAATAGTAAAAAAATCTAGAATTTTATTAAAAGTGTAACGTATAACTCGAAACAAAATCAGGCATCTTCAGGTTTATTACAAGCAAACTCGCGACACGTTTATAAATCGGGCAGTAAAGATCAAGTCACAAATTATAGACCTATTTCGTTACTGCCTTCTATGTCTAAATTATTAGAAACAATTATAAATAAAAGGCTTTACAAATACTTGGATGATAAATTGATTTTGTCTCGGCGGCAGTTTGAATTTAGGCCTAAAATGTCAACAGACGATGCTGAATCGTCATCCACTACGCGAATAATAAACGTTTCTGTCATAATGTCGACCACATGATCGCTTTTACAATAATCGGCTTCTATTTCCTTTACCTTGGTGCATAATTTCCCCCATTCTGTTGCTCCCATTAAATTTACTTTTTCATTAACCAGGTCAGTTATCCGTGTAAGAACCAGCCTGCCGATTCTGTAAAAATCTCACCGTGAAAACTCAAGTGAAGTGTGCTTGATGTGAGTTGTCAGTGGTGTCAATCCCTTGAATTATTTGGAATGACAGCTCACTCCACGCTCACTTCACCTAAGTTTTCACGGTGAGATGGTTACAGAATCGCACTGCAGGTCAGTTATCCGTGTAAGGTTCCAACTTACATATGAAATGGCCACCTCTAGCAACAACACCGCGTCTTCATCTGGTTTTCACGTCACCCACGACGACTTAAGTGCCCTGTAAACGATCAAATTTGCTTGACAAATTTGTTTGTCAAACTTTACGTTTTCATCAAACAATAGCTTAAACGATCAAACCAAATATCAAACAAAGTTAACTTTCTAGTAGATTCGGGTTGCTCCTTTCGATTATTTATTTATTAACTATGGATAACTTACAGCTAAAACAAACAGAATAAAAAATGAATGAATGATACAAGGTGCATTCAATAAGTACCTAGCCTCATCGCCAGAGGGCGCTGTAGTTTCAAAAGAGTTTTACCACAGTGTAGCACATTCTTTTTTAATTCTTTTTTCAAATTTTCATTCCAATCCCTTCATTTGTTTTAATTTGACAACTTATGGAAGCGAATGTATCGATCGGTTTTACAAAAATGGAAAAAGAGCAATATCGTTCGGTGATTCGATTCCTATTTTTGGAAGGGAAAACGCGCATCGAAATCAAAGAGCGCTTGGATGCTGTGTACGGTGACTCTTCTCCATCGATGGCCACCGTCAAGAATTGGTTCAACGAGTTTGCACGTGGCCGTACGTCGGTTTTTGATGAACCACGTCCAGGTGCACCGAAAACAGCTGCTACGGAGGAAAACATTAAAAAAATCCATGATCTCGTATTGGCAGATCGCCGATTGAAGGTTCGGGAGCTAGCTGAGACTGTAGGCATTTCAGAAGGAACAGTGCATCATATTCTTCACGAGGAACTCGGCATGAGAAAGCTGTCGGCGCGATGGGTGCCGCGTTTACTCACACCGGAAAACAAGTGCAACCGTGAGACCACATCGGAGACGTGTTTGGCGCTGTTTAAGCGGAATCCAGCGGAGTTTTTGCGTCGTTTTGTGACCGTCGATGAAACCTGGATCCACTGGTACACACCAGAGACCAAGGAGCAATCAAAACAATGGATCCAGACCGGGGAACGTGCTCCAAAGAAGGCGAAAACTGTAAAATCGGCCGGAAAAGTTATGGCCACCGTTTTCTGGGATTCACAAGGTGTGATCTACATCGATTACCTCGAGAAGGGTAAAACAATTACAGGGCTTTACTATGCCGATTTATTGGGCCGATTCGACGCCGAATTAAAGAAAAAGCGACCCCATCTGGCGAAGAAAAAAGTGCTGTTTCACCACGACAACGCACCGGTTTACACGTCTGCCGTTGCCATGGCCAAATTGGTCGAATTACGCTACGAATTGCTGCCCCATCCACCGTATTCTCCAGATTTGGCCCCTTGTGACTTCTTTCTGTTTCCTAATCTGAAAAAATCTCTCGCCGGGAATAGATATGGATCAAATGAGGAGGTCATCGCCGCCACGGAGGCCTATTTTGCAGAGTTTGACAAAAACTATTTTTCGGACGGGTTAAAAAAGTTGGAGCATCGCTGGGCTAAGTGTATCGAACTAAAAGGAGACTATGTTGAAAAATAAATTGCCACTTTTCCAAAATTTTCGTTTACTTTTTGTAGGCTAAGTATTTATTGAATGACCCTCGTAGATATTTTCACTTTGTTGTTTTCGCGCTTGAAACTCGTACGTAGAATATTAATTTTTTTCTTCACGTCTTCCTCCGTAATATTCCGGCGACACATCTTCAGTAAATTTGTAATTTTTTTTATTGCTGTGCTTGTCTTGTTCTTGTCCATATAATCTTTTGATTTTGTTTTCCATAACACACATATCATGATAAACAGATATGAAATGCAACGTAAATTCTTTGTCCGTCCGTAATATTGCCACTTAGCATATCGTCACTGGGCGTAACGTCCTCCATGATGCCAACACAACGAGTGAGATTTTGTTTGACAAACACCGCCGTTCACGTTCAAATATGTTTGTCAAACTCGACATCAATCCAGATTTTCATCAAACGCGACAAACACGTAGATTGTTTGACAAACGCCTCAAACACAGCTGTACACTATCAAAAAATTTGACAAACACGTAAAATTTGACAAACAATTTGATCGTTTACAGGGCACTTTAATGGAAGGAGTTTCAACATTACTTTAATTTTTTGTTTGTACTTAATTAGATTAAATATTCTACACTGAATCCAACATGTTTTTAATTCTATTTAATATCTAATATATTTTTCAATGTTGTACCTACCAATAACCAATATACGAAGCCGCGAGCGTATACTTTCGTGTGCGAGTGTACCCATGCGCAAACATACCCCCTCCACTTTCTTCCAGCGTTATTTTTACATGACGCGACCTGTTTCTCCATTGTAGGCCCATCCAGCCTCTTTGCAAACACCTTCAGAATGCTGTTGCTGCTACCCCACACTCGGGATATTACTGAGGCAACTTTCTTCCGCATTATCGCAAAGTAATCGTCAGTGTGCGCATCAGCGAACATACCTGATGCACGACAGTAAGGTGGAAGCCTCCACAGCGCCCTGAAGGTATTGTTGTAGTGAATGCGCAGGACATTGTCTGCTTTTAGGGTATGGTTATCCCAAAGGCTGCTGGTGTAAAATTTTTGACAGTAGGCCTTGGGAACTGAACAACCATGAAACCTTCTGCATATCATATTTCCCCTCACAGCCAGAGCCTTGCGCCCCTTTTCCATATCCAAGTCGTCTTTTAATTCTTCAGTAACAATGTGGCCCAAATGGGTTCCCTCTATCTGGCAGAATCTTGATGCTCCGAAATTTATTTGGCATAACACACTTGGCATAATCTTCTTTAAACGAATATTTTAAGGGGGGTAAGTAAAAGATGATATAACAACAAAATCTCTAATATTAACAACATATAACAATCCAACCTATAATTTTATTTAATATAGCGATTAGTTAATATAATGAACGATTGATATAATTTTAAAATAAATAATTTTTATAAGTTTAACATACATTAAATATAACATCGTTTGACATAACATACATTAAATATAAAATCGTTTGACATACCACTCAAAAGATATAAAACTTATTTGGTCTAAAAACGCCTACTTGTTTTATTCTTTGTAAGTTCTATCGTAGTTATAGGTAATAGTAACTTAAGTAGATATTAAACATAACTAGTAACTGATTACCACCTGTGCTAAGATAGGTCGACGGAGGTCCGCTTCGCGGGGCTCCTATTTCTGGGTGGTTTAAAAAAAATAACCACGAAGGCTAAGGCGGGAGCTCCGCTCCGCTTCGCTCCCGCCATAGCCTTCTAACCTAACCTATCCTAGTCGGGGTGTTAATCACAATGACGTTTTTTATATATATTAATCGTTAGTCTAATGATTTTCGAGTAAATAAAGAATATACATAGTAAATGTTAAGACCAAATGATTTTCGATTACATAAACGTTATATCAAACAACGTTATACTAATTAAGTTTTAGAATAAATAAATGTTATATGTATAGAAATTATATCAACAGTTGGTATATCTAACGTTGATTATATGTTATGAACGATAATAAAATGAAATTAGACCAAATGAGTTTATACGTTATGAGACGCACCCTTTTTAAGGCGTAACAATGATATGTCCGAATTTACAATGGCATACTTTTAAGATAGCAGAATTTTACAATAACAGGTAGTTTTACAGGAGGTACACATGTTTTATTTTTATATCTATTTTTTTTTTGTCTGCATAACTTAAGTTATTTAAACATACTCCATCTATATGACATCCAACATGCGTGCTGCTGAACTCAACAAGCAGTTTATTTACATAAATAGGTATTAAAAAGCCTCGGGGAAGTTAGACCTCCCTGCCTAACGCCGCACTCGAGTTTATACGGGTCATTCAACGCAATAGACCATTTGACGAAGTTCCTCTAATTGTCATACCAAAAAGATAATGTCGTTATGGAGACACTAATGCAGTAGGAACGCCCGCCTACCGAAGCTTTTCCCATAAGACATTATAAGAAACTAGGTCGAAGGCCTTTGAAAGGTCCAGGAAACAAGCATACACAGGTGTTTTCCTGTCAGTATAATATTTGACAGTATGCTTCAACGCAAGTATAGCACTTTCAGTAGATAACCCAGCACGAAAACCAAACTGTGTGTCATGTAACTGGGTGTACCGAGATGTGAGTCGAGCACACTGTAAAAAACTTTGGCTGTCACAGTTGTCAGTGAAATAGGCCTGTAATTACCTTTGTCTGCTATGTGCCCTGTCCAATTCTTCACAATAGGTACAACAATTGTATACAGTAACTCCTGAGGTAAGTAAGAATGTCCCAAACACAAATTGAATAACATAGTCAACACTCTCGGCAGATGTATTTCAGCATTTTGAAGGTGCTCGATGCTAAGCCCATCATGACCAGGCGAATTACCCATATGGAAAGCAAATTAAATAAGCAAATTAAGGCTCTCAAAATTAAAGTATAAATAGGCCATAAAACCTGTATATCAATCGTAATTATAGATAACTAGCTTCTGCCCGCGACTTCGTCCGTGTGAAATTTCTTGTCCCCCCGACCCACCCCGTCGCATCGCATCTCATCGCCTGCCCGTCATGGAATACAACCATTTCATGAAATGGTCGAACACTTCATGGATCAATTGTAAGATCTGGCCACAACACAGATATGTAGATGATCTAAGGCCCAGTTTTCACTGGCATGGTGGTATTAACGACCAGTGAAACTGGTCGTGTGTTTGTGTGTCTTGTGGTAAAGAAAAACTATTTCAGTGTTTATTGAATGTGTTATTACTTTGTAACAGGTGGTGAATCACGAAAAAGAAGAAAGGAATATTCTGATGATGAAGATCAATCCCAATCATTGCTAGCACCTAAAAACGTATCATCAACGCATCTAACACGTATAAAATAAACACCCAAATTGTGAAAGAGGATGCAGAAAATAGTTCTGATAGAACCAAAACAAATTAGGCGAAGATATCAGTGCTAAACCAGGAGAACAAACTACTTCGTATGTCAAATAATGTGTTTTATGTATATTTGATAAGGACCTCGATAAACGAAACTATTATTTTGGAAATTTGCTAATAGGTGAATTACAATTTTTGCCGCCATGTATGCGCTCTGAGGCATTGCATGTATGCATTCCATGTACACATACAAAGTAAATAATATTGTATATTAAAAATAGAAAAATGAATTAATACGTAGTTTTTAACCTCTCTGAACTCGTCAGTTTTTATTTCAAAATATTTAGTAATGCAAGATGAATTCTAAGTTCCGTTTGTTAACGTCCGCCATAGTGGACCATAGAGAAAAGAATAATAAATATAATAATGGGCGTTCCACACCATGCATACTACTTGTAGCTACATGTGATGTGGACGACAAAATGCTCACCTAAGGAACATTTTATTCTTACGAAACTATCTTCATTGGTATTTGTTGCATGCAATAAAACTATCTTTTCATAATGTTGATGCGTAAGATAGTTTTATTTATATTTCACACAAAAAAAAAAAAAAAACGCAACGCGTTTACTTTTCTGACAATGTGCATTGTCTATGTCGAATGTCAATGTCATGAACTAATCTTATTTGCATATTCTTAATTGCGTACTGTGTATGTGTTTTTGCGAATATTTCCTATTTTGACCCCTGCTTATTCCTACGGACTGATACCTTCTACCACTCAATGACCTTGCTATTAACACTGGACTCTGATTTGCATTGCGTTTCGGATTTGTTTTGTGGATCAATATGAGGTGCATCAACTGCGGAATAGCCATGCAAAGGTTGCAGAGGCATCTCATATCCTCGCTTTCTGCACACCATCAAACAAGCCTTTCGCGTTGGATAACGAATGCTCAAACCGAGGTAAGAAGTTGGACTAGAAAAAACTTAACCTGATTTATTTTTATATAATTCTGGTATGCCAAATTAACTTACAGTGCATCTTATTTTCAGTTGCTTCTGGAATTCTGGATACATTTATTTGTCATTCATGCTTATTATTATTAAATACCGAAGCTGGTGAACACGAGAGACTACTCCATAACATGGTTTGCCTTGGTTGTGGCAAATCTGTGAGGAAAATAAAGACACCATAATGTCAGTATGGAGTGTCCATTGGTGGCTGTCCTATTATCAGAAAATACTAATTAAGTGGTAAGCATTTTGTTCTTCATTAGTACAAATACCTAGTTGTATTAATCTATAAAAAAATGAGTTTTCATATTATGTATGATTGTAATATCTGTGTTTTATATATTTTCTGTTAGGGTTAATGGATGAACACCAAGAAAAGGCTTGTTATAAGGATTTATATAATACGTTTATTATCCTTTTATATTTATATATTGGAAGGTGTGTTTACTAATATTACGTGAGACGTGTGATCCCACACAAGGCTAAAATAGTAGTACAGTCGCTATGCGAAAGTAAGGATTTCGGTCAAGTGGTAAGGGCGGGCTCAATAGTAAAAAATAATATTTATGAGTTAGAAAGAGAAAGACGATAGTGTTGAAGTAGGATCGATTTGTTTTTGCTATACTCCAACACGCCCCCTCAAAAATAAATCCTTTTCTTTTTAATTACGATATCATGTTTCAAATGTCTTTATACAATTAAAAATCACACACCTCCAATTTATTTCTCTCTCTCTGGGAATACAATCATCATGGTCCAACATTCGTTGCGCAGGATTAGGGAAAACCCAGAAAAACCTAATCAAACCATTATCAAACAATTCATCCATTATAACTGGATACTATTAATGTTATTCATCTACTTATTACATAACCAAGCTTTTATAATTAACATATCCTTATCATTTTATTTATCCACGTTGAATATAATTACAACGCCACCCCGACTTTCATTCTCATCTCAGTGAAACACACCGCGGGTAATGATTTTGTCAGGATATCAGCCAGCTGGTTATCTGTAGAAACAAAAATCATTTTAATCACATTTTTTTCAACCTGTTCCCTAGAAAAATGATACTTAATATCAATGTGTTTAGATCTTTTGTGACTTGTAGGATTATTCGCGATGCTTATGCATCCATTATTATCCTCATAAATACAAATAGAATCTGGTATCGCAATGCCAATACTTGTTACTAATGATTTTAACCACAGAGTTTCTTTTACTGCTTTATATAGAGCCATATACTCTGCTTCAGTGGATGATGTTGCCACTGTCTGCTGCCTTTTTGTTTGCCAGCATATTGTGCATTGATCAAATAATTTAAACAAATAACCCGTAGTACTTTTTCTATCTATTGTATTACCACCCCAGTCAGAATCAACAAAGCCACTCAAAATATTTGTGTAATCATTTCTTGTAAATGTTAACTTGAGATTTATAGTGCCCTTTAAATAACGCAAGACCCTTTTTAAGTGTGACCATAATTAATGGTTGTTTTTGCTTGCATATCGACTCAAGATTTTTTAACAGAAAAACTTAGGTCAGGTCGAGTGAACAGCATCATATACATCTGCAAACACCCGATAAGATTCCTACAAGGGGCACTTGTTATTTCACACGAATATAATTCTTCGTAATCTATTTTACTTTCAAGAGGTGTAGTGACAGAATTACAGTCACTCATGCTAAACTTCTCAAGTACTGTTTTTATGTACATTTCCTGATCCAAAGTAATTTTGTTTTCTGATTTGGTTAATTTGATTCCAAGAAAACATTTAATCTCTTTTAAGTCTACCAAAAGTGTTTATTATGTATGTTTTAAAACTATCCATAGTATTTATATCTCCGGTTGAAATCACAAGATCGTCAACATAAAGTAAAACATAAGACGTATTCTTTAAAACATGACCTGCATTAAAAATGTAAATGCACCGGTCCGCTGATGAGTATTGAAAACCCCTTTTTATCAAAGCTTGCTCAAACATTTGGAATCAACAGCGTGCAGACTGTTTCAATCCATATAATTACTTATTTAATTTGCAAACCATAGTACGTCCAGCCGGGATACCCTCGGGAATTTTCATATAGATTTCCTCGTTCAGCTTCCCATTCAAAAATGATGTTTTTTACATCCATATGGTGAACCAGCAAATTAAATTTATTCGCTAAAGCTAATATTAGTCTAAAACTTGTAATCCTTCTGACTAAAACCACGAGCCATTAATCTCGCTTTATACTTCAAGGGTTTCCAAACTCATAATTTTCAACTGTAAATACACACTTACAATCGATAATACATATTTCTATTATCTGACTTTGGTACTAAAGTCCACGTATCATTTTCAGTAAGTGAATTAATTTCCCCTTTGATAGCATTCTCAATAAATGCCTATCATCCCTGGTTTTAATTTCTGCATACGATTGAGAAATTTGAAATATTAAAGATTCAGCACACAACAAGTAGTTACAAGGCATGTTATGGACCCTATTACTTCGTCTCAAATTAAGTGATGTTTCCTTGTCTCGAGATAAAGTTAACTTATTTTCATTGTGATATGAAAACCGGTTCAAGCGCTCCCCTGTATCACGTACAGATTTATTAGCAGGTATTGCATCCGTTTGTATACTCATACAATCTGATTGACCAGATTCACACCTCTTCTCTGTTTCAAAAAGGGTGTACAGAGTCCAGAGTTGTAAACAACAGAGTTATTGCTATTTCTAGCCATAATCCGTCCAGGCTCAGGTTGCACCGGCCTATTTGATAAGAATTTAATCTCATCCATAACCACAGCTCTGATAGAGTTGTAAACAACAGAGTTATTGCTATTTCTAGCCATAATCTGTCCAGGCTCAGATTGCACTGGCCTATTTGATAAGAATTTAATCTCATCCATAACCACATCTCTGACTCCACAAACTATTCATCTACCACATCCCGCATCTTATAACCGTTTGGTTTATAAGGAGCACTATTTAGTGGTAAGTACCTTTCCGTGCACAGAACTCTTTTATTTCATTGGATACAAATTCCCCTTCATTATCACAACATAAGTAAACAATTCTCAGACAAAAACGAGCTTCACTTTTTGCTACATAATCCCGAAACGTAACAAAAACATCTGATTTACGAGCTAACAAGTAGGTCGCATAATAATGAGTTATCCACAAAAATCACAAAATAATTTTTACCATCAATAGACGAAGGAGTAATAGGACCACAAACATCTGTGTGCACTTTAAATAGAGGTCGTTTCAAATCTTTTGTTTTCGATTTCTTAAATGGCAGGCATGCTTGTTTACCATAAATACAAGCTTCACACAAATTATCGTTTGGCATAATATGTATTATCAATTTTACCAATATCAGAAAATAATTTCTTTCTTTTTATTTTCATAAATTTTGATTTGCCAATAACCTTAGATGCCACAATTCATAATTATTATTTACGACTCTATTTAATGAGCATTCGCTATTTAAAGCATGTTCAGAAAGCAGAAAGTTAATACCGATTAGATTGTTCAAAGACTCACCCTTTATTACCGGCTTACCATCATTGTACACAACATTACTACCGTTTTTATCAAAAACGACAGTCATACCGCTTGCTGCAGAACAGTACATCTTATAGTATACCTGGTACGCCCATCTTACCGGTAACGGGGAGATCACCTTTCTTTGTCGCTTGTATAAACTTGCCATTGTTTGCTACAATAATGTTTATTGGCTTTTCTTGCTCAGTGAAGTTTAGGGCCAAATCTTCTCGCTTTATGAAATGATCTGAGGCTCCAGAATCCAAAACGAAAGTAATATCGTTATTCCCGTCATTACGGTAATTTGTATCACTGCCCGTCATAAAAGCAAATGCAGAAGTATTTGGTTCCGACCTCACCATCTGAACCGTTTTATTGTTGGTTCTATTGTTCTCAATAGACCTTTTGTAAGAAAAACAATGCTTTTTCAAATGACCCTTATTGCCACAGTGATAACTTGTCTTGGGTTTAAAATTGTTCTTGAATGGTTTTATTGACCTTCGCTTTTGTTGATAATGATTTCTACTGAAGCTTCTTTCAGCCTGAAGTACTTTTAGACTTAGATCATGTCCTTCGCTTATTAGTTTGCTTTCATGATCTAATAATCTCGTTTTCACAAAAGCTAAAGTTATATTGTCTTCAGTCAATGTCTCGATTGCTGTGACGATGCTGCTATAGCTGTTCGGTAGAGTCATGAATAGGTGGGTCACTTTATCGGATTCCTCTAATTTTGCACCTGCAGCCATAAGTTCGGTGACAATTTCATCAAATACTTGGAAATGTTTGATTAATTTGGTGTCACTATCCAATTTCAAGTTCAGCAACCTTTTTCTAAGAGACAGCTGCGTCGCCACGCTTTTTTCTTTCAAAGATAGAATCAAGCTTCACAAAAATTTGTTTTTTGCCGTGTCTTGTTCTAGTCAGGCCAAGTAGTGAGTCTGACAAACATTCTATTATCGTATTCTTAGCTGATGCATTATTTTAAGCCACTCAGCACTTCTTTCTATCGGAGCTTCACCGTCGATAACTTTCACAACTCCAAGTTCACATAATAGATTGCGAATTCGAATTTTCCACACACTATACTTTTCTCCATCAAATTGTTTGATGTTCCTTTTTGGAACTTAAGTCCATTTTAAACACTTGCACTAAAATTACCTTTTATGAATTATTTAGTGTCCAATCACTTTCACTTTATATTATTTAATCACGCTTTGGCTTAGCGCTCTGGGCCCATAACCTGTTAGGGTTAATGGATGAACACCAAGAAAAGGCTTGTTATAAGGATTTATATAATACGTTTATTATCCTTTTATTTATATTTATATATTGGAAGGTGTGTTTACTAATATTACGTGAGACGTGTGATCCCACACAAGGCTAAAATAGTAGTACAGTCGCTATGCGAAAGTAAGGATTTCGGTCAAGTGGTAAGGGCGGGCTCAATAGTAAAAAATAATATTTATGAGTTAGAAAGAGAAAGACGATAGTGTTGAAGTAGGATCGATTTGTTTTTGCTATACTCCAACATTTTCCATCTTTAACATATATTTGCCTAAAGTAGGCATGTGTAACATAGTACTGCTGATTTTACAATAACATAATACTTGAAAACATAAAGAGTTGTAGGTATACAAAAGATACCCTGTTACTAAAAATTATATGTATAAACAAGCATTTATGTGTTTATTTTAACTGTGGTTTATTTTCTGCCCTCAAGAAACAACTAAGTTTGTCAACTGTGTTGGATGCGAGCAAATAAACAGGCAGTGCATGACTCATCACGAGACATGCAGGAATTGGCTTCCGACCGTTGGTTGTTGTTGTCACGTTATGACAATAATCTGGTACCTTGGTTGAGCAAGACACCAAAACAATATCCAAGCTCCAGCAGGATTTATAGACAGCATATTATTAACAATTCAAGAATATTAAAATAATCTAACAAAAGGCAAACCTTTCTTGAAAACCATAATTACAATTGTAAAGTCAAAGTCAAATCATTTATTTCAAATAGGCACATTAAAGGCACTTTTGAACGTCAAAATTAAAATTAAAATAAAATTGATTCTAGTCGCCCCTTCCAAAAGGTAGTTTTCGTATGGAGAAGAATGGGCAAGAAACTCCACCGTTACTCTTTTAAAAAAATGTTTTACAATACTTTGCATACATTAATTATATAATTATGACGGATCGTCAGGATGGTTTGAGCTACGATCAGCCATCAGGTGGGTGTATGTGGGTATCGTGCAAATAAATAACAAAATGATCACTTTAATTAATCATTACAACACAATCAACAACTCTTATGGCTTTTACCCTGCTGTGAGACAATGGCAGGCAATAAGGATGATGGATCAACAAAACGTAGGACAGTTCCGAAGCGTCTTCACTGCTCGATCACCAGGATCAAGAATGCCAACTTGGCGCGTTCTCCTCAACCTCGTAACCGACCGGAAACGCCCCGACTCTGTCAAAGCGCGCCAATCCTAGTCCTGATAGTTGCCGCTAGGTGGCGTGCCTTGTTTTGTTGTAAACGTCAATTTCCGGATGCGACACGGCCATCCTACGAGGACACACGTCCTCGTGTGTTAATCTGAAACAATATTACAACAGCACAGTATACGCTCGGCTATGCCTGGCATCGATTCAAAGTGTATGTTGCTATCTGCTTGCTTTCAATTAAAGAAATTCGGACTGTAAAGTTTGTTTATTTAACTAACAATTACATCATATTTCTAAAATTATTCTATTAACTTCCCAAATAGCAAAATCAATTTAAAACAATAGCTCAACAATTAAGTAACAAGTCAAGTAGTAGGCAGAGATAATAATTAAATAAGCAATATGACAATCAATCAGAGTCCACGTACTATTGAGGATAAGGTACACTGATAATTTAGGAATTGACCCAAAGTTATTAACCAATTAACAAAGCCCCAGGTATCTCATTCGCGGTCAACGATCACAGCTATAACATAGCTGCATCACATTTGTCACATACGCACTTCCCGCAGGAATGCCGAGTCGTCCTTGACTCTACGGTCTTGGCTTCGAGGCTAGACCCGACCATACTACCCAGAGCTACCGCGTACCACGTACCCACGGTCTAACATGTAGATGCCGATTTCTAACGGGCTATGGCTACGATACTCTGGTACGGTCTCCGACCCAACGAATCGAGAACCTGTGCATCTAACACAAACAATTCAATTCGACTTTACTTCTACTATCTCGTCTTCCTCAACAACCTCAATGTGCTTGGCCTTTTTATTATCATTCCTGTGTCACGTACTCTATTATCTCGTCTATGTTAATATCAGTCACATCGTCATCAGTCGTCACTAAACTAAGCCTATAAGGCAGACGATTAACAGTAATACAACGATCTAAAAGTTGAATTTACAACTGTCCTCATGTAACACGGGATCTAGACATACCACCAGAAAAATAAGACGGTATTCTAACAAAAGATCAATTAACTGGGAACGAACTCTGCCCGAACGTCAGTATACGTCAGTGTTCACTTTATCGAAATTAACTTGAAAACAAGCATTTGAAACTTTACATAATCTAACAACCAAACCTGTTGTGATTACGCAAAACAATACTATCAGATGTCATACTAACGTTAAATCCTTGATCTAATAGCTTACGGTCACTTAAATTAACTTTTTTAAGATAACCGGTACAACATGAAATGACATCTCTAAATGCAGATTATTAATCAAAATCTGATAAAAATTGTAGGGTACTTTGTACACTTTGACTTAACACAATCTTTTGATGCCAAAATCGCAATAAACTGGATATGACTCACCCAGTATTCATCAGTACACTGCTCGGATTGCGGACATAGCAAACTTAAGCGCGTCGCTCGCTATTAGCCGCTGCTGCAGGCGCTGGCCCGGTACCGCCTGGGCCACTCGCCGTGCAGGCGCCTCCATAATTGCTTCGTGGACATCTTGCCCAAGGTTATCATCAATGCACTTCCTTGATGTGAAACTTTCGATAAGCACCGGCCTGCTGTAGTATTCTTCCATGTCCACGTGTGTTAATTCTGTAAAGAAACATTCCCGGAAAGTATCACATAGCTCGGTCACTCCTGACCACATTCGGTAGGTACAGGCAAAAACAATGAAAACTCGAAAAAACTAAAAATAGCAGAGTTCAGAGCATTACCCACTATTTGATTCCCAAATCTCAACATTACAATCAAAAGAACCAACTAAGATGCATGTGTCTCATACTATCTAGTAACCTCCAGTTACTCAACTCGTCAAATTCATTTACGCATCCACCTCGGATCGCCATGTCACTCCGACTTTATGGTTCCTCACGAAACCCCACACAACACACACAACTAAATCTCTACTCTGTTTCATCAACAAAACTATCACTATCCTCAAATTCGTTAGTAATACTTTGATCCAAACTATCATCGACAACAAAAGATTCAACCAGAGTAATGTAAACAAACTTTGATTTTCTAATCATAGCGTAAATCATCAACCAGAGCTATGTACCATCGTTATCCACATTAACAATCATTTTTATCATTATGAGCCTTAGACACCTGGAAACCCACACACGAGTAAACCACTCTAACGCCACGGCTCTCCAGCCGATCAGCAATCGCATTGCTCTCACACATCCAGCGCATGGATTCGTGTGCATCACCCTGTGACACCACACAACTTTACTACGGCCGATAGAGAACCCCTACTCGCGTGCTTCCCATAATGTAGGCTTATTCATCACCACTGTGATCACTATCTACTTCGACTGGTACATGACCTACTGGCATCTTTCTTTACCTATGGTGAGCATACTTGTAAGGTTAGAAAACTTCGGATCTAACTTAGTCTTATAATCTGACTTCACTCTTCGTTTTCTAATAACACGAAATCGTCAACCGAACATTTTGTTATAGCTGCCTTTGTTCTATCAAATCTAGCTTTCTGTTGTTGACCGTTAAAAACTGAATTTATTACAAGAGCTAAAAGTAACAAAAAACTCTGTCGCAGTTATGTTAATCGAAAAGCCTAGTTTCAATATTTCACGTACTATCATAATATTACTTTGCAAGTAAATGTCGGGTAGAAATGTAATAAAATCTCAAGTTGTTGCTCGCTAATTGCAACACTACATATGATTTGTTCTGTGCTGAATACACATGTTTGACCAATACCAGTCAATGCAACAACGTTATTAACTCGTTTGCCACTTAATTTGGCTGCACAACTCGCCTTTACTAACGAGCATTCAGCACCAGAATCGTAAACAAAACAATACAGCTCACCTTTATGTTCTAACGTGTCTAAGCGTAGTTGTACGACGTCCACTCGCCGTTCACGACTTCCAGCACGTTGTCCACCATCCGCTTGGCTTGGCTGCTACTGCTCGTGCAGCCGGCTGCGATATGTCCTGGTTTCCCTCACTTGTAGCACACGAAAGGCTTCACTGACGGCTGCGGGGCTCCTTGACTCCATTCTTAAACTCACTCCATGTCATTCCTTGGTATGCTATTTGCGATAGTCACGTTGATGCTGCTCCTTTGTACGTCTTATTGATGGTCACAACAAGTTGACCTTGCAGTGAATTTTCGGCAAAACACAAATCAGCTGTTGTGCACTGTTATGTTATGTTACGTTTGCACACGCCTTAGATTGTGTGTTCTAAACACGGGAACGGCGAACTCAAACGCCCGTTATTCTTTTTTTTCTCAAACATGGCGGTAGGCGCAACAGTCGCGTCACTCGTAAAAGGTATTTCTGCATACAGCCTATGCCCAAAATAACATGTCCTATGCTCGCGCATCATTATCGGCATTGTCTGGGTCGAACTTGGACAGTTTTGTAATTCGATAAGTAGACGCCATTGTGTATCACTGTTACTCACACCGTTTGTCGATTCATTTACACGACTGAGTCCCAGTTCTGATGACGGATCGTCAGGATGGTTTGAGCTACGATCAGCCATCAGGTGGGTGTATGTGGGTATCGTGCAAATAAATAACAAAATGATCACTTTAATTAATCATTACAACACAATCAACAACTCTTATGGCTTTTACCCTGCTGTGAGACAATGGCAGGCAATAAGGATGATGGATCAACAAAACGTAGGACAGTTCCGAAGCGTCTTCACTGCTCGATCACCAGGATCAAGAATGCCAACTTGGCGCGTTCTCCTCAACCTCGTAACCGACCGGAAACGCCCCGACTCTGTCAAAGCGCGCCAATCCTAGTCCTGATAGTTGCCGCTAGGTGGCGTGCCTTGTTTTGTTGTAAACGTCAATTTCCGGATGCGACAATTATATGTGAAGACGATGCACCTAAAAATAAAATTACTATACCACAATAGGTAAAAGAATTAAAATGAATTTATGAAACCATGACATATAAATTGACTAGGTGATAGATACATGGTGCTCACATATTTACAAACATTCCAAAAGTAGACTATTTTCATAAATAAATAAGGAGTAATAAGTCCGGGTGTGACTTTAAGTAATTACAGAATGTAAATTTAATGTCAAAGAGAATAAAAAAAAAAAGAATAAATTATACAATTACATTAGCAACCAGTTTGATTTTGTCTAGACTCTAGAGATTGTCCTATGGAGCAGGACCAGCATGTTTCCAAGCATTCTTATCTTGGATATAATCCTCTAATTTGTAATATCCTTGCTTACAAAGTGTAATTTTAATATAAGTTTTAAATTTTCTTTCATTTAATTGCAATATTTCACAAGGTATTTTGTTGTAACATTTAACACAGTACCCCATAAAAGATGTATGTATTTTAGACAATCTGAAAAAAGGTTGATCTAATTTATCTTTATTTCTAGTATTAAAATTATGTCTATGACTTATTTTATTAAAAAGATGTTGATTTTTTCTTACATACATAATATTTTCATAAATGAATTGGCAAGGTACCGTCATAATATTAACCCTTTTAAATAGTTCCCTAAGAGATTCGCGGCGACGTAGATTGTAAATGGCTCTGACAGCTCTCTTTTGCAAAATAAAAATGGATTCAATGTCAGCAGCCCGACCCCACAGTAAAATGCCATATGACATAATACTGTGGAAGTAACTAAAATAAAATAATAATACATCTGCTTGTATTTTTTTAACATGTCTGGTTATTTTTAAAGCAGTTATTTGTGTAATTACTAGTATCTTTATTAACAATATCGCTGCAATGCTGTAATTTATATTATTTAGGAAACATTTAAGATATAATAATTATAATATAGCAAAATATTTTTATTTATTTTCTCTAATAAATAAATAATGATTTTTACTCTTTTGATTTATTTGTGCTTCCCTTGTTTATAGTTAATTGAACTATTTAAAAAATATCAAGGGTAATCTGTGAAAATGTACTTTAAAGAAAACCATTAGTTTCGAATATACTTTGTTAATTATTGTTATTATGAATGCCTCGTTGGTCTAGTGGTCGCAAGCGCTACTGCTGAGCATGAGGTCCTGAGTTCGATTCCCAGGTCGAACAAAGTGTTATTGGGTTTATTCATCTGGAATTTCTCAGTAGCAGCCCGGAGTCTGGATTTGTGCCCGGCTGATGGCAATAGGCTCGCCCCCAAAAATAACTGGTTGTAATGTGGTTGTACAATAGGTACACCTCTGACCAACCCTTCGGGAAATATACAGGCGCGATATTATGTTATGTTTGTTATTATTGTCACAGTTTCATAAAAATGTTAATCAATATGCAGTTTAAAATCCTTCATTTAGGTGGCCATCACTTTGCTTAATTGCTTAATAATATTAAAACCATATCAGTTAGACGTAATAATTCACAACGGTTCGCTATTTTAATGTATTGTATAATGCGCCTGGACGAACTTGCGAAATATCAATGTGATTGTTCGTACTCAAATGTTACTGTAGCGGTATCTACAACGCCACATGCGAACAACGCGTCATACTGACGTCACGTCTCGCAAGCAGAGTTTACCGCGCAATTAGCATAGATACAATTTACAAACATCAATCGTTGGGCAATTGCCCGCCAAACACAACACCCGTCTGGTCGGAGGATCCTCCCTTTTCTATAGAGTATGAGTGAACTTTACACCCTGTTCCTCATACCTCTATATTACCAATAAAAAATAAATAAAGGAAAATAAGAGCGAAGTTTTGTTTTAAATTTAGGAATCTATTAATCTGCACAAATGTATAATTTCTCACGGTTGACATTTTTACAAATATTTGGAAAAACAAAAATTAAATGCGTTTAAATATATCAGTTATTTAATCAGTCTCCTTGTTTACAATATATCAGGTACAATTAGGTGGCTTAATTTAAAAAAATAGCAATACTATACGCTAGTTCAATAGTTTAATCGTTGAACAAGTGAGACATTTTTTCCCAGTTGGTCAACTTGGTACAATTCCTTTTGACGGTTGACAAAAAAGTTTAACTCACCTTTTAATATCACAAAGTAGAGAAGTACGTGATCTACTTACTTCTCATTCGGTTGCATTACGCAAAAAATAATATACGGTAAGTACTTATGTAGGTATATTATTATTTGCGTTTTGATTGCGTAACCAACCTAATTTGTAATATTAAACAGGTTCACCTATCAAAAGGAATTGATAAACTAGTAGTAATGACAAAGTCTCACTAGTTCAACGTTTGAAATATTGGGAATTAAGGAATCTAATGAACAAAGTAAAATATTTGGCTAAATCAGGCATAAACATATTTTTGGTTATTTCTTAAAATTTTGCTTTCGATTTTTTTTACACAAAATGAGAGCTTATAGTTATTTTTTATTAATGATTCTTATTTAGGAATTCTTAAGTAGTAAAAAAAGAACATTTTCTGGGATAACATGAAAATGTAATTATTTTGTTGACTTATTCAGAGTTCTTTATGAAAAATGAACTGAACATTAAACCAACCAGCCTACCACATATTATGTTTTTAATTTGACAAAATTATTTGTGATACAAATTGTTATTTCTAACAATCAAAATGTCGTCAACGATTGTATCCTTTAACGATATTCTTAAGTTATTCATTATGAATTTCAAAGATGAGAACAGCCTCTCCAAACTAACCTGTGTCGCTGGTGTAGCCAAAGCAATTTTATAAATCAAGTATAATTGTGGATCAGTAACCTTCTAAGATTCCCAATTATTTAAAATGTTTGTATTAGAAGGAAGCAACGGTTCATTAAGAAAAGTAACCGAACTAATTTGTAAATTATCACTATGATTTAAATGAGGTAAATATTGATGCCGTTGCCTGAACTGCGTGTGCAAAAAATCTTCCAGCATGGAGAATGAAGTTGATGGCATGGGATCACCTGGAGTTTCATTTTCTGTTTATCTTATATTAACGTTCGAATTCAACCTTAGATATCTTTGATAAGTTTGGACTAAATCGGCACGAGCTGATTCCAGCTGTTGAATTGATAACATCGAATTTACTGTCGGATCTCATAAATTGCACCCTGAAAACATTCATTTTTAAGAAGGGCTTTCTCTCTTTCCCACATACAAATGACTAAAAATATGGCAAAAATGTTAGACACAAGTTGCAACGCCGCGTTGCAACTTGTGAGTCACCTTGTGAGGCATCCTTACAAGTAGTCAATCACAAGTTGTGACTGACTACTTGTAAGGATGCCGAACGCGTTTACCGACATGGCGTTCGTCGCATAAATCGGTTAATTTAGTTTAAAATAAAGTTCTTAAAGCGTTCACGTTCTTAAGAAAAGTTCAGAGGAAAACCGAAATAAACCGGTATTAAACGTTATTTTTGAAACCGGTTCTGAGCCTTGCATTTATGAACGAAAATATTATTCATTTGAAACTCATTTCGTTTCGCCTCTGTCGTCGTATTAGTATTCTAAAAAAAACTATACCTATACCGTAACACTTCACACCAACACAAAATCTAAGGACACCTCAATTATCAAATGGTTTTGTACCTGTATATACCTACTTACATACAACAAATCAGCAAATCATTAGTCTCCTTTTATCATTATTATTGTAATTCGGGTACTAATAATATAAATATGTGTCAGTCCAGGCATAAAGGGTCCAGTAGTGGGGTATTGAGTTAAGACTGGATTCGGTATCTAGAATAGTCAATTGATAGTATGGATTGAAAAAATAATCAAAAAGTAGCACACGTTTTTTTTTATCAGACATTTGAAGTTGAAATTCTGAAAAAGCTTGATTTGAGAAAAAGCATTTTGAAAGTTTGAGTGAAAAAAAAACACACTTTTACTTGCTTGTTACGTAGATTTTTATTCATTATTGTAGATTGATATGTTTTCCATAGAATCAACTTATAATTATACTTTTGACATCAAAACTAAAACAATTATTATCAAAATAAAAGAAGGATACACAGTCTAGTAAAAAAGGTCCACTTGCCGATATTTAATAAAAAGTTAGTTATTGCGATAGTAATTAACAATAAAAAACTAAAATTAAGTATTCTTACTCTATTTAGGAACTAACAAAATAACAAGACAGGCTTTTTTCAAACATTACTGCAACAGAATAATGATTATTTTAGCCACTGGTACCTTTTATGTAATGTCATAAAAGGTACCAGTGGCTAAAATAATCATTATTCTGTTGCAATAATATTTGAAAAAAGCCAATACAAACATAAAAATAAAACTTATTCTATTTGGGACTCCAACTTACGTTTTGGACAAAAATAAATTCCTCCTCGCACCTGATTCCTATGACCAACCTGTTTGCAGTACGAACATGTTGGTTTTTGTCGAATACTCTTTTCAATTGATGGTTTCTGAAAAGAGTACTCGACAGATGTTGTTGGGACAGAGTTGTGGTCAACATCAACATTTGGAATGGGTTTCGGGCATAAAATGTCTTTAGATTCTTCACGTACAAATTCACGAATCTTATTATAAAGATACGATTTTCTTTCGTACGTCATGCCTGCAGGGGATTTTTCTAAAGGAAAACCGTATACTTTATTCGGGTTCAAAACCTTTGATACAGTTGGTTGACTGTCAGTATATTTTTTGTAACATAACATGTGCCCTCTATTATCTTCATTTGTTTCAAAATGACTAAAATGCAGAAGTTGGTTAATAGTTACACAATCAGGTTGAAAAAAATTGGCCCAGTCGTAAGTTTTCACAAAAGTTTCTCCTTTCTCATCACCAGTTAGAACAGCTACTATAGATTTTGTTTTCGGACAAGCTTGAACAGCAGCTGCAAGAATATCCTTTAAGTTATTGCATTCCCATTTTCTAAAACTTTTTTTGAATAGACCGAAATACATGTCGGGTGCAAACTTCGTATGACCCACGGGAAGGAAAGATATACGGAAACTTCGGTGTCTGCCTGTTAAAACTCGCCATGTTGCATATTGCATGACATAGTTATTTTTATTTTGTCCAGCACAATTATCTGCATGACAAACAACATCTTTTTCGCCTATACCAAAATTTTCGAAAAAATGATGTAGCATTGAAATTATTACATTAGCTCCTTTCCCAGTAGCACAGGGTTCAGGAATTACGTACAAAACGAACTTTCTCAAAGGCTCTGCAGCAACACCAAATAAACTGACTTTAAATCCTGTCAAGAAATACAGTGGCCCAATTTGTTGTGAACTGTGCGGCAAATGCACCTGTTGGGCAAAATCAAAAGAGTAATGCATGACGCCATCATAAGAACATGGTTCATGAGGTCCAAGAATAAGAGTAGAGTCCGTTATTGAATCAGTCGCAACTTTGATTACATTGTTATAATATTTTCGTTCATTTTGCACTAAATCAAGGTGCTGCCTCGACTTTTCTACAAGCTGTATTTTTTCCTTTTCATCTAAACCACCCATTCGTCCCAACGTGGTCACGTTTTTCTGACAAGTTGCACATAGATCTGTTTTCGGTTTCTGTATAACGACATATGGACAAAAATCTTCCCAAAGATCATACCAACTACTTCTACTAATAGGAGTTTTATCGAGTAAAGCTATAGTTTCCAAATATTTGTTGTACACATACGCTTTAGACATACTACAAGGTAAAATTATTAAATCAGATTTAAATTGGTGGCCTGGTAATCGGCCCGGCAATACTAAACCGTTTTCATTAGCAAACTGTCTTATAAAAGTGATTGCGTCTGATCTAGTTTGCAAATTAATACAATTGTAAGGTCGTTTACGTGACCCGTGGACCTTTGGAGCAACACCGCTGTCCAGAAAGTTCTTTTTTACATTTTTTAACCTTTTCAAACCAGTGGCATATACATATTGGAAAAAAATCTTGCATACTGAAACACCTCGAAAGAAATACTTTACCGTGTATTCTTTTCGTTGCAAGTTTCTGTTTTTTGAATGTAATGTATTTTCACTTGTACGTAAGAGAGCATTTAAAGCTCCTTTCAAGACCAAGTGATGATGATTGACTCCTTCATTACAACGTGAATTTAATTCGATACAATCTAACCTACTACTTAATATTACATCTTTTTGAAATTTGGACACACAATTATTATTACATCCACAGCCAGTATCTAAGAATGAGGCCTGAGTTACATCGTCTAGAATTAAAGGATCATCATCTAGTAAAATATTACCAATTTGCCGCTCTTCGAGCGGCTCACAAGCACTAAATTCGATGTCACACGATAATTCTGTACCCCGTTGACTTTTGAACTCTAAATTAAAATTTTCATAGTCTTCATGTTCTACAGACGCTGAATAGCTAAACTCTGAAAACAAATAGTTGAAATATACATACTACACAGGTCATTTTTTCATACTATGTCTATGACATAGGTACCTAACACAACTTCTTAATTGGTATTAGAGTCCTTGCTGTAGTCATAAAGAATATGTACTATTGCATGCATACAATGATCACGTCGATCTTTTTTGATTTTACACAAGGCTCGGCTAACTATTTTAGCAAAATCATAACACTCATGTATTTCATCTTCACTGATTGCTTCTGTATTAGTGCTTTTTTCATAATACTGATCCGTTTCATCCATCTCAGATGTCGACTCTGTGAAATTATTTTCTAAGTTGTAAGTACCTGAATAAGGTGCAACGGTTTCTTCTTCTGTTGGTAAATCCGGCGTTGTTGCGGTCGAGGCCAAAACAGGTAGTGTGTTTACTTCCACCTCCATAGAAAGTGGTACAGGTCCATCAGAATGCTTAGATTCATCACTAGAGCTGGAACCTTCGGTTGAATCTTCAATAATTATGTTACCTAAAAACAAATTTGAATTTAGTATAAATGGGATGAAATTATGACTAATTGAGATTCATTAGCCTATCAACTTTGTCGCGGTCAGTTTTCAGTCTATGTGGATGCAGCCGAATTATTATGATTAAAGCTGCTCTCTTTTAAAATGTAATAAATAAGTAGGAACGTAACGTAATCTACGCTTAATCCATAAATCTCTAAATCTCTAAAATCCATAAAAAATCGAATTTAAAGACGACTGCTGTCTGTAGGAGGCTTCGCCCCTGTCGAGGTCTAAATATGAAAAGTAGGTAACAGCTGTAGATACACACAAGAACTCCGTAACATTCCGATACCCCGGTTTATAGAACTAGCTTTTCGACCTCGGCCCCGCTAAGCGTAATAACGTTAATAATATTATAGCCTATGACTGAATAATGCAGCTTTGTATTGGAGAAAGAATTTTCAAAATCGGTTCAGTACTTTTGGAGCTTATTCGATACATAACACAACACGTAACAACAAACATAGTATTAGTAGATATAATAGACAACGTAAAGACTTACCTTTATTCATTTTTATGCGCACTTTTCACTCACTCAATTTAAAACAGCTAAGATAATAAAAACTGCTATATTTACACAAAGACTGTCGGATATTGTTTCCTTTCCGGTGTCAAATGACAAATAAATTATTGCATCACAGGCAGATCTATTTATAGGACACGTAGGTAGCAAAAAACGATCAGGGAAATCCCCGCTATGTCGAAGTGAAGCAAAGTAAATCCCCTTAGTAGTTGCATAGTAGCAGGGAGTTCCCCGCTTTAAGGGACCTTTTACACGTAGTTTCAACATTTTAATCTTAAAATATAATTAAATTATTAGAAGTGATCAGTACGGGGTATTGAAACGTATTTTATTCCCAGAATATCGACATGCCACCCACTGGTACCTTTTTAGTAAACTTTTTTCATAAAGTTTCTGGTACTTAGAAACATCGTATATAGTCATTTACTATATGAAATTGTAGATAATTGAGCATTTATTTATAACCAATTAAAATCGCGAAATGCAATTTTTATACCCAACTTTACAAAACCTCTTATATCTCGGAAACTAAATGCCGCGCACTGGACCCTTTTCGCTTGGACTGACACATATGATTGAACGCGTAGATATGAAATGAGAAACGACACGTTCGTTGCAAGGTATTCACGCCAAACTGACAGATGCGAGTATTTGCGAGGTTCTCATTTAGTGTCATAGATGGCGCTATGAGTATCGAATGAATAAATGAGTCGGATCAGGATGTGCGTTGCGAAGTTTTCTTCCTAGAAACGCAATAAAATAAATTTGAGCAAAAATGCATTCCCGAGGTTTTCATTCTAAGGCGACGATATACTCACGTTTTCTCGTTTTATTCACCAAATATCTTTGAAAGAATTAAAGATTGAAAGTTTTTAACGGTTGTTTTAAATTGTTCTATTAATTCACTCACTCTTTCCGGCACTTTCACGCTAGAGTACGTAATGTAATAATTATGTGTTTTTTCGAGTACAGTTAAAATCTCGCAGATCTACGTTCAGAGGTTTCCAAAATTGGACAGAGACAGCAACTGCAATGGCTTGTTACTATCTTCTTCACAGTTAGCACCCACTGCATGTACAGAGCTAAAATTATTAACTAACAAAGTTTAAAATGCACTTATAAATTGGTTGCATGTTGGCGATATATTTCTTACTCCATTGCTTCTTATATTTAAAAAAAAGTTTTCTAATGGATCTTGGCTAAAGTTCCTTGTAAGTAGACTGGTGATTTCATGTTCTTCATTTAAATATTTAAACATTTCTTTGAACACATTTATATTGTTAATCCAATTTTTAAGAGACGGCACTACTTAAGTTGTGGGCTGAGCCGAAAGGCTTTTTAAAAAGGAACAAGAGGTGTGTTCCGCTTGAAGAGCAGTGCAAGACTAACTTTATTTAATATCCAATCTTATAACATAAGTATATAAAACAAATGGTTATTATAATCTAAATGCTTCCTGTTATCGTAGTACCAGGAAGTCACTCGTAATGTAATCTTATTGCCTAATTACAATGAAGGTTATAGTATAATATCCTAGTTACGCCTATATAACTCCTCCCCCCTTAAGATGGAGGCGCGCCGAAGGCTGCGACTGAAGTTGGAGTGTTTCAGCTTCAGATTGTTGCAGGCCTGAATTAAGCGCCGACTTCGGTAGCCACCAGAATTTGTATGCTGCCAATCCGTTTCCTATTGCAAGTATTATGATGTACAGGGATATTGATTACCAGTTAGGTGTACTTGAAACGATTACTGGATCTATTATTGAAGCTTTGACCTTTTCTGATTGCTGTAAGGCTTTCTTCAGGTTGTCTAGTTCTATGTTTTCTAGCTTTACTTTGATAGGGAAAGCTTTCGGTGTCTGGTGTGCACGTGGTAATGGTATGGTTTCTCTGATGTTGATGTACCGCTGATGTGTAACTTGTACTTTGCAGTTATTGTTTTTGTACTTTGCAGTTATAATAGGTGTAATTTACTAGTACAGGAATATTTGGCAAAACTCAATTATGCAGACACGGAAAAGCTACTAGAAATCTTAAAATAAAATCTAATCTACCTACCCTAATTATAAGTCTCTTCCTTTACCTAATTAATAATAGTCTCTACTTTATGTACTTTAATATTATTCGTTAATTTATCTAAACATTACTGTATATTTTACCTAAGCTAGTTTTAAAATAATCTAACCAGTATACCTTCTTTTCAATTTAGCTTCTAATACATTTATTGTTGTCTTCTTTTTAAATGTTTGGTGTAAATTGATGGCCTGAAACACAGGTTTTTCATAAACCTAGATCAGGCAGGTCTACATTACAGTTAGAATTTAACTTTCCTCGATTGTAATTAACTTAAATCATATTTTTACTTTACTTTTACTTGAATAAATTTTTTTATTATTATTATTTTATTATTGTCAATACATAATGTCAATCTTTAAATGTAAATATTTGATATATCTACCTACTGACCTACTCTTTTTTTTAAATAGTAATACTACTATCTAAACCGTATAATAACATTATTCAAACTGTAGAAACGGCATCACATTGCATTCATTTTTTTTTTAATAAGTACTAAAATGTCAACCTACCTGCTGAAAAAATTATCTTTGAAAAAACTTCGTAAAAAAGCAGAATTTATTTCGAAAACAAAGTGGCAAAGTATCATGTTGGTTTGTTCCGCATAGCGGTTTGCGTGTGTGCGTAGCGTACTTCACTAGACGCACAAGCGCGCTACCGCTGCCGCGCAACCGCTGCGGCGCAACCGCTGCCGCGCGCCGTTTTTACCCAAATCTGAGCATTTCTATTTTGTAAAAGCGCTCTTAAGTCAATCGTTCTAGAAGTCCAAAAGGTAAATAAACTTTTTGAAAGTAATGATGTTGACATAACAAAACTTTACAATGACCTTATTGGCTTAACGGAATCTATAAGTCGATGCATTTTGAATCCTACAGCCAGAGTTGACGTATTGACACAAAATATTGCCAGTTACGTAGATCCGTCGTTGTACATGGGCTACGCTTTCGAGACAAAATTAAGGGAGTATAATTTAGCACAAGAAGTGACGCAAAACCTTAAACAGAGATGCATAAATTTTACCCTCAAACTTGTTACAGAATTACAATCGAGATTGCCTACAAACTTTGCAGTTCTACGAAAAATTTCAATGTTTTCAGTGCAGGAAACGCTGAAAGTTGTCAAACCACCAATCGTTGAAATAGCGCAAGAATTTAATATAGATGCAACAGGAATTGAGGCCATGAGAGCCACAGTGGCCTAACTGTCATTTTTTCAATACTGACTTTATTTGAAAAAAGTCATAGCGCCACAGTGGCCTAAAACTTAGTTCAATTTTTTTCAGTTAGGCCACTGTGGCTCTCTGCTCTAACCTGAAAAATTCATAGCGCCACAGTGGCCTAAAAATTATTTCCATTTTTTTTCAGTTAGGCCACTGTGGCTCTCATGGCCTCAATTGATAAGCTTATATCACAATGGCGAAACATTGTTTTTAAACAATGGCAGTGTACTTCCTCTACTGTTCAATTTTGTTGTGAAGTCTCGGACTACAAGGACGCTGCTGAAAATAATCCCTTCAAGGAACTGGCAGCATTTGCAACAATGTTAACATTACCTCCTTTGAATGCAGACGTAGAGCGTGTATTTAGCCAAGTTAATTTGGTAAAAACTAAACTCAGAAACAGTTTATCAATTTCAACCTTAAATGCAATCTTATACGTAAGAATCGGATTAAAAAGGGTTAACAAATGCTTGTCACTCCTACGAGGTTCCTGACCCAATTTTGCTAAAAATAGGGACAAATGAGGCCTATAAATCTACATCTTCCGCTCCAGCTGCATCTATTGAAGGGGATACAGACGAAGGTCTTCATGTTATTTGTATCACAAAATTAGTTCTAGATTTTTTTTAATAAACGCTCTCTCTGTGTTGGCATTTTTTTTTAGCATTATCCTAAAATTTTAGCATGTTTTTGGCATTTTCTGAATGTAGAGTTAGCAGAAAATATTTTTTAGAGTTGGCAGCACTGCTTGCTACCTACGGACGGGAGGGTTATCAATAACGATCCGTATCCGTAAAGTATGTAAATGTTGATCTGTGGTGTTCCTCAGGGGTTCCCTATATCTGGCAGAATCTTGATGCTCGGAAATTTATTTGGCATAACACACTTTGCATAATCTTCTTTAAACGAATATTTTTAAGGCATAAAAATGATTTAATATAATTATTGTTTGGTCGAATGTTTATATGTCCGAATTTATTATATTGCCATTTCAATACAATAGCATTTTTAACCTTAAATAAAAATATTGTCGTGAAAAGTTAATAATGTGCTACAAAAGTTAGTGACAGAAACGAATCGATGCAAAACCGACTCCCCCTAGAGTGTTATTTAAAATCGCGTATGCGCGGAGGGGCGAGGCGGCCCGCGAGCTGAGGAGCAGGTGGTGAGCCTTAAAACCATCTGCAACGATAAGCTAGCGTCGGACCGCCGGAACCCCGCAGCGCCGGAGCCATGACAGAAACCATGCCTGCTGCATGTTGCATGCTTGCTTGCTGCATGCATGGTGTATGCTTGTTTGTATGCTGCATGCTTGCTTCATGCATGGTGAATGAATGAATGAATGAATTTTCTGTAATGTGATAGACGAGTCTTTCAATTGTTATGGATATGAAATGTATGCCAAAAGATGATTCTAACTAGTTCTGCCTTTTAATCCTTTAAGCGCCGACACCGTAATATCACGGGCTCTGAAAAGAATGCCCGAATCGCCACACACGTAATATTACGTTATTTTATTGAAAAAGTTCTTAATGCGCACAAACTCCATAAAAACGCGCGATAAGGAACTTCGTTCCAAAAATATATTTTAGTTGTAGTTTATTTTTAGGCACTATAATTGTATGGTATGCACTCTTGGCTAAATATACACCTTTTTGTAAACGTTTTTATTAAATTTTTTTTTTGGAACGAAGTTCCTTATCGCGCGTTGCGAAAGGGACGGAAGACGGAAAAAATTAAAACCAAAAGTTGGAACGACAACTTCTTTTTCTTTTTGTTTGCTATAGTTGTAAGCCGTGCGGCGTGCGCGTGTTTCTCTGTCTGTCTCTCTCTCTCTCTCTTATAGAAAGCAAGCCAGTTATACTTCGTTCCATCCGGGTGTCCCTTGAAGTTTTTTTTTTTTTTATCGTGACAGTGGCCGAAGCCTTATTATTTATTATTATTGCCAGTCTAGAATTTGAGGCTAATGCGACGATTTTTAAGTGTGATATGTGTTACGCCGAAAAAGAATTCTAGAAGCTATTACTAAAGTGTTTATCTTGTTTTTTTATGTTTGTTTTATTTTTTCCTATGTTAATTTTATGATATTAATTTTATACAACTTAGATAAAGTTAACTTGCTTAATTCCGTTATATGAGAATTAAAGTAGTAGCTATCACGGACTTAAGTCGCCACGGAATTAGGCAAGTTGATTTGCTTTAGTAAATTTGGTATAACTCTTAGTTTTCGAGAAAAAAAATGTCATTAATTGTGCCTATATTCCTCATAAAAGACTGATTAAAAGTCATGCTGAGTTTGAATTAAATTAATAATTTATTGGTATTTTATTACTCAAATGCCTTTGTCACGAAGTTAGATGAGTTCACCCTACTAACTAAAGCGGCCTCGTCCCACCTCATATCAGTTGTGCCTAGTACATGAGTCAATTATACTCGACTTTGTCCTCGAGATTAGCATAGAGATTACATGTAGTAGACATACGGTGTCGCCATCTGCACTGTTTGAGTTTTTTTTTTTTCAATTCCCGCCTTCGTCAGACAGTCCCCAGCGAACTTTATTAAATCATTACACATTCAGTGCTTCGCCATTAAGCACACTTTCCGTTAAATTTATAATTTTGTGTTGTGCATCGGTTCGTTCTGACCATGGGCAAACGTTCTCGACCAGTGGAAGAGAATTATGATGCTATTGCCAATAAATTCAGAAAGTTAGAGCGTAAATTAATGCATGCACGACGCAGAGATCGACATAATATATCAGCAGAGAGGCGGTTATCATCCTCATCATCGTCGGAGTCACCGTCGAGTTCTTCGTCAAGTTCTACATCATCGCGCTCACGTTTAAGATCGCCAAGGCGTGACACGGCGGTGCCGCCGCAGACAGAGCGTCTATGCATTGAAGGTAAAAAATTTCAGCTACCCACATGTTCGAAAATGTAATATTGCAGTGAACTTGAATGGTTATCACTTAAGCCTATTCTAGACGGATGTAATCCAGCGTATAAACCAAGGTGACCTTGGTGGGAACTTGGTTTCCATCCGCGTTATGATTTTCGGCTACACGGATGTAATCCACGCGCCAACACGCAATCGCTTTTACACGCATACGTGCGCAACCGTCGACTGCAACAGTGCAACCATGCCCTGGTAACTTAGAACATTCTTTTTTTATTGCGAAAAGCGCCATCTATCCCTGAAGCAAGTAACTTTTTATTGCAGTGTTACCACTTTTTTTGCTTAAAAAAATATGGCAGTTTGCACCAATTGTTAATTTTGCTATTTTTCTTTAATTACTCTAGCTTCATAAAAAATATGATTTAATAACCAAATCAAAATTGTTTTAAGTATATTTTATTAAAATTTTGTATTATTAGTGATATTTTTACGGTGATGGAATCTTACGAGTAGTTTACTGATACTCATCGTTAGCAACACTGAGTCTTAACGTCACAAGAAATTTTCCACCGGTACGTTTGTATGCTCGTGCGCAATTTTTCTTGTACTTTTTGGTGTTTTTGTGTTATTACGTTGAGTTGAGCTTTAGTTCCTCCGTATATTCCAGAAATACCGAAATTCCAGCATAGACTGTACTTTGTGAAAGTGTTTGTGACATACATGTAGATAGGCCCTCCCTAGGGAGTTTGGACCATATATCTCAGTGTAGTGTTATTTTACATTTTACACAATGCCGCGAAACGTCTGTTGTGTTCCTGGGTGCCCAGTAGTAGCAGAAGATAGTGAGTGAAATGTGTTTTTATATTATGAACATTCTTAATCAATCAATCATCATCAAGCTGCTAAAGTCGCAGGCACGGCAGTTGCCGAGACATTAAAAAAATAGAAGCACTGTACATGTGGGTACCACATCTACCTACACCCCTTTATCCAGGCTTTTGAGTTCTTGATATCGTTTTTAGGGTTCCATACCCAAAGGGTAATACGGGCTGGTGTCCGGAACTCCACGTCAATGCGCGTATTTTGCGTACAACTTAAAGGGTAAAAACGGGACCCTATTACTAAGAAAAAACGGGACCCTATTACTAAGACCACTGTCCGTCTGTCTGTCTGTCTGTCACCAGGCTGTATCTCATGAACCGTGACATCTAAACAGTTGAAATTTTCACAGATGATGTATTTCTGTTGCCGCTATGACAACAAATACTAAAAACAAAATACAATAAATATATAAGGGGGCTCCCATACAGCAAACGTGATTTTTTCTTGGGATAAATTCATTGCAACTACGGAACCCTTCATTGTGCGTGGTCCGACACCCACTTGGCTGGTTTTTTTACTGCATTGCTAGTCTGACCTATGTGCTTTAGAAAAAAAACATCTTTTATGATAATTTAACACTTCATTCCTGTACTTTTATTAAATTACATTTTTATATTGTAAAACAATTTATAGTCGCTAGATTAAAAATCACATTTCAGGCAGTCCCATTATAGTCACTTTATTTTATTTTCAGGTGTACCTCTACATTATTTTCCATGTCCTGAGAAAGATGCAGAAAGGTTTAAAAATTGGGTAAAGTTTATTGGAGGTGATATTGCGAGTCTGGACAGCACCACTTTCCGCAAAACTCAAAGAATCTGTCATCGGCACTTTCAGAAAGAATTCCTTTACCCGAAAAACAGACTTTGTAAATTGGCTGTTCCATCTTTGCTTTTACCATCTGCAGATGTATCAGGTAAATATGTTTTTATTAATTTTATTTAATACTAACAACAACATTGGATTCACACAGGTTATAAATGAATGTACAATACACAGAAACCTTCCTCTTGAAAATCTCTAAATGAAGGAGAAAATTGCATTGCATCAAGTAGTTTAGAAGTTTTAAGTGTATATGTTACTGGTAATCTGTATAATTCAGGTACTCTGTACACTACCTAGGCAATGTATAGAATAACTGAGGCGTCCAGGCAATGTATGAAATATTTTGAATATTATTGTCCGTTACATGCTTTGCCTAGGTAATGTATACATTTCCTAGGGATTGTATAGAATACCTGCTGGTTCACCGGCAATGTGTAAAGTAAATAGATTTGGTCTATATTTATTAATGTTATGTAAGTACCATGGGAGAAACGAACATCTATACACCGTAAAGACTATCTTGCTTGCAACACACGGCCGCTATTGTAGTACTTGCTAACAGTTGTGTTCATTGTGTGCACGTGATTTTTAACCGACGAAAATAAAGGGGGAGGTTCTCAATTCGACACATATATTTTGTTTTCAAATTGGTCAGATGTAAGTTTCCTCTATAATACTTATCTATAAAATGACGGACAAATAATTATAATATGTTTGCTCAAAATTAACAATCACTCATTAAATATAATCTTTATAAAGAAGGTACCTAGGTATTACTTATCTAATACTTTTTTTGCAGCAGAATAAGAATTATTACACTCAAAAATATTATTGTCGCGTGAAATTTACTGCCTGCTCGCACGTCTTCCCCTTCCCCGCTTTCGTCTTTTGCACACATTGCCAGCTGCGCATTCGGTACTGTGTAGAATGCCTAGGCAAAGTATAAAATAAATAATAATAATAATTATTTATTTATTTGTATAGAATGCAGGTGTTACAATAATGGTGTTAGTTTCATAGATATTCCCAGTACATTCTGCCTGTTGGCATACAAAAATATAGTGGTTAACTTACAGATAATTTAGAATCTAGATACTTAAATTCAAAATGAGATCATGAATCAGCTAAGTCTAAAATTATTTACATCATAAATGAGACAAAATGAAGGAAATATTACAATTCATCATTTAAAAAATCGGTAACAGAGTAATAACATTTCTCTGTCAGCAACGACGATAGGAGTTTCTTGAATTTTATTAAGGGCTGATCCTTAATATAATTTGGCAATTTGTTAAATATAGTAGGTGCCATACCAATAATGTTTTTTTTAAGTAAAGCAGTGTTATATCTACCAGTACACAATAGACTCTGATATTTTGATCTCATAGCAGTAGTTCGCATCCTTGTATCATTCAATGCAGGAAATAGATGCTTGTTAGTTTTAACGAATATAGCTACTTCGAGAATGTATATACTAGGAAAAGTTAGTATTTTGTGTTTCTTGAAAAAAGGAATGCTTCTGTCTCTTGTATCTGTAACCTTGAGATTAAAAATGGATCTTATACACCGTTTTTGCGCTTTAAATATAGACTCCCTTTCGGAACAATTACCCCAGAATACTACACCAAACCTTAGAACAGAGGCCACTAAACCGTGATATGCAACCATTAATGTATCAACGTTAACTTTCTTGGACAGATTGTAGAGAGCATACGCAGACGTGCTTAATCTTTTGCAAACAAACAAACAACAAATAATATTTCATACATTACCTAAGCGTTTTAGGTATTCTATATATTGCCTAGGTATTGTACAGAATATTGGATTATACAGATTGCCGGTAACATATACACAGACACAAATTACGGATAACTTAAACTATTCAAGTACAAGGTTTTCAATATTTCATACACAATTTTGTTTTTAAGTGAAAATATTAACTTCTTTTATTCTGTACTTTCCAGGACCAAGTCAAATGGATCCAGACAGCCAACCATCTACTTCTCAAGAAGCAATATCATTGAATCCTAATATAATTCAGGACTCAACAAGAAACATAGAATACATACCTTGCAGTTCAGGTATGTTAGCAAATGTTATCCATCTATTGTGTATCCAATTGGGCTAAATGAATATGGTTTGAAATAGGTTCCATTTTGGGTTGGGCTGTAAAAAATTAAAAGTCCTAGTAGAAATTAGTGGTGGGAACTTCGACTATCAAGTATTATGCTAACCAAGGGGATACGCTAGAAATATATGTATATTTTTTTAATATTGTTTAAATACTAACTTATTCTCTTTTCTTTTCAGAACCGTCTACGTCCCAAGAAGGTATATTGCATTGTAATGTAATACAACCCATGAAATCTAGAACTATTGAATACTTCAAGCCTTCTAGTTCAGGTATGTTATCTATTTCTTTATGATCACTTATCTTAGTCTATCTGCAAATGCAAATCCTTTAATTTCAAGATCATTGTCTACCATGATAAAGCCGAGGTTCACTTTTTGATGCACCTTCCTTAATCTGTCAATCTCCGCTAATGAGACACAATTGATTTTCTATTGTTTCGTCGCCAATGGGCGGACCGCGGTCCTTGACCGTTGGTTAAACATGTTCTGCACAATTTAAACTATATTATTATATTTTCAGTATCCTTTCTGCAAAGGAAGCATGAAGAACATGAGGTGAAAAAGTTAAAGCAAACACTTCGTCGGGTTCTTACAGCCAAACAGACCTTTCGCCAAAGATACCTGCTAGCAAAGAAAATAAGGAAAACGAATGCTTTTGAAATTGTGAGCAAAAAGATGTCATCAGCAGCTAAATCTTTATTTTATATGCAAGTAAAAGGAAGTGATAAAAAGCCTAGAGGAAGGCGATTTACTCTTGATGAGAAAATATTAGCTTTATCATTGTATAAACCATCTCCTAAAGCTTATCGCTTGCTAAGCCAGCTCTGTGTTTTGCCAAGCCGAAGGACGCTGCAAAACATACTACAAAAAGTAGATTTAGTGCCGGGCATTAATGAAACTATTTTTCAACACTTGAAAAAGAAAGTGTCTGGAATGCCAAACACACACAAATTTTGCTCCATTTTATTTGATGAAATGTCAATAGCGCCAGCACTAAGTTACGACAAAGCACACGACAAAATCACTGGTTTTGTTGATACTGGCACAAAACGAGAAGTGATATTTTCGGATCACGTGCTTGTATTTATGGTGAGAGGCATAGTAAAAAAATATAAACAGCCGATAGCCTACAGTTTTTGCTCAGGCACAACGAAGACTGCAGATTTAAAATTTCAATTGAAAAGAATAATTGAAAAAGTTCAGAGCACAGGCCTAAAAGTAGTAGCTACAATATGTGACCAAGGCTCTACAAACCTTGCTGCCATAAACCAATTGGTGGAGGAGACTAAAGCAAAATATTTGCGAAAAAATGAAGAATATACAGGAGGCTTTTTTGAAGTGGCTGGTGGCAAAATTGTGCCTATATATGATCCACCTCATCTAATAAAGGGCGTGCGTAACAATCTGCTGAATAAAAATTTAAAATTTACCAAGGATGGCAAGTTACGCGTGGCAAAATGGTCGCACATAGAAAATCTTTACCATAGAAGTCCAACATTTAGGGGTGTAAAGTTGGTCCACAAGCTGACTGCTCTACATGTTGTGCCCTCAATGATACCGAGAATGAGGGTTAAATATTGCACTCAGGTGTTTAGCAAGTCTGTTGGTGTGGCACTTGGGTTTATGGCAGGTTTGTATGAGTTTAACTTAGTTATAATCATGTTATCGAAGTGTAAAATTATAGAAGTACAACATTAACATTTCATTTACAGAAAGTGGCAGCTTGCCAGAGGAAAGCGTGGACACTGCAGAATTAATAATGCTGTTAGACGACCTCTTCGACTCGGTCAACGCAAATTTTCATAAAGAAGAGGGGAAAATATACAGATCGGCAGTAACACCAAACTCACCACATTTAAAATTTTGGAACTCTACTTTACCAATTTTAAAATCCATGAAATATGTAATTAATGATGATAAAGAAACAACAGTGCCTTCTCTTACCAGCTGGGTGAAAACAATTGAAGGTTTTAAATCTATTGTAAATTATTTAAGATCGCAAGGAATAAACTCCATACTACTAAGAAACATGAACCAAGACCCTCTCGAAAACTTTTTTGGAGCCATAAGAGCTCATGGCTGTAGCAATATAATGCCCACTTCTACAGGGTTTGAAAATGCATTCAAGACATTATTGATAAATAATATGACATCCGCACACTCCCTACAGGGAAATTGTGAAAAGGATGACAGTATTTGTCTACAATCCTTAAAATCATTTATAGAAAATGAATCACGCAGCAACGAAAATGCTGATGGTAATGAGATTAGGCACATAAAAGATTATCATTTAAATATTGAAATGATTAGTACACAAGCAATGTTACTAAGTCGTTCTCGAGTCCATGTAGAAAAATGCGCTGCTATAGCATATTGCAGTGGATGGATAGCCACCAAAGCCAAAAAGTTTGTCTTTAAAAAATGTACCTTGTGTAAAAATAATTGCATAAGTGAAAATGTTGAAGATTTTCACAAGTTCATAGGAAAAAAAGAATATTGTGGCAAAAAATGGTTGTGCTATCCATCCCGGGCATTGTTTGACTATTTTGCCCAAGTGGAACACATCACTTTAGAAGTGTTAAAAACTGATGCACATAAAAAGCAAATCGTACAATATATAAATTTAATAGTATCTTTACATATTGATTTTAATTTTTTAACATGCAATAAACATAAAAATACAGTAAATAAGTATTTATTGAATAAAAGTGTTGTGTTCTTCATCATGAATTGGTGCAGAGAAGTCTGCAATGTCCTCAGTGGCAAGAGCTTTTATAATTTTACTAAAGCAGACTGTGATGATATGGACTGCATTATTCTACAGGCTCGAAAGCATTTTAATAAAAGAAAGGGTAAGAAACGAGAAAGGCAAACTGGAGTAGCGTTAGATGTTTAAGAAAATAAATGAATTCAATATCTAATTTTTGTATTATTACCCGACTGTTTATTTGGTTCTAGTAAGTATTTAAACATGTATATTTTGATACTCATCTAGTTCTCGAAATATCAAATTTACTGATTTGACTGATTTGGATGAGGAATTATCTACTTTATTCTCTGTAATAAAGTATTTAATCTCTTATTGCAAATCGGTCGAATCAGTACATTTGATATTTCGTGAACTAGCTTAATAAGAACACACATACAGAACCTTACACACACACACACGCATCTACACATATCTATACAATACATAGTATAGATATATTTCATCTAGTTCCCTGCTTCACGTTCAGATGTCGCTCTTCGCTAAGAAAAAATCAAAGTGTCAGTTGCCAGTCTATCTCATTTTATATATATTAGTCTATGAGTGCAACTGTCTTTGGTTGGATGTAATTCGCCGGCCAAACGGTTGTAATCCACGCGCTCTAACCGCGGATGGAAACACGCGCCCGTAATCCAAGGACGTTGAAGGTCAAATCAAAATTTGGATTACATCCTTCGTCTAGATGGATGGCAACGGGGAAGGTCACCTTGGTTGGGACCCTGGATTACATCCGTCTAGAATAGGCTTTAATTGACGCGGACGAACATTATTCTCACCTTTTTGACACTAGTCACGATAGATATAGATCGCCATAGATTGCCCGGAGCACTAGCTGCGAGCAATCTATGGGATTGTCACTTCGCTAAAACGTGATTATGGAACATGACGACTGCAATGCGGGCATTTTTTGGGAATGTCACTTTGTAATTATTATATAGTACTGCGAGCAGTCTGTGGGACTGTTACTTTACTATTAAAGGTACCTACTTAAATCCTCTAAAGACAATTAGTCTGGTAATGAAAGTAATGCGGGCATTTTTAGGGAATGTCACTTTACTAACTTGATTGTTCGCGATTGGTCGCGAAAATAAGATAGCCTACTTATATATATACTACTTATAGATATTTTACCAGGTCTATCGGCGGCGGCTGCGAATCCGATCTTGACGCGACGATTATTTCAAAGAGTTGTCTTGATGACTCTTGTATGCAGGCTCCTTCGTCCTCTAGTTCCCCTTCGGCCTGTGGCTCAGGGGAGGACCACGCCAGTTTAAATTTCTCTGGTGTGGTTTATTTTTATTCTTCGCCGGCTTTTTGCTGGGTGGATACGGCGTGAATTTTAGGTCAGCTCCTGACTTCGTGATAGCTTTGGCTGCCCTTAACTTACTTAAATTAAATTTTGTACAACTTTGACATATTATTTACGCACCATTGTTATGGTAGAATGTGACGGAATTAGAATTACCTTACCACCACTATGTAACCACATTTCTTGTGAATAAAATGATTATGATTAAAAATTAATGAATTAAATTAAATTGTTTTTTTTCTACAACAACAAATCCTTAAAATTGTTCTCATGTAGATTTTAACTAAGTGTTTATTATTTCACTCAGATTACAGTCCACAATTTGGACTCGAACAAAAAGCTCTTACTATACATATTTTATTATACAGATAAGATTTAAATATCAACCTAAATAAATCTTTAATCTTTAAAAGCTTATTCTTAAATGAACACAAACTAAAAAAATACATTTCATTAGTAGGTACCCAACATTTTATTTCAAGTTCAAATAGAGTGAGAGTGAAAGGGTTGAAATTTTCAACCCTTTCACTATCACTGCTGCCAATGCGCAAATTATAGTTTAGTTTAACTACTTGATAAGCCTCTGAATTTTAAAGTGGCGTAAGAACTAAATGAATGTTATGTTGACGCCTATGCTTAGGTGTGTGTTGGGAGACTAAATGAAATACTGTTATAGAACAAACCAATACTTATTTAGACTTAAATTTAAACTGACGTGTACAAGATTACATAATTCTAGGACCCGTTACAATGTTATGCGTATGTTGACCGATCGTTGGAGCCGCGTTGAAACAAGTGTACGAGTCCTCTCGCTTGCGATACCGCGAACCCTAGCGAGGAGCCCCCCGCCGCCGTCCCGACGCGCAGGTGGCGCGTCGCCATATTGGTCCGCTGCGGTATGGCGTGATTGTCTTCCGATGCTCGTAACGGCGCTCCGATTGGTTCAGCGGAGATGGCCTGTTGATGACGTCGGGCGACCGCCGCGCCGCGGTGGTTGCTATGCGGGCACAGGCCGCAACAGTTATATTTGCCCAAAAAGTCATAGGTAGGTTGCAATGCCGGCAATGCGCCTGTCGAGTTGATTAGAAAGATACCTTGTTCGCGAAATCTCGTTATATATACAATCAAATCAAAGGTGTGATAAATTAATGGATAAAACGAATATTACAACTGTTAAAAATATTGAACCAAATACAAGTAACAACTGCAAAACAGGTTTGAGATAATTCTAAGGTAATAAAATAAGGTAATAAAATTGGTTATCTTTTCGCCAACGTATGGCCGTAGGCCCTTGTATTAAGCCGTCCTATTGTTTAACCGGGTGTCCAGACATTGTCACTAAATAATAATGGGATTAAGACATTGAACTTATTTTTATTCTTTTATTGCTCTATGTTAGCTGCCGCAACTTTTGCAACTGCAATAAAAATAAGTTGATCATTTAAGTGCTATTGTTATTTAGTGGGAATGTCTGGAAATCCGGTTAAACAATAGGGCGGCTTAATACAAGGGCTATACGTTGGCAATACGGCAAAAGTTGCGGCAGCTATAAACAAAAAGCTCTGATAACATTGTATGAACTGCGCCAAGTATTAGTTCAGAATTATTACTGTAATTGTGCTATTTCAATCAAAGCATAGAGCAATAAAAGAAAAAGATACCAAAATATGTTGTCAATTTCCAATAAAATTACGTAACTTGCTTATTTCTTGACATATACGTATTCCCAAGTATAATCACATAGAAATATAGGTAGTTATTTACTTTTCAATAGCACTGCACAAGTAAAAAGAATACCTTTATGCAGTACCGGTCAACGCACCTAGTGCATTCGCTCCGATTTGTATGGCGGCATCGCATAGGATATGGTGAAAATTGGGGAGGCAGTCAAGTGAAAGTGTTCATAAGTAACGTAACTTTATAGCCCCGATAGAGAGAGGAACATGATTAAAGTGGATGTAATAGATATTTAAATTGTAATAGTTTGACATTTCTTATTTCAAATTATTCTATTTTTGTGGAAAGTTGATACTAATTTAATACAGCAATATCAATAATACCTTTTCTAAACCAAACAGAAGACATGAGTATTAAAATTACTTCTTCGGAACTGATTATTTATTATTAAGATCTCATGTAAAATGTACCAAAAATCACACCAATAAATGAATTTGAATTCTTGTCAATAACAAAATAAGAATTCAAAATGAGCTCACGCTGGCCATGCCCATTAAGAAAATCGTCTCACAAACAATTTAGTGAGCATAGCACGCTCCTAGTGAGAGTGGCACACTTCTACATATACATCATTATACTAATACGCACACGACTAAAATACGGTTCGTGCATCCTATTGGTCAAAACGCACGCATTGTGCGATCGAGTCGTGGACCGTGCTATGCGATTATCGCCTTTAAGGTGAGCATGCGGAACTTTGGCCCATAGTACCTTGAGTTAGGTATTTCAATTAATTTTTCCGCCAATATTTCGCTCGGCCACATCCATATCTGGTTTTTTTTTCCGTTTGGCCATCTCATGAAATCACCTTTAAAATTATTATTATTTTACAGATACCACAAAAATTCCTTAAATACCTTCATCGGAACGGCAGCTGCCCAAGGTCAGCGAAAGCAAAATAAATACGATGAATGACAAACAGTTAGCCGCTTGCCCCAATATAAAAACGTTCGCGGAAACCTTGAGCGGCAGCGGGGAGTGGAAAAATGAAAAATCTGACCAAGGATGGATTAAAGTGCAAAATAAGAGATTAGCTAATCGATTCGCTGGGGTAAAAGGAAAAGCGGAACCAAATACCAAGTTCAGAGCCGCTGAAAATCGAATTCCCCTTTTTATTAATTATGTGGATAGGGAGACGAGTGAAAGCGATATTATGGAATATATTGTACAAAAGACGTGCATAGCCGTTACTATGAAGAAAATTAAAATGAAGACACAAAAATCGTATGATGCCTATAAAATTTTTGTACCACAAACTAAGTTATCAGTGTTTCTTGATGATGCACTCTGGCCGGAAGGAATACAGTTTCGCCGGTTTATTTATTTAAATAGAAATAAGTATGACAATAATGTTGAAAATACAGACAACAGTGACCGGAATGCACTAACTAATCAATCTCATAATGTATAGCTGCGTAAACAGTGGTAATTCCTTAGAAATTGATGCAGTAAACTTGATTAGTTTCAACTGTAAAAATATTATGAGGTCTGTTGACTGTGTGAGAAGACTGTGTGGTACCGCTGACATCATAGCACTCCAGGAGACGTGGCTGCTGCCGCATGACCTCACATACCTCAGCAGTATTCACGACGATTTCGGATGCACGGGTACTTCAGCGGTCGACACCTCGGCGGGCTTACTTCGGGGCAGACCGTTTGGTGGCGTAGCCTTGTTGTGGAAAAAGACAAAATTTCCGGTGGTCACCGTTGTGAAATGTGATAGTGTGCGTTTAGCCGCGATTAAAATCGAGTTGTGTAATAGTTCAGCAATCATATTGTCGGTTTACATGCCCACAGACTCAAGGGACAATTTAATTGAGTTTACTGAGTGTTTAGGTGAGATTAACGCAATAATTGAATGTCAAAATGTGGAATCAGTGTACCTTCTAGGTGATTTTAACGCCCACCCCGGTGAGTTATTTGCATCTGAATTGTTAAGTTTTTGTGCCGACCGGTCCTGGTCTTGTATTGATATGCAGTTGCTACCTACTGAAACCTTTACGTTTATTAGTGAAGCGCACGGTAGCCGCCGGTGGTTGGATCATTGTGTGTTGACCGAAGCTGCGTGCCGCTCAGTTGTAAGTAGCTCAGTATTGTATGGCACTTATTGGTCTGACCATCTGCCCATTTTGTTAAAATGTAAATTTAATCATTTTAAATCTAAAACTATTAAGTCTAGCTCCACTCGCGAAAATAAAATAAAATGGGGTGAGCGTAAAATAGATCAAATTGAAATGTATAAAAATAGTTGTCATTCCAAATTAAGGGATATCGATTTTCCTGGTGAGTTAACTTTCTGTGCCGATCAGATGTGTAATGATACTACACACAGAATAATTATAAATAAAATGTATGATAATATTGTGTCCATACTTTCTGAAGCCGCAAAACATAGCTACATTGTAATGAAACGGAAAGGTAAATATATTACGGGTTGGAATAAATATGTACGCGGCGCTCACGAGAGGGCGCGACTGTATTACCAGGTATGGTTATCAAATAATAAACCTAACTGTGGTACTATCTATAATGACATGTGTGTTTCAAGACGTTATTTTAAGTCAAGATTGAAATGGTGCCAAAATAATCAGCAACAAATTAGAATGAATATTGTTGCTGAACACCATGCAAATAAGAACTTCAATAAGTTTTGGAAATTAAGTAACCAGTTAAATCTTAGACCTAGCCTTCCCGTGAGCGTAGCTGGGACTCATGACCTACGTGATATAGCTAATGTTTTTCTGCGTCATTTTAATGTGCAGTCACCACTGGGGATAGCCTCACCGACGATGCTCGATGCTGGGGCTCATGCCTCAGAGCTGAGTACTAGATTTACCTCAAGTGAAGTAGCTTCCGTGATAAAGAAAATGGTGAGCGGAAAGTCCCCAGGGCATGACAGCCTCAGCATTGAGCATCTGAGGTACGCTGGAGTTCACCTTCCGAGAGTGCTGGCTTTATTTTTTAATCTGTGTCTATCCCATTCTTATTTACCTGAGAAAATGATGCATACCATCGTAGTCCCTGTTATTAAAAATAAAACAGGTGACTCTTCAGATGTCGCAAATTATAGACCGATCTCTCTGGCTACAACTATAGCTAAGGTATTTGACGGCCTGATTGAGCGACATTTAGAGTCACACTTAAAGTTGAGCGATGCACAGTTTGGTTTTAGATCAGGTCTCTCAACCGAAAGTGCTATTTTGTCGCTCAAGCAGACAGTCCACTACTATACAGCTAGAAAAACTCCTGTCTATGCTTGCTTTTTAGACTTGTCGAAAGCTTTTGACCTAGTGTCTTACGAAAAGCTATGGGACAAGTTACAGGATACCAGTGTACCCAGGGAGATCATTTCTGTACTGAGGCATTGGTATGGTACACAGAAAAATCAGGTGAGATGGGCTGGCAGGCTATCGGACGAGTACAAGCTGGAGTGCGGGGTGAGGCAAGGGGGACTCTCCTCCCCTCTTCTTTTTAACTTCTATGTGAACGAGCTGATCGAGGAGCTCAGAAGCACTAGAATCGGCTGTCATATAGATAGTGTTTGTGTTAACAATATAAGTTATGCTGACGATATGGTGCTGCTGAGCCCCTCGATCTGTGCGTTGAGGGAGCTCATTAAGATTTGTGAGACTTACGCGAACACTCATGGCCTAAAATACAACTCAACTAAATCTGAGCTTATGATATTTAAATCAGGTACTAAACGCTATGAACATGTACCTGATATAGTCTTGAATGGTACCCCTTTAAAAAGGGTTGATAAATTTAAGTATTTAGGTCATTGGGTCACTGAGGATCTAAAGGACAGTACTGACATTGAGAGAGAGCGCAGGTCATTGTCTGTTCGATGTAATATGCTGGCTCGCAGGTTTGCACGCTGTACAACAGAAGTAAAGGTAACGCTTTTTAAGGCATACTGTCAATCCTTTTACACGTGCAGCCTGTGGGTTGGCTATTTGCAGAGGGCATACAGTGACCTGCGAGTGCAGTATAACAATGCGTTCAGGATGCTGATGGGGCTGCCGCGGTATTGCAGTGCCTCCGGCATGTTTGCCGAGGCCAACGTCGACAGTTTTGCGACAATCATGCGTAAACGTTGCACCTCGACCCTAACTCGCATGCGAGCTAAATCCAACAGCATCTTGAGCGTATTGACGGACCGGTGGGATTCTCCGATGCTTGAGCGCTGGATACGGCTGCATGCAGTAAAGTAGCATATATGCGTTCTGGTGTCGGATTGTCCTAAAATCTATGTTTCTGTATCTGTACCTATCTATATTTGTTTTGTTTACTAACATTACCTCTTAAGTATTTTCGTGTTACTAACAATTTGTATGGAGAAATCTGAAAATAAATTATCAAAAATCGTGAAAACAATAGAAAATATCCAGCTTTAAAATCAATTGGAGAAGATTTATTAAATTTGAATTCTGATTTTGAAATGATGGAAGACAAAGAAAATAAAAATAAATACAATTGCGATTATGTTACGAACAAAACAGCAATAAATAAAAATGACTCAAATAAATATTTCCATCATGCCAGTACCAGTTATACGACTATTCATGATACCGAAGCTATTGAAACTGATGCTTCAAAAATAATAACAACGAATGAGAATTTAACAACAATTCCCGAAACTGAGAATCAAAATGGTGAAAATTAGTCAGTTTGAGCTTGAATGAATTAAATCAAATCAGCAAAAAACAAAGTTTAGTCAACGCAAGGTCAAGTATGGGTCCTGACATATTTTTTGTATTGTTAAGTTGAAGTAATTGGTTTATATGACTAAAATCAGTTGACAAGTGACCAATACCTGGTGCCACATAACCACTATCCAACTCACTTACTAACCCTTTGAATGACAATGGCAATTTATATGCCATCATGTTCCCATTTTCACATTTTCGACAGTACAGACGAACAGATTGTGGTTATTTGACTTTTGCAACAGAGAACGAAGCACTAAATAAATAAAAAAATATGACATGCGACCTCATTGACATCTGTCACTTGTCAGAGAAAGACTCGTGACGAAGTACGTATTTTGTGGTTTTCAGTTACATCTCGATTTATCTCGAAATCTGGAGTACCTTTTTGTAAGTAATTACATTTATTCTATGAGTTGTTTATTATTCTTGACGAATCATTGAATATTTTTGGAAAACAATAAATATTATTTACGTAATTTTCAAAAATCATGTCGGCAATATATATGCCACTGTCTGTATACCGTAAGGGTACGACGGCAACATGTTTGCCAATACCAGTTTAGTACTTACCTATTGTTTTACATATTTATATTTTTTTTGTGTATTTTATAGGAATATGGATCGTCGTGGGGTGAATCTGAGACCTGATGAAGTAGAAAGTGCGTTAGAAGAATTATTTGGTTTCAGTGATGGAGCGAGATCTGAAGATGAAGCGGAGGATTCCGATGTGGAAGATTTATCTGGTATGTTGTCGTCAAATAACTATGACCCAATCAACACTACGATCTTCCCAGAACTAAGCCCTCGACCAACATCATCGCCTCAACCAGGGCCCTCAAATGAAAATGTTATGCAGCCACCCCCACCAAGAAGTTCACGACACAGTCCTTCACATATAGAACTTGAACTTCAAGAAGATTTTGATCCATCAGAAATTGAGGACTCAGACGGATCTGATGCAGATGAAGATGAATGGAAAAAAGTGGCCTGGTCACAGAATCCCGTAGTTTCTCTTTTTGATTCTATTCAATTACAACCAGTTCGGAACATAGCCAATAGGACTAGGCCACTCGTATTTTTTTAAATGTTTTTTGACTCTGAAGCTATCGATATGATTGTAACCCAATCTAACCTATATGCATCCCAATGCAATGACCAAAATTGGGAACAGACGTCAGTAACAGAGATCAAAGCTTTACTGGGCATGATGATTCAAATGGGCATTCACAAATTACCCTGTATAGAAGATTATTGGTCCAGTGACCCATTACTGCATGTTGTTGAAATTACTGAGACAATGACATTGAAGCGGTTTCAAAAACTTATGAAATATTTACATCTCAATGACAATGCCGGAACAGGAACGATGATAACTACGACAAACTGTATAAAATAAGCCCGCTGCTAGATTACATCAACGTAAAATGTCAGACAAATGCCAAAAACACATATTTTCAGTCAATTGACGAGTGTATGATAAAGTTCAAGGGGCGATCTACTCTAAAGCAATACATGCCCATGACGCCCATAAAACGGGGCTTCAAGGTTTGGGCTAGAGCTGACAGCCACACAGGATACTTGTATCAGTTTAAAGTGTATGTTGGAAAGACCGAAAACGTCGAAACAGGATTAGGCAGTAAAGTTGTCATGACATTATTTATGCCAGTCACTCATAAATGACACCTATATGGGTCATATAGCATTTGATAACTTTTTTTCTAGTCCAGCTTTACTACAAACATTATACAATAATGGTATATTATGCAACTGCTACAGTCAGAAATGACCGCCAAGATATGCCACTAATTGTAAAAAAGCCCAAAGCGACTGGTAATAAAGAAATTGATGAAAAGATAGCAAAGCCTGTAAAAAATGCAAACCAAAAAACAAAAAAGCTGAAAAGAGGAGAATGGAAATGGAGGGTAAAAAATAATGTTGGCTTTATTATCTGGAAAGATAACAAATTAGTAAGCGTTTTGAGCACTGCATTTCATCCAAAGCAGAAAACATCTTGTGAAAGAACTCAAAATGATGGATCTAAAAAATCATTCCCCTGTCCGCTGACAATTACAGAATACACAAAGCGTATGGGAGGAGTGGACCGGTTTGACCAAAAGAGAACCCCGTACGCAGTCGGATGAAAAAGCTCGAAGTGGTGGAAACGCATCTTCTATTTCCTTATTGATGCTGCTATAACAAACGCGTATATATTGTATGCTTCTAACAGACGTAACCACACCGTATTGTCTCAAAAGGAATTTAGGCTGACATTATCTCGAGAATTAGTAGCAAACGCAACATTCCGAAAGAGACCTTTTGCCACCATGCCAAAGTTCGCGTCCAAAAAAAGTAAGTCTGTACAATCGGAAGAAAGTGAATCAAGGCAAAAGAAACTATTTGGAGTGCCTCGAGAAATTCGTTTTTCTGAGCTTGGAGCTCATTGGCCTGTAGAATTACCCACCTATAGAAGGTGTCGCTTGTGTAGTAGTGCACACAATAATCAACGATCCAGGATACAATGTGATAGGTGTCAAATGCCTTGCTTCAAAAATTACCATCAAACAGATACATAAATTGGTAAGGCTAGACTGATGGTGGTTTATATGTTGCCATCATGTTTTTTTCTATCTAATAAATAAATAAAAAATAAAATGTTTAAAAAAAGTAAAAAAAATATATGATTCAAAGTAGTGAAGTTTTATTTCATTATCTAGGCTCATTCCCTCTACCAGTTAAAGGGCTAAGCTCCAACCAATATGACTTCACACCAGCCTGTCCAAATATGGAATTACAAGAGTCCAAGAAGTGTTCTAGAGTTGAACGAAGTACAGGCGAATGGTTCCCTTTATGTCGAGTCCCTTTACGTCGAGCCGAGAACCTTGTCTCGCTTCTATTACCCCTACGTCGAGTCTACGATTTCTGTCCCGTTTCTATTCCCTTAACGTCGAGTTTCTTTACCCCGCTTTTACTACCTTTACGTTGAGTTTAATAATATCATATTTTTAAGTAGTCATTTTCACATGTTTCATGTGTCATTCAGTTATTGGGAATGTACTGAATTAGTATGTTTTGAATAAGCGACTTCGAAGGACCTTTGACGCAGTTTTTTTTTTTGTTTTTCTAACACTAAGATGTAATAATTAAGTTTACATATTCGGACGCAATAATAATAGCGACACTTCTCTGCGGGGATTGGTTGGGATAGGAGGGGAAGAGATCTCGAGCGCTGGCTCGGGAGGAGGCACGGCTCCCTGTCGTTTCGGGTGACGCTGGTGCTCTCGGGGCATGGTTGCTTCGGGAAGTACCTGTGTCGCATAAACAGGGAGCCGGACGCCCGGTGTCACCACTGCGTCGACTGCCGGGAGGACACGGCGCGGCATACGCTGGCAGAGTGTGCCGCCTGGGAGGAGCCGCACCGTGCTCTCATCTCAGAAGTAGGCAGTGACCTGTCGCTGCCGGCCATGGTCGAGTCGATGGTCGGCAGCGAAGAGTCCTGGGACGCGGTGGTTTCCTTCTGCGAAACAGAAACAGTCGTCTCGCAGAAGGAGGCTGCGGAAAGGGAGAGGGAGATCTCGTCCACTCACCCTGCCCGCAGCAGGCGCACCGGGCGTCGGCGGAGGGCGGACAACGCCCTCTTCCAGCCCCCCTAAATGGGTCCAGGGGCGACGGACTCGGGGACGTCCGTTGCCCCCCACAGATCAGGACCCGAGGTGGCGGAGCGTAGTGTTCCACGCGCGCCCCTCTTAGACGTCGCGCGGGGAGTCTTACACCTCACTCCCCCCCCGCGGAAGGATCGTACGTTCCCGTGACTCCCGGCGTAGGTGTGATATGGAACACCGGGGTGGTTTTTAGTCAGTAAGAGTCTGACAGACCCCGTCGCCCGCCCCAGGGCGGCGGACATCCATGAGGATTTTCCAACCCGGAAACAAAAAAAAAAAGAGGGGAAGAGATATAGTTAGCTCAAAACTGCGGTCGTTTCGGAATTCTGCATTGGTGTGAGATGCGGTCGGAAATATGATAGTGAAATTTATATTACCTACGCAAACTTTCTTACGAATTCGAAATAAAGTTAAAGTAACCAATGTAAAACTGCTGTACGAAAGGAATTGAAACCCATACCCACTATGTATGAACAGTCAATGGTGAGTTCAAAAGACAATGATTACGTTGACCATGTTCGAAGCTTCCAAAGTGTGAAAAATGCACTCTATCGTTCGCGAAATAAGTTTGTAAATGTTAGAAAGACTACGTTCAAGAATTTGGAGGATGTCAAAATTTCACCAGTTATCGGGAAAGATTTTCTGGTTGTAGACAGTGGAGGGCAAAATAAGATTTTGATCTTTATGTTAAAAGATTGCAAAAATACATTGCAGAGTATGAATCTGTTCTTTGTTGATGGGACTTTCTTTTCAACTTCCCCACCATTCTATCAGTTATATACAATACATACATACATTGGTAGTACCGCAGACAAAACTGTAATAGTGCCGATTATTTTCGCGTTGTTACCTGATAAACCCCAATCGACCTATACGAATAATATGTTTCAAATGATAAAAGATACCATTCCTGAATTCCATCCAATAAAATTTAAGATTGATTTTTAGATTGCAGCAATAAATGCTATTAAAGAAGTTTTTCCACTGGCAGATATAAGCGGATGTTTTTTCCATTTTCATAAAGCGTTGTGGAAAAAAGGAAAACAGACCGAAATAGTAAATGTTCCCGGTGGAAAAATAGTAGATTTTACAACAAGTGCACAAAACAAACCTTGCCTTCAGGTGCACTTTCTAATAATGACACCCATGCTTCCGGGATTAAATTTTTGGGAAGATGTGCTGTGGCTGCACACATGAAATATATTTTTCACTTCTCATGCTCTGAAAGTGCTTCTTTGTGCAGGGTATAGGCTGCACAAAATCGAATTTTGTGCACAAGGGCATTAACGTATCTACTCATAAATGTATTATATTAAGGCAAAGAAAATGAGCCATACAGCCAAATGCAATAAGAAGTTCATAGATAGAATTTGTTATTATATAATATTTGCTTTAATTTATTTGCCTTATGTGTTTTTTAAGATATAATAGATATTAAAATTTTAATTCAAGTACGGTAGGTTAGATGATTTAAGAAAATTATTATTACAAAATTAATTTAATAGTAGGCTGTATAGGTCTGCAGCCTAATATCAATGTCGTAAGATTTAAAACAATTTCCTTCAGTATTCATTCCTCGCGTCCCATCGCTGTGTGATTAAACCCCATAGATTTTCTATGGGGTTGTGGTCATCAGGAGGTCTTGCCGGCCATGGAATTACTTCTCTAAAATAAAAAAAGGAGTACTGTTAGGCTACTAAGCAAAATACTAATATTACCTACGATTTAGAAACAAAATTATAATGACAATAGATATGTTACATATATTTATAGAATTAATATAGTTATATTAATCCATCATTCAATAATCTAGGTAAATAAATTTACTTCAGAATTACCTATATTTTCTTCTATTTAGACTTTATAAAACGTTTTAAAAAAATAAGGATCAGCAGTTCTACTTTAATAAGATAAATTGTTTAATAAAATAATTTAATCATTACACTTACACTCAGTCCGGTTTCATCAGATAGGTATTTGTGCTATATTAAGTCCAATTTTACGCAGCGCAATAATATTCGCTTTCATTTCAATGTTCAAATTTGCTTGCATTTTAAAAGGAACTACAACACCGCTAATATATAGATATAGAACACACGTCGCTAACCCACAATGAACAACGTTCTATTTAGTCGCGGTTGAATGACTCTAAGTTAACTGCATCCATCTACCTTATAATTTATTTATTTTGATTTCTGTGGGTATAATCCTAAAATTTTACGAATAAGTAACTGTAGTCAATAGCGTGATTAAGTATTCAAAGTAATTGCAAACGAATGCGAGAATGTGTGTGAATAGAGTGTGTGTGTGTATACTATATAGGAATTACTCATTAGAAGAAGGTCGTAAGTTAAACAGAAGTGTCAATCTATTGCTTCGTGAAACTGGCGCGCCGCTTTGGACCGCTACTGTACATTTCATATTTTCTATGAACTTAGATAGCATCTCTGCCTGTTCCTTTTTAACTGCTTCCTGAATAAGTTGACGGATATCGTCGGGTGGTAACGTAATTTCTACAGGCGCTTGAGGTGGAGATCCAATGGCTTGCCTCTTATTGCCTCTGGTAGTTGTGATATTACGCTGAGGCGTATTATCGGATTTGCTAAGTTTCGGGCCCAAGTTTAAGCATTCGGGACAATGCCACTCAGCAGGTGCACTGTAGTCATCAGCTAAGGAAATAAATCTATAATGATGCCTTGAGACATTTCATGCATTTAACGTATTTTTCGATGTCAGTCGTTTGGTCACAACATCCCCATATCATTCCAGGACTCAGTGGCATAACAGACTAATCATCATCATCATCATAATTACTTTTTGTGGCGATGTAAACACACGATTAAGAAATTATAACGCAGGTACTTTTGACTTAGCGTGTGGCGTTCCCAACGCTTTGCGCACGTACTCGGTCGCGAGAAAAAGGTCGTAAGCGCCGTGCGTAGCTCGTCGCTTACGCGTTACACTGAAACACTTCTCACTTATTGTTAGAGCCGGTAGATTGTAACCTAATGCAATGATACACTGATAACTTTATCTTTGTACTTCTAATCACAGATGAGAGTTTAAGCGTCTTTGAACAATTGATAACAATATAAAACCCGGAGTGAGTTGTACCATAACACCCTCAACAACGAACCACGTTACTTTTGCTTTGACTTATTTAGAAATGAAACGAGATTTTGATTGAAGATTCAGAACTAGAGAGACCTAAATAATAGTCTTTTAAAAAACGATGGTTTCAGACAAGCAAAGACCTAAATGAGCACTATTTCGTGTAAATTAAGAAAACAATATTATTAGTTGTAATAATATTTTTTTTTATTAATGAAAGTGCAACCGAATTACCTCGGGATTTTCTAAAAAAACTTAAAACATAGACGAACCTTTATTCAACGTTTCCCAAAAACTTGATTTTTTTAGATAGGTCTCTATAATTCTAAAGGTGCGATATACACTAAATAAAACTATAAAAAAAAATTGAACAGCAAAAACATATACAAAATACTAGGACGAAGAAAAGATAACCAAAAAAACATCTTTTATTTAACGCTGATACTACTGACCACGGACAAGCATGTCAAAAGCTTGATATGCTATTAGATGAATACAAAACCGCCAAAGAACTGTTTTTGGAAAATCTGAAGCAACAAATGCAGGACCGACACGAAATCGAAAGAGATACCATATTACAAGCTGAAAGCGCTCTATGGCTGGAACTAAGAAGAAGTGTCTTAACAGCATACAATTTTTCAAAAGTTTACAAGCGGCGTGAAAATATTAGTTCAGCGCCTCTTGTAAAGAACATGCTTTATAGCTATTCAATAAGTCACGTTCCAGCCATCCAGCATGGCAAAACTAATGAATCAATTGCCGTGGAACAATTAGCGAAGCAGGAAAATATCGTGATTCAAAAATGTGGGTTGCATATTATTGATGACGAATATTTCTTCTTGGGTGTTACGCCAGATGCCTTATTTGATGAATGTTTAATAGAAGTAAAGTGCCCTTTATCAGCTTTTGGCATGAATGCCGATGACGTCATAAAAGCGAAAAAAATCAAGTTTTGGAGTCTTCAGAACGAAAGAACTACTGTAAACACCAAACACGAAATACAGGGCCAGTTACATATAACCAGAAAACCACTGTTTGTTTGTCGTGTGGACTGGATCGGATCAGCCTTTTAAAGTTGAAAGGATACTAAAAGGCGACGATTTCTGGACAAATAAAATGGAACAAAAGCTTAAAAAAATTTATATGACATGTTTACTACCCGAGATTGTTGACTCCAGAAAAGCACGTTCTACGGATATTCGAAACACCTCGTACTAAACTCTTAAAGAAGAATAGTTTTTGTCATGGTCTTGTGTTTATTTATTCACGCTATTCTGAAATGAAAAACATTATTATAGGAAATTATAATTTTTAATTAGATTAGTGTAGGCTAAAAACAAAATAATGTTTCGTTTAAGTGTCTATCCCAACCCTGATAAAATCAAAGCCGTCACTCAGTTTCCAACTCGTAAATGCCCTAAAGGCATCAAATCTTTTCTAGGTTTAGTCGGTTACTACAGGCGATTCATTGAAAATTTCTCTAAGATATGTAAACCCTTAACTTCCCTTTTAAAAAAGGACAACTCATTTAATTGGTCAGGAGAACAAGAACACGCTTTTACTATTTTAAAACAAAAAGTAACTACAGCGCCTCTTTTACAATATCCTGATTTCAATCATCCTTTTGTGTTGACAACCGATGCGTCCAATTACGCTGTAGGCCCAATATTATCGCAAGGCGAAATAGGCAAGGCAAAAAAAAAGGAGAATCCTATCGCTTATGCATCACGGACGCTGAATAAAGCCGAAGGCAATTGCCTTCGGCTTTATCACAGACAAAGAACTTTTAGCTATTGTATTCGGCGTACAAACTTTCCGTCCCTATCTTTTCGGCTATCGGTATAAAATCGTTACCGACCATAAACCTCTGGTTTGGTTATTTAAAGACCCCGGCTCTAAATTAACTCGCTGGCGTTTAAAATTAGAGGAATATAACTACGAAATAGTGCATAAACAGTGAAAACTAAATTGCAACGCCGACGTTCTATCGCGTTTCCCTCCGCAAGATAGTAATGACTCAAATCGTCCCGTATGCGCCGTCGATGATAGTACACACGGCTACTCATCAAGCTATGCAAAACCAGTATTGGCTGACCGTTCCTTGTGAGAAAATATCATACAAAGTGAGGCCAAGACAAAGTGGTTTTGTATAGCTTGACGTGTAGCCGTGTGTACCTAATTCTCCAAATCCTTCAAACTCGATAGAAGATGATTGTCCCTCGCCGTCCACAACAGATACTTATGAAAAGTATCTAAAACTTATCAAACTGCCGAGTTATAGTTTCGATACAGTTATTCAAGAATTTAAAGAATCCCTACTCAAGGCCAAGTGCAAGCAGCGGCGGCGACCTCTCGCGTCCGGCCTTGGTTCAAGTCATAGTCCGGGGCGAGAGGGAGTGGGAGGCAGTCACCTGCTTCTGCGAAGCAGTCATGCTAGCGAAGGAGGTGGCGGGGTGGGCGAGGGAACGCACCTCACGCCTCAGGCGCTGCGGGAGACGCTCCGGGCGTCGGGAGCCGCTTGACGACTCCCGGCCACCGTAGGCGCGGGCCTGCGGGCGGAGAGTAATGGGTAACTCACCGTCCGATCAGGACCAGGCCCGTGCCGGACGGCGTGTGTGTGTTCCACGCGCGCCTCAAAGAGATGTCAGCATGAGTGACTGGGCCCGATTGGGCCGAAACCTGCCAGGGTAGCGGGATCGTCCGAAAGGGTTACCGCTGCCCTGGAACATAAAGGGCTAAGGAAGGAACACGGGTGGGTTTTAGTCAGTAAGAGTCTGACACTCCCTTCTGCTCCACCCAGAGCGGGAGGAGTCATATGATGATTTCCCATCCTCAAAAAAAAAGGCCAAGTGCAAATTAATCGTCTATCCTACATCAATTGATTTAGACGATTCTGTACCTTATTGCAAAGAAATTATAGAATTATCTACAAGTCAACCTAACATTCGTGACATAGAACGCGAACTTTACATCTCATACAACACATCGAATGACAATCATTTATTCGTGCGAGTATGAATAAATGAGTATTATGAAGTTTTTTTTTTTTCACTATGATGAAATGTCGTATAAGGACATCTTTAAGGTATTAGTCGAATACAGAGATATGGTAAAATTTTGGTATATGGAGGAGAAAGAAATAGTTATATCCGATTTTTCAGATCTGTTAGAAAGAATAAAATTGGTATTGGTGGAGAAATATGCGGCAAGACATTGAAGACGATGTCAAAAATTGCAGATCTTGCCAGATTAACAAACCCTTACGCCAAACCAACCGTATAGTTCCCCAAGTCGATTGTCGACAGTAAATAGCTTACCTTATGTCACATTGAGGCCAACTAAAAAAAGAGCATACCCGAAAAGCTCTTCCGAATCGGAGTAGGGATTTTTATATTATTTTAAATAAATAATTGTAACAGCTATTCTGTTGTTCTTTTTTTCTAGACATTGGTGCAGAAGTAATCGTGGCCACATCATCCTCGCCTCACATCCCTTCATCCTCGAAAATTGGTGATTATGAATGACTGATATAGAGAACTTCATAAAACAATGAACGACAAAACACTAAACAATCCCGCTTCTGCATATGTGACGTATTTTTTATTCCAGGTGTACAAGACGAAAATTTCGAGGAAGTAATGAACGAGTGGTTGTAACTGACTGACTTATCAGAAATTCAGTCATATTCATAAAACTTTAATCAATTGCTAAACAACTTTTATTTATTTATTTATTCAGCCATTTCTGTCCCACTGCAGCGCAAAGGCCTCCCTTCCCTCCTTCCACTTATCCCTATCCAGTGCTGTTAAACGCCAATCCTTGTGGAAAGAGTCGAGCTCGTCCCGCCATCTCATTCTGGGCCTGCCGCGTTGTCGTTTGCTGCTGTTTGGGACCCATTGTGTGGTTACTTTAGCCCATAGCTCCTCCGGCATGCGACAGATGTGTCCAGCCCAGTTCCATTTTAGCTTAGCAGCCGTGTGACCTACATCAGCAATTTGAGTTTTCACGCACAACGCAGTATCGAGTTCCTTATACGATCAGAAAGTTTTAAGGCTACGCGCAAACGAGCCACCGGCCACAGCCACCGATAGGCCAGCGACAAGCAGTTCACATGCTTTTTCACACTTTTTGTATTGATTCAACGCACACGTGTGGCCGGTTGCGGCCACCCGCTACAGCAGTACTCAACACCGCAGCAAGAGGCGACGGCCACTAGTGGTTGTGGCCGGTGGCTCGTGTGCGCTTACCCTAACTCCAAGGATACTGCGCTCCATTGCTTGCATGACAGACCCCGAGAGCGAACTTTTGACGATTTGGTTAGTAACCATGTCTGCGCTCCATAGGTGAGGGTGGGAAGAATGCATATTTGTCCATGACTTTTCACTTCAGTGAGAGAGGGAGAGTTCCTTTCATTATTTGCTTCATCGACCAGTAGCTCTTCCAGGCGTTCTCGGTGCGTCGAGCAACTTCTTTATCATGTCTTGCCTGGAAGGAGACTATTTGGCCGAGGTATATACACTCATGGACATATTCAATCCTCAAACCCCCAATTCCTATGTTACGCGTGGTGCTGTTGGTCATCACCTTGCTCTTCGTCATATTCATCGCGAGTTCGACCTCGAGGCTGGCACTGCTCAGTTGGTCGAGCATTAGGAGTAACTCGGCTGCCGTGGAGGAGAAAAGAACAATATCGTCTGCGAAGCGGAGATTCGTTAATCTTCTATCGCCCACGACGATGCCCTTGTCCCTCCAATTGCCTTTTAGTTTTCTAAAGACTTCTTCAGCGTGGCTGTGAAGAGCTTTGGAGAAAGAGGGTCAACCTGTTTAACCCCTTTTTTGGATAGGGAATGATGGTCCTGTGGTGTTTATTTTTATGGCTGCTGTGCTATTTTGGTATATTTTTTGTAGTAAGTTAATGTATGTAGGTTCGATGTCTTGGTTTTGAAGAGATTCTAATATGGCGTTGTGCGATAAACTGTCAAATGCTTTCGAGTAGTCGACAAATGCGAGGTATAAAGGTAAGTTGAATTCTAGATGTTTTTCTATAACCTGATTAAGGGACTGTAAATGGTCGGTAGTGGATAGGCCATGGCGGAACCTGGCTTGTTCGGGAGGTTGATGTTGATCTAATTGGCCAGAAAAGCGATTTTCAAGAATTTTTATGAATATTTTGTAAAGGTAGGCTGATGGGGCGGTAACGTAAAAGCTCCTATTAACGACCCTCTAAAATGTGTACTCTAGTAACGGTCTAATTTTTAAATCACTCATATTAGACATAATATAGGGTTCCAGAAAAGTCATACCTTAAAAATTAGTTACGTATTTTTGTTGGACAACAAAAAGAGTAAAGTTTGTGTGTTTAAATAGGCAGTGAAAGAAATAATTTGACAGTGAGTGGGACGCGCCCGAAGCGGACGCACGTTTCATAGGGTCGCGTCTCCGGCCACGTAAGTACACCTAAATATTACGTAAGGAAAATGACACACTAAAAATGGATTTGTCTTCTTGCTATTACATTACAACTGTAAAGTATATATTCGTTTTCTAAAAAAAAATGACACCAACTGTTGCAATATCAGATGAGTTCATGGAATACCAGAAAAAAGCAGAAGAGAAAAAGCACAGGAAGAAAAGAAAAAAATACGGAGAGAAAAATTACAAAGAAATAAAATAGAAAGAGAAAAGAAACAAGCAGATCTTAGGAAGGCAAAAGAAAGGAAAAATGTGGGAGCTGTGTCTAAACCAACAAGTGTGAGAAAACATAATACATCAAAAGCGTTGGAAATACGTCGTAATACGACGTCAAGTTCAGAATCTGAATCTGACTCAGTATTAATCCCACGACAAAATAATTACAAGGTGAAAACTAAAAATCCAATACATTCAGGTCATGCTTCGACATCAGCTAGAGTTCTTCCAAATACATCATCATCTGATATTGATGAGTTAGATGTACCAAAAACTGTTTCGTATAAACGACATATTATTTTTTCATCTGACTCTGATTCTGATAATATTTTTTAAAACTACTTTATTTGAACTTACAAAGGTTGATTAATGTCTCTCTCTCTTCTCTCTTCTCCTAGCCTTATTAATCCCAAGCATCTTGGGGTCGGCTTCTGTATTGAGCAAATTATAAATGTGTGTAATGTGTGTGTGTAATGTGTGTGTATAAAGGTATTTTGTGATTGTATATGACAAAAATATTTTTATCTGTATAAAAATATTTTTGTTACTGATTTATAATATCTAATTAGAGCCACCGCAAACTGCAGACTTTTTATCGGCCGATAGTTTGGTCGGGTTGGGCTGTTAGTGCGCACACTGGGCCAACAAAACAGTTGGGTTGGACGTGATTGCGCAGACTAGCCCAACAATCGGCCGACTATTCTCGAACGATTTTACTAGTTTGTAACTTAAAGAAAACACATCTGAGTACTCTTTTTTTTTTTTTATAAAGCGCAGGTCTTTGCTTGATTTCTTCAATCAATTTTACGATGGACGTTTCTACAATCAGTCTTTGCTCGATTTCTTCAATCAATTTTACGATGGACGTTTCTACAATCAACTGTTCTGCATGTGCCGACGCCATCGTAAAATATATGCACTACCGTCCGAAAGCTCGGAGCGAACTGAACTATCGGAACTATCGGCCGAGTCGGCCGACTAAATAATCGGCAAGTGTGCGGGCGGGGCTTGAGCGCCGTACTGAACAAGCGGTCGGCCGATAGTTGGCCGACAGTTTAGTTTGAAGGCAATTGGGAATCCCATCAAACTGATTCCTCGGTCGATTACTAATCGTTACAATTGGCGCACTTGCATACATCTCCATACTGATTAAGACGCCGACCAAACTATCGGCCGATAGAAAGTCTGTAGTCTGTAAAATGCCAATACTGCAAACTATAAGGCCTGCTAACCCATATGCTGTAGAGTGGGATCACCAATACTCAAGAAAAAGCTCTCAAGATCAATGTCTAGAAGACCTGCTATTGAAAAATGTGACAATACAGAAAATAAATGATGTTGAAATGGAAACAAGAGGGCAGCATAAATGCGAAGAATACCTAGCATAAGCATAGGTTATTTAGAATAACAGCAAGCATTTTGTATAATGTTACACACAGCAAGCTATGGACTCAACAACATTTGTCGCAAAAGTTGTTAAATCCAAAACCATTTGTGAGCAAGGCTACCTACTCATGGAAAAGTACAAGAGCCCATAGCCATACATAAATATTGTGAAAATTATGACTTGGAAGTAAAAGCATGTGGTTTATTTATATCAGAGTCTCATCCATTTTTGGGAGCTTCACCCGATGGACTTCTTGGTGAAGAAACAGTAATTGAAGTAAAGTGTCCTTATGTTTCCCGATATTGTGATAGCAGTCCCATTACAGTAGATTACATTACCTTGAAGTCAGGGATGGACAATATTTCTTGAAAAAAAAATCACCCATATTATTTCCAAATACAATGCCAACTGTTTTGTGCAAATAAAAAATACTGTAATTTAATAATATTCACTTTCATGAGTTTGAAAGTTGTGTATGTTTATAGAGATGAACCATTTATTTTGGACATGGTAACTAAACTAAGTACATTTTATGAAAATCATTTCAAAAAAGGTATTTTAGAAAAAGTTATGTATAAAAATTATAATAAATTAAAACACAAATTTAAAAAAATAAAAATGGTTTTATTTTTTCATAGTAGTTTCTCTAAAATTACAACACATAAAACACACAAAAAATATTTTAGAAGCTAAAGGTAAAGCTATGGTGTAAATCATTTTTCTAAATTTTATAAGTTTTTATTAGACCTACATATTATACGTTTTATATGGATCCTCTTACTGGCTAACTTACTATCATGTAACACAGTTAGACCAGGAATTTGTGATTTTCCGTTTAAGAAAGTAGGTATGTTAACAGTAATATCTTTTCCAGCAAATAAATCTTGAATATTAAATCCTTTATCTGCTAGTATACTGTCACCAGGTTCACACTTCTGTAATAAATTGCTTCGCTCTACTGTTTGCCGATCACTCACTAATCCACCATAAGCTTCTGAACAATAGGAAAGTTAACCACCTGGAGTTGCTCCAACTAATACTTTCAATGTATTAGCATGCTTATAGCTACTCCACGAAGCTTGCTGAGACACAGGATTTTGTGGCTTTTGCACTTTTATCTCAGTCCCATCTAATATTACACGTGTACTACAACTGTACTTTCTAAACTTTCAGGGGTATAGTATTCAACTAAATCTTTATCAGGCCAAATATTTAATCTACTCCACAATTGATAAGTAAAAATAATAAAGGTTATAAAAACATTGGAAACTGTTGTCTGACTTATATTAAAGAATCTGCTTAGTTCAAAGTTGCATCTATCTTGCCTAAGTTTAATCATTGTGAGAAAAAACTGATCCTCTGTGCTTATATTGATCACGTTACTTCCATAATACTGAATATTGCTAGCCATAGGACTTAAAGTTGAGTAAACGAAATAAAATTTTCTGTAAGACTCATACCCTGTGTAGAATGAGATGGCTTCATCATCATTCACAAATCTTTTTATGCACCCATATACATGTTAAATGTTCACTTGAGTCCCTTGTTCATTAGTGGGATTAATAATTATATTTTGAGGAAACTGATGAATTCCCTCAATGGTGCTCACTTCAATAGTATCTTCGACATTTTCTATATGACTGGACGTACATGGCGTTTCGGTGGACGTACTTAGCGTTTCGGTAGACGAAGAGTTTTCTCCGATTTCTATTTTCAATGCGAGCTTGTCGTTATTTGGCTAGTGGAGTTTCAGTTTTCGAAAAAGAAAATAGACTTGATACAGCAGTACGCTTCAGAAACTTGGCTAGAGGTTTATTCCCTATAAACAACATAAAACACAGTTATATTTTCAATTGTTTACCTGGGTATTTAATTAGTGTAATTTCAGGGTTTCAGTGTGAAATTACTTACCAGTATATGCACTTATTTCATAGTAATCATCAGATTTAAAATGACTAGAACATAACTTTGACGTACTAGTCGCTTTCCAATTTTTTCTTCTAAGGGCTCGTTCCCACAATTAACGACGCTTAGAATCCTTAGGAAATACATGAATACCTTTGTTTTTGCAACCAAATACAGAACATTAAGTCATTTCAAGCAATATTAACCAAAAATATCTTTGTTTACGTTTTTTGTATTGGGTTTGACAGCTCACTAGGCTCAGTCGACGAAACGCCACCTGACGGGATAAAAAAGTAGTTTTCTTCCTCATTATAATAAATTATTTTATTCATATTCAAATTATCCGATGAGATTTCTGACATTTATCTGCCAGTCACGACAAATAAAAAATCGTAGTTTTGACAAGTTATTCTAAAAATTCCGCTTTTTAGTCGATTATTTTGATTATAATCTGTGCCGAAAGCATAATTTCACCTCTATTTGGTTTCGCTACTAATCACCTGCTAACTAGCGTTTATGAATAAATAAAAGTTAAGCATTGATTAAGAGATAAATGGTTAGCTAAACAGTAGCTAATGAGTAATTAGCGAGATTTTTATGAATAAGGCTGAATGACGATGACTTAGACATTGACGTTGACGAACTCGACCTCGAAACTGATCCCGACTGTACAAGAGCGTAACGCTGCAGCTGAACCCGCATGTGACAGTGACTTGACGCAATTTCAAGCGGAAGTGTTACGGAGGGAGGACGACGCGAATGACCGAGCTCTTCGTGCAATACAATTGACGATTGTTAGTTACACTTTCGCTTGGAGTAAAGCCGGCTTTTGACTACCCGGTGGTGCGGCTGAAATACCCAAAGGCCCCGAAAAAAGCATACCGCGAAACGGCCGATGGGAACTTTCGGGACTTTGCGGCAGATTGACGTAGTGGTGTCAGTTTATTCGGTTAGCGGTTGTTCGGAAGTCGTCCTTCCTAGTTCCATAGATTTACTATGGTTCGTTATTACATTCCGAACATTTCGATGTATGACAACCCTAGGAGCGATGAGTCTATGATTTAAGAAAAAATATATTTTCACTGTCACTTTTGCCAAACAATTGTCGCGGCAGGCTACAAGTGTTTTTCAAGAAAATAAGTTTATTATTAACAACAAACCCAGGTAAAACTATTTGTGTGTGTTAACAATATAATAAGTGATAAGAATTAGTACAGGATTCAAGTCGATGAGTAAAATAATACGTAATTTCTGTGTTTTTCCTCAACCGGAATGCGGCCGGCGGCGACGATTGAAAATGTTTTCGTGTTGTTTTGGTCTAATTACGTTGATTTCTTTTAGGATTCCTTGAAATCATCGAACAATTACTATCTAAATTAATATTCTCTCCATTGAATACGAAAACATTACAACGTAATTTCAAACATGTAAAAAATGTTCACGCGTCTGACGCAATTCGTACGCCAATTTGTAATTGTAACGGTTTTTGCTGTAAAGATAAGTGTACATGGTGAATTTATTCCCCGGAATTAAAATCAGGATTTCGGTATTCGGATTTTCATAAGTATAATCATTGTTTGAATAATGTTACGTCGGTGGTGGTGCTTTTTGCTTTTTTTTTATGTGTTTTACGTTGCATTTTGAATAAGCATGAACAACGAACGTGGACGGGCTCGTGGCACCGGCCGGCCTCGTGGCTCACGACGCGGTACCGCTGTCGGTGGCCCGCGTCTGGGTGTTGCGGCTCGTGGCTCCCGAGGCCGCGGTCGTGGCTCCCGAGGTGGTGGTCGTGGCTCACAAGCCCGCGCTCCCGCAGGCCAGCTTTTGGGACCGTATGTTACTTAAGTGCTTTCTGCTAAATAATTAATTGATGTCTGCTGTAAAGGATTATTTTAAAGTTTTGTTACTATTTTAGGATTCTTCCAGTGCGTGGAGATGGCGCCGGAGCCAGCCAGCCGGATGCCGGAGCCAGCCAGCCGGCAGTTAGGCCCTCTCAGTATGTATACTATTCAAAGTTTGTCTCTTTAAATTTTAATGATACAGTTGTTTTAAGTACTATTATTTTCTCTTAGCTTGACGTTAGCGGAGGCTCATATGCGGACCAAGGAGGTGCGGGTGAGACATCGTAAGAACTTGATGTCTATGTCACCCGCACAACGGGTCCGCTATGACCTGCTAATGGAGCATAAGGAAGTAGGCAGATGTCTACTTCCTGATGCTCCTCCGCGGAAACAAAAGAGGTATTGTTTTTCTTTTTTTTTTAAATTGACTTGTAACAAATTGACTTGTTTTGTCTTACTTTCAAATATTTTACAGAAAACCGTCGCCACCCCGAATCCCGTGTCCACTTTTCCCTGGCACACCCACAACCCCCCCACCACGGAAAAGGAGACACTGGGAGATGGAGGCGGGGCCGTCAACAAGACCAGGTTTGTTGTTTTTACTTACATTTATTGTGACTTGCACGTTATTATATTATTGTTGACTTATTCTTATTACATCGTATGCTCTTTTAACAGATCCGGCAGGCATTCCGGTCGGCGGCGTCGGCGCCAATCTGCCGTGGCGGGCGTGCAGCCACCCCATACCCGAAGGTGGTTTGTTTTAAAATTACCTCATTCCACATACATACATACTCAGACCACGTTTCTCTAGCTTCTAATTTATTATTTGTTTCTAGTAGCAGCAGAGGAGGTTGTTCCAGCCGTCGTCACCCCTCCCCCCCCCCTACTGCCAAGGGAAAGGGAAAGCTGCCACCCAAGCAGTAGGTATAAGTTTAATGACAGATAAATGATTAGTCGATGTTGATATTTAAGACAATTTTATTTTTTACAGAATCCAGTTTTCTCCATCGACGGGCGTGGTGGCATTGGCGTCGGAGGAGGCGCTGGTGGCTGCCAACTTCCATATCGTCGATGCAGAAATCGACCTCGTCGGCTTTACCCCCAGTGAGTTAATCAAATAAGTAAAAGTAGTATTGAAAGCTTGAAACGAATACATTTTTATTCTAAATTTAACCACTAACTTCTTAATTTGTAGCGTCCAGCCCAGGCCGGGCACGTTCGGCGGCTGGTTCGTCTCCCACCGCATCGATGTCCTCCGTCCCGGATGGTGAGTGATTTTACCCCTTTTGGTTATCTTATTAGTGCAAGCCATCGTCTACTGCTGGATATAAGCCTTTCCAATTCCGTATCCGCATCCAACCTTCTTTAAGTCGGTAAGTGTAATTTAGTATGTGGTTTTATTTTAGAACCATCTATATTCGGGAACGTCGAGGACGACGTTGCTGCGTGGGAGCGATCCATTCTCGAAATGCCCGGATCGGACGTGGAGGACGACCTGCACGACAATATGGAAGTTGGCATCGACATCCGTCCCGATGACAGGCTCGCATCGGAGTTTCCTGCAGATCTGAATCACATCGATGCAGACCTGCAGGAAGATCTGAATTTCCTCGATGCTCGATGATAGTAAACAATTATTAAAGACGCCGCCGTCACTTATTCTTCCTTGACTCCCGATGTCTGCGAATACAAATTTGTATTTGCTATCCACTAAAGCCAAAAGGACAATGCTAAAAGTTTTCTTATAATTGAAATACTCTGTTCCAATATGCGTTGGGCTTTCAATGACTACATGCTTGCCATCCAATGTACCTATGCAATGTGGAAATTTAGTCCTGAATCCTTCTTCTATATTAAGCCATCCTTCTGCTGTGGTGGGCATATGTAAAAAGAAAGTAAATGAAGTGTAAGTTTAAGTATATTATTTTTTTGCAGCAATCACAACAAATAGAAGAAGATACAGATCAGACAGAGGATGACCCTCTGATAAGAGACCGTACAAGTACGGTTACCACACCATCCAGACCACCATCTAGATCACCATCCAGACCACCATCCATACAAGCTGTTACTAATAAACGACGTCACCCTGCTTCTGAAACGGCTGAAAAGCAAATGGCCGTGGCTTTTGGACAATTAACAAAAGTTTTGGGTCAAAGGCAGAATGAAAATATACCCGCTCACAAAGACGATGATTGCGATCTATACGCAAAATTATTGGCTATAAAGCTACGTGAACTGTCAACTGATGAACGAAAAATTATGATGTACCAAATAGATGGGTTGTTTATAAACAGAATCAGTCAAAAATCAAATGAGCGTCATACACCATACCCTCAATATTATTCTCGACCGTCGTCAATTGCTGGTGCATATTCAACACCATCTCCTCAAGTCATTCCGAGTCGGCCAACATCAGTTAATAGTGTTTATTCTGAACCTATTCATAACAACCAAAGTTTTTTTTCCCTCTCCAAACACACAAACTTCTTATTCAGCGCCAGACATGGCAAAACATATACCAACTCCAATAGCTCCAGCTCCGTCTACATCAACAGCACCCTCGTCATCTATTCGTATCATATCGGACCAAATCATCAACCCAGCCCCACGTGAAACCAACATTATAAACATGGCTATGTTGAATGCTTTCGAAGATTTCGATTCGTCGACATAATTCTTATTTAAATTAATAAATAATTAAACAATAAAGCAGTCGGCTAACATACATTCATAGAACAGATTTCCTATGATTCTATTAAAATCTAAATAAATGTATAACATAATGTTTTGTTTTATTCCTACCTTAACTAGATCCTTTAGAATTTCATTAAGAGCTCGGCAAACTTCACGAATGATTATTGATATCATAGAGACCGATACTTTAAACAAGTAGTGAAGGCTTTTGTAAGAATCACCAGATGCCAAAAATCGTAGCGTAATGGCAAGACGAAATTTGGCTGGTATAGCTTCTCTGAAGTCTGTATCATGCTTGGATATCATTGGTGAAATTTTTTGCAGTAAAAACTCAAAATCAGAATAGCTCATTCGGCAGAAGTTATCAAACTCTCCAGATGGTTCATATAAAAGTTCATTAAATTTCTCTTCTATAAATTGTCTGTAACAAATAAAATATATCGTAAGTATTGTGGCATAACTCAACTGCAACAGATAATGGTTAAATCAAAATAGTAGTTACCTGGTACGATTATGATGAATCTTTTTCATCCACCATCTTCGCTGTCGTCGAGCTCTCCTTTTTTTATTTCACTTTGCTTACATTTCAAATAAAAGTACGTTAAACCAAATGCAATAACCGTCACAAGTTCCGTGTCCGCCATGCTTGGATGTATATTGCAGACTGACGCATTCACAAGCGTATAAACGCCTTTCAAACGCCAAACGAGATTTGTGGAGGCTTGGGACTGTTTGCAGTTTGCCAAAGCTTGGCAAGCGTGTAAACGTACCATTAGGTCAGTGTACGGAACTATTTCGTATGCAGTACACGTGTGCCGAGTGTGCGTGATAAGTTTTTTTTTTGTGTTTAATGTGTATAGTAGTGTATACGTAATTGTGAACTCGTACTTCATTCTGTGCTTATTTTATTTGTCTAACTATCGTTCCGTTGTGGAACTATTTTAAAATAGAAAAAGACGATGCAAAGTACGTAGTGTGTTTAATTTGAAAATTAAAATTATCTCGTGGTGGCGAAGGGAAGAAGGCAGGGACTTCTTCTATGAAAAACCATTTGCATAGCAAGCATCCCGACAAATTCTCCGAAATTTACGGTGGTCCATCTTCAATTTCATGCGGCGGAAGCAGAACTTTTCCTTCTAAGAGTTCATTTGCAAGTACAAGTACGAGCGCTCCCTCTCAGCCGGCTTCACATAAACAATTAACTTTGGCAGAGACAGTAGAAAGAAAACAGTTACTGAAGCTGAAGAAAATGAGTTGTGTAATTTCATTATACAACAAGCTAAACGACGATTTCCCAGAAAAAAAGAGGATATACAGGTTTGTGTCCAAGAATTTTTGAAGAAAGAAGAAGAAATCTAAGATCTAATCAATTCCGGAATGACAAACCTGGAGATGTATGGTTCAAGGCGTTCTTGAAACGTCATCCCATCATGTCGATTCGGACATCAGAGGGAGTTAGTAACGCAAGTGCTTGTGTTTCGGAATCTGACATTAGGAAATGGTTTCAAGAAATAAAACAATACATTGACGATGAAGGTTTAACCTCTCATTGAAGACCCTGCACAAGTGTTTAATGCTGATGAAAGCGGATTTAATATCTGTTCAAAAACTGGCAAAGTTTTAGCAGAAAAAGGATGCAGAAACGTTTACCAAATTGAAAAAGCATCAGCTAAGAAAAACATAACAGTGCTGTTTACGTTTTCTGCTGCCGGTCAAGTGTGCATTCCCATGAGCCTATCTTTACAAAAGAATACCCGACCGAGTCACGTCCAGTGTGCCATCTGGATGGGGAATAGGCCGCAGCGACTCGGGCTGGATGACGGCTGCGGTGTTTTATGACTATTTAGCTTTTTTTTTTATATCCCTGGACATTTCACACAGCGCCATCTAGTCCCAAGCTAAGCAACCTAATGCTTGTGTTATGGTAACAAGATGACTGATAAACTACTTACACGCAGCGCAGCAGTCAATCGCTTAACCACTGCGCCAACCGTGTCGTCGAAGCTAACTGCTTGCACCAAGAACTAACGGGAAACAATATTCCTCTTCCAGTCATTTTATTTGTCGATGGCCACAAAATACATACAGGACGGAAAAAAATGTCAAAAAAAAACTAAAAAAAAAATTAATTTTTTTATGGACTTTTAATTGTTTTTACTCTCGTCTTGGTACCCCATGCAAACAAACTGTTACTACTTTTAAACTAAATGTGATATTAAAACAAAACAAAATTAATAATGATCTCTATAATAATAGGCCGAGCCATAATTTTTTGAAAAATAAACCTCATAAATGAATTATTAATGATTTTTTGAAGAAAATTTACCATTTTTCTACCAATTTTTGCAATAAATGTAAAATTTATCAAAAAAATGTCAGTCTAGTTTGTTTGCATGGGGTACCAAGACGAAAGTAAAAGAATTAAAAGTCCATAATTTTTTTTTTTTTAAGATTTTTTTTTTGCCATTTTTTCCGTCGATAAAATTGTTTATATTTTCACTATGTGCACTTTATAAAGACTCACACTGTATAACATTAGAGATGCGGCTAGATAGGAACAGCCATCTACCCGATATCGATACACAAGGTCGATGCCGTCTCTGTAGTAAATGATAAAATGCCTGAAACGTGATGTAAGGTTGTGTCTGACTCAAAAAAAGAAATGTTGTTTGCTATTTCATACACAAAAATAATTCATTTTCATTCAATTCATCATTCAAGCTAGAATAGTTCCACGTCAGGTGAGTCAAGTATTTTTACTTTTTAATTTCACTTCACTTTACTTGCATCATTATCTATTGGTTTTCATCACGGTTTAAACTACATGATGTAAATGGTTCTACAACCAACTAGAATTGACTGCTAACTAATTTTTTTTTATAATCATAGTAGGCTTGTGTTTGACTACTATCCCTAATATTAAGTTGGAATTACTGGACTTTTCCCATTAATCGTCTGGTAATGCAGAGGTGTTTACAGCAGTTTTTTTTCCTTTTTAGATAATATCATCTGATCGTGTTTGTCATCCATGCTGGCTGAGATCTAAGCGTTCTGCACTTCGTGCACAGCAAACAAATGATGCACGGTCTCTTACTCCAGAAGGTACGAATGAATCTGCTGAAGCTGAGCTCCCTGAACAAGATCTACAGCAAGCTGTAGAAGTTCAGGAAAATCCGTCACCTGAAATACCAGATGTTCCTGTTCAACCTGATCCTGTTCAACCTATTCCTGTTCAACCTATTCCTGATCAACCTGTTCATGTTCAACCTATTCCTGTCCAACCAGAGACTGTTCTCCTTAATTATCGACGTGCTGCAAATACTGCTTCACATTGTTTATTCCCTGGCTGTACTAATGACCACTTGCATACAATGACGGATTCTTTGAGAGCAACTGTCTTGAGTAATAACAAGTATTACATTCCAGTGCTGGCTCGAAGTTGTAATGAACATTTACACAGCAACAACTGGGACAATCTTTATAACTCCACTAATAGCATCAGTACTTTTACTGTGCAACAAATAGAGCATGTATTCTCCTTTGTAAATGCTTTCAAAAGTCATCTCGACTTCAGCAGTGTAGAAAAAATTCAAGAAATTGATGACAACCTATTTTTTTATTGGATTGGGAGATCGAAAGAGGATTTCATGTCACTGCTAAATGAAGTGCCACGGATCCAAGAAGCTCATAGAGGCGTTTTGGGCTTGGCTGCCTTTTTAATGAAAATGAGGACCGGGGAATCTGATGACAGGATTGCAAAATTATTAGTATTTCCTCGTCGCACACTGGAAAGATTAATGCACACCATAAGGGAATTGCTGTTGCAAGATTTTGTTCCCTGTAACCTCGGTATAAATCAATTGCCAAGGGAGAATTTATTAGAACACAATTTGTTTTTACCAAACGGGATTTATAATAATGAAAATAATGAGCAAGCAATACTTATTTGTGATGGTACTTACATATATATAAACAAAAGTTCGAATTATATGTTTCAAAAAGATACTCACTTCACAAATACAGAAATCTGCTTAAACCTTTTTTGATAGTCTCATGTGATGGTTACATTGTTGATTGTTTTGGTCCATACAAGGCTACTACATCAGATGCTGAAATAATGACCTCTCTATTTAACAATGAGAATTCTGCTCTCCGATTGTATCTCCAAGAAAATGATATTTTTATTTTAGATAAAGTATTTCGTGACTCCATAAGCCTGTTAGAAGCATGCAATTTTAGGGCCTACATGCCAGATTCTCTTCTAGAAGGCGAACACCAACTAACTACGGAGCAAGCAAATAGAAGTCGATGTGTAACAATTTGTAGATGGGTGGTGGAAGTAGTTAACGGTTATTTTAAAAGAGATTTTAAATTATTAAGAACAGAATATTTTAATAAGACTGTGCCACACATGATGCAGAATTTCCAAATAGCGGCCAGTCTTATAAACAGGTTTGGTGTTCGTCTAAGAAACAGAGATGAAGCGGGGGCAATGCTTAATATTATAAGAGAAAGGATGCATTTTGAAAATAACCTGTCCTCAATGGTGGAAAGTACAAATATGAACAGGCGGTCTTCCCACTTTACAAACATGACAGCAGACAGGGATAATTTAATTATGTTTCCTAGGTTCGAAATGCGCGAATTAATTCTTTTCGCTTTGGGAACCTATCAGATCAGACAGGCACGTTCCTATTATGGAGAGCACGTTAGATTTCATGGTGGTTATAGAATAGAGATAAGTAGTGAATCCATAGACATTGCGGAGTACAATTTGAGAGGAAGTGGCAACAATACTCTGATACGGGGAAAAATAAAATCAAGACATGTGTCGAGAAAACAATATTATGTTTATATTTTAATCGAGAATAATATACCAGGGAGAGAGGGTATACCAGAGTATTGTTGCAACTGTTTGGTAGGACGACGCACGGTGGGATGCTGTGCACAGGTCATGACTCTGGTGTGGTACCTTGGATGGGCTAGACATCAGAGCAATATTTCTGGTCCTGCAGAATTCTTAGATTCCGTTGTAATAAGAGAAGATGTGGAATAAATCAATATAAATAACTGTTTTATTTAATTCATACCTCCTGTTCCCTACAATATCCTATGTATGAGGCATACTATTTTTCTAAATATATAATTGTTCATTAGGCTTTTTATAAGAAAAAAGTTGCTTGGTGAGTAAATACCTAGTGTATGATCGAATTCTATACCCCTCTTTATTAGAATCGGTAGTCAACACAATATTCCCAGATTTTATAGTAGGTACTAAAAAATAGACTTGGTTGTTATTCAATGGAATGGAAGAGAGACCTATATTAATCAATAAAAGGATTCTGTATAAGTACATAGAAGCGGTGGTACCCTGTATCGTTACCTACGAGTGTTAAGTACTTATGACATTGAATTGAATATGGCCAAACAATTAGGCCCATGTTACAGAACGCATTACTTAAAACTACACTAAAGCTATTTGATTGGTTGAAACTGGTTTTAAGTAAGTAAGTACTTAGTGCTTGAGTTTTGAGTTAAGTTCTGTAATACGGACATTGAATATTACCTATCTAACTACCTATAATATTTATAAGTCTGAAATAATTATTTTCATCAAGAAAAACTGTCAATGTTTGATATTCTTCGCACAAAAATGGGACTGTGGGTGATACAAAACACGTAAATAACAATGATTAGCATGATTATGATTGCAGTATAGCTGTCGAGTTTCCGACTTGTCAAAATTCTAACCTCCATAAGAACAAATAAATTCAAAAATCTATTTTCGTCCGCTTTCTAAAAATATATTTTTAATTTAATATTGATTATTATAAGTAGGTGAACCAATTAAACCATGTGCCATCAAAGGTCGCGATACTTTATAGTCAGGTCATAGCATGTATGGGCCGTGACCGACGTTCTTTCAAGTCTATGGCGGGAGGTCAAGCTGTTTAGCTAGAACTTCCAAATTAAGGTATGTTATTAACAGTTATATAAAGCAACTTTTACCTGGTATTCAAAATGAAAATTTGAAAAAAAAAAATCATACAAAAGTGTTCCACCCTAGTGCACAGTCTAAGCCAATAAATACGAATCTGTCTGAAATCCTGTTCCCTATGTTAACGGAAGACCTTATTTTGTTCGCCCTTGGTATATACCAACTAAAACAGGCACGTAGTTATTATGCAGAGCACATACAGGCAACTGAAGGTCAATTCTCGTAATTTAAAACGTTCAAAATCTAGTCGCAGTCTCATCTCGGCGACAAACAAATGTCAAAAACTTGTCAAAATGTAGGGAAATTAGAAGTATTTTTTGACAGATTGAGACTGAGATCAGACTGTGAACGATCTTAAAATTACGAGAATTGCCCCTCTGGTATGTTTGTCATTGAAATCGGAGGACAAATACCTGCTGAACATCTGCGAGAAGTTGAAGGGAGGGATCTCAAGGCCAATTCTCGTAATTTATAACGTTTAAAATCTAGTCGCAGTCTCATTTCGGCGACAAACAAATGTCAAAATGTAGGGAAATTAGAGGAATTTTTGACAGATTGAGACTGAGATCAGACTGTGAACGTTCTTAAAATTACGAGAATTGCCCTTCTCTACATACTTCGAGGGCGAATCCAGTCCGTTATATATATAATCATATCCGTTTACGAACATATCATGTTTATATAGGCATAGCCACAGCTCTCACAGGCAGACAAGCTATTGCACATTATTATTGCACTTGCCATAATGGCAGAAGAACTATCGGCTGCTGCTCCCATGTGATGTGTATTGTGTGGCACATGGGGCATGCAAGACACCTGTCTGTCATGAACATTCCTGCTGAAGGTTTAGCGAATATTTTTGTTAGACCAGGAGAATTATAAGTAGAGAATAATCATTGAAATGTTTAACAAAGTACTTATTATTTTAATTTTTTTTTCCGGGACCTTTTGAAATGCACGTGAAACTAAAAATGCAACTGACTTACACCACTTATAAATAACACTTTAGACTAAACAAAAAACTGCTTTACATCTACACTGAGTGATACTTTGAGGCTAAATATTCAAACCTAAATATAATCTCAGAGAATTGACTTAGAACTTTAGTATAGTAATAAAAAATGTTTATAATGCTGAATTCTATCTAAATAATGCGTTTATATTTGTTGGTCGGCAAAATCAAAATTAGCCCAATATGGGTGATCCTAAGTTTAACGTAGAGCCATTGTTTATTGAATCGTTTAGATTTTTCTCTATAACCTCAAACTTCAATAAACATACTATTGCGGCATAAAGGTCCACTCTGGAGTTTTATGCCCCACGGAAGACCTTTTTACCCTATACAAAATATATCATGTTATGGTATTTTTTTCAGAATGCGGAATTACAAGAGAACCACCGAGAGAGGTACAAAGTCTGTCGAGGTCATGCAACGTGCGGCTGAGCTAGTCACAAACGAAAATAAATCCCTACGTCTTGTCGTGACTACGAAATTAGTAAAACTTCTCTGATAAGATTTATCGCACGCCTAAAAGAAAATCCAGATGCACCACGATTTGCTTACGGCGCTCCCAGACTAGTATTTAACACAGAACATGAATCTTCTCTCAGTGAGTATCTGCTTACACTTGCGCAAATCTTTCATGGTTTAGGACCCAAAGATGTTCGTCGCTTAGCATATGAATGTGCTACGAAATATAATCTTCAGATGCCAAATACATGGCAAGCAAATAAAATGGCTGGCAAAGACTGGTTATCAGGTTTCTTGTCAAGAAACGACCGTCTCTCCATAAGAAAACCAGAGGCTACCAGTTTGAGTAGAGCAACTTCCTTTAACCGAACGAATGTTGCTGAATATTTCGATAAACTGGCACAGGTCATGGATCGTCATAAATTTAGAGGGTCTCAAATATGGAATGCAGATGAAACGGGCGTATCAACCGTCTCCACACCCTCTAAAATTATAGCGGCTTAAGGGAAACGAAACGAAACGTTGGATCAGTCACATCAGCTGAAAGAGGAACCAATGTTACATTACTGGTTGCTGTTTCAGCTACTGGTGGTTCCGTGTCATCATTGTTAGTGTTTCCAAGAAAGAAATACCTCTGCCTGCCTCCCTGTTTTGTTCCGGTCTGTGTCATTGTCATGGGAGGAATGGTAGTCCTCAGTTATCTGGGGAGTGTTGGCTGTGTCTTTCTGACGCTGCATTATCTAAGTTAGACAATATTCTACCTATTTTCTTCCTTAGATAATGCAGCGTCAGAAAGACACAGCCAACACGGGTACGTATCAAAATCCCGAAAGTTCATAATACCTATGATTGAAATACCGACGTCCAAAACACCGAAATTCAAAATACCGAAAGTTTTAAATGCCGATAGTCGTTATATCGAAACACAAAATACCGATGTTCAAATGCCCGAAAGGACGAAATCCCGAATGGACGGATGAAATCCCAAAGAGCAGCGACGTAGTTCCCGCGATTACTCATAGATGGCACTGCAACACAGTTATGACGGTGGGCATTCTGCTTAACATGTTTTAATATTTTTTTATAGCGAGGGGAGATCTCGAAAAAATATTTTATTCCGTAATGTTTTATTAATTCATAGTTACTGTTAGCTACTTAGTACCGAGTGGTTGCTATAATGAGTCAAGATACTTTTAAACTGTTCAAGTCTCAAAAAGGTGGATTTAAAGTACAGGTAGGCGGTTTTGTGTTTACAAAGAACCGGCAAACCACGGATAAATGCTATTGGAACTGTGAATATAAGAGACATGATGTTTATAAGTGCAGAGCTACCCTTACTACCAATGTATTCGCGAATGTTGAAAGTGCAATATTAATATCATTAAATAATGCACACTCCCATGAAAGCACACCGCTTCGTGCCGATGTTGCTGACAACATACAAAAATTAAAATCAAAAACATCAGACCAGCCTACTGTTAAGACCTGCCAAATATTACAAAACCACTTGGCAAGTACTAGCTCAAGTATTGCGACGCATATGCCTTCCAGAGACGCGCTACGGCAAGTAATTACGCGCGAAAAGAAAAAACATCTAAAAATGCCAAACGAGCCGACTTCTTTTGATTTTGACCTGGATTTGGAAGCAACAATGTACGATAACGATACCAGTTTTGTCATCAAAGATAGAATTTTTGCAGACAATAAAAGAGTGACGTTGTTGAGTACCAAACAATTAATAACTTATTTGTGCCAAGCTCTTTATTTAGTAATGGACGGCACATTTAAAATTGTGCCTATGATTTACCAACAATTATATACGATGCACGGTCCTGTTCACGGCAGCGATAAGACGTTCCCGTTATTGATTGTCCTTTGTACCTGTACGAGCATCGCCACATGAAATGTATTGTGTTAGTTTTTACCATAACAAGCATTTACTTATTCGCCGATTACTTACTTACATTCGCTGAATAAGCTATCGCGCCCACCACAAGTAACCTACTTTATGTATATATAACTTAGCATTTTACCTAATAAATCGAGCAATCAGTAACGGACACAGAACAGTGATTTCATTTCCTGTATACATCCCGTGTGATTCGTATCCATCAACAGTCTACATACTACATCTCCCTGTACGGACAAACTGCCCGTACAGTACCCACAAAGACAAAGGTTCGTACGATATGATGCTGGACTTATTATTGGAATTCTGTGCTGAACATGAGATAACGCTTAATCCGACGTTTATAATACTGGACTTTGAAAAGGCTGCAATTTTAAGTTTGCGTCAACATTTTGAAAATGTGACACTCAAAGGATGTTTTTTTTCATTTGAGGCAGATCATCTACCGAAAACTTCAAAGGGAAGGTTTGTCTTCAAAATATAATAATGATGGACAATTTAATCGTGAGATAAAATCTTTATTGGCATTGTGTTTTCTTCACCCAAACAATGTCAACATGTATTATAAGGATCTTGTTGAAACATTGTCCAGTGATGGCCGCAGAATTGCTAATTGGTTCGACGAGTATTATGTAAATGGAAAAAATAATCAACAGCCTGTGTACAGTCCAACCTTTTGGTGTATCCACGCACATTCTTCGGTTCCACGCACACAAAACAGTGCTGAGTCATTCCACCACCATATGAACGTGGTGTGTTCTAAAAGACATGTTGGATTTTACCGATTGGTGGCGGAGTTGATCAAGGAAACAAAGGTAAATGATATTCTTATAACTAAATTACTAAACGGAGAAACACCTGCCAAGAAAAGAAAAAAAAACACAGTGAAGATGGAGAACATTCATAATATTTTACAAAATATAACCGACTATACATATGTGGAGTTCTTAAGTGGTATCGCCAGTAATCTTTAAATTTAAATACTCTGTATCTTATGTTATTTTTACAGGTTGTTAGGAAAATCTGTTTCAATGTGTTTACACTACATGTCAGGTTCATCATAAAGATGAACTTTCTGTTTAAGGCCCATGTCGAAATATTCTTTTTTTCCTAATTATACGTATGATTATCATTTAAACTTTTGTTTTAACTTATGATATATACCTATTATGTTAAGCTCCTTTTTTGTCATTGTCTTAGAGATTTTAGTCTTTGGATCAGCGAGTGAAGCGATCTCGGGACCTTAAGGCACTCCGACACGGACAGGTTAGGTTAGAAGAGTGTGGCGGAGTCTAGTGAGCGAGCGAAGCGAGCGAACACAGACTCCGCCACACCCTTCGTGGTTATTTTTTTTGTAAACCCTAGCGCCCTAGTACTTCAGTAGGCTCCGACTAGGGTTGATGAGGATTCCTCTTCCTCATCCTCATAATGCGGAAGTTCCTCATTTTTTAGCGATTCCTCATCCTCTTCCACATCCCCAAAATCAGGCATAAAATATTCCTCTTCCTCTTCCACATCCTCATTAATTAAGAGGAATTTATGAGGAAGTGTTGTTGACGTAACTTTTGCTCGCTGCTTTAAATAGTTACAGTGAAAAGAGGATAAAATATGAATTAGGTACTTTCACGATCAGGCATGAACGTGTTTCAACGTGTTTTAGAAATATAACACAGCACGCTATTGTGTAGTACTGTAGTGTAAGTACGTACCCAGCCCACTGTACTCTGTAGCCACTTATCCAGTCTTAAATTTGTTTTGTTATGGGTGGTCATACGTAACTAGAACTACGTAAGTCGTAATTAGGTTTATTGTTAAGTTAAAAAGTTTTTGAGATGAAGCCAAAATGTAGTGCTTTAATGATATATTAGTGTATTTTAGTGAAGTGGACGTTTATAATGTTAGATGTAAAATATGTGACCAAACATATTCAAGGAAAGGGCGCGGGACTTCGGGGTTAAGAAGTCATCTGAAGTCACGCCATGAAGTAGAATATGCCGAGTATGAACAAAAGGATACAGCATTTAAAAAAGCCACAAATACAGTCAATCGAACATGATGTTATTCAACACAATCAACACATTCATCATACCGATACCCTCAACGATCAACGAGTTCTGGAGCTAACTTTTTAACAAGCAGATTTTTAGAATCAATGTTATCTGAGATGCTGGCCTAAGCTCCTAACGTCAAATCGCACCCATCGACAGATTTGTTATCCTGAAGTCACTAATAATGAATTATATTAAAAAGAAGAAATAGGTCTTCAAGAAGACAGCCTTTTGTGGTGGAAAATGAATCCTAAATATTTTGAACTTTACAGAGCTGTGCGCCAGTATCTTTCAGCCCCCCATCAAGTGTCCCTGGTTGAAGGGCCCATTCGCAATCTTTTTCTTTTATTTAAAATTTCAATTCGAAATCACAGGTTCTATCTTCCTCTTCCGCATCCTCTTCCTCATCCTCCTCCGCATATCCTCATCCTCATCCACTTCCTCAAAACGTATTTCTAATAGTTCCTCATCCGCATCCTCTTCCTCCAAACCACTTCCTCATCAACCCTAGCTCCGACTACGCTTTTTTGGCAACTTTTAAGTGTTTTAATAATAATAAATACTTTATTTCAGACCATGGAGTCCACTTTGTTAGTAACAATGCTCTTATAGACTAGTGCTAGTGTGTGTGTGTTGTGTGTGTGTGTGTTTTGACCTAACCTGGTTTACAAAAAATCGTTTTTCTCGGAAACTGTGGCAATTTCGAGATTTTGTACTTCGGGATTTTAAACTTCGGGATTTTAAACTTTCGGGCAAATGAACTTTCGGGATTTAAAACTTTCGACCAAACAACCATTCGGTGTTTCAATTATCGGGATTTCGTCTATCGGTATTTTAAAATTCGGTCTATTAAAATTCGGGATTTTGATACGTACCCGCCAACACTCCCCAGATAACCGAGGACTACCATTTAGTGAGATGTCACAAAGATTACCAATATTTTTAAGGCTTTGTTCTATTTTATTTTTGTTTTTTTTTTCTCTCTTTTGTTCTGTTGCATGCACTGATAATACTTACCATTAAGATCATGGAGGCTATGAAGGCGGTATTGTTTTGAATTCCTAGGGTAGGTATGTCGGAAAAAGCATGGTTGTCGTTTGCGACGCCATGCCGTTATGCAAATGGCCGCCATCGCGATCCCAATTTCCCATGGTGCAATCTAAAAGTATGGTGTATGAAAGCCGACTTCTTTGCTTATATTGTTGAAATTTGCTCTTTGTGCTTTTAACGTTAAGCATTTGTGTTTCGCGACGTACATACGTCGATGTCATTCCGAGTAAGCATGTATGATACTATAGAAGAAATCATGGAAGTCGTAAGAATGATATTCCCGACTAGTTTACGCGACGATTACACGTATACCGTATGCAGAGCAGTAGTAGGGCAATTGTCGGAATGGACAATTCTGCTGCCCTTAGAATGCCAGTTGAGCGAAATAACTCGCACCTTTTTTCGCTTCAAGGAGCAATACGATTCCGCACACGGTAGCGACACGTTAAAATTCATTATCCTTAAAGACTTTCGTTTACGAGTAAATGTAACACCATCCACAACGAGTGAGGGTGACTACAATTAGAAATACTATATAATATGAAGAAACGCAAGGGATATATGAGGCATACAAATTTTTAATTCCTAAAATGAAACTACCAGTTTTTATGGATGAAAATATATGGCCGGAAGGTGTCTTTCCGGCAAGTTATTGAATTTAAAAAAACCTTGAATGGATAAACCTGTTAAGCTAATAAGTTTTAATTGTAAAAGTGTTACGACTTCAGTTGATTGTATCAGACGACTGTGCGACACTGCGGACGTTATCGCACTGCAGGAGACGTGGTTGTTGCCGCATGGTCTGGCCTTTTTAGAAAACATACACAAGGACTTTGCATTCATCGGAAACTCGTCGTCGGCCCTATGGAGGTGTAGCACTTCTGTTGCGGAAAAGTCTGTTCTCGATGGTTAGTGTTATAAAGTGCAGCAGTGTTCGTATCGCGGCAATAAAAGTTTGTGCGACAAAGATATGCTAGTATTTTCGGTTTATATGCCTAGCAACTCCAGTGACAATCTCGCCGAGTTTACTGACTGCTTGAGTGAAATCGCAGCTATAATCGACAGCAATAGTACAGAAACTGTATTTATATTAGGTGACTATAATGCACATACTGGCGAGCTATTCCATAGTGAACTACTTAAGGTCTGTGAGGAACAACAATGGTTATGTGCTGATATTGAGTGCTTGCCGAGTGACTCATACACTTTTGTGAGTGACGCGCTCGGGTGTAGGCGCTGGCTTGACCACTGTATTACGACACAGGCCGCGCAACGGACACTCGTTAATGTAAAGGTACTGTACGATATATATAGGTCGGATCATATGCCTATAGAGGTAGAATGTAATCTAAAGTTGATTACACCTAATATAGTATTACCTAAACCTAACAGTAATAACATTGTCTGGGGGCAACGTGACTCGACTCAGATAAATATGTATGAGGAAATGTGTAATGTGAGTTTACGGGAAATAGATTTTCCGCACGCATTCAGTCACTGTGCAGACATTTATTGTAGGAATGTGAACCATAATATTGTTCTGGATGATTTATACAGTAACATAATATGTATTCTCCAACAGTCTGCTGAGTGTAGTGCGGCGGCGAATAAGCCCCGAACGTATAAACCTGTGCCAGGGTGGAATAAACATGTAAAAATAGCTTACGAGGAGGCTCGCTTATATTTTCACGGTTGGCAGTTATGTGGTAAGCCAGATACAGGTATTGAATATAATAAAATGCGTGATACGCGGAGAATTTTCAAAAGTAAATTAAAATGGTGTCGTAATAATGAAAAACAAATTAAACTAATTTAATAGCTGAAAATCATAAATCTAAGGACTTCGTAAATTTTTGGAAAAACTCGAATAAACTGAATCCTAGGTCGAGCCTCCCTGTAAGTGTTGGTGGTAAACATGATCCCACACAAATTGCTAATATGTTTGTAGACCAATTTAAAGTGAAGCCCATGGCAAATTCCTCTGCTGGTCATGTGGCGCAGGAGGTGACTGGCGCTGATGTGAGCGGGGATTGAATTTATCTACTAAAGATGTCAAGAAAGTGATAAAAATATGGTTAGAGGCAAGTCCCCGGAACATGATCACCTTAGTGTCGAGCACCTTAAGTATGCAGGTGTACACTAGCCTAGAGTATTGTCGATGATTTTTGGACGGTTCCCTATCCATTTGCATAAAATTTTAAGACCTAATATAACTTGGCATACTTTTGTTTGTCCTAATTATATTTTCGCATAAATTATTTACGCATAATTTTTTTATGCATAATTTCTCTAACCATAATAATGATTAAGCATAACATTCTAAAGTATGCTTTAGAATGTTATGCTTAATCATTATTATGGTTAGAGAAATTATGCATAAAAAAATTATGCGTAAATAATTTATGCGAAAATATAATTAGGACAAACAAAAGTATGCCAAGTTATATTAGGTCTTAAAATTTTTTTTTTTTTAGTGTACTTTATCAAGCATAACATTCTAAAGCATAACTTTATTAAGCATAACAATAATAATAAGGCGTAGTCGACGGAGCCCCGCTTCGCGGGGCCCCTATTTCTGTCTGCAGGGTTTAAAGGAACCTAACACGAAGGGGATGACGGGGGCTCGTTCGCTCGCTCCGCTCGCTCACTTGAGCCCCCGTCATCCCCTTCGAACCTAACCTGTCCGAGTCGGGGTGCCCCAATTCCCGAGCTCGCTTCGCTCGCTCTTGCATCCTAAGTTCTCATTGCCTTTTTACTAAATCGAGATGTGTTAGACCTTGGGGCACCCCGACTCTTGGAAAAAGTGATTCAGAATCGAGTGAAAATAAATACGTAGAAATAACTCAAATTTGTTTCCGTTATTTCTATTAATTGTATGCCCAAATATTATTATGCTAATAAACATTAGGCCTAGTAACGTTATGCGAATCAAATTTATGCCAAAACAAATTAGTCTTTAAGATGATTATGCCAACATAAAATGTATGCCTAAAAAAATTATGCTGAAGTATTATTATGCCAAAACAAATTGTGCCAAAATCGTTATGCCGAAGTATATTAGGACAAAGAACATTATGCGAAAAGAAGGGATCCCTTTTTGGACTGTTTGTGAGTCATTCTTATCTGCCCAGTGCACTTATGCGAACTATAGTTGTACCTGTCATAAAAGTTAAAACCGGTGATGCTGCTGATCCCAGTAATTACAGACCAATATACCTGGCAACGGTCGTAGCCAAAGGTGCTGGATAGTCTGCTGGATACATACATGGCCCCCAGGATTGACTTGCATGATGCACAGTTTGGATTCAGGCCTGGGCTGTCGACTGAAAGTGCCATTATGTGTTTAAAGCGGACTGTCCGGCGGGCTTATTACGTATGAAATAGCAATCAGCAAAAATTGCTCATCTATCGCGCGATGAATGGCTAATTGCTTAAAAAATCGGTATTATGTAAAACCCGATTGCTAATCGTTCGCCGTTTGCTAGTATGCATTTATCGCAACGATACTAGCGCCACAAACCATTTAGTAACAATCACTGGTACTAATAAAGTGTCAAACAGATGTGACAAAAGTTTTGTTTGTAAGTTGAAAAAACTCAATATCCACTTGAAATTTACCAAAAAATAGCTTGGCGTGGGTTTTAAGATGGTTTCAAGAGCACGAAACCAGTGTTTATTTGGATTCCAAGCGATATTCGGCTGTTCTCATCTCAACAACTAGTAAGTATTTATGTTTTAAATTTATTGCATACAAGTAAAAGTTTTGCAGTAGCAGTACTTAAGAAAACATTCTCTTTCAGTATAAAATGGCAAATAGAGTGTCCAATGACCAAATGGAAGAACTCCTCGAGTTTCTGGCCGGGCATAAAACTTTTGCAAAAGGCGTTGGAGCAAGATCAAAAGAAACAGTTGACAAGCAGTGGAATGACCTTGCCTTGAGGCTCAATTCTTTTGGCTCTGGATCAACGAAAACGTGTGAACGGTGGAAAAAGTAACTAGGGTGTTTAATTTTTATGATTATAAACAGTTTCCAATTACTGCATATTAAAAAAACTTAAATTCATAGATGTACTAAATGTATTTTTTTTTATTTTAAAGTACTGGTTTGATTTAAAATTTAAATCAAAGGCCAGACTAACTAGACGGAGGCAGGATGCTCTAGCTACTGGTGGTGGTCCAAGTAACCTAGCGATCTGTCCGAAATTGAAAAAAAAATCTTGGATATCGTCGGGGAACAAGCGGTGTATGGTGACATTGAACATAGAGTTCCTGTATTTGTAAGTTACTAAAATGTAAAAATATATAGTCCGAATGAATATGCACCTAATAACTTATTATTATTTAGAACATTCAACCTGAAGTCGCAGTTAGTGCTCCAGTGCAACCAGAGGATGTTGTGGTGTCTGAAGAAATTACCATATCAGGTATATTATTAAAATCTATTTTATCATTTAAATGCATAATTTCATTTCAGGCACTATTTTAATGTACATATAGCACTTTTAGCAATATACTTGTGTACACACATGAATAGATTAGATTTTAATACATTTTTCCATACCATACTTAACATTACTTTTTACATACTTACAGACACTGTAGAGCTTCCTGCGCCTGTTGACAGCCCAGAAATACAAGCACAAAAAGTTTAGTGCCCGAGAGAAATCAGACAGGTAAAGCTAGAATACCTCAATGAATAAGTGTACATTCTATTAGAATATTAGATTGATTGTAGGCAAGATTTTTAGTAACTAAATCATATTTTTCAGGAGTAGAGGATCCTGCGAGTCAGCCTACCAGATCGCCCTCGCCGACAAAATAGACCCAGTCTAACAAATAGTATGTATATCAACATTAAGGATTCTATTTCATTTCTATAAATCAATGATCTACAAATCAACCAGTTTTCAATGTAATAATTAATTATTATAATTATGTCTATTGCCTCATTGGTCTTCTATATCATTCAATCTCAAGAGGTCCTAGGTTGGACAGAATGTTATTAAGATATTTAGCCAGGAAATATAAGTTACAGCCCAGCTACAGTTATGACCAGTAAATGGTAATAAGCTCACCCTTGATTATATGGGAATTTTAAACATATATAACTATATAAATGTACAACTCGGCTTTGTATTTGATATTGTGATGATAATACTTATTACAGGATCACAAACCGGAATCGACCCAGATTGGGTCATGGAATTAGAGAGGAGTAGAGTGCAGGCCGAAAACAAGATGGCGGATGCTGCTCACATAATAGCAGAGGCTGCCAATAAGATTGCTGACGCGTCTCTTTTAAATGCTGAGACGTCTCGTAGGCAGTTAGAGGTGCTCAATACCATGGTGGATGTTGTGCGTCAGCTGAGCAGTGGACTGGCAGCTAGGCCAAATTGATACAAATAACATTAAAAAAATAATTCATCATTTTTGTTGCTTTTATTGTTGTAAAACATATCAAAACCTTAACATCAAAACATATCTACACTGTACTCATTACTTATTTGCTAACTTATTGCCTATCACTTCATTTACACACACAGAGTCAAGCACTATATAATAAATTGTTTATGACTTTTTGACACACCCTATTTACTTAAATTCAATATTAAAGCCTTCTTAGCTGCCCACAATCTTTGGACAATGCGATCTCTTTGTTGTCGGCCTCTAGCTAGGAGCTGTTGCTCAACACCAGCACCTACATCCTGCTGTGGTTGTGGTATGGCTTGGTTCCTGAGGTCTCCTTCAGCATCCGCATTTGGCAATTGTGGTACTGGCAGTCGATGTTTGTTGCAGATGTTATGCAATACAGCAATACAGCACACACATATTATGATGATTATAATGTAAAACTCTATGTGCCAGTAAACATCGCCAACGTGCTTTTAAAACCCCAATGCAGCGTTCTACAGTATTTCTGGTAAGACAATGAACATTAGTATAATGCTCATTTGCACTACCAGGTTCAGCGCGAACAATTGGAGTTAGAAACCTCAGGTCGCAGCGGATATCCAGAATCACCTGAAATTTTAAAATAGCACTGTAAAGACCATAATTGAATGAACATATAAAATTAACGTTGTATGGGCTTGTACACAAAACTGCGGTGCGACGTCGCAACGCAAAAATCTGCGAGCTCGCACTACACATCGCAATAACTTACGAATTGATTCGCATCGCGCATTTCTGCGATGTTAGGGCCAGGCCACAACAGTGCGTTGCGGCGTCGCATCGCAAAAATCAACGACGCCGCACAACGCATCGTGGAAATTTCCGATGCGCTGCCGCAACGTACAAATCTGCGATGCGACAACGCTTTGCCGTTTAGTCGGTGTCCATACTTTGAACGACCTGCACGTGTTTTTTAAGCGATATGGCGCAGTACGATGTCGACCACCTGATATCTTTAATTTACGAACGTCCCGTCCTTTGGGACAAAACTATATCACAATTCAAAGACAAATTTTTAAAAACAGAAGCATGGAGGGAAGTGTGTACAAGTTTATATTCAAATTTTGAGGAGTTAAATAGTGTTGAAAAAACAAAACTCGGTAAGTACTTATAAACATTTATATTTTTGTTAACTGCCAACTAAGACCTCCAATGTTACTATTAAAATAATTACAAAAATCGTTTCTGATTATGTTAGCTCCTGTTCTACTTTCATGTGTTGTTTCGTGTAAAATTTGCAAAGAATCGTCAATAATCATTTCTTCAAACGTTTGTGCGCCATCTCGATTCAATACAAAGTTGTGTAATACACAGCATGCTTTTATAATGTCTATTGTGAAATCGTAAGAAACATTAATGGGTCGATGAAATATGCGCCATTTATTTGCGAGTATGCCAAAAGCGCTCTCAACATATCGTCTGGCTCGGCTCAAACGATAATTAAAAACTCGTTTTTCTATCGATAAAAACTTCCCAGAATATGGGCGCATTATATTATTTGTCAGTGGTAATCCTTCATCCGCCACGAAGACAAAAGGAATTTCTTTTTGAAAGCCAGGTAACGGTTTTGGCGGAGGTATAGATAATTGACCTTTTTTTAATAAGTCGTATAGATTTGAGTTCTGAAAAACAGTGGAGTCACATTCCTTACCATATGCACCTATATCGACATATATAAATTTGTAATTCGTATCAACAAGTGCTAATAGAACAATGGAATTATAATTTTTATAATTGAAAAATAGGGATCCACTGTGATCCGGGCTCAATATACGAATGTGTTTTCCATCTAGCGCTCCTATACAATTAGGAAAGTTGGTCTTTTTTTCATACTCTTGAGCAATTTGTTCCATCAGCTCTGTTGTAATTTTTGGTAATTCCAACCTTTTAAGAATGTTCCATACAATACGACAAACAAATTTTATTATTCCTGTTATTGTAGATTTTCCACGATAATATGTGAAATGCATATCTTTAAAAGTATTTCCCGTCGCCAGGTACCTGAAAGAAAACAAAATAAATCATTATTCGTCATATTTTTTTAGGTAACGATGTCATAAAGAAATGGAGAGGAATCAAGGATAATTTTACAAAATACGAAAAAAAATTAAACGAGCAATGTAAATCCGGAGCTGGGGCCAAAAAAATTAAACAATATCATCTATACGACCAGCTCCTATTTCTGAAAAAGAATTCTCAAAATAAAACAACATCAAGTCTTGACGATGAAGAAATAAGACCAAGCACCTCAACCCAACAAAGCCAGCAACCTGTCATGCCACGTTACCAGCCTGCATCGCGTAAAAGAAAAATTGACGAAGACGAATTTGAGAAGAATATTATAGCTGCTTTAAAAACACCTGAAAGTAGACATTTGTCTTTTTTTAAAGGAATTTTGCCATCATTGGAAAAATTGAATGATAATCAAACAATAATTTTCCAAAGTCGTGTCCTACAGATATTAAGTGATTTACACCAACCATCATACTATCCCAGCCACTATCAAACTTCACAAACATCCGTCCAAGCAAACTATCAAACATCTCAAACAACTGTTCAGACTGGCTATCAAACAGCTCAAATGTCTATGCAGAGTGGCTACCAATCAGCTCAAATGCCTATGCAGAGTGACTATCAAACATCCATTCAACGCAGTGCCTTCCAAAGCGGATGCGAAACATCACCGGCACCTATGCAATCGTCTCCACAAACGCCAAGGAATGATGATGTAAATGAGCCAGAACAAATTCATTTCGATGAGGAACTAACAAATTTGACGAATGACACACAATCGGAATACGAGTTTTGAATAACACTAAATTATGAAAATGATTAAACAGTATGATTATAGTAAAAATAGTTTATTTTTTTCTTACCTTACAGTTAATCCCAGCATCTCCAGAGGTTCGATGGGTTTTCTAAATATGTATTTCTTTTGTAAATGAGGCTTTATCAAACTAAGAAGTTCTTCAAAACTTACTACACTCATCCTAAAGTAATCGAAAAATTTAACCTCGTCCACTTTTAGCGCCTCATATTTCCTTTTGAAGTGGTTTCCATCTTTATTCATAATTGTCAGTAATGGGTGCACCCAGTACTTTCTTTTCTGTTTCTTTTTCTTAATACGCCTTAACGCAAGCAGAAGTAGAACACGCGCAGTGCGGTCCATGTCTCACTAGAAACTGAACTGACGGTTAGCGTCTTGTCGTACGATGTCGTATCCGATGAAATTTTTGCGTTGCGACATCGCATCGCATAGCTGTGCAATGTTGTTTTTGCGATGCGACGCCGCAACGCACTGTTGTGGCCTGGCCCTTACGTCACACTTCGCACCTTTAAAGACAAACCGTTACTAAACGAATTTTTTCATTAACAATGTTCTATGAAAAAAATAACTTTTCTGAATTTTGTGTTATTGTGCTAATAAATACACCTCCTATATCACCTCAAAAGATGGCTCAAAGCACCATGACTTTAATTTCTATTGCGAAAAAAGCGTGCATTTTTACAAGCTTTTATTTAGTTTCACCTGTTATTATTATTATTATTACAAGCTTTTATTTAGTTTCACCTGTCCCGTTGTCTGTCTGTAATCATATCTTGCAAGTTAAATTTGATCCACTTCCCGGTTTCCAATTGAGCTGAAATTTTGTATGCATGTATAAATCGGATGACAATGCAATATTATTATGACATAGAGCTGATCTGATGATGGAGCTGGAAGGTGGCCATAGGCACTCCGTAATTAAACGACGCAACTCCATCGAGTTTGGGCTCGTTTGATTCGTCTTGACGAGTACTTTGATACTACATGGTAACCAGGGTCTGATGATGGAGCTGGAAGGTGGCCATAGGAACTCCGTAATTAAACGACGCAACCCCATCGAGTTTGGGCTCGTTTGATTCATCTTGACGAGTACTTTGATACTACATGGTAACCAGGGTCTGCTGATGGAGCTGGAAGGTGGCCATAGTAACTCCGTAATTAAACGATGCAACCCCATCGAGGTTGGGCTCGTTTAATTCGTCTTGACGAGTACGTTGATACTACACGGTAACCAGGGTTTGAGGATGGAGCTGGAAGGTGGCCATAGGAACTCCGTAATTAATTGACGCAACCCCATCAAGTTTGGACTCGTTTGATTCGTCTTGACGAGTATCTTGGTTGGCGTGAATATGTAACTCCAACGAATTTGGGAAAAAACGTTCGTTCCGTTTGTTATGAATGTGGATTATGTCTGATTGATTAGATGGATGATCCAATGCTAAGGTGAGCACGTGCCGAGGGCTGAATGGTATGAGGGTGTATAAACATTTCATATCGCTAACGTTGCGCCTCAGGGTACCAGGGCGAACCCTGTTGTACTGAAGCCCTTATCCCTCTACAATGGACCTCTGGGGGGATGGACCGTTTTTGTTATATACTCGTGGGAACAACATGAACAAAAACGAAACTACTACACAAAGGAAACGACGTTTAGAGAAGGCGAAATTGAAGCGACAGGAGAAGATTGCTAATGAAAGTGATGTCCACAAGCGGCAACGCTTAGAAAAAATAAGTTTAGCAGTAGCTAAACATGGAGAAAACGAATCGTTAGAACAACGCACAAATAGGCAAGATATCGATAGAATACATACACAAGAGAAAAGAAAAAATGAATTACAAGAAGAAGACTTGGCCAGGCTCGAAAAGCATTCTGTTCCTTTCCGTTCCTCTGCTGTTTGTGTTAACTGACTTGCTTGCCTGAGCAAGCAAGTCAGTTAGCACAAACAGCAGAGGAACGCACAAACAGCAGAGAATGAACGGCAGAAAAAGACTAGCCAGAGGAATTTGCAACGTGGTAGCGTTGAGTACTTTAATAACGCGATAAATACATTTTGCGATAAAGTGTGTAATATTTGCACGAAGAGATGTTATCCCCATCAAGTGACCAAATATAAAATTAGTGCCACATCTCCTACTTATCTTCCACGAGAATTACGCGAGAATAAAGAAGAATTGATGCTGTGTTACCGATGTAACAATCACGTAAGTAAAAGTAACATCTAGTTTTAAAATATGATTGACGTGTAAAAGTGTTTGTACAAACCTACTTACAAAATAAAATCATTTATCATTTAACACGTCCGTACCTCCTTCTAAGGCATATTGGAACAGCATGGAACCTGGGCCTATACCTCACAAGCAGCACATATTATGTGAACGTACTACGGACTACATAACGGAAAATCGCTGCTACGCGCTACGAACTACGTCGTAGTAAATCTCGAATTAAAAATACTAAAAAGTTAAAAATATAATTAAAGAAAAAAAACCTTTTTTAAAAACAAGCTTTTATTATTTGTTAATAAAATGAACTAAACAGTTAAAAATAAATTAACTCTAATAAGAAATATATTATAACACTTTATAAGTTCATTGTAACCTTTAACGATAATTAAGCTTCTTCGTCTACGACAAAATAATTCCATATCGTACATAATTATATATTTTTAACACTAAAACTTTACACCTTAATTATTAAATCTTCTCGTTTTTATCACAGTCCCAATTTTATAAATAAAAGCGTGTTGGCAACATTTAACATGAAATATCTTTGTGGTATATTAAGTTTTGCTGATATTGCCACTGTAATCTAGAGATTATAAAGAATAAACCAACATGCATTTCATTACTATACGCCACAATTTGTAGTGGGCCTATTCACCAAACAAAAAAAAATGTCTCCTTTGGGTTTGGCCCAATAAGAGATACTCTGCCCGTGAATAAATTTGAAAAAATTAGGGCGATATTGCATTTCAATGACAATTTGAAACATCTCCCAGTTCCAGTATCCAGACCACGATAAGTTGCACAAATTGCGGCCAGTGATAACACATTTGAACAATAAGTTTTCTAGTGTTGCGATTGACCAACGCTTGTCAATCGATGAACAAATGTGCTCAACAAAAGTCGGGCACTTTTTGAAGCAATATATGCCGAACAAGCCTCACAAATGGGGTTTCAAATTATTTGTCCTGTGTAGCTTACTGGGATATTCATATAATTTTATAATATACGCGGGTGAAGAAAAAGATGACGAGAGACTACCAAAAGTGAAGTGAACCTGAAATAGGAGTTGTTGGACAAACTGTCATGAGGTTGATCAGTGGTTCCTAGGCAAAGAAAACATATCGTATACTTCGATAATTATTATACATCTTTGCCCCTAATGTATCATTTGGCCACTGAAGGAATCCATTCTTTAGGAACCATACAGCGAAATCGTTTGGGGAAAAGTTGTAAATTGCCTGATAAAAAAGATGTAATGAAAACTTCTATACCTCGAGGAACATATGAAGAATATGTCATCAATTTTAATAATGTGTACATATCTTCAGTTGCGTGGAAGGACAATAAACAAGTTGTCCTGGCATCCACTAACGTAGGTGCAGAACCTGCGGAAACAATCAATAGGTATGACAAAAAATTGAAACGAAAATCCGAAATTACTTGCCCCAAACTCATAAAAGAGTATAATGCACATGGGAGGTGTCGACCTGATGGATTCTCACCTTGGCAGGTATAGGATTCGTATCAAAAGCAGAAAATGGTACATAAGAATATTTTATCATTTTTTGGACCTAACCATCATCAATGCCTGGATTCTTTACAGAAAAGTAATGGGTAAAAGGGAGAAAGCCAGCAAAGATATCATGAATCTTGCAGACTTTCGTTCTGAATTAGCAGACACACTTTGCAAATATTCGACACCTACACCTAGGGGTCGTCCACGTTCTACATCAACTGCAGAAGCTGGCCCGCCTCCCAAGATCCGGAAAGGAAAGCCCTGTCAAGTTTTACCCCCAAACGACGTTATACTCGATGGCGTGGGCCATGAACAAGTAAGAACAACTAATAGGATGAGATGTATGTTTCCAGCCTGCAATTTGAAGACTGTAATTATGTGTGCGAAATGTAAAGTTCATTTATGCGCTAAAAAAAGCAAAGACTGCTTCAATAACCTGCACAAAACAAAAATAAACTAACTAATGCATGTAGTGCCGAAAACGGCACATGTTGATTTTTGCTAAAAATATACATAAATAAATAAATCGGACTTTTTTTATTATTTTCCTCGAATCTAACCACAACATTCTATAAAAAACATTTTTTTCGTATTAAAATAAAAAGTCATGCATTTAAGGGTTAATTAACCGTTTGTCATTGAACTCTTCGGTCACATTTGATAATTTTGAGAAAATTATAGATAATCTAAATTCGTGTAGACTCAATATTGGTATGGATGATTTATATTCAGAATTAACAAATCTCAAAGTAATTTATGAAAAAATATCAGAAGACAAATATTTTCTTGAAATGAGTACTGGCGAAAAGTGGAGCCATTTATTAGTAAACACTTCAGAAGAATTTAAAAACATAACTAAAATTGTCTCATATCGTCAAAGGGTGACTTTTACGGCCATGGAAGCACAAATGCCTCACTTCGAAGACTTTGCGAGATTAAGCGAAGATGACATCATTTTAATAGCACTAGGCACTTACCATTTAAAAACTCGCTAAGTCTTACTGTGCAGAACCTTTTCGAAATGGATTATACTCTATTGAATTATATCGCGAAAATGCATTGAATGATTTGCCAAGATGCAATATAATGACAAATAATGCGTGGCTGATAAGAGCGCGAATCCAATCTAGACATGTTAGATCGCGCATATATTATTCGTATGTGCTAATTGATGGGAATATTACTGATAGACATGCTATTACACAATATTACTGTACTTGCTTAACGAGCAGTCGCACTGTAGAAAGTTGTGCTCATATCATATCCATTATATGGTACAAGGGAATAGGTCGTCACTCAGATTTTAATCTGCCAGATGCACTGTTAGACAGCATTATAATTGACGAGTAAAACATTTAATTTTCATATTTTTCAATAATTATTGAAAAATATGAAAATTAAATGTACCATAATATAATGGATATAATATGAGATAAGTTCTAAGTAGCTTATTTAGAACTTTACTCAGCGTTGTAAAACATGCCTGTTAGCGGCGCGAGAATAAATTGTAAAAGGAAGTGCGCGAGGTATGAGTGGGCAGAGGGGCGACCCCGCCATTTTTTTGCTTGAGAGACAGTGCCATTACCAACACGAGCAGCAACGCGCGCTTCCTTCGCTTTAAAAGTTTTGTGTCCAACCCTACATTTTAAAATATAAATCGTTTTGCTCAGTTCGTCGTTTCTATCTTGATCCACATAATTAACAGTGGTCCATTCGAACCGGATCGCGAATGTTCAATACTCCGCCGCCAAGATCAATGATGGTAAACACCCGCAGTATCTTTAGCAAACAGAGAGAGAAGAAGGAATTGGAGGCAAAGCTAAAATTGGCAACAGAAGTACAGGAAATGCCACCGCCTACACCAGTAAAGAAAAGGGATGATGAACTTGAAGTAAAAAGTTCTTGTGCCGCGAGTGTAGTGAAATCGGAATGAACTGGAAAAAAAATCCGCCTTCACATGCATCACGTCAGTCAGTCAAATCCAAGAAACCGTCATCATCACAATCGATACAAGCCCAAAAAAGAGACTGGAACTAGGGGCAGCCCAGGCGAAGGCGCGCATTGAAATGGAACTCATCGATAGAAAATTAGCGGCAGACCTAGCCGAACTCGAAGAAGAATGGAATGCCTATCGCCACTACATTCATGCTTCTGTCCAAAATGGGGACGCATCCAAAGTTTGGAAATTTCTTAGATCATTGGGGGTCGGTAAAACCCGACAAGAGACAATCCCAAAAGACATAGACATAAATGCAATGAATAATCATTTTACTGCTTCGTCCAATTTTGATAGGACAATAAAATCGTATACATTGAATTATCTTTCTTCTCTTCCGACTCCCAGTTATTCTCCATTTGTTTTTGGTCAGTTCTCCGCGTGTGATGTTAAGAAGAGCATACTATCGATTACTTCCAATGCAGTAGGAAGTGACTGCATCAGCCGTAATATGTTAGTTCCTGTGCTGGATGTTATCCTACCAATCACACCCGCCGAACCCCTTCAGGGCTAGGCAGTCAATTGGACGGGTCCCAGTCCCCGGCCTTGGGGGATCTCCTAGTCGGGGCTGGATGACGGTTTTCCTTCCACAGCTACACACCTAGTGTCGTTAGGGTGTCTCTACACCCTTAGCGCTAGACTGGTCAGGGCCCCGTTCGCACAATAAGACTGGCGACGGGTTTACAAGCTTAGGGCACACCAGTAGGTACTCACCTCCCTGTCTACACCCGACAGGGAGGGTACACACCCCCGGGCCCATCCACCCGGGGAGTTAGGTATAGGGAATCTCACCCCCGCCCCCCGCTATGGCAGACGCCATACTAACCTTTTTAAAAGAGGTCCTCCTCAAGGACCCCGTCTTCCTCGCCAAATATGGCACCAAGTTAGCTGCTTCGGAAGAGATCACCGGATGCCTTAGCGGCGGTGATTTCTTGTGCCATTTGCTTGGCACGAGGGGTAAGGAAAATTCGATAGGTGCTGGTAATCACCGCGAAGGGATCAGAGCCCGCTGGTGGGGCAGCTAGAGCGGCGGGGGCGGCTTTAGGGGCGGGGGTGGGGGCGGCTTTAGGAGCGGAGTTGGGGGCCTTGCCAGCTAAGAAGGCTTATAACGCGGGTGGGCAAAGGCGGGGGTCCTCCCTGGCGGGGGTGGGTCGGGGAGGGAGCGGCTGCGAAGCAGTCGCGAGAGCGGGGAAAGATCGCTGATGGTTCAGCTGATTCCAAGGGCTAGGCCTTTGGGGGCTTAGTCGCTCGGGGAGCTGGGTCGGGGGGTTATGGGGGGGAGATTCCCTTTGTTGGCGGGCGTCCGCACGCTTAGCCAGCTTAGAGGAGGAGGATTTGGGGGCCTTTGGACAGCCGCGGTAGTTGACTGGGTGTCCTGATTGGCCGCACAGGACGCAGCTGGGGGGTTCCGTGCAGAGGGAACGATCCTTGGGACGGGGGCAGTCAGATGTGCCGTGCTCGCCCAGGCACTTAACGCACCTGGGTTTGGCATGGCAATGGGCCTGGGAGTGACCATAGAGCTGGCAGCGGTGGCATTGCCCGACGATGCCGCTCTTTCTGGGTTTTTCAATTTGTAGGCCTGAGAGGCCACAGACAGCTTTAAGCTGGAAGATGGGGTGATATTTTTGCCCTTCGACGGGGGGACAGACCACTAGGATCATGTCGAAGGCGACTTGACCCCTTGCGCGGTGCATGCGGTGGACTTCGGAAACTGGGACATACGTGAACTGTTGAATGAGAAGAACGCGGCCGTACGTGCCTACAGTAACTTTCCCTGCGACGCTAACAAAGCCCATATGCGTTACTTGCAGCGTTCTGTAAAGTCTCGCTTATCGGAGTGGCGTGAAGCTAGCTGGGACAAGATTCTAAGCGATCTCGAGCCTACCCATCAGGCCTTCTGGGAGCTTCAAAGGAAACTCAAATCCCGCGAAGTTGTCCCCATACCACCCCTGGTCCGCCCAGGCAAAACCATCGCTTTCGATGACGACGAAAAGGCCGAGTGCCTGGCCGTCAGCCTCGAAGCTCAATGCTCACCCAGCACTCTACCAGTAGACCAAGCTCACCTCTTAGAGGTCGACGCTGAAGTTGAACGTAGAGACTCCCACCCGTCGAAGACCCTGATGATCCTCTGCCTCCCGTCACTCCAGAGTCTCCTCCAAGTCCAGGATATCATCAAGGGTCTCATAACCAGAAAGGCCCCCGGTTCAGACGGGATCACCAATAAAGTGATCCAGCTCCTCCCTGCCCCCCTAATATTGCTACTGGTCACCATCTTCAATGGCGCCATTGGCAACAACATTTTCCCACAAGCGTGCAAAGAAGCCACTGTCATTGGCATCCATAAGCCCGGAAAGCCCAGGTCTGAACCGACGAGTTACCGTCCTATCAGTCTGCTCAAAGTCCTCGGCAAGATCTACGAGAAGCTTATTTACAAGCGTCTCAGGAGCTTTGCCGAAACAAAGGGCCTCTTCCCCGATGAGCAATTTGGTTTTCGAACCCAGCACTCCTGTGTCCAACAAGTCCATCGCATGACCGAACATATCCATTATGGATTCATGCGCGGTATGATGACAGGTGTCATTTACTTCGACATAGCGAAAGCGTTCGACAAAGTCTGGCACAACGGCTTATTATACAAGCTGGGCTCGGTGTGCCAGACCGGCTCGTTCTCATCATACGAGACTTTCTGTTGAACCGCACATTCCGCTACAAAATCGAAGGAGCGCTCTCGTCGCCTCACCCCATCAGAGCAGGAGTCCCTCAGGGCTCCGTTCTCGCCCCTCTCTTATTTACGCTGTTTACTAGCGACATCCCTAAAGACGCCAAGTCCCAATTGGCTCTGTTCGCAGACGACACAGCCATCTACTACACTGGTCGTAGCCATATCCAACTTCGACTTCGCCTCCAAACCGCAGTCAATACGTTGGCTGCTTGGTTCAGGAAATGGCGAATCGAAGTCAACCCCGATAAGAGTCAAGCGGTGCTCTACTCTAAACCCAGACGTCAACCCACCCCCCCTCCACCAATCACCATGTTCGGCAAGCAGACCTCTGAGTTTGTTTCGGCCTTTCTTCTCAGAGATAGTCCTAGGAAACGCCGCGCTCATCAAAGCATTAATATTAATTCGATCCAGCCTGTCCCCTTGCTGCCCTCTCCCAGCGACGCCCTAAGCCGAGGTTCATACCCCACAGGGGGTGCCCTTAGCGTGCAGTCGCTTAGCATTAATCTAGATGTAACCCTGGCTGGAGGCTTTAAGAATTCTTAAGGCAACCACAGAATAGTCCGGTTAAGTAGTCACGACCTCTCAAGGTCAACTATGAGATGACATTATCTAAAAAAAAAAAAAAAAAAGCGACCAATCAGACTAGGTTCTACGATCGAAGCGCTTAAGACGCTTTAAGACTTAATAGCGATTGTGTTTTATAATTAGTGTGTTTCGAGTTGTTGTTAGTGTTGATTAATTAAAGTGTAACTTTTGGGTGATTTTTATCGGCATTTTTATTGTCACGAACCCGAAGCTCGTAACAATACCATGAGAACCCCATGCATTTGGGCAAAGACGCCACCGTAAAAAAAAATTATCTTGCCAAGATCTATCAATTGAGCTACATTTCATTTTTGTTGATGGGGACTGAGGGGCCCGTGGCTAAATAATAACAGCCGCACAGGTCGATCGGTCAGATTAAGCTACGCTTGCCGCGGTTGGTCTGTGGATTGGTGACCATCTTTACATACCGAGACCCCTGCGTGTCTCGGAAAGCACGTTAAACCGTTGGTCCCGCCTGTCATTCGTCGACTTTTGACAGTCGTCGGGTAGTCAGAAGCCCGAAAGTCTGACAACCAGTCTTACCAAGGGGTATCGTATTACCCAGTAACTGGGTTGTGGAGGTCAGATAGGCAGTCGCTCCATGTAAAATACTGGTATTCAGCTGCATCCGGTTAGACTGGAAGCCGACCCCAACATAATTGGGAAAAGGCTAGGTAGATGATGGGTGGGGACGATTCTGCCCATAGTCCTTTGCAAACGAGTAAGTAATAGATGATATAACAACAAAATCTCTAATATTAATGACATATAACAACGGAACCTATAATTTTATTAATATAGCGATTATTTAATATAATGAACGATTGATATAATTTTAAAATACATCAAATTTAACATCGTTTGACATAACATACAATAAATAAAATCGTTTGACATACCACTCAAAAGATATAAAACTTATTTGGTCTAACTCTAATATGATCACCAAAACGTAAGAAATTTTATGAGCAAAAGCAACAGAGAATTAACAATATACTGCAGCGGCAAAACGAATATTCTGAGTGTGAATTTTTACGAGCTGTGGCTTCTAATTTAAGCTTAAAAAAACAACAACTTTGTATTTTGTTTAATAAATATTTAAAAATATTTTTTCTTTGTTTTATTCTTTGTATATTCTATCGTAGTTATAGGTAATAAATAGTAACCTAAGTAGATATTAAACATAACTAGTAACTGATTACCACCTGTGCTAAGATAGGTCGACGGAGCCCCGCGAAGCGGGGCTCCTATTTCTGGGTGGTTTAAAAAAAAATAACCACGAAGGCTAAGGCGGGAGCTCCGCTCCGGTTCGCTCCCGCCTTAGCCTTCTAACCTAACCTACCTATCCGAGTCGGGGTACTCTGAGTCGGGGTGTTAACCATAATGACGTTTTTTATATATATTAAACGTTAGACCTAATGATTTTCGATTAAATAAACAATATACATATTAAACGTTAGACCAAATGACTTTCGATTACATAAACGTTATATCAAACAACGTTATACTAATTAAGTTTTAGAATAAATAAATGTTATATGTAAAGAAACTATATCAACAGTTGGTATATCTCACGTTTATTATATCTTATGAACGAAAATAAAATGAAATTAGACCAATTGAGTTTATACGTTATGTTATGAGACGCACCCTTTGCAAACGATTAAGTAAATCAGCATATTTGTTATCCCAACTCTCAAAAAAAGTAAATACTGATACACTGATAACAGCCTATCATGGACTAGTCGCCTCAGTTCTGCGGTATGGTGTTATTTTTTTGGGGCAGTCAACAGATCGAGAACGTGTTTTCAAAATGCAGAAAAGATGTTTACGTTCAATGTGTGGTTTAAAACAAACTGCTGCATTCCATATTTTAAAAACTACCCCTACCAGCTTTATACATCCTGGAAACTGCATTATTTGTAAAAATAAATCCACATTTGTTTAAAAAACTATGTGCAGTACAGAAAACACTGATGCGTGCTCAATACGTAAATGAATTATGCCTTGTAAAATGTAAAATTTCTCTAATGAAGAAAAGCTTCTTTGGTGTTGCTCCACAAGTACAATAAAATACCAGATGAAATAAAATGTTTGCCATTACAGAAGTTTAAAAAAACACTTAACGGGTTACTACTTGAAAGGTGTTATTATACTCTAGAGATGATTTTTTTAATGACGAATCTCTGTAATCATAATATAATGTAATTATACCAGTCATCTCAATTTTTTTTGAAAAAGCCATGTTAAAAAGATTACATGACTTTGTACAAAATAAAAAAATTCTAAAACAAGAACAGTTCGGTTTTCGCAAAAACAGTAGCACTTCACTAGCCTGCTTCAATCTGATTAAAACAATTACTGAATCTATTAATGATAGGATACCTGTAACGACCTTATTCTTAGATATGAGTAAGGCATTTGATTATGTCGATCATAAACTGCTTCTTTATAAATTAGAAAAATATGGAATTAGAGGAGTAGCGAATGACTGGATAAAGAGTTACTTAACAGACAGGTATCAGTGTGTCGAAATTGCTAAAATAGTAAATAATGGCAAAAATACAAGCAGATCGAGTTTCAAACTAAATAGATTTGGTGTGCCTCAAGGGAGCGTATTGGGACCATTTTTATTTATAATGTACATTAATGACCTACCTAATATTACTCACCACAAAACAATTTTATTCGCAGATGACACGACACTTGTTATCAGGTGTGAAAATAAAGACACATATGAGACTGACATAAATTTGACGCTTAATAAGACAATTGAATGGTTAAGTAATAATAATTTAAAAATTAATGTGAATAAAACACAAATGATACAGTTCCAAAATTATAGAAGACAACATATTGATTTAAATATAAATTATAAGAACAACAAAATAGAAGAGGTAAGCACTGCTAAATTTTTAGGGTTGATGCTTGATAAGCACTGCAACTGGAAGGATCATGTAGAATATGTTTGCAATAAACTTGATAGATTCGTATATGCTATCAAACGTTTACGACAGACCGTTTCAACGGAGGCGGCACTTAGTGCGTACCACGGATACGTATCATCGGTGCTCTCTTATGGTCTAATGATGTGGGGTAACTCGGTTGAGATTGAAAAAGTATTTCGGGTACAGAAGAAATGCGTGAGAGCAATATGTGGAGCCTGGTCTACAGACAGTTGTAGGCCACTATTTACAAAGTTCCATATTTTACCACTGGTTTGCATGTACATTAGAGAACTATGTGTCTTTGTCAAACTGCATCCACAGTATTTTAGTAAATATTCTGAAAAAGTGGGTAGACATAATAGATATAAATTTGAACTTCTCCGACCTAGGTGTCGGTTGGACATTTATGAGAAGAATGTCTATGTGCAGGCGATAGATATATACAATAAGTTACCAGATAATTTCAAAGAATTGAAAATGACTCTGTTTAGGGAAAAACTTACAGCATGGCTTGCAGAAAAATGTTTTTATACTCTGAAAGATTTTATGACATATAAAGCAAAATGATGTAATTAATTAATGTTGAAATTTCTTATTCTTCCTGACATGGCAACACAACACTTGACAATTATTTAATTTAATACAATAATTAATTATTCATGACATACATTTTGACATTAATATACTAATCAATTTATATTATTTTTAAAATCATTATATTTTGTACAACTTTGACATATTATTTACGCACCATTGTTATGGTAGAATGTGACGGGATGAGAATTACCTTACCACCACTATGTAACCACATTTCTTGTGAATAAATGATTATGATTAATACTGACATATTTTTTAAATTTTAATACCTTACATTAATACTAATCTTTTGAATTGAATTAACATTAAATCCTGATATGAAATAAAATTTACTATAAACTGTAATAAAATTTAATTTGCATGCATGCGTTAATACAAATAAGTAGTGAAATACTTATAATGTTATATTGTAATAAATCATTGGAATTTAATAGTACCCACCCATTATTTGTATTTAATCACATAATTATTTGTATGCCAATATTGGCAAAGCGTAGCGCACTACTAATTTTTAAGATCTTTGTATGTAATTATCTGTTTTACAAATAAAATATTCTTATTCTTATCGCTATTGGAGGGTTGTACCAGATTCCGTATTTTAATGAGCATTATTCTTTGTAACCAGAATGGCACTGTTTAAATTTGATGAAAGAGATGTATGAGATGTTCCAGTAGATCAAATAATAAAAAAACTAGCTGTACCAAACCTTCCTCCTTCCTCCCAAGGAAAAGATTGATGCTTTAGAAAAGTAATTTTTGTAGTGTTCAACTATTTTGATGCATCATATTTATTTTTTGTTGAGAAAAAGATGTCATTTTTAGTTATACGAATTCATGTTGATGCCTATAAGGCATAGAAAGTCATATTTTTGTTTCTATTGTTTGTTGATTTCTTAGAAAGTGAACACTATTAAATAAAACTACCTTAAAGTAACATATGTATATAACTGTGTATATATTTTAGTACATTGTTAACTAATTATTGCACCAACGACAACCCAGTCATTTGCCTGGACATAAAATGTTATGTCCAGGCAATTCACTGTCCAATCCAAAGTTGCCTGGAAGAGATAGCAGAATGCGATAAGGCCGCCCATTGTGTATTTTTTGTGTTCTATCAATGTATTTTTGTTACATAAGTTTCTATAAATAAACTCCTAAAGTTCACCAAAAAGTCAGTTATGTCAAAGACAAACTCAGAAAGCACTCATGAAAGAGTCAATGTGGTACTTCTCTGGATTTCAGACCACAACCTTGTACATGAGTGGTAAGGCCATAACCACTGGACCATTTTTAGAAAAATAGAAAAATAATTATTTTGAAGAAAAAAAAGGAAGTAATCATTTCATTTTAACTGTAGCCTTTTTATAATCGATATTTTTGGCAGAAACATAGTTTCCTTAGATCCCGACAACAAAACAAACCATTTCAAACAATCCAAATGAAACATCCATAATCAACTAAAACTCCATTGCGGCTTTTGAGAAAGAGAAAACAAAAAGTCCACCCGAACCTTACAACTTTTCAGACATGTCGGCAGATTCTTTTCAACATCAGATAATTTTGAACTGTGATATAAAATTGGATTTTGAGTTTTTGTATGGGGAAACTGGCAAAATATCATGATTATTCCTCAGGTCAAGAATAAAACAATATTATGTATGACAACAACAATCAGAATGTCAACGATGTTATTGTTTGGCTGAATAAACAGATCACTCCTCTGGTGCAAGTCAGTTTCAAAAAAAATTTCAACAAAAACAAGTCTTGGTGAATAAAGAAACCTTCGAAGAAACCGTTGAGAAAGTAAATCACTATAAAAAGTTATTACTTCTCAACAGCGAAAAGACTATCTACTCATAGGTAAGTAACAGCTGAGAATCATCTTACCGAAATTTCCATACAACCCAATATTCAAGATATTTTTCTTTTAAATTGCGAATTCTCTGTGCGTACAGACATTATCACGAAATCATTTCAAGAGACCGACAAAAACTAAAAACGCAAGCTCAGAACAAAGCACCACATTTCATATTTTTTTAATAATAGTGCTAGCGTGCGTTTCTAGGGATGTTAAAAAATAATCGATTTTTCTTTTAATCGATTATTATTTTGGTATAATCGATTTTTTTATAATCGATTTTCAAAGTCATATTAATCGATTTTTAATAAATCGATTAATAAATTACGCGATTAAATCGATTTTTATAAATAGCACCATCTATGCGCCGAATGAAAAAACTCGAAGCATTATTAATTGCAAGTTGGTTTATAAAAAACGGCGTCATCTGTAGGTGGTCGGCGTGTTAAGTCGTTTCAGTGTAGTGAGTGAGATCTGAGTTAGGATTATTTGTGTTCTGTGGTTAATAATATGTAAACAATAAAAATGTCTTATCGGAAACCATATAAAAGCGGCTGGCGAAAGTATTTTATAACGAAGAAGGATACTACCACAGCAATATGCATGTACTGTTCGAAAAATTAAAAACTTGTAGTAATACTACAAACATAAGACAGCACATAGAACGAAAACATCCCACTGTCTTACAGGTACCATGAATTACTATATTTTATAATGATTATTACAACATCAACGATTATTATTGTCTGAAAAAGAACAAATATCAATGTAACTAGTTTTGTTTACAGACCTATAAGTGCTTTTTAGGAATTGTTTGATAAATAGGTAACACAAATCTGGGTCCCGATTGCGGTAATTTAGAATATGTTTAAAACGTGCGCGTTTCATCTCTGCTTGAGTTCCAGTAGCAGTCCAGTCGATGCGAAATTTGGTATCGCGGTAAAGTTCACGTGCTAACAAAGATGAAACAAAGATGAAACAAAGCTGGAACGCAAATGGGCTGTAAGCAAATATAAATTTTTAGAGATGCGACTTTAGTATGGATGAATACTGTGCTTTTCGACCGTCGATTTGAAGATTTATGGGTTAGCTCTACTGCGTTTTGACAGATGCTTCAGAAGTTTTAAATTTTTTTTGTTTGTTTTTGTTTTTTGTTTGCAACTCAAAAGTATGCGAGTGTTTCGAAGACATTAAAACTTTAATTTATATCCTACTTGGAAGTGATTTCAAGTGGAAGTGATTCAAGTGATTTTAACGATGAGGAATCTAGTGAAAGAATTTTGTGCCAGTTGTATAGTGGATTTCAACAGCTTTGGTAAGTGAATTTATGTTCAATCTTTAACGCGAATTCTTTGTTAAAAAGATAAACAGAAACATCTGTAGGTTAGATCATGTAACTATGATTTTTCTTTAGGAAATGGAAGAGCGACGCAGGTGCACAACAGTCCGGCAGCTAGAGGTAATGCTCGAGTTCTTGGAAGGACATCGAGACCTCGCCCTCGGTCGGGTGAGATCCAAGGAGGCAAGAGCAGTTGCCCAGCGGCTCTGGCAAGAGTGCGCTGAATTGCTTAATGGCTTAGGGCCTGCAAGGACAGCAAAAGAATGGTCAAAGGTGTGTACTTTTTTAGGTCAAATTAGAATTTAATTGGATTATAATGCTTGAACCTCGCTCTTTCATAATTAATCAAAAGTGTGTATAATTTTGATCATTCAGTATTCATGATGTGGTGGGAAATAGATACCTAATCTTCTATTACCATACAAAATATGAGTCTAAGGACTTTCATATTGTTTACTTCAGTAATCAAAATACTAATATTAAATCTAAATATTCACTTAACAACCAGGCAACTACCGATCTAATAAGATCTAAGGATAAGAATATTATTATTATTTGAAGATTATTAAATAATTAACCATGTTTTAATTTTAGCTGCCAGAAGTGCTCTTGATGAATCCAGGAAGATGGTGATAAAGATAGAGCAATTAAAAGCGCAAACTGCTTTAGAAAATGCACAGGCTGCCAACAAAAATGCTCAAGCTGCACACGAAACTGCAGTGGCAATCAATACTCTGTCACAAAGTTTCAAATTAATTGCCGAGAGTATAGACAGAATGAGTCGGCAGGTAATTTTAGTTTATCTATTTGGGGGGATTAGGCAGTAGTCTACCCTTTTAACTTGAAAGCTCTTGTCCCTTGAAGTAAGTAATAATTACAACAGAATTATTTCTTTTTTTTCAGTACTGTGCTTCACAACAAATTCAGCAGCAGCCAGAATAGGATTTAAATACTTACGTTCTTTTGTTTTTTATTTCAAATTCTTATTATACATACAGTAGCTTTCATTTTTTTTTGGGTAAGTGCTTTCTTTGTGTAGGTGTAAGTTTAGTATAATTTGTTAATGGTTTGCTATACCATTAAATATATCATTTTAATTGTACTTATGTTCTTTTGTTTCTTATTTCTAATTGCTATTATACATACAGTAGCTTTAATAATTTTTTGTTTAAGCACATATGTACTTACTTTATTTGTGTAGGTGTAAGTTTAGTATAATCTTAATGGTTTGTTATACCAATAAATAAATCATTTTAATTGTTGATGTTTTATTTGTAACTTTCATCATTTCCAAATACAGGAAGAAAAATCATCAATTAAATAATTTTTATATTTTCCACAGTATAAAAACATTGGGCATCTTGATTGGGATACTTGATTAGCAAACAAACAAGATAAATATACATATAATGGTAAAAATAAACACTACTTTGTTACTCTTATTTTTAATTTTATAATTGGATGCACTTGATTATTATTAATTTATACATTTGATAATTTGAAATCAATTTTATAATTTCAATAAATCTTATTTGTCTAGAACATTAATTTGCTTTTTTATGAAACAGTACAAAAAATTCTGAATTAATGACCTTTATAGAAATACTATTTCAAATGTAAATAAAATGTAAAGCTATATATGTCTATCTGCCCACAAACGTTGTACAAGGGCATGGCGGCGCGCGCGGCCTAGCTCCAACTCCGAGAGGAGGCTGGCTCCACCGCGCCTACGTTGTCCCTGTTGCGGCGGCGCCAGGGACCTCGCGCCCTCTGTCAACTCGCGCTCTCGTGCCGCCTCGGCCGGTGTTAGGCGAATGTAGGGGAGTCTAGCCCTGTGTGCTATATTATGTAGCACACAGCAGGCATTTGTTATTTTTGCTGCTACGCCCGGGGAATAATGCAGCTTTCGGTCCACCAATAGGCATCTGCAAAAGATAATATTAGAATTATTATATTTACTATTAAGAATTATTAATACTATTAAAAATTGTATGTATGTTAGCCTAGGTTGTACATACCTAAATCTTGCCTTTAATACACCTATACAACGCTCCACTACATTTCTGGCAGATAAATGCAGATCTTGATAATACTCCTCAGGTGTATCCGGAGCTGGGTCTGTCACAGGTATCATAGTATTAGGCCTCAAGGCATACCCTGAGTCTCCTGTAATTGAAAATAGTGTTTGAAATGTTTCTGGTTTTTAAAAATTAAATAAACACAGTAGAAAGTTACAAGCAACATAAAAATAAAATGGATAATTAAGGTACCTAATACTGTATACCTAAAACATAAACATCTTCCCCAGTAATCCTGTGAATCCTATCAAGATATGCATTTAAGGAGTGTTGAGCCCATATAACACTATCATGAGTAGACCCAGGGAAACTGGAATCTACACATAATATATTTAAATTTGAGTCACACATCTGAAAAAAAAATAAAAACTTACTACAAAAGAATTATGAGAGATACTAATTAATGAGCTTAATATTTAAAAATACTTATAGAAATGTCTATAATCTGTAATAGTTTATCATAATTATTTACATTATTACTCACTATTAAAACATTTAGAGAGTGGTACCCTTTTCTATTCATGAATCTCTCTTCATTCTGCTGAGGGCGCACTATGGCCACATGGGTCCCATCGACACAGGCCAGCAGTCCCGGCATTTTATAACGTCTGTAAAACCTAAAAAAACAATTTCAATCAATATTTTCCTTCAAAAGGTATCAACAAATTCAGTATCAATAAATTAAAAGGTATTATTTATACTTACTCTCTTATAACTTGTTCCCTTTCTTGTCGTTGAAAGGGGAAAGAAACATATTTATTTAAAATAGAGGGCTTGTTTAAAGCCATTACCACCTGCCGGATTGCTTTGGAAACACTGGCTTGAGAAACACAGTGATTCCGGTTATCTCCTACAAGAGTCTGATAAGACCCAGAAGCAAAGAATGCTAGTGCAACCAAAACCTAAAACAAAAATACATAAGTAGGTCATGGAGTTTTAGTAGGTATCATAGTTTATGAGGAGCATTCCTTACATCAAATACATGGTTTCTTACCTTAGTTTCCACGTCCAAAGCATCTGAACGTACTGTAGGTAGAAGGTGAGGAGTTAACTCGGAAATCAGCTGCCGAGTAAGGTCCTTGGACAACCGGTATCTTTTTACAAACTTTCGATCAATGAGATCGAAAGCCGGATCACTCTTCCTCGCCAATACGTTCAGCCGCCTAGCCTCCGCACGAGCTACGGCTACGTCGTACGCGTAAGCACATTCTAATAGGTCTAAATATAACATTTTTACAGCAAACACAACAAAATTAACAAATATCACACAAAAACACAGCGAATGTTCGTGAAACGTTTGAGAAAAAGTAGCTTCATTTCAACTGTTCCACAAACGCGCAGTTGCGTTCCGTCTGCGTTTTAACTTCGTTTGAAGTAGATGTCAAAACGACACCGCGATACGAAATCACGTAACGTTTGAACTTCGTTCGTGCTTCATTTGCGTTTCATTTGAAAAAAAATACCGCAATTCGGGCCCTGTAGCAGGTTGATGTGAGGTTAGAGCTGGTATGATTAAAGAATTTACGTTTTCCCCGCCGATGAATACTTATACATACTAAATCCTTTTTAATAGTCGATATTAATCGCTTCTAAATACGAATTTATAAAAAAATAACACTAACAGCTAACTCAATTGTAAACAAACAAATAAGTAATTCGACATTTTAGCAATAGATATATTTTTTTTCTCCAATTGAGGCGAGCAAAAGAATCTAAGCCTATACAGCCATAGCTAATATTATTTATTAATTGCTTTGATTTTTAGTTTTGAATTAGTTATTTTTTATTCATATTATTTTATTTGATTTTTAATCTGATTAATTGTTAATATGAATCTCTTAGGTTTATTATTGGAATATGAAAAGCATGTAGGATTTTAAATAATAGAAAAAATCGATTTTTTCGAAAAAATCGATTATTTATTTTCATTAAAATCGATTATTGACAAATCGTTTAATAATTAAAAAAATAAAATCGATTTTTATTAAATCGATTCTTTTCCATTAATCTTACATCCCTACGTTTCACCGACTGACAATGTATGTACTCTATGGTCAACGTCAGTCGTAGACAGAGAACCAGTGTTGCAAGATCCAATTTTCAAAAATCCGTAGGGCTACGCTCAAAAATCCGTAGAAGTCCGTAGATCGCCCCTAAAGCTAAATAAACCTGACTATTTAGAGATTGACTGACCTTAAACTTAATTCCTCACCGGTAAAAAAACTAAAAAAATCTCCAAAACAAAAAAAAAGGCAATAAAAATTTTATTTAAAAAAAAATTGTTAATTTATTACTGTCCGTGTCGGTGTCACTCTCACGATTCTCAGTAATATTATGTGTAACCTTTTTTGTATCATAATATATTTTTTAATTAAATAGCTCAAAGTGGTCCCTCTTAGCTTCTACCTCGTAGTAGGTGTTTTTAATTGAACTTTTTGTATAAAGTAGTCCTTTATTGATTGTGTATTAAGTTTGTTTCTGGTTTTAGTTTCCATAGGGTTAATAAATTGCAGAAAATAAACACCAATGAATGAATAGTTCATTCTGTTCTAAGTTATTTGCTAAGTTCGACAAAGAACGAAACGCAGTTTGCATCGCAGGACTACCTTTTTCTTTTGGAGTTACCTACGTTTCGTATTAAGAATTTTTTTATTTAATTTGAATTTTATACTATTGTTTGGGTTTGGTAGATGGAATCGAACAAAAATCCGTAGATTTGTGACTAAAATCCGTATGTCCGTAGACAAGACATAAAGTCCGTAGATCTACGGACAAATCCGTAGGTCTGGCAATGCTGCAGAGAACTGTCTACAGTGTCTATCTATCTATTTTTCTATGGCAATGGTGCCGATGTCGACAATTCTGCCAATGAGTGTCTACGTCTACGACGTCAAGCGAGTGTGTGTGAGTGACAGTAAGCTTCCAGTTTCCACAGACCACAGACTAAAGTAGGATGCTTCTGCCTTCTGTGCACAGAATGTTAACGGGTTTGTGTTACCAGCTAAGATAATAATTGAGAGATGTAACCATAGAATATACCACTGGAGAATAAGAACAAAGTCTGTCACTTTTGTGTCGGGTAACGCGGTAAGTACCTATGTACTATAAAACAAAAACGAAAAACTGCTCGCCCAGAAAACGAAGTATAGCAAAATTAAATATTTAATTAAAAACCGTAAATGAAAAAAGTTCGACTTGGCGCGGGAAAAGAGTTCCTGGAAGGATTTGCCCAGCAGTGGGACAGTATAGACTAACAAAAAAATAAATAAAACGTAGAGTAAAGTTAAACAACGTATCTTGACCCCAGGAGCGAAGAGCGGCAACGATTCTGCAGGCGGCAACTGAGCCGGCCACTTGCGGGGGCCAGTTTGCACTGCGTGGCAACGTCGCTTTTTAGTGTTCAAGGATTCAAGTTCATTGTATCATTGACGTAGTGATCCAATTCTACAGCGTTCTTTGCTCAAAATTAAAACTACTTTTTTACCTAATTACTGGACCGATTTCGTTAATTTTTTGTAACATCGTCAGAAAATGCGATAACAAGTATGTGGTACGGACGCCAGCAGGTCAACCTACCCGAAACTGTCAGGTTTTCCCAATCAACATTGAACCTAATGCTTTAGTAATAAAGTCGAAAATCTATTAAAGAAATCTGACAGATTGTAGTAGCTTGATGTGCTGGCGTCTGTACAATTTACTACGTAAATATGATTTCCGTTATAATTTGACATTAGCGAGGTATCGTGAATTATTGGATCCCATAATTAGAAAGATTATGATGTTCCGAAGTGACTATAGTTTTTAAGATATTCTCGGATAATTGTAAAAAGCCTTTGTTTTTCACCATGTTTTCGAGAAATACTATGAAATACAAACTTAACATCTAAGATACCAACCCCTGGTTTGTATCGAAACCATCTATGTATTGTATTCAACTGAAAGACTTGTTTCTATGGTCATGCATGAATAAATATTATTAAAAAAATCGAAGAGGTTACCTACTCTTAACTCTGTGGAAAAAATTGGCTGTGTTATCTCTGTTATTATTCAGTGTTACCAACTTAGTGGATTTTCCACTAAAACTGGTAACAACAAACTGGTGGTTTCGAACCCCCATTTAGTGGCGAAATATTGCTTTTAGTGGTTTGTGGATTGTAGCATCGAGTTTCAATTACTGAAAATGCGATTACTCAACCACTAAACTACTTACACGTTTCGAAATATATTATTTCTGCTATATTTGTAGAGGAAACTTGCGCGGTGGTCCCGTAGAAATCTTAATAACTTTACTTGGATTGACTTAGCTGCGATAACCCGTATTTAATCGTCTCTGTGTATCTTGATGATGTTATAATATATCCTGTCACTGTTGTGTTGAGCTTTATACGGGTGGGACTTAAAAAAAAAAAACTTGAGAGGTGTCAAGGGACCCGGATGGAACGAAGTTCAAAGAGAGAGAGAGAGACAGACAGAGAAACGCGCCCGCTGCATGGCTTACAACTATAGCAAAAAGTGTCGTTCCAACTTTTGGTCTTAATTTTTTCCGCCTAGCCCCCTTTCGCAACGCGTGATATGGAACTTCGTTCCAACAAATGACTGCCAATTCTAATTTCGGAAGTGGGTGTCTTTGGATCTGTATATAAGATTTTTGCCACCGACTTTGGAAATTAAAGTAATTTTTCACTTGATAGTGTCTGTTTTGGAAAACGGTATGTTTTTTGCTGTCTTTCGTAAATACAAAAAATGTTTAGTGGAAAAATTAGCGATTTTATGAGAGTAAGGCCGTTTTTTGTTAGTAGTTTTCTGGTGGTTTTAGAAATTGAATCTGGTGGAGAGCTAGTTTAACTGTTGGCAGCACTGTGATATCAATAGCGTTGCGTTAACAATGAGTCAAAACCGTGCCCAGAAAAAAAAAAAAACAATGTGTCAACTGTCAAAGTTCGCTAATGATGATTTCGTTTCGTTCATCCATTGAAAAAAATGTTGTGATGTGAAACGAGATGGTTTTAATCGATTAAAATTATATTTAAATCTGGTTGCCATAAAACAGCGACGGCTCTAATGGCTTATATAAATAATTGTATCGTTATTATCTAAAGATTCGTGGATCTAGGATATTGCCTGTTTTACCTGAAGGTGTGACTGGTTAAAAACAACTATGTTTATTCGGCAACAGTCTATGTAACACAAAATATAAAATAAAAAAATAAGGAAGTGAAATGCTCTAAAAACAACAGTATGTGCTTCATGGCTGCGTCAAAGAGTTCCGTTTCGACATTAATGCCAGACACAGGCTATTGTGATGCTGATATACTTAACAACATTGTGAGGAAACCTGGGTGTTATATTTATAGTAAATATAAGTCTGAAATTGCGAACCCATCTTGAGCAAGCGTGGTGATCATTGCTCATACCTTCTCAATGAGAAGAGGCTTCCCTGTATAATATAGATGTTGCCTGATGTTGATGGTATTATAACTTTTTGAATGGGGTGTTGTTTTGGTTTAAGTACCAGGTTTGGGTCAAAATATTGATTAGAGGGTCCTCTTAGGAGCTGGCTATCTGTGATTTGTTTGCCTTTTTTGATTCTAAGGCGCTTCTGTCATGGTCATAGGTAATGTGATATTTACTTGAACTTACCTACTAGCAGAGCAAGAGCAGTGGAATGGAAGTGGATAAGAATTATACAGCTGGAATTAGTTTGTTACGAAATGGTGGATTATTTAAAAGAACATAAACTGTTCGTTTTTTTAAGAGTTGATACAAGTATATAAATCACAGTCGGCTGCCTAGCAACGGTCACAGACATTTTTATTAGTGCTATCCAACATTAATAATAGGCAGCAGGAAATTTAATTGACTATCAACAAAAAAAGTAATATGTGGATTTGTATATCTTTGTGACATGAATTATATTTAAGAAATTGACAAAGGAAAACAATTAGTAGACTTGTGATAGGTCTGTTTTTTTTATTTGAACATACCGTAAAGGCGGGTTACTTTAGCTATTTTTTTCAAATCGTCATTGGAAAACCAATACTACTGAAACGCCAAAAGGCAATTTTACAATAGAGACATTTAAAATTTTTTTTTTATAAAACCGTGGCTAACTTTTTTTCTAATTTAGTAATTAAAAAACAGTAAAGGCAAAAAATAATTGTGATACTATTATCTACATGCTGGAATCAAGATTTTCCGCATATTTATTGTAATTCAGGAGATAGCTGTCACTTAAGTACATATGCTCTGTACACTTTGTAAGGAGAAAGTACTTATCTTCATAACAATTTTCAAGTGCGGTTATCGAAAAATACTGACAAGTCACATCCTTTCAAATGTATGAAAGGAAAAAGTGCTAACACACATTACGGGTTGATGTAGTCTCAGGATAAAAATACTTAAACATGACCATGTGTCACAAGACCGTACAGGAAAGTGATGTATAGCATTAAAAGTTGGTACCATTGTTATGCCAAAAATACTTATGTAAAAGATATATATCATTTAAATGATAATTTTTTTTTTCTTATAGGACATTGAAAACATTAAGTAAGTGCTAACTAGTGCTAAGTGGTACTAGTTAGCAGTGCACAAAATAAATGAGAATACTATTGTAATTCCTAATTTGAATTCGACTGCATCTTTTTACTGTACTGGTTGAAAAGGAAAAATAATAAATAAATACAGTTTGCTTAGTAATCACTTTTAATGAAGAATGAAAAAAAGTGTTGACAGTCTCCTTGTCAGTCTTGGTTGCTGGCAAGTCACGCAACACACTACGAATAATAAACGCAACAAAATTTTATTATTAATCTAATTACAATATTATGTACTTACTGGGTAACAATTTGGCACAATTTTCGAAGAGATCAATTTGATGACGTCTAGTAGATTTTAAATACCCGTATAAAAAAAGTAAGTATACAATGAATTATACAATTTCGAAAATAATACATATACGGTATTAAAAATCTACAAGACCTATAATTATTTTTATGGGTAAAATATTTTGTAATTAGTTATTGTCTTCGACATTCGTATCTTGAAGGGAGTCCTGGACATTAACGGCGTTAGGAAAATTTTCATATTCATAGTGAAACATTTCAGGAATTATTTTTGATGTAGGTACAAAATTTCCACAAATCTTGGTATTTTTTCTTCGAAATAGACAATCGGGTTTTGTAAATTTTTTTTAGTTGTAAATTTTTGTTTTTGTTGTTTATTTCTATTTCTTCTGCTGGACCATCTGTCGCCGTTGTATATTTGATTGTAAGTTTTTGTGGCTCCGATTTTTTAAATGTCGCTGTACGTACCTGCAAATTAAATAAAATATAATTAGGTTCCAATACATAGTCTAATGACTATAACGTTATGATCGAGAAAAGTCAACATTAGAATTACCTTAGATATTTTCCCCGTCAAATTTCCTTTAAAATATTTATCTCTGACAACATCCCAACCATAAAAATCTTTGTGTTAATATTTCCACATAGTAAGGCTTAGGATTCTTTCGGGCTAGAGTAAAAACAGTTGCCCATTGTGAAGGTGCCCAAACGATTGTGTTTGTTACGCTTTTTTCTATTACGGCACGGTTGGCGCAGTGGTTAAGCGATTGACTGCTGCGCTGCGTGTCCCGGGTTCGATTCCCGCACGGAACAAATATTTGTATGACCTACATGTATTTGTTCCGAGTCTGGGTGTTTTTCTATCTATAATATGTATGTATTTACAAAAAAAAAAATGTATTTAAGTAGTTTATCAGCCATCTTGTTACCATAACACAAGCATTAGGTTGCTTAGCTTGGGACTAGATGGCGCTGTGTGAAATGTCCAAGGATATTATTATTATTACTATTACGGAATGCATCGAATCCACTGGCATGTAACTATGACCAGGTAAGAGATAATTAATTTGAATGCTGACAATGTTCTTGCAATTTTGCAGACAAGTGTGAATGCATGCAAGAACAATTTTATTTTTGTTTTGTCCGGGGCAAGCATCGCTGTAAAACAAAACATGTCTGACTGACCCACGATCGTCTACCATCTTGATATATTTTTCTAAGATGGTGCACACTTCATTAGCTCCACGTTTGCCTTCTGTCTCAGTCCAAGAATAACAATAGCCTTCTCTAGTTCTGGACTCATAAAAAGTAAGATTATATACAGCCAATTTGCGACTGTAGTATAATAACATACTTTGGCCATACGGCGTATTTAGAACTTTTTGTAAATCAAAGGACACGCAAAGTATGTTTTCATCTTGAATTTTCTGATATGCTTGAAATCTTTCATAAGTTTCTTCTTTATCTTTAAGATGTGCCAGTTTTTCTTCCATTCTTTCTTCTTCTCTTTCTCCATTTTCTTTTTCGAAACGCACACACTTAGCACATTTATCTTTACGCAGGATATGAAATCCTATATTAAATTCTCGAAAAATATTCTGAAAATCTCTTTCTCCCACTATCTCTTTATCTTCACGTGTCATTGTTTCCTTGTAAATTTTATACAAATTAGCCAGACTTCGGAATTCTTGAGGAAGGTAAAATCTTTTTGAATTTTTGCGACAATAATGCGACGGTAAATATGGTAAGCTTTTGATATAATTCCTTGTTTCCTCTAAGTTTTTCTCTGCAGTTTTGTTTGATGGAACATGCTTTCCTCTTGAATCTTCTTTAGATGAGCCGTGAGTGGTTTCTGTAACAATATTGTATAAATATTTTTGCTTGATATCTAGCGTGTTCAATAAAAACTTCAAACAAACTTTTCTTTTTCCTTCGCCTTCGTTAATGAAATATTCAAAGGTGCATTGCCTACGACTTTGGTCATCTATGACACGCTTTCTCTTAATTTCCGTCTTTTTAGACTTGCTCACTAACCAATCTCTTCGTCGCTCATTATTAAGACTCCGATAGTGATTAAAAATAGCTTGTCTCTTATCTGAACTTATATTATAGCATTCGTTATGGCAATTTCCAAGTACACATGTGTTACTTTTAATTTTTTTCTCTGCTATGACTTTTCCCGATATAGAAGTATATTGCTTACCACTATTTATTAGATGGCTTCTTAGTTTATTCTTGTTAATTAAGTTTCTTGTTTTTGTGTCAGTTTTGAACGCTGTGGTACTACTAGTTTCACTGTCTTGGTACATTTTGTTTCTTTGCTCTTCTATAATGAGCCTGGCTGTCAACTCCGACAGGGTTCGCTTTTCTATTTGCACAGAGTCCTATGCAGACACAAAGTGTCGAAACTTTTCACCCAGCGAACTTATGATTTTTGTAACAATCATGTTTTCAGCAATCTCACCTTTTGCTTGCCTTATTTGTGCGACGATTGTTTCTATCTTTGCTATGAATGTTGATACATCTTCCGTACCATTATATTTTTCTTCGAAGAAACGCTGTTGTAATATGTGGAGTGAAACATCAGATTTTTGTTCATAGATTGTGTTTAATTTGTTCCATATTTCTTTGGCTGTTTCACAATTCTGCACATGCAGCATAGCTGTGTTACCCAATCTGCTTACGATGACTCCTTGGGCCTTCGCATCTAGCTTCTTCCATGTGTCTAACTTTGAGTCATCTTTTTCGAGGCATGTTGATGAGCCCTCCACCAAGTAACATTTACCGCCTTTAATATAACTTTTACTTGAAATTTCCATGTATGCCAGTTACCGGCATTTTCTAACAACAGACGATTTTTTTTTTTACCGACGCTACTGCTTGACCGCAGAATCACACCGCCGTTTGACCACGGCTGCCACGCAATAATTCCTGTATTTCGCTCCGCGAGACTGGGCCCATAACCTTTTGAGGTTAATAGTTGCAGGTGGAGCGAAATAAAAGGGTTTTTCTATTATACTTCTGTCAATTTTTCACCACACTCATTTTTACTTGTTCCAGGTGTATGATTTTCTACATTATTTTGAACTATCTCGACTGTTTGTTGCAACCACTTCTGTAAATTTTTCAGTATTTTTTCTTGTTCCTGTTAACAGACGTTTAGGAGGAATGGGGTACGTAGCACTTGGCTGGGGTTTTTTTTTCATTTTCACAATTGGACAATTATCCGGGGAATCTGAATCTTCAGGCGAATATACTCTCTTGATCTTTCTTTTTCTTTTGATGACTTCATCATCCGAGTCTAAATTGGAGGTTTCTTCAGCTTTTTTTAAGTGGAGACGTGCCTCATTATAAGTTTCTGAAATTATAATGCATGTTTTTTAACTAGTTTGAAAATTTTAACTAAGTTTGAAAGGACTAGTGAAACCCACAAGTTTAGTATAATTCTTAACTAACTTATGTAGCGAAAAAGGACATACCATATCTTTTAAGAACTTTTATTTGATATTGTGGCCATGATTTATCGGAGTCAACCATTTTCCTTAAAATTTGTTTTTCATCTCCTCTGTGCGTACATTCGGGTAGTAGCAAGAATTGCCATGTGGGTTTATCCACGTTGATAGGACTATTCCGGGAGCATCATCTTCATACACAAATGTGACAATGACGAAGCTTGGAGTGTCCATTATGTTGAATCTTGAAAAATACATTGTGTTGTTGAATGAAATTTAAATATGTACATTCGTCCTTCACTTGTTTTTCTTCATCTACTGGTAACTGAGACAAGGCATCGGCAGCGTTCCTATGACTAGGCACATATTCTATTGTATAGTCATAACCGGCTAAAATGATTGCCCAACGTTGCATCCTAGCTGCCATGACCGGTATACCTGTTTTGTCGCCAAAAATGGTAACAAGCGGATTATATTAATAATAATAATATCCCTGGACATTTCACACAGCGCCATCTAGTCTCAAGCTAAGCAACCTAATGTTTGTGTTATGGTAACAAGATGGCTGATAAACTAACTATTATGATCCGTCCTTAATATAAATTTTCGCCCGTATAGATATTGATGAAATTTACGCACACCATAAATTATAGCTAAAGCTTCTCGTTCAATTTGTGAGTACGCTCTTTCAGCTGTATTAAGTACACGTGACGCGTAAGCCACCGGGCGTTCCTTTTCTTCTGGACAGATATGTGAAATGACAGCGCTTATGCCTACACTACTTGCGTCTGTTGTTATTACCAGGGGCAACTCAGCTGCATAGTGAGCTATCACTTTACTAGACACCAACAGATGCTTCACTTTATTAAACGCTTGTGTACATTCTGCGTTCCATTCATACCAGACATCCTTTTTTAACAATCTATATAAAGGCTCTAATATAGTACTTATATTCGGCACAAAGGCATAATATATTACCAACCCTAAGAACGATCGTAATTCCATAATATTTGTAGGTATAGGTGCCTTTTTAATCGCATCTACTTTTTCTGGACATGTATGAACACCTTGCTTACTAATCACAAAGCCTAAGAATGTTACGGAATCCGCGAAAAACGTGCATTTTTCTTTCTTAATTCTCAAGCCATATCGGCGCAATCTCTCAAAAACTTCACGTAATGTATTCAAATGCGTAGGAGTATCTACTCCGGTCAGAATAATGTCGTCTAAAGAGATACCTACTTGCGGCATATCTGCAAAAAGCTGCTCTAACTTTCGTTGAAAAATTCCTGGGCTGGATGCTAACCCGTAAATTAATCTGTTATACATAAATAAACCTTTGTGGGTGTTTATAACTGTATACTTTTTCGACTCGTCTAATTCAAATTGTGCATACGCTTATGTTAAATCTAATTTTGTAAATTTTTCCCCACCGTGTTATTTTGCAAGCAGGTCTTGTACCTTTGGTAAAGGATAGTGGTCCACTTCTAAACACTTATTTAATGTCATTTTAAAATTGCACATACCCTTATGGTACCATCCTTTTTCATTACCGGTACGATAGGTGTAGCCCAGTCCGATGTGGAGACCGGCGTGATGATTCCGTCTCGCACCATCTGATCGAGCGCGCGCTCAACCGGCTCCCGCAGTGCATATGCGAGCGGCCGGGCGCGCATGAATATAGGCCGTGCACCCTCTCGTAAGCGAAATCCTACTTACCCACCGGTGAAACGTCCCAAGCCATCTTTGAAAACTTCAGAGTACCGGGAACTGAATTCCCTTACATCAAAAACATTGTTTAAACAATTATTTATTTTAAGTACATTGCATACTGGGACAGGTATACCTAATTCATTAAGCCAGCATCTACCTAATAAATTAGCCTTTCCGCTTTTTATCACATACAAGTCTAACATCTTTATTTTATTTTATTTGATAGGAATAACAAACAGCAGTATATTACATAGTAGGCACATAATATAATAAAAAGTAACAAATACACTACTCAAGACGTTATCCACAGATTACTATACAGAATAGCTAGTTGATAGCAGAACAAATAAAAAATTAAAAAATCACTTAATAGCTAAATTCCATATGATCTCTTAAAATAGTCGTAATGTTACGAGCTTCGGGTTCGTGACACTAAAAATGCCGATAAAAATTGACGAGACGTTTACTTTTTCAGCAGTACAGTTACAGTTTACAATAAAACAAAATAGGTACAGAGTCACACACAGCCAAGTCCGCTCGGACGAAGGCTGGGGACCTAGTCCTCTAATCCAAAAAGAAAATACTAATTACGGCTAGTAACCAACTAACAGGGGTGTTCTACGTGACCTTTCCAAGTAGGATGAGGATCCGCGGATGCACCTTACTGCTGGTCAGGGAGTAGCTTAATTAAATGTGGAGGTCGCGTCACCCCCGCAAGGGGGTGAGGCGAGCGGTGCCGGGGCGTTGCCCCCCGGCCGCGGAACGCGATACGGTGGCCCGTAACTACGGGCCCCTCATTTGGTCCGCAACAAAGGCTTTATAGCCTGTCGAGCGCGCGTGAGTTGCGCGCGCCCGTGTGAGTGATTGCTATGTGTTTTTCTGTAGGCGCGCCACGACGCCGACTCACGGCGCCGCTTTTTTCACGACACCTCAGCGGTCTGTCCCCGCCAGGTGAGACCCCCAGTTACCTGGGGGAGGCCCGGCGGGGGATGACCTGCGACAGAGGTGCCGACTCGACGCTACTACAGAATATAGGTGTATTGCACCCGCTCGTCCCGTTTCCAGAGCTAGCCGGTTACGTTCCGAGCTAAGGTGCAGTCGTGTGTGTGTGGGCGGTAATGTATTGTGTAACACCGCCCAGTGTCTACGCGTATCGCGGCCCGCGCTGCGCCTACGCGTGTGTGTTTAGGCGTCTGTATAGTTAGTGGTTGTCTGCGTTCGCTGCATAACGTGCCTATATTAACTTAGAACACGCTATGCAGCGAGTGTATGTAATGTGTGTAGAGTTCATTTGGGTCTAGTGAGCCGCGTGTAACCTGGATGCGGCTCACTAGAGGCGTCAGTCCGGTGGTGTGGGGTCGTCGTCCGCTACCAGGTCGCGGGGCAAGGGTTTCGCGTCGGGGGGGCGCGCGTGCCAGGGCGCAATGTCTTGGACATGCGGCCAGAAAGATGCGCCGGCACGCGCGAACATTCCCTTCGCGAGGCGCCGCACAAACTCATCCAGGCTCTCAATCCCGAGGTCGCGCTGGATGACGTCATTCCTCACGTAGCGAGGAGCGTCAACTATTGTCCGCAGCGCAAGATGTTGTTGCGCGCGGAGCGTTCTTCGGCTCGACTCGCTCGTGAGGGCGAACCAAGCGGGTGCGGCGTACGTCAAAATCGGGCGTATGTACAGTTTGTACACGCCCAATTTGACGCGCGCCGGGATGCGGGACGAGAGCACTGGTTTGAGTAGGTGGCGGGCGACCCTACCCCGTGCGGCGACCGAGCGGACGTGCGACCCCATTGTGAGCCGACGATCTATGGTTACCCCCAGGTACTTGACCGAGGGCGACCACGCGATGTCGGCTCCTTAGAGTCTCAGGGGTGGTGGGAGGTGCGAGTATCCGGTGATAATCGCCTGCGTCTTACTCACATTCACCGACAGCCGCCACTTTGACAGCCACTCTGGAAGCAGGTCTAGCGCGCGCTGCATCTTGACGGCCGCGTACTTCGCGTTGAGCGACGTAGTAATGTACGCGGCGTCGTCTGCGTACAGCGCGAGCATTGCCTCCGAGGTAGTGGGGATGTCGTCGGTGTAGCGTGAGTAACACGCTGGCGACAGACAGCTGCCCTGCGGCACACCCGCGAGCACCGGCCGGGCGCCGGATAGCGCCCCGTCGACTACCACCCTGAAAGTCCTGTTGGAGAGAAAGCTAGAGACCACCTTTGCCGCGCGACGGGGCGCGTCGGTGGCGGCCATCTTATAAATAAGGCCGTCGTGCCACACACGGTCTAAGGCCTTCTCCATGTCGAGGAATACTGCCACCCCGTATTCCTTCTTGTTAAGAGCAGCTGTGAGGTGGTGCAGTACCCTCGACAGCTGGAGCGTCCTGCTGTGCTTTAATTAAATGAGTCGCGAGATCGCGTCACCCCCGTAAGGGGGTGAGGCGAGCGGTGCCGGGGCGTTGCCCCCCGGCCGCAAAATGCTTTGCGGTGGCCCGTAAACACGGGCCCCTCGTGGTGTCAGCAACGAAGGCTATAAAGCCTGTCGAGCGCGCGTGAGTTGCGCGCGCTCGTGTGAGTGATTGCAATGTGTTTTTCTGTAGGCGCGCCGCGACGCCGACTCACGGCGCCGCTCTCTTCACGACACCTCGGCGGTCTGTCCCCGCCAGGTGAGACCCCCAGTTACCTGGGGGAGGCCCGGCGGGGGACGACCAGCGACAGAGGTGCCGACTCGACGCTCCTACAGAATAAGGGTGTGTTGCTCCCGCCCGTCCCGCTTCCAGAGCTAGCCGGTAGCGTTCCGAGCAGTCGTGTGTGTGTGGACGGTATTGTCTTGTGTAACACCGCCCAGTGTCTACGTGTATCGCGGCCCGCGCTGCGCCTACACGTGTGAGTTTGGCGTCTGTGTAGTTTGTGACTGTCTGCGTTCGCTACATAACGTGCCTATATTAACCTAGAACACGCTACGCAGCGAGTGTATGTAGTGTGTGTAGAGTACAGTTGGGTCTAGTGAGCCGCGTGTAACCTGGATGCGGCTCACTAGAGGCGTCAGTCCGGTGGTGTGGGGTCGTCGTCCGCTACCAGGTCGCGGGGCAAGGGTTTCGCGTCGGGGTGGCGCGCGTGCCAGGGCGCAATGTCCTGGATATGCGGCCAGGCAGATGCGCCGGCACGCGCGAACATTGCCTTCGCGAGGCGCCGCACAAACTCATCCAGGCTCTCAATCCCGAGGTCTCGCTGGATGACATGGTTCCTCACATACCGAGGAGCGTCAACGATTGTCCGCAGCGCCAAGTGTTGTTGCGCGCGGAGCGTCTTTCGGCTCGACTCGCTGGTGAGGGCGAACCATGCCGGTGCGGCGTACGTCAAGATTGGGCGAATGTACAGCTTGTACACGCCCAACTTGACGCGCGCCGGGATGCGGGACGAGAGCACTGGTTTGAGCAGGTGGCGGGCTACCCTGCCCCGTGCGGCGACCGAGCGGACGTGCGGCCCCATTGTGAGGCGACGATCGATGGTTACCCCCAGGTACTTGACCCGGGGCGACCACGCGATGTCGGCTCCTTGGAGTCTCAGGGGTGGTGGGAGGTGCGAATAGCCAATGACTATCGCCTGCGTCTTACCTACGTTCACCGACAGCCGCCACTTCGACAGCCACTCGGGAAGCAGCTCTAGCGCGCGCTGCATCTTGACGGCCGCGTACTTCTCGTTGAGCGATGTAGTAATGTACGCGGCGTCGTCTGCGTACAGCGCGAGCGTCGCCTCCGAGGTAGTGGGGATGTCGTCGGTGTAGCGCGAGTAACACGCCGGCGACAGACAGCTGCCCTGCGGCACACCCGCGAGCACCGGCCGGGCGCCGGATAGCGCCCCGTCGACCACCACCCTGAAAGTCCTGTTCGAGAGAAAGCTAGAGACCACCTTTACAACGCGACGGGGCGCGTCGGTGGTGGCCATCTTGTAGATCAGGCCGTCGTGCCACACACGGTCGAAGGCCTTCTCCATGTCGAGGAATACTGCCACCGAGTACTCCTTCCTGTTGTGAGCGGCTGTGAGGTGGTGCAGCACCCTCGACAGCTGGAGCGTCGTGCTATGCACCGCCCGAAACCCGAATTGCTCCGGGCGCGGCGTCAAATGATGCTGGAGATGTCGCAGCAGGAGTGCTTCGAACACCTTGGAGACTGTCGGCAGCAGGGTGATCGGCCGATAGCTCTCCGGCTTCAGGATATTCTTTCCCGCCTTGGGCAGCATGATGACGCGCCCCTCCTTCCACGAGGTGGGAAAGGCCCCGGTGCGCAGTATCGCCCTAAACAGGCGCGCCAGCGCCGCTACCATACGGTACGGCAGGTGGCGCAGTGCTGTATTGGTGATACCGTCAGCACCTGGGGCCCTTCTGGGCCTCGTCCTAAGGATGGCGCGTCTGACTGCGCCAGGCGAGAAGAAGATTGGATCTTCATCGGGAGCTATCGGCGTGGCGAAGTAGTCTCCTACGTGTTTCTCGACTGCTGCGACATGGTCGGTGTCGCTGGTCGGGTTAGGGCGGAACTGACGCTCCAGGTGTTCGGCGAAGACCTCCGCCCGGTCCTCCGCTACATATCTTAGCGCCCCGTCGCTGTTTTGCAGCGGTCGTACCGGGGCTGGGGTATTCGTCAATTGGCCGCAAAGTTTGTGTAATGACGGCCAACTGTCCGCCGTGGCGTCGATCTTATCTTCCCAGCCCGCGGCGGTGTGCGCCTTGAGCTCGGCCTTGACCTTCTCCGCGAGACGATTCAGCTGTGTCTTCAGCGTCGGGCATCTCAGCTGTTGCCACTGTTTGCGAAGGCGCCTCTTCTCGGCGATCATCGCTTTTAGGCGCGCCGGCAGGGGCGGCAGTAGCCCTCTCCCCTGCGGCTGCGTGCTCGTCGCCGTCTGTAAGGCGCTCTGTATGCAAACAGTGACGTCATCTGCCATCGAGTCAACGTCCGCGGAGGTAGTAAGTGGCCGAGTCGGCGTGGTGGTCTCTACTTCCTCTGCGAACTTGGTCCAATCCATGTGTCGGCGTGGCGCTATGGGTTTCAGTTGGGTCGGCGTCCCTGATAAGACGACGAGTACCGGTTGATGATCCGATTGTAACTCGTCGTCTATCACTTGTTGCGTGATCTGACGGTGTAGCCCTCGGTGGACTACGACGTCCAGCACGTCCGGCATGTTCCGTACGACGTCAGGGTAGTGGGTCGGTGCCTCTGGGCCGGACACCGTATAGCCGAAGGCTTCCGCGTCCGCGAAGAGCCGTCTCCCCTCGGTATTCATTTGCATTGAATTCCACGCCGGGTGCTTGCAGTTTAAGTCGCCGGCGAGAATAGTGGCGCGCGGCGTGCCGACAAGTAGGGCACGCAGCTCAGCTAGGTTCAAGCGAGCCGCGGGCGGTTTGTAGCACGCATACACGTTAATGTCCTCGCCGGCTACATGTAGCTGCACACCCAGCGCGTAAAAACTGCTGAGTGACGGCAAGGGGAGTTCTTGATGGACGACTCTCCGCCTCACAAGTACCGCCAGACCACGGTACCTTTGGTGAGCCGACCGTTCGTCCTTCCTGTAAACGAGATATCCCGGGAATCTGACCTTGTCCTCTGGTCCCAGGAAAGTCTCGCTTATTAGCGCCACGTCGACGTCCTGTTCCCGAAGGAGGTGGCGGAGGGGGGCGACTTTATCCCTTAGGCCGCGGGCGTTCCAGTGGATCACCCTCAATGGTCTAGCCATGGTACAGCGTCAACAGCGTGGCCAGACCATCAAGGATGACCGTTTCCACGTCCTGCCCCTGCCTTATGGCCTTTATAAGGTCCATAAGCAACTGTATGGCACAGATCGTGAATTCCTTCTTCTCGGGTTGGCTTCTTGTTATGTTTGCGCCGGTGGCGCCGCGGCTCGGTTTTGCTGTGAACTGTTGTTGTTCACTTTGTTGCCGCGGCGCTGTGCCGGCGCTAGTTGTTGCTTCGTTCTTGTTATCCGCCTTCACGACCTGTGTCCTGGGTAAGGCAGGGGTGGCCGTTGGGATCTCTTGCTCGGTCGCTGGGGGGGGGGGGGGGGGTTCTTACCCCGTCCTTTCCCCCTGCGTCCCTTCTTCCTCCGCCTAGAGGAGGAGGCTTGGGTCCTCCCTGTGGGCTCGTTGGCCGCCGCCATCAGCGTCGTGCCTTGTTCGGCCTCCAGTGGTGTGTCTAGCGGCCGTGTCTCGGCCGCTTGTGGTTGGGGCGTAGTGGCCGTGATGGCGGCGGTCCCCGCTCGCTTGTTCCGTATCTCTCGCTGAAATACGGGGCATTTCATATTGCACGCGGGGTGCGGGCCCCCACAGTTGGCGCAGGTGGCCGGCTCTTCCCGCGGGCGTGGGCAGTCGCGCGCCGTGTGCTCGCCCCCGCATCTCACACAAGCGAGCGGGCGGTGGCACATATGCGAGCTGTGCCGAAAACGCTGGCACTGTGCGGGCCCTCGTTTTCCACGCCAAGCCTCAATCTTGACACCCCGCATGTACATGAATACGGTGGTGTCATAGATTGCCCGGACGTCTGGTGTCTTTTTCAAGATTGCGTGAAATACGCAACCGGGTCTTCCTGCCGCCCCCTTAATGTGGCGGACGTACTCCGGCTGGTATCCCAGCGTCCGGAGCTCCTCTTCAATCTCCTTCGGGTCTGTATCTGCAGGCAGCCCCCGGATGGCGATCTTCAGACTTTGTTCCGCTGGTAGCGAGTAGGCGAACCAGGAAACTCCGCTGTCCTTTTCAAGGCCCGTCAAGTACCGCTGGACCAGCCGGTACTCCTCCTCGCTGTCTGGGGTGAAGCGTACTCCACCCCCGTATGGACGAGCGTTCGGCGGCCGGCCCAGCTTGGCACTGATGGCCCTGAAGTGTGTTGCCCAGTTCGGCAACTTCTCTACTACCAGCGGAGGGTAGCGTAGCTTCTTTCCCGGCTTTTGCTTGGTACCGGGGCCGGGGACGGCAGCTTGCTGCGCATCGGATGCATCGGGGGCGGGGGGTAATGATGGTTGAGTACTTACCCCCGAGGTTGTTGGCTGTGGTGACGGTGAGCGCGGCGGCGTACGGCGCGCCACCGCGGCGAAGGTGGGCGACGGAGGCGCGCCCCGACCCCGCGGCGCGCTCTCGCGCTGTGGCCGCGGCGGGTCGAGGCAGTACCTCTTCGCCTCTTCCTCCTCGTCGTCGGTGCTTCTCCGCCTCCGCTGGGGTCTGGTTCCGAGTCGGAGCTCTCGCTCGAACCCGAACCCCTCCGGCGACGGTGTTGGTGATGGTGGCGCCGGCGACATCATCTCGGCGTCTCTGGCTCCCTCGGTGGACAGCTGGCCGGATCGCGGGGTCGTGTCTCGCGACACGTCTGCGCGACCGGACACGGCCGAGCCCACCGATGCGAGCGACGCACTCGACCCCGCGTTCGACGAGCACGCCGAAAGCATGGCGGGCGAGTCGTACGCCGAGGTTCTTGGTGGCGCCGGCGAGTCAGGTCCTGGGGCTGCGGTGGTGGTGTGTGCCGGGCGATAATGCGGCTCGGCACTTGCTGGCCGCTCCTGCTCCGCTGTCACCGGCCCCGCCAGCAAGAGGCGGGGGCCGGATGTGGCGGTGCGCGAAGCTGGCGCGGCTTGGGGCTTCACTCTTGGCTCGGGCACAGGCGGTGGCACGATACGCGGCGGCGCGGCGCTACGAGCGGGGGGTGCGCGGGGTCGCGCGGACGTTCCCGGGGTCGGCGCGGGGGGCACTTGGATCGCGGCGGCGCGCGCAGCGGGCGCGGCGGTGCGCACAGCGGGTGCGGCGGTGCGCGCGGGCGCAGGCACTCGTGCCGACGACACGGTGGCGCGCGCATGCGGTGCGCGGCCTGGGTTCGCGGCAGGCCCCGGGGCCTGTATGGGCACCGGGCGGAACACGGCGGGGCGGACGGGTACCGCGGGTTGACGGCTCGACGACGGCGGTGGCGCACCGCGCGCAGGCGCCGGGGCCGTCGGTGGGCCGGCAGCTACAGCGGCTCCCGTTCCCCCCCCCTCTCCTTCTCTCCTCCTCTTCGGGCTTCGTGGTGGTGGTGGGTCTCCCAGCACGACCGGCCGACGGCGCACCGGACGACGCATCGCCAATGTTAGGCAGAGACGTCGCCCGGTCCAGCGTCGGGCGGGGCTCCTCGTCCTCGGTGTCGCGGCCCAGCGAGCCACGCACACCGGGTTTCTTCGACATCTTTGTTGGGTGTGATCCTCCGCGATCGCTGCGGCGGCGGTCCGCCGAGCGGCAGTGGGTGCTCCCCCTGTGTTTGCACTAGTGTTCGCCTAGTACAAACACAAGGGAACCGGTTAAAAAGTTACGATCCGCGCGGCATAACTAGTAAGAACACTCCGGACTAGTTTGCGGTATGAGTCATACCGCAAACTAGTCCGGAGTGTTCTTACTAGTGATGGTCGTTGAATGAACGAACTAGTTAATTCGACCGTCGACGTACTGTGAACGAATCGACGGTTCACCGATAAACGATGGACTAGTCGAATCCGTAGACGCCTCAGACGGCTAAACTGAAACTCGCAACGCGACGGGCGACGCGACGACGAGATGGGCTAAACGAGAACGAGAACGTAGACTGGTACAAATTCATTCCACCGTTGAAATATCGTGCAAACAAATTTGAACTCTAAATCTATTACCAGGGAGTTGATATTTGTCCGGGGCGAATGAAATTATTGTTGTGCTATGTGAAGAAAAGGATGCCGCGTATGGTAGTTTTGCGTGTGCGAAAGAGAAAGGCGATGGACTGGTCGAACTGTGCGAGACAAACCAGTTTTTACTTACCTATTTGTTATTATTTACGTAGCTTTCTACTTGTTTTGATTTTTAAAATTCACTGTGTGACTAATCGCGCTCCGCGCTCCAGGTCAGAGTTCAACCGTTTTCGAATGTTTGCGAATTCAACGATTAACTGGTTTTGTATATATTTAATTAATGTAAATATTTGTAAAATTGTAAATAAATAGTTTGCTAGTTGATAATTGAACTTATAAAAAGTGTGTGTGTGTAGTGAACGTTTTTAGTGTAATAAGTAAAATGGCTGGACGTAATAATTCAAGTGAGTTATGGCATCACTTCGAAAAGGATGTCTCTAGTGGAAAAGCGTCTTGTAATATATGCAAAGAAAAATTGGCATATAAATCCACTACAGCGAATTTGAAAAGCCATTTAAAAAGGAAGCATGTTTCGATTTTTTGTTCGTTACCGTCGCAATCGCATGCTCAGGCTCAGACTTCCTCTGTACCTGACGTGCCACAACTACCACAAGAGGATCCTACTCCCAGCATAGGCTTATCAGGTTCGAGCGGTCCTGACAATGCTGTAAAATGCAAGCGGCAAAAAATTATGGACTCGTATGTAAATAAAAAAATAAGTGTTGAACAAAAAAAACAAATAAATTTAGACTTGCTTGATTTGTGCATAGATAGCTTCCATCCATTCTCTATTGTCCAAGAAAGAGCTTTTCGTAAATTCTGCCGGTGGATACCAGGATACCAACTACCTACCCGGAAGACGCTGTCTAATTCTGTTATGCAGGAGGTCTATGTTAAGACTTATGATTTAATACAAGTTCAGCTGCAAAAAGAAGTTCGTAGTATATGTTTAACTGCCGACATGTGGACCTCCTTAAAAACGGAGAGCTACATTGCTCTTACTGGACATTATTTGACAGAAGAGTTAGAATTTAAAACTGTCCTGTTAGGATGCTGTCAATTTTCGGGTCACCACACAGCGGAGAATATCGCCGCAGAAATCGGAGAACTTGCCGACAAGTTTGACTTAAAAAATAAAGTTAATTTTATGATCACAGACAATGCTTCCAACATTGTTAAGGCTGTGAAAGAAGTGTTGGGTTGGAAGCATTTTGGCTGCTATGCACACAGTCTGAACTTGATCGTCGAGCACGCGCTTCAGTTGACTAAACCTCAAATAGACAAGGTGAAGCGCATAGTTGCGTATATTAAAAAAAGCACCTTGGCATCAGAGAGGTTACAAAAATATCAGGTGCAACAAGGTCAAGAACCTAAGCGACTGACTCAAGCTGTCGACACTCGATGGAACTCTACATATTTCATGTTAAAACGATTTGTGGAGCTCGAAGATGCCATCCGATCGACTTTGGCTTTTGCGGATAGAAGTTTGCCTTTTATAAGCCCAGAAGATTGGACACTGTACAATCAACTGTGTCAGGTATTGCGCCCCTTTGAGGAAATTACTTCTTCAATGAGTGGGGAAAAATACGTAACCGGGAGTTCAGTCATTATTGTGACGCGGTGCCTAAAAGAAGCCTGCTCAAAACTTTACGAGATGACTGATCACGGCCGTCTATCACGCGAAGCAAGCGATACGGTACTATTGCTAAAAACGGGCTTAGAAGAACGGTTTAAATTCGTTGAAACTAGTGGTACATTTGCGTTGGCCACTTTCATGGACCCTCGTTTTAAAATGCAAGGGTTTTCAGACCAATCCGAGGCGACGAAAACCAAAGAAAATGTGCGAAAATTAGTAGCGGCTTTGATTGCCGAAAAAGAACGCAGCACAATACCTACTGTTTCCACAGTCACTGACGACAATACAAACACCAACAACACAAACAATGAAATAAGTCCCTGGAGTATTTTTGACCAAATAGTAGCGTCAAGTACTGCTCAAGGTACACCTCTATCAAGAGCAATTAAAGAAGTAGATATGTACCTGTCTGACGAGCTGCTGCCAAGAAAGGATCGGATGGGAAATTTAACGTGCCCTTTAGAATGGTGGAGAAAACACCAGTATGTTTATCCAAATTTAAAAAAAATATTTGTTACCCGATGTAACATTGTAGCCACATCCGTTCCTTGCGAAAGGATGTTTTCAAAGACAGGTCTTATTATTAGCGAAAGGCGCACGAGACTATCTACCAAAAAAGTGGAACAGCTCATGTTCCTAAATGTAAATATGCCTGAAGAGAGGTTCGAGGGGTATTAAATAAAAATATAAAATAATTTAATGTAAATATGTACATACCTACATAAAAAAAATGCAAAAAAAATAACAACGTGTAAATAAAAATATTAATTAATGTATATAAAATCAGTTGATCTTCTAAATACGCCAGAATACTGAATAAAACTTTATAATTAACTCTATTCAGTGTTCAGCCAGTCCTAAGCCTGGAAAAGTATGAAGGGAAGTTCAAATTAATAGGTACATAAAGCACGCGGGAGACTAGTCTAAAGTCTACCGCCTACGTCGCCGTAGATTTCGTCGTAAAGTTTACCAAGTTAACGCGTAAACTAGTCGACGAATTCAACTAGTTGATCGACTAGTCTATGAACGAAATTGGACGGTCTCGTTTCGTTGACGCCAAATACGTCGACGACCCATCTCTAGTTCTTACTAGTTATGCCGCGCGGATCGTAACTTTTCACGTATGTCGGTCATACCGTATGACCGACCACAGGCTAATCCTAATTAAATGAATAATATCCGTGGAGGGTCATTAAGAGTCGGAGACTCTTGACACCGCGATTCAGAAACGTGACGTAAATGCACAGCGCCATCTAGTAGCGTTTCGGCGGAACCTTTACAACAGACATGGTCAATGAGCCTCTGTTATCGATGAATCTGGCGACCTGACAGGTATATAATAATAATAATAATAATATAATTTATTTATTAGACATCAGAGGTCCATGGGTTAGTTACAAAAACACTTATAAACTACGTTAGTAAAAACACAAAGAATAAAATAATAAAAATATAATAAAAAAAACTTAACTTTACTCTTGCCTCACCAGTATTCGCATAAAGTGCTGCAGAAACGGCGAGTCAAATTTATTTGATAACATCCTCAGAATGCCATTTGAGCCCGACCGCGCCCTATGCAAAAGTGAGGCTGTCTTTAGCCTCATCATGGCATAAAAGTCATGGGTTTGAGCCTGTGCGAACATGCCCGAGGCACTACAGAAACGCGGCAAGCCCAAAAGCATTCTGAAGCTGTTATTGTACTGGACTCGCAGCTTATCCAACACTCCACACGTATAACTGACCCACAGGCTACTCGTGTAAAAAGTTTGGCAATAAGCTTTAAACAAGGTCACTTTTACCTCTCTACTACAACGAGCAAACCTGCGGGTCAACATATTAGCTCTCACAGCGAGAGCTCTGCGTTCCCGCTCAATATCTGCATGATCCTTAAGGTCGTCCGTTACCCAGTGTCCCTAGTGTAGTGTGTCCTGTGTGTAGTGTCCGGTGTCGTATATGCATAATAACTTTAAGTACGTGTGTTACACACTTTAATTAATCAACACTAACAACAACTCGAAACACACTAATTATAAAACACAATCGCTATTAAGTCGCACTTGAAGATCGCTTTCGATGTATTCGCATCTGTCGCAGAATCAGAATCAGAATTATTTATTTGTGAAACATAGGTGAAGAACATATATACATTAATCATACATGTCAAGGTCTTAAATAGATAAGTGTTGCACTATGCTTTGTCATTGTTGACATACAAATATTAAAGTCAGGTTCGTCAAAGTTAACAAAATTTTACGTTAACAAAATACATTAAAATAATCAATTTAATAATGTCCACTACAAGAAAGAAAAACAAAAAACACACACTAGAAGATCATAACAAAAGAATATGCGAGAAATTATTCGTTCGTTACATTAATAATATGAATTAATAAAATTACAGAATTTAATAAAATAGTCATCCAAAATTAAAATAGTCATCCAAGTCAACATTAGTAATATAAATTTATAAAATTACAGAATTTAATTAAATAGTATTATCATTAAAATAGTCATCCAGGGTATAATAACATTTCTCAACTAATAACTTGTGAAGACACTTTTTGAATTTCTTTAATGGCATACATTTTATAGCATCAGGTATTTTATTAAAAATTTTTGGTGCAACACCAAAGAAGCTCTTTTTCATTAACGCAGTATTACATTTCAACGTACATAGTTGATTTTCATATTGACTCCGAATGGGGGTCTTCTTAACTGTTGAAAATTTTGTAAATAAATGTGGATTTGATTTTATAAATAATGCAGTTTCTAATATATATATAGCTGGTAATGTTAATATTTTTAATTTCTTAAAGTAGGGAACGCAACTATCTGTTGACTTTAAATTACACATGGATCTTACACACCTTCTTTGCATCCTGAATACCAGTTCCCTATTAGTTGATTGCCCCCAGAAAACAACACCATAACGGAGATTAGAAGCTACAAGTCCATGATAGGCTGTTAACAGTGTTTCAGAATTAACTCTCTTAGATAATTGAAACAATAGATACGCAGATGTACTCAGTCGTTTACAAACCACTTCCAGGTGAGGTTTCCAAGTCAACTTATGGTCTACAGTTATGCCTAAGAATTTTGCACTCGTAACTTCTTCTATTTTACACTCATCGTAGGTAATATTAAGGGGTGGATTCTCACGTCGTTGATGAAACTGCACAATTTTAGTCTTACTCAAATTGATCACAAGATTATTATTATTTAGCCAATGAATGATGTTATTTAGCAAGTTATTGATCTCATTTCGATATCCGTTTGGATCTGTGCATTCTATGATAGCTGTACTGTCATCTGCAAAAAGTACCATTTTGTTTCTCAAATTTCTTGGGAGATCATTGATATATATCAAGAAAAGTGGGGGCCCGAGTACAGTGCCCTGAGCTAAGTCTGATTGCTCGCGGCTAATCCCGGCCTTATGTAGTGCCGCAGATAATTCCAGAATCTTCTATTGTGGAAACGTCTAGAATGTTCGAGTACATACCGGCCCCGACTAGTAAGTTCTAGCTTCGTCACATCCACTCGTCAACAGATGGCGCTAGTATTAGTTCTACTATTCCACAATAGATGGCGACTCTATCAGTTCCGCTATTCCACAATAAATGGCGCTAGTGGCAACTAATGTCACCATGTATCAGGCATTAATTGCGGCGCGTAACACTGCCCCCTCCTAAGACATGCTCGTCCCGAGCATTATCGGCTCCATAATAACGGGCCAGTCGATCCACATGGACGATCTTAGGAGTACATCTTGCACCTTTCTGTATCCGGTAGGTTACGTCATTGATCTTTGTCACAATCCGGTACGGTCCATCCCATTTAGCTTGAAGCTTAGGAGATTTCCCCTTGCTACGGACTGGATTGTGCAACCACACTAGTGAACCTACGTCGAACCCTTTACTGTTCATTTTGCGGTCATAACGGGTTTTCATCTTTTCAGACATTTGCTGACCCGATTGTCTGACGTGCTCACAAATGTCATTCATTTTGTTCCGCAAGTTATTCGCATAATCGGTTATACTGCGTGGGGCATCAGGTGGTATTCCGGTGATTAGGTCTGCAGGCAGCCGTAATTCTCTTCCAAAGTTTGCGAAAACTGGTGTCACCGATTTACTTTCGTGAACAGCGCTTCGATATGACAACAAAAACGGTTGTATGTGCTTGTCCCAATCTCGTTGCCGATTTTCCACAACTTTTGCTAGGTACCTCTCCAGTGTCTGATTAAATCGTTCCACCATTCCATCCGATTGTGGGTGGTAAGAAGTTGTTCTTGTTTTATGAGTACCCATAACTCGACAAGTTTCCTGGAATATTTGGGACTCAAAATTCCTTCCTTGATCACTGTGAATCTCTAAAGGAACTCCAAAACGACAGAAGACTTCATAAACTAATTTATCTGCAACTGTCGAAGCTTCTTGATTTGGAATGGCGAAGACTTCCGGCCACTTAGTGAAGTAATCCATCACAACCATGAAATACTTGTTACCACTTTCACTTTCTGGAAACGGCCCCGCAACGTCGAGGGCTATCCTCTCCCATGGTGCGCCAACATTGTACAATTTCAATGCACCTCTACTACGAGTCTGAGGTCCCTTTACAGCTGCACAACTTGTACATTTGCGACACCAGTCCTCGACATCGTCCCGACAGTGGACCCAGTAAAACCGTTCTCGTATCTTCAGTAGAGTCCGTTTTACTCCCAGATGACCTCCTGAACAACCATTATGGTACAGCTGTAGAACATCCGGTACTTGAGTTTTAGGGACAACCATTTGCAAATGGCAGCTGTCTCCCCGAGCATTTTCCCATTTACGGCACAGGATTCCATCCTGAATCACCAAGCTGTCCCATTTGGCCCAATAACTTTTTGTGATCGAACTCATCGCTGAGACGTCGCTCCACCTGGGCTTAGGAGCTCTGGCCTTCATCCACTCCAGAATCGGCTTGATGTCCGAATCTTCCTGCTGTGCACGTTGTATGCTTTCCTTCCACTCGTTGCTGAGATCTGTCTTGAGCATCCTCACAGGTACGACTTCTTTACTTTCTTGCCTAGTACCAACTAGTGTGCCTTTTTCTATAATCTGTTCCTGATCACAAAGGTTTGGTACACGTACCCTAGAGATGTCGGTGGCTCTGACCGAAGTTCGTCCCACTTTCCATGGAAGGTCATCGTCTACCCTTCCTGCAGTTCGCTTAGGGCAACTGGATCGAAGGTGGCCCCTTTCCCCACAGCCGTAGCACCTAGGGCTGTATCCTTTATTGCGGTCGCGAACTGTAGCCGCTGCGACCTCCCTGACGCGATGGGAACGATGATCTTGTCGCACGGCTTCCACCTCCAGTGCATGGGCCAAGGCGTCCTTAAGCGTCCCGTGGTGCCCGAGCCTCACAGCAGCTCTAACTTCAAAGTCACGGATGCCGTCGATGAATGCCTGCACCAGGTTCCCATCAATAAGCGCAGGTACGGACTGGTAAGCTTTTCGCACCAGCTTCTCCACTTCAAGGGCCCACTGCTGCAGGTTTTCATTGCTGCGTTGCACGCGATCCTTGAGCTGCGCACGAAACACGTGTTCCAGGTGAGCTTCGCCATACCGAGCCTCCAATGCCTCAAGGAGTTGCTCGTAAGTCACTTCCTTTCCGAGAGCTTCCAGAACAGTTAAGGCCTGGTCGCGCAGGCCTAGGGTGAGGGCAGTCATGGCCTGACTTTTATTCCAACCGTTCGCCTTCATGACAGCCTCAAACTGGATTTTGTAGGCCGACCAGGAAGAATTTCCGTCGAACGTTGGCACTTTGAATCCACGTAGCGAAGGTGTTGTAGCTACGGGAGCTGCGATTCCATTCCCAAGTTTAAGGTAATCCAGCGTTTTCTTTACGTCAGCCATCACGGTTTTCTTCACGTCAGCCACCACGTTGTCAACCCGATTATTCACTTGGTCGATCCGGATTTCAGCTTCCGACAGGCGGTTGTCATCCATCCGATTTGGTTTTTTTACTTGCCTCTTCGAGTTCTGTGTCCTATTTTCAGATTCGCCGCAGTCTTCGCTTGTTAAAGACTTTGCTTCTTCCAGAAGCTATGTGTGTGCTGAGTTTTTCATTTGATTTGATCTTAATTTTATAATTTCATCTTCGACACACTTTATAATTGTTATCGCGTCTTTCAATCCTGCGCTTCGGGCTTGCAAAGCTGCGTCTGCAAGTTGTAGCGTGAGTAAGATTTTTTTGGCCACAACCATAGCCATTCGGAATTTCAGATCAAGCGTGACTTTTTTAATACCGGTACTCTTGGTGACGTGATCGCCGTTGAATCTACCATTTTTAATTTGAACTTTCAAAGTGCATAATCGATGAATAATTCTCGTATACAACTTTTGCCAAATGTCCAGACTAGCGCTATTCGAGGAGTCGGGCCAATCCTTTTTCCACCATATAAGGCATGTACGGGCAGTTTGTCCGTACAGGGAGATGTAGTATGTAGACTGTTGATGGATACGAATCACACGGGATGTATACAGGAAATAAAATCACTGTTCTATGTCCGTCACTGATTGCTCGGCGTATTAGGTAAAATGTTAAATTTTATATATATATATTATTATTATATAGCTCATTCAGCGAATGTAAGTAAGTAATCGGCGAATAAGTAAATGCTTGTTAAGGTAAAAACTAACACAATACATTTCATGTGGCGATGCTCGTACAAGGCAGCTATTTTGCCATGATGAAAGAATTCATGTAACATGATGCATTGGTCAAAATAAACGAATGAAAGTCATTTCTGAAATAGTCCGTATGACTATTTACTATTCTAGTCGCAACTCCTGAAACTTTCCCGCTCATTACACTTGCGCCATCATATCATTGGCTAAGCATACAAGAGGGGTCAATGTTATTTTCCGTAAGGGTATTTAACGTTAATTCCGTGAAAGTGGCTACATCAAGGTTTTCAGTACCTAGTCTTAACCATCAGCAACCACTCATTGACGATACCATCCTTGACGTAACGTATTGCTAATGCAATATTTTCACGGTTATTTTTATCTCTCGTCCCATCTTTAATTAGAGTAAACCATTTCACGTCAGATTCATTAATATCTTTGACAATGGAACTTCGTACTACCATTGCTTGAATTATTTGATTTTGAATTTCAGGTGAACGATATTTTGCGGTTTGTGGTATATGAGTGAAGACCTCGTTCTTTGGATCTTTCATACATGTGTATTAAAATAAATTCTGAAATAATCCTTGTTCTTTTTCTTCTTCCAAAATATAATTTCCACGCAAAGCTACTTAATTCGTTGACAGTTAGAAATTGTATTACTTCAATGATAGACTTCACGTAATACCTATATTTTTTAAAAATACTTTTTGATTTATTAACGTTGCTAGATGTAGATATTCTTTGTAATTTCTCCTGCCACATCGACATATGTGAATATGAGAAATAAATTTTTCATGTTTTGGAAAACCAGTTTTAGAATCAGTGGCATTTTTCCAGTTTCTAAATCCTGTGGAAGTGTACGAAGTCTGTTTGCTTCCATGAGGTAAAAATTGTTGGCATGGATAGCAAAAACTAGCATCTTTCTCGACAGAGTACTGCAACCATTTATAACGCTCGAACCAATCGGAAACAATGGCCCTGTTATATTGCTTTGGATATGTGTCTAAAACAACTTGTTTTATTGGTTCTCCGATTTGTGCAATATCAGAAGAAAAAGAAGGACCAATGCTTATTATGTCACAAATATAACTTTGCCAAAGCAGGGCTCACCTGACCTTGCTACATGGCATCAAAAATATGACAAGCACATACTCGTATCTTTAAAAGAACAAAGCCGTGAAGCTAAAGAGGCAGACAAAATTCGGGCTAACGAAGATGCAAACTTTCAGTCTTATTCATAAAACTTTAATCAATTGCTAAGCAAGTGATTAGCAAAATTCTTATTCATAATAGCTATTTAGCGCTAAGAGGATGCTAAGCAATTGATTAGTAGCTGTCAAAATTAAACACCACCGGACCACTGCTAAGAGGATGCTAAGAGGCAACATGGCGGATTTTATTTGAATCAGCTGATCGGATCATTGCACTTCGAGGTTATTTTGGTCATAGTATCGAGTAGTGCGTAAATATGGATTTCGACAATCTTTTACTGGATTTCCAAAACTATGTAGCATGTTAAATAATTTTGAAACGACGGAGGGACGTAACAGAAGGAAGACCTACAAAGCTCGTACAAAACCGCTACGAGAATGATTACCTATTGCATATTCTACATTTCGAGTACATTATGATGAAAGGATTTATAGGGAAAGCTCAATGAGGTGGCTCAGTAGGTGCTCAGGAGGTTTGAAGAGAATGAATTCGTGAACAAGCTTATCACAGATAGTGATTATTCAATAGGTATGTTATCCCATGTGCCCATGTGTTATCCTATGACGCCAGTTCTATGGTACACAACTAAAGAAAAACCACGTTGTGGCAGTCACACACAAATAATAAGAGACATTTTGTAGAAATAATTTATTTTGATTCGTAATAAAACTACATTTTTGTTCTTTAGAGGTATTCATTGTTTTTGTTTTCCAATACTCTTCTTCCAAAGACATGGGTGCCATTCTTTACTCATGCCACTCTCATTCCTCATCTTTTTCACGTAGCATGGTCTCATCCATCGCCGTCTTTGCGAGGTTGAATGGTATTAGTGCTAGGTATTAATAGTGGTTTTCATAGCAGCAGTCAAACTTGTACCTGTAAACAAGTATAATAATTTTTACTAAAAGACACTGAAACCCCGTTACAAAAACAGTAGGAAGTAATATCATATAGACACAAGTACCCACTTACATTTCTAAAAGAGCAAATTGATGTTAACAATCTTATAGGACATGAAAATACAAGTTATTATCGGCTACTGCTCTCACATTCATTTGGTCAGTTTTTATTAGTAAGTAGATATAAATTCAATGATAAATACCTTTTCCTGTTTACTCCAATTATTGGAGCTTATTATTTTCATTGCTACCACCGTATTTACAATGATTTAATTATAAAAAAATATTTTATTTATATTCAAATTATCCGATGAAATTTCTGACATTTATCTGCCAGCTGCCAGTCACGACAGATAAAAAATCGTAGTTTTGACAAGTTTATTCTAAAAATTCAGTTTTTTAGTCGACTATTTTGATTATAATCTGTGCCGAACGCATAATTTCTCCTCTATTTCGTTTCGCTACTAATCACCTGCTAACTAGTGTTTATGAATAAAGAAAAGTTAAGCACTGATTAAGAGCTAAATAAATGGTTAGCTAAACAGTAGCTAATGAGTGATTAGCGAGATTTTTATGAATAAGGCTGTTTATGTCTATTACGTTGGACTTACAAAAGGTACTTCATATGCCATCTAGTAACGTCTCACTTCTGTACTACCTAAGGAAATTGAACGTCTATAATGCTACTATTTACGAAGCTAGTTCTCCAAATGATGGCCTCTGTTACTTGTGGTCTGAAGTTAATGGGAAGAAAGGAAGTGATGAAGTGGGCACAGCATTATATCTTTGGATTAAACGTCTACCATCTTCCGTAACAGAAATTTCTATATTTTCTGATACCTGCGCAGGCCAAAATAGAAATCAGTTTCTGTTATGTTTGCAGCTGTATTTGGTTCAGACAACACATCTTGAGGTTATTGAACACAAATACCTCGAATCTGGCCACACTCACATGGAGGTGGACAGTATGCACAGCGCAATTGAAAATCAGATGCGCTATATGCCAGTTTGGTCGATGATCGATCTTTGCAATAATAATAATAATGATCTTTATTAGAATAATATCATTAGATTACCCAGGTCTAACAGAAATTTAAAGAAAAGCACCATTACAAAGAAACCCTACGAACCTGTGGTCATGGACTACAAAGATATAATAGACCTGAAGGATTTAAGAAATAATTTAATGTTGAATCGATCTATTGGGGCCGGATGGCGAAAAAGTTCAGTGGCTAAAAGTTAAAAGCTTTAGGTTTGAAAAAAAAAGCCTAACATCGTTCAGTACCGTTATGACTTTAAGTCAAACTATAAAGAAATGGATGTGTCGAAAAAGGGAGCAACTGAAACAGCCACCCAGATTAATCTGCGAAAGCGCAAATTGGGGAACGTAGAAACTTTAAATAAAAATTTTGATTACGACACTTACGTGTTGAAAAAACTTACAACAAAAGGCTTCCTATAACCAAAGCCAAGAAAAATGATTTGATGAAAATGTGGCAATTCGGCAATAACTGAAGACCCTTGAGAGTGAATTTTTTTTTACTTTGAGTTATGAGTTTTGACTATTTTTGACTAAATGTGTAATCACATTTTGTCACGAAATAAAAAAAAGATCACTCAATCCAAATGCACATGTAAAAATGAAGGATTAAGTAAGATATAATTTCAATAAAATAAATTTATTATAAGCTTTCATAGGTATTTTAGGCATTGCGCGGGCCGCCTTTTTATTACAATGCCATTATTTCGATTCGATCAAGTATTCAACCTGCTACGCTATTTCTTATCGCATAGTATCTTATTCTACACCAAGACGCGCACACGCACACATCCTCACTGCAACACGAAACATTACAAGTAAGAACTGACAAAAAGCTATACATCTCTTTCGCACGATTCTCGCTGTAGTTGCTCATAACGCGTTTAAGGTCAATGTGGGGTAACTTGATGTGCTGGCGACTGTACGATAAAATAATTCAAATATTATGCCAGGCAGCTTCCGATAATCGTTCGTCAAGTGTTCCCAGATACAAGAAGCCGGTTCTCGGTTGGAACAGGCATGTAAGTGATGCTCACGGGGCGGCCAGGGAAAAGTTTTAGTTGTGGGTTTTGTACGGCAAGCCGGCGAAAGGTCGCGTGTGGAATGACATGCAGACGACTCGTAAGATTTTTAAATCACGTTTACGCTGGTGTTAGAATCATACTGACCAAATAAAAATGGATATCCTTGCGTCGCATCATTCCAGGAGCGACTTCCGCAGTTTCTGGGAGTCTACAAACAAACTTAATAGTAAACCGGGTCTACCTGTGAGTCTCAATGGTGGCTGTAACCTGTCGGGATAGCAGACTTATTTAGGGACCATTTTACCATTAAGTCACCTTTGGCGTCGACACAGTCCACGAGCGATGATTGTTGTAGTGATCGGAAAGTCAGCGTCCGGTTTACGGCCAAAGACATACGGGCTATTAAATCTTGTTAGAAAATATGGTAATACTAAATGTCTCACGTGTATGTTTTTTTTTTATTTATAAATTGTTGTAACCGAGCAACACTGTTTTTTCAACTGTCAACGTCACTTGCTTATAATCTGTTCCCCGAACCATAATAAAAGCAAATAAGTAGGCCAACTCAAGCCCCGAGCGAGCGATAATAGCCTAAACTCGTAGGGCTGTCACTTGTACTTTATTCAATCGTCAAAAATACATAGTCAATCTCTATACAAAACAATGTTCCCCTGTAGGGTAAGCATCAGGGACCTTTAATACAAAGTTTTTTTAAATAATTTTTTCTACACACGGCTACACATCAAGCTATGCAAAACCAGTATTAGCTGACCGTTCATTGTGAGAAAATATCATACAAAGTGAGGCCAAGACAAACTGGTTTTGTATAGCTTGACGTGTAGCCGTGTGTAAGTACATAGACCAGAAGCCGACTACATTTTTTTCACTGCCTAAGTCATCTTATCTGTTTAGTTATTTGAAAAATTACGATCTAAATATGACTAATAAAAACGTGGTTTTACTGAATCATGTATTTATTCAAATAAAATGAAATGATTATAAAGTCTTTCGAGTCTTTGTAGTTAAAGGTAGGTACACGTACAAATTATTTATTACGAGCAGCAGGGCAGCGGCGAAACGAACGCGGGCGCGGGCGATATTACCGGCGTCACAGCCACGACTGGCGCACCTTTAGCAGCGATAAATTTTGTCAGTGTGTGCGTGCGACGACGCATACGTACGAGCGCGCTCACATACAAACCGTGCGCGGTGCGAATGTATGAAGATGTCGTACTTGTTTGCTTTTACTATGCCCGAACTATGGTTGTTCCCTCGGTCAATCCTGAATTGTATCTAATTTGTTTGTTATTAATCAGTGTAGATAATAATCTATATTTTGATGAATATATGTGGAAATTATCTGCTTACATCATGGTGTAATTATCTTCAAGAATCCTTACGAAGAAGCTCCATTTTCACTGGCGCCTGTCACTCATTTCAACAGGTTATGGGCCCAGATCGAGGAGAATTGTTACAAGGTACGATAGATTAACAAATACACCATGACAAACGGAAATCAACCCGGCGCCGGCGATGGCAGTGCGGCCCGCGCGCACGAGGCGCAGTCCCACGCGCAATCTCATGCACATTCGGACCATGCGCCCATGCTTGGCGGGGGAATACATATCGAACGGCTTGAGGGAGCCTCTAATTACAATTCCTGGAAATTTTCTATGAAAATGTTGCTCACCCTAGAGGGGTTATGGAGTTTTGTCACTGGCGATGAGAAGTGCGCCGCACGCGATGCCCGTGCGCTGGCTCGCATCTGCCTTTCAGTGCAATCAACATGTCATCAGTACGTGAGAGACGTTAAATCGAGTAAGCAAGCCTGGGATTGCCTTGCCAAAATTTTTGAAGACCGCGGACTATACAGGGTCCTGTTATTGCGAAAATTGCATCATGCCGACCTGTCAAATTTTTCTTCGATGACAGAATACATTCAGCACGTTATGAACCTCGTGCAACAGTTGGCAGACATTGGAAAAGTCATAGACGACTGTGAGGTCGCAGAAATCTTGCTCAGTGGACTTAGTCAAGACTATGAGGCGCTTGTTTCTAATCTGGAAACTGTTTGTATCACGAACACGTTGTCTAGTGAACTTGTAAGAACACGGTTACTACAGGAGGAGTTTCGAAGAAACAGCACAGATAGTGCCAACCACGGCAGCAATTCAGCGACTGCATTCAGCGTTCAGAAACCAAAAGTCATCTGCAATTTTTGTAAAAAACCTGGTCATGTCAAATCGAAATGTTTTCGGTGGAAGAAGATGCAGTAGAAGGAGAAGCCTGACACCAGGGCCTTCACTGCAACGGCCACAGCATTCTTCGCAGGCAACACCAAGGACTGGTACTGGACTGGTATGTGGACTCGGGCTGTTCTACACACATGTGCAATGACATAAATGCTCTTACGAACTTTAAGGACATTAATTTGAACCAGAGTGTCACTATTGCTAATAATGATAAGTTAAATATAACTGGAGTTGGTGATGTTAATATGAAAATAGGATCTATGGTAAGAAAAATTGAAAATGTTTCTTATGTTCCTCAACTATATACCAATCTCTTATCTGTAAGTAGGATGACACAAAAAGGTTTTGTAGTAACTTTCACAAAGGATAGATGCAACATTTATGATTGATGTAAAATTTCTGGCAACCCTATTGCTACTGCTTCTAATAATAATGGCATTTTCAAACTTGACAGTGAGATATGTATGTTAGGAATGGAAGGTATGGTATCTTCGCCAGAAGTGCACTCTTCTATGCCCCTGTGTAATAGACAGGAGTCACAGAGTGCTAATGTTGCTGCCTCAGTTCCCATTGATGTCTGGCATCGGAGACTTGGACACCTGAACACCCAGGGTTTGTATAGGTTACGAGACGGAGCTGCCACAGGTGTGTGTTTTCACGATGATAAGAATAGTCAAGCCTTGAAGAACTGCACTGCCTGCCTCGAGGGAAAAATGTCAGCGAAGCCCTACCCATCGGGCCAGGCGCATCGTGCTGAGAGTCCTCTCGAGCTGGTGCACTCCGACGTCTGCGGGCCAATACGTATGTCGATAATTTTTACTTATTTTATTCGAAAGATAGTAAAAATATTAAGGATTTACTTACCTTATTAGAAAGTAATTTCAAAATTAAGCACTTAGGCCCATTGACTAGCTGTCTTGGTATGCGTGTTACAAGAGATAGAGCAAATAGAGTTTTGAAACTAGACCAATGTGAATATATAAAGAAGTTGCTTTTACGTTTCGGCATGCAAAACTGTAAACCTGTGTCAACACCTATGATATTAAATTCTAAATTATGTAAATGTGAAACTGAAAGTTTACAGGATGATGTATATAACTACAGAGAGCTTTTAGGGTCCAGTTCAAAATAATGCCAGGTTAGTACAGTTTGCAGATCACTTAATCCAGTCCAAAAAGCCAAGCCAAAAGTCGTTAGTACGAGAGTCACATCAATTGAATACGAAACGGTGCACAGTAAACGAAGAAGCAGAGCGTACTGACTTTGTACTTTGTAGAGAACAGCAACATTCCTACCTGCCCTATTGTTATTTAACAACAAACATCTATCTATCTCTCTCTAACGTATAATCGCAATCTATCTATTTCTCTCTAACGTATAATCGCTCTCAATCTATCTCTCTCTAACGTATACTATCTATCTCTTTCTGACTTCTGAACTTCACTGACTATGCACATGTCCCTTCCAAATTCTAAGAATTTGCAAAGAAATGTATTTTGGGCACATAGTAGAAGTGATTACTATTAACAACAACTTATGAAAGGACATCCACCACATTGTATGGCGTTTGGGCTTGAACATGAACATAAAAATATTGCACTATTATTAATTTTATTGAGTGGTTTACAGTACAAAGAAAACATATAGATAAGAAGTTTTGTATCAAGTTGGTTAAATAATACAAAAAAAAAAACTTCAATACTACACCTCATTTATGTTCTAATTAACCAAGCCAGTTCAGCTAAAGAGTGTGCAAAAGATCGAAAAAAAAAAGTCGGCGCGGTTGGCGCAGTGGTTAAGCGATTGACTGCTGCGCTGCGTGTCGCGGGTTTGATTCCCGCACGGAACAAATATTTGTATGACCTACAAGTAGTTGTTCCGGGTCTGGCTGTTTGTGTATGTGAGTATGTTTGTAAACGCACCCACAATACAGGAGAAATTCCTAGTGTGGGGGCAATGTCAAAAAAAAAAGAAACAGACATATACCTACATACATTTTTTTATATTCCACAGTGGGCTTGTACGCTATCTTACACCCACAGGTTGACTGCGAGAGATCTCTGCTAGAGATAAGCTTAACTTCGTAAACTCCGCCCCTAAGATACCCACTGACCATCGTCCTTGTAAAAATGTATTTTTTATTTATGTGCAATAAAGAGTTTTAAACAATGATCGTCCAGAACCTTTAACTAGTGATGGATTTTTAGCAAACTCAAATATTCAATTATGTAAGTACATAATCATCTCAGCAGTTGGAACTTACCACTTGCGGTGCGATCCATTGCAGTATAACTCGCTGCACTTTCACAAGATTAACAATGTGTCTTCTCCTTCCTGTGAGTGATTTCAGTACCACAATTTATACAATGTATGGATTCACTAGGCAAAATCGGAAAGTCCATGTTCACGCGCAAGTCTTTATGTATAGCGGGTTCATTATACGGAGAAATGTCAGAGTTAACGTTTGAAGCGGGTACTGAGTCCGAGAGTGAGCCGGGGTCGTCGGATAGAAAATCATCAGAATCCATTTTGAACAGCACAAGTCGTCAAAAATAGCTAAAGTCGAAATAATATTGATATTGATTGTGAATATTATTAATACGATACGAAAAAGAGCGGCAAACGCAAAACGAATGACATTGACAATTTGAAAATCGAGCGCCAATCGGGTCTGGGGCAGTGTTGCCAGTTCTCTGCACTGTCAGTCGAACACTCGATTTGAAATCGATTCCATCGCGCTGTGCTGTTTTGTTTCTCGGCGCGGGCTTGCGGACAACGACAACGAGCAATGGGTAGCTCGCCGCCCAGCTGACCAGTAACTGTCCGGACCGAGCCCAAGTTGTCGACGGCGCGTAGTGTACCACGCGCGCCTCAAAGAGATGTCAGCAAAACCGTAGGAGCCCACCAGGGCCGATGTTCGCTAGGGCCGTGGGGGATTTCTGAAAAGGAAACCCGTGGCTCTAGAACGCAAGGGGCAACTGAATGCAGAATGACACATGTGTGGTTTTAGTCAGTAAAAGTCTGACACACCCTCCCGCTCCATCCTAGAGCGGGAGAAATAAATGGATGATTTTACCAACTCAAAAAAAAAATGTTCAACGTAAACTATACAGGGTGACAGGGAAACTCGACGTGTTCCTTCCAGGGCGTGATAGTGTGACTCATTTGCAACAATTAAGCACCCCATAAAGCCTAGGCGAAAATTCATGGAATCCGAGAAAAACCGACTTTCATGTTTTTTTGAAAATTTTCCAGAATTCGTCACTAAATATCGCTTATCTCTAAATTCTCTAATTGAGTGGCTTTCATAGCTATTCCATTGGCTACGTAATACTTTAACACACCTTTTGATGTTACCAAATTTTCTAAAATATCAAACAGTTAAAAATTAAAGTAAAAAGTTTATTGACTATTTTCAAAAATCATCTACGTACACGAACTTTGACACCAGTTATCTCAAAATTTTACTAGCACAATAAGCGTACAAATTACGGGGAAGACATCTTCATTTAATCAGCTATGCAATGAGGTACTAAAGTTTCATAAATGTTTAAAGGTGCCGATGAAACAGTCGATTATGTTGGCAAGGTCGAATTTGCAAATTGTTGAAATATTTTAAAATGATGTGATAATCGAATTAATTAACTGGTTTATGTTATCCCTTTACCTCCTCACCACCCAGCAATCATTTCTACGTCATGAAGCTAGATCGTGGCAACCAGGTGGCAAGCTGAGACGCCACTTTCGATTGGTTAGTATTACTCGTAGTTGATGAGCTAATCACTGATCACTTAAACTTTGATAAACTTTGAGACTTCTGTAAAAGAAATAACTGTTTACTAAAACGTGCACTGGCAGTACCCTAAGTAACCAACAGCAACTACATTCATAAGTTCTTAAGGGGCTTGTGAAGCACATCATTTTATGTCATTCAAGTAGCTCGGGAGAGGTCAAGGTCCAGCTGTGAATTGCGATAGATTAATTTAATTGATTGGGTTGGACCATTACTTTGTAAAAAGTTGTCTTAGGCATAAAGTTGGCAGCAGCGAACTCTTTACTCCTACTAATAACAACAATCATCAATCTGTCGTCAAAGGTTAAGGCAATGCTTTTTCTTGATCTTTCTCTAAACGACCAAATATTATGTGAAGAGTCTACCACATAGCAGGTTAATGACATGATAAATAAAAGATTATTTGTCTAAAGCTTAAAAAACCGAAGTATGTTTAAAATTTAAGAGTTTACACGTGCGCAGTAATTTAAAAATCAGGGTAAAAATAGACGAACTTAGCGACAAGCGATCGGTGATTAGCTCATCGACTGCGAGTAATACTTACCACTTGAAAGTGTGGTCTTAACTTGCGGAGCGGAGGTAAAGGGATAACATGAACCAGTTAATTAATTCGATTATTACATCATTTTAAGATATTGCAACAATTTGCAGGCAAAATCAGGGTAAAAATACGCGAACTTGACGACAAGTGATCAGTGATTAGCTCATCAATTACGAGTAATACTAACCACTCGAAAGTGGCGTCTCATGACGTAGAAATGATTGCTGGGTGGTGAGAAGGTAAAGGGATAACATAAACCAGTTAATTAATTCGATTATCACATCATTTTAAAATATTTCAACAATTTGCAAATTCGACCTTTGCCAACATTATCGACTGTTTCATCGGCACCTTTAAACATTTATGAAACTTTAGTACCTCATTGCATAGCTGATTAAATGAAGATGTCTTCCCCGTAATTTGTACGCTTATTGTGTTAGTAAAATTTTGAGATAACTGGTGTCAAACTTCGTGTACGTAGATGATTTTTGAAAATAGTTAATAAACTTTTTACTTTAATTTTTAACTGTTTGATATTTTAGAAAATTTGGTAACATCAAAAGGCGTGTTAAAGTATTACGTAGCCAATGGAATAGCTATGAAAGCCACTCAATTAGAGAATTTAGAGATAAGCGATATTTAGTGACGAATTCTGGAAAATTTTCAAAAAAACATGATAATCGGTTTTTCTTGGATTCCATGAATTTTCGCCTAGGCTTTATGGGGTGCTTAATTGTTGCAAATGGGTCACACTATCACGCCCTGAAAGGAACACGTCGAGTTTCCCTGTCACCCTGTATATTTTTATTTATGTAAGGTTAAGATGATGATGGTAATGCTGATGATGAACCCTCCAATAGCCAGAGCAAAGCTTGGTCTTCCAGAAAAACATTTTAATGTTTCGAAGCTCTCGTTTCCAAATATCGATATTATTTTTTCTGTGATTTTATTCTTTAGGCAACCCTAAATCAACGCGCCCCGCACGCCGCGCCGCTACTGTCACCATACAGATACAAATCAATTAAAAATCTTTTTTATTCGTTTTTAATATTATTTATTTTGACACTCCCGAATAGGGACCAATGTTCAGTAAATATTATTACTCAATTATTTATGAATTCCTTTTTTCCCAATACGGGTGTTCACGGCTAGGCCCATTTTGGTTGATGTTCTTTGGTTCTTGATTAGAAAAAGTGTCATTTTTTTTTTGTGGCTAGTTTTCCTAAAGTATTATACCATTTTAAAATCTAGGTTAGTTGCGCTAATTTTTAAAAAAACTTGCCATAGTAGTGTCCATATTTTTTTTTTACACTACGATGAGTTAAAGTGTACTGAACGTAAAAATCTTTCAAAATTTTAGGGAAATAATTTTTTTTGGTTGTTTTTTTGTATAAAACTACGAAAATTCTGTAATTTTCAAAGATTATGGTGAATAGTAGTACTACTTAGGTTGCCGATACAAACAAAAAAACTGAAATATTTGAAAAATTGTGGTCATGGTAGTTAAAAGTGTCATAAGGGGTATACATTTTCGAAGAATTTCCTTTTTTTTAAGTAATTTTAAAAAAAGTAGAGGTATTTTTTTTTCATTTTTTTTCTCGAGTAGTCATTAGTAGGTCCATCCTCTGGTGCCGGCTTATCGTTGAATTTTGGGACATGTTGTATAGCTGTGTGTACTAGGCCGGATATAGCCCATACCTGTAGTCAATTAGGACAATTTTCTAATTGTTTTGACAAAAATCAGGTTAGCAGCCAAACGTGTACTGCGTTACTTATCAGGAACTATAGACTATTGTTTATGTTTTCAAAACAGTAAAGACATGTATATTAATGCGTTTGCAGATGCTGACTGGGGAAATAATATTGTAGACAGGAAGTCATACACAGGCTTTGTAATAAAATTAGGTGACCACACCATAAATTGGGAGTCTCGGAAGCAACGTTGCGTAGCGCTCTCGAGCACTGAGGCAGAGTATGTAGCAATAAGTGACACTTGTAAAGACATATGTTTTATGAAAAATTTCATGATTGACATTCTTGGAAATTGTAATGACATTAATGCTACACTGTATAATGACAATCAAAGCGCACACAAGCTTTTGGAATGTAAGGAGTATAGTCATAAAAGGACGAAACACAGATATTCGTTATCACTATGTAAAAGACTTAATATCAAATAAATTGATAACAGTTAAATATATGCCTACTGAAGCTATGTGTGCAGATATATTGACAAAGCCACTTGACGAAGCCACTGATTTAAATGTTATGTAACGCTACATATTTGTTTTTTGTGTTTTGATTTATGTTCAGTGACTTAAGTAATAATACTTATGATTGTTTGTATTAATAACTATGAGCCATTTAAGGGGGCGTGTTAGAAAATATGGTAATACTAAATGTCTCACGTGTATGTTTTTTTTATTTATAAATTGTTGTAACCGAGCAACACTGTTTTTTCAACTGTCAACGTCACTTGCTTATAATCTGTTCCCCGAACTATGGTTGTTCCCTCGGTCAATCCTGAATTGTATCTAATTTGTTTGTTATTAATCAGTGTAGATAATAATCTATATTTTGATGAATATATGTGGAAATTATCTGCTTACATCATGGTGTAATTATTTTCAAGAATCCTTACGAAGAAGCTCCATTTTCACTAGCGCCTGTCACTCATTTCAACAAATCTAAGTCACGGGGCAAGTCTCCGGGCCATGACGACCTTAGCATTGAACACCTAAGGTACGCGGGATATCATATGCCCAGAGTGCTGGCGTTGTTCTACTCCTGTGTGTAGGACATTCATACTTACCTACGCCGATAATAAGGACTGTGGTGGTGCCAATTGTCAAAAACAAAACCGGTGGTATTGGTGACAAATGTAATTATCGACCGATTTCCTTAGCCACTATAGTCGCAAAGGTGCTTGACAGTTTGCTGAACACTCAGCTTGATACACATCTACATATACACGATAACCAATTTGGTTTCAAGTCAGGTCTCTCTACTGAAACGGCTATACTGTGTCTGAAGCAAACTGTCAAGTACTACACGGATAAAAATACGCCCATTTTCGGGTGTTTTCTTGATTTATCGAAAGCGTTTGATCTGATTTCTTACGATATTCTATGGCGAGGATTACGCCAAACAACGATGCCCGAGATACTAATCCGTACTTTTAAGTATTGGTATGGGAACCAGATCAGCGTTGTTCGGTGGTCAGGGGCGTATTCGACGCCATACAGGTTGGAGTGCGGCGTGAGGCAGGGGGGCTGACATCGCCGAAACTGTTTAACCTTTATGTGAACGCGCTTGTGGAGGAGCTCAGCAGCACACATGTCGGATGCCATATTGATGGAGTCTGCTTTAATAATATTAGTTACGCGGACGACATGGTGCTGCTTAGTGCGTCTGTAGGTGGACTGTCGCAGCTGCTTGACATTTGCGAAAAATATGCTGAACAACATGGTGGTTGGTGTACAACACAAATAAAAGTGAGTGGATGGTCTTTTAGGCTCGGGGAAGGTCCCTAAGTCAAACACCTAAAGTTAGATTAAATGGCTACCCCCTTAGTAGGGTAGAACAATTTAAATACCTTTGGCACTTGCTAACCCCGGATCTGAAAGACGATAATGACATAGAAAGGGATCGTAGAGCGCTGTCTGTTCGTGCGAATATGATAGCACGCAGATTTGCCCCCTGTTCAAGAGACGTCAAGATAACCCTGTTCAGGGCATTTTGCACGTCCTTCTACACGAGCAGTCTGTGGGTGAATTATACGCAAAAGCAGTACAGCGCTCTACGCGTCCAATACAATAATGCATTCAGGGTGCTGTTGGGGCTGCGTCGCTTCTGTAGCGCTTCGGGGATGTTTGCCGAAGCGCGCGTGGATTGTTTTTATACAACCATGCACAAGCGGTGCACATCCCTGGTGCGGGTCAGCCCGAACAGTATCCTGAACGCCTTCGCCCAGCGATTCGACTGCCAGTACATGTATCACTGTGACATGGTACATTTACGGGCTCATGTGGAAATATTGTTTTAATTGTTTTGACTTATAATTGTATGGTATTGTATTTTTGCATTTAATTTGTCTTTGTATTAGTTTATTTTATAATTGGTCCGTGTTGGCTTTGATTCAATAAATAAAATAAATAAAACCTACTTTACGTGGAGTAGATATAACTTACTAATAAAGTATTTGAAATCTGAACATAAAAAACAACCGACTTCCAAAAACGACACTACAAAGTGAAAAATAACTTCAATTTCGGATGTCGGTGTCGTTGGGTTCGCATTTTCGTTGTTTGCCACCGACTTCCGAAATTAAAGTTATTTTTCCCTTTGTAGTGTCGTTTTTGGAATTCGGTTGTTCTTTTTTGCATTGTGTGTTGTGCATGTTTTATTTTTCACTTTTAAGTTGTAATTTTTACCAGTAATTTTGGTTTAAAAACCAAACTACTGAACCGTTTTTGATGAAATTACTATGGGAGCATTTGGGAAGTATACCCTTTCAAACAAAAAAAGAATTTTTCAAATCGGTTGGCAAGCGACGGAGCTATGCGCGAACAAAAATAAAAATAAAAAAAATACAAACATCCGAATTGAGAGCCTCCTCCTTTTTTAGAAGTCGGTTAAAAATAACATTCGATACCGCTAATAAAGATATAACAAAACAACGAAAACTAACGCCTACTTGATCATAACATAGTCTAGCTAGAATCATATTAGCCTTTAATCATAATAATAGTCACCCGCAATAACATAATATGATGGAACGAAGGCTGCAAGAGATTGCCAGTCTTCTTGATTTATTCGTCTACAAAACTACCAAAATTAGCACATTGAGCCCACATCGTTCTGATCGTTTTCTGGTGAACTGTTATTATAATATTCTCTATGACTCCATCTCTAACTTCTTGTTTGTCCTCCGTCTCTAACGAGTTTTGTTCTCGTTTTATATTATTTTCGCCTTGTTTTGTAATAGAGTCATTATTTTTATTTGCAGGATTTTTATTTTTTCGACGTTTCGTCACTGACGCTCTTAGGTCTCTCATCAATTTTCTCTTTCCTGATTTTTTTAAAGCAATCTGGTAAATGCTGCGTTCCCACGAATGAGCCATGTCAAAAAAAAACTTCCTTAATAATTTGTAGTTTTTCAAAGCTACATATTTTCGATTTTTCTCCTCGGCTTCCACCAGACCACGAACACAAACAGATAAATTCCCGAGAAAGCAATGTGTCAAGTAATCGATAAGCAAATGTTTTACCATCTGCAGTGGAAGGCGAGCATAAAAATGACAAATGTTTCTTAAGTTTCTTGTATTCGGATTTATCTGCCAGTTTGACATCTAACGCATTCAACTGACGTTGGTCTTCAATTATATTAAAGCAAAAGCTCTCGGCTTCATCCTGACGGACATCTTTCTCTCTTCTTTCGTTTGGGGCCGTCCATTAATCACGTGATGTTTTTTTTTTGGCATTTACCAATTTTCGTCGTACATGTATATGCGACTTTTAATTCAGAAAATAGTTTTTTATTTTGTTTTATTTCATTCAAATAAAAATGCGAAAAAATATCTTGTTTGATTTATTGAATAGAGATCATAGCATTCCGTAAAATGACATCGTTTAAAATACAAACATAGGCATTATTGTTTATACGCAAATTGCTAAATTAAATTCAAATTTAAATCACAAAATTTGAATTTCATTTAGCACTTACAAACCAAAACAATTTGTAAACACACAACCTTAAATTTTTTCATGTGGATAAGTCAATTTTAGCAGCCCTAACAGTTTTTCCATTCACCCCTTTACGCATTTCTATTGACCCCAGTTGTTAGGTGAATAGAAATATTACAGTAAGGGTCAAAAGTGGGGTAACAGTTTCACGAAGCAATAATTGACACTTCTGTTTAACTTACGACCTTCTTCTAATGAGTAATTTCTATACTATAGACACACTCTCGCATTCGTTTGCAACTAATTGTAGTTCATAAATTAAACCATTAGGTTAAATGGCATGATAGCCTAGGTTATCATACGTCGGTAAGCACGTTCATGCGTAGCGAGCCGTGGGTTCGAATCTCAGATGATCACTCGATAACAGATGGCGCTGACTTTAATTAATTGCATTTCTGCCAATTCTAAAAGTTCTTTATGTCTGTTTGTGTGTCGTCTGTCCGCACATTTTTTTCGTGGCACTGTAATTCCCGAACCGGTTGTCCGATCGAGCTAAGTGAGATCTTAAAAAATATTAAAAGCACACATTTTTTCATGAATATGTACCGCATTAAAATTAAGGTAATCATCCATGGTCGTGCTGGAGAGGATGACACACAAAATATGAGACCTAGACCAAACGACGCAGAAAAATCTGGCGGTTCGAATGGTATATATAACTCATTTTAAGGATTTATGTCGGTTAGTAAGGATTGCCTTTCAAGCGTCGATATGGTCCCAACTATAAAGCTATTCATCTTTAATCGCGGGCCACCGCCAGTACGTCTTACCTCATGCATGTTATAAACCCTCCTTCCTCGGATACTGATAAGACTTGACCTGGGAATTTGCGTGAGTTCCAAGTTACTAGAACATGGTCGACGGCCTGGCATGGCCTACAACAAGATCTAGATCAAGTCGAGGACATGAAGCTCCACGAAAAGCCGGTGGCTCTAACGTATCCCGCGGTAACTTTTCGATTTGACGTACGGGCGAGACCCGCAAGTCTTCTAGATTTTTCTCTCTTTCACTATATTTTTTTCAACGATCTGTATCTGTATATCCTTTATGGATTGAAGGGGTCTTTAAAATCATCAAGCAGCTGTTGCTCTACATCTCTTAGTTCTTTTTTTATTTTAGAAGAACGAGAGCCACACTCCTCTTCTACTTCACTTGTAACGGTTTGGTAGTTAGGTTTGTGTAGTGGTAGTTGGAAAGAAAATAAAAGAAGATTTACGTCACAAAAGTTAAGGTTTAATTAGGTCTAATTAGGTACAAAGCCGGTTGAGCCGGGCGTGGGTAAGATATCGAGCGCACGTGTAAGTTAGAACCGTCTATAGAACACTACTGTCCTGCAGAGCCTCCAGACGTAGGTAGCGGGAACTGGAAGTAGGTGGTCCAGGATCCCGTAACGCTGCGGCAGGGTCGTCCAGCCGCTCCCCTGCGGCGACGGCGGTGCCGGTATTAGTAACCGCGTTCGCGCCTCGAGTTTCTAGCAGCGCACGTAGACACGTCTGTGCGGGTGGAGCAGGCACTGGTGCTGTTCAGGTTCGTGAAGGAAGGGATGTCGTGTAGCGACAAGGAAAAGCTAAGCTTATAGGTTAAGGTATAAATGAAAAAGGGAGATGGAGAACAATTAAAGATATATTTAGAAGAAAAGGATGGAGATGGACTGAAGAGTGGTGTGTAGTATGTGGAGGTGGGGTGTATGAGTGAGGATGTGTGATAGATGGGTTGAGGAGGCTGAGGTGAAGATTCAGGTGGGTTGAGGAGGTAGTCGCGAGGCAGGTGCTGGCGACAGGGGCAGGTACAGCTGCCGATCCACGATCAGGAGCAGGAACAGGTGATGACAGGTGCTGGCGCGTGGCGACACGGAGGACACCCGTAGCAGGACCCACGCAGCAGGCCAGGACGCAGCACGGCAGCAGGAGAGAGACACGGCGAAGACGCTGTCAGCCCGCCAGGTGAGGCGGCCCTCGGGTGAGGCAGCCCTCAGGTGAGGCGCGGCCCAATAGATGAGGTAGCCCTCTTCACGGAGGACGGAGGACGGAGGCGTAGGCAGGGTCCGTCAGGTACCGGAGCGGAGAGGTACGCTAGGTATTCCCGGGATAGGTGACCCTGGAGTATCAGGCTCCTTGTAGTGTTCGCTTTAGAGGCGAAGCCAGAACTGATCCTTGTATTGCGTGGATCAATAAAGAAAACTCGTAGAATAACATTATGTAGAAAATATGAATTTGAGATAGGAACGTAGCCAGTAATTCTTTTACGTGAGTTTGCATATCAAATCCACTAAAAAGATACAGGCCGGTAAGAATTTGAAAGGTACGTTGCTATGGCGACGTATTAAACGTCGTTGTCAAAGCTGTCATAATAAAATATATTATAATAAAATACAATAAAATCTATAGTTATTTTGTATTAGAAGTATAGTGTTTATAGGAAAAATGATATCCATCAATGTGGGCGAAACTACCAACCCTTGGATGACACTAAATCGTCGTAGACTCATGTTAAAGTTGGAAGCTGTGTCTGTGTGCCGATTGTGGATAGAACGTGTCGTGAGGAATAATCAGATCAGCGCCTAACGGTCACAGAATGCTTGTTCTGACCTTGAGGAATGATTGAAGGTAACTGTGAGTATATACATTATGTTACATTTTCCCCCCGACCCTAGAAAATTTTCGACTCAGAGAAAATTTTAATGAAGCTTTCCGAAGGAAACTGTAAAACACAACTTCGCAGATTCATACCTCTCCATTCACCCAATCATACTATCTCTTTTAAGCAATCTCCTGCATTCCGGTAAGGGTGGAGTTCACATTCAATGACTGCCACTCTAGAAGGGTGTTTTATAAACGACGTCAAGGCTTATTTAAGGAGTTGTCAGCCGCTCCAGACATGGAAAAAAAAAGAAAAGGTATTATACAAATTAAGTACCTACAGGAAATTAAGCTCATTTATAGAGCGATAGAGTTAAGTAATAAGTTAAGTAGTAGTAGATAGATACATTTTTACATTTAAGTTTAGGCTTATTTAGGGAGTAACCAACCGCTCCTGCAAGGGCTTATTTATAGAGTTGCAACCGCTCTTTAGAATACATATAAATATATGCATATATACAAGAGTTAGATAAGTTAAGATTGGATAGCTTAAATTACCAATGGTTTAGAGCCGATTGATAAAGCATATCCAGTGATCAATGCAGTAGAGCATCATGATCATTATAACTATGGCTGTAGGGCCGTAGTTATATAAGAGTAAAAGATGGATGGGGTAGGCCATCATCTTTTAAAACCGTTTGGATTTACCAAATAGTTGTAGAGAGCACGAGTTAAATAAAGTATGTATTTATAAACATAATAGAATAAAGATATGATAATGTAGTGTAGAGATGTTTAAGTATATACAATATATACATAATTATAAGTTGAAAAGTAAGTTACATAAAAATAAGAGTATCTAAAAGTTAATAAATATAAAGTTACGTAAAAAATATTTCTGTTTTCCTGTTGAAAAAAATAAAGTTATACGTGAAGAGTATAGATGTTTAGTACAGTGTGCTCAAGATGTTTGGATGAAAAGAAATAATAATAATAATAATAATAATGCTTTATTTGCCAAAATGTAGGTGTACAAAGTAGTATGATCTTAATATAAATGTGGCCCATTTACATTCTACCATTACATGTGGTGTGCAAATCTTTAATTTTAGAACATATTAAATTATTAAAAATGTCATAATATTCCTTCAGTTATCACTATAAACGTTACAAAATGTCTGATTAAATAAATGAATTGCAACTATTTAATTTCACAATACATTACATAATTAAAAAATGTCCTAACATTACATTAGTTACCAATATGAAGGTTATACAAAGTCAGATTTTATGTATTAATTGAAATGTCAATGTCCATGAATATTGTTATAATGTCAAAATAAAAATTATATTAGGAAGTAAATGTCAAATTAAAAACTAAATAAAATACATATAAACCAAATTGATTGACATTACTTTCTTTCCTCGACATGTGACACAAATTCATTAACAGTGTAAAAACATTTTTCTTTAAGCCACTGAATCAGTTTTTTTTTAAACATAAGCAAAGGTAGTTCTTTAAAGGCGTTTGGTAATTTATTGTAAACCTTAATAGCCATTATAAACGAATTTCTTTTATATAAATCGAGCTTGCATTGTGGCAAGCAGAGCCTATGTTTATCTCTAGAGGAAACATTCCTTTTGGTTACATCTCTATGTTTAACAAAATTTTCAGGATGTTGTCGTACTAATAGACACAATTCTTTAATATACATGCATGCTAACGGTAAAATTTTGTACTTTTTAAACAGTGGCTTACAGCTATCCATGTACCCGGCTCCACAGATTGCACGTACACATTTTTTTTGGATTATAAATGCTTTATTGACATCCACCGAATTACCCCACAACAAGAGACCGTATGAGAGTACGGAGGAAACATATCCGTGGTATGCACAAAGAGCCGCTTCAGTAGAGACCGTAGCTCTTAATCTTCTTAGTGCATAGATAAATCTGTCTAGTTTGTCACAAACATAGTCGACATGCTTTTTCCAGTCGCAATTTTGATCCAATTGTATGCCCAGAAATGCAGCACTGACTACTTGTTCTATTGTAGTGTCATTATATTTAATAGTCAGCGTTAATGGGTTTCTCCTGTACGTTTGAAATTGCATCATTTTCGTTTTCTCCATATTAATTTTTAGGTTATTGAAGTTCAACCATTGTATTATATTTTTGATGGCTTCATTAATCTCATACTCGTAGGTGTCGACTCTTTCACACTTCACAACAAGGGTCGTGTCATCAGCAAATAAAATCACTGTGTGGCGAGTGATATTTGGGAGGTCATTGATATAGAGAAGGAATAAAAAAGGCCCCAATACACTGCCCTGCGGCACACCGAAATTATTTTTCTGATAGCCGCTTCTATATGACACCTTTTCGCCATTATGGATTCTGGAGATTTCCACACATTGTTGTCGGTTTTTTAAATAGTCTCTTAACCAGTCGTTCGCTTTTCCTCTTATTCCGTATATTTCTAACTTGTGTAAGAGCAATTCGTGATCTACAAAATCGAACGCCTTGCTCATATCCAAGAGGATTGCCGATACAGGTAAGCCTTCATTTATCGCTTGGGTGACAATCTTCATCAAATTGAAACAAGCCAAAGACGTGGTACTGTTTTCCCTAAAACCAAATTGCTCGTCTTTAAGAATACGATGACTAATCGCAAATTCTTGGAGCCTTCTCAGCATGATTTTCTCCAAGATTTTTGACATGATTGGTATCAGAGTCACTGGCCTATAGTTCTTCATGTCAGATGTATTACCTTTTTTAAAAAGTGGCTTTACTATTGATTTTTTTAAAGTCTCTGGGAATGCACCTTCTTCAAAAGAAAAGTTTATTAAATAACTTAACGGTTGACAAATACATGAAGCGCCTAATTTAATTACCTTTGTTGTTATGTCATCCAGTCCTACTGCACTTGTATTTCTTAGATTTTGTATTATTCTAAATACCTCCGTAGCATCAGTAGGTTTAAGAAATATCGTATGGTCATTATTGCCACCGATAGTCTGGTTTATCTCGTCAACATTGTATTTAAAATTTGATTTATTGGTCGATTGTATGTAGAATTCATTAAATATGTCACTTATTTCCTTAGGGTCTACAATTGTACGGTTATCTTTAGTTATTACGTCAATTTGCTTTTTAGCGTTTAAATCATCAATATTTTCATTAATCACTGCCCATGTGGCTTTACACTTATTTTTATTATTGGCAATATACTTCTTACTTTGTAGCTGTCTAGATTTATATATACACTTTTTGAGAATGTCACTATATGATTTATATTTATTGTTTATTTTTTTCCTCTTAGTTTTATTGTGTTGTTGACTAAGATATAGAAGCCTTTTTTTTACGCACGATTTTTTTATGCCTTTTGTCAACCACTGTTGGTTTTCTTTATGAGATGACATCTTTTTTGAATATATTGGAAAGCACAAGTCAAAAAATAATTTAATAAGACCGTGAAATTCCTCGAACGCTTCCTGAAAACCATGTTTTTCGTATACGCTAGAAAAAGTGAGAGATGTGATGCAACTATAGAACTTGTCCATGTTTTCCTGACTAAAATCTCTGACCTCCTCATACCAAGTGCATATTTCGTACGTTTTAATAGTCTTCATCGAAAGCGTCTGTCCCGTTTCATGATCGGACAAGGCAAGATGATGCACCTCCGTTTTAGCTTGCTTGACGTTGCTTGCTATCTGATCTAAGCACGACATCTGTCTTGTGGGCGTTTTAATATGCAATTCGATATTAAAATTTTTCAAAATGCTTTTTAGGCTTTCACAACTTTTGTTTGGCTTTAAGATGTCCAAGTTCCAATCCCCGCATAAAATATTTTTTTTATGCTTTCTCGTCAGTCTTATTAGCAACTGTTCTAGATTTCCGAGAAATATTTGAGGATTACTATTTGGAGTTCTATATAAACAAACAATAATAATATTATTTATTTCTACGCCACAACCTTCAAAATTAAAATTATATGTCAAGTCGTTAATATTACTCAATTTTTTATATTTCATATTATTATTATTAAGCAGTATGCCTGTGTAATAAAATTAGCCAAAGAGTTTAAATTACACTAGATGAAGCGTTGCTTTAGAATTTAGGAAAGTGAAAGGAATGGATGTATGAAAATTATGTGAGAAGACAAAGAAGGAAAGAAAGATCTAAGAGAATTCAAAGAATTAGATAAAGGGAGAGCGAGAGAGGGAAAGAACTAATTTACGTTGGGCGCCAAAATGTCGTGTAGCGACAAGGAAAAGCTAAGCTTATAGGTTAAGGTATAAATGAAAAAGGGAGATGGAGAACAATTAAAGATATATTTAGAAGAAAAGGATGGAGATGGACTGAAGAGTGGTGTGTAGTATGTGGAGGTGGGGTGTATGAGTGAGGATGCGTGATAGATGGGTTGAGGAGGCTGAGGTGAAGATTCAGGTGGGTTGAGGAGGTAGTCGCGAGGCAGGTGCTGGCGACAGGGGCAGGTACAGCTGCCGATCCACGATCAGGAGCAGGAACAGGTGATGACAGGTGCTGGCGCGTGGCGACACGGAGGACACCCGTAGCAGGACCCACGCAGCAGGCCAGGACGCAGCACGGCAGCAGGAGAGAGACACGGCGAAGACGCTGTCAGCCCGCCAGGTGAGGCGGCCCTCGGGTGAGGCAGCCCTCAGGTGAGGCGCGGCCCAATAGATGAGGTAGCCCTCTTCACGGAGGACGGAGGACGGAGGCGTAGGCAGGGTCCGTCAGGTACCGGAGCGGAGAGGTACGCTAGGTATTCCCGGGATAGGTGACCCTGGAGTATCAGGCTCCTTGTAGTGTTCGCTTTAGAGGCGAAGCCAGAACTGATCCTTGTATTGCGTGGATCAATAAAGAAAACTCGTAGAATAACATTATGTAGAAAATATGAATTTGAGATAGGAACGTAGCCAGTAATTCTTTTACGTGAGTTTGCATATCAAATCCACTAAAAAGATACAGGCCGGTAAGAATTTGAAAGGTACGTTGCTATGGCGACGTATTAAACGTCGTTGTCAAAGCTGTCATAATAAAATATATTATAATAAAATACAATAAAATCTATAGTTATTTTGTATTAGAAGTATAGTGTTTATAGGAAAAATGATATCCATCAATGTGGGCGAAACTACCAACCCTTGGATGACACTAAATCGTCGTAGACTGTTGTTGTTGAATGTTAAAGTTGGAAGCTGTGTCTGTGTGCCGATTGTGGATAGAACGTGTCGTGAGGAATAATCAGATCAGCGCCTAACGGTCACAGAATGCTTGTTCTGACCTTGAGGAATGATTGAAGGTAACTGTGAGTATATACATTATGTTACAGGGAGGAACGAAGGAACCCTGTAACGAGTCGGTTTGTCCGTTAAGGTGTTGTCCGGACACACGCGACCGACTGACACATCCCGACAACCGAAGACGGAAGGTCTACGTTGGACAGCAGTGAGCTGGCCTCCACTGGTTATCGAGATGTGGCAACCGGTTCACCCTTGTTTGGTCGAACAATGTTTCGTCGAAAATCACTTCGGCGAATTTTAGTTGCAATAAAGTCATTTCGTAGAATTATTCATTTGACCGAATAATTCATTGACTAGAGAGATAATTTAAACAAGTTTTATTTTAATATTCTTTTTTTTTATTAGTATTAATTTTCTTTAACAATGATAGAAAAATATCAAATAAAGGGCTAATTGTACCAGTACCCGGTAGATTAGTACTAGTAAACGTTAAATTGTCCCTGATTCCGGTATTATTCAATGCGAATTTGAACTCTATTGGTTTACGTTAAAGTTCACAGAAATACTATTTTTGCATTTCTGTGTAAAATAAATAAAGAAGGACTTATCCAAATTAAATATATTTTTATTAATGAAAAATTTTCAAATGTATTTATAAAAATTATAGGTAAAATAATAAACTTAGTATCATTATGAATCACATTATTTTTTAAACTAAACTTACAAGCTATTTGAAGAATATTTTGGTTTCACCTTTAGATGTTACCTTTAAAATGTGATAACAAAAATGTCACTAACTTAAATACCAAATCAGAAAGAAAACGCTAAAATCTGCATAAAAAACCTATGAAATACTTAAAACACAACAAAACACATAAAAATATACTTTTCTTGTACATAAAATAGTAAAAAAAATAACATAATCAAGTCTCAATTAAAAAATAGAAAAAAGGAACTAGGTATCAGTCAATCAGTTTACTTATGGCTGTCTATTATCACAATTATTTATGGTTATACTTTACAAACTCTACATAATTTGGATAGGTTTACTCACCGAGGAAAACACGAGCAGTCTTATAAAAGTTAACAGTCTTAGGAAAATACAAATCTGGTTACTTTTTAATAAATACTATAAAAAGTGCTTGTATTAAAATTACACAATATGCAAAACATCTTAACAACTAACACTTGGAATAATTATTCAATGAGATCAATGGGACAAAATGAGATGAATTAACCTCGTGTCAGCTTGAAATGTTCAATAAAATCTACACAATAAACAAACTTAAAAACGACTAACATTAAAGTTTTAAAACATTATCAGTCAATAGAAAACAGTTTTACTAAGTTATGGATCACAGTTATACAATTTTATAATATTTTTTATTGAGTAAGGTACCCAACTTTAAAGTAGCAACTTTATATAAGCAATAATTAATGAAGAAACTTTGTGATTGTTTAAGTCAGGTTTACGGATAATTGACGAGGCAGTCAAGTTCAAAGTTTTAGGTCACTTATTCATCAAACGATACGTAACAATACATACAAGTAAACGTTATTTCATTTGGTGAAACTTCTGCACAAATCGTATGATACCAGGTCTTACAATTCACACATTCTATCATGTCTAATTTCTTGCTTCTTTGGCATAACCGACAAAACCAATCTTCATTTGTAATGTCCCTTACCCCAGTATCTATTGATTTCTTCTTGGGTTTCTTGTTACCGACTCCAAGCTCAGTTTTTTTTCTTTTATTTTCTTTTGCTTTAACTTTATTCTCCTCTTTTTTTGTTTTTGCTTCTAGCTTGTTCCGTGCAAAGATTTGCCACCTATCAGATGTTATCACGCTAGGTAATTTAACTTTGCTTTTTGTAGTGCTATTAGGAGTTTCTGGCCAAAATAAAGCGTCTTTAAATGGTGTCGGTACAACTAAATCTCCATAAAATTTAATTTTTGGTTGGTTGCGGCTGTCATCTTTGGGTAACGCTTGTTCTATAGGTGTATGTGGCGGTGTCTTCATGTTTTCGGATGTTTTGATTCTGCTTGGTGTAAAATCAAGAGTTGTAACATCAGCCATTATCGATGTCGGTTTGATTTTCTTTGAATGCATTGGTGATGTTTTACTTGGCGGTGTTATAGGAACGAGTTCTTTGCTAGAAAACGACGATTGTGTCATAGTTGACTGAAATTGTATTTGTGTCGGCACTAATTCAGTAGTCGAGGTCGTGTTAGTAAGTAATGATGGCTGTGTCATACTCATAGTATCTGTCTCAACCACATTCGACGTTATAGCTGTTGTTATTATTCCAGAGTTCGTTGTAATATTTTTGCGAGAAGTGATATATATAGGGTTATAGCCTTTTGTTCGGATTACTTGACCTGATAAATGATGTGTGTTTCGTACTTCAGTTTCAGGACGACTTTGGTTTTCTTCAATAAAATTTTTCATTGAAGGCTCATTAGTTGGCATTTCCACGTCCATGATTTTCATCAGGATCCCATCAACATTTTCATACTTTTCTATCTTTCCTGCATAGCTTTCATTTTCAGTCATTGTGAAGTCACTGAACTCGTTTGAGTTCAAATTTGAATCCAAGATGTCAGTCATACCTTTACTTGGCGGTGTTATAGGAACGAGTTCTTTGCTAGAAAACGACGATTGTGTCATAGTTGACTGAAATTGTATTTGTGTCGGCACTAATTCAGTAGTCGAGGTCGTGTTGGTAAGTAATGATGGCTGTGTCATACTCATAGTATCTGTCTCAACCACATTCGACGTTATAGCTGTTGTTATTATTCCAGAGTTTGTTGTAATATTTTTGCGAGAAGTGATATATATAGGGTTATAGCCTTTTGTCCGGATTACTTGACCTGATAAATGATGTGTGTTTCGTACTTCAGTTTCAGGACGACTTTGGTTTTCTTCAATAAAATTTGTCATTGAAGGCTCATTAGTTGGCATTTCCACGTCCATGATTTTCATCAGGATCCCATCAACATTTTCATACATTTCTATCTTTCCTGCATAGCTTTCATTTTCAGTCATTGTGAAGTCACTGAACTCGTTTGAGTTCAAATTTGAATCCAAGATGTCAGTCATACCTGTGAAGTTTCCAATATCTCCAGATAATAGCTGCAGTTCGTTGATATTAGACGTTTCTTGAGCACAAAATTTTGTCAAAGCCGAAGAGTCATTATTGAAACTGTCTGAAGGAAAATTATTTTGAAAATGCATTTGCCTCCAGACATTGAATAATCCTTCTAAGGATTTTTCCCCTTTCCAACTTTCATTTCCGCTGCCGTAAAAAGCTTCGAGGTTTTCAGGACTTATTTATGATTCAAAGAATTTGACATGGCTTATGGTATCTGGTTGTATTTGGTTAGCATTATCTGGTTTGACTGGTTTTTTGGGTTGACTGGTTACACACTTGGAATAATCAACGCCGTTTGCATCAAAAGGTGACAAGCCGCATTTGCGAAATCCATTTTTGATAGAGTTGGGGTCCAATTGTATAAGAGATGTATGTAGCAGCGGGCAGAAATTTTCTTTGCGTAGTTTTACGAAGTGGTTATCATTTCGCCAGTCATAAACTGATCTCTTCCATATCATCTTTAGTGGTCGAAAAACAGCCACATCCATCGGTTGAATTAGATGAGTCGCATTAGGATATAGTGCAACCAGTTGGATGTTTTTTTCCCGACAGAAATTGCTTAGTGGCAGTGTCGTGTGTGAGCAATGTCCATCCAAGAAAAAAATTATTGGGAATTCTATATTAGTTTTTACAAGCCAGGGATAGAAGACATTTGCCATGTACTCATAAAATGACTCCCCTGTCATCCCAACCCTTTGGCGTAAATCCTAATCCCCAGTCCTTCGGTGCAGTTTTAGAAATTTTGTGTGGTATTGATTTCAGCTTGAACAAAACCATCGGAGGCGTCAATTCACCTGCTGCGTTAGCCGTAAGCAAGACGGTCACACACTCTTTTTCCCCGCTGGGAATAACGTTATAAACGTTTTTTGCACCTCGTTTTGCCAGAACTCTGTTATCAGACGGTGACAAAAAGAAAGCGCTTTCATCGCAATTAAAAATCCTACGTGGATCTCGAGTTGCTTCTTCGAGATGTGTCTTTATAAAATATTCTTCCACTTCTTTAAACCATGCTCTTATATCACTTTCTTTGACTAAAGCACGGGTTTGCGTCAAATTTTGGGCCACTCGCTGGCCTACTTCAGGGTGTCGCTTTATAAAAGCTTCAAACCAATGACGACCTGGTCTGCCATTACGAAATGGGTTATCTCGCTTCATCTTTTTCACCAACAAACTCACGCTATCCAATAACTGCGCCTTAGTTACGGGAAACCCACTATTTGCCATAAAAATAATCCACCTGCTTAAATGTTCTTCTTCTTCTTTCGTCAAAACTGTAGCCGGTCCTTTGGAGCATTCGACAGAATAGCGGCCGCGTAATTTGTCATCCAACGTCGACCGTGGGATACCGAACTGCCTGGAAGCAGCTGAAATTGAGGCTCCTTTTTTGACTGCCTCCATGGCCTTTAATATGACCTTCTGCCTATCAGTCATGGCTATCTGAAAAAAAAAAATAACACTGTTCTTGAAAATTTCTGAATTCGTATCAATAGGAAAATATAAATACTTAAAATATTTTAACGACCGAACATTATAACATGCTAGTAATCTTAAAAACAAACCAAAGCCTAAAGGTTACAAATTGCGAAAAAGAAATGTGCAAAAATTAGGTAATCAAAAAAAACGAGTGAGCCGCATATGATGTGTAACATCTGACATCGGCTTCGACTTCGACTCCAGGTCAAGACATGGACCTGTCCAAATCCAATTCAATTTGACCACTCACCAATCAATCAATCACTCCCAGAAGCGATAGTTATATTATACACATGTTATAATGTTACACATCAAAACGAAGGGGCAATCGAATCCAGGTGATTACAACACAAACAAGGAACATAGAAACTGCATTCTGTTGATTCGAAGGAAAAGAGAACTTAACACAAGGCAATAAGTACGATGTCGGGTTTAAATGAAACTTTTAATGCAAGTCCCAACATCCGGCAATGTATTCTACAGTTTTAAAGTTTTTTTAAGGAAAATGAGACCTATTTCAAGGCAATAAGTACACACTAACGGGTTTCGGTACAACGTGTATTATCGAGTTCACCGTGTACCAATATCCGGTAAAAAAATATGATTTTAACGGGTACTAGGTCAAGAAGAGTTTTTTAGTACCAATAGATGTGAACGGCAATATAATTTATTTCTCAATTAGATTCACCTCAATTTATAGGTTATATCGCAACATAATATACTCAAATATTTTAGAAAATTAACACTCTTACCTTAACGTTATCCGTCGCAGTATGGCTAGCTCATCAATGAGACGTGGTGGTTTCGTAGTTCACTGACAGAACTTTGAACTTCCCTATTATTTTCACAAAGCAAACTTTCGTGATCGCATGGTTTTGACGCCATTAAACTGTTTGGACAATGTTGCCATTACAATTGTTCAAAATATTACCGAGAAGGTATTGCCATTCGCAAACTTTACTTTATTATTGGTAGAAAAATACAATAATAAAAAAACTGACTTGTTAACGGGTACTAGTACACTAACGGGAATACGTACTTTTACCTAATTTTTATTTAGCATAATTATTTGTTTGAACTAATTTCATTTGAACAAATTTTATTTAAACTAATGTTTCACTAGACTAATAATGATGTAGTCGAAAGATCGTATCGAATATTCAGTTCATTAATAATTCGTTTCCTTTCATTGTCTATAAACTAACATTAACACACACAACTTTATTAAGCATAACAATAATAATAAGGCGTAGTCGACGGAGCACCGCTTCGCGGGGCCCCTTTTTCTGTCTGCAGGGTTTAAAGGAACCTAACACGAAGGGAATGACGGACCCCCTTCGAACCTAACCTGTCCGAGTCGGGGTGCCCCAATTCCCGAGCTCGCTTCGCTCGCTCTTGCATCCTAAGTTCTCATTGCCTTTTTACTAAATCGAGATGCTGCATTACATTACACCAATTGAATATTCGATAAAATACATTTACATAAATACATTTGATCAAGTGCGCAAATGTTGTTGTTATTCGATGAAATGAAAATTATGTTAATCGATATTATACAAATTGATTATTTTCTTGAACGTTGTTCGAATTAGTAACATTCGATCTAAAGTTGTTATACCAAACAAGGGTGAACCGTGGCAGCCTAGGTGGCGCGTTACAATAGATACACATGAATAAAGTAGGTTAAAGAATGACATCCAAATGTGTAGGTAGGTGAAGAAAAATTATAGACTTTCTTTTCACTTTTAATCCTACGCTACGAACAGATCTGGATATCCTCTACTGGATACATGGTTAATAGAAGTAACATAACAAGATTGTAGGCCGCTTAAGAGAATATTTATAACAAGGAGAATTGATAGGTACCAGTTCGGATAACGGTTACATTATGAACGCTTAGAAAAGTGAGCTGTAGGTAGATCTAAGTTAACTGTGGTACGCGTAAGAACACTGATAGAACAATTCTATTTTACATAGGATTCTAATTTAAACGTTATTATTTATGTTACTAAAATAAAAAGAAAGTTGAAACAAATAGAAGAAATAGATATTTGCGACACTCACCCGTCTGGGGTTTTTCACAACACTTAGGTATTATTTAATACTCAGAAGTTAAATTTAGTTAGTACTTCAATAATGACGACTTCAACAAATAACTCGTCGTGAAGGTTTTAAAGTAAAGGTTTCTTTAGCTGTATCTCTTACAAATGAGCTTCCGGGGCTTATATAGCCCGAGGTTGGATGGTTCTAGCAATATTTTATGGAAGTGGAACACAGCCAATCAGGACGTAGCTGGAGTGTTGCCACTATAATTCCCTCAAGATCCATTATATTGTAGTGTTCTCATTAATTTACTTTATTGACGGCACGGTTGGCGCAGTGGTTAAGCGATTGACTGCTGCGCTGCGTGTCGCGGGTTCGATTCCCGCACGGAACAAATATTTGTATGACCTACATGTATTTGTTCCGAGTCTGGGTGTTTTTCTATCTATAATATGTATGTATTTACAAAAAAAAATGTATATACGTAGTTTATCAGCCATCTTGTTACCATAACACAAGCATTAGGTTGCTTAGCTTGGGACTAGATGGCGCTGTGTGAAATGTCCAGGGATATTATATTATAATTTAACTTTAACAACTCAGTTACACAGTCAGTGATTTCATATTTTTTGACATTAGAACTGTTACCTACAAATACAGTAATGTTGGTTTTAGGATTAAATATATTTCCTGTTACTGATGTCATTATTTGTTTGTAGGTTGACCCTGGCATACAATAATTTTGAGTAGAATAACTCTGGTTGTCACTAATTAATTTACCTAAACCTCTTCCTATACTATCTGAGAACATAACTGAATCATGACTACTGAAAGATGGACAAATACCAGTCTCAAGCTGTACTACTTGAGATAGATCTTGAAGATCGCTTTCAATGTATTCGCCTGTGTCGCAGATCCAGATCTGCGACACAGGCACAGACTGGTCGCGGTGCTATGACGATTTGTTTAACAACAGATCTGTGGACATCCAGAAACAATGACTCATACTTGGCAGTTACGGGTCATTTCACTGACAAAAACTTTGTACTGCAATCAGTACTTCTGGAGTGCAAGGTACTGGAAAAAAGCCACACAGGAATGAATTTAGCAGAAGAGTTGCAGAAAGTCGTCCAGGAATGGAACGTAGCTGACAAAGTCCTGCTAGTGGTGTCGGACAACGGTGCCAACATCAAAAATGCTGTCACAATTTTGCAATGGAAGCACTTTGGCTGCTACGCCCATACTCTAAATCTCGCAGTGCAAAAAGCATTACGCACTACTGCGTTAGTAAACATTATCAATAAAGTAAAGACGATTGTTTCTCATTTTAAACGTAGCAATAGAGCGTGGAACAAATTAAAAAAATATCAAGACTAGGCAAACAAAACGGTGAAACGACCAATTCAAGATGTGGTGACGCGATGGAACTCAACATTATACATGCTGCAGAGATTCCTGGAGCTCAAGGACGAAATAAAATGTACGATAAGCAATTTAGACTCTTTGAGCATCATATCTCTGACAAGCTATGAATGAGACGTCTGCGAATTATTAATTGTGGTACTGGAGCCGTGCGAAGAGGTCACGAGGGAAATGAGTGGCCAAATATACGTAACTGGTAGTTCAGTACTGCCTATTACGGTCGGTCTCACCAGCGCACTCAAAGAGATTGCCGTTCCAGATTAAGTATCAAAGTTTTCCCCGATTAGGTTGAAATGTCCCGACAAGACCTGCTATCGGAAATAACATCAAGATTCGCAAATGTGGAAAATAGCAGAACTTTCACAACATCCATGTTTCTTGACCCTAGGTATAAATTATATTTTGAAAACCAATCTATTGCTGATAGCACCAAGAAACATGTAATATCATTGGTGAATGCGATGATTAATGAAGAAAGTGTTACGTTGCCGTCTACGTCACACCAGGTGCCCAATTCTGTAAAATAACCAACTTGTCAATTGTGTGTAAGTAGTGTATCAATAGAATAGTCTTTGACATTCGGTATTCTACAAATTATTTATGGTCATTGACTTGCCACTCACTGTAGTGCTATTGAAACGCCATAGTAAGACTATTGTAATAATTGGTAGTCTGGTCCACTATAATGTGTCAATGTTATCGTGATGGCCAAAGTTACGGTACTCTGTAAGGTATTTGAATAGTCATGTCTATCGTGTTTGAATAGTGTTTTGGCCATCGAACCGCGATTGTGAAGCCATCGAACCGCAATTGTGAAGCCATCGAACGACACCCTTTTCCCTATTGATTTGCTTCAATTTGTCAATATTTTTCATTTAAAACAAAGTGCCCGTGTGTGTGTGCGTCTTACGTAGTCAAGATAATAAAGTGGACGTAGTTTTTCGCCACAATGAGGCCTTCTCTATCTACTTTGCGGTGGCGTATTTTGGCATTAGCTTGTAGTGCCGACCGCCAACCGGCCTTTTGTTCTACAGTAGAAAGACAAAAACAAGAAAAGTAACTGTCTATTTCACTCGTGTTAACTAATGAAAATAGTAGTTTGACAATTTATCTATAGAACTCAAAAACAATTGGATCTATTGCACTGAAGGCTCACTTACCAGTGGCATGTAGAAAGCGTTGGGTTAGTCGCTCTTTGAGACGCAAGTTTTGCACACGTGTTTTTACAAGTAACTGAAGTGAAATTTTTCGTCATTAGTGCATCTTTGAGTTATTGCTTTGTACGAGAATGGAAGCCAGTGGTATGTATTTTAATTTCTTATGTATTATTCACAATTTTCTATTGTACATTTTTTTTATAGCGTTATTAAGAGGGACATGTGATTAACCCTTAACCACTGACGTGTCATTTCATTACACTACCACTGACGTACGAATGAGATTCGTCAATTTGTTTAAAGACCCCTCAGGCTGCAATTAATCGTAATTTGAGTTTTTATTCACTTTTAAATGATAGAACATTTCAAACCTAAGATGCAAAAATAAATAAAGCATTAAAAATACTTATAGAAAAAATATTTATTAACCAACATTCTTAGTGGTATTGAACTAATAAATAAATAAATAAATAAATAATAAACGTTTAAATAATAAACGTTTATTTGGAACAAGTTTCAGGACACAAATTTACAAAAGAAAACGAAGATAGCTACAAAAGTTAAAACTGTGGCGCAGCTATCAACGCCCAGGTCAAAAATATGGTACATTTGTTCCAGACTAATAATTATAAATAATTAAAAAGAAAGAAAATTATTAATATAAAAGTTAATAACTATGAAATGAGTGTGTGTGTGTGGGTGTGCGTGTGTGGGGGTGTGTGCGTGTGTGTGTGGGGGTGAGTGTGAGGGTGTGTGTGTGTTGTGGGGTATGCGAGTATTGAGCGTGATTGAGGGTGTTTATGTAAATAGGTTTATGTTACAGGAATGTTAGTGTTATGTTACCACAAGTTTTTCTGTTGCTTCATAGGAGAAGGATTTAAGCAATTCTGACAGTTTTTTTCTAACTAGAGTTCTTGGTAAAGGATAAATTTGAAGGTTTCTATTTATGCTATTGTAGAGTTTAGGGCTAAAGTAGTTAAAGTGGCGTCTTACTACTGCCAATCTGGAGAAAGGTGTCTTGCAAATTATGTAGGAGCGTCGCTTCTTAGAGAGATATTGTTGGTCGTACTTCGTGAGGTCGTGCTTCTTAATAACAGTTTGAAGTATAAATAACTGTCTAACAGTGAGGACGTTGCAGAGCGAATAAAGTTCCGAGGTTGGGAATCTGGCAGGTTTCTTGGCCAACACTTTTAGCACTGCTCTTTGTGCTCTCTCCAAACGCAGAATTGTAGTCTTGTGGGTACCTCCCCATGCTGTAATGCAGTAACCAAGGACTGACTGGACGAGTGCCAGGTAGATTAGTATAAGGCATGGGAAGTCGTAATAACAACAAATATTAAAAAATCTAAAAAAAAATAACTATTTTCTACAGGAACTTTTTCTTTTCATTTTTATACTTATACTAGCTTTTGCCCGCGACTTCGTTCGCGTGGAATAGTGCCTTCACCAATAGATGACACCGACTCTTGACCAATAGATGGCGCTGTATGTCCGGAATAAATTTTTAATTTATTTTTTATTTTATTTTATTTTTTGTAATAAAAACTATCCTATGTCCATTCTCAAGTTCCAAACTATGTCTGTACCAAATTTCACACAAATCGGTTCAGTAGTTTAGGCGTGAAGCAGAGACAGACAGACAGACAGACAGAGTTACTTTCGCATTTATAATATTAGTTTGGATAAGAATGGTTTTATGAGATCAAAATCATTTTAGCAGCTAATCAATTATTTATGCACTTTTTAACGACAGTTATTACAGGTCGGTTTTGAACACTGCAAACAGACCGGTTTACCGCACATCGTACACCCGTAATGCGTTCTACGTCGATTCTGCTTGAAACACATGTGTAACAATTTTTCAAAATCTCAAACTTTACAATTGCAGTGCTTTGTTGGGTTGATCCTGTGGGCTTATCTTGCCGAAGATTCCTCAGATTCACACAGCCATGATTCTATTATTTCGTCTAATTTATTGCAGTTAACAGAAACACGTTGTATTTTCCGCGATGTAGAAGGCACAGGCGAAGTATTGCACCGCTTACGATTCATTTTAACTACAAACAAAAAAAAAAACAACCCAAAAAAAGTTACACTAACACTGACCATACGAATGAAAGAAGTGCGCCACACGTCTGCTCTCCCCCGCTGCGCGTGCGTCACTGTCGGCTAGGAAACTACTAGAAACGACGAGCACGAATACCTGCGCAAAACAAAATTATGAACGATTATCGGTTTCCGCGACGAATGTCATTCGTACGTCAGTGGTTAAGGGTTAATTCATGTGAATAATATCTTAAGTTCTATGTTCATAAAAGTAAATGGTTGACGTTGGTTGAAAGCAAACTTGTTTTTAAATATTAGAACAACAAGTGAACATTACATGTAAATAGAATTTAAGGTTGAATATTTAGGATTCATTCACATGAAGGAATATCATTCTTTGCAGAAAAAAATCTTTTTAACCGACTTCTAAAAAAGGAGGAGGTTCTCAATTCGGATGTTTGTATTTTTTTTTATGTTTGTTCGCGCATAACTCCGTCGCTTGCCAACCGATTTGAAAAATTCGCATTTATTTTTTTGTTGGAAACGGTATACTTCCCAAATGGTCCCATAGAAATTTCATCAAAAACGGTTAAGTAGTTTGGTTTTTTAAACCAAAATTACTGGTAAAAATTACAACTTAAAAGTGAAAAATAAAAACTTGTTTGCAAAAAAAACAACCGACTTCCAAAAACGACACTACAAAGTGAAAAATAACTTTGATTTCGGAAGTCGGTGGCAAACAACGAAAATGCGAACCCAACGACACCGACTTCCGAAATTAAAGTTATTTTTCACTTTGTAGTGTCGTTTTTGGAAGTCGGTTGTTTTTTTTTTTGCAAAAAAGTTTTTATATCCAAACTTATTTTGGCGGCTTTCAAACAGTGCCAGGATGTATTTACGACAGATCATTTTGAAAGTCAACTTTTTGTTGGAAACCACAAAGTTTTACTCATTAAGGCAATCTCCATGTACTATTTTGAACTGGGTATACACCACGCAACAAAAGGTTTTGAACCCAAGCAAAAAATTAGAAACCTTCATAATAAGCTGGTTTTATTTAAAGGACAATAACGTGCTAAACCAATAAAAGCTAATTAAAAATAAACAATGTTGTATTATTTAGTCACAAGTATGTACAGACGCCAGCACGTCAAGCTACCCGAAACTGTCAAATTTTCCCAATCAATCTTGAACCTAATGCTTTAGCGATAAAGTTGAAAATCTATTAAAGAAATTTGACAGATTATAGTAGCTTGATGTGCTGGCGTCTGTACGACACCAATTTAATACTTGTCTGCCTCATTCATCCACACTTACTACGTGGTACAAAAGTGTAGATGCAAACCCAGGGTTTACGACAGAGTCATTAGAATGCATTAAATTGGTGGCAATGGATAAAATCCTTCTATCACAAAATACACGCTTTGACGTGGAGTTGCGGACACCAGCCCGCTATACAATACATTACAATAACATCCATCGTCATCCTGCCCTCATCGCAATCTATTAATTGAGTTCGGCAGCACATCCATACATACACCTTTATTATTCCTCCGCATCACATGCCTATACCGATAATAATCGATAATTATAAGTGTTATTTTCAGGCTCTCTTACATAATAATTTCTAATTCTATCAATTCGTGGAACACCACCTTATTTAGAATCACACAAATTGCGGGGTAAATTTTTCCTCACACGCTAACCCTAAATATGATGACGTTATTTTTTTTGTCTCTTTCTGTGACACGCTTTGCAGGTGTCTATAGCATTCTCTGTCTACGATATAAGCTGTATTATTCTCTTTGTGCTCTATGCAATCGTTTAAAAAGTTAAAATTGACGGAATTTTTTAAACCATTAAAATAATTCATGCATTAATCCTTTTGTATGTGCATTCGTTACCAAGTAATCATTTATATAGGTGGCACATAATTCCAGACAGACAACAAAGTTTTTACTTGCATAATTTAGAGACTCTTTAAAATCATTATATTCTTTAAATTGAATAAAAGAATGCATAAATGTTCGGTCCGATGGTGTAAGCATAGTTTTACATTTCTCGCAGTCATTTTTATATTTTTTTATCAAAAATCCACACACATAAGCAGATGCTTGTGTTTCACCATTCTCCTCAAATACTTCTTGGTGAATGTTGTCGTCATTTAATCTCCATACCAAAGATGAGGTTGACGGTTCTTCGGTATGCATTTCAGGCCGATTATTCAAACTCAAACTCAAATCATTTAATTCAACTAAACCAATTACAGGTACTTTTGAATTGTCAAAGGGTCGGTCAGTCAGAAAGATGAAGCTAGTTGCCCATTCCAAAGCGTAGGTACCTATGGAGAAGAACGGGCAAGAAACTCCATGGACACTCTTTTAAATCATAAAATTGTTACAAAATATTTGATTACATCATTCGTGTTGAAATTAACCATGTGAGAACGATGTAGAAATACGTGCACGTTAAAAGCGTCCGTTATAAAAAAACAAAAACAATTCAGAAATTAAAATAAGCCGAGGCAGCTAAGAGATGACCAGTCCCTACTGGCGGCGCCCGTTCACGAACATGACGTATGGATCAGCACCATTCAGCTCAACCATTTTGGAGGGAACTTAATGATCCAACACACACGCCACCACCAGCGAGACATTTGAGTGAGCATGACATACTCACAGCTGCCAGGGCACATTCAAGTCAATGAAAGACGTACGTATATACGTACGTATTATTTCTAAACAATAATTTAAAATTGTCAATAATGACATCATTGCTGTCTAGCTCACAGTTTCCACCACCAATGTGAGAGAGGTTACTTAAAATAACTGTTTTTAAGACTGTAGATTCCTCGAATGCACCCAAATAAATTCTCTAATGGCTCTTGTTGTAGCCTTCGAGTCGCTAGACTTTTTATAGATTTGTGTTTTTGGCACAAACTCTCCCACAATATTTCAACTCCATTATGCGTCCATAGCCAACCTATTTGCGATGGTGATTTGCATTTGGAGCCTAAGAATTTGAGTGATTGTAAAAATAGTTTTATTTCACTTATAAATGTGAGATGTGGCGATGAAATTTTTAAATTTGTCGCGAATGGTTTTCCTCTCCGCAGATCCACCGTGTCGCTATTCAGAGTGTCGAACAGCTTGTCCATTCTGGATATAATATCCGCCGTCACAGCCGCGTCAGCAGTTAATTCACCTGTAATAGAACATAATAATTATGTCGTTTTTATTATGATGATTTAAAATATAAGAATGTATCAATTTATTTACTACTAGCTTCCGCCCGTGGCTCCTCCCGCGTTGTCAGAATTAGTACTACCCTATGTCATTTCCCAGGTTTTTTTTGCAGTACATACAAAACGTAACAAACAGTCAGACAGATAGGGAGACTGAGCTAATTTCACATTTGCAATATTATTTGTAATATGGATTTTTAGAACAAATAGCTTTTCAAATTATACGGGGTGGTAAAAATCAATAGGCCCTGAAGGGAAACCACTTTAAATCCTTAAGATAGATTATTTTACATTTCAATAAACCAAGTTACCTTGTGATATCTTAGCAAACATGCCAGCAGCAACTGTGTGGCTCAGCACTTGAACGGCTAGTTTTACCCTCACCTTTTGCTTGGTATTGGGATTCAGATGTTCTTGTCTGAGACAGGATGCAAACACAAAGTTTGGATTTGAGCTGTCAAGTTCAAAGAATTTGACTATGTGACTCCATTTGGCTACACCTGAAACAATAAATATGACCAGTTTAAACATTGTCACTTGAATAGGTTTCTTCTTGAGTCAAGAACTACTAGTTATCGGTCAGTGGGTCATCTTAGCGGCGGAGTTGTAGGGCACTATGACCAGCAAAGAAAAAAATATTTTATGAGAAATACGCACCATAGCGCCCCTTATGCTACACTCTAACCCAGTTATCTATAAAATCTAATGTTTACCTGTTCCCTGGTTTCCATCAGCTGATGTTATATTTGTTGAGCATTGTATGTCATACTTCAAAAATAAATTTCTGAAGCACTTTATTAGATGAGGTGCATCAAAAAGTGCAAAAACTTTTTTGTTATTTAATTCAAAATAGGGACAGGTAGCAGTTGCCCCTAAAATGCTTAAAGCCCTTCTATTGTCACAAACACTGGCCGCTACATTAATTCCATGTTTATCACATTGTTCAAGCACCTGAAAAAGAAACATAATTTGATTTTCATATCATTGCCATATTGGTAAAGTTTATGCAACTGCACCATAGAGACAGTATGTAAAGTATTAACATTATACATTCATACAGTGAGTATAAATTAATTAATCTTACCTCTTTTATTAGGACTGCTAATCTATCGGCAGTGACTGAAGAGCCTGATAAATAATAGGCGATGGGTTGCTTTATTTTTTTTTTCTTATCCCAGCTACCATGAATACTAGTGCATAAGACACTACTTGTGCTGTTCTACCCTACACAACATGGTCTTGAAAACCTTCAATGTTATCTTCTTTCACATTATATTGTAAATGTTTTTTTAATGCCATTTCATCAAAAATTAATACATACTGATTATCAACAGCTTCTTGGGCTGAAGAAAACTTTCCAACAATCTCAAACAGCTGTTTGTTGATGCCAACATCGAGTTTACATTTTTGCAAGAGCACTTTTAAAGTTGTTGGAGCCGGAAGGCAAAACATTCGCCTTAGTAATCTGTAGCAAGTGGGAGACCGTTTATATAGTCTTAATGCAGTAATTTTATCCTCAGCAGTCCATCTACGTCCCTTAGCACATTTCTTAAAATTTCGAATTTGTGCTTGCAATAATATAGCAAAGTTCGGGCTCATTTTATCAGTGAGATTCATCACAGCATCATTGGTGCTTAATTTTTGCAGATATTGCTTGGTTTTCATATGCTTCAATTGCTTTTTCAACAAGCAGATTTTTCGCAAATATTTCTTTCATTTCATAAAACTTTTATTTTCAACAGGAATTTTGTTACTAATTCCAGAGGGTCCCGGGAGATTAACCGATGATAGGTAACATCTATTGGATATATCCGCAAGAGGCTGTGATGGACCAGCTACAGGTTCTCTAACACTATCAACTTGTAGAAATGGCATGGTTATATCCTGCAAAGAAACTATAACATTACTTATATATGAAATAGATTCCAATGTACTAGTAGAGATTTTTATAGTTTTTTAAAGTGTTTTAACACATCATCCTCCTGCCCTTATCCCAATTTATTTGTGGTTGGTATACAAGTCTATCAGATTTAATTTAAATGAAATTATTTATTTACAAAAAATAAAGCGCCTGTCTGGGTTCGAACCCACAACCTAAAACTTGTAAGTCAGGTCCGTTACCACTGTGCAACCCTACCACTGTATATCTTTAATAGATTTTACATAGAATACGTAAGAGAAGCTCTGCTTACGTCGGGTGTCTCACGACACCTCACTTCATTGTTACTTTAAATTTGATTGTCACTGTTTTGTTTAGCTTACCTCCACGTCTGGTGAAGCAAAACGTCTCAATTTCTTGGAAGGGAAGCCCACAAATGCTGTTTCACTAAAATGTCGATGACATAGCATTCTGTGTTCAGTGTGCAGTTTCAACTGAAAGTCCTTGTTTGACCATGATTTGTACGGACAGCAATATTTGGCCCACAATTCACAACTGAAAATAAAGAGAAGAATAGGTAAATACGTTGCAAAAAGAAAAGATGATGAAGAGAATTCACAAGAAATAAAATGCGCTTACGCCGCCGGCAGACATTTTTCTTGTGAACTTTGTGAAGTACAAGTAGGGCCTGTGGTGTCAGGTACAATTAACAAAAGCCACCTAATTTTGTGAATTATTAAAATAAATTAAGAAGGTAGCCTCTACCCGATGCGTTACAGCAAATTAAATTAATTATTATTTATTTATTGGCTTGATTGATTACCCTTTTGTTTTTAAAGTTAAAAATTACGCTATACGAGCGTATATCTAGTATATTCTCCATGAATTACATTTATATTTATTCAGTTTTAATAATACTAACACTGAATAAATTAGCCGAAATTTTATATCGGCTAATTTGTTGATTAATAATTTAAACAAAAATGTTGCTAAAACTAACAAATGGTAGCTTTATAAAATCTAAGCAACTAAAATGTTGCCATCCTCGAAAACGTCATTATTAGAGACCGAAGTTTGTAGGTCTCTCATAATAGAGGAGAACTTGGCAACACAGGTCTAGCCCCCGTAGGCATTCCTAGGTTTGCCCAATGAAACGACCCCGCCTGGTACCCACCGTTAACAATGCCCGGTGCCCAGCAAAACCATTACACGTACCATGTCTATATGCCTATTCAATTTTGCAAATTTAAGTTATAAAACTCACAGACTGTCACCCACATGTACCCAGTACCCACCTGTAGCTGACATTTCAGCTTTCTCAGTTTTAATTTTTTTCAATAATTTTGATTTGTACTCATTGAAGTACTGAAAAAGGTAGAAAAAGAATAATGTAGGTATAGGTACATCTAAAAATATACATCAACAAGAATATCTCAATCTCACCAGTATTATTACCCATTTACGAAGAAATCTACTTATAAAAGTGGAGCTACAGTATGGGAATGTCTCTTAAGAAAGAAAACTAAACGTACTGGTACAATGAAAATTTAAGTGTTTTAAGAATTAACATTTCATATCAATTTACATACAGGATACATGTACTTATATCCCTGTAACATTAATGTTTGAAACCGAACTTAAATATTTTTTTAATATTGACGACCCAGATGGCGCGACGGAAAAAAAACAAACAAGAGTCGGGTTTTATTCCCTTACCAGGACTAATGCATGTGTTGATGAAATAATATTAGTTTCGGGTCTGGATATTTGTGATACGTTGTTTGTTACTGTTTATTGACTCTTTATATGAAATAATATTAGTTTCGGGTCTAGATATTTGTGATACCTTCTTTGTTACTGTTTATTGTTTACATATTTTTTTTTTTTACTATACCTATTACTGTGACATTTTTACTGTGCCATTTTTAATTTCTTGTTATTCAAACGATTTAACATTAATTTGTATTATGTTATTCTACTAATTTTTATTTAATATTATAATATCTTTTGTGTAAGTAAGTTAAATAATAATATGTTTTGCATGCCCATGTGACGATAGAGCATGGAGGACTCTTATAATAAAACATCTTTGTACAAATACCCATGTTTGCAAACAAATAAATGATTTGATTTGATTTGATTGACTCTTTATAACCAGTATATTTCCGTACAGGAAAGTCAGATTTTAAAGGACACTTCCCAGACATGTACACTGGATTTTAATAAAAACCTGCTCGACTGTTACATGGAAGATTGTAAGAAAAAAATAGTCACATCGGATGTACCTGCTATACCAACAGTTTTTAACGCTACAGTATCAGATATAAAAGACTTGGGACTTGACAAGGTAATTACAATCCCTAAATTTGAAAGCAAGAAAAATTCTCTCTACCGGTACAGAAATAAAGCTTTTAGTGTTAATAAGACTATTATTAATGACGTGAAACATGTGAAAGTGCCTCCAAAATTTGAAAAATTTTTGCTAGCCTACTATTGTGAGGGTGATGATACGTTCGTAAGCAAACTTCGAAGGGTTATAAATAGTATGCGGCCACAGCCAAGAGAGAGCAGCGATTCGCGGAAAATATTTATACATAAAGACTTAAATACGTGTTCAAATGTTTTTATAAGGAATGATATGGTAAAAAGCCCACTAACCCCATCATTATAACGGCCCTTATAAAGTAATCAGTAAGGATAAGAAAACCTTTTACATACAAATAGGCGATCGTCAAGCAACCATTTCCATAGACACGATTAAAACCAGCGTATATTAATAATAAGGAAAAACCGCCAGAAAACATATGTACTGAAAATGAGTGTGAACCAGATACAAAATCAAGTGACCACAGCTGTGGTCGAGTGGTTAAGCACCCGGTGCGATTTTTGCTCACGTGACAAAATAATGTAAGTACATCGAATGTTGTTGAGAATTTTTGTACATTTCACTACGGTTATTCAGCCAAAAATACATGGTGTGCAAACTAAATACAGTTTAGAGTTTTGAAGATGGGAAATTACCAAAACAAAGAGAACATAGCCATAGCACAGGCCCAAGTAGTAGCAGGACAGCAGTTAGAAAACAAACTGAACTATTTCGGGATAATACTTATCATCATCGCTGCAATAATGGGCATACTATTATGTTACACTATCAAGAGGGGTTGCGTAGGCCATGTGAGAGAATGGTTAAGAAGAGAAGTGCCGGTGATACTGGCAGAACAACCCGGTACAGTGGGAAACCCGGCACCCACCGCGACTATCACGGGATACCTTTAGCAAAGCGACGTTGTGAAATGTGTAAAAATTAGTAAGTCAAAATACGTAGCATGTCATATTAACTGTAATTTATTTAGTGAATGGCGTTACCATAACCAATGCTGCCGACCCTCGAGGTGTTACTTAGTTATTGCAGAGCGGAGGTCATGGTAACTACCCTTAATTGTTATATCATAATATGTATAGGTACTTCCTTGTCGGCTCAGAGCTCAGGCAATGATGAGACTGCAAACATTTAAAATCAAATCAAATCACTTTTATTTAGAAAATAAGGTGTATAAGATCTATTGTTAGCGACAGAAATAAAACAATAGGCAGCATACAAGTGTTGGAATGCTGACAGGTATAGAATGTTATCGTAAGCAACATTGTAACCTTAGAGATTTCTGAGTAGGTACTGTAAAGGCGCGGGCCCACCGCGGCGCATGCTAAGCACGGGCACGCCGCACGCGGCGCATTTTAGCTGCGTGTATAAATTAGTTTGACAACGGCAACGTAGACCACGTTGCCACTGGAGTACATAAACGAAGACCCACGACAATGTATAGCGGGCACGGCGCACGGAGAGCCTACACAACACGTGCCACTGCAATCCACGGACACGGGCTTCACTGCGGGAGGTGGGACGGGCGGGGAAGCAAAGCGACGCCTGCGCCATTTTGTCAATTGCTAGGTTTCGTGGCGCAAGCGTGCATTTGAGGACCACAACAGGCGGCTTTATTTTTATTTAGTCAATAATATTTGGTTTAATTATAGAGTTATTTATTGAAAAAGTCAAGCTACACTCCTGTTTATGGAAAACGAGCGATATATCGTACAGAGACATAGGTAAAAAGGATTTGGCTTGGGAAAGGATTGCGAGGGAATGTGAAGTATGAAACTGAAACGATTTACCAACAGTCGTTTGGCCCATGAATCGTTGGTCAACATTATCTTTAACCCATTAACTTTTCATCCAAAGGACTTTTCACCCACGAACTTTTCGCCAACATAACTCTACGTCAGTGAATACTTAAACCAACAGGATGTTTTGACCAATAACTTTTCAACCAAAGAACAATTGGCCAACAGACACCGGGACAGGTGAAAGTAAATAAAAGCTTGTAAAAACAACAAAAGAAATATGACAATTATAAACTAAATTAACTAATTTCAATGAACACTAGTCTGTGTCACTAGTGTGTGTAAAATTTTTTGTTACTCACGATATCCAATAATGTCCAGATTGAAACTCACTTATCATTTCTTTGTTAAATATGTCACAATTTTATTTAATTTAAATAATACATATGTACATGAGAAAAAAAAAAAATAAGCAAAAGAATCATAGGGCATCAAAAAATTCGTCCGCATCGCTGTCAACGGGAACAGTGCCCAAAAGGCTGGCGGCATTGCCACGTTGTATGGCGATGCTAATTCTTTGGCCAAGAAACAGGCCAGCCCTCTGGTCACGTGAAGAGTCGACTAAGCGCTTGGCGATATCTCGATAAACCAAGTGGGCACTCGGACCCCATGGCCCTAGTGTTTCAACCCCAAACGGCTCGAAGATATAACTCCCAATCAGGCTGGAATATTTTCTTTGTTTAGTAGTCAATGTGTCCATAAGGAGTGTCAGTGAGCCTCGTTAGTTAAAAGTACCTATTTAATCAAAGTGCAATGAGTGCCTGTGAGTTCGTCAAGTCTAAACGCGGAAAAGATATCTTGGTATACAATGGTTATTGTTATCATTTACACAGCAAACGGGATACTAAGTACTATTGGCGTTGTGTGAATAGAACAACATCTAGTTGCAATGTACTCATCACTACTTTGTCCATTGATAACACTCATACTGTAATGCCACATAATCATGAAAATATGCACTTGCCTGATCCAGAGATACCTATTCTAATGAAATTAAAAAAACAATATTAAAGAAAAAGGTAGCAGCTCAATGGATACTCCGTCACAAATTGCACAAAGATGTATTCAAGAAATACCTACAACTATCGCCCCATATACACCTAACAAGGACGCCACACGGATGATAGTACATCGCGAGAGGAAAACACTTACCCATATTACCCAAAAGAGTACAAGATGTCAATATTCCCGAGGAATATACAAAAATAAATAACGAACAGTTTTTGTTTGGTCATTTTATTGAAAATAATATTTGCGTAATTGTGTTTACGAACAAAAAAAAATAATTGTATTGATCGAGGGACTTTACTGGCTTATGGACGGGACATTCAAATCCTGCCCCGTCCCATTTACTCAAATCTACACTATTCATGCAGTAGTAGGTACAATAGATGGAATTCATAAGATTGTGCCACTGGTATATGGACTACTGTCCCACAAAAATTAAAAATGTTATTCAATATTTTTTTGAATATTAATAGTAGATTTTACAACAAGTGCACAAAACAAACCATTTTTATCCGAGACTTAGCAGCCCGAGCCGAAGGCGAGGGCTGATAGTAATGTCGAGGATAAAAATGGTTTTGTGGACGAGTTATAAACTCTGCTTTTCACTTCGATTGCGAGGAAATAAAACAGTAGTATAACATAACATTTCTTTAATTAAAATTCAAAGTAAAATTAGAACAGTTTTGAATACTGAAGGAAATTGTTTTTAAATCTTACGACATTGATATTAGGCTGCAGACCTATACAGCCTACTATTAAATTAATTTTGTAATAATAATTTTCTTAAATCAACTAACCTACCGTACTTGAATTAAAATTTTAATATCTATTATATCTTAAAAAACACATAAGGCAAATAAATTAAAGTAAATATTATATAATAACAAATTCTATCTATGAACTTCTTATTGCATTTGGCTGTATGGCTCATTTTCTTTGCCTTAATATAATACATTTATGAGTAGATACGTTAATGCCCTTGTGCACAAAATTCGATTTTGTGCAGTCTATACCCTGCACAAAGAAGCACTTTCAGAGCATGAGAAGTGAAAAAAGATTTGTTTTTAACAAATTGAACAAAAATTTGGCTCCATGGCTAATCCTTGCTGTCCCAGGCTGCATAAACAAACTGTGCTTTTTCCACTTCAACCAAAACATATGGCGGTACATTCAGGCATCCGGCTTAGCAAAACGTTATAGTCACGACCCAATTTTTGCACATAAAATGCGACACTTCGCGGCATTGGCATTTTTAGAGCCAACTGAAATCGTCGATGCTTTCGACATAATAAGGAATGAAGTTATACCAGAAGAAGCAGATCAAGTACTAACATGGTTTGAACAATATTATGTGAGAGGGACAACGAAGATTTTTAAAAATAATAATAAAAAATAAATAATATCCCTGGACATTTCACACAGCGCCATCTAGTCCCAAGCTAAGCAACCTAATGCTTGTGTTATGGTAACAAGATGGCTGATAAACTACTTATATACATTTTTTTTTGTAAATAAATACTTATTATAGATAGAAAAACACCCAGACTCGGAACAAATACATGTAGGTCATACAAATATTTATTCCGTGCGGGAATCGAACCCGCGACACGCAGCGCAGATGACATTGTCACGATGTAAACCCAAATTCCCACCTTCTATGTGGACAGTAGTTGACAGTTGAGTATTTTTCAAATAAAGTGTTCATTTGTGAATAAAAATGATGTCGTAAATTTGGAAACTAAAAAATTCAATAAATATATCTTGTACTTTTTAATCTCCGCGTTGTATTTGACAGTAATATATTAAATTCATTCGTAAATAGTCTCATGACTTATTATTCTATGTATTTCTTACAAAAATATTCAAAATAAGACCACTCAAAATTTTGTTTGCATACAAAAAACGTAGTGTCACTATCAGCTTTAAAAGATTTGGATTCGTTAAAATGGCTTTATACTTCGATTTATTACGGGTGATTTGTATTCAATGTGTTGTACATATACCCTAGTATTTAAATCTGTTTATTTGCGGTTTTCATAATAATATAATTCATTATAAATAGTTTGATTACCGTGTCTCAATATTTTACAAGTTAGTTACAAGCAGTTTCGTTACCAATTTTTACATTGGTTTCTTGGTATTTCTGAACGCAGTCGTAAATTTTAATATTGGCAACACTAGCCTGAACCTGATTGGCTGTTAAGAAACTGTCATTCAAACGCAACGATCAACCATTTTGTCGTGAAAGTTGTGAACGGAGCTTCGAAGAAACATTTTCGTTATCATTTATTTACAACACGCTATTTCGGTAAGTAATTTAGATACATGACGGCGGATTTGATATGTTAATTATTAGAATGTTATCTTTTTACTTAGTTCTTCTTCTGAACGTTAAACATTGTTTTTTGCAGTCAATTTACTTTTGAGGTTATTTTGGGCTTACATTTTAGTGACATTTCGTTATGTAACGAAAAGGTTTTCTTACATTTTAGTTGCATTTAGTAACTAAAATGTTACGTAACAAAAATGATTAATATAAAGCTGCATGTACATGAATATTTTAACCGACTTTATCTTAAAAAGAGGTGAACCGTGATCTGATCTAAAAAATATAAAATGCGTTTGTTATTAATCGTAAATAGAGATGAGCAAAAATTCAAAGTTAGTAACGAGAAAACTAAGAAATTTGAATTAACAGCCGTTTTTACTCATAAATTATGGATAAATATATATACAGGCTGCTGGTTTAGTCACCTGCACCTGTTATAGGGGTGATTCTACCCGTCGTCGTACTGAACAACTTTTCATACGAAACCCATAATTGAATATGTATAAATAAATACATCATCCTATACAAAAGTAGACTGAACATATTTAGGCATGTGTGAAAAGATGTCTTTTTTCATGAATCAGTTATGTTATCCACTATGACGGGTAGAATCAGTTGCAGGTTACTTAATTGGTTTTGTGTCTGTAATACAGTTTTTTATCAAAAAAGGTTGGGAAATTATTTGTAATGAGATAATTAACAGAAGCTATTTTTGTTTTTTTTTTTTGTTTTTCAGATATGCAGATGTCTAATGCCGAAAGGCAGAAGCGATACAGGGAGCGGTTAAAAGTTGAAAAACCAGAAAAACACGAAGAATTTAGGATTAAACATCTAGAACAAGTAAAGAAAATGTAAAAAAGATAGCAGAAATGACCGAAGAAGAAAAGAATGCACAGCGTCAAAAATGGAAAGAAGCAAACAACAGAAGAAGCCAAAATAAAATTAAATCTGCCCCCCAGATTAATTTAGATCAAAGAAAAAAGCCAAAATAAATTTGACAACAGCAATTAAATCAGAAAACGAAACACTGAAGAAAAAAAAATAGAAACTTGAAGAGACAATTGTATCGTTACAAAGCTCAAATAAAAATTCTTGCCATTAAATTAACAGCAGCAAATCAGAGAATAAATAATTTAACAATCAACAACGCCCAGCCCGAGCAAATACTTGAGAATGAAAACCCTTTTCAAGATTTGGTAATTAATCAAGCAGAGGTCACTGATGCTACTCCAGTCACAAAGACTAATCAATTTCTAGAAGAACTACCGTCAATAAGTCAAGAGGAAAAAGAGAAAGTTAAAAAGAAGATTTTTTTACTGAACACACTGACAGATTCTTTAAAGGAGTCATATAATAATGCTGATACCCATGAGAAGAAAACTGTCTTGAAAAGTATTGCACTAAATGAGACAGCGAGAAAATATAAAATGAAAACAAAAATGTCAAGCACTCTTGGACTAAAGGGCCGATCACGAATTTTTAAAAGTAAAAATTTTGGAATAAAGCCACACATAAAAGATATACAAACTTTTTTTAACAGAGATGATGTAAGCCGCGCAAGTGCGGGTAAGCAAGAATTTAAAACAAGAAACAGAAGATGCAAAAACGATATCTAAACGAGACCATGCAAAATACATGTCTGAGGGAGGCAGAGCATCCTATGTAAGTTTTACACGTCATCGACCATTTTATGTGGTACCACCTAGACTCCAAGATAGAAACACATGTGGGTGTATCAAACACTCGAATATTTCTTTTAAAGCAATCGTTCTAAAAAAGCTAGGGGTTATTCAAACTTCAGACATGGATGATTTTATGAAAAATATTACATGTGCAGAATGTTATGACTGCATGTATTCTAAATGTACTAATTGCATCAATTTGGTTAATAATAATAATAATTTATTTTCAGATTTCTCCATACAAATTGTTAGTAACACGAAAATACTTAAGAGGTAATGTTAGTAAACAAAACAAATATAGATAGGTACAGATACAGAAACATAGATTTTAGGACAATCCGACACCAGAACGCATATATGCTACTTTACTGCATGCAGCCGTATCCAGCGCTCAAGCATCGGAGAATCCCACCGGTCCGTCAATACGCTCAAGATGCTGTTGGAACTAGCTCGCATGCGAGTTAGGGTCGAGGTGCAACGTTTACGCATGATTGTCGCAAAACTGTCGACGTTGGCCTCGGCAAACATGCCGGAGGCACTGCAATACCGCGGCAGCCCCATCAGCATCCTGAACGCATTGTTATACTGCACTCGCAGGTCACTGTATGCCCTCTGCAAATAGCCAACCCACAGGCTGCACGTGTAAAAGGATTGACAGTATGCCTTAAAAAGCGTTACCTTTACTTCTGTTGTACAGCGTGCAAACCTGCGAGCTAGCATATTACATCGAACAGACAATGACCTGCGCTCTCTCTCAATGTCAGTACTGTCCTTTAGATCCTCAGTGACCCAATGACCTAAAGACTTAAATTTATCAACCCTTTTTAAAGGGGTACCATTCAAGACTATATCAGGTACATGTTCATAGCGTTTAGTACCTGATTTAAATATCATAAGCTCAGATTTAGTTGAGTTGTATTTTAGGCCATGAGTGTTCGCGTAAGTCTCACAAATCTTAATGAGCTCCCTCAACGCACAGATCGAGGGGCTCAGCAGCACCATATCGTCAGCATAACTTATATTGTTAACACAAACACTATCTATATGACAGCCGATTCTAGTGCTTCTGAGCTCCTCGATCAGCTCGTTCACATAGAAGTTAAAAAGAAGAGGGGAGGAGAGTCCCCCTTGCCTCACCCCGCACTCCAGCTTGTACTCGTCCGATAGCCTGCCAGCCCATCTCACCTGATTTTTCTGTGTACCATACCAATGCCTCAGTACAGAAATGATCTCCCTGGGTACACTGGTATCCTGTAACTTGTCCCATAGCTTGTCGTAAGACACTAGGTCAAAAGCTTTCGACAAGTCTAAAAAGCAAGCATAGACAGGAGTTTTTCTAGCTGTATAGTAGTGGACTGTCTGCTTGAGCGACAAAATAGCACTTTCGGTTGAGAGACCTGATCTAAAACCAAACTGTGCATCGCTCAACTTTAAGTGTGACTCTAAATGTCGCTCAATCAGGCCGTCAAATACCTTAGCTATAGTTGTAGCCAGAGAGATCGGTCTATAATTTGCGACATCTGAAGAGTCACCTGTTTTATTTTTAATAACAGGGACTACGATGGTATGCATCATTTTCTCAGGTAAATAAGAATGGGATAGACACAGATTAAAAAATAAAGCCAGCACTCTCGGAAGGTGAACTCCAGCGTACCTCAGATGCTCAATGCTGAGGCTGTCATGCCCTGGGGACTTTCCGCTCACCATTTTCTTTATCACGGAAGCTACTTCACTTGAGGTAAATCTAGTACTCAGCTCTGAGGCATGAGCCCCAGCATCGAGCATCGTCGGTGAGGCTATCCCCAGTGGTGACTGCACATTAAAATGACGCAGAAAAACATTAGCTATATCACCTAGGTCATGGGTCCCAGCTACGCTCACGGGAAGGCTAGGTCTAAGATTTAACTGGTTACTTAATTTCCAAAACTTATTGAAGTTCTTATTTGCATGGTGTTCAGCAACAATATTCATTCTAATTTGTTGCTGATTATTTTGGCACCATTTCAATCTTGACTTAAAATAACGTCTTGAAACACACATGTCATTATAGATAGTACCACAGTTAGGTTTATTATTTGATAACCATACCTGGTAATACAGTCGCGCCCTCTCGTGAGCGCCGCGTACATATTTATTCCAACCCGTAACATATTTACCTTTCCGTTTCATTACAATGTAGCTATGTTTTGCGGCTTCGGAAAGTATGGACACAATATTATCATACATTTTATTTATAATTATTCTGTGTGTAGTATCATTACACATCTGATCGGCACAGAAAGTTAACTCACCAGGAAAATCGATATCCCTTAATTTGGAATGACAACTATTTTTATACATTTCAATCTGATCTATTTTACGCTCACCCCATTTTATTTTATTTTCGCGAGTGGAGCTTGACTTAATAGTTTTAGATTTAAAATGATTAAAATTACATTTTAACAAAATGGGCAGATGGTCAGACCAATAAGTGCCATACAATACTGAGCTACTTACAACTGAGCGGCACGCAGCTTCGGTCAACACACAATGATCCAACCACCGGCGGCTACCGTGCGCTTCACTAATAAACGTAAAGGTTTCAGTAGGTAGCAACTGCATATCAATACAAGACCAGGACCGGTCGGCACAAAAACTTAACAATTCAGATGCAAATAACTCACCGGGGTGGGCGTTAAAATCACCTAGAAGGTACACTGATTCCACATTTTGACATTCAATTATTGCGTTAATCTCACCTAAACACTCAGTAAACTCAATTAAATTGTCCCTTGAGTCTGTGGGCATGTAAACCGACAATATGATTGCTGAACTATTACACAACTCGATTTTAATCGCGGCTAAACGCACACTATCACATTTCACAACGGTGACCACCGGAAATTTTGTCTTTTTCCACAACAAGGCTACGCCACCAAACGGTCTGCCCCGAAGTAAGCCCGCCGAGGTGTCGACCGCTGAGGTACCCGTGCATCCGAAATCGTCGTGAATACTGCTGAGGTATGTGAGGTCATGCGGCAGCAGCCACGTCTCCTGGAGTGCTATGATGTCAGCGGTACCACACAGTCTTCTCACACAGTCAACAGACCTCATAATATTTTTACAGTTGAAACTAATCAAGTTTACTGCATCAATTTCTAAGGAATTACCACTGTTTACGCAGCTATACATTATGAGATTGATTAGTTAGTGCATTCCGGTCACTGTTGTCTGTATTTTCAACATTATTGTCATACTTATTTCTATTTAAATAAATAAACCGGTAATGATCATGTTGATGTGAATTCAAGCATTAACAAAGAGACTCCAGTACAATGGTTAGAGTGGAGGTTAAAAAATCACCAAAATGACCAAGGGGAAAGCAGAGGTGAAAACAGTAAAAAGATACATAAAAGAAATAGTTACTAGGACTATCACTGAACTGACTAAAACATTCATAAAAGATTTGATAACATTTAAAATTCATTACTTTAATAAGATATACCAGTACAAGGCTTACAGAAAATATATTGAAAATCTGGACGATGATGCAGTTGCTATAGTATGTGACTTTTCCGAAAATTATACTTGCAAATTGTTTGAAGAAATCCAAGCTGTGCATTTTCAAACAAACCAAATAACTTTACACACATCTGTATTATACCAAAAAAATAAAAGGCCGAAGCCTATCTGCTCTATTTCACCAGTTAATGAGCATGGTCCGGGTGCTATATGGGCTCACCTGGACCCCATTCTTAGAGATATTATTGCCAATACACCTTACCTTCACCTTGGGTGAAAAGTTATTGGTCGAAACATTCTGTTGGGTAAGCATTCACTGACGTAGAGTTATGTTGGCGAAACGTTCGTGGTTGAAAAGTCCTTTGGATGAAAAGTTAATGGGTTAGAGATAATGTTGACCAACGGTTCATGGGCCAAACGACTGTTGGTAAATCGTTTCAGTTTCGTGAAGTATGCGAATGGTGAGTACATACTTGTTATTTTTTTGTTACTAATTTAATGTTAAAAAAAAAAACACTACAAAGAGAAAAATAACTTTAATTTCGGAAGTCTATGTCGCTGGTTCCGCATTTTAGTTTTTTGACACCGACTTCCGAAATTAAAGTTATTTTTCTCTTTGTAGTGTTCTTTTTTTGGAAATCGGATGTTTTTTTTTTTGTAAATAAGTATTTATTTTTCACTTTTTAGTTGTACCTACCCCACACAAATTCGTATACAGTGTGAGTCTTTATAATGTGCACATTGCTGTTATTGGGGTATCTCTAATCTTGTAAGTACAAGATTAGAGATACCCCAATAACAACTTTGACAGAAATGAGGGTGTACCGTGGTATACTGAACACATCTGCGTACCCGTTTAGAGGGTACAGGCGTGACGTTATGTTGTGTAATTGCGTAAACAATATATACATAAGCGATAGCAGCAATAGCCGTTGATTTGCTGGCATTTAGTGAAGAGTTCCGTTGTCTGTCTCCGAAACTTATCATCAGATCCGGTTGAAATTTCAATGGGACCATTTGGGAAGTGTACCCTTTCCAATAGTAAAAGAATTTTTCAAATCGGTTGGCAAGCGACGGAGTTATGCGCGAACAAACATAAAAAAAAAAATACAAACATCCGAATTGAGAACCTCCTCTTTTTTTAGAAGTCGGTTAAAAATATTACTTTTGAATCTACAAACTTAATATTTATTTATTACACACCTCCTGGTAGGTACAGTTTAAATTGTGACACGGGCATTTTGCCAGCTCAAAACATGCGCATGATTAAAATAATTGCAAAATTCTTCCCTGATAAAAAAAAAAACTGTCATTAGAACTTCTAAATCCCGAATGCTGCTATATCTCCATTTGTCACAGATTTGTAGGTGATACTATGTTCCATTAAATAATTATGTAGCACACAAGTTGCTTTCACTATTTTTATGGCTGTATCTACTTTGCACTCAAAAGGTCGTTTGTAAACTCTCCAACGGACACTCAGAATTCCAAACGCGTTTTCGACCACTCTTCTTGCTCGACAAAGACGATAATTATAAATTCTTTTATTTTGTGTAATACTGTTTTCACTGGGAAATGGTCTCATCAAATTACATAATAAAGGGAATGCTTCATCCCCGATAAAGACATGGAACCTGGATGCCACCTTCTACAAGTGCTTCATCAGGCGGAAGATTTATGCCCGTTTTCACCAACATCCCCTAAACTACCACAGTATAAGTATGGGGACCCTTTACTTAAAAGCTCCTCTAAACTAGCCCCTATTTAAAATTTCGTTTCACCATCATTTCAATCTCCTAACTAGGGTTCACATTACTATGTGACGTTTTTTTTTGATGTTAGTGACTGTTTCACTTGTAGACCTATCGACTTTTGAACATTATCGTCTTTTACAAAATTCTCTAAAGTAATGACACAAATAGATATACACTCCTTTGCAAAAAAAACGGGCGGTTTTGATTTTTCTACATTATTGGTAAACATTTAGTTCTAAAGAGGTTTTAATAGCTAAACTATGTTGCTGGCACTTAATAAAGAGTCTAGGTATGAAAAAAAGCTAATTCCAAATTCGAAACCTCTGTTTTTTTAAAATAATAATCCCTTTTTCAGTTTGTGACTTTTTGCGGGTTTGCGGTTAAAAGGTTATCAGGAAACTAAAACTAACTGCTCGTTATTTTTAGTAGAATAATTTGTGTTAGTCGCATAATCTTGCCTTATTGTGACTAAAACAGGTATCTTTGTGTCGATTGTAATGGCAGAAAAAGCAATAAGAGCTAGTAAAATTATAGCGCTGCTGGAAGAGGGGTGTACTCAATGTTACGTCTCACAGCGGTTAAACGTGAGTCGTTCAACCGTCCAAAGAACCTGGACTCGATACCAAGAGACAGGTTCCGTTCAGAAAAGGCAAGGTTCTGGGAGAAAACGTTGCAAACAACCACGAGACGACCGTTTTTTAGTAACTCAGGCGCTGAGGAACCGCAAATGCAGTTACATAGACCTCAAAAGAAACCTTGAAGAGGTACGAGGAGCACAAGTTAGCCTATGGACAGTGAGGAGGAGGCTTTTAGCGGCTGATATACGCAGTCGACGACCAGCGCGGGCGCCCAAGTTACTCCGTGAGCACCGGATTGCTCGATTGAGGTTCGCTAGAAATTGCTTAACTTGGACACTAGGTAACTGGAGTAGCGTACTCTTTTCCGATGAGGCTCGAATTTGTCTGAATGGTGAGGACCGACGTCGGCCAGTGTTACGAAGACCAGGGGAACGCTACGCCGACGTGTGTTTTGAAGAAATCACCCCTTATGGTGGAGGGTCCGTTATGTTTTGGGCGGGCGTAGCTTCCAGCTATCGTACCGAGATAGTATTCATTGAAAATGGCTCACTAAATGCGCAAAGGTACATAACTGAAATCCTTTGTCAACATGCACAACCCGCACTGACTGTAATTGGTGAAGATGCCATTTACATGGACGATAATGCTCGGGCCCACCGTTCTGGCGACGTAGATGTTTATATGCAAGAGGTCGGTATTCGTCGTTTGGATTGGCCAGCGCGGAGCCCCGACCTTAACCCCATTGAGCACGTCTGGGACCTCCTAAAACGGCGAGTACGATCTGTCCAACCACTTCCACAAAACATCAGGGAGCTTAAACGTGTGATCTCGGCTGAGTGGGAACACATTCCACAGGACACCATCAAAAGCCTGGTGGAAAGCATGCCAAGGCAGTTACATGCCGTAATCGCTGCAAGGGGAGGTCATACTCATTATTAATTTATTTTTTAATGTCTTTTTTTATTAAAATACCACAAAAATACTCGTAGTCTTCATTATACCCATAAAAATGTCCATTTTAACACGACTCTCTGGTTACATTGACCAAAACATCGATTCCAGGATTTAAGTGTTAAAAAGTATATTATCACTGATAATAAGAAATTTCTAGTCATTTATGCTAATGACATATTAAAAATATTAATATTATCTATAGAAAAGCCAATGACTGTAAGGTGCCCGTTATTTTTGCAAAGGAGTGTAGTTTATGATAAATAATGTTTTAATAGGAATAATAAATATAATTTCATTCATATTTTTAATTAATTTAATATTTTCTTGCATTTTTATTCTGTACTAGCTTTTGCCCGCGACTTCGTTCGCGTGGAATAGTGACTTCCGGCAGATTTTTGGTTTTACCCAAATAGTTCTTACTATTTATTTACATTTTTCCGATGAATTTTCAGTACTGAATTGATGCCGACTCTTGACCAATAGATGGCGCTGTATGTCCGGAATAAATTTTATTTTTTTTATTTTTTGTAATAAAAACTACCCTATGTCCATTCTCAAGTTCCAAACTATGTCTGTACCAAATTTCACACAAATCGGTTCAGTAGTTTAGGCGTGAAGCAAAGACAGACAGACAGACAGACAGAGTTACTTTCGCATTTATAATATTAGTTTGGATATGCATAATGAAACTTGCATTTAATCTGTGGTAACTTGTGTTTGACAGCACTGTTTGTTTTGATCGCCACTGCGTTTGTCTCCGTGTTATTTTTACAATTAAGTTTCTATCAATCTCTTGCGTTCGACAATCGTTTACTGTAATAAAATTTCAAAATTTCACAGTGGACGAAAAAGATAAGTTGGTGAAATTGGTGTGTGTGTTTAAAAACATAATTTTAAAATAAAAGAACAGATGGTACAACCGCAACCAAGCTAAGAACGAGGCTTGGATAAACCTCAGTTCTCAATATAATTCAACGGGAAATATGTACAGATAGTTAACATTTTAAAATAAAAACTAACATGCCAAATTTTATCATTATGATAATTACCACATGTGCATCTATTTTTATCATATACATCATATACATTTATATCATATACATCTATTTTTTATCTTAGGATCATGAGAGTTTGGGAGAAAATGAAAAGTGAAGCAAAACCATACAACTCAAGAAACAGGAGTTGTACTATTGGTACCGGTGGAGGACCCTCAACTACAAAAACAGACCCAATTTTAGAACAAGTCTGCGATTTAATGGGTCGACGTTGCAGTGGTATTGCTGATGTTTTAGACTCGGACTCAGTTATCACCATACCAATTTCATCGGTCAATACACATGTCATAGATCCAGAACTGACCGGTGAAGAATCACAGGGTATAATTTTAGAAACTGAACTGGTTACGGTAAGTACTGGCAGATATATTATTATTAGATCAATAATTTAATTATATTGGCCTAGGCAATTATAGGATTGTACTAAGTTAAAAAAATGTGAAAGAATTTGTCTATCATTATGTTTTTTCTTAAATTAACTTTTCAATCAATGCTCAAGCCGATCAGATCTTGACCAACAAGATAACTCATTTGTATATAAAAAAGGACAGGCTACTTATGTTAATTTTATGTAAACAGACTGTATTAAAAGTGCTTCTTGTAAGTACATTAAATTGTTTTCAGGACATGTCAATAAATGAAGTGAAGGAAGATGATCACAAGGTAATTATTATTATTATTTATTTTAATTCAGACACAAGTGTTCCATATTCATGTTAGAATAATTAAAATTAAAAAAAATATGTTAGTACTTAAACAAAGATCAATACATGACAAAATAATACTATTATAACTAAAACTGAAATTAAATAACCAGAATAAGTACATAAAATTAAATTATAAAATAAATAAATTAGCCAAAAATGCAATCATCTTTAAATTAGTTTAAAATCATTTATATGTTTAAATTAAAATAAAAAATTTCATTAAAATCACATAGAAAAATAATAGAAATATAAAATAATTTAATTAATAAAATAATGTAATTAATAAAATAAAATAATGTAATTAATAAAATAAAATAAAATAATGCAATTAATAAAATAATTTAATTAATCAACTACAATTATTTTATTTTATCATCCGTCAGTACTTAATGACATGCAACTGCACACAATGCCACAATATTGGACAGTCAATTTTGCCAGCCACAACGCTAAGAATGCTGTTGCCACTGGCGCGGGCCCGACTGAGCAATGACGCCGCTCTCTTTCTGAGGATGGCATGAAAGCCATCACAATACGAGCGTCGGCAAACATGCCCGACGCGCTGCAGTGTCAATAGAAATAGAATGTGTAGAACACACCAACATGTTCTAAGATAACTGCAACTCCACTTTGGAAAAGGCGTAGACCTGTACTCAAAGAAAATAACCATCCACAGTCGGAAGTTGTGTCTACCCTGTGTACAGGATTTCAAGGCATAAACAACAAAAAAAATTAAATTGAAGATCTAAAAAAGAAATTATTGGAAGAAGAAATAGAATTCAAAAGAAGCCTGTATAATATACAATTGGAATCCGCAAGAAAAGACCTAGAAATAAAAATAGAAGTACTAAATCAAATAAAAGATATGTTATTATACAGCGTGGCGCTGCAATGGTGACCTTAATTTAACACACATATACGTTCTCACATTTTCGTTTCATGAAGATATTATATTTCCATAAAATGTTATTATTTACGGATTTATTAAAAATTTTAGAAAATAGCATTTTAGAGCAACCTGAACTTAAAGAACTGTCGCGCAGCGGTCATTTGCCGGGGTCACGGATAATAACATCGCATCAATGAAATTAAAACGAATAAGCAATACTGTTAGGATGAAACAAATGCAAAGGTTAGGCGAATTGAAGGAAAGAGACATCCCTTTGTCGGCGAGCGGCGCAAGCGACGCGCACCCTCCCTTTCACCCGCCGCCCGCCGCGCCGCACCGAGTCGAATTAATAATAATAATAATATCCCTGGACATTTCACACAGCGCCATCTAGTCCCAAGCTAAGCAACCTAATGCTTGTGTTATGGTAGCAAGATGGCTGATATACTACTTATATACATTTTTTTTTTGTTGTAAATACATAAATATTATAGATAGAAAAACACCCAGACTCAGAACAAATACATGTAGGACTTACAAATATTTGTCTGTGCGGGAATCGAACCCGCGACACGCAGCGCAGCAGTCCGATCGCTCAGCCACTGCGCTAACCGTGATGTCGAATTCTTTTTTTAATTTTCTAGTGCTAGCCGAACCTGTGTCATTGACACACTTTTTCTAACTAGTGTGCGCAAAATTACGTCATTTAATAATTTTGTGAAGGTTTCCGCGAAAAAGACGCTTACCTTTATTTATTTTTGTGTAATTAGGATAGTAATTAGATTATGGTACTGCGATAAAGATGCTTTGCTTTGTTTTCGTTTGTAGGTACGTTTACATCTCTTGTGATACGGACGCTTTCATTTGTGTTATTAGTGCTTGTGTAAACTTGTAATCATGATGGCAAATACACATCCGAACTACACAGCAGCTGAATATGCGGACATGGTCCTAATTTACGGAGAGTGTCATCAAAATGCCGCCCTTGCGATAAGGACGTATCGCGAGAGATATGGCGATTCAAGGCAATGTCCTTGTTTCGTTTTCAGCTCTTTGCGTGTGTTGGGAGACTGAAGGATGCTCGAAATAATAGGCGACACCAGTAATTGCTATTTAACTTGGATATATTGTGAATATTACATGAAATTGTCTTATAATGGTATAGCGCTTGCGATGCAATAGTGAATAGAAAAAAAAAGGAAGTGATTTTAAGAAAAGACGTTGTGCGTAGCTCGGTGGTGATTGGTCGATGGAACGCGTAGGCGACCAATCGCTGTGGGGTAGATGGCAGCACCGGTTGTTAAGGCGATGTTTGTGTGTTAAGGCGATGTCTGAACATGCCCCCGGCCTTGGAAGTAGGTACCGACGTCCAACACCTTCTCGTCATCTCCATCATTGAACAGGGGACAGATTCGAGGGAATGCGCGTCTGATGACTCCTGACTTTGTTTGGACGTCAGCAACTCGAGAAATTCCATCCTTTCCTGGTACTGTTGAGATGATTCGCCCCAAGCTCCATTTTAGTGGCGGCGTATTGTCCTCTTTGATGACGACCAGTGTGTTTGGCTGTAAATCACGCCCATGTTGTCTCCATTTTGTCCTGGTTTGCATTTCTGATATGTACTCTTTGGACCATCGTATCCAGAAATGCTGTCTGAGTTGCTCGAGCCTCTGATAGCGTGTCAACCGGTGAGCAGGGACGTCAGTCAGCTGTGGCGTTGCAGGCGCTGTTAGGAGACGACCAACCAGGAAGTGAGATGGACACAAAGGAAGGAAGTCATTAGGATCTGCGGATAAAGGACTAATGGGGCGGGAGTTAAGGACAGCTTCAATTTGCGTTAACACAGTGCTATATTCCTCGAATGTTAGATGTGCGTTACCAACGACTCGTAACAAGTGGTGCTTGCACGACTTTACTCCTGCCTCCCACAATCCACCAAAATGAGGCGCATAAGGCGGGATAAAAGAAAATTTAATGTCCTGACTAGTTGCGTATTCGATTAAATCGTCAGAGCATGTAGATAAAAATTTAGAAAATTCGTTTGCGAGACCTACAAAGTTTCTACCGTTATCCGAAATTATTTCATCAGGTTTACCACGTCGGGAAATAAATCTCTTTAACGCAAGTAGATAAGCATCAGAAGAAAGGTCACTGACAAGCTCTAAATGTATTGCGCGTGTAACTAAACAAACAAATAGGCAAATATAACCTTTTATTAATTTAGAACCCCTACCCTTACGATTCAGGACGAGCACTGGCCCGGCGTAGTCTACACCAGTAAGTCAGATTCATTGTTTTTAATGTTGAAATTAAACATCCACTTGCGTAGGGGAAAACAACCTGACTTTAAAACGTCTGCAACATTTTTGCAAACATCTAAAAGTTGTTGTTTATTATCACAACCCGTGATCATATCGTCAACGTAAAAGTCTTCATTAATGATTCTCGTGACGTCACGATCCGTGCAATCAGCTGCCAGCTGTTTAAGACACCTACAACTTAGAAACGGCGCGGACGCGGTACCGTAAGTGACCGTGTTCAGCCGGTAAATGTCCAGTGGTTGCGACGGGTCATCACGCCACAATATCAGCTGAAGATCACGCTGATCTTCGTGAATGAGACATTGCCGATACATTTTCTCGATGTCTGCACAAGCCGTGTATTTATGTTGCCTAAATCGTAATAAAATAGACAACAAATCGCCTTGTATCGGTGGGCCTACCATTTGTATTTCATTGAGCGAGATGTCATTGCTAGCTGCGGCACTGGCATCAAACACCACACGCAGCTTGGTGGTGGTGCTGTGCTCACGAAATACTCCATGATGCGGCAGGAAATAGTTAGGCGTCCCGACGCGATCAACACGACTCATGTGACCCAATCGAATGTACTCGTGAATGAAATCGGCATAAAGTTTTTTATAATCAGGGTTGCGTAATAAACGTTTTTCGAGGGCAAAAAACCTACGTTGTGCCTGTGAGTAAGTTTCGCCTAAGGTATCGGGTGATGATTTGAAAGGAATGCGAACTTTGAACTTTCCATCACTATTGCGCGTAGTATTATTGACGAAATGTTGTTCACAAGAACGCTCCTCATCTGTGCGCGTATCCCGATACGCAGACATGTCCTCCAACTCCCAGAATTTGCGTAGCTGGGAATCGATAGACTGAGAGAAATTACACTGAATGTACCTATCATAACGCGTAAGAGAACAAATTGGGCCGGAAACAACCCATCCCAATTTTGTGTCTAATAAGAAAGGCCCACTAGGTAATTTTATTTTATTAGAATTGATTAGATCCCAAAATTTATCCGCACCTATTAGGATATCTACATTTTGAGACTCATTAAAATGCGGGTCTGCCAAAACAATATGTTCGGGGATTTTGAGTTGTCCGCTTTGTTGTGATTGCGACAAAGCAGGCAACGCCGACGTAATATTAGGCAGAACAAAACATTGTAAGCGCGTAGTGTATGGATGGATGCGCGATTTCAACTCGATGTCACATACTTGCGTGGATTTTGTGATCGAGTTCCCTACACCACGAATTTCTTGAGTGGACTGTATTACTGGCGCTTGAATTAAATTGCATAATGTTTGAGTAATGAAACAGCGTTCACTTCCGCTGTCCAAAAGCGCGCGTGCTAAGTGATAATTCTTACGATTATCAACTATCTCCACTAACGCAGTCGATAATAAAACCGGTTCCATAACAGCTGATTGACCGGACGTGTTTATGTGCGCTTTGTTCGCATAGATCGATGCCGCCGGTGCGGCGGTTGCGGTGCGGGGCGGAGGCTGTGCTCCTGCAGCCGTGGCCACCGCAGTCGGCGTCTCATTAGCGTGTGACACATGAAGTGCTACAGATTGATTCGGATGATTATCGGAATGCAGTAACGAATTGTGTTTTTTGTTGCATAATCGACACGGCCCGAACCTACAATTATCTAACGTGTGATCTGAACGTAAACAATTGATGCAAAGCTTCTTTTCGTGAACAAAATTAAGTTTGGAATCTAAATTAAAATCAAGAAAACTTTGACACGCGTAAAGTGGATGATTTGTCTTGCACAATAGACATAACCTCTTGTTTTTAGTGGATTTTTGTGATTGTTGACCCTGTGGCTCATTGGTGGACACATTGCAGTGAATTTTAGGCTGATTAATTTTAGTGTTTTGTTTTTTATTATCAATATTTCGTTTACTATGTGTCACCTGCAATGTTTCCAGCACGTCAGCTCGGTCTTTAAGAAAATTCATCATATCATCCAGTTTAAGCTTTCGCTTAGATTTAGAATCGCCATTTCTTGATAATCCTTGTGCGCGTTTGTATTGTTCCCATTGTTGTTCGGTAACTGGATTAAATCTAAACAGAATTAAATAGATAATTAATGTGTCCCATGCGTCAGTTGGTTCGTCAAGCATTTTTAATGCACGTAAATTCTTTAACACGGTATCTATTAACTGTCGAATTAGATCTGGCGATTCTTTGCTTAAGTTCTGCATAGTGAACAAAGACATGACGTGATTATGCACTAACAATTCGGTATTATTGTACCGATTGAGAAGTAAATCCCATGCAACCGGGTAATTGGTACTAGAAAATTCTACGGCATTAATAACCAGCTCCGCACTTCCCTTCAACGAGGATTTTAAGTAGTGAAACTTTTCTATATTGCTTAGATCATTAGAATTGTGCACTAATGATAGAAAAGTATCCCTAAATTCTAACCAATGCTCGTATGAACCGTCAAAAGTGGGCATAGAAATAGTGGGTAGTTTAACGGCCGGTCTGTGGTGATTATTACATTTACTAGAACTATCAGTAACCTCACTCGGATTTAAAAGACATTCAGCTTGAGATAATAAAGAGTAGTATCTATTTTCCATCAATTCTCTTTGCGTTAATTGCTCGTCTATATCAGAGACTGATTCCTCGATTTGCCTTTGAATGTCACTGAATTCATCAAATAATTTAGCGGCTCCCTGAATCCGTAATTTAAGATCTACGCGTGTTTGACTAGACAAAGTTCCATCAGCAATACTAGACAAGTAATTTGAGAATTTTGACAATCTACCTTTTACTATGCCACGTTTTTTCACAAGATCCCTAATAAGTGGACAATCGTCGTTTGGATTGTATTTGAAAGGAGATTTATCGCGAGGCTTATTAGGTACTGAGATCTCTGACATACTAGGCTGACTCATTTTGGTGGAAAGCAGAAAGAAAGGAGTACTCACGTTTGAATGTGACGGTTACGATGCGATTTTCGTTGGCAGCGCACAATTTCACACCAGAATTTCACTGAAATTGAGTAAACAGCACGGTATCACACAATTGAAATGGAGATGAATAGGGCTGGGCAGGATGGCTGGCCGTACCTGATATGCGCGTTTCCAGGATATACAGCACTCCAAAGTCCAACGTTCGGCTCGAAGGTCCAATGTTTCGTTTTCAGCTCTTTGCGTGTGTTGGGAGACTGAAGGATGCTCGAAATAATAGGCGACACCAGTAATTGCTATTTAACTTGGATATATTGTGAATATTACATGAAATTGTCTTATAATGGTATAGCGCTTGCGATGCAATAGTGAATAGAAAAAAAAGGAAGTGATTTTAAGAAAAGACGTTGTGCGTAGCTCGGTGGTGATTGGTCGATGGAACGCGTAGGCGACCAATCGCTGTGGGGTAGATGGCAGCACCGGTTGTTAAGGCGATGTTTGTGTGTTAAGGCGATGTCTGAACAGTCCTACTAATCCTCGCACTATTGTAGGAGCTTTTTAGCGCATCCGTGAAAACAGGCCTGTGGATCCTAGGTGTCAACGCTCAGATCGACCGCCTACACGACAAAACCCAATCCAGTTAACTGAAAATGTGCTACAATATTTCGAAGACCAACCCAAAACTAGCCTCCGCCAGAGCGCTAGGCATTTTCAAGTCCATCACAGAACCGTCCATAGGATAATAAAGCGCGAAAAGTGGCACCCATTCAAATTTAGAAAAGTACATACTCTGTTAGCGCGTGATAAATTAATAAGAGTGAATTATTGTCAGTGGTTGCTGAGTAAAATTGAAGAGGACAGTGACTTTCTTTCCCAAATTTGTTGAACTGACGAAAGCACCCAAAACCAGAAACGGCATGTGGTACCAGCACAATCTGCACCATTGGGCACCCAAAAACTAAAATCCGCGCGTTTGGTCAGCCATCAGCCCATCAGTACAGATTTTCCGTAAATGTTTGGGCAGCTATTCACGGTGACACCATCATCGGACCCGTATTCATTGATGGGGCTTTGACCGGAGAAAGGTTTGTTAACCTACTCAATGATACAGTGTCAGAATACACAAACCACCTAACCGTCCACCGATAATTATTATTACAGAATAATAAAAAGGTATCTTCTGGCAATATAATTAATAATAATAAGAAGAAACTAAAGGGTGTGCAACACATTTTAAAATTATTTAATCAGGATATCCAAGGTTGCGCTTCCAAATTACTGGAAATAGAATTGTTTTTGGAAAACACCAAGTTTGATGTCATTTGTTTAACAGAGCATTGGTTGAAAGATTATCAAGTAATGTCAATTAATTTTGAAAATTATCGTGTAGTAAGCCATTTCAGCCGACAACATATGATACATGGCGGGTCATTAATATTACTAAATTAAAAAATAAAACTAAAAATTCGATTAAATCTAAAGAACGTAAAGACATCATCGGGCTGTCTGTTGAAAGCATCATTGAATTGTCCTGTGTTGAGCTCGATGTGGAGATTTTAATATTAGATTGGGAAAAAGTCTTTTCGCATTATAGTATGTATGAACTTGTAATAAAATCCCTTTGGCTAAACTATTTGTATCTGGCTGGTTTTGGTATCATTGAAAGTTTAAATTTTAAAGAAGTTCTTTAAAATTTAAAGTTTCAACTTTTTATCATGCGTAATACGTAACGCAGACTCTGCGTTACGTATTACGCATGATAAAAAGTTTGAAATAACAAGTTTGAAATACATGCATGTAAAACAATAACTCATATTAAGCACTTAAATTATTATTTAATTATTATAACAATGATGATAATGCGTGACGTATATGTTGTTTAAATCACTTAAGATTATTATGCGAATAGTTATGAAAATCAAATAGTTAGTTAGTTTCGCATAAATGGATTTTTTGTAACGAAACGTTATTGACGCGCTTATGTCAAACTCAAAGTGTCAAATGCCAGTCGTTTGCTCTCTGTATTCCTGGTGTTCCTGTTGTTTGCCTTCACGCCTCACTGTTTTACTGTTTTTCCCTACCGACGACTTTTGCTTTTGCCTACGGATGTAGATTCACGCTTAGTCGTTGACTTTGTACTACTTACCTCCCATGGATGCTGATCATTGCTTGTGATTTGGCGAACGATGTTTTGGTGCATAAATTGTTACCCGAGTGTCTACATGATGTTAAGACATGTTGGGTATTCATTACAATGTTCAATGCAAACTCTTCTCGATTCATGGGTATTGTTACAACAGGTATGTATAGTCAATAGCTATTTTTAGCTAGCATAGTACTGTCATCGCTGCTGTTTTGCTAGTTCTAACAAAGAATACTAAATAAATAGCATACGTAGCGTGTTATACAGATGTTTGGTGAAAAGCAATATTGAAAACTGCGAAGTTAGTGCGTTGCAACTTTCTATTCTCATAAGAAAAAAAACCAACTAACTTTAAATAATCAAAGCCATTGTTATGCATTTAAATAATATTTTTCTTCGCAGTTGACTGCAAGTAATGCATATGTTTGCCATTTATGTTGGATGCATGCCACTCGCCAGGTAGCACACAGTGTTATTAGAGGAGAACCGGACGCAGATGAACATGCTGAAATAGAGCTTCAACCAGTTGGACCAAAACAATTGCTGGTACTTCAGCAAGGAATACCAGTGCCTCCACCACCACCTCTAGACCAAGACGATGCAACAGCATCAACTGATGCAATAATTCTAGTCATACTTTGTTATTAGGATAGGGACTGGCCCTAAATAAGTAGTTTCTGTAATCGCAGAATGTCCTCGTAGGGATAGTACTATAATAATAACACATCAATAATTTATTTTAACAATAAACTGCACTTAACCTATAATCAATGTCTTTGAGATTTAATCAGAAACCGCAAGTTCTACAGGCATTAGGATAAATGTTTAGTTATCAGTAATATAAAAGCAATAAGACGCTGCATATTGCATGGTTGTAAATGAATTTTATTGACTGGGTCAAAGTTCTATAGAGTTTTTGGCATTGTCCTTTAATGGTAAAGGCCATTTAGTAGAATATTCAAAGCTGTATAGATATTTACTAATCCTAGGTTGCACCAAATATATTGAAATCTAGAGTATTTCGATATTTATGTTCCGAAGAGTAGTCAGATATTTTAACTGCACTACCGTAACATACTTATGAACAGTTTATTTTATATGATAACATTTTATTGATGTCTAAGTTTGTATAGAACTATATGATCATTTTAACGCTTACAATATTTTGAAACATTGTCACTGTCAATATATTAGTGAACTCGACTGTACCAACTTTTCGCCGTCCCACCAGGCAGTTACAACATCGATGTTGTATAGCCCTATTTCCAGATAAAGAATTGTTAACTATTATTATGTAAACAAAATATACTTTTTGAGAAATATGTCTACTCTGTATTTTTCCTCGCAGTAAAAAACAATTACCCGGAAGAGCTAAATTCTCAACCAATGCGTTATCCATTTCCCTGCATATCTCAATCCTATACATAGCATTAGCTCGCCTATGCTCGCCATAGTATGAATGAGCCTGTTTTATTTGGTAAGTTCCTCATGCCAACAAACCCATTTCACTGTATGTTAGTTGTTGTTGTTGTTGTATTTTTTGTAATGTCAACACTGAAAGTTCGTAACCAGACTCTGTGGAAAATATAGTGGTAAAAAGTTATGGTGTTGTTTTTTAATAAAAACCTGCAAAAGAACTCAATATAAAACTATCGGGGACAAAAATACACTGGGGGAATACACTGGCAACACTGCCCGAGTGACATGTTAAAATTTTGCTCCGTATTTTAAAATTAGTTTTATTTAATTTTTAAGTGTTTTTAAGTGGTAATAGTATATATAAATGTAAAATAACAGCTTAAATACTCTGGAACATTGTTTTCCTGCAAGTTTTACAAAGTTAAACACAGTATTTGGTTGCCTACCGTTACCGGTAACCTCTCACGAACAGCTGATTGTGCAGCTGATGTTCGACCTGCGGATTTAAACGGGGAGTATTGTTTACTTTTAATCTATATTTAACTCACGATCGTCATCTAGACTGTAATACATTCACTGATCCCAATTATTGTTGATTTGTCACCCGGCACTGGGTCTATGTCACTTTGTGTAAATCAGTGTAAATCATAACGAAACTTAATATTGTGAAATATTAAAATATTGAAATTCTATTAGTGTTACATAACAACAATAACGTTAACTATCGTTATTTTCAATATTTGTAATCTTAATGCAAAACTAGATTTTTCTGTCTGGGCATCCTACCCACATAAAAAAAAGTTAAATCTTAAATCAATAGAATCAATGTAACTGTGTACTTTATCTAATCATATCAGTTGCATTTCAATTAGATTCAGCCTACCTTATTCTACCTATAAATCTACACTAACTTCTCCAACTTTTCCTTTCATTTCTAGCTTTTCTTTTCTGTTTGGCTGTTTTACTGGTTCTTACCGTTTCTTTAATTTCACTTTCAGTACTTATTCCTGAAACCATGCCTGTGATGACCCGTAAGGCTGCTGCTCAGGACTTGGAGCTTAAATTGAAAACAACCACTCAAGATCTTAAGGCTTCAAACAGTAAATGTGATCAGCTGTTGCAGGAAATAGAGGATAGTGAGAAGGAAGTCGAGAAGGTTGTTTACAAAAATACAAGCTTAAAACAGGAGCTAGTAGACCTTCATCAAAAATACCTGGTCGTTGTTGATGAACGGGATAAACTGCGGTTAGTCACGGATGGTTTCAATAACTGCAGTAACTTATATGAGGAGGCTTTGTGTAAGGTTAGGGACCTAGAAGAGGAATTAATTCATGCAAATTTACGAATTACTAAGTTACAGAAAGTCAAAGAATGTACTCAGGCTAAGGAAACTGATAACTTGTATACTGAATTAGCTAATACTAATTGCAACTCTCATTCCTTAATAACAATAGACCTTACTGAAGATTCTATACTGAAATATAATAATAACAGTTATAAAGTAAGTCAAAATAAAATAAAAAAATATGCAAAACTAAATAAAATCATAAATAGATGCAATAAATTTAGGAAACAACAAAATCACAATTCCAATAATATTAAACTAAGGAAGGAACGTGTTTTTCTAATAAATAAATTAAAAAACTATGAAATTAAATTAGAAGATAGTAAAAACATTTATCACATTGACACTCAGCGATTACAGTCTGAAGTTGAGGTACTTGAAGAGTCACTACATTTACATTATATTAAGTATGTGAGCTCTCAAAAACAAATAAAGGAACACATCCTTGCTGCAAACGAGTTGGTGGAAATGCGTAGCGATGAGGCAGGTAGAGTGGACCCGATGACTCTGAGCTCCATTCAATGTTCTTGTCAAAGGTAAACCAACCTTGAGGCTATCCAACCTGAGGCAACGGAGGACCCGTCCCAGTCTGGAGGAGCTTGGGACTGTATCCCCGGTCAAGATACACCACATGTTGTACAATGTTCATCTGAAGTAGCACAGACAGCTCCTTATGCTGTCACTTCTTCTAGTAAAGTTTGTTGTTGTTCTGTTATGTTTTCAGATAGTTTAGGGAGAGGGTTAGGTAAATTATTGAGTAACAACGTGAGTCAATCTGCTGTTAATTATTGTATGCCTGGGAAATCCTACAAAGAGATAATGTCATCAATAACTAGCAATAATTATGATCCAAATGCCATTATTTCTGTATTTGTAGGTAACAGTGATAAGGTAAAAATAGATGACATCACTGACTGTGTCACTGAAATCTTAAAGATTAATTGTCAGAAAATAATATTGTGTGCTTTCCCATACTTTGAGCACTTATCAAGTAGGCAAAATTATTATATACATATGCTAAATAACCATATGCACTTCTTAGTTAATCACTATAGTGACAAACTCATATTTTTTGACACCAACACTTTTGTTGAGCCATTTAAATCGACTAGGGATACAGCGTATCTGCCTATTCGTTTTAGACGTCAAATAGCAGGGCTATTAGCTTTTATTATTAACTCAGACATAAGTAGTATGTCGAAGTCTCATGTAATTAGCACCATAAAAATTAGTAATAATACTAATATTAAGGTGGTTAGCAACAATAGTTTAAACTAGTCAGTAAGACAACAGAAGGTACCAATAACAATATTCTTAATCTCACCTCCAACAAGGTATCTTCTAGCTCTCAATTAGTTAAGTGTAAAAAAGGGGCTAAGCAGAATTCCTTGAAATTGTTTCATCAAAATATTCAAGGTATTTCTTCCAAATTATTAGAAATTGAATTGTTTTTAGAAAAAACAATGTTTGATATTATTTGTATAACTGAACACTGGTTGAAAGATTATGAAATGCTAATTAATTTTGAGAACTACAGTGTGGGCAGTTGCTTTAACCGAAAATCCATGCTGCGTGGAGGTTCATTAATTTTAATTAAAAATTCTATAAAATATAAGACTCTTAAAGACATAGTTAAACTATCGATGGAACATAGCATCGAACTGTCCTGTGTTGAGCTAGATAAGCATTTTATAGTGTGCGTATACAGACCTCCAAACTATCAAAACTACTCTATTTTTGAGTCAGTAATGGAAGATGTCTTGGCAAAACTTGCCACTGGTAATAAATCAGTAATTATTTGTGGTGACTTTAATATTAATATTTTGGAAATCAATTCAAATAGCAATAGATTATTAAGCCTCTTTAAATCATTCAACCTGTGAAATGTGTTTTTGGAACCAACACGAATAACTACGGCTACTGCTACATGTATTGATAATGTATTCTGTTGCTGCGAATATCTAGAGAAGGGCATTGTAAATTATCTCCCTTCTGATCACAGCGGTCAAACCGTTTATTTTAAGTCCAACACACCAATCCAAAAAGTGCAGATTCAAACTAGACCAATAACATCGAGTAATTTGAATAAGTTTAATATAACTTTAAATAGCAAGTTAAATGTTCAGGGCCTAAGTATGACTAATGGTAATATTTTATATAAAGAATTATTTTCATTGGTACAAACAGAGTTCAATCATTATTTTAAGAAGAACTCTAAAACTATTTGCCCTAAGTTTTTATTCAGTGACTGGGCAACTAAAGGAATCAGAAAAAGTAGGGATAGATTATTTGAACTGTATGGCCTTAAGCCGTACATTAACACGGATACTTTTAATAACTATGTTGCTACTTATTCTAAAACTTTTAAAAATATCTGCAAAGCAGCTAAAGCTTCATTCATTAGTAACAAGGTTAAATCAGCAGACAATAAAATAAAGACAGTTTGGAAGATTATTAACAATGAAACGAACAGGAACAAAACACGTAATACTGATTTCACACTTAACACTCCCCGCGGTCTCATTAGCGATAACATCGATGTTGCTCAGGAATTTACAACTTTCTTTACCAATATCCCAATCAAAACTACAGAAACGTTAAATTCCTCGCCCGCACTAGCTATAGAATTATTGAGAGCGAATGTCTCAGCCTGTACTGTGGAATTTAAATTTAAACATATTGAACCTATAGTTATTATAAAAGCATTCAGGCAAATTAAGATCAAAATTACCGAAGATCTGTGGGGCATGTCTACTAAAGTTTGTCAATCCATTATTGAGACAATTGCACCCTACTTAGCTCTAATATTTAATTTGTGTGTAGATCAAGGGGTATTCCCGGATTTAATGAAGTTCAGTAAAGTTATTCCACTTTTCAAATCTGGGGACAGCAGACACAAATAATTATAGACCCGTATCGGTTTTGCCGGTTTTCAGCAAGGTGTTTGAAAAAGTAATGTTAAATCAAATGCTCAATCATTTTAATCGTAACAACATCCTACACGATCAACAGTATGGTTTCACCAAAGGACGTTGTACAACTGACGCCGGTGTCACCTTATTAAAACACATCTTTAACGCATGGGAAGAGGCACAAGATGCAATAGGCATCTTTTGTGATCTATCCAAGGCATTTGACTGCGTGAATTACGAAACACTGCTCTTGAAACTTGAGCATTACGGACTGGGTAAACTAGCTGTTAGCTTAATAAAATCATATTTAAATGATAGATTTCAGCAAGTTCAAATAAACGGTGTGAATTCATTGGGTTTAAAAGTCAAAATGGGTGTGCCGCAGGGCTCAATATTGGGGCCGTTCCTATTTTTAGTATATATAAATGATTTACCTCATTTACTAAAAACCCGACCACAAATGGTGTTATTTGCTGATGACACATCACTGATTTTTAAAGTAGATAGACGTGCAGAGCAGCTTGACGACGTAAATAATGCTATTCTTATGGTCCATAATTGGTTTACTTATTACATATTGGTTTACTAAATAATTTAGTATTAAATGAGAAAAAAACTAAATGCATTAGATTCGCTTTACCGAATGTTAGAAGTAGTGAATGTCACGTTGTATTGAATAGGGAGATACTTGAATTCGTCGAAAGTACGGTTTTCTTGGGTATCACGCTTGACTCAAAGCTGCAGTGGGGTCCTCACCTAACATCACTTGCAGGGCGGCTAAGTTCAGCCGCTTACGCTGTCTGGAAAATCCGTCAATTAACAGACGTGGAAACCGCAAGACTGGTCTATTTTAGTTACTTCCATAGCATCATGTCTTACGGTATTTTGCTGAGGGGACGGGCTGCAGATATTGATTCTATCTTCATTCTGCAAAAGAGGGCTGTCAGAGCCATCTACAATCTCAGCAGACGCGAAACTCTAAGGCAATTGTTTAAAAAAATTAACATCATGACGGTTCCTTGTCAATATATATACGAAAACATTATGTACGTTCGAAAACATCTACATCTTTTTAGTAAGATAAGTGACAGGCATAACTTTAACACTAGGAATAGGAACAAACTAGATCAACCGAGCTTCAGATTGTCTAAAGGAAAAACTTCTTTTATGGGGTACTGTGTAAAATGTTATAATAAAATACCACTCGATATTCTTCAACTAAATGAGAAGAAATTTAAAACATGCATTTAACGCACACTATGTAGACAAGCATATTATAAGTTGGACGAGTATATAGTAGATAAAAATGCTTGGCTTAATGCTGGTCCTGCTCCACAGGCAGTTGGGCTTACAAGTTGATCACAATTTCAATATTTGGAAGAGATGCTTCCCCTTTTTGTTTTTTTTTTTTTAGTGTTTATTTTATTTAATCAGGATTAATTTTTAATACTTCAGTATTAAATACCTCTTCATGATTGGTAGTAATTTTTTCTCTCATCTCTTAATTAAATTGCAAACTATAGTTTTGTATAATTTAGAAGCATTTTTGAAAATTTTGTAAATGTTAGAACCATGGATCCGTTTTTTATGATATTTTGATGTTGACTTGAAAGAGCATGGCAGTTGAGAATATGTCATGCTCACTTAAATGTCTCACTGGTGGTGGCGCATGTGTTGGATCATTCGGTTCCCTACGAAATGGTTGAGCTGGGTGGTGCTGATCCACGCGTCATGTTCGTGAACGGGCGCCATCTGTTGAGACTGGTCATCTCTTAGCTGCCAGGTCTTATTTTTAATTTTATATTTTAATTTGTTTCTTTACATTGTTCTCACATATAGAAGCAATAAGAATAATGTAACCAGGATTTTGTAAAAATGTCTTGATTTAAAAGAGTGTCCGTGGAGTTTCTTGCCCGTTCTTCTCCATAGAGATCTACGCTTTGGAATGGGCAACTAGCTTCAACTTTCTGACTAACTGACCGACTATTTAATTTTGACAATTCAAAAGTGCCTGTAAATGGTTTAATTGAAATAAATGATTTGAGTTTGAGTTTGAAAACTTCGATATATATGGCGACAGTGATCGAGAAACAATAAGATGGAACAACACCAAAGATTACGTTCGGTACGGCGGCGCTCCGAACGCAGTTCACAAAAACCGCCAACAAATTGAGCGTGCAAATGGACCAAGGGGAAAATAAACAAATCATAATGGAGAACCTTGGAAAGATTTACGGAAAGTTAGAGGAAGTAAATGTAAGTACAAGTCCAGTCACAAATTTTGAAAAAAAAAAAAATGATATCCATTTCCATTTGAAAATAAAAAGCGAAATGGTGTCAATAACGGGCTCAGAAAATAAGGGAAGAATACAAATGAAATTGCCAAAAATAGACATTCCAAAATTTGACGGGTAATTAAAAAGCTGGATGCCATTTTGGAGCCAATTCAGAAAAATTCACGAAGGGAATATAGCTACAGGAGACAAGTTTGTGTACTCGGTACAAACAATGACCATCGACTCGGAGGCTAAATCACTGGTAGAAAGTTACCCTATTACTGCTGAAAATTATCCAAAGTGTATAGAACACCTACCGTCTTATTCCAAAACACGATCTAAATTTAGTACTGGGATTGTTACTAGGTTTAAACCATGACTAATTAAAACGCTATTATAAAATTAAGTTTATGACTAGTTCTTGAACTATATATGGTACTAAAGTTAGTCCGCCGAGTCCCCTAGTTTATCAATGGATTTGACATCGGTACTAATTTATTTTACAAATCGTAAAAAATGGATATTGATATGATTGACTTGATGGATTTGGAAGATTTGGATATGTTGGAGACATCTCGGCGATCTTACAGACATCGTCATCGTGTAAATCCTTTTGAATTGAGTGACGAAGATTTTAGATATAAGTACAGGTTCACAAAACGTTTTGGGGAAAAAATAGTGGATGTTTTACGTGAAGATTTATCCCACGACCCTCGAGGATGCCCATTGAGTCCTGAAGTGCAAGTGGTTTGCGCATTACGTAACTGGGCTCGCCATGAAATAAGTACCCTTGATCAATGCTAACATAACATTAGACAAAATCCAAATAAAATACTAATATTACTGTTTTGTTTATAGATTCAAGACGATACAGCTGATTTACATGGTGTGTCTCAACCAGTTGTCAGCAAAACATGTAAAAAGGTAGCGGACATTTTGTCACGGATGTCCCGAAGATATATAAAAATGCCTACTACTTTAAATGGACAGGAGGAAACCATTAGGAAATTCCGCAGTATTGCAAATTTTCCTAGTTATTGGGGCAATAGACTGTACTCACATAAGAGTAAAGAAAATAAATGCTGATGGAGGTCAGTTATATATTATTAGAAAAGGATTTTCTTCAATCAATGTACAGGTAATTTTTAAACAATTATGCTAAGTTGTGATTGTCTTTAAATGAATTTTTAGTTTGATCCCAAAGTACCTACTTGATACAATAGAGAATAATTTATTTGATTATCTTAATTACCAATGTCATATTAAAATAACAAAGAGGAGTGTAAAGATCTAATTTGCTGTTACTTTTCAGGTGGTTTGTGATGCTGGCCTGAAAATCATGGACATTGATACCAGATGGCGTGGAAGTGTACACACGCGAATCGTGCGAGAGGGTGCGATATGTTTTTGTTATTTCGCCTCACTCACGCACGCCGCAGGACTGCGCGGGAGCGCGGGGCACCAACATCAACGCATAGATAGATGCGTATCATGTATAAAGGTATATTATTTAGCTTCTGGCCGCGACTTCGTCCGCGTGATATTCTTGTTCCCCCGCGAGCGAGAACGAGAAGCGAGCGATGCGATGCGAAGGGGTGGGCCCTTCGCATCGCTCGCTTCTCGTTCTCGCTTAGTTCTCTTTCTGACTGTATTCATTTTGACCTAGCGTGATGTTGAACCGACCCGAACGTTATCATACCTATTTTGTAATAATAAATATTTGTTTGGGCAATTTTGTTCACAATTAAATACTTGTGATGAATAACGTATTTATTTGGATAAAGATTAATATCATGTTGATACCTTCGCAGATAATGCATTAATTTCGAACAAATTTGATTACCATAAAAAAGGCCTAATAACCTTTTAATAACCTTTTTTTTTAGGCCTAATAGCCTTTTAAAAAAGTTCGCGACAGCATATGCTGTCTTAACTTTTTTTTAGAACTTTTAAAGAGGAATAATTCCTTCTTACAAGATTTTTGCGTAGCTTAAACCGTTTACGCAGCGCGCGCAACGGAAGCTCTCAAAACGGAATCATTATTCCCGTTTTCGCAATATTGTCCATTGATGCTCCGTTCCTATTGGTCGCAGCGTAATATTATATAGTCTAAAGCCTTCCTCGATAAATGGACTGTCCAACACAAAAATAATTTTTCAATTCGAACCAGTACTGTTGGGAATCGCACCCAACATACACGCAGCCGGCACGCGCAGGCGGCGTAACCGACCTACGTGTCGTCGCCGTCGGCGAGCGAGCGGCGCTCGAGTGTTGGGATCGCAGCCAACAAACACGCAGCGGGCACGCGCAGACGACGTGACCGACCTACGCGTCATCGCCGTCGGCGCGTGAGCGAGGCGGACACTCGCTTCAACGGACTCCACCGCGACGGACGATACTCTCGAATAATTAATTGTTTGTCCGGGACAGTAGTAATATTTGGAATTTAATCGGCAATACAGCAAGCCTATGTCTATTATACAGTCCACTTTTATTTATCCCAATGAGCAAACAAATCAGTACAGTCACGAACAAAAGTATGTATACACTCGGCTTTGTTGAAAAGCGATTTACTCCTTTATTTTTGAATGAAATTTTATGTTATTACGAACATAGCATTTTCGTACCCATAGGTTTATGTAATGTGTCGTATTTCAACGTTGCATTCGTTATTTCATGAAAAAATCGCAATTGAAAGTTGCCAAGTGTTGACATATTGGTGCTCGTGACTGTACTTCCTAAGATTAGCGCGTTCAACCAAACAAACTCTTCAGCTTTATAATATAAGTTTAGATGAGTTTGCACTAATAAATTCATTACCATTAGGTATTTATTATTAACATTTAAGTATATTATTATATTTCGAGCTTGCATATTTGTAGGTAATTCAGATATCTACATCCTGTCGGATTTTCATACAAATTTTCAACCAACACCGCCATCCAACCACCCATTCCATTTCATTCCATTTTTATAACAAAAAACATTGAAATACGTATTACTTTAGTCAACCAAAAAAACAAATACGATTTTTGATAGATCTAACTTCAAAACGGATTTTCATACAAACTTTCAACCCCTTTTTTATCACCACTGCTGCACTGCTTTTAAAAAACAAAGAAACACTAATTTCTAAATAATCATAATATTTATCATTTTTAAACTGTTTGCCCCTTGTTTACGACACAACAAAGCAATCAATACATCGACGTGATTCTGCACAGACTAGTTGGAAGCCTGAAAAATATTAAAATGTAAGTTTTTTTTTTTTTATGTTATAAACTAGCGCTTGACTAGTTTGTTTGCCTGTAAGCTTACGTTCGCACGGACGACGAAAAAATGGAAAAAACAGACTGTTTGATTTCGACTCTCGGCGCTAATATTGAAAATTGCAGTGTTGAAAATCCAGTGCGCGAAAAAAAATCACCGGGATATTTTTCCGTCCGTGCGAATGTGGGCTGAGTATAAAGTTTTTTTTTAAACGTTGCCCCACACTAGGAATTTCTCCTGTATCGTGGGTGCGTTTACAAACATTTAAACTCACACACACAAACAGCCAGACCCGAAACAACTACTTGTAGGTTATACAAATATTTGTTCCGTGCGGGAATCGAACCCACAACACGCAGCGCAGCAATCGCTTAACCACTGCGCCAACCGTGCCGTCGAAGTGTGTGATAATCTTTCACAGCAAAACTACAGAACCGATTAGGGTAGCTTGAACCCATAGGATTTTTATCAAATTGGTTCTTATATCTGCTTATGGCAAATAAAACTTAATTACTAAAATCATTAGTCAAATGCCTATTCTATTCAGATACCTATAAGCGATATTCGATAGATACGGTTGTGGGTAACAACGAAATACGAGCGATATTCCGCCGGGTAAGTAGTATATTTTGTATTCTGGTTTCGCGCTAGCCACGGGAGGTTATACAAATACCGCTTAGATTTGAATAGGCTTACATGCTTACATGCTTTGCTTTTTGGCTTAGGCTTACATGTTGCCTAAGCTAGCATCACATGCATTGCATAGGTATATCATCAATGTGTCGAAGAAAGCCTTAAATGAATTAACAATTTAAATATACTTTAATTCCTAAAGCTCCGTGCGGGGCGTCCGCGTCGGCTGACCGCGTAACAATAGTTAATACTTAATGAAATGATTCATTATAAATTTTGTCTAATTATTTAACGCTTGAACGGCGCGAAATAACTATCATAATCTAAACATAACTACAGGAGCCAACAATAGTTATAAATCTAAATCAACAATGAACATATAAACAACACAGTTGAAAAAAAAAATCATCCAGTGACAACCCTCCATAATGAATATGGAAAATAAAACTTGATATGGTTTATTGATCTAAAATATAGTGGTACAATAGAGTAATTATTACCTATGTAAATCCTAATTAAAAACGCGAAAGTTTGTATGGATAGATGGATGGATGGATGTTTGTTACTCTTTCATGCAAAAACTATTGAACGGATTTGGATGAAATTTGGCACATCGATGGTTTATAACCAGGATTAACACATACGGTACTTATCATTCTGAAATTCCCACGGGGTCGAAACTTATGCGGGTGAAACCGCGGGGCGCAGCTAGTAGGTAGATAAACTCGCGCGCATTCGAAGCGTGCGCTCGGGAACCATAATTATCGGTGTCATTATACATCACGCGATTAGTGCTACCTGACGTTAGTGAAATAATAATTTTTAATTTATATAATGGGAAGTGGAGAAGAAGATGATGACTCTGGTGATGAGGAGAGTTTACCTATCAACCAACAAGTTGAAAAATCGTTGTAACCAAGTAATTAGCGAAATAATGTAACAAAGGAAAATGAGAAGAGATTAGCTGAGAAAAGAAAAGACAGAGAAGATGAGTGTAACGAGGATGATGACTTGAGAGTAACGAGGATGACTATATCTCCTGCTTTATGTTGATGATGGACTTTTATGTTCTACCACATCAACAATCATTACAGAAGTCCTGGATGATCTTCAAAAGGAATTTAATGTCAAGATTTGTAAAACTTCAAATTTTATTGGTATACAGATTGAACAATGTAAAGATTACATTTTCATACACCAAAGAAAATATATTGAAGAATTGTTGTCAAAATTTGACTTAGATAATGCTAACCCAAATAGTATACCAGCTGATCCACATGTTACACTCCAGAAAAACACAGTGCTGGAATATGAAAAGTATTCTCCTTACAGAGAAGCAGTGGGATCACTTATGTTTGCTGCCATAGTCATAAGTTGCTACCAGAAAAGGTGATATTGAAAAAACCCAGAGGTTATTCAGAAGAATATGTAGCTGACGTCAACGGCACCGACATAGCTAATGTGGCATGGAAAGACAATAAAATTGTCACTTTGGCGTCTACTTTTGCTGGAATACTGCCTGAAACTGATGTTCGCAGATGGGACAAACAGAACTCTAGATACGTGACCATAAAACGACCGAGTGTTGTAGGAGAGTATAATCGCCACATGGGTGGTGTTGACCTGATCGACAGCATCATGGGTATATACAAGATACAGTTGCGTAGCAAACGATGGCAAATACGTCTATTCTATCATTACTTGGATCTCACAATGGCAAACGCATGGTTGCTTTATAAAAGAGTATGTAAAGACAAAGGCCTCTCATGTCGTTTATCTTCAGCAGATTTTCGTCTAGATGTTGCCGTAACTCTTTGTAAATTGGGTATAAAACCTAGTATGTCTAGTCGTCGTTCGTTAGAGAACGAGATACAAGCAAAAAAACATAAAGGACCTGCACAGCACGCACCTCCTATGGCAGTTCGGCAAGACCAGATTGGGCACTGGCCCCAATGGTCTGACAAAAAAATTAGGTGCAAGTTCCCAAAGTGTACTGGTTTCACTCACAATACATGCGAAAAATGCGGGGTTGCTCTATGCTATACCAAAACCAAGAACTGCTTCAGGAACTTCCACCTCTCATAACTTCCTTTTATATTTATAGTTTTTAAGCTTATGTCTCAATGTTGCCCTCAGGCAACGCTCCCTGTTTTTCTTTTTTTTTTGGAAAATAATTGAATAAATGAAAAACTATGAAACACGTATAATCTTATTTTGTTTTAATTACCCGTAAACCACAAAAAATAAAAAATCCATGTTCTTGAGTTATAGAGGGTTAACTTCGGAGTATTAAATAATACCTAAGTGTTGTGAAAAATCCCCAGACGGGTGAGTGTCGCAAATATCTATTTCTTCTATTTGTTTCAACTTTCTTTTTATTTTAACATAAATAATAACGTTTAAATTAGAATCCTATGTAAAATAGAATTGTTCTATCAGTGTTCTTACGCGTACCACGGTTAACTTAGATCTACCTACAGCTCACTTTTCTAAGCGTTCATAATGTAACCGTTATTTGAACTGGTACCTATAAATTCTCCTTGTTATAAATAACCTCTTAAGCGGCCTACAATCTTGTTATGTTACTTCTATTAACCATGTATCCAGTAGAGGATATCCAGATCTGTTCGTAGCGTAGGATTAAAAGCGAAAAGAAAGTCTAATTTTTCTTCACCTACCTACACATTTGGATGTCATTCTTTAACCTACTTTATTCAAGTGTATCTATTGTTACGCGCCACCTAGGCTGCCACATCTCGATAACCCATGGAGGCCAGCTCACTGCTGTCCAACGTAGACCTTCCGTCTTCGGTTGTCGGGATGTGTCAGTCGGTCGCGTGTGTCCGGACAACACCTTATCGGACAAACCGACTCGTTACAGGGTTCCTTCCTTCCTTCCTTCACGAACATCAACAACACCAGTGCCTGCTCCACCCGCACAGACGTGTCTACGTGCGCTGCTGGACACTCGAGGCGCGGACGCGGTTACTAATACTGCCACCGCCGTCGCCGCAGGGGAGTGGCTGGACGACCCTGCCGCAGCGCTACGGGATCCTGGATCACCTACTTCCAGTTCCCGCTACCTACGTCTGGAGGCTCTGCAGGACAGTAGTGTTCTATAGACGGTTCTAACTTACACGTGCGCTCGATATCTTACCCACGCCCGGCTCAACTGGCTTTGTACCTAGTTAGACCTAATTAAACCTTTACCTTTGTAACCTTTCTTTTATTTCTTTCCAACTACCACTACACAAACCTAACTACCAAACCGTTACAAGCCCTATTGTTTAACCGGATTTCCAGACATTCCCACTAAATAACAATGGGACTTAAATGATGAACTAATTTTTATTGCAGTTGCAAAAGTTGCGGCAGCTAACATAGAGCAATAAAAGAATAAAAATAAGTTCATTGTCTTAATCCCATTATTATATTTATACAAAGCAGGGCCCCAAGCATAGTATAAAGAGAGGAAGTAGGCTATCTCCGGTACAATCCGCGACATAATTGCCTACTGTCTTAGGGTTGTCACTTTTTGTTAAATTTTAATTCAGTGCCAATAAATGGGCAAGGGTCGGGATGTTGTATTTTTTACTTGTATTGTCTGGGTACCTAAACGATGATGAAACCTTTCACGAACCACTAGTTGTTTCTGTTTGACTTGAATTATTATATGAAGTTATTTCCACTTGTGTATGTTTGTCAACTTTTTTCAGATTAGGCAAATTTAACCTCGGCCACTGAAGGCGTCTGAAATGGAAAGCACTTTTAATATACATTAGGTATCTATAATAAAAAAATGAATAAAGTGACTAAAATTTTATAAAAAAAAAACATCGTAAAACAACATAAAAAGACTAACGCCTGTCTCTTAGACTATAATCAAATTTTTGTTCTGCTGTTATGATTCGAACTTTGCTCTATTTATCTGATTCACAATTAGTCAATTACTTATTTTTTAAGTACGATTTTATAACTGTAAGTAGGTACTTAGTTACTATACCTACAATAGGTACTGAGAAATCGGCATGACTAAACATAAACAAAGCAATAGCGCCAAATCAATTGACAGACAAAAGTACCTAGTACATTCTAGTGGGAAATTAGGCCTACCTACTTCCTCTGTCTGATAGAAAACTAATACAACAAAAAATAAGTAAGTAGGTAGGTATCTCATCATCAAGTAAAAATGATATGCTAGAAAAAGTGACTTTCTTACCTTTCCTGTTCAATAGGTAATTTGAACAGAGACAATTCTGGAATCGATGAATTATTAAGACACCCAAAGACACAGCAATACGTTCTCCTGCGATTATCACACATTTTTCATTCGTTTAGCGGTGCCGAAAAGCCGTGACGCGCGAACCTCGTGCGATGTTAGCCCCGTCTGGCGCGCTGCGAAACCCGCCGAGATTTGTGTAAGTGTGCGTGCGGCGACGCATAGATACTTTGGCGCACACATACAAGCCGCGCGCGGTGCGTTTGTATGAAGATAACGTACTTCCTTCTCTTTATACTATGCCCCAAGTCTGCTATTTTTATAAATTCGTCATTCACGATCCCATTCCCATCCCATTGTCATTTTGCTTAAAGTTCGTAATCTGCTAAATTCTTAATGGCGATCATTGGTCGGTCAATGGTCTCATAATAGAATTGTGTCATAATGACATTGTCGTATTGCCATTATTATAAAACCCGGTAGTAGAAATGATTTTCGAAAAACTACCATTTATGCCAGATTTCATTTATATATGTTACAGTCATAGTGATTAAATAGATATTATACATAATGACTCGTCATTATATATAATAACAAAATTGACTAGACAATATGATAAATTAATCACTTCATCCGGATTTTATTCATAATAGCGGGTCAAAGTTAGCCAAAGTAATAAATACGGTCTAACTGACTTGTTACCCCTCCCGCTCTTCATCCCACTGCCGCGTCGCGTGATCGCCGCCATCTTGTAGCTGACGCAAACAGTGGTCGTCATCGTTTTGTTATGAGAGGTCGCGCCGCGCGTGCCGCAATTTCCGCGAGTTTTTACATTCGTATCAGTGTCTAATAATGGCAGATGAAATGAAAAAACGTTTCTATGAAAATATCACTGTACTCATTGCAAGTAAAGGAAAAAATAATCAGTTGTTTACATGTGATCAATATTTGTCTTTAATTTCAAAAGTTAAAGAATCAAAGAACAAGGTTATTAAGAAAACACCTGAAGATTACCAGCGCCTATCAAGATACGATGTCGTCAAAATTGGAGCATCAGAAAAACTAATAATTCCGGTGAAAAACGAAGGTGTACCCATTATTTACTATGCTCACTTAGACGAAACTTTTCAAATAATCCACGACTGTCATATTAGTATTGGACACGGCGGTAGAGTCAGAATGATGAAAGAGTTAAAATTAAGATATAAAAATGTAACTGCTGAACTCGTCACAGTGTATTTGAATCTGTGCGAATCTTGTCAGAAAAAGAAAAGTTTGCCAAAAAAAGGTCTTGTTGTAAAACCGATTATCAGCAACGAACTTAATTCAAGGTGCCAAATAGATCTCATAGACATGCAATCACAAAGTGATGGTGATTATAAATTCATCATGGTCTATCAAGATCACCTAACAAAATTCGTGCAGCTGCGGTCTTTAAAAAGTAAGCGAGCAGAGGAGGTAGCGTATCATTTACTGGACATTTTTACTACATTTGGAGCGCCTAGTATTTTGCAAAGCGATAATGGTAGAGAATTTGCTAACAAAGTGGTCAAAGAAGTCTGTGCGATGTGGCCGGAATTAAAAATCGTACATGGCAAACCCCGACATTCTCAATCACAAGGGTCTGTTGAAAGAGCTAACCAAGATATAGAGAAGATGCTTTGTACTTGGCTGGAATCTAACAAGACGACGAAATGGTCTGAAGGATTACGCTTTATTCAATTTATGAAGAACAGAGCGTATCACGTAGGAATAAATCGTAGCCCTTACGAAGCAATGTTTGGCTGTAAAGCTAAAGTTGGATTAAATAGTCTTCCTAAAGACGCGCTAGTTGAACTGTCAACAGAAGAAGAGCTAGAATCTATATTGAATGAAGACGAAAACCAGTTGAATGAGGAGAGGCAAACCGAACCTAATATAACCGACGCTGTGATTAATGAAGATGATGATACTAAAATTTCAAACACTGATTCGCAAAATGAGATTCCGGATAATCTGACAGGAAACCCTGATAACGATACCGAAAACCAAGGAAATACTACAGATCCGTCAAATATAACGCAAAGTGGCCAGGAAATAGTAATTGCTCTTGATAAAAAGAAAGAAGACATTGGAAACATCAGAAAATTAGTTGGACAATCTCTGAAAAAACAAGCAGATAAAATGTTGACTCTATCTTCGCAAAAATATCCTGCTGCTAATATAGGCGATAACGTAGTAGTAAAAATTCCTGACGTAGACCGTGCCAAAGCCGATGATAGAAACATTATCGCTGTTATAATTTCTCAGGAGACAGAAGGAATGTATAAGTTAGGCACCAAGCATGGGATTCTAAATCAACTTTACGCAAGAAATCAGTTCACTGTCTGCAAAGAAACTTTTATTACAATTGATATCGTTCCCCGACATGAAGTTACCATCAGAGAATGTGCAAAAAAAGAGTCACATCTTGGCGGCCAAGGATTTCAGCACTGCAATTGTACTGGAGAATGCGTTTCTAATAGGTGTAAATGTAAAAAGTCAAACCTCATGTGTAACTCAAAATGTCACAAGAGCCTTACTTGTAAGAATAAATAAAATGTTATGACCCAGTTAATTCATGTCAGTTCATTTTAAATATTTTATTATTATAGTCTTTAAAGAGAGATACCAAATAGGTACTTTTACTGATCTCTGTGTTCTTTTTTAATTTTTTTTAATGGCTAGTGAGCTTTTCTACTTTTTAAAGTTAAATAACTTTAAAACAATTTGATTTAATGTAGAATTATTATCTATGGCAATGTTATTTTAATTCTTAATATTAAAAGTCAAACCTCTTGTGTAACTCAAAATGTCACTTGAGTCTTACTTGTAACAATAAATAATACTTGTGACTCAATTAATGAATGTCAGTTCATTTTAAATATTTTATTATTGTAGTCTTCAACGATAGATACCAAATACTTGTATTAATCTCTGTTCTTTTTTGTTGTTTTTAACGGCTAGTAAGCTTTAAGTTTACTTTAGAAAGTTTAATTACATTATAACAATGTTAATTAATGTAGAATTATTATCTATGGCAATGTCATTTTAATTCTTAATAAAAACCTTAACAGTACCTACTTGTTTTATTACATTATCCAAGTCTTGGAAGATATTATATAAAATTGCTAGTTAATGTGATTAATTCCGTGTCAATTATCACTTTATCTAAATTGAGTAGACATTATAAATAATGGCTAGATAATATACATAATATCCAGATTAATTACTTTGGCTGTAACATATATATTTTTACATATTATTTATTAGTGTTTTATACAAGTCAAGTGTTTCATGTAAGTCAGCCATTCATTAATCATTATGTACGAGATTACCATTCTATGCCATTTCTTTCAATGGAGTGTCAGTGGTTGACCACTGGAACGTCATAATGACGCCATTATGTTAGTATATTACCAAACTTGTCAAAATCAACAATTATGAAATCAACAAGACCATTCTGACACTATTGTAATAGCAGACTTGAGGCCCAGTAATACATACCACTCTCATAAAGGTATAAGTAATTTGTTTCTCGTTTAATTATTATTTTTATCAAATACTTTTATTGATGTAAAACAAACTAGAAAGTATTCAATTACATAAACAAGATGACCGCCAGGTGGCGCTGTTAAGTAAACATTGGTTTTATTGTGCTCCCGTAAAAAATCATTTAAATAATAGAAAAACTAACTCTTAGACAGTGGAACCCGTTTAAAAGTGAACCTGACGTAACAAACTAATTGTGACAGTGTTATAAACAATCTGTGTAGCATAATTAACATAAAAACAGTGATATTCGACCTGCATAAACAAAGACTTGTATTACTATAATTAATGACCAAAAGGCAAAGTGAAAGACGTGTGTGCGTGTAATCCGGCTAAATAAAACATCTACCAACAATAACATAAACATCTGTTGATATTTTTTCTGGATAAATCAACACTATTGAAAATTACTGCGATGGGATTCCGTTTTTTATTTGAATTGAGTGTTACTACAACACCATCTATTAAAACACATAGGAACTAACACGTACTGAGTGATACCATACGTCAATGCTCTAAATACTAATTGACTATTGTGAATAGCGACATCTCCTAGTAGAAATAGTAATCTTCATCGTAGTACATAATACCACCGCTAATTTCACATATTAAAGCGTCTGCCAGTTGACCAAGCGGCTTACCAGTCGGTTTCGCAAGTAAGGAGGTGTGAGTTCGAATCCCAGAAAACGAAGACTTTGGGAAAATTGTTTTTGAATTTTAGTATCAATTTATCATCATGAATTTCCTTGAGAATATTACTTTCCGTCGTACACGCAGACAACGTTTTTCGCATATGAGATTCCTAAAAGACATTATGCACAAAAATGATTCACAACAGCCGATCGATTCTGTAAAAATCTCACCGTGAAAACTTAGGTGAAGTGAGCTGTCATTCCCAGCTAATGCTAGGGATTGACACTATTGACACCTCACTCTAAGCTCACTTCACTTAACTTTTCACGGTGAGATGGTTACAAAATCGCACTGCAGGTCGGAGTCCAATATTCTCACACAGGTTAACGTTTAGGCCATCAAGGGTCAAGTAAACAGTTCAATGGTCAATATTCAAAAGGTCCGGTAAGCGCGCCCAGGTCAAATAGTTCGTCCGTAAAATTCAAAAAAGGAGTACACCTGATACGTCATTAAGCTGCGCAGTGCAGGTTGTAACTAATTGCGTTATCGCTTTCCTAATAGGCCAAAACTTTTAGGGGGCGTGGTTTGGCGCCGCCGCCGCAGGATTCAGGCAAAAAAAATTTTAAGTGAGCAGGCGGAAAAGGCTCTAATAGTACATCAGAAACAGAAGAATCATCAGTGCTTGAACCAAATAAGAAGGAGCTGCAATATAGAAAAAATATGTTAGACATCATATCAGAGAATCCAAAAATATATTTAGGATTGCCAAAACAGTACCTATGGCTTATAGATTACATTGCACAACGAAACGTTATAAAAATTGACTCTATCTTATTATAAATTTATTCAAAATGAAAGAATAAGTGACCAGTTTCAAATATCAAGAACTAAGTTGTCAGAAGTAAGTTGTGATATTAACAGGAATTGAAGTCCTATGTAACTTTTTTCAAAAGTTTATTTATGGTCCACAGCTAAAACAGATCAAACAAAACCTACCTTTAGTTTTTAAAATAAGGTATTCTGATGTACACATGATAATAGATTGTTTCGAAATACAGATTGCAAAACCTTCAAATCTAGTAAAGCAAGCACAGACATGGTCTCAATGCAAAAGTTGCAATACTGTAAAGTATTTGATAGGCTGTACCCCTAATGGTTTTGTAAGCTTCATTTCAAAAGGTTATGGAGGAAGAATATCTGACAAAGCCATTGTTGATAAAAGCGACTTATTAAATGTTTTGAAACCAAATGCTGTTGTTTTAGCTGATAGAGGATTCAAAGAAATTGAATCTGTGTTAAGTTCACGTGGTATTAAATTTTTGAGGCCACCAAGTGTCTACTCAGGTACCAAACAAACTGCTACCGAAGTTATACAAAGCAAAGTAATAGCAAGCTTAAGAGTCCATGGTGAAAGAGTTATCAGGCGTGTAAGAGAATCCTCCAAACTCAAACCACACTCTGTTGTAAATTATAAATATGTTTCATGTTTAGATGAACTTGTTGTCATAGTTTGTGGCCTAATTAATTTACAGGGAGAAATAATAAAAACTTATTAAGAGTATAAACTGGGCCCCAAGTCTGCTAATTTACAAATGCTTCAATTGAATCTCAATTGCATCTCGATTGAATAGTTTGGCACATTTGGTATTCTACTACTTATTTAAGACCAATGGTGTTCCATTGACATATCATCGAACTGCCACTCAATCGCTATTGAACAATTTGCTATTCTGCTCTTCAATCGTGTCACAGTTGTGTCGCGATCTTACAATTATTGGTAGTCCGCTCGTTATTTGACATTTATGTGAATCGTCTCTCAATGACAATCTTACCATTGAAGTACAATTCAACAACGATAGATCGTTACGCGTAGCGTTTGAATTGTTGTATAATTTTTTAAATTTAAAATAAGAATGAGGCCGTCACCAAGTTTACGTTGGCGTATTTTGGCTTTAGCCAATTCTAATGATCGCCTTCGACGACAGCGATCATTAGAATTGGCTCGGCAACGTCGCAAATCTCGAGCTACAATGAGGCTCAGTGTAGTTCCGTTTCGTGATTTACCTGAGTCAGAATTTATCAAAACGTTCCGACTCGGAAAAGAACAAGCGAAGGCGGTTTGTGAAAAGTTAACTCCACTTCTTCAACAACAAGGGCGTAAGGATGCAATATCACCAAATTTGAAGGTTAGTAAAGTGGTGCTTAGATATAAATTGTCTAAGTATTGAATAGGTAACTATTCTATTTTAAGTAATTTATACAATTTTTGTAATATCAAATTGAAATATTAAATAATTGCAGTCAACGAATTTGACTTAACTTTAACAAAGATTTTAAGTACTTATTTATTTAATTTGTCATTTTGCAAATACTCGTTTTTGACTTTTTACAAGTACTGTATAGAAAAATTTAAAACACAATCAACAGTCACTTGATATTTTGACAAGTTGGTTGAATTGAAAGTGACATTTCCGTGACTCATTCATTCATTTAGTGTCGTGGTAGATTTTATAGGCAACACCGCGAAATATAAACAACTGACACCATTGCAATCCAATTACGATTCTATTACAATTCAATTGACATCACATTCAAGTTTTAGCAGAATACGCATTTTGTCACAATGATAATTGAATTATAATTGACTCTCGATTGAATCGTAATAGTGGGACATGACATTGAAATTAGCAGACTTGGGGCCCTGATTTATTATGTTTTAACACTTTTAAGTAATTTTGGAAATATATATTGACTCCAAAAAAGTTCTGCTTTGTTGATAATTTCATTAATATATACTTCGTCAAAATCAACCCAGACTACATGAATATTTTTAGTAGTCTCAAATAAAGGATCTGCAACACAGAATAATCCTTTAGATTTCTTACAAGCTAGCATTTGACATAATATTTGTGTTCTAAATTTGTTATTAACAATATCATTCTTAATAAATGATTGAACAGGTTTCTCCGAGGCTGGACATTTTATTTCCACTGCAAAATCTGATGGTTCTGAACTTTTCTTTGCCAGCCAAAAAAGAAGTAGTAACGAGTGTTTGCAACCACCTGTAAAGAAGAAATAAAGTATTTTATCAACATAGCTTTAATCCATAGAAAGAAATATTTTATAATTAATATGTTTTTAAAAGAAATTACCTGCAGATGCTGCACAGTCTTCACACACAGAATCAATAATAACATCATTACACTCATCAATGTTACATGTAGCAGTGTATAGTTTCTTGCTGATTCTGTGATCCGGCACAATTTTAGCTTTAACTATGCACTCACTCCCCGTTCTACTAACTTTTACGTACCCTACTGCAGTATCTATGTACGAATCTCGAGATGACCTGAAACAATGAAAAAATACACTGATTTAGGTCAGTGGGTTGTCTTAGGGGCGGATTTCTGATTTGATATGAACAAAAAACACATTTTACTCGGAAGTTATTTTGTGTTGTATGCATTACTTACATTAGAATTTTTGCTCCCCTTATTTCAGCTACGCTATGATGGCTGCTAGTAGAAATATATTCTAATATCATAACGGTCTCAACTTTAGGCAGGTTTCGCGATTCAGCTACAACAAAAGTATCGCTCATTGTGGTCATGTGTGGTTCAGGAAAACGAACAATAAAATATGTCGCCGCGTCGATTGTTCTAGTGACGACAGAGAGTAGTATGTTCCTTGGAAGCCACTTTTAAAAAAAACCGTAAGTAAATACGATGATATGATACCAAGATATGATTCGATTATTTATGACGTATATTGACACTTTGACAGATGTGAGCTGGATGACGTTGTGTTTACATATTTAAATTTTTAAATACGAGTATGTACCAGTGAGGCAATGGCATTGGGGAACGCGGGGCATTGAGAGCGGTCGGGCAATGGGAATGGAACGCAGACACATTTGCGCGTTCGTAGGTACTCGGCTACTTCCGTCAACAATCGGCAAACTTCGCCTGACGCGCTCGAACCGTTAGTGCCATTCGTTTAGTCACCAGGGACGGTTGTGTGTTTTTCGCTCCACGCTTACAAGAAATTTCCGATTGTCAGGATCAAGGTAAGCATGAAAACATAATCTTATTTTATTGTAGTTATGCTTATTATATCACTAGATTCGTTAACTAACAATTACAAGTAGTTGAATTGTGATTGAGAATACAATTACATATTTATGTTATTACTTTTCAAAATGGTGGTCAGCGGCTAATGGTAGCCTAGTTAGGCTCTTATTACCCGACATCGCTCCCATTACCCCATTTAGTCAGTTCAGAGATATAAATGCTTATTTTTTCTTTTAGATGCCACGTAAAAGAACTCGGACAACCACAAAAGCTTCTTGGACAGTGGATTCATTAGAAAATGCGGTATCTGTTCTGAAAAGAGGAGGAATTTCGGTGTACAAAGTATCGCAACAAACTGGTATTCCTTACAGCACTCTTAAGAAGCGATATAATTTAGCGAAAGCCGACGACAGTAGCTACAAAAACTCGCCTAAGCTGGGAAGACGTACTGTATTTAATGTTGCCCAAGAAGAAATACTGGCTAACCACCTTCGAACTATGTCAAGCAAATTTTATGGTTTGACAAGAGAACAGTTTCGCAAAGTATGTTACAGTGTAGCAAAGCAACTAGGTATTGAGAAACGGTTTAACCAAGTCAATCAAACTGCAGGAAAAGATTGGCTGGCTGGATTTTTGCAGCGTCATCCAGATTTGAGTATTAGAAAGCCTGAAGCCATCAGTATCAACCGAATCCTTGGATTTAATAAGACTGAGGTAATGCTTTTTTTCAATAACTTGGAGAAATTAATGGAGCAACATAACTTCGAGCCTCATATGATTTACAACGTAGACGAGACTGGTATAACGACCGTCCAAGAGACTGAAAAAATTATAGCTCCCAAAGGACAAAAACGCATCGGGTCTGTAACGTCATGGGAAAGAGGTAAGACGGTCACTGTTATATGTGCTGTAAGTGCTTCCGGATCGTTCGTTCCTCCGCTTTTCATATTTCCCCGTCAACGTCACTCACCACAGCTGGAAAAAGATGGACCAGTGGGAGCCGTTTACACATGTTCACACAATGGCTGGACTAACAAAAAGATATTCGTTTTATGGCTTCGTCATTTTATTAAACACACCAAGCCTTCTGCTGAAACACCCGTATTACTAATATTGGACAATCATAACAGTCATGCTACTCTCGAAGCTTGGGAATTGGCAAAAGAGAACCATGTCATAATGCTAACCATTCCTCCACATTCATCCCACCGTCTACAGCCCCTTGACGTTGCATTTTATTCCCCGCTTAAAACTGCTTATAACAAAGAATGCAACTTGTATATAAAATCAAGAAATTTGATAAAAATTACTCCTTACGACATTGCTGGACTGTTTAATAAAGCTTATACTAGAGTTGCTTCTATAGAAAAAGGAGTATCGAGCTTTAAAGCAACGGGAATATACCCTCTGAATCCTGGAGTTTTTTGTGATGAAGACTTCATAGATGTGGAATCTAGATCATCTGTGCCGGTGGCTGACGCACAACAGCAGCCAACTAATGTCCCTCCTATTCCATCAACATCACATCAAGCTGGGCAACCATATGCTAGCCCTGCAACAAGTCCATCTATTTTTTGTGATCTGCAATTTGAACCGGAAATTATTCAGAGGGAAGCTGCTGTAACCCCCGCTCCAATTCCATCCACATCATATTCAACACCAGAACTGCCTGCAATTCCGGAGACACATACCGTCACATCTATCGCAACTCCATCTAATATTGACTTTGCTGATGCTGTTTCCATTGTCAGCCCACTGCCTCAACAACTCATATCTCAAAAACAAAGACCGTTGAAGAACAAACAGCATTCTGAAATAATAACAAGCACTCCAATGAAAGCAGTATTTGAAGAAAAGAAGAGGAAAAGTACTGAAAAGGAGAATAAGGCAAAGGCAATTAAGAAAAATAAAGGAAACTGTGGTAAAGAAAATTGTGTCAAGGGAAAATGTACCAAAGGCAAATGTATTAAGAAGAAAAATACCAAAGATAAAGAGCTTAAAAGTAAGAAAACTACAACCAGAAACACAAGGATAAGAAAGGCAACAAAGTTTTTGTTTCAAAGTGATGATGAAGACTCATCAATTGATCAAGTAGACGAAAATGCTATCTGCGACGATGAGTCAGAATATTCTGAAGAGGATAATTTATGTGCCATTTGTTTAGATACTGGAAAAAGTGGAGAGATGTGGTACCGATGCAGAAGTTGCGGAAACTGGGCCCATAAGGAGTGTTCTGGCAGTGATAGTCCAGATTCTTATATTTGTGCATTTTGTTTGGATCCTTAAAGTCGGGATCTTTTGCTTTTAGTTATTATTTTCATATTTTATCTCCGTTTAGTTTGAATTTGTTTTCATTTTAACTTGTGTTACCAAGCGTTTTATTATATTGATAATTGTAATAACTAGATCTCATGCATAGTACGTTTTGTTAGTTTTTTTTCTTTAAGAGTAATTATAATGGCTTCCATTTTCCGTATGAGCGTTAAATGGGCTCTCATTAGCCGCATTTGTCGGGTAATAGGAGCGACTGACTTTTTTAGTAAAATGCTAACTGTACCTTTTTACGTGTCTGTAGTTGATTATAACTGTGATTAAAATATTCTCTAATAATTAAACTAAGAGTTTATAATAAAAAAATACAAATATCTCGACTAACGTGACTTTTATTAAAACTTTCCCTTAATAGGCTCTCATTACCCAGTTCTCCCCTAATCTTTTCTGCCATTGATGACGTCACTTACCTTAAATATTTAATATATTTTTTTTAAATAACTATTTAGCTAATCATCAAAATATTCAAATTACTTTCTCAAAATGCTCTAAATTTTCGAAAAATAAATTAAAATCTAATGGTTAGAAATTTTGGACAATCCCCATTGGCCACCAAGATCGTGCGATTTGACCCCGCTAGACTTTTTCTTGTGGTGTTTTCTCAAATCGCAGATCTATGCCAATAATCCGCAATCAACATATCGCATGCCATCGCTCAGATTTAGCCGGATCTATGCAGTAGAGTAATTGAAAATTGGACTTCTAGGATCCATGCGACCGTTCGAAGCCGCGGTGGCCAATTAAACTAAAAAAAAGGCACAAGTGGGCCTTTCAAATAAAAAAATAATTTCTTTAACATCTCACATACAGCTTGTTTTATTTAATTTCAACATCGACCCGTCCTTGTTGAAATAACCTGTATTATACGTATGTAATAGTCGGTAATACATACATGGTCGAGAAACAATTTCCAACTATTACTGTTCATGTTTATCTGGCATACGAATGTGGGTTGCTGTGCCCACGTGATAGTTATTGTGTGGTACTTTAAATGGGCGAGACATCAACCCACAATTAGGCTTCCAGCTGCGAATCAAGACAATATCTACATCAATTTTATGTTACATTGTAAGACACGAATAAAACCATTGTGTAGCATTCTTGTGTTTTCTTTCTTCCGGGCTTTTGATCAAAGTCTATTTCAGCGAGAACCTAACATGGGACACTAAGCGATATGACACGACATGCATAGATTAGTTCAAAATGTGCGATGTACAGAATGATATTAAGATATTTTTCGCATAAAAAGGGAAAAAACATGACTTTTCACTCAGTCATAACTTTTTACAGACTGCATATTTTTGGTTGCGGTCTGGTTATGACTCAGTATTTAGTAGACTATTTTATTACATAGGTCTCGTTAATGATGGACAGTTGGACCAAGCTCTAAACATTTTTGGTAATTCTCCTTTGCATTTAAACGACAATTAGCTTGAGCCTCCACGAGGTTCCCCAAATTTTGACAAAGTATACAAATTGCGTCCTTTAATAACAGAATTGAATAACATTTAAAAAAATGAAATGACTAATTCGAGCACACAATCGGTAGATTAGTGCATTGTCAAATTTAAAGGACGGAGTAGTTTAGAACAGTGCATGCCTTAAAGAGCGATTAAGAGGGGATTTAAAATTTGGGCAAGATGTGACTCCAGAACAGGACATATGTATCAATTTCAAATATGGCAAAGGTGATAGTGTAGGAAATGAAGGCTCGGGCTACAACGTCGTCATGAACTTGTGCAGCGAGCTCCCGAAAGATACCCTGTTTGCATTCGACAATTATTTTACAAGTTGTAATTTGATGGATGATCTGTACCAAAAAGGTATTCATTCTGTTGGTACAGTCCGATGGGATAGAAAATATCGAGTTTTTTGAAAAAAAGTCAACCAAAGAATTTGGGGCTAGCAAATCACGAATTTGCATCAATCACTTCTGGGCCCATAACTGCCATAAAGTGGCATGATACAAAAGATGTATCTGTTCTTACAACTGCTCACCATCCGCGTGAAGTTGTATATGTTAAAAGAACCCAAAAAGATGGATCGCATCTTATACTCTAACTATGGGTGGTGTGGATCTTTTTGATCATTTCCGATCGTCGTATCCTATAGATCGCAAATCTCGAAAATATTGGACGAGATTTTTTATTTTTATGTTCGATTCAGCCATAATAAATTAATATATTGCTTATAACACAGCCCATGTGGTAATGAACTATTCACATAGAAATTTTAGATTGAAATAAGCACGTGCGTTGATAGGTAATTTTACTAATAAAAACATAAGCCGGTAGTTTTTAAGGATAAGAAAGGTGGCAATTTTGGCGTTGGAGTACTCATTAAATAATAGTAAGTAATCTAAATAATTCTTTATATTATAGGTTACATTTAAAAATTGCTATTTTTATCGTAAAATTATATACCAGTAAGCCATTTTTAGTACTCATTAAATAATAGTAAGTAATCTAAATAATTCTTTATATTATAGGTCGTAAAAATAAATTTAATAATACGAGTTTAGAACGAACCTCCACTCATGTTTGATTTGACAGCAGGCGTTTTCTCGTTTGTTTTGAAAGTTTTAATAGCTCAAAATATAATATTAATAAAAGAACACTTCGTGAGTTCGTGATAATATTAGTATTTAAGTGTTTTAAGCGTTTCACTGGTGTTAAATAATTGATAATACGAATAATGGCGTAAGTATTACTGTGATGTTTGTGTAATAATAATAAACATACAAACTTCTTTAGCTCAAACGCGTACCTACATATTATTTGCCAAAGTATTTTAAGTGTTTTTTTTACAGCCAACTTGAGGCTGCCAGCCAACTTGATTATTTACTTACGGCCAACTTGAGCACCTTTGGGAATTTCTGAATGAAAATAAAGCCATAGCAACGGGCTATAATAAAACATCCCAAGCTAGGGAATATTAAAAAAATATGTGGGAGAATATTGCCCAGAATTTAAATTCCCATGGTAATGGTGTAACTAAAGATTGGAAAGGATGGTGCAAAGTAAGTAAAAAGAAAATGTCGGAGTTATTCGTTTATTTGGAACGCCAGCGTCATCTCGTTGCGCTAGACAGAGTTTAGCCTGAGTTCGTAGAGGTGGACGGAGAGCTACAGCTACAAGAATGGTGTGAGCAGAGCTTCCGGGATCATCGAAACATTGGACATCGTACGAACAACATGTGTTTAGAAACTGTCTCGCATTCCGTATCGTACCTAGAGTGTGTGATTCGCTAGTGTCATAGTGTGACTGACTAGTTCGTGAATTGTAATCTGATTTGACTGCAGATCGTTTTACTATTGTGCTGTAACCAATACTACCCATAGTACGCCCAAAGTAATTAAAATATGCCTGATGTTAACGAGAGACTGACATACATTCTCCGACAAATATATAAAATAATTATAATAAATATTTTTGTCAAAAAAAATATTTCTATGCAACTTATTAAGATAATGAATATTGTATGTTAGTATTGGAATGATCACAAATCCAAATTACAGAAGTTGGCTGCAGCTACCAGAGCATCTCGCTAGCAAACTGGAGGAGGTCCGTCACAGATAAAACAGATGACAGACATTGATGAAAAAAAATTCCTTCAGATTTTAGGAGATGACTTTGGTAGTGGTCTTCCTGGTAAGAGAGTGGAGCCATTTGAACAAGTGAGTATTATTTTTTATACTTGCTCATTGGTTCATAATATTAGGTATTGTACAAAAATATTTGCATAGTTGTATGTCGTTTTAATGATATAAATAAAGGAAGAAATTGTAATTTGCAGAATGTTCAAGAAACAGACAGCGGCTTGGACACGCCGTTACAATTGCATATTGATACAAGTAGTGTGTCCACAGCTCTGGAAGGTCGAGCGGGATTCTGAGAGTATACTGACTCTCTGTCCAGTTCAATTTTATGAAGGGATGACTCCAGGAATCATGGAACCTGGGCCATCAACCAGAGTGACACCCCCTCCACCTGCCACACCACCCACCCCCCCTGTGCAGTTAAAGCGAATGCCACTACATCGAGCTTTGATTTGTCAACAGAAATTACAAGAAGTCATGGTGCAGGAATGGCTGCAGTTCATTAATTCATCCCCTCATGATTCTACGCGTTCATCATCGTTGTCACATAGTTCTTATACCTATGTAATGTCTCCAGATACTTATCAACATGAACCATATCCTTCGTCCATTTCTCAGTTCCAATTGGCACCTATTCAAACTTATGATCATCATGAGGTCCAAACACCCATAAACACTCAACAAATTAGACCCACAACTCAAGAAAATAATGCTTCGGACTTGCTCCAAACAGCTATGAGAAACATGTTGTGAAATATTAAAAGAATACACTAACGGAGATGTTTCATTTTTGTATGGGACTCAGGCCATAACATGTACCTTTTAAAAAAGCTGGGAAACTAACCCCTGAATAGAATAAAATAACATGTTTTTCGTAATATCAAATGCTTTTTATGCACATAGTAAAAATTAAAAATGTTTGACGTTTGTCGTGAGTTACATGACAGCCATGACAGGTTGTAGAAATGACGTTTACTTAACCTAGAAATTGATGTTTATTAGAACTGATTATTTTCTTTTGCAATCTGATAAAATAAAACATTAGGTAGACAGATGTGGCTCACCAAGGCCCGATCAAATCTTTTGAACCATTCTAGTGTTTCAGCTCATCTCGATTACCAATTTTGTTATAAAAGTTAATACTACTGTGTTGAATACCTGCTGGAAGCAAACACGTTTATTTCAATACTTAACCTTCGGAAAAGGGGTCTCGTTTGTCTAATTATACTAAATGGAGGATATGCTATGTTGACACTGTAATGATTGGATGTATTGGACGATTGGTATGATCCTATAAAGATTAGTAGTAGAAGAGACTGTTGTATGTGTATTTGAGTTTAAATGTTTGTAAACGCACCCACGATACAGGAGTAATTCCTAGTGTGGGGTAAAGTTAAAAAAAAAAAGCAACCATCTCCCCTTCTTCAACTTTTCTCCTATGACATTCATGGGCAAACCTTTCCGGTTTTTTCGGACTGTGCCAATCAAGTGCGTAGAACGTTGTAATAGAGTCTCGGCCAAGTCAACGCTAGCAGTTGTCGGTGACTATGGTTCTTCCTACGTCTAAGTATTTCTTGCTCAGTTCTAATACCACATTTTTTGACAAATTTTGTTCACGTGTTTCATTTTTCTTACCCTCGTAAACTATCAAATCATACGTATAGCCATTATCACCACATATTTTGAAGAGCTTGATCCCATGTTTATGCCTTTTGCCTGAGATATATTGCATGAAAGCTATACGACCGCGGAAGGCAACTATGGTTTCATCGACTGTCAGGTATTCGCCAGGAGACATAGTTTTGAAATTTGGTAGCGATCAATTGAACCAGACTTCTTATTTTGACCAGTTTATCTGTCCGTGATGCACCTGGAAAAAATGTATCCTCAAAGTGCCAACAACGAAGTAATAACTCGAAGCGGTTTCGGCTCATAGTCGACCCAGCCAATTTACTTTTACAAAGTGGGTTTCGTGACCAGTAATCTGAGATTTTAGGCAGATTTTTAGGCCCATCCACATAAATAAACCAATAAACTTCTTCATATCCTGTTCATCACAATCTTTCCATTCTTTCAGTCTACAGGAACGTCGCACAGTTGTCATTAGTGTAGTTTTATTTGCATAACAGTTGGTCATATTTACCATTAGGTTCATAATTTCTTCGTCAATAAACATTAAATAACAATCCAACTCACTGTGGCACGATTCGGGAATATTTTTCAATCCAGGAGCGGCAGTAAACGGGAATTGCTTGCGGCGGTAAATCATCGGTCTCAGAGCTTGAATCACTACCACCCGACGATTCATTGCTATCAGTACTCAGGTGACTACCGTCTGACTTGGGTATGAAGTTAGGATCTAAGTCAGAGTCGTCCGACATGTTGAAAAACGCGATTTAGATTTGTTATCGATGAAAAAGCGCGGGAAAAACGACAATCGCTTGGCCGTGGGGGCCGCCGGCGTCTAACTGCTTATTATTATAATTGGCGTGCAGAATAAAACTATAGGTACATAGATGTGGCGTACCGAACGAAAAAAGTGGGGGCTGCCGGCGGACCCTATGGCCCGTTAATAAAAGTATTAAGAAATGTACTTTGGCTTGCTGAACAAAATTTTTGAGGGTCGCCGGCGGTTCCCATGGCAGGGAGTGTTAAGGTGAAAATACACGGTTCAATCAAATTGAATCACTTTGGTTGAATGGAGCAGAAATGAAAGGAATGCTGTTTACACGGTATCTGGAAAATGAACTGTTACAACACATATTCTTCGAAAGATGTCGTCGAATGAGGTCGTACGTTTAGGAGTTGCAATAATATGTGATCATTTAATAAAAGAATTATCGAAAAAGAATCTAAGGAAACGCCGTCGTTGGTGGGTGCGATCATGGGTATTAAGAAGGCAAGCTGTCTATTGAGAGAATTGGCAGAAGAGGATCCAGATGCATACCTCAATCATCTTCGCATGAATGAAGCAAAATTTGATGAACTTCTTACAATGGTTACACCGTTAATTCAGAAAGAAAATACTATGATGAGGGATGCTTTGCCCGCAAGAGTGAAATTGCAAATCAATCTCGGACATCTTGCTACTGGGGATGGTTTTGGATCATTGGAAGCATTATACAGAGTACCGAGATGCTCAATATCATCTTTTTTCGAAGCAGTGTGTGAAGCGATATGGATAGTACTACGAGATTTTATTAAGGTCAGTAAAATATAGTGTAAATAAAACAAATGAATTAAGTAAAGGACATTTTTCATTTTCGGCCATAAGATGTACATTTATCGTAAAATAGGAAAAAATACCAGGAATTGAAGAAAAATATTCTTTCTTGCATTTAAGCCTGATTTGTTGTGCGCAAACTATTAATGCAACATGGCGTCAGCATTGACTGCTTTCGTTCTAAAATCATGTTACATGAAAACATAATATCACGTAAACGTTAAATATGAAAGGTATGTGTTCCTGTACTATTTGTACAAATACACAAACAGCCAGACCCGGAACAACTACCTGTAGGCAATACAAATATTTGTTCCGTGCGGGAATCGAACCCGCGACACGCTCGCTCAGCCACTACGCCAACCGTGTCGTCACTGCTATGGAAATCGTGAATGATGGCGAACCTCCAACAGCACAACCAGGCGTTGGAGGAGTGCAAACAGCACACGCGGGCTCTGTCGGAGCAACTCCAGCTGGTCCCTCGCTATGTCGCAGGCCAAGGCCCAACGTTCGCGGAGATCGCCGGCGGCCCGAAGCAGACTATCCAGGAACCTCTTCACTCGGTTATAGTATCATCTGTGAATGATCAGGACACCGGTGAAGAGGTTCTTGAGAAGCTTAGGACGGCGGTCGATGCCAGAAAAGAGGGCACTAGAGTGGAGCGGCTGCGCAAAGCGAGGGACCAGAAGGTAGTGGTCGGCTTCAAGACCAGGGAGGAGCTGACCAGGGTGGCGGAGAGAATAAGGAGAGCGGGGAACCTAGTGGTAGAGGAGGTTAAGAATAAGGACCCGCTCCTTATCATTATGGACGTTCTCTCCTGCCACACGGATGTGGAGGTGACGGAAAATCCGTCAATTAACAGACGTGGAAACCGCAAGACTGGTCTATTTTAGTTACTTCCATAGCATCATGTCTTACGGTATTTTGCTGTGGGGACGGGCTGCAGATATTGATTCTATCTTCATTCCGCAAAAGAGGGCTGTCAGAGCCATCTACAATCTCAGCAGACGCGAATCTCTAAGGCAACTGTTTAAAAAAATTAACATCATGACGGTTCCTTGTCAATATATATACGAAAACATTATGTACGTTCGAAAACATCTACATCTTTTTAGTAAGATAAGTGACAGGCATAACTTTAACACTAGGAATAGGAACAAACTAGATCAACCGAGCTTCAGATTGTCTAAAGTAAAAACTACTTTTATGGGGTACTGTGTAAAATGTTATAATAAAATACCACTCGATATTCTTCAACTAAATGAGAAGAAATTTAAAACATGCATTAAACGCACACTATGTAGACAAGCATATTATAAGTTGGACGAGTATATAGTAGATAAAAATGCTTGGCTTAATGCTGGTCCTGCTCCACAGGCAGTTGGGCTTACAAGTTGATCACAATTTCAATATTTGGAAGAGATGCTTCCCCTTCTTTTTTGTTTATTTTATTTAATCACGATTAATTTTTAATACTTCAGTATTAAATACCTCTTCATTTTTTCTCTCATCTCTTAATTATATTGCAAACTATAGTTTTGTATAATTTAGAAGCATTTTTGAAAATTTTGTAAATGTAAGAACCATGGATCCGTTTTTTATGATATTTTGATGTTGACTTGAAAGAGCATGGCAGTTGAGTATATGTCATGCTCACTTAAATGTCTCACTGGTGGTGGCGCATGTGTTGGATCAATCGGTTCCCTACGAAATGGTTGAGCTGGGTGGTGCTGATCCACGCGTCATGTTCGTGAACGGGCGCCATCGGTTGAGACTGGTCATCTCTTAACTGCCAGGGCTTATTTTTAATTTAATATTTTTAATCTTATATTTTAATTTGTTTCTTTACATTGTTTTCACATATAGAAGCAATAAGAATAATGTAACCAGGATTTTGTAAAAATGTCTTGATTTAAAAGAGTGTCCGTGGAGTTTCTTGCCCGTTCTTCTCCATAGAGATCTACGCTTTGGAATGGGCAACTAGCTTCAACTTTCTGACTAACTGACCGACTATTTAATTTTGACAATTCAAAAGTGCCTGTAAATGGTTTAATTGAAATAAATGATTTGAGTTTGAGTTTTGAGTTTGGTCACACAGGCTCTGCAACGCCAGAACGCCCACCTGCTCGGGGACATACCCGCGGAGGATTTGAGGTTGGGGGTGAAGTACCGTCGTAGGACGAGGAACCCCCACACCTGCTACGCCATCCTGCAGGTGTCCCCTACGGTGTGGCAGAGGCTGACTATGGCGGGTCGCGTGCACATCGACCTGCAGCGAGTGCGAGTGCAGGACCAGTCGCCACTGGTGCAGTGCACTCGCTGCCTGCGCTTCGGCCACAGTCGAAAACTGTGCACGCAGCCCGCCGACCTCTGCATCCACTGCAGCGACCCCCACTTGCGAGCTGACTGCCCGTCCCGGCTGGCAGCGCAAGCGCCGAGGTGCCACAACTGCCTGTTGGCAAAAGAGACGAAGACCGAGCATGACGCCTTCGACAGAGAGTGCCCAGTGCGAGTGAAGTGGGACGCATTGGCACGCCTGCCGGTGGCGTACTGCTGAGGTGGAGTCAAAGCTCCCTGGAAGTGAGAGCCGCAGCGGTGGTAGTTTTGAGGTTCACTTGGAAGTAGCAAATTGGAGCCAACTTCATGAGAAATTGGCCCAATCGAAAGCTGGTTTTGAGAGCAAACCTACCTTACCGTTGTGGTTCGACGAGCTCGTTGAGGTTGAAACTAGGGTTCGAGTAGCAGCTGCGAGTTCACCAGAACTGTCTAAAAATAAAAATAATAATATTAGTATTTTAAATAGAAAATCAATTGTAAAGAAATATTTGATAAGAAATAAAAGTTTTTAGTATAAGAAATATTATGCGTATATAATATATTGTGTATATATTTAATAGCATAAGTACCTATATAATAGATTAAATTTTAAATAGAAATATAATTGAATTATACAAATATTATTATTATTTTAATTATTGATAAAGCCAAAAATGAATTAAAAATATTAAAGAAATATAGAAAATAAGACAATTAGATATAGGATATACAAAACGTTAGATGTCAAAAACAACTTTTACATAAGTTACAAGGCAAAGCAGATAAAGTGAGAGGAAGACTGCTTACAGGAACCCCCTACTTCCTACTACGGGACTGGACAAAAATAGAAATATAAGACAGACAAGAATTCATTGGAATAACAAGGGCTCTGATTACGTCAGAGGGACACTGAGCAAGGGCAGGAGTGGGTTTTAGCCGGTAAGAGTCCGGCACTGCCCAGACTGGCTCATTAGTGAGGCAGTCTGGGCGTCCATGAGGATTTCCCACACCTGCCAAAACAAAAAGAAAAAAAAAACTGGCTGGGTACATCCCGGTGACGCAATTTCAAGCTGTTTTCAGCAAATTAAATCTTTTCTGAGCTCCCTGAAACGTTCCCACTAGGGATAATTGACAATTTCGCGAAAAACACTTTTTTCGTTTTGACTTGTATGTAAAAATTTCACTAAAACTCCCTTTAAAGAACACTATTTTAAATTTTTCTTCAAAATTTTCAGTCTATTCCACGTTTTTGTAATTTAAATTGATACTAACCTGCCTTCCCTGGACTCCCGGTCGCGTTCCGCGAGCTCGAGTCCCGTTTTGGTAGTGTTATTCGAGGTTTTCACATACATTTTGGCCGTAAAACAGGTTTTTTCAGCAAAATTCCCGATTTTTGTTCGGAAATAATTCCAAAAACTGCATAGTTAGCTAGCCCGCGCGGAGACGCGTCTTTTGACACTTCGCCCGTGCGCCTAGCCCATACAGAACATCAAAAAATCCCGCGCGGAGACGCGTCTTTTGACACCTCGCCCATACAGAACATCAAAAAATTGCCCTCCCACCCACTCGGTTGTCACTGGCCAGGTAAACTTTATTATTTTGGCAAAAAATTCAAAATTATTTTAAAGCTCCTCTAGCAACATCTTTTGCTCTAAGCTAAGTTTAGGTCCAAAAAAGCCTGTTTTTCGCGTGTCTAAGCATCTATTAGACAGAGCTCTGTAGTTTTAAGAGTAGGTTTTGACCTAACGGTCCTGCGACCGTAGGATTAAAATTAGTTATAGTTTAGGATAGCTTTGTGTTTGTTTTGTTTTCAGTTTTCTGATTATCCCCCCTTTACAGGGATACAGAAACATCGCCAGTGTCCTCTGACTAGTATATGAACACCACCTACACACAAACCTCCAACATGTTCCGCACACCGGCCAAAAAAGACGCGAGCTCGCCGGGCTCCAGGTGCTCACTGCGCTCGATAGAGAAGGCAGGACCTCACTTCTAAGTGTGAGGCGCAGCATCGGGGAATGGGAGGCCAGGAAAACCGAGCTAGAAGCCAAGTCCCTGAACAACCCAAAGCCCGTCACCACACCACCTGCTCCTAGCACTCTGGAGACGCACCGAGCATCTGGAGATACCACGAGGCCAGCAATAAGACCGGAGTCGAGGTACCCCGGTCTCACAGCGGAGGCGAGAGCTTGCCTGAATAAGGCAAAGCTGCATTTAGGCAACTCTCGCAATCTCAAAACTGAGATTAAGACTGGGGTTACTGACGCTATAAACCGGCTCTATGAGCTCGTGAAGGAGGCGGAGCGGAGCAAGGTTCCCGCCGTACCGGTGCCAGCTGTTGTACCTGCACCGGTTGTGGTCGCACCGGTGACGACACCATTGAGGCCGACGATAGACGAACCGACAGAGCTCATGAAGCAGATGATGGCGAACCTCCAACAGAACAACCAGGCGTTGGAGGAATGCAAACAGCACACACGAGCTCTGTCGGAGCGTCTGGAACAGGCCCCTCGCTATGTCGCAGGCCAGGGCCCAACATTCGCGGAAATGGCCGCCGGCCCGAAGCAGGTCATCCAGGAACCTCTTCACTCGGTTATTGTATCATCTGTGAATGATCAGGACACCGGTGAAGAGGTTCTTGAGAAGCTCAGGACGGCGGTCGACGCCAGAAATGAGGGTACTAGGGTGGAGCGGCTGCGCAAAGCGAGGGACCAGAGGGTTGTGGTCGGTTTTAAAACCAAGGAGGAGATGTCGAGGGTAACTGAAAGGATTCGTAGGACAGGCAATCTTGTGGTAGAAGAGGTCAAGAATAAGGACCCTCTTATCATCATCAGAGACGTCCTCTCCTGCCACACGGATGCCGAGATCCTCCAGTCCTTGCGGCGGCAAAACACCCACCTGGTCGGGGACATTCTTGCAGATGACGTGAGGTTGGGGGTGAAGTACGAGGAACCCCCACATGTGCCACGTCATTCTGCAGATGTCCCCTACTGTGTGGCAGAGGTTGACGACGACGGGTCGCGTGCACATCGACCTACAGCGAGTGCGGGTGCTGGATCAGTTACCACTGTGCAGTGCACTCGCTGTCTGTGCTTCGGCCACAGCCGAAAACTGTGCACGCAGCCCGCTGACCTCTGCATCCACTGTGGCGACCCTCACCTGCGGGCTGACTGTCCGTCGCGCATGGCAGCGGAGGCGCCGCGTTGCCACAACTGCCTCTCAGCCAAATTGGAGAAAACCGACCACAACGCCTTCGACGGTGAGTGCCCGGTGCGCAGCAAATGGGACGCATTGGCGCGCTTGTCGGTGGCGTACTGCTGAGGTGGTGCCAAAGCTCCCTGGAAGTGGGAACCACAGCGGTAGTAGTTGCAAATTTCACAAGTCAAAATTAGCAAATTTGAGCCAACTTCATGAGAAATTGGCCCAATTAAAAGAAGATTTTAAAAACAAACTTACTCTACCGTTGTGGACCAGCGAGCTCGTCACAGTTAAAAGTTTAGATACGAGATTAATAGCAAATATAAGTAGGATAGGCAATAGATATAAGCAAGTTGTAGTAAGAAATTATAGGATAAGAAATAAACTAGTTTAAGAAAATATGACTAAATAATATATTGTAAATATATTAGGATAGTCATAGAATAAATATAGTTAAATTAAGATAGAAATAGTACTATAATTGGCGTGGTTAGACTTAAGATAGAAAACTCCAAAAATAATGTTAAGATATTAGTTAGTTATAATTATTTACTAGGAGTACTATTTTTATTATAGTTAGAGCGTATTTCCAATTAGGTAGACACAAATAAAAACATAAAAACCATAATATAGCAAAATAAGATAATAATAGTATGTAATATACAGGGTTTTCCAATAAGAGGTGTTATTTTGATATTCAAAGAAAAATGCCATTTTTTAATAGTGGAAAATAACATCAGGCAAATGACCACCACGACCACGCGCACAGGACCATATCCTTTTCATGAAATTTCCCATAACCAAATCGCACAGTGGCTGCCCTATGTCCTCGCCTCACGAATTCCATCTTTGAGGTCTTGAATCGACGCTGGGCTGTTGGCGTAGACCTTCTCTTTCACGTGGCCCCAAAGGAAGAAGTCGCAAGGTGTTAAATCACAAGATCTCGGTTGCCAATTGTGATCACCTCTTCGAGAGATAACACGGTCCGGAAACTTTTCCCGTAAAAGATCAATGGTTTCGTTGCTTGTGTGGCATGTAGCGCCGTCTTGTTGAAAGTAAACTTTGTCCAGTAGGCCAAGCACGAATATCAAACGTTTTCGAATCGACAATGTATCGAGGCCTCGATTCGAAAACAGAGTCTGGCGATAGTAGGCAGCACGAAGCACATTCGAAGCACTATCGAACACTCGATTCGAATTCGAAGGTGACGTCATGCTAATGTAAATAGGGACGCGCCTTAGTGAGCAAAATGAATGATTGTTGAATGAATCGTGCGTTCGAAAACTAAATCAAGTTGTTAATATTTTTTTCACCTTTGATTAAACGTTTTATTATTATTAAATTTAAATAAAAACTGAATGTTATATAAAGAAGAGATCCAAAGTTAATTATTAGACATTATAAAGTGGCATTATCTTCAGCAATATAACATAGTTTCTGAGATTTTATTTTAAAAAAATTATGGGTACCGAACGCACCCACTTGACATTTTGACATCCGACGCGTGAGGGCGCCACGCCAAGGCTAAGTTTGTTTGTTTATGTTTTACTACACATCCACAGCAAACGTATTTCTTTCTTTTCTAATAATGAAGTGATTTTAACTGAATAAAAATGAGAACTAGTCAGACGCAATTTGAAATGATGGTCGAATTCATGGAAGCGTGAGTAAACAGTTTTAATATGTTTGAGTGGCATAAACTTTAGTGTGAAGTATTTTAAAGTGCAATGCTATTTCTATTCCAGACATAGAGATTTGTCGAAACCTTCAGGCGGCCCACGAGGTCGGAATTACATACAAATTAAATGGAAAGAATTATCAAATAAATTAAATAGTGAAGGCACAGGCGAATCTAGGTCTGAGGAGAAATGGCGCAAGGTATGTTAACTCAAGTGACGCTAATTTTTTTTTTTTGTTGTTGGGGCACTTGAATAAAGTCACTCTTAAGTCTCTGCTTTAAGTACTTATCCAATTCCTGCTTAAATTATTGCTGTTTAATTCAAGATGTGGAGTGATTACAAAAATAATTGCAAGAAGAAGTGTGCCAAAATTAATAGGGCCGTTAGTGGCACTGGTGGAGGGCCAGCACTCCAATTAACCTTGACCGATTTAGAAAACCGAGTCATGCAGATAATCGGAGTGCAAGCAGCTACTGGCATGGTGGTGGAAGAAGCAGGGTTCCAACAGGTTAGCTAGGTACTTACTTACTTTTAAAATTGATTTTTTTTAACTGTTTTCCAGCCTCATTTTCGAAAAAGTAAGGTCCAATGACTCCGCCGGACCATAAATCGCACCAAAAAGTCACACGTTGAGGATAGAGCTTTTCAACAATAACTCTTGGGTTTTCCGAGCCCCAGATGCGTCAATTTTGCTTGTTGATGAAGCCACCGAGGTGGAAATGGGCCACATCATTCAATTTCATTCAACCGAAACTCACCTAGCCTTTTGATCGACCCTCAGATTTTAGAAGATACGATTATTGATATTGTTGATATAGGTGATGATTCACTAATACGGATTCTAAATAACGAAGAAAAAGAAACACCTTCTAAATTTTTAGTCGAAGCATCACCAATACCACAAATTCCTCTGACTTTAGCAAGGAGAGCTAAACAATCGGCAGATATTCTCAATTCTAGAGAAAAAATAAAAGTAAAAAGGGATATTGCTGACAGGAAAAAGAAACAAATAGAATCTAAGATAAACAAGACTGAAGCTACCAAAAAAAGACGAACAATAAAAAAAGCAAATAAAAAAGCCAAAGAACCAATACAAAAAAATAAAAATAAGAAAGGAAAACCAAAGAAAAACTATGACTCAAGTGAAGAAACAGATGGTGACGTGACTGATTGCAGTCATAAAGAAAATGATTATTATTTAAAAGTAAACAAGGATCGTGGATTACGTAAAAGACTAGCTATTTATAGCTCAAACAGTGAAAATGAAGATCACCTCTCACCTAATGCCGAAAAAGGTAAAAAAACCATAGGACTACCCGTGAAAAAAACTAAAAAAAAAAAATTAGAAGAGACTAATGCTATAGATGAAAATGTTTGCGTAGAATGCTTCGATACCTATAATAACACGAAGTCTAAATCTGATTGGATCCAGTGTATTATGTGTCAGAAGTGGCTGCACGAAACATGCACACTTTTTAAGAACTATTGCTCAAGATGTGGAAAACTTAAAATGTCCGGTTCCACTTAATGAAGGATAGTTCCTTACGAATATGTTGATTTTTTTGAATGTTTAAATAATTACTAAGGTTAAACGAAATTATTAATTTTTATTTTGTTAGAGATTCATATGAATGTTGATTTTTTTTTAATGTTAAATAATTATTTCTACGTTAAAACGGGAATGTTTCGTTTGAGATGATTCTATATATCGGCGCAAGTACGTTATTTGAAGCACCACGTCAGTGTTATGTAATCCACAAGATCCAGTTACATCAACGAATAATTAGATTAAGAGTTGATTAAGATTATGATCAACGAAGTTATTGTTTAAAAACATAAATTACGTCATTGTCATTAATTTTTGATTGTTATTTTTATTGCATGGTTCAATCAATTATCTTGTTAACCATTCTAAAAGATTGTCAAAACAATTATTTATTCATAAAGTTTAAAACCTAACCTAAAAACTCGAACACGTGCGTCGAGCACGCGGTCGGTCTGTATAAATACAGGCGACGGCCTCAGAGCGGCTCAGTCGCGCACGAGCCGTTGAACGGAACACATCTCTGTGAGTCATACTGTGCAGTTGTATTTATACTGATTGTTACGTCACTGAATAAAAGTTATTGAAAGTGTACAAGTGTTTTGATTTGAAGAAGATGGAAGATAATCAAGATCGTGACGTCAGCAATGCTGACGTCGCTCTTTTTAAAAACCACCATGGAGCCGACCATCCGTCATCAGAAGTGGGATGTGAAGAAATCCCAGCTTCTACTTCATCAGCCAACCCACCACCGACACCACAAATAGCGGTGAATACACAACAGCAGATGCAGACGCTGATGAATTTACCCATGCCTAACACATCCATGGGGGGTGTACCCCCAGAATTTCTTATGCAAATGATGCAGATGATGCAGCAGATGTCTGAGCGCCTTTGCAAGCCCACTGAAGTAAGGGTCAAGATAAACGACATCTATTTACCATCCTTCGATCCTGATACCAATGTTGGGGTACGAGAGTGGTGCCAACACCTGGACAAAGCCATTGAGACATACAAGCTAAGTGACTTCGATGTACGCATGAAAGTGGGTGGTCTCTTGAAAGGACGAGCCAAAATGTGGGTGGATGATTGGATGGTGACCACATCCTCCTGGGAAGAACTACGCCATAAACTCATAACTACATTTGAACCAGAAAACCGATATTCTCGAGACGTCCTTCGCTTTCGCGAACACGTTTACGACTCATCTAAAGATATAGCAGAATATTTATCACGCGCTTGGGTGTTGTGGAAAAGACTCACTAAGGATAAGCTTGGCAATGAAGATGCCGTTGAAGCCGTGATTGGATGTGTTAATGATGAGCGGCTGAGAATAGAACTGCTAAATGCAAGGGCGACTACAGTTCCTGAACTCATTTCAGTTGCCTCTTCGATACGAACAAAACGCCCACATCCAAGTTCAAATTCTACGGTGCCAAACAAACGTGCACGAATTTCAGAAGGCACCCAATCATCTTCATCCTGTCGTTACTGCAAAAGAAACAACCATAACTCGAACGATTGTCGATTCAAGCCCAAAACTTCAGATACCAATACCAATGCTGAAACATCAAACAAAGATACGAAGCAAACCAACGCGCCTACTTGTACATTCTGCAAGAAAGTGGGCCACACTTATGAAGTCTGCTTCAAGCGTGAACGTTCACTAACATCGAACGTGAACTGCATTGGAGGATTCAAGCTAGCTCCGATCAATATAAAAATAGGCCTGCAGTCTATACAAGCTGTGTTCGACAGTGGAGCAGAATGTTCAATCATGAAAGAAACCATTGCTGAAGCATTACCGGGACAAAGGACTCAAACTGTAAACTACTTGAGAGGAATTGGACGATTTCCGGTATTGTCTCTGACAACGTTGTCTACCGTGTGCATCATTGATGACATCAGAGTTGAACTACAATTTTATATACTGCCAGACTACGAAATGTCTACAGACATACTGGTTGGGATGAATTTAATCAACAACACGAATTTAAGCATGATTATCACATCGGCTGGGACCAAACTCATTAGACAACAAGCAATCAACCAATTAAATACCAAGAACCCGATCTTTGACAAACTGGATTGTGACCTCACTAACGCCGATGAGATTGCCCAATTGCACTCACTTTTGAACAAATATGAGCATTTGTTTATTCGTGGTTTTCCAACAACACGTGTCAACACCGGTAAATTAGAGATTCGACTGAAGAATCCTGATAAGTACGTGGAAAGAAGACCATATCGTCTAAGCCCAATTGAACGAGAGAAAGTTCGTGAAATCATTAAGGAGCTACTGGATCATAAGATTATTCGTGAAAGCAAGTCGCCATTTTCAAGTCCTATAATTTTGGTCAAGAAGAAGAACGGCGATGATCGTCTGTGCGTGGATTTTAGAGAACTAAACTCCAACACATTACGTGATCATTACCCGCTGCCACTAATTGCAGACCAAATTGATCAGTTGGCCAATGGAAACTATTACACCAGCTTGGATATGGCTGCTGGTTTCCATCAGATCCCGATTTCAGAGTCCTCAATTGAGAAGACTGCTTTCGTGACTCCTGATGGTTTATACGAATATATGACCATGCCATTTGGGCTGAGCAATGCCTGCGCAGTTTACCAGAGATGCATTAATAAAGCTCTACTCTCACTGCTGGGTACCGATGCCCAAGTTTATGTGGATGACGTACTAAGCAAATGTGTGGATTTCACTGAAGGAATATCGAAGATTGAACGCATTCTCATGGCCTTACAGGAAGCTGGATTTTCAATCAATGCTGACAAATGCAGTTTTTTTAAACGTTCAATAGAATATTTGGGCAATGTAATCTCGAATGGACAGGTACGTCCGAGCCCAAAGAAAGTGGAAGCTCTAGTTAAAGCACCAGTACCCAAAACGGCTAAACAGGTGAGACAGTTTAATGGCCTAGCGGGGTATTTCAGAAGATTCATTCCAAATTTCTCACGAATCATGGTACCATTATACGAGTTAACCAAACAAGGTGCAAAGTGGGAATGGAATTATCGACATGAGAAAGCTCGGAGTGATGTTATACAGATTCTGACGTCAGCTCCCGTATTAACAATATTTCAAGAAGGAGCACCAATACAGTTATATACTGATGCAAGTAGTCTGGGATTTGGTGCGGTACTTGTACAAATAATTGATGGACGTCAACATGCAGTAGCCTTCATGAGTATGAGGACTACGGATGCCGAAAGCCGATACCACTCTTACGAATTGGAGACACTAGCAGTGGTGCGCGCTATCAAGCATTTTCGTCAGTATCTCTATGGCCGCAAGTTTATTGTCATTACCGACTGTAATGCTTTGAAGGCATCTAAACACAAGAAGGATCTCCTCCCAAGAATTCATCGCTGGTGGGCATTTCTACAGAATTACGATTTCGAAGTAGAATACCGTAAAGGTGAACGCCTACAACACGCTGATTTCTTTAGCAGAAATCCAACTGAACTTGCAGTCAATATCATGACAAGAGATCTGGACTGGTTGAAAATCGAACAACGTCGAGATCAAACATTACGGCCCCTAATGGATACTCTACGAGACAACAACCCAGTAGATGGTTACATATTAGAAGATGATGTCTTGAAGAAAGTTATACAGGATCAAGTTTTTGGAGAACAAGCTTGTTCAGTGGTACCCAAATCATTCCAGTGGAGCATAATAAACTCTTACCATACAGCACTGAAACACCCTGGTTGGGAAAAGACATTGCAGAAAATCAAGGAAACCTATTGGTTCGACAAGATGAGTACCACGGTTCGCAATTTTGTAGATAATTGTGTGATATGCAGGACATCTAAAGGGACATCAGGTGCCGTACAAGCCCAACTGCATCCAATCCAAAAGCCAAGCGCTGCTTTTCAAGTTATACACATGGATATAACGGGGAAGTTGGGAACTCCAAACGATCAACAATATGTCATCATTACAATTGATGCCTTCACAAAGTACGTACTCTTCTACTATGCTACTAATAAAAATCAGTACAGTACACTGGGTGCCTTAAAACGACATGTGCATTTATTTGGCACACCTGTACAAATAATTGTTGATGGCGGAAGAGAATTCCTAGGCGAGTTCAAAAACTATTGTGATCAAGTTGGAATCAATATCCACGCCATAGCACCAGGAGTCAGCCGAGCGAATGGACAAGCTGAACGAATAGTGGCGACACTAAAGAACGCATTAATTATGATAAAAAATTACGAGACTGAGCAATGGCACAATGTACTCGAAGAACTACAGTTGGCTTTAAACTGTACTCCTCACCGGGTTACTGGAATTGCTCCACTCACTCTCATCACCCGGCGAAAACATTGCGTGCCGCCAGAACTCTTAAGCCTGGTGAATATTGATGAACAAACTGTGGATATAGAAGCACTGACTCAACATGCACAACAAAAAATGACGCTATCTGCCGAACAAGACAGACACCGCTTTAATCAGCGGAAAGCTAAGATTCATCCTTTCCAAAGAGGAGACTATGTGCTTATAAAAAACAATCCACGTAATCAAACTTCATTAGATCTCAAGTTCAGTGAACCTTATGAGATCTGTCGAGTACTAGATAACGACCGCTACCTAGTAAAAAGAGTCGTTGGTAGAGGACGACCACGAAAAGTAGCGCATGATCAGCTCCGGCGTGCTCCAAAACCAGGCGATCAGGCAACCGTATCGGCGGTTGATGATGAACAACCTACAATGCCAGGTGGGGCAATACAACCAACGCCATCCACCTCACGAACTGAGGTGCCAGAGCAACAAACGCAAAACTCAAATGTGGATAATACACGCCCACAATAAACCGTGAGTAACAAAGTACTTTTATAGAAAAATATTTATTCCTTATCCTTTACCATTTAGAACCCCTGTGTATAACACAGCATCGACCTTGTTCTTATTCCCAATAGAGCCTCTGTGTACCACGGCGAACAGGACCGCCCAGAGCACAGCAACATAATCATCTTCCAATTTCTACGAGACAATCTCCGAGAAATAAAATGTGTGTAGACGTGATGGAGGGTCGAAACACATAATAAAACACAAACAAATGTCAATACATAAGTACCTACAAAAGAGTACAGCACATTATGATTGATAACAAAATATTTTACAAAAAGGCCAACATAAGTTGAATGTTTGGCTATTTACAAAGTATCCCTATCAGTAGCATAGCTGCTTACAGATACCAAACTCAAAGAACAAAAATAAATCTCATTGTTTCAGACAAGTACAACTTTAAAAACACAGGCTGGTGCAGAGCACGCACCGCCTGTCAGAATGGCCGTATCGGCGCAAGTACGTTATTTGAAGCACCACGTCAGTGTTATGTAATCCACAAGATCCAGTTACATCAACGAATAATTAGATTAAGAGTTGATTAAGATTATGATCAACGAAGTTATTGTTTAAAAACATAAATTACGTCATTGTCATTAATTTTTGATTGTTATTTTTATTGCATGGTTCAATCAATTATCTTGTTAACCATTCTAAAAGATTGTCAAAACAATTATTTATTCATAAAGTTTAAAACCTAACCTAAAAACTCGAACACGTGCGTCGAGCACGCGGTCGGTCTGTATAAATACAGGCGACGGCCTCAGAGCGGCTCAGTCGCGCACGAGCCGTTGAACGGAACACATCTCTGTGAGTCATACTGTGCAGTTGTATTTATACTGATTGTTACGTCACTGAATAAAAGTTATTGAAAGTGTACAAGTGTTTTGATTTGAAGAAGATGGAAGATAATCAAGATCGTGACGTCAGCAATGCTGACGTCGCTCTTTTTAAAAACCACCATGGAGCCGACCATCCGTCATATATGATAGTTTTAATATGTTATCGCTTAAACAGTTTTTTTGTATTTTTTGTTAAAGACATGCATAAATATAATTATGGTTAAGCATTTTATATTACCTACACATGAAGATAATAAATAAATATTACATTGTGATTACGTATTCTTGTTGATTATTTAAAAAGGCATGTATCCCGCATCACAGGCATCTATCCTCCTAAGTGATTTCATAGTGGGGCATCTATCCATATAGGTAGGCACCTATCCCCAAAAAATGTGTTTCGCAAGAATTACATTTTTGCAAAACCAGTAATGGTTAGGTAAATAAATACAGTTTCTAAAGCTTTATGAATGATTAAACTAACTATATTACAGGGTCAATCTAAGCAAATATGTTTGGTATTCAAATAATGAAACAGTTTCGAAAAGTGGGGCATCTATCCCGGTTTTACCCTACACTGGTACAAAAATTTACTGGATGAAAGTAATGAAGTTGAAGAATTTGAGGTTGATGAAGAGCTATGTGATTGTCTGGAAACTGAGGTGTCCCCAGTGGTTTAATTAATTAGTTTCTGCAACATATAAGAATGAACAATTGAATTTTTGTTTTACTTTATTATACCCTTTTAATTTGCAGATATAGGAAATACATATTTCATTCATATTGTTATTTTTCAAATCGCATTAATTCCATAGTAGTCATTTCAAACACGATAAATCCAAATTGGTGGATCAATTGTCTTTAAATCCAGAATTGAAGAATTTGAGGTTGATGAAGAGCTATGTGATTGTCTGGAAACTGAGGTGTCCCCAGTGGTTTAATTAATTAGTTTCTGCAACATTTAAGAATGAACAATTGAATTTTTGTTTTACTTTATTATACCCTTTTAATTTGCAGATATAGGAAATACATATTTCATTCATATTGTTATTTTTCAAACCCCATTAATTCCATAGTAGTCATTTCAAACACGATAAATCCAAATTGGTGAATCAAATGTCTTTAAATCCAGAATGACTTGATCTAAAGCCAATAAATCCAAAACGGCTTGAACAAAAACCATTATCTCCATATTTCTTTGCCTAATATCTCCTTAATAACAATCGTTAATCGTTTTCGAAAACATTTTACTACCCTAACTACAGGTAATTTTACTATTATGTCATAAAAAAAAATATTGTTTCTATAAATTACAATATGCTATAAGGTTTTTAACATTTTCTGTAAAAAAATACAAAACGGATTTAACGGTTTTTGGTTAGTGACTCCTCATTTGTTATATTGATAATGCAAAAAGTTTTGTATTAAAAAATTATGATTAACTAGATTTCGCCAGCGGCTTCGTCCGCGTGCATTTCGGAAATTATCTCACGGGAACATAATACCGGTATAAAAAGTATCCTATCTCCTATTCCAGGTCATGGTCAACCCATGTACCATATTTCATCCAAATCCGTGCAGTCGTTTAAGCGTGAAAGCGTAACAAATAAACGAACTTACTTTCGCATTTATAATAAGTACATATTAGTTAGTATATTGAAACGTCAAAATCTATTACCTATGCCAATAATACGTCTGCATTGTAAGTACCTATTTGCAAAAAAGAAATACAAGGCTTTCGTAGGTACTTTAATATCAGTGTCGAGTATTTTTTGCAACTACCTACATAATATGTAAGTGTTGTTGTTTTCTATGAATTACAAACTTTGCATTGGTTAACGTCAATGCGGAAGCTTATTATCCAAAGATTTGAATAGTGTTATCAGTTTTATAAATACAGTTTGATAGTTTTTGCACATAATGTTCATATCAATTGTATTCTTCAGAATGAAGCGTGGAAAACGGCTGTCTGTGAGTCTAGAAGAACAGAAATCTGCCTTACAAAAGTATCGGGAGCCATTTTTCAGCATCAGCACATTACCGCGCGCCATCTGCGCAGAACGTATAGGCAAGGGGAGAACCCCGTGCGCGCCTCGTTCGAACAGCATCGAAAATTTTAGCTCCGTGAGTGAAAATTATAAAACAAGGACAATTTGTACAATACCGTGTCTTGTGCAACGTGCCTCCGTGATCATCTTTCCAATAAAGAAAGCATCAAGAAGTGGCCGCAGCTGAGAAAAGGTGAGTCGTACTCGAATTTTCCTAGTTGATTGTTCCTTGACTGGGCGAACGGGAAGCACTCCGTTCATACAGAACTTCCTCTCATACCATCACAATAACGTAAATTCATACAGTCCATTACTCTATTCCACAAAGAGATTGAAAGTTTTGATGTAAGTGATGAATGTTGGCAAGACATTCGACCAAAATTAGTAATACACAGACGGAATGATCCAGAAAAAACCTACCATTCACGCTAATTCTAGAAAACTACTGCCAAAGTCTAAATGGACGTACATCTTTAGTGAATGGATTTGGAAATACACGAATAATAATCGTTGCGTATGGTTGTGTTTCAAACACAATTATGTAAACTATGATTATAATGTTAAATGTAAAGAATGCAATGGAGAGGTAACTGTAGTTGGAAGAAAAATCGGCAGTTCAATGAAAATAGATTGTGTTCTTCAAAACGTCGATGCAAACCTGATAACTCGAAAAAAAAAACTGTCATCTTTTCAGAAGAAGAGTTTAGCACAGAAATTGGAAAACAAGTACCCAATCATTTTACGAAATGAAATGCTCCATGAAAGCATGCAAGACAATAGCTATGTCCACACTGTGCCCTTTTTTGTTCATCAAGGGCATGCGTCATAGCGCAGTCAACAGCGCAAGTCGGGCATGCTCTTGACGCATGCGCAATGACAGTTGAAAGCGTAGCGCGCGCTGTGATACACGTCATTCCGCGTCGGATAGATTTCTGTTTCACAAAGCGTTCAACAACAAGATGGCAGACGAAATTACATTGAATTTTATTGAAGATTACCGAAATGTCAAATTGAATAGAGAAAGGTTGAATTTACTAAAACAATTAGACATGTATTCCTATAACTTAGAGCAGAGTACTAGGAAGTACAATATTGACACAGATGCCTTGCAATCAGAACTTGACCATCTACAGGAGAAACTTAGTTCAATGACCAGCAAGTATAATACCTCTGAAGACCTAATGAGGGAATATGTGTTGGCAATGAATGAACTGGTAAACTCACAAAAAAACAAGTGTGAGCTTTGTGTAACATCATCTAATGCGCTTACACCAGATCATTCATTGACAACATGCAACACCTCCTTACTGCAGCCCTGTGTTGATTTGAGAATTCCTTCTACTAATAGTTCCAATAAATCTTGTAAAAAAAGTTTAAATGATAATATTGTGTTATTTTGTGATGAGATAGGTAAGGACTTAGGTCACTTGTTGACAGATGAGTATCCGGGTCACTCAATATTAAATTACTGTATGCCTGGTTGTTCTTTGTTTCATATTATGAAAGAAATTACTAAATGTAACTTTACCCAGGATACAACATTATTAATTTTTATGGGTAATAGGGGAAATGTAAACAAAGGAGAACTGCTTGAGTATCATAGAACATTATGCAATTTTAGTTTAAGAAAAGTTGTGTTGTTTACATTCCCTTACAGTAACAGTTTGCCACAGGAAGAAAATAGGTTAAGATTTGAATTGAATATGACAATGCATAACTTGACATTTAATAATAGCATGTTGCATTTAATTGACATTAACAATTTTGTTGGTAATAATTTATATCTGACAAAAGATAGATATAACATTGTTATGTACTATCTTTCTAATTATTATAAAAGACAGATAGCTGTGTCGCTATCATATTTTTTTTCTATCACAGCCAAAAATTTGGCTAAACAACTTGCTTCTTTTGAGCAATGCAATGACATTGTCAATAATTCGGCTAATAATTTGGTCACAATTCATGACATTGTTAATAATTTCAATTAGAAATTAAGACAATAGAGGCAATCTCTAGCAATAATGTACAAAATTGCAAAAACAGCTCAATAAAAAGTTTAGAAACAGTAAATAGTATCAACCTGGTGCATCAAAATATTCAAGGATTTATGAAAAAAGATTTAGAAGTAGAATTATTTATGAATTTTAATAGTATTGATATTCTTTGTATAACAGAACATTGGCTGAAAAGTCACCAGTTCTTGTTCAATTTTAATAATCACCAGGTTGGTAGTTCGTTCAGCAGAATAAATGCTATCCATGGTGGCTCTTTAATTTTAGTAAGTAACCAGCTCAAATTTAAAGATCGTAACGATATTGTGAGCCTATCTGTTGAGCGTACAGTTGAAATTGCCTGTATAGAATTGGAGCACTTGGTTGTATTAAGCGTGTACAGACCCCCTTCAGGATTGTATGACTGCTTTGAAAAGGTAATGGATGAAGTGTTACACAGGATTTGTAACTCAAACAAGTCCGTTATCATTTGCGGTGATTTTAATGTCAATTTATTAGAAAACTCAGGTTCTTGTAGTAAAATTATAAGTCTGTTTCAGTCCTACAATCTTGTAAACCTATTTTTGGAGCCCACAAGAATAACACCTACTAGTGCCACATGCCTAGATAATATTTACACAGATATTATACCAAGCCACAAAGAAATTATAAATTTATTAGATTCTGATCATTGCGGGCAAAAGATTACTATTCAAAACCAAAACAAAAAAGTGGCTAAAAAGGTTATCACTGTTAACCCCAAAACTGCAAGTCGCTTGGAGGTTTTTAAAGTTAAACTCATTAATAAATTACCAGTTTTGTCAACTCATGCTGATCCTAATCATCTATATGATACTTTTTTTAATATATACTGTAAACAATTTGATTCTACCTTTATACCCAAGAGTATCTCGGTTAATAGTAACGCATCTTTCAGTGATTGGGCTACCATTGGTATTCATAAAAGTAGAACACGGCTCTATGAACTGTACAATGAAAGGTCTTATGTTAACACTGATGAATTTAATTTGTATGTTAGAAATTATTCAAAATTATTTAAAAAAGTCTGTTATATGGCCAAGTCACGTTATTTGGGTTCAAAGATTAAAAACAAACTTTATACAAATAAAGTAAAGAGGAACGATGGTTTACAAGTTTTGGCTACTAAATATAACATGGACATCGATGGTGTTAAAAAAAAGATAAAAAGTCTACGCTCATATTTTTCCAAAGAGCATCAGAAAGTTATGAAGAAAAAGAGTGGCTCTGGATCCGATGAGATATACGTTTCACCGTGGTTTGCCTATAAACATCTATTGTTCACTGCTGACTCTGTGACGCTAAGGGAAACTAGAGAAACTAGTACTGAGGAAGAAAAGGTATTTTTAAACGCATATTTGTTAAATTAATTTATTACATTGTTCCACAAAATAAATCTTATAAGTATTTGCTTTGAAACGGTATTGCTCCAATATCTGACATGAAATAGTTCATAAATTCCTCTCGTATTTGGTTCGATGTATTTGATGGCCTACGAGGAATTCTTTGAAGTGCCCTGTAACCACTGTCATCTGCAGTTATTGCTCTCCACGACCCGGGCATAATTTCTCCAGTGAGTACATCCTCATTATCAAAACAACCTGGAGGGCAGTAATGACGGGATGAATCTGTTTGCAATCGTAGAAAATTGTGAATGTAAACACAACTCAAAACAATATCAATTACAGTACTGTCGACTTTTAATTCAATTGGCTTATGAAATACTCTAAATACAGATGCAAGCAGCCCAAATGCATTTTCAACCATACGTCTTGCCCTTGATAACCTATAATTATACACTCTTTTTGGAGACCCCACATTTAAATCTGTTGAATACGGTTTTATAGTATAGGTAGATAAAGCAAATGCATCGTCAGCAACTAAGACATAAGGAACTGACATCGTTGTACCACGTAGTGGTTCATTGTAGGGTAAATTTAATTCATTTTTTTAAATTTTCTTATAAAACGCAGTGGATTTAAAAACACCACCGTCCGATATACGGCCCTGACAACCAACGTTAGCATATGTAAAACAATAGTTTGCATCTACGATTGCGAACAATACTATGCTATGTGTTCCTTTGTAGTTATGCAATTCGCCCACAGTATTTTCTGGTCTTTGGATGACCACATGTTTTCCATCCCTGGCGCCAATACAATGTGGAAAGTTCCATCGCTTGTCAAATTCATTCGCAATAGATTTCCATTGCTGCTCGTTGGTTGGTAACTGAAAAAAATTTTAATTAAGTAACATTTACATTACATTTCAGGACACGCAAGCTGAAGTATTCAATAGAGAAAGCTCTGCAACTTCGCAGTCTACGTGTATGTGAAGATGAGCATGATTTTACCTTACCATCAATAAGAAAGAAGAGAAGAAGCTTACAAATTTATGAAAAAAGCTACGGAAGAATTAAGTCAATGGACAATTAATAGCTCATAAAATTCGAAATCTTAATCCATTAAATCGGCTATTAGCTCGACAGCGCATAAATAATATACTGTTTGATCTGGAAATGCAACAGATGACTGGTGCAGCCGCAACGCAGAATGTTACTGAGATGCGGAATGTGACTCAGATACCGAATGTTATTGAGATATTTAATGATACCGAGATGCCAAATGACTCTCCAGCTGAGACAGAAGCATTTGATATTATACTGTTTCTGAATTTGTTATATTTTTAAAATGATTATCATTGTGCTAAATATTGTCTATTATATGTATAATATATAAATAAAACTCTTTCTTACCTTAATATAACCCTTTAGTACTTTAATTATGGCTTTAAATACATCTGGTAGCATTGCTGATATGAATTGTTTGGACACCTTGAATAAATATGAAAGAGACATTAAATTGTCTCCAGTAACTAAGAACCTAAGTGTTATAGCTAATTTTATTTCACTAGGTATTGCTTCACGTAACTGGGTTGACTGCTTTGTAATTATTGGTGTAACCAATTTCAAAAGTCTATCGAAATTTTTTTCAGACATGCGTGTAAAATTTTTAAAAAGAATATCTTTATCTTCTCGTAGTTTTCTCATAATCACATTACCTCGATTATTGTAATAGCCTCGTATCCAAAACTTTCGCTTGGTTCTTTTTTTTCTGGAATTTCTTATGACCAAGTAAGCAGCACATATTCCACTAAGTAAAATGTTGTCGTCGCACATGTTTCCACAAGCTGACAAACTACGACTGAACTAAATGACTATATTGGCGTTGCGTTCGTTAACGCATTCAATTATTGAAAGCGACAAACGAAAGTTGAATAGAAAGATGAAGACGAAAGTTAAAGATGAAAGTGCATAGTGTGGACATAGCTATTGATGTGTAAGAACCTCTTTTCATACCTACGTTAAAATCATTACATAACATCCGAAACAAAAACAAATACAAACAAACATAGACACAAAATTGTGGCACAAAACCTTTCGATAATGTAGTAAGATCTGTATCTGTTGTGACATTTTTTTGTGCACATTTTTTTATAAAATAATTGTTGCATTTCAGTCTTACTGGACTGAAATGCAACAATTATTTTAAAATTGCAACAATTTTTTTTATTGTTTATGTATAAAGTAATTTCTACTGTCTTGAGTATAGATGCAACGGGATCAATATTTAAAAAGATTATTCCTCCCAATGATTCTACTAATTCATACGATGTCGTGTAGCGACAGGTAAAGCAAAACATATAAAGTCAGAGATAAAATGAAATTAAAGAAAGGGAGGTAGAAAACAATTAAGATGTATTTACAAGTAAAAGATGGAGATGGGACTGAAGAGTGGTGTGTCGTATGTGGAGGTGGGGTGTATGGATGATGATGCGTGATAGGTGGGTTGAGGAGGCTGAGGTGGAGATACAGCTGGAGCTAGGAAGTAGACGCGAGGCAGGTGCTGGCGACAGGTGTAGGTACAGATGCAAGTTTAGGCACAGGTGCAGGTAAGAGCAGGAGCTGGTGCTTGTGCTTGTGCGGCACGGAGGACACCCGTAGGAGGGCCCACGCAGCAGGCCAGGACGCAGCACGGCAGCAGGAGAGAGAGACACGGCGGAGACGCTGTCAGCCCGCCAGGTGAGGCGGCCCTCGGGTAAGGCGCGGCCCAATATATATAGGAGGACTTCACGGAGGACGGAGGGCGGAGGCGTAGACAGGGTCCGTCAGGTACCGGAGCGGAGAGGTACGCTGGGTATTCCCGGGATAGGTGACCCTGGAGTATCAGGCTCCTTGTAGTATTCGCTTTAGAGGCGAAACCCGAACTGATCCTTGCATTGCGTGGATCTATCAAGACAACTCGTAGAATAACATCATGTAGAAAATATGAATTTGAGATATGAACGTGGCCAGTGATTATTTTACATAAGTTTGCATATATAATGCGCTAAAAAGATACAGGCCGGTAAGGATTTGAAAGGAACGTTGCCATGGCGACATATTAAACGTCGTTGTCAAAGCTGTCATAATAAAATATATTACTAATAAAATACAACGAAATCTAGTTATTTCGTATTATAAGTATAGTGTTTATAGGAAAAATGATATCCATCAATGTGGACGAAATTACCAACCCTTGGATGTCACTAAATCGTCGTAGTCGCATGTTAAAGTTGGAGCTGTGTCTGTGTGCTGATTGTGGATAAAACGTGTCGTGAGAAATAATCAGATCAGCGCCTAACGGTAACAGAATGCTTGTTCTGACCTGGAGGAATGAATGAAGATAACTGTGAGTATGTACATTATGTTACAACGATTCCAAGCATTTATTGTTATATGTTGTAGGTAATGCTCAAAATAAAATCTACTTCAGTGCCTGTAGCACAAATGATATCCGGCAGTCAAAAGCTTGAAACAATACATCAGTGGTTGCAAAGTTGGATAGGAACAATTGTAAAACCCAAAGAAGTCATGTGATGATTCTGCAGAACTAATTGGAGCGATAGTAAAAAGTTTTACCATATTGATAATTGTCTGAAAATTTTGGAATTATCAGAGAAAACTCTGCCGGACTGTTTAGTTCTTTTGGACATATTGCATTTCGTGAAAATATTGTATGCTCTTGATTGCTTCAGATTTGTAGATAAGCGCGTAAAACGATTTTATATTAGGCCGGGACTCCACCAAAGCGGAGACGAGACGAGCGGAGAGGAGATGTTTTTTAAACAACCAATAGAATTGAGTTATTGACACGTCTCCTCTCCGCTCAGCTTCAGTGGAGATCGCTGTGCGGAGATGTGTAATATTTGTATGTCGCGATGGAAGCGGAGATGTGAGCTGTGCGCGGACGACGCGCAGTGGAGACGAGAGATGTGAGCGGCGTGCAGTGAGCGATGTCACCCTCCCCCCTCTCGCCCGCTAGCAACCCGCAGAACCCCGCGCGCGCGCCGGCCGGCCATCTTGCTAGTACCGTGCGCGCGAGCACACGCTTTTATCGTGAATAATTTGTGCAGTTTGTATTTTTCAACGTAAACAATTAGTTAATTTAAATAAAACGTAATGGATGAACAATTTATTGAATCAGTAAAAAAATATCCATGTCTATGGAACACATCAATAGATACCTATAAACTTACTGACGTCAAAGATGCAGCTTGGGAGAACGTTTTGAAAGAAACTCAATTATCTGACGGTAAGTGCAATTTATTATATTAAGTATTTCGTTCAAGTAATGTTGTAATACTTGCCATGGAACGGCGCCCTCGTTGTTGAAATAACTACAGAATTTTTCTCGAACTTGATAGGCATCCATATTGTCATTCGATAATAGATTTTCCACGTTTGTGTCGTTAAACATAGTCGTGGCCAAACCCGTTTCATTATTATCTAGATAGCCAGGCATCTTGTCAATTAAAAAGTTGTGTAGAACACACGTTGCTTTTATCACTTTTTCCACTGTTTCTATTTTACATTCAAATTCTTTACGGTATACGTACCATTTCCGTGATAATACACCAAATGTAGCTTCCACAATACGACGAGCTCTTGAAAGTCTATAATTGTATGTTCGTTTTTCGTTATTTAAATTATCGCGTGGATATGGTCTCATTAAGTTAGTCATCAAAGGGAAAGCTTCGTCTCCAATAAAAACAAACGGTACAGGTTCTCCATTTTGGTACAAGGGTTGTGGCTGTGGTAGATTTAGTCTGTTTTCTCTCAAACGAATTCCGAATATACTATCAGCAAAAATACCACCATCGCTGAACCTTCCCATTGAACCTATATCTACCATAATTATTCTTCGGGTAGCGTCGGCTACGCACATCATTACAGTTGAAAACCTGTGTTTATAACAGTAATATGAGGACCCAGATTTTGGGGGTGCAAACATGTACACATGCTTGCCATCAATGGCCCCGACGCAGTTTTTGAATTGCCAGATTTCTTCAAATTGCTTTGAAATTTTTTTCCAATCATTTTCATTAAGTTCTGGCATAACCAAAGGTTGTAATACTGTCCACAAGGCATCGCAGACATCTTCTATAATTCTTGGAACAGTCGATTTTCCAATCCTAAAATTTTCAGCTATTTGTGAAAATTTTGAACCAGTCGCCAAATACCTGTAATAATTATAATATAGATTTATATTTATGTGTCGTGGTTTCAGTTAGAATAGAAGGGTCATTTCAAAATAATATCTTAATCAGTGTCGTGTTGTTTCCGGAACTATAAAAGATTAGGCATTACTGAAATTATGTATTTACAGAATTTTCACTCGTTCAAAAGTTATAGCCATTTTTAAATAATAGAAAAGAAACAATTAAAAGTCTAAGATTCACACGAGCACAACACATTGAAATCAAACAAATAAAATGGATTTATCACTCGTTATTTATTAACATTTCAAATTTCGACGCCGCCGTCTGCCGCGACCACGTACGAGAGATACAATCCGTTTTGTTTGTTTGATTTCAGATATTTTTTTTTATAAATTGGTTTCCCTTGAAACTCTGGTATTTTTTAAATATTTATAATGGTTATAAATTCTGCATGAGTGATAATGCGGTAAGTATATTTTGACTATGGCAATGTCAACATTTAATATTTATAATGATTTCAATTATTTTTATTTCAGTAAAAACGGCTAAATCTAAGTGGAAAAAGTTGAGAGACAGCCACCGGGACGCATTAAAAAGGAAGAATGCCACTAGAAGTGGACAGAGTGGTAAACAAATTCGTGAATGGAAATATGAGAAGGTAATGGAATTTTTGATACCATATATGACGAATAGAAACAGGACTACAAATTATACCTCACAAACAAATATAAATGAACAGGAAACAAATTCATTGGAAAGTAATGTAACCGATGAGTTTTTTGAAACATCAAGCAATCATACAAGAAGCACTCCAGAAGATCGTCCATCTGTACAACATTCGCCGTCACCGACATCAAGCGTCTCAGCCTCGACATGCAGAAATGCAACAAGAAAATCGGATGAAATAAGTAATTTACTTATACAGCACCATGCAAACCGTGAAAGAATACGCCAAGAAAAACTAGAAATACAATCATTGATAGAGAAAAATAATACCCTTGACGAAATGGACACTTTTTTTCTGTCGATATCAAAAAGTGTAAAAAAGCTTTCTCAATATATGCAGCTTCAGGCTAAACGTAAAATTTTCAATGTTCTTTTAGAATTGGAAGAACTTGAGCTACAAAACACATGGTATAACACAAATGAAAATAATTGGTATTCCCCCGGTTACACTTCAGCACCGGGTCCAAGTTCGACACCGGGTCCTAGCTCAACACAGGCACCGGTTCTTACATCAACACAGGCCGGTGGTCCTAACTCAACACAGGCACCGGTTCATAGCTCAACACAAATACCGGGTCCAAGTTCGACACAGGCACCTGTTCCAAGCTTGGAAGATACGCACATGACCGATGAACAGATAGAAGCATTCAGAAACGAAGAAGACACATATGATAATTTGTAACTATATGGAAAAGAAAGCAATATGTCTCATGTGATTTACTGTTATAATTTTTTTGTACGTTATGTTTCTAATATAACCTTACGTTTTTTTTGCTACTGCCAGAACGGCAGTTGATTTTTTTGTTTTCTTTATGAATAAATAAGATAATATAAAAATATATTTGGTTTTTACATAATATGCATCACTCCAGTCTCCCGGAGGGGTAGAAAGAGACAACGGATCTCGATTTCTCGTAATCCTTACATACCTCAGTTTACATAATATTTTTCATGTATTCTCGTACTTCTTGATTCTCGTTTTGAGTACTTCTCACTTAGCCCTTTTACACAAAAAAAAACAAACACTCAAAAAAGACTGATCACATTCAAACGCAGATAACACACATAAACACAAACACACATTAACAAAAAAATAATTAGGTAGGTACTTACTTCAAACATACTGCTAGCCGCTCTTGGGTACAGATAGATCTCCTGTAGTTAGTATCTTGCTTAAATATATGCGGTTTAATTAAGTTATGTAGTTCGTAGAATATATTCCTCGGTAGTCTGTAGGACTTGGTAAAACTTTCATCATCTAACTCATTAAACAGAGTAAAAAATTCTCCATGACTGGTATGGTAATACAAGTGACTTCTTTTCCAAAACCGATGTTTTCTTTTGTTTAGGTAGTATAAAGCTATCAATTCTGTTTCTTCAGACTGTAGTTCTTCTTCAAGTAAAAGAAGATACTTTTTTTGTAATAATAGCGACATCGTCTACCTTTCGTGTCAGAATGCGTACTGAGCACTCAACGCCCCGCACCCGAGCTGAAAAACATCTCTTCTCGCACAGCACACAGCACACCGCACACATCTCCGCTTTGGTGGAGTCCCGTGAGCTGAAAAACATCTCTTCTCGCACAGCACACAGCACACCGCACACATCTCTGCTTTGGTGGAGTCCCGGCCTTACACACCTTTTACGCTTAAAATCGTGTACTGATTATCTGAAGCAAAAGAAATAATTGAGTCGTATACAGGATGACATTAATTCGTTTTCATTCGTTTCACGTAGCACCGCATGCTCAAGCGCGTTGTAGAGCGCCGGCCGAGAACCCTGCATCGGCAAATAAAGCGTACTTCCAGAGGAATCCACAGGCCAGCATTAGACAGGCAGCGCAACACTTTCACATCAGCCAGTTTTTTGTCTGGAAGCTGTTAACAGCCTCTGGAATGCACCCTTACGATTTCAAAAATTGCAGGAGTTGGCATTGGCTGACTACACGCCCAGGGACCGATTTTGTAATTGACTATTACAAAATCTGGATAAAAATATCCTATGGACAGACGGGGCAACGTTCACCCGACTCGGGCTGTTTAATGTCCACAACGACCATTGGTGGGCTCAGCGTGGGCAGAACCCGCACGTAAACCGAAGACACGCTTCTCAAAATCGTTTCTCGGTGAAAGGTGGGCAGGCATAGTTAACAGCTGTATCATAGGTCCCTTCTTTATTAAAGGGAGACTGACCGGGGAGCGCTATCTCCGGTTGTTAGAGACCTCCGTAGAAGAACAGCTGCAGAACGTGCCTGAGAGCTATCAGTCCGAGCTGTACTATCAGCATGACGGAGCACCGGCTCACTACCAGCGAGACGTTCGCGCCTTCCTCGATCGTAAATTCGGTGAACGTTGGATTGGTCGCGGCGTGCCTGTAGCTTGGCCAGCGCGGTCGCCTGACCTGACGCACTTGGACTTTTTTTTGTGGGGTGAGGTTAAAAGACTAGTTGACGAGCAAGAGAGTGAAAGCCGGGAACAGTTAAAAGAAAAGATTATAACGGCTTTTGATACGGTTAACTCGCGTACTTTTGTGTTGCAAAATGTAAAGGTGAACCATAGGCGCCGTGCTGAGCTGTGTGTACAAAGAGGAGGTGAACATTTGGAGCACCTCTTAGGGCTATATTTCACCGGGACACCATGGCGGCGCAACCAGTCGACGCGCAGTATACGATTCTACAAATCTAGATGGACAAATATCTAAAATCAAAATCATTGAAATCGTAGATTTTTAAGCTTGTATCTTAATCTTGAATACCACTAGCAAATCATAAAATAAAGGAAACATACCTGGGCGCCGCGACCCTTTCAATAACAAAAGGCAAAGATACCCTTTCAAGAGCAGGTAGTCGGAATACGCTCAGTGCGACCGCTAACGTTAACGTGTTTGCATGTCTCCGAGTGTTTTGTGTGATACCAAGTGCTTTTTAGTGATGGAATCTTCTACTAGAGGTAATTATGGTTTTATTTAATTAAAATATTACACAGAATTCCTTTTTGTATATAATAAAATATGAACTTAAACATACCCTTTTTAATATTTTTCATAACAAATAATTCAAAATGTATTTGGATAAAAAGTATATAGCAATATGCTGCAAACTTGTGGTAATAGTTTTAAATGATGCCTTATTTATTATATTATTTTAGACAGTTTGTTATATTTTGCGTTTATTTGTGCAAATTAAGTATTTTCGTGTTTTTGTTATGGTGCCCATATGCAGCGAAAATCTTTGTTTGAATTTTGGCGTTCAATATCGGCTAAAGGGCGAGTTACACAAATGATTAACTTTGTAAAGTTAACATTTGGTGCTCCAGTCCTTAGTGAAGAAGCAGAACGCCTTTTGCGTGCTTTTATGAAGAACGAATGTGAAAAAATTCGTGAAAAATGGGAACGCAAGCAAAAAGAAACGGTACGAAGAATGGCTAAATGAAGATTTAGTTTTAGATATGATTCCCGACCCTTCGCAACCAAGTTCCGTTCGTGGTAGACCGAAAAAAAGTTTTGAGTTCCAAAAGAACCAAAAAACGTATAGTTCAGCATTTACTTACCGATTATAGTAAAGAACAATTGTCGTATGCTGCACAGTTAAGTGTTCGATCTAGTGGCAGCCGTGATGCTGCTGACTCAATGCAGGAAATAGCCACTGCTTCACCAAGACGTGCTACTACATATAAGCAAGCCCGAATACTTGATTCAACATCCAGAAGAAGTATGATTTTTAAGAAAGAATTACGACCGTACACTGCTGAAGAAGCATTAGCCTTGTTTATATCGAACAATTTTACAGTCCACACTTATAAAAATATACAACAAGAAGCTAAAGAAAGGGGATTTTCATTATATCCATGCTACGTTCAGTTAGCACGAATAAAAAAATGTTAATAATACACACAGTGACGTTTCAATAGACTAACTTTATTATAGAGTTTTGACACACATCATAAACATATGGCTACACGCTAGTAGTACCATAGATACCATAGATACTATTTATTAACTGTTTTGTTATAATATCAACACCTCCACTTAACAAAATCATTTAAACATTATAACAGGTAGTATACCAAGTTTTTTAGTAAAGTATTTATGCTTAAGAGACCCTAAACTCTTGGTAAAAATATCTGCTGGCATTTCTGTTGTTTCTAAATAATCAACCTTAATAAATTTATTTGCAACTGCCTCTCTTACAAAATGGTATCTTATGTCTATATGTTTAGACCTTCTATGGTATACTGGATTCAAAATAAGTTTTTGGGCACTTTGACAATCATTATACAAAGTAATTGTGTCTGAGCAACCTAAAATCTCAAACATTAAATTCTTTAAATAAATGGCCTCTTTGCTGGCCTCTGACATAGAAATGTATTCCGCTTCTGTTGAAGATAGAGCTACATTTCTTTGCTTTCTACACTCAAAAGAAATAACTGCACCTGATAATTTAAAACAAAAACCAGAAAAGGATTTTCTGTCGTTAGTATCAGAACCCCAATCTGCATCCACATATCCTTCTATACAAGAATCATCTTTAGCAAAAACAAGACCATAGTTTTTAGTACCCTTTAAATACTTTAAAATTCTCTTTAAATGTTTCCAATGAGTTTCATCATATGAGTTATTAAACTGACTCAGATAACACACACTATAAGTTATGTCTGGTCTGGTTAAGACAGCTAAGTACATTAAGCTACCTATCAATTGTCTATATGGAATTTTATCTTCACAATAACTATTCTTAGTTTTTTCTAATCTTAAATTAATCTCCATTGGTGTTTCTGCTGTCTTACAATTTGTCAGGTTAAATCTTTTTAACAAACTTTCTATGTATTGTTCTTGATCAACAGTTATAACATTTTCATACAAATTAACTCTTAAACCCAAACATTGCTTTAACTGACCCAAATCTTTCATTTGAAATTTACTGCTCAAGTCAACTATCAATTGACTAGTTGCTATTTTACAATTTGAAAAAACAAAAAAGTCATCTACATATAGTGCTATAATAACTTTAGCATCTCCTTCAAGTTTTGTGAACAAGCAAGGTTCATATTTTGACTTTAAAAATCTCAAAGACAATAAGTAATCATTAACCCTCTGATACCATGCACGTGATGATTGCTTAAGTCCATAGATGGCACGCTTGAGCTTTAGTACTTTGTTATTATCATCATTACAATCTTTATAAAACACAGGTTTTTGCATATACACAGATTCATTCAGAAAACCATTTAGGAAAGCCGTAGTGACATCTAGATGACGTATATCTAAACTTAGTTTTACTGCTAGAGAGAATAACAGTCTTAAAGTAGTATGACGTAGCACTGGTGAAAAAGTTTCATGATAGTCTATACCTGCTTTCTGTGAGAAGCCTTTGGCCACCAATCTAGCACGATAACGCACATTACCAACACTATCATACTTTTTCTTGAATACCCACTTGCACTGCACTACTGTGGAGTCACGAGGTTTATCCACAAGCTCCCATGCATCATTCTTTTTAAATGATTCTAATTCCTCTTGCATACTTGCTCTCCAGAATTTGCTTTCAGGTCCATTTAAAGCATTCTCGAGGGTAATATCCATTATATTCTGATCATCTGATTCGTCAACACATAAATAATTATAGCCAAATCTATCAGGTAATTTTCTTACTCTCTTGCTTGGAACATCTTGATTCATGTCTAATAATGAAACATCTGTATCTTCTGTTTCTGAAATACTTTCATATGTGTCACTTCCTGTAGAAGCCTCTGGAACATATGTGGTATCATTTTCATCACATTCAGTCTCGGTGTCTTCTGTTTTAACCTCTTCTTCAATCTCCTCCGCTGAAGCCTTGGATTCAATAGGAATATTCACTGTATCTTTGGTTTCCATTATAATGATGTCTCTGCTAATCGTAATAGAGTTATTTTCTGGGTCATAAACCCTATAGCCCTTCACATTGTCTGCATATCCCATCAAAATATGTTCTTTGGCCTTCATATCCCATTTTAAACGCTTTTCTTTTGGTATGTGCATCATAACTTTACTCCCAAAAATACGTATATGACTCAAGTTGGGTTTTTTTCCTGTCCAAGCTTCGTATGGAGTCATATTTTCTAACCCTGTAACAACTGACCTATTTCTTAGGTATACTGAGGTATTTATGGCTTCTGCCCAAAACTTTTTGTGTAAACTGGCATCGAAAATTAAACATCTAGCCTTCTCCACTAATGATCTATTCATCCTTTCACTCACACCATTTTGCTGTGGAGTGTAGGCATTACTTTTCTGATGAATAATACCCATTTGTTTTAGATACCTTTCAAAGTCTTGACTGCAGAACTCACCGCCATTATCTGTCCTTAAAATTTTAATCTTCCTATCTGTCTGTTTTTCTACCATTGACTGGAACTCCTTAAAGAACTTAAATACCTCACTCTTTGATTTCATAAAATATACAAAAGCCATTTTGCTGTAGTCATCAACGAATAAGACATAGTACCTGGATCCTCCGATGGAAATATTTTCCATTGGGCCAGACACATCTGAGTGAATCAGTTCTAAAATAGCCTGGGTGTTAGTAGAACTAGGTTGAAACTGTAGTCTAGTTTGCTTCCCTTTACAACAAGCAATACAATTAGATTTGTTCACCTCTGCCTTATCTGTGAATGAAATACCTTCTGCGGCTCCATTTTTCATTTTGTTTAAACTAGTACTGTTAATGTGTCCCAATCGTCTATGCCAAGTTTCACTTGATACCTTAGCTGTGGCTGCCAATAACTGTTCTGATTTCTTAATGTATAATCTGTACACACCTTCTACTAATTCTGCCTTCCCAACTAGAGTTCTCTGTTTATTGTAAATATAGCAAAAATTCTCTTTAAAAGTTACATTATTGCCATTTTTAATCAACTGACTCACTGAAAGCAAGTTTGTGGTTAAACTCGGTACGCACAATACATCTGAGACTGTGATGTCATATTCCATATCATCCACAACCGTAATGATATTAACATCACCAGAACATAGCACCGGGACGCATGTTTTGTTCGCAACAATTATTTCTTTGGTTTCATGTTCATACGATGGATTTACAACATATTCAATCTTCGCTGTCATGTGTTTACTAGCCCCGCTATCGATGTACCAACTATCACAGTTGAAATTCCCACCCAAGAAAATAGCGCTAAAGGCATTACATTGTTTACTTTTGCTTAATTCCGAACTCGGACATTGGTTTTTATAATGGCCCGTTTGTTTGCATTTATAGCATTTTATTATTTTGACAGTCTTTAATGGTTCGCCTGTCGATTGTCTAGGGTCATTTTTTTTATTGTTGCCATATTTCGAACGTTGAATATTTTTCGCAGCAAAAGCACTCTCCGAACCGGAAACGGTTCCAATGTCACTACACATGTCCATCAATTTTGTTTTTATGACGTCGGCACTTATTTCAATACCCGAGTGCTCTATGGCCATTAACATGGGCGCGTATTTATCGGGTAATCCTGCTAACATTAATGCTCCAATCCATTCATCTGATATCTTAAAGCCCGTTCCTTGTAATCTCTGGCTTGTTTCTACGATTTCAGTTACATACTGGGTCATCGAGTCACAGTTATCAAGTCGTATGTTGATGAGCTTGCGCAACAAGCCAATTTTCCTTGTATAGCCGGTATCATCAAACATGTTCTTTAACTTGTTCCATAAATCATAGGTTGTTGCTGCATGCTTAATATGCACATAAAGTGTCGGGTCTATCGTCAACACTAACTTTGCTTTGGCTTTAGCATCTTCATTTATTTGGCTCGTCGTAGATGAAGCCGATAACCTCTCAGTGATAGCGGACGCCATGTTTTCCAACACCAACACATTTTGCACTGCAAAACACCAATCCTCATAGTTCTCGCGCCCTTTTAGCTTGGGAATGTTAGCAATATAGTTCGTCGTCATTTTAATCACAGAAACCAAACAGTACTCCACGTTTGAATCTATTAAAACTATTTTTAATTGTGCAGGCCCATAACCTGTTAATAATACACACAGTGACGTTTCAATAGACTAACTTTATTATAGAGTTTTGACACACATCATAAACATATGGCTACACGCTAGTAGTACCATAGATACCATAGATACTATTTATTAACTGTTTTGTTATAATAATATAATATCAACAAAAAAGAGTGCTATCCTCCAGTGGAATTGATTACGGTTAGTGATACATGGGCTGAAGTTCAGCTTCAAGCACTACTTGATCACACGGTAATAAGGATATGCAAAAATATAATGGGTAATGTATTGCTTAACTCTACAAACGAGTTAAATTATACCATGATTTATAAGTGGGGATGTGATGGTTCTTCTGGACATAGTTTATATAAACAACGGTTTGAAAGTGCGGAAAGTACCGACGAATATATGTTTGTAATATCTCTAGTATATACCATTAAGACTGCAGACGATAATAACAAGAAAATGTTTTGGGAGAATCCACGTCCTTCTTCACCAAGATTCTGCAGAATAATTAAATTTCCATATAAAAAAGAAACTGACCTCTTAATTAAAGAAGAATGCAGAGAAGTGCAACATCAAATTGATAATTTAATGCCAACAACTGTACAGATAGATGGACATAACATAATCGTTAGCCATCATTTGATTCTTTCCATGATAGATGGGAAAGTTTGTAATGTTTTGGCTGAAAATAGATCCTCCCAGAGATGTTTTATTTGCAAAGCCGCTTCGAAGGAAATGAATTCTCCTACAGACCACAGGCAACCTGATCAAGATATGTACCAATTTGGCATATATCAAGTCTGCATGCATATATTCGCACTATGGAGTGTCTATTAAATATTACCTACCGCATGGAGTTTTCTGAATGGCAAGCCAGGGGAATTCAAAACAAGACATGAAAAAGAAACGAAAGGAAGAAATTTAAGGAAGTAGGACTTATAATCAGTGATAGGAATAGGTAGTGCCTATTTGCCTAAACTTCGAAGAACAGAGACAAGAAACGGAGACTTACTTAGGACAAATTTTTTTCCGGGACGTCTGTCCCGAAATTCGGGACAACAAAATTTTGCGACTAGACATAACATAATAAATAACATTCACAGTCGTTACAACCATAAAATTTGCTAAAATTTTTTTTTTTTGGAAATCATTTTCTAAATGACTTGTTTATCTTAATACTGTGAATCACAATGTTTGTATAAGAAGCTGTACACGTTTCGAAGTAAATATCTTCTTTCTAGCTCACTCTCGGCTACGTTTAATGAGATTTCTAAAGTTCAAGTGTATAATTGAACAAAAAAGACATTTTGTGTGCATGGTGCAGAGATTGTGCGACATTCAATAATACCGCTCGGGCAGATGTCTGAAGAGGCTTCGGAAGCTAAGAATAAAGAAATTAGAAGAGTGCGATTGGGGCACACTCTTAAAACGTCGCGTTATCGTACTAACTTTGATTTAATAAAACATATGTTAATGTCATCAGACCCACATATATCTTTGTTAAGAAAACTGCCCCATAAAAGTGTGTACAAAAACCGGCCAAGTGCGAGTCGGACTCGCCCATGGAGGGTTCCGTTACGTTACGATTTATGACGTATTAAAAAAAAACTACTCACTAGATCTCGTTCAAACCAATTTTCGGTGGAAGTTTATATGGTAATGTACATCATATATTTTTTTTAGTTTTATCATTCTCTTATTTTAGAAGTTACAGGGGGGGGGGACACACATTTTACCACTTTGGAAGTGTCTCTCGCGCAAACTATTCAGTTTAGAAAAAAATGATATTAGAAACCTCAATATCATTTTTGAAGACCTATCCATAGATACCCCACACGTATGGGTTTGATGAAAAAAAAAATTTTGAGTTTCAGTTCTAAGTATGGGGACCCCCAAAATTTATTGTTTTTTTTCTATTTTTGTGTGAAAATCTTAATGCGGTTCACAGAATACATCTACTTACCAAGTTTCAACAGTATAGCTCTTATAGTTTCGGAAAAAAGCGGCTGTGACATACGGACGGACAGACAGACAGACAGACATGACGAATCCATAAGGGTTCCGTTGCCATTTGGCTACGGAACCCTAAAAACCATAAAGATTAAAAAAAATTGTTAAAAAAACAATAAAAATGGTTTTAAAAATCAAATATAGTTTTAATTTTACTCTTTTGCCCTACATCAATCATTTACAGTTATTCAAAATGCAATACCAGCATTCCTGATTTTTGTCCACCTAGATTTGTCAAATCGTATACTGTGATGTCGCCCAATTAGAGACAATATGCATTTGTGTGAGTAAAGGGCGTGTAACAAAATTTCAAAGTCATTAGCCAGAGTGCGGCAGTGCCAGTTTGCATCTCGCTAATTGTTGACGCTTCCCGTATATTACTATCGCCATTTAATTTTACGACATTTTATTTAGGATGCGGGAGGAGCAGCGACGAAATATTAGTTTAATTATAATTTTTAACATACAGTATGTTAATTAATGAAAGGCGTCCTATAATAGCGTCCATACATGCTAAATAAATATTACCATTTAAAAACCACCATTACCATTTTTGAATGGTCATATTTTTTTAGCATGACGCTATTCTATTGCGGGTTAGCGGGAAAGCCTTTCGTTAGTTAACATACTGTATAATTACATTATACAGGGTTATTTTTAAAACACTTGGCAGGAGTGCAGGACTATATTAGTAACATCAAAAACAACCACTTTTGTTCTATGACTTTTGACAATACCAAAAATAGACTTTCAAGTTTTTGTTGTAATAACACTTTTTAGATCTGTATTTTGTAGTTAGTACTGCCGCGCCCCTACATTCGCAACGCACTGTTTGTTTACTTGTCTAGTGCTTTCTCCGCGTAGAGTTCTTCACATGTAGAGCGATCAATTTAAGTATTTTTAATTAAGTAGTTCATGAAAAAAAAATGAATTATTAAAAGTCATAAAACAAAAGTTGTTATTTATGATGTAAGTATTTTTGTCCTGTGAGGTTAATAGCGTTTTACAAATAACACTGTATAGCTATTTTTAGGTTAATTTTCAGTATTCCAATTTGTATTATACTAATTCGTTGATTAATGTCACTGTTTAAACTGTAGTCATAGTTTAAATATCTAGCAATGAATGTTGTTGAACTGTCAAAATGAAACTAGGGTGATGGTCTACCTGTGTGCCAGATTTCATTGAAATCTGTTTGGCTGTTTAGCATGATTGAGTAACATGCATCGAAACAACGTTAACTTGTCACATGAAGTGGCAGCCGGACACTGGTGTTCTGGCACTTTTAATTTTATACTATTTATTTTATTACGGGGTTACAGGACTATAAAAATTACCCAATTCTTCAGTTTACACCTGACTAGACAAATGTGTGCATAAAGGGGTAGGTGAGTAGCTATTAGGTAGATGGTTCTTACCTGTATCGCAGAAAGTCCCTTTTCATTACAAATAAATTTATATGCAGGAGTACGGTTAAAATGTAAAAACTTGCCCCTTTATGCTCACTCTCATACTGCCAACCAGAAATTACCGAACTCTTTTCGTTACGTTACGTACACATAATATTTATCATGTTTGCAGGGCTAGCATGGAGTGTCAGAACTATTTATCACTCTTTTAACTCTATGACAGAAGACAATACACGGCCTTTTTTGTTATGACTAACAAAATAATAATAAAAAGGTATAAACGTGAAACCCTATAAAAAGAAAAAAATAACCTTGAAATCTCTGATGGAAACGGATGTGCCGTTGCTGACATGTCGACACAAGTACAGCTTGGCAAAAAAGTCTAGAAACGGAACTAATTTTTTGTCTGTTGGCAACATTCCCAAAATAGTGACGTTTCATAATAAACAATGTTCACGACTTCGTAGAATTTTTATTTCGACCATCCAACGGTGATTATTAGTGATTAATAAACGCAGCGTTGGAATTTGTACTATAATAATAGTATTTGTACTATATTTTCATGTCTATATACTATCAGAACGACACGATAGTACGCGAAAATACTATAATTTTCAATTCTCTAAGCAAGAGTGTAATTGTATCATTATAATATAACGTAAAACGCGCACGAATACCTTTGTATTGGCCCATTGTGAAGAGCGGTCTTTATAAATATGCATTCTGTGGCAACTTTGGAATGGGGAATTCCCTAATAACATTTTGTTACCATTTGAACAAATTAGTAAGTTTGCACTCTATTGTCTTGTTTTGCCGCACGCAAATGCAGACTGTGAAAGAGTTTTCAGCAAAATTAACTTTACTAAAACTAAAACACGCAATAAACTAGCAACAAAATCCATCGACGCCCTCTTACTTACTTGTGACGTTGTGAAAGAAAGCAAAGCGAAGAATTGCATTGAATTTATGCCCTCTGACGACATGTTACACCATATTGATGCTAAGATTGCCAATGATCATGACTTCCCAATTGATGAGATAGTTATCGAAGTTATCATGCCTTAATTTGATTACTTTGTGATTTTTTAACTGTATTTTCGACTGATTATATTAATTTGTATGATTATATTAATTTGTATATTATCATATGTGTTTTTATTTCCATCTAGAACAAAATCGATGCAATAACAAAACGTACTTATATTTCATTGGAAAATACTATCTTTTTAATTTCCATAGACTATAATTTTTTAAGAGCTCGATTCCAACACTGAATAAACGTAAAAAGTGAAAAACAGTGAATAAAACCATTCGAAGTGCTGACAGGGAAGTTATTTATAAGGTGTACAAGCGATGTCTGGCGGAACATGAGGCCCAAACTATTCTTTCCGATCTTAACAGTGTTTACCAAAGAACCGCTGATATGATAGGTATGTAAGAGTTTGTTTTGTTGTTTTTAGTTAAATTAAGTGTTAATTGATGAACTCAAAGCTGTTTTAATTGGCTTGCATACGGAATCAGTAGAAATTTTAAACAATAAACATCGAGCACATAGGTTATGTTTACATTTTGTTTGCATTACTCTGGTATAGCGCGCCTAGATTAATTGATACTTTAGTAACTTGAACTCTACCTAAATGAAAACTCAATTTCTACTTAACTTAAGCTTGGTTACAAGGTAGTGATGTATTTGTTGTAGCTTTTGCATTAGAAATTTAACAGAAATTATTGTGCCATAGACTAAATAACAAAATCTATTTATTAAATTCAGGTAAATCTCTTAGCACTGTAAGAAGAGTCGTGCTGGAAGGAGATAGAAACAAAGGGGTATTTTCTACACCCGGAAAATAGAGAAAAGGTCGTCCCAAAAAGAATTAGATAACTTTGATTTATGTGCCATCAGGCAAAAAGTTCAATTTTTTTACACCGTTAGAAAACATGTACATCTATTATTACTTCATTTGTATTCAAATTAAACTGAATTATTATTACCACACAAACAGTGCTCATAGCTTCATCCGCTATCCCTTAAGCATTGTTAGTTTTCCCGGGATAAAATGTAGCCTGTGTGCCAATCTAGGGTTAGCTATCTCCATTCTAAATATGAGTAGGATTGTGATTGTAATCACTGGGCCTTTTTGGCGCAGCCGTGAGGAACACTTTCCTTCTAATTTTCGTACACCGGCCTATACGCTTTTTTATTTGTTTTTATCTGATGTATGTATCCGGTGTATTGTGTGTCTTTTAGTCTGTGCTAAATAAAAGTATGGCTACTATTTAATTTTCAGGTACCAAACTTGCGAAACTTACTACCAGTAGTAAGAGAAGATTTAGGATTTGATGGAAGCCGTGAGCATTTGCGGAAAGTACTTATAGCCCTAGGTCTCAAATACAAAAAATGTCAGTCCGAAAGAACTGCGTTGATGGAACGACCATATATAGCCGCGAAACGGATAGAGTACCTAATTATAATTGCTTTAAATATCATACTGGATAAAATTGTACCTTCTTATGAGTATTTACTTTTTTTCTTTATAGACATTGCATTGACGAGCCATGTGCATATGCAAACATCAGTAGATGTTTGTATGCCGTATAGCGAGGAAGAACCTTCTAAATCGCAAACATCATTATGCACAGGTAAGTTAGTATTTTGTCTACGTAGATAATTGATTTGATGTTTGGGGTTTGTACCCCAAACATCAAATCAATAAATAAGTGGTAGCTCAATTGAACTTACTTTATAAATATTGCAAAGATTCCAAATAGAAGAACCATGCTCTTAAATGTGTGTGGTGTCCCCCATCTACATTTAATTTAATAAATAATCTGGCGTTTTGATGATTTATAACCCTAATATTATAGTCCTGTTAGTATTATAGGCCTGTGCTAGCAACTTCCAGATTACTGGGATAGAAAGTATCCTGTGTTAATCCAGCATGTCCGATCACCTGGGTGCAAAATTTCATCCACATCCATTCAGCCATTCCTGCGTGGTTGAGTGACAATGATAAAAACACAAACATCTTCAAAAACTTTCCCATTTTCTATTATAACAATAGGGCGCAAGTTTTTATTGAATCTTATAATATAACAGTCAATCTTAATTTTTCAGGAAAAACAAATATTACCCGAACTAGGACGGAACAGATCAAAGACTATCACAGGCAAATGACAAACCTGAAGAAAATGGTAACTCGGATGAAAAATAAAGAAGAGTCGTTCAAAACCCGACTGGCAAGGGCAGAGAAAATTGCACGATCGTCTGTTAAAGTAACAAGTAGTATGTCCATGGCGGCCAGAATTTTTACTGGTTTACAATGCAGGGAGTCAGGAAAAAGATCACGAGGTCGACGATTTACTGAGGAAGAGAAAGTACTTTCACCTCCGAAAAGGAGTCCGAAAAGTTATAGCCTTCTCAGGAAGTATTTTTGTATGCCATCTGAGAAGACTCCGTTAAATGTTTTAAAGCTGTGAACTTAGTCCCCGGCATAAACAAAATAATCTTTGAAAAGTTAAAAGACACCGTTTCAAAAATGAATGCCGAAGACAGTGTTTGTAGCCTGATTTTTGACGAAATGTCTATAACGACGCACGTCTACTATGACACATCAAGGGACGAAATTATTGGTTTCGAGAATCTTGGCACTCCAAGACCCAGTTTGCTGACCATGTCACGGTTTTTATGATATAAGGTCTGAGAAAAAATTTTAAGCAGCCAGTTGCTTATTACTTTAGCCAAAGTATGAAGTCTATAGACATAAAAAATATTTTAATAAATGTTATAAAAAATATTCATTCCACTAGACTTCAGGTGCTAGTGACTGTCTGTGACCAAAGTGGAATAAATACTGCCACTATCAACAGCCTCACATCGGATGCTAAGCGACAGTATTTAATAAAATTCAGAATATACCCGACTATCGTAATTACCCCAGTGCACTCTATTACAGTCACAATAATATAAAATCAATAATAAGATGCCATTTACTTTTTTGGTTTAGTTTTGTTTCATGAAATATGAAAGGGCTGCTAATTTAATTTGATCTTCACCATCGTAATTGTATTTACCTGAAAAAAATTCTATTTACGCTTTTGCACCAACTATACACTAACAGATATCTGTAAAGTATTTTATAACAATTTCTCTATGTTTGTTATAATCGTGATACGAAAAGTCAGCTGTTATTTCTACAAGAGATTTAATTCTTTCTTTTAAACCTGGTAAGTGTATATCATGTGTTAAAAAAATTGGATACCACAGATTCGATATGGCTAAAAGATAATAACACAGTTTTAGAAGGATATACTAGCCAAGTTTTGTTTTTATTATACTCCTTTAATTTTATAAAATGGTTTCCTGGTTCGTTTTTACTGCCACAAAGAGAAAGCTTACATTTTTTGCACCCTTTTACAGCTTTTAATACTTTTATTAGAGCCCATCCACAAACATAATTTCTTTGGAAGATGCCAGGAGTTTCGGTGTCGTCTATCCTACGCAGTTCAAGTGGGTCACCAATGTGCACATTTCCATATTTACCAGTTTCTTCCTGGATTTTTTTTTCGGTAATAAAATTGCAGGGAATGCAGGCAAGAATTTGTGTCCTCTTCACAATTTGCATGAGGTGAATGGTGAGCATTAAAATTGTGTAGTAGCAATTTTTTTTATGCTCCCTCAAAAATTTGGCGACACATTGCGTTCACCCATGCTCCTGACATTTCCAAAGAAATTTTCCTGGCTACAGTTTCGAGTCAGGAACCAATCTTGGCAGTATTTCTCATTTAAGGTTTTCCATAAACGTTGGAATCCCTCTATGGTTTTAATCCAATTATTGAAAGTTGGAACTCGTTTTTCTATTTTGCTTACTCTATCTACATAGAATATAGAATTTAAAAAACTTTTTGCTTGATTACACAGTTTGTGATGTGGAGTTTTTTTTTTTTACAGACACCAATGCCTCTTTCAAGGCTGAGAACACGGTTTCTGTCTCAGCCGTCCACTCAAAAGGCGACCCTTATTTTGAAATACCCGCTATTTTTGAGAAATTTCTCGTTGCTGACTATCAGTATGAGCACACCAGATTATTAATATTTTGTTCTGAAGAAGCAAAGCAATTATTAAAAAGTGTGAAAGAATATTTTATAGATGCGACTTTTAAGAGTTCTCCACGACCATTTCCACAATTACTTTCTATCCTCGGCGACTTGGGGAGCACGTCTCAAACAACTTCAGTGATACCGCTAATACATGTGCTTATTTATGAGCGACAAAAAAGAGTCGACATATGCTGCATTATTTGACATCCTGATAACTAAATTTCCAGATTGGTGTCCCACTGTATTCCACGCAGATTTCGAGATTGCCGTAGCAAATGCCTTAAGATGTTTTTTTCCACATATATCGGTAAAAAAGTGTTACTATCATTATTCTCAGAGCTTATGGCGAAAAGCGAAATCAATTGGTTTGAAAAGTAAACTACATAAAAGAATTGTGGGACTATGTACGGCATTGCCGCTAACTCCATTAGAACTTGTTAAAAACGGATGGGGATACATACAAACGGAATCTAATGAATTTAGCGGGAAAAAGATGAAACAGTTCATAGCATACATGGCGCGACAATGGCTAAATGATGAACAATATATCGCCGACTGGAATATAGTTGGTCAAAGGCACAGAACCAACAACGTTTGTGAAAGTTGGCACTCCCAATTAAATAAAAATATAAATAAAAACTACGTTACCATATTAAAATTATTAACAGTATTATTCAATCAAAAGGAAATTAATATCGCAAAAAAAAGAAGGATCGACCAAACTGATATAAGATAATTTTATCATTTCCTGCCAATTGAAACTTTTAAATAGTGAAATATCATTGGGACATTTCCTTGAAACATTGCGTTAATAATTTAAAAAATTTAAACCGATTTCAAAAAGAAATTAACTCAAAATTATGAAATAACATTAATTTCGGAAGTCCGTGGCAAAAAACTAAAACACAGATCCCAACTTCCGAAATTAATGTTATTTCATAATTTTGAGTTAATTTCTTTTTGAAGTCGGTTTATTTTTTTTAAATTACTTTTTTATTTACGTAATTTTTTATTTTAAGTTAAAACTGGAATATTGGTTTGTAATATGTAGGTAAGTAATAGTTTTGTTGTAAATAAATATTGCACTAGAATTTGACCAAGGTTTTGAGATGTTTTCCCTTTGACACTACGCCCATAGCTCGTATCAATAAGCCAGGCCGTCACACTTACACGTACCTATTAGTCCATATTTTGAAAATGCCTGAATCGGTTTTGATGAAACTTGCACTGTTCTCTAAGTTGAAGTAAAAATCTATAAAATTGTGTATATTTGTTTGGAAGCCCTAATAGCCTAGATTGTGACATCAATAACAACATGATCATAAATAACAACTTTAGTTTTATGACTTTTAATAATTCATTTTTTTTTCATGAACTACTTAATTAAAAATACTTAAATTGATCGCTCTACATGTGAAGAACTCTACGCGGAAAAAACCCCAAGATAAGTAAACAAACAGTGCGTTGCGAATGCAGGGGCGCGGCGGTACTAACTACAAAATACAGATCTAAAAAGTGTTAATACAACAAAAACTTGAAAGTCTATTTTTGGTATTGTCAAAAGTCATAGAACAAAAGTGGTTGTTTTTGATGTTACTAATATAGTCCTGCACTCCTGCCAAGTGTTTTAAAAATAACTGTGTATAATGTAATGTAATGTGCATATACACTCGAGAGCAATGAATCCGGTTCACTTGAAGAATCCTAAAAATCTCGGAAACTAAAAATGCTAGGTTAATGCAATAAATTGTATTTAATAGACAATGTAATACTCCTTAAATGAAGGTATTAAAACTTCTTAGTTATTGTAAAGTTATATCATAAAAAAATCAAATTTGAAAAAGGGCCACTTTCGAAGATGGAACTACGAAATTACAGCATTTGGTTTTGCTTTTGTTTGTAATCTGTCATTTATGTGGGTACATAAACCATGTTGATAGTGCTCTATATTCATTATTCAAGCTGAAATTATGTCGCTTACGCCTGAAGAATGCACCAGAATACTTACAATGCTGGAAACCGGCCGGAGTCAGCGCGATACAGCCAGGACTGTCGGTGTGTCGCTGTCAACAGTACAAAGAGTTCTCCGACGTTACGAAGAAACTGGTTCTAACCTACGCAGACCAGGAACGGGCAGAACCAGGTGTACCACAGCACGAGAAGACCGATACTTGGTGAACACCATGCTTCGAAATCGCTTTCTCACAGGAACTGAACTCACAAATCAGTTTCGACGCCTCGGAGGAAGTAACCCAAGTGCATGGACAGTAAGACGTCGGCTTGCTGAATCTAACTTAAAACCCCTTAGACCTGCAAACGGCCCTAAACTGGAGCGTGGGCATCGTATTTCAAGACTAAGATATGCCCAGAGCCACGTAAATTGGAGTATTGAAGATTGGTCAAAAGTTATGTTCTCCGACGAATCAAAATTTATGCTCAAGGAAAATCTCTGGAAAGATTCAAGCAAGCATGCATCGAAGAAAAAGTAGCCTACGGTGGTGGGTCTGTACTTGTGTGGGCCGGAATTTCTTCTGAAAGTCGCACAGAGCTGGTGATCATAGAAAACGGCTCTTTTAACTAGCGTAAGATATGTGGAAGAAATCCTCAATGATCACGTTGGTCCATTTATGGTCAATTTAGGTGAGGATGCTATATTTATGCATGACAATGCCCGACCTCATACAGGTAGGATTGTGAATGACTACCTTCAAGAGATGAACATTACTCGTATGGAGTGGCCAGCGCGCAGCCCGGATATCAACCCGATCAAGCATGCTTGGGACGAGCTAGGCAGATGCGTAAAACAACGAAACCCTCCCCCAATCACGCTTCGTGAGCTCAAAATTGCTCTCACAGAGGAATGGGAGAATATTCCCCAAAATCGTATAAGGAACTTGGTGTACAGCATGCCAAACCGCGTAAACGCAGTAATGGAAGCACGAGGAGGCAATACGAAGTATTAAAATTCAAGAAAATCGTAATAAAGTTCAAAAATTTCATGTTTCCTATTTTTGTTTTAAGGAGAGATCAGCAGTTTTTTCTTTATGTAATTTTGTGTTAATAAAATGTATGGTGACTCATATTATTTTTACTTTCATTTAAGGAGTATTACATTGTCTATTAAATACAATTTATTGCATTAACCTATCATTTTTAGTTTCCGAGATTTTTAATTTTTTAATTCTTAAGTGACCCGGATTCATTGCTCTCGAGTGTATTTAGAACTGGTAGCAGCTTATTTTGGCTTAAGATCATTCGCTAAGAACTTGTCAAACTGTCATGTATTATTGCGAATAGACAACACTACAGCCATATCTTGCATTAACAAGATGGGTAGTGTCCAATTTGTACACTTAAATACTATTATTCAAGAATTATGGCAATGGTGTGAGAATAGAAACATATGGGTGACAGCTTCATATATAAAATCCAAGGAAAACACAGAAGCTGATAGAGAATCTAGGAATTTAAATCATGATACAGAATGGTCGTTAGCAAACTATGCATTTGTAAAAATTACCCAACACTTTGGCACACCAGATATAGATTTATTTGCTACTCGAATAAACACCAAGTGTGTAAAGGAGGATTTATGATAATGATTTATTTATGTTTTTTATTTATTTACTATTTATTTATTTACTTATTTTTTTTATTTATGACCTGGTGAGGATTTATGTATCGACGAGAGTGTTGTGCCTTTTCGAGGACGCATAATCTTTCGTCAGTATAACAAACAAAAGCGTCATAAATATGGAGTAAAACTATTTAAATTATGTACATTGCCAGGTTACACCTATAAAATTAACACATACAAGAGACGTATCTTGTTGGAACATTGAGGAAAAACAGGAGACATTTCCCTAAAACAGTAGTTTCTACAAAGTTGAAAAGGGGGCAATTTATTGCTAAAGAAAGTGCGGATGGAATAACAGTGATGCGATGGAAGGATAAACGAGATGTGTTAGTTTTATCCACAAAACACTCGACGCGTTTTGTGAGAGTGGTAAAACGTAACAAAGTTATCTCAAAACCTGCAATCGTTGTCGACTATATATATAGCCTAGCCTTTTCCCAACATGTTGGGGTCGGCTTCCAGTCTAACCGGATGCAGCTGAATACCAGTATTTTACATGGAGCGACTGCCTATCTGACCTCCACAACCCATTTACTGGGTAATACGATACCCCTTGGTAAGACTGGTTGTCAGACTTTCGGGCTTCTGACTACCCGTAACGACTGTCAAAGATGCACGAATGACAGCCGGGACCACCGGTTTAACGTGCTTTCCGAAGCACGGAGGGGTCTCAGTATGTAAAGATGGTCACCCATCCACAGACCAACCGCGGCAAGCGTAGCTTAACCTGACCTATCGACCTGTGCGGCTGTTATTATTTAGTGTCGACTATAATAAAGCTAAAGGTGCTGTTGATTTGTCGGATTAAATGTCAGCGTACCAAACACCACTAAGGAAAAGTGTGAAGTGGTACCAAAAAGTGGCCCTGGACTTAATCTTGAATTTAGCTGTTGTAAACGCACTGACTCTCTACAAAAGTGTAACAAAGAAGAACATTCCTACTGTAGATTTTAGAAAAGAAATTATGACCAATTTCCTAACAAAAGGCATAACGTGCTAAGCTCCGAACCTCTTTCATCGAGACCGAAGAGAGCTAAACATGAACTGGCGAAAAAACAAGGATCATCTAAAGTCGTTCGACGTCAATGCCAACAATGTTATAAGCAGAACGTAGTAGGGATGTTAAAAAATAATCGATTTTTCTTTTAATCGATTATTATTTTGGTATAATCGATTTTTTTATAATCGATTTTCAAAGTCATATTAATCGATTAATAAATTACGCGATTAAATCGATTTTTATAAATAGCCAGGGACCGAAAGGTTAATCCGTATGGGGGTTTTAACCGGGTTAATTTTTAGGATTAGGTTAAAAAACCCATAATAAAGGTTAACCCGTATGATAGGGTTAATCAGCCTATAAGAACCGGTTTCGACGTAAGGTGCATTTTAATACATAAAAGATCTATAAGAAAGGGACAGAGATAAGTACCACGCGGTCTTTGATCGTGTACCGACATGACTCTCATAGTCACCGCGCAGGATGCATTGAACTTTGAGCCCTATTAATGTTGCATAATACTGTTTTTATTATTGACTAATGTTCGACGCTAAAATATTAAAAATAAATATTTTCGATTCTAGCGCATTTCACCGACAGTAGCTGAACTGCGAGTGTGTGTAGTACTTATCGTCGTTTGTCGTAGGTACTTAATAGGACCTTGGTTGTTTTGATCTCTTAATTAACACAATAAGTAACAATATTACCAATCAGTTTTTATTTTTATACCTACGTGAACTTATTGATGAAGTATGCCTAAAACTAAGAAGGATGTTATTCACCGATATTTTACATTCGACGAGGAAACAAATTATAGCAAATGTAATTTATGCAGTGGTAAAATAAAGGTAAGTGGGTACTTTCTTTGCTTTGTAAGGAGAATATCGACTATCAAAATAGGTAGGTACATTACGTACCTTTATAAAAATTATGAATTTTATTACTGGCCTAATTATGTACAACTTTTCATTGCTTATGCTACGCGGTTGCAATCTAGCGTTTCATCCAAGTGACTGTTTGAATGTTTGGTTGTAAACATGAATGTTTAGATGTAAACATCGCGCCAAATACGTTCGTTGGTTGGGAAAACGCGGCTCCTAACCAAGGGTGTTGAAGGTCATTTGGTTTAAGTACATCCAAACATGAATGTTTAGATGTAAACATCGCGCCAAATACGTTCGGTGGTTGGGAAAACGCGGTTCCTAACCAAGGGTGTTGAAGGTCATTTGGTTTAAGTACATCCAAACATCAATCATGTTGTAATCCATGTTAGAAGGCTAGTTTACAGCCGTGTGGCCAGTGCTTTAGTTTATATTTAAAAAGCATGATTTACGGTGCATGAAAGTACCATCTTTTTTTTGGCAGTCTTATTTCGGCCATACACGTGTAACATGTTGTCAAATCGGTATGAAACCACAACAAAATATTTGATCAAACAGATTTGAACGTGTGGAGTGGATCTGTTTGACAAACATGTTTGTCATACCAATTCGTTCCCATTCAAGGTCAAATCTGTTTGATCAGTGACCGACAAGGCGACAACATGTTTGACCGTGTATGGCCGGCATTAGGCACAGTGGGCCCTCGCCCATAGCTTAGATGTAGCGCTCGGTGGCTCTGTTGCTTAGCTCACTCGAGTTGCGCATTTTTGAGCGTTTGGAAATAAATAAATATAAAAAAAAAAAATTGTTTATCTAGGTACATATTTATAAATATGTACCTAAATAAACAAATAAATTTCGTAAAATAAATATTAATCTCGTAAAATTTTTTAACAATTACGGTCTGTTAAAAAATTGAAATTATTTTGATGAGTAAGCCTACAGATCTGGACGCACCATAGAGTAGGTAATTGAATAAAATTGTATACCATTACAAATAATCTGAAAATAATTTATTATTTTCAGATTATTTGTAATGGTATACAATTTTTTATACAATGTTTATTTTTATAATTATTATGTTGTATAATTATTAATTTTTTTTATACAATGGTAAATAATTTATTATTTTCAGATTATTTGTAATGGTATACAATTTTATTCAATTACTCTATGGTGCGTCCAGATCTGTAGGCTTACTCATCAAAATAATTTCAATTTTTTATCTCAAACCAAGCGTAATCCGATCACAATCCTGATTTATTATTTTATTTAAATTTTATGAACAGTACTAGTACATAGGTGGACTTAATGCAACAAGGCGATATCACTTAGTTTCTCAAAATGATCATGCAATTTTAAACCTATTTTGTGGCTAGCATCGAATTCAAGAGTAGGTACGAAATGTGACCATTCCAATGTCGACCGATCGGAATTGAACTCAAGAGTAAGCCTGCTGGTGAATGCGCTGCTCGCGAGTTGTTCACGCGCCTCTCGCGTGCTGCTCCTACATCTCGCACACGATTCTTTCGTACAAAACCCCTGCGCCACGCGCGCTTCGTACGAACTTAAAATGCACGTGGTCGCTCGCGAGCAGCGCATTCACAAGATCTGGACGCACCATAGAGTAATTGCATCGCCGTGTCCTCGTGAGGGCGATCGGCGACCATCTGTCGCGCCCGTCCGTGGTCCAGGCCATGGTCCGAAGCGAGGAAGGGTGGTGGGCGGTCGCCTCCTTCTGCGAAGCAGTAATGCTTGCAAAGGAGGAAGCCGGCCGTATAAGGCAACGGCACTTACTCCTGAGCCGTGACCGCCGCCGTCGCCGGCGCCGGGATTCTGTTCCCGATTTCCGGCCACCATAGGCGCGGGCTTGCGGGCGGTGAGCAATGGGTAGCTCATCGTCCGGTAGCCGTCCGGACTGAGCCCAAGTCGTCTATGGCGCGCACTGTTCCCGCGCGTCTCAGGGAGTTTGTCAGCAATCCGTAGAGGTCCAGCAGGATCGGAGCCTGCCGGAGCTGGACTTGGTTACGAAAGTAAAGACTACTAAAGGCAAGAAAGGGACGGGGTGGGTTGTTTAGTCAGTAAGAGTCTGACATACCCCCTAGCTCCACCCAAGGGCAGGGGGATTTTTCCCACTGAAAAAAAAAACAATCTATAAATCAAATCTTCCCTTTCCTTCCTTTTTGTAATATACTAATAAAGATTCAGTAAAAAAATTATATACCTATCTTGTTTCAGGGCCAGCATGCTACTAATTTAAAGAACCATATGTCTGTTAAACATAAAGAGCAATTTAAAGACGTCCTTTCAGTGAATAAAGAAAATGTGGTTCACGTAAACCAAAGAAGAAAAGACACAGCTATTGACTTTATTAAGATAAACTGTTTAAAACTTGTGACCGTCCACGGCAGACCTTTTCAATTATTAGAAGACAAGGCTTTCCAAGATATTATTGGTTTTGCAATACAATCTAAGGACCAAGCTAATATAATCAATATACAAAATATCAAATCTATGATTGCTGACAAAGCATACGAAATTAAACTGAAAATTTCAAAAGAATTACAAAACAAGCTCCTAAGTTTGAAATTAGATTCAGCGACCTATTTAGACCGTGCATTCATCGGCATAAATGTGCAATATATTAAAAACGGCATTATAACTATACGCACTTTAGAAACAGAGGAAGTCTATAGGAGTCAAACAGGAGATTTTTTAAAAGAAACCCTTTTGAATGTTTTAAATCAGTATAGAATAGATCTCTCGCAAATATATTGCATAACTACAGACAATGGAAGCAATTTCAAAAAAATGGCTACTTTAATGGGTGGTTCATATGATTTAATTCAAATAGATGAAGATACTCGCATTGAATCAGAAGATGAAGGAGATAACATTTCAGATACAGAAAATATGTTGATTTCAAACAACGAAGTACAATTTGATAGTTTGATGTCAGCTTTAAATGAACATAGCGAATCTTTTAAGCTAAGAACTATGCTTTGTGCAGCACACACGCTGCAATTGGCTATAAAAGATGGGTTGCAAGCAAATTCGGAAATTCAACAGGTACTGCATAATGCTCGAGCAGTTGTTAAGATATTGAGAACCCCAACAATAAGAAATGTCTTAAGACAAGCAAATTTAAAAAAACCTATATTAGATTGTCCAACTCGATGGTCTTCGACATATAATATGTTGGTAAGATTAGTTACTCTAAAATCTGTTTGTCTTGATGACGCCAATATAAGTACCAGATTAAATGAGTCTGGCTGGGAAATAATAAATGATTTAATAAATTGTTTGAAACCCCTTTATGACACCACTACGATATTGCAGAAAGAACAATTGACTCTCGGTGATTTTTTTATACAGTGGCTGACATGCAAAGGTCACTTAGAGCAGTGTCACACACAAATAAGCGAAACAATGCTGCAATGCATGAAAGCGAGAGAAGTGCATTTATTAAATTCAAAGCTTATGCTTGAAGCTTTATATATGGATATTAGATTAAATATTGTCCTGTCCGATACAGAAGCTGAAAAGGCTCAAAAGTTCCTGCTGGAAACTTTGCAGCAAATTTATAAAGTAAAACACCTAATCGAGTCTACTACAGAAAGTCTTGAAATTAACGATGAACCTATCGCTAGTTGCAGTACTACGCCAAGTGCCAATGTGTCATTTGCAGAAAAGATACTTCATGCTACAGCATTGCAAAGAGGTTTAGAACATCAGCATGGTAGCAGAGCAATTGATACTGCTTTAAAAGAAATTAGGAAAATTCCAAGGCTACCCAGTACAGAAAACATTCTCCAATATTGGAATAATAAATCGACCTCAGAATTATCGGAGCTAGCGCTATGCGTACTGGCAGCCCCAGCAACACAAGTCTCTGTCGAGAGAACGTTCTCTGCAGTGAAATTTATTTTATCACCCCTTAGATCAAACTTGAGTCAAAGTACTCTAGAAGACATTATGGTAATTAGATGTAATCAGGATTTGTTTGATTAGTCACTCACATTTTTTTTTTAAGATTTCGTCGTTCTATCACATTTCAACTCTGTATTAATTTGCTGGACCTACCAACACCTCCCGCACACTGTTCTCATAGTTAGTAATAGTAACCAAGCAGACTTCCAAAACATTGTCATCACAACTACAGTAAAATTCACGTAAGATGGCGGCCCTAAAGTTAGCCGCTAGCAAATTTAGCGCTTGTGTACTCGTAAAATAAGAATTGGTTTAAAAAAATGCCGTTAAATGTTGATATTGCTGTTAAAAACTGTTATTGACTTTTATTTTCAGGGACGCCATCTTACGTGAATTTTACTGTACCTAGCTAGCATTCGCAACATTTCTGTGTACTCGACAGTAGAATACGTCAGCATAGACTTTCAATTTAAATATTTTTATTTCTTATGAAAATCTCATGAACTAAAATATGATACAGTTTGTAAAACTCACAGAAAAAACGGATTTAACGGAGAGTTTGCCAGTGTTTTACAAATAACCCTGTATATTGCACCCTTAATGCAAAAACCAACTATCTGCAATTATTACCAAATTAAGTTGAATATAGCTATTGATTCGTCTCGTCAAGACGAATAAATAGATAAAAAAAAACTAGTTATTAGCTACGAAACTTATTTATAAAGATAGCTTCAGCAAAAATTAAAGAAGTACTTACAAATTTGATCGAATATAATGATATAATTTAATGTTAAAACATTTTTGATGCACTTAGTTAGTTTTTGCAATATGAGTAGGTACGATATAATATATTTTTCTTAGGCCGTGTTTCTAGAGAGGCGGTACGTCGCGCAAAACGCCGCACGCCCTGCCTGTCCGTAAACACGGCCTTAGAGTTTTAAGGACCATAAAAGAGTATTGTTATACTCCTAATAGTGAATTATAATAATAATCGGTAGCCATTGGTACTGCTCTCTTTCGAATTAGTGAAAGAGAGCAGTAGGTATTAAACTACGTCCGATCCAAGGTCAGGTTTAAACAAAAAAATCTATAAACACTTGACAAAATCTCGCTACTTCTTTGCTTTTTTACTATTCATAAACTAGAGCAACAGTTGCTGAATTATAGAATACACATCAGATTATCTTTTTTTTTTCTTTACAAAAACAAGTTGATTTTTTATTTTATAATTGTTTTTGTTCAGTTAAACGAAGACTGATTATGTAGTCATATGAATAAAACATAGCTTGGTTGATTAAACGGTGGTTTTATTTTCATAGTTTTCACAAATTTTAAGAAATTTGCTACTGAACTTAACAATATTCTTCTAGTTCTTCTAGTCTCCTTTTTTGCAATTGTCCATCAATAAGTGCAATATTTTGTGCATACATTCTTGACGTCTACTTTTTTCGATTTTACATAAAGTTTTCGCTACAAGAGATGAAAACATATAACATTCGTGAATGTCATCTTCAGTGTTGACGATTCTTAAATCGTTTGTTTTAATATTGCTAGTCGGATCCTCCACATCCGATAAATCAGGAGTAGACGCTTCGGGATCTATTATAGGAGCTACCGAGAGTTTAGGTAAATTCTGCGAGTCTTCTGAATATCCCGTTTCGTTACTTGAGCTGTCTTCCGATTCGGGTATCGTTATGTTGCCTGCAGTTATTACAACAGAAAATTAATGTCATAATCTACTATATAAAAATAAGTCGGGGTTTCCTTCCTGACGCTATAACTCCAGAACGCACGAACCGACTTCCACGGTTTTGCATTCGTTGGAAAGGTCTCGGGCTCCGTGAGGTTTATAGCAGATAGGAGTAGGGTAGGAGTAGTGTAGGAGTAGATTAGGAGTAGGGTAGGAGTAGTGTAGGAGTAGATTAGGAGTAGGGTAGGAGTAGGGTAGGAGTGGGTTAGGAGTAGGGTAGGAGTAGGGTAGGAGTAGGTTAGGAGTAGGTTAGAATTAGGGTAGGAGTAGGGTAGGAGTAGTGTAGGAGTAGGGTAGGAGTAGGGAAGGAGTAGTGTAGGAGTAGGGTAGGAGTAGGGTTGGAGTAGGGTAGAAGTAGGGTAGGAGTAGGGTAGGAGTAGGGTAGGAGTAGGGTAGGAGTAGTGTAGGAGTAGAGTAGGAGTAGGTTAGGAGTAGGGTAGGAGTAGGTTAGAATTAGGGTAGGAGTAGGGTAGGAGTAGTGTAGGAGTAGGGTAGGAGTAGGGAAGGAGTAGTGTAGGAGTAGGGTAGGAGTAGGGTAGGGGGTAGGACACCACGCGAACGAAGTAGCGCCGGGCAGCTGGAAAAAAATTATATGGCAAAACAACGTTTGCCGGGTCAGCTAGTAACTACATAAATAAATAATGGTACATGTCTAAATTTATTCGGAGCCTTTGCAATTATGTACATTCATGCTCACTCTTCCTTCTCATGATGAATCCTCACTCTCTCTCTCTCTCATTGTACAGTATAAGTCGTTGTCGTGTGCAAACGCTCCCCAGGTCCTACGTCCAGTTGTCAGTGCAGTATAAATTAAAATTACCTAAACATCGATATAATAATCTAAAAAAAAAATATTTAAAAACCCTTATAACTGTAGCGTGCAAGCTTCTAATCTGAATATTGGAAACAAAATATACCAATAAATATTGTAAAATAAATAAAAAACCTTACCTGTTCTGCCGTCTATCTACAAACTAAAAACAGATACCTACTTACCTGCCTACATTCATGAATTTGCTTTTGTCATTGAATTTTTAATATTCACCATATAATATACTTACCTACCAAACATTCATTCCACTGTGCGTGGTTACGCCACCGGATCGTCATCGGTAGCCGCAGCCTAGCCGATTTGATTTATTTTATGCATAAAGCCCGCCATACACGGTCAAACATGTTGTCCAATCGGTTTGAAACTACAAGTTTGATCAAACAGATTTGAACGTGTGTGGGAGTGGATCTGTTTGACAAACATGTTTGTCATACCAATTTGTTCCCATTCAAGGTCAAATCTGTTTTATCAAACTTGTAGTTTCAAACCGATTGGATGACATGTTTGACCGTGTATGGCCAGCATAAGACATATTAACTATAAATTTTACCTTAAATAGATGACTTTCCTTGACAAAACCAATAGTCTGTCTTTAAACTGTTACGATATACCTACATATTTTACGATGAACATTGGTTGTTAGAATACCTAATTACCTACTCACCTCTAGGATTTTTTTCACGTTTGTCCACTTCAAATACAGATTGAGAACCAAACGAATTATCTGGTCCATATAAACTCGTATTGCAACAGTTTTCTTCCATATTTGTAACTTGTTTTTGTTTTGTCAGCTTTATATTTTGAATAAGCGCAAATATCATCAAACGAACGACAAGCGACAACTAACCCGAGCCGCCGCGACACACACACGCGCGCGATTACAGCCGCGTGTGACGTAAATTACCGCGAGATTTTACAACTTACAGGTTGTCTCTGTCATTCAGATTAATCAGCAATATTTTATAGATTAACCTTAATAGTATACGGGTTAACCTGGATATGGGTTAATCAAACAAAGGGGTTAAACGTCTAACCGGTTAACCTTTTAATCCGATTAATGGGTCCCTGTAAATAGCACCATCTATGCGCCGAATGAAAAAACTCGAAGCATTATTAATTGCAAGTTGGTTTATAAAAAACGGCGTCATCTGTAGGTGGTCGGCGTGTTAAGTAGTTTCAGTGTAGTGAGTGAGATCTGAGTTAGGATTATTTGTGTTCTGTGGTTAATAATATGTAAACAATAAAAATGTCTTATCGGAAACCATATAAAAGCGGCTGGCGAAAGTATTTTATAACGAAGAAGGATACTACCACAGCAATATGCATGTACTGTTCGAAAGAATTAAAAACTTGTAGTAATACTACAAACTTAAGACAGCACATAGAACGAAAACATCCCACTGTCTTACAGGTAACATGAATTACTATATTTTATAATGATTATTACAACATCAACGATTATTTTGTCTGAAAAAGAACAAATACCAATGTAACTAGTTTTGTTTACAGACCTATAAGTGCTTTTTAGGAATTGTTTGATAAATAGGTAACACAAATCTGTAGCAGGTTGATGTGAGGTTAGAGCTGGTATGCTTAAAGAATTTACGTTTTCCCCGCCGATGAATACTTATACATACTAAATCCTTTTTAATAGTCGATATTAATCGCTTCTAAATACGAATTTATAAAAAATAACACTAACAGCTAACTCAAATGTAAACAAACAAATAAGTAATTTGACATTTTAGCAATAGATATTTTTTTTTCTCCAATTGAGGCGAGCAAAAGAATCTAAGCCTATACAGCCATAGCTAATATTATTTTATTTTATTTTTAATCTGATTAATTGTTAATATGAATCTCTTAGGTTTATTATTGGAATATGAAAAGCATGTAGGATTTTAAATAATAGAAAAAATCGATTTTTTCGATAAATCGATTATTTATTTTCATTAAAATCGATTATTGACAAATCGATTAATAATTAAAAAAATAAAATCGATTTTTATTAAATCGATTCTTTTCCATTAATCTTACATCCCTAGAACGTAGCCACCCTGGGACGCTTAGTAGCTAGGAATAAAACAAAAAAAGTCACTACTTTTTGCAAAACCTGTCATAATGAACCTTTGTTATGTCCCGAATGTTTTATTAAAATTCATTAAACTTTGTCAATTTATCTTTTTCAGTAAGTACATCATTTTTACAATAAAATTTTATATGCGCGTCAAAACTGTTTTATTTGTAATCTATACCAATATTATAAAGATGAAAGCTAAACATATTTAGCAATATAAACATCTTGCTAAATATGATACAATTAACTAATCGTAGTTATGGAGTCGGTAAAGCAGTTTCTTGCGTTCCTTTTTACGTGTTCGTGCGTTGTATACTTGACTTAGAGCAAAATGGTTGCATTTCTTAAAAAAAATGCGTGAAATGGACCGACGAGCTTTCAACTGTCACATCAAGTCAACCGAGCTGTCAAGTCACACAAATTGTGTTGTTGTGATTTGTGAAGTGTTCTCGTGCTATTTCTCGTGGTAATTTTTATTATTGTATATTGAAGTGTTCTCGTGATAATAATTGTTTTAGTTGAGTTCAGTGATAATTACCATGGCAAACAAAAGTGTTTCTTCTAGGGCCCGGGGGCCTAATTTTACAAAAGAAGAACAGAAGGCCAATTTTCGTAATTTAAAACGTTCAAAATCTAGTCGCAGTCTCATCTCAGCGACAAACAAATGTCAAAAACTTGTCAAAATGTAGGGAAATTACAAGAATTTTTAGACAGATTGAGACTGAGATCAGACTGTGAACGGTCTTAAAATTACGAGAATTGCCCCTCAGATATTGCTGATCACTTTGCGCACCTCACGCCTCAGCCGCCGCGGGAGACGCTCCGGGCGTCGGGAGCCGCGTGACGACTCCCGGCCACCGTAGGCGCGGGCCTGCGGGCAGAGAGTAATGGGTAGCTCTCCGTCCGATCAGGACTAGGCCCGTGCCGGACGGCGTGTACGTGTTCCACGCGCGCCTCAAAGAGATGTCAGCAAAAGAGACGGGGCCCCATAGGGCCGAAGCCTGCCAGGGTAGCGGGACCATCCGAAAGGGTTTACCGCTGCCCTGGAACATAAAGGGCTAAGGAAGGAACACGGGTGGGTTTTAGTCAGTAAAAGTCTGACACTCCCTTCTGCTCCACCCAGAGCGGGAGGGGTCATTTGATGATTTCCCATCCTCAAAAAAAAAAAAAAAGATATTGCTGATTGCAGCGATGGAACCATACACCCATATTATTGAGTGCAAAAAGACCGACCAAATTAAACAGACTGAAAAGCAAAATGCCTCGGTCAAAATCGCTCATGTTTTTAATGCCAGCACAAAAGGTGTTTCAAGAAGTGCCGAAAACCTGTTAAGTTATTACAGAAACATTAAAAGCAAATTGAAAAAAAAAAGCATTCAGAATCAAAAATGTTGTTGAGAGGTTAGTAACATGATGAACTTATTTTTCTGGACACAGACTACCATACCCTTGTGTACCAAATTTGTGACTACGCTTTATAAAATATGCATGTCCTGCTAAACTACCTAAGAATATTATGGACGCTGTTTTTTTTAACGTAAGCTATCATTTATAATTTAATATTAATAAAGCCTTATAAACACTAGTAATCGTTTTAATAGATAATAGCACAATGAACATCGTTATTATAATTTATACAAGGTAATATTACATACATCCCAAAATTCTTTCCGTTGTAATACTCCTGCAGTGCGATTCTGTAACCATCTCATCGTGAAAACTCAGGTGAAGTGAGCGTGGAGTGAGCTGTCATTCCAACTAATGCGAGGGATTGACACCATTGGCAGCTCAGTCTAAGCTCACTTCACCTAACTTTTCACGGTGAGATTTTTACAGAATCGATCGGCTGTTGTGCGACACCATTATTTTGAAACCTACAAACCTATGACAGAAGTTTCTTGACTATTTAGTATGGCAACGTTGGCTTCAAGTATTGGCCATGAATTCCGGATAAGCCGCCATGTTGTTTTACTGTCATTTTAGCATTTTGTTTGTATCGTCAGCGTCATTCCGTTGTGATTTCCGCTGTGCAATTACGTCAAAAATTTGGTCCTGACCCATATACTGCTCAGTAATGTCTTTTATTAACCGTAGTACCGCTGGTATTTGCTATTTGTAACACAGTTCTGTAACATTTATGTTACAAATCCTGATCAAAAACAGGCTTTTTTAAGTGCCTTAGAGGAAAATGGCAAAGACTGGGAAGCAATTGCCTCCACAATAAATAGGCCTATTGAGGTTTGCCAGGAAAGCTTCGACAGTTTGCAAGTCGAATTGAAAAAAGAAGAAGCCAAGTATAAGAAGGTTGTGATGGGAACAGGTACATATAAAATATCATAGTATTGTTGTGTTTTTCCATTTATGGATGTTTTATAACTTGCCACCATCATTCTCAGTAATAACTAAAAATAAATATATGAATAATCTAGGTATTTAATAAATGTACATTTTGACACATTTTGTTACTCTCTTTCAAGGATGGTCGCATGCTTTCCTGAAGTAGTGTGCACCATCCTTCATGATCATTAGATCCAGATGGCAGTCCCATTTAATGAAATACAATCCATTTACTCAGAGTACCCTAAAGTCTACTCTTGAGTAAATGGATTGGTCTGTGCTAGCATCATTCCTCACTCTTTGAGGGGGAAGGATCTGAATAAGGCGCTAGACGTTATCCTCGTTCCATATTTAAAAGTGTCCGAGGTGATAAATTCGAAGGTTAAAGAGTGGTCAAAGATGAATGCCACATCTAGGGCTGAGACATCTAGCATGTATCTACAAAACTCGTACAACTCCAAGGTGTTGACTCTAGGGGAGTGAGCGAGAGGATCTAGCAAAGAAATTTGTAAGAAGTAAAGAAATAGAAAACCATGAACTTGGCCATATTTTTACACTTTTCCATAAAAAACAACAATGGGATTTATCGGTTTTTGTTCCGACGCTCCTCAATTACTATAAGCCATAGGAGATATTTTTTTAAGTATCATTTTTGAAAAAGTTTGTTTTGCAACTAATAAATGTTTTGATATGTCTATTGTTTTATTTTAATTTAATTAGGTTTCAGAATAGCATTAGCAACATTAAATACATAATTATACATATGTTGCCCATACTCCTCTGAAACCAGCTGATAGCTAATTTTGCCGAAAATTTAGACGTGGCATAGGCAAACATATTGCCACCCCCCCATATATGACGGCACGGTTGGCGCAGTGGTTAAGCGATTGACTGCTGCGCTGCGTGTCGCGGGTTCGATTCCCGCACGGAACAAATATTTGTATGACCTACATGTATTTGTTCCGAGTCTGGGTGTTTTTCTATCTATAATATGTATGTATTTACAAAAAAAAAATGTATATAAGTAGTTTATCAGCCAACTTGTTACCATAACACAAGCATTAGGTTGCTTAGCTTGGGACTAGATGGCGCTGTGTGAAATGTCCAGGGATATTTATTTTATATAAGTAAATAGGGATATCTTGGGGGATGCAATTATTCAGTAATGTTTTGTAGGGGACCTCGAACTATGTCAACACGCATTAAAACAAAAAAAGGTACTTACATATTTCATACTGCCCGTTACAGGGTTAAGTAAATTAGCTGATTGCAGTGTGTGCAATCAGTCAATGATCAGAAGACGGGCTGGGATGACAAAAACTGAAGCGATTACCTTAGGACCAAAAAAGGCAAAACAAGATAGCCTGTGCCCCAAAGATTTCTGACCAATATTTAGACCCAAAACTGGTAAACTAAAACAACCCCCCAAAATGTTAAGATATCGGCAACATCAGACAGCATCTATTTAATAATACCAACCTATTATTGTCCCACTGCAGCTCAAAGGCCACTTCTCATACTGAGAAGGCATGAGCATTGATCACCATGCTTGCCAAATAAGTCATATAAAAGCAAAGGCAGCAACATCCCACTTTTTCATTTTGGCAACTTTTAATGCAGTATGGTAGTATTCCGTCAACTTTACTTGACCAAATATTAGTATTATTAGGTCTAAAAATTTTCATATTAATGAGTTTTAAGTGAATGAAATAAAAACTAAGTGTTTACTTTCCAGATGAACTGCCACAAGAAGCAACGACGACAGCCATGCTGGTAGAAAAAATAGACCAGCTGTTTGACACCTTAAATGGCGATACACCTGACCAGAAAAGGGGAAAAAAGTTCCTTACAAATTTTACGCGAAAAATTCCACATTTAAATTACTTTAAAGAAATGAAAACCATGTTCCAAAAAATCGAATTTATTGGTGCCAGATGCAAGCCACCTTCTCAGGAAGGTTTTATCAGAACCTTAAATGCAGTCGAGCGTCTATTTTTAAATTTAGAAAGACAATATAGTATAAAAAGTTTATCAACGCGCAGACTCAATCAAGACCCATTAGAAAACTGTTTTGGTTGCATCCGCAGCAATTGTGGATGCAACCCGAACCCAAACACCATACAATTTGTTGCAGCTCTCAAAACCTCCATAATTAACAATTTATTGCATAGCAGTAAAAATAAGAATTGCAAAGAAGACAATAATGTCATTTTAAATGATTTAAAATCTTTTTTAACTCAAGTAAGCCCCAATAATGATTCAAATGTAACTTTTGAAACATTTGATGTTACAGAAGGTGTAGAAGCATCGAATACTGTAATACCTCAGTGTTCTGGAGAACTGCAAGCATGCGCTTATGTATGTGCTTTTATGATAAAAAAATTAGGATACCATCAGTGTAAAATCGCAATGCTTGCAGACCAGAACACTTAGGTAAGTCATTTATTCACTAGTTTTAAGGAATATAATTGTATGCGCAATAGTCTACATTATGTGAATAAACATTTTACTGAGACAGTAGAGATTGCTGCAACAATTGTTAATAAGTTTTTAGATGAGCATGGGTGTGAAATAAAAATAAAAAGTGAACTTACAGAAATTTTAAGAAGAAAATTGAATTTCAAATGGTTGCTTGATTGTTCTGAGCATTATGATAAAAATAAAATGCATATAATTATTTCAAGTATATTATGCATATGCTTAAAACGACACTGTATTTTAAAAAATAGACATTTTACCGACGAAGCTTCGAAAAAAGCTATGAAAAGAAAAATAAATATTTTAAAACATGCTTACAACTTCGTTTTATTTAAAATATCTTTCCATAAATATGTATGTATCATGAAAACAAACCGAAATTATGCTATTATTCTATTTGGAATTTCGCTTTGTTTTTATGATACATCTGATAAAAGTTTAATCATCGTAGCTAAAATAATATCACCCATTTTAAATGTGGCGCGAAAAATAGTTCCATGGATCGAATACTGGCGCGCTAGTGTCGCAAGCTGTTGGCATATTTTTTGTATGAAGTCTTCATTCTTCCCGTTAGGGTATATGTATATGTTCTGTGCCGGACAACTTTTAACAGAAAAAAGAGGAGGTGACCGTATTTCTAATAAATATCTGCACAAACGCGAAGCTATTAAAAGATTTATCAATAAAATTCCATGCCAAGAACCTCATTACTGTAGAGGGAATACCAAGAGGTATTATTTGTCATCGGAATTGTCCATTAATAAATTATGGAAGCAATACAATATAGAAGCTAGTCACGACTTAAAAGTAAAAAAATCCTACTTTCAACACATATTCAATAGTAACTACAATCTCGGCTTCGGTTCTCCAAGAACAGACATTTGTGCCACTTGTTTGAGATTTTCATCAGAAATTAAGCACGAAACGATCTAATGATCTCTCAAAGATTACACAAATTGAGAGCTAAAGCATTTTTTGAAAAAGTCAGAGAAGAAAACCCTAACCTAAAGACATTCTCATTTGATTGTGATAAAAATTTAAATTTGCTTAAACTTCCTGACCAAGTCGCATACTACCTGAGAAATATATATTTGTTTAACTTCAAAATAGTGGAGGGCTCTTCAAAAAGCAAGTTAACTCCTACAAACGTGTTTGCCTACTGTTGGACCGAAAATGTTTTTCCCAAAGCTGCTAACGAAATGGCGTCAGCCTTGTATCACAGACTGAAAAACACAGACTTCTCTTCTTGTCAAATAGTTCGACTTGTCGCTGATGGCTGTGCAGGCCAGAACAAAAACACTATTATGCTGGCTATGTTATCTAAATGGATGACAGATGCTTCTCAAAATATTAAACAAATTGAACTAGTGTTTCCAGTAGTTGGACATTCTTACATACCACCTGACAGGGTATTTACATTATAAATCCGATGATGGAATTAGCAAAACTGTTTGTAAACCAGGAAAAAAAGCGCTATGATAAATCCAGAAAAAATACGTCCTTCGAACAAATTAACTGCCGCTAAAAAAAAAGGTACACTAACCTTGCTAAGAAGCCATTGGGGTAACGATTGGCAACATCCTAAATTTTTACTTTATTTTGGTAAATGTTGGTAAATGTATGTGTAATGTTTCTTAGGGAATTCTGTTTTACAATATCTGATTCTATCATCATTAGTTATCTATTCTTGTAACATAATGTAACTAAAAATTGGTAAATGCAACGTAAACAAAACAAGACGTCTACTGCCTTTTCAGTAAAAGTGAATGTTGCTGCCTTTGCTTCTACATTTATTTACTGTAAAGTCCTGCATTGATGTTAAAAAGGGCACAGCCACGAGGCACACACTGTTGTTTCGAAAGTATTACACTTTCATGGTTTATTTTATATTTCGTGGCCCATGGACTGTTGCCAAGTAAATGTTACTTCTTTCTTTCTTTCCTAGATGACATGTGTTTTTAACTTGTCACACCTTCAGGAAAATCCTGCAATGATCTAGAGATCCACGAATATTCAGATGACAATGATGCAATTGGATATTTGAGATGATAATTGGACATTTTAATGGCAGACAGATTTATGTATCTACCTCCAATTTTATTAGTTAGAAACCACCACGCGCCGACCGCGATACTTTATGACCGGCACTAAAAAACAGAAGTAAACTTTGTTTTTAACTTATTTCTCGACCAGACATGGCAGAAAGCCGTAAGATAAAAGACCACATTCTTTATGATACGAAGTTAAACAAAGCCAAAAGTCGATAAAATTATAATTCTAAAAACGATCACTCTTAATTTCAAATTCGATAGATTCTATTATCCATATTTATAGCACGATACTAAATACATTTAGGACTACCTAATTACGAAATGCGAGACCAAGCGGACACACAACGACGAGAAATCTTCATGCAAAGCTATGCAACCACAACCAAACAAACAGTCAACTCCAACTTTGACAGATTGGTGCAGGGTTGCCAGATCTGATTATTTGTTTCTCCCCAGATTTGAAATAATTTTACAATCTAAGTTTTACCTAAAGGCAAAAAGTTTGTATAACTATGCAATTGAATCGTTTATTTTGGGAAGGGCACTAGTCCACATTTTTTCGAAATCGAGTTAAGTATGTGGCAACACTTTACGTCAAGAGACGCGTGTTTCCACCGAGAACGGCTCTAGTCCAACTAATATTCTTTGAAATATAACACTCAATTTCTGCGTTTATTTTGGGAAAGGCACTAGTCCAGGACAAGTGCCCTTCCCAAAACAATTTGACAGCTAACATAACCTCTATCCAATCGCAATCCAATCTCTAGGAAAAAAAGTCCCTAGAGACAAAAAGATGAACTTCAATGTATCTTTGTTCAGTCAATTTCATTATGACTCCCAGAAACCAGGATATGTCGAAGTGTGCGAGTTTATCGATAGCAATGTCAAATATGACTTCAAGCTAAGCCACGGAAGAGAGGATGTAGTCTTGCCTGTCAGAAAGGCATATATGACATGTGTGCCTATAAATGAAAAAAAAATAGAAGATATAAAGAAAGTGATGGTTCACATTCCATCAGAATATAAGGAATTTTATAATCAGATTACTAACTGGCCCGTCAAAAACATGGAAACTATTGAAGAAGATGCTCCGTAACAAACATATATGTATATTAAAAAAATGTATTTTGACAAGATACATGTTTTATAACAATAAAGTCCAGTGTTTTATAAAAATAATGTAGTTTTTATTTAAATATTCTTGTAAATTTTGGGAAGGGCACAAGTCCAGCACCTTTTTTTGATATTTTCTGTCACTTCCAATAAATAAAAACTCAAACAAAAAACCCAGGCGCTGTTGTGTTAGATAGATCTATAAATTTCCATAAATTATTTTGCACCTTCAGTAGACTTTTTTTTCAACAGAAGGTTTTTTGTGCCTCCTGTAAAATTTAGTCTGATGGACATGTGCCCTTCCCAAAATAATCGATTCAATTGTTACCATTACGGAACAGTTTTTGATGACACATTTTAAATAAAGTAGACTAACCTAACTGAACACAACATCGACACGCTCTTTGGTTAAAACTAAATGGACATTACTGTAGTAAGCAGATTTTATTATTTATTTATATATACTTTATTTTACACAAAAATACATCGCATAAAAAATACATGGCACACTACAAAATATACAATGGGCGGCCTTATCGTTACTGCGATCTCTTCCAGGCAACCTTAGAATGGACAGTGATTTTCCTTGACATAAAATGGGACTGTCGTTGGTGCAAACATTATGTAGGTATACAATAAACCTTATTAAGTAACCATGAAGCTAATTATTTCCAATAACCTATAAGAATTAGTTTGGACTTCAGCTTCTACTTACTAAAGTAGCGTACCATGATGCATATCGTTTTTTAGGTGTCTATAGACACGATGACATATCAAGCTATGGCTTATTAGTCGATTCAATTAATAAGTCCAAGCTACACATTTCCAGTTTTAGCTGACCTCGCTTTGTATAGGCTTTTCGTACAATTATAAGTCAGCTTATACTGGAAATGTATAGCTTGATATTAGTATGTCTTCGTGTGTACAGTCACGAGCACCAATATGTCAACACTTGGCAACTTTCAATTGCGATTTTTTTGTAAAATAACGATTCCAACGAACGTTGAAATACGACACATTACATAAACCTATGGGTTTCGAAAATGCTATGTTTGTAAGAACATAAAATAAAGGAGTAAATCGCTTTTGAATAAAGTCGAGTGTGTACATACTTTTGTTCGTGACTGTACTCTCATAGAATAATAACTGTCATTAATGTCTTTCTAGTCAGAAAGACATTGATGATAGTTATTGTTCTATCAATGTATTCTTAGAATACATTGATAGAACAATAACTAAATTCTCCATGATTTTTTTCGATTGATAGAATTATAGAATACTATTCTATAATTCTATCAATCGAAAAAAATCATGGAGAATTTTGGGTATTTTTTATAGTTATTATACCTATAAAATATTTTTTATACCTATAAAAAATATCCAAAATTCTCCATGATTTTTTTCCTTCTCCAAACATTTCTCTAAATATTTCAATTCTCCAAAATTTCTCCAGGAGCCAATTTTTACCCAAAATTGCGAAAAAAGTACCCAATCTGGTAACTCTGGATTGATGCCAATGGTGAGGCTTATTTGTCGTAACTGTAATGCCGCATTTACACATTCGTGCGAATCGCGAAGCGAATGGCGAGGCGAATAACGAACACGCATGTGTAAACAGTGCGCTCGCTATTCGCCTCGTGATTCGCCTCGTAAATAATCAGAACATTCTCATCATAGTAAATAATCGAATATTTTTTTCTAACAGACCAAATGATAGCAGATTTATTGCTAGTGATACATACGCAGAGCACGCCACCGCCAGCTGTCAAAATATTGTGCATATGAAATGCAAGCGAACCGCTGCGCTCGCAACTAAAGTCGCTGCGTGTGTATCTGGCATAATGTTGCTTGTTCCATTATACTTATAGCAACGTGGATACAACTCTAAATTATTTTGGCTAGTAACACAGAGCGATTAATTTTCTGTGCAGTGTGCACCATACTGATTACTGCGGCTACTTTTGGGAGGGCTGCCAGATTGTATAATTGGATACAAAAACTGTATAATTAGGTGACTGATTGTATGCTCTATGTATCCTGGATCCTCATGTATAATTGGATACGGTAAACCTAAATGTTATATTCATATTGAACTTCGTTGTTATAATCTGTGGGGATATATTTTGAGTTGACATTTGCCAATGTTGTCATAATATGGAATGGATGCGTGCTAAGGATATACATACTAAATAAATAAATAAATCAATGTAGGTAAGTTCACACGATAAATAGGTACCTAATCATTATTGTGTATGTGAAGGATTTTTTTATGGAGTGTATCCTGACATTCAATTTCGTATAATTTCAGAAACGGGCTGAATAATTTAAAATTATCTACTGGCAGCCCTGACTTTTGGTGTCTCTGTCTGTCAAACTAGTCAAACTCGCTAATCGCTGACAAGACAAATCAATAAACCAATATTGATCAATAAACACAAAACAATAGTCAAAGAAAACATGTGGTGCATTATTCTGAGCTTTCGTTTTTGGTTTTTATCAGTCACTTAATTTTAATTTCATGATATTTGCATTCGGACAGTCAATTCGCAGTTTTAAATATTTAATTCCTGAATGGTTATAATAGAAATGTGTGTGTCTCATTTTAACTAGAAATACCTCGGAGGTATATGTTGATGAAGTACCGTACCTAATTTGTGAGGTGGTTGTCTTTTCGGTATAGACACATTAGACAAAACGAAATAGCATAAATAAGTGATTCAACATGTTTTCATAGAAGGTCATCAAGGCTTGTTTCTGTTGATATTGTTTCTATTTAAATAAATATCCCTGGACATTTCACACAGCGCCATCTAGTCCCAAGCTAAGCAACCTAATGCTTGTGTTATGGTAACAAGATGGCTGATAAACTACTTATATATACATTTTTTTTTTTTGTAAAAACACCCAGACTCGGAACAAATACATGTAGGTCATACAAATATTTGTTTCGTGCGGGAATCGAACCCGCGACACGCAGCGCAGCAGTCAATCGCTTAACCACTGCGCCAACCATGCCGTCAATATATGTCTTGCACCAATTGGATTGATCTGTTTTTTCAGCCAAAGAATAACATCGTTGACATTCTGATTGTTGTTGTCGTACACATTGTTTTATAACATAAGGATACTGTGTCAGTAGAGTACTGTGCACTCTGTGCTACAATTTCTTAATGTACTTAAGCAAATTTAACAAAGAAGAACGAATTATCATAACTGCATCGTACGAGAATTGTATATTATGATTATTTTAAAGTTGTTTTGTACAAAAAAAAAGTTTGCGTTGTATTCCCTTCTTCACATGGTCATTTGTTCGGAGGATCCCCTGGGGCCTTTCGGGTTGTGGTTGATAGCGTAATGAGTCCTTAGATATTATCATTTTCGTAAGCTTGTGTGTCTGGTGTAAACTGGTTTTGGAATAGGTAACCGTTTGATTTGGTTGTTTTTTTTGTTTAATTTTGAGTAATAAAAAGTCCATAACAATGGATTGATTATTCCAGGTACCATGTTGCAAAATAACTAACTTAGGAGCAGTTTTTTTTTCTCTTTATTTAGTCCCATCGTACCCTAAATACACATTGCTCATATCTGGGCCATGAACCTAAATAGACTCTTCGCATCATCGCCATTTGGTTGAGCCAGGATTTTATGGAATGTGCCAACTTCAAGTCTGTTCAACCTCAAGACCCTAAACAAATCATTTTTACCAGACTCGTACCAAACACAGTCCATCAATAAGTGGTGAAAGTCTTCAACTGGACCAATGTTGTATGTTGTTTTGTTACGGTCATTTGATTATTAAGGTCAGATAAGTAAGTCACTGGTGATGGTTGTACTTGTATGTCTGAAGGCAAAATGGTACTTCTATTGTTGCAAAATGAATTTTCTTTCTTTTTTAACCGACTTCTAAAAAAGGAGGAGGTTCTCAATTCGGATGTTTGTATTTTTGTTAATTTTTATGTTTGTTTGCGGATAACTCCGTCGCTTGCCAACCGATTTGAAAATTTATTTTTTTGTTAGAAAGGGTATACTTCCCAAATAGTCCCATTGAAATTTCTACAAGATCTGATGATGAGTTTCGGAGACAGAAAACGTAACTCTTCAATAAATGCCAGCAAATCAACGGCTATTGCTGCTATCGCTTATGTATGCATTGTTTATGCAATCACACAACATAACGTCACGCCTGTGCCCTCTAAAGGGGTACGCAGATATGTTCAGTACACCACGGTACACCCTCATTTCTGTCAAAGTTGTCATTGGGGTACCTCTAATCTTGTAAGTATATCCGAATTTGTGTGGGGTAGTTATAACTAAAAAGAGAAAAATAAAAACTTTTTTACAAAAAAAAAAAAAAACAAAGGACTTCCAAAAAAAAAACCATTAGAACAGAGAAAAATAAGTGATTATTCCAGCCAACCCATCTCCCTCCCAAAGTTGATTATGTCTCCTAGCTTATTGAGAACATCTGTGTAATATCTGGGCATCCCGAGAGTTTCTGACCTAATCTGGGTGACGCCTGTGCACTTAAGAGCACATGTGTAACGGTTTCCTCAGCCTCAATGCAAGCCCTTCATAAGAGACTGTCTGTTTCTACTATTGTTCTTATCATTCACTGTCCCACAGTGTCTGGTTTGTTTCAAATAACAAAATGGTATGGTTGGTGGTCATTCTTCTAAGATTTAAAAGGATTGTTTAGTTTTGATTTGAAAAGTAAGGTTCAATGCGACAATGCTTGAGAGCTCAAAATAGGGATGTACATGTAAAAAAAATTACGATATTTTTTTCGATATAATATATCGTAGTGTTATATCGATACTTTGCGATATATCGAACAAATATATCGATATTTCAAAAATATCGTAAGTAATTACTTGTATTTAACTAGTCTATAATATTAAATAGGGATCAGGTTAATTATGAGTAAAAACACTTTAGAGAGAAGAAACAAATCAACTTTATTTATAAATCATACGAAAAAGAATCCAAGGCCATACGACCCAAAAGCCATGTTTAGCATCTGCGCGTAAAGAATAGCAGCTTTTTCTTTTCTACCATACCAATATGAAAGATTTATAAATCCCAGTACCTTTTCTCTAAACCTTGCAAAAACAAAATTTTATTTACCCTTTTGGCTTGCAATCTGCTTCTCTGCTGTGTAAGTTTTGCTACTAGTGCTGCCCTCGCGGAGTATCTATCTATCTATCTAGTATCTCATGCCTGCATTTCGTTATTGCAAAGGCTAGTTTTCAATAATCCGGGGTTTTTCGTTTTATTTTTACTCAAATTGACAATGTTGCAGATTTAAAGGAATAAGTAGATAAAAAGAAAAAATATTGAATGTGACACGATATTTGGTATATCGAATGAAATATATCGATATTACATTCGATACTACTAAATGATTCGATAATATCGGATTGAAGCGATATATCGCGTACTTGTATCGATATTTTTTGAAATATCGATTTATATCGCCCACTACTAGCTCAAAATCATTTTATTTGCTTATTATGTGGTATAAATGATAAATTATATTTATTTTTGTAAGTTGGCCTATACAAACACTTTTACACATTAAAATTATTTAAAAAATTAGTTTAGGTTGGTGTTTCTTATTTGACTACTCGGAGAAGTCATGAAGAACAGTCTTGAATGGGTCAGGAATGGGTTCTCGGTCTGTGAAGTTTATGTGATCATCAAGTGGGTTAACTGCGAAAACCATCTTAAGTGCAAACGAGTATTTTTTGTGTTATTGCATTTTTAACCCCCGACGCAAAAACGACGGGGTGTTGTAAGTTTGACGTGTCTGAGTCTGACATACACTGTGTGTGTATGTCTGTCTGTGGCATCGTAGCTCCCGAACGGATGAACCGATTTTGATTTTGTTTTTTTTTTTAAATTCACAAACATCAATCATGATCTTTATGTGTACGATGCGTTATGAGCACGGCTCGGCAATGTTGACATGTTTTTTTGTCTAATATTTTCATTACAATGTAGCCAGATATGTAGTACAATATATTGTTTTTATAGTCTGATAAATCGGTTCTGTCCACTAAGTGCATAAGAACATCACTCTTATCTGTTTCATTTTCTTCTGTAAAGTTATCGTCTTCCACGATCGATCTTTTGGCACTTCGGAACTCAAGTATTGCAGAATTTTCATAATTGGGATTTGTACAGTTTGCATTAATGCTTGGTCTGACGCTGTTACGAAATAGCAACTTTCGCATAATAAACATAAACTGAAGAGCAGTAGGGTTGTCGTTTGGTCTTGCGAGGCCTTGTATTGTCATAGTTAGGTCATAAATTAACATCAAACAAATCAGTTGCTAATTCAGCAAAACTGTATGTGTCTATTATCAGACCAAAAACCGGCGTCTTCCTTCTATGGGTCATTATATTTTTCCCGTCGACTTTAAGTTCAGTCAAGTAATGTCCTGTTTCTTCGAAGACCTGAGTCCAGACATGTTTATTGTTAACCTAAGTTTTCACTGTGAGATCGTTACAGAATCGCACTGCTGTTCCTACTGGATTTTTGGCGTTAAGAATGTCAAACAGTCTGTCCAAGTACCGTAGGTATTCCACTGTGGCTTCACTTCCAGCAAAGCTAGGATGACCGATTGACCTCAGATAGTCAATTGCATCAGCCACAGAGGAACAGTACTTGGGCAGCTAGTTTGACGTTCATTTTCTTGCCAAAAAAATTGACATGTACCCTACTCTTGTCCCTGTCAACTTATTTTTAATTTCAGCCCCTCTTCCTCTTGAAAATCTTGCAATTTCTGTACGTATGCGAACTTAATATTGTTACGAGCTTCGGGTTCGTGACAATAAAAATGCCGATAAAAATTACCAAAGTTACACTTTAATTAATCAACACTAACAACAATTCAAAACACACCAATTATAAAACACAATCGCTATTAAATCGCACTTAAAGATCGCTTTCGATGTATTCGCTTTGATCGTAAAACCAAGACTGATTGCTCGCGGCTAATCCCGGCCTTATATAGTGCCGCAGATAGTTCCAGAACCTTCTATCGTAGAAACATCTAGAATGTTCGAGTACATACCGGCCCCGACTGACCAGATGTCGATAGTTCTAGTTAGTTCTAGCTTCGACATATCTACTCGTCAATAGATGGCGCTGACGGATGGCGTGACTATTAGTTCTTCCACTCCACAATAGATGGCGCCAGTGGTAACTAATGTCACCATGTATCAGGCATTAATGGTGGCGCGTAACACTGCCCCCTCCTAAGACATGCTCGTCCCGAGCATTATCGGTTCCATAATAACGCGCCAATCGATCCACATGGACGATCTTAGGAGTACCTCTTGCACCTTTCTGTATCCGGTAGGTTACGTCGTTGATCTTTGTCACAATCCGGTACGATCCATCCCATTTAGCTTGAAGCTTAGGAGATTTCCCCTTGCTGCGGACTGGATTGTGCAACCACACTAGTGAACCTTCGTCGAACCCTTTACTGTTCATTTTGCGGTCATAACGGGTTTTCATCTTTTCAGACATTTGCTGGCCCGATTGTCTAACGTGCTCACAAATGTCATTCATTCTGTTCCGCAAGTTATTCGCATAATCGGTTATACTGCGTGGGGCATCAGGTGGTATTCCGGTGATCAGGTCTGCAGGCAGCCGTAATTCTCTTCCAAAGTTTGCGAAAGCTGGTGTCACCGATGTACTTTCGTGAACAGCGCTTCGATATGACAACAAAAACGGTTGTATGTGCTTGTCCCAATCTCGTTGCCGATTTTCCACAACTTTTGCTAGGTACCTCTCCAGTGTCTGATTAAATCGTTCCACCATTCCATCCGATTGTGGGTGGTAAGAAGTTGTTCTTGTTTTATGAGTACCCATAACTCGACAAGTTTCCTGGAATATTTGGGACTCGAAATTCCTTCCTTGATCACTGTGAATCTCTAAAGGAACTCCAAAACGACAGAAGACTTCATAAACTAATTTATCTGCAACTGTCGAAGCTTCTTGATTTGGAATGGCGAAGACTTCCGGCCACTTAGTGAAGTAATCCATCACAACCATGAAATACTTGTTACCACTTTCACTTTCCGGAAACGGCCCCGCAACGTCGAGGGCTATCCTCTCCCATGGTGCGCCAACATTGTACAATTTCAATGCACCTCTACTACGAGTCTGAGGTCCCTTTACAGCTGCACAACTTGTACATTTGCGACACCAGTCCTCGACATCGTCCCGACAGTGGACCCAGTAAAACCGTTCTCGTATCTTCAGTAGAGTCCGTTTTACTCCTAGATGACCTCCTGAACAATCATTATGGTACAGCTGTAGAACATCCGGCACTTGAGCTTTAGGGACAACCATTTGTAAATGACAGCTGTCTCCCCGAGCATTTTCCCATTTTCGGCACAGGACTCCATCCTGAATCACCAAGCTGTCCCATTGGGCCCAATAGCTTTTTGTGGTCGAACTCATCGCTGAGACGTCGCTCCACTTGGGCTTCATCACCATTCAGCTCTGGCCTTCATCCACTCCAGAATCGGCTTGATGTCCGAATCTTCTTGCTGTGCACGTTGTAGGCTTTCCTTCCACTCGATGCTGAGGTCTGTCTTAAGCATCCTCGCAGGTACGACTTCTTTACTTTCTTGCCTAGTACAATGCTTGCAGTCTTCAGGACAAGGTCTTCTTGACAATGCATCTGCGTTGCCATGAGATTTTCCGCTGCGATGTTCGACCACGAAGTCGTATTCCTGCAGTAGTTCAATCCATCTCGCAACTTGTCCTTCTGGATTTTTGAACTGCAATAGCCATTTCAGTGCAGCATGGTCAGTTCGTAAGTGGAATTTACGACCCAGAAGATATTTGCTAAAGTGCTGCAATGACTTTACCACAGCAAGCAGTTCTCGTCTCGTAACACAATAGTTCCTTTCAGGTTTCGACAATGACTTGCTGAAGTACGCTATCACAAATTCTTGATCGCCATTCCGCTGGGACAACACACCGCCAAGTCCTATGTCGCTTGCGTCTGTGTCAACTATAAATTCCTTGCCCGCATCAGGGTACCCCAAAATAGGTGTTTTGCACAGACGGTCCTTTAGCTCCTGGAATGCGATGTCGCAACTTCCATCCCAGCAGAAATGTCGCTTCTCCTCGGTTAGCTTATGCAGGGGTTTGGCTATATCTGCAAAGTTCTTGACAAATCGCCGATAGTAGGAGCACAAACCCAGAAATGCTCTGACCTGAGTCTTGTCTTTTGGAATTGGCCAATCCTTGACAGCGGCGATTTTCTCTGGATCCGTGCGGATACCTTCTTCAGACACTACATATCCCAAAAAGCTAACTTGCCGTTTGAATAGTAAACACTTCTTCGGACTTAACTTGAGGTTGGCACTCTGGATCTTCATGAGCACGCGTTCCAAGTTTTGAAGATGTTCTTCAAACGTACGGCCTACGATGATGATGTCATCTAAGTAGACCAGGCAGGCATCGCCAATAAGCCCGGTAAGTACAAGTTCCATCAACCTTTCAAACGTTGCCGGAGCATTGCATAATCCAAACGGCATAACTTTAAATTGCCACAGACCCTTTCCTGTCGAGAATGCAGTTTTCTCCTTGTCCTTAGGATCAATTTCAACTTGCCAATAGCCACTTTTCAGGTCCAGCGTGCTAAACCACTTTACTCCAGTAAGCATGTCCAGCGTGTCATCAATTCTTGGCAAAGGATAACTGTCCTTTTTCGTAACGTCGTTCAGACGACGATAGTCAACACAAAACCTCATGCTGCCGTCCTTCTTTCTTACCAGCACTACAGGTGAACACCATGGACTAGATGAAGGTTCAATAACACCATCCTTCACCATTCCCTAAATCATGGTTTCCACTTCCTTTTCGCGTGCTACCGGCAATCTCCTTGGCCGCTGACGGATAGGCAATTCTTCTCCTGTGTTTATTTTGTGTTGAACTAAGCCAGTCCTCCCGATGTCAGCATCGTTTGACGAGAAAACATCCGCATACTTGAGTAACATTTTCTTCGCCTTGACCATTTCATTTTGGGACAGAGCGCTGTGGCATTCTTCTAAAAGTGTGGTCACTCTCGTTTGTGTATCCTTGCTGAGGGTCCCAGTCGATAGATGTTGGCATCGACGCAACCAATCCACTTCCTCGCAAGTACCAACTAGTGTGCCTTTTTCTATAACCTGTTCCTGATCACAAAGGTTCAGCACACGTACCCCTGAGATGTCGGTGGCTCTGACTACAGTTCGTGCCACTTTCCATGGAAGGTCAGTCTACTCTTTCCACAAGTACACAACGATGAGTTTGCCCAGGATTCCGAGGAAGACTAACCGGCACAATCGTTTCCGATCTCGGTGGAAGAACAATCTTCTTGAGGCTGTACACGTTCCCTGGTAACGCCCCTTCCACGAAAAGTTCCTCTTGTCCACATTTTAAAACACCTTGCTTGACGTCAATTTCGCAACAATTCTTCCTCATAAAGTCAAGGCCCAGGATGCAATCGTCCATTATATCAGCCACGATGACATTATGCAGGTAGATTCTGTTGCCTAGCTTCAACCCCATCTTCTTCTCTCCATGGACGGGTATGCGCTGACCGGTGGCTGTTACCAAATTGATGTGTTCTTGGTTGTATGCGGAGTCCCCAAGGGACCGTCTTATCAGTTGGGAACTGACAACCGTGCGAGAGGCTCCAGTGTCTATGGTCAGCTTACACGGCGTTCCGTTGACCTCGCCCTTGATGATTAGGCTGTTCCCGTCTTGGGTTTGTGTGATCGAAACCCTTGGGGCTCTTTGAACATCAGCCAGCACCCGCCCCGCAGTCCTGGCTATTACTCGTTTCCCTGCTGCTGCTGCTGGGCGGTGCTGTTAGCTGCACTGCCCTCTGGAGATCGGCCGTCTTCTCTTTCTGCAGTTCGCTTGGGGCAACTGGATCGAAGGTGGCCCCTTTCCCCACAGCCGTAGCACCTAGGACTGTATCCTTTATTGCGGTCGCGAACTGTAGCCGCTGCAACCTCCCTGACGCGATGGGAACGATGATCCTGTCGCACGGCTTCCACCTCCAGTGCATGGGCCAAGGCGTCCTTAAGCGTCCCGTGGTGCCCGAGCCTCACAGCAGCTCTAACTTCAAGATCACGGATGCCGTCGATGAATGCCTGCACCAGGTTCCCATCAATAAGCGCAGGTACGGACTGGTAAGCTTTACGCACCAGCTTCTCCACTTCAAGGGCCCACTGCTGCAGGTTTTCATTACTTCGTTGCACGCGATCCTTGAGCCAGGGACTGAATTACTCAAAAATTAAGGTACCTTTAAATTTCGGTATGACGTCATACCGATAAATAAGGGTTACCGAAATATTTCGATACCGTTATTTTTTTCAGTAACGGAATTTTGAGGTTGGAAATGCATACCGGTATATTTCGGTAGAAGTACTATAAACCTTTATAAATGTTTCGGTAGCAGTACCTAAACCTTAATAAATAGGGGTTTTCTTTGACGCGCCGCCTCGCCACTCTGTCTGTCTTGCAGATTGTTGCACATTATTACAACTCAGTATTGGTTTTTATTTCCGATCGGAAGGACACGACTGTGTAAGTCGGACTAAGCCGTGTGCCTGCCTACCTAAGGTTTTATTATCTTTCTTCTTTAAGATTTTCTTTCTTTAATAACTTTTTCCTTTTCCTGTTTTAGTTTACCAATCTCTTTCTTGTAACTATAACGAAGTCTTCTTATTAACTTATCCTTCTTTTGACACCGTTTGCAGTTCATGTTAGACACCTCTACTGATTGGTGTGATGGCCCTTCTAATGGGTCTTGTTCAGCTACATTTTCTTCTCTATCACTTGTTGGAGGTGAATTATCAATCAGCATCTGTTGTATTACCTTTTCCTTTTTCTTTTTCTCTAAATAACGATTACTATTTTCTTTCCATTTTTTTCTTTGAAGTCTTTTTTCCCTTGGTGTCATTTTAGCAACAGATTTTATTTTATTTTGTTCTTTTCGTTTCAAGTATCTCTGTCTCTCTTTTTCCTTCTGAATTGCATATTTCTCGGGATCGTTCGATAATTTCCTCGTACTTTTTCCTTTTATGCAACCTTGCTTGAGCAAGCTTTTCTTCGCGAGTTTTTTTAGTTTTCGTTTTAGCCATACTTGTTTCCTGAAATGGATAATATTTGTTAGAAACCCTGTAATGAAATCTTATATCTTATTATTAGTATAATAGTGTTGAATAGTGAATAGGATATCACATAGAATAATATGAAAAATTCATTACCTTCATTTTAGTCTCATTACCCTCACCTTCAAAGCTGAAGGTAATCGATGGTAATGAAAGTGAGGGTAATGAATTTTTCAAACTATTTTTTATTTTACTCTGCAATTAATCGATTACGGTACATAATGATAATAATAAACGTGAACATACATTATAACAATTGCCTTAAGACTAAAAGTATGAAAAAAACACAACTACTTACGTCAAAAATCCGCTGAATGTAATGAAACCGAAATTGGTTGAAGCGCGTAGTTGTCGAACTTTTTTAAAGGTCGCGAAAAAAATGGCGCGCGTCCTGCCCCGTTTGTTGTTGCGGGCCGACTGACCGGCAAGTGCGGAGGCGGGAGGGGGTGCTCGATCCAGGGACGATGTAATATACAGCACGATGTTTGATATTTCAAGATAGGCTGAAGGTAATGTAATATGTTTTTCGACAAATTGTTTTTATCACAATGTATTAAAATAATAACAATATTATATCTTGCAAAATCAAAATTCATTTCCTTATGATGTACTTGAGGTTCCTCAAGTAACAATTCGCAGCATAAACCTCTACGTATAATTTAATAAAAATGTTTTTCTAACTCGTCGCATCAAAGACACGGAGGGTAATGAAATTTAAGCAACTAAAATATTATTTTGAGTCATTAACTCGTCATGACCATGTAGGAACCCTCGGAACCTCCCTTGAAGGTTACGTGCTTTAGTAGGCAAGCATTGAACATTATTATAACCACGTAAGTCCCCGCAGGACTTCCCTTGAAGGTTATAACTAAACACAACCGTGTATGCCCCCGCGAGGCATCCCAGAGGTTGTTTAAATGTTCCTAGTATGGTGATCGTAGACCGAGTGCGCCCCCGCAGGGCGCCATGTAGGTCCGCCATTTTGTTGCACTCGTAAATTTTACGTATGTATGTAATTCAGATATATTCATATAGATGTTATGTACAATTAAATGTAACATACAAAAGATGACTTTAAGTAAAATAAAAGGTACGAGTTTTACAAAACATGATTACCTTCGTCACTTGAATCAGAGTCCGAGCTTAATTTTCTAATTTTCTCCTCCAGCTTCTTGATTTTCCTTAGTAAATGTTCCCGAGATTTATCTCCATGCTTTCTTTTCCCCATTTTTTTTAAGCAAATCACACTTAAAAGAATAAATTTAAAGGAAAAGAAAAAACATGTGACGCGTTGTTGACATAAAGAACGAATGAACCATAGAGTTACAGACTAGTGAGTGGCACGCGTGCTAGTGATGTTCGCTCTTCGCTTTGAATATGTGGTGCAAATGGACTAAACGGACGGGACTGCACTATCATGTTTCATCATACGAGGAGGAGACGACAATGTAGCACTATCATGTTTCATCATACGAGGAGGAGACCACAATGTAGCATAATCAATTTCAAATTCAGCCTGCGCAAGACTTGGTAAGTTTGACCTTTTAAGAATGCAATTTATTGAATTCCAATTTGTTTCAGGTTTTGAGTTTTCTATTCTCCGTAATTTTTCATGTTTTTTTGGCCAAAACAAAATTCCATTATTTACCCACTCGTGCGGTACTGCAGTCAATAGAGGCCTGCCTCTTTCTATAGTCTGCACTATTTTAAAGGGCATAGTTTAAATAGCTAATCTGAAATGTACGAAAATTCCGATTAAACAATGTAGATTTATCACTAGCATTTTATTAAAACGATATCAACAAATTGTATCAAACTAACGACTTGAACACTACAATGTACCTATACGAACTATTTTATATGTAATGTAAATTTAGTCTAGATATTATTACTTCTAATGTAAACAAATGTGTGGAACCACACGCGTGTCGCTAAAGGTAAGGTCAAACTGAGTCCACACACGCAACGTATGCGACGCAACGTCGGAGAGTTGGTGTGCACACTTGTCCCGTGTATGCAACGCATATTGACATCAGACGCTGTTGTAATTTCTTCAGGTGTACAATGTTTTCTGATTCTAAAAGTGAATATGAGGACGATTTATTACGTTTGTTATTTTTAAATGTATATTTCCGCGCCAGAAAAACAAAAAAAAGAGTTAAGAAGAGGAGATATTGGGTTCATGAAATAAATAAAGAAAGAGAAAATGCTGGTGAATACCATACATTATTAAAAAAATTGCTATGTAATGAAGACAGATTCATTATGTACTTCCGCATGTCTAAAGCACAGTTTGAGGAGATTCACAATATTATTGAATGTGACATAAAAAAAGAACATACACGTCTTCGGAAGCCAATTAGTACCAGAGAACGACTAGCAGTTTGTCTACGGTATGTATTATCTGTTTTTCATTGCAGAGATAACTATGATAGGTACTATAAAAAAATACAAATAATAATGGTTAAGAATGTTTTTATTACATATTGATATTTTCGTAATAATAGCGAATATGATGATAGAAACGAGTGAGGTCGACACCTCACTCGTTTCTTCATTATCATTAGCCGCTTCTGATGAAATTTGAGTATGGGGCAGTTCAAGTGAATAAGGCGGGGAAGAATATTCCACATCATTAGCCGCTTCTGATGAAAATTGGGTATTGGGCAGTTCAACTATATAAGCTGGGGAAGAATATGATGTGCGGGGTTGTACCAAACTATCAGAAGTAGAATTTACATTACGGTGATTTAGGCTTCTTTTGTCACTTCTAATAGTAATTGGTGTTTTCAAAATATTTTGTTGTGACTCCAGTTGTTTGATCTCTGCTTCACTTATAGCTTTAAGCAAATCCATTTTAATTCGAATTTGATCCAGTCTTGGGAGTTTTTTCATAGTTTTGCTCATACTTAAAAATAATGTATCTAGATCATCCAGTTCCTGTTTTTTATTTCTATTTTCTTGAGAGCTTTTCATCATTTCCATCATATCAGCTAAGTAATTATCAGTACTACAACTTGCCTTTCTTTTATATGATGTATTCGATGTAGGAGTACTGGTGCAGGATGGAATGCTTTCAGGGGATGGTTGACTTCCAGAGTATGGACTTTCCGGGGATGGAAGAGGAGAATTTTCATGAGACACACTAGTATCTAGGTTTCCTGTCGTATTTCGGCCCTCCAAATATGGCTTCAAAAATGACATTTGTTCTTCAAACCGCCAAGGCGCAATTATTTTTCCCGCTTGGCCACTTTTCTTTTGACGCCGTTTCATAGCAATTACGCAACGTATTCCAATTTTCTTCACACTTGTCAACTGCAACAATAAAGATAAAATTCTGTAGTCCTATTTTTTAAGAACTTTTATTATATGTTATAGATTCCTGGCTTCGGGTAATTCATTTCGGAGTATCGGATTTAGTTATCGCATGAGATTTTCTACTATACGTACAATAGTGAAGGAGGTTTGTGAAGCGATTTGGAAACATCTTGGTCCTATTGTGTTGCCGCAACCAACAGAAGTTATGTGGAAATAAGTAGCAAATGATTTCAAACGCTTTTGAAATTTTCCAAATTGCATTGGCGATCTGGATGGAAAACACGCCAATTAATGGCGGCTCAGATTATTGGAACTACAAAGGTCAAAATTCCATTGTTTCTTGGCTTTGGTTGATGCCCATTACAAATTCATAGTGGTAGACGTCAGCTCCTATGGAAGAAATAGTGACAGAGGTATTTTTGAAAAATCGACACTAGGTAAATTATTAGATCAGAAGAAATGAAACATACCAGAAGATCAACCTCTTATGCCAGGATCAGAACCATTACCGTATATTTTAGTCGGTGATGAAGCATTTCCGCTTAAACATTATTTACTAAGACCTTACAGCAAAAATGCTTTGCTTAATAATGAATCCAATAAAATTTTCAATTATCGACTGTCTCGCTCCCGAAGCCATGATACCAATAAGGTATATAGAAGGCTGCATTCTCGGACAGCCCTCCTTAAAGCTTCTCCGTGTGTGAGAATCCATATCTTGACTTCAGCCATGTCTTGCAGTTCCCTGCAACGGATATCCATGTTGCTGACAGGGTTGTGTTAGTGGACATGATGCCAATCTTCTTGCAAAGATTGACTCTATCAGTTGAGGCAAGAATTTTCGAGTTGTAAGAGTTATTTAAATACATCCTTGCCTTTTCCATCTTCGCATCATTAGTTAGTTTGTTCCAGTCTCTATTCTTGGTATTTATCATGTCTGAGGTCTTGATGTATGGGACCATTATGACATCCAGGGCCATGTCTAGATGGTCCTCTGACAGTGTGTCGGGAAGAATGCTAGCGCAGGCCTGATGTCTGGCTGCCAATGGGAACTCATTGTGGATTCTCCTTACCTCATCAACGTCAACAGCCATTGGCAGGGCATGATCATGTAGAATCTGACAAACCGTTTCAGGGAAGCAGGCTATCATCCTTGACAAAGTGACAGCTGCATAATCTCCTTCTACACTATTCTTAATCTTGAGGTTTTTGACAGCCAGCAGGAACTCCTTCTGAAATTCGGCATTCTTCAAGAAGAGTTGTAGAAAACGCAATCGGGATATTAAAAGCAAGATGGCGGGTATTTCAAAGGCCTATTCAGGTACAACCAGAAGTGGTGGATAAAATAGTTCTAGCAGCATGCTGCCCTTCATAACTATTTGGGCACAACTTTTGAGTTACAAGGTGAAATATCTACAGAACCTACAACACAACGATACTTAATTACATTGGATGGCCTTAGGAGGAACCACACGCAATATGCTTACAGCATTAGAGAAAAATTCAATCAATATTTTGTTTCACGCGAGGGTTCGGTGCCATGGCAATTAAATATGGTGATAAGAGGAATGCAAAGTACACAAAACGAAAATGATTATTTGCTAGTAATAGCTACTTGAAAATAATAAATAGCATTTACTAAATGAAAGTTGTCTTTTATTTGTCTGACTTTTAAACCCTAAAATAGTAGGTACTTATAAATAACTAAAAACTACAACGCTGTTCATTTACTTAATACAGTATAATACAAATACATACCTACATACAAAAAACATACATACTCGTACATACAATAACGTCACGCCTTTTTCTCAGAGGAGTAGGCAGAGACCACGACATACAAAAAAAAGACGGGTTGCTATGAATTTGAGTGATTGTAAAAATAATTTCATTTCACTTATAAACAGGCGATGTGGCGATGAAATTTTTAAATTCGTCGCAAACGGTTTTCCTCTTTGCAGATCCACCTTGTCGCTATTCAGTGTCGAATAGCTTGTCCATTCTGGATATAATATCCGCCGTCACAGCCGCTTCAGCAGTTAATTCACCTGTAATAGACCATCATAATTATGTCATTTTTATTATGATGATTTAAAATATAAGAATGTATCAATAATAATATAATCATCCTTCCAGGGGACTAGAACCAACTTATCGGATGGGGTAGGCATGGTGATGCCTTCCAACTCTATGCGCCACATTTTTTCTCTTAATTGTTGGGTTAAGATAGTAACACATGGGCAGTTTTCAAGTGTTATTGTGAAAGGGCGGTTCTTTGGTCTCATGTAATATCTTGCTGTTTGAGTCTCAATAGCAATAATTGTAGATAGCAGAGATCTCTCATCTATCCATGTTCCTAATGATGCTCCTTGGATGGATCTGGATGTTGCGAATTTTCCTATTACTTTCTCCCTGACGCCTATATTGGAGAGCTGCCATAGCTTGCAGAGGAGTTTGGGGTTGGTGGGTTTTATGGAGAGAAGATCTTGTTTGAGCCTCTCCTCCTCAAAGTCGGCAACTGTGCCAAAAACAGCTGCCAGATCTTTATTCTTAACTGGGGAGACCTTCCTTCAATTTCCTGTGAAACATGTTTTCGGGCTGTGGGGGGGTGTTCAAAGGGATACTACCTGGGCCTTTAATTAGTTGAGTATGGTCCACACGTTGGGGGCAAGTAATGTCCAACAGTTTGAAGACACATGATCTAAATTGTGGATTTTTCATGAGATGCTTTATAGTGCTCAGTCCTAAACTTAATGTATCTTGAGTTGCCTTTAGCGCAAATTGAGGAAATAGATCAGTGGGGTAGGGGAAAAAGGGGTAATGGGAGTCACTTAAGCAAGAAATTAAATAAAACACAAAATTTTTGTATAAACTTTATGAAAATCAACACTTAAGATAGCATTATTATTAAACTATCAGTCTCAATTAGTTTCATTACCTTTGGAATGATAAATTACTAGCAATCAAACTTTAAAAAAAAATCAGCTTTGACCACAATTGTCCGCACATGAGGGTAATTATAGTCACTATGCGGACAATGGTAGTCAGACCACCCCCTAACAATTATCACATACATATCCACGTGGTGATTCCCACCCAGTGCAGTCTTGGTGTGCCCACAATCCGCAAGAGGTGCACCTGTACCATAGTTCGTTATTGCGACCAAATTCGTCGCATACGAGGCATTTATTTAAATCATCGTCTTCGTCGTCATCGCAAATCTTGTTAAGACTGATGTCTGAGTCCGAAGAGCTGTTTGACTCCTGCAGCACGCGCCTTTTGGCCTTATTTGCCACTTGTTTATTCCTATAGCTTAGCCTAGGTTTCCTAGGTTTATTCCTTTTTCCACCCTCCAAAAACGGCTAAAGCAACAAAATCAATCAGAACCACGTCTCGGAAGACTTGAAAGGCTGTTGTAAATATTTTTTAATATTGTCAAATCGAATTCGTCTAATTCGAAATCGGAGTTTAATTTTAGATCGATTAAAACTTTTAAAACACAATCCTTTAGTTTCAAAAAGCGTCCAATCATATCAGCCATACTGCTCCATCTTGTCTTGCAATCTAGTATTAATGTCATTTCCTTTTTATGAGTTTCAATGACATATTTTTGTAACAAATCATTCTTTGTAGGGGACTTACGAAAAAGTTTGACTATTTTTCTTACTTTATCAATGAGGTTTTTGTAAATAAACTCAGGTCTTTCTGTTTCGAGCAATTGTTATTCAACATAATTCAAAGCATCGTCACCGCCTTGATGACTAGAATTGTCACCTTCACTGTCAGTTTCTAATGTTTCAATGTGAGGATTTAGCGGTGGAACAGAAGAAAAGGTTTGCTGAAATTGGTATTGATACAACACGTCTATAACAGCTAGCTGGATGCCATGCACCAGACAGAGCTGATGGTGGCCTTCAAAACTTTTTCCCATTTTAGTCATCACATTGGCACCATCTGTAGTAAAAGCTATAATATCTTCATGTAAATTAAGGCCAAATTCTTGAAGTCGTTGTTTTAGGTATTGGATACCTACATCTCCTGTCATGGAGCCTCATATCCTGACTAATCCTAGGTTCGTGTAACCGCTTTCTAAATTTTTATTATGTACATTAATGTTCATGTACCTCTTATTATTAGTTGCTGTATATTCATCAAAAGTCAAAGTAAATCGTTCCTGATCACGAGTCTTCAAAGTCTTGAACTGCGTTTTTATTTGATTTTTTAGATCATCGCTTTTCTTTTGTACTATATGGGTTATAGAAGCTGGTGAAGTCGGTAAATTATAACCAGAATTCTTAAATAGTCTTCGCATATCTTCCGATGTGCAAAACTTACTCAAAGGGATACCATCCAAATCCTTGAAACAACTAATTCCATTGAATGAGAACTTTGAAAATAGTCTGAAACTCGAATTTTCTTTCGTACTGGTTCATCTTGTACTGCTAATTCTGGTGACACTTTTTCTTTTGATGTTGAAGGTTGTGGGTTTTCTATAGTGGATGGCTTTGATGATGAAGCTGCGCTTTTATGCGTATTTGATTTATGTATTGAGCGCATATGAGTGCGCAATCCGCTAGTGGTTCCACCAACAGTCTTTATGATTTTATTGCATAGGTTACACTTTGCAGTAAGTCGATTTTCAGCGGCAGTGAAATTATCCCATATGCCAGTAGTAGTACGTTTCCTTAAAAAAATTTTGTATGTTTTCGAATCTGACTTTTCTGGAGTCGACCTAAAACAAAGAGAAAACCTTTATGACCTTCTGTTATTTATTTACTTTTATACCTCTGCTAACAACTAAACTTACACTTTCAAATGTATAGTATTTAGTCAGGTTTAGGATAAATACCTACATTGAAATTGTCATTAATCTATAGGTATGCGATAACGCCGTGTTTGCCGTGCACTACAACCAGAATTCGGGAGAGATTAGTAGGCAACTATTCTGCCGTGATAACGAAGAATGCAGTAATCGCAAAATGGCGGTTTCGAGATAAACGCGGGAAAGACATTTTTACATATTTGAGGAAGATGTATGTATTTTATAGCCATTCAAATATATCAGTAAAATAGGAAAAAATAAAAGCTTTTCAAAGATAATTATCTTATATTTCATAAAGAACAATGCTCACAATGTATGGGGAAAAAACCCAGGCCCGGCGCAAATAAAATGTATCTCAGATTTTAAGTATTTATATGTGACATAATATTCAGTAGGGGGCATTACCAAAATCTTTTTTTAAATGTCATAAATTGCTAGTTGTTTTATGTAAGGAGCTTCAAAAATGTGATTTTTTTTAAATTATTTCTTTCTTTACTCTTATTCTATAAATGACATTTAGGCATCTATTTTGACAACGCCATCTACATTTTGTGCAATGTTAGGGTAAACTTAATAAAAAACAAGAGTAGGCAAATGAAATTATTTTATTATTGTACACATTATTGGTTCTCTAAGTCTATGATTACATCTTCCAGAGTGTATCCGGGATGATTAAAATCATTTTGATGTCTGGCCCAACCCAAGTAATACAGTACACTCATAATATGGGCGCAGCTACTCAAAGTTCTTTTGCCATGTATACAAGAGCAATAATGCTCTGAAATTGCATTAATACCGGTTTCTCTTCTATACAAAATATATGTATAGTAAGTTCTGTTCCTTACATGCCGCGATTGTATACGGCATCTTATTAAAACACCGCTTTCGCCATTAATTGTTACGAGCACCGGATGTCTATATACTTCAATTTCGTAGACACCTGTTTGTTTAATGTGCTCACTGCAATAGGAGCGTGCTATTTTACAGTGATAAGTGCCCACAGCAAACAATATCAACTCTTCTTGGGAAAGTCTGGGGAAATCTTCCAACGTCTGGTCATTTGCTTCCAAACGAACAAATGCGGCTCTATGTCTGTTTAAATTGTGCTCAATGACGTAGTCTGCCAAAAGGTTTGGCTTGTGCACATTCCTATTTATAATATCAACGAATTGTTCAGTATATTGACTGTCCTCATAGGGTTCTTGGAAGGCATTGATAAGCGCTGCGGCTATCTTATAGTCAGTCATTGTTGAGGGCAATGCTCGATTAAATACTCTGTATCTAAAAATCTTATAATCACGTTTAAACCGTCCATTGATTGTCTCTACGACCCAGCGGCATAAGGTGACCAGCCTAGATTTATTGGCTTCTTCACATGTCAGCTGGGTTTCACCACGTCTTTTGGTCGGGGGCATGTGCACGTCATAACCATATGTTTCTAGAAGAGGAATTGCGTCACGGAATCCCCTGTCAAGAATGAACGCATCGTTTTGTTCAAGATAATAATTAATCGGTGCTTCTTCGTATGGGCCATCATGATTTTGTAAAATCTGCTGCATGATGGAAGCATCAGAGGTCGAAGCTGAGTATGGACCTGTAACGTCTATAATATGTCCATCACCGCAGACCAACATAAAAGGTTTTATCAAATTGGTATACTTATGGAGGCTGTAGCTATTCCTTTGGAAAAGGAAATTGGAGCTTTTTTGGATAAAAATGTAACCGCCGTCACATATTATCAACGCTTTTGTTGATTGGTCATTCCCAAAGATGTAATTAGGGAGAATTCTGTTTCTTTGGATTACTTCTTCTCTGCTGATATGATCCAGGCCCAAATGCAAAGGAACGAAATCATTGTAAAGACATTCTCTCACCAGCGCGACTTTTCGGTCTATACTTTGCCGAGATGTATTAAAAGTGGTTGCCAATCTAATACTGGGTTCACCTGTTCTTATTTTAGAAAGGTAAATGCCTAAGTCTTTTCGAGCAGAACTAGATCTCCGAGACAAGGTCGGTACTTGTGACAATAAAGTATCAAATTGTTCATGACTTAAGCCAGTCCAGAAATGTAAATCTTCTTGTGATATTTCGTTTATATTATCAAAATCCAATTGACATCTATTTTCCAGTGCTAGCGTATAGATATTCACAATATCTTTAAAAGTATCACTATTAAAATCTGTTTCACGATGTGACACATTATGAGGCATGTCTTCCAAGGATGTATTTCTCAGATGGTTTTCACAAATCCTTGCGAGCGGGGGTATGTATAATCTATAATAACTAAGTAAAAATACCTTAATCGAATTAGGCATTTGTCGGAGTTGCATGTTGCCACAATTCTCCATCATACAACGACGGGAAGTGTTGGCCGCCCTAGTGAAATCTGGAACTGTGATTGCGGCACCTCCAGCTTGATGGATAAGAGCAGCTGGTGGTTCAGGATCAGGACGTAAAGAATGGTCGATCCTATGCCAACAAGGATGGCATATTGACCTCGATCCATCGAAAGCTACCTGTAACATAGAATTAAATATTTTAGTAAATAACGTCGACAATGATGTGGTGCTAGCGATTAATATTTTTCCGCGGTCGATTATCTATGTTATCTTTTTATTCATAGCTATATTTAATGTAATTATTATTACATATCTGAGTACCTATACAATATGCAACCTGAAAGCAGGTATACTTATCGTTTTATTATGAAAAGTAAGGGGTTTAATAATAATAATATGTGGGGACATCTCACACACGGCCATCCGACCCCAAACTAGGCAGAGCCTGTACTGTGGGTCTCGGACAGCTGATATACATACACAGATATATAAATAGATACATATATAAATAAACAACAACCAGACACAAGGCAAACACAAGTGCTCATCACACGAATGTTTGCCCTGGGTGGGATTCAGACACGCGACCCTGTGCGTCGGAGGCAGTTACACTACCACCCAGGCTACAGAGCCGGTTTATTTATGTTATGACTATACATACATACCCCTTGCTTTTCATAATAAAAAATAAGTAGGTACACCTGCTCTGCTTTCAGATTGTATTTGTAGGTACATATACACAGATGTGAAATATACACAGAATGTTTAATACCCATGCATAATTATCATATTGACTATTTTAATACTACATAAGTACACGTAAATAATTATATATCTTACCTCTTGTAGCGGTTGCAAATTCTGGAAAATACGTTCAACGAAGTCTCTCCGGGATTCGAAAAAACGCTGTGTCAGAACGTGTCTTCGAATACCTCGGTATAACGACCGATCACACACAACACACCTGTTCATGTTCAAAAATAACTAATCGCGAAGCTTATCCAAGTCCAAAGTAATGCCAAAGTAGTATGCAGGGTTATAAGTTCACAAAAGTCGATTATAAACAATGAAGCGCACAGATCTCAACGAAGTATAACGAAGGACTGCGCCTGCGCATTGGTCACGTGGCGTGAGCGAGACTTCACAATGAGTGACACTCGGCCGGTAACTTGATAAGGTACGAGAATACAGGGAACCTATAAGTGCGAGTGAAATAGCAGTTGACTCTTAGTTCGTTTTTGTAGCGAGCGACGACGACGGAAAGGTATTGAGTGAACAAACAACCGGTTTAGTTTAGTGCGTCTCCGCCTTGCAACAACCACTGAGAATATTATAATGGTTAGCGTAGTATGTTAAAATATATGTATATACATATTTCCATTAAATAATTCTATTCCAATTTAGAACAGATAACTTAAAAAGTTCAAAAACAAGTAAATCATTGTTCGTATCCATGACAAAATTTAAATGTACATTAAAATTAAAACAATAAAACACAATTATATAATATATGGACCAGAACCACACGTCAGCCTAGTCAAATAACCCGCCCCTAACTGTTCCCGGCGCAAAGGTGCCCAAAACGCTTGCTGCATTGCCACAAAAATTGCAATTCTATTTAAAAATTACTTTTACGAAAAAAGGATTAGCAAAATATTACGTTTAAAAACGAATTTTTGGCTATATTTTTTTTTAGTATGAAAGTACTATTTTATACTAAGAATTTGAGATATGTACCGTTTGCGCCGGGGCCTGGGTTTTTTTTGAGCATTATCCTTTGTATTTCCATTAATAATGCGTATTATTGCGTTTAGCTTTAGCATCAGGCCTTGTGGAAACCACAGGATACTAAGATTAAATGCAGCAATTGCGCTCATTACTGCATTATGGTCTAGCGCATGTTGATTACTGCATTATTGCTAAGTATTAAATACCGCTTTTTAATGTCCGGGGCTAAGTAGATGTATACCTAATATCCTCTTACAAGGATTTTAAAAGTTTGCTCTATGGTTTAAACCGATTGCGGGGATATTAAAATTAAACAATTTGTAGAAGAAAATTAAGCTTTATTAAGACAACATTCATATTAACATCAGTTAGACTGACACATATATTTATTTAATAGTAGGAACAATATTAGATTAATCTCTAAGTAGCAACAATATTTTCTATATTACCTGCTTAATTGTAAGCGTTTTCTCAATATATAAAGTAAATAAGACTGCTTCAATCCTAGTTCTAATAGTATTCAGTCTTGGATAACTTAAAAGCAAACAATTTGGTAGGTAAATACGTACGTAAACTAGGTATATCATGAAATGGATATCAGATACACATATAACTTGAAAATAATAGTTATACATTCTCATAACAAATTACATATCTTTTTTTAATTACTTCACTCCTAATCATATATTTAACAGTCTTTTAGGACATAATAATAATAAAAAATGTGTTTATCTTAAAATAGACTACATTTTGTCCTACATAATGAGACTATGTACTATTATTTAATTATCACAGAAGTAGGCTCATCGTTACATAAAGGCATATTCTTAATCCAAACATTAAAATAAAATTTAGGTAATCAATACCCATAAAAAAACTAATATTATGAACATAAAAAACATAACTCCTATAAAAACAATAAATCTTATGGAAGAGTAAAAAATATAATTATTCTTGAGGCTCTCTAGTTTCAGTGAGATCTACAGACTCATCGTTAACAGGGAGGTTTTCCCAAAATAACAGTCTATTAGGAGGTATTATATCACCTAGTTTTCTTATTATACCAGTCTTCCTCTCTTGAGTTATTCCCCGTGCGTTCTGGTTTCTCTCTGGTTCCGGTATTGCAGATTGTTTTATTAGTTTGGTTTTCAGAAAATCTATTTCTATCATATTGTTGTCATCATGGCTCGTCCTAGCAAATAGTTTCATGCTGTTTCTTAGTACCTCGACACAAACAATATCTTTTAAATATGTTCTCTCTTCACATTTTTTCAGTTTATATTGTGAAGAGTGATCTTTGTATTTGTAGAAATCACTTATTTCCATAGGTTTAACATTAACTTTTCCCGAGTTTGCTAGCTGTACACAATCTATAAAATCCGAAAAATCATATACTTTCTTTGCTTTTTGGAGCTGGTTTTCGACCTGATGATGGAAATTATCTGCAGACATAAATGTATGCCCAGGTTCGAAATATTTTATTGTGATTTTAGTTGCTCTAATTAATTGGCTATTTATAATCTGTACCAGAAAAGTGAAAAATGCCCAATTTTTGTTTTGGCTAGTGCAGTTGTCTGTCCAAACAATGATTTCATCGCAATCACGTTTACTTTCGAAAAAAGATCTGTATGTACTAATAATGTCTTCCTGTTTTCTGCCAGATACTGCTTCATGCCAAACCGCTGCGAAAGGTTTTTCTTTACTAGAGCCCAAAGGCACAAAACTTTCGTTAAACGCTATAAGTCTCGGACAAAACATTACAACTTTAAACATGTCTAGTCTGGGTAACATAATGACCTTTTGCAAATCAGCAGAGTAGTAACATTTTGAAGATCCTGAGCTATTCATAGATTGTATTACATCTTGTTGGTAATAAGTTCGTGCTTTTTCAAATTTTTCTCGATGGATCTGGTATGTAGTACAATCAGTACAATGTTCTGTATTTTTGCATGAAATTTGATGTAATTTGAAAGTTTCACATTGTTCGCACTCTTCATTACCTAACTGGGCAAAAGATATGTTCATATCTTTTTTTAAGATTTTCCTGTAGAGATCATAAGATACCTTAAAATTTGGATTCTTCTCCATAAAATCTGTATGCATCATGGTTGCAGTCAAATCACTTGGAAGATATCTTCTATTTGGGGCATGTGCACGCCTATAATGTGCAATGGCTGGTTTAAAACTCTCGATATGCTGTTTGATCGTTTCTCTGTCCAATTGTTTTGAATTACCATGTTTCCCGCGTCGATCCCCTTGAGCTTCAGGAAGCTTTTTCAAAATGTCAAGCACACGTCTATCATTATTTTTGTGGTATCCCAGAGTCGTGAGAAAGAATATTTTACAAACTTCCTTCTTCTTATTGTCTGTTTCAAAAAAATATGTATACGTGTGCGTCCGCATCATCTGGCTATCTTTAATACGTCTTTGTACTTCTTTTTCAGTAACCAACGACTTTACATATAAACCCTGTGCTTCATAATTTAACTTCCAAAATGTTTCATTTATGCATATGCGTTCTAATTCCGTAAAAGAAGACATGCATTTCTTTGTACAGGTTTCGTTGCAACCAGGTTTTACCGTCATTTTATCTAGTTTTCTCTTTTTCTTCTCTTTTAATCTTGTTTCTAACGATTCCACAAATTTGCGTCTCATTCTTGGTTTGCCTGATTTAGTTTTTTCCTGTGAAGTAACTTGTTCTATATTATTTTCGGACTCCATATTTACAACATGACTGGATTCAGTTGTAGGTGTGTCATGATACAAATTGTTATCTTGGGGCTCTTCGTTTGTCAAAATCATTGAACTAGATGCAATAGGAATCATTTCACAGGGTTCTTTGGTTTCAAATGTTAGATCTGTTAATGATATATCCATCAAAGAACTTGGTAACGTTTCATCACATAACAGACTAAATGATTCATCTCCCTGGTTTGAATTAAATTCTGTAGAAATAGAAGGTTCTGTTTGACGATCCGATTTACCCAGCACCATGTCTAACATGCTTCTTCCGCGGGAATTTTTGACAGACATTATGAAGACAATGTTCTGAAATACATAAATAATAAATGTACATTAAGCAGGAAAAAAAAACAAAAAAAACACGTAACAAATCGAAACACGTCACGAAATATACGTATACTAATACCTAAAATCTACTATAAACTAACTACCTAATCGGAACTAGATTTGTCTATAGATACCTAAAGTTACCTACCTTTCTGTTAAAAATATGAAATACCTACATATCAGATAGCTAACTTTACCTATCTGTTAGAAATATTAAGTACCTTCATATTACGATGTTCTTAATAATTCTATCAGTTATGTAACTTTAGTTATCCTGTAGGTATACGAGTATGTAAACAAAGTTGCAGAGTATGTATTTAGTTGTCGTTGTAAGTTTTAGTTTAAGATTTTATTCCTACAATTAAATTATACTTCTATATGATAGATATTAACCCTTAGCGATAATGTTAGATACTAAAATGTATCTTTTCCCTGTATTTATAGGTTATAATAAAACCAAAATCTGACTGCCGCGTCAGATGATAGCTTTTTTATTTCAAGGTCCTGATGCTCTATAATACACTATATATAAAAGCAGACTATAATTATAAAAACTTACCAAAATTTCGTTCCATTAAAAAACAACAGCGCGCGGGATCAGCACACGTGCCGCACGTCTCACTTCGCCGAACGATGACGACCACAGACTACAATATAATATAGGGTATAGACAGGAAGCTCTCTTATTTTTCTGTTGACAGCACAAAGTCGCCATCTAGTTGTCAGCTAACCAAAACTATTACTTACAGATATGGATATAGATAGGTACGTACAGTTGTAGATATAGTAAATTCGAGTAAAATTTTTACTTTGTCGTATAAATTATTGTTTACTAATAATGCTAAAACGATTATGTAATTATTATAAAAACCTAAGTAGTAAACAATAATTTATACGACAATGTACAACATTCAGATTTTTGCCGGCATTTAAGAAGGGTACAAAGGTTTATGTAAATGAAAAATAACTCGGAATTAAAGATAAAAACAGTTTATTCTTTCTAAAATCTTATGTAGGTTATATTAAACATTTACTAACGTATTGTTTATTCTTATTCGCTTCCTCCCTTTATTTTTGGAGTAGTGCCTATGAGCTTTTTCCTTCATGGGGTCATTTTTATCCCAAAAGGTTGATTTTCCAGTAAGGACACTGTTGGTCTCTTTGCACCAATTATTAATAAAAAACTTTGTCGTTTTATTTATTAGAAAATTTGATAACTCGTTTTTATGCATTTCACAGGACAGAAACTTTAAATTTAAATTTATAGTAATAATTAATTGAATATATCTACAAATATTATTTTTATTGCAGCATTCTTTTAATATCTCTAAACAAATGTGTTCTACTTGGGCAAAGAAATTAAACAGCGCCCTAGTAGGATAGCACAACCACTTTTTATTTTCATAATCTTTTAATTTTATATATTTATGAAAATTTAAAATATTTTCTTCTTCTAAATCATGCCTGCAGGTGGCACAGTTTTTGTACACATTTTTTTTTGCCAGTTGTGCTATCCAGCCACTGCAATAACCAATTGCTGCGCTTTTTTCCATATCCACTGGAGTTTTACTTGATAATAATGCATCTGTATTTAAAAGGTCTATACACATATGAGCACAGTCTATTTCATCTTCACATTCAGTTGTTGTGTAGTTGTCTCCAGGATTTGTTAATAAAGATTTTAGCGACTGGAGACAAACACTGTCATCTTTTTCACAGTTTGATCCAACTGAATGTGAAGATGTCATATTGTTTATTAGAAGTGTCTTAAAAGCACCTTCAAATGCAGACGACGTAGGCATTATATTGCCATGGCCATGAGCTCGAATTGCTCCAAAAAAGTTCTCCAATGGATCCTGGTTGAAATTACGCAGCAATAAGGAATTGATCCCCTTTGAATTTAAAAGATGTACAATCTTTTTAAAACTTTCTATAGTTTTAATCCAACTGGACAAAGAAGGCACTACTCCTTGATTGTTACCATTTACAAATTTCATTGTTTTGAGAATAGGGACACTATAATTCCACAAATTGTGATGTGGTGAAGTTGGGGTAACTGCAGCACGATACTTTTTCCCTTGGCTAACTTCACTAAAACTGCCATTGACGCTGTCAAATAGGTCGTCGAAGAACATTAGGAGGTCTGCTGTCTCATGACTGTCTTTTTCCAGAACTCCCATATCTGCAATGAAAATAGATACTTTCATGAACATATGAGCTGCATAATAGTACAAACAGCTGATTATTTTGTATGAATCAGCTGTTATTTTTTGATATTTCGGGGTTGGTCCTATAGTAATAAGCTCTTCACAGTAGAGAGTAAGACCTATTGTGGGTTTTACCTCTTTTCCGACTATGATTGTATTTATATTATAATCCAGACTAGAGCAGTTGTTTAACTCACAGTTTTCATGATAACAGTCATAAGAGAAGAAGCAAGAGATAAGATTTTAGTACTGAACATGTACAAAAGAGAGTAAATTATGAGGAAGTGCATATGTATCACTTATTTAAAAACAACATTTATATTGTAGAAAATGTTTGCATACCTGCTAAACACCCAAGCCCCACCCCAACTGACTGACTAAACACTTGTGTACAGTGTTTCACCCTCATCTTTGGGATTAAATTGGGTAATACATGAAGAGCAGTCAGTCTCGGCACTAGCTTGACACCTCTGTATGATGGGCACCTATTATACAAGGCCACAATGTGGGACCATTTAGCCGTGCATTCTTTTTCTTTCATAGTGTATTTTAATTTTTTTGTTAATAAGTTATTTCTTATCCCTTTGATGAGGTGAGGTGGATCATATAGGGGGAAAATTTTGTCTTTCCCCACCTTGTAAAATCCTTCCCGGTATTCTTTACCTTTTCTTATAAACTTTTCTTTTGTCTCCTTCAATAATAAGTTAATGGCTGCCACATTGGAAGTGCCTTGGTCACAAATGGTTGCAACAACTTTTAACCCAGTTTCTTGCACTTTTAAAATAATATTTTTAATTTGAGCTTTGAGCTCAATAGTCTTAGTGCTTCCATGGCAATAATAATATGCTATCGGCTGCTTGAATTTTTTAACTATGCCTCTGATCATAAAAACTAGGACGTGATCACAAAATTCTCTTTCAGTTTGTTCTCCATTGTCGACAAATCCAATAATTTTATCATGCTTTTTGTCATACGTAACCGCTGGTCCAATCGCCATCTCATCAAACAAAATTGAACAATATTTGTAATTGTCAGGCAGTTTCGCTACTCTATTTTTTAAATGTTCAAATATTAATTCATTGACACCAGCTTTTACATCCAATTTGTGCAGTAAATTTTGTAATGTTCTTCTACTCGGCAAAACACACATTTGCCTAAGTAAGCGATAAGCCTTAGGCGATGGCTTATACAACGATAAAGCCAAAATTTTTTGATCCAGTGTGAATCTTCTACCAGGTTTTTTCTTGCCACTCTGAGAGACTTGCATTTGGCAGAACATCTTTGCAGTAGCTGACATTTCCGATGACATAATGTTGAATGCTGAGGTTCTTGTCATCTTCTTCGCAAGGTTATATTTTTTCTTAAAAGCCACCTTAGCGGTTTCAGATTTCTTCAGCTGCTTTAAAAGAGATTTATATTCTCTATGTTTTGTTATAGGTACATAAAGACCTGAAAAAAAAAAAATGGCCTGAGTAAACACAATATATATACAGAAAAAAAATTGACAAACTTTTATTAGAAATTCTAAAATAGTTATATGCAACTGTTCTGTGTCTCACTGTTGTGTAATAAAGAGTGATAAAACACAAATGTGGGATTGTCACATGAGGCGAACCCGAGTGTGATAATAGGATCACATGACTGTTTTATTACCTAATTATGTACATTTGCATACAAGTCTCATGATTTAGCATATTGCCAACATTAAAACAACCAGTGTCATAGTAACCTTAAGTTATTATAATCCAAACAAGTGTTATGTGTTGTACTAAATTTCATTATAACACTTCTTTGGATGATGTTATGGTTACTATGACACTGGTTGTTTTAATGTAGGCAATAAGCTAACTGTTCCAGAAACTTTTATAGAAGATTTATAGCATGGGGGTAGATAAATTCATTAATTTGATTGAAATTCCCTTGAGCAGTGAGGCTGAGATCAAATAATAATATAAAGTTGTAAACAATCTACCTTTTGGCTTAGTTGATTTATTTTTAGGGTGTTTATTGTGTCCTTTCCTGCGCTGCCCATGTCCTGTAAATTAGATGTTTATTATGGCAAAAATATTCACAAGTTAATTAACTTGTTTGTAAGTAAACTATGGTAGATAAATTACAACCTGTATAAGGTTCACCTCAAAATTTGATAACTTTCAGTCAGAATATTTGACTCAATCATCAGTCTCAATCTTTTTTCTCAGTTTTCTTTCAAATTACTATAAATTAAGTACATGTTTCTCCTGTTGCAATGAATGATATGATTTTATTAGTTTTATTAATAAATAGCTTCCTTATATTAAATAGTTCTATTATTACTTGTAGCTCAATTTATCTACATAATTATGATAACATACAAACCTCTCAGCTGAACATGTGATGAAGTCTCTTGAACCCCAGATATTGAACATGGGGCAGGCATATCAACAGTTTCAGTAAACATTTGATCTGAAAGTTAAAAGTTACACTATATAAGTTAAAAGATAACATAATTGTTTGATATTCATTAAATTAAATTATTTTCTGAAAGCTTAGGTTACAACTTTGTTGTAGACATAATTTCAAATTTTCTGCTTTTAGCTCACTTTATGAATAAGATACAAACCTCTCAGAATATGAATATCAGATTGAGTCTTTTGAACACCAGATGTTGAATGTAGGGAAGGCAAGGTAGCTGATTCAGTATGTAGTTGTTCTGAAAATGAAACATTTTGATTACCCATCCGCTGTTACTCCGACTCATTGAGTTGACATACAATAGAAAATGAATTGTGTCTCAGTGGTTATGTTTGAAGGTTTATATAAAAACAAAGTATGTAAAAAGATCTATCTAACCTTTTGATATTCTATTCAAACTGCTAGCTACTTCACAACTAAAATGTTTTAATGAAATTAATATATTACCTGGCAAGTACAGTACTGGAATTGCTAATTTGCACAGTCTATTTCTTGGATACTTGTCAATTGCTTCAAAATGTTTATGGCAGACACGTCTGTTGCTATAAACAAATAAATTATCCATTGTAGCTATTTCACCGCCAATTTTTGCAATCCATGTATTGAATTTCTCTGCATTCACATCTGGGTTCGGAAAGCGGTGGAGAGGTATACCTGAGAAACAAAATAGCATGTTATTTTTTTATATCCCAGTTCAATTTATTATAGAAAGTAGGTACCAAGGGGGAAGTTTTGAGTCATTGTTTAAACCATAATAGAGAAAACTTTGACTCATTAGATATATACAATGTGATAGGGGTGGGACTTCTAACCCGTTAAGGCTGAGTACTACATCTAATTTTATCAACAAAAAAAATAATATGGGGGGTTGAACCCCCTCCCCCTAAACTTTTTTTCTCACCAAAACTTGTATGATCTTCGATGTTTTATGAAGACGGGACAGGGACAACAGTAACTTATTACACTAAATAAAAAGTACATACCCTCTTTCTTAGTGACTAGACATCCAGGTACACAACAAGAGTTTTGTGACATGATGGAAGTGCACTCAATGTTCAGTTCACTATTCGCAATTATGGGTCCAAACTGATAAACAGTGCCTATGCTCACTATATAATATTTCACAAAACAAAAACTTCAAGTCTATTTCGAAATACCGACCGGAGGAGGAGGCTCAACTCGACGTGGACCTACGAAACAGACGATGATTGTAACGCGGCACGGCGTCACGGAGGAACGGAGGTTCAACTCAACGTGGTTAGCAGATGCACTTGCGAAACAACCAGAATTTAATTGCAAAAGTAAAATCCGCACGAAAAACGGTAAAACCGGCACTCGCGCGCGAACGGACAATTGCAATTAAAATGTTACCATTGCAACGATAATGAATTCCCATTAGTTAAATGAAGACAAAACACCTTCCAGAACCGTTTAACAAATCCTTAATACTTGATATATGCTTAATGCAGCTTAATTTTTATTTTTTGTCATTTATTAACCAATATTTTGAGTTAATTATTTCATGTCTGTGTTTGTGTTTCACACAATTTCCCGGCATCATGATTATATATTTGTATATGGCAACACAGAATTTTTAATTTGGCTATCTGGCATAGAGATGGCGTTCTGCTCAATAAAAAACCGAAATTATTGTAATGTTCCTAGTTGCCATAGCATGATGACGACGCACTGATTTGCTTCAACAAAACGCGGCACTGTATCGTACGGTTACGATCTCGCGATCTTTTACTACACACAAATGCAGTAATGTGGAGTACTGCGTTTTGGCTTAGCAACTGGTCTATAGATACTAAAATAAAATGTTACAGTAATGGCTATTACTGCACTTTATTTTAGGGCATTCCAACAAATACTGCATTCTTCTTTAGCATATGTTTAATACTGCGCTTTTTCTTATCATTGATATAGTTTTCATGTAAGTACTGCGAAAATCGTTAGCTAAAAAGCATACTTCCGGGAACTTTTTATATGAAATATATTTTTTTACATGTTAATAAACTCCTTGGGATCCCATTTCTTGCAAAAAGTAAAAATCCCAAAAATGTCGATTACTGCATTCTTTGTTATCAGGGCAGTATTGTCTGCATGCACTGCGCGGCTGGACAAGTTTTAAGCATTTCTTTATACTAATAAAGAATGTCAAGCTACCTTAGTCCTAATCGCTGGCTTCCGAGGCTGGTATAGGTATTAGAATTGTCTAAAAACGCAGTTCTAATCAAAGAGTACAATATACTATATGAGATAGAGAGCTAACTTCATGTTATAGGTTATATCGCGCGACAGCAGAGCCGCCCTGGTAGTTGTTCATCGAATTAATCTCTATAGGTGTAGGTATATAGGTAGCTATATTTATAGCCTTTAATGGTATTTTCTTACTTGAAAGGTTAAAATTAAAGTGTATTGTAAAAAATCAGCTAATTTGAATAATTGTGAACTTCAATTAAGCTGTTTTTTTTACAATACACATTTATTACAATAACAAGTGATCGCGTAAATAGCGTAGGAAAGAGAATGGGTATTGTACGGAAAACTTTTAACTATCTTCCGTAGAATGCTAAGATGTAAAAGAGGGTTATTTTGTTAATTATTTATTAGGTAATTGATTACAATCACCTTAAATAAAACAGTACTCTTTACTATTACAGTATATTCAGTAATAAATAATTAATGTAATCATTGGTTTTATTGAGGATTATACAATGAACTCGGCCAGAAATAAACTGACAATTACAATTTATTACTGTTTTGATTTTGGAACAATGATTATCTATAAAAAGCGGTGTTGTTTTTAGATATTCGTTGTTCCAACATTTTATTCACAGAATTATCTTTACGCCGACGGCATATTTATATAAACATATGCAATAAACAATCTTGACATGACTTTTTAACTAAACAAGCTATTAAAAAGTCAGCAAACTTACCAATAAATGTAAGAGCAGTAAACTTACAAATGAAGTCTAAGTAAATGTTTACTTAAACTTCATTTGTAAGTTTACTGCTTTTTAAAAGCAACTTTATTAAATAACCTAAGCTGTCGGGGTATAATAAAATTATGAATTCTAAATAAAGTAGCAAGGGGAAAGAGGAAAGAGAGAATGGGTATCCACCATCTTTGAAAAAACTAAATTCACAATGAGAATTAAATCTCATTGTGAATTTAGTTTTTTCAAAGATGTAACAATTATATTACCCACCGCATTTGAATGAACTATAAAACTACAATAACCATATTACAGAACACTATCTGTAGAAACCATATTATTTTATACCGTCAGCTGCACACCTGTTACTCTTTGTCTTTTTTTTGTTTTATGTTTAATATAATGATTTTGTGCAGCTGTTTTTATAGGGTCACTTTCATCACAGTTGGTGGATTTTCCAGATAGTATTCTGTTGACCTCCTTGCACCAATTTCTTATACAAAAATAAATATTTTTTTTTAAAAGGTATTCTACGAGTGTATTTTTGTGTTCATTGCATGTTAAGAACCCGAAATCAACTATAGCCAATACAATTAATTTCACATACTCTATTATATTTTCTTTGTGACTCATGGTTTTCATTATTTCTATAACAATTACTTCCATGTGGACAAAAATGTCGAAAGCATTTTTGCTAGGATAGCAAAGCCAATTTTTATTATCATACTCTGATATTTTTATAAAATTGTGGAAACTTTGCATTTCTGTACTCTCCAGCTGGCTATTACACGTGACACAGTTCTTGTATACATTTTTTTTTGCGTTTCTCACTAGCCAACCACTGCAATATCCTACAGCCGCGCACTTTTCTACGTCTTTGGGCGAATTGCTTCTTAATAAGGCATCAACATCAATATAAATATTTAGATGCTCTTCTTCTATTGTCATTGCAGGTCTATTTGTTGGCGGTTCTGCAGGACGTTCAACATCAAAGAAGTACTTAAGGTTTTGCAGACAAGTGTTTCTGTCTTTTTCGCAATTCGCCCCTACAGAATGTGCCGAAGTAAAATTATTTATTAAAAGTGTTTTGTATGTGGCTTGAAAGCCTGCAGCAGTTGGCATTATATTGCTGTGCCCATGTGCACGTATTGCTCCAAATAAATTCTCAAGCGGGTCCTGATTAAAATGCCTCAGTAATAGGGAATTTTCTCCTAACTTGTACATATGTGCACACAACATTTTGAACCCCTCTATAGTTTTAATCCAGCTGGAGAGTGTTGGCACCACAGATGCTTTGCCATTTTTATCCACATATGACATAGTTTTTAGGATGGGGATGCTTTCCCGCCATAATTTGTGGTGAGGTGATGTGGGCGTTACAGCTGCTCTATAGATCTTGCCTTCCCTTTGTTTATTAAAACTTCCATTGACGGAGTCGAAGAGCCGATCAAAAAATAAAAGAATATCTGCCGTCTCTTTGGCCGATTCTGGTAGCATGCCAGCATCTGAAAAAGAAAAGTCATCATTTAAATAATGAAATAAGGTGACGACCAGAGACAAAAAAAAAAACAACATATTAAACTATGTGGCATCTTGAACTTGTTTTGTGTACAGATAGAAATATAGTAAATAACCCACCTGCCAGAAAACCAAGGGTTGTGGCAACAGTGCTGCTGAAAACTTGGGTGCAGTATTTGACCCTCATCTTGGGTATTAGGTGTGGCAGCACATGGTATTGCGTCAAATTTGGTACTAGAAGCACACCTGCATAACCTGGGCTTTTCTTGTGTAGTTTTATAATGTGTTGCCATTTGGCTGCACATTTCTTATTCTTCATGACATAAGACAAATCTTTATTGAGCATATTATTTCTAATACCTTTCATAAGGTGGGGGGGGTCATAGAGCGCAAAAATGTTTTGGCCCCCAATTGTAAAATGGCTTCCTGGGTATTCTTCACCTTTTCTTAAATATTCGGCTCTTGTGTCATTTAGTAGAGAATTAATGGCAGCCATGTTTGTCGCACCTTGATCGCAAACTGTTGCCACCACCTTTAGTCCACAGTCTTGCAGATTTTTTATTACATCCACAATCATTTTTTTTAAATTGGATGTTGAGGTACTTCCAGAGCAGAAGGAGTACTGTACTGGTTGTTTATATTTTTTTATGACACCCCTAACCATAAATACCAGTGCATGATCTGCTAGCTGAGGTTTTCTTGTTTCACCATCATCCACAAAGCCTATAATTTTTTCATCTGTCATCTCAACATGTGCTGCAATAGCCATTTCGTCAAATACCACAGAGCAAAACTTGTGACTTTGGGGCATTTTATCAACTCTTTTCTTTAAATTATCAAACATAAATTTATTTATGCCTGGTTTGATAAAAACTTTTTTCAGAAGACAGTGGAGAGTACTGCGTTTCGGTAATATGCATATTTCACTGAGTACCCTGTAAGCCTTTGGGCTAGTCTTATATAATGATAATGCCAAAATTTTCTGGCGAAGAGTAAATCTTCTTCCTCTTTTACATTTTCCAGCTTGTGAGATTTGCATTTGCACAAAAGTTTTGGCTGGTTTCGTTAACTTTTTTGTCAGTACATCTAAAGAAGCATTTTTCGCTAACAATAATCTCTCCACATATCTCTTTCTTAATTTATTATTGCCATGAATTTTGGTTCTTAATTTCTTAATAGTTTGCTTCATCTCCAGTTCGGCCTTTGTCATCTTAATTTCTGAAAGATTTAACCAATTATAAGTGATTAACTTATTTATATTAAATGATTTACAATTTTCAATTATTATTAATTTTTAAATTGGAATAACAAGCTTGAACAAATTTAATCTTGCATGGATAATATATTGATTAATAATTAACACTTCTATATGGATAAATTTAACTAGCTTTTGCCCATGACTCTGTCACTTGAAAACTTACTTCAAGGATCTAATGTTAAAACTTTATGTGTCTAAGAATATTATACATACTTTTTTGCATAGTTTGAGTCTGCATAGATCGTGTTCTTGGGCCCATATCACTTATAGGCACTGGAATCTGGTGCTGCATAGAAGTAGACGGGTGTTCAACTGACATGAAATCTTGTATACTAGGCATGGTTGCAGCACCTAAAACCAATGTTAGAATGTTTTTAAATTCATACATACAGTGTAACATAATTCACAATAAAAAAAATATGCTGCCACTCCTAAAGTTTGAAAAAAGGTATTATGGATGCCGGATAAAACAATGTTCACCACATCAATAACTTCTCTGACCGAGATTCCAACCCGAGATCTATGACATATTATTATCTCTAGACCAAACCAGTTGATAATGATAATAAAAAGAAACATTTTTTTAAGTCACAAAAGTTGCACACAGAAAACAGTAACATGCCAGAAGGCCAATTCTCGTAATTTAAAACATTCAAAATCAAGTCGCAGTCTCACATCTCGGCGACAAACAAATGTCAAAAACTTGTCAAAATGTAGGGAAATTAGAAGTATATTTTGACAGATTGAGACTCAGATCAGACTGTGACCATTCTTAAAATTACGAGAATTGCCCCTCAGATCTTGTACCTCTAAGCAGTAGTCTGCAATCATGATTATGTTTAGGTTTGAAGAGTACAGTAGCTAGTGAAATTACTAGGCGATGAGACAAATTCAGTTTGTATCTGAGGGTGACAAGTACAGTGAAGTGGCCCGCTAGCTTTGAACTGCAAAGTGATTCTGCAGGTGTTATAGGCAAGCATGGTGCTTACCGTCAGACAAGCTATTTCATTGTCTCGTCACTTGTTATTATTATATTTAAAAAATGTTTTACTAACCTATAAGATGCAACATGGGAATAGCAAGAGGAGATAATCGATTTTTGGTGTAATGCCATTTTTCAGGAAAATGTTTATGACACACTCTCCTATTCTTAAATATAAAATTTTCATCCAGTCCAACAATGTTACCCCCTATGTTCATGACCCATGAACGGAAACGTTGCATATCCTTATCTGGATTTGGGAAGCGATGTAATGGTGGACCTGAAATTTTTTGTTATTATTTAGTAAACGTTTGATATTCGGGGAGGCACTAGTATCACCCAGGATTCACCACATAGCACTGTATTTTGAGAGATAAGAATGTAGTTTTTTTTTTTTTTTTTGCCATGTAGGTAGACGTGCCCTAAAACGTCTATTCAACAACTGTTAGAACATGCACTATGTTATTAAGGTTTGTGGGAAAATGAAATATTTATATTTACCATCTGGAAACCTGCTCGAGCAGCCAGGCACACAACAAGCTAGAAATGACATTGTTTTTGGTCACTTTCTAACTATTTGCAATATAATGTTCTGTGATAGATCAGTTCGAGCTCGATCTTTTTCACAATCTACAAAACTCAAATGCGAAGTTTTCACGCTAGAACGGAGGAGCCGCGGACGGTACTCAACTCAACGTTACTAGGGGAGATAACTTTCACACACTCACTTGTATTTTAAGGAATATAATCACTTAAAATAAGGACGAGAAAATATGTGCATACGCATCAGTAACGTACCGACATTTTTCTCAGGGTGGTCAGCACACACAATTCACAAAAGCGCTGTTACATTTTCAATTGAATGAGAAATCAAACGATTATTATTGTCTTGAAAATAGTTTTTACATATTTATTGTCTGCATAAATTACATATGTGTTCTACGTTTGAAATAAAATTATTTTTATGTAAGTAGTATAATTCATAAATAATATTTTTTAGGGTGACAACCTCTTGATTTTGTTTCAACACCATCACAGCTAGATGGCACTACTTTCCATACTTTAACCCCTGTCACGAACTTTGTACTAAGTCGGCACAGCATGGTTCTAATAAAGTTTAAGTAAGGATGGCGCTGCCGTCCTATTGTTTACTGGCTGATACATTCGATACGTACCTAATTACCTATACTGCCCTTAAAAGTCAGCAAGCGTCATGATTCGTGTCTTTCTTATAGACTTGTTCTTTCTTACTAAAATACCAATTAAATGTATAATTTTGAATTGTTTCTTCGTACATGAACGTAGTTAATAAGTACTAATTAGGTAAAAGTTAGAAAACAAAGTCACATCTAAACCGCTCAAATATTTTACTATTTAATTGAAGATCTAACGGATAACGTGATTCGATTCGATATAGTAACAATGACATTAATCAAAGTGGAAATGCAATTTTAGATGCTTCAATCTGTTGTGAATTCGTGACTCGTCATCAGTTTATACAAAAAAAAAAAAGATATGATCGCGTGAGCCGTTAAAAATTCAGACAAACTCCCAGAAAATACAAGTATTAATATTATAGGTGTACTTACATGTTTCTCGTTAAGATCACAAACTTATCAAAACTCACAATAACCAACTTCACTTGCACATGTTACCCGGGCGGCTTTTGTATTACTACTGAATAACAAAACAATATCGTCGTTTGGCTCGCTCGAGCGACCCAGAAACCGGTTGTTTAAGAAATGGGCTGGAGATAAGAGTTGGCGCTTAATACACAAGTGTGAAGTGTGAGAATAATATCACATAGTTATTTATATTATTTAATACAACTTCCTGCTACTTATTACAACAAACCACAATAATTAAAATTATAAAATGATTGTAATACCGTAATCACGGTATTGGCTCGTCAGTACCGGTATTGAAAAAAGACCAAAATATATCCGTGATTACGGTATTACGGGATCCCGTAATACCGGTATTGAAAGCCCTACGTGTAACAGCCTGCCTCCGCAAACAACCGATGCGCACTGAACGGGCGATCGGGCGGCCGCTAGGTGTCACGTGACGCGTCGTTTAAGTCGACATTCGCTTGTTTAATTTGTTTCGTTTGGGTGTGGTTACACTGACCACCATTACCCGCTGACTCCCATTGCCCCTTTTCCCCCTAACCCCCTACTGACCTGTTCATGAGAAGTAGTGTTGTCATCCACTCATCCGACATCTGTTGATACTCTGGATGATGGATCCAGAGGGTCATGGTAACCTCAAAGGTCGTGAGCATGTGTGCAGGGATGGGTGAAATATCATCACCTGCTACAGAGGTTCCACTGGAGTAAATGGCCTGCTATGACTGTGTTCAGTGTATGTATTGCCTGATTGGCTTCGCTTGTAAGACGAGACACTTTCTTAATGGCACCACTGACCTGACACCAACGTCAACAAGTCAAAGTTCCGATATTTTAATATTTTTAGTCAAATACATTTTTAGAAGCAGTTTTTCTACCTAGTTATTGTGAATTACACGACTACACGACATGCCGCTACAGCCGCGCAGTACAGAATTGAATGAGTATCGGTGAGGTCTTCGCAGTCATCAAAATGACTTTTCAACTGCGCATCCAGAACCGCCACCAGCGCCCTATTTTTGTTATGCATGGGCAAACGAGGTAAACGTGGTCTAAATTCGGGCGACATGAACCGATATTCCCGAATCGCACCCTCCAAAGCATTCCTCAATTCCTCATTGCACTGGATGCTTACATTTGTAGCCCTGTCATTACTCCCCTCATCAGCATGGCCAGTGTTAGACTGCGGAAGTACTGGAGTAGTCTACGACTGGTGGGCGATGACATGGCTACTCTGCATTTCACTTCGCAGGCGATCAAGTACAGTGTCATCTAACATATGATTACGTTGAATAACCCGCACCTGATCCGATAGTCGTTGTGCCGAAACTTTGACAGCTGACTCAAGCACCTGAAAAAGAGAGAGCATCCGAACACGGTACGCGGTCAGATTGTTTCCCCCCCTCTGTAGCCCCATAGTATGAGCGCATGACATTTTCATTGATGGATCGTGTCCATCTCATGCGCTGCACACTTTCGCCGGGAGCTGGGACCATATCAGAGGCCAGTGGCAGTGTAGCCAACTCAATTTTTTAAAGAGAGCTAGATTACCTTCGAAAAAGAGCTAAAATAGAGCTAAATTTTTAGAAAAAAAAAGAGCTAAAATTAAAGATAGTTTAAAAATCAAAATTTTCATGATATTATATACTAACTTGTTAGATTGATAAGAAAGATTTAAAAAATACGATTATTCCTCGTCAGAACTATCAAAATTGTGTGTCAAATTCACTAATTCTAATCCACTTGTGCTTGGTCCTGAGTTTTCCACATCATAAGTTGCCATGGTACCAATTTTAGGACTTCTTTTGGCACTTATAGTTGTGGCAGTATTTTTTGTGTTTATGGCCTACTAGATGACAGTTTGCAGGTTGCACTTTGCTATAATTTATTGTAATTCGCACTACAACTACACAAACAAGTATCACAGTACTCCACCACGATCGTACACCAATTACCAAAATCAAGGAATAAATGATCGAAACTAAGTACTTAAATGAAACGAACGAAATAAAACAATACGGGGATTCCCCGTAGTTCAAGTCATAGACTAAAAATATGGCTCTATGTATTAATTTACTCGTCTGCATGAAATTCGAATACACACCTAAAAGTTTGAAAGAAAAAAACACCAAAAGCTTTTTTTTTCATGTATTCAAATGGAGCTAAAATTAAAAAATTAAAGAGCTAGAGAGCTAAAATTGCCTTTTTTGGAGCTGATTAATTGAAAATAGAGCTGAATTTAGCTCTAATAGAGCTAAATAATAGAGCTAAATAAAATTCGACAACACGGTTAGCGCAGTGGCTGAGCGATCGGACTGCTGCGCTGCGTGTCGCGGGTTCGATTCCCACACAGAACAAATATTTGTAAGTCCTACATGTATTTGTTGTGAGTCTGGGTGTTTTTCTATCTATAATATGTATGTATTTAGAAAAAAAATATGTATATAAGTAGTTTATCAGCCATCTTGTTACCATAACACAAGCATTAGGTTGCTTAGCTTGGGACTAGATGGCGCTGTGTGAAATGTCCAGGGATATTATTATTATTATTTATTAGCAACACTGGCCAGTGGGCCTCGAGGTCCTAAGCCGTCCAGCGGCCGGCGTCCTGCCTGTCGACGAGCAGGTGGTGGCGTCGTGGGCGGAGAGAAATACTCGTCGCTTGAGCTCGACGCAACTACCGCGGCCAGTGTCGTCACAGCGCTCACAGTGGGGCTGGGTACCGGCGGCGGCGAGGCGGAGCTGAGCGGAGTCCGGTGGTGGTGGGCGTGCACGTCTTGCGGCTGATCTTGTCAACATTTTTGCATTCTGATATTATGTAAGTTTATTGCATTATTGTTCATTGCATTTTTTTAAACGGAAAATTGGTTGGAGTATTCATTGATGGATCGTGTCCATCTCATGCGCTGCACACTTCCGCCAGGACCCTATCAGAGGCCAGTGGGCCTCGAGGTCCTAATAAACCGAATACTCCAACCAATTTTCCGTTTAAAAAAATACAATGAACAATAATGCAATAAACTTTCACCAAAAACTGCCGAACCGGAGGTGCATCTGTCATGTTCCCACCTTAGGTAGGTAAGTTGCAGACTTTGATTATATAATGTCTAGATGGAGCGTCGCCCTACAATCGTATCAAAGAAAACGAGTCAACATTTTCAAGTATGTTTGCGTGCAGGCGTCGTTGTACACTGTGCGTCTACGTCTCTGTGTGCGTAAATAATGATACCAGCTACTACAATTCTCCCATAAATCACATTAAAAAAATAGACTTATTAAATAAGATAAGTTTTAGGTGTATGTATGTAGTGTTATTCAGTTTTATTTATTTATTTATTTATTTAACCATTAATGTACACACATATATAAACAGACATTGAAAATCAGAACAGAAAAAAAGTAGTGTGTGTGTGTGTTTAGTGTGTTTTAGTGTCTTTTTATTCAGTTATTACTTTTTTAAATAAATCAAAAACACGAATTTAATTAGAGTTGGGTGGTTGAATGTTGTAGTTAAATCAACTCAGTTAATTAAATAAGTATTACAATATTTAAAATAATATTTTAAGCAGTATTTGGAAATTTTAAATAAAAGATCACATATATTCGGAATGAATTTTAATTAAAAATAAACACATTTAACAAAGCGATTGTTCGTGTAAAAAAACAACAAAGTCAATGACCATCTCTTTGTATTTGTTTTATGAAAAGTTTTCGCTTAGAAGCTACTTTACTATTCACATTGTCTAATTTTAATTTGTGGGAGTACCTTATCGCAAAATACTTTTCCACTACCAGCCTCATTAAATTTACTTGATGTAGAACACCGCAAACATGAGCCGTTTCTACTTTCTACTGCAAAATAACTAACGCCACCTACAAAGTTTTTCATTACAGTAGATACTATTTTGGAATAATTAGCACTTGTCATTAGAAAATCTTGTTTAATAAACTGGCGAATAAATGTTTCATTTCTTTTGCATATATCATATACATCCTGCGAAGCATACACTAGGCCACCTTTATCTTTTATACACACTAATTTGTGGAACTGTAATCTTTCTCTTGTTGTTAAAGATTCAATGCAAGCATTACATTGTATCTGTTTACGTAATACCCCGCACAACACAACATTTTATCTGTTTACGTAATATCCGCACAACACAACCTGCTATATAGCCAACTATTTGGTTAGTAAATTCACGTAATCGTGAACTATCTAGTATGTGTGATGTACGGGTGTGTAATGTTTGGCATAATAACAAATGCTCTAATTTCACTTGAACTAACGTAACATAATATCAAATGACATTAATTCATATGACCTAATGTTTCATATCATATAATATTCTTTTAATATAACGTTCATTTGACCTAATATTCTTTTGACCTAAAATTCATGTTTAATGGGCACAGTTCTAGCCTAACTCAAATGGCACTTAACCAAACCTTAAAATATTCTATGCATGGTCGACCAAGCCCACCAAAGTGCCATTTGAGTTATAAAATGAACGTTATACTAAATATTATTATGTTAAATGAATATTATATGATATGAAACATTAGGTCATATGAATTTATGTCATTTGATATTATGTCATATGAAAATTTTCTCTTGCTGCTTGATGTGCCCTCATTTTCGTCCAAAGACAAGTGTTCTTCGTCATTTTCAATTTCATCCTCATCATCTCTGCGTGAAAAAGGCACAGTTTCGTTTATGCATTTAAGGGACGAAGAACACATAAGAACATTTATGTTTTCAAGGGGCACACAGTTTCCCGATTAGACCGATTTAAGCTCCATATGGCAAAGTAGCTTCTTATAAATACCTTTCAGCTGTCGGGCATTCGGATTATCGTTATAGCCACCATGCATGCGTATCGATCCAAATAATAATTCTATATGGTCTTGGCTAATACGGTATGTACTTAAATATTTTAGATGTTTTGGTTCCACCAAATTTTCATAAGAGTCTTCAAGCTATTTATGCAAATAAGCACGCCAAGAAATCCCGTAAACGATTGAGACTTGAGAACTTATACGTAACTTTTATAATAATTTTCTTTGGAGTTTGCTGCTCCTTATAAGTTCTCTTTCTAGAAATTTTAAGGCTTAAATTCAAAATAAGTTGTTTTGCTTCTTCTAATACAGCAAACATTTCAACTTTATTTCTTGAAAAGATAGGATGTTTGCAACCTTCTTCTGCCTAGCCTTTTCCCAACTATAATATAATAACGTTTATTTATAAAAATGGTGCAGATTTACAATAACTTATCTTAAAAATTATAGATGACACAGTTGCTCATTTGCCTGAACTAGGTGGGGACCTGTGTTTCAGGCTAGAAAGGTGCTTATAATTTTAAAATATATAATTAACAAATGAGAAGACTAATATTTATATTACTTAAAAACTAATATTACCTTACAAAACTAACAAGTTTTATTTACAGACAACGAGTAATCCTCTGTTTCACAGTATGATATGCTAAGTAAAAATTGCAGAGTAACCTTTTTACAGGCGTAATTATTTAATTAATAGATACTTAATTTCCTATTTAATTTATTGTATAGAAATGGGCCTAAAAATGTATAAAATCTGTTTACAAAGACATATTTAGAGGATGCATTTGACTCACATACAATATCATTCCGTCTCTTATTAGTACTTTCAATGTTATAATAGGAGAGCATGGTGTGCTGTTTTAAAACCAAGTGCGTTATGAAAAGCTGGCGAACAGTCAGCACGTTACAGGAGTTGTATAGCAGATCTGTAAGATAGAGAAAGGGATGGAAGTTAGCTTCTTTTAAAATAGCTCTCTGTGCTCTTTCAAGAGGCAGTAAGTAAGTTTTAGGTGCTCCACCCCATGAAGTAATACAGTACAGTAAGATTGGTGATTTTCAGTTTCTGCTCAGTATTGAGCTTACCATCAGAAGCAATAGCACACATCTCATTCAGGTACTGCTCAATTGATGTCATCCAGGTCTGGATCTCCGAAGTGGACACTACTGGAATTGTTTCATCTTGATCCTGTCTTGGTTGTCGGGGCGATGTCGATGCCGGTGTCGGTACCGGGGTCGGTGTCGGTGGAGGGCTGCGTCGTATCATCGCACTAAGATTAAAGGGACTGCCTTCCATATAAGTTAATATTTAAAAATAATATGATTAGTTCATTGTTTAAATTAAATATTAATTTAATAAATTAATTTAAATTATAATAAAATTAGCTAGTTATATAGAGAAACATTTAAGTGTCAATACTTAAATGTTTCTCTATATAACTCGCTAACACACTAAAACTAGGTCACTATTTATGCAAACGTTACCTAATTTATTTTATTTAAAAAAAATTGCATTGATGAGCACGTCTGTATACTTTGAATGCCTAACATTCAATTCCTACTATGTTGGGGTCGGCTTCCAGTCTAACCGGATGCAGCTGAATACCAGTATTTTACATGGAGCAACTGCCTATCTGACCCCCACAACCCAGTTACTGGGTAATACGATACCCCTTGGTAAGACTGGTTGTCAGACTTTCGGGCTTCTGACTACCCGTAACGACTGTCAAAGATCCACGTATGACAGCCGGGACCAACGGCTTAACGTGCTTTCCGAGGCACGGAGGGGTCTCAGAATGTAAAGATGGTCACCCATCCACAGACCAACCGCGGCAAGCGTAGCTTAACTAGACCGATCGACCTGTGCGGCTGTTATTATTTAGCCACGGGCCCCTCTCTGAAATTGAGAAATGTCAAATGAAATGCAGAAAAAAACTTGACGTTTAGGTGTGGTTCACATTCAACATCGGCCCTTAAAATTTAACCACCCGTTAGTACCAGTTACTATTTTTATTTATAGTAACTTGGGTATTCTTTTTGTTATACTTTAGAATTTGGACCTTGTTTTGATTGATCGCCTTTTCTATGCCGTTTTTAAAAGCAGCTACTAGGCATTTGACCTCAACGATGGTATTTTCTCCAACGACTCCATCCGGTGTGGCACCGATGTAAGGAAATTCTTTGTCCACAAAAAGTCCACAGTCCTCAATCTGTAAATTTTCTTGGCTGCTCAGTTGTTGAAGCGCAAGTTTTTATTTTTGAGTCCATGGGCCACTGATGCGACGGATGAAATATTAGATTTGTACAAAATGTTATTCACCAGGGCAGCAAAACTTTTTTGTCTTTTTATTATTACTCCAAAGTTTGAGGCCGTTATCATCAATCTTCTGATTTGCAACCATTCAGTGCTTTCGCGTTGCTGTGTGGTTCGTTTTTGTATACCCTCCCGGTTATTTACCAGTGTCTTCAGATTTGTCATAAAATCTGCAGACGCTGTACTGTACTCATCGGCAGACATGTCCGGCGCAGCTACTTTTTTGCCATAATCATTTTGTTTCTCGAATAGCTTAACTCTATTTAATTTTTCTTTTCACAGCATTGGCTCGCTTTTTTTTTAGCTCTCTCCTTGCTTCTAGCGTTTGTAAGCCGCCCTTAGGACTCATTCCCAATATTTTTTTGTGAAGTGTATAAAGAGGTCTTTTGGTGTTGTGGGAAACAACTGCAGCCGAGCATCTCGCTTGATATGATCGTCGAGAAGCAAAACTAATTCTTTTGCCTCCAAAAAATTTGGCAACTACGCTGTTGAATCTCTCAACAGCATTGGTGTCAACGTCTTCCAGAAGACTCCGAGATTTTGCTGCCACCGAATTTAAAATTACTTTTAGTCGAAACCAAAAATTTGAGTTTTCAAGCTCTGTCACAGTTGAAGACAAAATTATTTTATCTTTATTGCAGCAACAATCTTTGCAACGTCTGTGGTTCCCGTACGCGTGGTTCAAAGAATTGGTGATGTCTCCGTGAATTTGTTTTATAGCGATATCCTTGGGATTATTTTTATTATGTTTGACTGAAGTCGTGACGACTTTTCTCATGCTCATAACTTTTTCGTCAGTAATATGTTTTCTCTGCAATTTTGGGTATTTTGTGTATTTGCCTAGTGAACGCAGCTTGTTACACATATTTCGCAGAACGTGATTTCGGCATTCTATTTTAGACACTACATAGTCTGAATACGGATTTGATGCCAATATTTTAGCATACGTTGCAGAATCACCATCAGCCACAATGTTGCCATTTATAAGCCCATACATGTTGATGGATTCCTTGAAACCCTCGCATACGATCGTTATCGTTATCGTTGCTTCCATTCCGCTGGACGAGCCTTCATAATTTTTATTTATTACATACGTGATTTTTGTGTTTTTCTTGACGTTTCTCTGCCCTTGTACATATTACACAATATTTGTTTTTGACACCAATGAAAAGAACTTCTCCAAATTTTCGTCCCACAATTGCAGTAACACCAAACATTGCTTTATAGTTATTCCCATAAGAACGTTTGCACCATGCACCATCCGCAAACACGTCAATCACAGGTATTCCATTAACAACTCGCCCTTCTTGGATTGCTGCTTCACGTTCGATAGCAGCAGCTCGTTCCATTACCTCCACTGCTGTCAGTAGCCTCCCATTCATTGAAAATGCTATCTTGAATTTTCGCGTAATATTTTTCTCGAAAAAGAGGGACGTGTTCTTGCTGTTGCAGTTGAGTAAAGAAATGTACTACGTCTGCAATTCTGCGACCGGTGATTTCTTTGACAGACGTTGTCTCAAACTCATATTCCACTTGATAGGGCAGGTCTTCTTGGGCGCTGAAACATTTGAAATAAAAAGCGTGTACTTAAATGTGATGAATAGCAGTACTACAAAATCGATGCCGGTTTTGTATCCTCCATAAAATAATAACCAGTAAAAACTGGTGTATCGGTATGACTATTTGTAGTCCGTACCCCACCAATTTTTTTTTTTAATATATATTCTTTGAAAAAAATATGGGTTCAAAAATAACATTTGTTCTTCAAACCGCCAAGGCGCAATTATTTTTCCCGCTTGGCCACTTTTCTTTTGATGCCGTTTCATAGCATTATTATAGCAATTACGCAACTTATTCCAATTTTCTTTACACTCGTCAACTGCAACAATAAAGATAAAATCCTGTAGTCCTATTTTTTAAGAACTTATGCTATAATATATGTTACAGATTCCTGGCTTCGGGTAATTCATTTCGGAGTATCGGATTTAGTTATCGAATGGGATTTTCTACTATACGTACAATAGTGAAGGAGGTTTGTGAAGCGATTTGGAAACATCTTGGTCCTATTGAGTTGCCGCAACCAACAGAAGTTAGTGGAAACAAGTAGCAACTGATTTCAAACGCTTTTGGATTTTTCCAAATTGCATTAGCGCTCTGGACGGAAAACACGTAAACATAAAGTGTGCAATTAATGGCGGCTCAGATTATTGGAACTACAAAGGTCAAAATTCCATTGTTCTCTTGGCTTTGGTTGATGCCCATTACAAATTCATAGTGGTAGACGTCGGCTCCTAAGGAAAAAATAGTGACGGAGGTATTTTTGAAAAATCGACACTAGGTAAACTATTAGATCAGAAGAAATTAAACATACCAGAAGATCAACCTCTTATGCTAGGATCAGAATCATTACCGTATATTTTAGTCGGTGATGAAGCATTTCCGCTTAAACATTATTTACTAAGACCTTACAGCAAAAATGCTTTGCTTAATAATGAATCCAATAAAATTTTAAATTATCGACTGTCTCGCGCCCGAAGAATTATAGAAAACGCATTCGGGATATTAAGAGCAAGATGGCGGGTATTTCAAGGGCCTATTCAGGTACAACCAGAAATGGTGGATAAAATAGGTCTATAGCATGCTGCCTTCATAACTATTTGGGCACAACTTTTGAGTTACAAGGTGAAATATCTACAGAACCTACAACACAACGATACTTAATTACATTGGATGGCCTTAAGAGGAAACACACGCAATATGCTTACAGCATTAGAGAAAAATTCAAACAATATTTTGTTTCACGCGAGGGTTCGGTGCCATGGCAATTAAATATGGTGATAAGAGGAATGCAAAGTACACAAAACGAAAATGATTATTTGCTAGTAATAGCTACTTGAAAATAATAAATAGCATTTACTAAATGAAAGTTGTCTTTTATTTGTCTGACTTTTAAACCCTAAAATAGTAGGTACTTATAAATAACTAAAAAACTAAACGCTGTTCATTTACTTAATACAGTATAATACAAATACATACCTACATACAAAAAACATACATACTCGTACATACAGTAACGTCACGCCTTTTTCTCAGAGGAGTAGGCAGAGACCACGGCATACAAAAAAAGACGGGAAAACTTGAATATTAACGTTGTGCATTTTTGATACTTTGGAATGGTTAGGGAATCATTTTGCACGAATTCAAATTCAAAATTCAAAGAATGGTAATGTTTCCTACAAAAATACCTCTCTTCATGTACATTTGGTCGTACTATAGCTAGAGTCCCATCAATGCAACCTATTACACCTGGGATACCGAACTTTTCATAAAATCTGTAAATAAAACATTGGTAACTACTATTTTCATTGTATATATAATAGCTTAGCACCATTTTTATATTAAAAGGATGATGCCACGAAATGATGTACACTGGCTTAAATGGGAATGATGAAATAAACTCCGAAAAAATAAAACTTTATTTTAGTATTGCTCAAACTGACATGTTCGGTACAGTATAACACTGAACGGACTAGGACTTGAAATTAGACGCCATAGTAATCTCTATTCAGTTTAAAAAGAGCTATCCAACGGCGTATTGCACGGCTATTGGAGTGGGGCACCAAAATAAGCATCATCATTTATGACTTAATTACTAACTTTAATACCTTAACTTATTTACATCCCGTTCGGCTGCAGTTTGGGGAAATTTAATGTATTTATTCCGAATAGCTGTATTATTTAGAGCTGTTGTAACATCTGCCAATACTGCAGACACGGTTTGCTGGGCAACTTGTTGTGCACTCCCAGTAGGTTTTTGATACGACCCATGAGCATAAAGGTAAATTGCTGTTAAAACCTGCAAACATTTCACCATCTTTAGATAAAGATGGTGAAAGTAAATAGTAGTTTGTAGTAAATAGATATTTACTTACAAAGAAAGAAAGAAGATCATCACGACGTCATCACGTCAACTCCCACTGCGTATTCATATTCGTTTATTTGCAATCCACAAGGTACTACAATAAGGTGTATTGAGCGCCTACGACACTTCAATATTGTAAGTTGTCAAGTTATACTATTGCTATTGAATTATTGTGTGTATAGCGTATTCTAAAACACACTCACCTTTCTCTCTATACTTAAATCACTAGACCTCTGAGGATTTATTTTCATGATAAGTTCTAAATCCTCACACAAACCGTAGACCAAATCTTTCGATAACCTTTAATTTAAAAAATAAACGTATTATAATGTAAATTTAGTTTACATTGTACCACCTATTGTAAAACGTAGAACCTCACTCAAAGCCAGTTGATTGGTTGGAACTAGTCTTAGGTAATGCTGAGTAAGGTTCTGTAATATGGCCCTTAGTCATTGATTTCTATTAGGTACTTAATAATAATAATAATAATAGGTTATGTAGGTATAATAAATGCTCTTACCTATATTGAGTAATAAACTCCCTTTCATCCAATTCGAAAGGGTCGTTTATTTCTCTACTGCGACGCCGTCGGTTTCTTTTATAAATTTGATTTTCTCTCTAAATATTCGAAAATTTCATACTCGTCACACATTACAAAATTACAGTAATAATAAAAACTTGGTACTTCACAACCTCATCGAATCAACATTCTCACAACAGACATACCTTGAGAACATATAGTAAAAGTACTCTGTGCTTGAGAGTCCTTTAGGCTCTAATTCACAGTTAAAAGTATAAAACAATGTTGAACAAGCTTGTATAATAGTAACTTATTCAAAATGACGTTACAATCGTTCAATATTCGTTTTGTTGCTGTCAATTAGTAGGTCATGGTATGAAATTCTATACAAAAAAGAAGGTGAACAGTTTTTGTAAACGTCAGCTTAGCAGGCCTGTTACGGTCCTGCTAATAAGACGTCATAGTACAAATAAGCAGTTTAGTTTTACTTCTGCCCTGCTATAAGAGCTCATGGTAAGCCCCCTGTTGCACTAAACAATTGAATCGTCAATTTGGAGGGACCAACTTATATAATCGATATCTTTAAAACTTAAGTAGGTAGAACATTCTAGGGAGTAGTCTATCAGTTTGGTCCCTTCGTCTTGATATCATGATGGAGGGACCAAGCATTTTGTTAAAATATTATGTATAGGATGGTAGGTAGCTAAAATTATAGCAAAGGTAGGAAATAGTAGATTAATGGTATTATTTTTCCTCGTAGAGTAGGGCTGCCATAAATTCGGAGACGCCGACCGGGACATTTAGAACAGAGGTAGGGCAAACCATGGATTATTAATAAACCAGTAGTAATATTTGAGAAAATTTTATTAAAAAAATAACGAAGTCTTCTTACACTACACTTTTCTTTGCCCACTCATATTTTTCAGTAGATTCGACCTTCGTCAGTAACTCCTTTTCCCCTTTAACATAATTATAAAATTCTACGCACGTCATTTTATAATTATAATATGCATTGAATGATGCTTTCCACTGTGCTTACACTGAGTGAATTTCGTTCTTTCGTCCACTGCGCTGAAATTAACGAAAACACTCGTTCCACGTGTGCATTGTGGCCAGGGATTGCAAAAATATATTGACACATTTTAAGTAGATTCGCTTTTCTTTCCAGTTCTTCAGTTTTTTCAAAAAAGTATTTCCATTTTTCTTGCATGTCTTTAGCTTTCCATTCATCGGTCATTTCACATTCCATAAACGATTTTAAGTACATAATTTCTTCAAACATTGAATCATCCACTGCTATATCTTTTTCATTTAAATATCTTGTAGTTTCTTATACTTTTTGCCATTGAGGAATATCATTTAAAATCATCCAAGCGAAAACATAAAATTTTGTCATAGGTTCTGTCCACTGTTCGAGATAACGGATAGCAGTGCTAAAGAAATCAAATGCTTCGGATTGATTTGTATTAATTGTGCCTTCATTCTTTAGTTTGTTATAAAGTGGTCTTGTTTGATTGCCTAAATATTTATTTAGTAATCTGTCACTCGACTGTTTTTTTGTATCCTCTAAAACATTTTTCACTTCAACGATAGTAATAACTGATTTTTCAATCTTTTTTATTTGTTTTTCAATCAGAAATGCTTGACTGTGCACAAAAAGAGTGTAAAGTTCTGATAAGGGCTTAGCGAAAAAATCTACTACAGCTTTTGGGGCATTAGCTTCATTAGCGAAAAATTCTTTCAGTGGCAGCCATAACTTTAGTATCCGTTCAATTGCTGGAAGTAGTGAAAGCCACCGAGTTCTGGAATGTGAGAGTATATTGTTGTAGTCTATTGCTGCATGCTCACAAAAATCTTTCAAGGCGTTCCAGTCTTACAGTGAATATGGAAAAATACTTGAAAATTTTCAGAACAATAGACTCCACGTCTATCGACATCACATCGGTAGCAGTGGAAGCTGTATTGTGCAGAATGTGCGCTGGGGAACCAATGCCTTCAATGTCTTTAGACAAAATCTCTTTTAATTTAAAAAAAAAAACATTATTAACTCCACGCCTATCTCTTCCTCCAAAGTTAGCGTTTGTGTTATCCGCACTGAAAGCAACAATATTTTGCACAGGGATGTTTTGATCCTGCAACGATTTTATACAAAATGAAGTGATTGTATCAGATGTTTCATTCGGCAATGAGTTTAATTTTAGTAATTTAATTTTCAATCCTTCTTTTTCCGTAAAGTACTGTATCAGCAGTGGAAATAACTTTTCCGCTTTGTGATTGCTAGAATCGGTAGAAATACCATAAAAAGGAACTTTTTCGACTTCTGTTTTAATTTGCGCGATCGAGTGTGGAGCCAAAATGTGTTTAACGATGGCAGTAGCCTTTGTTCTTGCAGTTGATTGTTTTGCCGCGATACTTGAATCAGGATACATTACGGCATTCAGTTTTGTCGTATAATCTAAAGAACTGAACGATTGGTGGTGCTTTACAACTTTATAAGCAGTGGTCAGTTCGGCAGCGCATATTAACATGTCTTCGGTGGTATTTTGTTTGATCATGAATGTCGATATATCTTTAGAAGTTGATGCAACTGATAATCTGGTCATGTGATTTTTACTTTGAATATGGTCTTTGACACTTGACTTACCGCCATGACTAACAGATATATACAAGCCGCAAATGGAACAAAAGGCTTCATAATCGTTTCTTCCTCTTTTAATGAATGACCACTCTTTAGTATAATCGTCAGAAAACAAACACTTTCTTTTTGGCATGACTTTTTGCCAAGATACTGGCAATTAACTAAACTTCAGAGTAAAGGACAGTGCGCAGCACAAGGTAGGGACGTTGTTCTCTAAAGCAACTAAACAAAACACTGCAACGATGAAACGCAGACGCGCGGGTGGAGGGGCGCGGAAGCGGAGGCGCGCGGTGCGGGTCGCGCCGCGCGCCACGCAGGCCCGAACCGTTCAGGCTTCGCGACTCGCGGGCATTTCGGAGCAGTTCGGAGTCGTTCGGGCCGAGCAACTCCGAGCGAGCTCGAATCACCCCGACCGACGACCGAACGTCCGAGCCGTTATGCTCCTAGTTTGCAAGTTATGCTCCTGTCAGTATAAATATAGTGGAAATACCACTACTTTAGTGAACCACTTAAAAAAGAAACATATAATTCAATACAGTGAAACCGTTGGCGCAAATTTACCCAGAAACGAATGTGCAAGTAGTGAGTGTGAGGTTTCGAGAATTGACTTGCCAATGCCAAGTGTGTCAGGTGTTCGTGTGTCGGAGAATCGGGAGGAGAATAATACCGTTGTCGGTTCTGTTCCTGAGCCTCCTCAGCCTCCTCCAAAGCGGGCGCGACAGATGCGCTTAACTGCTCCTTATAAAATAAACCAAAAAGCTGGTGATGAAGCCTTACTAGACCTAATAACAATAGATATGCAACCCCTACAAATAGTTGAAAACGAGGGTTTTATAAAATATTCAAAAAAATTAAATCCTGATTATGTATTGCCATCAAGAAAAAAATTAACTCAAATGCTGGAAGAAAAATATAACATATGCAGTTCTGAAATAAAACAAAAATTACAAGATGTAGAATATATTGCTCTAACAACGGACATTTGCCGTCTTATTCCAAAACACGATCTAAATTTAGTACTGGGATTGTTACTAGGTTTAAACCATGACTAAATAAAACGTTATTACAAAATGAAGTTTATCACTAGTTCTTGAACTAACTAAGGTACTAAAGTTAGTCCGCCGAGACCCCTAGTTTAACCATGGATTTGACATCGGTACTAATTTATTTGAGGTTAGCATTGATTATTATTGTGTCTTTTTATTTACAAATCGTCAAAAATGGATATTGTTATAATTGATTTGATGGATTTGGTTATGCTGGAGACGTCTCGGCGACCTTACAGATGTCGTCATCATGTAAATCCTTTTAAATTGAGTGACGAAGATTGTTTAGGGCTAGACCATATGCCTTGGTGTGTCAGGTATGTGTGCGGAGCTGAAAATAAACTCGGGATGCCAAAATAGTATACGGTTTATTACTTTCAATTTTTACAATAGTAACTTTTTCCTTTTTATGCGGAATGAATACAAAACTAGTTGTCGGTCGCGTTCAATGAGCCGGCGCACGCGTTTTTATACGCTCGGGTCGCAGAGTAGGGGTCGAGCGGGTGACCCCCCCCCCGCGCATCGCAGGGCTAGGCGTTAACATCCTCCCCCCTTGAAGGTATCTCCTTCAAACATATGCCTGTGTCGAGCAAAGGGCACAAGCGATTTACTGCACGACGAACGATGCCATTTGCTGTCCTCACGTCTGCTACTCTTGCCACTTCATCATTGCCCAAGTGCAGGGCCTGTATTCGTCCAATTTTCCATTTTAAAGGAGGTAAGTTGTTATCCTTAATAATGACCATATCTCCAATTTGTAATTTAATATCGGCTGTACGCCATTTGGTACGATGCTGGACCTTAGTGACGTAATCATGCTGCCATCTCATCCAAAAACATTGTCTCATCTGTTCTAATTGTTCGTATCTGTGGAGTCGATTGCAATTAACATTTGACAAGTCAGGAGAGGGAAGTGCTATCAGTGGTTTACCAACGAGAAAATGCCCAGGAGTCAGGGGTTGGAAATCATTAGGATCGGATGACATAGGAAACAAAGGCCTGGAATTCAATATGGCTTCTACTTGAACAAATAATGTGGAAAGTTCTTCATATGTCAAGTGCCTGTTCCCTAAAACTCTTTTTATATGAAATTTGGCAGATTTTACTCCTGCCTCCCATAATCCTCCAAAATTTGGGGCATATGGTGGTATGAAGGCGAACTTCATACCTTCATCTGAACAAAATTTATCTATGTCTACTTTATTTACTAATAAAAATTTATTAAGTTCATTACTAGCACCTAAAAAATTTGTCGCATTATCGCAATATAGTGTGTTAGGTTTTGAACGCCGCGAAATAAAGCGCCTGAGTGCCAATAAAAAAGCTTCAGTACTTAAGTCACTGACAACTTCTAAATGCAGAGCCTTAGTTGTAAAACAAACAAATAAACACATGTAACATTTACTGATCTTACAACCGCGACCCTTTCTATCAGTTATGAGATAAGGCCCAGCTAAGTCGACTCCAGAAGTTTCAAAGGGCGTCCCTGGATTCAAGCGCTGCTTGGGTAAGTTCCCCATAATGGGCACTATTGACTTAAACCTAAATCGCTTACATACTATACAACTATTAGCTACGCTCCTAGCTATTTTACGGGCATTAATGACCCAATATTTTTCTCGAACAGCTGATACCATTAATTGACATCCACCGTGAAATAATCTAATGTGTTCGTAATCAAAAATAAGCCTTGACAATCGGTGATTGGAATCCAAAAGTAAGGGATGATTTTTATCATAGGGAAGAGGTGAATTACGGATACGACCTCCTACTCGCATTACCTTAAGTTCAGAATCCAAAAACGGGCTAAGAGATAATAATCTACTTTTATTACTTAGAGGCTTATTTTTTAATAGCTGATTATACTCATTACTAAATGAATCTAACTGCGACAGTTTAACTAAATAAAACATGCTATCATTTAGTTCATCAACGGTTAAATAACTACAAGTAAGTCTATTTTCACGGTTCTTAATTCTACAATTCTTAATAAATCTAAGTACGTACGCTATTGTATTTTGTAATCTCTTCAACTTAGAATAACGTTCGAATTCTAGTAAAGTATTTTTAATATTTACATTTGTTACCAATGTACTTACTAGTTTCACTTCTGGTAACTGCACATTTTTTAACTTATTTTTATCTACAATTGGCCAATCAGCCTCTGATAACAATAGAAAGGACGGCCCACTCCACCATAATTTCTGCACTGAATCATTCATTTGATCAGTAGATCAAATGAATGATTCAGTGCAGAAATTATGGTGTAAACCACCAACCGGTGTAAACCCAGCTGATTACATTTCACGAGGAGTACCTCGTGAAATGTAATCAGCTGGGTTTACACCGGTTGGTACGTATCGCCATTCACTATCTTTCGTTAAATTTTTAATTTTATTTACTCTGTTCGCAACAAACACTTTTAATTGTTTTGAAACTGCGCGATCAGTACGCAACCAACCGAGAACAATCATCGAGTCTGTCCAGTAAACACAACGAACCACATCACAACGCAAGGAGTGAGTCACCCTTTTTCCTAACTCGGCGGACAATAACGCGCCGCATAACTCAAGTTTAGGTATCGTTAGACTCTTTAATGGAGCGACCCTTGATTTAGCGCAGAGTAATTGTGCATGGATGTCTCCGTTCCGATTGATTGACCGCACATAGGCACACGTCCCATATGCATACATAGAAGCATCAGAGAAAATATGAATTTCAATGTGTACGGCGTCATCACACATGACATGCCTAGGTACTTCAACACAGATAAGAGAATTCATGTTTTTAGTAAAGTTATGCCACAAAGTTTGTATCTCTTCAGTTACGGGGTCATCCCACCCAAATTTACATAACCACAACTTTTGTAAAATTAATTTAGCCTTGATCACAAATATACTTAAAAGACCTAAAGGATCGAAAATCTTTGCAATAGAAGATAATATACTTCGCTTGGTAATTTTTTGATCGTTGTCTATTTTTACACAAAATTTGAATACATCAGAATGAGGGGACCAAGTTAAACCCAAAGTACTAGTAACCGTTTTGAATTCAGTGATTGATTTCACTTCATTTAACTTGTTTTCACAAAATAACTTAGTAGCATTTGATCTAAACTTTCGTAAACTAAATCCGGCTGAACTTAAGGTTCTAGTAATAATTCTACAAATTCGATTTAATCCTTCCTCAGTCTGATGCCCGGTAATTAAATCGTCCATGAAAAAATCACGCTTAATTATTTCTTTGATCTCTACATCATCACACTCATTTGATAACTGCAAAAGACAACGAGTACTTAAAAACGGGGCGGACGCGGTTCCGTAGGTAACCGTATTTAACCTCAAATACTTAAACGGGTCGTGCTCGTTATCCCTCCATATTATCATTTGCAAATGTCTTTGACTGTCAGATATTAATATTTGCCTATACATTTTTTCAATGTCTGACGTCATGACAAATTTATGTTGCCTCCACCGGACCAATATAGTGAATAAATCATCTTGAATCACTGGACCTACCATTTGTATATCATTTAACGAATACCCATTACTTGATTGCTGTGACGCGTTAAACACTACACGAAGTTTTGTTGTTTCACTCTTTTCGCGAATGACTGGATGATGCGGTAAATAATATGCAAAGGCAGGCTTACAAGTCTCAGACAAGTGATTCAATAGTTCATATTCCCTTATAAACTCCTTATAGGAACTTCTTACAATAGGTTGTTTTTTAAACCTTTTTTCTAAATTGAGTAAACGTGATTTCGCTATTCCTAAGGAATCACCTAATATAGACGGAGATGTGTGAAATGGCATCTTCACACAAAACCTACCGTCACTCGTTCTACAGGTATTTTCTACAAAATGTTTTTCACAAAATTCTTCTTCAGTGCTGTACTGTTTTTCATTTATATTTAATACATCCTCAACCTTCCAAAATTTCTCCAATTGTTCACTAATATTTCTACTTAGATTACATTTAACTTCATAGTGCGGAGCATTTCTACTATACACCGGACCAGTGACAAGCCAACCTAACTTAGAATTCTGCAGTGTAGGAAGACCTTCACCTAACTTTACTTGTTGACCGGTCACTAAATCCCAGAACAAATCTGCCCCTATTAGCATATCTACGTCGGCAGGTTCATAAAATCTACTATCCGCCAAATCCACGAATATGTCACCCGGAATATTCAATTCGTTTACATTTACCTTTACATTTGGTAACCTGTTCGTAATTTTTGGCAAGATCATGCAGTTAACTTCTACCGAAAACTCGTTATGCATTGCGTTGATTACTAACTTACAGCTGTTTGCTACTTGTATCTTACTACTTCCTATACCATAAATATTCATATTTTGATTAGTTACTGTGCGCGACAACCCTAACTTATTACATAAATCTACAGTTACTATCGATATTTGGCTACCAGAATCTAACAATAAGCGTGCTACATAATGCTTATTATCTATTTTGCTAAATACTTTAACTAGCGCAGTTGAAAGAAGTACGTGTTTAGCGGCAATCGTAGATAAGGAAACCGGTTCCGCTGCGAGTTGCGCCGGCGCGGACGCATGTTGCTTAGGCGCAGTGATGGACTCGGCGGTCATTGAAGTCGCTGCCGAATCGATCCTCGCCTGATGTACACCGCTGATCGAATTTGCGTTAGCATCAGCTGTTTGAGATTTACTTCTATGAAATAGAGAATTATGTTTGTATTTGCATGTTTGACAGCCACGTGATTTACAATTATATGCGCGATGACCCGGTTTAAAACAATTAAGACACAATTTATTTTTTTAAACAACTTCGTTTCTTTCTGCCAAACTCATAGAAATAAACTTTGTGCATTCAAACAAGCGATGATCTTGATTACAAACCACACAACTCAAGGGACGATTACTGCCAGTTTGAGCAGACGCAACCAAATGCGAGGTCTTTTCATGTTTACTATTTCCACTTGCTTTACACGACCTGCTAGATTCGATTACGTCAGCTCGATCACGTAAAAATTTAAAGAATTCTTCGAGGGTAGGTACATCTACTAAGGAACTTTTATATTCCTCCCACTTTCTAGAAGTTACATTGTCTAGTTTAATTACGGCTAAATAGATTATTATGGTATCCCAGTGTTCCACCGGTTGTTCTAAAGTCTTTAAGCCTCTTAAATTCTTAGTTATATTGTCAATCATAAAACGCAATGATACTTCAGACTCCTTAGTGACACCTTCCATACTAAATAATGCTTTCATATAATTACTTATTAAAAGTCTTTTGTTGTTAAATCGTTGACACAGTAAGTCATACGCCACGAGGTAATTATCTGAACAAAACGACAATGAGTTAATTATTAATGAAGCGCTACCCTCTAATGATGATCGCAAGTAATGAAATTTATTTATCGGATCAATGTTTTCGTTTTTGTGAATTAATGCCTCGTATTTATCTCTATACTCTAACCATTTGCTACAAGTCCCATCAAATGTGGGTAACTTGATAGTGGGTAATTTTATAGAACTAGTAAATGCATCGGCACTTTCGAAACTTCCAGATTGTCTAAAAGATTGATGGGCTATAATACTTTTTCGTTTAGCATGAACTTCAAATTTTTCTAAAATGCATTGACCTTGAGAAATTAACGAATAAAATTGGCCTTCGATCTCGGAACGAATTTTCATTTGTTCGCTTGGATCTTCAGATTCAATTTCAATCTCGGACTGTAAATCATCGAAAGTTGAAAAACATGCTTCTAATTTAGCTAACCTTAATCGTAGCTCTGAAATTTGCTGATCTGATAGTTGTTCTAAATCGTTAATATCTTCTAAATACGATTTAAAAATTGTCAATCTACCCTTTATGTAACTACGCCGTTTTATTGGCTCTGCACTTTTTCTGGCCGCTAAAGACATTGTATAATATGACAAATTTTACGTTGTGTAATTAAAATAAACAATACCCAGGTTCTATACAACAAAAAACACCAGAATATCAGAAACTTTACCACAAATCTGTTAATATCGGCACTAGGAAAGAACGTAAGTAGGTAGTCAGGAAAAAAATGGAATGGGCTCACCAATTGTTGGCGTACAAATGTTCCTTTGGTCTACTCTCTCTTCACTTTATCCTTTAATTTCCTTATATCCTTGGCCTTGTCCTTCAATTTGTTCCTCTTTGATTTCCACAATAATTTCCAATAACCTGATATCCTGGTCACGGCACCAAAATGTTTAGGGCTAGACCATATGCCTTGGTGTGTCAGGTATGTGTGCGGAGCTGAAAATAAACTCGGGATGCCAAAATAGTATACGGTTTATTACTTTCAATTTTTACAATAGTAACTTTTTCCTTTTTATGCGGAATGAATACAAAACTAGTTGTCGGTCCCGTTCAATGAGCCGGCGCACGCGTTTTTATACGCTCGGGTCGCAGAGTAGGGGTCGAGCGGGTGACCCCCCCCCCCGCGCATCGCAGGGCTAGGCGTTAACAAAGATTTTAAATATAAGTATAGGTTCACAAAACGTTTTCGGGAAAAAATTGTGGATGTTTTACGTGAAGATTTACTCCACGACTCTCGAGGATGCCCATTGAGTCCTGAAGTGCAAGTGGTTTACGCATAGGACACACGCGCACCCGCGTAACAACAAAATAACGCTGTCGGGATTATTATATTATTTTGTAACATTATTGTATTAAGTAAACCAGTTCCTTATTGATAATACAGTCCACTTATTCCGCAAGGATCCAAACCCAACACTTACACAACTGGGCTCGCCATGAAGTAAGTACCCTTGGTCAATGCTAACATTACATTAAATAAAATCCAAATAATATCCCAATACTATTGTTTTATTTGTCATATTAAAATAACAGAGACGAGTCTAAAGATCTAATATGCGGTCACTTTCGTTTGTGATGCTGGCCTGAAAATCATGGACATTGCTACCAGATGACGTGGACCATGACTCCAGAATATTCCGAGGATGTAGATTGAAACAGAGGTTTGAGGCTGGCGCTTTATCTGGAATATTATTCGGTGGCTGTGGCTATCACTGCACTCCATATTTATTTACACCATTGCGTAACCCCACAACATCACAAGAAGAGAGGTGTAACAGCAGCCATATATACCCGGAAGACGATGGAGAGGTGTTTTAGTTTAATGAAGCAACCAACGGTTTCGTTGCCTATTACGAGGCATAATCGGACACACCCACTCACGAACAAACCATAACGAATAAAAATAAGAATTGTATTATTTGTTTCTTCAAAAGATAAACATTCGCTTCAAATGACGCGGGCTGTCGCCGAATGTAATTCGTTATTCGCTCCATTTCACGCTAGAGGTGTTAAAAATATAACAACTTGATTATGATCAGCGCGCCAAAAGTACAAGTTGTTCTTGTTCATTATATTGTAATCCAAACAAAGAACCATTTATGACATATTTTTGTACTGATAAATAATTATTAAATCATTTCAAGTGTTATTATAATATCACTATTTAGAGAAACAGAATGTTGCTTCAAATAAAGCCTGTACGAACGAATGAAAGAATGCCATTTTTATTTCTTATCTGTGGATATTATTTGAACCATGGACTTTCTTTGGTACTAACAGATCCTCAGATAGTCTTCGTTTTGTAATCGGAACACATTTTGATCCTGGTACTAATCTTAATACCGTCACAATCCTAGACTTTTTAGTCTTGGTTTAAACCAGTACTTAAGCAATTTTTTGTAATAAGACCGTTAGAGTTCAGATAGTCAAAAAAGTTATATTAGTGTTACTGCTCATTTCATTCAAAGTTCAAAATTAAAATCTGCAACATTACCTCTGCTTACGTCACCTCCACCAAGCTTGAATGCAGAGGACTGGTTGATAATAGAAGACTGTGTTGCGCTTTTACAGCCCATGGAAAAAGTCACGTCCGTGTTATCTGGCGAATCGTATCCGACGCTATTTTGTATTATCCCAATAGTCAGAGGACTACAAAATTCTATTAACAATAAGTCTCCAAAAACCGAAGCTGGAAGACATGTTCAGCAGTCGCTGCTGGAAGTCATTGACAGAAGACTAAGTGTCTATGAGTTCAACAGAACAGCAGCAAAGGCCACCTTATTGGATCCACGGTTTAAAAAAAAGGTTTTGGTTTAGAGAGCAATGCTGAAAATGCGGTTAAATTTGTCCTTGAGGAACTTGCTCAATACCTGGCTCAACACCGACCAGTTGAAGAAGAAAATCGGTTGCCGACTGTATCTACGCACGGCGCAAACTTCTACAGATGATGAAATCTGGGATTTTTTTGACAAAAAACTAAGTGAAACTGTAACACAACAAACACCAATATCGTCTGCTTCAATGATTTTAAAACAATATTTAGATTTGCCTTACTTAGACAGAAAACAAAACCCGCTACAATTTTGGGAACAGAGAAAACATATTTTTCCAATCCTTCATCGAATAGCCTTTAAGTATTTGTGCATACCGGCTTCCTCTGTCCCATCCGAGCGACTTTTTTCTAAGGCTGGTTTGGTTACAAACCAAAGGAGGAACAGGCTTAAGCCAAAAAAATTAGACCAAATATTGTTCTTGAACTCGTACTGTAGCGAGAAAGGGAATTCTTGAATATTTCAATCTCAAGAATCTAGTATGGCGAAACGTACACTTAAAGTTACCGTCATACAAACATCTGGAAATTTTACCACAGGACGCCAATACAAGACATATTATGCAAAAGAGGTAGAACCGCGATAAAAAAAAATATTTTATCGCGGTCCTAACTCCTACCTCGTGATTGTGTACGCTTCACAGTTTTTTATATTAATTATTTCATAATTTTTTTTGCTAATATAAGAAATTAAAAACCTATTATGGTATGCGTTGTGTTAAGTAAGAAACATTTATCTAGAGTCGTTTGAATTTTATAAAAGTACGACCTTACAATGTTGTTCTTTTGCAGTATTGTTGAACTTAAGACTGAAATTCAGAAACAAGTGCCATTATACATAGTCATTTTTATATAATAACTTACCAAGTAAATATTGTTGTATTTAAGACTGATAGTCTAATATTTAGAAATAAGAGCCTTTAGATTTATAGGTAAATACGGTCTATTAAGTATATTTAAAAGTTGATTAGTTTGTATTACAGTTATTTTTATAGAGTTACCTACAAGGTATTTTTTGATCTTAAGACTGGTATTCATTCAGAAATAAGTGCCATTACTTAGATGTTGATTAGCTTTTTTTATAGGTGTTAGTTGATAGATAGATGACCAAATACCAAACGTAATTTTAGTTTCTTATTATTTACTAGGTAAAAAATGTTACCATTCTTTTGCGCTACATAGGTAGTTCCTTTTGTGATGTTTTGTTTGTAAACACTTAATAATAATAAACGTCTGATTTTTGAACGGGCTCAATTTTTAACCGACTTCAAAAAAAGGAGGAGGTTCTCAATTCGGTTGTATTTTTTTTTTTATGTTTGTTACTTCAGAACTCCGTTGTTTATGGATCGATTTGCAATTTTTTTTTTATCTTTAAAGGAGTTGCTTCCAGACTGGTCCCATTTTTATCAAAATCCAGTTCTGATGATGGGATCCATGAGGAATCGAGGGAACTCCTCAAATATTATAGGCAACTATATAGTAATTTTAATATTTTCATCGAGAAATCAAGCGTTTACAGTCAAAAAGTAACATTTGATGAAGTGGAACTGATGAAGAAGATCAGATATGGCTAACGGAACTTGTCACTCGCATAGATATCACAATCAAGATAGTTAAGCAAATAGGACAATACAATAAACATACAATCCTGAATAGTTATATTGAAAATGTTATCATTGAACTGATCTGATGATCATGATGGAGCCGGAAGACAGGTACCGGAACTCCGTAATTAATCAACGTATTCTAGCCGTGTTTGGGCTTATTAGAATTGTCATGAAATGCACTTTGGCTATAAGTTACTATCGAACTGATCTGATGATGGAGCTGGAAGGTGGAAGGTTGGCATGAGAACTTCAAAATAAAACAATGTATCCTAGCAGTATTTGGGCTTAGAACTGTCATGAGATGCACTCTGAATACAAGGTGCCATTGAAAATCTAGTTTTGATGTTATCATCAATGTGTCCACAAAACAACTTCTGAAATATTAAAGGCATTTTGCTTACAATGTTTAAAAAAAATCGCTTCTATTATTTACTAAATTAAAATTGTATTCTTGGTAGTATGCACACGTTTCCATGCCACCTATGAGGTAGTGTGCTGGGCGCGTTTTTTTTAATGTGGTTTCCCCGGTAGGCCTATTCCACAATCTATTTGATTGAAGTTTAAAGATAGGTTATGTCAACTTATAATTCAAATAATTCGTGTATTTGACGATTTATCTTTTACATTAGAGAGCTCCAAATAATTTTAATGGCACGTTATGTGTTGTCTTGATTATCAGATGGCAGATTCCGCAACCTTGTTATCTCTGTCATCGCTCGATCATCATGTGGTCGATTCAATAATTTATTGGCGTCTAAATCTGATAACACTATGCCTTCCAAACTTCTGACACGACTTAGCGCGACATATATTTGTCCTTTTGCAAAGTTTTTTTTACCAAGGTCGATCACAGCTCTCTCGAGGGTGGTCCCTTGTAGTTTATGGACTGTTACCGCCCAGCTCAATATTAGAGGCAGCATACGACGCTCTACATCTCCGTAACCCCTTTTTGCCTGAAACGTAGTACTTGATGGAGGTATAGGTATGCAACCGTCACTATCTTTAAGCCTAACAGCAATTGTATCGTCATCAAATTTCACGCACACGGCTTCCGGTAGCTCCCCCTCCTCCAGTTGATCTCTTCTTAAGGCCGGCCATTTGATTTTTTTTATTATGCCCATAGCTCCATTTACTAGCCCTTCTGAGACTGCTATATTTCGTCTTAACATGACTCTGGATCCGACGCCAATTTTTATTGACGATTGAAAACCACCACAGTTATTGACGTCTTTGGGAATTACGTTGTCTGGTGGTTTCCTGCCATATGTTGCCACTTCACGAGACTCATCCACTGCGTTGATTTGATAAGTCCGGTGCAACTTTGCATTTTCCTTACTCATTTTATCATTATAATCGTCGACTTGCCTAACCGTAGGAAAAATACGAACAGCAACTCCATCCGCAAATTCACCATTTAAAGGCACGTGCCGACGCTCACATAATAACTCCAACTGAGCCGTTGTCAGTTCGCCTACCCTTAAACTATTCAATAAATTGATGAATTCGGTATCATCGCGCTGTCGCATATTTATGGTCAGTTCACAAAAAGAAAACTGATGCCATAAATTTATCTCCGCAGAGAACCACGATGGCTGCAGAAAACACCAACTCCCTTTAACTGGAGGAAGTTGAAATATATCACCAAATAGCAAAATATTGACTCCACCGAATAATTTGTCATTGTTTTTGTATTCCTGTAGCCTCAGGTGAATTATCCTTAGATTCTCATAAGAAACCATAGAAATTTCATCTATGATTAGCCAAATGATATAACGCCACTTACGCCGCTCATTTTCAAGTCTTTGCCCGGTAATTTTTTTGTATGGCATAGTATTTCCTTTCTCAATTGGAAGCAAAAAAATACTGTGTAGCGTTTTCCCAAATATCTGTCGGGCGGCAACACCAGTCAATGACCCAACCTCCACAAAGTTGGGTTTCAGCATTGTATCTACTGTTGGTGCATAACAACGCTTAATATGCTCCACGATTAATTTTAAGAGGAATGATTTACCACTACCTGCACCACCCGTGATAAAAAGTAACAGTTGACTTTCTTGACCATGTAAATCGTTTTCGATTGCCAATGAAACTTTCTGAAATAAATTCCTCTGCTGGATATTGAATCCTCGGATGCTTCCCAGGAACAGCTCATCTGACATGAGAGCTCGTTCTCCCATGTCTTCACAGAAGGTTTCATCGCGATTTACAATCTGCTCACCACCACACATCACATCACACATGGCGCATTTTCTACATGGGTTTCACGTGCAGCATTAAGCGCGGTAACTTGGGCGAGTGCTTGTTGAATAATTTGCTCAGCATGAGCAAATTGTTCTGCGCTTACGTTACCTTGCAACGGGCGAAGGTCTCTTTGGCGTCTCATAAAACCGTCTTCGGCGGATTCACTTTCGAGTAGTAACTCGTTTTCATTGCGGAATAGTATATGACATACTATTAGGCTATAATAATACGCTTCTTTATCACTATTAATTGTATAATAGCGGGTACGTAATACTGCCGGCCTATTTCTTACACGCATTCTCGTGTTGTCCTGCAACTTAATATATCTTACTGAAGTAATATTATCTTCGTCTCTTAGCTCCACATCACCATCATCCTCTGACCATATTGTGTTTGAAACCGTTTCATAACGGACGGCAAACTCAGCAAGGCTTAAATCCTCCAGCTCGTTTGGACGTAACATATAACGGTCAAAAATGTTGTTGTAAATGCTGGTTTCATCACTGTCAAACCTCAGTAGTCTAAAACGTTCCTCTGGTCTGCAATTATTGACAAAAACAGTCTTTCACGATGACATTTTCAATGGCAAATGGCATAATCTGTATGCACATTCTACCGCGCTTACCAAGCGTTGATTTAAAATAGCCATTGAAACTGAAAACAACTGTTTCCAAACGTCACCACCTTGCCTCTTTGCTTTAGAAATAGCTTCCCTTATAACGTCACCTGTATCATGCGGTTCACACTTACTTGCATATTTCGCGACGTAGTAAGCTACAGCAGTGACACTACCACAGGGTTGCACATCAATGTTTCCTTTCCATATACCTAAAAGGACTGCATTGTAATTATTGACCATGCTTTCTTCTCGGGCTTTCTGGCTTTGGAAAACCAAAACGACAGCCATCGTCCTGGCGATTCTTTTTACACGTCGCAGTATGTTTATGTTTCTGTAAATCCTCGACTAACTTGCGCAACACAAGATCGTCAGGATTTAAAGAACATGAAACCACATTTTCGATTACGGCTATTCCTTGTGGAGTAGAGAATTCCGGAACATTAGAACACCACACTAACATATGCAAATGTGGGCTGCCACGGTTTTGGAATTCCACTCGGTACCAGAAGTCTTCAATAGGACCACCCAAGCAAACTTGATTGCGCTTTAAAAATCGCATGAGAGCGTTAACTCGCAATGTGAACTGTCGAGCAACTACTACCGGATGTCTTTGCACTAGATCTAAGCGCTCCGGAAATGTAAGGTGCTCAGCATCCACGACGTCACGTCCATCAGCGATTAGTAAGGCTTTAATCATGTCTGTCCAGTTTAAATCATTGCAGGAAAATGTTAAGAACCATGTTGGAGGCCCTAAACTTCTAACCATTGCTATTAATTCAGAGCAACATTTTTGCCAATATGATGCTGATCCTCTAATATTTCGCATAGTGAGATGCATATTATCTACAAGACCCTGAGGTGTATGTTCTCCGTGGCCTTGACGCATCCTACATGAAACGGAAACACTTGATTTTGCGCGAAAATATTCTACAATGGATAGGGCATAGAATAAATACTCGTTTTTGTTAAATCTCCTACTGTACTCATTATACGGTTTTGAAAATAATCCAAAGGGGTAACTGGATTTTCTCTTTCTTCACCAAAACCATTCTTACCATCTGGATAAAGGAAATACCAGCACAATTCTTCCATACGGCGTTCACGCTCTAAATTTAATGGCGGTACCGTTTTCCTCGTAATAGCGGCCAATCTCATTGTATCATCTGTTGAAGAAGTATTCACTTCAACTACATTTTCTAAATTAGGCAGATTATCGTCTATGTTTTGGAGCATACTGGTCGATTCGATATAAATTGTGTCCAAGGAATTATGAGCACCTATTGGTAACTGTATTTGTGGTCCTTGACTTAATGCTGGTTGGAGCGTTTTCTGACCAGACTCGATAGCATGTATTGGTGGTTGGGGGAGATTGCTGCTTGGTGTAAATGTTGGACTCTCCATAATTTCCATTGCGAATTGTTCCGATTCAGGTCTCAATGATTGCATTTGGTTGTCTACAGCTACAACTAGTGGTGTTAACGAGTACACATTAAGATTGTCCCGTAAATTCCCTCCTGATGCTTTATTGGGCGATACAAATAAATTACGTCGTAAGACGGTATGTAAATCGTCCAGGTCTGTAAAACGCATGCAACAAGCGGCACCATTCATAGAAGCTGAAGCACCCTTGGCACCTCGTGCATGGGAATCAAATAGGTAATAATTTGATGTCCTGTGATGTACTGCTACCGAGATTGCGTTTACTGTAAGTATTCCACTAGAATATTCTGTGAAAAAACTTCTTAAAGCATTACTCAGATTAGGAAAACCATCGGTACTGTTGTCGTTATCTAAGTGACCATTAAAATTGGTTTCTTCAAGTACTGTAATCGCTATATTTCGTCTATTATAAACAAGACTTGGCATAAGATCGGTTACAGCAAGGTATTCAGGGTTTCCTTCACCAAACGCAGGATTATTTCTAGAAGCGATGCAGTCATTATAATACTTATCGCCAATAATCACTATACAATGTGATAGGGGTGGGACTTCTAACCCGTTAAGGCTGAGTACTACATCTAATTTTATCGACAAAAAAAATAATATGGGGGGTTGAACCCGGAGGGGGTTCAACCACCCATATTATTTTTTTGTCGATAAAATTAAGTGAGCGCAAATTATTAATAATTTTATGGGACATAGTTTTGAGTAATTCGTGAAAATATTGAAAAATAGCGATTTTTTCGGTCAAAAAAATTCAGAAATGTTTTTTTTTTCTCACCACAACATTATCAAACATATGAAAAAAGTAATGAATTAGTTAGCCAAGGTTATTAGCTACCGTTTGTCGTTTTTTTTTTGTTTCTACGACGCATACAACCTTTGATATCACACAAAGTATCAAGCGCGCCGTAGTACATTAAAAAAAATATTAAAATAGCCATAATTTTTAGGGGAAGGGGGTTCAACCCCCCATATTATTTTTTTTGTCGATAAAATTAGATGTAGTACTCAGCCTTAACGGGTTAGAAGTCTCACCCCTATCACATTGTATAATCGATATCACTCTTGGACCACTTGTTTGGATCTAATACATTGAATGCTGCACATGCAACAGCTGCTATTCCGGTGCATTGTTTACCCCGTGAAGAATTAAACCGTAAGTCTCCTTGGTGAAATGATCCGCGTAATATCGCCTTGTTGTCATTTATAATGACGTAATGGTTCGAAGAAGTTTCCACAGTACCCTCTTCTTGAATAGTATTTTCCGCTATTTGAACTAACGGAGTAATATTTGCCGTAGTTTCAAAATGTGCTCGGACATCTCTATAAAGATGGTTGTTGGAAATTAACCAAGTTAAAGCTTCATTTAATCGTTGCGTATCCACAACGAATTCTTTAGAACTTGAAAGGTTCTCGAGAGTTTCCACAACCAAAATTAAACCAGCCTGATGGGCTGTCAGTGGTAACTGCTCGGCTATTTCAACAACATCTTTTGCAAATAAAATAACCTGCCCCTTGCACCAATTTTGGCTGAAACGGTTGTTTAGTTTCACAATCTTTAAAAACGGAGTCACAGATGAAAAACTAGGACCATCGAAGTAAAATAAATAAATTAATTAATACTAATAACAATAACCTGTCAGTAAGCTAATTCTGGAGAAAGAACATGAACATTGTCATGAGTTAATTAGGACAACCAACTATTCTTATCGTGTAAGTAGTCGTTGTTGGAATAGTAAGCCTTTGAACAAGTTGGATTTTACTTGAGCTTTAAAAGCATTAAAAGGCAAGTCTAGCAAAGAAGAGGGTATCTTATTATAAAAGGTTATACCAAGCCCAACAAATGAGTTATGAACCTTATGAAGCCGGTGAAAGGGGGCACGTAGTTTGTCCTTATTTCTAGTGTTAACACTGTGAATATCACTGTTTTTAGTGTACAAGTGTAAATTTTGCCTAATATATAAGATGTTGGCGAAGATGAATTGTGATGCAACCGTGAGAATACCAATATCTAAAAAAATCTCTTAGAGAAACTCTGGCACCTATATAATAATATGGATATCCTAGATCAACACTACAATTAAGAAAGGGGATAAGGAATAATCTTAAACGTTAGACAGTGTATACTTCTTCTGTCTGTCAGGCTCTGCATTAAGTACTTGAGGAAATTCTGGATGTGTAATCATCTTCGATAATAATAAATTTAAATCCTGGTTCAAGATATTAATTAATGCTTTCTTCGCTATGTTTAAACTTAACAGGGCACAAAAATTGCTCGAACAGCTCGTTTTTGAAGGACAAATACAGGGTGTTATTGACAGCCCTCCAAAAAAACACAGGATTGATTCAGCTCCTTATTCTGAATCATATCCCACTGGAAATTTTCTCAGGAAAAAAAAAAATTATGCCGTTTTTTCTGCTGATATTCCTTTATTTCAATGTAAAATTACGTTCTCTGTATGCAACACTTCATTTATGTAAATAAAACAGCTGAAAACAGCTGTTTCGCTCGCTCAAGCTCGCTGCGCTGCCGTCCGCTACGTGCGTTTTGCCACGGTAACGATACGTTGCGTGTGAGGTAATAAAACAAATCTGGTTTTTTGGATTCCCTTAATGTTCCTGAAAGAATTACATGTACCGGTCATCTTAATATGATGTACTGAAGCCACCCTATCAGTTTGCGGAGGGCTGTCAATAACACCCTGTATATTTTGTATATCAGCGGCTTTGCCCCACAGCAGAATACCGTAGGACATAACGCTGTGAAAATAACTAAAATAGACTAAACGAGCTGTATCAACATCAGTGTATTGTCTTACTTTCCTGACGGCGGCGTAGGCAGCCGAACTGAGCCTTCTGCTAGGCTTGATATATGAGGTACCCACTGAAATTTGGAATCTACTGTTAGTCCTAGAAAAATTGCCGAGCCTACTGTTTCAAGCACCTCTTTATTTAAGACGATGTTGGGTCCTAGATTTCTTATATTCGGTAAGGCGAACTTTACACATTTCGTTTTTTTTGGCATTGAGAACTAGGTTATTTGTCGTAAACCAATCTGTAACTATTGACTATTGATGTATATAGATAGATAGATTACACGTTTATATATATATAAAGCGTAGTCTATAATAAATAAAGATTTATTGTGTTTTAACTCAAGACGGATTTCCATACATCGTTGGTCATTTTATTTTTTTTTATTTTATTTATTAGGGACAAAAAAACAGTTACATGTTAAGTTCAACAATTATGATTAATTACACAAATAGGTAAACATATAACCCACACCACTGTCCACGGATTAATATAAGAACGAGTTAGGAACGGAAATGAATTAAGTGAATATAAGTTAAGATTGCGGTGAAAGAGAATTTATAGCTAAGGTTTTAAATTTTATACTAGAAAGAGAGAATATATCTATGTCAATGAAGTGTGTGTTATAGGCCTCCACAAGTTGACGAAGAGGCACTCGCGCCCCGGCATTAGTCCTGCATGAATCTACATGGAACAACCGGGGCACGCGTGCCGCCCGTCTGAAACGGTTCTAGGTACTGTATAGCGTATCTTATTTGTGATTTCAATACAGTCAAATCTATTGTTACACAAACCATGCTCATGATCCTTTTATGTCGTTCTTAGGATTATAACCTAATGTTGCTAAAAAAAAAACGTCTTGCATACCTGCACTGGACTTTCATGACCACGAACAGTAAAGAAGTAATTAAAGGTTTCGTTTTGGCTCTTTATTTATATTTTTTTGAGATTTGACATTCGCGACGCTGACATTGTTTTTGATGAACATGCCTTTTCGTGCTGCATCTAGGGTCGAGTAACTTGAATTAATCACCTGGCGTTGTTCCATACTAATGTTTTTGTGTTTTTGGTACAGAGGGGGACATTTTGGGAAAGAGACATTCTGAGCCTCATCAGGTTTACAGGGTTCTTTCAGGAAAAGTGTTTCTATCATACCTTTTTTTCTTTTCTTCTCTTTCTGCAGGCGATTCTTCTATTATTATTATTTTTTTTTACATATTTCTATTTTTATTAGTCAAAGTAGTCTTCGCAGCTTCAATTACTGTATCCTCGCTTTGAATTATTGACGTAGCTTGTCTTTCTTCGTTGTTTGTTATTTTATTGTCTCTTTCTTGAACGATTTCCTTTTCAGTAATAGTTTGTTGTGAACCACTTGTTACCGTCTCCGTTTCAACTATTTTCCTGGGTATTTATTTGTTATTTGTTGGTCTATTTGATATTCAGGATTTTGGATGTTTCCTTCAGCCTCAGCACGTTTATCACATTTTCTTTGGTTATGTATCTTTATTTTGCTCTAATTAGGTTTGCGTTTTTTTATAACATATTTTTCTTCAATGGAAGTATCTAAATCAGTAGTGTGAAGTTCTTCAGTAACACAATAGTTTTTGTCTTTTACACTGTCATCGGAATCTAAATCTTTGGGCAAATAAACATCCTTATTATCAGAAAAATAATCAGTTGTATATGAAGTTGATGGTTTGTTACATGATTTTTTCGGTAAAATACGCCTTTCAGTTGTCATTACAGGCGTAACTTTTGTAGTAGATGAAAATGGTGAGCTGGCTCTTTCAATAATAATAGAAGTTTCATGAGTGGTTTCGACTTCGCGGGCTTTTTACGACATAGTTTTAAAAAACTATCATTTCTAAAATCATCTTCACTGAGACACTGGATACTGAGAATCTTCCACCAGTTGCCGCACTCTATACATTATTAGATCTCGCCGAGAACTCATTGTTACGCTGAAAAAAAATAAATAATTTGCTTGCAGTTTGTTTGTTGGTATTACTAACAACGGTGGCCGAGCACTGTTTCCAGCCTTAGGATAAAGAAATATTTAAGGGCCTGTAATACCTCAGATTGCGAAAATTGTCTTAGCATTAATGGCTCTAGTTTCAACAATACTGCAGTATTCTCTTTGAAATTAATATACAATAAAGACGAGGACTGCTGCGAGGTGTCGTCTGTTTCGAAAGCACGATTGCATACAATTTTCTCGATACAAATAAATCTCAAAGTTACCTCTAAACCGTACAATAAAAGAAGAATTATCAATGAAAATTTTCAAATTAGGTCATGAAACTTTGCAGGCTAATCGATCTATGCATAAAGCAGGTGTCATCTGTTCGTTTTTATTTTTTAATCATTACATTTAATTATTTATTGTGCAAACTTGTTAAATAGGTTTATAAAAGTGATTGATTATGAGAAAGTGACAACTAAATATTCCCGTGACGAAATACAGTTGAAGAAATGAATCCTTCAATCAAATGCAGGCCAAAGTCGATTTATGTTTACAGGTAAATGCTACTTATTAGTAACGAAGCTGTGTTATACCAACCCTTGGTAGGTTCCAAAAAAAAACAACGTAACACTACTGATTACTAACTACGACTACATAAAGTAATTAGTAATCATAACTACAAACTACATAAAAATATCGAAAAATTTTGACTACCTACTAACTGTAGTTGCAATCACGATTACTTGATTACTTTTTATAACTACAGATTTACAATGATGTTGCGTCATTAAAAAAGCAAACACGCGCTATAGTCGTTCATGTAAGTACATGAACGACTATCGCGCGTGTTTCGACTTGTCGTTTAGTAGGTAGGGCATCGCGTAATTGTAGTCGCGTGTGTTAGAGCAAGAGCGCACTATAGCACGCTCTCGCTTTCGCTCGCTGCATGTCGGTACAAGTCATTTTTTGGGCAGTGTATTCAATTGCGTCTTACAGTGTGTACGTCCGTTTGGTTTGCCACTATTGCAGTTTGAAAATGCTACTGCGCGTGCGCCACTTAGTTATTTCATTGTATGCTAGTTAGTTGTGCACTATGAACGAGTCAGATGAGTATCTGCCACTGTGCAATGAAGCTTCTACTTCCAACTTCAAGTTCTAACAGCTTGGTGGAAAATAAATAAAATAAAAGTATAAATAATGTCATGCTAATTGTAGATAAGAGTCTATGCCATATTCTGCGACATGACACAGGTCTTTGACTGCGTCCATTATAATTCCCTGGCAGTGAAACTTGAAGCCTATGGTGTTAGAGGCAACGTTTTAGAATGAATTAAATCGTATCTTCATAACCGTAAACAAGTTGCAGAAATCAGTAAAATAAATTAAAAAAGTAAACGTGAAGAAAATTCAAGATCAGAAGAACGCGAAGTTATATATGGAGTACCTCAAGGCAGTGTATTGTTCACTTTGTATATAAATAACTTGCCTAAAATAACTGAAAATCCGATGACACGTTTTGCTGACGGTTGCACTGTGACAATAGCTTGTAATGACATAACACATACGAACATGACATTAATATTTCACTAATATTTATCATAAATTGGTTAAATGATAATAATTTAATAATTAATTTTAAAAAGACTAACGTAATGCACTTTAGACAACGTTCAGACGCCAGCAGGTCAAGCTACCCGAAACTGTCAAATTTTCCCAATCAACCTTGAACCTTAATGTTTTAGCGATTAAGTTGAAAATCTATTAAAGAAATTTGACAGATTGTAGTAGCTTGATGTGCTGGCGTCTGTACATAAACAATCAACGTACATAAATAATTCGTGATTATCTTTCCTATATAGCGGTTTCACTATACTATACTTCTTTAATGCATCAGTAAATACAGCTGCACTTATGCGAAGATTAATAATGAAACACAAATGAGTACATAATTATTTCAAATCGAACTGCTTTCAATATTTTTTTGGCAGTACCATCGTAGCCAACGCTGTTCGTGTTTTTAGCTTCATAATAATATTTAGCTGCGCCCCGCGGTTTCACCCGCATAAGATTCAATCCCGAGGGAATATGTTAAAAAATATCCTATATCTTAATCCTAGTTATAGTAGTAGTTTTTGCGTGAAAGAGTAACAAATATCCATTCATCCATACAAACTTTCACGTTTATAATATTAGAAGGATGTCATAGGGCGTAGACGAAACCATGAATATAGATTGCCATAGTACAAGCATGCTGTATCTTACATAATTACGTGCGCGAAAGAGATGATTACAGATTTAAAGACACACTGTACGTTCCTCCAGAACTCGATATAACCCCAGGGATTTATTTGCGGATTATTTAATTAATGAAAATCCGCTAGAATGGCAAAACAAATATGCATTGGGATAGTACCTTCTCTATCTAAATATGTAATACATTGAAGTGTATGTACAAAAAACGAATAATATATCCATTGAATAATAATACTTATTAATAATAAAAGTACATAGGTACTTACCAAATTCATTTTTTTCATTTTCTGTTAAATTGCCCTCGCACATTATATTCGTGATTTCTTCCAATCTTCTTTTCTTTACATCACGATTACTGTATTCTTCTGAGGATATATCCCAAATTGCATTACGGCTTTCCATTTCCCGAATAAATGTCTCCGTATCGAAAGTCATTTTGTAAAAAAGTTTCAAAACACAAAATATGTCTGGCTGCTACGACAAGTGCGTGGGGACTGACGGCAGCTACATAGATTCGCCTACACTCGCTCTGGCTGCGCGCAGCTAATTAGCTGCCGTGCAATCGGGCGCGTTTTACTGGCTGCCGCAGCCGGGAGTCCGTGGCAGCTTAGTGCGCGGGCTCCGATACACCGTCATATGCTCGAGTGACTGCCGCAGCGAGGCTGCCTAGTGCGCGGGGGGCCTTACAATCCCGATTTCACCACTTTCAGTTGCGTTCACAAATTTTTCCCTCAAAACGGTTGTGTGAGCGTGTAGGTTTCACTCCTACCAGGTACCTGGTTCAGAAATACGCCACTAATGGCGCTGCTCTGATGTCAACCTCCTGTCATGGTTGAGTCAGACGCCTCTAGACTTTTCGTCAGTAATTTCATTTAATATTATTATTATTGTTGTATTGTGATCACGTCGGGGTCACCAGTTAAAAATTTCTTCTGGTGATTCGAGGTACCACAAAATTTTGGACGGGTTTCCCGACATCACCCGACCAGCCGGTATACTACGCACTACACCGCACAACACCGTACACCACATCCGCACCACCCCAGGCCCTCCAGTTTCATCTTCATTTCGGCAACTTAAGGCGTCCATCATGTGCCATGCAAATGACAAGTGGACAGAGTCTTTGCCGTGGGTATTGCTTGGTATACGGAGCGCATTCAAAAAGGATGTCCAAGCGTCTTCAGCCGAACTTGTATACGGCGAACCGCTAAGGCTCCCGGGAGAATTTTTCACTCCTAGAGACGAAGGAACGACCGACGTCACAGATTTCACTGCGCGCATTCGCAAATTCGCTCAAAACTTGCAACCAACTCCAGCATCCCGTCACAGCAAGTCCAGCATTTTCGTTTTTAGGGATCTGCAGACCACTGATCACGTGTTCCTTCGTGAAGACGCATTACGTGGTTCGCTACAACCAGCGTACACAGGTCCTCACAAAGTTCTGCAAAGGGGAGACAAGGTCTTCAAAATATTATTTAAAGGCAGAGAGGTCACGGTCTCAATTGACCGCCTTAAGCCAGCTTACATTTTGGCAGACAAAGCTGACCCAAAAGAAGTCACTCCACCTTGCAGTAGCAGAGAGTACACCACTCGCTCTGGTCGTCACGTCAGGTTTCCTGATTTTTATCGCCCTTGACGGTCTCTGGAGGGGGGTGATGTAGGTTTCACTCCTACCAGGTACCTGGTTCAGAAATACGCCACTAGTGGCGCTGCTCTGATGTCAACCTCCTGTCATGGTTGAGACAGACGCCTCTAGACTTTTCGTCAGTAATTTCATTTAATATTATTATTATTGTTGTATTGTGATCTCGCCCTTTCGATTGTGTTTCTTATGTCTTACTCCTTCTGTGTATATATTTATATCGTGTTGTGTACGGACATTATATTTCTATAAATTCTAAGTTGACTTTGTTTCTTGTTCGTCCGTAAAATAAAAAAAAACTGCCAAGAAAACTTTCTTTTTGTTTTCATTGATGGTGAAACTTATAAAAACATGGAGTAACACATAATGTTACTAAACACTTCGAGCACCTGAAACGAGATCTTTAGTTTCTTGGGCTTGTGCTACATACATGACATCTCCTAAATGATGGTAGCTCTTCGGGCCAGTGTACAGTACACCAAGTTGAGAATATCGAATCTCTCGTGGCACACCGCTTTTCTTGGAAGCATCATCATCAGGCTGAGATATAGTGGACGTAGAACGTTTCCAGCTAAGTTCTGCAGTTCTCTTTAGAGAAGTGTAACCATCAAGACACCCATAGGCTAGACGTTCCCGAAATTTTTGTTGGCTTATTTTTTGGCCTTTATGCACGGCTTTATAAAGAATAAATGCATATATTGATGCAGATTCTACTAGAAAGTAGAATAAACGCATCCACAATTTATTGGAACGACGCGCGACGTCCCAATTTATAATGAGATCGAAACTGATCAAATTGATCTACACCGCCCATTCTCTTGGTGTATTGTGCAAGAGGGCATTTTATAAAGGCCTTATTGCCGTCTTTTTGTGTTCGTTTTACATCAACAATGACTTTTGGGTCAAGTTGTAAGAACACTTACAGGCTTCGTATCTTTACATTGCACATAGCCTATGTTTCTTGAAGTGGTTTCAACCCGCCATTTGAACTCATGTTTCTGCATAGTTTTTTTTTTTCTTTATTATCTTGAGGGGTAAAAAAAATATCGAATGTTACATGGCAACCTTTATGTTTTATGGCTTCTGAGAGACGAAGGACTATGGACATTACTGCTCACTACGCAGGCTCATCGGGTAGGTAAGTGGGGGTCATCAAAACATCTCAGCCTCAGCTCGCCGCTTCTCAGTAAGCTTCGGTGCCACGTGGTCACTTCGCCGAGTGCTTTAATTTTTGCGTCTCTGAAGTGATTTTTTTTATACCTGGGATCCAATACAGTTCTATGGCGAGTGAAGTTACTCTCGAGATAGCGCCCATTCTTTTTTAATTTTAATTAAGCACAATGATTTTAATTCATTGGCAAGCGAGTCTTCCAATTGGAGAGGTTGGATTTTTTAAACTAAGCAATGAACTAACGGAATCACCTTGCTGCTTGTGCAGTATTTGTCTCCAGAGACTTCTTTAGTAGCAGCTTCGAGCGGTCTTAATACTAGTAACACAGAAAAAAGAACTGACAGTTCTGATGAATTGAGCATAGGTGGCGCTGTTCTATGACGAAATATTATACCATTGATTACAATGCGTAACTTTATCAATGTGCTGTTCCATCTTGTTGAAACTTCTTGAATTAACTTTGTTTCTTTTTCTGTGGCTTTTCTTAATTCATTGCTTGCTGTATTACTTTGCTTGAACCATGTTACAATGGTCTTGACCTTAGTTAGTAGATTTTGTAATTCTGGACAGTGATTTATCGCATTTAGCGCAACTATGTTGAGTAGAAACCAAACAGTTTATATTATCATTTTATTTTGTATCAATCAGCCACTAGGTGGCGTCTCTCCTGCAATTTCTTATTTAGTCATGCTAAACTAAAATGACTGCCTGCTTTTTTTTCTTGTTTCGGTATAATAAATAGACTGTTCTTTATTCAATCCTAGTTTAATTTACCCAAAATCTATCAGTAAAAGGTTTCACCTGCCTACCAAGACGAGGACGAGAATGCCGGACGACGGCAGCAAAAGTGGTGGCGCGAGCGCACAGGCAGCGGCGGCCATGCTTTACAATTTCGATGGCGGTATCGCCTAATTCGACGGCGAGGACAAAGCTTATTCCTCCACGAAATGGGCCCAAGACATTGAGGATAATGCGGAAGTATTCAACTGGACGCCGCAACAAAAGCTGATAATTGCGCGGCGGTCCCTCATCGGCACGGCGGGGCTGTGGCTCAAATCTGAAAAAGTGTTCAAGAAACTCAAACTCAAAACTCAAACTCAAATCATTTATTACAATTAAACCATTTACAGGCACTTTTGAATTGTCAAAATTAAATAGTCGGTCAGTTAGTCAGATAGTTGAAGCTAGTTGCCCATTCCAAAGCGTAGATCTCTATGGAGAAGAACGGGCAAGAAACTCCACGGACACTCTTTTAAATCAAGACATTTTTACAAAATCCTGGTTACAGTATTCTTATTGCTTCTATATGTGAGAACAATGTAAAGAAACAAATTAAAATATAAAATTAAAAATAAGCCCTGGCAGTTAAGAGATGACCAGTCTCAACAGATGGCGCCCGTTCACGAACATGACGCGTGGATCAGCACCACCCAGCTCAACCATTTCGTAGGGAACCGAATGATCCAACACACGCGCCACCACCAGTGAGACATTTAAGTGAGCATGACATATTCTCAACTGCCATGCTCTTTCAAGTCAACATCAAAATATCATAAAAAACGGATCCATGGTTCTTACATTTACAAAATTTTCAAAAATGCTTCTAAATTATACAAAACTATAGTTTGCAATTTAATTAATAGATGAGAGAAAAAAAAAATTACTACCAATCATGAAGAGGTATTTAATACTGAAGTATTAAAAATTAATCCTGATTAAATAAAGTAAACACTAAAAAAAAAAACAAAAAGGGGAAGCATCTCTTCCAAATATTGAAATTGTGATCAACTATTATTATTATTAACTTGTAAGCCCAACTGCCTGTGGAGCAGGACCAGCATTAAGCCAAGCATTTTTATCTACTATATACTCTTCCAACTTATAATATGCTTGTCTACATAGTGTGCGTTTAATGCATGTTTTAAATTTCTTCTCATTTAGTTGAAGAATATCGAGTGGTATTTTATTATAAAATTTTACACAGTACCCCATTAAAGAAGTTTTACTTTAGACAATCTGAAGCTCGGTTGATCTAGTTTGTTCCTATTCCTAGTGTTTAAGTTATGCCTGTCACTTATCTTACTAAAAAGATGTAGATGTTTTCGAACGTACATAATGTTTTCGTATATATATTGACAAGGAACCGTCATGATGTTAATTTTTTTAAACAGTTGCCTTAGAGTTTCGCGTCTGCTGAGATTGTAGATGGCTCTGACAGCCCTCTTTTGCAGAATGAAGATAGAATCAATATCTGCAGCCCGTCCCCACAGCAAAATACCGTAAGACATGATGCTATGGAAGTAACTAAAATAGACCAGTCTTGCGGTTTCCACGTCTGTTAATTGACGGATTTTCCAGACTTTCCAGCTTAAGCGGCTGAACTTAGCCGCCCTGCAAGTGATGTTAGGTGAGGACCCCACTGCAGCTTTGAGTCAAGCGTGATACCCAAGAAAACCGTACTTTCGACGAATTCAAGTATCTCCCTATTCAATACAACGTGACATTCACTACTTCTAACATTCGGTAAAGCGAATCTAATGCATTTAGTTTTTTTCTTATTTAATACTAAATTATTTACAGTAAACCAATTATGGACCATAAGCATAGCATTATTTACGTCGTCAAGATGCTCTGCACGTCTATCCACTTTAAAAATCAGTGATGTGTCATCAGCAAATAACACCATTTGTGGTCGGGTTTTTAGTAAATGAGGTAAATCATTTATATATACTAAAAATAGGAACGGCCCCAATATTGAGCCCTGCGGCACACCCATTTTGACTTTTAAACCCAATGAAGTCAACCGTTTATTTGAACTTGCTGAAATCTATCATTTAAATATGATTTTATTAAGCTAACAGCTAGTTTACCCAGTCCGTAATGCTCAAGTTTCAAGAGCAGTGTTTCGTAATTCACGCAGTCAAATGCCTTGGATAGATCACAAAAGATGCCTATTGCATCTTGTGCCTCTTCCCATGCGTTAAAGATGTGTTTTAATAAGGTGACACCGGCGTCAGTTGTACAACGTCCTTTGGTGAAACCATACTGTTGATCGTGTAGGATGTTGTTACGATTAAAATGATTGAGCATTTGATTTAACATTACTTTTTCAAACACCTTGCTGAAAACCGGCAAAAGACGTATGAAGACCTCAAAACGGCTTTAGTTAAGGAATTTCCTGAAGCTGTAAATTCCAAGGAGATACACGAACTGATGGCAGCGCGTAAAAAACGGCGAGGTGAGAGCTACTACCAATATATGCTCACCATGAAAGAGTTGGGTAAGAGAGCTAAATTCCCCGACTACGTTGCCATTCAGTACATCATCGACGGCATCGAAGACATCCAAATGAACAAGGCGATACTATATGGCGTTACGACGAACGGCGCTCTCAAAGATATATATATAATAATCTACGAAAAGATGAAAGGTAACACGAAGAGAGAGGGACGAGTCGACCCAGCCACTGAAAGGAAGAAAGAAGCATCCACGCATCCCAGTTCCACGCGTCGTTGTTACAACTGTGGGGAGATGAGCCATTCATCCAGTCAGAATTTGTCCATATTGGAAAACAGTGTCCTAGCATTGGCGCTGGCGGAGGCAACACGTCGCTAAAGCAGCCGGCAGTGCAACAACGTGAATCTGGTAACAGTCGAGGAGCAGCGAGCGCGGCTCAGTCGGTAAAACAACGTTCGGCTATGTTCGGGACTGCGGCCGGCCCGACCAATCAGTGCGCGTGTACGAGCGGCCATGATGTTAATAGTGGATATTTGAACGATACGTCAAATACCGTGTCAACTGTGTCAAACAATGAGGTTATGCAGATAAACCAAAAGAAAGACTTAGCTATTAAAAACTTACGAAAACCGGTGAAAACCATAGAAGTGGCCGGCAATCACAGTTCTAGCGCATTGATCGACTCTGGAAGTGATGTAAATCTCATATCGTCAGAGCTGTGCGCTAAACTATTTAATGTTGAGTTCAACGTCGGCGGGCTAACGCTGACGGGACTAGGACAATCACAAGTGCGGTCGTTAGGTAAAATTACGACGGTAATCGTCATTGACGGACAGTGCTACAACCACGGAACAGAAAAAACTAATACTAATACTAATTTAGAGGTTTGTTTTCATTATCTTACATGATTTTACTCGTGATAAATATTGGGAGAATCAAATGTGAATATATAAAAATGTGTTTTTATAGGTTCAAGAATTGGTCGCCAGAGAAGTTGGAAACACGGAATCAGGAGTCATATCAAGGAGAAAGTATTCGCCAGCACTGCGCAGCTTTGCCCTGACATTACATTATTACTCGCCTAAGGCGTATGATTACGTGCGCAAGACTTTCCATACGAGCCTACCACATACCCGTACATTAAAGAATTGGTACTCGAAAGTCGGAGGAGAGCCTGGATTTACCAAGGAGTCATTAGCTGCTTTGAAGCAAAAAACTGAGGTGTCTAATCAACCATTATTAGCCACCTTAGTTCTGGATGAAATGAGTATTCGTCGCCGTGTGGAATGGGACGGGCACAAATTTCATGGATATGTTAATATGGGCACGGAAGTAGAAGGTGATCACTTGGCGGAGGCAAAAGAAGCCTTGGTATTTTTAGTTACTGCGTTAAACAGTAACTTTAAAGTTCCTGTTGGCTTTTTTCTGGTAGATGGTGTAAGTGGAGAACAGCCCGCTGACCTCGTAAAACTTTGCTTACAATTAATTCACAAGGCTGGCGTTAGGATAGTTGCTCTTACTTTTGACGGTTGTGCGGCGAATATTTCCATGGCAAAACATCTTGGTTGCTCTTTTGAAGAACAACAAGTTAAATTTGAACATCCTATTACCAAGGACATAATAGTTGCAGTCCTAGATCCCTGTCATATGATAAAATTACTAAGAAACACATTAGAAATGTACAAAATTCTAGTAGACAAGGATGGAAAAAAATTCAATGGCAACATCTAGTTGAACTGAACAAACTACAAAACGACGAAACATTTCATTTGTCCAATAAATTACGAGACCGCCATATTAACTTTCAAAATGAAAGAATGAAAGTTAAGTTAGCTACCCAACTTTTCAGCATAAGTGTAGCGGAAGCTGTTAAATTTTGCAGACAATCAGGAATAGATTCATTTCATGATAGCGAGCCCACGGAAAAGTTTTTGATTACTTGCAACAATCTTTTTGATACATTTAATTCTAGGAATTTACACTTATACGGTTTTAAAGAAGCTTTAAATGAGAAGAACGCGAACAAAATTTTTGAGTTCTTAAGTGAAGCATCGGGGCTATATTATCAATTTAAAAATGGAGAACGGCACTTATTTAGTAAATAGTAGGAGGAAAACGGGGTTCTTAGATTTTTTGGGGTGTATCAAAGCCTTAGAACATTTATATTCAAGCTTAATCAAAACAAAAGTTCTGATATATTTGCCATTTTATAAATTGAGTCAGGATCATTTAGAGCTTTTGTTCTGCAATATTAGGGCACAGGGTGGGGCAAACAATAATCCCACTGCCAGACAATTCATCTCCGCATACAAGAAAATATTAATTCATGTTCAATTAAAAGACACTAACAAAGGCAACTGTGTTGCGTTGGAACAGATATCCATCCTAAACTGTTCATCAGCTGTTAAAAGAATAAACAGAAGTACAAGTATAGCTCAAGATAGGTCACAATATGAACAAATTGAGGACGATTCAGAAATGGAAGACATAGGAGGGCACTTTTCTGATTTTAGTAACCAAGCAATAGGCCATATTGCTGGTTACATTGCCAGAGTATTGATGAAAAAGATAAACTGTGATGTCTGTGTTGACGCATTAGTGACACATCATTTTGAACCCTTTCACAAGTTCATAATTGCAAGAGATCAAGGTGGCTTGTTGTATGCTTCGCCAGATGTTGTAAAAATATGTCGAACGGCGGAAACATTTTTAAAAAACGTTGACATAGGGGTTTTTCGAAAGGAAGTGGCGATAACACAAATCATGCGAAAGTTTATAGGAACTCTTTTATTTAATGATATTGCCTCCCATCAAATAGGCGAATATCCTGCGTCCAATCACGTCACTGATTTGGTGAAGGCAATAGTTGAAAAATATATAAATGTTCGCATACACCATTTGTTAAAATTAATAATAAGGCTTTCGAAACGCCAGTTTCTTAACAAATACGTTTTATTTCAAGGGCAATAAATAAAAAGTCAAAATAACGTATTTTTAATTTTACCCCAAGTATATAAGATGATTTTCACCATTTATTCAGTATTGCGCATTTAATTCTTATAACCCGTGATTTTTTTCGTGGAAATTCTGAAAACATTCAGGAGATAAGTACCTATTTATCTATTTGGGATTAATTATTTATGTAAAACACATTTATATAAAGCAAGTAATTTAATATACAAACCGGTCAGGCCCAGCTGGTACCTACATATACCTAAGTACCACCCAAAACCAATACCATCAGGCACCGCTGCGCTTGTACGAATATTTACCAGCACGAACAAGCCAAAAACTACTCTTTCGTATTAGGAAAAGAGTATTTTTTACTGATTCATATTCGTACGAGCGGTGCCTGACAGTTACCGTCTTTGGGTCCAACTGGTCAGTCATGTAGTTAAGTATATATTTTAGTTTTAATTAATACTACGTCATTCTTCCTACAGTTTTACTGAACTCCCAACAAGTCTTATTTTTTCGAATTAAACAAGAAATCGGGTATCTATCGATATCGATAATGTAATTCTAAATTCAATGTGTTCTGCACTGGTGTGGCCTTGGTCGAGTAGCAATAGATATCGACCTAAGACGCGAATGTCAACCTTATGGCTTACGTAATTAAATTTATAATTGCTACCACTGAGAATACCGCCATCTATGGTGGAATAGCGGAATTTACTCGGCAATCGAAACTAGTTTGACTTTAGTTTACAAAACGTCGTAATTACTTTCTGCACTAAAGCAAAACAAATCTGATCTATAGATCGTGAAGGTTTATTTTCCGGTGTACGATCTGTGACTTATGTTAGTTTTGACTAAAATTAAAACGACAAATCAAACGGATATTTCTTTTGTAGTGCATTATATGATTGTCGCTATATTTGTGTGAGTTTGGCGACAACGGTTCCTTTAATAATGTTTTTGTATTGAACTTCCACTGTTTTTTCTGTTCCGTGCTAGAGACTGTATACCTTACGATGTTATAATAGGTCACGAGTTTTTGAGGAGTGTGACAGTGCTGATGAGCGATGGATGTGTATCCATATTCAGAGATGAAAGTGAGTGCTAGCTTCACTTTCTGACTAACTGACCGACTATTTAAAATGTTGGCAATTCAAAAGTGCCTGAAGGTTTAATTGAAATAAATGATTTGAGTTTGAGTTTGAGTGGTTAAATAAAGTAAATTGCATTACAGGTGGCACCGAATCTCTTTTAGAGCATGTCAGCAGTCCATCAGTAAAACAGGAGGCTTATCAGTGTGTTGATATGTACCGTCCAATCCAAGTGAAGGAAGCACCATTGGAGCTCAAGATTGTGTTGAAAGACGATGTGCCAGTAGCACAACGGCCTCGGCGATTGTCATATATGGAGCAGGGTACTGTAGAAAACCAAGTTGATGAGTGGTTGAAAGACGGTATAATAAGAGTAAGTTTTTCTGAATACTCTAGTCCACTGGTGTTGGTCAAGAAGAAGGATGGGACAACACTGGTATGTGTTGACTATCGGCAGCTTAACGCAAAGATTGTGAAAGACGAGTAACCTCTTCCTATTATAGATGACCTGATTGACAGGTTATCTCAAGCGAAGGTGTTCAGCGTTCTTGATTTGAAGAATGGATTTTTCCATTTAAAAATGAGTGAAGAATCCATACCTTACACTTCTTTTGTTACCCATCACGGACAGTTCGAATTTCTAAGAGCACCGTTTGGGCTTTCGGTCAGCCCAAAATATTTTATGCGGTTTGTCGACATGATTTTCCGTGAGCTGTTAACTCAGAGGGTAATGATGATTTTTATTGATGACATTATAATTCCAGCTGTTGATGAAGAGCAAGCATTACAACGACTGAAGCTAGTTCAGGAAACACCTGCTCAGTATGGGCTGGTGATCAATTGGAAGAAGGCAAAGTTGATACAGCGTGAAATAGAGTACTTGGGCCATATAATCAAAGACGGTGAAATACGGCCGAGTACAGAGAAGACGGATGCAGTGACTGGATTTCCAGAACCCAGAACAAGTAAGCAACTTAAACGTTTTCTAGGATTGACTTCTTACTTCCGAAAGTACATACAACAGTATGCCGTTATTGCCAAGCCTTTGAACGATTTATTAAAGAAAGATGTGGACTTTGTGTTCGATAAGAAGCAGCAAGAAGCTTTTCATATTTTAAAAGAAAGGCTGGCCAGCCCAGTATTAAAAATATTTGATCCTAACTTAAAAACTGAGTTACACACAGACGCTTCCAGCATAGCTATAGCAGCTATCCTTATGCAGTATCACCCCAATACTGGCTTGCACTCAGGGCCGGCCTTAGCCATCTAGGCGCCCTGGGCGAGTCATGCCTTGGCGCCCTTTTAGGTATCATAGGACATAGGTACTTATTTCATTACAATTAAAAAAACTTATTTAGTTTATTTTTTATTAGTACCATATTTTTTATTGAATTAATAGAAAACTACAACATCAGATGTATTTATTTTTAATAACAATAACATTATTTTAACCATTAATTCTTTATACAATGCACCTTACCTATCTATATTGTCTGCCAGTCACGTCACGAACCATAAAATAAAAAAAAATCTTATTTTTCTAGCTTTTTGGTCAACAAATTCTCTGATAAGACTAGACCGCAAATAAGTTTTTATCAATTTCAGTTTAGAGAAACTTCGTTCGCCACTTGCAGCAGTCACTATGGTATTTTAGAGGCATGAGGAACAGGGTGTAAAGTTCACTCATCCTCCTTAGAAAAGGGAGGATCCTCCGACCAGACGGGTGTTGTGTCTGGCGGGCTATTGCCCAACGATTGATGTTGGGAAATTGTATCTATGCTAATTGCGCGGTAAACTCTGCTTGCGAGATGCAGGATTTGCGTGACGTCAGTATGACGCGTTGTTCGAATGTGGCGTTGTAGATACCGCTACAGTAGCCCAAGCACGAATATTTGCGAAAAGTTATTCGTATCGAAATCGAGTAACATTTGTATGAGAATTGTACAGCGCCCCTATCGGGCGTAAAAGGAAACAAAACATGGCAGCACGAATTATTTTAGCGCGCTCTCGTAATCGAAATCAAAACGACATGGTAAACGAAACTCGAAACGTAAACAATTGTGAGATTTTTGATAGCACGAACATTGTTTTGACGTACGGTAATGTAAACTCTCGAAGGCTGGCTAACGAGTATGCTCGAAACATTATTCACTTGAAAATAGTCGGTGAGAAAGGTATCGAAATGTGTAAAAATAAAGTTTTAACCGTGTTTATGTTTTGTTTAGAGTTAGTTTTGTGAATAAAAGTGTTTTAAAATCATTGTTAAGTTATTGGAACAATTATTAATAGCTCCAAAATAATTTAAAATGGAAAGACCGCCACTGTATGAACGTAGTACCATATATTATTTTTTGGCGACAAATTTACTAGAAAATTATGGATATCAAAGATGAAGGTTTAGACAAATCTCCATTTCTGGAATAGACATAGCATTGCACTTTAAAATACTTCACACTAAAGTTTATGCCACTCAAACATATTAAAACTGTTTACTCACGCTTCCATGAATTCAACCATCATTTCATATTGCGTCTGACTAGTTCTCATAATTATTTATTCACTTAAAATCACTTAATTATTTATAGAAAAGAAACAGAAATACTTTTGCTGTGGACGTGTAGTAAAACATAAACAAACTTAGCCTTGGCTTGGCGCCCTCACGCGTCGGATGTCATAATGTCAAGTGGGTGCGTTCGGTACCCGTAATTTTTTTTAAATAAAATCTCCGAAACTATATTATATTGCTGAAGATAATGCCACTTTATAATGTCTAATAATTAACTTTGGATCTCTTCTTTATATAAAATTCAGTTTTTATTTAAATTTAATAATAATAAAACGTTTAATCAAAGGTGAAAAAAATATTAACAACTTGATTTAGTTTTCGAACGCACGATTCATTCAACAATCGTTCATTTTGCTCACTAAGGCGCGTCCCTATTTACATTAGCATGACGTTACCTTCGAATTCGAATCGAGTGTTCGATAGTGCTTCGAATGTGCTTTGTGCTGCCTACTATCGACAGACTCTGTTTTCGAATCGAGGCCTCGATACATTGTCGATACGAAATCGTTTGATATTCGTGCTTGGCCTACAGTATTGTTAACAGAATACGCAACGATATCTAAATGTTGGGGTATAACTCTTGTAGATTGTGTTTTTTGATAAAGTTTAAAGTTTCGATAGGTGTTGCCTGACTGTCTTCGAGATAGTGTTGTAAACCTAACAAATCTCCATCGTTTCATCACACAACAAATCTCTATCAATATCAGATTATAAATTGACCGTTAACTTTTCTTGCAGTAAAGAACAATGTCGCTTTAGTTCTTCTTTATTTTGATTATTTTTTATATTTAACCAAAAATTTCATGTGTTAGAAAAGCTTTGCATCTGTTGAAATCTTTCCTTTATAGATATAAGCACGGTGTCCAAAAGAGTATTAAAAAAGTCGGCTTGAAACTTTTTTTTGGTCGCGTTTGTGGTTTGAAAAATGGCTGCGTATCAAGTTCGGATGCTAATTCAGTTGCTGCTACAATAGCCTCGTAAGGCCCAATGTACTAAAAATAGGTGCAAGTAGTTGCGGCCCAGAACTTTGATTTAGTAAAAAAGTGTTTAAATGTAATACTTTTGGCTAAACTCTTTTAAGGGGTATTTCTTATACCTAAAGTTAACTATTTCATGCAAAAAATATTTTGAAATTAATTGTCCTTTTTTTAGGTCATTGGGCCATAGTTTTAAGTATAATATTAATTTGAATATATCAAATCTATGCAGTTATTTATCATCAAATTTTACAAATTATACCGGAAAAAAAAGAAACTTTGTGAAAAAAAATCGTTTATTCTCCTTTTATTTTAAATCGTATTTATTAATCATTTTACGTAACAAATGTCTCTAAATCAGTCTCATTTTTTAGGAAACAATGTATCATTAGCATTACACTTGCGCTAATCATAATTAACAACATAATGTAGGTACTTACCTACTAATCAATGGTAATATTTCAAATTATAATATTTTTAGATATATTAAAAATTAAAGAAAATGCTAAACTGGTCTAAAATCTTTAGGTATATCAATGACAATTGCACATAAACCAATCACAATTATAGTCTTCATCTAAATCAATAAATCTCAGTGTGGAACTTGAAAAAACAATTTCTTTCTCTAGTGAGACACAAGTTAATGTTGCACTTCTTGCATATAATTGTGCTTTTCTTGTTACATCCTGGTCTTCTGCATCTGTTTTGAACTTCTCCAGCCGAGGGCAAATGGAGTGCACCATGAGTTCTTGAACTGGCGCTGGGAAGCGGTACAGTTGGTTTAGAGCGTTTAGGCCGAGGCTGTTCTTCGTCTTCTGTTTTGGAACTAGTGGAGACATTTGCAGATACTAAAATTTCAGCTATTTCCATTTTAAAACTCCTCAGTTGTTGATTTTTTTTTATCGGGACATTTTTGCGTAATTAATTTTTTTTGTAATTTAACCAAGAATTGGTTATTGCCAAATCAAACATGTGCGCGATAAATCGCGTTGTCCATTTTCTTGTCCGATATCTCGACGGTGCCACAGCTAAGAGACGACCAGCAAGATCGACTCCTCCCATATTTGAATTATATTGTTTTACTACTTCCGGTCGTGGGACAGTAACATAAACTTTATTCTGCTTACACCACCTTTGGCAAGTGTCGGAAGTTTGGGCAGCGTGCACAGTAGACAGAAAAGTGACTGGTTTATTATCAAGCCATTTAGTTATAGCTATATTCTTCTCATCGTTGACCAATACTTGATAACTCCCTCTCCCTGCTTTCTTTAAGTCTTTGTCTTCTTTGAGTATTAATCTTGCGGGTTTAGGTACTCTATTCTTCATTAATGTACCAGCGCACATCAGGCCTCTGTTTTTTAATTGCAAAAGCAGTGTCTCGGTGGTGAAGTACCTATCACAGTAAATTATATGTCCCGGTATCAAATCCTCCGTTAAGGCAAGAACTGCTTTCTCTCCCAACCCGAATGATGTGTCAGCATAAGAAGGATATGTAGTTGCCCCTTGATATATATAAAAATCACACATTTCTCCTGCAGGATTCGCCAAGACAAAAGCTTTTAAACCTGTAGGATTAGGTTTACCTGGGCAATATTGCTTCATCCCACAGGAGCCCGTAAAAGGAATGATCATTTCGTCAATTGACAGTTTTTGATCTTTTGGTATGGAATGACAACCCTTAAGAATTTCTTTGATAAGTGGGCGAACTTTCCAGAGCTTGTCTTTACTTTTATCTTCGGCAGAAAAGTCGTTGTCATTGACGAGTTTTAAAGAATTTCGAAGAGTGAAAAATCTGTTCCGTGACATGTGATCAGCTACAAAAGCGACACGAAACTTATGTTGCCAGTACATGCGGAGAATCGGATATCCAATACACGACATAGCCAAATTAATTGCAAAAAAAATGTAGCACTCAGTAAGTGTCAAATTTAATAACTGACCGTTTCTTGATAGATACATCTCATTGGATCTATCCACGATGATTTGCATCAGCTCATCATTTACGTATCGACGAAAGTAATCAATTTTACTTAACTCTTCGTCATTAAGAGGTAAATACGATGGTTGCATAAAGGGAATTAAATCTGGATTAAAATCATTTTCTATCCAATCTCCAGTTTGTCCATCGTTACTGCCAATATCCTCGTTATCTACAGCTTCCACTTGCTGATACATTCTTCCACGAGAAGAGCTTCCTCTTCTATGACTTCGTTGAGAAATCAAAGAAATTCTACGACCACGACCGCCACCTCGACGCTGTAAGCTCCTCCCTCGCATAACAGAAGAATTAGAAATCGCAGGACTTGAAATTGAAAGCTCGCCTTCAGAATCCGAAGACGATTCTGCTGAATTATCCGACTGACGATTTCGACCCTGAGGTGGTTGATAATCCACATCATCGATATCATCGTTGTCTTCGTCATCTTCAAATATGTCCAAATTAAGCTCAGCTTCGATAGCTTCGTTATTCATGGCTTAAACAAAGAAAACATAAAGTAAACACCCAAAGTCCTAAAATTATGACATAGAAGTTAGGCTAACTTTTACAATAAAAACCCACCGACCTTATTTTGGGACATAGTTTTTATCGTTTGTATATTACTGAATTAAAATGACTTTCCATTGAAAAAATGCGTAGGAACAAAATATGACATTTCCGCAACTGTTTGCGATACATTTCAGACATCACCATGTAATGATTATAAAGATATTAATAGATTTACTTACCTACATCCACGAGGCTTCCATTTACACGAGATAAAACGTCAAAAAGACAGATTATTGGTTCTAAAACGTCAAGTTGAAATTGTCAAAATTAGAGATGCGTTCAAAGTCAATAATTTGTCAATGGCAGATTTGAATTGGCGGGATTATTTAAACAGAAAAAATACGTTCCAATATCATGTCACAATTTTAGGTCGCTGGGCCGTAACTTAATGATTTTAAATAGTGTCTCGGGCCGGAGTGTCAAAATTTTTTTGTCATTAAATTAGGTCGTTAGGCCTTACGAGGATAGCTTGTTCGAAACCTGTTTGTCTATATGTTTCCAAATAAGAGCAATATCTGTCAAGCGGGATCCCTTCTTTTCGTATAATATTCTTTTTCCTAATATACTTTGGCATAACGATTTTGGCATAATTTGTTTTGCCATACTTTCCCATATTTTTTTTTGGCATACAGTTTGTGTTGGCATAATTCTCTTGAAGGCTAATTTGTTTTGGCATAAATTTAATTCGCATAACGTTACTAGGCCTAATGATTATTAGCATAATAATATTTAGGCATACAATTAATAGAAATAACGGAAACAAATTTGAGTTATTTTTACGTATTTATTTTCACTCGATTCTGAATCACTTTTTCCAAGAGTCGGGGTGCCTCAAGGTCTAACACATCTCGATTTAGTTAAAAGGCAATGAGAACTTAGGATGCAAGAGCGAGCGAAGCGAGCTCGGGAATTAGGGCACCCCGACTCGGACAGGTTAGGTTCGAAGGGGATGACGGGGGCTCAAGTGAGCGAGCGAACGAGCCCCCGTCATTCCCTTCGTGTTAGGTTCCTATCAACCCTGCAGACAGACATAGGGGGCCTCCGTCGACTACGACTTATTATTTTTGTTATGCTTAATAACGCTATGCTTTAGAATGTTATACTTAGCAAAGTTATGCTTTAGAATGTTATGCTTAAAAAATGTATGCTTTAGAATGTTATGCTTAATCATTATTATGATTAGAGAAATTATGCGTAAGCTGTTATGCGTAAATAATTTATGCGAAAATATAATTAGGACAAACAAAAGTATGCCAAGTTATATTAAAATTTTATGCAAATGGATAGGGAACCCTGTCAAGCATTTCAGTACACTCGACAAAGTTGATATTAGGTGACTGGCTGGCTCTGCTCACAACGTTAATTTGAAAAAGAACATCATACCATGTTATAAGAGAAACAATAAAGCTAAAATATTTTATTTGTCCTGCCAATGTGTTTGCTTCGTGTGACGTTGCAGCATCGCTTTGTTTGGTAAAATCAGCTAAGGAAATCAAAGCATCATGCATTTCACATAATTGGTAACGAACCGCTTTGACGCTTTCAATACGAGCTTCCCAGCGCGTGTCACTTAAACTTTTGAGAGTAAGTATACATATATTTTCAAATGATCGGTCCAAATTTTCCATGTAATTACCGATCCTGCGAATAAATTAAACAGAAGTATGTATAAATGCGGGCCTAATACGAGTTGCAATTTCTAGGCCTGGTACCTATATTTCGTTCTACACTATTTAGTGAGAGATACAACAAAGGACAAAATGACAGGTCGTATTTGTTAGACATAGAATACTGATACTCACTCCTACGAGATAAGTCTATAAAAGTTAATACGTTGAGTCTAGTTTTCCTTTAGATCGATAAAAATAGGTATTCAAATCAAGTGATATAGTTGAGCTGGCGCGCGCGGCGCCCTATAGTACCTGGCGCCTCGGGCAGCCGCCCAGGTCGCCCCCCCTAAAGCCGGTACTGCTTGCACCCAGTTCAATATACGAGTGTTAGGACTAACGAAGCACAAAGTAGGTACTCAAGTTATGAACTAGAAGCATTAGCTATAATAGAAGGTATCAAAAAGTTCCGCCATTATTTATATGGAAAACACTTCAAAATAGTAACTGATTTTCAAGCATTTCAGCAAACCTTGATGAAGAAGGACCTCACAGCAAAGGTAGCAAGATGGGTGATAATGCTGAATGAGTATGACTTCGAAGTGGACCATAGAGCTGGAGAAAAGATGCGGCATGCAGATGCACTCAGCCGTAACCCCTATGTGGCTGCAGTTACATCCTTGATTGATCAGGTCAAGCAGGCGCAGGATCAAGACGACGGCGTAAGGGCAATCAAAGAGGTACTGAAAGAAAAATCTTACAAAGGTTATTTTATGGATGCAGACATACGCTACAAGGGCCCTGGCAAATTGTTAGTTATATCTAAAAGCTTGGAAGTGGAGATTATAAGGCGAATCCATGGTAAGGGGCATTTTTCAAAGAGAAAATGAAAGATTTAATATGTCAAGACTACTACATAAAAGATTTGGATAAGAAGTTGGAAGAATTCGTAAAAGCCTGCATACCATGTCTGTTGGCTACCAGGAAAGAAGGCAAGCAGGAAGGGTTTCTCAACCCCATTGGAAAAGAAAGTATCCCATTGGATACCATGTATCTGGACCACGTTGGACCATTAACGGAGACCAGGAAACAGTACAATTATATTCTTACAGTAATTGATGCTTTCACTAAATTTCAAGTGCCCAAGTATGATAGATTTTCATAACACAAAGGAAGATATTTACGAAACAACTAATAATTTACATACCTTTCCATGAATTCCAATAAAGCTGCAAATTGTTCTGGGCTTGCTCGAGATCTAGATTCCATCCTATAAAAGTTATCACTTCATATAAGGTATCTTTCATTCATATGCAGAATCATATCATAACATTCCGAGACACAGTAATGTTTAAAATTAAATTCCACACTGATTTATTTAAACCAAATATAAATGAAGAACTTTACCTTATTTCGCTTACTTTCAAAATACTTAGAAAAGTGTGTGTGTGTAGTGTCTTAGTTTTATTTGCAAAAAACCGGGTCATTTCGCGAAAAACTGTCCAAAAAAAATGAAAAGTGATAGACAGAGTGAGAAAAGTAAAAAAGCATGAAACGGAACGTTACTTACAGCTTTGGCAGTGGACATTAAAGGTCTCGCGCGAAAAGCGAGAGAAGCGACGCGGCGCTGGCGCGGCGGCAGTGTTTAAACTGCGGGCGCGATCACGTCCCGTCCCGACGCGCCTTTCTTTCATCAAAAAAGATGTTGAGCGATTCAGACATGGAAACGCTATTGCTCATATTTGTGCTAGCTAAGAAAATCAATGTAAACGGAAATGGGTGCTTGAAATAAATCAAAGTCCCGCCCCGCCGATTCTGACTTGTATTTACCGCTCGGCGCGAAGGTTACCGTAGCGTCGAGCGGGGCGGCTCTGTGTGGCGTCGTCCGTAATATCTAGTGCATTACAACTGCTCAGCGTCGCGTCGCCGTCCCGTCATGCCCCGCCCCGCCCCGCCCGCTGTGTGCAGAGACCTTAACTCAAATTGGTATGTAGATTCCGGTGCGACTTGTCATATGACAAACAACAAAAACATTCTAAAAAACTATTTTGTGGACACTCCGCGGTTGGTTACAGTGGCGAACAATCAAAACATATTTAGAGTGAGTTGCATCAACTAACTATAGCGATAACCAATGTTTTGACAGCCTTCAAATCTCCAGTTAAGCGAAATTCGGGTTGCATCATTTTGACTTATTGTTATAATGACGTCATAAATAACTATAACAAGCAATTATAACTATAATCATTGCTTTGACAGCCGTCAAATCTCCGGTTATGCGAAATTCGGGTTGCATCATTTTGACAATTGTCACAATTGTCAAAAAAACGTCACAAATAACTATAACATTAACCGCCCAACTTTGGGCGGTTAAGGGCTATAGTTACGGTTTGAGTCGCCATTTTTTTGGAGTTTGGCATTGAATTCCTTTTCAGTGTGGTCCCATGCTTGTTTTTTTTGGTGTTTTGTGCTAGTCTCGTCTGTTCTTTGCACAACAAAAAAGTGTTTTTCTGCAAAGATTTGTAATCTAGTAACTTCTACGTTGCTAAAATTAACACCTCAGTGCAATCATCATATTTGTTCCATAAGCACAATCAGCCTTTATTGTTTCCACTGCTGTGACACAGGCAGTGGCTGTGGGAGGGCACTCCCGCCCACCAAGAAGAAGCCGGTGTCACAGCAGTGGGCCGCGCGGCCCACTAGCCGCAACGTAATCCACCACGCGGGCCCAGTGCGGGTTGGTAGATATCACAAATGTCTTCGATTTTTAGCTGTAGGACACGCCGGTTTCCTCGCAATGTTTTCCTTAACCGTTTTGAGAGAAGTGGTGATGAAACAATGTACACAAAGTAAAGTGCCTCTCTGGGTTTGAACCTACGATGTACAAGCTGTAAGTCGCAGCTGTTACAACGGAGCCGCCAGTGCTCAGCGATAAATAGTAGGATTAAAGGGTGTTAAGAATGGTCTAAAATCAAACATCACATAGTATATATAACAAAGCATTTTTATTACTGTAAGCGCCAGACGAGTTAGAAGTAGGTAATATTTCATCTAAAGAAGATGCAGGTCGCTCTACCGATAAAAACTTAAACACCGCACGCTCCACATTACATGTGCACTACAGCCAACAGTACCAACGTCTGCCCACCAAACAGTTATCCAGCAAGAGCAGCTTGCTGTTAGAAATTGATGTTATCGATCGATATAAACGTATTCTAACTAATATTATTATTGTTATTTTTGGTGTGCTGGAATCCACTGCAAAATAATTTCTTTCCCGCAGTCATCAGGCACAGTATGCGTTTGTTGTGAAAATCGACATAGAACAATCGGCACATCTGCAGCAGTCTCGGGCAATGTCTTCGCACATTGCGTTAAAATCTTACTGAACAATAAAATTAACACAACATCCTTCTGGAGTAAATGCTCTAATGCTGTAATGCATCTTCCAATAACGCAATCCTTCAATTACATACAGGAAAACAGAAATATCAATTTCATGCAATTCGAAAGAAACGGAAAAATAAAATGAATTTTATTTATTGTCACTTGACACGTCTTGTCTTTCTGACAGTGTCAGATAGTGATGCAGCTCGATTTTATTTACCTCGTTACTCGAGTAAATAAAAGGCAATTTTCTCTCGAGGTGCCACTCGATGTAGTCGCGATTAGATAAATATCACCAACTGGCAGTGTTGGTGATATTTATCTAATCACTAGTTAACTGTCATTCTTCGATAATAAACGTAGGGATAGATATATTTCGTGTAATAAACCGTCAAAATACTGTGATGTACAGTCACAGAGTTTTAATAAGAGAAAATACATGTTCTATGGGTTAGTGCTGACAGTTGATAAAGTAAAGTGAAGTTTTGTCATTAAAATCGTCATTGATTATCAGATCAACCTGATAATCAGTGGAATCTGAATAGGACATAACGCTTTTTACAAAGTCGAACAAAGACAATCTTAGCCGAATGTCACACCGATGTACCAATACAGAACGGTTACTGTATTTTGGATATTACGATACGATTCTTTTATTGAAGTTATTTTTGTGTACGTTTCAAACGTACGAAGCAACAACCAACTTGAATTGAGTTTTCGAATTACATAATCGAGACATCGATTCCATTTATGACTGAGTAACATCACTAGAGCCAACAAAAGAAAGCGACAAGCGACGATGACAACAAGCTTGAAATGTTGCCCTTGTCAAAAAAATTACCCAACTTTAACGAAAAGAGTTCCTGGAAGGATTTGAGGGAGGCCTTTTAGGCTAACAAAAAAAATATATATTATGAATATGGATAGTATTGCTATTATTTATTTTATTACTTAATAAAAACAGTTTTGGTTACCACCTCAGACTGTGACTTATATATAATATGTTTTCATATTTGAAAACACGTTGCGTTTAAGGAATAATCCAACCGAAAAAATAAGTTTGGTCTTGGTTATTTTTGAAAGTGTGATGACAACAAGCTTGAAGTGTTGTTCCTGTCAAAAAAATTACCCACGAACATTTTGGGGAAATAAGACCTCTTATCACTTGTCACCCTTTTAACTTTAACTTTTTACATTTTACATAATTGGTGCAACAACAGATAGTTAGATTTTATGGTCATGGTTATTGTTAAAATTAAAATTCACTTTGTTGTAACTATAACGGAGCTTTTGATGCAACTCACCCTTAGTGAGGGATACGGTGATGTAGAATTGTTGTTGAAAGGACAAAAACAAGCCTTAAAAATAAGTGAGGTTATTTTTGTGCCGGACTTGTCTACGAATCTACTTTCTGTTAATAAAATGACAGAGCGAGGACTGCGAGTGCACTTTGACACACAAGTGTGCAGAATTTGCGATGGTGAGATGACAGTTGCAAGGACTACGAAGGTGAATGGTGTCTATCAACTACAGATAGCGACAGATGGAAGCGAGCTGGCTGCCGCTTCTCAGACAATGATGACAAGTCCGTCATTGACAGAGAATCAGTCTACAAGTCCTACGACTGAAGGACAAGGAACAGAAGCTGCAAATCTGTGCGACGCGAATTCGTCACAGGAGTTATGTCATCGCAGACTCGGGCACCTGAATATAAGGAGTATGGGCTTACTTAAGAAATATATTCCTGAAAGAGCATGGCATCGAGCACCAAATGACAGTGCCATACTCGCCACAACAGAATGGTGTGGCAGAATGGGCAAACCGCACTATCATGGAAGCAGCTCGCTGTATGCTCCAAGACGCAGGATTGGTGAAGAGATTTTGGGCGGAGGCAGTCAACACAGCAAACTTCATTAAGAACAAGCCACCAAGCAAGGCAGTGAGAGATACAACACCGGAGGAAAAATGGACTGGTAATAAAGTAAATCTGTCTAATTTACGAGTCTTTGGCTGTATTAGTTACGTAATGATACCTAATGAAAAGCCTAAGAAACTAGATGCAAAAACTAAGGAGCTCATCTTCGTCGGATATTGCGGTGAATCGAAAGGTTATCGATTTATAGATCCAGAGAATCTATCGAGTTGCATTAAAGCCAGAGATGTACAATTTTTAGAAGGGAAAATGTACAAAGACTCTCAGAATAATACTACTGACTATTGTCAGTTAAATCTCAATAGTGATAGTAATAACACTATAGATGAACAGAGCTCAAGTAAAAATAATGCAGAGGAACATTCACCGCCACAACCTGTGATAGAATTATCTGATTCGAGTTATTGTTCTGATCATCCTTCAGATGTCACAATGACTCCTGACATGGCTTCGGATGTACTACGACTATGAGGACACAGCTGCTGATGAAACTGTGATGACAGCAATGAACCACAGCGATGAACCGTTGACCATAGAAGAAGCGATGTCAAGACCTGAAAAAGAGCACTGGAGGAAAGCGATTATATATGAACATGGATCATTCGAAAAGAATAAAGCTTGCGAGTTTGACTTCACCACCTGCTTAAATGTAAATGGATTTTCAAGAAAAAGTTGGGAACAGACGGTGAGTTACTACGTTACAAAGCTCGACTCGTTGCGAAAGGCGAAAGGGTTTACCCAGAAGTTTGGAACAGACAACCAAGAAACCTACTCACCCGTGGTAAGATATTCTACCATACATACCTTAATTGCCCTGGCAGTCGTGGCAGTCCACATGGACATGCACGTTGATCATATGGATGTTAAAACGGCATTTCAAAACGGTGATTTGATGGAATCCGTGTATATGGAACAGCTAGATGGATATAAAGTAAAAGGAAAAGAAAATTATATTTTTAAATTAAACAAAGCAATATAAGGACTCAAGCAAGCATCGAAGGCCTGGTATGACAAGATCAATCAAACAGATCTTCAGTTCAAAAAATCACTCAGTGAGCCATGTGTTTACATAAAGTCAGATAACAACAGAGACCTCATCATATTGGTTCTCTATGTCGATGACGTTTTAATATTCAGTAAAGAAACACCTGAAAAGAGCAAGCTGAAAGAGGAGCTAATGAAGATTTGCAGTAATTATTGAATAAGAAACAAGTAATTAAGATTTTATCACAAACGTATATTCATATTGAGAGATTTTACAGATCGAACAACCATAGAGATAAAAAAGATAAAAAATGACAATAAATCATAAACTATAATAGTGATGGCGACACACAATAGTGTTGTGCTTAATCGGTAACAAAATAGTACTTTCAAATTTAATTATTACAACACTCCCACCAAAATTTGAACCCCACAACAATATTTTAAATTTAATCACCACAACACTACACCAAATAGAAAAAACAATGTAAATCTATAATTAAAATTAAAAGTATTCTTAGACTTTCTCTTTTAACTAAATTAAGTGCAGCAGTAATCTTATTTTAATTTTTGAACACCAATTTTCTGTCTAAGATACTGAAATCTGTCTCTAGGAAGAGATTTTGTAAATATGTCAGCAAATTGCTCTTTAGTGCATACATAGTTTAAATCTATTTGTTTCTCAATATATTTAGCTTTAATAAAATTGTATTTGATATCTATGTGTTTAACACTTTCGACTCCACCCACTTTTCATAGAGCTCATGCTGGATGCCGCCATACATGTTGCAAGTGGACCCTCCAGAGGGGTCATCGGCATTACGTTTGCGCTAAAGTGAACCCTCGAGGAGGGTCGTCGGCATTAGGTTAGAAACCGTATTATAAAACACTGTAAAACGAAGTAAAATCGTGTTTTTACAATGTCTTATTGCTATATTTAGTATCCCTGGGGGTATTTACATGTACTAGTGGGGTGGAGACGTGAAATATTGAAAAATGAAAAAATTAAGAAAAAGTATGATCACTCGCTCTGATCCCGAGACAGGGGTGTCCAACTTTTCTGAAATTTTCACGCAATGTAATATTTTTTTATTGTATTGAATAGGAACAACAAACAATTATGCAATATTAGTAGTCTTTTATGTAATCAAAACGTAATTATTTTGTAACAGCTTATTAACGTTTAGTGTTCTATTAATTACTTGCCACTCATGATTCACTCTGGAATTATCTACTTTCAATCGTTATTCATATAATCGATATTTGAGAAAGTAGGTAAGTATAAAATAATTACGAAAAACTCCGATTGAGATAAGAACAGATTTATTAAATGTCATAACTACTTTTACCTGTAGCTTCGCTCCCGTGCTTCTTTTGCCTCTCATTACCTTAAGTTATGCTGGAATAACTTAAGGTATAAACTATGTCTACAAATATCATGTCCTGTCATTCCGCAGGTAGCTTCATTACGTGAAAGAAGACAAACGGAAATTATACACTACCCATTGATGTGTTACATATACATATACATGAATAGGTATGCGTTTTGGGGTTAGTGAAGTTATGTATTATTAAGCATTTGTTTGTGTGGCTGTTAATATTTCCTCAGAAGTTATAGAACCGATTTCGATAAGGTTTTTGCTTTACATAAACTGTATCACCATAGAGTAGGTACGTTTTACGGTTATAAATTACTTAACCGTACAACGAACCTTATAAATTTATAAGCTATCAGAAGGAGACGAAGTAATATAATGAACTAAATAAAATTAAAGAAAAATCTAAGCCCTATGTTTACGTAACTTCTATTTAGTTTCAGTGTCAAGGGAAAAGTTTGTTTAAGAAACGTATATTTTATTAGAGATGTTTAAGTAGGTAAATGTGGCAAATGGTATGTTTGACATTTGAAAAAAAAAAACATTTAATTTAACATGTTTATTAAAATACTATAAAATTTAAATAGCTAATAATATGTACAATAAAAAGGAGGTATGTATATAAAAAGGTGGGGAAATAATCAAAGGGCATCAAAAAATTCGTCCGCATCGCTATCAATCGGAAACGTGCCCAAAAGTCTGGCAGCATTGCCATTTTAAATTATGTAAATATTTTGTTGATAAATAAAAAATAACTCCTAAGCCTCGGTTTGGTATGGATCTGTCCTCTACTATTTCTGACAGCAATCATTTCTGCATTGAATTTGTTTGAAAGAGCCAGTATTTGGCGTTTGTCTTTCTACGCGATCACACAAAGGCCATCATTTTGCATTATTGCCAATTCGCCTTTCTTCAATTTTGCGTTTTTTATTTGCACTGGTTCAAATTTAATGTCCCTGTGCTGTAAATCTGGAAAGTTATCAACTTTTCGGCTAACTCTACGCTGGTATAAAAATTATCGGTATATAAGCTATGACCTACATATTGAAACTTCCGTAATAGGTGTAGCACTACTTTATCCACATGTTTTGCACCTCCTACTGTTGCATCAGCAGCACCTGCATATAAATGAATCTGAGTTGCCACTCCCAATTGATCAGCAAGAACATAAAATTTTAAACCATATTGGTGGCGTTTTCCTTTTACATATTGCCTGAACTTGAGGCGACCTCTCCAGAGCATCATCGACTCATCCACCGCAATGTGCTCGGTCGGATAATACATTTCCAGCATTCTTTTATTTAAAAAGTCAATTATATATTTTACCTTGTCGTAGCTATTATTACATGGCATATTTTGCACATTAATTACTCTTAATATTAGTAAAAATCGGTTACGTGACATTTTTGTAGAAAATATATTTTGTTGAAATAATATATCTTTTTTCCAGTAATCTATAAGTCTATTCATTTTCACAAATCCCATATGAAAAAGGAGCCCTAAAAACAATGATAACTCTTCTATATCTAAATCCTTCCAGGAAGCGGCTCTTGCTTGTGGGGCAGATTGTCGTTTGAGCTTAATACCGTACTCGTTTGTGCACTTTAGCAACGTTTCAAGAAAACCATTGGTCATTATGCCTCTAAAGTAGTCAATAGGTAAATTACCTAAACTTACTTTTAATCCCGGGTTCCCAATAAATGGAAATGGGTTTTGGTTTTCCGGAGATGGATTACCCATTCTCCAACCCATTTGTTCATGCCCATGTTCATCGTCACTTCCAACATCGGGGTTTGCTGGCAGCTCTACAGTATAGTCAAGTGGCAACTCTTCATCCGAATCTTCTATGGCACGATAGTCTCCTTGCAACATCCCAATAAGTTCTGCATCAGACATGAGGTAATTTTCTATCTCGTCTTCATAAACAGGACTTAACGGCGAGTCCTCCAACATCATGAGAATATTTTCGATATTATCATCTTCAATAAACATAGACGTTGAAGGTATGGGTTCTTCAGACGGATTCATAATGGTCTAAAATAAAAATAAAAAAGTTATGAGTTTGATGTATAAGAGGTTTCTTCGACTCGTCCTATTCGTAGCATCTACCGGTCAGCACCGACTGAACATAAAAATACTCGAGCACTATTTTATTGATTACTTAATTGAAAATTAATTAACTAAATAACGGCTACAATAGACTTGAAAATAGCGTGCAGGCGATAATATTTTGTTACGGTGTTCGTCCATTCTTTTTTGATCACTTTCTATTCATTTTATTAATATAATGGATAGTCTGGGTAAAATATGCCGCCGGTTGGTGTATTTACAACTGACATACTTATCACCACTTACCAGACAACCGGCAGCCCGAAAATAAATTTTTGGTAGGTAAGTTTATGTAACATAGACCTACCTAGAGTACCCGGTAAAGTTAAGTACAAACAGCAAGTCATAAATTCGCAGAAATTGGTTAGTCTATTCGAACGAACTTCATGCATTCGTTGTCAATACTCAATACATAAGTGAAAACTAACACCAGCTATAATAATGGCTTGAAATTAAATAAATGAAAGTACTTACCAAAAATATTGAATTGGAAACTTCAATAATAAAGCCAAGTTGTCGTAATAATAACCACTATTACAGGGAAAGAAACCAACAGTTTAACAAAAGCAGCAATAGGCACAATAAATCGCGGGAACGAGAAATTCGAATTTCAAATATATTTTCACTAAATTTTCATTTTTACGAATTAGGATCCTAGTCTTTTGAGATAGCCGTTTATTTAATGCAATTTTTTTTAGATATATATTTTTAAGCGTTTTTATTGCAATTGCAACGGGACATTAAATTTGAAAACAAAATGTAAACCAGCGTATATTAGTATGGCAAAATTAAAGGCTGGCCATCACGAAAAATGCTCTGTGTAAGAAGGCTGTATGCAAAATACTGGCTCTTTCCTACACGTTTTTTTTTTCTGCCGACCTTATTACGATGAGCTATTCTGCCAGAATAAATATGTTGTAGGTGATTGCTGTCAGAAATCATAGAGGACAAAAATTAATACCAAACGACTTGTAGTAGCGAAGTATGTGCACAAATGTACAAAGCCGACGGACCAGATCTTTGTCTTTCTTTCATGTTACCTACTTCGAATACCTACTTGTTCCGTTCCGAAGATAATACAATGAATTAGAGATGATGCTGGGTCCAAAATTGTTGAGATCGTTTTGAAATTAAATGTAGACGCTGAGATTGGGAAGCAGAAAGATATCATAAAGAAAATCGAACAAAATTAGTAGAAATTATTAATATATTTTTATCAATTATTTATATTAAAATTTGCTGGAAAACGTCATGTTTTTACAAAAAAACACTAAAACTTAAGAGACCTTGTAATATATGAATGATTTCAGTTATTAATATTATTCAGCAAATAAATTAGTAGGTACTTATCATTTCAACCGCGTATCATACTGTGATCAACCATACGACCGAAAAAAAAATTGACGTAAAAAAAAATTGACGTAAAAAAAAATTGTGCATTTTTTGGGCCTTAGCACTGATAATTTCTAATGGTCGTGCATTGTCTAAGGACTGTTGTATTTGTGCGTATAATTCTTGTATTTTTATTTAAATGTTTGAACACAGTAATGATTTACAGCAATTTAGTAAGAGGAATGCATGTTTTTATATAAAGCAGTGTGTAATTACGTGGGAAAACGGTTATGTTACTTTTGAATTTTATCTTTTTGCAATTTTGTAAGTACCTATAGTCCATTTACAATAGCATTAGAAAGAAGTTAAAAAAGGTTATTTTTAATGCAGACTTTGTAACAAAAGTACAATAAACATTGTTACATTACGATAGACGCCGTATTTATTATGATCTATTTTTACAGCTGCTGTCACACTTAATTGTAACCATTTTAACTATTTATCTTATGAAATGATGTGGCTTTCATTTATTTACATTATTTACCTCCAATTTAAAATTACAGTGTCAATGCTAAAAACCTAAAAGAAGCAGGGGTGAACAATACCTGGAACGTTATTCGTTTCACTATAATTCTACCGAATTTACAAATTAACGTTGGTGAAACTTCTTCATCTTCATCATCAGATGATAGTGACTAAATTAGATGATGAAGACGAAGAAATGTCACCATCGTATTGTGTTGTAAGTTGTTATTTAAAATAAAATATTTTAAAAACATGATTATTATTTCCATTAATCTTAATTTTTAAATCATCATTGTGATCGGTTGTTTCATTCATTCATTTTGTTGTAAGTTTGTAAGGCTTGATGGTTCATAGTTAGAAACGATTTCAAATATTTTTATTATTATCATTCATTCGTCATTCCGTCAAGTAACAATCAACGTCAATGCATAAATAAATAATCATAAATTAAAATTAGTCACAATATTCAATTAAAATTTGTTTCTCCAGTCAAATAAATAAATAAGTCTACATTAAGTTATCATTCGCCCAGCAACAGCAGCGGCCGGGCACCTCTCATTTCTTCGCAACCCAAGTGGCGAAGGTGCTCAGCTATCAATGCAGCTGGCACTGTCTGAGTAGGCAAGTCCAATTTCTTTAACGTACTACATAGGCTAGGTAAAGTCATAAAGTCATTTATTTCAAAACAATATACATTGTGTACAAATTTTACTAAAGATAAGATGTCATTTAATAATCTATATGAGGAATAAATACTATAATAAAAACAAAAAGACATAATAAAAAATAAAAATAAACAATATGAAGTGTGTTATATCTGTGAGTGGCTCCCAGATACGTCATCACCAAACACTCGGTTACTGTGAATGGATTGCGCAACCCAACTTGATGCATCCAATAAAACTAACCAGCAGTTTCGGCGCGGGGCCTTTCGTCACATACATCGGTCGTTAGGACAACCTCTTAGTACTTACTCACCTAATATTAAGAATTAATTGTAACTACTTTATTAAATTCATTTAGTGGAAAATTTTGGTTTCTTTTTGGACTCCTCCGCTGCCCATCACATAATTGGCGCAGCTGGTAGGATTGTCGAGTCAGTGCGTGCATATCAAAGACTATAATTTCACGATCGAGCTGAACATTTGGACATTTGTGCGTGCTGTTCACGTTTCAACGTGCATCGTCGACAATCCAGAAGAACCAGAAGCAGCCGTTGGAGATCCTATAGACCGTATCCAGACATCGATACTACGGGAGCCACCGATATGTACTTTATGTGAGTTGCACAAATTCCTTACAGTCGGTCGCTATTTCCCACCTACAAAAATTTTCACCCACGATCATCGCGATCTATCAGGGGTATCGAACCCCTGGGCAATCGGTTGTCCTCTCGCAACGCGCTGAGGGACGCTACCCGAAATTTAGAGTTAGGTAGCTTAGAAATAATAATGGAAAATCAGGAAGATATGATCAATAAAATTGTTAGAACATTAAGACTAGTACCAGAATTTGACGGTAATAGTAATACTCTAATTAGATTTTTATCACTATGTGACCAGCTTGTTGCGAGCTATATTGATCCAGCACCTGGTCATGAACTAACTAACTTAGCATTATTGAATGGTATATTAAATAAAATCACCGGGAACGCAGCTAGAACACTAGTAACAAATGGTGTTCCCCGGGATTGGAATGGTATTAGGAATACGTTAATTCATAATTTTTCAGACCATAGAGATGAGTCTGCGTTATACAATGATCTATCATTACTATCTCAAGGATCAGATACGCCTCAAGTATTCTATGAGCGCATGTTAAACCTTTTAAGCACCATCATGACATACATAGAAATACGCGATGCTATCGCTACCACCGTCGAAGCAAAAAGAAACCAAAATTTTCCACTAAATGAATTTAATAAAGTAGTTACAATTAATTCTTAATATTAGGTGAGTAAGTACTAAGAGGTTGTCCTAACGACCGATGTATGTGACGAAAGGCCCCGCGCCGAATCTGCTGGTTAGTTTTATTGGATGCATCAAGTTGGGTTGCGCAATCCATTCACAGTAACCGATTGTTTGGTGATGACGTATCTGGGAGCCACTCACAGATATCCAGAACGATAATATTACGATTGTCGCTTATCATATAGTAGAGGTTGTAGTTCGTGTGTTATATTCGAAGGCTGTGTTTTCCTCGTCTGCTGATTCAACTATCTGATAGTCTAAATGACACGAAGAGCCATCAAAAACAAGCAGACATTTTTCGGCAGTATTATACTTTCCTTAATGGTGTATAAAATCTACTACTTGTCAATTGACAACATAGGATTTATAGCATCTGGGAGATCAGGCATGGTATTGGCAAAGTTAGTTGATGTTATAAAGAAACCCAGACCTCTTGAGTCCTTGCTGAATAGGGATCTCGGAAAGCTTATTAAGAGATTAGAGGCTCCCAATGACTTTCTGGCGGTGTATGAAACCCTTTCTTCGGAGGAAAGGATCCAAAAATTAAAGGAGGTGACCAGAGGCATCCCTCAATTGAACAATCAGTGGGTGAGGACGGCATTTTTTTATTAAAAAGTGCACAAATCAAGATAATAAGAATAAATGATTTATAAGATCCATTTTTATTGGTACATTAAGATTAAAATTAAGTTGTCAGAAATGTACCGAAATACAAATAATATAGAAATTTAAAAAAAAAATGTAATTTACTAGCGATCCCGCAGGTAAGTTGTCAGTAGGTAAACTCGGTTTTTAGTTTTTTCCCTTTAAATAAAATCATTGGTGGAGTAGGATTTCCTAAGGCATTCACACATGCGGCCACTGTCACGTTCTCTGCATGTTCTGGTGTTACCATATGCACCCTTTTTGCTCCCTTTTGGGTTAACACCTTTGGTTGTTTGTGTATGGCGAGTCTACAGCCCTTCTCATCCATATTATATATAATCTCTCTGGATGGGTTATAATATCCAGTTCGTCATATATTTTCTTAATTTCCTGGAAGCTCTTGCTGGGTTCAAGATCTGAGCTTTTCTTTTGGAAATATCTGGATGCCTTTTCAAAAATAATTTCAACCAATCTTTTCCGGCTTGATGTGTTCTTTCGTTAAAACAATGTCTCATATTATTATTTTCACAAAAAAAAACATACGAGAGTGACACTGAAAGTTCTTAGAAAATCAAAAACTGAACAAACTAGCAAGTTATTAGTTTTATTATATATTTTCAAAATAGTGTCCATTTACATAAAAACATCGCTGTATCCGATGGAACCACTGAGAAAAGCACTTTGCCCACTCGTCCTTAGGGGTCTCTTCGACGGCACTTTGAAACGCAGCCACTGCTTCCTCGGCGTCCATAAAACGTTTTCCTGGACGTCATAGCTAAGTGGGTGTAGGCGCCTGCGATAGCTACTGACGTAAGCTAGACGACGTGTTCGCTCCCAACTGAGGAATTTAGTTTTGCTGGTTTTTACTTTTTATTCAATTAATTTTGTGGTCAATAAAATCACTCAAGCAAAAAACTAGAAAGTTAATTAAATAAAACCAATAAAATCATCACATTTTATTTTTTTATTAGGTAAACATTGGTATTGGTTGGAATGAGCGAGCTTATCGCTTGGGTCATTAGCAAATGATCCGTATCGTTTCTTCCAATATAGTCTTTACAATGGTTGTTTTACGCCGCGTTTACGACCTTGCCGCGGTGAGCGGCAGCTGCAGCAGCAGTGCACGAACTGAATAAAGATCGATATTTAAATGGCGAATTTCGTGACCTAGACGAAGATTACAGAAAATATCGGATAAATTTTATGAGTACACAAGAATTATCCTCTATCTACATTATTTAAACATACTAGAACTATGTCTATTTTCTCTGTGAGTACCTACTTACAGAGAGTCACTTGTCAACTACCTACGTTACTCAAACATACCGGTAGTTTCGTCTGTAGGTACCTACCGCCAATATATTGGTAGCTTCGTTTGTAAGTACCTAGGACTAGGTACTATGTTTTTGTGTTATCAATTTAAATTAAACTTACCATCATATTCCGGAAAACATTGTATTATTTCTTCCCACAACCTTTTTATAACGTTTTTGTATTTGTGTTGGGGATGTTTTGACATCCATATAGGGGATCGATTTAAAATTTCAGTTATAAACGCCTCGGTATCCATTACCGCCACAAAATCGTTTAAAATTTTTTGTTATAAGTTCGCCGCCGAGTCCGTCACACCTACACCGCTATCCGCGCCGCTCTGTTTCGTGGCGTCGCACTCATTCGCTCGTACTTTTGATCTCGCCGCTCCCCGCACCGCGCGCCGCTGCAGCGATTCGCTCCGACCAAACTACGCGCGTTTTCGCTATGAGCGGCGACTCGTGGCGTGCTTCAAACATTTTCATACGTTTGTTCTTACCGCTCGCCGCCCCGCGCTTAGCCGCCGCTCACCGCGGCAAGGTCGTAAACGCGGCGTTAAGGTTCAATTTGGTGCGGACTATATGTTAGCAAAAAAAAACTTGTGTAGCCTATACAATGATTTAATGCAAACTGGTTTTAAACATAATAATATTCTTTAGCTTTCCATACTAGACGTTCAAATGAGTAAAACACTGTTGTTTATCAGTTTTTAGGGTTCCGTACCTCGAAAGGAAAAAACGGAACCCTTATAGGATCACTTTGTTGTCCGTCCGTCCGTCTGTCTGTCAAAACCCTTTTTTTCAGGAACGCGTGGAGGTATCAAGCTGGAATTTATTTCAAATATTCAAGTTTACTGACCCTTGGAGCTGTGAAAAATAAAACTTCTAAGCCAACGCAATCAAAAGATACAGCCGTTTATGCCACAAATTTTCGACACTCGCAAGGGAATCAAAACCTACAGGGTACTTCCCGTGAACTCAGAATCTTGAAATTTGGTACGAAGCAACGTCTTAGGGTAAGCGCACACGAGCCACCGGCCGCAACCACCAGTGGCCGTCGCCTCTTGCTGCGGTATTGAGTACTGCTGTAGCGGGTGGCCGCCACCGGCCACACGTGTGCGTTGAATCAATACAAAAAGTATGAAAAAGCATGTGAATTGCTTGTCGCTGGGCTATCGGTGGCTGTGGCCGGTGGCTCGTTTGCGCGTAGCCTTATAGCACAGATAAAGGAAACATTGCGGAAACCGTAAATTTTTAGTTACAGTACGGAACCCTCGGTGCGCGAGTGTGACTCGCACTTGACCGGTTTTTTTGACCAAGATAAAGTTTTTTGTTGGTTAAGGATGGACGTAAATAGTTTGTCAAAGTAGGTAGGTACATAAATTGAAACAAAGTGAAATTAGAGGTGATGAACTGAATCAACATGTTCGATAGTAAGAAATTATGACAACTTCTAACGACTCTCCAGACTTTCAATAATACGAGTTTTTGTTGCTTAAAAATTTGAAGAGGATTACGGCGGTATACCTAAATAATGCTAAGGTTTGTATTTGTTCACATTCGCTTAACAATATTAACATTATTTGCCTAAAAATAAGGTTCATAGTCGTCTACTAATAAAAATAAATTCGACTAATAATAGTTATTTATTGATATCGAAATTATATTGATACTAGTGTCAACAGGTGGCATCATCTGAAACTAATTTTTTTTATATTACTATCTGTGGTCATGTCTATGTTTTTTTCACTCTGTGTGTGCTCTGCTAACGTAAATTAAAGTCACAAGTCATTAGCGCTTTCTTTTACTTATTAAATAATAATAGGTTATGGGCCCAACAAAGCCAAGTTTTAGCTAGGGACAGTTCACAGTCGTAATTTCCAGTTTAGCTCAGTTTTTTAGCGTAGGTAGGTCGCGAGTGATAGCGTGAGCTACAAAAATCATGTCGGCGAACTATTTGGTGAATGTACCGAAGCTAAGAGGGCGGGAAAATTACACGGAGTGGTGCTTCGCCGCGGAGAATTTTCTGATCCTGGAAAACATGGAGCATTGTATAAAACCTGTTGCCGGGAAGAATACAGAAGCCGCTGATGATGCGAGGACCAAGGCCAAGTTGATTCTCACAATCGACTCGAGCTTGTACGTGCACATAAAGAATGTAAAAACGTCGTTGGAGCTGTGGAATAAGCTGAGAGCCTTATTCGATGATTCCGGTTTCACCAGACGGATCAGTTTATTGAGAAATCTTATCTCGATTCGTCTGGAAAATAGCAGTTCTATGACAAGTTATGTAACACAGCTAGTGGAGACTGGACAAAGTTAAGCGGAACAGGTTTTCAAATCAGTGATGAGTGGATCGGCTGTTTATTGTTAGCTGGTTTAACGGAGAAATATTCGCCGATGATAATGGCGATCGAGCATTCGGGGATCGCCATCACAACCGACGCCATTAAGTCAAAGTTGATGGATCTGGAAGAAAACAATGGCGGCGACGCTAGCGGGGCATTTGCAAGCTTTAGAAAAAACAAGGTTGACCAGTGCTACACTGGTCATGGCGGAACCAAAGACAATGGACATTCGCAAACGTCAAAGTCAAAGAAAGTACCGCGGTTTTATAGATGTAAACAAACCGGGCACTATCGCAATCAATGTACTGTTGATAAGGATTCTTCAAATACCAAATCGAGTGAACGTAAACAAACAAACGCGTTCAATGCCGTCTTTCTAAATGGCAGTTTTTCGAAAAATGATTGGTATGTTGACTCGGGAGCGAGCGCCCACTTAACCTCAAACGAAGATTGGATTAAAAACGTTTCGACCAGACATCCCATTAAAGAAATTGTTATTGCGAATGAAGAAAAGCTTAGCGTGAAGTGCTCGGGTGAGGTGCAAATTGCGACGGTTACTGATGACAGTGAATATGACGTGATTGTCGAAGGAGTGTTGTGTGTGCCGAAGTTAACCACAAACTTATTGTCTGTAAGTCAGTTGGTCAGAAATGGTAACCGAGTGGTGTTTACCATCAATGGATGCAGCATGTACAACAGAAATGAGTAGTTGGTCGCCGTAGCGTCATTGACAAATGGTGTTTATAGGTTGAGAACTCCTGCGAGCACACTGGCTACAATGTTTATATCTGTAGACACATGGCATCGCAGATTAGGCCACGTAAACAGCATGTACTTAAACAAGATGCCTGATGCAGTGAGTGGCATGGAACTTGAGAAGAAAAGTGACAGTTCGCAATCGTCATGTATTGTCTGTTGTAAAGGCAAACAGTCACGTCTCCCTTTTGGAAATGCTGGTTCCAGAAGTGGTGAATTATTGGGGATAGTTCACACTGATGTATGTGGTCCAATGGAAAATTCTTCAATTGGTGGGTCCAGATACTTTATTTTATTCATTGATGATTACAGTCGGATGACTCACATATATTTCATGAAGCAGAAAAGTGAAGCATTTCAACGCTTCCAGAATTATAAGGCCAAAGTAGAGAGCCAGTTGAACAGGAAAATTAAAATACTCCGCAGTGATAATGGTAAGGAATTTAGCAACAGAAATTTTGATGATCATTTAAAAGAAAGTGGCATTTTGCACCAGAAGTCAAATCCTTACGCCGGAGCAAAATGGCCTGGCGGAGCGTTATAATCGCACAATGGTTGAGAAGGCGAAGTGTTTATTACTTGATGCCAAGCTAGGCAAAGAATTTTGGGCTGAGGCATTAAATACAGCGGTCTACCTGCATAACCGTACTGTCCTTCCAGCATTAAATGATAAAACACCCTATGAAGTTTGGACAGGATGTAAGCCAGACATAAGTCACTTGCGAATTTTTGGCAGCCGTGTCATGGTGCATGTGGCAAAGGAAAAGCGCCAAAAATGGGACAAGAAGTCAGAGGAGCAAATACTTGTGGGCTATCCAGAAGACATAAAAGGGTATAGAGTTTATTGTCCCATCACTAAGAAGGTCAGCACCAGTAGAGATGTCATTATAATGAAAAATGTGTCTGTGCCTATAACAGAAAGCAAAGCATGCAATGAAGAGAGCCTAGATTCAGTGGGGGAATATTCTAAACGTAAGACAACAGTTTATCATGAAAGCAGTTCTCCTACAACACCAAAGAACGCCATATAGGACAATTGATAAACGTAGAAAAGATTTAATTTGTACTCTCCCACGTGCACGTTCCACTTTCATTAAAAGATTCTTTTATTTTCTTGGCCCTTCTTTGTATAATAAAATAAATAAACAATGTCCAGTATACGGCTTAACACACTATAACTGTAAGAAAATGGTCTACTCATTTCTTCTAGACTACACTTATGAAGAAACAGAAAAAATGCTTATTTAAGGGTAAGTTAAAATGAAGCATAGCACTCTCGACATAATGTGTAACACAGCAAACACAGCAAATACACATACACACACACACACGCACACACACATATACACTCATCCACACACCCCTCGCACACATACACACACCCCCGCTCGCTCACACATACATACTCATCCACCACACACACATGAAATAGTTTTTTACTTTTAGTTATACCATATCTTTATAGCAGTCAAATACATTTATGTAAACAGTAAAAATACAAATCATTTAATCCAAGGGGGATTGGAACTGTCACTCCTTCATACAGGTTATACTGTAACCTAGTTAGGAGATCAGAACTGCACCCACTATAATTGTAGCAAATCTGTAATTTTACCATGTATAAATTATATACCCATGTACTGCAATACTTGAAAATGATCAATAAAGATTATTATTATTATTATATCTTCAGGTGATTCAGAAGATACTATGATTGAGAGTTACATTGACGAGTCTGATGTAACATATATTCCGAGTGAGTATGAAGATGCTGAATCGACTGAATTAGGTGAATCAGAGCATGATAAAAGAGCTGTTAGGTTGCGGAAGAAACCAGAGCGGTTTGGATATTCGAACATGTCTGCTGATTCTACTGTGGAAGCGTGGGACGATGCTGGTGATCTGACTCTGCAGGAAGCATTGGCAGGGCCAGAGAAGAAGCAGTGGTTGAGTGCAATTAGGGAAGAACTGGACTGTTTTAGTGAAAATGATGCATGGGAGTTGGTAGATGCTCCAAGTGCAGGTACAATAGTGAAGTGCAAGTGGGTTCTTAAGAAGAAATACTGTGACAAACAAGTGAGATATCGTGCACGCTTAGTTGCGAAGGGATTTACACAAAGACCTGGAGTAGACTATAACGAGACATTCTCTCCTGTTATAAGACATTCAACTTTGCGTTATCTATTTGCATTGAGTGCACAGTTAGACATGGACATAACTCATCTGGATGTCACTACGGCATTTCTCAATGGTCTTTTGAAAGAAACTATATTTATGCAGTTACCCGAATGTTTCCCTATTGTTGATTGTAACAAGGTTCTTAGATTAAAAAGGGCTATTTATGGCCTAAACAGGCTTCTCTAGCCTGGTATGATAGAGTCGATGAAACTTTATGTAATTTAGGTTATGTCAAGAGTAAAATAGAGCCTTGTGTATTTATAAAAGATTGTCATAATGGTAAAAAGCTGATAGTTGGTCTTTATGTAGACGATTTCCTTATTTTTTCAAATGTAAAGTCTGAAACTGATAGTTTAATTGAAGCTCTAAGTGCTAAATTTAAAATTAAAAATCTTGGTAAAGTCAAACAGTATCTGGGCATGAGAGTTAATGTTGACAGGAAGAATTGTGTTGTAACCCTTGATCAGGAGCATTATATAGAGCAGTTGATGCAAAAGTTTAGCATGTCAGATTGTCACTCAGCGGAAACACCTATTCAATGCAAATTAAATGTTGAAAAATCAAGTGTGTGTAAAGATAATATTCCATACCAAAGGTTAATAGGATGTTTGATGTATCTTGCAGTGTTGACTAGGCCAGACATAGCATACTCTGTCAGTTACTTATCACAGTTTAATAATTCTTATTCAGATGTTCATTTTTCTTATGTTAAAAGGGTTCTAAGATACTTGTATAAAACTAAACATTACTGTTTGAAGTACTCCCAAGGAACAGCAGATTTAGTAGGTTATGTAGACGCCGATTGGGCGAGTGACGCGTTAGATAGACGGTCATATACTGGTTTTTGTTTTCTGAAAGGTGGGTCTGCTGTTTCTTGGGAAAGCAGAAAACAACGCACAGTGGCATTGAGTAGTTGTGAAGCGGAATATATGGCTTTGTCGGAAGCGTGTCGAGAGGCCATATATTTGCGTAGATTGGAAACAGAAATAGTTGGGTTTTGTAATAGAATAATTTTATTTAATGATAGCCAGAGTGCGTTGAAACTTGCCAATAGTCATCAGTCACACAAGATGTCCAAACACATAGATGTGCGTTACAATTTTATAAAGGAAGTTATTGGTAATGAGATTGTTGAAACTAAATATGTAGAGACCTCTCAGATGCCTGCTGATTTATTGACGAAAGGTTTGACCAAGGCAAAACATTATAAATTCATGGAGACTTTGGGACTCGTTAAAATTTAGTTTTTTCTTTTTGTTTTATATACAGCTGGGTTGTAATGTTTTGAAACTCATTATTTATTTTTCGATATAGTGGGGGTGTTATTTATTGATATCGAAATTATATTGATACTAGTGTCAACAGGTGGCAACATCTGAAACTATTTTTTTTTATATTACTATCTGTGGTCATGTCTATGTTTTTTTCACTCTGTGTGTGCTCTGCTAACGTAAATTAAAGTCACAAGTCATTAGCGCTTTCTTTTACTTATTAAATAATAATAATAATAAATCGGCAAACCTTCGTTTTCTATCACCATATTGTTCTCCCAATCAAAATTAATGTATGACCTAGCAAACTGTAGTCGGTTTTGTCGGTGCGCAGTGGACAGCAAAATCTTCCCCGCTGGCTTGCTGCAACGTAAACCAACTGGATGTGTGCCCGAGGGATCATCCTTGTGCCTTGCCACGATGTCGTGGTGTCGAGCCGTGTTCGCATTACGAAGATACCTGAGACGGCGCAGATTGGAAACAGCACCAGAAGAACCAACGACGACATAGCCAGCAGCAATGTATACGCCGAGGCTAACCAACACACCGCAGACCATGCTCATCCAAGATTATCAGCGCTATTCTCGAACAAATCTTCCAATAGTCGCTGATGTTCGGGATCCCGGGAAGAGGGACATAATTCGCTTTAAGGTGGTTGGATTCACAATATAAATATTAGCTCTTTTCCTTATATTTGTGAGAAATGTATTTTTCCCCCTATAAACATGTTTTTGTTTTGTTATAATGGGGATAGCAAACATTTAAAAATAATATACTGTTTATTCAGTAGATATATTATGTTTATAGCCGGGATCCAATTCTGATCAATATGCAGTGAAAGATTGAGCTGCAATTTGTTAAAAACGTATGTGTTACGTATGGAAAAAGAATGATACTATTTTGTATGTACTTTACAATAAATAAATATCAAGGTCTTGTAACAATAGCAGTTATGATAAGTTTCCTAAGAAAATAATCAATTTAATAATGTTGTCCAACATGCTTACCACCGAGTAGAAGAGTATAGCACTACTCAAGCCACGAGTGTGACGGAGAGAGGTGATTTTCGTTAGCTTTCATCACCATAAAAGGCAATAGTTGGGAATCAGGCAGAATCGAGGCCACGCCCCAAAACGCGCCCTTAAAACAGGTCGACCGCGCGAGAGACCCCAGTTGTTTTTCTAACTCCAAGACATGCGCATGACGTAAGCTGCGCCCGCGTTCGCGCGCCAATTTGTTACAAGACCTTCAATGTAATGAAACTGAATCATTCTCTTTTATTTTTCACAACGTTCCCTATAAATCGTCGTCGAGTGAGTCGTGTACGCGACATTAAGCTGGTCCTATCGAGTCGGATCTCGACCTAGCGATCTACGCGCGCGTTATAGGGACACCAAAACCTGTGTTGCAGGGATGTCGCTGCTTCGCACACCCCCGAAGGGTGTTAGTGTAAAAACACGTAGTCAAACACGTGCTACGGAGCAGTTGACTAACAAAAGTGAAAAATTATCAGTGATGTCAGTTAAAAGCGAAAAAACCGCTTGTTCCTCGGCGGCAGCACGCAGAAAGTTGGAGTTCGAAGCAGCTCAAAGGCAAGCTCAAATTGATCTAGAATTAGAAACGACCCTCCTCCAAAAAAGAGCTCAAATAGAGAAAGAATTACTCTCAAAAAAATTGGAAGTCGATTTAGCCGACTTAGAAGAAAATGATCGCCGATCGGTGTCACAAAGTTCGAGAATAGTCGAATCGTGGTTTGACAAACAAGAGAGCATCGCATCGTGTACCCGAAACCAACGCGCAGAAGATGTCTGCCAACCGTCATACACGATGCCAGACGATAAGCATTACCAGCGTGACTTAAATACCGAAACCGGGAATCACAACAAGTATCCCCACGACTTCGTTTCCGAGCGTCGGCCGCACGACGACGGTATCACACAATTGACGGAGGCGCTACACCAGGTACTCAACAGAAACAATGTTCGCGATAATAACAGAGAGCTTCTTACACGCCTGGCAACATCTAAAGATTTACCAGTATTCGACGGCGACCCCATGCAGTGGCTGCAGTTCAAGGAATCGTATAAAGAATCGTCACAACTATGCAATTATAGCGACGCTGAAAATATCTGGCGATTACGGAAGTGTCTGCGAGGCGAGGCGAAAGAATCGGTGTCGTCGCTTCTTATCGGCAACACAACACCGCAAACAATAATTGACACCTTGGAATTACGATTCGGTAGGCCCGAATGCATAATAAATAAAATATTTACGCAACTAAAGAAAATCCAACCACTTCCAACTGCGTACCATACCGACATAGTGAATTTTGCCATTAAAATAAAAAACTACGTGACAACCGTTAAAGCTATCCAGCTACCAGAATATCTACAGAGTCCCGATACGACGGCATTGATACTTGCGAAGTTACCGCCCACGCTTATCAACAAGTGGGCCGAATACAGCTACGAAAAACGGGACAACTGCAACATACCTAAACTGGAATTATTATCCGAATTTTTATACAGAGAAGCAACGATCGTCGCAACTTCAGGAATATGCTATGTCCATAGTCAGAACGAGAAAAAGAAATTTGACCACAATAATAGATCACAGTCAGTGTTTACATTCACTAACACCGATAACAATAACAAATGTATGTTTTGTCGTGCCTCTGCTCCGCACACACTAGTAAAATGCATCAAATTCAAACGCGCCATGAGACGCGACCGCTGGAGATTCGTAAGAACAAAACACCTATGTTACAAGTGTTTGGGCGCGCGGCATAATGAAACTACCGCTTGCAGCGCCCCTAACTGCAGCGAGTGTGGACATCCACATCACTCCCTGCTTCACTGGACGAAACCTACAGCTTCTAGAACGCCTCCAGCCATCCCGCAGCCGGATACGGCGCGCCCAGCAATGGACGCGGCCTGCGTGCTTCAGTCGGCGCCCGACGAACAGCGCGCCGAGCACACAGTTGCCCACGCCCACACCAAAGCGTCTACTAGTGTCAGTGTACCGTCAGTGCCCAAAGTGTTGTTAAAAATAGTGCCGGTTACCGTTCATGGACCTAAAGACAATATTCACACACACGCGTTGCTGGACGATGGTGCTACAGTGACGCTGATCGCAGCTGACCTGGCGGACCAGGTAGGCCTCCACGGTAAGGCCGTCACAATGCGTGCGCAGAGCGCGTGGGACTCCGGTACGCTCGTATGCCAAACGGAAAATGTAAGTTTTGAAATTTCTAATAAGAAAGGAGAACGTTTTAATTTGTGTGCCCGTAAAATGAAAGAACTTAATTTACCTGTTCAACGTTTATCGTGTGTAGATTTTACCAATTATACAAATTATATTGACTACGACCTGTGCAAATGTGACGCACAACCTAAATTGTTAATCGGTCAGGATAATTACGATCTTATTGCCCCAGTGATGTGTTTAAAGGGCAACGGGAAAAATGAACCATATGTAACAAAAACACCACTTGGTTGGTGCGTACACGGTGTTGTCAATAACATACATATTACGAACATGTCAGCTGATTGTATTACTAGTGATAACAGCGCGCAACAGTGTCGCGATTCTGAGTTGCACGAAATTGTTAAAAAATCATTCGAGTTAGATTCTATAGGCATTTCAAATCAGCCACGGCCGAACAAAGACGATTTGCGTGCTGTTACCATATTAAATAACTCATGTGAATTAATAGATAACCAATGGTTTGTAGAGTTGCCTTGGAAACACGATAACTTTGTTATGCCCGATTCTTATCAGAATGCCCACAATCGATTAAAATCAGTCGAGAGAAAAATGTCAACCGACAACGCTTACGCGTCGCGCTATCAGGAACGTATCCAGCATTTATTTTCTAACGATTACGCTAGGAAGCTGCACGAGGGGGAGGTTAACGACCGAGTTTGGTACCTACCACATTTTGGGGTCGATAACCCCAATAAGAAAAAATTACGTTTAGTGTTCGACGCGGCCGCGAAAACACAGGGATATTCCCTTAATGATTTTTTATTAACAGGGCCGGATTTGTTACAATCATTATTTGGAATTATGTTTAGGTTTAGGGAAAATAAAATCGGAATTATTGCAGACATTAAGGACATGTTTCTGCGTATTAAAATTAAAGAAAAGGATCAACATACGCTTAGGTTTTTATTTAGAGACAAAAATACTAAAGAAATTAATAAATACGCTATGACGTCATTAATATTTGGCGCGAACTGCTCACCGTTTATCGCGCAATATATTAAAAATCAAAACGCATTAAGATTTAAAAATACCTACCCGGCGTCTGTTTTAACGTCGGCATTTATTGCCAGCAAATGTAAAGTCACACCTACGAAGTCAATATCCATACCCCGACTGGAACTACAGGGTGCTCTATTAGGATGCAAATTAGGGAACAACATAAAAAAAGAACATCGTTTAAAAACAAATTCAGTTTATTACTGGACGGACTCAACAACCGTTTTACACTGGATAAGAAATAATTGTAGAACATATAAAGTATTTATAGCCAATCGACTAGGCGAAATAGATGAACTAAGCAGCGCCACCGAATGGCACTACGCGCCGACGGATGTCAACGTAGCAGACTTTGGCACTAAAAGTACCGATCACGTGCTTAGCAGCGATTCATCATGGTTTACCGGTCCGACGTTTTTACACCAGCCTCGTAATTGCTGGCTTAGGTATCGTACAACTTACAAGCCGTGTATCCCGGAACTGACGGACGCGTAAGAGTTGTCGACGTTAGGACTAAAAATGGGCTACTGAAACGTCCTGCAGCTAGGATAGCAACATTTTAATTATTACTACATAGATTGGCATAGGCGTACATGCGTTTGTCGGCGATACGCTTTCCATTTGTACCTTTATTTTTTATGGCGTCGTATGTCTGGATACTGTGGACCCTGAGGGGCGATTATTGTTTTTGCAGAGTAGGCCGGGCATACTGACTACCCTTAGATATAAAATTGTTTATTTATTTATAAGAATTTAAAGTCGGGCTGTACTAACAGTACCGCAGATGAAGCTGGAAGCGATACTTATTGTATTAAAGTGATATGCTTTCCATTTGTATGTTTATAGTGTAAGTTGGGTTTTGAGTGTCGTCATCATAACGACACTGAGGGGGAGAATGTTACGTATGGAAAAAGAATGATACTATTTTGTATGTACTTTACAATAAATAAATATCAAGGTCTTGTAACAATAGCAGTTATGATAAGTTTCCTAAGAAAATAATCAATTTAATAATGTTGTCCAACATGCTTACCACCGAGTAGAAGAGTATAGCACTACTCAAGCCACGAGTGTGACGGAGAGAGGTGATTTTCGTTAGCTTTCATCACCATAAAAGGCAATAGTTGGGAATCAGGCAGAATCGAGGCCACGCCCCAAAACGCGCCCTTAAAACAGGTCGACCGCGCGAGAGACCCCAGTTGTTTTTCTAACTCCAAGACATGCGCATGACGTAAGCTGCGCCCGCGTTCGCGCGCCAATTTGTTACAAGACCTTCAATGTAATGAAACTGAATCATTCTCTTTTATTTTTCACAACGTTCCCTATAAATCGTCGTCGAGTGAGTCGTGTACGCGACAGTATGAAAATTTGAACTTCCAGTGGGAATCGATCCACCTGTTTTTTTTTTTTTTTTTGAGGATGGGAAATCATCAAATGACCCCTCCCGCTCTGGGTGGAGCAGAAGGGAGTGTCAGACTTTTACTGACTAAACCCACCCGTGTTCCTTCCTTAGCCCTTTATGTTCCAGGGCAGCGGTAAACCCTTTCGGATGGTCCCGCTACCCTGGCAGGAATCGAACCACCTTAATTAAGCTTATGCTTTATTTATGCTAATTTAAAAAAATCTAAAATTTTGCATTTCTATTGTCAGTAGTGTTTCATTTTAGTTGATAAATAAGTAGGTATAACGGAGAAGCATACAAAAGTGTAACTATTGTTTTTTTTTTTCATTTACAGGTATTTTAAAATGCCACCAAAGAGTCAATACTGTAAATATTTTGAAAAAATAAATGATTCTAGCGCCAAATGTCGTTCCTGCGGAAAAACATTAAAAACTTGTGGTAACACTACTAATTTGAAATGTAATTTAGATAAAAAAACATCCATGTTTAATGCCCAGGCACGAACCTATGAGAACCACACCATCGTCTACTACATCAACTTTTAAGAAACCTAGTGTTATGCCTTCAACTAGTACCGCTAACGTTACGTTGAAAATGTCTGAATCAGGAAGCGATTGTGATTCCGCAAAAAGTTACACGGATAATGTCAAAAAATCATTCTCCCAACCAACTCTAAGCTCTAGCTTTAATAAAATATCTCAGTATGCCGGATATGGGCTTTGGGAAATCATCAAATGACTCCTCCCGCTTTGGGTGGAGCAGAAGGGAGTGTCAGACTCTTACTGACTAAAACCCACCCGTGTACCTTCCTTAGCCCTTTATGTTCCAGGGCAGCGGTAACCCTTTCGGATGATCCCGCTACCCTAGCAGGCTTCGGCCCTATCGGGCCCCGTCAATCTTGCTGACATCTCTTTGAGGCGCGCGTGGAACACATACACGCCGTCCGGCACGGGCCTGGTCCTGATCGGACGGAGAGTTACCCATTACTCTCCGCCCGCAGGCCCGCGCCTACGGTGGCCGGGAGTCGTCACGCGGCTCCCGACGTCCGGAGCGTCTCCCGCGGCGGCTGAGGCGTAAGGTGCGTTCCCTCGCCCACCCCGCCACCTCCTTCGCTAGCATAACTGCTTCGCAGAAGGAGGTGACTGCCTCCCACTTCCTCTCGCCCCGGACCATGGCTTGAACCAGGGCCGGACGAGAGAGGTCGCCGCCGCTGCCGATCGCCTCTACGAGGACACGGCGGTGCTCTGCCCAAGCAGGGCAGACCTCCACCGTATGCTCCACTGTGTCCTCTGGGCGATCCTGACAGTGGTGACACCCGGGCGTCTCCTCCCGCCTGATGATGTGCAGGAACCTCCCGAAACATCCGTGTCCGGAGAGGACCTGCGTCAGGCGGTAGGTGAGAACGCCGTGACGCCTCTCTAGCCACTCCTCAAAGAGGGGTCTTACCGCCGCTATCGTGGCGTGCCCTGCGCTGGGTTGCGATAGTCGCTCCTCATGCCGCCATGAGATCGCGCCGGAGGATGCCGATAATGGGCTCAAAGAGAATTCAGTTGACGAATAGAATTTTATACATACATATACACAGTAAAACTCTTTGGTCGTCTATTGTTTTAACTGTAATGTAAGTAGCCATACCGAAATAGTTTCACTCTAATGATGATTATCTAATTATTTTATTATAATTTTCGCGCCAACGCCAACCCCAACAAATACATTAGAATACAAGAATATGAGAAATTGAGAATAATTGCTAAAACAATACCATTATAAATGCAAGAAAGTAAATATTATCTTGTATGCAAAAGTGTAACATTTATACATAATTATATATTATATACATAGACATACATATGTAATATTTAACATTTTGATTAATTTTATCAATAATTAATAAATAACTATGTAAGTAATTGAACACTGCAATTGTTACATATTGCACAATGGGCAGTTCTAGCATACCCTTCTCATTCTTTTTGAAACAGTAACTTATGTCAACAATAAGTATAATTTTCTTTCAACACCAGTGTATCCTATACATTTGGAGAAAGGAACTGTAGTGCGATTCTGTAATGAGATGGTTAGAGAATCGCACTACAGTTCCTTTCTCCGTGAAAACTTAGGTCAAGTGAGCGTGGAGTGAGGTGTCATTCCAAATAATTCTAGGGATTGACACTACTGACAATTCACATCAAGCTCACTTCACTTGAGTTTTCACGGTGAGATTTTTACAGAATCGGCCGGCTGTAGGTACATTTATTATTGTATATAATACCTGTCTTATATTTCAGGCTTCCAGCTCCGAGTCTTATAAACCAATGCCCAATTATTATGAAGACATGTTTGGGCATATATTTGACTCGGGAGGAGGAGGAAGAGTATGATGTCGAGAACCCTGGCTTCCGTCCAGACATATTCGAAGAGTCTGACGAGGATTGGAAAGATCCAATCCTCGACACATACGTCGTTAATGAAGAGAGACTAAAACTTTACCAATTTGATAAGAATTTCTTGGTGCATTTTTCTTAAATCTACTGTCATATATGTATCCTTAAATTAATTATGTTTGTGTACTTATAATAAGAATGCACTAGTTCCACTTGTAAATCCAAAGATGTTATGTTTGAAATAAGAATAATTTCTTCTTATCTTTTCTAATAAACAACTAAGTATTATTCAGATGATTCTTCAAGATAATAATATAAAACAATTCAGAGATGAGATGGCATAATAGTGCCTGATAAAAATTTCAGATAGTGATAAGGCTTTATTTTGCAGCTGTATTATATCAGTTAGATACTAAGCATGTTATTGTACTGGATGTTTCTCATAAAAGTTATTGTACTTATTGTTTCCTAAGGATGTTCCCTATTTTTGATACAGGGAGGAAAGTACCCTAAGTTATTATAAAACACTATCAAGTCTCGTTTTTTGTGTATCTGTCCGTTAATTGGTTTACTAAAATTTTTGTGTATATACCTACACAATTTTGCCTGATAAATAGTATAATATACTAGCTTTTGCCCGCGACTTCGTTCGCGTGGAATAGTGACTTCCGGCAGATTTTTGGTTTTACCCAAATAGTTCTTACTATTTATTTACATTTTTCCGATGAATTTTCAGTACTGAATTGATGCCGACTCTTGACCAATAGATGGCGCTGTATGTCCGGAATAAATTTTATTTTTTATTTTATTTTTTGTAATAAAAACTATCCTATGTCCATTCTCAAGTTCCAAACTATGTCTGTACCAAATTTCACACAAATCGGTTCAGTAGTTTAGGCGTGAAGCAAAGACAGACAGACAGACAGACAGAGTTACTTTCGCATCTATAATATTAGTTTGGATAAAAACTATCCTGTGTCCATTCTCAAGTTCCAAACTATGTCTGTACCAAATTTCACACAAATCGGTTCAGTAGTTTAGGCGTGAAGCAAAGACAGACAGACAGACAGACAGAGTTACTTTCGCATTTATAATATTAGTTTGGATGTAAAGCCAACGTAAGCAAAGCCTGAGGAAACGTTTTAATGTATGTGTGGAGTTTATATGCTGTATTGTAATATTATTATTTTTTAGAATGGATCTGGACGAGGTAGCTGCTCCAGTCCAAGTTCCCAGTGGAAGCAGACAAATGGCTTCCTCCAGCAGCCGCGGCGGGCATTCTCCGAGAGGCCGAGGGTGGAACAGTGGAAGACGGAACCGGGGGGATGAATTATTCGAGAAGTATCCTTCCGACGAAGACTTTCCCCCAATTTGTCTGAGGAAATTGGCCGTATTCAGGCCAGGCATGCAAGGAATGCGAGGTCCGCAAATGAGAGAAGAGTAATCGAAGGTGTGAGTGAGGAGGAAGCGCTATTTTATGAAATAGATCGGGAAGAGTTTAAGTAGGAGGCGATAGATGGCTGTCATAGTGAAAAAGAGCGCTTTCTCCGCGATACCGTTGGACCTTCTAGGCAATTTGTTGACCTTTATGATGCCTTTAGATCCTTTTAGGATGATGGCATCATGGGTCACATTGTTGAAAGAAACGAACAGGTATGCTGATGAAATTAAGAGGACAAGTGTTAGATTTGCTATGTTATGAATTAAGAGGACAAGTGTTAGATTTGCTAGGTTATGGTATGATACCAATGTGCATGAGATATTGGTGCTGGTCGCATTTTGGATGATGATTGGCATCATCAAAATGCCTTCAATCAAGTCTTGCTTCAGCAAGTTACCATTGTTAAAAACGGATGCATTTAGGTATCTTTTCAAAGAAGAAAGGTATTGGCTTTTGAACCGAGCCCTACATTTTGCCAGGGGTTCTCAGAATCCTTCGGATCCTCAGAATGTACTATACCCTATGGGGCCCATTTTAGAATACTAACATTCAAAATTTCAAGAACATTATACTCCGAGCCAGGACATCTGTATTGATGAATCCCTTATTCTTTGGAAAGGACCTCTGTCAATAAAACAGTACATCAAAACGAAATCCGCACGTTATGGTATTAAGACTCTTAATTTGTGTGAATCTAGCTCAGGTGATGTTTGGATTTTTTTTCTTTATCTTGGTAAAAGAACGACCAATTCTACCTTGCCCTCGAATACCAACACAGTTTTGAAATTGATTAGCCCGCTTTTAGACCTTGGACATGTCTTGGACATGGATAACTGGTTCAATTCACCTTCATTAGGAAGATTTTTGAAAAGGAGAAAGACGGACTACGTTGGCACTCTTCGTGCATGCCGCAGAAACGTTCCAGCCTCGCTTCAAAAAGTCAAGCTAGTGGAGGGCGAATACATGGGTCGTCAATCTGGCGATGTCATGGTAATGGCTTACCAAGACTGTAAGCGATTGACCTGTTTATCTACGTACCACGACATGGCTCAAACTAAAACGGTTCCAAAGCCTGGTAGAATATCAGTACATAAGCCCACACTTATAACTGATTACAACAGAGGGATGGCTGGTGTTGATCGTTTGGACCAAATGCTTGAGCCCTAATTAATAGAGCGAACAGGAAATTATTTAAACAATTTCTGAACATTACTATTCAGAACAGTCGGATACTAATGGAGAAGTCAATGGGACAACTTACCTGGCTTTAGTTTTATGTGACTCAGGCTGGCTGGAAAAATCATCAAAAAAAGCTCGCATTTAACTAGGTCAATAGGGAACTTTATGTGATTTATAAAAAGAAGGTAATGCTAATGACAAATATCTATTTTTTTATTGAACTTGTATAATGTAACTGAAGTTTTTTATGTCTCATAGAATGCCTTGTTTTGAAAAGTGGTACCATGTACTTTTCCTTATGTTCCAGGTTTTATGAAAAGTTTCATATACCATCTGTTATTGGTTGTATCGATGGCACTCATGTAGCCATAATTAGACCAATAGAAAACGAAGAGAGATTTTTCAATCGCAAACATTTCCATTCAAGAAATGTACTGATTGTAAGGCAATACTTTTTATGAATATTTAATTGTAATTCACTTCATATCAAATTACTTAAGTGTCCTTGTTTTATTTGCTTTCAGATATGTGATGCAGATTTAAGAATTCTATCTGTAGATGCCTCATTTGGAGGAGCATCACATGACAGTTTTGTCTGGAATCAGCATCCTGTGAAACAACATTTGATTGATTTGAACAATAATGGAGAAAATGTGTTTTTACTAGGCAAGTAAATGATATGTAGTAGAATCAAGAATCAATTTTCGTTTTTGTTATTGTGAATATATATATATTTTATTTTTACTTTTCAGGTGATTCTGGATATGCCCAGAGGGAGTATATGATGACACCTATAGTAGATGCTCCTGAAGGCTCTCCAGAGCAATATTACACCAAGTTGCACTGCTCTGCACGAAATACAGTGGAACGTGCAATTGGTGTATTGAAAAATAGATGGCGGTGCTTACTCGGGCATAGGGTGCTACACTATTATCCTGATGTAGCAGCCAAAATAATCAATGCATGTTGTGTCTTACACAACATGTGTATCTGTAATAGAGAGACTATTGATCTTCTGGAGAATACAGCAGAGTATGAAAATGAATACCCAGCTGTTTCTTCACAAGAATCAACTAGCAGCACAGCTGCTGAACTAAGACGAGGCATCGAAAAGCGAAATGTTTTAGTTCAGCAGTTGTGGGCGAGTAGACGGTAGGTAAAAAGTATGGCAAGATTTAGATTAAGATTTTTTTACATTAAAATATTGTTATTAGTTTAAACCATTTTACTTTCTCTTCAATAAAATGTATTGCATGCTATTTATGACATTGTATATCTACAGTTTATGTTTATAAATTTAGTAGTTTCTAGATCCCTGCCAACTAAGCATCTTTGAAAAAATGGAAATCAGAATGAATTTATTTTTCTTAAACATTCTTTTATTTACTTACTGATAAAACTATGACATAAATTAACAATAACAAAATTGAAACAAAAAGTTGTTTGAAGCACAACACTGAACACAAGCATTTAATCAATATCTGATAACTGTAGCAATAAAAACAACGATTTGACAGCAATCGCTAATGCCTATATTTATAATGTAGCTAAAATTGACAAACTAGCTACATCCGAAATTGCTTTAGCTATTGACGTCAAAGCAATTGTGATATTGCTAAAGTTTTCGGACAATTGAGTCAATGCTTGCGCTGTAAGTAATTCCGCTTCAACCCGCCGCGCTTCGATTCTCGTCATCGGCTCCATATCTATATCCAACGACCTGCGAATCGAAGAACGGCGCCGGCGGGGTCGTGTTGGTGTAGCACTCGGAAGTGGCGTGCGAGGCGCAGGTACTGAAATATTAAAAAAAGTAATGTAAAAAATCCTTCACCTAACAAGTCTCAAACTTCTAAGTTGTTGCAAAAAATATAACTGGCGTTTTTTTGCTATAGCCGGGCAATGTGATTAGTCCCAAACCACTTTAGTGTTACCAACGTGTGTATTAGGGTAGTGTGATTAATGGACAGCTTTTTCAAAATGTTTAAACATTCCTAAACCAATCCGAACAAAGACTTACTTGTGGATGTTGCTGGTATTGCGTCATTCTGTGACGTGCTAGGAATAGGGGCAATGTTTCTTATAGAATCCATTGCCGTGTCTTCTTGTACCGTTTCAATATGCTCAATCACAACTGGTGACTCGGTAGGTATAGTCTAAAACAATGAAATGAGTATTATTAGATTAATAAAATATTTAGTACCTCTAGGTACCTACCTATTTAAAATAAATATCATAGGTATCATAAAACTGTAAATATTAAAATATATTACTGATTGAGGAAATGGATTGACTGTCCATCTTGCATCTCCAGTCGCAAACTCTTGTCCTCCCATCACCGCCACCAATCTATTGTCTAAGGCAGACAATGTTGTGTCTGCTGTCCCACCACCAGTGCGCCTCATTGAAGCTGAGACTTCTGCACACTGCTTCTTTAGAGCACATTTCTTCTCAGCCCAATACTGAAAACATGCAATACTTAATTTTAATAAAATTGCTATGATGATACAATGATTCTTAATAGGTACTAAGTAAGCACTTTATTATATTGAATCACCTTAGCCCAGCCTTGACCGTTTTTATTTGCTCCTCCAAGAGAATTTAATGTTGTTGCCAAATTCTCTCATTTCCTCTTCGTTTCTAATTTGCCTTGAGCTGTCCTTAGCAAACCTTTAGCTACGCCTGGGTTTTGCTCCAAGAATTCCACCAAACCTTCTAATTGAGCGTAACTAGGACGATTTGCCATATTAACTGAAATTGGTAAAGTTTTTTTATGTTTTTTTAAATTCATTTGGGCGTACCAAATGAATTTAACACGTTAAAATGAATAATTGAACATCTATTTATATCATATTTATTTATCAGCCTTGTTTTTTTAAGAATAAAGCAGTTTTAAGCCCTATTACCAGTTTATCGTAATGAGTTGAACAACACTATTGCGGCTCTTAACGTAGCTAACTTCGTTAACTAACGTGTAACAAAATAATCGCGGCGCGATCCCAATTTCAATCTAATGTTGACAATATTGTTTTCAAGAGTACCGAATCACGTGACTGCAAAATTAACATTGGAATTGTATTGGCTTTAGATTGGAATTGATATTAGTTTCAAGAGTTAGCCCACTGGTCACAGGTAGGCAATCTATACCAAGTCCGAAAAACAAAGCGTAGGTCAAAGGAAAGAAACTGATCACAAGTCGTCGTAAAACCGAGAAAAAGAACACGTGCGTACTCACAGGCAGGAAGCGAGTTACTAAAGAACACTAAACATTCTAAAGAAACATGCTCACGCGCATCCCCCGGCCCCCGCCCCGGCCGGCCCGGCCTTTTGTTTCCTAGAAAAGATATTAAGTATCGCTACCTAAACTGACGGGCGAACCGGCCTTTTATTGACAAAGGTTAAATAGTTAGTGTAAAAGAGAGGCAGAGAGTCTTTGTCATTAATTGTATTAGTTCCAGTTTATTTTTAAATAAGCCTAACCGAGTTTTATGGTTGGCTTAACTTTGGCCTTGCTATGAATAATCGTCCTTGAAAAATATCAAAGCCACGCATAGCCATGTGTAATACCTTTTCAGAATCCCTATCAAATGCGCCAAAACTTGTAATACAGGGTCACTTTTCGGTAAAGTATTTTTATTCACAGTGGGGTCCGAAGTAAATAAAAAGTTATGATTTGAGAAAAAAAAAAAAATCGTAAACCTTAATATTATCTTCAATACACCCAATAAACAACCATAAATAGCATGTCTAACGCAAGGACTCATCAGTACCAATGTAGTGAAAATTATAAAAAAGATACAGGATGTAGATTTTTTCGAATTTTAATAAGAATTAGTTAAAAAAAGTCAATTTTCTCATAACAACACAAAATAAATTATAACTCTGCAGGGGTTGACCTTAACAGTCATCAGCTGATCGCGATCGCGGTCGGGTGTTTGTATTCGTGCGCGCGGAGGGCATTAACCTGTTTCGAAAATGACCTCTAAAGTGTTAAAGTGCAATAACTGCAATCTAGTTGTTAATGAAGTGCTATCATTCGTTCAAAATAAAATGGATGTAATGGATGAAGAAAGCCTCGTCGCGGTATGTGCAACTGCCTTTTCGGAGGAAGATATTAAAGCAGCGAAATCACTACTTTTTGAATCGGTTGATCAGCGTAGTGTGCTGCGAAAGGGTGATCGTAAAACAAACAAAAACCTATACGATATTATAACCCTTCTGAAGGAAACTGATCCGGAAGAAATACCCGTTTTTGTTGCCCGAGATCTTCAGAAGCTACCGCCTGTAACTTTCGATCACATTGATGTGACCAGATTACTGAAAGACATTGTTTTGATCCAGAAAGAACTGCGTGAGATACAGGAGAAGTGTTGTACTAATGTTCAATATGCGACGGTAGAAGAATTAAAACTACTAAAGCTCGAAATTGATAGTTTGAAGTCAGAAAAGAAAAAGACGAACAATATTGAGCCTAATATAAATACGAAGAGGGGTGGTTATTGCTTGCAGGATAGTTTTTTGTGTAACAGCGGACCGATGGGCTTTATGGACTGTACGCAGAGGTCAGTGACCGAGCATGAGTCACCAATAGCTCAGGCGCAAGTAAAAGTGGTGTCCAGAGAATCCTCAACTGTACTGTCTCCCTCGTACGCGAGCAAAGCGAAATGTACATCTATCTCGCTCAGGAAACGCGCGTCACCGGACTCACAAGGTGCACGCGTGGAGGCCACCGGTATGTTAACTGCGGTTTCGAACGGTGCGAAATCAGCTTTGTCGCCGTCCAGTGAGGCGCCGCTGCCGTCACCGTATAAGCAGCCGGCGCTAGTGGTGGGGTGCGGGCAACATACTACTGTTAGACGCGCGCGCAATGTAAGCTCACAGGATCATACCTCAAATGAAATAAGAGTGGACGGGCAAAGAATAGAAAAGCAAGGTGATGAAGGGGAATGGATTGAAGTGAAGAAGCATCGTTCGATGAGATTTAAAGGGAAACAAGGATGTGCTCCGGTAGACTCAGCGTCTAAATTTAGAGCCGCTGACGTAAACATTCCATTGTTTATATACAATGTCTCAAAAGACACCACGGAAAAGGATATTGAAGATTATATCATGGCGAAAACTAGTATTCTAGTGGCACCAGAAAAAGTACCCATGAAATACTCGAAGGAGTATGAATCTTATAAGATCTATATTCCGAGAAGTAAGTTAGACTTATTTGTAAAAGACGATTTTTGGCCGAGTGGGATATTTTTTAGGAGATATATAATATTTAAGGCTCGACAGGAGTACTTAGTCACTGGAAAGGAGCGGGTAGTAAAACGTCAAGATGGTTGCGAAAAATAGATTACTTAAACTATTGAGTTTTAATTGTAGGTCTATAAAGAGATCAGTAGATTATGTAAAAAAACTGTGTGACACTGCGGATATAATTGCACTGCAGGAGACGTGGTTGCTACCTCACGATCTGTCCTATCTCAACGACATTCATTGTGATTTTGCGACAGTGGGCGCCTCAGCGGTAGACACAGCTGAAGGAGTGCTGCGGGGGAGGCCATATGGTGGGGTGGCCATTCTATGGAGAAAGAGTGCGTTTAGTGTCGTCGAGATTATTAAGTGTAAGAGTGTGCGCATTTCGGCAATAAAATGTGTGAATCAGTGTCAATCAATGTTAGTGTTCTCAGTGTATATGCCTACGGACTGCCAGGACAACCTACCTGAATTTACTGCGTGTCTCTCGGAAATAAATGCGGTAATTGATGATTGTAATGTAGATACAGTATTTATTATGGGGGACTTCAATGCGCATCCGAGGGAATTGTTTTTTAATGAAATGCTGAACTTCTGTAAGGAACAAAGTTGGTCATGCGCTGACGTAGATTTGTTACCTAGTTGTCTGAACACTTATACATACTTGAGTGAGGCTCATGGAACTGTAAGATGGTTAGATCATTGCCTGGTCACGTCAATGGCATTTCAAACAATTGAAAGTGTTAAGGTATTGTATGAAGTGTCATGGTCAGACCACTTTCCGTTGGAAATAATTTGCAATCTTAAGTGTATACCAAATAAAACTGTTGTGAACAGAGAAATAGATAACAGAATATTATGGGGGCTAAGAAACAATGAGCAAATTTGTAAATATAGGGAGCTGTGCAACGGGGCACTGCGTAATATAGACTTTCCAGTGGAATTGCGGGACTGCTGTGACTATATGTGTGACAATATAGATCACAGGCTCATAATTAATACAATGTACGCTAACATTAAGTCTATCTTGAGTAGTGCCTCGGAAAAAACTCGAATTGACAGTAAAAGAAATAAAAAGACATGTGTTGTAGGGTGGAACAAGCACGTAGGGGAATCTCATAGGAGTGCTCGGCTTAGTTTCAGTAACTGGGTTCTACAGGGGAAACCGCGCGCGGGGCCCCAGTATTTGAGTATGTGTGAAACACGAAAAGAGTTTAAGAAGAAATTGAAATGGTGCCAGGATAATACCGAGCAAATAAAAATGGACATACTGGCGGCAAAACATGAGGCTAAAGATTTTAGCAGTTTTTGGAAAAAAACGGGGCAGTTGAATCCTAGGCCGAGTGTTCCTGTGAGCGTCGACAGTGTAGTAGGGGATCAAAATATTGCGAATGTTTTTAAAGATTTGTTTACGGTAGAACCAATACTATGTCAAGTTAGTAACTTAAGTAAACCAGACGTCAGACCTGGTGAGAAGTACGGTCGAATTAGGCCATCAGACGTGAAGAATGTCATAAAAAAGATGAAGCGTGGAAAGTCACCAGGTCATGACGGTATAAGTATAGAACATCTACGTTATGCAGGTGTACATCTGCCCAGAGTCCTGACTCTATTGTTTAATTTTTGTATAGGACATTCCTTTATTCCGGATGATATGATAAAAACAGTAGTAATTCCAACAATAAAAAACAAAACCGGGGATCCATCTGACAAGCATAATTACCGCCCGATATCATTGGCCACAACTATAGCGAAGGTCCTTGACAGTCTCATGAACGCGCAGCTGAGCGAACATCTTCAGATACATGACTTGCAGTTTGGCTTCAGACCCAACCTGTCAACGGAAATGGCAATTATGTGTCTGAAACAAACTGTTAGGTACTATACCGACAGGAAAACTCCAGTATATGCGTGTTTTCTGGATCTTTCAAGGGCCTTCGACCTGGTGTCTTATGATGTTCTTTGGCATAAACTGCTTGAAGAGACCACTGTACCGAAGGAGCTGGTATCTCTCCTCAAATATTGGTACAATAATCAAAAGAATGCGGTCAGATGGGTCAACGCACAGAGTCAGGAATATTATCTGAAATGCGGTGTTAGACAGGGTGGGTTGACGTCCCCGAGTTTGTTTAACCTGTTTGTTAACCAGCTGATTGGCGGGCTCAGCGGAGCCATGGTAGGTTGCTCAATAGACGGAAGAATGGTCAATAATATTAGTTATGCGGACGACATGGTTCTGTTGAGCCCGTCAGTGAGTGCGCTTAGGAGACTTCTGGGCATTTGTGAATCATATGCCATGTCACATGGACTCAAATATAACGCTAGTAAGAGTGTTCTCATGCTATGCAAAGCAGGGAACAAGGCTCCCTCAAACGTGCCGGCAATTAAGATCGGTGGGTCGGCACTAGGGAGGGTGTCTAAAGTAAAATATTTGGGTCACATGCTGACAGATCGGCTGCAGGACGATGAAGACCTAGAGAGGGAAAGGAGGGCGTTGGCAGTCCGCTGCAATATGTTGGCCCGCAGGTTTGCACGATGTACCACAGAGGTAAAATTGTTACTTTTTAGAACCTTCTGTCAGTCTTTTTACACGTGCAGTCTGTGGATCAACTTTACGCGGCGGGCTTACAACGCCCTGCGTGTTCAGTACAATGACGCGCTGAGGGCAGTGTTGAGAAAACCCCGGTACTGCAGTGCTTCCGCAATGTTTGCGGATGCTTCCATCGATGATTTCTTTTGCATCATTAGGAAAAGAACTGCATCGATGATGAGCAGGGTCCGTCGTAGCACCAACACTGTCCTCAGAACGTTAGCGTGCAAAATAGACAGTCCTTTTACTGTATACTGGGCAAGTGTACACCTGCACAGAAATAGAAAATAAACGTAGTGTGTAACTTGTTTTGTTTACTAACAAATTACTAACACCTTTTTTATTTTATTTTGTTTTTTTTTTTATTTTCATTTATTATCATTATTATTTTTTTGTGTGTACTATTAACAACCCTACTAACGCTTTCTTTGTAAAAATGTATGGACGTATGTCTGAAATAAAGATAAATTATAAATTATATTAAGGACCTCCCGTAGAACAACTTTTTGCAGCTGATGACTCCATCTAACCCATAGTTGCGTTTGATCCACGACTTTTGGGCCAGCCTGTATATACGTGCCAAAGAATATTGCCAGAAGAAAAAAATAAGAAGTGGCTTTGCTATCCCTCTGAGTGCCTAGTAGCTTGTTTTCAGGAAATACAAGAAACAACTGTTGCATTTTTAAATAATGATTGCCACAAAAAGAACATCAAAGAAAAAATCAAAGCCTTCATTGAACTATTAAGAAAAAATAAAACAATGTTTTGTTGACACGTCCATAAATATAATTATTTATAGTTGGTGCAGGTCTATTAATAGAATCCTAGAAGGTAAAATCACCTATGAAGGTGAGGATGTAACAAGGATGTAAAAAAAGCAGCTCAAATGTATTTTTAACCGACTTCTAAAAAAGGAGGAGGTTCTCAATTCGGATGTTTGTATTTTTTTTTTTTTTTTATGTTTGTTCGCGCATAACTCTTTCGCTTGCCAATCGATTTGAAAAATTCTTTTTTTGTTAGAAAGGGTATACTTCCCAAATGGTCCCATAGAAATTTCATCAAAAACGGTTCAGTAGTTTGGTTTTTAAACCAAAATTATTGGTAAAAATTACAACTTAAAAGTGAAAAATAAAAAGTTTTTTGCAAAAAAAATCAACCGACTTCCAAAAACGACACTACAAAGTGAAAAATAACTTTAATTTCGGAAGTCGGTGGCAAACAACGAAAGTGTGAACCCAACGACACCGACTTCCGAAATTAAAGTTATTTTTCACTTTGTAGTGTCGTTTTTGGAAGTCGGTTGATTTTTTTTGCAAAAAAGTTTTTTAATAAGTATAAAACGAAAAAAATATTAATAAAATTTGTTTGGTAATATTGGACTTTTTCTGAACTGCATACGTGTTTTTTTTTATTATATCAAAACCCTGATTGCCCATAATTTACAAACTCGTTCGAGAGTCATTTATATAGATAGGTACAGTCGAGTTCATTAATATATTGGCCCTTTCAGGCTTCAAAAATATATGACCGTCAAAAAAATCATAATATTGTGACAACTATAAGCATCATTAAATTGTGGTCAAGATTTAGATTCATTAATGTGTGGTTTTTCTCAGTAACATGTATACAGCCAAAAGCACATTATTATATGAACAACATTAAGATCATATTATCTGAACATTGTAGGATTCACAATTATGTATGCACACCTGAATACAATAATATCTAAACAAGTAAATGTAATTCAAATTCAACCTTATTACTTACGTCATAAAGATGATTTTAATAGCAATCTTAAAATTGCATGGTCAAGGAGTTTGCAACATTATTTATCACTGGCTAGATTAACTTCAAATGACTTGTATGTTTTTCTAATAAAATTATTATAATAATATCCCTGGACATTTCACACAGCGCCATCTAGTCCCAAGCTAAGCAACCTAATGCTTGTGTTATGGTAACAAGATGGCTGATAAACTACTTATATACATTTTTTTTTTGTAAATACATACATATTATAGATAGACAAACACCCAGACTCGGAACAAATACATGTAGGTCATACAAATATTTGTTCCGTGCGGGAATCGAACCCGCGACACGCAGCGCAGCAGTCAATCGCTTAACCACTGCGCCAACCGTGCCGTCAAATTAATAACTGACGCACATGTGATTCAACGATTTAATTCTACGATTTACTGGATTTAATATACAGTAATAATTCTATTGAAATATACCTACCCATCTATATATATAAAATTCAAAGTCCTGACTGACTGACTGACTGATAGATCAACGCACAGCCTAAACCGCTGGTCCTAGAGACATGAAATTTGGAGGGTGTGTTCTTCGTGAAGAGTTGGCATCCACTAAGAAAGGATTTTTCGAAATTCCACCCCTAAGAGGGTGAAAAGGGGGGAATTCGTTTGTATGAAAAATCTTATTCCTTGAGTTAATAAACTTGAAACTTGGCACGAATACTTACCAAAATAAATTATGAAGATTGTCAGTTTTTTTTTTCTTCTAAACTACCCCCTAATAAGGGATTGGGGGGTTTCAAAGTTTGTATGGAAGAATTTTAGCGCGCAGTCCGATTTACTCGAAACTCAGTATTTATACCTAATATTGAAAGTAAAGAATAATGTGTATCAGGGTTTTTTGAAAATCTACCCCTGACGGGCTGGAATGGGGTAGTCAATTTTTCAGGGGAGGATTTTACTGCATGGCTTGATTAACTCGAAAATTAGTATAAATAATCTTTGAGTCAAGTTATGAATACATCCCAAACGATTTTTTTTTAATTCCACCCCTGTGGGGGTGAAAAGCGGGGATACAGTTTATATGAAAAATCTTCTTCATTAGTTTAATAAACTTGACACTTTTCAAGAATACTCGCCTAAGTATGTAATAAAGTTTATCATTATAAGTTTTTCAAAACTACCCCTCAAAGAGGGATATAGGGGTGTAGAAGTTTATGTGGAATAATTTGAATGCGCGGTCCGATTAACTCGAAACTCAGTATTTATACCTAATATTGAAAGTAAAGAATAATGCGTATCAGGGTTTTTTGAAAATCTACCCCTGACGGGCCGAAATGGGGTAGTCAATTTATCAGGGGAGGATTATAATGCGTGGCTTGATTAACTCGAAAATTGGTATAAATAATCTTTGAATCAAATTATGAATAATCCCAAACGATTTTTCAAAATTCCACCCCTGTGAGGGTGAAAAGCGGGGGATACAGTTTATATCAAAAATCTTATTCATTTAGTACCTATATAACTAGAAACTTGGCAAGAATACTCGCCTAAGTAAGTAATAAAGTTTATTATTAAAAGTTTTTCAAAACTACCCCTCAAAGGGGGATATAGGAGTGTTGAAGTTTGTGTGGAATAATTTGAATGCGCGGTCCGATTAACTCGAAACTCAATGTTTATACTTAAGAGCAAAAATAAAGAGTAACATGTATTAGGGTTTTTCGAAAATCTACCCCAAACGGGTTGAAAAGGGGTAGTTAATTTTACAAGGGAGGATTATAATGCGTGGCTTGATTAACTCGAAAATTGGTATAAATAATCTTTGATTCAAGTTATGAATAATCCCAAACGATTTTTCAAAATTCCACCCCTATGGGGGTGAAAAGCGGGGTATACAGTTTATATGAAAAATCTTATTCATTTAGTTAATAAACTTGAAACTTGGCAAGAATACTTGCCTAATTAAGTAATAAAGTTTACCATTATAAGTTTTTCAAAACTACCCCTCAAAGGGGTAGGGGTGTTAAGTTTATGTGGAAGAAATTGAATGCGCGGTCCGAGTAACTTGAAACTCAGTATTGATACTTTTGACAGAAAATAATTAATAATAAGTATGTAAAGTTGTCGAAAATTTACCACTGACGGGACAAAAAGGGGTAATTCAGTTTTTAAGGGGAGGATTTGAACTTGAAACTGTATGTTACATTTTCACGCCTAAACCACTGAACTTCTGATTTGGCATAGAGATAGATGGCAGCCTGGGGAAGCACATACATTTTATCCTGTTAGCACGTTCCCGTGGGATAATTTCCGACATCCACGCGGGCGAAGCCGCGGGCAGAAGCTAGTTTAAAATAAAAATGTATAGAATTGATGAGCATACGAAACATAAAATAGTTTATATGTGTGAGGAAGGCGTTTCTAAATCAGCCATTGCAGAAGAATTAGGCATATCGGTGAGCAAAGTAATTTTAGGTATTCGTCCATGTTTTTCTCTGATCTCTAATCATCATCATCATCATTCTCCTGACCTTATCCCAATTTATTTGGGGTCGGCGCAACATGTCTAATGTGGTAATTTAATAAAATCGTTCTTTAACAGAGAAATACTGTTACATTATGTTGGAAAAGGTGGCAAGAAGAAGGAAATCTTACAAAACATGTATCTTTTGGCCGTCCTAGGAAAACAACTCATGATCAAGATATGCAACTGGTTGAAAGTCTTCGAAATGCAAGATTTATCAGAACATCTACATTTGCAGCTGATCTGGCTGTATCCAGCTTAACTATACGACGAAGACTTAATGAAGCGGGAATTCATCACCGAATTCCAGCTAAAAAAATGTTACTAACGGAAAGGCATAAAATGTTACGTTTACAATTTGCTAACAGATATTTAAATTATGATTTTGAACACGTCGCTTTCATGGACGAGAAAGTTTTTGTCTCTTCGGCGGACGAGCGGATCTCTTTGTATCGTGCAGCCAATACACGATATGATGAAGAGAATGTATTGCCAAATAGACGCAGTGGACGCATTACGATCGGGTTTTGGGGGTGGATAAATTCCGGTGGACCCATAGAATTGTGCGAAATATCTGGCCGAATGAGGAGTCAAAAATCAAAAAATCAAAAGTCATTTATTCAAATTAGGCTGAGAGTCAGCACTTTTCGAACGTCAAAATTACAAAAGACAGTCCCCCAAAAACGCCCGCCCTTCACCACTTCCTAGTGCTATCGCTGGGAAGAAGAAGTGGCGGAACAAACTTCCCAGCAGCACAGCTGTCTGTTCAGTTAGAATATAGTTGAATGTATACAATACTAGGAACATATGTTCAGTAATTAACATTACAAGAAACTTAAATTATTTGCCATAAAATATGTCAGCTAGCCACGCCAATATACCAACAAATATAATAAAAACTATACGTACTTAAGCTGAAAAATAATTAATTAAAATGGAAATAACTACTTACTACCCAAATAAAAGCCTCCAGGCATAAAGGGCGTGACAGCTTACATATTTACGCATAGCTGGGTTCTGGTGTGATACCTATTTACATATTCTAAAAGACGTGTTTTTACCAAGTGCAAAAATTGTCTATCCTGATAATCATCGATTACTTTTATACAGGATAATAGTTCCGTTCACAATGCCAGACGAGTTCAAAATTGGATAGCTGAGCAAGTAGACTTGGAATTAATAAAAATTTTACTGAAAAGCCCGGACCTCAACCCCATTGAGAATCTATGGGGGTTAATGGTACAGAATTGGGACTGTAATGAGGCTCGCACGGAAGAGAATTTAAAGGCTCATGCATATGACATCTGGAATAGTTTTAGAAATAGTGATTATTGCCACAATATGGTACAGTCAATGAGAGCCCGACTACAAGCAGTGATTGATGCGAACGGATCATACACAAGATATTAAGTAACTGTTCTATCATTTTTAATTTGGCCGCCAATAATTGTTTATAACTAAGATTAATTTTAGTTTAAGATAAAATATTGTTTGTTTTTTTTTAACGTAAGTCATGATGCTATTTTGTTGCATATTACTTTAATATTTTCTTAGATATACTTGTCAAATAATACAGTTTAAACTATAATGTAATGATATTCTTTTCTTTCCCGTGACGTGAAATTCAATTCACTGCAAACAACTTCGTTAGTCATAAAAAAGTTGTGGTGGCAAAGTACCTAATCAAATTTTAGGTCGAATCGTATTGCTATATAAATGATAGGTGGCACATAATTTTTTTACAATTCTTAAATGGCCATGCTGTACGAAAAATATACGGCATTGAAAGACACTCCTTTTAAAAACAAACGCAAACGCGAGAAAAACAGTGGGAACTACTGTCATTTCTGTAACAATGTTAACTAGATCTTATTTGTTCGAGCAAATAATTGACTTTCCCATGCATGTAGAGATAATTAAGAAGCTTACCCTGCTCAGATATTATAAAAGCCAATACTATATTTTTGAAAAGGGTGATCACATATTATTGCCTAATGCACAGCATATTGTATTGTTGAACCGTTTATGATCACATATTATTGAACTGTTCATGATCACATATTATTGAACTGTTCATGATCACATATTATTGCACAATGCACAGCATATATTATTGAACCGTTCACATGAGGACATATTTTTGATCTATAGGTTCTATAGAATTTATTGAGCTTTCAAACGCTCACAATATTTTGAATCCTTGACAGTGCCAATATATTAATGAACTCGACTGTACCTATAGCCGGTGTATAGCTATAGGTAGGTGTTTTCATTAGGCCCTTAGTTCAACCACCAAACGTAAGGTGGCAGCACTTTCCATACATGCAAATTTTACCACAGAGTTGTCACTCTTTCTCTCTATACTTACTTTACTCTTTGCTTTTTCCCCTCCCCAGCCAGTACGCGCCGTGCGCGCGTGCAGCTCCAGACGTGCGCACATTAAACATTATAGGTAATTTATATTTCGCGTGCGGTCCGTGAGACCGATTTCAGGTATTTACGTTAGTTTGGTTAATAATAAATTAATTATAATAAATCGATCGCGGTGTGATTCAAAGAGAACTGAACTATATTTCTTCTAATAGACAAGGCACAGATAATCAAGCACAGAGTATAGATATGACACAGAGGTTACTAATATGAACGATTATTTTATTTTAGATACAATTTTAACACCCCCATTATCTCAAATAATCATGTAGAGGTAAACACTTTACACATTAAAAACACCTAACTTTTTCATAAACATAGAATGTTTCTTTGCACTTAGACCTTTTGTTAGCAAATCAGCGGGCATGTCTGCTGTCGGCAAATACTGCAAATTAACTACATATATTATTTGAAATACATTCTGTGGTAAAATGATATTTTACATCAATGTGTTTCGATTTCTTGTGAAATACTGGATTTGACGATAGCTTCTGTGCACTCTGATTGTCATTATATAATGTTAAAGTGTACATTTTATTAGTTATTTTAAATTGCAAAGCCCTTAGTATATAGCTTCTTTACAAGCTTCAGAAATTCCCATATACTCAGCTTCACAACTTGATAGAGCTACAGTCTTTTGTTTCTTACACTCCCAAGATATGACACCATTAGACAATAAGAAACAAAATACGGTATAAGACCGCCTATCTATTGTATTGTTTGCCCAGTCAGCATCCACAAAACCTATATTGGAAAGTCCATTATTACAATACTTAATACCATAAGATTTAGTCTTTTTCAAATATTTCAACATCCTCTTTGCATAACTCCAATGCTCATCTGTATGACAATTATTATATTGACTTAGATAACTGACTGAATAAGTTATGTCTGGTCTGGTTAAGACAGATAAGTGCATTAAGCTACCTAGAAGCTGTTGGTAAGGTACTTTATTATTTACTTTTTGACCTATTTACCTATTTTATTTTCCTATTTAGGACGAAAACGACGTAATTAAAAAAAAACTAAAATTGAGTTAACATCATAAAATGACTCAAAACGAAATTCTCAATGTAACAATAGTTCAAACAAAGCCATATTCGAGCGGGAACAGAACAAAGTCGTTATATCTGTCTCTTTCTTACGCGGTGACATGCGGGCCTGAGTCGGAGGGGAAACGTCACGACGCAGTTAGTGTTGTGTTTGCATCGCTAAGTGGAGGACCTCGCGCAGTCAGCCGGGTAGGTAGTGACCCAAAGCATAATACGTCGTTTTCTTTCCGAAACAATTGGTAAGTTCTCTTTCGATTTTTAGTATGGAAACGACCAATTTAGCTTTGCGATTGTTTTCTTCTGATTTATAACGTAATATTAGTGACTTACTCAGAATTGTGGCACTTTAATATTAATGACACTTTTAATGCCAATGACGGATTTAAGTTTGTGTCGTGTTAATTATAAATATCGATAAATGTTTTGGGACTAAATTTGACCTATTAGAAATCAAGTCGTTTTTTTAATTATCAAAGTATTATTGTTTATGGCTCAATGATTATTAAGCCATTTTTTTTTCTAGATAAAAAGGAAGTTGAATTGGATAATGTGTCACTACACAATTACTGAACCAAGTGCAAGTTTTTAAAGAAAAGGTCACTTAAAAGATTATAAAATGAAAAGAAGAAAGGACATCATAATGGAGAATGCATTAAAAAATGTGAAAAATTACAAAGCAAACGAACCCGAGGTATGAATATGAACAGAATAATATTTTGTACTGTGAACTTTTTATTGATTTAAAAATAATGTAAACCATTACGGTGCTTATCTTTCGTCAGGAATAGCCGGATTTTAATATTAAACAGAAGTCTAAATCAAAAGTCCCTTCCAGCACAAGAAAATTCTCCGCCGCAAAAGCCCACTCTGCATAGTTAGTTCTCACGGCCCTTTAACTTAGGCACACTCACAACGTAGTTTGAACTCATTTTCACTAGCACAGTTTATTCTCAGTCTGCGTAAACTTATACAGCACTAATTTGCAAGTTTTATCTGCGAGAATTAAACGAAAAATCTGGGCGCATAACCTATAATAAAACGATCGCGTTGTGATTCAAAGATAACTGAACTATATTACTTCTAATAGACAAGGCACAGATAATCAAGCACAGAGTATAAATATGATACAGAGGTTACTAATATGAACGATTATTTTATTTTAGATACAATTTTAACAGTACTGTATATTTTTTGTTTTTATATGTTTTTAATGTTTGTATATTAATTTGTATATCCCTGGAGCAGCAAGTGTGTCGGGAAGATTTGGAAAGTAATGAATGGAAGGAATTAATTGATCATTGTAATGTGTCGCACGAGTTTGATGCAGTCAGTTTACGGTTGTCAGTAATATTTTTCAAGATGCCGTCACTCGTTGGACTAGATTTAATTTTGATACTATGTCGTAATTAGACGAGAACTATTTTTGTTTTTGGGTGGGTTTTAATTATCAACAGTTCAAAATAATTTTGAATCAAACACCATCTATAGGCGATCGAAGTTATCGTCCCCGGACTGTTTTCGATTTATACGAGTATCTGTGTAAACTAAGAACAGGCGAAACTAATGCGAGATTAGCGACGTTATTTAGTAGGTATCGTCGCACACTGGAAAGGAAATTGGCGACAGCACGGGAATTATGTCAGCAGGCATCTAGGATTTAACCACATTACGAGAAATGAAGTTCTTGAAAGAAATCTTATGATACCAAAGGGAATTTTTGGTGACGAAAATAACACCCAGAGAATAATCATCTGCATACATATATTTTTATAGAAAAAAAGCAGTAACTTTTTGTTTCAAAGAAAGACCTTGCAGGATTGTCTGTAGCGACTGTTACATCATTGATGTTGTCGGCCCATATCCCGCGACAATGTCTGACGCAACTATTATTCAAGGACTCCTCAATGATGAGGAAAGCGCCGGGCATTAGTTTTTTCACCAAAATGATGAGATTATACTAGGCAAAGGATTTAGAGACAGCGTTGGATGTCTGGAAGAACATGGATATGAAGTGCATATACCCCCAAGTAAAGACACACAACACACAGGAATGCATCACAATTGACAACCGAACAGGCAATTTAATTTCATGATGAACTGAAATATAATTGATTACAGAGTAGTTCACAATTCGCTAGTATTTGGCATCGCAGTTTTAGATAAAATAAAAATAAAACTTTTTCTCTATGGATTGGCAACACTGATTTGCCACTTCTTTTTAGGGCGTTTGCCGGCATCGCATGCAAAATGGTTTCTAAAGAAAAACTACCTCGAAAAATACGGAAATACAATCGGCGTCGAAACAAATGACGCGAGTCAAAAATCGAACCGAATCGATCGTGTCGGCGAATCGGCGGCAAAGTGTCGACCGTGAACAGAGCCCTTTGCGCGCCATTACCCCGGATAACGGGGGTAAGCTTTTGATTTAGGTGCAACTAAGGCAAAAAACGTGGCTGGCTATAATGGTCGAGTATAATATACCGTGTTAGTACGAGTTACTTAAACACGAAGATCAACTTTGGTACGAGATATCAACTTTGATGTGAGAGTACAATAGATTTCTGTTACCGGCACGTGATGCCGATTTTGTCAAACCAGCATTTGTTTTCAGTACGAGATACTGTTTAGTGCAATTAAAATGCTGTTGAGAAACCTTAAGGGTTTTTTTCTTCCTTAGAAGAAATCATCGAACAGAGTGAAATTTATCCTCAAACATAGAACCTCCCTGAAGAACAATCTGACACTCATATTGTGCAAATCCCAGAGGTTGAATCCTTAGTGTCACCGGAGGAGGCAGATAGCCATCTTACTGAGGAGCAGAATACCGAACTTGTGCAGGCCCTGGCACAAGAATATAACGTTATAAAAAAATATGAAGGAACAATTATTAACAATGACAATTGCAAACGGTGGAATTACTTATTAATCAAAATCAAAAGTCATTTATTCAAATTAGGCTGAGAATCAGCACTTTTCGAACGTCAAAATTACAAAAGACAGTCCCCCAAAAACGCCCGCCCTTCACCACTTCCTAGTGCTATCGCTGGGTAGAAGTGGCGCAACAAACTCCCCAGCAGCACAGCTGCCTGTTCAGTTATAAAATACTCGATACTATACAATATAATAAAATACAATATAATAAATACATGGTCTGTCTAAGACTGAAAAAGATGACTTTACAAAGTGTCACAGTTTGGCTGAAAACTGCCAACTCGTAGATGCCCCAATCTTGAATGAAGAAGTAAAGGCAGTGATCTCTGGAACGGGAATAACTAGAGACAAGTGTATACCAAGGTGTACCAGCAAAGACAGATGGGCACAGCACTTACAATAATAGGCAAAGTCATGTTTCATATCATGTTGACGGCACGGTTGACGCAGTGGTTAAGCGATTGACTGCTGCGCTGCGTGTCGCGGGTTCGATTCCCGCACGGAACAAATATTTGTATGACCTACATGTATTTATTCCGAGTCTGGGTGTTTTTCTATCTATAATATGTATGTATTTACAAAAAAAATATGTATATAAGTAGTTTATCAGCCATCTTGTTACCATAACACAAGCATTAGGTTGCTTAGCTTGGGACTAGATGGCGCTGTGTGAAATGTCCAGGGATATTATATTATATTAATGGATCGTTTTCGTACCATGCACACTCTAGTTGATGATACGTATCCACAAATACGCCGTACAGTGCGCACAGAAGTTATTGCTGCTGTGGAGCGTAGTGTTGAAGAGGACCCGAATGAGGCGATTCGCCGTCGTGCACAGCAATTAGAGCTATGCCCATCCACTTTGTGGAAAATTTTGAGGAAAGATCTTGGACAGCGCGCGACACCATCAATTTATTGCGGGAAACATTCGAAGATCGCATAATTTCGCGTAATGGACCTGTGAGCTGGCCTCCACGATCGTGTGATCTCACACCTATGGATTATGTACTTGTTTTGGGGATATGTGAAGTCACACGTCTACGCAGATAAACCACAGACGTTGAAATGTCCAGGGATATTATTATTATATAATAAACAACTCACCAGATAAAATAACTATGTTAAAATACTCAGTGAAGCATCAAGTTGGTGTGTGACCTCCATCATCAACAAACTAAAACAAGGTCTCTAGTGGCTCCCCAACTGGACAAGCATTTCTTAGAAATTACTCAATATACTACCCGAAATGAGTTTTTATATGGAGAAAATTTATCAGAAGGAATTAAGGTTAATAAGATAATACGACAGAGTTCAAACTCTATTAAGAACACTGCACCAAAGCCAACAATCGCTGCTAAGAACATAAATAACAAATATATGGGAAACAGGAATGGCACCATGACAGTTGAATCAGCGTCAACCATCCAAGGGGATGGCACGAGTTGGACCACAGACTCGACCACAGGACATCCTTCAACCCACAACGTTCCGAGAGAACCCGGCGTGCCCACTACAACATCAGGAAATAAACAAAGTACATGCTGGCAATTTAAAAAAACTACTTTTCTTGTTGGATGCCATTAACAAATGACCCCATTATATTGCAGTGGATTAAAGGATGTCATATTCCTTTCATGTCTCAGCCTTACCTAATTAAAGTCCCTAAAAATAATTTACCTGATTGTGAAATTCCACATATGCAGGAAGCTATTGCTAACCTTCTACAATTAGGAGCTATAACACCATGTTGTCATACAAAGGGAGAATTCATCTCAAAGATTTTTCTTGCTCTAAAACCTAATGGCAAACAAAGATTTATTTTGAATCTAATACCTTTTAACAAGTATATAAAAGTTAGTCACTTTAAAATGGAGGATATTCGCACTGCAGTAAGGTTAATTGATGATCATTATTATATGTGTTGCATAGACCTTAAGGAATCATATTTATTAGTACCTATAGCATCTGAACACAGAAAGTACCTCTGTTTTGAATTCGATGGAACCTTATATGAATTTACAGCATTGCCATATGGGTTATGTACTGCGCCTAGCGTTTAACCAAATTGCTAAAACCTATGGTTGGTTATTTAAGAAACTTAGGCTTCCTATCCACAATCTATATTGATGATCTTTTATGTATTGGCCAATCATATAATGAGTGTTTACAAAACATGGAAACAACAAGTAGTATGTTAAAGTGCTTAGGCTTTATCATTATTTCTGAAAAAAGTAACCTAATGCCTAGTAAATATTGCAAATTTCTGGGATTCATGATTAAATCCACATCAATGTGCCTTGAGCTACCTTTAGAAAAAATAAATATAGTTAAGTGTATGATTGATAAATTCCTAAAATTAAAAAAATGTAATATAAGAGAATTTGCTAGATTGTTACGCACTTTAGTAGCAGCATGTGCAGCTATATCAAATGGCATAGTACATACAAAACAAATGGAACATATTAAATATTCAGCATTATTGAAATCAAATGACAATTATGATGTATTCATGACATTACCTATGGTATTACAGTCAGACTTTCAATGGTGGAGGGAAAACATAATGCATAACAGCAAAACTTACCTATAAGTCAAAACAATTTGATTTACAAGTTTATACAGATGCTTCCCTGACAAGTTGGAGGCCTGTGGTCACAATCAGAACAAAAATATCACATAAACCAGTTAGAACTAATGGCAGCATTTTTTGGTTTAAAAAGCTTTGTAAATTTAAAAAATAATTGTGATATTCTGGTTCGGATTGATAACACTACTGCCATTGCTTGCATTAACAAGATGGGTAGTGTTCAATTTCCACACCTAAATAATGTTAGCAGAAGGATATGGGATTGGTTTGAAGCTATAGGTGTATTAATGTCCAGGCATCTTACATAAAATCTAAAGATAACTTGGCAGATGAGAAATCAAGAAATACTAAAATTGACACAGATTCCTTCAATAGAATTGAAAAAGAGTTTGGCAAGCCAAGTATTGATTTATTTGCTACCAGAGTTAATGCAAAATGTAAAACTTATGTGATAGATAAAATAGATGCCTTCACATTTGACTGGAGCTCCTATTTTTTTTACGCATTCTTACCATTTGCATTAATTACAAAATGTCTGCAACAAATTAAAAACGATGGGACCAAGGGAATCTTATTATACCCACTGTGGGCTTGCCAGCCATGGTATCCTTTGGCATAAATGTTGATGGTTACAAAACCAATCATTCTACCCTAATAATAATTTATTACTATCTCCTTTCAGTACCAGATAAGATAAGATAATTTATTTGCGTAAAACATGGTATACATAGGTGTTATTAAAGCATGCGATCATACATGTTTTGCTTAAACATTAAAGCATGCAAAGAACAATGGCCAAATTTTTATGTCCCAAAGTAATACAAAACATGGTGCAAGTAATACAAAACATATAAAACTATTTCCTTTAGTTGTACAGATGCCAGCACATCAAGCTACTACAATCTGTCAAATTTCTTTAATAGATTTTCAACTTTATCGCTAAAGCGTTAAGATTGAAGGTTGATTGGGAAAATTTGACAGTTTCGGGTAGCTTGACCTGCTGGCGTCTGTACAATATTTTGATATTGAGAATGGGATACAAAACAAGTTTTTAGACTTTTACGAAAATTGTGATGAATCTGCAAATGGAATGTTTGATGCTATTAACGAGTGTCTGGTCTGAGTGCACACAATACCAATGCGAATTTTGGTATTCACCATTCTCTTTATAGAAATATTGAACAAGTAGTTCCTAATTTGGTGAAGGGCAATTGTCATGCACACATAGTTCACAACACAGTCAAACATGCAATGTATTTTTTATTTAAATTGATGTTGAAAATATAATTTAAAAAATCTACAGCCATTTCTCCGTTTCTGCAGTCAGTAGGGAAGAGCTTAAAAAATTTCTTGCTGCTGTTGAAGGTGAATGGTATGAGCTGAAACGACATGTTGGTACTAGGTGGCATTCATTGCTTCTTTGTGTGGACAACATACTTTTGAATTGGAAGGCTTTAAGTGATTATTCTTTTAGTTTAAGGGAGGAGTGTCCTACACATATTCAAAATATTTTGATGATGAATGAAAACAATGGCTTACAAAATGCAAAAAGATTTGAACTTTACTAAGTTCAAATCTTTTTGCATTTTGTAAGCCATTTTTTACATAACTTTCATAAAGCTGTTAAACAACTTGAAGGCACATACTAAATATCACAGTCTTAGATGAAGTTTTGAAAATAAACAAATAAAGCTCTATTTCTTGTTCTTGAATTACAATTTACCTGTTGTGAACAAACTAAATGTAGTTAATGTAGTTTACCAAGGAAATGAATGTAATAGTCAAACTACATATTTATAGGGATAAATCTGATATGTTCGAAAGTATACTCAGCTGTTATATGAAAGCTATACTACGTCCGATCTACGAGTATTGAAGACGTTGAACCAAATAGTACAGTAAATTTCGTAGAAAAAAATGAATTTTATTTGGGAGTCAAAGTCGCTTCTAAGAAATCAAACTCTTAATATTACTGTTATCAAAGATTTCTTGCAAAGATGTCAAAGTTTTTTTTATTGAAATATGCACTAAACTAAAATGTCGACAGCCTAAAAATCAAAGGATATTTTTCGAATTACGTTTCATGGATCCGCAAATAGCTGTTTATGAAAACTTTTCTTCACTTGTAAATGTAACTGAAATGTGTAACATTGTTACAAATGATACCCAAAAACAATTGATGAAGAATACCGTCAAATGAAGTATGACCAACAAGATGTTCAAAATTTTATGTGTGGTACTAGTACCAGTACAGTTAATAATTGTGAACAATTTTGGAGCAAGGTTGGTAATATTGTTGACATGTTTAACCCTTAACCAGGCAAAGTACTAAATAGGACCACATTCGTTTTGAATGATTTTAAAGGGTAAGGCGTAGTACCTATGGACCACAATATGTCAAACAGTCATAGATAATTAATACTTTTATGCTGTGAAAGCCAATAGAGTAAAATGGAACGCGCCCAAACAAAAAAAGTGTTCGACGACTTTGACGTTTCTTACTTTTTGATAACAAACGATCATTTTTGTGTGTTGTTTGCAGTAAATCCCGGAATATGTCTAAAAAAATCCAGTAAGTATTGTTGTGTGTATAAAAACGTATATTTGAGAGTTTTTACACAATCTGAACATATTTTGTTTGTTATAAACATTGTTTTTGTTGTAGTAACGTTTGCTTGAATTATGTGGTCCATTTATGATCATTGCCCGTTACGCATGTTGATTTGTACTATACATATTGATGAATTTTCTTTTTTTTAGCCCCGGCCGATAAAAAGCAAAGATAAGCTTAAGCAAAGATAAAGCTTATCTTCAAAGTCTGCTGTCATCAGAAGGAGAAGATACCGACGATGATGAAAGAAATGAAGATTTTTCTGACAATTTCAACAAAAGACTAGACCAGATACAGAATATCAGTACTGAAAAGCTCCTAGATATACTAGAAGATCCTGTGGCACCATCTCTTTCCTCTGCTGAGCCTATAATTGAAACAGATAAAGAAAGTCAACTAGTACAACCTGAGGATCTGGGGATTAAAGCATATAATTCACCATCTGGGATAGTTTCCAATATTCTAGTTGCACCATCATCTCCAGTTAGACCACCATGTCCAGTTCAACCACTATCCGCAGTTCAACCACTATCTCCAGTTCGACCACCATCTCCTTCAGTAAGTTATACTCTCACTTATACTCAACTGAACCAAAAAGAAAGATCTTAGTCAACAAATATTGAAAATCAAGCATTTCCAGTTTAAACGAAAGCTAAGCTATCTACTATTGCTTGCAATAACAGGCATTTGCCTTTAGATTATTTTGAACATGTTTACATCAAACATAATTGATATTCTGTGGAAAACACTAATTTATATGCTATCAAAAATCAGCCAAGAAACTGGGTAGAAACTAACAATGAAGAAATGCGTGCTTTGCTTGGAGTAATTATAATGATGGGCTTAAATCCACTGACTGATGTTGAGCTTAACTGGCCAACTGATGACTTTTATAACAACCCTGTAATTAGCAGAGTAATGACACTAAAACGTTACGAAAAAGTAATAGAGAACCTTCATGTGAACAACCCAAATACTGAATTGGAACGCAGTAATCCAAATTATGATAAACTAGCTAAAATCAGACCATTGATTGGAATTCACAATGATAATTTGTCAAGCATTTGTGTAGTCAATCATCATCACAAAGCATAGACGAAAGCATAGTGAGATTCAAAGGCAGAAGTAGTATGAAACAATACATGCCGAACAAACCTATCAAAAGGGGATACAAAATTTGGGCACGCTGTGGCTCTGAGTCTGGATACCTGTACTCATTTGATATTTATACAGGTAAAGCCACTTCAACCGATGAAAATTCTGGAGGTCTTGGATACAGAGTGTTAATGAATCTATGTAGAAATGTCCAACCATACACACTAATGGCATTTGATAATTTTTTTACCAGTTTGAGGTCTTCCAGCTGAAATAACTACAAAGAGAGGAATAAGAGACCCTATGCACCTAAAGCCAGGAGAATTTATGTTTCAGTATGCTACTCCAATATCAGTGATCAAATGGATGGACACCAAAGATGTCTATGTTGCCACTACTGCATTTGATCCAAGAAAGGTGCAAATCATAGAACGCAAACAGAAAGATGGATCAAAAAAACCCATGTATTGACCTTTGACCATTGCAGTATATACAAAAAATATGGGTGGAGTTGACCATTTTGACCACTTCAGGAGCTCCTAGTCTGTAGGCCGCAAGTAAAAAAAAAACTGGTTCCGCCTGTTTTGGTTTATGTTTGAAGCTTCTCTTATAAATGCCTACATTCTCTACAACCAGGGACATGTCATGCGCAACAATAGCCATCGCCAGTTTCGTTTACGTGTTGCCAGGGGTCTAGTCAACAACTTCAGTTCCCGAAAGGCATCTTCAACCATATTGAAAAATAAGAAAGGAGGTGTATACAGAATCTCAGATGAGGTGAGACTGGCCAATGTTGGTGTTCACATGCCATGTGCAGCAGCTAAACGCCGGTGCCGTTTCTGCAGCACTCGAACCAAGCGTTCTAAAATAGAGTGCACTTCATAAGTACCATTATGCGTGACACCATGTTTTGAAAGGTTTCATTTGCCCCATGTGCCTCATAATATGTAATTATAATTATCATAAGAATTGTTATTTTGCTATTGATTCAGGGCAAAGTACTAATTCAAACTCAAACTCTCAAACTCAAATCATTTATTTCAATTAAACCATTTCAGGCACTTTTGAATTGTCAACATTTTAAATAGTCGGTCAGTTAGTCAGAAAGTGAAGCTAGTTGCCCATTCCAAAACGTAGATCTCTTTGGAGAAGAACGGGCAAGAAACTCCAAGGACACTCTTTTAAATCAAGATATTATTACAAAATCCTGGGTACATTATTCTTATTGCTTCTACATGTGAGAACAATGAAAAAAAGAACAATTTAAAATATAAAATTAAAAATAAGCCCTGGGAGTTAAGAGATGACCAGTCTCAACTGACGGCGCCCGTTCACGAACATGACGCGTGGATCAGCACCACCCAGCTCAACCATTTTGTAGGGAACCGAATGATCCAACACACGCGCCACCACCAGTGAGACATTTAAGTGAGCATGACATATTCTCAACTGCCATGCTCTTTCAAGTCAACATCAAAATATCATAAAAACGGATCCATGGTTCTTACATTTACAAAATTTTTAAAAAAATGCTTCTAATTTATACAAAACTATAGGAATAATCAGGAAGAGGTATTTAATATTTAAGTATTAAGAATTAAATCTTGATTGAATAAAATAAACATTACGTTCGTAATGTCAGAAACACAAAAAAAGGGGAAGCATCACTTCCAAATATTGAAATTGTAATCAACTAGTGAGCCCAAGTGCCTGTGGAGCAGGACCAGCATTAAGCCAAGCATTTTTATCCACGATATACTCATCCAACTTATAATATGCTTGTCTACATAGTGTGCGTTTAATGCATGTTTTAAATTTCTTCTCATTTAATTGAAGAATATTGAGTGGTATTTTATTATAACATCTTACACAGTACCCCATAAAAGAAGTTTTTACTTTAGACAATCTGAAGCACGGTTGATCTAGTTTGTTCCTATTCCTAGTGTTAAAATTATGCCTGTCACTTATCTTACTAAAAAGATGTAGATTTTTTCGAACGTACATAATGTTTTCGTATATATATTGACAAGGAACCGTCATGATGTTAATGTTTTTAAACAGTTCCCTTAGAGATTCGCGTCTGCTGAGATTGTAGATGGCTCTAACAGCCCTCTTTTGCAGAATAAAGATAGAATCAATAATGGAGACCACAATATTTTTACCTCACTGGGCAAGGTACTAATATGGACCACAGGTTTTATTATATAATATAAATAAATAAAAATATAAAAATACATGGTTTTGTTTCTTCCCTTATATATTAACAAATTAATAAATTTCACAAATATTACTCATTGAAACCCTTGTTGCCTGGTTAAGGGTGTGTTTGCCTATTTCGAATGCTCAGTGTGAACGAATTTTTCCCAAGTTAATATGGTCAAAACTAAATACCGAAACAGGTTTACATCAAATCACATTTCTTCTATATTACATGTTAAACAAAGTTTGACTGACGGTTGTAAAGGGTGTTTTTTTTAGAGGTTTAGTTTTTAAATTGGCAACACTGTTTCTAGTGATTGTCAATTTGACAGTTGGCGGCATATTTGTGTTCAGTACGTTTTGCCATTTCACAATGGATAGACTTACTTCAGATCAACGCTTGCAAATTGTGCCAATTTATTTTCTTTTTTCTGTAGTATTATTATGTGTGAGTATTATCTTTTACCCATCAAAGTATATGTTTCCCATGCTAAAAACTAAGCTTACAACAGAATGCAGATTTAAGAGTACAACGACTCGTGAAAAGTTTACTTCCCGTTGTCCCCGTTGGCCAAATATAGGTTATGGGGACCACGGGAAATAAATTTAAACACGTCCCGCTGTCCCCGTGACGGGGACACGGCGTACGGGGACAACGGGAATAAACCGTTCATTTCGCCAAACTTACCGTGCCCTACGTCCAGTTTACGGTCGACATAATCGTCCATCCGAGCATGTTATTCGGAAAACAATGGATATAAGTAGTTTATCAGCCATCTTGTTACCATAACACAAGCATTAGGTTGCTTAGCTTGGGACTAGATGGCGCTGTGTGAAATGTCCAGGGATATTATATTGTATTAATGGATCGTTTTCGTACCATGCACACTCTAGTTGATGATACGTATCCACAAATACGCCGTACAGTGCGCACAGAAGAAGTTATTGCTGCTGTGGAGCGTAGTGTTGAAGAGGACCCGAATGAGGCGATTCGCCGTCGTGTACAGCAATTAGAGCTGTGCCCATCCACTTTGTGGAAAATTTTGAGGAAAGATCTTGGACAGCGCGCGACACCATCAATTTATTGCGGGAAACATTCGAAGATCGCATAATTTCGCGTAATGGACCTGTGAGCTGGCCTCCACGATCGTGCGAAGATCGCATAATTTCGCGTAATGGACCTGTGAGCTGGCCTCCACGATCGTGTGATCTCACACCTATGGATTATGTACTTTCTTTGGGGATATGTGAAGTCACACGTCTACGCAGATAAACCACAGACGTTGGACCACTTGAAAGCCAACAATTGCCGCGATATTGCCGATATACGGCCCCAGTTACTCGAAAAACTGGTCGAAAATTGGACTTCCCGATTACGCTTCATTCGAGCCAGCCGTGGCGCCCATATGCCCGAAATCATTTTTAAGCACTAATGGCAGGTGGCGGGGTGGGCGAGGGAACGCACCTTGCGCACCTCACGCCTCAGCCGCCGCGGGAGACGCTCCGGGCGTCGGGAGCCGCGTGACGACTCCCGGCCACCGTAGGCGCGGGCCTGCGGGCGGAGAGTAATGGGTAGCTCTCGGTCCGATCAGGACTAGGCCCAAAGAGATGTCAGCAAAAGCGACGGGGCCCCATAGGGCCGAAGCCTGCCAGGGTAGCGGGAACATCCGAAAGGGTTTACCGCTGCCCTGGAACATAAAGGGCTAAGGAAGGAACACGGGTGGGTTTTAGTCAGTAAGAGTCTGACACTCCCTCCTGCTCCACCCAGAGCGGGAGGAGTCATTTGATGATTTCCCATACTCAAAAAAAAAAAAAAAGCACTAATGGCATAAGAATATCTTTTAAATAAAACCGTGATACTAAAATTAATTTTTAGGAGTTTTATTTCATTTTGAATTTGTATACCTGTAACAAAAACAGGCTTTACTTCATTAGATGCGACGACAGCATGCTTAAAGTAAATAAATTTAGTAATAATGATTATACTATTGATTTAGAATAAACAATTTTGATCAAAATATGAAGCAAACATTTTAGTAGTATTTTGGTATAATTGAATTTTCTTTTTAGTATATTTCAAAGATTCCGTTGGTAGGTTTATAAAATTAGAAACGCTCACACTGGTTAGCGCGCACTTAGTCTGTGCCAAGCGCTTGCTGCAACGTGACACGTTTGAGTGAAGTTTTGTTTACCAAAATATGCCTTCGTGTGCATTGAGATACTGGACTATAAAAGAGACTGTGACCTCTGAGTTTGTTTCGGCCTTTGTTCTCAGACTAGTAGGAATGGGCGATACAAATCGTATATAGATACATTATCTATGTATCGGCACAATATCCAATACCTATATATCGGAGGGCACTGAATCTATATATCAGGTATCCACGTACCTAAAGCGAATATAGCGCAATGAGTCACAGAACAACACACTATACCGATATCGTATCGCATGGTCTATGATATTCTGTTCAAACTGATTCGGGTACAGTAGTATAAGCACCAGTATTATAAAGTGCTCTGTGGTACTAGTAGTACGGTGGCCTTGCGATGCGCGCGGGCGGGAGTAATGTAGTAGATGAACGAGCGAGAGAGTGCAAGACGCTAATGTCTAATACTATATTTTAAACATTATTTACAGTACGGAATACATTATTTTCTAAACACTTGTAAAATGTAAACAGGAAACCATCAATAAACGTCAAAGGATTTTAAATCTTAAAGCATTCTCGATAAAAAATAGTTTTGAATTCATTTTACGTGACTCTTGACCCTTGACCTTGATCGTGATTGCACTTTGCTGTTTTCAGTGTTTTCGTGTTCTATTTTTAGTTACGCGTCGCGTTAGCTGCAGGTGACCAAATTTCTCTGCTTGCTTTCTTTACTTTCTATTTTTCTAAAGTTAAAGTGCGTAATTGTTTAGTTTTGTGTACCTACATAATAGGGATAATATTCATGTTTTGTATTAATAGTATAAATAAAATATAAATAATAGTGTAAATAGTGATTAATAGGTATATTTCTAGTTATATAAATAAAACTCTTGTTAGTGAGTAGTGACTATAAGTAAGTGTTTAAAAATAGTGTGTTTACAAATATGTCTCGTCCAAGTACGAGCATATTATGGGACTATTTCGACAAGACCAATATTGTCGACAAAAAAGCAAAATGTGTTTGTTGCGAAATGTACAGCTACAAGGGCTCTACAGGAAACCTTAAAGCCCATTTTAAAAAAAAGCACTTAGATGCGTTCACGACAGTGACTAGGGCACAGCATGAATATAGGCCGATTCAGCAAAGCCAAATTCAAGCATGTTCGGTACAGACAGCTGTGAGCGATTCTTCTGCCAGTACGTCATCATCAGCTTTTGTGAGTGCTTCTCCGTCCGTCAACATCCGTATCCACTGCTAGTCTTCCCATAATGCCGACACTTAGGCAACAGACAATAGGAAGTTATGGTGCTAACAGACGAATTTCAAACGAAATGAAAAAACAAATTGATCGTGATTTAATGGATCTGTTTATAGATAGTTACCAACCGTTCTCTTTGGTTGAAGAAAGAGCTTTCAGAAAGTTTGCTCGGTGGATTCCTGGCTACCAACTGCCAAGTAGGAAAACAATTTCCACTATCATGTTGCCAGCTTTGTACGACCAAACCAAAGCAGAATTAAAAATAAAATTAGGCCCGGAATGCAATAATTCCGTATGCCAGCGGTTCCCGAAAGGTGGTCCGCGGAACCCTGGAGTTCCGTGGAAAGGCCGCCGTCGGCTACGGCGCGGCGGGGCGGATTATACCGGTCTAGACCGCGATAAGAGCACACGTATTTCAATTAGTGAATAGCTGCAGTAAAAAAAATACCTGTTGTAATACGTGGGTACCAATTGATCTGGAATTTTCGATGTTTACTGGTAAGTCACAATGTTTTTGTTTATTTGTAGACACATTTTCGAAATAAAATACGAGAGATTTAATCACGTGTTATTTTTATTGTAGGTACCTAGTTCAAAATGGAAAGTTGGCTCAAAACGGGGCGCCTTCCAAGTGGCAAAAGTGTTTCGGATTCTTCATTAGATTCAGAGCCACCAGCAGTGTGTACTGAAAATATTTCAGAAAATGTTCCTGGTTCGTCGATAAGAAAGTTATGCATAAGTTTTTTTTACAATTATTAATTTACTGTGATACAAGTTATTTACTAAATTTACTAATTTTATTTATCGTCGATTGTACGTATTGCTATGGTTGTTATCATTGTTTGTCAATTCTTTTCAGGGTTTGCTAAATACACAAGACCCTAGTGCCGGACAGAATATACAACATACAATCACCAAAAGAGTTGCAAACCAGGAAAAAACTTCTTCAAAAACGAGAAGATACGACGAATCCTACTTGTCCTTTGGATTTGTTCCTGTGGGAATGACTGAGAACTCGGATGGACAATGTGTTATTTGCAACAAAATAATAAGTAATAGCTCACTGGTACCTGCAAAACTTAAACGACATCTTGACACGAACCACCCAGAACTGAAAGATAAAAGCGTCAGCTTTTTTGAAAGACACAAAGAAGTACGTAGAACTGCTAAGGTGATCTATATACTTTACAGGTTTTCAAACTCCTATAACAAGAACTCCTTTGCAAGAAATATCCAACCAGGAATACCCTCAAGCTCAACTGTCCACATCAACTGCTCAACCATCAACTTCAACCGCTCAACCGTCAACATCAATAGTATCAACCGCTCCACCGTCAACATGTAATAGACTGCCATCAACATCGACTGACAACATCCATTTACCATTGACATCTGAATTATCTGATCAGCATGCTCTAGCAACATCCAAACTCGAGACTTCTTTGCCAAGGCGTAAGTACATACATTGTTATGCAAGACTTGAGTTACAGTAAGTGACTGATGAAACAAGTCCAATCTGATCTCCAATTCACAATTCTGAATTTTAGACGTGTCACATAGCATTCACAATTTTTTTTTTCAGGTAAATTGAGGAGGACTGCTTTGTATAATCCTGAGGTGATTGCATTAAACAAGAAAATAAGAAATCTTCAATAATTTTGGCGGACGACGGCTCATTGTCACCCAAAATAGACATATTGATCGGCAATGACTCCTACATTTCATTCATCCTTGAAGACAAAATTCAACTGGAAAGTAATTTATTCTTGATTGACTCTAAATTCGGTTACATACTGACTGGAAAAACTAACACGAAATCCACGGACACGTTGTCAGTAATAACTTACTTTCAGGGAGTAGAACACAAATTGACACCACCAGATCTTCCATTAAACAATGGAAACCTCAAATGCTTATGGTAACTAGAATCCATTGGGATATGCGATTCACCAAAATTGACTAGGGACGAAGAAGTAATCAACCAATTCAATGATACCATAGAACTAGTAAATGATAGGTACACCGTTAGTTGGCCATGGATAGATTACCCACCTAATTTAGAGACTAATTTTGGCCTAGCCATAGGCAGACTAGTCAACCTACTCAAACGATTAGATTCCGATTCACTAACAGCGTACGATACTACATTAAAGGAACAATTAGCAAAAGAAATAATTGAAAGGGTACCAGACAATGAAAGGAGAGTCGAAGATGTAGATCATCCTATACACTACCTGCCGCATCACGGTGTTAGTCATCCGGGTAAGCCAACTCGCATAGTCTACGACGCTTCGGCAAAGACCAAGCATAGCAAAAGTTTAAATGAATGTTTACATTGCGGACCACTTATGCTAGAAGACTTGACCGGAATGTTGTTAAGGTTTAGGTCGCATCAAATAGGAATAACAGCAGACGTAGAAAAGGCTTTTCTACAGATAGCATTACACGAAAAGGACAAAGACGTAACTCGATTCTTATGGTTGAAAGACATAAAAGGGGCGGCCACGGAGGATAACATCCTACACTTACGATTCTGTCGCGTACCATTTGGAGTGATATCAAGTCCATTTCTTCTAAATGCTACTTTGAAACATCATCTACTGCGTTCCAATGAGGAAAGTCTAAAACGCATAGTGAATGACATCTACGTCGATAACCTTGTCACAGGAGTAGAATCTGTACAAGAAGCAACAGAGATGTATGAGTCGTGTAAGATCACATTTGAAGAAATTTCAATGAATCTTCGAGAATGGAGTTCAAATTCCAAACGATTCTCAGAAAGCATTTCCTCATCGGATGCCTGCAGAGACGTAGAAGTTAAAGTATTAGGACTGAATTGGAACACAGGAGAAGATACGATCAGATTGAGACCAAGAAAGACTACAGAAGCCACTACCAAGAGAGAAATACAAAAAAACATAGCGTCAATTTACGACCCATGCGGATATGCTGCACCAAATTTGTTACCAGCAAAACTTTTACTACAAAATCTGTGGATACATAAATTCAAATGGGATACCCCATTACCAGAAGAATTGATCAATGAATGGCAAATTATTAGAGAACAACTGGAAGACACAAAATATATTGTTTTACCAAGGAAATACTTCAAACAAGCTGGCGATGACAATATTCGACTGCACGTTTTCACGGATGCATCAACCAAAGCTTATAAGCTGCAGTTGTATATATTTCTAAAGGAAAAGAATTGAGTTTCGTAATAGGAAAATCAAGAGTGGTGCCCATCAAGGATCAGGACAATTTGAAAATCCCAAGACTTGAACTATTAGGTGTTCTAATAGGTAGCCGATTGCTGAAGTACGTAACCAAGTTCCTGGATTTGGAATTTACAGAAAACACTATATGGACAGATAGTCAAATAGTGATTGATTGGTATTACGGCAACAAACTACTACCACCATTCGTTGCAAGGAGGATAGAAGAAATAAAGGGAAATACACCAGTAACAGTAAGATATGTTCCAACAGGATTGAATCCAGCAGACGTGGCTACTAGACCCACGAGTTCCATGGAAGATAAGCAGAAATGGCTATCCGGACCAAGTTTTCTACTGGAACACTCCAGAACTTGGCCGAAAGGTTGTAGAGCCGAAATTTCTTTACTTAATGAAACCGAAGTCGCAGTAATTCCCACATGTTCTTCTGCGGAACATGGCTTTTCGTTTCCTGTTGGGGAGGATCTCACGAGTGGAGAAAATATCTCAAAAGAGCAGGAACGGAGAAATCAATCAGATGAGGAATCACAAAACAACTCCACAGAACACTGTGAGGACGATACACTATCACATACACAAAAGATCAAAAGGATTCAAAAGGAACATTTCCCTGAGGAAGTAGAGGGCAAAGATACTAACTTACAACGAAACTTAGGAGTATTTACCGACATAGACGGTATCCTACGTTGCAAAGGAAGATTACAAAACGCCGATTGGTCTTACGATAAAAGATATCCAATATTAATCCCAAAGGATTGTGATTTCACTAACACAATGATCCTAGAAACACATAAGAAAAACTATCATGTAGGGGTTAACCACACCTTAAGTTTGATCAGATTATCGTACTGGATTCCCCAAGGAAGAAGCCAAGTAAAGAAAATATTAGGAAAATGTACAAATTGTGTCAAACATGGAGGAGGTCCATTCAAATTACCAACTACTCCAGCGCTTCCTAAGGATAGAGTAAACTACAGTTCACCATTTACATATACCGCAATAGATTATCTGGGTCCTCTTCAAGTAAAGACAAGTAATAAATCAGAAAAAAAGATGGATATGTCTGTATACATGTCTACTACTGAACACGGGTGGGTTTTAGTCAGTAAGAGTCTGACACTCCCTCCTGCTCCACCCAGAGCGGGAGGAGCCATTTGATGATTTCACATCCTCAAAAAAAAACTAAAACTAAAACTGACACTCCGGAAAAAGTAAAAGTACAGAAACTAAAAGAAGTTAAGAAAAAAAAAATTAAAAGAAGAATCAGAAACATCAGAAGATGAAAACGAAAGCTTTTCTGTGTTAAAGATTTGTTTATTATGATTGGTTCATAATGGCGGTAGATGTTTGACGTAAAAGACGTTGGTAGTGTATAAAAAGGATTGTAACGCCGTTATCAAGGCGGTTGCTTGGTAGATGTCCAGTTGGTTAGTTCTAGTGCCGTTGTTATGTGGAATAGATCGACCAGATATCACATAAGTTAAGTAATTGGATATTATACCTTAATTATTACCTATTATGAATATGTTGCTGTGTAAAGCATATTATGGCCAATATTCCTAGCTATTGTTATTATGTTGCTATTATTTTAAATTCTCTTGGACCGTTGTCGAAGAGATAGAATTAATTGTTTTTAAAGATAACGATAATTTATGACAAAGTAAGAAATGTATTGATAGAATACTTTAATACCGTTTCCATGAAGTTTCTTGTCCATCTTCTCTATGATGACCTAGTTTTGCGAACGGACGACTAGTTTTCTGGAGGCCTAGCCAAGTTACAAACGTTTCGTATCTAATCTCTTTCTACAATCGTTTAACGCCTCGGCGTAAGCGATTTTAGAAAACGATAAGTTAGTAGCCAAGTTGACACGACTGAGTCGAACGCTCATTCTACAACGTCTTTAGAAAAAACCTATACTTGTAAGTCTATGGTGAGCGTTAACAAACGTCAAACTAACGTCAAAGTCACAGTTGTATAATATATTGTAGTTTGTGGTTTTGTGTTTTTGCGCGGCGCGGGCATATAATTGTTTTTTAAGTGTTTTGTAAGTAAGTTCATTTATATTTGGATTAATTATATCAGTGTGGAATTTAATTTTAAACATTACTGTGTCTCGGAATGTTATGATATGATTCTGCATAATATGAATGAAAGATACCTTAAATGAAGTGATAACTTTTATACGATGGAATCTAGATCAAGCAAGTCCAGAACAATTTGCAGCTTTATTGGAATTCATGGTATGTAAATTATTAGTTGTTTCGTAAATATCTTTGTTATGAAAATCTATCATACTCGGGCACTTGAAAGTTTGAAACATAAACAATGACGTGATACGCGACAGGACTAATACGTAGAAACAAACAATACAATTCTGTTTGACTCTTTACTTAATCAATAGACCCTTTGTTTCTCTGAAATAGTTTTAACTTGTTTCTTCGTTATTAGCGCACCACAACTATTTAAAGTATGCATTTTAAATGCTAAATGGTAAATATATGTAGTTCAAAATTACGGTAAATAAACAAAACACTTCTCGGTCGTATCACAGCTGTATCATAATGGACGCCATTTTTTTATCGTTAACTCTTGGGTTTCGGACTCTCGGCGATCGCTTAGCTATCGTTTAAAAACTTCGACATCGTTTCGTTAGCGCTTGTCAAAACTGTAACTTGGCTACCATTTGTATGGGATGTAGCGACCAACGTTGTAGAAACGATTACATTTCATTGTAACATTTTGAACGAGAAAATTTGGCTACGAATTTTCTATTAGTTTGTTCTGACCACGTGACTTGGCGTTGAGATGATGTCATTCCTATACATTTGATTAGTTTTCTAATAGCGTTAACGATTGTAGATTGTCAACTTGGCTAGGCCTACTGATTAATTACTGACAAGCCTAAATTTAAATAAATGTTTAGCCTTGTCTATCTGTGCTTTACTTCATAAAATCTTTCTCTACAAACCATATTCAATACTAACTTTCATACACAGTAAATAACTAACTAGTAACCATTCTGATATTCAAAGCTTGTTATTTGGGTAATATATAGGTACATATACTTCTAGTATAAACTGAATACCCTTCTACGTGTATAATAAATATGTCGAATTCGGAGAATATTAGTAAGACGATCTTTCTTAACGGTCGCAATTGGCAAGCGTGGCGTTTTCAAACAACAATAGTTCTTCGTTCAAAGAAGTTATTGGGAACCGTGACAGGCACTGAAATGAGGTCTGCGGTAGCTGGTAAAACAAAAGAAATAAAGGGATGAGAGAGAAAATAAAGCCCAAGAGGTGATCGTTACAAGAGTCGAGGAGACAGTGATGACGTATTTGATTTGGTGTTCCAGTAGTCATGAAATGTGGCAGAAGCTATGTACCTTATATGAACCGGCAACGAGAGTCGGGGTGCATTTGTTGCAACAAAGATTTTTAACATAAAGTATGAGGACCCCATAGTTGTGTTCATAACGAAGGTTGAGGAGTGTGTTAACCAGTTGGCAACAGCAGGAGATAGGTATCTGAAAATATGATAATAACAAAGATACTTTTACAGATCAGCGATCCAATGCGATAGCGAGGCCTTACATGCTAAATCCTTAATCTACATCCTACTACTCATCACTCTACTTATATCATTACCTGACCAATACAAACATTTTGTCTCAGCTTGGGAAAGTATTCCAGAAGAAAAAAAGAAGTTACAGGAGCTGACAGGCAGGTTGCTAGTTGAGGAGGAGCGCAGTGGCAATTTTTTTTCCAAGTCTGCTCCAAATAGCAAGCATCTTGCTCTCTCCACAATGGTTCGGTTTGACCTTTCACTGAGTCCGTTCTGTTCTGGTGTATAGTTATTAGTTTTCTGGTGTATTATGCCTTCACTCTTAAAAAATCTTCAAAAAAAAAATTACTACAGTGCTCACGACCATTGTCAGTTCTCAAGATTTTGATTTTTTTACTCTGGTTATTTTCTACTATCGACTTAAACTCATTAAAATAGCTTAGTGCTTCACTTTTTGCCTTTAAAAAATATATGAAGACCATTCTGCTAAAGTCGTCAATGAACAGTAGAAAATATCGCGCACCACCAATTGATTTAACTTCCATTGGGCCACAAATGTCTGAATGAACCATCTGAAGTATCTCTGTAGCTCGTGTACCTGTGTAGAAGGGCAATCGTGATTGCTTACCTTCACAACATACCTCACAGTTTGACTTACTTGTCACAAAGGTGTCTGAATAATTCATCCCTTTAACTAAACCACGTTTCATTTTGTTCATATCGTTGCTGTTTAGGTGTCCAAGTCGCCTGGGCCATGTGTCTCCGTCAACCACGGAAGAAGTCAGAAAACAGTTCTGTGTCTGTAGTTTTAATTTGTAAACACCATCAACAAGTTCAGCCTGAGCAACTAAAGCGCCTTGTTTGTTGCGTATAAGGCACTGGTTAGGTTTAAATTCAAATACGACACTGTTTCCATTTCTTATTAATTCGCTGACCGATAAGAGGTTAGTTGTAAGACTCGGCACGCATAAAACATTCTTCACGGTTATTTCATAATCGTGATTTGTAGCAATTTCTACGTCACCCGAACATAAAACAGGAACTTTCGTCTTGTTTGCAACGATAATCTCCGGTAAACTCGATGAAAATAAAGGATTTTTCAACCAATTTTCATTCGTGGTCATGTGCATACTGGCTCCGGAATCTACGTACCAGTCACTTTTACCGAACTTTCCGCTGAGAAAAACAATGCTAAAAGCGTTAGACTGTTTCTTCTTCTCCGATTTCTCGTTCAAAAGTGGACATTGATTACGATATGACCCGTTTCCTTGCACCGATAACATGTTATCGTTTTCGTGTTTTTGACATTTGTGTTTGACATATTCGATGTCTGCCCGCCATGTTGTGTGCTGCCACCGTTACCGGTTCTCCTTTTTTGACAACTTTTTGCAAGTAATGCTGTATTAGATTCTTCAGTGATGCTAACAGATTCCATATCAAGTAATTTGGTTTTGATCGTATTGCAGTTATAGGGATTCCAGAGTGTTCGATGGGCATGATCATGGGCATGAAACACTCAGGTAAACCGGCCATTAACAACGAACCAACGCATTCATCGTTGATCATAAATCCCGTGCCACTTAATCGCTGCGAAGTTTCCACTATTTGCGTCACATAATTCGTCATATTCTCGCAGTTTTCTAATCTGATGGAAATCAAATGACGAAGCAAAGTAATCCTTCTCGAAAATCCTGAATCGTCGAACAAACTCTTAAATTTTTTAAACAATTCCTTCGTGGTCTTTGTCTCCTTTGTGTGCACAAATAACGATGGATCTATCGTTAAAATCAGCTTAGCTCGTGCTTTAGCATCTGCCGCTGCTGTTGCTGCAGTAACTTCTTGCTTTATGTATATGTCTGCACCTTCTAGTATGAGCAAATTCTCAACAGCGAACGCCCAATCATCATAATTATCGCGACCTTTTAGTTTCGGCACGTTTGTTAGAATTTGGGAACTCATTTTCTTGATAATACAGTTCGAAATACTAACAATAAACTATTACTTTCTGCAAAAATATGGGTCTGGGCCCATAACCTAATAAAACCCGTTGGTTGGCAGCCAACAAGTTGTAGCGCGTAGGCATATTAAACATCTTTAGTCTTAGGCAATATGTATGACGTAGCTCGTAAGATTATTCTAAGCCCCAACCTTTGTATACAACCAGTCGTACAGTAAACCTTCAACTGAGAACACGCTCTTTCATTTGCCAAACCTTCTGAACACACACACACACCAACAACCTTTATCGGCAAAGTGGTGACACCCGTACGTGTCCGCGCGCGTATCAAGTTCCAAGTTATCGCAACCGAGAGACTGTAATGTAACCCTATCGCGCGTAAAAATGAACGACCCACGTTACCAGGCTGCAGCTCACCAACAAGCTCTCCAACAACCCGCAGTCATATCAACCCCGGAGCAGCCACAACCGCAGCAAATTACGGCAGTTTCCATCACGCCGAGGATACCGGATTTTTGGCGAGACCGACCAAGGCTCTGGTTTCACCAATTCAACGCCATCGTGGATCCCCAAGAGGCAAGTGACCTGCACAAAAGTCAACTTTTAATAGCTAGGCTGAAACCTGACAAGTTACCTGATATAAGTGACATTCTTGAAAACATGCCTGAGAATAATACATTTGAAACTCTTAAAAATAGGTTAATTTCGGTTTATGAGGAGTCGGAAACAAAACAAATGAACCAGCTCTTAAACGAAATCGAACTCGGAGACCAGAAGCCGTCACAATTATTACGGCGTATGCGAGATTAAGGGAAAAATAAAGTGCCAGACGAGACTCTAAAATTATTGTGGTCAGGTCGTCTCCCACACTCAATTAGGGCCGTCATAACCGCATGCAACACTGGCGAGGTAAAACTCGACAGTTTAGCTAAAATCGCAGACAAAATTCTGGCAAATACCAAGCCGTCTGAAATAGCCCTGATCTCTAAAACAACTCCGAGTGCAGACCAAACAATCCCCGAAACCATTGTCAGCGAACTAAAACAAATGAAACTAGAAATTTCAGAATTACGTAGTAAACTAAACGGGTCAAATAACCATCAGAACGGTGGGTCGCGAAACCGAGATCGTTACGACCCTGGTACATCCCGGGCACGCTCTAAAAGTCGCGAAAATACCCAAATAAATAAGGAAAAATACCTAAGTCAAAAAGAAGAACCAGGCGATGCGAATTACCTGTGTTTTTACCACTTCATTTACGGTACCGACGCGCGTAAATGCGGCGACATAATAAACTGCAACAAAAAGAACCCGGAAAACTAATCCAGACACCGGGTCAAATACACAATGTAGTCGGTGTCAGCATTTCCCATTGTTTATGTGTTACAGATATTATAACTGGTGCACGATTTCTTATCGACACTGGTGCTGATGTGTCGGTTTTAGCCGGTAAAAGGCAAAACTCACCCATGGCAGATTACATATTATATGCAGCCAACAGCTCAAAAATTAAAACATACGGCGAAAAAATCATTACGGTTAACTTAGGTTTACGTCGACCGTTCCAATGGAAGTTCATACTAGCCGATGTTCAACGTTCAATTATAGGGGCTGACTTCCTTGCTGCTAACAAACTAATGTCAGATTTACATGGTAGGAAACTAATAGACAAACTTACTTTAATGTCGCGCTCCACAAACATTATAAATTGCCACGAATCGAGTATTCGAACAATCGATATAAACGACGAATACCTCCTCATATTGCAAAAATTTCCCGACATCACAGAATTGGAAAATTTTAAAACACAACCTAAACATGACGTACAACACCATATTTACACTACGGGACCCCCGGTTCATGAAAAGGTACGACCACTTAATCCGGAGATATACAAAGTAGCCAAAGCAGAATTCGAGAGGATGATGCAATTAGGTATTTGTAGACCTTCGAATAGTCCTTGGGCTAACCCACTTGTATGCGTTAATAAAAAGAAATGGTGAAATAAGACCATGCGGAGATTATCGTAGACTTAACGCACAAACTACTCCAGATCGTTACCCATTACCAAGACTACTTGATTTCACATACGTACTCAAAGGGAAATCTATATTTTCAAAAATTGACGTTTGAGAAGCCTACCATAATATACCAATGGCTACCGAAGACATTCCCAAAACTGCAGTCATAACTCCATTCGGTTTATTAGAGTTCACAAGAATGAATTTTGGGTTACGCAACGCAGCGCAAGACTTTCAAAGATCAGTAAATAATGCATTAAAAGGTCTAGATTTTGCATTTCCATATTTAGATGACATAATTATAGCGTCAGAATCAAAAGAAATGCATGTAAAACATTTGGAGATAGTTTTGGAACGTTTAAATAATTACGGTTTAACGATAAACACAGACAAATCCGAATTTGGTTAATCCGAATTAAACTTCCTCGGTTACCACATCAATTCAAAGGGCCTAAAACCGAGCGCGGAGAAAATGCAACTTATAAATGACTATCCACAACCCAAAACAATTGAGAAACTCCGACGTTTCCCCGAAATGATGAATTTCTACAGACTAAATATTCCAAAAGCTGCGGAAATTCAGGCACCACTAAACGCGTATTTACATAATTCCAAAAAACGCGACAAAACCGAAATTACGTGGACCGAAAGTGCATTAGAAGCATTCAGTCGATGTAAACAAATGATCCATAATACAGTTATGTTATCACACCCAGACGCAACTGTGCCACTAGTGTTGATAACCGATGCTTCCGGTACTTGCGTAGGTGCAGCTTTAAATCAGAGAGTTAGCGATAAATTGCAACCTCTAGGATTTTACTCAAAGAAACTCACCGACACCCAAACAAGATACAGTACTTATGATAGGGAACTTTTAGCAATATACATGGCAATAAAAGACTTCCGCCATTTGGTAGAAGCAGACAGCTAACAATCGTAACAGATCACAAGCCATTAACATTCGCCCTATCTAAAAAGGTATCGCCTTCAGACTCACCTAGACGATTAAGACAATTAGGCTTTATTTCTCAATTTTGTGATAACATCATGGACATAGAAGGTGATAAAAATACAGTCGCTGACGCATTATCCCGAATCGATGAGATTATCGTGCCATCATTATTCGATTATCAAAAATTAGCTGAACTACAAAAATGTGATTCGGAATTACAAAATTTACGCAAACATGATAAACTCCAAATTAAATTACTCACAATGCCCGATTCGAATATAAAAATAGCCTGCGAAACATCAACAAACGACATACGTCCTTATCTACCCATACAGTTCCGGGAACTCGCCATCAAAACATTACACAATATGAGTCATCCCGGTGTCGCAGCTACCCAACGCTTAGTTAAATCAAGGTATTTTTGGAGCAGCATGAATACCGACATAAAAAATTACGTCAAAACGTGTGTCCCCTGTCAAAAATGTAAAATGTAAAATTCAACGCCACACAGTAACACCGATAGGTGAATTTGTCAACACAGGAAATCGTTTTGAGCATGTACACATCGATATAATAGGACCACTGCTACCGGCAGAGGATTTCAAATATTGCGTTACCATTATCGACAGGGTGACGAAATGGCCTAAAGTTATACCCGTAAAGGATATAACAGCTGAAACGGTTGCTAAGGTGTTCGTAGAGCATTGGATTGCTCGTTTCGGCTGTCCAATACGTACAACCTCAGACCAAGGTCGTCAATTCGAATCAGACCTATTTCGGCAGTTATTAAAAAGACTCGATATCGAACGAGTTCGAACAACTGCATACAATCCAAAGGCGAACGGTATGATCGAAAGACTGCACCGTACCTTAAAAGCTGCTATTGTGGCTAAATGTGAAAATAGTACACAATGGTTACGGGAATTACCTCTAGTACTCCTAGAGTTGCGCTTGGCAGTTAAATTAGATCTGGGATACAGTCCTTCACAATTTTTATACGGCAGTAGTCTCAGACTCCCAGGCGACCTATTTCATTCAAAGCCTACAACCAAGACTAATAACTCCAGAAGTTATCCGGCCTTATCCTATAGTAGACAGAACTGAGTCTAAAAAGTCGAGAAAAGGGAAACAGCAAGGAAAGTCGAGAATATATACAGATACTCCGGAGAAAATAAGACTAGAAGAAATAGAGAAAGCAAAACAGTTGAAGAAGCAAGAGCAAGAGATAAAACAAAAGGCTAAGGAGATGAAGCGAGCATTATATTTAGTATCCGCCAACACCAATCCAAAAAGACAGAAGAAAACCGTAAGGACAACTAAATCAAAGAGGCAAAAGAAAACTTTCAAGCCTGTCAGTGAGGACGAGTCTGATTCTGAGGATGAAACTAATATCAGTTTAAGAGAAAGTTCTTGTTCTCCCATCGAAGAAGCGTCCGAGCAATTGGATGTTCAAGATGAAACTCCAGTTATGTCTATGAACATTAACCAAGGATGTTTCGTGCTAGTCAAATTTGCTAAAAAAAATACTGTTTTATATTATGTTGGGCAAGTGCTTATAAAGTACAATCCTATTGAATACGTAGTTTCATTTATGAGGAAGAAGCCTGGTTCCTGGACAGACAGATGTGGTACATATACTGACACCATCAAAATCTGCTTTGACAGCGAGAACGTCCCATATTTATAGCTTCGAGAAAGACTTATCTATGTATGCTGTCGGATAGTACGTGTATTAATACTTAAGACTAAGGTTTGTTGCTGTAATGGTAGAGTTTATTATGTTGATTCATTAGGTACCTACTTATTATATTAATAAGAGAAAAGTTATGATACATTTTTGTTACCAAGACTAAGTAGTCATTTTTAGTACTGAGGTACGTTTTTTGTTACTAAGAGTAAGTAGTTATTTGTAGTACCTACTGAGGTACACAAAATAATAATTGATAATTGTTCCTAAAAAAAGGCTGATTCTGTGTTAATTGTGATCTCCATAAATGATAATATTACATTGAATAGTGGTTATTTCTCTTATTGTACGAAGGTACCCCACTATGTACGAAAGCTCCCTACGCTATGTACGAACCTACCCCACGTGTGGGGTAGGTTCATACGTTTTTCTCATTTTAGTAAAGTTGTCGTAGCATCGCCATGCTTTCTTATATCGAAACAACACATCATTCATCTTAAAGGCTGATAAGTGCGGTATGTGACAGCATTAAAGTTATTTTTAAATAATGGATAGTTTTTGTTTTATGTGGCTTAAAGTAAAAAGTGTACGAATCCTACGCACTCTCCCCTATCACTTGATCGTCTAAAAAACTTTGTCGTGGTGTCGCACATACGGGTATTTGATACTAAAACATGGCCAAAAATTAGTTTTCTGAAGTTTGTTAATATAACAATATTATTATTTCGTGGAATAGTATAATACCTGGTGTACGTTATGGCGGCCATCTTAATGCGTCAGAGTTAGCGATTGGTCAGTAGCGTCAGTCGAAACATAGCTATTGTCTAAGGTGTACGTGCTGTTCTTGGCGCCTTAAAAAATCAGGTTTCATGCGGTGTTATAACAAAATAATTAAGCGTTATTTACAAGTATTGATGACGGATCCTGGTGATGGAGGTATGTAGCTTATTTTATACATTGTTTTACTAATGTTTATACCTTTTGAATCCCAATGCCAAGACAAAAACTCAACCGTTTTGTAGTGAAACTATTGAACTGCTTCGCCTCTGGGATAACTGAAGATGAAAGCGGAGACATTCTGGACGAGGAAAATTTTGAAAATGATGAATATAGTAATTAGAGCATGCAATACCGCAGTAGATATTAAATACCGCGATATTGCGATATCGGACATGTAATACCGCAAAATTTGCGAAATTGCGAAATTAGTAACTCGTTAAATGGGGGTTAAAATAAAACTACCATAAGTTATAATTAATCACACACAACGCTAATCTTTATTTTATATTTGAAAATGTTAACGTAAAAAATGTATCCAGCAGCCGAAAATGCTCTCTCAGCTTCTACACTCGTTGGCGGAATGCTTAGCAGATGCAGCAGCAGATATGTATAGATCGCAAAAAATGTTTCCACGCTATATTAGAACTTTTGAAGTCTTCGAATTCAATACCATTAATAGAAGTATACATTTCTACAAAAAAAAAAAGGTTGATACACGGGTACGAGTATAATACGTTAATATATCAGTCAAAATAATTATTCACGTAATAAACAAATAAAATAGGACAGATTAGGCACTCACTTGTCCGACTTGCGAGTAGTTGCGAGTGTGAGACTGAGTAAGACTACAAACATACGTTATTTCGCTGTACTGTAGGGAATTCGGGAATTCCCCAATGCACTGTGAGCTACCAAGGATGTATCCCGTCCGCCCGACCAACATGTGACGATTCGTAGCGGCCTAGCGGGGATTTCCCTATCTTCGTTTTTAATACCGCGAAATTCGCATTTCTAATCTCGCTTTTGCGGTACTGAAAAAACAGTGCAAAATTCGCGAAATTGCGGTAACGATATAACGGTATTGCATGCTCTAATAGTAATAGTGATTAAAAGAGATTTTGTATGTATGCTTTTATTACAATACTAGCTTCTGCCCGCGGCTTCGCCCGCGTGGATGTCGGAAATTATCCCACGGGAACGTGCTAACAGGATAAAATGTATGTGCTTCCCCAGGATGCCATCTATCTCGCGGGCCTTTTGTGGCTAATTACAATAGAAAACCAATTGTGTCTCATTAGTGGTGATTAAGAGGGTACCTATATGATATCTTTACCTAAGTACCTACCTAATTAAACAAAAAACAAACTCAATAACAGAAAATAAAATACCTACCTACCTAAATAAACCTATTTCTGATGATAACTAATCTAAACTCAATAAATAAGCAAAATCCCTAAAAACCAATATCTATACGAATGACTAATCCTACCTAACAGTATTATAAAATAACCTACGGTCACGACACTACCTATACTTTAAAATTAAAATCTATACCTACGACTTATAAAATTAAACCTAAATAACTCTAAAAACTAAAAGGAATAAAAAGGTCGCACAGATAATACTGCGGGTGACGTAACCTACGACAAACTTATTATTTGCGGTTGGTACAGTAATCGGGTCTAGGGATCGAACCGCAAAATTAAGTTTGTTTTTTATTGTATATACTTTTCCGGGATAAAAAGTACCCAGTGTGGTGCCCAGGATATTAAAGAATAATTATACCAAGTTTCATCGTAATCGAACCGGTAGTTTTTGCGTGATGCCTGAACAAACAGACAGACAGACCGACAGACAGACAGACAAAAAATTTTTTAGTCACATTTTTGGGTTCGATGTCGGTCTAGTACAAGGAATTTGTAGGTAAAGCTGGAAGCCAAACTTCGTTCATATGTTTGAGGGCAAGGTTCGTGACCCCAAGTAACCTTTGAAAAGTCTTTTTTCCTATCTGTCTATGCTAGTGTAAAAAACTAAACCTCCACTTAGGCCACAGTAATTAATTTTACGAACGGCACAAACATACCAGAATTGAAAAAATATCAAGCCCTAAATCAAAAAGTATCCATGAAAGTATCTATCTTGATGTTTTACTAAAAAAGGTTATACTCATGGACCAATAAAATGACTTTTGTGTAAACAAAGTTAAAATAAGTTTTTACCTTAAATCATGCAATATCTAAAGTCGCAAATGGCAACACTAATCGAATGTGTCAAATCATTGACGTTCAAATATGGTAGATGTTTTGGCTTCGCTTCGCAACTTTATCAGTGAAATTATCAAGCTAAATAACAATAAAAATAGCAAAATGATTTTAAAATGTATTGTGCGCGATTGCAGAAGTGAGTGGTATCCGGCATGTGATGTGATTTTTCACAAGTAAGTACGATATCTCATTGTGAAATATTGAAAACATTTTATTGTAACAATTTTCAGTTTTCTTAGATTATTTGTTTAAAAATCTCGATTCTTAACAGTTGTATGTTAAATATTTGTCTCCTCGTTTACTTAGTAATAGGAATAATGCGCTTTAAAACTCATTTTGACTCATTTTGTGCAAGTGAAACGATATCAAATAGGGTGACCATATTTCAAATAAGTCTTCTACCTATAATGATCCGATTTCGTCGCTTGGTTCACGAGTCACACACGATTTCTATCAATGTTCATGGAAATGCCGTGGGTTTGACTTTTTAAACTGAATAATTGATATTGTTTTTACTTTTTAGGTTTCCCTCTGACACAAATGAAAGAAACAAATGGTTATCAATTGTACCATTAAGGCGACCTTTTTTTCAAAATGCAAGGATATGACGTAGTCTTCACTTTAAGGATACTGATTATGATAGCTCTGGAAAGAGACTTTTATTTGGTGTAACCCCTTATTATGAAGAACGTACTTTGTGTTTACTGTCAAATGACGTGAGTTAACTGCTCATGAAATGTATCTGTGAATGGAAAGCATTCTTCTGTTTACAAGCATTTTGTAGCAAAAAAATCAAGTGTCTAAATAGCAGCAATCATGGTTTAATTTTTTAATTACTTGGCCCCTTTTTCTCTTCATAATAGTTAAAATTTATTATTTTGATTTGCAGGAGCAAACAGTAACTAAGACAATACAACCTACCAGCCTACATTATGAGATGGAAATTGGAAATATGCCTTCTACATCACATCATGTAAGCATTCCTTTTATATTTATGTAAGTAAGACAGATGCTGCCCAATTTCTTGGTTTTTCAGAGAAACGTAAAAAGGCAGTGCAGTCCTATTTCATCATTATATTAATCATCATCTATCGTGATATAAAAATTAAATTGAGCTTCTGATTTGTTATCGCTAATGTAACATTCCCGACGTACAGAAGCCGATGCCTCTGCGTGACACAACGAATGAAATTGAAAATATACATCCTTCTAAAAAACCTCGCTTACTTGAAATTTTGGACACACCTCAGCCAGATGAAAAAAAAAGTAAACAGGTAAGTTAATACCAACAAATATCTTCTAGAATACTTACCTACCTAGTAGGACTTTTGAAGAGTCTGCCTGGGTAAGTTGTGTTCCACTGCAAATTTGGGATAATTAGGGGCTAAATTAAGGGAATTAGGTTTTATTTTTCACATACTGATTTTAGGTACGATGTAGTTGGATGTTGAGAGGATAACTGTGGTCGCATGCCATCTTGCTCAAGGTTATGCGGGCCCTATTAATATTTTAATATTTATAGAATATTCTTGGCTTAAAAAAAATGGGCTAGTTAGAATGTTTCTAGTATATTAGGGTTTCGTAAGTAGTTTCATTCAATTAATGCTAATTTTATAATTTTTGTTCGTAGGTCAACAACCAAATTGTCAAAAACCAAAAAATAATTTTAAACCACACTTTCCACATCCAAATGGTCAAGATAATATTTACTGTTTCTTGGATGCAGCGCACATGATGAAACTAGCCCGTAATGTTTTCGCGGAATTTAACATCCAATCGGCTACAGGAACGACTTCTTTCCAATACTTACGTCAACTTCACGACGTTCAAAAAGAAGAAGGCCTTAAATTTGGTAATAAGTTAAGCACAACACATGTAGATTATCAGAACAAAAAAATGAATGTGAAACTCGCTGCGCAAGTTTTGAGCTCATCCGTAGCTGATGCTATTGATTTTTTAAGACAGAGCGGAAATTTATTATTTTTGGGTAGCGAACCAACAGTCGAATTTATAAAAATGATGGATCGACTTTTTGATCTTATGAATTCAAAGTCTCCCTTCGGACATGGTTTTAAAAGTCCTTTGTCTGAAAAAAATAAAGCTTTCTGGGAACCCATTTTGAAAGAAAGTAAAAACTATTTATTATCATTAACTATCGACGGAAAAAATATTTTATCACATGGCCGCAAGACTTTTGCACTGGGATTTTTAATGGGCATAGAAAATTTCCCACTGCTTTTAAATGATTTATCTAAAGATCCCATTAACCCAATAAAGTATCTTTTAACTTTTAAATGTAGTCAGGACAATATAGAGATATTTTTTTCTTGCATTCGAGCACGTGGACGAACCCACGATAACCCCAGCCCTTTGGAGTTTAGATACAGAATGCGAAAATTACTGTTTAAAAATTCCATTCAACCGTCAATAAACGCTAATAGCGTTGATCATACATTTGAGGCATCACACGTTTTTGATTATGGTCAAAAAAACGTATCTATTATAGACTCCACAGCTGACGATGACAGTGAGGATTACACTCAAGAAATGGAAAACCAACTATATGCTTTAGAATTAGAGTCGACAACAACAGTCACAGAATATCAAAAAAATATTCTTTATTACATGACAGGATACATAGTGAAACAAATTATAAAGAGTCAAAACTGTGACGACTGTAAAAATATGTTGATCGCACCTGAACATTCACAATCTGATCATTTCTATAACCTGAATGTTAATAGGTACCAGTCTTTTACGGTATTTGTAAATAGAGGGAAATATGTTTCCCTTCTGCTGAAGCATACTCCATGGTAGTGTATGCTGATAAAGTATTTGAAAATATGTTAAATATGGATAAATTGACTTCCTTTCTAATTAATTTCTAACTCGTTCTTGTCCATCCGGCTTAGAAGTTATTTAAAAAATGTAATGGATAAAAAGTTAAGTGCAATTCGCTCAAAGCGTCAGAAACTACACAAAACTATCATATTTAAATTCTAGTAATTATTATTAAATAAAACTGATTGAAATGTTATTGTTTTATTTTATTGTTTAATTATTAAACTCCGACCACACTTTAAATAGAGTACTAAAATATTGACATACATAAAAACCACAGAATAAAATCTAAGGAAAATGCAGAACTAGTCCTCGCCTAGGTAAAGCCCGTATGGGTCACTTTGTGTCGGGGAATTATGATTGCTAATTGACTGATTGTAAGCTAGCCGTTTAAACATGGCCATTCAATGAAAGGGCAAGCTTTTCAATCAGATGACTGATTCAACTAGATGACCCACGAGATGCCACGGGATGCCGCAGCACGACCTGATTTTTACAGTAGTTATTTCTAGTTGTAACAAAGACCTTCTTCAGTAAAAGCGATGTAAAAATTCAAATAGTTTTTAGTCATCATACACTTTATCTACACACAAATATATTTTACTATTCGGTCGGAGGGAAGACGGTCTTTTTTTTCTAACATAATATGCCAAAAAACAGCTTTCACTCCCTGGTAAAAACCAAAAACCCATGTTTGGTCCTAAACGGAAAGTCCTGTCTAAAAAGAAATTGTGGACACCCTATTTAGAAAGAGACGTATGGATAATAAACAATTTCAAGGTAATTTTTTTTTCCCTCAGTTTTTAATTCCAAGTTTGGCTTCCAGCTTTACCTACAAATTCCTTGGTCTAGTAACACCCCCTGCCATTTATTTTTTTGATATTTCCAATGTACAGAATTTTCACTTCTACAGATTTATTATAAGTATAGATATAATATTGTATGTCTATTATTTTGTGTTTTATTGAATGTGGGTTACAAGTAAAAATGGGTGTTCCACAAGGCTCGATATTAGGTCCTTTCCTCTTTTTAGTATACATAAATGACCTGCCCCATTTATTAAAAAACCAACCACAAATGGTGTTATTTGCTGACGATACTTCCTTAATTTTTAAGATAAATAGACGTGTATCAAATCTTGACGACGTAAATAACGCCCTACTGCAAGTGCAAAATTGGTTCACTGCTAATAATTTAGTATTAAATAGGAAAAAAACTAAATGCATAAGATTTACTCTACCGAATGTTAAAAGTAGTGATTGTGACATAGTATTGAATAAAGAGAAACTAGAATTCGTCGATAAAACTGTTTTCCTGGGGATAACGCTCGACTCAAGGATGCAATGGGGTCCTCATATAACATCACTTGCAGGACGGCTAAGTTCAGCAGCATATGCTGTAAGAACAATCCGTCAAATTACTAATGTAGATACCGCGAGGCTAGTCTATTTCAGTTATTTTCATAGTATCATGTCTTACGGTATTTTACTATGGGGACGGGCTGCAGATATCGAGTCTATTTTTATTCTGCAGAAAAGAGCCATCAGAGCAATATATGGCCTCCGCAGGCGCGATTCTCTAAGGGAACTGTTTAAAGATATTAATATCATGACGGTACCTTGTCAATATATCTATGAAAACATCATGTACGTAAGGAAAAATTTAAATATTTTCAGTAAAAGAGGTGACAGGCACACCTATAGCACTAGAAATAGGGACCAATTAGTTCAACCAGGTTTCAGACTGGCTAAAGTAGACTCTTCCTTCATGGGGTACTGTTTAAAATGTTACAATAAAATACCTCCCCACATACTCCAACTCAATGAAACGAAATTCAAATCTTACATAAAACGCACACTATGCAGTCAAGCATATTATAAGTTGGGGGATTACATCGCTGACAAAAATGCTTGGCTAAACGCTGGTCCTGCTCCACAGGACGCATAAATAAATTGATTAGCATTTGAAATTACTTCTCACACGCCTACCCCTACCTACATACTGTTGGAGCTGCTGAAGATTTTAAAATACTATTTTTGCATTATATAAATTCAATCTCCTAGTATTGTATAATTGCATAGAACGTATGTGAGTACTATGTACATACTATAAAGCTACCATTTACTGGGTACGTCTTTCATTGACTTGAATGTGCCTTGGCGGCTGAGAGTATGTCATGCTCACTCTAATGTCTCGCTGATGGTGGCGCATGTGTTGGATCATTTAGCTCCCTTCAAAATGGTTGAGCTGAATGGTGCTAATCTATGCGTCATGTTCGTGAACGGGCGCCATCAGTAGGGACTGGTCAACTCTTTGCTGCCATGGCTTATCTTGATTTAATTTAATATTTGAATTTTTTTTTTTATATTTTCATTACGGACGCTTTTAACGTTCTGCATCGTTCTCACGTGCATAATTTTGAACATGAATGATGTAACCAATACTTTGTAACAATATTATTATGATTTAAAAGACTGTCCATGGAGTTTCTTGCCCGTTCTTCTCCATAGGTACCTACGCTTTGGAATGGGCAACTAGCTTCATCTTTTTGACTGACCGACCTTGACAATTCAAAAGTGCCTTTAATTGGTTTATTTGAAATAAATAGTTTGAGTTTGAGTTCAATCGACTTTGAGAACAATTTTTCTGAGAAAAGTTAAAAAAATATTTTTGGCCATATTTTAGTATCAAATACCCCCCCTATGTGTGTCGGTGGCAAACAGCAAAAAGTCGGTGGCAAACAACGAAAATGTGAACCCAACGACACCGACTTCCGAAATTAAAGTTATTTTTCACTTTGTAGTGTCGTTTTTGGAAGTCGGTTGATTTTTTTTTGCAAAAAAGTTTTTATTTTTCACTTTAAAGTTGTAATTTTTACCAGTAATTTTGGTGTAAAAAACAAACTACTGAACCGTTTTTGATGAAATTTTAATATAATAAATTTTAAAATAATTCTATGGGACCATTTGGGAAGTTATACCCTTTCCAACAAAAAAAGTAATTTTGAAATCGGTTGGCAGCCACGGAGTTATGCGCGAACAAACATTAAAAAAAAAATACAAACATCCGAATTGAGAACCTCCTCCTTTTTTAGAAGTCGGTTAAAAACCAACTTATCTATTAGACTGATAATGTGTTGGTCCCACGCCAAGAGACCTAAACAACGCCAACCGACACCGCCTCACATCCGGCGAACGTTACGACTTCATACGACACTGCAAGCACTGCGACACCACCGGTTATAACGAAATCGGGCCGCATCGTTAAGAAGACCGTGAGATTCGACATGTGAGCCGCTGCCGGCAACGTCGCTATCAGCAGTGTACTGTCTCTCATAATCATCACACGTCAACGAACGCTCACTATCGCCGTACCTACACCAGTCAGCAGTCAGACAACATTGGCCAGCCAGCCAGCAAAATGACCATCGTTGCCCAGAACAGCGCAGCCGCCGGCAACAAGGCATTGGTGGATAATGAAGCCCTTACCATCACCCACAGGATGTCGTTAGCCGCAGCCATCCTAGTCAGCACAGCGGTAATCGGTGGTGCTATTGCAAGCGCCGCATCGAAGCCGCCGTCGAAACAAGAATCAGCCGTGCGATCACACAACGCGTTAACGGCATACCACCAGGGATGCCCAACCTGCAAGCAAACATCGCGAGTGCGAACCTCAAACAAACATATAGTGTAGTGTAAACAATGTGCGGTGGAAAGAATGTGAACGTTCTAGAATAAGCAAAACAATTATTATTACGGTCCGTAACTGAATTTGTTTATTGTTAACGATTGTAGTATGTAGTTAGTTCGTAATTTTTTATTTTTTGGGGAGTAACAAATAAAAATTTCATGATTTAATCTAAGGGGGGAGGATTGTAGCGCGTAGGCATATTAAACATCTTTAGTGTTAGGCAATATGTATGACGTAGCTCGTAAGATTATTCTAAACCCCAACCTTTGTATACAACCAGTCGTTCAGTAAACCTTCAACTGAGAACACGCTCTTTCATTTGCCAAACCTTCTGAACACACACACACACACACCAACAACCTTTATCGACAAAAAGTGAAGATATTTTTATTCTCACACAAACGTTCACAGACAGGAGGCATAGACAATAGCATAGATTAATACACAGTAATGACTTATTTTGATATCTATTTTTAACACAAACTTCCATCCTTTCTTTTTTCCCACAGAGCTGCTATATAAATAAATCTTGCAATGTACTAACGGTTCGCCAGCTTTTCATTATGCACTTAGTATTAAAACAGTACACCATGCTTGCCTAAAATGCCGACAACACTAACAAGAGACGGAATGATCATGCATGTCTAATGCAGCCTCAAAACATGTCTTTGCAGAAAGATTTATAACATTCTTAGGTCCATTCCTGTACAATACATTAAATAGAAAACTAAGTATCTATAAACTAAATTACTATAGCTGTAAAAAAATTATATTTAATTATTTACTAACCAACAGTTATGCACAGACAGAAGACCTACTTATTGTCTGCAAATAAAACTGCTGACACACTATTTTACTTTTATTTACCCAAGTTTTAATTTTGTTTTTATGTTATACACATTGTTAATTTACTATATTATATAATTATATAATATAATTTTATTTTATTGTTTTAATTATATACTATATTAAGTATGTATGCACTTCTTAGCCTGAAGCACAGGTTCAACCTAGTTCAGGAAAACTAGCAACAATGTAAAATGTGAAAATGTTCCCTTTTTATAAATAAACAATTTATTATTAATTATTATTTGTTATTTGTGCCCAAGGTCCTTAGATTAAATCATTGACAAGAACAAGTTTCATTCCATCCACACTTTTACTATTAGTAATACCTTATCTCTATAAATAAAAATGAATCACCAAAATGTATGTGCGCGTGTTAGATTTTTTAGTATAGTATATATACTTAACTTCCGATCGACTGCACCAAATTGGATAAGTTGTTTTGGTTTATATACACAATTGGATGCGGTAGGTGTTGCTGCTTTTTCGGGCAAGACAACATCTGCCGGGTCCGCTAGTTGACCAATGAATTTGCCATCATCAGATTCTAAAACAGGATTCAACATGGCAGCCTAAGATGACCCTCTGAGTTAATTTTAGACCACAATAAAATAAAATCAGCAGATTAACAAGTTTAGTCTAAAATACAACATGACCAATAATATTTTATCTTACACTACCTGACCCAACGAACTTCGTACCACCTCAGAATCAATAAGAACAAATGTTTGAGAAAATAAATTATCTTAAACTTTTTTTTGTCAATTTTTCCCATGTTTGAGGCGGAAACAAATTAAAGATTATAAAAATCGGTCCAGCCATTCTTGAGTTATAAATGGCATAACCTACTACTAATAACCTGACTGTGTTTTATTTATACACCTTGATTTTTTAGTCGTCTGACAAAGGTGGCCCACTCAATGTATCCGACATAAAATACTTATAGGCGTGTTTTTTTTTACCATTAATTAAGATAATAGGTACAAAGAAAAATAAATAATACATTAGAATTATGAAACAACCTGTTAATAATGTTTACGTATCAAACCGTAGAACATACCTAACCATCGCACGAGTCGAGTAGATAGATCTTCGCTCGCAACAGAATGTTTCAACTACGTTATGCATCATAATACTGAATATTTTTTTCTTTTTTTTTTCTCTTAAATGCCATTTTTTTTGTTATGAATGTGTAGTAGTCATTGGATACACAAAATGGGCTGCCGTTGTCAGACGACTAAAAAGTCACGGTGTATAGATTCTGGCTCACAAACTTTGTTTCACCAATCCATCTCATATTCCTGTCCATATTCATGGAGATCATATGTGTCATTTGGCAGATTGTGAGAAGGCATTGCACAGATTGGAATTGATGCAGTGTGGGGTCCAATATTGTAACACGGTTCGTCAGGATCAATGCTGCGCAAACAGTCAGTAGTATGGTATTGCATATTAAGATCACAAAATGTGTTGTCAATAGAAGCTCTAGCAATATCACGCTGCTCAGGATTTTGAACCTCAGCGCCTCGTTTTTGTTGCTGTTGTTTCTGCCAGTTCGGGGACCTGGCTGTTTGGCTTTCTAGAAACTGCTTCTCTCAGCTCAAGCTGCTACTCCAAACGAGATCCTTTCTCAGCTGCTCTCTTCTTTTGGAAATTATAAGCACGTCGCTCATCACGAGAACCCTCAGGTCGCTGACCATCCTGAATAGTCTCTTCGTTTCTTTGTCCGTTATAGGAACTACCTCTGGCAGACATATTAATGAAAATTGACGGTTTATTTAAGTAGCTTGATGGTTCGCTACAATGTAATTTCAACGTTTACTTCAACCACCAAGTCAACAATATTTTGCCGATTTCTACTGCTTCTTATAGGTTATGAAGCAAAACGGCTATGAAAAAAAATAACAAGTGGTAACAACGGAAGATGAAAGATGAACTAAAACACCAAAATTTTAAGAAGGAACGGACCGGGCAGAACCAGAACCAGACTGCAGACCATTCTGTCCGGCTTAGGGTATCAGTGTTCTGTGATTCTGTCTGCAGACACTCAGAGTACTCAGACAGACAGAACGACTAACGACAGCGTCGACAGCTAAGCTTGAGCTTGACAGAATTACAACCACAGATTATTATATTGTAATAATCGACAACGGAACATTTGTAGTATGTACATACTAATTCCATGCAATTACGGACAACAAGTAATTACGGATTCCCTAGTACGGAGGTACAGAGAATAAATCAGTGCGGACACTGAATATCAAAAAAACGTAGTCCACATCAATAGGTTTAGAAATACCCCACAAAATTTAAATTTTCTTGCAGTTTTTGCAATTTGCAGTGTCAGGTCGTATAGTGATCAAAAGTTCACTCAACCTTCATAGAAAGAGGAGGATTTACTCTTTGGGAGGATCCCCCGACCAGACGGGTGTTGTGTCTGGCGGGCAACTGCCCAACGATTGATGTTGGGAAGTTGTATATATGCTAATTACGTGGTAAACTCTGCTTGCGAGATGCAAGATTTGCGTGACGTCAGTATGACGCGATATTCGCATTTGGCGTTGTAGATACCGCTATATGATTCGCGACCGTAACAAACAAACAAACTAATGAATTTTACTGGATTTCCCTATATTATGGATTTATGTACAGACGCCAGCAGGTCAAGCTACCCGAAACTGTCAGATTTTCCCAATCAACCTTGAACCTTAATGCTTTAGCGATAAAGTTGAAAATCTGTTAAAGAAATTTGACAGATTGTAGTAGCTTGATGTGCTGGCGTCTGTACATACTGATGAATGGGGGCTATCGCATGTGAATTTGCCACTAGAGGCGCTTGTGTCGCGTGAGGTGCAATAACATTCACTTTTCACTGGTTTTGGCGGGTTTCGTGACAAAAATAATAATTTCTTTCGTTTACCTGTTGAAAAGTGATCTCCTTCGTGAAATTATCGCAAATATGGATTATTTGGCGACAATTGTGAACGCTTTGAAAGCGGAATTAAGAAAAAGAGGCGCAAAAATAAGCGGCCTCAGAGAGCAGCTGATTGAGAGGTTTTTTTTTTTTTAATGTTGTGAACTAGCGCTTGTCTGCGATCCCGTTAGGTTTGTTTGTTTACTGCCAAAAGTATGCTTGTTTGCCGAGGTAACAGCTGTTTTTTCCTTTTAAAGACTTCAAGACTATGACCGAAACTTTGTTGGAAACGTAGAGTTTCGAAAACATAGTACAGACGCCAGCAGGTCAAGCTACCCGAAATTGTCAAATTTTCCCAATCAACCTTGAACCTTAACGCTCTAGCGACAAAGTTGAAAATCTATTAAATAAATTTAACAGATTGTAGTAGCTTGATGTGCTGGCGTCTGTACTTATTACAAAACGATTCTGTGTATACTGTCGAGTGGCCTTCAGACAGTTTGTACAGCAGTGTAACGACTGAAAGTGAATCACCAGACTTGGATATCGTGAATATTACCACTTACTTTTTAGAAGTGTCCGCAGACAATGTGGGAATAACTGAGTATGCTTTATCAACATCTGGCGGCCGGCGCCTACCTGTGGCGATGACGTAATCGGGTTGGCCATCGGCGCTTTTTTGTGTAGCGCTCAGGCACTTCCAAGCGGTTAAAGAACATTCTGAATGGCTTATCATAAAAACGCCGACGAATGTTTTGTCGGAGTATAGTTATTCCTGCGAATCGCCACTAGCCACTGTTTTGGAACAGTTTTATCTTTTGTGTCCTCCTTTTTTTCCGAACAAAGCGGAATTGCACAACATTGCGGCATAGCTACTCGATATGATGATAGTTATTTATAATTAATAAACTTAATAAGATTCAAGATTTAAAACTTTGTTTCGGCGCCCATCTTATAAAGTCGCCTTTGACAGCTATACCTCTGGACCTTAGTCAACAGTGGCGCCAACTAGTGAGCTAAGCTAAGAAACTGTAGCAGCAAGCATCAACGACCGCGCGCCAGCCCCCATTCTGGCTACCCTACTCCAATGATATTTACTAGAATATCATTGCCCTACTCAAGAAAAAAAAAAAAAAATGCCAACCCATGACAAGGCAGCATGGTCTCAGACCTTAGCCTGTTACGTCTGAACAAAATTAAAAAAAAAAATCTCTATGGATGGTGTCATGTCATGTCATCACAAATGTTGACATGCCATGTCAACGAACTCAAGCAAAAGTCAAGCAAGTTTGCTTTGCTTGCTTAACTTGCTTTCCTAGTCGGCAGAGTCGTCTGCTTTACAGACGAAGTAGTGTAGTGCCTGTTCATGTTCTGTGTCAGTAACAGATGTTTTGTGAACTGGGACAGCATAGCGAAATCAGTGTCCATTAATTTTATATCTGTATGTAGTCTCATGAAGTCATCAACTCATCAGACACACTAAAGCATCGTATCGTCGGCGTGTCGTGTCGTCAATTTGTTAACTTTTTACTCTTTTGTTACTTGTATTTTCACAATACATAGAAGATTTGGGTATGGAGATTAGTACAGAATGCGTTCAAAAGCAAACGTTTGCTTAGTCTGTGTATTAATGGTAGGCGTTGGCATTTGCGTAATTTAATACTGTGTGAACTTATTAACAGTACGAAAGGCTTTCATTTTGACAGTTTTAACAACGTTCATTGCGTTATTTACATTTTTCGAACTTATGAAGAAATGGATTAACAATATCCATCAAAATGATTTAGACTGACTGATTGATTGTGTGTTAGAATTGGATTGAATTTGGTTTAGGGTGTTGGTTTGCGTATGAGCTATGTATATTCGTATTCCTCTGAAGTTGTGTGGTCTGCTATAGGTAATAATATCATTATGTATGGCTTTGATTAAATAGTCTGCGATGCTTGTTTATGAAAGCAAAAGTTTTAGAATCTGCGTGACATGTTAAAAAACATGATTTATAGGTTATCTATTTGATAGATCCAATGTAGGTCAAAGCTTCCGATGTGTAAAAAAATGAATATACAATTTGTTTTAGTTACCAGTGCTATTTAACCAGCATATTGATGTTTGAGCTAATGAGGCAAGGAAACAATACAGGATTGAATTTGTCATTCAAATGAATTCTTGAAATCTCATCGTTTTAGATTTTGGTTGTGTAACATACTGATGTCCATTAAGTAAGGTTAGTAGTGTTACGGGAGAGATGTTGCAGTTATTTTACATTGCAGGCTTATGTGTCTCTGGAACATTCCTGTTTTCCCTGAGGATGTCAACAGCATTAGTGACAATCAAAAAAAATTCCACTTATGTTTCAAGTGGAATTTTTTATAGTTATAATTAAATTAAAAAAATATGTTTTACTAGGACAAAAACATGTCAAAAAGAGAGGTTTACAGAAGAGTGTTATTTATGTTCAAACAACTCTAGTAATAATTATTTATGTACCTAAAATTATATTTTTTTTTCTATAATGTTTTATTAGCTTTATGAACTTTATAATGGTATTTATACATATTTTCTTTTATTATATTTTCTTAGAAAAACTGATAGATGACGGTTTCTCTGCTGATATTAAAATAAAAGCATGTCAGACATGTCTATGATACCTTTTTATAACCAGGAAAGAAGAAAAAAGTTTGTAAAATAGAATTTAAATACAATGTTTTATGAAAACTTAGAATTATGTTATTGTTTTCAAACGGATATGTTAAACATCCTAAAATCGCCACCCATGGATATAAAAAATACATCAATGAAGACATATCGAATTATATGCGGTTTCATTCATTTGGGGTAGAATTATATTAATTCTTGCAATGTAAATAAAGACATGTCTTTACTTATATTAAATTATCAGGATTGAATTTTATTAATTAAACAAGGTTTATAATTGAAAATTATTTATAGGTAATTAACAATCTTCTTAGCATCTAAACAATAGGTACTTGTAGCCTCATTGCAACAGGAATTTAACATAAAAAATTACAGTTTTCTAAGAATAATAATTAACAATTTTTATTTAAGCATGAGCCTCAGCTGTATCTAACTAATTAGTAATTATTTAATAATCATCACAGCATTATTTAATTTAGCTATTGTGTCTCATGTATATAATCTACCTAATTGGTAATATTTAATAATCATCACAGCTTTATTCAGACTGATTCATCTTGTTACTATTAAAGTTTTCTTATAGTTAAATAACAAAATAAAATTTATCGAAAAAAAAACGGTATAAAAAATAAATTTACTAATCTTCGTCATTACCTTGTTCTTCGTTACCTACTATGCTTAGGGTTATTATAGATTGTATCACACGCTTATTATTAAAGTGACCGAATGAAAAGAAACTAGTTTTTTTGTAAAATCGCAAAAAGCGTTTTGCAATTAGGACTTTGGTTGTTTATTTTGACATAATAATATATGTTACAAAATGTTAGTTGCATTGTTATTTTTATTTTTTTATGATAGAATATGAACCACATATTTGACTGAAACTTAAATTTCAATTGAATATTATTTATTTTGTTTATTATAGGCTGTCAAAATTATTTTCGTAGTTTTAGGTCTATATAATACTAAATAACAGTTAGTCTGCTAAAATGATAAAGACCTAATCGGTCTTATTACAAAAAATTGCTTAAGTACTGGTTTAAACCAAGACTAAAAAGTCTAGGATTGTGACGGTATTAAGATTAGTACCAGGATCAAAATGTGTCCTGATTACAAAACGAAGACTATCTGAGGATCTGTTAGTACCAAAGAAAGTCCATGGTTCAAATAATATCCACAGATAAGAAATAAAAATGGCATTCTTTCATTCGTTCGTACAGGCTTTATTTGAAGCAACGTTCTGTTTCTCTAAATATTGATATTATAATAACACTTGAAATGATTTAATAATTATTTATCAGTACAAAAATATGTCATAAATGGTTCTTTGTTTGGATTACAATATAATGAACAAGAACAACTTGTACTTTTGACGCGCTGTTTATAATCAAGTTGTTATATTTTTAAGAAATCTGCTTGAAATGGAGCGAATTACATTCGGCGACAGCCCGCGTCATTTGAAGCGAATGTTTATCTTTTGAAGAAACTAATAATACAATTCTTATTTTTATTCGTTATGGTTTGTTCGTGAGTGGATGTGTCCGATTATGCCTCGTAATAGGCAACGAAACCGTTGGTTGCTTCATTAAACCAAAACACCTCTCCATCGTGTTCCGGGTTATTATATGGCTGCTGTTATACCTCTCTTCTTGTGGTGTTGTGGGGTTACGCAATGGTGTAAATAAATATGGAGTGCAGTGATAGCCACAGCCACCGAATAATATTCCAGATAAAGCGCCAGCCTCTGTTTCAATCTACATCCTCGGAATATTCTGGAGTCATGGTCCACGTCATCTGGTAACAATGTCCATGATTTTCAGGCCAGCATCACAAACCGCCTGAAAAGTGACCGCATATTAGATCTTTAGACTCGTCTCTGTTATTTTAATATGACAAATAAAACAATAATATTGGGATATTATTTGGATTTTATTTAATGTAATGTTAGCATTGACCAAGGGTACTTACTTCATGGCGAGCCCAGTTGTGTAAGTGTTGGGTTTGGATCCTTGCGGAATAAGTGGACTGTATTATCAATAAGGAACTGGTTTATTTAATACAATAATGTTACAAAATAATATAATAATCCCGACAGCGTTATTTCGTTGTTACGCGGGTGCGCGTGTGTCCTATGCGTAAACCACTTGCACTTCAGGACTCAATGGGCATCCTCGAGGGTCGTGGAGTAAATCTTCACGTAAAACATCCACAATTTTTTCCCGAAAACGTTTTGTGAACCTATACTTATATTTAAAATCTTCGTCACTCAATTTAAAAGGATTTACACGATGACGACATCTGTAAGGTCGCCGAGACGTCTCCAGCCTATCCAAATCCATCAAATCAATTATAACAATATCCATTTTTGACGATTTGTAAATAAAATGACACAATAATAACCTCAAATAAATTAGTACCGATGTCAAATCCATGGTTAAACTAGGGGTCTCGGCGGACTAACTTTAGTACCTTAGTTAGTTCAAGAACTAGTGATAAACTTCATTTTATAATAACGTTTTATTTAGTCATGGTTTAAACCTAGTAACAATCCCAGTACTAAATTTAGATCGTGTTTTGGAATAAGACGGAATTAGTTTTAAGTTGGTTTATTATGAAATTCAAATACTACTTTGCTGTATATATAAAGTATTACTAAAATGATAACACATTTTTGTAGTTACAATTTTTAATGAAAAACAAAGATCAACATTATGGAACATGTTTGTATTAAAACTATAAAAAAATAAACAATGTTGTACTTAGGTAACTAAAACTATAAAAAAATGAACAATGTTGTACTAAGGCAATTAAAACTATCAAAAAATATTATTTTCATTTTAATACTTAATTGAATGTTTATTATACCGAACTTATTACAATACTAGCTTCTGCCCGCGGCTTCGCCCGCGTGGATGTCGGAAGTTATCCCACGGGAACGTGCTAACAGGATAAAATGTATGTGCTTCCCCAGAATGCCATCTATCTCGCGGGCCCTTTGTGGCTAATTACAGTAGAAAACCAATTGTGTCTCATTAGTGGTGATTAAGAGGGTATCTTTACCTAAGTACCTACCTAATTAAAAAAAAAAACTCAATAACAGAAAATTAAATACCTACCTAAATAAACCTATTTCTGATGATAACTAATCTAAACTCAATAAATAAGCAAAATCCCTAAAAACTAATATCTATACGAATGACTAATCCTACCTAACAGTATTATAAAATAACCTACGGTCACTACGTACACTATCAAATATACTACCTATACTTTAAAATTAAAATCTATACCTACGACTCATATAAAAATAAACCTAAATAACTCTAAAAACTAAAAGGAATAAAAATGAACTCCACTGCGGGTGACCCAACCTACGACAAACTTAGTATTTGCGGTTGGTACAGTACAGACAGTGGTAATCGGGTATAGGGATCGAACCGCAAAATTAAGTTTGTTTTTTATTGTATATACTTTTCCGGGATAAAAAGTACCCAGTGTGGTGCCTAGGATATTAAAGAATAATTATACCAAGTTTCATCGTAATCGAACCGGTAGTTTTTGCGTGATGCCTGAACAAACAGACAGACAGACAGACAGACAGACCGACAGACAGACAAAAAATTTTTTAATCACATTTTTGGGTTCGGTGTCGGTCTAGTAACACCCCCTGTAAATTATTTTTTTGATATTTTCAATGTACAGAATTTTCACTTCTACAGATTTATTATAAGTATAGATAAGTAGTAGCAAATAACTAAATTAAAAGAGATCTTAACTTCTAAGCAATTAATCAATCAGTCTCATGGTATTCTAAGTAAGTAGGTTTACATCAGTTCACAAAAATCACTCCTCTATCCTCACTGTAGCTTTTTAAATTACAAGTCTTTAAATGATTACGAGTAATATAATCAGTTTCATATACCTTCAAAATTAACAAAAAGCAAATATAGTTTTTCTTATAAAGTAGTATCTTTAGTATTGTAAAAACATATGATAACTATTAAAAACTCATCTAAGTAACAAAATTAAAAGGGATCTTAACTTCTTAGCAAATAACTAATCAGTGTTATGGTATTATTAATAGGTCCGTAGTCTAGATATAAATCAGTTCACAAAACATGAAACTTTTAAAAATATAAGATGAAGACGGAGATGTCATCTTGTCATCTGATGTCATCTCATCTTCATCATGTCATCATGTATTTTTAAAGAATGGAATCATAAAAGTTAGAATAAAAGTTAGGTATCAAATTCTTAGACATTAATTCGCGTAAATCTTTTTTTAGGGTTCCGTAGCCAAATGGCAAAAACCGGAACCCTTATGGATTCTTCATGTCTGTCTGTCCGTCCGTATGTCACAGCCACTTTTTTCCAAAACTATAAGAACCAATGATTTCAAAAGGAAGGATGCGCCCAACTGAACATTTCTTAAAAACCTATATACTACAAGCAAAAATAGCGACATCTGTGATAACTCATTCGAACTACGTACTGCCGCATCGCACAAGTTTTCGACGTAACCTTGTTAGATCGTAAGCGTTTTATTCGTAATTAAAACAAATTTAGTGAGTCTCAATCAGCTTTATTTAAAATTGTAACTAACTTAATATTATATTAATTAGGTAGGTAGGTAGGTATTAGAATATTTAAATGATATTATAAAATACGAAATAGTTTGCATATGCATGTGAAAAACATAGCAAAATTACTGTCCTTTGAATAAAACGATCTTTTTGAATTTTTGTCTCTCAGTTCCTCTCCCCGTGTTTTACGTGATAGACTCGTGAATCTCGTGATGCATTCTGACATTTATATATTTCTTAATGATGGCTCGAATAAGATGCAATCTATGATTTAATGTGGCCGGTTGATCAACAGAGTGCAAGTTTAAAACAGTAAAAGTGCTTTTTCCTACAAACTTTGATAGAGTTTTTGTGGATAGGAATATATAGTCACTTTTTGCCATAAATTGGGGTATATCACAGTGTCTTATCTTTTTTTCGGTTTCTAAGCATACTTCAAACAGGTCAGGAGAAGGAAAATAAAGTCCACCCATATTTGTTAATTCTATCAGCCTATGAAAAAATAATTTTTCGTTACTCACTAGACTGTTTATACAAAGAACAATGCTCACAATGTATGGGGAAAAAACCCAGGCCCGGCGCAAATAAAATGTATCTCAGATTTTAAGTATTTATATGTGACATAATATTCAGTAGGGGGCATTACCAAAATCTTTTTTTAAATGTCATAAATTGCTAGTTGTTTTATGTAAGGAGCTTCAAAAATGTGATTTTTTTTTAATTATTTCTTTCTTTACTCTTATTCTATAAATGACATTTAGGCATCTATTTTGACAACGCCATCTACATTTTGTGCAATGTTAGGGTAAACTTAATAAAAAACAAGAGTAGGCAAATGAAATTATTTTATTATTGTACACATTATTGGTTCTCTAAGTCTATGATTACATCTTCCAGAGTGTATCCGGGATGATTAAAATCATTTTGATGTCTGGCCCAACCCAAGTAATACAGTACACTCATAATATGGGCGCAGCTACCCAAAGTTCTTTTGCCATGTATAAAAGAGCAATAATGCTCTGAAATTGCATTAATACCGGTTTCTCTTCTATACAAAATATATGTATAGTAAGTTCTGTTCCTTACATGCCGCGATTGTATACGGCATCTTATTAAAACACCGCTTTCGCCATTAATTGTTACGAGCACCGGATGTCTATATACTTCAATTTCGTAGACACCTGTTTGTTTAATGTGCTCACTGCAATAGGAGCGTGCTATTTTACAGTGATAAGTGCCCACAGCAAACAATATCAACTCTTCTTGGGAAAGTCTGGGGAAATCTTCCAACGTCTGGTCATTTGCTTCCAAACGAACAAATGCGGCTCTATGTCTGTTTAAATTGTGCTCAATGACGTAGTCTGCCAAAAGGTTTGGCTTGTGCACATTCCTATTTATAATATCAACGAATTGTTCAGTATATTGACTGTCCTCATAGGGTTCTTGGAAGGCATTGATAAGCGCTGCGGCTATCTTATAGTCAGTCATTGTTGAGGGCAATGCTCGATTAAATACTCTGTATCTAAAAATCTTATAATCACGTTTAAACCGTCCATTGATTGTCTCTACGACCCAGCGGCATAAGGTGACCAGCCTAGATTTATTGGCTTCTTCACATGTCAGCTGGGTTTCACCACGTCTTTTGGTCGGGGGCATGTGCACGTCATAACCATATGTTTCTAGAAGAGGAATTGCGTCACGGAATCCCCTGTCAAGAATGAACGCATCGTTTTGTTCAAGATAATAATTAATCGGTGCTTCTTCGTATGGGCCATCATGATTTTGTAAAATCTGCTGCATGATGGAAGCATCAGAGGTCGAAGCTGAGTATGGACCTGTAACGTCTATAATATGTCCATCACCGCAGACCAACATAAAAGGTTTTATCAAATTGGTATACTTATGGAGGCTGTAGCTATTCCTTTGGAAAAGGAAATTGGAGCTTTTTTGGATAAAAATGTAACCGCCGTCACATATTATCAACGCTTTTGTTGATTGGTCATTCCCAAAGATGTAATTAGGGAGAATTCTGTTTCTTTGGATTACTTCTTCTCTGCTGATATGATCCAGGCCCAAATGCAAAGGAACGAAATCATTGTAAAGACATTCTCTCACCAGCGCGACTTTTCGGTCTATACTTTGCCGAGATGTATTAAAAGTGGTTGCCAATCTAATACTGGGTTCACCTGTTCTTATTTTAGAAAGGTAAATGCCTAAGTCTTTTCGAGCAGAACTAGATCTCCGAGACAAGGTCGGTACTTGTGACAATAAAGTATCAAATTGTTCATGACTTAAGCCAGTCCAGAAATGTAAATCTTCTTGTGATATTTCGTTTATATTATCAAAATCCAATTGACATCTATTTTCCAGTGCTAGCGTATAGATATTCACAATATCTTTAAAAGTATCACTATTAAAATCTGTTTCACGATGTGACACATTATGAGGCATGTCTTCCAAGGATGTATTTCTCAGATGGTTTTCACAAATCCTTGCGAGCGGGGGTATGTATAATCTATAATAACTAAGTAAAAATACCTTAATCGAATTAGGCATTTGTCGGAGTTGCATGTTGCCACAATTCTCCATCATACAACGACGGGAAGTGTTGGCCGCCCTAGTGAAATCTGGAACTGTGATTGCGGCACCTCCAGCTTGATGGATAAGAGCAGCTGGTGGTTCAGGATCAGGACGTAAAGAATGGTCGATCCTATGCCAACAAGGATGGCATATTCACCTCGATCCATCGAAAGCTACCTGTAACATAGAATTAAATATTTTAGTAAATAACGTCGACAATGATGTGGTGCTAGCGATTAATATTTTTCCGCGGTCGATTATCTATGTTATCTTTTTATTCATAGCTATATTTAATGTAATTATTATTACATATCTGAGTACCTATACAATATGCAACCTGAAAGCAGGTATACTTATCGTTTTATTATGAAAAGTAAGGGGTTTAATAATAATAATATGTGGGGACATCTCACACACGGCCATCCGACCCCAAACTAGGCAGAGCCTGTACTGTGGGTCTCGGACAGCTAATATACATACACAGATATATAAATAGATACATATATAAATAAACAACAACCAGACACAAGGCAAACACAAGTGCTCATCACACGAATGTTTGCCCTACCTTATCTTACCTCTTGTAGCGGTTGCAAATTCTGGAAAATACGTTCAACGAAGTCTCTCCGGGATTCGAAAAAACGCTGTGTCAGAACGTGTCTTCGAATACCTCGGTATAACGACCGATCACACACAACACACCTGTTCATGTTCAAAAATAACTAATCGCGAAGCTTATCCAAGTCCAAAGTAATGCCAAAGTAGTATGCAGGGTTATAAGTTCACAAAAGTCGATTATAAACAATGAAGCGCACAGATCTCAACGAAGTATAACGAAGGACTGCGCCTGCGCATTGGTCACGTGGCGTGAGCGAGACTTCACAATGAGTGACACTCGGCCGGTAACTTGATAAGGTACGAGAATACAGGGAACCTATAAGTGCGAGTGAAATAGCAGTTGACTCTTAGTTCGTTTTTGTAGCGAGCGACGACGACGGAAAGGTATTGAGTGAACAAACAACCGGTTTAGTTTAGTGCGTCTCCGCCTTGCAACAACCACTGAGAATATTATAATGGTTAGCGTAGTATGTTAAAATATATGTATATACATATTTCCATTAAATAATTCTATTTAAAAATTACTTTTACGAAAAAAGGATTAGCAAAATATTACGTTTAAAAACGAATTTTTGGCTATATTTTTTTTTAGTATGAAAGTACTATTTTATACTAATAATTTGAGATATGTACCGTTTGCGCCGGGGCCTGGGTTTTTTTTGAGCATTATCCTTTCACACTTAAAGGTGCCTTTCCACGCTTGCCAAGCTTCGACAAATTTCCACAAGCACAAGCGTGTGAACAGGGGTGTATGGCTTGGCTTGGCTTGGTTTGCAATAGCTTGCGCCGATCCGGACTAGTGTCGGTTTTTGAACACAGATCAAAGGAAGCTTGCGGCAAGCGCTTGCGACGTATTTACACGTAATAAATCAATGCAATAGATAACAGACGCACTCAACGCTAACAATGCGACAAAAGCGCAACAAGTCAATATAAATAATGCCCTAAACTTTAGGGCATTATTTATTTATATATTTTATATTTATTTAAAACCGGAAGACCGGACCGGACCGGTTTTAATATATTGTAGCCGACTGGGCAACAGTAATCATTGAGTTATGATTTTGTATCGCATCAGCTACTTTTGAACATTTTAATGAACATATGCTATTTTCGGCGTTCAATTGGATGAAATTCGGCATATATTAAATATGCAAATTTTTATCCAATTCAGCTGTTTTTCCGTAAAACATAACAAATTAAATTACTGGGATACTTAATTAAAAAACAAGTATGGATGAATTATTTGCCTCATGATTATGTGGCCTCAGTTTCATCATTTAATTTTTTATTTTAACTGTTCACTAGTTTTGAAAAAAAAAATCACTTCTTAGTTCTGATGCGAATTGACTTTATAACTTTTGGAGTCAAAACTGATCACGAATATATGGCAGCTGTACTAGTAGTAAATGTCTGGTATAATTTACAATCACATACTTTTGAATCACTTCGACGCCACACAGTTCTGACGCGAACTCCGTTCATTAGTATTGAATTTCTGATTTGATCATCTACTTTTGCTGTTGACTGTACATCACGGTGATTCATATTAAGATTAAGTTTAACTTAATTAAATCAGCTTTTACCTTGTCATACTTCCCGGTAGCGGGTGGATGCAGGATCATGTCACGTACCTCCTTGGCGTAGTTATGTTCTAGGTGCTGTATTACCATATTGAATTTAGTGCTGTCCGATTTAATCGCAGAAGTCTCGAACTGGGCTTCAACTTGCGCAAACCGCACCTCCGCGTCATCGGCCCAAAATGGCGGCAGCTTGACGGTAACGCGGTTCTCGGACGCCACATCGCAATCTTGAAACTCTTCCTTAAACATTATGCGGATTTAGCGGCGTGGTCGGTTACTCTAATCGCCTATTACGTACATGTCGCGGGTTACCACTTTAGAGGTAATGTCGGAAATTAAGCGATCTTCTGTGTTTAAGAAAGGTGTACCTATTGTGAAAACCAATATAATTATTCATAAAATTATTAAGATATACGAAAGGGCGGCGGAATACAGATCAAAGACGCGAGTCTAGTGCGGTCGCGCGGAGCGTAGCGAGTGGCTTCGAACGTGTTTTGGTGTGCGCTTGCCTAGCGGCGGCGGCGGCGACGCCGCGGTTTGCAAAACAATTCTTTAGTATTCGCTACGAAAGATCGCGCACTGACGTATCGCCTACATTTCCCTCCCTAGTGCTGCTACAGCACTCATCACCCATAGAGATAGGCGCGACGCGTGTCGCATTTCGCCGCAGAAGGCCGGATTTAGTCTTGACATCGACCACTCGAATGCGGCCATCTTTGCCAGGTATTACGGCCTGCACTACACCTTTCGGCCACACGTTTCTGGGAGAGTTAGGGTCCACGATGAGAACGAGATCTCCCACTTGCAAGGGCCTCTGTTCATCGTGCCACTTCTTTCTCGGGCGCATATCCGGCAGGACTTCGCGCACCCAGCGCTTCCAGAACATATCCGCCAGTTTTTGAGACAGCCGCCATTGTTTTCTAAGATACATGTCAGATTCATCAAAAACACCCAAAGTCGGCAGATTAGACGATGTTCCCAACAGAAAATGGTTAGGGGTTAGAGTTTCAGGACTGTTGGGCTCCACCGTGACGTGGGTTTATAATGGCTGGGGAGGAGGGGACGGCTGTTTATAATCTGTTCTACTTCGGCGAGTAATGTTTGAAGTGTCTCATCCCGTGGCGCTTGTTCTCTCAATATGACTTTAAGTGCGCCCTTTACGCTTCTTATAAGCCGTTCCCAAGCCCCTCCCCAGTGAGGACTGGCAGGTGGAATAAAAACCCAAGTTGTCGTAGTACTGTAGGTCGTTGCTCCTTCTTTGAGTTTTTCCGCGTCCAGCTCAAGGACACATTTCTTCAGCTCCGTATCAGCGCCTCTCAAATTTGTACCATTGTCCGAGTACAAGTACCGTGGCCAGCCTCTTCTGGCTGCCATTCGTCTGAGAGCCATTATTAATACGTCTGTGGTCATCTTGTTTACTACCTCAATGTGAATAGCCCTCACGGTGAGGCAAGTGAAGATAACACTATACCTCTTCTCTCGACGTCGGCCAACGGTTACTTCTAGGGGTCCAAATAGGTCAATTTCGGTGAACGTGAAGGGGCGATGGTGATGAGCGAGCCGCGCTTCAGGTAAGTCACCTATTCTGGGTGGATGGGGCCGAGCCCTCTTAATTCTGCATAACATGCATTTTGAACTGATATACTTGATACACAGTAGGTCGTAGTCTTATGATCCAGTATCGCCCTGCGAAACTTGACGGCCGACTGCCGCCGCTGGCCAGTCCGGTTCCTCTCAGGGTGTTCACCCCTCCGGCGCCTGGGCACGGGTAGTGACGTGCGTCGCTCACGCTAGTGATGTGCGATGCTACACATACCAATTAAAAAAATAACTATAACAATAATTATAAATATGATGTTCAATCTCAGTTTAATATATTATTGAATGCTAGTTTTTACTAATACAGTAAATATAACTACAAAAATGAGATCTTTTTATTGGGCATTGTTCTTTATTTCACACGCCCTGGTGTATGTGTGTGTGTGTGTTTGAGAGGGTCAAACACACACACACACATACACCAGGGCTTACTTACACTACACGTCTTATCCCGTAATTTTATTGTCTTTGTCCCGTAATTTTGTTGTTTTTTTTTCCTTTTTATTTTTAACTACTTATATATAGTTTATAATATATTTTTCTTATCTGGAACGAACTACCCTCTCACTAGGAGCCGGGCGTTGATAGCTGCGCCACAGTTATTAACTTTTGCAGTTATCATCGTTTTACTATTTTTATGATTGTATCTGTTTTTGTTCCAAAATAAACGATTTTTATTTATTTATTTATTACTAGCTTCTGCCCGCGACTTCGTCCGCGTAGATTTCGGATTTGTGACAGGATTGCGTATCTCAAAAGGAAATCAGACATTTTGTAGATATTTATAAGATCTACAATTAATTTGAACATTTTATGGTTCTATTTTTTATAGTTTAGGCAGCGTACGCGAAATAAGTAACTTTTCTGGTTGATTTTTTTCACCTTGTGTCCGAAAATATCTTACGGAAACCTATTTTTTTCCAAAATAAAATTTAGCCTATGTTACTCGTGGATAATGTACCTTTCGAATGGTGAAAGAATTTTTTAATCGGTCCAGTAGTTTTTGAGCCTATTCATTACAAACAAACAAACAAAGTTTTCCTCTTTATAATATTAGTATAGATAATATACAAATTAACAATAACAGCCGAGCCAAATAATAGCATATTTAGCTAAACATAAATGATGATATGTTTAACGACTTTGTTTTTCTCTAAACTCTTCTGTAGCCTCCCGATAAAGATTTCATTTTTAGGCGTGGTGAGACGCGCATACACCTAGATTTGTCCTCTAATACAGGATGTGATCGACACTGATGCAGTGACTGAAGATCATTGAAAGCCACTGCTTCCAAGGCCGGGGGCATGTTGTGAACTTGTACTCCATACTTTCACAAAGCGACTTATAGCGACATCTCGAGGCAAAGAACGACACCATACGCTACGTCATAGTAATCTCAATCGTGATTGGTTTCTACCAAAAATATTGTACCCTCACCCCTCTCCTTGAATATTGTAAGAAAGATGGCTAATACATAGAATTTACTCGTTAAACCTTCCTCATCGTTTTATTATAAAATCCTCAACACAATCAAATATAAAACCTAAGTTTTCACAAACCTCACCACTGTTCCTACACATGGCAATCGCTCCTCAGTTTAAAAAGAAAGTAATCAGTCAGTCATATCAAGTTTGAAAAAAAAATACCTGTCACACTGTCAATGAAAAAGAATCCGAATTGAAATGAATAGGCTAAACATAAACGATTCACCAATAGGTGAATCGTTTAATTTTAAAAACGGTTCCAAGTCTTTTTCTATATTTGGAGCAAGATTATTTACAGGAAGTAAATGATGTGCTTCAGATTCCTGTAAATATATTTATGTAAGTTAAATCATTATCTTAGATTACTGCTTTGCTATAGCTACAGATAATGTATAATTGCGTGTTCTTGTTCAGGTTTGTACTATTAGTATTTCCGTAGGAGGCGGAATGTAGTCCTAAGACAGTTATCTTTTATATAAATCCTTACCTGTACTTGACTAGTATTTGGCATGGTATGTGATGTTCCTTCAAACACATTTGCTTCAGATTCCTGTAAAAATAAATAAAATACATATAACAGTTTCGCTTTTTTTTTGCTCGCGGTTCGCGTTTTATCAGCAGTGCGATTGTGTAACCATCTCACCGTGAAAACTTAGGTGAAGTGAGCGTGGAGTGAGCTGTCATTCCAAATAATGCTAGGGATTGACACTGCTGACAACTGACATCAAGCTTACTTCACTTGAGTTTTCACGTTGAGATTTTTACAGAATCGACCGGCTGGTACGTATTAAAATCCCGAAACATAATAACTATGACTGAAATACCGACAATATTTTAAATATTTATCATTACCTGGTTAGGTATAAACAATTTAGGTAACGCTCCTTGATGGTAAGGTGGTGCAAGAGTGCGCACTTTTTAAATGAGGCTTTGTATTAAAAAGAATATTATAGTCAAAGAAATCAACTTAATTTATTTTAAATCTCTATATATCTTAGAAAAAATCAACATGAAGTTAAACAAGTTATTACTATAATTTTAGGTATAAGTATAACATAACACAAAAACCGGCCAAGTGCGAGTCGGACTCGCCCATGAAGGGTTCCGTTACGTTACGATTTATGACGTATTAAAAAAAAACTACTCACTAGATCTCGTTCAAACCAATTTTCGGTGGAAGTTTATATGGTAATGTACATCATATATTTTTTTTAGTTTTATCATTCTCTTATTTTAGAAGTTACAGGGGGGGGGGGGGGACACATTTTACCACTTTTGAACAGTTTAGAAAAAAATGATATTAGAAACCTCAATATCATTTTTGAAGACCTATCCATAGATACCCCACACGTAGGGGTTTGATGAAAAAAAAAATTTTGAGTTTCAGTTCTAAGTATGGGGACCCCCAAAATTTATTGATTTTTTTCTATTTTTGTGTGAAAATCTTAATGCGGTTCACAGAATACATCTACTTACCAAGTTTCAACAGTATGGCCACGTTCACACGGCGACCATTCGATTCGATTTTTTCACGTACACGGTTTTACCGTATACGATGCAATCGTTCACACGGCAACCATTCGATTCGATTTTTTCATGTATACGATAAAAACGTTCGGAAACAACTCATAAAAAGCAGCCAGTTGTATAGTGCACGCCACCATGGATCCACGTGTTCCACTACTTTTATACTGGTTTCATAGACGGAGATGCAAGCAGCGTCCTAGGAGGTATTGGGTTCATCCTTTTCTAAAGACTGGTCCTCATCGAGAAAGAAGATTCGAAAAAAATTTCCTAAGCCTTAGAAATGACGAACGTCTGTTTTTTAATTATTTCCGCATGTCAATAACTACCTTTGATGATTTACTATCAAGGTTAGAGAATTCCACCCTACCGTGTACTGATACAAATATGAGACTCTGCATAAGCACTAAAATGAAACTCGCTATTTGTTTAAGGTATGTATTTTTTTATTATTAAGAAAAATATATTCTTACACAAAATTATCAAAATCAAAACAAAGTGAATAATATTGCAATCATCCGAATATGTAATTAGTAGGTTTTTTTTATTACGATAAAGTATTAATTTTTATGTTACAATAGACAAATCAAAATGTAGTGAAATCCAAAGTGCAATCATCCGAATAGTTAGATAACGTTGAATCTTGGGAGACTGGACTTGAATCTGCAGGATACGTGTATCTTGTAGATGTATTTCTATTATCTACGTAGCTCGAAGTAAAATATCCTCTAGTATTTAGTGATGAATTTTCAGATTGTGTATTTGTGCTGTTTTTTTATGTTTTTCATCAGTTGAATAACTCCAAGTTGAAAATCTATTATTTGATCGTCATTGAACTTGTCTAGTGTTGGAATTAATCCGTTAAAAAATGAGACATGTCTGTTGATTGGTTCAACTCGAGATGAATACGAATCCATAAATTTAATCATTTTAGCGTCAATAGGAGTTAAATTTGAACTCAATCTTTTTCGCACAGGTGCTTTATTTGTGTTTGGTTGTACTTGTGTTTCATTATTTTGAATCGAAGAATCATCAGATTTAGAACTAGCGCCAGCATCAGCAGTATCTTCATTTATATCGGAAATTGCTTCAACTTCAGCACTATCAACATCAGCAGTATTTCCTCTATTTGTAGCTTCCAAAAGTTGAATACTAGATGCTGATATATTAGGCCGTATGTTTTTTTTAAGAAATAACAGTTGTTTGTGGTATACATAAGGTTTGGCTGTTTTTGCTCCACTTCCAGACGTTTTTTGACCTTCTATTTTTTTTTCTGACTTCATAAAAGTATCCCTGATATGCGTCCATTTCTTAACAGTCTTCTTGGCTGAAACAGTAAAATCTGAATAAATAAAATGTTATTAATATTTTTAATGATGTATTCTTCTTTCAGGTACTTGGCAACAGGTTGTGCGATGAAAGAACTTCATTATACTTTTAGAGTGGGTACTTCAACAATAAGTCAAATTATAAAACATGTTTGCTCGACACTATGGAATATTTTAAAAGACGAACTTCTACAAATACCAACTACAATGCAATGGGAAGAAATCGCTATGGGTTTTCAACAAAAGGCAAATTTTCCTCATTGCCTAGGAGCTATTGATGGAAAACACATACGAACTAAGAAACCGGAACACAGTGGATCTCTATATTTTAATTATAAGGATTACTATTCTATTGTGTTACTTGCAATCGTAGATTCGAATTATAGATTTGTATACGTAGATATAGGTTCATACGGAAAAAATTGCGATTCTTTTATTTTGAAAAATTCTAATTTTTGGAAGAAACTAAATAATGGTTCTTTGACAATACCAGAACCCAAACCGTTGACAGAGTCTGGCCAGTCTGTGCCTTTTGTATTAGTGGGAGATGAAGCATTTGCTTTACACAATAACTTATTACGTCCCTTCGGAGGGACCCATTTAGATGAACGCAAAAAAATTTTCAACTATCGCTTGAGCCGTGCTAGAAGATATGTCGAATGTGCGTTTGGAATCATGGCAACAAAATGGAGAATCCTACAAAGGGCCATTGATACTTCAACTTCTTTAACCATTGAAATTGTAAAAGCTTGTATAATATTGCATAACTTAGTCCGCAAACAAGATGGTATTCATTTTGATGAATTGGAGATATCAACAATGAACAGTTTGCAAATGAACAGTTTGCGAAGAGAACGAAACCCACGAGGAGGAATTGAAGCTAATAATATTCGCTCAATATTTGCTGATTACTTTGTATCTCCTGAGGGGTCTGTTCAGTGGCAAAATCAATACATTTAATTTTTAACAATAAATATTGCGTACTCACCATATTCTTGTCTTTTCTTTTCGTCCCAAGTCTCGAAATCCGGATACATAATCAATAAAATTTCTTTCCAAGCATTTTGGGTGGCAATTTTATTTTTATAATGGTCCAATGATTTATCCCATAATATCGGTCGACCTTCGATCAAGGAAATAAAATCCTCGATCAATATTGGAATTCTGTCCTCCATATTGACAACCGACTGATGCAACGCACAAGCGCAACTGCGGGCACGCGTGCGAGTGCGTACGATTCTCGAATGGGCGAGTCGTGTGAACGAGACAACATGAACATAAGCGCCACTGCGTGTCGTATTCGATAAAATCGTTTCGAGACGCGGCGTTCCCGCTGACAACTTCGCACGGTATACGGTAAAATATATTTCTCCAATACGGGATTTTCCCGTATGAACGCCGTGTAAACAATTTTTAAGTTTTCATATATATTCTGTTGTCACTACTCTATTCGATAAAATCTCGTATACGGTATACGGGAAAATAATCGCCGTGTGAATGTGGCCTATAGCTCTTATAGTTTCGGAAAAAAGCGGCTGTGACATACGGACGGACAGACAGACAGACAGACAGACATGACGAATCCATAAGGGTTCCGTTGCCATTTGGCTACGGAACCCTAAAAATGAGAAATGTATACAACCGGTCGTATAAGAGTGCGCGCCAAGGTGTATAAGAGTGCGCATTTTAATTATGAGCGCATAAGTCACACCCAAAAGGGACCTTGGTCAAGATAGGCGGTACAATTCTCGTGCCACCATTCTTTACAGTCTGTACACTCAATCCAATCTTCTATTGTAGGCTCTTTGTATATTTCCTGGCAGCCGACACAGCGCCAGTTCTTCTTTTTTGGAACATTCTTTGGTTTTTTAGGTTCTTAATCTACTTTTCGTGCGTTTTGACGTTTGCTGGGATTAGAGTTTTGGGGTCCTTCCGGGTCAATTTTAAATGCTGGCTTCATTTTCATGTTAATTTGCATTTCAATTTTGTATGGTGAACTGCTAATTATGTCAGATTTTTTATGATTTCTGTTCGATTTTTTTCTAGCCTGAGCTTTGGGAACGGGGCATATATCTTTTACTGTTTTAAAAACAAAATCTTCAGTAGAAGTTCCTGGAGTAGGAGAGGATGTCGCATACGCTAAAGGATTTTCTGTTGCGCTGGATAAATTCTGCGTTGATGACTCTGGTGCCGTAAAATTATTTTCAACTGAAGCCACTGTGACATCCTCTGCAAGTCGTTGCTCATCATGTGAAGGGTCTTTGTTAACTGAGGCGCTCAGAGGCAGTTGTGATGCTGACTCAGATTCAGTCGATGCTCTTGAAACTCTGTGTGTTGTATCTGTAGCATTAACATCATAAGGATCTCTGTGTGTCACTGAACTTGCTAAATAATCTAGTTCAGTGAAAACGTCCGGATTGTAAGGTACAATGTCAGTCACTTTAAAACTCTGCACTGCACAAGCCAAAGTGGCAGTTTTGAGGTATGCAGGAGTAAAAATGGCAACCATCTGAAATACAGTGATCGCCCGTCCAGAATGGCTCCGTAACCATTTCTCGCATTCATTGGCATAGTATTTTTTCAGGACTGTGTGGAAAGGAAAGGAGTCAGGAAACTTTTGTACGGTCTCGGCCAGAGACATCATAAAAACTGGATCACCTTCTATATCTCTTAGGATGGTAGCTATTACAAGAGGCTGCCAGCATTTCAATATGTCGTATGCATCATCCTTGTATATGCTAATGTCATGCAATACTGAGTAAATCACATTGGCAACCTCATTGTATAAATTATAGGATGGGTACTTCCTCGATGCTATATGACCGTAGGATAATACGGAAAACTAAGCATTTATACAATCCCTTACAGCTAGAAAATGACTGTGTGTTATTACATAAACAAATTGGTCAGAAGGCCATATTACATGAAGATTTCCATAGCACTTGGCTTTGCAGCCAAAGAAATCGTATGTGGCTATGTGTCTATCACTAAATGTTATCTTGTGTGTGATCAAGGAGAATCTCTTCTTGATGCAGTAGACTTGCCTTAGTATTGGGCGAGGTTTTATTGGAGGGCCTTCTACAGAAACTGAGCAGTAGTCTGTAGATCCTACATTAGTGGCCTCATTAGCAACCCTCAGGTGTCTTGACAGCTCTCTTCCCACAGCTGATTCTTTCCCCGTTTGGCTTACATGAAGGAGTGCCCAATGAACAAACTGGTCGGAGCCCAAGAATGTTACGCCTGATGTGTCCTTCTGTAGTGCTATGTGCTCCTTCTTCAATCCTGCAGGATTGTTCCAATTATGGAAAACATAATCTATATCTCCCCTATGAAGAGCTGATTGAAGATGTCGATCCCTACGGAAAACAGGTTTGCGCTTCGGAATTGAGTATTGAGGGCTTGGATCCTCTTCCTCCATTAAAAAAAGTAAAGTCAGTGCAATAATGTGGTTATCTCGGTAGAAATTTATGGCGCTCATTGTGCAATGTGAGATGTGATTATCCAGAATGAGGAGGACTGGGCTTTCTTTGGTTGGCTTGACATGGTCCCTAAAATGTGTTAGTATTTCCACTATAACAGAAATTAAACAGTGTAAGGTGATGTGTGAGAAAATCTAGACCATTGCAATGCGCACATGAATAAATGTACGTATTATCTATTTAGGAAATCACTGATTTATTTTTGTTATTTTTTCAGATATCCTCTGATGACATACTGTGTGTTGAATGTTTTGTATTATTACAAAACCGGACATCATCAACTACAACACTATCCCTTGTGTCCCCTGCTCTTGGACACCTCAACATATGTTTTGCGTGTGGCATGTCAATTGCAAGTTGCAGAACTCATAGGGTTAGTCAAGACTGTCCTCAAAGGAACGTTCTACTAAGATGGATACCAGCTCATCACGTAAGGGTTTTAACCGTGGCATTATAACTACATATGATTGAACTAATTGAACAAAAATAAATAGTAAATATAAAATATTTTCTTATTTTTAGGTCGTGAATTTGGATAGAGTTTGTCGTGCTTGTTGGGAGGCTGCATCGAGAGGAATACAGAGCCAAGCCGTCGGTGGCGTTAACAGACCCACAGTGGAGTCTGCGCCAGTGATTGATAACATGGACGATGACATCGCAGATGCTGTGATTCCTGTACCACCTCCACTACCACTGCCGGTTCCACCACCTCAGGAACAACCATTACCTCGAACACATTCAAAAATTAATTCACTAAAGTACAAACGGGTTTCGGCAAGTTCCCGACATTGCCTGTTCCTTGGTTGTGCGAACACTGAACGTTTGTTAGTACCAGGCACTATAAAAGAAGTTTTGTTGTTACATCATAAAGTATATATTCCCTTTACTGCAAGAATCTGCAGATATCATTTACAAAGCAATCGTTGGGATGAATTAGAAGCTCCATATTCAGATTTTACTGGATTTCAAGTAGATGATATTTTCACAAAACTTGAAAAAGCTACTGAAAGACAGTTAGACTTCAATGACATAAACTCCATGGATTCTTGTTTATGCCATTATTGGTTGGGACTTACTACAGAGCAATTTAATGAGTTTCTAAGTTGTAACCCTATGTTATATGATCACTTTCCAAATCCTTCTGTTGCTCTCAGCATATTCTTAGTAAAACTCAGAACAGGTGACAGTAATCAAAGACTGTCAACTCTTTTTAAAATGCCAAGATCCACTTTGGAAAGAAAAATGAATATTGTGAGAAATTGTTTAAATGAACATTTTGTTTCTCGACATTTAGGAATAAATCACACATCTATCCAAAATGTAGCATCACGGAATAGAATCATACCGGAGGGTTTTTTTGGGGATGCCAACATGGCTTCAAATGTTAAACCTGCCATTGTAATATGTGATGGCACATATGTTTATGTGCAAAGCAGCAGCAATTATTTGTATCAAAAACAAACATATAGTCTGCATAAGTATGCCAATCTTGTCAAACCGTTTTTAATTGTTTGCTGCGATGGATATATTTTAGAGTGTGTGGGGCCATATGAAGCCACAAAAAATGACTCATCGATTATGAGTGCCTTGTTTACTACTGAAAATGGTCCCAAGCGCTCATTTTTTAGACCCGGTGATGTATTCATTTTGGACAGAGGATTTAGAGATGTGATTCCTGAGTTAGAACGATATAACTATAAAACTCACATGCCTGAGTCATTATCGGAAAACGAACATCAATTAACCACCCACCAGGCTAATAAATCTAGATGTGTAACAATGTGCCGGTGGGTGGTAGAAGTTGTAAATGGGAGAATCAAAAGAGATTTTAAACTATTTCGCCAGGAATATTTTAATAGAGCGTCAAGTCACCTTATGACTGATTTCAAAATAGCTTGTTCCCTTTTGAATAAGTTCCATCCTACAATTGATGATAGACCCGATGCTGTGGAGTACCTAAATATTGCTCTGTCGAGATTAAATACAGTAAATTATTTATCGGAATTTATTCAAAGGGAACATATAAATAGAAGACGTACGATTTTCCAAAGCATAAACAGCAGTGCTCCCCATCTAAATAACTTTCCAAGATTATCATTAATTGAATTAAGAAGATTTGCTTTAGGATCTTACCAATTAAAACAGGCAAGATCCTATTATGGGGAGCATGTGCGGGCGAATGGTACCTACAGTGTAGAAATAAGCAATGAACTAATAGAAGAAGATTTGCCCTTAATATTAGGTCAAAACAATTATTTAGTTAGGGCCAGAATAAAATCGAGACATGTGAGTAGCAGGATTTATTACACATATTTATTGATAAGTAGAGAGCAACATAGGGCAAATTCTTTAGAGAGTATCATTGCTTATTATTGTAGTTGCTTAGTGGGAAATCGTACAGTAGGGTGCTGCGCTCATACTATGACCGTATTGTGGTACTTAAGCTGGGGTCGTTTTAATGAAATAAGCGCCCCAGCGCAATTTCTAGACCATATATTTCTTGAAGAATAAATGTCTTATCTACTATTTATTGTTGTTTTTTTTTAAAGTAAGCAGCCGTAGAGCAGCTTAGCTTAACTTGAGATGGATCCGTGTGGTTGTTGTAACTTAGCCATGAGCTCCTCTAACCTAAAGCTTTAGTCGTAGGTAAGTATTTATTTTTAACAACACTGCCTACTAGTGGTGAGGGCACAGCCTACTTAACGCTGACTGCCGGCACGGCACGGCAAGGGATATTTGTAAGCGCAAGTACTTAACCTACATAATATCTAGCAAGAGAAGAAGTTATGTAGTGTTTTCTAAATTCAGATATCAATATTAATACTTAAACAATATTATTTTAATTTCAAATATGTATAAAACAAAATAAAACTTGTTTTATAACCTCAATTTCAGCATCCGAAAAAATAAGATTTCTCTTGAACAAGGGTGAAAAATTGAAAATCGATTTCAGGATATGAAAAGGTGATTTTAGGTCTATGAAACCAAGTTAAAACCACTGTGACATGCGAAGTTTTTTAGGGGCCCAAAACTCCTAACAAAATGGGCATTCTCCTTTACCTCCACAGTCCAGTCATTCTCATTAATGCTGCCCAACATGTACTCCTGATTTGTAGCGTTGTCCTGTAGCTCTTGATTAATTTCTTTTACTGTGTGGTCTTTTGTCCTTCTTTGCATACATACTGTCGCATAATGATTTTGTTTTTTACAATAATTGCATACTTTCCCATATGCTGGGCATTGGCGAGCTTGACGTTCAAAACCACATCTTTTGCACTTGAATTTTGGTGAATTTATATTTGAGTGTTTCTGTTGTACCTGAGCTTTCTTCTTGATGTAATCTACATTTGTACTTTCCTCTTCTTTTAATTGCTTTATATAACCTGTGGCGATTTCCGCTGTTTTGCACATATTCACACAATGTTCTAATGTTATGTTTGGTTCTCTGAGGAGTCTTTCCTTTAAATTTGTATCTTTTATACCTCCTATTAAGCGATCTTTTAACAAACTATCTCTTAGATTTCCAAAATTACATGGTAACGATAATTTCTTCAACTCGCACAAATATTCTGCGAACTTTTCTTCTTCCTTTTGATTTCTCTCAAAGAATAAATGTCTACTTATTGTTTCATTACTCTTTGGGAGGCAATAATCTTTTAGTACCTGAAGCACTATATCATAATTTTTCTTTTTCTGTTCAATTAGGTCGAACGTCTCAAATTTATCTTGGCCTTCTTCTCCTAACAAATGTAATATTATTGCAGCTCTTGTCTCAGTCGTTTTTTTGTGGCATTCGTTTGCCGCCATGTATATTTCGACCTGGCATAGCCAAGTCTTAAAATTTTTTGCTAGGTCTCCTTCGAGCGTCATAGTCGGTGTTGTGTTAGCCGTTATTATACTCACTGGCCTGGTGCCAACAGGAACGTTGTTTATTTCCGGCTGCGCCATGTCAATTTATGTTTTGGGTAGTGTAAATTAAACAGTTTTGTACTTATTAATACACAATCATATTTTAATTCAATGATTACAATGCTCACATCATGGCTGTCCCTAACCAAAGAGGGCGAGGCTAGTGCTGTGCTCACCAGTTACTAAATCACACAATAGTGATGTGACCTAATATGTCACATACTAGAAAGATGTATAAGAGTGCGCGCGCACTCTTACACGCGTCACAGTGCGCACTCTTATACGAATCGGCCTAACGCGAAATGACGAGTCACTAGCGACATCTCTTGAAAAACATCGTCATTTTCTCTTTAAAACTGTTTGAACAGACACTAAGTTTTGCACATAAAAAGTTTTGATTAATGTTTCCTGGGTAGTTTTCAAACTGTTTTCAACGAAAAACACAAACAAATTATATGAAGAGTAGTAAAAATCTATTGGCTTACCTAAAATCCACGTAAATAGTCTTACACAAATTATTATTCGGGAGCACAACGGCGTTCACTTCAACACCAAAATACGACTGAAGTTAGTTACAAATGTCACTCAGTACTCGACGTAGGATAGATGCGCACTCTTACCGACCGCGCACTCTTGCACCACCTTACCCTATAACCGTTTTTTGTTTTATAGAAATCATGTTCATTGAAATGAAGTGAAAAAAATTTCGAATAATTTGTTGGTGTCCAGTTGTTAGGTTTATTTATGATACGCATCCATGCATTTCTAATATCTGTATTAACAGGGAATCTAAAATATAGCAAAAAATAAATTAGGATTAAAAAAACAAATTATAGAATTTAATATAAGAGGGTCTTGCTGGCATGACGCACACATTTTTATTTATCTGTTAGGACCGGCTACTTACCGACAGATGGCGCATTATCTTATTTTAAATTCTTCTAGTTTCATGTAAAGCGATCAAAATAAACTTAAACAAGTTATTTGAGCCGAAAATTGGTCACAATAATATGCATTGATAATGATAAAAACACGTAATCGATGAGAAGTGGTTAGAATGTATCTCTTCGACAACAGATGTCTCTAGCTACAATCTGGCGACCAAACGAGAAAATGTGTTTTAAAATGAAAATATTAATTTTAGGGAAATGTTATGCCATCAATATGTTTCAGTTTTGATCCTGAACAATTTTTGCATCCAACAACCGCGCACTTCATCATTATTAAAACAATTTAACAATTAAAAAACTATTACAATGCAACAGACCCGAACGCGATGACGATTCATTCGAAACCAAGATTTATGGCACCGCCCACTGTGACGTCATGACCTAATTGAAGGCGACTGACCTATTTGCCTTGCGGCATCTCCGCTTCTTTCTGTACTCTGTGAGTATAACACTATTTTTTAAGAGTTACTTAGAGTTTGTCACAGATGGCGTTGAATTAAAGATGACGGTGTATCTAACTCATTTGAGACTAATTTTGAAAGAAAGAAAGAAAGAAAAAGTATTTATTGCGACTCGTACAGGATCATAAAACTAAACTAAACACAGTTAAAAATAAAAATAAAACAAATTGTATAAAAAAGTAACAAAAGGAAAAAAAATGAAACAAAGTCCTTTTGAATTCGGTCACTTTAGTCCAAAAAAGCCGCCGCTTACCGCTTGCATAAACTAATCAAGTCTCTATAAGAGTCCTATAGAATCAAAAGCGGATATCTGCATTTTGACTAAATAGTGGCAATGAAAGAAAAACGTTTGTACTTAATTATTTGGTATTTAATAAATAATTATTATTCCTTTAGGTATCTTTAATTATTGATACTATTAGAAAATACACAGAAAAAGACGTGAAGTCAACATCTAAGAAGTAGGTGATGAATCTTTTTTTCAGATTGCCGGTTTTGATTCTAAACATTGAAGATGGCCGTATTTGATGTTAAGCCTATTGTAAATATCCATATTTGATCCCAACTAAGTGTCAGAATGCCGTATTTGATTCTAAAAAAACTGAGGTAAACCAAGTGTTGTCAATAACATACAAAATATGTAAATTATTATATTTTAATCCGAAATATTAACGTAAATCAGTTTCAAACATAAATTAAAAGTTTTTTTTTTATGAAGTCCACTGATCTTCTATATACCTTGAAACAGAGTCAGCATTGGGTATAAATAGCTCGTCATCTGAGGTATCATGTACAGAAAAATCATTGTCATTTTCTGTGCTGCTTGCGTCAGAATCAATAATTTTTATGCGTCTTACGAAATATATTTTTTTGAGTATTATTGTTTGTTAACTATTTGAGTATAATATTTTGTTTCCCACTTAGTTCTGACATGGTCGACGTGGATGGAATTGGATTATCATATAAATTTATATTTTTTTATGTGATAAATGTAATGAATCAGATTTGTCAATTTTTTTGAGCTTCGGTTGGCTATTTCCAAATGTTTTAATACAGAAGGCACGATTTTCCGGTCTATACCTCACGTCTGATAATATTGTTATTTTTTCTTTAGTGGTTTTTCCAGTTCTACAAATCGTCTCTATTTTATTTCTGTTTTCTTTCTCTTCTTGCTCCGAATCAGATATTTCACTTAATTCTGATATTTTCGTTTTTCTCTTAATGGCTCGGTTTGTTTTATTCCGAACCGGGTTATTTTCTGTATCACTTTCTTTGTCAGATACTTTGTTTTGAACAAGTAGGTGGTTTTTAACATCTAAACATTCACAATGACCTTTCGGGAACAGGACATCACAATAAAAACAGCTCGAACATCTGAAATTAATGACATTGGCTGTCTCTGTGTTCGCAACTTGATGTAAAGTCATTGTCTGTGGTACTGGCGTCAGAGTTTCTGATATTGTGTATTTGGCAATATCAGCCTCTGAAATATCAGAACACAGTCAGAGCCTCTGAATATCATTACTGAAGTATCAGAGTCCTTGAGAATTTTAAATGCTGTTTGGGCATTTGGTATATCTGTGCCCTGTGACACATAGTCATCAAGTCTGCGTTTTATCGCGCCACCAACCCCATCAGCGGCTCCTTTCCCACGAGAAGACTCACTGAAATTCCACGTAGAGTGTGGGAATCCCAGCAATTTTGTGTATTTTGAAAACAAAAAAAAATCTTTTTTTGTTCATATTGGCTAGTAGGGCCATCAGAAATAAAATGTACAGCTGACACAGTCGGGAATTCTGTTCTAATATGGTTAAGAATAGGTTCAAGATGGGCCCGTATGGCCTCTAGACCATGTTCGTTGCCGAGCGATATAGAAGCAAATGCCTGTGGCTTGTTTCCACTTGTGTATAAGACACCGGTATGAATCGTTATCTGTGGTTTCGAAGCACCGAAGTGCATAGATTGAACTTCTATTGAAAGTTTGCACGTATAATTTTCACTAAAATCTATATGTACTGCAACTTCACTGTTTTTTAAGTTTTTGATGCACGATGAGTACAGGTGATATTGGTGTTTTATATTATAAACATGTTTTTTTAATATATTGAGTTCTTTGTTAAAAGACGGCTAAATGAATGCCCCAAGCATGAATAGTAACCTCACATTAATTCGAAATATTTAAATATTCATTCATGAATTGTCAAGCGTTTAATAATTTCCTAGAACTTTCGTGAACTGTCAAACATAAAAAAAGTATCTTAGTTTATTTTTTGATTGACATGACAACTTCAAGGGGATATAATACAGTACTGCAAACTAGTGAGGGGTCATATCTGAGACTGTATTACCCATCACTTTAAATAACTGTACATTGAAAATTGTTAGCACCTTTCAGTATCTTGGACATATTTTGAATGAAAAGTTAACGGATGACAATGATTTGGAGCGGCAAAGAAGGGGCATTGCTTGTAGAAGCAACATGCTTGCAAGACGATTTGCACACTGTTCCAAGCAAGTAAAAGCAACACTTTTCGAGGCCTACTGCCAGGCGTTCTACACCAGCCAACTTTGGTACCAGTACACAAAGAGAGCTTACAACTCACTTCGTGTACAGTACAACAATGCGTTTCGGGCCATGTTTAACCTCCGTTGGCGGTGTAACGCATCTGGTATGTTCTTTGAAAACCGAGTGGGTGACTTCTTTTTCGTGCTAAGAAGGGCGGGAGCTTCATTTCGAACACGATTGTTGAAATGTAAAAATAATATTGTAAATACTGTATTCCGCACAATTTTCGTGACTAGAACCGAATTGTTCAATCTGAGCGTTGACTATGCTGTAACCAAGTGACAAATTAATTTAATTAATAATAATTTTGTAATTTTGTAACGCATAATTTAATTATAATTTAAGAAATATATTTGTAACCTTTAAGAACTAAAATTGTAAAAATAACTTTAACTTTATACCTTAATTTTAATTTGAATACCTTATCCTTATGCTTATTTATTTATGACATGTAGTCACTATAGGTGAAATGTATGTAATTATGTTTACAATGCCTGAAAATAAAATGATTTATTATTATTATTATTATATCGCTGTTCCAGAATGTCAAATCGAAACTGTCCCTATATCGATTTTTGATAACAGGTATCAAAAAACTTAGGTGAAGTGAGCGTGGAGTGAGCAGTCATTCCAAATAATGCTAGGGATTGACACTACTGACAACTCACATCAAGCTCACTTCACTTCAGTTTTCACGGTGAGATTTTTACAGAATCGACCGGCTGATCCATTTAATTAAACGTGGGACATCGAATATGTAGTAATTTTTTTTACCGTTAAATAAAAAGTAAGACTTCTCAGCTGTGACCTTTTTTACTTGTTTAGCATAGTTATCGAAGTTTGATCCCTGATCATATAAAATAGCTTTAACTTCTATCCCTATGTTTGAAAGTTTCAAAATAACTTCATCCAAACATTGTTCCACTAAAACCAGTTAATCATTGAACTCGCAAACATTCGAAAACGATTGAACTCTGACCTTGAACGCGGAGCGCGATTAGTCACACAATGAATTTTAAAAATCAAAACAAGATGAACTACGTAAATAATAACAAACAAGTAAAAACTGGTTTGTGTCTCATCGTTCGACCACTCCTTCGCCTTTCACTTTCGCACACATCCTTTTCTTCACATAGCACAACAATAATTTCATTCGACCCGTACAAATATCAACTCCCTGTAAAAAAATTTAGAGTTCAAATTTGTTTGCATGATATTTCAACGGACGAATACCTAACCAACAGACGTAGACTACCAGTCTACGTTCTCGTCTCGCCCTTCTCGCCGTCGCGTCGTCGCGTCGCGCCTCGTCCGTCGTCGCCTTGCGAGTAGCGTTGAAAATGCCGAAAATAACAATTTGTTTTTTTTTTTCACGAAAAAAAAACAAATTGTGGTTTTTTACGTTTTTTTCGCATGTTACATAGAAAAATTAACGGAAGGTATCCTTTGGAAAGAAACAGGATTCTTTCGAATGTTTCGCTTAATGTTTTGAAAAGTTGAAAAAAAACAAGTTTTATTGAAATTGAAATATATTTTAATAGGTGAAATACACAACAAAAAAGAATAGAAAACATACGGGAGGTGAATACAAATACGTAAAAAATAATATCCATCTAGCTCTCCTCGGCCACAATCCAAATTTCACTGTCCGAAGAATCGTCAGCTTCACCAGCTCGAATTTGAAAGCTTCTTTTTTAGCTTGCATTAAATGTAAATTTGATCGAACGTAAACAAGTTTATTAAGTCGCTCTGGCGAGGCATTATGAAGTAAGCAATATCACACAACGCACAATTGCACTATTTGCATTCGATATTTAAGATAACAAACTGCAACGGAACTAGCACGTAAATTGATAAAACTATTTATGCAAGTGACAGCTCAAATACTAGATGCACAACAGTGGGGGCGGGCGCGCTTAGCTCGCCGATATATTTTTTCATTCTACCCTCCATTTTATTAGTACGTATTATTATGGAAAGAGATAAAGCATAGAATATCTTAAGTTAAATATACTAAGAACGGATTTGAATAAAAAAAACATGAAAGTTTCCCGTTTCTTTCATATTTTTCGGTTTTTTTCGGTTTTATTGAAAAAAAACATGAAATACATAAGTACTGACAAATTTTCTTGAAACTTTCGAATGAAACAATGAAAAAAACAACGGAATTGGAAAGAAACGGGAATTTTTCCTGCTTTTTTCAACGCTAGTTGCGAGTTTAGCCGTCTGAGGCGTCTACGGATTCGACATCACATCATAGCTTAATTCATTGCGAATGCCTATGGATACATTTAAGCTGATAACGTAATTAATCTACGCGAAGTAAATACTTAAATGAAAAAAGGCATTTGACCCGCTATGCGCCGTGCATAGGGGTAAAGTGGGGTCTCCTATGGGGCATTGTGGGGTGGTCATAATAAACACAACTTCCAAACGAAATAGTTTTACTCCTTAGTATCATAACGACAGTTTAAAAATAAAAATAACTATAAAAATTTAGCATAACAAATTCAGTACAAATCACAATAAACTTCTCTTTCTTTTTGTAAGTTAAAGAAATCAGAGATCACACAAAAAACTTTAACTCACTAAACACGTTTCTTTAATCTTTTATAAAACTAAAACATTAAAAAAAGGAAATACAGAACTTTGGTACAGCCGATCGATTCTGTAAAAATCTCACCGTGAAAAGTTAGGTGAAGTGAGCTGTCAATAGTGCCAATCCCTTAGCATTATTTGGAATGACAGCTCACTCCACGCTCACTTCACCTAAGTTTTCACGGTGAGATGGTTACAGAATCGCACTGCAGTTACGTAATGAATTACGGTTAGTTATAAACATCTCCTAAAACTTCAATCAAGATAACAAAAAATTAACGGTAACTAACCGTATACCTACATCTTTATGTGTCCTAACCTAAACATTTTGGCTTTCAAAAAATCATTTTTAATCATTTGAATCTTTTACAAAATTAGTTTTCAATGCACAATGCACATAAATGAGTAGACTCTTCATCTTTTTCATCCTCTTCAGCACAAGAGTAGTGTGCCCATCGAGAACATTTTAGACAACGTATCCATCCCTCGGTTGACTCTGACCACAAGGAACCACAATAGATGCATTCAGCATCTTCAGCATCAGCATCTTCAGCATCAACATCTTCAGCATCAGCATCTTCTGCAGAGCTTTTGCTGCCTTTCTTTTTGACAACCTTTCTCTTCTTCTGTTTGTTGGATTTCAATTTCAATTCTTTAGCTACCCTCTTTTTCTGTTCTTTGAATTCTGCGGCCTTTTTTATGGCTAGGAGCTCGTTTTTGTACGGTGATTCTGTGATGATTGCTGTTTTCCCTCGTTGCTTACTAACTCTTTTGCTTGTTCTGTTTTCCTTAGGCACTGGCATTATTTGTTCTGGAGTTATTGCAAAACTCAAGAACAACCAGGTTGTAGAGAAGGTTGCCTAGGTGGGGTTTGTATATTCCTATCCTGTTGTGGTATTTGCGATGGTGGTGTCTTGTTACCGGTCAAAATTTCTTGGAGTGGTTGTCTGGGTGGCGTCTTGGCACCAGGGTCGCCTGTTGGGGTTTCTTGTTTCACTGGAGTGTTGTCTCTCTGCGAAATGGCTTCGTTAACTAAAGGCACCTCAGCAGGCTCAGGATTGTCTGTAGTGTCCGCGGGTGCAAAATCTGCGTCAGTGAAAACATCCTTGTTTAAGGGCCGTATAGCTCTGAATGCATTAATAGCAGTCGTCCTTGTTGCTGCAGATACAAATGCTTTTCCGAATAGTCCAGCTGTCTGAAATTGGGTCACCACACGTCCGGGATGGCACCGCAACCAATTTTTCATTTCCCTGGAATAATATGTGCTTATAGGTTTCATGAATCCAACATCCAGTGGTTGGAGTCGGTGTGTGCAGTGAGGTGGAAAGCACAATAAAATAAGACCATTTTCGCGAGCCAAATCAATGACCTCCAGAGATTTAACGCGTGTTGCATGACCGTCTAGCAATAAAAGTACTGGATTATTTTTGGTACAATGCGACCAATCAATGAATCTCTTAATCCAGAGGACAAACAACGGACCCTGACATTCTACCCAAGACCCAGCTGGTGCCTCATCAAGCAACTCCGGTTTCATACGCTTCCTTGGAAATATGAACATTGGCGGCATATAGTTGCCAACTGCGCTGAAGCAGAGAATTGTGGTCATTAGTTTTCCCCTTTCTGCGGAGGTCAGTGCTCCTACCTGCCTTTTGCCACAGGTAGCAAGGACTTTAGATTGACTTTTGCGCACTGTGGACACACCTGTCTCGTCAACATTGAAAATTCTTTGCGGAGTAAGCTTATGTTCATCCTTTTCTAAAAGTTGAAAAAAACTTTCAACGGCTACTCTATTGAAACCCATAGCTCTAGCTACTGATGTTGGTTCAGGTTTTCTGTAGCTAATATCTGGATGTCTTTTAAGGAATCCTTTTAACCAATCTATACCAGCCAAACCACTCTCTGAATCAAATTTATGAGGAATTCCATCCGATCGATTCTGTAAAAATCTCGCCTTGAAAAGTTAGGTGAAGTGAGCTTAGAGTGAGCTGTCAATAGTGTCAATCCCTAGCATTAGTTGGAATGACAGCTCACTCCACGCTCACTTCACCTAGGTTTTCACGGTGATATGGTTACAGAATCGCACCGCAGCTAGGCGCCTTTGTCCACTTTGGTAACTTAAGTTACGTAACCAGTTACAAGAGAAGATTTTTCTTTCGCTGTTTGGTAACTAGTTGTGAGAGAAGAATTATTTTTCCATATTCGTAGATCAAATTATTTCCATTTTTGTAACCAACCAGTTACAATAGAATAATTTTCTTTCTGTTTGGTTGTTGTGAGAGAATTATTTTTTAATTCGATTTTTTTTCTTGCACGAAGTGTTTTTCCGAGGATCTATCCCTACTGCTTTTTATGTACAAATGCAAAAACTTTTAAAACATTTATTAAAAAGATAACATTAGTATTTTACCCACTCTTACTCTACTCTACTCTTAATTTTAATCGTAAAAGGAGCAACTCTTATTTTACTCTACTATTAATTTAAAACATAAAAGGAGCAATTAGCTCCAAACAATGTCCGACTGTTATTTCTTTATTGCTCTATTGTTGCATTTATTTCAGTGTCAATTTCATCATAATCGTTGTTTTTCCGATGTTTAGCTGCCGAATTAATTGATTTAATTTTTGTTTCCTTCACTAGAATGTCCAACACTTTTACGAGGGATGGGTTTTTATTTCCCACAAAACGATTAATTCTAGAATGCCATCCTTCTAAATGGTTATTACTTCTTAACTCTTCTCCTTCACAAGACCAGATCTTAATAAAATTTAAATCTTGCAGCCAATAACAATCGAAGTATGAGTTAAATTTTGCTATTGGATCAGTTTTGGGCGATCTCTTCATGGCATAACTGTAACCAGAGCTAAGATATTTCGTAGGCAATCGGGCCAAACCTGCACATCGCGCAACATGCCGCTTCTGAACTCTTGACTTGATTCCCAGGTGTTTCGCTTTTTGGGAAAGTTAAAAGTTACGTTTTTTAAAAAGGCTGCTACAAAAGTGGTAAAAACAACCTTTTATTTGTGTATCTGGATATGCTTCCTGGATGGCGTTTATAGCTGATTTTTGAAAATCGACTAGCATTTACGTTGGTTTCCAGGAAGGGAATTTAGCTTTGATTATGTCAAATAGGATTAGGTTTTTTGTTTTTGTCTTGGAGGAAGGCAAAGAACAATGGTACTATTGTTTTGGTAATAGTATTGTAGCCGTGAATGCTACATAATTGATTGAATGGAGGTGGACATACCTTAAACGTACCACCGAGTAAAAAAAATACAAAATTACTTAATGACATATCTATCTTAGGATGGCAGAAAACTAAAATTCTAATGTCATCTATGTAGTCAGCCAATAAAAAATTCTCAAATATTTTGGGTATTTCTACATCTTTTGGCTGTTGATAGTGTAGTTTGGCCACATTCAAATGTTTGTTGCGAGCATTATACAAACCGCTCTTAATACTGCCGAATGTGGGCAGATTCGAAATGTGTGCACCGCTATCCTTAAGTTCACACACTACTTGCTCATATTGTTTTTGAATCGGTTCATAATTGTTACAAATTTGTTTTTTTAAGTCATCAAACCTTTTTGAAATTTGGCATTTGGCAAAATTTTGGTGGCAGTCGGGGTTGTGAGGTTTTTCTTTAACAACGGTGTCTTCACGGCTCGTTAACTCCCTTTGCAACTTGATTTGTTGCATAGCCAAAATGTATTGCCATTGACATACCTTTTCCGTAAATGGTATTCGCGTCCGACATATATCAGTTTCATGCCACCTCTTTTAGTTGGCAAAAAATCCATAGCTTTCTCCATGTTCCGTTTAAATAATAAGTATTATAACAAAATTAACAATATTAATTATTTATTTATTGTCCGTTTGACGACAAGATTGGTTGCCATAATTAACTCATCACAATGTTCATGTTCTTTCTCCAGAATTAGCTTACTGACAGGTTATTGTTATTATTATTTATTTTACTTCGATGGTCCTAGTTTTTCATCTGTGACTTCAAGTGACAGCTATGTGACCAGAACCCAGCTATGCATAAATATGTAAGCTGTCACGCCCTTTATGCCTGGAGGCCTTTATTTAGGTAGTACGTAAGTTTTTTTTTACATTTTAATTATTTTTCAGCTTGAGAACGTATAGTTTTTATTATATTTGTTGGTATATTGGCGTGGCTAGCTGACATATTGTCATAAGTAATTTAGTTTTATGTTATGTGCCTTGTAATGTTAATTAATTAACGCCTAGTATTGTATAGTATCAAGTATTTTATAACTGAACAGACAGCTGTGCTGCTGGGGAGTTTGTTGCGCCACTTCTTCTTCCCAGCGATAGCACTAGGAAGTGGTGAAGGGCGGGCGTTTTTGGGGGACTGTCGTTTGTAATTTTGACGTTCGAAAAGTGCTGATTCTCAGCCTAATTTGAATAAATGACTTGATTGAATTTGATTTTGACACACCACCAATCATCTATGACTTATTATTATTTTTCGTTACAAGTGGCCAGTGACTAACAAAGAGGTTTCAAGTATGTGACTCATCCACATTCATAACATTGGAGGAAATAGGACTTTGTCCTTATTTCTTCAGTATTCATAACTAACAAAAATTTACAATAATGGAAAAATAATTCTACTTTCACAACTAGTTACTAAACAACGAAAGAAAAATCTTCCATTGTAACTGGTTACAAAAAGTTACAGATATGGAAAAATAATTCTTCTCTCACAACTAGTTACCAAACAACGAAAGAAAAATCTTCTCTTGTAACTGTTTACGTAACTAGTTACCTAAGTGGACGAAGGCGTCCAGGCCTAGGTTACCTCCTTTTACGAAGCAGTAATGCTCGCAAAGGAGGAGGCGGAGCGCGTGAGGGAGAGGCAATCTCTGCGCCCTCACGCTAGGGGCGTGAGGGCGCCGCCGCAGGAGACGCCCTGGACGGGAGTCAACAGCCGACTCCCGGCCACCGTAGGCGCGGGCTTGCGGGCGGCGAGCAATGGGCAGCTTGCGGCCCGGTAAGGACCAGGCCCGGGTCGACGGCGCGTTGTGTTCCACGTGCGCCTCAAAGAGATGTCAGCACGAACTGACGGGGTCCGCTAGGTCCGATGCCGCTAGGGCTGCGGGTTGTTCGAAAGAGATATCGTGGCCCCTGGCACAGGCAACTGAAGGAACACGGGTGGGCTTAAGTCAGTAAAATTCTGACACGCCCTTCCGCTCAACCCAGAGCGGGAGAGGTCATTTGATGATTTCCCACTCAAAAACTAACTAACTTAATTTTTTCTTTTTGTTATAACTAATCTATAAGTTGGTTTTGGTTTTATAACTATAATTGCACATGCAAATTTTATACTTAATATTATTAAGAAAATTTTGTGTATTTTATTTCTTCACACCTGGCAACGTATCCTCAAAGACACTTACACATAAGGTCAAAGTTTTTTGCTAAGCTGGCAATTTATCTTCTAAGATACATGTAGAATCTCATTATCTAGGTTCATAATTAACATAATAATCGATTTTTTTTTTTTTTTGCCAAGAATTTAACATTTTCAATTGCAATAATGTGCTGAGATCAGTAATAAACCTTAATTATAAAAAACAGTTATAAAATATGTCAATTAAATGTATTCATAATATGTTAATCTCATATTGTGTAAATGTTACAATAAACTATATTCTAGCACCGTGCATATACAGCAACCAATGCCAAAACAAAAACCAGCAACCTCAAGGCATATACAGCCCTCTAAGGTCACTGCGACCAACCACAACCACTATATTCTAGCACCGCGCATTTACAGCTACCAATGCTAAAATAAAAACCAGCAACCTCAAGGCATATACAGCCCTCTAAGGTCACTGCGACCAACAACAACCACTATATTCTAGCACCGTGCATATACAGCAACCAATGCCAAAACAAAAACCAGCAACCTCAAGGCATATACAGCCCTCTAAGGTCACTGCGACCAACCACAACCACTATATTCTAGCACCGCGCATTTACAGCTACCAATGCTAAAATAAAAACCAGCAACCTCAAGGCATATACAGCCCTCTAAGGTCACTGCGACCAACCACAACGACTATATTCTAGCACCGTGCATATACAGCTACCAATGCTAAAATAAAAACCAGCAACCTCAAGGCATATACAGCCCTCTAAGGTCACTGCTACCAACCACAACGACTAAATTTAAATTTTAGTTTAAATATAAATATTCCTTGCCACATGGTGATTCAAAATCCTTAATATGCCATGTGCCAAGGTTTTGAACCGGAAGCGCAAGCTAGAGTGGGCTGTCCAACAGTATCCTTGCCGAAGACATCACCACTAATAACTGCCTCTCTGCCATGTACCAAGAAGATCGGGGTACAATTAGTAAGTTTAGAGCACGGACCAGTACTTCATATTAAAAAAAAAAAAATTAAAATTAAAAAAAATAAACCGATCTGAAGTTAAAACTGGCTGTCACAATTTACAATATTATTATTATTTTTATATTTATAATTTACAATCTCGAGTAATATGTAAATATTATAATTAGCAGTCAATATAATAAGCAGCCTGTATAAAATGGTAAAGTGTAAAAATTGTAAACATTGTTAAAATTATATAAGGTGTAAAAAGTGTAAAAATTGTAAACATTGTAAAAATTGTATATAGTGTAAAAATTGTATAAAGTACATAAAAGTGTATAAAACAGTACAAACATAAAACAAAGGATTCCACGCGACGGTTTTTTCTTAATAATTAGAATAACTGGAAGGCTTTAGAAACAGCAATCTGGGTTGTAAGGTACAGCAAAAGACGTAACCTCTATCTCCAACTAATACACACACGTTGGTCGCCACTGTTGAAATATTGATTCTAGGTAAGGCTTCAACAATTCCAGATTCCCCGGACTATCTCCAGACGTCCACTTTTGTATGTCTTGTTCTATCATCTCTTTGGTCCACGGTGATTTGGAACCCAACATGTCCATATGCATTAGAAAACAATAAGCTGGTCCGTCACTAAAGACCTTGGGGAAAGCCCACTTCGATATACGCTTCAGATGTTTACGTAGGTAGTCATCATACACTGAGCGGTTCACTTTGCTTGGCACCTGGCTAAAAAGCCAGCGGAACCTTTTTTCCAAGTATGAGTATAATTTGAGCAGAGTATTTGCCACAAGGCTCTGTCCACTTGCTGCAGTTAATGTGTAATGTAAGTATAGCCCTGAGGTGAAAGAAGACCCCTTGATAGGAAACCACTGTGGCACTTTAACCGAAAAGCGAACCAATACGTCTAAGTTTTGAATGTTGGGTAGAAAGTCCAAGTCTATTTCCTCAAAAACAGAGTAGAAATCATCATCCAATTCCAGAGTGTACTGAGTCGCTCCCCGGTCAAATAGCATCCCGTTCATACATTTGTTATGTTCCCTGCGCCCCTCTCTTCTGCTGGACAGCCAGGTGCCGTTGGGGGCACTAACGTGAGAACCGAGCCTTGGAACACCAGTGGGTGAAGTTCTCTTGGCGCCTGTTTGGTCCCACGTAAAGCCGAGCCATTTGTTATTTGGCGTGTGCCCCGGGTCGGCTCCTGCTGCTTCTTCGCCAATCAAGCCGTTGGATGGTCTGGAACCACCCCCTTCTGGGGTTCCTCCTGCGGTGAGGGGACAGTCATGATCGATACTGGCAGCACCGTCAGTCCATCTTTCTGGGGGAGTTGGCCCGATGAGCTGGCGGGCGCCTGTGGCTGTAAAAAAATCGCTGTTTGGCGGGTCAGGATATTGCAATGGTGACACGTCCCATGTAGGGAGTTCTCTTCTCATAGCGAATTTATTTATTATCATCACTCTACCTGGTCCGCTCACGTGTCTGTAGCGGTTATTGATGGACACGGTACACAGGTTTGACATCATCCCTGCCAATGCCGGATGCACCAGTTCGGTAGAACAAGACACGACTTGCCAGTCCTCAACTGATAGAGGTATATTAAATGGAACGGCGTTGCAGTACCCCATAAAAGAAATCGGCAAGTAAGCTGAGAATGAGTCTTGCGTGGTGCCCAGCCAAGATACAGAATGTGTGTTGTCCCCGTTGATCAGTAAATGTGGACTTTCCACGGCCGCATTTATGACCCCTTCGGCCAGGTGGTATTCCCCTTTCATATCTATTCCAAATTGGTGCGCCCACTGCAAAAATGATGGGTATGGTAGGCACACATGGCTACCCCACATCTCATTGCCGGGCTGGATGCCCTGATACAAGAGAATTTCACCTCTGATTGTTTGGTTCCCGTTAATCAACCGCAACATAAAAGTATCAACATTAGCTGACAAAACCATGCCGTGGGTCATGTCAGACACCCACTTGTGCACTGGTGTTTGGGAAAACGGGTCGTCATTAATGCCTATGCCCGACCAGGAACGCCTGGAGAGGTCACTCTTTGTTAGTGCGATGCCCAGTGACAAAGTCAATGCCACTCCTTGCATGGTCAATACGTTAGCCACACCATTTGAGTTTCTAAATTTGTAAGAGAAATCATCTTTTAGTATCATCCCCATCCCAGTCAAGATTCTATAAGCAGAGTTTGCAGTATTACATTGATATTGTGGGTTATGCAGGTCAGGGTAATTGTGTTGCCAATACGTTGCTGTGCCCACATAGTTGTTCTCAACCATCACCTCAGCAGAGGCTAGGGTCGAGTAGTTCTGGGCATGTTGTTGTATCGGTGAGGTAGAGGAGAAGGAGAAACCGTGCAACAACCTACGGAGCCTTGCACAAACTTCAGCCTCTGTGCCTTCGTTCAAGTTAGACGCAGTGTGGTATGGATGGCGAGGATTGAAATTGTGTGGTCCCACAGTCCAACCACCGCCCAGTTCGTCTTCGTACCTCCCTTGTTCGTCCCCGTGTAATTGAGGAGACTCTGGAACATAAGAGGACAGTTCCGCAGCGAGTGATACAGCCAGTTGGAAAGCCATTGAATGACAGAAGTTGCTTTCCATAAATTGCAATGCTTTAACCATGTTCTGACAAGATGGAAAATAATTAGCTGCGGTTAGTCTGTCATACATCGCAGCTTGCACGTTCACCCATGCCTGTGCGAAAGGCGTCTGCCCGGTAGCTATACGGATACCTCTATATACGGGTATCGGTGCAACCCCTTCTATTGTGATCGTAGTCGCCTGGGCATATGTGTTCTCGTCCACCAACACCAACACCAGCTTGTTAGGTCCAGGTATATGCACTTGGTGCGCGGCCGGCATTCCAGTAAACTTCATGTCCGCCGGTAGACCATCCGTTGCGTGTGAAGCGTGAGACAAGAAGCTAAGCTTCCCCGCCCACACTGCAGTGGTTGTGAAACACATGATGAACTCCAGTATCCATGGGTTTCCCAACATGTCAGAACTAATGGGTATCGCGGCCCAATCCGTGTCCATACCAGACAGCGATATCCCGTTCACTCCTTCAGCTGACATCCCTGGATCGTGGGAAACAATACAACAAGCCCCTTAGAGCGGGAGCTGTGTCCACATATGAAGCGTTATAGGTGGAGACGTAAGCCGCTACCTCCTGTATTGAAGACATGTCCCTCGCCAACACACCTCTAGCGGAGCTTAGATAAGGCTGTGTCGCAGCGCGGTCACCCGAAGAAGCATAAGACTCCAATGCTACAAGCCCTGGGCTTTTATTGGGGCTTCGTTTATTATAACCTTTGAATGCCATGGCCACGGTCCTCACTTCTCTCACAGGGACAACGAGTGCCGAGTTCTTCTTGGCAGGTGGTGTGGCGGCTGCAACAACGGGTTCCCGATCGGATGGTGCTGAGTGGACTGGGGTCATGGGAGCGCCAATACCACTGGGACCTGGGATAGCTCCCCTAGTTGGAGTGTCGCGTGTCTCTCCGGTGTCTGAGTCACCAGGCAAGTCAGTGGGAGGCTGGTCGACCGTTCTCCCATCGTCGAAGGCTGCAGCTATGGACGTAGCGGTGGCGTCTGACAATATTGCGCTGCGCGTTTGGTATCTTCTGGGCAATCGTTCAAAAACGGCTGCCTGGGTAGTTATATACATATTCTGCCCCCTAAGTAATCTGCGCCGAGTCACAACGTTTATACTGCGCATCTTAGCAACCACCTGGTTTAGGGCCCCGTCTATAAGAAATGAGATACCAGGTTCGGAGCGCTGTCTCACCAGGGGGCCCGCAGCCACGTTTCGGGTATAAGCGACGGATGTAGGGTAGTGATGACACTGTGTGTTCCATGTGGTAATCGCGACCTCGCGATTACTCCCTCTAAAAGTCGTTATGTCCTGACATGTTGGCACGTCTCCCAGCCTGGAAACGGCGGATCCAGACATAGGAAGAGGTGCCTGAAAAGTAGATTTAAACAGGTCTGCGGCCTGCTCATTCACCTTAAAACTATATGAATATGCCATAGTGTTGATTAACAACCAGTCACCGTTGCTTCACAAATTTTCCTTAACATAGCTGATTCTTGTTGTGATAACTGCACCACTCGCAGCTCGTTCCTAATAATAGATATTATCATCAATATGATTGCCAGCACTACGAGGGCCAGCACAATAATGAGAGTCCTGGCCTTTGGAGTGATCCTATCGACCAGGTTGTCACTCGACCCTGACGGGGAGTCCATTGTACGTTTTGCACGTTATAATGCAACGCGGTTGTCGTGTCCTTGGTAAGATTGGGTATTTTTAAAACCTTCCCTCGACCTTATTTTAAAAAAAACACACAAGTTTACGAATCCTCGTCCTTGCTCTAAAAGATGCTTGTTAGCAATTGATATGTTCTCACATGCAACGGTTGCCTCATTAGGTCCTCTCTGCCCCAACCTTATAACCATTTTACCCGGAATGGGGGAGATTTTCGGAATGCTCCGTCTAGTTCCGGTTTGTGATCGATGACAGAGTTATTGAAGGGAAATGGGGTCTTTCGACCATTAATCACGCTTGAGTGACAATACAAATCTTGTTTAGTGTTTTAAAAGGTAAGGATTTTGTTGTAATGGTGTTAAGAAGTGGTCTGTGGGCTCTTCCCTGGTTGTTAAAAGGATATTGTCGTGATTATTGGATATTTATTACAGGATTCCAAACTGCGTTCACGCAGACGACTATACAGCCAGCCGCGGGAGTCTGCATTTACGGATTAATCCCTGGATCAATTGTAAGTGTTTCGCCGCTAACTATTTGCCCTATATTCCTCCGTGTTTGCTTCGGTATTAAAGTATTGTTCTAGGCAACAAGCCTTTGTTGTGGAGTTGAGGAACGCCACGTGGGTAATCCTTATTCCCATTTGAAGCCATGTTAACCGGCTAATGTTTTAGCCTTCTAGATTTGAAAGCTCGGTCACCCCTTGGAAAGTAAATTAGTTTCCCTTTATATTATTCGGTCTCCGTATTGTCATTCCCAGGAAAGGCACCTCAGGAGACTCGTCTCGCCGCCAGGATCTAGAGGAGCTCTGGGACCTGGACGCGAGACCCGTTCCTCGAGTTTGCTCGAAGCCCCTTGCAGAGACGGCTGTGCACAATTATTTTTCGCGGCCTCCTACGGTAAGCCGACATAAGCCCAACGGGCAGGTAGATTAATAAAGCAACAAATGAGCAATCTCAAACACTGTATATTTATATAAGTTGAATTTACACAATAAAAAGTGTACCTTACAAAACTACTTAAAGTACCTTAACGTTACAAAATTAAGTAGGAGTCTATTATTCTATTTCAATAATGCCAGCCAGCTAAAATTCCAGTATAAAGAGCTAGGGTCGTGGGGAGTTGGAGATAAACCCAGTACTGTACCGTTTTAAAAGTTTAACTTAAACCATATGTATTTCAAAATTTAAGGTATAACCTTCCAGTTATTTAAACGTTATTCTATTATATTAAATGGGCGCCAGGGACCTTAAGAGTCCCGGATCCCAGAGCCGACGAAGGGGTCCATAATATTTCTTGAGGAACTATTCAGGTCAAACTCGAGATCCGGAAGTTTCAGAGCCTTGGTCGCTGAGTTCTGATTCACTCTCTTCTTCGTCTTCACTTAGTAATTCCTCGAGTAGGTACCTATTGCACTTTGAGGTAACCGTCTACGACTCATTTTATATAAAAAAAATCGATAATATTGAATGATGGCCGAAGAACTACTACGAGCGTGAACGAGGGTATGTCGCGTTGAGCGTCGCGCGTAACCTTTTCGACGACTGGCGCGTGTAGTCTTTTCGACGACTGCACCGGGACTAAAACAATTGCGATCTGTGGAGTGGGGGGAGCGCCCCGAGCGACGGTTTATTCTTTATTTTACTCCCAATGATATAGCGACAGGCTACTAGAAATGAGGAATAAATTTGATGGGTAATAATAATAATATGAACGAAAATGTACTAAGCGCGGTCGATTCGACTACGCGCGCCCGCTTGAAGGTTAAGCATAGCCTTTGCTTACACTTACTGCAGATTATATCAATTTATTTTTTATGCATAACTTGCAGCGCTTTCCGAAGTCTGGCCAGTGTCCTACGCCATCATGGCGTACACTGTCATCGGTTCGACCGAAAACTCTGGCTCTAGTTTTTATTTTTTTTATTTTTTTATTATTGGCAATGGGCTCACTCTTGACCTCAATCCATCATCATCATCTCAATCAATCATATGTTAATGCAAATATCTAGCATTTGGGAAAATATGGGTGTGTACTAACGTCTGCTTTTATATGTGGCCCGGTATAGAGCTACTAGCATATCCGAAAGATCCACACCACCCATGTGGCTGTTATAATGTTTGATAAGCTGAGGGCACTCGACGTCAATTTTTGCCTTGTAATGTTTACTGTAGCGCTTTATCTTGTCTACAGGATAAGCATTAGCATACGTACTGACTAAAGTGACCACCTTGTTGTCGAACCATTTTACTACCGCTAACTTGTTTTTGTTATCAACTAACTGTATGACCCCCTTCCTCTTTTCTTCAAAGCTTTATCACTTGTAAGTAATTTCTCACAACCTTTTAGCCTATTTTGGCGTATAGTTCCAAGACTAAAAATGCCGTAGTGGTTTCTCAGATGCGTCGCCAAATCTAAAGTAGAAAAATAAGTATCGAAGTATACGACACACGCTCTTGTCTGAATAGTTTTACACAGAGCGACTACTACTTTGGCCCCTAAGGCTAAATTTTCTTCATCTTCAAAAAAAGAAAATTTCGAAATGTGTCTTCACCTGCATAAGTAGGAAATCGTACACGATTCCCGACACACCTGCACCCTAATTGCGTAAGACACGATCAATCGTAATCTGACTCATTTTAAAGCAAATTGCTAATCCATTGCTTCATAGTTCGAAAAATTTGCCTGCTCAACACGTCACGTAAATAACGCAATGAATGTTGTTGAACTGTCAAAATGAAACCGATTCCGATTGATTGTGTGTTACGCAATTAGGCTGCTGCACGAACGAAATTTTTAAAACCCTATTTATTGGGTTTCATAGGATTGTACTGTTTTCGATTAATTCCTAGTGTGGGGCAACGTTTTTAAAAAAATGAAAAAAAAAGAAAAGAAGAAGAAGATTACCTGCCTTATTACCTTTATATGGTATAGTCTTTTCATCTATACTGTATCTCATCTCCTCTTCAGTAGCTAAACAGTTACGTCTCACCTTTTCTACAAAAGGCCGCATTTTGTAAAATCGATCTGTATCAGGGAATGAGTTATCGACAAAATGTAGATGCCTTCGTAGGGATTGAAACCTTTTTAACGACATAATATCATAAATGCCTGAATATCGCAACTCAGTGGACCAGTAGTCTAGGTAACATGGCATGTCTACAACGCCTATAAGTATGAGTATCGATATAAAATCTTTCAGCTCATCTTCTGTCATGATTGGCCAGTATTTTAAACAGAATATAAGTTCGTATTATTCACAATATCTTCATAAATGTCTGCAGAAAAATATTTATTGAAATATCCTAAGGCTGAATCTTCAGTAGGCATGGGAAATACAAATTCACTGTCGGTTATTTCAGCTTTGTGTTTAAACTGGTTTCTCTTCCAATTGTTATTGGTAGGTACTCTAGTTTTACGCTTCTTGGGTTTAATTTTGCAGGCAACTACTTGTTTTCTCTTGGACCTGGTTTTCACTACACTTGGTCCAGGTGATGATATCTTGTACAGACGGTATAGAATAGATTGATGACAGTTGGAATAATATCAAAGTTTACCAGGCTTGTGGATGGCAGTACTTGTCTCATAAATTAGATCAACCTTTTTTCAGATTATCTAAAGTACATACATCGTTTATGGGGTACTGTGTTAAATGTTACAACAAAATACCTTGTGAAATATTGCAATTAAATGAAAGAATTTAAAACTTATATTAAAATTACACTTTGTAAGCAAGAATATTACAAATTCCTCCTCCTCCTTCTCTTCCTCCTTTCCTACAATGGAGAGTCACTATGTGCGAAAGGAATCAAAAAGGCATTACCTAGACTCCAAACTGACAATTCCAAAAATGCATGCGCTGTATACAGAAATGCATAAAGATGCTTTTTTTTTTTTTTTTTTTTTTTTTTTTTTTTTTTTTTTTTTTTTTTTTTTTTTTTTTTTTTCCTGTGGCAACACTACAGCTAACAGCTGATTTGAATTTGTTCTTGCTATTTTAATCTTAAAAATTATAATTTATATGTTTTTAAAGCCCATTTCCAATCACTCATCAAGTGAATGGGATAATAATCTCTTTTTGTATTAGATTCACATAGCAAATGCAAAATAGGTGTAAAATTGTTATTGTGAAACAGTGACAGTTACCGGCTCAAGTGAATTTTGCATTGTCATCTTGTTAACAGGTACAATACTTAATATTTTACTTGCTTTTAATTTGTTTGCGTTCTATAATTAAACCACACATTACATTGTTCACTTGTAATACGGCTACTTATTGATGCCAATGAACTTTGAACGTAAACATAACCTTAATTTGGTTTGGTGACAGAACTTCTTACTTTATATAAATTTCATTTTTCCTCTACACTAATCCCCTTTCAAACTGCTGTCTCAACTAGCAACATACTCTCTTTTCAAACTGCTGTCTCAACTAGCTACCTACTCTCTCTTCTAAATTGTCTTCTCTTCCTTCGTCATGATTATGACTCGCAGTGCCCGTGCTCGCCTCGAAGAGTCCAAACTCAGTGAGGCTTTGAGCCTATTAAAGGCTTCAAGGGAGTCCTGTGACCAACTAATTAAGGAAATGGATGACAATGAAAGAGTGCTCTTTGATGCCAATGAAATGAATAGGAAGTTGAAAAATGAAATGGCTCAGTTATATATTCAATACACTGATGCCATAGAAGCCCGGGATAGGCTCCAGGTTATTGTGGACGGGTTCAGCCAATGTAGCATAGAGTATGAACAAGCTCTTAGTCACAAACACTTATTACAACAGCAGCTACATGAGGCTCAAAGTCAGATCACACAACTTGAGACATCAAATCTTAACATCACCGCCTCGCTGAATCAAAGTCTGTTCAATGAGCTGGTGTCTATTGCCCCGTCAATGGTTTCTGCCATGAACCCCACTATTGATTTGACCGGTGATGATAAATCACAATCATGTAATTCAGTGAGGGTAGTAACCAGTAAAAATAAATTAAAAAAATACATTAAAATCAATAAATACATTGTTAAAACACAAAAAATGATAAAGAGACAAAGGTTTTTTATCAAAAATGTTAAATTGAATAGAGAAAGGTTGAATTTGCTTAAACAGTTAGATATTTATTCTTTTAATTTGGAGCAAAGTACTAGGAAGTACAACATTGACACAGAAACCTTGCAATCTGAACTTGACCATCTACAGGAGAAACTTTGTTCAATGACCAACAAATATAATACCTCTGAAGACCTAATGAGGGAATATGTGTTGGCAATGAATGAGCTGGTAAACTCACAAAAAAACAACTGTGAGCATTGTCTAACATCATCCAATGTGCTTACACCGGACCATTCATTGTCAACATGCAATACCTCCTTACTGCAACCCTGTGTTGATTTGATCATTCCTTCTACTAATGCTTCCAATAAAACTTGTAAACAAACTTTAAATAATGACATTATTTTATTTTGTGATGAGATTGGTAAGGACTTGGGTCACTTGTTGACAGATGAATATCCGGGACACTCAATAATAAATTACTGTATGCCTGGTTGTTCTTTGTCTCATATTATGAAAAAAATTATTAAATGTAACTTTACTCAGGATACAACTTTATTAATTTTTGTGGGTAATAGGGGAAATGTAAACAAAGGAGAACTGCTCCAGTATCATAAAACATTATGCAACCTTAGTTTAAGAAAAGTTGTGTTGTTTACATTCCCTTATAGTAACAGTTTGCCACAGGAAGAAAATAGCTTAAGATTTGAACTAAATATGACAATGCATAACTTGACTTATAATAATAACTTGTTCCATTTGATTGATTTTAACAATTATGTTAGTAAAAATTTCTATTTGACAAAAGATAGATATAACATTGTTATGTACTATCTGCCTAACTATTATAAAAGACAGATAGCTGTGTCGCTATCATATTTTTTTTCAATTACAGCCAAAAATTTGGCTAAACAACTTGCTTCTTTTGAGCAACGCAATGACATTATAAATAATTCTGCCACTAATTTGGTAACAATTAATGACATTGCTAATAATTTAAATTAGAAAGTAAGACAATAGAGGATACCTCTAGCTGTATTGTACAGAATTGCAAAAGCAACTCAAAAAAGGCTTTAAAATCAGTAAATAGTATCAACCTGGTGCATCAAAATATTCAAGGTTTTATGAACAAAGATTTAGAAGTAGAATTATTTATGAATTTTAATAGTATTGATATTCTTTGTATAACAGAACATTGGCTGAAAAGCCACCAGTTCTTGTTCAATTTTAATAATCACCAGGTTGGTAGTTCGTTCAGCAGATTAAATGCTATACATGGTGGCTCATTAATTTTAGTAAGTAACCAGCTCAAATTTAAAGATCGTAACGATATTGTGAGCCTATCTGTTGAGCGTACAGTTGAAATTGCCTGTATAGAATTGGAGCATTTTGTTGTATTAAGTGTGTACAGACCCCCATCAGGATTGTATGACTGTTTTGAAAAGGTAATGGATGAAGTGTTAGACAGGATTTGTAACTCAAACAAGTCTGTTATCATTTGCGGTGATTTTAATGTCAATTTATTAGAAAACTCAGGTTCTCGTAGTAAAATTATAAGTCTGTTTCAGTCCTACAATCTTGTAAACCTATTTTTGGAGCCCACAAGAATAACCCCTACTAGTGCCACATGCCTAGATAATATTTATACAGATATTATACCAAGCCACAAAGAAATTATAAATTTACTAGATTCTGATCATTGCGGGCAAAGGATTACTATTCCAAATCAAAACAAAATAGTGGTTAAAAAAGATATCACTGTTAACCCCAAAACTGCATGTCGCTTGAAGGTTTTCAAAAGTAAACTCACTGATAAATTACCAGTTTTGTCCATTCATGCGGATCCTAATCATCTATATGATAATTTTTTTAATATATACTGTAAACAATTTAATTCAACCTTTATTCCCAAGACTATCTCGGTTAATAGTAACACATGTTTCAGTGATTGGGCTACCATTGGTATTCATAAAAGTAGAAAGCGGCTTTATGAACTGTACAATGAAAGGACTTACGTAAACACTGATGAATTTAATTTGTATGTAAGAAATTATTCAAAATTATTTAAAAAAGTTTGTTATATGGCCAAGTCACGTTATTTGGGTTCAAAGATTAAAAACAGCAATAATGTAATTAAAACGACCTGGTCTATTATTAATAGTGAAGCGGGAAGATCTAGTAACCGAAATACTGACTACAGCCTGTCTATTAATGACAACATAATAAAATCAGACTCACAAGTCGCCGAGGCATTTGAAAATTTCTTTTCAGATATTCCCGTTTCAACTACTAAATCCCTAAACTCATCACCTTCTATTGCTGAGTCTTTGCTTATGGAAAATGTTAATGGTTGCGATTCGGAATTTCATTTTGAACATGTTACCTGTAGAGATATAATTAAAACCTTTCACACTTTAAATGTAAAAAAGACTGCAGATCTGTGGGGCAATTCTGTAGAAGTTGCTAAGTCTATTATTGACATTGTAGCACCTACTCTAGCTCTTATCTTTAATAGTTGTATTGACAGTGGGGAGTTTCCTGACCTTATGAAAAATAGTAAAATCATACCTTTGTTTAAATCAGGTAGTACATCAGACCCTACAAATTATAGACCTATTTCTGTACTACCTACCTTTAGTAAAATTTTTGAGAAATTAATTTTAGAACAAATGCAAAGATTTTTTAATAAACACAAATTATTACATAGCAAACAGTTCGGTTTTACAAGGGGTCGTTCAACTACTGATGCCGGTGTTGAACTTATAGGACATATTTATAATGCATGGGAAGACAAATGCGATGCCTTGGGCATCTTTTGTGATTTGTCCAAGGCATTCGATTGCGTTCTTCACGAAACTTTAACCCTTTTCTTGACAATGTATCTTGTAAGATACACAATGTTTTTAAAAAATACAGCTCTTTTATAATTCATGTAAAACGGAACGTTCACTTATTTTTCTTTAAAGTATACGTTTCTGAACGCACACTAGTGACACATTGACAGCTTACGTCAACTACTTTTTCAAAAATTGTCAAAATGGCGAACCGGTTGAGTGCAATTCCGCGGAAGAAGGTAAGAATTTATTATTTTTAATAGTTTTTCTTTTAAAATTGCATGAGGAATTGGTGTTATAATATTTCATATGTTTGTACTTATGCTGGAAAGTAATCAAACAGGAGAAATAATTACGCTTGGCTTCGCAAACTAACAAATAAAGTGAATGTATCCTACAGGATACGTTGCTAGGTGTACTAAGATTCTTTGTACAAGGTTATCGTATCTTATAGGATACATTGCCAAGTGCACTAAGAGTTTATTTATATTATTTTTTTAACTGTGTTTTGGGGAAAGGCATTGCTTGCTGGCTTGGCATGAGTGTGAAAGTGGGCTTTTTTTCAGGGAGGGACGCAACCATCTTTTTCCAGAGCAAAAAGAATTTGTGCTCTAGTACCAAAACCCCGTAAAAAATCTGACGACGATGAGTCTGAATCCGAAGATGAACTTCAGCAGATTCCAATTGGCTTGAGTCATGTCCATACCCATGTGACTGACTCCGATTCTTCACCTGCGCCATCTTTGCCTTCGTCTATAGAAAACTTGAATTTGCTATCTGATGAAGAAATAGTAGACGTACAAGACGCTGTTACTCAGTCTCCTTTGCTACCTTCGCCTGTGCTGACTTCACCTCAGCCGCTTCCAGCTCGACTACCATTTTCATTGACGCAAAATGGCTCTCCTTCACCACTTTCTTTGCCACCATCTCCATTAATTGTGTCTAACAGCCGACCAAGAAGACAACCTACAACATCCGGAAGGACTGCAAGATTAGTCACACCCCGACGTATTATTCAAAAGTCTCTAAATTTTCAGTGGACTAAAAATAAATTCAAACATTTCGCCCAGATCTCAGATAAAAATCTTCCGCAACCTGAAATAGCCAAAACTCCTTACGAGTATTTTACAGACTTTTTTACAGACGAAATTTTTGATTACATAACCGAGCAATCTAACCTGTATTATGTGCAACAAAAAGGAAAACCCTTAAATTTGACTAAAGAAGACATAAGATGTTTCATAGCTATTAACCTTCTAATGGGAATTGTCGATTTACCAGCTTACACAGATTATTGGTCGCGTGAGTTCCGCTACAGTCCCATCGCAGATATTATGTCACTTAAAAAATTTCAATTAATACGGAGATACATTCATTTCAATAATAATTTGTTAGACGATGGTGACCGTTATTTTAAAGTGAGGCCCTTGTTACAAAAAGTTCGTGAAAACTTTTTGAAAGTCCCACACGAAACCAGATTTAGTGTGGATGAAATGATGGTCCCATATAAGGGTAAAAAAGCTGGCAATAGAAAACAATATGTTAAAAACAAGCCAAAAAAATGGGGCTACAAAATTTTTGTTCGAGCTGGCATATCTGGTTTCGTGTACGACTTTATAGTATATGGTGGTGAAGATACTTTCCGGTATGATTCGCTAACGCCTGAAGAGTCCAGTTTTGGTCTTGGTGCTAAGGTAGTTCTGACTCTATGTAAAAGTATACCAGACCGTGCTTGTTCTGTGGTATATTTCGATAATTTTTTTACAAGTTTAGAGTTGGTTAACTATTTACGAGAAGAAATGGGCATATTTTCTTTAGGTACTATTAGGTCTAACAGACTGCGAGGAGCGGAAAAAAGTTTAGTTACAGACAAAGCCCTGAAAAAAAAACCTAGAGGCTCTCATTCGCAAGTTGTCTGTAACAAAAATAAATTATGTGTCGTCAAATGGTACGACAACAAATGTGTAACCACAGCTAGTAGTTATGTGGCTGCTGAGCCTGTCAGTACCATACAACGTTATGACAAAGTAGCGAAAAGAAGAATAGCGGTATCCTGCCCGGAAATTATTAAACATTATAACGCCCATATGGGGGGCGTAGACTTAGCAGACATGTTGATTGCCCTGTATAGAACAGACTTCAGAGGCCATCGATGGTATTTGCCATTAGTGTCGCAAGTCCTAGATATTTGTCTAAATAATAGCTGGGTTTTATACAGACGACATAGTGCGGGAAAGACAATGCCTCTAAAAAAATTTAGGTACCAAGTAGCTCAGAGCCTCCTGAAAAAGGGCCAAGGAGATACGGTCGACAACTGTGAAGTTTCTGGACCAACTCCGTCGAAAATAATACAGGCACCTGTAGCACCTCGACCTCCACCGGATGTAAGGTACGATCAGGTCGGCCATTTTCCAATGTTTGGTTCGAAAGGGCGATGTAAATTTTGTGTCAAGGGCCAAACTACGGTAATATGTGCCAAGTGCTCGTTACGATTGTGTTTTAAGCCAGAAAGAAATTGTTTTGTAAAATTCCATACTGATAAGTAATTATTTCAAGTAATAGTACACCTCAAATATTTCGGTAACTTAATTTTTTTCTTTTTGTTTTAATTAATCTATAAGTTGATTTTGGTTTTATAACTATAATTGTTAACACATGCAAATTTTATACTAAAAATTATTAAGAAAATTTTGTGTATTTTATTTCTTCAAACCTGGCAACGTATCCTCAAAGACACTTACACAAAAGGACAAAGTTTTTTGCTAAGCTGGCAATGTATCTTCAAAGATACATGTAGAATCTCATTATCTGGTCATGCGCGATTTTTTAATATATTTTTCCCTGGATTCTAGGTTCGTAATTAACATAATATTTGAAAATTATTTGAATTTTTTTTTTTTTTTTTTTTGCCAAGAATAGGGTTAATCAGGAAACTCCGCCACTACGGAATCCGGAACGCTGCTCTGGATCTTCTTACTTCATACTTGAGTAAGAGGATTCAGAGCGTTGATGTTAACGGAAAAAGATCTCCTGGATCTTTAGTAACAATGGGAGTCCCACAGGGCTCAATTCTTGGTCCTTTCTTGTTTCTTATTTATATTAATGACTTGCCGTACCTCATAAAGGATAATCATGATATAGTGTTGTTTGCAGATGACACTTCACTTTTGTTTAAACTTAAACGTCAGCAGCAGGTTACTGACGATGTAAATAGCGCGATCTCTAAAGTAGTCCATTGGTTCAATGTTAATAATTTACTTCTAAACGAGAAAAAAACCAAATGCATTAAGTTTACGTTGCCTCACGTTAGACAAGTGAAAACTAATGTGTTGGTAAAGGGCGAAGAATTGAATCCTGAAGACAGCACAGTATTCTTAGGCATAACTTTGGATGCTAAGCTTCAGTGGGGTCCACATATAGACAAATTGTCAAAAAAGCTAAGTTCCGCAGCATACGCTGTTAGAAAAATTCGTAATTTAACTGATATAGAGACAGCCCGTTTAGTGTACTTTAGCTATTTTCATAGTGTAATGTCGTACGGTATTCTATTGTGGGGAAATGCCGCTGATATTCAGACTATCTTTGTTTTGCAAAAGCGAGCTGTTCGATCAATTTATAAATTAAGTCCGAGACACTCGGAAAAATTTAAAGAAATTAATGTTATGACTGTGCCTTCTCAGTATATTTATGAAAATCTTTTATATGCCCATAAAAATATAAAATTGTTTAAAAAATACAGTGATATCCATGATATAAATACTAGGAACAAACACAAATTTGTTCTACCTACAACAAGGCTCAAGAAAATAGGTGGCTCGTTCAGATGCCAATGTATACGCTTTTACAATAAAGTTCCAAGCCCCGTTCAAGATCTAAGCCTTAATAAATTCAAATCATTCATTAAACGTAAGTTGTGCGAGAAAGCATTTTATACCGTTAAGGCTTATATCGAGGACAAAAAGGCTTGGGATTAAGCTGCTTCCAATTTTTACATATTGAATGTGTTTATTTTTTATTTTTGTTTTGTTGATGTTTTTTTTTTTTTTTTTTTATATACACTTTGACATTGATGAATTTGATATATACTATGACATTTGCTTACTTTGTAAAGTATTCTATTATTTTAATTATTGTGAATGTGAAGACTATGTGGGTCATTGTATTTATATTATTTTTCTCTCTGTTCTCTTAGTTTTTGGCGTGGTCTGGCAGTTTGAGTAATTAATGTGGCCTACCCAAATGTCCTTTCTTTGGTATTGTTCGTCGGATCGTTGAGCTCTCTAAGTTTTGAGTTGAGCTGCACGATTTCTGACAAATGCGTGCACTGACTGGACAGGTCCTCTCAAACTGTTTGGTTCTTTCTTCAAAAAAACCATCTCAGACATAAATCTACATGGTCTTCACATGGTCTGACCAAGATTATGTCTGGACTTTAAAAGAGACTGTGACGTCTGAGTTTGTTTCGGCCTTTCTTCTCAGACTAGTCAGATAGGAAACGCCGACCTCATCTAGTTTTAAAATATGATTGACGTGTAAAAGTGTTTGTACAAACCTACTTACAAAAATAAAATCATTTATCATTTATCGATAATGGCCCTGTTTCAGAAATAACTTATCGGCGTATTTTTGCGAAAAACTTCAATTTGAGTCCTTTTATTCCCAAGGACCAATGCCTCGTTTGCAATAAGTATAACACAGCAAATACGCAACAGAAAATTGAACTTGAATCCACCTATAATCAACACATTGAGAGAAAACTGAGTTGCTTGTCGGAAAAGGATAAAGATACGAAAAGAATTTGTGCATTTCTGAGAATGCTTTGCTGTACAATGCATATTGCTTTCCATGGTCAGAGATCAACGGTAAGAAAGGAGGCGTTGAAATATGTACAATTCTGTACCATTAACTGTCAAAATGCATCCCTCCCAATGTGACAGAAGTGTCTTTGTTTTCGGACACATGCAGTGGACAAAACCGTAACCAATATGTTGCTGTTATATTGCTATAGGCCGTTAACACAATTGATAACATAAAAGTTATTGAGCACTAATTTTTGGAGTCTGGCCATTCTCACATGGAGGTTGATTCCATGACAGCAGCATTGAACATGCCAAAAAACATACAAATGTTTTCTCCATGAATGACTGGATGAACATTTTTAAAAACGCAAGATCGAAAGGAATTTACAAAGCAAATGAGAAAAAAGTCACCAAAAAAAGACACAAGACAACAAGAACAGAAGAACAACAAGAAGAGAAGAAAAGACACACAAGACACAGAAAAAAGATCGGTACCAAGTAAAAGAATTCAAATACAATGAATTTCTTGACCTCAAGAGCTTGGCTCAGGAGATGATAAAGAACAAAACCATGGATACAGACAATAACAAAGTGAACTGGCTCAAAATAAAAAAGATGAGATATGTGAAGGGTGACGTAAAGATTTACATAACCTATGACATGACTGACGACTACAAGATCATCGATACAAGAATGTCCACGCGTGCAAGTGGCAAACGCACGATGCGTACAACACGAAAGTCCAACCCAAACTCAGTAGAGCCACCTTGCACGTCAGAAGCCCTGCCAACCCTTAAACGAATTTATGGAAATCCGTTTAACATTAGCCAGGTGAAGAAAAAGGATCTAGTAAGTCTCTGCGATAAGGAAGTGATCCCTGAAGAGTATCAAGAATGATGGTATAGGTCGTTGCAGTGTGACGCTATTGTAAATAGTGTTCCTGATTAATAGTCCTTCCTAATAGTACCTCAAACAACAAAATAAAGCTACAGAAATTGTTTAGTTTTTAATGTTTTATTATTACGAACTGTGAATTATTTAAATATATAATGTTAAACGGCAAAACAACTAAATTAACGTACATATTTGTTTTATTATTTTCAGCTTCAGGGACAAATTTAAGATAAAAAGGAGATAGTTAAGAAAGACGCAGAGTTAGTAAGAAAATTTGGTCTACTTTATATGAAACCAAAAATGTTTTACAGGCAGAACCTATTAAGTGTAGGTTAAGTGGAGAGCTAGTCTGGAGAGCTTAGTTCCTCTACCAAAGGTTCTGCACTAGAACAATCTTCTTGTTCCTCTAAGTCTTGGTCTTGCATCCTCTTGATTTTCAACCTGCGATTCAGGAACCATATTTAGACAGATTTGTCAGTGAGTTGTAATTTGTTCACGATCACCTGTCTCTCTTCACGAGTGACGTAAAACCATTTGTTTTGAAGATGTCTTCCAAGGCTTCTATTTGTTCTGTCGTAAGGGCGGTGCGCTTGCGCTTTCGTTTGACTACTTTCACTTTGAAGGTTCCTTTAGTTTAGATGATGGTAAAATTGAAAAAATATAAAGAAATACTTTAGCAAAAATTACCTTAAATTATCGGAATGCTTTTAAACAATAGAAATGTTTAAAGTGTCCAAAGAAAAAATGTTAATACTCACTTTTAATTTGAGATTGATGTATTTTTGACATATAATCATTATTCAGGTGTGGTCTTGGCTCCATGTGAAACACTGGATATGACACTGGCTCTGGTGTGAATGGAGTGTACTGAAAAATGCAAAATTACATTAAAACCTAGTTAAGTCACGGGCTAGTGCTAGTTGAATGTATGATGACTTTAACATCTGAATTACAAACGGATTCTTACCTGGATTAAGTTACACTGAGGTGGTGAACAATTTTCATAAAAGTGACGGGTTACATAAAAAGTTAGATCGCAAGTCATGCCATGTGAAGACATTGTTGGATACACTCCCTGTGTCTCATAACGCTCACGAGAATAAACAACTCCATGCATCTGAAACAAATAAAAATAAATAAATACATTATATCTAGAAACCACTAAGTATTTTAGAATAACTTTTATGAAAGACGATATTTACTTGATAATTAGTAGGACTCTCGTTAAGAAATACATTTGGATATGTACTATGTTCTAGATCCTTGTAGGCATACCACAGTAATATTCACTAGTATTCTGGTATGAAGCCATGATTACTGTAATAAGTACTGGGATAAAATGATGTCTATTAGCAATATGCTATTCCTTTTTATACGTGGCATATCTTTGGGTAATTAGTAAATAGCTACCCCTTTCACAGGTGTCTTCCCAGTAGGTGCCTTATTAAGGTTCAAAAATTGAAGACATGTTTACGTTTTATATTTAGTTTTTCTGCTTGTATATCAAAAAGTCTTTGCCAAGATTCTTTTGGTTCAGACGGTGTCCAACATGTAGAACTATCTTCTTCATTACGATCACTAACGCTGGCTGGAGAAACAGGTTCATATACAGGACTGCTATTAATTCCTAAAACTTCTTCAGCAGGAATATCTACATTGCTGTCTGTTAAGCAGTCATCAATGACGTTAACCAGGTCTCCCATGACTTCATCATCAAGAGTAACAAAACCATATTCATCAGTCTTTTTACTTATTTGAGATTCTACGAAGTCCAGACGAGCAACATCTGAAGAGCTTAGTTCCTCTACCAAAGGTTCTGCACTAGAACAATCTTCTTGTTCCTCTAAGTCTTGGTCTTGCATCCTCTTGATTTTCAACCTGCGATTCAGGAACCATATTTAGACAGATTTGTCAGTGAGTTGTAATTTGTTCACGATCACCTGTCTCTCTTCACGAGTGACGTAAAACCATTTGTTTTGAAGATGTCTTCCAAGGCTTCTACTTGTTCTGTCGTAAGGGCGGTGCGCTTGCGCTTTCGTTTGACTACTTTCACTTTGAAGGTTCCTTTATGATGGTAAAACTGAAAAAATATAAAGAAATACTTTAGCAAAAATGACCTTAAATTATCGGAAATGCTTTTAAACAATAGAAATGTTTAAAGTGTCCAAAGAAAAAATGTTAATGCTCACTTTTAATTTGAGATTGATGTATTTTTGACATATAATCATTATTCAGGTGTGGTCTTGGCTCCATGTGAAACACTGGATATGACACTGGCTCTGGTGTGAATGGAGTGTACTGAAAAATGCAAAATTACATTAAAACCTAGTTAAGTCACGGGCTAGTGCTAGTTGAATGTAAGATGACTTTAACATCTGAATTACAAACGGATTCTTACCTGGATTAAGTTACACTGAGGTGGTGAACAATTTTCATAAAAGTGACTGGTTACATAAAAAGTTAGATCGCAAGTCATGCCATGTGAAGACATTGTTGGATACACTCCCTGTGTCTCATAACGCTCACGAGAATAAACAACTCCATGCATCTGAAACAAATAAAAATAAATAAATACATTATATCTAGAAACCACTAAGTATTTTAGAATAACTTTTATGAAAGACGATATTTACTTGATAATTAGTAGGACTCTCGTTAAGAAATACATTTGGATATGTACTATGTTCTAGATCCTTGTAGGCATACCACAGTAATATTCACTAGTATTCTGGTATGAAGCCATGATTACTGTAATAAGTACTGGGATAAAATGATGTCTATTAGCAATATGCTATTCCTTTTTATACGTGGCATATCTTTGGGTAATTAGTAAATAGCTACCCCTTTCACAGGTGTCTTCCCAGTAGGTGCCTTATTAAGGTTCAAAAATTGAAGACATGTTTACGTTTTATATTTAGTTTTTCTGCTTGTATATCAAAAAGTCTTTGCCAAGATTCTTTTGGTTCAGACGGTGTCCAACATGTAGAACTATCTTCTTCATTACGATCACTAACGCTGGCTGGAGAAACAGGTTCATATACAGGACTGCTATTAATTCCTAAAACTTCTTCAGCAGGAATATCTACATTGCTGTCTGTTAAGCAGTCATCAATGACGTTAACCAGGTCTCCCATGACTTCATCATCAAGAGTAACAAAACCATATTCATCAGTCTTTTTACTTATTTGAGATTCTACGAAGTCCAGACGAGCAACATCTGAAGAGCTTAGTTCCTCTACCAAAGGTTCTGCACTAGAACAATCTTCTTGTTCCTCTAAGTCTTGGTCTTGCATCCTCTTGATTTTCAACCTGCGATTCAGGAACCATATTTAGACAGATTTGTCAGTGAGTTGTAATTTGTTCACGATCACCTGTCTCTCTTCACGAGTGACGTAAAACCATTTGTTTTGAAGATGTCTTCCAAGGCTTCTACTTGTTCTGTCGTAAGGGCGGTGCGCTTGCGCTTTCGTTTGACTACTTTCACTTTGAAGGTTCCTTTAGGGGATGGTAAAACTGAAAAAATATAAAGAAATACTTTAGCAAAAATGACCTTAAATTATCGGAAATGCTTTTAAACAATAGAAATGTTTAAAGTGTCCAAAGAAAAAATGTTAATACTCACTTTTAATTTGAGATTGATGTATTTTTGACATATAATCATTATTCAGGTGTGGTCTTGGCTCCATGTGAAACACTGGATATGACACTGGCTCTGGTGTGAATGGAGTGTACTGAAAAATGCAAAATTACATTAAAACCTAGTTAAGTCACGGGCTAGTGCTAGTTGAATGTAAGATGACTTTAACATCTGAATTACAAACGGATTCTTACCTGGATTAAGTTACACTGAGGTGGTGAACAATTTTCATAAAAGTGACGGGTTACATAAAAAGTTAGATCGCAAGTCATGCCATGTGAAGACATTGTTGGATACACTCCCTGTGTCTCATAACGCTCACGAGAATAAACAACTCCATGCATCTGAAACAAATAAAAATAAATAAATACATTATATCTAGAAACCACTAAGTATTTTAGAATAACTTTTATGAAAGACGATATTTACTTGATAATTAGTAGGACTCTCGTTAAGAAATACATTTGGATATGTACTATGTTCTAGATCCTTGTAGGCATACCACAGTAATATTCACTAGTATTCTGGTATGAAGCCATGATTACTGTAAAAAGTACGGGGATAAAATGATGTCTGTTAGCAATATGCTATTCCTTTTTATACGTGTCATATCTTTGGGTAATTACTAAATAGCTACCCCTTCCACAGGTGTCTCTCCAGTAGGTGCTCTATTAAGGTTCATAAATTGAAGACATGTTTACGTTTTATATTTTGTTTTTCTGCTTGTAAATCAAAAAGTCTTTGCAAAGATTCTTTTGGTTCAGACGGTATCCAACATGTAGAACTATCTTCTTCATTACGATCACTAACGCTGGCTGGAGAAACAGGTTCATATACAGGACTGCTATTAATTCCTAAAACTTCTTCAGCAGGAATATCTACATTGCTGTCTGTTAAGCAGTCATTAATGACGTTAACCAGGTCTCCCATGACTTCATCATCAAGGGTAACAAAACCATATTCATCAGTCTTTTTACTTATTTGAGATTCTACGAAGTCCAGACGAGAAACATCTGGAGAGCTTAGTTCCTCTACCAAATGTTCTGCACTAGAACAATCTTTTTGTTCCTCTAAGTCTTGGTCTTGCATCCTCTTGATTTTCAACCTGCGATTCTGGAACCATATTTTGACAGATTTGTCAGTGAGTTGTAATTTGTTCACGATCACCTGTCTCTCTTCACGAGTGACGTATGGTTTTGTTTTGAAGATGTCTTCCAAGACTTCTACTTGATCTGTCGTAAAGGCGGTGCGCTTGCGCTTTCGTTTGACTACTTTCACTTTAAAGGTTCCTTTAGATGATGGTAAAACTGAAAAAATATAAAGAAGTACTTTAACAAAAATGACCTTAAATTATCGGAAATGCTTTTAAACAATAGAAATGTTTAAAGTGTCCAAAGAAAAAATGTTAATACTCACTTTCAATTTGAGCTTGATGTATTTTTGACATATAATCATAATTCAGGTGTGGTCTTGGCTCCATGTGAAACACTGGATATGACACTGGCTCTGGTATGAATGGAGTGTACTGAAAATTTGCAAAATTACATTAAAACCTAGTTAAGTCACAGGCTAGTGCTAGTTGAATGTAAGATGACTATAATATCTGAATTACAAACGGATTCTTACCTGGATTAAGTTACACTGAGGTGGTGAACAATTTTCATAAAAGTGACGGGTTGCATAAAGAGCTGCATCGCAAGTCATACCATATGTAGACATTGTTGGATACACTCCCTGTGTCTCATAACCCTCACGAGAATAAACAACTTCATGCATCTGAAAACAAAGAAAAATAAATAAATACATTACATCTAGAAACCACTGTAAGTATTTTAGAAAAACTTTTATGAAAGACGATATTTACTTGATAATTAGTAGGACTCTCGTTAAGAAATACATTTGGATATGTACTATGTTCTAGATCCATTGTAGGCATACCACAGTAATATTCACTGGTATTCTGGTATGAAGCCATGATTACTGTAAAAAGTACGGGGATGAAATGATGTCTATTATCAATATGCTATTCCTTTTTATACTTGTCATATCTTTGGGTAATTAGTAAATAGCTACCTCTTCCACAGTTGTCTTCCCAGTATTTTCGCCTCTCACTAGTTAATCCTTTTATAAGTGCTTAATTAGGGTTCAAAAATTGAAAACATGTTTACGTTTTATATTTTGTTTTTCTGTTTTTGGGTAAATAATATGTTTACATAAGCACGATCAGCCTATAATGTTCCCACGCCCAGTGCGGGTTGGCGGGTATCACATGGCTTCGAATTTTTGGTTTTAGGACAAGTCGGTTTCCTCACGACGTTTTTCTTCACCGTTTTGAGAGCAGTGGTAATAAAATAATTTACACAAAGTAGTCACACAATCAATCGGAGTCAGAATAATTTTGAAGCAAATTGCTAATCCATTGCTTCATAAGTTCGAAAAATTTGTCTGGTCAACACGTAAATAACGCAATGAATGTTGTTGAAATGTCAAAATGAAACCGATTAAGATTGATTGTGTGTTACGCAATTAGGGTGCCGATTTATTTAAAAGAAACCAATTACAGGCACTTTTGAATTCTCAAGGGGTCGGTCAGTCAGAAAGATGAAGCTAGTTGCCAATTCAACCTAGGTACATTTTTTACTGTAACACACTACCACAAGTACGCAAACATGATGACTCATCATCCAACAAAGCTCCTAATTGAAACATAAAAGTCTATTAAGCATATTAATTAAGCTAAAACAACTATATAAAACTTTGAGAACGCAGCATGAATTCATAACAGAATCGAATCATCGGCTGTCTATTACACCGAGAGTTGCCACAAAGTCGGATCGCGCGACAAAAGGAAACGCGAGCCCGAGGCGAAATATCGCGAGCCATAAATAACTACAAGAATAAGGTATTAAAGGAATAAGAATAATACATACCAACTTACATTTCTTCTTTATTTATACTTTATTACGTTTATGGTTAAAAAATGATATTATTTAATTTTCAATGGTGTAGCAATATTTGATGTGTAAAAATCTACATTTTTTTAAAAGCAGGAAAGTCCTTCAATTGCTTTTGTTTTTTTTTTAAGAAATTTGTTTTCCGTAGCGTAATAAGTTAATGGTGAATTAAGTTAATTATTATAGGGAAAATAACTACTCATAGGCATTTCATATCGATTCATTAGTTACATATTTCTGTACATTAAGAAATACCATAATTAGGTAGGCACTTAATGTTACTATAATTAGTCTAATTGACGGATAATTTTAATTTTAAAAAATCACCTGTGACTAATAATCATCAGCATTTCGTTCGAATGTCAATTAACGTGGTTAATTTAAATTTAAATCAGTTAATATATTAAACATTACTAACAATCGGTTCGTCATACGGTTGCACTTGCACATCATTACGAATTATTATACCTGCTTACTTAATTGTGTAGTAATTAACATTTCTGGAATGTAACTCTGATACTATTAGAGTTACGTTCCAGAAATATTAACTAAGTAACGATTTCAATATTTTCGCAGAATTAACTAATTAAATTTGTAATTTGGTAAAAGTTAAATTTAAACATGTTGTAAGTAAAGCGGCAATCTGGATTACGGGTCAGAAATAAAAAATATGTATAGGAAAGAATTATTCCCCATAAACCTACTACATATTAATAAAAACATCGATAGTGAATCATAAAATAATAAGACTGGGTTTTAAAATAATACACTTCTGGACACATCTATTGGCCCACCTTGTATTTTCAGTTTCGTTTGGTCCTAGCTAATTTTATAGAAATAATTTTAGAAAATTTAAAAAAAAATTATATTAGGTCGAGCAAAAAGTTTTTATGCAGTTTTGAACCTGGCACATTCACAATTTCATTCAATAGTCTTTTTTTGAATTTCGAACACAGAATTTAAAGAAACAAAAGACAATTTGGAGCCTGTTTGTTGATATCAAACAATCGAATACTAAGAAAACTTGGTTTTATTGGTTTACTTGGATTTAATTCTTGAAAAAGTGATTGATATCTTTGGTTTTGCAACAAACATTACTTATTCTTAACATTAAGGTGAGGTTCTATCAATAATCTATGGATACTTCACCTGAAGTCGCCGCCCAAGCTGTGGCACTTATTCAGGCCGGACACAGCCAAAGAAACGTGAGTGCTCAACTTAATTTAAGTCGATCTGCGGTCCGAAATGTTTATCGGAGGTACCTAGAGACTGGCGGCTTTGTTCGTCGCCAAGGAAGGCCACGATCTCGGGTCACAACTGAAAGGCAGGATCAATTCATCGTGACGACCAGCTTGAGAAATCGTCACCTTACCTCCATTGAGATACAAAACCAACTTCGCGACTTCCACTGAGTATCTGTGAGCGCTCGAACTGTTCGGAGAAGGTTAAAAGAACGCGATATGGTACCACACAAGCCAGCTAATGGGCCCAAACTAACACGAGCCCACCGAACAGCGCGCCTTCATTTCGCACGCAGTCATTTAAATTGGACACAGCAAGATTGGAGCTGTGTACTCTTTTCTGATGAGTCTAAAATTGTGTTACATGGCAATGATGGAAGGAAGAAGGTCTACCGACGTAAGGGAGAGCGTTTCGCACAATGCTGCTTTGAAGAGAGGGTTGCTTATGGCGGTGGCTCATGGACTGTCTGGGGCGGTATATCCGCGAGCGGCAAAACTCAACTTGAGGTTGTTACAGGACCACGGCTGCCAACATTAAATGCTGAAAGGTACATTCGTGAGTGCTTAGAACCTCACGTGATACCATACGCGGACTATGTGGGCCAAAATTTCCTTTTTATGCATGATAATGCAAGAGCCCATGCGGCCGGCATCGTCAGGGAATATCTTCGGGATGTGAACATCACAGTTATGGACTGGCCAGCCAGAAGCCCAGACATGAACCCCATTGAGCACATGTGGGACGAGCTAAAAAGACGTGTTAGGGCTCGTCAGCCAGTTGCCCAGACGATGCAGGAGTTGAAAACTGCCATAGAAGAGGAATGGGAGATGATCCCTCAAAATTTCATAGAGCGGTTGATAAACTCTATGCCTAATCGTATGAGAGCTGTGGTAGAAGCCCATGGAGGCAACACGCGTTATTAAATTAAACCTTTATTTGATAAAACATGTTTTTTATTCAAAAATCAATTGCCTTTAACAAGGCGCATATCCGACTTGTTAGGCGTAGCTCCATGTCGTATAGTATTCTGAATTCAAATTTAAAACAATACGATCGAAAAAGATGGTAAAATGTATCAGGTTTAAAACTGCATCAACAGTTTTTGTTCAATCTAGCAATCATATTTCGGTAGGGGCCATCGAAACCTAAACTCTAAGGTGGGCCAATAGATGTGTCCAGAAGTGTACCAATATCGAGTAAATGTTATATCAATAAGAAAACAACTCGATAAAATTCACAACGTTGATGTCATATAGAGAGGAGAATACCACCACCTCGTAAATAATATTCTCTAGTGACTTGCGGGCGCGTCACAAGGATATTTTTGGTTTATGTTTTTATCCCCTTTTAATTGAAGAGCAAATCAACAGTAGTTTTATTATGTCATAAAAATCCTTCAGATCAGAAGGTTATTTTCTGCAGGTTCTTCTAAGGCAACATATTTTATAATATATGTTAAATAATTTTGGTCAGATTTATTAACTCAAGATCATAGAGGACCTACTCTTTATAGGCATTTAGATTAAGTCAGACCCTTACCCTTACCGACCTATTAAAGTTAAGTCTAAATGCAGCACATGAAACGTATTATCCATTTGCGTAAAATTGTAAGACTTAATAATATAATTTGGCATATTTTTGTTTCTACAGGGTGACAGGGAAACTCGACGTGTTCCTTTCAGGGCGTGATAGTGTGACCCATTTGCAACAATTAAGCACCCCATAAAGCGTAGGCGAAAATTCATGGAATCCGAGAAAAACCGATTTTCATGTTTTTTTGAAAATTTTCCAAAATTCGTCACTAAATATCGCTTATCTGTAAATTCTCTAATTGAGAGGCTTTCATAGCTATTCCATTGGCTACGTAATACTTTAACACACTTATTGATGTTTCCAAATTTTCTAAAATATCAAACAGTTAAAAGTTAAAGTAAGAAGTTTATTAACTATTTTCAAAAATCATCTACGTACACGAACTTTGACACCAGAGGGGTAATTCTCGTAATTTTAAGAACGTTCACAGTCTGATCTCAGTCTCAATCTGTCAAAAATACGTCAAATTTCCCTACATTTTGGCAAGTTTTTGACATTTGTTTGTCGCCGAGATGAGACTGCGACTAGATTTTGAACGTTTTAAATTACGGGAATACGGGCCCAGTTATCTCAAAATTTTACTAAAACAATAATCGTATAAATTACGGGGAAGACATCTTCATTTAATCAGCTATGCAATGAGGTACTAAAATTTCATAAATGGTCAATGGTGCCGATGAAACAGTCGATAATATTGGCAAAGGTCGAATTTGCAAATTGTTGAAATATTTTAAAATTATATGATAATCGAATTAATTAACCCAGCAATCATTTCTACGTCATGAAGCTAGATCGTCGCAACCAGCAGGGTAATTCTCGTAATTTTAAAGAACGTTCACAGTCTGATCTGTCTCAATCTGTCAAAAATACGTCTAATTTCCCTATATTTTGACAAGTTTTTGACATTTGTTAGTCGCTGAGATGAGACTGCGACTAGATTTTGAACGTTTTAACCTTTCGGTTGTCGACCGCCGTACACACACAAGACGTCAGTGTCAAAGCTTTTACGAGTAAGGTAATAACGTTAGGTAGGCCTTCAGAAAAACGAAGATTATACCGTTAAATCGATAATAACAAAGTATAAATGATACCTTCCCGGAATCCTTATTAGTTTTCCTACCTACTAAAACTACTACGTAATGAAATAAAACTGACCTGACATTGCAGTGGCGTTATATTTTTTCATTTTGATAATTTTCATTCACATAACCTTCACATTTTATCACAATACGTCGAATCCACAAATATATTCACTAAAACTACACTAGAATACGATGGCACATATGTTTACACATTCATAACATACTAAATATCACTACTAAATACACTATTTGCATGACACAAGAACTTATTCTGTCAACCGATAAAAATTCCGCGAACGCGGGCAGACCGTACTGTGTGCCGCCAACCGTCATGGTTGGCGCCAATTTTACGACTTTTTCTCTTTGACACACAATTATGATGTCGATACGTGATTATATTTGTATATATTACTTTTATTTTGTTCATAGGTAAATATGCTAACTACTTATATGTATTTCAAACTATTTACGAGAATATTTGTAGCAAAAACATGTCATAACACAACGGCCATTATGGAAAAAAATGTTAAGTCTAAACTTTCGTTACTTTTTTCGCCTGTATAATCATTACTTTTTGATAAACAATTACTCAATACGGAATCTACACTTATTTCTCAGTAATTCTTTATAGATTTTTATAACAAAACTTAACGTTTTCTGCCACTATTCATCGTATTTCTCTTCTCCGATTGCGCACAAATTCACTCACACGGCAAACGTCAAACGGTGGAATGTCAGATGAATTTATTTATTTTTTAGTTCGTTCAAAATAATGTTGTTGCTGTTGAAAAATACTAAAATAAAGAGTGAATGAACCATTTCTTTCATATAAATTCAGAACATATTGCTCCTTGTAACACAACCACAGATATTTAGCGACCAATCCTGACCAAGCCCTTAAGTGTAACTGTCCGACTTAAGACACTTGAAGCATTTTTTCTTATGTCGCACTGTGTAACATAAGACATTCGAGAGGTTTATTACGGGAATACGGGCTCTGGTGGCAAGCTGAGACGCCACTTTCGAGTGGTTAGTATTACTCGCAGTTGATGAGCTAATCACCAATCACTTGTCGCTAAGTTCGCGTATTTTTACCCTGATTTTTAAATTACTGCACACGTATAAACACTTTTTAAACATACTTCGGTTTTTTAAGCTTTAGACAAATAATCTTTTATTTGTCATGTCATTAACCTGCAATGTGGTAGACTCTTCACATCATATTTGGTCGTTTAGAGAAAGATCAAGAAAAAACATTGTGGTATGTGGTGGATGAGATGGCAGCCCAGTGCGGTGTCACCGTCCTGCGACTGCCCCCTTACCATTGTGAGCTAAACCCTATTGAATTGGAGTGGGCTCAGGTAAAGGGGTATGTCGCACGAAACAATTATATTATTATACATTAGAGGTTACACTGCTCTATTCACTGCAATGAGTCAGACTAGATGGTGTGCCATCCATCAGCATAGCCTGAGCTGGTACTGCCAATTCACTATCTGTAGGGTTTGTTTGAATAGCAGGATTATTGTCTTGCATGATATTAGTTTTAGACTTTTTGCCTTTTCCTTTGTCTTTAGTTCTTTTTTTTTTGTAGCTGAGGCTCTCAACATTTTGGCAGCGTATCGTCTCTCGGAATTCCTCAAAATATTTTTAAAAAATGTTTCGCTTTCCAATAATGTGAAAGTGTTATCGGAGTGATGAATGACTTCAAAAAACAAGTTAATTACCCGGGTGTGACAGGGTTGCCAACTCAATGCCACGGTTGGGTGCTAAGTAACATCTCAAAAAGTGCTATATTGGTAGAAAATTTTAACAATAGTGCCAAATATATGAAATGCCAAAAGTTTTAATTTTCAAATTGTCATGACAAATATCAAAGTTATGTTATGTTATATTTAAACAAAAATAAAAATATATATACCTAGTTAAATTGGAGGATGTGACCATACCACATAGATCAAAAATCTTATTATCGTTAAATCCAATCATCATCCTCACTACTTGTACCGTCTGTCTCTGCTGTTCTACATTCTTTTTAAGATCATTTATCGTTTGACTTAAATTGCATTGACCTGTGCGATAATTGAGTATAATACTTTTGAATTCTGTGTCTCTCTTGATTGATTGCGGCTTTCGGTTGTTTGGTTGACGATAATTTTGCTGATACAAAGCTTCTTCTTTAAGTTTAAATAAGAGCTCCAATAATCGCGGTTTCTTTGGTAACTCGTTATTGAGCCTACGATGCCATGATTCTACTAAGTTGTTTGTTCGGTGTCTTTCTCCCGAACAATTCCAAATTTCTGTATGTAAATTTCCATTGTCTAACCATTGACCAACAAAATAATCATTAAACTTGGAAATATTTTCACTTTGTGTGCTTCTGCCATGATTATCAACCACGCATCATCAATTACATCATGAGGCAAATGCGCCAAAGCAGCACATTTTGCCACGTGGTCTTTTTCTTCCTTTGAAGTAATATTCAGTGCAAGAGATTTTTTTGTCAGTGCCTGTCGAAAGTGGAACTTACACCCTTTGATTGAAGTTGAAGGAAGACATGTGCCAATAGCGTTTATAACAGCTTGTTCGAAGTCTACTCTTGTAGTCTAGTCTTGTAGTTTGTTGTTGATCTTTACTGGGTTCCAATCAGGCAAACATCTTTTTAGTTCAGTGAATAGTATTTCGTACGTATTTTGTTTATTTTCGGGTAAAAGGGCAAAAAGTACCGGCATTATGTTTGTTATATTTTCGCTTGAGTCTATATCTATATGCATGCTGTAAATTTCGTAAAATGGAGACGAGCAGCTTCTGAAAGTTCTGTCAAGAAAGAACACTTTTTGCTGTTGAATAATTTGTCTAGCCTCTTGAGTCGCAAAAGCATTTAAACGCACGTGTTTCTTGTAATCAAATAACAGAAAGTCTTTGAATACTTCGGGAATTTCAACATCTTTTGTGTTTTGGAAAACAGTCTTGGAAACATTTAAGATTTTATTTCTTGCTTTGTACACTGCACTTTTAATGTTTCTAAAGCTGGGCGTTTCATTCACAAGATTATTCCCGGCGTCAAGATATTTTTTTACACAACTTTCATAAATTTTTGTTATAGGCAAATGCGATTTGATCGCTTGTTCACGAATTTCTTGTTTGAAATCCGTAACTGTATCTGCCTGCTTCGTACATGTATGACGATCTTCTAGTAATATCGTTGACTGACGTATTTTGAATTTACCATGGCATGTTTTGCTAAATGTGCAACACCATAATTGAGAGCCTTCTTAGACACATAGCGCAAATAATAATGTCTTCCACCTCTCACCAGTGTGCGCTTGTTGCCTGCAACAATATGTTCACATGACGTTCCGAAACAATACAATGATTTTTTAATAATAATCTGCTCATACTTATTTAAAAAAAAAAAAAAACGTAATTCATGTTATTGCATGCTTAACTGCTCTGTTAACCTACACATTCAAATAGAATAAATTATTGCTTGTGAGTATATGAAAATCACGTCTCCACCGAGCTCATCTTTGAATAGTCCAGGTATTTTAGCATTAACTAATGGTATTGAATAAAGGTTGTTTGCGTCGTAATTACTAGTATCAAATTCGTTTAAATTGTTTTTTATATCACTATAAATATCTTCTGTTTTAATTATGTACAGTAAGCTGTCAGTGTCTGTGTAACAAAGTTTAATGTTAGTCATATATTTATTTTTCATACTGTAATGGTATTGATATAGATGTGACTTAGCATATTCTAAAACAGTGAAACCTATGTAGATCGGTTTGTCTAAAACAATTACTTCCGGTTTCAGTTGAATAGCTACGAAATTTTCTGAAAATACAGTAACGCATTTCAAATTTGGTTTGCAAATTAGTTTCTCAGCACTCAGTTGTTTGTTTGTAATATTATTGGTATCAGTCCATTTAGTGACTAATTTAATATCTACTTGTTTCCGCTTATTTTCTATAGTTTTACCAAAAATTGAATTATTCAAAAGCTTGAAAAAGTCTTTTTCAAATGCTGTTGTGGATGATTGTCGAAGGCTAGTGTTTAAATCTATATATTTTTTTAAGTATTCTTCTTGCCTAAATGTAATAATGCGATGTATTTTTCTGAGAACAAGTCCATACTTCAAACATTGTTTTAAATTAGTGTAATGAATTATATAGTTAAATTTATCGTACAAATTAGCTATGAGTTTTGCTGTTTTCCCCCCTGGTGGTATAAATTTTTCTGGGGCAAAAGTTAAATCACTATGAACATCATGTAAGTAGTCTGGATATTCAAGGTCCACCTCTAGTATAAAGCCATAGCTGCTTTCATCTGAAATACTCGCAACATAGAAAGAATCGATTTCCTCTCGATTTAAAAATCTAAACTCAGAAATAGGAAACTTTTTAGTCATTGCGTAACCGTACAGATTATTACAATCAAGATACAATAAATAAGTAGAAGGCAATCGATCATTGTATTCAGATAAATACATATTATTAGCTTTTGCATGACGTAAAGAATACTGTGCTAAACCACCTCTTCCCCTTTCTAGCATTTGATATATTTCAAGGTTGTCAATTAACTCTAATTCAACACCTGTATACAGAAGCACAGCGTCCCAGCTCAAACTAGGTGCCGTTACATAGTATGCAGGGTCTAATTTATATCTCGAAAATTTTCAAATATATCACACAACAGCAAAACATCACATTTTAAATATAAATCAGTATAGTCGCCCATAGTTCGGATGTTAAATGTATTCCATACAGTTTTCGCGTGTTCATATTCAACATCATAATATGTTCTAATTTCAATGTATTATAGAAATATTTTTTATTCGGAAGTTTTGTTTCTTCATACTTTTCCCAAGCGCACATGTAATCATATGGATAAATACCTTTACTCTTAAGCAAATGAATATTTTCGCTATTGAATTCTGTTGACAAGTGAATAAATTCATGTGTCAAATTTTTACTTAATGTTTCCAAACTTGAGCTAAGAAATTGAAACGAATCAATGAATTTCATTTGAATAGAAGAATTATCGTTCTCGCTAGCAATGTATTTGGTGATAGTTAAATACTTTTCTTTAGTTTTAGGTATAATTTTAATGTGCCCTTTGTACTTTACTAATTCTTTGATAAACAAATGAGAGTCATAGTTCGATAAATTGTGAAAAACAATAGGTATAAATGCACATACTCTATACAATAAATTACAATGAGCCTCTATACTTTCCTGTAACATTGCTAATAATGGGGGTTATACGAAGTATTAAATTATAAGTTGATTATAGCAATACTAAAATTATATTGTGATATCCGTAATAAGGATTATTTTGAGGTTTAGCTTCAATCTTCTTTTCATAATGAAAATGAATACTTAAGCTATAGGTAACCGCAATAAGTCCTAATAAATACGATTTGGTAACTTTGACATTTGAGATTGGCAACTTAGGTAGGCTACTACTACTGAGTAATTTAATTGTATTGTGACAAGGAGTCCGCACTTTTTTTATTTACGTACGTTTTTGCTAGTTGTAGTTTGTTAGAGTACTTTAACAAACTACAACTAGCAAATCTACCCACACAGTGGTAATTAAAGGACAATATTATTATATTAAATTGAATCTGCGACAAACACACTTCTATTGTTTGTAGTCCTTTAAACCAAATACAACCTTATTGCATTAAACATAATATGGTCTTAAATCGAACTGAATTCAAGTCATCGACCGACCCGTGAGTGAGAACAAAAGCATTCCTGAGCGATAAGGATTTTTTCTAAGTGGTTACGGACTAATGAGTGAATACAAATAAAATTGACTATATTACGTGCAACGAATTTACAAAACGCATAATTACGGTGAACCGCTATTACCTGCTTAACTTCAATAAATTGTTCTTTATGAGAAAATAAACTGTTTTAACTAGACGTTTATTTATTTCTAGTTTATAAAATTATAACGAATAAACAATTTGAAATTACTTATAAAACATTTTTATTTTTAACCCCATATTACAATAACAATATAATAATAAAAATATAATAACTTATTACTATCGTTTATTAATCTATCGAATAATAAAAAAAAACCGATAAAGATTATTATTGGAAAAGAAAAATTAAAAGTCCCATCTCGAGATTGGAACCCAGACCTATGCGTTCGATAATCTAATACGTAAGACTACCAGCTATCGGTACTTGATGAAATGACTTCAATTTTAGCAATGGTATGACCAACCAAAGTCATGCGTAATTAGTAATTACGTAGCCTATGTGCAAAAGCGACGGTATGTTTTTTGTTTCGTTCGACGCCAGCCAGTGTGCGAATTCTGAGATGTGCGTTCTGTGTTGATACATCACTACACACAGACGTAGGTACGGACTTTACCGCGCGTTCAAAGCAATACAGTCCTTAAGCTGGTAATCAATTAATGACCCTTGACTGTACAACTACAACATTTTGCCAACCTCATTGGTTTGCAAGGAATCATCATTCAGCATTTCTGTAATTTATAGAACAATGGGTTCAGTGAATAACATAGTAAGTACTTAGAGAGATTAATTAATCTTAAAACATTAGATACTCAGCTTTCAATACAGGGATGCCGGCTCCAACCCCGATACAAACTCACTATCATAAACACGGCTGTCGACTAGCTAAAACATCGACATTAAAAATACTGGTCCTTACCGGGTCGGACTGATTTGACAGGTTCTATGGATGTTGCCATTGCATAAAGTTATTGTTGTAATGTTGCTATGTCTGATTATTATTATATTTACATTCGCGGATCATAATCTTCTAAAGGTCCGCGACACTCCCGGCCGGGAAATTAAAGTAATGTTATTAGGTTTTGCGTCCACTCTCTGATCTTCTGCAGAGCTCTCGTGGCCGCAACTCTTCTTTCCTTTGGTACTTCTTTGTCTTTTTTCGTATACTCATTATTCTTATCGATCTTATCGTCATCTATCTTATCGTCACCTATCCTCCCGTTAGCCTCTACTGATTCTTCACTATGTATTGATATATCTCTGACACAGTTGGTTTCGTCTCTTTGATCATTTATAGTTTTACTGGTTTTTCCTATATCTATAGGTTCCATAGCTACGTCTACAGATTGAATGTCCTGTGTGTCGAATCCTTCACTTCCACTTATAGATTCGTTATATACTCGAATAGATTCACTTCCACCGTCTTCTATTTCCAGAGGATATAGATGTGCTAAAGATCTTGTGAATTCCTTGTTACCTATTTTTATATTAGCTACTCTACATAGTCCATCTATTCCCTTTTGAAGTGAGACTATCGTTCCTATTTTCCATGTTTCTCTATTTTTAGAATCACCTCGCAACTGGACGATCTGGCCCACTGCTGGTGCAATTTTCGCAGTTACTCTTGGTTCTTTGTGTGAATGCCAATACCTCTCACGAAGACTGGGTAAATATCTGTTTAGAAACATTTCTTTGAATTCTTGTAAAATGACTAATCTTTTCTTCCAACCTTTAATAAGATCAGTTTTGGTTACCGTACCTTCGTTGACTAAGTTTTCAGGCGAGCTTTCTACCGTCATACATTTTCCCATTGTAAGAAAATCTGCTGGTTTTAAAACGTGTTCTAGCTCTAAGTCTACGCTAGTGAGTGGTCTCATATTTACAGATGCTTCAATCTCTTTTGCAACTGTAGTTAACTGACTGTGTGTCAGCATGTGTTTTATCAACGTTCTTTTCATGCAGTTTTTAACAATACCGATTAGTCTCTCATAAAAACCCCCGAACCACGGCGCCAGTTGGGGTATGAATTTCCACGGTATTTCTTTATTGATACGGTATTGTTTTGACAGTATTTCAGACATAAGTTTGAAATGCGTGGCATTGTCTGATGTTATGAGTGTTGGAATGCCTCTGGTAGCTATCATTCTCCTCAATGATAGTAGGCCTTCTTCTGCCGTTAGATCTTGAACGACTTCTAGGTGTATAGCTCTTACTGCTAGACAGGTGTAAAGACAAATCCATCTTTTGGTTTCTCCATTTTCTCCTTTCACCAAAAGGGGTCCCATGTAGTCCACTCCTACGAAAGTAAATGGTGCACTATAGTTATAACAAAGTCATTGCTACCAGTGCCCATCGGGCCCGGCTGGGGCTAAGAGTAAAAAAAGATATGTTTAATTAGCGCCAGCTTGTAGATCCGAGCTGATAACGCACTTAAAAACTCCCTGGATTTTTTTTCAGTTTGGTAATGGACGAAACGACTGATGTATCTACAAAAAAACAATGCGCGCTGTCCGTGATATTTTTTAACAAGAATACTGAAATTGTAGAAACGAGATTTTTTTATTTGTATGAAGCCGACTCTGGTAAAGCTGAAGATTTATGTGAAGCCATGCTACTCCGTCTGAAGAATAACTCAATTCCTTTAGAAAATGTTGTAGGATTTGCGTCTGATACGTCTAATAGCATGGTCGGGCAGCACAAATCAGTTTTTAGCCACTTAAAAGAAAGCATACCAGATATTACTTGCATTAAGTGCAGCTGCCATATGATCCACTTAGTGGCACGCGCGGAAAGCGTGCTCTAAACTTCCAAGCTCGATTGAAGACCTTTTACAAAACATAGGAGCACACTTCAGCCGAAGCTCTAAAAGAGTAAGCCGTCTTCAAGAGTGCCAGGAGTTTTACAGTGTGGAAATACATAAAATATTGAGCCCAGCTAACACCCGATGGCTTTCTCTGAAAGCCTGTGTTGATCGCATGCTAGAGCAGTACGTGGTCCTAACTGAGTATTTTGGAAGTTAATCCGATCCATTGCATCTAATTACATGAAATTAAACCACGTCAAAAACATTAAACCGTTACTCATTGATCACGCCAACCCGGGTCACTTTATGTCTCTCAAAAAGATATATCTTGGAGTACTGGCACAAGATTCTGTGATTCAGATCTTACAAGACCAACCCACAGCATTACCTGATGTGACTAACCTCAGAAGACGCTGCCTTAGTCAAAGTCAAAGTCAAATCATTTATTTCACTCTTTTTAAAATGTTTTACAATATTTTGCATACATTAATTATGTAATTATATGTGAAGACAATGCACCTAAACATAAAATTACTATACCACAATAGGTAAAAGAATTAAAATGAATTAATGAAACCATGACATATAAATTGACTATGTGATAGGTACATGGTGCTCACATATTTACAAACTTTCCAAAAGTAGACTATTTTCATAAATAAATAATAAGGAGTAATAATTCCGGGTGACTTAAGCAATTACAGAATGCAAATCAATGTCAAAGAGAATAAAAAAAACAAAAAAAAAAATACAATTACATTAGCAACCAGTTTGATTTTGTCTAGACTCTAGAGATTGTCCTATGGAGCAGGACCAGCATGTTTCCAAGCATTCTTATCTTGGATATAATCCTCTAATTTGTAATATCCTTGCTTACAAAGTGTAATTTTAATTTACATTCTAATTGACTTGACTGTCCCAAGGTGGTAAAAGAATACAATATGCATATGGGTGGCGTGGATTTAATGGACTCCATCCTAGGAAGGTATAGAATCAGAATGAAAAGCAGTGGTACTGGATATTCTACCATTTTGTGGATTTGTCTGTTATCAATTCATGGGTTCTGTATAAAAAAGTAGCGGCACAAGAAGGCGAAAGAAAAGATGTTTTGAGTCTCGCAGATTTTCGCTCAGAATTTGCTGATGTTATAGATTGTAGTCGGGTACAAGTGTAATCTACTCTTTAATGTGAGATTGTATTATCTGTGGAAAGGGGATTGTTTTGACACTTGTTCTGGGAGGCAAGCTAAGAGTAAGATGTGAATGGAAAAGGTGGTGGCAAAGTTTTGAACTTTTCTTGTCAGCAAGAAACTATGAAGCAGTACTCGAGAAAAGAAAAATCGCCATATTTATTGCACACAATTGGTGAAAAGGGCTTGGACATTTTCAATTCTTTCAATACGGACATGGACAGAGCAACCTTAAATCAGGTAAAAGAAAGGTTTCAAAACTATTTCGAGCCGCAGAGAAATATAACGATGATTCGTCACTCATTTTTCACACGTACTCAGAAAACTGATGAAAACGTTGACACTTTTATGACTGATCTCCAAAACATGAGCAATGATTGTGAATTTGGCACGCTACGCGATTCACTTGTTCGTGACATTTTCATAGCTAACATGAGTTCAAAATTCATCCATGTGCGGCAAAGACTGCTACAGGAATCAGACCCTACATTAGAAAAAACTATGTCGCTGGCCAAAGCTGTCATTATGGCGCAAGAAAACGCCCAGAAAATTGACTCTATACAAAAAAACACAGACTATACACCTAATACAGAGAATATAGTTCACATACAAAGATCTTCAAGGATAAATTCACAAATGTCACAGTCGAAACAAAAGTCAACAACTAGAGTTGCATCCAGTATCAACCAACATAACCAAGCTTCCGCCGGTCGGCAGAGCAGTTAAAGTCCTCATGGTCATCTTAAAGATTCTAATAAATCCTGTGGGAGGTGTGGTCAAGCTCATAGATTCAAATGTCCCGCTGCTGGTGTTAAATGTTTGGTCTGTAATGCCTTTGGGTATTATGCCAAATTTTGCTTCAAGAAAAAATTTGTAAGAAGTGTTGACTCACAACAAACAGAACCTGACAACAATGATTATTTCATAGGAAGTATAGACGGCCAACAAAATAGTAAGTCCTGGAAATTAACCATCAATATTAACAACAGAAAGGTACAATTTATTCTTGATTCAGGTGCAGACATAAACATTATGTCTATTTCAACTTACAAGACACTTAAATTATACAAAAACTTAAAGAAGTCAAAGGTTAATATTAGTATCAGCCTTTGGAAACACTAGCATTCCTATTATTGGTCATTGTGATTTAGAATGTACTGTCAATAACATGTAAAAAAACATAGAATTCATTGTAGCAAATATTAACTGTCCGACTGTGCTAGGTGCTAGGATTACCCACTTGTTTGCTTGTTGTTTAAAATGGCGAAACTCGAGACTGCAATTTTGATTATCTTTTGGGAAGAAGTTTTGGAGAGATTTAATTTAGTTAATAAAAAAATACAGAGCCCTGGGTTAGACATTTGTGAAGGCAACAAGTTAATTGTGCCATTAAAAGACTTTGTGAACAACATACGACACCAATCAGATCAGAAGCTAAAGGAATACGAAGAGAAAGCTAAAAAATTAAGTACTAGTGTGGGAATAGACTACAATGACATAAACAAGAGACACATTACTCCAAAATTTTCAGATGTCTACAGGTGAATTCTCAGTATACGGCGCAGAAAGATTTAAAAGGGACACGTTAAACGTTGCGTTGGATAAGCTGATTATGGGTTTAAATAAAAGGAGACAAGTCTATGAGACATATAGCAAAAAATTCAAATTTTTCATGGATTTGCAAGACAAAAATATAAACTCAAACTCAAACTCAAAGTATTTATTTCAATTAAACCAATTACAGGCACTTTTGAATTGTCAAGGGGTCGGTCAGTCAGAAAAATGAAGCTAGTTGCCCATTCCAAAGCGTAGGTACCTATGGAGAAGAACGGGCAAGAAACTCCATGGACACTCTTTTATATCAATATATGGTTACAAAGTATTGGTTACATCATTTATGTTATAAATTATGCATGTGAGAACGATGCAGAACGTTAAAAGCGTCCGTAATGAAAAGTTTAAAAAAATAAAAATAAGTTAAATTAAAATAAGCCATTAAAATAAGCCATGGCAGCAAAGAGATGACCAGTCCCTACTGACGGCGCCCGTTCACGAACATGACGCGTGGATCAGCACCATTCAGCTCAACCATTTTGAAGGGAACCAAATGATCCAACACACGCGCCACCATCAGCGAGACATTTGAGTGAGCATGACATACTCTCTGCTGCCAGGGCAAATTCAAGTCAGTGAAAGACGTACACAGTATATGGTAGCTTTATAGTATGTACATAGTACTCACACATGTGCTATACAATTATACAATACTAGGAGATTGAATTTATATAATGCAAAAAAGTATTTTAAAATCTTCAGCAGCTCCAACAGTATTTTCAAATGCTAATCAATTTATTTATGCGTCCTTATGGAGCAGGACCAGCGTTTAGCCAAGCATTTTTATCAGCGATGTAATCCCCTAATTTATAATATGCCTGGCTGCATAGTGTGCGTTTTATACAAGATTTAAATTTCGTTTCATTCTGTTCTATTATGTGGGGAGGTATTTTATTGTAACATTTTAAACAGTACCCCATGAAAGATGAGTCTACTTTAGCCAGCCTGAAACCTGGTTGAACTAATTGCTCCCTATTTCTAGTGGTATAATTATGTCTTTCACCTCTTTTACTAAAAAGATGTAGATTTTTCCTTACGTACATAATGTTTTCATAGATATATTGACAAGGTACCGTCATGATGTTAATATCTTTAAACAATTCTCTTAGAGAGTCACGCCTGCGGAGGCTATATATGGCTCTGATGGCTCTTTTCTGCAGAATAAAAATAGACTCGATGTCTGCAGCTCGTCCCCATAGTAAAATACCGTACGACATAATACTATGAAAGTAACTAAAATAGACTAGTCTCGCGGTATCAACATCAGTAAATTGGCGGATTTTTCTCACAGCATACGCTGCTGAACTTAGTCGTCCTGCAAGGGATGTTAAATGAGGACCCCATTGAAGCCTTGAGTCGAGCGTGATCCCCAGGAAAACCGTTTCATCGACGAATTCTAGTTTCTCTTGATTCAATTCTATCTCACAATGACTACTTTTGACATTTGGTAAAGAAAATCTTATGCACTTCGTTTTTTTCCCATTTAGTACTAAATTATTAGCAGTGAACCAATTTTGGATCTGGAGTAGGGCGTTATTTACGTCGTCAAGATTTGATGCACGTCTATTAATTTTAAAAATCAAGGAAGTATCATCAGCAAATAACACCATCTGTGGTTGAGTTTTTAACAAATGGGGTAGATCATTAATATATACTAAAAAGAGGAAAGGACCTAATATCGAGCCTTGTGGTACACCCATTTTTACTTTTAAACCGAGTGAATTGACACCATTTATTTGAACTTGCTGTTGTCTATCATTTAAATAAGATTTTACTAAACTGAGCGCAAGTTTTCCAAGTCCGTAATGCTCAAGTTTTAAAAGCAAGGTTTCATGGTCGACGCAATCAAAAGCCTTAGAGAGGTCACAAAAAATTCCTATGGCGTCTTGGGACTCTTCCCACGCCGTAAAAATGTGTTTTAATAAAGTTACACCGGCATCAGTAGTACAACGTCCCTTGGTGAAACCATACTGTTGGACGTGCAATATTTTATTGGTGTTGAAATGATTGAGCATTTGGTTCAGCATCACCTTTTCAAACACCTTGCTGAAAACCGGTAACACGGATACCGGTCTATAATTATTAGTAACTTTACTGTCCCCCGATTTGAAAAGTGGTATCACCTTGCTGTATTTCATAAGATCCGGGAAGACTCCTTGATCCACACACAAGTTAAATATTAAAGCTAAGTACGGCGCTATAGTCTCAATAATGGAGGTACAAACTTTGATAGACATTCCCCATAGATCTTCGGTTAGTTTGATTTTGATTTGCTTGAAAGCTTTTATTACTATTGTGGGGTTTATATGCATGAATTTAAATTCAATCTGGCAGGATGAGACGTTTGCTCTTAATAAATAAATAGAACGTAAGGGCGAGGAATTTAAGATTTCAGTGGTTTTATGTGGGATACTGGTAAAGAAATTTACAAATTCATGAGCAACTTCTTTGTTAGTGCTTATGAGACCACGCGAAGTCTCTATTGTGAAATCATTATTATGTCTTTTATTCCGGTTAGTTTCGTCATTGATAATTTTCCAAACCGTCTTTATTTTATTATCGGCTGATTTGATCTTGTTGCTAATATAGAGGGCTTTAGCTACCTTGCAGGTATTTTTAAAAGTTTTAGAGTAGGTAGCAACATATTTATTAAAAGTTTCAGAGTTAATATAAGGCTTAAGGCCATACAGCTCAAACAATTTTTCCCTACTTTTCCTAATACCCTTAGTTGCCCAGTCACTGAACAAAAATCTTGGGCAAATAGTTTTGGTTTTCTTTTTTAAAGTATTATTGAACTCGGTGCGTACTACCGAAAAGAACCACTCATATAATTCATTTACATTGTTTTTAATATGGCCTGGTACATTTAACTTACTAATTAAGTTATTATTAAATCTATTTAGATTGCTTGGTGTTATTTGTCTAGTTTGTATCAGAATTTTTTGTACTGGTGTATTGGATTTGAACACAACAGTTTGACCGCTGTGATCAGAAGGGAGATAATTTACTATGGCTTTATCTAAGTATTCGCAGCAACAAAAAACATTATCAATACATGTAGCAGAATTTTTAGTTATGCGGGTTGGTTCTGAAAATACATTTGACAAATTGAATGATTTAAAGAGACTTAATAATCGACTGCTATTTGAACTATTTTCTAGGATATTAATATTGAAGTCACCACAGATAATTAGCGATTTTTTACCAGTTCCAAGTTTTGCTAGAACATCTTCCATTACTGACTCAAATATGGAGTAGTTTTGATAATTAGGGGGTCTGTAAACGCACACTATAACATGCTTATCTAGCTCAACACAGGACAGTTCAATGTTATGTTCAACTGAAAGATCAACTATATCTGTACGAGTCTTAGTTTTAATAGAATTTTTAACTAAGATGAGTGAACCCCCACGCAGCATAGATTTCCGGTTAAAACAACTGCCCACACTATAATTTTCATAATTAATTAGCATTTCATAATCTTTCAACCAATGTTCAGTTAAACAAATAACTTCAAACATAGTTTTTTCTAAAAATAGCTCAATTTCTAATTGTTTGGTAGAAAAACCTTGAATATTTTGATGAAATAATTTCAAGGAATTCTGCTCAGACCCTTTTTTACACTTTACTATTTGAGAGCAAGAAGACACCTTGTTGTTGGTAGGTATAATAATATTGTTACTAGTGTCTTCTGTTGTCTTACTAACTAGTTTAAATTAACATCCAGAGTGAGCCCCAAGACTCCCAAGCCATCACCAGGCAATGATATCCCCCTACTCGTGGACCCCACATTAGGACAAGAACTTGCCATAGTGACACATGGATCCTCCTTCGTACAATCATTGTAAATAGTTATAGCATTAGTGCTACAGTTATTTTGAGTGACCACCTGTACATTAGAATTATTACTAATAATTGCAGTGTTAATTATAGTACAAGACTTCGACATACTACTTATGTCTGAGTTTATATAAGCTAATAGCCTCGCTATTTTATGTCTAAACCTAATGGGCAGATACACTGTATTCCTTGTCGATTTTAACTTAACAACAAAACTGTTGGTGTCAAAAAATATAAGTTTGTCACTGTAGTGACTTGCTAAGAAATGCATATGCTTATTAAGCATATGTATATAATTGTTTTGTCTATTTGATAGTGTCTCAAAATATGGAAAAGCACACAAAATAATTTTATTACAATTTATCTTTAAAAGTTTAGAAACACTGTCAGTGACAACTTCTTTTTTGACTTGTGAACTATCACCTACAAATACAGTAATGTTGGTATTTGAATCATATTGTTTTCCTGTAATTGATGTAATTATTTTTTTGAAGGATGTCCCAGGTAAACAATAGTTTTGAGTATTAAAACTAAAGTTGTCACTAACTAATTTCCCCAAACCTCTTCCTATACTATCTGAAAACATAACTGACTGATAACATACTTGACTACTACAAGAGAAAACATTACTAGTTGCTGACTGTCTTGCTTGAGATAATTCTTGCACAGTATCAGGTATATCTTGGTTGGGAATACAGTCCAGAGCACTCACAACTTGGGACGGGTCCTCCGTTACCTCAGGCTGGAGAGCATCAAGGTTGGATCCCCTCTGACAAGTACACTGAGTGTTACTGAGAGTCAGTGAGTCCACTCTGTCTACCAACTCGTTTGTAGCAAGGATGTGTTCCTTGATTTGGTGTTGAGAGCATAAATATTTATTATAAAGGGACTTTAGTGAGTCATCAAGAGCTTGAATTTCAGTTTGTAAGCGTTGAGTGTCTATTTCATATATGTTTATACTATCTTCTAATTTAATTTGATAGTTCTTCAATTTATTCATAAGAGTAACACGTTCTTTCCTTAATTGAATATTTTTGGAAAAATGGTTTTGCTGTTTCTTAAATTTATTACATTTTTTAATGATTTTATTCAGTCTTGCATATTTTTTTATTTTATTTTGACTCATTTTATGACTATAGTTATGTTTCAGTAAGGAATTTTCTGTTAGGTCTATTGTTGTTATGGAATGTGGATTACAGCTTTTATTTACTAATTCATTAAATAAATGGTCAGTTTCTTTGATCTGAGAACGTTCCTTATCCTTCTGTAATTTTAGGATTTGAATATTCGCATGGATTAATTCATCCTCTAGGTCCCTAATCTTACACAAAGCCTCCTCGTATAGATTACTGCAGTTTTTGAAGCCATCTGTGACAACCCTCAGCTGATCCCGTTCATCGACAACATTGAGGTGCAGACGATGTAAGTCTACGAGCTCCTGTTTTAAGCTTGTGTTTTTGTATATTACTTATAGGACAACAATACCCCTTTAATAAACATGTATGGTAGCATCAGACTTATTACGCAGTTGTGAATATTTTGTAAAACGTGTCAATCCCTTAAAAGTACACTCCTTCAAGATGCAGGATTTTCCTAGTTGTGACATGTTGACATCTCACTTCCTGTTTCAAACTTATATTGAAAAAAGCGCTGCTGAACCATATGGATGTTTGTTTCTGTTTTCTGCTCATAAACACTTTGCAGCTTTCTCCACATTTCAGCTGACGTAGAACACGAAATAACGTGTAACATTACATTCTCAGTCATTCTCGTAACCAACAGTGTTTGTGCCTTGGCGTCTTTATTTTTCCAAGCGATTCGTATAGATATATTCGATAGTGGGATCTTCGGGTTTTAACGCTCTTCCTTCGACGACATCTAACCAACCTTGACCTCGAAGTAAAACTGTTGTTTGGAACTTCAAGATGTTCCAGTTGCTAGTTCCTTCCAGCTTCATCAAGCTGTTATTATTTAGATTAAATTCCATTTCGCTGTCCTTCCCTAATATGCACGTCTAGACAAGTATTATTTCTCCACGTTGCCGCGCACACTAAGCCTAACCTCACTTTTGGTCACACCGCAAACGGATTGCGTATTTTGTTCTTGCACCAATAATTTCCTGCAATATTTATCTCACTTTTCAAGTTATGTGTCTGGGCCCATAACCTGATGAGAAAAATAACTAATGCAGTTTTACGTAGCGAAAATGTAGTTTTATTTATACTAAAAGTACAACCAGAACTGTTAATATTATAACCACCATAGTAGGCATAGAACGTAGAGTAAACACTTTATAAAGGAAATAAAAAGGCTTGTTGCCAACTTAAAATAATAAAGGTGAAATTACATTGTATATTTCCAACATTATATATAAAAATCACTTAAAATCTATCTTCAACTTCTGCACCTGAGGCCTGACTGGGTAGAACTTTATTATCACGTAATGTCGGTAAGTTTTAATAATATTTTTTTTTAACAGTATTAAATTATCCAACAAAATATTATCACCATTAATAGTCAATCATTATTTAGTATAGGTATCTGGTACACCAGTCAGTATTTATTTGTACCTACATAATGCTTTGTTTCAAACATTATTTAGGTATATTTTTATTGATTTGAGACTTGTTTATAGCAGTTGATTTTTCTTTTTTTTTCAGGACACGGAAGATCTTTTCAGTTTTGTACCTATGAATCAACCAGCAGTTCAACAAAAACCTGGACAGAAAACGCTGGGTCTTGCTCGTAAGAGACCAAAAACAGATCAAACGTTTTTCAATATATAAAGAAACCTGTCACTCGCGGAGCAAAAATAATCAAGATTTAAAGGAGATGGCTAAATAGAAGTATGGACGACTTTTCAGCAATGAATAAACATGGTACCTAGCAATATGTAACGCTGAATAGCTGGATATTAGTATTTCATATAAAAAAAGATTCAGGAACTTTTAATATGCGTGTCGCGGGTTCGATTCCCGCACAGAACAAATATTTGTAAGTCCTACATGTATTTGTTCTGAGTCTGGGTGTTTTTCTATCTATAATATGTATGTATTTACAAAAAAAAAAATGTATATAAGTAGTTTATCAGCCATCTTGTTACCATAACACAAGCATTAGGTTGCTTAGCTTGGGACTAGATGGCGCTGTGTGAAATGTCCAGGGATATTATTATATTATTATTATATCTTTAAAATCTTGAAAATTAAATCGTGTAACACCTATCAATAGGCATACAAAAACTGCAAATAAATGACATTACTATGAACTTTTACCTAGGCGTTTGGCGATGTATCTGCGATAATATTGATAATAATTGTATTTTTGCCTAACCACCCACCCCGATTTCGCATGGTGGTACAGGTGGTACTTGAGTAAATATCTACAAAGGGGTAATTGCACCAAAAACCGTGATACGATGAGCATTCTACAATCCGCGCAAAAATCACTCCCCACCCGCGTGTATTTAAGTAAGTATTAAACTCTTGTAAATCCTAAACTACATAGTCAAATGAGTTGAAATAAAGACAGTTTTTACAGACAATATAAGTAGTGGTTGAAATGATGAAAGTATTTGCAAATAAGGATTAATATTAACTGAAAATAAATGGACTCGAGAGGCGGGTTCTGGGCGCTGCATGGGGGCAACGCGCGCAAGAATATGATATTTATATTTTATGATATTTTGATGTTGACTTGAAAGAGCATGGCAGTTGAGAATATGTCATGCTCACTTAAATGTCTCACTGGTGGTGGCGCGTGTGTTGGATCATTCGGTTCCCTACGAAATGGTTGAGCTGGATGGTGCTGATCCACGCGTCATGTTCGTGAACGGGCGCCATCTGTTGAGACTGGTCATCTCTTAACTGCCAGGGCTTATTTTTAATTTTATATTTTAATTTGTTTCTTTACATTGTTCTCACATATAGAAGCAATAAGAATAATGTAACCAGGATTTTGTAAAAATGTCTTGATTTAAGAGTGTCCGTGGAGTTTCTTGCCCGTTCTTCTCCTTAGAGATCTACGCTTTGGAATGGGCAACTAGCTTCAACTTACTGACTAACTGACCGACTATTTAATTTTGACAATTCAAAAGTGCCTGTAAATGGTTTAATTGAAATAAATGATTTGAGTTTGAGTTTGAATAATACTCAGGGGGCAGGATTTTCTGACTTGAATTACATTGGTCAATACAACCTACACGAATGTATACCTAAACCTTCCGGAAGAACCAATCTACCTACTGGTGACAACCCCATCAAAATCTGTTTGTTGATACAGCCGTACAGACAGACTGACAAACAAACGCGCCAGGGGGTTAGTTTAATTAGTATGTGGTGATTGTTAAATCCTGCCTAACTAGTTAACGAATACTTACACTGAGTAACCAAGGACATAAAAGATATTGAAATAAAACAACAAAAATGCGATTTATTTATTTATTCTGTGAATCTTATAAGAACATTATCTAAAAAAGTTAGTTTAGGTTATCTGTTTGTCTGATCAAATCATTCTGATTGGATGTTAGCCCGTTAACACAACCAGAGAGAGAGAGGTCAGGAACAGTGTAGTCCTGACGATTTATAGGCCGAGAAACTGAATATTTGAAGTGGAAGATGATCCATGCTACCGGATGGGCATGTAAATATAAAAGAACACACTGTGTTTAAAAAACATTTAATTTATTTGATGGAAAGCTGGATGTGACGTTGGTAAATTTTGCAATATTGAATTGTTTCTTTCCACTGCATGGCGTTGTATACTTCTCACAAAACGGCCACAAGTTATGCGCACCATTGTATGGCCAAATAAACGTACATCACTACTTGCTTCTGAATTCAGCAGTTCATAACAAGGATGACGAATGTTGGCATCCCTTGGAACCTAGAACAAACTTAATTACCTTAGTACCCACATGAATTATTTATAATAACTAAACATTTGATTATTATGACATCTAAAGCAACCAGTCTGTTGTGGTCGTGATGAGACGAGATGAGTCTTTCTGATTCATTGCCATTGAGTTCATTATGTATTTTGAAAACACGGTAAACAGCTTGAAGTCACATTTGTTGGATGTTTCTTATATTTATTAGTTCTAGAATGATTTTAGCTGTAGAGACTCAGTGATCAACTGGGCGGCAATAAACTGGGCCACGTGGACCAGTTGTACATAATTAATTATGCCTACTATTTTTGTGGCCAACTGGGCCGAACGCGCTTTGATCTTGCGGACGTGATTTTATTATTTAATTTGCTGTGGTTAAGTGGGCCGACAATAAAAATTTAAGGCAGTTTGGTATAGTTACGAACACAAGTGTATCAAAATAAATTTGTCAAAAGGTAAATTGTGTTGGGACTTTGAGAGGAAAACAAAACATCATCAATCAATGTATATATTTCAAAAATCAACAAAATGTAGTTGTATAGACAAAGCTTAGCTTACAATAAAATGTTTTATATAACATGTAAATAATTTTTCTTATTAATCTAAGTTTTAAAATAAGGAATATAATTTTTAAGGTTTTTTTTTTTTTTTTACTGCAATCACAAATTGACATATACACGATAAACATTCATATAACACAATACAAATAAAATTGGTTAATCCTAAAAATCACAGATCAGTTCAGTATAATTTTAATAGAACTACCTTAGCTTAATATAATTTAAGTCTCAATTCAAAAATTATGAGCATAACAGGATACAACATTGATTTTTTAATAAAAATATTTAAAATCACAGATCGGTTTTGTACAACAGTAATTATTAAAATCTTATAATTAATAAAAAAAAATCACAGTTTAAGTAATTTCCAATTTTAAAATAAAATCATAAAACAAGGCGCTCTATGCATAAATCAATATTAATGTCCCCTCTAATAAATTCCTCAATCGTCTGCGATATATGTTGGTCTATTTCTTGGGTTTCTGGAAGTTTTTTTCTAATACTAGTTCCGTTGGTATATAAAACTTCATAGTAATTGTTTTCCTTTTCAAGTATTGTTAAAAAATGCGCAATGTTTTTTGGTTTACTTGAAATTTTTTTATTTAAAATCGAATGCCAATTTTCAATCATATTTGTTGTTCGATGCAAATGATTACTACACCATTTGTCTGCAAAGAATGACTTATCATTCAACCACGTTTGCACAAAGTAATCGTTAAATAGCACGACATTTTTGTTTGTAGGACATTGTGCCATTATATATAGCCAAGCATTGTCTATAGCCTCTCTAGGCAAATGAGCCATAACAGTGCATCGTTTAACATGTTTTCTGGCTAATTTTGATTTTGTGATATTTAACTCATCGGCTTTTCGCCACAAGCTTTGCGCAAAATGAAAATAGCAGCCATTGATTTTAGTCTTAGGGAAAACATGTTTAATAGCAGACATAGCTGCTTGTTCAAAGTCAAGTATAAATAATTGGGGTGAAAATTGGGGAATTTGACTTTTTATTAATTTAAACATAGTTATGTACGTATTTTTGTTTTTGTTCGGCAGTAAGGCATAAATAATTGGTATAATATTATTGTATGTGTCATTACTACCTAAATCTACATGTAAACTATATAATTGATTAAATGGTTTTAAACAAAATTTGAACGTCCCATCACATAAAATTGTTAAATTTGGATTAGTTAATATTTTTTTACAATCTCGATTAGCGAAAATTATAATTCTACTGGGTCCATTACTGTAATCAGCTAATAAAAAATGTTGATATCTTTCGGGCACAATTATTTCTTTGATAGAATTAAAACATATTTTTTGTACACCAAGTGATTTATTTCTTTTACGATGGAGCTTATGCTTAATATTTTCCAATGTAGGTATTTTTTTAATGAAATCAATGCCACTATCCACGAGTCCCGCAACAGTTTCCCGATAAGCTCTTGGAATTGAAATAGTATAATCAGACTTGATTTGTTCACAGCACTTGTTAAATTGTATTTCTAATTCGTTTGAAGCAAAATCCGGCTCGCAGTCATGTTTGTCATCCCGTGTAATGGTATTATTATTGGCAATAATTAATTTAGCTTTACATTTTTTTCTTTTAGTGCAATTCCAAACACAGGAACCATCTTTATTTCGCCTTTTCTCATGGTATCTATGGCCTGCACGAAGAAGCACTCGTTTGCCTCGTTGCGATGTTACTATTTGCCACTGGATACAATTTTGTGAATTTGATGGCCCTGGTTCACCTGTAAATATTTTCATGGCATCTATATATATATGCATCAGCGGCGGCAGCCTAATTACACATTACGCTACTAATATGAACCCATTTCTAATAAAAGCCTTTGAGTTTTGCTGGATGATTAAAATAATTCTAGTAATTTGAAATCTAAATTGCTAGTAATCTTAAAATATGTGCATACTATAGCGCATACTATGTGCAACAAAACTTTTATATTAAAAGTAATGTTAAGCAAAGCAGAAGTATATTCTTCATCAAAAAGGTCGTATTGTAGAGTATTGCACAAATCAAAAATATGTTATCGCAATTATTGTAATAATCTAGTTATCCAAAAAAAAGAAACAGTAAATTTAGAGTAATCAATTAAGCGCTATAAGTTAAGCATATATTTTTAAGGTTTAAGAACAACTTTATTTCTCATAAAGAATACATAAATTCACTTACTGAGAAACAATTTAGAAACTAAAATTAACAATTGGAGTGCACAGAGGTACTTATATTAGCACGAACAAAAATATAAAAATAAAAACGAAAATGTGGGTAAACCGATAACAAACTCAAACGTAAGTTTTTAACCAAGCATAACACATAAGCACAAATAATGTAAAATATACTTGGATAGTAAAACTGTGAAATTACTAAAATTATAACCGTAAAACATTCTTAGTAATTCTTAAAAATGTAATGACAATGTAATAACGACGCCACAAAATGGCGGCCGCCAATAAGAGCAGATATAGCTTCTTATTGAAATTTCTTTAACGTAATGAATGAAGTTTGTGATATTTTTTTATGCTAAGAATATGTAATTATATAAATCTTACCTCCACTATGTTCCATTATTTACACTCTCCACGTTGAATAGCATCAATGATATATAAAATTATCAAAAACACATTCACGCCACAGGAACATGAACCAGACTGCCGGCAAAGGGCAGCGCAGGCGCGCGCGTCCCATGATACAATAGTAGAAAGAGACAAATATATCGGGACCTTGTTGCCGTCTTACTTCTTTCATTGTAATCTGAGAGTCTTGTAGTAGCTTTGTTTATTTTCAAAGAAAGCGCACTCTACTTTCGTAACGGCTGTAGATACTGTATTTAAGTAAAAACAAAATGGTACCTACAAGGTAAATATTTATTCTATTTGAAATTACTGAAACAATCTGTATCTGACTGTACTGTATACTTTCGGCCCACTTAACCACAGCAAATTAAATAATAAAATCACGTCCGCAAGATCAAAGCGCGTTCGGCCCAGTTGGCCACAAAAATAGTAGGCATAATTAATTATGTACAACTGGTCCACGTGGCCCAGTTTATTGCCGCCCAGTTGATCACTGAGTCGCTGTAGATGACTTACCTCAATTGTTAATCATCGTGTTAAGATAGTGAGTAGAAAAGCAGGCAATGAAGAGGCGATATGCCGCCGCAGTCTTTGCGTGGTTACATCGCAGTTTATGCATCGCATGACGAATTGATTGTTAGCCAAGTCCGTGTCAAGTAGCAAGAGGTCAGTAGGTAGGCGAGCACACACAATAAGTCCAATAAGCAAGCGAGGGTCAATGAAAAGTCAAAATGAAAAATCACAACGAACAAGCAAACGGCAGAGCGTTCCAACAATGTCTAACATCTGACGTTTGTTTTTTTCATAGAGATGGGATTGAACGTCAAGTGGAACAGAATCAATAAAATAATCGATAGGGTTGAAAGATAAAAATATAATTAGTTTTTGTCGCCCTCTGTTCAGTTAATATTTTTCGACACAAAATAGGTAGTAACATTAAACGTAGAAGCACATTCAGCTTTCAGTTATTTTTATTTGATTTTGATACGAAAAGAATGGAATTAAATAGAGTCGATTGTCACTTTAAAAACCACCCCATTTCCCTGTGAAAACACAATAAGAAGCAACTAAACAGGACACCGAATTGAACGCCATCGATTCCCGCCAAAAACTCTGATTGCCACTTCTTAGTTTCAGAAAATAAATCGTTTTGATACCTGTTATCAAAAATCGATATAAGCATAGTTTTGATTTCACATTCTAGAAAAGCGACATGACCCGTCCCTAGTTTGCAGTACTGTATTTTTATTCCCCTTGAACTTGTCATGTCAATCAAAAAAAGCAACTAAGATACTTTTTTATGTTTAACAGTTCACGAAAGTTCTAGGAAATTATTAAACGCTTAATAATTCATGAATTAATATTTAAATATTACGAGTTAATGTGAGGTTACTATTCATGCTTGGGGCAGTCATTTAGCCATGTCCTTTACGATGCAGACAATTTTCCCAAATCCGAACAGCCAATGTGTAATTGTGAAGCTGATGTGTGTGTTCAGCATGTTGTAAAAACCATATTATTTGATGACATATATTCCAGTACGAGAGAATTAATAGCCAAAATTCAGACACAGAAACATCGAACCAAAAGCATAGATTGAATAAATACTTTTATACACCGACTTGGCTTGTTGAACAAACATAGGTACATTTAGTTTTGGTTTAGAAAGTGTTTATTGATTCATGTGTTTGAATAGATGAAATTATATTATTTGTGGTTTTCCTGGATGAATGATACCTTATCTGAGTATATTGAAATGTAATAGTTAGTAGTTTGTATTTGAATAAACGGAATAATATCATTTTAAATAGTTTTTTTTTTATTTGAATAGATGAATGGCGTTTTTATTGAATAGATGAAGGAGGTTTGAATAGATGAGTGGGTTTTTTATTGAATAGATAAATGGGGTTTGAATAGATGAATGGAGTTTTTATTGAATAGATAAATGGGGTTTCTAGATCTCCTCTGATCTAGAAACCCCATTTATCACCTACTTATTATGTCCGCAACAGTTATCAGAATAAAATATTACGTTATTCTCTTCTATATTTCCTTCACATATCTCTTCAAGATACTGCCATACACAAGTTCCTATTTCTATTGCCCCACGTTTAGCTTCGGATTCTGTCCAAAAATAAAAATGAACTTTATCATATGCCGTTTTTGACTCCGTTTGTGTCAATTCCGTTAATCTTAAATTGTAACTGTTGAGTTTAGATTTATAATAAAATGCCGAGGTATCTCTTCTTGGACATTGGAGCACTGCTTCTTAAACATAAATTGCGATTATATTATCTTTGGTAACTTTTTTACGATCTTCTTTCATTCAAATCGAGCGGCGGTTGGAGCGTAAATATTCTTAGCGATATGTTATTACGTTTTATGATTAAATCTATAAATAACTAATTTTTGAGTTACTTCTCTTTATGATTAAGCGTGCGAATATGTATTTTGTAGTAAGAGAGGCAATATACCTTATTTTATGAAGAAAAGTAGTCAGTTTCATTCATCCTCCAACACTACTTTAAAAAAAAATACTTTTTTAAAAATGTGTTAGAGCACACATCGTACATTGATATTTTTTTCTGTAGAAGCATTTAATGTTTTACCAAACAGTAATAAGAGTTGCACCAGAAAGTATAAAAAATAGATATCATGTTATGATTTCTATTGCATGCATTGAGAGCATTAAACACGACGGGAATGTAATTTTTTTTTTATGAAAAAGTATTTTTAAATAACAGATTTTTTCAAAAAACCTTTTTAGTGACGTTATGCCATTAATGAAAACGTTCAATATTTCCTACTTCATGACAACCAAGCAACATAATAACAATACAACAATTTTTGCAAAGAATAAACTGTTTTTCATGCGAAATACTTAAATATTAACTTGTTTGCGATGGCAACAGCTTGGTAAATCACATTTTTATTAATATTTACAGACTTTAATTTTTTGTTACAAAACTTTAACAGACGTGAGTGATAAAAAATGAACATAAAAATTGCATTAACAGGTCATGTTAAAGATAAACACTTAAATTAAGTGGCTTGTTTTGTTTACAAAAGGCTTTTTTTGCATCAAATAGCCCGGAAAATAAAGTAGGTAGTCCTAAAAACGAAATAACTATCAAAATAGTAACAAAGTTTGTATGAATATCACAATCATTGTGTAATTACTTATTATAATTTGTACTTAATAATTGAGATCAAGAATATTACTTTATCACATAAATAAACTTATTCTTAAAGGATTCTATCAAAATAGGAAGAAACAATAAATTAAGAATGAGATTTTGATCAATCAACAATTTGATGTCGTTTTTCTTTCTTTCAGCCAAAGTAAGCTTAGCTGCATAAAGAGGTGTCAACAGATTGTTGGCATTAGGAACTTGGTAGGTACCTATAACCTGTCTGTTGCCTAAGAGTAGCTACCCTATTAGCTTCTAGTCTAATCTCTTTAAAATTCTGTTCTAAGTAAGATTTCTTATAAAATATTTTGACTGTAGCAGATCTGTTCATTTAAATCTTTCATCATTTTTATGATTTTAATATCACCTAACTTAACCTTTTCTCCTTCTGTATTCTTTGAAAATACATTATTTTCAGCAAGACTTTTAATGCCATAAAAATCACGATGACTCATCGGATTAACAATGACGTTTCCTTTTTTTCGTGCGTTCTTTATTGCTGAAATATATTGGTCTGGAACGTAGATAGGACCGGGTTTTAATTTTTTTTTAATTTCCCTCTCAATCGTTGAATGCACCGCGTCACCCTCATTTTGAGTGTGACCCTTTATTAGGAATTTGTGGGATATAGAGATAACATGAATTGGTTTTTTTGTTGACCACAATAATTGTCAGAATAAAATATAAAATCAAAGTCTGGATATAATAAGGACATTTTTTCTAAATACATATTTGAACACATACGACCCAATTTCATTAACACCTCTGTGACCTTCTACTTCTGTCCAAAAAAAGCATTCAGTGTGGTCTTTTCCCAGTTCAGAAATAGTGAAATTTAAACAATTCAATTTTTTTTATTTTTTTTTTTATTGATAATGGGCTCACTCTTGACCTCAATCCAGCCCAGAGGCAGGGATGAGATCTACGGTGGAACGAGCTTGCCCAGAAGAAGCCTATTCACTCTCGCCTTGAAGAGATTCGGCAATGCAGACGCAGGCAGACGGTTCCACTCCTTAGCTGTGCGCATCAGAAAAGATGACGAGAAGCGCTTAGTGCGTATATATGGTATATTAACCAAATAGGGGTGGTATCCCGCAGTGCGTCTGGACTCTCGATGGTAGAAAGGTGAAGGCGGGATGAGCTCATGTAGCTCTTGAGCACACTCCCCGAAGTACAGTCTGTAGAAGACGGACAGACAGGCGACACTTCGACAATTTGCTTTTATAGTAAAAGATTGATATTTCAACTTTAGGCAATGTCATAACCGCCTGCAAGTCATAACAAGATACATAGTATGCAATTATTCATTTTCTTATTTTTTTTTTCCTTCTCTATTCTACTTTCATCCTTTTCTTTTAAATGACCTTGATATTTATTTTCCAAATTTTCTTTTACATCTGCAATCCTGTATGCTATGCAAAGATCACATTGATCTATTTTGGGTATGAAAAAACTGATGTTAAAATCCGTATTAAAAACTTTTAATATGTATTTTTACAAATTGAATCCCTGTATTAATTTGCTAGTCTTTCCTCCGTCAATAAATTCTCTTAAAGTTTGTTTGCGTAAATAGTGACTTTCAATTCGTGGTATACTATTGATGTGACGTACTTCAATTAAATTGTCTTCAGGTGTTATTATTGTTGTGTGTGTCTTGATATTGTGTGCGGGAAGCAGCGGGAACTTTCCAATTAAATGTTTAATAATACGATGGTAGAATTTTAATATTGTTCTTTAAAAACAATACAAGAAAAATATGTAACGTATAAGAACGATCGCACGACCCCACGACCATCCAGATGCTCCCCAGAGAGAAGTGCGGTGCCCGGAAGCGGATCCTCGCAGGCAATGTAAAGGGCACGCACGTATGTAGATGATGCGGAGCGGAGCGCGCGAGGTTCCGAGTATGGAACGGGAGTTGCTCGTCGCGCTGCACAGATGGCGCCAGCAATCGCTTTTTTTGAAAAGGCCCGTCGGATGATGCCAGAGGCTGTACGGATGTCAGCGATACGTGAAACTCCATCCTTCCCAGGGAATTTTTGCGTGACTCGTCCCAGTTTACATTTGAAAGGCGGAAGTCTTTCCTCTTTAATAACAACGAGGCTGTCTTGAGCGATGTCTTTCCATTTTCTTCGTTGCTGCAGTTCGGATACGTACTCTTTGGACCAGCGTTGCCAAAAGTGTTGCCTCAGCAGCTCCACTCGATCGTAGCGCCCCAGTCGTGTAGGCGTGGTTGTCGTCAGGTCTAGGTAGGCAGGCGCAGTCAACGGTCGGCCGATCAGAAAGTGAGCTGGAGTCAGGGGGAGATAATCGGTCGGGTCGGAGGAGAGAGGGGACAAAGGACGGGAGTTGAGGACGGATTCAATTTGTGTTAACACAGTTTCAAACTCCTCGCGTGGCAGCCGCGCGTTACCCAGTACACGCTGCAGGTGGTACCTACTTGCAGGACTTGCCTCCCGCCTCCCACAACCCGCCAAAATGAGGACTATAAGGAGGTATGAACGTAAGACGAATTTGATTTTGATTAACATAAAACTTTTTTGCAAAAAAAAAAACAACCGACTTCAAAAAACGACACTACTAAGTAAAAAATAACTTTAATTTCGGAAGTCGGTGTCGTTGGGTTCGCATTTTCATTGTTTGCCACCGACTTAGCAAAAAAGTTTTTATTTTTCAATTTAAAGTTGTAATTTTTACCAGTCATTTTGGTTTAAAAACCAAAATACTGAACCGTTTTTGATGAAATTTCTATGGGACCATTTGGAAAGTATACCCTTTCCAACAAATCGGTTGGCAAGCGGCGGAGTTAAGCGCGAACAAATATTTAAAAAAATAAATAATACAAACATCCGAATTGAAAAACTCCTCCTTTTTTAGAAGTCGGTTAAAAATCAGAGATATCATTCGAATTTTCAAAAATAACTGATAATTCCTTTTCAGCGCCTACAAAATTCTTTCCATTGTCTGGAAAGATTTGATAAGGTTTACCGGGACGTGATATAAAGCGTTTCAAAGCTAAGATATAATCTTGTGTGGATAGGCTACCGACTAAATGTATGGCTCGTGTGGTAAAGCAAATGAATAAACAAATGTATGCCTTTATTAACTTGGCACCTCTGCCTTCCTTTGCGGTCCGATATGAGCAATGGGCCCTGCGTAATCGACGCCACATTGCATAAAAGGAAAGTTTGGTTCTAATCTTTCGGAGGGTAAATTACCCATAATCGCGGTCAATGTCCTACCTTTCATGCGTGTACACGTAACGCAGTTATGTACTACCTGTATAGCAAAATTTCGAGCTCCCAGTACCCACCACTGTTCACGCATGGAATATACCAGAAGCTGAGGTCCTGCATGAAGTAATTTTTTATGGTCATATTCACACAACAACCTGGTAAACGGTTTAGGCGCATTAGGGCTAATTCTCATTTTGGCAACCGACTCGCTAATGGACTACTTCTCATTATGGCCACTTCTCATCTTGGGTACTTCTGATTAGGGCGACTTCTCACTCTGGCTACTTCTCACTCGGGCTACTTCTCACTTGGGCTACTTCTCACTCTGGCTACTTCTCACTCGGGCTACTTCGATGTTTACCACTCAACAATATCGGGTGTTTCTTATCATAACCAAAGTCAACCGCGTTATTTAACCTACCACCTACACGAATAATATTTGATTTATCTAGAAATATATTTAAACCCGCTATTTTATTAAATAATTTATTTTTATTGTTTAAGGGTATTTTATTTTTAAGATTGTAGTATTCATCATTAAATGACTGCTGTGGAACTAACTGAGACAAAACGGTAAGTGATTGCTGTAGTTCATCTACTGATAACGAACCGGTTATTCGACCGGCACCGGGAATGTGCGCACGCACGTTGTTTATAAATCGCAACACATATGCACAGGCTCGTTGTAAACGGATAAACGATGAAAAACGGTCAATGTCAATTACTGGAATGGACTGATTACAACTTAAATTTGTCGTTTGTAACTTAATTTCCGTATTCGACGAAATAAATGTGTTAGGTTCACGTAAGAACGTTGGAACGGTCCACCACATGTGGTTATTAATTATCATATTTTAACGACTAAGTTAGCTCCTCTTGTTATGAGGTCAGCAGGGTTCTCGGTACCCCTAACGTGCCGCCAAATGATATCGTCAGTAAGATCGTTGATCTTGTACTACACTATTTTGTACAAACGTTTTGAGGAAGTGCGGAGACATACGTAACCATCCTTGCACTATGGTTGAATCTGTCCAAAAATAAACCTTATCAAAATTAAACGTAAGGATTTTACGTTAGGATTTTTTTTTTTGGCCCCATAGGGCCAAAGCCTGCCAGGGTAGCGGGAACATCCGAAAGGGTTTACCGCTGCCCTGGAACATAAAGGGCTAAGGAAGGAACACGGGTGGGTTTTAGTCAGTAAGAGTCTGACACTCCCTTCTGCTCCACCCAGAGCGGGAGGAGTCATTTGATGACTTCCCATCCTGAAAAAAAAAAAAAAAGGATTTTAATTTTATGGTATAGCTTTTTTTTTTACTGGTGCGCCGCATAATTCAAGTCTAGGTATGCTTACGGTTTTTATTGTTGCTAATTTGCTTTTTGCACATAATAAATGCACAGAGATAGGTCGAATGCTCACATTTATCATGACAAGATTTAATATACGCGCATGCATCGTACGCATGTTGAGATGCGTCTGTAAATATGTGAAGTTCTTTATAACGCGAATCTGCTGTTGTTATGTAACAGGTATTTTGATATTACGTAAATATTGCAGACTAGAAACGAAAGTGTTTGGGGTTCGGTCAGGATGCGTATCAAGGAAACAGCCTTGGACACTTTCATAAAGATATTATTTAATTAGCACAGTACACGACCATCGACAATGATTCCGGTTGACCATGGAAGCGAGAGCCTAAAGAATGCCTCGTCATTCCATAGACAATGACAATATATTTTTAAATCATAGACTACAACAGAAAGTATGCCATGCGTTTGCAATTTTAAGGGGAACTTCTTCATCCTAATCTAGTTTTTGAGTTGAAGCAAACACAATTGAAGGCAAACACGATGGTGTTTGCCTTCAATTTGTTTTTTATCACTTAAAAGTTGCCATATCATGCCCCCATATAAGATTAACTACTGCTAAATTGACTTTCGCTCTCTAAAAGTTTTGTTTATGTTTATCTATTAAATACTTTATTAGATAAGATTAGCATAATAGATATTAGCAAGAAAAACTGAAAATTTTAAACATTCACTGGTCTAAAGTGCTTCTTGCCTGGACAATTATGCTCACAATTTGAACCACAAATGCAAATATGAAGTGCTTGACTTTGGTTTATCAGACCATACGGCTCAGTTATTAGAAATAAAAGTGAACAAAACCTGTCAATTAAAATCTTGGCGAATTAACAGGCGTGACATATCCGAAGAAATACAATACAGAGGACCCTAATCATGCCTATGATAACTTTTTAGAGATATTTCAACTTCTATACAATTTATGTTTCCCCCACAAATCAATATCAATAAAACCAAACAAAAAGATAAAATGGATATCACGAGGCATTCGTACTTGTAGTAAAAGACAGCGATATCTTCTCTGGCAACAGCGTTTAAAACCAACAGATGAAAATAAAATAAAATTTGATACATACTCGCGAAGATTTAAAAAAATTATAAAATTGACCCAGAAAGCACAAAATGACTATTTAATTAACAACTCTAAAAATAAATCAAAAACGTCTTGGCAAATAATAAACAACACTAAATCTCAAAGAGAGCCCATCTCTCAAATAAAAAAACATGGCAAGTTGAAAGTAATAGTCACATATTCCCTACTTTAGAGGACACAACAAAACGAAGTACATCAATCAGGTCTCAATATAAATATAAGTTATGTACTGGTGCTCACAAAACATCTTTATTAAAAAAAAGTGTCTTAGGCATGGCACCTGTGATTTATAACAAGGTTCCAAATAGCATCAAGGAGCAACCTTTGCGATTTTTTAAAAAACAGCTCTCGTCTTATTTAATACAAAAATGTTATTATTCTGTGTCAGATTTCCTCACAGATCAAATATAGCTATTGTTGTTACTTTAATTCTGATATTGTTATTATTATTATTTTTGTTACCTATATTATTGTGATACTTTGTTGTGAATGTTTTTAAATTGAATTTGTATAATCGTTTATAAGTATAAGTTTTTGCATGCCAAATGGTAGAATGTACCAGGAACAATGTTTTTTTACTGTAACATCTCATATATGTACCTACATTCAATGCAAATAAATGACTTCTATTCTATTCTATTCTAAAATACAAGGAATTAAACCACATAATATAAAATGATGCGTGTTTTAAATGAAATATTCTTCCTTCAAAACTAATTCCTTAATTTAGACTATGATATTGCCAAAATCTTTGCAGTACCTAAGTTTCGTTTCACCTATATGTAAAAAATAACCGTAACAAAAATTATTAAAAATGTTTCTAAAAATCAATATAATTTCACATAAATGTTAAAAATAATTGTAACAAGAACTATTTAAAATCATTCTGAAATCAACTTAAATGCTTCTCTAAACTTCCAAATTCGAAAGTAAAATATTTATAATTGAAATCACAGTTAAATTAAGTTAAAACGAATGGAAATTCACATGTGACCTATTCACATTGTGAATTTCTATCCGTTTTATCTCGAATAAAACAAAAAATAGTCCACATTGTCAGTCAGTACCTAAGTCAGATCCGTCAAGTCAGTCAGGTCCAGGTCAGTCAGTCAGTTAAGTCGGCCAGGTTAGTCATGTCAGTCAGTCTGGTCGGTGAGACACTCCACTATTTCCAGTACTCTAAACACAATTTTAATATAAGAAACAAAAGAAACATTGCATTCATGATGCATAAATATTAGTAATTCTGTGTGAAGACTCGCACAGAATTGACCATTCATAATATTCTTTTCAATACTTAAACATAATTAAATAATCAACAAAATTATAATCGCAGCGGTTTGATGCGTGCGATAGGATTATATTGCTAAACGAAACATAATTCCAATGATGTATATGTCGCAGAATGGACCTTTTATATTTTATCAAAAACTTGAGATGTATGCAAATTGTCAGAACTAATATTCATTTTTTTAGTCTTATTCTGTATGTCGATATTCTTATTGTTTATTTTTATTTCAGAGAGTTTTGTAATTTTTCTTGTGTCTGAGGTATCACCTGTAAAAAAGATGTTAAGTTAAATTGGATTAAATAAATGATGGATAAAACAAATGGCACTATTCTTTGAATAACATACCGAACTTGTTTTCCTTGTCAGCGGTCTCATCCTGCACATTTATATCAATATCTTCTTCTTTAGTTTCGTCAGCTGAATTATGGATCGTTTCTGAATAGGTTGAAAAAGGATCCTGCTCATTTTCATCAATAGCGTTCTTTTCATTGTTAGAAGTATTCTCTTTTTCATTCTCAGAAGTAATAGTCTCCTTTTCATTATAAATACTAGGTTCCTTATCATTCTCAGTAGTCATGCATTTTTGATCATTAGTCGTGGTCTCGTTTTCATTTTTAACAGAAGTCTCTTTTTTGCTTTCATTTTTTCTTCGGGTGTGAAATTTTCTCTTGCGACGTACAATAAAATAGGAATAAGTTTCGATGCATTATTTAATTATTGAACTACACTACGTCATTGTGTAAGTTCCTTCCACAAAGCAAATATATATTTTTTAATATAACATAGCGTGTAATAAAATACATTTCTGAGTTTAATACAAATATTTTTACTATCTTTGATAGTAGGACCTATACTAACAAATTAGTAAAAAGAAACTAGGTATAATAACTGTTCGTACTTACGATTTCCGTTTGAGACGCTGGCCACTATGTGTAATGGCACTGTTTTGTAAAAACATGTCAGAATCTTTTGCAGAGCAAAAGCTGTCAGCTAATTTCACAATTTTATAAAACAAATGTCTTATTTTGATAAAGTTTAATAAGGGTACTTTTTGAGGCCCCTTAATGCCTTTCCAGGTTAATTGATTTAGTAACTACTAAATCACATCAGTGAACAAACATCTTGCTAAGTTTAATCCAATCTTTGTTTATAGCCCCGATAGAGAGAGGAACATAATTAAAGTGGATGTAATAGATATGTAAATTAGGAAATCAGACTAACTTACCCTAAGTGACGTCTGATGGTAATTTTATGAACGGCTCATCCTGAAAGAAAACAATTATCTTACAAGGTAGTAGTCGTCATCAACGAACTCGGTCCGCGTAGTTTTTTAGAGTCCTAAAACATAAAAAACAAAAATTAATCGCAGCTAGCTATTGTCTAGCTGTCAGCGGTGACATATGTCAAATCACTTTCTTTAGAGTAACAAACAAGGGTTGCCATTATTTGATGGGTGCGTGATACCTTGTAGGTATTAGACAGGGTGGGAATCTAATTGTTTTCAGGATGAGCCGTTCATAAAATTACCATCAGACGTCACTTAGGGTAAGTTAGTCTGATTTCCCAATTTTATTACACGGCTCATCCTGAAAACAATTATCTTACATGGTAGATGTTCAGAGATAGATACTGGCAACATCAATACATGTGTGTGTGTAAAAGGATCATAAAAGTTAAATCAGATAATACTTTTAAAAACAAAATGTTGTATTAAGTATTTAAGATACAATCAAGATATCTTATTCTTATTCTTACTGTTTGCGGTGTAGGTTTTTTAGTGGTAATTAGGTAGGGGTTATCTCCTCGAGCTTCCTTAGAGTTTTCCATATACAATTTTAAGGTTTTAGCTGGGCACACTGACTGGTTTTCAAAATACGGTAAGCGCAAGGTGGTACTGTTTTTTGTTCTGATAGATGTTTTTAGAACATCAGAGATGTTAATAATTACACAATCAGCAGTAAAGTGAATATCCTTCAGTTTAATTGACGCCAGAGTTTGAACTCTGTGGGCAGTAGTAAGGGCCAATAAGGTCACTAATTTTTTTGATAGTTCTTTTAAATTTAAAACAACAGGCATTTTATTTATGAAATCTAATACCATTGCAGGGTCCCAAGTTTCTGTGTACCTAGGGAAAGACGGCCTCTGTCTGAAAGTTCTCTTTAGCAACCGTTTCACATTTTCATCCCTCCCAATTTCAGAGCTTATTAGCAATGATAATGCTGAACGATGTGTATTCAATGTAGAATAGTTACAGCCATTATTCAATAATTCAGATAGGAAGCCTATTATTGTGGCAGTGTGTCCACCATTTTTTATAACAACAATCATATTGTTTTTGTAATTTTAGCTGAAGTGCCGTCCGGAGAAGTGTCCTGCAGCCAGGGTAAGATGGGAGCTCAGGCGATGTTGTTTGCTAAAAGGAGATGAAAGCAATTCAGTGTTAGCATCAAATATTATTGGCTTAGATATCATCAATAATTTTGCAAGGGGAAACCATGGTTGTGCTGGCCACCAGGGAAAGACAAGAATACCTTCAGCTTATAAAATAAATAAAAATAAGTTTATTAACACAAAAACCTTAAGATACAAAACTTTTATAATAAACATAGGAACATTAAACTTTGGGGAAAAGGTTGCATAAATAGTGATAAACCCTGCCTCCTAAACTAGGGGTACCCTGTGACTTAGGAGGCAGTGTTCTACTGTAACTTCGTGAAAATCCTTTATTTATGTGTGATACCATGATGAACCTATAGTGACTTGGTTTAACTACGAATATGAATAAGCAGGTATGTGTTTTAAAGGAGGGAAAGGTGGTTGTGTGGTGTGGTGTGCTGTGTTAAGTTGTAGTGGTGTGTTGTGTTGTGTTTTGGTGGTGTATGAAAAAAAAGGGGGGGGGGGGTTGTGTTTTGTGGGGGTGTGTGAGGTCGTGAGAGGAGTCAGTCACAAAAGTGGAAAATTCGGATCAGCCGGAATTTGTCCATCCACTCTTCTTCTAACACCTGCTCTGGCAGGTTGATTCCACACTGGGAATGGTAAAGGATACATGTCATGGAACTCTTGTCGGATGTTTTGTGGTGTAAGCGGATTAGCCATGGTATCCACGACTTGACGTAAGTTCGAATACAATATACCTAGAACATTGTCACTAGGGCACTGAGTGTGATAAACATCACCATTAAACTCGAATGTGCCAACTCCACTGATCAAATTGACAATAGGTGAAAAATTCACGGGATTCATGCGCAGTACATCGCGTTCTTCAATGTCCAATCTTAGACGGTAGAATAACCCATGTTCTTCTGTATCCCGGGTATTCAAATTCGAAGCTTTGCCACATAATAAACGGAATTCAAACTGAGCTAATGCTACGCGATAAAATTCATAGGATGTACATTCAGGAACTCTATCTTCTCGACGGCCATAGAGTTCGTAAATCTTCACAAATGTCCATTGAGTAAGAAAACCCACTGAACGAGTGGTCACAGGAACTATTGTAGCTGTAGACTGTACTGAAAACTTGGCTGCTTCTGCATCAGCGATAGCATCTCCGAAGCCAAAGAACAGTTTCTTATCAATTCAATCTCTTATTTCTTATTCACTTTGTTTGAACTTCGGGTTGGTTTGGCGGAACTTATCTTGCCTAGCCTGATCTCGCTTCCGACTGGAAGAAGGCTTAGGTTTGAATGGTTTTCGCGAATTCTGCGGCGGTGGCTCAGTTTCATTTGCTGGCTCACGCCACTCGCGATCTTGTGGTGGTGGAGGGCGGCTATTGCCGCGACGTTGGTAATTACTCATACTTAAAAGGTCGTATAGAGCTTGGTCATCTCTAATTTTTTCTTAACATTTAGTTATTACTGAAAATGGGGGAAATGCATAAAATAAAAATTTACTCCACTTTAATGTGAATGCATCTATATCAAAGGCCATTGGGTCTCTTTTCCAAGAAATATACTTAACACACTTGCCGTCTTATTCCAAAACACGATCTAAATTTAGTACTGGGATTGTTACTAGGTTTAAACCATGACTAAATAAAACGTTATTATAAAATGAAGTTTATCACTAGTTCTTGAACTATCTAAGGTACTAAAGTTAGTCCGCCGAGACCCCTAGTTTAACCATGGATTTGACATCGGTACTAATTTGTTTGAGGTTAGCGTTGAATCGTTGATTATTATTGTGTCTTTTTATTTACAAATCGTCAAAAATGGATATTGTTATGATTGATTTGGATATGCTGGAGACGTCTCGGCGACCTTACAGATGTCGTCATCGTGTAAATCCTTTCAAATTGAGTGACGAAGATTTTAAATATAAGTATAGGTTCACAAAACGTTTTCGGGAAAAAATTGTGGATGTTTTACGTGAAGATTTACTCCACGACCCTCGAGGATGCCCATTGAGTCCTGAAGTGCAAGTGTTTTACGCATTACACAACTGAACTCGCCATGAAGTAAGTACCCTTGGCCAATGCTAACATTACATAATACAAAATCCAAATAATATCCCAATATTATTGTTTTATTTGTCATATTAAAATAACAGAGACGAGTCTAAAGATCTAATATGCTGTCACTTTTCAGGCGGTTTGTGATGCTGGCCTGAAAATCATGGACATTGTTACCAGATGACGTGGACCATGACTCCAGAATATTCCGAGGATGTAGATTGAAACAGAGGTTTGAGGCTGGCGCTTTATCTGGAATATTATTCGGTGGCTGTGGCTATCACTGCACTCCATATTTATTTACACCATTGCGTAACCCTACAACACCACAAGAAGAGAGGTATAACAGCAGCCATATAATAACCCGGAACACGATGGAGAGGTGTTTTGGTTTAATGAAGCAACCAACGGTTTCGTTGCCTATTACGAGGCATAATCGGACACATCCACTCACGAACAAACCATAACGAATAAAAATAAGAATTGTATTATTTGTTTCTTCAACAGATAAACATTCGCTTCAAATGACGCGGGCTGTCGCCGAATGTAATTCGCTCCATTTCACGCTAGAGGTGTTAAAAATATAACAACTTGATTATAAACAGCGCGTCAAAAGTACAAGTTGTTCTTGTTCATTATATTGTAATCCAAACAAAGAACCAATCCAAACTAATATTATAAATGCGAAAGTAACTCTGTCTGTCTGTCTTTCTGTCTGCCTGTCTGTCTTTGCTTCACGCCTAAACTACTGAACCGATTTGTGTGAAATTTGGTACAGACATAGTTTGGAACTTGAGAATGGACATAGGATAGTTTTTATTACAAAAAATAAAATAAAAAATAAAATTTATTCCGGACATACAGCGCCATCTATTGGTCAAGAGTCGGCATCAATTCGGTACTGAAAATTCATCGGAAAAATGTAAATAAATAGTAAAAAGGTATGAAAATATAATATAATACAACTTTTAGTACAAAGAAAATGCTCTAACGGAGTATAGATAATTCTATTAGTACTATATGTCGAGTTGGTGATCGCGCAATGGTGTCAATCGTTACACGAGTTCGGTTCATGTTATTGTTTTAATTCATCGGAAAAAAGTAAATAAATAAGTAAAAAGGTATGAAAAAATAATATCAATATAATAAAACTTTTAGTACAAAGAAAATGCCCGAACGGAGTATAGATAAATAATCCGAGTTGTCACTATGCTCGATAGATGGCGTTGGGATCGAAATAGATCGCGCTATGGTTTCGTTACACGCATTTGGTTGGGTATCGGCCGAGCGCTTCGGTACTGTCGTGGAATTGTGGATTGATCGTTTCGTAAATTTAAAATTGGCTCCGTTGTATTAGTAGATTAAAAGTTTTATTTGTTGGGTTGTCTGGTGGTTGTTTTCAAAATTCAAATCATAAGAATTTTACAAGGGAGGATTATAATGCGTGGCTTGATTAACTCTAAAATTGGTATAAATAATTTTTGGATCAAGTTATGAATATTCCCAAACGAGTTTTCAAAATTCCACCCCTGTGGGAAAAGCGGGGTATACAGTTTATATGAAAAATCTTATTCATTTAGTTAGTAAACTTGAAACTTGGCAAGAATACTTGCCTAAGTAAGTAATAAAGTTTATCATTATAAGTTTTTCAAAACTACCCTTTTTTTTTTTTTTTTACTACCCCTTAAAAGGGGGGGGGGTGTTAAGTTTGTGTGAAAGAAATTGAATGCGCGGTCCGAGTAACTCGAAACTCAGTATTGATACTTTTGACAGAAAATAATTAATAATAAGTATGTAAAGTTGTCCAAAATTTACCACTGACGGGACAAAAAGGGGTAATTCAGTTTTAAAGGGGAGGAATTGACCTTGAAACTGTATGTTACATTTTCACGCCTAAACCACTGAACTTCTGATTTGGCATAGAGATAGATGGCATCCTGGGGAAGCACATACATTTTATCCTGTTAGCACGTTCCCGTGGGATAATTTCCGACATCCACGCGGGCGAAGCCGCGGGCAGAATCTTCAAATATATATGTAAATACATAAACAAAGGGAGCGACCAAGCTACTTTAATTTTAAAAACACCGATGCTGCTAATCCCATAAATGAAGTCCAAACGTATCAGTCTGGTCGTTATGTTAGCAGCAACGAAGCCGTGTGGCGGCTTTTAGCCTTCCCGTTACACGAAAGGCACCCGACAGTCACACACCTGACTGTACACTTGGAAAATGGTGAACGTGTCTATTTTACTGCAAACAATTTCCAAGAGAGATTAACCTCTGCTCCAAAAACAACACTCACCGCTTTTTTTGAGCTCTGCACAAGAGATGAATTTGCAAGGACGCTCCTCTATGTTGATTTTCCAAGATATTACACTTGGAACGCAACAAGGAGGGAATGGAAACGACGAATCCAAGTAGTACCGGTTCACTATCACCGTATCACTGGTAAATATTTGTCCGATTTTGGTATAATGCGAGAGCTAAATTATGATCCAGTTTTGTTACAGCAACAAATAACAGAGGCCCTTCCACTTTTAAATCCAGAACAAAGATTAGTCTTTGAGACAATCATCAACAAAGTTGCCAGTGGTGAAGGTGGTTTGTTCTTTTTGGATGCTCCAGGAGGTACCGGCAAAACCTTTCTTCTAAACTTATTATTAGCTGAAATCCGGAAAGATAAAGGAGTTGCTGTGGCAGTAGCTTCATCCGGAATAGCTGCTACGCTGCTTAGTGGAGGACGAACGGCCCACTGAGTTCTGAAATTGCCACTAAAATTAGCTCATGAGGAAATGCCAGTTTGTAACACAAGTAAAAGTAGTGAGCGTGGAAGAATGTTGCAACAATGTAAACTGCTGGTTTGGGATAAATGTACGATGTCCCATAAAAGAGCAATCGAAGCACTTCATCGCACGATGAAAGACATTAAAAACAATCAAGGTATTATGGGAGGAATGGTGGTTCTATTGGCCGGTGACTTCCGGCAGACCCTGCCGGTTATAGCAAGGGGCACACCGGCAGATGAAATCAATGCCTGTTTAAAAGCATCTGTGCTATGGACACATGTGAAAAAGGTTTCACTGTCGACGAATATGCGAGTATTACTCCATAATGATTGTCAAGCCGGGCAGTATGCTGCTGCTCTTCTGAAGATCGGCGGGGATCGTATGCCTACCGACTCCGAGAGTATGATCACGCTGAGCAGCGAATTATGCCAAATTGTGGATAGCACATACAATTAAAAAAACAGTGTCTATCCGAATTTACGCGCTAATATCGAAAATCGGGAATGGTTATGCGAAAGGGCGATATTGGCGCCAACAAATGAAATAGTAGGCCGGATAAATGACCAAATTATGTCTGACGTAGAGGGAGATGTCATCGAGTATCTATCAGTAGATAACGTCGTGGATACCGAGCAAGTGACATCTTACCCAACAGAGTTTCTCAACTCCTTAGAGTTATCAGGAGTGCCTTCTCACAAGTTGAGGCTGAAAGTTGGAGTTCCTGTGATGCTTATGAGAAACCTAGATCCACCAAGGCTATGTAACGACACACAAGTAACCTATTTAGGACGGAGTGTCATTAAAGCCGTTATTATGACTGGAATGGCAAAAGGCGAAACTGTTATTATTCCCCGCATTCCCATCATTCCAACTGATTTGCCATTCCAATTCAAAAGAGTTCAGTTTCCGCTGAAAACTGCGTTTGCAATGACCATAAATAAAGCCCAAGGGCAAACGCTTAAAGTTGCGGGGGTACATCTTGAAAAAGACTGTTTCTCCCATGGACAACTCTACGTTGCGTGCTCAAGAGTGTCAAAACCACAAGACCTATTATTATTACACACGACCTATGATATTTTTGCAAAGGATGGCAAAACTAAAAACGTGGTATACAGAAATGTCTTGGTGTAAGAAACTTTAATAATCATTAAAGCCTAAAATAATAGAAAATTTGTCAAGGGAGAAACAGTATTTTTTTCTGAAATGGCAAATCAAAATAATATTTTGAAAATAAGGGAAAAATAACATTTTCGCCTTTTTCGATCGGCAATAACGGCTTTAATGCCCTAAGTGAGTATACATATCTTCAATTCAAACGCAGAGCTCATTATGTTGATTTTTGAAGAGTTCCCTAGAATATCTTCCACATTTCATTTTTGAAGAGATCCCGCGAGATCGGGAACTATGTGGGTAAAACCAAAAATCTGCCGGAAGTCACTATTCCACGCGAACGAAGTCGCGGGCAAAAGCTAGTTATGACATATTTTGGTACTGATAAATAATTGTTAAATCATTTCAAGTGTTATTATAATATCAATATTTAGAGAAAAAGAACGTTGCTTCAAATAAAGCCTGTACGAACGAATGAAAGAATGCCATTTTTATTTCTTATCTGTGGATATTATTTGAACCATGGACCTTCTTTGGTACAAACAGATCCTCAGATAGTCTTCGTTTTGTAATCGGGACACATTTTGATCCTGGTACTAATCTTAATACCGTCACAATCCTAGACTTTTTAGTCTTGGTTTAAACCAGTACTTAAGCAATTTTTTGTAATAAGACCGTTGGTGTTTATTCGAGTAGCATATAAATCTATTTCTGGTGTGCCAAAGTGTTGGGTAATTTTTACAAATGCATAGTTTGCTAACGACCATTCTGTATCATGATTTAAATTCCTAGATTCTCTATCAGCTTCTGTGTTTTTCTTGGATTTTATATATGAAGCTGTCACCCATATGATTCTATTCTCACACCATTGCCATAATTCTTGAGTAATAGTATTTAAGTGTACAAATTGGACACTACCCATCTTGTTAATGCAAGATATGGCTGTAGTGTTGTCTATTCGCAGTAATACATGACAGTTTGACAAGTTCTTAGCGAATGATCTTAAGCCAAATTAGCTGCTACCAGTTCTAAATAGTTAATATGTTTTTTTTTATTATTGACAATGGGCTCACTCTTGACCTCAATCCAGGCAGGGATGAGATCTACGGTGGAACGAGCTTGCCCAGAAGAAGCCTATTCACTCTCGCCTTGAAGAGATTCGGGTTGTATGAACTCGGGAATGCAGACGCAGGTACACGATTCCACTCCTTAGCAGTGCGCATCAGAAAAGATGACGAGAAGCGCTTAGTGCGTATAAATGGTATATTAACCAAATAGGGGTGGTATCCTGCAGTGCATCTGGACTCTCGATGGTAGAAAGGTGAAGGCGGGATGAGCTCATGTAGCTCTTGAGCACACTCCCCGAAGTACAGTCTGTAGAAGACGGACAGACAGACAACACTTTGCCGGTGAGCGAAGCCAAGCTCTATTCTTGTTCCTGAAAATACGGACCTGGAAAACTATACGGGGAATTTTGACGAGCGCATAGATGCTTTAGGTCTTTTATAGTTTGGTAAATAATATCATAGAAAATATTTACAGAATCGTCAGCTGACATGTGGTTAAGAACACTGACCCAATCTATTTTACTCAAGTCTTGATTAATTAATTCGTAGTCAGCTTTATAAAAATTATATTTAGATATTTTCGCTCGTGTAAATGTTAAATCAGATTTATAACAAAAAGTAGAACTTAAAAGGTGATAATTATCTATGGGTAGTAATGTGGAGAATGGTGCGTATTGTTACGTTGTTCTTTTTTTCGACGATTTAAATCGCTTGAGTGATAATAAAATCTTATCCAATGTTTTAAAAGGATTCAAAATTGCGTTTACGCAGACGACAAATCTACAGCCAGCCGCGGGAGTCTGCATTTATGGATTAATCCCTGAATCAACCTAAAGGCACCTCAAGAGACTCGTCTCGCCGCCAGGATCTAGAGGAGCGTCTGGGGCCTGGACGCGAGACCTGTCCCTCGAGTTCGCTCGAAGTCTCTTGCAGAGACGGCTGTGTGGCTTTTGGAGTCCGTCTAGCGATAGCGCAGCGCGAGACGGTTTTTTTTTATCCCTATTACTTTTTATTAATTTAATACGGTTTCTATAAGAACCCGTTGGTTACCTTAGTCCGGTTTTGAAACCGGTCTTCAATTTATTTGAAATTAAGGATCTCGAGTTCGACATGCAAGTATGCAACGTTCATCCAGAAGTATTATGGACACCTTCGTCGGCTCTGGGATCCGGGACTCTTAAGGTCCCTGGCGCCCATTTACTAATAAATAACATTTAAATAACTGGAAGGTTATACCTTAAATTTGATATTCATATTAGTTAATTTAAACGTTTAAAACGGTACAGTACTGGGTTTATCTCCAACTCCCCACGACTTTAGCTCTTTCTGCTGAAATTTTATCTGGCTGGCAACATTAAGATATAATTATAGACACCTACCTAATTTGTTAATGATAAGGTAAATTAGATCTTTAAGGTTCACCGTTTATTGCTTTAGATTTAATTTTATAAATATACGGTGTTTGATGTAGTATGTTGTTTCCTTATGTATCAATACCAAATCACCTGTCCTTTGGGCTTATGTCAGCTTGCCGTAGGAGGCTACAAATTTTAATTTGTAACAGTGGCGACCAACGTGTGTATTAGTTGGAGATAGAGGTTACGTCTATTGCTGTACCTTACAACCCAGATTGCTGTTTCTAGAGCCTCCTAGTTATTCTAGTTTTAAGAAAAAACCGTCGCGCGGAATCCTTTATTAACGTGTTCATGTTTATATGTTTGTACTGTTTTATACACTATTATACACTATTATTTACTTTTTACACTTCTTGTTGCTATTTACACTTTACAATTTTATTCTACCTGTGTCCCAAAACATAACTCCAGGAAAATTGTCCTTGGAAATAAAAGCCTGGTATTAAAATACAAACTTACTCTATAAGACTGCTAATTATAATGTTTACACATTACTAGAGATTGTAAATTGTGACAGCCAGTTTTTACTTCAGTACAGTTTCAATTTTTTTTTTTTTGGTTTAAATATAAAATATTACAAAATGGAACGGACCCACCCCGACACACATTTAATTTACTTCGCAAAGACGAGCTCATAATATATGAAGTACTGATCCGAGACGCGAAACCCGTTTCAATCGTAGAGGAACTACGTGTTCAAATTAGGGATCTAAGTAAATTGGTATGTTCCGACGATATCGTGGAGACAGATAGAGAACCGAAAACAGAATTACAAGCAATTAAAGCCAAACTGCCAGAAATTGGTTTAATACTAGATAGTTATCCCTCCAGTTTCAAAAAATTTAACCGCGCTAAGGTTTCCATCTGTTTCATCGCTTGAGTAGGATTACTCCCCCAACTGATCTTAGTACCGATTATGCGGCCATTGACAAGCAGCTTAGCGGTTATTTAACAAAAATTGATTCGGTTAACGCGAGCTTCCATCAGTCATTTACTTCCGCCGAGGAGACACCGAATGTACTGGCAAATGTGCAGACTAAGGACGTCATCGTTTCCTGCAGGAAAGAGACCGTTAAAACCCTAGGTCATAAATTTGACGGTACAGGTTGCGTGAAAGCATTTATTGAGCGTCTTGAGGAGCTTTGCGAGGCCAGAGGAATTAGCGAAGCCTCCTTACATCAATCTGCTCTAGATATTTTCTCTTAGTGTTTTTGCGATTTGAGCGAAGTAGTCCCCTTAAATGTTTACTCATTAACACTTACTACACACATTAAAATTACTCCAGAAATGCCTCTTCCAGGAACGTCCCTTCAAGATAATAATACACCAAGCGCTACTAATGGACAAGCGGATCCAGAACATACCCCAACTGTTAACGAGTACCGAGCACTAGTCGAGACAAGGACTACAAGTATGCTTCGTAATATTGACGAAGTAGTACCAAATTTAGATAGTGTTAGTCTAACTCTGACTGAGAACCCCAATTAAGACTGGCAGAAATCACGAGGAAAACAGCACCACCCTTAAATTTATAACGAGAGCGCAGAATAGAAGAACTTGCATGGTACTTTCTTTTTCCGGATGGCAAAAATGGTATCAAGAGCACAGAGAAGTTTATATAACTCCATTGGACTACTTTCAAAACCGCGTTATGGGTACTGGTAAACGTTTTCACAGAAACGATTATTTATTTTATGCCATATCAGTGGTCGAGTACTTTCGAGCGAAGTCGAGTGTCTCAGTATCCTGTCGAATGCGCCAAGGCCAAGGAAAACATACTCCTCGAGGTCTAGTTGACAATATGCATTTAACGATGAGGTTTAACGATGAGGAATATAAGAGAATCCGCTTCATATTGGCAAAGATGCTGTTCAGAGCTTATTGCGATGGTCAGGACATTAGGTCCTCCTACATGGTTTTTGACATTTTCTTGCAATGATTTGCACTGGCCTGATATGATGAAAGCATTGCTATTAGCAGATAATCAAGATTCAAGCTAAGAGTGTCAGCTCACATTCCAACAGCGCTTAGGCTTGGTTCAAAAATATCCGGTAGTCGTTGCTCGACAATTTTCAGTTCGGGTTAATGCTCTAATGCGATACTTAAAATTAAATAATGATTGCTTAGCAGGTCCAGTTGTAGATTATTGGTACAGAATCGAATTCCAAAACAGAGGAAACCCTCATCTTCATCGTCACTATCATACCGGCTAGTGCAAACTGTAGTGCATATCACTTCTTGAGTTTCAGCGTCAAGCGATTTTAGGCTTTGTAACTATTTATATGTTTCAGATAATAATTTTTGAGCTTTTAGGCTTTCTTGGTCTGATAACAATACATTTAGACGACCATCTATGTACAAGTTTTTCAAGACTAAATCTGTATTTAATAATGTTCTTTCCCGTAATTTCATATTAGTTACTACGAGTAATTCGTTAGCAAATACGCTTGAAATCGATTCAAGCTTGGCTTTGCGATTCAGCCATGTTATGTAAAAATCGCCAATTGTTAGCTGTTCTCACTGTAAAGCTTCTGTCGCCCCATTGATAGACTTAAGGCACGTGAGAACTTCTGTAACTTGTGTCCAGAAGTCGTCTGAGAAAATGTCCGATAGCTCAGACTGGCAGTCGCATATATCTCTTAGTGAAACCAATCGCACTAACATTTGGTAAGTGGAGGACCATCTGGTAGGACCATCAATGATAGGTTTGTTTAAATATTTAGATTTTATAAAGTTTTTCATAGTTGGGCGTCGTAAAACTTTTACCACCTTTCTTGGAAGTTCAATACAAAGTTGTACTTGTAAATTGCTAGCAATAGCGTCTTTAACTGGAGTTGCAGTGTGTGTGCAGCACAGAGCATAATACGTGGTTTGAATTTATTTCTCATTGCGTTAATAAATACATCAACGTTTAATTCCAATGGTGTATCCGTTTCAAGTCCAATGTTATCATTATCATCATCACCATCATTTTCATCGTCGATCTCACAATCGCTATTCATGTCGGTATTAATATCTCCTGTCATTGTAGAGCAGTGGTTCTCAAACTTTTTTGGTGACGGAACCCTTTTGGGAAGCAAAATACTTGATGGAACCCTACAATAAAACAATAGTTTTTAAAAGTGTATTCTTTATTAATAAGCATAATAAAATTACAATGTAACAGTTACTAATTATTACTTACTTTACCACATGGCAAGTACAATAATAGAAGATATTAAAAAAGAAAAAAATCTAACTAATGGGAGGTATGAAACTGTTTTTTATTTTTCATCAATTGGTTGATATCAGGTTTGATAGAAGACAGTTGAAGTCTCATATCAGGTTCGGCGTCCAGTCTATTGCGATATTTTGTTTTCGTGGCTGCATAGGTTGAGAATCCTGTTTCGCACAAATATGTTGTTGGGAACGGGAGAAGAATATTCAGAGCCATTTTGCCAAGCATTGGATATTCATCACGGATTCTGCACCAAAAATCGTTGAGAGGCGTCGTTTTGAACAGTGACTCCATACTTGTGTCTGATGACATTTCTAAAAGAGATTCATATATCTCGTTTGACATACTTTCGGGCTTTTCCAAGTTAGGTAAAAAAGGATTATGAATCCATGAATTCAGTTTCATTTTTGTATTCTGTTCTTCGGGAAAATACTTTTCAAAAGATGCGCGCATCGATCTGAGATATTGGACCAATTCTCCAAACACATCATTTTGAAACATTTCTGAGTCGTTATCGCTAACAAGCTCACTGAGTGACGTAAAGCTTTCTATTTCTTTCTTACCAACGCAAATAATCCAAAAATCTAATTTTCTTTTGAAGGCAGTTATTTTGTTATAGGCCTGAAACACTGTTGTCTGTTTACCTTGCAATGATAAATTCAATTCGTTCAGTTTTTGAAAGATATCCGCCATAAAAGACAATCGGAACAACCAAGTTTTATCATACAAACGGTCCTTCAAATTAAAAGAAGTATCTGCTGAAAGAAACATTTGTAACTCGGCTCTAAGTTCAAATAGCCTTGTTAAAGTTTTACCTCGAGACAGCCATCGCACTTCTGTATGGAACAGCAGTGTTTTATGTTTGCTGCCATAATCTTCACACAATAATGAGAACAATCGGGATTGTAGTGGTCGTGATTTGATAAAATTAATTATTTTTACCGCTTCATCCATAACTAATTTTAGATTTGACGGCATTTGCTTCATCGCAAGTGCTTGTCTATGCAGAATACAATGGCTGGAACTACAATTAGGCGCTTTATTTTTTATTCGTGACACTGCTCCTGCTGTTTTACCTGTCATCGCCTTGGCCCCATCTGTACAAATGTCAATGCAATTGTTCCAACTGATATTATTTTCTTCAAAAAATATATTTATTTTATTAAAAATTTCTTCCCCGGTAGTGTTTGTGAGCAGCGGTGAACACATAAGCATGTCTTCTTTAAAAGAACTTTCATATGGATATCTCACGATAACCAGCAAGATAGCCAAACCAGCGACATCAGTTGACTCGTCCATTTGCAAGGCGAATCGTGTTTTTTGTAGACGTGTAACTAGTTCTTGTTTGACGTAGCTTGCCAGATCATGGATTCGCCGTGAAACAGTATCGTTTGATAGCGGCACAGTAGAAAGATGCTTTGCAGATTTTTCATCGAGCATACATTTTGTTATGTCTAATACACATGGCTTTATTAAATTCTCAGCGATAGTGTGCGCTTCACCTGCTTGTGCGATGCGATAGCTAACTAAATATGATGCCTCCGTGGCCTTTTCGTTGATAGTTTGTGTTACATGCATCATATTTTTTTGACTTTCCAATAACTGATCTTTTTTACGAACAAAAAATTCTTTATTCTTGTCTTTAGACTCGGGGTGCACAGTTTCTAAATGTCGGCGCAATTTGGCAGGTGCCATGGAACTATTAGGAAGCAGTTTACTACATAGCATGCAGAGAGGTGAGCCGTTGGAATCAACAAATCCGAAACTGATATATGATTCATCATACTTCCTTTTTTTCGTCTTTGAAACCGTCGAGCTTGACGTCGCGGCATCATCGTCTGGATCGGTGATTGCTATATTCTCCGTGCGTACTGCTTTTGAACATTCAGCGTCATTAGAAGATGTTGTTGCAACACGTTTAACACCTTTAAGCCAACGTTCCATTCTTCTTTATTTATAATGTTACACGTCAGGATAGTGGGGTCTAAATAATGCACAATCGTTACTGCGTATAAGAGACTAAGTTTAGTACAATGAAGAAATGTATAAAACTGAGACAACGAATACAGCAGGCAGTAGAACAATGAACACTAGTTTCTCGCTAGCAAGCTTATAAGTAGGTAGGCAGGAACTTATCGCTCCGAACGCTAATTGTCAACTGACTGACGAGGCGCGACACGCGATCGCCGCTTTTATACTTAGTCCTAGACTCGATCTCGAATATTCTCGAAAATACTCGAGTCGGCGCCTTTGATAAACAAAAAGCAAAAATAAAAAGAGAAATATAAAAATTACGTTGTAAACAATCTCGACTTTATTTTTTTAAGTTAGAGTCGAAAGTCGCTTGTTGACAACTATAGCGTCTAATACAGAGGCGGCTTTTATCAAAGGGACTGCGCGCTCACAAGTATACCTACAAGTATACATGTTGATACCAAAGTTATGAGATATTGTACCAGTTATTGTAACACATGTTTATACAAATACAAATAAATAAATAAATATACATACGCGCGGCCGCGGTGTCAAAACGTTCGACCAGAGAGAGGTGTTTTGATTTTTTTTCTAAATTCTTGAGGAACCCCTACAGAGGTATCGCGGAACCCTAGGGTTCCGCGGAACACACTTAGAGTATAGCTGTTGTAGAGCAATCAGTTGTAACATTGACATTCTTTTAAAATTACTGCCGTTGTCAGTAATAATTGAATATATTTGAGCCGTCGGTATCATAAAATCATTTAAGACCTCTAAAAAACCTTTTCTTTTAGGAATTCGCCAGTTTGTCGTTCTAAAACTTCCAAAACAGCTAAATTTCTAACTTTTATCTGGCCTTCTTTTATACAGGCTGTTAGTGTAAACACCGTTGTCACTAAAACCATAGGTAGTTGACTTAATTATAAAAATGTTTATCTGAATTTAAAAATAAATAAACGTTATTTTCTTTCAAAAATGTAAAAAAGTTTCCGTCCGACACCGTCCGTAAATTCATAGATACTGCGCAAAGGGCGCTGACCTGCCGCACTGGCCGTCCGTTTTAAGTACCTACACAATTTCCAAAGTACAATACACATAACCTGTGATGTAACTTTCCCTTCATACTTTTCCTGGCTTAGGACAGGCAAAAATACCTAACTTGTGTTGCGTGACGAGTCCAAATGTAAGATAAATTTAACAACAAAGAAAATGAAAGAAAAACAACAACTGGGTAGGTATTTTTGGCGTATTTAAAAGTTAATCACATTTTTATGTACAGTTTCATTAAAAATCACTGGTTAAATTTACAATGATTGAATATCTACACTGATTGAATATTTACACTGATTGAATTATGTACACTTACATTAATCTTAAAAGATGTTCAAAATGGGATCCATTTACGGCCACGCAAGCCTCCACACGTTTTCGCACATTGTTTCGCACTCTAGGAAGCACAACAGTGTCATTTTTTATGTCTCTAAACGCACTACGAATCCGCCTTTTGAGTTCCGACGTATTACGGAACTCAGTGGCATACACCCGGCGCTTCATTTCCCCCCAAAGATAAAAGTCCAGAGGTGTAAGGTCTGGCGAGCGCACGGGCCACGCCACTGGCCCTCCACGTCCAATCCATCGCCCAGGAAACTCCTCATCCAGCATAGCCCTGACTTGCAGCTGAAAATGTGCAGGGGCACCGTCATGCTGGTAATAAAGATTTCTTAGGGAACGAAGAGGCACATTTTCCAACATCCTGTCGAATACATGTCTTAAAATAGCCATGTACGACTGTGCATTTAAATGGCCGTCAATAAAATAGGGTCCGAGTAGTTTTCCATCCAGAATTCCCGCCCACACGTTTACGGAGAAACGATACTGGTAACTGTTTTGCCGTATTCGGTGTTCATTTACCCGGCTCCAGTAATGTTCATTATGGACATTGTAAATGCCCGACCTCGTAAACATTGCTTCGTCCGTAAATAAAATGGAAACGTTATCAAAATTTTGGATTAGCCATTGTGAGAAAACTATCCGCGGTATGTGATCGTTTTCATTCATTTCTTGAACCGGCTGATAATGATAAGGATGTTGACTATCAATATGGAGAAGTTTCCATACTGTCCAGTGGGAAACATTAAAAATACAGGCCGCCCGCCTCGTACTCTCCTCTGGGTTCTCCGCGAAGAAATCCAGTATGCGTTCCTGAAGGTCAACTGGCAGCTGCTGGTTGCCACGCCCCTGAGCATGAGCCGGCACGGTGAACTGGCCGTAGGTAAGTAACCTTTGAGTAGCCGCCAACATCGTTTCCCGGTTTGGCACAGGTTGTCCAGGGAATAGCTCCGCGTACATTCTTCGAGCCTCGGTCAGGTTATCACCAGCTGCGGCGTAAAGCCGTACCATTTCGGTCCACTGTACGTTTGTGTACGACATAATTCTATGAGTCTATGAATGTAATGTAAACACACTTGCGCGAGTGCGACAATTCGCGATAAATAGCGATGGTGCGCGGGCGGCGCGGCACGGTTGCGCGGGCGTTGCTAAAGCGTTACGTGCGCTCGATAGCGAGGCTATAGCCAGACTGAGGGGTGTGTGCGGAGTGTGGACGGTGTGGGAAGGGGCGCGCGCGCCGGCTTGCGGCACGCGCTGCATAGATAAGGGTAAGTACTGACGACGCGCTGTTTCCCGCGCTCCGTCTACTTTGCCCTTGCGTGCACTTGTATAGGGTGAAATAATTTTGAGGAAAAATTGAGACTTTACTTAAAAAAAATTATGATATTTTTTTTCATTGAATTTACGTTCTATAAGTGAAACCAAACCACTGGTTTCAAGGATATCGGTGTTTACACTAACAGCCTGTATATTGTAAATTAATACCTAAGAAATTTTTATCCAAATATGAAGCTGAATCAAGTTTAAGGCTTATTAAATTAATATGAAGCTGAATCAAGTTTAAGGCTTATTAAATTATTTCTAATTTCCGACGCGATTTTTGATTTTATTTGGTATGCTTTTTCCGGTATCATTCCTTTTATTACTTTTATATTTATGTGTTTAGTTTGAATATTAGAAGGAACAGCTATATTAATTATATCTTGAAATGCTTTATCTTGTATCAATGCAATAGGTCGCCCATGTACTGTAACTAATTTCACACAATTGTTTATAACTTGGTCTGATGTTGTAGAATGTCGAGATGCATGCAATTGAGCAAATATCAAAATTGATATTTTATGCCGCTCGGTTATGTTTGCGCGCGAGCATAACCGAGCGTGTGTGGCGTCCGGCGAGCTTGCCTGCCACAGTTCTCAGTTTTTAATTGTTTGCGACGGCGGAAGGTTGCGCGCGCGCATCATCGCGAAAATGGCGAGTCGCAAGTGCAATGCCACATTAGAAGAATTCATAGAAATTTATAAGTCGGAACCTTGTCTTTGACGCGTAAAGTGCAAAGAATATCACGACAGAGAAAAACGATCGACAGCATACGAGAAATTGATAACTAAGGTCAAGGAATTGGAGCCAACTGCTACAAAAGATATGATTTAAAAAAATTATACGTTACGCAGTAACGTTAGACGAGAGAAAAAAAATTACGATGAATCTGTGAAGTCTGGAGCATCATCTGATGACATTTATAAACCAACACTTTACTACTACTGTTAGAATATCAGTGTTTTATAAACTGGTATACATTTCTATTTTTCTAAATTGGCAACTTCAATTCTCCCCTGTCATGGCTTGCACCGAATGTTTAATAGTTTTTACAAAACCCGAAAAATAAAGTAATATGATTATTAAGTGGAAATAAGTGTTTCTCTTAATACGATCCAATAACAAAATATGGTAGCAGTACGTGGTTAATAAAATATGTAAGGGGATTGCTAGAATATCGCAGGATTGAAAAAGGTGACAATTGCCTTTGTGCTGTGCCATACACGTGTGCTGAAAATAAAAATGGAGCGTAATCAACAAATTGCAATACCTGTTTTCGACGGAAAAGAATACGCAAATTGGAAAATAAGACTAACAAAGTTTTTGCAATACAAAAAGTGTGAAGACGTTATTACGAGAAAAATCAGCACTGATGACAAAGAAAAATGGATAGACAAAGATGTGCAAGCAACAAATTACATTTACGGAGCAATAACGAATAAGCAATTGGAATACATATCAGAGTGTGAAACGGCATACGACATAATTTGTAAATTTGATTCTATGTACTTAAAAGGCTCAACATCCTTACAAATAGTTTATCGAAACAACCTTGAAAATTTAAGGTCAAAAAACTATCAAGAACTAGACTCCTTTTTTGATGACTTTGAAAGATCAGTAAACGAGCTTAAACAGGCAGGTGCCACTATATCAGAAAATGAGAAGTTGAATTATATGTTAAGAGCACTGCCCAGTGATTATAGTCACATTGGAGACATAATGGATGTGTTGCCAAAAGAAGAAAGAAATGTGGAATATCTAACAAATAAAATAAAAATAAAATATTTGGCAGAAAAACCACAAGAAAGGTCAGAAGTTCCAGACAAATCAAATGCCTTTAAGACAGAAACAAAGTCAGCCCCGTCAGCCCCCAACTCAAGTTTATGTTTCATTTGTGGAAAACCAGGACATGTGAAACGTAACTGTTGGTACAATCAAGGACAGCATAACAGAAATACAAATAACAATCATAAAAGAGGAAGAGGTTATTCAAATCATCGGGGACGTGGTCGTGGATTTAATAATTGTGGTCGAGGTAGACACACTGAACATAGTGCATCAAATGCACAGAATGAACAAAATGTTTTCCAAACTTCAGTTATTCAAAGTAACATGACATCAAGTGTGAATGAAAATAAGTCTAATGAGAACCAAATTATATGGTTATTAGACAGTGGATGCACAGACCACATAATCAACAGCGACAAGTATTTTGAAAAGTCAGTTATATTAAAAAAACCAGTGCAAGTGAAAGTTGGAGATGGACGGATGCTGGAGGCCACAAAGGTTGGTGACATTAAAATGCTCTTTCTTGTTTATGGCTCCAAATCTTATATAACAGTAAAAAATGTATTCTATGTAAAAGAAATGAAGGCAAATTTATTGAGTTATGCAAGGATCACTGAGAATAATAACACAGTAATTTCAAAAGGACAATGTACAAAAATTCATGATTCAAACAGAAAAGTAATAGCTATAGCACAAAAGGAAAATAACTTATATAAAATGATCAGCTACATAGATACACCAAGTAAAGTACAAGCAAATATAAGTGAAAGTAAATTGACAGTGAAGGAAAAACTACACTGTACACTTGGACATGTAAATTTCAAATATCTAGAAATCTTATGCAAGGAACAGTTACTGGAAGGAATACCTAAAGAAATTGAATCAGAGTATATGAAGTGTGCTATATGTATAGAGAATAAAATGCATAACTTACCCTTTAAAAACAACAGAAGAAGAGCTCAAGATATATTAGAGATTGTGCAATTGATTGTAATGGCGTGCGGTGTTAATACCAGTAAAAGACAATGTTATCCACGAAAAACAGTTTAATGCAGCACACAGTATCACACAACAACGATATGGTCTTTACAGTTTTACTTAGGTTAGATTTTTGGCGGGAGCGAACGAGAGCCGTGGACGGTGCGAAAGCGTTACGTGCGCTTTTCGGAACGGGCGCGCGACTGACTCGGAGTGCGGGAGAGACGCCGCGAGAGGCGCTTGGGCAGCGCGCATGCGCGGCGCTCGGCCGATGTATAGCTAGCCTTGCGCTCGCGCGCCGTATTGTGTCTGAACTAGCGTTGAAAAAAGCAGGAAAAATTCCCGTTTCTTTCCAATTCCGTTGTTTTTTTCAATGTTTCATTCGAAAGTTTCAAGAAAATATGTCAGTATATATTTCATGTTTTTTTCCAATAAAACCGAAAAATATGAAAGAAACGGGAAACTTTCATGTTTTTTTTATTCAAATCCGTTCTTACTATATTTAACGTATGCTTTATCTCTTTCCATAATAATACGTACTAATAAAATGGTGGGTAGAATGAAAAAATATATCTGCGAGCTAAGCGCGCCCGCACCCACAGTTGTGCATCTAGTATTTGAGCTGTCACTTGCATAAATAGTTTTATCAACTTACGTGCTAGTTCCGTTGCAGTTTATCTTAAATTTCGAATGCAATTGTGCGTTGTGTGATATTGTTTACTTCATAATGCCTCGCAATAAAAGTTGTGTTTGGGATCATTATCAAGTAACAAAAAGAGATGGCAAGAAATATGCAAAATGTGTATTTTGTACAAAAACTCAAACTCAAATCATTTATTTCAATTAAACCATTTACAGGCACTTTTGAATTGTCAAAATTAAATAGTCGGTCAGTTAGTCAGAAAGTTGAAGCTAGTTGCCCATTCCAAAGCGTAGATCTCTATGGAGAAGAACGGGCAAGAAACTCCACGGACACTCTTTTAAATCAAGACATTTTTACAAAATCCTGGTTACATTATTCTTATTGCTTCTATATGTGAGAACAATGTTAAGAAACAAATTAAAATATAAAATTAAAAATAAGCCCTGGCAGTTAAGAGATGACCAGTCTCAACAGATGGCGCCCGTTCACGAACATGACGCGTGGATCAGCACCACCCAGCTCAACCATTTCGTAGGGAACCGAATGATCCAACACACGCGCCACCACCAGTGAGACATTTAAGTGAGCATGACATATTCTCAACTGCCATGCTCTTTCAAGTCAACATCAAAATATCATAAAAAACGGATCCATGGTTCTTACATTTACAAAATTTTCAAAAATGCTTCTAAATTATACAAAACTATAGTTTGCAATTTAATTAAGAGATGAGAGAAAAAAAAAATACTACCAATCATGAAGAGGTATTTAATACTGAAGTATTAAAAATTAATCCTGATTATATAAAATAAACACAAAAAAAAACAAAAAGGGGAAGCATCTCCTCCAAATATTGAAATTGTGATCAACTTGTAAACCCAACTGCCTGTGGAGCCAACCAGCATTAAGCCAAGCATTTTTATCTACTATATACTCGTCCAACTTATAATATGCTTGTCTACATAGTGTGCGTTTAATGCATGTTTTAAATTTAAAAAAGAATATGCATATGCAAATGCTACACGTATGGCGGAACATTTATTGTCATGGGTACAGTGTCCATACGACATAAAGTCTTCGTATAACGATAAGGCAAAGAAGTACAACACGAAAAAAAAATCATTTCCTGTGACTTCAACTCCTGTAAGTACCCATGATTTACCATCCACTTCTGCTACTGTAGAAGAAAATTCGTCACCCTTAGCCGGACAATCCCAAATAATACCGCCATTTGGTAATTCGGAAATAACTGACACTGCTAATTCTTCTGTTGAGCTGGAACTTGAACGTGAACCGATTGTTGACAACATTGATGCTGCATTAGCACGTGCAGCATATTCTTCTGGGCTACCACTTAATTTATTTGAGAATAAATACTGGCAAAATGCAATCGATTTATTAAAAAGTAACTATAAGCCGCCCACAAAATATGCAATGAGTAATGCATTACTTGATGCAGAGTATCACAGAATAAAAATAAATATGGACCTAAAAATAAAGTCTGCAATGGCCTTAGGTCTGGTTATGGATGGATGGACGAATATTTGTGGTAAAGGAGTCGTCAATTTTATAATTACAACACCTGAACCCATTTTTTGGAAAAGTATATATCCAGGTACACAAAGAGAAACGGCAGATTATATTAGCAATCAAATTGTAATCGTACTGGAAGAAGTTGGCCCATTAAAATTCGTAGCTATTATTACCGATAACGCAAGTAACATGCGTGCAGCGTGGAGGCAAGTTCAGACTTTGCATCCACATATCGATTGCATCGGTTGTGCTGCTTTATTATTTAACGATATCATGAGAATCGAGCATTTAAAGTGTTTTTATGAAGAATGCAAGAAAATTATAAAACACAACTACAAGACATGTTTGCTTAGCCACATTTGAAGAAAAACAAAAAGAAAAGTACGGAAGTCAATATTCGACTTTGAAACTTCCAAGTAAAACAAGATGGGCAGGGGCTATTCTGACTTTCAAGTCGTTATTGGCGAATCGCGACGCTTTATCAGCTTTGGTAATCAGTCAAGATATCCAAATTGATAGAAATGTAAAACAAATTATACTGTCGGACTCATTTTGGTCAAGATTAAAAGTTATGGAAGAGATGCTACTCCCTATAGCCGAAGCAATACAACATTTGGAATCTGATAAAGGATTAATTTCGGAAGTACCGGCATCATTTCAAAAAATTAAGAAACAAATTGAGAATATTGTGTTTCCGAATGACTGTTCTGAAATTGCTGATAATAAAGATGCCATTTTCAACTATATTGAAGAACGCCGATTATTTTGTATTCAGCCTATTCATTTGGCCGCGTATTTGCTCGATCCTAGGTTCCACAATTCCATAAGCCCATATTACGAACCCTTAAATGACAATGAGTTTTTCCAAGTGTCGCAGTATATAGCTAAGCTTGTTAACATTATGCAAAAAAACACATGTGAAATAATGGCAAACTTCGCTGAATACCAAGCAAGAAGTGGTTTATGGGGCAATGAAATAATTTGGCAACCAGTAAACAATTTACACCCTCGCGACTGGTGGAAAGGATTTTGTCACTCTAAACAACTTTCATGAGTTGCCTTAAGATTGTTGAGTGTTCCACCGTCATCTGCGGCGTCTGAAACAAATTGGTAAATTTTTGGTCGAACGCATACAAAAGATAGGAATCGCCTTCTTCCAGAGCGACTTAATAAACTTGTTTACGTTCGATCAAATTTACATTTAATGCAAGCTAAAAAAGAAGCTTTCAAATTCGAGCTCGAGCCTGGTGAAGCTGACGATTCTTCGGACAGTGAAATTGGGATTGTGACCGAGGAGAGCTAGATGGATATTATTTTTTACGTATTTATATTCATCTCCCGTATGTTTTCTATTCTTTTTTGTTTTGTATTTCACCTATTAAAATATATTTCAATTTCAATAAAACTTGTTTTTTTCAACTTTTCAAAACATCAAGCGAAACATTCGAAAGAATCCTGTTTCTTTCCAAAGAATACCTTCCGTTAATTTTTCCATGTAACATGCGAAAAAAACGGAAAAAAACCACAATTTGTTTTTTTTCGTGAAAAAAACAAATTGTTATTTTCGGCATTTTCAACGCTAGTCTGAACCCGAAAATGCGTATTATACAATGTTTTATTTACTTACCAAAGAGTGATCTTCATCATGTTCATCCATATTAGACCCTGATTCGCGAGGAGTGTCCTGATTTCCGAGAAACTTAAAAAGATCGAAATACCACCATGTTGGTTTGTAAACTTCGTCTGCAGATGCTCCTGACCAGTATAGTATAATGTACTCTGTGCTCCTGACTTTGTGGACTCATTACATTTTTTCTTTTCTTTTCTCACATTATTCCGCAGACTGTTAATTTTTTTTTATTACATCGTCCTTTGTGGCATGGGGCTTCAATTCCTTTAATTTTTCTGTCAGCTTTTCGTAGGCTGCCGCTTTTTTTTTTATCGTGATACTCTTTAGATGCTACACGCCAAAGAGAATACCTACTCGGATTTATATATTTCTATAAACTCCTGCATGACCGAGTTCCGCTTACGAGACGCCATATTGTACCTATACAGTAGAGCGCCGCGTGTCCTTACCCTCTAGCAATCACCAGACAAATTTTTACAAATGTGTGACGCTTAGCTGCCTTTTAATTTATACGCCTCATATGGGGTTAATAGAAAACATCGGTAGGGTTGTCTCACTTTCCTTACCTACCTACCGTACCTTCAAAATATTATGGTATTGTAAGTAGATGAATAATTTTTTTTATCAAGGCGTTTATACTAACTTTCTAATCAGCCTTTAATTGCACATGAGAATAAGCAGATGTAGTAATCATATTTTTCGTATCAGTCAGAATCACTCATAGATCCTTTAGAATTTCAGAATCATTTTTATAGTAAGATGGTCTCCGCGACTTCGTCTTCATTTTCAAACTACTTGTGCTTGGTTGGTCAATATTAGTCTTTAAAATTTTTAAAGGAGTATTTGTAGAAACCGGTTTCACCGTAATGGTATTTTATTTCTCAGTGTCATAAAATTACTCCTGCAATAATTTCTCGTTGCCGATAATTTTTATCTTCTCCCTACTATCTTCAGTATACTCGTATAAAGCTTTAGGTTTAGACCGAGCCATCATGTGTGGTATCATCAATCAATTCTATGTTCTCACTGAAATATATATCGTCAGTTTGTTGTGAATTGTCGTCTGGCGGAATCTCGACTTCTTCCCCGAACAACGTAATGTCTTCAAACACTACGGGCATATCGTCTCTATTTCTATATCTGAAACTTCTATTCTAGGTATTGTTTCTGTGTCTGCCACTGCTGTGTAATCGTCTTCAGTTCCATGTATGTCTTGGTCTCGTCTTTTAGTTTATTTACTTTTGTTTTCTTCCCTTGTCTTTCTTAGTATTTATGCATGTTTTTGTGGTGGTTACAGCAGTTTTTGTCTTCTTGGTAATTTCAAAATTATCCTCTGTGTCCACATAGTCCTCAGTTTCAGTGCCAAAACTTCTTCCTGGAATTACATCTAATTTCCTTTTTCGTTTGGTTCAGTTATATTCATAGTACCATATCTCATTTCCTTAAGAATATCAAGGACAGATTTATCCACAGCATCTTAATTTTTTTTTCATTATTATTTTCTTGAGGTAATCTACCCAAAACCTGGTTTTCATTAATGGGCAATACGCCTTTTTTTTCTGAAACCTGCCAATATCGTCGGTGCAAAGGTAAAGTAGCCGCCAATCTGCCATTTTGGTGTTTTTGAGTTAAAAATGTCAATATTAATGTCTTTTTTTTAATACATATTGTGGCAAAATATGGTAAACGTAACATTAAAATTGTACAAGATTTGGACAATGTTCCTGGTGCCAAAGTGCGAACCATACAATGTGTGCAATAGTAAACTGTCCTATGTGACGATAAGTTAGTTGACCAAGTCAGGCAATTTTCACTTTTCAAAAATATCACAATGCTCGACTAGCTTAAGTGGCAAATTAAACACTTTACCTTGGTACAGTCAACAGCAAAAGTAGATGATCAAAATCAGAAATTCAATACTAATGTTAAAATTTAGCTAATTGGATTATGTATCAAATACACTTTATAACAATTTTAAAAGAAACGCAGGAAAAAAATATTTTTAAGTTTTTCTTTAAGCTTATTTACGTATAAGCTTATATACACATATTACCATGTTTTGAACGCATCTCAATTACCTTTTTCGACGACGTTCCATTTTACGCACTACTACTTGACTTTATTCATCTCTTGTTTCTGAGTTTTATACATTATTTTACGTTTTATTCAATCAATATGTATTTCTTTATTAGTCATTGTATAATACAGATTACTTGAACATAAAATATTGATTAAATAAATTAATCATTCAGTATGATGATATATAGTAGATAAAAATATGATGTAATCAGAGTATATAGTAGATAAAAATGCTTGGCTTAATGCTGGTCCTGCTCCACAGGCAGGGCTTACAAGTTAATAATAATAATATAATAATAATAATAATAGTTGATCACAATTTCAATATTTGGAAGAGATGCTTCCCCTTTTTGTTTTTTTTTAGTGTTTATTTTATTTAATCAGGATTAATTTTTAATACTTCAGTATTAAATACCTCTTCATGATTGGTAGTAATTTTTTTTTTCTCTCATCTCTTAATTAAATTGCAAACTATAGTTTTGTATAATTTAGAAGCATTTTTGAAAATTTTGTAAATGTAAGAACCATGGATCCGTTTTTTATGATATTTTGATGTTGACTTGAAAGAGCATGGCAGTTGAGAATATGTCATGCTCACTTAAATGTCTCACTGGTGGTGGCGCGTGTGTTGGATCATTCGGTTCCCTACGAAATGGTTGAGCTGGGTGGTGCTGATCCACGCGTCATGTTCGTGAACGGGCGCCATCTGTTGAGACTGGTCATCTCTTAACTGCCAGGGCTTATTTTTAACTTTATATTTTTAATTTTATATTTTAATTTGTTTCTTTACATTGTTCTCACATATAGAAGCAATAAGAATAATGTAACCAGGATTTTGTAAAAATGTCTTGATTTAAAAGAGTGTCCGTGGAGTTTCTTGCCCGTTCTTCTCCATAGAGATCTACGCCTTGGAATGGGCAACTAGCTTCAACTTTCTGACTAACTGACCGACTATTTAATTTTGACAATTCAAAAGTGCCTGTAAATGGTTTAATTGAAATAAATGATTTGAGTTTGAGTTATGTAATTGAGTTGATGAATGAAACGGTTTTTTTTGACATTTGACAGTTCTGTGAGGTACGCATCGCTACATCATCCTCAAGTCGTTATATTTACGTTAGTGCTATCTCGCTCGCGCGCGCATCTATCTCGTTTCTTTTAGGTACTTACAGAGTCTTGTAGGCGCGTTCTTATTGGACGATCGTGCGACGCCTTCATAGTAGCACTGGCACTACTTCAGCCCCTGAGATTTTGCACTTAAGCTCGTTGTGTGTACGGAAAAATATACGTTCCTATTTCTACACTACTACTCTTGTTTTATTTCATCATTACCTACCAAGCTGCTACATTTTTGGTGACCCCGAGAAGAAAATGGAACACAAGCAAGAAATTAGTGAGCCTACAGACCTCGCTGCCATCTCCGTGCAGTCACGTCTCCTTCCGTTCTGGCGCGAATATCCACGCATGTGGTTTATTCAATTTGAAGCCGTCGTCGAACCTCAGAAGACCAGCGACGAGAACAAATATCGGTACGTCCTCGGCCAACTACAACCGACAGACCTTCAACATATCACAGACATCGTGATCAAGCCACCAGAAACTAAGAAGTACGAAGCCATCAAACAACGCCTTCTCTCCGTGTACGAACAGTCCGAGGTGAAAAATTTCAAGAACCTCATTAGCGGATTGGAGCTTGGCAACCAAAAACCGTCTCAGTTGCTACGGCGCATGCGCGAACTCGGCGGCAACATGATCACCGAGGATGGCATCAAGATAGAGTGGATGAACCACCTACCGGCGCAAGTTCGAGTTGTGCTGTCAGTGAACACAGACTCGTCACTCGACATGCTCGCGGCAATGGCAGACAAGATGATGGAATATTCCGAGTCGAGCAATATCGCGGCTGTCTCCTCGTCACAACCAGATTCTGCAGCTGTCAATCAACAAGTCATGTCCGCGCAAATACAAGTTCTTTCAAAACAACTCGAGAAGCTGACACTCGAAATCACCGAACTTCGCAGCCGTGGAAGACCACATCATCGCCGTCACCAGCGCTCCCGCTCAAGATCGAAGTCTACCGCAAAGTATCAAAACGATCCCAATCGAGTATGCTACTATCACTACCGATTTGGGGATCATGCGAGACGCTGTGTGTCACCGTGCGCGAGGCGAAATCAAAAAAAGTCGGAAAACTAAAAGAGGCACCGACCGTGGCGGACGTCGGTGTAACTACAGCAAGTAACCGCCTATGTGTCTTCGATCGCAATACTAATCACCGTTTCCTCGTTGACACCGGTGCTGACATCTCCGTCCTAGCCGCCACCTCGATACATAAGAAGAAATGTTCACCAACTTCGTACAAACTATACGCCGCGAACAGTTCACCAATCAATACCTACGGCGAGAAAGATCTGCAAATCGACCTAGGCCTCAGAAGACGATTTCGTTGGACATTTGTAGTCGCAGACGTCAAAACATCAATACTCGGAGCTGACTTCCTTCGCCATTTCAAACTCCTCGTCGACCTGCATCAAAAGAAGCTAATCGACAAGGTGACAGAACTCTCAATCAACGCTTTAGAAATCTCGTCAATGCAACAAGCCGTCTACGTACTCAGCAACAAGCAGACATATCAAGACATACTCAAACAGTATCCAGATCTACTCCGACCTATGTCCTTGAAAACTCCCGCTAAACACAACGTCGTCCATCACATCGAGACAACGGGACCACCTCTCTTCGCACGTGCTCGCCCCCTACCGCCCGACAAATACAAAGCGGCTAAAGATGAGTTTGAACGGATGATGGAAATGGGAATCTGTCAACCTTCCAAGAGCCCGTGGGCCAGCCCACTCCATGTGGTAAAGAAAAAAGATGGCAGTCTACGAGTGTGCGGCGACTACAGGCGTCTAAATTCAGTCACGCTACCCGATAAGTACCCGATTCCACGCATACAAGATTTCACCTATCAACTTCACAATAAGAAGATCTTCTCAAAACTCGACATGAAAATGGCCTACTACAGAATACCAATAAACAAAGAAGACGCACAGAAAACTGCAATCATCACACCCTTTGGGTTATTTGAATTCAACTGCATGACGTTTGGCCTACGAAATGCAAGTCAAACCTTCCAACGTTTCATGCACGAGGTACTGCGCGGCATCGAGGGCTGTTTTTCATTCGTCGACGATATCTTGTTATACTCAGAAAACGAACAAGAACACAAGATATTACTACATCAAGTTCTCGAGCGCCTGAACAAATACGGCGTAACACTCAACGTCGACAAATGTGAATTTGCACAAGCGAAAATCAACTTTCTCGGCTACGAAGTAACAGAGAACGGCATAAAACCAACTGAAGAACGAATAAAAGTCATATCCAGTTATCCTCAACCTAAAACTATCATCGAGCTTCGTCGTTTCCTGGGCATGTTGAACTTCTATAGAGATTGTTTACCAAATCAAGCCGACATGCAGAGTGAACTCAACAAATATCTGCACAATGGTAAAAAGAATGACAAGACGCCTATCACGTGGACGCCAACCGCCGAACAAGCATTTCAAAAATGCCGCCAAAGCATATTGGAATGTGTGACGCTAACGCACCCTATCGCCGGCACCCCACTCTGCATCATGACGGACGCCTCAGACCACGGCATCGGCGCGGTGCTACAACAACGCGATAACGGAGCTTGGAAACCGCTAGCATTCTTTTCTAAAACAATGAGTGTTACACAATCTCGATACAGCACGTATGATCGCGAACTACTAGCGATCTACATGTCTGTGAAGCATTTTAGAAGACTCATCGAGGGCTGTGACGTCACCGTCTACACTGACCACAAACCGCTGTCCTACGCGCTCTCAAGGCCGCAAAGTAGCAGCGATACCCCGCGACGCGAACGGCAACTTCACTTTATCAGTCAATTCTGCAATAACATCGCGTACGTAAAGGGAGACGAAAACTCAGTCGCTGACGCCTTATCTCGCATTGAGGAAATACACTGTCCCTCAAACATTGACTGCGACAAGTTATCACGTGATCAAGAACAAGACGAAGAACTGAAACAATTAAAACTACAGCCAAACTTAAAATTCATCACCGTAACTTTGCCCGGCACGCAGCGACCAATCACGTGCGAGATATCAACATCTACGCTCCGCCCATATCTACCACCGGCACATCGTTTTGCAGCATTCAAAGCACAACATGATCTCTGCCACTCTGGTATCAAGGCGACTAGAAAGCAAGTAACATCAAAGTTCTTCTGGTCATCTATGAACAAAGATGTAACCACGTGGACAAAAAACTGCGTCGGCTGTCAGCGAGCAAAAGTACATCGTCACGTCGTCACGCCACTAGGAAGTTTCCCGCCATCGCAACGCTTCGAACACATCCATATCGACATAGTCGGCCCACTTCGACTATCTTACGATTATCGATATTGTGTTACTATCATGGACAGATTCACGAAATGGCCTGAAGCCGTACCAGTGCGCGAGATAACAGCAGAGATCGTCGCAAAAGCACTGTATGAAAACTGGATTGCTAGATTCGGCTGCCCACTACGTATATCGACCGATCAAGGCAGGCAGTTTGAATCGTCGGTGTTCAACGCGCTAATGAAAAAATTCGGCATTACACGCATACGCACGACCGCATACCATCCACAGTCAAATGGGCAAATAGAACGCTGGCATCGTACGCTAAAAGCTGCGTTAATGGCTAGAGGCGCAACTACCAACTGGAGCGACGAACTTCCCACCGTACTGCTTGGCCTCCGAACAGCGCTGCGTGAAGACAACAACCTAAGTCCCGCGCTAATGACCTACGGTTCTACACTACGTGTGCCATCGGATTTCTTCGCACCGGCTACTACGACTAACATGTCGGACGAAGATTACGTACGCCGCCTCACACAAACGATGACGTCACTCTCACCTTCGTGCAATACCGCAAGAACAACAGCCAGTCCCTTCATACACAAGGACCTCGGTACGTGCACACACGTCTTTGTGAGGAACGATACTGTGCGAGCGCCGCTGACACCACCCTACGATGGACCTTATCCAGTGCTACAGAGACACGAAAAATACTTCAAAATTCAGCTACCGCATCGAGAGACAGTTGTGTCGCTGGATAGACTGAAACCGGCATACATCTGCAATGAAACACCAAACACTACAAGTCCTACAAACACAGCAAGCACGCCGAACATCGTGAATCCTGTACCTTCACACCAACCATACATCACCAGGACCGGCAGAGTATGCAAGCCAAACGTACGCTTCGCTAAGGAGGGGGTACTGTGAGGTACGCATCGCTACATCATCCTCAAGTCGTTATATTTACGTTAGTGCTATCTCGCTCGCGCGCGCATCTATCTCGTTTCTTTTAGGTACTTACAGAGTCTTGTAGGCGCGTTCTTATTGGACGATCGTGCGACGCCTTCATAGTAGCACTGGCACTACTTCAGCCCCTGAGATTTTGCACTTAAGCTCGTTGTGTGTACGGAAAAATATACGTTCCTATTTCTACACTACTACTCTTGTTTTATTTCATCATTACCTACCAAGCTGCTACAGTTCTAAGATTGAAATTGGCGCAGTCCCTTCATTCGAGCGCTTGCGTCTCCTTGTGTACTGTGCCATTTTGTGTGTTACTTCTTTTTACGACCCTATTTGCTGCCCCCTGGACCTCGATATCTTCCTCATCTGACGACCTTTGCTTTCCATATTGTTGTAAATCCGCCCTCTTGATAATGCCGCCGTCAACAAAGAGACGACGTACACTTTGCATAAACTGCAATGTTTTTTGGACTTCGTAGCGTTTAAATCGTAAAAATGACTATGAGACATTATTTTCTAAACTTACAGGTAGTCTGTCTACTATACCTTATAACTATACATAAAATTTTATTGTCAGGTTTTGAAATGTATGGAAAGTGGTCATTCTTCTTTATTGTAATGCTAAAATTCACAGTGATCAATTAGTCTAAGTGGCAGATTGAATGCTTTACCTTGGTACAAATTTATTGCAATGCTAAAATTCTCAGTGATCAACCAGCCTAAGTGGCAGATTAAATACTTTACTTTTGTTCTTTAAACAGCTGGTAATTTTTTCACACTCTGGTCTAGTAACATAACTGACCCATTAAAAAAATTGAAATTGACTTTACAAGCAGTGTTTCCACTATAATGATTTCCGATTTCCCCTTCTCAGGACTTTTTTCCCTCAAAAATTATTTTGCTGTAGTTTTGGCACTAGTGTAGTAACTAAAAGAAAAAAAATGTTTATATCATTTTTCTTCTATAGCCTGTCTTCTAACTATAATAATATTATTTACACTAAATACAATACGTCTACAAAATAATCGACAAGAGTTGGCACATGACTAGCTGTCAATTTCTTTACGTTGTAGTGTTGGACCAACACCACAACGTAAAGAAATTGACAGATTGATTCTATCTAGGTTATGGTTGGTGCGATTGATTGAGTCCAAGTAAATAAACACAACTATAAATATGTATTTATTGCGACGGCGACGGTTGTTTAATGTGAAAAATGGATCGGTGGTTGATAAATATTGCTGCTAGAAAATCGGTGAGTTGGTTCTTCCATTTTTATATTGGTCTGTATATAATTTAGTATACCAATAATGTTTTCATTTTCAATTATAGGTTAGAATTTTAGGTTATGAAAAAAATGATTTCTTTTTATGTCCAAGCCGATTGGAACACTACTCGTGACTGTTATTCTCGTTCCTTGAAGAATTTAAATATATAGTGGTATTTTATATATAGGTATATAAAATACATATATACGATATACACTATACGATACACACACATCAGCTAATTAGCTGCTAGTGTGTCTAACCAAATAATAATAATATATTGTTATGAATAAGAAGGACTCAAGAACCAAGCCGTATATAAGGAAGCGCTGTCATACAGCGCGCCCCAGACACCGTTTGACACTCGCCGCGCGCGCACGTGCACAAGCGCTACGCTCCCGGCTCAGTGTCCCTCGCTGTCGCTCTCGTTACGTCATCGTAACGGCTCTCTGTGGTCGCCCCGACTACACTCGATCTTTTCGTTGAATTTATTCTCCGAAATATAAGATCTTTCAAACTGCCTTTTTCAAGGCTACTACTATTTCTCAAACGTATAGTGTCGTCGTAAATTCCTTGGCCCCTTCTGGGTAAAAACCACAGTTTCGTGGTCCTCGGCTGAAACCATACGGTGTCAACGAAACCGAGTGGGGTGTTGTCCCAATCACACCCGCCGAACCCCTTCAGGGCTAGGCAGTCAATTGGACGGGTCCCAGTTCCCGGCCTTGGGGGGTCTCCTAGTCGGGGCTGGATGACAGTTTTCCTTCCACAGCTACACACCTAGTGTCGTTAGGGTGTCTCTACACCCTTAGCGCTAGACTGGTTAGGGCCCCGTCGCACAATAAGACTGGCGACGGGTTCACAAGCTTAGGGCACACCAGTAGGTACTCACCTCCCTGTCTACACCCGACAGGGAGGGTACACACCCCCGGGCCCATCCACCCGGGGAGTTAGGTTTAGGGAAAACACACCCCCGTCCCCCCATTATGGCAGACGCCATACTCACCTTTTTAAAAGAGGTCCTCCTCAAGGACCCCGACTTCCTCGCCAAATATGGCTCAAAGCTAGCAGCTCTGCAGCTTACCTCCCCCGCCACGACTAGCAAGTCGAGCTCGCTCAACGAGCAAGCCGCCAACTCTCCAGTGTCCATGGACGCTGAAGAGGCCTCCGGCAAACGCCCACACGACTCTTCAGAAGAGGATTCCCTCCTCTTCTCTGCCTCCTCCTCCGCCCCTTCTTCCGATGACGATGGCTTTACGCCAGTGTCAGGGAAGAACAAAAGGAAGAAGAAGAAACCTTCTTCCCCATCGTCCAATAAAATAGCGGCCACACATTCGGCCGCTATCCCCTCCCCCGCCCCCGCTTCTCAGGCCCCTCGCGCCGCTACCCCCTTCCCGTCCGCCCCGCACGCCTCCCGCGCCGCTACCCCCACCCCGACCGCTAGCCTCAGTGCCGGCGACACTACCTCCGCCACTCGGAAACCGGCCTCCCCACCTCCTGTGTTCATTCAGGACAAGGAAAAGTGGACGCTCATCTCCCAGTGGTGCACCGAGCTTAAAATCGGTTTCTCTTCCGCCCGGTCTACCCAGCAGGGTATTAAAGTCCTCGTCCCTACGTCGAAAGACTACAGGGACCTTACCCGCGTACTCCGACAGAGAGGTGTGTCCTTTCACACCTACGCCCTCGCGGAGGAACGCCTGACCCGCGTCGTCATCAGGAGGGTTCCTAAGGAACTCCCTGTCTCTGACATCAAGGCGGACATCGAGGCACAGAACATCCCTGTGTCTGAAGTCCACCGCATGCACCGCGCAAGGGGTCAAGTCGCCTACGACATGATCCTAGTGGTCTGTCCCCCCGTCGAAGGTCAAAAGTACCACCCCATTTTCCAGCTTAATGCTGTCTGCGGCCTCTCAGGCCTTCGTATCGAAAAGCCCAGAAAGAGCGGCATCGTCGGCCAATGCCATCGCTGCCAGCTCTATGGTCACTCACAAGCCCATTGCCATGCAAAACCCAGGTGCGTTAAGTGCCTGGGCGAGCATGGCACATCTGACTGCCCCCGTCCCAAGGATCGTGCCCTCTGCACGGAACCCCCCAGCTGCGTCCTGTGCGGACAATCAGGTCACCCAGCCAACTATCGCGGCTGTCCAAAGGCCCCCAAATCTTCCTCCCCTAAGCTGGCTAAGCGTGCCGACGCCCGCCAACAAAGGGAATCTCCACACAACCCCCCGACCCAGCTCCCCGAGCGACTAAGCCCCCAAAGGCCTAGCCCTTGGAATCAGCTGAACCATCAGCGGTCTTTTCCCGCTCTCGCGACTGCTTCGCAGCCGCTCCCTCCCCGACCCACCCCCGCCAGGGAGGACCCCCGCCTTTGCCCACCCGCGCTACAAGCCTTCTTAGCTGGCAAGGCCCCCATCCCCGCTCCTAAAGCCGCCCCCACCCCCGCCCCTATTGCCGCTCCCGCCGCTCTAGCTGCCCCACCAGCGGGCTCTGACCCCTTCACGGTGATTACCAGCACCTATTTGGTCTTCCTCACCCCTCGTGCCAAGCAAATGGCACAAGAAATCACCGCCGCTAAGGCATCCGATGATCTCTTCCGTATCCAGGCTATCTTCAACGCGTACCCTGAGATTACGCAAGCTCTAACCTCCTTCGCTTCGAAACCGTAATGGATAAAGGCCTCATTACGCGAACTAAACCCCGATCCCTAAAGTTGGCATCCTTCAATGCCAACGGCCTCATGCCACAGCGGGATGAGATCGCCACCTTCCTCCGCGATCATCAAATCGACATCTTCCTCGCCCAAGAGACTTTCCTCAAGCCCTGCCAACGCGGCCCTTCAATTGCGAACTATCGTCTTGTTCGCAACGACAGGCTAAGGTGCCACAAGGGCGGCACTCTAATCTATTACAAAAAGGCTCTGTATTGCATCCCTATGGACCCTCCTCCCCTCTCACGACTTGAAGTGTCTATCTGTCGACTAGGCATGACCGGCCACCAGCCGATCACCCTAGTCTCGGCCTACATTCCTCCCCAAACCGCTCCAGAGGACCCAAGGCTTCTGTCTGACGACCTCTCTATCCTTCTTGGCCTGAGCGACTCCGTTATCATAGCGGGCGACCTCAATGCCAAACACACTGCTTGGAACAGTGTCACGACCAACGCCCGAGGCAGACATCTCTTTAACCTCTGCCCGTTACTTAATTTCGACGTCATAGGCCCCATGACTCCCACTCACTTTCCCCATGACCCCACCCACACCCCCGATGTCCTGGACGTAGTGCTTCTGAAGAGAATCAACCTACGGTTAGACTCTCTAGAAGTAGTCCAAGAGCTCACCTCTGACCATCGCCCAATCAACATTCGATTGGCCCCGCGAACTGGACTCACCGACCCCGACCAACCTCCCCTGACAAAAGTGGTAACGGACTGGAGGAAAGTAAGGGAATGCCTGAAATCCACCACATCCCCCCACTTAGACACCATCCCCGGTCACTTCAGCTCTATCGCTGACACAACGGCCGCGATCGACTCATTCACGGAACACGTACAGTCAGTCATGAACGATTGTTCTAGGGAAGTTCTAGTGACGGACGACCGTCGCTGGAAGTTGCCTGACGACATACGTGAACTGCTGAATGAGAAGAACGCGGCCGTACGTGCCTACAGTAACTTTCCCTGCGACGCTAACAAAGCCCATATGCGTTACTTGCAGCGTTCTGTAAAGTCTCGCTTATCGGAGTGGCGTGAAGCTAGCTGGGACAAGATGCTAAGCGACCTAGAGCCCACCCATCAGGCCTTCTGGGAGCTTCAAAGGAAACTCAGATCCCGCGAAGTTGTCCCCATACCACCCCTGGTCCGCCCAGACAAAACCATCGCTTTCGATGACGACGAAAAGGCCGAGTGCCTGGCCGTCAGCCTCGAAGCTCAATGCTCACCCAGCACTCTACCAGTAGACCAAGCTCACCTCTTAGAGGTCGACGCTGAAGTTGAACGTAGAGCCTCCCTCCCACCCGTCGAAGACCCTGATGATCCTCTGCCTCCCGTCACTCCAGACGAAGTCCAGGACATCATCAAGGGTCTCATACCCAGAAAGGCCCCCGGTTCAGACGGGATCACCAATAAAGTGATCCAGCTCCTCCCTGCCCCCCTGATATTGCTACTGGCCACCATCTTCAATGGCGCCATGGGCAACAACATTTTCCCACAAGCGTGGAAAGAAGCCACTGTCATTGGCATCCATAAGCCCGGAAAGCCCAGGTCTGAACCAACGAGTTACCGTCCCATCAGTCTGCTCAAAGTCCTCGGCAAGATCTATGAGAAGCTTGTTTACAAGCGTCTCAGGAGCTTTGCCGAAGCAAAGGGCCTCTTCCCCGATGAGCAATTTGGTTTTCGAACCCAACACTCCTGTGTCCAACAAGTCCACCGCATCACCGAACATATCCATTATGGATTCATGCGCGGTATGATGACAGGTGTCATTTACTTCGACATAGCGAAAGCGTTCGACAAAGTCTGGCACAACGGCTTATTATACAAGCTGTACCAACTCGGAGTGCCAGACCGTCTCGTTCTCATCATACGAGACTTTCTGTTGAACCGCACATTCCGCTACAAAATCGAAGGAGCGCTCTCGTCGCCTCATCCCATCAGAGCTGGAGTCCCCCAGGGCTCCGTTCTCGCCCCCCTCTTATTTACGCTGTTTACTAGCGACATCCCTAAGGACGCCAAGTCCCAATTGGCTCTGTTCGCGGACGACACAGCCATCTACTACACTGGTCGTAGTCATATCCAACTTCGACTTCGCCTCCAAACCGCAGTCAATAAGTTGGCTGCATGGTTCAGGAAATGGCGAATAGAAGTCAACCCCGATAAGAGTCAAGCAGTGCTCTACTCTAAACTCAGACGTCAACCCACCCCCCCTCCACCAATCACCATGTTCGGCAAGCCGATCCCTTGGGGGAAGCAAGCCAAGTACCTTGGTGTCATTCTCGACCATCACCTCACCTTCTCAGAGCACATAAAGACGGTCCGTTCGCGCGCCTCTTTCGCTCTAGGCTGCCTTCATTCCGTCCTCAATGAACGCAGCAAGCTGTCACTCAAGTGCAAAAAGCGCCTGTACACAGCATGCATCCGTCCCATAATGACTTACGCTAGCGTAGTCTTCGCTCACGCAAAGCCCCGTCACATCCATAGGATGCAAACCCTGCAGAACCGATTTCTCCGCAAGGCCACAAACTCCCCTTGGTTCGTTCGCAATGAGATCCTCCACGTAGATCTCAAGATTCCCACCATCCAGCAGTTCATGAAACGCCTCTCCAAGCGTTTCTTTGCCAAAGCCGCCAATCACCGCAACCCTCTGGTGGTAGCGGCCGCCAACTACACCCCCTCCAAAATCAGCAAAATTCGCCGTCCAAGGCATGTTCTCGACGAACCCGATGACCCCATAACCCTCCTCCAGGAGAGCGATAGGGCAACCAGTACAGTATACAAACAGAAACAACCGACATTCCGACCTCGCCGCCGAGGTCCCTCGCGACGTCCCCAAGTAAATTCTCCCCCCCGACCCTTGCCCGCTGAAGTGCCAGCCCGCGCCGTAGCTGAGCCTGTAGCTTTAAATTCCCCGACTGAGACCTCTGAGTTTGTTTCGGCCTTTCTTCTCAGAGATAGTCCTAGGAAACGCCGCGCTCATCAAAGCACTAATATTAATCCGATCCAGCCTGTCCCCTTGCTGCCCTCTCCCAGCGACGCCCTAAGCCGAGGTTCGTACCCCACAGGGGGTGCCCTTAGCGTGCAGTCGCTTAGCATTAATTTAGATGTAGCCCTGGCTGGAGGCTTTAAGAATTCTTAAGGCAACCACAGGATAGTCCGGTTAAGTAGTCACGGCCTCTCAAGGTCAACTACGAGATGCCATATTCTAAAAAAAAAAAAAAAAAAAAAAAAAAAAAAAAAAAAAAAAAACAGCGCGCCCTTTTTCGCTCGAGAGCCGTCGGACTACCAACACGCCTGCGCCGTCATAGCGACCGATATTTTATTTTCTTAATTTCGAGTGCATTTGTTTTGTTTTTGCTAATTGCTAAATTTATTAAAATTATTATTGTAACGGTGTGATTTTTGCTTTAAAAAAAAATAACTTGCCATCTAATTTGCAAGATCAGAAGTGGGATTCGATCCAATTTCTGTTTTTGTTAATTGGGTTTGTGCTTAAATAAAAGTAAAGAAAAATGTCGGATCGCTGTCGAAGTCGTCGCCATAGCCGTGAGTTAGGTAGGCGACATAGCAGACGTCGGGATCGCACGCAGACTCCAGAGGGTGACCTACAGCAGGAACTGCAGGTCATGCGCACGCGTTTGAAGATGTTAGAAGATCAAGCATCGTTTGTACAGCCCAAACGCTCGCGCAAACGGAGGGTATCTCCACATAAGTCACCGCGAGCCGAGTCGTTCGAGCGTGGCGCGTCGCCGCCGCCTGCCCGGCGCCAGTCGACCCCGACATCGCGTCGCCATACCGAGCGCGTCGTGTCGCCGTTGCCAGGGCGATCTGCGCAGGCGCCGCGGTCACGTACGCCACCTCTGCCGCCGTCTGCGCCGCCTAGCGTACTCCGTGCCGGTCATACGGCAGAGTCCTTATTGGAACACGCTGGTACAGCTAGTGACATCACCGCAACGGACCGTATAGTGGACGCGATCCGTTCCATCAATAACCGGGTGAGATCTGAACAACATTTCTTTATTTCTTGTTTCGATCCTAGTCTGAATAATATTAGTGATTGGTGTAACGAAGTTGATCGGGCAAAACTTTTAAATAATTGGAGCGATCATGAATGTCTTTCGCGAATAGATAATTGTTTAAAAGGTGATGCTCGTACGTGGTTACGTGAGTGGGTTACGAGTGATCGTACGTGGAGTAATTTCAAAAAGGAATTTACGCCTTTGTGTCCGAAAACGCCCGACATTGCAAATATTTTATTCGACACAAATTCGAATAATTACTCCACGTATGCGGATTACGCCCGACGCTCGTTGCTTCGACTACGCATAGTGCGTGGACTCAGTGACGAGCTCATCTCTGCGATTGTTGTTCGTGGTATTGTGGACCCTCATATTAGAGCATCAGCTATTAATGCTAAGTTGTCATCTAACGACATAGTTGAATTTTTGTCGATTTATGTAAAACCGTCTACTTCTAAGACACAAAATTCACGTCCTACCCCACAAAATAATTCTGTTAAAAGTAATCATGCGACTAATTTAATTAGGAAGCGTAGGCTTGAGGAGGGTAAGTGTTTTTCGTGTGGTGTGGTCGGACATAAACAGGCTGCTTGCAATAAGAAAGCTAAGGTCGATTCAAGTGAGAGTTTGAACCCTAGTGGTTCAAATAATTCCGTTTCCAAACCATTGTTCGTGCCGTTAAAATCTGAACCTTGTTCTTTTTGTAAAAAGCCTGGCCACAAAGTAGATAACTGTTTCGCAAAACAAAAATCAGAGTCGCGCAACAAAAATAACGTTAATTTTTGTCTAGAAAATATGATTACTCACAATAACGATGTCGTAGTAGCCGTTATTCAGGGTATACCGGTGGATGTGCTAATCGATAGTGGGTCAACCATATCGCTTATATCATCGCCGTTACTGAAACACTTCAATTGCGCGCACAAGCCAGCGTTTCGCGTATTACGAGGTTTGGGAAGTCAAGAAATCGAGAGCACCTCTTATGTTACTCTGCCGATTGAGTTCGATGGTTTAACACTTGAAGTGGATTTATTTGTGGTGGCACCCCAGTTTATGAATACGCCAATTATTGTATATACCGGGTTTCGCTCAGAGGGCTGCTTGTATCGCTGCACTTACTAAAAAAGGGATAGAATTCAATTGGGGAAAAGAACATTAGGCCGCTCGTAAAGAAATTGTTGAGTATCTCACTAATGAACCTGTCCTAGCGATATATGACCCTTCCTTGCCTATAGAAGTCCACACGGACGCCAGTTCCATTGGTTATGGAGCTGTCCTGTTCCAAGTGCACGATGGCGGTCACAAGCGAGTGGTTGCCTACTTCAGCAGGCTTACACAAGGCGCGGAAAATAAATATCACTCATATGAGTTAGAAATAGGGTTGATGAGGATTCCTCTTCCTCATCCTCATAATGCGGAAGTTCCTCATTTTTTAGCGATTCCTCATCCTCTTCCACATCCCCAAAATCAGGCATAAAATATTCCTCTTCCTCTTCCACATCCTCATTCATTAAGAGGAATTTATGGGGAAGTGTTGTTGACGTAACTTTTGCTCGCTGCTTTAAATAGTTACAGTGAAAAGAGGATAAAATATGAATTAGGTACTTTCACGATGAGACATGAACGTGTTTCAACGTGTTTTAGAAATATAACACAGCACGCTATTGTGTAGTACTGTAGTGTACGTACCCAGCCCACTGTACTCTGTAGCCACTTAGCCAGTCATAAATTTGTTTTGTTATGGGTGGTCATACGTAACTAGAACTACGTAAGTGGTAATTAGGTTTATTGTTAAGTTAAAAAGATTTTGAGATGAAGCCAAAATGTAGTGCTATATTGATATATTAGTGTATTTTAGTGAAGTGGGCGTTTATAATGTTAGATGTAAAATATGTGACCAAACATATTCAAGGAAAGGGCGCGGGACTTCGGGGTTAAGAAGTCATCTGAAGTCACGCCATGAAGTAGAATATGCCGAGTATGAACAAAAGGATACAGCATTAAAAAAAGCCACAAATACAGTCAATCGAACATGATGTTATTTAACACAATCAACACATTCATCATACCGATACCGAGAGCCTCAACGATCAACGAGTTCTGGAGCTTTTTAACAAGCAGATTTTTACAATCAATGTTATCTGAGATGCTGGCCTAAGCTCCTAACGTCAAATCGCACCCATCGACAGATTTTTTATCCTGAAGTCACTAATAATGAATTATATTAAAGAGAACAGAATAGGTCTTCAAGAAGACAGCCTTTTGTGGTGGAAAATTAATCCTAAATATTTTGAACTTTACAGAGCTGTGCGCCAGTATCTTTCAGCCCCCCCATCAAGTGTCCCTGGTTGAAGGGCCCATTCACAATCTTTCTTTTATTCAAAATTTCAATTCGAAAAATCGAAATCACAGGTTCTATCTTCCTCTTCCGCATCCTCTTCCTCATCCTCATCCTCCTCCTCATATCCTCATCCTCATCCACTTCCTCAAAACGTATTTCTAATAGTTCCTCATCCGCATCCTCTTCCGCATAACCACTTCCTCATCAACCCTAGTTAGAAACCCTCGCTGTGGTTAAAGCTTTGCAGCATTTCAGACCTTATCTTGTGGGTGTGCGTTTCACTGTTGTTACAGACTGTAATGCATTGAAGCTCACACAGCGCAAGAGAGATTTATTACCCAGGGTAGCCCGATGGTGGGTCTACCCCCAAGATTTTGATTTTGGCTTAGATTATCGCAAAGGCACAATTATGTCCCACGCTGATTATCTGAGTCGGAACCCTGTCAATGTGTGTACAATTCAGAAACCTCAGAATTGGGCACGGATTGCGCAGGCTGCCGACGAAGAAACTCGGACTCTTATACAAAGACTCAATGACGGGCAATTGGATGCCACGCGATATATTGTCAAAAACGATGTCCTGTACGTAAAGTATTCCCCTACCGGCGAAGCCTCCCGTTTCCTTTGTTACATCCCCAAAGGACATCGGCTTAGTCTACTTCGTGTGTTCCACGATGAACATAGTTACGCGGACGACATGGTGCTGCTGAGTGCGTCTGTGGGTGGACTGTCGCAGCTGCTTGACATTTGCGAAAGATATGCTGGACAACATGGGTTGGTGTACAATACAAATAAAAGTGAGTGGATGGTCTTTCAGGCTCGGGGAAGGTCCCTAAGTCAAACACCTAAAGTTAAATTCAATGGCTACCCCCTTAGTAGGGTAGAACAATTTAAATACCTTCGGCACTTGCTAACCCCGGATCTGAAAGACGATAATGACATAGAAAGGGAGCGTAGAGCGCTGTCTGTTCGTGCGAATATGATAGCACGCAGATTTGCTCGCTGTTCAAGAGACGTCAAGATCACCCTGTTCAGGGCATTTTGCACGTCCTTCTACACGAGCAGTCTATGGGTGAATTATACGCAAAAGCAGTACAGCGATCTACGCGTCCAATACAATAATGCATTCAGGGTGCTGTTGGGGCTGCCTCGCTTCTGTAGCGCTTCGGGGATGTTCGCCGAAGCGCGCGTGGATTCTTTTTATACAACCATGCGCAAGCGGTGCACATCAAAAATACAGTGATATCCATGATATAAATACTAGGAACAAACACAAATTTGTTGTACCTACAACAAGGCTCAAGAAAATAGGTGGCTCGTTCAGATGCCAATGTATACGCTTTTATAATAAAGTTCCAAGCCCAGTTCAAGATCTAAGCCTTAATAAATTCAAATCATTTATTAAACGTAAGTTGTGCCAGAAAGCCTTTTATACCGTTAAGGATTATATCGAGGACAAAAAGGCTTGGGATTAAGCTGCTTCCAATTTTTATTTTTTTACATATTGAATGTTTTTATTTTGTTTTTCTCTGTTTTGTTCTTGTTTTTTTTTTTTTATATACACTGACATTAATGAATTTTATATATACTATGACATTTGCTTACTTAGTAAAGTATTATATTATTTTAATTATTGTGAATGTGAAGACTATGTGGGTCATTGTATTTATATTATTTTTCTCTCTGTTCTCTTAGTTTTTGTCATGGTCTGGCAGTTTGAGTAATTAATGTGGCCTACCCAAATGTCCTTTCTTTGGTATTGTTCGTCGGATCGTTGAGCTCCTTAAGTTTTGAGTTGAGCTGCACGATTTCTGACAAATGCGTGCACTGACTGGACAGGTCCTCTCAATCTGTGTGGTTCTTTCCTCAAAAGACCATCTCAGACATCATGGTGGACTACATGGTCTTCATATGACCTGACCAAGATTATGTCTGGACTTTAAGAGACTGTGACGTCTGAGTTTGTTTCGGCCTTTCTTCTCAGACTAGTCAGATAGGAAACGCCGACCTCATCTAGTTTTAAAATATGATTGACGTGTAAAAGTGTTTGTACAAACCTACTTACAAAATAAAATTATTTATCATTTATCATCCCTGGTGCGCAGGGTGCGGGTCAGCCCGAACAGTATCCTGAGTGCCTTCGCCCAGCGATTCGACTGCCAGTACATGTATCACTGTGACATGGTACATGTACGGGCTAATGTGGAAATATTGTTTTAATTTATTGTTTTGACCTAAATATTGTATTTTATTGTATTTAATTTAATTGTTTTTATATTAGTTTATTTTATAATTGGTCCGTGTTGGCTTTGATTAAATAAATAATAATAATAAATAATCATTTTGGGGTTGATAAAACTGTTGATTTAATTACAAAGCACTTCTGGTTCCCTGGTTTGCGTAATTTTGTTTTAAAATATTTTTCACATTGCCTAGTGTGCATTGCGCATAAGAAGGTCGCACGAGCCCCATTCCAACCTATTAGTTCTTGGGAAAAGCCAGACCTACCCTTTGAAACCATTCATATGGATGCCTTGGGCCCTCTCCCTGAAGCCGATGGGTACTGTCATGTCTTAATAGTTATTGATGCATTTTCCAAGTTTTGCCTCCTTTACCCTATGTATCGGCAGGATGCAAATGAGCTAAAGCAACATTTTAACAATGTGATATCCCTATTTGGAACCCCCAAGTTAATAGTAGCCGACAGAGGTCGTATGTTTCAAAGCACCGAATTTCTTAACTGGGTTAAAAGTATGGGTTGTGATACACACTTTATAACGCCTGAGATGCATCAATCTAATGGGCAAGTCGAGCGTTATTGTCGATCGGTTTTAAATATGATACGTGTCGAAACTAACTATCGACAAAACGCCTGGCCGACTGTTATTTGGAAAATCCAGTTGGTACTCAATATCACCAAGCATAGAACTACACAATGCTCCGCCCTCAATCTGCTGGCGGGTATTGAGGCAGCAACTCCGCTTATAAGAAGTTTGGTACGTGATGTTGCGTTTGAGGGTTCCAGTCCTAATAGAGAGACTCTACGTGAAATGAGTAGACAGAGAGCCACGGAGCGGCTTAGGCAGAATCAGCACCAGCAAGATGCTTACGTTAATCAAGGGAGGTAGCCTCCCCGAGCGTTTAATTTAAACGATTTGGTTTTTGTGCGAAAGCAGGCTCAATCGACCGGGAAGTTGGATTCCTGTATGCGAGGTCCCTACCGCATCGTGAAGACGCTGCCACAAGGGCGCTACGAGCTCCAACTCCTGGCCGGCTCATATGGGAAGTACACGCAGGCGGCTGCGGAGTACATGATTCCTTGGCGTGGAGAGTGGACTCCTGAAGTATGTGCTGCTTACTTCAATGGTGAGTGTGCCACTTTCGTATATGAAGCTTCATATGTGTTGTATTGTATTGTGTTGGGATAAGCTTCACGTAGTGCCTCTTTCCTGACCAAATCGAGTTACGAGTACGCCTCGCGGCTAGCCTCTGACTCCGCTAAGTTATGCCACATTGTGGGGCTTTTTCTTAGCTGAATATCAAGATGCGCCTTGATATATAATATGACTCACCCGCTAATTTGTCGAGACAAGCTTCACGTCGTGCCTCTATCTCGATAGCTTAGTGTGTGCCGGACAACAATCAATAATGTGCGTATACGCAATGCGTAGCGTTGTGCATAGAGCACATGTTTTTTAATGTCCTGTGCAGATGCAGACCATGAAGATGAGGAGTCTACACTTGAGCAAATCTCGCCAGCCGACCAGCCTGTCTCCCAGTTACAACCTGGTACCTCCGGGACCCAGGCTGACGCGTTGCAGCATCCCGTTGAGCCTGTGCCGCTGCAGCTTCAGGTGGAGCCCGAGCCTCTGCAGCTTCAGGTTGAGCCTGAGCCTCTGCAGCTTCACGTCGAGCCCGAGCCTCTGCAGCTTCAGGTTGAGCCTGAGCCTCTGCAGCTTCACGTCGAGCCTGAGCCTCTGCAGCTTCAGGTTGAGCCTGAGCTACTACAGCTTCACGTCGAGCCTGAGGGGCCTCCAGCAGACGCAGGGCTCTCCATGCCCGTGCTGGAGACCAACCACCAGAGCTGAAGACATCAGGAAGGAGCCCGGGACGGCCTCCTGTCATGAGAGGCCGTGTTATGAATAAGAAGGACTCAAGAACCAAGCCGTATATAAGGAAGCGCTGTCATACAGCGCGCCCTATTTCGCTCGAGAGCCGTCGGACTACCAACACGCCTGCGCCGTCATAGCGACCGATATTTTATTTTCTTAATTTCGAGTGCATTTGTTTTGTTTTTGCTAATTGCTAAATTTATTAAAATTATTATTGTAACGGTGTGATTTTTGCTTTTAAAAAAAAATAACTTGCCTTCTAATTTGCAAGAATATATTTATAATATATTTATTTCAGGTTCACCGTCTTGAAAGAGTTTGTTTACGCTGTTGGTCTAATGCATATAGAAGTGTAAGAAGACATGCGGAGTTTGATCAAAGTAGACTAGCTTTACAGAGTGAGTCTGCTATTGAAACAATTGAGAATCTGGAAATTCCTTCAACTCCCAGCAGCAATGTTGTGGAAATATCTACGAGTCGGGTATCTGTACCCACACCATTACCACCATCAGCACTGCTTAACCCACCATCGCAAGCTATTGTGCGTAGTCCAAGAATTACTTCACGCATCTACAAACGTGCTGCTGCTTCTTCACGGCATTGCATTTTTAGTGAATGCTACAGTGATGAGCGTTTACTAGTACCATGAGCAATGAAAGAAATGTTACTGTTGCATTATAGATTGTATGTGCCACGTAGTGCCCGAATATGTAGTCATCATTTATATAATGGGGCTTGGAACGAGTTATGTTTTCATAATAATGATTTCACAGGGATGCAAATGGATGACATGATGTTAATTATGGAAAGGGTCGCAGGCAGTTTGATTTTTCAAATATTAGAGAGCTGGATCCGCACCTATGTCATTATTGGTTAGGTATGAATGCAGATAGCTTCCATCAATTATTACTCCATATACCTCAATTGGCTCATATAGTTCCATGTGCAAGTACTGAATTGAGTATAATACTTGTCAAGTTACGAACCGGTGACAGTAATGAACGGTTGTCATCACTATTTAGTCTTTCAAGGCGAACTTTGGAGAGATATATGTCCCATGCTAGGAACTGTCTAACTGAAACATTTGTTCCTCTTTAATTAGGATTAGGTCATATGTCAATTCAAGATGTGGCAGCTAGAAATAAAATAATCCCAGAATGTTTGTTTGGAAATCCTGAAATGTCTGCAAACAATAAACCAGCAATAACTATATGTGATGGTACATACGTATATGTGCAAAGTAGTAGCAACTACTCGTACCAAAAAAAGACATACAGTCTACACAAATTAAATAATTTGGTAAAACCTTTTTTAATAGTATGCTGTGATGGTTACATTTTGCAGTCACTTGGTCCCTTCCTGGCAACCGAAAGTGTTGCTAATATAATGTCAAAAGAGTTTCGTAGTGAAAGGAGTCCCTTAAGAACTTACTTTAGGCTTAATGATATTTTTATATTAGATAGGAGCTTCAGAGATGTACTGGGTGAATTGCAGAAGTATGGATATAAAGCACACATGCCCGAATCACTTTTAGAAGGTGAAAATCAACTTACCACAGAGCAGGCTAATCGTTCTAGATGTGTTACAATGTGTCGATGGGTTGTTGAGGTTGTCAACGGTCGTATAAAAAGAGATTTTAAGTTGTTTCGACAAGAATACTTTAACCGCGCATCGACACATCTCATGACAGATTTTAATATAGCGTGTGCATTATTAAATAAATATCATATACCTATACGAGATCGACCAGAGGGGTAATTCTCGTAATTTTAAGAACGTTCACAGTCTGATCTCAGTCTCAATCTGTCAAAAATACGTCAAATTTCCCTACATTTTGACAAGTTTTTGACATTTGTTTGTCGCCGAGATGAGACTGCGACTAGATTTCGAACGTTTTAAATTACGGGAATACGGGCCCAGATGCCCGCCAATTATTGGAACTGGCTTTAGCTAAAATAAATACTACAAATCATTTAGGTGCTTTCATAAGGAATGAAAATATTAACAGACGAAGAACGATTTTCAGACGTATAGATGCTGAGCATCCACATTGAAATACTTTTCCTAAGTTATCTCTACATGATTTAACACGTTAACAGTGCAGCTACCAAATGTGAGAGGAGCCCCTCACGTGCAAACACGTTTTGTGGAAATATGTAAAGAGAGGCTTATGTAATGATAATTTTGAATAAATTACATAAATATAAACCCTCTAATTGTTTAAAAATTAAAAAAAATCTTGTGACCCACATGTGGTACACTCACGTACTAGCTATAGATTAATTGACCCACATGTGGTGCACCCATGTACGAACTATACATTTATTGCCTCATATGTGTACAACACACGGTATAAGAGTAAAACCAAATTATTTTTTACTGAACGCATTCATTACAACTATGAACAACTAAATCTAATTGTCAAAGTCACTGTCAAACAGCTGTTTTACATGCAAATACTTTCACAAATCCGGCTCGTGCGCATTTGGTTTTTCCTTTTTGTTTTCATCACCTTGTTTAGTCATGAAACGTTCAAGACCAATACCGTCATTATCATTGACGGAACAGGAGTTATGGCGAATGTTAGAAGATAGTGATGGTGAAGAGGATCTCGTCGAGCAACTGGAGGAAACAAATTTATCTGGTGAGTTGGATGCAATACCAAATGAAGATGATGAAACAGTGGATAATATTACAAACTACATTATTCATAGTGCCGAAGAACCTGACTCCCTACTCGGTTCAAATTCCGTTACTTTCCAACAACCTGTCGTGTCCTCGCCAGAACAACACCTGCCGCCATTGCTTGGCATTGAAAAGCTGCCTACGCCCGTGGTTGAGGAACACAGCATGTCATTACCTGAACGTGCTTTAACCCCTATGCTTATTACTAACGAGTCTACTAACTCGCCTGCTACGTTGCCTAGAATCGAAACTGCCGCTCGCCAACCCCCTACCTATGCTTATGAATCTAGTGTTTGGAGTTCTCAGATAAGACCTTTACAAAGGGAAGTTTTTACAGGTTTTGTTCAAGGAAAACGACAAAATCAGTCTTCGACAGTAGTACTGATTTGTGGACTATATTTTGCTCTATTGTAGATGAAGAAATCGCACCTTTAATCATAAAACGAAATAACTCAAAATTGTTTTTTTTTGGGAAAACGCATTTAAAGTTTGACATGTTTACAATCATGGCTTTAATTTATCACAAAAAATTAAAGAAATGGTTTACATCAGTTTCAAAAGTATGTAGATATAGTTAGCTTAACTAATAAACTACATGATTATCAAAAAACAAAAAAACATTTTTATCAGGAAGACACTTAAATCAAGAATTCAAAATTAAGTTCGTAGTTAATTCACTTTTCAATAAAATATGTAAACAAATAATTATTATATAGACGAAGTAACTCAAAGTGTTGCAGTTTTATATTAAAATCATCTTGCAAGTAGACGAAGTATTTCGATTTAGTGCATTGTTAAACTAAGAAGCATTAACTGTCAGAGAAACATTCCTTATTGTTTCTATGTTAATTTAAATTCACAAATAAAATTTATGTATCCAAACTAATATTATAAATGCGAAAGTAACTCTGTCTGTCTGTCTGTCTGTCTTTGCTTCACGCCTAAACTACTGAACCGATTTGTGTGAAATTTGGTACAGACATAGTTTGGAACTTGAGAATGGACATAGGGTAGTTTTTATTACAAAAAATAAAATAAAATAAAAAATAAAATTTATTCCGGACATACAGCGCCATCTATTGGTCAAGAGTCGGCATCAATTCAGTACTAAAAACATCCACGCGGGCGAAGCCGCGGGCAGAAGCTAGTTTATTAATAAAAAAAAGACGTGTTTCTTGTTCTTATACAAATTTATTACAAAAAAATGTGAAATTATTGTAACTACTTATTTAAAAAAAACACAAAATAACAAAACTCTAAGTTATAAGTCAAAACCAAACAAAATTCTATATAAAAATGTTCTTCTATATTTATTAATATTTATTAAAAAACGAATAAAAGTGTATTCTTGTAATCAGACTTAACTAATTCTTTTGGTTTTATTATCACAAAAAATCAACTAAAAAATGAGATCAAACTTAATCAAAATAATTATAAACTTAAAATATCGTATTATAAAATCCTGCATAAAAAGAAGGGATCAGAGCTTTTGCGATAAGCTCTTTTAAATCTTTTTTTTTATTCGCACTAATCTCCTGTTTCGTGGAATAGGCTCGCTGTAGTGATATTTCTGTTAGTGCTTTCATTTTTTTTCTTTTATTTCTAACATCAACTTCCTGGTAGTTTACTTGCTTATAAGACGTTTTATAAAAAAATACGGTAGCGTTTTGTTTGCTAATTTTTAAAAATTTTATATCATTCCAGTTGACATTCTGCCCATCGCTATTCGTTGTAAAATTATACCCCCATTCTTCTTGCAAAGTTTTAAAATCATAAAATGATTCGTAATCCAGTTCATGCACCATCAATGGAGGTTTCGTTTTTTTCGCATTTTTTATAAGAGGTATGTACTGGTCGGGTGTATATATAGGACCAGATTTTAAATTCTTCTTCACCTCCCTCTCGATGAGGCTATGGACGCTATCAGCCTCGTTTTGTGTATGACCCCGTATTAGAAATTTATGTGTTATACTTTTTATGTTTAATGTTTGAACTGCATATAAATACAGTGAAGTAATATATTTATTTTTGTTCTGTCCGCAGCAGTTGTCGGAATAAAATATAACTTCCTTTTCATCATCGTCTTCATCGCTTAAAGCTTTTAAATATGCCCATACACACGAGCCGATCTCAATGGCGCCACGTTTTGCATCACTCTCCGACCAGAAATAACAATGCACATTTTTATATGCTACATTACAGTCCTTTCCAGTTAGCTCCGTCACGGTTAAATTATAACAATTAAGTTTAGACTTATAATAAAAAGAGGAAGTATCGCCTTTTGGGCACTGCAATACTGCCTCCAAATCATACACAGCTACTCTAAAGTTTTTGTTGACTTTCATGCGATCATTCATCTTCTCAACCCTACTACAACTCTTCTCTTCCAAATGAGTGTTATATTTTTCTTCTAGCTCTTTCTTTTGATCAGCATTAGAATTATAGTATGAGTTGCAAAGATCACATTGATCCTTTTTAGGTTGGAAAAAAGAGAGATTAAATTCAGATGTAAATATTTTATAATATGTTATATATGTACCTGCGTCATTATTATTTTTTTGTTGGTTTTCTTTAAAATCGTTGTATAAATCTTTAATACTTTTGCTGCCTTCTATATATTCCTTTGTTGAAGAAGCTCGTACGTAGTGAGATTCAATTTTAGGGATAGAATTTATGTGCTGCTTGATCGCAGCTCGTAATTCAGGATCATTTTTCTTATGATTTTGATGTCTTCCTCTAAAATCATTAAGAGAAAAATCATTATCCTTTATTTTATTTTGTGTCGTAAATATCATACGGTTCGAGATGTCTAACGTGGCTTTATAAAAAGTTTTGCAGACCCTAATCATAGTGTTGTCGACTGTAAAATGAAATGCTTTGTTATTGTGCCTAGGTCGATTAGAGTTCGTGTATTTGTATTTAGGCTGAACATCAATCATAGATTCACTTATGAACGCTCTTTGTTTTGCCAAATCTCCCAAATTCCAAAACTTCCGAAAGAGTTCGTATCTGCTATCTGTATTTATTTTTGTGGTGCATTTAAGCCTGCATTTTTCTGAGCAAGGTTCTTTGAGACACCGGGCTGGAATACTCTTCTGTGTTTTTGACATGGAAATATATGATTTTCCCCTATTACGCAAACGTTTAACTTTATTTTGTTTCCATTGGGATGGATTTTTGGTACGTTTGCGTCCCTTTTTTGGAGTCATACGCGAATTTGACGAACTAGTGGAAGAAGAGCTCGACTGGCAAAATATATAGTTCCTCTTTCTTCTGGGTTCCATGTTTGTAAATGTCGGATCTGTATCACTGAGGTCTATATCACTTTCGTCGGTATATACTGGAGATGTATAATAACTTTGAGTATTCTTTAATTCCCTGGGATGACGATTTAGTTCCTGAAAGACAAATTAACATTAAAATTTTATTGTAGGACAATTTCTATTGAAATAACAGCAAGTCTTGGTCTTTTTACATAATTATATCAGTCAATAACTTACATTCCTTCTATTCTCAAGATACTGTTGATGCGGAGGAGTATTTTCAATAACGTCATCGTCGTCTGTTTCATCAACAGTCACGTAGTGTCTAGCAGTTTTTGTGGGTGACCGAGGGATGCTTGATTGCGAACTATCCGAGTCTGAACTTGAGGACGATGAGCTCGAACGGGAATTTGAAGATGATGAAGATTGACGAACAGTATTTTCTTCATTTTTGTATTCTGCCTCAGTAGTTGTGTGTCGTGTATCTTCATGGTCAGACAAGCTATTGTCACTATCAGAATAAGGCACTAGATGACAATTATTGGATTTGGCTTGTTCAAACTGAGCTTTCTGTAATTAATAAATATAAACTTTTGATGAGCACTTACTAAATATTTTTCCAGGAATAAATAAACTGAAATGTTTTCATTTAGTTTCTCAATAATTTAATCATCATCAATTTCTACTCACTATTATAGCTACTTCATTTGTTTTATCGAAGTGTTCTATTGATTCCGCAATGGTTTTATCCTCCGTTTCAATAGGGAAATTTTGTTTATTTTGTACCTAAAATAGTAGAACAAAAATAGTTTTAATAAGTAATAAGAAATAAATAACGTGGTTTATAATTAATAAGAACAATGTCCTGAGTGCTTGCAGGCTGATAATACAGAACTATTTATGTCTCGACCTGTGAATCTGACCAGAGACATCAGACTATTATAAAAGTGGGTACCTATAACTGCGCTCTACGACACACTGGTAACGCACGCCCTCACCATGCCACGCAGGTGCATCACCCGCGAGTTCGAAGAATAATCGTAAGAAATTTCGTAGAACTCATCACGCACACAAGTCATGCGCGTGTGCATACGTCTGTTTATGACGTAGTGGAGTCATAAGTAGACATAAATCGCAGTTTTATAAATTAACCACTTGAATGTAGGTAATCTGCAATAATAGTAATTATTAATTAGGTACTCACGTCGTGGTTGGAATCCTTATTGCTATTATTGGGTTTCTCATATTCTAACCCAAAGTCCGGTGAAGGGTTTTCACGATCCTGTACTTTATTTTCCATCAGTAAACCCAAAATTTTTCGTGCTCTTGAAGACATTCTACAACAGGACAAAGTATTCATATCTATTAAACTCCTTCTAAGTCCTCCACCTCACTCTCATTATAAGAAAATAATTATTATACCCTTGCACTTGTTAATATTTTAATTTATTAACGGCACTGTTTTACTAAAATAGTAAAATAACTCTAAATGAAAACAAAGTCATACCTGACAAATTAACAGTAAACAGGAACAAACCAAAAAAATACTAAGTTTTTTATAAATAATAGTACAATACTGGAATAATACATAATCTAATTTAGATTTGCTTATGCATTTTATTATAAAACTGCATCAACTCGAAATGTTTCGTAATACGGTATCATACAATTTATACAAAACTGAATTAAGTCAAAATACTATAGACACAAATTACGTCTACATTTCTAATAAAGAGAAATAACTCAAATAAATTCACTTTTTGAATAAATAAAAGCTTATAAAATAATTACCTGATAGCAAAACACCGATTTATTTTGGTTTTACTCCGCTTTTTAATTTTTTTTCCGAGAACTTACCTTGAGCAAGGTCGGTGCATCACTGAATGGATCACTTTACCGGTACCAACTTGTTCGAGTCCGTTAATCAAAAAGAGAACGATAGTCTTCTATCTCTGTCATTTTCATCGTATCGAGTTGGCTGTTGGATTGTACGTGTTCTCCGTTTGAAGTTGATTCACTTTATGATCAAAACTCGAAGAATGTAAATTTTAAGTTGTTTCGTTTTATGATTAAAGGGGCGAAATGATACAATTGATGGTTGATCAAACCAATATATACGCTGCTCAGTTACAGCAACAACTGGGATTATTTCCAAAATCCCGTTTAAGACGTTGGAAGAATGTTACTGCCAATGAAATGCGAAAATTCATTGGTGTCTACTTATTTACAGGATTAGTTGACTTTCCCACAACAGAATGTTATTGGAAAACAAATAAGTTATATTATCATCCGCTTTTCCATGAGATTTCTATGACGTATGACAGGTTTACTCTTATTTTGAGATGCTGGCATTTTGCTAACAATTTAGATGGACATGAAGGAAGGCTCATAAAAATACAGCCATTGATAGATCTCTTTATCAAAAACTCGCGAAAGATATTTACACCTGGAGATACAGTTGCTGACTTGCTGTAGACGAATCTATGGTTGCTTTTAGAGGAAGGTTGAATATTCGTACATATAACCCACAAAAGAAAAGTAAATACGGAATGAAAATATATAAATTATGCACGGATACAGGCTATACATGGAGTTATAAGGTACATTCAGGAGAAGATAGATCGATTGAAGGTCTTGACAAACCAGGCTCCACGGTAGTTGTTTTGGCTAGAGAACTGTTAAACGAAGGTAGATTATTAGTAACCGATAATTATTATAGTAGCATTGCACTTGCAAAACATTTAAAAGAAAATAAAACAGATTTTTGCGGAACAGTTCGTAGAAATAGACGCTATCTTCCCCAAGACGTGATCAATACACGCCTAAACAAAGGTGAAATTGCTCCGAAGCAAAATAATTTTTTGACGGTTCTGATATGGAGAGACCAGCGGGACGTCTTGGTTATGTCTACGCGTCATGATCATCAGCTGGAGATGTCCAGTGGTTATAGGCCAATTCTGAAACCAAAAATTATATTAGAGTATAATCGTGGCAAAAAAGGTATAGATGTAGCAGATCAACTTGCTAGTTATAACTCACCTGTTCGTAAAACTTGTTTTTGGTACAAAAAAATAGCTGGTGACCTGATGGAAATAGCTGTTATAAATGCAGTGCTAATCTTTAAGGACCTAAATCATCGTAATAAGATGCCAGTACTAAAAGGTAACGAAATTATAATAGAACGTCTCCTGAACATACAAGATGCAGCGCCTTCTCGAGGACTATCGACGATAACATCATCTACTTCCAGATCTTTACCCATATCCAGCCATAACCTTACAAAAATCCCTAGAAGAATGGATAAAATAACGAGAAGGCGTTGCATTGGGTGCTATAAAGCCCTAGTCGAAGGAGGATGCTCTGCAACCCAGGCGAGAACAAAAGCTAGGAAAACTGATACGGAATGCATCCAATGCAAGAAAGCCTTCTGCCTTTCATGTTACAATGCGTCTCATTAAAAGTACCAATTTTACTTTCTTTGTTTATTATTTGTCATTAATCTTTATTATTTTTTTTTTTTAATACAAAACATTTGTTTGTTTGTTTCTATCCTATATTACAAAAAAAAACATTCATTTATTTTTAGTAACTTTAGGCTTTTATTTCCTGACAACCCTATAAAAATGTTGCCCGGTTTTTGAGCAAACTTTTTTTATAGTTTATTGTTCACACGTGTATGCAAAAAAAAAAAAAATCACACGTGTAAACTATAAAAAGGCTTCAAATTTGTATGGAGTCGTGACCCAAACGTGGTGCACGCACGTGTCAGAGTGACCTCACAGTGACCCACATGGGGTGCACGCACAGGGAACGTGATGATAGCATTAGGTACGTATCAAATCAAACAGTCACGCTCTTATTACGGAGAGCATGTCCGTAACGAGGGGAAATATGAAATCGAAGTGGCCATTGATATAGAGGATGAACTGCCATTGGTACTGGGAACGGACAAATATCTCATAAGAGGCAGGATTCGATCTCGACACATTGGCAATAAGGTTTATTATGCATATATTTTAGTCAATAGTCACACAACCAACCATATATCAGATATTGCTGGTTATTATTGTAATTGTTTGGTGGGCAACCGAACAGTAGGCTGCTGTGTACAGTCACGAGCACCAATATGTCAACACTTGGCAACTTTCAATTGCGATTTTTTCGTGAAATAACGAATGCAACGTCGAAATACGACACATAATGCTATGTTCGTAACAACATACAATTTCATTCAACAATAAAGGAGTGTATACATACTTTTGCTCGTGACTGTACATGTGATGACCGTTCTGTGGTATCTCAGCTGGGCACACCATTCTATTAATGCTCCAGCTCAATTTTTAGATGACATATTTTATGAATATGTTAATTATGATGAGGAAGAGGCTGAATAAAAAATATTTTTTTATTAATTGAACTTTTTATTTCTTCCACTACCTTACTCATCATCTGCCGTGATGACCGTTCTGTGGTATCTCAGCTGGGCACGATACCATTCTATTAATGCTCCAGCTCAATTTTTAGATGACATATTTTATGAATATGTTAATTATGATGAGGAAGAGGCTGAAATTAATTGAACTTTTTATTTCTTCCACTACCTTACTATATTCTTATTTTATTTATGATACACTATTCACCACCTCAGAGGTCCCGGGTTCGATCCCGGCGTACATGCTCGTGCTCGTTTTAGTTAGTGGTAGGGCTGGTTTTTTTTTTTTTTTGAGGATGGGAAATCATCAAATGACTCCTCCCGCTCTGGGTGGACCAGGAGGGAGTGTCAGACTCTTACTGACTAAAACCCACCCGTGTTCCTTCCTTAGCCCTTTATGTTCCAGGGCAGCGGTAAACCCTTTCGGATGTTCCCGCTACCCTGGCAGGCTTCGGCCCTATGGGGCCCCGTCGCTTTTGCTGATATCTCTTTGAGGCGCGCGTGGAACACGTACACGCCGTCCGGCACGGGCCTAGTCCTGATCGGACGGAGAGCTACCCATTACTCTCCGCCCGCAGGCCCGCGCCTACGGTGGCCGGGAGTCGTCACGCGGCTCCCGACGCCCGGAGCGTCTCCCGCGGCGGCTGTGGCGTGAGGTGCGCAAAGTGCGTTCCCTCGCCCACCCCGCCACCTCCTTCGCTAGCATGACTGCTTCGCAGAAGGAGGTGACTGCCTCCCACTCCCTCTCACCCCGGACCATGGCTTGAACCAGGGCCGGACGCGAGAGGTCGCCGCCGCTGCCAATCGCCTCTACGAGGACACGGCGGTGCTCTGCCCAAGCAGGGCAGACCTCCACCGTATGCTCCACCGTGTCCTTTGGGCGATCCTGACAGTGGTGACACCCGGGCGTCTCCTCCCGCCTGATGATGTGCAGGAACCTCCCGAAACATCCGTGTCCGGAGAGGACCTGCGTCAGGCGGTAGGTGAGAACGCCGTGACGTCTCTCTAGCCACTCCTCAAAGAGGGGTCTTACCGCCGCTATCGTGGCGTGCCCTGCGCTGGGTTGCGATAGTCGCTCCTTCCATGCCACCATGAGATCGCGCCGGAGGTTCGTCCGCTCCGCCGCGGTTTGCCGCGGATGCGGAGTTTCCCCCGGCGTAGTGCCTCCGCGCGCCAATCATATAGGCGCGCGAGGACTATCGCCTCCAGATCCCATGGTGGCAGTCCGGCAAGGAGGCTTGCTGCCTTGCCCGAGATCGTGCGGTAGCCCCGGATCAGCCTTACGGCTACCACCTTTTGGGGCGCGTTCAGGTAGTGTGCGGCTCGAAGCCGCAGTGAACGCGCCCATACCGGGGCCCCATATAGGGCCATGGACCGCACGACCCCCGCGTAAAGCCTCCGGATTTACCCTTCACATATAAATTGTTAGAAATGTTGTTTTTCTGAGAGGATTTCTAGATCCATGTGTTTAAATATCTTAAATAATGAACATAGGTAAATACTCAATTAATATGTACCAAAATAATGTAAAATATTTGCCAGTTAATAGGGTTTCAAAACGAATTGTTTTGAGATATTATGTAACAGAACCTCAATAGGAACTCAACTTATTTTTTATTTTTTCAAAAACCTCACAATATTTAATTTTGAATTTAACCTTGTTTTAAAGTATGACACTATCCCTTTTTTGTGTCTAATTTTCATTACTATACTGTGTCAAAAGTTGCGCAACCAAGTGCCATATTAACTTGCTCAATGTCATTTAAATGTCATTAATTGGCAATAATATTGTAATATTTTTTGTAGTGGCAACGCTGTCACACTTCCTTTTCCCTTGCCAACGAACAACTAACTTGCACGGTCACGTATTTTTTCACTCTCGTTAATTATTATAATAAACTAATAAGATACTGAGTATTGTGTCAACGGTTGTGTACCCAATGCTGTACAATAAAATAGTGTGCATCTAAAAGCGTCTTTATATTTTGAAGAAACCTCCTGGTACGCAGCCCCTAAAATATTCCTGGCGTAGCATAGCAGGATGCGTGCCCGCCAATAATAAAAGTTTATTTAATAATAGTTTATAATGATACACAAATATATTATAGGCTATAATTTCCTGTTACAAACGTATTACACCTCTGTAGACCTAACCAAGTTACAAACGTTTCGTATCTAATCTCTTTCTACAATCGTTAACGCCTCGGCGTAAGCGATTTTAGAAAACGATAAGTTGGTAGCCAAGTTGACACGACTGAGTCGAACGCTCATTCTACAACGCCTTTAGAAAAAACCTATACTTTAGTCTATGGTGAGCGTTCTTACAAACGTCAAACTAACGTCAAAGTCACAGTTGTATTATATATTGTAGTCTGTGGTTGTGTACTTTTTGCGCGACGCGGGCAAATAATTGTTTTTAAGTGTTTTGAAAGTAAGCGAAATAATGTAAAGTTCTTCATTTATATTTGGTTTAATTATCAGTGCGGAATTTAATTTAAAACATTACTGTGTCTCGGAATGTTATGATATGATTCTGCATATGAATGAAGGATACCTTAAATGAAGTGATAACTTTTATAGGATGGAATCTAGATCTCGCGCAAGACCAGTTTTATTGGAATTCATGGGAAGGTATGTAAATTATTAGTTGTTTCGTAAATATTCGTTTCCTTTGTGTTATGAAAATCTATCTCTCTCAATATCTCTCTACTCAAGCACTTGAAAGTTTGAAACATAAACAATGACGTGATACGCGACAGGACTAATACGTATTGAGATGATGTCATTCCTATACATTTGATTAGCTTTCTAATAGCGTTAACGATTGTAGATTGTCAACTTGGCTAGGCCTACTGTAGCCGAACTAGGCGAAAGCCTGTAATTAAGGACACATTTTAATAATCCTGCTCCACTGTGCGTTGCCCCGATGAAGATCTTGTGTTGCCAATTATAGAAGACGTGCAAAACGAGCCCTTGCTACCTGGAATCGATTTATTAGCAATGTCGCCTCGTCGCGTCACCCTGATGAAGATCTTGTATTGCCAACCATGGAAGACGTTCAATACGAGCCGTTGCCATCTGGGTCAAGAAATATACCAGCAGAGCTTGCTATTCAGGTGTTCGAACAGTCTGCACAAAATGTTATAGAAAGTTCCAGATGTAGACAGCAAACGCCAAAAAAAAAACGATTCTAAATTCATTAGAAAGTATACCGTCAACATCTAGAGCTGAACCACGAAAAACATCGACTGTAACACTTTTTGACACACCTTCTACTCCCAGAAACAGTGCTGAAACGCCAATAGAATTTACGAGCCCATTCGAGTTCCGTCGTTTACCACTAGCTTGACCTAGAAAACGCGCAAGAACAGAAAGAAAAAAGGTAGAAGTATGATAGCAACTGATACACCAAATAAGAACGAAATCGAGCAAAGAACAAAAGAAAAAAAATAAGCAGAAAAAAAGGAAGTAGTCTGCAAAACCTGCAAAAAGGAAGATTTTATATAGTGACAGTGAAGAGGAAGAAGGATGAGTTTATATTTAGAAGAAGAGCCGATGCTTGACGAAGAAGACGACATTATCCATGAAGACCCTAAAAACTTCCATCCACTTCAAACTAAACCAAAAGAAGGAAACTTTATGTTGGTAGAGTTTGAGGTGAAACAAAGGAAAATATATTATTATCGCGAAGGTTATTGGAGATAAAAATCTAAATATCGAGGTCAGTTTTCTCAGAAAAACTGTCAAGAATCCTAACAAATTTCATGTACCAGATGTTCCGGATATTGCAACAGTTTCAATGTATGTTTGTATGTATGTGTGTGTGTATGATTTGTATGACCTACATGTATTTGTTCCGAGTCTGGGTGTTTTTCTATCTATAATATGTATGTATTTACAAAAAAAAATGTATATAAGTAGTTTATCAGCCATCTTGTTACCATAACACAAGCATTAGGTTGCTTAGCTTGGGACTAGATGGCGCTGTGTGAAATGTCCAGGGATATTTATTTATTTATTTTTATGACATAAAAATGATTTTACCTCAACCAGGATTTACCGGAAGCACTAAAAGAACCCAAGGATTGTATCATTTCGATATTGACGTCACAGAAATAGATCTGCGTTAAGTTTTTATTAGTTAAGATTACCTACACATTGATGTCGTGGCAATAAGCCCAATTGTTCTACTTTAACTGATTGTTTTCTGAAGCCAAAAATTTATTCAGTGCTTAAACTATTGTTTATTCTTTTAGTTTTTTTTTTAATAGGTTAAAAGGACAGCAGACGTGTTCCTTAAATTAAAAAGCAGCAAAGGAATGATGATATTGATTGAGAAGATTGTGTTCCTTAATTTTATTAAAAGATAATTAATGTGTCTACAATGTTGTGATATTAAGACTGTAGCTTCTTTTAAGACTTTTTTGAAGTACCTATAATAAAAGGTAATGTTATATTGATAATAAATGATAATGTATATCTTAATTAATATATCTTAATTAAGTTACCTGTAGTTTATAAAACAGTATAACAGGTGATTTAAGACTGTAAATTAATGCAAGTACAAATTAATGGGTAAATAAATATTTTATTGGATTGTAAATAGACATTATCCAGTGTGCCCCATACGATCCATTGTAACCCAACACCTGTATCCACGACCCAGTCATGGGTCACAGTGGATACTTTTCAACAATAAAAAAAACTAGATTATTTCATATCGAAATCTTTGTAGGGCTGTTTTTGTCATGTAGTTTTAAACTTGAATATATTTTCTAGAACTTTGTCAAAACACTGGCCATTTTGGGGTGGGAAAAGTGAAGTTACAGCACTTACAAAAAAAAATGATCCGCTGATCCTCATGCTCCCCTACTTGTCGTTAATGGACAGTTTGAAGGATGTTGGAATAAAAGAACTACGCAATATTATTAACTGTACTTTTATTATAATTATACCGAGACGCACATTACACGTATAGTTCCACCATGACAGTTTTTTAGAGAGAGGTGAGAGAATACACTACGTCATCATATTGTTGTCTCATCTATTACATTGTCTATAACTATATGTAATAAATGAAACAAAACCACACCATTATAACTTCCATATGACATTCAAACTAATGTACAGTCAACAGCAAAAGTAGATGATCAAAATCAGAAATTCAATACTAATGAACGGAGTTCGCGTCAGAACTGTGTGGCGTCGAAGTGATTCAAAAGTATGTGATTGTCAATTATACCAAACATTTACTACTAGTACAGCTGTCATATAGCTGCGAACTCCGTTCATTAGTATTGAATTTCTGATTTTGATCATCTACTTTTGCTGTTGACTGTACCTCTAACATAGCAGTATTGTATTTCACTTATTATATAATACCACACTTCTTAATAAATTTTAACAACAACTCCCTTTTTAACGGCTTTGTATACATGTCTGCCACTTGTTCAGTAGTAGATACATCATTTACATTTATTTTTCCAAGTGAAATTAGTTCTCTTATATAATGATATTTTATATCTATATGTTTAAGTCTCTTTACAGTATTAGTATTCGCTACCATAATGGCCGACTGATTGTCACATAACATTGTAACTGGAGATACATTAGAAATATTAAAATCATTAAGTATACAGGGTGTTATTGACAGCCCTCCACAAAAACACAGGATTGATTCAGCTCCTTATTCTGAATCATATCCCACTGGAAATTTTCTCAGGAAAAAAAAAATTATGCCATTTTTTCTGCTGATATTCCTTTATTTCAATGTAAAATTACGTTCTTTGTATGCAACACTCCATTTATGTAAATAAAACAGCTGATAACAGCCTCGCTCAAGCTCGCTGCGCTGCCGTCCGCTACGTGCGTTTTGCCACGGTAACGATACGTTGCGTGTGAGGTAATAAAACAAATCTGGTTTTTTGGATTCCCTTAATGTTCCTGAAAGAATTACATGTACCGGTCATCTTAATATGATGTACTGAAGCCACCCTATCAGTTGGCGGAGGGCTGTCAATAACACCCTGTATTAATCAACCAACTAGCTTCACTTGATGGCATGCTCAATGCTACATACTCTGCCTCAGTAGATGAAATGCTTACAGTACCTTGTCTTTTAGAGCACCAAGATATAAGGCAATTAGAAAAAATAAAACAGTAACCAGTTGTACCACGACTTACTTAACCGAGCAACAAGAATAAATTCGAATATGAAATTAATAGCGTTTGCAGACGATACAAATGCTGTTGTTAGCGAAGCCACAGTAGAATTATTGAGCAACACAATAAACACGGCTCTTTTGGATTTTCAATTATGGTTTACGGCAAATAAATTAATTGTTAATTCAAAAAAAACCTACATAATATTTTTTAAGACTACATCACGCGATAGGGATAATTTGGATGTAAAACTAAATGGAGACAAAATAAATATTGTAGACTCAGTAAAATTTTTAGGAGTTTATATGGATTCGTTGCTAAATTGGAAAAATGAACTCAAAGCCATAGATGGGTCAATATCATCAGCATGCTATGCCCTCAAGAGCCTACGGGATGAACTTAGTTTACCTATTTTAAAATCTGTGTACACTAGTGGAGTCAAGATTGCGATATAGTATTCAACTATGGGGAAACAGCTACAAATATAACTCTAATAGAGCATTTATATTACAGAAGAGGGCAATCAGAACAATAGTTCGCATTCCCCAAACCGAGTCTTGTCGGAATTTTTTCCAAGATCTATCGATACTTACAGTACCGAGCCTATACATTTTAACAATTTTGACCAGCTTGGCAAAACACGTAAATGATTATGAAACAAATAACGAAAGACACCAAAGGGAAACCACGCGGAACAAATACTTAAAGCATAAAATGAATACTAAATTAAATATCGTGAAACATTGTGTGCAATATCAAGCGGTCAAATTATTTAATTGTCTACCTAAAGACCTCAAAGAGTTACTATACAAAACCACCCTATTTAAACATAAACTTAAAGACTTCTTATTGGAAAAATGCTACTATTCAGTTGATGAATATATGACTCAGAAATAATATGTGTGGTAAAATCATTATTGAACATTATATGAATTTGGTTGACATTTTTGGATAATATAGGTTTTTTTTTGTAATATGATTTTATTTTTGACGATAGATGTTTATTTTAATTTTAGTTGTTTTTTATTTTTCTATTATTATCATGAATTATTTTTTACATTTTAATGGCCATAAAAATTATTATTAAAATTATTATTCCATTTTATTCATATTATTGGACTACAGATATTATTATTGGTGAATTTGTTATTATTATGATATATCTGTTGTGTTGACATTTTTTATGATAGATGATTTCTTATTTAGGTTGTTTTTATGAATTCAATATTATGGACATTTTTTAATTAGGTACCTATTGTGTTAAGATAATTTTGGGTGAATTTTATTTTTAACTTTTTTATTTGTAAACATTCAGATACAATATGTGTTGTTATTGAATAAATGAAATGAAATGTAGACTTCCTATCCCTAAGATCTCCCCCCCAATCAGCATCACAATAACCTAATAGCTTATCATTAATGATGCAACGAATACGAATACGAATATTCGTATTCGCCGAATAGTAGACATTTACCGAATAACCGTATTCGGCGAATACTAAGACGAATATTTAAAAACTAATATTTTTGTACGCAACTCTATTTACTGCAGATTTGAAAAACGCGCGTAAAAATATGACGTGTGCTGAGGCCCTTCACCACAACGACGACGCGACGGGGGATCCCCGGCCATAGTTTATGTCGTGAGCACAAGTCAAGCAAAAGAGTATTGTTTTATTTATTTTCTGAGGTTGCTGCGAATTTAAAGAAATTGAAGTTGAATTGAAAATGTCTTCTCGTAAACGAGAACAAAGTGATATATGGAAACACTTCGATAAATTACCTAGTAAGTATATGTATATGGTCTGTATTTCTTTTGTATCAATAAAAAGTACGATAGTAAGTAAGTAACTTAGACGAACGTTAGTAATGGCTGCGTCTATGTAGTACTAGACTTTGCCAGCGACTTCGTCCGCGTAGACTTCGGTTTTACTTTTGCATGTAATATTGTAGTGGGATAGGATTTTAAATTGTAAGATTGGTTTACGGTAAATAATTTAGTACTTAATGAAAAAAAAACTAAATGTATTAGATTTAAATGACCTAATGTTAGAAGTAGCGAATGTGACATCATATTGAATGGCCAAAAACTAGAATTTGTTAATCAAACAGTTTTCCTGGGAATCACGCTAGACGAGAAATTACAATGGGGACCTCATATAACATCTATTGCGGGGCGGCTAAGCTCGGCCGCTTATGCTGTTAGAAAGATAAGACAGCTAACAGATGAAGAAACCGCTCGTTTGGTCTATTTTAGTTACTTCCACAGTATTATGTCATATGGCATTTTACTGTGGGGTCGGGATGCTGACATTGAATCCATTTTTATTTTGCAAAAGAGAGCTGTCAGAGCCATTTACAATCTACGTCGCCGCGAATCTCTTAGGGAACTATTTAAAAGGGTTAATATTATGACGGTACCTTGCCAATTCATTTATGAAAATATTATGTATGTAAGAAAAAATCGACATCTTTTTAATAAAATAAGTGATAGACATAATTTTAATACTAGAAATAAAGATAAATTACATCAATCTTTTTTCAGATTATCTAAAGGACATACATCTTTTATGGGGTACTGTGAAATATTGCAATTAAATGAAAGAAAATTTAAAACTTATATTAAAATTACACTTTGTAAGCAAGGATATTACAAATTAGAGGATTATATCCAAGATAAGAATGCTTGGAAACATGCTGGTCCTGCTCCATAGGACAATCTCTAGAGTCTAGACAAAATCAAACTGGTTGCTAATGTAATTGTATTATTTATTCTTTTTTTTTATTCTCTTTGACATTGATTTGCATTCTGTAATTGCTTAAGTCACCCGGACTTATTACTCCTTATTATTTTTTTATGAAAATAGTCTACTTTTGGAATGTTTGTAAATATGTGAGCACCATGTACCTATCACATAGTCAATTTATATGTCTTGGTTTCATTAATTCATTTTAATTCTTTTACCTATTGTGGTATAGTAATTTTATTTTTAGGTGCATCGTCTTCACATATAATTATATAATTAATGTATGCAAAATATTGTAAAACATTTTAAAAGAGTAACGGTGGAGTTTCTTGCCCATTCTTCTCCATACGAAAACTACCTTTTGGAAGGGGCGACTAGAATCAATTTTATTTTAATTTTAATTTTGACGTTCAAAAGTGCCTTTTATGGGCCTAATTGAAATAAATGATTTGACTTTGACTTTGTTTTGTTTTTATTTTAGACAATGAAAGCAAAGCTAGATGCAGATATTGTGCTTGTGAATTGTCTCGGGGAGGGAAAAATGCATCTATTAAAGGATTTACTAGGACCGCACTGTGGACTCATGTGAAGAGATTTCACGAGAAGGAGCTTTCTGCCTGTATAAATACTGTAGATAAAACAAGCACTGAAGTTGAAGTAACTCCAGCGAAGAAACAAGCGTCCTTAAAGGAAATATGGGAAAAACGTACTACGTATGAAACTAGTGATCCTCGGGCTGTCAAAATCACATATTTGATTGCTGAACAAGTTTGTCTAGACATGGAGCCCCTGGATTTGGTAAATAAAAAGGGATACCGTCGTTTGCTCAGTGAACTAGCTCCAAGGTTTGTTTTTGTTTGCTTTTATTAAAATGCTAAACTTTTGTTCATGCATATTAGTAGGATAGTCTTTAAACTTTCACAAAACCCTTTTTAATTCCTGACTGTTATTTTTTTACAGATATAATATGTTACAAACTCCTTTATTATCATTGATTTACCAGTTGTTGTTTTAAAAACAAAACATGGTTGGATTTTCACCTGACATCTGTCTTATATAGATTTAGAATAAAATACATCTAAATGTTAAACAAATAACTTTATTTTATTGGCGACGAGGCAAATTGTGATGTCAGTAACCAAACAACATGGATACTGAACAATTCGCGGCTTTCCTTACCGCACAACAGGAACAACAAAAGGTACTAACAGTCCTTCACACAGGTGCAGCTCAAGTACTTCGTCTTACAATTGGAGGATGCCGGGAAAGATAACATTGTAACTGCTGATGAATCGTATAAATTGATCCTTAATAATATGGTTCAATCAACTTTCCCAAATGTTATGATAGCATTGCAAATTTATAGAAGTTTGATGATAACAAACGCGACAGGAGAACGAAATTTTTCATAATTGAAATGATTAAAAAGTTCTTTTCGAGCAACAATGTCTCAACATCGCTTAAATTCATTGTCAACAATGGCAATTGAAAATGATGTATTGGAAAAGGTCCACATTGAAGAAGTCGTAAAAGATTTTATATATAAAAAAGTTAGAAAAGTCCATATTTAAATTAACAGAAGGCACTGAAATTACTTACTTTTTCTTTTGTTTATTGCGTTTGGTTAAATATATATTTTAAATTAAAAATAACTGAGTCGAGTTTAATTTTTCATGTATACATAGAAAACACCTAGGGGTCTACTCCGAAGTAGTATCGGCCGAATGTTCGGCTGTTTCCTGCTACGAAGTTACTATTTGGTTCGGTCGGTTCCGATCCTACACTCCTACTCTTTCGAATATTGACTATGGACCCGACCCAACTGAGCCGATCCGAACGTTTTTCGCATTTTTCAATAATATTCGGTTCTGCCATGTGTCGGTCCGAACCGAACATTCGCACTTTGCACTTCGGAGTAGGCCCCCTAGACTTAGGGCGGAATCAAACGTACGCGTACTCTATGCGTGGGCTGCGCGGGTGACTCTGTACTAACACGCAGCCAACCCGCGTTAAGCACGCATAGAGCCTGCTTATGTCTGAACCCGCCCTTAGGACGTCATCCATGCCTATATCGGGACTTTGTATTCAGGAATGTGGGTAGAAGGCACAGGGTTAATCCGGCTCTGGGCTACAATTATGCAACTGCTGTTCCAAAATGAAAAAACTAATTTAAGACAATATTTTAGACAGAATGATGTATCAGCTTTGGTATAAACCAGACACCCTAAGTAAAGGGGAAACTCAATTATGTATTGACTGAGATGCAAACAAACCACGACTAGCGATACTAGTGAGTTGTAGAATTTGTAAACAGTTGGTTCAAACAGGATTTTATATAATCTTATTCTTATGGATGATTTCGAAATTGAAGGAGTAATTTTAAACCATTTTCATTCCATTTAACTGACCGTCCTGACACCCAAATTATACTGAAATGAGCTAATCAAAGAATGAACATGCCAAATTATTTAGCTGACCCTAATCACATGATTAGGCATCAAACTGATGCCTAATCACATGGTCAGCTACATAAGAGCAAGCTTGTTAAAGGGGTTTGGGTAAAGTTGGCGTCGTTTTGAAGTTGAGCGGCCAGTAATGAAACTTAAGATATTATGAAAGAACAGAATAAAGCGATCAAAAGCTATTATGGACACATTTCTCTAAACCATATCGGAACGGAGATATTTGGTTTTGTATTGGTAATTGAAATCGAAGAAGTTATTATATGTTATTACACTCTTTTAGGTTCCTGCCGTATTTTTTTAAGAATTCTAAATAAAATAAATCAAATACAGTGACGTAGATGAATGGAACAGACGCCCAATGTCTGTTATCTATGGGCCAATGGTGTGGCGCGCACCGGTCGGCGAGCGGCGCACAGCCCGTCGAAACACGTTACACGCGAGCGCCTTTTAATACTTACCTATGTAGGGGAAGGTGGGGTAAGACGGGGTAGCGAGGTAAGACGGGGACCATACCAAAACAGATTATACAATGTCGCTAGAAAATTTATTTTAACGCCATCTGACAGTATTTAGCAGGAGTTTTTAGTGTCACAAAAAGTTTGGTCGACAGTGTGCACGTTGTAACTTGGTAAGTATTTTTTTTAATTTTGAGTGGTTTTATCTAATTTTTGACGAATATTAAGTGCGTGACTGTTCATAATGTATGGTATACAAGATGTGTGTCATGTGTTTTTATTGATGTTTGTTTATTTTACTACTCTAAACTCATAAAATCGTTCCGGCTTGTTTGTATTTATAACCTCAAAAAATGTTATACAGCTTGGGAGTCCACTTTGGGAAAGATGGGGTACCTACCTGAGGGCAAGACGGGGTGGTACCCCATCTTACCCGCTTATTGGTCACTTCTTTTATTTCGATATAATTAAATATGATTGTCACTAGTTGGGTTAGTTTTTTTTTTTATAGATTATGGTTCGAAATTACAAAAGAAAAACTAGGTAACAGAGGAGGGTGGAGTGAAAATCAAATGAAATTAGAAATTATTAATTATTATTATTATTAATTCAAGAGGTTTTAGATGGAAAAAAGGGTCATAAATTAGCAAGCAAGGCTTATAATGCCCCACAAACTACCCTCGAGCGCAAATTTAATCAAGCGAGTGCCTTACAATGCACACATTTTTACTGAAGACGACTTCATTGCTGCAGAGGCCAACGATATCGTATTGGACGCTGAAATGGAACCCACAGCTGATACAGCTTCGACACCATCGATAGCAGCAACCTCACAGCCAACACTGACAGTCCAACAACCAACACCATGAGTAACATCTTCAGCCCATGATACCCAAACGGCCACCTGCAACGCCTTAAATTCTACAACGAACACAGTAGCACCTCATCCAACTCCTCAAACCTCATCTTTAGTAGGTACAGCGAACAACAGTAAATGATTCTCTGGATAATGCAGCATTTCGGCTAAGTGGGCGCATTGTGGCTGTGCAGGAGTGGAAGATGACGATGATGAAGCATATCTGCCCTGTTTGTGAAGATGAAGACGATTCAATATTTAATACCCCATCTTACCCTAGGGGGTACCCTGTCTTGCCCTACAGGTGGGGCAAGATGGGGAGATTTTGTTATTTTTTTTAAGTTGATATTTCTATGAGAAGAATTTTATATTTTTGTTTTGACTGATTATAATTAAAGAAAGAAAGACTGATCATTTTCGCAATAAAAGTTCCTAATTTGTGCAATCAAAAACAGAGGGTTTTATTGATGAATTACCTTAAAGTCCCCGTCTTACCCCACCTTCCCCTATTATCGCAGCATGCATTAATAGAGATTTAACAAGAATTCACATTGATATAAGAGCCACAGTTTTACATGAAAAATGATTTTATATACCACGTGGCACTCGCGTATGTGAAGAGCATTTTATGTTAGATTCGGTGTGGCAAAATATTTAATCAAGTACTCGTCGGATACTAAGCGAATTTGCCCCGTCTCATCTAAAAGATATGATGAACATGTTAAGAACTCGGAAGGTTTTTTTGGACTTTGATAGACGTTCTTTAATAAACTCTATTTTCCATTACTATATAGATTTTTCAAAATCCCAATTCCAAGAAATCCTTCATAGCTGTCCTAGTATTTCTCAGCGCTATAAAAATAAAGCAGGTCGAGCTCTCGCCACCGTGATTACCAAACTTCACACGGGTGAGTCAAATCAGAGAGAACGTCACATTGACAGACGGTCGTAAAATAGTAAAGCCAATATCTAATATCAATCTTCTAAAAACATAACTAAGATTTTTTTTACGCAGGACGGTAATTGAAGTATTTATAGAGACTACATTTTTAAAATCATCAAATACAAATCTCAGCTTCGATATCACTTAGGATAAAAATAATTGAACATATATGTGTACTTAACACAGCAGAACAAAGTAACAAGAAAATTATTGGTGGCCGCTGAAAAAAAAAATGACGCCACAAGTCCATACAAAGTTACTCAAACCCCTTTGAGTAATTCCTGCTAAATAAAACTAAATCTGACATGTTCATCATGGTGGGGAACGCAACACTGATGGCATCAGTTTAATCCTTCGTATCAAACCATAATCACTGGATCCTGGATCATTACAACATTTTTTTGGGTTATAAAAAAGCTTTAGTTTCAAAAAAAAGAAGTAAATAAACCATAAATATACATATCGACGGTTGAAAAGCTAATTGGACCCATTTTTGCAAACAAGAACCAACCCAAAGTTTGAGTGAAATTGAGTTTAGTACGCGTAGATGGCGCACAAATCACGCATTCTAGCTTCTCTAAAAAAATGGTTCCTTTTCACCGACTAACAACAGAGATACAACACTGTCACTTTCGGAACCAACCCACTTTGGCCACCTTTTAATAAACTGTAAAGAACTATACGGCATGGTCCCCTAAACACTAATTAAAACTAATTGTTAAACAGACCCATGATCCTTGGTACCTTTTCAACTTAAGCATTTTAATTATGCAAACCAGACCCAATATTCGTTGGTTCCATCTAGCATAAAAAGTTATAATATTTTTATAACTAAATAGAACCAAGAGTTTGGTTCTTGTTTGCATATTGCAAATTATGTTAGTCTTGAAGGAACCATGTAGCATAGTTCTTAATGGTGTTAAAATTCAGCAGTATTTAAACAAAAATAAAAGATCCATGTAGCATAGCTCTTAATGGTGTTAAAATTCAGCATTATTTAATCAAAAATAAAAGATCTATTCTTATCGCTGGTACCATTGATATAAAATAACAAAATGTGATTTTACTTTTATAATATTTCTTTTTCACGCGTACATAATAAATATACATAAAATACGTACATACAATTCGTTTTGTATTTTTTTTGTATTGGACACACTAAAAAGAACACTGGCAACACTAACATTATACAGTATTTCTGTTTGCGACTTGCGTCTGCGTCTTAATTTTGTTAAATGTTCGTTCGATATTTAAAATGTTTAGAAAAAACTTTTTTGCAAAAAAAAAACAACCGACTTCCAAAAACGACACTACAAAGTGAAAAATAACTTTAATTTCGGAAATCGGTGTCGTTAGGTTCGAATTTTCGTTTTTTGCCACCGACTTCCGAAATTAAAATTATTTTTCACTTTGTAGTGTCGTTTTTGGAAGTCGGTTGTTTTTTTTTTGCAAAAAAGTTTTTATTTTTCACTTTTAAGCTGTAATTTTGGTTTAAAAACTAAACTACTGAACGGTTTTTAATGAAAAGCGATGGTCCAGAAAAAACCCAGAGTCGATTCAGACAAATTAGGTATCAATAGCTTTATTAAAATGCACAATTTACCCCACCGAAAAAAAATTGCCCATATCCATGGGGTATATGAGTTATAGACGAACAAAGTATATATGGAAAAATCGTGAATAACTTGTTATTTTTACCAGTTTTTTCAACCGCATTATATTAATAACAATAATCATAGGACAATAATAAATATAACTAGCGATCATATGCAACTATCAAGTTCAAAGTCCTTTATTAATGAGATTACGTCTATTTTTTTAAGTTCTCTAGCATAATTACCTATCTTTGTTATTTATTATTTTGTTTTCGCTAAACAAATACACACAAATACTTCAGAATATGATGCGTTCATCTTACCTCTCGCTCTATTGAGTGAGCGAGAGGATTACCTATAGGAGCGCGAGCGCGCCGACGGACGCCAGTCGCCATTTTCTATTCTTTTGTTCCTTAACTTGAACCGAGGTTCTAACGGCGCCGACGCAGTCCTTCGTTTGCTTTGCTACCGTTGTGATCTGTGCGTTTCATTATTGGATTTTTAAGGCCTGCTTTTTCTACACCGGACACCGATTTTCATTATTGGATTTTTTTGACCTGCTTTTTCTACACCGGACACCGATTTACTCTTTGTTTTGGACATTGCTAATATGGAGGTGAACAATCGTTGTGTGAACTGTAGTCGCTCTGTGTTACGGAGACAACTTCATGTATTGTCGCTTCAGTTTTTGGAGTCACATCGAATCGTCGTGGAGCACCTACTGAATCATGGACATTGGACAACCACAAGAAGTAAGTCTTAAGTCTAGTTACCCGTTCGTGGTAGTATAAACTTAACACATAGTGTCTGACATTACCCGTATGTGTGTTTATGTATAGGATGATAAAAATACTTAGAGGCTTTATGATTACAAGTCGTGCAATTAAGCTAGTCATAAACTTGTTGCACTGTCAGCCAATATACCTATGTGTATACGCTCCACTGTAGGGGCATCGCCTCCTCTCATGAAGAGGGGGACCAGGCCATAGTACCTACCTACCAGCTTTTTTTACTAATAATAATGATAATATAGGTCACCGAGTAAAGTAATGATTCATCTCGATTCAACGAGGTCGCGGGTTCAATTCCCGCAGAAGACAAACATTTGTTTGTAGTTTCAAAAATATCTGTTTGTCTTGGTTTGGGTGTTAAAGTATAATGTGTATTAATTTAAAAAAAAAAGTATTTAAGTATGTTTATTCAGTTGTCTAGTTACCATACTACAAGCATTAATCTTACTGTGGGACTAGATGGCGCAGTGTGCAATTGACCACAAATATTTATTTATCTATGTACTTACAAAAATGGTCATATTAGGTTGATAATAAAATAAACGTTTGACAATCGTTTCATTGTGTAATATTATGTCTCGTTGATTTCAGATCGTCTTTGATGGGTCAAGATCTCTTTGTCATCCTTGCTGGCAACGCATTGAATATGCATTGAGGCAACCATCAACACCTGAAGCTAGACCACCGCAATCGTTTTCTTTAACTGGATTTACACGTGCCGCGAATACTTCAGGAAGATGTCTCTTCGACAATTGTACTTCAACGCAACTTCGACAAGTGCCCGACAGTATAAAACCGCACTTATTAAGCTATTATTCTTTTTACATACCAGAACTAGCACGAGTCTGTCGATTTCATTTAATGAATTCATCATTTGAGGATTTCTCTGCAAATGTGAGTAATCGCCAAGATAATTTCAGAAACGAGAACTTACGCGAGATAGTTATGTTGTATACACGAGTGCTTTGTAGCGTTGGTACTCTTTGGTGAGTCACCATAGAGGAGTTGGTGACTTGACATCATATAAGACGTCAGTGGCTTTTCTCTTCTCCATAAGAAATATATTTTCTTTAATTAATTATAGCAGTTCAATTCATATTCCTTGTACAGACATTCACCTTCCATCATATCGTGTTTCTTTATTTATGTGGACTTCATTATACTAGAAATATAAATAAAACTTTCTATAATTTGTGTCCCATACTTTCCCACTTCATTGGTGACCCCGGAAGAACACTATGAGTCAGCCACAAGGAAGCAATGAAAAATCAGCATTTCATGATGCACTGGGCTATGACGTATTCCGTGTTGGTGTGCGGGTACCGCCATTTTACCCCGAAAAACCGGCGTTGTGGTTTGCGCAGCTGGAGAGCCAGTTCGCGCTGGCGAACATCACTGTTGACGCCACGAAATTTCAGCACGCAATTGGAAGTCTTGACCCAATATACGCATCGGAAGTCGAGGATATTATCACGGCTCCTGCAGCTTCAGACAAGTACGAGAGACTGAAGACGGAACTTGTGAAGAGGTTGTCCGCGTCGAGGGAGAAGAAGGTACAACAGCTGTTAACATACGAGGAGCTCGGTGACCGCAAGCCCTCGCAATTTTTACGACACCTGCGCCACCTGGCGGGACCGAGCGTGCCGGAAGAGTTTTTACGTACGATCTGGACCAGCCGCCTGCCGAGTTGTACGCAAAGCATCATCGCCTCGCAGGCCAAGGCGAGCCTAGAAGAAGTGGCCGAGCTGGCGGATCGCATACAAGATGTAGTGCCAGCCAGCCCGCAAATAGCAGCGACATCTGCACCGACTGCGATACCAGGAAGCAGCGGGGAACAGATGAGTAGTCAAATCGCCGAACTCACTAGACAAGTGCAAGCTCTGACCTCGCAGGTTGATAGACTGTCCCGGTCGAAACAAAGGTCCGGCAGAAGTACTAGTCGGGAAAGATCGGGGTCCAGAAGATCAAGTTCCAATTACAGGAAATGGCCAACCTGCTGGTACCATTACAAGTTTGGCGACAAGGCAACCAAGTGCCTAAAGCCCTGCGACCAGTCGGGAAAAGCAATAGGCAGTCGATAATTGCGACCGACGACTGTCGTAGCACTGGTCGCTTATTTGTCACTGACCAGAACACAAAGATGCAATTCCTCGTCGACACCGGTAGTGACGTCTGTGTATTCCCAAAGTCAGCTGTAAAAGTGCGCCGTGATAAAACTAGCTACGAACTATGTGCGGCAAATGGTAGTGCGATAAACACTTACGGTTACGTTTATTTAAAATTAAATTTAGGTTTGCGCCGCGACTTTGCTTGGCGATTTATAGTGGCGGACGTGACAAAGCCAATAATAGGCGTAGATTTTTTATCTCACTACAACCTAATTGTAGATGTTAGAAAGCAGCGGCTAATAGATGCCAACACTACGCTTACGACCCCTGCTTTGCCTGCTCGTCCTTTTGATGTTGTTTCTTCGGTGAAGGTAAGAATAGGTGACACTACATATCACGACATACTCCGGGAGTTTCCAAACATAACCCGGCCGTCGGGTATACAACGTACACCTACACACAACACCTTACACTATATACGGACAACACCGGGACCACCTGTATCATGCACACCGCGTCGCTTGGCACCAGACAAACTTAAAATCGCTAAAGAGGAGTTTGAATCTATGCTTTCGAATGGCACAGCGCTTTTGGGGTGTTGGACTTTAACTTCCGCGATAGAGCATCAATAAGCGCACTGATCAGGTCAGGAATATATAACTATCCTTTCATGGTGCAGAGCTTCCCATCCTTGGCTGTAAAACTAAAAGCGCCAATAGAGCTTGTGGAGGGAAACGACTGTGGCGCGGTTAACTGTTCGATCCCGCGAGTAGCTGATTTCTTCATCGATGGCGTAAGAGACACGGCTGTGTATGTAGCATCACATTACGCAATAAAACACTTATATAACCCATACGTGGCACCAACAGTAAACAGGTGGTTTGGCCCACCTTTGAAGTATCTGTCAGGGCCATTCCGGAGGTGGTACAACGGCGCGCTGTACTCAGCAGACCATTTGAGTGCACGTTCCTTTGAAGCGGGAGCACCGGCAGCACCTGAAAACATACATATGTCGACCATTTCAAGAGAAATAGCTGAGGGACTGCCTCCCTACAAGTTTGCTGGACCCTCGATGGACGTTAGCGTCCAGGCTAACTCAATCAACTCAATCGGCTCAGTAAGTTCGGACGATAGTTTGACACTTTTCAAATCACCAATCTCATCCGGCGCGTCAACTTCCATCGCATCAGGATCGGCCACAGGTGTGGTAGCTTCATCCAGAGACGCACCGGTCCTAGGCGCAGTTAGGGGTACAGGCGGCCTTGGGATGAAGTACCCTTCTATGCCAATACTGCCTAACTTGGGACGCAGCACACAAGCAATGTCAACGTTGTCCCAGACCGCTGTGGATAGTCTGGTACAAGTGCCAGCCAGAACCATACTAGCAGGGCAACCAGTAACTTTTAACGTAATAAGGTCCAACAACAGGAACGTGCTGGCCACGCTGTCGAGGGCGTTCAGGCGCATACCGAAGGTTCGCAGAAGGAGGCAAGCTAGCACCATCAGCAGGCAGATCGCGACCGGCATCCGTGCAACAAACCGGTTGTTGGGGAAGATTCCAAGCTGGGTTGGTCACACCGCTCTGGTGGCCACACCATGGGTGTTCTCCGGAGTTGCACATTTGACCACTCTCGACCTGAACATCACAATCATTCACCCAATTCAAAGACTGGCCTCATACGAGCGCTACTTCATAGCGATGGCAACCTTGCTGTTCAGCCAGTGCTTCCATAATGCAGAGATCAGACAATTTGTCGAAGCAGGTGTGGAGTCAAACGACACGCTGCGGCTGGGGGGAAAAACTTACACGGTTGCTGACATCGTTTTCAACCTGCAGACTGGTATGCCCGGGGACACGCTTCGCGTTTGCTCCCCCTTTTTTGCGAACCAGGCGGTTGGGCTGGGTAAAGAAATTCTGCTGGAGACACTATCAGTCCACTTTGATACCAGTTCTATACTGGAAGATGTGCTCTTCTACAACGGACCAGCAAAGTATATCATCAACGACTACTTTGCTTACTTCAATGACGTTTTTCCAAATTTTTCACCATACTCAAGGTATAACAATCAGGGACATCCATCTGAGTCATTGGTCAAAGTGGCGGAGTACGACAACAACTTTGCACGCACCCGAAGGGAAAGTGGGCAGGGGACGACACCTGGCATCACCGCGAAGCACAGAAGAAAAAGAGCATCGTACACATACACCGCACGAGACAACGTTGGTAGAAGGATGACTGCACCAAACATACTTTTAGACTCAGGATCTTCCTTCACAATGAGTGTCCAGGCTTTGCTCGATACACCCAAACTGCGGTACGAATTTGACATATTACAGGCAGTACATTATAATACGTCCTTTCTTTACTACAAGTCTCTACGACACTTCGTAGCTACATCGTCAGTCAACTTTAACGACGTATCTTCACATTCATCATTTAAAATAGTCGGAAACATAACCTTGGTGGAGATTATGAGAGGGATGAACCCATTTGACCTGTATGCTCCGCGACTGAACGTGATTCGTGAACTCATTAATGGGTACGACATGGAGGGCGACATCAGGCGTCTGAGGAGAATGGCAGTCAAGGTCAACTCACAATTGGAATACTCAAATATACCACGCATACTTGGGTTGTTCTACCTGCTCGAATTTCCAACTCCTCTCTGGATGTCAAATATTCTCGACGATAGACCTGGTCAAAGCATATAACCAGTTACGTGTCAATCCCGAGGATATACCGAAAACAGCCATCACCACACCGTTCGGACTTTTTGAGTTTCCATACATGACGTTCGGACTTCGCAATGCAGGGCAAACTTTTCAACGTTTTGTCGACGAAATGCTACGAGGTCTGGACTTCTGTTTTGGATATTTAGACGACTTCTTGGTATTTTCGAAAAACCAGAAAGAACACGAGGACCACCTACGACAGCTGTTCTCCAGATTGCAAGATTATGGGATGGTGATAAATACATCAAAATGCGTATTCGGGGTAGCACAGGTAACATTTTTAGGTTACCAAGTAACATCCGGCGGCACAAAACCATTGCCAGAAAAAGTTGAAGCAATCAGCAGCTTCCCAACGCCGAAAACGGTGCGGGAGCTAAGAAGATTTTTAGGAATGGTCAACTTTTACAGGCGGTTCATCCCAGAGGCGGCTCAACACCAGGCACCACTGAACAAGCTATTGGAAGGCTCGGTAAAAGGTTCGCATCCCGTTAGTTTCACAGCAACGGAGGACGATGCGTTTACAGCTTGCAAAAGAGGTCTCTGCCAAGCAGCAATGCTAGCGCATCCGGACTGCGGAGCTAAACTATCCTTAGTGACAGACGCCTCCGATACCGCCATGGGTGCAGTCCTTCAACAGTTAAAGGATGAGGAATGGCAACCCTTAGTTTTTTTTTCTCGTAAGCTAAGCACAAGTCAGTGTAAGTACTCACCTTATGACCGCGAACTGCTTGCGATATATGAAGCGATCAAATACTTCCGACATATGGTCGAGGCCAGAGAGTTTGTTATCTACACAGACCACAAACCCATCTGTTTCGCGTTTCATACACGAAAGGAGAATTGCTCACCACGACAGTTCAGACACCTGGATTTTATCTCACAGTTTACCACAGACATCAGGCATATTTCGGGCAAGGATAACGTTGTTGCCGATACCCTGTCACGAGTAGAGGCAATCACCCAGCCTATCGACTTGAATGTACTAGCCAAATCCCAGAGTTCCGATCTAGAGCTCAAACAGCTGCTGGACGGGGAAACGTCACTTCGTCTGAAAAAGATTAAACTGCCGGGAACGCTGTCTGAACTGTACTGCGATGAGAGTAGCAAGACACCAAGACCATATGTCACGAGAGAACTTCGCCGCCAAGTCTTCGATAGTCTACATTCCTTGAGTCACCCAGGAGCCAACGCCAGTGCCAAACTGGTAGCAGAGCGTTATGTATGGCCCGAAGTGAAGAAAGACTGCAGAGAATGGACGCGAAACTGTGTATCATGCCAGCGTGCGAAAATCACTCGCCATGTCTCCGCACCCCTGGGCAACTTCAAACTACCACGATTGCGGTTTATGCACATTCATATAGATATGATTGGGCCACTGCCAATCTCTCACGGATTCCGGTACTGTCTCACCGCTGTAGATCGCTTCACGCGATGGCCTGAGGCAATACCAATCAAGGATATCACAGCTAAAACAGTGGCTAATGCTCTTTTGTATGGATGGATTGCACGCTTCGGCTGCCCTACAAAAATAGTGACAGATCGTGGCAGACAATTTGAGTCGGCCCTCTTTAAACACCTGTCAGACATAGCTGGATTTGAGCATCGGAAGACAACCGCTTACCACCCTGCCTGTAATGGTATGGTTGAGCGGTTCCACAGACAGCTAAAAACAGCTATTACCTGCTATGGGAACCAAAATTGGGTAGAATCACTACCGCTAGTTCTGTTGGGCATCCGAAGTGCACACAAGGATGACGTACAGGCAACTCCGGCTGAGTTGGTGTACGGGGAAACATTGCGCCTACCAGGTGACTTCTTCGAACCAGAATCGGTCAACAATACTGACTTGACCGACTACATATCCAGGTTACGCATGTTCGCTAGGAATTTACAGCCGTCATCAGCATCGCGACATTCCAACAGTCGGGCTATATTTGTGTTTAAGGACCTTTCCACCGCGTCGCACGTATTTTTAAGGGATAACGCGTCATCTGGTTCATTCAAGCCAGCGTACACAGGACCACATGAAGTACTAGAAAGGGGAAACAAAGTATTCAAACTCCTTTTTAACGGTAAAATAGTCACAGTATCGGTAGACCGAGTGAAACCGGCCTACATACTTCAGGACTCACACACCACAATAGCACACAACAACACTGCACACCATAACAAACATAGACAAGAACGGACTCCACAAGATACACCAGTCATCAATTCAACGCCAACGACCGAAGACGACAACATCAAAAGGACACGGTCAGGCCGTAAGGTGCGCTTTCCTGATCATTATCGCCCTTGACGGTCTCAAGAGGGGGGTGGTGTAGCGTTGGTACTCTTTGGTGAGTCACCATAGAGGAGTTGGTGACTTGACATCATATAAGACGTCAGTGGCTTTTCTCTTCTCCATAAGAAATATATTTTCTTTAATTAATTATAGCAGTTCAATTCATATTCCTTGTACAGACATTCACCTTCCATCATATCGTGTTTCTTTATTTATGTGGACTTCATTATACTAGAAATATAAATAAAACTTTCTATAATTTGTGTCCCATACTTTCCCACTTCACTTGAAAGAAAAGGTAATGTTGACTTTGAAAGGCTTCATGAAATAAGTGAAGAAGATCTCCATTTTTGGATTGGAATGAACCATAACCAGTTTGAGAGTATCTTACAAGAAACACCGTCTTTACGACAAACTAATAAGTGCAATACTGTATTGGGCGTATACCTATGTAAACTTAGATCAGGTGAACCTCACGTAAGACTGGCATCTTTGATAAACACATCGAAAACGTCTTTACAACGCATGTTAAAGCAGGCTAGACGATGTCTCAAAAATGAATACCTTCCTCGGCATCTGGGGTTTGACCACATCAGCCGACATGAAGTGATCGAAAGGAATAGGACACTTCCGAATTATATTTTTGGTAATGAAGAGCGAACAAAGGCCATTTTAATTATCGACGGCACTTATTTATTTATTCAACAATCTTCCAACTTTCTCTTTCAAAGATTAAGCTATAGCTTACACAAGTATAGCAACTTGATTAAGCCCTTCATGATTGTGTGTGCTGATGGCTATATCATAGAAGGAACTGGACCCTACGGCGCCAGAACTTCAGACTCCGACATAGTAAAACTAATATTAGATAACAATGATGGTCCCATGGAAGAAGCTCCAATGCGATGGTTTTTACACCCAGATGATGTATTTGTTTTGGATCGGGGTTTCCGAGACTGTTTGCCGGATCTAGAGGAATGTGGTTATAACGCTTACATGCCACCGTCTGTAGGACGTAATGAAAGAATTAAGTACAATAGCGGCAAATAAATCCAGATTGATAACCATGGTTAGATGGGTCGTGGAAACCATTAATGGCACGATAAAAAGAGATTTTAAAATATTTAGACACAAATATTTTAATATAGGCAACGCAATGACAGATTATAGAATAGCTGCAGCGCTTACCAATGCAACTCATCCAACATATGAAGACAGCAGATTTACTGAAGAGTTTATAGAGATGATTGAAAGAAATAAGGACAGGCCGAACCTATTAGCCGATTACGTCGATGAACATCATTGGGATCGACAAAGAATTGTGTTTACCCGAATGGATGCAACTCACCCCAATCTATCGGATTTTCCAAGAATGGATTATGACCAATTAATTGTGTTCGCAATAGGCACATACCATGTAAAACTTGCAAGGTCCTACTGTTGCGAACATATTAGAGGAACTGGGGTTTTTTCAATTGAAGTTTTTAGACACCCCGAAATGATAAATATTAACAACGAAGAAAGTACATTAATTAGGCGTCGAATCCATTCCAGGCACGTCGGGACAAGAACATATTACTGTTATGTTTTATATAACACGAATAGGATTTCGGAATACTGTTGCAGCTGTATTCATGGTCGCCGCACATTGGGCAGTTGTGCCCACATAATAAGCATTATATATTATCTGGCCTGGGCCAGGTACCAAGACGACCTTATGCAACCTGCTGGATTCTTAGATGATATATTAATAGACATTGAAAATAATTGAAATAAATATTTTTCCCACAGTATTTGTTTTTTTTTTAAATAAGCGACTGAAAATATAAATAATCTGAGACAAAATAGGCACATTCAACTGTAAAAAGATTTCACGACAAAAGTATCTTGACATATGATTTACAAGCTGTGAAATATAAGATTTCAACTTGATAGGTTCATATAATCGCTACTTATATTTATTATTGTCCTATGATTATTATTATTAATATATTGCTGTTGAAAAAACTGATAAAAATAACCAGTTATTCATGATTTTTCCAATATACTTTGTTAGCCTATAACTTTTATATCCCATGGATATGGGAATAATCTTTTCGGTGGGGTAAATTGTGCATTTTAATAAAGCTATTGATACCAGATTTGTCTAAATCGACTCTGGGTTTTTGGTCCATACATTTTTGGACCATCACTTTTCTATGGGACCACTTCAGAAGTATCTCCTTTCGAACAAAAAAATAATTTTGAAGATCGGTCTAAAATTAGCGGAGTAATCGCGTAACAAACACACAAAAAAAAACATACCGTCGAATTAAGAACCTCCTCCTTTTTTGAAGTCGGTTAAAAATTCTAGTGCTAGAACAAAGGCCCTACTTAGTGCCTGCTTGTTACAAAGTCCAGATGAAGAAGATAGTGACAGTGATGGTAAGTGATAATAAAATTAACCTGTTCTTAAACTTTTATTTTGTTTTATAAAGTTCCCTATGTATCTATGTAGGTTCCTATCTGTGGTTTAATTTTATCAAACCTAATTTCTGTCTTGGGTTGATTTTGGTAAGTACCTACATATTTTTGATCTTATGCCTCGCGGCCTGTCAACCAGGGCAAGTCAACACAATACACACTAATGACTTCAGTAGGTACACGCTCCATATTATTTAGGTTCGTCCCTATGTAAATACATTTAAACTAGCACAAAACCTACTTAGCTACCTAAATATGCAGATTACATTTAATTACACAACATCATTTATTTGATTATATTGCAGATGTTAAAGAAGCAACTCCAGAAAGCAGTCCCACGAAGGTGAATAAAGTACTTTCTAAACTCTGACTAACGGTTACACAGATTAGATCAGTCTATGAAACTAAATTAACTCTACCTATTGAAAGCTTATATAATTTCCATTGCATTTATTAGACAGGGTCTAAAAAATGCAATGGAAATTATATAAGCTTTTTACTTATAATGAAATGGTTATAGTAAAACCCTGTAATATTATGTCATCTAGTTCAATGAATTGACGTAATTTTTTTAAATTTGCTTATCATTTATTTAAGTGCATTTTTTAGGGTTTCGTACCCGTAGGGTGCCAAATAGAACCCTATTACTAAGCCTCCGCTGTCCGTCCGTCCGTTGTCGCTATAACATAATTAAAGTAAAATAATGAATGATAAGTTACTATACGGGAGGAAGGGACACCGACGCGAAAACGATTAACACGTATTCAGTACACATCATTCTGAGCCCCCCTAAATAGAAATTTTTCATAGGTTAAGCTGTTCCATACATTTCGACCGTGTGTAGGTATATTAGTCGCCACGAGTCGTAAGCACAATGTCAAGTTAATTTTTCGGTTTTTGGGTTCCTTTCGGGGTTTTTTGAGGGGCCGACTCTGCACGCGATGGGTCCAACTGACGGCCCAATCACGTGCAGCGTCGGCGGCCCAAAATACTCAGAAAGGAACCCGAAAATTAACTTGACCTTTGTGCTCACGACTCGTGGCGAATACTACTTATATTGCACTTTTGAAAAAAGGAAAATCGAAGAAGACCACAAAAAGCATATCGACAAAGCTAAATGTTTGCAACAAGAACTCAAAAAAGATATGAAACTGGCAAAAGATGACTCAACTATAGAAACTATTACTTTTGATCTTCAAAAGACGTTGCCTCTTCCGAGGATACCCACAAATATTGTTTTTTATAAAAGACAGCTATGGGTATATAATCTGGGTATCCATACAGGCAGTAATGACCAAGCAGATTGTAATGTGTGGGTGGAAGGGGAGGCAGGCAGAGGGTCGCAGGAAGTCGGTTCGGTAGCTAGCAGCTGGAGAGTTGCCTAGAATTAAGATGAAATGGTCCCAGTTATACCCACAATTTCTCATAATTTAGAAAGCTTTACTTTACTCTTATCCAATTTTCCAATATTATCTGGCAAAATCTATTTGATACAGGAATAATAAACCATATCACAGAAAGATTAAAAGATGGTGTTGAGAGTTTATTCCTCTGGAGTGACTCATGTGGGGGTCAAAATAGAAACATTAAACTGATCCTAATGTTGAAAGCATTATTGAATGATCATCCCACTCTAAAAGAAATACATCATCGATTTTTAGAATCTGGCCACAGTTTTTTACCAAATGATACGGATTTTGGCCGGATAGAGTGCTCTCTTAAGCACCAGCAACGATTGTACACCCCAGATGATTACATAGAGATCATGAAAAACTGTCGAAAAATTAAACCAATGATAGTACACAGGCTTACCAAAGAAGACTTTTTGTCGTCACGCAATTTAGAGACAAAAATCAGAAACTGAAAGAAGGCAGTAGATGGATCTAAAATAAGTTGGCTGGATACCAAAGAAATAGTGCTTAAAAAAGAAGAAATGTACTCACAACACACACTGTATGCACTCTGATGAGAAACAATCTGGTTGATGAGTTGAAGGAAGTTAATATAAAGAAAAATATCAGAAGCAGCACCGTGATAACTAAAAGTGATATGGTCTTACTTTGGCCTACAGGCAAAGCCATATCTGAGGCTAAGCTGTCAGATATAAAAAGTATTCTGCATCTTATACCAAACGACGCAAAAGATTTCTACAATACCTTGACAAGTACAAAAATAGAAGACATTATCGATGGCTTTACCCGGCCTATCGATTTTGAGGTAGAAGGCGATGATAATAATACTGATGTTTAGTTTTAAGGGTTCTTGCTTCCATTGTTCTGTAATACTTGTATTGAAAATGATTCAATAACTAATAAATGGCATTAAAAAGTATATTTTATAAGGAATTACTTTTATTTTTAGAAATATCACAGCAATGAAATCTTACGTCCATTTTGCAAGAAGGAACTAAGCAACAAAATATGTTTTTGCTAGAAAGAACCAACCGGGTTTTTAACGATTTACTTTATACTATAACTTCATAAAATGTATAAATCTGATATTCCTAGATAGCCCACAGTATCCCACATAAGTTCAACAAGTATTCATTCATTAATATACTAAGTATGCATTTTCCACAGTGTTTACAAAAGTTACATTTTCTCAAAAGTAACCTGCTGTGGGTTGGTTCTTGTTTGCAAAAATGGGTCCAATTGGTCTAAGCGACATTTTTTTCAATAATGAGTTTTTATTCATCATTGAAAAAAAATGTTGCTTAGACCAATTAGCCTTTCAACCGTCGATATACACACTCACAAGTATTTTAGTATGATACCAAGGTGAGCTGCTTGTCAGTTGTGAGTTGTTGTGAGTTGCTCATAACTCATCATAATGAGTCAACATTTTAAAAGATGATATTTTTTGGCAGGAATACATAGTTTCCTTAGTTGCAGACTACAAAAAAAAACCATTTCAAACAGTCCTAAATCCAAAAAAAACAACTATAATCAACTTCAACTTCTTTGTGACTTTTGCGGAAGAAATAGAACAAAAAGAAACATAACAACTTTTCAAAAATATGTGCAGATTCTTTTCAACATCAGATAACTTTACCTACAGTATTTGTCTCTCTTTTTTAATCCATCCAAAGGTTATCTTTGAAAGATCGCTCTTAGCGATAAGATCGCCCATTGTCACCCTTTGTAAATTTTATATATTTATATGGTGTACATAAGAAAGAGTATTCTATTATACTTAAACTGTGATATAAAATTGTGTGTGAAATAAAATTTACTTTTGACAGTTTTGTGTGGTGAAACTAAGCAAAATATCATGATTATTCCTCAGGTCAAGAATAAAACAATGTGTACGACAATGACAATCAGAATGTCAGCAATAGGTAATCTAAGCGGCTTGCTGAATAAAAACAGACGTATTGCCATTACCAACCCTCTGGTGCAAGCCACTTTTAGAAACAATTTCAACAGAAACAAGTCTTGATTGGCCCTCTGACCAAGAAAGCGTTTACCATCATTAGAGTAAGCTACATAGTTAAGAAAAGACGATCATCTCAGACTACAAGAAGAGTTGAGGACCCTCTTACGTTAGTAACCCAATATTCAAGAATTATATTGATAACACTGCGACTTCACTGTACGAATATCACGGAATTAAATTCAGGACCCGACAAAAGGATAAAAGCAAGGTAAGAACAAAGCACCGCATTCTAAAACACTATTTTTTTATGTTTTGTTTGTAAGACGGAACGATAGGACCATTGAATAAAGTAATAAATTAATTTCATAAACTAAAGTGTCTAGGTTAATAATTGTAATTTGTAATAAATAAATTAAAATAATTTGTATATTTGACTGACATAATATTCACAGAGTACACAAACACAGTGACTTTTTACCACAGAACACATAATTAATACTCTTAGCATTGACATAAAAAAGTATGGACTGCAAATAATACCTACCTACAAAAAAGGGTGCATACCTACAACTAATATTGTCTCATAAAATGGCTGCCATTGCTAGGGTTGTGTCAATCTAGGAACAATGTTATCTCGTTGATACTATAACGAGTAACTTATTTATTTATTTATTTTATTAAGGTTAACCAACAATTGTTTACATCAGCACATTAGCAGCTTATTATTTATAATAGGATACAATTACGGATGCAACAATTAATTATAGGTTAACACCCCCAGCACAAAAAACAGTGGTAAAACCATTAATTATTAAATTACGACAGATTCATAAAAATACTCTGGAATAAAATATGAAAATTAAATTAAACGAGTAAATAAGATACAAATTAAATAATAATAATTGATTTGAAAATTAGATAAAAAATTAGACTAAAATAAATTACATTGACCATTTAAAAAGAAATTAAAACATTAACAATCAAAATGCTGACTGTGGTAAGGTAAAAAATATATAAAATATCCAATTCCATAACGAACACAAGAAAAATTATTAATACATAATCGGTAATAAAAAAAAACAATATAAACAAAAATAAACAACTGAATTCAATAACAAAATTATTCTATCGAATGATACAATTATACTAACAATAGCTATGAGATTTGAGTGTCGATTAAAGAAAATTACTGTGCAAAATAAAAACAAAAATGTAAACAGGAATATCCTTACAATTAGTGTGCACTGTGCAGCGACATCCCTGCAACACAGGTTTTGGTGTCCCTATAACGCGCGCGAAGATCGCTAGCTCGAGATCCGACTCGATAAGAGGACCAGCTTAATGTCGCGTACACGACCCACTCGACGACGATTTATAGGGAACGTTGTGAAAATAAAAGAGAGTGATTCAGTTTCATTACATTGAAGGTCTTGTAACAATTGGCGCGCGAACGCGGGCGCAGCTTACGTCATGCGCATGTCTTGGAGTTAGAAAAACAACTGGGGTCTCGTGGTCGTGGTCGTCGGAGGAGTCTGTGTTGGGGCTCCTTTCGGCCCCTTTACCGAGGCGTTGGTCTCTCGGTCCCCAGAATTGGGGACCCGTCGTTAGGTTTCTCCCCCCCTCCCGTGGGAGGGGTGGGAGTTCTTCGCACACCTATCACCCCCGGGGGGGTGTGCCTCCCCCCTGGTGGTCGTTGGTGTGTGATTGGTTAAGTGGCTGTAGGAGCGCCCGAAGTGCTTCTCGACGCCCGTGCGACCAGGCTCCTGCTGGGTGAGATCCCTAGTTCCCTAGGGAAGGCCCGGCAAGAGTCGATCTAGCAACAAGGGCGCCGGTTTTGGTTGGCGCTCCTCTACAGTGGGTGTATTTCCCCTCCCACTTACAACGCAACCAGGTCTAGCGCGCGACGTTACGGGGGGCGGGGCGTGGTAGTGAATATCGAGCGACTTGTAAGGGTGTGTGTACGTCGCTCGTGCGGTTTTCCTGGTGTTACAGCGAGTGTGGAGTAGTGAGTGTGTGGGCGCCACGCACGCAGCGCCTATATTAACTTAGCCCGCTTTGTGCGCGGCTGGTGTCGTGTGGTGCGTGTGGAGTTCTATTGGTTAAGTAGGCCGCGTGTAGGTGTGTGCGACCTACTTAGGCGTCAACTGGGGTCTCTCGCGCGGTCGACCTGTTTTATGGGCGCGTTTTGGGGCATGGCCTCGAGCTTTCGTGATTTCTTGTCTATTGCCGTTTATGGTATCGAAAACTTACGAAAATCAACTCTTTCTATCACACTCGTTGCTTGAGTAGTGCTATACTCTTTTACTCGGTGGTAAGGCCCGGGGAACAACATTATTAAATTAATTATTTTATTATGAAACTTATCTTATTTGCTATTGTTACAAGACCTTGATATTTATTTATTGTAAAGTACATACAAAATAGTATCATTCTTTTTCCATACGTAACACTAATAGATGGCAATGCTTACAGCGTACCGTGCATTTGTATAGTTACTATACTCTTTGCGCTAGCTTTCAACTGAATGCAGGCGAATGTGTAAACAGTAAGTTCGTGTTCGCCATTCGGTCTTTTGATTCGCGTCCGAAAAACCGCTCCCAACGCGATCGCGCGAATCGCGAGGCGAATAGCGAGTGCACTGTTTACACATGCGTGTTCGTTATTCGCGTCGCCATTCGCCTCGCGATTCGCACGAATGTGTAAAATTACATAAGTACAAAGTCAGTAGATATCATAACTACCCATATTATTTTTTGGTCAACAATCTATATGTAATGTACACTAAGACTCAGGGGGGGTGTCAGAAGTGGGATAGAACAAGTAACACTAAATTACACTGATATCGGCTCGCAGCAAGCGTTTGCGTCTTCTCTGTCCGGCGGTCGGTAGGTCAGTGCCTCCCCGCCCCGCGACCCCGCGCGCGCGCTGCTCGAGACGACAGAGTTATACACCACTATAAATGTCTATACACTACATCCCTCCCTTATTATAAAATATTCATTTAAGGAACTGTGATCAGGTTAACGTACAAATTAAATACATTCATAATCACCAAAATATATAATACTTTAATAAACATTTTTATTTCTTTACATATAAGTATATCAAGTACAATCAGCAAGTCCTTAATCAAATTATTGTTAATGACTAATCATCAATTATTCTGTCATTATGGTCCATCATTTTAGTCACTCGAGTAGTGATTGATTTACGTCACTATTATCATTCGTTTGAGCATCACTAGCATTATTCTCATCATCTAGCACCTTCCATTGTCCTTCCACTCGTTTTAGGTGTACGACGTTCCGTCTGATTCGCTGACCAGTTTTATCATTCCGAAGACTTACGTCGCCTCCTTTGTTCGCTTCGACGGTATGTGTTTCGGGTTCAAAGTTTAAGCTCAACTTGTTTTGTTTAGTCATGTTCTTGACGTATACTTTATCTCCAACTTCCAATTCACAACTAGTAGCTCTTCTCTTCCTATCCGCATATTCCTTCCCTTTTTCCTTTAGTTCCTTATCTCTATCCCTCATTTCAAGATCCTCTGAGAGATGCGTCATGTCCTGAATCATAGGCAGCTTGTCTCGGAATTGTCGTCTAAAGAACAGTTCTGCAGGTGTTTTTCCTGTAACTGTATGAGGTGTACTATTGTACATCACCATGTACTCACGAAGAGCCTCTTTCCAGTTCTTTTTCTCTACTTGAGAAATCTTGAGGCGTTTTAGGATGTCCCTATTCTGGCGCTCCACTTCTCCGTTTTGTTGCGGCCAGTAGGGAATGGTATTATAGAGTCGTATGTTCCTCTCTGCACAGAAACTCTTAAAGTCTTCGCTGGAAAATTGTCTCCCGTTGTCTGATGTAAGCGAGACCGGATTGCCAAGTCTGCTAAAAATGTCTTTAAGCATTCCGATTATTTCGGAGCTTGTTATGGTTCTGCATGTTTTCACCTCTTTATATCTGGTGTAATAATCCACAACTACCAGGATATAATCTCCACTAGGTAAGGGGCCCATGAGGTCAATTGCTATGTCAACCCATGGTTCGCAAGGTAAATCTCTTCTTTTTAATGGGTTTGGGGCACTGGGAGCAGAGACCAGGATGCATCCTTTACAGGCTTTGCATATGTTTTCCGCATCTTTGTCGCACTTAGGCCACCATACCTTGGTTCTCAATCGGCCCTTCATCGCGACTATCCCCGGGTGGCCTTCGTGAGCGGCTTCCAGAACTTGTCTGCGTAATTTGGATGGGATTACAATTTTCGTCCCCCTGAGGAGAATATCGCCATGAAAACATAATTCATTCTGGAAAAGCTTATAGGCTTTAACCGTTTCATCCCATCCTCGTCGCCACATGTAATGTACACTAAGACTCAGGGACCCCCCCTGAGTCAGAAGTGGGATAGAACAAGTAACACTAAATTACACTGATATCGGCTCGCAGCAAGCGTTTGCGTCTTCTCTGTCCGGCGGTCGGTAGGTCAGTGCCTCCCCGCCCCGCGACCCCGCGCGCGCGCTGCTCGAGACGACAGAGTTATACACCACTATAAATGTCTATACACTACACTATATCTATACTTATAATATATCTGTAGAAGTGAAAATTCTGTACATTGAAAATATCAAAAAAATAAATGGCAGGGGGTGTTACTAGACCGACACCGAACCCAAAAATATGATTAAAAAAATTTTGTTTGTCTGTCTGTTTGTTCAGGCATCACGCAAAAACTACCGGTTCGATTACGATGAAACTTGGTATAATTATTCTTTAATATCCTGGGCACCACACTGGGTACTTTTTATCCCGGAAAAGTATATACAATAAAAAAAACAAACTTAATTTGGCGGTTCGATCCCTAGACCCAATTACTGTACCAACCGGAAATAATAAGTTTGTCGTAGGTTACGTCACCCGCAGTGGAGTTAATTTTTATTCCTTTTTTCCTTTTAGTTTTTAGAGTTATTTAGGTTTATTTTTATATAAGTCGTATGTTTATTTTTTATTTATTTACGTTTATTTTAATTTTAAAGTATAGTTAGTATATTTGATAGTGTACGTAGCGACCGTAGGTTATTTTATAATACTGTTAAGTAGGATTAGTCATTCGTATAGATATTAGTTTTTAGGGATTTTACTTATTTATTGAGTTTAAATTAGTTATCATCAGAAATAGGTTTATTTAGGTAGGTATTTATTTAATTTTCTGTTATTGAGTTTATTTCTTTTAAATTAATTAATTAATAGGTAGGTACATACTTAGGTAAAGATATCATACAGGTACCCTCTTAATCACCACTAATGAGACACAATTGGTTTTCTATTGTGATTAGCCACAAAGGGCCCGCGAGATACTTAGATGGCATTCTGGGGAAGCACATACATTTTATCCTGTTAGCAATTTCCGACATCCACGCGGGCGAAGCCGCGGGCAGAAGCTAGTATTAAATAAATGTTAAAAATGCATTTTTATTTTATTTCTAGTAAAAGAGAGATACGAGACAGATTTTACCTTATAAGAATGAGATAACAGATTTAATAAGGATTCACAATTCTAGCGAATTCACAAAGCTATAAAAAGATTTTTAGGGCATGTGGCACATCACTAGCAAGAGGATAGACTAGGGAATTTTTGAGGGAGTTGGAAGATCCCGGTCGCTTTTAGTTTTTTTTTATAGCCATGTAAATAGCTGTAACATAATAATAAAAAGGTATAAACGTAAAACCCTATAAAAAGAAAAAAATAACCTTGAAATTATGACCCTACGTAAGTACGTATTTTTTTATTAAATGCTCTCCCGCTCGTTTTATATATATTAGTCTATGCTCTCCCGTCGGGGGACCGCTCTAATTATTAGGTAGCCTCCTAACGTTCTGTTAAAGTTTAACGGCAAAGAGTAGAGTTGAATTATATTATATTGTAGTCTGTGGTTGAATGGTGAATGGGTTGAAAGAGGTTGAAATTCAAGTCGCAGTCGGCACCGGCAGTCGTGAGTCGCATTCAACCGTTGAATGCGACTCACGACTGCCGGTGCCGACTGCGACTCTAATACGAAATTCTGCGATTCATTACATACGGTTGTGAAATTCGATACTATTCAATTTTATTCAAATACTGAGTGTATACAAGTAACATATTCTTCTGTTTTTCATTTGTTTTTCTATTTTTCAGATTTACATCTACAATGTCTGTTGAAACAAACAAGAAGGCGTTTAAATAACACGAATATTCGGGGCCACGCAAATCTTCCAAACGTGTTCGAGGTGAAAAGATAATTTCACGATGATGAGAGGTAAATAAACATGCATAATATCCGTATAGTTCGGTAGCGCCCCCGAATGGACCCGAACACACGAACCTCCGCTGGCTCAGTAACGGGTCCCATTGGACCTTGAAATGACGACATACGACACCCTTAATGATAATGTAAATATTAATTATGCTACCCATCAAATCTTATGAATGTGCGTTAATTATGAGAGTTCGATAAAAAACTCATATGTTATCGCCATTCAATCTTCCATATTTAGCGCGCAAGTTTATATAAGACAATTATTTATTGTCTTATATAAACTTGCGCGCCTTATGCGCCTAAGTTAATATAAGACATGTACATATTTTGTAGATACCGCTACATCACTCCGTCATACTGACGTCACGCAAATCCTGCATCTCGCAAGCAGAGTTTACCGCGCAATTAGCATAGATACAATTTCCCAACATCAATCGTTGGGCAAATGCCCGCCAGACACAACACCCGTCTGGTCGGAGGATCCTCCCTTTTCTATGGAGGATGAGTGAACTTTACACCCTGTTCCTCATGCCTCTAAAACTGGTGACCCCGAGTATGAACGTCAGCGCAGCCTTCGTGCAAACACTTCAGCGTGACGTCATCATCATCACTCCCGCAAGCTTCAGCGGCGAGTCACCCAGCCAGCCAGCATCCACGGCTTCAACGGGTATCCTGACCACCAGCATGCAGCGTCCGCGCATACCTGGTCATCACCCTCAGCCTCATCAGCAACCTTGGCACAGCACACTGCACTTTCTGCCGGTCAACAAGCAGAGCACCCTCTCCTGGTCGACGCAGCAGCCAGCCTCAACCCGGCGCTGTACGACATCCGACGCACTGGAGTATAACGCAGCGCCACCCCGACTCACTGGGGACATCTCCGTAGACAGTTCCGACTCACCGTGAACTATGCGACAACCGGTTCCGACTCACTGGAACCTCAGCTGGCCTGGCAAGCGTAGCAAGACTCAGCCCACTATCGACCTCCGGTCTCCGGAGGGGAGTGATGTAGCGGTATCTACAAACGCCACATGCGAACAACGCGTCATACTGACGTCACGCAAATCCTGCATCTCGCAAGCAGAGTTTACCGCGCAATTAGCATAGATACAATTTCCCAACATCAATCGTTGGGCAAATGCCCGCCAGACACAACACCCGTCTGGTCGGAGGATCCTCCCTTTTCTATGGAGGATGAGTGAACTTTACACCCTGTTCCTCATGCCTCTAAAGAGGCTAAAAAACATAAAAAAATTTTTTTCGGGATTTCGAAAATCCATCCACCACAGGGGCAATGAATAATACATGATTTAATTATTTGACGAATTCATCCATTGTTCATGTTAAATAAGTAGTGGTAATGTAGTTTTTTGATATCTAAAGTCGAAGTTTCGCGCCAATCGTGCGTATTTACATTTTTACTTTTCACAAAAGTCACACACACACATGTAGATAAGATGTAAAATGTGAAAAATATTATTACAAATATTATAAAAAACACGAAAATGCCCAAATCCTAACGTAATACTGAAACACAGGTCCAATAACACGTATTATTCATTACCACTACTTAATTTGTGTTCAAAATCGTCGACCGTTGTTGTTTTTTTTTATCGTAATGATGTGCGAAAGCGATACACCAAACGATTTTTTTTTTTAATTTCGATTGACCCGAGTATATAATATGACGAATGTCAGAAATCGATTCTCAGAAATAAAAATAAAATTGTTTTAAGCATTAAATACAACAAGCATTATTTATAATAATTATTTATCCTAATGTAATTTTAATCGTTTTTTGAACATTAGGTATATTGAAACTGAGTCAATAACAGAGGACCTATGACCATAGTCATTTATTCAATTTCGCGCTGAATTGTTTCTATATTTGAATTTATATTCGGAATGCACTCGCTATTCAAAATTATTTTTATTTATTGTGCAATTATTAATTTTTGATACTTTCTAATAGTTTGCTACAGAATGCCCAGTATACATTTTTAGATAGGCTTAGCAAAAGTTTGGGAAATGATGATAGATTAATTAAGTATTCCGCAAACACTTTATATTTCAGTATGTTTTGTTAGCTGTATGAGCTTGGTAGTTTTTATTTATATTAGTTTACTTGAGTAATAGAAATTGTTTACTTTTTGTGGTAGTTTACCAAAGAAATTTAAAAAAAAACTGGCCAAGTGTATGTCGGACCATGCACAGTGAAAGGTCCCGTACTTGACATGAATATTTACGCATGCACAGCGCATATCATTAATTTGATCGACTGCAGAAATAAGTTTGTATTTCATAAAAGTTCTCGAAAAAACTGTAAAAATCCAAGTTAATTCTGCGGTTTTAAACGAAAATATCCCATATCTCAAAAACGATTGACTTTAAAAGTTAAGTCAATTAGAAACATCTTTATAACTTTAATTATAAGTTCCAACAATACCCCCCACACGCTTGTGTGCATAGATTTTTTTCAAACCTCGGGTACATGCATGGGGAATGCTACCTCTAATTATGTTTATCGTAATTTTACTGCACCATTTTGCGTGCATAGAATACGAATACGATATAGTGTTATTAACACTCGTTATGGGTTCCGTTAAAGTATTTTCAGATCATTTAAATTAGAAATCAGACAATTACAGTTCTTAAAATTTATCCCAAGCTACAGAACGGCAGCTTGGATATAAGGAGTGCCTACTTCGTCCCACAACGCGCGTCCACGAAAATGCCCGCGTTAACCCTGTAAGAAAGGCTGACGGTGCAAATTGGTCAAAATCTAGATTTTACGGTTAGTTTAGGTTTGTGCAGACGGCAGAGAGGCAGACCGACCGGCACATAGACAGACGGCCACATAACTTTTGTTTTAGTTATTAAGCAAATATATTTAAAACCCCCACAACAAGCCCTTTCATTTGATATGTCACACAGAGGTACAGCAAAGTTTTTTTTTTTTTCTAGTTTGCCCCCCAAGAGTGACCCCATTTTCAAAATTAATTTATTTATGTTATACGTCCGTCTTTGGGTCACAGGAATTCATATGTGTACCAAATTTCAATTTAATCGGTCCAGTAGATTCGAAGCAAATAAGAAAAGACAAGACCCACAGACACAAATGATCCTGAAAGGGTTCCGTTTTTCATTTGGACGAACGGAACAATAAAAAATTACACACCTAACCACACCGTACGTGTACGTGTACATACACGTACGGTAATTAAAATGATTAATTTCAAAAATAAATTAATTCATGAAAAATATACCAAAGAGGATATATATAGTTTCTACACCTTTTTTTATTATTTTTTTTGTAAATTCCGATTATCGATTAGGCTTTAAGCAATTTTTTAATCGAAATAAGAAAACTGGACGGATGGTCAGCAACTCAGCACTAATAAGTGTCATGTCGAAACCGAAACACAATTTTTTGTAATTTTTACCAAGACTTGATTGCGTTTTATAAGTAGTTTAAGTAAGAAAAATGGTAAAAGTAAGAACACGGAGAGAATGATAATATCTTTATTTTTCCCTTTTGCATATTTTCAGCAAGAGAATAGGTTGTTTAGGTACATATTTCCAGCGAGTTTAAGGTGCCTACCTTTTGGATAGGTGTAGTAATACCTATTTTATACAACTTTCGTAGTAGACTAACGAAGTTTGACCGACCTCAACAAATAATTAAAGATATTTGCCACAAATATATTGTATAAAATAAGCGCGGAAACATATTTTTCTTAATAAATTTTAATGCTGAAAGTTGATGTAATTTACTGAATTTCATGACGTAATTCGCAACATCCCGTCGAGTCAGCTGATATGTCATATGTCAAAATCTAGTCGATCAGAGTGGTTAAAATAATATTCTTTGTCCGGCTTCTTCGTAAAACATTCTGTATGAACTTTTTATTATGACGTGCAATATTTACAAGTGTTGCGGTGCTCCGGTTAGACTGGAAGCCGACCCCAACATAGTTGGGAAAAGGCTAGGCAGATGATGATGATTTACAAGTGCTGCTTTTTATTTCCAGGCCTGCATTATTGGTAAAGAAACTAAGAATTAATGTCTATTTCTTGGTGTTCGGAACAAATATTGCTAAACATGTATTATGAAAAAAGAAACATGGACATGAAAGAACATAGTGGCTGCAAAAATTTTACTGGACCATCTACAGCAATGGAATCACAAATTATTGTGGAAGGCTTTCAAAACAGTGACGAAATGCATCAACTTCGCTATTTGAGTTTAATTGGAGATGGAGACTCCTCTGTGTTTGCAAGCTTGAAAGAGAAAATGTCATAAGGGAACATAATAAAAAATTAATCAATGCAAGAAACATGTAATCGAAAACTATACCAGTCCATTATACAAGGTAAATACATAATCAGCCTATATTGTTCCCACTGCTGGGACACAGGCCTCCTCTCTTCGAGCGGGAGTGGGCTATAATCCACCATGTGGGCCCAGTGCGGGTTGGTAGATGTCACATATGTCTTCGAAGTTTTGGTTCTAGGATATGCCGGTTTCCTCACGGATTTTTTCCACTCGATGTTTTCCTTCGCCGCGCCGCTTTGAGAGCAGTGGTGATGAAATAATTTACACAAAGTAAAGCGCCTGTCTGGGTTCGAACCTACGACCTACAACTCATAAGTCGCAGCCATTACCACCGGGCCACCACTGCACTGCCAAGATAAATAAATAAATAAAATTTTTATAGACATGTCAAGATCAGTGAAGCATATTCATATTTGTATTTATTTCTGTATTCATATTTGTACTTGAATTTCTTGTATCAAATCTTATAGAGAGCTCCATTGTTTTATATTTTGTGTCAATTTGTTACAGGTATAATTGAAAATGAGAGAGCGGTTATTGAGACCAAGTGCTTTCTATCATTGGCAAGGAAAAATTAAAGCCTAGAGGCAGCTGCACTAGAAAAGAAAAACTTTCCTCTAAAATCAGATAATAATGTTTTAGTTATGAATAAAAAGCATGATTATACCATCAGGTAAATTGATAATTCTATTGAATGTCCACTTTATAATTTATTTTAGTATCTTGTTTTCTCTTACTGTAATTAAAATCTACTATTTCAGGTTCAAGGAAAAATACGTGTTTGAAAAATGGATAAGTGCTACTTCATATGTTTTATTTCAGTCACTGAACCTTTGACTGTGATAGAAGTTTGTTGAAATGATGAATTTATTAGCAATATGATACCGAAGTTATTAGACTTTTTTAAAAACTGTATTCTGCCAGAAATCATATTGAGACTGGTTCAAAAAAATGCTAAATGTATAGATTTGAATGGTATGTATACATGGCTAGATATCTAGTTATACATTTCCAGTATAAGCTGACCTCTCAATGTACGGAAATCCTATACAATGCGAAATCAGCTTATACTGGAAATGCATAGCTGGATAATTATCAATTTTTTATCAAGTTGTATCAATTTCAATGTTTAAAATATATTATTATGTTAATCGTCCATCATCATCAGTTGGAAATTCGAGCAACTATGTATTTAGAGATTTATGGTAAATGACATTTTGAAATGAATGGGAAATAATATTCGTCCAAAGTAACTTCTAAACTAAGTAAAGTCATTTTTCTTTGCAGCAGCCTTGTAGCAGTGGACAAGAAGATTCATGGCTGATGGTGAAATCAACAAATCAAACAATTTATGTTATAATTATATATTTGCAGTAGTTTGTTTAGAAATAGAAAAACATTATCATTGTATATTACTTTTTATTTGTATTTACTTTTGTTTCTTTCTTGTGTCTGTCATATGTAATGTAATAATAATATCCCTGGACATTTCACACAGCGCCATCTAGTCCCAAGCTAAGCAACCTAATGCTTGTGTTATGGTAACAAGATGGCTGATAAACTACTTATATACATTTTTTTGTTGTAAATACAAAACTTTTGACTCGGAACAAATACATGTAGGTCATACAAATATTTGTTCCGTGCGGGAATCGAACCCGCGACACGCAGCGCAGCAGTCAATCGCTTAACCACTGCGCCAACCGTGCCGTCAATGTGTGTAATTATTGTAATAATTGGCTAAGCTAGAACAGTGGTGGCCAAGTAGAGCAGTATCTTCGCGGGCCCAGTGGATTGGCAACATCTGCCAAACCACTGGGCCCGCGTGGTGGATTACGGCCCACTCCCTCTCACCAAGAGGAGGCCTGTGTCCCAGCAGTGGGAACATTATAGGCTGATTATGTTATATTATGGTTATGCTATAACAGGCATAATTTGTGTCACTTCAAATACTTTTATTTGATAAAATTAATTAGTGTAAGGTAATAAAATAAAACTATCTTATCGTTTTGGGGGACAGTCTTATTGTAATTTTGACATTCGAAAAGTGCTGATTCTCAGCCTAGTTTAAATAAATGACATGATTTTATATAAGTAAATATAACTTTTATTATCCTATCATCATACTCACGCCTTCCTCCCATGGGGTAGGCAGAAACTACGGAACGCCACCTGCTACGATCCTTACATACTCCTTTTGTCTCGTTTAAGTTCATGAATTTGGTCGTACACGCATGCTAGTTGCGAGTGCTACGCACAGTATTCACACCACACATGCTACGCAAGGAACGCATTTCATTTTTTTCCAATCATAATCGTTATAATTTATTATCCTAGCAGGCGGCGCATTTTTTTAAATACACGCCACCTAGTGGTCATTCTTGTAAACATTTGGCTTACGTCTGCGTGTGTAAACGACCCTTTATTCAATGGCAGATTTTATTTCAGGATTATGTGTCGAGTTGGGTGGATTTTGAGGCAATGTTATGACCAAATTCAATAAAGTATAATGTCCGATAACCGCGTCCACTACTCTTACGACTTACTAATGTGCCAATTACACATAAAACAAAAAAACTAAAAATGTTGACTTCAGCGCCATCTAGCGGGAAAACGGCCAAGAGCTCATTGCATGATCCACCCTAACAATCTAAAGGACATTACGAACAAAATCGTAATCCAATACATTTGTGACAATTAATGTTAATTTGTCCTAGTGGTCAAACAAAAGTCGCTCAGACTCAGTCCTAATCCTAAACATAGATATCCGATCGATATCCGTGGTCCTAAATATTAGTGTATAGTCTATGACCAGCCTTGCCAGAACGTAACTTTTGTAACGTTTTGCGTTACTTTTTGAACCCCTTACGTTACATTTACGTTACGCGGCTGAAAACGTTACTTTTCAGAGTAATTACAATTGCTTAGAGTTGAATAAAAAAACTAGTTGAAACGGAACGTTGACTCAGTCTAGTCATAGTGTCGTACGCCGCGCCCGTTAGGAGTATAATTATTATGTGTTCCATTTAAATTACTTTACTATTTGATGGATGTGTTCTGTGCGTACTGCGTACGCCTGCGTGCACGGAACAGATCCGTGCCTGCGTGTCAAGACCCATTCGTGTCCACCAAAAGAAAAATATTTCTAAGGAATTATGCTGAGTTGCGCATTACGATATTGCAAATCTTTTTATGGTAAAACAACTGGACCTAACTTCGGTTTATTTACGCATGTAACAACGTTGTTACACGCATGAATTATTTATATTTACTCAGTAATTAGAATTAAATAATTTTCATAAATAGATTTAGAAAATTTGCTAATTTTGTATTATACGCCCTCTATTGCTGAGTAGTTTTACTACTGCCTTGTTGAGATGTGATGTTGTCTATCGATTTTGTTATCGATAATATTTATTGAAAAATATTAGATAACATTTAAAATATTCATAATAAATAATATTCATAATACATTTGTTTGAAAATGAGTGTTTGAAAATAATCATGTCATTTTATTTTAATGTCAATAAATGAACAAGTAGTACTATTCATTCATGTAGGTTTCTGTTATTCTAGGACTTAATTTATAAATTGAACGAATTGCCCTTTTTGTAAAATAAAAATAGTATAATATCGGCGGTATTTCCCCACAACAGAATACCGTACGCTAGGACTATTAGAAGCAGAGCAAAATAAAAAAATAATAAGAAAGAACGCGATGTAAACCGGTTAAAATTTATTTTATTGATTCTTTATTAAGTGGGAGTTTGTTAACATCTTTTAAAAAATCGTCAATGGATGGTAGGTCTGTCGTTGGGGACATAGGTAGCATGGCAGCCCATGCTCTTATCTGTTGGTAATAGTCGCTATCATTATTTGATCAACCGTTATTTAGGAGATTTTTAAGTAGAACGCCCGTAATTTCCTCAATATTAGTGTTTTGACTTTTATATTTTGTACGTACGCAAGGTCGACTGATCTGTTTGCTTCAAAGAGCAGAGCTTGTACTCTAAATACTACTAAACAATGGATATAATACTTTCTTTTGTAAATAAATATTTGTAATACATAGAACACACCCGGACCAACACATAAATTCATTACATAAATATTTGTGTCCTGTGGGATTCGAACCCATGTCCTCGTGATTAGCAGTCTAACACTTGGATCACTAGACTATAATAACGATAATTTATTAATTTGTATGTAAAAAGAATTTTTTAGATAATTAACTTGTAAACATTGAAACTACTAATCAATTTATTGCTTTCCTAATTTTTTGTCACTTGTTTAAATCTATTCAAATGCGAAAAAATAGTCATAGAACTTTTTTCAATATTATCGATACCTTTATATCTAAATGATAAAATCCCTACCACAACCACAGGTTTTACAGTAGACAATTGCAAAAAAAAAAAAATGCGCTTTGTGACATAATCTACTTTACACAAAAATCGTAATAAACTGAGTGCTATAATTTTTCAGGATTAAATATAACCCAAGGGCCTGTATAGCGGATAATAATTCGGAGGCAAAGCACGTTTAAAATTATTTTATTTTAAAATGTACAGACGCCAGCACATCAAGCTACCCGAAACTATCAAATTTTCCCAATCAACCTTGAATCAAAAATTAAATTACAAGTAATTTAAATTACAACCTTTCTCTTTGCAAAATTCTAATTTACGTTTTATAAAATATTGTTGAAATGGAACGTTACCATACGTCAATGTCATTATCATGACAGCTGACGTTCATAAGGCGATTTAAATGGAGGTCACTATGTAAGATTTACTTAAGTTTTACAAGTTTCTGCAATTAAACCTTTTTATTTTGTTCTTATTTTATTAATATAATATAATATATGTGATCAATATTGAGATATTCTCCTATTAATTTGAATAATCTCACACCACCCATCACACTATTTCGTCTATTGGTAAAATTTTGAAGGGATAGGGTTGAATCGAAAAAATGTAGTTATACTACACTGTGGACACTGTGGTAATAAATAGTCTGCGTTTTATAGGATATCAAGCAAGGGCATTGGCATCCATCAATCGAATTCGATATTCAGTGATAGTTTTTGGAGAATTCGTATGTGTTAGAATTTTAGCTGCTTTTATGCTGACATCTCAAGTAGCACAAAGCTATAATTGTTCACATTTAGTGTAAATGTGAGCTTCAAGAATTTGTGAACAGTTATTGTAATCAACACGTGAACCTTAAGCATTGAAAACATAAAGAAACTCTTATTGTGTAACTATTGGTGTTAGAGAGGATGAAAACGACGCTTCTTTACAGCTTTCATTTTACAAGCTGCTTAACAATATTTCAACGGAAGCGAAATATGTGTCATTCATTGTAATAGTGAATTATCTCCTTGTAACTGAATTTTGAAATGGCGAGCTTTTTGCGAATTAAAGTGTAGGAAAAAAGAAATAAGCATTCACTCACTGTTTTATATTTTATATTGTTTAATACAAATCAAAGATATAATAAATTGAAGTAACTTAGAAAATAAAAAAAAACTAATATAATAAAACTGAACTTAAACTTTTTTTTCTGGAGTTACACCACTATTATAGTGACATGTTGTGATTTAATCATACGTAATTTCGTCATCAGATGAACGCTCATCGGTATTATGTGTGCTTGACCGAGTTGGAATATCTATGGGAAGATTTTTGTAGTAATGGTGGTAAATTGGCGGAATGTATGGTAGAAGATCAAGCATATCTTTCTTCTTTGCATTCGTAACTGGTCTTCTTGATGGATAGAGTGGGTCTTGTCGAATATTGTATAAGTGGGCCGGTCTTCCTTGCTTTTTTTTACATAAATCTACTTTATAAAAGGGTGTGTCGGGATTTAGTGTTTCTTTAAATTGAAATTGTAAAGGATAATTTCTCTCAAACCTCAGCCATCTAATATGTAGCCAATTAAAATTATAACCGCACGTTGTTTTTTTCCTATTTGTAATAGAATTTTCTAAGGCAGTGGTACTTAAAAATTCGGCATTTTTCATTTCGGTAACAACAAAATAAGGTTCTTTGCGTTTGGCTGTTTTTATAATATCGACCCATTGGTCTGGGCTATAAATTTGTCCACGGCGGCGACTAGCGCTCTCTATGATTCCAAATTCCCCATCATTGGGAAGATAAGAATGTCCTGATACTAAGAACTTGTGGTCTATGGTGTCAATACTAGTGTCAGGGTCTTGTACAAGCTTCAAAAGGGAAAGAGTGGTCTTGATATTCCGGTGTTGTCCAGTGCATGAATCGGAATACATAATGGCATGCTTTTGTAATGCCGCATGAGTTTTTAAGTGCTTAATAAGACATGCTGCTGTCTTGAGAACCTCTTCCACCTTCAACTTCGTCCCAGACATTCATGTATCCTGTGTTATTATTAAAGCAATGTATTCCCAGATTATATAAATAAAGATTTCTTTTATAGTATGCTACTGAGGTAGTTAATTTTGGGTAAGCTAAAGCTTTCTGCAGATCAAAAGTTAGTATGTATGCTTCATCAACCTTTTTCGAATCATTCTGAAGGTTTTCTCTTGCTGAATCTGCTTTTCGTTGATGAAGTTCTCTTTGGTTCTCAAACTCCTTCTTGACATTTTCATCATCAGCTCCTTGTATTTTCAAATTTAAGTCATCACAAGTTTTGCATGTGTCTTGCCGCGGTGCCTTAAAATGGAGATTAAACTTTGTGTTGAATATTTTAATGTAATACTTTAATTTCTTGGGTTCAATCATTTCAATCTCACATTTTTCTCTATAAAGATCGTACATCTTACGGATAGTTAGCCCAGGATTTAAATATTTTCTGTTAGGATTATTCTTTCGTGTATAATGGCTTTGATATGCAGGAAAACTTTCAATGTGGGCAACAATATCAGAATCATCAAGTTTTCGGGAACTAGTTGTGCCACGTTTATCTTTACATTGAGAGACATCATCTTTCGATAGACACCGATATAATCTTCCATCACTTATTTGAAATGTCATCAGAAAATATTTCTTACACACCGATTGGGTCTTGATACTAGACTTTATAAAATATTTAAAAGACACGTTTTTTCCTGCACGAGACCGATCTTTTGGGCGTTTTCTATTAATCGCTGTTTTTTGTACCAATGCATACAGATATGAATTCTGCGCATTGAAGTCTTCTAAATTCCAAAATGAGTCAAATATTTCTTTTCTTTCATTTTCCGTAAATGACGTAATACATTTTTTTGGACACATACAATCAATATTTTCGAATTTTTTGCCATCTTTCCTTACTCCCGTTTTAGTCATATATTCTTTTCCACTATTACGAAATAACTTTCTTTTATTAACTGCCCAATTTTCTTTGTTGAGTGAACGTTTCCTAGATCTAGATGGTCCAGGTTCAGCTTGAAGATTTGGCTGGTTATTATCTTCGTTAACATTTTCATCATTGCCTGTATCTGTGTCTGGAACAAGTGCAAATCACAAGAGATTAGTTCATGCGACATGCAATACTGCATGTAAGTATTCAAAACAAAATATAAAATGAGAAACAAGTAACCAAAAAAATGTAAATACAATTTTAAGGTTAGAAAAACAATGAATTTAAATAAGCTTACCAGATCCAGAACAACTTTCTTCGGAACTAGGCTGATATTCAGACCCGGAATCACTAAAATCCTCTAAATCCATCTAAATAAGCTATTAAAACACTTAATAAAAATATTTTTTATCAATTTTAACACACAACTTATCACCACGTGTCAAAAATTAATCACAATAAAAGTGAATCAACTCCGGACTTACTTCACTATTAAAGTGACTTGTGACTTACTTCACTTTTATAATGAATATTTAAAAGTTTTAGTGCCCTGTACAAACAAGTAACGCCATCTATGGGATTTTTATGCAACTATTGGAGTTGCTTCACTTTTATAATGATAGATATGACTAAATGTGATATCATTGAGCAAAAAATTAAGTATTTTAAAAATATGGAGTTACACCACTTTTACAATGAACGACACATATGTTAATTGCTGCTTTAAGGACTACACATCGTCGGTCAGAAACAGTAATGGAACATTTCAAAATGAAACATTTTTGAGTATTGAGGTTTAAAGTTTTTGGAAATATTCAAATGTGATTTTACTTTACCTTGAGGTCATTTTATGTTTTTTATTTATTGAATTATAATGTAGATTATAGCCAAGTTTATTATGTGTTACAAAGATTTAGGATGTCATTTGTAGTTTTTGAGTTATCAGGTTTTTTGTGAAATGTTCCAATAATGAATTAAATATTTTATGAAAATTTAAAAACTAATTAGAATATTTCTAAATATGCTAGTAATGAAATAAAAAAAACAATCAATTTAAAAATCCTATTGGTTTATTTAATATTAAAAAAATGAAAAGAGAAATCTTAAAATAATAAGTGCTTCAAATTAATCATTTTAGTTATGCTCATCGGGTTCAATATGATGGTCTCCAGCCTCTAAACTTGAGTAATATTCTCGGTATACTCTTGGAATGACATTTGAGTCGCATAAAGCAAGCAAGTCTTGTTTTTTTAGGTTTGATATCTTGGGTCGCTGGTGGTACTTATTTCGTAGATGTAGTTCAACATTTGCAGCACTTCTGCCCCTCGCTCTGTTACGCACATTTAGGCAATTTATTGTTGAATTCGGGTCATAGGTGTCGTTATAAAAAATCAAGTATGGAGAAGACGCCTGCATAAAGATTTTTTTTATTTCATTCCATACAACACAATCACCGTCATTAATAACTGTGAAGTTTTTGTCAAACTGCATGACTAAGTCCTTCAAATCGACGATGTCACTGAAGTCCAATTCGTGTACCTCGTATGGAGTTCCACGTGTCTTGGCACATTGTATTACTGATTTCCATTGTGTTGGCACAAAAATGGATCCAATTTTCAGAATTCGTGTTTTTTCCCGTTCAATAGTGCTATGTATGCTGTCACCTTTGTTTTGGGACTTGGGTATGTCCAACAACTAAGTATTTCTGTGTTATTGACACAACACCCAAAACTTTGATAGCATAATGGTAGAGGCTTAGCAGGTATTTATTTTTATTCTGTGCAGAACAATTGTCAGTGCAGAAAAATTACTATGAAAAACCATAGAAAAATTACCTTTCGACAATCCTCAGTGAACCTACGAAACAATGACAAGTGCTTGAATATAAAGAAGTAGATTCATAATCATTATTGTCAAGGATTTCTGTGGGTTCAAAGCATTGATGTTGGCGTTGATAGCTTCCTTTGGCATTACCGTTGAGATCGCTTTGTTCAAGACTACAGCAATTGCCAGAAAAAGGCGTGTTGATGTCATCTTCAGGCTAAAAATAAATAAATAAATCATTATTAAATGTAAAGTTAAGGTGTTCTTACAAAGTAAGTTCCTATTTATACAAAGCGGAAGAACTTTATAAGCAAAACCTTCACATGATTTTAATATCTTACCATTTCGTGTTGATGTCCAAATATCTGTTCATTTTCCTCAGCAGTAGAATGTCTTAGGTTTGTTACCAAATTATCTTGTTGAAGTTCGCTAAGAATCCCTTTGCTTCTCACTCCTTGTAGAAATCGAGACATAGCGGTAGTAATAATATTTTCGCTCTATAAAAAAGATTATTATTATAATTAATGACTAAACATCAGTATTTTCCCGAAATATCGGTTTTGCATAATTTACATTCAGCGGAGAAATCATCTCGCTTTTTAAGCCAAGAACTAAACAGAGGATCGTTCAACCAGTTTACATCAAAGCTCGTATGATATTTAACTTTTCTCTTCTTCGGCGGTGTCTGCGCCGTTGAGCCTTCCGAATCCGACATTAGGTACACTTTATTTAGAATAAAACAGGAACAAAAACAATACTCGCATTCCCGTGCAATGTTTACACATACAAAACGCGTCCAGGATTCTGGATCTTTATTATGCAACTAAATAAAGTGCGGGGCGGTCTGCGGCGTCGCGGGTCAGGGAGGGGGCGGGGCGGGCGAAGCGAACGGCAGCGCGAGAGTGCCAAGACAATCTTTCGTCAATCATGATCCCCAAGTATTTTGCAGCATTTACCTTGGTTATAGTGGGACAATTGCAGTTGTTGTCAATACTATGGCAGTTGTGTATTTTAAGACTATACCCGGGGCAAGGTTGATTCCTACTGTCGATTGCAAAACACATCTAATTGGTCTTAGTGGTATTTAGAGTAAACAGGTTTTTTCTCAGCCACAGAGCAGTGGTAGCCAGTGCAGATTCAGCATTCCTTTTTATAGAGTCCCACGAAGTTCTCGTAATCACCATGACAGTGTCATCCGCATAAGAGAAAACCTTAGTGTTGATAGATTTCAAGTTGCAGAGGTCATTCATATAAATGAGAAATAGCGTTGGCCCCAGGACGGAGCCCTGCGGTACTCCGAAGGTCAGTTCAGCGTCGGCACTCACAAATTTCCCTACCTTAACCCTTTGTTTTCTCCCTCTCAGATAATCCTGTAGCAGATTCAAAGGGGTGCCTCTTATTCCATTTTTTTCTAATTTTAAATCAGAAGGTAGGGTTAAATTCATATCAGAAGGCGAATTACATTCCATAATAGCTAAAAACAAACAAAATGGCAAGTTAATTACTTGAAAAAGAAAAAGAAGTGTATAATTTAGCTAAAAACAAAAAAGTAACAAATAAGTTAATCAAAACATCAAAAGTTAATATAAACCTCAAAAACTTACCGTCATCATCTTCACAGTTGTTATTATCTGGTACGCCTAAAGCGTTAAATATTCGGTCTATTCTCTTCTTATTTTATACACTATAATAACAAGACTCGCAGCAAGAGAAGTTGAAAAGAGAAGTTCAATCAATCCTGCTCAAATGCATGTAACTGTATTGTAGCAAAATATGCAGTGTTGCCAACCGCTATGAAAATTTCCCACCAAGTTTTTATTTGATAGAAAAATATGAATAAATGTTCCCTATATCATTAATATTTTATTCGTTTTGATAAAATATAAGTATATTAATGACTGCGATGTGTATGGATCCCTTTCGTTGTATTCATCAATACCTACAGAAACAGAAATGTGTTTAGCGAAAAATATCCAAGCGTACTGAATCGTTTTTGTGATTTAACCAGTGCATTTTTTAAGTAAAAATTTAGTTTAACAAAAAAGATTCATGCTTTCTGAATCTTTTTAGTGATTCATCTTTTGCATAGATTTGAAGTAAATATTATAATCTAAAAGGATCCACATGCACATGCTTTGGTTTATTTTAAACATTTTAGTTTTGTGTCAGTTTCTTAGACTGACCATTTTACAATATGATCCAAGGAGAATGGATCGTTTTTACGAAACTAAAATAGGGGTTCGCCATACATGTGGCTTGGTAACCAGTGTCATTTTAATGTCAAAATATTCGTATTTTACTTGGATTGTTTTTGCTAATCGAAAATATAGACCTTGACGAGCAGTTTGGTATACTTAACTCATTTTCGGTCATGTTGTGGGTTGGATCCTTTTTGCTTATCTACGTCCAATTGTGACTTTCAAATAATAGACAAATAATTTGCAATAAATTATTTTGCGATCATAAATTGAGATGTAAGCTATCCTATCTTTCAAGTTTGATCAAACTGCACACGGTGTACAAATTTGATTAAAATCGGTTAAGTAGTTTAGGAGTCCATCGCGGACAAACAACGTAACACGTAATTTATATATATTAAGATTTAAAGAGTTAGATATAAATCACCACAGCCAAAAGAAATCGTATAGAGCTAAAGCAAATCTAGGCTAGAGATGGCCCGCCATACCCGCCACATCACCAACTTTTAACATTTTCCGTGAGAATTCTGAGACGGGCTTGTTGGATTCGTGCAGGTGAGAAAAATCTGAGGGTCTCTAGGACGTATACGAGGAACAAAAATAAAGTAGAAAGTTTCATTGATAATTTTAATCAGTATTTCATACAGGCAAACACTATCCGCATATCAACTATTCATTATCACAATAGACACTTCACTATCGTAAATTATCGTCACATGGTCATTGGAACCACAAGAATCCATAATACAGTCTGTTAGTGTGAACAGTGGCAATATTTAAGGAGGTGCATAAGTATCATGAGTAGATTCTAAAACCGGTGAAAAAATATGACCCTATTTTTTTCTAAGTTTTTCTTCTAATATCCCGAAAAACAAAAAATCATAGTCACATTACTGTTAGGCCTTTGCCCCGCATGTACCGGCGCCGCGCCGCCGGCGGGCGCGCGGCGGCCGGGGGAAACCCCGGCCGCTTCGTGCGTTATCGTCGGGTGCGGTCACTTCGCGTAAAATTTCGGAATTGGAAAACTGTAAAATTCGCAAAAAAAAATTGCGACATACATTTAAAACTTTTGTAATATTTTTTTATTTAAGATTATCCGTCCTTTGAAAGTTGCCACTGTTCACCCTTCCACCCTGTATGAACAGAATTTGTGCGACGATAAATGGAAATGAAAGTATAACATACAGGTAGAAAAAAATGCAAAGACGTTTTTGTGATCTCATTTCCACTCTTCGATTATAAGCATCCCAGTATGTATGAAAGCGCTCAAACTCACAAATATCTTCCTTGATGGAGACTAGCCTAGACTTTTTTGATTCATCGAGGTCTGCTCTCAAATTTTCTTGATCTTCACCAATTTCAATTTTGTTCAGCTCTGTTGACAATTCTGCTTCTACTTCCACACCATTTCCATCCTTATTATTCTCGATCAGAAGAACACTCCGGTGAGATCGACCTTGCCATTCTCATGCGACGTTTGAGGTCCGACGGTCGGAATTTTATGTATGTTGATGCTTGCCATCGAGTCCTCTGCTGCAGTTAATGTATGCATGATGTCAGTCATACTCGTTAATATATAATTTCAACGGTCGGCTATCGTAAACCAAGGTTATTGAAGTACTGAAGTATTATTTATTGAATCAACGGTTTCAAACTCGTCTTTATCGCAATTGATATTCTAGAAACTCTGGTGGTAAACAACGACGGCTTATCTATACGCAAATTAATCAATTAGACATAAATTAATACTTACTTCGTTGATAGTTTTCCAAGAATTTGTATGGCCAATTGTAGATCTATCTTCTACTAATAAAAGTTGATTTTCGTAATGAAGCAAAAATTAAGACATACAACGTCGGATAATTTCCGAAAACACAACGGGAATATGAGGAAGGGTAGGACCCGTAGGACCATTTTTGCTCAGGAATATTGTCGGTCGGCATATTTTGACGTGGAACCTATGGGGGGGTCCCATAGGTTCCATGGTTACTTAGAGCATCTTAACTCGTCTGGTACTGCCAGTGCATGTTTTAGTAAACAGTTATTTCTTTTACAGAAGTCTCAAAGTTTATGTTTATTATTGAATTAAGATTTTGTACTTGCACAGCAGCTTAATCACAGGCGAACCAAGCGACAAGTGATCAGTGATTAGCTCATCAACTACGAGTAATACTAACCACTCGAAAGTGGCGTCTCAGCTTGCCACCTGGTTGCGACGGTCTAGCTCCATGACGTAGAAATGATTGCTGGGTGGTGAGGAGGTAAAGGGTTAACATAAACCATTTGTTTTAGTAAAATTTTGATATAACTGGTGTCAAATTTCGTGTACGTAGATGATTTTGGAAAATAGTTACTAAACTTCTTACTTTAACTTTTAACTGTTTGATATTTTAGAAAATTTGGTAACATCAATAGGTGTGTTAAAGTATTACGTAGCCAATGGAATAGCTATGAAAGCCACTCAATTAGAGAATTTAGAGATAAGCGATATTTAGTGACGAATTCTGGAAAATTTTCAAAAAAACATGAAAATCGGTTTTTCTCGGATTCCATGAATTTTCGCCTATGCTTTATGGGGTGCTTAATTGTTGCAAATGGGTCACACTATCATGGCCTGGAAGGAACACGTCGAGTTTCCCTGTCACCCTGTATATATATTCCTTTTTGTAATACATACTGTACAATTGTTTTCCCAAATTTTCCCAAATAAATAAAATAAAAAGAAACCCGAGAGTGATAATTCATTTACACAAACAATTTATAATCATTATTGTTGTTAATAATGTTAGTAATTAATATTGTTCATTCACAATGTGCTTTAAACAAAAACAAAATCAAGTCATTTATTCAAATTAGGCTGAGAATCAGCACTTTTCGAACGTCAAAATTACAAAAGACAGTCCCCCAAAAACGCCAAAAAAGCCGCCCTTAACCACTTCCTAGTGCTATCGCTGGGAAGAAGAAATGGCACAACAAACTCCCCAGCAGCACAGCTGTCTGTTCAATTAGAATATAGTTGCATGTATACATACTAGGAACCTATGTTCAGTAATTAACATTACAAGAAACTTAAATTATTTGCCATATGTCAGCTAGCCACGCCAATATACCAACAAATATAATAAAAACTATACGTACTCAAGCCGAAAAATAATTAATTAAAATGTAAATAGAAACTTACTACCTAAATAAGAGCCTCCAGGCATAAAGGGCGTGACAGCTTACATATTTATGCATAGCTGGGTTCTGGTCACATAGCTGTCACTTGAAGTCACAGATGAAAAACTAGGACCATCGAAGTAAAATAAATAAATAAGTTAATACTAATAACAATAACCTGTCAGTAAGCTAATTCTGGAGAAAGAACATGAACATTGCCTTGAGTTAATTAACGATAGAGAAATTGTAAAAATGACTTGTCCAAACCGGGAAGTATAAATTTGATTCTAGCTTCCGTATTTTGGTGATGCAAGTCAGATAAGATTCGGCATCCGTCACTTATAAATTTAATTGCCTCTACTATGTTTCAATTATTTACCAGCAAGTGTAAAACTCTGTTGACAGCGGTAATGCCCACTCCCAGTTGTTGTTGGCTAGAGGTCATTTTCTTGTCCCGAAATCTACCAGAATCCGGTATGGCCGCGGAAACCTCGAGGTTAAGTGATGGTGCTTGGAGTAAACATGGACCTATAAAAAAAGGCGGACGCCGTCTCCTTTAACAATAACTGAAGCACTCTAAGTCGGTCAGCGCGCTAATATAGTACAAGCCAGCACATTCGCACCATAGTCGGTCTGCCGTCGGCCATTACGCTCCGAAGTACTCCGCATGTTATTTTACTACTAAAACTTAAAGGATGTGTTGTAAAAAGTTGTCGAAACCATAGTGGTTCAAGTAAAAAAAGCCAGAGGATCACTTTTCATAGGTAAGCATGTCATTTATTAGCTTATTTCTCGATTTTACGTCAATGAATTTAATAAATCACGAAATCAATCAGTGTTGCAACTACTTCAATTTGCAAATTATTTTAAATGTGGGAGATTTATATTTTTATGTTACTATTTATCGTTATTATGTATTGTTCTACATTTTACAGATTTCCCTCGGCAAATGACGTATGGAAAAATGATTGGATAAAAATAATAATGGAGTGTAGAAATGAAAATAGTTGGAATCCAACAAAATATAGTGTAATCTGCAGTATACATATAATGGTATTTGTTCGGTAGTTAGGTGAGATGATACCGTCAATTAAAACACAATTGAGTTTCTCTGTAATAAAAGTTTTATATTTGTTATTTACATGTTTGTTCGATACTAATTCCTAAATATAACAATAAATGAACTATAAAAACCTCACCTGTAATATAAGAAACGACATTTAATGTAGAAGCATTAAATGTCGTTTCTTATATTACAGGTTACCTACATTATTAATTCTTATTTCCTAACTAACAAGTAATAGTTTTCACAATTGTTCTAACACGACCACAGATACAATAAATGCGGGCGACATTGCGGTTGCTACCGTAATGGCGGTAGTAGCGCAGTCTGGATTCTAATTAAAGAAATTTATATGTCGGAGATGGTATGTCTGTCTCTCGTTAGCATCAGGCATATTTTAATTACTGTGGGCGTACTATATGGGTAGTGTTGGTTTTAGCACTATAGAAAAACAGTTTGCAGTTAAAATCAGATTACAATTCACGAACAAATCAGTCACACTAGCGAACCACTGTAGGTACACATTTAACGATACGGAACGCGACAGTTTCTCAGCACATGTTGTTCGTACGATGTCCCATGTTTCGATGATCTCGAGAGCTCTGCTTACACCGTCCTTTGTAGCGGTCGCTCCCACCACGAACTCAGGCTAAACTCTGTCCAGCGCCACGAGATGGCGTTGACGTTCCGAATAGTCAAACGAATGACTCCGACACGGCCATCCTGCTATACACACGTCCTCGTGTGTTAATCTGTAAAGAAACATAACCGCAAAGTATCACATAGCTCGGTCACTCCTGACCACATTTGGTACAGGCAAAACACAATGAAAACTCGAACAAACTAACAATAGCAGAGTTCAGAGCATTACCCACTAGTTGATTCCCAAATCTCAAGATTACAATCAAAATAATCAACTAAGATGCATGTGTCTCATACTACGAGTATCTAGTAACCTCCAGTTACTCAACTCGTCAAATTCATTTGCGCATTCCCATCGAATCGCCAAGTCACTCCTGGACTTTATGGTTTCTCACGAAACTCCACACAACACACACAACTTAGTCTCTACTCTGTTTCATCAACAAAACTATTACTGGACTTTCTTCAAATTCGTTAGTAATACTCTGATCCAAACTATCATCGATAACAAAAGATTCCTCTAAGCCTTAGTAATAATTGGTCAGAAACTGTTGGAGACAAAACGTAGCACCGCCCGCCACTGCGACTACGGGAGCGGGGCAGCAGCGTGCGGGGTGCAGGGGACGTGGTGCCGAACGCCGATGGCCTGCACTGCCCGACACTTCAACAAAAACAACGGTCCGAGAGGCGCGCGTCCTTATGTTCAATATACGAACCATACCTATTGATACAGTCCGCTATTTTATTTATAACACCTCTGAGAATCACCAACATATGGTCCTTCGAGCCGGATCATTGTTGGCCAAAAATGCCTAATGAATCCCAGAAGCAGGACCTACCGGATCTCCAACCTTGTCTTCTTATAAATAATGACGTTAAGAAGAACGATGACGATAAACTATTTACAAAACTTATACCTAAATATTCACAATTTACACGTTTACAAAGAGTTATAGCCTACATACAAAGATTTATTTATAACTGTAAAAACAAAACGAACAGATTCTGCGATCATCTTTCTTGTGAGGAATTGCAAAATTCATTCAATTTTATAATGCACACCGCACAGTTAGAAATGTTCCCAAATGAATACCTTATCTTAAAATCAGGTCACGCATTACCAAAGAAAAATAAATTAATATCATTGACCCCATTTCTAGATTCAAATGATATCTTGAGAGTAGGCGGTAGACTTGATAATTCACCTTATAGCTATGACACCAAGCATCCAATATTATTATGTAGCAAACATCATATAACGAAAATCATATTTCATATGCATCACTTAAAGCTTTTACATGCGGGGCCTCAGTTATTGTTGTCCAGTATTCGTCAAACCTTTTGGCCTTTGGGAGGAAGGAATCTGTCTAAATCCATAACGAAAGGTTGCATAAAATGTTTCAGATTTAAAGCTAGCAATGTTCAGCCCATAATGGGACAGTTACCTGAATCCAGAACTACACTGGAATTCCCTTTTTTACATTGTTCGGTGGACTATGCAGGCCCAGTTAAGATAGCTAACCGTAAAGGTCGAGGTTGCCAACTGACAAAATCTTACTTGTCCATTTTTGTCTGTTTAGCTACAAAAGCCGTGCATTTGGAACTCGTTACAGACCTTACTAAAGAGGGATACATGGCCGCTCTGAATCGGTTTGTGGCTCGTCGAGGGAAGCCTCAAAGTATAACCTCCGACAATGGGACTAATTTTGTAGGTACATGTAACGAGTTACACCGTTTCCTACAAGAATCAAGTTCCCAAATTAGTTCTGAAGTCGCCCAAGAGGGTATAGACTTCCTCTTCATTCCGAGCTACACCCCCCATTTCAATGGTATGGCTGAATCTGCTGTCCGTTCCACTAAATTTCATCTTCGTAGGCTTCTCCAACTTACGCATTTTACTTATGAAGAAATGCACACTTGCCTGACTCAAGTGGAAGCCATCCTTAATTCACGTCCTATCACCGCCTTAAATTCCGATCCTACAGACTTCACACCTTTAACACCCGCTCACTTCCTAATAGGACGACCACTTGTGTCTGTTCCACATCCACAGCTGACAGAAAGAATAACAAGCCTTGAGCGATACAAGCGAATCGAGTTCGTCAAACAACATTTTTGGAAACGATTCTCCAACGAGTACGTCACCACTCTGCAGCAAAAGACGAAGTGGCCTACTGCGTCAAGCGAACTCAAATTGGGTTCCTTAGTCCTTATAAAGGATAAAGCATTGCCTCCTTTACGTTGGGCCCTGGGTCGTTGTGTGGCCGTTTTCCCAGGGGCTCAGGATCAAGTTGCTCGAGTCGCCGATATAAGGATCAAGGGAGGAACCATTATTCGAAGGGCGTTTAATAACATTTGTCCCCTTCCAGAACCTGCTTGTTGAATCAGCTGCCAGGCCTACCTACTTCAACCCGGGGAGTATGTTGGAGACAAAACGTAGCACCGCCCGCCACTGCGACTACGGGAGCGGGGCAGCAGCGTGCGGGGTGCAGGGGACGAGGTGCCGATCGCCGATGGCCTGCACTGCCCGACACTTCAACAAAAACAACGGTCCGAGAGGCGCGCGTCCTTATGTTCAATATACGAACCATACCTATTGATACAGTCCGCTATTTTATTTATAACACCTCTGAGAATCACCAACAGAAACTATATCAACTAACTCATAGATTACATACAACGCTCATGGCCTGGGTGCCGCAGCAGCTAGTGACACTCATGCCAACCATATCGTCATCACCTCAAGTGATACGACCAACACACATAACTCAGATAGAGTCTACAACTCCCAGGTCATTACAAGACCAACACAACAATAGTTTGCAGTTACGACTACAGACAAGTGCGTATAGTGCGACCTAATAACTCGGTGGAGAACCTCTTTTCATCGTCTTCTACGTTTAACTCGTTAGGAACATGATCAAAGGGAACACTACATACTTAGCGGCATCGTTTGTATGTGAGCGACTGAGCTTACTTGTGCGTACACCTAGAGTTGAAGGCTTTTTGAGTATTGATTCAACCCGAGTAATGTAAACAAACTTTGCTTTTCTAATCATAGCGTAATTCATCAACCAGAGCCATGTAAACACAATTTGATTATCTAATCATAGCGTAAATCATTAACCAGAGCCATGTAAACACATTTTGATTATCTAATCATAGCGTAAATCATCAACCAGAGCCATGTAAACACATTTTGATTATCTAATAATCATAGCGTGGAGAGGGGGCCCGTGGCTAAATAATAACTGCCGCACAGGTCGATCGGTCAGGTTAAGCTACTCTTGCCGCGGTTGGTCTGTGGATGGGTGACCATCTTTACATACCGAGACCCCTCCGTGTCTCGGAAAGCACGTTAAGCCGTTGGTCCCGGCTGTCATTCGTAGATCTTTGACAGTCGTTACGGGTAGTCAGAAGCCCGAAAGTCTGACAACCAGTCTTACCAAGGGGTATCGTATTACCCAGTAACTGGGTTGTGGAGGTCAGATAGGCAGTCGCTCCATATAAAATACAGGTATTCAGCTGCATCCGGTTAGACTGGAAGCCGACCCCAACATAGTTGGGAAAAGGCTAGGCAGATGATGAATAATCATAGCGTAAATCATCAACCAGAGTATTGTAAACAAATTTTGATTATCTAATCATAATCATTTTAAATTTAACTTAATCCTTTATCAAATTAATCATTTAAATCCAAAATTAAGTTAAGTAACAATTGTAGGAATGCATGAGTGACCAAGTACCAATGTCATATCAACCTGCCATTAGCAGTTATCGTTAAGTTATCACAAAACAATAACACAAAGTGTGAATCAGATTCGTGGCCTGTGGCTTTTCACTAAGCCCTCACACACTATTGCATTCCCTTGAACGCCGAGTCCCACGGACTCTGTGGTCTCTGCAAGACCCGATCTCCGCCAGAGTCACCCGCGCACCGCGCATCCACGGATTACATAAAGTAAATACCGACTTCTAACGGACTACGGCTACGAAATGGCTACTGGTACGGTCCGACCAGCCGAACTAAGATTCACCACTATCACTCAACTCAAACTCTTCTACTTCAAGCGGTACTTGGCACTCAGGCACTCTCTTTAACCTATCATGAGCATACTTGTAAGGTTAGATTTTAAAGTTTTTAACGTATAGCGATCACCCGCCAAAACTTCTGCTTCCATAAACGGACCTCTGAACTTCTGATCTAACTTAGTCTTATAATCTGATTTCACTTTTCGTTTTCTAATAATACGAAATCGTCAACCGAACATTTTGTTAGAGCTGCCTTTGTTCCATCAAATCTAACTTTCTGCTGTTGACCGTTTAAACCTGAATTTATTACAAGAGCTAAGCTAAGCTAAGCAACAAAAACTCTGTAGCCGACATGTTAATCGAAAAGTCTAGGTTCAATATTTCACGTACTATCATAATATTACTTTGCAAGTAAATGTCGGGTAGAAATGTAATAAAATCTCAAGTTGTTGCTCGCTAATCACAACACTAAATATGATTTGTTCTGTGCTGAATACACGCGTTTGACCAATACTAGTCAACGCAACAACGTTATTAACCCGTTTGCCACTTAATTTGGCCGCACAACTCGCCTTAACTAACGAGCATTCAGCACCAGAATCGTAAACAAAACAATACAGCTCACCTTTAATTTCCAATATGTCTGTCGGTAATTGTACGACGTCCACTCGCCGTTCACGACTTCCAGCACGTTGTCCACCATCCGCTTGGCTTGGCTGCCACTGCTCGTGCACCCGGCTGCGATATGTCCTGGTTTCCCTCACTTGCAGCACACGAAAGGCTCCGCTCAGATTCTTAAAGTCACTCCATGTCGTTCCTTGGTATGCTATTTGCAATAGTCACGTTGATGCTGCTCCTTTGTACGTCTTATTGATGGTCACAACAAGTTGAAAGGTGGTCAACTAGCGATGAATTTTCGGCTAAACAAATCAGCTGTTGTGCACTGTTATGTTATGTTACTTTTGCACACGAAGGTTCATACGCACTATGCGGGTAGCCGCATTACAGCTAGCCGCGCGGCTGACCGCAGGATGCGGTTGCGAATGCGGCCAGCCGGATCGCGGGCAGCCGCATTCGCAACCGCAACGTGCGGTTGAAGAACCGTTGCGAATTGCGGTCATGTCGAGTCTCTTTGTTTTAATATTCTATCAGAATACTCTGATAATTTGGTGTTCCAAATTGCTGGCCGACTCTGGATTTCGATGATAAATTTTTCGGTATCGAATTCCATTTTACCAGACGTACCACGTGCACACACTCACTCAATGACGGGCAGGCGCAGACTGAACCGCACAGTGCGTATAGCAGCCGTCCGGCTGGCCGTCACTCGGGCCGCAGCCCTCCGAGCGACCGGAGCGGTCTGCAGGTAGCCGCATCGCAGTGCGCATAGAAATGAATATTACGTACATAATTGTGCTTGCGGTCAGCCGGACGGCTAGCCGCAATGCGGCTACCCGCATAGTGCGTATGAACCCTTAGGCCTATAACGCACTAGCGGCCTGCCGCGATGCGGTATGCCGATGCGGCAGGCCGCAGTATATACGGTCAGCCGTAACGGCACGCCGTATTCCGGCTAACCGTATGGTCTTGGCTCACTGCGGTCTGCCGCAATCGTCAGTGCTTCTAGAAATATTGCACATGATGGACGTTGAGGAAGTTGCGGCAGTCATTTATTTATATCATCGTAGAAAATATCGTCAAAAAAATAAACATAGATTTTGGATACATCCTCTATTGGTGACACGACATGACGGCAAAGAGTTTAATATTTTTATTTCAAACCTAAAGAAATTTGAAGATAAGTTCTTTGGATACACTAGGATGTCAGTAAAATCGTATGAAGAATTATTAACAAAACTATATTTAAATATTCGTGGCCAGGATACACGATTTCGGATGTCTATATCCCCGGAAGAAAAGCTCATTATAACCATCAGGTAAGAAAACAATATATTAAGTTGAATCACATTTATTTAAGGCACATAGAAATAGAATCACATTAACAAAAAATCTACGGTGAATTAAACAATTCAGACATCAACGAAGCGTCGTCTTGGCTAGCAGATTCCTGAGTTGCCTCTTCAGTTGTATCCATTGAGTGCGTGGATGTACCTGGTAGATTTTGACGGTGTTGGTAACCTGTAGTTGTGGGTTCTCTATTATTGAGTCTACTCTCATACCCTCGGTCAGTGTAGTCACTATCAAGTGTTTGATATCCTCTTCCAGCATATTCACTTTCATACATATGGTTTCGATACCCTCGATCAAATTGCGTATTAGGATAACTATAATGAAATGATGGTTGTTGAGCATTTCTAATAGCTCTTATGATTTCACATCTCGCTTCCAATTTATTGGATTCTGGAATTTTTTTGAACTCCCTTAAAAGGGATAACAAAAACAACTTGTCTTCGTCATTTTCCATTTCTTTTTTATACTCCAAGTTTTTGTTCAATACTGATACCAATTGTTGTCCAATAACGTCTTCATTATTACTTTTTTTCTTTTTTTTCTGATTAGCTACATTCTGTGATGTTTCATATGGGCCATCATGGTCTTGGGAAAGATTGTTGGCAATGTCTGACTCTGTCTCATTTACCATAGTAGAGTCCTTTAAGAATAATAAAATATTATAATAGGTATATGGGCTTTTATGTTTGGCACCTGAACCGCTTTTCATGTTTTTCATATTTTTCGAAGCTTTTACAAAACTATCTTTAATATTCCGCCATTTTTTCATAAGTACTTTACCTGTAACAATAACCATTTAAATTAATAATAAATAATTATGTTTTTAGATATTTGGCAACCGGATGTACATTCGCTGAACTACATTACACATTTCGAATTGGTGCGAGTACAATAGCTGAATTTGTTCGTGAAGTATGTTCGGCAATATGGTTACTGTTAAAAGAATCTTGTTTACCGAAGCCATCTCAACAAGGATGGCTAGATATTGCAAAGGGTTTCTCTAAAAGAGCTAATTTTCCGAATTGCATTGGGGCTATAGATGGGAAACACATACGGGTAATAAAGCCGTGCCATAGTGGATCCATGTACTACAATTATAAGCAGTTCTTTTCCATTATACTGATGGCTATATGCGACAGCAACTACAAATTCATAACAATAGATGTCGGTGCTTGTGGCAAATTTGGAGACTCAGCAGTTTATCAACACTCTAACTTTTACAAAAAAATGATAGCAGGAGAACTTGAGATACCAGAATCAACACCCATATCACAAGTAAATACTATTCCAATGCCATATGTTTTAGTAGGCGATGAAGCCTTTCCCTTATCCACGAACTTAATGCGACCTTATGCAAAACCAAAAAATACTAATTTAAACACTACTAAGAGAATATATAATTATCGGCATTGTAGAGCACGGCGATATGTCGAATGTTCGTTTGGAATACTGAGCAATAAGTGGCGTATATTCCATAGACCTTTAAATGTGGATATTAGTTTGGCTACTGATATCATCAAAGCATGTTGCATTTTGCATAACTACGTTCGAGACAGAGACGGTTATAACTATGAAGATACTTTAACATGTTACATGCCGCCTGATGTACCAGAAACTCAGAGAACATATAATCGAATAGGTAATAATATCGCTGAAAGAATTCGTGACTCTTTCGCTCAGTATTTTGAACATGAAGGTAAATTGGAATGGCAAGATAAATATATATAAGTAAATATAATGGCATTAATCCGCAAAATCGCAGGAAATTGGGAATAAAAAGTAGGTATGATGATTGTAACATTGTAACCATGATTAATAAATAACGTAACTTACCGAGTTCTTTCTTTTCTTCCGATGTATCATCTTCCTTTGCATATATATTAATCATTTCCTCCCAACATTTTAACTTTTTATTTCTGTCTGCATAATCAGCGCATTTGCTATCCCATATTGCGGGGCGTTCTTTTATTTCTAAAATGAACTTTTCTGTATCAAAATCCATGACGCGCACGAGTAGTGTCTAGCGCGTGAAACAAGCGACGACGGACTGGCGGGCGGGACGCGGCGTTTGCGACTACCGCGCCGAGTGCGTGGTGGGGATGCGGCGCGCCGCATCATTCAACCGGCGCGGCTCGTCGCAGCTCCGGAACAACCGGAGCGGTTGACGGCTGGCCGCAAATCAGTGCGTCGTTATCGTGCGGTTTCATGTACTAATCGATGTGCGGCCTACCGCAACGGCACGCCGCATGGCGGCCAACCGCTAGTGCGTTATAGGCCTTAGATTGTGTGTTCTAAACACGGTTAGAGACAGTCTTTTTTTTTTTTTTTTTTCTAACATGGCGGTAGGCGCAACAGTCGCGTCATTCGGCAAAGGTATTTCTGCATACAGCCTACGCCCAAAACAACAATGGTACATGTTGATCGCGCATCCGTATCAGCTTTTTCTAGGTCGAACTTGGACAGATCCACACGATTATTTAATTAGCGTTCGCATGCTTGCACTTTGTTTTTCAAATGTCAACGGTCACTTTCACTTTAAGCGTTCTCATTTTGTGCACAAACCAACACGAATCCCACTTCTGATATCGGAGATGGTATGTCTGTCTCTCGTTAGCATCAGGCATATTTTAATTACTGTGGGCGTACTATATGGGTAGTGTTGGTTTTAGCACTATAGAAAAACAGTTTGCAGTTCAAATCAGATTACAATTCACGAACAAATCAGTCACACTAGCGAATCACTGTAGGTACACATTTAACGATACGGAACGCGACAGTTTCTCAGCACATGTTGTTCGTACGATGTCCCATGTTTCGATGATCTCGAGAGCTCTGCTTACACCGTCCTTTGTAGCGGTCGCTCCCACCACGAACTCAGGCTAGACTCTGTCCAGCGCCACGAGATGGCGCTGACGTTCCGAATAGTCAAACGAATGACTCCGACATATATATTTTCTTTACATCACCCCCCCTGGGAAAGCTAATAATAACTAAATATTATAAAAGTCTATTATGTAGTAAAAACATATTGCACTTTTCTATACTTCTTAGTCTTCTTCGTCAAGTGTTGGTGCTGGAGCCAATTTCGAGGTGTGGAAAAAGTTTGACTCTGGTTTTTTATGGCCAGTGTTGATCCTGTAAATAATAATAATAATAATATCCCTGGACATTTCACACAGCGCCATCTAGTCCCAAGCTAAGCAACCTAATGCTTGTGTTATGGTAACAAGATGGCTGATAAACTACTTATATATATTTTTTTTTTTTTGTAAATACATACATATTATAGTTAGAAAAACACCCAGACTCGGAACAAATACATATAGGTCATACAAATATTTGTTCCGTGCGGGAATCGAACCCGCGACACGCAGCGCAGCAGTCAATCGCTTAACCACTGCGCCAACCGTGCCGTCACAAATGGTGTTTGACTTTTTTTCCACGATTCTGTATGGTCCGATTCTTAATTCGTCCAGCTTTTTTCTATTCAGCTTGTTGCCATTGTCTACAAACACCATATCACCCACTTTGAAGTCGAACTGTTTACGATTTTTATCATAAAGTGTCTTGTTGTAATTGTGTGACTAAAGTGTATTTGCTAGAGCTTTTTTTCTGTCTTGAATCCAATCGGTCTCTGTCTTCTTTGCCTCTCTGCTGTCTTTTTTCCAAATATTTTTTGAATTCCTTAGAATTAATACCTGGGTATTGATCTGAGAGAATCATGCCAATATTATCAGTTTCTGCGGTGTTCTTTATTAATTTTAAAAAATCATTTGCATTTTGTGTTTTAGATGTCAAAATAAATGCGTACCTCGTGCAATGATCTGATAGCAGGTGCAAATACTTTTTTGTGGACCGGGAACCTCCAAAACCTCCAATTGTATCTATAGAACATATCTCAAAAGTGTCTCAAAAAGTGGCCGGGCCCAAGTGTGACATCATTCCAAATTTGTTTTGTTTTTTAAACATACTCTACAATTTTTACAGGTTTTTTTATATTATTTGTTAAGTTTTCTGCTGTATACAATGAACTTATTGTTTTTTGCATTTGATTTATTCCTAAATGACCTTGGTCTGTATGTATTCTTTTAATGAATTCTATGGCTAAATTGTTCCGAGAGGATGATCATATTCTTTTTCTTGAATTTTTTGTAATAAACATTGTGATCTGATTTTAGTTTTTCTTTTCTGCTTTGTATATATTCATTTAGTTTTTTTTTTTATTGACAATGGGCTCACTCTTGACCTCAATCCAGCCCATAGGCAGTTGATTGTTCTTGATCTTCTAAGATATCTTTTAGTTTTATTAAAGTTTTATTAACTTTTAATTGTTCCTCCAAATTTTCATTGGCATCTAAAACTGGATTCCTGCTCAGGCAATCAGCTTCCGAGTTGTATCGTCCGGGAGAATATTTTATTTCACAAGCATGTTTCTCAAGCATCGACTGATGCACTTTTGACGAAAAACGGGCGGTTCTTTGTAAAATAGTAATATAATAATAATAATACCTTCCTACCTAAATTGTACTTTCTCTCGGTTTCTAGTCACAGTTTCTTTTTTCCCAGCTTCGTCACGGAGGAAAAACTGGTGTATTTTTTTCTGAAGTAGCATAGGCCGTTGCGTTGTTTTTTTTTTAACGTACTGTCTGTTTATTCCGCGAGATAACTTTTATCTGAAGAATATATTAGATGTTTTGACAGTTTTTGTATAAAAAAATAAGTCAGTCAGTTAACTTCTATTATGAGAAATAAATATGGCGGTTATTCCTCAGATAGAAGTTAACTGATTGAAACAGTGGTCCTTAATTATGTATAATTATATATTTTTAGCAATTGCTTGTAAATATGCTAGTTTAGAAGTATACTCATCTTTTTTACTAAAAATTTTTTCAATTCTTTTGGTTTTGTCCGTGTATTTTTTCTTTTTTTTTTTAGTATAAGTGATGTTCCGACATCCAGTTTATCTATTACAATGGTTTGATGTTTTATTTCATGAACGATCTTTTTTGCCAAAAAAATAAAATCCAGGATGGTGTTTTCCCACAAAATGTGCAAATCTATTGTGCCATGCCTCTGCATGATTTTGTGTCCTAGGTATATTTTCCTTTTCTAGTAGATACGTACTCCAGACTTTGGGTGGAAATGGTGGTGGTGAACTTGTAGTGCCCCATACATAATTCTGATCAAACCAATTTGTTTCTGTAACAATTAAATAATATTGTTGGTTAAAAATTTAATATGCTGTGCAACAAAAGTTAGTGACAGAACCGAATTGCTGCAAAACCGACTCCACGTAGTCTTGTTTGTCCTACCCCTAGAGTGTAATTTAAAATCGCGTAGGCGCGTGGGGCCGCCGGAGGCCCGCAGCGCCGGAGCCGTGACAGAAACCCTGCCTGCTGCATGTTGCATGCTCGCTTGAATGCTGCATGCTGCATGCTTGCTTGCATGCTGCATGCTTGCTTGTTTGCTGCATGCTTGCTTGCATGCTGCATGCTTGCTTGTTTGCTGCATGCTTGCTTGCATGCTGTATGCTTGCTGGCTTCATGCTTCCTACGGCGAAAATTACAAAAAATTTGGCACAATACATCCCAAGAATTTCTTTTTAAAACTTTGTTCGAATATTCGGGCAGCAAAGAATTCCATGTTACTGGACGATTGTTTTTTCCGTCATAAAGCGGTCGGTGTCAAAAGGTCCCATTTTAAACCAAAATACACGCGCAGCACACAATAATATATTATTGCGACTGCGGCGCGGGCGGTGCGGTGGCGTGAGCGCGCGCCCCTCCTCCGACCCCTTGTACACGCTTCAAACGAGTTTCGAACGCGCTTCACACGCACGTATGTATCGCGTTTTACGCGCGTTTGATTCTATAAAAACGCAAAAATCGGCATCTATGGCGCAGAAAACGCGTGTTCCTGAAACGCACGTCGTCTGCGCGTTTAAAATACGCCGTGTGCTAGGGGCCTTAGATCTCGCAGATGGAATCGGTTTATGAAAGGAATTCACGGCCTTTTCCGTAGTCCTTGGTGAAATAAAAACAGCTGCCACTCCACCGTTATCTTTGACCAAGGAATTCAGCTATTTCTCGTGGGATAAATAAATAAAACAAAAATTTATTTAGATCCTTTTTACAAAGTAATACACTTCTGGACATATCTATTGGCCCACCTTGTATTTTCAGTTTCGTTTGGTCCTAGCTAAAATTTTATATTAGGTCGAGCAAAAAGTTTTTATGCAGTTTTGAACCTGGCACATTCACAATTTCATTCAATAGTCTTTTTTCGAATTTCGAACACAGAATTTAAAGAAACAAAAGACAATTTGGAGCCTGTTTGTTGATATCAAACAATCGAATACTAAGAAAACTTGGTTTTATTGGTTTACTTGGATTTAATTCTTGAAAAAGTGATTGATATCTTTGGTTTTGCAACAAACATTACTTATTCTTAACATTAAGGTGAGGTTCTATCAATAATCTATGGATACTTCACCTGAAGTCGCCGCCCAAGCTGTGGCACTTATTCAGGCCGGACACAGCCAAAGAAACGTGAGTGCTCAACTTAATTTAAGTCGATCTGCGGTCCGAAATGTTTATCGGAGGTACCTAGAGACTGGCGGCTTTGTTCGTCGCCAAGGAAGGCCACGATCTCGGGTCACAACTGAAAGGCAGGATCGATTCATCGTGACGACCAGCTTGAGAAATCGTCACCTTACCTCCATTGAGATACAAAACCAACGCGTCGCGACTTCCACGGAGTATCTGTGAGCGCTCGAACTGTTCGGAGAAGGTTAAAAGAACGCGATATGGTACCACACAAGCCAGCTAATGGGCCCAAACTAACGCGAGCCCACCGAACAGCGCGCCTTCATTTCGCACGCAGTCATTTAAATTGGACACGGCAAGATTGGAGCTGTGTACTCTTTTCTGATGAGTCTAAAATTGTGTTACATGGCAATGATGGAAGGAAGAAGGTCTACCGACGTAAGGGAGAGCGTTTCGCACAATGCTGCTTTGAAGAGAGGGTTGCTTATGGCGGTGGCTCATGGACTGTCTGGGGCAGTATATCCGCGAGCGGCAAAACTCAACTTGAGGTTGTTACAGGACCACGGCTGCCAACATTTAATGCTGAAAGGTACATTCGTGAGTGCTTAGAACCTCACGTGATACCATACGCGGACTATGTGGGCCCAAATTTCCTTTTTATGCATGATAATGCAAGAGCCCATGCGGCCGGCATCGTCAGGGAATATCTTCGGGATGTGAACATCACAGTTATGGACTGGCCAGCCAGAAGCCCAGACATGAACCCCATTGAGCACATGTGGGACGAGCTAAAAAGACGTGTTAGGGCTCGTCAGCCAGTTGCCCAGACGATGCAGGAGTTGAAAACTGCCATAGAAGAGGAATGGGAGATGATCCCTCAAAATTTCATAGAGCGGTTGATAAACTCTATGCCTAATCGTATGCGAGCTGTGGTAGATGCCCATGGAGGCAACACGCGTTATTAAATTAAACCTTTATTTGATAAAACATGTTTTTTATTCAAAAATCAATTGCCTTTAACAAGGCGCATATCCGACTTGTTAGGCGTAGCTCCATGTCGTATGGTATTCTGAATTCAAATTTAAAACAATACGATCGAAAAATATGGTAAAATGTATCAGGTTTAAAACTGCATCAACAGTTTTTGTTCAATCTAGCGATCATATTTCGGTAGGGGCCATCGAAACCTAAACTTTAAGGTGGGTCAATAGATGTGTCCAGAAGTGTACATTTACAAACTTATAAATACTTAGTGGTACAGTCAACAGCAAAAGTAGATGATCAAAATCAGAAATTCAATACTAATGAACGGAGTTCGCGTCAGAACTGTGTGCCGTCTAAATGATTCAAAAGTATGTGATTTTAAATTATACCAAACATTTGCCACTAGTACAGCTGCCATATAGCTGCAAACTCCGTTCATTGTATTGAATTTCTGATTTTGATCATCTACTTTTGCTGTTGACTGTACCAAGACAGTTCTTGAAAGATTGGCTTAAATGCTAATATAAAAGCTATGTAGTTTAATTTACACGTTTTTAATTACCTATGAAAGTTACGTTGGAACTGACATTATAAATTGTGGCGACCTGCCTGAGCTAGGTTAATAAAAACCTGTGTTTAAGGCCATCCCCATACTAAGCAATCTGCTGATTATTTGTCCATAGTTAGTTAATTTTTAAAATAATAATATCCTACTTATAGTAGGTACTAAATATAAATTTAAAAAATACCAATTTAATAACTACATCATTATTGAAGTACTTCTAGAAGTATTTCTGTGTCTGTGTAATAGATATGAGCGCCGATGTCCAATCTTCTGGCGCCGGGCGGGCCGATTTTTTTAAGTCGGCGGCGGCGGCGTCGGCGGCGTGACCTTCATTTAACTACCTTAATTGAAATAAAACAATTATTTACGTAAAATTAAGATTTTATTATAATTTTTGACGTGACAAATGAATTGACAACATAATTTTTAAAAGAGAAAACAAAATTAAAATTAAAACAGTCTCATATTCCGCAATTTAGCTGTTAATCAATAGGAAATTAGGAACTTAAACCACGCTTTAATTACGTTATTAATATAAAATAATTAAATAATGAACAACGACAATATAAAATTTGTAAATCGCATTCCGTCTTAAAAGCCTTGTGACTAAGATCTATTGTTTCGGACCGGCGTGCACACGAACTGTAAAAGCTGGTCTGATACTGATTTGAACTTGGAGTCCTCTGTCACTAACTGCCTCATTTCCGCACTGGCACTCGGGACATTTTTTAATTATCGCGTTCAAATCTTCAGCAAGAGCCATGCGTTGTAGCAGCAATCCGTGCGTGATTGTGCCTTACATACCTGTGGATTTTTTAATTTTTTGTTTTTCTCTCCTCAGAGAAGCTAATAAACTTGTGATTTTTTTCTTACAAGTTTCCACTTCAGTTTCTAGTAATGAAGCCAAATCGACCCACGCGTCTTGCTTTTTTATTTTATTATAATGTTGTGTATGAGAGGGGTCCCATAAAATAGTCATTTCTTTATATTTTTCAATGAACAACAGAGTTTTATCCTGGTCCCATTCCATCATCAACGCTCGTCAATAACACTTCGCAACTGTGATACCCGATTGACACATGCGCTCGCGACGACGCTTGGGGTTGTAATGACCTATAATTAAGGCGTAACGTAACACTCAAAGGGATTCGCTACAATACCGACAACCGGGTGGAGCACGCGCGAGCCGGCTGTAGGTGGCCTTTTACGTTACATTTCTTGCATGTATAGCTTGCAAACCGACACGAGATGTTTTGTGGTTCTTGTAGTCGCAAACTAAACACTTGTCAATGTGAACATTCGATTCCTTTGAGTTGGTTTCGATTTTGAACAACGGCTCACTCGACGGCGGCACCTGTACCGCTGCCAACGACGATGCTGCTGCTCCCTTGCGTGCGCTATGCACGCTCTCCGCCAACTCCACTACTTTAGCCAGTGTGGTTTCTTGAAGTTCACGCGCGAAAAGCTTATCTTTCTCCGGTCCCGGCCGCATACCCATAACAAATCGGTCGCGCAGCGTCTCTTCTACCTTCAGAAATCCGCAATGCCTGGTCAGACCGCGAAGCCTAGCAGCCCACTGCGATAATATTTCTTCCAGACCTTGAGTAGCGGCATAAAAATTATACCACTCGCCAAAACCAACTTTTTTTGGCGTGAAGTGATTATCCAGAGAATGAGAATATCTTCGAAAGGCACTTGCGAAATTTCCTTTGGCAAAGCCAAATCAGCTGCAAGCTTGTATGTGCCGTCGGCGAGTGCACTCAGCAATATTGCTCGTCGTTTCACATCTATTGGGTCCTTCACACTGTCTACATCGTTTGCAATGTACAGTCACGAGCACCAATATGTCAACACTTGGCAATTTTCAATTTCGATTTTTTCGTGAAATAACGAATGCAACGTTGAAATACGACACATTACATACACTTATGGGTTCGAAAATGCTATGTTCGTAACAACATTAAATTTAATTAAAAAATAAAGGAGTAAATCGTTTTTGAATAAAGCCGAGTGTATACATACTTTTGCTCGTGACTGTACCATTGCAAAATCCGCTGCTTATAATTTTCCCATGTCTGGTTGACATGGTCAAAGCTTGACAAAATACCGAAGTGAGCTTTTTTTTTGTTGTTGTTCCTCGTTGCCAATGATAAGTATGCGGATATTGCAGAGGGCGAAGGCCTAGGACTTAGGAAGGAGAAATGAACTGTGACAAAATTGACAAGGAACCGTCATGATGTTAATTTTTTTAAACAGTTGCCTTGTGATTCGCGTCTGCTGAGATTGTAGATGGCTCTGACAGCCCTCTTTTGCAGAATGAAGATAGAATCAATATCTGCAGCCCGTCCCCACAGCAAAATACCGTAAGACATGATGATATGGAAGTAACTAAAATAGACCAGTCTTGCGGTATCCACGTCTGTTAATTCACGGATTTTCCAGACAGCGTAAGCGGCTGAACTTAGCCGCCCTGCAAGTGATGTTAGGTGAGGACCCCACTGCAGCTTTGAGTCAAGCGTGATCCCCAAGAAAACCGTACTTTCGACGAATTCAAGTATCTCCCTATTCAATACAACGTGACATTCACTACTTCTAACATTCGGTAAAGCGAATCTAATGCATTTAGTTTTTTTCTCATTTAATACTAAATTATTTACAGTAAACCAATTATGGACCATAAGCATAGCATTATTTACGTCGTCAAGCTCCTGTGCACGCCTGTCTACTTTAAAAATCAGTGATGTGTCATCAGCAAATAACACCATTTGTGGTTGGGTTATTAGTAAATGAGGTAAATCATTTATATATACTAAAAATAGGAACGGCCCCAATATTGAGCCCTGCGGCACACCCATTTAATAAGGAATGTAATGAAGGTCCAGCAAGATTTGGTTTACCTGTGCTATTTGTTTGATAATAACAATTTTACTGAGTTCTTCACATATTAACTGTGCCGTTAAATTAGCCAGGCCAGCGATACCAGCACCTAATTGGTTTTGCATTTTTTCTAGGCGTTTATCTCTATTTTTTGTTGGTTCATTGAGAATTGATGTAACTTGGCATTTAGCTTTGGTGCTTTAGCCAGCTGAAAGTTTCCTGGTATCAGCGTTTTAGTCAACAGGTCTTCCTTTTGATCCTTTGTTAGGCCTTCGAGTAGTATTTTACCCCAACGTTCAGAGATCTCCGCAGGAATGTTTTTCTTCTGACGATTTTTCCGGGGAAGAGATATCCGGAATAATTGAGCCGGTTGTAGTCGCAGGTACCTCGGCCACTGATACGGGCATACACTGCTCAGTACTGCTGCCCTGATTGCTGGCGACGCCACTGTCCATGCCTTTGTCCGACTCCACTTGAGAATCACTCTCCTCTGCGGAGTGACCTTCTTGCTCATGCTCAGAATTCCCTTCTTGTTCACTATTGTATCTGTCTTCTTGTATTTCAATAAAATCCTCTACCTCGCTGTCGTTTTCATCTTCATAGTTAGAATCCGAATTTTCTTCTTCCAGCATCAGTCTAATTCGATTTTCATCCATCTTGAAACAAAATATAACCTAAAAATAATAAGTAAGGTTTAATCTATACCGTATGATACAAAAAACTATAAATAACAAACTAATACTATAAGAATAATAAAAGTTATTACTTACTCGAAAAGTTGATCCTATACCCGTGTCGGTCCCACGGACCAATTGGCGCCAAAAACAGCCATACGTGCTACTCGCACGAATGCACTTTGCACACTGAAATGAATGTAGCAACGAATCGGGCAGCTAGCAGAAAGAACAAAATGGCGGCATTGATGATCTAAGAAAAAACCACGAAAGATTATTTTGTCGGTGTCACAGACCAATGCGCGGGTATAGGAAGGTTAAGCCATTAATATTATATATTTATGCAAGAATAAAAGATATCTACCAACAAGTATAAAAAATTGCCAAAAGTAAGTAAGTAATAAAAAGTCGACATTATTTCTTCTATAAACTAACAGCTTATAAACTGCAACATCAACGCGCTAAATTTTTTGCTTCGATATGCTGTTAGTAGGCCTCTTCTTCTACATTACCTGCCTTATAAGAGAAACAGAAATCACAAGCGTCTTTTTTTGGTTGGTATAGCCCTATATTCTCCTCTTCAAAGAGCTTTCCTGAGTTCGTGACGCGGCCGGCAAGGAGTTTGATGCTGTACAGTATTCTACGTACATTCTGTAGAGCTCAGATTTAGATTGAATGATAGGTTCTAGATATTGTTTTGCGCTAGATTGACGACAGTAATGTGATGGTAACTTAGGTAAACTTTTCAGGTAATTTATAACGGAATGTCTTTTAGTCTGATTGCTTAGCGAAATATTTGAATTTTCGGTATTAAGCTGTCTTTGATTTCTATCTCCTAGCCAATAGCAGACAGTCCATTCCTTGATGCCAGATGTAGAGAGAAATGTGTTAAGACAAACTCTTTTTTTTATGCCATTTACATGCAGGTTATACTCCTTACTATGGAGACGCCGAGATACTTTCCGATGTTTTCCTCTGAGTTGACTTTATATCCGTCACAGAACATACAAATATCTTCTTCTCTTTCCATGATCTAGACCAAAAATATTCAAATATTTACTGTCTCTCTTCTTCACTGATTTGCGCGCAAAACAGGGTTTTGCTGCGCAGACATAATGGCGAATTACATTTAGGTCCTAAAATCCTTTTAGGTTTTGGAGCATTTTGGACGTACCTACTTTGAATCATTTTTTTTATAGCCTATGTATTCTTTTCTAACATCCTATTTTTTTGGTTTTTAATTTTCTTCCGGCTCAATATACCTCTCTGGAAACCAATTGACATCAAGGTTATCTAAAGGCTGCACGTTTGTGATATCCGAAAGGGGAACATAAGATGGGTCTGCCACAGAGTCGTCGGATCCAAAATCTAAACTTTCATATGGCAGAGCAATGTCGATATTTTGATCTACCGTAGGTGTAGCGCTGACAATAGTATTTTCCATCGCAGTTTCGAGATAGTGGCAATCATTAATCATAATATGTAATATTGAAACCGGTTCAGAACCCTGCCTGTGAGTAACCTTGGATCCACATAACATATTAAACTCTAGGGAGAAGAATAACGACTTCGTTCAAAAAAAGTAAAGACAGTTTTGCTGCGCGCCATCTAGTGGCACCCCAGAACAACTGTTACTACAGGACGCGAATAGAGCGGGAAATTTGAAATATTTTAAAGTAAACTGAATTTTTCTTCCTAGTTGTGCAATAGGAATGCTTAATCATCTCAAATTAGCATTAATGACCTACGTAATATATTATGCTAATTTGACAAAACTTTTCATTTCTATTGCACAACCAGAAAGAAAAATGTAACTTCGTTCATTTCCTACTTTGCTTTACTAAACATTAACAAAAGAAACTCAGGGATTCATTATATTAATTTTCTTTATTTGTAAGTAACAAAACATATTTTATTTGTGCTTTAAAATGTCCATTTTTAGGGTTCCGTAGTCAACAAGGAACCCTTATAGTTTCGCCATGTCGTCTGTCTGTCTGTCCGCTCAAAAACTATTGGTACTAGAAAGTTGTAATTTGGCATGAGTATACACGATAATAACGTAAAAAAAAAACGATTATTTAGGGTACTTCCCCTACATCTAAAGTGGGGATGATAATTTTTTTTTCGTCCTTCCCATAATAATAATAATACAGTATGTTAAATAACAGCGGGCGTTCCCTTAAACTCGTTAATCTATATCATCAACAGATAAAAATAAAAATATCAGCATAGAAAAATAAGCATAAAATAATCCGAATTAAAAAAAAATATTAATTGACAATAAATTCGAAACCTCGTGTTTATAATCATAATAGTAGCGCGGAATAGTACCTAGCGTAGTAGCATTGCCCAAAGCGGCAACGTCGCAATACGCACGATGTCGAGCGTCTCGCGAATACTCACGAAGCCGAGCGAACCGGCGCGGGCGGCCGCCGCGCGTCGCGTTGAATGGCGAGCGGCGACTTGAAAGACACGTCGTCGTCGCGTTGTTATCAGTAAAATAAAACATTTATGTATGTTTAGTTTTAGCAATAACATTTAACAACACTTCTCAAATGTCCCGCTGACAAAGGAACGCGTCCGTGCGAAGTAAATAAAAAAAAAACATAAATTCATGTACCTACCTATCTAAGCCACGTTTCAATAACATTCAAATTAAAATACAGAGTATTAGACAGTTATTCTGCACGTAGCGGCCGAGTAATGAACGCGGGGTGGTGGCAGCCTCTCTTTATACTATGCTTCTGCCGACACGTCGCGGTCGTCGCGGGCTCGTGGCCGCAACATAAACAGAATACGAGTACAGAAGGTCCAGTCACGGAACAAGTACAAGAATTGGTTTTACCTAGCCACTCAGACCTGTCGCGGTGTGCGGTTAAGTTTGGAGAAAGTTTCATTTATTTGAATCACAGTTTAGGCTAGGATTTAAATGATAATGACGGTATTACACGTTAGTAAGTGATTTTTTTCTCCAATACAGAAATTTAAAAACTTTTACTTTATGCAGTTGCCTTCGTAATACCTAAGTACTTGCGTTTATTCATAGCAATAGTGTAACGTCACAGTAGTAACACGTTCGTTGAACGGGGTACTCCCTGAGTATAAAAGCAGTTTTAGGAAAGAGTGGGCCTTCTGAACTTATTAATTTTGTGGCACAGTAGTTTAGTGTTATTTTTTATTTTAATGTTTTCGAAATGTTTTAGGTATTATGATACATTTAAATAATGTTAAAAACTTACCTAGATTTTGAATTGCTCAATATGCTGACCTCCTCTGTCTACACATTGTTGCAATCGCCGACGGTTATTTTGGTGCACTCGTCGCATTAAAAGCGGGTCCTCGCGTATGCGGTTCCTGATAACACGGAATGCTGTGCGTATTCGCATTTCCATCTCCTCCCGCGAGCGGCTTTCTTTTTTATAAACGAGTTGTTTGACCCAACCCCAAAAAAAGAAGTCAAGTGGCGTTAAATCAGGTGACCGTGGTGGCCACGCCTCGGGACCGTATCTCCCGATCCAGCGGCTATCAAACAACTCGTTTAACCGCGACCGCACTTCTGTTGAAATGTGAGGGGGTGCTCCGTCGTGTTGAAACCAGACATTTCGGAGCTCGGCTAGCGGCAATCTGTAGAGGTAGCGCGCGACGGTGCCGTTAAGAAGAGCCAGATACCTCTCACGGTTTAGAGTCCCTGGGATGAAGACAGGTCCTATTATTTTGTTTCCCTTTATCCCAGCCCACACATTCAGTGACCACCGTATTTGATGTCCTAACGGCCGAGTGGCACGCGGATTATGACCTCTTTCTGCCCAGTGATGGCATACACGCCGATTCCACATGCCATTGCGCGTAAGGCTTTCGTCTGACCATATGACGTTTTCGATGAAGTGGGTGTCCTCCGCGCATCGCTGCAGTGCCCACTGGCAATAAGTTAACCGGCGCTCGAAGTCAGCTGGACCAAGCAGACCTTGTACTTTTTGAAGTGAGTACGCATGCTGCTTGTTTTTCTTTAAAAGGAGGATGGCGAGATTGTATGTACAGTAGCGGTCCAAAGCGGCGCGCCAGTTTCACGAAGCAATAGATTGACACTTCTGTTTAACTTACGACCTTCTTCTAATGAGTAATTCCTATACTTTATAGTATACACACACACACTCTATTCACACACTCAACACACACATTCTCGCATTCGTTTGCAATTACTTTGAATACTTAATCACGGTATTGACTACAGTTCACTTATTCGTAAAATTTTAGGATTATACCCACAGATATCAAAATAAATAAATTATAAGGTAGATGGATGCAGTTAACTTAAAGAGTCATTCAACCGCGACTAAATAGAACGTTGTTCATTGTGGGTTAGCGACGTGTGTTCTATATCTATATATTAGCGGTGTTGTAGTTCCTTTTAAAATGCAAGCAAATTTGAACATTGAAATTAAAGCGAATATTATTGCGCTGCGTAAAATTGGACTTAATATAACACAAATATCTGATGAAACCGGACTGAGTGTAAGTGTAATGATTAAATTATTTTATTAAACAATTTATCTTATTAAAGTAGAACTGCTGATCCTTATTTTTTTTAAACGTTTTATAAAGTCTAAGAAGAAAATATAATTCCGAAGTAAATTTATTTACCTAGATTATTGAATGATGGATTAATATAACTATATTAATTCTATAAATCTATGTAACATCTCTTTTCATTATAATTTTGTTTCTAAATCGTAGGTAATATTAGTATTTTGCTTAGTAGCCTAACAGTACTCCTTTTTTTTATTTTAGAGACGTAATTCCATGGCCGGCACGACCTCCTGACCTCAACCCCATAGAAAATCTATGGGGTTTAATCGCACAGCGATGGGACGCAAGGAATGAGAGGACTGATGAGCAATTGAAGCTGCATTGCCTAGAAATCTGGGAAAATATAAGAGGAACAGACATGTGTAGTAATATTGTAGGGTCGATGCGCCAGCGTTTATTTGATTGCATTGCTAATAATGGGGGTTATACGAAGTATTAAATTATAAGTTGATTATAGCAATACTAAAATTATATTGTGATATCCGTAATAAGGATTAATTTGAGTTTTAGCTTCAATCTTCTTTTCATAATGAAAATGAATACTTAAGCTATAACCGCAATAAGTCCTAATAAATACGATTTGTTAACTTTGACATTTGAGATAGGCAACTTAGGTAGGCTACTACTACTGAGTAATTTAATTGTATTGTGACAAGGAGTCCGCACTTTTTTTATTTACGTGGGTAGATTTGCTAGTTGTAGTTTGTCAAAGTACTCTAACAAACTACAACCAGCAAATCTACCCACACAATGGTAATTAAAGGACAATATTATTATATTAAATTGAATCTTTTGTTCATATTAAATTTACAAAACGCATAATTACGGTGAACCGCTATTACCTGCTTAACTTCAATAAATTGTTCTTTATGAGAAAATAAACTGTTTTAACTAGACGTTTATATTTATTTCTAGTTTATAAAATTATAACGAATAAACAATTTGAAATTACTTATAAAACATTTTTATTTTTAACCCCATATTACAATAACAATATAATAATAACAATATAATAACTTATTATTATCGTTTATTAATCTATCGAATAATAAAAAAAAACCGATAAAGATTATTGTTGGAAAAGAAAAATTAAAAGTCCCATCTCGAGATTGGAACCCAGACCTATGCGTTCGACAATCTAATACGTAAGACTACCAGCTATCGGCACTTGATGAAATGACTTCAATTTTAGCAATGGTATGAACCAACCAAAGTCATGCGTAATTACGTAGCCTATGTGCAAAAGCGACGGTATGTTTTTTGTTTCGTTCGACGCCAGCCAGTGTGCGAATTCTGAGATGTGCGTTCTGTGTTGATACATCACTACACACAGACGTAGGTACGGACGTTACCGCGCGTTCACAGCAATACAGTCCTTAAGCTGGTAATCAATTAATGACCCTTGACTGTACAATGGGACCCACTGTTAGGAGTATCGTACAGTATGGAAACTTATAACTAGTTGTAGAACTATATAAAACTAGCAAAAAAGCTAATGGGCAGTAAGTCGTAGAGGCTGGGAGAAAAAAGATATGCAATGTAAAAGATTATAACCTTAAACGAATCTAATACTTAGTGCTTATTTAATAATACAATACCTTTTTATGTATTATGTAGTTCCAAAAGGGTAAAGCCAAGTCGTCAAAAATCCACAAAATCTCATAGAAAATAATAGATATCCCATGTTAACCGTTGAAAACAAACAATGAAAATATAACACTAATTGTTTTGACACTGATAGCCAACTCCAATTGACAGCATAACGTTCCATTTTATTATCACAAATAATCGTAATAATATTGTACATTTTTGTATAAAAAATGTAAATGCATTTTTAATATTAACTTTTGTATGTTTTTCTCATATTTTACAAGGTTTGTTTATAAAAAAAAATCACAAGCGTAAAAAAGTGTAAGAACGTAAATCATGTAGGTAATGAAAAAGTAGATTGGAATGTTATTGAAACACGGTGCGTTTAGTAAGTGCATGATGACTTATTTTTATATAATAAAAACCTTTTCTAACTTTTAATTCCCATCACCTAGTGACTCAATATTTTTTATATAATCCTCTTACAAACTCTTAATTATAGTAAATATAAACTTGCAAGTGAACGACACTTAGTTAATTTATAAATAATGTGGGTCCAAACTCGCCATCCTCCTTTTAAAGACTGCGACGTGACTCATGTTGAACAGGCGGCCGGCTCTTCTAGTGCTTGAACCGGGCTCCTCCTCAAAATGCCTTAGCACGTTCTCTTCCTGCCGCACAGAGATCACGGGTCGGGGGCCACCAGAACGACGCGGCACTACCGGTTCATTGTTACGAACGCACCAGGGCACTCACAATAACACGAGAATTCCGCGGTTGATGTGCATTGGGGTACCTCTCAGCATACATCCTCAGAGCACGTGCACATTTGGTGCTCATTTATGCTGAGTGTAATTATGATGATAATTACACTCAGCATAAATGAGCACCATGTTCACATACTCCTGAGCACTGAACTGATAACGCGGCATTTTTCACACAAGAATGACGGAAGATGTTGCAATGCGAAAATAATGCACGTCCGGTCAGCGCGTGCGATTAGTTCCGAATAAAATTAGGTGGACAGGACATTCGGGGGCAGGGGGCGGGGCTAGGCACATCAATAAGATCGCCGCACACGCGGCCCGTCATTCATAAATAAATTGCGACGTTGCACCGTCCTTCAAGTACGAGTGTACAGAGTGTTTCTTTTACGTAACAATTTAACATTTTTATTGAATATTTTAATATTAAAAAAGATTAAAACATTTTGTTTTTGAATGGTAATATTTTTTTTAGCATATATGGATGCTATACTATTGCGGGTTAACGGGAACGCCCTCTGTTAGTTAACATACTGTATAATAATATCCCTGGACATTTCACAGCGCCATCTAGTCCCAAGCTAAGCAACCTAATGCTTGTGTTATGGTAACAAGATGGCTGATAAACTACTTATATACATTTTTTTTTTTTGTAAATACATACATATTATAGATAGAAAAATACCCAGACTCGGAACAAATACATGTAGGTCATACAAATATTTGTTCCGTGCGGGAATCGAACCCGCGACACGCAGCGCAGCAGTCAATCGCTTAACCACTGCGCCAACCGTGCCGTCAAATTGCCATAGTTTGGGATATCGTTGGATAGGTATTTTGATAAAAATATTGAGGGTTTGGGAAGACCGTTTTTTGATTAAGTAAACCGTTCGTGACTTATCAAGCTTTAAAGTACCAATTTTCGTTAGAGCCAAGTATCCCCCTCCCTCTAACAACTAAACGGTTGTAGTTAGAAATTCAAATGTCACGGCAGTAATATTTATATATAACGAAGTTCAAAGGAAAACTATCACACTTAAGTGGGGCTTTACAAGTTTACGAGTAATAGTCGACCAATTGTATTAGACTCGAAAATTTCGAACAACTCCATAGAAATGTCGATAGATGGCGCTAAGCGTCAGTTGTATCGCGCTATTGTTTCATTCCTAAATGAGTTTTATAAAAAAAAAAACAGTTGCTACAACGGATATGACAAGTCTTATACAAATCTCAAAAAAAAAAATTTAAACTTTCCGTGCAAAATTGACGGATCAGGTGAGGATTTGTATAGGAAGTCAAATTAGGTAGTTAGTAATGTTTGGCTTTTAGTTAGACTATGGTACGAAACTATCAGTCAGCGAATACGACCCGCACTTGGCTGTTATAAAAACTACGGAACCCTACACTTCGTTTCGAAGCTTCCTCAGAGAACTGACGATTTTTTAATGTACAGTGCCTCTTTACGCAAATATATGATGTATTTTCCATAAAATAATTGAGATTTTTTTCCCAATGTGCTGGACAAGCCTTTAAAAACTGATGATCGATTGATTCTACAGTTTTTTCTTTAACTCTATTAAGCACATGCTTTTCGTGCATAGTATAACTTCAAAAATTCTGAAGCACAGGATTCCACATAATTTATAATATTTACATGAGGATAATTTAAGCTCTGTTTTTCGGAATTGTATTCTTTAAATTGGATGAATAAATGTTCTACTGACCATTTTTCTTTCGAAATGAAAATGTTATGACAGCTTGTGCAGGTACAATCAAGTCTTTTAACAAAAAAACCACAAATATATGCACATGCCTGAGCTTCACCACTTGATGGTTCCGCATTACATATGTTTTTAAGTTCCTCAGAGAAATCTGAAAAATTCTGAAATTTTGATTGAGTCCCACACCCATCCTTGTTTTCAAGGTGGTGTGCGTGTGTAGCCTAAGAATTTTAATGTATTAAAAAATAATTTCATTTCCTTAAATAACTGGAGATGCGGTGTCGTTTGTTTTAAATTTGTCGCATTTATTTTCCCGCGGCGCAAATCCAAAGAGTCGCTGTTGACTGAATCAAATAGCATGTCCATTTTTGAAATAACACCTGCAGTTAAAGCTGCTTCTGAAGTCAGTACTCCTGAAAATGGAAGTAAAAATATATTTAAACTATGTCTTTATTGTTTAGCGAATAATAAAAAAACAGGGAGCTGTTGATATGTCAATAGATTGAAATAATGTTATTATATTTTTTATATACCTTCAGAAATTTTTGCCAGCAGCAACTGCCGATCGATTCTGTAATAATCTCACCGTGAAAAGTTAGGTGAAGTGAGCTTAGAGTGAGCTGTCAATAGTGTTAATCCCTAGCATTAGTTGGAATGACAGCTCACTCCACGCTCACTTCACCTGAGTTTTCACGGTGAGATAGTTACAGAATCGCACTGCTGTATGGCTCAATTTTTGTGCCGCCAATTTAACCTTCATTTTTTGCTTGCTGTTTGGATTGAGGTGTTCTAATTTTAAGCCCGGAGCAAATACAAAATTCTGATGTCCAGATCATAAAAAGTTTTTAAATTGCTCCATTTTGCAACACCTAAAATAAACAAGTTCATTTAATTAAAAATAATGAAATGTGTAGGTATTTTTCTTAATTATCTACTAAATGAGAACACTTCTTATAATATTCTTAGTTCTTACCTATTCCACTTGTGTTGTTTGATGTTATTTGTGTAGTGCACTGGATATCATATTTCAGAAATAAATTTCTGAAACACTTTAGAAGATGAGGCGGGTCATACAGACTGATAATCTCTATATCATTCTCTCTCTTCTCTCTATATCAATAGTAATGGAGGGTTTTTCACTAGTGGCCCCAAGATGGACAAGCCTCGTCGATTTACGCCATCCATGTCGCAAACCGTTGCCGCTATGCTAAGACCCGCCTCACGACATTCACGTATTATCCTGAAAAAAAAAATTACAATTAATACACACATATGATTATTTAATTTAATTTGTGGAAACTGAATTGGGTTATGCATTAGTTAAATTCAGTATCTAAAATTATTCTTTAACATTAATTATGTTTCAAATTACTTTTTCTATATATATGTTATAAATGTGTGCACAGTACTTGAGAAAGATAACAGTAGAATAGAGTTCTGTGTTTCATTAGATAGTAAACTGTAAAATTATAGTATTTTTATAGTAATCACTAGCTGCGCCCCGCGGTTTTACCCGCTTAATTAAGTGTCGATGCCGTGGGAATATCGGGATAAGAAGTATCCTATGTGTTGATCCTGGTTATAAACTATCTGTATGCCAAATTTCATCCAAATCCGTTCAGCCGTTTGTGCGCGAAGAAGTAACAAACGTATAAACACACACTCACAAACTTTCGCTATTAAAATATTAGTGTGATTGCTTTGATAACATTACCTCTTTTATCAAGACTGCTAGACGGTCTGCTGTTACATACTCGCTGGATAAGTAGTAAGCCACAGGCTGCTTAATCTTTTTTCTAATGCCAGCCAACATGAACACTAGAGCATGTGTTGCTAATTGTGGCGATCTGCCTCGAAGTCCATGGTCTTGGAATCCTTCTATTATATGATTATCTGTCTTTTTGATACATGATATTTTTTTTATTGACATTTCATCGAACATGATGATGTATTCATTGTCGGATACAGATTGAAGTTCTGCTGCTCTTTTCAATACAGAGAAAATACATTTATTGACTCCCACTTCGAGGGAGAATTTACCCAAAAGAAATTTTAACGTGGATTGAGCTGGTAGACAAAACAATCTTCTCATCAATCTATAGCAAGTTGGTGATCTTTTATACAATATGTAACAAAAACCCTGTTGTTCCTTGTAGGAGCGTATATATATACCTATAGGCTTACCATTAATGAAGATATAATTTAAAAAAAAACAAGTGGTGGCCGAACATTGTCCATAATCACATAGTTTATAAATTCGATAGATTGTTACAAAATGTTTTTAACATCTGAACTTACAAGTACTAATCGATCTAGCCTACGGTCGTTAAAAATAAGCCGCCGCGACTCAAAGGAGCCGCGCCGCCGGCGGCTTCTTTGACTCGCGGTAGCTAGACAGTTTGGCGCCAAAAACACAAAGCAGGCCGCCTGCGCCGCCGCATTTGATGACACGTGCGTGGTGCACCCTTTGTACGACCGCCACTTGCCGATTCTTCCCCTCACTGCCCCTCAGTCGCCTGCGCAACTTACTTCCGGACGGATGTATCGTTAAACTCCGTTGACAACAAACCAAATTATTGTGATTTTGAGAGTGCGTGAATTCTGTGTGTGCGTTTTCTTCAAAATATTTTAATTTATGTTGATGTGCCTCGGAAGATGCGACTGCAATTAATAACGCAGATGCTGGTAGGCTGTACCAAGAACGTTTCGCAACTCCAAGGAAGATAACATTGCCGTCGACGATGGCTTTCCAACGTCTTCACAAACGAACGTTCAACACCGGGTCTGTGCACGGTCGTCGAGACCAACATCGTATTGACGCAGGAAGACCGAGGACTCGAGACCATGAAATTAAGGAAGAAATCCTCGAGATGTTTGAAAAAGACCCTACGGAAGTACGCGTTCTGTGGGTAAATAAATTCGTTTTTAAAGTGTATTGTAATTACCTATCAATCGTGCAAACTTGATAAGCCAACTTTTTGAAAAAGTCAAACTAACGTTCCCAAAGTGTTATCTTATCAGTTAAACAGCTGAGTGATGTGAACGTCACGTAACGAGTTCATGACCTTAGTGCAGAATGGTAGTGTGCGGCGCGGCAAGCGTCGACAAAGGAACAGCTGCGCGCCGGCGGCGTCTTTGTTAAAAAGCAAGTTGCTACCTATTTCTCTTTGCAGAGGTGACCAATCAGTGTTACTTTTCAAATATTAATTTTAAAATATTTATTTTGCTTTTTTTTTCTTGAATATTTGTTTAATTGACTTACGTAATTACCATCGGGTATCGATTCTGAAAACACCCCTACTTGGAACAACAGGGTTTTTGTTACATATTGTATAGTCTCAGCGCTGTTATTTTTTCTTCTGTTGTCCATCTCCTTCCTTTGTTTTTTTTAAGTTTTTTATCTGTGCTTGCAGCAACAAGACAAATGTAGGAGTAAATTTTTTCATCAGTATATCAACTGACTCGTTTTTATTTAGTTCCTTTAGAATACCCTTATTTTTCGATTTTTTTTATTCTATTTCGCAATTGGCAAATATGTTTTAAATGTTTTCTGCATTTTGCCAACAGATATTTTTCTTTTGGAGTTTTAATTTGCTTTACATTTGTTGGCGTCTGAGAAAGAGTGTTAATTTCTCTCAGCACTTTATTTTCTTCAAATGAAGAATGTGTAGATATATTCCATTTTGATATAATTATAATATTAGAATATATTTTGTTGGATAATGGCATCTGTCACAATTACGAAGCTTGGGACCAACGTATAAGTACCTAAGTTGACTAGATATTGTGTTTACAAAAAACAACTGTCTTAACTTGTTAAAAAACACTAATGTTATTATTATAAATGATTAAGTAATATTTGATTATCTTTGTAGTATATCTTAGATTTTATATAGCTATTTTAATATAATAGGTTGTTTCAAATGATTGGTACAATACTGTCAATACTGTCTTGCGACCTTTGCCCGTTCCGTTCGTGGCACACCCGCCTCAAATGACCCACACGCTGGCAACTGCTGCACACAAAAGCCGTACTCATGGTTCACGCCCCCGCAAGCTGCACAGCCACCCGTGCTTGCTGATGCCGCTCCAGCCGCTTCGCCCGCCGCCTCGACCTTTGCCGATCGGGCGCGCCTGCTGACAGCCGCTCCTTTATGCCCACGCCCCTGTCTGGGGCGCTCAGCGTGCGGCATTAACGCATGAACCGCACACGCGCTACTTGCCTCTGTAGTTTCTTTTGGCGCTTCGATCACCGCTGCTTCCCTCTGCTGCCTCCAACGAACACGCCAACTTGACTGCCTCCGTGAAAGTTATTGTATCAGTTTCTGCAAACAGCCTTTGCCGAATAACGTCACTTTTAAGTCCGCAGATAAATTGATCCCGTAGATTTTCGGTTAATTCAGCATTAAATTTACAGTGTCTCGATATTTTTTTTAAATCTGCTACAAATGCGGCGACGTCTTCAGTCGCGCTCTGCCGTTTTTGCCGAAATCGGTATTGCTCTGCTAGGATTGATGGAGCTGGTTGCAGATGTTGACGCATCATGTCATTGATTTGTTCAAAAGTTGATTCGGATGGCTTCTTTGGGCTGGCGAGATTGACCAGCAATTCATATGCCTCATCTCCCATGCTCGCAATTAATGTCGGCAACTTCATTTCATCAACCACCTTGTTAACCTTAAAATACATTTCCAATCTATCCATAAACGATGACCACACTCCGGTTTGCACATCAAATTCCTTGATCTTTCCGATCGACATTTTTTTATCCTCGTCGCCACTGTGATATCTATAAGTTGGGTTTTAATAAAAAACAGTTCCGTGTATGACGTGTATTTCCTAGTACAAACTCCCATCAACCAACGGCAAGATGGCGGCAGCCCCGATGGCTATGCCCTCATCTATGATGTCCGTTTCACACATGCCTTATTTAGTAATGTCCGATCCACATATACTACAAGAATGATATGTAGAATTGATTCCTTTCTTCTAACACCTTCCCAATATACAAAGATCCCTGTTTTTTTGTTGCCAATCGAACCATTATACGAGGGGAGATCCAAAAGTTCGTGGAATGAAAGGGTTTTAAATAAAATGAAACAATGTCTTCAATCGACTCCCGACCATGTTTAAAAAGACCATGCCACTTGTAAATCATTGATTTACTAGGGCACTGTTCCCCATAAACGGTTTCCATTTCATTCAAAATGGTCTGAGCGTTCTTTCCTTCCTTGGTAAGGAATTTTATCACAGCACGGTGTTAAATTTTCTCCATAGTTTCAGTTTTCTTCCGGATCGACTTGTTTAGCAGGCGAGTGTTCGTAAACGAATGACGCAATAAGGCTCAAACTCAATTTATATACTAATGATGAGTCCCCAATTAGTATGACACTAAGCGAACGTCCCTATCCCAACTCCATCCCCTCCATTCCACGAACTTTTGGACCTCCCCTCGTATATTCACCTTCCTTTGGTGAATAGGGTAAAGGTTTCGTTAGATTTTCATCGGTTAAAACAAAGTCTTCCTTTTCATCTTCATCTTGATTCTCGTCTGACCAGTCAATATCGTCTTCAGACTCTGCAAGTTGGACTTTTTCATTTTCATGTTCATCATCACTATCTAATATTGTTCGAGAAATTTTCCTTTTATATGCATCATTCTTTCTTTTGTTCATCTTTTCTTGCTCTAGTAAAAGTTTTTCACGTGTGTCAGTGGCAATTAGACTGCGCCCAGGCTTTCTTCGTTTCCTGTTTGTTTGCCTTGGTCCAGCTTTTATCGGGTGTATGAATTCAAAGGGACTTTTAAAAACCAATTCAGTGGAAGAAGATGGTATCATGGAGCAGGAGGTAGTCGTATTTTCTAATTCGTAATTAAACGAAAGGCACTCGTCACATCGTTTTTTTACGTCAGTTGCGCTTGATCCTTATCTATGCGTACGTATTTGGAACCCGTTCGTTAGGGTAATTATGTTCTGTGATTTGGAATCGTACTGTGTGCTGTGCTGTGCTGTGCTGTGAAATTTCTTAAAACATTTTATAAACATTCCAAATAATAACTGTAGTTTCAGCGATTATCTGTGCAACTGTATTGTCTCCTCTAGCAAAATAGTATCCGATATTCACAAATGTATCGCCGCTTCCCAAGTACCTACAAAAAACAGAATAAATTTGTTATTTTTTTTTTCAGAAAGCCAATCTAAAGAGAAATGGAAAAATTTGCGTGTGGTTTTCGTACGGCACAAGAAACCTGCTCAAAGTGGATCTTCATCAAAAAATAAGAAACCGTATTATTTAGCCGAGGCGATGCAGTTTACAATCCCATACATAAAAGCTCTGAACAGTATCATATCAGGGAATCTTCATCAGGAAGCAGTGAGGGAAGTAATGGAGCAAGAAGATAACGAAGAAACAAACGAGTCGCATTCCATATTACAACAGAACAACCCATTACCATCCCAAAACATAACATCAACATCCCACAACGTGCCATCACCATCCGAAAGCATCCCATCACCCATGTCATGCCCACTACCTGCATCTTCTCCTAATTCCAATCAACCACTCTCTCCCATGTCATGTCCTTCATCCAGGCCAATTTTGCCTATTTTGTTCATAGTCTCCACTAACATCGACAAATAGTTATTAAACGAGACTTATTTGCCTGTTCGGTGTTTATCATTCCTGTCTCTAGTTGGGGGTATATGCACTTCATATCCATGTTCTTCCAGACATCCAACGCTGTCTCTAAATCCTCTGTCTAGTATAATCACATCACTTAGGTGAAACAACCAATGCCAGGCGCTTACCTCATCATTGAAGAGTCATTGCATAATAGTTGCGACAGACGACATCAATGATGTAGGTAAACGTCGCTACAGACAATCATGAAAGGTTTCAGACGGTTGTCGAATTTGTGTAAGCTGTAGGTCTTTCTTTGAAACAAAAAGTTGCTGCTTTTATCTATAAAAATATACAGTTTGTCTTGGCCTCACTTTGTATGATATTTTCTTACAATGAATGGTCAGCCAATACTGGTTTTGCATAGCTTGATGTGTAGCCGTGTGTACTACCATCGCAGATGATTATTGTCTTGGTGTTATTTTTATCACCAAAAATACCCTTTGGTATCATAAGAGTTCTTTCAAGTAATCAAAAATCTTTCAAGTAAGCCAGCAATCCAATCAATAGTCCAATAACGAGCAGGGGTCAAGAAACCGTAGCCAGCAATCCAATCAGTAGTCCAATAACGAGCAGGGGTCAAGAAATCGTGGCCAGCAATCCGATCAGTAGTCCAATAACGAGCAGGGGTCAAGAAATCGTAGCCAGCAATCCAATCAGTAGTCCAATAACGAGCAGGGGTCAAGAAATCGTAGCCAGCAATCCAATCAGTCGTCCAATAACGAGCAGGAGTCAAGAAATCGTAGCCAGCAATCCAATCAGTAGTCCAATAACGAGCAGGGGTCAAGAAATCGTAGCCACCAATCCAATCAGTAGTCCAATAACGAGCAGGAGTCAAGAAATCGTAGCCAGCAATCCGATCAGTAGTCCAATAACGAGCAGGGGTCAAGAAATCGTAGCCAGCAATCCAATCAGTAGTCCAATAACGAGCAGGGGTCAAGAAATCGTAGCCAGCAATCCAATCAGTCGTCCAATAACGAGCAGGAGTCAAGAAATCGTAGCCAGCAATCCAATCAGTAGTCCAATAACGAGCAGGGGTCAAGAAATCGTAGCCACCAATCCAATCAGTAGTCCAATAACGAGCAGGAGTCAAGAAATCGTAGCCAGCAATCCGATCAGTAGTCCAATAACGAGCAGGGGTCAAGAAATCGTAATCAATTTATTGATGATACCGAAAAAATACAACGCAGGCATGTAGTAGTAATGAAATATAAGTCTGGATGAAAACTGCTCTATTGTCATAATCGAAAATAGACAATCCACAACAATGGGATGGTCTTAAATAAGATAAAATAATAATAAAGAACCAACTTAAAATCCATTAATTCCACCTATATGATAAACTTAAAATAATAACATACTTAAAATAAATCAATCAATCAAACTTAGTTCTAGGTACATTATAAAAATACGTACCTATACAAATTGTTATTAAGTGTTACTACAGCAACAAGTAAACAACGTCTGAACTGGGGGCTTACCAACAGCTCTTATAGCAGGACAGAAATTGAACTGCACTGCTTTTATGTACTTAGTCATAGAACATAACAGCAGTGCAGTTCAACTTCTACTCTGCTGCTGGTGGTAAGCCCCCTGAACCACGCGCGAGGCGGCTGACGCGCGGAGTACTGGGAGTGAATTCGAGCAAACATTGTTACCTGCGTGTGTGCCATGTTTATAACACGACCTTTTGTTTTTGAATGTGACAGATGTAGTCAAATCCTCGGTATTATACAGAAAAATGCAACTTTTTCAATTAGCTCTATCTCTGTTCTCCGGCGACTTTGGTACTTTTTGCCATAGTATGAAATATAGTACTAATTGAGGGCTTTAATTTGAGATATATTTCAATCCTGTTGGACTTACGCCCATTTTGTCCCATCATCCTTTGTTTTGTCAACATTACTGCCTATGGCAGATCATCTGAAATACAAGTGGTGTGGGGTAAGCGGAGTTTCTACTGAAGATCAGTTCCTTATGATGCTGATAAAGCTACGAAGAGCAAGTGCTGATCTTGAACTTTCAAAAATGTTTCAAAAGTGTCGAACATATTTGTAACATGGGTCAACTTTGTCAATGACTTATGGTCATTATTAGACATTTGGCCTCAAGAGACCTTGTTAATTTTTATATGCCTGCAGAATACAAACAAAATAAAATGCCAACAAGGGTGATTATAGACTGCACCGAAATACCTATCACAAAACCAAGTGATCCAAAATCACAGCAAATTACTTTTAGTTACTATAAAAATAGAAATACCATAAAGTTTTTAGTGGGAGAAGTTCTACCCCCGGAGGATTGTTATCCTAATGTTCTGAGGGTTTTGGAGGCTCAATCAGTGATCGGCAAATGATTGAGCGAAGTAAGTTGATAAAATTGTGTGATGAAGGAGACAGCATAATGGCAGACCGGGGTTTTAATTTTCAGGACCTATTTGCATCCAAGAGCATTGGTATAAATATGACTACTTTCTTGCGTGGAAAAGCTCAATTGCCAGGTCTTGCCCTTCTACAGGATAGGAAAATAGCCTCACAACGTGTACATATAGAACGCTTAATTGGCTTAACTAAGACTTATAAAATATTAAAAAATGAGCTTAATACTTACTATGTTCCTTTAGCTTCGAAAATATTTTTTATATGCTTAATGTTATGCATCTTCCGAGAGTGTATCATAAATAAAACTCATAAATAACTTTTAGGTGTTTTTATTATATTATAATAATCCTTATACAAATATTTATTTATAATTTCAGCCTTCATGTAGTTATTGTAAAAATAATCTAATTTTAATAACATGTTATTTATGAATAACTCGTTTTTTTTAATATAAATCACTTTGATGTCTTTGAAAGTATAATATAATAAAATTACAGAATTTTCTGCCATTGCAGTACATTTGTCCTTGTACTTGAAAATAATATGGACAAGTTTTTTTTTAATATCAATTTCCCATTTTTAGTCTATATATATGGTACAGATTCAGGACTAATCAGCTTGTTTCTGCTTACAAATGGACATTTTATTTCTATCACAGTATCTTCACCAAGTAAGGCATCTGGTGACGCACTTAAGTAAGTCTTTTGATATAAACATGCCACACTGCACAGGAACCAGACCATACATTTCAGAATATTTCTTCAGTGCATTTGGTTCATTTATACCATGTGCTGTGGCTCTAGAAGAAAATTTCTTTCGTACCAGCAACTCTTTTGCAAATGATTGTAGAGATCGTGGTCTTAAATTACAAACAGTATGAAAAACACTGGCTGTTACTCTACAACTACGGTATTCATACCAAAGAGAGTTGGAATTTTGATTCCTAGTTTCATTTTCAATTGCTATTATTTGATTAGTAGTAATTTCTAATAAATTGAGGTTTTTCAAAATCCACAGTTCTTGAGTATCTTTTAAATAGTAATGATCTTGACTGACTGCCATGGGGTTAGCAGGTTCATACAATTGTTTCATTGGCATGTTTGAATTCAAAAGGACAAGGTTTCGAATTATGTTATTATAGTTGGGTTTATTTATAGAATTTGTAGGATGTGCTTCAAAAATGTCATTTTTGCTGTATCTTCGTTTTGTAAGATTTTGAGCCTTTTTTTTTTGTTTTTTTTTTTTTTTGAGGATGGGAAATCATCAAATGACTCCTCCCGCTCTGGGTGGAGCAGAAGGGATCCAGAGTCTGGATCCCTTCTGCTCCACCCAGAGCGGGAGGAGTACACGGGTGGGTTTTAGTCAGTAAGGGTCTGGATTCCAGACCCTTACTGACTAAAACCCACCCGTGTTCCTTCCTTAGCCCTTTATGTTCCAGGGCAGCGGTAAACCCTTTCGGATGTTCCCGCTACCCTGGCAGGCTTCGGCCCTATGGGGCCCCGTCGCTTTGCTGACATCTCTTTGAGGCGCGCGTGGAACACGTTCACGCAGTCCGGCACGGGCCTAGTCCTGATCGGACGGAGAGCTACCCATTACTCTCCGCCCGCAGGCCCGCGCTTACGGTGGCCGGGAGTCGTCACGCGGCTCCCGACGCCCGGAGCGTCTCCCGCGGCGGCTGAGGCGTGAGGTGCGCAAGGGGCGTTCCCTCGCCCACCCCGCCACCTCCTTCGTTAGCATGACTGCTTCGCAGAAGGAGGTGACTGCCTCCCACTCCGTCTCACGCCGGACCATGGCTTGAGCCAGGGCCGGACGCGAGAGGTCGCCGCCGCTGCCAATCGCCTCTACGAGGACACGGCGGTGCTCTGCCCAAGCAGGGCAGATCTCCACCGTGTCCTCTGGGCGATCCTGGCAGTGGTGACACCCGAGCGTCTCCTCCCGCCTGATGATGTGCAGGAACCTCCCGAAACATCCGTGTCCGGAGAGGACCTGCGTCAGGCGGTAGGTGAGAACGCCGTGACGTCTCTCTAGCCACTCCTCAAAGAGGGGTCTTACCGCCGCTATCTTGGCGTGCCCTGCGCTGGGTTGCGATAGTCGCTCCTTCCATGCCACCATGAGATCGCGCCGGAGGTTCGTCCGCTCCGCCGCGGTTTGCCGCGGATGCGGAGTTTCCCCCCGGCGTAGTGCCTCCGCGCGCCAATCATATAGGCGCGCGAGGACTATCGCCTCCAGATCCCATGGTGGCAGTCCGGCAAGGAGGCTTGCTGCCTCGCCCGAGATCGTGCGGTAGCCCCGGATCAGCCTTACGGCTACCACCTTTTGGGGCGCGTTCAGGTAGTGTGCGGCTCGAAGCCGCAGTGAACGCGCCCATACCGGGGCTCCATATAGGGCCATGGACCGCACGACCCCCGCGTAAAGCCTCCGGCAGGAGGCGTTTGGCCCCCTCAGGTTGGGCAAGAGCCGCTTTAGGGCGGCCCCGGCCCGTTCCAGTTTGGGGGCCAAACGTCGGAAGTGCTCGACGAAGTTCCATCGGCTGTCGAGGACGAGACCCAGGTACCTCATCGTGGTCTCGACGCCGATGTGAACCCCTCCTACCACTAGTTGGGATCCCGGAGGTGGCCCGTACCGAGGCCCATGAAAGTACATTGCCTCAGACTTGTGCAATGCCACCTCGAGACCCAACCGCCGGATCCTTTCCACGACTATCACAACCCCGCGTGTCATCGCGTCGGCCGCCGCCTGATGCGACCTCCCCTGCGCCAGGACCAGCGTGTCGTCAGCGTAGCAAACTACGCTGACGCCTTCAGGGAGGTCGGCCCGCAGCACCCAGTCGTAACCGATGTCCCACAGGAGCGGCCCCAGAACCGATCCCTGTGGGACACCGCACGACATCTCTCGCCGGTTCCAGTTCCCGTCGCGACCGGGGTAGATAACGGCTCTGTCCGTCAAATACGCCCCGACTACTCGACGGAGGTAGGTCGGCACCCGGTGATACCGGAGTGCCTCCCCAATGCAGCTCCAGGGCAGGGGGTTGAACGCGTTGGCGATGTCGAGTGACACCGCCACGACCACCCCACCCCGGGACACCGCGTCCCCCGTCGTGAGGGTTCTTACGCGCATGATGGCGTCCACCGTAGAGCGCCCCTTGCGGAAGCCAAACTGGCAATCCGCAAGATCCGGCCCAGTCCTCCCCAGGTGCCCGACGAGGCGGCACGCAATCACTCTCTCAAAGAGCTTGCCAACCTCGTCGAGCAGCACTATGGGCCGGTATGCGGACGGAGAGTCCGCAGGGCGCCCCGGCTTCTGAATGAGGACCAGCTTCCCCGTCTTCCAACGGAGTGGAAACTGGCCTCTCTCCATGCATGCGCTTAAGAGCGCCTCCAGTCGAGGCCCGAGAGCCCTCGAGGCCAGGACCCAGGCTTTACCCGGCAAGCCGTCGAGTCCTGGGGCGGTGTTTTTGGCCTTCAGCCTGCCTACCGCCGCTCTCAGATCTACCCCGGTCACTTCAGGGGTGTCGTCGTCGTCGTCCGCGTGTTCCGCTTCGGGCACCGTAAGTGGCGGAGCCATAGGCGGGGGAGTATGCTCCCCCCGTGAAGGGAACAGAGCGCTCACCGCCTCCTCTACCAGCTGAGGGCGGAGACTCTGAGTCAGCGGGGGGGCCCAGGTGCGGAGTTTATTCCGCACCATTTTATAAGGGCGCCCCCATGGATCTCTGTTCAGAGTCTCCAGCATCTCCTCGCGGGCCGTAACCTTGGCCCGCTGGATAGCCTCTCGGAGGGCGGTCTTCGCCGCTCTGTACCCCTCGTACAGCTCCGCCTCTGTGGCTTCCGCATCCGGCGGGCGAAGATTTTGAGCCTTGACTGGAGATCCTGTGAATATTTTTTTGGGTCTGTGAAATGTTTGGAGCTGCTGCGTTTGTGACTTTGTTATTAATATTATTTTGTCTCTGCGCATAATAAATTCGTCGCTCGCATGACTAACGGTCCTATCTCAGTTTTGTCAATTGTTCAGGAAAAGCGTTTTACGGTTACGACATTTCTAACTATGATAAAATATTAATCTATCGGCAATTCTGAATATTTAATTATATTTATTCGTAAAGAGTATTTATATTACTTTAATTTTACGATATAGCTACTTAATTATTTTCAATATTAGTATTTATTTTTAATCATCAAAACAGATAGGACACTTTGTGAAAACTTTGTTTATCAATATGAACAGATTTTTTCTACTTACGACTTTACGATTTGGATTAAGTTTGGAAATAAAACACGCAAAACATTTAGCTTTTAAAGGACCATGGGCACTTTTGTATGAACACTGGGCCCACTTTTTCAACATTGTTCAACAGTTATGAAACCTATGTCATATGAAAGCTCTTGGCGTGTACTTTATTTCATTCTATGGCAGCTAAGTTCAAATCCAGCGCGAAATTGGTGTTTTAGTACGTTAAATGATAAAGCGAAAAAAAAAATCGTCTAAATGTATTGCTGGTTGATGGAAGCCATCACCATGCCTACCTAGTCCCAAGTACCATATTATGGATATGACATGGGCACAACTTCCGATAGTGCGTCTACCCGTGAGACATGTACAGTAGTATTGTATAATGGCGTCTTTGCCTACTTGGTCATGGTCAATTAAGTCATAGGTATAATACATCCTCGATCTAAAGTGTCGTGACTGCACACGTCCCCTAAGCAGCCATACATTATTTTGATGAATATTGCATTGCTCTAAATTATTTCAATTGTTTTCACTTTTTCAACATTGTTCAACAGTGATGTGCATATGGGACTGTTTGCAATGGCAGAAAACCTCGATCAACGCATTCTGTTGAACATATTCAGCAAACTGTGGACGAATCGTAGGTAGATTATCTCCTAAAATATGGCGTCTTGTCCGCAAAACATGCGAGCGCAAACACATAATACAGCATTTTTCTGCCATTGCAAACAGTCACAATCCAATTAAATCAATGTCCATATGCTAGCCAGGGTCACAATGATAGATTCATCTAAAACGTTCCAGGGCAATAAATGGTCTATGTGTTTAGTGTATTTTTAGTCAAACACGAGCTATCTATAATCCTAGCCCTATATATAGTGTATAATCTATGATCCTAGCTACTGACTGACAGATTATTATAATTTAATATCAAAATAAAACAGATTAAAAAAACCGCAAAAAACATTTTCGCGCTGGATTTGAACTTAACTGCCATAGAATGAAATAAAGTACACACCAAGAGGTTTCATATATGACATATAATTCATCACTTTTGAACAATGTTGAAAAAGTGGGCCCAAAATGACGCATGGTCCTTTATTTTGAGAAAAGAGTTTAACAAGAGGAGAGATAACACGTTTTTAAAAATCTTAATATTATTTTTAAGAATCACAATTTAAAAAGGGAGAAAAATGTTAAAAAACAAATAACTTATAAGTATAAGCAGTAGGTTGAAATAGGGATGTAAGATTAATGGAAAAGAATCGATTTAATAAAAATCGATTTTATTTTTTTAATTATTAATCGATTTGTCAATAATCGATTTTAATGAAAATAAATAATCGATTTTTTCGAAAAAAACGATTTTTTCTATTATTTAAAATCCTACATGCTTTTCATATTCCAATAATAAACCTAAGAGATTCATATTAACAATTAATCAGATTAAAAATCAAATAAAATAATATGAATAAAAAATAACTAATTCAAAACTAAAAATCAAAGCAATTAATAAATAATATTAGCTATGGCTGTATAGGCTTAGATTCTTTTGCTCGCCTCAATTGGAGAAAAAAAAAATATCTATTGCTAAAATGTCAAATTACTTATTTGTTTGTTTACATTTGAGTTAGCTGTTAGAGTGTTATTTTTTTATAAATTCGTATTTAGAAGCGATTAATATCGACTATTAAAAAGGATTTAGTATGTATAAGTATTCATCGGCGGGGAAAACGTAAATTCTTTGATCATACCAGCTCTAACCTCACATCAACCTGCTACAGATTTGTGTTACCTATTTATCAAACAATTCCTAAAAAGCACTTATAGGTCTGTAAACAAAACTAGTTACATTGATATTTGTTCTTTTTCAGACAATAATAATCGTTGATGTTGTAATAATCATTATAAAATATAGTAATTCATGTTACCTGTAAGACAGTGGGATGTTTTCGTTCTATGTGCTGTCTTAAGTTTGTAGTATTACTACAAGTTTTTAATTCTTTCGAACAGTACATGCATATTGCTGTGGTAGTATCCTTCTTCGTTATAAAATACTTTCGCCAGCCGCTTTTATATGGTTTCCGATAAGACATTTTTATTGTTTACATATTATTAACCACAGAACACAAATAATCCTAACTCAGATCTCACTCACTACACTGAAACTACTTAACACGCCGACCACCTACAGATGACGCCGTTTTTTATAAACCAACTTGCAATTAATAATGCTTCGAGTTTTTTCATTCGGCGCATAGATGGCGCTATTTATAAAAATCGATTTAATCGCGTAATTTATTAATCGATTTATTAAAAATCCATTAATATGACTTTGAAAATCGATTATAAAAAAATCGATTATACCAAAATAATAATCGATTATTTTTTAACATCCCTAGGTTGAAATTGGGGTTTCTGGATCAGATGAGATCCAGAAACACGCAATTCCAACCATCATTCATTAAATTCGAATTTTACTCATTCTAATATTCTAAAAGTCTTCAAATTCAATCATCTGTTCTGTCATTCTATTTTCAAGTAGGAGGTCCAGAAACCCCTAATTTACATCATTCACTCATTCAAGTATTCTTATATTTCAATGATCCATTCAATCAATCTATTATTCTAATATTTAAATCATTCACTCAATCATTCAGTTATCGAGATTCAGAAACAATCAATTTGAATGATTTGAATAATCAATTTATACTATTTTTATTTGTTGTGGCTGGGTTGTGGTTGGTATGATAAAGTAACAAAGTATGCTCTAAGTAAAACATTTTATTATTATTTTATAAAAACATGAGAAGAACAACACAAAACATTTGTTTTCTTGATCCACGGTTGACATTTCATCATAGACATTTTTCATAATTGCATAGGCTTCAGACATTGTTTTCGATTGGGTGAGCTTGAATCGCTTTCTAAAAAAATTAATACGGTTCTCATAGTGACCCTTTACCCTTGTTAATCGAACCATCACACTGCAATGCTAAGAGTTTAATGCTGTGATGGAAATATGCATATTTAATTATATACTCCTTTTGTTCATGGCTCAGGGAGTTAAATAAATAAGTGGACTGTATACTCTAAAAATACTATAATGATAGGAATAAGCAACAGTACAGTGAGATGTTGAGTTGAATGACGCGAGTGCCTTGGAAGCCGTCGGATCGAGTAGTGCCGGTGCTAGCCGTCGTCTCCCCGTGCTCCTCGCCTGCCCGCGCCCGCCGCCGCCTCCCGCGCGCGCCGCCTCAGCCGCCGGTGACGTCGGTGTATGTGCTCACGCACTCGATGCGTGAACATCCTCCCGCCTGTTGACGTCTTCGAAGGGAAGAGGGCAAATATTGTTGAACCCTCTTGTGATGACTCCTCTCTTTGTCTTGACGTCTGCCACGCGTGTGATGCCATCGACGCCCGCATAGGTCCGTACTACGCGACCCAGTGCCCAAACAAGTGGTGGAAGCGCCTTGTCTCGGATGAGCACAAGTGTTCCTTCTTTGAGCTTCCTCTCTGAAGCAACTGACCATTTGGTTTTCTGTTGGAGTAAGGACACATATTCATTAGCGAACCGCTGCCAGAAGTGTTGGCGGATGTATTCAATCCTTTTGAAGCGGTCTAAGCAGCTGATGTTCTTATCAGAAACCTGTGAAGATGGTACAGACGTGAGTGCTCGTCCAATTAAATAATGAGAAGGAGTGAGGACGGAAAAATCGGATGGATCACAGGACAAAGGAGTTAAAGGACGGGAATTTAAAACGGCCTCTATTTGACATAAACAGGTGGCTAGTTCCTCATAAGTGAAGTTAGTGAGGCTTAGCAACTTTCTTAAATGGTTCTTTGTGGACTTTACAGCAGCTTCGGCCATACCATTGAAGTGTGGGGAGTGAGGAGGAGCAAAAACAAATGTAATGCCTTGCTGTGCCATTCCAGATGCAACGTCGGTGTCATTAACAATTCTTAGCAACTCATTATTAGCCCCAACGAAGTTCGTGCCATTGTCGGAATAAATACGTTGAGGTTTACCCCGACGAGACGTGAAACGGTTCAGAGCAGCAATGAAACCTTCTTTTGAAAGGTCGGTAACGAGCTCCAAATGAACTGCCTTTGTGGCATGGCAAATGAAGATGCATAGATATGACTTTGTTAGCTTACAACCGCGACCTTTTCGGTCAGCTATCAATACCGGCCCAGCATAGTCGACACTAGAATTTAAAAAATGGAAATTCAATGCTTGTTCTAGAACCCGGAAGTTGACCCATGATTGGTTGTATATTTTGGCACTTGTGTCTAAAACATTTTATACATTGTTTGACGACAGTCTTAGCAAGATTTCTGCCGCCTAAAGGCCAATAGTTGAGTCGCATATTTGCTAACAGTAATTGTGGACCTGCGTGGAGCAGTTGTTTATGTTGCATATGAAACAGAATTTTTGTTAAATGATGTTTGACATAATTAAGACTGGATATTTTGTATTGTAGTCGTAAGGTGAATTATCGAGTCTGCCGCCTACGCGTATAATTCCCTTTGAATCCAAAAATGGCGATAATGAAATTAAACGATTTTTACGAGGCAGATATTTTCCTGGCTGCAAAATCTTACTTTCGTCTGGAAACATCTCAGCTTGTGCACTAAGTAGCAAACACGTTAAAGCGTTATCTAATTCATCACTAGAAAGCGAACCATGCAGTTTATGATTGCTATTTTTTAAATTATAAATAAATCTATTGATGTAGGCAACGATTCTTAGTAGACGATTGAAATTAGAATGATTGTGAATTAATGAATGAATTATTGAATTAGTATACGAGTGATTATAATTAGTACTATTTTTATCAGTGAAATGCTACTACTTCAGGCAGATCGTGCTTCACGTTATTACAAGGCGCATTAGGCCAGTTACTTTCGCAGCCTTGCAAAAAGCTAGGGCCAGACCACCACAGCGGGCATTCACCGATAGAATCGGCCCTCGCCCCGCGAGAAAGAAGGTCTGCCGGATTGTCCTTCGATGGTACATACCTCCACTTGTCACCGGCAGTACTTTCCTGAATTTCAGCGATTCGTTACGTACAAAGGGTTTTAGCTGATTTGGCAATGTGTTAAGCCACCCCAATACGATCATCGAGTCGCTCCAAAATAGACGTTTAACTACAGGCATAGTTACGGCCTCTATTACGGTAGTACACAGTCTTGTACCCAATAGCGCAGCACAAAGTTCTAGGCGCGGAATAGTCACCGGTTTTATTGGTGCTACACGGTTTTTGGACACTAAAAGTTGTACATATACTGACCCATCACTACATACTGACCGAACATATATGCATGCCCCGTATGCACTCTCTGATGCATCACAAAATATGTGCAATTCATGTTCCACTGCTAGATTGCAACAATTTAAATGTTCCACGATGGGTCCTTTCACAGCGTTCAAATAAAAACACTCAGGATAATGTATAGCATGTTGCATCCAAGGATCATCATAAATCTCCCAATCTTTGATACCACCTCCACATGAGAAACATGCTACAATATCATTTATACTATTCCCACAATAGAAGAATCCCGCATCAGCCATTTCCCTCACTAATCTTTTCTTTTTATTATACGTGCTCCAGTAATAATTATATGAAAATTCACGCATTTTAAACGTGTTATACATGTCATATCGAGGTTTGTATTCATTTAGAGACATGTTCTATTTACTTTCTAATTCAATTATAAACGTATAATGATATCGCCCAGCTTTTGTCAACAACTTATAAAGACCGGACAGAGGTGGGGATACAAACTCTAAGGCCTATAACGCACTAGCGGCCTGCCGCGATGCGGTATGCCGATGCGGCAGGCCGCAGTATATACGGTCAGCCGTAACGGCACGCCGTATTCCGGCTAACCGTATGGTCTTGGCTCACTGCGGTCTGCCGCAATCGTCAGTGCTTCTAGAAATATTGCACATGATGGACGTTGAGGAAGTTGCGGCAGTCATTTATTTATATCATCGTAGAAAATATCGTCAAAAAAATAAACATAGATTTTGGATACATCCTCTATTGGTGACACGACATGACGGCAAAGAGTTTAATATTTTTATTTCAAACCTAAAGAAATTTGAAGATAAGTTCTTTGGATACACTAGGATGTCAGTAAAATCGTATGAAGAATTATTAACAAAACTATATTTAAATATTCGTGGCCAGGATACACGATTTCGGATGTCTATATCCCCGGAAGAAAAGCTCATTATAACCATCAGGTAAGAAAACAATATATTAAGTTGAATCACATTTATTTAAGGCACATAGAAATAGAATCACATTAACAAAAAATCTACGGTGAATTAAACAATTCAGACATCAACGAAGCGTCGTCTTGGCTAGCAGATTCCTGAGTTGCCTCTTCAGTTGTATCCATTGAGTGCGTGGATGTACCTGGTAGATTTTGACGGTGTTGGTAACCTGTAGTTGTGGGTTCTCTATTATTGAGTCTACTCTCATACCCTCGGTCAGTGTAGTCACTATCAAGTGTTTGATATCCTCTTCCAGCATATTCACTTTCATACATATGGTTTCGATACCCTCGATCAAATTGCGTATTAGGATAACTATAATGAAATGATGGTTGTTGAGCATTTCTAATAGCTCTTATGATTTCACATCTCGCTTCCAATTTATTGGATTCTGGAATTTTTTTGAACTCCCTTAAAAGGGATAACAAAAACAACTTGTCTTCGTCATTTTCCATTTCTTTTTTATACTCCAAGTTTTTGTTCAATACTGATACCAATTGTTGTCCAATAACGTCTTCATTATTACTTTTTTTCTTTTTTTTCTGATTAGCTACATTCTGTGATGTTTCATATGGGCCATCATGGTCTTGGGAAAGATTGTTGGCAATGTCTGACTCTGTCTCATTTACCATAGTAGAGTCCTTTAAGAATAATAAAATATTATAATAGGTATATGGGCTTTTATGTTTGGCACCTGAACCGCTTTTCATGTTTTTCATATTTTTCGAAGCTTTTACAAAACTATCTTTAATATTCCGCCATTTTTTCATAAGTACTTTACCTGTAACAATAACCATTTAAATTAATAATAAATAATTATGTTTTTAGATATTTGGCAACCGGATGTACATTCGCTGAACTACATTACACATTTCGAATTGGTGCGAGTACAATAGCTGAATTTGTTCGTGAAGTATGTTCGGCAATATGGTTACTGTTAAAAGAATCTTGTTTACCGAAGCCATCTCAACAAGGATGGCTAGATATTGCAAAGGGTTTCTCTAAAAGAGCTAATTTTCCGAATTGCATTGGGGCTATAGATGGGAAACACATACGGGTAATAAAGCCGTGCCATAGTGGATCCATGTACTACAATTATAAGCAGTTCTTTTCCATTATACTGATGGCTATATGCGACAGCAACTACAAATTCATAACAATAGATGTCGGTGCTTGTGGCAAATTTGGAGACTCAGCAGTTTATCAACACTCTAACTTTTACAAAAAAATGATAGCAGGAGAACTTGAGATACCAGAATCAACACCCATATCACAAGTAAATACTATTCCAATGCCATATGTTTTAGTAGGCGATGAAGCCTTTCCCTTATCCACGAACTTAATGCGACCTTATGCAAAACCAAAAAATACTAATTTAAACACTACTAAGAGAATATATAATTATCGGCATTGTAGAGCACGGCGATATGTCGAATGTTCGTTTGGAATACTGAGCAATAAGTGGCGTATATTCCATAGACCTTTAAATGTGGATATTAGTTTGGCTACTGATATCATCAAAGCATGTTGCATTTTGCATAACTACGTTCGAGACAGAGACGGTTATAACTATGAAGATACTTTAACATGTTACATGCCGCCTGATGTACCAGAAACTCAGAGAACATATAATCGAATAGGTAATAATATCGCTGAAAGAATTCGTGACTCTTTCGCTCAGTATTTTGAACATGAAGGTAAATTGGAATGGCAAGATAAATATATATAAGTAAATATAATGGCATTAATCCGCAAAATCGCAGGAAATTGGGAATAAAAAGTAGGTATGATGATTGTAACATTGTAACCATGATTAATAAATAACGTAACTTACCGAGTTCTTTCTTTTCTTCCGATGTATCATCTTCCTTTGCATATATATTAATCATTTCCTCCCAACATTTTAACTTTTTATTTCTGTCTGCATAATCAGCGCATTTGCTATCCCATATTGCGGGGCGTTCTTTTATTTCTAAAATGAACTTTTCTGTATCAAAATCCATGACGCGCACGAGTAGTGTCTAGCGCGTGAAACAAGCGACGACGGACTGGCGGGCGGGACGCGGCGTTTGCGACTACCGCGCCGAGTGCGTGGTGGGGATGCGGCGCGCCGCATCATTCAACCGGCGCGGCTCGTCGCAGCTCCGGAACAACCGGAGCGGTTGACGGCTGGCCGCAAATCAGTGCGTCGTTATCGTGCGGTTTCATGTACTAATCGATGTGCGGCCTACCGCAACGGCACGCCGCATGGCGGCCAACCGCTAGTGCGTTATAGGCCTAAGATGCATTTTACCTAAATAAAGAAATAAAAAACAAGAAAATATTTATTTTAGAATTTTTATTTTATTATCAAAGCACCACTTATTTAAACACAATACATTTTTTAAAGCACATACAGAGTCATGATAAATACAATTATATAAATCTTGAGAATATCTATATTCATCATATAAACTTATCAAACTAGAACAACCTTTATCTTCTAAATTGAATACATTACAATTACTATTTTTTTAAATATGCTTTAACCACAACACTTTTTCTGAACCTTTGACGTAGATACATTTATCTCTTAAAATATCTATAACCAAATTCTGATAATTAGAATAGGGTACAAATCCTTCGCGCCAGTGTATCTTTCTGTTACGTTCAATCCAACTAACTTGTTTTTTTTCTTGTTTCGTTAATTTTTCAAATGGGAATGGTGGCTTAATTAATAACACTTGTAATGTTTTATTATACAATATAGCGATTTCTTTTATTATGAATTAATTTGTTTCTGTTTTGAAGCCTTGAATATCCACAATAGCAATCATGATAGCCTGCGCACAATGTTGCTGAGAGGTTTGTATTCTACAAGTCGATCGTTTATAATCAAACAATATGCAGTCGTCTTAGCCGGTATTTCTGTAGAACATTCAATTTCCAACCTCACGTCCACTGGACCTGTTTTTAGGCTATCGTTTTGTCTTGAGCAGTCTAAGATAAAGAGAGGGGCTTTTTCTTTAAACTCTTTTAGGTCAAGCAACGGGTCTACTGGACAGTTGTAATATGACTGACGAAATTTCACAAACATTTCGTATAATATACTATATTTATTCTCAGAAAACTTTAAACCTAAAGGTTCGTGTGGATAATATTGTGAATTCAAAAAGAGCGTAACGTTTGTTACTTCACAATGATCGAATACTGAACTGTCTTTAGTTTTATTATTTTTTCGATTAGTTTGTAAACAAAAAATTACATATCTGGGTTTTTCCAATTGTGAAGTAGTTTTAACTGACCAAGAATGCTTTGTGGTTTTCGGTAGTAACGGATACTCATATAAATCCCAATTTCTGAACGCCATCTGAATAGGTTTATCTCTTTCTAAATGTTTTAAAAGTGTCAGTCGTTCTCGGTCTGATACTTTTATGTGTGGCACCCTCCACTGGACTCTTTGTATATCTATTTGAAAATGAGCAATATCATCAGTAAGGATAAGGCTATTTAAGTTAGTGTTACTTCTGTTCAATATAAGTTCATGTTTGCAATTTATCACTATTTTATTGTAATCCTCTGCAAACCCCAAAACCCTATTTAATGGTATCACAGCACTAAAATATCCATCACTTTGAAATCCCCCTAAACCCCAACCCCATAGAGCAGCAAGTTTATTTTCTGCTTCATTTAATGAGATGTATGATTTTATTGTCGATGTTATTCCAGAATTTTTTATGCGATCTATTTCAATACCATTCATTTCGTATCTGATGTCTTGAAACAAAGACATAACAGGGTTATTAGTGAACGTAACAGTTTTTTTGATTGGATTCCCATCTTTACCGAAGAGCTTCGCTTGTCCTTCGATGTAAATTGAACTGGCTGATGGTAGCACGTATATGTCTTGCTGGTGGATGGGAATTCTGATTTCATCGTTTTCTTTAAAGCTGCTATTGTAGGGATTGTATGAATGGACTTCATAACTTTCGATCGAAGTGTCGAAGTGCGGTGATTCAGTAATCTGTAGAAAGGAAATAGGGTTTTAGTAAAATTGTTAGGTTTGTCTTCATCTGAAAACAGTTGGATTGATAAATCGAATATTTATTAAGTGTTCAACTCATGATGCATCAGTTTATCGATGGGCATTGGAGAGAGCAGTCTTCTCAATTGGCTTATAAATAATTTGCCAATTGAATTACATTTACCAGGATACAATTATTGCGGCCCTGGCACTAAATTAATTAAAAGGCTTAGACGTGGGGATAAAGGTGTTAATAAATTAGACGAATATTGCTAACAACACGACATTGCCTATCACAAGTCTTCAAACTTAAAGGATCGCCACAAGGCAGATTTAGTTTTATTAAATATGGCTAAAAAGCGAGCACCTGCCTCAGATGCGAGTGTAGGGGAAAAACTGACAGCGCGCTTAGTAAGCAGCGCTATGTCAACAAAAATTAAAACTGGTTTTGGCTTAAAAAAAGATAGCAAAAACTGTTCCCCTAAAATTAAATCTGGAAAAGGGTTGAAAAATAAATTTAAAAATGTAATTAACAAAACGAAGAAACAGATGAAAAAATTAAAACCGAAATGCAAGAAAGTGGCAATAGAATTAGCTATGGCCACTGTCAGAGAATTAGCTGATGATTCGTCTATAAAACTTCCTCGTGTTATTCCTATACCAAAAACTGGTGGAGTATTGCCTTTGATCCCGATTTTTGCGGGATTATCGGCTGCAGGGGCATTAGCAGGTGGTGCAGCTGGTATTGCTAAAACCATAAATGAATTCAAGATGGCTAAAAAGTTATTGACTGAATCGAGGAGACACAATGAAAAGATGGAAGCTCTCTGCATCGGAAAAGGACTACACCTTAAACCACATAAAGCTGGGCTCGGAATTTTTGTATCGAAAGAAAAAAACTAAGATATCGGCTACCCAAACGAGCCTTGAGTAATTTGGACATTTTGAAGTATGGAAATAATATTCCGTATTTTAGAGGTGTCTTTATGAGAGATGAGCTCCCTAAATACCCCTTTAAAAAAGAATGTGGAGTTATAAATTTAGATAGCTCTAAAAATCCTGGTTCTCATTGGGTAGCCTATGCAAAATACAATGATTATATTGAGTATTTTGATAGTTACGGAAATCTTAAGCCTCCAAAGGAATTTATAAAATACTTGGGATCCAAAATTCACTATAATTATGATAATATTCAGCGTGATCACCCTTTTAATTGCGGACATCTTTGTTTAAACTTTTTGAATAAGTTTTGGTGTAGTGAAGGAATAAAATAAACAGAATCTTCTGAAAGAGGTCAGTATAGGAGCATGTCTACTACGGTTACCATCTCTGGGAATAAATCGGAATTGGTTTCATACTTTCAACCACCACTGCATTTGTCAGATCAATACGAGTGCGGTTTGATATACTTTTCAGTATTAAAATCAAGACGAAATATTCCCATTGTCAGCAAAGGGGTCTGTCTGTAATCAGAATCGAATGTGATCTTGTTCACGGTTCATACTGCAATGGGTTTAAGCGATATGTCATTATTCTGTTTTTAAATGCTGTAGCTATTATATCAATATGCTCAAACTTTGACTTTATCAAACAATTCGATTTATGGATATTAGTTCGTTTATGATATCTGTATTCATGTTTCGGTATCTCTATTTTACATTTATCACAATAAATAAAACTTGATGGTGAATCAGTAGAGGATGATTTCACTGAAAAGAAAAATGATGGATAGTTTAAAATATTTATTTAATTAAACAAAACTATATTTAAAATACACATTTGTCTTAGGCTAATTAATAGATATAGTTAAATGATTATACAGTGAGTAATAGCAAGTTGTTAGATTAAATACGATTATTAAGTTTTTTATCAGTTACTTTATTCTACTGGAACGAGCTTATAAAAGTGGGTGCACGATTTTTAAATTCTTTCCTCGTCTCCTTTATAAATGCATTTAAATGCTTCCAGGACTCGGTGTCCGAATTGGTTTTATTTTTAATAGTTATTACGGAGTGCCGCCAACGATTGACTGGCGGTACCCGTTCGATTTCATCACTATTATAAATTTTTAACTCAATATAAAAACCCCCAGTTTTCTCTTCGTCAATCTGTCGCGAAATACCATTGGCTAATCTACGCGTCACGTAGGAGTAGATAGGTGCTGTTTTTTTACCGATGCTGTTATCCAGTTGGTCATCGTCGCTATCCGTGCCGAAGAGATCACGTATCGTAGCTCTCGCCTTATAAGCCTTCTTACTCGTGGTAGGCCGGCTGCCCGATGCCTTCTCTGCATTCTTTCGCTTCTTTTTGCTGGTCTTGACAGTAGCGTCAACTACCGACTCATCTGAAGACGGGAACAACTGGTCAGCCATTTGCTTGGACCTGAAAAAAGAGAATTTTATTAATTAAGTAATTAGTAATTTATCAATAGGTTAATAATTGAAATATCAGTTTATTGCTTTATCCGACTGACTTATTATATTACTCATTTGATGAATGATAGAATAGTAGTATGTTTGAATATTACAATTATCAAATAGTAGTATGACTGAATATTAAATTGATTGAATAGTAGTATGACTGAATATTAGATTGATTGAATAGTAGTATGACTGAATATTAGAATTATCGAATAGTAGTAAGATTGAATATAAGAATTATCGAATAGCAATATGATTAAATATTAGAATTATTGAATAATAGTATGACAGAATATTAGAATGATTGAATATATAATTATTGAATATTAAACGACTGTATGTATGCGGATAAATAAAAGTATGTCAAACAAAGTAACTTACATCTTATAGAAGATCTGCTAAAGCTTGTAGATACTTTTATATCGAAGTGCTCGTATACCGATGATACCAATAGCTCTTGAAGAAGTGTTTTGCAGTCGAACTTCAGCGCTAGATGCTTAAATAGTGACAAATCAACGTCATATTATCCCAAATATGGAAAAGTGCACATGTTGTCAAAATGCTGTATCAGTTGTTGGTGTCGAATACGATAGTTTATTTTGCCTCTGATATTGTAATACTGTGTTGATACAATACAAAATAGATAAGTACAGAAGGCTGATTCCTTACAGTGAACGATAACGTGAGACCCTTAGACATGAAGTCCGGGTACTCGCTCGCGACTTGCTATTGGTCGATACGACTGACGCTCACGATTCAACCGACTTGATCAGAGATTGTTGCGAGTACATGTCTATGTGGACGTGCATTATCATCGCTCTTTGTATGGAGTCGGCCTTCTGTACCTGTCTATTTTGTGGTTACAACTAGTTTAGCTATAATAATTTTTACCCGATTGTGTCAAGAAAAAGACGGTAATGTGCTTATCAACTTTTATTTTAAGAGAACGTTTTTATGACCGCTATGTTGTGACTATATCTACTGATAGATTTTTAAACAGTTTTACAATCTTGCTGTAATAATAAAAGCAATATTTACAGTATATAAACCATTCTGTATCGGGATATGTAGTACTATTATAATGCATTTTAATACTTTTGAGTGTGTTAACCACATTACATATCGATTTAGTCAATCTTGTCTTTAATTCCAGATTTCAGATATACCTACCTACGTTACTTAACTACTGCCACTACCTACCTTTCTTTAGGTGACTTAAAAATTATAAGTTTGAATAACGACATAATAATAGTAGGCAAAACCAAAAGTAACAATAGTATGTCGATTTGCTATTTTGTTTTGATCCATGTCCATATAAAGAATTACAACTTACTTTGCAGTCATCATCAATGGCATACTACTTACATACGATGATTTTGCCTGCCAAATCTTCTCAATAAAATGTATGAAAAAGTAACAGTGAACAAACGTACAGTTGTATTTATTTTATCAATATAAATTTACGGTAAACAATAAAATGTTTGGTGCCGAGATGTCTTGGGGGATCAATTTCACCATACCATTTTTGTCCTTGTGTTGTGGTGAGTGTTGTGTTTTGTGTTGTTGTTGTTTGTGTGGTGATTGTTGTAGTTGTTGGTGTGGTCGTGAATGTTTGAGTAGATGGTAGTCGGTTTCGACTTTGCAAGGTTGTGTCCGTTTTGTTAGCCCCTGCTGCAACTATGGCGACTTTGCTCGCGAATGCCACGAATGGTTTTCTGGTAGCCGGTCTCTCCATGATGGTGTGGAGTGTGGACTGGCTTAGCTGGGTTTCAATTTTTACTTCCAGCTCCATTCTGTCGTGACTGAATCTTGGGCATTCGAAGAGCAGGTGCCAGACTATTTCATCGCAGCTGGGGTCACAAACACACGAGGGGCTGTCTTTAAGGTGAAAGCGGTGGAGATACGCTGAGAATCCTCCGTGTCCTGTTAGGACTTGTACATGGACCGGTGTGAGAGCTGCGTCTCTGAGTGTTCTTTTCGCCGCTAGGACGTCTGGGAAGAACGCTTTTGTGACCGCTCCTGTACTTGAGGACTCGTACCGCGCTTGCCACTTCTTTATAGTCCCCTCCCGTATCTTTCTTCTCACGAACGATATAGGAACCTTGTTGTAGTCTGCTGTTTCTGTCGTTAGAGCTGCCTCCTTGGCCAGCTCATCCGCTCTCTCATTCCCGGCGGTTCCCACGTGGGCCTTGAGCCAGAAGAGTCTCACTTCTCTGCCCTCTGCTCGGGTCTCGGACGCATCTCTTAATCTGGAGTGCCAGGTGGTGAGTGACAGACGGTCTCCTCAGCAGGTCGAGTGACGATCTAGAGTCACTTAAGATGCTTACGGAGGCCGCTCTTGATTTTCTTGCCATCCTGACAGCTCTGAAGAGAGCGTACATTTCCAATTGGAAGACTGTGTTGTGAGGCGCCAGGCCAAAAGTGCTGAACTTGGACTCCTTTCCGTTTTCCCACCAAGTTAGTACGGTGTATATTTGGGGACCGATTACTTGATGGGTTTCCAGGGTTTCGGGAGTCAAGTCCTCTAGGCGTGCATACTCTGTTGTTATGAGTAGCGCTGGGTGGGGTTTTTGGGAGTGGTGCACGTTGCACTCCAGCTCGCAACCCGGCGGTATGAACTCTTGGGAATGGCCCTTTTTGATCTTGAAAAGGGTTGCGGCCTCGATTACCCGGAGATCTAGGGGGAGTTGGCCTGACAGGATAAGTGCCGATGTCAGAGACACCGTGCGGTATGCTTTGCAGATCTTCTGCGCAAAGCCTCTCTGCAGTGAGTCAAACTGATTCCTTGTCATCAGTTTCTCAGCTGCGGGGGCCCACGCACTCGCTGCATACATCACGATGGGCTCTATCACCGACACATATATCGTCCTTATAATCTCTCTGTTGAGACCCCAAGTCACCTTTGCCGCGCATGCCAGCTGCTTGTAGATGTCTGCGGCCTTTTTACAGGTCGCAGACACGTGCGCGTTGAAGGTGAGTTTGGAGTCTATTGTGAGACCTAGCAGCTTGACCTCTTGGACTAGGTTCAGCCGCATGCCCGACATGTGGAGTACCGGAACATCGTATTTAAGCTTCCTCGTTAACACCATCGCATTGGTTTTGTGCGCGGCGAAACGTAGCTTATTGTTGACGCCCCATTCCGATACTATGTCTAGCGTGTCGTTGGCTGATTGCTGCAGGGGACCGGCTGTGAAGTCCGAGAAGACTAGGACAACGTCATCTGCAAAGGCCTGGCAGTATACCCCCATTCTAGCCATCTTGTGTAGGAGTGAGTCTAGGATAAGGTTCCAAAACGTCGGTCCGGCAATTGAGCCCTGGACGCATCCTTTCGTGGTACCCTTCTCGCTAGTCGCTCTGGCGTAGTTGACCCTGATGTTTCGGTCTTCCAGGTATGAGGTGACGAGAGCGTAGATGTTTTTGGGACAGTTCTTGACTACCATCTGTCTTTTGAGTGCTGGCCACCACGCGTTATCGAAGGCCCCCTCTATGTCCAATGATATCAAAAGCACGATCTTTTTGGCTTTGGTTTCGGCTCGAATGTGTCCCATTAGAGCATAGAGGGCGTCCTCGGTTCCGCGCTGCGGCATGAAACCGTATTGGTTCGTGTTGAGCGTTGGGATGAAGTGCCACTGGAATCTGCCTACTACGAGCTTCTCGACGATTTTTCCTAGGACCGAGAGCAGACCTATTGGCCTGTACGACTTTGGGTTGGTGTAGTCGTCCTTTCCTGGCTTGCGGAGGATGCATACATGGGCGACCTTACACTGCTTCGGGAAGTGTGACAGCGACAGGCATCGGTTGGCTATCGCTAAGAACACTTCCCTATCGCAGTTTATTGCCGCTGTGCAGATGTCCGCCGTTAATCCGTCGGGACCGGGGGCTTTTTTCGGATTTTGGTTTTGGAGAACCATTTCCAGCTCCGCGGTCGTGAAGGGTGGATCGTCGACGGACAGTCCTCGGGGGTTTCTCTGCTCCGCTAGCCTCCTCAGAGCGGTGTGGTAAGGCTGTTCGGCATCCGTTGAGTCATCGGGGTAGAAGGTTTTTGCCAGAAGATCCGCTGATTGCTCTGGGCTGAGTGTCTCGCCCGCGGTGTTTCTCAGGAGCGTATCGTCCTGTCGTCTGGCTGTCTTCCTTAGTACCCTGTAGATGCCGTCCCACATGCTCTCTCGGTCCTGCTTCGAGCAGAACTCCTTCCAACTGGCTGTGGCTGCTTCCGTCGCTGCTGTGGTGTAGGTGTTTTTAGCCAGCACGTATTCTTGGATGGTGAAGTGTCTCCGGTTTGCAGCTGCATTTCGAATCCTTCTATTTTTCGTCGTTGCGTCTTTTTTGAGACGGTCTAGAGAAGGGGTCCACCATGGGGGCTTGGCGTTGTGTTTCGGTGACCCCAGTTTTGGGATCGCTACCTCGCATGAGCGGTGGATGTTACTTGTGTATAGTGTGATTAATGACTCCAGATCCTCTGGGTTCGAGACGTCCAAGACTCTGACTGGTGTGATGTCGTTGTCCGCCAGGCTGGTCTTGAAGTGCGAGCTGAAGTCAGACCACTTTGCCTTCTTGGTGTTATAGATGCGCGTCGAGATTAGCCTTAAGGGTTCCAAGGCCTTTTCTAAGCGCATCGAGAAGGTTATTGCATTGTGGTCTGACTCCTTTCTACCCGCCACTCCTCGACCTTGCCTAACAGCGACAGGCTGCATACCGTTACATCGACGATACTTGTGCAACACCTGTCTCCTCTGTAGGTCTCGAACGTCGGTGTTTGGCCCGTGTTTTGGATGTGGAGATCCCGCTCATTGAGGAACGAGTTGTACGCTGCCCCGCGATGGTTTTCGGAAACACTTCCCCACCACTGGCTCCAGGCGTTTATGTCTCCTCCCACCAGGATGTTGTTGGTATGTAGTTTTTCTATTGTGTTGTGTGTTTCGGAAAGGTAAGGTTCAATTTCCTGATCACCCTCAAAATAGACCGATAATACTCCAAAGCTTAGCTTGGCCCGCCTTCAGCAAGACGGCGGCGACGTTCTCGGTCACAAGCTGGGGGTACTGGATGACTTCCAGGTTGCCACCGAAAACGACGATCGCCGCCTTTACTGGTTTCTGGCGGTTGAGGCTACATTGGGTGACTTGCGTGCTGGGGCATTGTTTCATCACACCTGTTCTTCCTACATAGGGCTCTTGAACAAGTTCTACTGAAACTCCCTTGGCCTGAGCCGCCAAATGGTTCTTCTGTGGCCAGCTTGGAGCGCTGAAGATTGACTTGGATGAACTTCAATCTTGCTGTCGGTCTTGCTGCGGTTTGGGGGGTGACTGGTTGATTGGTGTATGTGTTCTCCTGGTCGCCCTTAGCAATAGGAAACGCGCGACCTCGCTATTCCATCCCATTTTTGGCGTTCGTGGCAGTCTTCGCTGAACGCTGTGTGTGCCAGGTCGCTGTCCGTCCTGTGTGTTGCCTTGCAGTTTATGCACGTGGGCGGTTTGCCATCAGCTCGTGTGAGGCAGTCCCTTATGTTGTGCGCTCCGCTGCAGTAGCTGCAGACTTCTTTTGCGGCCTTGCATATGGACTTGTTATGTCCATATGCAAGGCACTTTGTGCACTGTACAAGGGGGGACTGGTCCTCAATCTAGCATCGCTTGATGCCCACATGGACATTCTGCACCGTCGTGTAACATTTCCAGAGCTCCGGGGAGAGCTCCAGAACAGGGTGGCACTCATGGGGGTTCCTCGCGCGCTTCCTATAGCGCACCTTTAGGGTCTGTTCGTCTACAGCGACGTTCTGCAGAAGGTGTTTATTCTGCGCTTTCAGGAGATCGACGATCTCCCCGTCGCTGTAGCTGGACAGCACTCCCCTGATGCAGACGAGGGGGTTTTGAGGTTTAGGCTCCTGGACCTTTAGCCCTGCGTTCGACTGAACTTGGCCCTTTATTATGTTTAGGTCCGACTTACTCGCGCACTTCAGGACCACTTTCTGGTTCCGCGCCTTCCTGACTGTGTCAACTCGGGCTCCGCTGGTTTTCAGGTCCAGGGCTGTCCTGATCCTCTCGATCACGTTGTCCCCAGTGTGTTCAGGCTTCGTCGACGAGACAATCAGGGTGTGGTTGGGTTGTGTGGGCGGTTTGGGGGGCTTGGGTATACTGGCGACCTGGGCAAAGGTTTTGGGGCCCTGTTGTTGTTGTAGCGGTCTGTCCGCTTTGCCCAGGTCCGCTCCCCCTTCTGTATATTCTGGAGGGTTTTCTTGACCTCCCCGACTGCGAGCTCCGCTTCCAGATTCAGCGCCGGAGGCGCCTGGATTTGCGGTTCTTTGTCGCGCAGTACGCGGAGGTCTGCTGAAACGATCTCCAGCCTTTCCGATATGGGTTTGAGGTGGTGTGTCATGTTTATTGGAGGGGTGGGTGGTGGAGGAGAGGCTACGGGCCTGTTGGCGATGGCCTGTAGTTGGAGTTTGACTTTCTCCATCTCCTCTTTAAATGCGGTGGTCGTGAGCAGGCCTGTCGTCTCCAGGTTACTCGGGTCCGTCTCGATGTTCCTTGGCCGGGTAAGATCTTCTTTGAGCCTTTCGAGAGTCTTTCGGAGCACGTCCAGCTGGTTGGAGATGCTGGAGAGGTTTCTGTCGAGGCTTGAAAGGGTGGCCCCCGTTGTATCCCTCTGGGTGTCTTCCGGGGCTCTCGTCGTTTCCTGCCTCGTCTTCTCGTGCTCCTTCACATTTCTGAGGCTCGCAGATGTGACCTCATCCTTCACTTCCTTGATGCCCTTGAAGGCTTCAAGGGTCTCGTGTCCAAGCCATTCCCGGATCCCTTTCGCCTCTTTCTTTGTGTCCGAGACGTCAGTCCGCATGAGGGAGAGCTCAGCCGTCATCGTCATTAGCTCCCGGTCCTGAGTATGAGCTCTCTCGACCCGCAAAAGCTCTTTTACGTGTCGAGAGCGCTCCTTCTCGAGGTTGAATTTATGGCGAGCTCTCGAGTCTGCCAGCGACAGGGGCGTCTCGTACAGACCCTGTAGGCACTCATGGGCTGCGGCCTGTCTTTGCGTTTCGATATTGTCAAGTAATAGGTTTTCTTCATTAGTCGGTATATATGAACTAAGATCGTGATTAAAGTCTACAGCATCTTCGCTGCTCTTCATCTTCAGTCGGTTTATACGTGCTGAGATCATTTTCGATTGATGAGATCAAATTATTATCTTCGGACTCAGTGTCGTCATTGTTACATTTTAAGTATCGATCTAACACTTTCGTTATAATGGAATCATCTTTTCACGATTTTCCAGTGGAGTTACTAAACAGGATATTGCAGGATCATCGCGAGTGTTGCTTGTATACTTGAATACATCTGCAGGATGTTTTCCAAGAATGTATCGTTTTAGTCTGTGTAAATGATAGTCCAGTTGGGTGGTCGTTAGTAGCACCCATGCCTCTTATGTAGGAGAAAAAATTCTCCAAAATGTCCTGATTCAATCGTGAGGTTAACATACTCGAAATTTAAACCTAGCCATTCCTTAAGATCAGCTAATAAATTCTGAAGCGATTTATTCGAAATTAAAATTCCTCTTTGAAAGGGGAGCTTGTTTGATTTCTTTTTACCGGTTTTTGTATTCTTGATTAAATCATTCATTTTTTCTATTGTTTCATTTTGTAATGACAGGTTTATCCCGTATGCTTTTTATGCCCCTCGAATTTTAGCCTGGCATTAAAAACGTCAAACCATTCATTGAATGTTTTTAAAACTTGTGATAGCTGAAACCAGTTTGCATCTGGCAAAAACCTTTTTTGACCACACCATTCTACGGCTAAAGCAGTTCGAGAAAAGTTGAGCAGCAGGCCGAACCTTTTGCCTTTGTGAACCTTGTAAATTCAGATGATTTGGAGTCAGTTTGCGTGCTAATTTAAGGTCGTGTTGAGACAACGACAACACTTTTTCTATCGTATCTTTGACCAATAACTTGTTTTCATACTGAAAACCAAAATCTATAAAATGGTTTCTGGCCAATTTCAATAGATGCGGTACATCAATAAACACGTGAACTTTTATATTTTCGTCTGATGGATGTTTGAACCAAGTTTTTTGGTCTTTTTCAACGCCAATGTTAAGATCTCTTAGTAGCCTCTGATTTCCGGGACCCATATCACACGTTATTGAAACGACAATGAAATTAGAGTTAAACAATATTTTTATCAAATCCATTAGTATATCAGTTGTCATATTTTTATCAAATTTATAGAAAATGGGTTGCTTCCATTTTCCGCATAAGCCACGAACCATGACGCATTGGCAAGTATTGTGTGGTCCAACTTTTTGCTCATTTTTTCTGTCAATTTCTACTTTATTCGAGATATAAATTTCATCAAAAGACAATGCTACGATTATTTGAGCTTCCGTGAAATCCTTAGCCTTGAATTGCATTAAAGTGATTACATTTTCTAATACACCCTCCTCAATCTCGAATTTTGATGCCCACTTACATAGCGTTGAGAACCTGGCAGTGAAATACCGACAACATTCCTCATGTACCTATAGCCCTTAGGACTTATACTTCTGAATGTGATGGCAGCTGCAATATCTTCGGCGAACCATCGAATACGACGTTTATTGGAGTAAGTTAAGCTACGAATCTGACCTGGACTAAAAATTTGTTGCAACTTTTCATTTAAGACTTGGTTCTTATTTTTTATTGTTATTAAATCTTCATATTCTGAAGCAAGAATGGATACGGTGTTTGAACATAAACCGAAAAATTAACATATTGTAACGTGGCAACACTACCAAGCAGTAGGCGTGGCCATCGATCGCGTCATCGAGTCTCTGGAGGTGGCGAGCTGATAAAACGAGCTGCGCAAGAACATTCTGCCCTTTTTTACCTGGACGGTCGGAGCGTACGGTTGTGCTAGGATTTAGGAACTATTTCTGATATTTCTCATTATTTTTACTATTGTGCTTGTAATTATTTAATTATTAAAATATATAAGTGTTGTTTTCGTGTCGTGTATATTTTTTTATTTAATTTCACTTCTGATCGATAATATCAGAAGTGGGATAGTGCCTCATTTTGCCTACCCGCTTTTGTTATTCCTGATCGACATTTTATTAAGAAAATAAGTGTCTTGTTGATCTTAAAATCATTTTATTGTAGTTTTCATTTCATCAAGTGTTTAGTTTAGTGAAGTCGAACAATGTCCGAACACAAATCTCGCTCTCGTAAACGCAAGCGTGATTCGAGCAAGGATGCGTTGGATGCTATCCTTGCCAGATTAAATACACTTGAGGAACGTTTTGCTACGCCGCCGTCCAGGTTTCCTTTACAGGTTCCATCGACATCGCCGCAACCGGACCTACCCGCATTAGCAAATAGTGCAGTCACCGGTGACGTGCGCGATGACGACTCGACAATGGACCACGTACCACCCTCAATATCTCGGGAAAGTACCTCAACAGGCGAAGATGCAACTGGCAGAATCGTGGAGACTATCACTTCATTGGTAAAAGTGAGGTCTAATAATTATTTTATTTCTAACTTCGACCCACATGTTCACAATATAGACGTTTGGTGCGGGGAAGTAGATAGGGCTAAAGAAATTAACGGATGGGACGATAACGAGTGTTTGTCGCGAATCGGAAACTGTTTAAAGGGAGACGCGCGTGTGTGGTTAGACGAGTGGTCTAGCACCGATCGTTCATGGACTTCATTTAAAAGGGAATTTAAATCATTGTGTCCGCGAACCGTCGATATTGCGACTATTCTTTACGAAGTGATGACCAAAGATTCCAAAAGTTATGCTACTTATGCCGAATACGCTAGGCGTTCGTTATTGAGGTTGGGACTGGTTAGGGGATTGTCTGACGAGTTAATCGTTGCCATAGTGTTAAGGGGCATTACTGATCCTCATATTAAGGCCGCAGCCACTAATGCTAAATTACAATCCGGTGATCTAGTACAATTTCTGTCAATGTATGTAAAACCACCAAAAAATGATTTTCGGTCTACCCGCGATATTTTTCGTGTATCACGTCCTGGTTCTAGTTCTTCCACCGTCCGACATAATGAAAATAAGAACGGGGTTAGCAATTTAAAATGTAATTTTTGCGGAAAGATTGGACACAAACGTATAGACTGTAACAGTGCCAAGATAGTGCGGTCTAACAACGAATCGGAGTCAAAACCGTCTGAAACACAGACACCGTCGCGTTCAACGAAAACCTGTTCATTTTGTAAAAAAAATGGTCACTTAGTTAATGATTGTTTCACCAAACAGCGTTCCGAATCAACCAAACATTAAAACATAACTCGCATAGTGTAAATTTTTGTAGAAAATCGGATGATAATGCCTCAAAACCAACGACAGATACTAGATAGATGTGTTAGTAACTTAGTAGATAGTGATTAGTGGTTCACTCATATCGAAGTCGTTGAAATATTTTAAGGCTAACCAGAAACCGACTTATCGGGTTTTACGGGGTATAGGAAGTCAGCTAGTCGAATGTACTTCATATGTGACACTAATCATTTAACTACCCCACATGTCTATCGAAGCTAATTTTTACGTAGTCCCAAATAGTTGCATTAGCACACCGGTTATAATAGGTACCGCGATATATTGAATCGCGCGGGTGTCATGTATATATCCGAAGGAAACGGTGTTCAACTGTTAACGCGTTCAGATACGCCTGTACCTGTGAACAATATCGCTGATAATAGTAGAGTGAACACGCCTCTTGAAGGTGAAGAAAACGAATTACTTTTGTCGGTTATACGTGATTTTTCGAATTACCTTATATCGGGCAGGGCTACGTCTACAGTTACGTCAGGTAGCATGAAAATAGAAGTTTCCAATACTGAACCAGTGTGACCAGTGTTACAGACTAGCATGAAAATAGAAGTTTCCAATACTGAACCAGTGTGACCAGTGTTACAGACCGTATAAATTGTCGTATGATGAGACTTCGCGTTCGCAATTTAATTAAGGATTTAATGAGCAAGGGCGTATAATATAATACGGGAATCTGAATCTCCATACGCGAGTCCCGTGATATTAGTTAAAAAGAAAGACGGCACAGATCGAATGTGCGTAGATTATAGGGTCTTGAATGCACGTACTGTTAAAAATAAGTTTCCTTTGCCCCTTAAAGAGGATCACATTGATAGGTTAGGATCAAGTAAATTCTTTACGAGTTTAGATATGGCAACAGAATTCCACCAAGTTCGTATGGCGGAATATTCAATCGCCAAAACCACGTTCGTAACCCCACTTTGAATATTTAAACATGCCATACGGTCTTACCAATGCACCAGTTGTATATCAGAAAATCATTTCAAAAACTCTCAAGCCGCTTATTGATTCGGGAAGGGTTCTAGTATATATCGATGACGTGCTGCTAATGTCCAACACTGTACACGAAGGGTTATTTTTATTGCGACAAGTCCTAGAAACGCTTACTTCGTCAGGGTTCTCGATAAATTTAAAGAAATGTACTTTCCTCAGCACTGAAATACAGTATCTGGGGAGGGTAATTCATAATGGTCAGGTCAGGCCGAGCACGCGTAAAGTACAAGCACCAGTAGAGTCTAAATACCACTCACATGAATTAGAAACGTTGGCTGTGGTAAAGGCCCTTCAAAACTTTAGAAAATATCTCAAACACTGTACTTGGTCCCCTGCCCGAATCTCAAGGCTATAAGTACATATTAATTATAATTGATGCATTTACAAAATATTGTCTTTTGTACTCTCTCCATCGCCAAGACGCCAACGAGTTGAAACGAGCATTTACGGATGCGATTTCATTATTTAGTTCTCCGAGACTTCTAGTTTGAGAGCGCTGCTTTTCAAGACCATTCCATTTCATTACGCCAGGCATGCACCATAAAAATGGGTAGGTTGAGCGTTATTGTCGAACTCTGCTAAACCTGCTCCGCATTGAAGTTAACCATAAAGGTCAGGATTGGTCAGATGTGTTGTGGAAAACCCAACTTATTTTAAATAGTACGAAACACAGTACGACCCATATGTCCCCCTCCAACTGCTTATTGGCAATGACTCTTCCACTCCTATCATACGTGCTCTTGTCCGAGTTGTTGCGATAAATATCACTACTCCAAACCGTGAAGCGACTATGGCGCTACGGAGACAACGTGTCTCGTCACTACTATCAAGTAACCAGCAAAAGCAAGACGATTATGTGAACAAAGGTCGCAAATCACCTCATGTGTTTCATGTTAACGATAAGGTGTTTGTTATTAAAGCTTCACAGGCTGTAGGAAAACTAGATTCCTGCTGTTGGAGTACTTCCATAGTATTATTCACGTTGACATAGAGATGTGTTCTCTGTCACGGCAGATGGTTTACTCATTTGGAGTATTTCCATATTCACGTTGACATGGAGATGTGTTCTCTGTCACGGCAGATGGTTTACTCATTTGGAGTATTTCCATATTCACGTTGACATGGAGATGTGTTCTCTGTCACGGCAGATGGTTTACTCATTTGGAGTATTTCCATATTCACGTTGACATGGAGATGTGTTCTCTGTCACGGCAGATGGATTACTCATTTGGAGTACTTCCATAGTATTATTCACGTTGACATAGAGATGTGTTCTCTGTCACGGCAGATGGTTTACTCATTTGGAGTATTTCCATATTCACGTTGACATAGAGATGTGTTCTCTGTCACGGCAGATGGTTTACTCATTTGGAGTATTTCCATATTCACGTTGACATGTGAGAAGTGTTCTCTGTCACGGTTAACGAATTGCTTAACTGAAGTAATTCCTATGTTCACTTTACAAGTGGTATCGAGTGTGATTCTCTACCACAGAGTTTTAGTAAAAATGATTGGGGGCCCTCAAGAGATTGATCTGTATGAACGAATTTGAACGATTTGCATAAGAAATGAGTATACGATATGATTGTATGAATAAAGTATGAAAGACATGTCTTTGAAAGGTGTGTGTTTGTTTAAAGTATAAACAAATTCTAATTAGCCCAATGTATTTGTGAATTCCAGCGGAGTCTGACAACTCGTTGCAAGATGCATCGGTGGAGCCTTGGGCGAGGACAAGATGCGAAGACATTGGCGTAGCGGACGAGGACGACCGCCCGTCAGGAGAGGCCGTGTAACGTGGCAACACTACCAAGCAGTAGGCGTGGCCATCGATCGCGTCATCGAGTCTCTGGAGGTGGCGAGCTGATAAAACGAGCTGCGCAAGAACATTCTGCCCTTTTTTACCTGGACGGTCGGAGCGTACGGTTGTGCTAGGATTTAGGAACTATTTCTGATATTTCTCATTATTTTTACTATTGTGCTTGTAATTATTTAATTATTAAAATATATAAGTGTTGTTTTCGTGTCGTGTATATTTTTTTATTTAATTTCACTTCTGATCGATAATAATATTATTATTGTATATCTTATTGTACATACTTAATTTATGCAAATATTGTTAAAAATATTACCATATTTCTATTGTTTGGGTTTCTATACAGCGGGTTTCTATTTGGACTGTTTGTGTTTGTACAGAGCATGCGGTTTCAGAATTATTAGTTAACTCTTTACAATCAGTAATAGGTGGGTCAGGTTGTATACATTTTGTAACATTATCCTAACTGAAACAAAGAAAATATACATTTGGCAACATTCAGATAGATTTGAATCAAATGGTAAGTCACAGTCACGTCATACTTGACATGAACGAACAAGTTTAAAAATTACTGTATCTTCTAGATATGCAAACACAATAAACATAATCAATTTTACTATATTTACCTTCGGTCTAATATTGGTTTAGCGCATGACGAAGCTTGAACGATTGAATCTATGTGCAAAGAAGGTACGGCGTCCGGTTTTAACTTCCTAAATTTTCTTGGCGATTCGTTCATTAAAATATGCCTCATGAAATATGGCTTATGAAAGTCAGATGATAGAAAATGAACTGAACACACGCTACCTGAAAGTTGAAAAATAATCATCATCTCTCAATCACCCTATTACATTAGAAAGTTAGGAACCTTAGCTTTAGATATCGATTTTGAAGTCTTAATTAGTAGTCAGTCGATACAGAAACGAAAAAGTTCAAAATTACGCTATTATATGTATTCTGTGTCCACAGGGACCCGAAAAACACTGATTAATATTTTAGACGAGTCCAAAAGGCCCTGAAGCCAGAGCCGTTAAACCTTATTTGAAAAAATAAAAACTATCTAGCAAGCTTCGTCAACATCACTTGAAATAAAATCATCTGACTTGGCTGCAAAGAATAAAGTAATATAGCTTGGCTGTATGGACCAAGATCCCTTTGCCTGTCCTTAATTAGGACTAAAAAACAAACAAAAAAAAAATCACTACAAAACAAATGTTGTAAAACAAAGTCACCCGCCGCGTCTGTCTGTTTGAACGTGATAAAATGGATCAAGTTAATTTAGTTCACGACGAAAACCTAATAGAACGCAACTGACTCGACTTGACTAAAATAACTCAAAAACTAGTTAGGTTATGTTCGGGCGTACAGCCGAATTGGCGCAAATACATATGCTTTTTAAGGAATTTACAACCGTAGATAAATGAAATAATATGTAGTAAGGTACATACCAGTTCTTATTGTTGTTTTTGGTCTACAATATTGAAGCCACACATTTGCTATCATCTCTTCTTTGGGAAAAGAAAAAAACAGTAAACAGTAGTAAGTATGGCAAGGTACATTAAACAACCGATTAATCTCGACGACACGGTTAGCGCATTGGCTGAGCGATAGACTGCTGCGCTGCGTGTCGCGGGTTCGATTCCCGCACGGAACAAATATTTGCATTGCCTACAGGTAGTTGTTTCAGGTCTGGCTGTTTGTGTATGTGAGTTTGAATGTTTGTAAACGCACCCACGATACAGGAATAATCCCTAGTGCGGGGCAACGTTTCTTAACCTTTCGTATGCCGGAACCGCGCCGCGTCAAAAATGTCCCTTCTGCCGCGTCATTTTAAACGCGCGTTGCACATTGCGTCTAGTTATAAATAAAACACTAGACGCTATGTCTACGTGATTAATTTAAATGTATCGGATAAATAGGTGTCTATACTGCATTTTAGTAAATATTTCACATCTCTGTAGCCTTTCTATTATTTTCTACAGATGTTTTTCTTTCGAGGTTCCTGAATAATATGTTTCTTGGAAGAAACTTACTAAATAAAAATCATTTTCAAAAGTTTCAAGCTTTTATTACGTTTTAAATTACAGTATAGTATATACTCTTTACGATAAGCTAAAATTAAATGGTATTTATTCAGTCTAAACATTGAAAAAAGAGGTTCAAAATAATTATTCATGAAATGACACGAGAGCGTAGATCTACGTTCCAGTTGACTAACTAGAACGTAGATCTACGTTCCGGCTCAGCACTACATTACAGGATGTTACTAAAAATCAATTCTGGAAGTAAAGTTAGTGTTTTAGAGACAAGTGTCAATAGATGTTATCTGTCATTTTTTATCAGTAATTTTATTATTGTTTACTTGAAGCAATTTTATGACTAATTTATTATTGATAATATAAAATCCTTGGTTTAAAATGTGAGACAAAATGTCATGTGAAAAAGTTGGAGGGTCGGCAACGCACAGGCTATATGCTAGTGACCGCGCAACATCATGCGGTTTGTCAACTTTACGGTATGAAAAAAAAAAACTTTGTTTTCATATTAGTCAACAGGAGTATGATATTGAGCCCAACATGAACCTATGCACAGGAATACTTTGCATTTTTTGCAAATCACATTACTTTCAGTACGTTTCTTCATTGTAAGACATTGCACACAGCGACCGCGTCTATATCGCACTTTGGTATTATTAGTACGGTCGGCACTTTCTAAACGGTCTGGAAAATGGTCAATATGATCAAATCTTGCTTCGTTTGGATTAACTGCAGCAGGTCTTATGCGTTGTATTGTTAGGTGCTGCTGTGAGAGTTTTTCTACTAAGGCGCAGCGGAATTGCCTGTGGGTCAGCTTTCGCTCGTTTCTGCTGTTTTCACAATGGATTATAAAAGAATTCAGGATACTGTTATTGAGCAGCCTCCTGAATACCTTTATATACCATTTCAAAGCACGTTTCCGCTCCAATAAGTACATGGACAGCTTTTGGTCCTTCATGTCCACGCCGCCCATGAACTTATTGTAGGCGTGGACTGCTAGCGGTTTTTGGCATCGTCTTCCAGCTCGCCGTCCCTCTGCTGTGTCGGCATTGTGGTAAGTAGAAATAATACTAACAAGTTTAACCCTTTATAGCGCAAGATAATTATTTATAATAATTTTATAAAGACTAGGTGCCACATGGGGATTTATTAATGGGAAAAATAATTAAAAAAATCATTACATAAAAAAAGTATTTATTTTTCCAAAAAAACTATGTGTTGCAGAAATACAACAGTGCTTCAAAATGTTTAAGAAAATTAAGATAAATGGAAATTTTTAAAACAGTTGTTTTGCTTATTATAGCATAAGCTAACCCCACATTTTTCGCAAACTGTTTGGGTATACCCTGTGCAGGCTGGAAATTTGCACCTCATTCTCTTATCCACCCAATTCGGCCAGTGCCCATATTGGTCCAGCCTCACATCCTTTGGAGGAACATGTTGAGCTGGACCTTTCTTCTTCTTATCTTGAATAAGATATTCAATATCGCTTTTGCGCTTTATTCGGTCAATCGTCTTATATTTGCATAAAGTCTCTGCTATAGCTACTCGGAATTCAGCAGAGTTGAGAATTTTACTGGTACTACCTTTTGCTGCATTTATTCTTCGGTATAAAAGCCATGAATTACACATAGCCATGTCTAGGAAATGATAAAAAATACGTAGGTACCACCGTTTACTACGGAGTTTGATCTTATAGTGGCCCATCACACAATCTAATAGATCTACACCGCCCATATGTCGGTTATATTCTCCTACGACAAAAGGACGTTCAACAGAAATGTATTGCTTTTTAGACTTGTCCCACCTTCTTACTACAGATGTTGGGTGTTTTCCTGCGAAATTGGACGCTAGAGTGACAATTTTATTGTCTCTCCAAGCTACTACAGCCACATCAACGCCATTACAGTTACTGACTTGTTCAATCGACGTACCGCGCGGTTCTTTTTTAAATTTTTTTTCGTCTGGTAGTTTGCAATTGAGAATTCGGTTTTTTCTTACAGTTCCTAAAGCCAAAATGCCGCGATTGGACAAGTATTCGATAAGCGGAATAGAGGTGTAATAATTATCAAAAAACAGTCTGTAGTTTTGATTAGATGGTACATCACGGGCAAGGCGAACTACCACATTTGATGATGCCCCTAGCTGTGGCTCGCCGGCTGCACATTTGTTTTCCTGTCCACTATAAACTTCAAACTTATATCCATATCCAGACACACCACATATAACAAAAAGTTTGAATCCCCATTTATGGGGTTTATCTGGTAAATATTGTTTTAGTGGACTTCGAGCCTTCGTTGAACACATTTGTTCATCTACAGATAAATGCGCTTCATATGGAACTTTTTTGAAGTTACGGTTGAGTGCTTCTATCAATGGCCGGATTTTATATAATCTATCAGAATCAACGTGGTCGTATGGTAGCATTTTACTGTTATCGTTGAAGTGTAACATCTGCCTAAGTAATTCAAATCGTTTTGATGGCATTGTCTCTTTTATCGGCGCAAAAGTAATATTTTCAGACCAATACATTTTGACGTTTGGCATACGAACTATTGACATATAATAAACTATTCCAATAAATTGGCGTATTTCTTGACTGCTTACATTTACGGGTTTATTAGCATTTTTCTGGACAGAGTATAAATTTGTCTGATCTCTTATAAGATTGATAATATCTTCTGAAAACAAATATGAAAATACCTCAAATGGAGTGTCTAAACGAAGTATTTCTGGAGGTAACGTCTCAGATCCAAGAAAACGAATTTGGTCATCATTTATGTTCAGGCTTTTCGTTTTCCATATCATATTCGTCCTAGGCACGCGATTAGATGTACTTGGAGCCGCAGATGTACTAGTACTATGTATATGGATGTAGTTTCTGGGGTGGCGGCAGCTTGAACACCAATTTCCAAGTCAGGTGGTTCCTCTGGGTCTTCATCTGAACTTTCGTGCTCATTCTGTTGAAAATTATACGTTGGATCGGCGACATCGTCGTCGTCAGAAAAATCAAGACCATCCTCACTGTCTTCCCATTCTCCTAAAATACATTCCAGGTCCTGAGAAGTCAATTTACGCCATTTACGACTCATTCTGATGCTGAAAAAGATATATCCAAAATTATAAAAAATGGCAAAAAAATCTATTACAAACGCGCAATGTTGCAGTCATGCAACAAAACAAAATCAGTCCAAAAATAAATAATAAAGCTTGAATCTTTAAAAACTTATTATAGATAATTGAAATACATAAACGTACCTTTTTCTAATATCAATTTCAATAGCCAAATATCAATATTGCACCCAAAAATCACTTTTCGTAAACAAATTCAAAGAGAGCTGAACCGGTTTGTTCACGTTAAAAATTTGAATGCGAATACCGATAAAGTGTCGCCATTTAGTTTGTCGATTTGTAACTAAATCGTTAGAATGCTTTGTTGTCGACGTACAACACCGAGTAAAGTCGATCTATCGGGTTTTGGCATAATTTTAGGTCTAGTGGAATGGTGTGTTGCAGGATTACAACATGGCTCCATAAAGGGCATCTTTCCACGACAATACACAAATGTCTCCAGAGTGACGCGCCACTAGAGTACCCTTCTGCAAGCGCCTGTCGTTTAGGTTTTTAATGTCGGAAGGAGTATCGGCTCTCCTACGATGCCGAGCCCAATACATCAGTGTGGTGATTCTTCAAAAATCGTGTTAAAGCTACACTGTTATAAAAATTGTCCATGACGAGGCAGTGGCCTATATCTAAGTATCCATCCATTAGTGTTAGCACGATTTTTGAAGTCATGCCTGTAAAACCATGAACGGGTTCAGTAGATGTTTTTTTGCCGGAATATATGCTTAATTTTAACACATAGCCTGTCTCAGCTTCACACAACTCAAAACTTTTAATCCCAAATCTTGCAGCCTTTGTTCTGATACATTGTATCCAGTGTAGCCTGCCTTTCCAAAGGAGAAGAGATTCATCCAGGCTTAAAAGTCTTCTAGGAGTATAAATTTCCTGAAATTTATGGTTGCAATGTTTAACAATTTGATAAATTTTAGCAGTTTTACATCTATTTACCCGTAGGGTTCCATTACTTTCATAATCATTAACAAAATGTAAAACACTCAAAATCAAAAGAAAACGATTTCTACTAATAATTCTTCGAAATTCAGGCATTCCTAAAACACCCGTTGACCAATATTCATCTATTCTACCCCTGTAACACAACCCCATATACATTAATATAGAAAAAAACTTGTACATTTCTTCCACAGTTACATCAACCCACTCACATAAGCGGGAATGAGGAGGCACATTATTATAGTTTTCGCATTGACGCATTATCGCTTGCCATGCGTATTCATTCGTTTCTATAACAATCTTTTCCATGATGCCACGATCCCATATAGCGCGAAATATCTCTAAAGGATCTTTTAAATTTATATTAGGTCCTGGTTGTTTTCTATAAATCTCCTCTACTCCAGTGAAATTTTCAAAATTATCAGACCATACAAATTGATCTAATTGGGCTGGAGGAATTTCTTCTTCCACATCATCTTCGTTACCAGCCTCTAAAATTTGCCGGATAGAGTCTTCCGTATAATAATCATCTTCATCATCGATCTCGCTTCCTGAATCGACTTCCAATGCTGATGCAAGAGATAATGGCAAGATACCCATGCCTATTTGTTCTTCAACAGGCGAGCCAGGATTAGCAATTTCTTCATGATTTGTAATATCGAACTGCTCACTAAGTTGCAAAGGCTGCAAGTTTCCCGATGTAGTTTGTTCTAAAAGAACTTGATCATTGGTTGGTACGCGCAATGTTCCGCAGGGAGATCTCTCGACAGCCAATGCAGTTACTATTTGTCGATATGATGGAGTTTGTCTGCCAGATGCATTTTCGTCGCAATCCATCTGGAATTATGAGCACACTTTAGTGAAGAAAAAACCAGCCCGTGAAAAAAAAAGTGCGAGTCGGACTCAACTCAATAGTAAAAAAAACTGTATACTAACATCAAAATTGTAAACAAAACTGCTCTAGGTAAAAAACTCAAAAGAACTGATGGTATAGAAATTAATTTTATTTGGTCTGTTTACAAAGCACAGAATTCACATTCATCTGGTAGATAATGTTCATATACCGCATATTTGCAATTTTGACACCAAAAGTTTTCAGTGCTCAACAATAATTCCATGGCCACAGCACTAGTTAGAAGAATAAAATGAGGAGGAGCTTCTGTGCATGTGGGCATATAACATATGAACTTCAAGTTCAACATCACGACACTCAAGGTGTTGTATGACGCACTAGTCAGGAGTCACCTTGAACATAGTGCTGTCATATGGGCTCCTCATGAGGCAAAATATAGTGTCATGTTAGAACGTGTCCAAAATAAGTTCACGAGACACCTGTACTTCAAGCTATATGGGGTATACCCATTCTACCCATTGATGTACCCTACACTATTTGTACTGGGTATGGTAGGGTACAACGCATTAAAGGTGCGAAGGGACTTTGCACTCGCAGCGTATGTAGTGAAGCTACTGCGTGGTGGGGCACATAACCCGGGAGTGCTGCGGCACCTGTAGCTTTGCGTGCCAGACCGGTACGTGTGGAGGCGGCGACACCCGCCCCTGCTTGCTGTGCCTGCAGCCAGAACCAACCTACTGGCGAGAACTCCTCTCACTAGAGCCATGCGTGTGGTGAACGAGGTTCACGAGAGAGTTGATGTATTGTGGTGCAACTTGAGTGAATTCGCAAAAGTTGCATTATTTATAATATGTTATTTAGATGTAGGTTAAGATTTAAGACTTAGGATATTGTATGTAATTTAATAGGATGTAGATTAAGGATTTAGCATGTAAGGCCTCGCTATCGCATTGGATCGCTGATCTGTAATGGTAGTGGTAGGTAAGATTTTAATAAATAAATAAATAAATAAATGAAGCACCTAAGCCGCTTTATAAAATGAGTAATTTCCCATGGCCAAACATAATCATATAAACATAAGCGGTAGTGCTCTTGGTGTAAATAATCATCCACGTCCATGAAGACTACCCTATTAGATGGAAAAATCATAATGATATTTTTTCTTCTGTCGTGTTTGCTCAGTAACTAAAAAAAAAGAAAGATTCCTATTAGATTCGTGAGCTGTGTCTTTCGTCTCATTTATGTACGAAAATGCTATTTATTTGACACCCATTTCGATTCGCCTCTGTTGTTACTATTCGAAAAAAAAAAACTATACCTATCCCATATTGTATACCACTTCGACTCTGACACAAAATCTAAGGTCACATCAAATAAAAATGGTTATGTAGGTACTCGTACATACCTACTTACATACAAGAAACCATTACTCTCCTTTTTCCATTATTATAGTAATGCGTGTACCTACTAAATACAAATATGATTGAATGCACAGATACGCGTTCCGGTTCCTAGTACATCAAAATAAACTTGAACATCCTGTGAACGCATCGTAACTACCTACTACCAGGACTATCAGAAATAGCATTTTTACTCTACTGATATGCAGATATATTACACAGAAAATGTATTTCTAAATGGCATAAGCAATGTACATGTGAAAATATGGAAAAATAAGATAAATCGAAGTTGAAAACTATGGATCCATCATCATGCTTGTAACCAACTTTTGTAAACCTATCAAACATGTCGAAATCTTGCTACCGTTGGCAGTTTATATTACAATTTCATCAAACACTTATCAAATTATCGAAAAAACAAAGATATACTCACGGTTTCTCTGTGTATTCACTAAATATCACACAAAAAACACAGAGCAAATTACGCGGCAAAGGTACGAACAAGTTGAATCTTCGTTCAATTTTATTTTACTATTTTGACGTTGAATGAAAGTTTTTAACGGCTGTTTTATATTGTTTGATTAGTTCACTCGATCTTTCCGGCACTTTCACGCTATTATAGGCCCTTTACTTATTGTAATTAAATGATTTTTCGAGTACAGTTAATATCGCGCAGATTTACGTTCCGGCATACAAAGCTTCAAAAATTGGAGCGCAGACCTGCGTTCTGGCATACGATAGGTTAAAAAACTCAACTCAACTCTTATCACAATAACTATGTTTAGCCAACTTCAGTCCACTTTCCATAGCAGTATCTATAGCTTTACAATTTTTTAAATTAAATTTTAACAATAACTGTTCTATGTAATGCCTTTGATCTAATGTTAACACTTTATTTTCTTTATCCTAGCACACTGACATACCAAGGCATTGTTTTATTTGGCCTTAATGTAAAAAAAAAAACACACAAAAAAACACACTCACACACTCACTCACTCACTTAAATTGAGACTCTAATACACACGTTAACTTATCAGGTTCTTTAGAGCAAATTGAAGAAATGAAAAAATCATTGGCAATCGCAATTTTTATCTTCATTCTTTACATACAAACAAGGTTCATATTTAGATTTTAAATAACCATTTTTTGTTAAACAAACATCTACTTTGTTATACCACATTCTTGATGACTGCTTCTATCCATAAATTCCTTTCTTTAACTTTAGAACTTTACTAGTATGTGAACTATCACAACCTTCAGGTATTTGCATGTAAATATTTTCATGAAGTTCGCCATTTAAGAATGTAGTTACTACATCAAAATGTCTAGTCCTAATTTTATTGACAAAGCAAAAATTAATTTTAAAGAAATATGTCGCACCACCGGTGAAAATGTCTCTGCATAGTCTATATCCGGTTGTTGGGAGAAGCCCTTGGCCACTAATCTCGCACGATAACACACTTCTATTTTATTTTTGAGCACCCACTTACTCTGCAGAATTGTACCATTACTAGGAATATCCACCACATCCCAAGCATCATTGTCTTTGAAGCACTTCAGTTCATCTTTGACAGGGTGCAACCACTGGTTTCCTGTAATCCTGAAATCAGAGCAGCGGTTAATGAAGGTGTTTTGAAGATGGACAACATATTGGTTGACAAACAGAAGGTATTTATTATCTTCTATCATAACCTGTGTAGCCAACACAATCACTGCGGTCTTGCAAACTGGCTCGGGTGACGAGGAGATTAAATGTCAGACATTTAAATCCCTTAGTAATGCCGGCAGACTTTTATGTCACAGACATTACAGTGAGACACAAATAAGGAGAAATTGTTTGCTGTCTTGCCTTAACAAAGAAATTAAGGATAATGTAAAAGACCTTAAACGTGATCACTTACTATTTGGTCGATCTTCAAGATAATTTAAAATCTATGAAAGCTATTATAAGAGCAGGCACCGAGTTAAAACCTACAGCTGCCAAACCGAAATGCTAATTTAAATGGAAAACTTACGACTATTCTTGGAAAAACTGTAAATTGGATGAGTGACCATAATCTCGAAATCAATTTTACCAAAACCAAATTAATAGCGTTTCATCCCTGGCAGAAAAAGAGTATAAATATAGATTTTACTTTTAATCAACATAAATTAGAAACAGTTAATAATTTCACTCTCTTAGGTTTAACAATAGACACTCATATAAACTGGAAAACACATATACAGACAGTAAAATCAAAAATTTCAAAGTTTTCATATGCTCTCCGCGAAATAAAAAAGACTACAAACCTACAAACCGCACTAGTCACATACTACGCGTATGCCCACGCTTGGTTTAACTATGGCATCATCTTATGGGGAAATAGCACAGACGCTCCCTCCTTATTTACCCTTCAAAAAAAACTAATACGAATAATAACCAATATAGAACCTACAGATAGTTGCAAGCCTTTCTTTCAAAAACACAAGATTCTCACCTTAGTTGGTATTTATATCTTGGAGTTATGTAAATTAGTTCGTAAATATCCCGATTCTTACAGCACACGGGGAGACATACAAACAAATTATTCGTTTCGCCATAAAAATAGACTAAATTTGCCCCCCTCTCGTCTTAAACTACATTCATCTAGTCCATATTCAATGTCAATAAAAATATATAATAAATTACCAGATGACATAAAACAAGAAAATAAAACCAGTATATTTTTGAATAAACTAAAGCAGTACTTAATTAAAAAAAGCTATTACACAATACAAGAATATCTAATGGATAAAATCCAATAATATTAATACATAACTGTGAATAACAGATATTTTTTAACAAGTAAAATAACAAAAATAAATTATACTATTAGGTAATATTTAATAATGATAGTACATACTCGTACATTAATCGCTCAAACCCCGCTATTGAAACACAATTGATTTTTCTATATAATTAAAAAAATAATAAATGAGATATATAAAATATTAATTGAATAAGTAAATAAATAAATGTAATATAAAAACATACATAGATAATAGGATATAAAATAATTCTGATGGATAAATTCATTACTAACAATACATAATTATGAATAAAAGATATATTTTAATAAGGAAAAAATATTATTGTTAATTAATATTATATATATAAGATTATGTGAATGAATGGAAATATAAATATATAGGTATGAAATAATTAATAGGATACAAAATAATTCTAATTCTAACTACAAAGTACTTAATTAATAAAAGCGCTCTTCCTCTCTCAACCTATTTAAAATTTGCTGTGCCCGACAGGGTCCATAATTGTTTCTATTATTTTTCTTTATTTACCACCTGTAATTGTACATTATGGATTGCAATAAACGATTTGATTTGATTTGATTTGATTTCGAAATTGCCACCCAAGAACATTCAACCAAAGGAACATAACGTTGAGGGCTTTAAACAGGAGGGGCCCGCTACAGCCGCAGTCGCAGCCTCGTCGCATGCCACCAATGCGCCGTGCGAGGGATCGCCGTGTTCCGCAGCAATACAACCAGACTCCGCGCCACTAGCCGAAGTGGACAATACCAACACTCAGGCGGGTAAATTAAAGTTCTTTCACCATCATTGGTCGCAAATCACAAATGATCCTGTGGTGTTAACATGGGTTAACGGTTTTCAAATTCCGATTTCGAACGATATATCCCAGCCTATATCTTATCCACATAATAGTTCTAAGTCTGATGTGGATGAACTGCTCATTACTAAAGAAGTTAATAATCTTCTTAGTATTGGTGCCATACCTAAGTGTGTGTGAATCGTGTGATCGTGTTATCTTTACAATCTTTAAATAAATTTATCACTGCGCCACACTTTAAACTTGAAGATTATAGAACTGCTATGAGACTCATGTCAAAACATAGTTACATGTGTTCTATTGGCCTTATAATTATAACAATAGTAACTTTATCTCGGGTGGCATAGACCCATAGAAACCTTAACCTAGTACACATAACATATTACATAAACTTTTATAATTTACCATGACTCGCCACACCTACACATGACATGACCCACTGATTCTGAAAGGGACAGTCAATACGTACTGCTATTGCGTTCAGAATGCCGTTGTTGCTACCCCGTATACGGGCTAGCAGGGAAGCTGCTTAAGAATGCATATTTCGCTATCAATGTTCACAGCGACTCTAGAAAGTTTCTGCGATTTTGTTGGTTGGGGAAGCTGTATGAATTTCAAGTTCAAATAGTGATCTTATGTGTTTACAAAAATTATGCGTCCAGTAATGCAATTTCGGGTTGTTCCACCGCGCTCCAGGAATGCATTCCACTGGGCTCCAAGTTTTTACTACCTATATTATTTAAAAAATTATAAGTACCAAAATGATTCCACAGCACTCCAAAATAAAATAAGTAGAGTCAGCATAAAAGACACCATAAGTTGTTTGTTATACACAAATATAAATATCGGTAGTATTTTTTTACCGTGGATTCATCTCATGTTTCAAAATGCTCAAGGCCATTTCGCACTTTATGGCGCTCGTGTCGCATGATTTTGCACGATAACGCGCGAAATCGCGCGCGCCGCCCGGGGTCATTAAAATGACGATCTAACTAAAATTTTGTATGAAAGCTTTATATAAAACTTATGTCGTTAGAATTGTAATAAAATAAGCCTAACCAAATATGTACAACTTAATACCGTTTTAACGACCAATCAGAGAAGGTTTCTTATCTCGTCGGAGTCGACGAATGGGGGAAAGTTTTATTGCACTATGTCATTGTTATACATAAACTGGCTAGCCAGTTGTCCTTCAAATGTTCAGTCGCAAAGGGTTGTTTTAATGTTGTTTTGTTGTAATGCTGTGTGATCTTCTATTTTGTCTGTGACCGTGCTTAATAAAAAGTTCAAGGATGCATGTACCAGAAGATGATGCAGACCTGCCAGGCCCTAGCACGGCCACGCTGTTTTCATTTATGGATGGTCCAGGTAAAGAACATTTCTTATTGTGTTTCTTTTTATACTCACAAGCAATAATTTATTCTATTTGAATGTGTAGGTTAACAGAGCAGTTAAGCATGCAATAACATGAATTACGTTTTTTTTTGTTTTAAATAAGTATGAGCAGATTATTATTAAAAAATCATTGTATTGTTTCGGAACGTCATGTGAACATATTGTTGCAGGCAACAAGCGCACACTGGTGAGAGGTGGAAGACATTATTATTTGCGCTCTGTGTCTAAGAAGGCTCTCAATTATGGTGTTGCACATTTAGCAAAACATGCCATGGTAAATTCAAAATACGTCAGTCAACGATATTACTAGAAGATCGTCATACATGTACGAAGCAGGCAGATACAGTTACGGATTTCAAACAAGAAATTCGTGAACAAGCGATCAAATCGCATTTGCCTATTGAACAGGCTTAGGGATGCTTTCCCCAGTCCTTTCCCTTTCCTTCCTATTTTAAATTTGCCGCCACGCGTACTCATCCAACGCTGTGCGCGGGCCAAAGACAACCCATTCGCTCCCGCCATCTGGCGGCATAAAGACGCAAAAACGAGTTCGAACGAAACGTAAGTCCGGCCGGCAGCAAACCGCGCGCGCGGTGAAAAACCACCAAAATATCGTGAAATACGACTGCTAGTGATACAGTGAGGTGATCTCCTGGCTCCCAGTATCCCGTGAGTACCTGACCTCTTTCAATTTTGTATCCTCTAGCCTGTTTCTGAATAGGAACCTTCAAAAGCGTACTTGGCGATACGCGATACTCAATCACCTATAACAAAAATTTATGAAAGTTGTGTAAAAAAATATCTTGACGCCGGGAATAATCTTGTGAATGACACGCCCAGCTTTAGAAACATTAAAAGTGCAGTGTACAAAGCAAGAAATAAAATCTTAAATGTTTCCAAGACTGTTTTCCAAAACACAAAAGATGTTGAAATTCCCGAAGTATTCAAAGACTTTCTGTTATTTGATTACAAGAAACACGTGCGTTTAATTGACTTCGAACAAGCTGTTATAAACGCTATTGGCACATGTCTTCCTTCAACTTCAATCAAAGGGTGTAATTTCCACTTTCGACAGGCACTGACAAAAAAATCTCTTGCACTGAATATTACTTCAAAGGAAGAAAAAGACCACGTGGCTAAATGTGCTGCTTTGGCGCATTTGCCTCATGATGTAATTGATGATGCGTGGTTGATAATCATGGCAGAAGCACACAAAGTGAAAATATTTCCAAGTTTAATGATTATTTTGTTGGTCAATGGTGAGACAATGGAAATTTACATACAGAAATTTGGAATTGTTCGTTAGAAAGACACCGAACAAACAACTTAGTAGAATCATGGCATCGTAGGCTCAATAACGAGTTACCAAAGAAACCGCGATTATTGGAGCTCTTATTTAAACTTAAAGAAGAAGCTTTGTATCAGCAAAATTATCGTCAACCAAACAACCGAAAGCCGCAATCAATCAAGAGAGACACATAATTCAAAAGTATTATACTCAATTATCGCACAGGTCAATGCAATTTAAGTCAAACGATAAATGATCTTTAAAAAAATGTAGAACAATATTTTAATTATTTTTATAATGTTGTTGTGATTTGTATCCTAGTTTTAAAAAACGTTTTAATCTGAAGCTGTGATTTGTTATTTGTTTATTTACTTTAATTATTAGGAAAACTTGTTATTTTTTCGTAACATTTATTTTATTTATAGACAGAGTGTACTTACGTTGGTATTTGTGTTGTGGTTTTAAGAAAACTTTCAAATCTGAAACTGTGACTTTTTTTCTTGTTTACTGTATTGTTTGACGTTGTGATTATGACTGAATCGATACATGATTAAAAAAACTTGAGAGGTGTCAAGGGACACCCGGATGGAACGAAGTTCAAAGAGAGAGAGAGAGAGAGAGAGCGATAAACACGCGCACGCCGCACGGCTTACAACTACCTATAGCAAATGTCTTAATTTTTTCCGTCTAGCCTCCTTTCGCAACGCGCGATAAGGAACTTCGTTCCAAAAAAGACATTTACAATATGTTGTGATTTGTATTGTAGATTTAAGAAAACTTTTCTAATCTGAAGCTGTGATTTTTTTTGGTGGTTTTTAAGAAAAAAATATTCTTAGATGTGTCGTTGTGATTATGACTGAATATAGTAGATTTTACAACAAGTGCACAAAACAAACTAACAACAGACTTGATAAACAGACTTTTAGCAGCCCGAGCCGAAGGCGAGGGCTGATAGTAATGTCGAGGATAAAAATGGTTTTGTGGACGAGTTATAAACTCTGCTTCTCACTTCGATTGCGAGGAAATAAAACAGTAGTATAACATAACATTTCTTTAATTAAAATTCAAAGTAAAATTAGAACAGTTTTGAATACTGAAGGAAATTGTTTTTCCCGGCATATTAACGGTATTTTTCTGAATTTATGAAGACGACATATTGTGAGAAGATGGCATATTATGAGAAGATGGCTCTGACGACAACAAGGAATCTCTGGATCTAGAAGGGACGGGCTCGCTTGGGATTAAATTAATGGCTTCTGTTATACGGTCGGTAATCTTGCTTTTGTTCTGTACGGATTCTTCAATGTATCCCTCAGCAACCTGATCAGACTTCCACCCGCCATGTCTTTTCAGCATTGTTAAGTTTGCTCCCGAATCTGCTAGAAGGGTGGCTGAGGTCCGGCGGAAGCAATGACCCGTGTAATTTTCGGGATTTTCTAATTTTAGAAATGTTGCGATCTGTTTGGGCAAGGCTGCAAATTTATTGCGTCCTATAACTTGCTTAGTGCACTTCCCATTTTGATAATTGAGGAAAAATTTATTAGTCGACACGTTTTGAGGACGTAGAGCTTGGTAATTTTTAACTATTTTTAGGTAATCTCCTTTGACAACAAATGTTCGCTCCCGTTTGTTTTTTGTGTCGGGTAAGTTTATTGCTTGCAAAAGCGTGTCCGTCTTTACGTCATTTACGGTAATGTTCGCAAGTTCAATGCCGCGGCACGCACCGCTTATACCAAATATAAGTGCCACCTAAAACAAAATTAATAACTTTTATACACTTTAGAACAAAAGAGCAATAGGTATATGAGCAATAAAATATGAAAGGAATGTGTATTACGTACTTTTGTGACCAAATATGTTTCATCTGGAGCGGTATTTAAGAAGGTTTGCACTTGATTAGCTGAAAGGACCTGGTTTTTCTTGCTTTTGTGCCTCCTTAAAAGCCTCTTCAACAAAGATGTAAGCTTCGAATAATTTTGTATAATAACATTGTCCTTCATTTGTAATGTTGCTTTCAGCATGGAATATATACTCCACAGTGTAGACGGCTGAAGTTTTTTGGATAATTCATCAAAATAACTCAAAAGAACACTTTCCGAGAACGTAGTTACTAGTTTTTCTTTTCTCCACTTTACAAAATTATCGTAAACTTTGAGATATTTTTCCCGAGACTTTGGCGGTAATATCTGTTGCACAACTCTCTGTGCATTCATTTCCATAAGCGTATTAGGAGAGACTGTTAAATCCTCTTCTTCACTGGACATTTTTAACAATTTTAGCAAATTGAAGAAATTAATAAATACACGAAAAAAGAACAAGAGCTGTTTCCCGCCGTTTTATTTTTTTTTAAATCTTACGACATTGATATTAGGCTGCAGACCTATACAGCCTACTATTAAATTAATTTTGTAATAATAATTTTCTTAAATCAACTAACCTACCGTACTTGAATTAAAATTTTAATATCTATTATATCTTAAAAAACACATAAGGCAAATAAATTAAAGTAAATATTATATAATAACAAATTCTATCTATGAACTTCTTATTGCATTTGGCTGTATGGCTCATTTTCTTTGCCTTAATATAATACATTTATGAGTAGATACGTTAATGCCCTTGTGCACAAAATTCGATTTTGTGCAGCCTATACCCTGCACAAAGAAGCACTTTCAGAGCATGAGAAGTGAAAAACATATTTGATATGCATTTTTTAATTTTTTAATGATATTTAATACCTATGTAATATGTTTCAATCTAAATTTTTTTTTTTGCTAACTACTCAATATTTCTCGGAGCGCGGTGGAACTAAAATATTGAAATATTTTATTGCTAAAAATTCTTGGAGCGCAGTGGAATCAATGTATGAACATTAAAATTTTGAGAACAATGAGTTTTGGAGCGCGGTGGAACAACCCGCAATTTCTGCGTAATCAAGGCTTATTATCCGTCATTTATTTAGATCAAGGGTCTTCAACCTTTTTTAGGTCATGGGCCTAGTATACTCTGATATTGGTTCGGCGGGCCGCAAAAATTCTCACTGATAGTAGATGAATCCACAGATAGGGGTACAATTAAACATCTATGTTTAGTTGCTCGAATAATTAAAAATAAAAGAGTCTCGGACTCGTTTTTCGACCTTATCCCAATAGAAAAAGGTGCAACAGCTGTGGAATTACACAATTTAATTGTTGCTAGCTTCGAAAACTGTGGCATACCATGGAAAGATAATTTGATTGGGTTTGCGGCTGACGGGGCAAATGTCATGATGGGCAACCACAACTCCTTAAAAACTTTATTAAAGCAAGATGTGCCTCATATCTCAAATACACTGCCTGCGAAAAACTTTAGAATCAGTTCTCAGGACAATGCTCTCATATTACATTAAAGACCAGTACTTGAACTCTACACAAATATCACAAATTGATTTTAAAAACCTAAGAAATTTCAAGCCACTCGATGAGCTATATATGGGAGCTACTTGGGGTGACTTTGGGGCTTCAAAACATTGAAAATGTGGAGCATGTAAAGAGCTTCAAGCTACGTATATTAGATTTCTACATAGAAGCAGTCGCCCAAATTCTGCAAAGGTTTTCATTTTCGGACAATGTATTCAAAGAATTAGAAATTTTTGATCCAACCATAGTAAAATAACACAAGTAGAAAAGCAATAGTTTGGTAGTGAAGCCCCAGCATTTCCACAACTCATAAGCTTTGTGAGAAACCTATTAATTATTCCACACTCCAGTGCTTGTGTTGAGCGTGTGTTCTCCACTGTCAACCTTAATAAAACTAAATCACGCAACAGGCTTGGCACTAATACTATAATATAATGTATCTAAATACATTAAAAAGTTTAACAACAGCATGTACAAAAATACACCAGAATCAGACTCTAGTTCTGATGGTTAAGCATGAGGTTTGTACTTGTTTGTTTGTTTTTTGTTTGTATGTCTTTATATGTAATACATATTGCAAAAATATTTTGTTTGTGTTATGTTCTGTAAGGGTAGAGGCATGTTTTTGGTATGTACTTTTGGTACAAGGTGTGCTACAAATTGGGTTTTCATACATTCTGCATTTCCTTATGCCTAACACTTTATAAATTTCTCAAGCCTAGTTTTGATTTATGTATTTTGTAATTTGTACAGTAAGTCAGTATAACTAATCTATCTTTACAGGTTAGGTGTAAGGTGAATCAGAATGAAATAAAATAAGTAAAATCATAAAACGAACGTGACATTGACAGATGCAAATGAACTTCAAGTCTGTGAAAGTCTACACTATAAAACTTGTGATTAGGTAAGTTATGTAACCTAATTACTGTACCAATGATTATAATAATATATGATCAACAGAGTTAGAACTTGAGAGTTATATCATATTAAAATATGTTTTAAAACTCTTTGCAGTGAATGAAGATGATGTGATTGTTTATAAAATCCATAAATTTAGGAACAAAATAAATACATCTTGTATTTAGGTACCTATGTTTTTTGGAAAAAAATGATTCTACTGTTTTTATTTTAAATTTCCTGTTTTTTAGGTCTATTATCATCTGATTTTTCAGATTGGACCTGGCAACACTGAGTCCTGCCTGATACGCTGAAGGGAGTAGACGCGCTTGTTTTGCTAAGGTAAGTCATAATTTACTAGTTCTCCGACATTTGTCACAAAAAATGTCATTTGTGTCACTTAACTTATCTAGATAATGTGTAATGCACTGTTATTCATAATCGAACTATTATATAATACTCTCATGAGTTGATCTTTACGCGAGAATCTTTATTTCAAATCTCGCTTTGTTAACATGTTATAACGTGTTTTGGTACAATCCGTCATTATTAGTATCGTCATTATTGGTAAAATCGTTTCTGCCCATAATGACGCATTGTAGCACAGAATGACTGTACCTATAAACAATAATGATTTCACGTGGCTAATAATGATTTTCGTATACTTAGTTTACTAACCGTTTTCGTACAGTTGGAGAGGTTAAATTAAACAACACATTATTTTTATTAGGAACATGGCTATCACTAAAAATAAATCAATGTCTTTGTACGGGATATGTATATGTATTCGTACAGGACTCGCATTATTGCACGCTGATATGCTTTTCTCTCTGTTTTTGTTACGAAGCTTAACAATTGAGCCACAATCATGCCAAATAAATATGCTTTATGTATATCTTCTCTTTCATTCCAGTCGATTTCTGTATTTGTGGAAGAGTCAACAGAACGAGTTGGTTGTGGATCTTCTACAAGGTCATCGCTTGATAAGTCTGGAGTTGTATCATTTGACCCCAAGATATTTTTTGATTTACGTTCGATTACAGGTAAGTCAGTACAAACTTCTTGGTGATCTGTGCTCTCTTTCTCACAAGAAGATTCTTCAGATTCTTGAACAGTAACATGTAACCTAGAAATATTCCGTGTTAAAATCTTTTCTATCAAGATAATGCCTAATTATTTAAATATATAGTAAAAACTTACTTATATGTTCCGTCCATTTTATAAAATGGTCTTTATGGGCACTTGTTTTATTGCTTGTATGCGTTTCTTCGTTCAGTTCTATTGTGGCGTCTATTCAATTAAATAACTTGGCATAGACTATAGAGCAATAGAGTTGTTACCATTGAGCATAGTGTAAATGAAATTAGATGGGTGTGTGGTGTGTGAGTGTGTGTGATGTGTGTGTGTGTGTGTGTGCTAAATGACTAATCTAAACTAATCAATTAAATTCGGCTGGTCATTATTAGGTTGCACTCATTAATAAAAATCGGTTTACTGTTAGTGAGCTGAATATCTTAATATAAAACTAAAACTCAGAGTTTGAATCCATTTTTATAGACTTTTTTATTTTGTAGGATACAAAATGACTAAACCAAATAAATCCAAAGACCAAGAGAGATTAGTTCAACAAAGAGTAAACAAACGACGTCGTTATATTGAGATTAAGAACAATCCAGAATTACTTGCTTTGGAAAAAGAAAAAAGAAGAGCAGCGTACTTAATAAAAAGGAAAACAAAAAGGTTACTAGTATTATAGACAAAACTCCCCGCAAGCAACGCGAACAACGGAAGAAGTGGAAGGAGAATTCGAAAAGTTATAGGCAGAGGAAGAAGGAAAATGCGAAAAAGCAGTATATTTTAGAGACTGTTCAGATAGAAGCAGAGTCAGTATACACTGTCAACGACACCAATATTATAGTCCACGACGACGCGGATCCCTTGCACCGCGATTGCTTAGCCGCTCGATTAGCGCTAAGAAAACATCGATACAGAACACAAAAGCGTTTCAAAAAATTGCAACGCATAATCACTGTTTCGAAAAAGAGAAACGAGTCGCAGCGTAAGTGTATAAATTATCTTAAAAAGAAACTTGAGGATGTTAATAAGACGGCTGAAGTGGTTAAAAACAATGAAAACGATGAATTAAACCCAGATAGCTATATATCAGGAGTTTCATCTTCAGAGCCAAGCCCGGTAACGCAAAATTAATGCCATAACCAGCTTTTATAACGATGACAAAATTAGTAGAATTAGTTCTGGAAAAAAAGCATACATAACGAGAAATAAAAAAAGGATGCAGAAGAGATATTTAACTGCATCCTTGACTGATTTATACAAACAATTTAGAACGGAAACTAATATTCGAGTCAGCTACTCATTGTTTTGCAAATGTCGGCCTTTTTGGGTTTTATTTCCAAAGCCAAGACAAGGAAACAATCCGATTGCTCAAGTGGCAAGAAGATCGAGTGAAAAACATGTTCTTGAAATTGAGAACTTGAACGAAAACCTTGCTAGATCGTACCCACAAGTAAAAAAAAGTAGATCTGATAAGTTGAATCTCCAATTCAGGGACTTTGTTCTTTCGTCGTATGGTCCAGATAAATGGTTCCTTAATTCCGAATATCACATTATAGAAATTGAAGTAATTTCCATGAGTGATACTGGTTGCATACAGATTCACGGAAATCGAATACTGAGTTTGACTGATGTGTTTGATACACCACTCAAGTCCTCGTTTTTGAACGTTTTTAAATGTAACATGAGTAATATAAAAAAGACCACTGTTTTGTGTCAAATAAGTGATGTTAAGAGTAAAATATTTGCAGTGACTCGTGATTCATACATATATTTTTCGCCATTGTTACATACTCTGTAATTAATTTATTGGCACAAAAATAAAACATTTAAATTAATACTCAGAATTTTTATTTTTCCTGCAGCGTTCCCAACATGCAAAATCAAATATAAAACAAGAAATAATATTAAAGAACACATAAATCTAGCACATTTGTGTTGTAGATTTTACAAGACGCTGGTAAGAAACGCTAAGAAACGAAAGGAATGAAGTACTAATCTTAATAATACAATGTTCTTAAGACTTAACCAACAATATAACAATATTATAAGTCTGTTCTAATAAGAGTACCTACAGGCAAAAAAATGATTGTTCGCGACGAGTCACACTTCATCCTGTCACACTGTGACTGGTTGAAAAAATATTCGCATCGAGTGACAGTGTGACTAGAGTGTGACTGGATGCGAATTTTTATTCTCATCTAGTGAAACTGGTTCGTAATAGTGTTACTCGTTCGGAAAAAAATTCTCGCCGTGTAATATTGTGTCTCGATGCGAATTTTTAATCTCATCTTAATTCTTTGCTGTTTACAGGTTCTCAAACTTAAAAATGTGGAAGAATTTTAAACTTAACGGCATTAATTTTAAGTTATTCATGTAGAAACATAGTACAATAAAACAAATCTAATGTATTAACTTAAACTTTATTTATCTATACAAGAGAAACTTTTGAAAAACGAATTCACAGTTAATCAATAAACGGTGTTCGACACTTTAAGCAATTTTCGTTTTAATTTCTTCTGGAGTTGATTATTGACGATTTTTTTATTTAATTCTTTTAGTCTTATGTATTGTCCTCGTTCTGACCAAGCAAAGTATTACAGCGTAATCTATTTGAGGGTATTGGTTTTTGACGTGCTATATCTGCTAGGCTTTTAAAGATAAATTTATCTTTGCATAGTGTCTGCCCATGATATTTCTCAAACTCAGTTTCCATTGTTTGAGCGACTTTTATGAGCTCTTCACATGGATAAATCAATTTTCCCCTCGATATAAAGTTAATCCACTCACAGGAACCACTTCCAGGTGCTAAGTTCCGAGTTTGGTTCCCAAGATGTGGGTACTTTCTTATAAATCTTGAAGCGACATAGCCGGCAATGTATTTTATTCCCTGCTGACTGATTTCATCCTGAGTTTCTAAATCTTTTAATAATTGCTCTTCCTCGTCGGTTACGATGTATGTACCTAAATCGTAATCAATCACGTTTTTTTTCAGGTCCCAAAACGTTACTGTCTAGTAAGGATATCAGAGAGCAGTTTCCAGCATCATTTTCATTGTCAACTGATTTTATGTAGCTGCTTAGTATTCCAGTTACTACGCGCTCTTCATCTACGATATTTTCTTCCAGTGGGTTACAGGACGATGAAGTTCCGGGATTGTCTAACGGTGAAATTAGACAAGCGATACTCGGGTCTTCAAGTGTACTGCTCGAGTATTTAAATACATCCGCGGAGTGCTTTCCCAAGATATACCATTTTAGGCGATGTTTAAAAGAAAGTGCTGTGGGATGGAGAAATTCTCCAAAATGTCCTGATTTAACCGATGGGTTAATATATACTCCAGTTGAAATCTTTCTTTTAAATCTTGAAATAAATTTAAAAGAGATTTGTTAGATATTAAAATACCTGTTTGAAAAGGAGTTTTATTGGTAATTTTTTTACCTGTCTTAATATTTTTCATTAAACCCTTGAAAAAAATGAATCACATTTTATCTAAAACCAAATTCTGTGCTTCCAAGTTCAAACCATAGGCAGTTTGGTTGCCTTCGTATTTGATTCTGGTATTAAATACGTCGAACCAATCATTAAATCCTTTTAAAATGTATGATAGGTCTAACCAGTTCTCGCCCGGCAAAAAATCCTTTATGCCACACAATTCTACTGCGCGAGCAGTCTTATTTGAAAACAGTTGGGCAGCTGGACGAACTTTTTGTCTTTGCGAACTTTCAACATTCAGATGTTGCGACGTTATTTTATGAGTTAATTTGAGGTCGAGCTCTGACAAAGATAATACCTTTTCTATTGTCTTTTTTGACACAATTTTTCCCTCATATTCAAAACCATGGTCTATAAAATGGTTCCTCGCCAGCTTAAGTAAGTGAGGGACATCAAAAAATACGTGGACTTTTAAGTTGCTGTCACTTGGATGTTGGAAATAGGTCAATTGACCTTCTTCAATTCCAACATTTAGTGACCTAAGCAGTCCCTGATTCCCTGTCCCCATATCGCACGTTACTGTAACGACGGTTAGACCAACGTCGTACAACTTTATAATCACGTCAAACAATATCGCTTTGGTCATCTTCTGGTCATATTGGAAATATACTGGTTGCTTTCATTTACCGCAAAGGCCACGCGCCATAATACATTGGCAATTGTTATGGGGGCCTACTGTTTGCTGATATTTTCTGTCTATCTCTGTTCTATTTGAGAGATAAATCTCATCAAAGCTTGAGGTTACAAGTTTTTCTAGCGAATTGAAACCTTTTGCTTTAAATCTCATTAGTGATGACATTTTTTAATACACCTGCTTCAATGTCAAATTTTGAAGCCCATTTGCACAAAGTTGAAAAAGCCGGTAAAGGAATCCCTACAGTCGCCCTCAAATGACGATGTCCTTTTGGACTGATACTTCTTACTGAGATATAGCCGCGGCAATATCGTCAGCTGACCATCTGACACGACGTCTATCAGATTTTGTGGGACATTGAAATTGTCCTGAGGTAAAAATTTGCTTGAGATTATTTTTGAGAACCTCACATTCATCGACTTTCCTTTTAAGTAGCTTATATTCAGCCTCTGACACTGTAATCTTTTTATCACTGGTACAGAAACAATAAATTAATAATAATTATACTCACTCTTTGTCCGAGACGGGTTTTACGAGTAGTAGCGGTGATTTACTCAGCGCATGTCACAATTTTTAAAGCCTAAAATAAAAGTAAAACTTTTTAGTGTGGCAACTCTGTTTACATTCATGTCATTACGGTTTTTTGTGCGCGGCGCAGTCACATACTTCTCGTGGAAAAATGTCCAAAATCAATAATAACGACGATATTTTTGGGTTGAAACTTATTTTCAACGGTATTATTATGGAGTCCTATAGTGTTTTTAGTATTTACAATGTTGTGAATACGGTATATTCGTGAAAAAACTAACAAGTGAAGAGCTACGTAGTCAAATTAATTGTGTATTCCTGGTGTTCCTGTTGTTTGCCTTAACGCCTCACTGTTTTACTGTGCTTTTTACTGTTTTTCCCTACCGACGACTTTTGCTTTTGCCTACGGATGTAGATTCACGCATAGTCGTTGACTTTGTGCTACTTACCTCCGACGGATGCTGATCATTGCTAGTGATTTGGCGAACGATGTTTTGGTGCATAAATTGTTACCCGAGTGTCTACAGGATGTTAAGACATGTTGGGTATTCATTACAATCTTCAATGCAAACTCTTCTCGATTCATGGGTATTGTTACAACAGGTATGTATAGTCAATAGCTATTTTTAGCTAGCATAGTACTGTCATCGCTGCTGTTTTGCTAGTTCTAATAAAGAATACTAAATAAATAGCATACGTAGCGTGTTATACAGATGTTTGGTGAAAAGCAATATTGAAAACTACGAAGTTAGTTGCAACTTTCTATTCTCATAAGAAAAAAAAAACAACTACCTTTAAATAATCAAAGCTATTGTTATGCATTTAAATAATATTTTTCTTCGCAGTTGACTTCAAGTAATGCATATGTTTGCCATTTATGTTGGATGCGTGCCACTCGCCAGGTAGCACACAGTGTTATTAGAGGAGAACCGGACGCAGATGAACATGCTGAAATAGAGCTTCAACCAGTTGGACCAAAACAATTGCTGGTACTTCAGCAAGGAATACCAGTGCCTCCACCACCACCTTTAGACCAAGACGATCCAACAGCATCAACTGATGCAATAATTCTAGTCATACTTTGTTATTAGGATAGGGACTGACCCTAAATAAGTAGTTTCTGTAATCGCAACAGCAATAATTTATTTTAACAATAAACTGCACCTAACCAATAATCAATGTCTTTTAGATTTAAACAGAAACCGCAAGTTCTACAGGCATTAGAACAAATGTTTAGTTATCAGTAATATAAAAGCAATAAGATGCTGCATATTGCATGGTTGTAAATGAATTTTATTGACTGGGTCAAAGTTCTATTGACTTTTTGGCATTGTCCTTTGAACTCTTTGTTACTCACTAGCGCAGTAGCTCTTCTATAGCTCAGTGATCAGACGCCGACTGTTAGCTCATTTGACTGACGCCGTACGCGCATCGAAGGAAACGGCTTGGCCTGCTCAATCAATAGTCATTGTATTTCAATTTTCAATAGCTCTTTGGTGGAAGTTTAGACTCTTTGTTACCGTTGTTTAGTTTATTATCACGCGTAGCGAAAAAGATTTTTTTTTTCTTTTTTTTTTGTGGCTGTTTGGTTTTGAGAGTAAACGGTCGTATTATTATTTGTATAACAGGGGTTTTTCTATGGCCACGGAAGGTACGATGTTGTTGCTACGCAGTGCCATACCGCCTGCGCCCCCTCCTCCGCCGCCCACGCACCTCGCTGCGAGCGCTGACAAAGCGATGCGGGCAAAAGGAGAAAGAGGGAGAACCCCGATCGCGAACGGATGCGGACGTGTATCTGCGATCCACCGCGACTCTCAGTCGCGAAGCCATTTTTTTATATTTTTTCTGTACTGTAGTGTTTTAACGGATTGTATGTTAATAGCCCAATAAATGAATATTTAAAGTAGTGACTTTAAACTGGCGCCCAAACTAGTGGCTCGAACCGTTACGAACTGTGATCCGGTGCCTACGTGACCGAACGTATACCTACTCACCTTGTTAGGAATAAGCACGGACATTTGACCTCACCGTTGTAATCACTAAGCGAAAATGCCGACAACGAGGAGAGGAGAAGCGCTCCGTCAACAACGAAGAGAGGAAGAGGATAGCGTCACGCTCACTGAAGAGGAGGAGAGCGTCGGAGAGCGTGGCCACGCAGACGAAATTGCGAGCGCCGGATCCAGGTCGACAAAGCAACCAGCTCCCCAGTTCCCCTCAGACTTTCTATCCACGCTGATCGAGTCAATCACGCGTGCGCAAGTGCAAGCCAATAGAAGCCTCATTAACTCGCTGATGACTTCCAATGGCGAATTCAGGGCCTCCACCCCAGTCGGGGTCTCTCCAACCACCAACGTGAGCAGCGGAGGTGCCGCTGCTGCTGCCGCGTCACGTGTCGACGCAAACTTCGAGATTCGACGGGACCTCCCAAGACGGTGAGGTCCTGGAAGCATTCCTGGACGCCGTCGAAGTATACAAGGAGTGCGCTGCTGTAAGTGACGAGCATGCCCTCCGAGGATTGCTGATGCTGCTGGTAGGTGAAGCAGCAGTATGGTGGCGCAGCGTCAGGGCGTCGGCGGCTACGTGGTCGGAAGTGATCGCGCGTCTCCGCGCGATAGACGGCGTGGCGCAGCCTACGTATCAAATCCTACGGCAGATCTCCGCTATGGAACAACAAGAGGAAGAACGTGCGGAAGTGTTTTTGTGTAAAGTGCGGGCATTAATTGCTAAATTACCATACAAACTCGACGAAATAGTGCAGGTAGACTTTTGCTACGGATTACTGCACCGACGCGTAATAAAACGAGTGCCGCGTGATTGTGTACGTAATTTAGATGATCTGGGGGCCTAGACAAAATCCATTTTCTGTAAGCGTTAACGCCAACGGAAAAGTCAAATTGTATGGAGTTGACATTTGCTTACCAGATGTCACGTGACTGCTGCTAAATTGGTAGACAAGTCACTATTCCTCATGTGGAAAGGAACGTCGAAGCGGGCGTGACAGATAAACGACAAAAATGTTCATCAAAATGGTAGACAAATGCCACTTTTGACAAACGCTAATGATATTTCGACGTTTCCGCAACACGCTCTATTAGCGGGAGATCGGAACCTCACGCCACAGCCTCACGCTAACGCTCAATAAAAGTAAATAGTGATATTTTGGTATATTTAATTCAAATTAATTAATGATAATGCATACTTTGAGATTATTATGGACAGCTAATAATGAAGCAGCATTGCAAACACGTCAAATAAGATTAAATCGTCGTAACAATTGGAATTTATTCATCATTTTAGGCTAGATAAACAAAGTTTTTGGCATCTTTGTGATGATCTTCGGCGTTTAACATCATTAAAAGGCACCCAGCAAATTAGTATACCAATCAAGGTAAGTTTTGTACTTATTTCCAACCTTACTAGGATAAAAAGTGCCCGATTGTCATTTCTCAATTAATTATTAATCATGTTTCAGGTTTTGTGTACTCTTAGCTTTTTAGCTACGGGTTCATATCAACGCATTGTTGGACTATCGCAGCAATTGGTACAAAGAACGGCTAGTAGGTGCATACGGCAAGTTGTTGAAGCATTGAGCCATCCAGCCATTATAAATAAATGGATTGTGTTTCCGAGGTTGCAACAACAAAGAGCCCAAATAAGACTTGAGTAAGTTAATAATATGACAACTACTACTTAGTTTTTATTAGTAGCATATTCCTGATGCACCTAGACCCATAGATTATACAGTCTATTATTGGTCCTAGACCTGCATGCAAGACTCAGAGGCCAATAGATACTTAGAAAATGCCACATTTGCACACTAGGTTCTAAATAGTAGTAAAAAATATGTCCTTTTAATAACTAAAATATTATTATATTTTCCAAAACAACAGGTTTCAGAGGCGGTTTAGACTCCCAGGCATAGTTGGATGCATAGACTGTACCCATGTGGCAATTGTCAAACCGTCAGAAGAAGAGCATTTATTTTTTACTCGGAAAGGTTACCATTCATTGAATGTACAAATGGTAAGTTTACATGTGTTTGTGGCTAAACTATGAATAATAATATTATTATATGCTAATAGAAACATATTTAAAGGATTAGTGTTCAATATATTTTTTTTCCCTTGTCAAAGGTATGCGTATGCGACAGTAGTTTAAAAATTACTAATGTTAATGCAAAGTTTGGTGGAGCCACCCATGACTCATTCATATGGGCATCTAGCAGAATGGAAACATTTATGCGAGAATTGCACCAAAATGGAGAACAAGTGTGGTTATTAGGTAGGTTAATAATAATATGATATATTATTATTAGATAATTTTTTGTTACTTATAATTGAGGACACTGTACCCTGCCCTACCCTGTAATCTTTATGAATGACATTTTTGCACCTATAAACATAATAAAAAAAACATATTATAATCTTTCTTTATTATAAATATAGGGCAGTTATTTTTGTCTGTGTTATTGAAAATATTTTATTCCCAAAAAAAATAATGTAACAAATAATTTGTTGTTGTGTTGCAAATAATTATTACATAATACTGCTAATATTTATTTATGTATTTTTAGGTGATTCTGGATATCCTCAGCGGCCGTGGCTGATGATTCCTATATTAAATGCAGTTCCTGGCTCTGTTGAAGATACATATACTTAGCGACATGTACAAGCTAGGAATTGTATAGAGCGCTGTTTTGGTTTGCTGAAGTCACGTTGGAGGTGTTTATTAAGACACAGGACCTTGCATTACCATCCTATGGTTGCTGGGAAAATGGTACTTGCCTGTTGTGTGTTACACAATATGGCTTTAGAGGCTAATTTACCTCCTCCAGCTGTTATGCAAGTAGAAGAAGATGATGCTCATGCTCAACCTCATAATGCATCTGATAGTGTTGGTGATGCTAGTAGTCAGAGTGAGCTACTCCAAGGCAGAGCAGCACTGAATAATCTTTTATCTAGACTTTAACAGTTTAACCCTTTAAGCGCCGACACCGTAATATCACGGGCTCTGAAAACAATGATCGAATCGCCGCACACGTAATATTACGTTATTTTATTGAAAAAGTTCTTAATGCGCACAAACTCCATAAAAACTGTTGTCAATTTAAAGATTTGGTGTGTATCTTTATTGATAAGTATATTTTTCAATGTTTCGAATGATAAATACTGTGAATTTTGAGGTCCAAATACAGTGTGATCTCTGCGTGCCTTACCTGTATCGCCAATCACGTAATTTTACGGGTACTAGAGATGGGCGAATTCGGAAAATACTTAAAAAGGTTGCTAAGAATAAACAAGGCACTATTGAAATTACTATCACCATTTGCAATGAAAGTGGATACTTTCATTACAAAATAACCATAGTGTTACTCTAGTCCAAGTATCTGTATACAATAAAGTGGATTAAAGTTTGAAATTATTTTATTTTTACGATAAAAATATAGAAATCTCGACAATGCAGAACCTCACTAGTTCAGACAGTCACCGGTCGCCGTCACCGTAATATTACGTGCGGCCAAAGACATTCAAGGTTAAATCCCGCCATATTGTCAGTTGCCTCAGCGCCGTCACCGTGAAATCACGTGTAAGTTTTATCGCTCTGAGTAACTAGTGTTGTAGGCCTTTTTCGTATTTGGTTAAACTCTAATAATTGCAAAAAAATGCTGGAAGACGAAGAATTATTAAATATTTTGCAATCCAATAATGAATTACCAAGTGACGACAGTTCTGCAGATAGTGATGTTGATTTGGTAAGTTTAATTTAATGTTTAATTCGATTATTCGACAAGAAGTTGTATTTCTTATACCTACTTACATGATGTGTATAAACCAAAATTAAAAAATACATTCATAAGCTGTAATTATTTAATTAAAATTTATCAGCTTAGTAAAAAAAAGGTTAAAGATACCTAGGTAGGTACTTATTGTGTAATGAAAAAACGTTAGATTTCGAAGAAACTGTGCGGCCAGAAATTCGCTCAGAAGTTTACATGAAGATAATTAATAATTACTAATTTAATACGACATGCTCGTGGAGAGTCCTCACCAACAGAAGAACGAACGACGTGCCCATCTCCTGAGTACTGATATTGTCACTCTATAAGCACGTGTAAGATTAATAATAAGTAAATAAAACACTGATTATGTATCCGACTTTTATTTTATTAATAAATAAATAATGTATGCATCGATAGTAAGTATTCCCAACACTGTTCCATTTTATACCTAAAGTGACGTGGCGCTGAAGGTAAGCCAAAGGTAGCAAATCTTGGCGTTTAAAGGGTTAATGTTTTGTGTCTTGTAATGTTAATTATTTTACATACCTAGCAAGGAATAGGAATAGGAGTGAATAGGCTTCTTCTGGGCAAGCTCGTTCCACCGTAGATCTCATCCCTGCCTCTGGGCTGGATTGAGGTCAAGAGTGAGCCCATTGTAAATAAATAAATAAATAATAAAACCTAGCATTGTATACAATTAAGTATTTTCTAACTGAACCAAAGCTGTGCTGCTAGGGAGTTTGTTGCGCCACTTCTTCCCAGCGAAAGCAATAGGAAGTGGTGAAGGGTGTATTGTGGGATTGTTGTTTGTCATTTTGACGTTCGAAAAGTGCTGATTCCCAGCCTAATTTGAATAAATGACTTTTGATTTTGTTAAGTGATTTGTGAAAGCAATGTAACAAAAGCTCATTTCCAAATTGAAGGTATATCAAGATTAAAAAGTCTTTATTTTCTTTAAAATATGTTTCATTAATAAAATTTTACACTAAGCACTAATAAGTCTAAATGAAAACAGATATTAAAAAATATACACTAATAACAATAAGTCTAAATGAAAACAGATATACAAAAAAATACACTAATGAGACTAAAAGAAAACAAATATTAATACATAAATGCTAATTTGGTCTCAAATCACGAGTCTCTAATAGTGTTATTAGAGCTCTTATTTGAACATTTAGTTCTTGGTTCGAGTCGCGTAGTTCTGCCTCTACGCTGGCGCGGACTTCTTCGACCCGAACGCGGTCTGCCTCTACTTTTACTCGCTCTCTGTCGAGTTGCACACGCTGTGCTTCGATTTTTAGACGCTCAGTCTCTATTTCATGAAGACGAGCATCTCTCTCCCTTTCAAATCGCAACCGCTTCTCTTCTATTGCGACAAACTCACTAGTGGCTCGGTCAAACGGTGTTTGGCGGACTCTACGCTGTCTGAGGCGACGACGCGAAGCAGAAGGGCCGGCAGATACCGGCGACCTTTCTGTAAACACTGATAAAAGCTATATTACGCTGCATTTTGTGGTATATTGGATGAATAATAGAAAATCTAACATGGAGGAGAAAACTAATAAAATATGGTGGAAGTGAAGTTATTTAATTATGTTATTAGTTTCAATAACTATTTTTTTATAATTATTTAATATTTTTTATTAGCAGTTACATTCCCACTGCTGGGCAAAGACCTTCCTACTCTCCTTCACCTAATACCTTTATAATAATAATTTTGTAACAATTACCTCCTTGTATAGTCCTACTATTTGAAGGATGTGGCACAGGACTGACAGGACCAGCTGGTGAAGCAGTTAAATCTGCTGGCACTGATGTGGGACTGGGAACTAGTGGTATTGTTAAAATTTCCACTGGTGATGGAACCCTTTCTGCTGTATCAGCTGCATGCCTTACTTGAGGTTGAGATGGTTCCTTGAGTACAAAAAATAAACTGTTATTGACCAGAAATATGCATTTAGTTTTTAAGAATAAACATTGATATCTGAAGGGTTCACTTACTTCAAAGCCTGCTTCTTGTATGACTTGATTTCCAGTAATTGAGGTGACCCCAATCACACTTAACACCCTTTCCTCAAGTTGACTCAATGGTTTTCCTCTACCAGGCCCACCACCAGTGCCATGAATGTACCGATTTATAACGGAGGCTTTCTTTTTAGTCTTCGTTTTCCAGTCCGACCATACCTGTGCCAAAATATAAAATAATGCATTGAAATAAATGGTCAATATACCTGTGCAACAGGGGTGTACTATGCCAAATCGAATGCCAAATAATCGAATATCAATTGATCGACCACTATAAATCGAACGTCTAAATACTCGAACGCTCATAATATCGAATGGTTATTAAATCGAACATTCAATACATCGCACACTCAATACATCGAGTGTTCAAAATATCGAATGTTTGTTTGATCGAGCGTTCAACGCATCGCACATTCATTCTATCGAAAGATCAATATATTTTTTAAGAATACAAGAAAAACACAAAATGTAATAATAAATCACATTTTAATCTTTAATTATTATCTTTTATAGGTACATTTTAAAATTTTGTGTGAGAACGGAGAAACTAATAAATCTATGTTGTTTTTATTATTTAATATTTTTTCAATCGCATTATCATCCCTTTTGCCTCTTTTTTGTGGAGTAGGTCTTCCCAATCCCGCGTTTGCCTTTTCAATTGTCGTATTTGTTATAGCTTGCGCCTTAACTAAAAATTCTATGGTAGCATAAAGACCATGTTTGTGCTTATCAAGCAACGTGTTCTATCTTCTGTGCCATCCTTCAATGTTGTTTTGAGTTTTAGGTAAACCCAGTGTATTATTTTGAAACACAGACCACAGTGAAGGTGGGAACATAGGTGCGTGCGGTGCGATGAGCGTGCTATGTTAATTTATTATTTCCCGTCTCACGAGAATGAATATTTCCCCAAACATAATATTTTCCAAACCAGTTGGTGATATCATTTGCCTCATTGGGTAACACTTCTTCTCTCAATTTATCGAAAGCATCTGGTATCTCTTCTTGGGGTAAATACTTAGGGAAGTGCGATAATGTGTCTTAACTTGACAGCAAACTCAGCATCCTGGCCATATTTAGTGGAATAGACAGAATTTGTGTTGCGCATCAGGAAATTCTTGTTTTACACCACTAATGACTGCCATCTCGGAATCCGTCATTATTACTCGTGGGTTCAATTCTATATCATATTCTAGAATCTAGAGCATATGCCTTTAGTACTTGAAAAAAATACAAGTAACAATTTAGCGTCTTCTTCGTTAGAAACGCATATAAGTACTAAAGGGACGAAATAACGATCTTTTAGCCGTATCCACCAAACCATGTATACTATATATTTGTCTGAAAAGTATAGGATATGTTTCGAATGTACCATCCATCAGCCAAAGTTGTGTTTATTTAATAGTAATAAAAAATTTAAAAAGTTGTTAAAAAATTATACATTTAATTATTTAATTTGTCTAATGTGCCTATAAAAGATAACAATTAAAGATTAAAATGTGATTTATTAGTAAATTTTGTGTTTTTCTTGTATTCTTAAAAAATATATTTATCTTTCGATAGAATGAATGTGCGATGCGTTGAACGCTCGATCAAACAAACATTCGATATTTTGAACACTCGATGTATTGAGTGTGCGATGTATTGAATGTTCGATTTAATAACCATTCGATATTATGAGCGTTCGAGTATTTAGACGTTCGATTTATAGTGGTCGATCAATTGATATTCGATTATTTGGCATTCGATTTGGCATAGTACACCCGTGCAACAGGTATAATACTTTGTTTAATAATTCAAATCTTTACCCTTTTCCATTTTTCAGCTGTTTTGTTAACACCACTTCCACCCAAAGAATTTAAAATTTGTACGCAGGGGCAGTAATTGAGAACGCCGATTAGTCTGTTTTAGCAGGGTTTATTAGAGCAAGATTACTTTATATTCTAGTAACACAATTATGGCGTCCGTCTACACACAGTTCTAGTTACATCATAGACAAGAAGTAAACCTATCATAGATACAAGCTTGTTGGAGTGTTGCTAACCTAAAACTTTAACATTGCACATATCTCAACAAAATTTCTGTTAACTCCTGCCACAGACGTTCGCTCCGGTAAAACTTTCCTTTATGGGCCGTCGATTTAAGGGTCGGGGAGGGGGGGGGGGGGTGGAAGGGCTACCCCCCTGTCCCAAATCACTGTCGCGCTGTTGCCGCTTTGCCACCTACACGAACGAGACAAATAGTGCGTTGCATGTATGAGTGACAGAGAGAACGAGAAAATGGCGCGCGGTGTTGTCAGTTCGAACGATGCTAGAGGATGTTGGGGTCGTACGGCCATATGGGGCTACAATATTGTTTTTCACCATTAGTATTTAATAATTATCCATAGTAGGTAAACACAACAACAACAACACAACATAACAACATAACAAACAACAACAACATCAACAACATTTGACTTTCAACATTAATTTCTATTCTGTTTTAGATTTCCTAAAGACGGATTAATGAAAGAAAAATGGGTACAAGTGGTAAGAACACAACGACGAGAAGATGAATGGATGCCAACGACATACTCAACTATTTGTTCTCAACACTTTCTGGAAAGTGACAAGTACGTTACGAAAAAAAATTTTCGCAAACTGATAAAGACAGCAGTGCCGGTAATTAAGGTAAAAAAGAAAACACTACTTCACTATTTTGAATTAAGCTTTGGGAAGTAAGAGCGCTGATAGTACACGAAGCTCAACTTAATTGATAGATTTCACATATTATTTCTATTCAGCTCTTTCAAATTTTTGGTACTATTGTGATACCTACTGCAGTTCGTCATTGCTTGTAGATACAGTCTATATTTAAGATTTCTTAATTTAAATTACTCTTTATTAATCTGTGTAATACATTTTTTTTAGCATAAAAAAAATTTGGAAGAAGGGATTATTTCTGACAACGACTCATTAAAAGATGTATATATTTCGGACCATGACTCAATATTTGACACTCCAAGAAAAGCTTACCTCAAGAAAAAAATTACGAAAATAAATCAAGCAAAAAAAAAGTTACAAATGAAAAATTATAATTTGACTAAGCAAAATAAAAGACTCAAAAAAAGGTGTGATAATTTACAAAAAATCGTCTCAAAGCTCAAGAAGAAATTTTTTTTACAGTAGATCAGTTTTCTGAGTTGAATTTAAAAGCTAAAGCAGTAGAACTGACAAACCAGCTGGTTGCTAAAAGCAAATCTAAAGGTTATCGCCAAAAATATACTCCGGCATTGAGAAAGTTTGCAGTTACCCTGCATTATTATTCTGCGGCAGCCTACAAGTATGTCAGGCAAGTATTTAATAGTTCACTACCTCATCCGCGAGTCATTGGTAAATGGTACGAAAATAGCTCGGGAGATCCAGGATTCAGTAAACAAGCTCTAGACATCTTAGAGAAAAAGCACAAGGCTAGCGGACAGAGAATATTGTGCACCCTTATAGCTGACGAGATGGCCCTTCGCCACCAAACCATTTGGACTGGTAGAAAAACTGCTGGCGTAGTTGATTTTGGCACTGGACCTCAAAAATCATGTGAAATCGCTACTCAAGCATATGTGTTTATAGTAGTGTGTTTGAACCAAAATTGGAAAATCCCCATCGCATATTTTCTAGTAAATGGATTAGTAGCCGAAACACGGGCAAGTTTACTGAAAACGGCGATAAGTGAATGTCATAATGTAGGTGTAGATATTGTTGCTATCACATTTGATGGTTGTGCTGCTAATATAAACGCCGCTAATATATTGGGATGCGACCTTAAGAATCCTTTTTGCTTGAAAACCACATTCAAGCACCCTGAATGTGATCGCGAAGTAGCGATCATACTCGATGCATGTCATATGATAAAGCTGGTCCGAAATTCATTCGAAGCCAAAAGACTTATATTTGACGAAAGTGGAAATCAAATTCGCTGGCAATTGCTTATAAATTTAGTGAAGTTACAAAAGAACATAGGGTTAAAATTCGCCAATAAAATTACTCCTCGGCATATCCACTTCAGGAATGAGGTAATGAAAGTTAAATTGGCAACACAAGTTTTAAGTATGAGCGTAGCAAATGCCTTGGTGATGTGTAATGAACTGATTACATCTTCTATGTTTAAAAACACTGAAGGTACAGTAAATTTTATTACCATCTTTAATAATCTCTTCGATATATTGAACTCGAGAGCATCCAATTTGTATGGCCTAAAAAAGCCACTTTCTGCACAAAATGTAAATGAAATGTTGGCGTATCTTAAAAAAGCCAAACAATACATAATGGGATTGACCATATTTATAAAGTACAGAAGAGTTCTTCGTAAACGCATCACAATGCAGATTGTAAAGAAAAAAGTCGTGGAATCGAAAAATAAAACTGGATTTTTAGGCTTCCTTGTGTGTATCGAGAGCTTAAAGCACTTGTATGCAACGTTGATACAGGAGGAACAACGCTTAAGGTACATTGCAACATACAGGCTATCACAAGATCATATTGAAATTCTATTCGGTGTTATCAGAAGAAACGGAGGATATAATAATAATCCCAATGCTATACAATTTAAAGGAATTTTCAGGAAAATTCTCCAACATTTAGGAATACAGTCTTCATTTCTGGGCAATTGTATACCATTAGAAAATATCTCTATATTGACGTGCTCTTCTGCAGTACAAACAATAAACATGACAGTTAATAAACGTGCATAATATATGATGATGAAAATATAATTTTAGATAACGATAATGAACATACAGAATCTGATCACGTGATCAACGGAAACGTAGAGATACTTTCGAAGTTTCTAAATCATGAAAATGTCAAAAAAACTACTGATCAAATCATCGGTTACATATCTGGCTGGGTTTCTAGAAAGTTATTTAAAGCTCTTAAGTGTGAACCATGTATTAATAGTCTTTTTTCAAACGAAAAGCTATGGTTTCATAAACTGATTTCCCAAAAAAATATGGGGGGTTTATGTTTCCCAAGTGAAGACGTATTTAAAATTTGCCTTAGATCAGAGTCGATACTCAAAAATCACATAAAAGAAAAGCGGAACATCATACTTCCTGATCTCAAAGATGTAGAAATTTTAAAACACAGAGTTTTGAAATCATTTATTAACTGTCCAGATCTCTTTCACCCACTAGATCATTCATTTGAGCAGTCTGTGCATTTTAATCATCATATTCACCTCATACGTGCAATTATAGATAAATTCATGAATGTTCGCTTACATTACGCACATAAAAATAATCCCAATTGCAAAGAAGTGTACAAAAGACAAAAAAGGAATAAACTAAGCTTATTTGAAGGTATATAAATAACTAGCTGTTCACCGCGGTTTCACCCGCGCTTTTGGTTACTGCCCCGCTCCCGTGGGACATAACGTAATGTTATTTAGCCTTATATCAGTATGTTACTCGTGGATAATGTAGCTTTCGAATGGTGAAAGAATTTTTAAAATCGGTCCAGAAGTTTTTGAGCCTATTCATTACAAACAAACAAAGTTATCCTCTTTATAATATTAGTATAGATACAGGCTAGCTATTCTTTTCTTTGAGTTAAATATTTTATAAATAAAAAATTATATCGTTAGTTGGTAATATATTGATGTAAACGTGTAATAAACCTACCCTACACTGTTTTTTTTTAGATCTACTAATATTAAAATTTGTAAATAAACATTCTTATTAAAAAAAAAACTTTATTTTCTTCATTCTGCCTTCTATGTACCTATTTTTCCCCAGTTCACCCTAGCTGGCAGCCGATGCAACGTCATTGGCTGTCGTTGACAATTGCCACGTGAACAATATGTTTATCTCTTTTTGACATTGGGGTCCTATATATCTCTGTCATCTTCTAACGTACTCAATGATAGAAATGAATTGGCTTAGGTTCTTGTAGGTAGTTACTAAAATATCGCCATTTCTTTATTTCTTTACAATGAGTATGACGTCTCTATTGGTAAAACCTCATTGTATCCATGGTTAAAGTTTTGAGGTTAGGTTAGGTTAAAACACTAATTTCCATCAATTTGAACTCTAATTTCCAAAGATTTATGGGGCGAGGAGGGCGAGGGTGGGAGGTGCCTACCCCCCTGTATCAGCCCCACCCCGCGGAACCTTATGGTTACGGAGATATCCGTGGTTAAAATTTTGAGGTTAGGTTAGGGTATTTTTCGGACAGAATAAAACACAAGGAATATAATTATTCTTATATTAATCATATTTATAAACATGTTCTTTCTCCAATTCCACATAGATCTGAAACAAATAAAAAAAATGATTTAAATTAGTAATTAAGGCTAACCTTATCCGTGTCGGGGTGCCCTAAACACTACCCTACCTACCAAGATAGCTCAACGGAGACCCGCTTCGCGGGGCTCCTATTTCCGGGTGGTTTAAAAAAAAATAACCACGAAGGAGGTGGCGGGGTCGTTGTGAGCGAGCGAAGCGAGCGAACAGAGACCCCGCCACCTCCTTCGTGGTTATTTTTTTTTCTAACCTAACCTATCCGAGTCGGGGTGCCCTAAAATTCCGAGCTCGCTTCGCTCGCTCTTGGACTAACTATCCTAATCACTTATGAGTGTACTGATAGATTGTTGATTAGACGAAGTGTCACCCTGCTCCACAGAGCTCCTACTTCTGGGTAAAGAACCTGTTAAATAACTTTACTGTATGCTTGGCCACTAGTCTGCAAATTATCTAGTTCATATTTAAACTTAAACATTTTTTCCACTTTAACAGACTCAATGAGAAAATCTCACGCTAGCAATAACATATATACAATAATTAAAAACTTACCTTAACTAATCCGAGCAAGGATTTTTTCTGTCTCTGGTAGACCCAGTAGGCTTGGGCATCGCAGGAACAATGTCCTCATCCTCGTCCTCCGAAGAACTAGCGATAGCTGGTAAGCTACCACTAGAACCCGCTGCTACTCCACTGGGACCAGCAACCGGTTCGACGAGGACCGACGACACACGGGAGCACAAGCGGCTCTATTGAGTACTACTAGCAGGCACAGGCACAGAAGCGGAGACCGTAACAAGCGGCTCATTTGAGTCCAACACTTGCACATCACTAGTCTCTTCAGACACAGAAGCATGGGGCTTCGGAGACGCCATGGTAGTCATACGAACGCAACTCGCCAAAGCAACAAACGAACGATGACTGACACTGACAGTCAATACACAACAAAATGTCATCGCTTCACGTTCCGTTCCAATGTAAAAAAAATATTCGTTATTTTTAATGTACAAAAGGCAATGTAATTGCATAATACAGCTCGTTTTTAGTGCACATTAATTACGTATCAAATTTAATTTGTTTTTTTTTAAATTTAATTTTAATTCACCATGTGAAAATATAATTATATTTATATGATAAAATTGAATGAAACACACCTCCACCGTCAACGGAACGTAAAACGTCAAATTTGACATCTAGCATGACAATTTAGTGTTATTTTTCAATTTATTTGGAAAATTTTAAAAAATTATATCTCGTAAACCGTGAGTTTCCGCAACTTAAAAATTTGTAAATAGCCTTGTTTATGGGTGCTATCTATAAAAAAAAAATGAACTTCCAACTCGACGGCCCATAATGGAAAGTTTATCCCAAGTATTAAGGTTTGCAATCGAGTTTATCTTTATAGGAATAACAAATGTAAGAACCACAATCATATAAGTGCACCATTGTGAGTTTGTTTACATTATGCATTCCATAATCTCAAGTAGATCCAATACTAGTTAAAAATGGGATAGGAATTTGAAATAAATGAAAAAATATCGTATAAACCTGCCTTTCTATAAATTCTATTAGCAAACTAAATTGCTCGGGACTCCCACGAAGTCTAGATTCCATCTAAAATTAAAAAAAATATATATTTATTGATACTCTTCGCAATAGAAACAATTTTTTCTATTAACAATATTAATATTAATTTTTTTCAAAGATACCAACTTGGTCACAATTCTTACATTAACTTTAATTATTATATAAAGCCGTTCACTTACTTTCTTTGTAATAAAACACTCTTCAATTACTTCCAACACACACAACACTTTTGAATATTATGGTTAGCGCGCGATTGCGTTTGACAGTGACACATTAATAGTGTCACTGTGACACTTGCTACACAGTATTCCATAGACTTATTATAGAGTGTTTCGGGTAACGCTGCGGAATAGGCGTTCGGCGTTTCATGTGTCACTTGTCTACCATTTTCAACACGCTAACGTCAAGTCCTTAGCGTGAGCGGAAAACGCTTTGCGTCGCGGATTTTGTCTAGGCCCCCTGTTATATAAGGTGAGGATCGCCGAGGACACATACAAAGCGCTTAAGGTAAGAAATTCTGTTATAAGTAATAATAATACGACCCCGCAACCCAAAATCACATCGACATCGAATTCCACCACCACGAGTGCGTCTGCACCGCGTAGCAACAACAAAAATAGACCCCGTTGTAATCATTGCAAGTTATTCGGGCATGTTAGTGACGAATGTCGTAATCGTGATAAGGCGACTAATAAGAATGATAGCGACTCTACGCCTAAGGAGTTACGTTGTTATGGTTGTGGTAAACAGGGCGTCGTGAGATCGAAATGCGATGTTTGCGTGAAAACATTGTCGAAACCAGACGAGAAAACCTCTTTCAACACCGTTGATGTAGATTTTTATTGTCATGATGATAGTAATAATTTGCCGCAGCAAGCAGATTGCGATTCTTGAAATTTTTGGAAGTTTTCTTGTAGAGTTTGTAATCGAGTTTCTATTTCTTCGGTTGAAAGTTCAGTTTTCGTAAGTAATGTGTTTCCCGTTCGTGTAAGCACGCCCCGTAATGAGGCACGAAGTCTTTTTTGTCTTTTAATATCATTGTTCGGCATTTCGTCGCCAATTTGTTACATAAATATATAGGAGTAATGCTTTATCAATCATTCAATTATTATTTTACTCCTAAGAAAGACTAAAGACGTTTTTAACTCCTTTCTATCCACAAGTCTCCAAGGAGTTAGTATTGTGAACAAGAAGGCTGGATATATATATATCAGCTTCCCAGATTGACGACGAGGGCACTGAAATTGACGACGATCATGCCATCGACTGGAGGAGTAGTGACGAAGAAAATGAAAATATCGACGACTATCAATTTTTTTACATGTAAAACCTATGCTTGTTTTTGTATTTTATAATATTAAAATAATATTTTTTTCTTTATATAACGGCTATGAACGTCATAAAATTATTTTTTTATTGGATATCTTAAAAGATCGCAATCGACTAAGCACTCGCGCTCGCACCTACAGCGGACGTTCAATGTGTCTGGCAAGATGTAAAAACCATTAAAACTGTCCAGCTATTGTGGTAAATTTTTTTTATAGGTCAATTAACATTTATATAATATAACGAAAGTACATATAATTATAATTTATTAAAGTTTAGGGGTGTCTGGCAGGGGGTAGCAACTGTCATAAGTGTCCGGCAATGGATGACGAGATTTCTAAAGTTATCCCGAAGAAAATATAAAAAAATTGAGCTTTATACTTTAACGAACTTAACCGTTGCCTGTCCAGAGTACTTTGGATAAGGTTGTCGTGACGTAAAAAAGTCGTTGTCGTCGTCGTCGTCGTGTATTTTGTTTTTTTATTATTATTATTTTTTATTTGTAATTGTGCGTTTTGTTTGTGCAGAATAAAATATTATTCTTTCTTTTTTAAAAGACCTTTAGTATTGGGACAGCTAGGTCTATTACCTGCCATTGATGTGTTGTTAGAGACAAGTCAATCCTTAGTAAAGCCAGCGTTGATATCAGGCTTTCTTTAATCTCAACAACTCGCCGAAGCATCTCATATGTACTGTTCCATCTCGTTGGATAATCTTGTTAGGGGTGGTGCTGCAGGAACGTCCGGTTGTTGTGCAAAAAAAACAGGTGAACTTTGAAAATTTGAAAGCACGTTCATGCCGTGGTTGTACAATCAAAATGGCCGCGTGCGCAAAATTAGGGATTCGGGCGTGCGCATTGATTCGCGTTAGGTGGAAGACTGGCGGGGGGCCCACAGTGTGACAAGCATGTCAGCGTGGCCCGCCTCTTGGCTTACCAGTGAAGCTACTACTTACTTACTAACTAAAAGCTTAAATACGTTAGGTATTAACAATTTTCAAAATGTATTGAGCGCGTCGCTAACATTCCCCACCCTAGTGCTGTCACAGCACTCATCAACTAGAGTGATAGGAGCGACGACGCGTGCCGCGGAGTGGCGCCACGACCGGGAACCCACCTTCACTTCCACGAGTCTGATACGACCGTCCTTACCTGGGAACACCTCGGTGATTAGTCCCTTCGGCCACGAATTACGAGAAGAGTTTGGGTTCACAACCAATACAAGGTCGCCCACTCGTAGCGGTGGCTGCTCTGTTTTCCACTTTCGCCTAGGTAGGAGTAGGTCAGGTAAAATTTCCTTTACCTACCTGTGCCAGAACATGTCGGCCAATCGTTGACTTGTACGCCAATGCCTGCGTAAGTACAGGTCAGAACTGTCAAACGCTCCGACTACAGGTAAGTTCGACGACGTACCCAGCAAAAAGTGGTTGGGGGTGAGGGATTTTACGCCTTCGGGTCTACTGAAACGTGCATCAAGGGACGACTGTTCACTTTATTTTAAATTTCTGCTAGAAGTGTGTTCAACACCCTTCGTCGACCGTCACCAACAACATCGTCCCTTAGTGCCCGCTTGTAGCCGAACTCGTAGCACTGCTAGTAGCCGCTACGCTTTCGTAGCCTGTAGCACAAGGCTGCGTAGCATTGTGAGATGCGAGCCGCGCGGGAGTGGGTCTTCCATCTCTCTCTCGGACGTTACCGTCGTAGCGCATGTAGACAACGCGTGGTACCTTGAAATGCGAATTGTACTGATAACGTTAATTAGGTCAATCCATTTTACCCACCTTTCGTAAATGCTATCAGGAACATTATCGTCCCATCCAATATTCATGCGCTAGGTATCCTGAAGCAGAATTTTACCCTGAATAGTGAAGGGGGCGAGAAATCCTAAGACATCAAAAATAAACTTAATAACCCTTAGCATAATCCTTTTTGTGGGTCGTTCGTTGCCCTGAGTGATATCTTTTGGGATGCGCTTTAGTGACATGTCATACCCAAGCATATCATCTCCAGGAAACCAAATAAGTCCCAGTGTTCGTTCACCTCCAAATTACTGACAGACTTTGAACTTTACTGCAGCAGGGCCTAAGGTCTCCTTTGGTATGCTGTTCAAAACCGCGATGCTGTTACTCGTCCAGTTTCGGATTTCAAACCCTCCGGCCCTGTGAATGTCACTGATATTACTCACCATATCAATAGCAGTTTTTTCGTCCGGCAAACTATCTATGTAGTCATGCATATAATGTGAATGGTAAATAGCATCGGCTGCGGCCGGCAAGGATATCTCATAGCGGCATGCGTTTTTGTTTTTGATGAATTGAGCTACAAATGGTGAACAATTAGCTCCAAAAATTAAGGATGTCATGTCATACTCTTTGACGTCTTCTGTAGGATGGCTTCTCCACAGAAACCTTAGTGCGTGCTGATCCTTGACGTGAATTTTAACCCTCAGAAACATATCCTTTATGTCACCTGTTACTGCGACTTTATTTTCCCTGAAGTGCAGCATTATACCCAGCAGTGATGACAAAAGATCAGGTCCTGTGAGTAAATAATCATTAAGACAGGAACCATCTACCTTACCTGCAGCGTCGAAGACCAGCCGAAGCTTGCTTTTGTTTGGGTTGTCAACACCGAAATGAGGTAGGTACCACATATTCGATGTGATGTAATGACATATCCTTTATGAACTGAACGGGAACTGGTGGTAAATGTACCACCAGTTCCCGCAAGGTATTCTACTTAGAGCACTGATTTGAAGAGCACTCCCACTAACCGCACTGAAACTAAATTTCGTAACTTGCGATTCAGAGGAACAGTTTATCGTTATTGGTTTCAGTTCCCGAACAGCATCTGCAGTGTAGTGATGGGACGTATGTATTCTTTGTTCAGGACATTAGCAACGTATCGATACAGCAAGTGCGTGTAGAACTGCGCACAGTAAAGGGCTCCGTTGTCTTTATGAATGCGGTTAAATGTTTACGAATATAATTTGATTAACATTGGATTCAAATCGCTTAAATGCCACCTGAAACATACGTCCGTAAAGGCTATAGCACTGTAGACCACATACATACGCTACTACAGGTTATACAGAAGACATGTTTTGAGCAGCATTATACTCGTAAAGGTAATAATTATATACATAAACATTTATCAATATCATCATCATTATTGATTTCGTAACTACATTTTTATTTCACTTTAATACTTACAAATTACATTTTAAATATTTTTATTGTAAACAAAAAGATAAAAAATAGTAACCCACTGGTATCGGAAACAGGGTCCAAAATACCGGCGCTCAGGGCTCCACAGAGAGGAACTTCCTGACAATGCGAGCCGTGTCCAGAAGTAAAGCGAGAGAGCATAAAGCCAGGATCTACTTTGGTACGATTTTTGTCATGAACAAAAATCGTACCAAAGTAGATTCTGGCTTTGTTTCCTTTGATATGGACCTGGAAAAAATACTATTAGCTCCAAGTTTACAGGCTGGTCAGGTGTATTATCTCTCTCTGTAGTGGGTCCCTCATTTCTGAGGATCGTGGTCAGCTTCATTAACGTGTATACTCATGCCAAATTACAATTTTCTAGTACCAATAGATTTTGAGCTAAACCGCGGACAGACAGACAGACGACATGGCGAAACTATCCTTGTTGATTACGTAACCCTAAAAATTATGTGACAAAATGTGGGTAGTCATGATTATCTGTTTTACTTTTCATTTTTTATAGTATGCTCTGCATCCTTATTATACTCGTCGTTGAAATGAAGTTAAAGGCTAATTTAAAAGATACAGCTAATCAATCGATGGATTCACCTGCATAAATTGTACAACGGTGCATCCAAATGGTACCGAGTGCCAGTGTTCCCCATATGCCCAATAAAGATGCTATGAGGAAAATTATTCAAAGAGAAAAAATCTTCCACCGATTCCAAAGGATATTCACAGTGTCGTGATTCCCGAAGAATTAATAAGCAATAACTGTGGTGAACAATTTCTGATCGGGCACAAGGAAAATTTGAAATTGCTGAACGAAGCGCAGTTTTGGATGATGGACGGGACCTTCGCTTGTTGCCCGCGTCTATTCCGAAAGATCTGTACAATACATGCAATGGTTGGCGCACCACACCCACGCATAAAATCGTTCCCCTTGTGTACGGTTTGCTTTCTCACAAGTCAGTAAAATCTTATACAATTTTTTTTAGAAATTGTTAAATGCGTGGGATTTAATAAATGGAACGTCCACGTAGGATCCGGACATTATCCTCACCGATTTTGAAGTTTCGGCTATGAAAACCATCAAAAAAACATTTCCCAATTGTTTAAATAAACTCTGTTTTTTCCACTTAAATCAGAGTAAATATCGTCATATTCAGCAAGCTGGTCTAGCTACGAAATACAATAATGACACAGATTTCGCTCATAAGATGCGGCATATTGGTGCACTGGCATTTTTAGAGCCAACTGAAATGCTTGAAGCCTTTGCTATAATAAAAGACGAAATTATACCGGACGAAGCAATTGATGTGATATCGTAGTTCGAAAAATATTATATCAACGGATCAATGAGAATAATGATCAAACAAACAAACAATTTCAAGTGCTTGCTTTGTTAGACTGTGGAAGTCAGTCCTCATTCATTAGCTAGTCGCTCATGAACAAGTAATCATTACAGATATGTGCTATAAATACTATAAATGTTATTGGTATAGGCAACAACTTGCCCGATTAAATTCTTTTAACAATGACTATAGAATAGAACTGTGTTGAACCAATTAACAGGTGCTATTCCTAAACAATCTATAAATATTAGTAAATTAAACATTCCAAGAAACATAGCTAGCTGATCCTAATTTTAATCAGCGGCAGCGGCATTTGGCTATAGACGTCTTGATAGGTGCGGACCTATTTTGGGACCCACTAGGATGTGATCAGCTAGCATTCGGTCATAACATGCCCTCGTTGCCGGCCCTATTTCTCCAAGTTTAAGGAATCGTTCGTCACCTAAAAATATTTCGTGTCATGTTACAATTAGTGATAGTGACAAATGCAATAATTTCAATATTAATTCTCAATTGGCAGTTTTGGGAACTAGAGCAAGTTCCAGATAAACAATATTTTAGCAAAACTGAGCAGGCATGTTGAGACCATTTTTATCGTAATACTTACCGTTTAGAATCGGGTAGATTTTGTGTTAGGCTGCCCCTTATTGATACCCCTTATTGATTGTTTAGGAGATTCTTACGCAATGGCTAAGAAACGATTGTTGTATTTAGAAAAACGTAAGAATCCAGAATTAAAAAAAAAAAAAAAAAATAAATAAATAATTAAAATAATTATTATTCAAATTTTATTCAAGAATATTTTGAGCTAGGCCATTTATAGGACTATCTGACTATTAATCCCGTTCCATCCTATTATCTTTGCCATCATGCATGCATTTAAACAAAATAGCGAAACGACAAAGACTCGTGTTGTCTTTGATGTATCGGTACTATATTAGTTATATTTTTATCGGATTCCAAATCCATATGCAAAAAAAAAAACATCTGATAAAATGGTTTTGGTGCGGATTTAAAAGTCCCGACAGCATAGTAAGAACCTGTTTAATTCAATATATTCTCAGCTGTATTCGTAGCGAAAATTATTATTTTCTGTGTATAAGCCGCGCAGATAGAGAATAGATCTGAAAATGGCGTCCGCTCGCATGCGTTCTCGCTCACTCTCTATCGCTGTCTATACTCACACAGTGAAGTACGCGCTACAAAAAAATAGTCAGCGGCTGACTATTTTTTCGTCGAAAAAAATGGCAGCCGCTGACAATTTTTTTGTGTTGTCAATTTAGCGACTTAGTCGCTAGATCTAGCGACATTTCGTATTCTACAGCGGCTTAAATTATGCATCTAGCGACAAAAAAAAACTGGCGACTATTCTAACGACTAATAAAATAAGCACTTTCACTAGCTTCATAAAATATGGCAATATTATTGTTGTTATCCCTTTGCCTTTTAAGTAAAGAAAGGAATGTATCTTTTGTATATTCGGAACTGCGCGTTCCGTAATCGAATATAATGCATCAAGAAAGTCATGAAATTAATTGATGGCGCCACCGCCGCTTACGTCATAGAGTATGGTAGCCCCATTGGTTATAAAACATGGGAACTCCGTTAGTTCCTCAAAAATCCGTTGTCATGACTTTCTTGACGCATTATGTCTTTCTGACAAATCTGTCTTTTTCCCACAATATTTACTCAAGTTATCTATGTTACCTGATGTTACCCAATTTCGGAACGAAAATGCCATAAACATAAATATGCTTATGCTGGGATTCCCCGAATGCTGTACATTTGTGTATTGTTTGAGTATTCATTTCACAGACCACCAAACAAAGAATTCATTTGTTGATGGAGTGCTTGTAAGGTGTATTGGAACAATGGAAATACCGTTAAAGAAGAAAAGTTATACACAAAAATATAGAAAAGAATGGGAAGAAAATCCAAACTTCAAAGGATGGTTGGCACCGGTTCCGGGAAGTGATTTTAAAGGTATGTTTATCTGTATTGTTTGAGTATTCATTTCACAGACCACCAAATAAAGAATTCATTTGTTGATGGAGTGCTTGTAAGTGTATTGGAATAATGGAAATACCGTTAAAGAAGAAAAGTTATACACAAAAATATAGAAAAGAATGGGAAGAAAATCCAAACTTCAAAGGATGGTTGGCACCGGTTCCGGGAAGTGATTTTAAAGGTATGTGCCGCTGGTGTTCAGCTGAATTCTTTGCAAAAATAAGTGACATAAAAAAACACGCGGAATGTAAGAAACATAAATCAAAAGCGGAAATAGTTACAAAACAAAAACCCTTGCCATCGTTCCTGCCAGTCGATAAAATAAAACCCTCGAGTAGAGCAGAAGCAACCATGGCTCTTTTTATTGCAGAACACTGTTCCTTGCTGACAGTAGAGCATTTGGCAGAGATGTGTAAAAACTCTTTTCCGACTCGAAATTCGCCCACGATATACATATTCACAGAACCAAGTGTTCGGAAATAATTAATGAAGTATTGGGGACACACTTCAAAGAATCGCTGAGGTTGAATATCGGCGACCAAAGATATAGCCTCATTCTAGATGAGTCAACCGCCATTAGTGTCCTGAAATATTTAGGAATAGCAATAAGATATTTCAGTAATGCACAAAATAAAGTTTTGTCAACGTTTCTGGCATTGACACCTATTACAAAAGCTGATGCGAAAGGGCTTGCTGAAGCAATAATAAACACATTGAACGATAATAATGTAACTCTAAAAAATTTAGTCGGTATATTTTTTGTTTGTGAAATAATAATATTTTAGTTGGTTTTTATAATTTTCAATTGTTTATCAAATATAAGTTGGAAAATCAAATTATTTTCTTTTATTCCAACGGACCAAAAAATTGCATTCTAGCGACTTCTAGCGACTTTTGATCTTTGTCCGTAGCTAACTACATCTAGCGACTTTTCAAGCGTAAGTTGACGACTTTTTGACAGATAGAGTTGGCAACACTGAGTCAGCCAGGATTCGCTTTCCACGCTACTTGACGCACTCCGAGTTATCGTTAAATTCGTTCCGTTATTTTGTTGTTTTCGTTGATATTCATTGTTGTGTTTGTCGAGTTTGATTGTTATTTGTTTGCGTTACGTTTGATTGTTATTTATTTTCGTTAAGTTTTTGTTACGAACGTTGACATTTTGTGATTGATTGAACAATGGCTTCACGAAAACGTGGAAAGATTCTTCACAATGATGCACGTGACATTGTTTACAACGTTATATAATACTTTGACAAAGAGAAGAACTTGGAGCGTTATCATCCGTTAAAGTATAGCGCCGCACGCGCAGCGATAGCGACTAATTTATCGATGGCTACTATATCGAAAATTAAGAAAGAAGGTGTAGTGACCTACTCCAATAAAACGTAAAATTAATATAAATTATGTAATTGCTTAAAATTAAAATCAATAATAATTTATATACATGTAGGATCAGGAGTGCCGAGCGAGCGGTATATTATATCGTCAGGGTTTGGAGTTCCCATGTTATTGGGATAAACAAGACGGTCTAAACAGTTACAGGGAACTGTAATAAAAATTACAGTACACAAAAAATACACTAGGTATACAAAAGACACAATAATGGGTAAATATTAAAAACAGTTAGTCGAACAAACCCTTTAGGGTCACAGTTCGTATAGCGGCCAAGCCACCCAACACAAAGTGTATCTACTCGCTATTTAGCAAGCCAACACACCTATGTAAATATACAGCAGCGCTGTACCAGGTAAACCGACAGTTTTGTCGGGAGCAGGTGCTCTGTATTGAGTCGAATCCGAAGACCGACTGACGAGCAATGTGGAGGTCGCGTCACCCCCGCAAGGGGGTGAGGCGAGCGGTGCCGGGGCGTCGCCCCCCGGCCGCGAATGCTGTACGGTGGCCCGTAACTACGGGCCCCTCATCTTGTTCGCAGCAATGGCTTTATAGCCTATCGGGCGCGCGTGAGTTGCGCGCGCCCGTGTGAGTGATTGCAATGTGTTTTTCTGTAGGCGCGCCGCGACGCCGACTCACGGCGCCGCCTTCTTCACGACACCTCGGCGGTCTGTCCCCGCCAGGTGAGACCCCCAGTTACCTGGGGGAGGCCCGGCGGGGGACGACCAGCGACAGAGGTGCCGACTCGACGCTCCTACAGAATATAGGTGTATTGCACCCGCTCGTCCCGCTTCCAGAGCTAGCCGGTTACGTTCCGAGCTAAGGTGCAGTCGTGTGTGTGTGGGCGGTATTGTGTTGTGTAACACCGCCCAGTGTCTACGCGTATCGCGGCCCGCGCTGCGCCTACGCGTGTGAGTTTAGGCGTCTGTTTAGTAAGTGGTTGTCTGCGTTCGCTACATAACGTGCCTATATTAACTTAGAACACGCTACGCAGCGAGTGTATGTTGTGAGTGTAGAGTTCAGTTGGGTCTAGTGAGCCGCGTGTAACCTGGATGCGGCTCACTAGAGGCGTCAGTCCGGTGGTGTGGGGTCGTCGTCCGCTACCAGGTCGCGGGGCAAGGGTTTCGCGTCGGGGGGGCGCGCGTGCCAGGGCGCAATGTCCTGGACATGCGGCCAGGAAGATGCGCCGGCACGCGCGAACATTCCCTTCGCGAGGCGCCGCACAAACTCATCCAGGCTCTCAATCCCGAGGTCGCGCTGGATTACGTCATTCCTCACGTAGCGAGGAGCGTCAACTATTGTCCGCAGCGCAAGATGTTGTTGCGCGCGGAGCTTTCTTCGGCTCGACTCGCTCGTGAGGGCGAACCAAGCGGGCGCGGCGTACGTCAAAATCGGGCGTATGTACAACTTGTACACGCCCAATTTGACGCGCGCCGGGATGCGGGACGAGAGCACTGGTTTGAGTAGGTTGCGGGCGACCCTACCCCGTGCGGCGACCGAGCGGACGTGCGACCCCATTGTGAGCCGACGATCTATGGTTACCCCCAGGTACTTGACCGAGGGCGACCACGAGATGTCGGCTCCTTGGAGTCTCAGGGGTGGTGGGAGGTGCGAGTATCCGGTGATAATCGCCTGCGTCTTACTCACATTCACCGACAGCCGCCACTTCGACAGCCACTCGGGAAGCAGGTCTAGCGCGCGCTGCATCTTGACGGCCGCGTACTTCGCGTTGATCGACGTAGTAATGTACGCGGCGTCGTCTGCGTACAGCGCGAGCATTGCCTCCGAGGTAGTGGGGATGTCGTCGGTGTAGCATGAGTAACACGCTGGCGACAGACAGCTGCCCTGCGGCACACCCGCGAGCACCGGCCGGGCGCCGGATAGCGCCCCGTCGACCACCACCCTGAAAGTCCTGTTGGAGAGGAAATTAGAGACCACCTTTACCGCGCGACGGGGCGCGTCGGTGGCGGCCATCTTAAAAATAAGGCCGTCGTGCCACACACGGTCGAAGGCCTTCTCCATGTCGAGGAATACTGCCACCCCGTATTCCTTCTTGTTGTAAGCAGCTGCGAGGTGGTGCAGCACCCTCGACAGCTGGAGCGTCGTACTATGCTCCGCCCGAAACCCGAATTGCTCCGGGCGCGGCGTCAAGTGTGGCTGGAGATGTCGCAGCAGGAGTGCTTCGAACACCTTGGAGACTGTCGGCAGCAGAGTGATCGGCCGATAGCTCTCCGGCTTCAGGATGTTCTTACCCGCCTTGGGCAGCATTATGACGCGCCCTTCCTTCCACGAAGCGGGAAAGGCCCCCGTGCGCAGCATCGCCGTAAACAGGCGCGCCAGCGCCGCTACCATACGGTACGGCAGGTGGCGCAGCGCTGTGTTGGTGATGCCGTCAGCACCGGGGGCCTTCCTGGGCTTCGTCCTAAGGATGGCGCGTCTGACTGCGCCAGGCGAGAAGAAGATCGGATCCTCATCGGGAGCTATCGGCGTGGCGAAGTAGTCTCCCAGGTGTTTCTCGACTGCTGCGACATGGTCGGTGTCGCTAGTCGGGTTGGGGCGGAACTGACGCTCCAGGTGTTCGGCGAAGACCTCCGCCCGGTCCTCCGCTGCGTATCTGAGCGCCCCGTCGCTGTTGAGGAGCGGTCGCACCGGGGCTGGGGTACTCGTAAGCTGGCCGCACAATCTGTGTAATGACGGCCAGCTGTCCGTCGTGGCGTCGATTCTATCCTCCCAGCCCGCGGCGGTGTGTGCCTTGAGCTCGGCCTTGACCCTCTCCGCGAGACGGTTGAGCTTGCTTTTCAGCGTTGGGCATCTAAGTTGTTGCCACTGCTTGCGTAGGCGCCTCTTCTCGGCGATCATTGCCATTAGGCGCGCCGGCAGGGGCGGCAGTAGCCCTCTCCCCTGCGGCTGCGTGCACGTCGCCGTCTTCAAGGCGCTCTGTATGCAAGCAGTGACGTCATCCGCTATTTCGTCAACGTCCGCGGAGGTAGTAATGGGCCGAGTCGGCACGGTGGTCTCTACTTCCTCTGCGAACTTTGTCCAGTCCGTGTATCGGCGTGGCGCTACGGGCTTCATTCGGGTCGGCATCCCCGATAAGACGACGAGTACAGGTTGGTGGTCCGATTGTAACTCGTCGTCTATCACTTGTTGCGTGATCTGGTGGCGTAGCCCTCGGTGGACTACGATGTCCAGCACGTCCGGAGTATTTCTCGTGTCATCCGGGTAGTGGGTTGGAGTCTCCGGGCCGGACACCGTATAGCCGAAGGCTTCCGCGTCCGCGAAGAGTCGTTTCCCCTCGCTGTTGGCCCGCACTGCGTTCCACGCTGGGTGCTTGCAGTTCAAGTCGCCGGCGATTATAGTGGCGCGCGGCGTGCCGACAAGAAGGGCCCGCAGCTCCGCTAAGACTAAGCGGGCCGCGGGCGGCTTGTAGCACGCGTACATGTTAATATCCTCGCCGGCAACATGCAGCTGCACACCCAGCGCGTAGAAGCTGCTGAGCGATGGCAAGGGGAGCTCTTGGTGGACGACCCTTCGCCTCACTAGTACCACCAGACCACGGTACCTCATGTGAGCCGACCTTTCGTCCTTCCTATAAGCGAGATACCCCGGGAATCTGATCTTGTCCTCGGGTCCCAGGTGTGTCTCGCTTATTAGCGCCACGTCGATGTCCTGTTCCCGAAGGAGGTGGCGGAGGGGGGCGACCTTGTCCCTTAGGCCGCGGGCGTTCCAATGGATCACCCTCAACGGCCTAGCCATGGTAAAGGGTCAGTAGTGTGGCCAGACCGTCGAGGATGACCGTTTCTACATCCTGTCCCTGCCTTATAGCTTTGATTAAATCCATCAAAAGCTGGATGGCACAGGTCGTAAACTGCTCTTTCTCGGGTTGGCTTCTATGTTTGATTGCGCCGGTGGCGCCGCGGCTCGACTTATCTGCGAACTGTGTTGGTTCAGTCTGCTGCCGCGGCGCTGCGCCGGCGCTAGTTGTTGGTAGGCTCTTTTTTACGACCTGTGCCCTGTCTAAGGCAGGGGCGGCCGTAGGGACCTCTTCCTGGGTCGCTTGGGGGGGGGGATTCTTACCCCGTCCTTTCCCCCTGCGTCCCTTCTTCCTCCGCCGGGAGGAGGTAGCTGCAGTCCTGTCTGTGGGCTCGTTGGCCGCCGCCATCAATGTTGTGGCCTGTTCGGCCTCTAGTGGCGTCTCTGTCGGCCCCTTCTGGGCCGTTTGCTGTTGGCCGCTTGTGGCCGTAATGGCGGCGGTCCCCGCTCGCTTGTTCCGGATCTCTCTCTGGAACACAGGGCACTTGGTGTTGCACGCGGGATGCGGCCCCCCGCAGTTTGCGCAGGTGGCCGGCTCTTCCCGCGGTCGCGGGCAGTCGCGTGCCGTGTGCTCGCCCCCGCATCTGACGCAAGCGAGCGGTCGGTGACACATGTGCGAGCTGTGACGGAATCGCTGGCACCTGTGGCACTGAGCGGGCCCACGTTTACCGCGCCAGGCCTCAATCTTGACACCACGCATGTACATAAACACGGTGGTGTCGTATATGGCCCGGACGTCCGGCGTCTTCTTGAGCATCGCGTGGAACACGCAACCGGGTCTTCCTGCCGCCCCCTTTATATGGCGGACGTACTCCGGTTGGTATCCCAGCGATCGGAGCTCCTCCTCTATCTCCTTCGGGTCTGTATCCGCCGGTAGCCCCCGAATGGCGATCTTCAAACTTTTGTCCGCCGGCAGTGAGTAGGCGAACCAAGAAACGCCGCTATCCTTCTCCAGGCCCGTCAGGTAGCGCTGGGACTGACGAGCAAAACGAGTGCACGCTCTTTTATAGGATGATCGACAACTCTGTCCAATGACGCACGTCAAGTGTTTACTTGATACAAAACACTAAAATACGTTAAATCTAATAAGACTTGCATTATAAAGTAATCAAATAATACAAGAATAATTGTCATAAACAAACAATGGTGATTTCACAAAGTAAACCATTTTAAAAACAAAGTAACATATCATCCATTGTTTTGAATAAAACCAACGGGTACAATTTATCGAAATAAGTTGCCAAAAATTAATTAGGACGTACACCGAGTACTCAATAAATTATGTTTCGATTTATAAGACAATAATTGATAGTAAAAATCACTTAAATTGATAATAAACACAACTCATAACAAATTCTGTTGACTACCCACAATTTTAATTTGACAACCATCTCCGACATACATATTTACAAAGCAACTTAACAACTAGTATTATATAAAATCAAAAATCTAAATGAAATAGTTATTAAAATTTACTTAGCAAACATTCAACATACAAACACATATTTTATATTACTAGATAATTACTTATCAGCTGACCGGCGTAGCTATGTAGAGATGTGCCGAGTCAGGCTGACTCGAGTACTGACTCGAGTACCTAGTAAGTACTCACATACTCGAGTACTCAAAATATAGGATTCAAATCCACAGTACTCGGATACAGGACTCGAGTACTTACAGTATTCGAATACCAAGTCGCGCATTTTAATCGCAATCTTGTACCTCCACGCATAAAGTCGAACTTTGCATGCTTACGATTCGCGTAGCTTACTGAGTGAAGCTAGTCACGAGTGTCGCACGTGACTCGACGTTCACAGCAATCAAGTATGAACCTGTTTAATGTTTACGTTTCTTAACAGCTGGCCGGTATCAGAAAGTTTTAGATTGTTTTCATATTTCTACTTAGTTTATTAGTTATTGAATTGTGCTGCATCGTTTTCCTTCCGGGACTTGTGAATAATTGTGTGTGTAAGATGGCACCGAAAAAGAAATCGGAAGTGTGGAACTTTTTCACTATTCTAGAAGATAAAAAAGTGGAGTGTAAAGAATGCAAAAAAAACGTTTGTGGACTTTGGGAACACTACAAATTTATTGAAACATTTGAAAAAGATACATCCATTGATATATACAGTGTCCATAGAAGGTAAGCAAAATGAAAATGAATGCTTAGAAGATACTTCTGATTTGGAGTCATTAGCATCGGCGTCGTCGTCTGCTAGTCAATCACAAACAAATGATGGCTATGAAATGGACCAACCTACGAGAAATCGTAAAAGACAGCTACAGATGACATTTTTGTCAAAAAATGCTATTCAGGTCACCTCAAATAGTATAGACCGGGAGAAATATACTCAGGAACTTAATCCAAACTACTGCCTTCCTTCAAGAAAAATTCTGTCGGAAAAGTTACTGTCACAACAATATGATCTATCAAAAAGAGCACTAATTGATAAGGTACAACAAGTAGATTACATAGCATGCACAACTGACATATGGACATCAGACAGCAATAAGTCTTTCTTAACTCTAACAATACATTACATATATCAAGGCACAGCAGAATCTCGAGTACTTACTACAAAGGAGATTGCAGAGTCACATACGTCGGAAAATATAGCGGCTTTAAAACGCCATATACTTGAAGCAGATTGGAATTTTTTTAACAAAGTTGTATGTATTACCACAGACAATGCTAGTAACATGAAGGCTGTAGTGGAAATTTTGCAGAAGCGACATCATCCATGCGTAGCTCATACTTTGAATTTGGCAGTTACTGATTGCTTTAAGGACAATGAGAGATTATCGCTTTTGACAGAAAAATGCCGAGATATCGTTACTTATTTCAAACGAAGTAACATTGCGTCTTACCAGCTTAAAATAATGCAAGAGCAGATGAATAAAGAAAAACTAAAGCTGCTTCAAGACGTCAAAACGCGACGGAACTTCACCTACATTATGCTCGAGAGATTAGAAACGGTTAAGGTACCACTAACGGCGGCATTGTCATCCTTGACTTCTCCTCCAAACAATTTGACTACAGAAGAATGGAATGTTTTACACGAATGCGTGATTGTTTTAAAGCCAATCGAACAATTAACAACCATGCAACGTTTTTGTGTCCTGAATATGTATTCTCTTGAGCTGCAATTGCCCCAGAAAATAATGCCAAATCTTAGAACTGATGCAACCAGACCATGATAAGCTACTAATGTAGTTTGAATGTTAACTTTTTTTGACAACTTTGAAAGGACATATGCCGCTGTCATCATTCATCATCATCAAACACCATAATCATCGCCCACCATTATCATCATCATCGTCCATCATCATCATCCATCGCCAATATCGCCATCATCATACAATCATCAGCATCACCCACCACCATCATCATCCATCACCATCATCCAATACCATCATCCATCACCATCATCCATCATACACCATCATTTTCATACATTATCATCAACATCATCACCCACCACCATCATCATCATCCATCATTATCATTATCATCCAACATCATCCATCACCATCATCAATCATCATCCATCATCATAGCTGTAGATAGTGTAGATAGTATCATCTTCAAAACTTGAAGCAATCTGAAAATACGGGTCCACAGACGCCCCGTATCGATCAAGTCATTCATGGCGTTGATCGTACTCACCGGCGTGTGCGAACGGCGTCGCTCTATATCGATAACTGACAGTAATAGTAACATTTTACTCTTAATTCAGGTAAACTTGCAGATCAAACCAACACCAAGCTTCGTACGCCAAGTAAGGGCAGAAAGGGCAAAAATAATACGCGTGTCCCCATGGACAACTTCGATATATGTGCCATTAGAAATATTGTGGCCTCAATATACGACCTTCGAAAGGAGGTACCTACTACGCTGAACAAGATTCTGGTGTCCGCAAAAGCTGAATTAAACTATAAAGGCTCCAAAGACATTAAGAAGGATTTTAAAAGAAACGCTCAGATTTAAATTTAAAAAATGCCGCCAGAACCGAATGGTGCTCATAGAGCGCGATAATATAAAAGCGTGGCGAGTTAAATATTTACGCCGCCTCCGACAAAATGATGCCATGGGTGCGGAAAAAAAGAAAGTAGTATATATGGATGAGTCGTGGATCCATGCCCATTATACTGTCAGCGAGTGCTGGCAGTCATCCACCGACAAAGGCGTTCGCAAAAATGATAGTCCTGGAAAAAGGTGGGTGATGGTTCATGCCGGCTCAGAGGATGGGTTTGTGGAGGGTGCAGGATTATTATTTAAAGCTAAATCAAAAAAGGCGACTACCATGACGAGATGCATGGTAATAACTTTACGAAATATTTCAAAGAAAAACTAATACTAAATCTGCCTGAAAACTCCATTCTCGTCATGGATAATGCATCCTACCACAGTATGCAGTTGGATAAAGCGCCAACGACTGCAACCCGCAAAGCGGACATAAAGATATGGATGCAGTAGCACGGTGTCTCATTTGAAGAAGACTGGACCAAAGCAGAGCTGCTCATGCAGCTTAAAAAGCATCGCCCAGAGAAAAAGTATTTGGTGGACGAACTTCTGCGTGAACATGGCCATGAAGTCCTCAGACTCCTTACAACTGCGACCTGAACCCGATAGAACATGTTTGGAATTTAATAAAACAACGGGTCGTAGATAAAAATGTGGAGCAACACGAAAATAAAATTGAGGAGTTCACAAAAGAGGCCATAGCTTCAATTACGCGAGACGACTTGAAGAAACAAGTAAACCACATCAAAAGAGTCGAAGAAGAATACTGGAATCGCGATGTAGGTAGGGAGAGTGAAATAGAGGACTTCATTATCAGTGTCGGTATGAACACCGACAACGAAGATGAAAGTGACGACTATGAAGACCAGGGACCCGTATTCCCGTAATTTAAAACGTTCAAAATCTAGTCGCAGTGTCATCTCGGCGACAAACAAATGTCAAAAACTTGTCAAAATGTAGGGAAATTAGAAGTATTTTTTGACAGATTGAGACTGAGATCAGACTGTGAACGTTCTTAAAATTACGAGAATTACCCCTCAGGACTGTGAAAGTGGCCAGTCCATGGAGGATTATAATCAATTGATGGAGGGAATTGAACCGATTATGGGTTCAGATGACCAGGATACTGCTGGACCAAGCGGTTTATAAAACCTTTTCTCCCCTGTTGGTCGTTTCAAAGCCATAAAAATAAATTAAATATACTTCAAATTCTCTGTCTGAATCGTACATTTTTAAACTAAATCCTTTTCTTGTCTTATAGAGAACTAATAATCATTTAGCTAGGCAGGTACCGCCTGTCTTGTTCAAAAACCAGCGTGAAATGATCGCACAAAACACGCGTACGCGTCGGCGGCGTCGGTCTAGTGCCCACACCAAATAAAAATCGATGTTTGAGAACTTGTTTTGCCAACCGTACCATGCGTACCCGCCGCCATTTTCAGATCTATTCTCTATCTGCGCGTCTATTATTGATTGTGAATAAAATAAAATCATTTGGTTCTACGCCTAACAAATGATTGTAAACTGTGTTTTCTAAATATATGCCTTTATAATACTTTTTACTCTCTTTATTATTAGGGGTTGGGGTTGGGTGTTGCCGAGCAGTTATGTGTTTGTTCGAATTCCATTGCCGGCGTGTACCTACAGTCAGAAGTGTTAACATGTAAACACCTAGCTAGATGAAACATTCCATATGCAATAATACACATTTGTGTGTGATTACATATTAATTTCTTTGACTGTACCAATGTCTAGTCTTGATTAAAACGTACCTATGTAAACCATGCTCACATACATAGGAACATAAATACGTAGAATATAAATACCATAAAAAAAAGAATTTAATTAATTCCCTTGATAATACTTAAGTTTTATGAACTTGACTGTACTAGTACCCGGTTCATTAAAATAAAAAAAACAAAGTCTATATTTAAATACTTTTTCCGAGCTCTGTATAGGGGACTTTTCATGGAACGAAAAGTGGGTATTTCAGTTCCGTGCCTTCGGCTTGACCTTTCGGAGATTAGCTATCATTCCTAAGCACACAAAATCCTCTTACCTATATAGTCTCGTCTATGAGTGAGTGGACCGGCGCGGGGTTAGGTCCCCGCGCGGTCGAGGCGGCAGCGAGCGGGCGGCGCGTCGCGCGCCTCCCGCGTCTTCCGTTACTAGTACGCTGTTAGTCACCATACAGTGCGCACGATTTTCTTAGAAACCTACTTAACGTTGTTGTAACGTTTGCAAGAGTGATTGTGATTCTACCTCAGTGATTAAGTGCATCATATCGCTGGAAGGGGTAAGTGAATTTATATTTTAGTTTTGTCTATACGAATTACGAGTGGCAAGGACGTATTCATTTACGTAAACATAAATAGTGAACGGGTATTCGTATGTTACAAATACTCCACCCTTATAAATGGTTAATTCGGTCACATAATTTACCTATATTGGTTGACAATGTGTGTTATTAACAGCTTTACCTATAGCGACGTAGACGTGTTGTTACCTGTGTCCTGTTACCTTGGTACTTTCATACTGAAAGGTTTGTCTTTACTAGGCGTAGCCTAACAGCTCCTAGCTGCAGACATAAGGTTGTCTGTAGTCTCACGACTAGAAGTCGCAACCGTACGGCTCGTGAGCCGCAGCCGATCGGCTCGTGAGCCGCAAGCCGATCGGCTCGTGAGCTGCAGCCGTACGGCCCGTGAGACGCAGCCGTAAAGCCCATGAGCCGTACACATACGACTTGTGAGCCGCAACCGTACGGCTCGTGAGCCTCAGCCACAGCCTAGCTGTATAACTATTTGTTCACAACAAAGAATTAGTATCTGAATTTAATGACAATTTTGTCGTTTTGCTTCAGATGGTTCAAGAAGCATCTCTCGTCTCACTGGGGGAGCTGTTGGAGGAGACTGGCGAAATCGAGAACGATAACGGCATCCTAGAACGTCTTAAACTTCTAGCAAAGGAGCTGTTGCCCGATGGTTGGACTGCTTGGAAGGTGACTCGGTTATCAACAGAAGACATCTTTGGTGACAGCGTGGACCCCCAGGTATTGAATAAACGTAGATTTGCCTTACCAACAGACCAGCTAGCTAAGGCGTTCGTTCCGGAAGCTACTCGACTATCCAAAAAGGGGTTTCGCGACATCAAGATGAAATGCTAGACTGGGCGTTCACTAGAGCCTTAATTACTAGTCCACCTGCAGTCTGTAATAAGATAAGGGTGTCTGCCGCCGCAACTGAGCTATTCAATGAGGCAGTTAGACCTGAAAGGCCCATGTCAAGGAAGGAAGCCGATCGAGCCATATCTCTTGAGGCGGACGGCGAGCCCACGAGTATGAAAAGAAGACGTGTTTCTTCAGATCCCGAATGAAGTGAGGCATGGGCTACTAGATCAAAACGTTCTAGAATAGACATTCTAGAGCAATGGATGAATGACATGTTTTCGAATCTAATAGAGAAAATTGATTCATTGGCTCCAGTTAGACCTAACGCGGGAGAGCTCTTCCCAAGAAAAGACTTCATCGGATGAAGTTGAGGTTCCCGTTCCTTCAAGGTTGGAGTCACGTAATGATTGGCACGCACCGCCCTTGGGCTCTGGTTTAGAACTATACTCTGTTCAAGCTAGTTGGCCTGAGTTGGATTTCTTCCTGCTGTAAAGGAAGCGAACCCGCGATTCCAACACCGTCAGAGCATATCAAAGCGGCAGGCATTGCCTCTCAGAGGTTCGGGTCAGAGGCGTGGAACCGCATAAGATATAAAGAGATTGACCGCATCACCGGTCTTTAGCACTTTGAAGATTAACGCCGAGTTGAGTGACCTCGGAATACAAACGTCAGAGCTTTTCAGCAAGCAAGATGGAGTTTTGGGCACATTTGTCCATGGTCTCCTCTGTCAGAGAAAGGCGTTGTCTGAGGAGCTCAAGAAGCTTGCGGCAGAGTTTCCGGCAGCTTCTGCAGACTTGAAAAAGTTATTGTCAGAAGGCTCTGATTTTAGGGCAACTTCAGACGATCTGTTTTGTGCGCATAGGGCTGAGACGATTGATATGAGACGCAAAAACTTTAAGACCAAAAGTGACGCTCTAACATCGATGCTGCAAAAGATTCCACCATCAGAATTACACCTGTTTCAGGAAGAAAAGCTATGTAGCTTTTTAACACATTAACTGCCAGAGTAATAATGACAAAAATCACAAAAAAAAATGTGCCAATTGATGTTATGGGTCTAGATATACATAGTATTAAATTTTGGGGTCAATCGGAGGCAGGGTTCCGTAGAAAATTAAAAAAAACTTCACGAGGTCACCGGTACCCTACATGGCGCACAGAAGTAATTATGTTGATTTCTGTTACCAAGGCGCCATGCGGTCATCTCTCCGGGCACCCGCCCACCTCAGTCGCTATCACGGAACGGATGTTATATTATGTCATTTTGCGATTACCACTTTCTTTTGTCGTACGTACTTAGTAAACAATGTCCGAGTTAGATATAAACTCTGAGGACTTATTTTTGACCCAGGATAATTTATATGAAATTGATTTACTGGAAAGGTCATTGTTGAATAAAGTAGACACGTTATGTGACAATGTATACGATTTAGAGGAAGATTTGTGTACGGAGAGTGGGGATGAGAATATCCATCCCCCAAGAAATCGAAGGCGTCTTTATATAAGAAGCGATTCGGAAGGTGAATGTGATTCGGTGGAAAATTTTGTCACTCAAAATGCGGCTCTTATGTCGTCAAGTAGGCCACAAAAATGGAGAGAACCAAGAGGACTCCAACCATCAGTGATTGCATTTACGGAGCCAACAGGTATTTATAATGATATTAATATAATAATATATCATTTATGTGCTATAAGTTTGTGTTTTATTCATTAACCGACTTAAAAAAGAAGGAGGTTCTTAATTCATCTGTATGTTTTCTATGGTTAATGCTCAACAGTCAAGAATATTTTTACTCTTTTTAAATAGTCTACTGCCTATTTATGTCCTTTTATAACCAAAGTACGGATTTGTTCTAGGTATCAAGAAACCGTATGATATTGAACTACGAAATGCAGACCCAGGAGTCTATTTTTCATTATTAGTCTCAGACGAATTTTTTGAGGAAATAGCTGTGCAAACCAACTTGTATGCTGAGCGACGCGAAAGCTCAAAGCCCGTCATCGCGTTTGAATAGTTGGAAGCCAACAAACAAAAATGAAGTCAAGGCTCTTTTTGGACTTATTATGTACAAGGGACTAATCAAATTCCCAAAAATAAGTTTATATTGGAGCACAGACCAGAGTTTTCAAACAAACTTTTGCACCTTCGATCATGAGTCGTAATAGATTCGAACTATTGCTGCAGAATCTGCATTTCGTTGACAACGAAACTGCAGATACCACCGATAGAATCTATAAAATACGCAGTCTGATAGATACGTTAAATAACTCATTTCGACGGTACTATTCGCCTAAAGAAGAAGTTTGTGTCGACGAAAGTCAAGTGCCTTACCGCGGGCGATTGATCTTTAGACAATATAATAAGAGCAAACGGCACAAATATGGAACGAAGCTGTTCAAACTGTGCACAATACCAGGTTATACTATGGTAATAATGTAAGTAAAAAAAAAATAATGGTAAAAACCACGAACAGCTGAATACAACGCCTAAAAACGTTGTAATGTCACTGTGTAAATAAATACTTGATTTGGGGCACACCGTAGCTACGGATAATTGGTATACGAGTTTGGATTTAGCCAATGAACTTCTAGATAGGTATACTGATTTAGTACGCACACTGAGAAAAAATAGAAAGGGCCTGCCCAAACAAGTTATTGATGCAAAACTCAAACCAGGCGAATCTGTAGCAATGGAAAACGAACGCGGTATAACAGTGTTGCACTGGAAGGATAAACGAAGTGTATTCATGCTCTCCACTAAACACTCAAAGGATTTGCTAGTGTGCATAAAAAAAGAAAAGTGATTCGAAAACCGAAGATGGTTATAGCATATAATAAAGCAAAAGGATCTGTAGACATGAGCGATCAGATGAGCGCGTATTCATCACCATTAAGAAAAGTATAAGAAATTAGGCATCGAATTAATTTTAAATACGGTTTTAGTAAATGCCTGGATCATGTTTTGCGAAAATACAACTCAACAAGGAATTATAGAATTCCGACGTCAATTAGTGGAATATCTAGTAGACTCTGGTAAAAATGAAACCGAAAATGAATCTATTTCTAAGAGACAATATTTTTACGTTACATAGAAACCATGCGAAAGTATTACTCCTGAGCGCCATTCCGGTCACTTACTAATAGGAAATCTATAGAAAACGCGTCCTACGGCGCGTAAATAAACTCTGAAAACGGGTTTACCGTGAGGTCACCGGTGTCCTACGTGGCGCCTTAATACAAGACCGCTTCCGGTCACCGGTGCCCTACATGGCAGTCAATGTGTTAAGAGACAATGGTGGCGCGTCGCGTATTTTTCCTCCTCGCTTTGGGAAGGCTCCGGGTAAGTTATTCGCATAATCGGTTATACGGCGTGGGGCATCTGGTGGTATTCCGGTGATCAGGTTTGCAGGCAGCCGTAATTCTCTTCCAAAGTTTGCGAAAGCTGGTGTCACCGATGTACTTTCGTGAACAGCGCTTCGATATGACAACAAGAACGGTTGTATGTGCTTGTCCCAATCTCGTTGCCGATTTTCCACAACTTTTGCTATGTACCTCTCCAATGTCTGATTAAATCGTTCCACCATTCCATCCGACTGTGGGTGGTAAGAAGTTGTTCTTGTTTTATGAGTACCCACTCGACAAGTTTCCTGAAATATTTGGGACTCAAAATTCCTTCCTTGATCACTGTGAATCTCTAAAGGTACTCCAAAACGACAGAGGACTTCATAAACTAATTTATCTGCACTGTCGAAGCTTCTTGATTTGAAATGGCGAAGACTTCCGGCTACTTAGTGAAGTAATCCATCACAACCATGAAATACTTGTTACCACTTTCACTTTCCGGCCAGCAACGCAACGTCAAGGGCTATCCTCTCCTGTGGTGCACCAACATTTTACAATTTCAATGTAGCTCTACTACGAGTCTGAGATCCCTTTACAGCTGCGCAACTTGTACATTTGCGACACCAGTCCTCGACATCGTCCCGACAATGGACCCAGTAAAACCGTTCTCGTATCTTCAGTAAAGTCCGTTTTACTGCCAGATGACCTCCTGAACAACCATTATGGTACAGCTGTAGAACATCTGGTACTTGAGCTTCAGGGACCACCATTTGCAAATGACAGCTGTCTCCCCGAGCATTTTCCTATTTTCGGCACAGGACTCCATCCTGAATCACCAAGCTGTCCCATTGGGCCCAATAGCTTTTTGTGATCGAACTCATCGCTGAGACGTCGCTCCACCTGGGCTTAGGAGCTCTGGTCTTCATCCACTCCAGAATCGGTTTGATGTCCGAATCTTCCTGCTGTGCACGTTGTAGGCTTTCCTTCCACTCGTTGCTGAGGTCTGTCTTTAGCATCCTCACAGGTACGACTTCTTTACTTTCTTGCCTAGTACAATGCTAGAAGTCTTCAGGACAAGGTCTTCTTGACAATGCATCTGCGTTGCCATGAGATTTTCTACTACGATGTTCGACCACGAAGTCGTATTCCTGCAGTAGTTCAATCCATTTCGCAACTTGTCCTTCTGGATTTTTGAACTGCAATAGCAGCAATTTCAGTGCAGCATGGTTAGTTCGTAAGTGGAATTTCCACCCCAGAAGATATTTGCTAAAGTGCTGCAATGACTTTACCACAGCAAACAGTTCCCGTCTCGTAACACAATAGTTCCTTTCCGGGTTCGACAGTGACTTGCTGAAGTACGCTATCACAAACTCTTGATCGCCATTCCGCTGAGACAACACACCGCCAAGTCCAATGTCGCTTGCGTCTGTGTCAACTATAAATTCCTTGCCCACATCAGGGTACCCCAAAATAGGTGTTTTGCACAGACGATCCTTTAGCTCCTAGAATGCGATGTTGCAAGTTCCATCTTAAGGTAGCATTCGGATCACGGCAGTAGCGGCACGGCAGCCGCGGCCCTGCAGCCGCAGCCGTGGTCGCGCCGCACTGCTTTGTAGGGATTTATAGGCGCTAGTTTCCGACGCAAGCGACCGAGCAGCGCGGCCGGGGGGCGTGGCCTACGCGCGACCTTGGCAGCGCCGCCGAGCCACTCCGGAGGCAGTACGGTCGCGCTGCCCGCTCGCAGTGGGTGACAAAATGGCGACGTTTACAGATGAAAATGACGAGTTTTTAGTTAATTGCTAAAAATCCACCGCTTTATGATTCTCGACTCAAAACCTATAAAGATAATATTGTTCGAGATAATATATGGGAGTATATTGCTAGTAAACTCAATAAAACAAGTAAGTACCTACTTATTTTTTATTTTTACATAGTTCATACAAATAAACATTGAGGTAATATTATTATGTACTATTAACGAAGCCATGTTCCATTTTGAAAAGTCTAGAATGTAGTTTTGACGCAACATGGCGTCTGTGAAAAATGTATAATATTTAATTTTAAAATTATTATACTTATCTAATTATGAGTCGTTTACTCAGCGTTCGAATTTTTTTTGCACGTTGCCTTATTTCTTGTATTATTAGTGCAATGACTCAGCACACACCACATTTTCCTAGTTTTTTATGTAGTTTTATGCAAGCCTTTAGGCGCGCGACTGAGTGAAGTGGAGAACGATCGCCACAATTGAACGGAACACAGATGCATTTAAACAACAAATAAAGCTTGCTTGGGCGTACAACATTGCGTAGTTCATACCTACTCTAATTCATTCTATTTATCCACTGTTCCTGCCATGAGACTTTTCCAGCTTCTGAGATAAAGTAATCTTTAAGAGTATCTCTGATTTGAAATCCATCAATGTTTAGAAATCCTCCCCTACGTGTCAGTGGAATCATGTTCTCCGTTGGTTTCGGATTTTTTTCATTAAAATTATAATGTGGTATTCCATTTTTTTCTAAATAAGCATCCCGTAGTAAATTATGGAGGCAACATAGTGTAATAACTAAGTCATCACATATTTCTGGTTTAATTGCTATAGGTGTATATAATATTCGGAAAACTTGACTCAGAAGTCCAAAAGAATTCTCTGTGACTCGTCTTGCTCGGCAGATGCGGTAGTTGAAAATAGCTTTATCACGATCGCCTCTAATATGGTTTCTGTAATAGGGTTTCATCATGTGAACGTCTAACGCAAACGCGTCGTCGCCAATTAGATAATGTGGGGTTAATATATCTGTCCCTGGTAAGGCTGCCGGTTGAGGCACATTAAAATGATCGGACATTATTTTTTGGCCCATTGCTGACTTTTTAAATATACCGCTATCTCCTTCCTTCCCATACGAGCCCACATCAACAGCAATAAATTTGCAGTTAGCGTCTACAATAGCCAATAATACAGTGGAATAGTAGTCTTTATAGTTAAAAAACATCGATCCACTATTTTTCGGACTTTTAATACGTACATGCTTGCCGTCAATAGCTCCAAAACAATTTGGACAATTCCACCTATTCCAGAAATCTTCTGCAATTTGTTTTAGTTGATTTTCCGTTGGCACAGGAAGAAAAATTAGCACTAAATTTTTTCGAAAACTTGCAAGAACTTGTTGCACTATTCTGCTTATATAGCTTGCCGATATACGATAATTAAATTCCAAAGACGCGTATGTTTCACCAGTTGCTAGGAATCTTGAAAATTGCAAAAAAATAAATAATAATTGATTTGTTTTTTGTTCAACGAATTCTAACAATCATAAGTAATATACATATATTTATATATACTATCAGTTTTTATTCTGTTTTAGGTGAGGACTGCAGAAAACGTTGGAAATGTATCAGAGATTCCTATCAAAGAATTAAGCGTAAAAATAAATTACCAACGAGATAAGCAGCCGGCAGCAAGTCAAAAAAATGGCCTCTAATTGAAAAACTGACTTTTTTGGAAAATGTTCCTACTGAAAGAAAGACTGTATGTAATATTGAAAGAGCTAATGACATTTATGACAGCGAAAACGAAGTATCAAATAATAATGAAACCTGTTTCAATAAAGAGAACGTGGAACCTAACGAAATCGAATTGAATAGCGAAGAAACAAGTAGAAATGTAATGGATAGTGCGCCATCGACAAGTGGAACAGTAATGGTCAATGCGTCATCGAGTGCAATAGAGATAGATGTTGAAGAACCTGCTTATGATGAGAAACAAAACAAAAAAGCAAGATCTAGAGAAAGCGTATTGAAAAAAAAGAAACAAAGTCAAAATAGTACTATGCAGGCGGCTTTACTCAATTATTGGAAAGAGAGGGACACTGAAAGGCGAGCCCAAATTCATGCCCTCGCGCCTCAGTCAACTTCGAACCAAGACAAGGAAGATGTTGATGGCATAACATCGTTTTGCTCGCACGTTGGGACAATGTTAAAAAAACTTACTCCTGCTTTAAGAGTAGAAGCTAAAACTAAAGTTTTCAATATTTTAGCAGATTATGAATTAAGGAGCCTGAACGAAAGTTCTAGTACTAGTAGTTCTTTAAGCAGTCCCCCGTTTGATCAAAATTCTCAATTTTCCTCAACAACTCCTTATTCTCCGATAAGTTCCGTCGCATCACCCAGTGCATTCTGTGAAGCTACTTACTTAAATATTTCAAATACTTTTAATTTGCCAACAAATACTTCAGAAAACATGTCTAATACATATTTCCAGCTAGATAACTTTTCATATTTACCTGAGAGTGAAAAATAATTTTTCCTCGGCTGTGATTGATCCTTTTTTCATTGGTTTGAATATCGCGTTCAATTAAACTAAGTACAAATTGAAATTGAGTTTTATTTAGTCTGCAGTACTTCCTAAATTTCAGTTCCTTTAAATTTAAGTGTCGTTTTATCAGGATTTGATAGCTGCCTTCATCGATTCTGGACTTGTATAATGAATCAATTTTATTCCTCTTTGATGAAAGTAAGAGCAACATTATTTCATCATCCTCTTCCTCATCCTCTAGCAGTTTCTTCACGAGATCTCGCTTATGTTTATTTAAATTGTCAGACATAGTTAATGTTCGATACACGACTGGAATGCACAACCGCTCGCACTGACTATTGTTTGGCTACTGCGCGTGGCAGTCGCTGCCCGGGTCGCTGCTATCCGAAAGCTTCTGGCAGCGCCGCACAGCAGCGACAATGGGCCGCGGCAGTTAGCCGCCACTGCCAGGTCGCCACTGCCGTGATCCGAATATCACCTTTAGCAGAAATGTCGCTTCTCCTCGGTTAGCTTATGCAGGGGTTTGGCTATATCTGCTAAGTTCTTGACAAATCGCCGATAGTAGGAGCACAAACCCAGAAATGCTCTGACCTGCGTCTTGTCTTTTGGAATTGGCCAATCCTTGACAGCGGCGATTTTCTTTGGATCCGTGCGGATACCTTCTTCAGACACTACATATCCCAAAAAGCTAACTTGCCGTTTGAATAGTGACCACTTCTTCGAACTTGACTTGAGGTTGGCACTCTGGATCTTCAGCACGCGTTCCAGGTTTTGAAGATGTTCGTCAAACGTACGGCCTACGATGATGATGTCATCCAAGTAGACCAGGCTTTATTTTGAATTTAATAAAGTTGATTGAAAATATGAGTTGTTTTTTTTTTTAATAGAAGTCTTTCTAAACAATTGAGGTACTATACCATACTCAACAATACTCGTACAATATTATCCTAGTTCCTTTCCACACAAATATCCCCAAATTATAGGGAAAAAATTTAACATATGGCAACCCTTCAATACACACATAGATAAAAAGATGGCTTCAGTTTTAATGTTCGCGGCGCGCTGTGTATCTTTTTTTGTTGGTCTGAAGTTAGCTTCCCACGGTCCGTGATATCGCGGACGGCCGCACGCAGACCAGCTCGCACGACACACCGTGGGAAGGGTCTCGTCCGTGGTAGCACAGGACGTCTGTGGCGGTGCGCCGGTATCCGTCGCGAGGCGGTAACTTCAAAGGTGCGGTGCGACACGATCCGAGCGCGTACGACGCGGTCCGAACGCGTCCGTGGTACCACAGACGACAGGTCAGAACTTGTTTGTTCGCTGACACGAGTAGTTGTGTTGTGTGTAGTTGGTTGCGGAGAAATAGAGATGGAGTGGACAAACGAAATTATTTTTGAATCTTTGAATCTTTATCAAAATGAACCAACTTTATGGAATTCTACGGCGCCGGAACATAAGAACAAAACTGATGCATACGATGCATGGAACCGGATAAAAACCCAATTAAAGGATGGTACTATTTCAGTTAAGGATTTAAAAAGGAAGCGAGACAATTTAATGTCGACGTACAGAAGACAAAGAAGGAAAGTAAGAGAATCTATGGGAACTGGAAGTGGGGCTGACGATGTCTACAAGCCTGAGTGGCCCTTTTATGACATAATGGCTACTTTTTTGGATGTTATCTATAAACCAAAAAAAACGAAGAGTTCTGAGGTAAGTAAATTAGAGTATTTATTTAGTAAATTAGAGAACATAATATACTTATGAATATGTACCTACTAATACCAATCTTCTACATAGGTATTCTCATATATAGGTAATTTCTAATTATAATTATTTTGCCACGCTACAGCGCCATCTGTTACAAAATATTCTGCAAATGTATCTCTTATTGCCTTAGCTGAAAGAGGTGCTCTTATTGGTATATTCCTCAGTGATAACAAAGACGTATGTCCTTCAGGATCATTTCGCCACGAGCCTGGGCGCACTTCGCCTTCATTTTCAGTATCAAAAGTACCAGTAGCAAATGCACTATCTGCCACAAAAACGTAGGGAAGTCGTTCCTCTCTGGAGGGCAAACTCATTGATGCTGGTAAATCTAGTTCATTTCTGGATTTTTTTATACAATTCTGTGTTTCTGTACACACCGCCATCACTTATTCTACCTTGACATCCGCAATCCACAAATATGAAATTATAGTTATCATCAACCAAAGCTAGCAGTACAATGCTAAAAGTTCCGTGATAATTGATATATTCAGAACCACTGTGACAAGGGCATTGTATTAGGACATGTTTCCCATCAATCGCGCCAAGGCAATGTGGAAAATTCCATGTTATGTTGAAATTATCTTCAATTTTTAACCATTCTGCTGCCGTCTGAGGTAACTGAAATAAAAATAGTAAAATTAGATATATATTGGTTTTACAGGATCCACTGTACTTGGAGGAGGTTGAAGACGAAGAACATGATAATGATACAACGGCAACAACGGAGCAACCGGCAACAACGGCGCAACCGGCAACATTTAAAACACCTAAAAAATTGGAAAAAAAAATAAATCTAAAAGAAGTCGATCAAACGAGTGTGATGAATTGAAGAAACGCAGCGAGGAAGCTTATAATATTATGAAACAAATGTCGAAGACTGAGTCTGACACAAGTTTACTGTATTGCAATTTACTGTGTAATAAATTAAGAGGATTACAGGAAAGTACAAAAGATATCGCCATGATGGAAATAGATAAAATAATGTATAACCCTTAAACAACAAGATAATCACGCAAGGAATTTCTCAAACTCAGTTTACCAAAACATAACTTTACCCATTAGACAACAACTAGACAACTCACAACCATCTCCACAATATCAAGTTTCACTGCAATCCCCAGGTTACTCTCATTCATTCAACTCACAACCATTCCCAGGTAACCCTCATTCATCCAACTCATTACCATCCCCACAATATCAAGTATCACTGCCATCCCCAGGTTACTCTCATTCATCTAACTCACAACCATCTCCAGGAAACCCTCATTCATCCAACGCACTACCATCCCCACAATATCAAGTATCACTGCCATCCCCAGGTTACTCTCATTCATCTAACTCACAACCATCCCCAGGTAACCCTCATTCATCCAACTCACTACCATCCCCACAATATCAAGTATCACTGCCATCCCCAGGTTACTCTCATTCATCTAACTCACAATCATCCCCAGGTAACCCTCATTCATCCAACTCACTACCATCCCCACAATATCAAGTATCACTGCCATCCCCAGGTTACTCTTATTCAACTAACTCACAATCATCTCCACAACATCAAGTCTCACTGCCAACCCCAGACGAAGTCCACTCATCCAACCCACAACCATCCCCAGGTAACCCTCAATCGTCCAACTCACAATGTCAATTTTCAGTACCAACCCCAGGCGACGTCCACTCATCCAACTCACAACCGCCCTACATATGTAGTCCACGTATACAAAATCGATAATTTCCCGCAATCGGTTAGCGCCATCTTGTTGCGCCTCCAGGTACTTTCAAATGAATGAACGAGTAACGCGCTCAGTGCAGCGCAAGTGCAGGAATCGCGCGGTTGTGTTATAGGAGCCCAGTGAAGTGCGCGGACTACAATTGTAATCCGCGCGACCAATTACGTAAGTATTTTTTTTACATCGAGTTATTATGTTTTCATTTATTTTAGATAAATAATGCCTTATTTTGTTTTGTTTTTTGTCTGATTATTGAAATATAATGTTTGTTTTTAGGAAAAAAATGGATAACCGACGTGATACGCTAATTGAGTCGTGGCTGGCTGAAGTTGATGTCGGGAATGATGCATATGAAGCTGAATCAAGCTCCGATGAAGAAATTGATAATTTAGAACAGCAAAACCATCAATCGGAATCCGAGCAAGAGCAAGATATACCAGATGAGGGATTAGACCAAAGCTCTGAAGAAGATGATCTACCTCCGCCACGCCGCCGACGCACTGACTTTTACTCTGGGGTGGATGATACATTGTGGTCAAAAACAATTCCCCTAAACAGAGGGAGAATACGAAGCCATAATATAGTGTTTCGGCCCCCTGGGCCGAAGGTAATAGCTCGTCAAAAGACAAGTATTGAAGAATACATGTCTGTATTTTGTTGATCATATCATCCGCCTCATTACCAAGTACACTAATAAGAAAATAATAAGAAACTGATTGTCTTATCTTTGGCTTGGATGAAACCACTGGCGCAGAAGAGACTTGACACTAAATCATTGCCAAGAACTTTAACAATTAGAATAAAAGATTTTCTTGGCATTGTGTACTCAGAAATTCAGCCTACCACCTCGGGAGGAACATCGAGCACTGTTGTGCGGCGTTGCCATGATTGTGGAAGAGCACGCAATAAAAGCACTAGAAAGATGTGCACCAAATGCAATAAGTTTGTATGTGGGGACCATTTGAAGATTATGTGTCTGTCCTGTGCAGAAAATAATATTTAGATATTAGTTTGTACTACTTTTTGCTATCATGATCTCAGTAAGAATAATGTGTGTGATTTTTGTGCCATTTTAGAGAGAGTTTTTTATATTTTTCGTTATTTGTAACATAGAGATTGTGATTAAATTTTGATAATTATAGTTAATTAAGAAAACTGTACTGATTATATTTTCATTAAACATTTTATGAATAAAACTTTTTTTATTTCAATTTGTATATGGATTACGTATGTAGTCCACGCGACCACTCGTGTAATTTTTAGAGGCGCGACCACTGCAGGGTTAATTTATAGATAAGATATTGACGTCATATTATTGGGAATTTCATAATCTAGTGCATGGCTCAAAAACATTTTCAATTGTTTGTATGGTTTTGTCATTAGAACAGTTTTTATGCAGGCCTTTTTTTAAACTAGCGAGCGACGGTCTACGCAGATGCAAGATATTAGTAAAACCATATACGACAAACTTATAACAACATTACTTTATAAAAAATAACAACATTTATTAGTGCATGGCTGAAAAAAAAAACACGATTACTGTAAGTTTACATTCAAGAAAAGTATATTCAAAAGTGTCAATTTTAGCCACTTTTCGAGATATTAAACGTGATAGTTTAGGATGAAATTTGAAATATTTATATTTTCTTTTAGACCTAGTAAATGAAGACATTTACGTTCTAAAACATGGTTCAAATATTTTTTTAATAACTCATATATTTATTTTACTATGAATTATTTAGTACTGCTATATAATCGGCGCGGATTCACGCCAGCGCTCAGTGCCGGCTGAAGCCTTTCAGAGGTAGGAAGTCTAGGAAGTGTGTCGCTTCCGTCGCCGCTTTCCGCGTAAAATATTATCATACTTTCGCGAGTTTTTAGCGCGACTGGGACGTGATGATACTTTTTATTATAATATATTTTTATTATATTACAAAACTTTGGTGAGTACATATTTTAATGTAATAGTGTTCAATTAACTTAAGAAGATTAAATTACACTTCTTTATGTATGTTTTCACTTTACTTTTTTCAGATATTCAGATTTCAGGCTAACAAGAGGCGCTACTTAACAGGTTAAAGCGAATTCACATTTTTCTTACACGGGGATAGAATTCCTGATAATTTGCGTTTATTCTGTCCTATAATCTCATAGACTGAATTGTCAATTTTGGGGTTGTCAGTTTTTGATAGTTTTTAAATGAAGAATGTACCACTAAAACGAGGTACCTACTCTCTACTTATAATCTATTTTATTGTCATTTTTGACGTTCAAAAGTGCCTTTAATGTGCCTATGTCAAATCATTTATTTCAATAAATGATTTGACATTGATTTTGAAATACCTACAGTAGTAGGTAATAAGATAAAAGTTAATATCCGATTCGTTGTTATAGGCAGAAAAGAGAACTTCAAATACTTCAAAACCAGGACTTAAATAAAAATGCTGATGTAAGTTTTACTTCTTTATATTTTATGGCACTTTTTGTTAATTTATATCTAAACAGACAGGTGTTTCCTTGGTTTTAATTGAGCAGTTATTAAACCAAAACTAAATAAGACATTTTTTCATTATTTATTTCAAGCCGTTAATGGATCGCCTGTTATGTGAAGTGTAGAGTCTATATTAGCCAATAAACTAAAAAAAAAAAATTATTAATGTTTCTATGGCAATATGTGAAGTCTGACAGAAAAGTCAAAAAATTGTCTTTTGCGGATTCAAGTTGCAAGAGAACCATTTCTGTATTTCATTTCTCCACCGAGTTTTATAATAAATAGTTATCTACTGCGCTATAGTTTTACTCTGCTAGCCTTCAATTCATCACAGGTTATGGGCCCAGAGTACGCGAGTGCATACAATACGGCGAGAGTAAATAATCTTATCTAAAACGAGAGATTTTCGTTGGCTTGTCGAGAATTCGAGACGCCATTATTTTATTGTTCGCGCCGGTCGTAAGAGTGGAAGAAAAATAAAATGGGATAGTCGCATCCGCAATCTGGAGTCAAATTAAATGGAAGTGCGACATGGTGTACCTGGAAATTCCAGATGAGACTTATTCTACAGGCGAAAGGCCTATTTGAGGTCGTGGATGGTTCCATACCTAAACCCGGTAAAGACAAACCGGCAGAGTAGTTATACTCTATGGCAAAACTAACCAAGGAAAACATATTTGCATATACCTGGAACGAAACCACACACAACAAAGGTAGTAATGAAATGATTTCAACAGTTCATCACTTTTTAACTAATTTAGATATCAAAGAAGAAATTAAAGTCTTAAGAATAGTAGCAGATGGCTGTTCTGGGCAAAATAAAAATTCCGGTATGGTTGCCATGCTTGGAAAGTGGTTAACAACAGAAGCACCCACGCATCAAAAAGGTTGAAATAATTTTTCCAGTGGTGGGACACTCTTTTATCCCACCCGACCGGGTGTTTGCTCAAATAGAGAAAGATTTGAAAAAGCGTGAAGTATTTTCGTCTCCTGAACAATATCAAGAAATTATAACTCAATATTGTAAATTGACTGCTTTAGATACAATTGCAGTACAAGATTGGAAATCGGCCTACGCGCCAATTATTAAACCAACCACTAGCTGGCATGTACAGTTCCAAAAGTGCAAAAGGTTTTTCTTGACACGTTCCAAAACAAATAATTTATTGCTTCAAGGAGAACAGTCATATAAAATTGACATTAACGTAAAGAAGCCGATAACAAAGAAAAATAAAAGCATCACGATGTTGAATCCAGTTGTTATTCCAGCAAACCAGGTAATTCCAAAGAAAGCAAAGATTACCGATGTTTCAAATCTATTATCAAAACATTATGGAGAGCAATGGAGAGAAAATGAAAATTTAGCATTTTATAAAACTGTGGAAGACAGAAGGTCTTATGAGCAAGGAGATATTGAGGAGGATACAGCAGAGATACCGAGCGACCTTTGTGAAGACGGCTTTGACGATGTCAACCTTTTTTTTTTTTTTTTGGGTGGGAAATCATCATATGACCCCTCCCGCTCTGGGCGGAGCGGAAGGGAGTGTCAGACTTTTACTGACTAAAACCCACCCGTGTTCCTTCAGTTGCCTGTGCCAAGGGCCACGGTACCTCTTTCGAATATCCCGCAGCCCTGGCGGCATCGGCTCTAGAGGGCCCCGTCAGTTCGTGCTGACATCTCTTTGAGGCGCGCGTGGAACACAACGCGCCGTCGACCCGGGCCTGGTCCTTACCGGGCGGCGAGCTGCCCGTTGCTCGCCGCCCGCAAGCCCGCGCCTACGGTGGCCGGGAGTCGGCTATTGACTCCCGTCCAGGGCGTCTCCTACGGCGGCTAGGGGCGTGAGGGCGCAGCGATTGCCTCTCCCTCACGCGCTCCGCCTCCTCCTTTGCGAGCATTACTGCTTCGCAGAAGGAGGTGACGGCCTCCCATTCACTCTCGCTCCGTACCATGGCCTGGACCAGGGCCGGACGCGAGAGATCGCTGCCGCCGATCGCCGCCACGAGGACACGGCGGTGCCCTGCCCAAGCCGGGCAGACCTCCACCGTGTGCTCCACCGTGTTGACGATGTCAACCTAATAGTATGATTTAGCTTTTTATGTTTACCTGATTTGCAATGTAGAACAACTACCTTACTGGTTTCTTTTCAAATTACATTTTTGATTAAAATTGTTCATCTGCATTTTTATTTACTTGCTGGCCAGTTGTTGTTGCATAATATTGACCATTACCACAGAATAGCTTAAGTTTCAAATCCCACTATTTCACAAAGCTCAGTTGCAAATGCCTCTATAACACTTAGTAAGTTTCAAAATCCGCCATATTTAAAATTGAGGAGTTCAATTTCAAAACCCGCTAAAACGATATTTGAACGAAAACATTGTTTCGCTTGGATAAGAAGCGCCATCATTCATTTTTTTTTCTTGGTTTAAAAATTATTATCAAATCCCGCTATAAGCCTAACAAATCAGCTTTCAAAAGTAACAGTTAGTTGCAAACAGCGCTAAAAGAGTTCCAGTGCATTTCAAATTCCGCTAAAACCAAATCGACCAATCACAGCACGGCATCTGCTCAACGTAACACAACAAACAGTATGGCGATTTTGTCAACAAAGTGAAGGTGTGCTGTCGGTTTTTTTGTTTTTTATGAAGAAATAATGGATGATTCTACACAATTTGTTACTAAATGTGATCCTAAACATGCCAGGAAGAGAAAAAGTGATAGATCAACATGGAAACGTACGACGGAGCAAAAGAAACGGTACGTAAAGTTTTGTATCAAACTACTTGTTTAAGTGAAGGGGATGGTGTTATGCAAAATTTTTATCAAATCTATATTGTTGTTGTTATGTTTTATGAAATTAATAAGTTGTTTTATTAGTTGAACTGTTCCTGGGGTCAATTTCCTCTTTATTTGTTCTTTCATCCATTTCTGGGGAAACGAAATCGAAATTTTATGTAGGTATATTATAATATGTAGCTTACTTACTGTTTATGTTATATTGTAAAATCCAAGTAATAAAAAATAAATAAGCTTGCTTTTTAGGGTTCCGTAGCCGAATGGCAAAAAGTCCGTCCGTATGTCACAGCCATTTTATTCCGAAACTTTTAGGACCATACATGAAACTTAGTAGATAGATGTATTCAGTGAACCGCTTTCTAATTTTAGGAAAAAAATAATTTAAAATTAAGGGAGCCCCTCTCACAGATGGAACTGAAACTGAAAATATTTGTGGTATCTATAGATATGTCTTAAATAACTACGTTTCCATTTATGCGAAGCAGAGAGGAGCACAATGCTCAAAATATTCACCCTGATTTTCGGTTTGATGGTTTCACTACTCCGCTCTCCGCTCTACTTCACCGACCTAATCAATTTAAAAAAATTGTTTCAGGTATGAAAGCAAAGGTTTGCCGAAGTTCCCGCAATGCAATCATAACCAAAAATCATTCAGATGCGTGAAATTAACTCGCCAGGATATAAGCAGATTTCATAGAAATTTTTATAAATGTACGACTAAGATTTCTCAAGACCATTTTATATTAAAATATTGCAACGTAAATAAAGCTAATAATAAAAAAGAAAACTCTAAAAGAAACATTGCGATTAAATATCATGTTATTGGAAACCACGGTCAAATGATCCCCGTTTGCCAAAAAACATTTTTGGATGCTCTTCTGGTTAAAAAAGATAGAATTAAGGGTATTATGAGCAGATTTTATAAAAGTGGAGGAAGTCATCCAGTAGAAAAGAGAGGGGGTGATCGAAAATCCCAAAAATACGCGACAAAGAGAGAGTCAGTCGAATGTTTCATTGAAAAACTTAAGTGTCAAGAAAGTCACTATTGTCGCTCAAAAACACAAAGATTTTATCTCCCGGCCGAGCTTAATATTCGAAAATTATGGCGGGTCTATAATGCTGAACATCAGAATGATCTTAAGGTTAAGCAATGTTTTTTTCGCAACATATTTAATACATTTTACAACATTGGTTTTGGTTCTCCGAGAACAGACGTCTGCTCCACATGTACTTCCCTTCAAGAACAAATAAAAGCTGAAAGTGATACGAGAAAACGACATGAACTTATGACTAATAAAAGAATTCATAGATTAAAATATAAAGCGTTTTATAAAATACTCCAAGAGGAAGATGATACCGTCAAAACTATTACATTTGACTGTCAGAAAAACCAGCCACTACCCAAGCTTCCAGACCAGTCAGCGTATTTTAGTCGTCAGTTAAATTTTTATCATTTTGCTATTGTAGATGGAAATTCTAAGGCTAAATTAAACAAAGAAAATGTTCATTCATATTATTGGAGTGAAGTAGTCCATAAGAAGGGAGGGAATGAAATTGTAAGTGCAGTATATCATTACCTACAAAAAGTAACATTCAACGAGAAAATCAAGATCTTACGTGTGGTATGCGACGGATGTTCCGGACAGAATAAGAATACGGCAATGATTGTTATGTTGGGTAAATGGCTGTATTGTGAAGCACCTAGACATATAAAAAAAATTGAAATAATATACCCTATAGTCGGACATTCGTTCATACCTCCGGACCGTGTGTTCGCGAAAATAGAAAAAGTATTAAAAACTAAAGAAGTGGTAACTTGTCCAACAGAATACGTCTCTGTGCTTGAAGAAAATGGAACTGTGACAGACGTTTCAACAATACCAGTTTACGACTGGAAAAAAGGTTATGAAACGATTATCAAACCCACTAGTTCATGGCATTTTCCTTTTATGAAATCTAAGCGCTTTTTTTTAACTAGGTCGAAATCTGATAATGTTTTAGTTCAAGGAGAGATTAATTATAAAAGCGAACTCAATGATAAAAAAATAATTACAAAAAGGAATAAAAAAATTACAATGATTTCTCCAGAATTAATACTAGCAAACACAATTTTACCGATGAAAGCAAAGGTCGCTGATGTTGCAAAACTTCTTGAAAAGCATTTCGGGACAGAGTGGAGAAATTTACCTACTTTGGAATACTACAAAAAAATTGAAGAAAGAATGCAAAGTGTCGAAGTCAGTAGCTTTGATAGTGGAAATGCTATTGAAGACCATTACTGTGAACATGGTTTTGAGGATGTTGAAACACATATTTAATATTCTTCCTGAACTCCCTTCTTTCATCTTCCATCCATTATTCTGTATTTGTTTTATTAATAAATAATTGTCATACTTTAACCCGTATTATTAATTTTCACGATTCTCCATATCTTATAAAATAATGTAAATTGCTTCATCAACATTTTAGTATTCTTGACTGTGACTGTTGACTGCATAAAACCATCCACGTGTACAAATCTGTCAGTTGCAAATCCCGCTAAAACGAACTATGTTTATTTCAAACCCCGCTAAAATCAAATGTATGCATCAAAATTCGCTAAAACAAAAATATGAATGGTTATTTTTCCGTTATTTTTAATTATTCTCCCAGTAAACAAAGTTCTTAAGTATTGCCAGTCTCAATATAAAGCTGTCACTGTGTTTTTTTAAAGATGTTGTATAGAATAGTGATTTTGTAAGGTTTTTTACGTTTTACCGTTATTTAATGAAAAGTGTTTTGGCGGATTTTGAAATTGAACTCCTCAATTAAAACCTGTTTTTAGCCTAGTTTTTGGTAGTAATTGCAGCCTTTTTTAGTTTTGTTAATATTAGGTATCTTTTTTAGCCATGGAAAAAATAAAAATTGCCTAATAAAGTACAGTTGTTCCTGTTTCTAGCTTTTTTTTTCATTTCTACAAAATTTTATTGAATCGTTTTAGCGGGATTTGCAACTAGACGACTCATGTCAGTCATCATTCGCAACCTGACAGTATAACACGTTAGCTATTCTTTATTAATGTACCTTGTGCATACTAAACTTAAATACAGTCCACTATAGTTTCTATTCTATGTGGTTCTATTACCAGTGTCCGCCACAACCTACTAGGTACCCATAATTATGTTGATTCAATTTAAAAAAATACTTTGACTGACAAAAAATGAGAGACATTTATTACATTGAGAGACTTTAAAAAATCACGCAATGTAGTAATACATTGCGTGATTTTCTGATGAAAGTCTGACTACATAAAGCAGGTTTGAGTAAACGTGATGTGGTGACCAATGCTCGTACCAAATCTGTTTTTTTTTGTTCTTAATTAATAGCGATATTATGATTTATCAGCCTCAACTTATTTATACAGATTTGTGATTTTTTTCTAATAAAAGAGTTATCATAAATTATATGCATTTTTACTTCGAGCCGAATCTCACCCAATCTCACATGGGGGTCGTGTCAAAAAAAGCCTCTCGTAATCAAGGACGCCCCGTAATTGCTAACTGGACCAATTGCGAATTGGACTAATTTCGAACTGGACTAATTGCGAACTAGATCAATTGCGAACTGGACCAATTACGAACTGGACCAATTGCGAACTGGACCAATTGAGAATTGGACAGTTGGACCTTTTGCGAAATGGACATAATGCGCCCAAAGGGCTGAGATCAGAGATGATGGCATTGGGAATTGTACTCCATTGGAACAAGTCAATATATTAACTTGCTCCAGTAAAAATCCTATACTAGCTTTAAACGAGCTAACTGACAAAAAATGTGTTGTAGAGATCGCAGAGGATCACAGTAATTTATATGATGAATATACGGAATGCATTTTAAATACAGATGCTGACGCGTACACAGATAGGGTCTTAGAATACATATCTGGATTCATTACAAGAAAGTTAATGCTTACAATCAAAAGCGATGTGTGTATCGTTATTGATCGGAGAGGAAGAAATCAATAGCCTGATTTATATAAAATCAAGAGGAGGACTCAAATATACATCTTATAGTGTCATAGGTATATTAAAAAAGACAAAAAATAATTAAAACTCAATTAGTTAATTAAAGGTTGTAAAAAAATACAAAACCGGAGCTGTAGCTGTATTATCTGTACATTTTTAAATTCATGTGTGAATTGTATGATTTAAATACTTTTTTCATGCAGACTGATCCCGAGCATAACAGTAACCATAAGTTACTCCTCATTAAATCCATAATTAAGACTGTGTGCTGTGTGTCAACGATAGCGTGTAATATACACTTGAGAGAAATAAAATCGCACACCCCTTGCAATTTGGTTTATTACTGATTTTTTTCTTAAATCTAAAGATATTGAGTACAAATCATTAGGCAAAATTAAATAATACAAGCTTAGCTTTAAAAAAACACAAAATTAAAATCATTGAGCTTCACGTAACTTTCTGTAAGTTACCAGTCGTACACCAAATTAGCCAAATTCACCCGTTAACATTGTAACTACTTGCACCCCTTACCCGCAGGTGTAAAAGGGTCGGGTTTTTTGGATTTTTAATCAGTTGCACACCGAAGGTCAACGTGATAACATCTCTACTGAAAGCATACGGAGAAATATGGATACCACGCCCGCAGAAGCCGCTCAAGTTATTGCCTTTCTCGAAGCAGGCCATAATCAAAGTGAAGTTGCTCGACGACTAAATTTGAGCCGCTACTCTGTTCGTCGTGTGTACCAGAGGTTTCAAGTTAAAGCAGGTTAAAAATACAACTGCAGCAGCCACAATATCATTACAGAAAAAATTGGCCACACCTATACAACGCTTACACCTGTTTGCAAATAGAACATCGAATACCATCGATAAGTCCGTATTAATTGAAATCTGTAACATTTTAGAACAAATTCGGGAAGAAACTGCGGAAGCTGGTACAACTAACGAAAATATTTTACAACAAGTTATGAGTAATTTGAAAAAAAGGACAAAAAAGAACAGCACTAGCAACAAATACATCTGTGATAACAGTCAGGAGAATTACCACACAGGCCGCAAGTTCCGAGTTTTTGACGGTATTTAGAACTCCTGGAAAGAAAAGACCTCGCGCAAAACCGATAACGGGCATTGATAATTTTGACCAACTAATAAAGAAATTCCTACAGTAGAAAAACTAAGACAAAAGTTACAGGAAGATATCAATTTTCAAGGCTCTAAAACTAGTCTACGTCAGATTATTAAAGAATTGGGGTTTAAATGGAAAAAGACCGAAAATAACAGGAAGGTTTTGATAGAAACCACAAACATCCGACTCAAACGAATCGAGTACCTAAAAAAACTAAAAAAATATCGTGAAGAAGGACGACCAATAATTTACACGGATGAATCGTATGTGGATTCATCACATTCTAATCCCAAAGCTTGGACAGATGGTTCAACCAAGGGCCTTAAAACGCCTATTTCTAAGGGACAACGTGTGGTCATCGTACATGCTGGATCCGAGGCGGGCTTTGTTCCAAATGCGTTGCTCACATTTAAAGCTGGAGGAAAATCAGGAGACTACCACGACAACATGAATTACGAGAATTACGAAAAATGGTTAAAAACACAACTAATTCCTAATATTCCACCCAATTCTGTTGTCGTGGTTGATAACGCTGCCTATCATAATAAGCAGTATGACCTTGCACCCACTTCAAACACCAGAAAAGCGGATATGCAAGCCTGGCTGTCCGAAAAAGGTATAGAATACGATGACGACATGTTAAAACCACAATTGTATCAGTTAATAAAAACACACAAAGAACAATTTAAAACGTTTTCTATTGACAAGATTTTGGCTGAACACAATCACAACATTCTGAGACTGCCTCCGTATCACCCCGATCTCAACCCCATCGAAATGGCATGGTCTATGATTAAGCAGTATGTGGGTAGCAAAAACGTAAAATGGAATCTTAATAATGCTATTGAGCTTGTCAAAGAAAAAGTTAACTTAATGGGAGCAAGAGAGTGGGAGATCTTGTGTAATAAAACCAAATCTGTAGAAGAAGAATACGCAAAAAGTGACCACATTATAGATCTTATGACAGAACAGTTTATTATTCGTGTTACTGATGACAGCTCCGACAGCGAAGAGAGTGATGATGATGACTCCGAAATGTCTGACGACAATGCAGTGCCCTTACATTCGTGCTTCCATCCTCACTCTTCTACTTCAACATCCCAAGATGAATTAATGGAAAGAATATCACCACTGCCGGATGAATAATTTTCGTGTGATTTTACGTATTAAATATAATAACTGTTTACTTTTGTTTTTTAATTTTTCTTAATTTACCTACTTGCAAGATAAATTACAAGTAAAAACTAGTGTTATCAACTTATCATAAACTAGCTTTTACCCGCGGCTTCGCCCGCTTTTATTAGCCTATATCCGTCTCCAGGGTCCCAACTTTCTCTGTATCAAAATTCATCAAAATCGGTTTTGCCATTTAGGCGTGAAGATATAACAGACAAACAAACTCACTTTCACTTTTATAATGAAAGTTATATATAATGAAAGTTTTTTATAATGAAAGTTATGTATATTAGTTAAGTATGTTAAGTTACTAAAGTTCAAAAATACGAAATAAAAAATGCTTAATAACACGCTAAGAATTTCAGTGCATGATTGTACACATGCGCCGATTGCCCCCACTACTTTCCTCGAGCGATCTAGAATCATCGCGCGACCTGTACCTAGGGTTTTGGCGAGTGCATGTGCGTCGCGCGTGATCAAACCGGCAGGTATACGTTCGCTCACTCTCTCTCACACATTAGGTTGCGTCTCGCTCGTTGCGCTGGCGCATTTTTTCGTTCATGTCATCGCAGTCCTTCGTTGTCTTTCGTTGTGATCTGTGCGTTTACCGGTTATCTTTTGTTTTTAACGACTACCTAAGCACGTTTACTGGACCTGATTATTTGTTGTTTGTTTGGATTTTATTAAATATGGATAGACGTAATAATTGTGTAGCGTGTAACAGATCCGTGTTACGTCGCAGAAAACACATGCTTACAGAACTGTTTTTAGAAAGATATCGGAATCACGCAGTGTTATTGTTACAAGAAATAATACCACACGTGGTAATGCTTTATCAATTTGTCTACCCAAATACTTAAATAAGTAAAAACATTTTTTTATTCAAGGAGCTTATAGATAAAAGTGGAGACAACACTAAATACCTAAGTGAAGCCAACTCAGTAGTCAGTAGTCGAACGCTTTCTGTCTAAATACACACAGAACGAGACAGTGATATGTGTTTTCTGTATCTTATGTATGTATTCAGGAAGAGTGTCCGACCACACAGTCGTTTTTACTTAGGTATTCAGAATTGTTACTCCACTTTTATCTAAAAACGTCAACTTTAACTATACTTACATATTGTAGTATTTTTTTGCGTTTCAATGTGCGCTTAAGTAAAAATATCTACATTGTTATGTGATTCAAATAATACGATGAAAACCTTGCCTATATAATATCAATAACGTTGATCAAGCTATCTATCATTATAGTTAGTCAGCAGATAGCCATATTGCGGAAATCAATGTTTCGTAGACGACAAACATTAACTGTATATTTTAATGTATTTCAGATTTCTTTTGATGGTACAAGATCAATATGCCATCCTTGCTGGCAAAGATTTGATCGCGCTATGCACAATCAGCATGCACAAGGGCAGCCAAATGATCAAGTTGATCAAGGAATAGCAGTCGAGGGTCAAGGTTTACTTACTATTCCTGGATATCTACGAGCATCGAATACTGCGCGATGCTGTATTTTTCAAAACTGCAGGAACATTGTTACACGAGGTGTGCCACTTTATGCCAGATTTTATCTATTACATAATCACAATTTATATGTACCCGATCTAGCACGAGCTTGCCAGCCTCATATAATGACAAATGATTGGGACATGCTTGAGAATGGTCAGATAACACATGAAAACTCTAATAGTGCACACGTGCTAGACCTAATAAGTCTGTACAAATGGGGATATGAGCATCGAAACCAAATGAACTTTGAAAATATTGAAGAATTCGATAATGACGAGCTGCATTTTTGGACGTCTTTAACTAAAATTCAATTTAACACCATTTTACAACAAACTCAATCTCTTCGTGTCAGATCTGAATCTCCTGCCACCGTTTTAGGGATTTATTTGGTAAAAATAAGAACCGGAGAATCAGATGAGCGCTTGGCATCAAAATTCAATATGTCTAGAAGAACACTTGAGAGAAAGCTACAAATAGCTAGACAATGCTTGACTGACGATTTTATGCCGCGGTATTTGGGCTTGGATCATTTAACTCGAGATGATGCAGTAGCCAGAAACCTTTCGATCCCAACCCATATATTTGGTGGTGACCAAAATGAAAATGGAAATTTTTTGATGGACGGAACGTACTTATATGTCCAAAAAAGCGCGAATTTTTTGTTTCAAAGAAAAACGTATAGTCTTCACAAATTCAGAAACTTGGTAAAGCCTTTTCTGGTTGTTTGCACAGATGGCTATATAATAGACGTTGTGGGGCCATATCCAGCGACAACGTCAGATGCCTCAATCCTGCGTCATCTGTTACAAAGCGAAGAATCCCCTTGGCTTTGGTTTTTAAGATCTAATGACATTTTTATATCGCGGATTTCGAGATTCAATTCCTTTAATTGAAGAATGCGGGTATGTTCCACATATGCCACCATCCAGAGGAAGAGGAGAACCATTGACGACACTAGATGCCAATAAGTCACGGTTGATAACAATGTGTCGATGGGTAATTGAGGCCATAAATGGTCGTTTTAAAAAAGATTATAAAATATTTCGACATACATATTTCAATGTCGCTATGCGAAATATGATGGCGGGCTTCAAAATCACGGCGGCAATTATCAACGCTACCAGGCGTCCATGTGAAGATAGTGTATACGTCGAGCAGTTTATTAACATTATAAATGAAAACATGAATAGAGAGAACGAACTGGCACAATACTTGATTGAAAACAACATAAATAGGAGTTGCATTCATGCCATTAGATGGAAACAATCCAGATTTCAGAGATTTCCCACAGTATCATTTAAGACAGGCCAGGTCGTACTGCCATGAACACATGAGACCAAATGGTGTCTACTCGATAGAGCTCTATCGGCACCAAGGCTTAATAAACAATAAAATATTGATAAGAGGACGAATTCAGTCGCGACATGTCAGAGCGCGTCAATACTACACATATATTTTGATAAACCCAGCGAGACTAGGAAGACAACGTGTTCAAGATTACTACTGCTCGTGTATACAAGGCCGCCATACCGTCGGGAGCTGCGCGCATATTGTTATGCCAAAGTATATTAGGAAAAAGAATATTATGCGAAAAGAAGGGATCCCCCCAAATTGACCACAGCTCACCGACAAGCCCGACTACAATTTGCCAGAGAAAATTTAAATTGGCCGTATGACCAATGGCGGTCTGTTATGTTCTCTGATGAGTGCACAATGACATTACATGGTCATGATGAACGCTCTAGGGTCTACAGAAGGTCATCAGAGCGATTTTCACAATGCTGCATAAGCGAACATGAGGCTTTTGGCGGTGGATCGTGTATGTTTGGGGTGGCATAAAAACTGCTACTACTGCTACTACTACTGCTGTGTTGGACACTAAAACTGACATTGTATTCATCACTGGGGCGAATACCGGCCCGAGATCGAGAGGTTTGACGGCTGCACGATACGTCGAAGAAGTGATATTGCACCAGCAGTTGATTCTAATAACGAAAATGCTGGAAACGAAGATAACAATATTGTAGTGGATATTCCACCAGCTGCAGATAATATCGAAAAATCGAAGAAAAAGAACCTAAGGGTACCCTATATTTCTAAGACATTGAAAGACTGCGGAAAAGAATACGTTTCAAGCTCCAAAACAAAAAAGGTTTTCCCAGCAAAATTTCTAAAACGTTGAAAAATGCTTTTTATTTTAATTTAAACGGTACTAGAACTAAAGTATGTAAAACATTTTTTAAGAATACATTAGATATAACAGATAGATGTATTAGAACTGTCATAGAGAAGAAGAATAGTACAACAGGAATATTAAAAGGAGAACAAAGAGGTAAGCATGGACAGCATAAAAAAGTACCTGAAGATTTGATTGAAGGAGTTAAATGTCATATTAGTAGTATCCCTAGAATTGAAAGCCATTATTTACGGCAACAAACGACAAGAGAATACATAGACGGCGGAAAAACCTTAACGGATATTTATTTTGATTATAAAGAAGACTGCATAAAGCAAGGATTATCCTACGTAATGATACATACCTACCGAAAGATATTTAACGAAAAATTTAACATTGGTTTCTTTATCCCAAAAAAGGACCAATGTGACCAATGCTCTATATACAAGCTTGCAGAAAGTGTTGAAAAAGCTGTTCTTAAAGAAAAGTACGATCAACACTTAGCGGAGAAAGAAAAGAGTCGTGAGGAAAAGGCTAATAATAAAATAAGAATAAAAATAAAATAAAGAGTCGTGAGGATAAAGCAATGGTGTCACCTAGTTTTATTGTCGCATGTTATGATTTGCAAGCCGTAATGGTGAGATTTCTACGTTTTATTATAAGTCTAAAATAAATTGCTTGAACTTTACCATCTCTGAGTTTAAACTTGACAATACTGCATGCTTCTTCTGGGATGAATCGCAAGGACACCGAGGAGCAAATGAAATAGGTACTTGTGTATTAAAATATTTGCAAAAAAAGTCTTCTTGTGCCGACGAATATTTCGACATAGTTTTTTACTCTAATAATTGCTGCGGTCAGCAGAAGAACCAGTTTATTATCGGGGTGTATATTTACGCAGTACAATACTTAAAAATTAAGTCCATAACACATAAGTTCCTTACACGTGGCCATACACAGAAACAGGGAGATGCTGTACATTCTGTAATTGAGAAACAAGTTAAACGATGTCTTAGATCTGGACCCATATACGTACCTTCGCAATATATTTCTGCTATTCGAAGTGCTAAAAAACGTGGAACACCTTTCATTGTAAATGAAATGGGTTACGGCGATTTCATAGATATAAAGCAACTACCAGTTCCTAGACTAAATAAAGATGTAGATGGCCAAGTTGTGAAGTTGTCGGATATAAAAGTTATCAAAATTGAGAAAGATGAACATAGTGAGATTAAAATAGAGTACAAAACATCGTATTTTGATGATTTTAAAGAGCTTGATTGAGTAAAAGAACAAATAGAATTAATAATCGTCCTACAGAACTCAAACCGCTATATCAGCGTAAATTGGAAATATCAGAAAGAAAGAAAACTGACATAAGGAGCCTCATTAATGCTGGTTTGATTCCCAGTTATTTATTATACCTCCTACTATGAAAGTATATTTTAGTAAATACCAAACGAAAATTTTGATACAACCTACGTATTTTTGATGATCTCATTAAAATACAAGGTGTCCAGAAAGGGTATCGGGTATTTGTTTTCGAGCCATATTCGAAACGGGGCGTCTAAAGGGTGCGGGGAGGGGTTCGTGGCGTCCGCCATTTTGTGGAGTTTTAGTCACGATGGAACAGTACTCGGGGACGCATCGCGCATTTTACGTACGAGCGTATTATCGTAATGGTGATTCAATAGTGACTGCTCAACGTTTCTATCGTGCGGAATATCGTACACGCCACGCGCCAAGTGACGATAGCATTAGGAAATGGATCAGGATGTTCGAGAATACAGGTGCGACAGTTAAAATTCAAAACTCTGGTCGTCCTCGTCCAGTTTGCGATGAAGAAACAATTGAAGAAGTTGAGGCGTCGGTTCGTCAAAATCCGTCTTTATCCATCCGAAAGCGAAGCCAAGCGTTGAACATCAAAAAATCGTCTTTACATTCGATTTTAAAGAAAGACTTACATCTAAAAGCCTATAAAATTCAGTTGGTTCAAGAATTGAAGGATACGGACTATGCTAATCGACTGAATTTTGCGAACGAAATGCTGCAGCGATTTAACAACTTTAACAACATACTGTTCAGTGACGAAGCAAATTTTCACCTGAATGGTCATGTTAATAAGCAGAATTGTCGATACTGGGCAGTGGAGAATCCGAGACGAAAGCATGAACGACCCCTGCATAGCCCAAAGATCGTTGTTTGGGCCGCTATGTCTGCTAAAGGCATAATTGGTCCTTATTTTCATGAAGATCAACGAGGCCGAGCAATTAATGCGAATAGTGACCGTTATTGCGATATGTTGCGAAATTTTTTGGTCCCAGAGTTGCAGGAGTTTGCAGGTTTCAACTCAAGAACGTGGTTCCAGCAAGATGGGGCCACTTGCCATACCTCAAATAACTCAATGGAAGTTGTTAACGAATTATTCCCTAATAAAGTAATTTCGCGAAGGGGTAACATCAACTGTCCTCCCAGAAGCCCCGACCTTAGCCCGCTTGACTATTTTGCATGGGGATACCTTAAAAGTAAGGTTTATCAAAACAATCCGACGAATCTAACCCAGTTAAAGCAAAACATCAGGTCAGAAATGGCAGCAATATCGATAGCTATGTGTCAACGTGTTATCGCCAATCTTCGTTTCCGTTTAGAAGAGTGCCAGCAACGTAACGGTCATCATTTGGATAACATCATCTTTTCTAAATAATTCTCCAATTCATATGCTAATAATAAACAATAAACTTTTTTATTGCATACAAATAATTTTTGTTTCATTGAACTTACAAATACCCGATACCCTTTCTGGACACCTTGTAATTGCTATAACTTCTAAGAATACTTAGATCAGTTTATTTTCTAAAGACTTTTTTTTTATTTTTAAAAAAATATTTAATTTTTTAAAGTTAATTTTAAGTTTAATGATTGTTTCACTGTTATTAGTTTGTAAGGTTTAATTGATACCCCTAAAAATTGTGATTTATACCTAAAATTTGCATTTGAACGAAAAATGTGACATAATAATTATAGTGTATGTTGTTATTGTACTGATTATAACTTAATTGTTTTTGCCAAATAAATAATGTTTCTTCTTTCTATGACATAATTTTGTTTTATTACTGTTTTTTTTTTTCTTACTCCCATTATTAATCTTTGGGTAATTATTCTAAAACGGGTAGTTTTACGTAAAACAAAAGTGTCACTATGCGGAACTTTTTTTTAAAACCATGTTTTCTAAATGACTTCATAATTTACTGGGATGTTTTCAGTACATAACTTAAATAAGATAGTCAAACTGATAAATGAAATTAATTGCATTCTTTTATTCCAGTTATTGTGTGCGTACGCGCAGCGGAATGTTGTTGAATTTAAAGATTTTAATTATGCAGTTATTTAGTGTATGACGTCGTATAATTGTGTATGGTAAAAAAAAAATTGTGCACGCAACCATTGTGGAGAAATTCACCAAAAACTGATTCCGCTGGGCGAACGTTGTGCTGGCGGAACTTTTTTTAATCCATAGACTTTAGAAGAAAAGAGATGTGTCCAAAAATTAGTGTATTTGTGTGTAATTGTGTATGTATGAATAAAACTAGTGCATGCATAAACTTCGGAGAAATTCAAGTTTCCGCTACGCGAACGTTTGGCCATTAACTAGTTTTCATATAAAGCGCTTACATAGAGAGCTGTAGATTTTTACATACGTTGTTTTGAATTTGTTTAGAAAAAATCGTAGGGCTTAAAAGATAAAAATATAAATGTAAAATACGCTTATTAGGTCTTAGTTCTTAAAGTATGCACTTTGGGGTCTAGATTTTCACGTTTATACAAACCTTGTGTCTGCAACATGTTGCCAAGTATCTATGATGTTCCGTTAGTAACTAAAGAGTTATAGGACAAATTTACCATGAACAGATCACTGTTTACAAAGCAGTCAAATATCACGACATTCTGAAGGAATTGCATGGTAATATGTATGTCAATAATTAGTGTATTCATTCAACTATTCTTATGCAAAATTTCATGTCATTAAATTCAGTAATTAAAGAAAAACAATTATAATACTGACGAAGCATCGAAAACCTACATAACCCGACCAATTTCGGATGGCTACAAAAAAGCGGCCGTGCAATATATTTAGGTAACATCCCAAAATTTACAGTATAATACCGGTATTGAATTGGTATAGGTGATAACACAATTGTTGAAGCTCGAAATATTATACTTACCCTAAGTTTCGTCATCCACGCGAACGAAGTCGCGGGCAAAAGCTAGTTCATAATCTATTTTAGTTAAAAACACATTTAAGTCTATTGCTGTCATTGCAAGCGTTTGTTAACGTTATTATAATTACATAATTAAGTATGTAATGTATATGTAATTAAAAATATTTTTGTACGCGGATATTTAAATAGAGAAGTACTTGTTAATTGAAAATTTGTTTTTATCGTAGATAGTGGCGTTATTATAAAAAAAATATTTTTCATTCAAGAAATGCAATTGTTTTATTTTTTCCTAACGCTTGTGTACGCAACTGTACCATATTAATAAATACTATATTGGAAGGTTAAGAACGTTTCTTAGATATATGGCACGGCCGCTTTTTTGTAGCCATCCGAACTTGGTCGGGTTATGTAGGTTTTCGATGCTTCGTCAGTAATATAATTGTTTTTCTTTAATTACTGAATTTAATTACATAAAATTTTGCATGTGAATAGTTGAATGAATACACTAATTATTGGCATACATTTTACCATGCAATTCATTTAGAACGTCGTGATATTTGACTGCTTTGTAAACAGTGATCTATTCATGGTAAATTTGTCCTATAACTCTTTAATTACTAACGGAACATCATTGATACTTGGCAACATGTTGCAGACACTTACAAGGTTTGTATAAACGCGAAAATCTAGACCCCAAAGTGCATACTTTAAGAACTAAGACCTAATAAGCGTATTTTACGTTTATATTTTTATCTTTTAAGCCCTACTATTTTTTCTAAATCTGTTTTTTAAACAAATATAAACAAATTCAAAACAACGTATGTAAAAATCTACAGTTCTCTATGTAAGCGCTTTATATGAAAACTAGCTAATGGCCAAACGTTCGCGTAGCGGAAACTTGAATTTCTCCGAAGTTTATGCATGCACTAGTTTTATTCATACATACACAATTACACACTAATTTTTGGACACATCTCTTTTCTTCTAAAGTCTATGGATTAAAAAAAGTTCCGCCAGGACAACGTTCGCCCAGCGGAATCAGTTTTTGGTGAATTTCTCCACAATGGTTGCGTGCACAATTTTTTTTTACCATACACAATTATACGACGTCATACACTAAATATCTGCATAATTAAAATCTTTAAATTCAACAACATTCCGCTGCGCGTACGCACACCCAGTTATTTGCTAAGATATTGACCAAAATGCAGCGTCAAAAACTTTAAATGGTCATACTGAAAAATGTAAATATTTGTATAACGCCACTTTTGTTTTCAAGGTGCGAATTCCATCAGTACCTGGATGTACGGCGATGATTCTTCTAAGGCTAATAAATAGTTATGGCTCGTCAAGTCACTCACAAGCTCCAAATGCACAGCCTTCGTGGTAAAACAGATGTGTGACTGTGTTAAATGTTACAACAAAATACCTTGTGAAATATTGCAATTAAATGAAAGAAAATTTAAAACTTATATTAAAATTACACTTTGTAAGCAAGGATATTACAAATTAGAGGATTATATCCAAGATAAGAATGCTTGGAAACATGCTGGTCCTGCTCCATAGGACAATCTCTAGAGTCTAGACAAAATCAAACTGGTTGCTAATGTAATTGTATAATTTATTCTTTTTTTTTATTCTCTTTGACATTAGATTTACATTCTGTAATTACTTAAAGTCACACCCGGACTTATTACTCCTTATTTATTTATGAAAATAGTCTACTTTTGGAATGTTTGTAAATATGTGAGCACCATGTATCTATCACCTAGTCAATTTATATGTCATGGTTTCATAAATTCATTTTAATTCTTTTACCTATTGTGGTATAGTAATTTTATTTTTAGGTGCATCGTCTTCACATATAATTATATAATTAATGTATGCAAAGTATTGTAAAACATTTTTAAAAGAGTAACGGTGGAGTTTCTTGCCCATTCTTCTCCATACGAAAACTACCTTTTGGAAGGGGCGACTAGAATCAATTTTATTTTAATTTTAATATTGACGTTCAAAAGTGCCTTTAATGTGCCTATTTAAAATAAATGATTTGAGTTTGACTTTGATAAAAATTGCTATGTACACCTTGACGAGTCTACATCCACGACCTTGACGACTAGCGCTCATAATAGGGCCTGCATAATCAACACCGGTACATTCAAACGGATACCCACCTGAAAGAAGGCGTTGCCGCGGTAGGTTACCCATCAACGGAGTAACAACCTTACCCTGCATACGTTGGCATAGAACGCATTTATGATAACAGGCTTTAGCTAAATTTCGTCCTCCTATAGGCCAATAGGATTCTCTAATCGATGCCAATAATAGTTGTGGGCCTGCATGCATTAACTTTTTGTGTTCAAAATCGAATAATAATTTAGTAAAAATATGAGTGGACTGTAAAATTATAGGTTATGCCATGCTAATTATAGGTTATGGCTATGCCGAATCAGACGATAGCATGTACGAAATTGAAAAGCTAGATAGTGATAATATCGAAGACAATGAAGAATCATGTTTACGAAAGACAACAGTCGACAACAAATGCAGAGGTCATGGCGCTATAGATGTTGCACAAGAAGACAAGATATTTAAGGACAGAACAAAAATAAAAAGAGCCAATAAAGTTACGGTACTATCGGACATAACATTTTCATTGGAAAATCAAGCTATTCCAAATTTACAAGCGTACGGTCCATTCAAGAAAATCGACATAAATACTAATTTATTTAAAGAAAATGTAAAAAATACAGGCTGTCTCACGGCAGAGTTAGGATTTTAAATTTGAATATTTTAAAAACCGTTGCAAGTAAGCGCGGGGTGAGGGGCGCAGTAGCTTCGTCATTCGTGCGGATTCGTTAGTCACGATGTCGCAGTGGTCGGGAGAGCACCGCGCGTTCGCTATCGAAACGTTTTTGAAAGGTGGAGAATCGTACGTCGTGGCTCGGAGACAGTTTTGTTCTCACTACAATATCAGACGTTTACGCGATGGACCAAGTGAAAATTTGATTCGTAAATGGATTATCAAGTTTCGAGCTACCGGTTCCGCTATAAATCAACCGCGTCCAGGCCCAAGCAGAACTTCAAGGACGGAAGAAACAATAAACGAAGTTGCAGCTAGCGTTCGACGCAATCCACGCTTGTCAATACGCAAAAGAGCGGCGGCTTTAAACGTCACCAAATCAACCGTAGAGCGGTTTTTAAAACGTGATTTGAAATTCCAGCCCTATAAAATACAGATAGTGCAGGAAATAAATGAAAATGACTACAATTTACGTAAAAGTTTTTGCCAGACAATTATAGAGAGATTTCGCACTTTGAATACTGTGTTTTGGAGTGATGAAGCACTTTTCCATTTGAATGGATACATAAACAAACAAAATTGTCGCTTTTGGTCAGATGTCAATCCCAGACAAAAACATCAAAGACCGCTGCATAGCCCAAAAGTGAGTGTGGTGTGCTCTTTCGGTCAATGGAATAATCGGGCCGTATTTTTTTGAAAATGCGACGGGTGCTGCGATAACTGTTTCTGGTGAGGCGTATCGGCAAATGATATCCAATTATTTTATACCCCAACTTCGAGAGCATCCAGCCTACAGCTCAAGAACGTGGTTTCAGCAGGATGGAGCCACTTGCCACACTGCAAGAGCCACTATGGACCAACTTCGTGAATTGTTTCCTCAGAAATTGATATCCCGCTTTGGTGATATTGCGTGGCCTCCGAGATCGCCCGATTTGACCCCCATGGACTTTTTCCTATGGGGGTACCTTAAGAGCAAAGTTTATGTCAATACTCCGAGGAATATCGCTGAGCTAAAACAAAATATCCAATGAGAGATACGTGACATCGATCCGGCTATGCTTAGGCGCGTTATGCAAAATGCGATGAATCGATTCCGTGAGTGCGTGCTACGAAATGGAAGACATCTGGAAGATGTAATCTTTAAAAAATAAAATCCGCACTGTAGTTCAATAATTTTCAATAAAAATGTTTTCACAAAAATATGCAAATTGACTTTTATTTCATTTCAAAACCCTAACTCTGCCGTGAGACACCCTGTATTTACGATGATCCTGTTCCGTCGGGAATTAAACACAAGCAAACAAAGGATTTTGAAATGGAAGGGAGAAAAACAGGAATAGACGATTATAACACAGATTTAAGAAACATTAACCTGGAGACGGTAAAATGGCAAGAAACCAGCACTAACGAAACAAGTAAAAAAAATAAACAAAAGAAAAAAACTAAAGCTAACTTGAACCAAAGACAGGAAAGGAAAAAAATTAAAGAATAAATATTCTACATGTTAATTAAATTAAACTTCATAGATTTGCGTCTAATGTGTTTATATAAATGCACCTTTATATTCTTTTGTGTGACACATGTTCCGTTGTGTTACAGATATTGTAATATTCCATTGTGTTTCTTTTGTGTGATGTTAATTTTTTTTATATTCACTCTTTTAGGTTTCATCATTAAGTCGCATCTGTCATCCTTGCTGGCAGAGAGCTGACAGGGCCGCTGTTCATTTTGTACAAGAATCAGCTTCACATCTTCAGCTGCAACTAACGAATCAGAAATAATTCTACCAAGTTACAAAAGGTTGCAGCCCTTTTGTAACTTGGTATGTATACAGAAAGATGTTGTATTTTTCCGGACTGCCACGGAACTGAAAGAATGCGGAATGTGCATTCTTTCAGTTCCGTGGCAGTCCGGAAAAATACAACATCTACAAGTTACAAAAGGGCTGCGACCTTTTACATCAATTCGTGTGAGATTGTTATGTGATTTATCTTCTTATGTTCCTCAAAACTGCCGTATCTGTAACATTCACCTTAGAAACAGTACATAGGAAAGTTTAATTGTAGAAAATGGTAACCATACCTTCACCGCAGCATTCATTGAAGATTTACTATCATTGTTAAAAACCGGCCAAGTGCGAGTCGGACTCGCCCATGAAGGGTTCCGTTACGTTACGATTTATGACGTATTAAAAAAAAACTGCTCACTAGATCTCGTTCAAACCAATTTTCGGTGGAAGTTTATATGGTAATGTACATCATATATTTTTTTTAGTTTTATCATTCTCTTATTTTAGAAGTTACAGGGGGGGGGGACACACATTTTACCACTTTGGAAGTGTCTCTCGCGCAAACTATTCAGTTTAGAAAAAAATGATATTAGAAACCTCAATATCATTTTTGAAGACCTATCCATAGATACCCCACACGTATGGGTTTGATGAAAAAAAAAATTTTGAGTTTCAGTTCTAAGTATGGGGACCCCCAAAATTTATTGTTTTTTTTTTATTTTTGTGTGAAAATCTTAATGCGGTTCACAGAATACATCTACTTACCAAGTTTCAACAGTATAGCTCTTATAGTTTCGGAAAAAAGCGGCTGTGACATACGGACGGACAGACAGACAGACAGACATGACGAATCCATAAGGGTTCCGTTGCCATTTGGCTACGGAACCCTAAAAATCTGATAGGTAATAATATTGATTTTGAAAATATTGAAGACAGCAATGATCATTTAGTCTATTATTGGCTTGGTATGTATAAACATCAATTTAGACGAATATTGGACGAAGTTCCTCGGCTACGTAATAGCCACAGAGGAGCTACTGGACTGGCAGCTTATTTAACTAAACTAAGAACTGGTGATTCAGATTAAAGACTTTCTACGTTATTTAAGATACCTAGAAGTACTTTGGAAAGATTAATGAATAATGCGAGAAAACTTCTTACTCAAGATTTTGTACCACAAAACCTAGGTCTACGGCACATTACTAGAGACAACATTGCTCAGAGGAATTTAATAATCCCTAATGGATTATTTGGAAGCACAAACCAAGTTAAACCTATTGTGATCATGCATGGAACTTATGTGTCTACATCCAGAAAAGCTCAAATTACAAATATCAAAAACAAACATACTCTCTTCACAAGTTTAGGAATTTAATTAAACCATTTATTATAACTTGTTGTGATGGCTATACATATATTAGATGCGATGGGGCCCTATCCGGCAACATCAGATGCCGAGATTCTTAAAAACGAATTTATTTCACAAAATGCAGCAATGAGGAGATTCTTTGAACCTGGTGATGTAATTATATTAGACCGAGGTTTTAGGGATGCAATACCACTTCTAACAGAATGTGGGTACTCTGTTAAAGTTCCAGCATCACTTGAGGAAGGTGAATCACAATTATCCATTGTTGATGCTAATAACTCCAGAAAAGTCACTTGTCGCTGGGTTGTTGAGGTTGTCAATGGTCTATTCAAACAAGCGTTTAAATTGTTTCGGCAAGAATTTTTTAATCGGGCATCTTCTCTCATGATGCAAGATTTTGCAGTAGGTGCAGCATTAATTAATAGGTTTCATCCTAGGATCCTAGATAGACCTGATGTTGCTCAAATATTATCAATAATTAATCAAAGAATGTATATCTATAATACTTAAGAAGATTATGTGAATGAATATCATTTAAATCACAGGAGGGCTCAATTTGTTAATATTACCGTTGGCTCTAACAATTTAAATGACTTCCCACAAATTGACAATGAATGATTTAATATTAATTGCATGTGGTACCTATCGAATAAAACAAGCTAGATCATATTATGGAGAACATATTAGAGCCAACGGTATGTATAGTATTGAAATATGTAGAGAACCAAATAGCAACCTACCAAGCGAAGTAATTAGTTATAACCGCTTGCTTTTGCGTGCCAAAATACAAAGTAGACATATAAGTCGTAAGGTATATTTTGTGTACATTAAAATAAATAATAATTATGGTGGCAGAGACGCGATTGCTGGATATTATTGTAATTGCATAATAGGAAAACGCACGGTAGGCTGTTATGCACATATCATGACTGTGCTCTGGAATGTAGATTGGGCAAGGTATGAATCAAATGTATGCTGCCCTCCGGGTTCCCTCTATCTGGCAGAATCTTGATGCTCGGAAATTTATTTGGCATAACACACTTGGCATAATCTTCTTTAAACGAATATTTCTAAGGCATAAAAATGATTTAATATAATTATTGTTTGGCCAAATGTTTATATGTCCGAATTTATCATGGCATACTTTTAAGATAGCAGAATTTTATTTGGCATAATTACCTTTGGCAAAGTTAAAATTTCGCATAATTTCGTTTAGCATAATGTTCACTTCGCATACTATGAAGATAGCAGAATTTCGTTTGGAATAATTTTATTATATTGCCATTTCAATACAATAGCATTTTTAACCTTAACATAAAATATTGTCGTAATATGTTGTGCTACGACAGTTAGTGACAGAAACGAATCGCTGCAAAACTGACTCCACGTAGTCTTGTCTGCCCTACCCCTAGAGTAGTAGTAGTAGTTAGGATAACAGTCACAAGAAAAATGAACTTATGTTTTAAATCAGCATAACTTTTTTTTTGTGGATTGGATCATTTCTGCACAACATGGTCCAATTGCAAACTACAAAAGAAACCATTTCAAACATTCTAGTCCTAAATCCAAAAGAAACAACTATAATCAACTTCGACTTCATTGAGGCTTTTGCGGAAGAAACAGAACAAAAGTCCACAATTGACCAACAAACATTACAGCTTTTCACAAATAAGAGCAGATTCTTTCCAACATCAGATAACTTGAAATAAAATTTACTTTTGACAGTTTTTGCATGGTGAAACTAGCAAAACATCATGATTAAGGTCAAGAATAAAACAATGTGTATGACAACGACGGTCAGAATGTCAGCTATATTATGATAATCTAAGCTGAAAAAAGACGGACGCATTACCAACCCTCTGGTGCAAACCATTTCAACAGAAACAAGCCTTCATGGCCCCCTAACCAAGATAGCATTTACAAATTTACAATCACTATAGTAAGCTATTAAGAAAAGACGACCACCTCACAGTCTACAAGAAGAGTTGAGGATCCTCTTACCGAAATTTTAACGTATGCTTGTAGAAGTTTTTAACCCAAAGTTTATGAATTAAATTGATAAAACTGCTACTTCACTGTCCGAACGCAAATATCACGGAATTAAATTAAGACACCGACAAAAATCATAAAAGCAAAGTAAGAACAAAGCACCGAATTGACAGAATTCTAACTAAAACAACATTTTTGTGTTTTGTTTCGTTTGTAAGGAATGATAAGGTAGGTGAGGGTGAGGACTCAGTCAGTTCCAAAGACTTCAATATGTATTGGTCAGTTCACCTCAGTTCAGTTTGATTTGTCACTTGTCAGTTGTCGTTGTCAGTGACTTTCCACAGACCAAGTAGGACCACAGACTAAACTAAAGAACGTTTCTGTGCACAGAATAATGATACATAGTATGCATAATATCGTTTTGTATTCGACAGTTTGTATACCTGCCAAGATAATTCAGAGATGTAACCATAGTCCTTATCCATAAAGAATATAACAATGAAGAAGGCATAAGCGCAATATTCCGAACAAAAGTTTGTCATTTCTGGCGGAGGTCGCGGTAGGTACTACAATAAAAAAAACAAACTGCTTGCCCGGAAAGAAAAGCCCGTAACGTAGGTAACATCCATTTTTTACGAAGTGTCTTAGAATCGATCTATATAACGGCCTGTTATTTTTGTACGGACGATAAATACGTCCTTAAATTTCCATTGGATATTATCTATAATCTTACATATTGCAATAAAGTCGTAAATGCATGGAACATTTTGCGACCAATCCCGTCAAACTTCAAGTGATAGATAATAAAGGTGTTTGGAGACGATCACTGTAATTTTTTTGGTGGCAACTTCTATATGAAGTATTTGCATCACAAACCATAAAGAAAATAATATAGAATTTAAAGTTTTTTTTAATGTTAATAATTTGACATAAGGGATAAGGTGGCGTAAAAAAAATATGCACGCGTGTGTGGTATTGTTGGATCCTACAAATAAAAAGATTTTGGTGTTTTAAACTGAATATTATTGCTATTTAAGTCAGCAGTTTTTGGGTATTTTCGGTTACAATAGCAAAAATAACGTGTTTTTTATGTTTTTTATACTATTTTCGAGAAATACCATTAAATACAAACTCATTACTGCGATCGTACAATCAATACTGGCAATGGCATAAATTTTCATCTGACAATACAACTATAAAGATGGGCGAGCGGTATAACTGTAACAGTTTTATCAAACGCGGCAAACGAAAGCATTCGCGCATCACACTTTATCAAATGACTTCGTCTATAGGCGTAGACAGAGGATATATAGACAAGCTGTTAAAATAATAATAATTGCGAAAGTGAGACGACACTTATGTCAAAATGTGTATGAGTGAGCAAGACATAGCATACATTTTCTATCTCTATTTGCGTACCGTCAAACGGGGTGAATAGGCACAGAATTGAACTTTGAACACATTTTTCACCAGTTATCCCTGAAAATATTGTATTGGTTTTGGTATTAAAACTTGAGTCGCGTTCTGAATATTCTTAAGAAATTTACACTAAATCATGAAAACCATCCAGTTTTAATTATTTCTTTAAATTATAGGTCGTCCCTATTCAAACACAATATGGGGTCAATAGGGACGGTGATGGGCATTATAGGGAAAAACCGTTAGGGCTGTCACAATTTTGTTAGTAAAATTATTTAAGCAAGTACAAAATTCTTTAACGCATTTTGGTGCGTGTGTTTTGTGTGGGGCACACATTACCTACGCCGTGCGCCAAGATGAGTTGAAGGATCATGTATTCAGTGTCAAGAATGAATTAAAGTAAGTACCTAAATGTATGGTTTAGGGAAGGTGAACAAAACTAGTATTTTATGAACATATACTTTATTAAAATAAATATTCTTAATACAACGAAACTATCAGTCTCAAAATCACAATTTTTATCTAAAAAACCTTTTAACCTTATATGTATAAAAATCAGAATACTGGTCAAACTAAAAACAGCCTCTTTTAATAAAGAAATAATTATACAAACAACAAAAAACCAATCAACAATTAAAATAAATCTTTAAAATGTTATACTTTACTCAAGTATCGTAGAACATAATATACATAATTATAAATTATCATTCATGAGATCATGTAATATTTCTGTTTCATTTCTATAAAACTTTGGTTGTTTCCTGACAATACTATCAGATAAGCTTATTTTGTGCAATTTATTTATTTTAATCTTCGGTTTATTATTAGTTACAATTTCCTCTGATATTATTTTAATTAATTAATAGTATTACACTTACACTGCTGTTAGCTAACTGGATTCAGAATTTGCTAGTAGTCGTGGCGTCGCGTGTTGGTAATGTGCACGGTGCATATCGGGTGCCGGTCGACACGTTGCGTCGCGTCGCGTTTTAATAATGTGTTTCGGCCTTTAATGCTCTGTGACAGACTTTCTCAAACGGCTGACGTGTGGCGTTGGGTGTTGTCTAGAAACATACCGCGCGCTCCGCGTCGGATGGCGTATTTACCCCCACCATGGGCAACACACCGACCTGGCACGTCTGGAATTCTGGATGGAGTGGAGTGTGTGCGCATGGCGTCGCGTCGGATGTTCATAGTGTGACTCTGGTCTATAAAAAACAACACATTTGATACGACTCAACACGCATCACGTTTCATCGGGTTGCGTCACGTTTTAATAATGTGTTTCCGCCTGGCATTCTTTGACCCCATCCCTATTCTTCAAACTGTCAAACGGAATTTTCAATATGAAGTTCCACAAGTACTCATAGACTCTGAACAATCGTGTGTATTTCGTTTCGTTGCCGATTTATTGTGCCGCTTTAACTCGTAGTCGTATTTCCTAGTCCATTTAGATGTATCTATTCTCGTTCTTTAAATATTTGTGTATATCTATCGAACTCGATATTCTGAGTGATAGTGTGTTAAAATTTTATCGATCTTTGGCTTTGTTTGGCTTTCGTATCGTATGGTCTTAGTGGGATTGGTCTTACTTTTATCTTGCGGCTTTCTATAAATCGAGAAATGAATTCAAAACAAGGAAATCTACTTCCGTCTTTTAGTGCCGGTCAGAAATTATCGCTTGCGGCACGAGGTGGTTTTTATCGATTGAAAATCACAAATAGCGATGGCATATTTATTTTTATAGGTATTACTTAAAAAATTAATAAAAGTGTTATTATTTGAGGATTCGTAGATCTGGAACATTGCAGGTTTTACCAGGTGTGACAAGTTGAAAACACTTCAATGTTCTGAACGTTCATTTCGCAACAGTGGTAGTCCATGAAGCAAGCACGATATGTTCAATTATGGAAGTGAAATGCTTTAAAAACAACAGTGTGTGCCTCACGGCTGCTCCAAAAAGGTCCATTTCAACTTAAAATGCCAGACACATGCTGTTGCTATGCTGTCATTATAATAAGGGGTTGGTATCAGAATGACTGGATTGCAAATTGACCATGTCACTCTTAGTCCAAATCTCAAAATACCTAAGTCGCAAAATGACTACATCGCAAAAAGTGAACAGCTGTGTAGGGTGTGCGTGTGGATTGAGTGCCCATCCAATTAATTTCAACTATATTTTTACGAAATCAAGAAAGAATTTAGGAAATAATTGTGAAAACTTCATGGTGAAGATACGCAAATTGTGAAACCTATAGTGATAAAGTCATGGTCAATTATCTAGAACACTCAATTTGCTAGTCTAAGAAAATACTGTAACTTGTGTTTCAATATATACCTACTAGATATATGCTTAACATTTTTATGTGGAATAATTGTATTGAATTTGTGAAAACTATTTACAAAAATTCAATTGATTTTAATGGTTTATTCGGGTTTTATATAGGATTATTTAGAACACTCCATCCTCTTATGGTGCAGACGGAGTGTTTCAAAACTCTCCAACTTTGGCTAAATAAATGATTAATATTCTTCCTCTATTTTACGAGTATAATTCAGACTCAATTTGTGCAACAAAAACCCTGACGTAAAACATAATAGTTAGAGAGTAAAAAAAAAAATTCTTTTAACATCCCAATGTTTGAGTGTTCCATGTTGTAGCGTTTATTTACATAACCCGAATTTTTATACAAACGGCGGCCACATCAGAAATTGTGAAAATGTTGTCATGAATGTTTAACATGTTTCCTGTTTTTGTGAACACTTTATTTTAACAATAATAAACTTTATTATATTTTTAACCGATAACATTGTGTAGGGTGACCATGCATACATTAAATTAAAAAATATTGTTGTACTTAGGTATATAAACAGTTTATTTACAAGACGAACTAGAAAAGGTGTAACAGTAATTACTCATGCTATAGTAAATAAGTATTAGTAAATTTGTCTAAATCGAAAAGACCATAGGGTAAAGAATGTAAAATAATAGGACCATCTTTACTATTGTATACATTCTATCCCCTAAATCATCATAGCAGACCATTTTATTGTTGATAAAACCATGTCCTTTGTAGTGGCCGAGACTATCAGGACCCATTCCAGGAACAAATTCAATACCACCAATTTGTATTGTCTATTTCTTATTTAAATAGTCTTAGGTTAAGACAACCTTTTTGACCCCATTTAAATCTAAGGATACAAAATTAGCAAGTTCAAGTAACAATAATCTGATTTTTACACCCTTTACACTCTAGCGTTTCATTAGTAAAACAGATTGCTTCTTTTAAGGAAGAAATGCCGAAAATGGAAAGCATATCAAGTCTACTAGTATCAAAAACAACAATGTCCACTTTTGTGAAATGTCCACAATTAATTATTTTTAGTTTTATAATGTCCAAACTACTAATTAATATGTTTTTTTTGTTTTATAATAATAAAAAGATCAAGGAACATGCAGGTAGTTATTAAAACAAACCTTCTAGGCCGAAAACAATCTAAAACAATAAAAACAATCGGACTTTGCTGATTTTGATAAGTAATGTCGGACTTTGCGCTTTTTGGTGCAAACGTAAATGGAAATTGTTGATTTTGTAACATAATCAACTATCACAGACATTCTCAAAATGATTTTGATACTTTTAGTTCATAGTTGGGATATGGTACTCATGGTACAAAGGTTAATAAAAAACTTTATACTTTTAACATAATATATTAAACACTGACATCAGTAAAAAATTAGGTTAAATCTTAGTATTTATTAAATCAAAAGGGAAGGTAATTCCTGTTGCTCTTCACTAAGTAGTTCTTCGTTACTATCCTCTATTTACGGATGGTATGGATATCTCCTGTGAGATGGGTACTACTCGAGTAAAGTACTCCAGAGTCTCTAAGTTGCGCCATTCGGTGCCGTAATGTGTACACAATTTATTAACGTCTCTCAACTTTAATTGTTTTACTATACGAGTAACACCTGGGGCAACGACAGTTGGAGCAAGCATTGCAGTGGTTTTTTTTTTGCAGATATTTTTATATTCCCCTGTGTCGATTCTGTAATGTAGCTCTCCTCTTAAGCCGACCATAAGATTAAATCTAGTCGCCCTTTTTAAATAAAATCTCTTACATTTTGAAAATTTTACATGCCACTTACCAACATCTAACAGTGTAATTTTGGTGGCAGTTTTCCAGTCAAGCACTGTACATTCAGATGCAATATTTACAATGGTCGAATGTTGACTCATCACATCCGTATACATTTTTGGATCTGTTATGGCTTCTATATTTCGTAAATCTTTTTCGATGCGAGCAAACACCCTATCAGGAGGAAGAAAGGAGTGCCCTACTACAGGGAACACTACTTCAATCTGCTTAATTTGAACTGGTGCATCTATATATATAAAATTCAAAGTCCTGACTGACTGACTGACTGACTGATAGATCAACGCACAGCCTAAACCGCTGGTCCTAGAGACATGAAATTTGGAGGGTGTGTTCTTCGTGAAGAGTAGGCATCCACTAAGAAAGGATTTTTCGAAATTCCACCCCTAAGAGGGTGAAAAGGGGTTAATTCGTTTGTATGAAAAATCTTATTCCTTGAGTTAATAAACTTGAAACTTGGCAAGAATACTTATCTAAATAAATTATGAAGATTGTCAGTTTTTGTTTTTCTAAACTACCCCCTAATAAGGGATTGGGGGGTTTCAAAGTTTGTATGGAAGAATTTTAGCGCGCAGTCCGATTTACTCGAAACTCAGTATTTATACCTACTATTGAAAGTGAAGAATAATGTGTATCAGTGTTTTTTGAAAATCTACCCCTGACGCACAGTGGTCTGAAAATCGAGCTCCATACTCATAGAAACTTAAAGTCAGGAATTAAAAAAAAAATTGTAATGTCTCTGGTATACCTCCCTATATGTGATACTAACGTATGGATGGCAGTAGAAGCTCCAAGCGTGAGAAAAAAAAATTGAGTTTTTTTTGTATGGGAGAAAACACTTAAAGTACGTTTTTTTGAAATTGAATGGAACTGAAGGGCTGGTGCTCACACAACTTATTATACCATACAAGGCGATCAAGGTGACATCCAATTCATGCACCTTTGGGTGCCGCTTTGAGTGTAGCAAATTTTTAAAATATAGAATTTTAGATATGTGATTTTTTTAATTTTTGACTTAGTTAAATGAAGTTGCCGATCAATTTACATATACTTTCGTTAGTTAATAGCCTGGTAATGATTTTATGATGAGAAGAATTAAAGACGATATTGATTAAATACTTTTGTATTTACAAATTTGCATTTCAAGAACTAAGTAACTCATTTGTTAATCACCGTTATTATGGTTGAGTTATAATTAAATACTAATGACATGAGCATTAACCTCTATAGTACACATAAACTACTGCTAACAGAGAGTATCTTCGCCCTCATCAGAGTCCTCGAAATCCGAATCCATCATTGACGCACTAACATCGACAAATTCAACGTTCTCTTTGTCTACACCTGAATCGTCACTTATGAGAAGAGGTCTCATATCATCAGTGACAGCTGTTTTTATAGACTTTCTCAGTACAGGTCTTGTGCTCGACAGGTAGGGATCTGATGATACAAGGAGACCATTGAAAATGTCTTCGTTTGTCGCTTTACGACAAAATTTGCGTGAATGGTGTTCTCGGATTTTTTTGAAGTCTTTGTTTCTGGCTTCCGTTGCCTCTTCAGATAATTTGCCATTGGGTAAAATATTGAAGTGTTTGATAACTTCGGCACCATGTATTAGAAGTTTGTGGACACTCGAAGGCATGTAATACCATCCATAGAGTTCCACGTACATTTCTGCAGTAAGGCGTGCAAAGTCTGCAAACGCGTCAATATTTATAAGCTCCCCACTGGCTACAACACCCAAAAGTGTTGAAAATCTTTGGATCAAACGGGAATCCAATCCTGTGATAGCTGCAGTTTTTGCAGGATCACTAAAAAATTTCCTAGCTGTATTCCCATCATTTGTAGTTCCCGAACCTGAAACAAAACAAAAATAATTTTTGACTTTGTGCAGAAAAGAAAATGAATAATTTTACTTGAAAAAAAAAAACGTAGATTTAAAAGTTATAACTGTTATTTTATCGCACCTTGTTTGACGATGTCTACTAGGAGGCCCATTTCATCACGGAACTTCTGCTGTATGATTTGTTTTCTACTCTTCAATGACTCTTTACTGCTTGCATCTCTAGCTTGCCATGTTTTAATGTCCAGTCTATATGAAATATGGAGTAGGCACTCCATACACCTGATCCAAGCATGAAGAGTAGACAAACCATACATATATATTTCTGTTGAAACCGATTTTCTGGAAAGAAAGTGGTTAAATTAATCAAAAGAATATAATTATATTGCAGTACAGTGACATTAATTTATTAAATTATTGAAAACTCACTCTGAGATCTTCTCCAACTTATTCATTTCTGAAGGAGTAGCTTTACAGATATCACAAGTCTGCGATGAGGTATTTGATAGGTGTGAAGTGATTTTGCCATCTATCATGGTCATAAGCATCGAGTGTTTAACAGCATGGCTTCCCATAGTAGAAGGCTGCAGTGCTGCAATCTCAGCCTTAATCAGAGCCTCTTCTTCCACGATGTTCAACTTGTTTTCGTTTGAAAACTTAAAATAAATTGGTCTGCAGAACATTGTGGAACATGGCTTTGGATTCTCCCATACATTTTCTGCGCCACAAACTAAGCGCAGAGGCACAAAAGAGCACATAAAAATACTAGAATCGTCTTCGCCTGCCATAGTTTGCTTATACAAACTTTGCCCTGAAGCACCATCAAAGCCCCACTTGCTTATAAGTGTCAACTCTTTGCCACCCAGGGGAAATTCCACACGTAGGAATATTCCAAGCCTAGCCACAGTTTTGTCCAAAATTGCTTGCAGCTTTACTTTTACCTTTTTTTCCGTGATCTCTATGGTATCTTTTGGGGGGTAGCAGTCCTTCTTCGCCTCAAGGATGGCAGTATAAGAAGGATACAATGGTATTCCTTCTTCTTTTGCACAATATCTTAATGTTATGTACTGCCACTTCGAAAGCTTCAATGAGGTCAAAATACCTAAAGCTTTATCAGCGGAATATATAAGCACAGTTTTCTTTGGCTTTAACAATTCCTTTATCTTTTTAGCCTCTTCGGGATGCTCCGAGACCAGTTTAATTATATCTGCTACATTCTTGTTTTGTGCTTTTAAACCAGTTGCATGGGCAAGGCTTTCAGTGCTATGCGTTAGGAGCTCTTCCACTCTCCTTTTCTTCTGTAACGGGCTTAACAACTTGAATGGTTTTCTCGGACTCACAGCTGATGTTGATGTTCCAACACTGCACGTCTCCGGTCTGTACGATGTTGATGCACCCTCATTTACACCAAAGTCAGAACGGGAATATGGTTGCTGATTTACTGACACTAAATAAGCGGTCATCTTTTCCCTCACGACCTCAGGCCATTTTATGTTCTGTTGTAGCCATGTCTCAAACTTTTTTAGGAATGTACGTCTCGTGCGATTACACGAGATCCATTTGTTCCTCAACGAACACACATAAGTCTGACAGAATTGTTTCAATTCCTTCTTTTCATTTTCTGACAAATTAACAGTATTTTCAAAAACGTTAATAACACACTAGGCTGTGAAAAACAACTTTTGTTTGCCACAAACATGAAAATGTCCAAATTGGTAGCAAAACCTTCCATCATAAAACAATAACAAATAGAACGTAAGAAGTTGGCGCGCACAAGTGCTGAGAGCTACTAATAAAATTAAGCTCAAACGTCCTATTTTTATACTACTACCCTCATTAACGTTCGCTATTCTCTAATTAGGTAAGTACCTATATTACAGACAATTAATTTTATTGTGACTAGGGACCCATTTGGCCCCACTAGAGCTTAACTGGTTAATGCTCATATCATTAGTATCTAATTATAACTCAACGGTGATTAACAAATGAGTTACTTAGTTCTTGGAATGAAATTTTGTAAAAAAAAAAAAAGTATTTAATCAATATTATTTTTTCATTATTGTCATCATAAAAGTCATTAGTAGGCTATAAACTAACGATATTATAAGTAAATCGATCGGCAAGTTCATTTAAACACGTCAAATATTTGAAAAAAAAAACATGTTGAAAAACCAAAATTTCAAATCTTTGCTACGCGCAAAGCGGCACCCAAAGGTGCATGAATTGGATGTCATCTAGATCATCGTGTATGGTATAATCACTCGTGTGAGCACCAGCCCTTCAGTTCCATTCAATTTCAAAAAAACGTACTTTAAGTGTTTTCTCCCATACAAAAAAAACACATTTTTTTTTCTCATGCGTGGAGCTTGGTATACCACAGACATTACAATTATTTTTTTTTAAATTCCTGACTAAGTTTCTATGAGTATGGAGCTCGATTTTCAGACCACTGTGTGACGGGCTGAAATGGGGTAGTAAATTTTTCAGGGGAGGATTTTACTGCATGACTTGATTAACTCGAAAATTAGTATAAATAATCTTTGAGTCAAGTTATGAATACATCCCAAGCGATTTTTTTAAATTCCACCCCTATGGGGGTGAAAAGCGGGGATACAGTTTATATGAAAAATCTTCATTAGGTTAATAAACTTGAAATTTTTCAAGAATACTCGCCTAAGTAAGTAATAAGTCAATTTCGCAACAATTCTTCCTCATAAAGTCAAGGCCCAGGATGCAATCGTCCATTATATCAGCCACGATGACATTATGCAGGTAGATTCTGTTAAACGAACTGTGTAGATTCGGCGAACTGTAGCCGCTGCAACCTCCCTGACGCGATGGGAACGATGATCCTGTCGTACGGCTTCCACCTCCAGTGCATGGGCCAAGGCGTCCTTAAGCGTCCCGTGGTGCTCGAGTCTCACAGCAGCTCTAACTTCAAGGTCGCGGATGCCGTCGATGAATGCCTGCACCAGGTTCCCGTCAATAAGCGCCGGTACGGACTGGTAAGCTTTACGCACCAGCTTCTCCACTTCAAGGGCCCACTGCTGCAGGTTTTCATTACTGCGTTGCACGCAATCCTTGAGCTGCGCACGAAACACGTGTTCCAGGTGAGCGTCGCCATACCGAGCCTCCAATGCCTCAAGGAGCTGCTCGTAAGTCAATTTCTTACCGAGAGCTTCCAGAACAGTTAAGGCCTTTTCGCGCAGGCCTAGGGTGAGGGCAGTCATGGCCTGACTTGTATTCCAACCGTTCGCCTTCATGACAGCCTCAAACTGGATTTTGTAGGCCGACCAGGAAGAAGTTCCGTCGAACGGTGGCACTTTGAATCCACGTAGCGAAGGTGTTGTAGCTACGGGAGCTGCGATTCCATCCCCAAGTTTAAGGTAATCCAGCGTTTTCTACGTCAGCCATCACGGTTTTCTTCACGTCAGCCACCACGTTGTCAACCCGATTATTCACTTGGTCGATCCGGATTTCAGCTTCCCACAGGCGGTTGTCATGTTGAGCAACCTTATCCTTCACCTCCTTCATGTCTTTCCCGAAGGTAGCGTGAAGGTCCTTCAAAAGGAGCATCTGCTCTTCCTGGCGGCGAGCCTGTTCCTCCTGTCGACGGGCCTGTTCCTCCTGTCGGCGAGCCTGTTCGTCCTGTCGGCGAGCCTGTTCCTCCTGTCGGCGGGCCTGTTCCTGCAGCATCATCATCAGGGCAGCAAGGTCTAGTGCTGCTGATGCTGGAGCTGCTGCGGGCGGGTCGGCCTCCGTGGTTGGTAGCTGGCCCTCCGACCTCTGCGGCATAGTTCCACCAAAACGTCTCTGGTCCGTCTCCTGTTGGCGTTGACTCCGGGTACGGATACCCTCCGTGTCGTCTTTAGGTAAAATCGACATGATTAATCCTTGCTTCTGACACCAATTGTTACGAGCTTTGGGTTCGTGACAATTAAAAAATTACCAAAAGTTACACTTTAATTAATCAACACTAATAACAACTCACAACACACTAATTATAAAACACAATCGCTCTTATGTCGCACTTGAAGATCGCTTTCGATGTATTCGCCTGTATCACTGATCCAAGACTGATTGCTCGCGGCTAATCCCGGCCTTATATAGTGCCGCAGATAGTTCCAGAACCTTCCATCGTAGAAACATCTAGAATGTTCGAATACATACCGGCCCCGACTGACCACATGTCGATAGTTCTAGCTTCGACATATCTACTCGTCAATAGATGGCGCCAGTGGTAACTAATGTCACCATGTATCAGGCATTAATTGTGGCGCGTAACAATATCATATGTCTCAGAATGTTATGGAGGTTCAGTCAGTGATCGTCAGATTATAGAAAGATCCAATCTTGAAAATCTGTGTGACAGTGGCGATTCTATCATGGCAGACACAGGTTTTAATGTGCAGGACATTTTTGCTCCAAAAGACATTAAAATTAACATTCCAATGTTCTTGAAAGGAAAGACACAAATACCAGGTGTTAGAATAGTTCATGATAGAAAACTAGCAAGCAAACGAGGATTTTAAAATATGAACTGAGCCCATATCATGTACCGCTAGCATCTAGAATTTTATTTGTATGTGCTATGCCTTGTAATTTTAGAGAAAATATTATGAAATAAAATCATTTTTATGATAGTATATTATAAAACCATATTCTTTAAAAAAAAAAATTTTATTACAGCTTTTTTATAAAGTTGTGATAAAAAGAATCAAGTTTTGACACCATGTTCATAACGTTCAATGAATATAACATTTAAACCTTTATAGGTTACAAAATAATCTTTTTGTTATACAAAGTTGATACGACAGAGGGGCTTTCCTTTAAACTGCCTATTCTAGGTACCATTTTTAAGCTCTGTACCAAAAATCAATTAAATAGGAGCAGTAGTTTAGTCGCAAATGATGTTTTAAGTTTTTGCACCGTTTGAACACGGTGTATCTTTCCTAACAGCTGATTATGTATAAGCATAGGTCATGCACCTTACCTACAACGATAAAGACGTTGCCACTTCGTTACCTAGGTATCTAAGGTCAGTCAAATTTATTTACAAAGGGTGGGTGCGTTTTATTCTGATTTGTAAGCCATTTAGTTTGAAAAAAATATTTTCTCATTTTTGGCGGTTTTTAATTCTATGCCGTATCGAATTAATACCTACTAAACACGTACCTATAGTATACGTAGTGTAATTTAAAGCCCCTCTGTCATATCAACTCTGTATATAACTGCCCTTGAATTTGGGAATAATATATACAATTTTTTTTTTGAAGTGGTCCATTTTCGCCATATTGTAGATATGGTACTGTTATAGGACTGATTTCTTGATTTCTAGAAGCATATGGACATTTAACTTTAATTATGGTTTCTGATCCCAGTAAACCATCAGGAGATGCTCCCAGATAAGGCCTGTCTTGAGACAAAAATCAAAATCATAAGTCTCCATGTATTCTTGAAGAGCTACTTTTTCGTTTAAAATCCCATGTGCCATGACTCTTGTCCGGACTGAATTTTTATTTAATATTTGTTGGGAATATTTATTTAACGTTTCACTTTTCAAATGGCACACAGTGTGAAAAATGCTGGCTGTTATGTGGGTTTTTCTATAATCATGCCACTTTGGATTGGAACTTTGCCCTCTAGTTTTCATTTCAGTTTCTTTAATTCTGTTTTCAGACACATTCGACAGACTCATGGATTCCAAAAAAACATCTAGTGCTGATTTTTCCATATACTCGTGGTCCAAACCTATTCCTCGTTGGTTAGATGCAGGATATGATTGTTTTAGAGGCATTGATGACTGTGGGTAATTTAAAATCAATGACTGAAACCTGCATTGAAAGACATCCTTATCAAAATTAGGGTTTTGTCTCAAGTATGGAGAGTAAACCGAATGGCAATCTGGAGGCTCTCAATAGTGTTGCATAATATTTCTTTGATGGCTTATGAAGTGTCTGCAGTTGTGAGGTAGAAACTTCATGTAGCAAGAAGTACTACAGCTATATGTTTACAATGAGCTTCTTTTCCTTCTCCTGCGGCACATTCACAGCTTGCTTCTTCAGGCATTCCATCATTGGTTAATTTTATGTTAACCTCATATTGAAGCTGCTTCATGGCTGCCTTGTAATAATCTGGAAAAATTATTGATATATTTAATAGGCAAATTATACATCAACATTTAAAAGTTCACCATCCTACCATTGTAAATCATGGAAGAAGTGACCTGGCCATATTAGTTTCTAAACATGAACTTTAAAATGAGCTTTTAGTGAGAATAAGCTTACCTTTTAGGTATGTATCTTGGCCGGATATTGTTGATCGTAAAACAAGAAGGTATCTTGATTCATACAATCTTACAGCATCACTAGTATTCTTATTAAACCTGCAATAAAAACCATTATGAAAAGCTGCACGAGGGTATAAAACAAAATTTACCTCTATCTTTAGAAATAATATAATATTATGTACCTGTCAAAATAATTTTGAATATCGTCGCTGCGCCTGCAAAATCCGCTATGGATAAAAATTCAACTTTTCAGGAGAAGCAAAAAACTGTTTCTTTTTCAAACTGTTAATATTATTTTAAAACTAAGTATGCAGAAAATTTGACTTTATATCGGGACATTCAAAAATATTTATTTTTCACCGTTTACTATGATATTCCAGGAGCAAGAATTTTTTTAAGTGAATTTGGGCACAGCGGTTTTTTTTCGGGTCGTAATTACCGCTACCTGACTTTTCACCACATGACGGATTTATGCTTTTACTAGATAGTTTGCATTTTTGTGCTTCCTAGAATACTTAGCGTATTTACTAAATTATTTTAAAATAATAAAATAGGTTTAAGTTCAATTATAAAGTATTTATTATACTTAATTAGAGAAATATTAAACAAAATTAAACAGGTATTTAAAAATATAACATAATAATATTTAAAAGTTTAAATTGCAACAGTATTAATTAATGGACGAATTAACTCACAAGAAACAGGGTTTACACATAAAACTATATATAAACTAAAAAAATAATAAGTAACGTAATAAAACAATCTTTTTAAATTCTTACAATTTAGCAGTCTCGATCTATGAGATCAAATCTAATCACAGTCGTTGTTAGACTTAAATATTTGGCAAACTTTGAGATCACTTTGTAATTAAGCAAAGAGTAGGTACTAAATAAGCATAGTAAACAAAACAAGTTTTAAATTAATTAATAATCTAAATTGTCATAAAAAAGTGATTATCTCGATGCATGAAACACTTCAAGGACTGTAAACAATCAAATTTAGTTTTATCAATTTTTCTCGGCATAGTAAACAAACACGGAGCTTCCTCGTACAGATCAGCGTTTCTTCTTTGTGGCAACAAGGTCCATTCGGTTTCATCATGCCTTAATTTATAATAAGAATCACCGTTCATATATAACAGTGATCTTATATCGGCAACCGTGGGATCACCTGCTTTTTTACCGGGACGAATCGATGAAAAATTGCTAGGCACAGCTTCAAAGTTTTTAAAAAAGGTATAGTCTGCATGTCTAATAATGTAGGGTTGACTTGGCCTCGCTTTGCGCATGCATGTTACGTAATCTGCAGGCGTGTACAACGGCGGAGTACAGCATTTCTCTAGAGTCGAATGGACACTGTCAACTTCCATCATGGTGTGTCCTTTTTCCAAGATGATTTGTTGAATTTCCACTGACTTCAGCTTCTGCAGTGAATCTGTGCCATCTTAGTTTTTTCATAAATTGCTGCTGCATTTTAGTAAATAAAAATGATAGTTCAGGGAGCTTCTCAACAGTTTTAATGAAGGAACGACATTTCGAGATTTTTCTGCCTTTCTTAACCTCTGTGCTAGTGTTTTACATTTTTCTTGCGCTTTCAGTAATTTTACTTTAAGTTTTGATAACTCCTTGAAATAATAATTTTTTCTCGAAGTCAAAACTGAAAGAAACCAAAACATGTAACATTAATTATTTAAAACCCCATTTTCTGGGCTTATTTTTTATATACTGCTTTCGGGTACCAGCTCTCGTACCTTTATAAGGCACCATCATTTCATCGACACTGAAGCGGTTTTCTTCTTCAATTTTCATGCAGTTTTGGCGAACTTTTTCTAGCAAAGGTCTTATTTTGTAATAACGATCACCATTGTCACCTAGACTGACCACGAAATGCAAATATCGTCGAATTTGTTGAAACCTTTTTAGAGTCATTATATCTGCTATTTTGCTGTATCTGAGTGATTTAGACCAATAGTCTGTATACGCTGGCAAACGTACAACACCCATGAATATATTAATAGCTATAAAATCCTTAATTTCGTCCGATGTCATGTTCATGGGCATACATTTTACTTGCATATGATATAAATTGCTCTCTCATATCAATTCGAATATATCCTCCGAAAAAAATAATTTAAAATATTCTAAAGGTGATCTTGTTTCCAAGAGCTTGTCAAATGTTTTGTCTTCGATTTCAGCATTGAATTTGAATCTTGTGTTACAAATAAAAATTTGTGGCCTCCTACGGTAAGCTAAGGTAAGCCCAAAGGGCAGGTAGTTGGTTTATAAAGAAACAAACAAGCTATCTCAAACACTGTATATTTATAAAAAGTTAATCTAACATAATAAAAAAGTGAACCTTAAAGAACTAATTAACCTTATAGTCACAAAATTAAGTAGGAGTCTAATATTGTATTCTAATATTGCCAGCCAGCTAGAATTTCAGTATAAAGAGCTAGGGTCGTGGGGAATTGGAGATAAACCCAGTACTGTACCGTTTTAAATGTTTATATGCATTTCAAAATGTAAGGTATAACCTACCAGTTATTTATATGTTACTCTAAAATAGTAAATGGGCGCCAGGGACCTTAAGAGTCCCGGATCCCAGAGCCGACGAAGGTGTCCATAATACCTCTGGATGAATGGTTCATGTCAAACTCGAGATCCTTCAAATAAGTTGACCGGTTTCAAAACCGGACTTAGGTAACCACCGGGTTCATAGAGAATCCCGTGTTTAAAATAAAAAGAAAAGGGTAAAGAAAAAATAAGGGGTATAAAAAAAAACCGTCCCGCCTGCGCTATCGCCAGACGGACTTCAACCGACAGCACAGCCGTCTCTGCACGAGGCTTCGAGCGAACTCGAGGACCAGGTCTCGCGTCCAGGCCCCAGAGCTCCTCTAGATCCTGGCGGCGAGACGAGTCTCTTGAGGTGCCTTGCGATTGATCCAGGAATTACTCCATACATGCAGACTCCCGCGGCTGGCTGTATAGTCGTCTGCGTGAACGCAGTTTGGAATCCTTTTAAAACATGAAACAAGATTTGTATTGTCACTCAAGCGTGCCTGATTAAAGGTCGATAGATGCCAATAATCCGGTCATCGATCTCAAACCGGAACTAGACGGCGCATTCCAAAAATCTCCCCTATTCCGGGTAAAATGGTTATAAGATTAAGCACCACACCAAGACACTCAATTCTTGAAAATCACTAACCACTGCTTAACGTGACGCTTAAATGCTGAAACGATAATAATCTTCATGACCCAGACCACCAAACAAATTATTAGTGACTTCCAACATCGAAACTTGTCCTGATTGGAATAATTCTCCCAGAACATTCATTCGGCAAATTTAGAATTTGCAACCTTGCCACACTATACCAAAGACCATGCATAGACAACAGATGGGATTCATTTGACAACGAAGTTTCTAGAAAAAAGTCTATATAGAAAAAATAATAAGACTTCCGGATTAGGTTATTCAGTTTATTATTAATTTTACTAAATACTGAAAATTATTAGGGATTGCTCCATACGATATTATTTCGATGGTCAGCGATCAATTTAATAAAATATCGATTAAACTACAACTGTGAATCGGCGACCACTAGATGTCGCCTTTAACTATATAACTATAATAGTCTATGCCTAACTGTCAGAACTGACGTTCGACTGAATGATATTAGGAATTTGGATCGTAAACAATAACATTAACTTGAATATTTAATCTAATTTATTGTGCAAACTTGTTAAATAGGTTTATAAAAGTGATTGATTATGAGAAAGTGATAACTAAATATTCCCGTGACGAAATACAGTTGAAGGAATGAATCCTTCAATCAAATGCAGGCCAAAGTCAATTTATGTTTACAGGTTAATGTACTTTACGTATTAGTAACGAAGCCGTGTTATATCAACCCTTAGGGGGTTCCAAAAAAAAACAACGTAGCACTTGCAGTACTCCACTTCACCTCAAGCTTTTTTATCTTTACTACGGTCTTTTTGACTGCGTATGTTCTTTTCATGGATCGAGTTGCATTAGAAGGTGATTGTACATGTACGTTCATGGGGCGTGGGCCGTGGGCTCCTCTGATTGGCCAGCGTCGTAGGTCGCGCAGGTGTCGAGCTGCTATTGGCTGGCCGCTGCTCGCCACACAGGTGTGAAGGCTGCGACTAGTGTGCTTGTCTATGACCGCAGTGTCATAGACAACTTCTCTGTACTCGACTTCACTATCGGATAATATGTGAAGATTTTCTATTGATGATGGCAACGAAGGTGCACACGAACTATCGTCGCCGTCTGAAGAAGGTGTTATTACTTCATCATAGCAGCGACTCCGCTAGTCGCTGCTATCAAGATCTGAGCTTGCTCCTGGTTTCGGAACTAAAGCCAATATTTTTTGTGCTCTTGTACCAGTCTGAAAAGTAAATAAATACCTAATCATTATATATTTATTACCTATATTTATATAGGATGATAATTATGTATTTTATTGACAGTGTATGCACAAATGCACACTGCATAATATAAGCAATACTGTAGTATATTTGGCAATGTATCTAAAAATGCACACAGCAAAAGTCAGGTCATAATATGGTAATTTGGCAGTGTGCATTTGTAGATACATGAATATTGACAGTCATATTTTAGAAAAAAAAAAACATTATTGTTTAATCAAAATTTTTACGTAAACAAATGAATACATATTCAATAAAAAAATAAGTAATTACATTTATGTATCGTAATATACATATTTCATTAGGATTATAATCGATTCTTACCTTATAACTCGCACACGCACGCGCACGCTCCGCCATCTTGCGATCTACTGACTACAAATGTTGTCAGATGTGAAAAATACTATTTTTTCTACCTACTGCAAGGGTCTCATATAACGGTTTAAAAAAGAAATAAAAACAAGTACCAAAACTGTTCTCAAATATTTTTTCTTAGAATGTGTGCATTATTAGATACGTTACCAAATTAAGGGTTAAATAAATATAGATTCCCGCACGGAACAAATATTTGTATGACCTACAAGTAGTTATTTCGGGTCTGGCTGTTTGTGTATGTGAGTTTGAATGTTTGTAAGCGCACCCACGATACAGGAGAAATTCCTAGTGTGGGTCAACGTTTAAAAAAAAAAAAAAGTTTATTCACGAAAAATATTGTTTGTCTTTATTCTTGCGAAAGTTATGTAAACTTATAATTTAATGTACCCCTTAACTCTTGTTATCATATTGATATAATTTTGGTATCAATATAAAAATGTCGATATAAATCAGTATTTATATCGACATTTTTATATTGATTTGGGTATCTCTTTATCGATATTGATACCAGTATTTTTATTCAGTATAATATCGATACTCTAAAATGTGTTATTATAAAGTAAATAATAATAAGTCAAGTTGGTAGTTTTGGAGAAAATTGCGTACGTACGTACCTATAAACGAACGAAAACAGAAGCAAAATAAATTGGTAGGTACCAGTAGCGAAGGGTAAATTTTTGTAAGAGGTAAGCCGGAGTCTTTCTTATATCGACCGAGATCTTTAATATATATTATAATATTTATTATTTTATATTTATATTATTTGTCTATAGAATACTGCCTGTGCCATTTTTCAAAGGGAAGCCGGTAGGAATCGAGTTGTATGGAACATTCGCCACTGGTGGGTACTTATATGATTTACAGTATGATTTACAAAAGTAGGGTGACAGTTTCACGAAGCAATAGATTGACACTTCTGTTTTTTCAATTACTCATTAGAAGAAGGTCGTAACCTTCTTCTAATGAGTAATTTCTAGTAATAGTAATTTTAAGTGGAGTGTCGTGTGACATCGTAAGATTGAATAAGCTTGTCAACAGGGTCTACGCCACCCTTTGTTTTATTATAAAATGTTATAATCACGGGTTTTTGCTTCTCATCTGTTTCACGATCTATTTCCATGTCAAGGTGGAGTGATGACAGCATAAATACATTTTTGCGGGGTTTTGGAATATATGATACTATGGTCAAATTTTGTTGAAAGCCGAACAAGGATGAAGGTTCTTCACGGTTTTTTTTTAATTTCTCAGGTATAGGTATAAGCTTTATTGGATTTCATTATGATGTTGTTGTGATGTTCATTATGATGATAAGTTATGATGTTTTAGCAAGTGTTCGTAAGTTGGATAACTCGTGAACCAGTTATCCATTGTAATATTTCGCCCTGATCTGGAAATAGGTTTCACTAGATGATCAACATCGTCATGTGGCTTATTGCTGATTTTATATGGCCCTTCTGGCTGTTCTCCCGCATAAAGAATGATGGGCAAATTTCTATGAAACCTGGGCGTAAGACCAGCAGAACTAGTGCAACTAGTGCTAATTGTTCGGACCTAATGCCAGAATCGTAATTATATATCCTGCGGCGATGCATTACTTCTAAGAATGCCTGATTTGCAGTAGCGGAACCTTGAGCAGAACTTGAATGTATGGTAACACTCTTCTGATGTAAAGGAGTGATTAACGGATTGTCTGGACCATTAGCTTCTACAAATGTAAGATTGGTGGCAGTAGTCCTCGGTTTAATAGTCGCCATTGTATTTAGTCCAGTTGGGTTGTGATCACGACGAAGTTCAACCATTATGAATTTATCTTTTAATTCAGCTAGTATGTTGTAGATACGGGTACATGCAGTAGGGTTTATCTTATAACGCCCCTCAATGGTATCATCTTCTAAAAAGTCAAAACCTTCGAGTCTTTGACGCACTCCTGGGTTTTGTATATCAATTGGTCCATACCCTAGTAAATTTCGGGTCGGTACTAAATTTACTGGTGAATAAACTACTGGTAATGGATTGTAGTCTTCCTGGTTATTACGACTTGCTAATACACGGGCGGCCGTAACATATGGGCTGACATAAGCCTCGTAAACGTTATGTGACTGTGCGTTACACGCTCCAAATGTACCAGAGAGTTCTCCACCTCCCTCGGGTACTGCAATATCTGGTAGATTAAGTTTTATCTCTATACCACTACCAGTAATAACGTTTGTAATATGAGCTAGGTAATCATCTAGTGTCTTTGGAATACACTGGTAATCTGGCAGTGCATCACGGAAGTCGGTCCTGAAGTTCAGGATTCGTTGACCATTTTGTCTAGCAGCTTCAGCAATGGTTAAATTTAAATGGTTACACATAACATGTTGAAACAATGAGAATGGTAGCCTTTCTAGAAGTCTAGGGTCTATACCCCTTAGTTTTTCGTAGACCTCTTCAATTAATGTTATATAGCCAGAGACCTCAAAATTCTGGCAGTGGATATCATTTATGGCCACAAGTGAAGAATGTGGACCGATATCATATAATGGTTCGTCGGTGGGTGGAGTTTCTACCGTCGAACGCGGAAGAGCGGAATTAATCATCGCCTTCTCATTTGCAGCTTTCATATCTTCAATATTCTTTCTGAAGTTTGTTGACCTCTTTGTATTTTTATTTCTGGTCTGCTGCTCATAGCGCTGGTCATAGGGAGGAGGCTCAAATGACCACTGAGCCAACTGGTTCCTATCAATCATGTGTTGATATCCCCTCTCAGCATCCCGTTGCCCACGGCGGTTACCACCGGATTGGCTTGGGTTATCTAAATTTGGGCGTCTGCCCCCACGTTGTGGATCATAAAGTTTTTTATGGAATTATCATTTAAAAACGTGTCATAAACAAACCTAGCCATATCCATCGGGTTTACTTGAAAGCTTTGTTTTAACAAAATGAAATAAAACACGAAACTTAATAATCACCGTAACCTGGTCCTACTTTGCACCAAAATTTGCTCCAACTTTTTTTTTTAATCCACATCTTTTTAAATCTTGCCTAAATCAGTAATCTTATGTATTATGTATTAAATAGTACTATTAAAGTTTAACCTGACATTAAATACATTATTGTATTTAGTGACCAAGTTTTTTATTTTTTTTATTTCTTTTGGAGCAAAGTAGTTCTTATGCAGGGGGTAACTTTGCACCGTAATTTTTCTTCACAGGTTTGTCATTTATTTTTCAATGGAGCATAGTTTTATTTAGTCATTTTTACTTTGCTCCGATAGTACAGGGTAATAGAAACCAGATGTGTTATAAAATCACCTTTATTTACGAGAGATCAATTAAAAATCACATTTTGGTTTGCCATAGGATCATATTTTCTTAATTATTACAGTTAACTACAACATTTTGTAAATAATTCAAAAATAAACAATATTGTTGTGCTCTAGCACAAATTATCAATAAAACAATCATTTATGAGATCAAAAAAATTATAAATTTTCAAAAAATTCTACTTATTAACTTAGGTTCCCCATATTTGGTTCAGTTCTGGCACAGAATAAAAGTCTCTGCGTCCAATTTTTTTCGGTGTGTTTATGCTGCCAACTACATCATTCCATGTATAGTATAATTCGTCTTTAGGAAGAGGCCACTTCCAGTTCTTCAAAGAACGCTTCATTGATGATATAACAGCCCCATTTTTATTAACTTTCATAATCACGCCGGGAAACAGCTCACCTTCGTATTTAAAAATGACATATTGACCTTCTTTTTTTACCAAAGGCTGTAACGCTAGATTCTCTGAATCTCTAGAATTTAAAATGTTGGGGTCTTCGTTTTCAACGTCACTTAGTGGCCCTTCAGAGGAATCTCTTAGAGACATTTGATCATCACTTTCGCTGCTATCACCATTAATAATAGCAGAAGACGAACTAGGGACGCATTCTATTTCACCAGTTGTCGGCGAAACAAGCATCTGATCCGCTACACTTTTGCCTGGTATTAACTTTAGCTTTTTTCTGCCTCTGTTGGTTGCAACACCCTGAGTCCATGCATTTCTTTTTATTTCCAGGCTTTGTACGAAAGAATCATTAATTGCCTCTGTGTTAATTGCATGGGGTAGTCTATCTAGGAGAGGTTTAGCATCTAAAGGATAGATTCCGCATTTTCTAAATCCAGCTTTGAGGTTATTAGCACTGTTCAAGGTTATTGCATCCACTAAACGTCTTAACATTTGAGGGAAAATACCCTTTGGGAGAACTGTATTCTTATACCCACTCGCACTAGATTTCCAGTCGGACAGAATGGACCTCCAAGCAACTTTCAGTGGGCGGAAGAACGCCACATCTAGTGGCTGTGTTAAATGAGTACTATTTGGTGGTAGACAAAGAAATGTGATGTTGTTTTCTTTGCATTGATTAATAACATCGAGAGAAATATGGGAAGATAAGTTATCTCCTATGATGGCTTTCTTTCCTGGCATTTTTTTCAATCTAGGTAACAACTGCGATTGAAACCAATCAGTAAATATGCTCATGTCAAACCAGCCGCTTTGGCTACAACTATAGCGAGTCCCTTCAGGTCCACCTTCCGTCCATGTTGTCCATAGACAGCTAGACTTGTATACGACGAATGGAGGAAGTAATTCGCCTTCAGCGCTTCCACAAAACATAATTGAAATACTGGATTTTGATGAATTTCGTAGAAGTTCCGGGTACTTGGTGCCTCTTTTAATAATCACTTTTTTATTGCCGGGATCATCCGTGACGTTTGTTTCGTCATAATTCCATATATTACTGGCTGGCACATCTGCGAGCTCTTGTCTAAGATATTCAATGTATTCAGTTAAAATGTCAGGAGTGATGGCGGCCCTAGCTCGCCTAATATTTGCAGCAAAGCGTCTGGATAAATCAGGGTGGCGACGTAAAAATGACGCGACCCATTCGGTACCTGGCAAATTATTTTTAAATCTTAAAACCGTTCGTCCAGTTTTATCAAGATAAGCTTTTACGATACAACGAAAATCAATTTCAGATAAGGGGAATCCGTACGTTCCCATCAATTTAATGCAACTAGAAAACTGTGATTCTTCTTCATCATCAAAAACTTGAGGATGTCCTGGTGGTTTCACGTCTATATTATTTTTTCTGGCTTTAATGTAATTAATTATAGTCCTTCTAGGAATATTAAAATGCTTTTCAGCTTCTCGTTGGGTCATGGTTTTATTTTCTAATGTCAAAAGACATTCTTCTAATTTTTCTTTGCTATATGCTTTGTAGCGCCTTGCATCAGCTCGTCTTTTATATTTTCTAGGCATGTTTCTAGCCTAAAACAAGTAAAATACATAAGTAAGTAAACATAGATGAAAAAATTAAACTATGGGTATTCTTTGCTCCAGGCGCATTATTACCTCAAAAGTAGGCGCAAAGTATACCCAAGTCAAAGAAACTGATACAAGAAATACAAAGCTGGCATTAAACACAAAATATCACCTTAATCTGATAGTTTAGAAAACACGTTAACTAATTAAATGCGACTGTAATTGTTTAAATCACAAGTTTAGTAGATGTTAATAGATTTTACTCACTTTTAAATTTTCACCTCGAAGAGCGATGCACTTCTACCACACACAGAAAAAAATAATGGCTGACTTTGACATCTGTCAACTCTGGTGTTGCTAGATTAAGAACAATATTTTCATATAAAAATATTGGAATCTACTAAATAGTAGAGTATCAGTACGCAAAATCAGATTTAATCATTTTTCGGAAGTGGAGCATTTTTACCACCTTAGGAGCAAAGTAAGACCAGATTACGGCACGTATAATGTTATTGATACTAAAACAATTCAACGATACGAAACTATTAACAGTTGGACATAACTAAATAATAAAAATGTTATTTGAACGGTTTTTAAATGAAAAGCATGTGTATAAAATAAAATAAAAACACAATCAAATCAAAATAAAGTCCCCAACTAAACTAACGCAAATCACGTGCGGGGCGATAAATGGCTCATGTCGCCCCAATCCAAGGTACCATATATTATTATCGAAACTATATAAGCACAGGTACCAATGGTCCTTTTTCCTGTCAGGCAGGTACAGTAACAATGAATTATTGAATTTCTGCTAACCTGGTCTCTGTCAATCAAAATTATATGTAAAATATGTGCGTGCTCCGACGTGGCTTGACTGAATCCGTACTCGTACCATAGATTATACAGTCTATACAATAACTACATATGAAATTTTTTAAAACAATTTTTGGTCGTGGTAAGACAAATAGCTACTCCACACTTCTCACACCTTGTTTGCGTGTATCCCTTGCATCCAGGCATTTTGCATCTACTGCGAACACAATTACCAGGCCAGTGACCAACCGCCAGGGCTGCGGGATATTCGAAAGAGGTACCGTGGCCCTTGGCACAGGCAACTGAAGGAACACGGGTGGGTTTTAGTCAGTAAAAGTCTGACACTCCCTTCCGCTCCGCCCAGAGCGGGAGGGGTCATATGATGATTTCCCACCCAAAAAAAAAAAAAAAGGCCAGTGACCAACATTATCAGTCCTTATGTCCTTAGGAGGAATATGTTGAGCTGGTCCTCTCCTTTTCTTTGCTTGTATTTCCATTTCAACACTGTTGCTGGTACTTGGCCTTCCTCTTTTGTTGCAGAGTTCAAATGAGTTATTTACTTTGGCTAATACCTCAGCTAGTTCCAGTCTATAGTGACATAAGTTTTTTTTTTTTTTGGCAGGAGTGGGAAATCCTCATGGACGCCCAGACTGCCTCACTAATGAGCCAGTCTGGGCAGTGCCGGACTCTTACCGGCTAAAACCACACTCCTGCCCCACCAGTGCCCCTCTGACATGGGAATCAGAGCCCTTGTTCACGGTTTTACTGACTTTTCTGGCGACTTTTTGAAGGCTGACGAGACCACGCTCTATTGTGCGATTAGTTTTAACAACAATTAGGTTTTTTATACTACACTACTTGACTACTTTAATACTACTACTGCTTTAATACTTCTAATTTTTACTAAATATGCTTGACTAAATTTATATATCCGTACTTTTGATTTAATTGTTATGCTTTTATAATTTATGTTAATGATTTTACTAATTTAAATGTTGTTTTCCCTAATATTATTTTATGCCTTATAACTAATTTCTATGATACCATTACTATATAATCATTATATAATTGTTTATCATAGTTTTTATTAGGTACACGGATAGATTTTCAACCAGCTTGACACCGCTTGTCGGTTCCACTAGAGTTGACTCACGGTCCAGTAAAATTACAGCCACTTTCTCACGAAAGTGACTCCAATTACCATACTCCATTGAGCCAACCCCAGTGGTCCGCTCAATGCGTCTGCAATCTGGCAGTGTCAAACTGGTCATATTCCTATGATACCCGGAAGTGGGGGCATCGACAACTTTAGCAATAAGCTATTGATGCTCTTGCGAATGCGTCCCACTTCCTTCGTATCGGGCACAAATCACTGAACGCATTGTGCGAGTGTTCCTCCAGCTTGGCTCTGGTGCAGTTTACGCACGCCGCTGCTTCGCCGGTCTGCTTTTGTGGGCAGTCCGCCTTGAGGTGTAGTCCACAGCAGTGGCTACACAGATCGGCTGGCTCCGTGCACAGTCGTTTTCCGTGCCCGTATGCCAAGCAGCGGGTACACTGCACCAGAGGCGTCTGATCTTCGACGCGCACTCTCTGGAGGTCAATCCGAAGCTTGCCCCCTTCGAGTGCCCTGTTCCAGATTTCTGGGGTAACACTCAGCACAATGCTGTTCGTATGCGGGTTTCGACTCTTCTTCCTGAATTTGACTGACATTTTGAGTTCCTCGTCCCCGAGGCCGTGAAAGATCTCCCGGTTCTGGTTCTTAAGGGCTCTCAGTACCTCCTCGTCGCTGTGTACTGACAACACATCCCTAAGAACCAGGAGCGGGTCCCGATTTTTCACCGCCTCGACGATGAGGTTCTCACCGGCCGATTCAAGTCGCTTTTTTAACTTTTCCCTCTCCTCCTTCGTTGCGCACCCCATGATGACCTTTTGGTCCTTGGCCTTTCGGACCCTCTCTACTCGCACCCAGCCCTCCTTCGCGTCCACCGCTTTCCTAACTCTTTCGAGTATTTCGGCCCCGGTATCCATCTCCTGCGTTGAGGAGACCACTACGGAGTGCAGCGTCGTTCGCTCCGGGGCTTGTGCCCTAGTGTGGCTATTACTCCCAGACGCTACACCCGCGTATGTTTTCTCCAAAACACATTCCCTGCTAGCCAGACTGTCTCGCAGCTTGACCAATTCTTCGGAGTTCTCCTTTATTAAGGAGATGTGCTCCTTCATTGTCGCGACGAGCTCAGTCTGGCTAACAAGACTCTCGGGAATGGACCGGGGACAGAGGTTAGCAGTGGGCGCGGATTCCGGCACGGCGATGGGTGCGGCAGGGGCCTTGTCTCGTTCCGACTCCTTGACCAGCTCATAAAGCCTGTTTATGGCTTCCAGCACCGCAGTCTTTATCTCGGCCTTGAGGTTGCGGGAGTTGCCTAGATTAAGCTTGGCCTTATTCAGGCAAGCTCTCGCCTCCTCAGTGCGACTGCGGTGCCTCGCCTCAGGGTTTTTGAGTGGTCTTGAGGCATCGATAGCAGCCCGGCGCGTCCCCGGAGTGGCAGGACCCCCCTGTGACGCAGAAGGCGGAGTCTCATCTCCGAAGGAGATTCTCCTCTTCGCATCAGGTAAAGGCCCCGCCTTCTCCGCCGATCGCGGCAAGCCGCTAGAGCCTTGGGCCCTCACAATGTTGAGTGGGGTGCGGAACATATTAAAATTTCTATGCGAGTACTTTCAGAACCGACTCCTGTAAAGAGGGAGTCAGAACAAAGTTAACTCGGGAGGAGAGAGTTCAAGATGGACACTGGATTCTTCTGTGTCCCTGTAAAGAGAGGAGCACAGAAAGTAATATACAAATTTAAAAATTCAATTGAGTATAAATTACGTCAAATTAAAACAATAAATTATGAATAATTAAAATAATAAATTAAGATAGTTTAAAATAACGATAAATTAAAATAATAAGCTACAATAAATTAAAATTGCGATAAATTAAAATATTAAATTACGATAGTTAAAACTTTTTATTAGTGTCGATTCTCACAAATGAGCCTTTGCAGACTCGGTCAATTAATTTAAAAATGCGATATATTCGTTCTAAGACCCCTAAAACCCCACCAGGACAACAGGAAACCGATTCACACAAATTTTCCGCCGAAATTCCCACGTCTACCTTCCTATAGACCAGAGGGCGGGTGGGTGGTCAAAATTTTTCGCGAATTTGTCAGTTTTTCCTAGTGGGAACGTTTCAGGGAGCTTAGGGAAGAATTAATATGCTGAAAACAGCTTGTAATTGCGTCACCGGGAAGCAAAGTTATATCGAGTGACATAAGTTTAGAACTGATGAATTGGCTTCAGTTGTTTTTAAATCTTTATACACAAGCCAAGAATTTATTACCGTCATGTCCAATAAGTGGTAAAAGATACGAAGATACCACTTTCGGCTTCTCATTGCAATTCGGTACCTCCCAATAAAGCTATCCATTAGGTCCACTCCGCCCATATGGGCATTATATTCCTTTATATGTGGGCATGAAATTTTAATTCTAGTCTTATTTGCCTTGTCAAATCTTTCTACTTGGCCCACAGGTTCAGCTCCAACATACGAAGATAGAAAAGTTACAACTTTATTGTCCTTCCAAGTAACTGCTGTCAAATCAATACCGTCAAATTCAGTCATCTGCTCTTCATAAGTTCCACGAGGAACAGATTTCTTCATCATTGTTTTTTTGTCCGGCAGTTTGCAGTTCACTAGCCTGTTAGATTGGACAGTACCTAGGCTATAGATTCCTTGTTTGGCAAGATAGGTAACTAAAGGTACAGAGGTGTAAAAATTATCAAAATAAATTATATGATTTATATGCCTTGGGACACCTCTAGCAAGCCGGACTACAACATTTCCCACTGGCCCAAAATCTGGTTCATCTGGAAGCCGTTCATTCTCTTGGCCAGTATATATTTCAAATTTATGAGCATAACCTTTCACGCTGCACATCACATATAATTTAAACCCCCACTTATGGGGCTTATTAGGTAAATACTGCTTCATGAAGTGTGCCACTTTCGTGACACATCTGTTCATCAATTGAGAGTCTTTGTTCCATAGGAACCAAAGCAAATTTTTCATTTAGATGGCTAATTATAGGCCTTATCTTATGGAGCCTATCATGTTGTGGGTGTTCCTTGGGTAAATGTTTCTCGTTATTGTTGAAATGTAGAAATCTACGAATAGTCTCAAATCTGTTGACAGTCATTATGTCCTTGATTGGTTGAAAACCTACAGTATTTGACCAGTATAGCCGTACATTGGGATATTTTATAACAGACATGTATATCAGTATCGCCATAAACTTTCTTAGCTCAGTTTCAGACAAATTTAATGGTTTAGTCACATTTTTTTGAACGGAATACAAATTAGACTCTTCCACAATCCTTGGAACTATTTCTGATGTGATGAAATGTGAAAAAATACTATAGGGAGTACCAGTAGTAGTCTCATCCTTCAGTTCTGGTGGGTATGTAGTGTGTCCATGAAAAGCTGTCTGGTCAGAATTCAAAACAATTTTTTTTACCTTCCATACGAGTCCTCTCATAGTTGCTCGGCGACTAGCTTGACTTGTTGAGGTGAATGGAACCTGTGGCACTTGATCATTTGCTGTAGCTTCATTTATCAATGGCGGGTCTCCTGCCATGAATGGATCATTATCGGGGTCATCATTTTCCTCTTCTAATGGACTCTCAAGATCGTGAAGCAAATCGTCTCGATTTTCATAAAAATTCTCATGACCTTCTGTATCCGACTCCTCAAGATCATCTTCCGACCTCTCTCCATCATTTATTAGAGCTAAATACTCTTCTATTTGCTTTTGATTCAAGTTTGGCATCTGAAAACCAATAAAAGTGATAGTTAGAATCTAAACAGGGACATTTTCTAGTAAATGCATATTGTTGCAGATTTATAACAACAAAATAAACAAAATTTCTGAACACACCAAAAGATTTTTTTATAACTTATAAATTGTACTGAAAAGAAGATGAATCTATATATATAAAATTCAAAGTCCTGACTGACTGACTGACTGACTGACTGACTGACTGTCTGATAGATCAACGCACAGCCTAAACCGCTGGTCCTAGAGACATGAAATTTGGAGGGTGGGTTCTTCGTGAAGAGTAGGCATCCACTAAGAAAGGATTTTTCGAAATTCCACCCCTAAGAGGGTGAAAAGGGGGGAATTCGTTTGTATGAAAAATCTTATTCCTTGAGTTAATAAACTTGAAACTTGGCACGAATACTTATCTAAATAAATTATGAAGATTGACAGTTTTTCTTCTTCTAAACTACCCCCTAATAAGGGATTGGGGGGTTTCAAAGTTTGTATGGAAGAATTTTAGCGCGCAGTCCGATTTACTTGAAACTCAGTATTTATACCTAATATTGAAAGTAAAGAATAATGTGTATCAGGGTTTTTTGAAAATCTACCCCTGAAGGGCTGAAATGGGGTAGTCAATTTTTCAGGGGAGGATTTTACTGCATGGCTTGATTAACTCGAAAATTAGTATAAATAATCTTTGAGTCAAGTTACGAATACATCCCAAACGATTTCTTTAAATTCCACCCCTGTGGGGGTGCAAAGCGGGGATACAGTTTATATGTAAAATCTTCTTCATTAGGTTAATAAACTTGAAACTTTTCAAGAATACTCGCCTAAGTAAGTAATAAAGTTTATCATTATAAGTTTTTCAAAACTACCCCTCAAAGGGGGATAAAGGGGTCTTGAAGATTGTGTGGAATAATTTGAATGCGCGGTCCGATTAACTCGAAACTCAGTGTTTATACTTAAGACCAAAAATAAAGACTAACATGTATCAGGGTTTTTCGAAAATCTACCCCTAACGGATTGAAAAGGGGTAGTTAATTTCAAAAGGGAGGGTTATAATGCGTGGCTTGATTAACTCAAAATTGGTATAAATAATCTTTGAATCAAGTTATGAATAATCCCAAACAATTTTTCAAAATTCCACCCCTGTGGGGGTGAAAAGCGGGGGATACAGTTTATATGAAAAATCTTATTCATTTGAAACTTGAAACTTAGCAAGAATACTTGCCTAAGTAAGTAATAAAGTTTATCGTTATAAGTTTTTCAAAACTACCCCTCAAAGGGGGATATAGGGGTGTTAAGTTTGTGTGGAAGAAATTGAATGCGCGGTCCGAGTAACTCGAAACTAAGTATTGATACTTTTGACAGAAAATAATCTATACTTATAATAAATCTGTAGAAGTGAAAATTCTGTACATTGAAAATATCAAAAAAATAAATGGCAGGGGGTGTTACTAGACCGACACCGAACCCAAAAATGTGATTAAAATTTTTTTTGTCCGTCTGTCTGTTTGTTCAGGCATCACGCAAAAACTACCGGTTCGATTACGATGAAACTTGGTATTTTTTATTCTTTATTAATTATTCTTTAATATCCTGGTACTTTTTATCCCGGAAAAGTATATACAATAAAAAACAAACTTAATTTTGCGGTTCGATCCCTAGACCCGATTACTATACCAACTGCAAATAATAAGTTTGTCGTAGGTTACGTTACCCGCAGTGGAGTTAATTTTTATTCCTTTTAGTTTTTAGAGTTATTTAGGTTTATTTTTATAAGTTGTAGGTATAGATTTTAATTTTAAAGTATAAGGTAGTATATTTGATAGTGTACGTAGTGACCGTAGGTTATTTTATAATACTGTTAGGTAGGATTAATCATTCGTATAGATATTAGTTTTTTAGGGATTTTGCTTATTTATTGAGTTTAGATTAGTTATCATCAGAAATAGGTTTATTTAGGTAGGTAGTTAGGTATTTAATTTTCTGTCATTGAGTTTTTTGTTTTTGATTAGGTAGGTACTTAGGTAAAGATATCATTTAGGTATAGGCTCTTAAATGATAAATGATTTTATTTTTGTAAGTAGGTTTGTACAAACACTTTTACACGTCAATCATATTTTAAAACTAGATGAGGTCGGCGTTTCCTATCTGACTAGTCTGAGAAGAAAGGCCGAAACAAACTCAGACGTCACAACCACCACTAATCACCACTAATGAGACACAATTGGTTTTGGCCACAAAGGGCCCGCGAGATAGATGGCATTCTGGGGAAGCACATGTACATTTTATCCTGTTAGCACGTTCCCGTGGGATAATTTCCGACATCCACGCGGGCGAAGCCGCGGGCAGAAGCTAGTTATTACGTAAAATAACTAATTTTGTTTGAACTTACCTTCGAAAATCAAATAATTACACTGCAAAGCAAGTACACAATTTTCATCCGCTCCAAAATTACGATCGGCTTTGATTTGTCAATGTCAAGTTTAAATTTGACAGTCGTGAAGAAAAAAAGTGTGTTGCCACTCGATTAAATATATAACCATGATAGTGATAATCCTGCAACAGCATGCAATGAACTCATACTAATAATTTTATGGTCGTTTGAATGGTATGTTGCAGTTTTCACTTCAACTTCATAATAAACAAATATTACAATTCTTGAAAATTTTAGACAAATTTTTTAATAACATATATATCCCGTAACATATTTTTTTGATTCGGCGTGCACTAAAGAAACATTAATTTTAATTTTGTGCATTACATGAAGCAAAGAATCAACCTTACATGCAAAATCAGAGCTTACAGAATCATGACGATTGGTTAAAATCAAGTGTGATAATGATTGCATACATGAATTATAATCTTCTTCACAATTTGCACCTGCAGATTGGGGTGAATTAAAATTATTAATAATCAACGTTTTAAATGCATTCATACATTGATTACAATCAGGATTAACATTTCTAACTCCATTACTTCTAATACTACTAAAGAAATTTTCTAGAGGATCTTGATTAAAGTTTCTAGTTACTATATTAACAACATTGTGATTTAATAATAAATACTGCCACATTTCTCTAAAAGTCTTAATATTGTGGATCCAATTTCTAATTTAAGGAATCGACTCGTTATTTCTACGATAAATTGATTTAAACTTGATTGATTCTAAAATTGGGAGTAAATCAGCCCACAGTTGGATATGAGGGGAATTCCTTTTCACACAGCATTTATATATTTTTGAATCACCTTGATAGGAATGACCATTGAAAGAATCAAATAATTTATCAAATATTAATAAAAAATCAGCTGTATCTTGACACTCCTGTGGCAAAACTCCATGTCCTGAAAAAAAAAAATACAATTGTTCTATAAGATTTTTTTTGTCATAAGAAATTTTCAGTTATAGCTGAAATTAAGAGTCTTCCTCATGACTCATCTTAGAAACTGCACTCAGTAATTTGATCAAAAACTACTCTGAGTTGGTCTACCAGGTTTTTATTTTTCTAATTCAACCAATTTCACATGTCTTTAAATATTATATCCTCCGGAGTCCCTGTGGTCATTAAATCGGAAAAATTATCGTATGTCATACTTATAAAGTCCTGACAATTATTGTTATTATTATTCACGGACGCCAGTTGTAATAACCGGACGTATGTTTCCTTGCACACATATTCGTTTTTTGTTTAAAAATCGGGCGCTGCTACACGATTTCGTCAACCAATGAGAATTCAAATGTTGTATTGTTCCTGTATCCAATAAGCCAACGACCAAACTGACATTCGTTCACTTTGCCGTTTTATCCGTTATTAAGGACAGCCGGTCTTTCCGACATCTTGTGGCATAAATATGGCGGACTCAGTACGATATGCGTTAAATTGCCTCTTAATACTCATGTAGTATTGCTGAATTAAATAAAATGTAATAAAAAACACAAGCCAAATGTTAGTATAAATTATTCTAAAGGAAATCTATTCACACTTACTTGATAAAAATCTCATTGCCGAAGACACTCTTTGACTAAATACCTGAGCGGCTAATTTAACTTTCATTTTTTTTATTTTGTCGTTATCAATATGTTTCTCAGTTAGTTTATTTACGAGACGAATTTCATCTTCGCCTACGTCCACAGCCATTAACATTTTTAAGTGCTCTCATTTTGCCCACTTCTCCACCCCATTTTGTGTAAATTTAGCATCTTTAATCAAAAGATTATTTGTTACAACTTTAAGTAGATGGGGTGAATCAAATAATGGGAACACTTTAACGTTGTTTACCTCAAAACTTGTTTTATATTCCATAGGCTTCTGTTCAATGGCATATTTTCGACTCAGGCACTGGGTCATCCCATCCTATCTTAGCTAACCACAATTTTTGAAGTATGATTTTTGCAATCACTATCATCGGGGTGAGTAGACCTAAAGGGTCATATATTTGTGCTATAGTGGAAAGGATGCTGCGCTTACTAGTACCGGTTAAGTCGTGTTCACATTGAGTAGTAAAATGCAGTTCATCCGAAGAGTTAAACCATCCCAATCCCAAAGTTTTAGTGTGACACGAGTCTCCTAGCGATAATTCTTTAAAAGTAGACTCAAGTTGGGTTTGGGAGGGTTTTGCATTAAAGATCCACTTTCTCAACGGAAAACAAGCCGATTCTAGGACTTTAGAAACACCCCTACATATTTCCAATAATTTCCGATAATCCTGATTTCCCGTAATCAAATCGTCAACATAAAAATCATCATTAATGGTTTGTGCAATGACGTCATCATTGCATTCCATCGCGAGTTGTTTTATGCACCGTATACTTAAATAAGGTGCGGATGCCGTCCCGTAGGTGACGGTATTAAGTTGATATATGCCGAGGGGATCAGACGGCTTCTCCCTCCAAAGAATTAATTGTAATCGTCTTTGATCTGACTGAATTAATATCTGGCGATACATTTTTTCTATGTCGGCGCATGCGACATATTTAAATTGCCGAAATCGTAGTAAAATGGCGAATATGTCATTCTGTAAAGTCGGACCAACAAGCTGTATATCATTTAAAGACTTCCCCGACGCGGACTTAGCACTTGCATCGAACACAACCCTAAGTTTAGTAGTCGAACTATGTTCTCTATAGACACCGTGGTGCGGTAAGAAATAGTACGGCGGCGAATACTCAGTTATACGGCTCATGTGTCCTAAACTTAAATATTCTTTCATAAAATTGCAATACATTTGTTTATAACTAGGCGCGCTTCGGGTTAACTTACGTTCGAGTGCTAAAAACCTGTTCTCGGCCATTGTAAATGTATCGCGCAGCTCGTCAGCTGATTCTTTTAGAGGAATGCGCACGGCAAAGCGACCTTTATCGTCACGTAAAGTAGTGTCTTTAAATAAATTTTCGCATGCGATTTCTTCTTTCGTGAAATTTGGTTTATTACAAATAATTTCTTCGAGTTCCCAGAAACGTCTGAGTTCCGCATCTAATGTTTGTGTTAAATTACATTGCGTACGAGTGTTTTTTAAATTAATTTGTTTTTGAACTGAACCTGAGATAATCCAACCAAGCTTTGTGTTCTGCAAATAAGGACCTTTAGGCAAACGTATTAGACCCTCATTTAGCAGATCCCAGAACTTGTCGGCACCTATTAATAAATTAATTTCATCACTCGAATGAAAGTCAGGATCAGCCAGTTGTATGTTATTGGGAATTTCGATATTATGATCGATGCCCAGTGATGGCAATTGTGCTGTGATTTGATACAAAACTAAACAATTAATGTGTGTACTGTATGAGCTTGCTTTGGATCGTAATTTTACATTACATGATTGTGTGGATTGCGTCACGGAGTTGCCTACACCAATGACTTGCACAGTGGACTGTATCGTTGGAATGTTAAGGGTTTTGCAAAGTTTTTCGGAATTAAACAATGCTGACTCCCGTTATCGAGAAGAGCGCGGGTAGTGTGATAATTATTTTTGGAATCCGCAATCTCCACTAAAGCAGTCGATAATAATACTTGATCATAAAAATAGCGTGTATCAATATTATTGACTTTATAAGGCGTGTGAGACGTGTGAGATGCGGTGATTCCCTGAGTGGAGTCTTGCTGAACCACTATTTGTGCTGTGTGTGACACAGTAGACGATTCGTTAGCGTCAACGAATTCACTGTGTATTAAAGAATTATGCTTTTTGTTGCAGTGCTTGCACGGCCCGAACCAACACTCACTTATTGCGTGGCCGTCACGTAAACAGTTACGACAAAGATTCTTGTCTTCGATAAACTTCAACTTATCTTTTGATGATAAAATAAGAAACTCATCGCACGCATAAAGAGGGTGATTAGAGCTGCACATATTGCACTTATATCGCGGTGATTTTGTGTGATTAACCGACTTCTTGGCATGTTTTTGAGTTGAAACATGACTATGTGTTTTTATTGACGGCGAACTTTTCGTGTGATTGTTCTGAGTACTTTCCGTTTGTTTACTATGAGAAGGTTTAACTGTTTCTAGAAAATCCGCGCGATCCTTAAGAAAGTTCATTAAGTCAGACAATGATGTTTTTTTATTGGTGAGGGTACCTTTGAAAAGTTCCCAATCGCGCTCGGTCGACGAATCTAATTTTGTGACAATGATATAAATGATTAACGTATCCCATGTGTCAGTGGGTTCGTCTAACGTTTTTAATGCGCGAAGATTACGCCATATGGTATCCATGAGTTTACGTATTTGAGAAGCTGACTCTTTATTTATTGCCTGAACAGTGAATAACGCTTTAACGTGATTATGAATTAGCAAACGGCTGTTGTTGTATCTATTTTCCAATAAATCCCAAGCGACGATGTAATTTTGTGCGGAGAATTCCAAAGCTTTTATAACCTGTAGTGCATTACCTGATAGAACTGAACGCAAATAGTGAAATTTCTGAATATTATCGAGAGTATTACTATTATGAACGAGTGATAAAAATGTATCTCGGAACTCAAGCCATTGATCATAAGTACCGTCGAAGTTCGGCAAAGTAATTGTAGGTAGTTTGATACCGTGTGTGTGTGTTTTACAATTACTGTTATCGCTTTGAACTACCGAGTTATCTATAAGAATACACTTAGACTTGGCCACAATAGCATAATATTGATTTTCAAAGCACTCTCTCTCTTGCAATTCTTTATCTATCTGACTACCTGCAACGTACGAGTCTATTTCATCTTGGGTGCTACAAAACTGATCAAACAACTGTTCTACCTTTTGCAAGCGCTCTTTTAATTCTGTTTTCTGAATTTCTGTTGGATTAGAACCATCTATTAATTGAACAAATTTTGAAAATAACGTAAATTTGCCTTTCAAGGAACCGCGTTTTTTCACTAAATCCCGAAGAATATCTTCAATACTTTCTGTGTCTACAAGCGAATGCCTCTTTCTCGTCATTGTGGTGGTTGTGAGAAACAAAATCAAGTACTTACAGTTTTAATTCACTGATGTATGCACCGACGTAGGTAGATACACACTTACTACGAACACTGGAATTTTGAGAAATAAAACTATATTAGCACAAACTCAGCACGGAAATGGGAAGGAAAATTTTGAATGACCTGACCGTTAACTGCAGATGGTGAATCTTCTCTCGAATATTCTCCGTTGCTCGAATTTCGTAGAAGTCGTAGATCCGCTTCTCTCCAGCTCGCTTTGATTGCTCCGGCTCGTAGGACCAAATTATGTGCAGGAGGTGGTCATTCGTTGTGTTGAGGATGTTTAAATGGAAAGACTTGATGATGAAGATATACTTTGATTTTAATTAGTGTCTTTTACAATTACTTCTCTCTTATGTTGACGTATATTAGTACTCGATCGCCGGTAGGTTTTCGATTGATTATTAAAACTAAATCGGGTTGGGGCGCACGGTCCGCTCCCCACTCGCGCGCGGTTGTACGTCGCCGTTGCCCGTGACGCTGTCGCCTCAAGTATCCGCTAGATGGCGCTAGTTGTTCGTAAACAACCTTTAATCATAAAAACTAGTTCATGATCTGCAATATTATTGTTTTTATCAATGCCATTGTCTTCGAAGCCTATGATTTTTTTTGGAAAGCGTTATATACTCGTACGAGACCAGGCGACAAAGACACTTCGTCAAATAATAAATTGACTAGTTTTTTCTATTCTGGCATGCGCCGAAACACATTTTTAAATTTTTCTAATATTTCTTTATGAATGCCTGGTCTCATCCTAAATGCCCCAAGTATTTTTTGTAAACAACGTTCTGAAGGTAACACAAACATTTTTTGTAAAAGTTTATAGGATTTGAGCTTTGGACTCTGCTTCATAATTGTTAAGGACATAATTTTTTCTTCAGTAGTGTAGCGTCTCCTCGTGGTTTGTTTTTCCACCTCATTTGCATTTTCATGAAAGTTTGTGCCGCATCAGATAGTTTTTCAATATATTTCAACATTTTTTTGGACGTAGCCATTTTTTTAGTTACGCGTATTTTTCTTGATTGCGATTTGCATTTCGCCCGTAGTTTCTGTAGCTTCTCGTTTAGCCTTACAATGACCTTGTCCGTGGGTTTCAAATAACATGTTCTTTTAGGGTCTGTAATAAAAAATAATCCAGTTGTATCCAATGTTTACTACCTACAATCCTACTTCCTACTTATCCTACTAACATTACAAATGGAAAGTTTGTGAGGATGGATGTTATTATTATTTATCTGTGTGTTACGCACTCAAGCTTAAACTACTGAACCGATTTAAATGAATTTTGGTACAGTAATAGTCTAGAGCCTGAGAAAGGTCATTGGCTACTTTTTTATGCGAATAAAAATGCTGCCGAACGTCACTATTCCACGCGGACGAATCCGGGGGCACAGCTAGGATAATGTAAAAATAATTACTCACGTGGAGGTACTGTGCGCGTTGAATTTGAGGAATCATCAACGGCTGTTGTTGGTGGTCTCTCTTCATTTGGCAGTGCAGTTGATGTCGAAGCTCCTCGTCCACCGAAAGCTGTAAATGTATATGAGAAAATTGATTTAATTTATACAATAATTACATAATCACATGTAGTACAGACATTATTAGAATACATAATTTCCAGTAGTGAAAACCAAGTGGGGAGATTGTTGGCAAGCAATCGGTGTCACAGTAACAGGCCAGGTCGTATCGTAAGCAGAGGTCAAAATCCGTTAGCACGCCAAGTCGTATAAAAACCAAGGAAACACACAATCAACCAACGCAGAGAAATTGAGACTACAGATACTGAAATCTAAATTGCATTGAAATAAAAATATTTTTTAAGTGGAACAATGTGTACTTATTTTTGTCCTTACAATTAAGTTTTGATTTGCCTCAAGTCCTATAGGTTCTTGTTCTGTGGGTTCCTCCTCAACACGGGGTAAAATAATATCGTCCTTCAAAAGTTCATCCGATCGCGACAGGGCAATATTATGAAGCACTGCACATGCTACAATGACCGGTGGTATGTTTTTTATATATAGGCCCATCCCGTTTTGTAGGCAAGGAAATCGAGGAGTCTTTCCACAGGATTCCTGGGTACTTATTTGGGATCTATTATAAGCTTCTTCAGCAGCCGTCCTTGTATGCAATAATGCAGTTAGCAGATAACGCCGATATGGATATCCACTGTCCCCAAGAATAATACCTGTCCCCACGCTCTAATTGAGCACGTAGTGGTGAATCATTGAAGATGGTACTGTCATGTACAGAACCTGGCCATCTTGCAATAACATTCCTTATGCGCAGACTTGCATCACATACCATTTGCACATTTAAAGAAAAATAGCCTTTCCTGTTCCGATAAACTTCAGACTGGGCACCACCTAAAAATAAATTCTAGTTATATTGTGTGTAAAGGACCACCGGGCTACGTCCAGTACCTACGGCCGTACCTGGGACAGTCTCCCACGTAATGACGTATGTTTCTTATGGTGCTGGTGACATACGCCCCACGCACCCCTGAATGCGTAGTGTGGTACAACCTCTAGGGCGGGTTTGCAAGACGGGCAGCGAGGAGGCGGAGAAATAAAAGAAGATTTTCTTGATGATTTGCTTGCAGATTTCGGCTTCTTGTTTCTTGTTGTTGCCTCTTCGACGGCTGAGCTGCGACTGACTTGTCGTAACTCGAGAGGTCGCGTCACCCCCGTAAGGGAGTGAGGTGAGCGGTGCCGGGGCGTTGCCCCCCCCGGCCGCAGATCGCTGTGCGGTGGCCCGTAAATACGGGCCCCTCGTAGTGTTCGCAACGAATGGCTTTGTAGCCTGTCGAGCACGCGTGAGTTGCGCGCGCCCGTGTGAGTGATTGCAATGTGTTTTTCTGTAGGCGCGCCGCGACGCCGACTCACGGCGCCGCTTTTGACTTGTCGTCCAAAACCGCGCTCTATTTATACTAGGCTCGCGTTACCTTATCGTGAACCGTGAAGCCGAAATCTGTCAAGCCCCCTTTTTATTTTATTTCCCTTATTATTTCGTTACAATTTTGGTATATATTATGCTTTACATAATCCTTAAGCTAATTACACTTAAATATTCAACATAATTATAAACAATAAAAAGTTTCTAGAACAAAATATTGCAAAAAAGGTGAGTTGGCACATTTTGATTATACAAAATCCCTTATAATTCCTAAACTAATGGTCCGATTTTCACAATTCAAACGGATTTATAAGTTTTACATTTAGACCTATCCTTTTAAACAAAAAATATTAAAATCTATTCATAAACAAAAAAACTTGAGAGCTGTCAAGGGACATCCGGATGGAACGAAGTTCAAAGAGAGAGAGAGAGAGAGACAGACAGAGAAACACGCGCACGCCGCACGGCTTACAACTACCTATAGCAAAAAGTGTCGTTCCAACTTTTGGTCTTAATTTTTTCCGTCCCTCTTTCGCAACGCGCGATAAGGAACTTCGTTCCAAAAGTGAGTTTTCAAGTTACGTAAATATGCTTGAACAAAACTACACTTACAAGAATCCTTTTAAAAACAGTCTTATTGATTTGAAATACGAAAACTAATAACAAATCTAAGCTTAAGTTCTAATTAGAAATATAAAAACATTAAATAAATCTCAAAAAGTTTCTAACTAATTAGTTGAAATCAATACTTTTACGTTTGCTTCGTAGCGGTCCCGCCACTACTTGCGCGCTGGTGCCCAGATAGTGTCTTGTCGCCAATATTGTGAGACAATAAACTATACTACAGGACCTACTAACATATTTTTGTAGAAACAATTCTACAAATAAGGTATAATTGCTAATTTAACACAAGACTTATTAATTGTTGTATTTGTTCTTACTGTGTAATACAGATTATCGTTAATCAGACAGTTTTGGGCACATGATTAACAGTTGAGTTGGTAAGTAAATACCTGGAGAGTTTATTTTAATATGAGTGCATTCCACAGCTCCCACAACTCTTGGAAATCCTGCTATTGCAAAGAACTCATTTGCCACAACTGGAAATTCTTCTGGTGTTGGTATATTTATGAATCTCGACTTCAAGCTGGCTATGTTGGCTTTTACTTTATGCACCTTCGATCAATAATAGTACTAGATTAAGAATCAGGAACAAAAATCAGTCGCTCAAGTGGCCACGTTTGCACACACGTAAACATCTACATTTCTTAGAAAAAAGTTTAATACTATTAACAATTTCAGTTTATTTTATACCTTAATGCTTAAACATAAAGTTTAATTACCATTGTAAAATATATTTAAAATGTCGCTTGAAAATAAAATCATTCTATTTTAAAATTTTCAGTCATTTATTCTAAAATGAAACTTAAAGTCTAAGTAATAAGGTTAAAACCATACTACTTTGATATAAGACCACAAAAGTATTTGTGGTCTTATTTTTCGGGCCGTTTTTGAAGCGCTTATCGGGAATCTAGTACTATCATCGAAGTTATGCACTATTCGATGCACCGTGGGTTGTTCAACCTCAAAAATATCCCCTATTACGCGTTGGTAGCTGCCTGTCGCATAGTACCGGAGAGCCATAAGAATTTGATCCACTGGCTGTATGGCTCGGTTTCTTTTGGTCAAGGGTTTATTATTGCTACCGAATACAGAGTCCAAATACAATACAGTTTCTTTCAAGATGCGGAACGTGAAACAAACTCCCTGTCGTCGTACTTTTCAAAAGCGTTCAACTTTTCTTCATTTCTGCGCCTCACAGTTGGCCTTTCGTGATCCGAAAGTGTAGACAAGGACGATAGAGACATTTTTATTACTATTTGAAAAGTTTCAATAGATTTAACTTGATTTGAGGGACCTCGCGACCACTCTTAGACCTAAGGGCTGCTCAAATCACTTTGACAGTTGATTTGACAGATAAATAATGTTGAGTAGCGTTCCTGTATACCACTTTTAAATTGAGTAGTTTTTTAGCATTATTTATTTTAAGAAACACTTATATTTAACAGATACTCAAAAAAGACGTTTGGGTATACTAAATTAAAGTTTAGGAGCTGCTCAAACGTTTTAGCTGCCTTTAAATATTTGAGTGGCGTTTCAGTATTCGGCCGATTAGTTAATCTTCACTTTAACTTATTGATTGGATGATTGTGAAACGCAAAGAAACCTAACGAAAGGATTTAATTTATGTGTAATTAACTCGTTGAGTAACTACTTATACCTTTACTATAAGGGTCTGTTTCACATGTCTTAAATAGCACTTACAATTAACTTTTTCAGTGGTTAAAAATAATCAACATTATTATTAAAATAAATGGCAAAACAAAATCTAAAAAAAATATGAATAATTTCTTACATTTAAGTATCCATAATTAGACTTTTTTGAGGAACTAACAGGCTAGAAATAAAATTTGTAGAAAAACAATTAAAGGCTTTTTTTACCATAACAGGCTTATACTGGTACAGTTATGTGGCAGCACAGACTTATATTGGCTAGACGACGCAAGTGTATGTACTTCGCGTGTAAAAAGGGAGTAAAATTGACTTCCTTCAGCGTCATTTCTAATCAGTCCGCGCTCGAACGTTCTTGATGCCAGACGTCAAACAAAAACTAAAAAATGCCAAATTGTGCGGTATTGAGCTGTAAAAACTACACAAAAAAAATGGGACGAGACAATGGAAAGGTTTCCTTTCAGTGGTAAGACATTTTGTTATTAAATTATGTGTTTTTTATTGCAAAATCAATTATTTTGTGTTCATTGTGGTCGTACAATGAACACTATTCAACTGAGTGTGTATCGAATAATTCATGATACATTGCCGTTTTTAGTTACAACTTACAAGGTAGTATGTAGGACTTGTCTATTAAAACACGCAATGAAAATTAAAATGATCGATATTTTCACTTATCGCTCAGCTTCGTGGTACAGTCGCTATTCTCATTTTTCTGTCAAATAAAGCAAATAGTGTTGTACACACAGTTTGTACAGTTGTTCTCGATTCTAATCGATTTTGGAAACAGAGGAATGATAATGTTTGCGTTGGGTATTTTGTGACATGTAATTTTTTTTTATTGCAATGTTTCAATTTAGTGATTTTGTTTAGAATATTATTAATTATATTTACAGATTTCCAAGTGATCCCAAAGTTAAATTATCACTGTTATCTTGCAAAAATCGATTAGTAGGTACTCGTTTCATTCTAAATGTAACGGGTCGGAAAAAGTGGACGTCTTGACGCTGATATTAGGATTATTTAATAGTTACTTCGTGTTACAGGACATTCACCAGCCGTCTACGTCAAATGAGGATACATTGTGTAACTTGAAGAGCGGCGAACTTAAACAATAACATGCAAGCGGACGGGATGCGCGCACGCGACCTCTCGATCCAAAGAGTATTGGCGGACGAGCGAGGCGAAACGCGGCGGGGCCTTTAAATCGTTTTGAATCGTTTACTCGCGGACAGGGAGTTCCCATCACTAAATCGCTCATGTGACGTCACAGTAGGTAGAAAAATAATGGCACGCTTGGTTTCTTTAGAGACGATGAGACTTGCGTTATCTAGCCAATATAAGTCTGTGTGTGGCAGTTTATAATAAGTCTAGCATTCTTAATGTTTTCGTCTTTGTACTTAGTACCTAATTAATCTTACATTTAATAATCAGTTTTCATTAAAACAATCTTAAAAATCAGAATTAACCAACTAAAGCTGGTTATAAAAATGTTCATAATAGCGAGGCACAATATTTTTTTGAAACAATTCTAACAGATCTTGTTTTTTTAACCGACGAAAAAAACGGAGGAGGTTCTTATGTATGACCACGCATAACTTTTTACAGAGTAGTCCGATTTTGATAATTATTTTTTTATAGGAAAGGGTATATCCCAAAGTTGGTCCCATATAAATTTGGAAAAAAAAATCCAACCCTAAGGTTGGGAAAATAGGGGTGATTTATTGTTCACTCACAGATTTGAATGCTGAGTTGTGTATTATTACTCTACTCAGTGCCACATATACTTGCCCTTTGGCAAACAATTAGTAGATTATAGCCACAAAAAATTATAAAATAAAAACTTTTTAACAATAAAATTAAACCGCCGAAAAAATTGAAAAGCAAAAAATAATAAACCTTTTTTATTTAACCTTAATAACTAAGTTCTTAAACTAATGTAAGTATACCTAAGTAATTTTGAGTCGGCGCCAAACAATCAATAAACAAAGATCACTAAATTACCTTAAAGGTCATTGGGCAACTAAGTATGGAACCTATACCCACGGCCTACAGAAAAAAAAGGTAGAATGTTTAGATAAACGTCTCTAGTTTACGAATACATACAATATTATGTCCGGGGACGGACTATACAAACTTTAGGGGGTGATAGTTTGCTCTATTTTATCACTAAAATTATTCTACATGTGGGGTCTAAACCCAACACCCTCTGAATGGCAGCCATTTTTGTATTTTGGTTGACTTTTTCGTAGCGTCCATACTAAAAGTTATGTAGCTTTGGAATTTAATGCCACATTTCCATAACGGAAAAGTATTAACAATCAGTTAAATAACTCAAATAATTTGAATAAATGCTGTATCATATTGAAATAAATGCTAAAAGATCAACTTTACGTCAAAATTAACACTTTTTTTAGTTTTTCAAGGTTATTATAAAAAACAGCCCGAGAACTACCTCTTTTTATGTACGTGTTTCACAGATGGTAAGTTTACATAAATAATGATATCAAAAACTCGATCCTATGACAATTGGTTTATGAGTTATTGTTGTTGGAACATAGGCTTGCGCAGGTGGTGAATTCATAACGATTTGGTTTTTCTTTAGATATTTACAGTGATGAGCAAAGATAAACAAAATAACAAGTATTAATTATTTATTTACAAAAGTAGATAATTTAGACATTTACAATAATTGTTCAAAATGCCCCCCACCATTTTGAAGGCACGCAGTAGCCCGGATCGCTACCTGCTGTGTTGATCGTCTTAACTGGCTCGGATCAGCCTTAATTTCGGCAGCAGCAACGCGAATACGCTCCAGCAGCTCTTCTCTAGTGTTGACTGGCCTTTTTCTTTTTTTTTGGGTGGTGTCTGAGGTAAATTACCCAAAATCTTCTCTATTTTTTGTTCCATGACTCCTCTATAAGTTTTCGTATATATCCATACAGTCCAAGTCTCTTATTTTCTAACAAAGAATTCCAGCGGCGATGCCAGGCTTCTACACTGTTTTGAGTACGTAGAAGGAACAAGTTGTTATTTCTTTCTATATACCATAGGCTCGGTGGAAAAAGTGGTTGTAAGCGTAAAACTTGCAATTTTGTCATCTATGTTGCGGCTTATCAGTCGTCCTAAAACATACAGCACGTTAATAATAATAACAGTACGTTAATAATAATATTAAATGTTGATGATGACACCGATTTTTTTGTTTTTATTTAATTACTGCTTAAATATTTTTCTGTACACTTTATGACTAAATAAATCGAAATCACAAGCATTCGAGCGTATGAGGCAGTAAAATGTTTTTCGAAACAGCGTCTTTCGCGACTACTTCATTCGAGTCCATGAGCTTTCGAACCTGTGAGGCGGTAGAAAAATAATTCCCACAGCGTGTGTCGCAACAGCGGCGTTCGAAACAACATAGGGGACCCCGTTGAATCATATGACGCGTTTACTGGAGAGGGTAATATAGATTGCGATATTGGCGTAGATGATGTTGAAAGGGTAGTGAGACTAATTTCATCAGCAATAAAATTTTGAATTTTACTTTTTAGAAACTGCTGCTGCTGCTGCTTTTTTGGAACTGCTTTCTTTCTAAAGAAAGCAGTTTCGTCGCAATTCCACACTCGCGAGGAGTCTCCTAGAATTTTCAGATCTTCTGTGCCTAATAGTGAAGAACTTCCTGAAAACTGGAGAGGGTAATATAGATTGCGATATTGGCGTAGATGATGTTGAAAGGGTAGTGAGACTAATTTCATCAGCAATAAAATTTTGAATTTTACTTTTTAGAAACTGCTGCTGCTGCTGCTTTTTTGGAACTGCTTTCTTTCTAAAGAAAGCAGTTTCGTCGCAAATCCACACTCGCGAGGGGTCTTCTAGAATTTTCAGATCTTCTGTGCCTAATAGTGAAGAAACTTCCTGAAACCAATTTCTTATTTTTCTTCGGTATTTAATGAACGAGCTTTATTTATATATTCGGCATGTTTTTGTCTGACATCGGGATGTCTGGTCATAAACGCTTCGAACCAGGATCTTGAACGCCTGTTATTTATAAAAGGTGTCTTAAGACCTTCCTTATCCACGATTTTTTTGACAGAGTCTAATAACCCTTCTTTGTTGATATGAAACCCATTACGAGCAGAATCTTTAATCCATGCCGGCCGTGAGCTTCCATAATGGTGTCAAGCGAGTACTTTACATAGAGATGCTTATGACGTTTAATTATATCGTACAATTCCGGTTTATACGCTTTTATATTGAAAGGTATGTTCAAGGGTTATTGGTAAGGTATGTTGTATGGGTGTTGTTGTGTGGTATCTTTTAACCAATCCTGCATCATCATTTTTACAGAGTTACTGTTCGGTGCCCTGTCCTCTAATGTGCTATGGTATGACGCATTGTCAATGACAAACACAGAATTAATTTCTCTTGCACCCATTTCTCGTAATTTTCTTTGTTCATTTCACTGTGATAGTCTCCTGTGGTCTGAGCCGATTTGTACATGAGCAAAGCATTTGGTATGAATCCATTAGCACTACCAGCATGTACTATAATTAACCTCGGTCCCTTCGAAATTGGTTTTTTTATGCCTTTGCCTTGACCGTCAGACCAGGCTTGTTCCTTGGTGTGGGTCGAATGAACATAAGTCTCGTGGGCATACACAATAGGTCTCTCCCATCATGCCGATACTTTTTTATTTTTCTTAAAAATCGTATTCTTAATAGCCTTACTTCGTCTTTTTCCGCCAGCAACTTACGGTTCGTTTGCGTTTTAGCGTATGGCGATGCTAATTCTTTGGCCAAGAAACAGGCTAGCCCTCTGGTCGCGTGAAGAGTCGACTAACCGCTTGGCGATATCTCGAAAAACCAAGTGGGCATTTGGACCCCATTGCCCTAGTGTTTTAACCCCAAACCGCTCGAACATATAACTCTCCCAATCAGATTGGAATATTTTCGCCGTTTGAGGTTTTCTGCACCAGCAGCAGCCGCTCTAGCACAGCCCACCATGCTAGGAAGATGGGATGGCGCAAGGGTGTCGACACATGTTGCATCCCACACCAAAGGTCAGCCTAACTTTCAGGGCATTATGGTCATTCCGTCTGGTCTCTTCCCATCGTCGCGTGACAGGCCGTTGGGTTCTAAAACAGCTGGCACCCCGGCAGTGACGAAAACTTTCTTTTTGTCTTTCCACGCTCGTCAAGCCTGCAGATACTACGTTTTGGTAGGAAAATTAAGTCTGACAAGTTCGTGTTCGTAATCTCTCCCCTGCTTGAATCCAATCTAACAAACTGAAGCAGTCTCTACCTTTGTTCTCCTGTAGGAAATTAAATGCAGTTTCATACGCTTGAGCAGCTGTAACACTTTGTTCTCTGAATGGACAAAATGTTTGCCTACCTTGAGTCAAAATGTCTGAACTTTGATTTAAGATATTGTCCATGACTCGATTGACTACAGTGTCTATATGTGTTCGATGGTCCACTAGCATATTGTTACACATTTCACTAGTCTCGGTGCTGGTGAATAGTGGATTCAATAATACAGGTAGATCACCCGCAACGAAACGCTGGATGTCGGCCTGATTGTAAACGGTCGCCGTATTGGCGGTGAACGGTGCAAAACTTGCATTATTGACTGGATAATGCATTCTATTTTTGAAACAGCTAGCAAAATAAACAATTGAGCCATTCGTTTCGAATGGCTCAATATTATTTTTATTACTTGTGTTATCGCATGTTATAGTGTTTTTGCAAGTTTGACAACTTTTTACAACAAAAAAAAAATGTTTTTTTAGGACCCCACCACAGACATAATTGCCTTGACCAGCATGAGTTATATTTGAATGGTCAAAGCAAATTTCACAATTAAAATGAATATTTTCACTTTCCTCAGGAGCAATAGGAGTATCAACCTTCTCAATCAAGTTTGCCCTCCTAGAATGAGGAGAATTAAAAATGATTTAATAAAAGAGCTTTGAAAGCTCCTTCAAAAGCCACTGTATCAGGTGCAGTATTCCTGGAGCCATAACTCCTGATGTTCCCGAAAAAAAATTCGAACGTCTTGAAGTTCCTTGTCAACATTGCATCTAACCATATTACTAAACAACACTGTCCAAAGAGATTCCATGCCCTCTATAGTTTTGATTAGATTTGTCACAGATGGTATAGTTGTTTCAGTCAAACGGATTTTGTTTCCAATTTTATTTTTTTTAATATATTTTATAGTTCTAAAAACTTGTTTAGCTTTTTGCTACAGTTGATGATGCGGTGAATTGTGTTTCAGAGGCCCTTTATAAATTTTACCATTTGGTATGAACATACTGCTAACATTTAGAGAAACAAATAAATTATTAATAAAGTCATGTCTATTATTTGACGATATTCTTCGGGAAGATCCTGCCTTGCTGTCAAGTGTTCCGTCACAACACCAACACTGTGACTAAATATGTATTTGTAACGCCGATTTTACACGCATTATATTTATTTTCTCCGGATTTATATGCTCTTCCGTAATTTTGTCAAGGAGACGCAACTCTCCATAAGATTTTACGGCAGCATTATACCATTTGGTAATATTCCCATTTTTTGGTTTTTTCAGACCAGATGTCACGTCTTTGGTCAGCAAATTGTTTCTGAGACCTTTTATTAAATGAGGAGTATCCTAAAGGGGGATTATACTCTTACCATTCACTCGGAACATTTCATGACGCCATTCTTTGCCTTTACGAATATAGGCGGCTTTAGTTTTATTCACCAATTCGGTTATAGCGCCAACATTAACCGGACTTTGGTCACATACCGTGTTAACCACAATTAAGCGTGCGTCCAGTGCGTGTTGGACCACAGATTTATTAATATTTCTAATTCATGTTTTTTTAGTCCAGTTGTAAAGTAGTAAGCAATTGGTTGCTTAAAATTATTTTTCACACCCTTGACCATAAAGACAAGGGCATGGTCAGCAAAAGAGGCCTCTTGATTTGATGCAAACCCTTCCAGTTCATCCTTATGTTCATTATAAAGCACTTGTGGCGTAATCGACATTTCGTCGAACATGAGACTGCAGAGTCGATCTGGCACATCCTTTTCATCTAGCCCTTTTTCAATCTTTTCAAATATAACTGGATTATACCTGGTACTAATTTAATTTGGCTCAGCAATCACTTCATAGCTTTTGCTGATGGCAATGCAAAATGTTTGCACAACAGCATTTAGGACTCCTTTTGAAGAGTGACAAGGACATCAGTTTTTCCTCAAAACAAAACCGTCTCCCCTTTGATTTTATGGTGGACTGCAGTTGCATGTGAACTAACAGTTGTGCTGGTTTGGTCATATTTTTGTCACTTGTTGGAATGCAGCTGTATTGGATAACTTTTCGGCATTAGCCACTCGTTTTTTGAATGATTGTCCTTTTTTTGCGCAAACGACTTATTACATTTTGAAGATACTACATTTTTTTATGAAATCGTCTCATTTGGATGCTATTGAACCGCACACGACTTTCACGAGCATCTGAAAAAATGAATGAAAAAATGAAAAATCAATCTATACTTCTATATCTATACTAATATTATTAAGAAGAAAGATTTGTATTTTTGTATGTTTGTAACGAATAAACTCAAAAACTACTGGAACAATTTCAAAAATTCTTCCACCAAACCTAAATTATCAGGAAGTAACAATGGCTATAAATTTCGACGTCCACGCGGGCGAAGCCGCGGGCAACAGCTAGTCTAGTAGTTATATATTTTGTTGCGTGAAATTTCAATATTTGTGCAGGCCAATGCTCTAACGTGGTAAGGTTTTAATTATAATGCTGAAAATTAATTTTTGTGACGGCTTATCATGTTATAATTATGCTCCATTGTCACGAATTTATAACGGCACTCGTCGGCGGTATGCTTGCGCCAGCCGCACGCCCAGCTACCGGCCTTTGCCCGTGTCCGGCGCAGCGCGCTTGCGGCCCCTGCGCTGATCACGCCCCCATTTTGTTCCCAACGCTTGTACGGTTGCTGGCGCCTCCGCGCTTATTTTCTGTTCAACCGCGGCCGCATCTCGCTCGGCCGCTTCCAACCCACAATCCAATTTCACTGACTCACTGAGTACGTCAGATTGTCCTCTACAAATAACCTTTGCCGTATGACGTCACTCTTAACTCCGCACACCAACTGATCTCGCAGATTCTCCTCCAAATTCCCGCCAAACACACAGGTTTTCGACAGTTTTTGATCTCGGTTAGGTATTGTGTTAAATTTTCTTCGTCTTTCTGCCTTCTTTGACGAAACCGAAAACACTCCGCCATGGCAGCTGGTTTCGGTTGAAGAGGATTTTCCAACATCGTAACGGCTTTTTCGTAGGTTAACTCCGCCGGTTTGCTTGGGCTGCACAAAGTGCTCAATAACTCGTACGTTTGATCACCAGCGCCGGTTATCAAGATCGCCAACCATCTCCAACCTTTCCACGTACTTACAAAGTCCAATTTCCTGACGTAACATCAAAGTCTCTTATTTTACCGATTCTTGCACTCGACAGTTTTAGTTAATCTTTATCACGATACACTGAATATGCAGGATGGTACAATCCCATCCTCGTCGCCACTGAGAAGTTGGTACTTAAATGAAAGGCGTGAGTAGATAGCAAGCGTGTAATGCAGAACTGACGCTGATACAAAGGTGACACCTTATTTATACTGCTGAGTGATAATTTGCTAATGCGGGTATCCGCAATACATCACAGTTTCCTCAGATGGTTTCCAGTCTCTTCGTACCTTCGCTTCACCTACTGGACCGTTCGTAACGTCACACCCACTATTTTTGCAGTACGACGCATACTGATGCCTAGTTTCAGAAAAGTCATGATCCTAGCACATTCTTCAGGTGAAAGAGGCATGATAAATAAAATTTATGTGCTGTTGTCTAACTTAGCTTTTGTAACAAGACTCATCGATCAAGAAAAAATTTGAAAACAGAAACAAAAAAATTAATGGTAAAATTCGAATAGGATTATTTTTGTTTTTAAAGCTCTTTTCAGCCATTTCTTAAAATCAGGTTCTCGACTGAAGTTTTTATATACAAAATTAAACTCTTTTTTCGAATCCTTTTTATTTCGAAAGTATATCTTGTGTGTAACTTAAAAAGTTATACCAATTTTAAAAGTTTGATACTCAGTTTTGCAGGCCAGTGTAGTTTCATTGAATTTAGATCACTATGCATAGATGATAGAGTCTAAAGCTGTGCTAAAGGTTACAGTTGCTGCTAGCACGTGTGAAGAGCATCGTTCGGTGATACTGATTACGATAAAATGACGGAAGGCCCTAAAACGTCTGATCTGAGGTATCCATCCGTACGCACAGTTAAGAATGGCTTAAGCAAATTGTAGTATTTGTGGAAACTGTATGAGAGACAATGTGCGTATGAACTGAGGGTCCAAACAGGTATTTCGGAAATAAAAATCGTAGAATTTAGTAGTACGACTTAAAAAAATTGTAGAACAAATCTGGGATTTGTAAATAAATATATTAAAAACTAAGGCCCTTAAAGTGCGGTCCCTCAGTCCTCACATACCATCAGCCAGATCTCGGAAAGTATCTGAAAAATTAAGGTATTGTGACCACAGACATTTAGTAAGGAATTAGTAAAGATATTTACTGAATAACAGACCACAAAAGAATCAAAAATAAAAAAATATACAACGACTAAACTGTGGTCCCTCAGTCCACTACATAGAGTTTTAGTAGGAGACTTAAAACATTTTGTAAAAAAGAAATGGAAAAAAAATATCTACGCAATTTGAAGATAGCGATTATTAAATCTGGTCCCTCAATCCTCACCTCTACTGACTTATGCGCATGTACTAGCTGCTAGAATATCAGAAAGTCTAGTGGACTTAACTTTTAGTAAAAAGTTTCTACTAAATAATAGGTATCTAAAATTGTGTATTTCTTACCTCGTAAGCTGAAATAATATTATTTTTCTAATCTTATGAAAATAGATAAAGTAGTGTGACACTATGAAACAAAATGTAGACAGTACTATTATAATTCATTTAATATAGCATTAGACGAAACGAAAACGAGGTTGTAAGGGTAATTTAATGTTATATTACATGGCGTATGTGTGTTTAATAAAAAATTAGATTACAAACTTAACTAATCACATATTATAATACTGTTATTTATGTAAGTGAAATTTGGATGTAGCTTAATGAATGTAAGAATATTTGTTGATCAGTACTTTAAATAATTTTGAGATGTTAATCATCATAGTAAAAGAAACGCTCATTCATAAAACAGTGACATCGGTAATGGCCAAGGGCGCCTGGAATTAATGCTGGAATGAATTCAGATGCGCCCATGATTTTGAAGGTTTTGTGTTTTACTTTTATGGTAACAGGAACATTAGTAAGAGATTTTTTTCAGTGCCATTCAAATCGAATGATATTATTTTTAAAAGCTCGTAATTGTAACTATGTTGGTCGTCACAAGAGGGACAGTTCCTGTTTCCTTCATCGATGTTAATTGCCTCTTTTAAAATACCTATGCCGAACATTTCAATAAAATTTATATTTAAGGGCAAAAACGCAATGTCTCTTTTGATTATGTTTGATTGGCAGGACGTATTTAAACACTTTTTTGTGAAAGTTGCACTGAAAAAATATCTTAGAAGTATATGTTCAAATATATATGTTATATTACACTGGCAATCATAGCTAATATGGTTTCCTTTCTCATTTAATGGGCTAAAATATTGTGAAGCAATTTTTGCTCTCATTAAATAAATGTCTCATCGTCTGTAAGTTCAATGTCACTGAGGTTCTTCATATACTGTGGAATTAAATCTTTGTTAAAAGTGGCCATTAATTCTCGAATGTTCTCATTTTCATTAAATCCTGCACTTAAAAAGTACATTACAGAATCGAAACCTAATTAAGTATTCTTAAGAGTGACATACATATATATCATTTAATAATACCGATCGAGACAAGTTTCCATTTTTTAAACAATTTAACATTATGATTTGTATTCTCTTTATCCATTTCAGCTTCTCCTCTACAATTTTCAATAAAAGAGGGTTGAGCAGAAAATATGGAGTCCGCATTAAAATATCCAGTAGAAATGTTAGATTTAACTTTTTCGGCGTTTTTTTTTTTATTTTGAATGAAATTTATACATTTTCTCTTTCTCGAGCGTTTTTTTTTTGTGTGGGATTGCTTTATTCACTACATCTCCTAGATCAGTAAGTGCAGTTTTTATTATTCCATCTAAGAAAATAGAGTATTTTTTTATGAACTCGTTTATTCTATATTTCTGTACTCTTGTTTTAAAAACTAAGTGTTTCAAAGTTTTAAAGTAACTATACATATATACCTGACGATGATGGTGCTTCATTTTCTGAATCGAAATATGAACATGATTAATTTGACCACAATGGAAGTCTTAATATTATTCTTCTTAATGTTGGAATGAATGGTGGAAAATAGTTTACATTTTTAAAATTTTTAGATCATATTAGCATACAAACTAGCATATTAACATCCAAGATAGCGGCTGCGAAAATTTTGTTTTTTTTTTCATCGTACGTGAGAAGGAACTTCGTTCCTGACGAGGGTCCCCCGGCCGCACACGTTTTCTATAAATTAAAAATCATTTATGTACAACTGGCTAAAATTCGTTAAACTGTAGCTGCCTCGGTTTGCAGGGACCTAGCTGTGTACAGCTTGGCAAAAAAGAGTAGAAAATAATGGAGGCGCCACTGTGCTGCTCGCATGGCAACCCGCTGAATTTCTGAATTGTTTTTGTTTTTTTTTTATAACGGACGCTTTTAACGTGCACGTATTTGTACATCGTTCTCACATGGTTAATTTCAACACGAATGATGTAATCAAATATTTTGTAACAATTTTATGATTTAAAAGAGTGTCCATGGAGTTTCTTGCCCGTTCTTCTCCATAGGTACCTACGCTTTGGAATGGGCAACTAGCTTCATCTTTCTGACTGACCGACCCTTTGACAATTCAAAAGTACCTGTAATTGGTTTAGTTGAATTAAATGATTTGAGTTTGAGTTTGCTGCAACCGAATAGCGCACCAACCTAATCTTGATACTTAGCTGATTTTTTTGTTCAATTGGACAAATGTATTCTCTCTTTATGTTAGTTTTTCAAATCAGTAAGTATTGTTAAATTGAACAAGGACGTCTTCTCGATACGCAACTGATTACTTTTTACCTAAAAATAAGTATTTTGAGAAATACTCCTGAGTTCACAACATTTTTTGGAAATAAAAAATAAAAAGACATTGTATAATATTATTCTTTTTAATTCCATAAAATCTTCCTCTGCGATGACGACCTTTTCTGTGTTTTCCGGATGTGGAAAATACCCCTTTGTTTCTATCTCCTTCCAGCACGACTCTTCTTACAGTGCTAACAGATTTACCTGTATTGAATAAATAGATTTTCTTATTTAGTCTATGGCACAATAATTTCTGTTAAATTTCTAATGCAAAAGCTACAACAAATACATCACTACCTTGTAAACAAACTCAAAGCTTAAGTTAAGTAGAAATTGAGTTTTCTTTTAGGGAGAGTTCAAGTCACCAAAGTATCAATTAATCTAGGCGCGCTATACCAGAGTAATGCAAGCAAAATGTAAACATAACCTATGTGCTCGATGTTTATTGTTTAAAATTTCTACTGATTCCGTATGCAAGCCAATTAAAACAGCTTTGAGTTCATCAATTAACACTTAATTTAACTAAAAACAACAAAACAAACTCTTACATACCTGTCATATCAGCGGATTTTTGGTAAAATCAAAATCAAAATCAAAATCAAAAGTCATTTATTCAAATTAGGCTGAGAGTCAGCACTTTTCGAACGTCAAAATTACAAAAGACAGTCCCCCAAAAACGCCCGCCCTTCACCACTTCCTAGTGCTATCGCTGGGAAGAAGAAGTGGCGGAACAAACTTCCCAGCAGCACAGCTGTCTGTTCAGTTAGAATATAGTTGCATGTATACAATACTAGGAACATATGTTCAGTAATTAACATTACAAGAAACTTAAATTATTTGCCATAAAATATGTCAGCTAGCCACGCCAATATACCAACAAATATAATAAAAACTATACGTACTTAAGCTGAAAAATAATTAATTAAAATGGAAATAACTACTTACTACCTAAATAAAAGCCTCCAGGCATAAAGGGCGTGACAGCTTACATATTTACGCATAGCTGGGTTCTGGTCACATAGCTGTCACTTGAGTCACAGATGAAAAACTAGGACCATTGAAGTAAAATAAATAAATAAGTTAATACTAATAACAATAACCTGTCAGTAAGCTGATTCTGGAGAAAGAACATGAACATTGTCTTGAGTTAATTAGGGCGACCAACTATTCTTATCGTGTAAGTAGTCGTTGATGGAATAGTAAGCCTTTGAGCAAAGGTTAGATTTTACTTGAGCTTTAAACGCATTGAAAGGCAAGTCTAGCAAAGAAGAGGGTATCTTGTTATAAAAGGTTATACCAAGCCCAACAAATGAGTTATGAACCTTATGAAGCCGGTGAAAGGGGGCACGTAGTTTGTCCTTATTTCTAGTGTTAACACTGTGAATATCACTGTTTTTAGTGTACAAGTGCAAATTTTGCCTAATATATAAAATGTTGGCGAAGATGAATTGTGATGCAACCGTGAGAATACCAATATCTTTAAAAAAATCTCTTAGAGAAACTCTGGCACCTAGCTGGTAAATTGCTCGAACAGCTCGTTTTTGAAGGACAAATATATTTTGTATATCAGCGGCTTTGCCCCACAGCAGAATACCGTAGGACATAACACTGTGAAAATAACTAAAATAGACTAAACGAGCTGTATCAACGTCAGTGTATTGTCTTACTTTCCTGACGGCGTAGGCAGCCGAACTGAGCCTTCCTGCTAGACTTGATATATGAGGTCCCCACTGAAGTTTGGCATCTACTGTTAGTCCTAGAAAAATTGCCGAGCCTACTGTTTCAAGCACCTCTTTATTTAAGACGATGTTGGGTCCTAGATTTCTGACATTCGGTAAGGCAAACTTTACACATTTCGTTTTCTTGGCATTGAGAACTAGGTTATTTGACGTAAACCAATCTGTAACTATTGAGAGTGCACTGTTTACGTCGTCAAAATCTTGTCTATTCCTGTCTACTTTAAAAATAAGAGAGGTATCATCTGCAAACAGTACAACGTCACAGATGCCCTTCAAATGGAATGGTAAATCATTGATATATACTAAGAACAAAAATGGACCCAGTATTGAGCCTTGCGGAACACCTAACTGAACTGGTAGCCCGGAAGATTTCGCGCCATTAACATCTACACATTGGACCCTATTATGTAAATAAGAAATTATTACGTTGAGAGCCACGTTTCGGACACCGTAATGACGTAACTTACGCAAAAGCGTGTCATGGTGCACGCAATCAAAGGCTTTGGAGAGATCACAGAAAACTCCAATAGCATTCTGTGATTTCTCCCATGCGTCAAATATGTGTCTCAGCAGAGCAACACCCGCGTCTGTAGTTGAACGACCCTTTGTAAAGCCATATTGCTCATTATGGAGGAGGCTGTTTAAATTAAAATGTCTTAGCAACTGCTTGAGTATTAACTTTTCAAATATTTTGCTAAACGCAGGTAAAATAGAAATAGGCCTGAAATTGCCAACGTCATTCTTATTACCTGATTTAAATAATGGTATGACTTTGCTACTCTTCATGAGGTCAGGAAAAGTTCCTAAATCAATACATTTATTAAAAGTAACAGCTAGATAGGGGGCTACGATGTCTATTATATTACTTAAAAGTTTAATGGAGATGCCCCAATAATCACCGGTGTTTTTAGACTTAAGTGTATTAAAAATATTAACTACATCACGCGGGGTTACATGTTCGAAACTAAATAAAGGACTACATTTAGGTACACTACTATGCAAAAGGTCTTCAGCTTTAGACGGGGACGAATTTAAGGAGCGAGTCGTAGTTATCGGTATGTTGGCAAAAAACTCATTAAATGCCTCAGCTACATCAGCTGCATTATTAACTAATTTGTTGTCGACCATAATCTCAAGTTGTTTTTCTTGTTTAACAGATTTACCCGTTTCATTGTTAATAATTTTCCAAGTGGTTTTTACTTTATTATTAGAATTTTTAATTGTATCGCCTAAAAATTTTGATTTAGCAAAAGCACTAATCTTTTTGAATAATTTTGAATAATTTTTGACATACTCTAGGAAAGGAGTATCAAACCTGTATTTTTTCAAACCATATAACTCGTATAGTCTCGCTCTACTTTTATAAATTCCCGGAGTAGCCCATTGATTAAAGCCAACAGAGGAACCATTAACGTTAATAGTTTTGGTCTTAAAAGTGGATTGGTACTCTTTTTGCACAACATCAAAAAGGGCACCATAAATTTCATTGGGATTCTCGTATTCTACTATAGATGGTGTAATTCTATAAGCTATATTATTTTTAAACATTTTGCAACGACTGGCTGTATAAGGCCTGCATTCAAGTTTATGCGGTTTTTTATGTACTGGCATGGGGAAGCTAGCTAATAAACCACAGTGGTCGGACGTTAAATCAGTTAACACTAATTTATGTTTGGCATCACAATCACTAAATACATTATCAAGACAAGTTGACGAAGATGCTGTGATCCTAGTAGGTTCAAAAAACAAGTTAATTAAATTATAAGACCTAAAAAGATTGAGAAGTCTAATACTTAATGGAGTAACATCTAAAATATTAATATTGAAGTCTCCACATAATATAATGCTTTTGTTACTTGATTTCAACCTATTGAGAGAATCTTCCATTACCGATTCGAAACTAACAAAATCCCCAGAGGGGGGTCGATAAACGCAAATTATAACATATCGCTCAAGTTCAACACAAGACAACTCTATAGTGCGCTCGATTGAAAGATTAACTAAATCTAAACGTTGTTTACATTTTAACTTGTTTGAAACAAGAACTAAAGAGCCACCGCGAATAGCACTTTTTCTTACAAATGCACTCTGTACGGTAAAGTTTTCATCATTAATAAACACTACTTCATGTTCCTTCAACCAGTGTTCAGTCAAACATAACACCTGAACATCATAGAACTCCATAAATAAACTTAATTCTAGCTCTTTGCCGGACAGACCCTGCATATTTTGATGTACAACATTCAACATATGCGGCTGACCCGTTGTCTCACCTAATAGTTTAAACTACAAGGCGTATCAAAAGTAGTGTTAGTATCAGTACTAACAGTAATCAATGGTACACTACAAGTACCAGTGTCACTGAGTATATTGTATGCTAAAAGATTAGCAATTTGTCTCCTACAACTAGGTGGCAAATACATAGTATAATTTGTCAGTTTGTAATCAGTAATGAATTGATTACAATCAAAATATAAAATAGCATCACTGTGACGACAAGTCCTATTATAAATGAACATATTTAAATTATAAATATGCTTATTTTGCTCATCAGTTAAATGATAGGAATAAGGCAAGGCACAAAAAATAAATTTACAGTTATTAGTCTCATTAAGATGCAACATCAAATGGACACATTCAATTAAGTCCTTTTTCCTTACATTTAAACTATCCCCATATAATAATATAACAGTTGAACTGGGGTTTATTTTTGTCAATTTGATATTACTAATTAATTGGCTAATACTGGCACCGGGTAAACAATTATTAATTACATATTGTTGCGAACACTGATTTAGTAAGCTACCAAAACCTTGACCAAATTTATCAGAAAAAATATAAGTAGTGTTAATCAAATTATTCAAACTATTGCTATCATCACTAATACAGCTACCTACTGGCTGAGCCACTGAGGGAGTGGGTGTAATAAGCTGGGGTCCCACGGAGCAGGTACAGCTAAAAGAGAGGTTATTTGTCAAAGACTCATACCTCTCCGCATTATACTTGACCAGGTCTGCCAACTCATTAGCCTCCTGCATGCGCTTACTCAGGTCTTGTTGAGAAGCCTCATATCTACTAAAGATATCCTTTAGAGCGTATTCCCTAACAAACAATTCATCCTGAAGGTGCCGAGTGTCTGTGTCATACATAGCATTACACAATTCTAATTCATTGTTACAGTTTTTTAATTCTTGTATTAAATTTACTTTTTCTTGCCTAAGTTTTGTATTTAATTTGTTAACTTTTTGGCATTTTAAATATTTTTGGGTTTTTCTAATTAATCTATTAATTTTAATATACTTTTTTAACTTATTGTGACTAGTAAACAATTTATTTTTAACTAGAGTATCATCAGTTAAATCTATTGTTACAACTGGCTCAACACATATGGGACCGGACCCGCTACCAACCAACTCATCATAAAGACTGCAGGTGATCGCAGACTCTTCACGGGCTTTGAGAGTTTCCAAAACGGTTATTGTGTTGTGGGCCTTGCTTAATTCCTGTTCTAGTTCAGATATGCGTCTCAAAGCCAGTTCGTGGGTGTCGCTACATTCCTGGAAATTTGACACTATTTGACGGAGGTGCTGATGCTGGTCAAGTATGTCCATATGCTGTACATGTAGTTCAGTCAGCTGATTCTTAAGCTCAGTGTTCTTGTCATTAATGAGCTTTATTTCCACCTCGCTGTCTTCCCTTTCACAGAGCAGCTGTTTGCAAGTAGCTTCAGAAACCTCTAGCTTCATCAAGGTAGATCTTAGTTTTGTTTCCATATCTTTGATTGTAGCACTGCGGGTCATCATTTTCTTTAAAATGTCAGTCACCTGAAATGTGTGAAGTTATGCAGCTAAATAACAGTGTGAGAAAAGATGTTCCAATATTTAGATTAGAAGGAGGTAGAAGGGAAATATAAAAATAAAATTAAAGTAAGTTAAAAAATAAGTAATGAAATGTTAACAAATGGATTTTAAAATTAGTTGAAGTTATTAGAATGAGATGGAGACAAGATGGAGATGTTAAATAGAAGTGAAGTTACAAGGAATAGATACTGCTTTTATTGTAAAACACAAAGAAGCTTAATTGACAATAACAAGTTTAAGACACAGGTTTTATAGTGTGAATAAGCTCTAATGCGCCTATTTTTGTGCAGTAAATTATGTAGTGTTTATTGTCTGGGCGAATGTTTTCGTCGTCGATTTTGCTTCCACTAATTGTCAAGCAAAAGGAGACATAAACCGTGCCAGTGTGTGATGGACGTAGCTCAGAGGCCTGAGCAGTACTTTGTGATGTTCAGTGATAGGTAAATACAAGCACTAAAAGCACTTTAATAGAACAAAATACTCCCCGGGATCGACGAAAGTTTGAAATCCGTCACCGTTGGTACGTTGAGTTGACAGCCGGTTTTGAATCCTCTGTTTTACGAAGTTTTCGCGACAAAAAAACACTTGATAATAACTGTTTAGAATACTTAATACTTAGGTTTGACTATAATACACTAATTTAACATATTTATAACACTTTTATTAATTTACTAAAATAATTAACCTAGAGACCGTTTTTTGACAACCGGCTACCAGTGTTGCCCCTATTCAACCAAAAAACATTGTTAAACATTGTTAAGATCGGAAAGAATAGTTTGGGCCTCATGTTCCGCCAGACATCGCCTGTACACCTTATAAATAACCTCCGTGCCAGCACTTCGCATGGTTTTATTCATTGTTTTTCACTTTTTACGTTTATTAATCACTAATAATCACCATTGGATGGTCGAAATAAAAATTCTACGAAGTCGTGAACTTTGTTTATTATGAAACGTCATTATTTTGGGAATGTTGCCAACAGACAAAAAATTAGTTCCGTTTCTAGACTTTTTTGCCAAGCTGTAGATTGAATCGGAATTTGGTCCTTGGATTTGCTTGGACCTGGCTGCGGTTTATCATTTACATTTTCTTTGTCACCTTGCAATGTTACTAGTTGAGTAGATTGAATCGGAATGTGGTCCTTAGATTTACTTGGACCTGGCTGCGGCTTATCGTTTACATTTTCTTTGTCACCTTGCAATATTATGTCTCGTATGGGCATACCACGAATTTGTCGCGGATCCACAATCTCTGGCAATAGACATTTCAAATAAAAATCTATAATTTTGTTCTCCATGTACACCCTCCAAAATTCGTCATCTCTTAAGATATTTTCTATTACTAGTGAATGATTTTCACCGGACCATATTCCAAAACTGCATTGGTTTCTTTCTGTTACATGGAGTTGACCTTGCACTTGGTAATACCAATTACTTTTTCTGTTTATGACTCTTGTATTATTTTTTTATCGTATTTAAATATTTGAATTTTGTTTTCTTCAATAGCAGCATCTATTCCTTTTTTAAATGCCGTTACTGGGCATTTAATTTCTATTATTGTATCGTCCCCAACTATACCGTCGGGTGTAGCACCAATAAATGGGTATTTTTTGTCAATAAAAAGCCCACAGGGTTCAATCACCATATTTTCTTGTCGTTCCTGTTGTTGTATCGCCTGCTTCTCATTTTCCACGCCATGACAAAATGTGAGATATTTTTTTTTATATAATAAATTTTTTACTGTTGTTTCAGTACTTCTAGACAGTTTTGTTTTAAAAATTGCCAAAATTTGCCAATTTTTTTTTGTTTACACGTTCACTCACAGACAATTTAACGCAAACTAAGCTCATCATAATATTATAAACAGACAACATGTTTAAATGTAAGTAGGTACTTACTAGCTAGATGTTATAGGTATTCATCTGCCTAGCCTTTTCTATATTGGGGTCGGCTTCCAGTCTAACCGGATGCAGCTGAATACCAGTATTTTACATGATGCGACTGCCTATCTGACCTCCACAACCCAGTTACTCGGTAATACGATACCCCTTGGTAAGACTGGTTGTCAGACTTTCGGGCTTCTGACTACCCGTAACGACTGTCAAAGATCCACGAATGACAGCCGGGACCAACGGCTTAACGTGCTTTCCGAGGCACGGAGGGGTCTCGGTATGTAACGATGGTCACCCATCCACAGACCAACCGCGGCAAGTATAGCTTAACCTGACCGATCGACCTGTGCTAAAAAGTAAGTACTTACAGTTTGCCAATTTAAGAATCCTTGCACTTCTTTTCATTGTGATTCATATATTATTATAATCACTAGCTATAATAATAGACCAAATAAATAACCACTTTTAACGCACTTGCAAATAATTCACTTTGGTGACAAGCTTACATCACGGCCGGCACATGTCTGTTTGTTTACAAACTTCGGCACGCGAGCGCGCTGAAGCCCGCCGCCCCGCGCCCCGCGGCATGCGTCCCTCGTGAACCCCGAATAGGCCCCTCAGACACCGTACCTAGTGCCCGTTTAAGGATATTTAAGAGACCAAAGATTGTTGTCACGAAAACATGATAAAAACTTTACAAATTAAGTACGATATTCAATGGACACGATAAGATGGGTGAACTGAACTCAAAGTATACGTGATAAATTATAGGCTGAACACTAGCGCCCTCCAAATTTCAGTCGGACGATGGCGGAACTATATTATACGCTAAGGCATTGTAGTGATGGAATTACGTCCATGCCAATTTTTCGCCCTTGCATTCTAATGATCATAAGCGAACCTTTTTTTTTTTTTTTGAGGATGGGAAATCATCAAATGACTCCTCCCGCTCTGGGTGGAGCAGAAGGGAGTGTCAGACTTTTACTGACTAAAACCCACCCGTGTTCCTTCCTTAGCCCTTTATGTTCCAGGGCAGCGGTAAACCCTTTCGGATGGTCCCGCTACCCTGGCAGGCTTCGGCCCTATGGGGCCCCGTCTCTTTTGCTGACATCTCTTTGAGGCGCGCGTGGAACACGTACACGCCGTCCGGCACGGGCCTAGTCCTGATCGGACGGAGAGCTACCCATTACTCTCCGCCCGCAGGCCCGCGCCTACGGTGGCCGGGAGTCGTTACGCGGCTCCCGACGCCCGGAGTGTCTCCCGCGGCGGCCGAGGCGTGAGGTGGGCAAAGTGCGTTCCCTCGCCCACCCCGCCACCTCCTTCGCTAGCATGACTGCTTCGCAGAAGGAGGTGACTGCCTCCCACTCCCTCTCGCCCCGGACCATGGCTTGAACCAGGGCCGGACGCGAGAGGTCGCCGCCGCTGCCGATCGCCTGTCCGTCAGATACGCCCCGACTACTCGACGGAGGTAGGTCGGCACCCGGTGATACCGGAGTGCCTCCCCAATGCAGCTCCAGGGCAGGGTGTTGAACGCGTTGGCGATGTCGAGTGACACCGCCACGACCACCCCACACCGCGTCCCCCGTCGTGTGGGCTCTTACGCGCATGATGGCGTCCACCGTAGAGCGCCCCTTGCGGAAGCCAAACTGGCAATCCGCAAGATCCGGCCCAGTCCTCCCCAGGTGCCCGACGAGGCGACCCGCAATCACTCTCTCAAAGAGCTTGCCAACCTCGTCGAGCAGCACTATGGGCCGGTATGCGGACGGAGAGTCCGCAGGGCGCCCTGGCTTCTGAATGAGGACCAGCTTCCCCGTCTTCCCACGGAGCGGAAACTGGCCTCTCTCCATGCATGCGCTTAAGAGCGCCTCCAGTCGAGGCCCGAGAGCCGTCGAGGCCAGGACCCAGGCTTTACCCGGCAAGCCGTCGGGTCCTGGGGCGGTGTTTTTGGCCTTCAGCCTGCCAACCGCCGCTCTCAGATCTACCCCAGTCACTTCAGGGGTGTCGTCGTCGCCTTCCGCGTGGTCCGCTTCGGGCAGTGGCGGAGCCATAGGCGGGGGAGTATGCTCCCCCCGTGAAGGGAACAGAGCGCTCACCACCTCCTCCACCAGCTGAGGGCGGAGACTCTGAGCCAGCGCTGGGGGCCAGGTGCGGAGTTTATTCCGCACCATTTTGTAAGGGCGCCCCCATGAATCTCTGTTCAGAGTCTCCAGCATCTCCTCGCGGGCCGCATCCTTGGCCCGCTGGACAGCCTCTCGGAGGGCGGTCTTCGCCGCTCTGTACCCCTCGTACAGTTCCGCCTCTGTGGCTTCCGCATCCGGAGGGCGGATGCGGAGCCTGCGGTGCCTGGTGTACCGGTGTCGCGCGTCGACGCACGCCTTGCGCAACGCCTCCACCTCCTGCGACCACCAGTACACCCGACGTCGGGCGCATCCTGGCCGGACTCGGGGCATTGCCACGTCACAGATCTCGGACATGGCCTCCCGGAACCATAAGGGACCCTTGGGCTAAAAATGAGGGTCAATCTTGCGTCCGTATTCCGCGCGCACAAAGTTAGTGGAACCATCGGTAAATAACGCCATGTAGGACGCAACATGTCCTTCAAGATGTATATAACACAATATAATATATAACCATATACATATAATACATTATAATATATGTCGCATCACTGGGTGGCCGAGATGTGAAACATCGGGTCTTCTTCACGATCCGACATAGTTTACGTATGTGTGGGCACTGTAGCGGGTACTAGAACGAAAAGATAATTTGAATTTAAAGTAACTTTAATAAACTAGCGATTATCAACCGAAACGCACACATGCGTCGGAAACAAACACGTGCGTACGGTACTGAGCGTTTGCCAAGACTGTCCGAGCTCGACTGTCATCTGTAGACTGTCGCAACACTCGGTCTCTCCGCCAGTCCTCGCTGCATCCCCTCCACCGACGATCGTGTCCAAGCGGTAGGGCTCGCTTGCGTTTCCGATCACATGATTATTCGTTTACCCATCAAATTGTTAGATGGCGCTGTTCGCTGTACTGTGGTGCCATCTATCCACGACATATATTATCATGTGAAACAAAAAAATTATAATAGACTATTTAACTATATAAGACAGAGCAGTAAATTACTATTTGGGTCAGGACCAAATTTTTGACGTAATCGCACAACGGAAATCACAACGGAATGTGTCACACTGGAAAATAAATGTAGCACAATAGAATTATTAGGGTGTGTGTATATATAGTTGTAAGATTTTAGGTACAAAAAAAAACCATTATATTTCGAGAAATATTTAATAAGTAGTACACACGGCTACACATCAAGCTATGCAAAACCAGTATTGGCTGGCCGTTCATTGTGACAAAATATCATACAAAGTGAGGCCAAGACAAACCGGTTTTGTATAGCTTGATGTGTAGCCGTGTGTACAATCCAAATAAATTAAATTACAAAACCAAAAGTTTCAAATATAATCCAAAACAGTTTGGTAAAACACTAACAACCTTGTAGGCCTGTATTACTTACTAACATCTTTTAATCTTTGAATTTTTTTTAATTCAACAACAAAAAAACAGCTTATCTATAACATTCTGGATCAGCTGATTTTTTATGTTGAATTTTTAAATTTTATAAAACAAAAATTGTTGTTTAAGATGTTAGTAATGCACAGCCCTGCAAGGTTGTTAGTGTTTTACCAATAACCCAGTTAACTAAAAAAAACTTTGTTTTTATCATTTGTTTTTCTCACATTAACAATATCAATTTAAAACATATCAAAATCTTTAGTAATAACCTAATCAGTCATTGGTTTACATAATATTGCTTTAATTACCTATATATATTATATAATATTCACTTAGCAAAGAAAACAAAAAAAAAATATTGTACTGGTGGGCGAAAAATCGTAGATCAAACGGAACAGTTGGGGTTATTTGCAGTAAAAATTAACCTAACTATCGCCCTGTTTCGTTTGATGAATGATTTTTCGCCCAGCCTGTAGATGTGAAAGCTAAAAAAATTGCCACTGCCAATGAGATATAAATTTAAAAATAAATCAAATTTATAAAATAAAATTATAGCTAAACAAAATCAAATGATAGCTAAACAAAATAAACTTCGTCAAAATCATCAACCAAATAGTAATCTTTGGAATTTTGCAATACTCTTACTTTTTTAACAAGCGAATCGCTTGTAATAATATCGAGATCAACTTTTTATGGTAAAAAAAATTTTAGCTTAGGGGCTTTTAGAGTCTTCAGGAAGGAGATCGTAAATAATGTTTTTCCATCTTCATTATGAATTTTCTGAACAAATCCTATATAGTACCTCCATATTTTTCTTACGTAGTATCTAACTAAAACAACGTCATTTATCAAAAAATCATTATTTTCTACATTAGCTTCTTGATTCATCGCGTTATTTACTCCAGAACAGGACGGAATAGGATTTAAATATATATTTTCGTGATTTTCTTTCTCCGATTGATTATTATTAGATGATGGTTTTTTTCCTGAACTTATATCAAAGTTTAAATCTATTTCTGTGAGCTTTCCTGATGTTTTAAAATCAAAATACCTACTATTTTCAGGCTTATTCCTTACATCGGCGAGGATTTTCACTCCAGAGTTTCCTTTCTTTTTCCCTATATTTCCTGATCCTTTTTGCATGATACTATCTAATTCTATCTGTAACACTCTTCTTCTATGTTTGTTTTCAATATTACATTTTCTTTTGTTAAATGGTTTTCAATATCTAGTTCAGTCTTATTTTGTATTTTTTTTCCAGATAACATTATTTTCTCCGTTTTTTCTCATTTTTTAGGATAATTATCATCACAATATTCAGCTTCTATCCAATCAGATTGACCACTTTCGGCATATTCGATCTCCATATCCGTATCTTCGGAAGATGAATCTAAATTTATGTTTTTTTTTCTTGAATCTACGAACTTGTTTTTCATTGTTTTCCTTTATAAGTATGTGAATTTTGGGAGAAAAACACTCGCAAATGCCTCGCATGCAGAATCAGCTTAGAGGTCTGTATTTAACTGTATTTTTATTTTCAGTGACGATGACTTGGTGAATTGGCATTGTGGATGGTATTGGTAAAATGGTTTTGGGATTAGATATTTTAATTTTTTCTATGTCTTGGTCAGAAACGTAAAATCCCTAATCGAAGCCAGCAATAACTGAGGACCTGCATGCATCAGCTTTAAATTTTCAAATTTGAATAGTAACTTTGTAAATTTGTGAGTAGACTGTAAAAGAATAGGGTGTTTTTATCAAAGGAAAAAGTTGAATTTTCTAAGCGTCCTCCGACACGCGTGATTTTAATATCATCTAAAAATACGTTTTTCATAAGGGCGCTTTTATAAGGCAACTTCTGATTATTAATGAGTAAATCATACTCGGGAAAAGACTCAATTTGGCTTCTAATTATAATAATAATAATATTTAATGCATCCAGCAACTCGACATGTGGTAGAAAACTAATAGAAGGAATTTCCCTACATAATTTTATAAACCTTAAAACGGTTGCATAGGTACACTACGGATCAGCCTTAAATAACTAGAAAAACGACTAAAATCTATGAATGTCATTGACTGTTATCACTAACATTAGCGCTCAATAAAACATGAGGTCGAGTTTCAGGCAGCTTGTCTGACTCTAACAATTTGTGTTGAGTTGGCCAATGAGATTGGACTTGCGTCAAAAAACTGGGACCACTCCACCACAATTCCAAAGATTGCAGAACACTAATATCCACGCCACGAGATATTAGGTCTGCAGGGTTCTTGCCGGTTGAGATGTGTCGCAAAGTACAGTCTAGCCTATCTAACACTTCAGCAACGCGATCACGCACAAATGGCTGAAGCTTAGAATGTAACATCTGCAACTATCCCAACACGATGGTGGAGTCAGTCCATCAATAAACATGACTAAACTTTAGTCGCAGTGAACTCACAACCTTCTCGCATAAACGAGCTCCGACTACAGCACCACACAATTCCAGTCTTGGAATGGTGGTCGGCTTAATAGGTGCCACTCGACTTTTAGCGGCTAACAGACGAACCATGTACTCACCCTGATCATTGGCAATCTTAATCATCTTCTTTACTATTGCGTGAGAGCCAGTGTCAGATACAGCTTTGCAGAAATCCTTAAAGTCGTATACACGTTTTGTTTTTGTTTTAAGAGATCGTTCCACTCTGTGGTAGAATTCATTAGCAGCCATGAATGTATGACCAACTTCTAAATAGGGCAAAGTAATGATTTCAAAACTAACTTCGGTGGAGTTTGCCAAATATATCAAATAAGAGAATAAAGCGTCCAATTTTTATTTTGTGCTGCACAATTATCAAGCCACAAAATTACGTGCTTTTGGTCTTGGTCTTTTTTTATAAAAAAGCTCTAAAACAACTTAAAATGTCCTCGTTTTTTCTGCCAGACGTTCCTTTGTGCCACAAAACGGCTAAAGTGGGACCAAGTTCGTGTATTTTTTTTGTCTCCTATCGGTACAAAACTCTGGTTGAAAACTATAAGCCGCGGGCAGAACATAACTGTTTTGAATTCATCCATACGGGGTAACATAATAACTTTTCCCAGGTCTACGGCAAAAATAAGAGTGTCGGCATTATTCTTTTTCTGAGTCTGGTCGAATACTGAGATCAGAAGGCAAATACTTTTTGTTAGGGGCGTGTTCTCGCCTGTAATGGGACACAGCAGGACGGAATGACATTATATGCTCCATGATTTTAGTACTATCGATTTTTCTTGGATTTGTGTTGTGTCCACGACCATCAATGAGGGATTCTGGGTACAATGTATTCCTATCTAGAATGTTTCTTACAGCCTTACAATTATTTTGGTTGTAGCCTAGGGTGGTTAGGAAAAATGTTTTGCATACTGGAATTTTGTCAACATTTTGATGTGCCAAAAAATATGATATGGTTTTAGATCGTATGTAATGATACCTTCTTTGTCATAATTTTCTCTGTTCTTCGGGCTATCCGGTTTTCATTGACTAGTATGACACAAATGAAGTATTTCTGTTCCATTTAAAGTGAAGTTTACCGCCCTACTCTTCAATGCCGACACTTGGGGTGAGGTCTTTTCAAACGCTCAGTTGGGCTTCAATACTGTATCAGAGTGGTTACGAAAAAACAAATTAACACTAAATGCTGACAAAACTAATTACATATCATTCACACTAAAATCTAATTATAACACTCCCACATCAGTAACACCTTATGCAATCACAGCACACACTTGTCCATCACCACATGAAAAAAATGCATGTAATTGTCCATGTCTAAGGAGCACCCATGTTGTTAAATACCTGGGGATACTAATAGATAACACCCTTAGATTTCGGGAACACATTGATGCACTTAACACTAGGTTGCGCAAGCTTATATACATCTTTAAAACTCTGAGGTTAGTGGCAGATGCGAAGTTAAAAAGATCAGTATACTTTGCTCTCGCTCAGTCTTTGTTAACCTACTGTATCAATGTGTGGGGTGGAGCTCCGAAGTCTACACTCCTTGTCTTGGAGAGAGCGCAAAGAGCCATACTGAAGGTGTCCTTGTTTTTACCGTATCGTTACTCCACTGAGCTCCTATATAAAGAAGCGAAGGTTCTGACAGTACGCCAACTTTTCATTAAAAGCGTAATACTTAAACAAACATACCACCCTTCAGCTTCACAAGGTAAGAGACGATATAGCCCCGTAGATCGCCCTGAAATTCGCATTTCAACCCAATTTTCCAAGCGTTTCTTCTGCCATCTGGGTGGGTTTCTTTATAATAAAATTAATGCGATGCTACCGATAGTCAACCTTAATAAGACCATGTGTAAAATGAAAATAACTTCCTTCCTACAAGAAATAAATTATGACGACACCGAAAAGCTACTTGTAACCTTAGTGTAATAATATAAATGTAATAAACATACACGAACACACACTCACTGACACGCACACACACACACCTCCACACACTCATACACAACACACACCCACTTATGTGCCATACACATACATACATAAACACAATCATACTAACTTTAATTTTTAAACAATTATTATGTTCTGGCTCACCGACTTTGTACAATATCAAATGTTATTTACGTGATTGATTGAATTCTATGTAAAAGGCGGAGTCCTGGTGTCCTGAAACACAGGCTTGCAGCTTAGCTCAGGCACCAGTCTCCCACAATGTTAAAGTTGATATCATAACATTTTATAAATGATGTATTGTTTAATATTGTGGTGAGAAATAAACATATTTATTATTATTATTATACATGACATTTTTCGAAAATTGTTATTCACGACTTTGCGATACTCTTCTGAAAAGCGTGCTGAACACTTTTTTTTGCAGACATCCTCGCGGCATCCAGGTTTTACAAAATATTTGATTTTTATTTTTTCCTCCGTCTTCAGTCTCTTTCGATCCTTTATGCTAGTATGCGGTATATTGTTTGCGCTTTCTAATAGTTCCTTTCTTAGTCAGTTGAACAGTTTCTTCATCTGATTCTTCCGATGATTCTAAAATTGTTCTTCCTGAAACTGGCTGCGAACATGTTATAAAGTCTTCTGAGTCAGAACCATCACTATCGCTGCTTTTCCCCGTACTTTTGGTCATTCGTAATTTTTATCCAATAATGAGTCATCAGAATCAAAATCGGACCCTGTATCTAACACAGATTGCGGCACCACAACATGCTCCGAGCTTGATGCTTGCACCGAGTGTTGAACACCACTTTTTGACGGCGCGGGAGACCACTCGCCTATAGAATTATCGTTGCGTAAAGCTAACTAATCTTGCGCTTCGTGATTCCATATTTCTGAAAAAAGATTTAAGTTTATTTTGTAGTATTGTTTTGTTTTTGATAAAAATTACCTGGTAGTATAAATCCAGTAAAAATTATTGCGCGTTTCGTATTCTAACTAAACTATTTACGATTTGTGTACCTTCTAAAAAAGTCGTCATATTTTTTAAACTATATCGCAAATTCGCAATTAATCACTCAAAAATTTCGCCAAAAAATACTAAAAATCATATATTAATGTATCACAAAAGAAGTTTCATACAGGGTGTTATTAACAGCCCTCCACATAAACACAGGATTGATTCAGCTCCTTATTCTGAATCATATCCCACTGGAAAATTTCTCAGGAAAAAAAAAAAAATTATGCCGTTTTTTCTGCTGATATTCCTTTATTTCAATGTAAAATTACGTTCTCTGTATGCAACACTCCATTTATGTAAATAAAACAGCTGAAAACAGCCTCGCTCAAGCTCGCTGCGCTGCCGTCCGCTACGTGCGTTTTGCCACGGTAACGATACGTTGCGTGTGAGGTAATAAAACAAATCTGGTTTTTTGGATTCCCTTAATGTTCCTGAAAGAATTACATGTACCGGTCATCTTAATATGATGTACTGGAGCCACCCTATCAGTTTGCGGAGGGCTGTCAATAACACCCTGTATAATAAAAGCATGAAAATGTAACAAAAACTTAATCTTACCAGCGCAGCACAGGCAAGCGTGGACTCGCCGAGACACGTCAGGCACAACTGGCGGGATTCGCTTCGTACCTCGATGGTATCCCACTTCTGACACCAATTTGTTACAAAGCCCCCGACACCGTTTGTGTTTAAAAAAAAAAAAAACAATAATTCTACTGGAACCACTTTAATTCACCACCGTACAAAAACACAGACACACAAGTTCTTAGTACTTATATTTTGGCAATGTCCCTCTTAATTGCTCCCTTAACTTGGGCACACTAGATTACGCGACGGCGTCCAGAATCTAACCAACTAAATTATACATATTATTTCTATGCACTGGGTAAACATTCAACATCGCTACTTTAGTAAAGGAAAAGTACACTGTTTATAAGTAAAAGCTGACTTAGGTTTTACTACCTTGTGATAAGGGTTATAACAGTTCGTTGGAGAACCAAATCGCGGTGCGGTGATATCATTCTATTCCTACTCTTGTTCGATTAAAATTGCACATTTTTTTGAAGCCCCTACCTAAGAAAATCCTCAATAAATTTCTGTCCGTAAAAATCCCCCTTTTAACACTTCTTCCCCCTAAATGTTGACTGCCGGCTGACTCCTCGCACCCTTCGTTCACTGCCAAATCGCCGCGCGCCAAAACGGCGGTGTCATGAGGAACAGGGTGGGAATTATGTGGAACAGGGTGTAAAGTTCACTCAACCTTCATAGAAAAGAAGACCAGACGAGTGTTGTGTCTGGCGGGCAACTGCCCAATGAATCATGCCGCCAGCACGCGGCGATGTTGAGTGGAGCGGTCTCAACAATTATAAAGAAAAATATAGAAGAAAATGTCACATGGCAGACCATCTGGCATCTTCTTCTGTGCTCATCATTCTCTGATTTTAGAAATAATAATTCTCTGGCTCTGGCCAGAGCAGACAACACGGCTATTGTAAAGGCAAAAAGCGAAATGACTTCTTCTATAATCATATCATCTATGATTATAGAAGTCATGCCACAATATGAGGTAATCACAACTGAAAGTCCATCAAATCAGCAGTCACGCGCGCGTAGCTATACGCGTCGCTTGCTTTTTGCTACGATCGGTTTTCGCGCCGAGCGAAATGTCCGCCACAGTAAAGTGTCCTGAGTGACAAACTGCTATATTACGTGCATAATAAGCTGTCGATGAGTGTTGACGATACCTTAATTCGCATGTTTTTCGGCCTTTAGCAGGGGAGCTGGTTCCTAGTTGTCTCAAAATTTTAATAAACGTTTTTAATTGAGAGAATTGAAATAAAACTACCAATTTTTATTCATTAATCTTATATTTGGTATTTCAGCCTTCATTAATCGCTCTTAAATCTTAAAAAAAAAATAACTAATTTGTACGATTATTTAGAAAATCAAAAAATTACGTCGAGTGTGACAAATTACCCCCGACATGGGGTAGGTTGTCACAGGTGAAGGTCCGCGTTGTCACACATCACTGTTGAAATCACTGTCATCGTCGGAGGCACAATTTGGGCAGCAATAAAACAAATCCTTGTTACCACATTCTTCATTGGGCTTGCTGCTTGACCATGTTTCAAAACATATCAAACATGACGTATCATCCAAATCGTCATCTTTTTCGCTACTCACTTGTTTTTGCTCCTTATTTTTCTTCTTCGTAGGTACCTTTGCCTTCGTTTTTCTCATGTTTTGTTGCTCTGCTAACGCATTCTTAACCGGGGTTTCAGTTAAAATTGCCGTAGTCCTTTTTCTCAGATTGGAAGTCTTTTTCGTAGCTGGACCTTTCGGAAATGGTCGTAAAATTTCAGGCGTTGGTAAATTTAATGCTGGAGAAGGAGCTGCACTGGTTCCAGGAGTTGGGGAGGGTGTTCTACAAGAAGCTGGGGTGTGTTCCGCGTTTGGAGCAACACAATCTTCACTTTGTATAGCCTGATCGATTTCCTGATCAGCTTCAGGTCTATCGGTTACTGTATTCTCCAAGCAAGGAGGGTCTATTGTTATCAATAAAAACGTCTTGGTACTCTTTCTACATTACAGAAATGGTAAGCACCATCGGTATTTCGTTTCCATCCTCGTGCAAGCGATTCTACGGAATCGCTTGAAAGAGTTGACATGAATGCGATGATAGGTATACTTCCACTTCCTTTACGTTCCTTTCAGCATCCTGCATCATAAATTCTGCGAAGGCAGGTAAGTAACCGTCGAAGACCCTTTTTGCTTTCTTAGCAGGTGACAGCTCAAGGGCTTATAACTTGAGGAACTCTCAGGTAGGGCGGCAGCACTGGAGGATGCAATAGCCATTGAGGGCACCTCGGGAAGATCTGCAGTTGAGGGTGCAATAGCCGTTGAAGGCACCTCGGGAATATCGGAATCCAAACCAAGACTGATCAAGTTTCCACTAGCATGGTCGAAGGTCACGAAGTCTTCCTCAATTTACCTGGGAGTTCCTAGATGCCCCGCCGACCTACGAATTATGGTCGGCGGGGCATCTAGGAACTCCCAGGTAAATTGAGGAAGGTTAAGTACCATTTTTGCATCCTGCATAAACCCGACTCCCAATACAGTTCGATTGTCTCGTGAATTCGGCAGAACAATGAAGCTTGTCGGTATTATGCGGTCTTCTAACTTTACAGGAACTGTTATCTTCTTTACCCGTTGAGTTTTCCCTATGCCGTTTGCCAAAGTGACCCTTGCTGTTTCTTCGTGAAACTTATGTCCTTTGCTGATCAATTGTTTGAATAACTGGTACGATGCGATGCTGGTTTTTGCACACGTAATGATATATATTGTCCCTTTGATGCCGTCTATCTCGATAAACACTATAGGCCTGTTTCTTACATCCGATTTAACATTAACTGGGCAAAAGCATTAAGTTCGTCGATTGTATCGAACGTGGCTTATTTTGGCAGCATGTTGGGCAATTACTGCGAACTACGCCAGGTGTACCACAGACGTAACAAGACACTGGGTGCGGACGGAGCTGGATCCTGCGTTTTTTTGGTTGGAGCTACTAGTTTAGGTGGGATCTCAGGTACCTTTTTGGATCCAGTTGCTTCTAATTCCTGCTGCTTCTTTTTCAGCTTCCTATACTGTTCGGTAGGATGGCCTGGGAAATGACAGAACCCGCACTTCACCTTTACTTTTGAGTTCGGTTTTGGCTTATCATCTTTGCGTTCGTCACCGTCCTTCAACCTGTATGCATGCAGGCTGTAGCATGCACTTGGACACTAAAATTTGGATCTGAGCGTGAGTGAATAGTCATCGTGACTGTAAACTTGGAAGCAAAGGAACTTCTCTCACCGCCTATTCCCGATATAACCGACTTGGTCGGCTTCTTCTTTAGTCCGAGTAGCTGCACTGCTGATTCTGCTATGAATGATGCCTGAGATCCCTGATCCAATAGCACTCTCAGCAGTTGTGTAGAGCCACTTCTTGTCTGTGCTTCGGCAAGAGCAGTAACCAACAAAACTTGAGTAGGTACTGACCCCTTAGAAAAATGTGAAACTTTATTTGAACTTGATGGTTCGCTTGCTGACAACGCTGCCTGAACATTAGACACCGCTGACTTAACTTCAGCTGCTGTATTAGAGCTTTCATTAACTACTGTGGAGTTTGAGACCGAGTTTGGATGTAGTAATGAGTGATGCCTACGCTTACATATGTGACACGGCGCAGTATGTCGACAAAACTTAATGGAGTGATTCGCGTTTAAACAATTATAACACAAGCGCCTTGTGCAAAGCTATGACGAGATTCGTAACTCTCTTGAGCAAACTTCTTACAATTAGCAATTTTATGGGTTTCTTTGCAGAATGGACAAGTTGTTGGAACGGCCTTATTGTCGGTACTAACTATATGGTGAGCCTTTGGTTTAGGTCTACTTGACTTAGTATCTAAAAATTCGAGCGCACGAAACCTGGCTTCCAAAAAATCTCTGAACTCCGAGAGCACGGGTAATTCATCTTTGGAGCTAATTTTAGTCTCCCATTGCTTTCGTGATTCAGAATCAAGTTTGGAACTAATTATGAAAATGATTATGATGTCCCACGTGCTAACATCAACTCCGAGATTTTTCAGACCATTAAGACATTCCATTGTGGTATCCAGTAAACCCTTAAGGCTATTTGAGCATTCATTTACATTAGTCTGACTCAATAAGCGCTTTAATAAACAATTTGATAGAAATAGTTTATTGTTGTATCTACTATTTAGCAATGACCAACATTCTCTGTAATTATCTGAAGTAACTGCAATATGTCTGACAAGTTGATCTGCTTCTCCTGGCAATAAACCCTTTAAATAATGCAATTTTTGCACGTCTTCTAACCTGTCATTATTATGTATCAAAGATGCAAATAAATCTTTGAACGTTGTCCACTCTGCATAGTTGCCCGAAAAATTTGGAATGTTAATCTTTGGTAATCTTACACTATTTGATATTGTGTGGTCGACATTTGTCCTTGTGCTTCGATCTGAATCATAATCGCTATGTTTATTTAAAAGTTCCTTTAACTGCGTTTTGTGGAAAATGTAAGTTTCTTCAGTGGTATCATAAACCTCATTTATAAAATAATTATCAGATTCTTGCTGAGCGTCTGTAGCATTCTGTATTATGTTTTTATGAGTTGACGAGAATTCTTTCCACAAAACTTCAAGTGCTTCTAATCTAGTCTCAACGTACGTATTAGTTACTCTGTCTTTAGGTGATTTTTTAAAGTTAATCTGAGCCTTTTCAATAAGAAGCTTTGTATTCTTTTGCCATTTGTACATAGCCTCCATTTTTTATAAGCCGTAAGAAGTTACTAATGGGACAAAACGACCAAAGACGAAATGTTAACCACATTCATAAAATATTCACTGCGTTTTGAATGTAATATCTTAAATTCACTACTTCAATTTGTGCAATATTGCGCAACAATGACAGATTACCCAAAATATATAACCAACACTTTGTTAAAATAGACATATTTACGTTAGCTCATAATTTATTTAAAAAAGAATTAGTTAATGCACTTAAAACCTATTAATTAAGTATCATTATTAAAATAAGCCCTACCTTTCTTCCGTACTTACATACAGAAGTAAATTAATACTTATAGTAATATGTGGAGACGTTGTTAATTGTACGTTAACCCACTTTATTGTATACTTAGATGTTAGACAAAATGTACAATTGTTTGTTTTCCCTAATAAAATAAAATAAAAAAAATAACAATGCACAAATTGGTACATAATTATGGTATCACAAGAACAAGTGGGTATACTTTTATAACATATGAATAAAGTCCAAATAAATCTACTAAAGTCCAATAAAACCTTTTCAGACGAAATTTTCTATCTTCAGAAAACCGGACTTGCAAATATTATGTAATATTAATGTACTCACGATTTTGCCTGCAACAAACCGCACTTCACTAGCACTGAATCCGTATTCACTCCACTGCGTCACCCAGGTGTTGAAACTCAGGCGTTCAGGCGTGGAACTCAACCGTTCCCGCTCTGCGCCTTAATCAGCTGGTGATGATGATGTCCAGTCCGCCCTGCTCCACCCTAAGAGCTGGTTCACATTAGGTCGGACCGACAGTTTGCCGTTCACCGACTGCCGGGTGTTTCTGTTCACACTAGACGCCGCCGACCCGACCTAATGTGAATAGAACTGTCGGTACGGTCGTTTTACTGCCCGGCCTGGACACATGGTTTTGACTATGGACGTGCATGGGGTTGTAGGCTTCATTTTACAAATTTGGCCAATCATTAAGGCAGTTATTCGCTTTCTGCGTTCCGCAATCCATCTATCGGAGTTCGATTGGTCAACAGTGTCTCTTTCTAAGGATAATATTTCAGAAGGTGTCTTCTGTAGGGAGTCAAGGAATTCTTTTTTTTTGCTGTAAATACGTCCATCGGCAAATCAGGCTCACTTCTTACGTTGCCGTAATGCTGATCTGCCGGCTTTGAACGCTTTCCTCGCTTTATCCCTCACAGTACATCTTAAACTCTCCGTTTCCTTTTATTTTGAATTAGTTTTTGCTTTTTTGCCACAAATGTTTGAGTATATGTATTTTTAATGTTGTCGGCACACATTATCTTTTTCTGAATCTCTTGTACTAGCTTGTAGTCTTTGGTGTTGTACTCGGAAACTGCTGCGAAGCATCTTTTTTCATAAGTGCCTCGAAGGGAAAAGTTCACTCGCTTCCCGGCAAGGAACTTTGCTATGATTGAGTTGAAATGTTCTGCAGGGTTATTCGTTTCTTTTAGGAGGAGACTTTCTGCATTCTGTGTCAACCATCCCAGATTCTCATATATGTCAGTCCATATGCCACACACTTTCAGTTGAGGGACCAAATTCATCTCCATTGTGTTTTCATTTTTGCAAAAATAGTTCTTGCACGAATTGTGAAGACCAAAAACGTGACATGGACCGTTTAGTAGGTCCTCCTTCAAGCTTTTTATTTTGTCTTGTAGTGGTAAGTCCAGCTTTGCAGAGTGCTCTATAGCTCCAGCGACTGCACAGCTGCTGACAGCGACTTTATGTAGGCCTCGAATACGGTCACTCAGTGCTTTGCGTAGTGTGACAGGTACTATCACGGACACTTCCGCCTGATCACCACTAAGTTCATTTTTGCTTGCACTCAAAACATAGAAGCGCTCTCTAGCCCCGCCCCGTTGACCTTGAATAGACGAATGAAAGATAAGACGGGCCGACTGCACTGTCGACGCGGTGACGCACGCGCCGTTCGAGATTTATTTTTATTTTCAAACTACTGCTATTATCTATTTATTATATTATGGACTAGCTTCTGCCCGCGACTTCGTCCGCGTAGATTTCGGATTTGTGACAGGATTGCGTATCTCAAAAGGAAATCAAAATAACCCATAAAAACACAAAATATTTTTTTTTAAAGTAAATAGAAGAAGATGTATTTTTTAAACTTTGCGAAAAATGAAATCAAAATAACCCATAAAGATACATAATATTTTTTTTTTAAATAAATAGAAGTAAGAAGATGATTTTTTTAAACTTTGCGAAAATTATGAAAACTTTATAATACTATACAGATCATGGATGTGATGTAAATAGTTATATTATGACTTGATTTTGTAAACTTATTCCTGCACGTGCACGGCCTTGGTGACGCCCACTTCACAACGGGCCGTGCAGCAGAAATCGTAATATTTTAATTTCGCCATAACTTCAAAAGCAAACGACCAATTTTAATCATTTAACGACCAAATATTATCTACATAAACTGTACTTACTGATGAAATAATTTATTTTGATAAGGATGAATAGCATGAGTAAAATAAACGCGTATAAATGTAGTCCAAAAAAATTCAAGATTTTTAAATAAAAAAATGGTTGTTGTGCCTCACTCGACATAGATAGGTATAGTGTGTCGCGGACTTTTTTGTAGATATTTATAAGATCTACAATTAATTTGAACATTTTATGGTTCTATCTTTTATAGTTTAGGCAGCGTACGCAAAATAAGTAACTTTTCTGGTTGATTTTTTACACCTTGTGTCCGAAAATCCCAAATATCTTACGGAACCCTATTTTTTTCCAAAATAAAATTTAGTCTATGTTACTCATAGATAATGTAGCTTTCGAATAGTGAAAGAATTTTTTAAATCGGTTAAGTAGTTTTTGAGCCTATTCATTACAAACAAACAAAGTTTTCCTCTTTATAATATTAGTATAGATAGATCTGGGATTCGTTATTCGTTAATTCGTTGAGTTAATAATACATTTTGTCTTTATTTTTCTAATTAGAAATTTGATTTGATAAATCCTATTATCGGTTAGGCATTAATTAAAAAGTAAAACACAATTTTGAAGTTTTATCAGTTTTATTTATTTATTAACTGAACTGAACAAAGATATTCATAAAATATTGGACATAGTAAGTAGGTAAAACACACAATTAACAATATTCAAATTTTCTTAGGCTTTTTGCAATTTTCAGTTCAGTATAAGGTTGTATGGTAATAAAAAAATTCAAGACATGCCCTTCAGAACATATAATTGAACGCGTTAGAACGCGGGTTTTTTAAATTTAGAACTAGGAAGTTGGTGTGGCCTAGCCTTCATTTCATAAGCCGTTGGCGATTAAGTCGCTAAAAACTTAACGAGAAAAACAATGTCCTGTATAAAAATAAATTCCGGGAGCTCTGCTCTCGGATAAACTGTGAGCACAGTTGGCACCATTACGTTTTGTAATAGTTCGCAGTAAGTTTCGCCATTTACTCGCCCTGGGAAATGGACAAGCTCTCCGGGACCATCAGCACTCATCCAGCCCCACATATTAGCGCATATCCTTCCAGAATCATGATTAGGAATCACGTTTCTAGGTAGGCATGTTTGAGTAATGCGAGTGATGCATCACGCGTAATATCACCCGAGCGCGTACTGTAACATCACACATTACTCACTAAAATAAGCATCACACCATCACACTAAACATTACGCGCGCGGTAGCAGCGCAGTAGCTCGTGACATGACTCGCAGACTCGCTCGAAGCTCGAGCCCTCCCGAACGCATCGCATCGGCAATGTTCGGTTTATATCGGAAGTCCGGAACTAGGCGCGTGCGATTTCGTATTTCGCCCGGTCAGGTGACTTATTATGTTATTTAGAACTCTATTTTTATTATAAAAGGGTTTATATTTCCTTGACACCATGTCTTATTACACTAGAACATTGCATTACATTAGAACGCGCGATGGTGTGCTATCGCATGGCGCGACATCCTATCATCACGCGTGATGTTTGAAGTGATGGTGTAATGTAATATTACTCGGCACGAAATGTAATGACATATCACATCACTTCCTGGTGCACTGTTTTGCACATGTCTATTTCTAGGTTCGTAGCGTGTATTCATCACGCGCCACAAGTGTCGACGACAATATTGGCTCGACGTAAAACATTTCTCATCTGAGAATATAGCGCTTGTGAAATAGTGTCTACCATACGTTGGAGGTTATCAGATATGGACGTGGTGCCCGCGGCCTATCCTCTAAGACACCCTCTTCTTCATGGCGTCTGATCCACAGCCGGACAGTGTTTCTCTACAAGGAATAAATAGTCTAATAACAAGTGGCTTCATTAAAAAAAAAACTGACTTGTTTCAAAAAACCCGACCGCAACAAACGACGAAATAGTTCTAAACAAATCAGTTTTCAGGTTTCGTCCATACTAAACCCTAGTCCCAACTTTCTCGGTCCGTATATATCTACCTCCATGTATAGCTAGAAGGCGTAAAAGTACTGATGGTAAGAAAAGTGCTTGTATGGTTTGTATTTATTTTTATTCAGTCATCAATTCATCATTCAGTTGTAAATCTGCACCATTTTTATAAATAAACGTTATTATTATGATCTCCTTTATTTCATTTAAATACTTACAAAATACATTTTTAAATATTTTTATAAACAAAAGGATAAAAAAACATTTAAAAATATAAAAAGTAGTAGCCCACCGGTATCGGGAACAGGGTCCAAGCTACCGGCGGTCAGGGCTCCAGAGAGAGGAACCTCCTGACGATGCGAGCCATGTCCAGAAGTACCGCTTTCTGAATCAAGTCCTTGATCCAGCTGCCCAACGAGAGCCTCCTCAGGTGTTGGTCGAGGCTCTTGGCTATTAAGCCATTGGCTGTCACAACTATCGGAACAATGATCGCTGAGTCCACATCCCACATGTCGACAACCTCGCGAGCCAAGTCAAGATACTTGATTTGTTTATCTTTCTCGGCTTTCACGAGGTTATTATTATTATATCACAAATCACAGTCTGTATATAAATTAATTTAAACTCTCGTCTGACATGTTGCTGACACACATGTTACTGATACATAAAATGACTTGTTATCAGTTGCACTGGGGCATCATTGTAATGTCAAACAAAGAGATGCTTCTTATCTTATCTTATAAGTGATGAGAGAAAGACCTCTATGTAATTACCGAAACCCGCTAGGTATAACAAAAGTATCAAAGGATGCCACCGACTTTTGCCCACTGCGGTTATTGAATTTTATGACTCTTTTGTTCGGCTTAGGCGTATTGTAAAATTTCTAGAAATGAATTATTTAATAATTAGTCACTACCTACTTATTTGCACGGAATTTTAAGTAGGTTATTATTAACCAACAAAATACTTTTTACACAACAATGGCAAGCATTTTTTTAATTAAAACCAACTATTTTTATTTATTTATTCATATAAAAATTCGCATTGTGTTTGAATTATGCACATTAATTAATTTATAACAGCTAAAAATATAAATTATGAATTTCAAATAGTAAATTTCACTGCAAATAATTATAATCAATAACATTGAAACAAATAGTGCGTGTCTGAGCGAGAAAGTATTCCGAGTTCGCCCGTCACAACAAAGCAGTAATACATACCACTCTCATAAAGGTATAAGTAATTGCTTTACCAAGTATATAGTGACAAGTATAACCAAGATGTAAAATCTAAATATTTGCACGGCAGAAATGCCGAATATAGTAAAACCGATCTTATGTTAGCTACCTATATTCTTGCAAATAAATCAGTCATTCATTCAAGTTTAAAAACTCTGAATATTTTTTCTGCTTGTTCCTCGTTTAATTATTTAAATTATTTTAATTATTGTCATGGTAAATTGTGTGGTTTTAAAATACCTTAATTTATAAATAAAACTTTATTAACGATGCACAGTGCAAAGTTTATCATGCAAATGTTATCTTGTGTAAGTAATTGAATACTTTCTAGTTTGTTTTACATCAATAAAAGTATTAGATAAATAAATAATAATATAATATATTTATTCAAAAAATTATAAGGCATAAAAACCAGTACAGTTTTGCTTAAATTTAACAAACAAGCAAAAAAATAAAATTAAAAAAGAAAAAAAAAAATAAAAAAAAAAGAAAAAAAAAATATTATTATGTTTTTTTTATTATTATTATTATTTTTTTGGTTTGTTTGTTAAATTTAAGCAAAACTGTGCCAATTTTTATGCCTTATAATTTTTTGAATAAATATACTATATTATTATTTATTTATCTACTACTTTTATTGATGTAAAACAAACTAGAAAGTATTCAATTACTTACACAAGATAACATTTTCATGATAAACTTTGCACTGCGCATCTTTAATAAAGTTTTATTTATAAATTAAGGTATTTTAAAACCACACAATTTCCCATGAAAATAATTAAAATAATTTACTCAAGTAATCAAACTCAATGGTCAATATTCAAAAGGTCCGGTAAGCGCGCCCATGTCAAATAGTTCGTCCGTAAAATTAAAAAAAGGAGTACACGTGATACGTCACTAAGCTGCGCAGTGCAGGTTGCAACTAATTGCGTTATCGCTTTCCTAATAGGCCAAAACTTTTAGGGGGCGTGGTTTGGCGCCGCCGCAGGATTTAGGCAAAAAAATTTTTAAGTGAGCAGGCGGAAAAGACCGCGATAGTACAGGTCCGTTCTTATTTTCGGTCTTTTTCACAATTTTCCGCAATTTATTTGAATAATTCCTCATCAAGTGATTGGAACATTCTATTTTTCTTATATATACATTTGGTCCATAAGGCATTGTATCCCTCAAAGCATTACACACGCTGTTATCACCATCGCCAATCAATTTGGAATACTTGAGTCCATGCATACTAACACTAACTTTGAATCCCTCTACGATTGCATCAGTTTCCATTTCAGTTGAAGGGCCAAACCAGTTTTTATAACATTTGTGTGCAGGAACTTCAGTTTTCCGCTTTGCAGCTACAGCACAAATGCAACAATAAGAGTTCCTGACCCCAATAAATAATATTTTCCGAGTCCTAAACCCTATAATGCAACCAACTCCCGACAATGAATTGAAATTTGTCCCATAACTTCGTTTCCCCCGAGATCCATCTGTTATTACGGTTATATATGGTATTCCGTCTTTGTCGATATCACCATGATCTATCGCCAATTGTTTTTCTTCTTTGCCTGCTTCAAGCATGTGTTGGAGAGCGACATCTTTGTGCATATCACCTAACTTACTACATATTTTGATATAATAACGCTCAGACATACATATTTGGCATATTTACACTAGCGCATATTTCGTCTAATTGGGCGTATCCATTCAAAGTTTGGAAAATGCCTTCTACAACACTGGCATTTATATAATCTTTTTCGTCGGGTTCTTGGGAAAGTATTATTTTTTTTATCTTGCACATTTTACATTCAAAATGAAAGCTCGACATGAACCCTACCCTTTTTTCCTTTACTAAATTCACTTGCTTACCATAATTGGTATTGGTACCTATTTTTCAAAGTTATTAAGCTTTTTTGATAGGCATTGGCATCTCCGAATAACAAAGGAGAATGTTTTTTTTAATATGGGCCCTGGTCCAAAAAAAAATCAGCGGTCTTGAACCCATTGTTGATCGACTCATTCATTTTAAGTTCCTATGTGGGCAAAGACGCAACAAAATCGAACCTGAAGTTTACGAGTTACACTTAATTTTTTTTATATATAAAATTAGTATGCACTAATCGTAGTCATGCGACTGCGATCATACCTGATGGTAAGCAGTGATGCAATCGTTGATGGTCAAGCGCACTATATTAAGAACCTATTTATTTAAAACTCCTACAAGACAGCTGGGCTTATTTTAGTTCTAGTAGTATATAGGTTTGCGATCGATGATTAGTATTCATCATCTGGTGTATTTATTTCCATGTATCTTCATTTTATATATTTAGTAAATGAAAAACGTTTGTTCTTAAAAACATTTATTAACAAAAACAATACATCGCTTTTCGGAAAAAGGTATTAACTATAAATCATTCTCATTAATAATGATACTGTCTAGGAATTGTGCTGGATTGTGAATATCGTTAAAACGCCCCCACGCCAAGAACCACACAATTGACATTACGTGGGAGCATGTGCCTACAGTGCGCAAACCACTTTTACATGAGCAGTAATAATTACTTAAAGCTTCCAACCCGTTATGGTCTGAGTTTACGAGTATATATGTATAATAAGTCCGCGTACGAGTGTGTCTTGATTGTATTTTACCTCTTAATAGCCAGAAGTTAGTACCAGCGATATTATAATTATTCAAATCAACATTGTCTCCATATAGTTGTATGGTATAAACACCATTACGGACATGTTCACTGTAATAACTCCTGGCTAGTTTTATCTGGTAATTTCCTAGCGCAAACATGACAAGTTCTTGCTCAGACAATCGTGGAAAATCTTCTAATTCTGGTGATTCAGCAGACATATTTTGAAACTGCACTCTTCGGCTGCTGAGGTTGTGGTCATTCACATAACGCGCAAGACTATTTTCATGATTCATTCTATTATGGATTCTTTCCATGAAAGCAGGGGCGTTTACGTTATCAATGATTGGGTCGTGGAAGGCATCGGTAACGGCCGCAGCGTTTCTAAAATCTTCTTGCATGTGAGGCAAAGCTTTATTAAAGTATTCTTGTCAGAATATTTTGAAGTCTCTCTTAAAGCGGCCATTCACTACTTCCACGACCCATCGACAAATCGTGACCAATTGAGACTTATTAGCATCAGCAGTCTTCAGTTGGGTTTCTCCTTCTTTGTACCGACTTGGGCATATGTACATCATAGCCGCAAGCTTCAACATCAGGCACGGCATCTCTAAAACCTCTATCTAAAATAAGGACGTCTTCTTCTTGGAAAACCCAGTTCAACACGCCACCTTCATTGACTAAGCTTTTTAAAATAGTAGCATCGGATGTAATAGCGGAGTGGGGTCCAGTAACTTCAATTATATAACCATCGCAACACACAAGAAGAAATGGTTTTAACAGATTCACAAACTTGTGATGGCTATACGTCAATCTTTGGAACAAAAAGTTTGCACTTTTTTTAATGTAGACATAGGTGCCATCCAAAATTACTATGCATTTGCTGTTTTCTGCGTTTCCGAATAATGTCTGAGGTATAAAAAGGTTTCGACTAAGCACTTGTTCCCTTGTCATATGGTCCCAACCCAAATGTTGAGGTGTAAAATCTTCTGTCATACACATTCTTGCTATTTTCATCTCTTTTTCCAGAGTTGTTCTGCTGATATGAAACATATCTGCCAACCTGGTGTTTGGTTCACCGGTTCTCATTTTGACCAAATATATCGCCAAAGCGGTTTTAGGTCGCTTTAGGGCGGCCCCGGCCCGTTCCAGTTTGGGGGCCAAACGTCGGAAATGCTCGACGAAGTTCCATCGGCTGTCGAGGACGAGACCCAGGTACCTCATCGTGGTCTCGACGCCGATGTGAACCCCTCCTACCACTAGTTGGGATCCCGGAGGTGGCCCGTACCGAGGCCCATGAAAGGACATGGCCTCGGACTTGTGCCTCATCTGTCCACATTATCCGTTTTAAAAATGCTGGTGTACGTCGCATATTTTGACTTATCCAAAAGCAGAATACTGATCGTGCCGCATTGTCTGGCTCTCTTATATCCTGCACACGTCTTAAATGATATGGATGTAGTCCTTCTTTCTTTAAAATCTTCCAGACTGTCCATCGTGATATTCCTAAACGCGTTGAAATGGTGGCATGGAAGGAGCGACTATCGCAACCCAGCGCAGGGCACGCCACGATAGCGGCGGTAAGACCCCTCTTTGAGGAGTGGCTAGAGAGACGTCACGGCGTTCTCACCTACCGCCTGACGCAGGTCCTCTCCGGACACGGATGTTTCGGGAGGTTCCTGCACATCATCAGGCGGGAGGAGACGCCCGGGTGTCACCACTGTCAGGATCGCCCAGAGGACACGGTGGAGCATACAGTGGAGGTCTGCCCTGCTTGGGCAGAGCACCGCCGTGTCCTCGTAGAGGCGATTGGCAGCGGCGGCGACCTCTCGCGTCCGGCCCTGGTTCAAGCCATGGTCCGGGGCGAGAGGGAGTGGGAGGCAGTCACCTCCTTCTGCGAAGCAGTCATGCTAGCGAAGGAGGTGGCGGGGTGGGCGAGGGAACGCACTTTGCGCACCTCACGCCTCAGCCGCCGCGGGAGACGCTCCGGGCGTCGGGAGCCGCGTGACGACTCCCGGCCACCGTAGGCGCGGGCCTGCGGGCGGAGAGTAATGGGTAGCTCTCCGTCCGATCAGGACTAGGCCCGTGCCGGACGGCGTGTACGTGTTCCACGCGCGCCTCAAAGAGATGTCAGCAAAAGAGACGGGGCCCCATAGGGCCGAAGCCTGCCAGGGTAGCGGGACCATCCGAAAGGGTTTACCGCTGCCCTGGAACATAAAGGGCTAAGGAAGGAACACGGGTGGGTTTTAGTCAGTAAAAGTCCGACACTCCCTTCTGCTCCACCCAGAGCGGGAGGGGTCATTTGATGATTTCTACTCCTTCTATGTAGAGAAGTAATTTCGTCAAACAATCTGTTAAACTGATCGACATTTCGGCCAGTCAGAAAATAAACTTCATGAGGATCCATCTTTCAATATTTTCAAAATCTACTCTTCCCTCTTCAGGCATAGATTTTAAAACTTTCATCATGTCCATGATCTGAGCTTCGTTAAAATCATGACTGACATTTGGTGCTGATAACAAAATGTCAAAATCATTCAAAATCAAATGTTCTTCACAAACACGTGCAGCTGATGGAAAGTAGTAATTAAAATCACGCAACAAGCGGATTTTCATGCTTTTAGTGATTCGATGTCGAGTACCGCTTGTACATCCAAATACAACACAGGAGTTCGAAGTATTCGGGGGTCGACTAACTTGCGGTAGACGTATTAAGGAATTTCGATCTTGTTCCCCCCTATAAGCCCACCTTGATCATCAATAGGCTGCGCATCAGCGTGTTCGGGCTGATCTATAGGCTGTGCATCAGCGTGTTCGGGCTGATCTATAGGCTGTGCATCAGCGTGTTCGGGCTGATCTATAGGCTGTGAATCAGCGTGTTCGGGCTGATCTATAAGCCGTGCATCAGCGTGTTGGGGCTGATCTACAGGTTCCACAGGATTTACCGGTGGTTCCTGTTCTCTCTCACCCGAGGGACGACGCCTTGGGAGGTACGCTTCGCGTCGCCAACAGGACTGGCAAACAAACTCGGCGTTATTAAATTGAATCTGAAACAAAACGTAGGTTCTAGGTACTATTATTTTTATATAACATTATATAAGTAAATATATGAGTGCTTTTATTTTCTTACCGCCTCTCGGTAAACTTCGTGTTTCTAACGAATAATAGCGACAGCAATATAACTGATAATGATAAGAGATGTGAACGAGCTAGCAACAGACGGCCAAGAGGCATTAAAAAAATAGAAGCACTATACGCGCTTATCTTTTTGGATTTGAAATGTTTGTTTTGCATGTAAAAGCCAGAGTCTTGGCTATTTATGAATAATCCATTTTTTTTAAATAAAAACCGCTCCGCACATCCAGTAACTAATATAATTATTGCAATCAAAGACATTCAATATAGCTATACTATAGACGGGACATAGCGAACAAAATCTTTGCTCCGATACTTACTACTCCCGGGGTAGCAAGTCGCTTAGTCTAATGTGTCAACCGCACCTGTCAAGTCGCGTTTGAGTAGTAAGTATCGGAGCAAAGATTTTGTTCGCTATGTCCCGTCTATAGTATAGGACAGGTATATTGAATGTCTTTGATTGCAATACATATTATGAGCTACGAATATAAAGAAGCCAAGTATGTATAAAATTATTAATATTACTGCATATTATCGAAACGCACTTACTTGATAAGGAAGGGCACGTTCTGTTATATTTCTAGCTGCAATTGGATAATTTAAAAACAACTGCATAGTCAGTACTCTTCTTCTGAAGGATAGCACTGATCTTGAACACAACAGACACACTTGTCCAGCAGATGCACGAAACATCTTTAATCGACTAATCCAGATCAAAAGGCTTAAAATCAGGTCCAGGAGTATAATACAAGTGTCAATTGGTTCACAAAGTAATAACACAAAGATAATCGCACAGTACACAACTATAAGCGGAGAGCTGCAAAGAAGGACTGCACTGATAATATGCAAGCGAAGTGTATGTGAACTTATTGCTTTCTCGCTCACACAGGTGCTATCAACAAAGGAATAAGGCTCACTGGCCAGCATAAGTCACTCTGGCAAACTCGCGTGCTAACTACCTGCGATAATATAAGATTGCAGATGCCTGAAAAAAAAACGTAATATTTTTTTCTAAAGACTAATATTATTTGCTTATATCTAGATTTCTGCAGGACAGATTTTTTGGATTCGATACAAAAAAATATTGTATTTGAGATGATCTTTCAAACTAACCATGTAGCAGGCTTGGGGTCATACTTTTATTTTTTTAAATTATTTTTTGGACCAAAAAAAACATTCTCCTTTGCGCAAATATCACATTTTACAGAGAGAGGCAACTTTCTCGATATAAAACCGGCAATATATGTAAATACGCTTTCGGAGTAGTTGGGTAAGTTATTGTACATGCAGTGTATAAATTCTTCGAATAACTCACTATCATCCTCTGGCAATTCAACAAATGAATTCCTGTTTGTTCGTTTATGGCCGTGACTGGGTTTGTCTTACAAGAGCAGGTTAGAATGTTAATTTTCTCCAGAGGATCTCGTTTCCAACGCCCGCATCCCTAATTTCAGCTCTTATTAACAATTTTTTTAAAGAGACCCTAAATTGAACCGCATTGGGGTTATTATTAAAGCCGCCTCGAGCTCGAATGGCAGACAAAAACAACTCGTGGTGACCTTGTACAATGGCAGGTACTGTAAAAGTTTGGTACCATCAATCAAATATTTATATAGTTGAATAAGCCCTGCAAAGCCGGTTCTTCTTCTGGAGTCGACGAATTTCTGCCCAGATGGCAGCATCAGATTCTGAAGGTAGGCTATAAGCACCTTCGAATAAAGCTTCCACCAGACCAATATTTCCAGAAAATATATGTCCATTCTGAGTTATGGGTTCAAAACAAGGTAAAAATGAATACTAATTAAAATTGTAATATCTTAGGTTCTGAGAAAAAATAACACCAATGTCGTTGTTTGTTAATGTTTTTAATCTATATCTGTATAAATCATCATCATCAAGCTACACACACACACACTTGTACATGTATTGTACATATTTTCTTTTATTAATGTAGATCGTTGTCTAAAATAACGCCATTTAGGAACATTGGCGGTGCAGTAAATCTCTCGTGAATCGCATATGCTAAATACCATACAATAGATTTAATATGCGCACATGTACCCATGGTGCGCCGTCCTGACAAACACGTACAGTAATGTTGTACTGTGTCGTTTCTGCCTTCAATGTAGTTATTATTTATCAAAATGTAGCAATAATATATCCGTGCTCTGACGTGTCGGGACTGTATGCGCCCACGTAAAAGCCATGGATTTCAAGCCAAGTCTTCATGGATTCCATAATCTGGCAAGTCATCCAGTTGATTTTCTTTGTAGGTCTCTATAAGATATAAACCGTTTTGGAGATGTTCCCCGCAGTATGATCTAGCCAGTTTCAGTTGGTATGTACCCAAAGCCAGTACAATTATTTGATTTTCGGTAAGCCTTGGGAAGTTTTCAATGTTATTAGCTTCTAGTCTTTGAAAATCAGCTCTTCGGTTATTTAAACGGTTCCTTTCTGTTAAATAAATATGGTATTCTCAACATTTATTTATAATAGCAACATTGCTGTCTATGTCAAGTTTGACTGATTATGAACGTCTTGTCCTTTTTACTTCCTTTTTGAAAAAATGTCGGCAGATACGTGCCCTTGCTCTATCATTGTAATAATCTACTTTAATCTTTCTTTGTGATCAATCTAAATTAATCTCAGTAATCCTAAGTCATAATTGTATTTGTGTGCCATATTATATAAATATATAGTGCTACAAATCGAACCACCGTCGTATACTTTCGTCTTCCCTGTTATAACCCTATGCAGTACTCCGCTACAGGTTATGGGCCCAGTCCCCACGACGACCAGGATAAATCCTAGAAGTGGATTCAGAGAACGGTGGCATTAGATAATCGAAAAATAACTTCACTTTTGTGCACATGGCGACCATCAGTCGCCATGTGCACAAAAGTGAGGTTATTTTGGCGCCGTCTACGGTGGGCACCGCAGCTGCAATGGCGGGCGGATCGTCGGGATATGGCTTACTTGGTGGATTTGAAAAACTGGAGGGTGTCTCGAATTTCCAAACTTGGAAGTTTGCAATGAAGAATTATTTGGTGTTAGAAAACTTGTGGAGTTCGGTGACTGGGGAGGACACCGATCCACATAGATCACAACGTGCATTAGCACGGATATCACTATGCGTGAAACCGACACTGTTTCAACTATTGTACGGTATTGAAACTCCAAAAGAAGCTTGGAAGAAGCTTACTACTGTTTACGAAGACAAGGGCTTGTTCAGACGGGTGAGTCTACTTCGTCAGCTGCATTGGGTTGAATTTGCGACGTTCGCGAATATGACAGCGTACATTGATCATGTTTTTACGCTGGTGCAGCAGTTGGCCAACATCGGTAAACTAGTAGAAGATGCTGAGATTGCGGAAATACTTTTAAGCGGCCTACCTCAAGAATTTGATACGTTAGTATCGGCTTTGGAAACGGCATCGATCACAAGTGGACTATCTTCAGAACTTGTTCGTTCAAGGCTTCTTCAGGAAGTAGTAGTACCGGAAAAACAATACTACTGAGAATGGTACTGCGAGCGGCTCAAACACTACTGCGTTTGCAGCGAACAGTAAATACAAGAAAGCGATTGTATGTCACTTTTGTAAGAAACCGGGTCACACAAAGTCGGAAGTGTTTCAAGTTGAAGCGGCTAAGAAAGGAAGAACATTCTAAGGAGGAGCAGACTATGACAGCCTCAACTTTTTATGCGTCAACTAAAACAGACTTTATAGTAGATAGTGGCTCGACATCACACATGTGTAATTGTGAAAGTTTGTTAATTTGAGAAATAAATATTGTTTCGTTTTATTACTCTTTTTCCTATGGCTACGCAGTAATCCATTAAAAATTTTCTATGTTTCCCGTTTCTCATTATTTCCCCAATGTTATTACTGTTTATCTCTATCTCAATTTTGATTTCTGCTTCCAGTCGCTCCGCTCCGAAGGCAGGACATTCTGTCAAAATGTGTGGAACTGTTTCCAGCGCATCCGGGTCACAGATGCACGATGCCTTACGCTTAAAACGATGCAGGTATTCGGAGAACCCACCGTGCCCAGTCAGTATCTGTGTTATCACTCCGGTAGGCTTCACTTTGCTTACGATCCTGAAAGCATCTATTGCGTCCGGGAGGAAAATTTTCGTGACGCAGGCTGTTTCGCCGTTTTTGTATCTCCGGATTCATTCGTCGAGCGACCCCAACCGGATCTGCCGCTTGACGAATGAAACCGGGCAGCGGTCATAGTCCGGCCTCTTTTTAGACCGGAGTGCAGCTTCTTTCGCCAGGTGGTCCGCGCGTTCGTTGCCTTCTAGCCCTGCGTGCGCCTTTACCCAGAACAAGGACACATCTTTGCTCTGGGATAAAGCCGTGGCAACGTTCGCTCTCGCTTCCACGGCCAGGGCGTGGAGGGAACCTTGGTTTGTGACTGTCTGAAGTGCGGCCTTTGAGTCACTGTAGATGCCGAAGGTTTGAGGATTTCGCGCGTGGCTACGCATATGGCCAGAAGTTCAGCTTGGTAGACCGTGCAGTAGGACGGCAAGCTAAGTTTGACGGACTTGATCTCGGCATCGCTGTCCCAAAATGACAGTGCTGCTCCGACCTTGCCCGCAATCTTGCTGCCGTCTGTGAATACCCTGTCTGCTTGGGTATTGTGGGTGTCCACAAGCGTCCGGTCCTCCAGGCACACGAACTCCATGGCCATGTTTCGCCGGGTGCAGTCTCCGCAAATGCCACCACCCGCTCTAACTCCCTGCCCGCAAGTGCCGGCTGTGGTATCCCTTTCTTCGCCTCATACAGAGCGGCTGCTTCCTGTATTCGGAGGTCGAGTGGGAGTATCCCAGCCAGCACCAGAGATGCGTTCAGCGAAACGGTGCGGTAGGATTTGCAGAGCTTCTGCGCGAACCCTCCTTGGACCGTGTTGAGGCTTTATTGCACTCGGATTTTCTTAGCGGTCGGTGCCCAGGCGTTTGCCGCGTACAAAATCACAGGCTCCACTGCTGCCGTGTAGATTGTGTGGATGATCTCCGGGTGAAGGCCCCAGCTCACTTTTGCCGCACGTGTCTCCGGACTGGTGCAGCGCATCGAATACGACGCCGATCCGGGTGTTCACCTCCGACATCAGCTCAGCGAGCTCTTTGGACCACCACGGTATAGTAATTTGTGTGTTGTTTTTAATTTTGTCTAAAGTATCTTCACAAGATTCTGTAATTTTGAAAATATATTTATTTATGTATTGTTGAAGATCTGTTTTGCTTTCTATTTTGCCAATTTCTATTGAGTTTAAATTTAATTCCGCTTTTAATTAGGCCAATTTCGAATGAAATTGGCTCCAATTAGCCTTCATAGTGTGGTAGATTCTTGTGGTCCTATTAACGTTAATTCCTTTCGATTTTTGAAGATTAATTTTAAATACTATACCGTTGTGGTCCGAGCTCGTGAGGCCTTCCTCGACTCGCCAGTCCTCCACCCAAGTCCAGCAGCTCCGTTGAGCAGGCTGTGACATCAACTGCTGTACACGGTGTTACCCAAAGAGTACTTTTTTATATATGGAAATAGAGAGCCATCTGGCGAGATTTGGACGATAACAGATTAAAAAAGCGCCCTCTGCGATTAAAATACTAAACTACATCCGTATCAGTAATTTGTTCGTGCGACCTCCATTCCTAATGGTCTGATTGTTTTTATCTAAATATTCTTGTAACAGATTTAATAAAATTATACCGATCTAGGTATTCAAAATCTGTTACAAAATATTTAGATATTATTTGGATTACTTAATCTAAATAATTGGGAAATAAAACACTAATGATGCTTTCATTTCTTTTTATAAGATTTATTATAATATATTTCAGCCATACTCTGAAGAACATTATTATTGTCTTTTTTTCTTTTTCCACATAAAACTTTATTTACATCCTTGCAATATGATCTAATAAAAAATCTCACTGTATAATTATACAAAAACTGTATAAGAAGATTTTTGTGTTCTTCACAAGTGGTGATACACTTTGTATCAATATTTAAATATAAAATAGTTTTTATATATTCTTTTAAATTTTTTTTTGAGAAATTATCTTGTATAATTATATGGCATATGTCCTGAATTTGTGAAATTATATAAATAAAACTTTAATTTGGGTAACACAACCAACCACGCTCAGAATATTCTCTGTACCTCAAATATTCATCGTCTTTATTTTTATTCAATAGTGTACCATTACAGATTCTACAATTTTTAAAAATTCTTTTTTTGCATATTTTTAATATAAATCCACTTACATATGTTAATGACGCCATCCCCTTTACATCGGTTTTTTTTTCCACAATAGGAGATGGGGTTATTAAGAGGTGTTCCATATGTAATTCCTGGACTGGTTGGTCGGTTTTTTCATTAGGACCCAGTATATAGGACTGTAAAGATTCACAAAAATCCTCTTCACAGTTTGAGCCAACTGCATGAATGCTTTTTAAATTATTTATCATGAGCGCAGTAAATGACGACTGGAATGCCCCAGGACTTGGGTTATTGTTCCTGCAGCCATGACTTCTAATAGATCCAAAAAAGTTTTCAAGGGGATCCTGGTTCAAATGGCGAGTCCAAATTGAAGTTATGTTATGCTCTTGTGATAATTTTTTTATCAAATATTGGAGACCTTCAATAGTCCACACAAAATTTGTCAGTGACGGTATATTTGTGGATTTACCATCACTGGTCACAAATCTCATGGATTTTATTATAATTTTAGCTTCATGCCATAACTTAATATGGGCTGAATTTGGCGTTAGTGGTTTTAAATATGGTTTTCCATGCTTAGTCTTCTTTGCGTAACTCCCATTCATGCTGTCAAATATTTTGTCAAACAGTAGTAATAAATCTGCTGTATCTTTGCACTCGGTGGGCAGAAGGCCTTTATCTGAAATAAAAATAAAAAAGAACAATATAAGATAAGGAATATGTATCTGTTGTTTAAACATGAAGGACTGTTTTCTATTGGACATAAAAAATCAAAATTATAGCGCGGGTTTTTCTATGGTTTTTTTTTTTTTTTTTTTTCGAAAAAGTTCATGACTCCATTAGATTTATAAATATTCAAATAAGATATATTTTCAGTAACTAATGTAAGAATAAACATAATATCATACCTGCCAGATAGCCCATATTTGATGAAACAGTTTGGCTAAAAACTTGAGTCGCGAATTTGACTCTCATTTTCCCCATCTTCTCGGGAATTATATGTTGGTCAGTCAATTTCGGTATCAATCTAATTCCTTTGTAAGCCGGGTTTTCGGCATGTAACAACCGAAGATGATCCCATTTGGCCACGCATATTTTCCTGTCTTCATTGACATATTTCAAATTTTTATTTATTAGGTTATTCCTAATCCCCTTCAACAGGTGAGGAGGATCATATAGTGGTATAATTTCACTTCCATTAACATCAAAAGTATTATTTTTCATTTCAGCCCCGGCCACCAACAAATTTTGACGTTTGTCTTCAATAAGGCTTTTTATTGCTTTTTGGTTGTTGGTGCCTTGGTCACACACTGTCGCAATGACTTGGAAACCAGCTTCTTGCAATTTACTAATAATTTCTTTTATAAAATCTTTTAAGACGGTTGCTTTTGTGGCTCCATTGCAAAACGTATAAGCAATAGGTTGCTTATAATTTTTTATTAACCCCCTAATCATGAATACAGTAGCATGGTTGGCAAACTTTGTTATATTTTCATCTACAACAACACCATTTAGGTTATCGTGAGTTTCATTATAATTGACATTGGCTTGTAAAGAAACCTCATCAAATAACAAGACGCAATATGTATCTTCCATCTTCATTGTTTTAGATTTGTTTTTTAATTGATGAAAAACTTTTTCATTTATTCCTGGTGTGATTACCGCTTTCCTTACTAATTTTTCTAAAGTTTGTGGTGCCGGGAGAAGAAGGATTTTTCTAAGGAATCTATAAGCTTTCGGGCTTTTTTTGTATATAAACAAAGATGTTATTTTTTCTTGGAGAGTGAATCTGCGCCCCTTGGATTTTTTTTGTTGCTCCCGAAATTGCAGTAATGTTAATATCCTCCCTGCACTTGTCATATTTTCGATTGTATTCAGAAACGACTGGTTGGTCATCACATTGCTGGACATTTTAACCGATGCTGCATACTTTTTACATTTATTGCGGCACCTGCTTAATTTTATTTGCATGTTTCTTAATTTTTTGTATAATATTTCTTCCTGTTTTGATACTGGTACTCTTTTTCGTAGCCTTTTCATAGGTTGAGCTAAAAAACACAACAACATTTTAGCAAGAGTATAAATAATAGCTTGACATTTTATAGAAAAATTTTATTTGTATACATGACCAATACTCTTAGTATTGCATTGCAGTAAGTATTGCAGTTTTGTAGGAATTATAGTTTCACAATTAAAGATAATTATGTTTATACTTCAGAAACAGCATGTTTGAGTCAGTTACATAGATTTGCACTAGATTGCAAGTGGTAATTAAAAGTAAGTACCTGACAAATCTAAATTTTTTCGGAAATAATTAATTCCAACTGAGGGATTTTCAGTTGATTTATGTTCAGCCACAACCGGTTCTGAAAAAAATAAGGTATGATTTTTTATGTAAATACACACAACCATCAGCAACTAGGATTACGATAATAGTTATTTGTTATACAAGAGTGCAAAGTTGCTTTTTAACCGCGTGTTCAATTTTGATGACCGAGCAAGCGAAGGATTCTAAAATTGAATCACGAGCGCAGCGAGTGATTCAAAATTAGAATCCTGAGCGTTAGCGAGGGAATCAAAAGAACACGAGGTGAAAAATCTTTGCACTCGAGTGCAACACGTAACTTTTCATTCCACCTCAGCGTGGAAATGACTAAATGCAAAAAAAAAACGTTTACAATCACAAGATAGGTACACTTTTATTTCCAATGATATTTTAGTAAACAGATATGTTATGAGCGCGCAAATCGTGAAGACTAGAAAACGTCCTAATTGGGACGTATTGCCTTTAGTCTGTGTCACGCACGTCTACGAGATAGACGGTGCGCGCTACTAAAAAAAAATAACAAGACGCAATATAAAACCGGTAAACATTATTATTATTATTGAAGCGGGCATTACAAATGTCGTTTTTCACGACATAGCAATGTGGGTTGCATTGTTCATTAATACTTTCATATTAAACATCTTGCATTTTTTGTCAAAGATATCTTTGACAAAGTCATATGTAGGTACATAAAACAGGATTTGAGCATTCTGTCCGTCTGGGATCGATCAGTCAGTGATAATAATGAATTAGGCATCTGTTGACTAATTCATTATTATCACTTTCCTAACCATAATTCCCGGCCAACGAGTAACCGCGCTGAACACTGTTTAACTCTCATGATCATTGCTTATACGTATGTCGGCGCGTCTAGAGAATAGGTTCGGCGATGCCAATTTCTTTGCTTAATATTGTTTTTTTTAGAAGATATGTCAACTGACACTTTGACGTAACACCAGGTAGGTACTGGGGAGGCGGCCCGCCAGATTGAAGAACAAAATGAAGTGAGCGGTACATTCACATGGGTTGATCGTAAAAGACGATATTGATTGGAGGAATTATGCTATGATATCCAGTTGTGAGTAAATTGATTGCGCTCGAGCCCCACGTACTTGGTGGAACGTCGTTCACGCATTATAGTTGGTTAAATAATTGGATTAGACGTCTTGTGATTGTTCATAATGACTTTCACATACTTTCAACTTCTCGCCCGCAAACCCACGCAACATAACCTCTTCTGATAAGGATAATCCATTGCCTTTACGTATTTTGAGTATCTGCGAGCACAGCAAGGCTAAGATTCAAATCTATTAAATAATTATACTAATAGAAATACTAACCTCCAATACTGCATTTTCTTGTATATATGCAGCAAGCTCTGGTTGCGCTCTTTTTTTTTTTTTTTTTGGGTCGGAAATCATCATATGACCCCTCCCGCTCTGGGCGGAGCGGAAGGGAGTGTCAGACTTTTACTGACTAAAACCCACCCGTGTTCCTTCAGTTGCCTGTGCCAAGGGCCACGGTACCTCTTTCGAATATCCCGCAGCCCTGGCGGCATCGGCCCTAGAGGGCCCCGTCAGTTCGTGCTGACATCTCTTTGAGGCGCGCGTGGAACACAACGCGCCGTCGACCCGGGCCTGGTCCTTACCGGGCGGCGAGCTGCCCGTTGCTCGCCGCCCGCAAGCCCGCGCCTACGGTGGCCGGGAGTCGGTTATTGACTCCCGTCCAGGGCGTCTCCTACGGCGGCTAGGGGCGTGAGGGCGCAGCGATTGCCTCTCCCTCACGCGCTCCGCCTCCTCCTTTGCGAGCATTACTGCTTCGCAGAAGGAGGTGACGGCCTCCCTCTGGTTGCGCTCTTGGAAGATTGTCCGTTAAAACGTGTTGATGGTACCTTCCGCGATAGAGCCCTCGCCTACACATGTCCAAGTGATAGCCGGGTCTACAATAAGTTATCTTCTCTAACAAGTTCAGGCCTTCCTTGTTTTCATTGCGTCTAAATTCGGACATCTTGAAACGGTCCTTCAACCGTGCGAGTATGTTGTAGACGCGATTGCACGCAGTAATGCAGATCTTATAGCGTCCTTCGATAGTATCGTCATTAGGGAAGACGATTCCTTGCAGTCTCTGTTGGATTCCTGCATTTTGTATGTCAATAGGTCCGTAGCCAAGTAAATTTTGCGTTGGTAATAAGTTTGCTGGAATTAAATCATCAGGCAATGGGTTGGCAGGATCATTCTCTTGACTCGCAATTACATGGCGAGCTGTCACATATGGACATACGTATGATTCGTAGGCGTTGTGGGTCTGAGCGTTAATAGCGCCAAATGTTCCTGAAACTTGGTTAATTGGTCCTTGCGGTATAGCAACGGCAGGTAAATTAACTTATAATATAAACAGATATCACTAGTGTCCAAACACCAAACCAAAGTCGTTAACAAGTAATGCATAAAAAATAACAAAACGTACTTTCGTGCACAGTACCAATGAACGACTGCAACAGCGCGCCCAATCACAGGCGCGCTGTTGCAGTAAAAAAAAAAAAAGTTTTTAAAACAATGATATTCTACTAAACAGATATGTTATACACTTACAAAACAACAGAAAAAAGTGTTCCGCGCCGAGAGGCAGCACACATACACACTTTTCATTCATTTTACATTTCACTACAAGTAAAAAGGATAGAAAAAGGATAGCTTGATAAAACCAATAAGAAAAAAAGTGACAGCTAGATGTTGTCAATTGCGCGTGAATGTAAACAAACATTATTCGGGCCACCAATCACCGCACGTTGGCATCATAGACTAACAAATTACAGAATTTGTAGTCGGGATTTGTGCCTATGCAACGAATAAACACTATTAAAAGGTAGGTAGGTGAAAAATAAAACACGTTTTAAAAAGAAAGATATATATTGTAAAAATAATCATACACCTTCGAAAAGATTTAACTCATTTCTTTTCTGTCTCTTAGAGAGCTTTTTTATTTCGGGATTATTTTTATGAGCGGAATGGAGGCGAACTGTTGTGTACTTATCAATTATAGTTTTAATTAAATGTATGCGATGATTAAAAGCAGGTGCTTGGTCTTTGGAATGTTCCAGAATTGAGTTAAATACGTTCGAATTTAAAAAAGTTTTTAAAATATTACATTTTAGTCTCTCAATATCTTGATTGTTAACAAAATGGGTACCGTTTTCATTTAAATGAGATTTTATAACCGATTCAGATTTTAAACATACTGAAAACAAGTCTTCTGATGCATAGCATAAACCTCCCATGTCTCTGATTGTGACCAACTTGTGGAACCACAATTTTTGATTGGTATATAATGTATCAACACATATTTCACACTTAATCATTTTCGTTAATATTCGTGCAATCCAACCAGAAATGTAACCTGTTATTTGTTTAACTGATTCTGAGCAATTTTCACTATTCAACATTTCAGAAAGAATATTTACGTTGTTTTCGCAATTTTTGTCACTAGATGTAGGGTTATCTAAAATATTTTCAGTTTCGTCTAAATCTAAAGCACGAAGTCCTGATGATGAGTTAATATTTTCAATACCTGATGATGAGCATGTAAGTATAGGGATATGTTCCATAGGAATGCAATTTCCACTAAAGGCGCTGCGTAATTCTAGGTGGTTGAAAATTTTTTTGTACAATCCTTTAAATTGTACTGTGTTAGGATTATTATTATAACCACCTTGCCGTCTGATTATACCAAAAAAAAAATTCTATGTGGTCTTGAGATAATCGGTAAGTTGCTATGTACTCTAATGCTGGTGTGTGTCCTGATGTTGTAGCTGCAGTTACATAGGTGGTGAAAAGATGTTTTAAACTTTGAATACAAATCAAAAATCCTAAAAAGCCAGTTTTTGATTTGCATTCAAGTATGGATTTTTTGGATATGTTTATTATGATTCTTTGTCTTATTACACGTTTTGTTTTATTGTAAATTCGTAATGATAAAATATATTCCTTGGCTTTCTCTAAAAAACTTAAAATTTGAGCAGAATTATTTGAATTAATGGGTTTTTTGAAATCATACTTTCCTGATGACCTGGAATTAAAAATGTCAAATAAATCATTAAAGATTGAGATAAACTCTACGGTTGGTTCGGTATTCTTAATTTTGGATGATACAATTAATTGATCACAAAGTTCTAAAGCACGGGCTATACTTCTGCTTAATAGCTGTGTAGCTAATTTAACTTTCATTATTTCGTGTCGAAAATGTATATGTCTTTGCGAGAGTTTATTGGCAAAATTTAATCCTTGACTTTTTTGAAGTTTATTTAAAGCAACAATTAAGCTCCATCTTATTTCTTCATTATTATTTCCAAATATAACTTTTTTTGCTTCGAAGGTATTGCGTACTAATTTGATCATATGGCATGGATCCAAAAATACAGCAACTTCAATGCCGTAATCAGGGTGTAAAAAAGTCGTTTTTAAATTATTTGGCGTTTTTAAATCACAGCCTAAAAGTTCAGCCGCAGCCAAGTTACTTGGACAACCATCAAATGTGACTGCCACAACATCAGCACCTCCATCGTAACATTTGCTTATGCAAGTATTTATTAAATTTGCCCGCGTTTCTGCCGATAGATTTTTACAAAAAAGTAACCTACTGGCAACTTCCAGCTTTCGTTAAGAGCAACTAAAATGAAGACGTACACTTGTGTAGCAATGTCATTGCTAGGGCTAAAACCGATACCGAAATCAACAAGACCGTCAGTTTTTTTACCAGTCCAAATTATTTGATGCCTAAGCGCTATTTCATCTGCTACAAGGGTACATAATATACGTTTACCTGATAAAGCACTTCTCTTTTCCAAAATATCAAAGGCTTGTTGCGTGAACCCCGGCGAACAAGAAATGTTTTCATACCACTTGGTTAATACACGTGGATGTGGCAAAGCAGTATCAAATACACTTCGTACATATTTGTAAGCGGCAGAAGAATAAAAATTAAGAGTAAGTGCGAATCTTCTGAGTGCGGGGGGATACTTTGCGCGATATGACTTCTTTGATTTTTTCTTTAAATGGATTCTATTTATTAAATTTAGGACTTCGGTCTTTAAATTAAGTTGTGAAAACTGTTCTTTTGAAATGTAATCTTTTCTCTTTAAATCTTTTAATATCACGGCTATGGTGGCAACACGTTTCTTCAGTCTTTTATTTTGTTGAACTAGTATTTTGTTTTTTTTCTGTAACAGTTTTTTCTTACATGTTAATTCACGTACGCGTTTTTTAAGTGCCGCTTTTCTTGGTGTTTCAAAAATATCTTTCATATCCGGTATGCTAACATTGTCGAGACTTGTCGGGAAGTTTTGAATATTTATATTGATGTGTTCCTAGGAAATAAAACAAAATAAGTTAAATACATCTCGTCACCATCGAGGTAGGCTTTAAAAAAAGTTAAATACAAACGACGTTATAAGTAAAGGGAAACTAGTAGCGGATTGAGATTATACTGAAAACTGAATAATGATTATGGTTTTATTTAAAATGCCAGAACAAATGCTAGAGCAAATCGTAGGGTAGACTGCGAAATACTCATTTTTTACACTTTTAATTACCTCTATAACGGGAACAGCGTTCTTTTTGAGAAGTGTTCGACCTTTGTTTGAAGTATATTTATCAGTAGCCTTGAAATGATTGCTACAAATTCTACTGCTTTTTGAAGGCGTCCAACTGGATTCACTTCTTTGTTTACGAACAATTGCGATCCACTCTTGAAGCCGGATCTCAGTGGTTGGAAACCTACGAAGAAAAGACGGTAAATAGTCAAACTCGCTGTTGTCACACAGTAAAGTAATTTAAACGATTCATTTCTTTGTTTACGAACAATTGCCATCCATTCTTGAAGCCGATCACAATGGTAGCTTTATTTTAACACTATCTGTGACATAATATGGTAACGATAAGCTATTGATATTTTCTTTTCCTACATATGACATGTTTAATTTATAATTAAATATATTAAACAAAAGTATAAAGAAAAGTTATTAAAAGGGAAACTAGAACTCTGCTGTAAAGATGACTTTACTGCCTAATATTCGCATCTGTACTTTTATTCTATGTCCGGAGTGCACGCATCCTTGTCGTTCTTACGACAAAAAATGTATTTTCCATCGCTTTCTTTTTTCTAACCTCCAAATATCAGAATATTAGGAAAATAATTGAAATATATTAATAAATCGAAGTATATTGTGTACTTACGTGTGGTATGAGATCCCTTGTGTTTTATTAGCCTTGGTATCATAATTGGTACACTTTCTAAATACACAAGATGGCATTTTGGATGGGAATTACGCAGCAGCGCGCACCGTCTATCTCGTAGAAGTGCGTGACACAGACTAAAGGCAATACGTCCCAATTAGGACGTTTTCTAGTCTTCACGATTTGCGCGCTCATAACATATCTGTTTAGTAGAATATCATTGTTTTAAAACGTGTTTGCCTACCTTCTTAATAGTTTTGTTACTGAAACATAGTCAAACTCATTTTTGTATTTGTTTAAGAATTAAACACAAAAACAAGTTTTTTTTAGTGTTTACTTATATTTAAACTGATAATTGCGAAATAAATATGTATACTTTTAGGAATTGAATTAAAATGAAAGAATATTCATGAGTTTAAATTAAAACTTTAACAATGGAAATCTTTTTAATCAAAAATAGTTACAAAGCACAAAGTTATTAAGTGAACAATATGGGAATCAATAGTAAAGCGCGCGCCGCCGGGTTCGGGGGAATGAGCCCGTGGTTACAATGCGCGTCGTCTTATAAGGACTCGATCACGTCATACTCCGGGCTGGCCGGAGGGGTATAGGTCGGGGATGCAGCTAACACGGCCTCTCCTGACGTGCCGGCGTCCTCGCAGGCCTCGCCAACCTTCGGAGCCTCTTCAGCGGGAGCTACCTCCAATTCGCCATTTCTGGGTGTTGCCGACGAGGTGCTCGGCTGAGGACTTACTTCATCTTCCTCGTCATCAGAACCTGCACGTTTAAAATCAAGAGTGAGCATCTAAATGTTAGATATGACAGCAGATTACTGATGATTGTTGTAATGAGCTACAAATGAATTTATTCGATCAAATGCTAATCAAACGTGAATTGTTTCTTAATACTCGTTTAGGTAAAGTCTAAATACACCTTGATAACGAGCATCTACTCGCTGTACGTAACACATTTGCCATTAGAACTCAAAACCCAACAAGGTCATCAATGAGCTCACTTGCCATACGAACTCAAAACCCAACAAGGTCATCAATGAGCTCACTTGCCATACGAACTCAAAACCCAACAAGGTCATCAATGAGCTCACTTGCCATACGAACTCAAAACCCAACAAGGTCATCAATGAGCTCTATTGCCAGAATACCAACCAAAACCTTATGCTGCAGCAATGGGCTTACATGGTATAGGCAAAGCGTGTCCTCAGGATTTACACAGTACTTCGCCAGTCTCGCCCCGACTGTCATAGAGACACGGGTACTTTCTGGGTCACGACTGTTACCTATTGGTAGGAGCATCGCTAAAGACGTAGGCTGAACTACAGCTAAACTTGGCAAAGCTTGTCCTCGGGATTTACACAAGTACTTTCCCAGTCACGCCCGGAATGTCATAGAGACACGGGTACTTTCTGGGTCACGACTGTTACCCATTTGGTAGGACCAACGCTAAAGGCATAGGCTAAGTACAGCTACAGTAATCACTCGTTATTTTGGTGACTTTTCATGTCTCAAAAACCTAAAGATCAATCATTCAATTAAGTTCTTAGAAACGTAATCTTGAATCAAATATACTAAACAAACAAATGAATAGCTCAGTTCATAAGCTTAACAAAAGTTTTACACAAGTGGAGTTTGTTTAGTTAATTGTGAAATACGAACAGCATGCTTCACAATAATTAACCGACTCAAGTTCACATTGATGCTTGCCGTATAGCGATAAGTGCCGCAAGCCTGTGCGTCATCGACTCGTCGTATAACGCTATAAGCTGAGTTTCTTTTAACAATTGTAAGTCTGTTAAGTATAACTACAATCGTATATCAGTGAACGATTTATTTTGTTAATGTCAACAAATGGACAAAAACGTACCTGTGACAAAAGTGAATGGAAAAATTAACACATGAACAGTACTTTTTGTTTTACACTCGAACTTACATTCGAAGAATGCAAGATCCGTCCTTTGTCGCATACTAACAAACGGGGTGAGCCGAATAGGGAGATCGCGTTAGTAAACACACGAAATCGTAATCTTGGAGGTACATCCACCAGCGCACTACTCTAGGAAGTAGATCCTTTTTACGCTGTGTCATTTTCAAAGCATTACAATCTGTCACAATTTTAAAACTTTTGCCAATTAGATACTGGCGAAAGTGTTGTAGGGCCTTGACGACTGCGAGAGTCTCTAACTCGTAGGAGAGATACCTAGATTCAGCACCTACAGTTACTTTGCTAAAGTACGCGACCGCATGTTTACATCTGTCGCGCTGTGTTTGTAAAAGGACTGCGCCGTAACCTCTTGAACTTGCATCGGTATGGACTTCGGTTTCTAACTCGTGATCGAATATAGCTAGGACGGGTTCGCTCGTTAAGTGGTTGATAATGTCCTGCCGTGCTTTGCCTGCTCGATACCCCAAACAAACTTAACGTCCTTACGCGTTAGGGCTGCTATAGGCGCTGTCAAAGTGGCATACGGCGGGATGTACCTACCGTCTAAAATACCCGGCCAGGCCGAGTAATTGACGCACTTGTTTAATTGTGTTTGGCGTCGACGATTTAGTTAAGGCTTCTATTTTATGAGTGCTCGGCCTAACCTGACCATTGCTAATGGTTCTCCCAAGGTACTCCACCTCTGTTGTAAGGAAAAAGCATTTCCGCAGATTAAAACCGGACTTTGTTAACGTTTCTAATACCGAATCGAGCAAGGTTAGTCCCTCTTCAACAGTATCACTTAGCAATAAAACGTCATCTATGTAAACAAGTACTTTTCCTGATTCGATGAACGACTTGAGGGTTTCGCAAATAATTCGTTGATACACTATGGGTGCATTTGCAAGTCCAAAAGGCATCTTGAGATACTCAAAGTGACCCTCTGGAGTCACGAAGGCAGTTTTATCAATAGAATCGTCACTAATTTTGATTTGATGGAACCCGGTTAACATATCTAGTGCTGTAAAATATTTACATTTACCCAATCTATCTATGTGGTCCTCTATAAGAGGCAATGGGTACCGTTCTTTTACTGTAACACTGTTTAAGCCGCGATAATCAACGACCATCCTATTGGTGCCGTCCTTCTTCTTCACCAGAAGAATTGGGCTTGCGTATGATGACTCCGAATTGCGTATTACGCCTTTGTCCTTGAGATCGTTAACAATTTCGCGCACACACAACTTCTCGTCGTGAGACAACTTGTAAGGGCGATAATTAATAGGGGTCTCGGTTGTTACGCGAATTTTCATTTCACCGGTATTTACAGTGCTTGCGGCGGTACCGCTAAGAAAATATTCCGAATATTTATTTAAAACACTTTCGAGACACAGTTTATCATGACCCTGTAAGGGCGTATTAATAGATTCAAAAGTCTGTGAACTTGAAACCGTAATATTGTTTACATAAGCACGGTCGGCGCAGATACGCTGGCAATCGCTGGTACGAATGTATGAAATACCACTGCGATTCAAAACATCGGTACCTATTATCACGGGTGTACTCAAACAACCACCGGGTACTACATGAAAGTCTACTTCCAAGGTTAAATTGTCGAACTCGATAGGCAAAGTGACGTAGCTATCTGATCTTAACTCATGACCCCCTATTCCGCGCAACATCTGAGCATTAGGGTTTCGGCGGCAAGAAAAATGTTTAAGAAGTTCGTTAGATATGAGAGATACAGACGAGCCGCTGTCAATTAATACGTCCGTAGGTACACCACACAGAACTGCGGATGTCACGTCACGGCTTGCCGTATCTCCTTCAATTTCACGACAAAAATTGACATTGGATTTATTGCGCGACTCCGATCGCTGTTTAGCAAAACACCTTTCTTCCGTATGCCCCATTTTTTTACAAAAGTTGCACTTAGAGTTTTTCGTGTTCGGGAGATTTGAATTAGCACTAGCACTCTGACTATAGCTTGCGACTTTAGAACTCGAAGTACTATTACTCGTTTTAGAACGTTTGGGACACGCGTTGCTTTTACTGAAATGACCAGGAGCGCCGCACGAAAAACACTTCACAGATTTTTTATCAAAGCTTTTTGTAGCACTACGGCTCCTATTAGAATCTGCATCAATATTGTTTTTGTTCATATTTGGAGTGGTTTTACTAGGCATGACATAAATAGATAAAAATTCAACAATAGTTTCGGTAGTTAATTGTGCATTCATAGCTGCAGCACGAATCTGAGGATCCTTAATACCGCGCACAATGATTGCACACAAAAGTTCATTACTTAGTCCTTTAATGATACGCAATCGTAACAAGGATTTGCGCGCGTATTCCGCGTATGTTGAATATTTATCGGACTCAGTGCACATGACGTCATACAGGACATTAGCGGCATCGACACGTCGTGGACAGAGTGATTTTAATTGTAATTTAAAAGTAGACCAAGTACGATCCGTTTCGGTCCAATCGCGTAACCAAGAGTGAGATTCACCCTTCAGGCACAAACCGATACGCGCCAGACACTCTTTATTGTCCCATCTATTTTGTGATTTAGCGCGGTCAACTTCATCACACCATGCAGTGACGTCATGAACATTAGGGTCGAAATCAGAGACGTAATAATGGTTTGATCTCACCGGGTTTAAGCTCCTTAGCGCATCGATAAGACGCTCTGTGACGTCCCCTGCAGCCGACGTTGAAGGCGAAGGCGGCAGCGACAGCGCCGTCGACGGCGCCAGTGGCGTCGGGATAGTGACAGCAGGAGAGCTGGCCATGCGCAAAGCCTTTTCATGTGGCTCGGGCACGGACGGGCTGGTCGTGCCGGTGATGGCAGGACGCGGCTGCTGCTCCACGCTCGATCGTGGTTCTGAAATTGAATGCCGCTCCAAGGCAGAGACCCTATTAAGTATTGCGTCCAAGGTAATACTAAGATGAGTTAGGTCGGGCGGCGGTGGCGTGCGCTCACGTTTACGTCTTTTTCTGGGGCCGGTATTATTCGACATTTTTTATTTTTTTATTTAGGTTAGTGGGAAAACGAGAGTCGTATCCCGCTTCTGATTTTAGGAATTGAATTAAAATGAAAGAATATTCATGAGTTTAAATTAAAACTTTAACAATGGAAATCTTTTTAATCAAAAATAGTTACAAAGCACAAAGTTATTAAGTGAACAATATGGGAATCAATAGTAAAGCGCGTGCCGCCGGGTTCGGGGGAATGAGCCCGTGGTTACAATGCGCGTCGTCTTATAAGGACTCGATCACGTCATACTCCGGGCTGGCCGGAGGGGTATAGGTCGGGGATGCAGCTAACAATACGTATACAACGATATTGATGTTATTTACCTTTACACTATTAATCGGTACTAAAGCACTGAAGATATTACAATATTAATCGGTATTTGGGTGGCCCAATTCAAGAAATCACTATGTCCTAAAAGTGACATTTGAGATATTTACAATTTTATGTTTTAAATGTCAGCTGAAATAATATGCGTTGGTTAAAAAAAAAAACAATTTAAATACATATTATAGCGCAAACTAAGTACTTTTATTTATTGAAGTAATCAAAACGATAGATGTAACAGGAGTCTCTTAATAAAATAACAAAAAAATGGACTTATTTCTAATCCCTGGACTTAGGAATATTAGAGTGATAAATGGTGGACTTAGATATATTATTGCAGTACCCAGTACAACATTCAAACAAAATCAGCCTATCATTCCACTTCTTCAGATACGAATTCTGCAGTCATGGGGTCCCGAGTTCCATTAAATAAATCCTCATAAAAATACCTTTCCGATTCAGGAACAGATTCTAGTAACCGCTTTACATCTTGCAGGACGATTTTCGTCTTGAATCATCTGGTGACCATTTGTCCACAAATGAATCAGAACAATCGCCAATACCGTCGCCATAATCTGTCTCATTCTGCTTTATGCGTTTCGGTGTAATGCCGGAAAATGAGGGGTAGTTGTGGTGAATTTATTGGCAGTGTCTGTTCGTTATTCAAAGCGGGTACATTATTTTTGAAAGCACGAGTTCTTTTGGGTGTCCATTCGTCCTCAGATGAAGCAGAATAATCCCCAATAGAGAGACCGCTTTGTTGCATTATTCTGTAATAATGTAATAAACCTAATGAAAAAAACAATTTCGCAATCGGTACCTAACTGTCTTAACTAAATTACCCTTTTGAAAATAGTAAAACAGAACACTAGGTGAGTGTTCTGTTAGTTAAAATGAATTCTGATGACAAGCTGAAGAGGTTCTTCAGCTTGTCATCTGAATTCATTTTAACTTAACTACGGCCGTACACATAAGATTTTAAACAAAATCGCAACAACCTTCCGGACACATCTTTGCCCTGGGATAAAGCTGTGGCAACGTTCGCTTTCGCATCCACGGCCAGGGCGTGGAGGGAACCTTGGTTTGTGACTGTCTGAAGTGCGGCCTTTGAGTCACTGTAGATGCCGAAGGTTCCCTCTTTGCTTTTGAGGATTTCGGGCGTGGCTACGCATATGGCCAAAGTTCAGCTTGGTAGACCGTGCAGTAGGACGGCAAGCTAAGTTTGACGGACTTGATCTCGGCATCGCTGTCCCAAAGTGACAGTGCTGCTCCGACCTTGCCCGCAATCTTGCTGCCGTCTGTGAAGACCCTGACTGCTTGGGTATTGTGGGTGTCCACAAGCGTCCGGTCCTCCAGGCACACGAACTCCATGGCCATATGTTTCGCCGGGTGCAGTCTCCGCAAATGCCACCACCCGCTCTACCTCCCTGCCCGCAAGTGCGGGCTGTGGTATCCCTTTCTTCGCCTCATACAGAGCAGCTGCTTCCTGTATTCGGAGGTCGAGTGGGAGTATCCCAGCCAGCACCAGAGATGCGTTCAGCGAAACGGTGCGATAGGATTTGCAGAGCTTCTGCGCGAACCCTCGTTGGACCGTGTTGAGGCTTTTTTGCACTCGGATTTTCTTCGCGGTCGGTGCCCAGGCGCTTGCCGCGTACAAAATCACAGGCTCCACTGCTGCCGTGTAGATTGTGTGGATGATCTCCGGCTGAAGGCCCCAGCTCACTTTTGCCGCATGTGTCTCCGGACCGGTGCAGCGCATCGAATACGACGCCTCCGGGTGTTCACCTCCGACATCAGCTCAGCGAGCTCTTTGGACCACCACGGTATAGTAATTTGTGTGTTGTTTTTAATTTTGTCAAAAGTATCTTCACAAGATTCTGTAATTTTGAAAATATATTTATTTATGTATTGTTGAAGATCTGTTTTGCTTTCTATTTTGCCAATTTCTATTGAGTTTAAATTTAATTCCGCTTTTAATTAGGCCAATTTTGAATGAAATTGGCTCCAATTAGCCTTCATAGTGTGGTAGATTCTTGTGGTCGTATTAACGTTAATTCCTTTCGATTTTTGAAGATTAATTTTAAATACTATACCGTTGTGGTCCGAGCTCGTGAGGCCTTCCTCGACTCGCCAGTCCTCCACCCAAGTCCAGCAGCTCCGTTGAGCAGGCTGTGACATCAACTGCTGTACACGGTGTTACCTCTGACGGTGTCGAAGGTCGGAGTGTTGCCGACGTTGAGTATCTGCAAGCGCATTTCCTCCAGAGTTCCCGACATGTCCTCACGGTTGTGTGTCCTGTCGGTTACCAGGCTACCCCACCAGGTGCTCTTGGCGTTGGCGTCGCCGCCAATAATTATCCTAGTGGGGCCTATTTCCTCGCGAATCTGCAAGAGTTGCTCCAGGTATGGCTGTATGGGCTGGTCCGGTTCAAAGTAGAAGGAGACGACTGCTATTTCCCAGGCGCTGATACGGATCCTCACCACCACGATGTGGTTGGTGGTGAGTTTCGGACACTGTGTCACGTCAAGGTCGTGATCGAAGACGACTATTGCCGCCTTCACAGTTCCACCTCCTTGTTCAGCGCACTGGTAGACTCTCGCTCCCCGGTAGTCTCGCATCCTTTTAACCCCACCCACATACGGCTCCTGGAGCAATGCGAACGCAACCCTCCGCTCGCTAGCCAAAATCATGAGCTCTTGGGTTGCTAGGTTCTTCCTCTGCAGATTCGCTTGGATTACCTGGTAATTCTTGCGGGCTCTCGAGTGTGTTCGGGAATCCCTGGATGAGTCCCTGGAGTCAATTTCCGCTGGCTGGCCCTTAGCAATACGCCACCGACAGTCCAGTGTGTCCCACTTCATGCGACTTGGGCACTCACTGTCGAAGGCGTTGTGCCGGGTGTTGCTCAGCTTTGCGGAGACACAGTTCCTGCACTTTGGCGCTTCTGCAGCCAACCTTGAGGGGCAGTCGACTCTCAGATGGGGATCGCCACAATGTGTACAGAGGTCTGCGGGCTCCGTGCACAGTTTACGGCCGTGGCCGTAGCGCAAGCAGCGGGTACACTGAATCACTGGCGACTGGTCCAGCACACGCACCCGCTGCAAGTCGATGTGCACTCGACCCGTGTGCGTCAGCCTCTGCCACACAGCAGGAGACACCTGCAGGATGACGTGGCACATGTGGGGGTTCCTCGTCTTGCGACGGTACTTCACCCCCATCTTCAGATCATCCGCAGGCACGTCCCCTATCAGGTGGCTGTTTTGACGCTTCAGTGCCTCAATGATGTCCCCGTCCGAGTGGCACGAGAGAACGTCCTTGGCTATGATGAGAGGGTCCTTGTTCTTCACCTCTTCCACCATTAGGTTTCCGGCCTTCTTGATCCTCTCGGCCACCCGAGTCAACTCCTCCATGGTCCTGAAGCCGACTACCACCTCCTGATCCCTCGCCTTCCGCAGCCTCTCCACCCTGGTGCCCTCGTTTCTCGCGTCAACCGCCGTTCTAAGCTTCTCAATCACCTCTTCACCTGTGTCCGTATCACTGACCGATGACACGACCATCGAGTGAAGAGGCGCTTGAATGTGCTGCTTCGGAATGGCGGCCATCTCCGCGAACGAGGGTCCCTGGCCTGATACAAAACGAGGTCTGTTGAAGGTGCTCCGACAGAGCTCGTGTATGCAGCTGGCATTCCTCCAGCGCCTTATTGTGCTGCTGAAGGTTCTCCATGAGCTGCTTCATGAGCTCTGTCGGTGCGTCTGAGGCCGGCGTCAGGACTCTGGGGTCCCTCTCGGGCTCAACTGCCTCTCCGGGTGTTATGGCTCTTTCTGCCTCCCTGACGGGGTGGTCAGGTGGTGGTGGTGGGGGTCTGTCGACAGCTTTGTTTATCCCGTCCTTTATCTCTTTTTTGAGATTCCTAGAGCTGTCTAAGTGCAACTTGGCCTTGGAAAGACACGCCTTTGCCTCCGTGGTCCTGTTGAGGTACTTCACGGGTAGCACTTCTCGAGGCGGACTCTCCAGGGTTCTCCCTGGCAGCTCGTAGGTTTCAGTCCTTGCCCGATGGGTGACTGAAGCTTTGGCCTTGAGTTTGGTGGAGGTGGGCTCGACTGTCTTCTTGGGGGGAGTGGGAACGGGTGCTTTTTAGGAGGTGTTATGGCCTTTTGGGGTTGCCCCGATTTTAGTTTCTCCGCCTCCCACTCGCCAATACTGCGCCTCACTGAGGGGCCCGCTGGTGCTGGGCATGCCTCCTCCGCGCCCGAACTCTCCTCCGCAGCCTTCGGCTTATTGACGGGGGTCCTTAATCCAAGCATATTTAGATTTGTCAGGGGACACTACTTTTTGCAATAACTGAATCCCTGTAAAGGGGGGATGCAGTCAGTAAAAATAATAATCATATTATAGGTAAAGAATAATAATGTAATAAATAATTAAAATGAATGAGTCAAGATAGTTAAAACCGATAAATTTCGTCAATTATTTCTCCCTTACACTACTGAAACGACAACTGAATCCCTGTAAGGAGGGGATCAGCAAAAGTTATATTTGTAAAAACGAGCCCTGTAAACAGGAGTCGGTCGGTAGATAAACATATCTCAGTAAAACTCCTTCAAAGGTGCCAGACATCACCACAAACAATTATTTTTATATTTTCCAAAAGGATGTTGGTATGTACGTCGCTGGAAGAGCTGAATTTAAAATTTGATTTTTTCACCGAAAATCCTACCTTCCTATAGACCAGAGGGAGGGTGGGTGGTCAAAATTTTTTCGAGCTAGGCGCACGTGCGAGGTGTCAAAAGACGCGTCTCCGCGCGGGCTAGCGAACTATGCAGTTTCTGGAATTTATCCAGAACAAAAATCGGGAATTTTGCTGAAAAAACCTGTTTTACGGCCAAAATGTATGTGGAAACCTCGAATAACACTACCAAAACGGGACTCGAGCTCGCGGAACGCGCACGGGAGTCCAGGTAAGGCAGGTTACTATCAATTTAAATTACAAACAACGTGGAACAGTCTGGAATTTTAAAGAAAAAGTTAAAACAGTGTTCCTGAAAGGGAGTTTTAGTGAAAATTTTGCAAGTCAATAACGAAAAAGTGTTTTTCGCGAAATTGTCAGTTTATCCCTAGTGGGAACGTTTCAGGGAGCTTAGAAAATATTTAATTTGCTGAAAACAGCTTGAAATTACGTCACCGGGAAGCAACTTTATATCAGGTATCAGAGTTGACAAGTGATGGGTCTATTAATAAATACATTTTAGACATTAAAATTAATGGTAAAGCAGTAAAATGCCACATAGATTTAGGAAGCCAGTCTACGCTTTTTACAATAAGCAAAGCCAACCACCTTTCCATGGACATTAAGTACCCACCTAATCCTGTGTTGAGAGATATAGGTTCCAACCTAGAAGTTATAGACATTTACGTAGTTGAAGATCACGTACTGAGTCACCCTGCACTCTTGGGGCACTCGTTTACTGAAATGTCCGATCTTATAATTACTAAAACCCCAACTAAATTAATATTTAAAAAAGTAGATTCTTCGAAAATTCACCTGCTGTGTGATGATAGTGTTTTGATTCCGCCGTCTTCATTGCATGTAATACCAGTCAAATCTGAGCCATCCTTTCGTGGTAATGTTTACGTAAGTCGGAACAAATTGCAATTTTATACAGTACAATAGAAAACATAAATAAATTAAGACATTGTGACTTAAAAACAAGTAAAAACTACAACTTTTCGTGGCTGTATGACCAGGATCATGAATCAATTTGTTTAAAAAAAAAGTGACAGTTCTGATTCTGACGCTCGCTCCCTGACCTGACCTAAAAGTTTGCATCTTTATTGTTGCGGTGTTTTTATTATTTTATTTTACATCATTATGTCTGAAAAAAGAAAACGAGGCCAACATTTTACCATTGAAGAGAAAGATAAATTGGTGAAGTTGCTTTTAGAACATAAAGATACAATTTTAAATAAAAAAACCGATGGAGCCACGAACGAGGCGAAAAATATGGCGTGGATAGAACTAGGTTCCCTATCCATTTGCATAAAATTTTAAGACCTAATATAACTTGGCATACTTTTGTTTGTCCTAATTATATTTTCGCATAAATTATTTACGCATAACAGCTTACGCATAATTTTTTTACGCATAATTTCTCTAACCATAATAATGATTAAGCATAACATTCTAAAGCATAACTTTATTAAGCATAACATTCTAAAGCATAACTTTATTAAGCATAACAATAATAATAAGGCGTAGTCGACGGAGCCCCGCTTCGCGGGGCTCCTATTTCTGTGTGCAGGGTTTAAAGGAACCTAACACGAAGGGGATGAACCCCTTCGAACCTAACCTGTCCGAGTCGGGGTGCCCCAATTCCCGAGCTCGCTTCGCTCGCTCTTGCATCCTAAGTTCTCATTGCCTTTTTACTAAATCGAGATGTGTTAGACCTTGGGGCACCCCGACTCTTGGAAAAAGTGATTCAGAATCGAGTGAAAATATTTACGTAAAAATAACTCAAATTTGTTTCCGTTATTTCTATTAATTGTATGCCCAAATATTATTATGCTAATAATCATTAGGCCTAGTAACGTTATGCGAATCAAATTTATGCCAAAACAAATTAGTCTTTAAGATGATTATGCCAACATAAAATGTATGCCTAAAAAAATTATGCTGAAGTATTATTATGCCAAAACAAATTGTGCCAAAATCGTTATGCCGAAGTATATTAGGACAAAGAACATTATGCGAAAAGAAGGGATCCCATAGAACTAACCAATAAATTTAATTCCACTGGAACAATTTATAGGTACTTCTTTACTATTTATTATATTATATTATTACCTACCTACTTATTTATTATTACATACTACTGATTTCTGTTTCTCTACTCTTTGATTTCTGTATTACTTTTGAACAAAGTTATTAATTGGGTTAGTAGGACAAGTAAAATGTAATCTACACTGTTGTCTGAGATCATTAAAAACACTGAATGTTAATAGATGGAAATTTATTTTGTATTCACAGAAGTAAAGACTCTCTCATGAAGGTGTGGGACAAAATGAAAACGAAGAGTAAATTGTACTATAGTTTCAACTCGCAGGGACATTACTCCAACTGGTGGTGGTCCCTCACAAGTAAAAGTTAACCCAATTCTGGATCAAGTGTGCAACATACTAGGCCGGGGTTGCACAGGTATTGTAAGTGTCACTGACAGTGACTGGATTGAGACTGAAGATATAACACTCTCAAAAATAGAGGTAACGGAGCCAGTACCAAAAAAAGTCTGCATCAATGAAATGCAAAATGTTGAAATCATACAACTAGAATCACCATCAACTGAAGAACCCGCAGCAAATGTAAGTTATTTCAATAATTATTATTTTTACTTGATGGAAAAAACAAAATATTTCTGCTTTATCTCAGTAACAAGGTTTTCAGTACGCGTAGTTAATGCATTCTTCTTTTTTAGATAATAAGGACAACGCCACTGTGGTCCCGGAGGCGGCCACAGTTATCTCAAACAAATGAGCGGACTGAGGCTGTGTCCACTCTCTGTGCCAGCTTTGACGAAGTAAATAAAAAAAAACAAACTACAGAAGACCTCAAGCGGGAGCTCCTTCAAATGGAGATAGAATTTAAGAAAAATTTATATAACACCCAGTTGCAAGCGGCAGCTAAAGAAGTCGAAATAAAAAGCGAAATTCTGTCACAAATAAGAGGTACATATTTTTATTATTGATAACCTCCGTGATAACCGGTTCTCCTTCCAATCCGTACAATTGGAAGGAGAACCGGGGAAGTTTTGTACTATGGAGTTCGCAACAAATACTGTTATACGTGTGATCGGGCAGAAAAACAGAAAGTGCCCTTAAAAGATCACAAATGTTTTAAAAACTACTATTCAACACAAATAAATCTATATCGCGACTATATAAACACATCTTAGCAAAAAGTCCACAAGGGAAACTAAAGATGTTAGAAGAAAGGAGAATGAAAAAGAGACACTTAAATAGCAAGTACATGAAGAAAAAAAAAACTTAGGTATTATATTCACTAATCCAGATGAAAGCTATGGACATCAGTGTAACAAACCAGATATGCCAGACGACATCCTTCAAAAAATGAAGGACAATATTATCCTTTCACTAAAAAAAACTGACAAAGAACGAAGTTTGATTGAAAAAAAAAACGATTCTTCAAAAAGATAGCAGCGAGTGGATGGAACTTCGGAGGTCGCTGCTGACAGCCTCCAATTTTGGCCTAAAGAAAAGACCAAATGCTGGATGCGCCCATTTGGTAAAAGACATTTTATATAAAAAAAAATATGGATCACATTTTCTCAATCAAACATGGCCAGCAAAACGAAAAGATAGCCATACTGCAACTGTCGAAACAAGAGAGTATTACAATTGCGTCTTGTGGGTTGTTTATAGACGCAGAGTTGCCTTATCTTGGAGCGACACCTGATGGTATCTGTGGCGAAGATGCCATAATTGAAATTAAATGCCCAATCACTGCATTAGGCCTGAATGAGGCTATTAGCAAAAAAAAAAGTAAATTTTTGGGTAAAAGATAAAGAAGGATGTCTAAAACACAAATCACATATTATCAAATTCAGGGCCAGCTCCACATTACAAGACGTAAATGCTTGTTTGCAGTATGATCTGGAGAAGAAGTTAAATTAAAGATAGAATAAGTTAATTAATTAATTAACTTATGAATAGAAAAAAGATGACCTATTTTGGGAACAGAAAATTAAACAAAAATTACAATCATTTTGCTATGCGTATTTTGCCAACCATTACAAATTTTAGATCTTTATTTAACCCTTAATGGGTTGTGAGTTCTCTGGACTTGAAAATAACAGGACATATAGCTAAACCCTTACTTGATTTTATGTAAAAAAATATTATACTGTCCTTTTTATGTATGTAAGACTACATAATATTTTAGGAATAAAATGATGTGGGAAATATATTCATGTTGTACAAATGAAACTTCATACTTTTTTCAGAAATAGGTATATTATTCCCACAATAAGCTTATTATCTACATATGAAACAAAATCCCCCTGATAACATGGAAGAATAGATGACTTATGAATTTGGAGAGTTTCAAGAAAATTGACATATTGAGGAAAGCCCTAAAGTACCTACATATGTTAAGTTACGAATGGATGATGTACATGATTGTTTCAAATTGGAAAACAAGTGATTATTATTTTTAGTATAAAGTTTTAATAGGTACCTTTCCTTCAAATATGGGAATCTTATGCTTAATGGAGGAAGTTTACATTCAACTTGCATTGCATTGATTGGAGTACTTTTAAATGCCCCAGTAATGAGTCTCAAACTTTTATTTTGTATTTTATCAAGAATATCGACTAACCTTCTATCACCAGCAAAACAGAGAAAACCATATTCAAAATGACTACGGATCAAAGATTTATATAATAACAACAATATTTTTGGATCAGCTCCCCAAGAGGTTCTACACAATGTCTTCAAAATATTAAGAACTCTGTTAGCTCTAGAACTTATCAATTCTACATATTTTTTCCAAGCCAAATTATGAGTAAAGGTCACACCTAAAAACTTAGCTTCATAAAAAATTGGTATAGAAACTTGATTGTAATAAACAGAAGAACTGAAATTGCTAGTTCTACCAAATACTAATAGTTAAGATTTAAGTGGATTTATATCTAGATTTAAATAAGAAAAGTATGTGCACAATCCTTCCAATGCCTTGTTAAGGCACTGTGTCATATCTTTGAAATTTGTCCCAGACAAATACACAACTAAGTCATCAGCAAATTGAAGATTTTTGACTTTGGAACCTAGAATCAAATTTAAACGACGTATGTACAACTGAAGCAAATCTTGGCCCATATAATTTATCATTATATCTAACATAAACTTTCCTTTCAGTTAAGAATTCATGGACCCAATGGACAATTTTGTTTGGAATTCCAATAAAAAGTAATTCACAACAAAGTACATCAATATTTACACTATTAAAGGCTCCAGCAACATCAAAGAATACTGACATTAAGCAATCCTTGTTATTTAAACTATTTTGAATATCAAGCTGTAACTGACAAATACTTTCACGAGCTGATGTTCCCATACGAAAACCAAATTGATTAGCAGGTAAAATATTGTTTTGTTCTATGTAAAATTCCAACCTTTGTTTTATTGATTGCTCAAAAATTTTTCCAACACAGGATGTTAGAGCAATAGGACGATAGGAATCTGGATTAGACCGAGGCTTATCTGGCTTCAAAATGGGTACCAAACAATCAGACTTCCATAGATGAGGTATATCATTGTTCAACCACAAATTATTGAATATTTTGAGAAAAGTGTGCAAACCCTTATTACTAAGCTTTTTTATCATAATGTATGGAATACCATCCAGCCCAAAAGCACTATCTTTTCTAGAATAAACAGCAGACTTCAATTCTTGTATCGAAAAAGGTTTTACTAAAAAGATATTTTCAGAGTATGACTCACTGGCAATGGGGAAATTTGGCTTATTATTTACATAATCTGGGGTAAATTTTTTCAGAAAATCCTGAATCCAATTGACATCATTATTGCTGCAAGAATATGTTTTATTAAATTTCCGCATATATTTCCAGATTTTGGACAGAGGCGTACATCGATTAAAAGAGCTGCAAAGTTCAATCCAACTATTTGATCTTTCTGTTTTCAAAGTAAGTTTTTTGAGGGCTTGTAATCTTTTAAACTCAATAAATGTTTTATCTGACGGATTGTTTTTAAAATTTATATAAGCGGCCTTAGACTTTTGAACTGCTTCTGAACATTTTTTATTCCACCAAGGAAGAGGAGGGGCTTTTACAGAACTCTTATAAGAGGTACGAATAGAATAATCAGCGGAGGAAGAAGCAGGCGTATTATGATAAGGAAGCGACTTATTAATTGCAGAATGCAGAATAAGACAAAACTCTGTATAACTTTCCAATCCTTAAGTTAATTAATTAATTCCTTAAGTTTTGAGTTGAGCTGCACGATTTCTGACAAATGCGTGCACTGACTGGACAGGTCCTCTCAATCTGTGTGGTTCTTTCCTCAAAAGACCATCTCAGACATCGACCTACATGGTCTTCATATGATCTGACCAAGATTATGTCTGGACTTTAAAAGAGACTGTGACGTCTGAGTTTGTTTCGGCCTTTCTTCTCAGACTAGTCAGATAGGAAACGCCGACCTCATCTAGTTTTAAAATATGATTGACGTGTAAAAGTGTTTGTACAAACCTACTTACAAAATAAAATCATTTATCAATGGAGCAACATGTTGATCCTGCATTTTAAAGTTAGGATAGGTGGGCAAATTTGTGTTATTAGTAGTGTTTTCTGTATTACTATTATTGATAAAAACTTTCATAATTACAGGGAGGTGGTAGCTGCCAAGAGGATCACAATGAACAGACCAATCACAAGAAAGAGCCAATGATGGAGAAACTATGGACAAATCTAAGGCATTTGGACGCCACGTTAAAGAACCGACTGTTGTCACTTCACCATTATTCATTAACACCAAATTATTATCATCAACAATCTCTAAAATATCCCTACCTCTTGGATTTGTAGAATTACATCCCCATGATGTGTGATGGGCATTGAAATCACCAGCAAATATCATTGGTTCAGGCACAGATTTTATTAAAGATTCAAATTTATGTTTGTCAAAAGATGGAGTGCAGTTTGTTGGACAATAGAAACTTACAATACTTATTTCTGTATTTTTTACAGTAATTCTTACACAAATATTTTGTAAAGAATTATCAGAATATGTAATTATTTTTCTGTAATTTATATTATTGCGAATTAAAATAGCTACACCATTGTGTTTATTTCCAATATCATGTCTTTCTATTTTGTATCCTCTAATGTTAAAATGTTTGATGGGTGTTAACTAAGTTTCTGATATAATTGCAACATGTATGTTTTGCTCATAAAGAAATTGGGTTAATAAAAGTTTGTTACATAAAATACTTTGTGCGTTCCACTGCATTATATTAAGATCCATTATTAGATGTGGAAGTACTGGTACGGAAAGTTTGTTGCAGAATTTCTTTTATGGAGTTTGAATTAATGGGATTATCTTTTTTATTTAATATAATTTTAGTTATAGCATTTGTTAAAGTATTCATAAAAAATCTGATTTAGCCAAATTAATGATCTGTGTTTCAATGTTCTTCTGTGTTAATTTTGGAAAAGAATGTTCATTAATTTTTCTGTGGGCAAGTGTTTGAGATGGAAACATGGTTACCACCACAATTGACGCATTTAGCGTTTTTAGGATCTTCTTTACAAATTTTAAAAGTATGCTTTTCTGTACATATTTAGCATACAACTTCATTTTTACAATATTTTGCAATATGTCCAAACTTCATACATTGCAAACACTGCTTGACAGGAGGAACGTAACAGCTTACCTCGTACCTCCAGGAGTCAAGGCACACGTATTGCGGTAACTCAGTAGAGGCGAAAGTAACCGCAACAGTTTGAGTGGGGACATACGTGACCGCGCCACCCTCACTGCGTACACGGCTCATGAAACGCCTCACCTGTATGACATTTCTGGAACTTCCAATCAAAGCAAATATTCTTTCATTAGACAGATCCGTAGGGACTGAAGTAAGAACCCCAGTCACCTCGGTGTCGACAGCAGGTATTGTTGCTTTTAAGGCCATTTCATCTAGAAGTCTTATTCTGTAGAAATACATTGGCATTGTTGGATAGGTCAAATGTTATACCTATTTTATACTTATTTATGGATTTTAAATGCAATATGCCAGTGACGCAATATTTGCGTATAGCATGCGAAATAGCCAGTCTGTCTTTGTCAGAAAATTGACGTTCAGTCTGATGAGATAGAAATACTATGTATTCTGTTTTTTTTTGCTATTTTCAGGATACTTCCTTGAGTATCCGGGGACTTTAAACATTTGATACTTCCTGCTGTTGTCTGCTGAATCATCGGAGTCTGAAGAAGTCTCCGTGGTGTCCCGTACTGCTCGACCATCAGGGGGCTCCGCTTTTTTCCTCTTTTTACCACTTCCCCCCATTGTTTAGTACACTATTTACAAATATATACAACTACAATTTTATAATTACAACTAATTTTAAGGTACTTTAACAATATAAAACAAATTAATTTTAAATTAAATGAGATTTGGCGCCTTGTTCGTTTCGAGGTTCCCGCGCTTTATGTCAAAAGTTGCGTTCCATATCACTTTTTTTTTTTTTTAAACCATAGACTATTTATCGTAGCTTGAGAATTTGACATTTTGTGGGGATTCTTTTACCGTTGTCCATCTCAAATGTTACAAATTCTATGTGGGAATAGTTTTCACGTTACGCTATTAAGGGTTAATAAATTATTGCGTAGGTACATCCTTCATAAGGTGGGGATCATAGATAGGCACAATTTTGTGACTGTCCACTTCAAAAAAGCCACCTTTATAATTTTGATTTTTTCGAAGATAGTTTCCTTTCGTTTCTTCCATCAGCTGATTAACAGCGGCAAGGTTTGTCGCTCCCTGGTCACATATTGTTGCTATAACTTTGAGACCTGTGCTTTGGACTCTTTTGTATAATTTGTTTCAGTTGTAATTTCTAATCTGCAGTCTTAGTTGTGCCTGAGCAAAAACTGTAAGCTATCGGCTGCTTATATTTTTTTACAATGCCTCTTACCATAAAAACAAGCGCATGATCCGAGAATATGAGGTCTCTTTTGCTGCCATTGTCCACGAAACCAGTTATAATGTCGTGTACCTTGTTGTAATTTATAGTCGTAGCTATATACATTTCGTCAAATAATATACAACAATATTTATGTTTTTCTGACATTTTTCCAACTTTCTTCTTTAAGTGTTCAAATAAGTTTCCATTAATGCAAGGCACCAAATCTAATTTTTGTAGTGTTCTTCGGCTTGGTAAAACACAAAGCTGGCTTAAGAAGCGATATGATTTAGGTGAAGGTTTATATAGTGATAGCGCTAAAATCTTCTCTCATCAAGAGTAAAACGCCTTCCTCTAGGATTTTTCCCACTTACTTTTGTTTGCATCAAGAACAAAGTTTTAACTGTTGATAAAAGCTTCTTGGTCACAATTTTGAAAGCATTTTGTTAGGACAGCTTGTTTGCTAGCAAATATCTATTTCGGTAGGTCTGTTTGGCTTTTCTGAAAATTAACGTACGTTACGTCGTATTAACGTTAAAACTTCGTTATGCCAGAGCATTACGAAGTTTTAACGTTATTTCGGATGTCGGGTTTGTTTTTTCGTGCAGAAAACATAAATGTTGGTAATACCACAATCCCGGGACATGCAAGTCTTCCACTCCAGCGCCACTAGTTTTGCTAGATTCCACCTAAAAACAAATAACATGCCGAACAAATAATATCTACCTACTTTGTTATTAAGTACCTACACAATAAAAATATTACACCTAAAAATATTAAATGTAAACTTAAGCATTATTACTTAAGTATTGTTTAGTTTTTCTTTTACTTATTTACAGACTTAAAGATTTTATGTTTGTATGTGATAATGACAATTAACGTACACATTTGTAAGAAACTCATTGTTAATAGTTCGATATTGAGATAGATTCATGATAGCACCTATTTGTTATTCGTTATCCTGTATTCGTTTGTGATAAATAAAAATAAAAAAAAAAATAATAAAAATGTCATTTGTTTTATTTTATTTCTCACCTTATTCCGTTCTCGTCTATAGGCAGCTCTGAGATGTTCTATTTTTTTCTTGATGTCGGTAATAGTCGCAAGGGGGTAATATAACTTCCATTTTTCTAAAAGCATTTGAAATGCTTGATTACGTGCATCTTTATTGCAATAAAGATTATGCGAGGTATCCCACAAACATGGGAAGTCTTTATATAACTCCAACAGCTTTTTTTTCGGTATTCATAATGTCTTCTTGATGTCGCTCCGAATCCATGTTAAACACGCTGAAAAATGTACTCTGTGCACGCTGCGACGTGTTGCGCGTACGGTGGCACAATAGCGACTGGACCGTCATTTGGTTCGGTGCGCCGTCCACACGATCGGATCGGTTGGGTGCTTTTATAATTTACCGTGGCACGGCACGGTACGGCACGTTTTTATCGTCACGGTAAAGTAGGAAAGCAAAATGTATGCATTTGTATGCAAACGCTTTTAATTTACCGTCCACGGCAACGGCACGCCGTGAACAGCAACGATCTACCGTGCCGTTGCCGTAGCATACTGCGCTCCCTATCAAATCGTCGCGGCATTGTTGAGAGTGTAGTGTGTGCGTACAAGAAATTTGTATGTGTGCGTGCGTAGCCAAGAGGCGCGGGTGGCAGGGCGGCGCCGCCGGCGGCCGCTTCAGTTTTGCACAAATAGTACAAGCAAAATGGCGTTATTTAAATACGATGTGGTGACTTTATTGGAACTTGTTGAATCAAGACCATGCCTATGGGATAAAACGTTAGAAGCTTATAAAGATAAAATTGTTAAACAAAAGGCATGGAACGAAATATTCCGTTTCTTGGACGAAGGATATGATGAATTAACTACGAATGAAAAGAAACAAGTTGGTAAGGTATATTTTTTTACTTTTTTTTACTAAGTTCATAAGTGAATTATAAAACACTGATTACAATAATTAATTAAGGTAATTTTTATTTTCCATTAACCTGACTATGCCCTTATCTAGGTAATTGTTGTCTATTGATGGAACTGGCAGGAAGCTTTTTTCACGTGTTTTTTATCACGTTGTCTAAGTTTTAAAATTACAATAAAATTGACTTTTAGGACAAAATCTTCCGGTTAGTTCAATCATCTAGTAAAAAATATTTTAACTATTAATATTATTTAATAATAATAATATTATTTAAATATTTTTTATTTTTTTATCAACTAGTAAAAAATATTTTCATATTACTAACCCCTTTGTAATGTTGTAATTATGGAATTGTATTCTGAATTAAAGAGATTATTATTATTATATTATTATTTGGGTCTTCCTTGAGCTTATCAAATAGCGTGTAGTATGACCCTTCTAAATATTTTACTTTTAAAAGCGGATGTTGCCAATACTTTCTAGTAATATGTCTTTTTTTACGTCTTAAATATAACAAATAGAGCATAAGTAGTCGCTGTCTCTTCGAGAACATGTCTGCACTTTGAAGACGCGCAAAGCGTAATAATTTCACGGCGAATTATAAAATCACCCTACGGCACGGCATGCCGTCCACTGCCACAAAACTTCTATCTCGTCCACGGTAATATCGTGCCGTGCCGTGAAACGGCAAATTATAAAAGCACCCGTTCGGTACGCACCGCGTTCGATGTGCGAGCGCTCCGAACCAGCCGCACCGACATTAATAATAATAATGTCCAGCGGACCGTGCGCCACACGATTGATTTTGGTTCGAAGCGCACTGTGTTCGTGGTGCGGTCCGCACCAAGTTCGATCGTCTGTGAACACTTTAAGGGTTATTTTACTGGGTCACTGTCGTGATTTATTGCACAAAGATTTGTAATGAAATATTAGTCTGCGCTTGGCCGCCGTCGTGAGTGGACACTGTGCAGCAGCTTGTGTTGAAAAAGATCGCTGTACGAATACAAAATATTTGACATACCAAACTTGATACTTTACGTCTTTTGTGCGGACTACGGACAAACAAGGTAAGAATTTACTTAGTTTCTTATATTTATTCTTGAATTACCTACGGATTATAAATTTACATTTCGTTTCAAACTTGATGGAGTGACCTGAAGGTATATTTAGTAGAGCTAGGTGTTCCGAGTTTGGGCTCGTTGTGTTAGTTATGATGAGACCTTACCTCAGGACTTGATGGAATGACCTGAAGCTGAACTTCGAAGACTGCTACTGGAACCAATAAACTAGTGGAGCTAGGTGTGCCGAGTTTGGGCTCGTTGTGTTAGTTATGATGAGGCCTTACCTCAGGAATTGATGGAATGACCTGAAGGTGTACTTCGAAGACTGCTATTGGAACCAATAAACGAGTGGAGCTAGGTGTGCCGAGTTTGGGCTCGTTGTGTTAGTTATGATGAGACCTTACCTCAGGACTTGATGGAGTGACCTGAAGCTGAACTTCGAAGACTGCTACTGGAACCAATAAACGAGTGGAGCTAGGTGTGCCGAGTTTGGGCTCGTTGTGTTAGTTGTGATGAGACCTTACCTCAGGAATTGATGGAGCGACCTGAAGGTGTACTTCGAAGACTGCTACTGGAACCAATAAACGAGTGGAGCTAGGTGTTCCGAGTTTGGGCTCGTTGTGTTAGTTATGATGAGACCTAACCTCATTACTTGATATAGTGATCCGAAGGTGTACTTTGACGACTGTTACTGTAACTAGTAAAAGAGTAGAACCAGCTAATATGTGTAGTTTATACCTCTTATACCTCAATTGTTGTTTTAGATGGCTTAAGACGTTTGGAAAACGCTCCCGTAAGAAACTTCGTGCCAATAGACGTAATGCAGAAAAAGGAATACGGTTAGTGCTTATATGATTATTAAAAATATATGTAACATTGTATACAGGGTGACAGGGAAACTCGACGTGTTCCTTCCAGGGCGTGATAGTGTGACCCATTTGCAACAATTAAGCACCCCATAAAGCCTAGGCGAAAATTCATGGAATCCGAGAAAAACCGATTTTAATGTTTTTTTGGAAATTTTCCAGAATTCGTCACTAAATATCGCTTATCTCTAAATTCTCTAATTGAGTGGCTTTCATAGCTATTTCATTGGCTACGTAATACTTAAACACACCTATTGATGTTACCAAATTTTCTAAAATATCAAACAGTTAAAAGTTTAAGTAAGAAGTTCATTAACTATTTAAAAAAATCATCTACGTACACGAACTTTGACGCCAGTTATCTCAAAATTTTACTGAGACAATAAGCGTACAAATTACGGGGAAGACATCTTCATTTAATCAGCTATGCAATGAGGTACTAAAGTTTCATAAATGTTTAAAGGTGCCGATGAAACAGTCGATAATATTGGCAAAGGTCGAATTTGCAAATTGTTGAAATATTTTAAAATGATGTGATAATCGAATTAGTTAACTGGTTTATGTTATCCCATTACCTCCTCACCACCCAGCAATCATTTCTACGTCATGAAGCTAGATCGTCGCAACCAGGTGGCAATCTGAGACGCCACTTTCGAGTGGTTAGTATTACTCGTAGTTGATGAGCTAATCACTAATCACTTGTCGCTTGGTTCGCCTGTGATTAAGCTGCTGTGCACGTACATACAAACTCTTAATTCTATAATAAACATAAACTTTGAGACTTCTGTAAAAGAAATAACTGTTTACTAAAACGTGCACTGGCAGTACCAGACGAGTTAAGATGCTCTAAGTAACCAACAGCAACTACATTCATAATTTCTTAAGGGGCTTGTGAAGCACATCATTTTATGTCATGCAAGTAGCTCGGGAGAGGTCAAGGTCCAGCTGTGAATTGCGATAGATTAACTTAATTGATTGGGTTGGACCATTACTTTGTAAAAAGTTGTCTTAGGCATAAAGTTGGCAGCAGTGAACTCTTTACTCCTACTAATAATAACAAAAATCATCAATCTGTCGTCAAAGATTAAGGCAATGCTTTTTCTTGATCTTTCTCTAAACGACCAAATATGATGTGATAAGTCTACCACATTGCAGGTTGAACACGACACGACATGATAAATAAAAGATTATTTGTCTAAAACTTAAAAAACCGAAGTATGTTTAAAATTTAAGAGTTTATACGTGCGCAATAATTTAAAAATCAGGGTAAAAATACGCGCACTTAGCGACAAGTGATCGGTGATTAGCTCATCGATTGCGAGTAATACTTACCACTTGAAAGTGTGGTCTTAACTTGCGGAGCGGAGGTAAAGGGATAACATAAACCAGTTAATTAATTCGATTATCACATCATTTTAAAAAATTTAACAATTTGCAGGCAAAATCAGGGTAAAAATACGCGAACTTAACGACAAGTGATCAGTGATTAGCTCATCAACTACGAGTAATACTAACCACTCGAAAGTGGTGTCTTAGCTTGCCACCTGGTTGCGACGATCTAGCTTCATGACGTAGAAATGATTGCTGGGTGGTGAGGAGGTAATGGGATAACATAAACCAGTTAATTAATTCGATTATCACATCATTTTAAAATATTTCAACAATTTGCAAATTCGACCTTTGCCAACATTATCGACTGTTTCATCGGCACCTTTAAACATTTATGAAACTTTAGTACCTCATTGCATAGCTGATTAAATGAAGATGTCTTCCCCGTAATTTGTACGCTTATTGTTTTAGCAAAATTTTGAGATAACTGGTGTCAAAGTTCGTGTACGTAGATGATTTTTGAAAATAGTTAATGAACTTCTTACTTAAACTTTTAACTGTTTGATATTTTAGAAAATTTGGTAACATCAATAGGTGTGTTAAAGTATTATGTAGCCAATGGAATAGCTATGAAAGCCACTCAATTAGAGAATTTAGAGATAAGTGATATTTAGTGACGAATTCTGGAAAATTTTCAAAAAAACATGAAAATCGGTTTTTCTCGGATTCCATGAATTTTCGCCTAGGCTTTATGGGGTGCTTAATTGTTGCAAATGGGTCACACTATCACGCCCTGGAAGGAACACGTCGAGTTTCCCTGTCACCCTGTATAACATTCACTACCATATGATCCTTTTTCACAGGCAAAAGAATGAAAGCAGTTGTGATACGAGTATCGCGACTGACACACCCGAAGTATATCCAGAAAGATATGACCAAGCGAGTTGTAGTACTTTTGATGACAATAATTTGGAAATACCTCACGTAAGTTATAATGCATTTCAAATTACTGTTATGATTTGTTTATTCAATTACTATTTTTGCACTGAAAATAACAAGTAATTTTTTTCTGTATTGTTTTTAGAACACAAACAATGAGGAAACAGAACCGTTCCAGGTATCAGGAAGAAGAGTCGAACAAATAGATTATTTTTTGAAACAGCTTCAAGAAATCGGCAGCCATAGTTCCATGTTTAATTGTAATTTAGGTACTGTGCAACTTTTAAATGAAAGAAAAACTGGACTTCACTCAACTTTTTATATGAAGTGTCAAATGTGTGGCACAAATTTTGTATTAAAATCTTCAAAAGATTCAATAAATAAAATGGATGTAAATGAGGAAGTCGTAGCCAGTATTATGACTATTGGCGCCGGAGTTACACAGCTAAACACGGTTCTTAGTCATATTAATATACCACCTATGTCGGTACGATTATATCAATCCAAGCATGATATAATTTGTGGATGGTGGAGCAAAACTGCAGAGCATTGTATGGCAGAGGCTGGTAAGGAAGAGAAGAATCATGCCATGTCTATTGGAAGCGTGAATGAGAAAGGAATACCAATGATACTTGTATCGGGTGACGCATGTTGGTCCAAACGTTCGTATGGAACGAATTACAATGCATCTTCTGGAGTTGGTGTTATTATAGGATTATTTTCTAAAAAAGTTCTTTACTACGGAGTTAAAAATAAGACGTGTAGCATCTGTTTACGAGCACACTCCAAAGGGGTACAACCAGCAAAACACGGATGTTTCAAAAAATTACAGGGGCCTTCTACTGCTATGGAATCAGTTATTATAACAGAGGGTTTCAAAAAATCTATAGAAAGTCATGGACTGATTTATAATCAGTATGTCGCAGACGGTGATTCTAGCACATATGCCAGTATCAGAAATGCCAGGCCTTATGAGAGTGTGACTGTGGGTAAAGTCGAGTGCAAAAATCATTTGCTCAGAGACTACTGCAAAGGGCTTTTGTCAATATCAAGTAACACCACATATCCCATTAGAGCCCGAAAAATATTAAAAGATAATTATTTGCGGATACGATGGGGAATAGATAGTAGCGTCAAATATTGGGTCAAGCAAAACATTCCCTTTTCTGATAAAATGGAAAATATAAAAAATTACATAACGAATGGTCCTTATCACATTTTTGGAGATCATTCAAAATGTGCATCTTATTTCTGTAACGATGAAATCAAGAAACGTTCCGAAAATTTGGTGCCTGAATTGAAAGTAAATGGAGTGTTCCAAAAAGTTGAAGATTTGGCTCATCGTTTATCGTTTCACGCCTATAGCTTCGTAGATAACGAAACTAATAACTTGGTGGAGAGCTTTAATGCCAGAGTAGCGAAACTTGTTGGCGGAAAAAGAGTAAATTTTTCGCAACGGCGATCATATGCTGGTCGCTGTGCGGCAGCCGTGATATTGTATAATTCGGGTTTATTACAGTCTACTGTTCATCAATATATTTTTGGCACTGAAGCCAACCATGAAATAATTCAGCTAGAAAGCTATCGTCAACAATTAAAATTGAAAAGAATAGAAAAAAATGTCAAAAAGAAGAAAGTCTTCAAACCTACCACTAATAGAGATGCCCATTATGGCGAAGAATGCCAAAAAGTTGACATGGACGATAAACAGTACCAAGATGCAAAAAAAGAGTTTTTGTTGAGATTAGAAATAACTCCTGAAGAAAAAGTCAAGATAGAACAAGACACAATATTACAAAGTACCAGTCCCTTATGGTTGGAAACCAGAAGGAAGTTACTTACAGCTTCATGGTTTTCTACAGTCTGTAAACGGCGCCCAAACACCAATTGTGCACCATTGGTAAAACAAATTTTGTATGGTCGAGATTTAAGTAATGTACCATCCATCAATCATGGTAAAAATAATGAGTACACCGCACTACGCGACTTTGAAAAAGTGTTAAACACGAAAATTTTGCAGTGTGGGTTGTCAATCTATAAATAGATTTCTTTTCTCGGTGCAAGTCCTGATGGAAAGTGTGAACACGGTATAGTAGAAATCAAATGCCCGTCATCGGCATATGAAATGGACCCAGAAGAAGCGATAAGACAAAAAAAAATTGACTTTTGGAAATACGCTTCGAATTCGAACCAATTAGTAGTAAACACAAAACATAAATGGTATTTCCAAATTCAAGGTCAACTACGAATTACAGGGGAAAAGACTTGTGTTTTTGCTGTTTGGACGGGCCCTGGAAAAATAAAATATGAATTTATAGCCAAAGACGATCAATTCTGGAAGGAGAATATGGAAACACATTTAACCGATTCGTTGCGATGCCTAATTTCACTAACTTCTAGCCGTGGCGTCGAACAAAAATAACGTGACACTGATCAGTGCCCAACGCCATACGATTAAATGACACTCATCTGTGTCTTCAGCCATGCGGAAAAGAAAACAGTGTTTTGACATTTTTTTACGTATTCAAAGCTCGAATACTTTTAGTTTACATGTGAAATCTAACGTGAACGGTCAGGCACGTTGTTTTAAGCGATAAAAAGTGGCGAAACAAGTGTATTTGTGGAAATGGAAGGTAAGTGACTTATTTAATACAGATGTGCTCAACCTTTTCAACTTATTTTGCATTTCCTAGTAATTTGATTGATTATGAGGTATTAAATTGGGTCTAAAAATTTTTGCATAACAAATTTCAATTGTTTATAATTAAACTACGCAAATAAAAACTGCTAAGTTAGATTAAATAGTAATAATAATGATAGTAGTACTAATATATAATTATTTTATATGATTATTTGATACTAGCCGATGCCCGCGGTTCCACCCGCGTAGAATTTGTTTCCCGTTGTCCCACAGGAACCTATAATCGGAATAAAAGGTAGCCTATGTGCTATTCCAGACCAAGACTTATCACCTGTGCTAAATTTCATTGAAATCCATTCAGTAGTTTTTGTGTGAAAAAACAAAAACATCCAAACATTCTCACGGATACACAACAAATGTGAAAATTATTATTGTCAGAAAAAAATAATATTTGGCAAGATACTGATAATGTTTATTTATTGTTTAAGAATTACAGCGAAAAAGAAAGTACATTCCCGATACAGAAAATGAAACTCAATGCGACGATGACGAAGAGATAGTACAGAATTCACAACGCTGGGAAGACTCAGAAAACTGGGAACAGGAATTTATACCAAACCAAAAAACATGTAAGGATACTTCAACGTACACAAAAAAAGAAATGGTGGACAGTGCAACATGCACAGAAAGAGATGATGGCCCGACTATATTGGACGTCCATGGATGTAAATATTTTGGCCAGTTGGTTTCAAATGAATTATTGCGCTTTAAACCATATGAAAGAAATATAAAGATGCAGAAAATATTAGATATAATAAAAAAGTAATTTTAATATCAAATAAAGACCGGACAAAAGTTAAATAAAACCAAATTTTAATTCAATTACAATTTTAATTTTAACCAAATTTTGACTTAGATGATAATATTTATTAAAAATCATTACATCAGATCCGATTAACTAACATAGAATTTCAATATTTGTGAAATTCTCTGAAACAATCATTAAGGCACAGGCCTGGGAATCCAGGGCAATCGGGACAGCCAGTTATAACAGATACCCTTTTTTTAGTTTTTGTGTAACAAACTCTACATCTTTTTCTTAGGGTATTATTACTTCTCTTTGGTAAATTGGCGGGTAAATGTATTTTTGACTGTGATAGAGGACGAGAAAGTTCTGATACATTGGGCATTGGTAACAATTCTTGCATTACACTCTTTATAAATTTATATAATGAAGTTTTATTTGTAGTGTTTTTTGCGTTGAAAAGTAAATAACCATTCACCAAACATATTTGGATTATGTGTATTATGACTTTTTTGTACCAGCGCAGGGTCTTGTGCTCACAGCAATAATAGCTTAGCATCTGATCATGTCGATCTATTGCCCGCATATATTTATTATACTTTATTTGTACGGCCGGCTTATATTTTATTGTGCGTACACGGCGACTAGTAGTCCCTTTATAATTACTTTTGTGTTCAGTACTTATAAATAATACTTCCCGTTTATCTTGCCATTTGGTGACGACAATTTTTTTATTGTTTTGTAATATACACGATTCACCAGGCTTTAATTTGCACATTTTTAATTCTCTTGGATTTCCTATACGGTTTGGTCTTAGGGTACCAGTCACATACGTGTTTTTGCCTATTAACTCATCAGCCAACCCTACGCTGGTATAAAAATTGTCCAAATACAAAGCATGCCCTTTGTCAAAATATTTTTGCATGAGCAGATGCACCACTTTTTTAACGTGGTTTCTACCTCCTACTTGTACGTCTTGGGATCCTGCATACATCGTCATAGTCGTAGAACAAAGACGGTTTTGATAATTTTCAATTTTTATTTTTTTGCGTCAAATGAGTTTATAAGTCGTGCTTTATGTGCCAATAATTGTCTTTTACAAATATTATTTAAAACAAGCCAGATACTGACTAGTTATACTGACGGATTTGATTTCTAAACGCAGTAAAATGACGTAATAATCAGTTCGCCAGTGTACTGCGCTGAACTCTGCCCCCCGCGCCCCGCTCACGCGCGGCGCATTGTTAGTACCGCCCATGTTCTAAGGAAGGTCGCGCGTGGTCATCGCTTGGCACTAAATATTACGCTACCTTATTTTAATTTCAATATTATGCTATATTAAATTTCCAAAATAGTATTTATTCCTAAAACTCAAATTAATAATGTCGTCGAAAAGGTCCCTGCAGATATTAGCCTTATTAAAAACAACGAATAAAAATGTGAATGATCAACAAATTGATGATTTTTCAAGAAATGAGACTGAAGAACCGATTTTCCACACGGCAGGTAAGTTAATATTGCCTATTTTAATATTTTATTTCTATTTTTAGGTGTTGTTTTAGTTGGCATTAGTTTTTGATTGTATGTTCGTCGTACATCGACGGTTAGTCAAATCCGTCGTTGTTCGTGGTAATCAGAAGCAGTTAGTTTTTTGTCTTTTAGTTATTACGCCAATATTATTTTTTAAACTACTATTAGTTTATACTACATTTTAAATTATAAACAAACTCAATTCATTTTTCGGTGACGAATATTGAAATCCTACAATGTTCTACGTACTTAGAATGAACGTATGGTACAAACCGACATTTTTTTACGGATAAGTGCAGGATGGATGTGCATATCCGTCGTTATTCTTTGGATATATTTTATCATACGTCGTTGTTTTGTTATATTTTACAATTTAAATAACTTTTTTACTATTCAATTTTATTTATGTTTTTGATGCTTTTGAAACATAACTAATTAATATTTGGAAATTTTATTTTACAGTTGAAGAACAGCGCTTTTCGCCACTACCACCGGGTGCGGATGCAATGCTATCGTCAGAAGAAATGCAAGGCGTGTGGGGTGATGTATTTTTAAACAATTATTACCAGGAAGAATTGGTCACAGTTACAGATCTCGAAGATAAATCACCTGCAGCAACTGCCGTACAGGTACACGACGTTATCTCCGAAGATGCATATATGCCTACAGACCCAATGACTCCCGTAAATGTCACCGATTGCCCGCAATCATTACAATCTCAACCTAATCAAGAATCTCCGATGCCATTGACTCCCATTTTCAGTAGTTTGCTAGATCAACCTACACCTTCTACAGCCACTGCGAATAATACTGAAGAGCCTGAGCAGCAATCTGATTTACAAGATACACCAGTCCCGTCCCCAGTTAATAGACATGCAAAATGTGATGATCCATTTTGCTACCAACACGATCCTGATGAGTATGCCTGTCCATCAGTAGATACTATGGGTACAGATTCTAATTGTCCGTCTCCAAAACCTGCTACCTTGCTAAAGAATAGGGGAAAAAAACGTCCTCGAAACCATGACAATTGGGGGGACATCAAGAGAAAAAAACTGAAAAATCAAGGCAAAACTTATTGCTCAAAGAGAGGGCGTACTGTTGATGCAAAAACAATGGGCCAGCCATGTCAATGTAGATTTAAATGTGCCACAAAACTTGCAGAAAAGGAGCGAATTGAGATTTTTACAAAATTTTGGGAATTAGGCGTAAGAGAGCAGCAATGGCTGTACGTTGCTAATTACACAACAAAACAACAGAAAACTAGGACATTCCGGCGAGAATTAAAACACCAACGTGAATATACCTATAAATATTTCTTGCCAAAGAAAAGCACTGACGATGTCAGTTATAATAAAATCAATGTTTGCAAAACAATGTTTTTAAACACCTTAGGCATCAGTGAGCGTTTGACAAGAACCGCATGGATCAAGTACGACGGTAGCACGACTGTAGAACAAGATATGAGAGGACGTCATGCGAATCACAGAAAACTCATTAATGACGAAATGTTACTGTCTGTGTGCGCTCATGTTAATTCTTTTGTGCCGATTGAGTCGCACTACTGTCGGAAATCGTCAAAAAGACTGTACTTAGATGGTAGTCTGAGTATTGCTCGCATGTTCAACATGTATCAGGAGTGGCCTGACCTGGATAAATATTCAAACAAAGCTACAACTCTTCGACAGTACCGTGATATTGTAAACAGTCAATTTAATCTAACTTTTCACATCCCAAAAAAAGACACTTGTGACCAATGCCATATATTTAAGCAAATTGAAAACCCATCTGAAGAACAGAAAACTGATTACAAAAAACATCAAATGAACAAGAATATTGCCAGACAGCTAAAGAATAATGATAAGACAGAAGCTGTAGAGTCCAATGGAACGATCTTATGCGCGACGTTCGATTTCCAAAAAGTATTAACTTGCCCACACGGTCAAATGAGCATACTCTATTATAAACGCAAGCTATCTTGTTATAATTTTACCATTTATAACATGGCTACTAAAGAGGGCTTTTGTTACGTGTGGGATGAAAACGTGGCAAAACGTGGTGCTAATGAGGTTGCTAGTTGCCTTTACGATTTTATCAAAGATTTTGCAGGAAAGGGTGTTAAAGATTTTAGATTTTGGTCAGACAATTGTGGTGGCCAAAATAAAAACCGTATTATATTTTCATTATACACACATGCAGCAAGGGTGTTTGGTGTCACTATAACTCACCGATTTTTGGAGAAAGGCCATACCCAAAACGAGGGAGACTCTGTGCACTCAGTTATAGAAAGGGCTGGCGAACACAAACTTATTTATACACCCGAAGAGTGGAAGATTTTGATTAGATGGGCAAAATCAGAAAAACCATACGAAGTGCGAGATGTGACTCAGGATATGGTTTATGATTTTAAAGAACTACTAAAGAATAGAAATTGGACAAAAAATACCGTAAACGAAAAAATCGCATGGGCAAAAATTAAAGAGGTATATATTCAGGTAACTCACCCCAATAAAATACAATATAAGTATAGTTTGGATGATGAATCTATGATTTTGATAACACGTAAGGAGACAAGAAACAATACATTTAATCTTAAAAAAGCATATTTTGAACCGATCGCTATTTCTAAAGACAAATTTAGAGATTTGATGAATCTGTGCGAGACAGGGATTATACCCGCCAAGTACCACGATTATTTTAAAACTCTAACACATGGCCGCACTACCATACTTGAAACTGATGATGATTCTGATTAAATCGTCATAATAAAAAGAATTTTGATTATTAAACTTTAATATTTTAAGAGTAACGTTTGAGACTGATTGTTATTGTTAGTAAGAAGCAATAATTTTCGTTGTTATCTTTTTTTCATTTTGTTTGTTTTTCTTTTGATACGTCCAGAACCTGTGATTTAGAATTTTTGATCTCTTACTTTTAGTGCCATAGAAATTATTTAAGTGATTTTTAGTCTATTTGGTAATAGTTAGTTAATAATTAATACCAACCAAATGTTTGAGACTGATAATGATTGTAATAATTAAAATTTGTTATGTTATACTAATTCTACTATTAAAGAATATTTTTTGTACTAACTTTTTAAAGCCAATAAAACAATTTAATGTGTCTATTAAAATACATGCATGCTAATTAAGAGATATTTTTCATTTACTAATCCATCAATTTGAAATCCGACAATATTTTTTGTGAAGATTTCCTAAAACATCGACGGAAACTACTTTGCGTCATGTTAACCACGAGAAAAATCCGCACAACAACGACGTAAGATAACATACGACACATAAGTTTTCATAGAACAATGACGCATTTGATATTTTATAAAATCGAGCCGTTTTAGGAATTGATCTTATTGGTCATATTATAAAAGTTCAGAAATAAAACAACATATCCAAATTTCAAGCTAATCGGATCCGCGGTTTCCAAGATATGCCCTAAAATTCCATTGGAAAACTTTGATGTGGCGTACTGTGAAGTTACTGGTTTGTAGAACCGTCTTTGTTCTACGACTATGACGACATGTGAATTTTTAAAATTATACCGTTGGCGTCGGCTAAAATGTACAGCTTAATGCCGTATCTATGGGCTTTGCCTTTGATATATTGACGAAAATATAGTCTCCCTTTCCACAAAATAAGAGATTCGTCAATTGTCAACTCTCTCAATGGGTAATATACGGCGTCAACTGTCTCATTGAACAAATCGATCAAAGATTTTATTTTAAATATACTCTCCGTCCTTTCGATATCTTGTACGTTCAAAGCTCTTAAAATTAAAAAACACCTATCCCTAGACATAAATAGGCGTGGACTAAGACGGAAAAAATAATGAGTGGACCAATAGTCCACCATTCTGTTCAGCTTTATGGTGCCCATTAGTAATATTATGCCAATAAAAGTTTTTAATTCGGCGACACTTAGATCGGTCCACTTGCTAAAGCGAGAACGTGCAGTTGTCGCTTCTACTTTCAATTTGTTACCGTACTTGTTTGTACATTTTAATATTAAATTTAAAAAGCGGGCATTCATAAATAAAAAAAAATAATCCAAAGGACTTTGGACCTCTGCGTCATGTGGCTGCAATATACTACTTGTCCCCGTAAATGGTATCTGTAACATCTGACTGGGATTACCCGGAAACCAGCCAGTTGTTTCTTCTAAAGATCTCTGGATCTTCGTTCTGTTCATTGGCGTGAGAATCGACAATGTTTGCATCCTCGTTCGCACTTGCATCGCTTAACTCATTTAAGAGTTCTTCGTTATTCCCGGTTAGAATTCCATACAGTTCTTCGTCTTCATATAACTGTAAGCCTGGAATGTCATATAACTGCTCACTTTCTTGAGGAGACATCATTCGTTCCAATTCCACGCTTACGGGATCTATGGCCGATGATGTACCCGGAATTGGCGAACTTGGAATATCCATATATGGATTCTGATGGTACATGCCAGATGATGGTCCAGGAACTGGCGCACTTAGAAAAGGATCTACGCTAAATAATGGTTCAGGTTCCGGAGAACTCGAAGAATGGTATTCCATTTTCTTCAAACTGCAAAAGAATGAAAACTCTATTGGAAACGAAACTAAAAGAGACACGTATTTTTGGTCGTGTTTTTCATTGTGTTGTCTATTTTAATTTGTAAAAAGTACACCAAAAGAGGTTTATGGAGGTTTTAACAGTTATTTTAATATTACAGACAGACACTCCAATGTTATTTATTTGTATAGAGTAATAGACGTATAGATTATATTTAGTAATAATACTTATTTAGTTACATAATATTTATCAGTAGATCTACAATAAAATGATTTGATTTGAAAAAACTCATCATTTTATGACTAGTACGATAAGCTTATGTTATGGGATCTAGACAACCGATAAATATACATATTTACTATTTTCTTTTATAAATATACAGCCTTGGCCAAAAGTATTGAGCACCTTACAAATTTCGCTCGTTCACGGAAAGTATGGGAGTAAATCAAATCTATTGTTGAAGAATTCTTTTGTCGGCCATCTACAAAGGTTTAAACAATGACCCACGCCGCACAGCTAGCAATAAAACACCTGGGTGCAATAAAATGTGTTTTTTACAATTTTTGTATTTATTTATCAGTTCGCTACCATCGCTCGTTGTGAACACATCCAGTGATCTAGTGCGCCTTTTGTATTTTATTTCAGAAGTTTTAAGTGTTATTTTTGCAATATGCCAAAACAAAACGAACTTTCTTTAGAAAAACGTGTGCAGATACAGCTTCTGTATGAGCAAGGGAAATCACAAGTAGAGATTTCTAAAACTGTGAAATGTTCGCGCCGATCCGTGCAATATGCTATTCAGCGATTCTCTACTACCGGATCACATGAAAATAGACCGAGAACCGGGCGCAAACGCATCACCACAGACCGTCAAGATCGTCAGTTACTGAGAGAGTCGTTAAGAAATAGGAAAAAAACATCTTCAGAGCTCGCTGCTGAGTTGTCGGAACAAATTAAGAAGCCAAAAAGAATTTCTGCCGTAATTAAGGCAAAGGGTGGACCCACAAAATATTAATTTTCTATTAATAAATAGTAAAATAAACCCATATAAAACGTTTTGTTTTATTTCTATTTGATACTCCGCATAAAACTGAAAGATATCATGGGTGCTCAATACTTTTGGCCAAGGCTGTATATATATTATAGATAATGACAGCCAGACACAGAATAAACAATTGTGCTCATCATACAAAGTTTGACCTGCATGGGAATCGAACCCACCTCACTAACTACTAGACCAACAGGCCCGTCAATTAGCAACAATAACTTATGTATAAAAAAGAATCTTACTTGAAGTTCACGGCAAGTAGAGATGTGTGCACAGGCTGAAGTCGCACGGAGTCCAGTTCAAAGCCACAATTGTCACAACGCAAAATCAGAGTCCACTTTACACAGCCAAAATCGTCACAAATGCAAAACCAAAATCGATAAAAACACGAGAGTCCAGTAAACAAGCGAAAGTCATCGGTAAGGTAAATAACAAGAAAAGTAAGCACGTCTGATAACTAAGGATAGTAAACCAGAAGTAATTCAAAAAACAAGATGCGCGAAAGAAAAAAATTTATACCACGTGTTGTTACAATAAACAATGGACGGTCCCGGCCGCTCCTAGACCGACCGTCCATTGTCTGTTTCCATTTTTTTGTAAGTCTACAATTTTATCCAAAATAAACCTTTAATTTAGAGTGAATACAGTCCTTTTTCGAAGCGCTTTTGGCAAATGCAATTTTGTGTCGTAGCATCATGCATGAGCATGACATGACTCATATTAGCCACAACCATATTGATACGCGTAGTTTAAAATAGCGTGGTACGACGCACGGTGATATTTTTTATGTAAGTAGGTACCTACCATATTTCGAGACATAAAATTTACCCACTATCGATACCCAAATGTGATTACGACGTATATGCATATTTCTTTATAGATAAGGATTAGAGAGTTGTAATTAAAAGAGGAGAAGAAACATCTCTATATAAATACTTTTATTGTTTAAATTTTATCTTTATTTAGAGCGGGTGTAAAATTTTATAGAAGACAAGCTAAAGACAACCGCAGCAAAGTGATTTAGCTGCTTTACTGTAATACATTTATAATTTATTATCATATGATGATTTAATATCAAATACTTCAACTTCCAAAAAGGTTGGTGCCCCCTATTTTTTTAAAAATATTACAGTATCCAGAAACGAAGGCTACGAGCTTAATATACGTGAAAAATGAAGATAGTTTGGTTTCAGGTAAAACTTCCATAAAACTTAATTGAAGGAGTTATCATCGATTTCAAAATGACACATATCCGTGCCTGACGCCACACTTAAAAAGAAGTGATGGCACTGAAACGTGCCATCCGCAACGAATCGTTCGATTTTATAAGAACTGCCTCCTTCCAGAATTGATTGATCCAAGATTCAAAACAAATATGGAACTACGAGAACATTCTTCACATTGTTATAATAATGTAATGAAAACTAAGAATTGATTAAAATGTTTGTTTATTTATTAAATAGGCTTAGTTTAGCTTAATTTTTTTTTTGTTAGTTTTATTCATTTTATTATTGTCTTGCATCTGGCCCGCTTTGTACGGCATTTTGCGTAGTGATGCACTAGGGATATCAATCGATTTCAGTTTCGACAGTTCAACAATATCCATTGAGTTGTTTTTGCTGTCGTGCAAACGAAATATAAACTAATGAAGATGAAGCAATGAATATTGTCTTAGTATATTGTGTGTGCGAAATAAACATATTTTCTTTCTTATTTCTTTTTTTTCTAGTTTTCGAGAACCCCAAATGCAAGTATTTGAAAGCAAATTTATTGTAAGAATTACCAAAACAAAAAAAATAAAATGTCTGTAATTATTTGTTTTCAAAAAGCTTGTGGCCTAAATTGTATGTATTTACATAGGTACACACGGCGACATTTCAAGTAATACATATATACATTTCCAGTATAACATGGTCGCTTTGTGCAGAATTACCGTATAATGAGGGATGCGCTTATACTGATTTGGCATAGCTTGATTGGTCATCGTGCGTACTTTCGCCAGTACCTACTTGCTTACCAACCAATCACTGTCCAATAGTAGCTACTTTTATGACTATTTCACGTTACAAACTTTATAAAAACATATCACCGTAAGTTAAAAAAAAATATACGGCAATAAAATAAATAATAGTAGACTCAAGTATCAAGCCGTGTTAGTTCACTCATAATTTCGCCGCTTCGCGCTAGTCGCTGTGTGTGTGAGCCGTGCACGTGTAGTAGTAAGACTCAATAGGAACCTAAAATTGATGCGCGTCAATTCGTAAATGCGTCCTTAACAATCTCAACGAAAATTCGAATAGCATTACTCCTTTTATCGAACAAGGTTGATAACGGTCTAATCTTCGAGATATTAAGGTTTAAATTTCAACTTTCACGTAACTCCTCAATTAACTAAAAGATAAGGTTGAAATTAGCATAGATATCTTGTTTGGTTGAATAGAATGTGCTTGATTCCGATTGTTGCACTACCGTCATTTTACTTCAGAAACTTAACTGCTGTATGAACTGCGAGTTAAGGTTGAATTTAGAATACTTCTTAGCCTTATTAACTAAACTGTGATTGAGGGTATAAATACTTTACAAGTCGTTTCGTTTTCGTGCCGATCCGCTTGTGTGTAATATCTTCGTCGTAATATTATCCGATTTATTAAGTTTTAGAACAGTTGATTTTATTAACCGATAATATGGATCGATTAACACCTTTTTTAAGGCTAAAATTGTTGTTCTCTGGGAACAGGAACAAAGCATAAAGAAAATAGCACGAGATATGGGCATAACGGTAAGATTTATTGCACTATTACTTACAAATTGATTTTTTTAATGTATTTCTAATATTATCATTTTCATTACAGAGAAAAACAGTTCGTAGATGGATATAAAGGTATCAAGCGATGGGTGATGTGAAATGTGATCGCCAAGGCCCTCGCCCAATTGCTTACATCAGCTATACTCCAAGTGTGTTCCGCGGAACCCTAGGGTTCCGCGATACCTCTGTAGGGGTTCCTCAAGAATTTAGAAAAAAATCAAAGCACCTCTCTCTGGTCGAACGTTTTGACACCGCGGCCGCGCGTAGGTATATTTATTTATTTATTTGTATTTTTATAAACATGTGTTACAATAGCTGGTACAATATCTCATAACTTTGGTATCAACATGTATACTTTTAGGCGCTGGACACACAGAAAAGACGTAAGACGCAGACGGGGCGCGGACATTTGTCTCTTCCACGTCCCTTTCATATAAAATGTATAGAAGCGTCGTGACGCAAAACATACAGAATAGACGGGGCGCGGGCGCAACGCTTTTACGTCTGCGCCTTTTGTTCAAAACACACAGGAGAGACGGGGCACGGACGCGGCGGGGGCGAAGACGGGGCGCGGGGTGGCATGCCCGCCGGGAGGGGCTCGCTCGCGTCGCACAGTCACGTGTACCGTCTTGACGTTGAATGGTTGCGTCATGTTTTGAGTTGTTATAATTTTTTTCATAAAAATGCGTGACGACCTAGCTTTTAATATTCAGTTTTGTGAATTAATTGAGAATCATTCTGTTATTTATGATTACAATAGGTCTGACTATTGTAACAGAAATGTTCAAGACCAAGCTTGGGAATCGATTGCCAGGACAATAAACGAAAACGGTAAGTAGTACCTATTCTTTATTTAAAAAACATCAACTTATCCTCGTGCGTACCTACATCTGTTCTTTACGTAGTACATTAGAAATAAAAAAATGTGTACTCTTTGTTTTAATGGTAAAACAGAAATATTTTAATGTAATATTAATGTAATATTTTCTTAATTCCTCTGCGTGTTGTGTGTATGCGTTGTGTGAGTGTGTGTGTGTGCGAGGGTGCGGCGTGCGTGCGTGCGCGCGCGTGTGTGTGTGTGTGTGTGTGTGATGGTGTGTGTGTGTGTTTATACATTGTGCCTATTTTGGTACGGAATAGGTGCCCGATTTACAAAATAGTTGGTGAGGTATTCCCTGACACCATCTGCAGTTTCTCTGTATAGTGAATCAATTCTTGTTCCAACCAACGTATTTTGGATGTATGGCGCTGTAAATTTTCCATCGCATCTTCGAATAACATTGTGCAATATACACATTGCTTGTATAATTACATCAGCTTTAGCAGGTTCACAGCACATGGGCATGCTCAGTCCTTGAAATTTAGTCCTTGCCATTCCAAAGGCACATTCTACTGATTTCCGTCCTCTGCTTAGTCTGTTATTGAATATTCTTCTATCATTTGTCAATTGATTCCGCGAATAAGGTTTCATTACGTTTTTTTTCAGAGAGAAAGCTTCATCTGCCACAAAATAATATGGCATAGGTTGTACTTCTCCGGGCAATGGACTATGGTCCGGTAAATTAAGGTCGTCACGCTGCATTGCTTGTCCGAGAGCACTGGCTTGAAATGCACGCCCGTCACTATTTCTCCCGTATTCCCCAACATCTATCGTTACGAATAACCCGTCAGCGTCTACCAATGCTAATAACACAATCGAAAAGTATCCTTTGTAATTTATGTACGCTGATCCCGTGTTAGATGGAGCTTTTATTCTAATATGTTTGCCATCCAGACTTCCCACACAATTCGGTAAATTCCAAAGAGTATGGAAACGCGCAGCTATCTCTAGCCATTTTTCTACATTGGGTGTAGGCATATATTCGGGTTGTAATGTTTGCCATAGAACTTGACAGGTATTATGTACTATTTCTCGAATTGTAGATTTTCCTCGTAGAAAGTAAACTGACAGTGATTTAAATGAACACCCATCTGCGAAATACCTGTAAATAAATATACAAATATAAATTAGGTATACATATTACTATACTGTGCACCGTGATTTTTTATTCGCGGAGGCTATTGAGCCAGAAAGTAACATTCTTAATTCTTTACATAAGTAGGTACTCGTATTACTGATATAGGCTCTATAGTCTCTGCGAATAAAAACTCACAATAAGTAATTCACTTCATTATATTTATTCGATGATTTGATTGTTTCAGTACAAGCTTGCAAAGATCGTTGGAAAAACATAAGGAACAGATATGCAAAATACAAAAAACTTCTATCACTTCCATCTGGCTCTGCAGCCAAGAAGGTAAAAGAATATTACCTTGCCCAGCACTTGCATTTTTTGGATAAATATTTGAAATCAAGACCTTCCAAATCTAATCTAGAACCACAATGCAGGTCAGATACTCATACGGACGAAAGTGAACTTGATGAGGAGGAGTCAATGTCGCCGTTTCGGCCTCCGTCCCATTCACCCTCTCCACAGGCTCAAAATCATCCTTCGCCGTTATCATCGGACTCGAGTAAAAAAAGTAAAATGCCTACTTTGAAAGACGTCAATCAATCTGCTTTTGATTACTTTAACAGAAAACGACAAAATAGCGAGAAACAAATGCAACCTCTTGATACAGATCTTGCCTTCCTTCAAAGCATGTTGTCTGATATGAAGGCCATGAATCTTGTTCAAAAACGAAGGTTCAAGATGGGAGTAATGCAGTTGGCGGCGCAAATCTTAGATGGAAACGAGGCAGCATCGACATCAGAACCAGCATATTCTACCCGCATTTCTCAAAACAACATAGCCACGGTGTCTTCTATACAACAGCCGTTTCATGAGGAAAGCACACACAGAGGAATTAAATAAAAAAATATGTTCTTCTGCCTATGCTCTCTATAAACTAAAACCTATCATAAGTACCAATGCCCTTATAACTGCCTACCATGGTATAGTCGGCTCGATATTGAGGTTTGGAATTTTGTTTTGGGGAAACTGTACAAATAGAGAAATTATTTTTAGGTCACAAAAAAGATGTGTTAGGGCTATGTTTGGATTGAAAATAACTGATAGTTGCAAACAGTATTTTATAAAGTATAAAATTTTAAGTCTGCCGTCCTTATTTATTTATGAAGTAGCAATCTTTGTACAAACCAATCCCAACCTATTCAAGAAACTATCAGACGTATCTATTCGTAATCGACGGGATAATAATAAATTATGTGTACCAAGGTCAACCACGGCATTGATGCGAAAAAGTATTTTCTGTTTAGCACCAATCATATACAATAAAATCCCAAAACTTATTAGACAAATGCCTACTGCTCTATTTAAAATACATTTAAAAAAATATCTTGTAAATAAATGCTATTATACCATATCGGATTTCTTAAATGAACGCAATTAATTCATTGTATTTTTCTGCTGTTACGACATTTTCACTTTTGTACATTTTCTTCTTTTTTAAGTAGTATTACGATGGAAAAAAAAATTGTTTTGTTGTTTATACTCCAATCTTTTGTGGTTATTTTAAACCAAATATGTTGTTTTTGTACGCCATGAATGGCAAAACATGCAGATCTAACCATTATTATAAGACCTTGCACATGTTATGATGTATACTCATGTTTTACAATAAATATATTCTATTCTATTCATAATGTTGCACCTCCATCGACAATAGAGCAAAATCAAAATGTTGCACCTCCATCAACAATAGAGCAAAATCAAAATGTTGCACCTCCATCAACAATAGAGCAAAATCAGAATGTTGCTTCTCCATCAATATCTGTGCAGGATGAGAATACCCCAACGTTTTTCACTCTATCACCCTATTCAACAATTAGTTCAGTTTCGGCTGCACACGTCACCAATACATCTTTTTTGAATGAAGAATTACCTCTGAACTACACGTACAATTTTTCTACACCAAAGTAATCCATCGGATTACTTTAGTGTAGAAAAATTATACACATCAACATCGGTTTGAGCGTGCACATATTTCAAAAGTTAATTAAACCTTATTATGTAACACAATTTTCTGTTAGTATTAAAGTAATTAAAAAAGATAATGTATTTCACTTACCTTAACGTTATAAGTAATCTTTCTTCAGCACTAATAGATACTCTCCAATTTGTGTGCTTTCTCTGTAAAGCATTTCTCACTTTGGACATGATAATATTAAAACACTGTGGAGTCATTTTATACACTGTGACAAAACGATCTGGGTAATTGTGTAGGTCCTCCATTATTTTAAAAAATCGATTGTCTTCATTGCTTAGCCATACCGGATGTACCCAGTAACGTCTAACCCTCTGTATATTAGCGAGATTTACCAGTGCTAGTACATCTTCATCTTCAGAAGAAGACATGTCGACGTGACAAAATCAGACTGTTGAATGCCGAAAATAGTCCTGACTGCGCGACTGCGTCGCGTCCGCGCCCCGTCTCTTCTATATAACTTCAAAAGTCGCGTCCGTGTCTCGTCTCCGCCCTGTCCGCGACGCGTCCTCGTCTTACGTCTCTTCTGTCTGGCCTGCGCCTTAGGTATACTTGTGAGCGCGCAGTCCCTTTGATAAAAGCCGCCTCTGTATTAGACGCTATAGTTGTCAACAAGCGACTTTCGACTCTAACTTAAAAAAATAAAGTCGAGATTGTTTACAACGTAATTTTTATATTTCTCTTTTTATTTTTGCTTTTTGTTTATCAAAGGCGCCGACTCGAGTATTTTCGAGAATATTCGAGATCGAGTCTAGGATTAAGTATAAAAGCGGCGATCGCGTGTCGCGCCTCGTCAGTCAGTTGACAATTAGCGTTCGGAGCGATAAGTTCCTACCTACCTACTTATAAGCTTGCTAGCGAGAAACTAGTGTTCATTGTTCTACTGCCTGCTGTATTCGTTGTCTCAGTTTTATACATTTCTTCATTGTACTTAACTTAGTCTCTTATACGCAGTAACGATTGTGCATTATTTAGACCCCACTATCCTGACGTGTAACATTATAAATAAAGAAGAATGGAACGTTGGCTTAAAGGTGTTAAACGTGTTGCAACAACATCTTCTAATGACGCTGAATGTTCAAAAGCAGTACGCACGGAGAATATAGCAATCACCGATCCAGACGATGATGCCGCGACGTCAAGCTCGACGGTTTCAAAGACGAAAAAAAGGAAGTATTATGAATCATATATCAGTTTCAGATTTGTTGATTCCAACGGCTCACCTCTCTGCATGCTATGTAGTAAACTGCTTCCTAATAGTTCCATGGCACCTGCCAAATTGCGCCGACATTTAGAAACTGTGCACCCCGAGTCTAAAGACAAGAATAAAGAATTTTTTGTTCGTAAAAAAGATCAGTTATTGGAAAGTCAAAAAAATATGATGCATGTAACACAAACTATCAACGAAAAGGCCACGGAGGCATCATATTTAGTTAGCTATCGCATTGCACAAGCAGGTGAAGCGCACACTATCGCTGAGAATTTAATAAAGCCATGTGTATTAGACATAACAAAATGTATGCTCGATGAAAAATCTGCAAAGCATCTTTCTACTGTGCCGCTATCAAACGATACTGTTTCACGGCGAATCCATGATCTGGCAAACTACGTCAAACAAGAACTAGTTACACGTCTACAAAAAACACGATTCGCCTTGCAAATGGACGAGTCAACTGATGTCGCTGGTTTGGCTATCTTGCTGGTTATCGTGAGATATCCATATGAAAGTTCTTTTAAAGAAGACATGCTTATGTGTTCACCGCTGCTCACAAACACTACCGGGGAAGAAATTTTTAATAAAATAAATATATTTTTTGAAGAAAATAATATCAGTTGGAACAATTGCATTGACATTTGTACAGATGGGGCCAAGGCGATGACAGGTAAAACAGCAGGAGCAGTGTCACGAATAAAAAATAAAGCGCCTAATTGTAGTTCCAGCCATTGTATTCTGCATAGACAAGCACTTGCGATGAAGCAAATGCCGTCAAATCTAAAATTAGTTATGGATGAAGCGGTAAAAATAATTAATTTTATCAAATCACGACCACTACAATCCCGATTGTTCTCATTATTGTGTGAAGATTATGGCAGCCAACATAAAACACTGCTGCTCCATACAGAAGTGCGATGGCTGTCTCGGGGTAAAACTTAAAAATGAGAGATCTCTTCTTCTTGAAAAGTATGAACTAGCTGCATGGCGACATAGGTATCTCAGAGCTATTGATGAAAAGCGGAAACAAGGAAAATTAATAGTTTACCTCGATGAAACCTATGTCCAACAAAATTATAAAGTTAAAAAATCATGGCAAGGGCCATCAACAAGCGGTGTAATTGATAAAATATCATCAGGCAAAAGACATACTGTTGTTCATGCTGGATCCGAAAAAGGTTTTGTCCCCAATGCTTTATTAGTATTCAGTACTAAATCAAAAATGGCAGATTATCATGATGATATGAACAGAAATAATTTTATGAAATGGTTACGTGAAAAATTAATACCTAATTTAAGTCAGCCCAGTGTCATTGTTATGGACAACGCTAGCTACCATGTAACACAAATAAATAAGCCACCATCTATGAACGATTTAAAGGCTGACATTCAGAAATGGCTAACTGAAAATGGAATCCATTATGAAGAATTTTTCACAAAGGCTGAGCTTATGTGCCTTGTGAATGAAAATAAAACAACTCCAATATATGAAGCTGAAGAATGTTTGAAACAACATGGCCATGAAGTTTTGAAACTTCCACCATATCATTGTGACCTGAACGCTATTGAACTCATATGGAGTTTGGCTAAAAGAAAAATAGCCAGCAAAAATTTAGGGATTCCAGGTAATGAAATGGAGAACCTTATAAAAGAATGTTTTAATAGTGTCACAGCCAATGATTGGAAAAAATGCACAGATCACACTATTAGTGTCGAAAACAAATATAAAGTAAGAGACAGGATATCCGAAACTGAGTTGGAACCTTTCATCATTTCTGTGCGTAATGATGATACTGACAGTGATTTCTCATATGAAGGCATTGAATTTCTTGATTCTGATTTTAGTTCTGATTGTGACAAATAAATACTTACATTGAAATGCTTTTTTTTTATTTATTTCAAATATGTTTTTTTTTAATAAAAAATTCAAGTATCAATAAGTTTTCAGCGTGCTATATCAGTGTTGACACCTGAAAGATTTTTGAATTTGCCGCCTTTTTCATGGGACTAGGACTCGCTTGACAGACTAAGTATTTTTTATCTACTTTGGGATGCAGTGCTGCTAAAATGATTGCAGGGTTTTAAACATCTTAAAGAGAAATGTGGATGATCAGAAAGATAAAAGAGGCAAATATACACGGAAAAATAAAATAGATAGAGATATTATAAAAAATACAACCCAGCCATATCACATTACATACGTGAACATGCACCAAAAAGACTTTCCTAGCGACATAAACATAACAGAAATGTATAAAAAAAATTGCGAAACTGAACCTGATACTAAAGTGTCTATAGAAACATACCGTCATTCATGTTATAAAAAAAAGAGATGGATATATCCTTTGCCTACTTAGGCAATGAAGAATGTGAACTATGCGCGTTATTCCAAGAACACAACAAGGGTCACATTGAAAATCAAGACCAGACCTGTGATACTTGTAAGCAATACCTATCTCATAAAAATAATTATACCACAAGCCGAATTAACTACAAATTCGATGCAGAAATAGTGCAAACGAAACTGACACTAAATTTTATTCCGTGGACCTTCAAAAGGTCATAATGATGCCGAGAATGGAAGAATATAAAGCAGCGATTTTTTTCAGTAGAATTATGGCTTTTAATGAGAGTTTTGTTCCACTTGGTAAGTCTTTCAAAAAACTTTCCTGTTGCAGTCTTGTGGAATAAAACTGTATCAGGTAGAAGCTCGCATGATATTCTTTCGGCATACAGAACATTCTTTTTGCAAAATCGAGATACTGAAAAAATTGTGTCGTGGGCGGATAACTGCTCCTCACAAAATAAGAACTGAGGGGCAATTCTCGTAATTTTACGACTACGCATGAAGTGACAGGAACGCGCTATTCGTACGCAGCTATAAAATGGCCGCGGGGCGCTCATAAAAGTGCCATCGGCAAAATGTGACCCGGAGTTCGAATAACCTTTTTTGCTAAAGATGTTGCAAATGTTCTAATTCTCTCGGCATCACCATCGGAGCCTCAGGGCTTTTCCCTGACGTAGTATGAGGATCTACAGATTTGACGGGACATCCAAACCTCCAGGGGGCTTCATATAAATTTCTTCTTGTACATCACCATAGAAGAATGCAGTATTGACATCAAATTGCAATATTTCAAAATTGTGCTGAGCAGCTTCTGAAAGTAAAACTCGCACTGAATTGTATCTCTGTGGGAGAGTACCGCATGCCATACCATTCGCCCGCACATGCTCCCCATTACGGAGGGCCTAAGCAAATCTGTTCGAAAAAATCACGGAGGAACACAGGGGCCTCAACTCAACGTGATTAAGAAAGAACAGACACAAAATGTGAACGTTTATCTTCCAAGACTTTTAGTAAATACGGAGTAACGAACTCGACGTAAATACACTTAAAATCGGAAAGCAAACAAATCAATTTAAAAGAAAATGCGCAACCGCAGACATTTTTGCATTGAATTTGAAATGAAAATTGACAGTTCATATTTATAAATTCTACTAATAGTTTCTTTTTTTATCAATATGAAGAAAATATTAATAAAATACTATGATCAGGAAACTTTTACAAGCGCAAAAAAAATACGAAATATAATAAATAACTCACAATAGATCAAAAACAAAAATTATATGCTTACTGTTTTACTAAAATATACTACCAATTGCGTTATGGGTTTACGCTGGCAACACTGTTAATTTTTAATTTATGTCCTGGTAGATATATGGCGCTGAATAGTAAGAAATTAAAATGTATACCACTTGCCACCCTGTGGGGTTAGTCAAGACTGTCCTCAAAGATGGACACCAGCTCATCACGTAAGGGTTTTAATCGTAGCTTTATAACTATTATTGAACTAATTGAACAAAAATAAATAGTAAATTTTTAGGTGTTGAATTTGGAACGAGGTTGTCGTGCTTGTTGGGAGGCTGCATCGAGAGGAATACAGAGCCAAGCCGTCGGTGGCGTTAACAGACCCACAGTGGAGTCTGCGCCAGTGATTGATACCATGGACGATAACATCGCAGATGCTGTGATTCCACCTCCACTACCACTGCCGGTTCCACCGCTTCAAGAACAACAATTATTTCGAACATATTCAAAAATTAATTCACTAAAGTACAAACGGGTTTCGGCAAGTCCCCGACATTCTGCATTCCTGACAATCTTTTTCATTACATAACAAGTGTTTGTAACACTACAACAGTAGGAGGGGAAGAAATTAAATTTAATCTGCCCAATGTAGCAGTACCGCAAGCCGCAGAGGATAATATACCTGCAGGATCGTTTGGCGTTGTGACACCAGAGAACCACAATGTCTATGAATGTTATATATCCCCCTTGATTACATCAAATAGAGTACTAAATTCACGAAGGCAGCAAAATGAGCCAGAGATTCCACCTCTGCCTGCCGCGTTAATTCCACCCGGAGCACAACCAACATTGAATCTGTTAGGACATGGGCCTGCGGATGTTTTACCTGCTGAGGCTAGGCCACGAATTGAAGGATTTGAGTTTCCTGACGGTGACACGACAGCAGCCCGTCTAAAAATATGTCCTGAACTAATGAGTAGGGTTAATACCGTTCTTTTTGAGCTTAGAGGTCGGTTTAAAATGAGAGACATGGGACGTTCATCTTCTACAGTCCGAAATTATCTCAAACCGAAAACGCTCCCCAGTAACGTACAGTACGTTAGAGTGCCCGAAGCTACACCTGACATCCAGAAGCTCAGTCAGAAGCAGTGCCAAGTTAGAGGTTCTGCAGCTTTTGGTGCAAATACAGCGGGCTATAACAATGTTTCTGTCTTACATCGGGAAAGAACTAATAATGCGAGAGGTGCCTGTTTTACAGTTAACGGCGCTATACCGCAAGGTTGGCTTGCTACCATAAACAACAACTTTAACATGGTAGGACCATTTGCTCCGACATTGTCTGTTCTTTGGTCGTACGAACACTGAACGTTTGTTAGTACCAGGCACTATAAAAGAAGTTTTGTTGTTACATCATAAAGTATATACTCCCTTCACTGCAAGAATCTGCATATATCATTTACATAGCAATCGTTGGGATGAACTAGAAGCCCCATATTCAGATTTTGCTGGATTTCAAGTAGATGATATTTTCACAAAACTTGAAAAAGCTACTGAAAGACAGTTAGACTTCAATGACATAAACTCCATGGATTCTTGTTTATGCCATTATTGGTTGGGACTTACTACAGAGCAATTTAATGAGTTTCTGTTGTAACCCTATGTTATATAATCACTTTTCAAATCCTTCTGTTGCTCTCAGCATATTCTTAGTAAAACTCAGAACAGGTGACAGTAATCAAAGACTCTTTTTAAAATGCCAAGATCCACTTTGGAAAGAAAAAATAATATTGTGAGAAATTTTTTAAATGAACAGTTTGTTTCTCGACATTTAGGAATAAATCACACATCTATCCAAAATGTAGCATCACGGAATATGATCATACCGGAGGGTTTTTTTGGGGATGCCAACATGGCTTCAAATGTTAAACCTGCCATTGTAATATAATAATAAACGTTTATTTGGAACAAGTTTCAGGACACAAATTTACAAAAGAAAACGAAGATAGCTACAAAAGTTAAAAAAAACGTGATGAACGTGAAAAATATGTGATGACACATAATATGTTTATGTGCAAAGCAGCAGCAATTATTTATATCAAAAACAAACGTATAGTCTGCATAAATATGTCAATCTTGTCAAACCGTTTTCATTTGTTTACTGCGATGGATATATTTTAGAGTGCGTGGGGCCATATGAAGCCACAAAAAATGACTCATCGATTATGAGTGCCTTGTTTACTACTGAAAATGGTCCCATGCGCTCATTTTTTTGACCCGGTGATGTATTCATTTTGGACAGAGGATTTAGAGATGTGATTCCTGAGTTAGAACGTTATAATTATAAAACTCACATGCCTGAGTCATTATCGTCGTCCGTGCCTCGGAAAGCACGTTAAGCCGTAGCAGTGGAATTCTGCCTTTACTAGTAACCCTACTTCCCCATCTGCGATCGGCTGTAAAAGCCTACCTATTTAAATAAAATACACTAATACCCTCCATGTATCCAACCACACTCTTTTAAACGCTTTTTTTTTGTAGCTTAATGTAAAACGTTCCGCTTTTCATAGAATTTCTGCACGATAAACCGCAAACAGCTTTTGGTATAAATATTAATTAATATTAAAACTTAAAGGTTCCCTATCCATTTGCATAAAATTTTAAGACCTAATATAACTTGGCATACTTTTGTTTGTCCTAATTATATTTTCGCATAAATTATTTACGCATAACAGCTTACGCATAATTTTTTTACGCATAATTTCTCTAACCATAATAATGATTAAGCATAACATTCTAAAGCATAACTTTATTAAGCATAACATTCTAAAGCAAAACTTTATTAAGCATAACAATAATAATAAGGCGTAGTCGACGGAGCCCCGCTTCGCGGGGCCCCTATTTCTGTCTGCAGGGTTTAAAGGAACCTAACACGAACGGGATGAACCCCTTCGAACCTAACCTGTCCGAGTCGGGGTGCCCCAATTCCCGAGCTCGCTTCGCTCGCTCTTGCATCCTAAGTTCTCATTGCCTTTTTACTAAATCGAGATGTGTTAGACCTTGGGGCACCCCGACTCTTGGAAAAAGTGATTCAGAATCGAGTGAAAATATTTACGTAAAAATAACTCAAATTTGTTTCCGTTATTTCTATTAATTGTATGCCCAAATATTATTATGCTAATAATCATTAGGCCTAGTAACGTTATGCGAATCAAATTTATGCCAAAACAAATTAGTCTTTAAGATGATTATGCCAACATAAAATGTATGCCTAAAAAAATTATGCTGAAGTATTATTATGCCAAAACAAATTGTGCCAAAATCGTTATGCCGAAGTATATTAGGACAAAGAACATTATGCGAAAAGAAGGGATCCCAAACTTAAAAGCTGTCTTTAGGGATAATAGACCAGCTTCGTGAAAACTAGTTTACAAGTTCGAATCAAACATGTCAAACATGTACATGTAATGTAACTCGATTTCTGGAGAAAAGTGTTGTGTGAAAAAGCATTGTAAAAATGATTAGTGTTTTCATCTAGTGATTTTTTGAATAGAACAGAGGGGCAATTCTCGTAATTTTAAGAACGTTCTCAGTCTGATCTCAGTCTCAATCTGTCAAAATTTCCATACATTTTTGACAAGGTTTTGACATTTGATTGTCGCTGAGATGAGACTGCGACTTTGAACGTCATAAATAACGAGAACTAGCCTTCTGAATAAAATATAATACTCTTTATTATGTACGTGAGGGGCTCGTGGCGAAGTAATAACAGCCGCACGGATCTTTGACAGTCGTTACGGGTAGTCAGAAGCCCGAAAGTCTGACAACCAGTCTTACCAAGGGGTATCGTATTACCCAGTAACTGGGTTGTGGAGGTCACATAGGCAGTCGCCCCATGTAAAATACTGGTATTCAGCTGCATCCGGTTAGACTGGAAGCCGACCCCAACATAGTTGGGAAAAGGCTAGGCAGATGATGACATGCCTGAGTCATTATCGGAAAACGAACATCAATTAACCACCCACCAGGCTTATAAATCTAGATGTGTAACAATGTGCCGGTGGGTGGTAGAGGTTGTAAATCGGAGAATCAAAATAGATTTTAAACTATTTCGCCAGGAATATTTTAATAGAGCGTCAAGTCACCTATGTCTGATTTCAAAATAGCTTGTTCCCTTTTGAATAAGTTCCATCCTACAATTGATGATAGAACCGATGCTGTGGAGTACCTAAATATTGCTCTGTCGAGATTAAATACAGTAAATTATTTATCGGAATTTATTCAAAGGGAAGATATAAATAGAAGACGTACGAACTTCCAAAGCTTAAACAGCAGTGCTCCCCATCTAAATAACCTTCCAAGATTATCATTAATTGAATTAAGAAGATTTGCTTTAGGATCTTACCAATTAAAACAGGCAAGATCCTATTATGGGGAGCATGTGCGGGCGAATGGTAACTACAGTGTAGAAATAAGCAATGAACTAATAGAAGAGGATTTGCCCTTAATATTAGGTCAAAACAATTATTTAGTTAGGGCCAGAATTAAATCGAGAATAGCAGGATTTATTACACATATTTATTGATAAGTAGAGAGCAACATAGGGCAAATTCTTTAGAGAGTATCATTGCTTATCATTGTAGTTGCTTAGTGGGAAATCGTACAGTAGGGTGCTGCGCTCATACTATGACCGTATTGTGGTATTTAAGCTGGGGTCGTTTTAATGATATAAGCGCCCCAGCGCAATTTCTAGACCATATATTTCTTGAAGAATAAATGTTTTACCTACTATTTATTTTTTATTTAAAATAAGCAGCCGTAGAGCAGCTTAGCTTAACTTGAGATAGATCCGTGTGGTTGTTGTAACTTAGCCTTGAGCTCCTCTAACCTATTTTTTTTTTCGGGGGGAAATCTTCGAAAGGCACCCGACCTCCGGGGAGAGAGGTCGGGGAGTGTGGTATTTTTACCTCACTAAAACCACCCCGGTGATCACCATCCGCACATAGGGGTGGTCCCGGTTCCTCTTAAAAGACCAACTCCGGAACCACCCCTGCGCAACGCCTAGGCGGACAGAGTCCCCACTCTCGCCCGCGACCCCAAAGGTCCACCTACCTTAATTGGTAAGCGGGTTTTGGCGTATTAGGCGCCAAGGCCTCCCCGGCGCCTCCTTCTCCGAGCAGGATCAGCCCTCTCGCGATCCCGCTCGGCGGCCTCCTTCTTGACCATAACGGTCTGAGCTCCTCTAACCTAAGGCTTTAGTCGTAGGTAAGTATTTATATTTATCCCCGTATACATCGCGAATGTAAAAGTATTATGACGAAATGGCTAAAATCGAAATCACCCACAGTTTCCTTCACCTGGACCCTGTTCCTCATGCCAGTGGGCTACTACTATTTTTGTGTTTTTTTTTTACCTGCCCTGGCTTCGCACGTTTGCAATCTACCCGACGTTTCCGGTGATTTTCTCAAAACTTTCTTTCATATACACCATATCCTGATAATTACGAACATAAAAAAGTCGTTCTCAAGTGATAATCTTACGTACAGGCGGCCATTGATTTATATAGAATTCAAAATGTAAAAAATATGTTTAGAGGTATCTCGGAAAATAAATGGGATAAATAATAATATATATATATTTGTTTGTATTTCAGGTATTCCTTTACATACGTTTTCCAGATCCAAAAACCAATCCTGAAAGATACTTGACATGGGTTTCAACTATTGGTGGCCTACATCTGCAGGAAAAGAAATATGTTTATAACAATCTGCGAGTATGTCGCAAACATTTCAAAGCAGTTTACCTCTACCCAAACCACCAGCTTTGTAAATTAGCAATTCCAGAACTACAACTATCAGGTAAATTTTTACTTTGATTCTCGTCACAGATATTTTAATTAATAATGAATTATTATATGAAAAAAAAAGTGTTTATTTACAAAAATGCATTTTTTACATTATATATTACCTCTGCCTGGTGCTCTGAGGATGGTTTTAGCAGTATATTATATGTATAGTATTCCACATATTACTTACAGCTCAAGACCGAGAAATGGATGTAGATGCACAAATGGAGCAACAAGTGACCTCTGAAAATCTGCCTCTAAACATGGATGTCATCATCATCCTTCAACATCTTCTGATCAATCCAATCGTATAAGCGTCCAGTCCCATTAACCAGACCTCGGTTATATCAAACTAGCATGGGTAAGATTCTGCATAATAATTATTGATATAGTTAGATATCGGGGACTGATAATTAGTGTCTAATCCTTATTGTATTCATCATTACAAACCACTTAAGTTGATGTTTTTCATAAAAATAATAAAAAAATAAATTCGTGTCATGGCGTGAGGTGTTAGTGCCAGTAAAAGACAATTTTATCCACGAAGAAACAGTTTCAATGCAGCTCACAGTCTGTATCCACACAACAACGATATAATAAGGGATGATTCTCATTAGAGCGGGCCGTGCCAGGGCCGGGGCGTGGACAAGCCGGGGCCCGTCCGTGCTACGCAATTTATATTACACCGAGTGTTGAACGGGTTAATACGCCGCCACAGTCGCTTCGAGGTAGTGTAATGGGTGTTCAGAAGTGGAAATTAAACGATTACTACACTCACTTATTACTTTTATTTTAACGAGCACAGAACAACAAACATTACCCTCACGAGTCCGAGTTCGCCAACACGACCACCCAAAAATCGCCCGCCGCCAAAAAGTACCGTCCCAGCAGGAAGTCAACTCCCATCCCCTTATAATTATTGTAAAGTATTCGAAGCACTTACATAATTGACATACTTTTAACAAAACCTATAATAATGGGAGCTTACAGGGTTATGAACTACAATTTTATAATTGCATATGATTTACACGAGTGTTTCCAAATTAGTTAAGTGAATGCTCAGACAAGACAAGATTAAATATCTAAAATGACTATAATATGTTAGTGTTTCTATGGGGCGATAGATGGCGCTAGTGAGTATGTTAAATAGATTGCATCACTAGATCCTGATGGCTGCTGTTGTACTAGTTGCTATCAATGCCGGTAGATGGCGTTGGTTGGTTCTTAACGGTGGGGCTTCTGGGCTCACGGCCAAGCAGCTAGTGAATAACCGTAACAGTTAACACTCGGCCATCCTGCTATTGCCGTGGTCCTCCACGGCGTTGGGCTCCTTCAGCGGTGGCAGTGGCACCAGAATCCATTTTTGGGAGTACCTGGGAACAGAATGAGCCCACAGTATATTTGATAGGTACACATAAACATGGAATCTGCACCTTTTTAAATGTTCGTTTACAAGTTACATTTTTGTGTTGATTAATTCATCATATAGATCTTTATTTTCTCAAGAAACTGACTGAATTCTATATATAGCAATATTATTTATGATAGTTTCTATAACAAGTTTTCATTAGCCTTCACACAGATTTGTTTCGTGCGTTTAAATTTGTCTGGACTTTCACAAAGCATAACCGGAATAACATTCAAACAATAACATGTAACAGCAGCATAGCTGGATGAATAATCACACAGATTTATCTGCGGAATCACTCAGTTGAAAAGGGCAGATATTCACACAGTCCTATCTGTCATAATATATGTCACACAGTATAGCAGGATAGATATTCACATAGCTCTATTTGCCATATCACACAGTATAGCAGGGTATTCACACAGACCTATCTGCCGTATCACACAGTATACGTAGCAGGTTATTCACACAGACCTATCTGCCGTATCACACAGTATACGTAGCAGGTTATTCACACAGACCTATCTGCCGTATCACACAGTATACGTAGCAGGTTATTCACATAGACCTATCTGCCGTATCACACAGTATAGCGGGACAGTTATACACAGATCTGTCTGTATCACACAGATTAGTAATTACATTCTGTTTAGGTATCAATTAGATTCTGTTCTATAATGAGTAGGTACACTAATCTTGTATAAAGTTTTTAATTGTTGTGTTCTGTTGTTTGTGCATCATTTTTAATATGTAGGTACTTAATGAGTTATTGAATCCTTAACGTGGGTTGAATGTTGAAGGTGGAATAATACAAATATTTACAATATTAATTAGCTATTTACTTTGAAATCATCAGAGATTTGAACAAGTTGTGATAACAATAAGTAAGGGTACGGTACAAACAATTGGTATTATGAATAAAAGCTATTACTTATGTATTTTAAACATATGACAAATTTAACTCTCTAATAAATCTATTAAATCATCCATATCTATTTCGTGATCAGAATCTGTAGAGCTATCTGGCACTGATGACTTATAAGGGCGAAGTGAATCACCAGGAACTACTGCGCTAAACTTTTTATATCCTTTGACCCCTTGAATACTATTTATTGTATATCGGTCAATAGTATGGTCAATTTTAGTGACTTTGTACGGTCCCGTATACATACTTCCTAGTTTTTTAGTGACTCCAACGGTATTGTCCCGAGATAAACCTCCTTTCCACAAAACCAGTTCTCCTAAATAATATTTTCTACATTTCTTATGTCTCTTATCGTACCGACCTTTCATAATTGCCATATTATTATCAATGCGTGATTTAGCACTGCGTCTACGTTCAAGTAACTGCTCTTGAGGGTCACTGTTCTTATCAATGTTTGCAGGGTAAGCTGGTAATAAAGAATTGTCATGTGAAAACATAAGGCTAAATGGAGAGAATCCTGTAACAGTATGAGGAGTGTTATTTATACCCCAGACTACATCCGAAAGTTTTTCATCCCATGTGCATTCGCTTTCGGCGGTAGTGTTTAGGCCGTTTACAATAGTTCTGTTTACTCGTTCAACCTGACCATTCGAGCGTGGACAAGCAATTGCATTTAATACATGTTTAAATTGTTTATGTATGGAAAACTCTTTAAAATATCGACTTGTGAAAGCGACGCCTCGGTCCGTAATTATTCTATGAGGATTGCCAAACGTAGATATTATTTCTTTCAAGTTTTGAATAGTTTCTATAGAACCAGTGCCCTTAACGGCTCGAGCAAATACAAATTTCGTAAAAGAATCAATAATAACCAGTATGTAGGAGTAACCTCGGCGTGTTTTCAAAAATGGGCCCAAATGATCTACATGTAACGTATGCATCGGTATTGCTACTTTCTCAATGGGATGCAGCTCGCCCTCTACTTTCCCATAATTTCCTTTAGCATAAGCACAGTGTAAGCAGGAATTTACATATTTTCGTATAAACCGAGTCATACCAGAGAACCAAAACTTTGATTTTATTGTTTTTTCGCACTTTTCGAAACCTATGTGCCCAACTTGGTCATGATATTTTTGTAGTAATGACCACTTTGACAGTTTAGGTATTACGAATCGATCTCCGTGTAAAGTTTTCCGAAACAGACATCCGTTATGAATGATATAATTTTTATTTATATCTGGGTTATCCGTACTCGCATTAATCTGTCGGATAATACTTTGTACCGTATCGTCTTGCAGCTGCAGCGTGAGGCGCCAGTCAGCTTCATCAATGCGAAGAATAGGAACACTTTCAACCGGATTGCGACTGAGTGCGTCAACATGTTTCATACGGTTGCCAGGGCGATATTCGATTTCAATATCGAAATCCTGGATCGTTAGCCACTAAGGCTCGACCGAGATCTCGGTCTCGGTCTCGGTCTCGGCATTCTCGGCTACAAATCCAACCGAGAAATTTGTCTCGGTTCTCGGCTAGTTATAGCCGAGATTCTCGGTCATGGCCGAGATTGTAACTTTGTCAGAAATCAGCGGTTTTCATTTGTTAAAAGTTGTTTGTCACTGTTACTGCAACACTGATCGATCCACGGTTTAAACCCAAATATTTAACTGAAAGCGAAGTTAACTCAGCGAAGCTTCATATTATCGAGACTCTAACTCTTAATGAAAAAGTAGGATCAGGTTCTCGTGAGACGACTTGGGCATCTTCAACTAACTCGTCAAACATGACTGCAACAAATCAATTCAACTTATGGGCAGCTCATGATTCCATAGAGTTGGAAGACGAGCCAATGACCAATGACGAATACAATTCAAGTTCTGTGATCCAAATAGCGCAAGAAAGTTTTCTTAAAGAGCCAAGACTGCAAAGAAATGCTAATATTTTTGAGTATTGGTTTTCGTCACCTTATAAGGTGCTTTAGGCCTGCAGCAAATAAGTTTTTATCTGCACCGCCTACTAGCGTAGCAAGTGAACAACTATTTAGCAAAACTGGACAATTGTATGACGAGAGGCGCCACTCTTTGAAAGGCGAAAATGCCAAGAAATTGCTTTTTTTATGTTATAATATAATGTTATTTAACTTTGATTATTAATAAATTAAATAGTTAGTGCTGTATTAAAAAGTTAATTTCTTTTTTCACGCTTTGTCTATTCTCGGTCTCGGCTCTCGGTCTCGGCCGAGATAGTATTATATTCTCGGTCTCGGTCTCGGTCTCGGCCGAGAACGAAAAACCCATCTCGGTCGAGCCTTATTAGCCACCATCGGGCTATACGCGGAATTAAATCTTTTTTAGTCAGTGTGGTTCTTAATGCCGCACAATCGGTAATTATCTTAACTGGGGTACCTGTTACGTAAATACGGAAGCGTTTTAGAGATTCAACTACGGCGAGAGTTTCTAGTTCATAACTATGATAGTGCATTTCTTCCCTACTAGTAACGCGACTAAAGTAAGCAACAGGTTTTAGATCACCATCATTCTGATATTGAAGTAAAATACCGCCTAACCCTAACCTACTGGCATCAGTATGGATTTCTGTTTTAGCATGCGGGTCATAAATCGCCAACACAGGTCGCTCAGTCAACGTAGTTTTTAAAAGATTAAAAGAATATTCTTGTTCTGAACCCCATATCCAGGCTACGTCCTTTTTTGTTAAGTTGGTTAAAGGTCGGGCAATTTCAGCGAATCCTCTTACAAATTTACGGAAATACGATGCTAAACCGATGAATTGGCGCAGCTCATGGACGTTTCGCGGCTGTCTAAAATTCGTAACACTAATAATTTTTGCTTGCCCCGGGCGTATAGACCCTTCAGTAACTTCATGACCCAAGTAATTTACACTGGTTTTCAAAAAAGAACACTTTTTTAAATTTAGTTTTAGGTTGGCACGAGAAAGAAGTTTCAAAACATCCTCCAATAGCTCTATACCTTCTTCTATGGTTACAGTGGGTAATGTGACGTCATCAAGATACATAGCTATTTTATTATCCAGGGACCCTAACGCTTTTCGAATTAACCGTGAGAAAACCGCCGGAGCATTTGCCAAACCAAACGGCATTTTTAAAAATTCATACTGACCAGTCTAAAACCAGACTAAAATCACTTGGAAACGGTTTTATCGACATTTAGTTCTGAAAAACTTTCAAAGACGGCAGCACTAGTCTGTCATTAAGGTCGAAAATCACAACGTTCTAAGTTTCACGCCCCTGGTCGGAGCGCGGGAGCGACGCCGCGAGTGGCGCGTGGGCAGCGCGCATGCGCGGCGCTCGGCCGTTGTATAGCTAGCCTTGCGCTCGCGCGCCGTACTGTGTTTGAACTTTGAACCCGAAAATGCGTGTTATACTCGTTATTTTAAAAAGTTTTAGAACCAAAGTTGTTTGTTATCATTAGTTTAGGGTCAAACATATTTAGAATTTTGGGTTTTTGATTATTTTATAAGTAATTAAATTAAATAGTTTAATTATTATAATTTCAGAGTTTACCAGACTGCTTAGAACTTCAAAACGCAAGAAACATTGCAAAAATACAAAACAAATTCAGCCTTGCAACATGAGAAGGATGACCCCTAAAAGGATTTAAAAAACAAAAGCTTTCCAGATTGTTGCTAGAAACTTAAAAGATGAGAATGCAAGAACTTTTTTTTAATGCAAGTTAAGCAAGCTGGGAAAAGACATGTGAGAGGAAGAAGATTTACCATGGAAGAAAAAGTTTTGTTTTTATCTCTTACTTTACTCAAAATCCTATAGGCCTAGCCTATAGGATTTTGAGTAAGTTTTGTATTTTACCTAGCAGAAGAACTTTGCAGAATTTATTATACAAAGTAAAACTGGGTCCTGGTTAAAATCAAAGGATTTTCAATCATTTGAAAGAGATTGTCACAAAAATGCCACAGATACAGAGATACTGTTCATTGGTGTTTGATGAAATGGCCATTGCCCCATCATGTTCGTACAACAAAACGAGAGACTCTATTGAAGGTTTTGTGGATGATGGTGTCCAGAAAGAAGACAAGTTTTGTGACCATGTTTTGGTATTTATGATAAGAGCTATTGTAAAGGCATACAAGCAACCAGTTTATTACACATATTCAGCTGGTACAACCAAAACATTGGCTTTAAAAAAACAAATTATCAATGTTATCAAAAAACTACAAGAAGCTGGTCTAAAGTTGTAGCCACTCTTTGTGACCAAGGTACAACAAACGTTGCTGCAATTAACAGTCTAGTTACAGACACCAAATCCAGCTATTTAAGAAGAGATTTAGAGTACCGAGAAGGATTCTTCGAAGTAAATGAAGAAAAAAATTATTTCTTGCATGATCCTCCACATCTGATGAAGTGCGTTAGTAACAATTTGCTTTGCAAAAAGTTAAATTATGTTATGGACGGCAAAGCTCAAACAGCACAATGGAGCCATATCCAAAAATTATTTGAGAGGCCGCTTAACTACAAAGGCTGTAAAATACTACCAAAATTAACATCTCAGCATGTCATGCCCAATCACATACCAAAAATGAGGGTTACGCATTGTCTACAAGTATTCAGTCATTCTGTTGGGACAGCCTTAGGACTTATGGCAGGTATGTATCAATACACTTACCATAATTAAAATTTGAAAGTAAATTTCTTATTAGATGACATTTTAGAGACAGTCTAGTGTACAAATGGACGACAACTCACTTTCTTTTTAATTTTTAATGTAATCTAATAACGATTTTAACCCTCTGCGGCTGACGTGTTAGTCCAACAGACACCGCGATATTATAAAATTCGGTTTATTACCGTTAATTTTTAAATTTGAGCGCCACCGCTATCAGTACCTTACAGTCGTGAGCTCGTACGTCATTGTGTGGGGGGCGGTCGTAGCGAGCACACGTTCGCGTAGCGGGAGGCAGGTGTCCACGAGTCTACCACACCAGTGTTGAGGTGTTTCTATTATACTACCACCTCAATAAAATGGTTATATTTTCATAGTGTCTCCTAAACTACCACATCAGTAAATTATTTTAGTTTATCTTACGATAAGGTATATTTTTGGTAATAATTCTCGTTATTTTGGAATTTTATTTTATTTACGTATTTTACATATATCTATACTTCTAGACCAAATTTATAAAGAGGACAGATTTCTATTTTTGTTTGTAATGAAAACTCAAAAAAGTACCTAATGGACATGTGTGATACAGGAAAACCAGTTATGATTGCAGACTATAAATCATACTAAAAGTGGAGTGACTAGGTGGATAAGAAATGCTCGATTTATTGTTGCAGCCGTAAAACTCGTCGTTGGCCAATGGCAATCTTTCAAAGGATTCTGGACATGGAAGGCATAAATAGCTTTGTATTGTATCAAACTTGTGCTGACAGTGATAACAAAATGAGGAGAGCAACTTTTTTACTAAAAATGGCAAGAGATTTAGTACTGAATGATATGAAAGCCCGAGTATACAGTGAAAGATTGCCAAGAGAACTGCGCATGACCATCACTAGGGTTTTAGGTAAGGATATCCCCCCTCCACCACCGGTAGTTCGGTCTGTTCCACCAAGTGGCAGAAAACTATGTTCAATTTGTCCAACAAAAATAAAAAGACAAACCAAATATTGTTGCTGTGATTGTTCGAAGCCAATTTGCCTTCAGTGCTCGAAGCCCAGCGAAAATTGTCAAACAAAGCTGTGATTTTAAGTGTCTAATTTTGAAGTCAAACAAAAGATTTTATCTCATTTTTTTCTAGACTGTTTACTGTAATTGTTAATTAAAAAAAAAAAAAATATGATGTGATAAAAATATTTGATGTTGAAATGGTGTCTCATGTAAAATTGTAAAAATTGACCCACGTCAGTCGCAGAGGGTTAAACAACCAACCAGTAATGATAATAACTATAAATGTAATTATTTCTTATTTTTCAGAGATGGGAGCAATGCCCGAAGAATGCACTCAAACTGCAGATATTGTGTTATTCTTCGACAAATTATTCGATAGTGTAAATTGTGGGAGTTATGAACTTGTGCCGGGAAAACCCCTTAAATCCGCTGTGAAAGCTAATTCGGCACATCATGAGCTCTGGAGTGCCAGTCTGCCTGTCTTAAAATCAATGAAATTTGATAGTCTAAGAAATATTCCATCATTGAAAGGCTGGGTAAAAACCATTGAAAATATTAGAAAATTGGTCAAATTCCTTCACGAAAAAGGTATGAAAGCCATATTGTTACGCAGATTAAATCAAGATGCCCTCGAAAATTTCTTTGGAACCATAAGAGCCCATGGATATGCAAATATCATGCCAAATTGCTCGTCCTTTGAAGCCTCGTATAAAACATTATTATTAAACAATTTAACATCGAAACACTCTGTAGGTGCAAATTGTGAGGCTGACAGTGACTTTTGTTTAGATTCCTTAAAATTTTTTTTACTTGAAGAGGACGTGCAAATTTGCAACGAGGGCAACAATGTCGTGGACTATGAGCACATTGTACATAGAGCTCATAGATACGACGTCACTGATAAATAATAAAGATAAAGGCAATATAGAAAAATGTGCATCAATAGGATATTGCAGTGGGTGGTTAGCACGCCAAGCCAAAAGCAAAGTATACAAAAAATGGAAACTGATTATACAGAAGATTTCCATGGACTTATAAAAATAAAGGAATATGATGGCTAAAGATGGCTGTGCTATCCTACGAGGTGTTTGTTTGACTTCTTTGCACAAGTGGAAAACATAACTTTTAACACCTTTAAAAAATAACATAGTTGAATACATAAAATTGGTGGTAACTATTAATATGGACGTAAATTTTGTAACGTGCGAGACACATAAAGATCATTTAATTGATTATTTGATTAATAAAAGCATAGAATTTTTTATATACATTTGGTGCAAAGAAGTCAGCCACCTCCTCACTGGCAAGGCTTTGTCGTATGATAAGGATGACCAATTTAAAAAAAGCCCTTGTTCACTATATAACCAATAGAGGTCGGAAACGACTAAGGCAAACTGGCACTGAAATTAATGTATAGTTTTTATAAGGTATGTAATGTTTTGTATTACCAATACATAAATATGAACATCCAAAATTGGTATTTGTTTTATTATCCTCGAAACAACAAGGTTAGTGTAATAATAAATTAGCTTTACCGAGTAGAATAATGTAGAATGGTTGAAAATTCTGCTGTAGTTAAACTAAACCTAAAACCTAAAATATATCAAAACTAGATTTGAATTTTTTAGCTTTCCTACAACAAAAATGTTAACCATTCTACATTATTCTACTCGGTATAATATAGCTATGTATACCATAGATTATACACTATATAGAGGATGTATACTGTGTACTAGGTAGGTATATTGACAGATGAATAGTGTATGTCCTGGTAACTAGATGGCGCTGCCTACGAAATTCTCAAGTTGCCAGTCTATCTCTAGTATTAAATAGTAGTCTATGACTAACCCTATGAGTTCTGCGACTTGCAATTGACATGCCACACGCAAAACATATGTTGAGGTGTCCAAGAGCAGATACAAGGGATAGAGTTGTAGTTGATGATGTCCGGTTTTGTAATAATACAAAACATACAACACACAGTATGTTATCAGAGGACATCTGAAAAGATAAAAAAAATAAATCAGTGATTTCCTAAATACATAATACGTACATTTATTCATGTGCGCATTGCAATGGTCGGGTTGGCTTTGACATCGTTTGGCAGGATTTGGGTGGTAAAAGTGGTTAAAGCTGGTAGGGCTTGGGTCCCCGATTATAACGCTACCACTCATAATACAAGGTAATGCATATTTTTCGAGAAATTAATTAAATATGTTTCTAACCTCAAATCAGGTAAATAGCGAAAACGGAATGTTAAAATGGGCGATTGACAACCAAATCTGTTTCATAATATTGTATAACGGCACGACGGCACGGTTGGCGCAGTGGTTAAGCGATTGACTGCTGCGCTGCGTGTCGCGGGTTCGATTCCCGCACGGAACAAATATTTGTGTGACCTACATGTATTTGTTCCGAGTCTGGGTGTTTTTCTATCTATAATATGTATGTATTTACAAAAAAAAAAAAAAAAAAATGTATATAAGTAGTTTATCAGCCATCTTGTTACCATAACACAAGCATTAGGTTGCTTAGATTGGGACTAGATGGCGCTGTGTGAAATGTCCAGGGATATTATTATTATATTATTATAAGGTGCGAAATGATGTGAAAACGAACGCAAAACGGAACGTAAAAAAAAGAAAAACTATGATAAGTGTCACTGTCAAGTGTCATGTCATGTCATTCGTTTTGTTCATTCCGTTTCTCCTCGAGAAAGGTTCTTTTATAAAGAAAATTATAATAACCGAACAAATATAAATGATTTAGTTTATGAATATTTGTGGAGAACAGAAATAGAAAGAAATAAAAGAGATCCTTTTGAGGAATTAATTACAGTTATAAATTATGGTTTTAATCAACGAAAAATGTATGAATGTTATGTTTCATTTCTTTTTATAACAACCTATAAATCCCCAATGTTACTACTGATATCAGGAGAATTTGGATGCAAGAGCGAGCGAAGCGAGCTCTGGACTTGTGGCACCCCGACACGGACAGGTTAGGTTAGAAGGGGATGGCGGGGTCGAGTGAGCGAGCGAAGGGAGCGAATCGACCCCGCCATCACCTTCGTGGTTATTTTTTTATAAACCACCCAGAAGTAGGAGCCGCTCCGTCGACCGGTCTTCCCTCGACTGTGCTACGTTGAGTGTTTTGAGGTTAGGTTACAATAATTAATTGGTTTTTAAGAGACTATAAAAAGTTTTGAGGTTAGGTTACATTAATTGGTTTTTCTCAGGAATTGTGCATTGCCTTTTCATGGGAGTGGTGCCAGGGGGGAAGGGGTAGCCGCCTGCCAAAGGATACTAAATTTTACCCCAATGGTCTTAATTTCTGTTATAGTGGATACTTAAGAGAGATTTACAGTTGATGACCCCTTGATTGACCAAACACAGGCATCCTAAATGTTCGTATAAGCGCCAAACGTAGGGAGCAATTGACACATCGGCGAGAGAGAGGGCGGTTTACCCGACCTCTACCAGGTGTAGACATTTTTGAGGAGTAAAACCAGAGTCCAAGGCTCACTTAAAAACTAAAACAGTCATTTTCCTCACATCAATAAAACAAGAGTCCAAAGCTCACTTAAACTAAATAGTCAATGTGCTCACTTGTCACTAAAACAGGAGTCCAATATCTCAAAACAAATCACTGGAGGAACGTAAACGTAACGTAAAACGTAAAAGCTTCAAGTTGTAACGAACAGAAGTAAATACGGAGGAATAAATTCAACTCGACGCATAACGAACGGCACGAAACAATGCGATTGATGCATTGATTTGACAGTTAGATCTGTCTAATCTTAGTGTGACCATGTTAAATAATTTGATAATCGATTTACTAAATCGATTTATTATAAATAATATTATTTACATAATCAAAAAGATTATAAACGCTATTTAGGTATGTGTGGGAGGTACTAACCTGAGTAGGTACTAACCACATAATGTCTGTGGTACTAACTTTTGTTTTTTAAAGAAACTAATCCGATACGAATGTACCGAAATATTTCTGATGGTAGGAAATACCATGAAACATAATTATGACAATATTAGGGGTTAAAGTATGAAATTGCCGATTTGTACTGAAAAATTGAAATTCGATTTTTTTTAAATTTAACATACATATTTATTTAATCAAAATGATTACCATTATTATCTATACATTGCTGCCATCTAATAGGAAGCCTCGATCATTTATGCCTTTGCGATAGAACTCTCTACTGTGTATATGTATAAACTAAATTCATCATGGATTGGAACAACACCAAGGTGAGGGAATTCATTGAGCTCCTGCAGAATGAATCGACCATATGGGATCCTCAAAAGAATCCCATAAAAACAGAATGGCCGTTAATGACGGCTGGTAAAGAATTAAAAATTCATTTTCTCTACAATGTTCCATTGATGAATTAAAAAAGAAGAGAAATTCTCTAATGGTGGCATAAAGGGAGCACTTAAAAAAACTTAAAGATCCTTACACCACTGGTTCAAGTACAGATGATGTGTATCAGCCAACATGGTTTGCATTTGAGGCAATGCACAGTTTCTTGGGGCCAGTGTACGAATACAACAACACTAGAAATACTGAGGTAAGTACAAAATAAAACAATTATTTAAGTTGTATTTAGTAAACTTTTATTTTGAACAACATTTGGTTATCGTTTATGAAGACGATTTGTACTAAAGTGTAAGTTAAGATTAAATAAACTATTTTTATTTCAGTCTGACAACACGTACGATGGCACCTTCAAAAAAGAGTGATGTATGGAGGTTTTACGATAAAACTGAAGGAAACAATAACTCTGCAAAATGTAGACTGTCAAAAATTAATAAAATCTTGTGGCAATACAACTAATATTATTGATCATTTCATTTTATTCAGAGCAACACAATTAAGAAAAATGTACAATTAGTCCCCAATAGCTCTGATCCACTACCATCAACATCAATGAACTCTGCTTGCATAATGTTAGAAGTAGTGAATGTCACGTTGTATTGAATAGGGAGATACTTGAATTCGTCGAAAATACGGGTTTCTTGGGGATCACGCTTGACTCAAGGCTGAATGGGGTCCTCACCTAACATCACTTGCAGGGCGGCTAAGTTCAGCCGCTTACGCTGTTTGGAAAATCCGTCAATTAACAGACGTGGATACCGCGAGACTGGTCTATTTTAGTTACTTCCATAGCATCATGTCTTACGGTATTTTGATGTGGGGACGGGCTGCAGATATTGATTCTATCTTTATTCTGCAAAAAAGAGCTGTCAGAGCCATCTACAATCTCAGCAGACGCGAATCTCATAACGTTAATTTTTTTAAACAGTTCCCTGTTTAAAAAAATTAACATCATGACGGTTCCTAGTCAATATATATCAATATATATATGAAAACATTATGTACGTTCGAACGAATCTACATCTGTTTAGTAAGATAAGTGACAGGCATAATTTTAACACTAGGAATAGGAACAAACTAGATCAACCGCGCTTCAGATTGTCTAAAGTAAAAACTTCTTTTATGGGGTACTGTGTAAAATGAGATGGAACTGTATTTATTATATGATCGAGCGATTTTTGGAGCTTCGCAGCGTCGTCAATAATATAATCATTCGTCATGAAAATGCACCACCGATGCTAACTGCGTCAGAACGATCTATTCTTTCTTCGGTTTTAGAAATTCTGCAACCGATTACAAAATATCGATGTTTTCTCCCGATACTTCGAAAGACATCGATGTACAGTTCTGCAGTGCGATTCTGTAACCAACTCACCGTGAAAACTTAGGTGAAGTGAGCGTGGAGTGACACACTATTGACAGCTCACTTCACCTAACTTTACACGGTGTGATTTTTACAGAATCGATCGGCTGATTTATCAAATCGAAAAAACATCGATGTTTCAAAGTGGACACCCCTACGCTGACGACCAGATTTTGCAAAGTAGCACCATCCGTGTCGTGCCGAAAGAACAATAGTGACCAATCACAAAGCTTGTCGAGTGTTTGGGTTTCAAGCGCAGGTAAAGGTTACGAATAATAGGAATACGAAACAATAGGTTGACCGTCTCGCAATTTTACCGGCTCCCCATAAAACTCTTTTTCTTGTTTCACACTGTATGCAAAAGTATTAACAATCATACTTTTCTGAATAGCTGATAAGATAACGATATTTTCCTAGTAATTTGTACAGACGCCAGCAGGTCAAGCTACCCGAAACTGTCAAATTTTCCTGATCAACCTTGAATCTTAATGCTTTATCGATAAAGTTGAAAATCTATTAAAGAAATTTGACAGATTGTAGTAGCTTGATGTGCTGGCGTCTGTACATCTAGCGTAATATTTTTTTTTGCACTAGGCAACATTTTTGGTGAAGTAATGGAAAAAATGTTTGATTAGTGATATTTGCCAAGGTTTTAGGCATTTTTGGACTTTAATTACTAACAAGATTTGCTACGGCATCAACTATGATAATTACAGAAATTTCAGTACAGTCGCTTCGTAGATAATTTTCAAATTGGCTTTATATGATTTAATCTGGGATTTTTCATAAAAAAACTAAAAAATCTTAGTAACTCAAAACTACTGAACTTCGGTAGAACATTTCGTGGCTTAATTTGTTGCATTTTCTACGACGTATGACGTCCTGCAAGGAATACGTCGAGTTACCAGTAACCCTATATTGCCCTAACTACGGATGCCTGGACTTCTGCTTCTCATCAACAGAATATTGCCGTAACAGCACATTTTATTGAAAACAACAACATTAAGGCGGTAATTTTAGAATGTATGCCAGACGCACAACGACATACCGCACAGAACTTATCTGATTTAATCAAAAATTTTTGCACCGAATGGAATATCATCGAAAAAATAGTGTCAGTTACTTCTGACAATGCTAATAACATTCAAGCTGCCATTTCATTATTAAAATACAAGTAAGTACCGTGTTTTGCTCACACTTTACTTAACTTAACTTTACTTGATTGTTCAAGCAGGGTTATCCGATATAAAGGAAATTCAAAATAAAGTCAAAACTATAGTGGAACTGTTCCGAAGCAGTGTTTTGGCTAGTGACAGACCCGTGTTTTCGTAACAGCCATGCAAAAGTAGCTAGGGGAGAAACAGCTGAAAGTCAAACAAGACGTGATAACACGATGGAACTCCACGTTCGATATGTTCGAGAGGATTTTAGAGATAAAAAGAAGTGTGATTTCCACCATTGCCACCGATTATCCCAACACGCCAAATTTGACTCCCGACGACATAGAAATTTTGTCCAAATGTTGTGATCAGTGTTACCAGTGTATGCACCGTAATTACGGTAAATGCACCGTACTCAGCAAAAATCTACCACCTACCGTTAGGTGACAAAATCTACCGTAATTTGTATTTGTCAAGAAATGTATAAAGAACAACTAAATTTCTTAGCATTCGCATATAAAACGTAACAATTTTGTCTATTCAATTCGAATGGATTTTTTACTGATTTCTGTACTAATAGTGGCAACACTAGTATAAAAAAAGAAAGGATTCAAAAATGTCTTCCGTTTTATCTCATGCTCTCGTTCATGGTGTCAGGTGGTATTTTCGATACTGCGTAAGTGAATGTGAATTAGAGCTTTGTGTTTTGATTTCTCGTGTTGTATGTACTTACCTACATACTGTTCACGATTTGTGTTGAGTTGAACAATCTTGTTCCTCCGTAGGATTGAGTGACAGTGAGACAGGACTGTGTATAGTTTTTTTTTTTTTCTATTGATTTTATTAGTTTAATTGAGAAAGTGACTCTTGTGTTATTCCTATTATAAAATGTCGGCGACCGATCTTCGCTGGATAAACTGTGATATATGCCTAAGACATCTAAGGCGACATGTCATTTCTGGTGAACGTGATGGTCTTAAAGCTGTAATCCAACACTGGACCTACCCTCGAAATGTAAGTAAATAAATAAAAATAATTTTTGTATTAAATTATTTAGTAAATAAATAAAATTTGATATTTCTGCTTGCAAGTGTAAGAACTTGAATGAGTGTATCTGTTCTAGAGATCGGAAAGTATCTATCAAGGAGCACTGTTTCTTAATTGATCAACGTACCACAAGAAATATGATAATAGGAAACATCGACATCGCTACTACGAATCAACTTAAAAAAAAACTTAAAACGGAAACTTAAAAAGCAAATAGCCTCGCGTAAATATGAGGAAGAATGCGGGATCCCTTCTTTTCGCATAATGTTCTTTGTCCTAATATACTTCGGCATAACGATTTTGGCACAATTTGTTTTGGCATAATAATACTTCAGCATAATTTTTTTAGGCATACATTTTATGTTGGCATAATCATCTTAAAGACTAATTTGTTTTGGCATAAATTTGATTCGCATAACGTTACTAGGCCTAATGATTATTAGCATAATAATATTTGGGCATACAATTAATAGAAATAACGGAAACTTTGAGTTATTTTTACGTATTTATTTTCACTCGATTCTGAATCACTTTTTCCAAGAGTCGGGGTGCCCCAAGGTCTAACACATCTCGATTTAGTAAATAGGCAATGAGAACTTAGGATGCAAGAGCGAGCGAAGCGAGCTCGGGAATTGGGGCACCCCGACTCGGACAGGTTAGGTTCGAAGGGGATGACGGGGGCTCAAGTGAGCGAGCGGAGCGAGCGAACGAGCCCCCGTCATCCCCTTCGTGTTAGGTTCCTTTAAACCCTGCAGACAGAAATAGGGGCCCCGCGAAGCGGGGCTCCGTCGACTACGCCTTATTATTATATTGTTATGCTTAATAAAGTTATGCTTTAGAATGTTATGCTTAATAAAGATATGCTTTAGAATGTTATGCTTAATCATTATTATGGTTAGAGAAATTATGCATAAAAAAATTATGCGTAAGCTGTTATGCGTAAATAATTTATGCGAAAATATAATTAGGACAAACAAAAGTATGCCAAGTTATATTAGGTCTTAAAATTTTATGCAAATGGATAGGGAACCGAAGAATGCACCTCAAATAAGCCAACGACAAGCCAGCCCCTTTAAATCGATATTTCTTTTTCCTCTGATTCCAATGAGTCTGGTGGTGACAATTTACTCAAGTTAGTTCCAACTACAGCTCCGCAAAAGAAGGCCGCCGTTAGCATGGATTATTCTACGCTCGCTAAAACGTGTAATGATAGGTTCACACGCGCGCGTTCAACTCGACATTCAACGTGCACATTCACATTCACGAGCGTGTAAACGGTACGCCCGAGCCCGTGAACGCACCTGTGAACGTGAATGCCGCGAATCGGGCAAGTGTCGGTTATTTGGCAAAGTTCAAAGGATGAATGTGCGGGCGCCCGGTGACTGTTTACACGCGCGCGGGCAGTCAGTCTCTTCCGCGCTTTCGCGACGAGTGGATCTTCATTCAACGTTGCTAAGAAAGTCGCTACGATCGGAGATTACAACATGGCGGAATGGTCAAACGAGACAATTTTGACGTTCCTGGAATATTACCAGGAAGAAGAAGTATTATGGAACCCCGAACATAAATTCCATAAGGACAAGAAAAAACTTCACGATGCTTGGACGAAAATTAGTAGATTACTAAATGTGTCAATCAAGGATTTGAAAACAAAAAAGGAGACCCTAATGGGAACATTTAGGCGCCATCTGAAGAAAAAACAAGAATCTATGCGATCTGGTGCAGATAGGTACTTATGTTTACTTTACGTACAGTTGCACCTTTTCAAAAGCTAAAAATAAAAATTAATTAGTTAATTATTTATTTTTATTTTACCTAGGCCTAGGCCAAGATTGGTTTGGTTTGAAATCCGAAGGTCCCAGGTTTGATTCCCGTATGTGGTACAACATTTTAGTGATTAATCATATTTTTCAGGGAGTGACGAGATATATGAACCCATTTGGTTTGCATACCAGATAATGGAGTCCTTTCTGCTGCCTGTTTATACCAGTAGGGTTACACTCAACACAGAAGAGGTAAATAAATTAGTTTCGTATGTTTTAATCATTATATTTAAATAAAGGTACTATTAGTATTAGTAACTTAGTAGGTATATATTAGTTTAAGTTTGATAAAAATAGTTAGTTTTTTTTTCCTGGCGGCACGGTACGCCGGAGGTCATGGGTTCGAGTCCCGCCTGTGTCATTTATTTTTCAGTTTTTTCTATTCTACGTGCGTTAAAACAAAAAAGTTATACATTTATATAATTTTAACATAATATATAGGTAGGTACGGTAGGGACCAAAAGGTTATGATGCTGTTTGGCATATGCAACAATAGGTTTAACTGTATGGAACTTTCAAATAAATTATGTTATTTAGTTCCTAGAACTGTTAGTCGGCGGGAAGTGCGAGCAACCCGCTTGTTCTACACAGAGAAGTGTAGAACAAATGCTGGGGAGAGAGCTCCTCTCCGCCGATTATTAGAAACGTACAACTCACATTTTATAAACTTAGATATGTTCGCTCTTAATCAGAACAAATTTAGAAAAATGGCTATTGGTTTGCTTTCTGGTCATCCTTAACGATGACTGTTTCTTGCTGACGTTATGGTGTGATCTGATTGGTGACTACAGATTAAATCTGGACGGGTAGCGCTGTCTTGAGTTGGTTTGTGTGACTTTTCAGGATTATTTTTATTTTCTTACTGTCCCTTTCTGTAAACGTCCGTTTCCTTATTTCTTTTAAAATCGATATGATTCCGTGGACAATAGTGTGGGTTGTGCGTTTGTGTACTATTATACTTTAGCTAACTATTAATGTTGTAACGCATAACTGTTTTTTGTACCAAATAAATAAAATAAAATAAAAATGGCCTACAATCAAAGTATTCATTCCACGACAGGTCTTACACCCTTTGTAGTTGTTTTTGGCCATACCGAATCTAATAGTACTTTTGCCGTAAATTTCGAGAAACAATACACACAACAGTTAGTGAAAGATCATGTTCAGCGAACGAAATATCTCTATAAACAGCTAACAGATAAAATAATACAAAATAAGGAAAAGGTAAAAGAAAAACGTGGCGGAGAGACGTCATTTGATGTACAAGAAGGGGATGATATATACATAAAAGGGGCCAACATCAGACGTAGCAAAGATAAACCTCGCTACCAAAAAGCTACAGTAACCGGAGATATTACTAGGAACACTTGTCCAGTTAAAATCAAAACCCGCGATACCAAAGTACGGTAGGGACCAAAAGTCCATAGGAAAACCCACAAAGTATTAGCTTGACGCTTAGTTTGACTTACGACCTTTTACTTTTAACAAAATAGACTCATGCACAAACAAATGATTCTAGTTCATAATTTCAACTTAATAGTTACTGTCAATATGGCTTAGTGGTTAACGCATCTAGAAAACTGCGTAGATCAATGAGCCGTGAGTTCTAATCGCACTGAGACTTACGTAAACTTTTTGTAAGTTTTTATTTGTGTTTAAATAAGTTTATCTAGTAATATCATAATTTGTAATGTTTTTTTTTTATATTTCTGTAAGATTTTATTTATGTGTAACAAAAATAAATGGTTTAAATGGTAAATGGTTTACTCGATTGGCAGTAATGAGTAAAAAATATCCTTTATCTTGTTCGCTTTGTTCACACATTTCATAATGTTTGTGAGGTAGATAATAATAAACTAAATCGAGGAATTAGATTACTGTGAGGTAGACATGAGTTTTATGAATATAACTAGATCGAAATGAACGTTGTCGTTCGGTTGGAGTTGTTGGTTAGTGACGCAGTGTGGTTTTTTTAATAGATAGCGGTTTGTATTACTCATTCTCGAAATGCAAGCAAATATTAATATTGAGACGAGGGCGACTATTGTTGCGCTGTATAAAAGTGGTCTTAATAGAACACAAATATCTGAAGAAACAGGACTGAATGTGAGTGTAACTACGTAGTACTATTAAGTATTCTGTGGTGTAACCTGTTTAAAATTTACTTTGCTGACTAATTATTTTTATTATTCTTTGGTGATTAATTATTTTGATCGTGCTTTAAGTCTATCATGAGGTTAAACGACAAATTAGTGTTTTCTATTGGATAATAATAAACGCTAATATTTTATTACTTTATTGTTATCATGAATATATTAATAATATTGCGGGGGAAATATCGGTTTTATAAAACCCGGATAAAGCTTCGTAGGAAAGCTACTATTATAATATTTTTGTTATAACTGCCTAATATCAGTTTTTATTTTGTTTTAGAAAAATACTGTAAGTCTCTGGATCAAGAGATATGAGGAAGAGGGTAGCCTTGCTAGTCGACAGCGAAGTGGAAGGCCGACGCTTATTAGCGAGGCGCAGCGACGACATATGGTGGAAGAGTACGAGTCTGATGGTTTTACGCCAACGAGACATTTTGCGGACATCGGTGCAAACTGTTCGCCGTGCCCTCCACGCTGAAGGTTTGCACCATAGAAGACCTGCTAAAAAACCTTTCTTGACAGAAAAACATAGACAGGAACGCTTGCGTTTCGCGCGGGATTATTTAGATTTTGATTGGAGTACTACCATTTTTTCAGATGAAAAGACATTTAAGTCTAGTCAAAAGGGTAGGCTTCATTTATGGCGCAGAAATAACACTCGCTGGCATGAAAAAAACGTAATCCCTAATACAGACTCAGATCGTATTACAATTAATAAGTGGGGATGGATGAGTGCAGCAGGACCGGGAGAACTGTCTTTTATTCCCCCATGCGCTAACAGTTCCACTTATGCGGAAGTATTGGAGGAAGTTATGCTGCTTACTGTGCGCAACACTTACCCAGCCAGTGAGTTAAACCAAATAACGTTTGTCCAGGACAAATGCCCTATTCACAAGGCGAGGATAGTGCGTGAGTGGTTTCACAATCACCCTGAAATAATTGTTATTCCATGGCCAGCGCGATCACCCGACCTCAACCCCATAGAAAATCTATGGGGTTTGATGGTACAAAGGTGGGTGTCAAAGGATGAGAGGTGTTAGTGAGAGGTTCAGTGCAATTAAAAACCCATTGCATGGAGGTGTGGGATAATTTGAGAGGAACCAAAATATGTGCCAATATCGTAGGTTCAATGCGCAAACGCCTACTAGACTGTATCGAAAATAATGGGGGTTATACGAAATATTAACTCGATAATTTATTTCTATTAGTTAGACGGTGTATCTAAATATTTAGTAGATTAACATTTAACATCAACAAATCCGTAACTATATGTATTCTGTATTTTTGTTGTTGTTAAAATGAGGTTTAGTTTCAATCCTCTTTTCGTCAAGAAAATGAATACTTAAGCTATAACCTCAATCCATTCATTGTGATGTTACATTATAAAAACAGGTTCATAAAGTCTAAATCTTATAATGTTTGCAATAAACTGTGTTGAATACCGACTATAATATGTGGATGTCAACAATTATATTTCTGTTATTAGAATATCCTTTCCTTGTTATGATAATTATGAATCGACTAAGTGGGTATACAAGAATAAATCTTACGAACAAGTTATTACAAGAGAACTTATTTTATTTAGGTAATGTGACGTCACATTTAACTTTTAAAAAGTTATTTTTATAGCAGTGGCGTGCGTTCCATATAGACAGAAAGACACTGCCTACCCTAGTTCTGATAATAGATCTAATATTATTTTATCAATAAACAAAACAACATAAAAATCTTAAATCATAAATCAGCTCCACCTATCGAGTGCCGGTGTTATCATTAAGATCGATACAGTTTACTGCACTAGCGCCACCTCGCCTTTTCAACGGCAAAGACACAAACTATTCGTCTCTGAATATATTGTATGTGTGCTCCGTGGAAACTCGTGGTCATGCGTATTTTTATGTGTGTGCGTTCCTATAGCTACGTGGGCTTTGCTGACACACAATGACAAAAATCACGCACACAACTGCATGAAAAGCCAGTGTCTTGTTCGAGTTGTTCTTTAAAGCTAACACGAAAAATTACGATCCTAACCGAACATTTCCGACGAAAGTTTGCTATGCAATGCGAATATTTTAAGAAGTAACATTGTTTCATTGAATTTTATATAGTTAGATTGCCATCATTTTTTTGTCGTATTAATTTTCCTTTTTACTGTGTAATTTCAATAGTCAATAGTAGCCATTATTGTTTGATGTGTGTTGTGTTTGTGACTTACGCTATCAGATATTTAGGATTTTAACATTGTGATTAGAGTGAAAAATGGATAATATTGTCTGTGAAAGTTGTTCAGATGGTGTGTGTATTGATAAAATAAAATATGACGTGTTTTCAAAACTATCTTTTAGTGAAAAAAAAAACAAGTTATCGAGATAGGTCGTCCTACACCGGATTTGCAATTAATAAAAAAAAGGTAAAGTCAATCGTAAATTCAATACAAAACAATATGATTCATATCATTGGCTGACAGGTTGCATACACAGTAATCGGTTATTTTGTTTCGTTTGTTGACACTCGATGGACTTACAAATTCGCGTACTGTAAATGTAATTTTCAATTCTTATTTACATTTAGTTGATTTATTTGAGGATATGGCTGAAAACGAAGACTCTTGGGATGGTGAGACATTAAGTCAAGTTTCGTATTTGTTTGTTACACAATTTAAAAGACTTTCAATTCCAGTTTTTACTTCATGTGTTTAACGAAATATTCGCAGAAACTGATGTGCTTTACGAAATTATGCAAAAAAAGACATCAGATGTGACTTATTGCATTAAAAAAATTAGGGACTTTGAATCATTTTTGGAATCATTCAGATCTTGAATTAATTTTTGAAGGCGTAAAAATAATCACAGGGTCGCCAAAACAAAAACGTAATGTTGTGGACGCGAAAACCAATTTTAAGCGCATTTTTATTGAAATTATAGACAGTATATCCATCGAATGTCGCGACCGATATAAAAATCTGAGAGTTAAAATTTTTTGGACTACTTTCATGCGAAAATTTCAATAAATATAATGATAATTTTCCGGTTGAATTAGTATCGCAATTCGTAAATGTTTATAAATTATACGACTTTAACTTAGACCGCCATAGCAATAGCTCAAATGTGTTTATAAATCTGCCGAATTCAAAAACCTTAGTATTTACAAAATTATAGAACATTTTTACGAAAATAACATAAATACAGTTTTTCCCGAAGTACTGCGTTTGGCAAAATTAATTGTTACAGTTCCCGCGAGCAGTGCTTCAACCGAAAGGTCATTCTCGTCGCTAAAACTTATACACACCTACTTAAGAAATACACAAGGCCAGCAACGACTTACAGATCTTTCCACGATTTCAACAGAAAAAAACCTTCTTACGGAAATAAAACGCCTTCCCAACTTTTACGATTCCATATTGCAGATATTCTTACAGAAAGATAGGCGTGTAGATTTAATATACAAATAAAACAATCCTATATAGGTACTTAGTATACTCACACCACCATCTTTTCAATGATTTTATTTAAATTTTGCAAATCACACAAACATTACCAAACATCAAACAAACGCGCCGAAAGGCCACTTCGAATATAAGTAAATTGATATGTCTATAAAATCAGTCAATCTATGGACATTTGACTTGGCATTTGGCAATTACCTACATCATCAATCGACAAGACGACGAACCAAAACCAACGTGTAGTATTTTTGGTGAGTACAATTTTCTGCCTACCCTGTCTTAAAACTGTGTGCACGCCACTGTTTTATAGATAAAATAAAACAAATATATTTGTTATATAAATTGAGAACGACTTTTTATTTTCACCTTCCAACACCGAAAATAAATAAAAAATCACACAAATAAAACTATTCCTGTGATTTCTTATTAATTTTATATAAGTAAAAATGTGCTAGAAAATTGTTAGATGTTTATTTAATATGTATTTTTTTAAAAGTTAAATATTTGTTTTTGTATTATTATTTAAAGTTAAATAATAATACAAAAACAAATATATAACCTTTTTTAAAAATAAATATTAGATAATCATCTAACATTTTTTTATAAAAAAATAACTTTTCTGGTTTCATAGAAACAATTAGCAGCGGCAGAATCGAACTTTAACTTCATTGTTCAAGGACTTAGTAGTTTTACTCCACAGCTACCAGCACTTATTAGATTTGTGCGAATTTTAGCTATACAATATTAATGCAATGGTAGAAATAGGTAGGGATCCGATACTGATGACCTTGTACAAATGCTTTCGGCTAACGATTCCTCTTTTCAACCTTGCATCGAACCAGACTTTGCAGACTCGTTGTTGACGGCTAGAAGTAGTAGATAGTAGAGTAAACATGGGCCAGAACAGGCAACGGATGAATGGGAAGAAGTTGACGACCATGAGAGTGAAGACGAAATAAGTACAGGAAGCAACAACATAAGAATGGACAATGAATTCATCAAACGTTCCTGAAGGAGTATATCTTGCTGCGGAATTTTTACTGTTTCTGAGAAAGTTGTGTAGCAGTACACATGTCATTGTCAATTGTGATACAATATCTGGATCCAGTCAATTGGTCGTCGAAATATTCTAAATACTGCACTTAAGATTCCGAATGTGTTTTCCACCACAACTCGGGATCTGGACAGACATTTATTAAATATCTTTTTTTTGTGAATCCGAATCATGATTGCCAGGGTATGGTTTCATTACATGTGTACCGAGTGCAAAAGCACCATCGCCTATGAAGACATATGGCACATCAATATTTGATCCGGGAAGAGGACATGGTGTGGGTAGATCTAATTCGTTTCTACAGATTTTTTTCCATAACAATGAATTGTTGAATACACCACCATCACTTATTCTTCCTTGGCTTCCTATGTCGGCAAATATAAATTTATAATGGCTATCCACTAGTGCCATTAGAACAATGCTAAAAGTCTTCTTATAGTTATAAAACTCGGTTCCACTGTGATAAGGGTTTTCCATTACGATATGCTTGCCGTCTATTGATCCGATACAGTGTGGAAATTTTCTTCTATATCTAACCAACCGTCCGCTGTTGTGGGCATCTGAAATAATAATAGCATATATTAGCATTAAATTAATTAAAATACCTTTTTTACAGACACCATCAACGTCATTAGAATCACATGATTCATAAATACCAAAGGAACCTTTTGGAGATGAAACAACACCGGAACTACATGAAGCTATCGACAACGAAAGAACTGATAGCGAAGTGATGAAAACATTACAATCGCCAAGGACTCCAACCTCACAGATGCAGCCTACTCAAGCAAAAAATAGCCGTCGTCGCGCAATACCAAATAATAATAATATAGCCGAGCAGCAAATAGCTACAGCATTCGGTCAATTGACTAATGTTTTAGGACAACGTCAATCACATACTGCAATTAAAGAAGATGATGACTGCGATCTATACGCCAAGCTTTTGGCTACAAAACAGCGAGAACTGTCCAAAGACGAACGTAAATTAATAATGTATGAAATAGATGGCATATTTGTTAATAGAATTTAGTGCAGGCTACCTAGACGTGAAACACCATCTCCACTATATTCAAACCCATATTCTAGACCACCGTCAGTATCGACTTCATGCAGATCACAAGCGAAGCGAAGCCGACCTTCAAGTACTTTAAGCTCATATTCCGAACCAATTTCAAACATTCATGCATCAAATCAACCTGTTGAACTCCCAGATCAACGCACATCTATTCAATGTGCAAACGAGCTCAAACTCAAACTCAAACCATTTATTTCAATTAAACCATTTACAGGCACTTTTGAATTGTCAAAATTAAATAGTCGGTCAGTTAGTCAGAAAGTTGAAGCTAGTTGCCCATTCCAAAGCGTAGATCTCTATGGAGAAGAACGGGCAAGAAACTCCACGGACACTCTTTTAAATCAAGGCATTTTTACAAAATCCTGGTTACATTATTCTTATTGCTTCTATATGTGAGAACAATGTAAAGAAACAAATTAAAATATAAAATTAAAAATATAAAGTTAAAAATAAGCCCTGGCAGTTAAGAGATGACCAGTCTCAACAGATGGCGCCCGTTCACGAACATGACGCGTGGATCAGCACCACCCAGCTCAACCATTTCGTAGGGAACCGAATGATCCAACACACGCGCCACCACCAGTGAGACATTTAAGTGAGCATGACATATTCTCAACTGCCATGCTCTTTCAAGTCAACATCAAAATATCATAAAAAACGGATCCATGGTTCTTACATTTACAAAATTTTCAAAAATGCTTCCAAATTATACAAAACTATAGTTTGCAATTTAATTAAGAGATGAGAGAAAAAAAAAAACAATTACTACCAATCTTGAAGAGGTATTTAATACTGAAGTATTAAAAATTAATCCTGATTAAATAAAATAAACACTAAAAAAAAACAAAAAGGGGAAGCATCTCTTCCAAATATTGAAATTGTGATCAACTATTATTATTATTATTATATTATTATTATTAACTTGTAAGCCCTGCCTGTGGAGCAGGACCAGCATTAAGCCAAGCATTTTTATCTACTATATACTCTTCCAACTTATAATATGCTTGTCTACATAGTGTGCGTTTAATGCATGTTTTAAATTTCTTCTCATTTAGTTGAAGAATATCGAGTGGTATTTTATTATAAAATTTTACACAGTACCCCATAAAAGAAGTTTTTACTTTAGACAATCTGAAGCTCGGTTGATCTAGTTTGTTCCTATTCCTAGTGTTAAAGTTATGCCTGTCACTTATCTTACTAAAAAGATGTAGATGTTTTCGAACGTACATAATGTTTTCGTATATATATTGACAAGGAACCGTCATGATGTTAATTTTTTTAAACAGTTGCCTTAGAGTTTCGCGTCTGCTGAGATTGTAGATGGCTCTGACAGCCCTCTTTTGCAGAATGAAGATAGAATCAATATCTGCAGCCCGTCCCCACAGCAAAATACCGTAAGACATGATGCTATGGAAGTAACTAAAACAGACCAGTCTTGCGGTTTCCACGTCTGTTAATTGACGGATTTTCCAGACAGCGTAAGCGGCTGAACTTAGCCGCCCTGCAAGTGATGTTAGGTGAGGTCCCCACTGCAGCTTTGAGTCAAGCGTGATACCCAAGAAAAGAAAACCTCTTAATGCAAACCCCATCCTTTCAATCTGCAAACGCACACTCAATCCAACCCCCATCTTTTCAGTCTGCAAACACACACTTCATCCAACCCCCATCTTTTCAGTCTGCAAACACACACTTAATCCAACCTTCATCCGTTCATTTGTCAGACATTTATTCAGTCCAATCTCCATATGTTCAATCCGAAAACACGTACTCAATCCAACCTGCACACACACAATCCACAAATACGGACTCAATCCAGACTAAATCTAAGATTATACAAATTGCATTAGGAAATTCATTTGAAACATTTGGATCTAATGAAACAAGTGAACCATGAATGAACCTAATAATTAATTGTTATTGTTTTTGTTTGCCAAAAATTTTGTCAGTGTCTGATTTTTGTCTTTGATATCTTTATTTTAGGTCAGTAATTTGTGGTGATTTGTGTTTATTGAAATATGACAATATATATGAAATGCGATATGGCACTGGAAATAACAAACCATGCAACAAGAGAAAGAAAATTGAAATAAAACCAGGTCAAAGCGTGTGCACTGATACAGAAGTAATCCTAAGTACTGCTAACAATAGCGACCAGGAAGAAAGTAGCTTTTTGAGCAATGAATCTGATTTGGAAGAAAACCTACAATTATCAGAGAGAATATCTGCATCCAGTACTAATAATGAATCTGAATGTCACGAAGACAGTGAAATTCAACCAAAGTCTACACTTAAGCAAAATTATAAACCTCAACACAAAATTGCAAAACTGATTCCAGAAGATAGAAAGAGGAAATTCGAAGAAAAAGCTTCAATGGCACTGACTAACATGACTAAACCTAAATTGGAACCTACCATCGTTTCAAACACTTCAAATCAACCTAACCAAAAACTAGAAAAACAGAAGAACTATGTCAAAAGGGAACAAAACAAAAGAACTTTATCAAAACCAGGGTGTACGGATTCGAACCTATAAATAAAAAAGCGAAATCAAATTTAAAAAAGATTGTGACACAAGAAACACATAAAGAAGTTAAACAAGGACAACTTTGTAACGAAGCGATTAAACTAAAACAAGAGTCATGTCATATGGTTGAAGATCAGGAAAATCGCAATGACGAGTACATTTTTATAAAGCCAAACTCTAAGAGAGTATAAAAAAAATAAAAACGAAGGAATAAATAAGCCAAATCAGGAAACAAAGGGAAGAGTAGTAAGAATGGACACCGATAATAATACAGAAGAAGTGACTATTTTTAACGATGTAAGCAACTATGAGCTACTAAATGATCTCGACAAATTCGATATTGAAAATATGCCTTTAATTTTCGACAGTGATTTTGATGTCGTAAAAGAAATAGAAGTAGTGACTCCTCAAATAGAAAAAGAATATACAAAAAGAGAAATTATTAACACAAAGGAGAAACTAGATGTTGTAGACATACGTCTTAAAAATACCACAAGCAATATAAAAGTCACTTCAATTGAAAACTTTAATAACAAAAATGTTAAAATAGATTTAAGTCAATACAGGAAGATATCTTTGAGTGATCCACTTAAACCCAAGACAAAAGGGAATAATAAAAAATATTATACCAAAGATGAAGACATATTACGTGATCTCATGGACAGTACCTAAACTTGGATAGGTTCGTAAGAATAATATAAATAGAAATACTCTTTGTTTAAAACTTTGAAGATTAAGAAAGTGTTCATTTTTGAGATAATTATTTTTATAATACTGATTGTTCCTAATTTTTATTTTTATACGACTGATGGTTCCTAATTTTGTTATTTTTATATGTCTAGATAAAAAATATGTTAAATTGGTTATAGGGATAGGTTTTACTTAGGTACCCAAATTCTACAGGTATAATATAAGGTACTGTAATAAAAATACGTGATTTCTGTCATAAATACCTAGATAACAGACAAAATATTTTTTATATAGATACCTAAACCTAGTCTTTGCTTGAAATGATGAGTAGATTTTAAAAGTGTTAATTTTTGAGATGTTTATTTTATAAGGTGGTTCATAATTTGCTATTTTTCTATACAGGTAGTACAGAGTATTACTAAAAGTTATCCATAAGAGATCAATCAAGTGTAATTCGAACCTTTGAGTGTAACAACCTGTTAAGTAAAATATTTATGTTCTTTTATTTCAATAAAAGATTTTGGATTTATTGTATTATTTTTATTTCCAAAAATTTTAAATTTAATGAAGAAAATTAAAATAGGAAAGAGACAACCCTACTAGTTTTTCCCAAGTTACCCATGTCTCGTTCCAGGTCACCCCACTTCAAAAGCATGAATAGGGACAGCCTATATTTTTGTTAAAATATCTAAATTTTAACTAATTCTGGGGATATTTTTAACATTTACGAAAAGTATTAACTGCCGGAAACCCTTGGAAAGAGTTATCAATATTGCATTCGTCCTACAACATCGATTAATTTCAGTGACAAGTTCGATTTTGTCCCTATTCACCCCATTTTACGGTATTTTAGGAGCCTTGGAAGTGTGAAATACACATGGTGTCCCACGGCGATGCTTCATCGAGGGGAAGTACCTTTAAAATATTGAAAATAGAGCAATTTACAATACACAACTGCATTCACAGATTCTTTTTAATTCTACGAATTTTAATATTTTGTTAAAATTTTAAATTATTTTTTATTTTTTTAAATAAAATCTGTGAATGCAGTTTAAATTGTTTTTAAAAATAAACTAAAATCATAAATGGGTAATTTTGTAAGCATTTTACACCACTGAATCACGATCGGAGAAAACACAGGTACTTACTTGGTACGATTTTTGTGAACTGTTATCATCCACCACCTTCTTTGCAGTCTTTTTCTTTTTCTCCGTCGTTCATAATTTTGTTTCTTTTTCCAATAAAAATAAGTTAAGCCAAAGGATATGGCAGCAACAACACCGAGATCCTCGCTGCTCGCCATGCTGGCACTAACTGACACGACGGCGTGCGTGTGAACAGCTTGAATGTCCGCCGGCCCGGGACGGGCTGCATGCCGCGCAGCCCGCCGGGCTGCACGGCGCGCGTGTGACCGTAGCATTACAAGTACGGAGTCTCAGACAGGGCAGGGGCAGCTATCGCTTCAGTAGTTTTGCAAGCTACCAGATCATCTGTACCAGTTATTGACAAAAATAAGCTACGCAAGGAACGACAAAAAACAAGACGGAACATAATGGCGAAAGGCAGAGTTTTACAAGTACCCGCTTTATATTTCGATGGCCCCAGGTCGAAACGTATTTACGCGCCTAAAAGAAAGCTTGGAGAAAGAAAACCTTATAGGAGTCGGCTGCCCTGCACATATTATGCATAACAGCCTTCGCAACGGTGGCGATTTGATGAAACTGGACATTGAGTCATTAATATTGAAAATATTTAATTATTTTTCTGTGTACACAGTGAGAACAGAGGCACTAAAAGAGTTTTGAAATTACGTCGAAATCAATTATCAGCCTTTGCTCAGGCACAGTGAATCAAGGTGGCTTAGCCTGTTTCCATGCGTAGAGAGAATTTTGAAGCTCTATCCAGCATTAAAAGAATATTTCTTAAGCCAAAGAACACCGCCATACTTACCTAATAAAAACATTTTTCGAAAACAAACTTCAGAAGCATATTTATGGTTCACACATTCTCTTATGTCGATTTACCAAGCAAATTTGGCAAAACTCGAAGAGAAACATAATTCCGTTCTGGAAATTTCAAAGATAATACAATCTGTACTTCAAATGCTTCAAAATCGAAGAAACAACAATTTTTTGCCACTAAGCGTAAGTCAGCTGATTCGTAATAATGACGAAGCCGAGTCCATTTTTTCAGTGTTTACAAGGGTTGTGAAGATTACTTGATGGAATGGATAAAACACTTGGAAGATTTCAAATGTTTTGAGTGGATGACAATGCTAAAAGAGAACGAAAACCTAAAATATGATGATTTAGTTTCATGCATTGAGTTCTTGAGCGTCAGAGGTGTAGAGATTGACGATGTTAAGCTACATGACCAATTTTGTAACCTGAGGGAGTAATTCTCGTAATTTTAAGAACGTTCACAGTCTGATCTCAGTCTCAATCTGTCAAAAGTACGTCCAATTTCCCTACATTTTGACAAGTTTTTGACATTTGTTTGTCGCCGAGATGAGACTGCGACTAGATTTTGAACGTTTTAAATTACGGGAATACGGGCCCTGTTTCATTTCTTAAATCAAAATCAGAGTGATGAAGCATATTTCTCAGAACTGCAAACATTGCATGTTTCTCAGAACTGCTCAAGATCTGCGAGTTTTATTTTTGTGACTGTCTTACTGAACTTCGAAGTTTAAAATATCGATGTACTGTATCCTGAAAGTACGCTATGACGAATTACTTAACCGAGAATGTTCACAATCGCGATGTACGGAACTTCGAAAGCTTGCCATGACGAATTACTAAATTTCGAACTCGGTTCAGAATCATTCAGAGCGAACGTAATAAAAAACATACTAGAAAAAAAAAGATAATACAAAACATAATAAAAAAGATACTAGAGGGTACATCGAAATATTTTGCGAATAAATTACGAATCTACCGTGCGTGATACGTTCATTTCATTACAATATTGATTCGTGTTTTGTGATATTCTGTGAAAATGCAAGCTCATTGTGAATTTGTGAAATCGCGCAAAAATAAAGACCTGTTGTTGCAAGATGGATTTCTGTACACTTTGAATAAAAAATGCGATAATACATTGTATTGGAGTTGTGTTCGAAAAACTTCTTCAAGTTGTGGTGCTGCGGCAATTACAAAAAAGGTCTGCGATTATCATTATATTAGTAAATTAAACAACAATTCTCACCTCCACGAACCAGACCAAGATTCTGCGATGGCGAATGTTGTAAGGGCTTCGTTAAAAAGAAGAGCTTGCCAAAGTTTTGATCAACCAGGACAAATTATCCAAACAACCCAACAAGAAATACCTACTACATCAGCTCCCTTTATCTTTATCAAAAGAAGCGATGCGATTGGTCAATCACCGGGAAAGAACCCGAAATGAACCTAGCCTACCAAAAAGTTTAAAGGACTTCATTGTTCCAGATCAATATAGTGAAATTGAAGGCGAGCAATTTTTGATAGGTCACTACATAGATGATGATGAAGTCATTCTTCTTTTTAGTACGAAGCAGAACTTCCATCTTTTAGACTCGTCCATATTTTGGATAGTTAAAATTTTGCCCGAATTTATTTTACCAGCTTTATTCCATACATGGCCAGGTTGGACAGAACGATACAAAACAAACCCTTCCGCTTGGTAACGGTTTATATTCGTCTCCAGATGGCGCTGGGACAGGACTTCATCACCTTGGCAGACCGGTTGGACGAAGCGAGACAGAGCAGGATGAAGAAATCCTAGGCCGTATCAAGGTCCTAGCTCAGGAGCATCTACCTGAGGGCTGGACGCGTTGGCAAGTTTGCCGAGCCTCCAGAGAAGACATTTTTGGAGAACGAATTGAGGCAAGTGTTCTTAACAAGCTTGTTTTTGCCTTGCCGACGGTAGGCTTAGCACGCGCTTTCCACCCAGATGCTGACCATCTTTCAGAGAAGGGGTACCGAGAAGTGCGATGCAAGCTCTTAGATTGGGCTTTTGCTCGGGCACTTATCCTTGGACCACCGGCTATCGCCAATAGGATAAGGGGTTCTGATGCGCGGACGGAACAGTTCAGAGTCAGTGAAAGCAATAAACCCATTATTGCATACTCGAGCCGACGCCGACAAGATCTTAGCTGGCGTTCTCTCAGAAGTCGAAGAGACTAAACGTAAGCGTCGCAGTACGTCCATAGCATCCAATAACCAGTAGTCATCGGGTAAGAAACTCCGAAGGTCTTCGCGGTCTCGCTCCACGTCTCAGGATAAGCGCTTCGAATTATTAGAGGGGAAAATAGAGGCCATGTTTTCCCTCCTCCTTGAAAAATAGACACCGGGCAGCGGCCTGTTACTGACTCAGAACCGGACCAGGAAAATCTTATTTCGGAGTCGGATGCTGATTCGCTGTCAGAATCGTTGGGTGCTGCATCATGGAGGGCTCCGATACTGGACCCCTATATGGATGATCCTCGATATGAGGACCAGGGGGATATAGAGTTCAAACCGAAGATAACGGAAGCCGAACCCCTGATGCCAGAGCCATCTCCACAGATTAAGAAGGAGGGGATTGAATGCCAGAGATTTGGATCCAAGGGTTGGAATCGGATACGCTATAAAGTTGTGTAGAAGCATTTCCATGCAGCACCGGTGTTTAGTACACTAAAGGTAAATGCCGAGTTGGGAGGCCTCGCTACGCAACCATCCCCCTGGCTCTCCAAACAGGATATGTTGGGCATCATCAGTCATGGCCTTCTTTTGCAAAGAAAGGCACTCGCAAAGGAGCTAAACGCTATAAGGAAGAAGTGTTCTGAAGCTGGAGAGGATTTGAGGAAGACACTTTCAGAAGAGTCTCCGCTTAGGATTCTGTCGGACCAACTTCTGCAGTATGTATCACCGGGCGGAGGCTATTGATATTAGACGCAAGGCATTCAAATGCAAAAGTGAGGCGTTGGCTGGAACTGTACAAGCCATACCTCCTTCGTCAACCCATCTTTTCGATGAGAAGTTACTAGGGAACTTCGTGAAGGATAACGGAGGTTCGGCGCAAATATTTAACTCAAGTAAATTCTCGGAAAGGAAATTAACAAGGAATAGATTTCGCAAGCCGACAATTCCCACCCAAGCCTCCAAAGGCAGACAGCTAGCCTGGTGCACTCGTCCCTCAGCGCCGACACACGCGTCATCAACCCGGACATCAAATTATCGCCCGCCAGGAAACTTCAAATCCTTGGGTAAACAGCACACCCAATCTGGGAAAGACAGGAAGTCGCAAAGAAGTCGTAAATATTGACAGTTTTCAAGGGGGGCAGTTGCAAAATTTCCTGTGCCGGTGGCTGGAACTTGGGGCTCCAAAACATATCCTAAAGATTATCTCAGGTTACACAATACTTTTCCTAACAAAGCCGCCTGCCGTTCCCCTTTGCGAGAATCTAGTAAGGTTTTCAACGAAACCGTCTCAAGTCACGTCCAAAGAGTTAAGGGCACTTATCAAATCAGGGATGAGAGAGAGAGTACCGAAGTAACGAACGGTTTCCTATCACGCATATCGATCTCGAGTTTGACATGAACCATTCATCCAGAGGTATTATGGACACCTTCGTCGGCTCTGGGATCCGGGACTCTTAAGGTCCCTGGCGCCCATTTACTATATTAGAGTAACATATAAATAACTGGAAGGTTATACCTTAAATTTTGAAATGCATATAAACATTTAAAACGGTACAGTACAGGGTTTATCTCCAACTCCCCACGACCCTAGCTCTTTATACTGAAATTCTAGCTGGCTGGCAATAACTTTAAGGTTAATTAGTTCTTTAAGGTTCACTTTTTTATTATGTCAGATTAAATTTTTATAAATATACAGTGTTTGAGATAGCTTGTTTGTTTCTTTATAAACCAACTACCTGCCCTTTGGGCTTACCTTAGCTTACCGTAGGAGGCCACAAATCCCCCAACAACAACGCGGGGGGCTTGCGGGGCCCGCCTTTTAGGCGGGCGTGGAGGCCAGCAGGCAACGGGTGCGGGGGCTCCGTTGCCTGTTTTGCACAGGCCTCCACCTTGTGGGACGGGAATGGCCAGGTGTTCCCGGCCATTCCCGTAGCCCCCCAACCTGGGGGGCATGCGGGGCCCGCCATACCATCTTGGCGGGCGTGCGCCGGGAGGGCCGTGGAAGTATTGATTTCCCATAGCCCTCCCATTACGGCGTTTGTAGGAACACCGCTGAGTTTTAGTGGGTATACTGTCCTTCCGACAGGGAGTCCCACATACCCCGTCTCGGTCCCCCGCGAGACGGGGATGCATAAAGCATTTCTCAGCGAGAAAAAGGAGGCCACAAATATCTATTTGTAACAACTTACAGGATGATATAGATCCACTATCTTTGAATATTTCTTTACTAGAAGAGAATCTAGAAGTGACGGAGCCAATTACATGTCAAAATGAAGCTATGACTGCTGAATCTCAGATTGAAACCTTAGCGGTATCACAGAATATTGATTGTAGTACAGCTGAATCAAAGGCACGCAATTTCGAATTCACAATAAACCAAATATCTCCTGGAGCTAAAAAAGTAGCACAAGAGTTAAGACAAAGGAGTAAAAAAGCACAAAGTAGCTTGGAACTGACGTCGACGCCTTATAAAACACACTGGCACTTCCCTGGACACTGAACCTTGTATTTATGATGAACCTGGCACATCTACGGACACTGTACCTCGCCCAAACGATAACCCCGGCATTAATGTGGACGACTTGGATCCCGTGTTTGCTCACGGTGATATGTTGACGAGTGAAGTGACAACGCAGCGCTGCGTTAATTGTGGAAGCGATTTAGATCAAAAGAGGAGACATAGTCTTACACTAATGGATGTGACGTTAATTGTACAACAGTGGATTGCTCCTCGTTTGGTAAGTTTTTATTACCATTTTAATATCATTCACAATATCTATAATCTAATATCACTAACTATGTCTATGTTATGGTTTGTTTAGATTGAAGATGATAGTTTAGTTTACCATCCTTGTTGGACCCTGGCTATTCATCATTCGAGGACGCAAATAATAAATGAACCAACCCTGGCTATTCATCATTCGAGGACGCAAATAATAAAAGAACCAACAACTAGCAGTGGTCATCGTCGAAGTATCTGTGTCTGCTGTGGATGCTCTTTGTTAAGGACAAGATCTCATAGGCTGCATACTGAGACGGAAAGAGAATCTCGTATTAGGAATATGGTGATGGAACAGATAGCTCCACGTGAAGTAAGTATTTTAAATAATTATTTATTGTATGTACCCACTTACAACATGCAACTAATTGTATATTATTTGTCACCACAGTTTTGCTTAATTTCAAACACACAATTTCGCTGAAGTAGAAAACTGGAACATTACTAAACAAGCTTGTATAGTTCGATTCACAAGTGATGGCGAATGTGAAGTTAGCCGCTAGCAACTTTTATCACTTGTCCACTCATAAAAAATTAAATGGTTTAAAAAATAAATATCATTAGCTGTTGTTATTGCTTTTATCAGCTGTTGTTATTGGCATTTATTTTTTTAAACCATTTTTTTTACATACAGTACACAAGCGATAAAGTTGCTAGCGGCTAACATCACCTTCACCATCACTCGTGAATCAAACTGTATATAATTATGATGTTTATATTGGTACTTTTGCTTGTTTTTTTAATATCTCGTGATATAATATAACAACATTTATAACAGTGACCAAGTTAGTCTAAAAACTTATATACAGGGTGTTATTGACAGCCCTCCGCAAACTGATAGGGTAGCTTCAGTACATCATATTAAGATGACCGGTACATGTAATTCTTTCAGGAACATTAAGGGAATCCAAAAAACCAGATTTGTTTTACTACCTCACACGCAACGTATCGTTACCGTGGCAAAACGCACGTAGCGGACGGCAGCGCAGCGAGCTTGAGCGAGGCTGTTTTCAGCTGTTTTATTTACATAAATGGAGTGTTGCATACAGAGAACGTAATTTTACATTGAAATAAAGGAATATCAGCAGAAAAAACGGCATAATTTTTTTTTTCCTGAGAAAGTTTCCAGTGGGATATGATTCAGAATAAGGAGCTGAATCAATCCTGTGTTTTTGTGGAGGGCTGTCAATAACACCCTGTATATTGATCACTTCACTTTGGGGTTGACCCCGCACAAGCGTTTGAACATGGTTTGTGTGCCTTGCTTTTGTGTATGTAAATATGAATCTGAGCACATTTATAACTTTTTTTTGACTAGCCCATACAGTCCTACTATTGAGTAGGAGTTTTACTTTTAATTACTCTTTCTGATATGTATTTATTTATTTTGTTATAGTTGCATGGATCTAACCAGATCTGTCATACCTGCTGGCAACGAGTAGATCGAGCCGCTGTGCGTTCCACTGAGGCTGAAAGACTTGCATCGGATAGAACAACTATCTTCTTGCCTTTGTATACCAGAGCATCAAGCTCTCAAAGCTGCTGTTTTTATCCTGATTGCCATTCAACCGAAAGGCTAGCTGTTCCTAAGTGGCTAAGGGTGAAGTTATTTATAGATTATAAATTCTATGTGCCACAAAGTTGTAGGATATGCTCAATACATTTGTACAGCAATAATTGGGAGGTTCTCACTGATATCCAGTCACCCATTCATAATTTCAATGCAGATCACATCCAGGATTTTGCAACATTTGTAGAAGAGCGTCAACTAATCCTGGATGTTAATAATATAGAAACAATGTCAGATGAACTTTGTCATTATTGGATTGGGTTGAGCAAAGAACAATTTGGACAACTGTTTTTAGAATTGCCAGAAATCCAAAATATTCGCCAAAATAAAGTGGCACTCGGTGCCTATCTAATTAAATTACGAACAGGTGATAGTGATCAAAGGATCTCGACACTTTTAAACGTACCTCGCACTACATTAATGAGGTTAATGGGTCAAGCTCTCAAAATAATAGAACGTGTATTTGTTCCTAACAACTTAGGAATCAACCACATATCTAGGACACAAATATCAGAAAGGAATTTAATAATACCCAATGGTTTATTTGGAGGTGAAAATAGGCAACCTATTGTTATAAGTGATGGAACATATTTGTATGTACAAAAATCCTCAAATTATATGTACCAAAAAGATACATATTCATTACACAAGTATAGGAACTTGATGAAGCCTTTACTTATGGTTTGTTGTGATGGATACATTATAGATGTATTAGGCCCCAATCCAGCTACAACATCAGATGCAAATATAATAATAAATGAATTTAATGAAGAAACAAAACCACTAAGGAGATATTTCCAAACAGGTGATGTTTTTATTCTGGATAGGAGTTTTAGAGATCCTGGTCCGCTGCTGAGAGAATGTAATTACATAACTCATATGCCTGCATCCTTACAACAAGGTGAAAATCAATTGTCAACCCTTGCTGCTAATAAGTCGAGAGCTGTCACGGTTTGTAGATGGATTGTTGAAGCTGTTAATGGGATATTTAAGCAATCATTCAAATTGCTTAGGCACGATTTTTTTAATCGAGCATCTAAACATGCAATGACAGATTTTCGCATAGCAGCAGCTCTAATAAATAGGTTTCACCAGAGAATTAGAGATAGAGAGGATGTAGGGCAAATACTGGACATAATAAATGAAAATATGTATGTAAATAATACTCTTGCTGATTTTGTTAATGAAAATAATTTAAATAGACGGCGCACAGATTTTCTCTCAATAAATGTAAGCATAGATAATGTGTCATTTCCGAGGCTGGAATATAAGGAATTGATATTAATTGCATGTGGAACATATCAATTAAAACAAGCACGTTCCTACTACGGAGAACACATAAGAGGCGATGGTTCCTATACAATTGAGTTGTGTAGAAATACTGCCAGCAGCCTACTGGAAGGTTTCCCGCTCCCTTCAGTAAACTGCAGTTTATTGCGTGGGAAAATACAGAGTAGACACATTAGTAGAAAAACATATTTTGTATATATATTATATGAAAATAACACTGAAGGGAGGGCAGCCATAAAACAATATTGCTGCAACTGCATGGTGGGCCGTAGAACAGTAGGTTGCTGTGCACATGTAATGACCATTATTTGGTATTTAAGTTGGGCAAGGTATCAGGAACATATTAATCCACCTGCCCAGTTCCTTGACGATATTTTAATCACATTTGAGTCAGATTAATAAATATATTATAATATGAAAAGCGAGTTTTATTTCATGCATAACCAATTTCAATAAAATGTTAAAAACATATCTATATATAAATCTTGATACAAAACTAAGTTTGTATCTTAATTCTTACTGATTTGAACTATTAAATCAAACATATATTATTAGCTGAACTGTTTGTTTATAAATGGCCAAAGTCCCATATAAGTTGGTCCCTTTTCATTGTAAAAAATGTTTAATATTTTTATTTTAATGAGAAACTAACAAAATCGTACAGCATAATAATGTACTATTTTATGCTACTTATTTCATTCTTTCTCATCATTTACTGTGTAATTAATATTAAATAATAATCAATTGCATTTTCAGGTGCATATCTCAAGCAATGAATTTGTTTGTCATTCATGTTGGACTGCAGCATGGAATGAAATAAGACATCCAGCAGAAAGCGTCTCACATTCTGGTGTTCGCCTCATTTGTGTTGGCTGTGGTCGCTCACTCCGTAGACAAAGAAGTCACCTGTTTTCTCAGGATTCTCCACGAGAAAATCAAATAAGGGAAAATATTTCTAGACAAATTGCTCCACGTCAGGTAAGGTTTCAAATAATTAATAATTCTTATATTTCAGTTTATGGTGTGAAATATTTAGATTCATAATATTATTCAATAATTCATTGGGCTAGTCTGTAGTGCTCTTACTTACTAGACTAAGATGTATAGCTTCATTCCCTCCCTGGTCAAACATTATTATTAAAAAAATAAAAAATATTATAAAAAAAGTATGTACACATTTTAAGCTGGCTGGAAGCTGTACTTAAAAATCAATATATTATATTACTTTTATTACTTTATTTCAGTTGCTGAGCTCGTCTCGCATCTGCCACGCTTGCTGGCAGAGAAGTGATAGAGCAATTACACGTTCCCGTTCTATCAGTTCTAGTAACCAGCCAGTGGATTTAGATGAAGAGACTGTAGACCTCGACAGAACTAAAACAAATGAGTCCACACAAGATATAGAATCCACAGTATTTTTACCAAATTATCTAAGAGCACCTGATACTCAGCGCTGCTGCTTTTTCCCTGGATGTACAGGTACTGATCGCCCTCGCCTTACCGTTCCGGAATCACTAAGAGTAAGACTTTTCTGCGATTATAAATATTATGTAACCGCACAATGCAGAATTTGCAATTATCATCTAACAAGCAACCCATGGGACCTATTAGAAGACTTTACACAAAACCCAATAGAAACTTTTAGTTCAGCCCATGTCGAAGAGTTTGCTTCTCTGCTGCAGCAGAATATGTATGCACATTTAGATTTTCAAAATATAGACGAAATCTCAGAACATATAGTGCACTAATCTTGGGATAACAAAAGCACAATTTAACCAATTACTTCTAAAGTCCCCAGCCTGTCAAACAAGTATAAAGGAAGGTTTGCCCTAGCCCTATATTTAATCAAATTAAGAACTGGAGAAAGCGACGAACGTATTTCTTCTTTGTTAAGTGTATCACGAAGTACTTTAGAACTATTAATGAACATGGCCCGGCCCCAGATACTACACCAAGTTTTTGTGCCCCGAAACGTGGGATTAAATCATTTGACCAGGACAGACATCTCTCAGAGAAACTTATTAATACCAAATGGTCTATTTGGAACAGAGGAACGTTATCCAATTGTTATTGCCGATGGGACTTACATTTACATAGAAAAAAGCTGTAATTATTTATACCAGAAAAACACCTATTCTCTACACAAATATCGCAACTTGGTAAAACCATTTTTACTTGTATGCTTAGATGGGTACATTATAAATGTGTTAGGCCCCTATCCAGCAACAACATCGGATGCCGATATCATACGAAATAATGATCTGGCAGACTTTATTGAAGAAAGTAGTAAGTTAGTCACACTAGCGAATCACACACTGCAGGTACACAACTCAACGATACGAAATGCGAGACAGTTTCTAAGCACATGTTGTTCGTACGATGTCCAATGTTTCGATGTTTTCGAGAGCTCTGTTCACACCACTCTTCTAGCTTTAGCTCTCGTACCCCTCCACGAACTCAGGCTAGACTCTGTCTAGCGCCACGAGATGGCGCTGACGTTCCGAATAGTCAAACGAATGACTACGACATATGCATTGGATTCAAAACATGTCCGTACCAATTTTGACAGTCAACCGTCTAAATCACAAACAGTTTTCAATACAGGTAATTTAATAAGTCAAGTTTTTAGTTTTGTGCCTGAATATGAAAAAAAAAACTGTTGTGTAAGGGATTATAAATACAAAAGTTTAGACATTAGAAGTTCATTAACTTTTAGATATGGGTTTTTAATTAAAGTACTTTAATTTCAAATCAATCGCATTTGTTTCGTCTGTTGCATTAAATTTGCAGAACTTACATTTTAATTACCGTTACAGGTTCGAAAACAAAATCACATACTCTTGCGCTTCAAACACACAAACAACAAATAAGAATTTTGATGAAAGAAGTGTCTCGCCTCAGGCAGAAGGTTATAAATTATAATGAAAGACTTTCTAATGCTAAAAAACTTTCAAATAATATAGCATTTCAACGGGTCTCGGAAAAGATGACAGCGACTGGAAAAACATTCATACAAATGCAGTATCGCCAAACGTTCAAGAAAAAATCTAATGGACGGCGATTCATTGTTGATGAAAAAGTGCTCTCTTTATCACTATTTAAGAGAAGTCCGAAGTGCTACACTTTGATGTCAAAATATTTCACTTTGCCTTCAGTTAGGGCATTAAAAACGTTACTTAGTCAAGTAAGGATAGGTCCAGGCATCAACGAGACAGTATTTGATCAATTAAAGAATACTGTTTCAGAGATGAAAAACGAAGACCGTCTTTGTAAGTACATTGATCTTTGACGAGATGTCAATAACCCCACAAGTCCATTATAACTCAGGGACTGATAAATTGAAGGGGTTTGTAAATTATGATGAAGTAAACAAATTGGCAGACCATGCACTCGTTTTTATGGTGAAAGGTATAAAAAAAAACTACAAGCAGCCAGTTGCATATTATTTTACGCAAGCTTTGACGAAAAACGAGCTAAAGAAAATGATCAAAGATATGATCACAAATGTACAGCGTACAGGTCTTATAGTTCTCTGCACGGTGTGTGACCAAAGCACAATTAAGTGAGTACTATTAATAGTTTAATTGAAGATACCAAAGCTGATTACCTGCAAAAAGCAAAGTTTTACTGATCTTGGATGGCCATAGTTCACATTGCTCGGATGTACGAGTACGTGTGCTAGATTTTGCATTTGAAAATGACATTCTGTTAATATGCCTACCGAGTCACACCACACACTACCTACTTTCAATTTCAATTTTTCAGTACAAATCGACAATTTCATACTTTAACCCCTAATATTAAGACCTTAATGTACCATATGCTCCGATTTTTTTTTTATTATTTTTTTATTTTTTATTATAATATAACGGGAATTTTCATAATTACAATTTTCGATATAATAATAGTGATAATTGTCTTCTCCTGAGGATATAGCCGGACTTTCCTCACCAAGTATAAGTGACATAAGTCGTTAAAGGAAGGCATCGTCAAACAAAGAAGTCTATGCAAAGAAAACGAAAGAAACAAAAGTTTCTGCAGAAGATTTAACGAGTTCAATCATGTACAGCCTAATTAACCTCATTAACCTTGCACTGTATAACTTACTTTTATTTAAATTTACCTATTTGTGTTTAGTTCCAACTACTTGAGAACGCTGTAAGAATCTAGTAATTATGTAAACTGGAAGGGAACTGTCTCCTGAGATACAGGCTTACAACCTAGTTCAGGAGGTAGTGCGCTTATGTAACTGTGTATTAACTTTGTTTTCAATAAAGCATTATTATTATTATTATCAACGGAGCATATGGGACGCAAATGAATTAAGGTGACGTCTCCAATTTACCTGTTGGATTTTAACCAACCAGACCTACCGACCCACGAAATGCGGCGTTCGCAAGACTGGTCGCTTTTGAGCTGGATCGAGTGCCAAAAGAAAATCGTTCAGTAACTTATGTCAATATAATGAATGTTATAAGAAAAATACGACAGCAAAAGGACTTGGTTGATATAAGTTTGCCAAGTTACGAAGAATAGTAATAATTATAAGGAAATTGATTCAATTGTTTTAAATACTATATGATTATTATTTATTACGTCCCACAATATTACATCCCTACTCTCATGCGAGGAAGTTGTTAAAAGTCGTGCCAGCCACGTCAGAGTCGGGTCTTCCCGACAGCGGATGACGTCACGATCGAGATTAGTGGTGTAGCTTTTCAACCAATAAACGAGCGCGAAGCCGCGTAATTAGAAATGGAGAATCATTATGAGGAGATTCAGTAGTCAAGTGATGGTCGTCGCACACAACCAATAAACGAGCGCGAAATTGCGGAATTAGAAATGCAGAATCATTATGAGGAGATTCAGTAGTCAAGTGATGGTCGTCGCACACAAACAATAAACGAGCGCGAAATTGCGGAATTAGAAATGCAGAATCATTATGAGGAGATTCAGTTGTCAAGTGATGGTTGTCGCACACAAACAATAAACGAGCGCGAAATTGCGGAATTAGAAATGCAGAATCATTATGAGGAGATTCAGTAGTCAAGTGATGGTCGTCGCACACATTCAATAAACGAGCGCGAAGTCGCGGAATTAGAAATGCAGAATCATTATGAGGAGATTCAGTAGTCAAGTGATGGTCGTCGCACACAACCAATAAACGAGCGCGAAATCAAGGAATGAGAAATTCAGAATCATTATGAGGAGATTCAGTTGTCAAGTGATGGTTGTCGCACACAAACAATAAACGAGCGCGAAATTGCGGAATTAGAAATGCAGAATCATTATGAGGAGATTCAGTAGTCAAGTGATGGTCGTCGCACACAACCAATAAACGAGCGCGAAATCAAGGAATGAGAAATTCAGAATCATTATGAGGAGATTCAGTAGTCAAGTGATGGTCGTCGCACACCTTAACGACTCGACACCAACTCAACTCGTTTATATTGATGTCTTTATTTGTTTAACTATCTGAAGGAAGTCATAATGATTTTTTATTTTTTTATTTGCGGCAGATCAACTCCTTTGGCTGGCTTTGCTGCCTGCGCTTGTAGCGAGCGGACGTGCGGAGTGCCTGTGACAAGTATTATTTAATACTTAATTGCTATTGGTCGACGCGAAAACTCGTTACTTACCTCTCTTAATATCTTGTGGCATCGTGCCTTTAACGCTGCGGCCATCTTGGCGTATAAGTGAGAGGGCGAACGGTGTGGATGTGGCCTGTGACCCCGCCTGTCAACCTGTCAAGTAAGTGACAGTGACGTTTATGCGATATTGACGTTTCAACCAGTCAAGTAAGTGACAGTCCAAGTGACAGTGAAGCTTGTGCGGTAGTGACGTTTATGCGATATTGACGCTTCCACGACAGTGACGGTTGTGCTAAGGTGCGTTTAAAGCTCAAGTAAAATCCAACCTTTGTTCAAAGGCTTACTATTCCATCAACGACTACTTACACGATAAGAATAGTTGGTCGCCCTAATTAACTCAAGACAATGTTCATGTTCTTTCTCCAGAATTAGCTTACTGACAGGTTATTGTTATTAGTATTAACTTATTTATTTATTTTACTTCGATGGTCCTAGTTTTTCATCTGTGACTCAAATGACAGCTATGTGACCAGAACCCAGCTATGCATAAATATGTAAGCTGTCACGCCCTTTATGCCTGGAGGCTTTTATTTAGGTAGTAAGTTTTTATTTACATTTTAATTAATTATTTTTCAGCTTGAGTACGTATAGTTTTTATTATATTTGTTGGTATATTGGCGTGGCTAGCTGACATATTTTATGGCAAATAATTTAAGTTTCTTGTAATGTTAATTACTGAAGATAGGTTCCTAGTATTGTATACATGCAACTATATTCTAACTGAACAGACAGCTGTGCTGCTGGGAAGTTTGTTGCGCCACTTCTTCTTCCCAGGCGATAGTACTAGGAAGTGGTAAGGGCGGGCGTTTTTGGGGGACTGTCTTTTGACGTTCGAAAAGTGCTGATTCTCAGCCTAATTTGAATAAATGACTTTTGATTTTGATTTGATTTTGCGTTCCGTTTCGATGATAGTGACACTTTTAGTTTTAAGTTTCTACATTGGTGTGTATGTCTGTGTTAAAAAAAAGGAAAAATATAGAATTACAAAAAAGAGCGTTTACAAATTATAAAAAAGAAAAAAATACAAAATAATCGAAAAATATTAAAAGAAAAGAACAACAATTAAACAATTGGAAAAAAAATAAGGCTATTTATTACACGAACAGGGTGGGGTTGAGCTTAGGTTGGGACACTAAGTTAGATTTTTAATGACACGTTAATACAATAGTACGTGTAGTTAGTGGCCCGCCGAGATGGCGGACGAGGCTGAGCGCCTCCAGCAGGAGTTGTTAGAGGCCTCAATAGCGGACACGGCGGAGCTGCAGGCGCTAGAGGCGGCGCGAGGGCAGTGGGTTCTTTAACCTACGGCAATCGCTGGCGCGCTCGCCCCCGGAGGTCTACACGCCCGCGCCTACGCTGTTGGACCTGTCCCCCCCCCCGAGGATTAACCAGGATTAACACCGGCTCGAGCAAAACATCCACTGACGTCACCAGAAGACGTCCAAGATGCGGTTCGACGTAGGGTCGTTAAGAGGGCTGAGGCCCCCCTGATTAGTGGACTTTTAGCATCGACTAAAGCGCCACCGCTGCAACTCGATCAGGCCACACCGCGGACTGGAATTGGCGCCGATCGCTGCTAGCCGGCATCGCCACGAGCAGCACCAGAGGCATCATGGAGGTGGTGCGGTCGAAGACAAACAAGGACGAGGTGGCGACCATCGGTGCCCTCACCGAGAGGCTGAGCGCGGTGATAACGCACCTTAGGCCGTTTACATATTATGCCGCAGCGGCAGCGCCTCCGCCGCGGCGCCGCTGCGCTAGTCCCAATTGGATCTCTATGGAGCCTTACATACGACGCAGTGGCGGCGGCGGCAAGTCTATGTACCGCGGCGGTAGCGGCGAGCGGTGCCGTAGTTCTCAACCAATGTACGATCGTCGAATATCTTTCCATGCGGCATAAGAACATTTCGAATGCCGCATGGAAAGATATTTGCTTAATATTATATTCCGACTTCGACACGCTCAGTGACAAAAACGAGGATATTTTAGGGAAGATTTATTTATTGTTTGTACAAAAGTAATAGTGTCATTGTAAAACTGCTCTTATTGCGTAGACCATAAATATTCTGTAGTTGTTGACATTTTGTTTTCAGTGCAATAAAGTTTAAAATTATATTAAGCGAGGTTATGATTACAGGTGGGTAGTGTCAACGAACACAGCGTCAACAACAACACGACGATGGTTACATACAAAAGCGCAACGAGGGGCACGGGCGGCGCGGCGGCCGGCCGACAGCTCGTCGCCATTACCACCTCACACTGCAATCGCGATCCCACGCGACTTTATTGTTTTAAATATTAATTATCTTACTATTATACCTTTTCTTAACCAGTCCGCCTTTTATTTATCTGGGCTTATCTATGGTCCTTCGAGTCGGATAGGTAAAAGTAATATAATTCGCGTCGCGGTCGTAAACCACGTCACCATCGCGCATCCAGAATATTCAGCTGGAGGTTAAACAGCGGACATCGCAACAGCGAGCGCAGCCTACTAGCATCTGGAAGCAGCCACTCAAGAAGCGTGGGCCACGTCAGACGCAAAGCACAAAAAAACCATCACGCGCCCAGAATTCAGCTGGATGTCAAACAGCGGACATCGCAACAGCGAGCGCAGCCTACTAGCATCTGGAAGAGGCCACTCAAGCAGCATCGACCACATCAGTCGCAAAGGACGAAAAAAGGGTTTGGTAGCAGCAGTTTCGTGAGTTCGACCAATTCATTCTTTAGAGTACCCATCGATTCAGTGTCATCAAACATTCAGTCAACTTGCTTAATTGCCATCCATCTCCATTTCCAAGCTCAAATTTCATCCATTACTTATAGTTTCAACGTAATCATTCATACATAAGCAATTATTGCATCAGATTTTTTTTTCACTCACCGCCTACCTACATTTTACTTTTCCCAATTTTCATGCTGATCTATTAGAATTTCGATCAATTCCAATCACCAATCATTTCTTTTCAATATACTATTGTTTTCTAATACATTTTTCTCTCATACCGAACAGATTACATCGCCTTGCTCTTAGCGTACCGAGTTGGCCTCACACCGAGGGTAATTTGGTAAAGTTGCGTGATCACCATACTGAGCCTGCCACATTTCCGATACAACTTAAGTATCATTTCAATTAATTACATTATGGTGCTCCCACATTGCCGTTAGAAAATGATTAATAACGTTAGTAAACATTTGTTAGCAAACATTTAATCACAAATAAATTTTCATGTTAGAAAATGTTTAGTAATGTTAGTAAACATTTTATAACAAAACAAATTATAACAAAATAAAACATGTGTTATCTTTTGTTTGTAAACATTTTATAAGGGTGATGGCGGGATAGGCGGTGCGGTGCGGTGGGGGTTAGAGTACGCAGGTCGCTGCGCGTGGTGTCTCGATTGTCAGTCCCTTTGTGTCAGCGTGCATCGCTGTGCGTGTGTATTAGTGGTTGCGCGTGCGCCAAGCAATAAAATATGTCCGGTAATTGGAATAACGATGATGTTTACAAACTGATTGAAATGTTTCAAGCAAGAGAAGTACTATGGAACACGATGTCAGAGAGCTACAAAGACCGAAATAAAAAACACGATGCTTGGATGGAAATTGCCAGTGAATTTAATATGGATAAAAAAGTAATTGAAAAAAAGATTCGATCACTCGTAGGTCAATTTAACCGAGAATGTAAATCTAATAAATCTGGTGCAGGAGCTAATGAGTCAAGTAAATGGTTTGCATTTAAAAAACTCATGTTCCTTAAAGGCAAAAATATTCCAAGTTTAACTGTCGATGGAGGGTTGCAGGTGAGTTTTATTTTAACGTCTTTTAATAATATTTAGATGCCCAGTCCAAAAATCCTTCATTTGAAAAATATTCTGCGAATTCTTTTCTTATTTCTTTCCCATCATCTGTCAGGGATTCACATGCTTCAAGTGGTGTTAATTGCTGCTGTTCTAATCTCCATTGTCCATCGATACGTGTACCAGTTACTATGTCATCTCCATCATAGTATTGAGATGGAGCGTAAATCATGCTCGATTCAGTTTTTCTTATAAAATTATGCAGTAGCACGCATGTCATAATTAAAGTAGTAGTTTTTTCTGGATCTAATAATATTGTAGTTCGTAAAACTCTAAATCTGGCTGACAAAATCCCAAATGCGTTCTCTACTGTTCTCCTCGCACGACTCAGTCTATAACTGAAGATTCTTTCCTTAGAATTGCTATCCTGTGGTCCTGGAAAAGGTTTTAATAAGTGTTTTTCTAAAGGGAACGCATCATCTGTTACGAACACATAAGGAACAGGTTTGTTTCTGCCTGGTAGTGAGCTGTCACTGGGTATTTTCAAACTATTGTCGTTAATTTTATTTCGAAATTTTGTGTTTGCGAAAACTCCGCCATCACTTATGCGTCCTTGGCAGCCAATATTCACGTACAGAAAGTTGTATTCTGCGTCCACTATCGCTAAAAGTACAACGCTGTAAAATCCTTTATAGTTGTAATATTCACTGCCGCTATCAATTGGCTTTTGTATGGCTACGTGCTTTCCATCGATACTTCCTAAGCAATTTGGGAAATTCCATTTTTCTTCAAATGAATTTGCCTCGTGTAGCCACTCTTGAGGTGTTGTTGGTATCTGGAACAAAAATAGAAGATTAAGAAATAGGCGCGAAAAATAAATTTATAACTCGTTATTCTAACAAATTTTATTGGATATTTTTATTAAGTATGAAATATTAATAGAATACACTATAAAAAAATATGATTTCAGTTAAGGGTTGTTAAGTAATAGAAAAAGAAAATCGCGGTTATAGATTTTTTTACAATTTTAGCTAATTTGACGCGCCTATAACTTGAAATTATCGTTTAATTCTATTCTTTCAGGGTAACGAAGAAAACAGAATTGCTTCAGAAAACACTCTCAGTTTGAACGAAACAGGAAATACTGTCACTGATGAAACTACGGGCACGCCTTTCGCCACCCCAAAACCATTTCGGAAAAGAAGACGGCCTGAAGTAGAACAAGATCCAACACAACAAGAAGCTGTAAATATTTTACAAAGAATGTACGAATCTAGAAAAAGCAGAGATGAAAATGACGCATTTGGAGAGTATGTCTCGATGAAACTGAAACAAATAAAAAACAGTCATGCTAAGAATACTGCTCAACATCACATTAACAATATTTTGTACAATGCGACAATGGGACAATATGATTTTCCAACAACCTTTACAGACCCAACCGCTAGTAGTTCCTGGGGATACAACTCTGTACCAAATCTATCCACTTTTCCGGAAAATAATGCTGACTGTAGCTCGAGAGGATACTACACCGCACCGAGTCCCTCGGCTTCGGCAAGAACACAGAGTCCGTCTAATTTATCGGAATCAAGCCAAGATTCGACCCAATCATTAAACGATTTGTTGGAATCAATCAAAAATTAAAAAATACATGTTTGGTTTGTTAATTATTAAAAAAATTATTAGTAAGGTAAGGTAGGTACCTACCTAAAGTATGATTAGATTAGATCATATTAAAAGTAAATAAAAAAATAATTAAAAATGTTGTTTGACTTACCTGTATGTATTCCTTTAAAACCTCATTGAGAGCCTCGCACACTTCTGGTACGATAATAGATATCACTTGGTCTGACAACTTGAACACATTTCCAAGACTTTTATAACTGCTACCAGTTGCCAAAAATCTTAACGTTACCGCAAGTCTTTCCATCACACTTACAGATTTTCTAAATGTAGTGTCTCTTTTGCCTATTTTTGCCCCAATTAAATTTTGTAGATATTCAAATTCGGAACTGTTCATTCTTATAAAATCTTTTAAGCAACCGTCAATACCCAAATCCTTGAGATAGTCTGTGGCACTATATTTTCCTCTAGCTTTTAGCGTTTGGCGCATCCAATAAGAGCGCTTTTTCTTCTTTTTTAAACAAAAAATAAAAGCTATTCCAATGAGCAAATCTTCTTCCATTTTCGTGTAGACGTCCTCGGCCCTCAGAAGGCGAAACCAAACTGCGAGTCAATACTAGATGTTATAAAATGTTTAAACATTTTCCATCAATGTAGGAGCACTTATAACATGTAACAGTTTCTAACAAAGTGCAACAATTGTTAACATTTGTTAGTAAATGTTTTGGTGTTATAAAATGTTTACAAACTGCAATGACTGATTCTAGACAAGCCCAGACGTCTATTAAGCCCGATGAATATGACTTTCCTCAGCTCAACACATACAAAAAAAGGAGATCAAGTCATAAAGGAAAGGTCACGGTTTTTAAAAATTATATAGATTCATTATTAAAATCCAAAAAACAGTTGTCCGACTTAGACTTAATTCAATTAAATAAATAACAGTACAAATAAACACCAACAGGTGTACATAATAATAATAATATCCCTGGACATTTCACACATAGGTGACGTCATGCCTTTATCAACTAGTGAACTTAATTTAGCTAGGTATCAGTTAGCAAAAATAGTACAATTGGATCACTTTTCTGAGGAATACCAACTATTATTACATAACAAACAGTTACCTGCTACACATAAGATAAATTCACTTAATCCTTTCCTAGGTGATAATCAACTCATTCGTGTGGGCGGAAGGTTAGCTCATTCGCCATATAATTACGATAGAAAATTTTCTATCCTTCTGCACCCAGCTCATCACATAACTAAAATCATATTCTCAACTTATCACATCACACTTCTACATGTTGGCCCACAACTGCTATTGTCACACATACGTCAAGTTTTCTGGCCAATTTCTGGTCGTAACCTAGTTAGAAAAACTACACAATCATGTGTAACATGCAAACGGTTTAAAGGAAAAACTGTAACACCTATCATGGGACAGTTACCTGAACAGAGACTGCACGCAAACTGTGTATTCAGTGACGTAGGTGTCGACTACGCCGGGCCAATTATGATTAACAACCGTAAGGGGCGTGGAAGTGTGCTTATCAAATCTTACATTTGCATTTTCGTTTGTTTTGTAGTAAAAGCTGTTCATTTGGAGTTGGTTACAGATCTGACAACAGATTCTTACATAGCAGCAATTAACAGGTTCATTTCTCGCAGAGGTAAACGTAATAATATTTACTCAGACTATGGGAAAAATCTGGTGGGTGCAGCTCGTGTGATCACCAACTTTCTCAAAAATGACAGTGAATCAATTTACAGTAGTGCTGCAGAACAAGGTGTAAACTTCCACTTTATTCTCCCCACTTCGGAGGTCTATGGGAGAGCACTGTTAAATCAGTGAAACATCATCTCAAAAGAGTACTAGGGATGGCACACCTCACATATGAGGAAATGTATACATTACTAGTCCAAATAGAAGGAATTCTTAATTCAAGGCCACTCACACCTCTCTCATCCGATCAGTCTGATCTTTCAGCTCTCACACCCTTTCATTTATTAATTGGTCGTACTCTAACTGTGCTACCTCATCCGCAGATGTCCGACTGCGACCCAGCTTGGCTGCCGCGTCATCAACGAGTCGAGCTCCTACGTCGGCATTTTTGGAGACGCTTTAATAAGGAATATATTGCTCAGTTGCACCAAAGGACATGCTGGCATCGTTCACACGGCGCGCTCACAGAAGGAAACTCTATGCCGGACCAGACGGAGAAGCACGAGTAGCGGACATTCGCACCTTGACCGGGACAATCAGAAGGGCGTTTCACAAGATATGCCCACTGCTGGACGATAGGCACACAGCGTCAACAACAACACGACGACGGTTACACACACCAGCGCGACGAGTGGAACGGGCGGCGCGGCGGCCGGCCGACAGCTCGTCGCCATTACCTCACACTGCAACCGCGATCGCACGCGACTTTATTGTTTTAAATATTAATTATCTTAAAACGACAACACCGTAGGTGACCTGGTAACACTAAACCAATGCACGGGTAGGTAAAAAATAATCATATTCTCTTTGGCATGGGGATTCCCCGAAAATTCTTACACGGCCCTTAAACTCTCAATATACACAAAACATACTACACCGAAATGCCTTACAATAGAGTTTATTATTGTTTGGTGGGGAGTTATTTCGATGTTTAGTTTAATAATATCGTTTTGTTCGTCCGCACTGTTGTTGTGAACTTGTGACAAGGAATTTAAAAGTCTTGTTTATGTGAATTGTTGTGTGTGCTATAAGTTACGATGTCCGACTCCGATGATTCTAATAATAGCCCAAGTACAAGTACCGGATTTAAGCTAAAAAAATACTCAAAAAATTATAAAGAGGATTGGGAAGCACGACAAGAATGTCAAACAAACACGTCTGCCACGTTAGTGGTATAAACAACAAGTATAATGAATGCTGCATATATGTATATCGGCAGGTCACGCCTTTTCCCCGGGTCAGTCCATCTAGTTATACTAGGTTAAACAACATAACAGAATGGAAAATAAATACCTATTTGTTATTATGCTCAATATAACTTATTTGATTCGAAAACATAATAGAAGTTTGTCCATGTAGTTATAACTACCTACATATAAACAGCTATAAATTAAACAACAATATAATATTCAAAGGAGTTCTAATATCAAAGATAAGCAATTATTATATTCCTGGCTACTAATATAATGACGTAATAAAATTACGATTCAATTAGTGTTAGTGTCAATTTATAAAGGGTTTTTCAATAGGGACGCTCGAACTTTGACAACCTATAGCGGCCATCTTGGTAAAGCGATAGCTGTCAAATTTGGCGGGAATACAGATTTTGTCGTGACATTCCACCATGGAACGCTACGCGCTTCAACAACGCGTAGAAATTGTTAAAATGTATCATCAAAATCAGTGCTCTGTCGTCCTGCCTCGTCTGCCTGTACGTCAAAGAAAAGCAAGATCGTTGGAGAATATCGTTGCCGTTCGGAATAGTGTGCGAGAAAACCCCAGGCAGTCCATTCCGCGTCGTGCGCAAGAGCTGGGACATCAACTTGGCGGATTTTGAGTCGAGACTTGGGTTTTCATCCATACAAAGCTCAATTAACTCAAGAGCTAAAACCCAACGACCACAGACAGCGCCGTGTATTTGCTGATTGGGCTTTAGAGCATTTGGCGGCTGAACCTGCTTTCGGAAAAAAAATCATCTTTAGTGATGAGGCTCATTTCTGGTTGAGTGGCTTAGTTAACAAACAAAATTACTGGATTTGGAGGGACGAAAATCCACGGGAGATTTATCAGGTGCCTCTACACTCCGAAAAAGTCACTGTTTCGTGTGGATTTTGGTCCGGCGGAATCATCGGCCTTTATTTCTTCGAAGATGCGCAAGGAGCCGCTCTCACTGTCAATGGCAACCGATATCGGACGATGATAACATTTTTTTTGTGGCCTAGGAGATGGTATGGATCTCACAAATATGTGGTTCCAACAGTACGGCGCCACTAGCCATACTGGACGGGAAACATTAAATTTATTGGATGAGAAGTTCGAGGGCTTCGCGTCATCTCGTATGGTGGCGAAATCAACTGGCCACCGAGATCGTGTGACTTAACACCGCTCGACTACTTTCTGTGGATCTACGTAAAATCTTTGGTCTATGTAGACAAACCACAGACAATTTGTCGGCCTAAAGGCCAACATAACTCGCGGCCTTCGTGAAATTGAGCCCCATTTATGCGAAAATGTCGTCCAAAATTGGTCCTCCAGAATATACTGCCTACAGCGGAGTCGCGGTGGCCATTTGACTGAAATTATATTCCATAAATAATGTCATCGAATTTCCTTTAAAATAAAACCAAAATTGTGGCAATATCACTTAAACAGGTTGTTTTATTTCATTTCAAAGTTCGAGGCGCTCTTAATGAAAAACCCTGTATAAACTACATAAATGTAATTTTTTCGGAATAATAACTAGCTAATTTCGTTATTCACTGTCCTGTACTTTAAGTAAAATCTGTAATGAAAATGGAAGGTGTTCCTGGACCTTCCCATATCCTGGACGAAAAACTCCGCTTTATTAAAAGAGGACGGGGTTTGGTTTTGTTTTATAACGGGAATCAATATTATAAAAATCGGCAATATAAAGAATCGTCTATTTGGAGATGCTCGTCTAAAGATATATCTGGAAAACAATACTGCACTGGTTCGTTGACCGTTAGGGTCGTAAGTGTCTAATCGTGATTCTCTTACCACTTAGAAATAATAGTAGTTTTTTTTTAAATTCAGGTTTAAGCAATTATAAAATCAGTAAGGCATACGGAGATTGTGAACCTAATTATGCCAAAAATGATATAGACTTATTATTTGTTGAATGCCGAAACAAAGCATCAACCGACTTCATAACTTCGATACCGAAGATTTACAAGGAGACGAGAAGGGAAATAAGTCCTTAGGATATCATTTAACTGGCAGGTGCCACAATATAAAAATGTAAAAAATGGATTGTATAACGCAAGAAATTCAGCAGCAAGTGTTCCCAAGTTACATTGTGAAATACCAGAAGAAGTAACCTTGCCGAAACAATATTCGTCAATGCTTTTAGGTGATTATAATTGTGAAGGGCGAAGAATTTTAGTATTTTGTTTGTCAGAAATAAGACAACATTTAATAGTAGTAAACGAATATTACTGCGGCGGCACATACAAAAGTTGTCCGATACCATTCTCCCAAATATTTTCTATACATGGTGACTTAGCCAGTACTCCGACAAGTTCACGTATTTCACCAATGGTATACGCCTTAATGTCGGATATGACAACTGAGTCTTACATAATCTTGTTCAGAATTATTTTGTCACAAATTCCAAAAATGGAATCCACAAAAGTTTATGTTTGACTTTGAGGAAGCGTCAAGAAAAGCCGTATTGAAAGTTTTCCTGGATGTTCAGGTTAAAGGGTGTCATACTCATTTTTCCGATAGCTTTTGGAGAAAAGCCAAAATTTTTGTATTTAATTAAAAAGAAGGACAAATGGCCAAAAAGCCAAATGCCAAATGCTTATGTCCATGATGGGAATACATTAAAGACAAGGCTGCAAAAATACAAGAATTTACGAAAAATAACCTCTTTCATAAATTATTTTCAAAGGTACTGGCTCAGGAATGATCAATTCATAAACACGTGGTGCGTCTATGGTGAGCGTCATCGGAGAGTACAAACTGTAACATACATTTATGTCAGGAATAATGGAATGCACTCTATGCATAAGATGTCAAGAGGGGAGCGCGGGAACGCGACCACTCACTCATGCTACGCTTGACAGGTGACGTAGGTCAGGTTTAATAAAAGGAATAACAACTAGCTGTAATATATTTAATTAATTATTATAAATAAATGTATATCAACATATCTGCTTGGTATTAATTACTAAATAATACATGGCGCAGCCGACGGAAGAACCGTAGCAGAAAAATACAAGTAAAAACCCGAAAATTTCACTGGCAAGGAGTGAAGGAGGTTATGAACACGCCACAGACCCCGCCGGTTGAAGAACAAGAGACAATGGCGGGCGTATAATACAGAATGCCGGAACCCATGCGGTTAGACTCGCAGGGAGACTTGCTACCTAAATGGAAAAAATTTAAACAACAATTTCAAATATTTTTGACGGGCGGCTGGATTTGATCGAGTTTCGGAGACGAGGAAGGCGGCCATTTTTCTTAATAGCGTGGGTCACGAAGTGCAGGAGCTTTTCTTCAATGTACTAAAGACGGAGGAATCGACGAAATATGAACAAATCATAAAACTGTTGGATGATTATTTCGAGCCAAAACAGAATGAACTCATAAGTACGTACAGCTTTCATAAACGGAATCAGGAAGAAGGTGAGAGTTTCGATTTGTTCTACACGGAAATAAGAAAACTGGTGAAAAATTGCAATTTTAAAGGGGTAAGTAATAGATGATATAACAACAAAATCTCTAATATTAACAACATATAACAACGGAACCTATAATTTTATTTAATATAGCGATTAGTTAATATAATGAACGATTGATATAATTTTAAAATAACTAATTTTTATAAGCATAACATACATTAAATATAAAATCATTTGACATACCACTCAAAAGATATAAAACTTATTTGCTATTTAAAGAGGGCAATATTCAAGGTTCTCCAGGAAGCTGTAGGGCAGCTGTGAATTCTGATATTTGGATAAATAAAAGATTTAATTTAGCCTCTCGAGCGCCCAGCCACCGTTTCACGGTGGACTGTTTTACCCGCGATAAGCGCCCGTCCACCGTTATACGGTTGGCACGTACATAGTTGTTCCAAATAATATTTAAAAGAAACTCCAAAACAATGTTTGTCTCTTTCCAATGTATACCATACAGTGATGCCAGACGTACGATAATTATCGTACATGTACGATAATTTCGACACTCGTACGATGTACGATATAATATGTATTATCGTACGCCAAAGTACGATAATTTCCAACCTTCCTCCGAAGTGGGGTGAAAAGACTATTATCCAGTGCCTTAAAATTAGAATATGAAACCAACTTGCAACAAAAACTGTTAAAGGGGTTTTACTTTCAGCGCAATGCGTAAAAAACCAATCAAAAGAATGCTGTTATGGTTTTAAACCAACTGATAAAATGATATCATGAATGACTTCAACAGTCCTTTATTCAAAAACGGCAGGCGCTGCTGCAGACGTAGAAGTAAATACAGATACCGATGATCCCACTCTTATATAAAATAAATACCGTAAATTATTTTAGAATTTCTGTCTAATTTCACAACTTTCTAAAATTCCTATCCTATTTCTAGTTTTGCAAAATAGCGCGTTTCGCGCGGTTTTGGTAGGTGTACGATAATTTTTCATCTGGTACGATAATTTTCGAATATTGATACGATAATTCACTCGAACTCGTCTGGCAACCCTGATACCATATTGAAGCTAATGAAACGAATAATAGATCTGATTCACACACATGTATATTTTCGACAACTGTTAAAACAGCCACTCAGCTAAACTCAAGAGCAGGTGATGTCATTTTGCTTTGAGCTTTTACGGCCGTTCCCAATATCCTATCCGGCGGTACCGAATCCTGTCTCTAGACGCAATCTATCATTCGGAGGACGGATAGCTATCTGAGGATTGATTTTAGTATGAAAGTGACAGAAGGTGCGTCCCTATATGTTTTTGACAGCTATCCGTCTGTAACAACACTAATCTATGGTAACCTGTCCAGGTATCCTAGGATTCCGGGCGATAGCTGCACAGATATAAAACAAATCGAGTGAATTACCTCTGTTATTTAATTATTTTCCATTTGAAAAGCATAAGTATTAAGAGTGTTATGTCTGAATCAAGTACAAGTAGTTAGTGGAACAGTTGTATTGTCAGACTGGGACTCTGAGGACGACCACAATGATTTACCATTTCGAACATATGAAACACGAGTGAACTACATGACTAAATTTGAAGACTATGAGTTTGAAAAAACTTGTACAACAGAAATTACTTGCACAACACAAAACAAAGTTGAAAAAATCAACAAACCGTTAGACGCAGAGGTGACGCCTGTGCCAGTTTAATCACGTTTCGTTCTACGTTTAGACGCTTTGCACAAAATCCGTTAAATCAGTCATTTGTTTATGATAAAATAATTTCTTAATCATGATTGTTATTAATTTATGCACTTAAGACAAATATTTAACTACAAATGTGAAAAAATTCTAGTTTAGTACCTAAGCTAGATACGATAAAACTTTTTTTTATCGTAAGCTACCAAACTTGCGTGGTACGAATCGCGTGGGAGGGTCTCAATAGGCAAGCTATCTACCGTAGGTCGAGGGGAAGTGCCTGCTACCTGCGTTTTAGGGACGACCTTGAACGATAGATAGAAAGTGCCAAACTATCTCAGATAGCTATCTGTCCCTAATTAAGGATTAAATATTGGGAACGGCCATTAGTCCACTTTAAGACGTGAATATAAAGTGCTGTGATTCGAGTATCGCGAGAAGAAATTTTTGGTAAGTAGCTTTACAATATGATTTTCGTTATAGTTTTGCTATGAAGAACTAGTTTTACAATATTACCTGCCCAGTAAGTGTCTCTACTGCAACATGTGATCATGAACGACCATAATATTGCATTCCTACATTTTTTTACATGTTATTTTCTTTTTAGATTCATTGAATGTGGTGGAAGCGGATCCAGTACGCCGCGCATTATACAATCAGAGACTATTCCACTAAAAAAGCGTCGTATTATAACAGATATCGAAATTGACGGTTCTGAATTTTATATTGACAATACCATTCATTTTAACTTATTGCGAAGTTGTAATAAATTAATTTATTTTTACAGGTAGCGAAGAAGAAGATTCGGATACTGACCGCCAATGCGGACGGACGTGCCTTGTCGCTTGTCTCAGTTGATGCCATGTGCTCAGCAGATGTAACGGTCAACGTTGAGTTTGAGTGTCGCAGTTAAAATTCGAACGGTGTTTCGTGTGTTATTCTGTGGTGCAAATTAGAACACTCTAAAACGGTGGTGAGGTGGCATACGCGCGTTACTGATCTCCAGCCCGAAGCTTAGGCTTTTCGGCTTTCCGGCCGAGCATCCTGGTGACGTCGAGCGAGCCTGAGGGCCCTCTGCAAATCTGGTGAGATCTTTCCGTTTATTTCAGGGATCTTCATTGGAAGCTGATTCGATTGTGTTTTAATTTGTTAATTTGGACTTTTGAAGCCACAAACGCGCAAATTCAACATCATTTTAAACCATAGCTTAGTTTTAGGAATAAGTTTTCATATTACATATAGGAGTGAACGACAAAATAATACGCTTTATCATTCTAGCCTAGTATACGGTACGATACCACTCTAGATTTACTGTGCTAAATTACCAAAACTATCTAAAATAAGTCAACAATTTCCTAACTTGTAAATCAAGGTTGCGCAAAAAATTAAAAAAAAAACACTACCCCGAACCATTATGCCTACATAACAGGGGATAGTTCCAAGAATCAACAAAGTGCGAAGCTCATAAATTTCAGACAGTACGGTCTCTCTATTGTTTTCTAAGCTCAAAGCCGCACGTGTGACGACAAGTTCTACTAAAACATTGAAAACAATGGCCAAAATTGTGCAAATGACAAGAGATGGGAACTGTTTGTTTAGGGCCCTAGCCCATCAAATAAATAATATAATGGGTTTAACTTTCGACCACATGTCTGTCCGTCACGATTTAGCTTCATATGTATTGGAGCACCGGTATGACGACAGAATTCTTCTAGCGCTTCTAAATAATACACAAGAGTTCCTTCCTAACAGCGGTCTCTCCCAGGAGCAAAGGATAACAAATTACATAACCATGCAGTTTAACAAGGCGTTCTGGGGCGGAGAGGATATCCTAATCGCCGCGTCTGAGTTCTATCTAGTTAATGTGCTTGTGCACACGGATACAAGAAACACACTGGTGTATTCACCTACAGGTGAACCAGTACCCGGCAACATACACGTCCTCTACAAGGACCAGCACTATGATAGTTGGGTCATGACCGACGTCGAACATTACAAAGATCTAATGCAAGAACCAACGAATGCCAAAACATCACAACATACTAAGCCTTTAATTAACGGACAATCCCTGTAGGCCTAGCCAAGTTACAAACGTTTCGTATCTAATCTCTTTCTACAATCGTTAACGCCTCGGCGTAAGCGATTTTAGAAAACGATAAGTTGGTAGCCAAGTTGACACGACTGAGTCGAACGCTCATTCTACAACGTCTTTAGAAAAAACCTATACTTTAAGTGTATGGTGAGCGTTCTTACAAACGTCAAAGTCACAGTTATATATATTGTAGTCTGTGGTTGTGTGTTTTTTGCGCGGCGCGGGCAAATAATTGTTTTTTAAGTGTTTTGAAAGTAAGCGAAATAAAGTTCTTCATTTAAATTTGGTATAATTATATCAGTGTGGAATTTAATTTTGAACATTACTGTGTCTCGGAATGTTGTGATTGATATTGTTGATGTGATGATTGTTTGATGTGATGATTCTGCATAATATGAATGAAAGATACCTTAAATGAAGTGGTAACTTCTATACGATGGAATCTAGATCTCGAGCAAGCCAATTTGCAGCTTTATTGGAATTCATGGAAAGGTATGTAAATTATTAGTTGTTTCGTAAATATCTTCCTTTGTGTTATGAAAATCTATCATACTCGGGCACTTGAAAGTTTGAAACATAAACAATGACGTGATACGCGACAGGACTAATACGTAGAAACAAACAATACAATTCTGTTTGACTCTTTACTTAATCAATAGACCCTTTGTTTCTCTGAAATAGTTTTAACTTATGTTTCTTCGTTATTAGCGCACTACAACATATTTAAACTATGCATTTTAAATGCTAAATGGTAAATATATTTCAAAATTACGGTAAATAAACAAAACACTTCTCGGTCGTATCACTGCTGTATCATAATAGACGCCATTTTTTTATCGTTTTCTCTTGGGTCTCGGCGATCGCTTAGCTATTGTTCAAAAACTTCGACATCGTTTCGTTAGCGCTTGTCAAAACTGTAACTTGGCTACCATTTGTATGGGATGTAGCGATCAACGTTGTAGAAACGATTACATTTCATTCTAACATTTTGAACGAGTAAACTTGGCTACGAATTTTCTATTCGTTTGTTCTGACCACGTGACTTAGCGTTGAGATGATGTCATTCCTATACATTTGATTAGTTTTCTATTAGCGTTAACGATTGTAGATTGTCAACTTGGCTAGGCCTACTGAAACCCCAGTCTCAAACTAACAATACCCAAGTGACTAGCTCATCAACACATTATGAACAACAAGTATCATTATATACACCGTTATCAGATGTAGTCGCAGATGACAATGGGTTCACAATACTAAGAAACCAGCCGTCTAGCGCAATAAAATACACGTGCCCAGACTTTCGTATTGCAACCTGGAACGTCCGTGGGGCCTCAAAGCCGGCAAAAAAAGAGAGAATAGACGCCGAACTTTCACTTAGAGGCATCCATGTAGCGTGCATACAAGAAACAGGGATGAACTCAGGAGCATACAACTCCGCACACTACGAATGGCACCTCCATGGAACTACAGGTAAGACACACCGGGGACTGGCAATTTTAATCAGAAAAGATGCCCAAATCGAATTAGTTAACAGGAAAAAGGATACAGACGCAATGTCAGCTACTCTTAAAGTCGACAGGGGAAATGACAAGCCTGCTCCTCTGTATAATAATTAACTCTCTCATCAACAGTCGTACATCCATAGCAAACAGATCTTTCACAGGCTTATTAAACTTGATCAGACAAAAACCAAGGAAATAATAATAATTAATTAATATTTCTTGGCGACTTTAACGCACATATTGGTCGCCATGATACACAAAATTACCAACGCAAAGGGCTGATTCAACAAAATCTTCTCCATGACTTCTCCAACTGCAACGGGGAACTGTTAATGGATATAGCCAACAGGGAAAAACTGCAAATAGAAACGACAAAAGCGAGAGCATCATGCAGGCTAACATGGTCAAAGGGCACTCAAAAGTCCCAATTGGATCACATTATTACGGCACACGCTACAGAAAAACTCTTCGAATTTATTAAAGGTGAATGAGCCACCAGGAGCAAATCCGACCATAAAATAATTTGGGGTTTGCTAAGGACAACCCGAATTTCAAACAAAAAAGAATACACAAAGCACAATAATACACAAAGGCAACAGCTACCCGCGAAGGAGGCAACAATAGTGGCTAAGGATTTCAACTATAAACAATGCTACTATGCCGCCCTCAATAGCAAGTTCACGAAAACAAAATACCAAGATTGCATAACAAAAAAGCTAAAAAATATAGGAATCAACTCAACGGACGAAAACATCGAAATACCCTGGAATACCATAACGGAAGTATTAAAAGCGGCTGCCCAGGAAACTTTAACTCTTCAACCAGCTCTCTCCAGAGATCATCGACTAGCTCTTGCTAACCTACAAAAGGCTAAATTCTTACAAAGCAGGCATCCAGATAATCCAAATAGACATAACCGCGTAAAAGAATGCCAGGCAACACTTCAAAAGGTTAAATATCAAGAGGAACAAAAAGCATGTAGGGCCTGCCTCAGCGGATTGGGAAAAAACCACCCAACGAAACGCATGCAGATGTTGTACTTTTTTTACAGGAGAAACAAAATGCAAAAAAAACGTCGAAGAAGATCTACACATGTACGCATGACCAAATGGGTACAAATTTTAAAAAAATCCGAGGTCCGTCTTATACCAACAGTTAATATAAAAAAGCCGATAACCGAAGTACAAGATGGTGGACCAACTACAGATGACGTAATGGAAATCATCAAGAAAATGCGGAACGGAACAAACCCAGTTACAGAATCTACGCCTCATACGTCCTTAAAAAACTAGACAATATAATAACGGAATTGGGCAACTACCAAGCGGCCTTTTTAAATAATAGATCTACAGACGACCACATCTTTACACTCAAAAGGGTCTTAGACGAGGAATGGCGTGCAGTGAAAAGAATTTATGTACTCGCCCTCGACATAGAAAAGGCCTTTGACAACGTAGACCTCAATGCACTAAGAGATATCCTACTTCAACGTACCAACAAATCGCTAACTAATAGGATAATCAAGGTATGCTTGAATGAACGAGCATGCATCAAATGGTGTGGCCAGCAAAGCAGTTTGATTATTAAAGGAAAGGGGGTCAAACAAGGTTGCCCTCTGTCTCCTCGCCTGTTTACACTGGTCATCGACGAAGTCCTTAGAACCCTCGAGGAGGAAACCCAATTAATAAAACTCGACCAGGATCGTGAAATGTCACTCCCCCTGGTACTATCATTTGCGGACGACCTTATCTTCATTACAGATGACCTAGAAGGGTTAGAAGGTATCCTATAACATATTAAACCCCTACTAGGTAGTGTAGGCCTCCGAGTAAACGAAACAAAAACAAAAATACTAATTAGGGACCCCATAGCTACACAGAAAGCGACCTACGTGACCCTTAATGGAATAAGGTTACCGACATGTGATGAGATTAAATACTTAGGTACACTTATTACATTCAGTACACTACAGTATATTCAGTACACAGTACACATTCATACAGTACATTCCCTATAGTGACGTACCCATCGGTGGCTCAGCTCACCCTTGGTTTAACGCCGATTGTGCTCAAGCTGAACAGCGTAAGCACTCGGCGTTTCTCAACTGGGTTGACGCTCGTGACCGCAAAGCTCCGGATCTGAGCTCAAAGAAGAGAGCCTTCAACCATGCTGCCAAGTCCTACAAAAAGGCGCTAAAGAAGGCTCGCTTCGACCGTATTACCCATATTGGCAAAAAGCTCTCTGCGCAGCCGTCCGGTAGCAGATCTTTCTGGTCCCTTGCCAAATCGGTCGAAGCGAATTTCTGTCGGCCTACACTGCCTCCGCTGGTTAAACCAGATGGAACACTGGCTCATACGGCGGGAGAGAAAGCAAGTCTTTTTGCATCTCTCTTTGCCCACAATTCACGTCTTGATACTGGCAGTGCTACTCCACCGAATTTGCCTCACTGTGACACGTCGATGCACGAGGTTCGCATTAGGAATAAGGAGGTTCTGAGAGCACTGTGTCGTCTGGACGTGAATAAAGCTAGTGGACCAGATGGTATACCAGCGATTGTTCTCAAGGCTTGTGCGCCCGAGTTGTCTCCTGTATTGACACGCTTGTATCGCCTCTCATTTAGGACGGGTATAGTGCCAAAGTCCTGGAAGTTTGCCAACGTGCAGCCAGTGCCCAAAAAAGGCAGTCGTGCCGATCCTAACAACTATCGGCCGATTTCAATAACCTCCATACTCTGCAAGATTATGGAGCGTGTGTTGAACTCGCGCCTCATGGCATACCTGGAAGGTAACGATCTCCTCAGTGACCGACAGTACGGGTTTCGCCGTAATCGGTCTACTGGGGACCTACTAGTGTATGCCACTCACTTGTGGGGCGAGGCCCTCGAGAGGAATGGTGAAGCGATTGCGGTCTCCTTAGACGTCTCGAAGGCCTTCGACAGGGTATGGCACGCTAGCCTTATGAGTAAGCTTCCAGTGTACGGCATTTCCCCTGGTCTGACTGGCTGGGTAAAAGACTTCCTGAGTGATCGGTCTCTCCGAGTTATTGTCGACGGATGATCATCGGAGCCTATGAAGACTAATGCCGGTGTTCCTCAGGGGTCTGTTCTCTCTGCAACTCTCTTCCTGCTCCATGTCAACGATCTGCTTATGCCCGGAATCTATGGGTATGCAGATGACAGCACAGTTGTAGAGAGATACCTGCCGAGTGCTCGGGCTAGTAAGGAAGTAATCCGGTCCGAAAGAGAGGCTATGGTAGAGCGTACGAATGTCGCACTTCAGGCAGTCTCCAAGTGGGGTGAAGCCAACCTTGTGGGATTCAACGCCGCCAAAACACAAGCGTGTCTGTTTACCGCCAAAAGGAGCCCGTTCACCTTGGCTCCTGCTTTTCAGAATGTATCCTTGGAGTGCACCGACCGCCTTCAGCTCTTGGGAGTTGAAATTTCCTCAAACTTAAACTTTGGGCGGTTCATTGAGTCCAAAGCCAAGATGGCTGCTAGGAAACTTGGCGTTCTTGCAAAGGTCCGGCAGTACTTCACACCGGGACAGCTTCTAATGTTATACAAAGCGCAGGTCCGATCGTGTGTGGAGTACTGCAGCCACATATGGGCTGGTGCTGCAAAATGCCATCTAGCAGCTTTGGACTCAGTGGAGAGGCGTGCGAAGAGGCTAATTGGTGATCCAGATTTGGTTAAGACCAATCTACAAAGCCTGGAGCACAGGCGTAAGGTAGCCAGCCTTTCGGTATTCTACAGGATGCATTCTGGAGAGTGTGCGCGGGAATTACATGATTTAATCCCGCCGTCACCGTTCTATCATCGGACAACCCGTCGTACGGCGAGTATCCACCCTTACGTTGTTGACACCGCCGCGATCCGGACGAAGCTTTTTGCCTCGTCGTTTATACCGCGTACATCAAAGGACTGGAACAATTTGCCTGCAGCGGTCTTCCCGTCCGATTATAATTTGGGTGTTTTCAAGGCTAGAGTGAATAGGCTCATAATAAATTAGTGCGCTTACCATCAACGATTGCATCTCTGCTTTCCATCAGGCGGGATCGCAGTCAAGCGCTAGTTTATAACATTAAAAAAAAAAAAAAAAATAACATCTACATTAAGCAGAAAATGCACTATTAAAAAACGTTGCAAACAGGCCATAAGAAACGCCAAATCGTTACTACCATTCATAAAACACGCAAATATGGACTGGAAATTAGCCAGACTTATGTATCGAATGGTGATCGTTCCGTGCATGATACATGGTTTGAAAGTATCGGCACTTACTAAAGCTAACAGATCAAGACCCAGAAAATATGAGCGAGTTATCATGAGAGATTTGATAAATTTCCAGCCTGCACAGGGTATACCCAAACAGTTTGCGAAAAATGTGGGGTTAGCTTATGCTATAATAAGCAAAACAACTGTTTTAAAAATTTCCATTTATCTTAATTTTCTTAAACATTTTGAAGCACTGTTGTATTTCTGCAACACATAGTTTTTTTGGAAAAATAAATACTTTTTTTATGTAATGATTTTTTTAATTATTTTTCCCATTAATAAATCCCCATGTGGCACCTAGTCTTTATAAAATTATTATAAATAATTATCTTGAGCTATAAAGGGTTAATCATTTAATAAAAACAATTAGTAATGCCTTGTTCTTGATTTTAGTTCATCGTGTGCGTGTAAAATATAAGGAAAAACCCTGTAATTCACTGACTGTAGTTGACTGATGGAGAAAAGTGACTACGAAGAATTAATCGTTGCGGAGCAACAGGAGATTATCAGTGAGAAAATACATAGAAGGGACGTTTGAAGCCGACAAAAACAACCGAAGCTTAAACCGATACGCCTATGCAATTTGCTTCGACCACTCCCGTGTGATTTTACCAACCGAGCGGAACCGGGGAAACTATGTTAATGCCAATTATATAAATGGCTTCGAACATACCAAAAAGTTCATCTGCGGACAAGCACCAACTCGTCGTACGTGTTACGACTTTAATCGCATGTTATGGATGGATCATGTGCAAATCATTGTCATGCTCTGCCAGAAGAAAGAAAAGGGCAAGGAGAAGTGTTACCCCTACTGGAGCGACGTAGAGCAATCGTCGATGAGGTTCGGAAAGTTCAAAATCACTACCACAAGTGTAGAACGGTTCCCTCATTTCGTAAAATCAACACTTCTTCTGACAGATGGGACCGAAGCCACCCATACAGTGATACATTACAACTTCATTGCTTGACCTGACCATGACGTGCCGACAAATACCTCAGAATTTTTGAACTTTGTTCTGGAGGTAAGGCAGTGCCAGAAAGAGCTGCATGCAGAGTCCCTCAAGATTGGCCACAAACTTCCCCAGCCGCTTCCAATCGTTGTCCATTGCAACGCGGGACTAGGAAGAACTCCATGCTGTTGTGTAGTGGACATTAGTATTTCTAGGTTTAACGAGACTCAAACAGTTTCGATAGCGTCAATAGTGTCTGATATTCGTCAAGGAAGGTTCCATAGTTTATTTAACCCTTTCCAATATATATATATATTTTTTTGTTACTAGGCTGTAAAATTGTACATAGAGTCAATTCCCGTGAAAGCTGATAGAAAGACAAGTACGATCCAACAAGCTGTCTCCTTTTTTAGGAATTCAGCTAAGTAAATTATCGTTAAGATTAGTTAGTAGTCAAGTTGCCGGTGGAGCGGCTGAAATCCCGAAAGTCACCGAAAAAAACATACCGTGGAACGGCCGATGGGAACTTTCGGGCCTCTGCGGCAGATTGACGTAGTGGTGTCAGTTTATTCGGTTTTCGGTTGTTCGGAAGTCGTACTTCCTAGTTCCATAGATTTACTATGGTTCGTTATTACATTCCGAACATTTCGATGTATGACAACCCTAGGAGCGATGAGTCTATGATTTAAGAAAAAATATATTTTCACTGTCACTTTTGCCAAACAATTGTCGCGGCAGGCTACAAGTGTTTTTCGAGAAAATAAGTTTATTATTAACAACAAACCCAGGTAAAACTATTTGTGTGTGTTAACAATATAATAAGTGATAAGAATTAGTACAGGATTCAAGTCGATGAGTAAAATAATACGTAATTTCTGTGTTTTTCCTCAACCGGAATGCGGCCGGCGGCGACGATTGAAAATGTTTTCGTGTTGTTTTGGTCTAATTACGTTGATTTCTTTTAGGAATACTTGAAATCATCGAACAATTACTATCTAAATTAATATTCTGTCCATTGAATACGAAAACATTACAACGTAATTTCAAACATGTAAAAAATGTTCACGCGTCTGACGCAATTCGTACGCCAATTTGTAATTGTAACGGTTTTTGCTGTAAAGATAAGTGTACATGGTGAATTTATTCCCCGGAATTAAAATCAGGATTTCGGAATTCGGATTTTCATAAGTATAATCATTGTCTGAATAATGTTACGTGGGTGGTGGTGCTTTTTGCTTTTTTTTTATGTGTTTTACGTTGCATTTTGAATAAGCATGAACAACGAACGTGGACGGGCTCGTGGCACCGGCCGGCCTCGTGGCTCACGACGCGGTACCGCTCTCGGTGGCCCGCGTCTGAGTGTTGCGGCTCGTGGCTCCCGAGGCCGCGGTCGTGGCTCCCGAGGTGGTGGTCGTGGCTCCCGAGGTGGTGGTCGTGGCTCACAAGCCCGCGCTCCCGCAGGCCAGCTTTTGGGACCGTATGTTACTTAAGTGCTTTCTGCTAAATAATTAATTGATGTCTGCTGTAAAGGATTATTTTAAAGTTTTGTTACTATTTTAGGATTCTTCCAGTGCGTGGAGATGGCGCCGGAGCCAGCCAGCCGGATGCCGGAGCCAGCCAGCCGGCAGTTAGGCCCTCTCAGTATGTATACTATTCAAAGTTTGTCTCTTTAAATTTTAATGATACAGTTGTTTTAAGTACTATTATTTTCTCTTAGCTTGACGTTAGCGGAGGCTCATATGCGGACCAAGGAGGTGCGGGTGAGACATCGTAAGAACTTGATGTCTATGTCACCCGCACAACGGGTCCGCTATGACCTGCTAATGGAGCATAAGGAAGTAGGCAGATGTCTACTTCCTGATGCTCCTCCGCGAAAACAAAAGAGGTATTGTTTTTCTTTTTTTTTAAATTGACTTGTAACAAATTGACTTGTTTTGTCTTACTTTCAAATATTTTACAGAAAACCGTCGCCACCCCGAATCCCGTGTCCACTTTTCCCTGGCACACCCACAACCCCCCCACCACGGAAAAGGAGACACTGGGAGATGGAGGCGGGGCCGTCAACAAGACCAGGTTTGTTGTTTTTACTTACATTTATTGTGACTTGCACGTTATTATATTATTGTTGACTTATTCTTATTACATCGTATGCTCTTTTAACAGATCCGGCAGGCATTCCGGTCGGCGGCGTCGGCGCCAATCTGCCGTGGCGGGCGTGCAGCCACCCCATACCCGAAGGTGGTTTGTTTTAAAATTACCTCATTCCACATACATACATACTCAGACCACGTTTCTCTAGCTTCTAATTTATTATTTGTTTCTAGTAGCAGCAGAGGAGGTTGTTCCAGCCGTCGTCACCCCTCCCCCCCCCCCCCCCCTACTAGCAAGGGAAAGGGGAAGGGAAAGGGAAAGCTGCCACCCAAGCAGTAGGTATAAGTTTAATGACAGATAAATGATTAGTCGATGTTGATATTTAAGACAATGTTATTTTTTACAGAATCCAGTTTTCTCCATCGACGGGCGTGGTGGCATTGGCGTCGGAGGAGGCGCTGGTGGCTGCCAACTTCCATATCGTCGATGCAGAAATCGACCTCGTCGGCTTTACCCCCAGTGAGTTAATCAAATAAGTAAAAGTAGTATTGAAAGCTTGAAACGAATACATTTTTATTCTAAATTTAACCACTAACTTCTTAATTTGTAGCGTCCAGCCCAGGCCGGGCACGTTCGGCGGCTGGTTCGTCTCCCACCGCATCGATGTCCTCCGTCCCGGATGGTGAGTGATTTTACCCCTTTTGGTTATCTTATTAGTGCAAGCCATCGTCTACTGCTGGATATAAGCCTTTCCAATTCCGCATCCGCATCCAACCTTCTTTAAGTCGGTATGTGTAATTTAGTATGTGGTTTTATTTTAGAACCATCTATATTCGGGAACGTCGAGGACGACGTTGCTGCGTGGGAGCGATCCATTCTCGAAATGCCCGGATCGGACGTGGAGGACGACCTGCACGACAATATGGAAGTTGGCATCGACATCCGTCCCGATGACAGGCTCGCGTCGGAGTTTCCTGCAGATCTGAATCACATCGATGCAGACCTGCAGGAAGATCTGAATTTCCTCGATGCTCGCGATGATTCCGCGTTGCGGAATCTCGTGAGAAGCGAGGAAATGTTAGTTTTTCACTGGGACAGCGATGTGTCAAAATTTACCGGCAAGAGGGAGGTATTCACGGGGTTGTCTGGGCCAACTTTTGAGACTGACGGGATGACACCTCTGGATATTTTCGAGAGGATTTGGGATGAAAGTATCATCAATCACATGGTCGTAGAAACAAACAGGTACGCCAACCACCTGCTTGCAAAGTCCAACTTCAGCCAGTCCAGGATCAAGCTGTGGAAGGACATAACATCTAGAGATCTCTGGGCGTTCTACGGCATTGTGATGTGGCAATCTTTAATCCCAAATCCGGTCGAAAAAGAATATTGGCAACCTCGGTATCCATACATGCGTATCGGAAACTACAACGACATCATGCCCTTTAAAAAATTTTGTTTGATCAAGAAATGTCTACATTTTGTAGATAATTCCACCCTTACGGCATCTAGCTCCAAGCTTGCCAAAATTAACCCCATTATTGACCACCTGAATCGCAAGTTCAGCAATTTATACCTTCCCGAGCAGAATATTGCGTTAGATGAGTCCCTCCTTTTGTGGAAAGGTAGGCTCAGCTTCGTGCAGCTCATCGCAACTAAAGCTGCGCGGGTAGGGATAAAGAGCTATGAGCTGTGCGAGTCAAGAACGGGTTATTTATGGAAGTTTGAGATATATGCCGGGAAAGGGACAAACACAATTTGTTACAGGGTGTGATGTCGAACGGGGTTCGAATGAGCCAGAGGGTGCAACATCCCAGATTGTCTTCAGATTGGTTCGGCCCCTGCTGAATAAAGGCCATACACTAGTTATGGATAACTTCTATAATTCGCCACTTTTGTCGAGAGCACTTAAGGCGCAAAAAACCGACACCATCGGGACCCTGAGGCTGAACCGGGAGTTTGTTCCGGAAAGCTTGCGCAGCAAGACCCGGAACAACATGCGCTCAGGGGAGATGGTCTTCAGTTACACTGAAGACCTATCTATTGTAGCTTGGAAGGACTCCAACTTGGTCTCACTGATTTCTACTTATCATAAAGTAGAAGTCAGTGGGGCCGAGAAATATGGAACCTACAAGTACAAGCCCAAGGTGGTGTTGGACTATAATCTTTCCATGGGGGGTGTCGATAAGAAGGATCAACTCTTACAGGCATACCCCGTGGAAAGAATACGGAATAGTGTATGGTATAAGAAACTGTTTCGCAGGTTATTCAACGTGTCCATACATAATGCTTACATTATTTATACACATAAAAAAAAATGTCTCCATAGAGACTTTCGCCAGATGTTGGCAGATCAAATTTTACGCAAGTACTGCTCACTGACCACGTCGACGCCGACTCAGATGCCTGCTACTGGCCATTTCCCAGTTAAAGCAACGGGCAAAGTGCGATGCAAGCAGTGCACCAGAAATAATACGGACTCTCGGACTACCTGGGCGTGTGACGGTTGTGGGGCACGGCTCTGCATCACGTGCTTTAGAAGTTATCACACTTCTTAGAGGTATCTAAGAAGTGTCATAACTTCCCGCCCGTTGCTTTAACTGTTGAATGGTACGGGTTAGTATCTGGGTCTGCGTTGGGGTGGGTGTGTATTCTATGTTTGTGTGTGTGTTTCATCAATTCTATTTTATAATTTTTGACATTCAAAAGTGCTTTTTATGTGCCTATTTGAAATAAATGATGTGACTTTGTAGTTCTTTCAATTTTTTTATTTTTTTTTAGTAGTATTTTAATGTTCGGATACGTTCAATAGCCTGCGAAACAGTTCATAAGAGCTTGTCCACATGAGGCGATTTACGCTCAAGTCGAGTAGCGCGTAGACAGACAATCTCGACGCTCAAATCCTGGTTTCTGGGACTTGGGCGTCGCGATTGGCTACCGCGCTACTCGATTCGCGCGTAAATCGCCTCATGTAGACAAGTTCTGTGTCTTGCCCATTCTTTTTTGTGTCTTTTGTGTGTTATCCATAATTAGTGTATGTAATTATCTATTCATACACGAAATATTTGCACATTATTTAATGTGTTGAAATGAAACTTGCACTGTTTCATAAGTTGAAGTAAATGAATATTTACCTTTTACATTATTTTTTGTAATACCTTTTCAGTGTTCTTTTTTATTGTTTTTATAGTGGCAAAATGAATATTTGCACACCATTATGTAATGTGTTGAAATGAAACTTGCACTGTTTCATAAGTTGAAGTAAATGAATATTTACCTTTACATTATTTTTTGTAATACCTTTTCAGTGTTCTTTTTTATTGTTTTTATAGTGGCAAAATGAATATTTGCACACCATTATGTATCATTGTCATTGTCAAACTTCCACAAAGAGCTCGTTCGGGACTTGCAAAGTTCATAGCTTTTTATCCCTACCCGAGCAGCTTTATTGGCGATGAGCTGCACGAAACTGAGCCTAGCGTTCCTTCCGCAAAATGGACTCATCTATCGCAATATTCTGCTCGGGTGAACAACTTTTACTATAGGGCCAAACATGTAATCGCGAAAAAAAAACAGCTGTTCCATACATTTTGACTAGTGCGAAATGTGGGGAGCTGATTGTTTTGCTTCGTGATTTCAGGTTTGGTCAGTGTTTATGCCATAATATATTATTTTATTTATGGTTCATCATATTTCATGCCTAATTACTGGCAACTCTCATTATTAGTATCTGTGCGACACGAAATCCCTTCCGCTTTCCCTCTCCCTTCCGCAACCCTTATAATGCCTGAGCGAGAGCGAGAAAGAAGATTCGAAATGCGCGAATATGGCCGCTATAAATCAAACAGACAGTTTCTCAACCGCTATCGACGCTTGCGGGTCATAAATAAACCCAAAGTCGAAAAGAACTCAAATTCACCGCGAAGGACGAAGATCATCATTAAACTGTGCAAGTGCGCGCTTTGTGTGGTGTGAAAAGTGCCGATCTATCGTACGTGACATCCTGGACGCGCCGCCGCCACGTGGCTAAGGAGCCAGTCTCATCAAAAATATTTATGGCCGTACATTTAAAACCTACCTGAACAGTATAAAATCACTGCAAATCCGATTTATGAAATACCTAGTTAATCCAAAACTAAAACTTGAATGTAAAGAAAATTATGAGAAACTTTTTGTTGTATGTAAGGTGCTTCCCGTGCATGAGAAGGTCAAGTACTTAGTGGTTCTAGAGCAGTTCTATAACGATGAATTTAAAGTATATGTGCAAAACACTTACAATACTAGAAGCGTTAGAGAACGTAAATTTGTTCGAGCACCAGTGAAAAATTACTATGGCAAAAGAACCAATAAGTATGTGACCCCTACACTTTTGAATAATATCGACTGGCTAAGAAAAGATAATGGTGGAATTAGTAAGCGAACACTAAAGAATAAATTAAAAACTGAACTGCTTAATGAAATTCTCGCAACATGCGACAATAATTAATAATTAGTTGCGCAGCTGTAATTTATTGTAATCTTCTTACCGTCCATTTAATGTATCTGTAATTATGTATCTTAGATGTTGATCAGATTGTGTATGTTTTAAGACGAGCGCTAATCCTGCCGACAAACTGTTACGCAGTTTGGCAGGTTTATAAAATGTATACACGTATTTGGTTCAAAATAAATCATTATTATTATTATTATTATCATCGAGTCTCCACCATAGCTCGCCAGGCAGGTACCATTGTCATTTTCCCACATCACCAGCACCTATCTACGTCATCGAACCGCCCCTGATACAGTCCACTAAAGAAAATTTCGATTTTCGCCCCAAGGCTATAAGCCGCCGCATCAGTCAGGTTGGTATAGTAAAAGTTGTTCGTACGTCGTATAGAACAACTCCAAGATAAATGACGAACAAATTGGCGTGTAAAAGTTTTTAATGCGGCCAGTACTTTTTGAGTTATTTAATTGAGTATGAAATATCCCTAGACCGTGTTGATGTGTGTGTATATAATCGGCACTGACAGTGTTTGACGAAACTATTCATTATTTTAGAAAGATAATGTTATTGTAGGATACATTTATTTGTTAAAAAAAATTACTTATTTTTAATTGTTACTTTAGGATTTTTGTTTTTGTTAGTTTTGATTAAAGAATAGTAAAATCTATATTTACAGACTTTCATTTTATTTATGCAATCCTTTTGTGAAATGACGGTACAAGAAACGAAATATGTACGTATAAAGTATTTATCCGCTGTTTTGAATAAATACTCGAGTCAATCAATTTTTAGTATTTATCCGGATAAAATCACAACACTAGTCCCAGGCAATGGTCTAGCATGCGGAATATGAAAATTTTCATTTTCTAGATTTCTAAATAAAGAACTTTCTTTAAATATACTAGAATCAGAATTTTTACCGCATGATCCAACATTTATATAAGTAAAACAATAATTAGCGTTCTGACGCTACTTTTACTTTATACTTTTATTTTATACTTGGGATGATCATTGGGCGATAACTAATAAGTATTTATTAATGTGATACCAATTATCTAGACCCAAACTAAACAGATCTTGTACTATGAGTACTATGTAACAAAACACAAATAAATACATATTTTAATATATTTTATAAACATATGTGACGCGGAAAACACGTTCATTACACAAATACTTGTGCCCTACGAGATTTGACCACGTGAAAAGGTTCTGATACTCAACGCGTTTTTTTATGTTCCAGGTTGTATTTAATAATACTATGGCTGTGTGCCATAGATGCTGGCAAAGAGCTAACAATGTTACAAGACAAGGTCGCATCGGAAATGCAAACAATGACGTCCCAGGTTCAGAAATTCAAAGAAACGCAGATGATCTCAATATACAAAACGTCGTTGTGGAAGACCATCATGGTGTTGATGAACAAGATCAAGTGTTGAACGACGTAGCAAATCAAGTACAGGACTTTTACGTTCGAGATTATGTCAGGGCATCAAATTCTTCTCGCAGCTGCTGTTACAGACAGTGCACAAACGAAAACTTAAGGCGAATCCCAACTTCAATGAAAGTGTATTTGGTATGTAACTATCGCCTGTATATTCCACCGAGTGCACGATTATGCGAAGATCATTTAAGAAATACTAACATCGACGAAATATTAGACAACATCAACGTTACGAATTATGTATTTCAATTCTTCTTTTTTTTCGAACATGACGGACATGTTGGTAAATGCCATTAACAATGCGCCTAGTTTCGATTTTGAATCTCGACTTAATGCACATGAATTACATTTTTGGTCCGGTTTGACATTAGAACAGTTCGATGCTATCTTAGCGGAAACACCGAGTCTATCAGAAAGGTCCCGTCATCCTCGTACAGTTCTAGGTGTGTACTTAACTAAACTCAGAACTGGTGAATGTAACGAGAGACTGGCGACGCTCTTTAAAACATCACGCAGAGAGCTCGAAAGAAAATTAAAAATGGCCAGAGAATGTCTCACCCAAGATTTTGTTCAAAGTCATCTTGGAATGGGTCATGTTTCTAGAAGGGATCTTCTCGAAAGAAATCTAATGATACCAAAAGGTATTTTTGGGAATGAGGAGAATACTGTCTTGATTTTAATAGCAGACGGAACATACATTTATATTGAAAAAAGTTCGAACTTTTTATTTCAAAGAAAAAGTTACAGTCTGCACAAGTTCAGGAACTTATTAAAGCCTTTTTTATACTAATAAAAAAGGCTGCCAAAACCAGCGATGGTTATATAATCGATGTTTTAGGACCATATCCTGCTGTTACATCGGATGCAAAGATTATGCATAATATTATGAGCCAAGACGAACATTTATTACATTGGCTCATACACAGAGGAGATGTATTTATATTAGACAGAGGGTTCAGAGACAGTATTTATGACATACAGTCGCTTGGCTATGAGGCTCACATACCTCCATCAAAAGATAGAAATGCTACCCAACTCACCACTGAACAGGCAAATAAGTCGCGTTTAATAACGATATGCCGGTGGGTGGTAGAAACCGTGAACGGAAAGTTCAAAAATAGGTTCAAACTTTTAAGGCAGTCATATTTTAACAAAGCTTTACCGAATATGTTCGTTGATTTTAGAATCGCTGCAGCGATCATAAATGCATGTTATCGCGTTGCTACTGATAGTAGGCTTGCCTCAGAAATACTTAATACACTCAGGGGCACAATTAACCGTCCACTGATATCGAATTCCATATCATTTGTTTATGATAACTTAAGCTTTGACTACTAGGCGTAACTTCATAAGCGGGTATGTCTGGAATAAAAAAAACAATCATACCCGCGTTTTGTTTACTTTTGTGGTTTTTATTCAATAATAATGAGTTAATTCGAAATTTGACAGTCTCGACCCTGGTTTTGGGTGAAGGATACATTTGTTTTAAATCGTTTTGTTACCATTTTTTCGAATAAATCCGAGGTGTTGGAGTGCCGTGACCTTATTTACACCAGAAAAATGCCATTGGACGCAGCTGGAGCAGCCAGGGCTGTGGCACTCGCAGACGCTGGGTTCAGCCAGCGTCGGATTGGACGAATGCTTGGATACCCACGAACCACTATTCAAGATGCGATCCGGCGTTACAGAGAGACTGGTTCCTACACGAGGAGGCCAGGGCAAGGTCGTAGAAGGTGTACATCAGAGAGAGATGATCGTTACATCGTGTCGAACGTTCTTCGAAATCGTTTCACAACCGCTTCTGAGGCTCGTAACCGTTTGTTTGAGGTACGAAATGTAAGTGTGAGCCTAAGAACAATAAGAAGAAGGTTAGCAGAGAGGGATCTGGGATCATTTCGACCAGTTCGAGTCCCAGAACTGACCGCAACTCACAGAAGAGCAAGACTTGCATTTGCTCGAGAACATGTAAATTGGACTTTGGAACAATGGAAGGCAGTTCTCTTCTCTGATGAATAAGAATCGCTTTACGAGGTCCAGATGGACGTCAGCGCGTGTATACACGCCGTGGTGAAAGGTTTGCTGAATGTGCTGTGGTTGAAACAGTGGGCTACGAGGGAGGCTCGATAATGGTGCGGGGTGGCATTTGTTACGACGCCTGTACAGCGTTGGTCGTCTTCGATAGAGGCAGCGTTAATGCTCACAGGTACGTGACAGAAGTCTTAGAACCACATGTGATGCCGTTTGCGCCATTCATTGGCGATCATTTTGTTTTAATGCACGACAACGCACGTGCACACATCGCGAGAATTGTTACGGATTACCTGGACACCGTCAATATTCAGCGATTACCATGGCCAGCTCGGAGTCCAGACCTAAACCCGATAGAGCATGTATAGGATAACCTAAAAAGACGGATTCGGAGTCGTACACCAGCTCCTACGACCATCACTGAGCTAAAAACTGCAGCTGTTGAGGAGTGGGAGAACATTCCACAGAGCGACATTCAAGACATAATGGACAGGCTTTCAAATCGGTTACAAGAGGTCATTAGGGCCAGAGGAGGAAATACACATTATTAATGCGATCATTTAGCGTATACTTTTTTTTAAATTAAAATTTTTCTAACTTTTGTTTTGTAAGAAAACTGCAAATTCTCATTTTTTTTTTTTTTGTTTCAATTAAACCATTTCACAACTTACGCATATTTCATTTGTTTTTGTAAAGGTTCACCCAATGTCTCACTATAATAAAATTAATTAAATAACAATAGAATTTTGAAGAAATTGACAAAATATAGGTGGACGGTTAAATGTGCCCCTGAGTGTATTATACAAGCTGAAATCAACACGCCTTATCTGTTACGTGATTACGTAGAAATGAAAAACTTAAACCGACAAAGAGTGACTTTTACGGCCATGGAAGCACAAATGCCTCATTTCGAAGATTTACCTCGATTAAATGAAGATGACATCATTTTAATTGCATTAGGAAGTTACCATTTAAAACTGGCCAAGTCGTATTGTGCAGAACATTTTCGTAACGGATTGTACATCATAGAATTATATCGCGAAAATGCATTAAGTGATTTAGCAAGATGCAATATTATGATAAATAATGCGTGGCTGATAAGAGCGCGAATACAATCCAGACACGTAAGGTCACGCATATATTATTCGTATTTGCTAATTGATGGGAATAGGGGAGATAGACATGCTATTGCACACTATTACTGTACCTGCTTGACGGGCAGTCGCACTATAGGGAGTTGTGCACATATAATATCAATTGTATGGTACATGGGAATAGGTCGTCATACAGATTTTAATTTACCAGCGCAGCTGTTAAACAGTATTATAAATATTATAATAGACGAGTAATATTACTCAATTGTATTATTGTTCCAAAATAAACTTTTTATTATTATTATTTTATTATCACTTACTATTATTATTTTCCTTCTATGATTGTAAGAATAAATAATTAGAAAACAATTAATAAAAATGATTCATTCATTTTTATCATTCATTTATATTAATTGTCTTCCAATCGATCATTTATTTTTTGTAAATGTTGTTCATGTTTGTGAATACATTATTTTTTATTTTGTATAATTACTTAATCATATTTTTTACTGTAATATAACCATAATGTTAAAATAACTTACAAGTGTTAAATGAAAATATAGGTGAATTAATAATTACAAATTGTTTTTTTATTAATATATCCCATTGATTTATGTAAAAAAAAATATTTTACATGTGGATACTTTAGGAACACATTGGCATCAGTTTCATGAGTGTTGGTAGATGGGGACAGAGCCCATACATTTCTGCCCATGGTCCTTTAAAAAAAATTTTTTTTGACGTTTGAAGTGTCATTCTGTTTTTGATGCGAACACGAGTTTTTCAATTATAAATTTCATCAACGTACATCTTACAATTTTCGTACTGGATGTGGTGAGTAATTTATTTATTTCGATCAATTAGTCAATATACTAGACATTAGTGGCAATATTTTTGGAAATTCAACAGAAATATACATAATTTTAGAGGTTAATTTTGGTGGGAACATATCCCCCGTTGCCCGGCTAGGGCAATGTCTTGGTGGGAATATAGAACCCGTTGCCCGGCAAGATTACTATATTCAGGAGGGATGCATATTCTTTTATATACTTTTCTTGTATCTTTCAGGCTTGTGGTGACAAAATGGCACAAAGGCATATAAGCGATCGAGACATCGAGTTTGCTTTAGAGGAAATTTGTGGAATTCCAGACAACCGTGACTCGGAAGATGATTTAGAGCTTGATGAAAATGAGGAGTATAGCTCAGAACATTTACGACATGTATTAGAAGATTCTCCTGATCCAGATGAACCTGTTGCTGAACCTGTTGGTGAACCAATAGCCAGTGTTCCGTCTCAACGTATATCGGTTCCTGTATCTGATTCAATAATTTTACCAGAGAGGGATCAAGATTCAGAGCCTGAGGAATCGAGTGAATGTTAAGCTGAAGAGTCAAATGAATCTGAAGTTGATGAGGATGAACACTGGAATAAAATAATGTGGGTCAGTCGTCCAGATCCAGAAGTTTTTGACGAAAAATTGATAGCACCCACTTATCTGCTAAGTAATAGATGCCGTCCAGTTGCACATCTAGATAAATTTTTTGATGATGAAGTTTATCAAATGTTAGTAACACAAACAAATCTGTATGCTGAGCAGAACAGGATTTCTAATTGGACACCGGTTGACAAAAAAGAAATTCGTGCTTTTTTAGGCATACTCGTAATAATGGGATATCACATTTTACCACAAATAGAATTATACTGGTCTACAGATCCAGGATTCAGGGTAGAAGAAGTAGCCAGTGTTATGCCTATAAAACGTTTCAAAAACATAATGAGAGCACTGCAATTGAATGATAATACTCAGCAACCACAACCAGGAAATCCAGACTTTGATAAATTGTATAAATTGCGTTCTTTATAAATCTGCTCGGTAACAATTTTCAAACAAATGCCAAAAACTCATCATCACAAAGTGTTGACGAAAGTATGATCTTGTTCAAGGGAAGATCAACCCTGAAACAATATATGCCTTTGAAGCCAATCAAAAGGGGCTATAAAGTGTGGTGTCGATGTGACAGTCAATCAGGATACTTATACGAGTTTGAAATATATACAGGAAAAACTGGTCAAGGAACTGAGACAGGTTTGGGAGCCAAGGTTTTAAAGAATCTGACAAGAAAACTAACGGAAGAAGAATTTGAAAAACATGTCACATTCGACAATTTCTTCACTGACACTGCCTTGCTGCAGTATTTACATGAGAATGGATTATTTGCTACTGGAACGGTCAGAAGAAATCGATCCGATTTACCAACTATGTATAATAAAAAATACAAAAAACTTGAAGTTGGCCAAAGGGAATTTCAAGTGGAGGACCAAGAAGGATGTAGCATTCACAGTGTGGCAAGACACAAAGGAAGTCCTGATATTGTCCACTGCTTTTCATCCTAAAATAGCAAATACTCATGTAACAAGAACACAGAAAGATGGCTCAAAAAAACTTATCAACTGTCCAAGGGCTGTTCAACAATACACAAAGAGAATGGGGGGGGGGGGGGTTGATCGCTTTGATCAAATAAGAGGAACCTATTCTATTGGACGGAGGAGCAAGCGTTGGTGGGTCAGAATTTTTTATTTTCTCTTTGATGCCTGTATTACCAATGCTTTTATAACATATTCGTGCACTTCAAGAACCCAAAGACTCACCAATCTAGAATTCCGTGTGGCCATTGCCAGAGGTCTGATCGATAGGTACAGCTGCAGAAAACGGACGTCTGCTATAGGAAATTACGTTACCAAGAAAGTAAGTCTTGGAATCAGATAATTACCAAAAAACTATAAATACTGTCCCAACTGAACTGCGTTACAAAGATGTAGGTGTACATATGCCAGTGGCATTGGGATCTTACAAGCGTTGCAAACTATGCAGCACAAAAACAAATGACAAGAGGAGCAAAGTGAAGTGTGAGACATGTGATGTTGCTCTCTGCATCTTACCATGCTTCCGTCAATTTCACTGTCCCTGAAGGGCAATGGGAATATTTTTCCCACCAAATTTTCCGGGGGTTTCCCGATTTTTTTTTCCCTGAAATACGTGTTTCTTTAATTTAAATAAAAATTAATAAATTACTGCAAAAAGTTATTTTATTGAGCAGGATCCTTATGCCCTTAAAGGGTTAAACTATAAAGAACCTAACGAGGAAAATCTAAATAGTTTTAGCTCAAGTGAAATTTTCTATGAAGCAATAAAATTTTCTTCGCTCAAGAAATTATGATGTTGCCCCCGATATTGTTTCCGTAAATATTTTCTAAATTCAATGAAATTTTATTCTTGACTTAAAAATTGTTTTTTTCTATGTAAGATAATACTTACAAAACCGTGTCAGAAAAATGAAAAGTTTTCATTTTTCCTCTTACAGTGCAACTGCAAAAGATTATTGAAGATATGGAAGTACAGTGGGAAAGGCTCGATGCGGGAATGGCCCTGAACCGAAATCGTCGTTTACGACAGCGCAACCAGGAGATCCGGATCCGACATCTACAAGACTCGCTAAGAAGTGGAAGGTTATATCTCTGTTTCTCACTTACATAAGATTACTTACTGATTGCGACTAAAATATTTTCTGATGCAGGTACGCCTTTTTTTTTTTCAGGATGGGAAATCATCAAATGACTCCTCCCGCTCTGGGTGGAGCAGGAGGGAGTGTCAGACTCTTACTGACTAAAACCCACCCGTGTTCCTTCCTTAGGCCTTTATGTTCCAGGGTAATCCCTTTCGGATGTTCCCGCTACCCTGGCAGGCTTCGGCCCTATGGGGCCCCGTCGCTTTTGCTGACATCTCTTTGACGCGCGCGTGGAACACGTACACGCCGTCCGGCACGGGCCTGGTCCTGATCGGACGGAGAGTTACCCATTACTCTCCGCCCGCAGGCCCGCGCCTACGGTGGCCGGGAGTCGTCACGCGGCTCCCGACGCCCGGAGCGTCTCCCGCGGCAGCTGAGGCGTGAGGTGCGCAAGGTGCGTTCCCTCGCCCACCCCGCCACCTCCTTCGCTAGCATGACTGCTGATGTGCAGGAACCTCCCGAAACATCCGTGTCCGGAGAGGACCTGCGTCAGGCGGTAGGTGAGAACGCCGTGACGTCTCTCTAGCCACTCCTCAAAGAGGGGTCTTACCGCCGCTATCGTGGCGTGCCCTGCGCTGGGTTGCGATAGTCGCTCCTTCCATGCCACCATGAGATCGCGCCGGAGGTTCGTCCGCTCCGCCGCGGTTTGCCGCGGATGCGGAGTCTCCCCCCGGCATAGTGCCTCCGCGCGCCAATCATATAGGCGCGCATCTGGAGGCGATAGTCCTCGCGCGCCTATATGATTGGCGCGCGAGGTGGTGGCAGTCCGGCAAGGAGGCTTGCTGCCTCGCCCGAGATCGTGCGGTAGCCCCGGATCAGCCTTACGGTTACCACCTTTTGGGGCGCGTTCAGGTAGTGTGCGGCTCGAAGCTGCAGTGAACGCGCCCATACCGGGGCCCCATATAGGGCCATGGACCGCACGACCCCCGCGTAAAGCCTCCGGCAGGAGGCGTTTGGCCCCCTCAGGTTGGGCAAGAGCCGCTTTAGGGCGGCCCCGGCCCGTTCCAGTTTGGGGGCCAAACGTCGGAAGTGCTCGACGAAGTTCCATCGGCTGTCGAGGACGAGACCCAGGTACCTCATCGTGGTCTCGACGCCGATGTGAACCCCTCCTACCACTAGTTGGGATCCCGGAGGTGGCCCGTACCGAGGCCCATGAAAGGACATGGCCTCGGACTTGTGCAATGCCACCTCGAGACCCAACCGCCGGATCCTTTCCACGACTATCGCAACCCCGCGTGTCATCGCGTCGGCCGCCACCTGATGCGACCTCCCCTGCGCCAGGACCAGCGTGTCGTCAGCGTAGCAAACTACGCTGACGCCTTCAGGGAGGTCGGCCCGCAGCACCCAGTCGTAACCGATGTCCCACAGGAGCGGCCCCAGAACCGATCCCTGTGGGACACCGCACGACATCTCTCGCCGGTTCCAGTTCCCGTCGCGACCGGGGTATGCAGGTACACCTTACGAGAATTTTTGCATGCTGCAGTGAATCGAGAAGCACACGACTCACTATGGCTTATTCTTAACAGAGACCAACGTATGTGTATATCAATTAATCTATTGTTTAGGATTTAAAATATGTTTCTAAAAATCTATACTTTCAGGAGAACTAATATTAGGGAATGGTGACATCGAGAATTTAAATTTACCCGATCCTCGACAGCTAGCGAGAAGGGATGTCTAAATATTATTTAAGCAATTAAAAATTTTAACAATTGGGTTTTGAGTTCTAGAGAAATCAATATTTCAATAATTGAGCATCGATTAATAACTAGTAATATTTTAATTACCGTAAAATCGGGGTACATTAGCCCTAGGGTGTAACTTTGGCCCAAAACGACAAAAAGTTGAACTTCCCGCCACGCCGCACTTTAGGAGCTATTGAAGTAGTTCGCGCTATATATCGATAGATGGCGGTATGGGGTGGTCGGTAAAACAGTTTCACGTTCACAAAGCGGATTGGTCAATTTGTAATTAGAGTCACAGGTTACTACATGTAAAACACGTGAACTTATTATGTGCAAACTTTGTCACAAAACATTACTATCAGGTAAGTGTAAGTGTTTTTTAATAATCAATCGTACCAGATATGTATCTAGGATTATAATGTGATATAAATCAAAGATTTAAATACATTTTTGTGAGAAGTATATGATAATTAAAATTACAGTATACTTTGGCCATCGTTTTCGGGTATCTTTGACCCATGGGCCAAAGTAACCTAACGATGTTTTTTCTGTTTCTAATTTCGTTTAATCAGCTAAATACTTACATATTTTTTTGATTTTCAGATACGTAAAGATGCCTACAATTTATAAAAGAACACCAGGAAGTCGTCGTTACATTGATTATACAAAAGAACAGTTGCAGCAATGTCTAAACGATGTGAGATCTAAGATTTTGACTCAGCGGGAAGCTTCATTAAAATACAAAATTCCTCGTAGCACAATAAAGAATAAACTAAAAAATAAACACTGCAGCAAACCTGGCCATCCGACAATATTTACAACAGAAGAAGAAGAGGCATTTGTCGCCCATATTACAGCACTTTCCGAATATGGGTTTCCGATAACGGATATCGACCTCAAAATTATTATAAAAAATTACTTATCCTCGCGTGGTAGACAAGTTAAGCAGTTTAAACATAATGTACCTGGAATTGAATGGGTTAGAGGATTTCTTAATAGAAATAAGACACTGTCTAGACGATTAGCAAACAATATAAAGAAAGTCCGAGCTGCAATTTCAGAACAAATTATCAAAGACTTCAATGAAAAAAAAAAAAAAATAATAATAATGATGCACGTATCCGGAAACTATAGTGAATGCCACAAAAGTAAGTTTTTCAGTCATGTTCTGTGGGAATGCCGCAGGAGAAACAATTCCGCCATATATAATTTTTAAAGCAGAACATTTGTGGTCCACTTGGACCGAAAATGGACCAACGGGAGCTGGTTATAACAGATCAAAAAGCGGCTGGATTGATAGCATAACCTTTGAGGACTGGTTTATGTCTCATTTATTGCCAATTTTAAAGAAAAAACAAGGACGCAAAGTGATCATTGGTGACAACTTGTCCTCTCACATTAACAAAAATGTGTTAGATGCATGCCAAACTAATAACATCAGCTTTATCTGCTTGCCTGCAAATGCTACTCATATTCTCCAGCCTTTAGACGTGGCGTACTTCAGGCCACTGAAGATAAGATGGCGACAAGTCTTGTTAGACTGGAAAAACTCCCGAGAGGGAAGAAGGCTTCCAACTCTGCCAAAAGATCAGTTTCCTAGAATACTAAAAGCGGCGTTGGAAAATATGAAGGACACCCAAATCAACCTTTCTAACGGGTTTAGAAAAACGGGTATATGTCCTCAAAACGTAGTAGAACCTTTGAGTAGACTACCAAGCCAAGACAGAATCGTAGACCTGAATTTGATTTCTGATACCTTCCTGCAAAATCTAAAGACATTACGGAGTAACGATAGCACAATCCAAAAGAATCTACCCAAGAAGAAAAAGCTTGATGTTCCTGCTGGTCGATCTATTCGCACGGAAGATTTTTCAGAAAGAGTACAAGCTGGTCCCTCGGACTTGAGTCAAACAAATTCCAAGAAAAAAGGGAAAATCAGAAAACGCTTAATTCATAGAAGTTCCACCTCAGAGAGCAGTGACGCAGAAATAAGTCTCGCTTCATCTACTGAAGATCGCATAACGGCACGAGATCAACCTGATGATTCAGAAGACGATTTACCTTTGACGCAGCTTACGAATCCAGATAATAGTCTAGCGCCGGATGAACCACTGGCTCAGTTTTCAAAGTCCCTACCTTTGTTGAGACATGTGCAGTCAAATGCTCAGAACTGTATACTGTAATGTTGGAGTAGAAGCTGTTATTGAGGAGGAACGTCAGGATGGAAATGACTACTTTGTCGATGATCATGTGTTGGTTAAATGGGATTCACGCGTTTATCCAGGGGAAATTATATCGAAGTCTGTAGAAGGAGCGCTAGTAAGTTGCATGAAGAGAGGAAAATTCTGGAGATGGCCTGCAATAAAAGATGAACAATTATACCACTGGCAAGCAGTGATAAAGAAAATTAATGTTCCTAAATTAGTGAAAAAGGGCTTACTTATTGTACCTGAAATTGATTTAATTAATACGGATATGTTTGATTATTAACCCAAAGATTCTCAATTTTTTAAGACTGATTAGTAACAAATAGGTAGGCACCTAGTAAAATAATTTGTTAGTTTATGGATGTTAATTAAAGTCACACATGTTGAGCTACTTCTAATAAATATAATTTGTTAGTTTAGAAGGTTTATCTGTTAGTTTTGCCAAAGATATAATTTAAAAAGCCATGTTATAAGACTTTTTTTAATTTGTGTTATTTTAAAAAATTTCAGTAAAATAAAAACAAGTTAATCAAGATAATACGTTTTTCTTTGATATATGAAATCAATCAAAACAGGTTTCTTTGCCCTTTCATTGAAAATCGTTGCGTTTTACTACATAAAAAAACGAGGGCCAAATAAACCCGCTTTTTTGGATTGGGAATAACCAAATACGATGGACATCTCATCTATAAATAAATAAGTCAGCTACTTAAACATTGTTGGCAAAAGTGGAAGTGGAAATAAAAAAACATGCACAAATACATGAAAGTTATGTATTTGAAAGGTAAGCGCGAGTCGATAATAGATATATTTGCAAAAAAAAAAAAAACTCGTCATCATTGATATATAAAAACCTTTATTCCCATCTGCCCCCTTCGAACTTGCCACCGGGGTGGTGGCTGGCACTAAGTAGTGGCGTTTACCACCCCGTGGCAGATGACACTTATTTAGTGTCATCTGCCCCCTTCATGATAATTGTAAGGTGGTCGATTCTCATATTACGTACTGGACATTATCAATAGAAATTTAAATAAAACCACTGGATATCATTAGCAATAAAAATTAATCCCTCCACCGTCACAAACCGCTACAGTACTGTAGAGGCTTGTGTCTTCCTGCCTTTAGCAGAAAGCTCTGGCCGGAGATAATATCCTATTCTAACATTCAAACGTGTGTCAAATATATTTTATTGTTGTTATTAAAAATAATGTGTCAGATCTAGTATGACGGTTGAATTGTGAATTTGAAGAAATAATATATTAGTTCCAAGTCCTCCGCGTTTCAATATAATTCCCCTTATTTCTAGAGGTCTCCTCTGGTAGAGATCCAGAGGGGACCTCTAGAAATAGGGAGAATACCTAGTACCAGTACCTACTTAGTGCTTTACAGTATTTTTCCATAGATTACGGAAATTCCTTGAACGTCACAATTTGCAATAGATAATCAGAGACTGCGTGGTGCGCGCGCGCAAATATACCAATATGGCGGAACCACTAGCAAGTGGAAGTTCCCAAGAGTCTGATACGATTTTTTATATTAATAAAAACAATGGTAAAGTGCTGTTACTTGCGGGACATCAATATATTATAAAAAAAAAACAATATAAAACCACTGGTCACGTGGTATGGGAGTGCTCAGGCAGAAGAAAAAATAAGTGTCGCGGTCTTTTAAGAATGAAAGTAAGTAGAAGTTTTTTTTATTACAGTTTAGTAAGTTTTTTAATCTGGTCTAGTTCAACAATTTATAACACTTAATATTATAAAGAGGAAATATTTGTTTGTTTGTTTCTTTGTATTGAATAAACTCAAAATCTACTGAACCGATTTTAAAAATATTGTAACCGGCAGAAAGCTACATTATCAGTGGGTAACATAGGCTATATTTTATTTTCAAAAAATGCTCTGCTATCGGGCTCCGGAATGGGTCGCTAGTTAGGTATAAGGTCAAAAATAACAGAGTTAGACATGAGTAACATTATTTATTTATTAAAATCTCCCTACTACTATCATTACAGGTGTATACCTAATGCGATAGCGTAGTCTTAAATTAACTTAACTTACAATTTAAAACTATGAATAACTTAAAAAACTAGTAGAACAAGTATGCACCAAATTCCCTAACTAGAAGAAAACAAAGTAAAAATAAAATAAAAACAACAACATAGCCTACTCTAATCTACTTTATAACATAAAAGGAACAGCAGTATTTTAGCGAGTTCACTCAAATGGCCTGTAAATACATCCGATCTTCACGTGAAGATCGTTAATAACCCGAATAGCGCGGGTCAATGGTGTTTTGGCGAGAAGGTTGGTCCTGGCAACCGGCACGGCCAACAGTGGCGGGCGGCGCCGCCTCCACACATAGCGGTCTGGAACACATAACTTCAGGCGCTGCAGTACTCCTGGGTTATGCTCAATGCCACGAAGTAACCTAACCAGATATGCAACAAGCGCGAATTCCCGTCGTACCCTCAGTTGGTTGTACCCGACCATACAGAGCACAGAGTGGGGTACATCAACGGGTAAAACGGATATACTCCATATAGTTTTTTATACAAGTGGCGCGTGAACTTGTTCTGCACGCGTTCCAGCATTGCTGAGTTCTTGGCCTCATGCGGAGCCCATATGACAGCACTATGTTCCAGATGACTCCTGACAAGTGCGTCATACAGGACTCTGACTGTTGCGATGTTAGTGAAGTGCCTTGTCTGTCGAACAAATCCCAAATTTCTAAACGCCCTCTTACAGATCCCCGTAATATGATCGCGAAACGACAGTTCGGGAGTGACGATAACCCCCAAATCCCGCACCTCAGAGACTCGTTGCATAGGCGCGGCGCCCACCACGTATTCGTGCACTAGAGGGGCACGCCATAAGACATGTTGATCTAAACTGATCCAACGCGAGTCACAAATTAATAGATAAGTGCTAATATGCCAATCTATATCTAAGTAAGTAGGTAGCTACTTATCTTTGACTTGCGTGGGGTCAGTCTTAAAAAATATTCACTTAATATGTGTTTCTTTTTATAGGGGAAGAATATTGTAGATGAGAAGCCCCACAACTGTACACCAGATTTCGCAAAAAATGAGACTGCAATATTATTGCAAAGAATAAAGGAGAAAATAACAGAGCCAAACTTTCCCGCCGTGCCAACTATCTACAACAAAGCAATGGCAGAGATGAATAATTCCGACGTGAGTAATATTGTGCAACTTCCTCTATTCAATAACATCAAATCATCATTATATAGGCATAGAAATAAGACAGCAGAATTGCCAAAAATATCCTGTTGTGAAGCTGAAGAGGTGAAAATCCCAGCTAGATACCAAGAATTTTTGATGGCCGACTACAGACATGAAGGAGTACGTATCATTATATTCTGCTCCAAAAAATCCCGAGAATTAATTAGAAAGGTCACGGACTTCTTCAGCGATGGTACTTTTAAAAGTTGCCCAACATGTTTCTAACAATTGTACGTAATTCATGGAGATTTGGGGAGCGATAGAGAAGCCACTAACATCGTGCCGTTGTTGTACTGTCTTATGAATAAAATGACATGTAAAGCCTACGTCACTCTATTCGATTTAATAAAATCGCAGATTTCTGAGACCATTGAAATTTAAGACAGACTTTGAAAATGCTGCGATCAAAGCTATAAAAAAATATTTCCCAAATACAGAAATTTCCGGCTGTTATTATCATTATAATATATAATAATTCATTTATTTTCAGGTAAAGAACACCCATTAATTACACAACATAAATTAGTAGAAAACATATAAATTAAATAAAATAAATAAAAATCAAATAAGAGCACATCAAATCAAATAAAATGAAATCAATATAAATCAAATTAATATAAACAAAAGAAAATAACTTAAAAAATCAAAATAACTCGAATAAAATCAAATAAAATTAAAAACTAATAATCAAAACAAAAATATAAAAATAAAATTTAAATATATAATAAATTACAAATTTCGGACCCATTTGATGACCATTCGGTTAGTATACACACAACTTATAAACTAGTGTTAGTACTTACATTTACCAGAAACACAACACAAACTATTCATTAATACGCCACAGTGGCATGTAGGCGCATCCAATGTCCCAGTATGGGGCTGTCCCACCTATCAGCTATAGTTTTCAGGATGTTGTTGGGACTGACGCGCACCCTGCGCATAATGGAAGCGCAACGCTTGCATATGATAGCGTGAAAGCCATCAATTCTCGCCTCCGCAAACATGCCGGAAGCACTGCAGTAGCGCGGCAACCCCATCAACACCCTGAAAGCATTATTGTATTGTACGCGCAGGGCGCTGTATGCCCTCTGCGTGTAGTTGACCCACAGACTGCATGTATAGAACGACTGACAGTACGCTATAATAAAAGTATTTGGATGAAAGCAAAAGAACTTGGACTGACACAAAGATACGAAAAAATTCAGTTGTAGCGGCAAAACAAAATGGCATAGGCTGACAATGCCGCGCTCAGGGCGCGGTATTGTCAAACGGGCGCGGTATTATCAATTGCATATTATACCTATTTTTTCTTTTACAGATGGCTGAATGTGCACCAAAAAGAAAAAAGGGGTCTTGGGACCCACTTCAAATGCAAGCTGCTTTAGAAGCTGTAAATAGTGGGAGGAAAATAAAGGAAGTAGCAAGATCATTTATGCTTCCAGAATCTTCAATAAGAGATAGATTTAAAAAAGGAGAGTACTACGACCCTCGACTTGGCCGAAAGGCAACATTTTCAAAAGAAGATGAAAATCAGTTAGGTGACCATATCATAATGTTGCCTAAAACATTTTTTGGAATCTCACAGCAACAGCTACGCAAATTAGCTTATGAATTCGCGGTTGTAAAGAATATTAAACACATTTTTTCAGTAGAGAAGGGGATGGCTGGTAAATGCTGGGTGTATGCGTTCTTAAAAAGAAATCCTGGGATCTCTTTACGACTTCCGGAGCCAACAAGCATGAATAGTGTTGGGTTTTAATAAAACTGAAATTGCATTGTTTTTTCGCAATTTAGAAGAAATGACAGAGACGACATATTGCCAAACATATTAGTGCAACAACTGAAAACCCCACTCTACTAATTCTCGACAATCATGCTAGTCACTTGTCACTAAAAGCTTATCAATTTTGCCGGGAAAATGGGATACATATGCTATCTTTGCCTCCGCATACTTCCCATAGGATGCAACCGCTAGATGTCACTTTCTACGGTCCACTGAAGACAGCTTATCATAGAGTGTGACTTATATATGAAAAACCATCCATATGAAAAAATTACTCATGATGTTTTGGCTTCAATTTTCAACAAAGCTTATTTGAGAGTAGCTTCGATGGACAAAGCAGTAACAGGTTTCGAAGTGACTGGCATTCATCCCATAAACCCCAACGTGTTTGATGATGATGACTTTATATCAGACCCAATTGTTGAAGACTTGACTATTCGAAACGAAAATTCATTCAACAATGACATAGCAACGGAAGCACTCTCTACACATGTTACAAATGAAACTGAACCTATTGCCAGCACTTCGCGTAGTAATAATATTTTGGAGGTATTGAGTACAGTGCCTCAAAAAATTCAAAAAATAAAAAGACGATCGAAGAAACTACACTCCCAAATTTTGACCGCAACGCCCCTAAAAGAACAGCTAGAAGATAAGGAGAGAAAGAGGAGATTAAAAGAAGAAGAAAAAAAAAGGGAAAGGAAAACATGTAGAAGGAAAAGCTTTAGCAAAAGGAAAATCTGTGAAGAGAAGTGTGTTAATTTCTAGCAGTGAAGAAAGCAGCGATGACATTCCCCTAGCACAATTTATTATGTAATTTAACTGTTTGATTTGATTTAAAAAAATAAAGAAAACCATATCTGTTACAAGATTGACGACATACTTCAGCCATATGGCATCATATCATCCTGAACTAAACCCCATAGAAAATGTGTGGGGAATTTAAAAAAATTATATTGCTTCGCATAATATCGAACAAAATGTGACGGGAATTATGACACTAATAAATGAACGTTTAACCTTTTGAACGCCAATGTCGGCTATAGCCGACATGAGCAAGCGTGCCCTGTGCGCCAACGACGGCTATACTCGACAAAAAACAGGTCGCAGAAAAATACAAAATAAACCTATTAAATCATTACTTTTATGTATTTTATTGATACACCTTGAAAGCTGAATGTCTAAACATTATTTAGTTGCATACAGTAAACAAAAATGCATATTCCTCATTTAAATATTTGATGATAAAAAGTAAAATAATTTATGGTTAAAAAAGTAAGTCCCATGACGCCAATGTCGTGCAGAGCCGACTGCTAGTGATGTAGTATCATGTTGACGTATATTATATTCTTAAATTAATTTAGGTAACTTAAGGTATTGTAATATTTGTCATTACAGTTTTTATTGTTCTAACAAAATATAAACGATTGTAAGCACTGAGAAAAAAGTAGTTTTACTATATTAAAAACTGAAACATAGTTCCGTAAATACATTTTCGATATTCCCTTATCGCCAATCATGCGCATCCCTAGCAAGCTCTCGATAAGCAGTCCCCTCTGCGCCATTGTCGGCAGAAGTCGACTGACTCGTGACGTCGTAAGCGTATAAAGTGAATTTTAGTGCGGGAAATATGGAACAACAAGAAGTATTTACCACTGAACAATTATTACGTATCTTGGAAGGTACTGAAGACGATGAGTTTTCTGAATCTTTAGATGAAGATGATTTAGAGGTAAGTTAATTTTAATTTAAAGTTATGTTTTGCTTTACATGTAAGTATGTACTATCGGCAAAAGATGAGCATGCTCACTTAAGAAAATATTTCTGCGGAAGCGCAGCTAGTGACAAGCCACACCCCTTCCTGGTGTCGCCCAATTACAGACAATATGCATTTGTGTGAGTAAAGGGCGTGTAACAAAATTTCAAAGTCATTAGCCAGAGTGCGGCAGTGGCAATTTGCATCTCGCTAATTGTTGACGCTTCCCGTATATTACTATCGCCATATAATTTTACGACATTTCATTTTAGATGCGTGAGGAGCAGCGACGAAATATTAATTTAATTATAATTTTTAACATACAGTATGTTAATTAACGAAAGGCGTTCTATAATAGCGTCCATACATGCTAAATAAATATTACCATTTAAAAACCACCATTACCATTTTTGAGTGGTCATATTTTTTTAGCATGACGCTATTCTATTGCGGGTTAGCGGGAAAGCCTTTCGTTAGTTAACGTACTGTATAATTACATTATACAGGGTTATTTTTAAAACACTTGGCAGGAGTGCAGGACTATAATAGTAACATCAAAAACAACCACTTTTGTTCTATGACTTTTGACAAAACCAAAAATAGACTTTCAAGTTTTTGTTGTAATAACACTTTTTAGATCTGTATTTTGTAGTTAGTACCGCCGCGCCCCAGCATTCGCAACGCACTATTTGTTTACTTATCTAGTGCACTTGATAAGTAATGATGTAAATGAAATAATTCTTAACTAATACTTGGCGCAGTTCATACAATGTTATCAGAGCTTTTTGTTTATAGTTGCCGCAACTTTTGCCGTAATGCCAACGTATGGCCCTTGTATTAAGCCGCCCTATTGTTTAACCGGATTTCCAGACATTCCCACTAAATAGCAATGGGACTTAAATAATGAACTTATTTTTATTGCAGTTGCAAAAGTTGCGGCAGCAACATAGAGCAATAAAAGAATAAAAATAAGTTCATTGTCTTAATCCCATTATTATTTAGTGACAATGTCTGGACACCCGGTTAAACAATAGGACGGCCTACGGCCATACGTTGGCGAAAAGATAACCAATTTTATTACCTTAGGATTATCTCAAATGTTTTGCAGTTGTTACTTGTATTTGGTTCAATACTTTTAACACTTGTAATATTCGTTTTATCCATTAATTTATCACACTTTTGAATTGATTGTAAATAAGTATAATAACGAGATTTCACAAACAAGGTATCTTTCTAATCAACTCGACAGGCGCGTTGCCGGCATAGCAACCTACCTATGACAAGTTTTTTTTTGACAAATATAACATTCATTTAGTTCCTACGCCACGCGCTACTTTAAAATTAGGTAAATACGACATTTTCTTATTATTACCTACTAAGTGAACAATCTTAAACTAGTTTTTTTCTAGTTTTGTTACACAATATTTTTAGAGAACATAAACATAGAAAGACTGTGTTAGTATTTTTGTCCTGTGAGGTTAATAGCGTTTTACAAATAACACTGTATAGCTATTTTTAGGTTAATTTTCAGTATTCCAATTTGTATTATACTAATTCATTGATTAATGTCACTGTTTAAACTATAGTCATAGTTTAAAACATTGCCAACGATTTCGAAGTCTTCAATTTAGTGTCATGCTGCCTTTCTTGGTGAATTTGTTGTTTTTTAGTTTTTTGTTATATTTTTGTTAATTATTAAGATAAAGAAACACAAGATATACGACACGATTTTTTTATTTTTTATTAAAACGTTGCCGCACACTAGGAATTTCTACTGTGTCGTGGGTGCGTTTACAAACATTTAAACTCACATACACAAATAGCCAGACCCGGAACTTGTAGGCCATACAAATATTTGTTCCGTGTGGGAATCGAACCCGCGACACGAAGCGCAGCAGTCAATCGCTTAACCACTGCGCGAACCGTGCCGTCGATTTGAGAGGGCTATGTCTTTCTTTGTTTATGTTCTCCAAAAAATATTGTGTAACAAAACTAGAAAAAAACTAGTTTAAGATTGTTCACTTAGTAGGTAATAATAAGAAAATGCTGTATTTACCTAATTTTAAAGTAGCGCGTGGCGTAGGAACTAAATGAATGTTATATTTGTAAAAAAAAAATTTCATAGGTAGGTTGCAATGCCGGCAACGCGCCTGTCGAGTTGATTAGAAAGATACCTTATTTGTGAAATCTCGTTATTATGCTTATTTACAATCAATTCAATAGTGTGATAAATTAATGGATAAAACGAATATTACAAGTGTTAAAAGTATTGAACCAAATACAAGTAACAACTGCAAAACATTTGAGATAATCCTAAGGTAATAAAATTGGTTATCTTTTCGCCAACGTATGGCCGTAGGCCGTCCTATTGTTTAACCGGGTGTCCAGACATTGTCACTAAATAATAATGGGATTAAGACAATGAACTTATTTTTATTCTTTTATTGCTCTATGTTGCTGCCGCAACTTTTGCAACTGCATTAAAAATAAGTTCATCATTTAAGTCCCATTGTTATTTAGTGGGAATGTCTGGAAATCCGGTTAAACAATAGGGCGGCTTAATACAAGGGCCATACGTTGGCATTACGGCAAAAGTTGCGGCAACTATAAACAAAAAGCTCTGATAACATAGTATGAACTGCGCTAAGTATTAGTTAAGAATTATTACTGTAATTATTGTGCTATTTCAATCAAAACATCTCTACCTGAATTATTTTGAAGGATATTGCTAATCCATTGCTTCATATGTTCGAATTTGTAGAGCAATAAAAGAAAAAGATACCAAAATATGTTGTCAATTTCCAATAAAATTACGTAACTTGCTTCTTTCTTGACATATACGTATTCCCAAGTGTAATCACATAGACATATAGTTATTTACTTTTCAATAGCACTGCACAAGTAAAAAGAATACCTTTATGTGCATTCGCTCCGATTTGTATGGCGGCATCGCATAGGATATGGTGAAAATTGGACAGTCAAGTGAAAGTGTTCATAAGTAACGTAAATTTATAGCCCCGATAGAGAGAGATAATTAAAGTGGATGTAATAGATATGTAAATACATAGTTTGACATTTCTTATTCCAAATTATTCTATTTTTGTGGAAAGTTGATACTAATTTAATACAGCAATATCAATAATACATCGATTGTCTAAACCAAACAGAAGATATGAGTACCTATTAAAATTACTTCTTGTCTATACTAATATTATAAAGAGGAAAACTTTGTTTGTTTGTAATGAATAAGCTCAAAACTACTGGACCGATTTAAAAAATTCTTTCACCATTCGAAAGCTACCTTATCCACGAGTAACGTAGGTTAAATTTTATTTTGGAAAAAATAGGGTTCCGTAAGACATTTGGGTTTTTCGGAGACAAGGTGTAAAAAATAAACCAGAAAAGTTACGTATTTTGCGTACGCTGCCTAAACTATAAAAGATAGAACCATAAAATGTTTAAATTAATTGTAGATCTTATAAATATCCACAAAAAAGTCCGCGACACACTATACCTATCTATGTCGAGTGAGGCACAACAACCATTTTTTTATTTAAAAATCTTGAATTTTTTTTGGACTACATTTAAGCGCTTTTATTTTACTCATGCTATTAATGCTTATCAAAATAAATTATTTCATCACTAAGTACAGTTTATGTATATAATATTTGGTCTTTGAATGATTAAAATTGGACGTTTGGTTTTTAAGCTATGGCGAAATTAAAATATTACGATTGTCGGTAAATAAGTTTACAAAATCAAAAATCAAGTCATAATATAACTATTTACATCGCATCTGTATAGTGTTATAAAGTTTTCATAATTTTCGCAAAGTTTAAAAAATTCATCTTCTTACTTCTATTTATTTAAAAAAAATATATTTAGTATCTTTATGGGTTATTTTGATTTCCTTTTGATATACGCAATCCTGTCACAAATCCGAAATCTACGCGGACGAAGTCGCGGGCAGAAGCTAGTCAATAACAAAATAAGAATTCATGAAGAGCTCACGCCAGCCATGCCCATTATGGAAATCGTCTCACAAACAATTTAGTGAGCATAGCACGCGCCTAGTGAGAGTCGCACACTTCTATACATCATTATACTAATACGCACACGACTAAAATACGGTTCGTGCATCCTATTGGTCAAAACGCATGCATTGTGCGATCGAGTCGTGAACCGTGCTATGCGATTATCGCCTTTAAGGTGAGCACGCGGACTTTTTGCCCATAGTACATACTTAATTGGTTATTATATTCTAAAGAGTGCTCTCTTATTTCGCCTACTCGCTTACATTTTGTAAGGGTACCTATATAATCATATTCAACTGAGCTTGAGAAATTACGAAAACAATTTTTACCCACAATCAATTTTTACCCACAAATTAAAATTAGCTTATGGCACAATTCAAACCAAACGGCCGGCACTGTTACTAGCAAACGATTTTAAGCTTTACCTCAACTGCAAAATGCGCAGTATCGCCTGTGAACTCTCAAGGTCTCGCGGAGCCGCATGCCTTTTTGAATTTTCAAGCGATACTGCGCATTTCCTAGTCGAGATAAAGCTTAAAATCGTTTAACAGTAAAAGTGCCGGCCGCTGCGCTGCCACTTCGGTGTGAATCTACCGTGTTTCATAAATCAGAAACAATTATGAATAGTTTAGGGGGAGTGGGGGCACATTGATTCACGGGGCACATTGGTACAGTATCTATATCTCAAAACCGATAAACACTACACAGTCCGGCACGTCACTAGAATGCTCAAGGACATTCACAAGAATGACAGTTGTAACACCGCTCGCCGCCAGTTTGCCGTTGGGCCTCAACGGTCACTAACGTGTTGGAAGTGGCGTGCGCCGCTGTCTACAAAAAAAATACGTGAAATGTAATTGTGTCTCAGGAGGATACTCTTAGTTGTTTTTGTTATTATTTGTTACTAAAGGTAAGTAAATATAGTTATTATTGTATTTTAAAATGTTTTTGATTGCAAGATTATTATATATTTGATAAAATTAATTGTTTGTGGAAAAAGTCCTTTGGGGCACTTTGATACGGTAATGAGCGGGGTACAATGATACGTATCAATCTGCTGTCGATTACTTCTGTCTGATTGAATTGATCGATGAAGTCTGATTACTTAGTAAGTATATAACTGATTATATAATTAAGAAAATAACAGAGAATTAGTCTTGTTCTATGATGAAAATATTGTTTTTTTTGTGATTATATTCCTTAAGTAACTTAAGAGACTGATTATGGCTAATGTGCACTCTTAATAAAAAGTGTTTTGCGATCTCAATCAATAAAATTGTTTTATTTCTTAATTTTAAGTGATAATACAGTTTATATTGGGTTTTTAGTCAGTTTAAATTTGCATTTCATATAGATCTAAAATACGTATCAAACTGCCCCACCCCATGTATCAAAGTGCCCCACTGGTGGGGCAGAATGATACAAAAATGATTTTTTCTTAAAATCAGTTTATCTCTATACGTCGCCAGTTTTTGCGGTTTTTGCGTAGCCAAAATATAAGCTGACATATCAGCCAATGCACACATCAAAACAAATATTTAAACATAATGCTTTATGGTCCTCAGAAAAGAGATTGAATTTTTGTGTATCAAAGTGCCCCCACTCCCCCGGGAGTGGGGGCACATTGATTCACGGGGCACATTGGTACAGTATCTATATCTCAAAACCGATAAACACTACACAGTCCGGCACGTCACTAGAATGCTCAAGGACATTCACAAGAATGACAGTTGTAACACCGCTCGCCGCCAGTTTGCCGTTGGGCCTCAACGGTCACTAACGTGTTGGAAGTGGCGTGCGCCGCTGTCTACAAAAAAAATACGTGAAATGTAATTGTGTCTCAGGAGGATACTCTTAGTTGTTTTTGTTATTATTTGTTACTAAAGGTAAGTAAATATAGTTATTATTGTATTTTAAAATGTTTTTGATTGCAAGATTATTATATATTTGATAAAATTAATTGTTTGTGGAAAAAGTCCTTTGGGGCACTTTGATACGGTAATGAGCGGGGTACAATGATACGTATCAATCTGCTGTCGATTACTTCTGTCTGATTGAATTGATCGATGAAGTCTGATTACTTAGTAAGTATATAACTGATTATATAATTAAGAAAATAACAGAGAATTAGTCTTGTTCTATGATGAAAATATTGTTTTTTTTGTGATTATATTCCTTAAGTAACTTAAGAGACTGATTATGGCTAATGTGCACTCTTAATAAAAAGTGTTTTGCGATCTCAATCAATAAAATTGTTTTATTTCTTAATTTTAAGTGATAATACAGTTTATATTGGGTTTTTAGTCAGTTTAAATTTGCATTTCATATAGATCTAAAATACGTATCAAACTGCCCCACCCCATGTATCAAAGTGCCCCACTGGTGGGGCAGAATGATACAAAAATGATTTTTTCTTAAAATCAGTTTATCTCTATACGTCGCCAGTTTTTGCGGTTTTTGCGTAGCCAAAATATAAGCTGACATATCAGCCAATGCACACATCAAAACAAATATTTAAACATAATGCTTTATGGTCCTCAGAAAAGAGATTGAATTTTTGTGTATCAAAGTGCCCCCACTCCCCCTACATAAATATGCATTTGTAGTTACTAACAAATGAAATGAAACACCATAGATGTCTACAATTTATTTAATTTAACAAACTTTTACAAAATGAGCATACCTAATAATAATATTTTATGTTGACTTACAATATTACCTACAATAACAAGTAATAAATCCCTATTGTATCACGCATGAGCTTCGACGCGAGTTTGCCGGCAAACATGTTCCTACTTGTCGAACCTAACTTAAAAAAAATTGAAAATTGTTTATTTGCATTATGCTAATCAGTCTTGTAAGAATCAAATAGTAACAATACAAAATTATTTGGGAACTTAATCATGAAATAATAATTAAAAACAAATAATCAAACCTTTTGATTGATTGATTGATTGAATCAAACCTTAATTAACCTTAATCAAAATTTAATCAATTTTCTTGTACCGTATATTTAATGGTAAAGGATTTTCATCTTCGTCAGAAGGACATTCTGGTATGAAATCAACACTTTCGGATAAATCGGAATCACCCCGGTATATTCTGATTAAATTAATTATTTGCGCGTACAAATTAGTACGCCTATCTTCTGGTACTCTTTCCATTTCAAATGCGATTAATCTGGAGAAATTTTCGTTCCTCTCATCTGAAGGGCGTTGATTATAGAAGTCCACTCTGGACAATGCGCCTGGTTCAAATAATATATTGTTTTTGTTACGAGCCACGTAAGGCTCATTGACTGTTTGTGTGGCTACTTCTTTTTTTATTGTATCTTCTTTGCAACGAAGCTTTATATACCCAGATAGTATCGACGGAGATCCTGGTCGTTTTTGTGACATTGTTTTAATCCTGAAATTAAACAAATGATTCAGATAATAAATGATTATAATAAGTAAATAAATGATAATAGTACTTGATTATACTTACCTACTTGTTATATTTATTGTCAGTGTGAAATCAAACTAATATAAGTACAATATATTTATTTTGCCAAATTATTTAACTGCGACACACAAATATAACTTCACGCAGACGAAATTTTATAAATAATATTCGGCGAATTGTCATTAGCTGGTTTCAGTATTACCAGATTAGATTTTTAATTTACCATCAATTCATATAAAATACAGTATACAAAAATATACAATTAAATACAGTAGACTATAGAAAAATTACTATCAGGATTTTTTGAAATACTTTTTTAGATATTTAGGTGAATTTTTATTTATTATAAATGTTTGATTTTAAACGATTAAACAAACTTCCTAAATTTATATGGTTGTGTTATTTGATCACAAATATTTAATTAGTGGTTTATGCGTTACAGCCGACGATTGCTGGTCACCAAGAACTGTCTGATGAAACGCCCTCAACTTCTGGACATGATCGTCATTATAGAAATCGTGAGACAGAACAGTTTAAGTGGACTACAGAAGGACGGCCACCAGAAGTTGCCGCTTTTGATGACTTTTCATCTGGATTGCATTTTACTCCCTCTGAAAATTTTACTGAACTCGACGTGTTTCAACATTTTATGGACAATGATTTTATGTCATTCATTGTCGAAATGACAAATAAATTTCACAACAATTTTCTGTTGAAAGTAGACTTACGAATGCATTCACGCCTGCATAGATGGTATGATGTTACAGTCCCAGAAATGCAATGTTTTTTAACAATTATGATGCTGATGACCCGAAATCGTCATTTGACTATTGAAGAACATTGGTCGACAGATATTTTATTAAATGCCCCCATTTTTTCTAAATTAATGTCACGAAATAGATTTTGCATGATTTTAGGCATGCTACATTTTTCCCGGCCAAATGAAGAAAATTCAATTCTTTCTAAAATAGAAGCATGTGTCGCTCACGCGAGAGGAAAATTTAAAAGTATCATTACGCCGTATAGAGATGTGTGTATAGATGAAAGTATTGTTCCTTTCAAGGGCCGTTTAACAATTAAACAATACTTACCAAAAAAAAGAAATAGATTTGGGGTAAAATTATTTGTTTTATGCGATGTACCGGTTTAATAATAGACTTTATAGTTTACTGTGGTGCAGCTACAGATATTGACGATCCAGCAAATTTAGGCGTTGGGGGAGCCGTTGTATCGTCTTTACTGAAAGACTTTTTTGGCTCAAACCGTCATTTGTATGTAGATAATTGGTACACAAGTCCACTATTATTTAAATATTTATATGATAACAACATTTATGCTTGCGGTACTGTAAAACAAAATAGAAAGTGTATGGCTAATTTAAGCAGAAAACTAAATCTACATGAAATGGAAACGCAGTATTCTGGATCCCTTATGGCATGTAAATGGAGGGACAAAAAATATATATACATGTTATCAACCATTCATGATAATTCCATGGAACCATCAGCTAGAATAAATAGAGAAACGGGTTTACCAGTCATGAAACCTAAAGCTGTTTTAGACTACTCTAAAAATATGGGTAGTGTTGATACTGCAGACATGTTGTTATCGTCACTTCAGTGCATACGAAAAACAGTAAAATGGTACAAAAAACTATTCTTTCATATATTTGATATGCACCTTTTAAATGCATTTTTTTGTTTTAAAATGATAAAAGGTATACCGAATTTAGCATTTGCCGACTTCCAACTGAGCCTAATTCGGCAAATGATAGATTGTTACAACACTGGTAACGTTTTAGAAAGACCCATAAGAACTGGACGAGGTTTTAACAATCCCCTTAGCATATTACCCGGCAATGCAAAAGACCACATGCCTACTCGCATAGCAAAACATCAAAGATGTAAGTTCTGTGCAATAAAAAAAAAAACGAAAGGAGACTCGCTACTGGTGTAAAATATGTAACGTTTATCTTTGTGCTGCACCATGTTTCGAAAAATATCACAATAAATAGATATTTTATTGTTGTATAACATGTTGATTTTTAACAAAATATGTGATTTTAATGTTGATCTGTGATATTTAAAATTATCTATATACAATTGTTGATTATTATAAGAATATTATTATTTTTCTGTGTCATTTTATCGTTACAAGACTGACTATTGAGTACCTATGATAATTAATATAACTGACATTTGTATGTTTTGAATTTTTATAGATTTTTACGAGATTTAGGACTAATTTAAAAAATGGTTTAGTAAATTTTATTTTCAGTATTTCATTTTAAGAGATATTTCTATTATTGCAACACTATTACACTATACCTAATTATGTACTATTGTTGATATTTTATAAGTATTTTTAGTGAGTTTTGTAGTTTTTGAACACTGATCAGTGAGCATTTATAATTGTTGATTGTTGATCCTTTAATGTTTAATTAGGTTAGATACGAGAAACTAAATAATGTATCTATTTTAAGAATATAAATATCGTTATACTTAAAAATCGTTACGTATATACTACGCAATTTCATACGAAAATTTTGATTTATTTTATACATATAATTAATCTGATTAGTGAGAATATTAGAAAGTTCCTGTTATAAAAATTGTTGCTATGTAATAATATCACGTGATAATATTATTCATAAGTGACATGTAAGTAATATGATCTCAAAGTAATTATTAATAATATAACTCAATAATTAAACTAAATGATTGGTAAATAAATAGTTTTATTTGCATTCAATCCATTAACAACCCAAATTGTTGCAATAAGTGTAAATTTCAAGAATAATAAAAACAAACTACTGTGGCCTTTGAATTTAATTAGATACTAACATCGATAAACTGTATGACACTATGGTACAACTCTAATGTACATGCAACGATGTCTTATAAAAGACTCGTCGACGGCGCCAATGTCGGCTATTCCCGACAGTGAGGTACATCAGTACTGAGAATAGTGCTGTACCTAGAGTTATTTTCATTTTAACTGTTGTGTGTCTTAATCATTGTTTTTATGTTATTAACAACTTCGGAACTACTTGAGTGGAATGTTGTAAAATATTTAATATTGGAATGTTCTTTTTAACATATTAATGATCGACCATTTATCTGGCAAGTATTGATAAAAAAAATAATAATAATGGGTATCGATATAATGTTGAAATCCCTATTTTTTTGTAGGTATTTAATTAAGATTTTCGGGCTTGGCGTACAGGGCATAGGAATACCGATATGGCGTGGCGGTGAAAAGGTTAAGTCAAATTGATGAAGGGATGTGGGGTAATACTTGTCGACATGTACAAAAGAAAGAAGAAGAATACCTTCGACATTTTGACATGGAGACAGAATTCATAATTAACCTTGGTGAGAGCAGCGAATCCGAAAATTCATCATTTAATTTCTCAAGTAGCGATTCAGAATAATGTTCAATAAATAAACATCAAATTACCAAATTATTGTTTATTGTCACAACTGAGTTGAACTATCTGTATTGTGTTGTAAGTTGTTATTTAAAATAAAATATAAATAAAAATGATTATTATTTCCATTACTCTTATTTTTAAATCATCATTGTGATCGGTTATTTCATTCATTCATTTTGTTGTAAGTTTGTAATGTGTGATGAAGACGTTATTATAAATAAAGCATAATTTTAAAATATTATTTTTATTTTGTTTATATTATACGTCCATATTTGTTAAAAAAATTTTAATTAAGGTGGATGCGCTGCAGTAGCCCGCGAAATCAGACGAATCCGGAGCAATTCTAACTTAAAGGGATGCATTGATGATTTTTAAGGTTAAAATTGTATTATTACCTACATATTTCTTATTGTCACGCATCATATTATTTTGATTAAGATACAACCTTACACTGACCTGCAAATTGCAAAAAACGCAAGAAAATTTGAATTTCGCCAGTTGCTTTATCATAACTTTGAAATAAAATGTTTTGCATTCCTGCTTCTACGAGCCTCGTTTTTCTAATGCTAATAAATGGAGTACTCGTATAAGTAACTATAACTTTTTTGTTTAAATAAATGTTTTAATTCAATTTTTTTCTTTTTGATTACAGTAGTATAAAATTGACATGTTAAAACCCAGAGTCTTGTATAGGAGACGTGCAATTTAGAAAAAAACTAATAACTTATAATTATTTAAAATATATTTTTGTCATTTAGGGGTCTTTAAGTTTACCTATAAAATTTAATTTCATTAGCAAACACAAAGTGGTCTCGGGTCTGAGGAGGTTAATGTTAACTTACTATTCCGAAGAGAATGTGATCAGGAGATTGCAGAAAAGGAACACCATTATGAAGAGATTCAAAAGCAAAATTAGAACAAGTTCACTTTATTTTCCTCGTTTCAGCCAAACAATCCTAAATGGATTGTAGATTGTAGAACAAGTTCACTTTATTTTCCTCGTTCCAGCCAAACAATCCATTTAATGTTAACTTACTATTCCGAAGAGAATGTGATCAGGAGATTGCAGAAAAGAAACACCACTACGAAGAGATTAAAGAGTTAAATTATAGTAAATTATATTTTCTTCGTTTCAGCCAAACAATTAATTTAATGTTAACATATTATTCCGAAAAGAATGTGCTCAGGAGATTGCAGAAAAGGACCACCACTATGAAGAGATTCAAGAGCAAAATTAGAACAAGTTCACTTTATTTTCCTCGTTTCAGCCAAACAATCCATTTAATGTTAACTTACTATTCCGAAGAGAATGTGATCAGGAGATTGCAGAAAAGGAACACCATTATGAAGAGATTCAAAAGCAAAATTAGAACAAGTTCACTTTATTTTCCTCGTTTCAGCCAAACAATCCATTTAATGTTAACTTACTATTCCGAAGAAAATGTGATCAGGAGATTGCAGAAAAGAAACACCACTACGAAGAGATTAAAGCGTTAAATTAGAATAGTAAATTATATTTTCTTCGTTTCAGCCAAACAATTAATTTAATGTTAACTTATTATTCCGAAGAGAATGTGATCAGGAGATTGCAGAAAAGGAACACCATTATGAAGAGATTCAAAAGCAAAATTAGAACAAGTTCACTTTATTTTCCTCGTTTCAGCCAAACAATCCATTTAATGTTAACTTACTATTCTGAAGAAAATGTGATCAGGAGATGAAGAATGTGATGAAGAGATTTATAAGAATAAGTTAACTATAACCAGATCGAAGAAATACAAGTAGGTACAAGAAAATCCGTACGAAGAGATTAAACAGATATCAATTTAATAATATTAATTATTTCCGACATAACCGTGGCCATTACCTCGTGGCATGTATACAACAAGTACGAGTCTACGCAGGGGCCGCTTTTTACAGTCCAGAACCCTGAGCGTGCATATAAACAGCACAGATTCTTTTTGGCAATCGTGACATGTATACGACAAGTACGAGTCTTCCCAGGGACCGCTTTTTACAGTCCAGAACCTGAGCATGCATATGAACAGGACAGATTCTTTTTTACAATCATGACATGTGTACGACAAGTACGAGTCTACGCATGAGCCGCTTTTTACAGTCCAGAAAGAGAGATCAACATATTTCAGCATGAAATTGAATAAAATGAAGTTTTTTTTTTAAATGGAGTAAAATATACAAGTCCGGATCTAAGCAGAAGCCGCTTTTAACAGTTTCTTTTTTTTTAAATCGTGACATATGTACGACAAGTACGAGTCTTTGCAGGGACTGCGTTTTACAGTTCAGAACCTGAGCACGCAAATGAACAAGACAACCGAAAATTCGAAGACATGTGACATCTACCAACCCGCAGTGGGCCCGCGTGGTGGACTTTGACCCAGTTTCTTTTTTACAGTCCAGAACCTGAGCATGCATATGAACAAGACAGTTTCTATTTTACAATCGTGACATGTATACGACAAGTACGAGTCTACGCAGGGGCCGCTTTTTATAGTCCAGAACCTGAGCATGCATATGAACAAGACAGCTTTTTTATAATCGTGACATGTATACGACAAGTACGAGTCTACGCAGGGGCCGCTTTTTACAGTCCAGAACCTGAGCATGCATATGAACAAGACAGCTTTTTTATAATCGTGACATGTATACGACAAGTACGAGTCTACGCAGGGGCCGCTTTTTACAGTCCAGAACCTGAGCATGCATATGAAAAAGACAGATTATTTTCACAATCGTGACATGTATACGACAAGTACGAGTCTACGCAGGGGCCGCTTTTTACAGTCCGGAAGCCGAGATCAACATACTTCAGCATGAAATTGAAAAAATGAAGTTTTTTTTTTTAAGTGGAATCATATATACAAGTCCGTATCTAAGCAGGAGCCGCTTTTTACAGTTTTCTTTTAAATCGTGACATGTATACGACAGGTACGAGTCTACGCAGGAGCCAGTGGCACAGGGATCAATACTCAACGCCCCAATCAAAATTAGTTTTCAAAGTTTTCTTTTTAACACTATTAAGGGCACTGGATAAGGGCAGGAAGGTAATGATGATGATTGTTCCACGACCTAATAACAAAAGTTTAAAATCTTTTTCAAATATCCATCCCACCACCATCCACCATCAGATCTAATAGCTACGACAAGAATGTTCGACAGACACTTTAATAATTATATAGCTTTGAAATTTAAGACATTTTATGGCCACATTATTTAGCTACCTAATGATTAAGTAAGTACAACGCCAAAGATGCAGATCTGTTTTTTTTTTCAATGCAATATAGAATAAGCAAGACCTAAGCATTTTTGTATTAACAATCAGTCTAAATGGCAAAATAGCACACCAGTGATTAATTTTACTTCCAGAATTCCTAACCTGAAGAAGGCTGCCACAATCAAGAAACAATGCAACAATTTTTCTTTCTTTTTTCTTTCAAGACCAAACAACATAAGATTTGCAAGACAAGCTGCTCATAGAATACCACTTTCAAACAAATTCATAAAACCGTGCATGACCGAATGCATTTTGTTTCAACTATGTTCCTACCATTCTTAAGAACAGTGGTGGCCCATTGGTAACAGCCTTAGGAGTTGTAAGTCGTTGGTTCGAACGGTTCGGTTGCAAGCTTTACTTTGTGTAAACTATTTGATCACCACTGCTCTGAAAAAATGAAGGAAAATGGCATGTCCTAGAACCAAAAATTCGAAGAAATGTGACATCCGCCAGCCCGCACTGGGCCATCATGGTGGATTATAGCCCACTCCCTCTCAGAGAGGAAGCCTGTGTCACCGCAGTGGGAACATTTTAAGGCTGATTCCAATCCCCAACCCCCCAATCCTCCAATTTGGAGTAGACTACTATTAACCAATTTGATCATTTGATTGAGATTTCATGTTGGATCATCTTGCTGCCAATGCTGCCATTCATTTAGCAGGCTCATGATGTCATGACAAGCACTATCAGCGTCTATTCTTCTCATACTATTAAGTCTTTCTGTCACATGCTTCCCGAAGAACCAGTAGTTTTGGTATGGCAACATGTCAGCGACCAAAGGATTCATAGCTAGCAATAGATCATCTATGACCTCTTTGCACTTGGTTTTTTTATTGGATTTTGGTGATGGTTCTGCTTTACGACGGGGCCTGTCAGTACGCCGACTCCGCTGACGGATGTTTAGTTCAAAATCATTTTCAAGTTCTGATTGTTGTTCTTCTTTGACGTTCAAACTACTTGACAGCTCTTTGTAGTCATCAGGGACTGGTTCATAGTTCTGTAATGAAAAAAAAAAACTATATTAAGATTATTTGATCTCATTATCACAATTTAAGAAATTAAATCTTTTTATAATGATGTTGTTAATTATTAATTACCAAATGTACAGATGCCAGCACATCAAGCTACCCGAAACTGTAAAATTTTCCCAATCAACCTTGAACCTTAATGATTTAGTGTAAAAAGTTGAAAATCTATTAAAGAAATTTGACAGATTGTAGTACCTTGATGTGCTGGCGTCTGTACAATGTATATGCAGTTGGTGTACCAATATTAAATAAATAAAAATGAAAATCCATTCCAGTGGAAGCTCTAGGTAAATGTTAGTTAAAATATTAAAGTACTAAAATATTTCATACTACAAAGTTCTCAGATTTGAGGTTCTGTATGCTAAATTAATAAAAAAAAAGAAAGAAATACATTTATTTAGCACTGTGTAAAAGACTCAATACTCCAGGTACATACATCAGCCGATCGATTCTGTAAAAATCTCACCGTGAAAAGTTAGGTGAAGTGAGCTTAGAGTGAGCTATAGTAGTTGTCAATCCTTTTAATTACTTTGAATGACAGCTCACTCCACGCTCACTTCATCTAAGTTTTCACGGTGAGATGGTTACAGAATCGCACTACTAATAAAATCAGATAAAAAGTGTAAAGTCCTATGTAAGAAATTAGCAGGAATGTGTGCCTCACGGCTGCGCCAAAAAGGCCCAGTTCAGCAAAAATGCCAGACAACTAGTGTCTGACCCTCGTTTTCAACTGGACCTGATGTGTGAGGTGATGGATGTAAATCAGTTTTACAGATGCAAACAATTCCATGTGGCATATAATGTTTTTGATGTGGTGGTGTTCATGTATCCTGGTGTTAATAATAAATAATAATAATAATAATATCCCTGGACATTTCACACAGCGCCATCTAGTCCCAAGCTAAGCAACCTAATGCTTGTGTTATGGTAACAAGATGGCTGATAAACTACTTATATACATTTTTTTTTTGTAAATACATACATATTTTAGATAGAAAAACACCCAGACTCGGAACAAATACATGTAGGTCATAAGGTAAAAATAGGTTAAATCAACTAGGACGAGGAAAACTTCCTTTCAACTGTTCACAAGTGATTGGCTGCCCAAAGGAACGAATATCCTCAATTGTATCACATGAACACGAAAAATAATTACTAATGTAGACCTAAACCTTGCCCAGAAATTAAAACTGAATACTCAATATTTATTAACAATTTAAAAAGGATGAATGAAATTGCATGCAGCTGAGATGAGAATGCTAAGAGGGATGTGTGGTGTTACACAAATGAATAAAATAAGAAATGAGTACATATAGAGGACATCTGAAAGTTGCACCGGTAACTGAAAAGTTTTGTGGAAATCGATTGTCATGGTATGGGAATGTGTTACAGAGAAATGAGGAAAATGTGAGGAGAGTTTTGAGTAGGTATAAGGGCTATAAGAGTAGAGGGAGACCAAAGAAACGATGGATGGAATGTGTGAATGATGATAAGGTTAGAAAAGGGGTGACTACCGAGAGAGGTCCAGCCATTTCAGGGATGAGCCGGCACAAACAAGTCAGACAAATTTCTTTCATCACAACACACTTGAATTTTATTTGTATAGTTTTAGATACTTAAGAATATTAATTTATAAACGTATTACATTTTTGTTCTTTTTTATTATTTCTGGTAACAATGTGAATGTGTGTGAATTAAATTAGGTGCGCCATTTTAATGGGAACATGAATAAAATTAATAACTAGACTGTACTTCTTCAAATCAAATACTGTTTTAAAATTTTGTTGCTGCAGTCAACCAATTGATCTTTTTAACATGTTGATCATTCCAGTGGAAGCTACAAATGCTAGTTAAAATATAAATACTAAAAAAACTTTCAAACTACAAATCAGAATTGGGGTTGTGTTAAATTGATACTGAGTTTGTTTGAGCCTTTCTTCTCAGAATAGTCAGATAGGAAATGCAGACTTCATCTAGTTTTTTAAAATTATGATTGAGGTGTAAAAGCGTTTGTAGAAACCTATTTACAGAAATAAAATAATTTGTTATTATCATTTAATAATAACAGCAGCACATTAATTCCTATGGTAATTAAAGTTTATGCATGTGGTGGTTTTCATTTTCCTTGTGTTTAAATAGAACCTATTTAACTTGGTTAAAACCACTAAAATGAGGAAAACACTAAAAACTTCCTTTGAATGCCGACAAGTAACAAATATCCTGAATTATATCACATGAACAGGAAAAAACCAGATGACCTAATACTTGCGATACAATGATGAACAGCATGGGTCTCTTTTAAACTGGCATAATACATATGACCTTATAGAAAAAGCTCAGGTTAATTTTGTCAAACTGTTAAGAATTCTTGCGTGTCAGTCTTCTTCAGGAATTACATGTGAATTTGATGATGATGCAAAGTTTTTGTGGAAGCTTATTTACAGAAATAAAATCTATTTCTGTAAATAGGTTTGCACAAAAACTTTTACATGTCAATAATATTTTAAAAACTAGATGAGATGGTTCACTCTGAGTCTCATTTAAATTCCAGACATAATCTTGGTCAGATCATGTGAAGACCATGTAGATTGGTGTTTGAAATGGTCTTTTGAGGAAAGAACCACATAGGTTGAGTGGACCTGTCCAGTCAGTGCACTCCTTTTGTCAGTATATTTACCTCATAATCTTCTTTCTTGCAAACATCTTTTAAAAACTGCAAAGGCTTCCAGAGTGGCCAGCAGGGCACATAAATATCAGCCGGAGTCTTTGCTTTAAGCTTTGACCGTTCAACTCTCCGATGATTGTGGTTGAAAGTACTCCTGATGTTAACCCAACGATCTCTGACGGAGCGAGCTGAAATGAACAAAAGATTAGCATTATTACCATGCTTGTTTTTAGTACATAATTATGTTCTTCCCCTATATTAAGTTTTAGTCAACAGTCAGTATCAGTGAGGATTGGGAGCAGTAGTACCCCAACAGTATTGACCCGACTTATGACTTGTAGGTTGTGAGTTCGAACCCAGGCCCGTGGCTGGGCCCGAACTACTAGTAATGGCCTATTACTACTACAAGCTGATTATGTTAATTCCTTAGTCTAAGTTACAAGTATATGCTCCTGAGATACAAGTAGCTTTTTACTTAGTTCTGGAGCCAGCCTGTCTTTCTCTTTGTACAATAAACTTTGGCTATCTCGATACCCTGGGGTCATGGACCTTTGAAAGGCATATGAGCGGCCAAATCCAACTCATAGAGGCCCCTTTAGACAATTTTAAGTGATGAGGCACCAACCGACTATTATCCCTGTTTGCACTATGCAAGGTCATCCCCCGGTTAGTTCAGGTTCTTGTTTAATAAACGTTACAATCTGACAATTTTGTAAATAAGTGACATATTTGTAAAGTTGACAAATATTAAAACAAATTCTAAATATTTTAAAAGTCTAAGATTTTTTAAATCTTCCCCCGATGCAAGAATTTTCAACAAAAACATACATTTTATGTCATTTGTAACTTACAATTACAAATTTGTAGATACAATATAGTCATCGAAATCTACAGGCGCTTTCTGGACATGTTAATGTATATTAATCAGCATTTATAACGGTATTATTTGTAATGTTTTTACTCGTAAAGTTTCGTACATAATTGTAAGGTTCATTAAATAGGGACCGGGACTATTGCAGAACATGGAAACAAAACATATTGGGCTATGGATGGGTGGGTTACCTAGAACTATGGAAGGACTATGTCCCCTACCTGAATAAGTACAATAAACTTATAATAACTAACTTATAATTTATTTATTAATAATACTAAACTGAAAATATGTATTGACACTTGACACCAACCAATTTAGTCATCGAGTACCACCGAACAGGAAGGAAAACTAATAAACTTAATGTTACAAAAAGGGAGTTGACACGATGTTGTTGTCGATGTTTATGTAAGAACCTTCATGTTTAATCAACGTTTTGTACACTAAAGAAATTGTACAAGCAGACAAAACAAAATTCGAGGATGTATACAAGGGTCAAATAATAATTACGCAGGGTCAAAATATTAATTAACTACTTACCAGTAAACCCTCGGCCCAGTCTCGCCGCAAATTCAGCGTAAGCCTTGTACTTTTGTTGAATTTGGTGATTCGTATTTCCGGCAGGCCGCCATATGTAATCTCTCTGGCGAACGTATGCAACTAAATCTAATTCTAGCTTTCGAGTCCAGTAACATGGTTTACGAGGCATTGAAAATACTTGTTAGTAGTACACAGAATTTTATAATTTATAATAAATTAATAAAATACGCAATATTGAATTAATTATTTTAGCACTTCGCAATTGACGATTGATTGACGCGGACTCGCGGACACGCGAGCGAAGTGACAATAACAAGTGACTGACCAGTGTTGCCAACCACTAACCAGTAGGGAAGATATCAAGGTACGTATTTACGCAACCAGGTTTTTATACCAGGTATTTGCTTCCAAGTACGCACACCAGAAGGCCAATTCTCGTAATTTAAAACGTTCAAAATCTAGTCTCAGTGTCATCTCGGCGACAAACAAATGTCAAAAAATTGACAAAATGTAGGGAAATTAGAAGTATTTTTTGACAGATTGTGACTGATGATGAGATTTAGAACGTTTTAAATTACGGGAATACGGGCCCAGACTGTGAACGTTCTTAAAATTACGAGAATTGCCCCTCTGGTACCGAACCGAAATACTTGCAAGACTTCAAAGTGTTTTATACGGCTACTCGATCAACTACGTAGGTACTCAACTGCGTTAGTTTTCGCAAATGCGATCATGCTCCTTATCAGTGAGACTCTACGGAACAATTTCGTATGCAAGTATTTTTTTACTTTATTGGTTTGTAAGTATTTATTATTTATAAACGCGATTGTGCTCCTTATTTATAGGAGGTCACGGATCAATTTCCTATGCAAGTATTTTTTCTTCTAACAGGGCTTGGAGTGGATTTGATTTTGCTCCTTATCAGTAAGAATTTACGGATCAATTTCGTATGCAAGTATTTTTTACTTCCAACAGGGCTTTTGAATACGCGATTGTACTTCTTTATTTGTATGACTTCATGGATCAATTTTCGATGCAGATAGAAAATACTTGAAAGTATTTCGAGCCCTGGTTTTAGGCCCTGGTTTTTTAAGTTGGACGTACTTGGAAGCCCTAGTACTCGATTTTGCAAGTACGACCCATGTCTACCAAGTGACTGTCCGTATGTATAATGTACTCTGTGCAAGTGACAACTTGACCACGACCAGTCAATGACATAACAGCTTACAGCGGCGGACGAGCCGTCAGAGAGACGGGCGCGTCGTGAGCAGGGACATACAAATGAGGCTAGTAAAAAAGATATCGATAAGTATATCGATACAACTACATTTTTGGCGATTTATTTCGACACGGGTATTTCGATGTAAATTAATATTAAGTATCAAAAATATAGTAGGTAGGTATGTGTTTCGTAAGTCTGTTTATTTGTACAAAGTCTTTCATTGTAATAATTGTCCTAGGCTGTAGTTTAATGTTCTTGTAACTGTCTTAAAGTCACATACATGTATTTTACTAATGTTTTACTAATTTATGATTTTAAATTATTGGTGCTTGATTAACAGAAATAATATTTCTTAAATCTGATTTTTGATTTGCTAGACTAAAATTACAGCTGCGATCGAGCTTTTTTTGTCAACATGACATTATACAGTTTATATTATCTGTCATTTTGGTCTAGCCAATCAAAAATCAGAGCATAGTATGATTTTCATATAAATAGAAACCAAACACAATAGAATTTTAGTAATTCGTACTTTATGAAATTCTATTTAGAAAATTTCACCGATATATCGATGATCGATTTCACTGTAATTTTGAAATATCGATGTGATATTTATCGATACTTTTTGGCACTTCTTGCATCTCTAAATTGACGAATGAACGACACGACGGAAGCGAAACTGACAGAATCGTTCATTGATCTGGGGGCTTACCACCAGTCTATCAGGGCAGAAGTTGAACTGCACTGCTTTTTTGCACTTAGTCATAGAACAAAAAAGCAGTGCAGTTCAACTTCTACCCTGCTATAAGAGCTGACCCCCAAGAACTTCGGGAAGACTGGAATGACCTTAGAGACCATAGAGCAACCACGATGAAAGAAAGATACAAAATTGCCTATGGATTGAACTAATGCTGATATTCCGCCAGAGATGTGCTTCAAATTGACGTTATTTCAAGTTAAACAAATAATAATATCAACTTTATTTTAATGGCAATTAAGTTGATTTCAGAGTGACTAGGCACTATTGAAAAAGTTATAAAAATGTTTGAAGTTGTAGCGTAAACTGAACTTTATTGTGTAGAAGTTAAAGTTATTTTTCCATAAACTCATATCTGCTGACATGTTTGGCGAATATGTCGCGATATTAGATTACAGTGCTTGAAGCGGCTTCAATGATCTTTTGGCGCTCTTTTTAACCTTTTGTAAAACAAATATATCTTAATTTTGGAAATGTAGGTACCTATTAAGAAAAAAACAAGATAATGGCATTAGTTCCGATTATTCTCGCGCGCTAAATGATCCTGGTACAGTACAGTCTATTACAAGTACTATATTAGTATATGTAAACAAAATGTTTTTGTGGTATTCGGTGAAAGGAATAAAGATTTAGCTAACGCTCTATTAGTTTATTTTTATGAATGTTCTGAGTGTTCTTTTTTTAAGTGTTGCCACATCGCTATTAATTTTGGCTAACATAAACAGAAAAAAGTTTCCAAGCTAGTAAAACCTTAGTAAAATCATTAAAACATTATTATTTTGGATATTATACTCACAATGACTAATATAATAACAATTACTAATATTTTTAACGAGACATCTTTGGAGTAATGTTATGTCATTATAGTGCCATCTATCGAGAAATTGATACACTACTGATATTTGTAGTACAGCTCTGAATCAAATAGTTCAGCTTGAAGTGTACAGGTAGCACTTTAACGAATATAAAACACCGCTACAAATTGCACTAACATTTTGGTAAAACAAAATCAAAAGCTGCACTTTCTACGCAGTTAACTTGAAATACTGAAATTTTTCTGTAAGTAAATTAAATAGTTACCAAGGACTTTACAGAATAAGAGGCAATGATAAGGATTATGAGCTCAAAAAATAAAAGCTTTTTGATGACAAAAAAACACTAGATAACGTTAAAAATTACTTGCGCAACGATTATTTACAGCGATTTTTTTATCTATCCCACACTTTTACACGTTCATCACATCACTTAAGTACTATACTCTGTCCACTAGGTTAACCGTTTTTTGACAGATCGAACTGGTGAGACATTTTTTTTTTTTGCCCAAACTGATACCTACCCGTAAGGTATTTAAGATAATTCAATAAGATTAGGCAGTTTATTTATTTAATTGATTACGGGTTATAAAGTTAACTTTTACGTAATCTGGAATAGTTAAGTTCTAAGGCAGCTTTCAATAATCGGTTAATCTAGTGGACAGAGTATACTTGCTATGTAAATAGCAGTACAGTAATACAGGAAGTTATAAATAACATCATCAACATAACACTAAATGGATTAACTAGGTACGTATTTTTGAAAAATAATTATATTTACGTAATTTGAGTACCTACGTAAATGAAAAACAAACCTCGCCAAACGCATAACCTCCTCCTTTTTTTTAAGTCGGTTAAAGCTGGAAATTATAGGCTGTTCGGTAACGACGGTACATTTAGAAAGAAAGAAAGAAATAATAACGTTAATTCGGACACAGTTCGTGAAACACATAATACAAATTTAAACTTAGGTAGGTACTTATTTAATGAAAAAATGAGTGACGAATGTTCAAAATTCATTTTTTTCAATTCTTTATATTTTTAAATTCGTCAACGGATCCTTTAATGAAAAACGAATAAGTAATATTTACTTACAAAATTAAAAACAGGGATGCAAGTTAATTTTTTTCTTTACTGACGAGGAAGGTCTTTATATTTTTAAACAATCACCGTACCTTCTTCAGATTGTGAAATCTAGCGATATACTAACTCTGCTTAACCCCTGTCAGGATGCAAACACGTGATGTTTTTGCATTGCCATAAAATTCAGCATGATAACGCGTGTTGCCAGCATTAAAATTTGCATAGTTGTAAAGTGGCAGCGCCATGACATTAGAGCTTATCGAACGCGGCCGGATGGTTTATAACTTCCGTTTCCGTGCAAAATGGCGGCTTCACGTCTCTTTGGTATGGACACTGGATTTTTGGCGCATTAACTCTTTTTTGGAAAAACATTTTAAGCAGCCTACTCTTTTTCCAAAAAAGAGTTCACAAATAATGTTGTCGTCTTGTTGTATGATGTTGGCGTCGATGTGTTCAGCTTACATAAGTAAGTCATAGAACCAAAAAGCAATGCAAGCCTAGACTCCAAACTTTTTTTTTTAAATTTTGAACTTTCAATGTTATACTTAACGCTTTATTAAGTTAAAATTAAAATGCAATGCAAATGCTTCGGTTAAAGAGATAAAGAGGCATGCACATCGGGTGATTTACGTCAAGGTATTTAGTGTGTCTGAAAATTAACAAAAAATTAAAAATTAATGTGTCGAAGTTTATGTACCTACAGACGCTAGCAAGTCAAGGTACCCGAAACTGTCAAATTTTCCCAATCCACCTTGAACCTATTAAGGTTCAAGGTTGATTGGGAAAATTTGCAAAGCATTAGCTTTGGCGATAAAGTTGAAAGTCTATTAAAGAAATTTGACAGATTGTAGTAGCTTGACGTGCTAGCGCTGCACATCAAGCTACTTACCTGAAACTATCAAATTTTCCCAATCAACTTTGAACCTAATGCTTTAGCGATGAGAAATTTGACAGATTGTAGTAGCTTGATGTGCTGGCGTCTTTATAATGTTGGGAACAAGGTGTATACCAGTGTATACCTAACAATAATTAGTTCAACTTATTGCCGCGGGACTTCTTTCGCGAGACGTTCTGTACCACGTAGGTATCCGATTTAGGGGGGAATTCCACCGAACTTTTATACCTAGAATAAGTATTTATTCTAGGTATAAAAGTTCGGTATTTATTCTCACGATAATACTATCGTGAGAATAAATATTGAATTTTTGACAGTTTTGCGATACTAGAACTGTAAGATGTCAATGTTATTCCATGCATAAAAGGTATCTGAGCGTATGCTTACTATAAGTATCATACATAAAGTTAGCATAAGCATAATCAGCCTGAGCGGGATGCGGATGGGAAATCAACAAATGAACCTTTCATTTGATGATTTCCAATGCGCAAAAAAAAAAAAAGCATAATCAGCCAGCAGCCTATAATGTTCCCCCTGCTCAGACACAGGCCTGCTCTCTTCGAGAGGGAATGGGAAAAAGACAGGCTGGCTCCAGAACTAAGTAAAAAGATACTTGTACCTATCTCAGGAGCATATACTTGTAACTTAAACTAAATAAGGAATTCACTGATACTTAACATACCTACCTAATCAGCTTATAATGTTCTTTCTGCTGGGACACAGGCCTCTTCTCAGTGAGAGGGAGTGGGCTATAATCTACCACGCGGGCCCAGTGTGTTGGTAGATGGCACATGTCTTCGATTTTTTGCAAACAACATGTCAATTTAATCACGATGTTTTCTTTCACCGTTTTATTTTTTTATTATTATAATTCATAAAAGTGATGTACAATCACAAATGCATTAAAACCTTTACGACACAATATTTCTGGTTGACATCTAGGTACTAGATGTGAATCTAGCATGCATAATTTAAGTAAACCAAATAAGTTTTGAGAGCAGTCAAGTGGTGATGAAATTATTTACGACCTATAACTTGTAAGTCCTGGCCGTTTCCACTGGGCCAGCACTGCTCTCATAATTTAAAACACATTATTAAGTTCAGTATTATTCGAATGTAATGTAAAGGAGGAGAACATTCAATTCTTTTGTAAAGGAAATTGAATAATCGTTTGTATGCGGCGCCTTGTTGTATTAACTGCGCGTAGAGGGGAGAAATACAGAATTGTTGCTATTATACTTTTGTCAGGCGCTTAGCTTCTGTCTCCATTATGTTTGATTAAAATTGTACTTTATAATACAAAAAATTGTGAGAAGAATTGTAAAACTGAAGTAGCAGTGGGCAAGGCACATTGCTTGCAGAACAGATGGCCGATGGGGCCAAAAGGTTCTGGAGTGGCGACCGCGTACCGGAAGACGTAGCGTTGGAAGACCTCCCAAAAGGTGGTGTGACGGGGACACCGATTACGGGAACATCGGGAATACAGGTAGGAATGACTTTCATTTTGACAGTTCAACAACATTCATTGCGTTGTTTACGTTGTTGAGCAGATATTTTCGAACATATTATGAAACAATGGATTAGCAATATTCTTCAAAATGATTCAGATTGTAATGAATAGTGTGTTTTGCAATGGGTGCGGGTGCGGGTATACGCTGGATGTGAAAAATGATTATAATATTTATTGTGTTCGTATTTCGTGTGAGTTATACTTTGAAAATACCTTCACCCGCAATCAGGAGGCTGCTCTACTAGCTGACTAGTTGACATAAAACAAGAACGTGTTTGCGACATCTAGGGCAATATGTGGTCATGATGGTACGAAAAAAAACAATTACAGGCACTTTTGAATTGACAAGGGGTCGGTCAGTCAGGACGATGTAGCTAGTTGCCCATTGCAAGGCGTAGTGTACAGTCACGGGCATTTAATTACTATGGTTACCCTAAGCAAAGGGGCTTGTTGTGGCTGAGTAATAGCAACCGCACAGGTCGATCGATCAGGTTAAGCTACGCTTGCCGCGGTTGGTCAGTGAATGGGTGACCATCTTTACATACCAAGACCCCTCCGTGCCTCGGAAAGCACGTTAAGCACGGTATTTATCTTTGTCCTGCTCTTAATGAAATAGTAAGAAAAAGATGCACTGTACTTAAATTTAGTTTCGTTTGTGAACAAGGGAATCGGCGCCAATGTCAGGGGGATGTTATTGATGAACGTTTGTGTAATTGTCACAGATATGATATTATCAAAAATCAAGATGGGGGCATTAGTTCTGATTTTTCTTGTACCGTTGTAGGTACCTACATAGAATTATCACAGTCATTTTAGCTCTGACAACAGCAATCCAACAACAACCTTATTACAAGACGTATAAAGATCACTGTGATTCTGTATAGAACTGCCTACAGAAATTCATTCGAATAGCTCCATCTACTTTGACTCTTGCAACTGTAGTTCGAAAGTTAGTTATGAGAGGGCGCTAGTAGTGTCAAATTCAGACATTTTTCAGCAACAAAACTTCCATTTAAATATATATTTAAACCTTACTGGTGGCAGGTGGTTTGGTCACTCAAACCACCTGCACCGGTTAAGTTCCAAGACCAAGGTTCCAGGACTCCAAGGCCTGTGCCTTGGAGCAGAGAGAGAGCAGAGAGGAGAGAGGCAGAACTGTCAAAAATTTAAAATTATTCCTCCGTTAAAGTTATCTGGCGTTAGAAAAATGGGCTGATTTTTCTAGGACAAGTAAGTACCTAAGTAGGTATTGTTTATGTAAGTAAAACTAATTTGCATGTCCTAAACAGGAGAAATTTGGGCTGTGCATAAACCACAAATTTTTATAAGTAGTAACACCTATTTTTAGCCTATAATGCTCCCAATACTGCTGGGAGACAGGTGTGTTTATGACGGTTTAATACCATCATAATTCCAGTGTAAGAGAGAGACGGAGCTATACATGACTGATAGCACCATCCCTTTTCGCACTGGAATCATGATAGCATATTACTTGGTAATACGGCCCCAGGACTCCTCTCTTCGAGAGGGAGTGAGCCGTAATCCAACATGCGGGCCCAGTGCGGGTTGGTAGATGTCACATTTCTTCGAATTTTTTGGTTCTAGGATATGCCGGTTTCCTCACGATGTAAAATTTCCTAAATTAATTATTCTTATTCAAACTGTTAGAAATACATATTATTTTATGAAAATCGTCAGATCATAGTCTGCCCATGTGCCACATCCAAAGCCGTTTCTATACCTACCTGTTACGGCCCAAAAGATAAAAGCCTGTGACAGACGGACGAACGGGCGGAGCCTTGGAAATAAAGTCCCGTTGGCACCCTATAATGATCATAATAATTCATAATAACAGGAAAAAAAAGTAACAACAACATTACTCCATCACCACTGCTCTCAAAACGGCGACGGAAACATCGTGAGGAAACCGGCATGTCCTAGAACCAAAAATTCGAAGACATGTGACATCTGTCAAACCGCACTGGACCCGCGTGTTGGATTACTGCCCACTCCCTCTCACAGAGAGGAGGCCTGTGTCCCAGCAGTGGGAACATTAAAGACTGTTTATGTTATGTATATATGTGTACCTATGAGAAAAACAAGTGAGTCTCGGCTTCTTTTAATATTTTTACACTCTTTATAAAAAAAGGTAGGTGAAATCCGTTCCCAAAACTGTTATCGGTGGCGTTCAAAATATATTAATGTCGGTATTCGCATCTAGTCGTCATCATCGCATTACCACTGCTATCGCGCGCTCAGCACACTTTATGTCTTCCGTTTCCTGTGCTGCGCCCCACACATTCACATACATAGCTTAAATACCTTTTTAAAATCATTTTTGGCCTAAATCAACTGTTATCCGTGGCTATGTGACCCGAGTGGGTCATAATGTGCCATGAACTAAGCAGGGTAATCTACATATATCTATACTGATAATAAAGCTGAAAAGTTAGATTTTTCGTCGGATTTGAAAAATTGCTATTGCATTTGATAGCTTAATTCTTGAGCAAGGATATAGGTACTCAACGACGACTGATGACACGGTTGGCGTAGTGGCTGAGCGATCGACTGCTGCGCTGCGTGTCACGGGTTCGATTCCCGCACGGAATGTATTGCCTACAGGTAGTTGTTCCGGGTCTGGCTGTTTGTGTATGTGAGTTGAAATGTTTGTAAACGCACCCACGATACAGGAGTAATATCTAGTGTGGGGCAAAGATTGAAAAAAAAAATTACTCACGCTGGGACTCAATAGCGCGAGTAGACGATGCGATGCGACGAGGCGGTTGGGGGAACAATAAATTACATGCGGACGAAGTCGCGGACAGAAGCTAGTTTTGTGATATTTTGGAACGAAGTTCTTTGATGCGACCCATGGGACTTTCTGACAGAGAGAGAGAGAGAGAGAAATTGTTTTTGATAGTTTTCGAGGGTGCTAAACTCGATATTGAGGTCAAAATGAAAATCCAAGATCAACAACTGTTTTTCTCTACAACTGTTTGAGATCTTCAAAAAACTTATACTAGATAGCTCTGTATTAAAAACGCGATTTAACATCACACTTTCTTTGGCTCTCTGTCTCTTTCTATTATATACCTACGAGTGTGCGTGCGAGTATCGCGTAAGGAACTTTGTTCCAGGCGGGGTCCCCCGACCGCACACGTTTTTTACCCGATTGCGTCTTAATCCACAGGGTAATTTATTTAACATGTTTAGTATGTATATGTATGTACATATTGTCGCTTAAACAACTACATATATGGATTTTATCAAATGAGGTATCATTGTTTCGTCATAACTAGTGACTTGGGTTAGGTTTATTGATTTTCGAAACATCCAACATGGCGGATTTTACCGTCTGAAAATATTTGTCTTGTGTTTTTTCCTGTGAATAAACAAATGGTGTTAAAAAGAGGGTATGTACTTATGACCGCACGATAAAAGTGGAAAATTACGACTGGAGCCGAGTATACGCGATTCAGCGCCGAGTATACGCGAGTTAGCGTCACCGACCGACTGGAATCGAGAATACCCGATCCAGCGTCACCAACCCCAGCGTGACGGTTCAGGGTGCCTACTCCGAAGTGCAAAGTGCGAATGTTCGGATCGGACCGAAAAATGGCCGAACCGAATATTATTGAAAAATGCGAAAAAAGTTCGGATCGGCTCAGTTGGATCGGGACCACAGTCAATATTCGAAAGAGCGTAGGAGTGTAGGATCGGAACCGACCGAACCAAATAGTAACTTCGTAGCAGTAAACGGCCGAACATTCGGCCGATACTACTTCGGAGTAGACCCCCAGTTTTGTTCACTGTTCAGAAAGAACGCAAAGTGCGCCTACAGTCCGGCCGCCGAGATTAATGCGTTTGTGACACCTGTCAGTGGGACCATTCTAGTAGCTAACAAAGATCAAATTCGAGAGAATAAATATCTCTCTTTTGACGGCACGGTTGGCGTAGTGGTTAAGCGATTGACTGCTGCGCTGCGTGTCGCGGGTTCGATTCCCGCACGGAACAAATATTTGTATGACCTACATGTATTTGTTCCGAGTCTGGGTGTTTTTCTATCTTTAATATGTATGTATTTACAAAAATAAAATGTATATAAGTAGTTTATCAGCCATCTTGTTACCATAACACAAGCATTAGGTTGCTTAGCTTGGGACTAGATGGCGCTGTGTGAAATGTCCAGGGATATTATTATTATTATATCAAAACACGTATTCGTGGTACGAAACTGACAGGTGTCAAGAGCGCAGTCTCTCGAGGGCCGGGCTGTAAAGATATCAGTCATCAGTTCACTTCAAAAATCGTATAATATTTCTATTGGAAAAATCTATCAATACTTTAGGTACCAGACAACATGGACCACGATCCCACGAAACAAAGCTCCGAAATAAGAACTCAGAATATTCACAGTCACGTTTCGCTGCGTCTTTCCATTCTTTACAAGGTCAGAACGCCAGGGTGTGAAACTAATCGCGTATGGATTGGAAATCACTTTTTTACTAAGGTCTTCCATACAAGAGTAGTAGGTACGCAAATACTCGCGTATACTTCGTAGTGACCTAACTAACTACCTTATTCCATAATATACAGTGCCTACGCATCCTACTAATAATTCGTAATAATTTACAGGCAAGTACTGAAGTTCTTTAAACCTACTAAAGATTTTTTTTTATACAGTGTGATTCTTTATAATGTGCACATATCGAAATGAGGTAATCTATGCTCAACTTTATCGACGGCAAAAATAATAAAAAAAATCTACATATTAAAAATTAATGGAATTAAAAAAAAAATGTTCGCTGTGACCCCAGTGTAAACAAAACGGTGTAACTTTTAAACTAAATGATCTATCACGATGAAACAAACTCCATAATGATTGGAAGTAATTGGCGTCCTCATAAAATGAAAATTGTGGAAAAAAACTGCCCTAAATTGAAAATAAGCATGTTTTTTTTAGCAACCCGATTTGACGCCACTTGACTAGGTACTTCTTATGGGGGACCATGAAGCAACGCGTCTACAGTGGCGCTGATTCCCTTGTTCACAAACTAAACTAAATTTAAGTTCAGTGCATCTTTTTCTTTTTTATTTCATTAAGAAAAGGACAGAAGATATATTATTAGTTTAGTTCTGTCAAATTAGTCAGCGCCTGACGTAAATTGACGTATTTTTAGCCGGCATGTTTTTAATCACGTTTAGACTGTCAATGGAGTATCTTAATTTGACAGGATTAAACAAATATTTTATCTTCTGTCCTTTTCTTAATGAAATAGAAAGAAAAAGATGCACTGAACTTAAATTTAGTTTAGTTTGTGAGCAAGGGAATCGGCGCCAGTGTCCCCATCAACAGTGAGGCCGATTTTCGGAGTGCCATCTTTTAACACTTGATAGAAAATGTTATGTTTGAGTTATAAACATGCAATTTTTACTATTGGGTAGCTAATACAATGAAGATTAATTTAAAGTACTAAAAAAGGTAGGTAATGGGGAGTCTTATTGAGAAATTTTACGATTATTGTAAAAATTGGAACCCACCGGGGGTCACAGTTTTAACCTAGCCAAACCATTTTTTTTTTGTCAGGCGTAAGTGATGTAGTATAGTTTGGAACCAGGACGCGCGCGTACACGTTCCAAACTATACAAGAGCAGTACGCAAAATTCATGTATACATTGTAATCGCAGATTTAAAAATAGCAATACAAAGTATACGCGAGCAGGTTCCTATGACTGCGTTCTGGCCTTGTATAGAATGGCAAGACGCCGTTTCGCCGTCCCGAACGTTTCTCGAACCGATTAATTGTAGCGAAATCAAGCGTATTCCATGTCGAATGTGTGAACTAGCTTCACTCAGGGCCTCTCACTAATTTCGAATAGCGATGCCCAAATGAGTTTATGTAACTTGTTGGCGACGATTACGTGTTGAGATAGCAATAGAGATTGGTTATGTCATGTTGTGATGGCGTTAGCGATTGTTAAAGTTCCTAATGTAACTAGCTTTTCGGTAGGAGTCAAGCTCGTCCCGCCATCTTGGCTTTGGCCCGTCATGATGTTGTCGTGCGTTTAATCCGAGATTTGGCCTGCTGCAACTCAAGGAAAAAGACGCCGGTAAGCAGAACGCTGCGGGGTCATTGTGTAACACACTATCAGTGGCAATATCTTCCATTTTGACATCATCATCATTTCTGCCGAAAGACGGCCACTGCTGGACATAGGCCTCCCCCAAGCACCTCCACTTCGACCGGTTCTGTGCTTCTCGCATCCAACCCCCTCGCCCTCACAAGGTCGTCGATCCACCTTGTGGGAGACTTTCCAACGCTACGTCTTCCGGTACGCGGTCGCCACTTCAAAACCTTTCGGCCCCATCGGCTATCTGTTCTGCTACGCAATATCTTCTCGTCCCACATACCATAGTGTCTCAAGACGAAAGACTTTGACCAGTGCGTGTTATCAGTGATTATCATAATCAGTGGCACTGGAAAGTGGTCGCTCACAGTGGGCCTTATTAGAAGGCTTAAAGTCACCCAAAGGTCAATGGGGAGGGCTATGCTTGGAGTTTCCCTGCGTGATCGAAATGAAATTAAGCAGGAGAACCAAGGTAACGGACATAGCCCGAAGAATTGCGAAACTTAACTGGCAGTGGGCAGGGCATTTTGACAGTTCAACAATATTCATTGCATTATTTACGTGGTTGAGCTGAGACATTTTTCGAACCTATGAAGCAATAGATTAGCAATATCCTTCAAAATGATTCAGGTTGTGATGAAAGTGTGTTACGCAATTAGCTGGTCGTAGGAAAAGTCCCGTTTGTTGATGGTCTGAGAATGAACTGATATTTCTAGTGTCCACGAATTGTTCACAGACAACAAGTCTATAAAATTTTATAGAGCCTCTATATACTCGTACAGTCACGAGCACCAATATGTCAACACTTTGCAACTTTCAATTGCGATTTTTTCGTGAAATAACGAATGCAACGTATGCAAATACGGCACATTACGTACATAAACCTATGAGTTTGCAAATGCTATGTTTGTAACAACATACAATTTCATTAAAAAATAAAGGAGTAAATCGCTTTTTAATAAAGCCGAATGTATACATACTTTTGCTCGTGACTGTATATATAGAAGAAAGAAGTATTATGAGTTTTGTATGTACTTTTGTCTACAAAAAAGTCTGAGAAAGTTCCTTTTCAGAAAAAAAAATCTGCTCCTAAATCATATAAAATAGCAGTTGTAATTGCTCGACAAAAATGTTTAAAACCAATATTGATATTCTTTAACCTAACATGATATCGACAGGTTTGAGCCCAATTTCACCGAATTCTGTTAAGTACACATTCCTTAGGGCCAAGTTCACCAAGCTCCGGTGTTGTCATTTTGCTTGTTTTACATAGTGAGATAGAACTTGAAAATGCTTGACGGGACATTTTATACCTAGCCTTGACCCTATTGGAGATGTTCTTCAGAAAGTTCAGGTGCATAGTACCCGGTGTTCGTGTATGATTAGAGGGGCAATTCTCGTAATTTTAAGGACGTCCACAGTCTGATCTCTGATCTGTCAAAAACACCTCCAACTTCTCACCTTTTTGACAAGTCTTTGACATTTGTTTGTCGCCGAGATGAGACTGCGACTAGATTTTGAACGTTTTAAATTACGTAAACGAAGCAAAAGGAGTAAGGATCGTAGCAGGTGTTCTGTAGTTTCTCTCTACCCACTTGGGAAAATGGCATGAGTTTATGTATGTATATACACTACACATATACTCGTATATATAGGTGTATTAATACCTTGTGTACAAGTGCGACTGCTGAACGTGGGGGCAAAGTGTTATTCGGTTTTCCATTAGGAATTTCTTAGTAACAGTCCGGGGTTTGGTTGTTGGCGTTGTGATACCCCCGTGCCTCGGAAAGCACGTTAAGCCGTTGGTCCTGCGCCTGATCTCTCCCCGGTCGTGTCGGACTGCCGTCCCATCGGACTATGAGAGTAAAGGAACAGCTCCTGCTCCTGTTTTTACGCACACACTTGTGCACTATAATGTTTCCTGCATACCTGGCTAGTCTCCGTTGAGATTACCATGACCGAAATCAGTCGGGAGGCTATTATTAATACCTAGAAGACTAGCTCTCGTGGCTAAGTGTAATATCTGCCGCGCTTGTCGATCGATCGGTTTAAGCTTCGCTTGCCGTGGTCGTTCGTGGATGCAGAGACGAGGAAAATCTACAAGAGAAAACTTTACAAGAGAACATCTTATTAGTAACACACATCTTATTAGTAATACAAACCATCTCTGGTTTAGTGGTACAAAACAAACATTAACCTGTATTAAAACTATTATGTTTAAATTAAAAAAAAGTTAAACAAAACTATAACAAATCTTGCATCGAATTATTGCAAAATTGCAAATGTTACCCTTGCATTTTACTTAGGAGGGGCTCGTGTCTAAGTAATAACAGCCGCACGGATCGATCGATAGGGTTAAGCTACGCTTGCCGCGGTCCGTGGATGGGTGGCCATCTTTTCATACCAAGACCCCTCCGTGCCTCGAAAAGCACGTTAAGCTGTTGGTCCCGGCTGTCATTCGTAGATCTTTGACAGTCGTTACGGGTCATCAGGAGCCCGAAAGTCTGGCAACCAGTCTTACCAACATTCATCGTGTTACCCAGTAACTGGATTTAGGAGGTCAGATAGCAGACAGTCGCTATTCAGCTGCATTCGGTTAGACTGGAAGCAGCCCCAAAAATAATAAAAGGCTAGGCAGACGATGAGAAGAATATGGCAAACTGTCTCTTAATTACAAAGGCGTTCACTCGTTCAGTATCCAAGAACGAGTCACGTAATAGAACCCCTTAACTTGAATCGACGCCAACGTACAAGATTCCTGAAGTTTGTTCATTAAACGGGCCATGCTGACCTGTAGTGAAATGTGAAAAGTTTAATTGTAGCAAGTGTTCCTGACTGTGTTATTATGTATATTAAGACGGCGGCCTATACTCGTATTGTTATTATTTTTTGCTAAAGAAAGGAAAAAAGAGCATTCATTGGGACTCGCACAGGAAGATCACACACTAAACTAAATACACTCATAGGAACGTAATGTGATCAAGACAAAACTGACAGAATGGCTACCCAAGTATTGTTTTTATACTATTAAGAGCTGATTTAACCCGTCAGATATCTTTTATTCTTGGAATAAAATTGACATCTGACAGTTTCTAGTATGAAAAAACTGTCAAACTCAAAATTAATTCTCAGTATAAGACTTATTGTAGGTATAAAAGTTTGGTGGAAATCGCCCTCAGGAATTTATGGAACATAAAAATTGAAAATTAGTATAATTATTAAAATATTTACAATATAAAGGAATAAATTAAATAGTGTATAACTGCATGGTAATAGTGTAAAATAATAATAGTAGGTAATACAATAAGAATGTATGTAACCCTACAGGGCCCGTATTCCCGTAATTTAAAACGTTCAAAATCTAGTCGCTGTCTCATCTCAGCGACAAACAAATGTCAAAAACTTGTCAAAATGTAGGGAAATTAGACGTATTTTTGACAGATTGAGACTGAGATCAGACTGTGAACGTTCTTAAAATTACGAGAATTACCCTGAGAAATACTCGTACATTGTTTTGGTAAAGGTCTCGACCTTTACCAAAACAATGTACGAGTATTTCTATCAAATAAACGTTTGATTTGATTTGAACATAAAAAAACAAAAATAGTTTCTTTTGTTCAAAAAAAAAGAAACTAAAAAGAGAATGACCTGTAGGATAATTGCGTAACATGCTATCAATAGCAATGGCTTTCATTTTGACAGTTCAACAACATTCATTGCATTATTTACGTTGTTAAGCAGACAAATTTTTCGAACACTATGCAGCAATGGATAATAGCTAACACGATTTTTTAACACGAATTTGAATAGCTAACACGATTTTTTTCAGAGGGGCAATTCTCGTAATTTTAAGAACGTTTACAGTCTGAAGGCCAATTCTTGTAATTTAAAACGTTCAAAATCTAGTCGCAGTCTCATCTCAGCGACAAACAGATGTCCAAAACTTGTGAGATGAGACTGCGACTAGATTTTGAACGTTTTAGATTACGAGAATTGGCCTTCAGACTGTGAACGTTCTTAAAATTACGAGAATTGCCCCTCTGAAAAAAATCGTGTTAGCTATTCAAATTCAAAAACTTCAAGCCCTACTTGTTTCTTTTCGTTAACCACAGACACGTCAGCGCTGCGACACTTAATTTTAAATGTCGCAGCATCATGCTGACATACCTTTTGGCTTCGTAGGTATACTTATAGGGTTTCCCATATACATTTGGCCAAGTGCTGATAAGTGGTTTCTCAATCAGCTTCAATAATGTGAAAAATAACTTTAGTTTCGGAAGTCGGTGGCAAAATACTAAAATAAAAAACCAAAAACACTGACACGCCTAAAATTAAAGCTTTTTTTCACGCAACAAGTTACACGCTGCGCGATGGATGGAATGCGTGAATGATAATATGGTTAGAAAAGTGGTGGTGGTAAAGGTGGTGCTGGAATCATTAATATTGTTACGAGCTTCGGGTTTGTGACAGTAAAAACTGCCGATATAAATGACTAAAAATTACACTTTAATTAAACAACACTAATACAGCTCAGACACACTAATTATAAAACACAATCGCTCTTTAGCCGCACTTGAAGATCGCTTTCGATGTATTCGCTTGTATCGTTGATCCAAGTCTGACTGGTCGCGGCTAATTCTGGCCTTATTATAGTGCCGCAGATAGTTCCAGAACCTTCTATTGTAGAAACATTTAGAAAAAATCGTAAGACGGAGCTCGCGTCAGGACACGTGACCTGATCGAAAATTCTTAAGACGGAGGGAGAGTAGACCGCATTCCAAAATATCAAAAATGCACAACGTTAATATTCAAGTTTTCACTTCTGCCGGCACTCCTGGAGTGCAACCCGTTGTTTTTTTTTTTGAGCAAGATACTGAACGACTGATCGTGGCAAACGCAGCTTGACCTCTTATAACAATTGTACAGTTTTTATTTATTTAACACCGAGCCCATTATTTGAATCGTAACAACGTGCCAGTAAACGTTTTCCAAATTAAATTTATTTCGATTGTTACCGAAGAGTTTCCCGCGGCGAACTCTAGCGGGGGAGAGAAACAAATTAAAAATATCATTCGGAACTGGGGACTGTACTGATGCTGTGCGGTTCTCAATTAAAAATATTTATGTACAGCTGCATCTGTCCCCCGATTCTGATAATACGTTGCCCGTTGGGTACCGTAAATGCACTATGTTGTAGATGATTGGGGAATTTCCGTCTTTCTTTATTGTTGGAAAAACTTTTATGTTTATTATTAAATCAAATGAAATCAAATCAAAAGTCATTTATTCAAATTAGGCTGAGAATCAGCAATTTTCGAACGTTAAAATTACAAAAGACAGTCCCCCAAAAACGCCCGCCCTTCACCACTACCTAGTGCTATTGCTGGGAAGAAGAAGTGGCGCAACAAACTGCCCAGCAGCACAGCTGTCTGTTCAATTAGAATATAGTTGCATGTATACAATACTAACAGCCTATGTTCAGTAATTACATTACAAGAAACTTAAATAAAATTATTTGTCATATGTCAGCTAGCCACGCCAATATACCAACAAATATAATAAAAACTATACGTACTCAAGCCGAAAAATAATTAATTAAAATGTAAATAAAAACTTACTACCTAAATAAAAGCCTCCGGGCATAAAGGGCGTGACAGCTTACATATTTATGCATACCTGGGTTCTGGTCATTATTTATTATGAGCCTGTGTTGTCCTACTGCAGAGCAGAAGCCTCCCTTCCCTCCTTCCACTTATCCCGGTCTACTGGCCAATCCTTTAAGAAGAAGTCCAGATCATCCCACCATCTATTTCTGGGCCTATCGCGCGGTCGTTTCCTACCATTTGAGATTCACTGACTGGTGGCTTTTGCATATTGCTGCTCCGACATGCGACAGATTCATGTTGGGAACGGTTATACTGATTGGAATAATATGCTACTAGCATGTTATGCGCTGGTCTGGGATGAATGTATCTATTGGTAGGTACCTACTTTGTTTCTATTAATAATTTAACTAAAAAGTGTGCTTACTCTTAACTTACTTAATAAGATAAGATAATTATGTCATAAAATTAAAAAACAAATTCCAAAGCTCTACTACTTATTCTGATCACTGCACTGTATCTTTGGCGTTACAATCAATCAATTAATCTGCCTGCCTTTTATTTTATATGGAGCGACTGCCTTTCTGACCTCCACAACCCAGTTACTGGGTAACATGAAACCCCTTGGTAAGACTGGATGTCAGACTTTTGGGCTTCTGACTGCCCGTAATAACTGTCAAAGATCTACGAATGACAGCCGGGACCAACAGCTTAACGTGCTTTCCGAGGCACGGAGAGGTCTCGATATGTAATGGCCGGTCACCCATCCACGAACCGACTGCGGCAAGCATAGCTCAACCTTCGATCGACCCGTGTGGCTGGTATCATTTAGCCACGAGCCCCTTAACTTATTGCATTACAATATATCTGGCTAAATATCTTTTCTAGCTCAATGTTCCACCATTCCAGGTTAGGCATATCATTACACAAAATATCAACCGAACCGCGTAAAGGAAGAAAACTCTTACTTTTGTTGTAAGTAATATTTTTCCAAAAGATTATACTCAGTTTCTTTATAAAATTCATTTTTTCTTGCAAACACATTAAGGAGTTGTAAGCGATCAAAAGTTGGGAGTTAGGCCTCCCTCGGATGGAAACTGGGGAATTTTTAATTTTTCTTCCGTCGTCCTCTGAAATATGAGGAGGTGAGATTCTTGTTGTTGCGTCTGAATTTTCTTTTAATATTTTTATTGGGTTTTTAAACGGTTATTATATGTTAAGGTTGCTATATTACTTTTAGCTACGTGGCTCATGGGTGTCGTGAAAAGAAAGCAAGGGGTTATGCCAGAGGATGGCTTTTTTTCAAAGTAACATATTATTAGTGTAGCGGTATCTACAACGCCACATGCAAACAACGTGTCATACTGACGTCACGTAAATCCTACATCTCGCAAGTAGAGTTTACCGCGCAATTAGAATAGATACAATTTCCCAACATCAATCGTTGGGCAGTTGCCCACCAGACACAACACCCGTCTGGTCGGAGGATCCTCCCTTTTCTATGGAGGATGAGTGAACTTTACACCCTGTTCCTCATGCTTCTAAATTAGGGTCGCAGCATAATGCTAAGCGATAGCCGTTTTGCGTGGACGTGACGCATGTTTCAACCATTTCTTATTGATTTTTTCTTGTGTTCTATGTTCTTTTCTGCGTCATGTTTACCGCAAATAAACGTATTTTCTTTCTTCTTTCTTTCTTATTAAACGAACTTCTGCCCGCGACTTCGTTCGCGTGAAATTTCTTGTCCCCCACCTCGTCGCATCACCTGTCCGTGCATCTTTTTCGCTTAACGTTCTTCCTAACTTTTTTATATTGCTCTGTTCTGAGGGTCATAGCGTGATGTTAGCTTATAGCCTTCCTCAAGAATTGAATGCAAAAATAATATTTCAAATCCAACCGGTAGTTCCAGAGATTATCGCGTTCAAACAAACTAACAAAAAAACAAACTCTTCAGCTTTATTATTGGTATATATAAATTGTTGCCGTCAAAATTTGGATGCCCATTTTTTGCAATGGATGAATGACCTTTATTTAAAGTTGATTTTTTCAAAGTTAGATAATTAATTTATCCCAGGAATTATTTTAATTTTTGACAGTTCTACCACGAAAAATCTGCCAGACGACAAATTTATTCCACGAATAAAAAAGAATCCTGTCGGTTGAAAAATTTGCCCTTAGTCTCATATTGTCAAGTTTTAATTATTTAATCAAGAATAGTACCTTGGCGACAGACTATACGCAATCGTTCTTAAAAATAGAAGAATCGCCCATTTTTTTTTTGAGGATGGGATATCATCAAATGACTCCTCCCGCTCTGGGTGGAGCAGGAGGGAGTGTCAGACTCTTACTGACTAAAACCCACCCGTGTTCCTTCCTTAGCCCTTTATGTTCCAGGGCAGCGGTAACCCTTTCGGATGATCCCGCTACCCTGGCAGGCAGGAAAAATTTGCCCTTAGTCTCATATCGTCAAGTTTTAATTATGAAATCAAGAATAGTACCTTGGCGACAGACTATACGCAATCGTTCTTAAAAATAGAGGAATTGCCCCTCAGGTGGTGTTCCGTTCTGAATTTTCTAGCAACCCCAAGAGAATAGAATAGGATAAATGTTTATTGCCTCCAGTATTACCTACAGCTAGTAGTACACCCTCACTCACACACACACACACACACACGCGCAATCACACGTTCGCTTTGTGTCTTTTTATTGTTTTGTTTTACTGTTTCAATACCTACTCGTGTTACTTATTACACGTATTTTATTACATAAAAATTGAAATGTGTATTGATGTAAGGCGGAGGATACTGATTCCTGTAATACCGCCTGTAATCGCCTAGCACAGGAGTCAGGGGCTTCACATGTCATCATCTGCCTAGTCTTTTCCCAGCTATGTTGGGGTCGGCTTCCAGTCTAACCGGATGCAGCTGAATACCAGTATTTTACATGGAGCGACTGCTTATCTGACCTCCACAACCCAGTTACTGGGTAATACGATACCCCTTGGTAAGACTGGTTGTCAGACTTTCGGGCTTCTGACTACCCGTAACGACTGTCAAAGATCCACGAATGACAGCCGGGACCAACGGCTTAACGTGCTTTCCAAGGCACGGAGGGGTCTCGGTATGTCAAGATGGTCACCCATCCACAGACCAATCGCGGCAAGCGTAGCTTAACCTGACCGATCGACCTGTGCGGCTGTTATTATTTAGCCACGGGCCCCTCATGGGCTTCACATGTACATATGGTTGAAATTTTTTTTTATGTCAATAAAGTTTATTATATATTTATGTTTTGACATATCTCGGGACCATAGGGTCCCGGTCCTTTGGAAGGCGAGACGAGGGGCCGAAGTCAACTCGCAGAGGTCGCCCCTAAGGAAATTTTATTGAAATGGGGCACCAACCGATGATTATCCTTGTATGCACTATGCAAGTGCACCCAAGGATTGGACCCCCGGTTGGTGTAGGATTATTGTTTTATTGTGGAAAAATACAAATTTGGACTATGGGTTTGGGTGGCTAAAGTGGACTGGTTACAAATAACTATGGAAGAACTATGGCCCCTGCCTGATCAATGTTCTATATATACACGGATAAAATGGCAGGGGGTGACTTGCATACTCAATAATGGGCCCCCGGAAACTGTCGCTAGCACATAGTGACGTAGCAACAAGGGGGCAACATGTCCTGAGGTGCTTATGAGGAGTGGAGAGGTATTCCACGGCTTTCAGAATAATCCCAGAACCCGGAAGATGGTCAAGATCCCTACGAGCACTTAATGGAATACTTCCTTCCCCCGAGCACGTTTGCTCATGCGAGTCTCCACTCAAACCGGCCAGTAAAGGCCAGAATGAGGTAGGAGCTCTGTTCCTCGTCATTGTTCACTCCAGCTGGCCATTAAAGGCAAGCCAGAGGTGAGGAACAATATTTTTCCCGGGAGATAGGGTCCGTGGGGTCGCTACTGCCCAACAGCTCGCCACATGCTGCCTTGCGGGTTTCTGTATCTCTCTTGGTCTGGCTTCTCACCCTAGGCCTGTTTCGACAAAGTAAACTCTTCCGGCACAGGCCTAGAGTTCGGAGCGCGCAAGCCCCACCACGACGTCAACGTAGAGATACGGCGGTAGGGTTATTATTATTAGCAGTAGGTACAGACGCCAGCACATCAAGCTACTACAATCTGTCAATTTTTAAAAATAGATTTTTAAGTTTATCGCTAAAGCATTAAGTTTCAAGGTTGATTGGGAAAATTTGACAGTTTCGAGTAGCTTGACCTGCTTGCGTCTGTACATACACAGTCCTAAAACACTGGAAACAAAAGGTTCAAGCGTCAGCATTATGCTTACGTTGCTAGCAAGTTGCTGAGCGCTGGTTTTACAAAAAAAAAAAACGGGTTGCACTCCGGGAGTGCCGGCAGAAGTAAAAACTTGAATATTAAAGTTGTGCATTTTTGATATTTTGGAATGCGATCTACTCTCCCTCCGTCTTACGAATTTTCGATCAGGTCACGTGTCCTGACGCGAGTTTAACATTTTTTACCCATCACAACAAAAGTGCACAACGCCGCTAAAGAAGTTTTCACTTCAAAAAACTAATTCAAACTCAAAGCATTTATTTGAATTGCCAAGCACTTTTGAATTGTCAAGGAGCTGGTCAGTCAGAAATATGAAGCCAGTTGCCCATTCCAAAGCCTACCCACGCCTACCTACGCAAGCCTACGGAGAAGAACGGACAAGAAACTCCATGGACACTCTTTTAATTTATATTGTTACAAAAATATTAGTTACATCATTAAATTACTTCACGCTTCATCATCATTTGCCTAGCCTTTTCCCTACTATATTGGGGTGGACTTCCAGTCTAACCGGATGCGGCTGAATACCAGAATTTTACATTGAGCGACTGCCTATCTGACCCCCTTGGTAAGACTGGTGGTCAGACTTTCAGGCTTTTTATGACCCGTAACGATTATTTACTTCACACATACATTAACAGTTTAGCAACAAAGGAATAATATACTAAACGATAAACCATGATGATCATATACATTAATGTTATTGAATTAGAAAAATAGAGTTTTTTAACAGTATGTGGACACAAAAAAGACCTGTGTATGTATATGTGCGTATGCACGACAGTCAACCGCACACTACGTATAGAACTAGAAAAACCGCTCGTTCTGCTCCGAGATAAACAAACAGTCAATTTCCACGTTACCATGGACGTTCGGGTGATAGTACTATACACCACTGCCTACCCCTCAAGGGGAAACAGGCGTGATGATATGTATTAATTATTATTAGTATTCACGATCATATATCTAGTAGTCCGCTATTTACTTATGAAAGCATATTTCGCGACGCGTTCCGCTCCTACAAACGTATCAGAGTATACCGAGCCAGTCGCTTACTTACCGAGGGTAGGGGTGGTCGTGTCTCGCCGCCCCGCGTTTTACGAGAACATATAACTCGGGGAAATAAAATAAAACTTCTAATAGTGCTGTGTGCGTGTTTAATAATTAAAATTGATTTTTACACGGATCGAGTCGTGTGGTGGTTTTTTTTTTGAAAGTGTAAACTTTTTTCTTATGTGAGTTTTTTTTTCAGTGAGTGAGTGAAAATACTAAGTGATTTTAAAGATAGCTGGTTTAGTGTTAGTGTGGTTATTATAGTGTTTTTTCGGAATTAAGGTGAGTGCTACGATTTAAAATGTTTTTTTTTAAATCAAAGGCTATTTGAAAAAAATGTTATTATTGTTCCATGACAATATTTTTTAATTTCGTTACTGAAACTTAGGGAAAGTGTGAATTTATATCCAGTGGCTTAAAACTCTGTAGGTATAATAGGTACCTATTTAGATTCCGATCGTCATAAATATGAACACAAAATTCATAGCACTGAGAGGTAACACATAAAAAAACGTTTAGAATTTCTTAATACCCTTCATTTGTGTTGTTAAAAAAAACTTCAGGGGGAGTGTGTATTTATTCCCAGTGGCCTAAAAGTCTGTAGGTACTTATTTAGATTCTTGTCGTCGAAATAATATTACAGTGTTACACACTGTGAGGTAACATAAAAAAACTAGATAACTTTTAAAAATATGATGAATAATAATATTATGATAAATTTCGTTTACGTCTTTAAATTCAGTGATTGAGGAGGTTAGATCTCAGGGATTTCAGGGATTCTCAGGGGCGGAGTTACAAAATTACAGCGTCTAATTTCAACCTAAATACAAAAAATAACATTTTTCTGCAATTCCCAATCTGTTCACACACCATGATGATAGTTATTTATTTACTAGCTGCGCCCCGCAGTTTCACCCGCATAAGTTTCGAACCCTTGGGAATATCGGGATAAAAGTATCCCATATGTTAATCCTAGTTATAAACCATCTGTTTGCCAAATTTCATCCAAATCCGTTCAGTAGTTTTTGCGCGAAAGAGTAACAAACATCCATCTATCCATCCATTCATCCAAACAGACTTTCGCATTTATAATATTATTAGCATAGTAGGATTTATTTTCACTTCAAGACACAAACATCAGTCTATTGTACTAGGAGTTCCTGTATCACAAGAGCTAGAATCATTACATTCATAGATTGCCATGATGATCATCTATTCCATGACCTATAATTCAGCGGTCAGTTTGTTTCTCGTTAACGCTAGTTGCAAGTGTCGACCGACCCTAGTTTAATGACCTACTTCTTAAGTACTATGTTGCGGTCAGTTTAATAGGTATTAACTTAGTTAATCTTAGACATCGTTGACTTAGTTCGAAACATTGTTGTGAGGAAACCTGAGGCTTTACCGTGAAAGCGTAAGTAAAGGTAACGGAGATTCGAATGATTTTACTTTTATTTACATTATCTAGGTGCGCCCCGCGGTTTCACCCGCATAAGTTTCGATCCTGTGGGAATATCGGGATAAAAAGTATCCTATGTGTTAATCCAGGGTGCCAGCTACGTCCATACCAAATTTCATCAAAATTGGTCTAGCCGTTTGAGCGTGAAGAAGTAACAAACATACAAACACACACACACACACACACACACACACACAAACTTTCGCCTTTATAATATTAGTGTGATATACAAGGTGGCATATCGACGCGCAAACTGAAACCATGAATTCAGAACATGATTCTAGACTAGCGTAGAAATTATCGCCAGTTATGAAAAAAAAAAAAATCGGCTGTTTCATAGAAAAGTGCAACCTAAGCAAAAATGTATGGTTGAGCTATTTTTTTTAACAACCGCCGTAAAATTTCAACTCAGAAGTGCTCAGAATCATGTACTGAATCCATATAGTAACAAGTTGTGCTTCGATGTCCCTACCATAGAATAGAATAGAATACTCTTTATTGTTCACCATACAAACACAAAAAAAAACAAAAAATAAGTTAACAAAAAAAAAAACATAAAATAAAAAAATAATTGTACATAAAAATAGAGGGGAAGGAATTAAAGGGAAAGGTTCTCTTAATTTTATTCAAATTTAATTATATTTACATAATTTAAAAAGCTAAAAGTTTTAAAATAATAATATGTACAAGTATATAAAAAGGAGGGGAAGTAATCAAAGGGCATCAAAAAATTCGTCCGCATCGCTGTCAATGGGAAAAATGTCCAAAAGGAAAGCAGCCTTGCAACTCTCGAATAAAAAACACAATTAACCTGTGTAGTATTTTAATTACGTTTATTTGTTTGGGGTCTTACTCATCTGTAATAGCCATACCCATCCCTTATTGAAACAAAACTGATGTTAACTAAGCTAAGTTTTTTAGTAAATAAATGATTACTTATTTTGCTTACGTCATGTACAATTAGCATCACCTATAGATATAAATTAAGTCCTAAAACAAGGTAAACTTTGTGCGAAACGAGTACTTTCAATGTTTCGAATTTACGTTTCGTTTACTCTGCGGGTTTTTGCTAAGCCCACTGAAATTCATAGCCTGAAAATGCAGTGTAGGTATAAACGTGGTGGTCAATGTTCATTATTTTCTGTTTAAGAAGAGGCTTTTGTCCTGCAGTAGGGTAGACACAGCCTAGAAAAAAAAAAGAAAAAAAATTGACCATAATTTATTTAAAACTATGTAGCTGACATTCGGCGAACTTCGTACCGCCTCAGAATCAACTAGAACGAATTTGTGACAGAATGAATTATCTTCATAATTTTTTTTATCGTGAATTTTTCCCGTGTTTCAATAGTTATGCTGCTATTTGGGGCGGAGCCAAATCCATCAAATCAAAGATCAGTCCAGCCGTTCTTGAGTTATAAATGGTGTAACCATAGAAATGTAAAAAAACAGGTGCAACTAACCCGACTTTATTTTATTTATATGTATGGGTAAGTAATAGAAAGAAAGAAAGAAATATAGTTTATTCCGCACAAACAAAACGCACACTACAAATAAAAATAATAATAATAAAAAGACATAAAATACAAATTATTAATAATAGCAACATATTATAGTAATTGGTATTTTTCTGTGCTATCCTGCACTTAGCCCGAGCCTTGCACAGTAGACACCAATAATACGTGGCATTAAAGGTTATCAAAATATAAAACATGAAATAAGTAAGGCCATAAATAAATTATTTATCAACTTAGAACGATTGCCAGTAAAAAACTGGCTAAGTGCGAGTCTGGCTCGCGTATCAAAGGTTCTGTACCGTAAAAACTATTATAGTTTTATTTCTTTTTATTATTAGTTGTCCAGATAAAGACAATAGGTTCGTCCCCTGTTATTTGGGAAAATGTGGGTGTACTGTGGGTACACCTCTGCCCAACTATTCGGGGAGACAAGGCGTGATGTTATGTTGTTAAAGTCATAATAACAATTCGTTAAAATCTCAACTGGCTACTTATTCATAGTAAAGAATTCTGTAAAAATGTCAAGTCGTTTAAAAAGATAGAAATTTAATATATGTTTAGAATAGACATGTAACAGAAAGGCAGACGGACGAACATACAGACGGGTTAGAGACCTGAGTTAAAGGGATATTTATGTGTGGTTTGACCTTACCATTTCCGTTTATTTGTTTTTGGACCATTTGCTCGTAGGACATTTTGCTAATGTGTCGTTTTGATTATACATATATGAGCTCAACTGTCACTTCGAGACACAATTACTTTTTTTATTGATACCGAACTGAATAAGTCTGCCTAACAAAAAGGGGATATAGATCGTTTTGCTATTAAGACCATTTTCTTTTATTTTTAGGTACGGAACCCTAAAAAATGTTGGCTCGCATAACGTTATTTTTGTAACAGTTGCGTGACCGCACGACACTATGGTAATTAGCATGCAACGTTACAGTATGCAGATATATACCTAACAATAATTATTTTACGTTTGAATTCTTTTGTCGCCATTTTGTAAATGAGAATATTATAAGGTTTATACAATGTGTAACTGAAATAATACACAAAATGAAAGTAGTTTGTTCAGCATCGTTTACTGAATCGATTTCTGACAATTTTAATAGGTACGTCATTTTTTTGTTCCTAAAAATAAATAAAACTACGTAATTTCAACCTCACTTCCGATGTTCAATCAAAACAAACCAAAATGAACGAACTGCCTACTACGCTAGACCCTTATACGTGTGCAACTGTGTGCGTGCGTAGATTTGTAATGTGACCACAATTTTCTCCCACAATCAGTATAACTAATTTTGTAAATAAACAATGTTTTATACATAATAGTAAAGATTCAGTGTACGTATTATGATTTTATGTATATTCTAATTGGGGTATTTGGTGGTTTACGTTAATTCCGGGACATGTTTGTATAAAGTTGATCGTGGTCATTTAATCAAAATGTCAATTTCCAGCAATTTTTGTAGTGTTTACAACTTTTTGCCATAATATTTTAACGATGTTTATGAGCATAAATAATCACAAACATATGTTCTTGAATGTTGTTGGTTTACATTCGTATATTCAGTTGTTGAAATAATAGTGAGAAAGTCAAAGCATTTATTTCAAATAGGCAAATAAAATAGAATTGATTCTAGTCGCCCTTTCTATTTAGGTAGTTTCAAAGAGTAACAGTGGAGTTTGAAGAAAAACTACTATTACTCTTTTAAAATATTTAACAATATTTTGTATACATTAATTATAAGCGAAGTTTTAATAAACTAACTAGTGAACATGATTTGGACATTTTCAATACCAGTATTTCTCGGCTTAAGCATTTGTTGGTGTAAAGCTTTTTTACGGGAAAGTGCTCGTAATTGTTTGCGTCTGAATGAGTTTTAGTTTGTATTAATCGATCGTGTTATTTTGTTTCCTAATCTGCCTTCAAATGCGTATTGTTTAAGAGCACCGTTTATATTAGCTGTAAGTTTCCCTAACAGAATAAATAAAATATGTGAAGACGATGCACTTAGAATACCATTACTATACCATAATAGGTAAAAGTATGGAAAATGAAGCAACAACAGATAAATAACGATGTCATAGATACATGGTGCTCATATATTTACAAGCATTGTAAATGTATACGGTATTCCTAAAAAAAGAGGTCACAGAATGTAAATCAATGTCATAAAAATATTAAATTAGCAACCGGTTTGATTTGGTCTCGACTCTAGATTGTCCTATGAAGCAGCATGTGCCCAAGCGTTCTTATCTATATCTATAGGTACTTATAATAAATCTGTAGAAGTGAAAAATCTGTACATTGAAAATATCAAAAAAAAATGGCTGGGGGTGTTACTAGACCGACACCGAACCCAAAAATGTGATAAAAAAAAATTTTGTCGGTCTGTCTGTCTGTCTGTCTGTTTGTTCAGGCATCACGCAAAAACTACCGGTTCGATTACGATGAAACTTGGTATAATTATTCTTTAATATCCTGGGCACCACACTGGGTACTTTTTATCCCGGAAAAGTATATACAGTAAAAAACTAACTTAATTTTGCGGTTCGATACCTAGACCCGATTACTGTACCAACCGCAAATAATAAGTTTGTCGTAGGTTACGTTACCCGCAGTGGAGTTCATTTTTATTCCTTTTAGTTTTTAGAGTTATTTAGGTTTATTTTTATATAAGTCGTAGGTATAGATTTTAATTTTAAAGTATAGGAAGTATATTTGATAGTGTACGTAGTGACCGTAGGCTATTTTATAATACTGTTAGGTAGGATTAGTCATTCGTATAGATATTAGTTTTTAGGGATTTTGCTTATTTATTGAGTTTAGATTAGTTATCATCAGAAATAGGTTTATTTAGGTAGGTAGGAATTTAATTTTCTGTTATTGAGTTTTTTTTAAATTAGGTAGGTACTTAGGTAAAGATATCATATAGGTACCCTCTTAATTACCACTAATGAGACACAATTGGTTTTCTATTGTAATTAGCCACAAAGGGCCCGCTAGATAGATGGCATTCTTCGGAAGCACATACATTTTATCCTGTTAGCACGTTCCCGTGGGATAATTTCCGACATCCACGCGGGCGAAGCCGCGGGCAGAAGCTAGTCTTGGATATAATCCTCTAATTTGTAATATGCTTGTTTACAAAGTGTACCTTTATTTATTTATTTATATATCAATTGCTTGCTGCACTTACAGTACACACAAAGCGCGCAACAAGCCAACCATATAACATAATAAAATAATAAATTTATGAGTTTTAAATTTTCTTTCATTCAATTGCAATATATCATAAGGTATTTTGTTGTAAAATTTAACACAGTACCCCATAAAAGATGTCTGTACTTTGGCTAATCTGAAAAATGGTTGAAAGACTATTATTTTTATCTTTATTTCTAGTATTAAAATGATGTCTATCACTTATTTTATTAAAGAGATGTAGGTTTTATCTAAGGTACATATATAGTACTAGCTGCGCCCCGCGATTTCACCCGCATAAGTTTCGATCCCGTGGGAATATCGGGATAAAAAGTAGGTATCCTATATGTTAATTCTGATTATAAACCATCCGTGTGCCAAATTTCATCCATACCGGTTTAGTAGTTTTTGCGTGAAAGAGTAACAAACATCCATCCATCCATTCATACAAACTTTCACGTTTATAATATTAGTAGGAGTAGGATTTTCATAAATGAATTGGCAAGGTACAGACGCCAGCAGTTCAAGATACCCGAAACTGTCAAATTTTCCCAATTAACCTTGAACCTTAATGCTTTAGTGATAAAGTTGAAAATCTATTAGAGAAATTTGACAGATTGTAGTAGCTTGATGTGCTGGCGTCTGTATCATCTTAATATTGCTACTACTATTTTCGAACAATTTTAATATTTTATGACTGATTGGTCTAGTGGTCGCAAGCACTACTGCAGTGCGATTCTGTAACCATCTCACCGTGAAAACTTAGGTGAAGTGAGCGTGGAGTAAGCTGTCATTCCAAATAATGCTAGGGATTGACAATACTGATAACTCACATCAAGCTCACTTCACTTGAGTTTTCATGGTGAGATTTTTACAGAATCGGCTGCTGAACATGGGATTCGATTCACGCGTCGCGTCGGGGAAAGTGTTATTGGGTCTTTCGATCAGGAATTTCTCAGTAGAATTGCCGGAAGCCGGAATCTGGATTTGTACCCGGTTGGTGGCAATAGGCACGCCACGGGATCGGCACTTGTAAACCGCGTTTTTTTATGAAAAATTTCCTGAGTGGTGGATTATGGCCCACTCCCCGAGCAGGTCTTAGAGACCTGTGTTCCAGCAGTGGGAACATTCATCATCTGCCTAGCCTTTTCCCAACTATGTTAGGGTCGGCTTCCAGTCTAACCGGATGCAGCTGAATACTAGTATTTTACGTGGAGCGACTGCCTATCTGACCTCCACAACCCAGTTACTGGGTAATACGATGCCCCTTGGTAAGACTGGTTGTCAGACTTTCGGGCTTCTGACTACCCGTAACGACTGTCAAAGATCTACGAATGACAGCCGGAACCAACGGCTTAGCGTGCTTTCCGAGGCACGGCGGGGTCTCGGTATGTAAAGACGGTCACCCATCCACAGACCAACCGCGGCAAGCGTTGCTTAACCTGACCGATCGACCTGTGATAGGCTAATTATGCTAACAGCTATTTTGTAGAACTTGGCCAATGAGTCAGAGTGCAGTTTAAGAGCTGTCAATGTCAGTATTCAAATACAATTTTGACACTGACAGCCCTTGAACGTGGTCTAGATATGCTGAAAACGTCTAGTTTCTTTGGTGAAATTCGCCCTTACACGTTCATCATCTGCCTAACCTTTTCTCAAACATGTTGGGGTCGGCTTCCAGTCTAACCGGATGCAGCTGAATACCAGTACTTTACATGGAGCAACTGCCTATCTGACCTCTGCAACCCAGTCACTGGGTACAACTTAGTATTTCACGTTGTTGGCTAAAATGAAGTTTCGAGACGATCTAAGTAACTCCTCAGTCCGTGTTACGCACATTCACACAACTTAATAATATATTTAGTAAGTTAGTATTTGCAAGTTTCGCTCACCTTATTACAAGTACTTATCTCGTTAGAAATAGTTCTGAAAGGTCCACTTAGTCTGGACAATCTGTGCTTATTGTGGAATTATTACCTTCATAACATCTCGACGGTATTTCCCGAAGGGATTGGCAGACGTGTCTGTTGTGACACCCACATTTCGGTTTATGTTCCAGTCCCGTGTGAACATTCACAGCGTGTTTGTACACTGGTTAACCATAAGTGAAGCGCGAGCCTTCGTGAAATAAAAAAAAAACGCGTGGGTCCCCCCGGCAGGAACAAAATTCAAGATGGCGGCTGCGAAAATGTCAAAATAACGAAAAATTTGAAAATTATTGTAGCCGTCACATTAAGTCACATGGAGGTGGCATAACGCTTTCTCGTTACGTGACGGTTTCTTTACCAGTTTACTCCTACCGCAAGCTGCGTTAAAGAACTTCGTTCCAAAAAATACTACCTACAGGTATATTGTGACTGTTGCTTTTTTAGCCACGTTAGTACTCGTAGTAATGAAACCATGCCATTGGAGCGGCTATGACGTCACCAATTCTATTGACTCAGTTTTTACCATGGGGCTGTTCATTTATTAAGTAAGACAATTTTGACTGCCCCTAAGTAAGAAAAACTAAGACTTGGATGAACCACTTCCCCCCTTTCAATCGTACATAAGATCAGTATCTACCAAAATTGCAAAGAAATAGTATCAAAAAATTTAAAACTTACAATTTTTGCTTACTTTTGTGATCTTACGTAAGCACAATCTAGACTCCTCTACGTAAGAAAAAATAAGACTTGTTCCTCCCCCTTCAAATCTTCTTAGGTAATAACTGAACAGCCCCAAAAGTAAACCTAGAGTCCTATGTAACATGGAATTTAATACCTTCGTAATAACTTTAGCTTTTTATTAGGTATAGGTACTTGATTATTGATTTTCTTTTAGGACTTGAAGGACACTGAACGAGACACAATAGAAGTTGTATTATTATTACGCCCGTACGCAAAATACTCATTGACGTGTAGTTGCGGACACCAGCCCGTATTACCTATTACGTCTGGGGGCGTTTAATGTCCCGTAATGTGTCGAGTTCTGAGCAATGGTAGTCCATTGGTAACGGCACACACTTCCCGGTTCGGACAGGCAGACAGACAGACAGGCATCTCTCGCGACTTTGATGATATCGTCAACCCAGCGAGCTTTTGGACGGCCCTGGTTTCTTTGGCTGCTAGTTTCGGTCACAGCTTTACTCCATCGGCCATCTCTTCGTCTAGCTAGATGTCCTGCCCAACTCCACCTGAAGCGCATCGCTCTGTCCCACTTGATATGCAGTCAAACATAATGTTTGACTGCATTTTTTGTGAAAAGAATGATTCTTCTCACAAAAAATGGTAGAATGTACCAAATTGCCATATTTTATGGCAATTTGGTACATTCTACCATTTTTACCTACTACTACTATTTACCCACTACTCGTAGCATATTTCTAAGATGTGTAGGTAATAACCACATTCTAACAACATAACTTCTTAATTGATTTTTTGCCATCTTCGATAAAAGTTAAAATGTCTTTTCGTTATCATCATAATAACAGCCGAAATGGTCGGTGGAAGGTTAAGCTACGTTTGTTGAGGTCGGTTCGTGGATGGGTGGCCATCCATTATACATCGAGACCTCTCCGTGCCTCGGAAAGCACGTTAAACCGTTAGTCCGGGCTGTCATTTGTACCTAGGTCTTTGACAGTCGTTACGGGTAAGTAGTGAGAAGGCTAGAAGTCCGACAACCAGTCTCACCAAGGGGTATCGTATCACCCAGTAACTGGGTTAAGGAGGTTAGATAGGCAGTCGCTCCATGTCAAATACTAGTATTCTGCTGCTTCCTGTTAGACTGGCGACCCCAAAATAGTTATGAAAAGGCTTGTCTGATGATGAATCGTCGTAATTACATAATATGTCAATTAATAAACATACATATGTTACTATGAATAGAGCTGAAATTATCCTTGAAATTAACATAATACATTAAACATTAACATGATTCTAAATCAGGGATGCGTGATTCGATTATAACTACTTATGACCGATTCAACACTATTCGAATTGTCTATTTAGGCGTAATAACACAGAGTGGATTAATATCCACACTGGCGCGAAGTAGATAATAATAATATAATAATTTAATAATAATATAATATTTCTATATCTATCAATAGTTTACATACATAATACACCTTGGAGCTTGTGGCTAAGTAATAACAGCCGCACGGGTCGATCGATCAGGTTAAGCTATGCTTGCCGCGGTTGGTCCGTAGATGGGTGACCGTGTTTACATACCAAGACCTCTCTGTGCCTCGGAATTTTCATAGTCCGTTGGTACGGCAATCCGGCACGACCGGAGAGAGATCAGGTGGACGACTATACCTACTTTAAACTGAACATCACGCCATTAACTTATGAGGTTAGGCAGAAATTACAGAAAAGTCCGTCACCAATATTTCAAGGTTGGTTATTAGTATTACGTTGCCTGCCGTCATCTGCCTTGTTAATTCCTGAAAAAAATAAGTTTTAAACGATTTGATCCCATGGCCCGTGGCTAAATAATAACAGCCGCACAGGTCGATCGGTCAGGTTAAGCTACGCTTGCCGCGGTTGGTCTGTGGATGGGTGACCATCTTTACATACCGAGACCCCTCCGTGCCTCGGAAAGCACGCTAAGCCGTTGGTTCCGGCTGTCATTCGTGGATCTTTGACAGTCGTTACGGGTAGTCAGAAGCCCGAAAGTCTGACAACCAGTCTTACCAAGGGGTATCGTATTACCCAGTAACTGGGTTGTGGAGGTCAGATAGGCAGTCGCTCCATGTAAAATACTGGTATTCAGCTGCATCCGGTTAGACTGGAAGCCGACCCCAACATAGTTGGGAAAAGGCTAGGCAGATGATGATCGCATTGGATATTTTGCAAATAAACTTCTCCAGACCGAATTTCGGCTATGGCCACCAATCTCAACAGAAACTAGCCATTCAACAGAAGCTAGAATTACCTTCGTGCCACGGAAAGTACGTTAAGTCGTTGGTTGCGGCTGTCATTGGCAGATCTTTGACAGTCGCCACGGATAGTTTAAGTAAAAGTTCGATAACCAGTCTTAATACCAAAGGGTATCGTGTTGGGTAGCGGGATCGTCCGAAAGGGTTGCCGCTGCCCTGGAACATAAAGGGCTAAGGAAGGAACACGGGTGGGTTTTAGTCAGTAAGAGTCTCACACTCCCTTCTGCTCCACCCAGAGCGGGAGGAGTCATTTGATGATTTCCCACCATGAAAAAAAAAAAATAGCCTTCGTCGCGGGAGATATAGCTCACAAGTGTGTGCGCAGACACAGGTGCACTCTCTCTTCCCACAACTAGCCCGATTTTGCAAATAGTAAGTTACATATGAATTATAAGGATACTGGATGAGGAACGCATGGAACCGGCAACTATGGCAGATTAAATGGGGAGGCCTATGGCCAATTGTGGGTGATTCCAGGTTGAAATGATGATGAATTATAAAATGTCAGTTTCCGTGTAGCGATCAGTAGCATTTTTGAACTTAAAAAATTTCAATATGGCCGTCTGATTTTCACACCTGCAAGGAAATTCTAGTAGCCTATAATTAGTCAATCATAACTTCTTTCAACAAAAAAATAACAATAGCTTCAGGCAATCAGGCCTATGTACAAAGACGAGATAGTAAAATATACGTTTCCACGAGCCCCGAACACACAAGGTTAAAAGTTTCCAAGTAAGATGAACTTCGTGAATAAATCCGCTGCGATATCGACACGCGATTCGAACATTACCAGCCATTGTTATTGGCAACATACGAAAATGTTTTGTATCTAAAGTTTTGGAACTTCCGAAATTTAGCACCTCGTGTGAAACGACTCGATATTGTGTTGTTAATGATCGAGTTACGAGTATCGTAATCGATTTTTTTTTTGTTCAATAACGAGATAAGTTCTAATTGGTTTGGCTTAGTTTACGAGTAGCTAGTCCTGTCTTTGACAAGTATCTTTTTGTATTGTGATGAAATACAGGCGGTTTTAAACGATTTCTTTATCTTATAGTCCGCTACAGAGTTTGGCTGGTATTTTGTTGGCCAGGTATTTGTTGTTGGTTGGGGTTAACGGTGACGGAAAACATCGTGAGGAAACCGGCATGTCCACACTGGGCCCGCGTGGTGGATTACAGCATACTCCATCTCACAGAGAGGTAGCATGTGTCCCAGCAGTGGGAATAATATAGATTGATTATACAAATGCGAAGCCAATTTTGATCTACTCAGGTATGTTTTCAAGGAGAATCTCCTAAAGTGATTTGAATGATAGGGATCATAGTGTTCGATAAGTATCTTGGGTGTTTGTACAGACGCAAGCACATCTAGCTACCCGAAACTGTCAAATTTTCCCAATCAACTTTGAACATTTTTTTTAATAGATTTTCAACTTTATCGCTAACGCATTACGTTAGCGATAAGTTGAAAATCTATTAAAAGAAATTGACAGATTGTAGTAGCTTGATGTGCTAGCGTCTGTACACACGGCTACACATCAAGCTATACATTTCCAGTTTTAGCTGACCTTGCATTGTATAGGTTTTTCGTTCAATCAGAAGTCAGCTTATACTGGTTATGTATAGCTTGATGTGTACTTAGCCGTGTGTACAAGCAAATAAAATAACGCAATAATCGTAACTCTAGGGAAAACATACTATTTTAGGGTTCCGTACCTCCGAAGGAAAAATGGAACCCTTATAAGATCATTTCTTTTTCCGTCTGTCTGTCCGTTCGTCTGTCAAGACCCTTTTTCTCAAGAACGCGTGGAGTTATCAAGTTGGAATTAATATCAAATACCCAGGGCTGCAATCCCTTGAAGCAATGAAAAAATCAAACTTTTAAGTAAACGCAATCCAAAGATACGGGCGTTTATGCCGCATATTTTGACACTCGCAAGGGAATCAAAACCTATAGGGCACATCCCGATGACCTAGAATCATGAAATTTGGCAAGAAGCAATGTCATATAGCACAAGTAAAGGAAAAAATCCGAAAACCATAGATTTGTAGTTACATTCCTACTAATTTGTACGGAACCCTCGGTGCGCGAGTCCGACTCGCACTTGGTCGGTTTTTTTTATTAGTTTCCCGCTATAGAGTAAAGGCCTCATCTTATAAAAAGAAGAGTTCCGCGATATAATCTTAGTTATTTATTTATTACTTTATTGTACACCACAAAAATACATAACAACAAATAAATCAAACTACAAAATATACAATGGGCGGTCTTATCGCCTTTGCGATTTCTTCCAGGCAACCTTGGAATGGACAATGATTTGCCTGAACATAAAAATGGGCTGACATTGGTGCAAATATTATGCAAACATATCCTTAATATCGAGCTCAGCATCGAGCACTTCAAATATGCGGGTGTCCATCTACCGAGGGTCCTGTCTCTGTTGTACACAATGTGTATTAGCCATGCATATCTGCCAGCTGATCTTATGAGGACAATAGTAGTGCCTATAGTTAAAAACCGAACAGGTGACATCTCTGATAAAGGGAACTATCGCCCTATCTCTCTCGCAACTACAATTGCCAAAATATTGGACAGTATTCTTGATTCATGCTTGAAAGAATATCTGCATGTGCACGATGCACAGTTTGGTTTTCAGTCGAAACTATCGACGGAGAGTGCTATTTTATGTCTCAAGAATACTGTCCAATACTATACTGACCGCAGAACCACGGTGTATGCCTGCTTCCTGGATCTCTCCAGAGCCTTCGACCTCGTGTCGTATGATGTGCTCTGGAGAAAGTTGAGGGACAGGAATATACCGGCTGGAGTTCTCGGAATTCTGCAGTATTGGTATGCAAACCAAACAAATGTTGTGAAATGGTCAACAACACTCTCTGATCCGTATAGGTTGGAGTGCGGTGTGAGACAGGGGGGTCTGACGTCTCCTAGACTCTTCAACCTATATGTGGACGATCTTCTGGCCGGGCTTGGTAGCATGCGGGTTGGATGCCGCGTGGGTGGTGTTACCATTAATAATATCAGCTACGCGGACGACATGGTGCTGCTGGGCCCGACTGCGGGATCGATTAGAGAGATGTTGAGAGTATGCGAGAACTATGCAGCTACACACGGACTCGTTTATAATGTAAAAAAGAGTGAATACATGGTTTTTAAGGCCGCTGGTGGGGCCGTCGACTATGTACCAAGTTTTACTCTGAATAACTTAATTATAAGGCGAGTAAATAATTTTAAGTACTTGGGGCATATACTTACCGACGACCTTAAAGACAATGTGGACATAGAGAGGGAGCGTAGGGCACTGGCGGTCAGAGGGAATATGTTGGCGCGCAGGTTTTACCGTTGTTCTAGGCAGGATAAAATAACCCTTTTCAAAGCGTATTGTCAGGGTATGTACACGGGGAGCCTGTGGGTCAGCTTTACCAAAAGATCGCTGGAGGTCCTGCTCATCCAATATAATAATGTTTTCAGAATGCTGTTGAGACTGCCTCGTTTTTGTAGCGCATCTGAGATGTTTGCGGTCAATCGAACCGACGACTTTTATGCGGTCATGCGGAAAAAAATCTCGTCCTTAATAGACAGAATGCGGGACAGTGACAACAGTATTCTGAGGACAGTGGCGGATAGCATCTACTCTCCTATTCTGAGACGTTTTGTGGGGATGATGAACGAGTGAAGTACTTTCTCTTCGCTTGTGCGTCGTCCACATGAAGCGGTCTCGAATAAAAATGTTTTATATAATATGGCACTAACATTAGTTATAAGCAATTTACTAACACAGTGGATCTTACGTTGTCCGAAATAAAGAATTTATTATTATTATTAATATTATTAATAATATGCAACGAAAATAAATGAGACTGTAGATAATCATTAAAGGTTGATTGTAAAAAATTGACAGTTTCGGGTAATTTGACCTGCTGGCGTCAGTACACATAACGTAAATTCAAAACATTTTTGAATCGAAAATACAACCGTCCTATATATAATTTGTGTTTTAGGAAATAAATATTATCTGCAAAACGAGTATTTTTAATTGAAAAATCTTTCAAATTCACGTAACGTTTACTTACGGTTCGTCTTAGCCCACAGTTCCCCTCGATAATGTCTTAAACCTCGACACAAAAAAGTTACGAAGTATTCTTCACACGAGCGAGTTGGCATGACAGATAACGGACATGACGTTAAGGCCGGCTTGGGACTGTTTTGACGGTAAACGGGGAATCAGAGGAGCTGCGCGAGGAAAGACTTTTTCTTAACTTAGTTTTAACAATAAGAAGGAAAATAGTGTAAAAGCTGACTTCTGTCTTCTGTCTGTTCAAAAAGTAACAGATGAAAATGTAAATAAATGGATCAGGAAAACGCACCTGTGACTGCTGTTTATAGTACTACACTACCTTCAAAGTCAAAAGTCAAAGTCAAATAATTTATTTCAATTAGGCACATAAAAGGCACTTTTGAACGTCAAAATTTAAGTTAAAATAAAATTGATTCTAGTCGCCCCTTCCAAAAGGTAGTTTTCGTATAGAGAAGAATGGGCAAGAAACTCCACCGTTACTCTTTTAAAATGTTTTGCAATATTTTGCATACATTAATTATATAATTATATGTGAAGACGATGCACCTAAACATAAAATTACTATACCACAATAGGTAAAAGAATTAAAATGAATTAATGAAACCATGACATATAAATTGACTATGTGATAGGTACATAGTGCTCACATATTTACAAACATTCCATGCGTGCCATCAAGCTAAACTCATAAAGTCCTTTCACCATTATTTATCTAAATCCTTGACACGTTTGGCGCAGTGGCTGAGGGATCGATTGCTGCGCTGCGTGTCGCGGGTTCGATTCCCGCACGGAATAAATATTTGTATTGCCTACAGGTAGTTGTTCCGGGTCTGGCTGTTTGTGTATGTGAGTTTTAATGTTTGCAAACGCACCCACGATACAGGAGTAATTCCTAGTACGGTGTAACGTTTTTTAATTTAAAAAAAAAACTTACTTGTGATTTTGCATTACAGTGATTTTTATTGTCGTTGCAATAACATTGTAGTTGGGTAGCTGCCATTGATAGGTCTGTCAACATCATAGTGATTTTTATTCTCGTTACTATAAGGTTGCTATTAGGTTGCTAATGTCAAAGGTACAATAGATGAGAAAGAACTGTAGCTATCTACAGCAGGTTTAACAAAAATGAACTGAATTCAAAAATAATTATTAAAATTACTTATCTATTCATTTCAAACATGGATACATTTTCATATAATCATTTCATATGTATAGGATCGCAAATATTCATTACGTTCTGTTTAAATTGCTCTCATGAATTGTAATGATTATAATCATTCAGAATTAATCGCAAGGCTGCATATTATGCCGCCAGGTCTGCGGGTTGTTCAAAAGAGGTACCGTGGCTCTTGGCACAGGCAACTGAAGGAACACGGGTGGGTTTTAGTCAGTAAAAGTCTGACAATTCCGCTCCGCCCAGAGCGGGAGAGGTCATTTGATGATTTACCACCCAAAAAAAAAAGGCTGCACATTATTGAATGAATATTATTATTATTTATTATTTTACCATTTATGTACACACATATATAAACAGACATTGAAAAACAGAATTTCAAGGAATGGAAAGTAAAGTGCACTTTGCGACTGACTTGAGCAACATTATGTAGGTAGCAGTAAGCAGTGACGGACGGCCCAATGGTAACGGACCCGACCCGACCCGTTGTGGGTCGTGGGTTCGAACTCAGGCAGGCGCTTTACTTTCTCTCTCTCTCGCATTTGATAGCCCAATTCTTGAGGAAGGCTATAGGCTACGCTGTGACTCTGTCGCTCTGACGCTGTGATTTGTAATGATGTGCCAATTAATATTAATTTTAAATTTATTAATGATGTGAAAGTTTACATAATCTCAGAAGGTAAATGAAAATTGACAATGTTAATTATAATTTGTACGCTTCTGGGCAAAACATAGAGAATCTATCTATTTTTAACACCTCACACTCCGTTGTAATCTGACTTATGTTTACAAATAAATTATTCTGATTCTGATTCTGACTCTTAGGAACCATGATAAAAGAAAAAGGGCGCGTGATTGCGACGGGGGACGACAAGAATATAAACGCGGACGAAGCCGCAGGCAGAAGCTATATAGTGGGTAATATTTGCATTGAAATAAAATAAAAGTGTTTATTCTGTAAAAAGGATATCGGAATCGCTTTTACATATCATAAAAAAATAAGCCAGATTCATTCGACATTTGCTATCTGACTACCCCTGAGCAGAAATGGCGAAACAAACTCAAGGGTCATTGCTGAGACTTGCGCCTCCTCCCTGTCACAGGCAGTTATCCGCGCTGACGGAGTGTGGTCTGAAGACTTCACATGTTTTCAGAATACAAAGCTGTGTAGGTAAGTAGGTAAACCTCCCAAGAAAAAAAAAACAAAATAATATGTAGGTACATAGAACACACATTTTTAGAATCATTATTTCCTGAAATACAGATAATATTCGCATTTGAGACAATAATTTCTAGAAAGATCCACAGACTGACTCTCTAAAATCAAAATCAAAAAGATCGCTCAAAGCTATAAGACCGCCCACTGTGTTAGCCTTTGTAAAGTTTCTACATAATATATATATTATATCTGTTATTTATATTGTATCTTGTTATATATTGTATAGAATAAAGTAAGTATTATTAAGTTAATCTATTCAAAAGTCATTTATATCTTTTTGAACGTCAAATTTATATAAGACAGTCCCCCAAAATGTCCGCTTATTACCATTTCCTAGTGCTTAACCTGGGAAGAAGTGGCGCAACAAACACCTTAGCAGCACAGGTGTCTTTTTAGTTAGAAGAATTTGATTCTATACAATACAATAAACGAGAAATGCAAAGTTATTAACATTCCAAAACATTAAATTAAATATTTTTTTTGCCATATATTGCAATACAAGTCATTAATAAAACATTGTAATGAGTAGATTATGTCATTAAAAGCCGATTGTTCAATCGTCAGATAACTTTTATCTGAACAACGAATATGTGGCTTTGATCATAGATATCCGAGGGTTTGATATATTTCCAATACAAAAGCTGTCAAACCGTAATTTTTATTCCTCAAACAAAAGTTATCTGAAGATTGAAAAATCGGCCCTTAGTGACATAATTAATCTATTCATTGCAATGTTTTATTGATGTCTTATATTATTATAATATTTTAATTGTAATATATGGCAAGTGACTTGACGTGAAAATAAAGTGACAAACATCAACAACAAAGTGACCGCTGGGCGATATGTCATATCAGAAAAAGCATTGCCATAAGGGATAGGTGAAAAATGGTACAGTCAAATCAATAAACAAAATCTATATTCTATAAATAGTAGGGGGCGGGCATCTCTACCTAACCCGTTGAGCATTACAGGCGTAATGTTATATGTAATAGGGCAGCACTAGGGAAAGAATCATGTAGGTTAGTAGGCCTGTTCTATTAATACATGTCAAGGTCAGTAGTCACACCGCACATCCAGCGCATATCATGTGTCCACGGTACAAGCAAAAATCTTTGATTATTTCGACATTACACAAAGGTACTCATTTAATATTAGAACATTAATGATGCCCTATGATTCTTTCACCTCCCTTCTTATATGCATATTTTTATGACTGTTATAGCTTTTTAATTATGTACAGACGCCAGCACATCAAGCTACTACAATCTGTCAAATTTCTTTAATAGATTTGCAACTTTATCGCCAAAGCACTAAGGTTCAAGGTTGATTGGGAAAATTTGACAGTTTCGGGTAGCTTGACCTGCTGGCGTCTGTACCAAATTTTTAATTTTTTGTCGACTCCGAATCTTTCCAGGACCTCTTTGTTTCCGCACCACCTCAAACAAGACCTCTCATTATTATCTTAGAAATTAAAATTAATTTTAAAAGTATTTTTTTAATACCACGTAAATCTTACTAATATTATAAACGCGAAAGTTTGTATGAATGGATGGATGGATGTTTGTTACTCTTTCACGCAAAAACTACAGAACGGATTTGGATGAAATTTGGCACACAAATCTATACTAATATTATAAAGAGGAAAACTTTGTTTGTTTGTTTGTAATGAATAGGCTCAAAAACTACTGGACCGATTTAAAAAATTCTTTCACCATTCGAAAACTACATTATCCACGAGTAACATAGGCTAAATTTTATTTTGAAAAAAAATAGGGTTTCGTAAGATATTTGGGTTTTTCAGACACAAGGTGTAAAAATGTATTATTATTATTATAAGGTGTAAAAAATCAACTAGAAGGGTTATTTTGATTTCCTTTTGAGATACGCAATCCTGTCACAAATCCGAAATCTACGCGGACGAAGTCGCGGGCAGAAGCTAGTAGTTTATAACCAGGATTAACACATAGAATATTTTTATCCCGATATTCCCACGGGATCGAAACTTACGCGGGTGAAACTGCGGGGCGCAGCTAGTAATTTAGATACATATGAACTCTATCAAAATATCTTAAAGAGTAAAAGAAAAATATAAAGTTTTCATTGATTTACTTTTGAATACTTATTGATGTTGACTGTACCACTCTTCTAAAGTACTGAAAAGCTAAAAAAAAAAAGAAAACGTAATATCTACACAGCTTTTTTTAAGACTATACGGGAAAACGAGTGCATTATTTTCACTCAATTTTCATTTGAACAAAACTGATCGCGTCAAACGAGATCAAACTGACTAAAAATTGTGGCACCTGCACCCTAATTGCGTAACACATTTTCAACCACAATCTGAATCATTTAGAAGGATATTGCTAATCCATTGCTGCATATGTTAAAAAAAATTGTCAGCTTAACAACGTAAATAACGCAATGAATGTCGTTAAACTGTCAAAATTAAAGTCATTGCTACTGTTAATGTGTTACGCAATTAGGGTACTGGTAACAATCTTAAGTTTTCTGTTCCTTAATGTTATGTAATTGCGTACGAAATGAAATATTATTACTTAACTGATTTAATTTTGTTGCAAAGAAAAACAATGGTCAATGGTAGTTTGTGTGTCAAGATGTTACAATACTATACTTTAAGTTTTAAAAATGCTGTCAATACCCTGTCCATTAGGTAAACCGTTTTTTGACAGATGGAACTAGTGATTGCAGCAACACATAATACATTGATTGATACACATACGGTATTATAATGTATGTAAGAAGCCATAAATAAGATAAGGCAGTTTATATAATATTTATTTTATTCCGCATTTTAAACTTAACTTTTACGTAATCTGGAATATGTACGTTCTAAGACAGCTGTCAAAAAACGGTTAACCTAAATATTTCTTTAACAATATGAGGCAGTTCTGAAGTAAAAATTGTCAAAACGTGACATTTGTGTTAAACAGTCCAGGAACTAACATTAGTTTACTTACGACTACCCTCAGAAAATATTGTGTTTGACAACACCCTAGAGGCGTGCCCGAAAAAAAGTAGTGAAAACAAACTTTTCCGATTCGCTATAAAAACCGGTAAACCGTGCCGATCTCTATCGAAACTAAACCGGATTTTTATTTATCGTTTCCCGTTTTACCCGCGAGCGGTGTTAGTACTGTTTGTTGTGAATTAAAAAAAAAAAGATAAGCGTGTTTTTCTTTCATTCTTTCTTGTTTTGTTATTTTTTTCACTGCCGTTGTTATTGAAAACTTGTGATGTTTTATCAATGGAGACGGTTTTTTCTACTTTTTAAAGGTCTGCAATTTAAAATAAATAAAAGGAAAAATGTTTTATTATCGGAGTGAAAGCAGTATTCAGTTTATTTTTTGCTCGATTTACATTTAGGAGTGGCATATCAATATTAAGAATAATGTTTTTCTATTGTAGTGACTGATGAGCGAGTTTGTGATGGCTTCTCAAATATATGAGGTATGAAAAAAAAAACATAAATAAAGCGGGCAGGACTCACACACGAAGGGTTCCGTACCAACGTACAATATTTAATATTGTTATTATTTCTTGTTATAGTAACCGGGCAGTGGTGGCCCAGTGGTAACGGACACGACTTACGAGTTGTAGGTTCGAGGTTCGAACCCAGACAGGCGCTTTACTTTGTGTAAATTATTTCATCACCACTGCTCTTAAGACGGTGAAGGAAAACATCGTGAGGAAACCGGCATGTCCTAGAACCAATGATTTTAAGACATGTGACATCTACCATCCAACACTGGGCCCGCGTGGTGGATTACGGCCCATTCCCTCTCACTGAGAGGAGGCCTGTGTCCCAGCAGTGGGAACATTGTAGGCTGATTTTGAATAGCGGCCTAGTACCTACACACTCAGTGAAAAAATTCAAGTGTCTACCTATTACGGTTCAAAAGATACAACCCTGTGACAGACGGAGGAACGGACGGACAGCGGAGCCTTGGCAATAGACAGTTGGCACTCTTTGTGTGCGGAACCCTAAAATTAATCCTTTTCCTACTACTATTACAAACGTGAAAATTTGTATGGATGGATGTTTGTTACTGTTTCACGCAAAAACTACTGAACGGATTTAGATGAAATTTGGCACACAGATGGTTTATAACCAGGATTAACATATAGGATACCTTTTTACCCGATATTCCCACGGGATCGAAACTTATGCGGGTGAAACCGCAGGGCGCAGCTAGTAGAATATAAAATATAACCTTTACTATATGCTCACGGCTACGCCCATGTTCAAAAGACAATAGAAAGATTTAATGGAGTTTTTAGCAGTCTAACGAACTCTAGTACGCATAGATCACAATGTAGCTATTATTACATTTATTTACTCCAACTTTACGTACATACTTCAGAAGTAACACATACACGTGAAAAGCAATATCACAGAAGATATTTAACACATGAATAAATTTCAATGAGAAACTTGATAATTAACATACGTTAAATGTACTAATTAAATTAAAATTTAATAAAATACTTCAACTTAATTATTATCAGTGTTATTAACTCTATCTTAATTAATACATAACAATGAGGTTCTAAGTTTAACATTTAATTAATAAAATTTATTAATGAATCAAGCGTAACTGCAATGTTAAATAAGAGTTTTGCCTTTATTTTTTTGTCAGGCACTAAAAATATTCATAGACAACACTTTTGTCGATATCTTTATTGCCGTGATAGTTACAGTATTATCGTTGTAAAACATTGAGAGAAGCAAACGGGAAGTAATTAATGGCCACCGTGAATTTCAATAATTCTATTTAACAAGGACACTACGACTCGGTGACCGGCCGTCCTGACATCAGAATGAACGGTCACTCTTAAAATCTTTTTTTTCTTCTAGAATACGATGGAAGCAATTGTTTAAGAATAGGAAGCAAATAGAAGCAATAGGGAAGCAATTGTTAGGCATAAATTCAACGTTAAATACGCCTAGTGACCGTTCATCCTGACGGAGACGTTGCTTACTATGATTGAAAGAAGAAATGAAAGCTATAAACTGTTTCGTACTATCATCATTGATGATCATCATCATCATAATTTGAATTTAAATTAGATGAGGGTTAGTTTCCAGTCTTACGAAATATCTGACTTTTAAAATTTTACACGGCCCGACTGTGCAGATATTATCATCGTCCACTGCTGGACATAGGCCGCCCCCAAGCACCGCCACTTCGACCGGTTCTCAGCAGTGCGATTCTGTAACCATCTCACCGTGAAAACTTAGGTGAAGTGAGCGTGTAGTGAGTTGTCATTCCAAATAATGCTAGGGATTGACACTACTGAAAACTCACATCAAGCTCACTTCACTTGAGTTTTCACGGTGAGATTTTTACAGAATCGAGCGGCTGTTTCCCGCATCCAGCAGATTCCTGCAGCCTTCACAAGGTCATTGCTCCACCTCATGGGAGGCCTTCCAACGACCTTCCGGTACTCGTTCGTCCCTCCAAAATCTATCGGCCCCATCTGCCATTAGTTCTACAAGCAATGTACCTTGCCCAGTGCCACTTATGTTATAATTATTAAAACATTTTTTAAATATTCCCTTGCTCAAAGCATGTAAAATAAAAAATATTTTTGAAAAATCCTACTATAATGTTATAAACGTGAAAGTTTGTATGGATGGAGGTTTGTTACTCTTTCACGCCAAAACTACTGACTGGATTTAGATGAAATTTGGCACAGAGATAGTTTATAACCAAGATTAACACATAAAATACTTTTTATCTCGATATTCCCACGGGATTGAAACTTAAGCGGGTGAAACCGCGGGGCGCAGCTAGTAATATTATAAACGCGAAAGTTTGTGTGGATGGATGGATGTTTGTTACTCTTTCACGTCAAAACTAATGAACGGATTTGGATGAAATTTGGCACACAGATAGTTTATAACCAGAATTAACACGTAGGATACTTTTTATCTCGATATTCCCACGGGATCGAAACTTATACGGGGCATAGCTAGTGAATTTTTTTTTTAGTTCAGTGTTCTCCATGGTACAACATTAAAAAAAAAAACGTGTTTCTTAAGGATATTTTACTCATCTTCTCCAGTATTGCTATCATCAGCCCCAGGATCATATCATCTCGAAATTACGTCACGATCCGCAATATAAGGAAACGGATCTTCGTCTAATTTTAACAAAAACAGTATGGCCGCCGCGATAAGGGCTTGAATTTTATAAGCCATAATATTATAAGTAATCAGTCACTGCTTCCATCCTCTTCTTATCTCTTACAAACCAAACTACGTATTAAATTAACTTTCTTTACAAAAGGGATGAGGCGATTGTCAATCGAGTCGCCCGAGTCATTCGAAACTTTAGTCGATTCAATTTTAGATGAATCTCTAATCGACTGTCGTGATTACATTTTTAAAATGTTTTTTTCAAAATTCCAGCGTGTTTGGGATTTCAGATAGATTAATGATAGCCTCATAGCTTATGAAATTTATATATTATATACTAAACTAGCTCTCCCCGCAACTTTGTTCGACGGTTCGAGTGCATTTCGGAAAGCAAATTGATTATCATGTTTTTTTTGTTTCATTATTTACAATTCTTTATTTAAAATGAAAGTAGCCTTAGTTACGCCTTATAATTTTAGATATCTGTCAGTGAAGTCCCTTCAGAATCGGTCCAGCCTTTTCGGAGATTAGCCAGAACAAACTAATAGACAGACAGACAAAAATTTTAAAAGCTGTTTTTTTTTTGCTAAAAGTATACGCATTTAGTAAAAAGCTATTATATTGACATTACAAACAGACACATCAATTTTATTTATCTGTATGCAAATATGAAATATCTAAAATCAAAAGATAACAACAAATACTCGTTAAAGCAAAGCTTTTTCGATTAAAAATCGCAAAATGCAAGTCAATTAACTCCTCGAAATTCGAGTGAAGTTGAAAACTTTTTTTTTCACAATCGATTCTTTATTCCAAAATCCGTTTAGTAAATGACTCGCCTAATCGGCGCGTCGCAAACACGACCCAATAAACTCCTTAGAAAATCAATCTTCGTTTAATTAACTACTTTGAGACGGATACTCGTAAATCGATCGCAAGGAAACTGTCTTCCAATTTAATTTGACGAGCCCAAGGTAAGTAAGTACATAGGCAATTGTTTTTTTTATCAGGACAAAACTTTGTGAAGAATTTTTTTCGAAGGCCAGTAATAAAACCTTTTTATTTGAGGTTGTGTTTAGTAAATATTTTTTATCGAAGGCATTTCTCATTTGTGAAGATTATACAGAACTTTTTAACCGACTTCTAAAAAAGGAGGAGGTTCTCAATTCGGATGTTTGTATTTTTTTTTTTTTTTATGGTTGTTCGCGCGTAACTCTTTCGCTTGCCAACCGATTTGAAAAATTCGTTTTTTGTTGGAAAGGGTATACTTCCCAAATGGTCCCATAGAAAGTTCATCAAAAACGGTTCAGTAGTTTGGTTTTTAAACCAAAATTACTGGTAAAAATTACAACTTAAAAGTGAAAAATAAAAACTTTTTTGCAAAAAAAATCAACCGACTTCCAAAAACGAGACTACAAAGTGAAAAATAACTTTAATTTCGGAAGTCGGTGGCAAACAACGAAAGTGTGAACCCAACGACACCGACTTCCGAAATTAAAGTAATTTTTCACTTTGTAGTGTCGTTTTTGGAAGTCGGTTGATTTTTTTTGCAAAAACGTTTTTTATTTTCACTTTTAAGTTGTAATTTTTACCAGTAATTTTGGTTTAAAAACCAAACTACTGAACCGTTTTTGATGAAATTGAGTTGATGCGCCAAATTAAGACATCTAATTCAACGTGTAAATAAAGAAAATTTAGAGCATGCAAGCAATGAAAAAAATTAAACTTCTAAGTCAACGCAATCAAATGATACGGGCTTTTATTTTTTATTTTTTTATTTTATTTATTTGGACACTCGCAAGGGAATCAAAACCCATAGAGTATCCGCTTGACATAGAATCATGAAATTTGGCAAGAAGCAATGTCATGTAGTACTAGTAAAGGAAAACATCCGAACACCGTAAATTAGTAATTACATTGCATTTTTTTTATTTACGCAGTTATTTGCAGTTGGTAAACTAACCGCGACCTATGTCGATATATGGGGACAATAGTTTACTCACGGCAAAGTTAAGTTTGTCCCTCAATCCAGTTTATCTTTTCGTTAGAGCAATATTCAGTGCTTTCATAGTTTATGAACCTCAGTAATGGTACCTAATTATTTTGGTAAATGTAGCTGTACATTACCTAACTGCTTATTATTTATTATGTCGTTTATATATTTAGTTTTCTTATTTTGTTACATTTTTAAATATTCGTTTAGAAAACATTTAAAAATATAAATGCGAGCCGTATCGAGGAGTACTGCCTTCTGAATCAGGCTCTTGATCCAACCGCCTAACGAGAGCCTCGATAGATGTTGATCGAGGCTTTCGACCATCAGGCCATTGGCCGATAATCTATTTATTATATTATTATCCATACGTACTTATTATTATAGTATAAGTAAATAAGAAAAAAACAGGAAAAATATTCGAGACACGATTCCCGTTATAAACTGCATATTTACATACCTACAAATTTGTACGGAGCCCTCGGTGCGCGAGTTCGACTCGCACTTGACCGGATTTTTACTAGAACGCCGATTATAATTCGTGTTTCTATGTTATGGGTTTGGTTTTCGCACTTAGTCCTTCAAGTGGACCATTGTGCGTGGGCCATGGCGGCCGTTGGTGATTATTCCAACCAACCCATCTTCCTCCAGAAGTTTATTAAGTCTCCAGGGGGCCTACTCCGAAGTGCAAAGTGCGAACGTTCGGATCGGACCGACACATGGCCGAATCGAATATTATTGAAAAATGCGAAAAAAGTTCGGATCGGCTCAGTTGGGTCGGGACCATATTCAATATTCGAAAGAGTGTAGGAGTGTAGGATCGGAACCGACCGAACCAAATAGTAACTTCGTAGCAGGAAACGGCCAAACATTCGGCCGATACTACTTTGGAGTAGACCCCCAGGCCTGTTGAGAACACTATTCGTGTTTATTTGACGGCAGTGTAGTGTGCACTATCTAAGACGATAATTTCACGATTTTTTTTCAAGAATTTAGATTTGGGAAATTTATTTTAAATTTATAATGATTATGTAACAGTTACTGCAACTCCTCTTTCGGTTTGACGCAAGTTTTAAATTTCATCCTGTATACAATAGCGTTGATTAACGTCAAGTTGACGTTCGTTTAATAACCACATGTTTTAACAACTGAAGATATGTTTCTAAAAGTGCGATAAAGAAATAAGAAATTAATTTATCGAACCTCAACCCCATAGGAGCAAATTCGCGGAAAAGAACTAGTTCTATACCTACACAATATTATACCATTGTATTTAATCGACTACCCTCCAATAGCCCCAATAGTTACATCAAACACAATAAGTGTACTCATATCTGTCGTCGAAAGAAGAAATAAGCAATATCCCCCCTCCCCCTCTACCCACGTCTAGACTGGACAGGGGCGGGAGACACACGAAATCTTGGCCGATATTTCAAACGAACAAAAGATAATAACTTGAGATGGAACATTATCGAAAAAGCCTTTGAACACGTCCGCGAGATCAAGGGCCAATTGCTTGGACGATTGTCAGGCGTTTTTTTACTTTTATACATATATGTTATAGGCTGTGCAATCTGCAAGACCAACTCTGATCTGATGGTTACTTGTCACCGTTACCTATACACGTCTAATGCTCGGTTCCTATAAACAAAAACGAATCGTTTTGCTTACCAATGGTAGAATTTATTGTTGCCAAACTGGGCATATAAATAGATCCTTGAGCTAATTTTACCTGTGATAGCTACTTCCATATGGGAGGATCTACTATACAAAGCTATGAGGTTTTTGTTTCATTATTGGTAAAGATGCAACAGTCTTCATTTTAACTAATAACGGTTAGTAAATTATAGGAATCGGCCATAAGACGTCATCATTATAAAGAAAAGAAAGAAAATGCATTTATTTGCGGCAAACCGAATCTCTTCAAGGCGAGAGTGAATAGGCTTCTTCTGGGCAAGCTCGTTCCACCGTAGATCTCATCCCTGCCTCTGGGCTGGATTGAGGTCAAGAGTGAGCCCATTGTCAATAAAAAAAAATATGACGCATAAAAAAAGGACATAAACACACAAAAAAAAACCAAGTTGGGGGTAAACATGCGTCACATTCACGCAAAACGGCCATCGCTCAGCATAATGCTAAGACCCTATACAAGACAGAACCCCAGCGCTGGTTTTCAGCGGCAGCCAGCAACAGCTTATAGTCCACTGCTGGTCGTAGGGCTGTACAATCGCACGCCAACCACTTCGATTCTCGGCAACTCTCATCCAGAATACTCGCCAATATCGTGCCTGCGAATATCGTCGCTCAACACATGCCTCATCTCTGTGAGAGTGAGTGTGCAGTCCACCACGCGGGCCCAGTGCGGGTTGATAGATGTCACATGTCCTCGAATTTTTGGTTCTACGACATGTCTGATTCCTCACGATGTTTTCCTACACCGTTTAACAACGCCGCTGAATTCGTATTATCTACGGAAGAGCCACAATTACAACTAGCTTAGGTAAACTACACTAAAGATTCAAAACGCACGCGGATAAACGACTTCGAAATATCGGTACCGATGTGATGGGTAAACGTGAGGTGCGTCGAAACTGAGGGGTTCTCATAAAATATAACGATGTTAGGCTTCTGGGGGACAGTAGTTAAATATGAAGGGTCTCGTGCTGACAGCTGCGCGGATCGATTGATCTGCAAGGCTAAGCTGCGGTTGCTGCGGTCAGCCTGTTCATGGGTGACCATTCTTGTTGCTTTCGTGTGTCATGCACTTGATAAATTACAAAATAAAGAAGCTTTGTTGACATAAAAAAGGTGTTATATTTTAGTGCCCTGACTCCTGAGCTACCTGTGTTAGGAGTCAGCGTTTTCACCCGTTTTTGGAACATTAAAAATGTATGCTATAACATTAAAATAACGTAAAATTAAAGGAATTTAGTGCATGAATGCTCTTGAGTGGTTTGTGTGCGTGTGTGTGTTTGCTGTGTTTTGTATGTATGTGTGAGTTTAAAATTAGGACAGTTGTATTTACCCGAGAATGTATAAAGTTGTTAATCTTATATGTCGTCAGGTCATTTAAATATCATTAGTGATTAAAAACCCGATAGTTATCAATAGGCTCGCCCACATTACATAGGACTTAGGACATTACTGGCGATATGTGGGTGTACTATATATAGGTACACCTTTGGCTAACCCTTCAGGGAAGGCAATACAGGCTTCATGTTAGTATTTTATTGTTATGGTGAAACTGAGGCATCTGGATGAACTTACGTAAAAATTACTGATTATTTTATAATTATTATAATAATAATAAAATCTTTATTTCAGACTAAGTCCATAGATATTATGATACATGCGAGAGATTATAAAATTTGCACACGAATAAATTCTTTCAGGATAATTGAGTCCTGTTTATGAGCAATGACCTGTAGGATGCTGTTAGTGCTACTCCGGACTCTGCTCAGTAAGGACGCGAGCCGCTTGCGCACAATGGCATGGAAGCCATCTACCCTAGCCTCCGCAAACATACCAGAGGCACTACAAAAGCGGGGCAACCCTAACAACATCCTAAATCCATTATTATAATTTAACTGCATATATTCTATTAGGTACCAGATTAAGGGCTGATTTTTCAATCGACTGATAATTTTTATCTGTGGAATAAAATTGACGTCTGACAGATTTTGTATGGAGAAATTCTGGTTGCAAAAATCAGCCTTAAATGTGTAACAAGTGACACCATACATATAATTTTTATGCGTACATCCATACAATACTTAACACTACATACTTTTTTTTGAATACTTCAGTAAAAGTAATAAAACGTTTCTTCTCCATACAAGTGTTTTTTTTTTCACCTTTAATTTTTAACTTTATTTTATTTTTATATATCTGTTGTCATAGCGGACATAGTAGTAATCACTCAAAAAATTTGGTTAGACAACACTTGAAACGTTATAATTTGCCATGATTGATGGAAAGGCCTATGTACAGCATTGATGACGTCAATCTAAGGGCACGGCAGAGGTGTAATTAGCGGTCATAGTTCGGCGAAGGACGGCAATAGGGCAAATATTGAAAGTGGATAATTTTCCTCCCCAAAAATGTCTAAAAATAGAGAAGCCAGCGTTCCAATAAATTACGAATTTGAAAGAAAAGAAAGAAAATACATGTGGCAAACGTGATGCATAAAAAAAATACAAACACAAAAAAAAAACAAGTTGGGGGTAAACATGCGTCACATCCACGCAAAACGGCTATCGCTCAGCATAATGCTAAGACCCTTTACGAGACGGAGCCCCAGCGCTGGTTTTCAGCGGCAGCCGGCGTTGAGGTGATGACATCAACCAGTGCAGCATACAATTAGACATAATTAAAAACAACAATCTAAATATATGAAACTAGCTTCTGCCCGCGACTTCGTCCGCGTGAAATTTCTTGTTCCCCCGACCTACCCCGTCGCATCGCATCGCCCGCCCAACCTATTTCGTTTTCTGACTTTTTTTTTTTCTATAAGCTCGACTCCTAACAGTTCTAGCGTAATGTTAAATAGCCTATAGCCTTCCTATTATAAACAATTGGGCTATCAAATTTAAAAATATTTTTTCAAATCCGACTGGCAGCTCCAGAGATTAGCGCGTTCAAATAAACTATTCAGCTTTATATTATTATATGATATAAGTATAAATATACTAGCTGACCCGGAAAACGTTGTTTTGCCATATAAATTATTTATAGCTGCCCGGCGCTACTTCATTCGCGTGATGTCCTACCTCCTCACCCTACCCCTACCCTACTCCTACCCTACTCCTACACTACTCCAACCCTACTCCTATAAGTAAATACAAAAGTATTAAATAATTTAAAAAAATAATAATAAAAGTGTCCTAGGTCCGTCTCCTGGTTCTAAGCTACCTCCCCACCAATTTCCAGCTAAATCGGTTCAGCCTTTCTTGAGTTATAAATAGTGTAACTAACACGACTTTCTTTTATATAAATAGATATAGATGTAGATATAGAATTTGTGTGCGGAGTTATTTTAAAATTATGATATCTCCTAAGATGTTGATTGAAATCAAGTTATGTCAAGGGAAAGTTTGTTCACAATTAAATACTTGTGATGAATAAATTATTTATTTGGATAAGGATTAATATCATGTTGCCTTCGCAAATAATCCATTAATTTCGAACAAATTTGATTACCATAAAAAAGCTTATAGTGAGTCAATCTTAAAAGATAGACATGCTGTCGTTTTTTTAGAACTTTTAAAGAGGAACAATTTTTCATACATTATTTTACCGTTTACGCAGCGCACGAGACGGAAGCTCTCAATAAGGAATAATTTTAAGGAATATTTTTTCCCGTTTTTGCAACATTTTCCATTGATGCCTTAGCCTAAAACCTTCCTATTCTAATATTATCTATACTAATATACAAACAAACAAAAGATAAATCGCATCGAAACTTTCATCCTCTATTTAAACCCTTTAGAACGCCACCTGTCCGATCCTCACATACTCCTTCTGCTTACGTTCATACACCAGAGGGGCAATTCTCGTAATTTTAAGAACGTTCACAGTCTGAACTCAGTCTCAATCTGTCAAAAATACCTCAAATTTCGATTCTGTAAGTGTTCACCGACAGTCGTTTCTCCTTTGGACTGATCACCGACAGGACGTTTCGTTTTTGAGAGATTCGTCGATAGAACGTTTCACCTATGGATTCCCTACATTTTGACAAGTTTTTCACATTTTGTTTGTCACCGAGATGAGACTGCGACTAGATTTTGAACGTTTTAATACACGCACGCTGATTGCGAGTACTACGCACCTGACTTTTCTGAAAAACTTTACGTATATAGTAAACCAGTTCTTTGTGTTACATATGAGGGGCTCGTGGCTAAGTAATAACAGCCGCACGGGTCGATCGATCAGGTTAAGCTACGCTTGCCGCGGTTGGCTCGTGGATGGATAGCCATGTTTACATACCAAGACCCCTCCGTGCCTCGGCACGTTAAGACTTTGGTCCCGGCTGTCATTCGTGGATCTTTGAATGAGTTGTTATTGTTACTGGCCGTCAGAAGCCCGAAAGTCTGATAACCAGTCTTACCAAGGAGTATCGTATTATCTAGTCATATCTATAAGAATGATTATGATTATACTGCCCTAACAACTACCTACCTACAACAACAAAAAATTCTGACTAAAAAGTTTTAATCCATTTTTTGTACAAACCGACCCTTGGTTCGGTTGAAAACTATTTAAACTAAGAACATATTATACATACCTGCTTTTGACCGACTGTATAATGAATTAGGGCCAGCCGCTTTGTAAAAGTTTGGGCAAACAGCTAAACTTTCATGGTCTCTCACCTTCTGCGTCGGCTTGTTTAAATTGGAACAACCTCAAATACTACTGCGTTCCTTTAGATTTAGGTCGGGTCAGGTTTGAGGATGCTGGATTTAATTATAGTGTATTATAGTAGGATTTGTAATTTTCGTTAAACTTTACTCTGATTTTTTGTTAAAAGTTGGAAAATGGTTTCCTTAGGTAGGTAGGGATACATCTATATGTCGCAGCCAGCTGGTTTAATTAGCCATTTAGTTAACCGCCGCCGTCGGCCGCCGTTTAACTAAACGGCGGCCTTCAACTAACGGCCTGAATGATATTCAATAAATTATAGTTTAGGTTGGAACTGTAACCAATCACGCGGGAGCCGAATTGGTCGCAGTAACTAAGCCAGGGCACCCCGACCAAATGGGTTAGGTTAGAACTGTGATCAACCGCGTGCGAGCCGAGAGAGCGAAGCGAGGCGAGCACTACTTCCAAAGGCTAGGCGGATGACTAAGCGGCTAATATAACCAGTTGGCTGCGACATAAACCTACTTACAAAAATAAAATCATTTATATACATATTATAAAGGACATCATTCAGGTGTTTTATACCCAAAAATTAAAGTGTCTATCAGAAAAAGAAGTACTGTTTTCTTATAAACTATCTTCGAATAACATCTTGAGCATTTTTCACTATAACAATGGAAGTCCACAATTAACCCCCCGGCTACTATTTGAGATTGAAAAGGCCGAAAATCACATTTTTGTAAAAAGTATTTTAAGCATTATGTAAGATCTTAAAAATACCATCTTTTAATTGAATATCCCTGACCTGTTAACTATTACAGCATAGATGTTTATGATGAATTAAACAAAGGTTTCTTGATGAACAAATAGGTTTGCTAAGGCCTTTACATTTATTATGATCTTTTGATACGTAACGAACAGTTTTTTTGCTGGATGAATTTGAACGAATGTAGGAATGAATGTCAAAATTGAATGAAGACTATTGCATGAATATGTCATATTGAATGAAAACTATTGAGCGAATGTGTCGTAGACATAGATCTGCCATTAACCGGCTGCTGAGTTTAAAAGTAACAAAAACTATATTAAAAAAAAAAACATAGTTTTGCCAACAATAGTTTGGACATTCGTTTAAAGACACAAACAGTTATTGTGTAGTTATATACCACTGCTGGGACACAGTCCTCCTCTCTGAAAGGGAGTGAGCTGTAATCTACCACGCGGGCCCAGTGCGGGTTGGTAGATGTCACATGTCTTCGAATTTTTGGTTCTAGAGCACGTCGGTGTCCTCACGATATTTTCTTTCACCGTTATGGGAGCAGTGGCGAAGAAATTATTTATACAAAATAAAGCGCCTGTCTGGGTTCGAAGTTCGAACCCACGACCTACTACTCGTAAGTCGGGGCTATTAGCATTGCCACCGCTGTTTTTTATGTTTTATATTTATTTTTATTAATTGGCTTGGTTGTATTCAAGTCCTCGCGATCGGAGCCTGTGCCTCAGTGGAGTCGTAGATACATGTAGCATTAAAAAAATGAAGATAAAAAAGAAAAGTTTACCGCAGAACATTGCAGTGTCCAACTCCAAAGATATTGCTATCAAAATCACCACGTTTCGCAGAGAGATTACCGATTTCACAAAATCATTAAAAGCAGAAAGTCGTGGTGAAAACTTAAAAAACAGCCCCTCATTCACCTGAAACGACACCCACAGGAAAAGGAATGGCCATTGAAAAAACAAGAAAAACATATTCTGCAACTTTTAGTTGCTCACCTACTTTGAAAACAGTGACACACACTGCTCATTAAAAGTTTCCAAAGCCTTTCCTACCTTCACTGCAACGGGTATACATTCAGCAGTACTTTACTTTTTTTTCACGATCATTTAGTGGTCACAGAGTAAAAAAAGTTGTGCAAAAAAACGGCGCGACGACGCGAAGCCATTCCTTTCTCATTACATGTGTTGGTTGCTCTACTGATGTTTATTACACTGCGACCGTCGTAAGAAATAAGAATGGAAAAGTGTTTTTGAGTGGAACTTGGTTCTAGTAGTAGGGAAGTTCTAAATGTATGAGACGATATTACGACTTTTATAATTGAATTGAATAATTGAAATACAATGTTTTCTCTTACTAACAGATAAGATAAGCAGCATGATAATGGAATAAGTGAGTTTGTTTTATCACCTACCTACTTTTTTTTTTTTGGGGATGGGAAATCATCAAATGGCTCCTCCCGCTCTGGGTGGAGCAGAAGAGAGTGTCAGACTCTTACTGACTAAAACCCACCCGTGTTCCTTCCTTAGCCCTTTATGTTCCGGGGCAGCGGTAACCCTTTCGGACGATCACCTACCTACTAACACTGTAATTTGAAAACATTGTAAAAGCCAATTGTTTTTAAAAGATTATACAGTGTGGCAAGGACATTGACGCACAAACTGTAACCATGGATTCAGCACATGAGTTGAGACCCCATAGCGTCGAAATATTTCGTCGGTTATCAAAAAAAAAAAAATATTGCTGTTCCATACATTTTGACCGCGTAGGTATTGCATTTTTCTACGAAACAGAAGATTTTTTTTTTTGATAACCGACGAAAAATTACGACGATATGGGGTCTAGTATCATGTGCTGAATCCATGGTTACAGTTTGCGCGTCGATGTCCCTGACACTCTGTATGTGAAATAAAATATTTTGATTTTGATAACATCACGCCTGTATTCCCGAAGGGTAAGGCAGAGGTGCACATTTGGGAAGTTATGTTTAGGTCCCATGAATTAAGGGGCGAGCCTATTGCCAACCAAGAACAAATCAAAGCCCCGGTCTGCTACTGAGACATTCTAGATGGAAAAACCCAATAATACTTTGCCCGATCCGAGTATCAAACTTAGGACCATATACTCAGCAGTAGCGCTTGCGACCACTAACACTAGATACTACATACTACACACCACATACACACACACACTACACATACCACACCCTACACACATACACACACCCCCTCTACATTCACATACTACATACTTCTAGATACTAGATATTCATCTATTATGCTATAACTACCTTATTGGTTGTTAACTCAGTTTCAGGGATCGTATCCTCTAAAAGTAACTATATTTTTCGTCAAAGTTACCTATAGGCTGAGTGCTATCTATATCTATCTATACTAATAATAAAGCTAAAGAGTTTGTTTGTTTGTTTGAACGCGCTAATCTCTAGAACTACCAGTCGGACTTGAAAATTCTCTTTGCATTTGATAGCGCAATCCTTGAAAAAGGTTATAGGCTATTTAAAATCACGCTACGAACCTAAGGGGCCGAGCAAAAAGAAAAAAAGTCAGAAAAAACGCTCAGCGAAAACGCAGGAACAGCGCGTGCTGGTTGGGATGCGACGCATTGGGTCGAGATGCCGAAATTTCACGCGGACAAAGTCGCGTGCGATAGTCTGTCTATTAAGTATTCCAGACAGTCTCAAAGCGCGCATTATCGTCTGCATGCAGTACAATGAATAAAATGGACGTTACGTGACATTCCACTCAACCAGAAGAATCATACAAGGGTACATTTTGAATAGTGTTCTTGGAAACTGGCTGAAAGCCAGGGCCGGGCCGTGTCCCATGACGTAACAATGTTTCTTGTTTGTGAAGTCAGCCAAGTGCGTCCGATTAGGTAGGTAAACATCGGAAGGCTACTGCAAAATACTCGAAGTCAAAAACAGACGTCGATATTGAAGCTCCCCGTTAAAAATAATGTTATGAAAAATTGGCAGATTCTCCGTTATTTATGGAGGCACACTGACTGTATTTAAACGTCGATTTTCCGTTCGGAGACGGGTAGATTTAAGGAAGGAAGTGCGTCTCGTTCTCGCTTTGTGCGTTGGAGAAAGATAGCAGCATTATCAGTTTGGGTTTCTTCACGATTTTTATATTCACTGAGTCAGTTTATTTTTAGTTCATATTATTGGCTCCGTGGCTCCTTTCGTATACTATACAGGGTGACACGGACTTCGACGTGCAAACTGTAACCATGAATTTAGCACATGATTCTAGATCCCCCCTAGAGCAGAAAGCTTTTGTTGGTTATAAAAAAAAAAAAAAACTGCTGTTTCATGGAAAAGTGCAATACCTACGCGGTCCAACAGTATGGGGCAGCATTTTTCTTTTAAATAACCGACGAATAGGGTAGTCGCCTGGGTAAAAAAAAAAATTATATTTAGTCCGTCAGTTAGACTATCGAAAAATAATGGACACGTATTTTTTTCTTTTGTCAATCAAACAAAAAATGACAAAGATAAAGCGCGTCAAAATTTGGGATTGGTCGTGACGTCACTTGCGTATAAAGGTGTCGCAAGCAAGTTACGTCACGCGGAACTTTAACGGGCGATATCTTCATAATTATTTATATGATGGACAAAAGAAAAAATACGAGTTCAATATTTTTTGATAATCTAACTGACGGACTAATTAGATTTTTTTTAGGAAAATAGCCTATTGCATGGTTCAGAGTCATGTAATTCTGAATCCATGGTTGTGCGTCGATGTCCCTTGCCCCTGCTGTTCCCTGTATATTATACTAGCTGCTGCCCGCGACGTCGTCTACGTGAAGGCTCTACAGCATTAAAAATACCTAAGATGTCAGTGTCGCTATAGCATTATAAGTAAACAACTTTTAAAATTGCATTAAAATATAAGTTTTTTTGCGAAGCAAGTGAAGCGAAGCAAGTGAAGAGAGTTATATGGGAATCTTGCTGAGTTCAGTTATAGGATGTGACTGAAGGAAATAGAGAAAATAATGCAGGAATACATTTCAGGACACAAAAGAATAAAAATACGTACAAAGGTATCATACCTTACAAAACTTCCCTATAAACTACGTTGGTAGTTATGCTGCCAGGAGCCAAAATGTAAAGAGAGTCAGGACTGGTGACGCGAGAGCAAGCGACGTACAGTTGCCCGTGTGAGAAGCAACTCGTCCTGAGGTCGACACCCGCTGCCCTCAGTGTCTGCCCCTGCAACTTATTGATGGTCATCGCGAAGCAAACATTCACGGGGAACTGTACGCGCTTGAACTGGAACGGGTAGTTATGAGGTATGAAAGGAATGCGTGGTATAAATACTCCTCGCCGACGCCACAACCCGTAAGAATTTCCGCCTCAATGGTGTGTCTGTGGAGCGAGATGACTTTAAGGCGGGTCCCGTTACACAACTTCGGAGGAGATAGGTACAGAAGAAGCATAATCGGGACACCGACCTTCAGCTTGATGGTATGCGCTGGAAGTCCACTTGCTGACAGGGAGTTCAGAAATTCCACGGGATAATGTGTGGCGTCATCTTGCTCGACAACAGTGTTTATCGAGGTGTAGACTACTTCATTCCCCTCAATTTCCGAGAGAATGCATTTGTTAATTGCTGCAGCCTGATTATTTTTGGGCGTCAAAATGGCCCGCTCACACACCCAAGAATTCTGCTGGTGCAGTATACGACTGATGTCCCCGTACACACAGCGAATGAGTTCTTCTAAGCTGGATACCACTCTACCGAGAGACTCTGGAAGCACCACCTGTCCACCTCTCTCTTCTGGTAGAGTGCCTTCGCCAAGACTTAGAAGGACATCGGACAATTCTTGAGCACATGCATTGCCGCCGAGCTGAGCTCTCATATTAATGGTCAAGCGCAGCGTACGAACTCGTGACCAAAACGAAGATCGTTTCTACGAAGCATTCACCTCGTCAGCCCTCAATCCCCGCGTCACCACGGGAAGCGTTTGCCGGAAATCGCCACTGAACAGAACTGTGACACCACCCATCAAATGTTCGTTCCTGCGGATGTCCTGCAGGGTTCTGTCCACGGCCTCAACTGCCTTCCTATTGGCCATCGTACACTCATCCCATACGATCAGAGAGCAATCCTTGAGCACGTGTCCCTAATTGCTGTTACGTGACACACCAAAAACAGGCGTTTCGGCGCTCTCTAAATCGATGGGAATTTTAAACATGGCATGTGCTGTCTTGCCGCCCGGAAGTAGTGTGGCAGCGATTCCCGACGACGCTACAGCAATAGCAATTTTGCCTTGCCTCCTGACCTCTGCAAGTATGCCAGTGGTAACAAATGTTTTTCCTGTTCCACCAGGAGCATCCAAGAAAAACATTTTACCCTGGTTTTGCCCAACGCTTTCAAGGACGGTGTCATAAATGTGTTTTTGCTCTGAAGAGAACAAAGCGACATAGTCATTTCGTATGGTGGTAATTTCGCCCGGATTATAATTTGTCTCAGCGTTATACTCCCGATTTCCACGGTCTTTATACGGTGATGATGTGGGAGCTGATAACCCATATTCGATCAGTGGATTGCCGCCGATAGAAATGACCACATCTTGAAGTGAACTGAGACAGGTGTTCAGCACGCGTTCATCAGTTACTTCGACTTCGTCTCCAGTAACACGCCTCAAAGCTCGTAGAAAATCTTCAGACAGATGATGGCGATACTTCTCCCACAAAGCTACCAGGTTCGCGACTCCACAAAACACCAAGATGACGGCAAACAGATGACGCATGCAGCTGGGACTGTCACTGACGCTCGCCTCCGCGAGGGTGTCATCCCAATTTTGGTCGCCGTCGAGAAGGTGACGTGCTACGTAGGCTGCGCGGTAATTAGGATACTCCACGCCATCAAATGTCCTCAGAAAGGCGAAAGACGTTGGGCCTCGGACAGTGTGAAGTAAAAACCGCAGAAAATTGCATTCGCCATTATTCGGATGCACGGTATAAACCCTACCCAATGCGGTGTCCTTGAAAATTCCCGGAAAGCCTTCCACAGCACCTCCTCGTCGACGTCGGTTAAATACACCCCTTTGCTTGTCGTACGTGTAATATGAAGGCACCTCGTCATACGTAAGGGATCTCGCAAACTGGTCGACTTCACAGAACGTTTTTTTTTTAAATTGTGTTCCTCAACTCTGCTCAAGATTTTGAGGGTTTTGTTGGAACTTGAATTTGTCGAAACGAACTATACGATACAACTTTTATGAAGAAAATGCACATTGCCATCTATGAATTTTAAGAATAACTAACTACTAACCTCGCCAACATGATCAAATTTAATTTATTAATTTCCAAAAAGTGTTAACATGTAACTTGATTTGATTTTTATGAAATCTCATAGATGGCGCTGCTTCAAAATTTTCATTATACTACTAACATTAATTAAACTATGTTTCTCTGCCCAAGTTACTTAAATGGCGTAGTTTTTATAGTGTAAAGCTAGATAATAGCATGGCTTACTCAAAAACAACATTTAAATATGCGTCGTTAGATTACACGCTGTCACAGAATACGTAGGTAAGAAAAATAAAGATTCACAGCTCCTCCCTCGTAGGTGATAGCGTGATAATATGTTTCCAGAGTTAAATTATGGTTTACTAAATAAATAACATGTCATTTTGTGCATTCAATTATTTTGTGCATTAAATTACGAACAAAAACCTTTTAAAATCAATATTGCTTACCTCCTATAACATACGGCGTGATAATATGTAGCCTAAAGCCTTCCTTGGTTTACAAAGAACATTTTTGCTGAATTTCAATTCAATCTATCCAGTAGTTTTGGCGTGAAGCCGTACCATACACACAGACAAACAGCCAAACAGACAAACAGACAAAAATTCTAAAAAGTCACTTTTTGTCATCAGTTACGTTTTTCTAACAAAAGCCACTTATTTTTTCTCGAAAATTCTCAATGTACAGTTTTTCTTTCGTTACTGTTTTATTATATGTATAGATAGATGTATAGATACTAAAATCTAGACGTCAATCCGACAAAATTGGAGGAGACACGAACTTTTGACTCCTGCTGCAGAACTGTCCCGCACTGGCATCTAGGGCAGACGCGTGTAGAAAAGGGAAAGGGTCATCTCTGTCCAGCAGGGGACATTACGGGTTAAAAAGATAGATAAAGAGCCTTAAATGTGATAAACTAAAGTCCATATTATAGTGTACATAATAAAAAAGTCAATCTGCCTCCCTAGCCTTTTCCTAACTATGTTGGGGTCGGCTTCCAGTCTAACCGGATGCAGCTGAATACCAGTATTTTACATGGAGCGACTGCCTTTCTGACCTCCACAACCCAGTTACTGGGTAATACGATACCCATTGGAAAGACTGGTTGTCAGACTTTCGGGCTTCTGACGACCCGTAACGACTGTCAAAGATCCGTGCGGCTGTTATTACTTCGCCACGAGCCCCTCACGTACATAATAAAGAGTATTATATTTTATTCAGAAGGCTAGTTCTCGTTATTTAAGACGTTCAAAGTCGTAGTCTCATCTCAGCGACATCAATGTCAAAATCTTGTCAAAAATGTATGAAAATTACACGTATTTTTGACATATTGAGACTGAGATCAGACTGAGAACGTTCTTAAAATTACGAGAATTGCCCCTCTGTTCTATTCTAAAAATCACGAGATGAAAACACTGATAATTTTTACAATGCTTTTTCACACAACACTTTTCTTTAGAAATCGAGTTACATTACATGTACATGTTTGATTCGAACTTGTAAACTAGTTTTCACGAAGCTGGTCTATTATCCCTAAAGACAGCTTTTAAGTTTTAATATTAATTAATATTTATACCAAAAGCTGTTTGCGGTTTATCGTGCAGAAATTCTATGAAAAGCGGAACGTTTTACATTAAGCGCTTCAGCTTAAGCGATTAAGCCGCTTAAGCTTAAGCGATCAAAAGAGTGTGGTTGATACATGGAGGGTATTAGTGTATTTTATTTAAATAGGTAGGCTTTTACAGCCGATCGCAGATGGGGAAGTAGGGTTACTAGTAAAGGCAGAATTCCACTGCTGCGTAGTAAAGGCAGTAAAGGCAGAATCCCACTGCTACGTAGAACTTGCAAGGAGAGGTTTGCTACGTTAACTGCGCGGTTCATTTGTTTGCCAGCATTTGTTTCGTGCGGAGCATGGCCGCGGTGGCGGCTCAGTGGTAACGGCGACGACTTACGAGTTGCAGGTCATAGGTTAGAATCCAGACAGGGCTTTACTTTGTGGAAATTATTATGAACACCACTTCTCTCAAAAACGGCGAAGGAAAACATCGTAAGGAAGGCGGCATGTCCTAGAACCAATAATTCGAAGACATATTGTGACATTTACTCGCACTGGGCCCGCGTGGTGGATAACAGCCCCTCTCACCGAGATGAGGCCTGTGTCCCAGCAGTGGGAACATTATAGGCTGATTATGTGCAGCGTGGCCCTGGACGATTCCTTCTACATGTTCGTAAAAAGCGAAGCGGAGGGGCCGTGGCTAAATAATAACAGCCGCACAGGTCAATCGGTCAGGTTAAGCTACGCTTGCCGCGGTTGGTTTGTGGATGCGTGACCATCTTTACATACCGAGACCCCTCCGTGCCTCGGAAAGCACGTTAAGCCGCTGGTCCCGGCTGTCATTCGTGGATCTTTGACAGTCGTTACGGGTAGTCAGATGCCCGAAAGTCTGACAACCAGTCTTACCAAGGGGTATCGTATTACCCAGTAACTGGGTTGTGGAGGTCAGATAGGCAGACGCTCCATGTAAAATACTGGTATTCAGCTGCATCCGGTTAGACTGGAAGCCGACCCCAACATAGTTGGGAAAAGGCTAGGCAGATGATGTTCGTAAAAAGCGAAGTTAAGTACACGAGCGTAACTTAACCGTGGTATTATTTATTATTATTATTTTAATTATTGATAAGAGACATAAATTTAGTAGCAAACAATAGAATTTGCAGAATAAGGACTCTGATCATGTCAGAGGGACACTGAGCAAAGGCAGGAGTGGGTTTTAGCCGGTAAGAGTCCGGCACTGCCCAGACTGGCTCATTAGTGAGGTAGTCGGGGCGTCCATGAGGATTTCCCACTCCTTCCAAAACTAGAAAAAAAAAAAAAAACTTAGCCGTGGACAGCTATGGGACACGCATTAAAATGTGAGCGACGTACGCAGAAATGTAGTGTCTAGTCCTTTAACATAATATAACATCATGCCAGTATCCCTCAAGGGGCTAATCAGAAGTGTATTACACCCACATTTCGGCAACTTTTGTTTTGATCAGGTTCCGGCGCGGTAAACGGGACACACGAGTAATAGAGGTTTTATTGTTATGACGGCTATACCTCTTGAAAATGTCCCAAGTAGGCTTTTGAAACCGGGTCACAAATCTAGAAACTCAAACTCAAATCATTTATTTCAATTAAACCATTTACAGGCACTTTTGAATTGTCAAACGTCAAACTGGACAGACAACAACAACGACAACAACTGACGACAACTGGACTGGTGATTGTAGACTCTGGTTTGCTACTGAAAAATAAAAACACTTTGCCAGACCTGGGAATCGATCCCAGGACCGCGTGCTCTGCAGTCCCAGTAGACAAACGAGTCACCTTTTTAATCTAAGTTTTTTACAGTTTATTTGTTTTCAAATTGTTTTTACATACAACTTTGTATGTAAGTTATTTTCAATAACTAAAATACTCGTTTGTGTCTGAAAAAGTAACGAGACTTTTTCAGACACAAACGAGTATTTTAGTTATTGAAAATAACTTCGAAAAAATTTGCCAATAAATTGATATTAGTGTGAAATACTTTTGCACAAACATGATGCTTTTGTTAAAGTATTGCGAGTGCGTTCATAAATAGCCTGATTTATGCTGAAAACTGTTTATTATCGTCTGTGTAGATCACAAGGACTTACTTACATAAAACAATGTTATTTATGACTATGTAAGTAAACAGTTTAAAAAGGTAACAAAAACCTAAAAAAATATTATTATTTTTGTAATTTTAAATTGTAAATGTGAGCAAAACCAAGTACGTATTTCATATCCAGCGTAATAGTTATTTTTCTACTCTACTTTCAATTGCTAGTTCTCTAAAATAAATATTTTCTCAGACAATGTCGGAGAGCAATACAAGTATATAATAGGGAGTTATTTGCCCACAACCGGACGTATGCCGCACCGAAGATTTACCGGCTACGTGCACGCTACGGCGTAGCTCGTAGCACTCTCGTGGCTACGCCGTAGCTTTCGAGGGCAAGTGATGTATTTTATTTCATGTTACTTTTCTATATTTTTAAACTATGTGGGATTGAGGGTACTAGAAAGATTCTAGTGTTTATTTTGTTAAAGTTTTCTTGTATTTTACGATTTTCTTCGTACGTAATGTAAGTATGGCGCACGAAATAAACTATACGTTCGGCAATACACCGCTATCTGCTCCTCCAGGGAATAGAGACGTGGTAGTAATATACATAATATATGTTACATACTTCCTATACTGTAGAATTTTCAAACAAACATTTGCAGGGAAAAAGTTCCATGTTTTATTTTCAAATGTTGGCAAGAGGGCGATACAATAAATTTCGCCGTCCCATCTGCAATCGTCGGGCGCATTTTGATAACGAGTGCGAGGGGGGAGGGGAGTGAGGTGTTGAGGGGGGGGGGGGGTAGCATAGCAGCCAGCTTCTTAACTTCACCTGCATTCAAAGCTTTTACAGGTGACTGACGAGGTGCTGACGAGCTAGCTCAGCTGGAAAAACTTTGTGAGTCATTTTAAAGTTTTTATTCAAACGTTTCGGCAACTTTGATCTTCTAGTATAGTATCAACGTATTAACTATTTTAACGTAGAATACCCGTTATATACCATATATAAATAAATAAAATAAATTTAATTCAGATATCAAGGATCCATAGGTAGGTTAACAAAAAATAAAAATAAAATGTAGATTAAAATGAAAATGAAAAATTATAACATTGAAATTAAAATGTAACTCAAAATTATAATTAAATAACTGATTTAATAAGGCAACTCCACAGCGGAGACGACACCCGGTTTCCTCACGATGTGTTCCTTCACCGTTTTGAGAGCATTGCTGATGAAATCAATTACACAAAGTAACTCGCCTGACTGGGTTTGAACCCATGACGTACAAGTCGTAAGCTGGGCCGTTACTACTGGGCTAACATTGCTCTCAGGCGTTATGTGATTATGATTAATAAGTACCCTAAACATAAAAACAGAAAAGATTTTGTCCCAAGATTAGGAACTCCAAAACGTTCAGATTAAAAGTGCCCGAAAAAGGACAAAAATCCCTTTGTTTCGTAACGCAGCGTAATTATCCAGATGTCACCTCGAAACAATGGTATCACACAAAAGGATTAACGTCCAAAGCCTTTGAATTGTGTACAACCAGAATCCTCATTGGAGTAATCCCCAAACGTTTTGAAGACTCGTCTTGTGGTGGATGGCGGATTACTTCGACTTACTTGTGTGACAACCGCTGGTAATGTGATCCTGGTAGTTTTTTTACGTTGTGCCGACTACATTCTGGTGATAAGTCTAGCGACACATCCATGGAAAATGTGAGAGAGAAGTCCAGAAGGCCAATTCTCGTAATTAAAAAACCGGCCAAGTGCGATTCGGACAAGAAGGGTTCCGTACCACGTTTGTTGTATGGGAGCCCCACTTAAATATTGAAATTGTTATGACTTTATTTTTAATATTTTACATGTTTACTTATTATTTCGTTATTCTTGTATGAAGTTTTCCAAGTAAGCGCATTTTACAAACTAGGCCTCTATAACTCCTGAACTAACAAAGTTATCTAGTTTTCTTTCAAAGTTCTGGACTATACCTACACATGGACTACCATCATGATTTTCAGATTTTTCGAGCCAGCCGTTTAGTTTTTAATTGGGGCTCCCAATTTTAAGAAAAAAATGCGCTTTTAAGTTGAATATTTCGCAAACGGATACCTAAATAAAAAAATCGGCTTAGCAACCTCTCAATATTTTTAAAAAACCCACACTATCGGGCAGACGCGAGAAAAAAAAATCATTACCACTTTACGTGTACGGTACCCAAGAAAAAAAAGATTTTATTTTAGCACTTTATCGACGTGGTAATACACATATTCATGCAAAGTTTCATCTTTCTAGCACTAACCGTTTGGAAGGTAAGCCGAGGACGGGCGGACGGACGGACGGACGGACCGACAGACGGACATGATGAAACTATTTTGGTTCCAAGACGTGATCTACGGAATCCTAAAAACGTTTAAAATGTAGTCGCAATCTCTTCTCAGCGATAACCAATGTCAAAAATGTAAAGAAATTGGAGGTATTTTTGATGGATTGACACAGATTAAAACGCGAATGGTCCTAAAAATACGGAAATTGCCCTTCTGCCAACGCCTGGAATGCTCTTTGAACTACCAGCAACGTCATCATTCTCCTGCCCTTATCCCAATTTATTTGGAGTCGTCACAACTTCGATGGATAGAATCTGTGAATGATGATATGGTTAGAAAGGGGGTGACTACTGAGATGAATTACAAGTAACATATCAGGTCGAAATTAGGTCGCGTTTTAGCGTAAGCGTAAAAATCGTATCGCCAAATTCGGCAACAACTTTTCATTTGCGTTTCGTATAATTATTGCATCGCGATAGGCCGATGGGGCCGAAAGGTTTTGGAGTGTCAACCGCGTATCGAAAGACGTAGCGTTGGAAGTCCTCCCACAAGGTGGATCGATGACCTTTTGAAGGCCGCAGGAATCCGTTGGATGCGAGAAGCACAGAACCGGTCGAAGTGGAGGTGTTTGGGGGAGGCCTATGTCCAGCAGTGGACGTCTTTCGGTTGAAATGATGGTAATGATTGCGTCGCGTATATCGACATTATATTATAATATAATATTATTTATTTATTTATCACACTCACACTGGAACGCCATAGGGCAATTACACCAACGGAGCAAAAAATCACTTCATGTGCTGCTTTCCATCCATCCTGTGCGCGGTGGACATCGTACGAGTGGCGATGGTTCGGACACGCTCACGCAGCGTACAAGTGCAACATTTGTCCATAGCCCCATCACTCCTTCCATATTGCGCACATGAATTGCGAATTTTTGAAACTCAATGATCTTTCAAAGTAAATACATTAAACTCAAACTCAAATCATTTATTTCAATTGTAAAGTATTCTATTATTTTAATTATTGTGAATGTGAAGACTATGTGGGTTCATTGTATTTATATTATTTTTCTCTCTGTTCTCTTAGTTTTTTTCATGGTCTGGCAGTTAATGTGGCCTACCTAAATGTCCTTTTTTTGGTATTGTTCGTCGGATCGTTGAGCTCCTTAAGTTTTGAGTTGAGCTGCACGATTTCTGACAAATGCGTGCACTGACTGGACAGGTCCTCTCAAACTGTTTCGTTCTTTCTTCAAAAAAACCATCTCAGACATAAATCTACATGGTCTTCACATGATCTGACCAAGATTATGTCTGGACTTTAAAAGAGACTGTGACGTCTGAGTTTGTTTCGGCCTTTCCTCTCAGACTAGTCAGATAGGAAACGCCGACCTCATCTAGTTTTAAAATATGATTGTCGTGTAAAAGTGTTTGTACAAACCTACTTACAAAAATAAAATCATTTATCATTTAAACCATTTACAGGCACTTTTGAATTGTCAAAATTAAATAGTCGGTCAGTTAGTCAGAAAGTCGAAGCTAGTTGCCCTTTCCAAAGCGTAATTAAAATTTAAAGTGTCAAAGCGTATATTTAGCCGCCGAGTTACTGATACGTAATTTCAGTAGGTAGCCTTCGCTTTTATTAGATTCCGAATTGTGATTTTACCTAATCTTAAATTTTTCTCCGAGTGTCGTAAAAGGCAGCTAGGGGACTATAACTCCTGGCTTCTGAAAACTTATTTAATAAAATATATTGCCAAATTTCACTTATTAAAAAAGGGAGTCGGACTCGCACACAAAGTGTTCCGTTCCACCGTACAATATTTAAGAGCGTGTACAACGGTCCACTAGCGCCACTCCTTTAAAAAAATATTATCTCGTGATTGAGAAGGAATTATGAAAATCTGCTCAATCAGCGACCTCGGTAAGTGTGTCTAGAATTTTCTAATACCTTTTATTAAGTTTCATATTGAGACACGAAGCAACTAAATACGATATATAGGAATGTGGCCGCTTTTCTTTAGATCGAATTTTGTTGCTTCGTGTCTCAATATGAAATTTTATAAAAGGTATTAGAAAATTCTAGACACATTTACCGAGGTCGCTGATTGAACAGATTTTCATAATTCCTTCTCAGTCACGAGATAATATTTTTTTAAAGGAGTGGCGCTAGTGGACCTGTGTGCACCCTCTTAACACAACACAATTTTATTATGTCCAGCAGTGGACGTATTTCAGCTGAAATGATAATGATGATGATGATGACCGTACGTCTCAAATACATTTAGTAAAAAGCTGTTTTTTTGACATTACAAACGGACACTTCAATTTTATTTATTTGTATACTTGTATAGATAGTATTCAATCATCAATGCCCGTTTTCACTATCCCTAATCGACCTTAAATGAAAAAACACGCTGTTGGATTGTCAACTATCGGTGCTGAGCCGAGCATTGAAAATCCATAATTATGTAACTGGCGAACATGACTATTTGAAGCGATGTCGCTCGTTAGGGCGGCCATAGACGAGCACCACATATCACCGACATCCGCTGATGACAGTTGCAGATAACATCTGTCGTTCTATTCATAGAACGTACTGGGCAAATGGTTTGAGCTCCACTCTATTACATTTACACTGATCGGAAAGTAAGACTAGTCAGTCTTACGAGACCCTCACCTGAACCTCAAAGCATATATTTCAAACTAGCTGCGCTCCGCGGTTTCACCCGCATACGTTTTGATCCCGTGGGAGCATCGGAATTAAAAGTATCCTATATATTAATCTTGGTTATAAACCATCTGTGTGCGACATTTCATCCAAATCCGTTCAGTAGTTTTTGCGTGAAAGAGTAACAAACATCTATCCATCCATCCACCCACCCATCCATCCAACCATCAATATAAACTGTCCTGTTTATAATATTAGTAGGAAAAACCAATTACAGGCACTTTTGATTTGTCAAGGGGTCGGTCAGTCAGAAAGATGAAGCTAGTTGCCCATTCCAAAGCGTAGAAAGTACCTATGGAAGAGAACGTACAAGAAACGGACACTCTTATAAGTCATAAAATTGTTACAACACATTGGATACATCCTTCATGTTAAACAGCACAGACAACACAGCGTATGCAGCACAGAACATTATCTGTTCTGTGGTATGCAGCGTGTTTGACAGCACAACAACAAATATTCGTATTGCCTACAGGTAAATGTTCCGGTTGCTATTTGTGTATGTGAGTTTAAATGTTTGTAAACACACCCACAATTCAGGAGTAATTCATAGTGTGGGGCGAAGTTTAAAAAAAAAATCGTGGGCTACCTTATCGCAACCCCCTTCAACCACTTATGTAACACTTTAATGACTGTTTACACATTACCTTGTCAATAACAAAGTATACTTCAAAATAAGGTTACTGATTCTTATCATAAGTAACATGTACCTAATAGGGTCACGTTGGGACCTTGGTTTTCTTACAATTTAAGTTGGGCACGCGACAGTTCTCTCAAGATTATTATAATTAGTTTCCCAAACATACCACCTTGACCACGTAGTGATTACGATACCTACTGTAAATGCTTTTTTATTTGGGTAAGTGACGTTATTTTTTTCAACAGTTCTATTTATGTCTCACCTGCAAAATTGCATGGATACCTTAGTGTCTATTTTCCAGTGAACGTTTGAGTTCAAGTTTTCGGTAAATAAACCAAATCAAATTAGCTAGTGAAACTCTGTGGCCGTGATGAGTGTCGATATAATAATAATAATAATATCCCTGGACATTTCACACAGCGCCATCTAGTCCCAAGCTAAGCAACCTAATGCTTGTGTTATGGTAACAAGATGGCTGATAAACTACTTATATACATTTTTTTTTTTGTAAATACTTACATATTATAGATAGAAAAACACCCAGACTCGGAACAAATACATGTAGGTCATACAAATATTTGTTCCGTGCGGGAATTGAACCCGCGACATGCAGCGCAACAGTCAATCGCTTAACCACTGCGCCAACCGTGCCGTCACGATATGTAAACACGATAAAAGAAAAAAAAATGATGTTTTTTTATGTGTAGTTTGTTCAGTATGTTTGTTACTTGAAGTACGAGTTATGAAAATAATGTTTTACCATATTTAGATGTCGATACTGATCACTTTTGTGAAGTTTACACATAAAAAACTGATTTTTACACTGATATTTCAAGTGAATACACTTACTGAAGTCGAAGACCGGACAAAAAAAAAATCATAATAATCAAATTAATTCAGAAAGCTGTACTTTTGGACACGCTTGCATTGTCAGGAAGTATCTCTCTCTGGCGCCTTGACCACCGGTAGCTTGGACCCTGGTCCCGATACCGGTGGGCTACTATTTTAAATGTTTTTTATACTTTTTATATTCTAATATTTAAAAATATAATTTATATATTATGTATTTATATTCTTAAAATAAAGAAATTAATATATTTTTATGTTTTATCGTGTTGAGATATCGATAACCATCACGTATGCGAGGTTTCGCTAGCTAATTTAATTTGACCCCGTATAAACAGACAAGAAGAAAGTAACAGAAAAATCGCAAGTCGCATCGCATCGCCTGCCCGAGCTAATAGTTCGTTTTTGCTTAGCATTCTTTCTATATTCTTTTTGCTCGGCGTCCTAGCGTGATGTTACATATAAGCCTAAAGCCTTCCTCAAGAATAGGGTTACCAAACACAAAAAGATTTTTTCATATTCGACTGGTAGTTTCAGAGATTATCGCGTTCAAATAAACAAACAAACTCCAACAAACAATAACGCAACGAAACTCTTCAGCTTTATTATTTATTTATTATTATTATATATGTCGGAGAAGGTATGTTTGTCTCTCGTTAACATCAGGCATATTTTAATTACTGTGGGCGTACTATGGGTAGTGTTGGTTATAGCACAATAGAAAAACGGTTTGCAGTTCAAATCAGATTACAATTCACAAACAAGTTAGTCGCACTAGCGAATCACACACTGTAGATACACAACTCAACGATACCGAACGCTGACAGTTTCTATGCACATGTTTTTCGTACGATATCCAATGTTTCGATCATCTCGAGAGCTCTGCTCACACCGCTTTTGTAGCTGTTGCTCTCGTCCCACCACGAACTCAGGCTAGACTCTGTCTAGCGCCACGAGATGGCGCTAACGTTCCGAATGTCAAACGAATGACTCCGACATATTATTTACTTATTTATCACTTCCAGCACATAAATGTACAAGCGCCAGCACATCAAGCTATTACAATCTGTCAAATTTCTTTAATAGATTTTTAACTTTATCGCTAAAGCATTAAGGTTCAAGGTTGATTGGGAAAATTTGATAGTTTTGGGTAGCTTGACCTGCTGGCGTCTGTACAGAGGCGGACTTAATGCCATAGGCATTCTCTACCAGTCAACCTTTAGGTGATGTAGAGACAAATAGTGGTAGGTGCAATCATGAAAATTAAGGTATAAATATTATTAGTTAATAGATATACCTACCTAAATAATCTGCATTATAAATTTATAATAGAATAGAATATATTTATTTGCTTTAAAACATGGTACCATGTTTTTACATTAAGGTCTTATAAATAGAATTATGATCTTACATGTTTCGCCGAGGACTGGCATACAAATATTTAAACACTTTACATGTAAAAAAAAATTGTGAATTCTTCTTCATTCGCGACATATTCGCAAAAAATGTGAACAAATACGAGTTTATGGAAAAATAACTTTAATTCCTACACAATAAAGTTCAGTTTACGTTACAACTTCAAACATTTTTATAACTTTTTCAATAGTGCTAGTCACTCTGAAATCAACTTAATTACCATTAAAATAAAGTTAATATTTTGTGTCATTTGAAATAACGTCAATTTGAAACATAAATAAAATGTGAAAGATGGATGGACGATTTCACTCCCACGTCACCCTGATAACCATTGTTGGAGTCAAAAATAGTTACGACAGTAGTAGGTTATTTTCTAGGCAAATTTTTTCCCTATTGTGTCCACGAATGAAAAGGTCTCACTAAAAATGACCGTTTTCTTGGAATAACCTTTTTTTTTATCGTGGAGGAATTTTCATGCATTCTGCACTACCACGGGGAGATAGTGCAGTTATGTGGGACTCTAATCCACTAAAACTCCACGGTGTCCTCCTATGCCGCTTATGGCATTACCTATAAACGGAATATCCTATCCCAACCTACCTAACAGCTTACCGATACACAAATAACTAACACCCCTTTAAACGTATTCAAAATACGATACACCTAAATTTGACCTTTGATGGACCTTAGGGTTCTCCCTTTTTTCGGCCTGACCCATGTTAAACGTCACACACAATACGTATCAATTAGCCCCCGGGTACGCCTGCCATTCATCATATTTTTCAAATAGATGTAAAAATGGATCGATTTTGTATAACACAATGATTGGGGTCTGGGGGAAAGTTTAAGTAAGATAATAATATAACCGGAGGTTACCTCATGCGTTACACACAAAGAAAATTATTTTTATATATGTTAATACGTGTATATAAAATACTATGTTCAAACATGTTCAATGTCCCTGCCCTGCCCACTGTTCAAATCCGTTTATATTCGCGTGAAACACATCTAAAAACATTAAAAATTTAATTCTAATATTATATTTCTGTGACATATTTGGGAATATGAAAATGGCGCTAATAGGTCGTCGCTTATAAATGCCGTTTCATAAATCTAACGTACGTGTACGTTAAAAAGTTAACGAACTGACTTAAGTAAATGATCGAACGTCATCATGAAAAAGGTAGACTAGTTTATCTACTTTTAGAAGTCACATTTATTTATGTTCGTCCCAATATTGGCATTTTTTTACCCGATACGACATTAATAGGCTGTGACAAAAAATGTGGCATTTGCTGGAAAAAGGACTCCTCCTTTTTCCAGCAAAAGCCACATTTTTTGCGTTTTGGTTTGACACCAATGGCGATTCGACTAGTGATGGGGTGATTTCTGTTTAGTAATATTTAAGAAAAATATAATAATAATGACGACGGATTTAATTGAAACGGAATCTATGAGTATAGATTCCGCGCTAATATCTGTTACTAGTCAGAATTAAAAAAATCGTTTTGAATTTCATAGCCCAATTTTTGTGGAAGGCTATACTTAACATCACGCCAGGCCCCTTACTAGGAGCCGAGCAAAATAAAAAAGTCATAAAGAACGCTAAGCGAAAACAAACGAAGTAATAGCGCGGGCGGGCGATGCGATGCGACGTGGTAGGTCGGGAGCAAGAAATTTCAAGCGGACGAAGTCGCGGGCAGAAACTAATCTTTATATCATTTTAAGGTAAATGTTCTTTGTTGTTTGTTTGTGTTTTGTTTTTGAGACAAATAAACTGAAGCGGTATCTACAACGCCACATGCGAACTAGTACGCGTCATACTGACGTCACGCAAAATTCTGCATCGCGCAAGCATAGTTTACCGCGCAATTAGCATACATACAACATCCCGGCATTGATCGTTGGGCAGTTGCCCGCCAGACACAACACCCGTCTGGTCAAAGGATCCTCCCTTTTCTATAGAGTATGAGTGAACTTGAAACCCTGTCCCCATACCTCTATAAACCTATTTTTTAAAAAAGAAAAGAAAGTAAAAGCATTTTTTTTTTCTTTCTCTTCTTTCACTCTTTTCTGAAAAACAATCTATCTGCCCAGCCTTTTCCCAACTATGATGGGGAACAAATTACTTCAGTAATAAAGTAGCAATCGAAGCAATAATTAGATTTTGCCTATAACTTGTGTTAGGAGCTTAATAACGTTTCATTATCGAGAATATGCTCACGAGATATAGAGTCAGTGCTTACAAAATCATGTAGTTGGGTTGGTAATAGTTCACTGTGTTGCTTTTTCTGCCTGCTGGATAATCTTGCTATCCTTACAAAGTTGTTTTAGTAAAACTATAGCATAATCAGCATATAACGTACCCACTGCTGGGACAAAGGCCTCCTCTTGGTGAGAGGGAGTGGACCATATTCCATCACTTGCGCCCTTTCCAGCCCACGGAGAGAAGACGTGTGTCCCAGCTGTGGGAACATATATATTATAGGCTGATTGTACTATACTATTTTATTATATGTATGCTCTTATTAATAGGAAAGACAGCAATAATCACCTCATGCAATAGGTACAGCATCGCTACACATTTGACCTAAATCTTTCCGTCACGAAAATCGTAGTCGACTTTTCAGGCGACTCAGCAACTCGACTAACCAGCTTACGTTTGCCCATCACTAAAGCCAAACTCGAATGAGTTGAAACTAATCTCGCGAAAAAAACTACCACGAGCAAATTCTCCCGTAGGGTTCTCACAAATGTACTTGGTTATAAAATAAAGCTACGCCTCGATGGTTCACGGCAAATGGAAGGTACTTTTGTTGCGTTGCGAATGTTTATTAGGTGTCAGATTGTAAATAAGAAATGAGACTTTTTTAACACTGAGGCAGTGTTGATCTTGTGTTTGAAAGCGGTGAGATAGGAGCTTGTTTGGCCTCGCACAGGTCTAGTTTTTGACTGAACTAAACTTTGCCACTTCCACGGCGTTGTCGGAGGTCACTTTGACGGCATGTTTTGGGACACAGAGGGCAGGATAGGAGGTGGAGCATGGTTTGTGACATAGCTCCATAACTACCTACTGCCGTTCCGTCAAAGTTGCCCCACTTTACCAGGTTGGACTTACATCTTCCCAATTGTGTCCGAAGACGGTTCAGAGACTTTCAAGTGGACCACGGAAGGTTACACCCTGCAGGGAGATGCTCCTTTGGTGGTAGGTAGTGTAGAGGCTTGTCTGCCGAAGGCAACCTCATATGTTGCAGGCTGGATGTAATTTAGCGCAGATGTCAATCGAACGTTCAAGCGAGTGTAAAAGATAGATGGTTCTAGAATAAGAAGTGACATTTAGACGTTAAGTTGTGAATACATTCTATAAATATAAATATAAAAGGGATCATTGTGTTTGATTCCTCCCGGTACCTTGGAGGGCTCGTCTAGCTCTCCACAGTAGTATGAAGGAGGGAGAAGAGCCACAGTTTGCAACGGGTGTCGGCCGGGTTTCCTGACAGAGACGTTGTCGATTTTAAGAAGCTGTTATTACTTATTATCTATATATATAAAATTCAAAGTCCTGACTGACTGACTGACTGACTGATAGATCAACGCACAGCCTAAACCGCTGGTCCTAGAGACATGAAATTTGGAGGGTGTGTTCTTTGTGAAGAGTAGGCATCCACTAAGAAAGGATTTTTCGAAATTCCACCCCTAAGAGGGTGAAAAGGGGGGAATTCGTTTGTATGAAAAATCTTATTCCTTGAGTTAATAAACTTGAAACTTGGCACGAATACTTATCTAAATAAATTATGAAGATTGTCAGTTTTTTTTCTTCTAAACTACCCCCTAATAAGGGATTGGGGGGTTTCAAAGTTTGTATGGAAGAATTGTAGCGCGTAGTCCGATTTACTCGAAACTCAGTATTTATACCTCACATTGAAAGTAAAGAATAATGTGTATCAGGGTTTTTTGAAAATCTACCCCTAACGGGCTGAAATGGGGTAGTCAATTTTTCAGGGGAGGATTTTACTGCATGGCTTGATTAACTCGAAAATTAGTATAAATAATCTTGGAGTCAAGTTATGAATACATCCCAAACTATTTTTTTTAAATTCCACCCCTGTGGGGGTGAAAAGCGGGGATACAGTTTATATGAGAAATCTTCTTCATTAGGTTAATAAACTTGAAACTTGGCAAGAATACTTGCCTAAGTAAGTACTTACCTAATAAAGTTTAACATTATAAGTTTTTCAAAACTACCCCTCAAAGGGGGATATAGGGGTGTTAAGTTTGTGTCGAAGAAATGGAATGCGCGGTCCGAGTAACTCGAAACTCAGTATTGATACTTTTGACAGAAAATAATTAATAATAAGTACCTATGTAAAGTTGTCGAAAATTTACCACTGACGGGCGGGACAAAAAGGGGTAATGCAGTTTTTAAGGGGAGGATTTGAACTTGAAACTGTATGTTACATTTTCACGCCTAAACCACTGAACTACTGATTTGGCATAGAGATAGATGGCATCCTGGGGAAGCACATACATTTTATCCTGTTAGCACGTTCCCGTGGGATAATTTCCGACATCCACGCGGGCGAAGCCGCGGGCAGAAGCTAGTTATGTATAATTATACTTTGCCTATTATTGGTAGAATAGAGACAGAATTGGTCATGTTACGCGAACTGGGCCGAGTTTAGATTGCCATGCGCTAAGAAGAAGAATGAATGAATATGTTGTTTAATTAAAAAGGAGGAAGTTCTCAATTCGATTGTATTTTTTTATGTTTGTTACCTCAGAACTCTGTTATTTTTGAGCCGATTTGCAAAATTCTTTTTTTATTTGAAAAGGTATATCTATCAGACTGGTCCCGTAGTAATTTCATCAAAAACGGTTTAGGAGTTTGGTTTTTAAATCAAAATTACTGGTAAATGGCAATTTAAAAGTTAAAAATAAAATCTTTTTTACAAAATAAAAAAACAACCGACTTCCAAAAAAGACACTACAAAGTGAAAAATAACTTTAATTTCGGAAGTCGGTGGATCCAATGAAAATGCGAACCCAACGACACGGAAACTACGACACTGAAAGTAAGCCATTTTGTAAGCTGTCGTGTTAATTAATTTTGATCCTATTTATACGTGTAATCAAAGGCATTTCTTACTGTTTTTTTTCTTTATTTGTTTTTATGTTCTTTTTTGCGTCATGTTAGAGTCAGAAAGAAAGAAAGAAAATACGTTTATTTGCGGTAAACATGTCGCAAAAAAGAACACAAAAACAAACAAACTAGGAAGTTACTTAGAATCCATCAGTTTGCTCGTTTTAGCTCAGGCTCCGGTGAAATCAATGATTGTATCCCACGGGTACGGGATTCAATTCCGGCGTGAAGGTTCGGGTTACATTCATTTTTTAACATTCGTTCATTCAACCGGTCATTCAATCAGGTAACTTCATGGTCTTTTAGTGGGTTTACTGAGCTGTGTGAAACTGTGTAGATTTATTGGAAGTAAAGTAAAGGCTGATTTTTCAACAGTTAGATAACTATTATGCGAAAAGGAATTATGACTGCTTGCCATATTTCCTAAAAACCCTGTCAGTCACAGTCACAGTATTATATTTATTCATCAGTTAAAAGTTATCTGAGTATTGAAAAATCAGATCTTAGGGCTGTTTTTAACGCCAGATTATCCGAGGTATTTTTAAAATTTTTGACAGTTCTTCCAAAATCAAGTTCGACAAAATCTGTCAGATAGATAGATAGATAACACGTTTATTTAGTGCAACAAAAGACACAATACAAGCAATAAAAAAGAAAAAACATCAAAAAAAGGTGAATCGTAAAAAAAAAAACAAAGATTGAAAAACTAAATTGACCCATAGACACATAGTATAAGTAAATATAAGGGTCGATCACTCTGGGCGGTCAGAACTAAATTTTCAAAAACTACCACCAACCAACCACCAACCACCTACCAACCAACCACCAACCACCAACACCAACACCACCAACCACCACCAACTACCTACTTTTCTAGAACTATTTTTTTTTTCAATTTTTTTAATTTTTTTTTCTTTTAATTTTTTTTTATTGTTTTAAATATATTTTAAATGTTTTTTTATTACCTTATAATGTTTTAAAATGGTTTCACGAATAAAAATTATCTGTCCGTTGAAAAATTAGCCCTTATACATACATATAATATTTATAACATTGACTAAGAAAATAGACTGATACGTATAGGTTGTGTCGCCATTCCTTCTTTCCTTCTCAGGAGTAGTCAGATAGGAAATTTCTCCACCATCTAGCTTATTTATTTTTCCTTTATTTCATTTAAACACTTATAATTTACATTTTTAAATATTTTTATAAACAAAAAGATAAAAGAAAAAACATTTAAAATATAAAAAAAAATTATATAATTTTATTTTTAATATGATGTGTTATAGTCATTCCAATATCGTATTTACAGAATAAACAATTTAATTTAAGAAGTAGGAAGAATAACTAAAAGTTGTTAATGTAAACTTATGCGTGAAACAGGGGATTTACTCTCTAAGTCCGTCAACGAAGGTACGTGCCCGTTCGTAAATAATTGATCCTTCAAAACAAATGACTTATTTAATTTTTCGAGACACATTGCTATACGATGTCCATTAGGTTAAATATTTTTTGACAGCTGTCTTAGAACGTAACTATTCCAGATTATGTAAAAGTTAACTTTAAAATGCGCAATAAAATAAATATATTAACTACCTTATCTTATTGCATTATCTTATTTATGGCTTCTTACAGATATTATAATACCGTATGTGTATCAATCAATGTATTGTGTGTAGCTGCAATCACTAGTTCCATCTGTCAAAAAACGGTTTACCTAATGGACAGGGTATAGTAACTGTGAAATAGTGTTGCCATTCATTCTTAGTTCGGGCTCTAAACTAATCTTATGTCCGTAGATGATACGGAGTAGGAAATGCCCGTCACTTTGGCCGGAACTACGGACTACTTTCTTAGGAAGCAGACCCCCAGATTAAGAAGTAGGAAGGATTTGCTTAGATAAAAAAAAACATTTATTTTTCTCCTAGCTAACCCGTCAGACATTGTGTTGTACAAATATCAATAATTCATTAAAAAATCCCATTGAATAAAGCACTTTTTTCCCGAATTTACCGACTTTTCCAATTTTTCTTTCCCTAAAAACGTTATGAACGTTATTCGACCTAGATACGTACCACCAGGGTTGGATCGAGTTGGCTCTAGAAAAGGATGCCTGGAAGGATTTGAGGGAGGCCTTTGCTCGCAGTGGGACCCAGAGGCTAAATAAATAAAAACGTTATTCGGACTATAATGAGGAACATAAAATGAGGGGCCCGTGGCTAAATAGTAACAGCCGCACAGGTCGATCGGTCAGGTTAAGCTACGCTTGCCGCGGTTGGTCTGGCGATGGGTGACCATCTTTACATACCGATACCCCTCCGTGCCTCGGAAAGCACGTTAAGCCGTTGGTCCCGGCTGTCATTCGTGGATCTTTGACAGTCGTTACGGGTAGTCAGAAGCCCGAAAGTCTGACAACCAGTCTTTCCAAGCGGTATCGTATTACCCAGTAACTGGGTTGTGGAGGTCAGATAGGCAGTCGCTCCATGTAAAATACTGGTATTCAGCTGCATCCGGTTAGACTGGAAGCCGACCCCAACATAGTTGGGAAAAGGCTAGGCAGATGATGAATGAGGAACATAAAAAAAACACAGGCGCTCTGTAGTTTCTGCAAACCCTCATGGGACCATCGTGACCACCTATGTATGTATGAAAAGGTAGGACCAACTCCTCAATGCCGAACAAAATACTATTCCTCGACACAATTTATTGCAAACATGACAATAGATCGCCCGAAAATCGAACTGAACAGCCAATTCTGAATCGCATTTAAGTTTTCGTCCGACGAAGGAATTCTATTTATCCCCATACAATTTTTATAATGCACGACATTTCAATCTTAATCTACAAGCAACAAGGTCGATATTGGTTTGTCTCAGGTGCGATCTTCGTGGGATACGGGACTTGCATGAAGAGAAAAATCCTATATTGTCTGTATACACAACATGGTCTTGTATCCGACTGTAGAAATGAAAAGTTATGTGCTTTTATTATTGGGAGGTAGCTTTGTAGATCGGAAATAAGTTATGGTTTCTTGTAGATTACATAAAGCTGGCTATAATGACTGCCGAATCCAAAACCATAATTAGGAAGTAAAAAAGAAAACAAATGCCACAGATTTAAGAACGCTAAAAACCTCTGAAAATGTCTTAAAACAATCCTAATCCAATGAAAACTGAACTTTAATCACCGGAATTATGGTAGTTAATCGCACAGCATGAAAAATGTTTAAGTAGCAGATGTATTTCACCATTTATTTTTCCTTACCTATAAAGCTGTATCTCTGCCGATCCCTCAAAGGGTTCTTAAACGTATACTTTGTAAGTTTTCCCTGCGACCCCGTTATTTGCACCACATGTACAATGTCCGAATGCTTGTCCTTGGTTTGGCCCCGCAATGCGGCAGGCCACTTTAATATTTTAGTTAGTCGTGACACATGGCCTCGAGTACCCTCCAGCCTATATCCTTGCTTGTCCTACGGATGATAATGGTGTGTAGACAAAAAGGATATCGTAAAAATGATATATAATATTTGATGGTGTGGTGGGTTATGAACAGTTTTGTGCTAAAATGTTTGTCGTTGCTCGATGAAATATTAACTTGCATGCGTAGGGTAATGTGAGAAACCTGTTGTGATGTGCTTCGCGGTTACGCAAGCTCAAGTAGGTACAGTTTTTATTTTTTACAAGAAAACATGGTCTTGCAACCCGCATAGTACACACGACTACACATCAAGCTATACATAACCAGTATAAGCTGACTTCTGATTGTCCGAAAAACCTGTACAATGCGAGGTCAGCTAAAACTGGAAATGTATAGCTTGATGTGTAGCCGTGTGTACTTTTACAAGTTTCATCTAAGGTTTACAGTTTACATAATATACTTGTGGCCCAGTGGTAACGGCCGCAACTTATGATTTATACATCGTGGGTTCGAACTTGGGCTGGTAATTTATTTCATCACCACAGCTCTCAAAAACGGTGAAGGCAAACATCGCGGGGAAACCGGCATGTCCTAGAACCAAAAATTCGAAGACATGTGACATCTACCAATCCGCCTGGGCTCGCATGGTGGATTACGGCCCACTCCTTCTCATAGAGAGGAGACCTGTGTCCCAAAAGTGGGAACTTTATAGGCTGATTATATATAAACTTGTTACTTAAACTAAAAAAGGGGGACGCGACGGGGAGTGGGGAGGGGGGGGCTTTCTTTTCTCTCATGTTACGAAATGTGAAATGTGATGCGTCCTTGAAATTTTACTGTCAATTACCGAAGAAGGTACTATGAAAAAAGTACTCCAAAACGAAGATCACGGACGTTCCTCAGAAAGCCGCGAAACTTAGGTGTTACTGGTTTAGACATATCTGCCGCATGTCAGATGAGGAATGAATTAAAGGAACCAGTGATTGTGTCCCATTAAACGCACGACTACATCATGGCAGGCCTAGGTGATGATGGCGGGAGATTGACTCCTATCGAAAGAATCGGCCAGAATTAGCAAAAGATCATCAGTAGAAAAGGGAGAGGGACGCCTTTGCCCAGCAGTGGGCCAATACAGGCAATATTTGAATTCAGAAAATTATAAACTTTTGGAACAATAAACTCGATGTCAATACAAAACAAAGTTCAAATTCCATTGCAATCAAAATTTATTAAGGACCTTCTTATTACAAATGGTCACTCAAAAATCAACTTTATTATACATATGTATAAAGCATTGAGTTTCAAAAATTCGTAATTTATGTGCGCAATATGGAAGGAGTGATGGGGCTATGGAGAAATGCTGCACTTGCACGCAGAGTGAGCGTACCGTGGTCCATCGCCACTCGTTCGATGTCCACCGCGCACAGGATGGATGGAAAGCAGCACATGAAGTGATTTTTTGCTCGGTTGGTGTAATTGCCGTATGGCGTTCCAGTATGAGTGTGATAAATAAATAAATAATAATAATATAGCCCTTTTTTTTTTTGAGGATGGGAAATCATCAAATGACTCCTCCCGCTCTGGGTGGAGCAGAAGGGAGTGTCAGACTCTTACTGACTAAAACCCACCCGTGTTCCTTCCTTAGCCCTTTATGTTCCAGGGCAGCGGTAACCCTTTCGGACGATCCCGCTACCCTGGCAGGCTAATATAGCCCTAAAGTAGAAAGTTGAGTAAGTGGCAATATACGTAAACTACCTGAGATTACTAAATGAATTATAGTTAGATCAGATTAGATCGATATTACTAAGATACCTTTAAATTCTTAGCAGTCTGTCAAATAAACATAATATAAAACCACATACATATTATAACAACCCGTCTTCTTTTTGAGTGCTGATTCTCAGCCAAGTTTGAATAAATTACTTCTGATTTGATTTGTCTTCCTCGTCGGCGGTGTGACAGGTACTGTACCCTCATTTTCTTTAAGCTACCTATTTTCCACGCCTGTGTGTATCAAGACGCAGTCGTTAAAAGTGCGAAGTGGATTGAATCGTAAGTACGTAAAGTAACAAGTTAGTAACTTAGTTACTGATGCGTATTTCCTTCTGGAAGTTAGGGGTTTCCTATTTTATTATTAGGGTTGCTTAAAAAGATGGTGCGAACTTATTAAAGTTCATAATATTAAATGACTTACAAATAACAGGGTCCTGGGTTCGATTCTCAGGTCGGGCAAAATGTTATTGGGTTTTTATATTAGGAATTTCTCAGTGGCTGTCCGGAGTCTGGATGAGGGGCCCGTGGCTAAATAATAACAGCCGCACAAGTCGATCGATCAGGTTAAGCTACGCTTGCCGCAGTTGGTCTGTGGAAATGACCATCTATACATACCGGGACCCCTCCGTGCCTCGGAAAGCACGATAAGAGGTTGGTCCCGGCTGTCATTCGTGGATCTTTGACAGTCGTTACGGGTAGTCAGAAGCACGAAAGTCTGACAACCAGTCTTACCAAGGGGTATCGTATTATCCAGTTACTGGGTTGTGGAGGTCAAATGGGCAGTCGCTCCATGTAGAATACTGGTATTCAGCTGCATCTGGTAAGACTGGAAGCCGACCCCAATATAGTTGGGAAAAGGCGCCTGATGATGACGATTTTTGACTGACTGACCCATGACAATTCAAAAGTGCCTGTAATTGATTTAGTTAAAATAAATAGTTTGAGTTTGACTATGAATTACAGGCATGATGTTATGTTATGTGTCAAATAACATTTTATTGAAAACTTACAATGACATGATAATGAAGTGTCTGCGGTCCCAAATGAGCCAAAAAGCCAGTGATTGCGATTAATTAAACGCATTCATTTGTTTTGGCAAGCGTGCTGTTTTACTATTTTTGTCGCCACTTTGATGCGGAGTCATATAAACGAGTTTACTTATACTAATAATAAAGCTGAAGAGTATGTTTGTTTGAACGCGCTAATTTCTAGAACTAGTGTCAGATTTTAATAATTATTTTAGCATAATTAGAAAAAAAGACAGAAAATGAAGTTTCGCGCGGGCTTAGATGCGACGCGGTGGGATCAGGGGCCGAAATTTCACACGGACCAAGTCGCGGGCAGAATCTGGTAAAAATATATATCTAAATATTATATCGTTGCTACTAAAATGACAACTAACGGGATCATGGCTTTACAGCAAAGAAAATACCACCCTCTCTTAAAACGCTTGAGGAATATATCGGAACAATAGTCTTCGTACTTCTTAACATACTCCGTAACTGTCAAAACTGAAAAAGAGGTAAACAGGTGCTATTATAATGATGGATCGTGTGATTTCAGGAAGTCGGAAAACTGCCGCCCTTCCTTGACATTTGACCTTCAGCTTTATGACACACACGTATACGTACGGAAAATACCTAATTCCTCGCCAAAAAACCTTTCGTTCGCAAATAAAACCAATACATCAACGGTGTTATTTCGGGGTCTATAAGGATTCGGAACTAGCTATACCAAGGACCTAAACTATCACTCACTGTATTCTACTCAATGTGAAAGGTAAGGAATGCTTGTCAACACGGTCTAAAAAATAACCCCAAAGGTAAAGGCCAGCTTTTCCGAACGCAGTATTTCCCAGCCATGGACCATTTAGCAGCAGGTAGGGTGGGCTTAAATGGCGTAGACGTAGGGCTGCCAAATCGAATTCGGGTAATGGACAAAATATTGTAATTTGAAAGGACAGAGTTATTCGAGCGAATTATAATTTTATTACAGGGGTTTGTAGGAAATAGGAAGTTTTTGGAGTTCTTCCATGTGGGTACCGGCAAACATTTTGATAGCCATACGTTTGCGGGTTTCGTGAAAGCCGATTAAGGGATTTTAGGAATGTTGCTTGTCTCTTTAGGAAAAAGTGTTGCGATTATAACCAAGCAGGTCGTAGGTTCCAACCAAGACAGCCGATTTACTTTGTGTATATTATTTTATCACCGCTGCTGTTAAAACGGTGAAAAAAAAAACAGCGTGAGGAAACCGGCATCTACCAACCAACCCGCATTGGGTCCGTGTGGTGGATTATGTCCCACTCACTATCACCGAGAGAAGGTCTGTGTTCCAGCAGTGGGAACATTATAGGCTGATTAGGTATGTTAATCACCATGCTTTCTAATCAGCACCCTAATTGCGTAACACATAATCAATCGGAATCGTTTTCATTTTGACAGTTCAACAACATTCATTGCGTTATTTACGTGTTGAGCAGACAAATTTTTCGAACTTTTGAAGCAATGGATTAGCAATTTACTTCAAAATGATTCAGATTACGATTGATTGCGTGTTACGCAATTAGCGTGCAGAATGGTCGTGGATCGTCACAATTGTGTTGTTGCGCAACAGAGTTTTACGGGCCATATTTTGGCATTTATTAAGTTTCCAAAACAAGTTGACCTCCTTGAGTCATGAGTTGAGCTGCACAGTTACTGACAAATGCGTGCACTGACTGGACTGGTCCACTCAACTGTGTGGTTCTTTACTCAAAGGACCATTTCAGACACCAATCTACATGGTCTTCACATGATCTGACCAAGATTATGTCTGGACTTTAAAAGAGACTGCGACCTCTGAGTTTCTTTCGGCCTTTCTTCTCAGAGTAGTCGGATAGGAAACGCCGACCTCATCTAGTTTTAAAAATATGATTGACGTGTAAAAGTGTTTGTACAAACCTATTTGAAGAAATAAAATCATTATACATTTAAGTTTCTTTTGTGTCAGCTGTGAAAAAGATCATCATCATCATCATCATTTCAGCCGAAAGACGTCCACGGCTGGACATAGGCCTCCCCCAAACACCTCCACTTCGACCGGTTCCGTGCTTCCCGCATCCAACGGGTTTCTGCAGCCTTCACAAGGTCGTCGGTCCACCTTGAGGCTTTCCAACGCTACGTCTTCCGGTACGCGGTCGCCACTCCAGAACCTTTCGGCCCCATCGGCCATCTGTTCTGCGAGCATTGTGTGTATGAAATAGTTCAAGTTGTGATAATAAGTAAAACTAATAAGAAAGGATGCTAGTAATATTATTGTCAGCGAATTCGGCCGCGTGAAATTTCTTGTTCGTCCGAACCACTCCGTCGCATGGCATCACCTACGCTGTCACTTTGTTTTCACTTAGCGATCTTTCTGGCTTTTTTTCTTGTTGAGCTGCTTAGCTCCTAAGGGTCATAGCATGATGTGTGTTAAATAAAATATAGCCTCCCTCATGAATTCGGCTATCAAATACAAAAATAATTTTCCAAATCCGACCGGTAGTTTAAGAGATTACGCATTCAAACAAACTAACAAAAAAAACACAAACTCTTCATCTTCTTCTTTTCTTCTTCTTCTTCTTCTTTTTCATGTTACCATAACACAAGCATTAGGTTGCTTAGCTTGGGACTAGATGGCGCTGTGTGTAATGTCCAAGGATATATTATTATTATTATTAGTATAGATATAGATTGTTCCGACAGGACGAAGGTTACACCAAACGTACTCAAACATCGTCAACGGTATTAAAAACGCTCTAAAAACATTTGCTTGGTAACCCTACAAACGTATCCCATTAAATGAAATGAACGAATTTTATATATGCAAGCACCTTGAGGTGAGCAATCAATATTAAAGAGACCTTTTTCAGCAGGCAGTGTGTCGACACGCAATTGTGTTTAGGAGAATTGAACTTGTGAAAAATGGTCTTTCTTTGGCTTCAGGCCACCTGGTATGAAGTACTTAGTACTATTAATCGTGATAAAGTATGGTTCTACGCGTTCTTCTTCCTTCCTTGGCCTCCAAGTATCTGTGCTAATACGTGAGCACCATGTATCTATCACATAGTTAATGACATGGTTTCATTTTTAATTGTGGTCTAGCAATTTTGTTTTATTTTAGGTGCATCGTCCTCACATGTTATTATTATAAAGTTTAGGGATATTAGAGGTATTTTTGACAAATTGAAACTGAGATCAGAGGGGCAATTCTCGTAATTTTAAGAACGTTCGCAGTCTGAAGGTCAATTTTCGTAATTTTAAGAACGTTCGCAGTCTGAAGGTCAATTTTCGTAATTTAAAACGTTCAAAATCTAGTCGCAGTCTCATCTCAGCGACAAACAAATGTCAAAAACTTGTCAAAATGTAGGGAAATTAGAGGTAATTTTGACAGATTGAGACTGAGATCAGACTGTGAGCGTTCTTAAAATTACGAGAATTACCCCTCTGATCTCAGTCTCAATCTGTCAAAAATACGTCTAATTTCCCTAAGTTTTTGACATTTGTTTGTCGCCGAGATGAGACTGCGACTAGATTTTGAACGTTTTGAATTACGAGAATTGGCCTTCTGACTGTGAACGTTCTTAAAATTACGAGAATTGCCCCTCTGGTGATAAGTCTTCACAAACTAAACGCAGCCACGACTAAAACTTGAATTTTATTACGGCACCGATTTCCTTGTTCACAAACTAAACTAAATTTAAGTTCAGTACATCTTTTTCTTTCCATTTCATAAAGAAAAGAACAGTCCTGTCAAATTAAGATACTCTATAGACAGTTTAGACATGATAAAAAAATTGGTTACTAAAAATACGTCAATTTACGTCAGGCGCTGACTAAATTGACACTATCTTCTGTAATTTTCTTAATGAAATGAAAAAAGAAAGAAAAAGATACACTGAACTTAAATTTAGTTTAGTTTGTGAACAATGGAATCGGCGCCAACGTAAACACATTCACCCTTAATCTAAATTGCCTTTACTGAAACAAGCCATAACATAATAAGATCCACTACGCCAATTGAATTTCGTTACAATTACACAAAACAATATTACATGATTTCCATAATAATATAAACAAGGGTAATAATAGGTAGTTTCTCGTGACCTGAGGCTATTAGAGCCTCGAACCTCCCTCATAGCGTAGTTCACCTACTTACTACGCGTTAATGAGTTTTACCTAATGCAAAAGGTAAATTTTTGCGTTATCTTAATGGAAAAGGGAGGGAATGGTATTTTAGGTAATCATTTAGCTGTGGGTACTGTTATGTGAAAGAGTTACAAAGAAATGTAGGTACCTAATACCTTTTCCCGGATAACAGAGGGGCAATTCTGGTAAATTGAAGAACGTTAACCGTATGATCTCAGTGTCAATCTGTCAAAAATACGTCAAATTTCCCTAAATTTTGACAAGTTTTTGACAATTGTTTGTTCGCCGAGATGAGACTGCGACTAGATTTTGAACGTTTTAAATTACGAGGATTGCCCTTCTCATATCTCACTTTGGTAAAATGAGTCCTAAGTGTGACTTCTACTAACGCGCACTGGGCCCGCGCGAAGAGAGGAGGCCTGTATCTCAGCAGTGCGGACATTATAGGCAGATTATGGGTACGTAGCTTAGCATTGCAATTTCCGTAAGAGCAGGTGCCGGTAAAATTACAGGTACAGGAAACTTTCAACTTTACTTCGAAACCAGATGAGTCCGAGGCCTTTTAAAAGACCACTGAGTTTTTTCTCAGAGTAGTCGGATAGGAAACACCTATTTTTAAAATATTTCTGTCATGTAGGGTATACATGGCAGATGTACAGTCACGAGCAAAAGTATGTATATACTCGGCTTTATTCAAAAGCGATTTACTCCTTTATTTTTAAATGAAATCTTATGTTGTTACGAACGTAGCATTTTCGAACCCATAAGTTTATGTAATGTGTCGTATTTCAACGTTGCATTTGTTATTTCACGAAAAAATCGTATTTGAAAGTTGCCAAGTGTTGACATAATGGTGCTCGTGACTGTACAATACTTACAGAAATAAGAAAGAAAGAAAGAAGAAATCATTTATTATATAGCCCTTTTCTACATGTGGGTGAGGATCGATCTCCGACGGCAGTCACCGACAAAAGTGATCACTCGTGCTGTCCATCTTTGTCTCTTGGTATTATCGACGAAAATTTCTTCGGATCGGCGGGGCCTTTTTTTTTTTGAGGGTGGGAAATCATCAAATGACTCCTCCCGCTCTGGGTGGGGCAGAAGGGAGTGTCAGACTCTTACTGACTAAAACCCACCCGTGTTCCTTCCTTAGCCCTTTATGTTCCAGGGCAGCGGTAACCCTTTCGGACGATCCCGCTACCCTTCTAGGCTTCGGCCCTATGGGGCCCCGTCAATCTTGCTGACACCTCTTTGAGGCGCGCGTGGAACACATACACGCCGTCCGGCACGGGCCTGGTCCTGATCGGACGGTGAGTTACCCATTACTCTCCGATCGGCGAGGCTTGGTTATACTTGCATCGATACTTGGTTCTATTAACTTTTTATGAGACTTTTGTATTAAATGATAAACTCAAACTCAAATCATTTATTTCAATTAAACCATTTACAAGCCCTTTTGAATTGTCAAAATTATTATAGTCGGTCAGTTAGTCAGAAAGTTGAAGCTAGTTGCTCATTCCAAAACGTAGATCTCTATGGAGAAGAACGGGCAAGAAACTCCACGGACACTCTTTTAAATCAAGATATTAATGATAAATGATTTTATTTCTATAAGTAGGTTTGTGCAACCTGTTTCTCTTCATCACCATGTACTGAACCCATATTTGCAAAATAAAGTATCTTTATCTTTACAGTCTCTTTTAAAGTCCAGACATAATCTTGGTTAGATCATGTAAAGACCATGTAGATGTGTGAAATGGTCTTTTGAGGAACAAAATCTCACAGATTGACTGGACATGTCCAGTCAGTGCACGCATTTGTCAGTAATCGTGCAACTCAAATCAAAACTTATTCCTTATCATCATCGGCAGTCATGTTCCACCCCCTGCTGAGTATAAGCCACCTCTTTTTTGTATCATGCTTCCCTGCTTTGTCATAAATGTTCTATTCTCTCCGCCTATTGTTTGTACCAATTTAGGATCAGTCATCTATCTAATCTACACCGTGACTTTTTAGTCGTCTGACAACGGCAGCCCACTTCATGTATCCAATGACTGCTACACATTCATAACAAAAAAAATGGCATTTAAGCGAAAAAAAAAGAAAAAAATATTCATTATTATGATGCATAACGTAGTTGAAACATTCTGTTGCGAGCGAAGATCTATCTACTCGACTCGTGCGATGGTTAGGTATGTTCTACTGTTTGATACGTAAACATTATTAACAGGATGTTTCATAATTCTAATGTATTAATTATTTTTCCTTGTACCTATTATCTTAATTAATGGTAAAAAAAACACGCCTAGAGGTATTTTATGTCGGATACATTGAGTGGACCACCTTTGTCAGACGACTTAAAAATCACGGTGTATACTACTTAATAATAAAGCTGAAGAGTTCGTTTGTTTGTTTGAACGCGCGAATCTCGGCTAAGTCGTTTACTTTTGACGATACGATTGGCGCAGTGGTTAAGCGATTGACTGCTGCGCTGCGTGTCGCGGTTTCGATTCTCGCACGGAACAAATATTTGTATGGCCTACAAGTAGTGGTTCCGGGTCTGGCTGTTTGTGTATGTGAGTTTAAATGTTTGTAAACGCACCCACGGTACAGGAGAAATTCCTAGTGTGGGGCAACGTTTTTAAAAAAAACAAAAAAACTTATTTATTAATTTAAAAGAAGGCTTACAGACTAATTAACCAATGACATAAAGAATGTAATATTAAAAAATAGCTAATACGAGAAGCCTCCACTTATAGTTATGGAAAAAAGTCGATAAAAAGCTAGGAAGCCTATTGAAAGGAAGTGCACTTGTTATTGAGAAAATTTTCCGCCTGTAATTAAGTAGTCGTTCAGACGCCAGCACATCAAGCTACTACAATCTGTCAAATTTCTTTAATAGATTTTCAACTTTATCGCTAAAGCATTAAGGTTCAAGGTTGGTTGGGAAAATTTGACAGTTTCAGGTAGCTTGACCTGCTGGCGTCTGTACATTTAATATTGACTGTTGAAGTAATCCCATCAGATACTGTTACTGGTACTGTTGGGGTACTGTTCACTATACACACCTGTGAAAATGCAGGTTGAACTATTTAACATATAGTTTAAAAACCAAATATCGTCGCACATATTATTACCAGTTCGCACGCTCACAAACACTTCATCAAAACCGTTACGCTATTAGCCAGTTTTATAACTTCCGTTTAGAATAAATTGCGAATGTGGGGATATTGTTTTTATACACACAATATTACAAGAGGGGCTTGTGGCTAAGTAATAACAGCCGCATGGGTCGATCGATCAGGTTAAGCTACGCTTGCCGCGGTTAGTCCGTGGATGGGTGACTATCTTTACATACCAAGACCCCTCCGTGTCTCGGAAAGCACGTTAAGCCGTTGGTCCCGGCTGTCATTCATGGATCTTTGACAGTCGTTACGGGTCGTCAGAAGACCGAAAGTCTGACAACCAGTCTTACCAAGGGGTTTCGTATTATCCAGTAACTGGGTTGTGGAGGTCAGATAGGCAGTCGCTCCATGTAAAATACTGGTACTCAGCTGCGTCCGGTTAGACTGGAAGCCGACCCCAACATAGTTGGAAAAAAGCTAGGCAGATGTCATACTTTTTAAAGGCAACACTCCTTACATAATCAGCCTATAATGTTCCCACTGCTGGGACCAATCCTCCTCTCTATGAGAGGGAGTGGGCCGTAGCCCACTCCCTCTCATAGAGAGGAGGATTGGTAATCCACCACGCGGGCACAGTAGGGGTTGGTAGATGTCACATGTTGACAAGTTGGAACATTATGGTATAAGGGAGAACGTTCTGAAGCTATTTCAATCTTATTTGCATAATAGACGTCAATTCGTAGAGATAAAGACGGTAGTGGATGAAGAACAAAAAATATTGAACTCAAATTTAATGACAGTGTTTCGAGGTGTCCCTCAGGGATCAGTTCTAGGCCCAATTTTCTTCATCCTATTCCTTAATGACTTCAGTACATAAAAAACGTATTACAGACACTAAGCTCTTTATTTTTAAGGATGACACTAATGCAATAGTGTCGACAAATTACTTAAATAATTTAGAATTCAAAATTAATAACTTATTAACACTGGTTTGGTACAAACAATCTTTAGCTCAACGTAAATAAAACAAAATGTGTACTATTCAAGTCGAACGTTCGGAATAACGCTAGTCTCGAGGTTTTGTCATGTGGCAACAAAGTTGAAGTGGTTCACTATGTGAAATTTCTAGGTGTTCACATTGATTCATTGTTAAACTGGAAGGTTAAGACATCGTCTGTAATGAAGTCTGTTAGCTCGGCATGCTATGCAATCGCCCGAGGGAAGAACTGACATTGGCCTAGCTTAGGATGGTAGGTATACTTTGCCTTGGTTGAGTCTAGGCTTAGGTACTCGTATAATATTGAGTTTTGGGGGAACCACTATAGGTACAATATCCACTCGGCATTTGTAACTCAAAAGAGAGCCTTAAGGACAATGCTCCGTTTAAAACAGACGGATTCGTGCAGATACCATTTCATTAGGCTTAATATTTTGACAGTGCCATGCCTTTATATGGTGCTGCTAACCAGTTTTGTTAAGAACTTGCACAAATCTGAAACTGATGACCAACGACAAGTTAGAATTAATGCACGTAGGAAAGACTTACCTAACAAAATCGAATTGAAAATAAACGTGGTTCATCACAGTCCTAGGTACCAATCAGTATTTCTATACAACAAGCTTCCCGTAGAATTTGAAAGCATGAATGGCCTAAACTTATTTAAGACATATTTATTATAGACAAATTGAAGACATATTTATTGAGGAAGGGCTATTACAGTGTCGTAGGTACTCATACCTAGATGATAAGCGACACCCGTAATATTATCGTTCTGGAAATTAATTTATTGATTGGAATTAATTTTAAATGACATGGTTGACTATTATTATTTTGAATTTTTCACACTTAATATTGCTTTTATTTATTTTTTATTATGTCATTTTGTTTTTATTATTGTATTACTCATATAGCTATTATTAAATGATATCTTATCTCTAGTAAAATTTCTACACAACGCATATAGTTTTGAAATAAATTACTTATGACTTATCATAACTCGATCGATTCTAGGATATGCCGGTTTCCTCACGATGTTTGCCTTCACCGTTTTGAGAGCAGTGATGATGAAATTATTTACACAGAGTAAAGCGCCTGCCTGGGTTCGACAAACGACTTATGACTCGTAAGTCTGCCTCCTTATCCTGGAAGATCGATAAATCTATACACTACCCAAGTACCCATACAGCCTGCCCTTCAAACAAGTTCCACTAACTAACCTAGAAACATGATAATACATTATTATGGCCTTAAACAATAATCGTTTAAGTTGTAACAGTTTATTCGAGCAAGAAGACAAAGGGTTTTGTAACAAAAGCATCGCGTGTGAACAAAAAACAACTATAAATTAACATTTAATCAGTTTCCTTAACATAAACATCATAAACAAAACTATTTTCCATACAAATCACTATTATTTTTTTGTTTAGTATTCAAAAGTTGGTAATAATATTCGTAGAGGCCACGCTATGCACGTAAAATAGATTAGTTTTTTCAATACGTAATCACGAGGTTATTTCTTTATTATCAGCGGTGTATGGTGGAGTCGGGGTTACAAATTCGTCGTGTAGGTATTTTATGTTTCTACTAGCAGCACCCCGCGGTTTCACCCGCATAAGTTTAGATCACGTGGGAATATCTGGATAAAAAGTATCCTAAATGGTATATCCGTTTATAAACCATCTGTGTGATGGATGGATAGGTGGATGTTTGTTACTCTTTTACGCAAAAACTACTGAACGGATTTGGACGAAATTTGGCACACAGATGGTTTATAACCAGAATTAATATAGAGGATACTTTTTATCCCGATATTCCCACGGGATCAAAACTTTTGCGGGTAAAACCGCGGGGCGCAGCTAGTAATAATAATTAAAGTGATGGCGTTACCATTCCACATGACGACAACCTCGTAAAAGATGAGAAAGAGAAACAAATGAAATATCTTGACTTAGGCACGAGGTTGTTGACGTGTGGAATGTGAGCACGGCTATCATTGTGCTGATTGTCGTATTGGTTAACATCTGTCGAGGCTTTCGTTAGGGGATCAAGGGCCTGATTCGGCTTCTTGATACTTGAGTGAGGAAGTTCTTGTCTCTGGTGTACTACTATTGTTTTACATGTTTTTGTTAATGTTTTTTATAAATATACTAGCTGCGTCCCGCGGTTTTACCCGCATACGTTTCCATCCCGTGGGAAAATCGGGGCAAAAAGCATCCTATGTGTTAATCCTGGTTATAAACTATCTTGTGCCAAATTTCATCCAAATCCGTGTTGTAGTTTTTGCGTGAAAGAGTAACAAACAAACATCCATTCATCCATCCATCCATCTATCCATCCATCCATCCATCCTTACAAACGTTCGCGTTGATATTATTAGTAGGATTTAAAAATGTATCTGTGTAAGCAACTAAATAAACGAAGTAAATCTAAAGGCTCTAGAATTGAGAAATTATAGCAAAATACTTCTTAAACTTAAGATTAAATGGAGGACTAAAATATTAATGAGTACATAGCAGCCGTTTCATTTATCAAAGTACGGTGTTCATCGGTATGGGAGGATAGTGCAAGCCTGTCAACAAGTACCAGGTAGGTACTTACGAGTAACAAAACAGGAAATGGCCAACAAATCAACACAATATCTATGAGTCTATAAGGCCTACAACGTTTCTCACATTCACAAAAGAGAAACTAAATAATAAAAAAGAAAATAATAAAACAGAACTAATGATTTTCATAACAACTGTAACAAAAGCTGAATGGATTACATGTCCACGACAGGCGATACTTAAAACATGAAAGTCTTTATCTAATCAATCTATTTTTTTTTTTACTTATAATAAATCTGTAGTAAGTGAAAATTCTGTACATAGAAAATATCAAAAAAATAAATAATGGGGTGTTACTAGACCGACACCGAACCAAAAAATGTGATTAAAAAAATTTTTGTCTGTCTGTCGGTCTGTCTGTCTGTCTGTCTGTCTGTTTGTTCAGGCATCACGCAAAAACTACCGGTTCGATTACGATGAAACTTGGTATAATTATTCTTTAATATCCTGGGCACCACACTGGGTACTTTTTATGCCGGAAAAGTATCTTCTAAATATATAAAACTCAAAGGTGACTGACTGACATAGTGATCTATCAACGCACAGCCTAAACCACTGCAGGGATCGGGCTGAAATTTGGCATGCAGGTAAATGTTATGACGTAGGCATCCGCTAAGAAAGGATTTTGATAAATTCTACCCCCAAGGGGATAAAATAGGGGATGAAAGTTTGTATGAAAAATCGTATTCCTTGAGTTAATAAACTTGAAACTTAGCACGAATACTTATCTAAATAAATTATGAAGATTGTCAGTTTGTTTTTCTTCTAAACTACCCCCTAATAAGGGATTGGGGGGTTTCAAAGTTTGTATGGAAGAATTTTAGCGCGCAGTCCGGTTGACTCGAAACTCAGTATTTGTACCTAATATTGAAAGTAAAGAATAATGTGTATCAGGGTTTTTTGAAAATCTACCCCTGACGGGCTGAAATGGGGTAGTCAATTTTACAGGGGAGGATTTTACTGCATAGCTTGATTAACTCGAAAATTAGTATAAATAATCTTTGAGTCAAGTTATGAATACATCCCAAACGATTTTTTTTTATTCCACCCCTGTGGGGGTGAAAAGCGGGGATACAGTTTATATGAAAAATCTTATTCATTTAGCAAATAAACTTGAAATTTGCCTAAGTAAGTAATAAAATTTATCATTATAAGTTTTTCAAAGCTACCCCTCAAAGGGGGATTTAGGGGTGTGAAGTTTATGTCGAAGAAATTGAATGCGCGGTCTGAGTAACTCGAAACTCAGTATTGATACTTTTGACAGAAAATAATTAATAATAAATATGTAAAGTTGTCGAAAATTTACCACTGACGGGACAAAAACGGGTAATTCGGTTTTTAAGGGGAGGATTTGAACGTGAAACTGTTTGTTACATTTTCACGCCTAAACCACTGAACTTCTGATTTGGTATAGATAGATATAGATGGCATCCTGGGGAAGCACATACTTTTTATCCTGTTAGCACGTTCCCGTGGGATAATTTCCGACATCCACGCGGGCGAAGCCGCGGACAGAAGCTAGTAATTACATAAATTAATAAAACATAATGATAAAAAAAAGGATAATTGCCTGAAAATGGTGTTATTATTACTCGACATCACAATCATCATTAAAAACGGAAAAACATCTAGTCTCATATTCTGAAACTAATAGTAGTATTAATAAAGTAGTAGTAATAGTAGTATTAGTTAATTACTTAAACGCGTATTTCGATAGCTGACTGAACACTTAAATAATTCGAGCATTCATTGAAATGAGTCTATCTAGAGTTTTTGTTAAACTTGCTTTTGCCTGTTCCTATATTAATATCAAATAGTTTAATTTAGCGACAGCCATATTATTTTGGTGTTGCCAAAATCTTTATTTTGCTCGTCTTTGAAATTATTTTAGACATAACAAATACTAAGGCACACCTCTGCATAACCTTTCGGGGAATTACAGGCGTGATCATTAATCCATAATCGAACGTTCTATCAAAGCTTAATGAAGCAATAAAATACGCATTTCAATCTTCATACATGTGTAATATGATTTATAGCATGAAATAGATATTTAAAAAACCTCGCGGCTTTCATGAATCGAGTAACACCTCATTTGTCAAAAATGGGCTTTACGAGGACTTAATAATGTTTGAAATGTATTGAACGACCGTGTACAACGTGACAGCCATTTTATATAACGATTGCTTCCTATTTATTACGTTGAACAACGAATTAGCTTTGAATTTGTGTCAAAGGTTCAACTTCTTTTGTGAACTTGAATATAAATTAGGGTTATACAACATTAAAATATTAAATAGGCCCTAAAACTTCCATTGCAGGTATATACCCAAGCTAAAAACATAATATAAAATCGGGAGTGGCGTTTGCGTTACAATTATTTGTGAAGTTTATATGCTAAGTAATAAATTTGGCAAATTAAATTAAGGGGAAAATTGTTTGGAAAGTGATAATTTGTATTTTTTTTTTTGATGAAACAACAAGGATTCGAAGGGATTCGGATTCCCGAGGGGAATTCGGGCGTGATTTTATGGGGTCTTCCTAGACCCCATAAAATCACGCCTGAATTCCCCGAAGGGATTGGCGTTTTGCGTGGATGACGGAAGCACGGCGGGCCGTGTTAGGGCAGCTGCGGCAGATGCAAAAAACTTCAATCGGCGGAGATACTCAATCTTAGGGCCGTGTTCCTTCCTTAGCCCTTTATGTTCCAGGGCAGCGGTAAACCCTTAGGTAGGGCCTTATATTATGTTCGAGCCGTATGGGGTTGAGACACTAGGGTTTATTGTCACGATTACGATGTTGGCCCCATGGAGAAAGCTGTTCAGTTTGATGGTCTGTACCACGCTCTTAAATTTGACCACATCTTTCTGGTTAACCATATAATATCGCCATTTGTCTCTTCATTTTAATGAGCTTTGAAAATGCCCGACTGGAGCCAAGTACTTGTATATGCGATTCAGCGTCACCGACCGACTGAAGCCGAGTATACCTGATTCAGTGTCACCGACCGACTGCAACCGTGTATACCTGATTCAGCGTCACCGACCGACTTGTGCCGAGTATACGCGATTCAGCGTCACCGACCGACTGGAGCCGAGTATAAGCGATTCACCGTCGCCGACCCGAGCGTGACGGTTCCCTTCCAAAAGCTTTCCCTTCAAAACTCAGTACACATCGTTATACCAACGTTATTCGTTAGCATTAAACCGCTGAGACGTCTTCAAAAAACGCATAAATAATAAATTACATATTACATCTTTCAGTTCTCGATACATTATTATTGAATGTCTCATGTCAAGAGCAAATATCTTTAAAAGGGTACTTTAAGCTTTATAAGAACAGTGTTGTGACAAGATACGGGTCCCCAGGGGTATCGATGGCCGAACAGCCGATCTTCATCGTTTAACGAGTTTTCGGGGCAAATGTTGTGAGTTTTTTCGAAGTCTGTCTGTCACGGGGGTTATGACTTTTATTAGAGATGCGCCGAGTACAAGATTTACCGAGTATTGCTCGGTAAATCTCGATAATCTCGGTAATTCTCGGCCGAGTAACTTGGTTAGTTGACGCAATTATTGTACGTACGAAACGATTCAAATATTATAGAAGAATGCCATGTAAGTTTTCGGCATTGCTACGAGGAATTTGGATCTACAGTGCCGCAACAGCGTGAAGATCCGTAAAGTGCCATCGCTATAGAGTTAAGCTAATATCCTACTAATATTGTAAACGTGAAAGTTTGTAAGGATGGATGGATGGATGTTTGTTACTCTTTCACGCAAAAACTACAGAACGGATTTTGATGAAACTTCACAGTAATATAGCTTATACATCAGAAATAATCAGAATAACAAATAGGATCCTTTTTATCCCGATATTCACACGGGATCGATACTTCATCATCTGCCTAGCCTTTTCCCAACTATTTTGGAATCGGCTTCTAGTCTAACTGGATGCAGCGAATACCAGCATTTTACATGGAGCGACTGCCTATCTGACCTCCACAACACAGTTACTGGGTAATGCGATACGGGATCGATACTTACTCGGGTGAAACCGCGTGGCGCAGCTAGTCTAAGATAAAGAAAACAAGTTTATTTGGACACACACAAGACGACGAAACACGAGACACAAGAAGACACACGAGACACTGAGACAAGAAACACGAAAGACTGATTATTTATATTTAATTAAATATGTTTGTTATTTTCAAGTGATTTTTCTGACAATGACTAAATCTACATTAATAGTGTAAAGATAAGTTTGAGAGTTCTTTTCGAGTTCGTCGGTAGTCAAACCGAGTTATTCGGCCGGTAACGAGTACTACCAAAATGGCCGACCATGCCGAGTTCCGAGTAATAAACGAGTCAAAATCAAATCAAAAGTCATTTATTCAAATTAGGCTGAGAATCAGCCCTTTTCGAACGTCAAAATTACAAAAGACAGTCCCCCAATAACGCCCGCCCTTCACCACTTCCTAGTGCTATCTAAGATGGGTGACCATATCGAGACCCCCCCCCCCCCGAGAGTGTCTCGGAAAGCACGTCATGCCGTTGGTCCTCGATGTCATTCGCAGATCTTTGACGATCGTTCGTCCGAAGCCCGAAAGTCTGACAACCAGTCTTACTAAGGGGTATTGTGTTACCCAGTTACTGGGTTGTGGAGTTCGGATAATAATATATAATAATATCCTTGGACATTTCACACAGCGCCATCTATTGATGCCCTTCAGGAAAAGCGCGACCTGACGGAACATATTTCGGAGCTCAAGCAGACGATTAAGGACTCTGGTTCTGCGGGAAATGCTTCGTTTGCCGATATGGTGAAGAAGGGAGTAAAAGATTTCATTCGACCGAATAATTTAAGCTCTGTAGCTATTTATCCTAATGATAAATTGAAGTCAAGTGAAGAAACAAAAGACCTCGTGCAAAAAATCATTCGCCCTGATCAAATGAAGCTGCATGTACGTGGTGTCCGAAAGACCAAGAATGGAGGCGTTATTATTAGTACAGAGACCAAACATGATGCTGACAAACTCAAGCACGCAGTCCAGCTCTCTACATCCCGACTTACCGCCGACGAACCAAGCAAGCGCAAACCTCGGATCGTGGTTGTAGGTGTGCCGACTACTTTGGCTGAAACTGAAGTTTTCAGATGCATTTATGAACAGAACGTAGCCGACAAGTTTCCAGCAATGTCTATGGAGTCCTTTTTGAGCGCGGTTAAATTAAGCCACAAATCTGGGAAAAAAGATTCGTCGACCTGTAACTACGTCATTGAAGTTACAGCCAATATACGTAAAGCCCTATTATCCCAATCAAGGCTTTTTATAAATTGGACGTCATGCCCTATTAGGGACTTCACCCTGGTTACCAGATGCTACAAATGCCAACAATATGGTCATGCAGCAAAAACATGCAGAGAGCTGAAATCTACTTGTGGTCACTGCGGTGAAGAAGGACACCCGATCTCAGAGTGCGCGAAGAAAGTTGACACACCAAAATGTGCAACTTGCTCTCGCTTTAAAAAGCCCAATAACCACAAAACGGGAGATGCTGAGTGCCCTGCTAGGAAAATAGCGGAATACAGGTACATCAACTCTATCGACTACGAGGGCGCCTAGTGCGTCATGCTTAAGGCCTGCTGCTGACTCAGCTAAACACTGCACTGGCCTACAAACACTCGATTTTTTTTATGTTTAAGCAGTAGCGCGCAGCAAAACTCGAATAAACACATTGCCTCGAACGTGATTTAATTTTGTGCAACATTGACTTTAGCCCACTTATCAATTTCTGCTGACGCAAAATCATATCATGTGTGTTTTCCTAGGTTATAAAGTGCAAGAAACTATTTTACGCAAACTAAATAATATTACGTATAGTATTTTATCGCCTAATTGTTATTTTGATCTTTAAGGTAAATATGTAGTATTTAAGTAAACTAGGTATAAAATAACTAATTAATATTTTTTGTAATTATATCAAGACTTCTAATGTTAAATATTGTTAAGAATTTTCTTGTCCTTCAATTACCATAAAGTATGCTCATGCCGCCTGTGATACAGGTTTATCCTAGTACAGGCATCTAACATTATTATACCTTTCTAAGTTATTCCTAAGACTTTATGTAAATATTTTACCAATTGAGTACTGAATAAAATATTATTATTATTATTATTATCTAGTCCCAAGCTAAGCAACCTAATGCTTGTGTTATGGTAACAAGATGGCTGATAAACTACTTATACACATTTTTTTTTTTTTGTAAATACATACATATTATAGATAGAAAAACACCCGGATAAGCAGTCGCACCATGTAAACTGGTATTTGTCTGCATCCCGTTAGATTTGAAGCTGTCCCCAACATAGTTGGAAAAAGGCCTACTTTAATTATTTTTTTTAAATGTATTTAAAAATATGTCACTAAGATATTCATTGATAATAATATTTTAATATCATTTAGACAGTAGAAATTGGCAAACGTAAGGTTGGACGCCGTCAGGCTAGGTGGAGCGATGATCTTCGCAGAGTGCCTGATAGCAACTGGATGAGAGTTGCCGAGAATCGAGCTAAATGGCTTGCAATTGGAGAGGCCTATATCCTGCAGTGACTGCTACAGGCAGACGATGATGATGATTAGAAACTGATTCAATTTATTCATGAAATTCATGTCAGTCACAAAGATGTAGCTAGTTGCCCATTCCAAAGCGAAGTAGGGAGAAGAACGGGCAACAAACTCCATTTTGAAAATTGTTACCAATACTATACCAAATAACCTTCTCGTTACGTGCAATTTGCGCAAAATATAATATCAAGATATAGAAAATCTTTCGCTCCGAACAATTTACTACCTTTCACAGTAAATACAAAGGTCTATTGAGCTCCAGTGTTCTGGAATGTGAGCCTGATCTCATAATAGAGCTATTGTTTTTTAAATGTTTGTTCAATTAAGAGAGTCACTTCCTAAAGGATTTCTCCATTAATTGGCAGTATAATAAAATTAATAGCTAAACCCATTGTGTTTGTCTAAGGATTGAGTTGAGAGAAATACTTGTCAGAGAGAGTTTTAAGTTCAAAATGATTTTTTATTTCACGTGAATGTTTAGAATTATGTTCTCTGTTAATCATCACCATCTGCCTAGCCTTTTCCCAACTATGTTGAGGTCAGCTTCCAGTCTAACCGGATACAGCTGAGTACCAGAATTTTACATGGAGCGACTGCCTATCTGACCTCTACAACCCAGTCACTGAGTAATACCATACCCCTTGGTAAGTCTGGTTGTCAGACTTTCGTGCTTCTGACGACCCGTAACGACTGTCAAAGATCCACGAATGACAGCCGGGACAACGGCTTAACGTTCTTACCGAGGCACGGACTCGAAAGGCTGTTAATATTTTCTAATATTATAAAGATGTAAAATTTGTGAATTTGCATGTAGGGAATTTTCTTTGGCACTACTGATCCGATTCCCCGATTCCGAAAATTATTTCAATAATGAGAAGGTACAGTGTTGCCGAGTGTCATAAGAATCTCCGCGGGCTGAAGCTAGGGTTCTATACTTTAATTAATCTGAATGGAACTAGGTATAACTAGGTCCAGTCCAGGTCTAGGATTCCGAGACACGGAGGGGTCTCAGTATGTAAAATCGTCACCCATTCACGGACCAACCGCGGCAACCGTAGCTTAACCTAATCGATCCACCCGTGCGGCTGTTATTACTTAGCTACGAGCCCCTCAATTATAAATTACTTCATGTGCATTTCACAAAACTGCGACCCGAATTCGTTTAGAGAGCGTAAATAGTGATTACGTATCGCAAAGCGGGCTAAATCATGCAACGTTGGTTCAGTCTGTTAAGGTGTATATAGGGCTCGCTGACCTTGTGCATGTGGGCGGAGCTAAACGCTCTACTCCCGAAAACGTAAAACGCGCGCGGTGGCGCGCTGAACTAAAACGACGATCAAAGAGTATGCAGAGGCACAGACATGCCGCCCGCAGGTCGCTATTTTTGCCAACAATTCCAGAAGGGAATTGCGGTTGCAAGTCTGATATATTTTGTATAGATTGATACGTATGTTACGTATATTTTAAGCATTTTTCATTTAGAAATTTCGATTTTATTTAAAATCAGAACTTAGTTCCTGCGGGGGTAAAACTTTTCTTAGGAATCGAATAACATTTTATTTGCATACTGTAGGTAGGAGGATTTATTAAGTACATAAAAATGAGATTTTATAAAAAATGTGATCCTGTTTCACCAATTTGAATTATTATAAATCAGTAATAAACCTACCTAACTAGCACTGTACCTAAATAGCATTTTAGGGTTCCGTAGCCAATCGAACGATGTTATAGTTTCGGCAGTGACCTTGAAGTAATTACCTACGGCCGTTTAGTAGATAAACCTCGTCATGGGTGTCATTTTCGTGGTTTTCGAGGGTGCTGGAGCCGATTATAAAGTCAAAATGAAAATCCAGGATGGCGGCTACAAAACTTTTCAAAATTTTCGTCATGGGTGTCATTTTCGTGGTTTTCGAGGCTGCTGAAGCCAATAGTGAGGTCAAAATGAAAATCTAAGATGGCAGGTGCGAACATTTTCAAAATTTTCGTCATCGGTGTCATTTTCGTGGTTTTTGAGGGTGCTGGAGCCGATTATAAAGTCCAAATGAAAATCCAAGATGGCGGCTGCAAAACTTTTCAAAATATTCGTCATGGGTGTCGTTTTCGTGGTTTTCGAGGGTGCTGGAGCCGATTATAAAGTCAAAATGAAAATCCAGGATGGCGGCTGCAAAACTTTTCAAAATATTCGTCATGGGTGTCGTTTTCGTGGTTTTCGAGGGTGCTGGAGCCAATAGTGAGGTCAAAATGAAAATCTAAAATGGCGACTGCAAAAATGTTCAAATTTTTCATCATGGGTGTGGTTTTTGAGTTTGCTGAAGCCAATAGTGAGGTCAAAATGAAAATCCAAAATGGCGGCTGCAATAAATTTGGAATTTTGCTTCATAAGTGTCGTTTTCGTGGTTTTCCAGAGTGATAAAGCCAATAGTGAGGTCAAAATAAAAATCCAAAATGGCGGCTTCAAAAATCTAGTTTTACTTGTAACTAATTATTCAGTCATCATTTGAGGTGTTGGTTACATATAAAACTAATTTTCCTTCTTAAATATCTAAATAAAGAACTGGATAAATAGATAATCTTTCAATAATAAGTTACCTGTATTAAATCAAATGAATTTTAATACACAATGATACAGTATTCACGGAAACGCATTTCTTGTGTCTTAACCGTATAGGATATTGTTTTTGCAATCTATCTGTCACTCACTCACTCACTCAACATTGTTTATTTGGCAACTCATCACACTAAGTATATTATTGTCAAATAAGTATCGTGTACCTAAAATCAAGTAATAATTAGTAAATTTTAGTTTGATCGGAATAACTTAGATTATTCGAAGTTCCTTATGTATGATTTAAAAAAAAAACAATTTTTTGTAGCCGCCATCTTGGATTTACATTGTGAGCTCACTATCGGCTGTAGTACCCTCGAAAACTATGAAAAATACCATGATGAAATATCTGAAAATTGTTGTAGCCGCCATTTTGGATTTTTATTTTGACCTCATTATCGGCTTTATCGCCCTCGAAAAGTGGGAAAACGACACCCATGATGAAATATTTGAAAATTTTTGCAGCCGCCATTTTGAATTTTCATTTTGACCTCACTATTGGCTTCAGCAGCCTCAAAAACCATGAAAACGACACCCATGATGAAAAATTTGAAAATTTTCGCAACCGTCATTTTGGATTTTTATTTTGACCTCACTAGCGGCTTTAACACCCCCGAAAAGCATAAAAACGACACCCATGACGAAAATTCTGAAAATTTTCGCACCTGCCATCTTAGATTTTCATTTTGACCTCACTATTGGCTTCAGCAGCCTCAAAAACCATGAAAACGACACCCATGATGAAAAATTTGAAAATTTTCGCAACCGTCATTTTGGATTTTTATTTTGACCTCACTAGCGGCTTTATCACCCCCGAAAAGCATAAAAACGACACCCATGATGAAAAATTTGAAAATTTTCGCAGCCGCCATTTTGGATTTTAATTTTGACCTCACTAGCGGTTTTATCACCCCCGAAAAGCATGAAAACGACACCCATGATGAAATATTTGAAAATTTTCGCAGCCGCCATTTTAGATTTTTATTTTGACCTCACTAGCGTCTTTATCACCCCCGAAAAGCATGAAAACGACACCCATGATGAAATATTTGAAAATTTTCGCAGCCGCCATTTTAGATTTTTATTTTGACCTCACTAGCGGCTTTATCACCCCCGAAAAGCATGAAAACGACACCCATGATGAAATATTTGAAAATTTTTGCAGCCGCCATATTGGATTTTTATTTTGACCTCACTATCGGCTTTATCACCCCCAAAAAGCATAAAAACGACACCCATGATGAAAAATTTGAAAATTTTCGCAGCCGCCATTTTGGATTTTTATTTTGACCTCACTAGCGGCTTTATCACCCCCGAAAAGCATGAAAACGACACCCATGATGAAATATTTGAAAATTTTTGCAGCCGCCATTTTGGATTTTTATTTTGACCTCACTATCGGCTTTATCACCCTCGAAAAGTATGAAAACGATACCCATGATGAAATATTTGAAAATTTTTGCAGCCGCCATATTGGATTTTTATTTTGACCTCACTATCGGCTTTATCACCCTCGAAAAGTATGAAAACGACACCCATGATGAAATATTTGAAAATTTTTGCAGCCGCCATTTTGGATTTTTATTTTGACCTCACTATCGGTTTTGTCACCCTCGAAAAATATGAAAACGACACCCATGATGAAAAACTTGAAAATTTTCGCAGCCGCCATCTTGGACTTTTATTTTGATCAAATCCAATCTTTTCTCATTTTAATATTAGTTTAGATATGACTACTTGTATTTTACTATCGTAAGTATTCGTAAGCGTCCACGCGCACAATAGAAATGGGCCATCTGCAGCGAGCTAGTCAATAAACGCACACTGATACAATTAGTTCGTAAATATTTGCACTAACACAGACAGACGCGCATAGTCGGTCGATAGCCGGAGCGTAGCAGCGAGCGACACAGCCATCCCGTCTCAATGCTAACGCACGACTGCCGCCCGCGCCCGCGCAGAGCCCCTCTGAAGCTCGATCTCAAAGTGGGGACATTTCCTTTGCAAATGTTAATTGATTTACATAAGCTAAGACAAATCTGTAGTACCTCTAACCATCGATTTTTCAGTGTAAAAATATTTCCAAACATCAAAGCCGTTTAGAAGTAATATCGAATTTCAGATAAAAATAGCGTGTTGGTAAATATTTTTTTAAGGCAAAAGTATTAGCCATACGAAAAAATCCTTCTACAGAAATGTTGTTCATGAATCTATAGCAAACATATATTTTTTACAGATCTTTTAATCAAGCCGTTAATGAGAAATATTCTTCATAAAGTGACCGTATTACGGTACTAAACGAGAGTAAGGCCCTTAATCATAAGCTTGTAAAATTACATGTTAATATTACTCGTATTTAGCGTCCTGCCACAATACTGCAATTTAGAATGTATAATTTGTATAACCACCCACCATGTATGTATATAAAATATATATTATATATGTCGGAGTCATTCGTTTGACTATTCGGAACGTCAGCGCCATCTCGTGGCGCTGGACAGAGTCTAGCCTGAGTTCGTGGTGGGAGCGACAGCTAAAAGGAACGGTGTGAGCAGAGCTCTCGAGATCATCGAAACATTGGACATCGTACGAACAACATGTGTTTAGAAACTGTCAGCGTTCCGTATCGTTGAGTTGTGTGAGTGTGTGATTCGCTAGTATGACTAACTGGTTCGTAAATTATAATCTGATTTGTACTGCAAACCGTTTCTCTATTGTTCAATAACCAACACTACCCATAGTACGCCCACAGTAATTAAAATATGCCTGATGCTAACGAGAGACAGATATTCCATCTCCGACATATATATTATATACTGGCGAACCCGGCAGACGCCGTCCTGCCCGGAAAAGCTAGATGGTTTGAAAATACAATTGGACCCGGTAGGTGGCGTTACCTACCGGGTCCGATTTTATATATGTATAATAAGGACTAGCCGGATGCAACTGAGTACCAGCATTATACATAGAGCGACTGCTTAGCTGACCTCCACAACCCAGTTACTGGGTAACACGATACCTACCCATTGGAAAAACTGGTTGTCAGATTTTTTTGGCTTTGGACTACCCGTAACGACTGTCAAAGAATGTTTGAGTTTTGAGTTTGATACGAATGATAGCCAGGACCAATTAATGAAAGTTCATGACAAGTATTATCAAAAATCATAGATATTCGCGTGTGCGTAGCCTTAGTTATATATGACGCTATAAATATTCTGTTATGGCATTATTAGTCACAGAATTTTGGCATTAATGAAGCTAATTAAGAAGTCAAATTAAGCTCCCCATTGAACACGCTTTCAAAGGACGTTTGATGTTAGAATCCTGATTTATTAACCAGCCCTCGCAGTCTCGATATTCATAGCGATCGCTTTACGACCGAATTCGGTCGCATAGTCCTGTCACTCCATACATTTCACCTGTCAATTCGGGACTTTGCGACCAAATTCGATCGTAAAGCGATCGCTATGAATGTCGAGACTGCTGGGGCTGGGTGGCAGGAAACTGTAACCATGAATTCAGCACATAACTCTGAACCCCCTAACATACAAATTTTTCATAGGTTATAAAATAAATATTATCTGTTTCATTGAAAAGTATCTACACGGTCAAAATGTACGGAACAGCTATTGCATGCGTTGTATGTGTATATTTTATGACTTTTTAGGGTTCTGTAGTTCACGTCTCGGAACTCTTATCGTTTCGTCATGTCCGTCCGTCCGTCGTCGGCTTACCTTCCAAACGGTTAGTGCTAGAAAGATGAAACTTTGCATGGATATGTGTACTGACCACGTCGACAACGTGCTAAAATAAAATCAACAAAAATATTTTATTTGGGGTACCTCCCCTACACGTAAAGTGGGGATGTTTTTTTTTCTCGTGTCTCATTAGATAGGTTTTAAAAACATTGAGAGGTTCCTAAGACGATTTTTTTATTTAATACTCAATACTTTATTGCTAATACTTTATTTATTTAGGTATCCGGTTTCGAGATATTTTTTTTTCTTAAAATTGGGCGTCCCCGCCCTCTGAAAGCTAAACGGCTGGCTCGTAAAATCTGAAAAAAATCATGATGGTAGTCCATGTGATGAAATTTGAAGGAGGAAGGAGGCTTAGATAACTTTGTTAGTTCAGGAGTTATAGAGGCCTAACTTGTAAAATGCGCTTACTTGGAAAACTTCGTACAAAAATAACGAAATAATAAGCAAACATGTAAAATATCCTCCTAAATCCACGTACCATTATTGGTGACTACGGAACCTTACTCTATACGTGGCCTGACATGGACTTGGCCGGTTTTTTAAATTATTTTTAGGGTTCCGTACCTCGAAAGGAAAAAACGGAACCTTTATAGGATCACTTTGTTGTCCGTCCGTCCGTCTGCCTGTCATGATCCTTTTTTTCAGGAACGCGTGGATGTATCAAGCTGGAATATATATCAAATACTCAGGTCTATTGACCCTTGGAGCTGTGAAAAAATCAAACTTCTAAGCCAACGCAATCAAAAGATACAGCCGTTTATGCCGCGAATTTCCGCAAATTTTCGACTCTCGCAAGGGAATCAAAACCCACAGGGTACTTTCCGTGAACTCAGAATCTTGAAATTTGGTACGAAGCAACGTCTTATAGCACAGATAAAGAAAAAATTGCGAAAACCGTAAATTTGTAGTTACATACCTACTTTGTACGGAACCCTCGGTGCGCGAATCCGACTCGCACTTGACCGGTTTTTTATTTGTAATGTGCGTTTTGTTTGTACGGAATAAACTATTTTTCTTTATATATTTATTTTCTTTTTTTCTATTTTTTTTTATAACCGTAATACCGGATTTTAATAATACGGTTATTAAAATCCGGTATTACGGTTCAGAATCTTTTCTTTCTTAATTATTTTTTTCCGTGAATGTTCCCATGTTTTAATAGTTATTCTGCTATTTGGGGCAGAGACAAATTCAACAAATCAAAGATCATGAAAATCGGTCCAGCCGTTCTTCAGTTATAAATGGTGTAACAAACCTGACTTATTTATTTATATAGAAAAAAGTTATTACCCATATAAAGACGAAGTTTTAATTTTTATTTTAAATGAGTTGACCTTCCGTATCTTAGTTAGGTAATTATTAATAATGTCATTCTCAGAGGATACCTCCCACACAGCACTTTAATTTCTGTGCTGACTTTCTCATGCAAATTAAGGTTGATACTTTATCACTGGTACTTAGTTCCCTCTGCCCACGTGTAATTAAGCCATAAAAAGTAAAATCATGCTTAGTTCATCCTAGGTTTTATAAACCTGACTAGGTGCTTCGTTGGTTTAGTGGTCGCGAGCACTTCTGCTGAACATGAGGTCTTGATCAGAAGGCCAATTCTCGTAATTTAAAACGTTCAAAATCTAGTCGCAGTCTCATCTCGGCGACAAACAAATGTCAGAAACTTTTCAAAATGTAGGGAAATGAGAGGTATTTTGGACAGATTGAGATCAGACTATGAACGTTCGTTAAATTACGAGAATTACCCCTCTGACCTCTTTACACTATTAATGAAGAGTTAGTCATTGCCAGTAAAATCACTTGAAAATAACGAACGAATATTTAATTAAATAATCAGTCTCTCGTGTATCTTAGACTAGCGACGCCACGCGGTTTCACCCGCGTAAGTATCGATCCCGTATCGCATTGCCCAGTAACTGTGTTGTAAAGGTCAGTTAAGTAGTCGCTCCATGCTCCTGAGATCAGACTGTAAACGTTCTTAAAATTACGAGAATTGCCCCTCTGTTCCCAGGCCGGGCAAAGCGTTGATGGATTTCTCCTTCAGAAACTTCTGAGTATTAGCTTGGAGCCTGGATTCGTGCCCGGTTGATGGCAAAAGACTCGCCCCTTATTAACCACCTAGTTGTCTGGCTTTTTTTTTTTTTTTTTGCTGAACTGGGCTTTTTTTTGGCGCAGCCGTGAGGCACACTTTCCTGCCTGCCAGGGTAGTGGGATCGTCCGAAAGGGTTACCGCTGCCCTGGAACATAAAGGGCTAAGGAAGGAACACGGGTGGGTTTTAGTCAGTAAGAGTCTGACACTCCCTTCCGCTCCACCCAGAGCGGGAGGGGTCATTTGATGATTTCCCATCCTCAAAAAAAAAGGCACTCTTTCCTGCTAATATCTTACATCGGTCTTCACACTTTGTTTAAGATTAAACACAATTTTTTTTTATTTAATTGTTTGTTTTCTCTGATGTATGTATTTGGTGTATTGTGTGACTTTTAGTTTGTGCCAAATAAATGTAGGTATTTTCTTTCTTTCTTTTACATGTTATATGGAACTTAAACATAATTGTCTAAATGTTGGTGTACTAGGTAGACCTCTGCCTAACTCTTCTGGTATTACAGGTATGATGTTATGTTATGTAAGTAGTTACACTCAGTGATAGAGTTACCAAAAGTTTTAGTCTTTATCTTTATCTGACAGTTCTATTATGACAAATCTGTCAAAAATTCAAAATTAAGACCCAGAATAAGACTAAAAGACTAAGACAAACGACAAGACGGTACTGTATAAGACTTCTCTGTAAGAGAGTGGGCCATAATCCACCACGCGGGCCCAGTGCGGGTTGGTAGATGTCACACGCCTTCGAATTTCTGGTACTAGGTCATGCCGGTGTCCTCACGATGTTTTCCTTCAAAGTTTTAGTACTTATGGTTATACCTGTACATGTAATAGTTTGATGGAATGCGCCCTCAGTAAATAAGGGTTGTACTATAGTTACCACATCGCATCATGTACTGTCTCGAGCAAAAGTATGTATACACTCGGCTTTATTCAAAAGCGATTTACTCCTTTATTTTTTAATGAAATTTTATGTTGTTACGAACACAGCATTTTCGAACCCATAGGTTTATGTAATGTGTCGTATTTCAACAAAAATCGGAAAGAAAAGCGAAAAAATCGCAATTGAAAATTTGCCAAGTGTTGACATATTGGTGCTCGTGACTGTACCCACAGGGTACAGAACTGTCCCAACAATTGATGAATTGAGCAAAATCAGCAAATTGGAACGTGCGTAGTGCGGTTGAGTTCAATCTAGTGTCGCTGGGCAAGATCGAGTTGTCACTTTGCATATGCAGCAGTAGTATGCAGATCAAGTAAAGGCTATTGCATATTACAGTCGCATCGGGCGGCAGCGCATCGTATTGCAAAACAGCACAACTATCAGAACTATTCGATATGCGTCCGTATCGTATCGAACATCATTCGATGTTATTGAAGAAGTCCTCTAAGACATAAGCAAAGCAAAATCAGCCTATAATGTTCCCACTTCTGGGACACAGGCCTCCTCTCGGTGATAGGGAGTGGGCCGTAATCAACCACGCGGGCTCGTGCGGGTTGGTAGAGGTCACATGTCATAATTTTTAGTTCTAGGACATTTTTTGCCAAAATGCCGTGTAGCGAAAAGAAAATACTAACTTTAATTCTAGACTAAGGAATGAAAAGGAAGGAAGTTCGGTTTAACTAAATATGGCCTCACATGTGACTTGACCTCTGCCTAGCCCTTCATGGAATGCAGGGGTGATGTTATGTAATGCTAACTTACCAGAATGGCTTCTTGTTTCATACAAGATCCCACTATGTTGCAAGGAGCGATTGCCATCCGACCTCCGTACTGCAATTAGGAAATAATCGGTAGACTAACAGGCCCCTGACTACCCGTAACGACTGTAATGGCCGTTTGCACGTAACATAACATCACGCCTGAATTCCCCGAAGGGGGTAAGTAATAGATGATATAACAACAAAATCTCTAATATTAACATGTATATGTGAGTTTAAATGTTTGTAAACGCACCCACGATACAGGAGTAATTCCTAGTGTGGGGCAACGTTTTTTAACGTGGTGCGAGCCTGACTCCGGGGCGCTACTGAGAAATTTCAGATGAAAAACCCCAATAACACTTTGCCCGATCCGGGAATTGAACCCAGGACCTCATGTTCAGCAGTAGCGATTTTAACCACTAGACCAGCGAGGCAGTCAGCTTTGAAGTTAATCAAAGCCATTTATATTAGATAGGCGATTTTCTATTGTTGCAAAAAATTTGAAATACGGATTTTGTGTCGAATGAAGTGGGGATATTAGATGAGACGTAGAAAATATGATTGGGTACATGTTAACAAATGGCTCTGTGTCACTTCCTCCTAAATACGCCCCGGGGAAAATTACGGTCCATTGAATACCTCCAAGTACTTTTATTTTATTGTTATTTATGGCAGTATTATATTATTTTTCTTTTGTTTTCTCTTATTCAGAATAGTTATTCACGCCGTTAGCTGTATTTTTGTGATTTACAACATTATCATGTGTATAGAAAAGAGTTGGAAAAAAAATCTTAGTGTGTTTTTTTACACTCTTTTTTTGTATATCTAAACTTTTTCATATGTATACTTGGCATAGCCTATAATGTTCCCACTGCTGGGACACAGGCCTCCTCTCTTCGAGGGGGAGTGGACTGTAATCTACCACGCGGGCCCACTGCGGGTTAGTAGATGTTACATGTCTTTGAATTTTTGGTTCTAGGACATGCCGGTTTCCTCACGATGTTTTCTTTCACCGTTTTGAGAGCAGTGGTGATGAGATTATTTGACACAAAGTAAAGCATCTGACTGGGTTGGAGCCCCCGACCTACAACTCATGAGTCGGGGCCGCCGTATATGTATAATTAGGTTACAATAAAGCTGTAATTGCTTTGAAAACAAAACTCCCAGAGGGGCAATTCTCGTTTTATAACAATTTATAAAAGATGATTCTAATCTCAGTTTTGACTTTGAAAGATTTTGGAAGTTTTCGAGTAGATACGGAAATTGGCCTTCTGAACACACCAAACCAAGCCGTGCGCTGCTACGGCGTAGCCAATCTGCTACGGCTGTTATAATATCGTAGCAGACAACCGATCCGTTACGCGTCGGCCGTCAAGTCATTATTCTTTAACATTTTGCGTTTATAGGACGTGTGTCGTGCAAGTTTAATTAGAATAAATAATCAGCTTACGTTTTCAAAGAGCGGTTTTCATTAACTAAAATGCACATTCCGTATTTTTCTTTCATCAGATCAGCGTATATACGAGAAACATGAGCAACGCAATCCCATTAACTGCTTACGTAATTCAGTGCAGTGTTTCTATTCTAATTAAACGCATATTCCCGTTTGTACTGGCGACGAATGTAAACCCCATTTAGTATTTATGCAGCTGTTTCGTCGCGCCTTAATTACAAGCAAACTTGCTGGAAATTATTCAGTTTTTAATTATAATACTGGATTAAGGAAGTGACCGACTCTGTGTTGGTGACTGTGTTGGTGTTACAGGTTTATTTTGACTTTATTTTCACTACGTAATATTCTGAAATTAATAAAAGTATGTAGGTATATAAATGTCAGCAATAAATCCTCAACAAAATAAATTTTCTCGTATCGGTATAATTTGGTTTAGTTAACAAATAACATATTTATTATTTACGGTGGCTTTTAAATTGCATATAAATGTGGGTTTTATGTACCACCCATATACTGACGACCATAATGACGACATCACTAGCTTAGTCTGGTTAAAAACTCTCAATTCGTTGAGATACTCGTACGTTTATCCGTGCGATGTGGTAAAAAAAAAATTGAATGATAGGTACCTACATATATTCAAAGCATTCATCCGGGAATATTAAAAATCGTATAAAAGCCACTGGCAAAGCGCGTCTAATCTCCTAAAAAAAACTAAGCAAACTACACAAAATGACAAACACAAACTTGGTAAGTACGATTTGTTGTGGCTACTGGGTCCTTACTAAAATTCTGTTGGCTCATAAAGAATTCCATTCACTTTGTAGGAGAAAATTTGAGCTGTATACATACCTACACGAGCTCGAAAAATCTGGAATGTGCTTTTCAGGGTGCATAGGATTTATAATTTAAGTCTAGATTCCCCAAATGGTAGTTTTGCCGCTTCGGGCTATGAGATTAGCGGGAAAAAATTGCGAAGGATTTTAAACACATTTCAAAAAGAATAGAGCTCTTTTTGAAAGGTATTTTCAGGAATGTGTGATGTTTTGATTTTATTTTTTACTAGCTGTGCCTCGCGGTTATACCCGCATAAGTTTCGATCCCGTGGGAATATCGGGATAAAAAGTATTCTATGTATTAATCCTGATTATAGACTATCTGTGTGCCAAATTTTATCCAAATCCGTTCAGTAGTTTTGGCGTGAAAGAGTAATAAACATCCATCCATCATCGCGTTTATAATATTAGTAGGAAGTTTAGGTACACATACAAAGCCCTTATTCAGGTGCCTTTAGCCGAGGATAGCTTAAATCATCAGAAGTCCAATTCCCTTAATTAAAAACGTACAAAATGTAGTCGCAATCTCATTATAGCGTCAATGAAAGTCAAATATGAGTGTAAAATATAGGTATTTTTTCATGTTGAGACTGGGATTAATAAATTTATTAAGGTTGCATTATTAATTAGAATGCAAACGTTCTTAAAATTACGGGAATCGCTCCTCAGGTAGATGGCCGGTTGTTTGCCAAACTTCATATTAGAACCACCTTTTCTTGAGAATACAACAAGCTCTTAATTAACTATGTATCTGGAGCACTCCCCATCTCTCAAGCATAAAATATAATATAATATTCTATAAAATAAAATATCAAAGAACGAAAATATCAACGACTTGTCATATCTGTCCGAAGTTTCCAACATATATCATGCATGTATTTACTATTTCTTTATACCCAAGGGAATAAACTCGCCGTTTTATTTGCTTGAGGGCATGCCACTGATTTCCTTCTAAGGAAATTGTATAAATTATTGCATATGTAGAAGAATTGCTTTCGGTAGTAAATCTAAAGCTGTCGAGTAGAAAGAGTGATAACTTTGGCTGTATTTCTTTTGAAAGAAAGAAAGAGAATTTTATTCTTTGCTAGTACTTTAGCTTCTATCTGTACTTTTAAATATATTTTATTCTCAGTTTTATTTGCATACCACACTCATGCAACATGGAGGCAATAATACGACAATAATTGAAATCACTGACAGTAATAATGCATAAGAATATTTTTGGGTTGTCTTGTATACAGGGTGACCATGGATTCAGCACATGAGTTTAGACCCCATAGCGTCGAAATTTTTCGTCGGTTATTAAATTGTCGAAATTTGCGCGTCGATGTCCCTGCCATGTGGGTGGGTGTTTAGTACAGGTAAACCTCTGCGTAACCCTTCGACGAAACAGGCGTAATATTCTGTTAGGTGTGTATGTTTCGTACCTACATATAAAATAAAACTCTCTCTCTCTATGTGGTTCTTTCCTCAAAAGACCATTTCAGACACCAATCTATGTACAGACACCAGCACATCAACCTACTACAATCTGTCAAATTTCTTCAGTAGATTTTGAACTTTATTGCTAAAGCATTAAGGTTCAAGTTTGATTGGGAAAATTTGACAGATTCGGGTAGCTTGACCTACTGGCGTCTGTACATGGTCTTCACATGATCTGACCAAGATTATGTCTGGACTTTAAAAGAGACTGTGACCTCTGAGTTCGTTTCCGCCTTTCTTGACAGAGTAGTCATATAGGAAACGCCGAACTCATCTAGTTTAAAAAAATATGATTGACGTGTACAAACTTACTTTCAGAAAATAAATAATTTATCAAAAAGCTGAGGTTATTCATTGCAATATACCTCAGCTTTTCACAGTAAAAAAAAAAGTATTGTCTGTATTGAGTCTCGTCATCATCATCATCATTGGCCACTCAATGCGAAGTATAGGCTACATCATCACATGCGAACTACGCATCACACTGACGTCACGCGAAACCCTGCATCGCGCAAGCAGAGTTTACCACGCAACTAGCAATTTTATACGATGTCCCGAGTCCCGACATCAATAGTCGTCTGGTCGGAGGGTTCTCCATTTCTATGGAAGATGAGTGAACTTTACACCTGTTCTTCATGCCTCTATAAGCCATACTTCCCTGGTCTGTACGAGTCTTCCCCTCGGTCTTCTGTAGGTCGTCCACCGACCTCGACCTTTTTTTTTTTGTTTTCGGGGGGAACCTTCGAAAGGCACCCGACCTGCGGGGAGAGGGGTCGGGGAGTGTGGGATTTAGTCGTAATTACCTACATTATAACTAAATTTTCATCATCATCATCATCATTTTAGCCAAAAGACGTCCACTGCTGGACATAGGCCCCAAGCACCTCCACTTCGACCGGTTCTGTGCCTCTCGCATCCAACGGGTTCCTGCGGCCTTCACAAGGTCGTCGGTCCACCTTGTGGGGAGGCCTTCCAACGCTCCCAATTTAATTTTGTATTTACTTAAATAACCAATTATTTTCTTTTCAGATTTCTGGATTGCAGAGGAGAACGGACAATAGATCGGTAAGCTTGATATTTTTTTGTAAGTAGTTATCTTAAATCTTTTTTATCCTTAATGCCTTCGTTTCTGGGCAAAAATTAAACATAGGTACTACAGACCGCACAGAAAACATGTGGGATTCGAACCCACAACCACGACCTATAATTTATTTATTGTACCTGCGGAAAAAGCTCAGTCAGTGCGCTACCCCGAGCCAAACATTGTAGTACCCCCATTCTTCGATGATAAATCGTTTAAATCACGGGCGAACCCAGTGTACCGTCAACATCAAAAATGAAAGTAATAACGTAATCACCCTTTGTAAAATTTCCACATTTATTTATCTGTTATTTAAATGGTGTACATAACAAAGAGTATTCTTAGGGCTGATTTTTCAATAGTCAGATAACTTTTATCTAAAGAATAATTGTGACAGTTTGACATATTTTCTATACAAAACCTGTCAAACCGCAATATTTATTCGTCAGGAAATTGTAATAAAAATTTGATTGAATTTTTAAACGTTTTTTTTTTATTAATGAAAAGTTACTAATTATATTGTTTAGTAAAATTATAGTATGATAGAGCTTATAAGAGACTTAGTGTTTTACAGGGGTCCGTACCTAAAAGGAGGCACCCTTTTTCCTGTTACTATGCTAAAACCTTTATCTATGCAAAAAAAAAAAAAAAAGATAAAATATACCTAGAGAGCAGTGCTAACGCCCACGACTTACGAGTTGTAGGTTGTAGGTTTGAACCCAGACGCTTTACTTTGTGTAAATTATTTCGTCACTACTGCTCTTAAAACGGTGAAGGAAAACATCGTAAGGAAACCGGCTAACCTAGAACCAAAAAATATATAATTAATATACTTAATAATAATAATATCCCTGGACATTTCACACAGCGCCATCTAGTCCCAAGCTAAGCAACCTAATGCTTGTGTTTATTTATTATTTATTTATTTATTTATAGTTAATTAACACGGCACAGGTCCAATTACATTAATTAACATAGAATTATAAAGATTAAAATAAAATAAGCATTCAAATAACATACAATACAAAAATTAAATTCAAATTCAAAGATGTACAATTCGTGGATAAAATTAATAATAATTATTTGCGAAAATGGTTAAATAAATTAGAAACAACATAAAATAACATAAACTATCATGTAACAGTGGACACCCTCGCATACTGTCTCTCACAAAACACCAGACAGGCACGCATTATTTTCTTCCATTCATCAGCAAACACATCACATTCAGGGTCGGCAGTCAGGAGGGCGTTTAGCATCCTTAGGGTTCGACATACCGGGGATTCAGCTCTAGCAACCGATCTAGATAGCGGTAGTGCGAACAGGTTATGACGGCGGCATTGACGGTGCCCAAGGTATTTTTCGGGCACAAATAGGCAGCAGAAAAGTCCGTGGAGCTCAGGGCAGTCAATACGACCGCTTAGGGTTTTACAGGCAATCGTGAGCTGATCAAAGCCCCTTCTTACCTCCAACGAATTGAAGCCCAACACCCCTAGAAGATAGTTCGTTGGGTACATGAAGGGAAAGTAATGGTACAGCCTTTGATACAAAAATCTCAGGAATGTTTTCTGAACTTTCTCAAGCATCAGTGTCAGTGACGCAGTATGTGGATGCCAGACACAGGCGCTGGACTCGAGTTTACTCCGAACCAAAGTGGTGTATAGTAGTTTAATAACACTGGGATTGCGAAAGTCACGAGCGTTCCTCAAGACAAATCCCAGACGCCTGAAGGATTCCTTTGCAAGGGCAGACACGTGGTCCCTAAATGTCAGACTGCGGTCGAAAGTCACTCCTAAGTCCTTAACGCTGGTGACACGAGTGATCACTATACCCCCCAAATTATAAACATATTTTATTGGTCTCAACCCTCGACCATAAGTCATAACGTTATGTAACGTGTTATGGTAACAAGATGGCTGATAAACTACTTATATACATTTTTTTTTTGTAAATACATGCATATTATAGATAGAAAAACACCCAGACTCGAAGGCATGTGACATCCACTAACCCACACGGGGCTCGCGTGGTGGATAACTCTCTCAGAGAGGACCTGTTTCCCAGCAGTGCGAACAGAGGCTTCCTCTCTGTGAGGAAATGGGCCGTAATCCACCACGCAGGCCCAGTGCGGGTTGGTAGATTTCAAATGTCTTCGAATTTTTTATTTTAGGACATGTCGATTTCCTCACGATGTTTTCCTTTACCGTTTTTGAGAGCAATGGTGATGAAATAAATTACAGAAAGTAAAGCGCCTGTCTGGGTCCGAACCCATGACCTATATCTCGTAAGTTGGGTCCGCTGTGCCACACCACCACACCACAGCTCTCCACAGCACTGATAACATGGATGGTTCCAGACATACGTCAGGAACCGTATTTGTTTGATGACTGCTCGTCCGATTTTCGTGAATCATATTCATGAATGTTGACGTTGTATCCATAAGATTTTCCTGTTGACTGTACACCGAAACTTGTTAGGGCACGTTTCGTGGCCAAACTCGCAAAGGGGCTGGTACCATTAGCAGATTTCACTTATATTACGAGTTTCTTTACAAAGCCTGCAACTGAGAGGTTCTTAAGATAATCACTCTGAGCTTTGTGTTAAGTTTATTTTTGAGAAAATTCAGTGCGCTGCGGTACCCACTAAGTGCGCCGCACGAAAGAGTATTTAATCGCGTGATGAAGCTCCTTTGGTTTTCATTAACGGTGTTGTGGAGTTTGCTAGCAATTATTTTTGGGTCAAACTCAAATAATTTATTTTAAATAAACCAATTATAGGCCCTTTTATTATTTATTTTGTACTTTAAGCACACAAATGTACAAAGGCGGGCTACATAATCAGCGTATAGTATTGCCACTGCTGAGACACAGGCCACCTCCCTGTGAGAGGGATTGGGCCATAATCCACCATGTAGGCCCAGTGCGGGTGTGCGGGCTTAATGCCATAGGCATTTTCTACCAGTCAACCTTTTTAATTGGCAAGGGGTCGATCAGTCAGAGAGATGAAACCAATTGTCCAATCCAAAGCGTTGTGGTTCCTATGGAGAAGAACGGGCAAGATACACCACGGACACTCTTTTAAATGTAAATATCGATGATATTTTGGGTCGATATGTGATTGTAATCCATTAAGAGATTGTTTTGTTCTTAGTTTAACACTAAACGGTCGTAGGCCAATTACGTTTATAAAGTACTAGCTTTTGCCTGCGACTTCGTTCGAATGAAAGTCGTAAAATACACAATATACTAACCTAACAATCATATTTTTATAAAATTCCCTCGGCCCCTGACCCATCGCATCGCCCGCCTGCACTATTACTTTCAAAATCAAAAGTCATTTATTAAAACTAGGCTGAGAATCAACACTTCGAACGTCAAAATTTCAAAAGACAGTCCCCCAAAACGCTCGCCGAACGAAGCAGAAGAAGTGGCGCAACAAACTCCCCAGCAGCACAGCTGTCTTTTCTGTTAGAAAATATTTGATTGTATAGAAAATAATAGCGACACAAATAAAAATACACACCTGTAGGAGAAGGTATGACTGTCTCTCGTTAACATCAGGCATATTTTAATTACTGTGGGCGTACTATGGGTAGTGTTGGTTATTGCACAATAGAAACACGGTTTACAGTTCAAATCAGATTATAATTTACGAACAAGTTAGTCACACTAGCGAATCACATACACACACAACTCAACGATACGGAACGCGCGACAGTTTCTATCCACATGTTGTTCGTACGATGTCTAATGTTTCGATGATCTCGAGAGCTCTGCTCACACCGCTTTTTGTAGATGTTGCTCTCGTCTCCCCATGAACTCAGGCACTCTGTCTAGCGCCACAAGATGGCGCTAACGTTCCGAATAGTCAAACGAATGACTCCGACACACCTAAAACAATTCAAATCTAATAAAACATTTTCAAAACATGTAGGTAACGCTATAACACACAATATGTTAAAAATACGTGCACCCCTCGCTGCGGACTATACAAATAACCTAAATAAACCTTCACTCCATACCCTCATAATAGGGCTTACAATTCTAAATTAGTGTCGGAATACCCTCACTAATTTGATACAATATGTGGATTACAAAATGTTGTAGGATGATAATAATAATTTATGTAAAATTGTAGTTCGTTGTGTGTGAATAGACTAGGTAAGTACGTAATTTACTTGTAATAGACACTCCATACATAGACACATTTTAAAACATACTATAGTATGTTTTAAAAGTATCTGATGAAAATGTAAACAAGTAGATCAGAAAGCGTCTGCCTGTGGATGCGGATTTGTAGTGCCACTTACAAATTGAGTGCTGTGATTTGATTATTTAATATTTAAACCCGAAATTATAATTTTATTGACGTTAATTTTATAACCCTCAATTCTCATCGATGATTTTTCATTTACAATTGAATAATATTCTTCAAACAAATAATAATTTATTAATCATTTTTGGTTTAAGTAAATAAATTTGAAACTTTCTAAATACAGATAAGTGAGTTGCTAACTCCTTTGAGTGAGTGATTGCATAAGAATTTAACCTGAACAGGGTTTGTTTACAGTTTCGGCAGATACTTTTGGAACAGACCATAGATGCTTTAGTGTATAAAAATGTAAATAAATATGAGTTTATGGAAAAATAACTTTAATTCTTTCACAATAAAGTTCAGTTTACGCTACAACTTCAAACATTTTTATAATATTATCAAAATCATTGTTGTGTTTCTCTTCTTATTTGCTGGTAGTTTTGAATTATGTGTCCTTGTACTGAATGCACAAATTGTTTACAAAAATTGGCCTGGCGCCAAATCGTGCGAGAGAGCAGTATTGGCTCTGTGGTAACGGCTTTTACGAGTTTTACATTGTGGGTTCGAACCCAGGCAGACGATTTACATTTACTTTATGTAATTTACTTCATCACCACTGCTCTCAAAAAAAGGTGAACAAAACTACCGCGAGGAAACCAGCATGTCCTAGAACCAAAAATTGGAAGACGTGTGACATCTACCAACCCACACTGGGCCCGCGTGGTGGATTACGGCCCACTCCCTCTCACAAAGAGGATGCCTGTGTCCCAGCAGTGGGGCGTTATAGACTGGTTATGCCAAATAATGCAATATTTTGACAACCTATGCCTTAGTGCAGACTGGGTATTACAGTTATAGAGACACCCTTCTTATAGCATCCAAAGTACCTGGAAAAGTGTCTAGACTCCTAAAAAAATCTGAAAGAAAGAAAAAGTGTGCGGTCAGGAACAAATTTCCTTACGCGATAGCCGCCAGGAACTAAGTTCCTTACGCGATACTCGTAAGGAACTAAGTTCCTTACCCGATACTTGGTCTCTTTCTGGTAGAAAGAGAGCGAGAGAGAGAGAGAAAGTGTGAATTTAATACGCGTTTTTAATACAAAGCCATCTAGTATAAGTTTCCTCACTTCCTCAGTTTTTATGGTTTTCTTGGGTGCGTGGGTCCAGCAAAGGCAACCCCTCCACAGAAAGATGTGATCTTTGGAAAGAACAACTTAATCCTCCTGATCTCTTTATCAAACCATCAGAGAGTCTGTCATCTGGGCAAAAGTTAGCGTGGCCTACTTGGAAAACCTTAAACAGACTTCGTACCCAAGTAGACTGCAGCAAGGACCACCTCCACAAGTGGGAGTTCATGGAAGGTTCTGACCTCCGGTGTGTATGCGGTGACTCTCCACAGACAATGGCTCGCCTCCCATCTTGCACCGCATGCCCTGTCACCTGCACACGTGAGGACCTAATGGCTGCGTCGGCGCATGCTATCCGCGTTGCTGAATTTTGGGCCAAACAAATTTATGAAAAAAAAACTATATTTTTGCCATCGACACGCTAAAAAGATGGTTTTCGAGGGCGGTGAAGCTATTGGTTTCACTACCCTCGTAAACCATGAAAACATAACGCGTTTTCGTTACGTGCCGATTTCTACCAGTTTACCTACGGCAAACCGCATTAAGAAACTTCGTTCCAAGAAAAAAAAATTCAACCCAGGATACAATAATATCTATAAATGAATATATCCGATCAATAACAAATTACCGAAACTCATAAGTTTTTCATAACAACCTTCAGACGTCCTTAAATCGGAATTTAAATTAGCTACAAAGAAACCAATAAAATGGTCCGTAGAACAATGTCCCAGTTAACAATATAGAACATCATTTACTATACTTTACGAACCGTCCCAAAGTATAGAGGATCGAGTAGAAACAGGCCTTCAGAAACTATATTATTAGTCTTTTGTAAAAAAGGGGTACAATTATATTACTAAGTGACTTTTTATTCTTAACTGATTTAGAACTTAATATTCTTGGGTTTTTTCTTTTATTAGACTGCGGTAAATAATCGAGATAAATTATAAAAGTTTTGTAGGATCTGGCGGCCGTTCATCATCGCCACATGTGAACTCACGCAAGCAGAGTTTACCGCGCAACTAGCATATATACGATTACCCGACATCAATCATCGGGCAGTTACCCACCAGACACGACACCCGTCTGGTCAGAGGATCCTCCCTTTTCTATGGAGGTTGAGTGAACTTTACATCCTGTTCCACATACCTCATTATGGTCCACTGAGGTAAGGAGCAGTGTTGGCTCAGTGGTTACGGTCACGACTTACGAGATGGACGGTGATTCGACCCCAAGCAGGCAGTTTATTTTATGTAAATTATTATTAGGCAACTATGCTGCTGGGGAGTTTTTTGCGCCACTTCTTCTTCCCAGAGATAGCACTTGGAAGTGGTGAAGAGCGGGCGTTTTTGGGGGACTGTCTTTTGTAATTTTGACGTTCGAAAAGTGCTGATTCTCAGCCTAATTTGAATAAATGACTTTTGATTTATTTTATCACAACTGCTCTCAAAACGGTGAAGGAAAACATAGTGAGGAAACCGGCATGTAAGTACTAGATATCACGTATCTTTGAATTTTTGGTTCTAGGACATACCGTTCATATATATCATGCCTAAAGCCTACCTTACCTTCTTAACTAAAGTGTTCTAGTATGAACACTGCTTAAAAAACTGCTAAATTTCTCTTTTAATTGTTATTTACCAACAATTTTTCCGTCCGTTTTCCTTCTCTGACTATAATTTATATAACAAAAAAACCGGCCAAGTGCGAGTCGGACTCGCCCATGAAGGGTTCCGTTACGTTACGATTTATGACGTATTAAAAAAAAACTACTCACTAGATCTCGTTCAAACCAATTTTCGGTGGAAGTTTATATGGTAATGTACATCATATATTTTTTTTAGTTTTATCATTCTCTTATTTTAGAAGTTACAGGGGGGGGACACACATTTTACCACTTTGGAAGTGTCTCTCGCGCAAACTATTCTGTTTAGAAAAAAATGATATTAGAAACCTCAATATCATTTTTGAAGACCTATCCATAGATACCCCACACGTATGGGTTTGATGAAAAAAAAATTTTTGAGTTTCAGTTCTAAGTATGGGGACCCCCAAAACTTATTGTTTTTTTTCTATTTTTGTGTGAAAATCTTAATGCGGTTCACAGAATACATCTACTTACCAAGTTTCAACAGTATAGCTCTTATAGTTTCGGAAAAAAGCGGCTGTGACATACGGACGGACAGACAGACAGACAGACATGACGAATCCATAAGGGTTCCGTTGCCATTTGGCTACGGAACCCTAAAAACGTTTACCAACCTAATATAAAAATTCGCGGTAGCCACTAAAAATATTACAGGTAGCTTTCCGTTCCTTCGTCTTTGAAAAAATATGTATTACAACGCATAGCTCAGACGTTTGCGTCGGCACGCTAGGCGGTTGCCAAGTACGGTCGGCATAACAAACGAAAATCACAGAAAATGTAATTACATTTGCAAATAAATACAAGAGCAGAGTTTAACTTTCCATTTAGTAAAAATCATTATTCTCTTGTCCTTTTCTCAATTTATTTGGGGTCGGTGCAACAGTTTACATCGCAGAAATCGCCCTAGCCGTATCACCTTTCACACAGTCCATCCATCTATTCCATAGTCTTACCCTACTCTTGGAGCACAAGACATTTTCCTTATTGCTCCACATCACATATCCGTACCACGACAGCTGATGGAATGTTTAATACAGTTAAGGTTTTTTAATAGATATCTATTTAAAAACTTTAGCTGTTTCCCCGAGTTTTGACTCGATCGTAAGTCACTCGCTTTGACACTAGACTTTAAGACTTCAAAGGAATAAGCAATTTTATTGTAACTTAATTTTTTCCATTTAATTAATTATTTAAAATCTAGGGTACATTACCAGTCGACAGCGATGCGGATGATTTTTTCGAAGCTATATTTTATTTTGTAAATAGTTTTAGTTAAGTTAGGACATAATTTTGTTATTTTAGTGTTAGCTTGTGAATTGTAATTGTTCTGTCTTTGTGAATAAATAAAATTAGTATATTTTTTTTTTAAATACATTAAATTACAATCTAGCTTTAGATTGTTATTATTATTAGAAAGCTGGGGGTTTACTCCGAAGTAGTATCGGCCGAAAGTTCGGCCGTTTCCTGCTACAAAGTTACTATTTGGTTCGGTCGGTTCCGATCCGACACTCTTTCAAATATTGACTATGGTCCCGACCCAACTGAGCCGATCCGAACTTTTTTCGCATTTTTCAATAATATTCGGTTCGGCCATGTGTCGGTCCGATCCGAACATTCGCACTTTGCACTTCGGAGTAGGCCCCCTGGTTCTTTACAATATCATCATCTGCTTAGCCCTTTCCTATGTCGACTATACTGACATAAAGAATGTCAAAGATGTCCACGCATGACAGCCGAGCCGGGACCAACGGCTTAACGTGCTTTCCGAGACACGGAGGGGTCTTGGTATGTAAAGATGGTCACCCATCCACGGACCAACCGCGGCAAGCGTAGCTTAACCTGGTTATATTTATCTAATAAATGATTAAAAAATTGATTTCATTACCATACGAATAAAAAAATCTCTGGCCCTTAAACATGAATATTTTAACGTACTAAAGTATAGTATTTTAGTATTCGGTTCGTTATCGAAAAGTTCTAAATTATGTCCCTGAGCTGGTTTTCAAAATTGTTTTTAACTTTACTATAGTCAAAAACTTATTCAATGTTGAGGCGTGTAGGCGTTTATTTTGTATTAAGTGATTTGTGTTGCTGGCTGTACCGGACTTTAATTATTCACAAGATTTATTTTTTTTGATTTTTTCAGTTATTTTCGTGGAATAGAAAAGGAGTCTCTATGTAATGATCATTTCTAGAACTAAAAATTCGAAGACGCGACATCTACCAACCCGCACTGGGCCCGCGTGGTGGATTATGGCCCACTCCACAGAGACGAGGCCTGTGTCCCAGGAGTGGGAAAATTTTATGCTGATTGTATATTGTATTGTATATGTAATGATCATTACATGGCGTTCTATATATTCTGCGTACATCTATAAATTATGTATGTATGTTGAATCTTTTTTTGTAGTAGTAGTGTTTTGTATTTATTGACGCCTTGCCTTGTAATGTTAATTACTTAACGCCTAGTATTGTATACAATCAAGTATCAAGTATTTTCTAACTGAACAGACAGCTGTGCTGCGCCACTTCTTCTTGCCAGCGATAGCACTAGGAAGTGGTGAAGGGCGGGCGTTTTTGGGGGACCGTCTTTTGTAATTTTGACGTTCGAAAAGTGCGGATTCTCAGCCTAATTTGAATAAATGACTTTTGATTTGATGACTAGCTTTAGCCCACCGGGTTCACCCACGTGGATGTCGAACACACTACCGGGATTAAAACTATATCTTTGAGTTAATCCAAGTGGTAAACTATCAGTTCGATTTGGCATACCCTTGTCTTTCATTAAATAAGGATTTGACAAACTAATCAGTAACAGTTTTTCACCAGTTGAGTTATAATCAACTCACCCTATCGCAGTCAACTGCTGGACATAGGGTTCTCCCAAACTGCGCCACAACACCTTCGACTTCCGCATCTAGTCTGTCTCAGCCACCATTTTGAGGTCGTTGGTCCATCTGATTGAGGGGCGTCCCACACTTCGCTTTCGGAATCGCAGTCTCCACTCCAGGGGGGTCTACTCCGAAGTAATTTCCTGCTACGAAGTTACTATTTGGTTCGGTCGGTTCCGATCCTACACTCTTTCAAATATTGACCATGTTCCCGACCCAACTGAGCCGATCCGAACTTTTTTCGCATTTTTCAATAATTTTCGGTTCGGCCATGTGTCGGTCCGATCCGAACATTCGCACTTTGCACTTCGGAGTAGGCCCCCAGGACTCGTCTGCTCAACCGGCCATCGGTCCGGTTGAGTTGAGTTAAATTCAAGGAGACACTACAACGGGGTGAATATAAATCTCATCACAAATGATACTGTAGTGTCTGGAGTCCCGAATAAGTCAACAAACCAAACTCATCATCATCATAATTATATTTAGTAGTATTCAGTTATATATTTTACTAAGTTTACTTGTACATTAAGTAGCTTACAACTAGCATAGTCACTTATTATTGTTTTCTTTTTTGTTCATGTGGTGTTTACCTTTAAGTAATTGTTGCACTGTGTAGAGTTTAAACGCATGTTTTATTTTTGTTTGTAGATTAGTGCGAACAATTGTTGGTAGCCCTAATAAATAAAATAAAATAAAATCATCTACCTAGCCTTTTCCCAACTATGTTGGGGTCGGTTTCCAGTCTAACTGGATGCAGCTGAATACCAGTATTTTACATGGAGTGACTGCCTATCTGACCTTAACAAACCTTCACTGGGTAATACTGGCTTTGTTTATTTGTTCGGGTGGGTCTTATTTCTTGACACAAAACTGATGCGTTTCAAACTGTTTGGTTTGAGACTAGATACAATATTTATAAGCAGCCTATTTTTAGGGTTGTACGAAACCCTAAAATAGGCTGCTTGTTGCCAAAGGGTGCCAACGGGACCTTATTACTTATCCTCCGCTGTCCGTCCGTTTGTCCATCTGCCTGTCAGCAGGCTGTATCTCATGAACCGTAATAGGTAGACAGTTCACATTTTCAAAGGTTGTATACGAGTATTTTTATTGTCGCTACAACAACAAATAATCCTACTAATACGAGTATCATAAACGTGGAAGTTTGTATGGATGGATGGATGTTTGTAACTCTTTCACGCAATAAAATCCTGAACGGATTTGCATGAAATTTGGCACACAGATGGTTTATAAATATACTCTTTAACCCGATATTCCCACGGGATCGAAACTTATGCGGGTAAAACCGCGCGGCGCAGCTAGTAAGAAATAAAATAAAGTAAAACATTAAAGGGGTCTCCTTTAATAAAGATTGGTCCTGGGCTGCTCTGGTCAAAAAGATGTGGAAAGAGAGAGAGTAGGGACATTCGCTATAAAATATACTTTCAATTCTTTATCCTTTAAGTCGATTATAATAAAAATGGACGCAGCAACACGATAACATCCAACCAAGCGGCTTTTTTATATAAAAATAACTGTTGTATCGTATTTCAAACAAAAGTTGAACACAGCTGTGGTTACGGCCTCAGGCTAAAGTTTTTCACAAGGAGTGTGCTGTGGCAAGCGAGACTGGCGAGTGTCTATGAATATTGCCGGATAAAAAATATGCGTAGTTTTTCGTTAGTGCTGCAAGGCTCAATTCTTGGCCCTCAGTTATTCTGTAGAGAAAAAGATGTCTGAACTACACCTATTTCTGTCAACTGCCCCGTTTGTTTCGTGGTCGCAAGCGTGACTGCTGAGCTCCAGTGGATTTTTTTTCAATCTCTTCAAAGCGTGTCGCTGGCAATCGTCCATCATACCTGTAACGCGCAGCTAACAGGACACGCAGGTCATGTTAAGTGTCCCGTCGTTTGTAGAACATCACAACATTTAAACTCCAAGGCGGAGCCGTCTATGAATCAATCTTCACCTGGACAGGTTTATCTTGCTTCGGCCAACCTGGGTCCGGAGTGTATTAAAATACTTCCAGGTTAACCAAGGCGAGTTGCCTTTGGTAACCAACTCAATATACATAGAACAATCTAAGTAGTTTATTTTAAATGTCGCAGTATTATGCTGAGACGCCTTTTTGTTTACTTAATTTTTTGATCATTTTTAATGTAATTTTGTACGTTTTATTGTTTTTTTATTATTTGTATTTCCTGTGTGTGTCCCCAATAAAATATTTTTCTTTATTTCCTTTCTTTCTAGTTCTTTGTTTATATACGCACCAACGAGATGTGCTTTCGATATAGTGGCAATCCTAAGAGATCATTATCTTAATTGTGATTGCAGTATTTAGTTTCTTAACAGATACGAGCGTGGTTGATGATGTTGCTCCTAGCCTTGATCCCTTAGTCGCCTCGAGTCCCACTAGCGAAGCAGAGTTAATCTTCTTGGCTCAAATTGTGAGATTAACCATTTCTTTAGTATGATAATGACGTAGTAGTAATAGTGTTACTGGATTTTATCATAGGAAATTTCTTAGTTAAAGCCCGGAATTTGGAAGTTGGTGTGATATCCCCCTCCTCCGTGTCTCGGAAAGGACGTTAAGCCGTTGGTCATGCGCCTGATCTCTATCCGGGCGTGACGGAAGAGCGAGGGAAGATAGAGTGGACCTGGGTCTGCGTACACACTTGTGCACTATAATATCTCCTGCACTGATTGCTGGTCTCCACTGAGATTAGTCACCATGACCGAAATTCAGCCTGCAGGCCTTAAGTGGCAAGAAAGTGGCGTAACCGCTGCCCTGGAACATAAAGGGCTAAGAAAGGAACACGGGTGGGTTTTAGTCAGTAAGAGTCTGACACTCCCTTCCGCTCCACCCAGAGCGGGAGCGGTCATTTGATGATTTCCCATCCTCAAAAAAAAAAAAGGCGGAAGGAAGTGGATCGGAAAGTTAAAGAAGGCTGACCGGAGTTGACAATAAGTCATTAGTCATTTATTTCATAAAGAAATAAATTGCGATAAAAATATTACAGTAATGATTCATCATCTTCCTGTCCGTGACCCATGTCACTTGTGGTCGGAGCAACACATTTTCTTTTTCCATTTTCTCCTATCAACCGTTACACTATCATTCACCATGACCATACCCCTTCTCTTTCATATCATTTCTCACCCAATCCATCCATTTTTTCTTTGGCCTTCCCCTCCCTCTCCATCCATCAACAAGGAGTACCACTTTAAAATGACCTTTAAAGATCTGTCATCCAAAATTATTGCTATCAACTCTATAGGGTAATTGCGTAACACACATAATATTGATATCAACCGCAATGTCTTTTGTCAATTTTGACAGTGCAGCCACGCTCATTGCGTGATTTACGTTGTTGAGCAGACGAATATTTCAAACATATGCAGCAATGGTTTAGGAATTTCCTTCAAAACTTTTGGGTTATGATTGTAAATGTGTTACGCAATTCGGGTGCTGGTCACTTCTGCGCAAAGTTCTCCAAAAGCATTATCATGATTAGTAAACCTGTTATTCAAATACATTTTGACCGAAGTTTAGTGCTCAGTGCTTGGCCGAAGGATTATGTCCGAAACGCCTTAAGCTCGGTCCTCGAGTGACATTTGTGTCCGAGTTCCCTTGACACTGTAATCTGTCTGGTGTCTGTCTGGCACCAACCTAGCTTAAGTTGTATGACCAAGCAGGTTTACAGTAAAAGTGTTAGGTATTTTGAAACTTGAAGTAATGTGCCTTTGTGGATTAGGTGTGTCAGGGGAGTTAGAACAAATGAAAGGCTAGAATTTTATAGACTGAGAAAAAAACCAGATTTGGTTAGTGGAGTTACTAGGTACCTAATTAGTTTTTTTTTTGTAACTTTAATACCAACTTTAAATAAAATTTATTTCGAATAAGAACCACAGGGTTTTTATTCAAATTGCAGGTGAGTCCCAAAAGGCAGCAGTGGTGGTCCAGAGGAGCAGTGGTATCCCAGAGCTACCTGCCGCGACTTAAGAGATGTAGTTCGTCGAATCAAGGTAGACGCCTTAATTTATGTAAATAATTTCACCAACACCGCTCTCAGGACTGTGAAGGAAAACATCATGAGGAAACCGGCATGTCCTAGAGCTAAAAATTCGAAGACATGTGACATATATAACAATCGGCACTGGGCCAGCGTGCTGGATTACAGCCCTTTCCCTATCGAAGAGAGGAGGCCTGTGTCTCAGCAGTAAGAACATTATAGGCTGATTATGCTTACTTCCCAAAATTACAACAAAGCAAGATTGAAATCAACATTTCTAAACAAGTCAGTTTCACATTGGCGAAATTATTTTATGTACTTCAGATCTGTGATCTTTATTGTCGTTAAAATAAGGTTGCTGCTGCAACCTTATTTTAACGACAATAAAGATCACAGTGATTTCGGATCTGTCAGTAGCAGCAACCCAACCGCAACCTTATTAAAATGGGAATAAAGATCACTGTGACGTAGACAGTGATGCAAAATCAAAGGTGAAATAACTGTAAAAGGACTGTATGTCTAAAGTATCTCGACCAAAACCAAAAGAAATGAAGAATTTAAACAATAATTCTTACCACGCAGACCCTAATTTTCAAGATGAAGAGCGCTCCAACACTAATATAATTACTCAACATTCTGTAGCTGGAACTAAACTTAGTATCGTTGAAATGAAAGTAAAACAATTTACAAAGAAGGAAAACGGGTTAGTGTTGCGATCGCTGGCATCAGATTAACAAAGGAAAGTAAGCTGCCAAAAGATTATTACCCATTCGTCTGTTTTGTCTTCATTCTGTAGACTATCTGGCGTGTTGCCATGGTCATCTTGGCTTAAAGGGATAGAGGGTCTTGTAAGCTATGGTGGAAAGCCGCTATTTCTATCATTATTTTTGTTTTTTGTGTGCCGAATTTCATCCAAATTCGTTCAGCCGTTTTTGCGCCCATCTGGAACATTACATATGTTCCGGATGGGCGCAAAAACGGCTCCAGACAAAATAACAAAAATCTAATGAAGTTATGTTCTGAGTTGAGCTGCATGATTACTGACAAATGCGTGCAGTGACTGAAAAGGTATACTCAATCTGTGTGGTTCTTTTGTCAACAGACCATGTCAGACACCAATCTACTCGGCCTTTACATGATCTGACCAAGATTACTAATCCTGGACTTTAAAAGACACTGTGACCTTTGAGTTTGTTTCGGCCTTTCTGCTCAGAGTAGTCAGATCGGAAACGCCGACCTCATCCAGTTTTTATTTAAATATGATTGACGTGTAAAAGTGTTTTTACAAACATACTTACAAAAATAAAACCATTGACCATTTCTCAATGGAAAAAGAAACAAAAATATCCAACAAAGCAAGTTTCTCCTAACTTATCCCACACACAGATTACTGGCCTTCATATGGAACATAACTTTAGCCATATGTTCCCTTTTTTACTATATAGTCTTTATGCAGATCCGTCCTTTGTAGAGGACACGAAATTATGGCACAGACAAAAGTTTTGTTGCGATATCCTTTCTACTTTCTGTATCACGTTAAATGTTGGCGTTTACCATATTCCGGCCAAGGACGGTTTTAATGTCTGCTGTCTTTTGGATAGTTGCTTGTTTTAGTTGTTTCATTTGTTTCTGTTTATGCATTTGTTTGTGCTTCTTCTATTAAACGGGCCGATGGGATTGATGTCTTTGTATTAAAGTGAAAACTGACTGTGGATTTGACTACTGTAGAGACGAGCCTATTTGGTGCTTGCATACAATCATCGCGAGTTTGTTAAAAGTAATTGGCATGCAATACGAGACAAACATGAAGTTAATTTAAGAATAGAAGAGATTAGGCGTCAAATTGGGCTGACAAGCAAAATAAATAAGATATAAAATACGTAGTATATTTTATATGAATAATTATGGAACATACGTGATAAACCGTAGTTTAATTTATTCTATCTGGTACCGTGAAGCTCGTAGAGTGTCACAGTTCCATCATCTGCCTCGCCTTTTCCCAACTGTGTTGATGTCGGCTTCCAGTCTAACCGGATGCAGCTGAATACCATTATTTCACATGGAGCGACTATCTATCTGACCTCCACAACCCAATTACTGGGTAATACGATACCCCTTGGTAAGGCTGGTTGTCAGAATTTCGGGCTTCTGACTACCCGTGGCGACGGTCAAAGATCCACGAATGATAGCCGGGACCAACGGCTTAACGTGCTTTCCGAGGCAAGGAGGGGTCTTGGTATGTAAAGATGGTAACCCATCCACGGACCAGCCGCGGCAAGCGCAGCTTAACCTGATCGATCGACCTGTGCGGCTGTTATTACTTAGACCCGGAGTGTCACAGTACCATGCTTTATTAATTAATGATCACGAATGGGTTCTGTGTTTTTTATGTGAATTCAACTAAAGATAATAAAAGAACAAAAAAAAAGAAGAAGAAGAAGAGAGATGAAGATAAATAATAATAGAAGTTCAATGGTAACATCTGAAAATTGATAATTTTAAGATAAAACAAATTAAACCACCTTTTAACTCATGTCGTTTTCATTGATTTTAGATATCATAGTCCAAAAATTGATAATAAAATACACCGTTAAATTTTGATCGCTTTAATCCTTAAAAGGGGTCATTGTAGTCATCATTATGAACAACTTTTACTACGGGATCAAACCTAAAATCTGTTGATCCATAGATTTATGTTCGCATAACTCGACATAATGTATGGATCAACAGATTTTTTTTTCACTATTTCTGGGTTGGTCCTGTAATAAAAGTTGTTCATAATGATGACTACAATCTGACCCTTTTTAAGGATTAAAGCGATCAAAATTTAACGGTGTATATTCTTAGAATCCATTGCCACTTAAGGACACTCCTTCCCAGCAGTGTTTTAAAAATAATTGATCGATATATTTCCGTTCTGAAGAGAAAGGTAATTTAGATTACCTTAATCCTGTTGGGATTATGGTACTTTATCAACTTTCAGAGGAAGTTTTGTCAAGTTAAAAGGACAATTTTGGAGATGACTGCGTAGTTTCTTCCCGCTATTAATCTGAAATACGTCCTTTTGTGATTAATGACGATTCTTAAATTGCTCGGATCTGTTCAATAAATTATGCTAGAAACTTACTTAATCTTAAGAAAGAAAGAAAGAAAAATTTGGTTTATTTGTCACAGAAATAGGTGCATATAAAATTATAAGAGATATCTTATATTTTTATATGCACGTATTTCACGATATCGAATAATAAAAAAAACAAAATCTATAAACACGAGCATAGAACAAAAATAGTCGGCAGCTGCACGTAGTGACTGTGACAAGAAGACTTTCACTCAGCATGATGCTGTGCTGTGGGCTATTTAACGAATAGTCTACTACTTACGGAGGGGTATTGTGTTACTCAATTACAGCCCGATTTAAACGTTATGGCGGTTCGGAACATGAAGCGAGTCGCTGCGCAGTAACAAATTCACGTGTCAGCGGGGGTGAGGGGTGAGGTACTGCGCAGCGAGTAGCGCACTTCAGATCCGCCATAAAATTTGAACCGGAACGAAATTTGGATCGGTAGTAAAAGTAAGAGAGAGGCAGTCGCTTCATTTCAAAGACTGGTATTCAGCTACATCTGCACCATAATGGCATAACACACTATAAATCTCAATCTGAATCATTTTGAAGGATATTGCGTCATGTGTTCGAAAATGTTGTCTGCTTAACAACGTAAATAACGCAATGAATGTTGTTGAACTGTCAAAACTTAAGCCATTGCTACTGAAAGCACTTACTGAAATTACCCCGATGGTTAGACGGTAAGCTGACCTAAACAACATTGGGAAAAGGCTAGCACATGATGAATTTACTTACTAGATGGAACTAATATTACATAGCTTCAGTTTGTTCATCAATTGCAGGTTATCCAATTACATCAGCACCCTCAGTGCCATTTAGCATATCCTACGTTCGAAAATTTCGGCGCGGTTTAAAAAAGAAGATGTAGTGACATCGTCTGAAAAGAGCATGCTTAGGTGGTTTCGTCAGATTGAGAGGATGGAGCAAAGGCGCGAAAAGTATTTACAAGGCGAGTAAGTGGAAACGCCGGGAGGGGACGTCCTAGAACACAAGTGGTACATAAATACAAGTGACCTTACTGGCGATGTTCTTAAGAAAGGTCAGGTGCATAGTACTCGCAACCGGCTAGTGTGTATGATCTGTTAATGATCGTAAACGAGCCAAAAATAGTATGTAAAGATCGCAGCAGGTCGCGTTCTGTAGTGTCTGCATACCCCCCCTTGAAAGAAGGCAGGAGTTTTTTTTTTATTCTTACAGAAAGCTTACAGACCTTTAGAGGCATGAGGAACAGGATGTAAAGTTCACTCAACCTGGAGGTTGGTTGGTTGGTTTCTATGGATAGAAAAGGGAGGATCCTCCGACCAGACGGGTGTCGTGTCTGGCGGGCTATTGCCCAACGATTGATGTTGGGAAATTGTATCTATGCTAACTGTGCGGTAAACTCTGCTTGCGAGATGCAGGATTTGCGTGACGTCAGTATGACGCGTTGTTCGCATGTGGCGTTGTAGATACCGCTACAGACCAATAGAAAATCACTCGTAGGCAGGAAAATCATGCATCCGTCCATCCATACAAACTTTCACATTTATAATATTAGTAGGATAAGTAGGATAGGAAGTAAATAAATATGCTGTGTTTTTGGAAAAAATATTTTAACAACTATACATAAAGTTCAGTTTGCGCTACAATGTTTTATGCCTTTTTTTATAAATAGTACTTATCATTCTGAAAACAACTTATTGTACACTAGTACAAAGTTGCTATTTGTTCAACTGGAAATAACATCAATTGGAAACAAGGATTGATAATAATATAGGATAAGCACCGCAAACGAATCGAGAAAGATCTATAGACCATTCAAGCCTCCAAAGATCTGACATCCCTTTAAAGATAACAAAAACTTCAATGTCCTTAAGATAGGGCCCTAAATTGACGAGTCAGGTTGGCCTTAAGCAAGGATAAGTACCAACCCTAATCTGTTCCCTCTAGTCGGACAACTGAGGGTAATGTTCAAAGGAGACGTACCTAAGGGTGAGGTATTGTAGCATTCAGAGAATTCGTAGAAAGGTGAGTACAGGCTAGAGCTTGTAACAGAACAACGAGCATTTGCCGTTTTTTTATCGAACACGACGCTCGATGTTTTGTTACAACCTGAAGGCCAATTCTCGTAATTTAAAACGTTCAAAATCTAGTCGCAGTTTCATCTCAGCGACAAACAAATGTCAAAAACTTGTCAAAATGTGGGGAAATTAGAAGTATTTTTTGACAGATTGAGACTGAGATCAGACTGTGAACGTTCTTAAAATTACGAGAATTGCCCCTCTGATTATAAGAACCAACGAGCGTATTGGTGTAACATTTTATCGAAAAGGCACGAGCGGTACCTGTAGGTCCGACATTTCAACAATTAATGCAATGTAGAAAAAATGTTACAGGCATCAGGTGGTCAGGTGCTCATTCGCCGTGAGCAGCATCATGCGTCGAACGCAGCATCGAGCATTCGCAGAAACGTTACATCATCATCATCTGCCTCATCTGTCTTGCCTTTTCCCAACTATGTTGGCGTCGACTTCCAGTCTAACCGGATGTAGCTGAATACCAGTATTTTACATGGAGCGACTGCTTACCTGACCTCCACAACCCAGTTACTGGGTAATATTGGTAAGATTGTTGTCAGTCTTTCTGGCTTCTGACTACCCGTAACGACTGTCAAAGATCCACGAATGGCAGCCGGGAACAATGGTTTAACGTGCTTCCGAGGCACGGAGGGGTCTCAGTATTTAAAGATGGCCGCCCATCCACAGATCAACCGCGGTAAGTGTAGCTTAACCTGATCGATCGACCTGTGTAGCTGTTGTTATTTAGCCACGGGCCCCTCAACGTTTCATTACATGAAAATCTTCGACGAAAATGCTCTAGTGCATGCTCACCTTTTTGTTTTGCGTAGGCGTAGAATGAAGTAATATTAAATTTATTAGAAGTGGAAATAAAAGCTAGAAAGCTTGTTACTGAATGTAAAGGTATACGTAATGTGTGAGGGTGTGTGTGCCAAATTTTGGACGTTTGCGTTTTTAAGCCGTATGTCATTTTTAGGGTTCTGTACCCAAAGGGTGCCAATGCCCCTAGTCGCCGCAGGAGACGCCTTGGACGGGAGTCAACAGCCGACTCCCGGCCACCGTAGGCGCGGGCTTGCGGGCGGCGAGCAATGGGCAGCTCGCCGCCCGGTAAGGACCAGGCCCGGGTCGACGGCGCGTTGTGTTCCACGCACGCCTCAAAGAGATGTCAGCACGAACTGACGGGGTTCCCCTGACCCTTCGTGTCACTAACCATTTAATTAGTCCTTGGGTTCACTTATGAATTAAATGTATTCATTTTCTTAGACAACAATTATTACTCACAACTTAATCTCCATGTTAGTGTGTTAAAATTATAACTTGTGTTGTTATCCAAAAATATAGCAATAATTTGTTTCTGTTTAGCCGTTTCGGTAATACAGTGTAACAGTATATTTAAGTTTTCATAAACAAAATCATTAAAAAAAAATATTATTTATTCAAATTAATCGACAAAAATACTTTGTTTTCGTAATGTAGCTACCTATCTAATAAATACCTTTCATACCTAAATCAGCATAAAAAAAATACAAAACATTTCATCGTAGCAATTTACATTTTCATCTTTTTTCAAGCATTAGGTTGCTTAGCTTGGGACTAGATGGCGCTGTGTGAAATGTCCAGGGATATTATTATTATTATTCTCAAGGAAAGCAACTCCAAACTCAATGCAGCAAGTTTCTGCAGAACAGAACACAGCCCTTTATGTCTTCTTGCAGTCCTTGAAACCGCTGTCACGTTTCTGAGACACGTCTTTGCACTCCACCCAACAAAGTACTGTATTCTACACCAAATCAAAATATTATTTTAATTAATTATCTTGCTATGTGAGATGTTCTAGCTAAATTACGGTGTTTCTGATTTTATGTATTATTTTTTTGTCTCCTTTACTGTTTCACACGCTGTCTACATCTCTGTATCTATTGTCCTATCGAAGGTATACTGGAAGAGATTTCTTATGAAATAAGCATCACCTCTGTGCCTATTTTTCTGTTCAGCCGATCGATTTTGTAAAAATCTCACCGCGAAGCGAGCTTAGAGTGAGCTGTCAATAGTGTCAATCCCTAGCATTAGATGGAATGACAGCTCACTCCACGCTCACTTCAGCTAAGTTTTCACGGTGAGATAGTTACAGAATCGCACTGCGATTGTGTGAAAGAGTAACAAACATCCATCCATCCATCCATCCTCACAAACTTTCGCGTTTATTATTAGTAGGATTACAATCTTTGAAACCGCTGCCATGTTTCTGAGACATGTTTTTGCACTCCATCTAATAAAGCACTGTTTTCTGTACTAAATCAAAGCGTTGTTTTAATTAATTATCTTGCAATCTGAAATGTTCTCAGCTAAATGAACGTGGAATCCGTGGCGCTTTTCTATTGTTTCTTCGGAGTCCTTGGAGATGATGTGTCAGCAAGTATTTAAATTGCCACTGACGTACAGACAGGTAAATTTATTGCTTAGCAGGCTATATAAATTTGCTGTGTTATACAGGGTGTTAGATGGAGGGTTAGTTAAAGCGGGCCTGCGGGCGGAGAGTAATGGGTAGCTCTTCGTCCGATCAGGACTAGGCCCGTGCCGGACGGCGTGTATGTGTTCCACGCGCGCCTCAAAGAGTTGTCAGCATGAGTGACGGGGCCCGATAGGGCCGAAGCCTGCCAGGGTAGCGGGATTGTCCGAAAGGGTTACCGCTGCCCTGGAACATAAAGGGCTAAGGAAGGAACACGGGTGGGTTTTAGTCAGTAAGAGTCTGACACTCCTTTCTGCTCCACCCAGAGCGGGAGGGGTCAATTGATGATTTCACATCCTGAAAAAAAAAAAAGGGTTAGCCAAACAAGCCAGGTTCATAGGCAGACCCATTTAGGAAATACATATTCCTCTTTATTCAAAAACATTACTTAAAGTTAAGTACTGGTTAGCGACTGTTTAACCATACATTTTTTTACGTTAGGACGTCACTTAACTTTAATCATCGTTTAAAAATAAACCTCATTTGGTTTCAAGACCTTGGTTGGTTCACAATTGTTTTTGTTGTTTTTCATGAATTTCTTTTACATGTGTCTGAAGTTTGTTTTGTATGTCTTTGGTGTCATGATGCATTTTTAGTATAGCAAAGGCAATGGTAGATGGAAATACGAACTGAATAATTCGTTCTATAAAAGGAACAAGAAAAAAACTCAATAAGACCAACATTAAATAACAAAAAATAAATAAGAGGGATCTTCAAACTAAATATGTATATAAGATATTTCTTATAATTTTAGGTGTAATAATAAAGCCCAAATGTGTTCCTTCTTCAAAGAAATTTATTTAAAATCTAAGTATTACTAAATAAAATACATATAAACTAAAATGATGTACTAAGTATTTATATACTAAAACATACCTGTAATCAAAGAGATTACATCTTAAGTAATATAATTATTACACCTATGTCGATTCTCCAAAATATTTAACAAATAAAAATAATGATTGTACTAGCTGCGCCCCGCGGTTTCATCCGCATAAGTTTTGATCCCGTGGGAATATCGGGATAAAAAGTATCCTATATGTTAATCCTGATTATAAACCATCTGTGTGCCAAATTTCATCCAAATCAGTTCAGTAGTTTTTGCGTGAAAGAATAACAAACATCCATCCATCCATCCATACAAACTTTCACGTTTATAATATTAGTAAGATAAGATAAGATTTTACCATTGTCATCTTGACATCTCTACCTTTTTCTAATTGCCACCCGTACAACTGTCATAAAGAAACCCTTTAGTGTTAATGCATAATCAGCCGGCAATGTTCCCACTGCTGGGACACACTCCTCTCTTGAAGAGGGAGTGGGATGTAATCTACCACGCGTGCTCAGTGCAGGTTGGTAGATGTCACATGTCTTCGAATTTTTGGCTCTATGCCATACCGGTTTCCTCACGATGTTTTCCTTCATCGTTTTGAGAGCAGTGGTGATGAAATAATTTACACAAAGTAAAGCACCTGTCGGGGTTCGAACCTACGACCTACAACTCGTAGGTCGCGACCGTTACCACTGGCCCACCACTGCTCCTGTGTTAATGACCGAAAAGTATTAATAAATATGGTGAACGCGATTAAGTAATATTTCATACATTTACTTTACATGTATTTCCTAAATGAGTCTACCTACGAGACCGCCATGTTTGGCTAACCCTCCGTCTTACACACTGTACACATTTCATGACGACTGATTAAGATTGAACATTGTGAATTGAATAAACGGACAGATTAAATTCACAGTCAATTTAGTAATGTGCTCGTATACGAGTGTGTTCTGTGACAGTACCTATTGTATGTACACTACAGCTTGGCAGGGACATCGACGTGTATTTAATACATAATACATGGATTCTGAACCACCTGCGTTGAAATTTTTGGTCGGTTTTTGTAACAATTTTATGATTTAATTAGCTTCTGCCCTCGACTTCGTCCGCGTGAAGCAACTTTTTTATTTTTTTTTCCGTAAGAACCTTCTACATAGTATTAGAAAACTTAAAAAAAAGATGGATGAAATCGGTAAAGTCGTTCTCAAGTTGGCGTGACCAAGGGAAATAGGGATTCATTTTTATATATATAGATAGATAAAACAGTGTCTGTGGAGTTTCTTGCCCGTTCTTCTCCATAGGAACGTACTAAGCTTTGGAATGTGCAACTAGCTTCATCTTTCTGACTGACCGACCCCTTGACAATTCAAAAGTGCCTGTAATTGGTTTAATTGAAATAAATACTTTGAGTTGGAGTTTGATTTTTCTGAAGAAAAATTTCTACGGGGAAGAAGAATCATGTGCTGAATTCATCGTTTCAGTGTGCACGTCGATATCCCTGCCACCTTGTATAAAATTGAAGCGTACTTATTGGTTTTTCTAAGTACTTGAAAACTCAACTAGAACTATGAAATTAGATTGAATTTAAAATTGCAAACTAGATTTAGATTTTTTTAGATTAGGTAGCCGATTTCTAGTAATACAGAGTCACTGAATAAACATTTGCAAACTAGTTTCATTCGCTTGAGCTCGACATTTCTTTCGTATATTTTTAAATACACTACTTACTTTTCGATTTATTTAGTTGTGTTTCTAACTGGTTTTCGAACCTACGACCTACAAATTCGTAGGTCGCGGCTGTTACCACTGGGTCACCATTGGCGTTTTAGTTTGTGTAAATTATTTTATGGATTTCGGGATACCACCCCTATTTGGTTAATATACCATATATACGCACTAAGCGCTTCTCGTCATCTTTTCTGAAGCGCACAGCTAAGGAGTGGAACCGTCTGCCTGCGTCTGCATTCCCGAGTTCATACAACCCGAATCTCTTCAAGGCGAGAGTGAATAGGCTTCTTCTGGGCAAGCTCGTTCCACCGTAGATCTCATCCCTGCCTCTGGGCTGGATTGAGGTCAATAAAAAAAATAAAAAAAAATCAATCCTATAGGTACTAAAAACAGTTTTTAATTTTTTTTTTTTTGTAACGCAAGCAGCGTAATGTAAGCAGTGGTGGCCAGTAGAAACGGCCGCGACTAATGAGCTGTAGGTCGTAGGTAGAATCCAGGCAGGCGCTTTACTTTGTGTAAATTATTTCATCACCACTGCTCTCAAAACGGTAAAGGAAGAGAGCGCTAGGAAACGGCATGTCCTACAATCGAAAATCCGAAGACATGTGACATCTACCAACCCGCACTGAGCCCGCGTGGTGGATTACGGCTCACTCCCTCTTCAAGAGAGGAGGCCTGTGTCCAAGGCCTACGAGGTGGGACGCTATAGGCTGATTATGTGTAACTGGTTGTATTATAAACTAGCTGTTGCCCGCGACTTCATCTGCAATCCAGGATGAAAAGTAGCCTATATCCTTCTCCAGGTCCTAGATTACCTATGTATGTGTCAAGTTGCATCCAAATCCGTCCAGCCGTTTTAACGTGAAAGCGTAATAAACAAACTTCTAACATCTGTTAGGACTAGCTGACCGACAACGCCTATTTCCTAGCACTCGATAGCAGCGCCACCTACCGGGTCCAATTGTGTTTTCACACTATCCAGGAACCCATTGAAATATACACACAAAATTTCATCAAAATCGGTCTAGCCGTTTAGTAGTTAGGTGACAAAACACACCTACAGAAGAATTATATGTACACATACGAGCGGTACCGACAGACTTTGTCCTGTGCAGCGCCACCTACTGGGTCGAATTGTGAATCTATACCATCGAAGGACCTACTCAGATACACACACAACTTTCATCAAAATCGGAATTCAGTGACGTGTAAACACGTACAGAAGAATTATATGTCTAAAAATAAAACCCTTCGTATCTAAATATAATTATTGTGTATGAAAGTTAGGCAGTTCTGGTATGTAATTGTAACACAAATATCGTTTCAACAGAAATAAAACACATCTGTGGGTAACCTCCACACAAGTTGTTGATACAAAGGTAATTATTTCAATGAATTTCAGAACTTCTTATTTTATTGTAAGCATGATTTTATATAATACCATCTAAGGTCTATTCAAATTTACGTTTCCAATTTATTTTATTTCAAATTAAGCAAATATCAACTTTAACTCAGCGGTAATTAAGTTGATTTCAGAGGGACTAGCATTATTTAAAAGTCTTAAAAATGTTTGAAGTTGTAAACTGAACTTTGTTGTATAGGAATTAAAGTTATTTTTCCAATAAATTAAAGTAAATCGTGAACGCAGATAATGTAGAATCATTTTTGGTAGACTTAACTATTATTATGAATCTATACTAATATTATAAAGAGATAAAATTTGTTTGTTTGTATGTAGGGGGTAATCTCTGGAACTACCAGACAGATTTGAAAAAATCTTTTTGTATTTGTTAGCCTAATTCTAGAGAAAGGCTGCTATTTAACAACACACACTACAACCCTTAGGAGCCGGGCAAAAAGAAAAAGTCAAGTGAAGACGAAGGTAATAGCGCTAATTTATGGGTGTTGTTTTAGTATATTGTGATATCTTACGACTTCCACGCGAACGAAGTCGGGAGCAGAAGCACGTTGAAAAATAAAGTTTGAATTGTGTTACAATGATGACCAAATCGGCTAGTTTCCTAAAACAATCTAATTAGTCCGTCAGTTAGATTATCAAAAAATATTGGACCCGTATTTTTTCTTTTGTCAATTATATAAAAAATGATGAAGATATCGCCCGTTAAAGTTCCGCGTGACGTCACGCCTTGCTACACATTTTAGCATGACGTGACGTCGCGACCCCCACACCCAGACGCACTTTATCTTTGTCATTTTTTGCTTGATTGACAAAAGAAAAAATACGTGTCCATTATTTTTCGATAATCTAACTGACGGACTAAATATAATTTTTTTTTTACCCAGGCAACTACCCTATTGTCTAAAATTTCAACGTTACTCTCAAACGTGTTTTAAAACCAACGAAGGATGATTTAGCTAATACTTTCCGTGATTTCATTCCTATCAATATAATCTAATTCCATTCCATTTTTTCGTTTCCCTCTTATTCAATAAACTCACCGTTATGAAACGTTTACAAATCAGATTAGCAATCGTCGAAATTGCATTGAGATTCTTAATAATATACCAGTAAATTCTTTCGACGAACAAATGCTTTCCTCATTCCTTCAATGTCGTATTATTCCGTTGATTACAATCTAAATCGCTCTTCCTGCATTACTATAGCATTCACGGACGGTTTCAGCTTTAAGTAAATCTATTAGATTTCACGAAGGGTTTTGATTCTCCACGATTTCAATGGTAAATGTATTCGTTTCCCGCGCCGACGTATTAAAGGGTCATTCCGCTATTCAAAGATGGATGCCGCTGATTTTTGCGGTCACATAAATAAATAAATAAGCGTGGTTTTTGGGGGCTTATGTATTTTTTATGAAAATGTACGCGTGGAGTAATGTTTGATATCTGGGGCGTGGACAGCGGCAAGTTTAATTGTAGTGGGAGAGTTTGGATAAATATATAGTCGTAATTAGCTGTTCAAAACCCTGTCCACGTGTAAGTCAGAAAACAATAATGACTTCAAATAACATCATGATTGACTTGTACTATGTACGGGACGTGGTGGATTACGGCCCACTCCCTCTCACTGAGAGGTGGCCTGTGTCCCAGCAGTGGGAACGTTATAGGCTAATTATGAGTTATGTATGTATGGGACTATACATTGGGGGGTCAAAATGTATATCACAGTTTCCCAAAAAGATAAAGATAGAAAAATAGAGTTTAGAGAAAAGTGATATTTAGTGACGAATTCTGGGAAATTTTCGAAATCCCATGAATTTTCACCTATGCTTTATGGGGTCCCTAATAGGGTAGTTGCCTGGGTAAAAACATAATAATTATATTTAGTCCGTCAGTTAGATTATCGAAAAATAATGGACAAAAATAAAAAAGAAAATAATGGCAAGCAAGTGACGTCACGCGGAACTTTAACAGGCGATATCTTCATCATTTTTTATACCATTGACAAAAGAAAAAATACGGGTTCCATATTTTTTAATAATCTAACTGACGGACTAATTAGATTTTTTTTAGGAAAATTGCAACCCGTATTAATTTTTTATTTTAAAAAAAAAAACGTTGTCCCACACTATGAATTACTCCTGTATCGTGGGTACGTTTACAAACATTTCAACTCACATACACAAAAAGCCAATATATATGTACGTATGTATGTATATATATATGTATGTGTGTGTGTGTGTATTATTATATTTTTTATTATATAGTAGCTTGATGGACGGACGACCTGAGGAAGGTGGCTGGGACAGACTGGATGCGGAAGGCGGAGGACAGGGTGTTGTGGCGCAGCCCGGGAGAGCCCTATGTCCAGATTATATAGTATAGCTTAATGTTAACCTAAAATAATAGCTAAGTGAAAACTCATTAGCCATAAAGTAGTTTGCCCCATCTTTCTAAGAGAATGTGTGAAACAAAGAAATCCATTAAATCAACGTCTATTAGAAAGAAACGTTCTTAAGAACCTTCATCAAGTGACTAATGAGGTGAATACAATCAATTGCTATCCCAAAATCGATAGTAGTTAGGGAAAATGGGCCCTTTATTGAACCTTAATATAATTAACCCGAAGGATCGACAATTCAAAGGTAATTAATTGCAATAACGAGGGCATGGGTACTAACTAACTTACGTGATATTACGTTAATCGCCCATGAAGGACATAATGTTATGATGATTTTTATGAACAGACGGCCAATTCTCGTAACTTAAAACGTTCCAAATCTAGTCGTAGGTCGTAGTCTAATTTCGGCGACAAACAAATGTCCAAAACTTGACAAAAATGTAGGGAAATTAGAGGTATTTTTGACAGATTGAGACTGAGATCAGACTGTGACCGTTACGAGAATTGCCCCTCAGACCGTGACATTTTTAAAATTACGAGAATTGCCCCTCTGTAGGTTTGAGTGGACATTTCCGTTAACTTATAATAATGATAATAATATCCCTGGACATTTCACACAGCGCCATCTAGTCCCAAGCTAAGCAACCTAATGCTTGTGTTATGGTAACAAGATGGCTGATAAACTACTTATATACATTATTTTTTTTGTAAATACATACATATTATAGATAGAAAAACACCCAGACTCAGAACAAATACATGTAGGACTTACAAATATTTGTTCTGTGCGGGAATCGAACCCGCGACATGCAGCGCAGCAGTCCGATCGCTCAGCCACTGCGCTAACCGTGTTGTCTAACTTATGTTGTCCCACTGCTGGTCAAAATCTCCCCCATATTCTTCCACCTTTCTTTATGCTGTGCCTTCTCCGTCCGATCGATTAGGAACGAGTCCAAATCGTCACGCCATCGTTTCTTAGGCCTGCATCGGTGACGACGCCCGTCTTCAAGCACCCACTTTGTGACGGATTTATCACATCTGTCTGGATACATCCTATAGGTGTGACCCGCCCAGTCCTACTTCAACCCCGCAGACGGGTATCGCCATTATGAAAGAAAGAAGAAGAAGAAAGAAAAGACGTTTATTTGCGGTAAACATGACGCACAAAAGAACATAAAAACAAAATAAAGAAAAAAACAATAAGTAATGGTTGACATGCGTCACATCCAAGCAAAACGGCTATCGCTCAGCATTATGCTGCGACCCTATGCAAGACAGAGCCCCAGCGCTGGTTTTCAGCGACAGCCGGCGCCGACGTAATGACGTCGTCCGGTGCAGCAAACAATTATTCATAAACAAGCATAAAGCTATTATCGGCGATACCTATCTTTGTTTTTTTTTGGGTGGGAAATCATCAAATGACCTCTCCCGCTCTGGGCTGAGCGGAAGGGCGTGTCAGACTTTTACTGACTAAAACCCACTCGTGTTCCTTCAGTTGCCTGTGCCAGGGGCCACGGTATCTCTTTCGCGGCAACCCGCGGCCCTGGCAGGCATCGGTCCTTGCAGACGCTGTCAGTTCGTGCTGACATTTCTTTGAGGCGCGCGTGGAACACAACGCGCCGTCGACCCGTGCCTGGTCCTTACCGGGTGGCCTATCTTAGATCGTATTGCTTTGTTGCGAATTTCGACGGTGAGTTTAATTTTTAAGTTCCTACGCTCCATCGCTCTTGGCATATCTTGAGTTTGGACTTCTACTCAAACGTTCAAACTCTCTTATAGTCCAAACGTTTTTATAAATTAAGAAAAATATTGCGATTCAAAACCTATAAACCTACCCCGCTAACTCAAATGGCTCCACGGCTCGCTTCTCTCAAATAACAGTACCCGCAACTTACATATTCAGTAGGGATCCTGCAACGTTAAACTCGGGTAAATGAAATATGGTTTTAGGAGTTATAAGGACCCCACTTAAGGTTTGCCTTGCTCGAGGCGTTTCAGCTAGAAGGGAACAATAATGACCTTAAGTAAGGCAGATCAATAAACAAAAGAACTTGGACTATTAGCTTGATGAAGTGACTTTTGGGGCTCTAGAGTGGATTTTGAACAAAGCCATGTGTGTGAAATGATTAAGTTGGCGATAAATCAAAGGTGGGATGAGAAAATGAGATTGTTGTTTATGTTGATGACTTCATCATCATCTACCTAGCCTTTTCCCAACTATGTTGGGGTCGGCTTCCAGTCTAACCGGATGCAGCTGAATATCAGTATTTTACATGGAGCGACTGCCTACCTGACCTCCACAACCCAGTTACTGGGTAATACGATACCCCTTGGTAAGACTGGTTGTCAGACTTTCGGGCTTCTGACTACCCGTAACGACTGTCAAAGATCCATGAATGACAGCCGGGACCAACGGCTTAACGTGCTTTCCAAGGCACGGAGGGGTCTCGGTATGTAAAGATGGTCACCCATCCACAGACCAACCGCGGCAAGCGTAGCTTAACCTGACCGATCGACCTGTGCGGCTGTTATTATTTAGCCACGGGCCCCTCCTCCTCCTTATGTTGATGACTTAATGAGTGAAATAATCTTTTTATATAAAATCTATCCGTATGATAACAGAAATACTATGATGGCAACTTTTGACAGTCGTAACTACTTTTATAGTTTACATTTGAATTTAATTGTGTATGTCCTCGCTCGAGAAGGCTCGCCTATTTTTAGGTCAAAGAGAGAGCATTGTCGTCCAACGTGGCAACGCTGTCAACCTTTTGGGCACTTTTCCCAGTGACAGCGTTGCGGACGAATTTTTTGATGCTCAACGAGTTCTTCCCTTTTTTTCCTTTATATACTCGTACTTGCATGTATATATGTATATTTTAGTGTTAGATTGTTTATATATTTATTGGATCTCCGACAGAGGCTATACAATTACATGCAAGTATACATAGAACAGGGACAAATACAAGTGTGCGCTTCCAATAGGTTAGTTGCCTGGGTAAAAAAATTATTATTATATTTAGTCCGTCAGTTAGATTAACGAAAAATAATGGACACGTATTTTTTCTTTTGTCAATCAAACAAAAAATGACAAAGATAAAGCGCGTCAAAATTTGGGAGTGGGTGGTCGTGACGTCACGCCATGCTAGAAAGTGTAGCAAGGCGTGACGTCACGCGGAATTTTAACGGGCGATTTCTTCATCATTTTTTATATAATTGACAAAAGAAAAAATACGGGTCCAATATTTTTTGATAATCTAACTGACGGACTAATTAGAATTTTTTAGGAAACTAGCCTATTCTAGGAGACCACGTCATTTACTTTAATACTAGGTTCAGTAAGCTTGATAAGGTTAAAATAATAAAATAAAATGAAAATTATACAAAGGAAACAAAGAAAAACAAAACAAACTACAAAACAAATGAATAAATAGAAATATAGAATATCCAAGAAAAGACGACAGACAAAAATAACAAAATATTCAATCAATCAACTCAGTCCTCTGCTGGACATAGGCCTCTCCCCACAACACCCTGTCCTCAGCCTTCCGCATGCAGTCTACCCCAGCCACCAGCTCTGTAGATCGTCCGACAAAATATTACGATTTAGAATCTTGTTACCCAATTATTTTTTTTGCAAAACAAACAAGGACACGGTTTGCTCACAATCGATTATTTCGTTAGGTATTCAAGACATACAGTGCCCGTTAAGTAAATACTCTTTGCAAAAAAAAAAAAAACAAACCGAATCACCAATTGATTCTTTTATAAGTTCAACTGCTCAATAAACATTTTAACATTCATATTTTCTAACTCACCTGTTTACCGTATTTCATTCCATAAATAAAACGATCTATTCCAGTAATTGTATTTGACAGCGAACAATTTATTTTCAATTGAGTGACTCTCTATTGACAGGCTATTAATGTCCACGTAGAAACTGACTCTATTGTATCGTAGTCGACCTCGAAATAGCTTTACCACATTTGACAAGAATTCTCAAAAACTTTACGTTGCACGGTGGTTGCAATTATGTAACTGTCACGTAGACAAATCCAGGGGCACGGTAGTACCGCCACCAAGATGAGCCAAAAATAAAAAGCAAACGAAAATAAAATAAATAAATGACTTGGCTATTCCATTGAACTATTGCATGACACAACATTAAACACCAGTGAAATAATTTCTTGCCATAAGGCCATAGGTGTCTGTGCGACAGCCGCGAAACGGTCAAGCTTTACCTTTGAAACAAAATGTAAAGTTTATAGAGTTAGGAGCTTGGGTCTAAATTAGATCTGATAACTTTTTAACAATGAAAGCGTTATGTACAAAAGTCTTGGCAACCTACTTTACATGAAATGTTATTGTTGGGATAGACCTTGTCGTTTTATGACGTTTGACGAAGTGACATTCAATCTTAGGGTGGTAAAGCGCAGTCAAGGGAACGTTGAATGTATACATGTATCTCCCAAGCCCCCGATTTATGTAGTTAGTAGAAGTTCAGTAGAAGAAGAAGTAAGAAGAAGAAATCCCGAGATTAGTAGAAGGAATAGTGGGGTTTTAGTCGGTAGGAGTCCAACATAATAAACAACATAATATGTTCCTTCGTCGTCGTTCGTCGTCATTCGTTCGTGTGTTCTTCGTCTTCGTCGTTCGTTCGTAAGGATATCCATGAGTATTTTCCGAAGAAAAAAAAAGGGTGGTAACGCAATTACGAAGTTGGCTATACAACTATTAAATAAACAATATTAAAATGCAGAATACTAAGAAATAGGGTTACTATTATACAGTATTAATTTATTGCTATTGTTGTTCAAATGTTCATATCGGTTGATCGTGTTCTAGTAAGTTTAATTGGTTTGAATTCAGTGTCGGTACTCGTGGATTGCCATCGAACTTCTCATTGTTTGGATAGGTTCTAATATTAGTTTGTTTATAGTGTTTACTTTATAATTTGCGTGGGAATGGGTAATGGTGATGGTAGGCGTACGGACGATTATATTTATACTTTACTAACCGATATTCGTTAAATAGCGCATCATGGCAAAAAAAATATGCTGCTTTTCCACCGGAGATGTGTTATGTAGCTTGCATTATGCTGCGAGGATGAAAGCTAACATACGAAACTATGCGACCGTTTCCACTAATGCTAAGCTGTGTAGCGGAGCGAGTAAGATGTACTAACTACACAAAAGATCCAAGAATTATAAATTACAAGCGCCGCCCCTGCTTCACATTGTTTTTACCACTTGACAAAACATCGAGATATCAATAATAGTATTTATAAGAATAATATTAATTTATTATAAGAATAATATGAATTTATTTTAAACATACAATCCTTCCGGAACAGTGGCTTGTGGCTATTTAATAACAGCCGCACGGGTCGATCGATCAGGTTAAGCTACGCTTGCCGCGGTTGGTCCGCGGATGGGTGACCATCTTTACGTACCAATACCCCTCCATGACTCTGAAAGCACGTTAAGCCGTTGGTCCCGGCTGTCATTCATGGATCTTTGGCAGTCGTTACGGGTCGTCAGAAGCCCGAAAGTCTGACAACTGCACTGCACTGTTCTCAGCTGCATCCGGTTAGACTGGAAATCGACCCCAACATAGTTGGGAAAAGGCTAGGCAGACGAATCCTTCCGGAATAAATTCTCTAAATGATGGTGATAACCGCATTAAAATCCGTTGCGTGGTTTGGAAGAACGACTTTATTAGTATTTATAGAATAGAAGTAGAAACCAAGGAACGGACAGGAATCCTTAGAGAACATTTTTTTTTTTTTGAGGATGGGAAATCATCAAATGACTCCTCCCGCTCTGGGTGGAGTGGAAGAGAGTGTCAGACTCTTACTGACTAAAACCCACCCGTGTTCCTTCCTTAGCCCTTTATGTTCCAGGGCAGCCGTAACCCTTTCGGACGATCCCGCTACCCTGGCAGGCTTCGGCCCTGTAGGGCCCCGTCACTTATGCTGACATCTCTTTGAAGCGCGCGTGGAACCTGAAATCCCAAATTTAAGACAGTGATATCATAATCGAGCACTTGTGGCCCAGGGTGCAGTGGTAACAGCCCCGACTTACAAGTTGGCAGGCGCTTTAGTTTGTGTAAATAATTTCATCACCACTGCTGTCAAAATTGTGAAAGAAAACATCGTGAGGAAACCGGCATGTTCTAGAACCAAAATTCGAAGACATGTGATATCTCACCCGCACTAGTGGCTGCAATTCACCACGCGGGCCGTGGTGGATTGCAGCCACTCCCTCGCAAAGAGAGGAGGCCTGTGTGCCAGCAGTGAGAACATTATAGGCTGATTATGTAAATCTTAATCAAAATTCCGCTTAAAAATCCATCAATTAATGTAAAACTACCGTTTGAGCACCGTTTAAAAATAATAATAATATCCCTGGACATTTCACACAGCGCCATCTAGTCCCAAGCTAAGCAACCTAATGCTTTGGTTATGGTAACAAGATGGCTGATAAACTACTTATATACATTTTTTTTTGTAAATACATACATATCATAGATAGAAAAACACCCAGACTCGGAACAAATACATGTAGGTCATACAAATATTTGTTCCGTGCGGGAATCGAACCCGCGACACGCAGCGCACCAGTCAATCGCTTAACCACCACCACCAAATAATAAAATTAAGATTTTTATCTTTTTACGGTAATATGAAATTACGGAATATACAATCGTAAAACAACTCGTACCGTCTGCGGATATTAAAACTGGATAATTTAGTCTAATTGGATGCAGCAGAAAACCAATAGGTACCTATTTTTCATGGAGTGAATGCCTATCTTACCCCTTGGTAAGACTGGTTGTCAGACTTTCGGGTGTCTGAGTACCTGTAACGACTGTCAAAGATCTCCGAATGACGGCCGGGAGCAACGGCTTTACGTGCTTCCCGAGACACGGAGGGGTTTTGGTATGTTAAAATGGTCACCCATCCACCGACCAACCGCGCCTGTGCGGCTGTTATTACTTAGCCACGAGCCTCTTAATGGAAAAAAAGAAAGAAAAATGGTTTATTCTTCACAAACAAAATGCACATTATAAATAAAAAAAAGTTATAAAATATACACATAGAAAATAGTCAAAACCCTCAAAAGATAACGCTGAACCTGAGAATATTATGAAAGGACATTTTGACCCGAAACCTGAACCCGTTCAAAAAACCAGTCTGAAACGTGAAATAAAAAAAAACAACTGAAATGGGTTTATCAGTGTCAGACAAATTCTTACCGACACAGAAGTACGTAACAAATAATATAAACAATAATTGAATTAAGGGTTAAGAAAGTGCCAAAGAATTACCCTCACCCAATTATCTCCGCTTTCCCCACGATACAATCGTACCAAAACAAGACCCACATTTGAAGTTTAAAAAAATATACGCAAACAAGCATCTCCAACGAAACAATTTAAAAAATCTCATCAACACACGTACTTACGGGACTTTTTCACTCGAATAATTCTTTTCATTATAATTACAATCTTGGGGTGGATTTCGCGAATCTCTCGGGTGGGATAGACCCCCAGAATTCGGGTTTTGCTTTTAAAAGGTTCACACGACATGACCTTAGATCCTCCTCCTCCCTCCCTCGAGGGTCCATGACGAGTTGGGGAGCAATTATAAACCAAGATATGGAAAGTAATCCAAATAAGAGATACCAGGACGTATAATTGTATGGAGTCGTAAAAATTGTAATGAAGAGTAAATTTTGTTAGATTTCTCTTTAATGATGGCATTAATTTTGTTGAATAAGAACTTTTTTCCTTGGCCTGAAGTGGGTTTCCGTTAGAGGAAGCTTGGTTAAGTCATACTTATGGTTTTTATACTCGCCTTGAGCCTTTTTCGGGGAAAATGAAGATTTATGGCCAGGTTTTCCTTTAAGGCTTTAACTTCTGTCTTATAAATTGTGGAGGTACAGCCTCAGTTTTTTCTTCATCAGGTTGATTAGGAACTAGATAAACCCGACGTATATTGCTGCCGGTTGTCTGGAACTTAAATGACATGTTTCCGGCTCAGGATATTGATTCCCGCCGCTCCGTCCCTCTAAGAATAACGGATTCTCACGGGTGTCGTAACAGCGGCCATTTGTATATTGATATCTGGAAAATCTGGTGTCCCCAAGGTTTGCGTCGGCGAAATGACGGTAAATCCGTGTAAAGCTTACTTTTTCATAGATAAAAGAAATGATCTTATAAGCTGAGTGGATCCTGCAAATACATTTGGAGAAACCCTTAATGAAAAAGAGGTAGGAAAAAAGAATCATAAAACACAAGAAGGCTACTTTCAAACCGTTATTATTCAATAAAGCTTGCATGATTAAAAGGCATTAGGTACTTTTTGCATGTTGTCAAAAATGTGTGGGATAAAAAACCGATAAAAAAAACCGTTTCCTAAATATGGCAAGGCCATTTTGCACAGGGACTCTAAAATGGGCTGTTTCGTAACCAGGCCAAGGCTTCATCGAGTATATGATGAATTGCCATACCGTGTGCTGTCCTGCAAATCCTTCATAACATTTTTGGAGCATAAATCTGTGCCCCTTACCATGACTACAAGATCCCAACTCTTTATGACACGATAATGCGGTCGTGAATATAAAACCCCTTTGTCTTTTATTTACAAGAAGAAAGAGATGAAGATATGACATTCGAATAAAGGAATTCTGGAATTTTGTCGGAACGATTCCATTCCAACTTTTTGTGTTAGGATCGCATAATGTGGGTCTATGATGAATACGTTTTTTGCAGATATCGTGTTTTTTATCTGTAATGCTGCGTTTTATGCTCGCGTTGACGTTTTTAATATATTTCATCAAAAGGTCTTGGGACAGCAAACATAACTTATGTGTATGGACTTAGAACTTTTTCTCTATCCAGGGCTCCAATTCTATATTATTCCCCGCGAAATCTTACTACGTGCAAACCACGTCAATATTGTGTCTTGTTAACGGCAAGGAATCGAAACGTCAACCGTACGGAAAACATGTATTTTGACAGTTCAAACCACGCCATTGTGTCACACAGAATACGTTAATAGGAGACGTCGTGATTAACTAAGAAATTGACGTAGTTTCGAAGTAAGGAATCGTTAAGGGCTCATAGTGAAATAAGGCCCAGGTATAAAAAATCCCTTGTCCCACGATTTTAATGAACTTAGTTTTTATAATTATGCTCCCTTGAGTTATAATGTATTAATTTTATGGCGGCTTCAAAATATGATTTTATTTGTCGCGCGTTTTCTCTCGTTTAACATAATATTTCTTATCTAAGTTAACCTTAAACCGCGTGACCTTCAAAGTGCGAAGTTACGGGTACTTATTTTTTATGGTGTGACCTTTAATACCCCATGAAAAACACATAAAAGTCCGTACCTACGAGTACTATTAGTAACATTCGCGTGATGGAGAAGTTGACAATACAGGCTGTCGTTGATTTATTGGAAATACCCTATAATATAGGGTATTACCCCCATATAAGTGGGTTTTATGGACTGTTAATGGCATGTAACAAGGTAGATATAATGGAAGGTTGGCAGGACATGTTATTTCCTCAATTCGTTCTTATACTTGAGGCCTATATTTAGTGAAATTGCCTGTGATCACCGTTGTCAACATTATTTGCGAGGAAATTACGTTTTCAAACTTGTTTCAGGGCAGTTTTAGGTTCAATGCCCAGCCGTAATACGTCACATGGAGCTAATAAAAAGATTAGTCGTGTGTGACGTTATTGTCGCTCATACCTGTGTGACAGTATATTTTTACAGCTTGGCGTGTCATATTAACGCTCGGGTACTTTCGGTCACATACATAACTTCATAAATTTGCTGATTCCGAATATGTATATAACTCATTATTGAAAAAAAATGTCGCTTAGACCAATTAGCCTTTCAACCGATTATATTATTGGTCCGGGGATGGTCACCCATCCACGGGCCAATAATAAAGTTATGCATGTATCTTTACATAACAAGCACGGAGGGGCGTGCCTCTGAAAGCACGTTAAGCCGTTGGTCCCGGCTGTCATTCGTGGATCTTTGACAGTCGTTACGGGTCGTCAGAAGCACGCAAGTCTGACAAACAGGCTAACCAATTTCTCAAATTTTCATGACGTCATCTACCACTGTTTGTCTCTGCATCACCAAAGGGTTGACTGGTAGAAAATGCCCATGACATTAAGTCCACCCTGTACATGTACTTACGTGCTTGAAGTATTAAATAAATAAATAAACCAAGGGGTATCGTATTACCCAGTAACTGGGTTGTGGAGGTTACATAGGCAGTAGCTCCATGTAAAATACTGGTACTTAGCTGCATCCGGTTAGACTGGAAGCTGACCCCAACATATTTGGGAAAAGGCTAGGCAGATGATGACATACCTTAATAGGCTATTTTCCTAAAAAAATCTAATTAGTCCGTCAGTTAGATTATCAAAAAATATTGAAACCGTATTTTTTCTTTTGTCAATTATATAAAAAATGATGAAGATATCGCCCGTTAAAGTTCCGAGTGACGTCACTTGCTTGCGACATTTTTGCAAGCAAGTGACGTCACGCTACAACCCTTAGGGGCTGAGCAAAAAGAAAAAGTCAAGTAAAAACGAAGGTAATATCGCTAATATGGCTGTTTTAAAAATTAATTACATAAGCAGCCTATAATGTTCCCACTGCTGGGACACAGGCCTCCTCTCTGTGAGAGTTAGTGGGCCATAATCCACCACGCGGGCCTAGTTGGTAGATGGAAAAATAATTAGCTTTAAAATATTTCTTAAAAAAAACTTTCACACTTTCACTTTTTTATTTTTAAAAGTAACTTTCTTCTTTATGCTTTCTAAATTACAGTGTTTATAGGTATAAATGACAGTAGGTCTGTCAATGTTACAATACACCTTAAAGTTACGGGGGCTTTCTTAGCGACTACTAGAAATTGTGCATCGTCTTCACATAATTATCATACTTATAATAATTATTATAAACGTGAAAGTTTGTATGGATGTTTGTTACTCTTTCACGCAAAAACTACTGAACGGATTTGGATGAAATTTGGCACACAGATGGTTTATAACCAGGATTAACATTTATAGGATACTTTTTATCCCGATATTCCTAAGGTATCGAAACTTATGCGGGTGAAACCGCGGGGCGTAGCTAGTAGTTATATAATTAATGTATGCAAAATATTGAAAGATATTTTAAAAGAGTAACGCTGGAGTTTCTTGCCTATTCTTCTGCATACGAAAACTAAAGGTAGTTTAAAAGGGCGACTAGTATCAATTCTATTTTATTGTAAATTTTGAAAAGTGTCGTTTATGTGCCTGTTTGAAATAAATGCCTTGACTTGACTTTTCTGTGTCCTGTCCTTGTTAACATATATATTCCCTTTACAATCTTCAGCAAACACGTTCAACTGCCACATTTCTGTCCCAAAAATGACTTCAACAGGGTGAATAAACTCAAAAAACATAGTAATTACAACCACAAAAGAGTACAGATTAAATTCAGACAATTACGCCTGTTTTGTAGTCAGGGACTCGTTATCTCAAAGCGGGGGCTCTTGAAAATTTCACATGCGTGCGTAGAATTAATGAAATATTCCCTCTTTTGTAATGTTTTTCGGGTTTCCTGTATGTTTTCATACTACCCTCATTCGGGTTTTCCAGTGTCATTGAAAATAATGAAAGAAATATATGTTATTTGGGACTTTGGGACACACACAGGAAATACAAATAGTAAAAAAGGGGCATTTAAAACTAACATAGTTACATTAAAAACAACCCAAAAATAAATTAAACAAAAAGCTAACCTGTGCCAGGCCAAAAACGCTCCTATATCAGCATAACCATAAAAATATTCCCACTAAAGGAGGAATTTTCCAAAATGGTAATAAAAAAATAAAATCATTTTAATTCGAGTAAGTATCACTGTTTCATACATATAAATAATACACTCATACAGTCACATTACAGTCATACACAATACTACTAATTCAATTCAATTCATAACAATTTAATGTACTTAATTCAATTCAATTACAACATGACATACACAATAATAAAAAAATAATCATAATTAAATTAACAATTTACATAAAAAATGAGGTTTGTTAGTCGCTTCAGTCTGCCACATGTCGCTTAAACAGTGGGGGTTGATGGAGCAATCAAGCTTTACCGCGAGCGCAGCTAGTAATATAATATTTTTGTCGAAAACTAACAAAACTTTGGCTCTAAGCTACTTGAATTAATTATAAATTAATTACAACATTAATCATCATCCCCTCCAATTCCAATTTATTTGGGGTCACCGTATTTATTTTTCATCTTCAATACATCTTATTCAGCCGTTATCTCTGCAGTCACCGGCAGCTAGCTTTCTTATCATAAGCATAATCAACTTATCATGTTCTCACACCTGGGACACAGGCCTCCTATCGGTGAGATAGGGTGGGCCGTAATTCACCACGCAGGCCCAGTGAGGGTTGCAAGAAGTCCTTTGTCTTCGAATCTTTGGTTCTAGGATATGCCTGTTAGCTCACAATGTTTTCCTTCATTGTTTTGAGAGCAGAGGTGATGCCGCCAGGGCTGCGGGTGCCGCCAGGGCTGCGGGTTATTCGAAAGAGGTACCGTGGCCCTTGGCACAGGCAACTGAAGGAACACGGGTGGGTTTTAGTCAGTAAAAGTCTGACACAGTCTGACACTCCCTTCCGCTCCGCCCAGAGTGGGAGGGGTCATTTGTTGATTTCCCACCCAAAAAAAAAACCTTCATTCATTCACCTTCATTGTTTTGAGAGCAGAGGTGATGAAATAATTAATAATTTACACAAAGTAAAGTCGGGCACTTTACTTTGTGTAAATTATTTCATCTTCTGGGTTCAAACTTACAAGTCGTAAGACGCGGCCGCCATTGTTATCGCTTTAACTTAATTTAAAACCTACCATGATAATCTCTTATCAAAATCAAAAAAGCTCATTTCATTTTTAATTGTGTCCTTGGTCACACAGCAGCCATAGGTCATTAACGGCATACCAAAATGACTTAATTCTATATCGGCTGTAAGTCGATAAACGTCTCGTGACCGTTATCGCCATCTTGGAAACCCGAGTTTTCATGGCTTTATCGTAAAATGGAGACTTTATTTTCGTTCAAGCACTTATATATACTTTATTTTAAGTAGGGCTAGCTTTTATACTGAGCTGAGGCGATAAGTTTTGGGTATAAAGTAAATTGTAAATCTAGACTAATATTATAAACGGGAAAGTTTGATTTGGTTGTTTGCGAGTTAGTAATGTCAAAATGGTTGGAGAGATTTGAATGAATTTTGGTGTACCGGTAGTGTAATGACCTATGGATCTGAAACGTGGCCACTCACAATGGGCCTTATTAGGAGGCTTAAAGTCACCCAAAGGGCAATGGAGAGGGCTATGCTTAGAGTTTCCTTGCGTGATCGAATCAGAAATGAAGAGATCCGCAGGAGAACAAGTACAACAAAGTAAAAATCCATTACCTACTGAAATCATAGCTACATACAATATTTTTATTCTTGCATATCACAAACACATAGGTACATAACTACATAATTATATTCTTGTTTTTGAGGTTTAATTAAAGTTCCAATTAGTTTAAAAGCATCACTTGGTATTCCGTTCAGAATAAATCTTTTTTGTAGATAAATGTTTATGAAACAGTCTGCGTTGTTTTTACGCAGACTGTTGGGGAACGCAATCATTTTTAGGTACTAGCTTTTGCCTGAGGCGTCGCCCGCATTGACGTCGGAAGTTATCCTACAGGAACTTACTACCGGGATAAACAAAATCTATGTGTTAAACCGGTTATAAACTATATGTCTGCCAAATTTCATTCAAATCCGTTCAAGCGTTTTTGCGTGATTGAGTAACAAACATCCAAACATCTGCAGTGCGATTCTGTAACCATCTCACCGTGAAAACTTAGGTGAAGTGAGCTGTCATTCCAAATAATGCTAGGGATTGACACTACTGACAACTCACACCAAGCTCACTTCACTTGAGTTTTCACGGTGAGATTTTTACAGAATCGACCGGCTGAAATCTATATACTTATAATAAATCTGTGGAAGTGAAAATTCTGTACATTGAAAATATCAAAAAAATAAATGGCAGGAGGTGTTACTAGACCGACACCAAACCCAAAAATATGATTAAAATAATTTTTGTCTGTCTGTCTGTCTGTTTGTTCAGGCATCACGCAAAAACTACCGGTTCGATTACGATGGAACTTGGTATAATTATTCTTTAATATCCTGGGCACCACACTGGGTAGTTTTTATGCCGGAAAAGTATCTTCTAAAATTATACAAAACTCAGAGGTGCCTGCCAGCCGCCAGGGCTGCGGGATATTCGAAAGAGGTACCGTGGCCCTTGGCACAGGCAACTGAAGGAACACGGGTGGGTTTTAGTCAGTAAAAGTCTGACACTCCCTTCCGCTCCGCCCAGAGCGGGAGGGGTCATATGATGATTTCCCACCCAAAAAAAAAAAAAAAAAGAGGTGACTGACTGACTGACTGACATATCTATCAATCTATCAACGCACAGCCCAAACCACTAGAGGGATCGGGCTGAAATTTGGCATGCAGGTAGATGTTATGACGTAGGTATCCGCTAAGAAAGGATTTTGATAAATTCTACCCCCAAGGGGATAAAATAGGGGATGAAAATTTGTATGAAAAATCTTATTCCTTGAGTTAATAAACTTGAAACTTAGCACGAATACTTATCTAAATAAACTATGAAGATTGACAGTTTTTTTTTTCTAAACTGCCCCCTAATAAGGGACTGGGGGGTTTCAAAGTATGTATGGAAGAATTTTAGCGCGCAGTCCGGTTGACTGGAAACTCAGTATTTATGCCTAATATTGAAAGTAAAGAATAATGTGTATCAGGGCTTTTGAAAATCTACCCCTGACGGGCTGAAATGGGGTAGTCAATTTTTCAGGGGAGGATTATACTGCATGGCTTGATTAACTCGAAAATTAGTATAAATAATCTTTGAGTCAAGTTATGAATACATCCCAAACGATTTTTTTTTAATTCCATCCCTTTGGGGTGAAAAGCGGGGATACAGTTTATATGAAAAATCTTATTCATTTAGTTAATATACTTGAAATTTGCCTAAGTAAGTAATAAAGTTTATCATTATAAGTTTTTCAAAACTACCCCTCAAAGGGGTGCCCGCTCAAAGTGCTCATAGTGCCCGTATAGGGGTGTTAAGTTTATGTCGAAGAAATTGAATGCGCGGTCTGAGTAACTCGAAACTCAGTATTGATACTTTTGACAGAAAATAATGTAAAGTTGTCGAAAAATTACCACTGACGGGACAAAAACGGGGAATTCGGTTTTTAAGGGGAGGATTTGAACTTGAAACTGTATGTTACATTTTCACGCCTAAACCACTGAACTTCTGATTTGGCATAGATATAGATGGCAACCTGGGGAAGCACATACTTTTTATCCTGTTAGCACTTTCCCGTGGGATAATTTCCGACATCCACGCGGGCGAAGCCGCGGGCAGAAGCTAGTAAATAATATAATAGTAGTAATACTTGAAATTTTCACAGAATGTGAAGTGCTATAGCCTCTATTACAAAAAGTAAAGTAATTAATTAAAGAGAAATAATAACTAAAAATTTAGAGACAAAAAAAAAATTGATTTTAATATTAGACCAAACTAACGACCAGTGGTCCACTTTAGCCCTGGATCGAAAGAGCTGGATGTCATGGGGAGAGGCTTTTGCCCAGCAGTGAGATGATGCAGGCTAACAGTAACAGTAAGTAGCAGTATTGTTCTATATTATATAGAAAGAAAGAAAGAAAGAAAGAAAAAGTATTTATTGCGACTCGTACAGGATCATAACTAAACTAAACACAGTTAAAAATAAAACAAATTGTATATATGTATAAGTAAAAAAAGGAAAAAAAAACAAAGTCCTATACGAGGCCAAAAGGCTCCTATCTCAGCATGATGCTTCGACATTTAAAAAATAAATGTCGTAGCGCTGGTATTCTGATAGGGCCCGCTGTGATGTCACGGGCAATCACAGTAATAAATAAAATAATAAAATAGATATAATATTATGTAAAATATTAGCAATAAAATAAATATTATTGATTTTTAATCCGTGCTAGACGTAACCTAATTACTTGTCAATGCCCCGAGTGTCAGACAGAAGCACTCTGTGGCATTGTTGTGACAAGTGAACGGTCGCATGCGCCGAAAATAAAAAACCGGCGAAAATCAATAAATAATACGCTATCAAAAGTACTCTTTGTACGCTATACATTACGGCTGTGTAGTGGAACAGTGTTACAGTGAATATGCAATAAAAGTGGAATGTGGTAGTTAATTAACGGCATGGATGAAATGGAGAAATAGTAATAAATTAATGATGAGAGTGATTATCGAGTTATGGCTTTTAGAAACAAATGACAGACAACGAAACAAAACACTGTGTAGGCCGGCAGTAACAATTCGTCTAACGATGTTGCCAGTAAAAGCGTGGAATAAGAAGAACATTTTACTTATTTATTAACTATCGAACATTAACCTAACGAACACAAAAACAAGATGCGAAACAACTGCTGTGCCTGTTCAGTGAACAATCGCTGCCAAACGCTCGGACCACCATTGCTACCTGCGTGCACATCAAGGGTAGGTTCAGAGTTTGGTATCTTTTTGAAGCTGCAATAAATGCTGTTTAAATTTTAATCTAAAAGCACCAACTGTCTTTAAAGCACGAAAAGGAGGTGGCAAGTCGTTCCAGCAGCGGGAGGCAGCGAATTTGAAACTACCACGGAATGCAGCAGTTCTATGCGAAGAGGCTAGCATGAGGTACGAAGATGCTCTTGTTTTAATTTTGTTTACATCGCGTGACCAAGACAATTTTTTATATAAGTATTCTGGTTGCTTAGTGAGAATTATGCCAAAGAGTAGGGTAGCCAGGTGAAGCTTTCTGCGTGCTGACATTCTCATCAAATTACCCTTATTTAGAAAAGGAGTGATGTGGGAACGTGGTGGTACTTTGTAGCAGAATCTTGCACACGCATTCTGCACCCGCTGAATCAGTCTTTCGCTTCTACCGAGAATACACGCCCCGTACACAGTGTCAGCATAATTCAGCTTGGATAAAACAAGTGACTCGCACAGCATGACACGCATATCCACACTAATGTAGGGACGGATACGATACAACACCTTGAGTCGGTAGAAGCAGTTGCGCACAGCCTCCAATATGTGCGCTTCAAAATGCAGCTGCCCGTCAAATACCACACCCAGATTACGAGCCTCCAGAACTCTTTCCACACCACAACCATCAATCCTGAGGTCCAGGTTGCAAGCAAGCATTTTGTTCAGGAAATCCCTAGATCCCATCACAATATACTTGGACTTACTAGGATTCAGGACCAGGGAGTTTCTTGTGGACCAAGCTGAGACCCTTTCCAAATCATCATTCACCCTGTTTACGGTTTCAGCTATATCCTGGGACCGGAAGGAGAGGTACAACTGCAGATCGTCAGCATAAAGGTGGAACTTGGTGTTGATCAGACAGTTGGTGATGTCAGCACTGTACAGGATGAAGAGAAGCGGGCCCAGGATCGATCCCTGAGGTACGCCCCTTTCCACGCGCTTCGGACCCGATGACATGGAATCTCCACTGTCACTTGTCACCTGGACAAACTGCGATCTATTTTTGAGGTAACTCTCAAACCATTTAACAGTTTCAACTTCACACCCATAGTAAGACAGCTTGGAGAGTAGAAGTGACGTGTTAATGGAATCGAAAGCACGCGAAAAGTCCAGCAGGACGAGCAGGGTTCCCATACCCTGGTCCCTGGCCTCAAGAATGTTACCGACTACATCCAGGAGCGCTGTCGCGGTGCTATGGGCCTTGCGAAAACCAGATTGAGCCTGCGGCAAGATATTGTGCTGCTCAAGATATGCCCTAAGTTGGTCAGAGACAACCCTCTCTAAAATCTTGGACAGACATGGAAGTAGGCTTATCGGACGGAGGTCTTTTACACTAGTGGGGTTAGGTACTTTTGGGATCGGTCTAACAATTGCCATTTTCCACAGATCAGGGAAAGAAGAGTTGACTATGGATCTGTTGACGATAGCTGTGATCACTGCAAGAGTTCTAGGAAGTGTCAACATCAGCATCTCCAGAGAAATTTGGTCAGAGCCCTGCGCATTGGACTTAAGACTGCGCAAGATCCTCAGCACCGCATCCTGCCGGACTGGCTCAAGCCGGAAATGACTATTACCGTGTCTATGATTGTCAAAATATGTTAAGTCTGCAGCAGTGACCTTCCCACTGCCTGGTACGTCCAAAAAGTGTTGGTTGATAGATTCTGGGTTGTTACAGAAATGAGGCAGACTATGCTCTGGTTTTTTTGAGATGGCTACAGTTGCTTTAATATGACTCCATAACTTCTTGGGTGTATAGTATTGTATATAAATATTGTATATAATAAGTGTATATAGTCAGCCACAGTGTAATACTATATAAAATCTGTAAAAATAAAGATATCATAATAGATATTGAAAACGTGAAAATAGTGAGCGAAAGGGTGATACATATATAATGTACATAGCCACTAGAAAAAACCAAATCATACTGAGACAAGGAAACGACCGGCCTCGCACAAGCTAATCTTAAAAATCTAAGTGAGAGCAAAGCAGATACATATAGGTGTAGTTTTGGACATACAGTAGAGTGATTGTCGGGGGTTAAGTAATCAGTCATCTTTTGCAGTAGACACCTCACAACCAAAAACCCGCGCAAGGTCCTCCTCTGAGCGGATGCAGTGGGTGGGCTTGCCGTCACCCTGCTTAGCCAGAATGCGGCCGAACTTCGTCCACGTATACCTCCATCCTAGACGGCTGCCAGCTTCACGCACCCGATAAAACAAATATTTATTTGTTTTGGTGAGCCTCTCGTTCAGAAAGAAGCGACGCGGGGGCGCCGGTAATCCTAAATCCGCGGTGGTGGCACCGCGCCGCACGCGCGCGCTCTGCAGCAGTTCGTCGCGCAGTGCGCGCCGCGTCAGGCGCACCACGATGCGCCGCCCGCGCGCTGTCGCCGCCGCTGCTCCCACTGGGCTAGCAGCGCCGACCGGACTCGCGCCGCCCACAGGGCTCGTCTGCACGTCTCGTTCCGTACGTAGGCCCACCCGCTGCGCAAACACTATATCCCTTTCGTCGAGTGTCACCCCAAGCTTTGCCGCCACCAGCCCGACGGTGTGCAACACGTTTTCACCCGGAGTTTCCGGGATGTTGGTGATCTCCAGGTCAGAGCCAAGTAAATCCTGCTCGCGGTCATTGAGGTCAAGCTGTAATTGCATATGGTGGTACGGAAACCATCGTGCCCGCTTTTTTCATATAAAAAAACTTGTACATAATGATGAGTGTGTTGAGGGGCCCGTGGCTAAATAATAACAGCCGCACAGGTCGATCGGTCAGGTTAAGCTACGCTTGCCGCGGTTGGTCTGTGGATGGGTGACCATCTTTACATACCGAGACCCCTCGTGCCTCGGAAAACACGTTAAGCCGTTGGTCCCGGTTGTCATTCGTGGATCTTTGACAGTCGTTACGGGTAGTCAGAAGCCCGAAAGTCTGACAACCAGTCTTACCAAGGGGTATCGTATTACCCAGTAACTGGGTTGTGGAGGTCAGATAGGCAGTCGCTCCATGTAAAATACTGGTATTCAGCTGCATCCGGTTAGACTGGAAGCCGACCCCAACATAGTTGGGAAAAGGCTCGGCAGATAAAGATGAGTGTACAATGACCCCTTTTCAGGTCCGTATATCCGTCCGTAAATCAGTTTAATAACACCTTGTATACTTAGTTACTAGGAAAGTTTGTATTGGCATTAGGTCTCGCTACATATTGTGCAAATGCCAAGCACAAGTCGTGAAATACTTTCCAGACTTTACGACTTTACACTGCCGTGTCCTGCTGCCGAGCAGTGCCGCACCACAGGGTAATGACCACCTTTCTTTTGCAAGGCAGTGTACCTCGTCTGAGACTAAAGACCGCAATAAATAAAGATATCCATACAAATTACCAGGTACACCTCTTTCGTTTTACAGGAAGCGAATAATTTTACATCAGCCTAGGCACCTGACCTATTTCTGGGGATAAAATAAATGTTTCCGAGCCAAAAGAGGAGGGAAATTCTTCGTTACGTATTCATGGAGTTTATATTTTCATGCGGTGAGTTAAGTGAGTGGCGCATTTTTTTTGTCACTAAGTGTAAGTACACGTCCGTGCAAATAAATGTATCAAGCTGGCGGTTTGTGGATTATTCTGGCGATGAAATAGAAATATTTTAGATTTATCACAAAGAACAATATTTGTGTCGTGTTGATGGCGAAAGTCTGACAACCAGTCTTACCACGGGGTATCGTATTAACTAGTCACTGGGTTGTGGTGGTTCATGTAAAATACTGGTACTCAGCTGCATCCAGTTAGACTGGAAGCTGACCCCAACATAGTTGGGAAAAGGCTAGGCAGATGATGATGATGCTCGTGGTAGGCTCACGACCCGTTACATAGGACTAACATGATTGGCGAAATGTGAGGTGTACTATAGGTACAACTCTGCCTAACACTTCGGGGAAAGCAGGCGTGATGTTATGTTACGTTATAATAATAATAAATTTATTTCAGACCAAGTCCATAAACAACACACATTACAATTTTATATACATAACATACATGAAAACATATACCTACACAAAAATACACTAAAACAACTTATTTTAAATATTGGAATGACACACGATGAGTGGTCATCCATTGCCACATCATTGGACTGTCTATAATTATAGCTACCAAGCTGTTGGAGCTGTCGCGCACTCGCCGCATCAGGGATGATATGTTAAAAACATTTTGCTAGTGAGTGATTCTATCAACAGGCTATTTATTACTTCGAACAATGTATGGGGCACAACTCTTTTAGAGTAGGTGACGTCACAGGATTAGTGGGTTGTGATGAATGTTCATCAGACTTCTTAGTCTATCTCTGTGTGGAACTCACTGCCAGGCAGTTCCACATTTTCTTTCCACATTTAACCCGTCTGCTGCCTTCAAAGCAAGAGTGTCTTTTGGGCACGCTCGTTCCACCATAGACCTCATCCATTACTTTCCATCAGGCGTGATCGAGGTCAAGAGCCGGCCCATGCAGCCATAAAAAATAAATTAAAAAATATTATCTTTAAAATAAATCACAAAGCCCACCGATATCGAATGCAGAACCCATCATCATCATTATCAGCCTATAGCAGTCCACTGCTGGCATAGGCCTCCCCTAATGAACGCCATCCAACTCGATTTTCGGCAACTCTCATCCAGCTGCTACCAGCCAACCTGCGAAGATCGTCACTCCACCTAGCATGAAGTCGTCCATGTCGTCCCACCTTAAAGTTTACCGATTCGCGGTCTCCACTCAAGAACACGTTTACCGCAACGCAAGACCCACCGCTCAACAATAGAGCTTGTGAACAGGAAACAAACGAGGTAGTCAATTTTTATAATATCATTTGATAAAAAAACGTTGCGCGTACCTGTCTAATGGAGCCAGGAGTACAAAAGGTCCAACATTTACGAGCCTGAAATCAGAATGCTCAATGATGCGTCCGGAATATTAACGTGTTTACGAGAGGTAAGTGGAATTTCAACAGGCTTCATGATAAAAAATAACCTACCTACTGAAAAATATGACGTGGAAAATGTTCAGAGAAAAAATACAATGGATATTGGACTTATTTGAGTACATACATAATCAGCCTATAATGTTCCCACTGCTGGGACTCAGGCCTCTTCTCTTCGAAAGGGAGTGGGCCATAATCCACCACGCAGGCCCAGTGCGGGTAAATGTCACATGTGATCGATTTTTTGGTTCTGGGACATGCCGGTTTTCTCACGATGATTTCCTTCACTGTTTTGAGAGCAGTGGTTATGAAATTATTTACACATAGTAAAACGTCCAGGTTCGAACTTACGACCTGCCTCGGCCCTTACCATCACTGCTCAATTTTATAGGGGTGAACCTATTGGTCAGTAACCCGGCGGATAAGATTCTTATAACACTTTGCTGAATTTTGATGGGACCCAGGACACAATTGCATACCACTAAACCATAGGTTCTCAATGTTATTTTGCCTAAGATTTTTTTTTCTAGATCCCCCAATTTTTTTTACTTTCCATCTGTTGGGAATCTGAAACAGCTATTGCCACGATTATATTTAAACGTGTAATAATATAATTATAGTCGTAAGATAGAAAGAAAAAAAGAAAATACATTTATTTAGCACAGGTTAAAAGACACACAATACACCAAAGGGGCATTCTCGTAATTTTAAGACCGTTCGCAGTCTGATCTCAGTCTCAATCTGTCAAAAAATTCTTCTAATTTCCCTACATTTTGACAAGTTTTTGACATCTGTTTGTCACCGAGATGAGACTGCGAATAGATTTTGAACGTTTTAAATTACGAGAATTGGCCTTCCTATAAAAACAATAAAATAAAGATCAAATAAAAAGTGTAATGTCCGATGTAAGAAATTAGCAGGAAAGTGTTCCTCATGGCTGCGCCAAAAAGGCCCAGTTCAGCAAAAATGCCAGATAACTAGTGCCTGACGCTGGTTTTCAACTGGACCAGATGTGATAGGATATATAATATTCTCTGGGTCTTCTACAGCCCCCCTGAAAGTCTCAAAATTCCACGAGGGGGCGTTATCGCCACGTTTGCGGTCTAGTGACTAGGCCAGACGCAGTTAAGAAAAGAAAAAGATGTGCAAAAAAGAAATACTTTTGTGTCAACAAATCCGGTTATGTCGATACGGGAATAGTGAGGTACGTTACATAAATTGTTCATGTATCCTCCTCCTAGACCAACGTGTAAATAAATATGTTTACATTTACATCTTATTCCACGAGGTACGCGTATTTGTCATTCTTAACACGATGTGATTCTCGACTGTGAAGTAGGTAAGGTCAGAAGCTCAGGTGACATTAAAAATAGCCATGAGAGCCACAGTGGCCTAACTATCATTTTTTCGATACTGACTTTATTTGAAAAAACTGCTCTAAACTGTAAAAGTCATAGCGCCACAGTGGCCTAAAAATTAGTTCAATTTTTTTCAGTTAGGCCACTGTGGCTTGGCTCTCTGCTCTAAACTGTAAAAGTTATAGCGCCACAGTGGCCTAAAAATTAGTTCAATTTTTTTCAGTTAGGCCACTGTGGCTTGGCTCTCTGCTCTAAACTGTAAAAGTTATAGCGCCACAGTGGCCTAAAAATTAGTTCAATTTTTTTCAGTTAGGCCACTGTGGCTTGGCTCTCTGCTCTAAACTGTAAAAGTTATAGCGCCACAGTGGCCTAAAAATTAGTTCAATTTTTTTTCAGTTAGGCCACTGTGGCTCTCTGCTCTAAACTGTAAAAGTTATAGCGCCACAATGGCCTAAAAATTAGTTCAATTTTTTTCAGTCAGGCCACTGTGGCTCTCATGGCCTCACTTCATCATCGAGCAGTGGTGGCACAGTGGTATCGTCCCCGACTTATGACTGGTAGGTCTCGAGTTCGAACCCAGGTAGGCAAAACGATTTCACCATCACTGCTCTCAAAACGGAAGGAACATCGTGAGGAATAGAAACAAACATTCGAATACATGTGACAGCCAACAACCAGCACTAGGCCCGCGTGGTGGATATTGGCCCACTCCCTCTTGAGAGAGGAGGCCTGAGTCCCAGTAGTAACAACAATACCAGCTGTCGTTAACGTCCCAAAAAAAAAACATTGAATCTTTTTATTTTTTATTGTATCGTGTCGTATCGATACGGGATGGTTATCGATACGTCTGCGGAATTTAGCTAGGCAATTTAAAATAACCCTGTATTTTTGCACAACAGGATCAGTTTATGTGTATTTCTTAAAATAATGTAGCAGAAGAATACAGTTCCCCCGACAACTGTTTCCAAATACCTCTTTCACATTATCTAAATCTTTCAGAGATGCGTAATAAAGCTGTATCTAATTGAAAACGAACATTCTCGAGACGAGTGTCCTGATCAGTATTCAGGGGTGACAAAATATCTGTCTAAGCGATTTTGTCGGTACGATGAGTACGACCACTTGTGTAATATAAGGGTCGTTGCGTTGTGGAGATAAGTAATTTTGAGCGAGAACAATCAGAGGGGCAATTCTCGTAATTTTAAGAACGTGCACAGCCTCAATCTGTCAAAAATATCTCTAATTTCCCTACATTTTTGACAAGTTTTTACATTATTGTCGTTAAGATGAGATTACGAGTACATTTTGAAGGTTTTTAATTACGGGATATGGCCTTCAGATGTCTCTATTTACAAAGGCAGTGGAGATGAAGTATATAAGAAATGGTGTTATTGTTGCGCGCCACAATTAATGCCTGATACATGGTGACATTAGTTATCACTAGCACCATCTAGTTTCGAGTAGCAGAACTAATATAGTCACTAGCGCCATCTGTTATCGAATATCAGAACTAATAGAGTCACTAGCGCCATCTATTGTCGAGTAGAAATTTCGATGCTAGAACTTACTAGAACTATCGGTCAGACGGGGCCGGTATGGACTCGAACATTCTAGATGTTTCTACAATAGAAGCTTCTGGAACCTAGCCGCGACTAATCAGACTTGGGTCAACGATACAAGCGAATACATCGAAAACGATCCTCAAGTGCGATTTAAGTGCAAAAAATTGTGTTTTATAATTAGTGTGGTTGAGTTGTTTAACTAAAGTGTAAGTTTTGGTAATTTATATCGGCAGTTTTTATTGTCACGAACCCGAAGCTCGTAACATTATTCTGATGTACAGACGCCAGCACATCAAGCTACTACAATCTGTCGAATTTCTTTAATACATTTTCAATTATATCGCTAAAGCATTAGGGTTCAAGGTTGATTGGGAAAATTTTACAGTTTCGAGTAGCTTTATGCGCTGGCGTCTGTACTTTCATTCAGTGAGCCATACCTCGAGTAGATCTATCTAGTACTGAAACTTAGAATTAATAGAGGTGACTGTTGTATGTAGGTAGGTGTTGTATGTACCCGTTGGTCTCGTGATGGTAGGGTCCTGGGTTCGATTACCGGGTCGGACAAAGTGTTATTAGATTTTCCATGTAACAGGCGGAATTTGGAAATTGGCGGACTGATACCTCCGTGCCTCGGAAAGCACGTTAAGCCGTTGGTCCCGGCTGTCATTCGTGGATCTTTGACAGTCGTTACGGGTCATCAGAAGCACGTAATTCTGACAACCAGTCTTACCGAGAGATATCGTATTACCCAGTAACTGGGTTGTGCAGTTCAGATCAGATAGGAAGTCGCTCTATGTAAAATACTCGTATTCAGCTGCATCCGTTTAGATTGAAAGCTGACCTCATAATAGATGTGAAAAGGTCAGGCAGATTGAATTGGTTTAGATTTTTTTAACTCATGAATAAGACACCACAGCCTCTCTATAAAAACAATCGTTCAAAGTAGTAAAAAATACATTTAAAAAGACTGAAACTAAATAAAACAGATTTGATTTTCTGCCTTCCCCGTCACTCATAGTTCCTACTTAGTATTGCAGAACCAGCTTCCCTTTCGTTACACTTTCATACAAATATGTTACAGCGCTGCGACATAAACTTTATTGTAGCCAAACTAGTTTTGCCTGTCTAGGGGTTTCAGGTAAAACTAGAATTCACTGACATAAATATTTCAGAGGAATGACGTTTGTTCCAGATTGTTTTAATAGGTACTTACTTCTATCCTACTAACATTATAAACGTGAAAATTTGTATGGGTGGATGGATGTTTGTTACTCTTTCACGCAAAAACTACTGAACGGATTTGGATAAAATTTGGCACACAGATGGTTTACAACCACGATTGATATTCCCACGGGATCGAAACTTATGCGGGTGAAACCGCGGGGCCCAGCTAGTTCATAAATATTAATAAATTGGAGTCGCTTTTCGTGTTTGTCTGTGTGACCGCATTGTTCTTCTAAAGTTCACAACGGATTTCGATGCGGTTTTCAACATCATTTATTTCGGTAGGTTTATGTGTATAATGTATTAATATTTAACTAAGATACTCGTACAATAAAGAAATGTTCATGTATTTTCAAGTCGTAAAAACTGTGCGAAGCAGCATCCTAATTGCGTAACAAATCAATCACAAGCAGATTTTAAGGACATTGTGAAAATTTTTCTGCTCAACAAAGTCAATAACGCGGATGTTGTTGAACTGTCAAAATGAAAGCCATCTCTACTGGTAGTGTGTTACGTAATCACCCCGCTGGGGTGATTACGTAACACACTACGCGATTCGCTAGTCACACTAATATTATAAAGGCGAGAGTTTGTGAGTGAGCGTGTGTGTGTGTTTGAATGTTTGTTACTTCTTCACGTCCAAACGGCTGGACCAATTTTGATGAAATTTGGTACACAGATAGTTTATAACCAGGATTAACACAGGATACTTTTTATCCCGATTGTCCCACTGGATCAAAATTTATGCGGGTGAAACCGCGGGGCGCAGCTAGTAGTTATATAAAAGGATCTGTCTAGTCGTTAGTGTGTTTATACGTTGAGAACGACTGATCAAAATTACTTGTTTTTAATACGCTTGATTAGTTTATTTTCAGTTAGTTGCAGTAGGCTTGCTTCTTTTTACGTGGAACTGTTAATATAATATATAACTGGCGAAATTCGGCGATCACCAGCGTGGTGCTATGTAATCTTGATTTTCATACTTTAGCAGTCGGATTTCAGAACTGTCTACCGTAACACTCATGTAAATATGTTACTCGAATCCAAACTAATATTATAAATGCGAAAGTAACTCTGTCTGTCTGTCTGTCTGTCTGTCTTTGCTTCACGCCTAAACTACTGAACCGATTTGTGTGAAATTTGGTACAGACATAGTTTGGAACTTGAGAATGGACATAGGATAGTTTTTATTACAAAAAATAAAAAATAAAATAAAAAATAAAATTTATTCCGGACATACAGCGCCATCTATTGGTCAAGAGTCGGTGTCATCTATTGGTGAAGTCACTATTCCACGCGAACGAAGTCGCGGGCAAAAGCTAGTAACATCATAAAGTTTCTAAGTAGTTTAAATTCATCTTTTTGCTTCTTTGCATAGTTTAAACTACAGCGAGCGACGTAGCAGTTAAATGTAAAACAGGGATGCGGGTTATAATTTATTTTCGTGGAAAAGTATTTCAGAGTATAAAATTAATGTTGTATTTCTGCTTTTTTAGTTCCTTTGGGTGGAGTAGAATAAGCGGTGTTATTGCTATTATACAGTGGCCTCCAAAATTTAGTAGACATTTTTCCATTTCAGCTGTGATGCCACATTATGAATTAAAATTCTAGTGATTCAAATGGTTGAACTGCTATAAAGTTTTTATTGGCAACTACAAAGGTAGTTGTTCAACTGTTCAACTACAAAGGTAGTTGTTCAACTACAAAGATAGTTGAATTACTTAGGTAGTTGAATTTTTTTATGAGTTATCATCATCTGCCTAGCCTTTTCCCAACTATGTTGGGGTCAGCTTCCAGTCTAACCGGATGCAGCTGAATACCAGTATTTTACATGGAGCGACTGCCTATCTGACCTCCACAACCCAGTTACTGGGTAATACGATACCCCTTGGTAAGACTGGTTGTCAGACTTTCGGGCTTCTGACTACCCGTAACGACTGTCAAAGATCCACGAATGACAGCCGGGACCAACGGCTTAACGTGCTTTCCGAGGCACGGAGTGGTCTCGGTATGTAAAGATGGTCACCCATCCACAGACCAACCGCGGCAAGCGTAGCTTAACCTGACCGATCGACCTGTGCGGCTGTTATTATTTTAGCCACGGGCTCCTTTTTATGAGTTGTCATAAAAAAATATCAAGTTATCCCCTAGGATCCCTGATTAAAAAAAAAACAAACATAATGTGCCATCACTGCTGCAGTGGAAATATCAACTAACTTTTGGAGCGCACTTTATATTGGTTATCATAATACTTTGTACGACATGATTGTGTCCTTGTAGACACTTGTCGGACAATTGTGTCACACTAGTGGTCATCATCAGCCTTTTTGCTCAACTATTTTTTGGGGTCAGCTTCCAGTCTAACCGGATGCAGCTGAATACCAGTATTTTACGTGAAGCGACTGCCTATCTAAGTCTACAACCCAAGTTACTGGGTAATATGATACCCCTTGGTAAGCCTTGTTGTGAGACTTTCGGGCTTCTGACCACGAATGACAGTCGAGACCAACACCTTTTTAGACGGAAATTATCTATACTAATACTACTATACTAATACTACACTTCTGGACACATCTATTGGCCCACCTTAGAGTTTAGTTTTCGATGGCCCCTACCGAAATATGATCGCTAGATTGAACAAAAACTGTTGATGCAGTTTTAAACCTGATACATTTTACCATCTTTTTCGATCGTATTGTTTTAAATTTGAATTCAGAATACCATACGACATGGAGCTACGCCTAACAAGTCGGATATGCGCCTTGTTAAAGGCAATTGATTTTTGAATAAAAAACATGTTTTATCAAATAAAGGTTTAATTTAATAACGCGTGTTGCCTCCATGGGCATCTACCACAGCTCTCATACGATTAGGCATAGAGTTTATCAACCGCTCTATGAAATTTTGAGGGATCATCTCCCATTCCTCTTCTATGGCAGTTTTCAACTCCTGCATCGTCTGGGCAACTGGCTGACGAGCCCTAACACGTCTTTTTAGCTCGTCCCACATGTGCTCAACGGGGTTCATGTCTGGGCTTCTGGCTGGCCAGTCCATAACTGTGATGTTCACATCCCGAAGATATTCCCTGACGATGCCGGCCGCATGGGCTCTTGCATTATCATGCATAAAAAGGAAATTTGGGCCCACATAGTCCGCGTATGGTATCACGTGAGGTTCTAAGCACTCACGAATGTACCTTTCAGCATTTAATGTTGGCAGCCGTGGTCCTGTAACAACCTCAAGTTGAGTTTTGCCGCTCGCGGATATACCGCCCCAGACAGTCCATGAGCCACCGCCATAAGCAACCCTCTCTTCAAAGCAGCATTGTGCGAAACGTTCTCCCTTACGTCGGTAGACCTTCTTCCTTCCATCATTGCCATGTAACACAATTTTAGACTCATCAGAAAAGAGTACACAGCTCCAATCTTGCTGTGTCCAATTTAAATGACTGCGTGCGAAATGAAGGCGCGCTGTTCGGTGGGCTCGCGTTAGTTTGGGCCCATTAGCTGGCTTGTGTGGTACCATATCGCGTTCTTTTAACCTTCTCCGAACAGTTCGAGCGCTCACAGATACTCCGTGGAAGTCGCGAAGTTGGTTTTGTATCTCAATGGAGGTAAGGTGACGATTTCTCAAGCTGGTCGTCACGATGAATCGATCCTGCCTTTCAGTTGTGACCCGAGATCGTGGCCTTCCTTGGCGACGAACAAAGCCGCCAGTCTCTAGGTACCTCCGATAAACATTTCGGACCGCAGATCGACTTAAATTAAGTTGAGCACTCACGTTTCTTTGGCTGTGTCCGGCCTGAATAAGTGCCACAGCTTGGGCGGCGACTTCAGGTGAAGTATCCATAGATTATTGATAGAACCTCACCTTAATGTTAAGAATAAGTAATGTTTGTTGCAAAACCAAAGATATCAATCACTTTTTCAAGAATTAAATCCAAGTAAACCAATAAAACCAAGTTTTCTTAGTATTCGATTGTTTGATATCAACAAACAGGCTCCAAATTGTCTTTTGTTTCTCTAAATTCTGTGTTCGAAATTCAAAAAAAGACTATTTAATGAAATTGTGAATGTGCCAGGTTCAAAACTGCATAAAAACTTTTTGCTCGACCTAATATAACATTTTAGCTAGGACCAAACGAAACTGAAAATACAAGGTGGGCCAATAGATGTGTCCAGAAGTGTATTATAAAGAGGTAAAATTTGTTTGTTTGTAGGGGGTAATCTTCAGTCGGTATTCAAAAAAATTTTTTTTTGGGATTGGAAATCATCAGATGACCTCTCCCGCTCTGGGCTGAGTGGAAGGGCGTGTCAGACTTCTACTGACTAGAACCCACCCGTGTTCCTTCAGTTGCCTGTGCTAGGGGCCACGGTATCTCTTTCGAACAACCCGCGGCTCTGGCAGGCATCGGCCCTAGCAGACCCCGTCAGTTCGTGCTGACATCTCTTTGAGACGCGCGTGGAACACAACCCGCCGTCGACCCGGGCCTTAGCGGGCGGCGAGCTGCCCATTGCTCGCCGCCCGCAAGCCTGCGCCTACGGTGGCCGGGTGTCGGCTGTTGACTCCCGTCCAGGGCGTCTCCTGCGGCGACTAGGGGCGTAAGGGCGCAGAGATTGCCTCTCCCTCACGCGCTCCGCCACCTCCTTTACAAGCTTTACTGCTTCGCAGAAGGAGGTGATGGCCTGCCATGCACTCTCGCTCCGTACCATGGCCTGGACCAGGGCCGGACGTGAGAGATCGCCGCCGCCGATCGCCACCACGAGGACGCGGCGGTGCTGCGCCCAAGCCAGGCAGACCTCCACCGTATGCTCCACCGTGTCCTCCGGGCGATCTACACAGTGGTGACATTCTCCCGCCTTATCCTGAACAGGAACCTCCCGAAACAACCGTGTCCGGTGAGGACCTGCGTCAGGCGGAAGGTCAAGGCGCCGTGGCGCCTCTCTAGCCACTCCTCAAAGAGGGCTCATCGCCGCAATTATGGCGTGCCCAGCACTGGGTTAAGACAATCGCACTCTCCATACCGCCATGAGATCCCGCCGGAGCTCTGTCCGCTGCATTTGATAGCCTAATTCTTGAGGAAGGCTTTAGGCTACTTAACATCACGCAACACTTAGGAGCCGAGCAAAAACCAAAAATGTCAGAAAAAACAGTAATAGCGCGGATACGTGAATACGTGATGCGATGCGACGGGATGTGTCGGGGAACAAAAAATTCAGAAGCTAGTGTTAAAAAACAGGTTATCATCATCATTACCGGTTCTCTGCTTCTCATTCAAGTTCATCATTTCAAATAGTGGGAGGCCTTTCAATGCTACGTCTTCCGGTACGCTGTCGCCACTCCAGAACCTTTCGGCCCATCGGCCATCCAGAACACATCATAACATAATCAGCATATAATATTCCCAATCCTGGGAGACAAGCCTCCTCTCTGTGGGATGGAGTAGGCCATAATCTACCACGCGGGCCCACTGCAGGTTGGTAGATGTCACATGTCTTCGAATTTTTGGTTCTAGGAGATGCCGGTTTCTCCACGATATTGTCCTTCACCGTTTTGAGAGCAATGGTGATGAAATAATTTACACAAAGTTAAGTGCCTGTCAGAGTTCGAACCCACGGCCCACAACTCGTAAGTCGCGGGCATTACCACCGGGCCACCACTGCCTTCCAACACGATATAATAATCGTAAAATCTAAACAAATCCTATAAAAACATTCCTTAAACCTCTTAAATCCAAATAAGATTTCTGGACTCGTAAACATAATTCGTTTGAAGTAAAACGCAGACATATTTCAGAAGTACCCAGAAATATTAATTTCGTCGTTTGGCCCGACGCTGCATGAATTTGAATTTTAGCTCAAAATCTCTAACAAAGCTTTTGATATTCAGTTAAGTGATCAAGAAATAATCGCGAGTTCTTTGGATATGTTTCGCGGGGCGGATTTTTCTTTAACCGCACTGGGTTTGTTAAACGCCGCGGTTGCTTGGAAAAAACGCAAGGAACGGTGGTAAGCCAATTTGATCATCTTTTTGAAAGTCGATGGCAAAAGTAAAAAATATTTTACGGCGTCAGCGATGGCTGAGCGATAGGGCCGTTATTAATTCGATTCGGTGGTAATCCATAATTATATCACTTGGTATTTCACTTTCAAAATAATTTACACAGTACAATGCAGCGTCACAGATTACTATGGCAGCGTTCACGTACTATTTTCTAAGTTTGACAAATCGACAGTTTTACGTAGGAGAATAATCGTTCATTGCACTCACCAGACTGACTCATCTTTCAGTCACTTTCATTCACATGTTTCTGCACACGTGCTGCCTCCTCTAGAGTCTAGTCACCCTCTATTTAGTACTACAATAACCAATTGAGTGTCTATTATCGCTCAACTATTATAATCTCAACATTTATTATGTAAATTTGCATTCGCCAATTATTTGCCAAACATGTAAACAAATATGAGTTATTGGAAAAATAACTTTAATTCCTACACAATAAAGTTCAGTTTACGATACAACATCCAACCATTATAAGACTTTAAATAATGCTAGTCATTCTGAAATCAACTTAATTGCTACTGCAAATAAAGTTGATATTTGCAATTGAAAACGTAAATTTTAAAAGACCTTAGATGGGTTGGGCCCCAGTAGGCAGCCACGCCAGTAGCGGCATCAGTGGCGTTTTAAGTTCTCAGAAATGCATTTGTATGGACTCTTTGGACACAAACATTTACAGTAAATAATAAATAAATAATATAATATTACACATTTAGTATACATATGTATTTATGGGACCGGAGGGGCCCGTGGCTAAATAATAACAGCCGCACAGGTCGATCGGTCAGATTAAGCTACGCTTGCCGCGGTTGGTCTGTGGATGGGTGACCATCTCGACATACCGAGACCCCTCCGTGCCTCGGAAAGCACGTTAAGCCGTTGGTCCCGGCTGTCATTCGTGGATCTTTGACAGTCGTTACGGGTAGTCAGAAGCCCGAAAGTCTGACAACCAGTCTTACCAAGGGGTATCGTATTACCCAGTAACTGGGTTGTGGAGGTCAGATAGGCAGTCGCTCCATGTAAAATACTGGTATTCAGCTGCATCCGGTTAGACTGGAAGCCGACCCCAACATAGTTGGGAAAAGGCTAGGCAGATGATGATGTATTTATGGGACATGGTTTGATCAGAGTATTTGATGTTAATTTATGAAGATTCTATGAATTTACCTTTGTAAGTCAGTTCAGGTGGATTGTGAACAGCAATTCGAATAAAGTTTTCTACTGAGTACTCCAGTAAACTCTATATTTGATTATATATATACATACTGTATTTGTTTGACGTAGTTCCTGCTATTAATAAACGGGATATTGCAGTACTTTGTTAGGAGTATATATATACTTTTTTTTATTAACCTCTTGAATGTCGTAATTACAGACCCAATTAAAAAGCCATTGTGTCTCGCGTGTATCTACGTTCCGACATATGAAGGGTTAACATGTGTTGTCCCTCGGTCTTCCCAGACAGCTGTGCTGCTGGGGAGTTTGTTGCGTCACTTCTTCTTCAGCACTAGGAAGTGGTGAAGGGCGGGCGTTTTGGGAGACTGTCTTTTGTAATTTTGACGTTCGAAAAGTGCTGATTCTCAGCCTAATTTGAATAAATGACTTTTGTTTTTGATTGATTTCTTCTCGGGCCCTAAGAAACGTTGGCGTGACGATTTTAACTCAGTCCTGACCGGATTTGGCCCTAGAAGACAAAACACAAAGAAAAATAGAAAACTGTGGGGAAGACTTGTGCCCAGTAGTGGTGTACAACAAAGTACTACATAGTGTAATAAAAAACCTTCCCATTTTACGACACCAAACATTGGCTTGTCTCGGCATTTGGGCAAAAGCAGGATTCTGTGTTCCAGCACGGAAATCCAAAAAGGAAAAATAAAAGCATAAAATCCAGCTTTAAGTTTATGACTTGAAAATCGCGTGACGTAGTTTTACGGTAGTTGTTTTAGTTTTTATTAGTTTCCAACAACGTGACATGAACATTAAAAATCCAGTTTTACTAGACCTAACTGAATATTTTATGAGTCATTTCGTGATATATTGCTGCATTCTCGGGAAGTGAAGCAAGGTAGTTGAACGTTGTTAAATTGAGCTTGCAGTTTTTAAATCAATATTGCATCAATTATAAAGAAATATTACTATTGGCCATTATACCTATATACAAAGTGGAGAGACAATACGACAGTAAATTAAACTTCGTATCCAATGACGTTCCCAGTTTGCTTACAAACATTCAGTATAAAACAAAAAATAAAAGAAAAAGGGAGGAGCTCATTGGGCATCAAAAAATTTGTCAATGGGATAAGTGATCAAAAGGCAGCATTACCATGCTGATTTATTTTTTATTAAGTTCTTGGCTGTTTGTTTTTATTTAAATAAATGACATTTACCAGAGAAAACTCAGTCAAGTAAATCCATTAGTTTTGTCACTATAGCCAGTCAAAGATCAGCAAAACCCATTGTCAGCCCACGAATACAAACACTAATGCATAGGATTATTTTGAAACAATCGAAATAAAATAAGTATTAAAAAAAAAAACATTTTCGTCGTCTCGACCTTGTATATAAATGCCTTGCCTTTAAAATATAATTCGTAAACCACGCAATAAACGCCGCATTTTTTAATTCGAGTGAGAAGCCATTCACTCAGAGGCGTTCATTAATCCCCCTCGTACCAAAATAAAAGGCTCTACCTTGTCTCTTTTTTTATTCGTCTGTAATTTGTACATTTCACGCCACAGTGACTTCCACTGTTTGAAATTCAACTTAGTTTTTTTTTCTAGTATTATCTAATTTTTGAATGACTGACCCATTACTAATTTTTATTCTGATTTTTTTTTTTAATCGAACAATAACAAAATAATGGATGTTAACATGATAAAATTTTGTTTTTGCTGAGAAGATTATTCTTATTAAATTTAGGGAAATATTTTTTTTATCAAAAGGAAGAAAGAAAAATATGTTATGTGGGATACCCACAGGAAATATATACAGCAAAAAAGGAGCAATTCAAATTAACAAAATTTAATTAAAAACAACCAAAAAAAAGACCTGTGCGTGGCCAAAAAGTCTCTCTATCCTGAGATAGAGATAAATTTTAATTGGTAGTAATTTGATATCATTATGCTGACATAATGCTATCAAATTACTACCTATTAAAATTGTCCGCATATTCAAATCACAACGTCCTTTTTTGACAGTTTTATTAAAAGGCTATAACACGGCAAATTGACGTGTCAATTTGATGAACAATTAATTTTCCTGCATAATCAGCCTACAGCGCTCCCACTGTAGAGACAGAGGCCTCCTCTCTGTGAGACGGAGTGGGCTGTAAGCCACCACGCGGGCCGAATGTGGGTAGGTAGATGTCACACGTCTTCAAATTTTTGGTTCTAGGACATGCCGGTTTCCTCACGATGTTTTCCTTCACCGTTTATGAGAGCAGTGGTGATGAAATCAATTACACAAAGTAAAGCGCCTGCCTGGGTTCGAATCCACGACGTAGAACTCGTAAATTGTCATTATTTCCACATACTACACACGGTCATTTCTTTTTTGAGGGGCCCGTGGCTAAATAATAACTGCCGCACAGGTCGATCGGTCAGGTTAAGCTACGCTTGCCGCGGTTGGTCTGTGGATGGGTGACCATCTTTACATTCCGAGACCCCTCCGTGCCTCGGAAAGCACGTTAAGCCGTTGGTCCCGGCTGTCATTCGTGGATCTTTGACAGTCGTTACGGGTAGTCAGAAGCCCGAAAGTCTGACAACCAGTCTTACCAAGGGGTATCGTATTACCCAGTAACTGGGTTGTGGAGGTCAGATAGGCAGTCGCTCCATGTAAAATACTGGTATTCAGCTGCATCCGGTTAGACTGGAAGCCGACCCCAACATAGTTGGGAAAAGGCTAGGCAGATGATAACAAACGGTCATTTCTATGACTTTACATTTAATTCAAAACTGAGTTGCACAATCATAGAAGAGCCAAGATCTAACATCGGATATCGCTTTATTGGCTACAAAACGGGTGTCTGGTTAAAATACTCTGCGAGACAGATTCGACTGCTGCAAACAAATCGATGCTGCATCCGTTCAATCTGGTGCCGTCACTATTTCTGTATTTCCTTTGGCCTCGTTATACTTGAACAAGTTATTTATGTACAGATTTATTTATTTATCTTTCTCTTATTCTGTTTCATTTCAGAAACGGATCTCCGTTTTTTTTTTCTTGAAATGTCACGCATTTTTTCCAATCCCGGAGCAAAAATCACTTTGGTTTAATTAAAAATAATGGATACTATTTTTTTAAACGTTAGTAAATCTTTGAGTTTTTGGTAACTACAAGGTGTAGTACGCAAGTCCGGAAAGTAGTTTGTTCATAATTGGCTACTGAATCGATTTCTCTTATAGCAGGGCAGAAGTTGAACTGCACTGCTTTTTTGTACTAATTCATAGAACAAAAAAGCAGTGCAGTTCTTTTTTTTTTAATGTTATAAACTAGCGCTTGACTGCGTTCCCGCCTGATGGAAAGCAGAGATGCAATCGTTGATGGTAAGCGCACTAATTTATTATGAGCCTATTCACTCTAGCCTTGAAAACACCCAAATTATAATCGGACGGGAAGACCGCTGCAGGCAAATTGTTTCAGTCCTTTGATGTACGCGGTATAAACGACGAGGCAAAACGCTTCGTCCGGATCGCGGCGGTGTCAACAACGTAGGGGTGGATACTCGCCGTACGACGGGTTGTCCGATGATAGAACGGTGACGGCGGAATTAAATCATGTAATTCCCGCGCACACTCTCCAGAATGCATCCTGTAGAATACCTTCAGAATAGTTCAACTTCTGTCCTACGATAACAGCTGGTGGTAAACCCCCAAAACTTTAAAAAAGTTTTTTTTTTTCAAAAATTATGTATTTTGCCTTATGATCATTGATTGATCCAAAGAAAAGGCAACAAAACTTAATGCACCTCGCACCTCGGTTGACCTAAAGAATGCTACTGATGTCGCAATCAACGTGGCCACCTACTGGACTCAAAGTATATTAAATTTAAAAAAAAAATGACAAGTGAGAGTCCCATTGATACGAACGGAGAAGAAGATGTTGGTCACATACGCCACATTATTTTGTTCTATCCAGTACATTCACGAGAAAGAAAGAAAGAAAAAGTATTTATTGCGAACTCGTACAGGATCATAAACTAAACTAAACACAGTTAAAAATAAAAATAAGACCAATTATATGAAAAAGTAATAAAAGGACAAAAATGAAACAGAAAGTCCTATACGAAGCCAAAAGGCTCCTATCTCAGCATGATGCTTCGACATTTAAAAGATAAATGTCGTAGCGCTGGTATTCTAATAGAGCCCGAGCATAAGTATGTATACACTTGGCTTTATTCAAAAGCAATTTTCTCCTTTATTTTTAATGAAATTTTATATTGCTACGAACTTCGATCAATAATAGTACTAGATTAAGGATCAGGAACAAAAATGAGTCGCTCAAGTGGCCACGTTTGCACACACGTAAACATCTACATTTCATAGAAAAAAGTTTAATAATATTAACAACTTAAGTTTATTATAAACCTTAATGCTTAAACATAAAGTTTAATTATCATTGCAAAATATATTTAAAATGTCGCTTGAAAATAAAATCATTCTATTTTTTAATTTTCAGTCGTTTATTCTAAAATGAAACTTAAAGTTTAAGATATAAGGTTAAAAACATACTAATTTGAAATAAGAACACAAAAGTATTTGTGGTCTTATTTTTCGGGCCGTTTTTGAAGCGCTTATCGGGAATCTAGTACTATATGATCGAAGGCTACGAACATAGTATTTTCTAAACCCATAGGTTTTTGCAATGTGTCGTATTTTATTGTAGTTTTCGTCATTTCACGCAAAAATCGCTATTGAAAGTTCCCAAGCGTTGACATATTGCTGCTAGTGGCTGTACATTTCCACATACAAGGTTTCCTTAGAAAACCGATATATTTTCTGTAAGCCCGAAGTCATGGTAACCTTTACCGAAATAGCAGATTTTATCGTCCCCTTACGGCTTAATAGATATTTTGAATAGTGTGTGGGCGTCATTGATTGCGCCCACAATGACCGGTGGTGGCTCAATGGCAACGGCCGCGAATTAAGAAAGAAAGAAAGAAAGAAAGAAAAAGTATTTATTGCGACTCGTACAGGATCATAAAACTAAACTAAACAGAGTTAACAATAAAAAATAAAACAAATTGTATAAGAAATTAAAAAAAGGAAAAAAAAATTAAACAAAGTCCTATACGAGGCCAAAAGGCTCCTATCTCAGCATGATGCTTCGACATTTAAAAAATAAATGTCGAAGCGCTGGTGGAATTACGAGTAGTAGGTACACAAGGGGTCTATGTAGGTGCTGTAGTTCGGTAACGGCTCACTCCCTCTCTCCGAGAGGAGGTCTGTGTTCCAACAATGACAACACAACATTATGAAGATTATGGTATTGATTGCGTAGGAGCTTCCCATAATTCACCAATAGGATGTTTGTACGATATGCTTCTGTTTCATATAAACAATAATATAGAAGAGTCACGTGGGTAAACTCCTTATTATAAACGTGAAAGTTTGTATGGATGGATGGATGTTTGTTACTCCTTCACGCAAAAACTACTGAACGGATTTGAATGAAATTTGGCACACAGATGGTTTATAACCAGGATTAACATATACGATACATTTTATCCCGATATTCCCACGGTTTCGAAACTTATGCGGGTGAAATCACGGGGCGCAGCTAGTTATAAATACAATTATTTACAAGGGGGAGGGGAAGAATCAAAGGGTATCAAAAAAATCGTCCGCATCGGTAGCTGTCAACAGGAAAAGTGAACAAAAGGCTGGCAGCATTGCCACGTTGTATGACAATGCTGCCAGCCTTTTGACAAAAAATAGGCCAACCTTCGTCACTTGAAGAGTTGGCCAACCGTTTGGATGTCTCGATTATCTTCCATGTTTGTTAGTAAATAAATATTTAGCTTTCTCTATTCATATAGTCCTGGAATGGAGACCGCGTATCGGTCCCCTAGTATAGGCCCCCCAGCTAGATGGACAGACAATCTAAAGAAGGTGGCTGGGATAAACTGGATGCGGAAGGCGGAGGACAGGGTGTTGTGGCGCAGTCTGGGAGAGGCTTATGTCCAGCGGCGGACTGCGATAGGCTGAGTTGACCGAGTTGATTTCTTTATTTAAGATTGTGCATTTTATGTACAGACGCCAGCAGGTCAAGCTACCCGAAACTGTAATTTTTTCCCAATCAACCTTGAACCTTAACGCTTTAGCGATAAAGTTGAAAAACTATTAAAGAAATTTGACAGATTTTAGTAGCTTGATGTGCTGGCGTCTGTACCAATGCCTGTAATTTAATGTTGACAGAAATTAAGATTTATGAGCTACATTCGAAAGCAATTTTCATCAAAAGTTTCTATTAGAGTTGCTTATGCCCAGTTTTTTGATCCGTAGTAAACTCAACCAATTGTTAGAAATAGTAACTAAAGGTTACATTTTTGCAAAATGTGATTTTTGATCAATTGTTAGTTTATCTAATGGTTATTTCTTTTAACTAATAGTTAATTATTTGACCATTAGCAATGATATTATATCATCAAAACTCTATAAATGAAAACTTATGAAATCTGTCCGACAATCTCTAATTAATTTTATCCTTTCAGTCATGGGGAGGACTCTCCCCATGACTTCGAGCTCTTTCAAAGGGCAAAGGCACTATGCAACATACCCATACCATCAAAATGACTGAAGTGCTAAAATATCGTATTCACTCACTTTCCCAAAGCATAGATATCTCAGTACTAGGCAAGATAAAAAAATACCTGAGTCAACATCGAAGTTTTGAAGAGTCAGCGAGTTGCTATATAAATATTTTTATTTGGATCTCCGGAAAGTTTCCAAAGGAAGCACTCATTATGTAAACACGCCTTACTGAGTCCACTCCTTGGAGTTTGCAAGAAATCCTGGAGCTACAGAATACAAAGGAATTAGAGTTCAACATTTTTGAAGTTAATTTAATTTGTTTTCGATGCAACGTTGGGTCTGTATCGAGTTGGAATTGTTATATTTGTTTGAGAATGAATTTGTTCACGGAACATTCAAACTTTGAAGTATTATAGGAATGGGATTTATACAGCTTCTACGATGACAACCCGGATTCGTTAATCAGTAGGATACTTTTCAGCTATTAACACGATACTTTGATCAAAATCAGGGCCCGTATTCTCGTAATTTAAAACGTTCAAAATCTAGTCGCAGTCTCATCTCGGCGACAAACAAATGTCAAATACTTGTCAAAACTTGTAGGGAAATTAGGCGTATTTTTGACAGATTGAGACTAAGATCAGACTGTGAACGTTCTTAAAATTACGAGAATTACCCCTCTGAAGTCATTTATTAAAAAAATTAAAAAGGTATTTGAGCACAATGTATCTCTCACATAATTGTCTGTCATTTGCTTTATTTTTAATTCTTTTTACCTTTTGTTGTAGAGTAGTTTTGTTCTTGGTTCATCGTCTTCACATACAATTATACAGGCTGTTAGTGTAAACACCGTTGTCACTAAAACCATAGGTAGTTGACTTAATTATAAAAATGTTTATCTGAATTTAAAAATAAATAAACGTTATTTTCTTTCAAAAATGTAAGAAAGTTTCTGTCCGACACCGTCCGTAAATTCATGCGCTTGCCGGCTTGCGGGCACTTGCGGCACGCCCTGCATAGATAAGGGAAGTACTGACGACGCGCTGTTTCCCGCGCTCCGTCTACTTTGCCCTTGCGTGCACTTGTATAGGGTGAAATAATTTTGAAGAAAAATTGAGACTTTACTTAAAAAAAAAAAAAGATATTTTTTTTCATTGAATTTACGTTCTATTAGTGAAACCAAACCACTGGTTTCAAGGATAACGGTGTTTACACTAACAGCCTGTATAATGAATGAAACCTTGTAAAACATTTTAAAAGAGTAACTGTTGAGTTCCTTGCCCATTCTTCTCCATACGAAATTACCTTTTGGAAGGAGCGACTAGAATCAATTTTATTTTAATTTAATTGTTGACGTTCAAATGCGCCTTTTATGTGCCTATTTAAATAAATGACTTTGACTTCAAATTAGACTGAGAATCAGCACTTTTTGAACGTCAAAATTATATAAGACAGTCCTCCAACACGCCCGCCATTCACGACTTTCTATTCTTTTAGCTGGGAAGAAGTAGCGCAAACTCCTCCAGCAGTACACCAACTCTTTCTCTTTTTTTTTTGTAGAGAAATTCTCATGGATACCCTCCTGCATCCTTCTCCTCTCTGGGGAGAACCGAGGGCTATGTCTGGACTCCTACCGACTAAAACCCCACTGTTCCTTCTACTACAGAAGAAGAACTACTAGAAGCAAGGCGGGGGGACAGTGGGGTAACATGTACATTCGAAGCACTCCCGAACCGATTCTCTCCCGGGCAATCCGATTTGACTTTTCTTTATTATTAAAAGCCTGTGAAGGAGTCCAGCTCATCTCGCCATCTCCGTCTGGGCCTGCCGCGATGTCGCTTGCCATTGGGAGGGACCCATTGGGTCGTAAGTTTGGCCCATTGGTCGTCTGACATGCGGCAGATGTGTCCAGACCAATTCCATTTTAGCGTGGCAGCTTTCCAAGTGACATCAGTTATAACTAGTTTTATTTGGTAAGTGTTTATATGAGAGAAAAAATTGCCACTACAAGCACCACATAAATTGACATTATTAACACTTTTGGTAGACAGATAGTATTTATTTATTGTTAGTAGCAAACGGAAGGGCTAACCAGTACCTATATAAATTTAATCCATTCGGTATCCTAGAAAAAGAATCATCATCTGCCTAGCCGTTTCGCGACTATGTTGGGGTCGGCTTCCAGTCTAACCGAATGCAGCTGAATCTTACATGGAGCGACTGCCTATCTGAGCTCCACAACCCCTTATTGGGTAATATGATAACCCTTAAGACTGGTTATCAGACTTTCGGGCTTCTGACGACCCGTAACCACTGTCAAAGATCTACGAATGACAGCCGTAACAAACGGCTTTCCAAGGAACGAAGTGGTCTTGGTTTGTAAAGATGGTCACCCATCCACGGACCAACCGCGGCAAGCGTAGCTTAACCTGATCGACCGAACCGTGCGGCTGTTATTTCTTAGCCACAAGAAGCCCACCTAGAAAAATAATATAAAGTAAAAACATTTCAAAGCGAAACGAGGAAATGTTCAGTACTTTGCAACCTTGCTGACTAACCTGTAATTAAAAGTTAACTGAGAGAAGCGAGGTTTTAACTAAACCCATTTAATAGTTTCGCGGTCTCTTGTAAATGAGACCTGTTGCTATTTGTATTTGGTTACTATACACCTGGATCTTAAAAACTCTCCCACAATATCACATCTATACATACAATAAGGGGCTTATCCGAGGCACGGGGATATTAAACCGTCAACTTCTAAACCCCGGTTAACTAAAAACTTAAGAAATTCCTAATGTAAAACCCAATAACACTTTGTCCGAACTGGGAATTGAACCCAGGAACTCACGCTTAGCAGTCGCGCTTACAACCACGAGACGAACGGAGCAGTTGAGTTGGTATCGGGGTTGTTGTACACCTATTATTTATCAGACTTTTCAAAATAACGGATGATAGGTGGTACTTTTTTTTTGCCCACCAAAAAAAAGAAAAATAAATGCTCACCCCTGCTTACCTCTACGGGGAATATACAGTGTTCTTCACGTTATCCATAAATTATGGTAAACGCTTCTATAGCTTTTAAAAATCAAATCTAACAAAGGAAGTAGTACTTAGAAAGGCTTGTTGAACAATGTATTTTCTGGCAAATAAATATTTTGAATTTGAATTTGAATTCGTTGCAGAGATATTTGTAATTTCATTTAATGAAATTTAATTGAGCTATGCAGTAAGAAAGGGTCTTAATTTGGCCTATGTTGCCGCTTAGTGTAATTAAAATGATAAATCTATCAAATGCTTCGGATAAAGAGATAAAGAGGCATGTGTTAGATTCTTCAGTATATACTAAAAGTAGATGTACCTATACAGGGTGGAAACTTTCAGTGGGGCAGTAAGGGGAAGTACCTTATCCGTTGCAGCTACACGAAAATGGTCTTAGTATAATTTTTTATGGAATTTTGATCTCCATTCACAGATTTAAAAAAAAAAATACAGTTAGCAAGAAAATAGCCATTTTACACAAAAACATTTATTGATGCCTAATATTATAATAATATCAAAATGAATATACTAATATATTATAATTATATTAGTATCGGGTAATTTACGTCAAGGTATTTAGTTTGTATGAAAATTAACAACAAAATAAGAATTCATTCATGTGTCCATAATCAAAAATGCTTATTCCCATGGTCTGAACATTTGGTTGAAGTTTATGTATATCGTCCGCAACACAGTGTAGATGTGAAGAGTTATTAACAGTAGTTATCGACCAAAACTTGCACTATGGATGCAGCTCAAAACTCCACCTCAAAACAGTTTCAGCAAGAATCCGATAGATTAAGATCATCGGGGATATCGAAAACGAAACGAAATCTTTGTGGAGGATGGTAAATGCATTTCTCTGCACTTTTATCTCCAATCCGTTCAAAAACAAATATCGACAAACTAAATTGTTACTTCCAATAGCTTTCACACTTTTGGAAGTAAACTGGATACTCAAGTTTAGTAGGTTCTACCCGCTGGGTACCCGTCTGTCTTCCCACGGTTTTTACGACTTGACAAAGCATCGATATTTCTTTATTTTATGTGAGTTTAATATTAATGTATTATACACATAACTGTCCCTTTGATCTCGTGGTCGCAAGCGCGACTGTTGAGCTTGGGGTCCTGGGTTGGATGCCCAGCGTGGGCAATTTTTTTTCCATTAGGATTTTTTTAGTAACACCACGGATTTTGGAAGTTGGCGGTGTTATACCCCCGTGGCTCGAAAAGTTTGTTCTTCGTAATAATAATAATAATATCCCTGGACATTTCACACAGCGCCATCTAGTCCCAAGCTAAGCAACCTAATGCTTGTGTTATGGTAACAAGATGATGATGATGATATATTCGTATGATCTCTCTCCGGTCGTGTCGAATTGTATGGCGTTCAATCGGACTATGAGAGTGAGGGAGTGGGGGCAGGGCACATATGTCTGCGCATACACTTGTGCACTATAATATCTTCCGCGTCGAAAGCTAGTCTCCGTTGTTGCCATGGCCAAGATACTGTCTGGAGGACTACTATACACATAAACCTTCCGGAATACATTTTCTAAATGATGGTGAAAACTGCATCCAAATCATACAGACAGACACGAAAAGAAAGAAAGAAAGAAAAATACTTTATTTGGGACACGTACAGGCAAACAATGCTACTAATATTATAAACGCGAAAGTTCGTATGCTTGTTACTCTTTCACGCAAAAACTAATGAAATAATTTGGATGAAATATGGTACATAGATGATTTATAACCAGGATTACCATATAGGATACTTTTTATCCCGATATTCTTACGGGAAGGGTGAAACCGCGAGGCGCAGCTAGTGAAAAATAAAATAATAAAAGAACATTAAAAGTGACTATAATGGACCCCAAATATGTCCTACTCCTTGTAACACCAGCTTAGTTGTCCCACTGCAGTGCAAAAGCCTCTTATACAGGGGAAGGCACGAGAACAGCCGATCGATTCTGTAAAAATCTCACCGTGAAAAGTTAGGCGAAGTGAGCTTAGTGTGAGCTGTCAATTGTTTTAATCCCTAGCATTAGTTGGAATGACAGCTCACTCCACGTTCACTTAATCTAAGTTTTCACGGTGAGATGGTTACAGAATCGCACTGCTGAAGGCCAATTCTCGTAATTTAAAATGTTCAAAATCTAGTCGCAGTCTTCATCTCAGCGACAAACAAATGTCAAAAACTTGTCAATATGTAGGAAAATTTGAGGTTTTTTTTGACAGTTTGAGACTGAGATCAGACTGTGAACATTCTTAAAATTACGAGAATTGCTCCTCTGATGGTGATCAGAGGAGCAATTCTCGTAATTTGTGGTGACACTTGCTCAAAATGGCTTGGCGACTTCAGGCTTATATTAACTATATATCCAGGTTTCCCACTCTTTACGTAGTGCTTAACCTGGGAAGAAGAAATGTCTAAAAAACCTAGCAGCCACCAGCCTTAAATTACCCTATGATATTCCCACTGCTGGGACTCAGGCCTGCTCTCGGTGAAAGGAGGTGGACCTTAATGCACCACGCAGGCCCAGTGCCGGTTGGTAGATGTCACATGTCTTTGAATTTTTGGTTCTAGGGCCTAAACAGTATTTAAGGCAAAAATATTTAAACCCCTAAGCCTCATTACCATAGCAATAGCTACTAAAGAAAATGCAGTACTTATAAAAAACAAAATTCCGTTTAAAATAAGCGTCATTAATCCATGAAGTAAAATTAAGACGAACACTTCACTGAGTAGAACCTGCCTTTAGTGGAAAACGATAAGGTATATCGTCCACGACACTACTCAGAAGTAACGTGCTACAAACTCAAATAACCAATGAGTAGTCAGAATCTCACAGCACTATTTTATTTTCTCATCATCATCAGCCTACAGCAGTCCACTACTGGACATAGGCATCTCAAAATGCACGCCATCTCGGCGATAAGCGTAAGTCCAGGAATGTGTGGCCGGCTTTGGGTTCATCTCGATGGGTCTCTTGGACGCAAAAAATGTCGCAGTGAGTTTTGCGGTAGACATTAGAAAGGATTTCAGATTTGTCTCGTGAGAACTTCACCCGCTCTGGGTGGAGCGGAAGGGAGTGTCAGACTCTTACTGACTAAAACCCACCCGTGTTCCTTCCTTAACCCTTTATGTTCCAGGGCAGCGGTAACCCTTTCGGACGATCCCGCTACCCTGGCAGGCTTCGGCCCTATCGGGCCCCGTCACTCGTGCTGACATCTCTTTGAGGAGCGCGTGGAACAGATACACGACGCCGTCCGGCACGGGCCTGGTCCTGATCGGACGGTGAGTTACCCATTACTCTTCGCCCGCAGAGAAATTTCGCAGTGAGTTTTGCGGTAAACATTAGAAAGGATTTCAGATTTGTCTCGTCAGAACCCTTCGATTTGGATCGAGACTACGCAACGCTAAGAAGAAGAAGATTGTACGCCATTTAGCTCGATTCTCGGCAACTGTCATTCAGCTGCTACCAGCCACCCTGCGAAGATCGTCGCTCCCCAGCGGTTTGCCGATTTGCGGTCTCTACTCAAGAACACATCTACCTCAACGGTCATCGGTTCTACGGCTAATATAGCCGGCCTAATATCACTTCAGCTTGCTTTCTCGGCCCACTCCCTCTCGCCGAGAGGAGGCCTGTGTCCCAGCAGTGGGGACATTATAGACTGATTATAAATAATAAAATTTTAAAAAAAATATTTAGGTCCTTTTACAAAGTAATTTACAAACTTATAAATACTTAGTAGTACCAAGTTCTTAACAGATTGGCTTAAATACTAATATAAAAGCTAGTTGTAAGCTAATATCTTAAGCTCTTATCTTATCTTGTAAGCTGTGTCCAAATAAACTTTTTTCTTTCTTTTCTTTCTTTAATATAAAAGTATTATGATTATGCATTGGATGTGTCATGTACGGACCGCTATTAAAATTTTAGTGCTGTGACATTCTGGTAACTTATTGGTGGTTTCAAGATTTTGTTAGATTTAATGTTCTTTTTTATTGTCCGTTTTTTCTGATCGTTCTTTTACACCTACTATAGGCAGTTTGGCTCAACTGATATTATGTTTCTCAGCAAGGCCTATATTTGGAAAAGAAATTGTCATTATTTTAAGTGATCAGAACCCTAATAATTATGTAATGTTTACTTTTATCCTGTATATTTTTCGTTATCGTTATTTCTAACAACTACCTAGTAGATCTGTTTAGTTGTGTGTATATGTGGACAACGTTTTGAGTAATGTATTTGGTTATAACCTATGTTTAGTTATTATTACACTGCTATTTGTTTGTTGTCCCTAAATAAGTAAATAAAATAATTTTCCTTATTTCTTTTAATAAATAAAATAATGTTCTTTATTTGAGTTTGTAACGCGTTACTTTTGAGTAGCGTCGTGGACGATAGGCCTAAGGAAAAAAAGGTTTCTGACAAAGATTAGTTATGCAGAAAGGACAGAGGACAGGGATTATGGAAAGTGGGTGGGATGAGAACTAAACCTTTGTATTTTGTGAAGTAAAGCGGCTGTATACGAAAGTTAAGACGACGAGGCTTGCGAGCGGAAGCCTGTGAGTTCATTGAATGAGACCCACATTATTTATTTACAGAGTCAATTACAATTATCCTTTTATGAACAACTGAAAGCGGCAGCTATATATGAAGACCCCTTTATCATTCCATTCTTTTGTTATTTTAAGGAATGCGTGTTAACTCGCCTGCTTTGCATGGGTGTAGGCAGATAATACAGAACATTGTGAACCTTAATGATTATGGATGACAAGTGTGTCTGGATACTAAGCCAGTATTGGTATCAACCGCTATTGCTATCAACGGTGATGGAAAACATCGTGAGGAAACCGGCATGATCTGGAACCAAAAATTCGAAGACATGTGACATCTACCAACCCGCACTGGGCGCGCGTGGTGGATTATGGCGGTGGCGGATGGAGGCCTGTATCCCAGCATTGAGAACATTATAGGTTGATTAGATGGTAATAGGCGCGCCCCAGGTACAACCCGGGGGTGCGGGTGTGTGTGGGTGTGTGGTTGTGTGTGTGTGGTGTGGGTGTGTGTGTGGTGTGGGTGTGTGTGTGGTGTGGGTGTGTGTGTGGTGTGGGTGTGTGTGGATCACCTCTGCCAAACCCTACGGGGAAAACAAGCTTGCTTCTTATATTATGTGTGTGTGTGTTCAACGTCATTGTCAAGTGTCAGTGTCAACCATACCGTGCTCAAATGGCTTTTAAAAAGATAAACAATTAAACATAATATCACGTACTAAAGTATATAATTATTTGAGCAAATTTTCATACCAAAAATCAACCCTTAGTTAAAATTTCGAAACAGCGTATGTCGTCAAGTCTTCGAAACCAACATTTTGACTCGTCTATATCAATTTCACAGTTACTCTGGTGTAAGGGGGTTATAATAATAAGACATTCATGGGTTATGTTACTCATAATTTGTGACGTCATTTTGTCTCCTAAACATTGAACCAATGTACCTCGAAAGGGAGGGGTGACAGACATTTTTCATTTTCATGGACTTTTCTATGTCTCGTTCATGGCCTTGGGGGTGTAACTTTTTTATTTTCGTTCAAGTTAATGTTTACATACAGATAACAGATTTAGGGCTGATTTTTCAATCGACAGATAACTTTTATTCGTGGAATAAAATTGTCGTCTGACATATTTTGTATGGAAGAACTGTCAAAAATTTAAAATTATTCCTCGGATAAAATTACCTGGCGTTGGAAAAATCAGCCCTTAAAATAACATAGGTATGTATAAAAAAATAAAAGGGTAAAAATCATATAAAAAATTCGTCCGCATCGCTGTCAACAGGAAAATGCCCAAACGGCTGGCAGCATTGCCCCATTCCATGGTGATGCTGATTCTTTGACCAAAAAATAGGCCAGTCCTCTAGTCAGGTGAAGAGTCGACCAGGCGCTTGGCGATATCTCGAAAAACCAAGTGGGCACTGGGACCCCATGGCCCTAGTCTTTCAATCCCAAATGGCTCCCAATAAGGTTGAAATATTTTTGGCTTCTGATCTGCATTGGCAAATGCTGGTTATTCTTATTAATACAAAGTAGGACACTCCACAAAGATGATGGGTTTAAAAACTTGTAATTCTTTCAAAATGACGTCATATTTCAATGTTGAAAGGCAGGAGTTGGCAGCGTGCACGCATTGCATACTAAAAACTTCAAGATGTATAGATCGCAGAGTTAACATCGTATTCTTGGCATAGCTTCAGCTGACTGAGAAAAATATGCGACTCATAAAATTGAAATATGGCTGCCTATTATACAGCGTGTATCAGAAAGCCATGGTCCAAGTTAAGGGTGTGGTACATACCATCAAACTGAACAACTTTTTTCATGGGGCCAAAGTCAAAGTCAAATCATTTATTTCAAATAGTACAGTCACGAGCACCAATATGTCAACACTTGGCAACTTTCGATTGCGATTTTTTCGTGAAATAACGAATGTAACGTTGAAATACGACACATTACATAAACCTATGGGTTCGAAAATGCTATGTTCGTAACAACATAAAATTTCATTAAAAAATAAAGGAGTAAATCGCTTTTGAATAAAGCCGAGTGTATACATACTTTTGCTCGTGACTGTACCTATTTGAAATAAATGATTTGACTTTGACAAAAAGACGCTTGAATGTCAAAAATTAAATTAAAATAGAATTGATTCTAGTCGCCCCTTCCAAAAGGTAGTTTTTGTATGGAGAAGAATGGGCAAGAAGCTCCACCGTTACTCTTAAAATGTTTTCCAATATTTTGCATACATTAATTACATTATATACTCGTAATTATATGTAAAGAACAACAACGTAATCGCGAAGTAATATCGCGTAATATAAAAAAAAAATACTGCTGTTTCCCAAAAAAGTGCAATCTATGCGGTCAAAATGTATGGAACAACTTTTTGTTTTCATAACCAACGCAAAATTTCTACGCAATGGGATCTAAACTCATGATGAATTGATGGCTTCATGGTTACAGTTTGCGCACTGGTAATTTTTTTTTTCCTGAATTTGTGTCGAGTAGGTATTAAAATTTTGTATGGGATAGTTGACAATTTTTTCGCGATTACGATGTTGGTCCCATACAGAAAGTTGTTCAATCTGATGACCTGTACCACACCCTTAAATGTGACCACATCGTTCTCTTTCATGCTGTATAAATGCATACTTTTGCGTATTGCCGTTTCTATGTCCGAGTGACGGTATCAACGTATTAAAAGTGGAACAAAACATGGTATGAATACATCTGCTAGATAGCGTTAGCCGGGACTTATGCAGATGTTGTTCCACAGGCTATAATGAATGATTAATTATTGGGAGGTAGCCTTATTTCTTCTGTAATATTGGCACGAGCTATTAATATAAGACCTTAATGGAGCTACTGAGCAATTTTTTTTTCACGATTATGTGTTTAACATAATAAGCCTTTACTGTTCCCACTGCTGGGACACAGGCCTCCTCTCTTCGAAAGGAAGTGGGCTGTAATCCACCACGCGGGTCCGGTGCGGGTTGGTAGATGTCACATGTGGATTATGTATTTATTTCTGTATCTATAATAACAAAGGATATTTCGTTTCTGCCCAGAGGTATAAAGGTTCAAGTTTCAAGCAAACTAATTCGAGAAGACAACCGGTCCCCTATAAAGTATTATTTCTGCTACCCCGTATATCATCTCGTTCTGGCAAGTCAGACAATGTCAGAACAAAAGCACTGAATGCAGACGATAAGTCCCGAGTACTTCGAACGTTTTCTTAGCTCTAAGTTAGTTTCGGCTTTAGTAAAGAGATATAACAGAAAGTTTCGTACAATTGTTAGTTAGGTCCTCTGTGTCTGAGATTTTGTTTGATGTGCTTTGTTTTAGCATTTTCATCTAGAATATTCTACATCTACCTACTTCAATACAATACTTAAAAGTCGCTAGACACGATATTAAGTGCCTCATTGGTTGTGGGACATCACTACATATACACTCCAGGGCCTGTGTATCTCCACCTGAGCGGTTTTCTTTGCTTCGGCCTGCCTGAGTCCGATACTGCACGTTACGGGAATTCATAGACGGAACGGATGGAAGAATACTCAAGTCTCCATGGCAAACGGTGAAGGAAAACATCGTTAGGAAACCAGTCTATCCCAGAGCCAAAAAATCGAAGACACAAGTCAGAGTCAGAGTCAAATAATTCTAACGGTATGCTTGACTGAACATAATAGTATATTATCAATTTACTATTATGATCAGTCAAGCATACCGTAACAGCCTTACCTTACTCCCGATGTGAAGTAACCCTTCATACTCAGATCGTTCGAAACCCACAAAGAAAAACCATCAAATTATCTTCCCTTAAAAACATTTATGTTCAATGTTTTCCCAAAAACATTCTAACAGATCTCTAATTAGAAATAAAAAAACGAACATTTTTGTAAAGATATCCATTTATTTGCACAGAAAATATTTTACGCAGCGTATTAAAAAAATACTTGTATGAAAAAGTATGTGGTTGACATTTTTTCTTAATAGGCTTGTGGTAAACCAAGCCTATTAAGAAAAAAGTCTTGTCTTATTTTAACATATGTAACATTACGCTTGTATTCTCCAAAGGGATAGGCATAGAAATTAGTTTAATTTTTGACAGATTGAGACTGAGATTCAGATTTATTTATTTATCCTCACACTGGAACGCCATACGGCAATTACACCAACGGAGCAAAAAATCACTTAATGTGCTGCTTTCCATCCATCCTGTGGGCGGTGGACATCGAACGAGTGGCGATGAGATCAGACTGTGGACGTTCTTGAAATGACGAAAATTGTCCATCTGTTATGCTTAAGTCCCATGAACCGCGGACAAATCCAGACGCCGTTCTGTTACTGAGAAATTGCAAATGGAAAAACACAATAACACTTTGGCCGATCCAGGGATCGAACTCAGGAGCTCATGCTTAGCGCTTGCTACCACTCAGGCCGTCCTATTCTAGGTACTGATAATAATGATCAACTTCCTAGAATACGAAAGTCCTATTTGAAGACGAAGAGAAAATAAAAAGAAAATACATTTATTTGTGGTACATATGACGCAGAGAGAGGACACAAACATAACAAGGAACAAGTTGCCACGCAAAACGGCCATCGCTCAGCATAATGCTACGAACCTATGCGAGACAGAGCCCCAGCGCTGGTTTTCAGCGACAGCTGGCGTTGAAGTGATGACGTCAACCGGTGCAATTTATGTGAGATATTAATAACACAATAGGAAATAAAATAAATACACAATCCCTAATTGTAAACGTTAATAACTTTATATTTTTTTAAAATGATAACATTCCGGGCAACGAAATGTATTTACTTATGATCAAATACAGACTCTGGCGAGAACTCCTCAGTTTGTGTTTTTGTCTGGCGAAAACTACTAACTACTAGATTAGAATCTAGCACCAGTAGCTCTCTACTGGTGCTAGATTCTAATCTAGTAGTTAGTTGTTTAAAACAGTCCACAGCTGGACATAGGCCTCTGCCTATGTCCAGCTGTGGACTGTTTTAGGCTGATAATGATGACGTTCCAAAACCTTCTTACACAAGGCGACTGCCTGCAGTGCGATTCTGTAACCATCTCACCGTGAGGACTTGGGTGGGGTGAGCGTGGAGTGAGCTGTCATTCCAACTAATGCTAGGGATTGACACTATTGGCAGCTCACTCTAAGCTCACTTCACCTAACTTTTCAAGGTGAGATTTTTACAGAATCGATCGGCTGTTTCTTGACGAAAAATTCCAGTGCTTCTGCCTAGCCCTTTCCCAACTATATCTGTTGGGGCGACGACTCAGATAATAACGACCGTACTATAGTAAATTGACCGAACGGTCAGATATCTATAACATAAAATTAATCTGCCTAGCCTAGCCTTTCTTTCTGCCTAGCCTTTTCGCAACTATGTTGGGGTCGGCTTCCAGTCTAACCGGATGCAGCTGAGTTCGAGTATTTTACATGGAACGAAACCCTAAAAACCCTTACTGTTTTTCTTTTTATTACGCAGCAACAACACGGACCCTCAAAAATAATTTATACAAATCTGCACACAAAATATAACCCACCTCAGGCGATTCCAGTAACACGGCTACGTATGTCAACATTAAAATGCTTCGTAAAGGGCGAAAAAAATATGCTTTTATTTATTCGGTACGGTAAATAGGGACCGTAATCATTCGGTACTGACCTCGCCCCTCGTGAATTCATAATGTTGGGACCAGAGACAATGGGTGCCGGCTGAAGATTACAAATGACGTCACACTACGGACTTTTTCTTTGGATCTGCTCTGTCATTTGCCGTGAGTCTATAGTAGAGAAAAGAAAAGATGGTCCGTCTCATTGTTTTGTTAATTTTGTGAGTGATGATGAAGCGGAAGCACTATGTAAGGGTAGGTATTACCTGTAAAGAGAGGGTCGAGTTTTATTAATGTGTGTACATCAAGATGAGTTGGGGAATTTATGCTTGATTTCATCTAGTTATCTCAATATATATAGGAGACCAGTGGTAGCCCAGTGTTAAAGGGCTCCGTCTGACGAGTTGTAGGTCGTAGTTTCGAATGTAAACCGGCGCTTTACTTAGTGTAAATAATTTATTCACCACTGCTCTCAAAAAAGGGTGAAGGAAAACATCGTGAGGAAACCGGCATGTCCTAGAACCAAAAATTCGAAGACATATTATGTTGCTCTCAAAGACGGTGAAGGAAAACATAGCGATAAAAAGTCGAAGATATGTGACATGTACCAACTGGGCCCGCGTAGTGGATTACGGCCCACTGCCTTTCGAAGAGGGGAGGCCTGTGTTTCCCAACAGTGGGGACGTTATAGGCAGATTATGCTTATGCAATATATGGAATGCCAATCATAATAAATGATAATATTAAAAAATAAAAATAAAAAAAAAACTTGAGAGGTGTCAAGGGACACCCGGATGGAACGAAGTTCAAAGAGAGAGAGAGAGACAGACAGAGAAACACGCGCACGCCGCACGGCTTACAACTATAGCAAAAAGTGTCGTTCCAACTTTTGGTCTTAATTTTTTCCGTCTAGCCTCCTTTCGCAACGCGCGATAAGGAACTTCGTTCCAAAACTTCGTTCCAAAAATATTTGTAAATCATAATATTTGCAAATCATTTTGGGCGTCTGTAATGATTGGGTACCTCTCACGCATATAAATTCTCAGAAAAGAGAGTAACCTATCGACGAAGACATCTATACATACCTACCTACCACAGATATTTTGTGCCTATTTGTCCATTAAGTAAACCGTTTTTTACAGATAGAACTAGTGATTGCAGCAACACACAATACATTGATTGATACACATACGGTATTATAATGTATGTAAGAAGCCATAAATAAGGTAATTCAATAAGATAAGGCAGTTTAACTATATATTTATTTTATAGCGCATTTTAAAGTTAACTTTTACGTAAGATAGACAGCTGTCAAAAAACGGTTAACCTAATTTACAGGGTTTAGTGTACTTACTGAAAGTGAAGTTACATATGTATGTATGAAGATTATGTAGAACATCATTCACAGTCAGGTATACCAGTAGTACTACACCGGTACAGGTACTAGAGGTATACCTGTGATCTGCAGTGAAACGTAACGAGTGATTTAAATTTCATGAGTTGCTTTGTGGCGGCCATTGTTGGGTAATGCAATTTGTATTGCGATCCGATATTGATGTGTGGTGTTGTTAATGTGTTCAAGCTGGGTCTTGAGTGACTTTTATTCGATTCCTGGTTCTCGGAGGGGCTCGTGGCTAAATAATGACAGCCGGATGGGTCGATCGCAGGCTAAGCTAGCTTGCCGCGGTCGATTCGTGGATAGGTGACGCGCCAATACATATCGAGATCAATCATCAATGACTAATTTGAATGTAGATCTGAGCTGATGGAAGTTGATTTGAAATAAAATTATAATTGCCTTTATTTCATTAAACGCATATAATTAGTAGTTACTTGGCTATTTAATATTTCTGGACCCCAAAATAGGAATTATAAGAGGTTCACAAAAAGAAGCGCAATCATTATATTAATTAGAGTGTTCAATAATATTTTTAAGAAAACAAAACGGGAATTATTTGCCGAATAAAAACAAAGCGATAACTTATCTATATAAATAGGTATTATTAACCCCAGGCGGAAGGCCCCAATGGTCTCAATTCCTCCGATCAATTGCACGCAAAAACATACATAATTGCCTTTTTCCTTTAGTCCTATATAAAAACGTAATCCCTGTAATAGCCACTTTAGAGAAATAAAAGAAGGTTCACTTTCATCATTTGGCCGGTTTAGGTAGGTATTACCGCAATGCGTTGCTGCGGAAATATGCGTAATTTGATGTTAGGGTATGCTCAAACATCAACATTACGCATATTTCCGCGCCATATTAAAGGGACTTTTGTGGTTGATTCACGGCTTAACCGGTGAGATCCGGAGTTTAACGGTTTTAGAATCGGGTTGCAGAAAACCTGGTACATACTAAATACTCACATATCAATTGCAATGTTCCGAGCTTAATGAGTCAAAATCAAAAAGAAAAAAGATAAAGAAAGAAACTACGTTTATTTGGGGCAAACATGACGCAGAAAAAAACACAAAAAATAACAAGTTGGGGGAAATGCATCACATCCACGCAAAACGGCCATCGCTCAGCATAATGCTACGAACGTATGCGAGACAGAGCCCCGAGGCGGGGCCGGTTTCCAGCGACAGCCTTCGTTGACGTGATGACGTTGTCGGGGTTCAAAGTGCCGATTTTCAAACAAAACGTAAAAAAACCCTTAAATCAAGGTCTGCTCTCCAAGACTTTCGGATATGTAGAGACAGAATGTATTCTAGTACTAAACTAAATGGTCATACTTATTATGTTAATGGCAGTTTGAGTAATTAATGTGGCCTACCCAAATGTCCTTTCTTTGGTATTGTTCGTCGGATCGTTGAGCTCCTTAAGTTTTGAGTTGAGCTGCACGATTTCTGACAAATGCGTGCACTGACTGGACAGGTCCTCTCAATCTGTGTGGTTCTTTCCTCAAAAGACCATCTCAGACATCGACCTACATGGTCTTCATATGATCTGACCAAGATTATGTCTGGACTTTAAAAGAGACTGTGACGTCTGAGTTTGTTTCGGCCTTTCTTCTCAGACTAGTCAGATAGGAAACGCCGACCTCATCTAGTTTTAAAATATGATTGACGTGTAAAAGTGTTTGTACAAACCTACTTACAAAATAAAATTATTTATCATTTATTAAGTTAGTAATATTTTCTTGGCCAGAAAAAAATATTTGGGAAAAAGTCGACAAGTGAACCAAAAATTCAAAGACATGTCACATCTACCCGCTCTGGACCCATGTGGTAGATTACGGCCTACTCCCTTCCAAGAGGAGGCCTGTGTCCCAACATTGGGAACATAAAAGGCTGATTACGATGGTATAAAAACCTTGGCCCTGAATTGGGACAATTTAAGGCTGTTTTACAACCTAGTTATTAGTACCTTACCTTCTGTTTATTTTTTCCAAAATGGCGGCTACAACGACCCTTAGATTAAAAGGTTTAATCGTTCAACCCTCCGACTGACGCTCGAGTAAGCCTAACGGATCGTATTGACACATCCAATTGCTCGACGAACAGCTCCGATGGCAGATGATGGGTTAAAGTTAAAGCATTAATTTGAAAAGTGTATGGTTTCAAGTTTATCTAATGAGTAATAATTTATTTACTAGCAGTGCCCCGCGGTTTCACCTGCATAAGTGTTGGTCCCATAGGAATATCGGAATAAAAAATATCCTATGTGTAATTCTGATGTATTTCATTAAAATCCGTTCAGTATTTTTTGCGTGAAAGAGTAACGAACATCCATCCATCCAACCATCCTTATAAACTTACACGTTTATATTATTAGTAAGAATAATATTAGTAAGAAATAGGATTAACTATTAATAATTAAACAATAGCAGGATTCTTCAGAAAGCTTACAGACTAATAACTAGGTAAGTAGATAGTGGGTGGGTCCACCACCACCCACCCATCATCTACTTACCTAGTTATTAGGCTGTGTATTGGGATGGTAGTAGATTGCAGAAAGCGATAAGGCCGCCCATTAGTATTCGATCAATTTTTATTTGTTACTTATTTTTGTAGTGTATATATTATAAATAAAAAATAAATATGTAATGTACAATTAGCGCTTACTGTCGCCATTCACAGGATTCCACAAATAAAAACTATGTGTACCTAAAGTTAAAAGAAATAATAATACACAGAAATATAAAATATAATTTTCTTAAACAAACAAAGAAGAATTTCTTTTGTTTTATCAAAAGAAATTCTTCTTTCTATAACCAAAACAAAAAAAAAACTTACAACTAGAATAAAAACAAGAAAAGAAAAAAAGTAAGAACGATTTCGAAAATGAAGTGCAGGCAGGCGATGCGATGCGACGGGGTCGGGAAACAAAAATTCCACGCGAACGAAGTCGCGGCAGAAGCTAGTAATATATAAATCTCAAAAGTCACAAAAACCGTGCGAAGAAGGGTCGGGTGAATAGCTTTTTAAGCGGATAAACCAGACGTGGTGTTATTTCGTGTTTATTAAACACAGACTTCAAAAGGAAATTATTCAAACCTTCCATCAAACGCCGGATACTCAGCTTACTAAGTAGTGCCTGTTTAGTCATACGTACCTACTTAGACATACACACATCATCACACACATTTACAGTACCTACGCCGCACCGATGCACGCACGCAAACACTTTAATTAATATTAATGTAATAATTAATATTAATGTATGTCACTTTGTATTTTGTGTTCTTTAGAAAGCTCAGGTGCGTAGTACTGCCGTAGTGCCGGTTAAAATTACGAAAGTTGCCCCTCTGGTCATCCAGAGGGGCAACTTTCGTAATTTTAAGCACGTTCACAGTCAGAAGGCCAATTTTCGTAATTTAAAACGTTCAAAATCTAGTCGCAGTCTCATCTCGGCGACAAACAAATGTCAAAAACTTGTCAAAATGTAGGGAAATTAGAAGTATTTTTTGACAGATTGAGACTGAGATCAGACTGTGAACGTTCTTAAAATTACGAGAATTGCCCCTCTGATCTCAGTGTAATTCTGTCACAAATACCCATATTAAATTTTTGACAAGTTTTTGACATTGATTGTTTCTGAGATGAGTTTGGACTAGATTTTTAACGTTTATAATTAAGGGAATCGGCCTTCAGATGTATGAACATACACGAGGCAAAAAGAGTGTCTAAGGATCGCAGCAGGTAGCGGCGTTCTGTAGTTTCTGCCTTGTGAAGAAAACGTGACTTTGTGTATGTATGTAAGCGGGGTCTCCCTTACACGGGACAAGCCACGGGCAGAACCTAGTAATATTATACGTAAAACCAGTCACAGACTTCGATCAATAATAGTACTAGATTCCCGATAAGCGCTTCAAAAACGGCCCGAAAAATAAAACCACAAATACATTTGTGGTCTTATTCAAATTAGTATGTTTTTAAGCTTATTACTAAGACTATAAGTTTCATTTTAGAATAAATGACTGAAAATGTAAAAATAGAATGATTTTATTTTCAAGCGACATTTTAAATATATTTTGCAATGGTAATTAAACTTTATGTTTAAGCATTAAGGTTTATAATAAACTGAAGTTGTTAATATTATTAAACTATTTTCTAAGAAATGTAGATGTTTACGTGTGTGCAAACGTGGCCACTTGAGCGACTGATTTTTGTTCCTGATCCTTAATTATTGATCGAAGGTCACAGAGGTTCTTCTGCGAAATTACTCGGAAAAACATATTACCTATCACTCTTTGCTTACCTCCCATTTGCAAGCACCTGGGGCATAATCAGGCCGTATACACAAGCCTCCTCTCTGTGAGAGGGAGTGGGCCGTAATCCACCACGCGGACCCAGCGTGGATTGGTAGATGTTACATGTCTTCGAAGTTTTGCTTCTAGGATATGCCGGTTTCCTCACGATGTTTTTCTTCACCGCTACACCGACCTCAAGAGAATGTTTTCTTAATATACAAAAACACGTTAAACAAAGACGTTACCTGTCCCTTTTTTCCACCGAAAACAATGTTCAAAAGACAAGAATACCTACCGTTATTACAGAGCTGGATAAACACATATTACAGAATCACCCTTTTTCCCCAAACATCTTTTTGATATCCGAAAACAATCTCTTACGTACATCGTAATAAAACATAAAACCGGAATTACTTTATAAAATAAAATAAAATACATGTATATCCCATTGAGTGGCTATAAAGGGAAATTAAGTTTTTCAGAGCCGCAAAATGTTGGAGACCCTGAAATACCTTTAGGGCGATCTATTTTTTACGTGAATGTTACCAGAGTAGAATAATATAAGAATAATGCTAAGCACCGGAGAGGTCAATTTATATCCTACACTTTATTAAGGAGAGGATTTTGTATAAATCGGTGGTATTTTTTCGAACGAGTACACCGAGTGCTGGGCCTTTCAGTGTCCCCTAGTAGGTATAAAGGATTTTCTGTATGGGACAAGTTATAAACTGGAAAGTGGGTTTGGAAGTAACGTGAAACTGCACAATATGAATAATTTTGAAGGATATTGCTAATCTATTGATTCATATGTTCAAAAAAATTGTCTACTCAACATCGTCAATAACGCAGTGAATATTGTTGAACTATCAAAATGAAAGCCATTATTACTGTTAGTGTTTTACGCAATTACCTCGCTGGTTGAATGATAAAATAAATAAAGGGGAAAAGAAATCATTGTGTCATAGGTATTAAAAGTAAACACCTAAGTTTAAGTGGGCACCAACCGACGATTATGGACTGCACGGTTGGCGCAGTGGTTAAGCGATTGACTGCTGCGCTGCGTGTCGCGGGTTCGATTCCTGCACGGAACAAATATTTGTATGACCTACATGTATTTGTTCCGAGTCTGGGTGTTTTTCTATCTATAATATGTACGTATTTACAAAAAAAAAAATGTATATAAGTAGTTTATCAGCCACACCACACAGTTGACTACTAGTATATTTACAAGTATAACACTTATGTAATAGTATAGGTTCATTAGAAAACCAGCGTCAGACAGCATAATGTGGTGGCATTGAAATTAACCGCAGCCGCAGCCGTGAGGCACACACTATTTTATTATTTGTATTTTGTGAATAAATAAACTTTATACTTTCCTTGTTTTCTTTTAATGTGGTCAATGCTTTTGACATTTGGACCACCTTTTTTTTTTCATTTTTTTTTTCATTTTTTTTTTCATCATCGTATCATTTCGTATGAGAAATCATCAAATGACCCCTCTCGCTCTGGGTGGAGCGGAAGGGAGTGTCAGACTCTTACTGACTAAAATCCACCCGTGTTCCTTCCTTAGCCCTTTATGTTCCAGGGCAGCGGTAACCCTTTCGGACGATCCCGCTACCCTGGATTTGGACCACCCTCGGGTCCGAATCGTTCATCCTACAATTTGTACCACATCACAAAGTCTCCATTCGTACAAACAGCGTAATAGCAAATTTGCCGTATATAGGTTCCGGTTAAACGCACCTTCGGTCTTCTCGCCTTCCATTTGCGAACACTTTGATGTCCAAATTGTTGCCAAATTTTTTGACAAGCCACCCTTTGTGAATCCAATAACGATTCGTTATATAAATAAGGACTTTTGCAATTATATTTTTTGGACTTTTTTATCAAAGTGATCACTGCCCCAGTGATTTGAACCAAAGAGAGTCGGATTGGACTGTAAAAAAATGTTTTTGAACGATTTTCGGCTCAAAGAGATTGGACGCGAAATGATTAAAGTAGTGAAGAGTTTTGAAATGGATTTTTGTGAACGATTTGATTGATTGATTATCGTTTGTTAAAGGTTTATCCGTGTCTTATTTACCAAACTTTTTATAAAAGGATTTACCACCTTTTTTTTCACCACCTACTAAATCACAGTAAGCACGCCATTTTTCGATTTACCCAAAGATTTATAAAAGATCCCTCACTCTCTGATTGGGTCTTGAAATGTGAGATTTTGACTAAGAAGTGCTTTGGAACCAAATTGCTTGCTAAACAGGTAATGTTGGAATGTCTTTGTAAACGCAAAGTTTGATGTATGTTTAACAGGCTCCGTAAATGCGACTAGTTAAGTCTACCAAAAGTGTCAACCTTACGTCTATTTGAATGTGACAGCTGACTCTCTCTTGCCATTTGGATTTTGCTGTGTATTGTGTCGTTCTATGAATAAACCTTTTAAATCTCTGCTTATACAAACAATCGTATATTATTTCGATCACAACCCTTCAGGTTATGGGCCCAGGGTGTTATCCCTGTGTAGTAAACGGTTTATTTACAAGAAAAGTTGTAAAACGATTTAATATCTATTCAAACTAATCGTTCGTCAACGTGACACAATGGCCGCTAACAATGGAAGCACAGGTATGTCGATACCACTGGAGAAATTGAAAGGAATCCAGGATTACCATAATTGGAAATTTGCCATGAAAATGCTACTGATGCATGAAGATTTATGGGAATATGTGGTATCTGAAGGAAAAGCTGCAGACAAGAAAAGTATGAAAGCTTTAGCAAAAATATGCTTGTCAGTGCATACATCAGCTTATCCTCACGTTAGAAATGCGGCATCTGCTTTCGAAGCTTGGAATAACTTGCAAAGAGCTTATGAGGATAAGGGATTGTGCAGACGGCTAAGTCTTTTGAGAAGTCTGTTCAGCATGAAACTGTGTGAGTACGAGAGCATGGACAAATATTTATCCAATATTATTGAAATTGTGCAACAGCTGGCTGATATTGGTTCTCCGTTAGATGATGATTTTGTCGCTGTAATAATGTTGAGCGGGCTGCCACCAGAATATGATCCGCTTATCATGACACTAGAAAATAATAATATCAAGCTATCGAGTGAAATGGTTAAAAGCAAGTTACTTCAGGAGCACCAGCGACGGGATGAGAATACAGAGACGGTTACGGCTCTTGCTGCGAGGAAGACTTTCAAGTGTTTCAGGTGTAAAAAGTCCGGTCACATGATGAAGAATTGTCCTCAGAAAAATAAAAGACACGAGAAGCCATCCGTCAAGGATGAGGCTTTGTTGACAGCACTTTCGGTTGTTGTGAAAGCAAACTCTTGGTGTATTGATTCCGGAGCAACGAACCATATGTGTAACGATAGAAATGTCTTCAGTGACTTTGTCTCGATAAAGCCTTTAGAGGTGAACATTGCTAATGGTGATAAACTGTCCGCTGTTGGTCAAGGCAACATCATAGTAAAGTTGAAAAACTGCGAAAAGAGAATAAGTGGTGTATATTTTGTACCTAAACTTTCAGCTAATCTTTTATCCGTCAGCGCTATGACCAGTAAAGGTTTTGAAGTGTCTTTCAACTCAAAAGGGTGTAAGATATTAGGCGGAAATCAGATAGTAGCTACTGCTACTCGTGTAAATAATGTGTATCAACTAGACACAGTAGATTCATTTACATGTAATACAGCATCTGAAAGTGCCAGTCTTTTTCCGTGTTCTGTGTTGGATTCTGCAGTTCTTTCACAGGAGACTTCAGATGTTTCGAATGTGTCTGCAAGCACATCTGTTGAGGAGGCAGGGTTGCTAACCTCCACAACTGCCGCCACGGGTTGTAAGGCTACACAAGGGCTGTGGCACCGGCGGCTGGCTCATCTGAACTCGAGGAGTATGTATGTTATGAAAAAAGGTATGGTCACAGGGATTGATTATAATGAAAATAATTATATGTCTTGCATTGCTTGTGTAGAAGGAAAGCAGGCTAAATTACCGTTTCCTAAGGTTTCTACAAGCAGGTCAAATGAGATATTAGGGTTGGTTCACACCGATCTATGTGGGCCTATGTCACAAGCTTCATTAGGAGGAGCAAAATATTTTTTGACTTTCACGGATGATTTTACTAGGAAGACTTTCATTTATTTTCTTAAGTCTAAGAGTGAAGTCTTCGAAAGCTTCAAAAATTTTAAAGCATTAGTAGAAAATCAGTCCAATAGGAAAATAAAAATATTGAGAGGTGACAATGGTTGTGAATATGTCAATAATCGTTTTCAAGAATACTTGAAGGAGCACGGCATAGTCCATCAAACGACTGTTCCTTACTGCCCGGCACAAAATGGAGTGAGCGAAAGGGCCAACAGGACAATTATGGAGAAGGCACGGTGCATGCTTCAAGATGCTGGCTTGGACAAACGGTTTTGGGCAGAAGCGGTCAAGACTGCGGTGTATATCAAAAACAGAACACCTACTAAAGCTGTTATGGGTGTGACACCGGAAGAAAAATGGTCAGGCAAAAAGGTAGATGTTAGTCATCTTAGAATTTTTGGTTGTTTAGCTTATGCATTGGTGCATAATAGAAAGAAATTAGACGCCAAAAGTAAACGGTACATTTTTGTTGGGTACTGTGAGGACACTAAGGGCTATAGGCTCATAGACCCAGAATGTCCAACTTCCTGCATAAAAGCAAGGAATGTAGTTTTCTTTGAAGAAAAATTTATTTCAAAGATATTTAAAAATAATAAGTCACATGATGATTTTTTTGAAGTCCCTTTAACACCAAGTATTGGTTCTGTAGAACAATCTCAATTGTTCGTTCCTAAGTCAGAATCATTCGATGATGGTGGACTCAATCCAGAGTCTTCTAATGAGGATTTGATGATGATGACATAGTAACTAAGTCTAGCCAGAGAAGACAAGAGATTTATACATCGAATGAGGCTGATACGGAAGAGTCCTCAATTTTAAGTACAGATGATCCGTTGGATAATACTTACATTCCAGGGGAATCGTCGCTGGAATCTGATGATGATAGTTCTAGCTTCCAAAGCATAGAGTCCAAGGAGTATGCCAACATGGTATCCATGCAGAGCTATGGCAGTGACGAGCCACTGACAGTACAGGAGGCGCTGAGTGGCAAGGACACTAAGCAATGGCGAGACGCAATGCAAGATGAGTACAACTCGTTTTATAAAAATAATTGCTGGACTTTAGCGGATAGGAAAGAGGGACAAAAGCCTGTAAAGTGTAAATGGGTCTTTAAAATTAAACGTGGTCTTAATGGTAAAATAATTAAATACAAGGCTCGTTTAGTTGCAAAGGGGTTTACGCAAAAATATGGCATTGATTATCAGGAAACTTTTGCACCCGTTGTCCGTTATTCAACAATTAGGATGCTACTCGCTATAGCTGCTGAATATAATCTAGATATAGATCAGTTAGACGTTAAAACTGCATTTTTAAATGGTGATCTTCACGAAGAAGTATTCATGGATCAACCAGAGGGTTTCATTATAAAAGGAAAAGAAAATAAGGTATATAAATTGAACAAATCCATCTATGGTCTCAAGCAGTCTGCAAAATGTTGGTATGATAAAATAAATACAGTTCTAACAAAGAAGATGTATTTTCAAAGATCTTCAATAGAACCTTGTGTATATTTTAAATCCCAAAAGGAAGGGCTCACCATGATTTGTTTATATGTAGATGATATCTTATTATTGACATCTTCGAATAAAGATAAAAAGGCTATTAAAGATCAGCTAATGAAAGAGTTTGAAATAAGAGATTTGGGTACAGTTCATGAGTTTTTAGGAATGAGACTGTGTAAAGGAAAAGATAGAATAACTCTTGATCAGACAAATTATATTAAAAATGTTTTACATAAATTTAAAATGGATGACTGTAAGCCCATAGGAACTCCGATGGAACCAGGTCTCAAACTTACCAAGGCAGAGATGTTGTCTGACAATTATGAGTACAGAAATCTAATTGGCTGTCTGATGCACATCGCAGTATGTACGCGACCTGACATCGCCCATGCGGTGAGTTTCTTAAGTCAATTTAATAATTGTTTTTCATTTTTTCATTGGAAGGCTGCGAAGCGTGTTTTAAGATATTTGAAAGGCACACTTAACTATCGTTTGTTTTTTGAAAAATCAGGATTAAATATCACTGGTTTTGTAGATGCTGACTGGGCGAGCTGCGAAGTCGATCGCAAATCTTATACAGGTTTTGTGTTCAAAATAGGTAACTCTGTGGTCTCATGGGAAAGTCGCAAACAAAAGACGGTCGCATTGTCCAGCACTGAGGCTGAATACATGGGGCTTTCAGATGCATGTAAAGAAGCATTATTTATACGCACTTTTTTCATGGAATGTCTCAATTTGAGTTGTATTTTAACTTTGTATAATGACAACCAGTCTGCACAGAAGCTGTGTGAGAATTCAATGTTTCACGCTCGAACGAAGCACATAGATATCAGGCATCATTTTATTAGAGATATTATAAATAAACATTTTGTTAATATAAAATATTTATCCACTGATGAAATGCCGGCTGATATTCTCACAAAACCTCTAGTAAAGGAAAAATTTGTTAACTTTCTAAACCAATTTAGTTTAAGGAGTATTGTGTAGAAATTATTTTTATGAGTAATATTTCTCGTCTTATATTCGGTTGATAATGTTTTCGTTTAAGGGCAGGTGTTGGAATGTCTTTGTAAACGCAAAGTTTGATGTATGTTTAACAGGCTCCGTAAATGCGACTAGTTAAGTCTACCAAAAGTGTCAACCTTACGTCTATTTGAATGTGACAGCTGACTCTCTCTTGCCATTTGGATTTTGCTGTGTATTGTGTCGTTCTATGAATAAACCTTTTAAATCTCTGCTTATACAAACAATCGTATATTATTTCGATCACAACCCTTCAGGTAAGTTCTGTAAAAGAAATTCTTGGAAGATATTTAATTATAATGAGTTTGAATATACCAATTTCCTTGCATAACATAAGCAGAATCAGCCTTTAATGTTGCCCACTGCTGGTACCTTCTCTCCAGTGCGGGTTGGTAGATGTCACATGTCTTCGAATTTTTGGTTCTAGGACATGCCGGTTTCCTCACGATGTTTTCCTTCATCGTTTTGAGAGCAGTGGTGATGAAATAATTTACACAAAGTAAAGCGCCTGTCTGGGTTCGAACTCGTAAGTCACGATCGTTGCCACTGGGCCACCACAGCTCCTTGACTCTTCCTCAAAGGCTTTTGATTTAATACAACTTCAAATATGTACAGTCACGAGCAAAAGTATGTATACACTCGGCTTTATTTAAAAGCGATTTATTCCTTTATTTTTTAATGAAATTTTATGTTGTTACGAACATAGCATTTTCGAACCCATGGGTTTATGTAATGTGTCGTATTTCAACGTTGCATTCGTAATTTCACGAAAAAATCGCAATTGAAAGTTGCCTAGTGTTGACATATTGTTGCTCGTGACTGTACATCACCGTAATATACAGGGCGAAATTAAATTCATGGGCATCCTTTTAAGGGGTCGTTGTACTCATCATTATAAGCAACTTTTACTATGGGACCAAACCTGAAATCGCGAAAAAAAACAGCTGTTCCCTACATTTTGACGAGTTATGCGAACATAAATGTAGGGAACAGCTGATTTTTTTTTCGCGATTTCAGGTTTAGTTCCATAGTAAAAGTTGTTCATAATGATGAGTACAATGACCCCTTAAAAGGATGCCCATGAATTCAATTTCACCCTGTACAATTACCATGAGTACCACCCTCTATGTACCTTGTCCTGCCCCTAATCTGTACATCAACATGATTAGTTGAAACAGTTGATAAATTCCATGGTTATTTTGATAATAGAGCCCACATATGTCACTCTCTCACGGTTAAGGCGGAGATCACATATTTAATTCATGTCACCTCAAATTTGATTGGGATTTGAGATTTATTTTTAGGAATTTATATTTAAAGGAAGTAATGGTTAATTACAGTTATCAGCTGACAAAGCTAACAGGGGGTTTAGGCAGTAAATTGTCGATAAATTTAGAATTGGGATGGTAACAAAAATCAGTTTCTATTCGGTCCAATTATCGAGTTATATTGATGTGTTGAACTTAAAGTTTGTAATCGTTCAATTTCACTTTGGTAAAATTATAGTTCAAGCTTTTTATAGTTTTTGTAATTATATTAGATTACTGTTTATTTATTTATTTGTCGTGGATAGATGGCAACACAGTACAGCGAACAGCGCCATCTAACAATTTGATGGGTAAACGAATAATCATGTGATCGGAAACGCAAGCGAGCCCTACCGCTTGGACACGATCGTCGGTGGAGGGGATGCAGCGAGGACTGGCGGAGAGACCGAGTGTGGCGAGAGTCTACAGTGGACAGTCGAGCTCGGACAGTCTTGGCAAACGCTCAGTACCGTACGCACGTGTTTGTTTCCGACGCAAGTGTGCGTTTCGGTTGATAATTGCTAGTTTATTAAAGTTACTTTAAATTCAAATTATCTTTTCGTTCGAGTACCCGCTACAGTGCCCACACATACGTAAACTATGTCGGATCGTGAAGAAGACCCGATGTTTCGCATCTCGGCCACCCAGTGATGCGACATCAGAAGTGGTATTGGACCTCAACGACTCACGTGTTCAAAATAAGAACGCTTAAAGTGAAAGTGACCGTTGACATTTGAAAAACAAAGTGCAAACATGCGAACGCTATTATTATTCGTGTGGATCTGTCCAAGTTCGACCTAGACAAAGGAGATACGGATGCGCAAGCATGGCTGTATGCAGAAATACCTTTGCCAAGTGACGCGCCAGTTGCACCTACCGCCATGTTTGAAAAATAAAGACTAACCAGCGTTTGAGTTCGACGTATCCCGTTCCCGTCTTTAGAACACGCGGAGTGACTTTAAGAATCGAGCCAAGCAGCCCTGCAGCCGTCAGCGAAGCCCTTCGTGTGCTGCAAGTGAAGGAAACCAGGACATATCGCAGCCTGGTGCACGAGTAGTGGCAGCTAAGCGGATGGTGGACAATGTGCTGGAAGTCGTGAACGGCGAGTAGAAGTCGTACAACTACCCTCAGACACGTTGGAAAATAAAGGTGAGCTGTATTGTTTTGTTTACGATACTGGTGCTGATTGCTCGTTAGTAAAAGCGAGTTGTGCAGCCAAATTAAGTGTCAAACGAGTTAATAATGTTCTTGCATTCAGCACAGAACAAATCGTATGTAGTGTTGCAATTAGCGAGAAACAGCTTGAGATTTGATTACTATGATCTACCCGACATTTACTTGCAAAGTAATATTATGATAGTACGTGAAATATTGAACCTAGGCTTTTCGATTAACATGTCGGCGACAGAGTTTTTGTTGCTTAGCTTAGCTTAGCTCTTGTAATAAATTCAGTTTTAAACGGTCAACAGCAGAAAGTTAGATTTGATAGAACAAAGGCAGCTCCAACAAAATGTTCGGTTGACGATTTCGTGTTATTAGAAAACGAAAAGTGTTAGATCAGAAGTAGAGAAGTAGCTAATAGAAAAAAAAAAAAACTAAGTTAGATCAGAAGTTCAGAGGTCCGTTTACGGAAGCAGAAGTTTTGGCGGGTGATCGCTATACGTTAAAAACTTTAAAATCTAACCTTACAAGTATGCTCTTGATAGGTTAAAGAGAGTGCCTGAGTGCCAAGTTCCGCTTGAAGTAGAAGAGTTTGAGTTGAGTGATAGTGGTGAATCTTAGTTCGGCTGGTCGGACCGTACCAGTAGCCATTTCGTAGCCGTAGTCCGTTAGAAGTCGGTATTTACTTTATGTAATCCGTGGATGCGCGGTGCGCGGGTGACTCTGGCGGAGGTTGGGTCTTGCAGAGACCACCGAGTCCGTGGGACTCGGCGTTCAAGGGAATGCAATAGTGTGTGAGGGCTTAGTGAAAAGCCACAGGCCACGAATCTGATTCACACTTTGTGTTATTGTTTTGTGATAATTTAACGATAACTGCTAATGGCAGGTTGATATGACATTGGTACTTGATCACTCATGCATTCCTACAATTGATACTTAACTTAAACTTAACTTAATTTTGCATTTAAATGATTAATTTGATAAAGGATTAAGTTAAATTTAAAATGATTATGATTAGATAATCAAAATTTGTTTACAATACTCTGGTTGAATCAATACTCTAAAAGCCTTCAACTCTAGGCGTAGGTATAAGTATGCTCACGATAGGTAAAGAAAGATGCTAGTAGGTCATGTACCAGTCGAAGTAGATAGTGATCACACTGGTGATGAACAAGCCTACATTATGGGAAGCACGCGAGTAGGGGTTCTCTATCGGCCGTAGTAAAGTTGTGTGGTGTCACAGGGTGATACACACGGATCCATGAGCTGGATGTGTGAGAGCAATGCGATTGCTGGTCGGCTCGAGAGCCGTGGCGTTAGAGTGGTTTACTCGTGTGTGGGTTTCTAGGTGTCTAAGGCTCTTAGTGATAAAAATGATTGTTAATGTGGATAACGATGGTACATGGCTCTACTATGATTTGTTTACATTACTCTTTCCCAATACATTATCGCTGGTTAAGCGAGTTATGTTGACTATCGCTGGTTAAGCGTGTTAGTAGTCTAATCACTGGGTAAGCGTTAGCTGTTGAATCGCTGGTTAAGCGTGTTATGATGTGCTTTCGCAGGTTAAGCGTTAGTGGGTTAATATCGCTGGTTAAGCGTTATTATTATCACTGGTTAAGTGATAGGATTTTTAACGCTAGTTAAGCGCTAAAATGTTAAGTACTGGTTAAGTACTTCAATGAATTTCACTACTGGGTAAGTAGTGATGCATGGTGCTGGTTAAGTGCTGTGGATTTGTTTGGTAGAGTCAAAATACTGTCTTAATTGAGTGCCTTTATTCTTTCATTTTAGTGTTCTGTTTGGTTCACAATCAATTAAACGCAATACTCAGACGGTTTAATTTGACCCAATTATTTTTGTGATAATGTCCCTGACGTGGGTCAGGACAGCCGAGCCATGAGCGTTGTATGTAATCTACGAGTTAGTTGATATAGTTTCTGACTAATTATTACTAAGGCTTAGAGAAATCTTTTGTTATCAATGATAGTTTGGATCGGAGTATTACTAACGAATTTGAAGAAAGTCGAGTAATAGTTTTGTTGATGAAACAGAGTGGAGATTAAGTTGTGTGTACTGTGTGGGGTTTCGTGAGAAACCATAAAGTCCAGGAGTGACTTGGCGATCCGAGGGGGATGCGCAAATCAATTTGACGGGTTGAGTAACTGGAGGTTACTAGATAGTATGAGACACACGCATCTTAGTTGACTATTTTTATTGTAACCTTGAGATTTGGGAATCAAATAGTGAGTAATGCTCTGAACTCTGCTATTGTTGGTTGGTTCGAGTTTTCATTGTGTTTTTGCCTGTACCAAATGTGGCCAGGAGTGACCGAGCTATGTGATACTTTGCGGGTATGTTTCTTTACAGATTAACACATGTGGACATGGAAGAATACTACAGCAGGCCGGTGCTTATCGAAAGTTCCGCTTCAAGGAAGTGCATTGATGATAACCTTGGGCAAGATGTCCACGAAACAATTATGGAGGCGCCTGCATGGCGAGGGGCTCAGGTGGTACCGGGCCAGCGCCTGCAGCAGCGGCTAATAGTGAGCGACACGCTTAAGTTTGCTATGTCAGCAATCCGAGCAGTGTACTGATGAATACTGGGTGAGTCGTATCCATTTTATTGCGATTCTGGCGTCAAAAGATTGTGTTAAGTTAAAGTGTTAAGTACCCTGTACCCTACAATTTTTATCTGAGATTTTGATTAACAATCTGCGTTTAGAGATCTCATTTCATGTTGTACCGGTTGTGTCTTAAAAATGATAATTTAACTGACCGTAAGATGTTAGATCAAGGATTTAACGTTAGTATGACAATCTGATAGTATTGTTTTGCGTAATCACAACAGGTTTGGTTGTTAAATTATGTAAAGTTTCAAACGCTTGTTTTCAAGTTAATTTCGATAAAGTGAACACTGACGTGTATACTGACGTTCGGGCAGAGCTCGTTCCCAGTTAATTGATCTTTTGTTAGAATACCGTCTTATTTTTCTGGTGATATGTCTAGATCCCGTGTTACAAGAGAACAGTTGTAAATTCAACTTTTAGATCGTTGTATTACTGTTAATAATCGTCGGCCTGGAATAATGATTAAAAAGGCCAATTACGATAGTAATCAATTTAATCAAAGTCAAGTTAGTCTCTAAATTTTCTTTTAATGATTATGTTTTAAAGGCGCTTGACTCAGCGAACCTTAGAATACTGATTGTGTGAGGAGGATAACCGATCACCAAGTTCCTCGAGAATTCAGATGTAATAGTTAAGGATAGTGGTAGTGAAACCACCTCTGATTAAGAATGGCTTGTCTACTCATACTCGAAATTTTGGACCGCACCTCATGCGTAGTAGCGCATGTGGCGATGGGTCTAGAAGGAATCGTTGGTGCGATTTCTGTCTGTGTTGGTGCACAGAGCCCCTCATGTGTTGTAGCATATGTGGCGGCAGTTAGGTAAAGAATCGTTGGTGCGATTCTGGTCTGTGTTGGTGCACAGAGCCCCTCATGTGTTGTAGCATATGTGGCGGCAGTTAGGTAAAGAATCGTTGGTGCGATTCTGGTCTGTGTTGGTGCACAGAGCCCCTCATGTGTTGTAGCATATGTGGCGGCAGTTAGGTAAAGAATCGTTGGTGCGATTCAGGTCTGTGTTGGTGCACAGATTAAAAATAAAGTTTCATGAGTTGAGTATACATTGCTTATGAAATTGATTTCGGTAAATTCTAACGGTTTTGTTTTTGATTTAACTTGTTGATTGGTCGATCCAGGTCTGTGTTGGTGCACAGAGCGCCTCATGTGCAGTGAGTACATGTGGCGATAGGTCTCTTTGTACCGCACCTCATGTGCCGTAAGCACATGTGGCGATGGGTCTATAAGAAATCTTTGATGTGATTCCTGTCTGTGTTGGTGCACAGAGCGCTTCATGTGTTGTAGCACATAATGCGTTAGATTTTTGAGAATCGTTGGTGCGATTCTTGTCTATGTTGGTGCATAGAGCCCCTCATGTGTTGTAGAAAACTGATCTGTTAAGAATCGTTGGTGCGATTCTGGACTGTGTTTTTGCACAGATTTTAGTAAAGAGTAACTGATTCGTTACAACTATTTTAATTTTATTTGGTTCATCTTATTGATCGAACCTTTTCTAATGATTTATTTTGTATGGGGTGCTCTTTGTACGAAACCTTTATAACAAGGAATTGTAAATTATGACTAGAGAAATTAAAGTAACATTGAGACCCGAGCTATCTTAGTTATTGGGTATTTGGCAGGATAGCCGAGCTTGTTTACTCTCTGAGTATATTTGGTCCACAGGTACTACACCCGAGGACGGGTGCTAGTCAGGGATGGCCGTGTCGTGGATAGATGGCAACACAGTACAGCGAACAGCGCCATCTAACAATTTGATGGGTAAACGAATAATCATGTGATCGGAAACGCAAGCGAGCCCTACCGCTTGGACACGATCGTCGGTGGAGGGGATGCAGCGAGGACTGGCGGAGAGACCGAGTGTGGCGAGAGTCTACAGTGGACAGTCGAGCTCGGACAGTCTTGGCAAACGCTCAGTACCGTACGCACGTGTTTGTTTCCGACGCAAGTGTGCGTTTCGGTTGATAATTGCTAGTTTATTAAAGTTACTTTAAATTCAAATTATCTTTTCGTTCGAGTACCCGCTACAGTGCCCACACATACGTAAACTATGTCGGATCGTGAAGAAGACCCGATGTTTCGCATCTCGGCCACCCAGTGATGCGACATATTTATAAGTAATTTTTACGTCAAAGAATCACCATTGGCATCCAATGTGGCGACACTGCCAGCCTTTTGGGCACTTTTCACACTAACAGCGATGCGGGCGAATTTTATAATGCTCAATGAGTTCTTTCCTTTTTTTTTGACATAATAATAATAATAGCCCTGGACATTTCACACAGCGCCATCTAGTCCCAAGCTAAGCAACCTAATGCTTATGTTACAATGGTGTCACTCTTGACCTCAATCCAGTCCAGAGGCAGGGATGAGATCTACGGTGGAACGAGCATGCCCAGAAGATACATATTCACTCTCGCCTTGAAGAGATTCGGGTTGTATGAACTCGGGAATGCAGACGCAGGCAGACAATTCCACTCCTTAGCTATGCGTATCAGAAAAGATGATGAGAATTTTTTCCCCTTTATATACTTACTTGTACATAATATAGACATATTATGTATATTAGTGTTAGATTGTATATTATATTTAATATTTCTTGAATAATAAATAGATTCAATCTTCTTCTTGACTGGAGACCGCGAATCGGCTAACGTAAGGTATAGGACGCCCTCAGGCTAGGTTAGCGACTATCTTCGCAGGATGACTGGATGAGCTGGTAACGGCTGATGATTGGCCGAAAATCGAGTTGAATGGCTTGCAATAGGCCTATACTAGGCCTAGATGGCCTATTTTCAGCAGGCGACACTGTAGGCTGATGATGATCATGAGGGCACCCTTTGTACGAAAGTATTACTTAGTATAGAACCCTAAAAAATATTAAAATACTTAGCACAAAGTTTCGTCTCTTAATAATTCTTGTAGCGGAAAATTTATGGATTTTCAGAGCGAGTTCGAATGTTTTGGCTCAATTCCAAGTCCCGACCTGGTTAACTAGGTTTTAGGATTTTGAAATTATTCATCATTGATTCTGGTTTAAATTGCTCAGGGGCTTTCTTCTCGGGGTATAACTTAATGCCTTAAGGGAAAGACTTGACAGGCAATTTGTTCCACGTATTTCGTAATTTCGCGGTTTTTTCTTTACTCGTGTGTGGATATTCTATTTTCTAGGAGTGGTTTTTAGGGTTCCGTGTCCAAAGAGCATCGGGACCCTTTGGGTCATCATAATCAGCCTCTAATGTTCCCACTGCTGGGACACAGGTCTCCTCTCAGTGAGAGGGAGTTGGCCGTAATCTATCACTTGGGCCCAGTGCGGGTTGGTAGATGTCACCCTTTGGGTAAGGATTACTAATGTCGCTGTCCGTGAGTCTATCACAGGGCTTTATCTTTTGAACCGTAATAGGTAGAAACTTGAAATTTTCACAGACTGTTCACTACTATGTCTGCTATAACAACAAATAATAAAATAAAAGTTTAGAAACGTGTTTTTTTCTGCGTTTTTTGTTTTACAAATTTTTTAAAATACGTAGTGTTAAACATTGTACGGAACCCTTCTTTTTGTAGTTGTTTCTCGTAAAAAAGAGGTTGCTATTTAATTAAACATAGAATATAACATTACGACTAGTGTCCCCACAGGGTTGGGCAGAAGTGTACCCATAGTATTCCCGCATTTCGTCATATTGCAATCACTTGGGCACTAATCCAGGCATTTATTAACTAAACATACTTCCCACCTATAATTAAGGTTTATAACGTATTTTGTAAAAATCTCACCGTGAAAACTTAGGTGAAGTGAGCTGTCATTCCACCTGATGCTAGAGATTGTCACTATTGACAGCTAATCATCATCATCATCATTTCAGCCGGAAGACGTCCACGGCTGGACATAGGCCTCCCTCAAACACCTCCACTTCAACCGGTTCTGTGCTCCTCGCATCCAACGGGTTCCTGCGGCTTTAACAAGGTCGTCGGTCCACCTTGTGGGGGAGGCCTTCCAACGCTACGTCTTCCAGTACTCAGTCGCCACACCAGAACCTTTCTGCCACATCGACAGTTCATCATCATCTGCCTAGCCTTTTCCCAACTATGTTGGGGTCGGCTTCCAGTCTAACCGGATGCAGCTGAATACCAGTATTTTACATGGAGCGACTGCCTATCTGACCTCCACAACCCAGTTACTGGGTAATACGATACCACTTGGTAAGACTGGTTGTCAGACTTTCGGGCTTCTGACTACCCGTAACGACTGTCAAAGATCCACGAATGACAGCCGCGACCAACGGCTTAACGTGCTTTCCGAGGCACGGAGGGGCCTCGGTATCTAAAGATGGTCACCCATCCACAGACCAACCGCGGCAAGCGTAGCTTAACCTGACCGATCGACCTGTGCGGCTGTTATTATTTAGCCACGGGCCCCTCCACATCGAGAGTTCACTACACCTAAAAGTCACCTAACTTATAACGGTGACATTTTTACAGAATAGATCGGCTGTATTATCTGCCTACACCCATGGAAAGCAGGCACGAGAAAAGACGCTTTTCTTAAAATAGCCTGCAAGAGAAAAGAAACTTGAAGGGCTCCTCATATAAAAACACCAACGCGACGATATAGAGTCGTCACACAAAACAGACATTATAATCCTTTGCATACGAAATGTTATCAACTAAACGTATTTTTCCTTTATATCGAATGTACGCCCGATGCCATTTCAAGCTCAGACTCCAGTGTAAGTGGACCTCTTCTTGTACAAAAATCCTATACAATGCCAGGTCAGTTTATACTGGAAAATTGTCGCTTGATCTGTCTTCTCGTGTACGAAGAATGTTCTTTTTATGTGTCCTCTCTCATTATTTTTCAATTCGATTCGTGGGAGAACGACAAACATCGGGTATCAATGAAGCCTCATAAAATTTGATACATTCCCGTCAACGTTTTGAGGCAATAGCGCCAGTTTAGCCTTGGATCGTGGACTGAATAATGCCTTTCGCGATCCCTCTTATGAGGTTTAGGTTTTCGATTATGTGTGACATACTTATTTCACGCGAAATTGTGTCACGTAAGTTGGAAGCCATTTTCTGACTGTTAAGGAATGAAATACTTTATAATAATAGGGGTTAAAGTATGAAATTGCCGTTTTATTGTAATAGGTACTTCGAATTGACATAGAACCTTCATGGTTTGAGATTTTTGAGTGAAACTTTTTTCACATGGTACTTATAAAGTTCTTCTTTTAAAAAATGTGCAACATTCGATTATCGACTTTCAGTTGTTTTTTTTATTCAGCTTAGACAAGAAAGATGGATAATTCTAAAATTCGAGATATTTTTGAATATGAGTTCCGACGCGGAACTAACGCGGCAGAAACAGCTCGCAATATCAATGTTGCGTTTGAAGAGGGGACTGCTAATGAACGCACCGTGCGATTTTGGTTTAAACGCTTTCGTGGTGGAAACTTCTACAAACTACAAACCTTGTGAGTCTTGAAAGCCAACATTGCAGAAGAAAATACCAACTTGGAAGATTTTTTGCGAGCAGCAATTAAAATGCATCAACATCAACTCACGAAGTGGTTATTTGACTGATATAATTTTTTCGACTAATTTTATCTGGCGTTGGAAAAATCAGCCCATATACGCGTAAAATTTATGACAATTTTATCCGCCAGATAATTTTATCCAAAGAATAATTTCGAATTTTTGACAGTTCTTCCATACAAAATCTGACAGACTTAAATTTTATTCTACGAATAAAAATTGCCTGTCGATTGATAAATCAGCCCCAAATAAGCTTTCCGTGACTAATGGGAGCCAATTCACATTATGACATTAACTTTACCCGACCCAGAATTTCTGACGATTAATAACGTCCTACTTCCTACTAATATTATAAACGCGAAAGTTTGTATGGATGGATGGATGGAGGTTTATTAACACATAGGATACTTTTTATCCCGATATTCCTACGGGATCGAAACTTAGCGGGAGCGGGAGCGCAGCTAGTACCTAATATAGGCACAATGAACAATGAAATACCGTCCAAGAAGAAGCAAAATATCAATTACATAGTTCAGTAACTTCCAATAATACTCAGAAACCTATGATTTGAATGTTATAGGCTGTTTCCATAAAGTTCCTGTAACAGCAATCGGAACAAAATAAATAATAAAGTTTCTTACTTATATATGTTCAACTGTATTACTGCTATATTATTTATTTACTTTGAATGGTTGCTGATATTTCTGAATTGGCCTAAATACATTATACAATCTTTTTTTTTTTTTGAGGATGGGAATTCATCAAATGACCCCTCCCGCTCTGGGTTGAGCGGAAGGGAGTGTCAGACTCTTACTGACTAAAACCCACCCGTGTTCCATCCTTAGCCCTTTATGTTCCAGGGCAGCGGTAACCCTTTCGGACGATCCCGCTACCCTGGCAGGCTTCGGCCCTATCGGGCCCCGTCAAATATATACAATCTGACACTAAAATAGGGTCGCAGGGACATCGATGCGCAAACTGTAACCATGGATTCAGCACATGATCCTAGGCGAGGTGCGGACGTAAAATTTCTGCTAGGGGTAGCGTAGAAATTTTTCGACGGTTATAGAAACCGTCCGAGGAGGGGCCCGTGGCTAAATAATAACAGCTGCATAGGTCGATCGGTCAGGCTAAGCTACGCTTGCCGCGGTTGGTCTGTGAATGGGTGACCATCTTTACATACCGAGACCCCTCCGTGCCTCGGAAAGCACGTTACGGCGTTGGTCCCGGTTGTCATTCGTGGATCTTTGACAGTCGTTACTGGTAGTCAGAAGCCCGAAAGTCTGACAACCAGTCTTACAAAGGGGTATCGTATTACCCAGTAACTGGGTTGTGGAGGTCAGATAGGTAGTCGCTCCGTGTAAAATACTGATATTCAGCTGCATCCGGTTAGACTGGAAGCCGACGCCAACATAGTTGGGAAAAGGCTAGGCAGATGATGATGATGGTTATAGAAAAAAAAAATTGTTGTTTCATAGACAAGTGCGGTCAAAATGTGCTGAACAGCAACTTTTTTTTTTTATATCTAACGAAAAGTTTCTGGGAAGGGAGTTTCAGAATCATGTACTGAATCCCTTGTGCGTCGATGTCCCTGCCACCCCACCCTGTATATACAAGTATAAGAGCCTTTATTGTTTACACTGCCGGGACACACTCCTCCTCTCGGTGACAGGGAGTGGGCTGTAATCCACCACGCCGGCCTGATGCGGGTTGGTAGATATCACATGTATTCGAAGTTTCGGTTATAGGACATAACGTAGTTTGGTGGCCCAGCGGTAAGGGCCGCTACTTACCGAGTTGTACAAGTATATAAAATACAAAAAAAAGTTAAGCGCTCATTGGGTCTAAAAAATTGGCCTAAATTTTCGAGTAGTACAATTTAGAAAGAAAACTAAAATAAAACCCACTTTAGTTTAACCCTGCCTAGATTATAAGCAAACATTACTATGAAAACAACCTTCAATTTCGTTAAAAAATCTGAATATTTTACTTAATATTTTGCTTGGAGAGTTTTGAACATCACAGTCGCAGTCCGTTGTATCGTTCGTTGTGTAGGGGTCCGTGGCTAAATAGTAACAGCTGCACAGGTCGATCGATCGGGTTAAGCTACGCTTGCCGAGGTTGGTCTGTGGGTGGGTGACCATATTTACATACAGAGACCCCTCCGTGCTTCGGAAAGCACGCTAAGCCGTGGTCCCGGCTGTCATTCGTGGACCTTTGACAATTGTTACAGGTAGTCAGAAGCCCGAAAGTCTGACAACCAGTCTTGCTAAGGAGTATCGAATTACCCAGTAACTGGGTTGTAGAGGTCAGACAGGCAGTCGCTCCATGTAAAATACTGGTATTTAGCTGCATCCGGGTAGACTGAAAGTCGACCCCAACATAGTTGGGAAAAGGCTAGGCAGATGCGTCGCAGTCCGTTGTATGTCCTAACTCTGTTGGGGTCTCGTCTGATTTCAAACTCAAACTATTTATTTCAAATAAACCAATTACAGGCACTTTTGAATTGTCAAGGTCGGTCAGTCAAGAAGATGAAGCTAGTTGCCCATTCCAAAGCGTAGGTACCTATGGAGAAGAACTTCAGTCTAAACGGATACAACTTCATACCAGTATTTCACATGAAGTGACTGCCTATTTGACGTCCACAACTCAGTTAAGTACTGGATAACAATACCAAAATACATGTAAGAAAAAGTGTCACGTTTCACGACACAGACGGTAAGCGGTGTAACTCCACAAAACAATTAATCGAATTATAATCCAGCGTTAAGCTGCCATAACTGTCCTAAACTTTCATTACCGACACATCTCGTGTCGTCCTAAACTTTATGAATTCTCCACAATTGACGCCGAGCTCATAGAATTAATTTTAACCAGTTAAATGTTCATACACGCGTCTATAAATGCCCCGACACACCAGGTACCAAGGTTTCCCAAAGGTTTCAGTATACCACAAGTCCCAACTATTTGGAAAACCACCCACGCGGTGGTAGCAGTTAGATTATGTTTTTAAGTGATTTCACAAACTTTCCAGTTCCGAAGTTGGGGAGAGTGATTAATTAATCAACTGTGTGTTAAACGGAGAGGTTATTAATCTTTGATTAATGCTGAGTTTGAAGCATGTGGAATAAGTTTTTTGCTTTTTAGAGTAAAAACTGTGTAAGCTGTTTTGATTTGAATGAAAAAGTATGAAGTGTGACGCCATGTTGATTTTAGGGATAAAATGTAAACGTCAATACAAAATAGGCTCAGTATAATATAATATTTTTTTATTAGACCAAAAATAATAAACATGGTACACAATTTGTCTTAGCTCAGTAAATCAGTTACAATTGAGACTTGTGTCTAATTAGTGTGTGTGAGTTTATTGTTAGTAACATGATAATTATATCCCTTTATTGTACTGTCGTGGAAGTCCTTGACAGTTCGAAAGTTCTTGTAATTGGATTAATTGAAATAAATGCTTGAGTTCGAGTTCGAAGTTAAAAAACGACGAAAATGACATTTAAAAATATATATCTTTTTTTGGGTATTCGTCATATTATAAAAGATATTGTTACTTATTAGTCTTGTCATTTGAAAAGTTTGGATTTTATGATCATGTTTCTTCAAAACTGTTTATTTTGATTGCTTTAGATGCATGTTTATTTGATTTCAGATGTCACTACATACTGTGTTTTTGTGATGTGCCAACCCATTTACCTACTTTGAATGATGAATTTTTTTTTTGTGTGTATGTTCTGTCTTATTTATTATTATTTTGGGCTTGTTTATCCTTAGGCATTTTAGCTACAACGTTTATTTTCTGCATTAAAAACACAGCAAAATATTTATTTAATTAATTATGTATTTTTCTACTATTTATTTCTAATAAAATCTTAATCAAAATTGAGGGAGGACATCACCGTCATGGAAGACCACGGTGGTGTGATAATCTGATAAGGTTTGCAGGGTCAACATGGTCAGACATCGCACATGACAGGAAGGTTTAGGAGGAAAAGAGGAGGCATTTGCCCAGCAGTGGACACAATATAGGCTAAAAAAAACTTGAGCCGCAAGAAGAAACATCTCATTTCTTTAAAAATACTCCTCTCACCAGAGTTACGTACAAATGCGCGTTGCATCTATAAAGCCGTCGGCGTTCCCTGCTCACATATTAATGAAACTACGTGCCGGTAACACAATACTTGCTCCTATCTATCTAAATTACTAAGAACTCGACACGCCTTCCGCGTTCTCTGTCATTACCGCATTTCATTAGGAACCTGGCACAATGAGACTGTATCAAGGTAGCGTGCTGAATTGAAGAATACCTACTTGGAGCAATGATAGTTGAACCCCTGGCTCTGCGCGCAAAAGTTTTTAATTTACCGGATTTTTTTGCACTTGTTACCTCTCTCTCTCTCTAGTCGGTCCCTCATGTCTGAGGATCGTGGTCAGCTTCGGAGCTGCATCTGGAGCGGATGATCCGCCTTCACCGGTTTTTGCCTAGCGCATCCCTTACTACCGTTTAGAATTTAGAGGACGATAATTCCTTCAGCTGATCGGTCCACGCTTAAATAGCATCGCTTAAAAAAAAACGTTTTTTTAAACTTTGTTACATAAAAGTTACACGTTACACTTTTTTTTTATTTACAGGATTGAAATCTAGTTTCTATTTTATTTTGGAGGAATATAAGGTCCGTTTGATAGAACTGTATGATTTTTGCATAAAATGGGTAAATTATCGATTTGTCTAATTGCGATGGGATTCCCCGATTTTGCGGAGGTGGATGCAGCTTCACGTTTATTTTCATTGTATATCTGTGTCAGTAAACCTACTAACACTAGAAGTTAAGTTAAAATTGTTTCTAACCCTATGAACTCCTGTCTGAAATAAAAGTTGTCTATTGTATTGCATTATTTGCAAGAAAAAATTACGATGTCGTCTCTAGATAATAATCAATAAAATTGATAATTAATCGCAAAAATCGATTAGTAATTCCACGAAATTACCGATTTCGTAAACCGACGGCAACATGTCTATTAAATAATTTATGCTGTAGGTATAAAGGTAACCCCTTTCAAGGATAAGTGGGGCCCGAACTGTGAGCCATCCCTTAAGTTACTTTGAATATGCAGGGTGTTTTTCAGAGAAGGGATTGCTGGCCCAAAATTGTGACAGTAATGGCGGAAGGCGGAAGATCGGATTGGGGGAAAGTAAAACTGCATTTTGTAAACCCAAAGTGTTATATCATAGTACCGTTCGATAATGCTGCTAGCAGGAATCCTACTTATTTCAATACTAGCATCACCCCGCGTTTTACCTGCTCAAGTGTCGATCCCGTGGGAATATCGGGATAAAAAGTATGCTATGTGTTATTCTAATAAGCTATATTACTGTAAAGTTTTATCAAAATCCATTGAGTACTTTTTGCGTGAAAGAGTAAAAAACATCCACCCATCCATCCAACAAACTTTCGCGTTTATAATAAATTAGTATTAGTAGTGTTAGTATATAAAGGTCTAGGTTAGACTGGAAGACCGACCCCAACATAGTTGGGAAAGGATAAGTAGATGATGAATCTAGTATGCTTACCTATCTATCTATCTACAAGCTGAATTTCCTACCGCCTCGGGATCAATAAATGTTAGGTTAACTTATTCATTAACAAACGAACAGTGGTACATTTTAGCCCTGGATCGAAAGAGCTGGATGTCCTGGAGAGTCGGGTTAGTTACACCATTTATAACTCAATAGCGGCTGGACTGATTTTTAAGATCTTTGACTTGTTGAATTTGTCTCCGCCCCAAATAGCAGAATAACTATTAAAACATGGGAAATATACACGAAAAATCAAAATAAAAAAAACACATTTTGTACGGAACGTGTTTTTATGAATATGTAAGTTACTCTTACTGTTAGCCTGCATTATCCCACTGCTGGGCAAAAGCCTCCCCTTGTTTTTTCCAAACCTCCCTGTCTTGCGCGATTTCTGCAAACGTTACCAGATCGTCACACCACCTTCGTCTTGGTCTACCTCGACGGCAATGTCCTCCCTCGGGCTTCCAGTGAGTGACGATTTTTGCCTCCGGGTGCATTCGTGAAACGTGTCCGGCCCACACCCACTTCAGCCTGGCTGTTTTATCTCCAACATCCGCTACTTGAGTTATGGAGCGCAGCGTGGTGTTTCTAACTCGATCTGTACGCTTAACACCTATTATGCTGCGCTCCATTGCCCGTTGGCAAATCTTGAGTTTGGACTTCTTCTTCCTTGTCTTGTCTGTTCTTGAAGGACACTATCTGGCCCAAGTATGTGTGCTCATGGACATATTGTAACTCATGTCCGTCTACCTCGACCCTACGTTTCGTGCTGTTGGTCATACCCTGTGTCTTGGATCTGTTCATTGAAAATCCAACCTCAAGACTTGCCGTGCTCAGATCTTGGAGCATTTCTTCAAGTGCTGATGGTGATGTAGAGAATAACACAATGTCATCTGCGAAGCGGAAGTTTGCTGGTGGCCGCTAACATCTATGTCTCTTGACTGCCACGAATCAGGCAACTTGTTAAAAAGCTCCTGTAATGCGGTTGTGATAACCTTGTTTGACACCTTTTTTGATGTTGTAATTTGGACCACAAATATGTAGCTTGATGTTTGCAGAGCTACTTCGATAGATGGTGTCAATTAGGTCAATGTAGGTTTGGAATCCAACGCATTAAAACTGACGATGTTCTATATTGTCGAATAGGCATAGTCCACAGAGGCCAGGAATAACTACAGAAGTTTTAAAGTTCGGGCGACACACTCTTAGAAGAGTGTGTCGCCCGAACTTAAAAACTTCAAAAAAGATGTGATGTGAGGTAGACCTCACATCACATCTTTTTTCAACACCATCTTACACACCGGTCAAAATCCCTCTGAAATGTGTCACTCAAATATAATTTTACTCAACAAGAAAGGAGACAAAGCTTACATCTCTAACTATCGACCCATAAGCCTTATTTCGCATTTATACAAACTGTTTATTAAAGTAATAGAGAACCATATCAACTCCGACGCTTGACCTTCACCAACCTCCCGAACAAGCTGGATTTTGTCCCCATTTCTCCACAACCGATCATCTTCATAACATCAATCAATTAACAGAAAAGTACAATGAGTTTAATAAACAACTTTACCTGGCAGGCGCTTTACTTTGTGTAATTTATTGCATCATTGCTCTCAAAAACGGTGAAGGAAAACATTCGTGAGGAAACCGGCATGTCCTAGAACCAAACATTCGAATACATGATCCTGACATCTACTAACCCGCACTGGGCCCGCGTGGTGGATTTCGTCCCCCTCCTTCTCACAAAGAGGAAGCCTGTGTCCTGCAGTACAGTGGGAACGTTACAGGCTGATAATGCTCGACTATGCTACGCACACAATAAAACAAAACTCACGCACACAAACGTAATTATTTTTATTAAATTCCTTCGCGAGTTTAACGAATTACACGTCAGACCAAAATAAACTGCGCGTTGTTAACATTATAATTTGGAGGATAAAGTGTTGTAATACCGAAAATCTTGGCTTAAACGTGTATTCCACTCACGAAATGAGTGGGTCGGAGCCGGATGTGTGATGTTCCTAAGGGTTGTTTTCGTGTGTATTTTTACTAAGCTGTTAATTTTGTGAAGTACATAAGATGTGTTATGGGTTAGCCATTATTTTGTGGTACGAAGGTTTTGGTACAACGTTTGTCTTTATTTTTAGGGTTCCGAACCCAAAAGGTGCCAACGGGACGCTAATTTTTAAGCATCCACTGTCCGTCCGTCTGTCCGTCTGTCTGTCAGCGGGCTGTATCTCATGAACCGTAATAGGTGGAAAGTTGAAATTTTCAATGTTTTTTTCTGTTGCCGCTATAACAACAAAATAATAAAAATATCCCCTTTAAAAATAATCCCAGAATTTAAAAAAAAAAAAATCCAAACAAGGAACGTGTTTTTTTCGGCGTATTTTGCCTTTACAAACAACAAAGACCCATTGATTGTCGCTGAGATGAGTTTGTGACTAGGTTTTGAACGTTTTTAATTACGGGAATTGGCCTACAGATAAAAACAATACTACACGTGGAAACTTGTAATTGGCCTTATTTATGTATAATCTACTACTTACTGTATCTGTTTAGTTGTAAGTATTCCTAAAAATAAATAAATAAATACACAAATAAAATCAACTAAAAAAGTGTAAAGCCCGATGTAAGAAATTAGCTGGAAAGTGTGCCTCACGGCTGCGCCCGTTCAGAAAAATGCCAGACAACAGTAAGTAGGTTTGTACAAACTAGTTCCTGACGCTGGTTTTGATTTAGAATATACTATAATATTATATTACAAGGTACAATTTGTAAAGAAAAGGATGCCTGGAAGGATTTTGAGGAGGCCTTTGCTCATCTGAGGGCCAGACAGCTAACTTAAAAAAAGAGTTTTTTTATTTTTTTTATCTTCGGAACTACTGATCCGATTCCGAAAATTCTTCCATTAGCCTCCTCTCGGTGAGAGGGAGTGGGCCGTAATCCACCACGCGCGCCCAGTGCGGGTTAGTAGATGTCACATCTCTTAAAATTTTTGGTTCTGCGATATGTCGGTTTCCTCATGATGTTTTCCTTCACCGGTTTGAGAGCAGTGGTGATGAAATTATTTATACAAAGTAAAGCGCCTGCCTTGGTTCGAACCTAAGACCTTAAACTCGTATGTCGCGGCCGTTACCTACCACTGGGCCACAACTGTTTCATAGGATATATCTGGTGTTAAAACAAGAAATTTCACGCGAAAGAAGTCGCGGGCAGAAGCTAGTCTATAATAATATTATCCGTTAGCTGCGCCCTGCGGTTTCACCCGCATAAGTTTCGATCCCGTGGGAATATTAGGATAAAAATTATCCTATATTTTAAGCCATAAACCATCTGTGTGCCAAATTTCATCCAAATCCGTTCAGTAGTTTTTGCGTGAAAGAGTAACAAACATCCATCCATCCATCCATCTATTTATCCATCCATCCATACAAACTTTCACGTTTATAATAGTAGGATAGGATAGTAGGATTTGTCCAAATAACCATGACTGACGGACACTCAGTGAGCAGCTCAAACCACAGACTATAAACACATAATATTCAGACATATTGTTACACCCAACCCTTCATTCCTAACGGGTCATACGATATATTTTATGTTAAAACAGGTTCACGTGAAAGGAGTCGCAGGCAGAAGCTATTCTATAATTAAACCACCAAAACCACCAAATAAACTTGTTATCTATCTATCTATCTATCTTAGCCATTTGTCCAAGTAAACACTTCCACGACTGACTGACACACAACGAACAGCTCAACCCACAGACACGTAATATTTGGATATTATACAGGGTCATTTGTAAAACACCAGTAACCTCTTAAGAGGTCATTGTACTCATCATTATGAACAACTTTTACTATGGGACCAAAACTGAAATCGCGAAAAAAATATCAGCTGCTCCCTACATTTTGACGAGTTATGCGAACATAAATGTAGGGAACAGCTGATTTTATTTTCGCGATTTCAGTTTTGGTCCCATAGTAAAAGTTGTTCATAATGATAAGTACAATGACCTCTTAAGAGGTTGCTGGTGTTTTACAAATAACCCTGTATTGTTACACCCAATCCGTCATTCCTAACGGGATAACGGCTGGGCAGAAGTCCAAGCCCCAACAGTGTTGGCGCCACTCAAGACACCGTGTACCACTAAATGTTTGAAGACGATAACCGGCCTGTAACATGTTGCAACTCGTTTACGAGCAATAACCAGTGCTATCACGTCTCGAGACAAAGTTACGAGTACATAATAGCCCGCATTTTCTTGTCTTTCTCTTTTCCTGGAAAATAAACGATTTTTATGTACCTACGTACGATACTTGTGTGAGGGGCTTGTGGCTAAGTAATATCAGCGGCACGATCGATCAGTTAAGCTGCGCTGGCCTCGGTTGGTCCGTAGATGGGTGACCATCTTTATATGCCAATACCCCTCCGTACCTCGGAAAGCACGTTAAGCTGTTGGTCCCGGCTGTCATTCGTGTTCTTTGACAGTCGTTACGGGCTGCCTGAAGCCCGAAAGTCTGATAACCAGTCTTACCAAGGGGTATCGTTTTACCCACTAGGTTGTGGAGGTCAAATAGGCAGTCGCTCTATGTAAAATTCTGGTACTCAGCTGTATCCGGTTAGACTGGAAGCCGACCCCAACATAGTCGGGAAAAGGTTAGCTAGATGATGGTTGTGATACTTCCTCTACATATCCCTCGCGCCGAAGGCTGGGTCAAAACTTGGTCTTATTTACAAGATAACACTAAAAAAACAAAATAATATCCTAAATTAACTAAAACTATTTACAAACTAAAATATAGCGTCGAAAAATTCATCCACATCGCTGTCGACTGGTAAAGTACCCAAGAGACTGGCGGCATTGCCACGTTGTATGGCAATGCTTAGCCTCTGGCCAAGGTAAAAGCCAGCCCTTAAGTCATGGGAATTGTCAACTAGTCTTTTCGAGATTTCCTTAAAAAGACCATGCGCACTCGGAGGCCCACGGCCCGAGGGTTTCAACTCCAAACGGCTCGAAAATATAATTATTAATAAGGGTATTATTTACGCCACTTGAGGTTTTCTGCAGCCGCAGCAGCAGCACCAGCGCAGCACGCCGACCCTGGAAGATGGGATGGCGCAAGAGTATCGACACAAGTTGCATCCCACACTAAAGGCCTACCCACCTTCCATGGAAATAAATAAATAAACTTGGTCTGAAGGACTTCATTTATAAGAAAAAGCCTCAGCTCCCAGTGGAACCATAACAAGCTGCTATCGGAATTACGACCGGACAATGATGAAAGAGATGCCATTATTTATTCGTATTCCCGAGCAAGTTGATTAAGTTACATGATTAATTTGATGGCTTTTGGAATAAACTCATTAAACGTTAATTATTCTCTTTGATTTACTTTAATGGGCGTATTATGTTCCTGGTTCCCAATTTCCTAACTTAATCTCGGGATGAGTTAATAGGAATTAGTACTTAGACCTTGTTTGTAACTAGTTAATTGCGGTTCGGAGATTTTCTTACGAAATAGCTGGGTCCGCAACGGACGATCCAAATTTGGATCGGCGCCCGCTCCACGACCATGGAACACCAATCGCGGATATTATAATAGTGCACAAGTGTGCGCACACACAGTCACTCTGCACTCTGCACTCTCTCTTACTCCACTCTCATAGTCCAATGGGACGGCAAAGCACGGAGGTATCAAACCGCCAACTACCAAATTCCGGGCTGTTATGTTACTAAGAAATTCCTAACGGAAAGACCCAATAACACTTTGCCCGACCTGGAAATCGAACCCAGGACGCCACGTTCAGCAGTCGCAACCACGAGACCAACGGGTGCCGTGAATAAACTACTTATGGTTCATGATACAAAAATATATTTTACTAGCTGCGCCCCGCGGTTTTACCCGCATAAGTTTCGATTCCTTATGAATATCGGGGTAAAAAGTATCCTATGTGTTAATTCTGGTTATAAACTATCTGTATGCCAAATTTTATCCAAATCCGTTGAGTAGTTTTTGCTTGATTGAGTAACAAACATCCATCCATCCATCCATCCAAACTTTCGCATTTATAATATTAGTAGGATTAGACTTACGATACCTCATAGAAAGAAGTTTATCCCCATCAATCACCCAACTCAACATTATCTAACAAAATCATTATTCTTAATTCCATAGGCTCCATTACCCAGATAGATAATACCTACCTACCTTCTCTATAAGTAAATAATAAATGCAATCAAAACATGTTTATAGTTAGCTACCCGAGGGGAGTGTTTGGGGGAACAAGCTAAATTGTATTTGTGAAGGAAACAATTTATCTTGAGAGTGAACAGACTTCTCGCCATCATATTTTATTAATCCCTTGGCTGATGTAAATGCGCCCCTAACAAGTAAGGGCGTTGTGTGTTTGTAAGCGGATGTTGAAATAACGCGTTTTGTGGAAGATACAAGGAAAAGGCTAGTAAAATTAGGTTACGTAGTCACAGAAGCAGAGTTAGCAAACTGAAATGGCAGTGGGCTGGCCATGTTTGTCGAAAGACCGATGGCCGGTTGAGCAGACGAGTCCTGGGGGCCTACTCCGAACTGCAAAGTGCGAATGTTCGGATCGGACCGACACATGACCGAACCGAATACTATTGAAAAATGCGAAAAAAGTATCCCTGGACATTTCACACAGCGCCATCTAGTCCCAAGCTAAGCAACCTAATGCTTGTGTTATGGTAACAAGATGGCTGATAAACTACTTATATACATTTTTTTTTGTAAATACATACATATTATAGATAGAAAAACACCCAGACTCGGAACAAATACATGTAGGTCATACAAATATTTGTTCCATGCGGGAATCGAACCCGCGACACGCAGCGCAGCAGTCAATCGCTTAACCACTGCGCCAACCGTGCCGTCAAGATGGACGGAAGACCTAAAGAAGGTGGCTGGGACAGACTGGATGCGGAAGGCGGAGGACAGGCGTGTGTCCAGTGGTGGGCTGCAATAGTCTGAGTTGATTGTTGATTGAGTCACTGAAACACGTGGATACAAAAAGATGAGTTCCGTTTTGAGGAAATTTCTCGCCGACAGGTCGACACTTCATGTGATGTGACCAGTGCGATTCTGTAACCATCTCACCGTGAAAACTTAGGTGAAGTGAGCGTGGAGTGAGCGGTCATTCCAAATAATGCTAGGGATTGACACTACTGATAACTCACATCAAGCTCACTTCACTTTCATGGTGAGATTTTTACAGAATCGACCGGCCTCGTTCTTTGGCTAAATAATTAGTGTTGCTAGTCAACGTGGCAATGCTGCCAGTCTTCTGGGCACGTTTCTAGATGACAGCGATGCGGAATTTTCGAGTGATCAAAAAACAAAAGGATTTTTTGTATTTATTTATATATTTAGTTTAATTAGTCAATTAATTTAGTTCCCAGAGTAAATATTTAGATGGATTAATTATCATTTTATTTGGGTTAGTTCTGTCAAAGATCTCCCTCTTCCCTCAGTCTCATAGTCCGCTGGGACGGGAATCCGACACTTCATAGTATGAATGTGATTTTTGCGTTGACAACAACAAGATTTTAATTAAAATTTTCTTGCTATTCTTGGATCCTCGCTTTCGACGAGGCTTTTCTTTATAGGTAGTCGGTGGTTTTGAATTTAAAAATAAAATTAAGCGTGTCACATTTCTTGCCAGCATGTGCACGTTTTTCTCAAATGTCGTCGTATCGTATGGACTTACGAAAGGGTCTACATAGGTCGAGTTTTAAAGATACTTGTGATTTAACTATTTATGCATATTTTTAGTAATGATATAGATGTTTCGCCAACGAAACTAATTTTAAACATGTTACATCTACCAAAACCCTCACTGGGCCCACCATGCTGGGCTGGTAGATAATAGCCCACCCTCTCTATATCTCTATTATAGCCCATCCTCTCATAATCTATTAGCCTATAATGTTCCCACTGCTGGGACACAGGCCTCCTCTCTGTGAGATCACATTTAAATGTGAATGTGCATATTTTAGAGTCTGCCAATTCATATTTCAACACGATGTTATGATAACACATTTTATTCGACAGACAAATTTTAATGTAAAAATAGGCATAATTTTGATATTAAAATAGGAGCTAAAGTTTGTGTAATATTATACTCGTCGATACTCAATGTTTGAATTATATTTTTTAATGGAAAAGTGGGGTTTGGGAAACTTTCTAGGCGTTATTTTGTTCAATATGAATCGTAAAGGATTGGTTGATGTTGATGAGATTCAAAAAGCAATCAGACTTGGTACGTATTATGTATGTACGCAGCAGATAAGTTACTTATTTTTATTTATATATCAGTCGAGCTTTGAGCACTATGTTGCGATGTCAGATGGCTTAATTTACTGGGTATCATATAACGCCTAGTTCCTTAGTTATCGTGTAATCCAGTAACTGGGTTGTGGAGGTCAGATAGGCAGTCGCTGAAGCACAGCTGCATCCGGTTAGACTGGAAGCCGACCCCAACATAGTTGGGAAAAGGCTAGGCAGATCACAGATGATGATGTAATACGATACCCCTTGGTCTGACAACAAGTCTTAACTTGTTGTCAGACTTTCGGGCTTCTGACGACCCGTAACGACTGCCAGGACCAACGGCTTAACGTGCTTTCCGAGGCACGAAGGGGTCTTGGTATGTAAAGATGGTCACCCATCCACGGACCAACCGCGGCAAGCGTAGCTTAACCTGATCGATCGACCCGTGCGGCTGTTATTACTTAGCCACAAGCCGACCCCAACATGGTTGGGAAAAGGCTAGGCAGGTGATGATGATATAACGTATTTTATTTTACACTAGCTTCCGCCCGCGATGTCGTCCGCGTGAAATATCGACCCCCACCCATCGCATCGCATCCCATCGCTACCCCGAGCTACTACTTCGTTATCGACTTTTTATCATTTTGCTCGTCTCCTAAGGGTCGTAGCGTGATGTTAGACCTATAACCTTCCCCAAGAATCGGGCTATCAAATACAATAAGATTTTTTAAAATCTGACTGGTAGTTCCGGAAATTACTCGCTACATACATACAAACAAACAAATTTTTCCTCTTTATAATATTAGTATACAGGGTGGCAGGGACATCGACGCGCAAACTGTAACCATGGATTCAGCACATGAGTTTAGACCCCATAGCGTCGAAATTTTTCGTCGGTTATCAAAAAACTTGAGAGGTGTCAAGGGACACCCGGATGGAACGAAGTTCAAAGAGAGAGAGACAGACAGAGAAACACGCGCACGCCGCACGGCTTACAACTATAGCAAAAAGTGTCGTTCCAACTTTTGGTCTTAATTTTTTCCGTCTAGCCCCCTTTCGCAACGCGCGATAAGGAACTTCGTTCCAAAAAAAATCTTGTTTTGTTGAAAGGTGCAATACCTATGCGGTCAAAATGTATGGAACAGCAATATTTTTTTTTGATAACCGACGAAAAATTTCGGCGCTATGGGGTCTAAACTCAAGTTTACAGTTTGCGCGTCGATGTCCCTGCCACGCTGTAGATAGGTAGTCGACGACCGACTTGACTGCCTCGTTAGTCTAGTGGTCGCAAGCGCTACTGCTGAACATGAGGACCTGGGTTCGATTCCCGGGTCGGACAAAATTATATTGGATTTTTCCATCTGGAATTTCCCAGTAGGAGCCTGGAGTCTGGATTTGTGCCCAGTTGATGGCAATAGGTTCACCCATTATTACATAGGACTTAGACATAGCCGATGAAATGTGGGTCTACAGTCACGAGCACCAATATGTCAACACTCGGCAACTTTCAATTGCGATTTTTCCGTGAAATAACGAATGCAACGTTGAAATACGGCGCATTACATAAACTTATAGGTTCGGAAATGCTATGTTCGTAACAACATAAAATTTCATTAATTTTGAATAAAGCCGAGTGTATACATACTTTTGCCCGTGACTGTACATCTGTCTAATCCCTCGGGAAACAGAGGCGTGATGTTATGTTATGTATTTGGCATTGACCATTTTATTTCCAAATAAAATGGGAGAGTGCGCTGACTCCTGACATAGGTACACCTAGTTCAGGAGTCAGAGGCTTCAAACAAGTTTTTGTAACCTATTATGTCAATAAAGAATTATTATTATTATCATTGACCAGCCGGGTAATTGCGTAACATACTAACAGGAGCAATGGATTTAATTTTGACAGTTCAACAACATTCATTGCGTTATTTACGTTGTTGAGTAGACACATTTTTCGAACATATGAAGCAATGGATTAGCAATATCCTTCAAAATGATTCAGATTGAGATTGATAGTGTTTTGCGCAATTAGGGTGCTGGCCTAGACTCGTACGGAGTTCCAATGTAAGTAGAGGCCAGCTTATACTGGTGTTGTTACCGCTAACAACTTCGGAATATCTTCATTATTTTTCATAAAAACTAGTGAAAAATGGAGGAGAGTTCCGTCTCAAATCGTTTATTGCAATACATAATGTACACTTACAGGTGGTAAAATAAAAAATAATAGAAACAATTATTTAACAATTATTGACGACACGGTTGGCGCAGTGGCCGAGCTATCGACTGCTGCGCCGCGTGTCGCGGGTTCGATTCCCGCACGGAACAAATATTAGTATTGCCTAAAAAAAAAAATATGTGAACCCTGTCCGGCACAGCAATTTTTTTAAATAAGTAAAGAAGAAGAGCGGTAGATAAATTTTCCTCAAACTCAAGTTTATTAAGTTCGAATTATTTTATATCCTATTAAGTATTTATATTAAATTTCCATTTACTTATTCTATTAATATATTCAAGTATAATATTCATTTATTACTTATTTAATTATATTTAATATTGCTTGTTTATTCGCTTAAAAATTGTTCCGTATTTTTCAGCAGGTGCTGGTAAAAGTTCCGAATCGTTTGCGATCGTAAATATTAGAACGATGTACAGTCACGAGCACCAATATGTCAACACTTGGCAACTTTCAATTGCGATTTTTTCGTGAAATAACGAATGCAAGGTTGAAATACGGCACATTACATAAACCTATGGGTTTGCAAATGCTATGTTCGTAACAACATGAAATTTCATGAAAAAATAAAGGAGTAAATCGCTTTTTAATAAAGCCGAATGTATACATACTTTTGCTCGTGACTGTACATGTCTTGTTTCTTTGAATAATATAGTAATTAATTTAATCTTTCTGTTTGTTTCAGATCCAGACATTCGTGAATGTTCATAACAGTAAGTTTTTATAATGTTTTAATATTATGGTTATTTCATAATATTTATATATTAGTGTTGTTTATTGATTTTCAGACACTATTACAACACTAACACAATTGGCACAAATCACACCACCACACATAACTCCTTATATGCCTATTTTAAGTTTTAAGTTTAAGAATATATCATATTATATGAACTTGTTAACGGAACGAAGGACCCTGGATCTCACAACACAGGGAATCCTAGTGTGAGGTCTAGGAATTCAATCCACTCGAATGTAAACTTAGCTAAATAAATTTATTATTATTATTATTATATAATGACTAAACTCATCATCATCTGCCTAGCCTTTTCCCAACTATGTTGGGGTCGGCTAAGTAGATGTGCTTGGGGGAGGCCTATGTCTAGCAATGGACGTCGTTCAGCTGAAATAATGATGAAATTAGAGAAATGGATGAGAATTTCTTATTCTACATATTACAGTTTTTAATCATAAGTTTGTGTAGGTAGGTACTTAATGAAATGGATTTAATAAAAAATAAGATCCTGTTAATACAGTGGCCCGTGAAACGAGGTCCAAAAAACATTTCAGAAGCAGAGAGGATACTGAAATTATACTTAAAAAAATTACAAACTTTTTATTTTTTATAAAACTGAATATTTGAATATAAAAAAATTGAATATTTCAAGGACTTCCTGAAACGCTACATGGGGTGTTACTGTTACTGTTAGCCTGCATCATCCCTCTGCTGCATTTCCATGACTTCCAGCTGTTTCGATCCAGGGCTAAATTAGACCACTGGTCAAAATCAAAATCCAAAGTCATTTATTCAAATTAGGCTGAGAATCAGCACTTTTGGAACGTCAGAATTACAAAAGACAGTCCCCCAAAAACGCCCGCCCTTCACCACTTCCTGGTGCTATCGCTGGGAAGAAGAAGTAGCGCAACAAACTCCCCAGCAGCACAGCTATCTGTTCAGTTAGAAGGTCGTTTGTTTTGTCCAGCTCGTCCCGCCTTCTGCTTCTGCTGCTTCACGGGGTCTGCCGCGACGCCTTCTAGCTGTGTCAGGGCTCCACGTATTTTAGATAGGTTGTGTGCAATGTACACGATAAACTCCGTTAGACTAACAACAATGGCGGTTCCTAATTAGGCGAAAGAAGGTGTTGTCAAAATAATTGGCTCAGCCTAAAAGCGGCGCACCTTTGTTGATCGGCTGGTCTTAATTAACAGGTTTTTTCATTCGCTAATTACTACTGGGTTAGGTTTGAGTGATAAGTTAAGCATATAAAAAATGTTAATAAGGACCTTTACCATGTATGGTAGAGAATTATGAAAAGGATTTATAAACTGATCCTCTAAAAACTTATTGATGTTCTCATTAGAACATGGACGCTTTTTTTTTAAATTAATGAATCTCTAAAAACTCGAGGGCATTACCTAGTAACTGGCTTGTGGAGGTCAGATAGGCAGTCGTTTCATATAAAATACTAGTATCTGCATCTGGTTAGACTAGAAGCCGACCCCAACATGGTTGGGAAAAGGCTAGGCAGATGATAATAATGATGAAAGAATTAGAAACAGACTACATCTACCTATATCCTACTTCCTACTAATATTATAAACGTGAAAGTTTGTATGGATGGATGGATGGCTGGATGGATGGATGGTTACTCTTTCACGTAAAAACTACTGAACAGATTTGGATGAAATTTGGTACACATATAGTTTATAACCAGGATTAACATATAGGATACTTTTGGAACGAAGTTCCTTATCGCGCGTTGTGAAAGGGGGCTAGACGGAAAAAATTCTTACGAAAAGTTGTCACGACACAATCGCTACGAGTGCTACGCCGTAGCCGATGCGTAGATTATCCGCTACGCAGCTACGTCGTCGCAGAGCTACATAATAAATTATCTGCGCAACAACGTAAATTGATTTATAGAAGATTTTTATTGGAACGAAGTTTTGGAACGAAGTTCCTTATCGCGCGTTGTGAAAGGGGGCTAGACGGAAAAAATTCTTACGAAAAGTTGTCACGACACTTTTTGCTATAGTAAGCTATTGTAAGCTGTGCGGCGTCGCATGTTTCTCTGTCTGTCTGTGAACTTCGTTCCATCCGGGTGTCCCTTGACACCTCTCAAGTTTTTATTCCTATTTTCGCACGGGATCAAAACTTATGCGGGTGAAACCGCGGGGCGCAGCTAGTAATCCATATTTCAACTGCAAAAGTACTGATGATATTCATCAGTAGGTAAGTAAAGGTATATAAGAGGTCCTCATTTTTAAAAACTTGTCAACAGAAATAATTTTCCTTCCACCAATACGAAAGCACACAACAAGATCGTCGCTTCGTTGAAATCAACAAACAGCGCTCCAAAAATAATTTAAGACTACGAGTCAAATATAGACAGCGCTGTGAACGCTTTAGAAAGCGCTGTCTGCGATCGCTGCCAAATATGACAGTGGCGGCACATAATAAAGACATTAACGACTATTGATTTGTATCGAGAGAACAGTCAGTCGTTATTTTGAGATTTTTGAATGAACTTGAAAATTACATAGAGGTACACAGTCAGCAACAAAAGTCAATTAACTCTTTTACTTTTACAAATCATCTATATTGATACAAAATGATGCGATACATTGGTTTTCACTATTACATGTAATAGCAGAGTTAATTGTTCTTAAATATTCTATTACTACATGTTTTTTAAGAATATTTTGCTCAATAATTAAGATTTAAACAACTGAAGTGTTAACCGACTTTTGTTGTTGACCGTACTATTACATACCATACATTACACACCATACTACACGTGGAAACTTGTAATTGGCCTTATTTTTGTATTATCTATTACTTACTGTATCTGTTTAGCTGTAAGATTTCCTAAAAATAAATAAATACATTATAATACCTTATTTATATAATACACTCCCTAGATGACGACTGTAGAAGTATGGAAGGAAATACATATTGCACCGACCCGAAATCAATTGAGATAAGGACAGAAGAGTTATTATTTACTAGGTTCTGTCTGCGACTTCGTCCGTGTGGAATTTCTTTATCTCCGACACGGTTAGACGATGCGATGCGACGCACCCCGTCGCATCGCATCGTCTACACGCGCTATTACTACTACTTTTTTTATTTTTGCTCAAAATCAAAAGTCATTTATTCAAATTAGGCTGAGAATCAGCACTTTTCGAACGTCAAAATTAAAAAAGACAGTCCCCCAAAAACCCCCGCCCTTCACCACTTCCTAGTGCTATCGCTGGGAAGAAGAAGTGGCGCAACAAACTCCCAAGCAGCACAGCTGTCTGTTCAGTTAGAAAATACTTGATACTTGATTGTCAATGCTCTACTCCTAAGGGTCCTAGGGAGATGTTAAATAGCCTTTAGCCTTCCTCTAGAATGTGGCTATCAGATGCAAACTGAGAAAAGAGAAGGAAGTAAAAAAAGTCAGTACCGACCGACTAAGAATAAAGTCTAGACACCGCCATTTTGAATTTCCTTTGAAGTCAATTTGAGATTTCACCAAAAAACCATGTGATTTGCTTCGATCAATAATAGTACTAGATTAAGGATCAGGAACAAAAATCAGTCGCTCAAGTGGCCACGTTTGCGCACACGTAAACATCTACATTTCTTAGAAGAAAGTTTAATAATATTAACATCTTAAGTTTATTATAAACCTTAATGCTTAAACATAAAGTTTAATTACCAGTGCAAAATATATTTAAAATGTCGCTTGAAAATAAAATCATTCTATTTTTTTATTTTCAGTCGTTTATTCTAAAATGAAACTTAAAGTTTAAGTAATAAGATTAAAAACATACTTATTTGAAATAAGAAAAGTATTTGTGGTCTTATTTTTCGGGCCGTTTTTGAAGCGCTTATCGGGAATCTAGTACTATTATTGATCGAAGGTGATTTGAAAAAAACCGCCAAACGTACTCATTTACGGAAATCGGCAGCAGATAAGGCCGTCAACCGAAGTAGTCAGAAACCAATTCATCATCACGATACACACAAACGTGCATAGCGTGGAGAAATCGTTTTATATTCACCTGTAGACAGGTGGTTACAAAAAAAAAAAGATGGTTCACAGATGCGGGTGTTATAAAACTGCTCACTTCACTTAATGTATAGGTATTTGTTGTTTTGGTTCTACAATATAACAACTCTGATAACTTATATGCAGATGGAGACCAGCAATGTAAAAATACCAATTGTGCGTTAGTAACATAACAAAACCTAACACAGACATAATTACCAAATGGCAACGAATATTTCTTAGTGTTAATCTACGAGAGAACGAAGATACCACTAGAATAGTGCTTGATTTTTGGTACTTAACTAGACAAAGTAGCACTGCACTAGTAGGTACCCATTCTACGCAAGCTGTGTGAGTCAGTCCATAATAATGGCCAATTTTACTGGTAATAAAATATATCTGTTCGCGTTAGCACAGAAAATATTATGAAGCTTGCAAAAGCTAGTGAAAATCAAGATAAATTTCAGTTAAGTTCCAGAAATGTTTCGCACTTCGAGTTTCAGGATTGTAGCCGTGATGCATACTGCATAAATACAAATTTTAATAAGGTTGTTTTGTGTTTTCATTCTTGTATATCACGAGCGCTTTACCCATTGTTATTTAATCCTTGTATAAACGACATAAGCGTCACATGACGTGCGCTCGTAATTTCTAAAGACTCATCATCATTAATCTCCTGCCCGTATTCCAATTTATTTGTGGTCGGCGCAACATGTCTTTTTCTTCCATACTTCTCTATTAAACGTCATACCGGTAGTCAACACCTCTCTAATCATATCATCTTATACATAGTCCATTCATCGTTTCTTAGGTTTTCTTGCCTATAGAAATCCACATTCATACTCAAAACGTTCCTCATGCCATTTTCCGATAGCAACGATTATATTCTAAATTGCTGCGACTTACGAGTTGTAAGTCTTAGGTTCGAACCCTGACAGGCGCTTTACTTTGTGTAAATTATTTCATCACCACTGCTCTCAAAACTGCAAAGAAAAAGATCGTGAGGAAACCGGAATGTCTTAAAACCAAAAATTCGCAGACATGTGGCATCTACCACCCCGCACTGGGCCCGCGTGGTGAAATATAGCCCACTCCTTCTCACACAGAGAGGAGGTTTGTGTCCTAGCAGTGGTAACATTATAGGCTATGCTTATGCAAGTCAAAACTTTCCTCACGATATTTTCCGCAATTTGCAATGATTAACATCATCCACCATCAAACTGTATCTAAGGTTCTCACCCACAACATCAATACACTGATGCCTCCATCTTGATTTAGAGACTCCTTTTCTACTAACGTATGGCCGAAAATACCAGCTCTCTCTCAACAAAACTTCTGACCAAAGTTTCTTAAATAAGATACGTTCCAACTAGCCAATCTTTCATTCAACTTCGGAGCTCGTAAGGCATGAGATAGACAGACTCAACGTATATTCTCTGCCTAATAAACTATTTACGAGACCTTGTGGTAGCCGCTAGAACGTGGTAGACGCGATTTATAAGATACAGTCTTGAATTAATGCTGCTTAGTATTAAATTAGTAGAGGCTCTTTGTGAAGGAGCTTGTCCGGGGAAGTACTATACGTATATACATAATATATATCTATTTTTGCCGCCAGGCAGCGCTGCTCTGTTCTGGTTTGAAGGGTATGGGTGTAAGGCTGCTTTTCCACCAGAGATGTGCTACATATGCTACATTGCTATGGATGCGTTTGATATCCACCAATCATATTCATTGGTGCACATAGCTTAGCACTGGTGGAAACGGGTTCAACCTCTTTTATCTGTTCTGTGGGTTCAACTAAGCCATGTTTTTTATATGGAAGGATGCGTGCTATGGATGGGAGCTATGGATGCGCGAGTGGTGTAGCTATGTCCAGAGCAGAGTACCTACCGTGCCTTGCCTACTGTCGATGCATCGTATAGCTCGAGCAGCACATCTTTCTCGCACAGCTACCTCGCGGCGACGAATTTTCATAGTACTGTGATTACACCCTAAACGAACCCTTCAAGGTACCGGGGGAATTATAAAACTACGGTTTATCTCGTAATGTTCAGTCATTATTCCTTTAGCAATATATTACGCATTTTACATCTAATAATCCATTTGCTTGTCTTGTCAGCCTAATGTCTTATTATTTGACACCTTATTTTAAACAGAAGAGATAGGGATGGCGGGAGGAGTGCTCTTACTCTTGCTCTGGCTCGGTCTTCGATTGGTCTAAACCCACCTTAACTCACTCATTCATCACACATCCACACCACACACGTATACAACACACTACACTACACAAGTTTAAATTGGATACACCAATAAGTTAACTACATAAACCTACTTACTTATTTAATTTATTTGTTTGGAGAAACACCTGATTATTGTCGTCTCAGAAATCATACCGACCAATGCTATGTATGAAGCCAACCTACCATGATAATCTTGTAAGACGAAGGAGACTAGTCTCCACGACACAGGGAATCCTAGTGTGGAGGCTAGTGTTTAGTTTTTTTTTCTGAACAATAAAGTGTTTATTATTTTTATTTCGTTTATTTACTTATTTTTCTTATTTTATTACATTTTTAAATATTAGTATAAAAAAAAACATTTAAAAATATAAAAAAATAGTGATCCACCGGTGTCGGGAGCAGGGTCCAAGCTACCGGTGGTTAGGGCTCCAGAGACAGAAACCTCCTCACAATGCGAGCCGTATCGAGGAGTACTGCCTTCTGAATCAGGCCCTTGATCCAACCGCCTAACGAGAGCCTCGATAGATGTTGATCGAGGCTTTCGGCTATCAGGCCATTGGCCGATACGACAATCGGCACAATGATAGCCGAGCTAACATTCCACATGTCAACAACCTCGTGTGCTAAGTCGAGATATTTAATTTGTTTCTCTTTCTCAGCTTTCACGAGGTTCCCGTCATGTGGAATGGTAACATCGACAATCATTGTGCGGCGCGCTAATCGATCTATCACCACTATATCAGGCTTATTTGCGACAATAGTCCTGTCAGTAATGATAGACCGATCCCAGTACAACGTGACATTGTCATTTTCAAGAACTGGGTCGGGCACATACTTGTAATACGGTACCTCAGAATCCACAAGTTTATATTTCAAAGCAAGTTGCTGGTGAATAATCCTGGCTACTTGGTTATGTCTGTGCAAGTACTCGCCGTTAGCCAAACGAGAACAACCAGAGATAATATGTCTGATGGACTCACCCGGACGGTGGCATGCCCGACATACGTCCACCGTCCCGTCCTTCATAATATGTCTCCGGTAGTTATTCGTCAAGATAACTTCGTCCATAATTGCACAGACGAAACCTTCAGTTTCCCCGAAGAGGTCACCAAAACGTAGCCAGGATACGGACGCTAAGAAATCCACACCGGGCTCATGAAGAGCCCGATAGAAGCGTCCGTGAAGCTCCTTGCTTTGCCATATCTTCTTGCGGTCATCGGTAGTAAGTACTACAGGTTTGCGCCAGTTCTCTTTCGCCATGGAGAGCGGGGTGAGCCCCTTGTCCACTGCGACCACATCACGGTGCATACCCACTTCGGCTTTTAAAAAATATTCCCTGAGACTGCACACCTCGCGGTTGTGGAGGGTCTTCGCATTTAAAAAGCCTCGACCCCCACACTTCCGCGGGATATACAGTCTCATCACCGATGATCGTGGGTGATGCATCCGGTTTGCGGTCAGTAGAGTACGGACCCTTCTATCCAGGGCGTCGAGTTCAGTCTGAGTCCATTTGAGTATGCCAAAAGAGTACATCAAAACCGGCATGACCCAACCATTGAAGGCGCGCACCTTATTTCCGCCCGAAAGAAGACTAATTAATACCTTCTTCAGGCGACAAAAGAAGCGCTCCTTCAACGATTGCTTCATGTCAGCATCGTTGATGCCTAACGCTTCCGACATACCCAAATACTTATAGCTTTCGGATGAGGAGAGGGATCTAAGGTGTATGGAATCGGAAAGTGGAATTCCCTCGGTTTCCATAATCTTCCCCCCCTTTACATGCATGACTGCACATTTGTCCACACCAAATTCCATCCTGATGGCACTACTGTTTCAGTTACCTTCAGTAGTTCCATCAGATGCAATTTGTTGGGGGCAAAAAGTTTCAAATCATCCATGTAGAGGAGGTGAGATATGACCTGACCACCTCTCTTCAACCGATAGCCTAGACCTGAATACTCCAGCAGTGTGCTTAGAGGATTCAGGGCTAAGCAGAACCAAAGAGGACTCAAACTGTCGCCCTGAAATATTCCCCGCTTAATCCATACAGGCTCATCATTCCCCTGGATCTGTCGACACCCTGGATAGCGAAGGACCGTCTTCCATTGCCCCATACACGACTCAAGGAAGGTGCGTAGAGTTGCATCTATCTTGTACAACTCCAGCACCCTCATGAGCCATGTATGTGGCACCGAGTCGTAGGCCTTCTTATAATCTATCCAACATGTCGACATATCCTTGCGGGATCGGCGAACCTGTTGGCTAATGGCCATGTCTATGAGGAGTAGCTCCTTAGTACCGCGGGACCCATTCCTACATCCATTTTGAGAGGCAGACATAATCGAGTTACTGTCAATGTGCGTGTTAATTTTCGCTCTCAAAATGGATGTAAGAAGTTTATAAACCGTCGACAAACACGTGATTGGTCTATAATTCTTGCGTTCCGCGGGACTACCTGACTTATGGAGCAGGTGGGTAACGCCTGTTGTTAGAAACTGTGGTAGCGACCCAGACTCTAAGGATGACTGGAACTGAGATGCCAGGCAAGTGTGTGAACTAATTAGCCATTTTAACCAAAAGTTATGCAGTCCGTCCGGTCCCGGTGATTTCCAATTCGGTAACGGACGGACTGCTCTGGCAACGTCCAATGGTGTAATTAAGACTGGTTCCATTGCTGGTATAGTTCCACACACTCGCTCGATATCCCGCATCCAGCCACCCTCAGCGTGACAGACGGGCACCGACCAGATGCTGCGCCAGAATGCACTCGTGGTGGCATCATCCGGGCGGCACACGTGCGTCACGTTTTGTTCAGGTCGCTCCCAAGCTCTATATACCCACCTCTCATCGCTCTGGAACATGCGATTCTGCGTGTATCGATCAACCCGCCGCTTATACCGCCGAATACGACTCGCCCATGCACAAACTTTCTGCTTCAGGAAGTCGATGCGCTCTGTGACATTGGACATGTATTCCCGAGGGCTGATTCCAGTCCCCGAAAATGCCTGTCTTACAAAGCGCATCACTCGTGGTCGTGTATTGCCCTCCCTGAAGCAGTATAGTTTGCCGATGAGTACCCTGGCCCCATCGATACAACGCTCGATCCTGCATTGCCAGGCTGGTACGGCTGGTTTTGGTCGAGTAGCTACGTCACAATTGGGAAACTTGACGTTAGCTAAACGACATGCCGCCACAGCCGCGCAATACAGGATCGAGTGTGTATCAACAAGATCCTCGCTGCTCTCGAAGAGCTTCGAGTTCTTGAGCTGCGAGTCCAAGGCATACACCAGCGCCCTATTTTTTTTGTGCATAGGTAGCCGTGGTATTCGGGGTCTAAGTTCGGTTGGAGTGGACCTATACTCGCGAAACGCATCCTCCAGTGCGCTCCTCAGTCGGACGTTGCACTGGCTACTTACTGTGTCAACCCTATCATCATCTTCTTCAACATGATTGGACCGCGGCGGGATGGCATCAGTAGTTGACGCTGGTGCCGCGGTTTGTATCGGAGTCGAGACGATTTGGTTGCCCAGTACCTCTGAGCGCAGCCTATCAAGTGCGATATCGTCCAACCTGTGATTACGTTGGATGACCCGCACCTGATCCGACAGTCGTTGGGCCGAGACGTTGACAGTTGGTTCCAGTTCCTGGAACAGAGACAGCATCCTATCACGGTACGCAGTGAGGTTAGTTCCCCCCTCTGTAGACCTGTAATATGCGCGCATGACGTTCTCGTTCATAGACTGAGTCCATCTCATGCGCTGCACACAACCACCGGTAGCGGGGACCCGGCTCGGGGCCGGATGGCCCCTAAGTCCCAAGCTCCTCGGTGGCCGGCCTCTCCCCTGCCGACGTACAGGTGTTGGCGACGTCGGCGGGGAAAAATATTCGTCGCTCGAGCTCGACGCAACTGCTACGGCCGGTGTCACAGCACTCTCGATGGGGCTAGGTTCCGGCGGCGGCGGGGCGGGGCTGAGCGACGAATCCGGAGGTGGTATAAGTGCGCGGCGAGCTGCTGATCTCGTCAACATCTTCAATCCTTTTTCGTCATTTTTCACGTTTTATCGGAGGTGACATGACAGATGTCACCTCCGATTCGGCAGTTTTTGATGAATGTGTAGGTTGTTCATTTTATTTATTTAAAATTAGGTATGTTTTAATAAATTTGGTTTTTCCTGATACGGTTGCCGGTATATGAATTTATTAACTGCTTCTAAAAATTATAAAATATCAAATTGTGAAGAGACGACAAAAGAGACGTTGACGTTGACGTTGGTGTTGCTAGCTATTTTTATTATTATTTTTATTATTATTAAACTCGCTTGAATGTTCGAATGGAACCCGCGCTAAATTATAGCCGGCCAAACTACAACTATTTCAAATCCTCGTAGCATAGTTGCATAGCACATTTCTGGTGGAAACACAGCCTTAGCGTAGTAACAGGTATATGCGACGTTTCAGCTTTGTCTCTGGGTTGGCAACGCAACTGCGATGCCTCTGGTATTGCTAACGTCTATACAGGGTCAAATTAAATTAGCTAGCGAAACTGTGTAATGTGATGGATATCTGAACATGATAAAAAACGGTGTTTTTTTTAAGGGCGTCAACCACCGCTTGCCGTATTATTACTTGAAGTATGAGTTGAAAAAATCTGTTTTATTTTGTTTTATAGTGTTTAGATATCGATACCCACGTCTGTGGAATTTACACAAAAAAAAACTTTTAAAAGTTTTATTTCGAGTGACTCACTAACAGTGGTCGATGACAACAATCACCAAATTAATTATTTTTTTGTGAACATGAAATTCGGACGAAGTCACGGGTACAAGCATCCTACTAATATTATACTCGTAAACGTGAAAGTTTGTATGGATGGATGGATGGATGTTTGTTACTCATTCACGCAAAAACTACTGAACGGATTTGGATAAAATTTGGCACACAGATGGTTTATAACCAGTATTAACGTATATAATACTTTTTATCCCGATATTCCCACGGGATCGAAACTTATGCGGGTGAAACCGCGGGGCGCAGCTAGTACTTTTATATACATTTAAGTTGATGCAAGCATAGACTCATTGAAGTGTCTCCTCACGTAATTTTGATAGTAAAAACAAACTTAAGTTCTGAATAGCAATGTTACAACAAAGAATTTACAACGTTTGCCTAGCAATAACATAAAAATCGTTTTAACTTTCATTAAAGGTTTCATGACTTAAAATTAATTAAGACCTAATTAGCTTATCAAAGGTAAGTTGCGGACGCCCATCAAAGCCTGTTTATTATGGCTAGACTTAGTAATATTAGGGGGAATGGGGGGTGGGGGAGTTTAGTAAATTCTATGTACTTAAAAACAAAAGACTAAATATTTTTTTTAATAAGGGTGCTTGAAGTTTTGAGCCGGTATTTAAATTTGTTGTTGGGATAATAGAAGGACAAAAAAAAAACATTACTTACTTTGGATATCTTTTTTTGATTGAGACTTTTTTTATATGCCTTTTTGTTAGTTACCAGAAAGAAATGTTTGTGATCTTTTTCAAGCAAAAAGATATGGACGAAAATAAAATATTTTGGGTTTTGTGTTCCATAATTATCTATTTCACGATATGATGGCACGGTTGGCGCAGTGGTTAAGCGATTGACTGCTGCGCTGCGTGTTGCGGGTTCGATTCCCGCACGGAACAAATATTTGTATGACCTACAAACAAGTAGTTGTTCCGGGTCTGGCTGTTTGTGTATGTGAGTTTAAATGTTTCTAAACGCGCCCACGATACAGGAGAAATTCCTAGTGTGGGGCAAAGTTTGAAAAAAAAAACTACCTGTTCTAACAGGTAGTTTTTTTTTTTGCAAACTTTGCCCCACTCTAGGAATTTCTTACGTTAATACTGGTTATAAACCATCTGTGTGCCAAATTTTATCCAAATCCGTTCAGTAGTTTTTGCGTGATAGAGTAACAAACATCCATCCATCCATAAAACACGTTTATAATATTAGTAGGAAGTAGGATTTAATACAGTTTATTATTTTTTGTACTTTATCTATGGGCCTTGAGTTTCCTCACAACAAAGGATTGATTATTTTACCTTAATCTGGATTCATTATCATCATCATCTACAACCCGGCTTTGCCCAGTGCTGGGCATAGGCCCATCTTTTCTTGTGCCAATCCCCACGCTCCTGTGCCAGCCTCATCTAGGTTTTGCCCGCGATGGCAACAATGTCGTCTGCCCATCTCGATGACTATTACATGAATTTGGTTTACCTACTTGCTATTCAAAAATACTGCAGTATACAAGGTGTTATTTTGCAACCTCGTCAAATTCAAGGAGGTAACTATGCTACTGATTCTCGACATGAATCAATAATAAAATAAGTAGGTATTTCTTTTTTCAAATTTTCGGAAACGTTTGTGGGACACGCATATTAAAACGCGGCCTGTCTGAGACCGCACTGTAACTGCCCGTTTATACACACATAAAAACGCGGCCGCTTTTACGATACAATAACGCGATTCTGTACTTTGAAAGTGGTGTATTTTGAAATACTGTCAAACTTAAATAACTAAAAAAAAGTATGTATTCATTATTTACCAGGGATCGTAATTTTATTTGATTATTTATGTCTTTCCTAGCAGCCTCCTGAAATTTGACGAGGATGCAAAACAAGAACTTGTATTTTTGTCAGTGAATGTAGTTTAATTATAAAAAATAAGTTTATAATTACGCTGTTGGTTATGGGAATAAACGACGCAGCGGCCGTCACTCCGGTGTCCAATTTTCTGAACTGCGCACCAAGCGAAAATTATTCAGCATTTTGCATTTTTATACGCAATTATTTGCTTACAAATTGTATAATGAGAATAAATTTTGAAACCACGAGAAAATTCTTAGCAACAAAATGTTGCTTAAAAAAATTGTGCTATTACCTAGAGAGTTAAGAAATATGTTATTTATGTTCCAAGAAAATGCTACGTCTTTTTTTTTCGTAGCTTCTTAACTAGATAAAAAAGTATGCAAGAACATCAACACGTATTATTTACGACAGGAACAGAAACTTTTTTGCCACTTTTGGCCCTTTAAAAAACATTAAAAACATGTGTTTCACCATAAACATGTAGCAGCTATGAAGACGTTAACTAACACATTTTTTTTAGATGAAAAACGCACAACAATTTTGTAGGACTTACGACTATTATTTCCTAAAAAAATAGGGCATAACGGACAGTCCCCTGTACAGGGCCTGCATGGAGACTGAGGAAACCGTTGCGCATGTGTTCTTTGAGTGCACTTACGTCACCCAGATTAGGTCAGAAACCCTCGGGTAACCCAGATCTTACACAGACGTTCTCAACAGGCCAGGAGATTTAATCAACTTATGGGTGGGCTGGTTTGAATAACCACCGACGGCCGCCATGACCCACGCACAATGGTCCACCTGAGACTAAGTGCGGAAACCAAACCCCTAATATTGAACATAGATAGGGTATATTACATTATTTTTGTTTAGTTCCCTACCAAAAGGGTGCCAGCGGGACACTATCACTAAGGCTCCGCCGCCCGACCGTCAGTCCGTCAGTTATCATCAGGTACACAGATCTGTATCTTTTGAACCGTAATAACCATAACACTTGAAATTTTCACAAAGTGTGTAATAGGTTTATGTATTTATTTTCTCTCACAATGGTTTTACAGCTTAACAGTTAACCATATAAATTCACATTGTGAGAGCTCGTGCCTGATCATCATTATTATCTAAGGCTTTACAGCCGCATGTGGGCCTTACCCTGGTATAGTATATTCCTCCAACGTGACCTTTCTCTCCAACTTCTCATTCCAGCAGTTCTTAAATCTTGGTCTACGCCATCCAACCATCTGAGCTTGGGCCGCCTTCGACTTCGCCGGCCATCCGGTTGACTATCCGTGCCTGATGTAGGTATTACTACTCATCAACTAAAGTTGTCGACACTGGCTCACAGAATAAGCAAGCTGAAGTGGCAATTGGCCGGCCATATTAGCCATAGAACCGATGACCGTTGGAGTAGACGTGTTCTTGAGCGGAGACCGCGAATTGGTAAAAGTAAGGACGCCCTCAGGTCGTCGGCAAGATCGACTGCTGCTAGCAGCTGCTACCAGCCATCCTGCGAAGATCGTCGCTCCTAGGTGCACCGACGATCTTCGCAGGATGGCTGGTAGCAGCTGGATGAGTTGCAATAGGAGAGCCCTATGTCCAGCTGCGAACTGCTATAGGCTGATGATGATAACTCATCATCTTTCTAGCCTTCTCCCAACTATATTGGAGTCGGCATCCAGTCTAACCGGACGCACTTGAATATCAGTATTTTACATGGAGCATTTGCTTATCTGACCTCCACAAACTAGTTACTGAGTAATACAATACCCCTTTTTTTTTTTTTGAGGATGGGAAATCATCAAATGACTCCTCCCGCTCTGGGTGGAGCAGGAGGGAGTGTCAGACTCTTACTGACTAAAACCCTCCCGTGTTCCTTCCTTAGCCCTTTATGTTCCAGGGCAGCGGTAAACCCTTTCGGATGTTCCCGCTACCCATACAATACCTCTTGGGGATGAATAACCAGTGTACTACTATGGCCGCTAAAACAACAAATAATAAAAATATGTAGTGCAAAATATTGTACGACAACGATGTTTGCGCCCTTTTTCAAGTTTTTTCAAAAAAGTATATTTTCAACAAGAAGTGCAACCGCCCTCTAATTGACAAACCATTCACAACGCTAAACGAGGTAAACTTATACATTTGTAAAGCCAATCTAAATTCATGTACACAACATGCCACGATACATGGCAAGTTTCGGCCGGTACGTGCAATATTTACGTAGTTACAGAGCCGGATTGGATACTAAAAAATCCACGTGGATGGGCAATTTTTTTTGGCTTTTTGTGTACCGTTATTTTTTGCTAATCCCTGAAGTGGGGCAGTATTCTTTTGTTCGTCCACATTTGCAACTATATGGAATTTCTATGCTGTGGGAAATATTTTAAGAACGTGGTGAACAGTGGAAACGGCCGCCGTAGGTTCGAATCCAGACAGGCGCTTTACGGTCGGTCAGTCAGGAAAATGAAGCTTGTGGCCCGTTTCAAATCGTAGTAGGAGAGGAACGAAATAAATTAGGTTTTGAAATAGGTAGTTTTTTTTAAATATTTTTATAAAACCCGCTTTACTCAAGTTTCTACTATTCTTAGAAAGTCCATTAAAAATTTATTGTGGGTAATTTAATTTTGGCTTCGGAGGCCAAACCCGAAAGCACTTACCTACTGAACGTATAAAAATAGTTTTACCAAGAAGGGTTTATTTGGGCCGAATTTTAGCTTTGATACATAATAAAACATTTGGTTACGTAATACAGTCAGGGAATTTTATTGTCTATCAAACTAAAACTACGTTATTAAACCGTGTTAATGCTATTTTATACAGCTGTCAAGAAATAAAGAAAAGAAAGAAAATACGTTTACTTTCAGTAAACATGACGTAGAGAAACAACATAAACATAAAAAAGAACAAGTTGGGGGAAAATAGATCTTTGACAGTCATTACGGGTAATCAGATGCCCAAAAGTCTGTTACCCAGTAAGTAACTGGGTTGTGGAGGTCAGCTAAGCAGTCACTTCATGTAAAATACTGCAGACAGTGCGATTCTGTAACCATCTCACCGTGAAAACTCAGGAGAAGTGAACGTGGAGTGAGCTGTCATTCCAACTAACGCTAGGAGTTGACACTATTGACAGCTCACTCTAAGCTCACTTCACCTAACTTTTCACGGTGAGATTTTTACAGAATCGATCGGCTGGTATTCAGATGCATCCGATTAGACTGGAAGCCGACCCCAACATAGTTGGTAAAGAAAAGTTCGTAAAAGTCTATGCAAATGATGAGGATTTCTTGACGAGAATTCGTAAGTTAGCTCTGAATTTCGTTTGCTCTGGAATCGTAAGTTCGATACAGTTTCTTTATCTTGTATTCAACCTTCAAACAAGGTTCACAATAACAAATTCCCTTCAGTGACAATATTTTTCTTTTCAATACAAATCAGCATTCGAACATTTGCATCCACTAAATATTCGACGAGCGTATTCTAGAGTTGAGAAAAAAGTACAAAAATAATATATATTTCGTTCATCGAAATTCTAGAAAAATATTCGGGGAGAGTGGCCAGTGACACATTCTACGAAATAGTTTTTATGCACGCAAGGTTTTTATTAACCCGTTGATGTATAGTAGTTTTTTCTACGAAAAATTCTGCGGTTTTTTAAGGCTGACTCAAGGATGGATCTTTATCGGTTGTTGGCATAGAATAGAAAGAATAATGTACCCAGGATTTTGTAATAATATCTTGATTTAAAAGAGTATCCTTGGAGTTTCTTGCCCGTTCTTCTCCATAGAGATCTACGTTTTGGAATGGGCAACTAGCTACAACTTTCTGACTAACTGACCGACTATTTAATTTTGACAATTCAAAAGTGCCTGAAATGGTTTAATTGAAATAAATGATTCGAGTTTGAGAGTTTGAGTTTGGCGTAAAAGGATAGATCATCCAGGGCCGCGGGTTGTTCGAAAGAGATACCGTGGCCCCTGGCATAGGCAACTGAAGAAACACGGGTGGGTTTTAGTCAGTAAAAGTCTGACACGCCCTCCCGCTCCGCCCAGAGCGGTAGAAGTCATCTGATGATTTCCTGCACAAAAAAAGGGTATAGATAATTTTTGTCAACGCTGTTCTGTATACTATGTTATTTAGCGTCTTTGTCGTGTTACATGTTGTTGACAGCTTAAGGCGCCAGGTTTACCCTCGAAATACAAAGGGCTCAAAGTGTTAGGAAAGAGCCTTTTGGGGAACTTGGCTTTTGACATGTGAATGTCGTGCTGACATGTCAGACATTATGAATCTACTTGCCTTGACATGATCTGACCAAGAATTTGTCTGGACTTTAAAAGAGACTGTGAGTTAGAGAGAGAGTTTGTTTCGGCCTTTCTTATCAGAGTAGTCAGATAGGAAACGACATCCTCATCTAGATTATTTATTTTTTATATTTTTTTTTTTATGTGTAAAAGTTATTCCGATATCCTATTTACAGAATAAATAATCTCATTTCATTTCACATGTATAGTTAAGGGTGGGGACTAGGTGTTTGACAAGCTCAGGCTAAAGTCGCAATCGTTCTCAGGCTATAGTCGAGATTGTTGTTCGTACGAACCCGAACAACGATCGCGTCATGCATGTTAAAATACATGTAGGCATGTCATAAACATGTCACCAGCCACTGCTGGTGACATGTTTATGACATGCAACCATCTGTTTTCTGATTCTGTAACCATCTCACCGTGAGACCTCAGGTGCATTAGTTGGAATTACACTATTGACAGCTCACTCTAAGCTCACTTCATCTAACTTTCACGGTAAGATTTTTACAGAATCGATCGGCTGTTGTTCAAAAACACATACAGACTGTAATTATTCCTAAAGTTTCTGCAAAATCGACCAGACTACTTGTGTTCTCCCTACCCCTTCAGGGTATACCAACAAAGAGTTTTTAAAACCAGAGGGGCAATTCCTGTATTTTTATGAACATTCACGTTCGAATCTCAGTCTCAATCTATCAAAAATACCCCTAATTTCCCTATATTTTTGACAAGTTTTTGACATCATCATTTGATATATATAATCTAGTCGGAATCTCATCTCAGCGACAATTATGTCGCTGAGATGAGATTGCGACTAGATTTTGAATGTTTTTATTTACGAGAATTGGCCTTTTGATGAATTAATCGAATGAAACAAAAGGAGTACTATTTTTTTTTTTTTTAACTTTGCCCCCACTGGGAATTTCTCCTGTATCGTGGGTGCGTTTACAAACATTGAAACTCACATACACAAATATTGAAACTCACATGCACAACAGTAGGTACGTAAGGATTGTAACAGACAGCGTTCTGTAGTTTCTGCCTACCCCCATAGGAAGAAGGCATGCGTTTATGTGTGTTCTCGCGTTATTTTTTAGAAGCGAGAGACATGTTTATCTACTTGCTACACATGACAAAATAAACCCACACACTTCATGATCGTGTTATTATATCACACTTATTTTTATAGGTGCGTTGGTAATTTTCCAGGCGTTAAGGAATTTAGGACGCTCTATTGCAGGTAAAACGTATACAATAGTATTTAGAATTACACCTTAAGCGGGGTTTTCCATGAAAGAATGAAAAAACATACATTATTTTATTTGCCGCGAACATGACGCATAAATAGTACATTTATTTGCGGCAAACATGACGCATAAATAAGAACACAAAAAAAAATAACAAGCATGACTACTTCGTTGGTATACGGGACAGCTTTTAACCCTTTCCAAAGCACAAGTCCGATCATGTATAGAGTACTGCAGTCACCTGTGCGATGGCTCAACTAAATACCAACTCGGCACTTTAGACTCAGTGGAGCGCAGAGCTAAGAGACTCATTGGTGATAAATGGCTGTTGGAGGCAAAGCTTCACAGTTTGGCTCACCGGCGAAGTGTTGCCTGTCTGTCCGTCTTTTACAGACTGTAATTCGGGGACTGTGCTCAAGAGCTACATGAGCTCATCCCATCTTTACCTTTTTACCATCGAGAGTCCAGACGCACTGCGGGATACCACTCCTATTTGGTTAATATACCATATATGTATACGCACTAAGTGCTTCTCATCATCTTTTCTGATGCGCACAGCTAAGGAGTGGAATTGTCTGCCTGCTTCTGCATTCCCGAGTTCATACAACCCGAATCTCTTCAAGGCGAGAGTGAATATGCTTCTTCTGGACAAGCTCGTTCCACCGTAGATCTCATCCCTGCCTCTGGGCTGGATTGAGGGCAAGAGTTGTCAATAATTTAAAAAAAAAAAATAGTCGTCGCGAATGCTGCTGAACTATTTCAAGGCAGCGTTATTGAGGTTTTACATCTGGAACAGTCTTGTTTTGTGGCCGGTTGATGGTTTAGGGGTCGTCTCCACGAGCGAGAGAATCGCGGCAATATTATCGTCGTGACACGTATTTCTATACACTCTCTTAAAACGTGTCTCGCGCGATATCATCGCGGCGAGAATTAGATGGCTCGGCGAGACTATCCCCGCGGTTCTCTCGCCCGTGGAGATGGCGCCTTAGAGGTATGAGGAGCAGGGTGTAAAGTTCACTCATACTCTATAGAAAAGGGAGGATCCTCCGACCAGACGGGTGTTGTGTCTGGCGGGCCACTGCCCAACGACTGGTGTCGGGAAGTTTGTATGTATGCTAATTGCGCGGTAAACTCTGCTTGCGAGATGCAGGATTTGCGTGACGTCAGTATGACGCTTGTTGGCATGTGGCATTGTAGATACCGCTACATCACTCCCCTCCGGAGACCGGAAATCGATAGTGGGCTAAGTCTTTTATCTTTCGTTGCAATAGGCAAACCCACTATTAATTATTCATCGGTTATTAAAAAAAAAATCTGACATTTCATAGAAAATGCAATACTATAGGTATTGCATTTTCTATGAAATGTCAGATTTTTTTTTTTTTTTTTCGGGCAACATGTATGGAACAGCAATTTTTTTTTTGTCGATGTCTCTTCCACCATTATGTATATGGTATTTTGTTTTATTTATAGTAATACATAGTCCCCAAGACCCAATTTCGACCGTGGCGACCAATCTCAGCGGAGACTAGCCTACGGCGCGGGAGATGTTATAGTGCACAAGTGTGTGCACCGACACAGGTGCACTATATTTTCCTTCACTTTCATAGCCCGATGGGACGGCAATCCGATACGACCGGAGAGAGATCAGGTCCTTATTCTCTGGTCGTACCTCGGAAAGCGCGTTATGACATTGGTCTTAACGCGCTTTCTGAGGCACGGGGCCGCGGGGGTATCAAACCATCAACTTCCAAACTCGGAACTGCCCCGTTGGTCTCGTGGTCGCATGCACGTCTGCTGACCGTGGGGTCGTGGGTTCGATTCCAAGGTCCGGCAAAGTGTTATTTTTTTTTTCGATTAGGAATTTCTTAAGTATATTGTGTATACCATAATATTAATACTAGTTAGCAAGTGTAGCGTAGATAGTTAGTGACACAGACTTTGAAAACTTTTTTAGGGTCTAACTTTTACTGTTGAGCTTCCAGACAGTTCTTATTATTAAACTTTTTAAAGGACATCATTCATTTCGTACCCTAAAACTAAAGTGCTAGCCAGAAAAAACAGGTCCGGCGGTCTTATGGGAAATGACTTCTTGAGCAGTTTCACTATTACAATGAAAGTCCAACATTAACCCCCGGCAGCTATTTGAGATTAAAAATGCCAAAAATCATATTTTAATAACAAGTTTACTCTTAAAACATTTTGTGCTTAAAACACTTGTTATAAAAATATGATTTTTTTCATTTTCAAACTCAAATAGCAGCCGGTGGGTTAATTTTAGACTTTCGCTGTAATAGTAAAAAATGCTCGAGATGTTATTTCCCATAATAAAACAGTAGATACTTATTTCTGACCGGCTTTAATAACTTAATAAAATACTTTAGTTTTTGGGTATGAAATGTTCGACACTTGCATGATGTCCGTTATACTAATATTATTCAGAGGTATAAATGGTATAATTTGTGAGTTTGTATGTAAGGGTAATCTTTGGACCTACTGATCCGATCCGCGAAAATTCTTTCAATAATGGGAAGCTACAGTATTGCCGAGTGTCATCTATACTAATACATTCGACGTCTTTTTCCAGATTAAGCCTATAATTATCAGCCCTATAGTGGTATAAGGCGTGTGTGGATACGCATACAATTATAACCTCCCTAACATCAAAAAATCAGAGCGTATTTCCCCCATGTTATTTCTTCGGCAGTAACGACCCCATTCGTCCCTGCGCACGTGGTGTGACCCTATGTAATAAATCGGTGTATGGCGCCACGTGACCTCGATTTTTCACCTCGTAAAATGTAAAGGTAGTCGCAATATTGTGTTTGGACATGGAAAAAGGGTAACGTTGTTGTAATTTCTAATTTTTGGTTAATTTGAATTTATTTTTTTCCCAAAAGTTCCAAGACTTCTGCACAATAATAACAAGAACAAGCAGACAAAAAATTAAGAACACCACACAACAAGAACAACAATACAAAAAGACAAGAACAAGGACAAGAATATCCCAGACTTCTGAGTCTGCGATATTCTTCTCTCGTCTCTGTCATTCATACCTGTGTCTCTTTCTGAAGCTCGATGAATTAGCTGTGCGTATGACGTATAACGTAATAGTACCTACTGATTTTTTCAGTTAACCGCTATTTGAAAATATTAGTCATCTTTCAATGCAATGCCTATATATATTATATTTTTCAATCCTATATTGTAACCTACGCAAAAAACTATTCTTCCACGAAAAACAACATACATTTTCTCATCTATTTTTAATTCCTTCCAAGATGGTCCAATCTACCTGGAAAAAAGACTAACGTTGGCGTAATATGGACTAAATAAGAAGGGTTGGATTACCTTAGTCAAGGTGAGCCCCGGAAAACTTGATTTAGGCCGCATCTGTTCCTGAGATTTCATTGTTTTTGGAGTTCCGTAGACTTATGCCAAAACAGGTCATTTGTTTTTGCTTGCCGTTTTTGTTCCTATGAGATAAAATGTGTAATTTTGGCGCAATAGCAGTGGTGGCCAATGGCCGCGACTTACAAGATGTAGGTCGTAGGTTCGAACCCAAACAGGGGCTTTGCTTTGTGTAAATAATTTCATAACCACTCCTCTCAAAACAGTGAAGGAAGTTATCGTTTGGAAACCGGCATGTCTTAGAACCAAAAATTAGATGACATGCGACATCTACCTACCCGCACTGGGCTCGAGTGGTGGATTACAACCCACCCTCTTACGGAGAGGAGGCCTGTGTCCCAGCAGTGAGGACGTTATATAAGGTACCTATTTATTAAAGTAACGGCTTTTTAAATAAAATAATCAAAGAAATCCCTTATAATACCTATTTTGCAAAACGAACACTTTTAATGAAACATATTGGTTAATATACCATATATACGCACTAAGCGCTTCTCGTCATCTTTTCTGATGCGCACAGCTAAGGAGTGGAATCGTCTGCTTGCGTCTGCATTCCCGAGTTTATACAACCCGAATCTCTTTAAGGCGAGAGTGAATAGGCTTCTTCTGGGCAAGCTCGTTCCACCGTAGATCTCATCCCTGCCTCTGGGCTGGATTGAGGTCAAGAGTGAGCCCATTGTCAATAAAAAAATAATAAAAAAAACAGTTTTTCTAGACCTACATTAATTCTAGAATTTAATTCATTCTTATCAATTAATACGTGTAACCTAAACCACTTTGTTAGCTCCAACGGAACCCAAAGTGCCTCTCCAACGAACAATTGACCGTTTTTTTCTCTCTTAATAGAATTGCAATACAATTTGTTGGTCTATTTATCCGGATCTAGTTGTTTATGTAACAGATAATCTAGAAAACGGATAGAACTAGATTTAACCTGAATTATCTGGATAAATCCGGTAGCAAGCAATCCGATTAGGTCTTCAGTTTGACCTTATAATCAGATTCGGCTGGATCAATGTCAATACTTTCGAAATGATGTTGATTCTGGTTCTTCGTTTTTAGATTTTGGGGACAAATATGTCTATTTTGAGACAAAATGGCGTGTTTTTGCTGACGTAATCTGTCAATAAAGATCTCGTGTGTTCTGTTTGGATTATAGCAATTTCTGTCTGTCTCAGGAAATATCATAGTTATGTACTTAAAAACCAAAATCTAGTAGATATGACACATCATTTATTTTTATTTCATCATTCTCCTGCTTTTTTTATATAAAATAGTGCTTGACTGCGATCCCGCCTGATGGATTTTGTCGTTATCTCACTAGTCACTCCCTTTCTAACCACATCATCATTCACACATTCCATCCATCGTTTCTTTGATCTTCCCCTTCTCTTATTGCCATCGACATTCATACTCCAAACTTTCCTCACGACCTTATCCTCATTCCTCCGTATCTCATTCCCATACCATGACAACCGATTTCCGATTTGGCTTACAACTATAGCAAAAAGTGTCGTTCCAACTTTTGGTCTTAATTTTTTCCGTCTAGCCCCCTTTCGCAACGCGCGATAAGGAACTTCGTTCCAAAAAACGTTCAAAATCTAGTCACAATCTCATCTCAGCGACAATCAATATCAAAAATGTAGGAAATCTAGAGATATTTTGGACAGATTGAGACTGAGATCAGACTCTGAACGTTTATAAAATTACGGGAATTGCCCCTCTGATGTTTGCTACAATTTTTAATAGTATTCATACAAAATTCATCTTAGAACCTACAACCGACTACACCGTGGTTTTAAATGATAAATGATTTTATTTTTGTAAGTAGGTTTGTACAAACACTTTTACACGTCAATCATATTTTAAAACTAGATGAGGTCGGCGTTTCCTATCTGACTAGTCTGAGAAGAAAGGCCGAAACAAACTCAGACGTCACAGTCTCTTTTAAAGTCCAGACATAATCTTGGTCAGATCATATGAAGACCATGTAGGTCGATGTCTGAGATGGTCTTTTGAGGAAAGAACCACACAGATTGAGAGGACCTGTCCAGTCAGTGCACGCATTTGTCAGAAATCGTGCAGCTCAACTCAAAACTTAAGGAGCTCACTGATCCGACGAACAATACCAAAGAAAGGACATTTGGGTAGGCCACATTAATTACTCAAACTGCCAGACCATGACAAAAACTAAGAGAACAGAGAGAAAAATAATATAAATACAATGACCCACATAGTCTTCACATTCACAATAATTAAAATAATATAATACTTTACTAAGTAAGCAAATGTCATAGTATATATAAAATTCATTAATGTCAGTGTATATAAAAAAAAAACAACAACAAAACAGAGAAAAACAAAATAAAAACATTCAATACGTAAAAAATTTAAAAAAATTGGAAGCAGCTTAATCCCAAGCCTTTTTGTCCTCGATATAATCCTTAACGGTATAAAAGGCTTTCTGGCACAACTTACGTTTGATAAATGATTTGAATTTATTAAGGCTTAGATCTTGAACTGGGCTTGGAACTTTATTATAAAAGCGTATACATTGGCATCTGAACGAGCCACCTATTTTCTTGAGCCTTGTTGTAGGTACAACAAATTTGTGTTTGTTCCTAGTATTTATATCATGGATATCACTGTATTTTTTAAATAATTTTATATTTTTATGGGCATATAAAAGATTTTCATAAATATATTGAGAAGGCACAGTCATAACATTAATCTCTTTAAATTTGTCTCTGAGCGAGTGTCTCGGACTCAGTTTATAAATTGATCGAACAGCTCGCTTCTGCAAAACAAAGATAGTCTGAATATCAGCGGCATTTCCCCACAATAGAATACCGTATGACATTACACTATGAAAATAGCTAAAGTACACTAAACGGGCTGTCTCTACATCAGTTAAATTACGAATTTTTCTAACAGCGTATGCTGCGGAACTTAGCTTTTTTGACAATTTATCTATATGTGGACCCCACTGAAGCTTAGCATCCAAAGTTATGCCCAAGAATACTGTGCTGTCTTCAGGATTCAATTCTTCGCCCTTTATCAACACATTAGTTTTCACCTGCCTAACGTGAGGTAGCGTAAACTTAATGCATTTGGTTTTTTTCTCGTTTAAAAGTAAATTATTAACGTTGAACCAGTGGACTACTTTAGTGATCGCGCTATTTACATCGTCAGTAACCTGCTGCTGACGTTTAAGTTTAAACAAAAGTGAAGTGTCATCTGCAAACAACACTATATCATGATTATCCTTTATGAGGTACGGCAAGTCATTTATATAAATAAGAAACAAGAAAGGACCAAGAATTGAGCCCTGTGGGACTCCCATTGTTACTATAGATCCGGGAGATCTTTTTCCATTAACGTCAACGCTCTGAATCCTCTTACTCAAGTATGAAGTAAGAAGATCCAGAGCAGTGTTCCGGATTCCGTAGTGTCGGAGTTTCCTGATTAACGTTTCGTGAAGAACGCAATCGAATGCCTTGGACAAATCACAAAAGATGCCCAAGGCATCGCATTTATCTTCCCATGCATTATAAATATGTCCTAAAAGTTCAACACCGGCATCAGTAGTTGAACGACCCCTTGTAAAACCGAACTGTTTGCTATGTAATAATTTGTGTTTATTAAAAAATCTTTGCACTTGATCTAAAATTAATTTCTCAAAAATTTTACTAAAGGTAGGTAGTACAGAAATAGGTCTATAATTTGTAGGGTCTGATGTACTACCTGATTTAAACAAAGGTATTATTTTACTATTTTTCATTAGGTCAGGAAACTCCCCACTGTTAATACAACTATTAAAAATAAGAGCTAGAGTAGGTGCTACAATGTCAATAATAGACTTAGCAACTTCTACAGAATTACCCCACAGATCTGCAGTCTTTTTAACATTTAAAGTGTGAAAGGTTTTAATTATATCTCTACAGGTAATATGTTCAAAATGAAAGTCCGAATCGCAACCATTAACATTTTCCTTAAGCAAAGACTCAGCAACAGAAGGTGATGAGTTTAGGGATTTAGTAGTTGAAACGGGAATATCTGAAAAGAAATTTTCAAATGCCTCGGCGACTTGTGAGTCTGATTTTATTATGTTGTCATTAATAGACAGGCTGTAGTCAGTATTTCGGTTAGTAGATCTTCCCGCTTCACTATTAATAATAGACCAGGTCGTTTTAATTACATTACTGCTGTTTTTAATCTTTGAACCCAAATAACGTGACTTGGCCATATAACAAACTTTTTTAAATAATTTTGAATAATTTCTAACATACAAATTAAATTCATCAGTGTTAACATAATACCTTTCATTGTACAGTTCATAAAGCCGCGTTCTACTTTTATGAATACCAATGGTAGCCCAATCACTGAAAGATGCGTTACTATTAACCGAGATAGTCTTGGGAATAAAGGTGGAATCAAATTGTTTACAGTATATATTAAAAAAAGTATCATATAGATGATTAGGATCAGCATGAGTTGACAAAACTGGTAATTTATTAATGAGTTTAACTTTAAAAGCCTCCAAGCGACTTGCAGTTTTGGGGTTAACAGTGATATCCTTTTTAGCCACTTTTTTGTTTTGGTTTTGAATAGTTATCCTTTGCCCGCAGTGATCCGAATCTAGTAAATTTATAATTTCTTTGTGGCTTGGTATAATATCTGTATAAATATTATCTAGGCATGTGGCACTAGTAGGTGTTATTCTTGTGGGCTCCAAAAATAGGTTTACAAGATTGTAGGACTGAAACAGACTTATAATTTTACTACAAGAACCTGAGTTTTCTAATAAATTAACATTAAAATCACCACAAATGATAACGGACTTGTTTGAGTTACAAATCCTGTGTAGTACTTCATCCATAACCTTTTCAAAGCAGTCATACAATCCTGAAGGGGGTCTGTACACACTTAATACAACCAAGTGCTCCAATTCTATACAGGCAATTTCAACTGTACGCTCAACAGATAGGCTCACAATATCATTACGATCTTTAAATTTGAGCTGGTTACTTACTAAAATTAAAGAGCCACCATGTATAGCATTTATTCTGCTGAACGAACTACCAACCTGGTGATTATTGAAATTGAACAAGAACTGGTGACTTTTCAGCCAATGTTCTGTTATACAGAGAATATCAATACTATTAAAATTCATAAATAAGTCTACTTCTAAATCTTTGTTCATAAATCCTTGAATATTTTGATGCACCAGGTTGATACTATTTTGTACATTATAGCTAGAGATTGCCTCTATTGTCTTAATTTCTAATTTAAATTATTAGCAATGTCATGAGTTGTGACTAAATTGTTAGCAGAATTATTTATAATGTCATTGCATTGCTCAAAAGAAGCAAATTGTTTAGCCAAATTTTTGGCTGTGATAGAAAAAAAATATGATAGCGACACAGCTATCTGTCTTTTATGATATTTAGAAAGATAGTACATAACAATGTTATATCTATCTTTTGTCAGATATAAATTATTATTAACATAATTGTTAATATCAATCAAATGGAACATGTTATTATTATATGTCAAGTTATGCATTGTCATATTCAATTCGAATCTTAAGCTATTTTCTTCCTGTGGCAAACTGTTACTATAAGGGAATGTAAACAACACAACTTTTCTTAAACTTAGATTACACAATGTTGTTAAATACTCAAGTAGTTCTCCTTTGTTTACATTTCCCCTATTACCCATAAAAATTAATAATGTTGTATCCTGGGAAAAGTTACATTTAGTAATTTCTTTCATAATATGAAACAAAGAACAACCAGGCATACAGTAATTTAGTATTGAGTGTCCTGGATACTCATCTGTCAACAAGTGACCTAAGTCCTTACCTATCTCATCACAAAATAACACAATATCATTATTTAAACTTTGTTTGCAAGGTTTATTGAAACTATTAGTAGAAGGAGTCAACAAATCAACACAGGGCTGCAGTAAGGAGGTGTTGCATGTTGTCAATGAATGATCCGGTGTAAGCACATTGGATGGTGTTAGACAATGCTCACAGTTGTTTTTTTGTGTGTTTACCAGTTCATTCATTGCCAACACATATTCCCTCATTAGGTCTTCAGAGGTATTATACTTGTTGGTCATTGAACTAAGTTTCTCCTGTAGATGGTTAAGTTCTGATTGCAAGGCATCTGTGTCAATGTTGTACTTCTTAGTACTCTGCTCCAAGTTATAGGAATACATGTCTAATTGTTTAAGCAAATTCAACCTTTCTCTATTTAATTTAACACTTTTGATAAAGAACCTTTGTCTTTTTACCATTTTTTGAGTTTTAACAATGTACTTATTAATTTTGATGTATTTTTTAAGTTTATTTTTACTGCCAACTACCCTCACTGAATTATATATTTTAGATTCATCATCACCTGTCAAATCATTAGTGTATGTGGGGTTTATGGCAGAAACCATTGACGGGGCAATAGGCATCAACTCATTGAACAGACTTTGATTCAGCGAGGCGGTGATGTTAAGATTGCTTGTCTCAAGTTGAGTTATTTGACTTTGAGCCTCATGTAGCTGCTGTTGTAATATATGTTTTTGACTAAGAGCTTGTTCATACTCTATGCTACACTGGCTGAACCCGTCCACAATAAGCCGAAGTCTATCCCGTTCATCTATGGCATCAGTGTATTGAGTATATATCTGAGCCATTTCAACTTTTAACTTCCTATTCTTTTCATGGGCATCAAAGAGCACCCTTTCATTGTCATCCAATTCCTTGATTAGTTGGTCACAGGACTCCTTTGAAGCCTTTAAAGCGCTCAAAGCCTCATTGAGTTTGGACTCTTCGAGGCGAGCGCGGGCGCTGCGAGTCATGATCATGATAAAGACTAGTAAGGAAGCGACAAGAAATTAGAAGAGAGAAGGTAGTTGTGGTAGAAGTTGAAAATTGAGTATTGAGTAAGTTGAGAGTGAAGCGATGATTATTTGAAAGGAAAAATGAAACTTTTAGATGTAATTAAAAGGAGTTCTGTCACCAAACTAAAGTAAGGTTATGTTTACGTTCAAAGGTCATTGGCATCAATAAGTAGCCTTACTAAAAATGAACAAAGCAATTGCTGATGAAATTGAAGTGCGTAAACAAACCAATAGCAAGTAAAATATAAAGTATTGTACCTGATATCAAGATGACAATGCAAGATTCATTTGTGCCGGTAACTGTCACCGATTTACATTGAAATAATTACACTTAATTTGCACTAGCTATGTGAATCTAACACGAAATACACATTATTGTCCTATTTACTTAGAGATTATTCGGAAATAGGCCTCAAAAACAATGAAATTTAATATTTTAGATTAAAAATTACAAGAACAAATTTTAAACAGCTGTTAGCTGTAGTGTTGCCACAGGAAAAAAAGTTCAAACATGTTTAGAACATGATTGTTATCTTCAGCAGTGCGATTCTGTAACCATCTCACCGTGAAAACTTAGGTGAAGTGAGCGTGGAGTGAGCTGTCATTCCAAATAATGCTAGGGATTGACACTACTGACCACTCACATCAAGCTCACTTCACTTGAGTTTTCACGATGAGATTTTTACAGAATCGACCGGCAGGTCATTGCGCCTTGTGTAAACTCAAACTCACAAAACATCACTGGATAGCTAGGTATACTACGTACATTTGGAATGCCGTTCGCGTCTGCAACAACAATGCGAGCCTTTGTCCTTTACTCCACTAATTTGCTTTGAGAAATATCTTCAAACTCCTCCGGATCTAGTAATATAGCTTTACTTGTTACATTGATCAAAATTGTACAACTTGTAAGATGGTAAAGATGTTCATTTCATTTCTTATTCCAAAGGAAATGAACATTAAAGGTGTTACCAAAATAAATTGGGGCTTTATTTCGTAACCATTTATTTCACTATTACAGCATGTGTGGATTTAAGTTTTGGTTATATGTTTATTGACTATTTGATTAATACTCTGACTGAAGGAAAACGCAATTGGGTTAAATTTCCTCGATAGAATTTAATTCCGAAAAGACCTCTACTTTTCTATATTTTTTTCTGTAATCCTAAAATCCTACTTTTTCGTTGCAAAATTGCATTCAAAATGTGCGTAATAGTTTATTGAAAACTCTGGCTGAAAATAATTTTTGATACACAGCTTAATTTAATTTTAAACAATTTTTATTTAGTTTGCCGCTTACTTTGTTTTATTTTGGTTCCAGCGCCGTATCGTACTACATCGGTTATCGTACTACAGTCTACAGTATTAATTGTAGTTTTTTTTATTTACTTTGAAATCTCTGTTTGATAGTTTGACATTGAGTAATACTTTGACATTAACCTAGATAATATTTTTAACTGACATGCCTCATTTCGTAACATTAATTCTTAATCATTTATTAAATTCAATATTAACCTAATATTTTTACTTTTGTATTGTAATAATTTTATTTGTGTACCTGATATTTGCGCGCCCCACGTGGCAGAATGTGATGAGACCATTTATTAATCTAAGGCCATGTAGGTACCATATTCGGTCAAATAAATGAATTTGAATGAAATGGCACAGTTAACATCGCAACGTAGCCCGAGGGCCGTGGAACTAGACAAAGTGACGTTCTCTCGGCGATAACGACGGTGGAAATGTCAAAAATGTATGGGACTGACATAAACAACTGAAAGCTTATGTCAATCCTGTTGAAAGTCTTTGTAGAAATACGTAACGCTTTGAAAGCGATCGTCACTTGTCTCGGCCCTCTGGACCTATCTTCTGTACTAATAATAAAGCTGAAGAGTTTGTTTGTTTGAAAGCTTCGATCAATAATAGTACTAGATTAAGGATCAGGAACAAAAATCAGTCGCTCAAGCGGCCACGTTTGCACACACGTAAACATCTACATTTCTCAGAAAAAAGTTTAATAATATTAACAACTTTAGTTTATTATAAACCTTAATGCTTAAACATAAAGTTTAATTACCATTGCAAAATATATTTAATTTAAAATGACGCTTGAAAATAAAATAATTCTATTTTTAAATTTTCAGTCATTTATTCTAAAATGAAACTTAAAGTCTAAGTAATAAGGTTCAAAACATACTAATTTGAAATAAGACTACAAAAGTATTTGTGGACTTATTTTTCGGGCCGTTTTTGAAGCGCTTATCGGGAATCTAGTACTATTATTGATCGAAGTTTTAAAGCGCAAATCTCTACTACCAGTCGCATTTGATTTTTTTTTTTGTATTTCATAGCCCAATTCTAGAGAAAGGCAATAAGCTACTGAACATTACGCTAAGATGCTTAGAAGCCCGAGCAGGCGATGCGATGCGACGGGATGGATTGGGAACAAGAAATTACACGCGGACAAAGTCGCGAGCAAAAACTAATGAGTAATATTTGCGAAAGACTTTCACATATTCGAAACTACATAAAACTCAAGCATGAGACTCAAATTGTCTTGTTCTGTAGTACTAAAATTGAATAAAAATAACATCGAATAAGTTTTCATGGGTCTCCTGTGCCCCGTTAGAACGGCATTTTTACTTTAAAACGCCGCTGACGTGAGCCACTTTCAGAAGAGCCATCTGAATTCTTTCATCCACTTTCAAAAACTCAACGTGATCGTGAATTTCGAAACAGCGCAAAATATATTCTCATTTGGTAGTGATAAACTTGTGACCCCGAAAGTTTAGGGTCAAAATAGGGAATTTTCCCAGAAGTGTAGATGGACCGATTTTGGGTAACCCAAACGACTTTTGAGATTTTAAGTTGGTGAGACCTTGTTCCGGTTACGGATCTCGTATTTTCAGGTAGAATGGGGGTCTTTTAATTTTATTTTACTCAATAATAATAAAATATAATGGTGTCTGTAATTGACGATCGTTTTCAAACAATTTGTCTGCCAATCTTATTTTTGAGATAGAAGGGACATCATTCATATGTGTCGAACATTTTTGATTTTATACCCAAATATTAAAGTTATTAAAATATTATTTTTAGCATTTTCAATCTCAAATAGCAGCTTGGTATGAACTGGTTTGTTGCTTAAGAGCAACAAACCAGTTCATACTGATTTTGTACTAATGCGGCATACTGTGCTATTCGCCATATCTATTTTAAAGACCATCTTCTCCAGCAGAACTAAGTTATAAAGCCAGTTTAATACGACAATAAACCACTCAGTAATAATGTTGCTAGCCTTAACTAGTTGAGAATAAAACGTTGAACTAGAAACCCAACAGATTTAAAAACAAAATAATTTTAAGCCCGGCCTATGAGTTGTAGGTCGTGGGTTCAAACCCTGCTTGGGTTTGAACCTTGAGCAACAAACCAGTTCATACTGATTTTGTACTAATGCGGCATACTGTGCTATTCGCCGTATCTATTTTAAAGACCATCTTCTCCAGCAGAACTAGGTTGTGAAGCCAGTTTAATACGACAATAAACCACTCAGTAATAATGTTGCTAGCTGCTGCTGTTGAAAATAAAACGTTGAACTAGAAACCCAACAGATTTGAAAACAAAATAATTTTAAGCCCGGCCTAGCCCGGTGTAGGTCGTGGGTTCAAACTCAAGCAAGCACTTTACTTTGTGTAAATTATTTCATCACCACTGCTCTCAAAACGGTGAAGGAAAACATCGTGAGGAAACCCGCATGTCCTAGAACCAAAATTCGAATACAAGTGGCGTCCACCAACCCGCACTGGGCCGCGTGGTGGATTATGGCCCACTCCCTCTCACAGAGAGGAGGCCTGTGTCCCAGCAGTGGGAACATTATAGGCTGATTATTATGCTATGTATTGTACCAGTGACCATTACCTAGAATAAGTTTATCTTAATAAGTTCTCATGTAAGAAGTAATCTGCATTCGCGACATATTCCAAAAATGTAAACAAATATGAGTTTATGGAAAAATAACATTATTTCCTACGTAATAAAGTCCAGTTTACCCAACAACTTTAAACATTTTTATAACTTTTTCAATTGTGCTAGTCACTCTGAAATTAACTTAATTACCATTAACGTAAAGTTGATAATTGTTTCACTTGAAATAACGTCAATTTGAAACATAAATAAAATTTGAATATAACTCTTTTGTCTTTTTGTGAATAAAGTATTTACACCTTAACGGTCTTATTACACAAGATTTATGTTTAGATCCAGGTTTAAACCGCCGAACCATTTTTAAATTTCGAACTTACGTTACGACGTTAAACCCAAATCTAAGTTGTAAATTTTTCATTAAGAACTTTATTTTCGTCGGAATTATGTTTAAAATTCAGTAACGGTCTCGCAGGATTAGGCCAGATTTAGTGATAAACTGTACCACAAATATCCCACAGAATGTACCACCAGACTGATTCCTAAGGGGTTTGACAGTGGTGCAGAGGATCGTATACATCAAGGGATATCATTATGGTGCGACATTGTATGACATGTGGCGGGCGTTCAGCCGGCTTGGCGTGTGCTAGATGTGGGTAAGGTTGGCAAAATAGGCGTCGTTAAATAAAATGATTTATTTACACGTGAATAAAAACTAAGTTTGCGCAATTAGTTTCGTAATGTAAATTCGTCTTTAAAAATAAATGTTCTACATCCCGCTTCTAATTTGAGAATTTGAAGTTGACAACTTGTCAAATTCTACTTTAGCATTATACAAAAGGTGACAGCACGCAATATTCAAAATGTCTTTGCAAAAAACTTAAGTAATTATAAATTTCGCGGGCTACATTGTAGAAATAACCCTCAGTATTGCGATATACCTATATCCGCTTTGAAGTGCTCTCGAACCAATGGAAGTTTATTTATTTTCAACTTAATTTCAATTCTTGCAAAGTTGTTTTTTGTGTGGTAGTGTAAACCGCACTCGCCCATAAGCCTTTCTTGTGCCAATCTCCACGCTCCTGTGCCAGCTTCAACCAGGTTCTACCCGCGATGGCAACAACATCATCCGCCCGTCTCGCTGCCGGATGACTGACACTTCATCTTCCAGTCCTTGGACGCCACAAGACTAATAATTAGGTAGTGCAAATTTAACTTAATTAAACCAGTCGAAATTCTTTTGAATGATAATGTCGAACTCTGACCTGAAAACTTCATACACACGGATAATAATCAGCTTATAATGTTCCCACTGCTGGGACACAGGCCTCCTCTCTGTGGCAGGGAGTGGGCTGCAATCCACCACGCGGGCCCAGTGCGGGTTGGTAGATGTCACATGTCTTCGAATTTTTGGTAGGACATGCCGGTTTCTTCACGATGTTTTCTTTCACCGTTTTGAGAGCAGTGGTGATGAAATTATTTACATAAAGTACCAAGGTTAAATTAATTAATTAAAATTAAACTTCTGACTAAACCAGTCCAAGTTCTTCAAGAATAAAAATACCTTCATTATCTTAACAATCTAATTCTAAATGAGATGACTAAAATTCTAAGTCAGTTTTACACCAGAAGATTGCTAAGCCCTCGCACAGACAAGCTACTTATTTGCCTAAAGACGTTTGATATGCGAGCAAAACGAACTCCAGCATAATCCTAGACATTTTTATGCAAAATGTCAGCTTGTGACCTAGTATAAAGCCTTCAAAAGTTCAGTCTTTTAATAAAAGCCTCCAAGAGAAACGATACTTACTTAAGCCCGTCATTCTTAACTTGAGAAATTAGTTACTAACCTGGCTGACTGAGTTATCATTTTTCCATAGCACTAGTGACCCACCCTTGCTTGGCACGGTTTTTTTGTGACGTGGCAAAACATCCAATTACCTTTATTATATGTAAGTTGAATATTAATGTGTTATATACATAAAGTTTCCGGAAAAAATCTCTAAATGGTGGTGTAAACCGAATCCAAATCTGTTGGGTAGTTTAGAAGAATCAAGCGGCCACACAGACAGGCAAGAAAACCGTTTTTAATTGGGAAGAAGGCGTGGGTTTATCTAATGTATTTATGTATGAACTTCTTACACGAAGGGCTGATTTTCCAATCATCTGATAACTTTATTTGAGGAATAATTTTGAAATTTTGACATTTATTTCATACAAAAACTGTCAAACGTCAATTTTATTCTTCGAATAAAAGGAATAGAAAAATCAGCCCTAAATGAACTAATATACGATCATCATTATCATCATTTTCCTGCCCATATCCCAATTTATTTGGGGTCGGCGCAACATGTTTTTTTCTTCCATACTTCTCTATTAGTCGTCATCTCGACAGTCACCCCCTTTCTAACCATATCATCATTTACACATTCCATCCATCGTTTCTTTGGTCTTCCCCTACTCTTATAGCTATCGACATTCATACTCATAACTCTCCTCACGACCTTTTCCTCATTTCTCCGTAACACATGCCCATACCATGGCAACCGATTTCCACACAACTTTTCAGTTACCGGTGCCACTTTCATACGATAAAAATAAAAATATAATAACCTTACCTGACTACTAACAACTAAAATATGGCATCAAAAAATCCTCCGCATCGCTGTTGACTGGTATTGTACCCAAGACACTGGCGGCATATAGGGCCGAAGCCTGCCAGGGTAGCGGGACCATCCGAAAGGGTTTACCGCTGCCCTGGAACATAAAGGGCTAAGGAAGGAACACGGGTGGGTTTTAGTCAGTAAGAGTCTGACACTCCCTTCTGCTCCACCCAGAGCGGGAGGGGTCATTTGATGATTTCCCATCCACAAAAAAAAAAAAAAGACACTGGCGGCATTGCTTAGCCTCTGGCCAAGGTAAAAGCCAGCCCTTGGGTCACGGGAAGTGTCAACCAGCCGTTTGAAGATTTCGTTGAACAAACCATGAGCACGGACCGAGGGTTTCAACACGAAACGGCTTGAAAATATAATTACCGATAAGGTTTATGTATGTATGTAAATAGATGAGCTTTTGTCGCATTTTCGTATTGCCCGAACATATCTGAGGGGCAATTCTCGTAATTTTAAGAATGTTCACAGTCTGATCGCAGTCTCAATCTGTAAAAAAAAACTTCTAATTTCCCTACATTTTGACAAGTTTTTGACATTTGTTTGTCGCTCTTAGCTGCCTCGGCTTATTTTAATTTCTGAATTGTTTTTGTTTTTTTATAACGGACGCTTTTAACGTGCACGTATTTCTACATCGTTCTCACATGGTTCATTTCAACACGAATGATGTAATCAAATATTTTGTAACAATTTTATGATTTAAAAGAGTGTCCATGGAGTTTCTTGCCCGTTCTTCTCCATAGGTACCTACGCTTTGGAATGGGCAACTAGCTTCATCTTTCTGACTGACCGACCCTTTGACAATTCAAAAGTACCTGTAATTGGTTTAGTTGAATTAAATGATTTGAGTTTGAGTTTGAGTTTGCCGAGATGAGACTGCGACTAAATTTTGAACGTTTTAAATTACGAGAATTGGCCTTCAGACCGCGAGAATACCCCGCTAATCAATAAACCGATTTTTGTGAAACGCTAATCAAAATTACTCAACTGTCGAATTCCAAATTGTCAATCTAATCGATGTTCGAACATTTTGCCATGTGCAATTTCGACATCAAAGCCGACAGTCGCTCAAAAAAAAAAATTGGTCGTGTGGCCGACCCTTTTGCCAATTAAGTTTAATGGGCCTGTTTTAGGCCTGCGTTCCCCACAATAGTTCGATTGGGTTGGATTTGGAACCGCAACTTTCGATCGGGACCTCGTTGGGTTAATATCACTAGTTGAAATGATGACAATTTTGGTCACAATTTCATTTGTTTTGTATAATTATTTTGTGACACATTCGTAACCACGGTTAAGTGTGTGTGGAATTAGCATATTACGATACGTGTGACTTAACTCACCGGTCATCTTAACCATGGTAGTCCATGGTTAAGATGACTGGTGGAGCAGACGAGTCCTAGTGTAGAGACCGCGTATCGGCAAGCATAGTGGGGGACTCCCCCAGCTAGATGGACGGACGACCTAAAGAAGGTGGCTGGGACAGACGTTGACGTTGTTGTGGCGCAGCCTGGGAGAGGTCTAGATCAATCAGTGGACTGCAGTAGGCTGAGTTGATTGAAGTAGTCCATTATTGGGCAGCGTGGTGAGAGTGCTAATGCCTTGCATTAATAGACTACTTAAGTCACACGTGTCGTATACTATGTTATAGCTCATGTGATCTAAACCCGCACTAAAATCACGCTTTTCTGTGTAAAAATGGACTATTTAAGTGTCTATTTAAACTAATGTAAGTATACCTAAGTAATTTTGAGTCTGCGCCAAACAATCAATAAACAAAGATCACTAAATTGCCTCAAATTTAAACGGCGCCGACTAAAAGTTATTTAGGTATACTTACATTAGTACTAAGTAACTTACCTTATTTTTTCCTTTTCAGTTTTTTCGGCGGTTCAATTTTTTTGTTAAAAAGTTTTCTGTAACTTAAATAGTCCATTTTTACACAGAAAAGCGTGATTTGAAAAAAAATATATATATACGTGTCGAATTGAGAACCTCCTCCGTTTTTTTTCGTGGGTTGAAAAGCGTGACTTAATTGCGGGTCAGGTCACAGAGTGCTGTAAAATAAATTTAAACCAATACCTAGTCACAGAACATCATTATCAGAGCATTTAAGAATAATCATGTAAATCGGACAAGTGGCCCTCGACTAAGAGGACAGACAGACAGACATATCTAGCTTTTTAATTGTAAAATCAGCTTATGACTGTCGAATATTTTATCTAACATTCTAAACATGTCTTTAACGAATGTAATTGGCTCTTTTCCGTTTTATGTCAAAGTAAAAATGTAGATGTAATAAAATGTTAGGATCATTCACGGCACGGTTGGCGCAGTGGTTAAGCGATTGACTGCTGCGCTGCGTGTCGCGGGTTCGATTCCCGCACGGAACAAATATTTGTATGACCTACATGTATTTGTTCCGAGTCTGGGTGTTTTTCTATCTATAATATGTATGTATTTACAAAAAAAAAATGTATATAAGTAGTTTATCAGCCATCTGGTTACCATAACACAAGCATTAGGTTGCTTAGCTTGGGACTAGATGGCGCTGTGTGAAGTGTCCAGTGATATTTATTTATATTTATTTATTTATTTATTCCATTTTCTGAAATATTTTGTTATTTCATTATTTTTTTACATACGCATGTACTTCTCTAGTCTTTTATGAAATACAACTCAATGAAGTCTAGTAAATTGGACCAGAATAAAACGGTGCCAATAAAAAGTTTCTTTCGCGTATATCATACGAGCAACAGTAATAAATTGATATTAGAACACTGCAAACATGCCAGCAAATATACTGCTCTAATCTACTTACATATATTGATAATAAAGCTGAAGAAGTTGTTTGTTTGTTTGAAGGCGCTAATCTTTGGAAATGTCTAGTCGGATTGAAAAAAATATTTTTGCATTTGATAGCCCAATTCTTGAGGAAGGCTAAAGGCTGCTTATCATCACGGATTCTTAGGAGCCGAGGTAAAAGCGCCAGCAGGCGATGCGAAGCGACGCGACCGGGTGATCAAGAAATAATACGCAGACAAAGTCGGGGGCAGAATAATATTTCCGCTCATTCACGTTGATTCTACACTTCTACAGTAATTTTAAACAAAGACAAATTTCTGTTATTTTTTATTAATAATATTTTTGTCAATCAACTCAGCCTATCGCAGTGCACGGACAAAGGCCTTTTTTTTTTTTTGTTTCCGGGGTGGAAAATCCTCATGGATGTCCGCCGCCCTGGGGCGAGCGACGGGACTCTGACTGTCAGACTCTTACTGACTAAAAACCACCCCGGTGTTCCATATCACACCTACGCCGGGGGTCACGGGAACGTACGATCCTTCCGCGACCCCCGACTGGTGCCGGGCCGCCATCGCGGGCCTCCTCGGGTCAGGGGGGGGGAGTGAGGTGTAAGACTTCCCCCGCGACGTCTAAGAGAGGCGCGCGTGGAACACTACGCGCCGCCACCTCGGGTCCTGATGTGGTGGGGGCAACGGACGTCCCCGAGTCCGTCGCCCCTGGACCCATTTAGGGAGAAGAATATTGGAAGAGGGCGTTGTCCGCCCTCCGCCCCCAGTGCGCCTACTGCGGGCCGGGTGAGTGGACGAGATCTCCCTCTCCCTTTCCGCAGCCTCCTTCTGCGAGACGACTGTTTCGCAGAAGGAAATCACCGCGTCCCAAGACTCTTCGCTGCCGACCATCGACTTGACCACGGCACGGACACAGGCCTCTCCCAAGCTGCCCTACAATACCCTGATCTTCGCCTCCCGCATCAAGAGTTACCGATATAGCTTGCAGAGTACACAGGCTGAAGCGTCAGTGGGCTGGCCATGTTTGTCGAAGGACTATGGCCGATGGAGCAGACGAGTTCTGGAGTAGAGGCCGCGTATCGGCAAGTGTAGTGCCAGATGGACCTTAAATAGGTTGCTAGGACAGACTGGAATACGTTCATTAGCAATTACCGGCTGGCTTTTTTTTACAGTCTGAACAAAAATGAGGTAGAAGAGGTTTGAAGCCTATGTCATCATTTTTCACATTTTTTTTAATAGTCTATTTTTTTTACAATAATTTAAAAAAAAAACAAAGATGTTTCTTTGCCATAAGTTTCTTCTACGTGCACCCTTTTTAACCTGTTTTTGTCCAGACGGTAAAGAAGTCAGTCGCTATAACTTACTACATACATACATGCATACATAATCAGCCTATAATGTTCCCACTGCTGGGACTCAGGCCTCCTCTCTGTGAGAGGGAGTGAGCTGTAATCCACCACGCGGGCCCGGTGCGGGTTGGTAGATGTCACATATGTCTTCGAATTTTTGGTTCTAGGATATACCGGTTTCCTCAGGATATTTTCCTTCACCGTTTTGAGAACAGTGATGATGAAATAATTTACACAAAGTAAAGTAAAATATATTTACTAACCGAGCCTTTTCCAGCCATGTTGGGGTCGGCTTTCAATTTAACCAAAGTCGGCTAAATATTAATATTTTACTTATAAATTGACTGCCATCTGACAGCCTCAAACAATTAAGTACTGTGAGATGCCAAGATTCTAAGGTTGGATAGGAATTTTGAGCTTTTGATTACAGTTAAATGGATTTATAATTAGATTAAAGGTATTTAAATTAAATGGTTTTTGGCAATTTCTATAACTAGGTACCTATTATGACTGACAGTTTGGCACGTGTAAAGAATGGACTGACCACGACAACTAATAATAATAATATCCCTGGACATTTCACACAGCGCCATCTAGTCCCAAGCTAAGCAACCTAATGCTTGTGTTATGGTAACAAGATGGCTGATAAACTACATATATACATTTTTTTTTTGTAAATACATACTTATTATAGATAGAAAAACACCCAGACTCAGAACAAATATATGTAGGACTTACAAATATTTGTTCTGTGCGGGAATCGAACCCGCGATACGCAGCGCAGCAGTCCGATCGCTCAGCCACTGCGCTAACCGTGTTGTCAACAACTAGTAAGTAATAATTTATTTGAATAAGGGCTGATTTCTCAATTGACAGATAATTTTGATTCGTGAAATAAAATTGACGTCTGACAGTTTTTGTATGGAAGAACTGTCAATAATTCAAAATTATTCCTGTGATAAAATTATCTGGCGTTGGAAAAATCAGCATTAAAAGACTTAGCCTAGGTAACATTAGTGTGCGGGGAGATGGGACCCGCTGAGGAACAGGTGAAAGCTTATGCGAATCTCGCACCCCCGGCCATAGGCAGAGGTGGAACCATCGCGGTGGTTTTAGCCGGTAAGAGTCCGGCATACCCCTCTGTCACCCCCACGATGGAGGAAGTCCATGAGGATTTCCACCATGCAACAAAATAAAGGTAACATCAGTGTTATTTCAATAAGGGATGGGTATAGCTATTACATCTGCCCTTCAAACTAGGAAAATCCTGTATTTTGAAGAACTACACCTTCATCTTACCTTCACATCCTATACTTATACAAGGTGGCAGGGATATCGACGCGCAAACTGTAACCATGGATTCAGCACATGATACTAAGACCCCATATCGTCGAAATTTTTCGTCGGTTATAAAAAAAAAAACTTCTGTTTCATAGAAATACTTACGCGGTCAAAATGTATGGAACAGCAATATTATTTTCTAATAACCGACGAAAACGGGTGGCAGGAACATCGAGGCGGTACCAATTGCCATGGATTTAGTAAATGATTCTAAAGTAAATTTTTCACTAATTATTAAAAAAAAATTTGCAAAAGCTAGCCTCAATATAAAACAAGCGACAGTGATTAAGTCACGAAGCCCAATCAAAAAGATTTTTTTTATATAGCTTCTGCCCGCGGCTTCGCCCGCGTGGATGTCGGAAATTATCCCACGGGAACGTGCTAACAGGATAAAATGTATGTGCTTCCCCAGAATGCCATCTATCTCGCGGGCCCTTTGTGGCTAATTACAGTAGAAAACCAATTGTGTCTCATTAGTGGTGATTAAGAGGGTACCTATATGATATCTTTACCTAAGTACCTACCTAATTTAAAAAAAAAACTCAATAACAGAAAATTAAATACCTACCTAAATAAACCTATTTCTGATGATAACTAATCTAAACTCAATAAATAAGCCAAATCCCTAAAAACTAATATCTATACGAATGACTAATCCTACCTAACAGTATTATAAAATAACCTACGGTCACTACGTACACTATCAAATATACTACCTATACTTTAAAATTAAAATCTATACCTACGACTCATATAAAAATAAACCTAAATAACTCTAAAAACTAAAAGGAATAAATATGAACTCCACTGCGGGTGACCCAACCTACGACAAACTTAGTATTTGCGGTTGGTACAGTACAGACAGTGGTAATCGGGTATAGGGATCGAACCGCAAAATTAAGTTTGTTTTTTATTGTATATACTTTTCCGGGATAAACAGTACTCAGTGTGGTGCCCAGGATATTAAAGAATAATTATACCAAGTTTCATCGTAATCGAACCGGTAGTTTTTGCGTGATGCCTGAACAAACAGACAGACAGACAGACAGACAGACCGACAGACAGACAGACAGACAAAAAAATTTTTAATCACATTTTTGGGTTCGGTGTCGGTCTAGTAACACCCCCTGTAAATTATTTTTTTGATATTTTCAATGTACAGAATTTTCACTTCTACAGATTTATTATAAGTATATAGATGAAAAAAAAACTCAATTTTTTTTCTATCCCTACATGCATTTAAAAAACCGCTAAACGTATTCCCAATCAGTTTTAACAGCTGCAAAACGGTTTTGTAGCCAGTATTGCCACTATTCGTTTTGCTGACCGTACTAGGGTATAAAGGAAGCATAGCCGGATATCGGCTCTACATCATACAGCCGCTCGATGCTAACGGGTGGCGCTTTTGGGGTTTTCTCTATGTAGGTACATATCTTTGTGAATATCTAAGGGATTTTGTTTGACCCTTTATTTTGTAGTAGTAAAGGGTATGGTTGGTACTTCGGGAGGGATGGAAAGGGCGCTAGGGCTGGTCCTTCGATGACAAATAAATAAAAAAAAAAAAAAAAAAAAATATTCTTGGACATTTCACACAGCGCCATCTAGTCCCAAGCTAAGCAACCTAATGCTTGTGTTATGGTAACAAGATGGCTGATAAACTACTTATATACATTTTTTTTTTTGTAAATACATTCATATTATAGATAGAAAAACACCCAGACTCGGAACAAATACATGTAGGTCATACAAATATTTGTTCCGTGCGGGAATCGAACCCGCGACACGCAGCGCAGCAGTCAATTGCGCCAACCGTGCCGTCTATAACTATGTTGAATGTCCGTCATAGATAATTTAACATAACATACATACAGAAAACTCACGGGGCTTGTGTCTAAGTAATAACAGCCGCACGGGCTATGCTTGCCGCGGTTGGTCCATGGATGAGTGACCGTCTATACATACCAAGACCCCTCCGTACCTCGGAAAGCACGTTAAGCCGGTGTTTGACAGTCGTGACGGATTGTCAGAAGGCCGAAAGTCTGACAACCAGTCTTACCAAGGGCTATCGTATTGCCCAGTTATTGGGTTGTGGAGGTCAGGTAGGCAGTCGCTCCATGTAAAATACTGGTGTACTTCTGCATCCGGTTAGGCTGGAAGCCGACCCTAACATAGTTGGGAAAAGGCTAGGCAGATGATATCATACATAAAACTCTCGCCTTCTTTCCGTGGGGCTGGCAGAAACTACAGAACGCCACTTGCTACGATCCTTAAGTCCTTTTGCCTCTTAAATATTTAACATAACATGGAAAATTATTATTTTTTTGTTTTATATAGAAGGTAGGTACGTGAAATAGCATATTATTTTTCTTACGATAACTTTACTCGAGGAATAATTTTGAATTTTTGACAGTTCTTCCATAAAAAACTGTCAAACGTCAATTTCATTACATGAATAAAAAATATCTGTTGATTGGAAAACCAGCCCTACTTAGAGCAAGCATCATTTTCATGATATAAAAAAAAACTAAAGTTTTGTTATTTATTTATTTACACAACTATACTTTATTGTACACCATAAAAATACGTCAAACGCGACGTAAAAAATACATCAAACACTACAAAATATACAATGGGCGGCCTTATCGCTTTCTGCGATCTCTTCCAGGCAACCTTAGAATGGACAGTGATTTTATGTTGTCTCTTGTTCTTTATTCCTCGATCAATGAAAATGACAAAAAAAGAGACTTTAATTATCTTTATGTGTGGTAACTGTGGTACAAATATTTTGTTGACTCATCTGCATCTGCCTAGCCTTTTCCCAACTATGTTGGGGTCGGCTTCCAGTCTAACCGGATGCAGCTGAATACCAGTATTTTACATGGAGCGACTGCCTATCTGACCTCCACAACTCAGTTACTGGGTAATACGATACCCTTAGTAAGACTGTCAAAGATCCACGAATGACAGCCGGGACCAACGGATTAACGTGCTTTTAATTAATATTGGTAACGGCCTCGACTTACGAGTTGTAGGTCGTAGGTTCGAACCCAGACAGGCGCTTTACTTTGTGTAAATTAGTTCATCACCACTGCTCTCAAAATGGTGGAGGAAAACATCGTGAGGAAACCGGCACTGAATACAATAAAAAAATCGAAGACATGGGACATCTCTCATCATCAACCTACACTGGGCCTGCGTGGTGGATTACGGCCCACTCCCTCTCACCGAGCGGAGGTTTGTCCCAGGAGAACACGCTACAAACAAAATTCTATTTCCAAAACACGATAACATCACAATATACTGTAACAACTAAAACAGGTACATACCAAATGAAAACATTATACACAACAACAATAACAAGATATCTCTTCGATAAACCAAATAAATCATTAACAGTTACTACAATATTAATTGGCCAGAGATAACAGTTCAATTAACTTTTAGTTAATGATGGTAATCTATTTGTGGTAACAGTGTATTAAGCTGTAAGAGGATTAATATTGTCTATAGGCAAATATTACTAAATCTAGACCATAGGTTCTCAACGTGGGCGATAACGCCCCCTCGTGGGCGTTTGAGATATCATTCGCAGATCTTTGACAGTCGTTCAACCAGTCCACTGCTGGACATAGGCCTCGCCCAGGCTGCACCACAACACCCTGTCCTTCGCCTTCCGCATCCAGTCTGTCCCAGCCACCTTCTTAAGGTCGTCCGTCCATCTAGCTGGAGGGCGTCCCACAATACGCTTGCCGATACTCGGTCTCCACTCCAGGACTCGTTTGCTCCACCGGCCATCGGTCCTATCGGTACATCTGTCAGGCATCGGACAGTCGTTACGATTAGTCAAAAGCCCGAAAGCCTGACAACCAGTCTTGCGAAGAGGTATTGAGTTACACAGTAACTGGGTTGTGGAGGTTAGATAGGCAGTCGCTCCATGTAAGCTACTGGTATCCAGCAGCATCCGGTTAGACTGGAATCCGATCCCAACATGATTGGAGAAATGGTTGGGCAGATTGATTGTGAACGTGACTGAGACTTGTAGCGGTATCTACAACGCCACATGCGAACAACGCGTCATACTGACGTCACGCAAATCCTGCATCTCGCAAGCAGAGTTTACCGCGCAATTAGCATAGATACAATTTCCCAACATCAATCGTTGGGCAATAGCCCGCCAGACACAACACCCGTCTGGTCGGAGGATCCTCCTTTTTCTATGGAGGATGAGTGAACTTTACACCCTGTTCTTCATACCTCTAAAGACTTTTAGGGGAGCAGTAGAACACCCGGAGAAAATTATATATCTTATCTTACGACTATGTAATATTACGCGTTTAAATATAATGAAGGCAATATCTGTTTCAGATTCACGATAAATGGTAGGTAAAATAAATTGGGGGGCTATAGAAAAAAAATAAAAGGGGTTTGTGGCTAAGTAATAACAGCCACACGAGTCGATCGATCAGGTTAAGCTACGCTTGGTACGGTTGGACCGTGGACGGGTGACCATCTTCATATACCAAGACGTCTCTGTGCCACGGAAAGCACATTAAGTCGTAGGTCACAAGCCTGGAAGTCTGACAACCAGTCTTATCAAGGGGTTTCGTATTACCCAGTAACTGGGTTGTGGCGTCAGATAGGCAGTCGCTCCAAGTAAAATACTGGTACTCAGCTGCATCCGGTTAGACTGGAAGTCGATCCCAACATGGTTGGGAAAAGGCTAGGCAGATGATATTAACAGCAATATTCTTAAAGTAAGGCAAAATAAGGTTGAGAACCTATGGTCTAGACTGGGTGCTATTAACGGAGTTATGAAGTTTGTAATTAATAATCTAGATCTTTGTCTGACACATTCCATGCGTCATGAACAGCGCCCTAATTGCAAACACACTATCAATTATAATCTGAATCATTTTGAAAAATATTTCTAATCCATTGCTTCATATGTTCAACAAATTTATCTGCTCAACAACGTTAATAACGCAATGAATGTCGTTGAACTGTCAAAATGAAGGCCATTGTTACTGTTAGTGTGTTACGTCATTACCTCGCTGAAAAATGATTTAGGCTTCTTTTAATTAAAATTATTAGAATATCGCGTGAAAACAGGCTAGCTTGCAATGAACAGCCGATCGATTTTATAAAAATCTCACCGTGAAAAGCTAGGTGAAGTGAGCTTAGAGTGAGCTTTCAATACTATCAATCCCTAGTATTAGTTGGAATGACAGCTCACTTCATGCTCACTTCACCTAAGTTTTCACGGTGAGATGGCAGTGCGATTCTGTAACCATCTCACCGTGAAAACTTAGGTGAAGTGATCCTTCAACAGTGGAAGAAGGAAGGGAGATGTTTGTTCTGCATTTAGAATTATCAACACAGGCTGAATAAAAATAATAATTAGAAGCCATCCTTCCTCCTTATGGATCCTTATGGCTAATAAGAAAATCGCTGCATTTTCCACATACCCGTGTGAAAACAATAAACTTTATCCTTCTTTTCTTTCTTTCTAATCTCTGTTAAAGTAAGTTAACGTATATTTTTTTCTGTTTATACCCTGTCCACTAGCTGCCTTAAATCGTAACGTAATTATTCCAGATTACGTAAGAGTTAACTTTAAAATGCGTAATAAAATAAATATTTAGACTGCCTAATCTTATTGAATTCTTGAATCTTATAGAATCTTATTTATGACTTCTACAGACAATTATAATATAATTGCTAACTAGTTCGAACTGTCAAAAAACGGTAAAAACTAGGGGACAGAGTATAGTAGAGGTTTACCGTGGAGCATTGCACTGACATGAGTCGTAGATAGATTGATTGACAACTCCAAAGCTTTACAGGGACCGCTCGTTTTAATCCTAGGTACAGCCAGGTAACACCGTAGGAAAATATGTGAAATATAAAAGTAATGGCGTAGCATGTAATTTTATGTAGGTACTGGTATAGTCAACCTCTTTTCACAAGAATTCCCCCTATATTGAAACTTCAATAAGGTTATAAATATAGCTGTACAGGGATGTTCTGGAGCGTGAGCAAAAGAAAAAGATAAGAACGAAAGAAAATACCTACCTCTGGGTAACATGGCGCAGAGAAAGAACACAAACACAAAAAAGGGCAAGATTAAAATCGGATCAAACTGCCAGCGTCATCTTGTTGTTCAATACATTTCACGAAACAATTACGCAAATGTTATCAACAGCGGCTCCCTGCAAAATAATTGGAGCGCCAAAAGATCCTAGTACCACTGTGTCTAACTGTGAAATAGATCTCCTAATTTTATGACGTGAAAGTGATATTCAACCTTAAGGATAAAGCAATAACGACGGTGTGTACGTAAAGATTAAAACATTGAGCAGTTGAGGGCACATTTCACCATACCTTTATAACTAGAATAAGGCTTACCCTGAGATTTTTTTTGAATTTTTTAGTTTTTCCACACCTGACAGTTATAATATGGAAAAACTGTAAATTTCATTGTCAACATCAATTTTATTCCACAGATAAAAAATATCTGACTTTGGTAAAATCACGAAGCCGTTATCCATGCATTCTGTACATGAAACTAAGGGCTGACTTTTCCAACGCCAGATAATTTTATCGTAGGAATAATTTTAAACTTTTCTTCCATACAAAAACTTTCAGACGTCGATTTAATTCTACGAATTAAAAATTATCTGTTGATTGAAAAATCAGCCCTAAGTAATATTTAGCAAAAACAGTTGCTAGGAAACGACCCCATTATAGTATCTTATAGGTACAATCATGAAGTTTCGAAACAATATTTTATAATAAATGAAAAACAGCTTTATTTGCTAATTAGCTGCGCCGCGCGATTTCACCCGCATAAGTTTCGATTCTGTGGTTATAAACCATCTGTGTGCCAAATTTCATCCAAATCCGTTCAGTAGTTTTTGCGTGAAAGAGTAACAAACATCCATCCATCCATACAAACCTTCACATTTATAATGTTAGTAGGATTCAATTTAACTACAATAATCATAACCTAAACTTTAAGATTATAATCAACACTACTAGACATGATTAAATACTAATTGTACCTAGTCAACGTGAAATTCAATTATGACTTATAACCTTGCTTTTTGGCTACTATCCTTACTCACTTCCTTTGAGATTATATTTAACCTTAGCTAGAAATTGTGTACGGTATAATGAACCTAGTCGAAAGCACTACAGAAAGTTTTCGTATAATTTATGTACCAGCATTAAAATTCAAAGCAGTAACCCTTCTTTGTTCACGAAACGAAAAAATGACTCAATTTAAAGAAACAAATTTCTTAATCTAAGGGTGTTTGAACCGTAGTAATTTATCAACTGCGGCGACTTTACTAAATTCGTGTATACAATACCTATCTTAATTTAAATCTAAAATATAAACAATTAATCCGAAGTCGTAGTATTTCTTTGCGAACAAGGCAGAATTTTACTACGTTGCAACAAAACATTTTATAGTTTTAATAAAACGTAGTGTTTCAAGTTGTGTGCGGCTTCGGAATAACAAATTTCGAATCTCTCCAACTTCACGAATGTTCGCTCGAAACTTTCGAAGTACATTGGCGTGTAAAGGAAAACTAGAGAAATCCCCGAGGTGAGATTGTGACGTCTATTTACGTCTGCTTGCAGTGCTGTGAATCCGAGGATATGCTGTAGGAAATCAACGTTGACGGCTCGAATGCAAATCATGTGGAGTGCTTGTATTTATATAAAACAGTGGTGGCCCACTGGTAATGGCCGCGATTTACGAGTTGGAAGTTCATGTCGGGACAGGCGTTTACTTTGTGTAAATTATTTCATCACCACTGCTCTCAAACCGGTGAAGGAAATCGGCATGTCCTAAAACCAAGAATTCGAAGACGTGTGACATCTACCAAGCCGCACTGAGCGTGGTGGATTACGGACCACTCCCTCTCATTGAGAGGAGGTCTGTGTCCTGTAATGGGTACATTATAGGGTGATAATTCTAGCAGTATTTGAAGCCCAAAAATATAAAGCGTGAGGGTTCCCGAACCATCGCCACTCGTTCGATGTCCACCGCGCACAGAATGGATTGAAAGCAGCACAGTGATTTTATGCTCCATTGGTGTAATTGCCGTATGGCGTTCCAGTGTGAGGATAAATAAATAAATAATAATAAATAATAATAATAATAAAGTTCATTAATATTGCTCAGAAATAAGTAGGTATTAAATTACGATAAAAATTAAGATTATCGTTTACAAAATACAGCAAATTCTGTCAATGCCGAAATAAAATATTGAAAAAATCTGCAATGATGTTTGTTCTTCTTTTGAGCAGTGTCCTTTTGATACCACAGTTCTATAAGGGTTTAATTTAAAAACTTTTTAATAGGCACATATTATAAAATTACATAATGCATTGCATTTGCTTAATGGCAAACGACATCGCGGCCGGCCCAGACGGAGATGGCGGGATGAGCTGGACTCCTTTCATAAAGATTGGTTCTTGGCATCTCTGGACAGAGAGAGGTGGAAGAAGAGTAGGGAGGCCTTTGCCCAGCAGTGGGACATTAACGGCTAATAAAAAAATTTAAAAGGTACATATTCGTCGTTCTAAGCCCGCGCTTCCCGCTAGCTTCTTTCACCCGGTTGCACTCGTTTTATTTATTACTGCGCGGTACACCGACGACTCTTAATGTACCCAGTCACGAATTGAGTTATACAAGTTCTGATATTTTTCTTTGCTGACAACGCTGATGGATTTTCCTTACTTTATGGTAATCAATGAGAGACATGTTTCGGATCCTAATGTTTAGGGATATTGATGAAGTTTTTTTGCTTAGTTTATTATGACTGTCATACCAAATGATGAATTATTTATCAGCGGGGTTATTGCGTATAACACAACTACTAGTAATGGGTTTCATTTTGACCGTTCAACAACATTCATTGCGTTATTTACGTTGTTAAATCTTTGATGGTCACCCATCCGCGCACCAACCCCGGCAAGCGCAGCTTAGCCTTCTTCTACCGGTCCGTGCGGCTGTTATTATTTAGCCACGAGCTTCTCACTTCTTTTTCTTTTCGTGTCGATGGTATTCTTTTGACAACACGGTTAGCGCAGTGGCTGAGCGATCGGACTGCTGCGCTGCGTGTCGCGGGTTCGATTCCCGCACAGAACAAATATTTGTAAGTCCTACATGTATTTGTTCTGAGTCTGGGTGTTTTTCTATCTATAATATGTATGTATTTACAACAAAAAAAAAAAATGTATATAAGTAGTTTATCAGCCATCTTGTTACCATAACACAAGCATTAGGTTGCTTGGGACTAGATGGCGCTGTGTGAAATGTCCAGGGATATTATTATTATTCTTCTTCGATATTTTATATTATTTGAGCCCAGTAGGTAATGGTACTGATAGGGAGATTTTAATAAATAAATAATAAATAAAACTCCCTAAAAATCTTAAAGTAGGTAAAATAAATAAAACATATTGACACATAATTATATAAAATCTCTATAAGTGTGTACTTATAAACTACATAATTATATTATTTTGTGAGTCAGTTTCGAGATCCACGAGTTTCCCAGCAAACCAAGTCCGTTTCGAGAGGATAAAATTTCAAAATTAAAATCATCAAAAAATGTTTTTGTGTAAAATGGCTATTTTCTTGCTAACTGTATTTTTTTTTAAAATCTGTGAATGGAGTACAAAATTCCATAAAAAATTATGGATAGTCTCCTAAGACCATTTCCGCGTAGCTGCAACGGATAAGGTACTTCCCCTTACTGCCCCGCTGAAAGTTTCCACCCTGTATACCTACTTGTATCGTTAATTTTACGTTCAGGGTTATTAAATAGGTTAAAAATATCTAGTGAAATAATCGTTACGCAATTACCCCGCTGTTCTTATATCGTCCTTGAGTAAGGTCGAGGTCAAGGGCAGTAACAAAGCTAGTACAATAAGACCATGGTGAAAAGGGCAGTTTAAGGTTGCTAAAAGCTATTTTAATTGCGTGTCGCATGACTTTTAAAAATGCTTGAAAGTTTTATTATGGCAATAAAATGCTAGAAAATGAGAGTTTATATTTGGTTTTTGTTGTAATCGAAAGTACAATGGAATAGTGAGAAGGCATAAAAATGTAATTTTGAATGTTTAAATTAGGTTAGATTGGGAGTTTTCAAGATAAAATAATTATTTTTCAAAGGTAGGCCTTTTTATTTCATTTGTTTATTACCAAATAAGAATTTAATACAAATAAATAAGACAAAGGGAATTCTAGAATGTTCATCATCATCATTTCAGCCGAAAGACGTCCACAGCTGGACATAGGCCCCAAGCACCTCCACTTCGACCAGTTCTGTGCTTCTCGCATCCAACGGGTTCCTACGGCCTAGGGATCGTGTAAATTTGCCCGAATTGGTTTATACACACACAGAAATCATTTATTTTGCAATGAATGTGGGTGCAAAATAAGATGTAAACATTGTAAAAGCGGTTCCCTCACACTCTACCTTACGACATGCAAAAGTAAAAAAAAGAAAACTTGGTTATACAATCATATAAACAAAACGAAAAGCAAGTTCTGTTATGTGGATCTACAGCCTTCCTACATAAACTATACATCAAAAACAACAATTTTAATTCTATATTCTCTACAAGTGGTTGATTATCTTACTTACATGAACAATAAAAAATAATAATAATAAACAAGATATACAATAAAGTTTGAAACAAAAATAATAAATTAATAAAACATTATAAATACATACACATATGATACATCTATCTATATATATATATAAATGAATCCCTATTTCCCTTGGTCACGCCATAACTTGAGAACGGCTTTACCGATTTCATCCATCTTTTTTATTAAGTTTTCTAATACTTTGTAGAAGGTTCTTACGGGGAAAAAACTTAAGAAAGTTGCGCAGAAAATTAGAAAATTTAAGAATTACGCTTTTACGCTAAGACAGCTGAACGGATTTAGATGAAACTTGACACATGGGTAGACCATGATCTGGAGAAGGACATAGGCTACTTTTCGATCTGGATCGCAGACGAAGTCAAGGGCAACAGCTAGTAAAATTTAAAAAAAATCTACAACACATATTAAGAACATAAGATTCTGAGAAATAGATTTTTGACTTTAAGATATTAGTAGTCTAGTTTTTCTGCCTTGTAGGTCTCGTGGTCGGCCAAAGTGTTTTCCATTAGGAATTTCTCCTCAGTAACAGCCAGGAGTTTGGAAGTCGGTCGGTCGTGTTGGATTGCCGTCCCGTCGGACTATGAGAGTGAGGGAAGAGGGAGTGCACCTATATACGTCTGCGCACACACTTGTGCTGTACAATATCTGCCACGTAACTGGCTAGTCTTCATTTAAATTCGGTCTGAAGGACTATAATATTATATTCGGCACGGTTGGCACAGTGGTTAAGCGATTGACTGCTGCGCTGCGTGTCGCGGGTTCGATTCCCGCACGGAACAAATACTTGTATGACCTAGAAGTAGTTGTTCCGGGTCTGGCTGTTTGTGTTTGTGAGTTTAAATGTTTGTAAACACACCCACGATACAGGAGAAATTCCTAGTGTGGGGCAACGTTTTATAAAAAATATATGTATATATTGGTGCTCGTGACTGTACTTATAAACTACATTTTATATTATTTTTGTGAGTCAGTTTCGAGATCCTCTCGAGTTTCCCAGCGAACCATGTCCGTTTCAAGAGGTTAAAATTTCAAAATTAAATTCATACAACTATATACCTACTTGTATCGTTAATTTTACGTTCAGGGTTTTTAAATAGGTTAAAAATATGTAGTGAAATAATCGTGTATATTTTTTATTTATATTTATTATACAAGAAACAATGAACTCAAAATAATATGTTAGTAAGTATAGTCAACTTCGTAATTGCGTTATCACACCAAGGTTGAATGTTACTTAGGATAAGCATAATCAGCCTATAATGTTCCCACTCCTGGGACACAGGCCTCTCTGTGAGAAAGAGTGGGCTGTAATCCACCATGCGAGGCCAGTGAGGGTTGCTAGATGTCACATGTCTTCGAATCTTTGTTTCTAGGACATGCCGGTTTTCTCACGATGTTTTCCTTCACAAATAATGTGACTTGCACGTTATAAAATGACAAGGTCTCTATGTCTATGCAACAGTTAGTTTCAACTTTAGTGAAGTTTCAATTAGCGTAGTATGTAATGTTATACAGGGTGAATAAAATAATTGGGCCCTGAAGGGAATCCATAAGATAGAATATTTGACTTAAATGAAACATTCCTTTTTAAAAAGAAACAAAACTGTATTCACTAATTTCTCGACCAGCTTACCTAAACCAGGAATCGAACCTGCAAAAAAATAAACACTCGTTATTTTATACTACTAATCGATAGGATTATTGTTCAGGAGAAAATCGGTCTAATAAACATTTCGTCGTTTATGTCGGTATCGACCTTAGTCATCATCTGCCATTTTCCCAACTATGTTGAGGTCGGATTCCAGTTTAACCAGAATACCAGTATTTTACATGGAGCGACTGCCTATCTGACCTCCACAACCCTGTTACTGGGTAACACGATACCCTTTGGTAAGACTGGTTGTCAGACTTTCGGGCTTCTGACGAGCAGTAGCGACTGTCAAAGATCCACGAATGACAGCCGGGACCAACGGCATAATGTGCTTTCCGAGGCACGGAGAGGTCTTGGTATGTGAAGACGGTCACCCATCCACGGACCAACCGCGGCAAGCGTAGCTTTTTGAAGAGCTTGTGGCTAAGTAATAACAGCCGCACGGGTCGGTCGATCAAGTTAAAATAAACATATAAAAAAAAAACTGGGAATTATTGTCAAAAGTGGTACAGCAATTATGTGGTTGACTGTACTCTGTACTAGAGTGTAGAGGTTATAAAATACAACAGGTCGTTCTTTTTTATGTTATTTATATACCATTGTGTTCATCATGGTCCTTTGTTCAACGTGTTAATTATAGTATTATCATTTTGATCGAACATGTAGCGATAATTTATTATAATAAATCTGCGGATTTGCTAGTGAAAAACAAAAACACTTTGATATTTTTCTGTTTTGTTGAAGATTTATCCGTGGAAAAATTCTCAAACACTCGCAATATGCTTTATCCCGTGATTGAACCCAGGAACCAACGTGTAGCTGTCTTCATCAACGAAGTGGTTAGACGATCATCACCCACCTTCCCTTATCCCAACTTATTTGAGGTCGGCGCAACATGTCTTTTTCTTCCATGTACTTCTCTATTAGTCGTCATCTCGGTAGTTACCCCCCTTTCTAGCCATATCATTTTCACACGATCCATCAGGTCTCCAAGGTGAAGAGCCTCTAGTCGATAGAATAATGTAGGTAAGGGAAGTCAACAAATTGGATCCGTAACTTCGAAATAAGGATTGGCTCTGAGGACCGGGGCGTGTCGGGTTTGGACGGGAAGCGGATTAGGCCGGTGCCGGGCCTGGTCGATGCTCTACCGTCTCTCGGGGCGCGAGGGCGGACTCCGGACCCGCGTTCCGGCCTTCCGCGGATCTTCCTTGCCGTAAGGCCGTGTCGGTTTCGTCTCGTGCGCGATCGGCGCGGTTCTGTATGACGATGTGGCACGGACAAGGGGAATCCGACTGTCTAATTAAAACAAAGCTTTGCGATGGTCCTCGCGGGTGTTGAGGCAATGTGATTTCTGCCCAGTGCTCTGAATGTCAACGTGAAGAAATTCAAGCAAGCGCGGGTAAACGGCGGGAGTAACTATGACTCTCCATCCATTATTTCTTTGGTCTTCACCTACTCTTATATCTCCACATTCATATTCCAAACTTTCCTCACGACATTTTCTTCATATCACATACCCATACCTTGACAAGTGATTTTCACACGATGTGTCACCGGTGCCACTTTCAGACTTCCTCTTATATCATCATCGTCATCATCATTCTCACCCACAGCTAGGTATACGCTCTCTTTTTTTTGTACCAATCCCCATGCCAAACCTGAATTAGGCAGACACAGGAGTCTGCCTCATCCAGGTTTTGCCCGCGATGGCAACAATGTCCTCTTATATACTCATTTTTTATTCTATGCACTGCGTAACACCACACTTTCAGCATTCTCATTTTAGCTGCAGACAATTGCTTTTCATCACTGACCATAACTGATATACAAAAAGGCTGGATGTCATACTATCGATGACAAAACGAAGACATTTGATTTTCGCCATTTTGGCGCTGATGGCAACATGAGCGTCCGTGGAAACAATATTTTTAATAGTGAGTTTTACAAAATGCGCCTACTCTCATGATAAAAATGTTCTAAATATCTCGTAGTAAACACAAAATACATTAAAAAGTCTTATTCCTTGATTTAGACCTATTAAAATAAATAAATAAATAATATCCCAGGACATTTCACACAGCGCCATCTAGTCCCAGCTAAGCAACCTAATGCTTGTGTTATGGTAACAAGATGGCTGACAAACTACTTATATACATTTTTTTTTGTAAATACATACAGTCAAGGGTCATTAATTGATTACCAGCTTAAGGACTGTATTGCTGTGAACGCGCGGTAACGTCCGTACCTACGTCTGTGTGTAGTGATGTATCAACACAGAACGCACATCTCAGAATTCGCACACTGGCTGGCGTCGAACGAAACAAAAAACATACCGTCGCTTTTGCACATAGGCTACGTAATTACGCATGACTTTGGTTGGTTCATACCATTGCTAAAATTGAAGTCATTTCATCAAGTACCGATAGCTGGTAGTCTTACGTATTAGATTATCGAACGCATAGGTCTGGGTTCCAATCTCGAGATGGGACTTTTAATTTTTCTTTTCCAACAATAATCTTTTTCGGTTTTTTTTAGTATTCGATAGATTAATAAACGATAATAATAAGTTATTATATATTGTTATTATTATATTGTTATTGTAATATGGGGTTAAAAATAAAATTGTTTTATAAGTAATTTCAAATTGTTTATTCGTTATAATTTTATAAACTAGAAATAAATAAACGTCTAGTTAAAACAGTTTATTTTCTCATAAAGAACCATTTATTGAAGTTAAGCAGGTAATAGCGGTTCACCGTAATTATGCGTTTTGTAAATTTAATATGAACAAAGATTCAATTTAATATAATAATATTGTCCTTTAATTACCACTGTGTGGGTAGATTTGCTGGCTGTAGTTTGTTAGAGTACTTTAACAAACTACAACTAGCAAATCTACCCACGTAAATAAAAAAAGTGCGGACTCCTTGTCACAATACAATTAAATTACTCAGTAGTAGTAGCCTACCTAAGTTGCCTATCTCAAATGTCAAAGTTAACAAATCGTATTTATTAGGACTTATTGCGGTTATAGCTTAAGTATTCATTTTCATTATGAAAAGAAGATTGAAGCTAAACCTCAAAATAATCCTTATTACGGATATCACAATATAATTTTAGTATTGCTATAATCAACTTATAATTTAATACTTCGTATAGGTAACCCCCATTATTAGCAATGCAATCAAATAAACGCTGGCGCATCGACCCTACAATATTACTACACATGTCTATTCCTCTTATATTTTCCCAGATTTCTAGGCAATGCAGCTTCAATTGCTCATCAGTCCTCTCATTCCTTGCGTCCCATCGCTGTGTGATTAAACCCCATAGATTTTCTATGGGGTTGAGGTCAGGAGGTCGTGCCGGCCATGGAATTACTTCTCTAAAATAAAAAAAAGGAGTACTGTTAGGCTACTAAGCAAAATACTAATATTACCTACGATTTAGAAACAAAATTATAATGACAAGAGATGTTACATAGATTTATAGAATTAATATAAGTAGTTATATTAATCCATCATTCAATAATCTAGGTAAATAAATTTACTTCGGAATTATATTTTCTTCTATTTAGACTTTATAAAACGTTTTAAAAAAATAAGGATCAGCAGTTCTACTTTAATAAGATAAATTGTTTAATAAAATAATTTAATCATTACACTTACACTCAGTCCGGTTTCATCAGATATTTGTGTTATATTAAGTCCAATTTTACGCAGCGCAATAATATTCGCTTTAATTTCAATGTTCAAATTTGCTTGCATTTTAAAAGGAACTACAACACCGCTAATATATAGATATAGAACACACGTCGCTAACCCACAATGAACAACGTTCTATTTAGTCGCGGTTGAATGACTCTTTAAGTTAACTGCATCCATCTACCTTATAATTTATTTATTTTGATATCTGTGGGTATAATCCTAAAATTTTACGAATAAGTGAACTATAGTCAATACCGTGATTAAGTATTCAAAGTAATTGCAAACGAATGCGAGAATGTGTGTGTTGAGTGTGTGAATAGAGTGTGTGTGTGTATACTATAAAGTATAGGAATTACTCATTAGAAGAAGGTCGTAAGTTAAACAGAAGTGTCAATCTATTGCTTCGTGAAACTGGCGCGCCGCTTTGGACCGCTACTGTACATATTATAGATAGAAAAACACCCAGACTCGGAACAAATACATGTAGGACTTACAAATAGTTGTTCTGTGCGGGAATCGAACCAGCGACACGCAGCGCAGCAGTCCGATCGCTCAGCCACTGCGCTAACCGTGTTGTCAAACAACACGATGGCCATTTACGCTTTGAATCGGCACAAAAAACAACTGTCATTTCGTATAGTATATTTAGTCCAGCGTACTTCTTTATTAAAGTTCAGTGCATTTCATTCATTCCTTTTGTGGCCCAACATTCTGATCCAGGCAAGACATCAGTCAGAGACAGTTTAGTGATGATAAACTAAAAATGTCATAGTAATATTTCTCTAATAAGTAACTCTTTTCGCTCACAGTAGGTACAATATAAGTTGTAGCGAAATAAACGATACGTGGTAGAAATGAGACGGCGCAATACCGTGAAATGGATGGCTCAGAAATAATAGCATTGTTTGCGAGCAGTGTTAGATGCTGTGACCGCGAGAGAAACTGTAAATGGGATGGTGTCCGGATCAGAAATATTATTCAGTATGATATCAGTTTAAAATAACATAAATACATAGCCTTCTTCTCATCGGGGTAGGCGAAAACTACAAAAATGAAATGAAACAAAATAATGAAAAAAAAAAAAAATAAATAATAATAATATATAATAATATTTATAATGAATATGAATATGAAATTATTTATTCTGTAAGTTTAGACAACGTATTAAAAATCCTTTAGACAAAAAGGTTCCAGTTAGCAGTTAACATTTGTAATTTTATTACCTATCAAATCGTAGCTAACTCATATAATTTGTGTGACAAACTTGTGATTAAAGATTTTGAGAATGGCATAGTATAATAGTTATCACAATCAATTTAATTTGATTGTAATAATGTTCATGAATATTTTAAAGCCAAGCCTTGATTTAAAAGAGTGTCCGTGGAGTTTCTTGCCCGTTCTTCTCCATAGAGATCTACGCTTGGGAATGGGCAACTAGCTTCAACTTTCTGACTAACTGACCGACTATTTAATTTTGACAATTCAAAAGTGCCGTTAAATGGTTTAATTTAAATAAATGATTTGAGTTTGAGTTTGATTGGAAAATCTCACTATTTTGTTTTTTTTTTCAAAATACTATTTGACTACCATAATTGGTAAGGCCTCGTGGCTAAATTGAGGTTAAGCTACGCTTGGCGCGGTCGGTTCGTGGATGGATGACCATTCATTACATATCGTGACTCCAAAGCACGTAAAGCCGTTGCTCCCAGCCGTCATTAGTTGATCTATCGCAGTCGTTACGGGTAGTCGAAAGTTCAAAAGTCTGACAACCATACTTACCATGGGGTACGAGTATCATGTTAAATGATAAATGATAAATGATTTTATTTTTGTAAGTAGGTTTGTACAAACACTTTTACACGTCAATCATATTTTAAAACTAGATGAGGTCGGCGTTTCCTATCTGACTAGTCTGAGAAGAAAGGCCGAAACAAACTCAGACGTCACAGTCTCTTTTAAAGTCCAGACATAATCTTGGTCAGATCATGTGAAGACCATGTAGATTTATGTCTGAGATGGTTTTTTTGAAGAAAGAACCAAACAGTTTGAGAGGACCTGTCCAGTCAGTGCACGCATTTGTCAGAAATCGTGCAGCTCAACTCAAAACTTAGGGAGCTCAACGATCCGACGAACAATACCAAAGAAAGGACATTTGGGTAGGCCACATTAATTACTCAAACTGCCAGACCACGACAAAAACTAAGAGAACAGAGAGAAAAATAATATAAATACAATGACCCACATAGTCTTCACATTCACAATAATTAAAATAATAGAATACTTTACAAAGTAAGCAAATGTCATAGTATATATCAAATTCATCAATGTCAAAGTGTATATAAAAAAAAAACAAAAAACATCAACAAAACAAAAATAAAAAATAAACACATTCAATATGTAAAAATTGGAAGCAGCTTAATCCCAAGCCTTTTTGTCCTCGATATAAGCCTTAACGGTATAAAATGCTTTCTGGCACAACTTACGTTTAATGAATGATTTGAATTTATTAAGGCTTAGATCTTGAACGGGGCTTGGAACTTTATTGTAAAAGCGTATACATTGGCATCTGAACGAGCCACCTATTTTCTTGAGCCTTGTTGTAGGTAGAACAAATTTGTGTTTGTTCCTAGTATTTATATCATGGATATCACTGTATTTTTTAAACAATTTTATATTTTTATGGGCATATAAAAGATTTTCATAAATATACTGAGAAGGCACAGTCATAACATTAATTTCTTTAAATTTTTCTCTGAGCGAGTGTCTCGGACTTAATTTATAAATTGATCGAACAGCTCGCTTTTGCAAAACAAAGATAGTCTGAATATCAGCGGCATTTCCCCACAATAGAATACCATACGACATTACACTATGAAAATAGCTAAAGTACACTAAACGGGCTGTCTCTATATCAGTTAAATTACGAATTTTTCTAACAGCGTATGCTGCCGAACTTAGCTTTTTTGACAATTTGTCTATATGTGGACCCCACTGAAGCTTAGCATCCAAAGTTATGCCTAAGAATACTGTGCTGTCTTCAGGATTCAATTCTTCGCCCTTTACCAACACATTAGTTTTCACTTGTCTAACGTGAGGCAACGTAAAGTTAATGCATTTGGTTTTTTTCTCGTTTAGAAGTAAATTATTAACATTGAACCAGTGGACTACTTTAGAGATCGCGCTATTTACATCGTCAGTAACCTGCTGCTGACGTTTAAGTTTAAACAAAAGTGAAGTGTCATCTGCAAACAACACTATATCATGATTATCCTTTATGAGGTACGGCAAGTCATTAATATAAATAAGAAACAAGAAAGGACCAAGAATTGAGCCCTGTGGGACTCCCATTGTTACTAAAGATCCGGGAGATCTTTTTCCGTTAACATCAACGCTCTGAATCCTCTTACTCAAGTATGAAGTAAGAAGATCCAGAGCAGCGTTCCGGATTCCGTAGTGGCGGAGTTTCCTGATTAAAGTTTCGTGAAGAACGCAATCGAATGCCTTGGACAAATCACAAAAGATGCCCAAGGCATCGCATTTGTCTTCCCATGCATTATAAATATGTCCTATAAGTTCAACACCGGCATCAGTAGTTGAACGACCCCTTGTAAAACCGAACTGTTTGCTATGTAATAATTTGTGTTTATTAAAAAATCTTTGCATTTGTTCTAAAATTAATTTCTCAAAAATTTTACTAAAGGTAGGTAGTACAGAAATAGGTCTATAATTTGTAGGGTCTGATGTACTACCTGATTTAAACAAAGGTATGATTTTACTATTTTTCATAAGGTCAGGAAACTCCCCACTGTCAATACAACTATTAAAGATAAGAGCTAGAGTAGGTGCTACAATGTCAATAATAGACTTAGCAACTTCTACAGAATTGCCCCACAGATCTGCAGTCTTTTTTACATTTAAAGTGTGAAAGGTTTTAATTATATCTCTACAGGTAACATGTTCAAAATGAAATTCCGAATCGCAACCATTAACATTTTCCATAAGCAAATACTCAGCAACAGAAGGTGATGAGTTTAGGGATTTAGTAGTTGAAACGGGAATATCTGAAAAGAAATTTTCAAATGCCTCGGCGACTTGTGAGTCTGATTCTCACTCAAACTCAAACTCAAATCATTTATTTCAATTAAACCATTTACAGGCACTTTTGAATTGTCAAAATTAAATAGTCGGTCAGTTAGTCAGAAAGTTGAAGCTAGTTGCCCATTCCAAAGCGTAGATCTCTATGGAGAAGAACGGGCAAGAAACTCCACGGACACTCTTTTAAATCAAGACATTTTTACAAAATCCTGGTTACATTATTCTTATTGCTTCTATATGTGAGAACAATGTAAAGAAACAAATTAAAATATAAAATTAAAAATAAGCCCTGGCAGTTAAGAGATGACCAGTCTCAACAGATGGCGCCCGTTCACGAACATGACGCGTGGATCAGCACCACCCAGCTCAACCATTTCGTAGGGAACCGAATGATCCAACACACGCGCCACCACCAGTGAGACATTTAAGTGAGCATGACATATTCTCAACTGCCATGCTCTTTCAAGTCAACATCAAAATATCATAAAAAACGGATCCATGGTTCTTACATTTACAGAATTTTCAAAAATGCTTCTAAATTATACAAAACTATAGTTTGCAATTTAATTAAGAGATGAGAGAAAAAAAAAATTACTACCAATCATGAAGAGGTATTTAATACTGAAGTATTAAAAATTAATCCTGATTAAATAAAATAAACACTAAAAAAAAACAAAAAGGGGAAGCATCTCTTCCAAATATTGAAATTGTGATCAACTTGTAAGCCCAACTGCCTGTGGAGCAGGACCAGCATTAAGCCAAGCATTTTTATCTACTATATACTCGTCCAACTTATAATATGCTTGTCTACATAGTGTGCGTTTAATGCATGTTTTAAATTTCTTCTCATTTAGTTGAAGAATATCGAGTGGTATTTTATTATAACATTTTACACAGTACCCCATAAAAGAAGTTTTTACTTTAGACAATCTGAAGCTCGGCTGATCTAGTTTGTTCCTATTCCTAGTGTTAAAGTTATGCCTGTCACTTATCTTACTAAAAAGATGTAGATGTTTTCGAACGTACATAATGTTTTCGTATATGTATTGACAAGGAACCGTCATGATGTTAATTTTTTTAAACAGTTGCCTTAGAGATTCACGTCTGCTGAGATTGTAGATGGCTCTGACAGCCCTCTTTTGCAGAATGAAGATAGAATCAATATCTGCAGCCCGTCCCCACAGCAAAATACCGTAAGACATGATGCTATGGAAGTAACTAAAATAGACCAGTCTTGCGGTTTCCACGTCTGTTAATTGACGGATTTTCCAGACAGCGTAAGCGGCTGAACTTAGCCGCCCTGCAAGTGATGTTAGGTGAGGACCCCACTGCAGCTTTGATTTTATTATGTTGTCATTAATAGACAGGCTGTAGTCAGTATTTCGGTTACTAGATCTTCCCGCTTCACTATTAATAATAGACCAGGTCGTTTTAATTACATTATTGCTGTTTTTAATCTTTGAACCCAAATAACGTGACTTGGCCATATAACAAACTTTTTTAAATAATTTTGAATAATTTCTTACATACAAATTAAATTCATCAGTGTTTACGTAAGTCCTTTCATTGTTGCCCAGTAACATGTTGTTAAATTCTGTGTTCGAAGGCATGTTTACAAGTCATAAAAAAAAGCAATGAATAAGCTACATGAGGTAGGCGTTTCCTATCTGACTACTCTGAGAAGAAAGGCTGAAATAAACTCGGAGGTCACACTCACAGTCTCTTTTAAAGTCCAGACATAATCTTGGTCAGATCCTGTAAAGACCATGTAGATTGATGTCAGAAATGGTCTTTCGAGGAAAGTATCACACAGAACGCCACCTGCTACGAGCCTTCATACTCCTTTTACCTTCTTACATCAGAGGGGTAATTCTCGTAATTTTAAGAACGTTCACAGTCTAATCTCAGTCTCAATCTGTCAAAAATTCCTCTAATTTCCCTACATTTTGACTAGTTTTTGACATTTGTTTGTCGCTGAGATGAGACTGCGACTAGATTTTGAACGTTTTAAATTACGGGAATACGGGCCCTGGTTATACACGCACGCTGGTTGCGAGTACTACGCACATGACCTCTCTGAAGAAAATCAACAATAAGGTCAGTATTTGTCCTTCTAAAGTGTCCCGGTGTCCCAGTCCACTCACATCAGCCTTGTAAATACCTTTTGTTAGTCGAGTTTCGTTCGTCCTCTCAACAAGAGCAAACCATCTAAGGATACACTTTTGAATAACATTATGTAAATATTCATTCATTTATCAGGGATTTTATTTATAAAGATATTAATTCCGAGGGGCCCGTGGCTAAATAATAACAGCCGCACAGGTCGATCGGTCAGGTTAAGCTACGCTTGCCGTGGTTGGTCTGTGGATGGGTGACCATCTTTACATACCGAGACCCCTCCGTGCCTCGGAAAGCACGTTAAGCCGTTGGTCCCGGCTGTCATTCGTGGATCTTTGACAGTCGTTACGGGTAGTTAGAAGCCCGAAAGTCTGACAACCAGTCTTACCAAGGGGTATCGTATTACCCAGGAACTGGGTTGTGGAGGTCAGATAGGCAGTCGCTCCATGTAAAATACTGGTATTCAGCTACATCCGGTTAGACTGGAAGCCGACCCCAACATAGTTGGGAAAAGGCTAGGCAGATGATGGCAGATGATGATTAATTCCGATCCAGCCCGTCCCTTGCTGCCCTCTCCCAGTGACTTCCTAAGCCAAGGTCCGTACCCCACAGGGGGTGCCCTTAGCGTGTAGTCGCTCAGTTTTTAAGTTTCTTAAACCTCCCCCCCTCGTTATTTTGGCCCCTGCTGGGGGCCTTAATTTATTGAGGCAGGTCCGTTTACGTAGATGTCAACCACCTAGGTTGAACTACGAGATGACATCAAAAAAACATATATAAAGATATAAAGCTCTTTTCAGTATTGATTAAAATCGGTCCCAGTAAAAAAAAAACTGATTTACAGGTCGTATTGAGGAACTAGCCACCTCCAAAAAATATCTTAGACAATTATAATTATTTTTATAATCAGTTTTCAGTATTTGTTGGTATATTGGCATGGCTACCTGACATATTGCAAGTAATTAAATTTTATGTTATGTGCCTTGTAATGTTAATTACTTAACGCCTAGTATTGTATACAATCAAGTATCAAGTATTTTCTAACTGAACAGACAGCTGTGCTGCTGGGGAGTTTGTTGCGCCACTTCTTCTTCCCAGCGATAGCACTAGGAAGTGGTGAAGGGCGGGCGTTTTTGGGGACTGTCTATTGTAATTTTGACGTACGAAAAGTGCTGATTCTCAGCCTAATTTGAATAAATGACTATGATTTTGATTTTGAGTTCGTAATTAAAGAGCAAATGTTTTAATAAAGAACCCGCTTTTCTAACTGAGATAATTCTATGATTCTTACTGAAAAATCTTTTCTACGTATCACAGATAAAGACTTTGATACAATAAGGCACATAATCGTACAAAAACCTTTGTCCTTTCTTTTTTAACACAATTATATAAATAAAATCTTATTCACAAATTGGCTTATGTAGGTGTCATCCTCTACTAAGAATAGATTATCCCTCGGGTGGGATGGGGCAACAAAAAATGTCGCGGGCAGAAGCTAGTGAGCATTATACACCGTTAAATTTTTGTCGCTTTAATCCTTAAAAGGGGTCATTGTACTCATCATTATGAACAACTTTTACTACGGGACCAACACTGAAATCTTGAAAAAAAAAAAAATCAGTTGATCCATACAGTTGAGATCACTTTGATATTTGTCAAAAGATTCTAAGAGTGTACCTAAGTACCTACAAATCTAACTCAAAGTTTCCAATCGATGTTATTTCAATTTAAACAAATACCAACTTTATTTTAATGGCAATTAAGTTGATTTTACAGTGACTAACACTATTGAAAAAGTTATAAAAATGTTCGAAGTTGTAGCGTAAAATGAACTTCATTGCGTAGGAATTAAAGTAATTTTTCCATAAACTCATATTTGTTCACAATTTTGGCAAATTAATAGCGAACGCTTTGTAGGTACCTATACCATCCAGCACCCTAATTGCGTAACACACAAACAATCGTAATCTGAATCATTTTGAAGCAAATTGCTAATCCATTGCTTCATAAGTTCGAAAAATTTGTCTGCGCAACAGGTAGATAATGCAATGATTGTTGTTGAACTATCAAAATGAAACCGATTCCGATTGATTGTGTGTTACGCAATTAGGGTGCTGACCATAATTCGGCAATGGCGGCCAATCTCAACGGAGACTAGTTTTCGTCGCGGGAGATATTATAGTGCACAAGTGTGTGCGAAGACACAGGTGCACTCCCTCTTCCTTCACTCTCATAGTCAATGTGACAGAAATCCGTCACGACTGGAAATAGATCAACGGCTTAACGTGCTCTCCGAAGCACGGGGGTATCACTCCGCTAACTTCCATACTCCGGGCTGCTGCACTTAGAAAGTCGCAATAGACCAAACCACTAATACTTTGTCCGACCTGGGAAATGAACCCAGGACACTCAGCGGTCACGCTTGCGACTACGAGACCAACGAGCAACAGGGTATTTATATTAATAATACTAGCTGCGCCCCGTGGTTTTACCCGCATAAGTTTCGTTCCCGTGGGAAAATCAGGATAAAAAGTAACTGTGTACCAAATTTCATCCAAATTCCAAATCCGTTTAGTAGTTTTTGCGTGAAAGAGTAACAAACATCCATCCATCTATCCATCCATACAAACTTTGGCGTTTATAATATTAGTAGGATTATGAAACTAACAAAACGATTGGACAAATTTTAATTATTAATTAATTTTATTTTTCGCTGGATGGAGCTAAAATAATATTTAGATTGTATTCAGGTATTTTTCTTGTATTCTTAAAATATGTAGTTAACATCCTTTACTAACTTCAGAAGTTATTTTTTATACCCTGTATATATCTTGGGTTTAATAGGCAAGGCATTGATGTAAATTCAATTTGAATCCATATTTTATTAATCTCTTTTAAAGATAGTCGATAGCAATGAGCAGTGCTGATTTATTCAAAATATTTCAGACTATCAACAGTTATTAAAAAAACCTACTTACAAAAGAAAAGAAAAACCTCTTTAGGGGTGAAAAGGGGTACTTGTATTACAGTTTATATCGTAAAATCAGAAATCTGCGCCGTCAAATTCGCGGGAGAACCGCTAGTTAACTATAAAACCTATCCCCAACAAATAAAACAACAAAGCCTTCTTCATCAGATATATCGATACAGGCTTTAAGCAGGCGTTTGAACCAGCCTTGGACAAAAGGTGTCCGTAAAAGTTGGGCAAGCCATCCTGTATATTACGTGCTCTCCGGACACCTGCATAGCAAAATTTCAATTTATTTTACGGCCTGTCTCGGACAGGGATTGCTGTGGGCAAAATGAAGAACTACATAGTGTACATACTCCGGTTATAGTGTGCCCCGTATTTGTGCATTTTTTTTCGGTATTCATTGTTTTGGTCAATTCTTTTGTTGGCGGAAAAAGGTGTCGGAGGTGAAAAGGGGTGTTTTTATTTTGGTAAAACACTGGTGACCATGGAAAATGAAGTGACAAAAAGCAATACCAGTCGGTCGATTCTGTAAAAATCTCACCGTGAAAACTCAAGTGAAGTAAGCTTGATGTGAGTTGTCAGTAGTGTTAATCCCTAGCATTATTTGGAATGACAGCTCACTCCACGCTCACTTCAAATAAGTTTTCACGGTGAGATGGTTACAGCCGATCGATTCGATTTCTTGTTTTGATTTTTGTTTTTATTTATTTATGTTTAATTGCATGCTGCACTTTGTACGTCACACGTCAGTGCCGGCTGCCGCTGAAAACCAGCGCTGGGGCTCTGTCTCGTATAGGGTCTTAGCATTATGCTGAGCGATGGCCGTTTTGCGTGAATGTGACGCATGTTTACCCCCAACCTGTTTTTTTTTTTGTGTGTATGTCCTTTTTTTTATGCGTCATGTTTGCCGCAAATAAATACTTTTTCTTTCTTTTTCTTTTCTTTCTTTCTAAAAATCTCACCGTGAAAAGTTTGGTGAAGTGAGCTTAGAGTGATCTGTCAATAGTTGACACTATTGACAGCTCACTCTAAGCTCACTTCACTTAGGTTTTCACGGTGAGATGGTTACAGAATCGCACTGTGGAATCGCACTGCTGTTGTTGTAAAAAATAATGCTAATATTTTTATCGGTATGTAGTTCAGGCTTACTTAATAAAGTACGGTCTCTAAAGAAGGTATCCCTAGTATTAGTTGGAATGACAGCTCACTCCACGCTCACTTCACTTAGGTTTTCACGGTGAGATGGTTACAGAATCGCACTGTGGAATCGACTGCTGTTGTTGTAAAAAATAATGCTAATATTTTTATCGGTATGTAGTTCAGGCTTACTTAATAAAGTGCGGTCTCTAAAGAAGGTAAGAGCACGGTCGTCACCCAGTCGTCAAGTTCTTATATTTCAGTAAATATAATTTTTTTTGGCTGAGACGATTACTATGATACTTACCACATAAATGTTTCCATTTTCCTTGTCCATTGTCGATGGTCTGTTATTCGTCGACAGATTTTGTAAGATGAGATTTAGTCAAAAGTATCGAATTTCTTTCAGAAGAGGAAAAGGCCGCAAAACGTTATTAAAAGAAGAAAAAATAATAAATAAAATATATTTATATATTTTTTTGCTGTAAACATGACAATGAAGAAAGAACACAAAATTAAAAAAGAACGTAAAAGGGCCATCGCTCAGCATAATGCTGCGACCCTATGACCCTATGACCCTAATCTTTTATATGCCCACTAGCTTCTGCCCGCGACTTCGTCCGCGTAGATTTCGGATTTGTGACAGGATTGCGTATCTCAAAAGGAAATCAAAATAACCCATAAAAATACAAAATATATTTTTTAAGTAAATAGAAGAAGATGTATTTTTTAAACTTTGCGAAAAATGAAATCAAAATAACCCATAAAGATACATAATAATTTTTTTTTAAATAAATAGATGTAAGAAGATGATGTTTTTAAACTTTGTGAAAATTATGAAAACTTTATAACACTATACAGATCATGGATGTGATGTAAATAGTTATATTATGACTTGATTTTGTAAACTTATTCCTGCACGTGCACGGCCTTGGTGACGCCCACTTCGCAACGGGCCGTGCAGCAGAAATCGTAATATTTTAATTTCGCCATAACTTCAAAACCAAACGACCAATTTTAATCATTCAACGACCAAATATTATCTACATAAACTGTACTTACTGATAAAATAATTTATTTTGATAAGGATGAATAGCATGAGTAAAATAAATGCGTATAAATGTAGTCCAAAAAAATTCAAGATTTTTAAATAAAAAAATGGTTGTTGTGCCTCACTCGACATAGATAGGTATAGTGTGTCGCGGACTTTTTTGTAGATATTTATAAGATCTACAATTAATTTGAACATTTTATGGTTCTATCTTTTATAGTTTAGGCAGCGTACGCAAAATAAGTAACTTTTCTGGTTGATTTTTTACACCTTGCGTCCGAAAAACCCAAATATCTTACGGAACCCTATTTTTTTCCAAAATAAAATTTAGTCTATGTTACTCATGGATAATGTAGCTTTCGAATAGTGAAAGAATTTTTTAAATCGGTTTAGTAGTTTTTGAGCCTATTCATTACAAACAAACAAACAAACAAACAAAGTTTTCCTCTTTATAATATTATTATAGTAAATTAGTATATTAGTATTAGTATTAGTATATTAGTATTAGTATTAGTATAGATAAAAATATAAAATTGTTTAAAAAATATAATAACTTGTTTGCTTACTTTGTAAAGTATTCTATTATTTTAATTATTGTGAATGTGAAGACTATGTGGGTCATTGTATTTATATTATTTTTCTCTCTGTTCTCTTAGTTTTTGTCGTGGTCTGGCAGTTTGAGTAATTAATGTGGCCTACCCAAATGTCCTTTCTTTGGTATTGTTCGTCGGATCGTTGAGCTCCCTAAGTTTTGAGTTGAGCTGCTCGATTTCTGACAAATGCGTGCACTGACTGGACAGGTCCTCTCAAACTGTTTGGTTCTTTCTTCAAACAAACCATCTCAGACATAAATCTACATGGTCTTCACATGATCTGACCAAGATTATGTCTGGACTTTAAAAGAGACTGTGACGTCTGAGTTTGTTTCGGCCTTTCTTCTCAGACTAGTCAGATAGGAAACGCCGACCTCATCTAGTTTTAAAATATGATTGACGTGTAAAAGCGTTTGTACAAACCTACTTACAAAAATAAAATCATTTATCATTTATCATTATCATTTATGCGAGACAGAGTCGAGCTGCGTTGATAAAAACATAAAACGTATAAAATAGGCAGATGTTTCAACTAAACGTGGGTTAGGTGTAACTCCCATGTACTTACCTAATAGGAGGTAAACCCACTGCCATTTAAAAAATCATAAATTTATATTGCGAGATTCATAATTATTTTACTCTAAGACTGGATGTTAGAGTTTCGGGCTTCTGACGACCCGTAACAAATGTCAAAGATCCACGAATGACAGCCGGCACCAACGGCTTAACGTGCTTTCCGAGACACGGAGAGCTCGGGTTAGTAAAGACGGTCACCCATCCACGCACCAACCGCGGCAAGTGTAGCTTAACCTGATCGATCGAACCGTGTGGCTACAAGCCATTGCTACTGTGTTACGCAATCACCCCGCAGGCCTTATTAAGCAATAACCTTATTAAAGTATAAACAGAGGTTCAAAGTATTTACAAGATAAAATAAAACAAGATAAAAACCCCTTTGATATCAAAAGGTCTCTACTTGTCCAATCTTCATGTCAAGCCTCGTTAAAGAGGCCTTATGAACAAAGTCAGACAATATTTAAACAAGTACTTTTCCTTTTTGAAGGAAGGTCATTCTACTCTGATCTTGTATTGAATTAAAGTAAATAATAACTCGGGGCCTAAAAAGGCCACTTTAAGCAATACCTCTAAAAGCTATTAATTTCCTGAATTCCCAGCAGATCATTAGCAATTCCTCTAATTTTCGTAAAATTTCATTTCATATTTGGTGTAAACATTGCCGCATGAAAACAATTAAAAACCGTAATTTTCATTACAGTTTTATTTTCAAATCAAATTGGTTTTTTATTTTTTATTTCTACAACTTAAATGTTATTTCATTGTGATATGAATTGCACACAGATCATAATTATGAATTGTCAGTTTGTGACCATTTTACGATTTTTAATATGATTCATATTGATATCCTATTATGATTCTGCCAAAGTGGTCTTTTTAGGCCCCCTGAGCGCAATTTATAGAAAAATACCTTTGAGAGACCGACACGAGTTTCGAAATGAAATATAACAGGAATTGTGACATTGTTTTATAGTTTTCAATTTTCGCTTTGGAACGGCGATGTTCAAGTACAGTCCGCACTTGAAGCTTAGAGTCTCTTAGTTGAAGAGTTATTATTTACTCTTAAATATTTTGTAATAGGTTTCTATCTAGGTATTTTGAAATTAATTATTATAGAAGAGAATTTATCAATTATCAGTTTTTGTTGTAAAAACAAATCCTTCGTCGTCGTTTGCCTAGCCTTTTTCCAACTATGTTAGGGTCAGCTTCTAGTCTAACCGGATTCAGCTGAATACTAGTATTTAACATACATAGAGCGACTTCGTATCTGACTTCCACAAACCAGTTACTGGGTAACACGATATCCTTTGGTAAGACTGGTTGTCAGACTTTTGGGATTCTGACGAGCAGTAAGGACTATCAAAGATCCACGAATGTCAAACTTTTTGTTTTTAATATCTTATGGACTTGCCATAGGATATTAAAAACAAAAAGTTTGACTGAAAAATATTAAATAAAACACCTAGGTTAAAAATCAAATGAAACAAATAAACATATTTATGAAGTAGATTCAAAGAGACTTGAATCTAATCTACATATTTCTAAATGATCAAGGGCAGATTTTCCATCGCCAGATAACTTTATTCGAGGAATAATTTTGAAATTTTAACAGTTATTTCATACAAAAACTGTCAAACGTCAATTATTCCTCGAATAAAAGTTATCTGGCGCTGGAAAATTCAGCCTTAAATCCAAAGTCTTTGAAAAGTAGTATAGCATTCAATACGCAAGGGAAACGCCGAAAAATGACAAAACAAACATTTTAAAGCTATCATCAAAGTGTATAATATCTTATCCGAATGGTTTCCATTACTACAGAGCACACTTTGGTATAATGAAGGGAATCAAAGGGAATAGAGTCGTTCAGCCGCGAAATGAGACGGCATCCAGAAATGACAGACGTTTTAGATGATGTCTTCCGACATTTTTGTTGTGAACACAGAAGGATGGTTTGGGTTGCGAGCCTGTTGGGGGATTTGTTGGGTCCCAAAAAATAATCTCACGGCTTTTTGTAATAGGGGTCGTCGTTGTGCTCCGTGTTTGGAACTGAAACTAAGGGCCACACGACGCGCGATGACCATACCGCTGTTATGTAAACCGCATTGCGAGTGCCACGCTTTAGCAGGATTGAGGCAGCATCATATCAGAAACACCACCCCAACACATCTTGCTGGTCTGAATTCTTGTACTCACTCTTTATTTATTGATTTTAAAAAGCACAGCCACATCACATACTTTTGCTAGAAATAGTCCTTTAACTTAGGACTATTACATGACAATTACAGCGTACATAGCATTGATTACAATATCTTGCTGCGAATTCATTACAATATCTTAAGAATGGAAAATGAAATTAAAAACAACTTGGCAAGCATAGCGGATTTTTTTTTAAATCTATCTCAGTCAGTCTTCTAGTATTCTAATATTATTACGCAAAACATCGTGGGGTATTTCTAGGACAATAAGAATTAGTAAGTTGCATTCAAAACCACCTGCACTAATAATAATAACTGCACAATCCTACTAATATTATATGTAAACGTGAAAGTTCTGTATGGATGGATGGATGGATGGATGTTGTTACTCTTTCACGCAAAAACTACTCAACGAATTTGGATGAAATTTGGCACACAGATGGTTTATAACCAGGATTACCATATAGAATATCTTTTTATCCCGATATTCCCACGGGATCAAAACTTATGCTGGTGAAACCACGGGGTGCAGCTAGTAGTAACATAATACAGTAGCATAAAAGTATCTGCATTGTTATTTACGACACTACGTTGTCCTGCCCACCTACCGGGTCCAATTGTAAAACCAGGATCTCGCACACACAAAAAAAAAAAACATCAAAATCGGTCTGCCCGTTTAGCAGGAGCTCAGTGACATACACAGAGAATTATATAATAATAATAATAATATCCCTGGACATTTCACACAGCGCCATCTAGTCCCAAGCTAAGCAACCTAATGCTTGTGTTATGGTAACAAGATGGCTGATAAACTACTTATATATATACAAGTATAAAGATTATATCGTCGATTATTTTGAACAAAACGCTTCTGTATCTAACCCTACACAGATTCCAGCCTAATGGCATGTTCAGACAACAATTAAATTACCGCTAACATGCTAGCACAATTTCCTGTCCATAAATCGAACCCGTCAATACGACACGTAATTCCTGATGAGCTTAGGACTAGGGTCGCTTTTCACAGCACGATCTTTTATTCATTATGTATTACGTCACGGGATCGCGATGACGTCCCTGAGGGTTCGCCAATTGTCTTGTTAGATCAGTTATCCGTTCTGGGAGATTGGTGAATGGAGAAGTTTGCTCTGCTTTGGAGTAAGTCAATGTATTAGGAGCCTTGCGATCGATTCTCGATAGAGCTAGACTGGTTTTCTTTTGCAACATAACCTTGTAACATTAAACATATTCTTGACTTTAACACTAAAAATAATAACCTCCTTTTTTACTTCAAAAAGTACTACACTTTTACACAGAAATATATACACCAAAATAAATACAAAACGCCCTCTTATATTCCCGATAATTTCCGCTATTTTCTAGCTGTTTACCGGTCCTATCCGGTATGAAGCGATTTGAACTGGTTTAGCGACGGCGTGGATATCAGGATAAATCCGGTTCTGCGGTTTATTCAACGGTCGAGAGGCAATAAACGTTAACCCTTTGTTGAATAGTAAATACGAATACGGTGTTTTATCCAGTTTATGTATGTGAGGGCTTTTTTGCAAGCTTTATTTTCTGTATTATTGCGAGCGTTGCGTGCGTAGTCGGAGATTAACTATTTATACTAAAGAAAAGTAAAGGGGAGGAAAAAATAAACACTGTGGAGGTTGGCTTGAATCAAGATATTCAGGCTTTTGCGGAGGCAGATGTGTAAATAAATAAGTCTGATTTAGATAACATTTTTTTTAATATTGTAGAAAAGACATCTGAAAGCTATTCCAATTTAAAACCAACATTTTAATAAGCTTATAGATATTCAAGATTTAAAAAACAACAAGTGTTATGAGTGAAATAACAGTTTTGTTGTGTGAATGAAGAATTTTTAAGACGATGTAGCATCTAGTATAATTTACGCCAGAGTACAAAATGTTACAGAATGTAGAATAACAAGGTTACTTGTTGTCTTCCTTGATAAAATCAGACACTTTTTCCCCAATCATAATCACAGGACCGTTGGTATTCCCTCTTGTGATAACAGGCATGATACTGGCATCGGCTACTCTCAACCGCTGTACGCCGATCACTCTCAGTCTACTATCAACAACACTGCCCATTGCGCAAGTCCCAACGTAATTACTCATTCCAGTAAACATGCAGGAAACATAGCATTTCCAGTACTCATCACTGCCTTTTTCAAATTCACTGCAGCCTCCTGACATAGGGTCAATCATTTCTGCACCAATACTTCTAAAGTGCGTTGTATTAACTACGGGAATGAAGTCTTTTATATATTTTACCAGGTCGTCTAGGTCAGCCTCGTTAGACAAATACCCAGTAGTGATCACCGGAGGATCCATTGGATTCGAACTCCTCAGTGTAACGTCGCCTCTAGATTTTGGGCTTAAATTGACAATTTCATTGAACAAGCCCATTCTTCCCATCATTGATACAAAAGTGTTGTCACATATATCGTAACTTAACCTGTATCCGAAGGAGCAAAATGATAAAATCAAGTTTGCGTGTGCCGAAAAAGACATGGTTTCATAGTCTGGATAATTCTGACTTTTATCTAATGCTGTAAATCCCATCAGAGGAGAAGCTGGCAAAGTGTTGGGGTTTAAAGGTTTTGGCCCGGCTTTTTCCATTGAATGAAGTATCACAACTCCAGTATGGTCTTGCAAATTTTTCCCTACTGGGAGATCTGATATGACACCAATGTTTTTGTTTTCTAAATCTTGTTTAGGACCGATTCCTGACAGCAAAAGTAACTTCGCAGAGTTAAATGTTCCAGCAGAAACAATGACTTCTTTGGATGCTTTTATATTTATAGTTTCACCATTTTCTAAGAAAGCTTCTACTCCTACAGCGTTCTTGTTTTCGTCGAAGTTAACTTTTGTGACTAAAGTATTTTTCAGCACATGGAGGTTTTTACGGTCTTTAGCTGGTCTTAAAAAGGCAATGGCACTGCTCTGCCGGTGACCCGTCGATATATAAATAAATGCTTTGGAATAGCCCAATGCACTTCCTGGATCATTAACAATATCATTACCAAGCTCGTTGAAGCTTTTTAAAATATCATTTGCGTTATCGCGAGGATCTTTTGTTAGTCCTGCTAATCCATTGTTACCATGATTAGTCATATCTGGTGACTTGAGGAAGTCAGCGTCTTCGACTCGCTCACTCTTCTTAAAGTATGGCAGCACGTTCTCCCATTTCCAAGTAGGGTCCGTAGTTATGTCTGCCCAATTGTCGTAATCTATGGGATGTCCTCGAGAGTAGAGCATATAGTTAAGAGAGCTGGTACCTCCTAACATCTTACCTAAGGTTGGTTCAAAATATGACTTTTGATGGCATTTTTTTGTAAACTCATCGTTTTCTGTTGTGTAGTTCCAGTCATATCGAGACCTTTTCAGAAGTAAAGTGTACCCTGGTACCTGTAAAGGATTTTTGAAATACTGATCAACAAAGTTTAAAATTGTTAGTTGTTCGTTGATTTTTTGTTATTGTAGTTATTATTTGAACAATGTGCAGTATTCCTGTGCCTATTTATTCTTTACTGTGGCCCAAATGACGTTTATCTAATTGTTAACTGATCTTTACTACTGTAGGGCATTATTATTAACAGTTTCGTTTGCAGTTACTAAAACATTTTGTTCTTACAAACAACATATTGATAAACTGGAAACTTACAACGCCTTCAATGGGAGCATCTCCACCAGCTTCAATAAGAAGAACATTAACATTATCATCTTCTGTCAGTCTGTTTGCTATCACACTGCCAGCTGTACCTGCACCCACTATTATGTAGTCGAAACTGGCTCCATCTGAAACATTATAGGTATTTGATTGCTCATTTACTGTTTAAACGGTCGTTATGTTTACACATTTAGCATGACGAATCATGATTTTTTCGTTCGGAGTAGTCATTTTTCATGATTTACACGTATGGTCAGACTAGGGCCACGCTGCCTCTTTGGTATAGTTGTTAAACCGCTAAAGCTGCGCATGAGATCCTGGGTTCGATTCCCAGGTCGGCAGTGATATTGGGTTTTTCCATTAGTTATTTTTCAGTAACAGCCCGGAGTCTGGATTCGTGCCCGTTTGACGGCAATAGGCTCATCCCCTATTACATAGGACTTTTATTAAACATAACTGGCGAAATGTGGGTGTATACTATATTCTATTATATACTATACTCTACCTAACCCTTCGGCAATTACAGGCGTGTTGTTATATTATGTTTATGCAAACAAAATTAAAAATCACGATGTCAAAGTAATTAAGTCCTACTATTTTGGTTGCCGTGTACATTTTCTAGTTTGTTGTAAAACAATTTATAATTATGTAAATATATCTCAACGGATTTTGATGAAACTTTACATTAATTTAGCTTATACATCAGAATAATACATAGGATACTTTTTATCCCGATAATCCCACGGGATTGACACTTATGCGTCTAAAAGTGAAACGCGGGTGAAACCGCGGGACGCTGCTAGTTTATGTCTATACTAATATTAAAAGTATTATGCACATGATACACTGTTTAAGATGCAGTCAGTCAGATGTCATCATACGTACCTTTAACAATAATGTCACTGGGCCACAAGTATGCAGTGAACTGTAGCATAGCCAGGTACTTTAGACCCGTCTGGATGGTTTTGATTTTACCCACGACACCCGCTGAATACATGACTTCTTTTTGACCTTGAGAAAAGAGATGAATTATTTTAATTACATTGTCATGAGCAGAAGTTTGGAAAAACTGATTGTGGTTGGGAACATTGAAGGCAGGCGATCGCGCGGTCGTTCAGCAACACGATGGACTGATCAGGTAAAGGAATCATCGTCCTTTAAATTCTACACGGTGGTAAGGGATGCGCTGGATAAAAACCGATGTAGGCGACTCATCCGCTCCAGATGCAACTCCGAAGCTGACCACGATCCTCAGATATGAGGGATCGACTACAGAGAGAGAGCAGAAAGAAAGAAAGAAAATACGTTTATTTGCGGTAAACATGACGCAAAAAAGATCATAAAAACAAATAAAGAAAAAAAAAACAATAACATGCGTCACATCCACGCAAAACGGCTATCGCTCAGCATTATGGTGCAACCCTATGCAAGACAGAGCCCTAGCACTGGTTTTCAGTGACAGCCGGCAGTGTCAGCAGTGGTGAACTAGTGTAAACGCCCGCAATTTATCATTATCTTTTTGAAGAAACCGGCATGGCTTAGAACCAAAAATTTCAAAGACATATGACATCCACCAACCCGTACTAGACTCGCGTGGTGGGTTTACAGCCCACTACCTCTCAATGAAAGGAGGCCTTTGTCTCGGCATTGGAAACATTATTAATTGTGTATGTTTACGGAAAAATAAAGCTTGAGGCCTACTCCCTTGGGTAGCGGGATCGATAGTCCGAAAGGGTTACCGCTGCCCCGGAACATAAAGGGCTAAGGAAGGAACACGGGTGGGTTTTAGTCAGTAAAAGTCTGACACTCCCTTCCACTCCACCCAGAGCGGGAGGGGTCATATTTTGATGATATCCCATCCTCAAAAAAAAAAAAAAGGCCTACTGTCTTCGAGAGGGAGTGTGATCTACCACGCGGGACCAGTGTGGGTTGGTTGAGGTCACATGTCTTAGAATTTTTGATTCTAAGACATGCCGGTTTCCTCCTAATGTTTTCCTTCACCATTTTGAGAGCAGTGGTGTTTAAATTTTCGTGAGGAAACCGGCATGTCTACAAATAATGGGCTTGTCTGGGTTCGAACCTACGAACCCAAACAGCCGTGACTTACGATAAAACTCGCCGTTACCACTGGCACACCACTGCTCTTCATATTTATTTATACATAATCCTATTATCCTACTTAATATTACAAACGTGAAAGTTTGTACTGATGGATGGATGGATGGATGGATGGATTTACTTTTGTTACTTTTTTTATACAATTTGTTGTATTTTTTATTTTTAACTCTGTTTAGTTTAGTTTTATGATCCTGTACGAGTCGCAATAAATACTTTTTCTTTCTTTCTTTCTTTCATGGATTTATGGATGGTTGGACGGATGGATGTATGGATGGATGGATGTTTGTTACTCTTTCACGCAAAAACTACTGAACGGATTTGGGTGAAATTTGGCATACAGATAGTTTATAACTAGGATTATTACATAGGATACTTCCCGATGTTCCCACGGGATTGAAACTTATGCGAGTGAAACGGCGGGGCGTAGCTAGTGTATTATAAATTGAAGTCGCTTTTCGTGTCTGTCTGTGTGATTTCTCTTTTATTCAAAGCTACGCAACAGCACGCACACACACACACCACGCACGCACGCATGACGCATGTTTACCCCCAACTTGTTTTTTTTTTGTGTTTATGTCCTTTTTTATGCGTCATGTTTGCCGCAAATAAATGCATTTTCTTTCTTTCTTCTTTCTAGATTTTGATGCGGTTTTCACCATCATTCAATTAACAAAATTAACATGCAAGGTTACAGGAACATCGATGCGCAATCTGTTACCACGGATTAATTACATGACTGAACTCCCAAGAGTTACAATTTTTCGTCGGTTATTGAAAAAACCAGCTGGCCCATACATTTTGACCGCATAGGTTATTGCACTTTTCTATGAAACAGCCGATTGTCTTTTGATAACCGTCGATTTTTTTTTATACTAGGCTGATTTTTCCGTCGCTACATAACTTTTATTCGAGGAATAAAATTGACGTTTGACAGTTTTTGTATGAAATAACTGTCAAAATTTCAAAATTATTCCTCAAATAAAGTTATCAGATAATCGAAAAATATCATGTCCTAATCATGTCCTGAATATATGGTTACAGTTTGCGCGTCGGCGTCGATGTCCGTGCCACCCCGTATCAAAGAAATCTCCATGATTTGTGAGTCTTAAAAACCGTACGTAGCAGGGCCGGTCGGTTATTAATTAAATAAAGTACTTATTTACCTTGTTATGTCAGTGAGTGAATTTGTCTGTTCTTCTCCAACCTCCGAAAGTCTCTGAATGGCTCTTGCCATTTTTCGATGTATTTAAACGTATGAATTATTTCATTGACGTATGTAACTTGAACTTGTTTCTTTTACAAAAAATAATCTTTACCAAGTTCACCTTTTAACTTTTTTTTGGTCGGAATTTAGGTAGGTATAGAATGATGTTTTTCTGAATAGCGTGGAAAATTTTAAAACGCTAAAATAGACGGCTCATTCCCATTCTTGAACAATCATCATAAACGAGGAGTGTAGGCATTCTTTAAGTTTTTTTTGTTTGAGAAACGTCGTAAGTAAAGTTTTGAAGTCTTCCTCTACTCTTTTAGCTATCGACATTCATGTCGATAGCTAAAAGAGTAGAGGAAGACCAAAGAAACGATGGATGGAATGTGTGAATGATGATATGGTTAGAAAGGGGATGACTACCGAGATGACGTGGAAGAAAATGACATGTTGCGCCGACGTCAAATAAATTTGGATAAGAACAGGAGAATTATGATGTGTTACTTATTATTTTTTTCTGGACAGGTTTTTGGCATTGTTAACAGGCACGCAAAGTTAGCAACACAGCTATTAGCTTATATGGGAACGTTGCTTTTGAGTCTGCGTTCCAGAACTTTTTATTATTTCTATATGTTACTGGTGGGCTTGTGGCTAAGTAACAACAGCCAAACAGGTCGTGGTTCCAGGGTATAATTGTGTTTATTTTTTTTAAATTTTATACTTTGAAAATATATTTACGTAATAATATAGAACCAGTGCACTTTAGCTACCCAAACCCATAGCCCAATATCTTTGTTGCCATATCTTGCAATAGTCTGGAACGCGTCCTAACCGGGGGTTGTCCTTGGATGCACTTGCATACTCCAAACAGAGATAATCGTCGGTTGGTGCCTCATTCCATTGAAAACGTCTAACGGGCCTCTGCGAGTTGCCTGCGGCCCCTCGTATGCCTTCAAAAGGTCCGGGACCGCAGGGTCCCGAGATATGTCAAAGACGAAAAATATATGTAGGATTAATTAAAATGTGTACTTGTATGGCTGTATACTTAAGCGTTTCTAAAGTACTATAAAATATCTTTTTGAACGAGTGATTGGATGAGTGATGGATCGAGTGAATGGATTTTTCCTTCCTTTCACTCGTTCAAAGGAAGATGGAGATTTGGTATAGAAATAGAAAGACTTGATAAGAAGAGATGAGGGGCAATCATTGTAATTTTAAGATCGTTTACAGTCTGATCTCAGGCTCCATCTGTCAAAAAATACTTCTAATTTCCCTACATTTTGACAAGTTTTTCACATTTATTTGTCGCTGAGATCAGACTGCGACTAGATTTTGAACGTTTTATGTTACGAGTTATTGGCCTTCAGTTAAGATGAGAAAGGTGTATTTTATTAAATAAACGGATTATTTGTGCTATACTGAAGTTTTCCAGGAGATCCCAAACACTACATAATTATATATGCTAACAGACTTAAAATAAATGAAATAATATCAAATTTAAATAAAACTTGTACATATATAAAGGAAGAAGTTTAATAACCATTTTCAAAAATCATCTACGTTATGAAGAAATGATTTTTGGAAATGGTTAATAAACTTCCTTTAATTTTTAACTGTTTGATGTTTTAGAAAATTTAATTACCTACATCGAAAGGTTTGTTAAAGTATAAGATACCCTATGAAACATTAATGAAGACCATTCAGTTTGGGAGTTCAGAGAAAAGTGATATTAAGGAACGAATTCTGAGAAATTTTCAAAAATACATGAAAATGGTTTTTCTCGAATTCCATGAATTTTTGCCTAGGCAAAGCTAGGCAAATGGGTCACACTATCATGTCCTGGAACGAATACGTCAAATTACAAGTCACCCTGTCAGTAATCGAGGCACTTTCCCTCACCACCATAAAAATACAATATGTTTAATTACCGTAATGCAGACACACATACTGTGTAATTTGCTTCTCATAGAATATATTATAATTATTGTGTAGCTATGTTAATTCCTATTATTATTTCTTTGGCACATATTTTTTGTGATTACCTACAGTTTTGAGGTTACACGGAAATGAAAGACGCTTTTTTCTTTGCAGTCCTTTGTTTTTAAAAATGTTAGTGTTACGAAACTCTAAAATTAAAATACCGATGAGCTCACATCACTAAAAGTGTGTCCAGTCCTGGCGAATTCGCCATTCGCCAGGTCTGGACGCACCTTAACATTGCATTAGCCCATATCGATAGCCTTTCGATTTCTTCTAGTTCATTCGTTGAAGCCCATTGGCTAAATAATAACAGCCGCACAGGTCGATCGGTCAGGTTAAGCTACGCTTACCGCGGTTGATCTGTGGATGGGTGACCATCTTTACATACCGAGACCCCTCCGTGCCTCGGAAAGCACGTTAAGCCGTTGGTCCCGGCTGTCATTCGTGGATCTTTGACAGTCGTTACGGGAAGTCAGAAGCCCGAAAGTCTGACAACCAGTCTTACCAAGGGGTATCGTATTACCCAGTAACTTGGTTGTGGAGGTCAGATAGGCAGTCGCTCCATGTAAAATACTGGTATTCAGCTGCATCCGGTTAGACTGGAACCTGACCCCAACATAGTTAGAAAATAGAAAAAGAAAATAATAATATTTATTTAGGTCCTTTTACAAAGTAATACATTTACAAACTTATAAATACTTAGTAGTACCAAGTTCTTAACAGATTGTCTTAAATACTAATATTAAGCTAGTTTAATTTATACGTTTTTAGTTACCTATGAAAGGTGCGTTGGTACTGACATTATAAGTTGGGAAAAGGCTAGGCAGATGATGATTTGTTGAAGCCCATTGAGTTTCACAAATGTAGAAGTAGCTTAACCCAGTGGCCAAATCGCGTTGCAAGTCGCATCGCTCGAGGTCGTGAACGGAGCTTAAGCCCAGGTTCGCGATTTTTTGCGCGCACTGGGTTTTCAACGCTCCGCTGAGCGCCTAGAGTTCAAAATCCAACAATGTATTTTATTGACGCGCTGGAATGCGCTCTGTCGATTCTCAATGCTCCACTCAACATCGAGAGTTGAAATTCCAGTGCGTATTTTTACGTCACTGCGAACATGGGCTAAGATAGCTCTAATAACGTGATGAGTTATCATTATTATTCTATTCGTCAAGGGCGCTCATGTTTGAAGACCCTTAACTTTAAGGCCATCACCACGCAATTATCAGTAGAGATGTCTAGGAACAATAGCTTAAACAAACACGACGTGAATGAGTGCGTGTCGCGATTGCGTAGTGAATGAGTTTGTGTGTGTGTGCAAATGAGTTGTTGACACAAGCGGTTTGTCTACGTAAGTTGAGCAAATTACTGTTCTAGTTTACAGTTCGTCGTATTTGCGTATCTTCCGCTTTGAGCTCAATTTCCGCAGTGCGATGGGTTGCACAGTGGTAAGTAATTTAGACTCAGTTAACTTTATCTTTATTAATATTATTATCTTTATTTTTAGATTTTTTTTTTGCATTTACTTAGGACCTTCACAGTTAAGTCTGCTACGTTATTAAAAACTCGACTATGTCCGCAGTATCTTGACCACACGGTTGGCGCAGTGGTTAAGCGATTGACTGCTGCGCTGCGTGTCGCGGGTTCGATTCCCGCACGGAACAAATATTTGTATGACCTACATGTATTTGTTCCGAGTCTGGGTGTTTTTCTATCTATAACATGTATGTATTATCAAAAAAAAAAAAAAAGTATATAAATAGTTTATCAGCCATCTTGTTACCATAACACAAGCATTAGGTTGCTTAGCTTGGGACTAGATGGCGCTGTGTGAAATGTCCAGGGATATTATTATTATTTTGTATATTATCATTTATTTAAAACGAATAGCCCTATGTCCTCCAGGGTTCAGGTTACTGCCACATTTTATAACGTTCGGTTCAGTGGTTTAAACGTAAAAAGGTCGCAGACAGACAGAGTTACTTCCGCATTTATAATATGGATTATTTTACGCTCTAAAACATACTTAAATAGTAATAGACTGTTGTTGTCCAACTGCAAGAATTTTATACCGTTACACCGTCAGAAGCCCCAAAGTCTGGCAACCAGTCTTACCCAGGGGTATTATGTTACCCAGTAACTGGGTTGTGGAGGTCGGAAGGCAATCGCTTCATGTAAAATATCATTCAACTGCATCCGGTTAGACTTGAAGCCAACCTCAACACAGTTGGGAAAAGACTGATTGACTGATTTTGACTTTTAATCCCGGTAGTACATTCCCGTGGGATATTTTCCGACACCTACGCGGGAAAACCCGTGGGCAAAAACTAGTCGCTATATAAAACGAACATTTGTATTCTACATATGAACTCCAACCTCAATTAGGTGCAATAGCTTCACACCTCTCAAGAGAGTTATCCCATTAAAATCAGTGCTTTTACTTATTATATCTATAATTAAGGTCGGGATGTTCATTACAGACGGTGTTCGTATTTAACGTCGGTTATTTTAGTATTACGTTTGATCTTTAACATGTTAGCTTTGGTTCACTGATACAGAATTATTGTATCATACCTTTTTAGGGTTGCGTTGCCGAAAAGCCGAAAGCGGAACCCTTTTTGGGACGAAATTCTTTATCGCGGCTTGCTAGAGTAAACTGATAGAAAACGTCACGAAAATCGACTGACTAGACTAGACTGACTTTCTAGAGAATGAGAGAAAGAGAGGTCATTGTTTTCATGGTTTTCGAGGGTGCTGAAATAATGAATAATAAAAAAAAGCCAATAGTGAGGGAAAATGAAAATCCAAGATGGCGATAACTTTATGAAAGCTTCTTTAAACTTATACTAAATGGCTCTGTATAAAAAACCCGTATTAAATCCAAACTTTCTCTCTCTGCCTCTTATTATTATTTACGAGTGTATGCGCGTGCGAGTATCGCGTAAGGAACTTCGTTCCTGACCGCGCACGGTTATTTATTTCGTCATGTCCGTCCGTTTGGATGCCACACAGCTTTTAAACTAGGAGACTATTGACATTACCGACCTCATCTAGTTTTAAAATATGATTGACTTGTAAAAGTTTTCGTACAAACCTACTTACAAAATAAAATCATTTATCATTATATCGGTAAAAATTGGAAACGGTGTACTGAAATTACGAAAAAAAAAACAGAATAGTAAGTCCATTTATTTATCGGAATATTGTCTTAGAGATGTTTCATAGTTTTTAAGGTTCATACATATAAGGGCATTGGGAGAAGTTAGATTCCATAGTTAAAAAGATGATGCTGTTAGATACATCATCATCATTTTTGACTCTTTTATTTAAGTCAAAACGGTGTAGGAAAACATCTTGAGGAAACCGGCATGTCCTAGAACCAAAAATTCGAAGACATGTGACATCTACCAACTCGCACTGGGCCCGCGTGGTGAATTACGGCCCACTCCCTGTCACAGAGAGGGGGCCTGAATCCCAGCAGTGGACAACACACACACACTTTATTTTGCTGTCGGTAAGATCAATATTATGCATGCGTTCATCTCGACGATGGAACCCATCACTGTGCGTGGTTCAACACGAACTTGGCCGGTTTTTTCATTAATTCGTAAGCAAATACAACAGTCCATTTGATGAAAAAATATTACGACCATACACACTGACAATAACCCCGAGGGGTTTGCCGATGTGTAGCTACCTTACTCGTATAGACAAAGTGAAAATGTGTGGTGTGCCTGTTATTTTACCGAAACCCATGTCTTTCATACCGGTACACAGCAATGCTTGGCATAAAGCGGTATTAAACTACGTTTGATATATTTTTGGTAACGATAACATAACTGAGGGGTCATTCTCGTAATTTTAAGAACGTTTACAGTCTGATGTCAGTCTCAATCTGTTAAAAATACCTCTGATTTCCCTACATTTTTGACAAGTTTTTGACATTGATTGTCGCTGAGATGTAATTGCGACTAGATTATGAACGTTTTTAATTGCGGGAATTGGTCTTAAGGATCGTGGCAAAGTGTCAGCCGCACAGTTCAATCGATCAAGGTTAAGCTACGCTTGCTGCGATCAATCCGTGGGTGACCCCTTACATAACGCAAGACCCCTCCGTGCCTCGGAAACTATGTCCTAACTCCGCGTCCTTTGGACCTTTGGTCGCGGCTGTCAAGTACAGTGACAGTTTGACAGTTGTTACATTCAGAAACCTGAAAATCTAACAACCAGTCTTACCAAGGGCTATCGTAACACCCATTTATTGGGTTCTGGAGGTCAGATAGGCAGCCGCTTCGAGTAAAATACTGGTATTCAGCTGCATTCGGTTATAATACCTACTGGAATCCACGCCGACAAGCTATATTATTAAAAAATATGCAAATATATCCAAAAGAAACAAAGGAAGTACTCATCATGGTACGAGGGTACGAAGTTTTTGAACTTCATAACAAAAACAACAAAACATATACTACGTCGTATATCTTTAAAAAAAATGAAAGAAAGGCTGAACTTCCCCTTTAAAACTTGGTAGCCGCTTTGTACAATTCATTAAACGCGAGAAATATTACCATATATACTCGACGCTGCTAAAATTCAAACGTTATTCATAAAAAAAATGAACCTAAAGTGGGTTTTAGTCGAAATTTGCATGCCTGCTTTGGTGTTTGGGCCAAAGTTTGCAGCGACGAAAAATTGTGTATTCGTTAAACCCGTGTTCCTTCAGTTGCCTGTGCCAGGGGCCACGGTATCTCTTTCGAACAACCCAAGGCCATGGCAGGCATCTGCCCTAGCGGACCCCATCAGTTCGTGCTGACATCTCTTTGAGGCGAGGTTGGAACACAACGCACCGTTGACCCAGACCTGGTTCTTGCCATTGCTCGCCGCCCGCCAACCCGCGCCTACGGTGGCCGCCGCCGGAGCTCTGTCCGCAGTATCGTGATTTCTCGCCACTCCCATGTGTGGGCGAGGACCTTTGCCTCCAGATCTCATGGCGGCAATCCGGCAAGGAGGCTCGCCGCCTCAGCGGAGACTGTGCAGTACCCTCAGATTAGCCGGATGGCCATGACCCTTTGGGACGCGTTCAACCGGCGGACTTGTCGCCGCCTCAAGGAACGCGCTCACACCGGTAAAGGGCCATAGACCGCACGACCCCCGCATAGAGCCTCCGGTAGGAGGAGTTTGGACCCCCTAGACTGGGCAGGAGTCGCCTCAAATCTTTACCCTTCAGTTCAGTATTCATTTGTGGCGGTATCTACATCGCATCATGCGAGCTACGCCATCACACTGATGTCACGCACTAATCCTACATCGCGCAAACAAAGTTTACCTGCGCAACTATGTAGCATAATTATGTAGTAACAATGTCCCAACAATCAATCGTCACCACACCCATCTGGTCGGAGGATCCTCCCTTTTCTATGGAGGAAAAGTAAACTTTACACCCCGTTCCTAAGACCTCTGTCTATACACATTTTGGCACTTCTATTTTCATATCCCACCCCGCTTCTATCTCATAGCTTGCGCTGTTTTCCCCGTATACAGTGTGAGTGTAAGTTATTACTCGTAATTTACCGTTACAATTCTGCATATGACCCGCAACTGTGAGCCGTTAAATAATGTCAAAAACATAGAATGTATATTAAATTTAATAACTTTTGAAAACTGCGAGTTGAATTCAAGTAGTAAGCTATTTTGGGGAACGGGAATTGTACAGGTTGAAATGGTGCTGCCAACATTTCCGTGCCAAAATTTTTATACAATTTCCGTACTAATGTCGGAAATAAAAGGCTGGTTTAACAAGTTAATCGTGTTTCTGAGGCGAATTTGCATTTTAGTAGGTGTGTAGATCTAACTTTTTTGTCGATGGTTGTCTAATCAGACTGCTGAATATCAAAGTAGGAATAGAATATTTATTTGCCAGAAACATGGTGATTACATAGGTGTTCATAACATTACATAGTGCTACATGTCTCACCGCGCGCTTCCAAGATACGGAGGGTCTCAGATATGTAATGAAACACCGTGGATGGGTTCCACGGATCAACAGTGGCAAGCGTAGCTTAACCTGATCGCCCGTGCGGCTGATATTACTTAGCCACAAGTCCTTCTAGTATCAATCCCTAGTACCACATGGAATGAAAACTCACTTCATCTTAGTTTTCACGGTGACATGTTAACAGAATAGCCAGGCTGTTTTCAGTGCTGGTTAGAAGAGCAGCCAGATGATCAGCCGGTACAGGAATAAAATACGCTATAACACAACAAAAAAGCATACATAACATAATCACACATCCACACACCAGTCACATCACTCAGCGAAACACGACACAGACACTTCGTGTGCGTTAGTTAGTTTTTAGTGTGATTATAATGTTGTATGTATTTATAGTATTTTTAAGTTAATTAATATTGTATTGTATGTGTTTTATATGGGCCTTGATGAATGGATAATGGATAAATAAATAAATAATCAGCCTATAACGATCCCACTGCTGAGAAACAGGCCTACTCTCTGTGAGAGGGAGTGGGCCTTAATCCACCACGCGGGCCCGGTGCGGGTTGGTCGAAGTCACGTGTCTTCGAATTTTTTATTCTAGGACATGTCGGTTTCCTCACGATGTTTTCCTTCACCGTTTTGAGAGAGAAAATCAAAAAGGAACATAAAAATAAAATCCCAGGATTGGCGCCGCAGAATATGATCAACTTCCTCAATCTGTATTAGGCAACACATAGGAAACTTATGCGCATAAGTTTCGATCCCGTGGGAATATCGGGATAAAAAGTATAGAATAGATTACAAAGACTATTCTATATTGTACACCATACAAATTACAGAACATAAATATTAAATTTTTTACAAAGGGTGAGACAATGGGTGGTCTTATTGCTAAGAGCGATCTTTTAAAGACAACTTTTTGATGTACCCTATGTGTTAATCCTAGTTATAAATTATATGTGTGCCTAATTTAATCCAAATCCGTTCAGTAGTTTTTGCGTGAAAGAGTAACAAACATCCAGCCATCCATACAAACTTTCACATTTATAATATTAGTAGGATAAAGCCGCGTCCTAACCAAAAGCGATCGTCGCGGCAGTACGCGATTGTCGCGATCTTTTATTATGAATATGACATAGTCGCGCGATCAATCAAGTTGCGAATGAACGTCATTATTCAGGTAAATTATTGCGTATTCGCGCGTCGACCGCTTTTGTTTAGGACGCGGGGTTAGGACATGAATACTTTTATTTTAAAAACAGAAATACGTTATGATTTTATAAGGATTTATTATTTACGAATGTATGATATGAGTAGGAAAGATTTAGCACGTGAATATTTTTTTTTCTATCTTTTGTTTTAACCCTGAAGTGATGATTTTTACTACCTAATGCACATGTCTTACCGCTGGCGAATAACGAGAAGCGAGTAGAGCTAGCGACTAAAACGAGTTGGTCAGGAACGGGCAGCGAGTGCGCGAAGGCGATGAGCGATTACTCGCTGGTATGAGTTGTGTGTCAAGCGTGTGTCTCCTCTCAGCGAGTGCTCTGCCCTTTAAGCGAGCATCGCTGAGCGATCTTTGATAGCTCTTGTTACAGCGGCAAACGAGAACTCGCCAGCGGTGTGAACAGTCAGCGATCACCTATTATTATATACAGAGTGGCACGGACATCGACGCGCAAACTGTAACCATGAATTCAGAACATGATTCTAGACAGACATATGATGTTTCATAGAAAAGTACCCACGCGGTCAAAATGTGTGGAACAATATAATTTCTTTTTTTAAATAACCGTCGGAAAATTTAAACGCGCGAATGTTATTAAAAAAAAGAATCATGTACTGAACCCATGATAACAGATTGCGCGTCGATGTCCCTGCCACCGTGTGTGTATCTCTTTTACTTAAGGAAGGAAAACATCGTGAGGAAACCAGCATGTCTTAGAACCAAAAAATCGAAGACATGTGATACCTACCAACCCGCACTGGGCCCGCGTGGTGGATTACGGCCCATTCCCTCTCACAGAGAGGAGGCTTGTGTCCCAGCAGTGGGAACATTATAGGCTGATGCATAATCAGCCTAGACAATCTTTTTTATGTTTTTTGAGCGAGATATTCGTTGATAGCTAGTCTCTTGTCGGCAGTGCGACAGGTGCCTAAAGTATATTGTTATTTTTTCATTTGCCAGTTTTGCCGGAGGCTGCACGTGTTTGAGCTAAGAGGAGTTGGTTTTGCTGAGTTGCCATGGTGATTTGACCTGCTATGAGAGTTTTAAGATTTAGTTCTCATAGAAAATGTACGGACGAACAAGAAACAAAAGTCAACTCAGAATTTATAGAAATATAATGTCCGTACACAGCACGATATAAATATAGACACAGAAGGAGTAAGACAGAAGAAACACAATCGATAGGACGAGATCACAAAACAACAATAATAATATTAATTCAAATTAATGAATAAAAGTCTGTAGGCGTCTGTCTCAACCATGACGGAAGGTTGACATCAGAGCAGCGCCACTAGTGGCGTATTTCTGAACTACATAGGTATCTGGTAGGAGTGAAACCTACAAAGAGATTAGGGGGTCTACTCCCAAGTAGTATCGGCCGAATGTTCGGTCGTTTCCTGCTACGAAGTTACTATTTGGTTCTGTCGGTTCCGATCCTACACTCCTACACTCTTTCGAATATTGACTATGGTCCCGACCCAACTGAGCCGATCCGAACTTTTTTCGCCTTTTTCAATCATATTTGGTTCGGCCATGTGTCGGTCCGATCCGAACATTCGCACTTTGCACTTCGGAGTAGGCCCCCAGTTTTGTAAGTCTTGCATACAATTTAGGGATTACAAAAGTGGTATTACAGCCCACTCTCTCTCAAAGAGAGGAGGCCTGTGCCTCAGCAGCCTTCAATGTTTCCATTGAAGGCTGATTATGTAATATTGATAATATGATAAAACATGTTCGACGTATTAGATATTATTTTCATTTTTACTCTTTATTCAATTAATAATTCGCCGGGTCACTCGGTAACCAAATTATATTTTTTTAATTTGTGCGAGTTTTTTTACAAAGCCGGGCTAAAGAGACTTCAAAGGGTTTAAAAACTCGGATTTTTATCAATTTTGTGATAAAAATCTGAGTTTGAACCTACCTAGTTGGTACCTAGCTTTTAAAGGTCAGGTTTAGGCCCTAAACCTGACCTTTAAAGCCCTTGACTTCTGTTGTTTCAGGGATAATATTTTCAGGATTAAATACTAAATAAATCCTTTTTCCATAAAGGTAAAATGTAACCTAGATAAGGGAGATCTCTAGGGACCTAGAATTATTTATCATTAAAGAGGCTTTCCATTCACCCAGTTTCCCAAATAATCAGGTTTCAACTGAGATTTGTCTTATTTACAGAGGCCGTCGCTAAGACAGGTCGGATTTTTCAGATTTTTTTTTAGTTTTCGGGTGAATATTGTGTGCCTTACTTAAACTGGGTCAAATAAACTTATTGCCTTTATTTCAAATGTACCGTTTTTCATTTATAGAGGACAAACGAGTTGCGACCTATCCAGAACAATATTAAAAATGATAAATTATTATTGAAATGATGTTCTTCAACGTGGCTTGCGCTAGGAATTGTCCAGTAGAAATCTTGACGTAACGAAATAGCGTTAGCTTCCAAGCGAATCAACTCAAACTCAATGCATTTATTGAAAATTAAACTAACAAATACATTCTCAGTTCATCATCATCTGTCTAGTCTTTTCCCAACTATGTTGGGGTCGGCTTCCAGTCTAACCGGATACAGATGAATACCAGTATTTTACATGGAGCGACTGCCTGTATGACCTCCACAACCCAGTTACAGGGTAATACGAAACCTCTTGGTAAGACTGGTTGTCAGACTTTCGGGCTTCTGACAACCCGTAACGACTGTTAAAGATCCCAATGACAGCCGGGACCAACGGCTTATCGTGCTTTCTGAGGCACAAAGGAGAGTGGTCTTGGTAGGTAAAGATGGTCACCTATCCAAGGACTAATCGCGGCAAGCGTAGCTTAACCTGTTCGATCGACCAGTGCGGCTGCTATTACTAAGCCACAAGCCCCTCCTGTGTATGAAAATAAAATGGCGGCATGGCTCGACCCTAAACAGCTGATTCAGTAGCTATTGTTGCCATTTATTTTATTGCTGTTTGTTGCCTGATATTAATTTGTATGCGGTAATGGAACAATGCATCGATCGTCACGGGGTAGGCAGCGAATGGAGTGTTAAATGAGGCTGGTGTCGTATGCAGTGTAAATGATATGCATAATAGCTCTATTAGGGAAAACATGGTGCGTGTTAATGGATAGGAAGATTTGCATAGATGCGTACTTTTTTAATCAAAACAGAATTTATTGTAAAAACTTTCCAACGATGCTGCCTGCTTCCTTTAGTAAATGGAGCAATTTACAATAAAAGTTAACATTATTGGAAAGTATTTTTTTCTAAAAACTTATGTAACTACTAAGAATATGGTAAATGCCACAATACAAGATGACAATCGGCGACCAAACCGCCATTTATTGTATTAATATTAAAACAAGCAAAAGCATTCCATTCATTCCCTACTCAATGTCCAGCATTGTAATTTAGGAAATAATGGAAACCGCACGATTCAGGGACGTAACTAAAAGAGTAATTAACGCTAAAATTCGCCATCCTAAATAAATTGATAGTGTTTTGGTATCCAGTGTAATTAGGAAGAATCAATTTACACAGAATTGGGTCGCTATATTATTTGTTATTATTCCCTTGGGCGAAATATGTTATCATATTCTTGTTTTACTAGGGCTGGGTTTTAGGAGATAATTAGAATAGATACGCGTAACTATTTTCGTAAAAAAGGTCTTTGATATGTTCCAACGGATATCCTGAAATAATACTACGGTCAAACGATGACATTGACCGTTTAGTGGGCCTACGAGTAAATACAACGTAAATTTGAATTAAAATGCTCGTTATGCGCCTAATACGAGTATTTACTTGCTTATTAAGAAATCTTGAATACAATATACAATCTAACCTAACCCACCATCAAGAACTCGTAAGTCGCGGCCATTACCACTGAACCACCACTGCTTGACATGGAGGATCGTTACCAGTAAATTCCTCGTTGACAAATAAATGACGTCGATCGAGCGCAATCTGCCATGACGTAACTGGATCGATAGGAGGCACAATGCGTGACGTAAACGTAACGTGATTTTTTAATCGGATATTGCTATATCCATTGCTTTATATGTTCGAAATATTTTCCTGTTCAGCAACGTAAATAACGCAATGAATGTTATTGAATAGTCAAAATGAAAGCCATTGCTACTAATAGTGTTACGCAATTACCCCGGTGTTTTTGTTAACAGTTTTGAGAATAGCACAATAATATAGTTGGACAATAATAGTTAAAACGGTAGGGCCGTGGGGTCCGAGTGCTCATCGAGTATTTTCGGACATCGCCAAGCGGACTCTTGACGTTCGAAAAGATAATCTCTCTAATATCTAAATCTAAAAGATAATCTCGATAAAGATTCTCAGCCTAATTTGAATAAATGACTTTTGGTTTTTATTTTGACTTGTCGATTCGTTTGCAGTCTAATTGCACCAGTTAACAGTTACTGTTTAGAATTAGCATTCCCGTGAAAACGAGAATTAGTAGAAAATTCGTTTCAACCATTGCTAAGTAATAGGAATATGTCCTCAAACACCCTATTCGTTCCAATCCATCAACTCAGTCCCACTCATCCCTTAAGCTGCCAAACCCAAGACTATCGACTATCGACAAAATGGCCGTTAACCCAGTTATGGCGCCGTCGGTACGAGGCTTTTATTTCTTTCCCTTTGACTGATTAACTAAGCCAACTGTTACACCGACTTTCAATTAACTGATCGATGAGTATAAACGGTCAAACTTTAATTTTATACGTTTTTGTTCGAGTGTAGTACTGATTGAAAGTGCGACTTTTGTTTACAAAAATAAGACTTTACGCCTGAATTCTTTGTACTCCTTTGGGAAATAAGGTCTTAATTCCCACAATGATACAATACACAGAGGTGTATGGTACACGCATTTTACCCCACATATTAGGAGCCGAGTTTATGACATTAAGTGCTCACACACGAGCGACACGCGTCAACGGAAGAGGCAACTCAGCCAGCAGCAGTTGTATCTGCCGTTGACGCTTATCGCCCGTCTTTATGCACTCTTATCGGACACAAATCTAGATATCTCTATCTCCGGGCTGAGAATTTTTTAAATTAATTTAATAATACTGCCTGACCTGAGACTCGAACTTATGGCCCCACCACGTACACCACTAGACCAAAGATGTTAATAAATATTTATGTATGTATAATATTTATGTACGTTTTTTTTTTTAAAAAAAAACCTTGCCCCACACTAGAAATTTCTCCTGTATCGTGGGTGCGTTTACAAATATTTAACAGGATGTCTGCACCATGCGACCTAAGGTTGCAGACGGATTGTAGACAACTCACATACACCAACAGCCAGACCCGGAATAACTACTTGTAGGCCATACAAATATTTGTTCCGTGCGGGAATCGAACCCGCGACACGCAGCGCAGCGGTCAATCGCTTAACCACTGCGCCAACCGTGCCGTCATTTATAAATCGATAATTTAAATAGTCTTTTTTTAATCATTGTTAGGCTCAACCAAAGCACCTGCCATCTAATCTCTTCACCACCCTTGGTGGACTGGTATAGAATGCCTAAGGCATTAAGTCCAAGCCATGGTCCGGGGTGAGAGGGAGTGGGAGGCAGTCACCTCCTTCTGCGAAGCAGTCATGCTAGCGAAGGAGGTGGCGGGGTGGGCGAGGGAACGCACTTTGCGCACCTCACGCCTCAGCCGCCGCGGGAGACGCTCCGGGCGTCGGGAGCCGCGTGACGACTCCCGGCCACCGTAGGCGCGGGCCTGCGGGCGGAGAGTAATGGGTAGCTCTCCGTCCGATCAGGACTAGGCCCGTGCCGGACGGCGTGTACGTGTTCCACGCGCGCCTCAAAGAGATGTCAGCAAAAGAGACGGGGCCCCATAGGGCCGAAGCCTGCCAGGGTAGCGGGACCATCCGAAAGGGTTTACCGCTGCCCTGGAACATAAAGGGCTAAGGAAGGAACACGGGTGGGTTTTAGTCAGTAAAAGTCTGACACTCCCTTCTGCTCCACACAGAGCGGGAGGAGTCATTTGAGGATTTCCCATCCTCAAAAAAAAAAAAAGGCATTAAGTCCACCTTTGTACCTTTTTGTGAGCGAAAAGATTAAATAAATGAACTTCACTATTTCATTCTCCCTCCATTAAAGATCACATACAAGTTGTTCGGTACACCTAACCGTGAACGGATGGGCAGCACAATTTGCAATGATACCGGTTAGAGAAACGGTTAAGCTAATTAAAAGTTACAATCGTATCCTTCGGTCTGTTACGAAATTGCAGTCTGGCTTTGAGAACGGTTGAAAACTATTGAACTGAGGTACGACGTATATATTATATTCATGGAATTAGATTGGGGTTTTTAGTTTGATTCTGTTTTCTTTTAACTTTTTTTTTTTTGTGAATTCGTGGATAATGGAGTGGGTTACATGTGTAGTAACACAAACAGAATAGATTATGTATAATTGTATTCTAAGTATTATGCTAATTTAAGAATTTTTAGTTAAGCTTGGCATGTAACTGTTTTTTGTCCCTAACAAATAAAATAAAAATAAAATTATAGTTTTGGTTTTTAGTTTTGATATCTTATTTCGTCGTTTCGTTAACCAGTCTTACCAAGGGGTATCGTATTACCCAGTAACTGGGTTGTGGAGGTCAGATAGGCAGTCGCTCCATGTAAAATACTGGTATTCAGCTGCAGCCGGTTAGACTGGAAGCCGACCCCAACATAGTTGGGAAAAGGCTAGGCAAAAAAATGATGATGATGATGATCTTATTTCGTCTTATGCAAGCATAATGTCATATGCAACATCATGACGAAACCAACTCGAACGCATGTGACATCTACCGATCCACATTGGGCTCGCGTGGTGGATTATGGCCCAGTCCCTCTCATGGAGTGGAGGCTTGTGTCCTAAAAGTGGGAACAATAAAGGTTATTATGCTAAGCAAACATGTACGGTCTTCATACTTAATAATATTATAAACGTGAAAGTTTGGATGGATGGATGGATGTTTGTTACTCTTTCACGCAAAAACTACTGAACGGATTTGATTTGATGAAATTTGGCACACAGATGATTTATAACCAGGATTAACATATGGGATCTCTTTTTATTCCGATATTCCCACGGGATCGAAACTTATGCGGGTGAAACCGCGGGGCGCAGCTAGTATTCTTCAGAATATTATCCTAAAACAAAGTTTTTAAACAACTCATTTTTTGAAATGGTACCTACTTTGTTCCGACAAAATGTTGCACGTCTTCGATTTGATTGCAAGCTGTGCAATTAGGAGAATCGGCCTTTTTCATAAGAAATGCAAACTTCGCGGATGGATAGTGCCCAGAACGGAGTCTTAATATCAATTTAACATAATTTCTATCCAATTTAGTATCCTCGAACCAGGGAACATGAGATGGCTGACCTTGAATGCTTTTGTACCAAATTACCAAAAAAAAAAAAAGGCGATGTACTCGCCGCATAATATATAAGGTGTAACGCTTTAGTAGGTACGCCCAGACATTGTTCCTCGGGGTGGAGACCTGGTGTCCTGAAACACAGGTTTCGGCCTAGCTTAGGCACCAGTCTCCCACAATATTGTAACGTGTAGCTAGTTACTAAGCAGTACTTGTTGTATTTTGAATATTGTGGTGAGAAATAAATTTTTATTTATAAAATTACAAGCAGCTATATTACAAACTAAAACTCAGACCTACCACCATAACAGGCCCTTTAAAAAACAATTTAAAAGTAATCCGCACAGCTTTATTAAACAAATACCTAAACTGCAAATGATCCACTTGACTCAAATTCGAGAACACTCCAAAACAATGCTTGATCTCCATTTAACAAAAGTGACTACAGAAAAAGAAATATATGGGAAATAATAAAGCTTCCGAAAAACAAATTAACTTCCAGCGATCTGTGGTTGACTGTTATACTAAGCTGTGTTAAAATGAATTACCGAAAAATTAATACAACATTAACCGACAAAAAATGTTGTATTTAACAAACAAACATGAAGCTTATTCAAAATATAATGCTACAAAAAATAATATATACATTCAAATAATAAACTAAATGTCCAAAAAAATACTAAACGAACGTTTACGAACGACGAACGAAAAACAAACTACTACCAGAACTGTAGGTTAGGTTAGAATCCATTTTACTATTCATCATCTTCTGCCTACCCTTTTCCCAACTATTTATGTAATATTAATTGACATGTATACTTTATAATTTTCTTAGAGTTTAGTGAAATTGCAACGTAACACGCATATATCTTTTTAAATCGAGCTAGGTTAGGTTAGAACTGTGACCACACACACAGAAACATATTTTTGAATGTAAAACCAAACCAACAAAACACACTGTAATACACACTGTAAGCGTTCAACAGAAACATTAAGGTTCATAACACCTTGCGTGAACGTTTCCCTCTTTCACATTTCTTAGTTATAGCCACTGAAATGGTTGCCCAATGGTCACAGAGCTGCGATGAATCTTTTCCTGAAACACCCAGTATTGAGCTAAAAGAAGGACTGAATTGATTAGAAGTAGGTGTAAGTAATGAATGATATTGATTACAAGCAGATTTTAATATTTTTAGGAGTATCTATGGAATCACACACACAAAGTATTTTTATAATGTCACAATAGTTTAACAAGCGCCACAGTTATAAAATGTGTAAGGTTGATTCTAAATTTATAAAATGGGTAAGTTACGATAAAAATGACTACCTGTAGATTTCGGTAAAACGCAATTTAGGCTGGAGGAAAAATATTACGTCAACGAATATTGCATAAATGTTTCGCAAATTTCAGTATTTTATTCGATCGTTTCTTTATTTGTATTCGCTTATAAGTTTTCGAAAAGTTAGTATTTAAAGCAGTAAACTATATATTTTGAGTATGCTCATATTTTAATTTTTTTTCGGAGCTTTTATCAATACTCGAAATATATTAATTAAAACAAACAATTGCAAACACGCCTAGGTACTGCAATCCCGCTGCAATGCAATTACGATAAGTAACTTACGGCATTGAATCCGATCTTATTGAACTAGCACGGTAAAAGATATGAGCTCACTCATATTTCAGAGCACAAGAACTAGCTTGTTATTTTTTATAAAATCTAGTCTGGACGGTACAGAGTCTGGGTGAATTTTAAAATTTTACATTTAATTTATAAAAATGTTTCTTTGAGGGTTGAGAAACAAAATATTCTCCATCGGAGTCATAGTCTTATTGTATTACAATTATTTAACGGCATTCAGAGGGAGCAAACTTCGCTTCCGCTAAATCCTTATATAAGTGTAATTACATTAATACTACACGAATCTGAAATGTTGTGTTGTTATCTTTAGTACTGACCACTCTTAAGTAAATAAGGAATGAATTTATGATTATTATTTGAACTCTAAAGTGATTGAAGTTAATTGATTAAAATTCTTTCAATCTAAAGTTTCATAGTATTCAATATTTCGTTACTATAATTTTAAAACTAAAAAGTTTCCTTAATAACATAACTTAATTTAAAAAATACAAGCCTAATAAATAGCGTAGCTTCAAAACTGTTACAAACAATTTTGCGCGGACATGGTTTACGCTAGACTCAATTTTCCGGAATATGAGAACCGTTATTAGTTCTAACACATTTTTGGCCTAGTAAACTACTTTGATATCATTAGACCCTGTTGGGCGCCAGTAACGTTCAATTGACGCCCATCGTGGGTCAGAAGCTAGGGAGTTTTAAACTCAATTTAGGACCCCAAATATGTTGGTAGATATTTAAAATGTTGGTTTTAAGCGTAGTATCCTAATAGATAATAATTAATTTGTTAATAACAAAACCATTTATTCAATGCGTCCTAATTGAATTAAATGTTTTATTCGCAGTCACTAGTTTCACAAGCGTTAAACTTTAAAACATTAATTACAAAAATAACCTTACTTTTCTGCGTATTATTAAACCCACAACAGAGACTGTCAAAACCAAACAAACAATTAAACCATACATTTCATTTGTTAAAACACCAATAAATTGTAACAGGCCAAAAACCAGTTAATCCGCTGAACTGTCGAGCGCTTCATTCGGGGAGTAGTCGCAATTTTAAGCGGATCGACGACCCAGAAAATTAATATCAAGTTGGCAGTAAAAACATCCGGTTGTCAACTGATCCTCTTTATCATTTACAAGAAAAGCTTTGTTTAATGTTTCCGGAACAACTGTAAGAAGGAATGGAAACTAAATGTGGTTTGAGGGTAGTTTGTAGTTATAGACAAAGCGATCGTACATAATTGTCTGTTTAAAGTTATGGTTCAGGAGTTGAGTTTGCTTCTGACTGCAACTGGATACCACTTGCTTTGTAGAACTGTTACGATACACCTTTGCTGGACCTGTTCAGAGTTTAAACTTGAAAGTATGGCAATATATCGTATCATTTCATGAGCATAAAGTAATTATAACATACTTCGGTTCTAGCAAATCAGTTTGAATCCCCTCAGATCTGGAAAAGCACGATTTTCACTGTCACATAAATAAATATCATCATTGCTTGAGTTAAAATACAGTTGAAATTACTTCAACTAGTCCGCGAGTGTATCAAAGCGGACATACGCATGCGGTTGGCGTTTATATTTATTTTTGATGTTATTTTAAGGGACGTGTAATGTAGATATTTATTTGGCTGTGAAAACTATGCTGTGCTGCGCTCGCCAGGTTTGTGGCCCTAAGACAGCCTCTGAATCACAATGTCATCATGACATAAAACTCCTTAGGTAGATAAATTACTAAATTGCTCCAATCCATTAACCTTTACAACAACATCAACCAGCTACAATAATTTTAGTATAACACAGTTACTTTAGTTTGTCCGACCCGTAGCTGGCTCCAAAAACTGATGAATGAATCAATCACGCCTTTCTTGACCAATATTCAACTGTCACCGCTTGGTGTTGCCATATAAATAATCGTTATCAATAATTGACATGATTTTAATCGATTTAAAAAGTACAGATAAATTAACCTATGTAACATTTAGTACCTACGACAGGTGATGGGTAAAATAACAAGAGAGCAACTTTTATTATTATAACGAGTTTCAGATCTTTCTAAAAAGTACAAATTATTTTCACGCAACAGAAAAGCAACGTTTGATCTTCTCAACGTATATTATTGTAAGCGAACCTAAAACTCTTTGTTCTCTAAAAGTCTGAAACGTTTACGGTGTGCAAAGCAATTACGCTAATACTCGTATCATTTATATATGTATTTTTCTCCTGTTTGCCGAAATCCGGGCCCACGAAAATAATTTAAAACATTCTTTCGTATTACCATGTCCGAGCATGTTTTTGGGTACTTTGTATCCAAAAGCGACTGTTATTAGGGATTTGGTCGCCTAATAACGATCTTATATAGGATCGTTTTGAATCTGTTTCGCGGTATTTCTTGTAGAATTTTTATCTAAATCTAATAAGCTCTTAATAATTTTATTATAGTACTAGCTAAACCCCGCGGTTTCACCCGCATAAGTTTCGGTCCCGTGAGAACATCGGGTTAAAACGGGTATCCTATATCCTGATTATAAACCATCTGTGTGCCAAATTTCATACAAACCTGTTCAGTAGTTTTTGCGTGAAAGAGTAACAAACATCTATCCATACAAACTTTCACGTTTATAATATTATATTATATATATAGTACTAGTAGGATGGATATAATTATTTATAATATATACTTTATTGTACACCACAAAAATCTTTAACAAAAAATTGATCAAATAATACAAATTATAGCTTTTAATTCAATATTCAAGATTGCATGTAGGAGATGGTCATGTAAGCTTTTCTTGTGAAGCTATAAGTTGAAGTTTAAAGTTTGAAGTATTAGATATTTTGATTAAAAAATATGTCCGAGATTTAAGCATTGTCGGTATCATACATTGCATACAACTACATTTTCGTTACATGTATAAGGGTGTGTGTGTGTATGTGTTTTCGATCGTTCGTTGTTGTTCGTTCGTTTTCGTTATGTACTTTAACAATATGGCGAAATGTGGGTGTACTAGGTGGCACCATCGACGCGCAATATGTAACAATGAATTCAGCACATGATTCTAGATAATCAATTATTTTCAGTTATCAAAAAAAAAACCTTTCGTAGAAAAGTGCAATACCTACACAGTGAAAATGTATGGAACAGAAATTTTTTTGGAACGAAGTTCCTTATCGCGCGTTGCGAAAGGGAACGCTAGACGGAAAAAATTAAGACCAAAAGTTGAAACGACACTTTTTGCTATAGTTGTAAGCCGTGCGGCGTGCGCCTGTTTCTCTGTCTGTCTCTCTCTCTCTCTCTTATACAAAGCAAGCCAGTTATACTTCGTTCCATCCGGGTGTCCCTTGACACCTCTCAAGTTTTTTTAATCACCGACACTGCATTGAAATTTTTCGTCGGGATTTAAAAAAAAAAGGTTTTTTTTTTATTGACAATGGGCTCACTCTTGACCTCAATCCAGCCCAGAGGCAGGGATGAGATCTACGGTGGAACGAGCTTACCCAGAAGAAGCCTATTCACTCTCGCCTTGAAGAGATTCGGGTTGTATGAACTCGGGAATGCAGACTTATGTACTGAATCCATGGTAACAGGTTGCGATCGACCTCCTTGCCACCCTGTATCAGGTACACCTCTACCCAACCCTTTGGAGAATCAAGGCGTTATGTTATGTGTTTAACAGTTTATATAGTAACGTTCTAAAGGTAAATTTGAAAAACAAAAGACATTTATTCAAATTAGGCGGAGAATCAGCACTTTTCGAACGTCAAAATTACATAAGAAAGCCCTCCAAAACGCCCGCCCTTCACCACTTCCTAGTGCTTTCGCTGGGAAGAAATGTCGCAATAAACTCCCCAGCAGCATAGCTGTCTGTTCACTTAAAAAAACCTTGCTACGATATAATAGTAGGCATGCAAAGTAGTTAATATTACGAGACACAGAACATTACATTAAACTATTGGCCATTTGTCAGCTATGCCATTACACCAATATAAATAGAATGTAAACCCATACATCCATTCCATATATTTTGAACCGTGTAGAAAAATATTATCTTCATATTTCATTAAACACGATGAAATAATCCATTTCAGATTAATTATATCTACAGTAATCAGATATAATTATTATGCTTTCCCGGAAATTAATCATGGATTTACGTTAATAGCATTGATGTTTACTTGATTATTATTAGTTGAAACTCTTATCGCTTGCTTTTAACCCGTTAATGAGGTCCAGGAAAAGTCTTACAAAGAAAGAAAGAAAAAGTATTTATTTCGACTCGTGCTGGATCATAAACTAAACTAAACACAGTTTTAAAAATAAAAATCACCGTCCCGACCATAAACTGTCTCTCTGCAATAAGCCTATAATGTTCCCACTGCTGGGACACAGCCCTCCTCTCTGAGAGAGAGAGTGGGCCAAAATCTACCACACGACCCCAGTGCGGGTTGGCGGGTGTCACATGTGTTCGAATTTTTGGTTCCAGGACACGTCCTTTTCCTCACGATGTTTTCCTTCACCGTTTTGAGAGCAGAGGCATGGGCAATATCGCTTTTACTCTGTATCAAATCGTATCTATGTATCGGTTTAGAATATCGGATATCGTATCTATATTTCAATATCTATATATTGGCTGAATCAGTGTGGAACTCTGAACCGAAAGTGTTACCGTGATTTTTAGATTTCGGTTTTGTTCGATTCATGACATCATTGTATTTTATTTGTAACCGTATACTCGAAATCAGTGAATGTATTGTTTGGTAGTGTTGATAATATGAATATGGTGGCACTCTGAAATGAAACTAGTACTGAGTACAGTCGTTTTGGTTTTTTAGATTTATATTTTTATTAATTATTTAAATAGGTCAAGCATTTATCAGTGAATTGAACTTTCCTTCATACTTTTCTCAGGCTTAAGACTGACTGCATTAAGTACTAATAACTATAAGCGTATAAAGAAATTTACATTTAAAAAGAAATAATGTATTCGGTATTAAACTCTATGCTCTTGTTATTATTTTTAAATTAGTAGGTATTAAACATTAACGTCTCGCATTCTCTCGCTCGTTCATCTATGTAGCTACATCACTCCCACCTGCGCGCATCGCAAGATCACAGTACCACTGTACTACTAGGTACTGTACACGAATCAGTTTGAACCGAATATCATGCGATACGATATCGGTATCGGTATCATCGCGCTCTATTCGCTTTAGGTACGTGGATACCTGATATATAGATTCAGTGCTGTCCGATATATAGGTATTGGATATTGTGCCGATACATAGATATTGTATCTATATACGATTTGTATCGCCCGCCCCTCAGTGGTGATGAAATAATTTATACGAAGTGCCTGCTTGGGAACTCATGACGTAAAACTTGTAAATCGTGTCCGTTGCCATTGGGCCACCACTAATCTTTGAAATAAATCACGTCAATCCGATGCCCTGTTTTTTGCTTGAAAGGAGGACAAACCAACACAAGGTGCAGCACAGGAGAAGGAGGGGAGCAGGTACAGGGTGGCACGGACATCGACGCGAAAACTGTAACCATGAATTCAGCACATAATTCTGAACCTCACTGCTTTGAAACCTTCACAAGGTTATTAAAAAAAAATTGCCCCCTCCTAGCGTAGATGTTTCGTCGGTTATCATAAAAAAAAACTGTTGTTTCGTAGAAAAGTGCAACAACACCTACGCGATCAAAATGTATGGAAGAGCAAATTTTTTTTTTTGTAACCGACAATAAATTTCAATGCAGTTGGGTACAGCATCATGTTCTGAATTCATGGTAATAGATTGTCCCTGCCACACTGTATTATAATTCTGTAGTCTGTACTAAGAAATCTCCGGAGAATTCGACAGCATGGTTGGCGCAGTGGTTAAGCGATTGACTGCTGCGCTGCGTGTCGCGGGTTCGATTCCCGCACGGAACAAATATTTGTATGACCTACATGTATTTGTTCCGAGTCTGGGTGTTTTTCTATCTATAATATGTATGTATTTACAAAAAAAAAATATATATATAAGTAGTTTATCAGCCATCTTTTTACCATAACACAAGCATTAGGTTGCTTACCTTGGACTAGATGGCGCTGTGTGAAATGTCCAGGGATATTATTATTATTATTATAATTGGAAACCGATTAAGCCGTAACGTAAGAGGGGCAATTCTCGTAATTTTAAGAACGTTCACAGTCTGATTTCAATCTCAATCTGTCAAAAAACCCACAAATTTCCCTATATTTTGACAAGTTTTTGACATTTGTTTGTCGCTGAGATGAGACTGCGACTAGATTTTGAACGTTTTAAATTACGGGAATACGGGCCAGGTAGATGCCGATTAGATGAGTGGGTGATGTAATATAAACGTTACTTTTATTTTTTGCAATATGTAGGTAAATGTGCCTGTTATCTTCCTTTCAAACAAGCCCTGCCCACCTTTACACCTAGCCCGAAGATAACCTCGACCATTTATCACATCGCACTATCCAGACAGAATCACCGCTTCAAGATTAATACCCCAAAATTTGCACTAATTAAAACTGAGTTGCTCCCAACAAAAGCCAGGGTAGCCACAAATTTATGCCGGCCGAGTGGACCGGGAAATTAATCTGGTTGGTTGTAAGCAACCGCAGATGCGTTTGCTTTACTGCCTGATAGCGCTCAGCAAAAAGTGCAGTGAATGGATTTTAGTTGGTTGAGAGCTAGGAATTTAGGGAAATCACGGCGAAACGGCCAAGCCATATATTTTGACTAAGGTGTAGAGTTTGCGAAGTTAGGGTGAATGTAGAGTTAGGGCGTGTAGAGTTAGAAGCTTGGCTCTACATGAGATCTGATTACTTTTTGACAGTGCGAGTTACATGGTCTCGTCTTGGTAACATTTAACGTGGAATGTTTTTGTGGGATTTCATTTATTTTTGTAAGTTGCCTATGATTTACTAAACATCCTAAAATACATTATCTTATTATTTATAACAATAACCCCCTATATAAATTTTCAGACCTCTAGCATCAAAATTTACGGAAGTCTCATACAAACTTTCACCCCCTAGTTTAAGGGGTTGGGGTGGTAAAAGTTTCAAGTTTTAAGATTTTTTTGTTGTTTGTGTACTATTACTAGCTTACATACTAAATTTCAGCTTTCTAGGACTTCAGGAAGAACCTTAAGAATATGGATGATCATCAGTGAGTCAGTGAATCAGTGACGAAATCGGGGTATTTTAGATATCAATAAAATCTAAAATATAAGAGCTATGCAATTGAAACTTTACAGGTTTCAGTCAAGCACTGACATCATATCCTGAAAATTTTGTTTATCTGGTATAATCCAAACCCAAGTTAAGAAGGTTCAAAAATACGACGAAGTGTTTCGAGAAAAGGTAGGTAGTGCTCTTGCGCTTCGCTTGGCTCATCTTGGCGGGGGCACTCCCGTGCCCCCAGATCAACACTATTCTAAGTTTTAAAATAATTATCACCTAAAAAATTAAGTTAGATCAAAATTGCTTATTAGTCTTATAGGCTAGATTGTAATTAATTATTATTATGAAGAACCTGAAGGCCAATTCTCGTAATTTAAAACGTTCAAAATCTATCGCAGTCTCATCTAGCGACCAAAAAATGTGAAAAACTAGTCAAAATGTAGGGAAATTAGAGGTATTTTGGACAGATTGAGACTGAGATCAGACTGTGAACGATTTTAAAATTACGAGAATGGTCCCTCAGGTTCTTTTTAATAAAGGATTAAAAAATGTTAGATTTCCATGCGGTGGATCTAGGTCCAAATTTTACGCGGACGAAGTCGCAGGCAGAGGCTGGTTAAGTAATAAAATAACTAAATAAGCTTTTATTTCAAATTTTACTTAATATCTAGTAGGTACAGGCACAGATTAACATACAATTATAATTCATCGTGGAGTTACATCCACACCGAGATATTATCAACTGTTCATTTTTTTACGATGTAAAATAGTGCAATGGCCGATACGAAACAATTGAAGGTTTTCCCATTATTCTTGGTCCAGAGACTAGACAATCAGTTTAAGGTTTTGATGTCGCAAAAACTTTTTATAGTTTCTTTTAGAATCCATCTACAGAGTGGTTCGAGTTTATAAACTTCGTTTATCTAACCAATGACGTTCCCAGTCTTCAAACTAAAATTAAAATTAATAAACAGGATCCAATAGTCACTATATAGCAAGGCAGACTTTCAAAACCCATCATCAGTCTACTTTGTTTGAAAAATATTTTTTCCCCAGTTATTTCTTTTATTTTACCATTTATGTAGACACATGTATAAACAGACAAGAAAAAAACAGAACAGAAAATAGGTACAAAGGTGATGCTTATTTCATTAGAAATCTTCCGGCATAACTGAAATAGTACAATAGATCTGTATCTATTGGCCTATCACACGCTGTCTAAGCGTAAAGGAGACAAAAATAATACATATGTCGGAGATGGTATGTCTGTCTCTCGTTAGCATCAGGCATATTTTAATTACTGTGGGCGTACTATGGGTAATGTTGGTTACAGCACAACAGAAACACGGTTTACAGTTCAAATCAGATTATAATTTACGAACAAGTTAGTCACACTAGCGAATCACACACTCACACACCTCAACGATACGGAACGCTGACAGTTTCTCAACACATGTTGTTCGTACGATGTCCAATGTTTCGATGATCTCGAGAGCTCTGCTCACACCGTTATTTGTAGCTGTCGCTCCCACCACGAACTCAGGCTAGACTCTGTCCAGCGCCACGAGATGGCGCTGACGTTCCGAATAGTCAAACGAATAACTCCGACAAAAATAATTCACTTAATAAATCCACGTATTAGTATTGCCAGGGAGCAATGGTGGCCAAATGGTAACGGCCGTGACTTACATGTTGTAATTCATGGGTTCGAACCCAGACAGGCGCTTTAATTTTTTATAAATTATTTCATCATCACTGCTCTTAAAACGGTGAAGGAAAACATCGTGAGGAAACCGGCATGTCCTAGAACCAAAAAATTCGAAGACATGTGACATCTACCAACCCGCACTGGGCATGCGTGGTGGATTACGGTCCCACTCCCTCTCACCGATAGGCCTGTGTCCCAGCAGTGGGAAAATTATAGGCTAATTATGCATGTATTATATATATGTGAATAAATAAATAAATAAAAATCCTTTATTCTACCATGAATACATAGAACAATTTAAGCATAGTAATTATTTTATCCTATCACATTGTATACTTACGACACATTTCATTAGGTATCAATAATATTATTGTTTATTATTTGAGTTGAATTCATATTTATTATTATTGTATAATTCATATTATGTGTTTGCAAGCAAAATATAATTTTAATTTAAATATATAATATAAAAGATTTTTTACGTGCATGCTAACATTAATAATAATTTTTTATATATGTATTTCCAGTATAATCATTTATTGACAAAATGTCGTCTCAACATGGTATACAGGCATTTGTTATTTCTCTCATTTATTTTTAACCCCACAACCGAACACGCTATCTATCTACAAATAAATTAGTGACTGTCAGCAATGGTAATTAAGCACCAAATGTATCCACGCCACGACTGACGCGTGTCACGCCGCTGTGACAAGCCGTATCGTTTTACTAATGGCGAAGGTCACGGAATACTAACAAACAACGGAACAAATATTTGTATTTGTAATTTTATATAAAGGAAAAGGTTAAAGGTGATTGTTGATTGAAAACACGATTATTCAGTGAGATTCTACGATTAAATAAACATAATATCACGCCTGTATTTATGGAAGGGGTTGGCAGAAGTCTACATATAGAGCATCCTCAATATGCCATTTATGCTCTCATGTAATCGAGGGGCCCGTGGCTAAAAAATAACTGCCGCACAGGTCGATCGGTCAGGTTAAGCTACGCTTGCCGCGGTTGGTCTGTGGATGGGTGACCATCTTTACATACCGAGACCCCCCTCCGTGCCTCGGAAAGCACGTTAAGCCGTTGGTCCCGGCTGTCATTCGTGGATCTTTGACAGTCGTTACGGGTAGTCAGAAGCCCGAAAGTCTGACAACCAAGACTAAGACTTACCAAGGGGTATCGTATTACCCAGTAAATGGGTTGTGGAGGTCAAATAGGCAGTCGCTCCATGTAAAATACTGGTTTTCAGCTGCATCCGGTTAGACTGGAAGCCGACCCCAACATAGTTGGGAAAAGGCTAGGCAGATGATGCTCTCATGTAATCGAGGGTGAGTATATTGCCACATTGTACCGAGCACACATCCAGACTACTGAGAAATTCCAGACACCCGACCAGCGGGGTAACTCCGTAACACACTATCAGCAGCAATGGCTTTAATTTTGACAGTTCAACAACATTCATTGCGTTATTTACGTGGCTAAGCAGACACATTTTTCGAACATGTGAAGCAATGCATTAACAATATCATTCAAAACTATTCAGATAGGTTTAAATCATTTATTCTCTTATAGACAAAAAACACCACTCACATGAGAACAGACAAGATACATTCAGTAAACTTATTTTAGGTAACCGTCACCAAAGTATATGTATATTATAATTATATAATTATTCTATACTCATTCAGCAGTTCAACTCTCAACCATTTAAGGACATTGGAGGAGTTTAGTCAAGGCAGTTTTCAATTATGTGTTTGGATAGCCGAGATTTAAAACTGCTGAGAGAGCTAACATTTTTTATGTAAGTGGGTAGATTATTAAATAGTTGTGCTCCTTCATATGTAATTGAAATTGATGGTGTGTTACACAATTAGGGGTCAGACCTTAGATCCTACGTTTAGTAGTCGGGTTTGCGACCACTAAGTAGACCTACGAGGCAGTCATGTTGATTGTTGTAATGTTGGTGTCATTATTTAGACATGTGCCAAACTGGGTAACTGATGACCCAACCCAAAAGCTTAAAATTTCGTTGTATCCAGTAACAATTAGTACCAAAGCAATATTAAAACCACAATGGTACATGAGCGATGAGTCGCAAGGAGATAAAACCGCAATATCCACTGACACTGTCAGTACCAATGCCCCGGTAATTGCATTGCCCGTTCTGCGGGTAAGTGATAAATATTCAACTACCTACATTTCGCATTTTAACACAGTTGTGCGTGAGCCAAGGCTTATGCATGGCTATGTTTTATGCATGTACATCGTTCTGTTCGCCTACTGAATTCTTTGCCCGTGTACGTCTGGAACACTTCTTGATGTCTGAGAGGCCATGCTTATCGTGAGATATTTTTCCTTTATGCGGTGCGGTTTAGAATTTTCCACTTGAAAAGTTAGCGTTAGAAAAGGCGAGCCCTAAACGATAAATTTCATTGCACAATATCACGAATTGCGTAACTTTTTTGTGTTTAAGTTAATATTGAAGATTGCGTAATGATTGAACAAAAGTTTGAGCGAATTGAATCTTAAGTTCAGCATATTTTGATTGCACCGTGTAGGGTAAGTATTGCACAGGTCTTGCTCACGCGAAAACTGATGCTTATGGGCCGTTAATATACATTCAGTCGACAGAGAGGTCCACGCTCGAGGGCTATGGAACGGAGTATTCTGGGTATCAAAGTAACAGACCGGGTTAGGAATACGACCATCCGTTCCATAACAAAAATAACTGATGTCACTTGGAAAGCTGCCACGCTAAAATGTAATTGGGCTGGTCACATCTGCCGCATGTCAGACGATAGACGACCAATGGGCCAAACTTACGACCCAATGGGTTCCTCCCAATGGCAAGCGACATCGCGGCAGGCCCAGACGGAGATGGCGTGATGAGCTGGACTCCTTCAACAAGAACTTTCCTCCCTTCTTCGTCCTTAATAGCTTTAAACAGAGAGAAGTGGAAGGAGAGTGGGGAGGCCTTTGCCCTGCAGTGGGACATCACAGGCTTTTAATAATAATAATAATATTTTAGTTTTTTAATAGTTTTAGTTAAGTTAGGATATTATATTTTTGTTTGATTAAGGCCTGATTTTTCCATCGCCAGATAACTTTTATTCGAGGAATAAAATTGAAGACAATTTTTAGATGAAATAACTGTCAAAAATTCAAATTTATTCCTCGTTTAAACTTATTAGGTGATTGAAAAATCAGCCCTAATTCTGAATTAAAAACCAAGTTTTAAATAATTATATAAACGAACGTTCTAATTCACAAACATGCAAACTCAGAAATATACAAACTATCACATCCTAGTTCCTATGCTACTAATATTATAAACGCGAAAGTTTATGAAGATGGATGGATGTTTGTTACTATTTCACGCAAAAACTACTGAACGGATTTAAATGAAATTTTACACGTATAACCAGGATTAACACATAGAATACTCTATCCCGATATTCCCACGAGATCGAGACTTATGCGGGTGAAACTGCAGGGTGCTGGTAGTTTATAATAACTGGAGTCGAATAACTAAAAAGGATGGTCAACGTGTGTCTGGTGTTGTCAATTTATAACCGCATGCGGACACATCATAGTTCAGCACGTACATATAAAGTTGTTATTAGCTCCAAAACATTATTCAAAACTCTGTTTGACACGCGTACATTGAGTTAAAAGTTAGAAAACTACGTACATTATACAGTGACATGTTGTTACCTACATAGAGTAAACAGTGTCGCAGGTCGCTCAGCGCGCTATGGAGCGAGCTATGCTCGGAGTCTCTTTGAAGGATACAATCTGGAATTAAATTATCCGGAAAAGAACCGGAGTTACCGACATAGCTATTGCAAACATTATAAAAATGTTTGAAGTTGTAGCGTAAACTGAACTTTATTGTGTAGGAATTAAAGTTATTTTTCCATAAACTCATATTTGTTTATATTTTTGGCAAATAAATCGCGAATGCAGTATACGCAATACAGTAAATTACTCAGGCAAAAACTTATAATTTTTAGACTTATAAGCATCAAAATCCCAGCCCGTAGCACCTGTAGTCTTTAATTGACTATTATTGGACCACTTAACAACCAACCACCAACAGCTATCTAGTACCTAAAGCTATTACTAAGCTATTACCGGCAGGTGTATAAGCAGAGATATTATAGTCTATGAATCTGCCATAATCTTCGTGCAGTGCAGTGAGTCCACAAGGCAGTTATAATCCCCAGTAAGATAGCCTGGTGTTGCCACACGGAATATTGTAGCACTAACGTCTTTACAATGGGATCCATTGCATTGTTCTACCATTATTATGATAGTTACTGAAGTACAGAGTGACGATTAGGTTATCACATTCAGGGCTGACTTTTCAATCATCTGATAACTTTATTATTCGAGGAATAATTTTGAATTTTTGACAGTTTTTTCATATAAAAACTGTCAGACGTCAATTTTATTCCACGAATAAATAATATTGGTTCTGCGCCTGATCTCTTCCTGGTCGTGTCGGACTGCCGTCCCATCGGACTATGAGAGTAAAGGAACAGAGAGTGCACCTGTGTTTACGACCACACTTGTGGACTATAATATCTCCTGCGAACCTGGTAATCTCCGTTGAGATTGGGCACTGTGACCGAAATCGGTCGGGAGGCTATTATTTATTATTATTACACGAACGTGCCGACGGCAGCCGTCGACGCCTAACGACGGTTGCAGTATCCTCTGCCGTTGACGCGTGCCGGTCGTGTGTACCTACTAAAGCAAGCTCGTGCGAACCCTTAATTAAGTATATTGCTTCGATCAATAATAGTACTAGATTCCCGATAAGCACTTCAAAAACGACCCGAAAAGTAAGACCACAAATACTTTTGTGGTCTTATTTCAAATTAGTATGTTTTTAACCTTATTACTTAGACTTTAAGTTTCATTTTAGAATAAATGACTGAAAATTAAAAAATAGAATGATTTTATTTTCAAGCGACATTTTAAATATATTTTGCAGTGGTAATTAAACTTTATGTTTAAGCATTAAGGTTTATAATAAACTGAAGTTGTTAATATTATTAAACTTTTTTCTAAGAAATGTAGATGTTTACGTGTGTGCAAACGTGGTCACTTGAGCGACTGAGTTCTAGTACTATTATTGATCGAAGGTATATTGTCAAAGAGCACCAACAGTTTGTTAGAGGAGTCTTGATGTGTTGAGGATGTTCACCCATCCGAAGCGCTCGGCCTATCTCTTCCGCGCGATTTCGTAAGCTACGATCCGCCATATAGGTATGCCGGATCGTAGCTTACGAAATCGCACAGAATCGCGCAGAATCGCGAATCTTTAATGTGAAGTACGTGAGTCTAGTACTAGGGTACTAGACTCCATTAAAGATTTCTTTATAGACTAAAAAAACGGCCAAGTGCGAGTCGGACTAGCCCTTGAAGGGTTCCGTTGAGTTGATTGAATGAAAGGTAAATTGCGGTTTACGATTTATGACGTATTAAAAAAAACTACTTAATAGATCTCGTTCAAACCAATTTCCGGTGGAAGTTTACATAGTAATGTACATCATATATTTTTTTTAGTTTTATCATTCTCTTATTTTAGAAGTTACAGGGGGACACACACACATTTTACCACTTTGGAAGTGCCTCTCGCGCAAACTATTCAGTTTAGAAAAAAAAATGATAGTAGAAACATCAATATAAATTTTGAAGACCTATCTATAAATACCCCCACACGTAAGGGTTTGATGAAAAAAAAATGTTGAGTTTCAGTTCTAATTATGGGGAACCCCCAAAATTTATTGTTTTTTTTTTCTATTCTTGTGTGAAAATCTTAATGCGGTTCACAGAATAGATACATCTACTTACCAAGTTTCAACAGTATAGTTCTTATAGTTTCGGAAAAAAGTGGCTGTGACATACGGACGGACAGACAGACATGACGAATACATAAGGGTTCCGTTTTTTGCCATTTGGCTACGGAACCCTAAAAAGTACCCACTTTTCGCTACAAGTTTTACTCTTAATCAAAATTCATAACCGCTTTCTATTGGAAGTGCTCTAGATTTCAGCTGACACAGCGAGAAACTGCAAATGTCCGCCCTAAATGTTTTTTAAATGTTAAAATCTTTGAAGATTCGAATCACCGTTATTATACGAGGACTTCTTCTTAAAAAAGGAAGGTTTTGACTGGGGTATTGAAAGTGGTTCTGTTATGTAACCATCGCGCTATTTTTGTGAAGGTTTAGTTAAGTGAGCAGAATTTCATACACTTTAATTGCATTTAAATGTAAGTTTTTACTAACGTTAACAATTTTTCAATATAAGCGCTTATTACTAAGTCTTCATCATCTGCCTAGCCTTTTCCCAACTAAGTTGGGGTCGGCTTCCAGCTTAACCGGATGCAGCCGAATACCAGTATTTTTATGGAGCGACTACCTATCTGAACTGCACAACCCAGTTACTGGGGTTTTTGACGAGGCGTAATGACTGTCAAAGATCCACGAATGACAGCAAGGACCAACAACTTAACGTGCTTTCAAAGGCACTTTTTTATTATTAAGTAAGTTACTTTTTTAAAATAAAATAGTAAAATAAAATAAATAAATAGTTAACCTATTTTAATATTTCGGTTACATTTCGATTCATGATTCATCTAAAACAATATTACTTTACCTAGCCTTTAAGGGTGAAAGGGCTCCATTTCAGTAATGGAACTGAACGCGATTATCACATCTAAACCAACTTCAAGAGCTGTCAGTGTCAACATTGTTGTTGAATATTGACACTGACAGCTGCTGATTGCGGTTTAGCTTTTGCCCGCGGCTTTGCCCACGTAGATGTCAGAAAATATACCATGGGAACGTACTATCAGGATAAAAAGTACTCTATAGAACAGAATCATAATCAGCCTATACCTAATGTTCCCACTGCTGGGACACAGGCCTCCTCTCTTCGAAAGGGGGTGGGCTGTAATATACTTTAGAGGCATGAGGAACAGGGAGTTGACTCAACCTCCATAGAAAAGGGAGGATCCACCGACCAGACGGGTGTTGTGTCTGGCGGGCAATTGCCCAACGATTGATGTTGGGAAATTGTATCTATGCTAATTGCGCGGTAAACTCTGCTTGCGAGATGCAGGATTTGCGTGACGTCAGTATGACGCGTTGTTCGCATGTGGCGTTGTAGATACCGCTACAATACCACGCGGGCCCAGTGTGGGTTAGTAGATGTCACATGTCTTAGAATGTTTGGTACTAAGACATGCCGGTTTCCTCACGATGTTTTCCTTCACCGTTTTGAGAGCAGTGATGATAAGATTATTTAATACAAAGTAAAGCGCCTGTCTAGGTTCGAACCCACGACCCACAACTCGTAAGTCGAGATCGATACCTCTCTGCCACCACTGCTCCAGAATAGAATAGAATACTCTTTATATTGTGCACCCGATAAATTACAGTAATAAATACAGGTAGGGACATCGACGCGCAAACTGTAACCATGGATTCAGCACATGAGTTTAGACCCCATAGCGTAGAAATTTTTCGTCGGTTATTAAAAAAAAATATTGCTGTTCCATACGTTTTGACCGCGTAGGTATTGCACTTTTCTATGAAACCGAAGATTTATTTTTAGGTAATACGGGCTGGTGTCTGCAACTCCACGTCAATGCGCGTAGTTTGCGTACGGCTGGCCAAGGTGTATCCCGACAAGAATAGAGGGATGATATAAGTTTAACGTGCAGGTATCTGTGTCTGTCTGCGTCATCGTAGCTCTTAAACGGCTGAACCGATTTTGATTATTTGATATTGTTGATTTTTTGGTTGACGTAATTACGTCAACGCCGGCTGCCGCTGAAAACCAGCGCTGAGGCTGTCTCGTATAGGGCCTTAGCATTATGCTGAGCGATGGCCGTTTTGCGTGGATGTGATGCATGTTTACCCCCAAACTGTTATTTTTTTTTGGGTGTTTGTGTACTTTTTTATGCGTCATGTTTGCCGCAAATTCATGTATTTCTTTCTTTCTTTCTTTTCTTTATATTTTTTTTTAATAGAAAGCCGCCCTTAGTATCGTTGGTTCATTGTAATTAATTCACAAATATGAATACAAAGTGCCTTTATTTTTATTTTGAGAGTACTATGAAATTAAATAAAGTAGATTGCAGAGTAATGAATTGCAAATAAAGCACACATTAAACACATCTCGAGTGAAACGTTCAGTTCAGTCATTTCTCGTTTCGCCACGCTCTGTTAGTTTTTGAGTGAAACGTATCACTTTGCCGTAGTTATAAGTTACTTGCAGTAACTTTGCGAGCGTAAGTGTACATGTACCGATAGCAGTGAAATATTTCTCTTAACCACCCTTGGTTGACTGGTAGAGAATGCCTAAGACATTAATTCCGCCCTTGTACCTTTTTGTGCGAAAAGTGTAAATAAAAAACTTGAGAGGTGTCAAGGGACACCCGGATGAAACGAAGTATAACTGGCTTGCTTTCTATAAGAGAGAGAGAGAGACAGAGAAACACGCGCACGCCGCACGGCTTAAACTAAGCAAAAAGTTTCGTTCCAACTTTTGGTCTTAATTTTTTTCCGTCTAGCCCCCTTTCGCAACGCGCGATAAGGAACTTCGTTCCAATAATAAATATAACTTTCTTCAGTCTTGTGTTAGTCCTGGCTGTCATTTGTAGATTTTTGACAGTCTTTACGGGTAGGCAGAAGCTCAAAAAGTCTGACAACCAGTCTTGCCAAAGGATATCGTGTTACACAGTAACTGGGTTGTGGAGGTTAGATAGGCAGTCCTTCTATGTAAAATACTGGTATTCAGCTGTATCCGGTTAGACTGGAAGCTAACCCCAACATAGTTGAGAAAAGGCTAGGCAGATGATGGCTCTTTAGTCTTGTTAGTTGCTGTATAGAGTTTTCGATTAGGATTTATTTTACAAGAGAACAAGAATCCTTGGCTTGTCCGGGATTTTGGCCAGTTCAATACGCTTCGTACCTTTAAAGCTAGCTTCCCACGATGCGTGATATCGCGGACGGACGCGGACCAGCTCGCACGTCGCACCGTGTGAAGGGTCTCGTCCGTGGTAGCACAGGACGTCTGTGGCGGTGCGCCGGTATCCGTCGCGAGGCGGTAACTTCAAAGGTGCGGTGCGACGCGATCCGACACTTATAAGTTTTTCCGAATCATTCCCCATGATCCCACCGGTAGGATCACAGGACAGGGAATATTTTATTTCATTCGTTAATTTTCTACCGTGATCAATACAGAAAATAAAATTGGATATTTAAGTACCTTACCTTAAACGACTTTTGTTGTATGCTGATATCCACCGCAGCGACGTGGTTTCTTTTTACTTTTACTAGATCGCATAATTTGGTAATTGTTAATTAATACCACAGCCGCAGCTGCAGCGACGATACGTTCTCTTTCACTTTGCATTTTGAAATGAAGCCATCACAAGATCTACACAGACCGACACGCACCGTTGAAAGAGCCCTGTCTGTGTGCGTTGCCGTCCGTTGTCGTCGGCTGTGCGTGATGATCCGCAGAATCACGCACCGTGGGAACCCAGCTTAAGAGAGCGACTCACCGTGCTAAAACTACGCGACGTAATTTTGGCCTGGTATGTTACGGGTAATTTAAAAAGCATGTCAGGTTTAAGCACGTCGAAATCGCTGTCGCATAATTACTGAGCAGGCGTAAGCATGACGAACTTTCTGTCGCGTTTCCGTATACTTATAATAAATGTCAAAGTCAAATCATTTATTTCAAATAGGCACATAAAAGGCACTTTTGAACGTCAAACATTAAATTAAAATAAAATTGATTCTAGTCGCCCCTTCCAAAAGATAGTTTTCGTATGGAGAAGAATAAGCAGGAAACTCCAAATGTATATTATTAGACCAACAGTCGGTTGACGCAATATTTGTCTTTTTCTAGCATAGGTACTTCTCTATTAGTTGTCATCTCTTTAGTCACCCCGTTTCTGCCATAATACCATCTTTCACACTGTCCATTCATCGATTTTTTTTTGGTCTAGCAGGCGATAATATTCGTTCGTTTTCGCGTAACGTTTCGTTCTGATTTTTTTTCTTTTTGCTCGGATCCAAAAGATTGTAGTGTGATGATAAATGAAGATGTAGCCTATATATAATGTTCCTAAAGAATTGGGCTATCAAATGCAAACAGTTTTCAAATGGAACTGGTAGTTCCAGAGATTAGAGCGTTCGAACAAAATATTCAGCTTTATTATTATTAAGTTCTATTTTATGCCCGCGACTTCTTACGCGTGAAATTTCTTATGCTCCCAACTCACCTCATCGCATCGCATCACATCACCTGCCTGCTATTACTTTGTTTTCGTTTAAAGTTATTTTTTACTGAGTTTCTTGTTCCTAAGGGTCTTAACGTGTTGATAAGTCATCATCTGCCTAGCCTTTTCCCAACTATTTTGGGTTCGGCTTCCAGTCTAACCGGATGCAGCTGAATACCAGTATTTTACATGGAGCGACTACCGATCTGACCTCCACAACCCAGTTACTGTGTAGTACGATACCCTTTAGTAAGACTGGTTGTCAGACTTGGGCTTCTGACTACCCGTAACGACTGTCAAAGATCCACGAATGACAGCCGGGACCAACGGCTTAACGTGCTTTCTGAGGCACGGAGGGGTCTCGGTATGTAAAGATGGTCACCCATCCACAGACCAACAGCGGCAAGCGTAGCTTAACCTGACCGATCGACCTGTGCGGCTGGTATTACTTAACAACACGCTAAGGGGGCCCCCTTAGCGTGTTGTTAAGTAAAAGTAACAAAAACCTTCGTCAAGACGAGTTATCAAACGGCAAATGAATTTTTCAAATTCGGCTGGTAGTTCTAGAGATTAGCGCGTTCAAACCAACTCTTCAGATTTATTGTAAGTATATACTAGTATATATATAGATTATTAGTATAGATAATACGACTAGCGAAATGCATGTGAATCTATACCTACTGTACCATTCTACTTAAAAAAATATATGGCAAAAATAAAAATATATACAGCGTGGCGCTTTAATGGCGACATTAATTTAACACACGTATACGGTTTTGCGTTGTAGTTTTATGAATATATTTTAATTTAATTAAACATTAATATTTATTTATTTATTAACAATTTTATAAAATAGCATCTTAGAGCAACCAGACTTAAAGAACTGTAGCGCAGGGGTCACCGTCCGATCAGGACCAGGCCCGTGCCGGACGGCGTGTATATGTTCCACGCGCGCCTCAAAGAGATGTCAGCAAGATTGACGGGGCCCGATAGGGCCGAAGCCTGCCAGGGTAGCGGGATCGTCCGAAAGGGTTACCGCTGCCCTGGAACATAAAGGGCTAAGGAAGGAACACGGGTGGGTTTTAGTCAGTAAGAGTCTGACACTCCCTTCTGCTCCACCCAGAGCGGGAGGGGTCATTTGATGATAGGGGTCATTTGCCGGGGTCACGGATCATAATATCGCATCAATGTAATTAAAACAATTAACGAGCAAAGAGAAGGCGAATTGAAGGAAAGAGAGAGAGTCCTATGTCGGCGCGCGGCGCAGGTGGAAGTTTTCAAGTTACGATTTTTTTTATGTTGTTATAATTTTTATGATTACTGGCCACTAGCCCTACCCGTGTGTTAAATTAATGTCGCCATTGTAGCGCCACGTTGTATATAATTATATAGCTTAACCCTTAACAACCCACAAGTGTCTCGCGGACACAATTTTTTGTTCATTTACTCATAAAAATTTAAGTATTTATTTCTACGAAAAACCACTTTATGTATTCTATCTGCAAGGTTTCAAGATTCTAAATCTGTAATAATAATGTTTGTAATATGAATCGTATAGCATTTATTAACAATAAACTAAAATAGTAACTTATCGACCCACAAGTGTCCGATGGACACATTAGGTAACTCGTTGTTGCACTCGACTATGAAGGTAGACTGTTTGTTTACATTCTACTCAGAATTATATCGCAGTAAGTGGGTAATTATAATAAATCACAAAGAATTTGTTTATAATAGATATAGTTGTGGTATAAGCACTCATAGTTTCGATTATTTTGTATCCGTACTTAGACGTGTGTCACGTAATAAAAGTGCTGGAATCTGTTTTAGTTTTGTAAAATGGCTAAAAGCAAACTAGCAGAAAGTGAAATTCAATGTTTTTCTACCTCACAGAAACCGTGACGTAGAAACAAATGTCTTCGGTTTTTCAAAAAATATGACGTTGGTGTCTTATGTGCCAAAAACGCACCGTGCTATTATTTTGTTGTCTACGATGCATCATAGTAATGAAGTAAATGTGAGCAATAAGAACAAATCTGAAATAAATTTGTATTACAACTCCACCAAGGGGCGTGTTGACACGCTTGACCAGATGGTCCATGAGTACACAGTTCGACGTAAACCAAAGAGATGGCCTGTTGCATTTTTCCAAAATATTATAGATGTGGTTGGCATCGCAGTGCTAATTATAGGGAAAAATTTATATCCTACTTGGAACCAACGGAAGAAGTGTGTACTAAGGAAAGTTTTTTTTTGCGTGAAGTTGTAACTGAGTTAGTTACACCGCACATAAGGAGACGTAACAGGAAGGGCCTGACAAATTATCATTTAGCAGCTATTGAAGATGTAGTAGGATTCAATCAAGAAGCAACTCAATCTTCTGAACCTGCTACAAAAAAAAAACGCTTTCACATTTTGTCCTGCAAAAATGTCCAGAACATCTAAACAGTACTGCGATAAATGCAACCGTAAAGTATGCTCTGAGCACTCAGTAAAAAAAAATCATTTGTAATGTTTGTAAATAAATAAGTATATAATTTTAAAAAGTTATATGTATGTAAATAAATAAATATAAATGTTTAAAACCACATTAAAGTCTATAATTATGTAGTTTCCCTAGAAGTACTCTAAGCTTCATACATGGTGTCCGTTGGACACTTCTGGTCAGTTACGTTTGAAAAGCTTACTGGGTTGTTAAGGGTTAAATATATATGGCATAGTAACCTTAGCAGCAGTGGTGGCTCAGTGGTAACGACCGCGACTTACGAGATATAGGTCATAGGTCCGAACCCTGACAGGCACTTTACTTTGTGTAAATTATTTCATCACCACTGCTCTCAAAATGGTGAAGGAAAACATCGTGAGGAAACCGGCATGGCTTGGAACCAAAAATTCGAAGACATGTGACATCTACCAACGCACTGGACCCGCGTGGTGGATTACGACCCAGTCTCCACCTCCGGGCCACATGGCCTGAGTCCCAGCAGTGGGAACATTATAGGCTGATTATGCTTACGCATAGTAACCTTGTCACAAAACCATAAATAATCGTCATAATCGTTTCAATTCCTTAGATCCAGCACAGAAAATGTAGCGTTGCTTGTAATAGACCGGATTTCTCAATATAGCGATCGGAAATTGCCTCTACAACCGTTATTAGCCCTAACAGGAATTGACGATTTCAGAAGGATTGGGCTGTAAACGATTATTTCGTTTGTGAAATAGTTTTGTTAGTCCTACTAATATTATAAATGCGAGTTTGTAAGGATGGATGGATGGATGGATGTCTGTTACTCTTTCACGCCAAAACTACTGAACGGATTTGGATGAAATTTGGCACACAGATAGTTTATAACTAGGATTAACACATAAGAGACTTTTATCCCGATATTCCCATAGGTTCGAAACTTATGCGGGTAAAACCGCGGGGCACTGCTGCTAGTAATATTATAAATGCGAAAGTTTGTAAGGATGGATGGATGGATGTCTGTTACTCTTTCACGCCAAAACTACTGAACGGATTTGGATGAAATTTGGCTAGTATTATCTAGATATTTGTTTAAAGCGAATGAGTTTTTCTGAAGTGATTATTGTCATGTGACAAGTTCCTTCGTGATTCTTCTATTTTGTTTATATTACAGTATTTTTTTCCCACGAAACAACGTGCGCTTTACTTGTGGTAACTGAGTGTCATAATACGGTGTGAATGTGTGCGTGTGTAGTAAGTTTTTATTTACATTTTAATTAATTATTTTTCAGCTTGAGTACGTATAGTTTTTATTATATTTGTTGGTATATTGGCGTGGCTAGCTGACATATTGCAAGTAATTTAATTTTATGTTATGTGCTTTGTAATGTTTATTACTTAACGCCTAGTATTGTATAGTTTCGAGTATTTTATAACTGAACAGACAGCTGTGCTGCTGGGGAGTTTGTTGCGCCACTTCTTCTTCCCAGCGATAGCACTAGGAAGTGGTGAAGGGCGGGCGTTTTTGGGGGACTGTCTTTTGTAATTTTGACGTTCGAAAAGTGCTATTTCTCAGCCTAATTTGAATAAATGACTTTTGATTTGATTGATTTGTGCGTGAAGATGAGTGGCATCAGAATATAAAACACAAACACATTTCAAGTTCGCCATTGTCTCGGACGGTGGCGAGAGCTCCTGACATGACAGACATGTGGCATCTACCAACCCTCAAAGGCCTCGCGTGGTGGTTTTTTTTTTGTAATATGATTTTATTTTTGACGATAGATGTTTATTTTAATTTTAGTTGTTTTTTTAAATTAATATTATGAATTATTATTGACATTGTTATTATTATTATTATTTTTTACATGTTAATGGTCATAAAAATTATTATTAATATTAGTATTCCATTTTATTCATATTATTGGACTACAGATATTATTATTGGTGAATTTGTTATTATTATGATATATCTGTTGTGTTGACATTTTTGATGATAGATGATTTCTCATTTAGGTTGTTTTTATGAATTCAATATTATGGACATTTTTAAATTACCTATTGTGTTAAGATAATTTTGGCTGAATTTTATTTTTAACTGTTTTATTTGTAAACATTCAGATACAATATGTGTTGTTATTGAATAAATGAAATGAAAATGAAATGGTTACGGCCCACCCCCTCTCATTGAGAGGAGGCCTGTGTCACAGCAGTGGTAACATTATTAGGCTGATTATATTGCACAAAAATATATATTATGAATACAAAATATATATCTTTTTAAGCGTCAATAGGTTGGGTCAATAGACCCATAATCGAATTCCTTCACACATAAACATAACGTAACATAAACTTACGCTTTCTTCCCATGGGGGTAGGCAGAAATTACAGAACGCCATCCGCAACAATCCCTAAACACTCCACACGCCTCGTTTACGATCCCACATCTCTTCACACACGCACGCTGGTTGCGTGTACTACGCACCTGACCTTTTTGAAGAACATTACCAATAAGGTCACTATGTGTCCTTCGAGGGCGTGTCCTTCCGGCGTTTCCACTCACATCTGCCTTGTAAATACCTTTTGTTAGTAGCCTTTTTTATCTAATGTTCGCGATTTATTTGCCAGACATATAAACAAATATGAGTATTTGGAAAAATAACTTTAATGTCCACACAATAAAGTTCAGTTTACGCTACAACTTCCAACATTTTTATAAATTTTTAAATAGTGTTAGTCACTCTGAAATCAACTTATTTTTCCATTAAAATAAAGTTTATATTTGTTTAACTTGAAACAACAACAATTGGAAACATACATTTGAATAGACTTTAAACATACTCTTTTCATTACAATCTCAGCTTATCTAATTTTTGTCTCTCTCTTTGGCTGTTCTTATTTTTATTCAGTGATATTCAAGAAATAATGAAATCGATGATTATTTTATACTTATTTGCGGCGTTGCCAGCTCTCTGACTGAACCCTTATAAAGTCCATGTCTCCACCTTGTTTTCCTACACAGAAAATTGTCTCATAGATTATTATCTGAGCTCATGGGATTTGGTTTGTTGACCTTAATAGGACAATGCAATCACATGTAACATAAAAATAAACCTTGACTGGTTTTTTAGGTGGTGTAGTCGGAATCGCGCACCGAGGGATCCGTACAATTTTGTAGGTATGTAACAACAAATTAACCTTTTTCCGGTGTTTTCCTTTACTTTTGCTTCATGACATTGCTTCTTGCCAAAATTAATGATTATAGGTCAACGGAAAGTCCCTTGCGAGTGTCAAAATATGCGGCATAAACGGAACATAAACACACGTATCTTTTGATTGCGTTGACTTAGAAGTTTGATTTTTTCACTGCTTCAAGGGATTGTAGCCCTGAGTATTTGATAATAATTTCAACTTGATTCACCAGCACCACCATTCCTGAAAAAAAGGGTCTGGACAGACGGACAGACAGACGGGCAACGAAGTGATCTTCTTGTTTTTACTTTTGAGGTACGAGCGATTTATTATTTCACTGATGAGTAATCCATTGTTAATCTGTGAACAGCGTTGTGGGCTGCAATAAGTTTTTTTATATTTCTCATTTTTATGTTTTATATTGTAACCGTTTGTTGTACCTTTTAAATAAAATTAAAAATAATCCCTAATAATTAACTTTATGTTAGGTAATATGTTTTTATTTAAGTATTAGTTAAATTGCTAGTCATGAAATTATCCATTGAAACTAATGATAATATCGTAAATGAAGACATGTAAGTAAATGGAAATGCATATTGTGGGAAATTCTGTTATTAAAATGTAAACAAAAACCCCCTAAAATGATTTAAAAACAATTGGATAATACATATTACCTATTGTTTTTAGACCAATCATCATTAGAAAATTGTAAATAAATAATAACGTTTAATGAAATTAAAATATGTTCAAAAACGAAAACTCGAAACCGTATACGTGTTAAACTAGTTGCGCCCCGCGGTTTCACCCGCATAAGTTTCTATCCCGTGGGAATATTGGGATAAAAAGTATTCTAAGTATGTGTTAATCCTGGTTATAAACTATGTGTATGCCAAATTTCATCCAAATCCGTTCAGTAGTTTTTGCGTGAAAGAGTACCTACCTAATAAACATCCATCCATCACTTCATCCATCCGTACAAACTTTCACGTTTATAATATTAGTAGGATATATCAAACCAATTGTTTTTTATTTTTTTTTTATGCTAAGAAAGAATATTAGAGATTAAAGGTAACATTATTTTTTGAGTTTGTATGTAGGGTTTATTGTCGGAATTACTGATCCGATTCCAAAAATACTTTCACTAATGGGAAGCTATAGTATTGCCCAGTGACATAAAGATATATTTTATGTTAAAACAAGAAACTTCACGCGAACGAAGTCGCAGGTAGAAGCTAGTAAAAAATAAATGTTAATCAACTTCTCAAATTATTTACAACGCACAGATTAACGAGATTTAATAAATTTACACATTCGTTGAACTCAAAGTTTGTAAAACAAGTCATTTATTGGACCAACATAGCGTAATTAATTGGGATTCGATTTATCAGCTGTAATTAAGTATTGGAGAATTTACGTCTAATTAACCGATGCGTTTTGTTTTTGTTAAATTTTTGTTAGCGCCCAGTGATTGCAAGTTAGTTTGCGAGCGATGCATCATTGTTATCGAGTTTTCTCAGTAAGGCGAAGTTTTGTATTTATTCTACTTGCTGAAAATAATCATGGAAAACATTAGGGGCACGTGGCTGAGTAATAACAGCCCCACGGGTCGATCAGACAGGTTAAGCTACGCTTGCCGCGGTCGGTCCGTGGATGGGTGACTATCTTTAGTTCTTTACATACCGAGAACCCTCCGTACCTCGGAAAGTACGATAAGCCGTTGGTCCCGGCTGTCACTCTTAGTTTTTTGACATTCGTATCTATAGGTCGTCAGAAGCCCGAAATTCTGAAAACCAATCTTACCAAGGGGTATCGTGTTAACCAGTAACTGGTTTGTGGAGGTCAGATAGGTAGTCGCTCCATGTAAAATACTGATATTCAGCTGCATCTGGTTAGACTGATTGCCGACCCCAACATAGTTGAGAAAGGGCTAGGCAGATGAATTGCTGATAATAATTACATTATTTCTTGAAGAGTTAGAAGGTTAGAACATCCGACACAATCGATCTTTGTAAAAAAAACAATTGGTCTTTTAAACAATGTAACTATGCATTACCGGAAGACGTAACGTTGGCAGGCCTCCCGCAAAGTGGACCGATGACCTGGTGAAACCCGCAGGAATCCGCTGGATGCGAGAAGCACAGAACCGGTGAAGGTGGCTGTGCTTGGCGGAGGCCTTTGTCCAGCAGTGGATGTTTTTCGGCTGAAATGATGGTGTATAATATAATAATATCCATGGACATTCCACAAAGCACCATCTAGTCCCAAGCTAAGCAACCTAATGCTTGTGTTATGGTAACAAGATGGCTGATAAACTACTTATGTACATTTTTTTGTAAATACTTACATATTATAGATAGAAAAACATCCAGACTCGGAACAAATACATGTAGGTCATACAAATATTTGTTCCGTGCGGGAATCGAACCCGCGACACGCAGCGCAGCAGTTAATCGCTTAACCACTGCGCCAACAGTGCCGTCTGGTGTATGTGACAGTAAAGTTAATCTTCAGGACTGTAAAAGAGACTGTGTCCTCTGAGTTTGTTTTGATATTTTCTCTCAGAGTACCTAGCCGGATAGGAAACACCGAACATATCAAGTTTTAAAACATAATTTATTTTGACGTGTTAACGTGTTTGTTGAACCAATTAACAGAGATATATATATATTTTTATTATCATCATTTTTATCATAATGATCGTGTTTTTTCACTTAAAATTTATTTAAAGGTTTCCTAATTTCTGTGTTCAGTTTGCTTCGATTTCTACGAAACTAAGATGAACTTAACACTTTTCATATTCAGATTATAATAGAACTAGAAAATAGAACAGAACATATTAATTTATAATTAAGGCGTTATCGTTACTTCTTATCGTTCTTCATATAAACCAATTAATAAATATATAAAATATTATGTTACATATAACATACAATTATTTTACTCATTATTTTGTCTCATTTCAGGTCACTGCTGAATCAGAAATATACCGAAGTAAGTGGGAATCCAATTAGTACGAATTTATCTTAAGTAGATTTTATTAATAGCTTATTGGTGCCAATAACATTAATTCGCCAATTTCGTTTATTGGCGCCCAAATGGGACTCTCTGAAAAACTCATTACTATCTGTAATACGTTTCTTGTTGTAATATGATCATAATAAAGATGTATTGTTTTAATTGTATAAATAGTATTTACTGATTTTAATGGGAAAAAATATAGGACGAGGTCTTGATCTAACAATCTATACCCTGTCCAATAAGTTAACCGTTTTTTGACAGCTGTCTTAGACCGTACATATTCCAAATTACGTAAAAGTTAACTCTAAAATGCGTAATAAAATAAATCTATTAACTGCCTTATCTTATTTTTTTTTTTCATTTATTGTTTCTTACAGACATTATAATGAATGAATGAATGAATGAACTTTATTCACATAAAAATTTCTTAACACTAGGTACATTGCCCCACAAAACTGCTACAATACCATACGTGTATCAATCAAAGTATTGTGTGTTGCTGCAATCACTAGTTCCATCTGTCAAAAAACGATTTACCGGATGTACAGTCTTACTACTTTTCTGTCTATCCGCAAAAAATACAGTAACGGACGTGTGACGTACGTTGATAGTTAAAAAAACGTCCAAAACACACCTCTTCCATTCAACATTTATTAAAAAGCAACGGGTGCTTGCCTCGAAATAGAACGTGACTTTTCAAATATACCGGTCAGAAACCGAACCATCAATCCAGTACTAACAGGGGTTTTCCAGGAAAATCCTTGCATGGAACGAAAAAAAACTAGAAAAAATGTCACACGAAATATCAGGGAAAAATCAGACGCTGCCGTATGAATAGTTCTTCAGCCTGCCAAAGTGTCATTGAAAGCGACTGGGGGTAGTTCAACATGAAAGTGAACTGTCGTGTGTTAGGGATAGGGTTGGTTTTCGTTTGGTGATGGCAACTAATTATCGCGGCCGTCTGGCTTGAAAGAAAGAAGTGGAGGAAGCCAGTGAAATCATGCGCGACGATAACCTATAATTATAAGGAGACGATTAACGGAGGGCTTCTTTAGTGATGTGCCACTGATTTTATCGATTTTGCTTCATTCATTTCCGATACTTTTGAGTCAGTGATAAAAAGGTTTTGAAATGATGAGGTTCCTGTTTGGGTTTTTCTTTTAACTTTTTTAAGGAATTGTGTCAATGGGTAATGTTATTTAATTAACAAAATTAATTTGAATTGTTTAAAGTTTTAAATGTTGACAAAAAAGCTGAAAGTAAAATACTTTTTACGTTTCACAAGTCTATTTGACTATACAGGTACAAATTAAATTAGCTAGTAAAACTCCACAGACGTGATGGGAAAAAACAGAACAGGAAAAAAAGGAAGACCGATTTTTTTTTGTGGGCTATCTCTTTCTAGAATCCTTAACCTACACAAAAACTTCAAATGGTGATATTCCGATTAATCGTAACTTTTTAAAGAGGATTTTCGTACAATCTGTCGATATAATCTTGAGTGACTTGCGCACTATCGATGCTCTACAATTGACGGCGACCACACTGATGAACGCTTGTTACGTTCATGAATACAACACGTACCCATTGTGGCCAACTCTATGATTTGTATGATTTATTCAGACGATAATTATCTTTATTATAGGGTGTAATTATTTCTGGAAATAGAAAGCATGTTGCGTGTGAGTAGGAGTAAACTGGTAGAAATTGTCAAGTTACGTAACGAAAAAATAAAAAAATGTTATGCTCCATGCGAGTTTCTCTCTAGAGAGAGAGAGAAAGAGATATAGGTTTCATGGTTTTTGAGGGTGCTAAAGCCGATAGTGAGGACAAAATGAAAATCGAAGGCGGCGGCTGCAAAAATCTACAAATTTTTCATCATGGGCGTCGTTTTTATGGTTTTTGAGGGTGCTAAAGCCAATAGCGTGGTCAAAATGAGAATCCACGATGGCGACAACTTCATGAGAACCTCTTAAAAATTGATAAGTACTAGATTGCTCTGAATCAATTCAAAACGCGTATTTAATTCAAACTTTTGATCTCACACTTTCTATTATATACGAGTGTGCGCGTACGAGTATCGCATAACTTCGTTCCTGACGCTCATACGACCGCATACCTCTTTTTTGTAAGGTGTATGTCAACGTCATGTATAGTCGACCGTCAACTACTACGTAGGTGGTAGGATATGCACAGAGAAGTATTGCCACGTTATCTGCGCGGTTCATTTGTTTGTCAGCCTCGCGTGCGTAGCATGGCCGTCGGTCACAGTGGACGATCCCGTATTTTCATACAGAGTGAAGCTAGAATCGTTTACTTACCAATTCATCACCTTCCTGCCCTTATCTCATGTTACTTGGGGTCGACGCAACACGTTGTCTTCTTCCATTCTCCCCTGTCAACCGTCACGATATCATTCACTCCCTTCTCTTTCATATCATTCCTCACACAATCCATCTATCTTTTCTTCGGCTTTCCTCTACCTCTCCATCCATCAACATGTATATTCATCACTCTTTTAGTCCCTTCTCTTCACATGCCCATATCAAGCCAAACGATTTCCTTTCAACTTTTCTGTCACTGGCGCCACTTTCATCCATCTCAACATTCTCATCTCCGTTTACTTACCAATTGTACATCTTTAATCAGTGCACAGGTTAATTTGCTTGTCTTACTGGCTCCCTGTCTAAACAAAATAATCCCAAAGCGGTAAAGCTTCATAAAGTTGAACAACAGCTAACGAATCATCTTCACAACCGATAGTTCCAAACAATTCATCTCCATACATCGAAATTGGATATCGTATTTCAAACAACAAACATGGGAACAACGTTAGGTGCCGGCTGAGGAACAACAAATTAATTTCATCTGGCAAGTCCGTAGATATTCGGAAGCCGCAAAGGAGAATAAAGCACGAATGCAAGACAAACTGCCGCTCGAGGCAAAATTCGGATGTCGATTGGCACGATTGTTTGAAATTCTTAGAAGGAAGGTAGTCTGTTACTTATTAGTTGCATTAGGCTATAGATTGTGTGGCTGTTATTGGTAGTTTTGGAATTAGTGTTGGATCATTTAGCTTCCTTCAAAATGGTGGATCTGAATGATGCTAATCCATGCGTCATGTTTATAAACGGGCGCTGTCAGTAGGGACTGCTCATCTCTTTGCTGCATGGCTTATTTTAATTTAATTTAATATTTAAATTATTTTTGTTTTCTTTTCATTACGGGAGCTTTCAACGTTTTGCTTCATTCTCACATGCATAATTTTAATGAATGATGTCACCAATATTTTTAACCATATTATTTTGATTTGAAAGAGTGTTCATTTCTAGCCCGTATTTCTCCATGGGGGTACCTATGTAGCGAGGTAAGTACACTACGCTTTGGAATCGTCTTTCTGACTGACCGACCCCTTGACAATTCAAAAGTGCCTGTAATTGGTTTATCCTAATAATATTATAATCGCGAAAGTTTGTATGGATGGATGTTTGTTACTCTTTCACGCAAAAACTACTGAACGGATTTGGATGAAATTTGTCACAGATATAGTTTATAACCAGGATTAACTCATATAATACGTTTTATCCCTACACTCCCACGGGATCGAAACTTACGCGGGTGAAACTGTGGGGCGCAGCTAGTTTAAAATAAATGGTTTGAGTTTAATTGGTCATTTGGACGGTAGGAATGGTTTTGTATTTTTAGATGAATATGTCTTCGTTTTGGAAATGATATTCGTATGTGTCTAATTCGTTAGTCCTCCTTGAAAGTTTGAACTTTTGGATGAGCAAAAGTTATACATCACGTACGTATCTAATGTAGAACTAAACTTCAGCATAGCCTACAGCGAAATCACAATGTCTTCAATAGCTAACATTTCATTTACATTAGTATTACAGCAATACGAAATGAAATACTAGCTTTGGAATTATTATTTTTATAGAATGTTCTAACTCGTGTCTTCACTACCGGGATAAAATATACGCTAATAAACAAATAAACTACACTGAACACAAAATCAAATTTAATTTAGGATTTACAAAATATCAAACTGGTAAACGTAGGTACCTAATAGCAGTTTATCGGAGTTTTTAATTTATTGAAATTAATTATCAATCCAACGTTCATACCTTCCATTATAACATTGTTTGTGAACACAACAACACAACATTGTTTGTAAGAAAATTAAAAAAAAAATCGTTTCCAGTATGATGAAGTAACAAAATAATCTGCAAAAGGTCATACACGTACCCAATGTGCCATAATGGTGCAGCACGGCTTATCAATGACCTTCAGAATGTCATTGCCGGTCCCACGCACTCTGCGCATCATAGAAGCAGTCTTCTTACGCAGAATGGTACTGAAACCGTCAGTACGTGCTTCCGAAAACATTCCTGACGCGTTACAGTAACGTGGGAGCCCCAACAACATCCTGAAGGTATTATTATACTGAACTCTGAGGGCGTTGTATGCCCTCTGCGTATATCGAACCCGCAGAGTGCACGTGTACAATGATTGACAGAAGAAGAAGTCTTGAAAAGAGTTATTTTTACTTCTGGTGTACAACGTGCGAACCTGCGGGCCAACATATTGCATCGGGAAGCCAACGCCCTCCGTTCTCTTTCCATATCAGCATCATGCTTTAAGTCCTCCGTAACTATGTGTCCCAAGTACTTAAAATCTAGCACTCTTTCAAGGGCCACACCCCTTAACATAACCGGTGGTATATTATGTGCTGGTTTTTTATGCTTCGCCCTAAACACAAGCAGTTTGCTTTTCTGCACGTTGTATACAAGTCCGTGCGCTTCTGCATAGGCCTCACAGACCGCCAACAACTTCCTGAGTGCGCTAATTGACGGACTCAGCAGCACCATGTCGTCCGCGTAGCTAATACTATTGACACACACGCAGTCCGTCAATAGAACAACCAACAAGTGTGCTACTGAGCTCGACAATCAGTTGGTTAACATACAGGTTGAAAAGTGCTGGTATGGTCAATCCACCCTGTCTCACCCCGCATTCCAACCTGTACTCCTCAGACAACTCGTTGGCCCATCTAACTTGATTGGTTTGGTGGCCATACCAATACTGAAACATATTCGTGATGGCGTCAGGCACTCCCGCTTCGCGCATTTTACACCACAAGACGTCATACCTAACCAGGTCAAATGCCGCATATACAGGCGTACTTCTCTCCGTATAGTACCTGACAGTATGCTTGAGGGCCAAAATAGCACATTCAGTTGATAACTGTCGCCTAAAGCCAAACTGAGCATCGTGTATTTTAAGATGTTTACTAATTTGACTCTCAAAGACACCGTCAAGTACTTTAGCTATAATAGTGGCCAATGAAACCGATCTGTAATTACCCTTGTCACTGACGTCACCGGTTTTATTGTGTGAACAATATTAGTTTCGATTTAGTTATAATTAAATGACGAATATTTGACTAGTTGATGCCTATTTTAAATTAACTGTTGTTGCTATACTATTATACATTAACGATGTCAATTACATTGAACGTGTTATAGCTAATATAATTATATATAATTGTCACTGTTTCGAATTAATAAAGTTAGTAACTATTTTGATTATAATGCTATGTACTTGTAATATATCCAATGGTAAAGCTCTAACTAATTATCTTAGTCATTCACTTATTGTCTTACAAAGTCATCATTGCAATTTACTTACACTAACCTAATGTAATATTCTTAATCACTTACCCATTGATTATATATGAACCTCTGTGCTTTCAAAGTAGTTGGTAATTAATTATAGTTACCCTTAAATGAAGGGTTGAACTGAGGCATAAATTGTTAACAGTCCCGGTATGGGCGCCAGTAAGCCCTATGGCCGCCCAACATGGCACCTACGTTACAAGTGAAATCATTAATCATAGTATAACATTACATTTGCATTACTTGAGGCAACAAACCTTGACAATGGTTGGCCTGGTTGTGATACTTTTATATGTCGTTTTGACATCATACATTAAGCATTAATCTTTTGTGTAAATTTTATTGTAGGTAGGTAAGTCTAGCAGGTCACAGCTATTTTCAAAGTTGTTGACATTATTTTTAGATAACGTTGTGTGATTTGGAGTACGCTGTGTAGCTTAACTTGTGGGTAAGTAAATAAGTGATTTACCCACATTCGTATATTTTATTTTGACATTAGCATCATCATACACGTCAAAAATTGCAAGCTTCTATTGTTGATGAGAACCGTTTGTTTCTCATTCTGGTTTCATAACTCCTTTGGTAGGCATTTGAAAAACTAAACTCGTCGTCTTTTCTGATGCGCACATCTAAGGAGTGGAACCGTCTGCCTGCGTCTGCATTCCCGAGTTTAAGTTTCGAATCTCTTTAAGGCGAGAGTGAATAGGCTTCTTCTGGGCAAGCTCGTTCCACCGTAGATCTCATCCCTGCCTCTGTGCTGGATTGAGGTCAAGAGTGAGCCCATTGTCAATAAAAATAATAAAAAAAACTAAAAGAAATATTGAAAACCGTGTAGATCACTCGGTGCCTAGACGATGTCACCGAAGGTCCCAAGTCACAACCAATATATCAAACATGAGACATGTTCAATCTCACATTAATGTAATCTGGTAACTGATAACATTACACAACATCAATTACGACTAAATGCTAAGATTGAGGATATACGTTAACATACTTACGTCATGTTATCTATCGTATTATATGAAGATTTCAGTATAGTACCTGCTTTAGATCTCGAGGGAAGCAAACAGTAGGTTAGGAAATTCGGAGCAAGTCTGAAATCAGATCCAAAGGTAATTTTCTAGAGTGTTCTCCAAAGCATGTAAGCTTTTCGAAATATCTGGGAAGAGAAGGTTCTAAAAGGTAATGGTAACTAGCCTGAGGTTCATATATTGCGATTTGTGTAAGTACTATGCAAGAGAAATAGTGGCAATTTTCTACTAGCAGCTGATTGATGATTGCTGATTTGTGTTTTTTAAGGACTGTTATTATAATTATCTATGCTCAGTGTTAGGTAGTTACAAGCATAGTGTCTGGATGAAGAGCGAAACAAATGCAACGAAATTTCTGCAGATGTGTTTAAAAAACTATTGAGAACTTTTTTGATCGCTCCAGAATTTATTTTATATAAATACTAGCAACCCACCTGCTTCGCACGGTTTTTACAAAACATTAAGTTTTCTTTATTTTATCTAAGTTTATACCTATTAATATACTAGCTGTGCCCGCGACTTCCTTCGTGTGCATGTCGGAATTTGAATTAAAGTAGCCTAAGTTACTCGTTATAACATCAGCTATTTGCCAGTAAAAGTCCCGTCAACATCGGCCCAGCTGTTTCGTATATATAGTTACCGTACATACTTTCATATGGATTTAATAAAACGCTGTTATTTGGACATTACAAATAGATACTTCATTTTTATTTATTTGTATAGATTATACATAAACCTTCCGGAACAAATTATTTGAATAACTAGCTGCACCCCGCAGTTTCACCTGCATAAGATTCCATCCCGTAGGAATATCGGGATAAAAAGCATCCTATGTATTAATCCTGGTTATACACTATCTGTGTGCCAAATTTCATCCAAATCCGTGTAGTATTTTTTGCGTGAAAAAGTAACAAACATCCATCCATCCATACAAACTTTCACATTTATAATATTATTAGGAAGGGGATGTTGAATACCTCCTCAAAACGCGGTCACACACACAGTCACGAAAAGTGACTTCAATTTATAATAACTATGTAAATACGTTATATAACTGCATATCCCAGCTGTCTTGTAAAAAACAGTCACAAATCAGTATTCAGAATTCCCGAAAGACATTGTAATCACAAACAAAGTAATGCATCTAACCGCTAAAACTGCGGCATTCGCTGTCCCACTGACATCGCCCGAGTTTCACTAACGAAGCTAATTACGATATCAGCCGGTCGATTCTGTAAAAATCTCACCGTGAAAACTTAAGTGAAGTGAGCGTCAGTAGTGTCAATCCCTAGCATTATTTGGAATGACAGCTCACTGCACGCTCACTTCACTTAAGTTTTCACGGTGAGATAGTTACAGAATCGCACTGCTGTTCTTCTATCCAGTGGTTTTACTTTTCGTGATTTGAAAATGGGTTTCTTTTTTATTTATAAAACGAGATTCAAAATGAGGTCTCTCTCCTTCTCTGAAACATCACCCTTATTAAGGAATTTCTTCTATGTCATGGTTGGTACTAGCTTTTTATTTTTGAAATGTAACCTTCATTAAGGAATTTCTTCTGTATCGTAGATCCAACATCCTTGAAATTCTTTTAATTGTTCCTTTAAAATACTACAAAAGATTGGTATTTGAGCAAAATCAATTTTATTATTTATTTATTTACTAGCTGCGCTCCGCGGTATCACCCGCATAAGTTTCGATTCCGTGGGAATATCGGAATAAAATGTATCCTATATGTTAATCCTGATTATCATTCAGTATCATCATTAACAGTCATTTTTGCTTGCTTTTATTACAACAGCCTTTGTTATACAGTTTTATTGGTCAGAAACAACAACGCCTGGTGGGGATTGTTACTTATTTTTCCAAAAATCCCCATTAGGCTGGGTTTATTTAACTAGTGGGGATTTCTGGAAAAAAAATAACAATCCCCACTGGTGGGGATTTGTCGGTGGGGATTTCTGGAATAAACTTTATTGATGTATTCGTGTATCCAATGAAATAAATGATTGACTGATTGATTGATTGATTGATCCTTTTCCGTGTTTCGTGACCTAACCTACCTAAATATTGGATTAATCTTTTGGAGCAAAACACAAAGTTCATCGGTTATTCAATCTAGATTCCTGAACCTATTGACCTGTATAGCTAATTCGCCAACTGAGTCCAAACCCAAATAGAAAATTCACGGCCACTAGATATAGTTACCAATATCAAGGTTAATTCGGGGTTCTCGTTAGGGTCAAGTTTATTGAGGGTGTAAAAACGTCTTTGTTAGTGTTGCATAGTTAATTTGTACAAAATTTCTAGATCTGGTAGAATGATGTTATCTCACTTTTGTTATCGGACGTCGTCATTACGTCGGCGCCGGCTGTCGCTGAAAACCAGCGCTGGGGCTCTGTCTTGCATAGGGTCGCAGCATAATGCTGAGCGATAGCCGTTTTGCGTGGATGTGACGCATGTTTCAACCATTCCTTATTGTTTTTTTTTTGTGTTTTATATTCTTTTTTGCGTCATGTTTACCGCAAACAAACGTAGGTATTTTCTTTCTTTCTTCTTTTGATATGTTTGGAAAAATGTGAAATATTTTTATAGCACTGTTTATCTAAGCCCGTACTTGGGTCACGCTTTTCTGTGACTTGTGTAGTCCATTTTTACACAGAAAAGCGTGCGCGTTTAGGTCACATGCTATAAAATAATAATAATATCCCTGGACATTTCACACAGCGCCATCTAGTCCCAAGCTAAGCAACCTAATGCTTGTGTTATGGTAACAAGATGGCTGATAAACTACTTATATACATTTTTTTTTTGTAAATACATACATAATATAGATAGAAAAACATCCAGACTCAGAACAAATACATGTAGGACTTACAAATATTTGTTCTGTGCGGGAATCGAACCCGCGATACGCAGCGCAGCAGTTCGATCGCTCAGCCACTGCGCTAACCGTGTTGTCAGTAGAATTCGATACGTGTGACTTAAGGGGCTCGTGGCTAAGTAATAAAATCCGCACGGGTCGATCAATCAGGTTAAGCTACGCTTGCCGCGGTTAGTCCGTGGATGAATGACCATCTTTCCATACCAAGATCCCTCAATGCCTCTGAGAGCACGTGAAGCCGTTGGCCCCGGCTGTCATTCGTGGATTTTTGTCAGTCGTTACGGGTCGTTGGAAGCCCGAAAGTCTGACAACCAGTCTTACCAAGGGGTATCGTATTACCCAGTAACTGGGTTGTGGAGGTCAGATAGGCAGTCGCTCCATGTAAAATACTGGTACTCAGCTGCATCCGGTTAGATTGGAAGCCGACCCCAACATAGTTGGGAAAAGGCGAGGCAAATGATGATGCTACGTTAGGGTACTAACTTCAGGCCGTGCCATAATAGACTACTTAAGTCACACATATCGTGATGTAATATTTTTAAACGTGTTAAACGTTTTTTTTATCGTTTTCATGTAAAATCGATTAAAAATTATGTAATGTCAAGGACAACAACAAGAAAAGGCCTGGAAGCAAGTGTATAATTTTTTTTTTAAGTTACCTAAACGCTTAATTACACACGCCTCTTAGAATCGATGGAACACACGTGTTTCTTTTCATTAATATATTAAACGGGTGTCTAAGGCTGCGTTCTAAGACTTGTCCTAATAGAGAACGAAGGCAAGCTAAACGATCGGCGCGCGAACACGTGACCATCACATTCATTATTCTCAAGCAGTATTTACTATTACCCCACATCCACCAAAGCGATCGGTCGCGCAAATACTTTATAAAATTGAATTGTATAACTGGTTAAATGAAAATAGTTTCTATAGTGTTACAGAATTTCTCGATCATAAACTGTAATGTAAATACTTCCTATAATTTTGCATGCTTTAATATTAGGCAAAACATGTTTGGACTTATTTTGTACTGTAACATCTCTTAATACCGTGTTTTTTTGCAAATAAATATTATTATTATTATTACGCGTTCGTCGCGTTTATATATCACTCAATTGTTCTGAAAACCGGAAGGAGCTCTCTGTCGGCGCGACTACGGGTTCAGGTTTGACGAACAATTTGTTCGGCGTTTTATCGCGTATTAGCGCGACTGATCGCTTTGGTTAGGATGCGGTTTAAAAGTAAATGCTGCTTGAGAATTTACGATAATTACTTTAAAATGATTGAAGTTTAATCGAAGTAATTAGCCATTAGTTAATTTTTGCGGTAATTAATTTTTGACGGCACAGTTGGCGGAGTGTTTAAGCAATTGACTGCTGCGCTGCGTGTCGCGGGTTCGATTCCCGCACGGAACAAATATTTGTATGGCCTACAAGTAGTTGTTCCGGGTCTGGCTGTTTGTGTATGTGAGTTTAAATGTTTGTAAACGCACCCACGATACAGGAGAAATTCCTAGAGTGGGGCAACGTTTTAAAAAAAAATAAAAAATATCCGTGTATCTATATTATACTCCTACTATGGCATCATCATGTGCTACAATGTGGCGTTACATTTATCAAAACAACTTATTCCACATTACGTATTTTAGACAGACAAAATTAAAATAATTTATAACAATTAACATTCTAGCCGTGGAACCATTTTTTTTCGTTAAGTATTTAGCTCATTAAACTTAATTAGTGGTTATTTGGTAATAATACCATAAAGTTTGTATTGAATCATCGCCCCGCGCGTGTCTAGTGCCTTATTATCAAGCCTATAATGTTACCACTGCTGGGACACAGGCCTCCTCTCGGCGTGAGGCTAGGGTGCAATCCACCACGCGGCCCCAGTGCGGGTTGGTAGATGTCACATGTCTTCGAAATTTTGGTTCTAGGACATGCCGGTTTCCTCACGATGTTTTCTTTCCCCGTTTTGAGAGTAGCGATGTTGAAATAATTTACACAAAGTAAAGCGCCTGACTGGGTTCGAACATACGACCTACAACTCGTAAGTCACCGTCCGATCAGGACCAGGCCCGTGCCGGACGGCGCCTATGTGTTCCACGCGCGCCTCAAAGAGATGTCAGCAAGACTGACGGGGCCCAATAGGGCCGAAGCCTGCCAGGGTAGCGGGATCGTCCGAAAGGGTTACCGCTGCCCTGGAACATAAAGGGCTAAGGAAGGAACACGGGTGGGTTTTAGTCAGTAAGAGTCTGACACTCCCTTCCGCTCCACCCAGAGCGGGAGGAGTCATTTGATGATTTCCCATCCTGAAAAAAGAAAAAAAGGTGGATCTATGTTCTGCCAATTTTGAACTTGAAATAACCGCTGTACAATTTAATGTGATAACCTAATCGCCTCTCTACACCGCAGTAACTATCTGAGTAATGGTATAACAATGCAATGGATCCCATTGTAAAGATGTTAGTGCTACAATATTCCGTGTGGCAACACCAGGCTATCTTACTGGGGATTATAACTGCCTTGTGGATGCTCACTTGCACGAAGATTCATAGACTATAATATCTCTGCTAATACACCTGCCGGTAATAGCTTGGTAATAACTTTAGGTACTAGATAGCCATTTTGTTAAGTGGTCCAATAATAGTCAATTAAAGACTAAGCAAGCTAGCCTTCGCGCCACTCTGTGTACAGAACACTAAGTTCATATTAAGTGCGATTCGAGAATTTTAAAAGACATCTTTCAAGTGTCGAACATTTCATACCCAAAAATTAAAGAGCTGGAAAAAAACCGGTCAAGTGCGAGTCAGACTCGCGCACCGATGGTTCCGTACGAATTTGTAGGTATGTAACTACAAGTTTACGGTTTTCGCTATTTTTCCTTTATCTGTGCTATAAGACGTTGCTTCGTACCAAATTTCAAGATTCTGAGTTCACGGGAAGTACTTCCCTGTAAGTTTTAATTCCCTTGCGAGTGTCGAAAATTTGCGGAAATTTGTGGCATAAACGGCTGTATCTTTTGATTGCGTTGGCTTAGAAGTTTAATTTTTTCACAGCTCCAAGGATCAGTAGACTTGAGTATTTGATATAAATTCCAGCTTAATACCTCCACGTGTTCCTGAGAAAAAGTTTCTTGACAGACAGACAGACGGACGGACGGACAACAAAGTGATCCTATAAGGGTTCCGTTTTTTCCTTTCGAGGTACGGAACCCTAAAAAGTAGTAGGTACCTACTTTTTTTTCCAGCACTTTAATTTTTTCTTATGGGAAAAAAAGTAGATACCTCCTTTTTTTATGGGAAAAAACATCTTGAGAATACAAGTAATTTCACGCGCACGAAGTCGCGCTAATCGAACGATAACACGCGGCTGTGGGGAGAGCCTTAAAAGCTCCGCGCGTTCGTACTAGGCTCACAGTACTTGCTAGCAGCTAGATCCAACAAATTGTTCAATTCGATATTCACAGTGTGGTCCACTGGGCTCTGTCCAAGTTATTAGTTGGGGGAAGTTTAACGTCATTGGCTGCAACCGGAACTTCGGTTTAGACATATTGCTTTTACAGTTCAACAAGGAGTTTCTCTTAGAAACCTAACAGCCTAACTCCAAGAACGGATGGTTATCTCAACTTACTAATCGTAACATATTGGGAATTCCTTTGAAACGATTCTGGATGCAGTTTTGCTTATTTTTCAATGATGAAATAGCGGTGTGGATTGTATACTTTGATAACATAACATCATGCCTATGTTTCCCAAAGGGTTAGGCAGCGGTGTACCAAACGTGCACCCATATGTTGTCCGAATCTGGGAATCGAACCCAGGTCCTCATGTTTAGCAGTAGCAGGTGCTACCAATATCAAAGTTTAAACTTCAACTGCCTAGTGGTTGTATGTACTTCTGCCTAGAGGTTGTAAGTACAACCAATAGGCAGGTGAAGTTTAAACTTTGATATTGGTAAAGATCTAGATATAGTTTTATTTTTTTATTCACAAACATACATTTTTTATTCTTACAATTTTACTCGCCGAACTTCCGAGTTTGAAGGCGAGAAGCACTTGTTAATATTAATACATTTTTCATAATTCCGTTTTTCATTTATTCATACTAAAATATATTTTTTTAAGCTCGTGCTGCTGTGAAAAAAAAATCTTTCTTTCTTCCTATCAATAATAGGACGTTAATAATAATAATAATAATAACGGGACGTATAATGGGACGTTTGACGCGATCATCAGAGCTGTCATGTCGTCATTGTTGTGGAATATTGACACTGACAGCGAAACACTGAAAGGCGTTCGCGTTTAGTTTCATCGGTAAAATTCGCCCTTAGGACACCCACATTTTCCATTCGAGGATCGCAAAAGTCATGCCTACATTACCGAGACAAAAGTTCCACAGTCGCCGAGAGCCGTCAGTGAACTATTTTAATAAAGCCTAACAAGAGGGTGGCTAGTAAATGTTTACAATTCATTGCAACGCCATCAGATAAACAGATGGACAGACGACAAAGGGATCTTCTAGGGGGCACGTTTCTTTCACTCACTTCGAGGTACGAAGAAATATCTATAGATACAATATGCGCTAGTACTGTGAGTCGCGGACTTATCGACTGACAAACTAACAAAACAACTGAATAGTATACAAGGAGTTCATGAGATAAAGATGATCATGTTCTTCGTGTGTATAGGGTTGCCACAAAAAAATATTGTTAATTATATTTAATGGATTTTTTTTTGTGTATTCATAAAAAAAGAAAGAAAAATATATTATTTTGGACACCTACAAGAAATACAAATAGTAAATAGGAGCATTTAAAACTAACTAAGTAACATGATCATGATGCCCATGATGTTTTTAAATGAACAATTATTTAGTTCGAAATAGTTCACAAGCATTAGGTTGCTTAGCTTGGGACTAGATGGCGCTGTGTGAAATGTCCAGGGATATTTATTTTTTATTTATTTATTTAAATAGGTTTTATAAACACGTCAAATTATATTTTAAAACAAGATGAGGTCGGTATTTTCTATCCAACAACTACTATTGTTAGCCCAAATTAAACAAACTCGATAGTTAGAAAACTCTTTTAAAAAGTCCAAACATTATCTTGGTCAGATCATGTGTAGACCATGCAGAATATTGTCTGATATGGAATTTGAGAAAAAAAAATATTTGGAAACCGAAATACAAAATCGTGTGGATTGATATTTATTTCCAAACGACGTCGCAGGCTCAAGCTAGTCTTACAAGTGTCTGTGACGTCATTTCCATACGCTTTCTTCAACCACCCATGTACGCGATACGTAAGTCTGTTGATATTTACGCAATGTCAATAGAGGGGGACTTAGAACAACAGGAGAGACACGAGACGTTTATTTTGCAAACACGTCATCTCTACAAGCCGCATCTTCACGGCTGTATGCCCCGGGGTATACAGAGATGTTAGGTGTAGTTAATTGGTACGTCTAGAGAATCATACTCGAAAACATAAGCTAATGGTTTTTGAGAACGAATGTTTTATAATTATTCTTTTTAACCGACTTCTAAAAAAGGAGGAGGTTCTCAATTCGGATGTTTGTATTTTTTTTTTTTTATGTTTGTTCGCGCATTTCTCCGTCAATTGCCAACCGATTTGAAAAATTCTTTTTTTGTTGGAAAGGGTATACTTCCCAAATGGTCCCATAGAAATTTCATCAAAAACGCTTCCGTAGTTTGGTTTTTAAACCAAATTTACTGGTAAAAATTACAACTTAAAAGTGAAAAATAAAAACTTTTTTGCAAAAAAAATCAACCGACTTCCAAAAACGACACTACAAAGTGAAAAATAACTTTAATTTCGGAAGTCGGTGGCAAACAACGAAGATGTGAACCCAACGACACCGACTTCCGAAATTAAAGTTATTTTTCACTTTGTAGTGTCGTTTTTGGAAGTCGGTTGATTTTTTTTGCAAAAAAGTTTTTATAGTTACTGTTTTTCGCCATGTACTTTTTTTTAAGAATAGCTCTTGTTTTAACGGTTCTAAATCGGAATCCATGTTTTCAAATGAGGCTGAGAACAGCACTTTTTGAATGTCAGAATAACATAAGATAGTCCCAATTCCTAGTGCTTTAACTGGGAAGAAGAAGTAATGCAACAAACCCACTAGCAGCACAGCTGTCTGTTCAGTTACAGTAGTACAGTTACAATAGTAGGTATGCAAAGTTAACTCTTTACGAGACACAGAACATAAAATTAAATTATTTGCCATTGTGTCAGCTAGCACACGCCAAAATACCAACAAATACGATGAAAACTATACTTGCTTGAGTATATTTGTACTTATAATAATAAAAATTACTGACAAAACTTTGTACTTCGTAATGAAGGGTGGTTTCGCTTATGCAGGTTTTTCACAGGTTACTATAGCCGCACCGATTTGTGACTCACTAAAAATCCACTGTCTAACAGACAATTTGGCTTGGCTGCAGGTGACTAAAATCTCAAGATCTAAAGTAGTAAGTTTCGTTTTTTGTCGTGCGGCGACAGGTCGCATGCGGCGGGTGACTAAAATCGACTGTGAAAATGCTCAGTCGCTTGCAATGGCCCGCCGCATGTAAGTCAACATTTTGATGCAAAATGAACTAGTCTTCGTCTGTGTAAATGGGGTGGCGACTCCGCTTGTGAGGCGATTTGGTAAGCGATCAGCCGCACGGTGAAATCGCCCCAGTGTAAATCCCCATTACATGTGAAATGCTGAATTATGTTCATATAGATGTAAATCCAAATCCAAGTCATGTTTCGAAACTGTAATAAAATTTATCACGCTCGGAGTAATAATGTATTTTGCCTACACGGCACAAATATGTTTATTGCATGTATAGTAACTTATTCCTTTTGTTCACCGTAGGTACATTAACGACTATAATGCTTTCTCAAGCATTGAGAACTTTCAATATTGCTGAAGTTTCAGTAACTACTTAGACGAGTACCTATTCATAACTTTGTTTATCGTGAATATGTGAATATGGAGTTGATGAATTTTTATCAGGACAGTTTTATCATTCTCTCGTACTGGCTTGAACTGTAATGAGAACTCTAGCTTCTGCCCCCGGATCCGTCCGCGTGGAGGTCGGAGCCGAATACGGAACCGTACTATCGGGATAAAAGTATTCTTTTTTTTTGAACCCAGAGGAGTAATTCTCGTAATTTTAAGAACGTTCACAGTCTGAGGGGCAGTTCTCGTAATTTTAAGAAGGTTCACAGTTAGATCTCAGTCTCAATCTTTTAAAAAATACCTGTGATTTCCTTACATTTTTGACAAGTTTTTGGCATTTTTTTGTCGCCGAGATGAGATTGCGACTACATTTTGAACGTTTGAAATTACGATAATTAGCCTACAGATCATGGTCTACGCTAGATTTTCAGTGTGTGAGTGTCCATGGAGTTTCTTGCCCGTTCTTCTCCATAGGTACCTACGCTTTGGAATGGGCAACTAGCTTCATCTTTTTGACTGACCGACCTTGACAATTCAAAAGTGCCTGTAATTGGTTTATTTGAAATAAATAGTTTGAATTTGAATTTTTATCGGAATCTGTTTAGCTGGTAAGGCTTAAAAAGGTAACAGACAGACAGACAGAGTTTAGTACTTTCGCATTTGTAATATTAGAATGGAAATATGGATGTGGGTAGCTAAGTCTTTTGGGTTGACCACCCAGGGTGAGCGGGACATACATTTAACTATCACCGTTCATCATCTGCCTAGCTTTGTCCCAACTTTATTGGGGTCGGCTTCCAGTCTAACTGGATGCAGCTGAATACCAGTATTATATGTGAAGTGACTGCCTTTCTGACCTCCACGACCCATTTACTGGGCAGTACGGTGCCTCTTGATAAGACTGGTTGTCAGACTTTCGGGCTTTTGAAGTCCCGTAACGACTGTCAAAGAACCACGAATGACAGCCGGGACCAATGGCTTAACCTGCTTTCCGAGGAACGAAGGGGTCTCGGTATGTAAAGATGGTCACCCATCTACGGACCGACCGGGGCAAGCTTAGCTTAACCTGATCGATCGACCCGTGCGGCTGTTATTAACTCGAGCTACTTAGCCACGAGCCCATGCGCGATTCGTGAAAGCTATTTTAAATACCATGAAGGTAAATAGTGATAGTTACCAAACGGGCATTCGTATATAAAAGTTCGATGGGTAATAATTATTAGTTTAGTAGCAAAAGTTGAAAATTATTATCAAAAATACAACGCCATACGAAAAACAGGGACTTTTTAATAAAAAGCAAAGGACGCAAGTTGACTCCATTTTTCACAGAACAACGAGAGGAAACTAGTGTTTGGGGGTATCCATTAAAAGTGGGGGGTTAGGTCAAAACTGGGTGCAGAACTACCGCCTCAAAAAAATACTGTGGAAAGCATAAACGTAGACTTTTGTGGAGCAAGTTTCGGCTGGATGTGATAAAATTTTATCACTTTATATTAACTGAAAGTGCAGCTAGGAAGAACTGCTAATTTTCGTTTTCCATGAGGAACAAGTTAGATGACAGGAATGAAACCTTTCAACTTTATTTCAGGGTAACAGATTAACACTAACCGTCTTATTACAAAACAAAACCTAACTTTAGTTCTAGCCTAAACTATTGAGCCAGTACTTGTATTTCAAACTTTATTTCGATTTAGGCAAAGTTCTTAATACTATAATGACAACTTAGCACCGAACTAAGCTGTCATTTTTGTATAAAGAACTCCATTTCTATAACAGTTGGGTTCTTAATTCAATAACTGGGTCAGTGGTTTAAACCTGATCGAAAGAAAAACCTTGTTTTGTAATAAGGGGGTAGGGGTTTACTTAATAAATCCGACAGTTAGACATTACGTTAGGCATTTTGGCATTATGCTGAGCGATGGCCGTTTTGCGTGGATCTGACGCACGTTTTTCCCAACAAACACATATAAAATTTTAAGAACGGAAGGTGAAAGTATACACAAGGAATAGATATAGTGAACTCTAATATTCGTAAGACATAATTATGTAAAAAAAATATATTTTACATTGACATGAAAACCTACTGACATTTTGTTGACAAGAACGGTGACCACAGAGCACTAACGCTACAAAGCGATGGACAACATTGTAAAATTTTTAATTTTTTAGATTTTGTATACGAAGCTTTTGGCTTTTTACTAGTGCTTACTTTGTATTTAGGTGTGTGTATATTTCCTTTTATTTGTAATGTGCATCGTGTTTGTGCAGGTCACTTTCTTTTACTTTTCTTTCCTTCTTCCGTGAAAAAGTTTTTGACAAATATGTTTTAGAGGCATGAGGCACAGGGTGGAAAGTTCACTCATCCTCCATTGAAAAGGGAGGATCCTCCGACCAGACGGGTGTTGTGTCCGGCGGGCAATTGCCCAACGATTGATGTTGGGAAATTGTATCTATGCTACTTGCGCGGTAAACTCTGCTTGCGAGATGCAGGATTTGCGTGACGTCAGTATGACGCGTTGTTCGCATGTAGCGTTGTAGATACCGCTACAATGTCACATTGTCAGTTATATATAATAGGGCCCAGATGAAATGTCTGACGCTCTATTACAAGCTTTTATTTAACATGCACTGTTCTTATGTATGTTTGTAAGTTGTCCGTCTAAATTTACCCAATTTTCCAACCATTTTTCGACCTTGCTTGTTTGTTAATTACCACTAACTTTAAAGGCCCGATCACACATATAACAACCACACCACAACCACAACCATACCACAACGGTAACCCGTGGACAGGCGTAATTTTATTTATTTATTTATTTTAATGAACATGAATAGTTTATTCACACGAACCACATTTGATCGTCACCACTACACATATACACAACACAATTCGTAACTACTAGCGATAACGCAACCACAACGCAACTGCAAGAACCTGCAGCGAGCAGGCTACCTTGGTTCTCCTGCGGATCTCTTCATATCTGATTCGATCACGTAGGGAAACTCCAAGCTTATGTCTTCACGTAACCACTGCTTGCCCACATTTTGTCGCTGCCATGTGGTGTGGTTGTGGTCCGAGTGAACGGGCCCTTAAGGTCAGATACGACAACAGCAGCCAGTAGAAGCTGACCATATCAAAAGCCAAACGGATTAAACGAAGCCTGCTCTTTATCTATACTAATAATAAAGCTGAAGGGTTTGTTTGTTTGCTTGAACGCGCCAATCTCAAGAACTACCTGTCAGACTTGAATATTTTTTTTTGCTTTTTATAGCCCAATCTTGAGGAAGGCTTTAAGCTTTTTAACATCCACCAAGAAGCAGCCTCCCAACAGCCAAACAGCCAAGTAGCCAGCCAAGCAGCCCTATGACAAAATGAAAAAAATACAGAAATAACGCTAAACAAAGTTATAGCAGGCGATGCGATGCACGGGCTGGGTCCGGGGACTAACAGATTTCACGCGGACGAAGTTGAAAGCAGAAGCTAGTCTATTTGAATACAACCCTTTGTCCTACAACAAGACAAGCGCAACTACGCATATATTTTAAAAACAATTGGAGTCACAACTAACACAGAACAAAAGTAAAAAGAAGTCCATTTCAGGAAATAAACCGACCGTAACCCCGTTGTCCATCCGGGGTAACCAGCAAATATTTCAGTACCGCATCCTGCGCATGTATGTATGTCCTTGTTCTAAAACCGTATATATTCCGTAGGAAAGCTCCACTGGCCGGCTGCAGGCAATAACTTATGTTTATCTGAACCAACTGTTAGAACCTTTTCTATTGTGAATTGTTTCTGTTTAAACATTCCAGGTAATTATTTGCTGGATTTGTTTTTTTTTTTTATCTATGGCCTATTTTATCTAACGAAGAGGTAATCAGAGAACAACTATATTATCTTTGAATAGAGAAAACACTTTCGGATGCATAGTTGGTTCTCAGCCTAGTTAGTATAAATGATTTTTGATTTTGATCGTGGCTAAGTAATAACAGCCGCACGGATCGATCGATCAGGTTAAGCTACGCTTGCCGCGGTTGATCTATGGATGGGTGACCGTGTTTACATACCAAGACACCTCGAAAGCACGTTAAGCCGTTGGTCCCGACTGACTGAATCTTTGACAGTCTTTACGGGTCGTCAGTAGCCCAAAAGTCTGACATATTATCCAGTAACTGGGTTGTGAAGGTCAGATAGGCAGTCGCTCCATATAAAATACTGGTATTCAGCTGTATGCGATTAGACTGGAAACCGACGCCAACATAGTTGGGAAAAGGCGAGGCAGATGATGAGTATAAATTAAACGAACGATGGTACGACCCAATTACGTATATGATTGCATAGCATATTGTGGTTATAGTATATGAATAGTGGCAATTATGTACTAGTAATAATGAACTGTAATTAATTAGCAGTTTATAAGCCAAGCCGTAAACGGTAAATACTGTAGTCGGTTAGTAATTGAACTACAGGTTATTTTTGTGGTTATAAACAAGGTGGAACAATATGTCATCGCAGTCAGCGGCGCCCTGCCCAGAAGGGCAATTCTCGTAATTTTAAGAACGTTCACAGTCTGAGGGACAATTCTCGTAATTTTAAGAACGTTCACAGTCTAATCTCAGTCTCAATCTGTCAAAAAAATACGTCTAATTTCCCTACATTTTGACAAGTTTTTGACATTTGTTTGTCGCCGAAATGAGACTACGACTAGATTTTGAACGTTTTAAATTACGAGAATTGGCCTTCTGATCTCAGTCTCAATCTGTCAAAAATACGTCTAATTTTCCTACATTTTTGATAAGTTTTTGACATTTGTTTATCGTCGAGATGAGACTGCGACTAGATTTTGATATCAGACTGTGAACGTTCTTAAAATTACGAGAATTGCCCCTCTGGTCTGCCGACATCAAATGTTGAGTCACAAATTTTTGTTCAATGTTGGCTCGTGCGACCGATCTCCGAATCGACCAAATATTTGACCAACAGATAGTTTTTCCGGGCTTAGCTGTTTGTATTTGTAAGATTGTGTGTTTGTAAACACACCCACGTTACTGGAGGATAGTCTAGTGTGGACCAAAGATTCTTGGAAGTAAAAACTTTTAGATCTTTTTTATTTTTCGCATACAATAAGACCTTATCGTTATAGAGATTTCTATCTATTAGGCAGCATAATCAGCGTATAATGTTCCCACTGCTGGGACACAGGCCTCCTCTCGGTGACAGGAAGTGCAGAGCAGTATTCCACCACGCGGGCCCAGTCTTGGTACATGTCACGTGTCTTAATCTGAATTTTTGGTTCTAGGACATGCCGGTTTCCTCACGATGTTTTTCTTTACCGTTTTGAGAGCAGTGATGATGAAATAATTTACACAAAGTAAAGCGCCTGTCAGGGTATGAATTCATTTACTTTTCCAATTTATTTTAAAGCACTGTTTTTTTATGTAATGTTGACTGCTATCTTGACATCAATTCGTTCGTACAACATTCGTTTTTTTTTTTCTTGTTTAGCCTATATTGTCCCACAGCTAGGCAAAAGCCACCCTCAAGTCCTTCCAGGAACTCTTTTCCTGCGCCACCTCGAACCAGCCGTCGCGTCCAGGTCATCTCCCCACCGCTTTCTGGGACGATCTTGGCGCGCACCCATTGTGTGGAGAATGTTGCCCAGCGGTCATCCTGCATGAGGCTGATGTGACCCGCCTGATCCCATTAGAGCCTGGCAGCCTTCGTATCTACTTCCCTTAAACCCGCTCGCTCGTCTATTGTATCGCTCTTTGGCAAAGTCCATAAACATAGTTAATTTTAAAATTGCCTTATTCAAATAAATAGCTGCGCCGATTTTTTAAACTGCACAATGGTTTTTTATGTGGTTTTCATCATCATTTAGAACATTTATTCTGGAAGGTTCATGTGACTAAAAAGTTTATTTTTAACTCGGATTTAGCTTAAAAATGTCTATGTTTTGACAAATCGCCATTGCACTCGTGTAAAGGGACGGGTCGCTTATAGTCAGTCATTTACAGTTTGCGCCCCGCGGTTTCACCCGCATAAGTTTTGTTCCCTTGGGAATATCGGGATAAAAAGTATCCTATATGTTAATTCTGATTATTATAAAACATCTGTGTGCCAAATTTCATCTAAATCCGTTCAGTAGTTTTTGCGTGAAAGAGTAACAAACATCCATCCATACAAACTTTCACATTTATAATATTAGTAAGATTTGTCCTACTAGCAGCGCCCCGCGGTGATACCCGCATAAGGTTCGATCCCGTGGGAATATCGAGATAAGAAGTATCCTATGTGTTAATCATGTTTATAAACAATCTGTGTGCTAATTTCATCCAAATCCGTTTATTCGTTTTTGCGTGAAAGAGTATCCTCACACTTTCGCCTTTAAATATATGATAAAATCCATATTTTGTTACTGAAAAACACTAGCCGAGAATCCATTATTAATGTTAAAAGCGTGAATAATAATATCAAAGCATTTAATCTTTGTCTACCTAACAAAGCTAATTAATTTTAAACTAAGTTCCTTTTAATATATTTAAAAAGTACATAGACTTTACTATCTCGGACAATAATAATAAACCTTAAGTCCTTATATTTAAAGTAGAAAATTAAAAGAGTTCGGGTTAATATTTCCAATCCACAAGTGAAGTGAAGATATCTTCAGCATTTTTAATTGGCTTATCCAATTACTTGTTGCAAGTAATATTGTTTTAAAATATCGACTAAAACCGTTCAATTTTCAACTTTAAACTGTTCATTGTAGGGTTTAAATTAAATATTATTAGAATACTTTTTATCCCGATATTCCCACGGGATCGAGACTTATGCGGGTGAAACCGCGGGGCGCAGCTAGTAAAATAATAATAATACAATGGTTTATTTATATAACAATAAAGAAGAATGAAGTGGTCGCTACTTCCATCAAATTATCATATTATTTCCCAATGGGTTCAAGTTACCCTCAGATAGGTTAATGTTAAACCTTTGATCCACCAGAAATACCTACACATTAAGAAACGTATATCTGACACATATCTACATGCCCACGTTCCCCGTGAGGTAATCACTACGTAATTAGCATAGGCATATGTAGTTGTAATGGTCTTAATAGGCTGGAAGCGAAAAATAATGACGGATTTATATCAAAAAGGAATAAACAAAATTTAATAAAAACTTGAGAGGTGTCAAGGGACACCCGGATGGAACGAAGTATAACTGCCTTGCTTTCTATAAGAGAGAGAGAGAGAGACAGACAGAGAAACACGCGCACGCTGCACGGCTTACGACTATAGCAAAAAGTGTCGTTCCAACTTTTGGTCTTATTTTTTTCCGTCTAGCCCCCTTTCGCAACGCGCGATAAGGAACTTCGTTCCAATAAAAATAACAGAAAAACAATCCATTGGGTTATCAACGAGGATGACAGATATGAAAAAGTGCACATCAATTTGACGGCTAAAAGAAGAAAAGTATTTGACATAAAGAAGTCTTTTCAATAAAGAAGATTTTTCAATAAAGAAGTCTAAACCAAAAAGTTCTTATGCTAGTTGCGTCGCTTACGTCAAACGGTATGAGCGGGTTGCGATCGCGTGGTAGATAATGGCCTACTGCCTCTCACAGAGAGGAGGCCTGTGTCCCAGCAGTGGGAACATTATAGGCTAATAGTGCAGCGGTATTTACTAGTTGTAGGTCGTGGGTTCGAACCCAAACAGGTACTTTACTTTGTCATCATCACCACTGCTCTCAAAACCGTGTAAAATAAATAACTCTGACTCGGCCCGCGGCCCACTCCCTCTCACAAAGAGGAGGCAGTGGGAATAATATATTCTGATTATGGTATGCCACATTACTGCCACTTGACAGCTGTCAAAACAGTGTTAAAACAACATAATTACTTAAGCAAACATTAATAACAACAATGTAAATATTTACTCCGTCCATTGTAAAGTATTAAAAAGGACTGCTACAAAACAGTGTCTGTTATTGAAATCGGTTTAATGGATGAAAATAATCTTTTGCTGAAAACATACAAAATGATTTCAATTAAAATATCAATTAATTGATGCGGCGATTATTAACTAGATTACATTTTGTTTGGTGTTTACTTCCAGTGAACCTTTTCAAACTGGTTGTGCACGCGAAAATTAATCGGTCTGTTTGCTTTGCCAGCGCTGGGGCTCTGTCTTGCATAGGGTCGCAGCATAATGCTGAGCGATAGCCGTTTTGCGTGGATGTGACGCATGTCTACCATTTCTTATTGTTTTTTTCTTTATTTGTTTTTATGTTCTTTTTTGCGTCATGTTTACCGCACATAAACGTATTTTCTTTCTTTCATTGTACGTTTCCTCTCTAAACTACCGAAATGTTTTTCATGATATAGAGGTATGAAGAACAGATTATAAAGATCACTCAACCTCCACAGAAAAGGAAGCATGCTTCGACCAGACTGGTGTCGTGTATAGCAGGTAACTGCCCGACGAGCCTCGCGTGGTCTCGGCTTCGGTTTTGGGGCTTTATGGCCCCTTGCCCGAGGCTTTTTTCTGTCGGTACCAAGAATTAGGGACTCGTCTTTGGATTACTCCTCCTCTCCCTCCCGAGGGAGGGGGCGGGAGTGCATTACTGCACACCTAGTTGCAGGGGGTTTACCTCCCCCCGGCAGTCTGAAGTGTTTCGTTAGGGTGTGGCTGTACGAGTGCCCGAAGTGCTTCACGACGCCCTCGCGACCAGGCTCTGCTGTGTTTGATCCCTAGTTCCCTAGGGAAGGCCCAGCAAGATCCGATCCAGCAACGAGCTGCCCGACGATAATGTCGGGACGTTGTATATTATATAAGCTAGTTGCGCGGTAAACTCTGCTTGCGCGATGCAGGATTTTGTGTGACGTCAGTGTGATGCGTATTTCGCATGTGGCGAAGTAGGCCACAAGGGAATTTTCTGAAAGGTAGTCGGTGGTCGTTCAGTAGTTTCTGCCTACCCCCAAAGGAAGAAGTTGTGAGTTTATACAGGGTGGCAGGGACATCGACGCGCAACCTGTAACCATGAATTAAGCACATAATTTTGGAAATTTAACCTCCGTGTAGAAATTTTCTGTCGGTTAACAAAAAAATTCTGCTGTTTCATAGGAAAATGCAATACCTACGCGGTCAAAATGTATAGAACAGCTAATTTGTTTTTAACAATCGATGAAATTTATCGACGTGAGGCTGCGGGTTGTTCGAAAGAGACCGTGGCCCCTGGCACAGGCAACTGAAGGAACACGGGTGGGTGTTAGTCAGTAAAAGTCTGACACGCCCTTCCGCTCAGCCCAGAGTGGGAGAGGTCATTTGATGATTTCCCACCCAAAAAAAAAAGGGTGTTTAGAATCATGTGCTGACTCCATGGTAACAGGTTGCGCGTCGATGTCCCTGCCACCCTGTATTTATTTGTGTGAATCTTTCCTACTTTCTGTAGTTTTATACCAGCTTCTACGTTCGCGTAAGATTCATAATATAATAAAATCATCATCATCTACCTAGCCTTTTCCCAACTATGTTGGGGTCGGCTTCCAGTCTAACCGGATGCAGCTGAATACCAGTATTTTACATGGAGCGACTGCCTATCTGGCCTCCACAACCCAGTTACTGGGTAATACGATACGCCTTGGTAAGACTGTTTGTCAGACTTTCGGGCTTCTGACTACCCGTAACGACTTTCAAAGATCCACGAATGACAGCCGGGACCAACGGCTTAACGTGCTTTCCGAGGCGCGGAGGGGTCTCGGTATGTAAAGATGGTCACCCATCCACAGATATACTAAAATAACAGACACATTTAAACCTATCGAGGCGATGCGATGAGACGCGCCAGGGTGTCAGCTAGTCCGTGCCAAATTTTATCAAAATTGGTCCATCCGTTTGAGCGTGAAGAAGTAACAAACATACAAACACACACACACAAACCCCCTCCCTCACAAAAATTTGTGTGATAGACACATAAAGGGCACTTTTGAACGTCAAAAATTACAATAAAATAGAATTGATTCTAGTCGCCCCTTCAAAAGATAGTTTTCGTATGGAGAAGAACGGGCAAGAAACTAATTTTTTCGAGTAAATTAAATTTGGTTATCATTTTCATTAATAAAATATCAAAACATTTGACATTTTCGTCACAGTACAAGATAATTTGTCATAAGCCAATTTTCAAATAAGTTGAAATGTTTTTATTTAATAGCATGGCACTCAATGATTAAAAGCGAAAATAAAGTTATTTTAATTTTCAATTCCTCAATTGCTCTCCGTTCAAGCACTTTAAAGTCATTTCAAATACAATTAGCACCTCCAAGACGTTTTCCCTCCATTTTGTATAACTACGAAGAAAATTTTGTTATTTTTATTTCGCGACCGCTAGGATATAATTTAAGTTTTGGAAGTTAAAGATTTCTAATTAGGATAGTCTTTATACACACGAGCTGTTCCCACTGCTGGGAATCAGACCTCCTCTCTGTGAAAGGGAGTGGGCCGTAATCCACCACGTGGGCCCAGTGCGGGATGGACATGCCGGTTTCCTATAATTAAAATATCCATTCCTAATCTAAATTTCACACGTACTTCTCTCGATTAAAAACTTAATTTCTTAAAAACATTTCGTTCACATTTAGACCAGAGTCATAACTGAGACCAAAACATTTTCGCTCCAAAAACATTTCAAAGGAATATAAAACTGTAACTGGTGTCACAGTACTTTGATAAACAGTAGAACAACTACGAATAAACTTTCATATCGATGCACTCAGACCGACACGTGCCTGCATGCGTTGCAATGCTGCAATGCATTATGCATTTAGTCTATGGTTTCGCATGTTAAGTGGCTGCATTTTGTGTCTTGCCGTTTGACTTTATAAATTACTACTCGACTAAGAAGTTTTGAAAACTATGAATCGTGACTCTAAATGATGGTGAAAACTACATCAAAATTCACCTTGTAGTTTAGAAAAGATAATGCATCACAGAGACGGACATGAAAAGTGACTTTGTTTCGTACTATTCATAAATCATATTGTTTTTTAGTAAAAAATATGAAATGCAGTTTTTTCTTTCTTTTTCGGCCCAGCCTGTTCTAAACTATGTTAGGGTCAGCTCACAGTCTAACAGGATGCAGTTGGATACCAGTATTTTACAAAGAGCGACTGCCTATCTAACCTCCACAAACCAGTCACTGGGTAACACGATACCCCATAGTAGGACTGGTTACCAGACTTTTGAACTTCTAACTACCCGTAACAGCTGTTAAAGATCTATGAATGACAGCCAACACCAGCGGCTTTTTTTTTTTTTTTTTGAGGATGGGAAATCATCAAATGACTCCTCCCGCTCTGGGTGGAGCAGGAGGGAGTGTCAGACTCTTACTGACTAAAACCCACCCGTGTTCCTTCCTTAGCCCTTTATGTTCCAGGGCAGCGGTAAACCTTTCGGATGATCCCGCTACCCTGGCAGGCTTCGGCCCTATGGGGCCCCGTCGCTTATGCTGACATCTCTTTGAGGCGCGCGTGGAACACGTATACGCCGTCCGGTACGGGCCTAGTCCTGAACGGACGGAGAGCTACCCATTACTCTCCGCCCGCAGGCCCGCGCCTATGGTGGCCGGGAGTCGTCACTCGGCTCCCGACGCCCGGAGCGTCTCCCGCGGCGGCTGAGGCGTGAGGTGCGCAAGGTGCGTTCCCTCGCCCACCCCGCCACCTCCTTCGCTAGCATGACTGCTTCGCAGAAGGAGGACTCCCTCTCGCCCCGGACCATGGCTTGAACCAGGGTCGGACGCGAGAGGTCGCCGCCGCTGCCGATCGCCTCTACGAGGACACGGCGGTGCTCTGCCCAAGCAGGGCAGACCTCCACCGTATGCTCCACCGTGTCCTCTGGGCGATCCTGACAGTGGTGACACCCGGGCGTCTCCTCCCGCCTGATGATGTGCAGGAACCTCGCGAAACATCCGTGTCCGGAGAGGACCTGCGTCAGGCGGTAGGTGAGAACGCCGTGACATCTCTCTAGCCACTCCTCAAAGAGGAGGACCAACGGCTTAACGTGCTGTCCGAGGCATAGAGGGGTCTCGACATGTAAGGGATGGTTAGCTATCCACGAGCTGACCGCGGCAAGCGTAAATTAATCTTTGATGGACCCGTCCGGCTGTTATCATTTAGCCACGAGCCCCTCGATGCTTCGATGAACTTCGATGGCGAGTTTTTTTATCTCAAATTATTTACGGGATTTTTTCTTTACAGAATATGTCTTTTAATATGGCGAGTTGAAAAACTGTTTTACATTCCAACTGTGCCAGTGTTAGTAATAATCACGAAACAGGTTTGAAACATTTGGCGTGTGGATCGCAGATAGCATCTAGATTAAAAGCACTTGTGGCGGTATTTTCTAGGTACGTACTAGTGGTACTTTGTTGGAGTTTTGTTTAGATAAGGATCTTTGTTTAACAGAACTTGAAATAAAGTGGTACGTGAGTTTTTAGGAATTATATTTCGTGATTTTTTAGTTTTTTGTTTGGAATACTTTTGTTATTATGCTACAAAATGGAGCTGTAGCTGTAGCCAAGGTTTGATAAATGTTATTGAGTAGAATATAAATGGTGGCAGGGACATCGACGCATAACTTTTTAACATGGATTTAGCACATGAGTCTAGACAGCTTAGAGTAGAAATTTTTCAGCGGTTAACAAAACCAAATCAGCTGTTTCATAGAAAAGTCCAATACTTCATCATCTGCCTAGCCTTTTCCCAACTATGTTGGGGTCGGCTTCTAGTCTAACCGGATGCAGCTGAATACCAGTATTTTACATGGAGCGACTGCCTATCTGACCTCCACAACCCAGTTACTGGGTAATACGATACCCCTTGGTAAGACTGGTTGTCAGACTTTCGGGCTTCTGACTACCCGTAACGACTGTCAAAGATCCACGAATGACAGCCGGGACCAACGACTTAACGTGCTTTCCGAGGCACGGAGGGTTCTCGGTATGTAAAGATGGTCACCCATCCACAGACCAACCGCGGCAAGCGTAGCTTAACTTGACCAATCGACCTGTGCGGCTGTTATTATTTAGCTACGGGCCCCTCCAAAAGAAGAAAAGTCCAATACTTACGAGGTGAAAATGTATGGAAGAGCTAACTGGTTTTTTTAGAACCGACGAAAAATATCAAAGCATTGGGGTTCAGAATCATGTACTGACTCCATGGTAAAAGGTTGTGCGTCAATATGGTCCCTGTCGCCGTGAAAATTTTCACTCAAAAGGAGCAAATCATTCAGCTGTATACACCAATAACCTCTTAAGAGGACATTGTACTCATCATTATGAACAACTTTTACTATAGGACCAAAACTGAAAACGCGAAAAAAAAATCAGCTGCTCTCTATATTTTGACGAGTTATGCGAACACAAATGTAGGGAACAGCTGATTTTTTTTTTTGCGATTTCAGTTTTGGTCCCATAGTAAAAGTTGTTCATAATGATGAGTATAATGACCTCTTAAGAGGTTGCTGGTGTTTTACAAATAACCCTGTATACATAGGTTACATTGCAAAAGTAGTTCAGTCTGGGTTCTATTTAACAAAACCGACAGGGAACAATCCGAAAATTTGTCAATTATTTATACTTACAAGTTTTTTTTTATAGATCTTTTGCTTTATTTAATAGCGAATGTCGTGATAATGTCAATAGTCAATTTTGTAATTGATTGACGAAAATGTCGTATTGATACTAGCTAACACGACAAACGTAGTCCTGTCAGCATTAGTTCATAAAAAAGTCCCAGTTCATACAAAAAAGTACGTTCAACATTTCCTTCCAATTGTATTTTGTAATTAATTTCATCACCACTGCTCTCAAAATGACGGCAAACATCGTGAGGAAACTGGCATGTCCTAGAACTTAAAATTCAAAGAAATGTGACATCCACCAACCCACAAACTGTGGATTACGGGCTATAGGCTCCCCCATTATAGGCTGACTATGCTTTTGCTTATGTGGTACAATATTACAGACAAACTTCAAAATCATGAAACTTCTCAAAACTTCTCCTGAAAATCTGTAAACAAGATTCGAAGGAGCTCTTACGTCATACTAATGACGTCACTCACTAATAAACGTATTTGTTAGTTATTCTACCAGCTTGTAACACGTACAAGTTTCTATCCAGCGCGTGTTTGAAGGAAAATTATATGAATTCACTTCGGGCGTGCTACTTTTTAGGTAACAAAGTATCTGTACATTGTTTTGTTTTGATTTAAGTAAGTACTAACTTAGAATAGGTACTTTCGATGTAGTTGTTTGATGTAGTTGTTACACGACATTTTTTTCCAACTATGTAATATGTTGGGGTCGGCTTCCAGTCTAACCGGATGCAGCTGAATACAAGTATTTTACATGGAGTGACTGCGTATCTGACCTCCACAACCCAGTTACTACACTTCTGGACACATCTATTGGCCCACCTTGTATTTTCAGTTTCGTTTGGTCCTAGCTAAAATTTTATATTAGGTCGAGCAAAAAGTTTTTATGCAGTTTTGAACCTGGCACATTCACAATTTCATTCAATAGTCTTTTTTTGAATTTCGAACACAGAATTTAAAGAAACAAAAGACAATTTGGAGCCTGTTTGTTGATATCAAACAATCGAATACTAAGAAAACTTGGTTTTATTGGTTTACTTGGATTTAATTCTTGAAAAAGTGATTGATATCTTTGGTTTTGCAACAAACATTACTTATTCTTAACATTAAGGTGAGGTTCTATCAATAATCTATGGATACTTCACCTGAAGTCGCCGCCCAAGCTGTGGCACTTATTTAGGCCGGACACAGCCAAAGAAACGTGAGGGCTCAACTTAATTTAAGTCGATCTGCGGTCCGAAATGTTTATCGGAGGTACCTAGAGACTGGCGGCTTTGTTCGTCGCCAAGGAAGGCCACGATCTCGGGTCACAACTGAAAGGCAGGATCAATTCATCGTGACGACCAGCTTAAGAAATCGTCACCTTACCTCCATTGAGATACAAAACCAACTTCGCGACTTCCACGGAGTATCTGTGAGCGCTCGAACTGTTCGGAGAAGGTTAAAAGAACGCGATATGGTACCACACAAGCCAGCTAATGGGCCCAAACTAACGCGAGCCCACCGAACAGCGCGCCTTCATTTCGCACGCAGTCATTTAAATTGGACACAGCAAGATTGGAGCTGTGTACTCTTTTCTGATGAGTCTAAAATTGTGTTACATGGCAATGATGGAAGGAAGAAGGTCTACCGACGTAAGGGAGAGCGTTTCGCACAATGCTGCTTTGAAGAGAGGGTTGCTTATGGCGGTGGCTCATGGACTGTCTGGGGCGGTATATCCGCGAGCGGCAAAACTCAACTTGAGGTTGTTACAGGACCACGGCTGCCAACATTAAATGCTGAAAGGTACATTCGTGAGTGCTTAGAACCTCACGTGATACCATACGCGGACTATGTGGGCCCAAATTTCCTTTTTATGCATGATAATGCAAGAACCCATGCGGCCGGCATCGTCAGGGAATATCTTCGGGATGTGAACATCACAGTTATGGACTGGCCAGCCAGAAGCCCAGACATGAACCCCATTGAGCACATGTGGGACGAGCTAAAAAGACGTGTTAGAGCTCGTCAGCCAGTTGCCCAGACGATGCAGGAGTTGAAAACTGCCATTGAAGAGGAATGGGAGATGATCCCTCAAAATTTCATAAAGCGGTTGATAAACTCTATGCCTAATCGTATGAGAGCTGTGGTAGATGCCCATGGAGGCAACACGCGTTATTAAATTAAACCTTTATTTGATAAAACATGTTTTTTATTCAAAAATCAATTGCCTTTAACAAGGCGCATATCCGACTTGTTAGGCGTAGCTCCATGTCGTATGGTATTCTGAATTCAAATTTAAAACAATACGATCGAAAAAGATGGTAAAATGTATCAGGTTTAAAACTGCATCAACAGTTTTTGTTCAATCTAGCAATCATATTTCGGTAGGGGCCATCGAAACCTAAACTCTAAGGTGGGCCAATAGATGTGTCCAGAAGTGTAGATAATACGATGCGCAAGCGTAGCTTAACCTGATCAATTGACCTGTGCGGCTGTTATTATTTAACCACGGAGAGAAGTATGGAAGAAAAAGACATGTTGTGCCGACCCCAAATAATTTGAGATTGAGGAGAATGATGATTGAGGTCCTGGGTTCGATTCCCAGATCGGACAAAGTTTTAGTGGGTTTTACCATCTGAAATTTCTCAGTTGCAGCCAAGTCAAGCCTGTTACATGGAACTTAAACAAAACTGGTGAAATGTGGTGTTTACTATAGGACATCTCTGCATAACCCTTCGGGGTGCAGGCGTGATGTTGTGTTACGTGTTACGTTGTTTTTGCGTCTATGTTGAAATGGGCGTAAGGGATGCTGAAGGTGTTAAGATAGATTTCTGTGTCAGGTAGTGTTTGTGAGTCATTATGGTTACTATCTCCAACTTTTAAGGAGTTTTTGGAGACTGTCTCTTTAGTTTGGTTGTCACAGGAGTGACTGCCCAAACTGCCAAGCGTTATGACTAATAGCCTCCCGACCGATTTTGGTCACGGTGGCTAATCTCAACGGAGATTAGCCAGGTACGCAGAAGATATTAAAGTGCACAAGTGTATGCGTAAACACAGGTGCACTCTCTGTTCCTTAGTCCGATGGGACGGCAATCCGACACGACCGGGGAGAGATCGATTTACGTGCTTTCCGGGGTATTAAATACTTTGTCCGACCTGGGAATCGAATCCAGGACCTCACGCTCAGCAGTCGCGCTTGCAAACACGAGACCAACGAGATGAGTGACTAAGGTTTATTGGAATGAGCCAGTTCAAGTAAACGATGGTGAAAGAACCCAGTGTTCAGCAATGTAACATCTACAGGGTGTTACGAACCAGGTCCACCTACAGCGCAATGCAGTATCTCTGCGGTTTGTCGTTTCGTTAATGCGCTACAGCCTTTACTTACAATTTCTGTTAATGCAGTAAAATATCGTTCATTTGCTATTTCATTTCTTTAGAACTATATCCGTAATATTTTGTTGGTTATAATAACTAAGAGTCGGAATTGAATTTATTTTTCCTTAGGAATGTTTTTTTTATCATGAACACAATGATTTTAATTTTTGTGTCGCTGTAAGTAAACCTCAACTTATAGTTCATCATCATCATCATCAGCCTATAGCAATCCACAGCTGGACATAGGCCTCTCCTATTGCACGCCATTCAACTCGATTTTCGGCAACTCTTTATCCAGCTGCTACCAGCTATCTTGCGAAGATCGTCGCTGCACCTAGCCTGAGGGCGTCCCACCTTACGTTACCTTACCTTATCAACTTATAGCTAACTACGTTCGTACAACGTTTATACAAAGATCCCGTAGAAAAAAGGAAGCTTTTCATATTTTTCTTTCGTTAGAAACCTAATTTAGACTATTACAAACATATTAAAATAAAAAAATATCCAAATCCGTCCAGCCGTTCGCATGTGTTTCGCTTATCAACCGACAGAATTTCATTTGAATTTATGTAGGTAAATCTGAAATCGCCAACACGTCTTGAGCAAGCGTGGCGATCAATGCTGGCGCCTTCTTTATATGAGAAGAGGACAATACGAGTAGTAAGCTGGTATTTATTTTTATATTTTAATTACCGGATATTTTACATACCGGATGAAACCTCCGCCGCAAGGACGTCGGACCATCGTGCTGGGCGGCGTCCCACACTACGTTTGCATTGGCAAGCGTAGTGTGGGAGGCGTCCCACACTATAATAATAATATAATAATATCCCTGGACATTTCACACAGCGCCATCTAGTCCCAAGCTAAGCAACCTAATGCTTGTGTTATGGTAACAAGATGGCTGATAAACTACTTATATACATTTTTTTTTTGTAAATACATACATATAGACAACACCCAGACTCAGAACAAATACATGTAGGACTTACAAATATTTGTTCTGTGCGGGAATCGAACCCGAGACACGCAGCGCAGCAGTCCGATCGCTCAGCCACTGCGCTAACCGTGTTGTCTACACTACGCTTGCCAATGCAAACTTTCAAAACTCGTCTGGGCGAGACGAGTTTTGAAGCGGAGACCACGTATAGACGTGGTCTCCGCTCCAAAACTCGTCTATTTAACCGGCCTTGCTTACTCGGCTTACATCTAAAACGTTAACTTCCCCAAATTTCCTCCTCCTCTAAAAATATTAATGCTTCCATTATCTAACCGTTACCTTCTCTCGAAATATTATACCAACATGCCAAAATTTCCTACCGCAGATTATAACTTTAATACCGCACCCGTTCACTTCGTAAAGGGATCTTGAAAGCTAAGGGAGCTGATGGGAAGCAAAGGGGAACTAATGGGAAGTGATCGTCAGTGATTGCACTGACAGGGGACTGATCCTATCAGCTTTGAGCCAACCTGCTCTCTAAGTACCTGCTGATTTCTCGTGATAGGTAGTTAAGGTAGTTAGTGTAACGAGTTTTAATAGCTAGTCGAATAAAGAGGATATATAGTGACCTTATTGGTGATGTTCTTCAGAAAATTCAGGTGCGTAGACGTACATGCAACCGGCGTGCGTGTGTGACCTGCACGCACGCCGGTACGCACTAAGCGCTTCTCATCATCTTTTCCGATGCGCACAGCTAAGGAGTGGAATCGTCTGCCTTCGTCTGCATTCCCGAGTTCATACAACCCGAATCTCTTCAAGGCGAGAGTGAATAGGCTTCTTCTGGGCAAGCTCGTTCCACCGTAGATCTCATCCCTGCCTCTGGGCTGGATTGAGGTCAAGAGTGAGCCCATTGTCAATAAAAAAAAACCGCACCCTAATCGCGTAACACACTATTTATCACACACGAGCTCCTCGTTGGTCTACTTAGTGGTCACAAACCCGACTGGTAAGCGTAGTTAGTCGCATTTGCAACGCGCTACAACTAACGCGCTACAGCATCGCGACTGTATCGATGCAAGCGCGCGACCGCTTTCGTTGCCCACGCTTCGGCTGCCCACGCTTCGGCTGCTTACGTAAACGCAGCACCAAAGACAACGTATGGCAAAGGCAACTGATGTTGTCTCAACGGAGTCCATCTTGCAACTGTGGCATTTTTGTGCCGTTACTGAATCGCGTTTGCATCGCGACAGAAGCGCGACAGTATCGCGTTCGCATCGCGACTGAGAATCGTGGTGTGGGCGAGGGCATCGCGACTGTATCGATGTGAACGCGCGACAGCATCGCTACAAAAAGTCGCCGTGGGGCCTAAGGCAACCCCGCAGATGTATGAACGTAGGCAAACCAAGAGAAGTATGGAAGAATCGTAGTAGGTGGGTGGTAGGTGGTGGTGTTCTGTTGTTGTATTGCTAGTATGCATTTTTATTGCGTTATAACTTTTTACGTTTATGGCATACCTACTTAGAAGTGACGTAAAAATATTGACTACCCGGTATGCTAACCATATTTTTTTAAAGAAATTACAAGTTTACTGCCTGTATACTGAATACTGGTATTCAGCTGCATCCGGTTAGACTGGAAGCCGACCCCAACATAGTTGGGAACAGGCTAGGTAGATGATACTGAATAGCTTGTTCGACAACACATTGCTATGTTAGTTTTCTAAACATTTCAGTGATCAATCAACCTGTGGGCCTAGCATGCAACATGTGGAGTTAGTATAATCAGCCAATAATATTCCCACTGCTGGGACACAGGTCTCCTCTCGGTGAGAGGGAGAGGGCCGTAATCCCCCACGCGGGCCCAGTGCGGGTTGGTGGATGTCACATTTCCTCGAATTTTTGGTCCTAGGACATAACGTTTCCGTCGCGATGTTTTCCTTCACCGTTTTGAGAGCAGTGGTGATGAAATAAATTACGTGTCAGGGTTTGAACCTACGATCTACAACTCGTAAGTCGCAGCCGTTACCACTTAGCCACCACTGCTCTCCTGGAGTGTGGACGTGAATTCGAACAATTTTTTAAATTGAAAATAATCGCTCCGCACAAAATATTTACTTAGTTTTAAAACTTCATTCAATTTAACCAAAATGCTTAAGAATAATTGTATCGTTTACGTCGCGACTTGGGCCTCTACCCAAGCACGAACTCGCGATGTAAACTAAAAACGCCTGAAAACATCAACAAACTGAGAGTAGACGGGTTAATTTTATGGATACCGCAGCGCATGACCTATTAATTCGCTCCTAATTAAATCCCTAGGTCTAGTTTAAGTAGTGGTTATTTTGCCAAGCCATTTTAGACCTAATATCAAAACAAGGTACACAAGAACCTTCTATACATCCCATGAAACACAGGTTCAATTACACTAGGCTGCAGTGTTGCTACGGCGTAGCCCAGGTAATTGTGTCAAGGCTACGCCAGCTACGCTCGTAGCAGATAACCAAACCGCTACGCTCTAAAACGCTACGTAATGTTTGTAACTTTCTTTATACGTTTTATTACGTGTATATAGTGTTGTATGTGGTTGGGTCCTGGATTTGATTCACGGGTCGAGCAAAGTATTATTAGAGTTTTTCCATTAAGATTTTTTTAGTTACAGCCCGGAGTTTGGAAGTCGGTGGTTTGATACCTCCGTGGCTCGGAAAGTACGTTAAGCAGTTGGTTCTGCGCCTGATCTCTCTACAGTTGTGTTTGAATGCCGTTCCATCGGACTATGAGATTAAGGGAAGAGAGAGTGATTTTATGAATGCACTAGTCACCGCCGAAATTCGGTTTGGAGGCCTATTTTTATGTGGTTGTATTATTTATTTAAAAAATCTTTATCTCTAAGAAAGTGGAATGGACTTGTGTAGAGTACAAAAAAAAATCTTATTAGTCGTATAGGCTGGATTGTAATTAATATAAATTAAGAACCTGAATATTTTTAATTAAGAATAAAAAATATAGAAAAAAAAAGAAAGAAAATAAGAAAAGAAGAGAGAAAAGAGTAGTCTATTCTATTCTATTCTAAAAAATATAGAATATACTTTTTTAAATATTTGCAGGTAACCGAACAACAACAGAACAATTATAATAATCTACCTAACCTTTTCCCAATCATGTTTCGGCTTCCCGTCTGTCCAGATGCAGCTGAATATCAGTTTTTACGTGGAGCGATTGCCTATCTGACCCCTACAACCCCGTTAGTGGGTAATGCGATACCACTTTCGTAAGACTGTTTGTCAGACTTTCGGGCGTCTGTCTACGTAGCTATCGTATAATTCAATTTCAATTGTATATAAATACAATTGAGTTATTAAAATACAATTGAGTTAATAAAATACAATTGAGTTAATAAAATACAATTGAGTTAATAAAATACGCTGGGAAACTATGAAGTTTTAAAAAAAATTAAAACTTTCCATCCACACACAACTCCCTACAACGTTATAAAAATACATCTAACTGCCTTTCTTGCCATATTATCTTACATACAGTCTATTTATCGTTTGACTCCAGTATGCTCTCTAATATTTATACTCCACAAAAAACAACAACAAAAATGACAGAACAGTTCCTTATAAATACATACATACATAAACTCACACGTTATTCCCAAAGAAGGTGTGAGTTCATGTTCCATAATAATATTCGGCCAAAAATACCTTGTAAAATGTAACCTTGTTTTATTTTACAAGGTCTAAACGGTATGTATGTCGCCGTCGACTAGCTTAATTAGCCATTCAGTTAACTGCCTAGCATTTTAAATAAACGGCGCCGTTCAACTAGCGGCCTGAATGATATTCAGCCATTCAATCACACAGCTAGGTTAGATCGCTAAACTATTTTCCTAGCCCAGACATTTGAAAGCGGCAGTTGTTTATAAATTTTTAATATAAAAAATTACAAAATGCATGTTTATTAACAAGTTCGGCAGTATAAATTGAACAGTTAACTTAATAAAAATCAGCCAACAGTAACAAATATTTAAATAGTTGACTGCGATATGTATATGGTGCATCCGTTTCGACCTCTTAAAATATAACTAATCTGCATTTTTGCGACAAATTCGCCAAAAATGTAAACAACTACGAGTTTACGGAAAAATAACTTTAATTCCTACACAACAAAGTTCAGTTTACGCTACAACTTTTAAACATTTTTATAACCTTTTCAATAGTGCTAGTCACTCTGAAATCAACTAAATTGCCAATTAAAATAAAGTTGATATTGGTTTAACTTGAAATAACGACAAAAAAAAAAAAATTTGAATATACAACCATCGCACCGATCGCTCTGGACCAACCTATATCTGTTTCTGTCGATCCTCCCGGATGCATTATTGAACGACTAATGTCCACTGTTCCGAAGATAGGATAGGTAATTTTGGACGAATATTAACGAGGAATATAAACAAATGGCTTCTATTATTAAGGAATACGATTAATACAGAACTGTTCCGTAAATTTTGTTGTTGTTTTTTGTGGAGTGTAAAAATGCAAAAGTAGCGACAATGGTGGCCCAGTGGCTATGGCTACGACTTTTTTTTTTGGTACTTTTTGTAACTAGGTACGTCTTTCATTGACTTGAATGTGCCTTGGTGGCTGAGAGTATGTCATGCTCACTCTAATGTCTCGCTGATGGTGGCGCATGTGTTGGATCATTTAGCTCCCTTCAAAATGGTTGAGCTGAATGGTGCTAATCTATGCGTCATGTTCGTATACGGGCGCCGTCAGTAGGGACTGGTCAACTCTTTGCTGCCATGGCTTATTTTGATTTAATGTAATATTTGAGTTGTTTTATTTTTATCTTTTCATTAAGGACGCTTTTAACGTTTTGCATCGTTCTCACATGTATAATTTTTAACATGAACGATGTAACCAATACTTTGTAACTATATTATTGTGATTTAAAAGAGTGTCCATGGAGTTTCTTGCCCGTTCTTCTCCATGATACCCACTACGTTTTGGAATGGGCCACTAGCTTCATCTTTTTGACTGACTGACCCGTGACAATTCAAAAGTGCCTGAGATTGGTTTAGTTGAAGTAAATTGTTTGAGTTTCAAATAATTTCAACACCATCGCTCTCAAAACGGTTAAGAAAAACATCGTGAGGAAACCAGCATGTCCTAGAACCAAAAATTTGAAGTCATGTGACATCTACCAACCCGCACCGCAACCCGCGTGGTAGCCCCGCTTGGTACTCCTGGCTTGTGTCCCAACAGTGGGAAGTGGGAACAGTGGGTAGGCTGATTATTATAAATATTAGCGTATGTACTGGAGTGAAACGATGGATGGACTGTATGAAAGATGATATGGCTAGAAAGGAAGTGACTACCGAGATGACAACTAACAGGAACGTATGGAAGTAAAAGACATGTGGAATGAGGATTGTGGGGCAAGTATTTTACTTGCCCCACAATCCCCATTCCACTACATAGAAAACAGTTTATATATAGGTATATCTTCTTAATTATATTTATTAAATCTTCGTCTTTACTCTCCATACAAAAATGACAACCGATCCCTTCAAGTGCTAATCCGCCATTCTACACTCTCTCTTTCTTACTGTCGTTCCTTCTCTCTCTCATTCGTTACGTTCCATTCATCATAGACTTACATTAAAATACTCATCCTACAGACATGTTGCGCCGACCTCAAATAAATTGAGATAAGGGCAGGTCAGGAGAATAATGATAAATATTTGAGTGTCAAACTCAAACTCAAACCATTTATTTCAATTAAACCATTCACAGAAACTTTTGAATCGTCAAAATTAAATAGTCGGTCAGTTAGTTAGAAAGTTGAAGCTAGTGTGTGTGTGTGTATTGGTATTTTTGCAAGGCTACAATTTTGGCCGTAATAGGGAAGTTTCCTGGGTGAAAAAATAATTATTAAAGTCCGTCAGTTAGATTATCGAAAAATATTGGAACCGTATTTTTTCTCTTGTCAATCAAACAAAAAATGACCAAGATAAAACGCGTCAAAATTTTGGAGTGGGGGACGTCACGCCATGCGAAAAAGTGTAGCGGAACTTTAACGGGCGATATCTTCATCATTTTTATATGATTGACAAAAGAAAAAATACGGGTTCAATATTTTTTGATAATCTAACTGACGGACTAATTAGATTTTTTTAGGAAATTAGCCTATTATATCCTAGCCTCTTTATTATTGGTGCAATCACCATCTGCCTAGCTTTTTTCCCTCAAATATGTATATGTATGAAAGCGGAATTACCAGAATATAAATATTATGTGTGTCATAGTATCATATACAGTCTGGCAGGGACATATTCGACGCACAATCTGTCACCATGGATTCAGCACATGATTCTGAACCGACGAGAATTGCAGGAGGGTACTGCCAGGGTCGCGGGTTGTTCGAAACAGTTACCGTGGCCCCTGGCACAGGCAACTGAGGGAACACGGGTTGGTTTTACTGCCATGCATGAGAAGTTATTTGATGATTTCCCACCCAAAAAATTAATAGGATTAAGATTTTTGTCAAACCAAAATCCTAGTACAGAAATAGCAGTTTCTCGTTCGAACTACAGCTATTTCGCTTGTTACACAGTACGACGGCCTTTTCCGTCAGTAACACAAACAAATCACTGTTCCGAATACTAGTGATTTTCAGTACAAATAAAGTTTGGTCAAACTATGTCAGGCTACCAGTTCGCTGGCCTAGCTTCAAAGCTCAGTTTTTGTATAAAGCTTGTTGTTTTTAGCTGTTATTTGGGGGTTGAAAGTTGTGGTTTTTCCTCGCCTACGGTTAAATTCGAGGGTTGTGATTTTAGCAATTTAGATGAGTGCACAGTTTATCGGTGACCCCCGGTTTTTTTAAAGCTTGCTGAAATAGCTTGTAGAGTATTACATTTGGTCATTGTTATCGACATCTAGAAACATTACCCCTTTTTTATACAATGTTGGGGTCGGCTTCCGGTCTAACCAGATACCAGTATTTAACATGAAGCGACTTCCTTTTTTATATATTATTATTTTGAGACGATCAGTTAGTCAATTATGTACGCAAAATAAATTTCATTATAATTATATATTTCGCTGTAAATAAAATGTTAGTCAACACAAAAAACTTGAGAGGTGTCAAGGGACACCCGGATGGAACGAAGTTCAATGAGAGAGAGAGAGACAGACAGAGAAACACGCGCACGCCGCACGGCTTACAACTATAGCAAAAAATGTCGTTCCAACTTTTGATCTTAATTTTTTCCGTCTAGCCTCCTTTCGCAACGCGCGATAAGGAACTTCGTTCCAAAAACAAAGTCACTTTTCGTGTTTGTATGTTTGACCGCTTAGATTTTTTAAACTGCACAATGGTTTTTTATATGGTTTTCACCATCATTTAGAGCATTTATTCTGGAAGGTTCATGTGACTAAAACGTTAATTTTTAACTCGGATTTAGCTTAAAAATGTCTATGTTTTAATAAGTCGCCATTGCACTCGTGTAAAGCGGCGGCGGCGGGTCGCTTACAGTCAGTCATTTACAGTTTGCGCCCCGCGGTTTCACCCGCATAAGTTTTGTTCCCTTGGGAATATCGGGATAAAAAGTATCCTACATGTTAATTCTAATTATTATAAAACATCTGTGTGCCAAACATCCAAATCCGTTCAGTAGTTTTTGCGTGAAAGAGTAACAAACATCCATCCATCCATCCATACAAACTTTCACGTTTATAATATGAGTAGGATAGGATTTTGCATCACTGTTGAAATCACAGTGATCTTTACCATCGTGGTAATAAGGTTGCTATTGGCTTGCTGTCATTGTCAAGTCTGTCAAAATAGCAATGATCTTTATTTTCGTTGCAATAGGTAGGTTTATAGGATAGGTTGCTATTCGGTTGCTGCTGTAAGAAATAAAATATCTGTTAACGAACTGTACCTAGTTGTCAATAAATCGCGAAAGCAAACGAGAGAATTTTCAAAGGTTTATTTTATACAATTGAATGACGCTTTTGTCACTAAACGTTTACAATCGACATTTGGGTTATTTGAGACCCCTACCCTAACTTTTAAAATAACATCTATTTCCATAATAGCCGTCACATCATGCCTTGTTTCCTCAGACGGTTGGGCAAAGGTTTTTATTTTTATTGCTGAATGGGATCGATCGATTCTGTAAAACTCCCACCGTAAAAATTTCGGTGAAGTGAGCTTAGAGTGAGCTGTCAATAGTGTCAATCCCTAGCATTAGATGGAATGAGCTCACTCCACGCTTACTTCACATAAGTTTTCACGGTGAGATGGTTACAGAATCGCACTGCTGTTCTTGACCTCGATCACGCCAAAAGAAAAGCGACGGATAAGGTCTATGATGGAACGAGCGTGTCCAGAAGATGCTTTTTCACTCTTGCTTTAAAGCCAGACGGATTAAATGTGGAAGGGAACAGAGAAAGCATAATATGTGGAGGAGGCAAAGAGAGTTCCAAACTACTTTGCCTGTGTGTGCTGCTGGGGAGTTTGTTGCGCCACTTCTCCTTCCCAGCGATAGCACTAGGAAGTGGTGAAGAGCGGGCGTTTTTGGGGGACTGTCTTTTGTAATTTTGACATTCGAAAAGTGCTGATTCTCAGCCTAATTTGAATAAATGACTTTTGATTTTGATTTGTGAGCATAATTTCTTTTTTGTTCTTTTTTGCGTCATGTTTACCGCAAATAAACGTTTTTTTCTTTCTTTCTTTTCATAATAAATGTGGAGGGGAAGCACTGAATACGACTGGTGGATACCAAGTGCGGATGGTATCTTGTAGTACATCTGTGCCATATTTTGCCAGTTATGTACCATGAAATAGGGGGCGAGGCCTATTGCTATCAATTGGGCACGAACCGGGAGAGCAGTGGTAACCCAGTGGTAACGGCCGCGACTTACGAGTTATAGGTCGTAGGTTCAAACCCGGACAAACGCTTTAGTTTGTGTAAATTATTTCATCACCACTGCTCTCAAAACGGTGAAGGAAAACATTGTGTGGAAACCGACATGTCCTAGAACCAAACATTCGAAGACATGTGACATCTACCAACCTGCACAGGGGGTTCTACTCCGAAGTAGTATCGGCCGAATGTTCAGCCGTTTCCTGCTACGAAGTTACTACTTGGTTCGGTCGATTCCGATCCTACACTCCTACACTCTTTCGAATATTGACTGTGGTCCCGACCCAACTGAGCCGATCCGAACTTTTTTCGCATTTTTCAATAATATACGGTTCGGCCATGTGTCGGTCCGATCCGAACATTCGCACTTTGCACTTCGGAGTAGGCCCCCAGGGCCCACGTAGTGGATTACGGCCCACTCCCTCTCACAGAGAGGAGGCCTGAGTCCCAGCAGTGGGAACGTTACAGGCTGATCATGTATGACGATGGGCACACATCCAGACTCTTAGCCGCATCGTAAAACTAACGATGTTATTCACCGGTGGTGCATTATTTTTATAAAAAGGTCCCTCCCTTTAAAATATCTTAACAGAACGATGCTTAATCATTTTAATTGACATCAAGAGCTTCCAATTAATATACCTATTCTCAAAATTCCCATTAGCGAAGTTTTAATCCAATTAAAGTTTCTGACTGTCAAATTAATGGGAACAAATGTATTAATGGATTTATCCGACGATGCCATTATGTCAGTGTGGATTTCATACCTACACAGCTCGCATATCAAGGGCCCTATCAGAATACTTTCACTGCAGTTTTTTTAAATATCGTAGCATTATGCTGAGAAAGGAGCCTTTTTGGCCTCGCACAAGTCTTTTTTTTTGTTTGTTTATTTTTTTGGTTGTTTTTAATGTAATTTTGTTAGTTTAAACTCCACCTTTTTTAACTATTTCTAGCTCTTGTGGGTATCCCATTGTAAACTTACCTCAGAAGGGAGTAATTGAATTGAAACAACGAATAAATCGACGCAATAAATTATTCAGCATAGTTTAGTACATTTTTATATTATTTACTAACCTTAAACTTATCACTCCGGTGCCTCGTTCAAGACTGACTCCTGCTGACAACTTGCTAACTGACCATTCACTTCAATGTCAAAATGATTTTATAACTGACAGTGATTTTTCAACGATTTAGTATGACATAACTCAACTATAACAAGCTTATCCATGTACTGTTTTGTATGATATTACTAATACAAATCTACCCTCGCATAAATAAGTCCTGTTACACCATATAGAATAATTTTCTTTTCTTCCTTTCTTTCATATTGGAATGAACAGAGTTCGAGTTGCGGGGGCAGTGGTGGGCCAGTGGTTTCTGCCTTAACTTACGGGACTCTCTTTTAAGTCAAGACATTACAAAATCCTGGGCACATTATTCTTGTTGCTTCTTTAAGTAATAATATAATAATAATAATATCCCTGGACATTTCACACAGCGCCATCTAGTCCCAAGCTAAGCAACCTTATGCTTGTGTTATGGTAACAAGATGGCTGATAAACTACTTATATACATTTTTTTTTTGTAAATATATACATATTATAGATAGAAAAGCACCCAGACTTATAACAAATACATGTAGAACTTACAAATATTTGTTCTGTGCGGGAATCGAACCCGCGACACGCAGCGCAGCAGTCCGATCGCTCAGCCACTGCGCTAACCGTGTCGTCGAGACTGCTAAGTGAGAACAATGTAAAAAAATAAAATTAAGAAACTATTCTAAACTTATGATTGAAAGTAAGCTCAGCTCCAGCAGTCTCGACATTCATAGCGGTCGCTTTACGACCGAATTCGGTCGTAAGCGTATGAATGTCGAGACTGCTGGGGCTGTTAGTGAAGAGATGAGAGAAGAGAGTCTCAACCGACGGCGCCCGTTCACTAACATGACGCGTGGATAAGCACCATCCAGCTCAATGATTATGTAGGGAATCATAGGGGATTATCTGAGCATTCGATTCAACAATTTTTGTGGCAGTTTACCTCCTACAGGATACTCCTAATCCGACAGTTAAGGACAGTTATCAAAATAAATAAACTTATCCATTTCCAGTAAGTTGGTATTATCGGCTGTCAAATAAGATTATGTCCGGGAAAGTTTTCCTTGTGCCAGTCAGGCCAACTTAACAAAAAAAGGTACGAAAATAATACAGATTTTTTTAGTTCATTTTTGCAGGCGAAATTTTAACCTCAGGTATAAATAGATTATTAATAAACTGACCGATCGACTTTATGTTCTATGCAGAGTTGAGAGCATTTGTGGCTCAGTGGTAACGCCTCGACTTAATAGTAGTATGTCGTGGGTTCGAACCCCGGCAGGCGCTTTACCTTGCGTAAATAATTTCATCATCATCGATCTAAAAACGGTAAAGGAAAACATCGTGAGGAAATCGGCATGTCCTAGAACCCAAAATTCGAAAACATTTGACATCATACAAGACGCACTGGGCCTTTGTGGTAGATTACAGCCCACTCCCTCTCACAGAGAGGAGGCTTGTGTCCCAGCAGTGGGAACATACAGGGCAGATTATTCACGAGTTATTTTTGTATTCGCGTGTTTCGGTGACAAATAAACTATTTTTTCTTTCTTCCTTTTTTTTCTTAAAGTCTTAGAGATATTTTCGACAAATGGGTCAATTACGCTAAAATAAAAGTGTGTTTAATGGGCACTCGGTTTTTTGTACAGTTTCAAGGAAGATTTAAGCACACAATTTAACGGTTTTGTGCCATATTTTTTTTATAAGGATGACCACTGAGTCCAGTTATTTTTTTAGTGATAAACCGGGGAACATAGCCTTTACTTGGGAACGGTACCGTTACAAAATAAAAATAAAAACTATGGGAAGAAAAAAATCCAAATAAACACTTAGGCACGATGTATTTTCAAACAAAGGTTGGGTTATCAAAACTGAATGGGTACACGCCGGTCCAAATAAATATTGACCGAATTTGATTAAATTTCATGTAACACGAGCCTTACCTTTATTTGTCAATTTTATTGGGTCCGGCAGTGAACTATTGTTTGATTTGCATATTTTTTACCAATTTGTATGTTACGTGAGTCGTATATTCCACGAATATTTTGTTTAGAATTTCTTTATTAAATATCTATGTTTGACTGCAGCATTGCATGTTTTACATGGCACTGACAACCCCACTATAGTAAATTATTTAATATAAAAGTTATAATGTTAACATTAAATGTTATCATCGAATGCTAGTTAACGAAACAGGTAGGTGTTGCGACCAGCACCGTTAATATGTTGTGAAATAACTGGTCGTAAGGTCAGTCGTATAAAACTATACACAGATCAGAAGGCTAATTTCTGTAATTAAAAACGTTCAAAATCTAGTCGCAATCTCGTCTCAGCGACAATCGAAAAGCGACAGTGTAACCAGGATTTTGTAAAAATGTCTTCATTTAAAAGAGGGGTAAGTAATAGATGATATAACAACAAAATCTCTAATATTAACAACATATAACAACGGAACCTATAATTTTATTTAATATAACGATTAGTTAATATAATGAACGATTGATATAATTTTAAAGTAACTAATTTTTATAAGCATAACATACATTAAATATAACATCGTTTGACATAACATACATTAAATATAAAATCGTTTGACATACCACTCAAAAGATATAAAACTTATTTGGTCTAATATGATGAAAACGCCTTAACGCCACTTAAAAACACAAAGCAAAATTGCATAGACACGGGTTAGTTTAATAAGGTTGCATATTAGAAAATCAAAACTTTCCTGAGCAAATTTCAAAAGAACAACGTACAAATCAACAAAGTTTAAAATAACGATGGTCATTTGATCAAAAGTTCAGCTGACCAAAGTCTGGAATATCAATGTTTAAATTATTTATTACACTATTGACTAAATCGATGAAATCCCAAAGAGCGGCGACGTAGTTCCCGCGATTAATATGTTTCTGGCACTCGCCGGCCGCTGCCGCGGCACCGCTCGCTGCGCTCGCTCGGCTCGTGCGTTGTGTGGTCACAGTTCTAACCTAACCTAACCTAGGTAGCTGTTTCGATGTAAAAACTTTTGATCAGTCGTTCATTTGATGTCACATACATTGGGATTTTAAAATTTTTCTAAATAAAACATTTGGTCATTTAAATTATGTTATTTCGTTTATTGTCATTTTAAATTTGCTCGAGAAAGTTTTGATTTTCTAATATGCAACCTTTAATAAATATTTAAAAGTATTTTTTCTTTGTTTTATTCTCTGTAAGTTCTATCGTAGTTGTAGGTAATAGTAACCTAAGTAGATATTAAACATAACTAGTAACTGATTACCACCTGTGCTAAGATAGGTCGACGGAGCCCCGCTTCGCGGGGCTCCTATTTCTGGGTGGTTTAAAAAAAAATAACCTCGAAGGCTAAGGCGGGAGCTCCGCTCCGCTTCGCTCCCGCCTTAGCCTTCTAACCTAACCTATCCGAGTCGGGGTAATCTGAGTCGGGGTGTTAACCATAATGACGGTTTTTATATTTAATAAACGTTAGACATAATGATTTTCGATTAAATAAACAATATACATATTAAACGTTAGGCCAAATGATTTTCGATTACATAAACGTTATATCAAACAACGTTATACTAATTAAGTTTTAGAATAAATAAATGTTATATGTAGAGAAATTATATCAACAGTTGGTATATCTCACGTTGATTATATCTTATGAACGATAATAAAATGAAATTAGACCAAATGAGTTTATACGTTATGAGACGCACCCTTAAAAGAGTGTCCGTGGAGTTTCTTGCCCGTTCTTCTCCATAGAGATCTACGTTTCGGAATGGGCAACTAGCTTCAACTTTCTGACTAACTGACCGACTATTTAATTTTGACAATTCAAAAGTGCCTGTAAATGGTTTAATTGAAATAAATGATTTGAGTTTGAGTTTGAAAATCGATTTCAAAAACTTGTCAAAAATGTAGTTGATCAGACTGTAAACGGTCATAAAACTTCGAGAACTGCCCATCAGTTTCACAAAAGAATTGCAGGCAGAACGAGTTTTTTTTTAAATGTAAGTTTAACATAAAACCATAATTTATAATTTATTTCAAATTACAATTAATTTATTTGACATTTGGGTTATTCGTGTTTGTGTGTGTGTAAAGGTGATGGTGTGTGTTGTGTCGGTGCAGAATGTGTGTTATGTTCTCTGTGGAAGCCAAGGGTGGGTTTAACATAAGCCCTATCTATTAGATAAGTTAATAATTGGTCAGAGCTTGAGTGTAAATAAGCCTAAAACAAACATTGAGAGTTATATTTAAAAATATTAAAAAATAAATTGGATGAATGAAGGGCGAATAACAAAAGGTATGTACAAGGCAGATGCGTGTGGAAACGCTGGGGAGGAAATAATAGTGATATTATTGGTAATGTTCTACAGAAAGGTCAGGTGCGTAGTACTCGCAACTGGGGTGCGTGTGTTTCAAGATGTACAATCGTAAACTAAGTAAAAGCAGTATGTAAGGATCGTGGCCATTGGCGTTCTGTAGTTTCTGCCAACCCTTATGAGAAGAATGCCTTCTCATATATAATATATACTAAAAAGAGGAAAGGACCTAATATAGAGCCTTGTGGAAGACCCGTTTTTACGAGTACTTTTGAGCTAAGTGAAATATATGTATGTATATAGCGTTATTTGGTCCGCAGATCAAATGAAAATCTAAAACAAATATGTGGCTTTCAAATATCAATATTTTCCGTAATTTGTATGGGATTTGAGTTGAATTTATTTATTTTACCATTCGCAATGTTGGTACTTTTGGTCAATTAATACCTTCGGAAAATAAATATGAAATCTGCGGAAGCGTTTGACACAAATTACATGGGATTTCCAGAAAATTATATTATTTGAATATCCTAAATTATGTTTATCGTTTCAGCCTTTCAATAATTGTAATACTGCAATCAAAAGCATAATTCACATCAAATAAATCGAAATCCCTCAAGGCTCAATCTTTGGTCCAATTAAATTTACATTTTAATGTATAATTCCCGCATAAAATATATCAGAAATTGTTACGCAAAGCAAGATGCAATAGATAGTAGATAACAACATATTTTAACATAAAACATACCGAAAACGGGGATTAAGGTCAAGAAAACAAATCTTGTTGTTTCATAAATTTTCAATTTCATACGCAGTTGTAGGAACTTGGCTTCGCCGAGTCCGTGAGTGGTTTAAGTGAAAGGGTTTTACGTTTGTTTATTTATTTAGGTTAGCCTACAGAATACATTTAAAATAATATCCTTATTAGTAGGTTTACTATTGCAACAATTACTTACAAACTCACTAACACAACACACATTTATGGGTTTACATAATATTACAAAGCCAAGAAGGATATTTACAATGATTAAAGATATTCAATGATTGTTGGTAATTCATGCGCTAGAATAATAATAACAAAAATTACATTCTAAATAATAAAAATCTCATCATTTAATTCAAATACATAGAATATTAAAATTAAGCGTAAAAATAAAGTCTCGTAATAACACGAAGAAAAATAAACCATGATTGATATTTAATAGTTTTTGTTAATTCATGCGCTAGAATGATAATAACAAAAATTCCATTCTAAGTAATAAAAATATCATTATTTAATTCAAATACACACTTAGTATTTCGAGACATCGCCAAGCGGTTGGTCGCCTCTTCACGTGACCAGAGGGCTGGCCTATTTTTTGGCCAAAGAATCACCATTGCAATACAACGTGGTAATGCTGCCAGCCTTTTCACGTTTCCTATTGACAGTGATGTGGACGAATTTTTTGATGCCCTTTGATTAATTCCAATTCTTTTTATATACTTGTACACATTATTATTTTAAGACTGTTAGAATTTAGAGAATGTTAAAATTAAGCGTTAAACTAAAAAATAAAGCGTTCTCGTAACACAAAGGAAAATTAACCTTAACACAATATTTCTTGCTGTTTTTTTTACTTAAAAGCGTATCCCCTGTATAAAGGTTTCTTTGGACATGGGTAACCTTTAAAAGAAATAATGGTTAACGTTACGGTTAAAGAAAAATAAGCATGATTCTTTACACGTTAGGGTTAAAATGATATTTTCGGTTGCTTCAACTTAATGAGTTCTGAACATTGTGAAACGTACTTATGTTTACTCATCTGAATAATAATGACGTAAGAAAATTCTTCTATCTCATTTTCATGGAATACGTTTTTTTATCTGTGCAATGAATCGTTGCTATTAACATAATTATATTTAATTTTTTGCCGAGAGGCGATCTTTTTTAACATCTTTTAAAATTTATAATTGAGTATATAGTTATATTACTTACGAGTTGTACGTTGTGGGTTCAATCCCGCTCAGGCACGTTTCTTTGTGTGATTTATTTCATCACCACTGCTCTCAAAACGGTGACGAAAAACATCGTAAGGAAATTGGCATGTCCTAGGACCATAAATTCGAAGACATGTGACATCCACCAACCCTTACTGGGCCCGCGTGGTGGATTGCGGCCCACTCCTCACAGAGAGGAGGTCTGTGTCCCAGCAGTGGGAACATAGGCTGATAATGTTGCTAATGTTATGTTGAGATTTGGAAACATGCTGATGGCACACCGGACGAGAACACTTGCATCATCATAGAAGGACCAGCAGTGCGATTCTGTAACCATCTCACCGTGAAAACTTAGGTGAAGTGAGCGTGGAGTGAGCTGTCATTCCAAATAATGCTAGGGATTGACACTACTGACAACTCACATCAAGCTCACTTCACTTGAGTTTTCACGGTGAGATTTTTACAGAATCGACCGGCTGTATCCTAGCAGTGAGAACATTTATGTAAATGTCGTGGATAGATGGCACCACAGTACAGTGAACAGCGCCATCTAACAATTTGATGGGTAAACGAATAATCATGTGATCGGAAACGCAAGCGAGCCCTACCGCTTGGACACGATCGTCGGTGGAGGGGATGCAGCGAGGACTGGCGGAGAGACCGAGTGTGGCGACAGTCTACAGATGACAGTCGAGCTCGGACAGTCTTGGCAAACGCTCAGTACCGTACGCACGTGTTTGTTTCCGACGCAAGTGTGCGTTTCGGTTGATAATCACTAGTTTATTAAAGTTACTTTAAATTTAAATGATCTTTTCGTTCGAGTACCCGCTACAGTGCCCACACATACGTAAACTATGTCTGATCGTGAAGAAGACCCGATGTTTCGCAGCTCGGCCACCCAGTGATGCGACATATATAAATTATTAAAAAAAAAAAAATGTAGGTATATAAGTAGTTTATCAGCCATCTTGTTACCATAACACAAGCATTAGGTTGCTTAGCTTGGGACTAGATGGCGCTGTGTGAAATGTCCAGGGATATTATTATTTCTCATATCCTCAAATCTATTCCTTTTCCATTTATTCTAGCCCATAGCTCATCGCTTGCACCGCAAATCCATCAGGAATAAAGTGGCCACAACAGGCGCGGTACAACAATATAGGTAAGGTATTTCACCAACATTCCCCACCTGAAATCACAGCATAAATTCCAAAACTACCAATAACGTATTCCTTTAGAAATTCCATAAAACTGCGCCAGTATTCTTGTGATTTGATATTAATAGCGAGTTGGTTCTATGGTTGTTTGATTTGAAATTGGTTTTTCATTTTACTGTTGGTTCCGGGCAAGTAATAAACTTTGAAACTATTTATTTTTTATTGAAAAAAAAAACAGCAAACAGGTACATTATAAGAACTAACAAATAATTTAACAAACACAATTTTAGTAATAATATAAAAGGAAAAACAAAGAAAATGTAATCGCTAGGACTTTAAATAGAAGGGATTTTTTTTTTACTAGCCATTCAAAGTAAGGATGTGTTTGATTTTGTTTTGCGCTGTATGCATGTTTCACTTTACAATGAAACAGTTTTTTTTTCATGATTCCTCTTCTAGAACAGAATAAGAACGAGCATAACCAGCCTATAATGTTCCCACTGCTGGGACACAGGCCTCCTCTCTGTGAGTAAGCGGTAATCCGCAATCAACCACGCGGACCCAGTGCGAGTTGGTAGATGTCACATGTGTTCGAATTTTTGGTTCTAGGACATGCCGGTTTAACGATGTTTTCCTTCACCGTTTTGAGAGTAGTGGTGATGAAATTATTTGCAAAGAGTAAAACGCCTGCCTGGGTTTGAACTCACGACCTATAACTTATAAGTCCAGGCCGATACCACTGTGCCACCACTGCTCACCATTCACCATTCTCGCAAACAGAGTCTTGGCAATTTTGGACAATTAGGTTTATGTATTCTAACTACATTTTTGCCTTCACCATAAGCCACGACATGAGTACTAACCAGGGGGTCTACTCCGAAGTAGTATCGGCTGAATGTTCGTCCGTTTCCTGCTACGAAGTTACTATTTGGTTCGGTTGGTTCCGATCCTACACTCCTACACTCTTTTGAATATTGACTATGGTCCCGACCCAACTGAGCCGATCCGATTTTTTTTCGCATTTTGCAATAATATTCGGATCGGCCATGTGTCGGTCCGATCCGAACATTCGCACTTTGCACTTCGGAGTAGGCCCCCAGGTTTTGAGCCCGAGCAGTATTAGCCTAAAACCTTTATACTACCACTACAATATTCAAGCTCTTAACGTGGTAATTAGGAATTACGTTAATTGCCATAAACTAAGACTTAAGAGTTAAGAGTGGACGTGTCCTCACTGTTTGTACTCCCAAGTCACATAAAATATAATCAGAGCGTGCCCCTTCATATCTGGGACGGCTTAGAGGCTCCCAGCTCCCACTGAATTGCATGAAGTTGTATTAAATTAGGATAAAACACATCGAGAGCGCACACCTAACATATAATAGAAAAGAACGTTTGTCATTCCGCAGGTTCGGCGTAGAAGTATAACTTTAACTTATTTCATAGTCTAAACTTTTATTTTAATAGTATTACTAATAAATTACTTGCACTTTTGTCTTTTTCAGAAAAATAGTTAATAATAATACTAAATGTTTACATGTCAAAATAGAATTATTCTTCGTTTGGCCCACTGAGTTTTGTCTTACTTCCTAACAGACTAGAACAAAGAAAGACTGAAACAAACGCAGAGGGTAGTCTTTTTTGAACTCCAGACATAATCTTGATCAATCTATGTATATGATAACCATGTAGATTAATGTCACACACATGACATTAATGTCACACACATGACATTAATCTACATGGTCATTGTCTGACCTGGGCCCGTATTCCCGTGATTTAAAACGTTCAAAGTCTAGTCGCAGTCTCATCTCGGCGACAAACAAATGTCAAAAACTTGTCAAAATGTAGGGAAATTAGACGTATTTTTGACAGATTGAGACTGAGATCAGACTGTGAACGTTCTTAAAATTACGAGAATTACCCTTATGGTCTTATGAGGAAAGAACCACACAGATTTTAGTGGACCCGTCCAGTCAGTAAACGTATTTGTCATTACTTAATCTCGTAGCTCGCCTCGGAATTAAGGTGTCTAAGCATTGGGCCATGTTTGTCTATGTAGTTTTCTAGTATTGCAGATATAGTGCCATTGTCATTCCTTCAAATAATGTGTCTTTTTACTGAAGCTTTCAACTTAAATAATAAAAATTGATTTGACGAGTAAAATATATGTAAAAAAACCGGTCAAGTGCGAGTCGGACTTGCGCACCGATGGTTCCGTACAAAGTAGGTATGTAACTAAAAATGTACGGTTTTCACATTTTTTCCTTTATCTGTGGTATAAGACGTTGCTTCGTAACAAATTTCAAGATGCTGAATTCACGGGAGTACCCTGTAGGTTTTGATTCCCTTGCAAGTGTCGAAAATTTGCGGAAATTTGCGGCATAAACGGCTGTATCATTCCAGCTTGATACCTCCACGCGTTCCTGAGAAAAAGGGTCAAGACAGACAGACAGACGGACAACAAAGTGATCCCATAAGGGTTCCGTTTTTTCTTTTCGAGGTACGGAACCCTAAATAATATTAAGGATAAATATTTTTTTAAATCTTTTGATTAATGAAATGCCAAATTGTATGCTTATTTACATAGGATTTTTACCAGTTACAGACAGTGTGATTATACGTATACAAACCCTAAGTTACTTTGAATGACATTGAGCTTTTAACAGAGGACACCCTTTATTAAAATTTTCTTGAAAGTCAGATAATACAGCTCCGATAACCATCCTGAAATTAAATATTCTTCAAACGGATTTTAATTACCAAAGTTAGTTATTAAATAAATTAGTTAGATCTAAGATGTATACGTATATATCTTAATTGATCGCTGTAGTATAAATATATTTTATAAATATTAATAACCATTTTAATAGTTATATCTTATTTGATTTTGGCACTTACTTATAGGAGGTCATCTTTTCGGTATTAGCGAGCGTGTGAGTCAAAGTTAAAGAAAATCCTCTTGTTTGCTTGTTATTTTCAGACAAGACTGCGTTCACCAATCCAAGCGAAATTAGGTGCAAACATTGCTGTTTCAAGCTCTGTAGCTGATTTACTTTGGGATACCCATAGAGTCCCTTTTGGTATATTCAAATATGGGTCAGGACCAAATTTTTGACGTAATTGCACAACGGAAATCACAGCGGAATGATGCTGACGATACAAACAAAATGCTAAAATGACAGTAAAACAACATGGCGGCTTATCCGGAATTCATGGCCAATACTTGAAGCTTATCTTGCCATACTAAATAATCAAGAAACTTCTATCATAGGTTTGTAGGTTTCAAAATAATGGTGTCGCACAACAGGAGTATTACAAGGGAAATAATTTTGGGATGTATGTAATATTACCTTGTATAAATTATAATAACAATGTTCATTGTGCTATTATCTATTAAAACGATTACTAGTGTTTATGAGGCTTTATTAATATTAAATTATAAATGATAGGTTATGTTAAAAAAAACAGCGACCATAATATTCTTATGTAGTTTAGCAGGACATGTATATTTTATAAAGCGTAGTCAAAAATTTGGTCCTGACCCATATGTGTGGTTTTTTCCGCGGCGGCCACATGCCTGAAATCATAAATTCAAACATTATTGTCATAAAATTATCTGTCAAATAAAGCCAATTTCACAGATATCAAAAAAATCTGTGTATTTAAAGTTCTCCGTCTCTAAAAAATATACCCTACATAAAACTACTAACTATGATATAACACCTTCTGTGTGCACGTAAGTGTTAAAATCATCTATTCACATTTACAACATTATTTTAGACAATCCTCTCCCATATTTTACTACAGTGAAAGAAACAAAAAATGCGGTAAAACACGAAAACCACGAGACTGACCACAGAATATTGCATCCGATATTCGGTTTCCCGTTACCGCCAACTCGACAACTGACGTCGATTGACAGCGATCCGATTTCTCAATTTACCGATTTGAAACAATCGTTTCACTTTTCGTTTTTCTTTCGAATAGAAAGAAGGCTTTGGGTTTTGTAAACTTACCTTTGAGATTGTGATTTCTTACAATGTAATACACGAATTGATAGAATAAGAAATGAATACATATAAGGAAGTCTGAAAGTGGTACCGGTAATTGAAAAATTGTGTGGAAATCGGTTATCATGTTATGGGCATGTGATACGGAGGAATGAGGAAAATGTCGTGAGGAAAGTTTTAAGTATGAATTTCGATGGTTATAAGAGCAGGAGAAGACCAAAGAAACGATTAATGGATTTTATCTAAATGATATCATCATTTAGATAAAATCCATTAATTGTTTCTTAACCACATCAATGTGGTTAAAAAGGGGGTGACTGCCGAGATGACGACTAATACAGAAGTATGGACTATAGCTGAAAGGAACAAGTTAAATAAAAGCTTGAAAAATTGATTTACTTATAATTGTGGAACCAACCGTCGACTAAGAGTGATTTCGGCGAACCGTACCATCGGCGAAGACTGATTCGCTATACCGTTCTGAGCTCAATTTTTCAAGCTTTTGGAGGGAAAAGTATATTTCAGTTTTTCCAGTCGATTTATATCAATTACATACTCGAACATGACTGGCAGAATGTTGGCAGCCGTTGTCCATACCATCGATAAATACAGACATAATGTTATGTTACACAGGAAAAAATTTTAACCAGTGCGCAAACTGTAATTGTAATTCGTCGGTTATCAAAAAAAGTCTGCAGTTTTATAAAAAAGTGCAAAACCGGCGCGGGCAAAAAGTATGGCAGAGCAATTTTTTTTTGGTTCCGAATCATGCACTGAATTCAAGGTTCCAGATTGGGGGTCGCCGTATATTCAATACTTGTACAAATTGTAATTGGCAAACAATTTTGAAATTAATTTTGAAAGGACATTGCTCTGCGCCCATACATTGTTCGCCCTGGAACCAAGAGCATCGGAAAATTATGTGTTGTATTGTCGATCATTAGTAAACTCCTATAAGATCTTATTTGTATAGCAGACTAGCTGCAGAATAGATATGTATATTTCAAAAAAGTATCAGATATTGAGCTTATAATCGAACCATAACAAAGAATATTAGGTATAGTTTTTTAAGAAACTAAAAAACAATAAAATAATACATTTAGCTATTTTTATTTATTTATTTTACCATTTATGTACACACATATATAAACAGACATTGAAAAACAGAACAGAAAAAATAGGTACAGAGGTGATGCTTATTTCTTAAGAAATCTCTTCCAGCATACCTGAGATAGGAAAATAGATACAGAGATGTAGACAGCGTGTGATAGAGCAAAGGAGACAAACAATAAATGTGTGCTATGTTTTGTACCTACCTAGATAATTAGGTATCTATGCAGTTTTTTTCTTTTTCGATACGACAAAACGTTTGACGAAGATGGCGGCGATTAATGTTATTAGTCGCGTAAAATACTTTAAAAAGTTCATTTTGGCATGCAGCTAGTCCGTGTTACAAAAGTATTTGCAACTAATATAATAAAATAGACAATTAATTATCGTGTATGTCCAATATTTCTTGTGCACAGGGCGATTCCGGACAATGTCCTTAGAGATTGCGCGTCGATGACCCTGCCACCCTGTATGTCTCTATTGATTTTATCTAACCACGAGCCACATGAAGCCTTGAACTTCTGCCAATCACCTGCCATCAGCTATAAGGCGACAATTCAATTCAAGGCACGCGCAAGCAAGTTGATCTCGTTCCATTATCGGGTCTACGGGGAAATCGGTGGCAGGTACATAAACAACTCAATCGAGTATTGTTCGGGTAGTTGGAGGTCAATTTTTGTTCAGTATTGTTATACTGATGGTTCTCAGGGATCGAAATAACGTGGCCGGATTTCGAGGATTTTTTTTACAATTAAATGTCCAAAATCTCACTTGAGTATAGTAAAGCAAATTTGTCTGTATGACATAATAAACGCAACCTTAAAAAACGTAATATTGCAAAAATCATAATAGAATGTGTTTGCAAAAATGTCTTACGATGATGCAAAAAGTAGCATACTATTTTGCTCAATTTGAATATAACCGTAATTAAAGTAGATCAATTATTTACTATTTGTAGGAATTTCAGATAATACTTATGTGTAAGTATAGCAAGTTCCTCAAGCCTTGCTAAGCTAGCCTATTTAGATTACATTTTGTTTTGATTTTGTTGTTTATTTTACATAACATACATACATAATCAATCTATAGGTAATGTTATCACTACTGGGACACAAGCCTCCTCTCTGTGAGAGGGAGTGGGCCGTAATCCACCACGCGGGCCCAGTGCAGGTTGGTTGATGTCACGTATCTTAGAATTTTTTGTTCTAGGACATGCCGGTTTCCTCACGATGTTTTCCTTCACCGTTTAGAGAGCAGTGTTGTTTATTTTATTCTGTTCGGGAAACCTACAGCTATAAACAGTGTTCTTAAACAATATGCAATTGAAAGCTATTTACAAGTTTCCACTGATAAACACGTCAAACAAAAAAGATAGCAATAGGATAGATGAGAAAAACTTTTGTGTTTTACTGTCCCTTGAGGGTTGAACGTGGATTAAACACATTCAAAAATAAAAGTCCATATTCAACCCCTGGGGGGTTGAACATGGACAACATTTAGGGGTTGAACATGATCGGGGGTAAAGATTGTGGTGGTTGAACATGGACTAAACCCAAAATACCTATAACATAAATTAGGAAATAAAATAACAATCAATTACTTTTCCGTGAAGAATCTTTTCACCAACAAATGCTTATGCCGAGAAACACTGGTGGATAATTGATGTATAATGTTTTTCAAGAAATGCCCACTCAGAGACGTAACTTAAAAATAATCAAACCTTACCAGTCTTATCGATCTCATTAAAATTGAATTATTCTCAAGTTGTTGCGCGTAAAGAAAATGCCGGGAGGAATGATTTGAATATGAATGTGGATGGCTATAAGCGTAGAGGAAAGACTTAAGAAACGATGGATGGAGTGTGTGAAAGATGATATGGCAAGAAAGAGGGTGTCTGCCGAGATGACGACTAATAGACAACTCTCCAGTCTAACCGGATGCAGCTGAATACTAGTATTTTACATGGAGCGACTGCCTATCTGACCTCCACAACCCAGTTACTGGGTAATACGATACCCCTTGGTAAGACTGGTTGTCAGACTTTCGGGCTTCTGACTACCCGTAACGACTGTCAAAGATTCACGAATGACAGCCGGGACCAACGGCTTAACGTGCTTTCCGAGCACGGAGGGGTCTCGGTATGTAAAGATGGTCACCCATCCACAGACCAACCGCGGCAAGCGTAGCTTAACCTGACCGATCGACCTGTGCGGCTGTTATTATTTAGCCACGGGCCCCTCTGACGACTAATAGACAAGTATGGAAGAGAAAGACATATTGCGCTAGCTCGAAATAAATAAGGATTAGGGCAGGAGACTGGTAATGTTCTCAATCTGTCATATTCTTGACTGACAGCGTCCAATATACAGGGTCAGGGTCCAATATACAGATTTATTTTATTTTATTTATTTTTTATTTTCATAAAAAACGTGGCCCCACACTAGAAATTTCTCCTGATCGTGGTTGCGTTTACAAACATTTAAACTCACATACACAAACAGCCAGACCCGGAACAACTACTTGTAGGCCATACAAATATTTGTTCCGTGCGGGAAACGAACCCGCGACACGCAGCGCAGCAGTCAATCGCTGAACCACTGCGCCGACCCGGCGTCGTCGTGGTGTGATGGGTATCGATATCTAAACACGACGAAAAAAAAAAAGATTTGATGTTTTTGTTTAGAGTAAATGCCCGCTGGTTTTGTTGTTACTTGAATGGGAGTTCATACAATTTGTTTTATCGTGTTGCGATATCGACACCCATAACGTTTGTGGAGTTTACGAAAAAAAAACGGATTTTTAAACTACCTAATATTTTAAGCTATCGGCGGTTGACACCAAAAAAAACATCATCAAATTAATTCATTTAAATTTTATTATGCTTATAAATCTCCGTCACGTCTGCGACGTTTCGCTAGCCAATTTAATTTGAGTAGTCCATCATCTTCCTGCCCTTATCCCATGTCACTTGTGGTCGGCGCAACACGTTTTCTTCTTCCATTCTCCTCTGTCAGCCGTCACGCTATCATTCACTCCCTTCTCTTTCATATCATTCCTCACACAATCCATCCATCTTTTCTTCGGCCTTCCTCTCCCTCTCCATCCATCAACATGTATATTCATCACTCTTTTAGTCACATGCGTTTCGTCCCTTCTCATCACTATTATTTAATATCATCATCATCACATCACAATAATTTAAACACATAATTTGAGTAGTCCATTAAATTTTATTTCGTCGTTTATCAATAGTTTCATCACCTCATCACGTTCTGCTGGGCCACAGGCCTTCTTTCGGTGAGAAGAAGCGGTCCTTAATCCACCACGCGGCCCAGTGCGGGCTGGCAGATGCCACATGTCTTCGACTTTTTTTTCTAGGACATGCCTGTTTCCCCACGATATTTTCTGTTACCGTTTTGTAAGCAGTGAAACATTACTGCCCAAATGTGCGTGTACTATAGGTACACACGGCTACACATCAAGCTATGCAAAACCAGTATTGGCTGACCGTTCATTGTGTGAAAATATCATACAAAGTGAGGCCAAGACAAACTGGTTTTGTATGTGTACACTTCTGCCTAACCCTTCGTATATTACAGGCGTGATGTTATGTAATGTAAACCACGAACACCACCATATATCCGAGAAAGAAAACACAGGAAAAGAAAGAAAGAAATATGGAAAGTTATCAACAGTATTCCTGTAGCAACCACCTGTGTCTCCGAACATCCTTCATCCGCCAGGAGGTTTATTTATGACCTGATGCTTTCAGCGCTTTGTTTTCCTTTTAAAGATTGTTAAAGTAATGTAAAAGGAAATCCTACTTATATTATAAACGTGAAAGTTTGTATGAATGGATAGATGGATGGATGAACGGATGTTTGTTACTCTTTCACGCAAAAACTACTGAACTGATTTGGATGAAATTTGATACACAGATGGTTTATAACCAGGATTAACATATAAGATACTTTTTATCCCGACATTCCCACGGGATCGAAATTATGCGGGTGAAACAGGAGGCGCTGCTAGTATTATATATATTTGTCTTATAGGAGACCAGCTTGTTTCCTCGACCCGCCTCTTCTCATTGCATCGCCTGCCTGCGCTATTGCTTTGTTTTCGACTTTTTTTCTTTTTGCTCGGCTTCTAAAGGTTCTAGAGTGATATTAAATAGCCTATAGCCTTCCTCAAGAATTGGGCTATCAAATGCAAACATATTTTTTCAATTTATCAGGTCGTTCCAGAGATTAGCGCCTTCAAACAAAAAAAAAAACAAATCCTTCAGCTCTATTCCTAGTAAAGATAGATAGATAAGGTATTTATTTAGGAGGATAAAAATATGTACACTGAATAACGTTACAACACTAATAAATCAATAAACTATTAAAATTATAATGTCCTAACCAAACTGAAACTATTTAACAAACTAAAATATGGCGTCGAAAATTCATCCGCATCGCTGTCGACTGGTAATGTACCCAAGAGACTGGCGGCATTGCCACGTTATATGGCAATACTTAGCCTCTGGCCGAAATAAAAGCCAGCCCTTGGGTCACGTGTCTACCAGCCGTTTAGAGGAAATGAACTAGGTACCTTATAACAAGCCAGCGGAGTTTCATAATAAGTACACACGGCTACACGTCAAGCTATACAAAACCAGTTTGTCTTGGCCTCACTTTGTATGATATTTTCTCATAATGAACGGTCAGCCAATACTGGTTTTGCATAGCTTGATGTGTAGCCGTGTGCACCTATATAAAAATAATAAAAAAAAATCTCAACAAAAAAAGAAACAATGTTCTACTATACTACATAACTTTTACAATATTTAACACAACTGATTATTTACACTACGTATTAAATTAAATTAATAACAAACTAACTAAATGCCTAAACACAAAAACAAAAGGACACTTACTTAGGCGTCGCAGTACTCGTCCGCATCGCTGTCATCCGCGCGGGATAAGTTCGAGCGGCCTCAGTTGACTAAAGAGCCCCGGAAACGTGCACAGAAGATTGGAGATTCGAAATATATACGAAAATAAAAAAAATGAGTGAACGATGCCAAATATTTTATTTTATAGATATTATGATAAAATTATGCTTGAATAATAATTGCGTTAGTAAACAATTGGCTTCTTAGAAATTATAATTAATTAACTGACATTTGCTTTCAACTGTATATTATGCTAATGCCTGAGGCTGAAACTAAAACAAAATTAAATCTAGTTTTGTTTGACCTACATTACAAAATATAAATTACCTTTCTCTCGGTTCTAATTTATAGTGAATATGAAACTGACTCCATTACAACCTTGCTAGAAAAAAACATTTCATTTTGCTCAACGTCGGTAAATCATAGGAACCCGAGAAAATGAAGTGTTCTAATCTTAGACATACACACTAATACACCCCACACATAAACACACCCACAGCCTTCGAAAATTAGTGGCCAAAAGAGCACTAGTGAATTCCCGTCGGCTCGGCTCTAATTAAATGGCAAAAATCGACTCGACTCGGCTTGACCCAGTTGCGGGACAATTGAGTAGACGAGAAATGGTTGGGCCAACTCGTCGCTGTGGGGTGTGTGTGTTGGAAGATGTAGCGGACTGTGCTAGTTCATCATCATCTGCCTAGCCTTTTCCCAACTATGTTGGGGTCGGCTTCCAGTCTAACCGGATGCAGCTGAATACCAGTATTTTACATGGAGCGACTGCCTATCTGACCTCCACGACCCAGTTACTGGGTAATATGATACCCCTTGGTAAGACTGGTAGTCAGACGTTCGGGCTTCTGACTACCCGTAACGACTGTCAAAGATCCACGAATGACAGCCGGGACCAACGGCTTAACGTGCTTTTCGAGGCACAGAGGGGTCTCGGTATGTAAAGATGGTCACCCATCCACAGGCCAACCGCGGCAAGCGTAGCTTATTAACCTGACCGATCGACCTGTGCGGCTGTTATTATTTAGCCACGGGCCCCTCTGGGCTGTGCTAGTTCATAAGCTCCCAAAATAGGGTTGAGCTACACGATGACTGATACATGGATGCCGTCTGTTGGGACTGGTCTGCTCAAAACTGTAATGGGTCTTTCGGTATTTGGTTTCAAATGGTCGTTCGAGACCAGCCGGTCGATTCGGTAAACATTTCACCGTGAAAACTCAAGTGAAGTGAGCTTGATGTGAGTTGTCAGTAGTGTCAATCCCTAGCATTATTTGGAATGACAGCTCACTCCACGCTCACTTCACCTAAGTTTTCACGGTGAGATGGTTACAGAATCGCACTACTGCATTGTTAGAATTACAAAAATCCTAATAATATAATGTTTGGAATTTAAAAGAGACTATGACCTCTGAGTTTGTTTCGGCATTTCTTCTCAGTGATCAGTCAGCTAGGAAATGCTGGCGCCATCTAGTTTAAAAAAAAAATACGAACAAAATATTTTCATGTAAATGTTGACATTATTAATGGTGATTTTGACATTTTTATTGGTGATTTTGACATTATTGTTAGTCGTTTTGACATTATTAGTAGTTATTTCCATAATTTGCCAAATGTACCCAAGTACTAAAACTAGTGTTTAAGATGTGCATGTTATTACTAACAAATTGGATTGTATGATCTGGATAAATAAATGATTATTATATTAAAAGTGTCTTCAAGATCTACTTACATAAATAAACATTTAATTTCATGTTTTTATTGTCTAGTGAGATAGTTTGTTAGAATTTGTCTAACAAACTATCTAACTCCTAATCAAAATGGTAAATGTTGTGCAATTTTAAATATTTTCCTTGGTTCAGTTAGTATTTTATATTTGTTTAAGCATGATTGATTCCATAATACAAACCCTATCTTAAACCAGTACTCTAATTACACAAGTCTTCCAGGGTGTTTGTTGCCAAGTCTCTTTGACTTATCTTTTAATGAGCAAGTTAGATTTTATTATTAAAAACTTTCACAATAAATCTTGCCTATTGTGAAAGTTTTTAATAATAAAATGTAACATCTATTTCTAAACGCTTCCCGTCTCCACTCGAGGCACGCACTAAAGTGAAACGTGCAGTTGTAGGCAATTTGTAACACGTAGTAATTAGCTAGATTTTCATACCTTGTTGCAGCTGCTGAACTTACGCCCAATCGCTTTTAAATTTATAAGCCTTACTGCTCACAAATTTAATTTATTAAAATATTCATACATGTTCAGGGAATTTATAATTAATTAGTATTTAATTTTGTTTTGGAAAACGTTGCGTGGGATGCCATCAGGCTTGAGGCATCGATTTTCTAAAGTGGGCGAAGTTCTCGCTTTGGTACTCTCACGTCTTACATTCAAAGCATTTATTTTAATGAAACCCTTAGAGGCACTTTTGAATTGTCTAGGAATCTGTCAGTCAGAAATATGAAGCTAGTTATCCATTACAAAGCGTAGTAGTTACCTAATGAGCAGAACGGACAAGAACCTCCATGAACACTCTTTTAAATAAAAAATAGAAAGAAAGAAAGAAAGAAAAATGCATTTATTGGCATTACACAAAATGACACCACAATATTGTACAGACGCCAAAATCAACCTACTACAATCTGTCAAATTTCTTTAATAGATTTTCAACTTCATCGCTAAAGCATTAAGGTTCAAGGTTGATTGGGAAAATTTGACGGTTTCGGGTAGCTTGACCTGCTGGCGTCTGTACATTTAGCGAACAAGCGAAGTATTTGTCAAACGTACTTATATGTATGTATGTTGCACTGACGCGTTACTAACACCGCAACTACGCACCTTCAGTTCATCTAGTACCGATACTATTACACATGCTTAATGCATAATCAGCCTAAAATATTCCCATTGCTGGGACAGTAGGCCTCCTCTCAGGGAGAGGGAGTGGGCCGTAATCCACCCTGGCACGGGTAAATGTCACATCTTCGAAATTTCTAGGACATGCGGGTTTCCTCACAATGTTTTCCTTCCGTCTTGAGAGCAGTGATTATGCAATAATTTACACAATATAAAGCGCCTGCTTCGAATCCGCGACCTACAAATTCGTAAGTGGGCCGTTACCACTGTTCTACATATGTCTATTTTGCTTGAATACGACCTCAAACCATGCCAGATGTAAAAGCACTCACAATGAGGTGCAATTGGGGTCTATTTCATTTTTTATGTTAAATAAATAAAATAAATAAATATATTCACACACCCACTTTAAACTCTTTCTGATTCTAGACTTCATCTCTCGTTTCGGTCCGAGTCATATGACATGAACCTGATATTATAAATGCGAAAGTAACTCTGTTGGTTGGTCCGTATGTCTACAACGTGGCGCTACAATGGCGACATTAATTTAACACACTGGTAGAGCTAGTGGCCGGTAATCATAAAAATTATAACAACATGAAAAAAAATTCGTCATAGGTCTCTCTCTCTTTCCTTCAATTCGCCTTCTCTTTGTTTCGTTAATTGTTTTAATTACATTGATGCGATGTTATGATCCGTGACCCCGGCAAATAACCCCTGCGCTACAGTTCTTTAAGTCAGGTTGCTCTAAGATGCTATTTTATAAAATTGTTAATAAATAAATAAATATTAATGTTTAATTAAATTAAAATATATTCATAAAACTACAACGTAAAACCGTATACGTGTGTTAAATTAATGTCGCCATGAAAGCGCCACGCTGTATAACCTATTCCCGCATAACGGCTAAACGGATTTTGATGAAATTTGACATATTTGGTAGAACATAACCTGGAGTTTAGGACATAGGATTTTATCCCAGTAGTACAATCCGGTGGGATAATTTCCGACTTCCAAAGCTAAAGAAAATGTATTTTATATACAAACGACTATGATGGCTATCAGTAGGTTCCCGTTATCAATTTTTCCCGCCATTCTTGTTCATTCAAAGCTCGTCTGTAAGAGATATGTTTTAGCGATAAAACCGCCTACTGCAAGCTCAGAATCTTTTGATTAGAATTCTGTAGGTACAATAAAATACACAAAAACTATAACTTTAAAGGGTAAGCCGGAATATTTTTAACCGACTTCAAAAAACGGAAGAGGTTCTCAATTCAGTTGTTTTTTTTTTATGTTTGTTAGTTCAGAACTCCGTTATTTATAAGCGGATTTGCAAAATTCTTTTTTTTTTAAGGATATACTTTCAGATTGGTATCAAAAACGGTTTAGTAGTACCAACATTACTGATGAAAATTACAACTTAAAAGTGGAAAAATATAAACAGTTTTACAAAAAAAAAAAACCTACTTCCGGCGCAAACAATGAAAATGCGAACCCAACGACACCGACTTCCGAAGTTAAAGTTATTTTTCACTTAGTGACACTAGTGTCTTTTTTGGAACTCTCCACACACCATACAAAAGGCTGGACTTAGAGTTCGACCGACAGTCATCGCTCACATCGGTCGCATACTGATTTATATTGACAACACGGTTAGCGCAGTGGCTGAGCGATCGGACTGCTGCGCTGCGTGTCGCGGGTTCGATTCCCGCACAGAACAAATATTTGTAAGTCCTACATGTATTTGTTCTGAGTCTGGGTGTTTTTCAATCTATAATATGTATGTATTTACAAAAAAAAAATGTATATAAGTAGTTTATCAGCCATCTTGTTACCATAACACAAGCATTAGGTTGCTTAGCTTGGGACTAGATGGCGCTGTGTGAAATGTCCAGGGATATTATTATATTATTATTATTATATGGATTCGCGGTCGCTGACCGTCGGTGCTACACTAGGTATATATACATGTCTATTTATCGTCAGCGTCTTGGTACGCGACTGATGTCAGCGTAACACTAAATCCAGCCTTAATAACCTTATTGTTTTGACGGCACGGTTGGCGGAGTGGTTAAGCGATTGACTGCTGCGTGTCGCGGGTTCGATTCCCGCACGGAACAAATATTTGTATGACCTACATGTAGTTGTACCAAGTCTGGCTGTTTGTGTATGTGAGTTTAAATGTTTGTAAACGCACCCACGATACAGGAGAAATTCCAAGTGTGAGGCTACGTTTTATAAATATAAAAAAAAACTAAGTAACTCTGTAGTGTTTTTGTAATTGCTTATTCAAATTAAAATAACATATACACGTAACACCACCTCTAACCTTAATGTTTTGACGGCACGGTTGGCGGAGTGGTTAAGCGATTGACTGCTGCGCTGCGTGTCGCGGGTTCGATTCCCGCACGGAACAAATATTTGTATGACCTACAAGTAGTTGTTCCAAGTCTGGCTGTTTGTGTATGTGAGTTTAAATGTCTGTACACCCACGATACAGGAGAAATTCCTAGTGTGAGGTAACGTTTTATATAAAAAAAAAAAAACAAAAAAAAAGAACAAACTCAGTACCTTTGTAGTGTTTTTGTAATTGCTTATTCAAATTAAAATAACATATATAAGTAACACCACCTTTGTAATCTCTGAAGGGTAAGGCAAAGGTGTATCTACCCATAGTACAGTCACGTGCATAAGTAGGTATGTATACACTTGGCTTTATTGAAAGGCGATTTTCTCCTTTATTTTCGAATGAAATTTTATGTTGGTACGAACACAGTACTTTCGAACCCATAGGTTTTTGACAATGTGTCGTGTTTCATTGTTGTTTTCGTTATTTCACGCAAAAATCGCTATTGAAAGTTTCCAAGTGTTGACATATATGTAGTTAAGTTTAAATGTGGGTGTGTATTTGTGTGGGTGAGTGTGTGTGGTATTGTCGAATAATTTTCTTTTTACCTAATTTTAAACCAGGGTCATCATGTTTTTTTCGTAAATAATAGCCGGCTGTATTCCTAGAGAGTTCTTCTATTAATACTTAGTGTACCAACAAACGAACTATTTACCTTATTCATTAAAATATAAATTCGTGAAAACGCTGAAAACTGAAAGTTCCTCTGAAAGATTTATAGTTAGTTAGCTGCTGTGTTTATTTTAAAGGTTTACCTTTTAAAAATGCTTTTAACCTTAAGCTCACTTTGAAAGTTTTTGGTCGTTTAAAATATAAGATGCAGAGTGAGGCTGCTTTTTACGATAGAAAATCTTAAATTTTGGATGGACAAGTTAAATCATTTGACTGTTAAATGTGCGTAAACATAACGGGTGTAAAAATACACTTAACGAAGCCGAGGCTCACTTATACTTCTCGTCATTGTTGTAATTTTTTTGTACTGAACCATACCTGGGAACCTTCTGGTTACGGAAATGTTGAAGGTCAAAATTCCAACTTTTATTGACTTTTTTTTTTTACGAATACAAGTTTTTAATGTTATAATGCAACTTTAAATACCCCCCGACCCCTGAACCGTTGCATGCACCTACAATCACAATGTTTTACGTGTGTTACATTACGCATACCGCAAACAGCAAATCTTCACACCAAAAATAAAAGTCGTTTCCCAGCAATTATTTATATACATTGTTTGTTTATATACAATTTTTACAAGATTGATGTGGAAATCGGTTGTCATGGTATGGGCATGTGTTACGGAGTAATGAGGAAAATGTCGTGAGGAGAGTTTTGAGTATGAATGTCGATGGCTATAAGAGGAGAGAGGAAGACCAAAGAAACGATGGATGGAATGTGTGAATGTTGATATGGTTAGAAAGGGGGTGACTACCGAGATGACGACTAATAGAGAAGTATGGAAGAAAAAGACATGTTGCGCCGACCCCAAATAAATTGGGATAAGGGCAGGAAAATGATGATGTACAGAATGTGTAGTGACGGCTATGTGAAGGGTCTTTTTACACCCTGTATAGAAAACATTTGAATAAAATTAAGTGTAGGTATACACTTAATTTTATTCAAATGTTTTATCTAGTTTCCTGAATACATACAGTAAATAAATATTACACCCATAATCATTCATATTACTGACTAGCTTTTCCCCGGGGCTTCGCCCGCGTGGATGTCGGAAAATATCCCACGGGAACGTACTACCGGAATTTAAAGTACCCTATGTGTCATTCCAGGTTAATATCTGTCAATATATATCTGTCTGCCAAATTTCATCCAAATATGTTGAGCCGTTTTTGCGCCAACTCGGAACATACCATCCAGACGAACAGACAAACGGACAAAAAATATTCGTTACTATTTAATGGTATATATCCATTACATAATAATATTTAAGATTAAATAAGTTGAATTATTTAGAGATTAAAATATTGTATCCAATCAAGTAAAAATAAATTAAAAATATAAGTAATTGCTTTTAAAAACCGACAAAAGTAAACCAATAGCGGAAGTTGCATTCAACTCTTTAGTTAACTTAATTACTCAAAAGGACAATTCCTTACTTTATTTTAATTGACGAATAAAGAACGACTCGAGCTCTGGTCGACGCTTCGGCAGCAAGCCCGAGAAAGCACGAACTTTTCCGAAGTTTCACGAACAGTTCCGAAGTTGTACGAACTAGAACTTTCTACAAACTGCTTTAAATGCAGTGTACCAGTGAACTTGGTGCAGCTACTTCAGTTTCAAGCACAAGTATTTCTTTAGACTTGAATATCTATTCAAGAGCATGTAAGACGAGTTTTTTCACTGAAATATGGGCCTGAAATGAAAAACGTACACTAAATATTACAGCACTCTTTAAATAAAAGTACAGCTAGTGTCAAAAACATGTAAATAGTAGATACGATACGGGTGCTACTGTATTTTTATTCCGGTATTACTGAAACAATACACTACAAAAAAAATATTACACTACAAATACACAGTTTCAAAATTTTTATGCGGTAAGTTTCTCCGGAACAAACAATTTTTATTTTCTTTCTTTTTTAACATACTTCTAGGTATATCGCGTAAATCCGCAAACGCACAAAACCACAGAATTCAAAAGAATACTATTATACTAGAATTTCCGTTCCTTTCATAATAGCGTTGCGAAAAAAAAAAACTATGAAAACAAGACCAGTAAGTATCAAACAAAGGACGCAAACCAACGTAGGAAACGATCATAGTGACGTACGTTCTATTGTTTGAACGTAAACGCTTTCCCCCTTATTACAAAACAAGGTTTTTCTTTCGACCAGGTTTAAACCACTGACCCAGTTATTGAATTAAGAACCCAACTGTTGTAGAAATGGAGTACTTTATACAAAAATGACAGCTTAGTTCGGTGCTAAGTTGTCATTTTAATATTAAGAACTTTGCCTAAATCGAAATAAAGTTCGAAATACAAGTACTGGCTCAATAGTTTAGGCTAGAACTAAAGTTAGGTTTCGTTTTGTAATAAGACGGTTTAGGTTACGTAATAAAGGTCGGCTGTTACGTTGAGAAATATTCATGCTTATGATTGTTCGAGGTTTTTATTGTGTGCTTACCTCGGGATTGGGTAAATAGTTTTGAAGTCAAATGAGGCTTTTACCCAGGAGCTTATCAAGCGGTTGGATAGCTAGTAGTATCATAACATATCTTTCCATTTCTAACACTACACTTTCTGACCTTAAAAGATCTGAAAAGATATATAAAACCGGGGTCAGTTGGTTTGATTAGAAACTACGATCCCAGACAGACTGACAGATAAATAAATACTTACAACTAGAGTCCGGCCGATGTGAGAATACGCTCTTGACACCTGTCAGTTTCAATCAAACGAATACGTGTTTTGCGAATTTGTTCTTTATTAGCTACTATAATTGTCGCACTAATAGGTGTCGAAACAGTGAAAACAGTGAAAGTCGGATGACAAAGAGCTGGAGTGCGATTCTGTAACCATCACACCGTGAAAACTTAGATGAAGTGAGCGTGGAGTGAGCTGTCATTCTAAATAATGCTAGGGATTGACACTATTGACAACTCACATCAAGCTCACTTCACTTGAGTTTTCACGGTGAGATTTTTACAGAATCAACCGGCTGGAGCTATGCAAAAAGTATTGTGCCATACCTTTTTTACCACTGTAACAATAATCATTCTGTCACTCCCCTATACGACTCCTAAGGGCAAAAGGGTGGTCGCAGGATTGACATTTAAGCTTTTCAGATAGATAGATAAAACGTTTATTCAGTGCAACAAAAGACACAATACAAGTAATAAAAAAAATAATAAAAAAAAGGTGAAACATCATTAAAAAGCTAAATTGACCCATAGACACATCGTACAAGTTAATCTATAACGGTCGATCACGCGGTGCGTGTCTCATGGTTGCACCAAATGGGAGTCCAGCTCAGCATATGCCAGGTACAATATCTGACGCTGGTATTCTGCTGCATCCCGTTAGTGACACACGGATGTCGAGAAGACACATCTGAGTTTCAACAAAATGGTACCTACATATTAGTGCGGCGCGTATATTATGAGGTGGTAAGTACCCACATCTTAATTGACTTGCTTTTAAAACCGACAGAAAGAAAGATTTTGAAATTTGAAACTTATTAAATACTTGTGTAGTGTTTACTGGATTCAGTAGCATCCAATACATTTTTACTGTCTCCTAAGATACAGGTCATCCCTAGTTTAGGAGGCAGGATTTAATTTTTTGTTAATATAGACTATTATTTTGTCTCCCCTTGTGTCCATTGTTAGTTGATTAAGTCTTGGCATGTCACTTTATACAACCTTTGTCTTTGTATATCTTTTGGATCAATAAACTATTATTATTTGTTTTGAGGTTTAGTTCAAATATTTTCACTTGCAAGTTTTTCCAACGCTGCCAGCTTTTTGGGCACTTTTCCCATTGACAGCGATGTGGACGAATTTTTTGATACCCAATGAGCCATTTCGTTTTTTTTCCCCTTATGTATCAATCATTCAACGCAGCCTATCACAGTCCACTGTTGGACATAGGCCTATCTATCCATCTTATTTTTGGCCTTCTTCTCACGCTTCTACCATAAACATTTATATTCATCACGAATGAAAAACGATACTCAACTGATTTCATTTTCCCACAAAGAAATTCCAGATAAAAATGAAAGAGAGAAAATACCAACAAATATGGACTCCTTGCTATTACCCGTACTGTTTTCACAATAATAACGTTTATATACAATAAAACTATCCAGCCAGGGTCTAGGCAATGGCTAGAACTTAACTTTCATTCGACGCGAGGACAGTGCAAACGGCTCAGTGAAATGGCGAAGCAATATGGAGCATGGCTCCCAAACTAGCGGGGACACAGTTTATGGAAATTTAATTCCGGGTAGGAATTGGAGAAGTTTGTTTTCCAGTTCTGTTTTAAGAGTTTTTTTTTAGTTTGGGAGCTGGTTTAAACGAACTGAAGTTTTCGAAAGATTCGGATTTTAGTTGAACTGAAAAACTTTGTGTTTGGAGGTAAAATAAGAAAAACTTTGAATTTGTATGCTGTTGTTTCTCTCTTTTGGATTTTTAGTAGAAGATAGGTTGGTATATGTTGTATACTAGGTCATATGTTTATTTTATCTACATATATCGCCACATGCGAACTACGCATCACACTAACAGCTCGCAAAATCCTACATCGCGCAAGTAGAGTTTACCGCGCAATTAGCATATATACAACGTCCCGACTTCAATCGTCGGGCAGTTGCCCACCAGACATGACACCCGACGGCCGTACATTAACTGTAGATAAAAGGTCCGTCCTCTGACGGGTGTTGTGGTGCAGTTTGGGGAAGGCCTATGTCCAGCGGACAGTGGACTGCTATAGGCTGAGTTGATTGTAGCGTCACATGACCCAATCTCAATCTTCCTGGACCCATAGCATAATCAGCCAATAACGTTCCCACTGCTGGGACACAGGCCAACTCTCTGTGAGTGGGATTGGGCCGTAATCCACGTGGATGTCATATGTCTGCGGACTTTTGCTTCTAGGACTTGCCGGTTTCTGCACGATGATTTCCTCCACAGTTTTGAGAGAAGTGATGATGAAATTAAATAACCAACTGTCGGCCTGGGTTCGAACAGACTCACGACCTAAAAATCGTCAATCGCGGCCGATACTGGGCCAACGCTACTCTCGTGGCCCCATATCTATTATAAAGGGTAAATACTCATGTATTTGTTCGCACACGTCGGTATGGGCTCAGTATTGCTAGGGTCACAGCGAATACTTTTCCGATACATTTAACCCTATAAGCGGGTTGTTGTACACGCTGATTCGTTTGTACTGTACACTGATTTAATAGAAGGATTTGTAGGGCTAAGTCTTTTAAGGGTTGGTAAGCCTTGGATCCTGTAAGCCTAACCTTGGTTTTCACTTACAAGATTATTTGTTATGAGATCAACATGTCATCTTCCTGCCCTTGTTCCATATTACTCGGGTTCGGCGCAACACGTTTTCTCCTTCCATTCTCCCCTGTCAACTGTCACGCGATCATTCACGCCCTTCTCTTTCATTTCATTATTTGTTTTGAGGTTTAGCTCAAATATTTTCATTTGCAAGTTTTTCCAACGCTGCCAGCCTTTTGGGCACTGTTCCCACTGACAGCGATGTGAACGAATTTTTTGATACCCAATGAGCTCGTTCGTTTTTTTCCTTTATATCAATCAATCAATTCGGCCTATCACAGTCCACTGTTGGACATAGACCTCTCATAGGCTACACCACAACACCCTGTCCTCCACCTTCCACATCCAGTCTGTCCCAGCCACCTTTTTAAGGTCGACGGCCTCTCTGGTCTTTATATACTTGTACATCAAAACTAATATTATAAATGCGAAAGTAACTCTGTCTGTCTGTCTGTCTGTCTTTGCTTCACGCCTAAACTACTGAACCGATTTGTGTGAAATTTGGTACAGACATAGTTTGGAACTTGAGAATGGACATAGGATAGTTTTTATTACAAAAAATAAAATAAAAAATAAAATTTATTCCGGACATACAGCACAATCTATTGGTCAAGAGTCGGTGTCATCTATTGGTGAAGTCACTATTCCACGCGAACGAAGTCGCGGGCAAAAGCTAGTAATATATATATTTTAGTATTAGATTCTATATATTGCATTTAAGAATAAATAAACTGTTTCCGTATGTTTAAAAAAAAAGATTCAGTCTTTCCTAAATAAAAAACTCTGTTAAAAATTGGTTAACCCATTGTGGGTTAACCAATTTTTGATAGCTGCCTTAGAACGTTACTATTCCGGCTTACGTAAAAGTTAACTTTTAAATGCGTACTAAAATAAATATATAAACTGCCCAATCTTATTGAATTATCTTATTTATGGCAGACTTTATTATACCGTACGTGTATCAGTTTTGACAAAAAAATATATAATTGCTCACTAGTTCGATCTGTCAAAAAGCGGTTGAACTTGTGGACAGAGTATAATTAATGTTTTTTGCTACATACTGCAACATTGTTTTTAATTTTCAGTTAGGTACTGTATAATTTCAAATAAAAAAAATAACAAATCTCAGGGATATTGATATAGGTATAAAACATAGCACCTTTAATAAAAGGGTTTTATGTAGATACATATGAGTATAATAAATAGTGGGTGGGTACAGGTTCAAATAACAAATCACTTTGTCCCTTTCTGAGTGTGAAAATCCTCATTACTGAGTGCAAATTGAGCCTCATTGTGGATGCCCTAAGTATCCTATAGTACTGCTTATGCCACAACTTGCCACTTAGTTATAAATTTGCGATGTATCTGCTTCAAACTAGGCGTAGTAAAATGTTATGACAGCATACAAACTCCACTGACGTTCGTGTTTGTGCATGGCCTAGTAACTGTTATTATGCACGTACATATTTTAACTGGTTTTAACCTGAAAATGTTTCATATGCCTTTTCCGCTGAAATATAGAGAATATGAAATTCTAGGTGGATAATAATTATACACGCGGAATTATGGTTATATTGCAATGCACTTCAAAATATTTTGTTCCAAGGTTTCAATTGATCATTTCCATAGATAGTTTTTTGTAATACCGCCGGCCGTTCCCTATGGAGAAGGCCCGGCAAGATACTCCACGGTTATTCTTTTAAAAATAATTGGCCTTTACAATGTTTTCAAATTACAGTGTTAATAATAATAATAATATCCCTGGACATTTCACACAGCGCCATCTAGTCCAAGCTAAGCAACCTAATGCTTGTGTTATGGTAACAAGATGGCTGAATAGGTATGGCAGGACAGAATAAGCCTTTCAACAAGTCCCACAGTCCAGAGACCTTTGAAGGGAGACTTCCGTAATTTCGGCCGATCAACTCCATATCACTTCCAGACATAAGATAAGTTTAAGCACTTACGATTTTGCCCGACCGAAAAATTGTATTTCACACTTGTTTTGAGGAATCAACCACTTTCGGACGAGCCGTATCTTCGTTGAAGACTAGAGAGTAGACTCCGTGGACTGTGACAGCATTACAAATGCAGTAATTTTTAGGCCAGTTACTAGATGACAGTGATGTGCAGCTGTACTTTGGCACCCAATTTGAATGAGGCTTTGAAAGCATAAAAGCGAGCGCCTTAATTACGGAACACACTTTCTATCACAATTGGTAGGGTTTCGAAGGAAATTCGCAATCCATTTATCCATTTGTTTGAAAACGTAAATAACGCAATTAATGTTGATGAATCGTCAAAATGTAATTGCTACGAGGTGTGGGAACGAGTCTAATGCCATTAATACAGTTTTTAGAACTGGCTTGCTTGCTTGGATGTATGATCCGGATAGGCGCAAAAACGTCTGAACGGATTTGGATGAAATTTCGCACATAGATAGTTTATACCCTTGATTAACACATAGGGTACTTTTAATCCTACGTTCCCGTGGGATGATTTCGGACGCCCACGCGGGTGAAACCGTGGGCAAAAACTAGTAAAATCGAAAACGTCACACGGGTTCAACAAAATTTTGATCCCGTGCTTAAAAAGCTTATCCTTTAACCCCTAAACTCTACATCGCATTGTACATAAAACATTTAAACTATCAATTTCACCCACACCGTTTAGGATTATCCTTTCTCAAAAACAATTAAACTTAGTGCCAACATAATGCACCTAATGCGACACGTATTCAGTATAGAATCGTACGTGTTGCGTGTTAGTTCGTACGTGATTCGTACGAGTGCCTCGCGTGAGTCGTACGTGACCCCGCCGTGTCCCAGTTGCGATGACGCTGGATGTCACGCGTAATATACATATTCTAGCACAATTGTTTGAAGGATAGTGTCGATAATGGTGCACGTAAGTGTAACTGTAGACATGCTATACAGGGGGCTTGGTTAAACGAGGGACATACATTGAAAGAGTGCAGTTAACAAAAGATCTGCTATTGAAGGAAATAGCAGATTTTTTGTTCACAGCACTCTTTCAATGTATGTCCACTCTTTACTGGGTAATACGATAAGTAAGACTTCTTAATCCATGAATGACGGCCGGAACTAACAGCCGTTATTATTTAGCCACGAGCCCTAAACTATGCGAGTACGGTCAGCATCAAAAGTCGGTTAACACTTTAGTTGTTTAAATCTTAATTATTGAGAAAAATATTCTTAAAAAGCTTATATTAATAAGATATTTAAGAATAATTAACTCTTTGCTATTACATGAAATAGAGAAAACCAATGTATCACATGATTTTGTATCAATTTAGATGATTTGTAAAAGTAACAGTGTTAATTGACTTTTGATGCTGACTGTACATAATAGGAAAAAGCAGTTTTTTTTTCAGGGTTGGTCCCACAGTGATTATTGTTCATTTTCAGAAGTAGTACACTACACTCGCTCAAAATATGTCCATCGTTTAACCTAACATCCTGTATAGACAAGACGGAACAGCGGGAATAGTGGTACGGCTAAGACGAGAATTGAGTGAGAGATCTTGAGTTCAATCCCCATTGCTTAGCAGCTTTGGCGTGAAGCCACTGACAGCTTAAGCATATTATTTATCCTAGCAGGAAAGGGTTAATGTGCTTACACAACATTTCGTAGCTGTCAGAAGCTTTATAAAGAAATGACGTATGTAGACACGTTTCAATCTGCGCAGCCTTTTCTCTACTATGTTGGGGTTGGCTTCTAGTCTAACCGGATGTAGCTGAATACCAGTATTTTATATGGAGCGACTGCCTATCTGATCTCCACAACCCAGTTACTGGGTTATTACCCAGTAACTGGGTTGTGGACATCAGATAGGAAACCCGCTTGGTAAGACTGGTTGTCAGACATTCGGACTTCTGACGACCCGTAATGACTGTTAAAGATCTACGAATGGCAGCCGGGACCTACGGCTTAACGTGCTTTTCAATGCACGGAGGGGTCTTAGTATGTAAAGTTGGTCGCCCATCCACGGACCAACCGCGGCAATCGTAGCTTAACCTGATCGATTCGAATTCAAATTCAAATTCATTTATTTGTCCGAATATGGTACATTACATGGTCTTAAATTAATAAATGGTCTCATCACATTCTGCCACGTGGGGCGCGCAAATATCAGGTATACAAATAAAAATAAAATTATTACAGCACAAAAGTAAAAATATTAGGTTAATATTGATATTAATATAATATATACGATCGACCCGTGCGGCTGTTATTACTTAGCCACAAGCCCCTCCGTCAAAGAACATACGCTTATTTGCAGCAAAACATGACGCAGAGAACAAACCCAAAAAAAAAACAAGTTGGGGGAAAATATGCGTCACTTAAGCGTCGTATGCATGTGCGTTATCTTTATCAAACGTACAAACTTCGGTCTTTTTAGGGTTCCCTATCTTAAGAGTGCCAACGGAACCCTATTACTAAGCTGTCCGTCCGTCTTTACATTGCGAAATCCGCCTGCTCTTGACCTCGATCAAGATGGAAAGCTATGGATGAGGTCTATGATGGAACGAACGTGCCCAGACGTGCCCACTGCTCACTCTTTCTTTGGAGGCTGATGGGTTAAGTGTGGAAGGGAAGACAGACCCTGACCGAGAGACTTGTGCTGTGCGTATAAAAAATGTTGAGAAGCGCCGGGATATCAACCAAGTGCAAATGGTACCCTGCAGTATCGGTAGGCCGGTAATGAAAGGGTGATTGTGGGATCAGGTCGTGGAGCTTCTGAGCACACTCTGTAGAACATCAATAGGTAAGCAATATTACGAAAATGAGCCATCAATTGATGCATTAAAATTCCTATGAATTCCCAATTAAAAGTAACAACGACGTTTTATAGAATTCCAGACACAATATTTATGAAAACTTCATTGCCTCACATATTCAGAGAAATTTCTATCGTTCATTAAAACGGGTATCAGCGTTAACGAACCATTAATTTTAAATGGCCATATCCTTGGTTGGTAAACAAACATTGGTACAAACGCCAGCAGGTCAAGCTACCCGAAACGGTCAAATTTTCACAATCAACCTTGAACCTTAATGCTTTAGCGATAAAGTTGAAAATGTATTAAATAAATTTGACAGATTGTAGTAGCTTGATGTGCTGGCGTCTGTACCTACGGACAAATGTAACAAAAAACGAAATAATAATGAGATCTAAGGAGAGGCGCCCACGAGCAACTTTTGTCTCTGCAATAAATTTGTCTCTCACATCAGAGGGTGATTCTCGTAATTTTAAGAACGTTCACAGTCTGATCTCAGTCTCAATCTGTCAAAAAATACTTCTAATTTCCCTACATTTCGACAAGTTTTTGACATTTGTTTGTCGCTGAGATGAGACTGCGACTAGATTTTGAACGTTTTAAATTACGGGAATACGGGCCCAGGTCTGCGGGTTTATATGAAAGTGCACGCATGCACCGCTGCAACAGCTGGGAGACATTTTTGTCCGCGCGTTTGGACGCAACTGTCTCCCGTCGCAATACAAGTGCGCGCATGGCGACAAAAAACTTGCCGGCCAGCCAGTTGCCGCTAAACAGAAAATTTAACAAAAATGTAGCGTTGCTGTCGCTCCCGTGTGCGCATCGTTCGAGGAAACAGCGACATAGATAAAAAAGTTGCTGAGCAACTAAGTTGCTCGTGGGCAACACATTAGTTCACATTGCCAATTTCAATTCTTCTGTTGACTAACCGTGACAACTTAGGTGGAGTGAGCTGTCATTAGTGTCAAGCCCTAGCATCAGCAGTGCGATTCTGTAACCATCTCACCGTGAAAACTTAGGTGAAGTGAGCGTGCAGTGAGCTGTCATTCCAACTAATGCTTGGGATTGACACTATTGACAGCTCACCCTAAGCTCACTTCCCCTACCTTTTCACGGTGAGATTTTTACAGAATCGATTGGCGGGTGGAATGTCAGCTCACTTTGAGCTCACTTCACCTCAGTTTTCACGGTGAGATTTTTACAGAATAGACTGGCAGATATTTATACTTATAAAAAATTATTACAGATATTTATAAAAAAAAAAAATTATCGTTATCCATCACCTCTACAGAGTTTCGCTAGCTAATTTAATTTAACCCTGTATACCTACAATTCTAATTTCAACTCATAAGTAGTTGTCATAGCAAACATATCATTTGGTTTTATTAGGTTTTTTTGGAACGAAGTTCCTTATCGCACGTTGCGAAAGGAGGCTAGACGGAAAAAATTAAGACCAAAAGTTGGAACGACACTTTTTGCTATAGTTGTAAGCCGTGTGGCGTGCGCGTGTTTCTCTGTCTCTCTCTCTCTTTGAACTTCGTTCCATCCAGGTGTCCCTTGACACCCCTCAAGTTTTATTTTTATTTTATTATTTATATTTTTGATAGATTCAAAAATCTTTTTTTATCGTTATCCATCATTTCTGCGGAGTTTCGCTAGCTAATTTCATTTGACCCTGTACAATTTCAAGTAATAAAAAGATGAGCCAAGGAAGTATGTAAAAAGTAAATAAAAAAATAAAGAGCCACTCCTGTCAATCATTCATAATGTCACATGATGGCAACAATGTGCAAATAGAAATCATCATCAATCAATGCTCCCTCTATGATTATGCAATGTGTGTTCTGCACACACGGTCCTGAGCCATAGATTAAATATTGGACAGAAGCGACACTTCATACAATCGCGCTGGAATAGATACATAACATAAACACACGCATTCTTACACATAGTGCACATTGTAGCCTTAATAACCCTTCAACTTATTTTATTGTTTTAATTTTTCTACTATTTTAAAAACTGTTTTAATTTCATTTAAACCTAAATAATGTTTTAATTACCCTGATAATTAACGCTTTTTCATATGCCTCTGAAAAATCTTTTGTTAATGTAATGCGCATGTTCACTATAATTATGGTAATACCACCCATGGACTCCACGAGACAGGCTCGACCTAGTGTGGAGTTCATAAGCAACATCCTTCCTTTGCGTCTTTTTTTTTTTTTTTGAGTATAGGAAATCATCAAATGACCCCTCCCTCTCTGGGTGGAGCAGAAGGGAGTGTCAGACTCTTACTGACTAAAACCCACCCGTGTTCCTTCCTTAGCCCTTTATGTTCCAGGGCAGCGGTAAACCCTTTCGGATGTTCCCGCTACCCTGGCAGGTTCCTTTGCGTCTTAGTTTTTTTTTTTTTTTGTAAACCTAGCTATTAGAGTAGACTTTAAGGAAATGTAAACTGTTTTTGGCAAATAAACATTATTATTATTATTATAACATAACATCAGGCCTTCCAACCCTACGTCTTTCGGTACGCGGTCGCCACTCCAGAACCTTTCGGCCATCTGTTCTGCAAACAATGTGCCATGCCCACTGCCACTTAAGTTTGACAATTCTTGAAACCCGTTGGAGGAGAGCTGCGCAGAACCGGTCGAAGTGGAGGTGCTTGGCGGAGGCCTATGTCCAGCAGTGGACGTCGTTTGGGCTGAAATGATAATGATAACATCAGCCCCAGCAGTCTCGACATTCATAGCGATCGCTTTACAACCGAATTCGGTTGTAAAGAGACTGCAGCCCCCTTTTTTTTTTTTTTTTGAGGATGGGAAATCATCAAATGACCCCTCCTTCTCTGGGTGGAGCAGAAGGGAGTGTCAGACTTTTACTGGCTAAAACCCACCCGTGTTCCTTCCTTAGCCCTTTATGTTCCAGGGCAGCGGTAAACCCTTTCGGATGGTCCCGCTACCCTGGCAGGCTTCGGCCCTATGGGGCCCCGTCTCTTTTGCTGACATCTCTTTGAGGCGCGCGTGGAACACGTACACGCCGTCCGGCACGGGCCTAGTCCTGATCGGACGGAGAGCTACCCATTACTCTCCGCCCGCAGGCCCGCGCCTACGGTGGCCGGGAGTCGTCACGCGGCTCCCGACGCCCGGAGCGTCTCCCGCAGCGGCTGAGGCGTGAGGTGCGCAAAGTGCGTTCCTTCGCCCACCCCGCCACCTCCTTCGCTAGCATGACTGCTTCGCAGAAGGAGGTGACTGCCTCCCACTCCCTCTCGCCCCGGACCATGGCTTGAACCAGGGCCGGACGCGAGAGGTCGCCGCCGCTGCCAATCGCCTCTACGAGGACACGGCGGTGCTCTGCCCAAGCAGGGCAGACCTCCACTGTATGCTCCACCGTGTCCTCTGGGCGATCCAGACAGTGGTGACACCCGGGCGTCTCCTCCCGCCTGATGATGTGCAGGAACCTCCCGAAACATCCGTGTCCGGAGAGGACCTGCAGCCCCTGGCCTGGTTTCTCCGAGGGCTACGCAGAGAGGTGTGTGCTTTGTTGGTCACTTCTTCATCAAGAAGACACGATGCGAAGAAGAAAGGGATAGCGAGAGTGGGCTGTATTCCACCACGCGAGCCCAGTGCGGGTTGGTAGATGTCACATGTCTTTGAATGTTTTGGTTCTTGGACATGCTGGTTTCCTCACGATGTTTTCCTTCACCGTTTCGGTGGTGATAAAATTTATACAAAGTAAAATGCCTGCCTGGCTGGGTTCGATCCTACTACCTAAAATTTTTTTCTGGATTAACTAAACTCACATTACAAAAAAAAGACATAAAACACACAAATACAAAGTATCCAAAAGCCTCGTATTTAACCAATTAAAGTATGACAATTTTGTCCGTTGCTTGGTGTCAGGGCCAAGGACCAAAGGCAATATAACATTGCGTTAATGTTACGACACTGACAACAAATAAACAATCAAAACACGAACAATGTACATAGAAGTCTTTTTAGGTCTGACTACAATACCGCTTTTAGGTGCCCTAACTAACCTATGCCAAAACTAGCTGTCGTTTAGGCAACCGTGCTCCATCGTCGAACGCGTAGCCAATTTACCGTAACGCCTCTGATTCAGAGAATTTGGGTACCGGAACGAAGCGATTCGGAAATATTGCTACAGTAAAATATGGTATGAAAGGAAGTGAGCCATCATCTGCTTAGCCTTTTCGAACTATTCTAAGTTTATAATACATATATTATTATCAGAAGGCCAATTTCAGTAATTAAAAACGTTCAAAATCTAGTCGAAGTCTAATCTCGGCGCCAAACAATGTCAAAAATGTAGGGAAATTAGAGGTATTTTTTACAGATTTAGACTGAGATCAGACTGTGAACGTTCTTAAAATTACGAGATTTGCCCCTCTGGAGTTTTCCACTCGGCCACAAATAAATTAACTTCGTAGGAATCGCGTCTGATAAAAAAAAGAAAAAAAAAAAAGAAAAAATAATATCATCTAAAAGTGAAGATCCGCCCGTTTCGGGCGAGTAAATTCGTACGAATCGACCAATAAGCCCCTATTTATCTTGTCTCATTCAATTTTGACTTTATTTTAACCCTATTTACCTTCCATTTTTGTATAACAAACAAAACATATTATGCACAAAGAAAGAGCTTTCGTTTTGCCATCGCTGGCTGTAATAACAGGATTGACTGCTTTATTGAGATCCCCGAATCTGCCTGTCAATATCATCTGACATCCCGCGTCCCCCATATACATATAATGCGGGATCTTGCGGTCCCCATACGTTTGTGTTTCGAGGGATATGGGGTATTCGAGGATAGAGAATTTATTTTTATTACATGTTTTTGCGAATGAAAATGTTGGTATATAAATGTGGAGTTTGGTAGACATTTATGTACGTTTTGTAAATGAGTTATAAATACTGTAGTAGCACTGACTTTTTGTGAAAACTTTGAGTGAATATTACGTTGAAATAATATTTTTTTACTGGTTTTTTTTTGTACATAAACTTAAAAGTAGTTGGTTAATTTATAGACTTAGTACAGTGAACTCTACCCTTTTTTCTATACATACATAATCAGCCTATAAAGTTCCCACTGCTGGGACACAGGCCTCCTCTCTGTGAGAGGGAGTGGGCCGTAATCCACCACGCGGGCCCAGTGCGGGTTGGTAGATACCAACCCGCACTGGACCCGCATGTCACATGTCTTCGAACTTTGGACATGCCGGTTTCCTCACGATGTTTTCCTTCACCGTTTTGAGAGCAGTGGTGATGAAATAATTTACACAAAGTAAAACACCTATCTGGATTCGAACCTACGACCTACAACTCGTAAGTCGCGGCCGTTACGACTGAGCCACCACTCCTCTCCTTTTTGTATTTACTTATACATAATATTATATATTTTAGTGTTAGCTTAGACAATTATATAAGTATATTTCACTATAAATTATTCACAGTACATTCAATACTAGCATTACTACTTTATAAGACTGTACTCTTATATAGTCTTACGAATGAAGAGTTGCATATAAATGCTTGTCACGAGGTATGCTCTGCTTTCGCGATCCAGGATTTTCCGTGACGTCAGTGTGATGCGTAGTTTGCATGTGGTGATGTAGATGCTACCACCGTCTAAACTCAACAACAATAATATTTTATAAAATGATGGTTGAATGTTTATGACACGCAAAATATTAAATAATATCCCTGGACATTTCACACAGCGCCATCTAGTCCCAAGCTAAGCAACCTAATGCTTGTGTTATGGTAACAAGATGGCTGATAAACTTCTTATATACATTTTTTTTTTGTTAAATACATACATATTATAGATAGAAAAACACCCAGACTCGGAACAAATACATTGGGGTCATACATATATTTGTTCCGTGCGGGAATCAAACCCGCGACACGCAGCGCAGCAGTCAATCGCTTAAGTAACCACTGCGCCAACCGCGCCGTCAAAGTTAAGTAAATAGGGAAGATTTATAACAAACTAGACGCTAGAATAATACAAAAGATATACTTTTTTATCCTAATAAATGATTCTCTTGGCATTAAAGCCCACACGAACAAACCCACGTGTAGAAACCAGTAAAAATTTTATAAACATTACCTTCTTACTTTTCCTACAAATAATAAAGGAAATGTCATCACGTTTCCGATAAAGGATCGAGTCGGTGCTTCCACAAGCAAATTGAAACAAATTCTTTGAAGAAAATAACTGTAGCCTGAGAAAAAAGATACAGAAAAATGTAGGCAGGTCTTTAACCCTAATTTCTTGGGAAAGTAGACAATAATGAAGGGAAAAGTTTTGAAAATGATTGGAACTGTAAACGATTTACCAGGAAATGTAAGGTGCTTTAAATTAATTGACGGCACGGTTGGCGCAGTGGTTAAGCGATTGACTGCTGCGCTGCGTGTCGCGGGTTCGATTCCCGCACGGAACAAATATTTGTATGGCCTACAAGTAGTTGTTCCGGGTCTGGCTGTTTGTGTATGTGAGTTTAAATGTTTGTAAACGCACCCACGACACAGGAGAAATTCCTAATGTGGGGCAACGTTTTTTTTTTTTTTTAAACTTAAATTGCCATGTTTACAAAGGGGAGTAGACATAATGATTGCTTCTCGTCGCTGAGCAACGACCTGCACCCGAATTGCGTAACACACGATCAATCGGAATCGATTTCATTTTGACAGTTCAACAACATTCATTGCGTTATTTATGTGTTGAACAGACAAATTTTTCGAACTTATGAAGCAATGGATTAGCAATTTGCTTCAAAATGATTCAGGGTCCGATTGATCGTGTGTTACGCAATTAGGGTGCTGAAAGCCAATTCCCGTAATTTAAAACGTTCAAAATAGAGTGGCAATCGCATCTCAGAAAAAAAAAAGAAAAAGTATTTATTGCGACTCTTAAAACTAAACTCAGTCAAAAATAAAAACCAAATTATATTTTAACAAAAAAACTAAGTAACAAAAAGAAAAATGAAATAGAATGTTCTATACGAGGCCAAAAGGCTTCGACAAAAAATGTAAAAAACTTCTGAAGACTGTAGGGAAATTAGAGGTATTTTTGACGGATTGATACTGAGGTCAGACTGTGAACGTTCTTAAAATTACGAGAATTGGCCCTCTGTTCTCGCACAGATACGACGCATGGCTTAATTGTTCTTGTTACGACTGTTTGTTTATTACAAAAGTAGTTATTATTCCATTCCGCAATACTCATTTTGTTTTGTTTTAATTGTTCGTTTGTTGTCATGCGTGTGTCGCAACACATACCCCTTTATAAATAAACGTTGTTTAAAGTTAAGTAGGTAGTGATTAGCGACTGTTTAACCATACATTTGTGACGTTTAAACGTCACTTATATTTAATCATCGTTTATAAATAAACCCATAGTAATTAAGCATAAACAATTTATATTATCTTGATTCCTAGCTCTGACATCAAGCAATGGACAAAATTGATAAACTTTTATTGATTGAATACGAGACTTTTGGCTACGGTGTATGTGTGTTTTGTTTGTGCAGAACAAATAATTTTTCATTATTTTTTTATTTCTTTTGGATGTTGACCTTGACCTTTAGAGAATGGTAGATAAAATTGTCACTATAAAGGTGTTCAGCTTTATGTAGTAAGGAAAAACTGGTAGGGCCTATTTCCTTTAATCGTGCACAATTTCACATTCCGGGGTTCGTAGATAATTTATTTATACCATAACTTAAGTCTGGTGAAATCTGGTGCGTAAACTGAATAGGTAAAAAAAAAGAAAGAAAATATTTGATTAGGGACGCGTACAAGAAATACAAAATGTAGAAAAAGGTAGGTCCACATCTGCCTAACCCATTAGGGAAAACGCGCGTAATTTTTATTGTTAAAGCCTGGTTTTCAATAGTTTATAAACGTAGGTCGTTGTCATGTTTGTGTACCTAGTTTTAATAGTTATTTTTATCATTGTTCCTCTCAACCAATGCACCTGCCATCTGATCTCTTCATCACCCTTGGTTGACTGATATACACGTGTTTCTGTGACAAATAAACCTTTTCTTCTTTCATTTTTTATTTTCTAAATTATTAATTCAAAACTCAGGAACAATCCCGCGAAATTCAATACTATGGCAACCCCAACGGAACCAGTGATCACGTTGATTGAAAATGATCCGTGCTGGTGCGTGCCACGCCAGGGTGGATATCGCTTGAATTCGATCAACCGCCTAAAGTAATCGTTGGCGGCGCGTATTATTGTATTCAATAATCACTAACATAGATATTAATATAACCATCAGTGTGTGAAATGTTGATATTCATTCAGGTGAGGGTGTTTGTTGGTGCGAGTATTGCAATTTGACTGTACCTAATAAACATGTAATCACCGTTTCAACGGAAGTGAAGTAAAATGAAAGTACCTATAGTACCATGTACAGACGCCAGCAGGTCAAGCTACCCGAAACTGTCAAATTTTCCCAATCAATCTTGAACCTTAATGCTTTAGCGATAAAGTTGAAAATCTATTAAAGAAATTTGACAGATTGTAGTAGCTTGATGTGCTGGCGTCTGTACCAAAAAAATTGCTGTTTGATAGAAAATTGCATACCTATGCAGTCAAAATGTATGGCAGAGCAAATTTTTTTTTAAACGACGAAAAATTTCTAAACCTAGGTATCAGAATCATGTACTGAATCCATGGCAACAGAAGGTGAATTCCCGTAATTTTGCAATCATGTGGCATCTATCAACTCACACTGGGCCCGCGTGGGGGACACTCCCTCTCACCGAGAGGAGGCCTGTGTCGAAAGCACACTGGCGGATGCCGGGAGACGCCATTGAGTAGAACTTGCCGAGGAGCAAATCGCGGCACCAACCCACACCTGTGACATCTACCAACCCGCACCTGTGACATCTACCAACCCACACCTGTGACATCTACCAACCCACACCTGTGACATCTACCAACCCACACCTGTGACATCTACCAACCCACACCTGTGACATCTACCAACCCACACCTGTGACATCTACCAACCCACACCTGTGACATCAACCAACCCACACTTGGCTCACGTGGTGTATTATAGCCAACTCCTTCTCACAGAAAAGAGGAGGCCTGTGTCCTAGCAGTGGGAACCTTATAGTCAAATTATGATGAGATATTAAAGCATTAGGTTGCGGCATCCCGCGGTATACCATGAAGGAAATGCGGCGTGATCCCCCGCTTGCATTGCCTCTCCTCAGCGATAATATGCTAGCAGACTCCGGCGCATACCGTGGCATTCCTTCGCATCCCGCCGCGGCATCGTCCAGCGCGTTCTTCAATACCGCAGAGTCAAATCCCCTTCGAAACCCCGTGCTCGGTCTCCGAGCTTTGGAATCTGTATCTTGTTACAATTCGATACGTACGAATTTACCTTGATACATTTAAAATACTCTACCCCTGCCCCGTCCGTCGATGTGGGCTGGCTTAATCGCTCAGTTCATAACAACATCGAGTGCTCTACGTAGTTGGTAGTCTAGCGTGGGTAGACTCTCATACTAATATTGTTAATAATACGCAAATTACCTACTCAACTCCGCTAGCGTTTTCTCTAACGATGATTACCTCTTCAGCAGAAAATAATATTGAAGATCGTTTACACAGGTTCTCTCTAATTTCGACCTTCATAAATTTTGAGTTTCCTTAAAGATCCTAACATCCTTAATATTTAGCTACTAAATATAACCCGTCCTAATGTTTTCCCAAGAAAATATTTGAAACTTGAATATTACCCAAAATCTATTTAATTTTAAAAGTCAGTCAGTCATCCTCCAATTAAATTAGCTAGCGAAACTCTGCAGCATACATAATAAGCCTATAATATTCTCACTGCTGTGACACAAGCCTCCTCTCAGAGAGAGAGGGGGGGGGGGGGGGGGGGGGCGTAATTCTCCACACGGGCCCAGTGCGGGTTGGTAGATGTCACTTGTCTTCGAATTTTTGTTTCTAGCACATGCCGACAAACTGCACGTGATGGATATCGATAATATAACAGGATAAAGTAAAAACAATTGGTAAAAACGATTGGTAGTTTTTTTGGGGGGGTCAACGACCGCTGATAGTTTTGTTACTTGAAGTATGAGTTGAGGAAATCTGTTTTATCTTGTTTAGATATCAAAACCAATCACGTCAGTGAAGTTAAAAAAAAAACTGATGTTCTAAAGGAGATGTTTCGGCAATGTATGGAGCCTGGGCCAGCGCTAAATGTAAATATTGCTATACAATACAGTAACCGTTTTTTAATGTTATTTTTTTTATAATTTGACTTCGTTTTTAGGTAATTTCAAATTAACTTGGTCAAGAAAAGCAACACAAAATAAACATGGCGGATCAGCAATATGCGAAATGTCATTATGAAAATGACATTTGATTGTACTAGCTGCGAAAAAAAACTAAACACGAGTTTTAAACTTATTTAGGGTTTCTCACACTAAAGAAACAATAATAAAATAGGACAACAAGATATTCTACTCGATTTTGGCAGTGAATTACTGTCAAACTCGTCAAACGTCATGTCAAACAACTGTCATGGCGACCGTAAAGTAGGGTTGTCTTATTAAAAAACTTCACAAATAATCATTTCTGTACGCCTGTACTTTTATTCAAATTAATTTATTTTAATTTTTATGAAAATCCTCTATTTTTTCCCTATTTATATAGATAAATAGGGAAAAAATAGAGGATTTCACACCACCACCATGCACCATGTACGGTATATAGATACCGTACAGTCACGAGTAAAAGTATGTAAACACTCGGCTTTATTCAAAAGCAATTTACTCCTTTATTTTTGGATGAAATTTTATGTTGTTATGAACGTAGCATTTTCGAACCCATAGGTTTATGTAATGTGTCGTATTTCAACGTTGCATTCGTAATTTCACGAAAAAATCGCAATTGAAAGTTGCCAAGTGTTGACATATTGGTGGTCGTGACTGTACATGGTGCTGGCCCAATATAAAACATCTCTTTTATATTTCAAATGACTACACTAACACTAACTGCGGTCGATGAGCCCACAATTTTTTTATCATGTTTAATTTATGACAACACGGTTAGCGCAGTGGTTAAGCGATTGACTGCTGCGCTGCGTGTCGCGGGTTCGATCCCCGCACAGAACAAATATTTGTAAGTCCTACATGTATTTGTTCTGAGTCTGGGTATTTTTCTATCTATAATATGTATGTATTTACAAAAAAAAAAAATGTATATAAGTAGTTTATCAGCCATCTCGTTACCATAACACAAGCATTAGGTTGCTTAGCTTGGGACTAGATGGCGCTGTGTGAAATGTCCAGGGATATTATAATTTATTTTTCGTTTTATCGTGTTAGATATCCATAACGTCTGCGAAGTTTCGCTAACGTTTCGACCTTGTAGATACTTAAATGCTGCACTTACAAAATCTATTTGATTTTAAGTACTAACTGGCTTACACATGAAACAGACTTTTCACACAAACACAAAACATCACGCCCCTATGCGCAGAGGAGACGGGCAGACGTGTACTACTTATAGAACACCAACATTTAAGAAATTACTCCCATTGCCATTAAAAGGGATTCTTTGACCGAGAAATATTTAACGGAAAAACTCAATAACACTTTACCCGACCAGCGGGTTAATTCCGTAACAAACTATCAGCAGCAATGGTTTTCAACATTCATTGCGTTATTTAAGTTGTTGAGCAGACAACATTTTCGAACATTTGAAGCAATGGATTAGCAATATACTTCAAAATGATTCAGATTGAGATTGACAGGGTGTCACGCAGTTAGGGTGCTGGGGGTTGAACTTAATAATTCCAGATCAGCATGACGTTCTGAACAGTTAAGACAGGTTTTCAGGCTTATTGGTCTTTCGGCTGGCGACTGGGGGTGTCATTTGACATACCGGGACCAAAAACTATCACCAACTATTCGAAACACGCATTAGTGAGCCGTCAGACCCCATAATGAGGTACTCCTGCCTTCCTCCTCATCGCAAATACCTCTGGCACCCTAAAACCTTGAAACCTATTTAGAAATTGAAGTACAAAGGGATTCTTGACAATCGCCATTTTGTCGCAAATTGGAACAGTTCTCACTATCGAAATAATTTGAATTTCTTGGTCCTTGGCGCAACTTTGTTAGTTTTGTGTTGGTCCTGGGCTGGAATATACGGGAGGTTGATTGGAGCAGGCACGATAGCACGTAACTATCTAAATAAATAAATAAAATTGAAGTGGCTATTTGTAATACCAAAATAACAGATTTTTACTATAACTAAATGAATATGAAAGTACCTATATACGGAACTTATAACATTTTCAATTTTCGTCAATGATTTTTCAATTACAATTTAATAATGCCTTTCAAGTGGTTGGAGAAAGTAGTTAGGTATAAAGTTGAGACCTTCTTAATTCTATATTAGGGTTATACATCACACATGCAGCGGATGTGTGATGTATGCCCTAAATTTAACCCGACAACCTTGTCAGATTAAATTTGTTATGATTTTAATCAGGGCCCGTATTCCCGTAATTTAAAACGTTCAAAATCTAATCGCAGTCTCATCTCAGCGACAAACAAATGTCAAAAACTTGTCAAAATGTAGGGAAATAAGACGTATTTTTGGCAGATTGAGACTGAGATCAGACTGTGAACGTTATTAAAATTACGAGAATTACCCCTCAGATACTTTTGGAACTAAAATTAAGTAACTTTTGTAACGTACCAGACCACTTACAAATTGAAACATTTTCGCAACAAAATACAAGAGTTTAATGCTTACCGTATTTTCTTGCAACAATGTTTCGTGCCTCTTGAACTACAACATAGTAATAATGCTTAAAAAAAAGACATATTTATTTCAAGTTATCCTTCTTCCTACTAAACTATAATAATTATTATAAACGCGAAACTTTGTGAGGATGGGTGGATGGATGGATGGATGTTTGTTACTCTTTCATGCAAAAACTACTGCACGGATTTAGATGAAATTTGGCACACAGATGGTTTATAATCAGGATTAATATATAGGATACTTTTTATCCCGATTTTCCCACGGGAACGAAACTTATAAGGGTGAAACCGCGGGGCGCAACTAGTGCCTTTATAATTACAACAGTAATTCCCAGTAACAATAATAATCCCTGTTACAAATTCCATAAACAGCTTCAAATAAGACTTCAAAGGGATTTGTTGGTTCTACACAGACTATCGTGTCTGCGAACCTGCTTATCTGACTTATCACTCATTAAACGTATCCTTGACAAAAAGCTTACAAAATCTAAACCTAAATGTTGCTGGCTGTTTGTGTATGTGAATTTAAATGTTTGTAAAAGCACCCACGACACGGGAGAAATTCGTAGTATGGGGCAACGTTTTATCTAAAAAAAAAAAAAAACTCAAATTTAAGGACAGTCTCCTAAGACCATTTTCTTGTTGCGATAACGTTTAAGTTACTGGTTCATCTCAAAAATCAACTCTGGGTACATATCCAGAGTGGATTTATTAATTGACATCACCAACATTAACAGATTGAAGAGTCATGAGTACAGGATATCAATTGACAACGAAACGAGCTTGAAGTTGATGCGCTTCGACAATTTCTAGCCTGACGTTCGTGCGAGTCCAGCGTGCTACAGAGTGCTACAGCGGCGCGGCGTAGCTCTCTTGAACATCAGACATCGTCCGGACAACACATGCTTAGAAACCGTCCCAACGTTTTGTTTTATTAATGTCAAGTTCAAATACCAATTAATAAATTATCAGATTATTACTGCCCACAACACTCATCTACGCCCAATAAAATGCTTAACAGTAAAGAATCCAGTTCCAATCGGGCTCCTGTCCCGACGTGACAAGTCAATTTTAAAACACTCATACCAATCTATAAAGAATCTTTCTTTTTCAATTTCCGTTGCATTTTTTTTTTATATTTCGTGATTTCCAATATAAAAAATGGCCAGTCATCTGCTCCATTGTAAACTGAAATTCCATCTGTTGCGCTGCCTAGGTACACAGTAGAGTGAGCGATGGCTGGATTGTACGGATATGTTCCAAAATGTTCTGCATTATTTCCATTGTACTCCAATAATTATTCAGACACCGTTTTTTTTCCTTAAATTTTTCATCGAGGCAATCGAGGCATTTTAGTTGGTTCAACTTGTGATGGTTTTTTTTTGTTCTAATGTACTGTTTTATTGGTCTGCAAGCTGAGCGTTTCTCCTGAGTTCAAACCCCAGGTTGGGCAGCGTTATTAGGTGAGTTCTTAGAAAAAAAAGTGACACAGACGAAATGCAAAAAAAAAAAAATGTAAATAAATGCATTTTTCTTTCTTTTCTTTCTTTCTTTCTTTACATGAAAATCCTCAAATCACTCGGACGTAAATTCCTCCTTTTCGATCAATATTTTTGTATATTCAATTAATGATAGGAAGATGTTTATTTTATATCTGAAAGAATATTCCATAACAGTGAAAAGTGTAAAAAAAGAATGTGAAAAAGCCGCGTAAATTAGAGATAGGTTTTTTTAAAGCTAATAGAAATATTAGTAATATAATAAGCATAAAATTTTCACGAAATTAAAAAAAAAAAATTATAGCTCATAAGCTTACAGGAATCGCAGAACAGACATGAAGTATTTTCAGATACCCCTGGGTATGAGGAATCTATTTTTTATGACGTCATCTGTATTTTAATGTTCATTGATTTTTCCATCAAATTGTGGATCGATCGAAAATTATTTTTTTATTTGATAGAAGAAGCTTGCGGTGGTAGTCAGGCGCCAGAAAATCCTGTGGAATTCTGGCACAGTCTGAGAGAGGCCCTATGCCCTACAGTGGACTGTGATAGTCTGAATTGATTGATGTTATTATCTCGTAACGGACTTCCTGCTAATATTATAAACGTGAAACGTGTTTGTATGGATGGATGGATGGATGTTTGTTACTCTTTCATGCAAAAACTACTGAACGGATTTGCATGAAATTTGGTACACATATAGTTTACATAACCAGATATATAGATAACCAGGATTAACATATAGGATACTTTTTGTCCCAATATTCCCACGGGATCAAAACTTATGCGGGTGAAAGCGCGGGGCGCAGCTAGTGTAGCGGTATCTACAACGCCACATGCGAACAACGCGTCATACTGACGTCACGCAAATCCTGCATATCGCAAGCAGAGTTTACCGCGCAATTAGCATAGATACAATTTCCCAACATCAATCGTTGGGCAAATGCCCGCCAGACACAACACCCGTCTGGTCGGAGGATCCTCCCTTTTCAATGGAGGATGAGTGAACTTTACACCCTGTTCCTCATGCCTTCAGACTAGTATCTCATATTTGCGTTTGAGATTGTTTCACCAAAACACAACACTCGTAGACACACGCGATTTCTATCACAATTTGTTTACCCGTATATTTTCCACCCCTTTCCTGAAAGTAAGTAAAATAGCGAACATCTTCCCGCTATTAGTTGAAAGCGAGCGACATATAAACCAATTTGTTGACGTCTTTCATTCTTAGTTAACTCTTGGCTTTGACAACTCTTTGTGTGAATTATTTCTTCATCTTCTATCCTACTCCTACTAATATAATAAACGTGAAAGTTTGAATGGATGGATGGATGACTGACAACTGAACGGATTTGGATGAAATTTGGCACACAGATGGTTTATAACTAGGATTAACATATAGAAAGAAAATGCATTTATTTGCGGCAATAAAATGCCGCATAAAAAAACGACATAAACATACAAAAAAAAAAACAAGTTGGGGGTAAACATGCGTCACATTCACGCAAAACGGCCATTGCTCAGCATAATGCTAAGACCCTATACGAGACAGAGCCCCAGCGCTGGGATACTTTCTATATTCTCACGAGATCGAAACTTATGCGGGCGAAACCGCGGGACGCAGCTAGTATTTCATAATTTTGGGTCTATTATTTTAAATAACGTTTCAGTTCGCTTTTGTAGCAAAGGAAAATGTTGTTTATTCCGTATAGAATAATAATAAATTCTTGTTTAAATTGTATCGTTTTCTATATAACAAAAACAACAGCCTGTCGGGTGGTAGGGACGTGCAAACTGAAACCATGAATTCAGCACATGATTCTAGACGTAGAAATTTTCAGATCAAAAGAAAAATCTGCTATTTCATAGAAAAGCTGCAATACATACGCGGTCCAAATGTAAATGCGTGTATGTGCGTGTAAAGTGTGTACGCGAATTAAAAAAACAAAAACCGGCCAAGGGTTCCGTTACGTTACGATTTATGACGTATTAAAAAAAAACTACTCACTAGATCTCGTTCAAACCAATTTTCGGTGGAAGTTTATATGGTAATGTACATCATATATTTTTTTTAGTTTTATCATTCTCTTATTTTAGAAGTTACAGGGGGGGGGGGACACACATTTTACCACTTTGGAAGTGTCTCTCGCGCAAACTATTCAGTTTAGAAAAAAATGATATTATAAACCTCAATATCATTTTTGAAGACCTATCCATAGATACCCCACATGTATGGGTTTGATGAAAAAAAAAATTTTGAGTTTCAGTTCTAAGTATGGGGATCCCCAAAATTTATTGTTTTTTTTCTATTTTTGTGTGAAAATCCTAATGCGGTTCACAGAATACATCTACTTACCAAGTTTCAACAGTATAGCTCTTATAATTTCGGAAAAAAGCGGCTGTGACATACGGACGGACAGACAGACAGACAGACAGACTGACAGACAGACAGACAGACATGACGAATCCATAAGGGTTCCGTTGCCATTTGGCTACGGAACCCTAAAAACAGCGGAAAATTTCTGCGGGGGTTCAATCTAAAGTCATTTTTTCAAATTAGGCTGAGAATCAGCACTTATCGAACGTCAAAATTACAAAAAACAGTTCCCCAAAAACCCCCGCCCTTCACCACTTCCTAGTGCTATCGCTGGGAAGAAGTGGCGCAAGAAACTCCCCAGCAGCACAGCTGTCTGTTCAGTTAGCACAGCTGTCTGTTCAGTTCAGGTTCAGAGTGATGTACTGAATTCGTGGTAATAGTTTGGGCATCGATGTCTCTGGGACCCTGTATCTGACCTTCAAAGCTCTTCTCTCATACAGAGAAGGAACGAGTGTGTTTACTTTGTGTTGAATATGTAAGCCATTGGTATTCCCGTGGTCTGAGTCCACAATTTTGTTTTTCAAAATCTGATACAAACCTATAACCAGTTACTAATCGTTTTCTTTTACATATATTATCCTTACTTTAACATTAGAAAGATTTACAGAACAGATTAGGAGCAGTGATTACCACTGCTCTTAAAACGATGAAGAAAACATTGTGTGGAAACGTGCATGTTCTAGAAACATAAAATCGAAGACACACACACCCGCACCCGCACCCGCACCCGCATTTACTAACCCGCACTGGGCCCACGTGGTGAATTACGGCCCGCTCCCTCTCGCAGAGAGGAGGCCTGTGTCCCAGCAGTGGGAAGATCATAGGCAAATTTTGACAGATAGGTAGCCTGAGACCTGCACCGCTGAAGAAGAATATAGGCTACTTTTCATCTTGAATCGCAGACGAAGTCGCAGGCAACAGCTAGTTTGTTAAAATCTATCATTGCACTGATATTCCTTCTTTCAAGTCTCATCCCAAAAATCGAAGCGTAATCTTCATAACTCACAAACTTTACAAGTAAAATTGCTTTCAGTCCAAAGAATTGGAAAGATATTACATCAAATTGCTCGATTGGCAGAAAAAGCTATCTTCTCTTTGGTACAATTTGATATTCTTGATTTCCGTACGTCCTTGTCGGGTAACCACTGAAAATTTGCGCTGTGCTGTGGGTCCCTATAGCAAGCACAGCATCATGCTGAGTGGAAGCCTTCTTGTCACAGTCATGGCGTGCAGCCGTCGACTATTTCTGTTTTGTGCTCGTGATTATAGATCTATTTTGTTTTTATTAAAGTTTATGAAAAGTTTATACTCGCTATTAATTGAATAATACTGAAGAAGATTTTATAAATGATAATTTTTTATATTTCGTGTGCAATAAAAATTTCATGTAATTTTTTTAATATTTTTAAGAAATCGGTTTCTCTTTTTCGGAGAGTTGTAGATTTTATTAAGATATTTAATTACATTTAAAATGGTTTTTTTTTCTTGTGATAAATACTCACAAGAAAAAAATGCTATTTTGAATCAGATTTTTTTGTTTTTTTTTGTTTTATTGTTTGTTTTTATTTTCTACAATATTTTTACGCCTTCACGGCAAAATATAGCGGCCTTATAAATTAACCTAAGACCTTTTTATAATCATACCTATGTTTCACACATAAATATTCTGATTCTGATTTATTATTCGAGTTAATTATCTTTTTGTATGGACATGTTTCTGCGACAAATAAACCAATTTTTCTTTTTATACTATAGAAACGGAACTCTTACTAATTTAGTTGCGAATTTCTATATTCGTATTCCATTATTCGGTAACAAAGGAACAATTTCGTAATTCGTAAGTAGCAATAACTGGTGTTATTTCTCTTTTATTTTTCTCTGGTTTCTATGTATCCTATAGTAGATTCCGCACTTCAATATGCTTTGAAGTTGTGAACGAAAGCTTGCCAGCGAGTTTTGCGCTCAATATTGTGTTTCAAGAATGCAATTGAAAACAGCATTGGTAAAATGAAACGGGCAGTAGAATATCGATGTCATAATATATAGGTATGTTTTATGCGTGTACAATATTTATATTTTACTAGCTGCGCCCCACGGTTTCACCCGCATAAGTTTCGATCCCGTGGGAATATCGGGACAAAAAGTAATCTATATGTTAATCCTAGTTATAAACAATCTGTGTGCCAAATTTCATCCAAATCCGTTTACTAGTTTTTGCGTGAAAGAGTAACAAACTTCAATCCATCCATCCATCCATACAAACTTTCACGTTTATAATATTAGTAGGATTCTTAAAAAGCTGCATAGAATTTCTAAATCATATTATAAGGGTCCAGCTGTCATTCGTGGCTTTTTGACAGTAGTTACGGGTAGTCAGAAGCCCGAAACTCTAATAACCAGTCTTACCAAGGGGTATCGTATTACCCAGTCGGTGGGTTGTGGAGGTCAGATAGGCAGTCACACCATGTAATATTCTGGTATTCAGTTGTATCCGGTTAGACTGGAAGCCGACCCCAACATAGTTGGGAAAAGGCTAGGCTATAAGGGTTCAACTGGCTGGCTGGTAGCAGCTGCATGAGAGTTGCTGAAAATCGAGTTGAATGGCGTGCAATAGGAGAGGCCTATGTCCAGCAGTGGACTGCTTTAAGGCTGATGATAAGGATCTATTGTAGGACAACTACGAGTAAAAACCGAAGCTATAGATCACCATGCAAGCTCACTATAATCTGATCTTTTTAGGGTTCCGTACCCTAAAAACACCCTTCCGTACAAAGGGTAAAAACGAGACCCCATTACTAAGACTTCGCTGTCTGTCCGTCCGTCTGTCTGTCACCAGGCTGTATCTCAAGAACCGCGATAGCTAGACAGTTGAAATTTTCACAAATTACGTATTTCTGCTATAACAACAAATAATAATAACAAAATAAAATAAATATTTAAGGGGGGCTCCCATACAACAAACGCGATTTTTTTGCCCTTTTTTGCTCGATATCAATAATGGCAACAGGTAAGCACTTGAAATATTCACAAAATACTCAGTTGTATTTTCACTTTAATAATAAATAATAAAATTAAAATAAATATTTAAGGGCAAAAGCGACAGGGCCCCATAGGGCCGAAGCCTGCCAGGGTAGCGGGAACATCCGAAAGGGTTTACCGCTGCCCTGGAACATAAAGGGCTAAGGAAGGAACACGGGTGGGTTTTAGTCAGTAAGAGTCTGACACTCCCTCCTGCTCCACCCAGAGCGGGAGGAGTCATTTGATGATTTCCCATTCTCAAAAAAAAAAAGGCTCCCATACAACAAACGCGATTTTTTTGCCCTTTTTTGCTCGATATCAATAATGGCAACAGGTAAGCACTTGAAATATTCACAAAATACTCAGTTGTATTTTCACTTTAATAATAAAATTAAAATAAATATTTAAGGGGGGCTCCTATACAACAGACGTGATTTTTACAGATAATGGTGCGGAACCCTTCGTGCGTGAGTCCGACTCGCACTTGACCGGTTTTTTGTGTTTGTGTTCTTTTTTGCGTCATGTTTACCACAAATAATCGTATTTTTATTCTTTCTTCGTTCAAAAGTATCTGAAGAAAGCGTTAAAAACCTTATTCAGGTTCAATTCTTGCGCAATCACTATCTAAAGGGAATTAGTAACACTTTCATCATTATTTAGGTTTCAACTGTATATCTCACCATTTTTTTCAACAAATGAGGGGCCTGTAGCTATTGACGACGAATTTAAATTGCCCGTATTTTCAAATCAATTCAAATCACAAACGTCATTCTTCATTTGGAAGTTGTGTGAACAGGCGAATTTGGGTTGTATGTCAATTTGATAAATGTCAACATAAAGAGGTACTGTAATCGCGGGTTCAATTTGTTCACCGAAGCAGGAGTTATTCTCGAATAACTCGCGCCGACACGAGTTGATAGGAATTTGGTTTCCGTATATTCTTAAGCCGGTTTATCTTTGATGCCACAGCTTTCTCCTCATGATCGCTGATCCACGCAAATCCTCGAATGTTTGTTATTCATGCATAAGATAATTATATTCCATTAGCCCGCTCTCAAGTTTGTTGATAAACTCAGTTGGAGGTTGAAGGTTGTTGCATTTAAAAAGTACTCGTAAAAATTTACTTCGAATTCAAAAACTTCAATTTTTCTCGATGTTTTTTCACGACGATGACAATGATAACAATTTAATAATGTTTTTAAAGAAAAAAAATGCATTGACTTGCGGCAAACATGACGCATAAAAAAAGGACATAAACACACAAAAAAAAACAACAACAACAATAATAACAACACCAACAATATATTGTTTTTCAACAATATTTGTTGAAAAAAGTCATCACCATCTGCCTAGCCTTTTCCCAACTATGTTGGGGTCGGCTTCCAGTCTAACCGGATTTAGCTGAATACCAGTATTTCACATGGAGCGACTGCCTATCTGACCTTCACAACCCAGTTACTGGGTAACACGGTACCCCTTGGTAAGACTGGTTGTCAGACTTTCGGGCTTCTGACTACCCGTAACGACTGTCAAAGATCCACGAATGACAAGCGGGACCAATGGCTTAACGTGCTTTCCGAGACACGAAAGGGTTTCGGTATGTGGGGATGGTCACCCATCCACAGACCGACCGCGGCACGCGTAGCTTAATCTGATCGATCGACCTGTGTGGCTATTATAACTTAGCCATAAGCCCCTCCCACGGCACCGGTGGAAATGTTAGGGCAGTTTATTTTCGGTAATATATTTCGCTCACTCCTTGCTGTTAACAATTCACATTCGCGTCGCACTCGTCATATTCCACACGCCATCGGTCCCTGAATACAAACCTATAATATAAATCTAAAAACGGCTCGTATAAATAATGTTTTGAGTGCTATTCGCAAGAAATGAGAAGTGTGATAGAAAAAATTTCGCCTCCACTCTGCGTTTTCGTATAAAAACCGAGAATTCACGAGCTGTATCGAGATCTTGGATGTGATTCTCAAATATTCCTAGTCCCCTGATATTTTTTTTGGATCACACGATTATAATATGGATTTAAACAAATACGAAAAATGCAATCTCACAACGAAACTTAAAAGACAGACAATACTTTTATTTGCATACTTTAATGACGCTGAGAAAGAACAGAAACACAAAAATGAACAAATAAATATTCGTCACATCCACGCGAAACGGCCAGCGCTCAGCATAATGCCACGACCCTATACGAGACAGAGCCCCAGAGCTGGTTCCAAGCGACAGCCGCAGCCGGTGTAGGTGTTTATATGAATTTAAAAATAAGTAGTTAATAATCACATAGTCTTTAATGACTATTACTACAGATTAGTAGTAGCACCAGCTTTAGCAGTAGTTTACACTGATTTTTTAAATTAATTCACAACATTTTGTTGTTTAGAAAACAAATTAATCTCAACGCGGTGTAATATTCCTTCTTTCTGATAAATAAGCTGCTTTCATAATTTAAAACTACCTATACATTACTCTACTACACACACACACTACATACACATCTCATCATCTGCCTAGCCTTTTCCCAACTGTGTTGGGGTCGGCTTCTAGTCTAACCGGGTGCAGCTGATTACCAGTATTTTACATGGAGCGACTGCCTATCTGACCTCCACAACCCAGTTACTGGGTAATACGATACCCCTTGGTAAGACTGGTTGTAAGACTTTCAGGCTACGGACGACCCGTAACGTCTGTGAAATATCTACGAATGACAGCCAGGACCAACGGGTTAACGTGCTTTCCGAGGCACGGAGGGGTCTTCTTGGTATGTGAAGATGGTCACCCATCCACGGACTAACCGCGGCAAGCGTTGGTCCATGGATGGACTACATCCACATCTAAATTATTGTAATTATACCTATACATTTTCTATTTAAATCAGCATGCTAATATCTACCGAAAACGGAAACACGCTATAAACAAACTTAAATTGTTCAGTTCTTGTTCCTTTTTGCATGACAAAAAGAAATTTCCCCTACAACAGAACAATAAAGTAGGTCAATGCATCACCCCCATAACATAATCCAACCACGAAACAAACTTCCAAAAAGTTTTCATTCAACAAACCCACTTCCCGGGGTCACGACTCAAAAGTTTGAGAACATCTGTGTATGCAGTACCTTTTATTGGAACACATTATGTAGCCGAGTAGGCCTCAGTACTTCCTGGTTTACGAACAGTTGCCTACATTACCCTGAAGGTAAGATGAGGGGGAAAATTTGAAAAAAAGTTTATTAACATTTGGGAAACACTGGCTCAGTTGAATGGGAATTGGGTCATAGTTACCGTGCAGACTAAATTGAATTTTGGTGAGCGAGAATTCTGGGGTTCTTAGACAAAGGTTCAGGATATTCCTGGCTGCTTTTAGGGTGATCGTAAAGGTATTGCTTCTAAAGTTTACTTTTGGTTGGACTATTTATAAAACGGGGTAGAAGCACTTACTAAGGAACGAACCGTTCACATATTTTGGTAGTTGGGAAAGGTGTAAGGTGTTTTGATCGGCTTTCTTCTTAAAAAGGTGTACCTTCCTACAGGATGTTAAAAGACCCATCACATAGCGCTCAACTACGCATTCTGTACATCAAACTAAGTAATATTGTACAAAAATAATTGATAGGAAACGAGTTTTAATTTTGGTCTGAAAATTTGATGTTTGCGGTAAGTAGTGCTCAATGTAATACACGCAAAACATTGTTCATGCAATGTTACATGGATCGTGGGGTATTTAAAGTTGTATTATAAAGTTAAAAACTTGTTTTCGTAAAAAAAACGACAGTAAAAGTTGGAATTTTGACCTTCAATACCTACCTCCGTAACCAGAAGGTTCCCAGGTACGGGGGGCGGGTGACAGGGAGTACAAGTAACTCTCGACTTCGTTAAGTGTCTTTTACACCCGTTAGACACATCCATCAAGAGTCCACTTCGGTGTTCCCTTTCAAGAACCTTACAACGGATGAGTGCTGCAGTTCTTGGTTGGAACATGGAACTACTTTAACTTTGACAGGAATTCCCTATCAGCGCGTTAAGCATTTGTATTTTGGTGCAGCAACCCACCAGGGTGGTTGCATTTATTGGTTACCGTCTTTTTCAAGGCGAATCAATAGCCAAGCAACATCATCTATAGCCTAGCCTTTCCCAATTATCTTGGAGTCGGCTTCAAGTGCAGCAGAATACCAGCGTTTTACATGGAATGCCTGCCTATCTGACCTCCACAAGCCAGTAACTGGTTAACACGATAGCCCTTGTTAAGACTGGTTGTCAGAAATTCGGGCTTCTGACTACCCGTAACAACTATCAAAGATCTACGAATGAAAGCTGTTATTATTATTTAGCTATGAGCCCCTCATCAATAGCACAATAGTAGCCAATTATTACAACTATCTTTACATAGCCTTATCACTTAACTAAAACTTCTAAATCCTTGAATAATTACTAAAACACGTTTTAGTAGAGGTTGCAACAAATACCCCACCAATATCCCACTAATTTAAACGCGAAAGTTTGTGAGAATGGATGGATGTTTGTGACACTTTGACGTAAAAACTCCTTGACGGATTTAAATGAAATTTGGCACACAGATAGCTTATACATCAGAATAACACATAGGATACTTTTTTTTGGACACAGCAAAGTGCCCGACAGGGTCCAAAAAAAGTCCATAATTGATTCGATGTTTTGACATAACAACTATCATAATTATGTACTCATTATGGAATGCAATAAAGTATTGAGTATTACAATATTCACATGGAACGACACTTATGCGGGTGAAACCGCTTGACGCTGCTAGTGATGTGATAAGGCAAACGGTGCGGTTTAAAAGATGATGTAGTGACAAAAATTGAAAAGAGTATGCTTAGATGGTTTGGTTATGTTGAGAGGATGAATAATAATAATAAATAATAATAATATCCCTGGACATTTCACACAGCGCCATCTAGTCCCAAGCTAAGCAACCTAATGCTTGTGTTATGGTAACTAGATGGCTGATAAACTACTTATATACATTTTTTTTTTGTAAATACATACATTATAGATAGAAAAACACCCAGATTCGGAACAAATACATGTAGGTCATACAAATATTTGTTCCGTGCGGGAATCGAACCCGCGACACGCAGCGCAGCAGTCAATCGCTTAACCACTGCGCCAACCGTGCCGTCAAATGAAAGGGGGACTAAGAAAAGGTATTTACAGGCAGATGTGAGTGGAAACGCCGGAAGGACACGCCCTCGAAGGCCACATAGTGACCTTATTGGTAATGTTCTACAGAAAGGTCAGGTGCGTAGTTGAAGAAAAGAAAGAAAAAACGTTTATTTGCGGTAAACATGACGCAAAAAAGAACATAAAAACAAAAAAAAAACAATAAGAAATGGTTGACATGCGTCACATGTCATCCACGCAAAACGGCTATTGCTCAGCATTAGTTCTCGCAACCGGCGTGCGTGTATGACCAGATGTTTGAACGTAAATGAGGCAAAAGGAGCATGTAAGTATCGTAGCAGGTGGATTCTGTAGTTTCTACCTACTCCCATGGGAACAAAGCGTGAGTTTATTTATGCATGTATGTGTATAACAAAGTAATACAACAAAAAAGTTCGAACCAGCCATACAACGGAACTTTTTTGACAACCTAGTAAAGGAGAGTACAGTGTAAACAAATGAAGCATATTAATTATAAACAACAACAACAATACAGTCTCAATGTGCCCGAAACAACCACAAAGTATACTTAACGATAGTAGCTGGAATACCGCACGATTTGCTGCCTCATCGCCTATTAACGTCAATCAACATAAATAAGGAAATCGGTAATGGAATACTCACCTACTAGAAGTTTTGTATACCGTGTTTGTTGATAAACTTAAGTATACCACTCGTTTTATAGCTGGTACAGTCAACAGCAAAAGTAGATGATCAAAATCAGAAATTCAATACTAATAAACGGAGTTCGCAGCTATATGGCAGCTGTACTAGTAGTAAATGTTTGGTATAATTTACAATCACATACTTTTGAATCACTTCAACGCCACACAGTTCTGACGCGAACTCCGTTCATTAGTATTGAATTTCTGATTTTGATCATCTACTTTTGCTGTTGACTGTACACTTTAAACAAAGCGGAGGGGCTCGTGGCTAAATGATAACAGCTGCACAGGTCGATCGAAGGGCTAAGCGACGGTTGCCGCGATCGGTTCGTGGACGGCTGACCATCCGTTACATATTGAGATCATCATCGACGTGTATCATCAAGAGGGGCCCGTGGCTAAATAATAACAGCCGCACAGGTCGATCGGTCAGGTTAAGCTACGCTTGCCGCGGTTGGTCTGTGGATGGGTGACCATCTTTACATACCGAGACCCCTCCGTGCCTCGGAAAGCACGTTAAGCCGTTGGTCCCGGCTGTCATTCGTGGATCTTTGACAGTCGTTACGGGTAGTCAGAAGTCCGAAAGTCTGACAACCAGTCTTACCTAGGGTATCGTATTACCCAGTAACTGGGTTGTGGAGGTCAGATAGGCAGTCGCTCCATGTAAAATACTGGTATTCAGCTGCATCCGGTTAGACTGGAAGCCGACCCCAACATTGTTGGGAAAAGGCTAGGCAGATGATGATCGACGTGTGTCATCCGTGCCTCGAAAGCACGTTAAAACGGTATCGTGTTACCCGGTTACTGGGTTGTAAATTGTGGGAAGAAAAGCATCCACCACCTCCCGACTTCGTTAAACCCCAGGAACATCTGCCTCTTAGCCGTGATCTGCAGTGGCTTATATGGGAATCTCTCAATCGATTGCGTACCCAAGTAGGGCGCTGCAGACACAACTTGTCGAAATGGGGGATCACTGACCCATCCAATACCCAGTGCGAGTGCGGTGCCTCTAATCAGACCATGCCCCACTTGCTGGAGTGCCCTAAGTGCCCGTCCACCTGCACCTTGGATGACTTAATGAATGTCACTGATGCCGAAATTAACGTAGATCAGGAGTTATGTTACAGTGACGTTTCTTATTATCTATCGATAGCACACAAGTTCATGCTATGGTGCGGCGTACAGTCACGAGCAAAAGTATGTATACACTCGGCCTTATTTAAAAGCGATTTACTCCTTTATTTTTTAATTAAATTTTATGTTGGTACGAACATAGCATTTTAGAACCCATAAGTTTATGTAATGTATCGTATTTCAACGTTGCATTCGTTATTTCACGAAAAAATTGCAATTGAAAGTTGCCACGTGTTGACATATTGGTGCTCGTGACTGTACTCAAACAAAATAAAATATCGAAGAAGAGTACCATGGACACGAAAAGAAGATGAAGACTGGGTTGTGGAGGTTCCATAGGCAGTCGATGAATAATATACTGGTATTCAGCTGCATCCGGTTAGATTGGAAGCCGACCCCAACATAGTTAGAAGAAAAAAAGAAAAAGCATTTATTTGCGGCAAACATGACGCATAAAAAAAAGGACGGAAAGAACGCAGTTGGGAAAATATTAGGCAGATTTATTGATTGACGCCTTTATACAAAGCTAGGTATTGTTATTGAGTAGCAAATTAGCAGGCGGCTCATTTTTTGAAATAAAGAAAAAAGTTTATTTGGACACAGTTCGTAAAACACGAAATACAAAAATAATAAAATAATAAATAATGTTTCAGACAACAATAGTGTGTGCCTCATGGCTGCGCCAAAAAGGTTCATTTCAGCATTAATGCCAGACAGATGCTGACTGACGCTGGTTTTCTAATGAGCCTTTAGGGAAAAATGACGGGGAGCACACACAGTCTCAACTCATTTGATGGTAAGTTGACACCGCCACCTCCACCTCCGCAATTCTGTCTTTGTCTTGGATTTTGATGTACACCAGTAAATTGTGACCTGCCCTGACCCTGCCTGCTGGTTCGTTCTTTGGTAAGTGCCTCTATCCCGCCTTATAAATAATTATCAAAATTCATTTATTCAAATTAGGGTGACAATCAGCACTTTTCGAACGTCAAAATTACACAAGACAGTACCCTAAAACGCTCGCACTTCATCACTTCCTAGTGGTTTCGCTGGGAAGAAGAACTGGTAGAAACAAACTCCCCAGCAGCACAGCTATCGATTCAGTTAGAAAAACTTGCTTCTATACATTAGTAGGTATGCAAAGTAATTGACATTACGAGACACAGAACATTAAATTAAAGTATTTGCCATATGTCAGCTAGCCACGCCAATGTACCAATAAATACAATGAAAACTATAAAAAAGCAATACCAAACAAAACTATGTAAACTTTAAAAGCAATACCTTTACGACCATCCTGAAAGCAGGCAGGAATACCCTCAACCTTTGTTTAAGAATCCCAGAATTCATGTTTCCACGAATTAGAAAAACGTTTTTCTGAGTCACTTTTTATACCTTTCCTGAAAACTACGTGACTGATACTTGCACTACATACCTGCTAAGTTCAGGGTAGGAAGGTTAATGTTTCCTGAAAACTACGTGACTGATACTTGCACTACATATCTGCTAAGTTCAGGGTAGGAAGGTTAATGAGTCCATCCTTTACTAACTACCCAATAAGTAACGTCCGACGTTCCCCTTCTTAATTATATTATCTAAAACATTCTCCACTAATTAGAAATAACGATCGCAATGATGCGTCAGTTTCCATCAACACCATTCGCATGGAATATATAGGTATGTCGCAGGACAATATCACGAATCGGTTTTCTGCGTGAATCCTAGGATTTTTGCAATGGATTGCATTATTGGAAATTAAGAAAAATTTTCAAATAATATCTGGTGGGTAATTCTCTTAATTTTAAGATCGTTCACAGTCAGAAGGCCAATTCTCGTAATTTAAAATCTAGTCGCATTCTCATCTCGGCGACAAACAAATGTCAAAAACTTGTCAAAACGTAGGGAAATTAGAAGTATTTTTTGGCAAATTGAGACTGAGATCTGAGGGGCAATTCTCGTAATTTTAACACCGTTCACAGTCCGATCTCAGTCTCAATCTGTCAAAAAATACTTCAAATTTCCCTACATTTTGACAAGTTTTTGACATTTGTTGGTCGCCAAAATGAGACTGCGACTAGATTTTAAACGTTTTAAATTACGAGAATTGGCCGTCAGGTATTGCTTCAAAAAAAAACCAGTCTGTTTATACAACATGCCGCTACAAAGGCGACATCTATTTAACACTTGGGTAGGGCTAGTGGCCAGTAATAAAAAAAAAACTATAACAACATAAAACAATTCGTAATTTGAAAACTACCGCCTGCGCCGCTCGCCGATACAGGGCTCTCTCTCTTTTTTTAAATTCACCTACTCTTTGCACGTTATTAGTTTTCATTTTATTTGCGATGTTATGATCTGTGACCCTGGCGAATCACCTCTGTGCCATTATAGTTATAGTTAATAAAGTACAGGTTGCTCCAAGACGCTATTTTAGAAAATTGAAAATAACTAATAACGCTTAATGAAATTAAAGGTCCATAAAACGAAAACGCGAAACCGTATACGTATGTTAAATTAATGCCAATCAACGATATATTTATCGTCGCTGTTCGGGATTAACCTACGATTAGCTGTATTTTTTCAAAAAAAAATAGTTTTTGCTCAGCTTAGTAGCTCTTAATTTTAGGAAAAACTTTCTTAGTTTTCCAAAGTCTGTAAGTCCGTAAATCGTAAATCACTAGAATTTACGCAAACAACCGATTATTCCTAATATCCTGTGACTATACAAAATGGCGTCTCATAACATTGAATTGATACTCCATTTGCAAAATTACAACGAACTTTCTGGGTTTTGTACGAAATTATGAAACAAGTACCTTTTCGCACATTTTGATTAGGAGCCGACGAAGCGTTATTCGCTGGAGAATTAATTAATTTCGATGATTATATTACTGATAAAAGAGTGTTTTTATGGATGGGTCCCATAATTAAGTCTTGGGACAAATGCTGTGAAATTAGATGAGGAAAACACTGATTTCATTATTTGTTTTAAATTTTTTGGGGAAATAACACTTATGTTACCAATTTTCCGTTTTAATTTTCATAATTAAAACTTTGTTAGAAAGGTAAAATATACGATTAAAATGATTCTGAGTTCTTCTTCTGCGAACTATGTGAGAATATTCGTGAGGTTCCAGCAGACAGGCGCGACGCGACGATGGGATTCGATTCTGGTAGAAAGATTTCCATGAAGCTGTTATAGAAATTGTTCTATTAGAGTCGCGTCGCGCTTGTCTGTATATGGTTTAAATGAAATAAATGATTTGAGTTTGAGTTCTGTGGGAGCTTAAAACGGAGTTTAAGAAATAATTAAAGGTGAGACCCGATTTTTTAGAAATAAGTCCGTAGGTCTTTCAAAAATTTACAAGCGTATGGAATTTTTCAACTACTTTTTGTTACAGCGGCAATAGAAATACACACTCAAACATTTCAATTGTCTACCTATTACGGTTCATGAGATGCTGCCCGCTGACACACAGACAGACGGATGGATAGCGGAGGCTTAGTAATAGGGTCCGTTCGCACCATTTGGGTACGGATCCTAAAAAATAAATTAAACTAATAGATATTACCATACGGCGGCATCCTAACCACAACATGGTCGCACGGACAGAGTGCGTTTCAGCTTTTCAAATAAAACAGTGACATTTATGAACGCGTCGATCGCATAGTCGCGCGACCGATCGCTTTGGTCGGGATGCGGGGTACAGACGCCAGCACACCAAGCTACCCGAAACTGTAAAATTTTGCCAATTAACTGTGAACCTAATGATTTAGCGATAAAGTTGAAAATATGTTAAAGAAATTTGACAGAAGGTAGAAGCTTGATGTGCCAGCTGACGTCTTCTGTACAACATCACATTAATCAAGTCTAGTCAAGCCTACCGCAGTCCAATGCTGGACATAAACCTCTCCTAACACCCTGTTGAAGGATCCCACCCACTGTGAGTGTGTCCCAGCCACTTTCTTAAGATCGTCGATCCATCGAGCTGGGGGGCGTCTAACACACCATTAATAAGATGCGAAGCGAAGGAGGTGGCGGGGTGGGCGAGGGAACGCACCTTGCGCACCTCACGCCTCAGCCGCCGCGGGAGACGCTCCGGGCGTCGGGAGCCGCGTGACGACTCCCGGCCACCGTAGGCGCGGGCCTGCGGGCGGAGAGTAATGGGTAGCTCTCCGTCCGATCAGGACTAGGCCCGTGCCGGATGGCGTGTACGTGTTCCACGCGCGCCTCAAAGAGATGTCAGCAAAGCGACGGGGCCCCATAGGGCCGAAGCCTGCCAGGGTAGCGGGAACATCCGAAAGGTTTTACCGCTGCCCTGGAACATAAAGGGCTAAGGAAGGAACACGGGTGGGTTTTAGTCAGTAAGAGTCTGATACTCCCTTCTGCTCCACCCAGAGCGGGAGGAGTCATTTGATGATTTCCCATCCTCAAAAAAAAAAAAAAAAAGCCTACCGCAATCCAATGCTGGACATAGACCTCTCCTAACACCCTGTTGAAGGATCCCATCCACTGTGAGTGTGTCCCAGCCACTTTCTTAAGATCGTCGGTCCATCGAGCTGGGGGCCGTCAAACACACCATTAATAAGATTATTAAAAATGTAACTTCAAGAAGTTTTATCACCTTGAACTTTTCAATTTTGTACCAAAAGTTCTTGCCACGTGTAATTAGAAGGTTTAATGTTATTCCCTTGAAAATATAAACAGACGAGGGCAAATAGCTTTTAGGTCTTACAAAGTTCTTGTTCAATTGAATGTGTGTAATTATCAAGGACATGCGACCTTGATAATATGTATGTACAGTTAGATAATGTGGGTGTACTAAAGGTCACCTCTGCCTAAACGGGGAAAATAGGCGTCATGTTATGTTTATGATGGACTCGTTGTGCCCCGCGGTTGCACCCACATAAGTCTCGATCCCGTGGGAATATCGGGATAAAAAGTATCCTATGTCCTAATTCATATTCATTTATTTGCGTTCCACGAGGTATAACAAGATGTTAACAAAAGGCTTAGAGTTAAGAGCCGTTGTAGACTCTGTCAGGGCACAGCAAAAATCATTGTTTATTTATTAATTTAAACTTTTCAAACAAAAAGGTACAAAGGCAGACTTAATGTCTTAGGCATTCTCTACCAGTCAACCGGGGGTGGTGAAGAGATTAGGTGGCAGGTTGTTTGATGCAGGATCATGAGTTAGTCAAAGGACAATGCTCATGGATGTATGGAATCCCTTACCATGCTGCATCAAAGTCAAACTTTGTTTTTTATACACTACACTTTTTTGTAAACAAAACCCGGGTTTCGGAGGTTAAAAAAAAATGAAATAACCTGAAAACTAGGTAGGTACTTTATTTTGTTTGACATGTCATAATATACGAACGGCCATTATTACTCTAAACAAATGATAATCGTTTAAATAAAAACTATATTCTATTAAATTCTAATTTGAAATTAATGTAGAATCGGCAAAGTATAATTTTTTTACGTGTTTTTTAAAAGACGTGATCATGCCAGTTTCAAAATGCAAGGTTATATTAATCACTAGCTTCTGCCCGCGGCTTCGCCCGCGTGGATGTCGGAAATTATCCCACGGGAACGTGCTAACAGGATAAAATGTATGTGCTTCCCCAGAATGCCATCTATCTCGCGGGCCCTTTGTGGCTAATTACAGTAGAAAACCAATTGTGTCTCATTAGTGGTGATTAAGAGGGTACCTATATGATATCTTTACCTAAGTACCTACCTAATTTAAAAAAAAACTCAATAACAGAAAATTAAATACCTACCTAAATAAACCTATTTCTGATGATAACTAATCTAAACTCAATAAATAAGCAAAATCCCTAAAAACTAATATCTATACGAATGACTAATCCTACCTAACAGTATTATAAAATAACCTACGGTCACTACGTACACTATCAAATACTACCTATACTTTAAAATTAAAATCTATACCTACGACTCATATAAAAATAAACCTAAATAACTCTAAAAACTAAAAGGAATAAAAATGAACTCCACTGCGGGTGACCCAACCTACGACAAACTTAGTATTTGCGGTTGGTACTGTACAGACAGTGGTAATCGGGTATAGGGATCGAACCGCAAAATTAAGTTTGTTTTTTATTGTATATACTTTTCCGGGATAAAAAGTACCCAGTGTGGTGCCCAGGATATTAAAGAATAATTATACCAAGTTTCATCGTAATCGAACCGGTAGTTTTTGCGTGATGCCTGAACAAACAGACAGACAGACAGACCGACAGACAGACAGACAGACAAAAATTTTTTTAATCACATTTTTGGGTTCGGTGTCGGTCTAGTAACACCCCCTGTAAATTATTTTTTTGATATTTTCAATGTACAGAATTTTCACTTCTACAGATTTATTATAAGTATAGATATAGATATCATTTGAAACCCAACATCATGTAAAGGGAATAAAACAATCAATCAACACTTTTTTACTTTAAATTTAATTCCCTGTTCAAAAATCAAATCCCCAACGCGTAATGTCGTAAAAAATTATGAAAATAATTAAAAAAACAAAAACAAATAAACAAATTTTGATCTTGATGCATGAGACTTTTTGGTACGACTTTTGGTCATTGTCTTTTAGAGATTTTACTTAGGTACTAAAGTTACTATTACTACTCTCGAGAGGAGCGCGTGGCTAAATAATAACACCCACGCACGAGTCGATGGAAGGTTGAACTACGCTTGTCGAGATCAGTCCGTGGATAGGTGCCGGACCCTTTAGATAGCGAGACTCGTAGATAACTCGGAAAGCACGTTAACCTATACCCCCCGACTGTCATTCGTAGGTCTTTGACAGTCGTTACTGGTAGTCAGAAGTCTGGTAATCAGGCTGTTACCAAGTGGTTAGGTAAAGGCAGCCGTTCTATGTAAAATTTCCTCCGGTTAGACTGAAAGCCGACCGATCAACATGGAAAAAGGCTAGGCAAATGATGATACACTCTACTATATAGCCAGTCACATATCCAAAAACGTCACAAACTGCAGAAGTGGGAGTGCCAAAACCAGGGCCCGTATTCCCGTAATTTAAAACGTTCAAAATCTAGTCGCAGTGTCATCTCGGCGACAAACAAATGTCAAAAACTTGTCAAAATGTAGAGAAATTAGACGTTTTTTGACAGATTGAGATTGAGATCAGACTGTGAACGTTCTTAAAATTACGAGAATTACCCCTCTGGGCTGTCACTTTATCGCGCCAAATATTCAAACAAGGTTGTTCGCTAAACCAAGGCACAGTAACAAACGAAGTTTTTGTTGTGTCGATAATACAGAAACATTTTAGGGTTGAACGTCGGAGTACGCTCGATCGCTTTTATCAAGATTGTTGGGAAACTATCGGACTTTTGTCGGTTTGTTAGAGACTGAAAATTGTTATAGAGAAAAGAATTTTTGCCCGGAGTTTTGTTTTTAAACAAAGGCATTGGTAAAGTTTAATTGTGCTTTCGCGGGCTCTTTGATCGAGATGAAGTCGGTTCGGATGAACGGCTGCGGAAAATTGTTTTTTTAGTTCACTTTCTTTTTTGGTCGTATTTACTTGTTGTTGGCCTTTATTTTGACCGGAATTTATTATGAACGGTGTATTGGGTATGATGTTGTAAAAATTAAAGTAAACAAAGTGGTTTACGAGGCAGATTTGAGTGAAAACGCCGGGAGGGACGCTCTAGGAACTCATTGGTGATGTTCTTCAGAAAAGTCAGGTGCATAGTACTCGCAACCGGAGTGCGTGTATGACTAGTTGTATGAACGTAAACATAGCAAAAGTGATATGTAAAGGGTATCTGCCCCTGCCAGGGTAGCGGGAACGTCCGAAAGGGTTACCGCTGCCCTGGAACATAAAGGGCTAAGGAAGGAACACGGGTGGGTTTTAGTCAGTAAGAGTCTGACACTCCCTTCTGCTCCACCCAGAACGGGAGGAGCCATTTGAAAAAAAAAAAAGGGTATCAGCCTACCCTCATGGGAAGAAGCCGTGACTTTGTGTGGTATAAAGTTGTTTCGGAAGTCTTAAGGCAAGGACTATAGCTTACGTTTTTCATTGAATTGGCTTCACAATGAATTCCACGTGTCGTCGCAATTAGGAGTAACTTTGGACACGAATTGAATACTATGAATTTTATCCTGTTTATTTTCCTTAACGTGTATTAATCGGCTATTGGCATTTGGAAAGATGTAAGGTACACCAGCAGTAATTACGCCCATAACAGACGCAGGTGCCTTAAGCTAGGATGTGAATGACGTCACTTCTTTTTCTTCGTGGCGCTGGCAAGACTTCAGAGGGGCAATTCTCGTAATTGTAAGATCGTTCACAGTCTGATCTCAGTCTCAATCTGTCAAAAAACACTTCTAATTTCCCAACATTTTGACAAGTCTTTGACATTTGTTTGTCGCTGAGATGAGACTGAAAGAAAGAAAGAAAGAAAAAGTATTTATTGCGACTGGTACAGGATCATAAACTAAACTAAACACAGTTAAAAATAAAAATAAAACAAATTGTATAAAAAAGTAAAAAAGGAAAAAAAAACAGAAAGTCCTATACGAGGCCAAAAGGCTCCTATCTCAGCATGATGCTTCGACATTTAAAAAATAAATGTCGTAGCGCTGGTATTCTGATAGGGCCCGCTGTGATGTCACAGACTGCGACTAGATTTTGAACGTTTTAAATTACGAGAATTTATTGACCTTCAGATCTTGTTGGCCCATAACTTCCCCACTTTCACGGTGTCATCGGTGGCAGCGCAGAGGTCAAACCACGGTGCCGTCATTTTCACTATTATGTGGCGGTCACCGCTCCGCGGAACCCGTAGTTTTAATTAACTCTGTATTTTCTTGCATAATGGCTAAGTAATTAGAGCCGCACGGGTCTATCGATCAGGTTAAGCTACGCTTGCCGCGGTCGGTACGCGGATGGGTGACTATCTTTACATACCGAGACCCATCTGTGCCTCGGAAAGCACGTTAAGCCGTTGGTCCTAGCTGTCATTTTTGGATTTTTGGCAGTCGTCAGAATTCCGAAAGTCTGATAGCCAGTTTAACCAAGGTGTATCGTGTTACCCAGTATAGTTACTGGGTAACACGATACCCGAGGAACTGCCTATTATACCTTAGATAGGCAGCTGCTCCATGTAAAATACAGGTATTCAGCTGCATCTGGTTAGACATATTCAGAATGTCTTTCAAGTAACGAATTGTGTATGTAGGAACTACAGTTATAATGCAAACGAGGCAAATTGCAATATGCCCCGCGCAGACAGTCGAGCGGCAGTCGTGTACAGTCACGAGCACCAATATGTCAACACTTGGCAACTTTAAATTGAGATTTTTTCGTGAAATAACGAATGCAACGTTGAAATACGACACATTACATAAACCTATGGGTTCGAAAATGCTATGTTCGTAACAACATAAAATTTCATTAAAAAATAAAGGAGTAAATCGCTTTTGAATAAAGCCGAGTGTATACATATTTTTGCTCTTGACTGTACGCCGCGCCATAGCATGAACTTATGTGCTATCGATAGTTAATAAGAAACGTCACTGTAACATAACTCCTGATCTATAAATGGACTTTATATTGGACTCCGTCATTTCATTTACATCCTTCTCCAACCAACTACCAAAGGTTCCAACAGTGTATATAATATTTAAAAGAGTGTCCGTGGAGTTTCTTGCCCGTTCTTCTCCATAGAGATCTACGCTTTGGAATGGGCAACTAGCTTCAACTTTCTGACTAACTGACCGACTATTTAATTTTGACAATTCAAAAGTGCCTGTATATGGTTTAATTGAAATAAATGATTTGAGTTTGAGTATAATGTTGACTACATTATACACAATTACTACTAGCTGCTTCTAATTTTCGTGTATTCTTAGTTAGAAACGAGTTCCTTATGTCGTCCCTTGGGGGCTGTAACTCGGAACTGAGATATAAATCAAGAATGAATTATACAGCCTACCTATGTTGTTAATATTCTAGAAGGCCATCACAATTTTCCTGTGTAAAAGCATATTTGTTTGGGTCCTCATTTTCGCACGTTTTAAGCATCAAATTAGGTACTTTGTTTAATTTATTTCAACACCACTGCTCTCAAAACGGTGAAGGAAATTGTCGTGAGGAAACCGGCATGTCCTAGAATCAAAAATTCGAAGACATGTTGTGACATCCACCAACCCGTACTAGGCCCGCGTGGTGAATTATGGCCCGCTTTCTCTCACAGAGAAGAGACATGAGTCCCAGCAGTGGGAACGTTATAGGTAGATTATGTATGTATGTTATGTAGTGAGTATCGTCAAAACTAAAACACGTGCGGAATTAACGAGGATAACCATTAAGAGGGCAAGCGCTTGATTTCTATTTCTGTCAATTTTTACTTTTACTAATACTAGGCTAAGAACATTGTTACTAACGAACTTATGGACAAAGTCTGAAATAAATTACTTATTATTATTATATTATTAACTATTAGGAAGAGAGTGGGGCGCTTCTTCGTGGATGGCACTATCTGTACGTAATAAGGTATTAGTAATTTGCGTCGTGAACGTGAGATTGTAACACGTAATTTTTTTTTTTTTAGTCTCTTGGTCGATGGGCCCAAATGTAAGGCGTTCAGATGACGTTTACATTTTGAGAGCTATTTCTGTGATTTGACAGTCAGACGCCATTTTGAAATTATAAAGCTTAAGGGGAATGTGCAAAGGTGGCCCGGGAAATTAAAATTTTCTAACGTTTTTGCAATTTACAGGTCAGTGTCAGCTTGTATGTTGAACAAAATTTGATTCGCGATCGTAACAAGTATATAATTACAGAATTATAATCATGAAAAAAGTTCATATAATCCTATTGATTGATATTTCATTGAAATAGTAATTCAATGGGATTATACACCATGTTCTTCACGTTATCCATAAAAATTGGCAAACGCTTCTATAGCTTTTACAAACCAAACCTAACAGGAAGTAGTACTTAAGAAGGCTTCGTTACAAAGATATTTGAAATTTCATTGAATAAAATTTAATTGAGCTATGCAGTAAGAAAAGGTCTGAATTTGGCCTATGTTGCCGCTAAGTGCCATTAAAATGATAAATCTATCAAATGCATTGGATAAAGAGGCATGCATATAAGGTGACTTACGTCAAGGTATTTAGTTTGTATGAAAATTAACAAAAAAAAAAGAATTCATTAATGTGTCCATAATGAATAATGCTTATTTCCATGGTCTCAACACCTGATCGAAGTTTATATATATCGTCCGAAACACGGTGTATAAACTTAGATGGTTGTAATGATCATTTAATTAATTATGCTTCCCTGTCGCTTCCCCCTTAAGACCACATCACACGGTATATTAACACCTCACGAAACAACTCTCTCTATAATTTCCACCTAAACATTTCCATTTACATCACATTATAATTTATTCATTCAGGAATGCGAAACTTTCTTAATAAGACCAACAAAGTTGATTACTCGGGCTTAAGTAGCCAATAAATTTTGTTTCGTGTACCTGAACATTTATGTACTTTTTGTTTCCATTGTTGATGTTGGAACGTAGATTTTTTGCCTCAATTGTTAACGTATAATAATGTTTTATTTTCTCCCCACAAACTAAAAACATTAACAATTCAGAATTTTTCACTAACTACCTAAATTCAGGACTAACCTATTTATAATAATAATAAATTTATTTACTCGAACAGACATATTGTAGTAGGTGTACACACGGCTACATATCAAGCTATACATTTCCAGTTTTAGCTGACCTCGCATTGTATAGGTTTTTCGTACAATCAGAAGTCAGCTTATACTGGTTATGTATAGCTTCACGTGTAGCCGTGCGTACATGATTCTTACGTATGCAAGGTTCTTACAGAATATGTTAGGTAGTCTACAATCGAGTGGGTGAAGCACTGTTCTCCGAGCTAGATTATAAAATAACCTGTGTTAAGGAGAAGCAGTCTCGGTCCCCTATACTTAATGATACAGTGATAATTATACATAACATATAGTACTTGTGCTGATACTACAATTTTAACGGCGTGATTAAAAAATTGGCTTCTAAAAATACGCCAATTTACGTCAGGCGCTAATTTGACAGGACTAAACTAATATATATCTTCCGTCCTTTTTTTAATGAAATAGAAAGAAAAAGATGCACTGAACTTAAATTTAGTTAAGTTTGTGAACAAGGGAATCGGCGCCATTATTATTTTTGTACAGTCACGAACATAAAAATATCCTATTATGTATTAACGTGAAAGTTTGTTTGGATGGATGGATGGATGGATGTTTGTTACTCTTTCACGCAAAAACTACTAAACGGATTTGGATGAAATTTGGCACACATATGGTTTACAACCAGGATTAACACATAGGATACTTTTTTCTCGATATTTCCACAGGATCGAAACTTATGCGGGTGAAACTGCGGGGCGCAGCTAGTTACTAATAAATATTATCTATGTGTAACGTGTCGCAGATATCAACGCCCGTCTAAACATAAGAAACAGAATGTTCCAGACATAACTATGACATGGGTACATTTTATATAAAATAAATTTGATGAACATGTAAAAATAAAAAATAAACTAGCGAACTGTGTATGTTGAATGTGTGGTGTAGTGTGGAGTGGTAGTGTGATTGAGGGTGTGTGTGAGGATATGCATACATAATCAGCCTATAACGTTCCCACCGCTGGGACACAGGCCTCCTCTCGGTAAGAGGGAGTGGGGCGTAATCCACCACGCGGGCCCAGTGCGGGTTAGTAGTTGTCACATGGCTTCGAATTTTTATTTCTAGGACATGCCGGTTTCCTCACGATGTTTTCCTTAACCGTTTTGAGAGCAATGGTGATGAAATAATTTACACAAAGTAAAGCGCGAACGAACGAACCTACGACAACTTGTACCTGTAGCGGTATCTACAACGCCACATGCGAACAACGCGTCATACTGACGTCACGCAAATCCTACATCTCGCAAGCAGAGTTTACCGCGCAATTAGCATAGATACAATTTCCCAACATCAATCGTCGGGCAATTGCCCGCCAGACACAACACCCGTCTGGTCGGAGGATCCTCCCTTTTCAATGGAGGATGAGTGAACTTTCCACCTTGTTCCTCATGCCTCTAAATACCTAAATCGCAGCCGTTACCACCGAGGATCTGCACGACGTTAGGTAATAATTTTTTGGTTGTCTCACTAACAACACACTGTGTAAGACAGGTAGGCTCTAATATTTTCTCACTATCTGAGTAGAATGACATATTTTTCTTATATTGTACAAATCCAATTTGTTAAAGGTTACTGAAACTCTAGACTATACTAGACGAAAGACAACAGGATAAAAGGTAGAACAACATTCGTTATATGACCTTTTTTCGCGTCGAAATATGTTATGCTAGCAATTTTTCTTATCCTTAAAAATGTTAACGAAAAAGAATGGGAGTATATCTTTTACATGTGATTTAAATTAATTAAGTTAAAATAATAATAACTTTATTGAAACAGATATTCTTTACAAAAAATACTTAGGTAAAGATTAGGTCACAAGTTTAGATAGTTAAGGTAGCTTAAATAGTGGAAATCCTGCCTCCTAAACTAGGGGAAACTTGTGACTTAGGAGTCAGTGTTCTCCCGTCCTTCGAATGCTCCAAAAAACCTTTAGAGAACCTAATTACATAATTGGGGCAATAGCATGTATCGGAAAGATGTGGTCATATTTAAGGATACAGACCATCAAACTGAACAACTTTATGGGACCAACATCGTAAACGTGTAACATATGGGACATCACTGAATAAAGCGTAAACAATTTTGAAAGGTAGATTCTACGCTGGAAGAATGGACCTCAACCGTCAATATCCGCACAAAAATCTGCTAAAGGTTTATTGCAAGATAAACTGAAGAACAAACCAACCAACCAATACCGAGATATGTAGTTAAAAAACCTTTTTTTTAATTAGAATATACTGTCCCACTACTGGACAAACGCCTCCCTCAAATCCTTCCAGGAAATCTTTTCCCGAGTCACCTCAAACCAGCCCCCGCGGTACGCTTCCAGGTCATCTCGCCAACTCCTTCTAGGCTGCCTCGGCGGCGCCGTCCATCTTCAAGCACCTATTGTGTGGAGATTTTTGCCCAGCGCTCATCGTGCATACGGCTTATAATATGTAACCCACCTAATCCCATTTGAGCCTGGCAGTCTTCTTTCTTACAGAAAAAAAACACTGTTTATACTAATTTTACGATACATTACCGTTTCTCCAATGTGAAGACACCCTAACTTTGTTACAAACGCACTGCTTGCATACTAATGACCCAACTCTGCCTATACGAGGGATGAATAACGAGCTAAAACTTCATTCATTATTCCTGAACACATTGAGAAATGTCCGGGTGGCTTTTGAGAATTTCTGCAGGCATATTTTCTTGAACGACTTGTCCACACGACCAGTGTCGTGTGGACAAGTCGTTCAAGTCTCAAATTTATTTCTTTCTTTCTACATAAAGATTAAAGATCGAGATCAAGATCATGATTTTCTACATCATCTAGGTACTTAAAGTAGAAAAAGAATAAAAAAAACTAAAAGAAAAAAAGATAAAAATGCACACGAAACGAAATATCTATACTAATAATTATTATATTTTATTTATTTATTCACAAGGCAACTAAATCGAGTAACAATCACAATATACTAGATTCACTAGGTTCACGCTAATTTCTGGAACTACCAGTCGAATTTGAAAAAATCTTTCTGCATTTTATAGCTGAATTCTTGACATTTCTGGGACTCTTAAAAGCCACGTAAATAGTCAGATAAAACGCTAGGTGAAAACGTAGTAATAGAGCGGACAGGTGATGCGATGCGATGAGGCGGGGTCGAAGTCGCAGGCAGAAGCTAGCTATACTATAGGTACCAAAAAAATATACAGAGTTATTTTTCAAAGACCAGCCAAATTTAAGGATGTGGTACAGACCATCAAACTGAACAACTTTCTCCATGGGACAAATAGCGTCATCGCGAAAATTTTATCAACTGTCCCATAGAAAACTTCAATACCTACTCGACCTAAATGTATGTCGGTTGAATTTTTATTCGCGATTACGTTAGTTTGATGGTCTGTACCACATCCTTAAATTTGGCTGGTCTTTGAAAAACAACCCTGTATAAAAAGAAAAACCAAAACAAAAAAGCGTAAAGTGCGTTGTGAGAAATCAGTAGGAAAGTGTGCCTTGCGGCTGCGCCAAATAGTCCCAGTTCAGCAAAAATACCAGACAGTGCCTGAAGCTGGTTTCCAACTGAACCTGAAGTGTGAGGTGACGGATGTAAATTATACTGCAATGTGTATGTAAGCATACTTATAATTAATAAATAAGAAAACAATAATAAAAATTGAACAAACTTTAATAGGTATTCAAAATGGCAACATTCCGTTGCGCGCCATCGACGCACGCGCATAGGCAGAACATTAAAAAAGTGGTGTTGTCTGTGCGCACAGCTGTCACAGAGAAGAGACTTTTGAGTTTGATTATTATTATTTTAAATAATTTACAAATAACGGAATTATATTTTAGTGTGTGATAATGGATGAATTGTTATTGTGATCAGTGTTTGTGAGTTTTGTGTTAGTTTTAAAAAGTATGTGTACATAATAGGTCAAGACAAAATTCTAAATAGAAATACCACAAAGGTAAGCAGAAACTTCTTTCTCTAATCAGAGGAGCAGTTCTCGTAATTTAAAGAACGTTCTCAGTCTGTCAAAAATTTCCTTACATTTTGTGACAGGTTTTTGACATTGATTGTCGCTGAGACGAGAGTACGACTAGATTTTGAACGTTTTTAATTACGGGAATTGGCCTTCAGATATCATTAGGTTATAAGTAAGAGATTTTTTTCATTACTACATAATATATGAGAATTACTGACTAATTTTTACAGCGACTATACATCTTGTTTTTTCCAATATGCATTTACCCATATAGCCTGTTCCAAAAATATCTGATGAAAGTATAAACAAACCATGTTCAGGTTAAATTCTTATGCAATCTCAACTCACTAAAGGGAATTAGTAATACATTCCATCTGTGTTTAGGTAACCGATCAAATATAAACAGACGCTGTTCCGGTTAAATTGGTATGCAGCAACTCAGTAAAGGAAATTCATCTGTATTTAGAAGGGTTAAGCTAAACATTTCATCAATTTTTCTAACAGTTATTGTTTGAATAACATGGTTAAATTGTAGTTAAAAAATCATCGATGAAAATTGAGGTTGACTATTCTGATTTAAAATTATAAATCTGAGTTTATTAAGTATTCATATGGGAGCTGAATTTACTACAATTTGATATTCACAGGTACGTTTATCTTCATCAGATACTTTTGGAACAAGTAATAAAACCATTTATGTTCTGAGAAGCATCGCTGTACGGCGTACCGTTTCCGTGTTTATTTATTTAAATTTTTATAAACACAAATATACATAAATACTTAAGTATTTTGTAACTGAACAGACAGCTGTGCTGCTGGGGAGTTTGTTGCGCCACTTCTCCCCAGCGAAACCACTAGGAAGTGGTGAAGCGCGGGCGTTTCGGGGGACTGTCTTTTATTTATTTATTAAACATTTTGTAGACTTAACAGGTCAACCCAAGATAATTTGTAATTTTGACGTTCGAAAAGTACTGATTCTCAGCCTAGTTTGAATAAATGACTTTTGATTTTGAAAGAGACAAGAAAAAAACAACAGAAAAACAGGTACAAAGGTGATGTTTATTCCTAAAGAAATCTCTTCCAGCATAGCTGCAAGATCCTACTAACATTATAAATGCGAAAGTTTGTAAGGATGGATGGATGGACATAACACAAACAAACATCCATCCAGGATGAGAGGCAGAACTGAATAACAAGTGAAGTTCAAACTTGTATCGTTCATTATTTTCTAACACATTCACAACCTGCATAGGGCTGACTCCTCACAGTTTTTACAGGTTCAGTCAAAAATCAACTACCTAGCCGTTTCCCAACAATGTTGGTACACAACAAATTTTTTTAAATTCATTTTACCTTTTGTGGACGAGTAATTTTATTCTAGATGCATTGTCTTCACTTATAATTATAATGAATTCGAAAACTTGAAAAAACTACGGGACGCACCGCAGTTTCACCCGCATAAGTTTCGATCCCGTGGGAATATCAGGATAAAAAGTATCCTATATGTTAATCCTGGTTAAAAACCATCTGTGTGCCAAAATTCATTCAAATCCGTTCAGTACTTTTTGCATGAAAGAATAACAAACATCCATCCATCCATACAAACTTTCACGTTTACTATAGTAGTAGGATATGTACAAAACCTTGTAAAACATTTTAAAAGAATAGCACTAGAGTTTCTTGCCCATTCTTCTCCATACGAAAGCTACCTTTTGGAAGTGGCGACTAGAATCAATTCTATTTTAATGTAATTTTTGACGTCCAAAAGTGTCTTTTATGTGCCTATCTATATCTATCTATACTTATAATAAATCTGTAAAGTGAAAATTCTTTACATTGAAAATATCCAAAAAATAAATGGCAGGGGGTGTTACTTGACCGACACCGAACCCAAAAATGTGATTAAAAAAATTTTTGTCTGTCTGTCTGTCTGTTTGTTCAGGCATCACGCAAAAACTACCGGTTCGATTACGATGAAACTTGGTATAATTATTCTTTAATATCCTGGGCACCACACTGGGTACTTTTTATACCGGAAAAGTATATACAATAAAAAACAAACTTAATTTTGCGGTTCGTTCCCTATACCCGATTACCACTGTCTGTACTGTACCAACCGCAAATACTAAGTTTGTCGTAGGTTGGGTCACCCGCAGTCCGCAGTGGAGTTCATTTTTATTCCTTTTAGTTTTTAGAGTTATTTAGGTTTATTTTTATATGAGTCGTAGGTATAGATTTTAATTTTAAAGTATAGGTAGCATATTTGATAGTGTACGTAGTGACCGTAGGTTATTTTATAATACTGTTAGGTAGGTTTAGTCATTCGTATAGTTATTAGTTTTTAGGGATTTTGCTTATTTATTGAGTTTAGATTAGTTATCATCAGAAATAGGTTTATTTAGGTAGGTAGGTATTTAATTTTCTGTTATTGAGTGTTTTTTTAAATTAGTTAGGTACTTAGGTAAAGATATCATATAGGTACCCTCTTAATCACCACTAATGAGACACAATTGGTTTTCTATTGTAATTAGCCACAAAGGGTCCGCGACATAGATGGCATTCTGGGGAAGCATATACATTTTATCCTGTTAGCACGTTCCTGTGGGTAAATTTCCGACATCCACGCGGGCGAAGCCGCGGGCAGAAGCTAGTTTGAAATAAATTATTTGACTTTCTTGGGACCGGGTTCCAGTCTAACCAGGTGTTGCTGAACCAGTATTTTACATGGAGCGAACGCCTATCTGACCTCCACAACCCACACGGTAAGCCGTGTGGGTTGTGGAGGTCAGATAAGCCGTCGGCAGACTGACAACCAGTCTTACCAAGGGTCTTAACCCTTGGTAAGACTGGTTGTCAGTTTTCTGGGCTTCTGCAGACTACCCGTAACGACTGTCAAAGATCTACGAATGACATTTGTTAGCAGTGTTTTTTGGGTTTTTCTGTGTTGGGCCCGTGGCTAAATAATAACAGCCGCACAGGTCGATCAATCAGGCTAAGCTAAGCTTGCCGCGGTTAGTCTGTGGATGGGTGACCATCTAACATACCGAGACCCCTCCGTGCCTCGAAAATCACGTTAAGCCGTTGGTCCCGGCTGTCATTCGTGGATCTTTGACAGTCGTTACGGGTAGTCAGAAGCCCGAAAGTCTGACAACCAGTCTTACCAAGGGGTATCGTATTACCCAGTAACTGGGTTGTGGAGGTCAGATAGGCAGTCGCTCCATGTAAAATACTGGTATTCAGCAGTATCCGGTTAGACTGGAAGCCGACCCCAACATAGTTGGGAAAAGGCTAGGCAGATGATGATGTGTTAGATTTGTGCCTGGTTGCTGGCAATAGGCTCGCCCCCTATTATTATTATCAGCCCGTGATGTCCCACTGCTGGGCAAAAGCCTCCCTACTCTTTTTCCACTTCTCTCTGTCAACCAGTTCTTATTGAAGGAGTCCAGCTCATCCCGCCATCTCCGTCTGGGCCTGCCGCGATGTCGCTTGCCATTAAGAGGGACTCATTGGGTCGTAAGTTTGGCCAATGGTCGTCTGACATGCGGCAGATGTGTCCAGCCAAGTTCCATTTTAGCGTGGCAACCTTCCAAGTGACATCCGTTATCTTTGTGATAGAAAGGCGATCACATGGGACGTACACATACCTGGCGAAATGTGTGTGTTATAGGTCTGCCTGACCCTTCGGGGTTAACAGGCGTGATGTTGTGTCATTTGTGAAGAAAAAAACTTTCACCCCCAACAATTGGTAGAAGAATACTACATAAAATATTATTCTAACTTTAACTATAACTTTAGTTCACGCAAATGAAGTGGTGCTTAAAAAAGTATGAATGGACTACGAAATTCCAAAAATACCTCCACAAAAGGGATCAAAAATGAAAACTGCGAACAAAGTTTACAATGACCCTTTTTTTGTAACGTTTTTTTTCCTGTTTCTCGGATTACATCAGTTCTGTTGTGGTTTTGTGTATTTCCTAAAGCGTGAAAGAGGAAGGCTTTGTTTAGGGGGGTGATGAATTTTATTTTTTTATTACTTCCTTAATGGTTCTTGTCTGGAAAGAAATGATACTCGGTTCAGGTTTTCGGTCTTTAATTTCTAATTTGTAATGCTAATTGCTTTGAATAATGGATGAATTTATAATAATTTGATGTTTACCTACCTGTTTATGTTATTTACACTACGTACTAAATTAAAGTGAACTGTGGCAGCCCAGTGGTAACGGCCGCAACTTATGAGTCGCGTCGTAGGTTCGAACCCAGACAAGCGCTTTACTTTGTGTAAATTATTTCATCACCACTGCTCTTAAAACGGTGAAGGAAAACCTCGTGAGGAAACCGGCATGTCCTAGAACCAAAAATTCGAAGACATGTGACATCTACCAACCCGCACTGGGCCCGCGTGGTTGATTAGAGCCCATTCCCTCTCGAGAGGAGAGAGAGAGAGAGGAGGCCCGTGTCCCAGCAGTGGGAACAATATAGGCTGATTATGACCAAATTAAATGACTGACTAAGTATATACCATTGAGGGTCGAAACGCTCGTGTTATGGGGCCCGACAGCATGTCATCATTTTAAGGAAATTTCTCGCCGACTGGTCGACACTTCACGTGACCAAAGGGTTGGGGCGTTCATTGGCCAAAGAATTAGCATTGTCATTCAACGTGGCAATGCCTTATTCCAAAATAGTTGTCGTTGAGGTTCCCACAAATAAATAATGTCAACTAATCTCATAAACAGACTTGAATCATGACGAGGTTACAAAATATGAACCTCATTTGCAATTTCGTAGTTTCAATACTCCATTTTTAATATACTTAATGCTAAAATCAATACCTGCGTTCGTTCTCATAAATAATACTTAGCGAAGAAATATTGGGAGCATTTTATACTACAGGGTGGGCAACTTTATTTTGCCGCCATTTTGTTTTGGCGGCAAATATGACAGTTGTTTCATGAAAATTTTACGATTGAACAACGTGTTTTAATTATTAAAACATTCTACTCAACCCAATCATGTATTGCGGAAATTTTTGGTAGAAATCACTTACCTTCGCGGCTAATAATGACTCGTTTAGTGAATAATTTGAGCAGATGCAGCAGTTTTCTTACATCAAGTGAATCAGTTGGGCTTAGAAAACATGTGGTTCCAACAAGACGCGGCCACATGTCATACGGCACAAGCCACAATCGAGACATTGAAAAGAACGTTTACGGGTGATTAATTTCGAGAAACGGTGACATTGATTGGCCCCAAGATCCCCGGATTTAACAGCTCCTAACTTTTTTCTGTGGGGCTATCTAAAGGAACGTGTCGAATGAACCTTTAACAATTAAAACAAAATATCCGAGGTTACAGTCACTGAGATAACACAGAAAATGTGTGAATATGTCATGAGAAACGCAACGAAAAGGTTGCACATCCGCCATGCTGCTAGAGGTGGTCATTTGTCTGACATTATTTTCCATACTTAATTGCCGGCCCTAAATACTATATTAAAAAAAAATATATATTTTCATACAATAAAATTTAAAAAATAAAGTGTATACCTCCTACTTGCCCACCCTGTATCAATATTGCTCTAAAAAATAGCAATACCATCATTCGAAAACAGATTACACTTTTTAATCAATAACGAAACCGTAAGTACATATACAGGGTGGCAGGGACATCGACGCGCAAACTTTAACCATGGATTCAGCACATGAGTTTAGACCCCATAGCATCGAAATTTTTCGTCGTCCTCCATAAAAATGGGAGGATCTTCCGACCTGACGGGCGTTGTGTCTGGTGGGCAACTTTTAGTTGCGCAGTAACATAGAATAGAATAGTCTTTATTAAGTATACCATATAAATTACAAACGTAAATATAGAAATTTTACAAAGGGTGACACAATGGGCGGGTCAGTAAAATTCGCTTGCGCGATGCAGGATTTTTGCGTGACGTCAGTGTGATGCGTAGTTTGCATGTGGCGATGTAGATACAGGTATTCAGATGCGTCCAGTTAGACCGGAAGCCGACCCCAATTTAATTGCTACGCAGCATGATTAGTCCTAAGTGAAAGTCAAAGTCAAAGTCAAAGTCAAATCATTTATTTCAAATAGGCACATTAAAGGCACTTTTGAAAATTAAAATTAAAATAAAATTGATTCTAGTCGCCCCTTCCAAAAGGTAGTTTTCGTATGGAGAAGAATGGGCAAGAAACTCCACCGTTACTCTTTTAAAAAAATGTTTTACAATACTTTGCATACATTAATTATATAATTATATGTGAAGACGATGCACCTAAAAATAAAATTACTATACCACAATAGGTAAAAGAATTAAAATGAATTTATGAAACCATGACATATAAATTGACTAGGTGATAGATACATGGTGCTCACATATTTACAAACATTCCAAAAGTAGACTATTTTCATAAATAAATAAGGAGTAATAAGTCCGGGTGTGACTTTAAGTAATTACAGAATGTAAATTTAATGTCAAAGAGAATAAAAAAAAAAAAGAATAAATTATACAATTACATTAGCAACCAGTTTGATTTTGTCTAGACTCTAGAGATTGTCCTATGGAGCAGGACCAGCATGTTTCCAAGCATTCTTATCTTGGATATAATCCTCTAATTTGTAATATCCTTGCTTACAAAGTGTAATTTTAATATAAGTTTTAAATTTTCTTTCATTTAATTGCAATATTTCACAAGGTATTTTGTTGTAACATTTAACACAGTACCCCATAAAAGATGTATGTACTTTAGACAATCTGAAAAAAGGTTGATCTAATTTATCTTTATTTCTAGTATTAAAATTATGTCTATCACTTATTTTATTAAAAAGATGTTGATTTTTTCTTACATACATAATATTTTCATAAATGAATTGGCAAGGTACCGTCATAATATTAACCCTTTTAAATAGTTCCCTAAGAGATTCGCGGCGACGTAGATTGTAAATGGCTCTGACAGCTCTCTTTTGCAAAATAAAAATGGATTCAATGTCAGCAGCCCGACCCCACAGTAAAATGCCATATGACATAATACTGTGGAAGTAACTAAAATAGACCAACCGCGCGGTTTCTTCATCTGTTAGCTGTCTTATCTTTCTAACAGCATATGCGGCCGAGCTTAGCCGCCCCGCAATAGATGTTATATGAGGTCCCCATTGTAATTTCTCGTCTAGCGTGATTCCCAGGAAAACTGTTTGATTAACAAATTCTAGTTTTTGGCCATTCAATATGATGTCACATTCGCTACTTCTAACATTAGGTAATTTAAATCTAATGCATTTGGTTTTTTTTTTCATTAAGTACTAAATTATTTACCGTAAACCAATCTTGGACCTGAAGAATAGAGTTATTCACGTCGTCAAGATTTTCTGACCGTCGGTCTATTTTAAATATCAATGATGTGTCATCTGCAAATAACACCATCTTCGGTTGATTTTGAAGTAATTGGGGTAAATCATTAATATAAACTAAAAAGAGGAATGGACCCAATATCGAACCTTGAGGAACGCCCATTGTCATTTCAGACCCCAATGAGTTTACGCCATTTACTTGGACTTGGAAAGATGACCAAAAGATAATAATTACGATTGAGCAGCATAATTATGCGCATTGAGCTGTTACAAGCAGCTGAATGCATTTGTTGTTCAATCGTAATTATTATCCAATCCGGGATCAACTATTTTTATAAAGTGATCATCATCATCATCGTTATCATCAGCCTATAGCAGTTCACAGCTGGACATAGGCCTCTCCTATTGCACAATTCAATTAGATTTTCAGCATTTCTCATCAGCTGCTACCAGCCATCCTGCGAAGATCGTCGCTCCATCTAGCCTGAGGGCGTCCCACTTTACGTTACCAATAATGCGATCACTAATACCTAATACGCTAGTGTGAAAAGACATCAAGACAACTCGACCCCGAATACTCATCCCGGCAACTCGATCCCAAAAACTCAACCCCGGCAACTCGACCCCTACAATTCGAGCCATTTGATGTGTGTTGAAAAGTTCGTTGACCTAAATACGGGCTGACCGGTAACAAGTAGCTTAACCCAACATTGCATGGTTGCATGTAATGTTGTCATTAACCAATAAAAGTAAACTTCCGTTCCAAATTCTTGATAAAAGTAAAATATCACAGCTAAAACCTTTAACAAATTTCACAAAACATTGCCAGGTTGCACCGTCTCATAATTATTTTTAAATAATTCTGCAATTAAACTGGCAACCCTGAGTTCAAGGGGAAGTACCGTCATTGTTTCTTCTTCGTTTTACTCGTTGGTTTTGTTATGCAAAATAATGAATTCGTCAGCCGAATGGACTGACTGCATTATGCTATGAAATATCACACTTTGCTTTTAGGTCTGGTTTGTAGTTTGAGCGACGCGAATACTATACGAGCAGTGGTACCCAGTGGTAACGGGCGCGATTTACAATTTGTAGGTCATAGGTTTGAACCCAGTCAGGCGCTTTGCTTTGTGTAAATTATTTCATCGCCACTGCTTTCAAAACGGTGAAGGAAAATGTCGTGAGGAAATCGGCAAGTCTTAGAACCAAAAATTAGAAGACATGTGACCTCCCACCCTGGGCCCTTGTGGTGGATTAAGGCCCGCTCCCTCTCAGTGAGAGGAGGCCTGTGTCCCAGATAGGCTGATTATGTTAAATGCTTCACGAGGATATTAAGGTAAAATTTATTTAACGGTGCGAAACTTCACAGATGTTACGGGGTGTGGGGGGGGGGAGTCGACAGCCGCTTGTAGTAAAGTCTTTGAAACAAGAGTCTAGAAAATTGAAAATTTTGTTTTGTTTTATCATCATTAGATCCATCCATCACGTACGTTGAACCGAATCCATGAAGTTTCGCCAGATAATTTATTTTTGTATTCTAAGAAAGAAAATTAGGGTAATTTGTTGACAACTTGAGTTTACCTTCATTATTTGTTGTTTTGTAGTTGCTCTAGTAGCAAAAATAAACTCATCAGTATCAGAAAAAAAACTAACTAGAGTTTTACCAAAAAACTTAGACAGCTGTCTAATGTCTGACGAACATTAAATAAACAAGGTTTTGTGGTATTAAGGATATTATTATTACATTTAAAACTAGCTCGGCCCCGCAGTTTCACCCACACATACTATAAAAAGTATCCTGGGTCCAAGTCATGGTTTACGCATGTGCCAAATTTCATCCGAATCCGTTGCGTCGTTTTAGCGTGAAAGCGTAACAAACAAACAACCAAATCTTTTCCCTTTATGATATTAGTTTAGACTAGTGGACATAATCGACGCTGTCCTGCCCGAATAGGAAATCTAGGACCCAACATCGTCTTAAATAAAGAGGTGCTTGAAACAGTAGGCTCGGCAATTTTTCTAGGACTGCCAAACTTCAGTGGGGACCTCATATATCAAGTCTAGCAGGAAGGCTCAGTTCGGCTGCCTACGCCGTCAGGAAAGTAAGACAATACACTGACGTTGATACAGCTCGTTTAGTCTATTTTAGTTATTTTCACAGTGTTATGTCCTACGGTATTCTGCTGTGGGGCAAAGCCGCTGATATACAAAATATATTTGTCCTTCAAAAACGAGCTGTTCGAGCAATTTACCAGCTAGGTGCCAGAGTTTCTCTAAGAGATTTTTTTAAAGATATTGGTATTCTCACGGTTGCATCACAATTCATCTTCGCCAACATTTTATATATTGGGCAAAATTTGCACTTGTACACTAAAAACAGTGATATTCACAGTGTTAACACTAGAAATAAGGACAAACTACGTGCCCCCTTTCACCGGCTTCATAAGGTTCATAACTCATTTGTTGGGCTTGGTATAACCTTTTATAACAAGATACCCTCTTCTTTGCTAGACTTGCCTTTCAATGCGTTTAAAGCTCAAGTAAAATCTAACCTTTGCTCAAAGGCTTATATTCCATCAACGACTACTTACACGATAAGAATAGTTGGTCGCCCTAATTAACTCAAGACAATGTTCATGTTCTTTCTCCAGAATCAGCTTACTGACAGGTTATTGTTATTAGTATTAACTTATTTATTTATTTTACTTCGATGGTCCTAGTTTTTCATCTGTGACTCAAGTGACAGCTATGTGACCAGAACCCAGCTATGCATAAATATGTAAGCTGTCACGCCCTTTATGCCTGGAGGCTTTTATTTAGGTAGTAAGTTTTTATTTCCATTTGAATTAATTATTTTTCAGCTTGAGTACGTATAGTTTTTATTATATTTGTTGGTATATTGGCGTGGCTAGCTGACATATTTTATGGCAAATAATTTAAGTTTCTTGTAATGTTAATTACTGAACATAGATTCCTAGTATTGTATACATGCACTATATTCTAACTGAACAGACAGCTGTGCTGCTGGGAAGTTTGTTGCGCCACTTCTTCTTCCCAGCGATAGCACTAGGAAGTGGTGAAGGGCGGGCGTTTTTGGGGGACTGTCTTTTGTAATTTTGACGTTCGAAAAGTGCTGACTCTCAGCCTAATTTGAATAAATGACTTTTGATTTGATTGATTTTGATTTGAAATAACGCCACCTACCGGGTCCAATTGAGAATCTAAACCATCCAGAGACCCATTCAAACACACGCAAAAAAATTCACCAAAATCGGTCAAGCAGTTCAGGAGCAGTCCAGTTACATACGACGTTCAGAAAAATGATATACATATAACAGGGTGATTTTAAATTGGCTAGCTAAACTCAGTAGATGCGATGGGTTTCGAAATCTAAACACGATAACATTTAAATAAAATAGATTTGGTGGTTTTTTCGGGCAGTCAACGTTGTGTTGTCAGTGTTGTTCCTTGAAGTATGAGTTGAGAAAAACTGTTTTCTCATGTTTAGATATTGATTCCCATCGCGCCTGCGGGATTTAGCTAGCTAATTTAATTTAACTCATGTCTAAAGACAGTTCAAAGGCTGAGCCCAGTTCCTCCAACTTGTTATTTTTTTTTTTTGTGTTTGTGTTCTTTTTATGCGTCATGTTTTCCGCAAATAAACTTATTTTCATTATTTCTTTCTTAGCCTAAAGAAGGTCGACGGTAAAACGTCTAAGCTCTAAAAATCCATCACCGTTAACCATTTTCGACAACATAAGCTGGGAGAAGAAGAAGCGACGTAACAAACTTCCCAGCTTCCAACAAATTATGTATATTTATGTATATGTACAAGTAGTTCTAAAAGTAACAAAATAAAAACACTAGTTCTTTTTCCGAAGGATAAAGTCCTTGAATTTAAAGTCGCGTAAGGATTAAGTTTCGGAACTAAGAGCCATTCTAAGAAAGTATTTAAGTAAGTGAGTTTAGAGTTCCTTTTTAAAAGTGTAAACATAATTGTGCGTGTGTGGCTGTACTACTCGTATAGGTAAACCGCTGCCTAACCCCTCGGGGAATGCAGGTATTATGTTATGTTTAGTTTTAAAGAAAACTATAAATCGAAAAAAAAATGTGGGGATTTGTGGTAATTTCATCCAAAAAAGAAAAATGTCAAAAATAAAATTAGACAAGCAACTTTTTTTGTGTCAGACTGTTGAGAATACACACAAATTTCTTATTTCACTAGGGGTGAAAGAGAATAAAAAACATTTATTTTATTTGATCATCATCTGCCTAGCCTTTTCCCAACTATGTTGGGCTCGGCTTCCAATCTAACCGGATGCAGCTGAATGCCAGTATTTTACATGGAGCGACTGCCTATCTGACCTCCACAACCCAGTTACTGGGTAATACGATACCCCTTGGTAAGACTGGTTGTCAGACTTTCGGGCTTCTGACTCCCCGTAACGACTGTCAAAGATCCACGAATGACAGCCGAGACCAACGGCTTAACGTGCTTTCCGAGGCACGGAGGGGTCTCGGTATGTAAAGAAGGTCACCCATCCACAGACCAACCGCGGCAAGCGTAGCTTAACCTGACCGATCGACCTGTGCGGCTGTTATTATTTAGCCACGGGCCCCTCTCTTTATTTTATTTGATAAGGGGAGAATAGAAAACCTTTATTTGATTATTATAGTTCGAAAAATATTTACCGCTCGACCAGGCACACAACCTTTACTTGGGTAGAGGAAGTTCATTAATTCATGGAAGCCTATTTTGGACGGGCTGAGCAAGAACCTCTGCAGAGGCCAAAATAATGAATGTTTTCATAAAGAAAATTAAGCACGTATAATAATAACTGCCTTATGTTTATCCAAGGTTTCTACATAATGTTTTAAAGATTAACATTCTTATTCATTAATTAAGTAGGTATAACTTTTCCTTGCCAGCGAAAAGTGAGGTAATTTGTTTGTACTATTAACTCTTTTTACGAACCTCAAAAGGATTTTTTAAAAGGTTGGCAAAAAGGAGTGTTTTCAAAAATAACCTTAATTGACGAGGAAAAGTTATATACAATTCATTAAAGAACTTGATAATTTAAGGATGGGAAGAATAAGCAAATTTATGAACAGTCGCAGTCAAAATATTGAACATATTTTGACTGCGACTGTTCATAAATTTGCTCATCAATCAAAATATTTAATTTTTAAGATTTCTTTCATAGTTCCAAAATACTCATAACCATTAGTATTGCCAGTATTTTCATTATTGTCATATTGTTGTCTCCAAATTGTATATGAAGAAACCTTTTAATTGAACTTGTGTCAATAGTTTTTAAATTGACCTTGAAATAGTTTAAGATAGAATTAGAATATAGAATCGGTACGTTGACTTTTTAATTGTCATAGGCAGAGATTGTCTAATTTAAAACTTCACGCCTCTCCACTGCTTGTTGCATAAACATGTAGCGGTACACTGAGGTTCCGCAAAATCCTGCATCGCGCAAGCAATGTTTACCGCGTAACTTAATAAAGTCCAGAGCGAATTTCGGCCATGGCGGCCAATCTCTGCGGAGACTAGCCATCGGCGCGGGAGATATTATAGCGTAGTGTATAAGTGTGTGCTTCCCTCACTTTAACCGCGTAACTAGCATTATATAAAACGTCAATCGTCAGTCAGTAATTCCGACCCAGCCTGTCCCTTACTGCCCTGACGCCCTAAGCCAAGTTCCGTACCCCACAGGCCCCCTTAGCGTGTAGTCGCTTAGTTTTTAAGTTCTTTAAGCCCTGGCTGGAGGCCTTAATTTATTGAGGCCACAGGCAAGCCTGGTTAAGCAGACCACAACCTCACAGGTTGGACTGCGAGATGCTATCACTCAAAAAAGGGAGGAGGTTGAGTGAGCTTTACACCATATTCCTCATACTGTCATACATTCATAGAAGAGCGTGCAGTTTTAAAATAGACAATCTCTACTGCTACTACCCTATTTTTTTCTCAAACCGGCATAATTTTAATACATTTCAACGACCTCTCATTCGAGCGAGCATTTCGAGAGTCAATCGACATCATTGAAGCCAGTGTACCGGTACTTGTGCCCTATTGTAGCTAGCGCTTAATGCAATTGTAACGCTTCATTGTTCCGAATCATTGTATTGATTACAATGCAATGAAATGGAGCGCACTTTGGTATCAATTATTAACTATGGTAATGAAGCGAAAATTAAAAATCTAAGTATCACATTGCAAATTATGAATGTGGACAAAGCAAAAAGAGTATTTAACCTAGGTGAGGATTGTAGGGTATTCTGTGTAAGCGGGAAAATGAAACAAATAATAAACTAGCTGCACCCCGCGGTTTCACCCGCATAAGTTTTGATGAATATCGGGATAAAATGTATCATATGTGTTAATCCTGGTTATAAACTATCTGTTTGCCAAATTTCATCCAAATCCGTTTAAGTTGTTTTTGCGTGAAGGGGTAGCAAACATCCATCCATCCATCCTCACAAACTTTCACCCTTATAGTATTACGAAGATAGGTATATAATTTAGTAATAAAGCCTACAATTTTCAAGAAGATTCCATAACGAAAACAAACTAAACAAAAATACAAAACCTCCTTTCAGAAAACAATAAACACTGAAGTGGAAGTGACCCAGTAACTGGATATTCCGTTTTACTGGGCGATCGATTTCAGTAACCTACTTCTGACTGACTGCACCATACGAAATAAGTTTCAACTTGAATATGACGAAGCGTTTCGTGAAAGCAAACTGCGACTCGGATACGAGGAATCGTTGGATTTACACCTTGCACCATATTTCGTGATATACGGGTGCGGGATGATGATAACAAAACAAAAAAAAAAAAAAAAAACGGATGAAATTGAAAACTTACGCCAACTCAAGATAGGAGGTGGAGTAACTGTTACACAAGCATTATAAACTAGCTGCGCCTCGCGGTTTCACCCGCATAAGTTTCGATCCCATGCGAATATCGGGATAAAAAGTATCCTATGTGTTATTCCTGCCGATCAATTCTGTAAAAATCTCACCGTGAAAGTTAGGTGAAGTGATCTTAGAGTGAGCTGTCTACAGTGTCAATCGCTAGCATTAGTTGGAATGACAGCTCACTCCACGCTCACTTCTCATAAGTTTTCACGGTGAGATGGTTACAGAATCGCACTGCTGGTTATCTGTGTGCCAAATTTCATTCAAATCCTTTTAGTAGGTACTTTTTGCGTGAAAGAGTAACAAACATCCATCCATCCTTACTAATAAACAACAAAAACAATATGTGTTAATCCTGGTTATAAACTATGTGTTTGCCAAATTTCATCTAAATCCGTTCAATAGTTTTGGCGTGAAAGAGTAACAAACATCCATCCATACAAACTTTCGCTTTTATAATACATACAACGTTGTTTAAGTAGAAGTAGGATTGTCATTACCACAAATCCAAATTCTTGAAAAAAAAAACCGTATAATTATCGCCCGGTGTCTAGATTCGTGTCAGTAGGCTTGTCCCCTATAACATGGGATTTAATAGGTTCCGGCTTGGTAAACGAGACACAATAGGTAGAAGTTTTATTGTTATGACGGTTATAGCCGTATAGTGTCCTTGAAAGTGTATAACACTATAAGTAGTGTAGTGTGTGCGTAACTGTCGAAATGTTGGTGTACTATAGCGACACCACTCCTTAACTTTTCGGGGTTTTCAAGCGTGATGTTTTGTATACAATTCTGCAGTTCGTAGAGTTAAATACTGCTGTAATGTTGTGTTAAAGCTCGCTCACCATCCTTTGTTCCAATGTGTCAGAGTTATAAAGTTGTCCAACACATCGCTATGTAAATGTCAGTACATTTAGACATGTGCACACAGAATTTAGTCACAAAATGATGTTTGTGCACAGCTTTGGCGTGTCCGGCATGTGTCCGTTTTCATATTTCTCGTGCAGACCTTTTAATCTGGCTGGGAGATTAAAGTGAATGGATGTATGGAAGTGTTTGGTGTATATAGTGACATCACAAAGTGATAAGATTTACGAATGTGCTGCCTTTGAGTTCAGTTATGTCATGCTCACTCATCATCATTTAGTTCCCTTCAAAATGGTTGATCTGAATGGTGCTAATCCATGCGTCATATTCGTGAACGGGTTCCGTCATAAAAGTTATTCTGTGTGTTACGTGTCCCGATTTTGAATAGATAAATATCTGACGGATTGATGGAGCCTTTTGGCAAATATGACGAAATTTCATTGATTCACAAAAGTACCCAAGAGTGATTATAATTTTACATTTATCTCTCAATCAACGAAACGAGTAGTGCTCTTCCTATTAGAAGCTGATACTTTTGTGAAGATTTGTCCCCATTCAGAAAGAAAATGTCAAACACTTAAAAGTAGGTAATGATTAAAAGTTAAGTAGCAAAATTAATACACCATCGGAGTACCTACACCATAAACAAAGATGATTATTTCAAAATTACTACGACAATTAGCAAACCAATTATTTGAAAAAAACATCCTCATTGTATGGGCTATCCGACGAGTTATCAACATTAAAAAAAAATATTCCGAGATGCCCATCAATTGTTTTATAAAACTGGTAAATATGGAAAGCCTCATTACTTAAATGAACGAAAACATTAAAATAACGACTTGTTTACGTCATAATACTTTGCTATTCAAGGTTTTATTATAATAAATTACGAACCTCTGCGTTCGATATTGTTACTGATATTGCCCCAAATTCTACAAGCCGCTTATATATAAATCACTCGCTATAAACCACTTCTGCTTAGGCCGCCAGCTGCGAGTAGACTAGATTAAATGAATGATCATGATCTAACCGATTTCTTAGAGAGTCAATTCCTCTGTTATACAGGATCAATTAATCAATCAATCAACTCAGCCTATCGCAGTCCACTGCTAAACATAGGCCTGTCCCAGGCTGCGCCACAACACCCTGTCCTCCGTCTTCCGCATCCAGTCCGCCCCAGCATAGTAAATTATGGCCCCAGCCACCATCTTAAGGTCGTCCGTCCATCTAGCTGGGGGTCCCACACTACGCTTGCCGATACGGTCTCCACTCCAGGACTCGTCTGCTCCAGCGGATAAATGTTTCAAATATACAAGAGAAATGTTTCAAAACAGCATGGATGACCAAATTCGAAACCACAGGTAATATCGAAAAATACATAAAGGGAGTCTCGGGGTCGTTTTTGATGAAAACTAAAACAACATCAATGCAATTACTCTAGCTAGGAAACGAACTCGTAGATTTTGAAAAAAAAGCACGCTCTGTGTTATTGCACCGTCAGACTGTGTAATTAATATGGATACAATTCTGGGAAGTAAAAAGACACATGGCAAAGTAAGACTTATGCTTGCTAAAAACCCTATGGCTAGCATCAATAATAATAGCCGCACTGGTCAATCGAATGTTAAGCTAGGCTTGCCGCGGTCGGTTTGTGGATGGGTGACCATCACGCAAAAAAGTTAAGCCTTTAGTCCCGGCTGTCATTCGTTGATCTTTGACAGTCGTTGTGGATAGTCAGAAGCCCAAAAGTATGACATCATGTCCAGACATGAAACCCAGTACCTCTTAAACCCAGTTGCTGGGTAACACGATTCCAGTATCGTGTTACCCAGCAACTGGGTTTAAGAGGTCAGATAGGCAGTCGCTCCATAAAAATACTGGTATTTAGTTGCTTCTGGTTAGACTTGAAGCCGACCTCAAAATAGTTGAGAAAAAGCTGGGCAGATATTTTAACAGCGCGGTCGGGCGATGCGATGCGACGCGGTCACAGGCAGAAGAAAACTGACACACAATCTTCACCACACTAACTTGAAGGTAATAAAAAATAAACATGATGCGTAGATATAAGGGTCTCAGAGTAGTGAAGCCACAAAGGTCAGGTACCTACCGCAAGTACTAGTATTTCATATCATCACCCGATACTGTCCTCTCGGGTAACAACCTTGCGGTGGGCAACCTTGTGAGGTATCTTATGTATCTTGCTTATGTTAGTAGTGTAGGAATTATTTATAGGGTGGCAGGAACATTGACGCGCAAACTGTAACTATGAACTGTACAAGCGCGACTGCTGCGCGTAGGGTCTTGAATTCGATGACCGGGTCGGGCAGTGTTACTGGATTTGTCTATTGGGATTTTTTTAGTAACAGCCCGGAGTTTGTAAGTTAGCGGTGTGATAACCCGTGCCTCGGAAAACACAAACAACTGATCTCTCCGTTGCTGTTGTAGCGTTGTGAGGGTCTCAACGGGAAATAATCGACTGACGCTAAACATTTCTCAATTAGTAAGTTGTAAGTCACATCACTAGAATCATGGCACAACACTAATTTACTAGAAACACTCTGTCATTTTAACATCCGCTTGCCCACCAAGCAGGAGTGATTCCCTGGTCCTCAAGATACTGGTACCCCACATCTAGGGGTTCTACGTCCAGGCTTTTACGTCCGGGCTGAGGACAGGGCAGCTCACCAACTGCGCACCCCATGCGTCGCCGAACTGCACGCCGCATCCGGGTATACCTACTAAGCGTTACCTACTGCACGCTGCACACGTGGCTGACTGTGCCCTGCATGCGTGGCTAACTGGATTGAGCCCGCATCCCTACCGAGCGCTACCGGCGTCCTGACGCGCCGCGGCTGTGCCGGCGTCACCACACACGTGGCCTACTTCCTGCGCGTTGCGCGCGTGGCTGCGCTGCGCCACGCTTACACCCCGGAGACCTAAGGACGGTACCCTCATAATTATAACCGTGTGCTCGAGCTCGGAACGATAGTGTGTCCTTACCCGCGACCTAGTCTATTAATGTATGTTATATAAATTAAACCTTTGAATATTAATGATATTGTCTTTTTATCTATCCTAATTCGATAGCGGCCTGCGCAGCCTACCTGCAAAGCCCTAGCCGTTACACTGTCCCATCGGACTATGAGAGTGAGGGAAGAGGGAGTGCACCTGTGTCTGCGTACACTCTTGTGCACTGTAATATCTCCCGCGACGAAGGCTGGTCTCCATGAAGATAGGCCGCCGTGGCCTAAAACGGTCTGCAGGACTATAGTAAGATATATAATAAGTAGGTACAAAGAAATAAATGTTTTAGATAACCTCAATATTTCGTAACGACAGACTTTTACCGGCCTACGTTCCAATTTATTATTAAAAAAAAAGATACCGGGTTTCTAAAGTCAACAAAAGGTGCCTATACTTAGAAAGTGGAACGATCAAAAGCGAATTTTCCTTACCCCGAAAATAAACACACAGCGCAAAGAAAACTAAAAGATAACAATATCTTTTTCACATCGTTAAAGCACAAATGTCAGGCACACGTGACATCAAAAGAAAATGTATTCGCACCACTTCGTTGTACTGGGGAACGCTCAGAGGTTTCGATCCGTCGTCTAGTACACTGTGACGCTACAAAGAAACCTTGCCCTTTGAACTAAATACCTAATTGTGTGTAAATTTAAAATATTCACCGTTGATGTGGGTTGGGACTGAATTGGGTCTTTCGCTTATGTATCAAATTATTAAATAGCAGTACATAATTATAACATCACCCGTGAATTCCTAAAAGAGGTAGGTAAGGACGTATAGTACACCCATATTTAGAGAGTTGCTTAACACGTTGCGGGACGCACTGCATTAGCAGTAGATTTGTCGGTGTTGAAAATGACAGTACGGGCACCGCCGGAACTGAGATACGGGCATTACAGCGAAATTTTGTATAGAGGAACAAGGAAACCCGTTTTTACTGTCATACCACATCAATATGGCTATGAAAGTACTGACATCGTATATTATTCTTTAGTATTGCTCTAGGGCGGTACGGATAAAGCAGTGGTCGGAACTTGCATGGACAATTTTACTGTCATATCGCATAATTTGAAAAAGTCAGTACCGTCCCGCAACGTGTTAAGTCCCATAGAATAAGGAGCAAGATAGTAAACCTGTCTCTGATCAGAAAATCTACTATCAAATGTTATAGTGTGGATATTAGGTTCACATTCATTGAAACCACGTATTTTACATAATGAATTATAAACATACACAATTAACACGTTGACTGCCAGACAACGGACACAATAGAAAATCTATTATTGGCGGTTACCGGTGATCCCGGTGGCAGTGAACGCTTTAAAATAATTAGTAATTAACGTTCCACCCGTAGGATTTTTTTTAACCCCCGACGCAAAAGCGACGGTGTTTTATAAATTTGACGTGTCAGGGTGAGGGTGTGTGTGTGTGTATGTCTGTCTGTGGCATCGTAGCTCCCGAACGGATGAACCGATTTTAATTTTGTTTTTTTTTTTTCAATTAAAGTTTGTAACAACTTAATTTGTGATTATTTGGCAACAATACGATAAAGTTTGTGTTGAATTGTTGATATTATCACAACATGTTTAAGGCAGAAGTGTCATAATTTCAGCTCAGGACCAAATACAGGATAAAATCGACGAAAATAAATCCTGGATCCTATACCCACGTTGGTCCCTTAGGCCAATTGTCGCTAAATACGGCTACATGTTTTATTCACACTAACATATTTTGCGCCCTGGAATACACGTAGCAAAGAATCAGGCAGCTAACAGATAATGCTAATAAAATACATGCTACTACAGGAAGTACTACTGGGAAATACTAATGCCAGCATTTATAAAAAACCGCTCTAGTTCGAGTCCGACTCGCGCACCGAGGGTTCCGTACAAATTTGTAGGTATATAACAAAGTTACGGATTTCGGATATTTTCCTATACTTGTGCTACACGACATTGCTTCTTGCCAAATTTCATGATTCTAGCTCAACGGGAAGTACCCTATAGGTTTTGATTCCCTTGCGAGTGTCAAAATATGCGGCATAAACGGTATATACACGCTCGTATCTTTTGATTACGTTGATTTAACTCAAGGCCTTGAGTAGGTATTTGATATTAATTTTAATTTGATGACGCCACGCTTTTCTGAGAAAAAAGGGTCTTGACTGACGGACAGACAGACGAACCACGAAGTGATCTTATAAGGGTAGCATTTTTCTTTTTGAGGTACGGAACCCTAAAAATCACGAATGAGTACTTTGTCGGCCTTACAGAAATTCGCGGATATAGGAAGGTTAATAACCTTCCGAACCTTATTTACGCAAATACGAGTATTTGACTGTGGTGTAATTTGTGAATGAAATCACCTGAACACTACAAATAAATTAATTATTCAATTGAATAAACATTTCAGAGACAAAGGTTCTGACACCCAAATAGATAGTTCAGACCGAAATTCTAAACTGTGTCCAAAAATATTTGTCCTCTTGCCAAAATCGTAAATGTTACCTACTCCAGAGAGTTTCAGCCGGCGAGCCTTTTAAGCCATCAAATTATTTCGTGGTTAATTTAACTTTGAACATTTACAAGTTGCAAGCACTGTTATCATAATCGCAGGGAAAAGTCTCCTTTGAAACACAACACAATTTAATTTTGTTTGAAAATAAATGTACATCATGAAATACTTAAGTACTATAAAAATGCTTGTCCTTAGGGTTGAAAGTTTATGCTTAAGAGACTGTTTTTGACTATAGTTTAATTAATGGAAATGAAAATTTTTGTTTCTTTTTTGAAACCTAATTGCTGAACCCACCCCTAATTACAATCGGTTTTATTTTGACAGCTTAATCATAAAATATTAATTGTTAAAAAAAAACCAGAAAAAAATAAACACAGTGGAACAGTTTTCTTTCCTTTATAAAGTGGTGATACTTTATTCACACTATCGAGCCTATTAGATAATAAATAATTTAAACATAACATAAACTGCTAAGTAACTAAGAAATCGTCCAAAAACGACTTTCTTGTTCTCTTTAAGTTATTTATTTATTTATTTTCCAACCTACATCTATCTTACAGAGAAACCTATTGCGATAGTGTACTTATCTAAACTCTTATCCTAACTTATTACTAACTCCTTATTATATGTAATTAAATTTTGTAACGTATTACAAACATATACACACACCAACAAACAGACAAGAAAAACACAAACAGAAGAAGAAGACAAACAGTTAAGAGGAAGACACTTGATTCAGGTGGTCTTATAAAAGTCAGCACTTGCACGACAGTTTAAGTTCAATACCACTGCACTAAAGTTACTCAAAAGGTACCCTTTTTGGTCTTCGCAAAAGGTACCCTTTTTGGTCTTCAGTGTTGTACCCACTGGTACATTTAGTACCTAAGTCTTTGTAAACTAAAGCTTTTATAGGCTTTAAAATACAGGAACTACAGGGCCTACAGCTGTTTGTAAATCCTAAAAAAAACTAACAAGTAAAAACTCATTGGGTCATAAATATCCCAAACTGCTTTCAGAGTCTTTAAATAAATCTAGCGAGTGACATTTAACCTGCTATTTGTCGCTTTGGGACAAATATTGCGTCCTAATAGACTTTTGGAATTGCTTTTTAATCTTTAAAATAGCTTTTGCAAATTGAGGGTGAAACTTTGAATCTGTTGTTTTAGGAAAGAAGGCTATTTTGGGATTTGTCCTACTTGGTCCATAGGATGGAGTATATTTAAATGAACTGCTATAAAATAGAATTGATGGTGTTTTATATTATTATACATTATTTTCACTAGGGTGGCAGGGACATCGACGCGCAATCTATTTCCATGGATTCAGTACATGATTTTGGACACCCCTGAAAAAAATTACTGTGCCATACATATGACCGCGTAGATTTTGCACTATTCTATGAAACAGCAGATTTTTTTGATAACCGACGTAAAATGTAGGTGTACAGTTTTCGCGTCGATGCCCGACCATCCTGTACATATGATTGTGAGAACAATGTATATAAAAATACACCATCAATTCTATTTTATAGCGGTTCATTTAAATATACTCCATCCCATGGATCAAGTAGAACATGTTACATGTGGTGCGGAGGAATGAGGAAAATGTTATGATGAAAGGAAAACCAAAGAAACGATGAATGGATTGTATGTAAGATGATATGGCAAGAGAGGAAGTGACTAATGAGATGACGGTTAATCGATTTGTATGGAAAAAAAGATTGGAGATTAAAAGATCGGATTGGAGATTTAAGAAAAGGGCAAGAAAAGGGAAAAGGGGTTTTAAAAAGTCATGGAGTTTTGTCAAATGAATGGAAATCAGAAATGAAGTTATCCGGAAAAGAATTGCAGTTACCGACATAGTTTACAGAGTAAGCATGCTCAAGTGGCAGTGAGCTGGCCATGTTTATCGAAGGAACGATGGTCGGTGCAGCAGACGAATCCTAAAGTGGAGACCGCGTATCTACAAGCGTAGTTTGGGACGCCCCTCAGCTAGATGGACCGGCGACCTCAAAAAGGTGCTTGGAACTGGATGCGGAAGGCGGAGGACAGGGCGTTGTAGCGCAGCCTTGTAGAGGCTTATGTTCTGCAGTGAACTATGATAGTCTGAATTGTTTGATTAATTGAATGGAAAAGCGATAAAAGATATATAGTAAGTTCAAATTACTATAGGTAATGAGGGTAATAAATGGGAACATATTTCGGGGAACATGTAATGAGCTACCAATCCGTAGCACATTAATTATTACTAATCGGTTTTGGGAATGCTCTGGCATCCGTTTACCACGGAATAGTATTCGTAAATCAAGTATCAAATTGAAATGCAAATGCTTTACTATCGGCGGTTTATTTGACGACTCGTTGGTCTACTGTTGAGCATATGTTCCTGGGTCCTCATGCCAACTGCCCCTGGACTGGTCACAACTGCGACTGCTGAGCATGAGGTCCTGCAGTGCGATTCTGTAACCAAATCATCGTGAAAACTTAGGTGAAGTGAGCGTGGAGTGAGCTGTCATTCCAAATAATGCTAGGGATTGACACTACTGACAACTCACATCAAGCTCACTTCACTTGAGTTTTCACGGTGAGATTTTTACAGAATCGACCGGCTGGGTCGGTTGGGGAATGTGTTAGTGGGTTTTTCCGATAGAAATTTCTCAGTAAGAGCCTGGAGTTTGGAAGTTGGCAGTGTGGAACCCCCGTGCTTCAGACAGCCGTTTGTCCTGCGCCTGATCTCTTTCCGGTCGTGTCAAATTGCCGTCCCATCGGACTATAATAATAATAATCATTTATTTGCAGACGTAGAAGTCCATAGAATTAGATTAGTAAATATTGACATAAAAAATATTCATGAATTACAAATAAGCATCATAACCAAAATAACATAATCGAAATACATCACAAATTACATAAAAATAACACAATACACACACATAAAAATCACAAATAGGCATAGTAATAATAATAACATAATAATAATAGGAATAAAATAAAATAGAATGCACACACAGCTATCTAGAGCCGATCTGCGTGTGCAGTCTCACCCATCGACCAAGCATCGGGCAGTCCCACCACTATGAGAGTAAGGGAAGAGTGAGTGCACCTGTGTCTGCACACACACACACACCCTTGTGTAATATGATATCTCCCGCGTAGATGGCCAGTGTACTCTGAGATTGGCCGCCATCTCCGAAATTCTTGGAAAATTAGTTGTCAAATTGATACACTACGTCAGTTTACCGTGTTATAGCTATTTCATACAAATGTTAAAAAATTAAAATTTTGACAGATTCACTGTCAAAATTGTCATTTTTTTACATTTATATGTGAACAATTAATATCCTGACTTTACAAAACATACTTATGTTTTGTAAAGTCAGGATATTAATTGTTCACATATAAATGTAAAATATGTTTTGTAAAGTCAGGATATTAATTGTTCACATATAAATGTAAAATATGTTTTGTAAAGTCAGGATATTAATTGTTCACATATAAATGTAAAAAAATTACAATTTTGACAGTGAATCTGTAACTAAGAAGATTAGATAACTTTATCTAATCTGTATTTCCCAAGGTAGGTGTTATATTGAAATTTTATTTGTTTCAAATTTACGTTATTTCAAGTTAAACAAGTACTTATCAACTTAATTTTAATGGTGATTAGGTTGTTTTCAGAGTGACTAGCACTATTGAAAAAGATATAAAAATGTTTGAAGTTGTAGCGTAAACTGAACTTTATTGTGTTAGAATTAAAGTTATTTTTCCATAAACTCATAATTGTTTACATTTTTGGCGATTCAAATTTAGGTATTTCGAGACCGTTTCGACATGTTATAAGTTCAATTTAGGGCTGATTTTTCAAACGCCAGATAATTTTTATCCGAGGAATAATTTTGAATTTTCAATAGTCGTCAATTTTATTCCACGAATAAAAAATATCTGTCAATTGAAAATTCAACCCATGTATGGTAAAACTATTTATTACCAATACCGTGAAAAAATCGAGGTTCCGTGAATTTTCTAATGAATAATAATAATAAATATCCCTGGACATTTCACACAGCGCCATCTATAGTCCCAAGCTAAGCAACCTAATACTTGTGTTATGGTAACAAGATGGCTGATAAACTACTTATATACATTTTTTTTTTGTAAATACATACATATTATAGATAGAAAAACACCCATGAATGATATGAATGAATGATATAATATGTATTTATTTGCAAGACTATAGGTAGCCAACATAAGTTCTTAAGATCTATGGTTTCATTAAATTCGGCATTTCTGCCGTGCAAATATTTAGATTTAGATGGATGGAAACCCGTGATCCTACTTCCTATCCTACTAATAATATTATAAACGCGAAAGTTTGTATGGATGGATGAATGTTTGTTACTCTTTCACGCCAAAACTCGTGCACGGATTTGGATGAAATTTGGCACACAGGTAGCTATAACCAGGATTAACACATTATCCCGATATTCCTACAGGATCAAAACATATGCGGGTGAAACCGGGGAGCGTAGCTAATAAAAAATAAATTCGAACAAGCCAGCAATAACTTCATAAAAATAACCAGCAATAACTTCATACAAATACCTACGTAGTCATCCCACTCCGAGAAAAACCCGCAATTTAAAAGGTAGCATAAAAAAACAAAAATCCCTTTCTGTGTTACCAATTCATTCTTTTGCTGTAAAAACAAAGTGTCCCAAACCCGAGACACTTCGGGGGTCACTATAAATCACGGGACCAACCCGGGATTCGAACCCGCAATAAATATTTCAGCTGACAATTACTTGGGTGAGTGTACTTAAGTATCCAACGTTTAAAAAATATTGATGAGTTAAACCAACTTTAATGAAAGGAGGGTAGTGTGTTACTTTTATGGTAGGAGTATTTTTTTTTACAATTCTGGGCATATTATTACAGTGTCATATTAAATTAATTTGTGAAAATTCACTCGCGCGATTCATCATCTGCCTAGCCTTTTCCCAACTATGTTGGAGTCGGCTTCCAGTCTAACCAGATGCAGCTGAATACCAGTATTTTACATGGAGCGACTGCCTATCTGACCTCCACAACCCAGTTACTGGGTAATACGATACCCCTTGGTAAGACTGGTTGTCAGACTTTCGGGCTTCTGACTACCCGTAACGACTGTCAAAGATCCACGAATGACAGCCGGGACCAACGGCTTAAAGTGCTTTCCGAGGCACGGAGGGGTCTCGGTATGTAAAGATGGTCACCCATCCACAGACCAACCGCGGCAAGCGTAGCGTAGCGTTAACCTGACCGAACGACCTGTGCGGCTGTTATTATTTAGCCCGGGCCCCTCTCTAGTGCGCGCTCAATCACTCGCGCGATTGGGAGTATAAAAAATAAAAAAGCCTTTTTTGAATTCATAATTTTATGAATACCTATATCATACATATTATTTAGTTGTCATTGACATATCTTGGGACCCTGGGGTCCCGGACCTTTGAAAGGCGTACCTACTAGGGGCCAAAGCCAACTCGCAGAGGCCCTTTAGACAATTTTAAATGATGAGGAGGCACCAGCCGACTATTATCCCAGTATGCACCATGCAAGTGCACCCGAGGACAACTCCCGGTTGGTGCAGGACTATTGCAGAACATGGAAACAAAATATACTGAGCTATGAGTTTGGGTGGCTATAGTGGATCGGTTACCTTGAACTATGGAAGGTCTATGTCCCCTGCCTGACCAATGATAATTATAATATTCATAGCTGAAATGCCATGCACACTCAATAATGGGCCCCGAAAATGGTCGCTAGCACATAGTGTCGTGACAAGGGGGCAACATGTCCTAAGGTGTTTATGAGGAGTGGAGAGGTATTCCACGGCTATCAGGATAATCCGGGAAGTACGGTCAAGATCCCTACCAGCATCTTACTGAAATACTTCCTTCCTCCGAGCACGTTTGCTCTTGCGAATCTCTACTCAAGCCAGCCAATAAAGGCAAGAATGAGGCGGGAGCTCTGTTCCTCGTCAGTGTTCACTCCAGCCAGCCAATAAAGGCAAGCCAGAGGTGAGGAACAAGCCTTGTCCCGGGAGATAGGGTCCGTGGGGTCGCTACTGCCCAACAGCTCGCCACATGCTGCCCTGCGGGTTCCTGTATATCTCTTGGACTGGCATTTTCTGGTAGTTCCTGTATCTCTCACTTTAGACCTGATCCGGCAAAGTAAACTCTTCTGTCACAGACCTAGAGTTTAGAGCGCGCAAGCCTCACCACGACGTCAACGTAGAGATACGGTGGTGGGGATATATTTATTATTATAATATAAATTTTTTTTTTATTATACAGCGTGGCGCTACAATGGCGACATTAATTTAACACACGGGTAGGGCTAGTGGCCAGTAATCATAAAAATTATAACAACATAAAAAAAATCGTAACTTGAAAACTTCCACCTGCGTCGTGCGCCGACATAGGGCTCTCTCTCTTTCCTTCAATTCGCCTTCTCTTTGCTCGTTAATTGTTTTAATTACATTGATGCGATGTTATGATCCGTGACCCCGGCAAATGACACCTTTTTTTTTCAGGATGGGAAATCATCAAATGACCCCTCCCGCTCTGGGTGGAGTGGAAGGGAGTGTCAGACTCTTACTGACTAAAACCTACCCGTATTCCTTCCTTAGCCCTTTATGTTCCAGAGCAGCGGTAACCCTTTCGGACGATCCCGCTACCCTGGCAGGCTTCGGCCCTATCGGGCCCCGTCACTTTGCTGACGTCTCTTTGAGGCGCGCGTGGAACACATACGCGCCGTCCGGCACGGGCCTGGTCCTGATCGGACGGTGAGTTACCCATTACTCTCCAACCGCAAGCCCGCGCCTACGGTGGCCGGGAGTCGTCACGCGGCTCCCGACGCCCGGAGCGTCTCCCGCGGCGGCTGAGGCGTGAGGTCCGTTCCCTCGTCTACCCCGCCACCTCCTTCTCTAGCATGACTGCTTCGCAGAAGGAGGTGACTGCCTCCCACTCCCTCTCGCCTCGGACCATGGCTTGAACCAGGGCCGGACGCGAGAGGTCGCCGCCGCTGCCGATCGCCTCTACGAGGACACCCCCGCCCCGCCCCGCCCGCCGCGCGCAGGGGTCATCCCAGAAGACACGGTGGAATATACGGTGGAGGCCCCGGCCGCCGTGTCCTCGTAGAGGCGATCGGCAGCGGCGGGTGCTCTGCCCAAGCGGGGCAGACCTCCACCGTATGCTCCACCGTGTCCTCTGGGATGACCCCTGCGCTACAGTTCTTTAAGTCTGGTTGCTATTTTATAAAATTGTTAGTAAATAAATAAATATTAATGTTTAATTAAATTAAAATATATTCATAAAACTACAACGCAAAACCGTATACGTGTGTTAAATTAATGTCGCCATTAAAGCGCCACGCTGTATGTGTGTACATAAATGGTAAAATAAATAAAATAAAAATAAACATTTTCATGAATACTCTCTACATGCCAATAAAATCTCCGTCCATTCATCCGTAAACAGATCGTTTGTCGGATTAGAAGCCAAGAGGTCATAAAGTGAACACAAGGGAATAGGCGTCAGCGTTAGAATATATTAAAATACTCTTTATTGTGTACACCATATAAATTACAGATATAAATGTACACACATGACATTTTACAAAGGGTGACACAATGGGCGGTCTTATCGCTAAGTTAAGCTCTATCTTTTATAGACAACCTTAGGATGGATTAAATGGAGGAAGGAGAGACAATACTGAAGGTAGTCTGTGGCGTACCATTTACATAATACAATAAATACATACATAAAGCATATACTATACAAATATATTTATAATCATGAAACAGGAGCAAAGAAAATATAATGATGATGTTTACGGAGAGAGGAATTATTTATTATAAGCCTGTGTTGTCTGTTGTGTCGTTACGGGTAGTCAGAAGCCCGAAAGTCTGACAACCAGTCTTACCAAGGGGTATCGTATTACCCAGTAACTGGGTTGTGGAGGTCAGATAGGCAGTCGCTCCATGTAAAATACTGGTATTCAGCTGCATCCGGTTAGACTGGAAGCCGACCCCAATATAGTTGGGAAAAGGCTTTCAGATGATGATGAAGCCTGTGTTGTCCCACTGTTGGGCAAAGGCCTCCCTTCCCTCTTTCCACTTGTCCCGGTCTACTGCGATTGTGGGCCAATTCTTTAAGAAGGCGTCCAGCTCATCCCGCCATGTCGTTCTAGGTCTGCCGGTGTTTTTTTTATCATAATTTTAAAGTACACATAGATTGAGCGCCTTACCGACATGGGCAAGTCATTCCATAACCGTACTGCTTGAACAGTAAAATAATAATAACAATAATAATTTATTTGACACAGAACATTATGTTACATTTGACGATATACAGGACACATTCAAGTTTTCTTAATTTTATACTAAAGGCATCTGTGTCTGAACTATGTAGATAAAGAATATCTGTATCTCAGACATCAGCGCTTTTCCTTATGATGACCATTACATTACAAACTTAATTAGACACACTAATAACAGAAGGTATATCATTATTACAAAGAAAAAGTTTAAATGCCGCAAATAAATGCATTTTTCTTTCTTTTTTTTCTTTCTTTCTTCTTTCTTTAAATTAAAATAAACAAAACGGTGTGTGGAGTGTTAACCTCTCGGTGAGTAGTGTGTGAAAGATTTGTAATAGAAGCTGGTAGAATGCTTCGGCATCTCTAGTTTAGCTAGGTTTTCCGACTACCTCAGATATCTATTATGTGTGTCATGAAGGAACTTGAAACGTTCTTTAAGATAAGAGGGGGTTGTAGGATTAAAAAAAATACTGTAGATCTGAAACAAGACATGAGAATTCCGGCGAAGACGTATGGGAAGCCACTTAGCATAATCACCTTATAATATTTCCACTGCTGGGACACAGGCCTCCTCTCTGTGGTAGGGAGTGCGCCGTAATCCACCACGCGGGCCCACTGCGGGTTGGTAAATGTCACATGTAGCGATAACTACAAACGCCACATGCGAACAACGCGTCATACTGACGTCACGCAAATCCTGCATCTCGCAAGCAGAGTTTACCGCGCAATTAGCATAGATACAATTTCCCTTACATCAATCGTTGGGCAATTGCCCGCCAGACACAACAACCGTCTGGTTGGAGAATCCTCCCTTTTCTATGGAGGATGAGTGAACTTTACACCCTGTTCCTCATTCCTCTGTCTAATCGAATTTTTAGTTCTGCGACATGACGGTTTCCTCACGATGTTTTCCTTCACCGTTTTGAGAGCAGTGGTGATGAAATAATTTACACAAACTAAAGCGCCTGTCTGGGTTCGAACCTACGACCTACAACTCGTAAGTCGCGGCCGTTACCACTGAGACACCAATGCTCCGGGAAACCACTTGATCTTTTTTTATCATTGTAATAAATAATAGGATTCGCTAAGAAGAATTAACTTAAACTGATCACCAATTCCCAACAAATGAAAACCGATGTAGAATATTGGCTCATAAAGTACTACATACAATAAATTTATTAAGCCCGCGATTGCTTTGTGCGTAACATCCAAGAAAAGGTTTTTTAGCGTCGTAACGGACCCCCAATTACACTTAAGTTTTATGAGTTGAGTTCCGTACGATATTACGCATGTTATTTGTTACTTACAATTTGTTCAATGGATTGAAATAAATGTAAGCGATTGTTTTGGACTACTTACGTGTTTTATTTTATTTTTTTATATTATTTATTTTATTCTGTTCGGGATTATAGCTAACTTAGTGTTCTTAAAAGTATGAAATTGATGGCAATTACTTATGTGTTTATTTTTGAACTTATTACCAAGTAATTGGGTTGTGGGCAGTCGCTCCATGTAAAATACTGGTATTCAGCTGCATCTGGTTAGACTGGAAACCGACCTCAACATAGTTGGGAAAAGGCTGGGCAAATGAGGGGCTTGTGGCTAAGATATTATAACAGCCGTACGGTTCATATCATTATAGTTATCCACTCATTCTTCATTATCAAAGCCTGCCATAAAGGTCGGCTTTACTTTACTTGGTCTTACGTCATGGGTCAAGGTAATTAAATTAATAGTTTACAGTCTTAACTCTGTAAATCTAAGGACCGACCACGGATATAGCGAAAGCTGGAAGTGGCATGCGACAGTTGTAACACATATTCCTGTACAATGTGGCCGACATATCTTGCAGAGTCTGCAAACTGAAGTCATAATGGGCTGTTTCGGCAAGGTTAGTGTGGGACGCCCCCCAGCTAGATGGACCGACGACCTTAATGTAGCTGGGACGGACTGGATGCGGAAAGCGGAGGACATGGTGTTATGGCGCAGCTTGGCAAAGACCTATGTCCAACAGTGGACTGCGATAGGCTGAGTTAATACAATGCGGAAAGCTTTAATCTTGTTCGCACTATAGCATACGATACAATGAATGTATCATGCTGCATGCACAGCATCGTGCTGAGTGGAAGCCTTCCTGTCACAGTTACGACGTTCATCTGCCGACTATTTCTGTTTTTATGATTATATGTAGATCTGTTTTCTTTTTTTTTATTGTAAACTAGCTGTGCCCGCGAATTCATTCGCGCGCATGTAGGAAAACAATATATTGGATTTCATGGATTTTTCTTAGTTAATTCTTTTTGTCCACTCTGTGGTGCCCGCGCCTAAAGTGTTGCCTAATCCATCAGCTCTACATCTTTGTCATACCCCTAGTTCAAACTATTCAAGCCAGTTTGACGGCTCTTTAAGTAATATATCATATGGGTGCTATTTATTCATAGGTGAACAAACGGCATCCGGGTCAACCCATTATTTATCCGGGATAAGTAAGGATGAAGGTCGCAGGTCATCCACGCGAGGGACAGGTTTATCCGGGATTTGGACGTGCGAAATCGTTTGTGATTTTTTAGACCTATATTTGGGCCTGTTTCTGGCCAGAGATGTCGTAATGGAGGCTATATTTCTTGATGTCTTAACGTAGTGCGAGGAGTAGTTAATAATCGTTGTATTCTGCGTTCATAATTTAGTTAACAATGAAGTAAACTAGTATGTTTTTGGAAAAATCACTTTAATACCCACGCATAAAGTTCCGAATTGTTTTATGACTTTTTAAAGTGAAACTTCTTAGGCGGCGATTCGATAACGAAATAAAAAATGGCATTTCAAGGACTTGTCACGTTTAGGTACATTTCATTACATGAGAGAGAAGAAAGATGTAACTCTCTCTATCTCTCACACTAAATTTCTCTTATTCTTTTTTTTATTAAATGTTTTTTCTATCACGTGTACGGTGCTGCACACGCATTTTTTTTAATAATACTAGCCTATAATGTTCCCACGGCAGAGCCACATGCCTCCTCTCTTCGAGGAGTGGGTTGTAATCTACCACACGGGCCCAGTGCGGGTTTGTAGATGTCACTTGTCTTCGAATTTTTGGTTCTAGACATATAAACTGGCATAAAGTTGTTTGTTTGATTAAATGTTTTTTTTTTACAAATACCCCACATTTGGCTGCGAAAACTTATAGGTACATCATGATGTACCTATAAGTTGTAGTATGACACGATAAGGTGACTGTAGGTACACACGGCTACAATTCAAGCTATACATTTCCAGTATAAGAGTACGCTGAACTCTTATTCTACGGCAAGCCGAACCAATGCCAGGTCAGCTTATACTGGAATTGTATAGTTTCATATGTTTAACATTCTGTCAACAATCAGAATAAAGGCTCACTAATCTTTAATATTAGCGTTGTCACCCAAATGAATGGAAACCGTCATTTCCTCCCTCCAAACATGTGATTAAACAAATCCCTACCATAAAGGAACAGCCCGTTAAACAAAATGGGCCCAAAAAATAACGGGTCGTACCAGAAACGGGTCGGTACCATAAACGGGCCTTTGAATAACACATTACCGATAATGTTGCCCAAAACACTTAGCAGGTTTAGACCCGAAATTAAAAGCATTTTGTATTGAATTAAGATGCCTTTTAGCGGCGTCCTAACACAATACGGAGATTATTAATTTAAAATTTGTCTTTGGGGACACAACGTCAATTTAAAATTTGCTTACACAATGTCAATTTAAAAAATTGTTTACACAACGTCAATTTAAAAAAGATGTAATTTAAATTATGTTTTCGTAATAAGTTGATAATTATAATTATTATTTTATGTTAATTAAATGTCATCGTCAATTCTATTTAACGGGGCCGTTGGTCCCGCCCCGTCCCGCTGGTCTCGTGGTCGCAAACGCGACTGGTGAGCGTGGGGGTCTTTTTTTTTTTTGAGTGGGAAATTATCAAATGACCCCTCCCGCTCTGGGCGGAGCGGAAGGGAGTGTCAGACTTTTACTGACTAAAACCCACCCGTGTTCCTTCAGTTGCCTGTGCCAAGGGCCACGGTATCTATTTCGAACAATCCGCAGCCCTGGCGGCATCGGCCCTAGCGGGCCCCGTCAGTTCATGCTGACATCTCTTTGGGGGTCTTGGGTTCGATTCCCAGGTCGGGCATAGGTTTGTATTAGATTTTCCCATTAGGAATTTTTCAGTGTGATAGTTCCGGTTATTGGTCACATGGAAAAATTTGTTCAGTTTGATGGTCTGTAAGTACCACAACCTTAAATATGACCACACATTTCTGACACGCGCTGTATACATGGTAGGCAGGTTCTTACATCGACACGCAAACTGTCACCATGAATTCAGCACATGATTCTAGAGCCGAAAAAAAATCTGCTGTTTCATATCAAAGTGCAATAACTACGCCGTCAAAATGTATGGAACAACAATTTTGGTTTTTAATAATAACCGACGACAATTTCAACATAGCGGAGTCAGAATCATGTACTGAACCTATGGTAACAGAGGGGCAATTCTAGTAATTTTATGAACACTCACAGTCTGATCTCAATCTCAAACTGTCAAACAACTGACAACTTTACTGTCTGTCTGTGTTTTTTTTTATTGTCTTTTTTGTCTGATGTATGTATCTGGTGTATTGTGTGTCTTTTAGTTTATGCCAAATAAATGTATTTTCTTTCTTTCTTTCAAAAATACCTCTAAAATCTCTATATTTTTGACAAGTTTTTGACATTGATTGTCGCTGGGATGAGATTGCTACTAGATTTTGAACGTTTTTAATTATGAAATTGGCCTTCAGGTTGCGCGTCGATGTCTCTGCCACCCTACATAATTATACAGCGTGTAAAAAAAAAAAACTGTAATCGTGCTGAAAAGATGACCCAGTAAGACTAACAGACTTCTTCAATAAACTATCAGCTCATCCCTCTGAAACTACCTTACAATATAAATTAAACTCTGTTTAACTGTAAATCCTGAAAAACCCTCGACTCAATTTATATCAGTTAGCAGTTATTACTGTAAGCTGGGATTACGTTCTCTAACGCCCCATTAAATGGGGAAACTGAACTAAGCGAGCCTTAAGACTGGCTTGTTCTGAGGTAAGCAGAGATTAATGTAACAGGAGTTTTGTCTTTGTGGGTTTTATTTCAGAAAGAGAGATATTTTAACGGTTCTTGCAATGTTTTTAATGTAATCAATATGGATTAAACGAGAGGGGCTCGTGGCTAAATAATGACAGCCGCACTGTTTAATCGAAGGTTAAGCTAGGTTTAGCCATCAATCGCGGTCAGTTCGTGGATGGGTGACCATTACATATCGAGACCTTGCCTTGCCTCGGAAAGCACGTTAAGCCGTGCATTCTGGCTGTTATTTGTTGGTCTTTGACAGTTGTTACCGTGAAGAACAGGTACCGTGTTACCAAGTTACAGGTTTGTGGTGGTCAGACAGGCAGTCGCTCCATGTTAAATACTGGTTTTCAGCTGCATCTGTTAGACTGGAAGCTGACCCCAACATAGTTCGGAAAAGGCTAGGTAGATGATGATGTATAACCAAAATATATATCGACTCCCAATTCAAGTTCTTATCATAATAAAATGATTATTATGATCCTCAAATTGGAAGTCGTAACTGTCTCTCCTAAGTACTGATTTCTCACTGATTTAACTAGGAGAACTAAAGCTGATTCAAACTAATGTTTCAAATTGATGTTATTTCAAGCTAAACAAAAATCAACTTTATTTTAATGGTAATTAGCTTGATTTTAGAGCGACTAGCACTATTGAAAAAGTTATAAAATGTTTGAAGTTGTAGCGTAAACTGAACTTTATCGTGTAGGAATTAAAGTTATTTTTCCATAAACTCCATTTGTTTATATTTTTGGCAAATAAATCGCGAATGCAGATTAGAGTCCTTTTAAGGCCCTCATGTACTAAAAAATCTTTAAAGTACTGATTACTCAGTGATCTAGCTAGGAGAGCTAGAGTCCTTTTAAGGGTGCTTTATGCACCTAAATAAATTATATTATTTGGAATATATTCTACACAAAGCCCTTTAGAAAATCCTCCCCACTATTGAAACTTTCCTATAATACGAAGCCGTGCAAGGTCGCACGTATGTAATATTGAGGAGATCGTGCAATTTCCTAGCAAAATATACAGTGTTAAATTAATACTGCTAGACACGCTCTTGTCGTACGTAGTGTATCAATGAAAGTACACGTGCTGGTATAATATTTTAGCCCTACCTTTATATTCTGAAGGCGGCTTATGTCACGAAAGCTGGAGTTTTAAGGGTTAAGATTTTTTTATTTGATAGTTATATTTTAGATAGTCGTTTAGGCAGTCGCTCCTTGTAAAATACTGGTATTCAGCTGCATCCGGTTAGACTGGAAGCCGACCCCAACATAGTTGGGAAAAGGCTAAGCAGATGATGATTTTAGATAGTAAGAGGTTTAGACAACGTACCGCAACAATGCGACAGTAATTTAACCCTATGGTGAATTAGTAATTTAACCCAAGGTGGCCAACTTGACGATTTCCCAACCACAAAAAAAAATGTGGCCAATAACAAAGCACAACAAAATTTAAAAAAAAAATGTCCTAAAGTTTATTTTATTATTTTTCTATTCATTATGATATAAAATAAAGGAAAAATACCCATAATTCTTAAAAACTTTGCTTTTGTATGATAATAATATTTTTTGAAAAACGTAAAGAATGGATTTTCTAGATTAACCGTTCTCCTGGATACAAAAGCAAACTTTTTCAGGCCTTTTTTTGTACCTTACTATGGATAAATATATCGAAATCTCATACTCTCTTATCTAGGACAAATTTCGTGTTGACCTGTGTAATGATAAAATTATAACAACATAAAATAATTCGTAATTTGAAAACTACCGCCTGCGCGATTTTTTGTATGTTTGTTTCTTCCACACTAAAACGGCTGAACCGATTTGGATGACATTTGACACTTGGGTGGATGATGACCTGGATTATTACATAGGATATTTTTTATCCCTATATTCTTAAGGGATCGAGACTTATGCGGGAGAAACCGCGGCGCTCAGCTAGATTATAAATAAAATTACCTATACAGGGTTATTTGTAAAACACCAGCAACCTCTTAAGAGGTCATTGTACTCATCATTATGAACAACTTTTACTATAGGACTAAAACTGAAATCGCAAAAAAAAATCAGCTGTTCCCTACATTTTTTTTTCGCGATTTCAGCTTTGGTCCTATAGTAAAAGTTGTTCATAATGATGAGTACAATGACCTCTTAAGAGGTTGTTGGTGTTTTACAAATAACCCTGTACCTATACATCGGTTTTCATATAGCTGAAGTTACGCTATCAAATACGACGATTAGTGTGTAGGGGTTATGAGGGAACAGATGCACATACACATATACATAGCCTGTTTTTTATTTTATTTATTTAGGCAAAATCATAACCCTCGTATGGCCTTGCCGTAATCTGGTACAAAGTACCATGCATGTTACTTCCCTAGCCGAGCCAGTTTGTGACTCCCCACCACTCTTGACGACGTCACGAAGAGACACTATAAAAGCGAGACATTAATTGCCTGCCAACGGAAGCAGCAAAAACTTTCTAACAAAACCGTTGGTTAAAAATGGCTGTTCAAACTGTAACCAGCAGCAATAAAAGATATAATTTAGCAGGGAACCATCAGAATGCCTGTCAAAGCGAAAGTTAGCGGAATCCCGCCCGTCGTGCCGTGTCGACGCGAAATTACAATGACTACTAAAATGAAACAGCCGCACAGTTTTAACAGTACAGATATCTATTTATTTAGTATACTGGATGAGACCATGTGTTGACGGCAGGGCGGGGTATAAATAATGACAGCGCACGCAGTGGCCGAGTTTGAATTTCGTTTACGCACGAAACATTATTTATTTATTTATTTAAATGCCTTAAAACTATCATTACATGTCTTACTTAACTTAATGCGATATTACCTATTTTTTCATTTTGTTTTTTTTTTTTAGTTTATTTTTGCAATATTACTCAACTCACACTATATAGGATTTATGTACATATTCGTTACTATTTTTTATTTGTCACATATTTATCTTATTTAAGTATGCATACACACGTCACGTTGCGGCTTAAAACTGATTTACATCCGTCACCTCACACATCAGGTTCAGTTGAAAACCAGCGTCAGGCACTATTGTCTGGCACTTTTGCTGAACTGGGCCTTTTTGGTGCAGCCGTGAGGCACACTTTCCTGCTAGTTTCTTACATCGGTCTTTATACTAGTTTTCTATTTGTTCTTTTATTTGTTGTTATCTGATGTAATGTATCTGGTGTATTGTGTGTCTTTTGGTCTGTGCTAAATAAATGGTTTTTCTTTCTTTGTTTCTTTCTTTCGATAGCCAAGTCACATAATGTTTTATGCTTGATATGATTGAGAGCAGTGGTGAGCAGTGGTAGCCCAGTGGTAACGGCCGCGACTTACGAGCTGTAGGTCGTAGGTTCGAACCCAAACAGGCGCTTTACTTTGTGTAAATTATATCATCACCACTGCTCTCAAAACGGTGAAGGAAAACATCGTGAGAAAACCGGCATGTCCTAGAACCAAAAATACGAAGACATGTGACATCTACTGGACCCTCGTGGTGGATTACGGCCCACTCCCTCTCACAGAGAGGAGGCCTGTGTCCCAGCAGTGGAAACATTAAAGGCTGAGAATGTATGTATGAGAATCCAAATAAAGATGTTTAACGCCTTATTAAAATCGTTTGATTTGGATACAAAATCACACGGAATAATAGTTTTCGGCGTCTATGTGGGGAGCAAAGAGTCCATAACAAAACCTTAAATAAAAGTATGCTGTCGGGGGACCCCTGTCAGAAACGAAGTTCCTTATGCGATTGCTCGCACACACTCGTATATAATAGAAAGAGACACACAGAGAGAGAAAGTGAGAATTTCATACACGGTTTTAGTACAGAGCCCTTTAGTATAACGAACACGCTTCTGAGCGTGGTGTCGGACAGAGTGGACAGCCAAATCATGAGGCATTGGTCGCTCATGCATGTCCAAAATAATAATTATTTTAAATTTTACTAACATAGCTATAAGTATCTACTTACTAACATAATATGGACTTGTATCAATTACTGTGTGCTTAGTCTGAAATAAATATTTTCAATTTCAATAAGCCAGTTCACTCCTACCGCAAGCCGCGACAAATACGAGGTGTGTTTGAAGATTTTTTTGATGCATTAATGTATGTTTAATTATGATTTAAGTTCCATCACTGTATTAAAATAAGACTTGAAAATATAATTTCCTTTTTTTTTGGTCATAATTATTTACGGTTTAAAAGATAGGTACACTGCTTTAAAAAAACACTTTTTGACTGTTTTCAAGAAATCTTCACTATAAAGAACTTTTGTTTTTTTTAACCGACTTCTAAAAAAGGAGGAGGTTCTCAATTCGGATGTTTGTATTTATTTTTTATTATGTTTGTTCGCGCATAACTCCGTCGCTTGCCTGAAAACTTTTTATTTTGTTGGAAAGGGTATACTTCCCAAATAGTCCCATAGAAATTTCATCAAAAACTGTTCAGTAGTTTGGTTACTGGTAAAAATTACAACTTAAAAGTGAAAAATAAAAACTTTTTTGCAAAAAAAATCAACCGACTTCCAAAAACGACACTACAAAGTGAAAAATAACTTTAATTTCGGAAGTCGGTGTCGTTGGGTTCGCATTTTCGTTGTTTGCCGCACTTTGGGGGGAATTGCATAACTTTACGAGTTTCATTTTGATAGTTCAACAACATTCATTGCCTTATTTACTTAGAAAGCAATGTATTTGTAATTGATCGTGGATTACGCAATTAGAGTGCGGGTTTGTGTATCTTACTAATATTATAAATACGAAAGTTTGTGAGGATGGATGGACAAAAAACGGATTGGATAAAATTTGGCAAACAGATAGTTTATAACCAGGATTAACACATAGGATATTTTTATCCCGATCTTTCCACGGAATCAAAATTCATGCGGGTGAAACCGCGGGGCGCAGCTAGTATGAGTACTTATATAAAATTTTTGGGTTTACAAAGAAAAGCGAAATCTAGAAAGTCTAAAAATAAATGTCTAAAAATAATAAATACATGTGTGTAGTTAAATGGTAAAATGAAATAAAAAAACTTTTTAACAAAAAAATTAAATCGTCGAAAAAACAGAAAGGAAAAAATAATAAACCTTTTTTATTTAACCTTAATAACTAAGTTCATAAACTAATGTAAGTATACCTAAATAATTTTGAGTCGGCGCCAAATAATCAATAACCCAATAAAAAGATCACTAAATTGCTTTAAATCTAAGTAAATGGCGCCGACTCAAAATTATTTAGGTATACATACACTAGTTTAAGAACTTAGTTAAGGTTAAATAAAAAAGGTTTATTATTTTTAGCTTTTCAATTTTTTCGGCGGTTTAATTTTTTTGATAAAAGTTTTTATTTTATAATTTTTTGTGGCTATAATCTACTAATTGTTTGCCAAAGGGCAGGCATATGTGGCACTGAGTAAAGTAATAATACACAACCCAGCATTCAAATCTGTGAGTGAACAATAAATCCCCCCTATTTTCCCACCCTTCGGGTTAGAATTTTTTTCCAAATTTATATTGGACCAATTTTGGGGTATACCCTTTCCAATAAAAAAAGAATTATTAAAATCGGACTACTCTGTAAAAATTTATGCGTGGTCATACATAATAAAAATATATGTACTTATACAATATCTATATATACGCGTCGACTTGAGAACCGCCTCCGTTTTTTTTCGTCGGTTAATAAATAAAGATTTTTCAGTACTTATCTGTAAACTTTGAAATTAATACAATACTCGCTACTACTATCAACGTAATAAAAAAACCTAAATGCCCATTTCCCGATGCCACATCTAGCGCCCCCACATCCGGGCGGCGTTCACAATTTTCGCTTTGTGTGACTGCGACAAAGGCGACCACTATCTATTGTTGAATTTTTAACAGCCTTCTGCCGTTTTAGCCTGTATTGTACGCCTTTTTGTGTGAAACGTTATAATCCCACAATTGTCCCTAATCTGGATTTAATTTTGTTGTAACAGAAATGTTTTTAGAGCGTGACTTGTCCTTGTACTCAATCTATACTAATAAGAGTTTGTTTGTTTGTTTGAACGCGCTAATCTCTGGAACTACCAGTCGGATTTGAAAAAATCTTTTTGCATTTGATAGTTTATTTCGTATAGAAGGTTATAAGCTATTTAAAATCACGCTACGACTGTGAGGAGCTGAGCAAAAAGAAAAAAACGCTAAACGTAAACGAAGTAACGGGCACAACTTTAGGATATATTTTATGTTAAAACAAGAAATTTCACGCCGGACGAAGTCACGGACAGAAGCTAGTGTAGTAATACCGACCGACAAACAAGAGCTCCTAAAAGCATTAATATACGAAAGAGCTCTTAGTACACAGGTAGGTAAAGTTAGAGTAACTAACTGTTAAGCAAATTCACTCATCATGATCATCTGCCTAGCCCTTTCCTAACAATGTTGGGGACGGCTTCCAGTCTAACCGGATGCAGCTGAGTAGGTACCAGTATTTTTCATGCATAGACTGCCTATCTGACCTCCACAACCCAGTTATCGGGTAACATGATACGCCTTGCTAAGACTGGTTGTCAGAATTTCGGACTTCTGATGACCCGTAACGACTGTCAAAGGTCCATGCATGACAGCCGGGACCAATGGCTTATCGTACTTTCCGAGGCATGGAGGGGTCTTGGTATGTAAAGATGGTCACCCATCCACGGACCAACCACGGCAACCGTAGCCGAACCATGCGGCTAGTATTTCTTAGCCACTAGCAAATACACTACCAACTTAAATTGACGGCACGGTTGGCGCAGTGGTTAAGCGATTGACTGCTGCGCTGCGTGTCGCAGGTTCGATTCCCGCACGGAACAAATGCCGTGGAAGTGGTAAAGTTTTTGGAAAACTACAGTAAAATACAGTCGTGCCAGCGACACAATGAAGAAAATTCAATTTTTTTAAATAATAATAATATTCATTCTTTGTCAGTATTATGATAAGGTTATAACACGGCAAATTGAGGTAGTGTGTCAATTTGATAAGCAATAAATTTCGCTTGTTTTTCCTTATCTCAATTCTAGGGAAGTTCTCTTAGGCGATTCACACACTGCCCCGCATGATGCAGCGTAGCGCGTGGATGCGTGTTCTTCCGTTGCTTGTAAGTATCTCCGTTTGTATGGAAAACGCGCACAGTCTAACACACAGAAAATGCATCCACGCTCGTTCATGCGGATCACGCGCATACGACGCGTTTTCCATACAAACGGATATACTTACAAGCAACGGAAGAACACGCATCCACGCGCTACGCTGCATCATGCGGGGCAGTGTGAGAATCGCCTCAGGGCTGATTTATCCATCGCCATATAACATCACGCCTGTAATCCCTGAAGGGTGAGGCAGGGGTGCACCTGTAGTACACTTACATTTCATCAGTTATGTTGAAGTCTCATGTAACAGGAGGCCAGCCATTTTCTGTGGGTAATTTTTATTTAACGATGATTTTTTCTCATTGTTCCAGATATGGCGCAAATGACTCATGTTGAGAAACTGGATTGCAGATCATAATATTATTTGGTAAGTATTCAACCTTTTCTTATACATATTTAATACTTAGAAAGTCAAAACTATAATCTATACTAGGTACACTAGGCGATAAATGGAATTGTTATTCTTGAAAGAACGAGCTTATTTAAGGGCTGACTTTTCAATTTACAGATATTTTTGAAGTGAAAACTTCTTTAGCAGCGTTGTGCACATTTGTTGTGATGGGTAAAAAATGTTAAACTCGCGTCAGGACACGCGACCTGATCGAAAATTCGTAAGACGGAGCTCGCGTCAGGACACGTGACCTGATCGAAAATTCGTAAGACGGAGGGAGAGTTTTTTGTGATGGGTAAAAAATGTTAAACTTGCGTCAGGACATGTGACCTGATCGAAAATTCGTAAGACGGAGCTCGCGTCAGGACACGTGACCAGATCGAAAATTCGTAAGACGGAGGGAAAGTTTTTTGTGATGGGTAAAAAATATTTAAACTCGCGTATAGGCAAGTCATATCGAACATGAAAGAAGCAAAAAACATTTATTTAACACAGACTAATAGACACACAATACACCAGATACATACATCAGATAACAACTAATAAAAAAACAAATGGAAAGTATAAAGACCGATGTAAGAAATGAGCAGGTAAGTGTGCCTCACGGCTGCACCAAAAAGGCCCAGTTCAGCAAAAATGCCAGACAAAAGTGCCTGACGCTGGTTTTCAACTGAACCTGATGTGTGAGGTGACGGATGTAAATCAGTTTTACACTGCAACATGACGTGTGTATGCATACTTAAATAAGATAAATATGTGACTGTTAAAAATAGTAACGAATATGTACATACATAAATAGTAGTGTGAGTTGAGTAATATTGCAAAAATAAACTAAAAAAATACTGACAAATATAATGAGACGGCCGCGTAATAGACCTTCGTTAGTATATAAATAAATAAATTCTTCGAAACGACTCAGAACAACATAAACCGGTTTTAAAACGATGCCTAACTTCCACGTTCCAACACATTGTCAAAATTAATTAATCCGTGCATTTCATCGCACAATACGCTGCAAACAGCCGAGCGCGGCGGACTATTGACGGACAGTTTACAACTTGTGTAAATTGAAATGGTCTTAGCTATGGTTTGTATTGGGATTAGCCCAATACGATGGATACAACGTCTATAATTAAGTCAGCTAAATATCGTTGGCGAAAAGTGGGGATGGAAGTAAAAAAGTATACGGATGAAAGGTAAGCACTAGTCGATAATAATAATAATTATTTGGAAAAAAAAACCTTAAAATCGCAAACTAACGGCTAGTTCAGATTTTTTAATATGTTGTTAGGGCCACTACCAGCAGCGTATATCCAAGTTTGCAGCTTCGAAAAACCTGTGCTAACTTTGCAGCACTCGAAAGCGCGAAATTTTCGCAAGTTTTTTGGTATTTTCAATATAAGTCCTAAATAATGCGTTTCTAAGAACAAAATCTGTACGTTTTTAAAGTAGACTAAAATTGCTACAATTTGAGATTAGAACCAGCTCTGTAGATTCAATACTTACCGAGCCAAAATTCGTCCGCATCGCTGTCAATGAGATAAGTGCCCAAAAGGCTGACAGCATTGCAAAGTTGGATGGCAATTTGAGGTTTTCTGGACCTGCACCCTAATTGCGTTACATACTATCAATCATAATCTAATTAATTTTGAAGGATATTTCTAATCCATTGGGTTCTTAAATAGCTCGCACCCCGGCGTTGACAAGAGCCTAATGGATGATGTAGTTAAGGCTGTAGTGTAGGCTGGCGTGCCGTGCCATCAAACCAGCGCTCTTGCTGCAGAATAGGACATGGCGTCTGAGGCAGCTGACTGCATCACCGCATTTAACGGTGACGTGGAGCCCCGCAAGCAGCGCCCTGACGCCGACAAATTAATGATGTATATGATTGCTTACTAATTACAACAGCTGGTGGTGGCATCTAATTCGCCACATGCGAAATATACATCACACTGACGTCACGCAAAATGCTGCATCGCGCAAGCAGAGTTTACCGCGCAACTAGCATAATTATAGACAACGTCCCGACATCAATCGTCGGGCAGTAGCCCGCCAGACACGACACACGTCGGTCAGAGGATCCTCCCTTTTCTTTGGAGGTTGAGTGAACTTTACACCCTGTTCCTCATACTTTTATAAGCTAACCTGATTCAATTGTAAAATACGAGAATAATTCAGAAACAATTTAGTACCTAACTAATTATCTTTTACATACGACACACATTTAGCGACATTGTATGGCTTACTCTCAATGGCACCTTATAATTCTACTAAAATTTGTCTTTCCACGAAACTATTTTCACAAGCTAGTTCAACCACCTTTTATCCGCATTGACACAGAATTTCGTGACAAAACGAGCAGTTAGTGTTGCCAGTGTCAAAATAGTATTACTTAAATGACGTTGATTGATGTTGGCAACACAGTTGGCTGGAGTTTCCAATTGTAACTATTGTTGCGCTTTGAAAGCTGTCATTTGTAAAATTGTTGCTAACAAAAATAAGGCTTAAACATAACATAGATATGTGTGTTTAATTATTGAAATTTCATTGTTATGTGAAATTAATGATTCAGCAACCCGCACTGGGACCGTGTTGTGGATTACGGCCCACTCCCTCTCACCGAGAAGAGGCATGTGAGCAGTAGAAACATTATAGGCTGATTATGCTACGTGAAATTAAGTATTTGAACGAAGCAAGTCAAATTAAATTAGTTAGCGAAACTCCCAGACGTGATGAGTATCGATATCTAAACGTGACAAAACAAAAAATTTTATTTTTTATTTTATTTATTTTATTTTATTTATTAAATAGGAACAACAAACAGCTACATTATGCAATATTATAAACAGAAAAAATATAAGTTACTTAAGTACTAATGTAACCCACAGCGCTGTTCACAGATTACCATTAATAAATACAACCTTAATCACTAGGAGGTGAACTGTTCATGCATGACAGTTACGCTAATATTATAAAAACAATAGAAGAAATAATCATGAAAAAACAAAAAAAGAAACAGTATTTTTAAAACAACAAACAATTAGTCTAAGAGTTCAAGCGTCTCATACAAAAGGCTACGAAACCTATTCAAAGAGCATGTAAATATATCTATGTGTTCAAATGCTTCATTGTAGGTTGCTGCCATTCGCCGAACTGGCGAACGCAGACCAGTGTTAGAACGGCAGGTACCCACTGCAAAGAGTTTGCCTTCACGCACCTGCCGTCTATGAACAGTCCTGGGGACTGCATAGCACAATACATTGTGTAAATTTATACAGTCAAAATTGCCATTAACAATATTATACAATGTCATTGCTTCTAATTGTTTACGTCTAGAGCTGAGCGTCAAAAGCTTGTATTTACTGAGCAACTGGTTATACGGTAAATACGTTTTGTGACACCTATAGTGCATTGCACGGAGAAATCTACGTTGGATATTTTCTATCATGTCAATGTATTTACCATAATATGGGTTCCAGATAGATACGGCATATTCGAGCTGAGAGCGAACTAGGGTTTTGTACAGACAGAGGTACGAGGAGATCCGCTTAAAGTCATGAGTGGATCTCATTATAAATCCGTACATCTTATATGCTTTATTTACTATTTGATCGATATGCAAATCCAAGCAGAGTTTTGAGTCAAGCAATATACCAAGATCACGAATCGAGTTTACTTGATTCAATAAAACATTACACAAAGAGTATGAAAATCTTATTACGTTTTTATTTTTGGTGAAATTTAGGTAGTTGCACTTGGGAATGCTCAGATGGAGCTTACTATTGTGGCAATAGTCTGTGAGTCGATCCAAGTCCTCTTGGAGAAGATAGCAATCCTCAATGCTATGTATAGGTCTGTAAACTTTGAGGTCATCAGCATATAACAGAAACTTGGAATGATGGAAACAGTTACTAATATTATTTATAAAAATGATGAATAAAAGAGGACCTAGAATAGAGCCCTGGGGGACACCAGATGTAACCCGAGTAGCATGAGAGTGGAATCCATTAATAACAACCCGTTGACAACGGTTAGTGACGTAAGAAATGAACCATCGCAACAAGTTACCACGAATACCATTGAAAGCTATTCGGTTCAGCAACAATTCATGATCCACCTTGTCGAAAGCTTTTTGAAAGTCCGTGTACACTGCATCAACTTGTATACGATTGTCGATGTTATCAAATAGGTCACTAGAAAATATCAATAAATTAATTGTAAAACATTTACAATTTATTACAACATTTCACCCACTTTTGCTCTCTCTCTCTCTTATCATATATCACCTTCTCAGGTATTATTGCTCTGTATTAAATGAATACATATTAAGATTAATTAAGTGTTTATTTTGAGATACAACAAATTTTATTGCTTTTTTTAAGGGCCATCGATTTAAAAATCTGTTTTTTTTTGTGTAAACTTCGCAGACGTACCTATTGGTTTTCGATATCTTAACACAATCAGACAAAACAAAACAGATTTTCTCATCTCAAACTTCAAGTAACAAAACTACCAGCGGTCGTTGACCCAAAAAAAACAAATAATTTTATTTTTTTATTTTATCGTGTTTCGATACCTATCACGTTTGTGGAGTTTCGCTAGCTAATATAGTTTGACCTTGTATTGGGCATAGCCCTCTTCTCTTAGAGAGGAGTAACGATCATTGCTTACCACATTTGACCACTGCTTGTTAGGGAATTCCGATTTTTCTTTATCGATAGTCATATAAGACGTTCCTGATTCAGGTGCGTGATATGCGCTCCTGGTAATATTTTTTTTTTTTGCTACGCCCTTCTGTGCTTCGCTCCACCCAGCGGCCTAATTGCGTAACACACTAAGGGGCCGTCTCCACGGGCGAGAGAATCGCGGCGATAGTCTCGCCGTGCCATCAAATTCTCGCCGCGATGATATCGCTGTGTGGAGACACGTTCTAAGAGAGTGTATAGAAATACGTGGCACGACGATAATATCGCCGCGATTGTCACGCCCGTGGGGACGGCCCCTAAGGGCCGACATACACGGAGTGCTCGAGCAGTTAGCGATTGATCAACATAGACGGACCGCTCTTGCAGTCATAGTCAACAGCTTGAAGCTGCCATTGATAACTGCTGGAGCAGTTGATACCAACTGCTTGTCATTCCAATCAGGTAACTGCGCGAGAGCAGTCAGTGTATGCCTGGCGATTGCTTGACCGCACGACCCCCCGAAGCAGTTGCAACTGCTCGAGCGGTTTCGTGTAAGTGTGTACGTAGAAGACTGTTCACTATGCAGTCGCAGCTTGAAGCAGTCCATCCTGACTGCTTCAAGCAGTCCGTATAATATGTCGGCCCTAGAAGTAGAAATGGTTTTCATTTTGACCGTTCAACAACTTTCATTGCGTCATTTACGTTCTCGAGCAGACAAATTTTTATTAAGTAATATTCTGTGTTAAGTCTGATTTTGTATTTTAGGTTATGATTTTATAGCATTAAAAAAAATATAGTTTGATAATTATTACATAGGTACACTTAATTCTGTAGTCGAAAGACTAATTCTCGTAATTTAAAACGTTCAAAATCTAGTCGCAGTCTCATCTCGGCGACAAACAAATGTCACAAACTTGTAAAAATTAGACGTATTCTTGACAGATTAACGATTAAAATTACGTGAATTGCCCCTCTGACTGATTGTGTTTAAATAGAGTTTAGACTAGTGTTGATTTCTAAATATTTTTAAAGTTAATTTTTTTTAATATAAGCCATAATTAAGTTGATTTTGAATTTATGTGGTGTGTGTTTGAAATCCACTATTGTATTGGGGTCATACTGTAAAGATAGTGTGTATAAGTTTAATAAATAATAATAATATATTTTTTTCGAACATGTGAAGTAATGAATTAGCAATATCCTTTAAAATAGATTATACTACTTAGCTCAATAACACTTGATGTCTTGCACTAATATCTGTGCAATATCTCTGGGGTATATATGTAATTTAAAAAAAAAAAAACGTTGCCTCACACTAGGAATTTCTCCTGTATCGTGGGTGCGTTTACAAACATTTAAACTCACATACACAAACAGCCAGACCCGGAACAACTACTTGTAGGCCATACAAATATTTGTTCCGTGCGGGAATCAAACCCGCGACACGCAGCGCAGCAGTCAATCGCTTAACCACTGCGCCAACCGTGCCGTCAAAAATTGCGAAGTCTGTTGTATATGTAGGTAGGCAGCACTCAAAGGCCCATGTTTCACTAAGTGATGAGTAATACGGCGTGACATTGATGGATAACGAGAGAGAGATAAACGAGAAAAATATTTATTCAGAAATAAAATTTGTAAAATATAATATTCAAATCTTAGAAATACTACTAATACGAGTATTATAAACGCGTAAGTTTGTACTCTGGATGGATGGATGTTTGTTATTCTTATTCTTTCTTTCTAAAAACGACTGAAGGGAGTTAGATAAAATTTGGCACACAGATAGTTTATAACCATGATTAACACATAGGATACTTTTTATCCCGATATTCCTACGGGATCGAAACGTTTGCGGGTGAAACCGCGGGGCGTAGCTTGTAATTTTATAAAGGAATTCATATTGTTAGAAAGAAAGGAAAGTTATTTATTTTGCACAAACAAAAAATAAATAAAATATACACATTCAAAGTAGTCAAAAGCCACGTACTCGTGACGTCGTGTACACACGGCTACACGTCAAGCTATACAAAACCAGTTTGTCTTGGCCTCACTTTGTATGACATTTTCTCACAATGAACGGTCAGCTAATACTGGTTTTGCATAGCTTGATGTGTAGCCATGTGTACGTAGTAAAAAGTTGTCAATTTTGTCCAATGTTTGATTTTAGGGCCATGGACCTTATAGTATATACCTAACTGACATTTATAATACAAATTAATCCGTGATGCGCCCGCGACACTGGCAAATGTTTAAATTTTTTTTTTAATCGTTGCCCCACTACGCGTTGACATTGCTGGGATGCAGGCCTTATCTCTGTGGCAGGGAGTGGGCCGTTATCCACCACGCGGGCCAAGTGCGGGTTGGTGGATGTCCATACATCATCATCATCTGCCTAGCCTTTTCCCAACTATGTTGGGGTCGGCTTCCAGTCTAACCGGATGCAGCTGAATACCAGTATTTTACATAGAGCGACTGCCTATCTGGATGTCCAAACATATCTACAAATTTTTGGTGTTAGGATGTGCCGGTTTCCTCATGATGTTTTCTTTCATTTTGTGCAAAGCTGCTGTATAATTTTTAAGTTTTATTTCGTAAACACGTTAAGTTATTTACAAATTACTCTTAAATAACACTATTTAAGAGTAATTTGTAAATAACGTTACGTGTTTACACACACATAACATACAAATAATATTGAATAAGGTAACCTTCTTGGCCTGTGAGAAGGACTTAAAATTCATGTTTTGGTATAAATGAAAAACCCCCAGAACTTTTTTTCGAAACTTTTTATTTTTTGTATATTTCTAAATAATATGATGTAAATTACAACACAAAATAAAATTATGTTTGTTTGTTATTTTATACAATAAATCATAAACTAAAAAAACAAACCTAGGGTAAATATGCCTGGTTCATTCCAATACTGGAAATGGGCATTTCAATAGGGGAAGAGACCTACAGTCTGCCTATCGAGAGAGAGCGTTCCTCACACACACAGTCCGACAATTCTAGTAATAAAGATGAAATTCACAAAACACGTATTCGTTCGTACAGAACTGACAGGTGTCAAGCGCGCATTCTCTCGTCTGTCGCACTTTAGTCACGCACGCGCCACTAACTCGAATCTCAGCCATTCTCAGAGGTCACGTGCACGGATTTGTGTCACCTTTCTTTTTTTTTTGTTCCGCGGTGGAAATCCTCATGGACTTCCTCCATCGTGGGGGACAGAGGGGTATGCCGGACTCTTACCGGCTAAAACCAACGCGGTGTTCCACCTCTGCCTATGGCCGGGGGTGCGGGATTCGCATAAGCATTCACCGCTCCCCCGACAGGCTTCGACCCACTGTTCCTCAGCGGGTCCCACCTCCCCGTGCGGCCATTCCCAAATTGACGCGCGTCAACTGTTTCCGTCCGTCGCTCCTCAAGTCGCGTCGCGGTGACTCGCGGCATACTCTAAACAACTCCTTTCATTTGTTTTCTCCGAAGTCGCTGTCGTGAGACGCGTGTCGCTTGAGCGTGTAGCTCGTGGCCACGGTATAAGGGCCGGGACACATAAACACGATACGACGTCGTGTCGTACAATGCCAATGTCAGACAATGCCATTACGTTGTGATCTCGCCTTCAAGCATATACAAGACAGCATGCATACTAAGTCTGTCACTAACAGCCGTCCGGACAATTGTTGAGGGTCACCAGCTGACAATGAATGGTGGCACCTTTGTTATGTAAATCGAAGGATTTTACGACGCGACGTCGTATCGTGTTTATGTGTCCCGGCCCTAAGGCCCTTTGTACACGGCACGGTTTCTTTGCGGCACGGCGTATAAACCACGCCGTAGAAAAAGCGCCTCCCTTTTTTTTTTGAGGATGGGAAATCATCAAATGACTCCTCCCGCTCTGGGTGGAGCAGGAGGGAGGAGTGTCAGACTCTTACTGACTAAAACCCACCCGTGTTCCTTCCTTAGCCCTTTATGTTCCAGGGCAGCGGTAACCCTTTCGGACGATCCCGCTACCCTGGCGGGCTTCGGCCCTATTGGGCCCCGTCACTCATGCTGACATCTCTCCGGCATGGGCCTGGTCCTGATCGGACGGTGAGTTACCCATTACTCACCGCCCGCAGGCCCACGCCCGCGGTGGCCGGGAGTCGTCACGCGGCTCCCGACGCCCGGAGCGTCTCCCGCGGCGCCTCCCTCAACTAAGCTTCCATACGCAGGGCGTATAAACCGTGCTGTAGAAATATCCAAGCTTCCATAGCGATCCATACAACACTGACGACCATGCCTACACACAGCGAAACAACCCTCGCTTTTCACGGCAAGAAAAACGTGTATTTACAAAGGGCGTAAGGGCGTCCTACGTTTGGATTTTTTAGTTTCTAACATTAAAATACCTAAAAACAAATGGTTCAAGAACCTGCACCATCTCGTGACAGGACCCCATAACCGTGCCACGACACTCCCATGATAAAATAGTTAATATTTACGACGTCATAAAAAGTGATAGTTTGTGCCTCATATAGGTAACCTTGAACCTATGACTTGATGTTTTTACGTTTTTAGTTCTAGTAGATTCTTTGGAGTCTTTGTTTTCATTTGGATTTTCGAGAACGCGGTAAATCAAGAGGTAGGTAGCCATCAAGAGTCAGAATCGAACCCAAAAAGGCGCTTTACTTTGTGTAAATTAATTCACCACCACTGCACTCAGAACGGTAAAGGAAAACATTGTGAGGAAACCGGCATGTCCTAGAACCAAAATTCGAAGACATGTGACATCTACCAACCCGCACGGGCCCGCGTGGTGGATTACTGCTCACTCCCTCACACAGAGAGGAGGCCTGTTTCCCAGCAGTGAGTTTCTGAGGAAGACAGTATTGATCTAATTAAAACAAGTGCGGTACCAAAATGTCGGGTTCTTAATGGAATTCTCCGAAGCTCTCAATGCTAAGCATCATTTCAATGGGTTTTAACTTGTTATTTCCTTTCTGCCTCGTAGCCTCGTAGCTATGTTATAACAGTCTCACGGGTCGATCGATCAGGTTAAGCTACGCTTGCCGCGGTTGGTGCGTGGATGGGACCTTTACATACCAAGACCTCTCCGTGCCTCGGAGAGCAGTTAAACACTCGTTACGGGTCGTCAGAAGCCTGTAAGTTTAACAACCAATTTACCAAGGGGTGTCGTATTACCCCGTAACTGGGTTGTGGAGGTCGGATAGCTAAAAACGTATATACAGCTGCATCCGGTTAGACTGGAAACTGACCCCAGCATAGTTGGGAAAAGGCAAGGCAGATTGAGGTTCAGCGATTGACATGGACAGGCATTGGAAGGTCGTGTACCGAAGTGACAATTAATATGGCTAGGCAGTAGATGATTTCTTTTCTCGGAAACTATTTGACGGCACGGTTAGCGCCTATATATAATTTTAAATATTTGTAAGTCCTACATGTATTTGTTCTGAGTCTGGGTGTTTTTCTATCTATAATATGTATGTATTTACAACAAAAAAAATGTATATAAGTAGTTTATCAGCCATCTTGTTACCATAACACAAGCATTAGGTTGCTTAGCTTGGGACTAGATGGCGCTGTGTGAAATGTCCAGGGATATTATTATTATAATTACAAATTCTACAATTATACATCACGTATATGTAATCCTCGCAGAGTTAGGCAGAGCTGTAGGCAACTGTTAGTAGTACACACACATTTCGTTAGTAAAGTTTAAGTCCCATAATATATAGTAGGGAGCGAACCGAGAAATGAAATAGATTATTCTGTAAAGAGGATAATGGAATCAATTTTAGACGTCATATTATTTAAAAACAAATAAGCTAGATAAGGTTGGTATTTCTTATCTGACTACTCTGAGAAGAAAGGCCGAAACAAACTCAGAGATCAGTTTCTTTTAAAGTTCAGACATATAATCTTAGTCAGATTATGTGAAGACCATGTAGATTGATGTCTGAAATGGTCTAAAACTTTCAACCACCACCAAAACCAACTCTAGAAAAATAAAAGCTTCTAAAAAAGAAGAAAGAAAAGAAGAATTAAGAAGAATTTATTTAGTACCTACATACTTAAAGACACAAATAAAAATAAAAAGTGTAAAGTCCCATGTAAGAAACTACACTCCACTCCACTCCACTTTAAACCAATTCTAGGCCATTCAAAAGCCCGTACATCACAAATTTACTGAAAATACAATTGCGAGAAATTTAAATTAAATTGCTTCAGAATCCAACATATGTAAAGTTCGTTTCATAAGTACTGAAACCAAATTAGGAGTTCGAAACCGTCTTGTGAATGCGACCTTGAAATCCTAAATAACATTACAGTAGGCTTAATACGTAATGCTTATCCTTCTAAGACGATGTCAAGTATAAATGACTAATTGTTTGAGAAAATTTATAATATTATAATTGTATTTCTTTATAATGTTCAATTCGGCTTGAAGCTAGTTAGGAATTTTCGTGTAGGTAATCATTTTCTAAGTAAATAGGTTATTTTTCGGACTGTTTTTAGTATTTTTTTCTTTTTGGATTAAAACGCACTTCCGTGATTAGCCGTGTCCTTATACACGGCTAAGTAATTGTAACATGAAATGTGTTGATTGTCAAAACTCTGGTTAACGTGGCGATCTGTTGTAGTCAAATCAATTATTACCGGAGGCTGTGAATCATATTTAGATCAATATTCAACCTGATACTGACCTGAAAATATGCGAAAAACGTAAGCAAAGGATATCATTCAATGCATACCCAAAAATTAAAGTATCAAAAAGTACTAATACGGGGGGTTAATTGTATACTTTCACTGTAATAGAGTATATTACAGTAAAAGTATACAATTAACCCCCCGCTTGCTATTTAATATTGTAAATGCCAAAAATCATTTTTTTATAACATGTGTTTTATACATAACATTTAAAATATACCAACTTTTAGTTGAATATAACATCTGTGCATAGAATTTCCGAGACCCAGAGTGATATGCAATAATATTTGTATAATCTAAGCCACTACTAAAATCGTCGGGAGGGTTAGTATAACCGTAATTACTAAGCTCAGTAAACATATACATGAGTGCAGAATGTTGTTATTAGCGAAAAGAGGAAGCATCTGAATGCTTGGTTAAACTAAAGTTTAATTATAGTGAGGTTGCTGGGGTTATTATTATGAAAGGGGAATACATATTTGATCGACAAGAATCGCAATATGTAAGGGAAAATGATTGCTAAAATGATGGCTGTCGCTGAAAAGCAGCGCTGGGGTTCTGTCTCGCATAGGGTCGTAGCATTATGCTGAGCGATGGCCGTTTTGCGTGGATGTGACGCATATTTTCCCCCAACTTGATCTATTTTGTGTCTTTTTTCTGCGTCAGTTTTGCCGCAAATAAACGTATTTTATTCTTTCTTTCTTTCTTCTTCCTTGGCAAACTGACTGTCAACTTAAGTTTTTCGTAAATTCCAATTAACAATGAATTGACATTGTTTGACGGTCATATGAAAATGGCTATAACACAGCAAATTGACGCTCAACCACAATCTGCTCAACCACAGAACGCTAAGCCAACCCTCCTAGCCTTTTTCCAACTATGTTGGGGTCGGCTTTCAGTCTAACTAGATGCAGCTGAATACCAGTATTTTACATAGAGCGACTGCCTATTTGACCTCCACAACACAGTTACTGGTTAACACGAAACCCCTAGATAAGACTGGTTGTCAGACTTTCGGGCTTCTGACGACCCGTAACGACTGCCAAAGATTACCGAATGACAGCCGAGGCACGGAGGGGTCTCGGTATGTAAAGATGTTAACCCATCCACGGACCATATCCTTGCTTGCTTGCAAAAAGCGATAATTTAAAGCCAACCTTTGGATAGATATTAATCGTTTGTTGGTGATTAATTAACTACCTATAAAGATTTATCGTCGCGTGCCTTCTTTCTTTTATTCACCACTTTCCGATGCAAATAAAAGGTTTAGTATACATCAAAACATCAACATACACACATGTTTTCACACGACATGACCTAAAAACCTCGCCCTACATACACAAAATTATGTTAACACTACACACTATAACACAACAACACAAGGTACTTTCGACCTTAACAAAACACTAACCCTTTATCAAAACAGGAAGTTATAAGTATACAGAAAATAATAGAAAAAGTTTGCGTGTAAAAAACGATTATGGGAGGACCGATTGCTATTACCGAGCGATGTTGACAGAAACTAATACTGATATCGTGGCCAATATTGAATTATAATCTATATGATTTATAATCTATATGATCTAATTATGATTTATAATCTTTACAAAGTTTACTGTTAAATGGTTTAAAAATAAAATGAAACAAAAAAAAAACGGGAAAAATGTGTGAAACAAAGAAAACAAACAAAAAAGGGATAATTATTATGAAAAATTATTAAAAATCATTATTTCAAAGAAAAAAGAACCGCCTTTAAAAAACACGAAGGATGATGGACACGAAGCCACGAGGGATAATGGTTTTTGCTAAAATAACCGATAATTTATCAAAAAAACCCTGAAAATGATTTCTTAAATCTTAATACACGAACGGAACTAGCGGCCGAAAAGTCGTGGATTCGTTCTTCATCCATAGTTCAGGCATATAAATTCACATCTACACAGAATCACTAAGTTATGTTATAGTATTCAGCTTGTTCAACTATTACGGCTGGCAAATAAAAACGAGTCGTTAATGTGTTTAGGATCCGGGAGTTAATTAGTATATTTCATGTATGCCAGTTACCTCATTTAGGTATAGAGCTAAAGCTGATCAATAACTGCCCTTATTTGGCGGAAATTATGACATTGTGCAATGATTTTAGCTTGGAAGCTTATAGGAGGAGTTACATAATTTCACTTTTTTTGTGTATCAATAGGCCAGTCATATCGAACATTAAAATCGCAAACTAACGGCCAGTTCTGATTTTTTAATATGTTGTTAGGACCACTACCAGTAGCGTATATCCAAGTGTGCAGCTTCGTAAGACCAGGGGGTCTACTCCGAAGTAGTTTCGGCCGAATGTTCGGCCGTTTCCTGCAGGCTACGAAGTTACTATTTGGTTCGGTCGATTCCGATCCTACACTCCTACACTCTTTCGAATATTGATTATGGTCCCGACCCAACTGAGCCGATCCGAACTTTTTTCGCATTTTTCAATAATATTCGGTTCGGCCATGTGTCGGTCCGATCCGAACATTCGTACTTTAATAATAATATAATATAATAATATCCCTGGACATTTCACACAGCGCCATCTAGTCCCAAGCTAAGCAACCTAATGCTTGTGTTATGGTAACAAGATAGCTGATAAACTACTTATATACATTTTTTTTTTTTGTAAATACATACATATTATAGATAGAAAAACACCCAGACTCGGAACAAATACATGTAGGTCATACAAATATTTGTTCCGTGCGGGAATCGAACCCGCAACACGCAGCGCAGCAGTCAATCGCTTAACCACTGCGCCAACCGTGCCGTCTTTTTGCACTGTGCTAACTTTGCAGCACTCGAAAAATCGCGAAATTTTCGCACGTTTTTTGGTATTCTCAATATAAGTCCTAAACTATGCGTTTTTAGTTAGATATGACTGGCCTACTATTAAAATCCAAAGTGACATATTTTAATCGACTTCAATAAAAAAAGGTTCGTATGTTCTGTGATAACTCTTTACAACGTCAAACGTTTTCGATGCTCATTTTTTTATTGGAAAGGGGGAAAGTACCTTAGGGGTGGTCCAAAGCTTGCTGCAAAACAAAACATATGGGAAGTATCGCGTTTTATCTAACAATGCTCATAGCACAATCAGCCTATAATGTTCCCACTGCTGGGACACAGGCCTCATATCTGTGAGAGGGAGTGCACTGTAATCCACCACGCGGAGCTAGTGCGGGTTGGTAGATGTCACACGTCTTCGAAATTTTGGTTCTAGGACATGCCGGTTTCCTCACAATGTTTTCCTTCACCGTTATGAGAGTAAGTGTCATAAAATTATTAACACAAAGTTAAGCGCCTGTCTGGGATCCAACCTACGACCTACAGCTCGAAATTCGTATCCGTTACTACTAGACCGCCACCAATGGGTTAATAGGCCCTATTTTTCTACAGACAAGACTAGGACAAAAATGTTTAAAAAAACTTGAGAGGTGTCAAGGCACATCCAGATGGAACGAAGTTCCTTTCGATTAATTAGTGAAGGAATTGTAATTTTTTTTTTAAGTTCTAATAATATTTTTTTTATTATTAACAAATAAAAAAACATAGACAGAACAAAAAACTATGTCTTGCTTTCTATAAGAGAGAGAGAGAGAGAGACAGACAGAGAAACACGCGCACGCTGCACGGCTTACAACTATAGCAAAAAGTGTCGTTCCAACTTTTGGTCTTAATTTTTTCCGTCTAGCCCCCTTTCGCAACGCGCGATAAGGTACTTCGTTCCAAAAAGAATCTTATATTCATAATTGACGCTGTGATTCCCTTTTTAACGACAAAACAAATTTTAACCATTCCTTCGCTTGTCAGTCGTGAATTTTTTTTTCGTTCTCCGAAAAAGTAAGCTTTTATTTTTAGGGTTTCTGTGGGGGAAAGAGAAACCCTGTGAAATCTTCATTTTTTGACGTTATCCCAATATATTTGCAGTCGGCTCAACATGTTTTTGTCTTCCGAACTTCTCTAATATTCGTCATCTCGGTAGTCACCCACTTTCTAGATATATAATATTTCACACAGTCCATCCATCGTTTTGTTGGTCTTTATATTTCTATGTAAGTGGTAATCCCACTTCCTACTAATATTAAAAACATGAGCGTTTGTACGGATGGATGGATTGTTACTCTTTCTCGCAAAAACTACTGAACGGATTTGGATGAAATTTGGCACACAGATGGTTTATAACCAGGATTGACATATACGATACATTTTATCCCGATAGGAATATCCGTGGGAACACGGGATCGAAATTTATGCAGGTGAAACCACGGGGCACAGCTACTTAGTAGTAAATAAATAAATTATCTATTTGTTTATGTCTCACATGTACACAAGTCTGTCCTTCTCTGTATACCTTTGAGCTTTCAAACATTTTCACAGCTCGGATTGTTATTAAAGGTGCGTTACACAATTGCAGCACCCTTATTGCGTAACAGACTACCCATTGCTTCATATGTTCGAAAAATTTGTCTGCCCAACAACGTAAATAACGCAATGAATGTTGATGAACTGTCAAAATGAAAGCCATTTCTACTGTTCGTGTGTTACGCAATTACCCCGCAGGCGTTATAAAAGTAGTTCTTTCAACTAAATAATAGCGGAACCCTTACCGCGTTTCTGAAACGCTTTTGACCGTTTTTATTCCGAGATTATACGGTCACTTTGTACAGTTTAGGGAATCCTATTAAATTCTAGGTAGAAATTCTGCCTCTGTGGCGTTTCGCCGAATATGCTATTACTTTTATTAAAAGAAACACCTTTAGGGGTTTTTTGATGGAAAGGATATAACCAAAGTTGAGTATTTTCGGGCCTACGCGTATATTAGAGGAATGACAGGAGCTTCACAAAGTTTTTAGATGTACGGTCACCAAAGGGGAGAAGTAACCAGCCGATCGATTCTGTAAAAATCTCACCGTGAAAAGTTAGGTGAAGTGAGCTTGGAGCGAGCTGTCAATAGTATCAATCCCTAACATTAGTTGGAATGACAACTCACTCCACGCTCACTTCACGTAACTTTTCACGGTGAGATGGTTACAGAATCGAACTGCAGGGTCTTCGGATTTAGTTGAAGTTTAGTATAAAACCGATGGATGTTTTCAATTGTTTAATTTGATAAATTAACTGTTGGTTTTCAATTAATGAAATTAAATTTTATTAGAAAACATTCATCGGTTTCTTACTATACCTACTTCAATTATATCCGACGACCCTGGTTACTTATCTCCTTTGGTGACCGTACTACTTATGAAACAATGTAAAGTGTCGTGATGTGTGAAGAAGTGGTGAAGAAGATAAAAAGTTTATTTGCGGCAAACGTGACGCAGAGAGAAGACAGACACAAAAAAAATAAGTTGGGGGAAAATATGCTTGACGCACCCACGCAAAATGGCCATCACTCAGCATAATGCTAAGAATTAAAGAATTACGGCAAAGAAATTAAAATAATTTTTAAATTTTTTGTTTTTGTTTTTTTTTGTAAAAAAGTTTTTATTTGTAATAATATTTAAAAAAATAATTTTTAAGTATTTAAATAAAATAAAGGAGACAATATGCATATTGCACACCGTTAAAAATAAACTAGCGACATTGTAAATAAAATATTCCGGTCCCCGGAGCCCGCCCGGTCCCCGCGTCCACGAGCGTAGACAAGCGACGTTTTAGGCCTAATGGTGAAAAACTATCAAGCCATAGACAATAAATTTCAGTACCGTTTTCCTTAAAATATCTTTTTCATCATTTATCACACAGTAAACGCGTCACCACAACCGATATAACGGCAGATACACGACTATGTATCATAAAAAAATATTAAGGATATTGCCGGAAAGATAACTCACGACAGATTAATAATAACATGAGGAGATAAGAGAAATTGCTCTCACTATATCACCGAAGAATATTACCTACAGAAGGTCAACTCCGTACAGCGAACGAAAACAGGCGCACGCACATTTAGACGCGTATGTATATTCGCAGCCTATAATGTTCCCACTGCTGGGACACAGGCCGCATATCTGTGAGAGGGAGTGGGCTGTACTCCACCACGTGTGGCTAGTGCGGGTTAGTAGATGTCATATGTCTGGTTCTAGGACATACCGGTTTTCTCACGATGTTTTCTTTCACTATTTTGAGAGCAGTGATGATGAAATAATTTACACAAAGTAAAGCGCCTGACTGGGTTCGAACCCAGGACCTACGACTCGTCAGTCGCTACCACTGGACCACCACTGGTCCTACGCGTACGTAGGGCGATCTCAAACAAATGTCTCACACTTGCAGTAAAATATAGCTGTATCTGGTTAGACTGGAAGCTGACCCCATAGTTGATAGTTGGGAAAATGCTAGGTAGATTAATTTGACTTCGACTTGAAAATCGTTTTTAAATCTTGCGTACAGTCTTTTCATAGTTATTTTACCTTTGCTTTTGCACAGTGATCTTTATTCTCCTTCTAATAAGGTTGCTATTAGGTTGCTGCCACGGACAAGTCTGCCGAAAATATTGTGATCCTTATTCTCGTTACAATAAAGTTGCTTCTATCAGAGCTAAATAACTATGAATGGACTGTTGTATTTAATTTCATAAAGCGTGTCTATGTGTGCGTGCGTTTTCATTTGTTATATGGAGCCGACCTTCTGGCACCTATCTTCTCCGTGGTATCACTCAGGATTTATCTAATATATTATTGGATAAATACGCACTTTCTTCACTGTCAGTATTGAGGTCGAACTGACCACAGATAAGGAAGAACATTAATAAGGAGACTTGGAAGAGCGGCTATTTTGTTGAAAAGAGGAAAATCGGTTATTGCTGTAAGTGATGAGGTAATAAACTTCTTTATTTCAGTTGGTCAGTTGTGCCTGTCTACCCTGCTCATTGATTTTGGAAAAGCTTAGTCTTAATCTGAGGGCATTCATTTTGACAGTTCAACATCATTCATTGCGTTATTTACGTTGTTGAGCATACATTTTTTTCAAACATGAAGCAATGGACTAGTAATCATCTGCCTAGCCTTTTCCCAACTATGTTGGGGTCGGCTTCCAGTCTAACCGGATGCAGCTGAATACCAGTATTTTACATGGAGCGACTGCCTATCTGACCTCCACAACCCAGTTACTGGGTAATACGATACCCCTTGGTAAGACTGGTTGTCAGACTTTCGGGCTTCTGACTTCCCGTAACGACTGTCAAAGATCCACGAATGACAGCCGGGACCAACGGCTTAACGTGCTTTCCGAGGCCCGGAGGGGTCTCGGTATGTAAAGATGGTCACCCATCCACAGACTAACCGTGGCAAGCGTAGCTTAACCTGACCGATCGACCTGTGCGGCTGTTATTATTTAGCCACGGGCCCCTGGACTAGTAATATACTTCAAAATTATTTAAATTACGATTGACAGTGTAATTATCGATATCTGAATACGATAAAACGAAAAAAATAAAATGATTCATTGTTTTTTTAACGGTCAACGACTGTAGTTACTTAAAATATCAGTTTTAAAATGAGTTTTTTTCTGTCTAAACTTCACAGACGTGATGGATACACATCTCCAAATAAAATAAAAAACATATTTTCTGAACTACTTTAAGTAACTACACTACCAGTGGTCATTGACGGCACGGTTGGCGCAGTAGTTAAGCGATTGACTGCTGCGCTGCGTGTCGCGGGTTCGATTCCCGCACGGAACAAATATTTGTATGACCTACATGTATTTGTTCCGAGTCTGGGTGTTTTTCTATCTATAATATGTATGTATTTACAAAAAAAAATGTATATAAGTAGTTTATCAGCCATCTTGTTACCATAACACAAGCATTAGGTTGCTTAGCTTGGGACTAGATGGCGCTGTGTGAAATGTCCAGGGATATTATTATTATTATTTATTATTATTGACCCTAGAAAAATACATCTTTTTTTTTCTGTTTAACCGTGTTTAAATATCGATATCCACCTTGTCTGCGGAATTTCGCTAGCTAATTAAATTTGACCCTGTAGGTAGGGTTAATAAATGTATAGCTACAAGACCGTGATTTCAGCCATCTGCATGCATTTCATCCCAACTTCCTTCTTCAGGCCAACAGCCCAACGAAACGTTCAATAAAGACTTGTACAGGAAAAACCATAAAACGATCCATTTTCTTCCCACTTCCCAGAAAGACTTACTAACAACAAGCTCGCGAAAACCCTTTACGACCAACCGCCAAAGACAAACCTTGACTTATTTTTGAACCTTTCCACGTAAAACATTAATTAATTGTGTAAGCAAATCAGGCCCGGCCTAATTCCTGCGGCCTAAGTGCTAGGACTGAGCTGAATAGATAAAGTCAGCCTGCCAATTTATCACGTCTTGAGGGTGAGGTCAGTTTTGTTAAGGGTAATTTGCTGAAAGCTGTTTAGAACGAGCACCGATTAAGGTCTTGTCAAAATGTGTTGGGTATTTTGGATACAATTTTATGAAAAGGCACCGGCGCCTTAATTGCGTAACATACTATAAATCTTAATCCGGATAAATTTACTCACCAATAAAAAATTAACTCACCGACCAAATTCGCAACACCACAATACACTCCAAGACAGGTATCGCAGATGTTGGCGATAAGTCTGCGAGGCTGAAGTGGGTCTGGGCGCGTCACACCTATAGAATGCATCCGGACAGATGGGCCAATGTCATTACACAGTGAATGCCTGAAGCAGGCCGGCACCGAGGCAGGACTAAAAACGCTGGCGTGACGATTTTGACTCGTTCCTAACTGATTGGACGTAGAAGGCACAGCACAAAGACAAGTGGAAAAATGTGGGGGAGACCTTTGCCCAGCATTGGGACAATATAGTTTGAGTAAAAAAAAACTTGAGAGGTGTCAAGGGACACCCGGATGGAACGAAGTATAACTGGCTTGCTTTCTATAAGAGAGAGAAAGAGAGACAGACAGAGAAACACGCGCACGCCCGCACGGCTTACAACTATAGCAAAAAGTGTCGTTCCAACTTTTGGTCTTAATTTTTTCCATCTAGCCCCCTTTCGCAACGCGCGATAAGGAACTTCGTTCCAAAAAAAAACATTGTGTGGAAGTGCAGAGTCTGCTAACACAAATAATTCCTTGCTTATAAGGTGATAACGAAATGCCCTTTTTAATTGAAATAATTTACTTTATTATTATATTTTCGAAAAATTTGTCTGCTCAACAACGTTAATAACACAACAATTTCATGAAATGACCAAGCACTTCATGAAATGATGAATTCTAAGATCTGGCCATGAAATAGACATCTATACATTTAATAACATAGTAACTTACCTATTCCTTTTATTCCTCCATTCCTTTGTTCCAGAACTAAATCCCCGAAGTTTACACAACCTGATAATAAATTCAAGACAAACATGCTTTTCGATATCTTTCTTTATTTACTTTCCTGAATTATAAATCTATATCTATTCTATACTTATAATAAATATGTAGAAGTGAAAATTCTGTACATTGAAAATATCAAAAAAATAATTTACAGGGGGTGTTACTAGACCGACACCGAACCCAAAAATGTGATTAAAAATTTTTTTGTCTGTCTGTCTGTCTGTCGGTCTGTCTGTCTGTCTGTCTGTCTGTTTGTTCAGGCATCACGCAAAAACTACCGGTTCGATTACGATGAAACTTGGTATAATTATTCTTTAATATCCTGGGCACCACACTGGGTACTTTTTATCCCGGAATAGTATATACAATAAAAAACAAACTTAATTTTGCGGTTCGATCCCTATACCCGATTACCACTGTCTGTACTGTACCAACCGCAAATACTAAGTTTGTCGTAGGTTGGGTCACCCGCAGTGGAGTTCATTTTTATTCCTTTTAGTTTTTAGAGTTATTTAGGTTTATTTTTATATGAGTCGTAGGTATAGATTTTAATTTTAAAGTATAGGTAGTATATTTGATAGTGTACGTAGTGACCGTAGGTTATTTTATAATACTGTTAGGTAGGATTAGTCATTCGTATAGATATTAGTTTTTAGGGATTTTGCTTATTTATTGAGTTTAGATTAGTTATCATCAGAAATAGGTTTATTTAGGTAGGTATTTAATATTCTGTTATTGAGTTTTTTTTTTAAATAGGTAGGTACTTAGGTAAAGATATCATATAGGTACCCTCTTAATCACCACTAATGAGACACAATTGGTTTTCTACTGTAATTAGCCACAAAGGGCCCGCGAGATAGCTGGCATTCTGGGGAAGCACATACATTTTATCCTGTTAGCACGTTCCCGTGGGATAATTTCCGACATCCACGCGGGCGAAGCCGCGGGCAGAAGCTAGTATTAAATAAATTGGACATTACTGACATCGGGGAAAGGAAAACATCGTGAGGATACCAGAGGATTCCCGTATTTTTAAGAATGCTCGCATTCTAACCTCAGTCTCATCATCTGCCGAGCCTTTTCCCAACTATGTTGGGGTCGACTTCCAGTCTAACCGGATGCAGCTGAGTACCAGTATTTTATATAGAGCGACTGCCTATCTGACATCCACAACCCAGTTACTGGGTAGTACGATACCCCTTGGTAAGACTGGTTGTCAGACTTTCGGGCTTCTGACTACCCGTAACGACTGTCAAAGATCCACGAATGACAGCCGGGTCCAACGGCTTAACGTGCTTTCTGAGGCACGGAGGGGTCTCGGTATGTAAAGATGGTCACCCATCCACAGACCAACCGCGGCAAGCGTAGCTTAACCTGACCGATCGACCTGTGCGGCTGTTATTATTTAGCCACGGGCCCCTCCTAACCTTAGTCTCAATCTGTCATAAATACCTTTAATTTCCCTACATTTTTTTATGTATAATTTTTATTGTATTTGTAGGTATATTCAGGGTTGGGCAGTATTTGAATTACTTGTAATTAAAATACGTAATTGAAATACAAATACGTATTTGGTATTTGTATTTCAATTACTTCCTCATAATGTAATTTGTAATTCATATTTCAAATACCTGACGGCAAAGTATTTTGTAATTAGTATTTCAAATACTTGAAGCTTCAAAATACATTCTAACTTTAAAATACATTTAACATTTAACCATTTAGCGATGTGAGTGCGAGTGCGAGGCGAGAGTGCAAGATGGTAAATCAGCTATTAGAGTTGACAACACTGCACCTGTTATGTAAGTACACTGTACGCTATGACTGTACGTCAAAATTGGCCAACAAAACGCAAAAAAATGTACGTCGAATTGTCAATATCAAGCTAAGGTGTCAAGCCATAACGGTTTAACGGTTTGTTTAACTGCTCCAACAAGAGGCTGTTTGTCTGACAGTACATTTAAAAATCTAGTGTTCATGAAAGGAAACTCTGGTTTTACTGATTAATTAATCTTGTTTTCCTCTACTTTTCAGCCCATGCTGGTCTAGATTACTTATTTTGTAATATGTAATTTGTATTTTGTATTTCAATTAAAAATTGCTAAAATAATGTATTTTATATTTCAAATACCTTACTTAAAGATATTTTGTATTTTAATTACTTGCGATACTGTATTTTGTAATTTGTATTTCAATTAAAGCAAAGCATGTGTTTAGCCCAGCCCTGGGTATATTGGCGTGGCTAGCTGACATATGTATATTATGGCAAATAATTTAATTTAATGTTCTGAGTCTTTATTTTACATGCCTAGTATACAATCAAGTATTTTCTAACTGAACGGGCAGCTGTACTGCTGGGGAGGTTTTTGCGACACTTCTTCTTCCCAACGAAAGCACTAGGAAGTGGTGAAGGGTGGGTTTTGGGGGACTATTTTTTTTGTAATTTTGACGTTCGAAAAATGCTGATTCTCTGCCTAATTTGATTAAATGACTTTTGATTTTGTCTAGATGTATGTTCCGGATTGGCGCAAAAACAGCTGAACAGATTTGGATGAAATTTGGCTACACAGATAGTTTATAACCTGGCTTAACATCATCATCATTTTAGCCAAAAGACGTCCACTGCTGGACGTAGGCCTCCCTCAAGAACCGCCACTTCGACTGGTTTTTTGCTTCATGCATCGATTAACATATAAAAAACAGAAAAATTGGTTCATTTGTTACAGAAACACATGCATACAAAAAGATAATTAACTCGAGTATATAATCGGAAAAAAACTTGAGAGGTGTCAAAGGACACCCGGATGGAACGAAGTATAACTGCCTTGCTTTCTATAAGAGAGAGAGACAGACAGAGAAACACGCGCACGCCGCACGGCTTACAACTATAGCTGACTATAGCAAAAAGTGTCTTTCCAACTTTTGGTCTTAATTTTTTCCGTCTAGCCCCCTTTCGCAACGCGCGATAAGGAACTTCGTTCCAATAAAACAACATAGATCTACATAAGGTACTTTTAATCCCGGTGGCACGTTCCCGTGGGATATTTTCCGACATCCATGTGAGTGAAGCCGCTGGTAAAAGCTAGTGAGAATAAATGGAATGGATTGTTTACCATCACTTGCTCAAATGGGTCCCTTAGGCCCGGTTTTTTGACCCGTACAGTTAAACTCAACCAATTGTTAAAAATAGTAACTAATGGTTAAATTTTTGCAAAATGTGTTTTTTGATCAATTTTAAGTTTATCTAATGGTTATTTTTTTTAAGTAATAGTTATTTATTTGACCATTAGAAATGATATTATATGCCACTCTGTATAAGCCATAATTTCCCGATTTCTATCTTTTTTTTTTTTAGTAGCCCTTAATGTCCCACTGCTGGGCAAGAGCCTCCCTACTCTCCTTCCACCTCTCTCTGTCCAGAGCTGCCAAAGACCAATCTTTATTAAAGAAGTCCAGCTCATCCCGCCATCTCCGTCTGGGCTTGCCGCGATGTCGTTTGCCGTTAAGCGGGACCCACTGGGTCGTATGTTTGGCCCACTGATCGTCTGACATGCGGCAGATGTGTCCAGCCCAATTCCATTTGAGAGTGGAAGCTTTCCGAATGACATCACTTATTTTAGTGATGGAACTTCAATCTCCCTAAAGAAAAAATCTTCAATAGGCAGCAAGTCTGTGACTTGTTGGTGATAAAACTAACATTACCGTTCTCATATCTCACGGGAGTTTATGTCGTACCGGCTGCTTCACTTACACTACACCATCATTTAGGAAGGTTGTAGGATATGTCCTGAAATAAGTTCCTCATAGCTTTGACTGGAAGTGTTTGATCGAATTAGTCTTGTAACGGTTTAGTGGTCTTGCTGGATACTGCAAACTTATTAGCGTTAGCAAAACTAACCTGGTTCTGTATACAGGTTTGTCGCGATATCGACGTGCAACCTGTTACCATGCATTCAGAACATAACTAAATACCCGTTGAAATTTTTGTTACATTATTTAATTTAAAAAAATAGCTTTACCACTCATTTTGACTTTACGAATAAGGTTTTTTTTTGATAACCGACAAAAAATAATCTATGAAAGGGTCTAGAATAATGTGTTGAATCCATAGTTTCAGTTTGCGCGTCGATGTCCCTGCCACCATTAAATTTTGATCGTTTTAATCCTTAAAAGGGGCCATTGTACTCATCATTATGAACAACTTTTACTTCGGGACCAACCATAAATTCGTGAAAAAAAAATCAGTTGTTGTCATCATGTCGAGTTATGCGAACATAAATCTATGGGTCTACTGATTTTTTTTCACGATTTCAGGGTTGGTCCCGTAGTAAAAGTTGTTCATAATGATGAGTACAATAACACCTTGTAAGGATTAAAACGATCAAAATTTTACGGTGTATAGCTATGTATAAATGAATATCTCTGTATGCTCGCTAAGTCGTCACGATTGGCTGAAACCATGCTGCGAACCGTCGCGTCGTGAAGCGCGCGCCCTCTACCCGGGTCCCAGACTCTTTAGATCTCTAAAGAGTCTGCCGCCCAATTCGCCCACAACACTGTCTAATTTTTGACTACATGAGTGAAAACTGATAAACACAGTCTCCATGACCAACGGTCTACCCAAAAGACCGTTTAGAATAATTGAAAAGCCGGGCCGCAGCAGAGCAAAAGGTGGGTCGTACAGTCAACAGCAAAAGTAGATGATCAAAATCAGAAATTTAATACTAATGAACGGAGTTTGCGTCAGAACTGTGTGGCGTCGAAGTGATTCAAAAGTATGTGATTGTAAATTATACCAAACATTTACTACTAGTACAGCTGCCATATAGCTGCGAACTCCGTTAGTTAGTATTGAATTTCTGATTTTGATCATCTACTTTTGCTGTTGACTGTACTTAGATTTTTCGCTGTTAAATTTGATCCTTTATTATCTTAACGATCCAGGACTCTATTTATACATTTCCCTTCTACAACCAGCGTAATTAATCATACAGTCCACTCCTCCATTCCACAAACCATGTGGCAGTTAGGTTATAACATTAATTTGTAACCACATTTATTCTACATTACGTATTTTAAACATACATAATTAAAATAATTAATAACAATTAACATTATAGCGGTGGGGCCTTGTGATTATTTGGTAACAATGCCATAAAGTTTGTGTTGAATTGTTGATACCATCGCCCCGCGCGTGTCTAGTGCCTTACTCTCAAGGGTGGTTTATTACGAAATAGCCTATTTTTACGCTATGTATTTTGTTTGAAAAATTCAGTTTTCTATTTATAGTCGAATAGTTTATTTTATTACTTTAACAGACTGATAACAACTGGTAATATCCGCTGTACCTACTATTTCATTTGTTTCCTAATAGCCACTCTGTATACATTTTTGTGGCCACTGGATTATTTACACTACATTATTTTGTAAACTCTACTCGTATGTCAAAATCTGTCCCGTGTTAGTTTAGCGCTCTTGTTGGCTACTGCTAACTCACTGATCATCATCATCAGCCTACAGCAGTCCACTGCTAAACATAGGCCTCTCCTATTGCACGTCATTCAACGCAACTCTCATCCAGCTGCTTCCAGTCTTCATGCGAAGATCGTCGACGCCACCTAGTCTGAGGGCGTCCTCCCTTAAGGTTGCCGATTCGCGGTCTCCACTCAAGAACACGTCTACCTGAAAGAAAGAAAGAAAATACGTTTATTTGCGGTGAACATGACGCAAAAAAGAACATAAAAACAAAATAAAGAAAATTACAATAAGAAATGGTTGACATGCGTCACATCCACGCAAAACGGCTATCGCTCAGCATTATGCTGCGACCCTATGCAAGACAGAGCACCAGCGCTGGTTTTTAGCGACAGCCGGCGCCGAAGTAATGACGTCGTCCGGTGCAGCAAACAATTATTCATCAACAAGTATAAAATGATTATTACGATTTACCTCAAAGGTCATCGGTTCTACGGCTAATATGGCCGACCCATTGCCACTTCAGCTTGCTTATTCTGTGAGCTTGCTTATTCTTACTCATTACCAATTAGTAAAACTCACCTCATCATCTGCCTTGCACTATCCCAACTATGTTGGGGTCAGCTTTCAGTCTAACCGGATGCAGCTGAATACCAGTATTTTATATGGAGCGACCGCCTATCTCCACAACCCAGTTACTGGGTAATACGATACCCCTTGGTATGACTGGTTGTTAGACTTTCGGGCTTCTGACGACCCGTAACGACTGTCAAAGATCCACGATTGACAGCTGGGACTAACGGCTTAACGTGCTTTCCGAGGCACGGGGGTCTTGGTATATGAAGATGGTAACCCATCCCCGGACCAACCGCGGCAAGCGTAGCTTAACCTGATTGATCGACCCGTGCGGATGTTATTACTTAGCCACAAGCCTCTCAAGTTAGTAAAACTCACCTACAACCTTTTTTTTTTTCATTAAGGTTCAGTGATCACTGATGATGACCAAAAGTACCAGATTGCGTAATACACAATCGCAATAGATTCTAACTTGACAGTTTTATATACAAGAAATAATGGTCCCCGTCCGTACCTATAGTCGATCGCACGACGGCGACGACGGTGACAACGCTGTGACCTTGGGCTCTCATAACTCATAGGTCATTTATTCATTTGTTTAACGTAGGCACAATACATACATACAGGGTTCTTTTTAATTGGCTAGCTGAACTCAAGTGATCGTTTAGAACGTATTATTATATCGATTCGGTGAAGGAAAATATCATGAAGAAACTGGCATGTCCTAGAACCAAAAATTCTAAGACATGTGAGATCTACCAACCCGCACTGGGCCTGAGTGGTGGATTATGGCCCACTCCCTCTCACTGAAAGGAGGCCTGTGTCCCAGAAGTGGGAACGTTATAGGCTATAAAATACTGTTTAATTATTTTATATAATCATAAAATATCACGTCTGTGAAGTTTACAAAAAAAAGAAACAGTATTTTTAAACTAATATTTCATGAGACTACAATAACTGCACCCGAAGACCCCACAAAAAAATAAATCATCTTTATTTATTTTTTGTTTCATCATATTCAGATGTTCAGATTTCGATAACCAACACGTCTGCGGGATTTAGCTAGCCAATTTAAAATAACCCTAATAAATATAAAAAGTGAAAAAAAAAAGAAAGCCTCTCTCGGCTTTCTTCCGCATTTTTGCACACACACACACTCACACACTACAATGTGTGTCAAGGTCAAAACGTTCCCACAGACATGTGGTCGACTATAGATATATGTTGTTTATTGCTAAATTGCTACTGACTTCCGAAACTAAACTAATTTTTCACGTTGTATTCACTTTTGAGGCCGGTGGTTTTTTTTGGAACGAAGTTCCTTATCGCTCGTTGCGAAAGGGGGCTAGACGGAAAAAATTAAGACCAAAAGTTGGAACGACACTTTTTGCTATAGTTGTAAGCCGTGCGGCGTGCGCGTGTTTCTCTGTCTGTTTCTCTCTCTCTTATAGAAAGCAAGCCAGTTTTTTTTTTGTAATAAGGTTTTACCACTAATGTGCAGCCTAGTGCACTAGAAATGTCTCCATAGTGCGTGTTTTCAAAGAAATTTCTCACATAGGTTTAAAAACTTTCGCAAATTCCACAATGCTTCTACATGCACAATGCATTGGTGCGTATACTGCACCGGTTGACGTCATCACGTCAAAGTCGGGTGTCACTGAAAATTAATGCTGTCGTAGGGTCTTAGCATTATGCTGAGCGACGGCCGTTTTGCGTGGATGAGACGCATATTTTCCCCCAACTTCTTCTTTTTTGTATTCTTTCTCAGCATCATGTTTGCCGCCAATAAATGTATTTTATTTTACATTAACGTTCAGTATTACCATAATAATAATTCAGCTAGTAGGGCTAGCGGCTTTTAGACCGACTTAAAAAAAGAGGGGTTCTCAATTCGGACGAATATTTCATCAAAAATGGTCCAGTAGTTTGGTTTTTAAAACAAAATTACTCATAATAATTACAACTTAAAAGTGAAAAATAAAAAAAATTACAAAAAAAGAAATCACTACAAAGTGAAAAATAACTTTAATTTAGAATTCGGTGGCAAATAACGAAAATGCGAACCCAACGACACCGACTTCCGAAATTAAAGTTATTTTTCACTTTGTAGTTTTTTTTTTGGCAAAAGTATTTGTTTACATTTTGTATGTTTGACACCTTGCTTTTATAATTATATTCATGTAGTTTGTTATCATTTAATTGTACTTTTGTGTGTTGTGCTATATCTTTTGTGCGCACGAAATAAATGGTTTATGTATCTATATCTGTCTAGCAAAGCAACTCAGTCACGAACTCCAAAGATCGCAAACGCATACTGCAAAATACAAAAACCATAAATTAACATCAAAATCGTGGCCACCATACCCGTTCGGCCATTATGATCGTGCGTGTCATCTGAAAAACCATTCCCCCACCCTGTGGTAAAGACGGCCGTAACGTCTTATTTGCTTTGTGCGATATTGGCCCTAAAATTTGCTATATATCTTTTTATGGTCACCCTACCGACATGTCTAAGTGCGTCGTCTTTTTTTTAAGTGTGATGACTTTTTTGGGTTTCGTATACCTGAGTTTTCTGGAGTGTAGGTATAAGATACTGAAAGACTTTATGAAGACTATAACTAGATAATCTTTAAAATTACGTTCATCATCATCTGCATGGCCTTTTCCGAACTATGTTAGGTTCTGACCGAATGCAGCTGAATACCAGTATTTTACATGGAGCGACCGCCTATCTAATAATAATAATATCCCTGGACATTTCACACAGCGCCATCTAGTCCCAAGCTAAGCAACCTAATGCTTGTGTTATGGTAACAAGATGGCTGATAAACTACTTATATACATTTTTTTTTGTAAAAACATACATATTATAGATAGAAAAACACCCAGACTCGGAACAAATACATGTAGGTCATACAAATATCTGACCACAACCCAGTTACTGGGTAACACGATACTCCTAGACAGGACCGGTGGTCAGACTTTTGGGCTTCTGGCTATTAGTATCAACTGTCAAAGATCTACAAATGACAGTTAAGTGCTTAACGTGCTGTCGACCCACGAAGAGGGTGTAATGAATTAGGCCACCCTTCCACGGATCGACTTCGGCAAGCGTTGCTTAACCATGAACCGGGCGGCTGTTAGGAATTATTAAGCGTTCTTGGTTAATTATAGCAATATTTTTAACCGACTTCTAAACAAGGAGGAGGTTCTCAATTCGGATGTTTGTATTTTTTTTTTGTTTGTTCGCGCATATCTCCGTCGCTTGCCAACCGATTTGAAAAATTCTTTGTTGGAAAGGGTATACTTCCCAAATGGTCCCATCAAAAACTGTTCAGTAGTTAGGTTTTTAAACCAAAATTACTGGTAAAAATTACAACTTGAAAGTGAAAAATTAAAACTTTTTGCAATTAAAAAAAACAACCGACTTCCAAAAACGACACTACAAAATGAAAAATAACTTTAATTTCGGAAGTCGGTGGCAAACAACAAAAATGCGAACCCAACGACACCGACTTCCGAAATTCCGTTCTTGGTTAATTATAGCAATATTTTTTATTCCCTTAGTCGTTAGTGTAAGAAATCTGCACTGTAGGTAAGTGACGGCACGGCTGACGGCACGGTTGGCGCAGTGGTTAAGCGATTGACTGCTGCGCTGCGTGTCGCGGGTTCGATTCCCGCACGGAACAAATATTTGTATGACCTACATGTATTTGTTCCGAGTCTGGGTGTTTTTCTATCTATAATATGTATGTATTTACAAAAAAAAAAAATGTATATAAGTAGTTTATCAGCCATCTTGTTACCATAACACAAGCATTAGGTTGCTTAGCTTGGGACTAGATGGCGCTGTGTGAAATGTCCAGGGATATTATTAAGTATGTTTATTTTTGCCCAATTAAAGGCTCATGTAATAGAGGGTGAGCCTATGGCCATGAACCGGGCACAAACTCTGGGCTGCTACTGAAGAATTCCAGATGGAAAAATCCAATAACACTTTCCCCGACCCGGGAATCAAACTCAGGACCTCGCGTTCAGCAGTAGCACTTGCGAATTTTTGGTTCTAGGACATGCTGGTTATCTTTTTTTTTTTGGTTTTTTCGGGTGGGAAATCATCATATGACCTCTCCTGCTCTGGGCTGAGCGGAAGGGCGTATCAAACTTTTACTGACTAAAACCCATCCGTGTTCCTTGAGTTGCCTGTGCCAGGGGCTACGGTATCTCTTTCGAACAACCCGCGGCCCTGGCAGGCATCGGCCCTAGCGGACCCCGTCAGTTCGTGCTGACAACTCTTTGAGGCGCGCGTGGAACACAATTTTATTTTATTTTATTTATTTTATTCATGAAACAATTCGCATTGTGTTTGAAATAAGTAGTACATCAGATCATTAAATTATTACAGCTAAAAATTATAAATTATGACCTTCAAACAGTTTTTACTAAAGTAATCATAAATGATAAATATTGTCTCAATTAATTGCAACTAGTTATTATATAAATGATTGTAAATATTATTATGTCAAATGATTATAAATTTATTCTATAAAAAGCAAAGCATAAAAATAATAATAATAATAAAAAAAATAATGTCATAAGTAAATGGTAGGTACAAGAAGGTAAATTACTAAATTTAAAAACTATTTATCATCATTTGTCACCAATTCAGATATAGAATATAAACATTTATTTAACAGGAATGCTTTCAGTCTAGCTTTGAAAAGAGTACCTTTGTAAATCAACGATCTTAAGTCAGTAGGCAACCTATTAAATAATTCTACTGCTTGGTATTTAGAGCAATGTTTAGCAATATTAAGTTTAGGTGCTATCTTATTTTTTATAACTTGTCTTCTAGTATTCTCTCTAAGTTCACGTTCTTCTTGTGATTCGTGCTCGTGTATGTATTTTGCAAAGTGGCTGAGTAGTACTAAAACATATAAACTTGGTACTGTTAATATACCTAATTTTTCAAAATATTGTTTACATGACTCTCGTTGTGGGATTCTGACAATCGTTCTTAACGCACGTTTCTGTAGTATGAATGCTCTTCGGCAATTATACTCGTAACTGCTCCCCCAAAACATAATGCTGTATCGTAACCTGGATTCTACCAATGCATAATATACTGCTTTTAGCTGCCTTAGATTAATATCGTCCCTGAGGCTTCTTAGCGCGTAACAAGCTGAAGATATTGAAGAATCAATGGCAGTGAGCTCTTTTTTCCAATTTAATAGGGAATCTATATAAACTCCTAAAAATTTAACATTGTTAACTAGTCCAATATTATCCCTTTTGAGCATGACATCTATGCTATCGTTGTTTCGTGAAGTTGTTTTAAACAACATAACGTGGGTTTTATTTGCGTTTATTATTAAATTATTTGCTGTAAACCAAACAGAAAGATTCTTCAAACACATATTTACATTTTCTGTCAACTCATTTAAGTTTGGCGACCCGATTATGGCGTTCGTATCATCTGCAAACATTACAAGTCCTGCGTCTGGTTGGGTATTATTCATAAAATTGAGTAAATCATTAGTAAAAATTATATATAATATTGGTCCTAAGATTGAGCCTTGAGGCACACCGCGGCTTATTTTGGTCATTTTTGACTTATATATTACTTCAGTCACACACTTTACGTCACAATTGTTTGCATCAATGTCTTTTATTTCTACGTACATTCTACGGTTCTTTAAATAAGATGTCAAAAGTTTTAACGCTTTACCTCTAATGCCATAATGCTCTAGTTTAGCCAGCAGTAGCTCGTGATCAACTGTGTCAAACGCAGAACTTAAATCAATAAATAAGCCAGCAACCTTCATTTTGTCATTCAATTTACCAATAATGTCATTAATAAGATTATCTATCGCATCTAAAGTGCCTACCCCCTTTTGGTATCCAAATTGTCTAAAGTTAATTATTCTATTTAAATTTAAGTGGGTCATTAACCTAGTTTTCATAATTTTTTCAAAAATTTTTGATAAAATTGGTAATAAGGATATTGGCCGGTAGTTTTTAGGATCCGTTCTTGTACCCTTTTTGTGTAAAGGAACCACCTTTGCCAATTTAAGTTGTTCTGGAAAAACAGACTCTTCAATACATTTATTAATGAATTCAGATAGGGGATACGCTAATATTTCTATATTATCCTTGATCACCGATATCGGCACGTCATCGTGTCCACAAGATGTTTTGTTTAACATCTTACGTACAATTTTTGTTATTTCCTCTGGTGTCGTCATTTTGAAAGTCATCTCACTTTCTACTCTTAATGTTGAGTTTCTTAGCAAGGACATCGCCCTTTCTTCTTCTGTTTTTAGAAGTGATGATTTATACACAAATATATTAACAAAACTATCTGCTATGTCTTGTGGATGCGTAACCACCTTGTTGTCAATGTTTAGAACAAGTTTTCTTCTAAGTTTGTTTTGCTTTCTCTTTGTCTGATCATTTACAATTTTCCATGTTTCCTTTAGTATATTTTTGGCTTTGCTGAGATGACATGATATGGCTAACTTTCGTGCGTGCTTTAAAACTCTTCTATAGATTCTTATGTAATTCACTTTGTAGTTATAAACACTAGTATTATTAGTGACGCCCGCACATAATATTCTTTTCATTTTGCTTGACACCTTAATTCCCTTAGTAATCCACTTTATCTGATTATTCCTTATCAGTTTTACTTTACTAGTTTTCTTTGGGTAACACTCACAAAATGTTTTATTAAAATAATTAAGAAATGTATTGATGCCTATTATATTATTATTTCTATTCTGAAAGTTCTTTTTAAATGCAGCATTATTTTTCGTGTTAAATGTTCTTTTATTAATCAATATGGTATGTTCAGATTCATTTGTATTTTTATCAATCTTATCAAGAATTATATTGCAAAGAAGGCCGCCATGACCATCTGCTAAACCATTATGATCTACCAAACACTGCTCTATATTATCGTCGGAAAGATTAGTCAATACATTGTCAATGCAAGAGTATGATTTGTTTCGAATAAAGGTAGGAGTATTTATAAGGTGCCTAAAATTGTAAGACGTTAATATGCTTATAAATTCAATAGATTTTTTACTTTCTGCAAGTATATCAACATTAAAATCGCCACATATAACGCACTTCCTATCAATAAAATGTTCTAACAATTTTTCTAGGCTCTCTAAGAAACTGTCAAAATTTTTGCCATTTGGACTTCTGTAACAGCAACAAATATTTAATCCTGTCTCAAGATCCTTTACACCACAAATCTCAAAACTTTCTGATCTGTATAACTTCTGTATTGCATCAATATTTTCACATTTTTTATTTATATACGCTAACATAAGACTACCACCTCTTTTTTTGTTGGTCCTTGTGTTATATGATACTAAGTTATAATTGCTTAATTGAAATAGATTAATAGATTTGTCATTCAAAAAATGTTCTGTTATACAAACATAGTCCAAACCTTTACAAAAAGTTTCTATATATGATTCAAGTTCAAGTTTTTTATTATTTATACCACATACGTTTTGGTGAAATAATTTTAAACAGATCGTATCTGAGAGCAAGGGGTCTGAAGGATTTTTGCGCGGCAAATAATAATTTCGTGTTTCTACTTTATTATCGAAAACAAACTATATCCCCACAACTAGGGGAATTATTAATCTGTGTAGTTTTAGAAGAATCTATTAATAATCGGGGCGTTTTATCGTGTAATTTCTCCTTGCCGTCAAAATTACAATCTGTTTGTGTGCATGCATCTCGTGATTGCATTTTTAACGTTTTTTTCATATTATTGAGCACATTTTCCCTGTAATTTGAATAGGTAATTGTATATCTCATATGTAGTATTTCCCTATATATCAACTTGCATGCAATTTGCTTATTAAAAGTTCTGCGGTAATCATTATAGCCATTATCTAATGAAATAAATTTTGAATTATTGCAATTACTACAAATAAATTTTAACATATTATTTAGTTTCAATAGATTTAGATAATTGTTACGGTAGACCTTACCGACTAAGATATTTGTGTTTGGCATATTCTGCAAAGTATGATGTAGAGAGCTTAAAACTTGTAGGGGATTGTTGTCATTGGAACCCGCTATTAATAAAACGAAATCTGAGTCGGTAAAATCCTTACACATAGACAAACTTGTGCCTAATATATCACTTAGAGGCGCATTTGATTTAATGAATGACGTCACATGAAATGAATCTCCCACCAAGTCCTGTAAATGTTCTCGTAATTCGTATCCAGCCTGGTCGGCGAATATAGCAATTCTATGTTTCGATGTTGTAACGACATCCGTTTGGACTTCACTTGAATTCTTGTCGATTTGGTTTTGTGTGTTTTTATTCGAACTCAAGTTATGGTTTGTGGTTGTTATAGCACAACTTGTTGTCTCTGTTAATGCAACAGTGGAAATATTCAGGCAGTCTTCAGTATTAGGCATGTCATCGTGCAATAGGTGTAATGTGTCTTTTGATATTTTCACTTTTCACATTTTCACAACGCGCTGTGGACCCGGGCCAGGGCCGGACGCGAGAGATCGCCGCCGAATTTTTGCATCTAGGACATGCTGGTTACCTCAAGATATTTTGCTTCACCGTTTAGATAGCAGTGATGATAAAATAATTAACTAGAATCGATTTACACAAAGTGAAGCGCTTGTCTGGGTTCGAACCTGAAACCTACAACTCGCGCGGCCATTACCACTGAGCTACCACTGTTCTTCTCCCCCTGCACTCCCAGTCAAATAACTTCCTAATGGGGCATGTTGCATTGTCAATAATATCACGATACCGTGGTAATATTGATGGTATAATGGTCCGTATCACGGTATCGTGCTCAATAATTGCGATATCGCAATATTAGGATCGTGATAATATTGACAAATGTAACATGCCCCAAACAGAATAAAAAACAAAGGCTTCCAAACTTCACCTTCCAGCCGATCAGAAACAAATCTACGCGGAAAAATGTAACGAGTCTTTAATAGTCCGTGTTGATACAAACTTATTACAACTTCGCCAGTTCAATCCATGAGAGCTTCCATGTTTTTCGGGCAGGGATTTTTTCAGAAAAAACTTCTCTCCTACGACAGTAGCCCGCCGTCTTCAGCCCGGTGAAGTTCGGCTTCATAATCGTTTTCAAAGTTATAAACGAAAGACTTGGAGTAATATTCGAGATTTCCGCTCGCTTGCCTTAGAATTTTGGTTACTTCACGAAATTGAATGTGAAATGATGATTTTAACATCTGAATAAGTGCTGAAACTTTTGCCTCACATACAGAAATATTGCGTTTGGGGGTATTCAACAGTTGTTCAGACTTAGGGCTAACTTAACCTTGAAAAATAGTCATTGTTTTATTTATCCATTCTTACGCCCTTTGTAAACGGCACGGTTTCTTTACGGTACAGCGTATAAACTGGGGGCCTACTCCGAAGTGCAAAGTGCGAATGTTCGGATCGGACCGACACATGGCCGAACCGAATATTAATGAAAAATGCGAAAAAAGTTCGGATCGGCTCAGTTGGGTCGGGACCATAGTCAATATTCGAAAGAGTGTATGAGTGTAGGATCGGAACCGACCGAACCAAATAATAACTTCATAGCAGGAAACGGCTGAACATTCGGCCGATACCTCTTCGGAGTAGACCCCTTGTGTTGTAGAAAAAACATGTCTGTGAACAAGCTTCCATAGTGATCCATATAACACTGACGACCGTGGCTACACACAGCGAATAAACCTTAGTTTTTCACGGCCAGAAAAACGCGTGTGTACAAAGGGCCTTAGGAGATACTAAAAATGCGAGCGTCTCTCTGACTGTTTGTTACCTTTTCATGTCCAATCCACTGAACAATTTAACAGATTAGTAGACTTCGACCTGGAGAAGAACATGCAACAGGCTACTTTTCATCCTGGATTCCATATGAAGTCGCGGACAACAGCTAGATCAAAAAACAAAAGAAAAGGGTAAAGTGAGAGAGATAGAGAGAGAGAGAGAAGAAGAAAAAGAGAGAGGAAGAGAGAGAGAGTAGAGTAAGATGATATTTACCCTATTCAGGCAACAGCAGTCCAATGCTGGACAGTGGTCGTCACTAAAGTCAATTCTTGACCAATGTCTTCCTAGTGCTATCGCTGGGAAGAAGAAGTGGCGCAACAAACTCCCCAGTAGCACAGCTGTCTGTTCAGTTAGAAAATACTTGATTGTATACAATAATAGGTATGTTAAGTAATTAACATTACAAGACACAGAACATTAAATTAAATTATTTGCCATATGTCAGATGACCAATTCTCGTAATTTAAAACGTTCAAAATCTAGTCGCAGTCTCATCTCGACGACAAACAAAATGTCAAAAACTTGTCAAAATGTAGGGAAATTAGTCGTATTTTTGACAGATTGAGACTGGGATCAGACTGTGAACGTTCTTAGAATTACGAGAATTGCCCCTCTGGTAGCCACCCACGCTAATATACCAACAAATATAATAAAAAATATACGTACTCAAGCTAAAAAATAATTAATTCAATCAATTAATCAATCAACAATCAATCAATAAATCAATAATTCAATTATTTTATTTCATTAATTAATCACCTCTGTACCTATTTTTTCTGTTCTGTTTTTCAATGTCTGTTTATATATTATGTGTGTACATAAATGGTAAAATAAATAAATAAATAAAATGTATGTATAAAAACTACCTAAATAAAAGCCTCCAGGCATATCCATTGCTGGACTCTGTTCACATAGCTGTCACTTGAAGTCACAAATGATAAACTAGGACCATCTAAGTACCCCCCCAGTGGGTTCCCGCATTGTCGAGGCGGGGGGGCTCAGTAGCCGTGGCTGGGCGGGCCACGGTGAAGCTAAGAGGGACCCAGGCGGGGGCCGCTCGTCCGGGCTGTGCGGTTTAGCCCGACATGGCGGCCCACAGGTAGGTTGCGGTGCCTGCGACATCGCGACCTACCTGAGGCGGGCCGCGATGTCCCCCGTGAGGGAGACATTGCGGCTGAGGATAGAGGCCGCGGCGGGAGGGGCTCTCCCTTCCTTCCGCGGCCTTGACGGGGCCGCCACCGTTAGATGGCGGACGCGGCGGGGCCGCAGGGGAAGAGGAGTGTTCGGTGTTTCGTTGCCGCTCTCCCTATCCTCTGCGGCCGTAGCTCCCCCAACGCGGGGGGCTTGCGGGGCCCGCCTTTTAGGCGGGCGTGGAGGCCAGCAGGCAACGGGTGCGGGGGCTCCGTTGCCTGTTTTGCACAGGCCTCCACCTCGTGTTCCCGGCCATTCCCGTAGCTCCCCAACCTGGGGGGCATGCGGGGCCCGCCATACCATCTTGGCGGGCGTGCGCCGGGAGGGCCGTGGAAGTATTGATTTCCCATAGCCCTCCCATTACGGCGTTTGCAGGAACACCGCTGAGTTTTAGTGGGTATACTGTCCTTCCGACAGGGAGTCCCACATACCCCGTCTCGGTCCCCCGCGAGACGGGGATGCATAAAGCATTTCTCAGCGAGAAAAAAAAAAAAAAAAAAAAAAGGTCCATCTAAGTAAAATAAATAAGTTAATACCAATAACAACAATAAAACCATGGTCAGCAAGACGACCAGTCACCACAAGCAGCACCCGTTTACGAGCATAACGCAGCGGTCAGCCATTACCACCCTCGCCATATTTGACGGAAGGAGGCAACCCGACCCCCCGACGCTACCGCAAGCAGTGATATCTAAGGGAGCATGACGAACTTGCTGCCGGTTGTTCAGCCAAGAATAATATGATCAATCGTCGAGGTCACTAGTTAACCACATACTTATTGCAAGAACTTTTTTTTTTAATATATCCCTGGACATTTCACACAGCGCCATCTAGTCCCAAGCTAAGCAACCTAATGCTTGTGTTATGGTAACAAGATGGCTGATAAACTACTTATATACATTTTTTTTTGTAAATACATACATATATAGAAAAACACCCAGACTCGGAACAAATACATGTAGGTCATACAAATATTTGTTCCGTGCGGGAATCGAACCCGCGACACGCAGCGCAGCAGTCAATCGCTTAACCACTGCGCCAACCGTGCCGTCAAAACTCATTAAAAAACATTAAAATGAGTAGATTATGTCAATAACACATTAAAATAAACTGAATTGACTTATACAGTCAAGTAAAAATAAAGAATTATGAACTCGTATAACCTGTCAGTAAGCTAATTCTGGAGAAAGAACATAAACATTATCTTGAGTTAAGGGCGACCAGCTATTCTTATCGTGTAAGTAGTCGTTGATGGAATAGTATGCCTTTGAATCCAGTGCGGGTTGGTAGATGTCACATGGCCCTGCCTGCATGGCCATGGGCCCGCGTGTTAGATTACAGCCCACTCCCCCTCGAATAGAGGAGGCTTGTGTATCAGCAGAGTGAACATTACAGGCTGATTATGCATGATGCTTATGCAATAAAATAATTACAGGCGGCCAATCGAGGTAATTAAACTATCAGTGGTCGTAATTAGGTAGTACCTAAATATTCTACATAATTGATGCGGCCTCAAATTGACTACAAATGATTTGGGCTTTATGATTGCAAAAGGGGCCCGTGGCTAAATAATAACAGCCGCACAGGTCGATCGGTCAGGTTAAGCTACGCTTGCCGCGGTTGGTCTGTGGATGGGTGACCATCTTTACATACTGAGACCCCTCCGTGCCTCGGAAAGCACGTTAAGCCGTTGGTCCCGGCTGTCCTTCGTGGATCTTTGACAGTCGTTACGGGTAGTCAGAAGCCCGAAAGTCTGACAACCAGTCTTACCAAGGGGTATCGTATTACCCAGTAACTGGGTTGTGGAGGTCAGATAGGCAGTCGCTCCATGTAAAATACTGGTATTCAGCTGCATTCGGTTAGACTGGAAGCCGACCCCAACATAGTTGGGAAAAGGCTAGGCAGATGATGATGATGATGATGATTGCAAAAGGTCTACCATTAAATTCTAAATAGCATAATAAGCCTATAATGTACCCCCTGCTGGGACACAGGCCTCCTTTCTGTGAGAGGGAGTGGGTTGTATCCACCACGCGGGTCCAGTGCGGGTTGGTAGATGTCACATGTCTTCGAATTTTTAGTTCTTGGACATGCCGGTTCCCTCACGATGTTTTCCTACACCGCTTTGAGAGCAGTGGTGATGAAATTATTAACACGAAGTAAAACGTCTGTTTGGGTTCGAACCTGCGACCTACAACTCGTAAGCCGCGGCTGTTACCACTGGGCCAATGGTGCTCTACATCGTACTTAGGCCCTTTTTTTTCCCTGGTGGAAATCCTCGTGGATTTCCTCCATCGTGTGGGGTGACAGAGGGGTATGCCGATGCTGCCTATGGCCGGGGGTGCGGTATAAGCTTAAGTATTCACCGCTCCCCCGGCATACCTTTAGGCCCTAGTTATATGTCATTAAATTAGGGAAAAAAATATAGGATAAAATGTATTAGATTTGATTAAGCTACCGAAAACCTTATCTCCATCCTGTTGAACTAATAAACTGATAACCATACTTAAAATGATTTAATCTAAAGCCAGAACATCCCTTAGTTCTTTGTTCACCCAACTTTTTATCTTTGAAAAGTCGTAATAACGTCACTAAACCGAGCCCGCGTGAAAAAACCTTCTTTTTGTTTTATGTAAATACATTAAACACCCACTACGTGTACCTACACGCCCGAAATTAACTTCTATCCTGTAGAATTAGGCAAATTGAACGCCTTCATGGGCTAACAACTTAAGGCTTATTTATTCGAATTAGCTCTCATTTCTCGGCTCCTTATAATATTTCTCTGTGAAGGGGAATTAATGAAAGATGAAAACGTACACTCTCTGTCCTGTCACTGTAATTTGAAAACATTGTTAAAGACACTAATTTTTAAAAGAGTAGCCGTGGAGTTTCTTTCCGGCTCTTCTCCATATGAAACGACCAATTAGAACCGTGCATCTAGCTTCTGACGTTTCATAAGTTATAGGTGATTCCGATGTCCTATTTACCAAATAAACGATTTAATTTCATAATGTTTTGTTTCGGAACACCATGCTGTATTCCAAACGAGTATAATAGATGTAAGCAAGCAGGCTGCCAGGCTCAAGTGGGATTGAACAGGTCACATCAGCCGCAAGCAGGATGACCGCTGGGCAAAAGTTTCCACATAATAGGTGTCTGAAGATGAACGACGCCGCCGAAATGACCTGCGGTGCGATTCTGTAACCATGTCACCGTGAAAATTCAGGTGAAGTCAGCGTGGAGTGGGCTGTCATTCCAACTAATGCTAGGGATTGACACTATTGACAGCTCACTCTAAGCTCACTTCACCTAACTTTTCACGGCGAGATTTTTACAGAATCGACCGGCTGGACGTGTACCGCGAGAGCTGGTTCGAGGTGGCGCAGGAAAGCAGTTCGTGGAAGGACTTGGGGAGGCCTTTGCCGAAAAGAACAGGCTAAAAAAAAAATGTTCTTTGATTTTGAATAAAAAAATTGTTTTTACATTGTATTAATAAAATACATGACAAAATAACTCTGTTTGGATATTGTGTTGTCACAACCCAGCATACACTTGTCAAAGGATTTGATAAGTAATACCGATTGACAATATGTCAGTTCCATAATATTTGTTTACTGGAAGTTTACTGAATTGTGACGTCATGTTACATTAAGGCTGTGTTTTCGATCAGGAGGATAAACATTTAAATAATACATATAATAATTTCGTTTTATGTTCGAGGGGTTCGTGACTAAATAATAACAGCCGCACGGGTCAATCGGAAGTTAAGCTACGCTTGCCGCGGTCGGTTCGTAGAAGGGGAGACCATTCATTGCATATTACTCTTCCATGGCTCAGTCTTTCCAAGGGGTATCGTGTTACCCAGTAACTGGTTTGTAAAAATCAAATAGGCAGTCGCTCCATATAATTCGATGAAGTCTTGGGAAAGTTTATCAAATACAAGACTTCTGAATTTTGGTAGGTACACGCTCCAGAACAAAATCCGAACTACGAAAATATTTATTTATTTATTTACCCACCATAATATTAGCTATACAGGTTTGTCACCTAATGCGATAATGTAGACAACTTACAAACTACAGTTGCACCATTACAAACTAATAATTCATATTTACTGCTACTACAAACACCATATATGTCTATGTCCTAGTAGGACCATAACTTATTTCAAAGAGAGCTCTCACTGTGAACTCACCCAGAGTGCAACAAAATATATCTATATTAGCTTATCTATTAGCTCTATGTGGGTGTACTCGTATGGTTCATCATCTGCCTAGCCTTTTCCCAACTATATTGGGGTCGGCTTCCAGTCTAACCGGATGCAGCTGAATACCAGTATTTTACACGGAGCGACTGCCTATCTGACCTCCACAACCCAGTTACTGGGTAATACGATACCCCTTGGTAAGACTGGTTGTCAGACTTTCGGGCTTCTGACTACCCGTAACGACTGGCAAAGATCCACGAATGACAGCCGGGACCAACGGCTTAACGTGCTTTCCGAGGCACGGAGGGGTCTCGGTATGTAAAGATGGTCACCCATCCACAGACCAACCGCGGCAAGCGTAGCTTAACCTGACCGATCGACCTGTGTGGCTGTTATTTTTTAGCCACGGGCCCCTCATACTCATACATGTTACTCAATTGAGGTGCTGGATGGAAATAGATTGTGAGTTCGTAGCTTACCCTTCCCATTAATTATTTATTAAGGATTAGTCTACTATCACAACCGTGCCTCAGAAAGCACGTTAAGCCGTTGGTCCCGGCTGTCATTCGTAGATCTTTGACAGTTGTTAAGAGTCGTCAGAAGCCCGATAGTCTGACAACGTCTTACCAAGGGGTATCGTATTGATCAGTAACTGGGTTGTAGAGGTCAGATAGGCAGTCGCTCCATGTAAAATACTGGTATTCAGCTGCATCCGGTTAGACTGGAAGCCGACCCCAACATAGTTGGGAAAAGGCTAGGCAGATGATGACCTCAATTGAGTAACAAATAACACACTTTCAATCACAACCTGAATAATTTTGAAGGATATTGATAATCCATTGCTGCTTATGTTCTAAAAATTTGTCTGCCCAACAACGTAAATAACGCAATGAATGTTGTTGAACTGTCAAATGAAATCCATTCCTAGAGTTGGTGTGTTACGCAATTACCCCGCAGTTTGTCGGGCTAGTCCACTGAACTAGTCACCGAGTTATAAATGTCACTTAATAAAGCTATTTCTCTCTCTACCTAAAGCTATCCGAGCAACATCACGTATTTAGGTCATTATTCTTTCGCCCACCTTACGTCGTAGTGAAAGGTGCAAGATTTTCTGTTTAAAAATCGTTCCTGAGTAGTAAAACTCATAAAAAGTGGTACTACTTTTAGTACGCTGTTTCAAGACATATATTGGTTTCTTTACGTAAAAGTTAGGCGAGTTTAGAATTATGTAACCACCATTGTATTAAAATATCAGTAACTATATAAATTAAATTGTTTTTTATGGGATCTATTTCAAAGTAAGACCCTTTATACAGACGCCAGCACATCAAGCTACTACAATCTGTCAAATTTCTTTAATAGATTTTCAACTATACCGCTAAAATCATTAAGGTTCAAGATTGATTGGGAAAATTTGACACGGTGGTCAGTGTTGTATGGATCACTATGGATGCTTGTTGACGGACACGGCAGCACTACGGCACGGCGCTGTTGCCGTATGCCATACAACCAGTTGTTTACCGTGTCATATACCAGCTCACACGACTATTCTGCGGTGCCGCTAGTGCACAGTACCGTAAAAAAACCGTGCCGTGTGCAACGGACGTAAGCCAGTTATGTTCCATTTTGCATCGCATCGGTTCAATAAGTTAGATTCTAAAAATAACGACGAACATAAACGAAGCAAAAGTAGTATGTCAGGATCATAGTAAGTGGCGTCTTGTAGGGTCTGCCTACCTCATGGGAAGAAGGCGTGAGTGTTTGTATGGATCTAAATATAGCTGTTATTTTGTTTAGCTGTAAGCCCCCGTTCCCATGGGCAAAAAAATATCGCAGCGGGATTTAATCACGCACTGGATTTTCGACTCTCGGTGTTGGGCTGAGCGTTGGGAATCCAGCAGAGCGCATCCCAGCTAGTCAAAAAAATACACTGTTGAATTCTCAACTCTCAGCGTTAAGCAGTGCATAAAAAAAGCACGCGTGCATTTCTGGGGTTAGTCTTCTTAATAAATAAAGCCGAGAAATGATACTTGAAAGTATAATTCAAGTGCATAGTGATATTTTAATTACCTATTTTAGGATAGGTAAATTAGTGCTTTGGTTGTAAAGACGCCAGCAGGCCAAGCTACCCGAAACTGTAAAATTTTCCCAATCATCCTTGAAGCTTCAGCGATAAAGTTGAAAATCAATTAAAGAAATTTGACAGATTGTAGTAGCTTGATGTGCTGGCGTCTGTACATCGATATTAAAAACATGATGACGTATGTATGGATCCTAAATAGCCTTAAAATCGCCATATCTCATGACACGCGACCCGCTCGGCAACACTACAAAGATTTATACAAGTTGTTTATCACGTTATGAGTTTCCCCTTTGCAGCTCAAAAGGCCATTGTTCAAACAAATTGAATTGCCCGAATAAATATTGAAAGCTTTTATTTAAATTCAATTTTCCGTTTGTTTCAGAAACAAATGCGTCGGCTGACGAGCCCGCTCCAGGTATGCTACGGCACGAAGAAATGACCAGCATCACGGCAAAATGGACCACAAATACTGGACGACATGGATGAGAATCGCGTGCATACCACTCGCACTGCTAACCACCACGGTAGCAGACTTCACGACAGAGTGCCAGAGACCTTGCGACTGCAGATGGCAGTCCGGGAATAAAGCCGCAATCTGCTCGAACTCAAGCCTAAGAATAGTCCCAGCGAACCTCAGCAACGACATACAAATACTAGACCTCTCAAACAACAATCTACAACAATTACATCAAGAAGCATTCAAGAAAGTAGGCCTAAGTAATCTAAAGAAACTGTTCCTCAAAGAGTGTAGCATCGAGGTGGTTCACAAAACTGCATTCGTAACTCTTGCAATCATGATCGAACTAGATTTGTCGAAGAACAGAATCCGATCACTGCACCCCGATACTTTCAAAGGCACAGAGAAACTGAGATTAATAAACTTAAGCAACAACTTTATCGATAAGTTGGAGGACGGTATATTTCGCAATTTGAAGTTTCTTCAGAAAGTAGAAGCGAGCAACAATCGAATACACCGTATAGGAACGAAAGCATTCGTCAACTTACCCCAGTTGAAAATATTGAGGTTTAATGGCAATAATTTGAGTCATATGAAACCGGAAACTTTGATGGGCTTGAGAAACTTATCCGGGTTAGATTTACACAACAATCCATGGCGTTGTGACTGCAACCTTCAGACGTTTCGGGATTGGGTGATCAGTCACAACCTCTACACCCCTCCCACGTCGTGCGCCGAACCAACATCTGTACAAGACAAACTTTGGAATGAATTAGACTCGTCGAACTTCGCGTGCCGGCCGACAATACTCGAACCGGTGCCTGACGCAACGGTCAAAAGTTACGATGAAAACGTGACTCTGACTTGCAAAGTAGTAGGGAATCCACCACCTGAAGTTGGCTGGCGATTTAACGGTAAAACTATTGAGATGAAGGCTTTCGGTGAGATTAGATACACCGTAGCTGAGAACACTATGGATTTGATTCGTTGGGTGAATTTGACGATTATATACGCGCGATATAGTGATAGAGGGAACTACACGTGCGTTGCTGAGAATCCTGGAGGTCGCGATGAGAAGACTTTAACCCTAGTTCTTTCAAGATATGGGGGAGTAGGAACCATAGCTGGTATGGACACCGACTCCTTCGCAATTTTAGTTGGCTGTCTAACAGCTATAGTGATTATTTTCGGCGCAGCGCTAGTGGTATGTTATTTTACAACCCAAAACAATGAAATTAAAAGACTGATTAAGAACGATGCTCGTTCTTCTAATGGGGACGTGTTGATAGAAGGCTCAGAAGCTTCTGAAACAGAGAAGGGGATGAAGATGGACGTGAATCCGGTGTCGAAGCCGCCTCGGAAGTATGAAGCGCCGCAGTCCTTTACAAGTGAAGCTACAGAAATGTCGGAACTGAATAGGACTTTACTAGACAACGAATCTGTATTAGGTAAGTTGCAACATTTTTCAAGTAAATTTTTTCGTTAGTTTTTTTTTGCGATTTCCAAACAACAGTAATCAGCGGGGTAATTGCGTAACACACTAACACAATTTTTGACAGTTTAACAATATTCATTGCGTTATTTCCGTTATTGAGCAGACAAATTTTTCGAGCATATGAAGCAATGGATTAGCTTCAAAATGATTCAGATTTAGACTGGATAGTATGCTACACAATTAAGGTGTTGATTCCATCTTCAGGTTTATATTCAGCAGCAAACGTTTTTTGTTTTGTTATTATTTTTAACCACTATTTTTTTTTAAGACAATTTTGATGGGCACATGTATCTTATCCTCTCAAATATTCATTGGCACTACATGATACTTTGGTTCTATGCGTATGGAGCTAAATAAAATAACACATTAAACCAGATGATTAAAGAGCAAGTTGTTCTGAAGCACATTGGATCTGATAATAATTTTATATACCATTGTTATAGTAAAAAGCACGGAACACAAATAACTCTATGCCTAGCCTTTTCCCGACTATGTTGGGGTCAGCTTCTTGTCTAACCGGAACCAGTTAATATCTTTCGACAAAACTATTTGCTGACAGCTAGAAAGACAATGTTTCAAGTTAGCCAAACAAAGGCATTCACTACGTGTCCTCCAGGAATTACTTACGAGTAAAGTGGCTACCTAGACAAACGTGCACCTCTTAGGTAGTTGGGTACTAACAACACTGAAAGCTCAGGGTCAGTTCACACCTAGACATGACGCGACGCAACGCTGCGCAGACTTTTTAAGGTAGCAACACAATGGCCCTGATTCCCTTGTTCACAAACTAAACTAAATTTAAGTTCAGTGCATCTTTTTCTTTCTATTTCATTAAGAAAAGGCCAGAAGATAAAACATTAGTTTAGTCCTGTCAAATTAAGATACTCCATAGACAGATTAGACGTGATTAACAACATGGCTACTAAAGATATGTCAATTTACGTCAGGCGCTGACTAGTTTGACAGGACTAAACTAATATTTATCCTCAATCCTTTTCTAAATTAAATAGAAAAAAAAGATGCACTGAACTTAAATTTAGTTTAGTTTGTGAACAACGAAATCGGTGCCTTTATCGAACTTATTTACTACACAATATTAAGGTAACCTACCTACTCTTACTAATATTATAAACGTGAAAGTTTGTATGGATGGATGGAAGATGGATGGATGTTTGTTACCTGAACGGATTTCGATGAAATTTGGTACACAGATGGTTTATAACCTGGATTAACATATAGGATACTTTTTATCCCGATATTTCCACTGGGTCGAAACTTATGCGGGTGAAACCGCGGGGCGCAGCTAGTTAATAATAAATCCTTTATTCAATGAACAGTAATACAGTACAGTTTTAATTTACATATATGTAATTTTAAATCTAGTTTAAAAAAAAAAAAAAAAATAATAATTCGATTAGATAAGTATGTGCAAATTGTTCAGCAGCCAGTTTGTTGGTCAGATCGTTCTTCGACATAGGCCACTCTTAGTTTCTTCCACTCATCTCTGTTACGAGCTAATCTTCTCTAAGATTTTGGTAAGTCATCTTCCCATCGTTTGATATCACGTTCCTTTTGTTTTTTTTCCATTCCTAGGATACCATTCCATTTTGAAGTGAAAACTTCTTTAGCGGCGTTTTGCACTTTTGTTGTGATGGGTAAAAAATGTTAAACTCGCGTCAGGACACGTGACCTGATCGAAAATTCGTAAGACGGAGGGAGAGTAGACCGCATTCCAAAATATCAAAAATTGCACAACGTTAATATTGAAGTTTTCACTTCTGCCGGCACTCCCGGAATGCAACCCGTGTTTTTTAAGTGAAAACTTCTTTAGCGGCGTTGTGCACTTTTGTTGTGATGGGTTATAAATGTTAAACTCGCGTCAGGGCACGTGACCTGATCGAAAATTCGTAAGACGGATGGAGACTTTTATACTGATAGTTAGAGCAATTCGTGCAAAATTATTCCCTAACCATTCCAAAATATCAAAAATGCACAACGCTAATATTCAAGTTTTTATTTCTGCCGGCATTCCCGGAGTGCAACCCGTTTTTTTTTATTCTTTCGTCCATTTTTCTCTGTTCGTTCTCATAATGTGACCAGTCCAGTTCCATTTCAGTATCAGTAAAACATCGCTTACTTTTGTCCTTTTTCATATGTTTGAGGTCGTCCACCAACCACGTAGCCTTATGTTTAGCATGTTTTGCTCCATATTGCGTTGGCAAACTATAAGTTTTTATTTGTTTTTACTCGTAGAGGCCAAGTTTGGAACCCACAAGTGAGACATGGGACAATGCAAACGCTTTCACGCTCTAACAGCGGGCCCTATCAGAATATAATAATATAATTGTCAAAATTGTCCGTGTTTTTCAATTTTAATGTTTTTACTTTGAAAACTCATTAAGTTTAAAAAAATCGCAATGAATGTGCGCAATATGGAAGGAGTGCTGGGGTTATGGACAAATGCTGCACTTGCACGCTGCGTGAGCGTGCCCGAACCATCGCCACTCGTTCGATGTCCACCGCGCACAGAATGGATTGAAAGCAGCACAGTGATTTTATGCTCCATTGGTGTAATTGCCGTATGGCGTTCCAGTGTGAGGATAAATAAATAAATAATAATAATATAATAATAATATCCCTGGACATTTCACACAGCGCCATCTAGTCCCAAGCTAAGCAACCTAATGCTTGTGTTATGGTAACAAGATGGCTGATAAACTACTTATATACATTTTTTTTACTTACATACATATACCAACGCTGCGACATTTATTTTTTAAAAGTAGTAGCATCATGCTAAAATAGGAGCCTTTTGGCCTCGTACAGGACTTTCTGTTTCATTTTTCGTTTTCTTACTTTTTTTTATATAATTTGGTTTTTTAATTTTTTACTGTGGATAGTTTAGTTATCTTCCTGTACAAGTCGCAATACATACTTTTGCTTTCTTTCTTTCTCTCACTGAAACGCGTCTTTATATAGCTGTCGCAGCCAGTTGGCTGCGACAGCTATTATAAAACCAGTATATTACCTAGTAGGTAAGTATTATTAAACCAGCTAGTTTAATTAGCTATTTAGTTAACCGCCTGGCCTTTGGAAGTAGTGCTCGCCTCGGTTCGCTCTCTCGGCTCGCACGCGGTTGATCACAGTTCTAACCTAACCCGCCAGGGCCAGCCAGCCAGGGCAGCCCGACCAAATGGTCGAGGTGCCAGTATTGGTGGTCGAATTGGTCGCAGTAACTAAGCCAGGGCACCTCGACCATTTGGTCGGGCTGCCCTGGCTTAGTTACTGCGACCAATTCGGCTGGCACGTGATTGGTTACAGTTCCAGCCTAAACTAAACTAACAAGTTGAACGGCGGCCGTTTAGTTAAATGGCTAGGCAGCTAACTAAACGGCTAACTTAACCAGTTGGCGGCGACATAGCCACTAAGTTCGATATAGTGTCACTATTTTAAAAAGTGCGCGCCACATCGCGTCATGTCCCAATGTGAACTGACCCTTACCTGCCAGCAGAACGCTTAGCAAACTGGAAATTGAATGTAGGTGAAGTCGTGCTGATGTCAACGAAAAATGTAATATGTGCCAGGTGTTTTCGAGCGAGTTTGTTGGAGGCAAAGAGAGAAACGTAAAAATAAATAGTTCTGCCTGAGGCTCCGTAAATTTTAAGTTTAAGCACTTTTTTGCATTACTGTACGGTCTCATCACCGCACATTTTTCTGCTTACTCTCTGATCTCTGATCATGACTAACGAATTTAAATACAGGGTCAAATTAAATTAGCTAGCGTAACTCCGAAGACTTGATGGGTATCGATATCAAAACGTGATCAAACAAAATAGAAATTAATTTGATTACTTTTTTAAGGGGTATCGTATTACCCAGTAACTGGGTTGTGGAGGTCAGATAGGCAGTCGCTCCATGTAAAATACTGGTATTCAGCTGCATCCGGTTAGACTGGAAGCCGACCCCAACATAGTTGGGAAAAGGCTAGGCAGATGATGATGACTTTTTTGGGGTAACCGTAGGTAGAATAAAAACTAATTTTTTAAACGTATATTTCAAGTGACACTGTCATTTGAAATATCCGTTTAAAAAAAGTTTTTTTTGTATAATCTTCACAGACATGATTTGTATCGATTTCTAAACACGATAAAACAAACAAGAAAAACAGATTTTCTCAACTCGTACTCCAAGTAACAATAGTAGATTTTACAACAAGTGCACAAAACAAACCATTTTTATCCGAGACTTTTAGCAGCCCGAGCCGAAGGCGAGGGCTGATAGTAATGTCGAGGATAAAAATGGTTTTGTGGACGAGTTATAAACTCTGCTTTTCACTTCGATTGCGAGGAAATAAAACAGTAGTTTAACATAACATTTCCTTAATTAAAATTCAAAGTAAAATTAGAACAGTTTTGAATACTGAAGGAAATTGTTTTTAAATCTTACGACATTGATATTAGGCTGCAGACCTATACAGCCTACTATTAAATTAATTTTGTAATAATAATTTTCTTAAATCAACTAACCTACCGTACTTGAATTAAAATTTTAATATCTATTATATCTTAAAAAACACATAAGGCAAATAAATTAAAGTAAATATTATATGATAACAAATTCTATCTATGAACTTCTTATTGCATTTGGCTGTATGGCTCATTTTCTTTGCCTTAATATAATACATTTATGAGTAGATACGTTAATGCCCTTGTGCACAAAATTCGATTTTGTGCAGCCTATACCTTGCACAAAGAAGCACTTTCAGAGCATGAGAAGTGAAAAACCTTTTTTTTCACGTCCCGTCAGCGAAGTTTCGCTAGCTAATCTAATTTGACCCTGAATAGTGAACATATAACTGCAGTGTAGCTATCAACAACTGAGAGAAATAATCGCGTTTCACTCTAGTACTGTTACTTACTGTTTTAGAGGCATGAGGAACAGGGTGTAAAGTTCACTCACTCATCCTCCATAGAAAAGGGAGGATCCTCCGACCAGACGGGTGTTGTGTCTGGCGGGCTATTGCCCAACGATTGATGTTGGGAAATTGTATCTATGCTAACTGCGCGGTAAACTCTGCTTGCGAGATGCAGGATTTGCGTGACGTCGTGTTGTTCGCATGTGGCGTTGTAGATACCGCTACACTGTTAACTTAAATAAACTTAACTACTTAGTGCAACTTAGTGAAACGTGTTTCTCTATACCAACTGAACTTTCAGACCTTCACGACAATTCGGTGTACGGAGGGAACAACGCAACCCGTACAATAACATAACGCCTATAATCCCCGAAGGGTTAGAGAGAGATGTAACTATAGTATACCCACATTTATATGTCCTTATATGTCCTACACGCTAATTGAATTTATATGTGCGAGCCTATTGCCTTTAACTGGGCTCAAATCCAGACTCCCGAGGGGCATTTCTCGTAATGTTGAGAACGTTCACAGTCAGAAGGCCAATTCTAGTAATTTTAAACAAAAATCAGACTGTGAACGTTCTTAAAATTACGAGAATAGCCCCTCTGATCTCAGTCTCAATCTGTCAAAATTACTTCTAATTTCCCTATATTTTGACAAGTTTTTGATATTTTTATTTGTCGCCGAGATGAGATTGCTACTAGATTTTGAACGTTCTAAATTACGAGAATTGGCCTTCTGGTTGCTACTGAGAAATTCCAAATGGAAAAAAACTCAATTACACTTTGCCCGACCCAGGAATCGAACCCAGGACATCATGCTCAGCAGTAGCGACCACTAGTCCAAGGAGGCTCTTTTAATAGTCAGAAAATTAAAATATTAGTTTCACGATAAAACTCTTTTTCAATCATAAATTCAGATCAGCAAATTATTGTATGACACATACAGGGTGGCAGGGACATCGATGCGCAAACTGTAACCATGGATTCAGCACATGAGTTTAGACCCCATAGCGTCGAAATTTTTCGTCGGTTATTAAAAAAAAAATTGCTGTTCCATACATTTTGACCGCGTATGTATTGCACTTTTCTATGACACAGAAGATTTTTTTTTTATAACTGACGAGAATTTCTACGCTATGGGGTCCAAACTCCTCATGAGTTTAGACCCCATAGCGTAGAAATTTTCGTGGTTACAGTTTGCGCGTCGGTGTCCCTGCCACCTTGTATAGAGGGAGCGAGTTTTGCATTTTAAATAATCTAGAGCGAATTATGGAGATGTGAAAAACGCAAATATCCCACTAATATTATAAACACGAAAGTTTGTGAGGATGGATGTTTGTTACTCTTTCACGCAAAAACTACTGAACGGATTTTGATGAAACTGTACAGAAATATAGCTTATACATCAGAATAACACAAAGGATACTCTTTATCCCGATATTCCCACGGGATCGACACTTATGCGGGTGAAACCGGTGGCGCTGCTAGTCAATCATAAATTTAGATCAGTAAATTATTGTATGAAACATATGTACAGAGAGAGCAAGTTTTGCATTTTAAATAATTTAGAGCGGAATAAGGAAATCTAAAAAACGCAAATTAAAATTTATAAATGCGAACGTTTGCATGTCAACCACAACAGGTTTGTATAACGACTGAGCGAGTTTTATAGGAGAAATATTTAAGTGATCCTCTCAAAACTTATTGAACTCCTAATGATGTACGCTTTTCAACATTAATGAACCTCTAAAAGCTTTTTGCGCTTCTAATGATGCACACTTTTTATATTACTGGCTTAGATAAACTTGAAAGCGGAAGATACGGGACGCTCTAACATCGGTATCGCTAAACCTGGGTTCAGTGTACAACTACATGCAACGTAACTCACATGTCTGTGATCATAAATTTTCACAGAGTGTATATTTTTTTGCCGCTATGACCACAAATAACACGTCTCACGAATGCACCCAGAGAAATGAGCAAAGATCGTAACTCACTGGACACCTAGAGTAGGAGCCGAGGACATCGCCGTCGAGGTAGACCAAGGCTAAGATCGTATACTACCTAATATCATTTGCAGAGTCAACGTGTTCTCGTAATTTTAAGAACGTTCACAGTCTGATCTCAGCCTCAATCTGTCAAAAAAACCTCAAATTTCCCTACATTTTGACAAGTTTTTGACATTTATTTGTCGCTGAGATGAGACTGCGACTAGATTTTGAACGTTTTAAATTACGAGAATTGCCCCTCTGAGCTGCTTCCAATGTTTTACATATTGAATGTTTTTATTTTTTTTCTGTTTTGTTGTTGTTTTTTTTTTATATATACTTACACTTTGACATTAATGAATTTTCTATATACATTGGCTTACTTTGTAAAGTAAATTTACTTTTATTTTAATTATTATGAATGTGAAGACTGTGTGGGTAATTTTATTTATATTATTTTTCTCTCTGTTCTCTTAGTTTTTTTCACGGTCTGGCAGTTTGAGTAATTAATGTGGCCTACCCAAATCTATTACCTACCTAGAATCAATTTTATTTTTATTTTAATTTTGCCGTTCAAAAGTGCCTTTAATGTGCCTATTTGAAATAAATGATTTGACTTTGACTTTGACCAAATGTCCTTTCTTTGGTATTGTTCGTCGAATCGTCGAGCTCCTTAAGTTTTGAGTTGAGCTGCATGATTTCTGACAAATGCGTGCACTGACTCAAAATCAAAAGTCATTTATTCAAATTAGGCTGAGAATCAGCACTTTTCGAACGTCAAAATTACAAAAGACAGTCCCCCAAAAACGCCCGCCCTTCACCACTTCCTAGTGCTATCGCTGGGAAGAAGAAGTGGCGCAACAAACTCCCCAGCAGCACAGCTGTCTGTTCAGTTATAAAATACTTGATACTATACAATACTAGGCGTTAAGTAATTAACATTACAAGGCACATAACATAAAATTAAATTACTTGCAATATGTCAGCTAGCCACGCCAATACTGCAGCTGGGCAGGTCCTCTCAATCTGTGTGGTTCTTTCCTCAAAAGACCATCTCAGACATCGACCTACATGGTCTACATATGACCTGACCAAGATTATGGGACTTTAAAAGAGACTGTGACCTCTGAGTTTGTTTCGGCCTTTCTTCTCAGACTAGTCAGATAGGAAACGCCGACCTCATCTAGTTTTAAAAAATGATTGACGTGTAAAAGTGTTTGTACAAACCTACTTACAAAAATAAAATCATTTATCATTTATCATCATTTATCCCAGGTTAGAGATGTCAGCACGAACTGAAGGGGTCCGCTAGGGCCGATGCCTGCCAGGGCTGTGGGTTATTCGAGAGAGATACCGTGGCCCCTGGCACAGGTAACTGAAGGAAATTGGCTTTGGGTGGGTTTTAGTCAGTAAAAGTCTGACACGCCCTTCCGTTCAGCCCAGAGCGGGAGAGGCCATTTGATGATTTCCCACCCAAAAAAAAAATAGACATCGCAGGTTTAGAAGAAAAAGGGGAGGCTTTTGCCCGGTAGTGGGACACAAAATAGGCTAACAAAAAAAAAAAAAAAAACAAAAAAAGTAAAAAATTAATGGGGGTTTTCATGCAACAAACATGTTTTTTTGGCGTTTTTTGCCTTGTGTGAGAGTCCGACTCGAACTTATTTAAAAAGACCTCAAAGCGGACGAAGTCACATGCAAAAGCTAAAACATATTACATAAAGCTATGCGAGAGTTTTCTCGTTCAATAACATAACTTCGCAAGTTACTGTGTTGTAGCTAATTAAAATATTTTCTTAATATCTGCTGAACATGGCTGCCCGCATAAAATAAACAGCGACCTCTTTTTCCGTACCTAGTACACATTTTGATGCTGATATATTTTATTCCGAGTGAAATTTCTTGTACAGTCAGCGTCAAAAATATCGGGACGAACAGACTTTTCAAAATGATCTCAACAACTAAGAAAATTAAACTTTGTCTCAATTGGATAAAGTTCTTGTCAGAATGACAGTTGTCGTGTTCTGTATTCATTCTGAAACATTCCTTGTGTCATTGAGTTAATATTTCATTTTCATAGTTGCTTAGATCATTTTGAACAGTCTGTTCGTCCCGATATTATTGACGCTGACTGTACCGCTCAACTAGCGTTATAAATGCCGAAAAAAACAAATTGTATGAAAAAAACAGATGAAAAGAGTGTTTGTCTGTATGTTATTTTACATTTTATCCCTTATGGTGTGATGCTAAGCTATCTACAGGGTGGCAGGGACATTGACGCGCAAACTGTAACCATGGATTCAGCACATGAGTTTAGACCCCATAGCGTCGAAATTTTTCGTCGGTTATTAAAAAAAAATATTGCTGTTCCATACATTTTGACCGCGTAGGTATTGCACTTTTCTATGAAACAGAACATTTTTTTTTTTTGATAACCAAGGAAAAATTTCTACGCAATGGGGTCAAAACTCATGTGCTGAATCCATGGTTACAGTTTGCGCGTCAATGTCCCTGCCACCCTGTATATCTACATATACTAGCAATGCAAACACACTAAAAATATATAAAATATGTTCGTGGTATTATTTCCTGTTTTCTGAAGATTGTACGAGGAGGAAGGCTTGCCCAAAAATAACGTTGATGTTCCTTCCTCGTCAAATATATATACTAATAATGCTGAAGAATATGTTTGTTGTTTTGTTTGTTTGTTTGAACCTGCTAATCTCTGGAACTACCATTCTTTTTGTATTTGATAGCCCAATTCATGAAGAAGGCTATAGGCTATTTAATATCACGCTAGGAATCTTAGGAGTCGAGCAAAAATAATATAAGTAAGTAAGAACGCTAAGCGAAATTTAAAAAAAAAATGTTTTTTTTTTTAAACCACACTAGGAATTATTACAGAATAACTACCTGTAGGCATTACAAATATTTTGTTCCATGCGGGAATCGAAACCGTGACACGCAGCGCAGCAGTCGCTCAGCCACTGCGCCAAATGTGTCGTCAACGAAATCGAATTAATAGTGCAGACAGGCGATACGATGCGACGGGTTGGGTCGGGGGAACAATAAATACGTGGACGAATTCGCGGACAGAAACCAGTAATATTAATAAAGTTATTAAAAGTTACTTCTGATGTCCATTTCGCGACAGATTGCGTCAACAAAAACCTTCAGGAAGTGATTGAGTCCCTATTAAGAGTTTTCAATTTGATTTTAAAGTAAACGTCCAAGTTTTAAACTTATAATAACTTAGTTAAATTTCAACTTGGGTACTGGAACGAACTCCTAGAGTTATATTATGGAGCGATAGAAAATTCGAACGTTTACTTAGAATTCGGAATTAATAATCAAAATTATATGAGAAGTGTGTTATTGTGCTTTCTAAGTATGTTTTTTATTATTATTATTTATTTCGAACACAAATATGATTCATATTGTTGTTAGTAACACTTATAAAACTACGTTAGTAACATTCTGAGTAAAACTAAAACTAAAATAAAATATAAAAACACTAATTCATAAACCTATAACTATGACTATAACTATGCCCCCTTCCCGCTGCACCAGACCTGCAGCTATGCATACGGGTCCAGTGCTCCAGGAACGGGCAATCTGTTCTGTTCGATATCACCTTTAGAACGCTGTTGGTGCTCGCCCAAATCCTACGCATCAAGGATGCTGTTCTTTTTCGCATAATAGCATAAAAGCCATCTATCTCTGCTTCCGCAAACATCCCCGATGCATTACAGAACCGCGGGAGCCCCAACAGCACCCTAAGTTATTGTACTGGACGCGAAGATCGTTATAGGCCCTCTGCGTATGTCTAACCCATAGGCTAGAGCTTTTTGGAAGCACTTTTTAGGTTATACGGGAAAATATTTCTATAAAATGATCTCTGTGTCGTGGGTTCGTACCCAGGCAGGCGCTTTACTTTGTATAAACTATTTCATCACCACTGCTCTCAAAACGGTGAAGGAAAACATCGTGAGGAAACCGGCATGTCCTAGAACCAAAAAATTCGAAGACATGTGACATCTACCAACCCGCACTGGGCCCGCGTGGTGGATTACAGCCCACTCCTTCTCGAAGAGAGGAGGCCTGTGTCCCAGCAGTGGGAACAATAAAGGCTGATTATGTAAGTATAGCTTTTGGAAGCACTTTTTAGGTTAAAGGAAAACATTTCGATAAAACTGTCTCCTGTAAAGTTGAGCTCGTAATTGCCACTCAATTTTACAACCTTAACTAAGGCTGAATGTTACTTCAATCAACGCAGCCTATAGTAGTCCACTGCTGAACATAGGCCTCTCCTAGGCTATGCCACGACACCCTGTCCTCCATCTCATCGACAACACGGTTAGCACAGTGGCTGAGCGATCGGACTACTGCGCTGCGTGTCGCGGGTTCGATTCCCGCACAGAACAAATATTTGTAAGTCCTACATGTATTTTTTTTTTGTAAATACATACATATTATAGATAGAAAAACACCCAGACTCGGAACAAATACATGTAGGTCATACAAATATTTATGCCAATAAACGCATTTTTCTTTCTTTCTTTCTAAACGCTTTGGGGAAAACAGGAGTGATATTATGTTGAATATATACAGTTAAGATTTTCCAACATTATCCTACTAATATTATAAACGTGAAAATTTAAATGGATGGATGGAAGCAAAAACTACAGAACGGATTTGGATGAAATTTGGCACACAGATGTTTATAACCAGAATTAACATATAGGATACTTTTTATCCCGATATTCCCACGGGATCGAAACTTATGCGGGTCAAACCGCGGGGCGCAGTTAGTAATTAAATAAAGAAAGACAAATGCGTTTATTGGCATTACAACAAAAACACCGTAAAACTAAAAAAAAAAACAATACTTGTAAAACCAAAAGGGTCTCAGCACAGCATAATGTCAGACGATAACACAATATCCTGACGCTGATTTTCAGCTGCAGCCCACGAGTGTCATACTCTTGAATAATAAACACACAGGGAACAAGAACGCATTTGCCCGTTTTAATAAATAAAGAGAATAAAGGGGGATATTCTGTATTTGTTACGGTCGCGAATCATATCGACGGCACGGTTGGCGCAGTGGTTAAGCGATTGACTGCTGCGCTGCGTGTCGCGGGTTCGATTCCCGCACGGAACAAATATTTGTATGACCTACATGTATTTGTTCCGAGTCTGGGTGTTTTTCTATCTATATGTATGTATTTACAAAAATATATGTATATAAGTAGTTTATCAGCCATCTTGTTACCATAACACAAGCATTAGGTTGCTTAGCTTGGGACTAGATGGCGCTGTGTGAAATGTCCAGCGATATTATTATTATTATATTTTAATCAACAAACCACTGACACAGACCTGCGAATTGCAGAAAAAAAGTAAGAACATTTCAATTTCGCGGTCTACATCTACCCTGACGTTTTCGCCTTAAAAAAGATAGTATAAAAAGCTCATACAAAACACTAACACCCAAATTTATCACAAAACCCACCCCCAAATGACGGTAACTCTTCCTGTGATATCTGATCAAACCACAGATTAGGAAAGGGTACAAACTCATCCCCCGCACCCACCCCTGATAACAATTACGAAGGTACTTGAGCAGTACAAATTGCCCAGCATGGTCCGCTGGTTAAGCGTTTTGTTTATTATTCCGTTAATTTCCCCCCGTTCTCAGTAAACAAATTAAGGCTTCAACTGATAAAATTATTCCGTATAAAGTTTCGGTTCGGAAATTCGGACGAATTGGGATTCTTAATTCGCTTTCATCTTATGTTTTGTAAAATCAAAGTTGTTTTACTTGAACTTAACTAGGGCAATGTTGTTTGATAAAATCAAAATCAAAAGTCATTTATTCAAATTAGGCTGAGAATCAGCACTTTTCGAGCGTCAAAATTACAAAACACAGTCCCCCAAAAGCGTGGGGCCGCCCTTCACCACTTCCTAGTCCTATCTATCGCTGGGAAGAAGAAGTGTTGATTGTATACAATACTAAGAACGTATGTTCATAATTAACATTACAAGACAAGAACATAAAATTAAATTATTTGCCATATGTCAGCTAGCCACGATAATATACCAACAAATATAATAAAAACTATAAGATACTCGTAAGTTACGAGTATCTTAGAGTTTTTATTCGTAAATAAGTAAGTGAATAGTGGTGGGCCTTTTGGTATAGAAAAATAATTGTTAAGACTAAATTTATTCGTAAATGTAATTGTCTTTATTGTTTTGAAGGGCTAATTTAGATTGTTCAATTTATACACTTTTGATGGAAATCAATATTATAACGATGGGGGCGGAATCTTCCGAACTACTGCGGAGTAATTATATAACACGCTAACAGTAGCTCAATGGCTGTCATTTTGACAGTTCAACAACATCCATTGCGTAATTTACATTGTTGAGCAGACAGATTTCTCGAACATATGAAGCAATGGATTAGCAGTACCCTTCAAAATGATTCAGATTATGATTGATAGTGTGTTACGCAATTAGGGTGCTGTATTACTCAAAGGGGCATAGTCAGAGATATACTCAATTACTCACATTCTGCTAGTTATGTTTAAGTATGAAGAGAGAAATAAATATCATTCTTGTGGCTAAGTAATAACAGGCTCTATCGATCACGTTAAGCTACGCTTGTTGCGGTTGATGCGTGGATGGGTGACCATCTTCACATACCAAGGCCCCTCCGTGCCTCGGAAAGCACGTTAAGCCGTTGGTCCCGGCTGTCATTCTTGGATCTTTGACAGTCGTTACGGGTCGTCAGAAACCCGAAAGTCCGGCAACCAGTCATAGCAAGGGGTTTCGTATCATCCAGTGACTGGGTTGTGGAGGTCAGATAAGCAGTCACTCCAAGTAAAATACTCAGCTGCACCTGGTTAGACCGGAAGCCAACCCCAACATAGTTGGAAAAAGGTAAGACAAATGATGACGTTTATACTCTATGAAATCGAGAAATGTCTGAGTTTCTCGGTGACTATTATTCCGATCGTTTAGGTCATCAAAAATATATAATAATCAGCCTATAATTAATTCAATTAATCAGCCTGTAATTTGTATGGTGTACAATAAAGAGTATTCTATTCTATTCCTATAAAGTTCCCACTGCTGGGACAAAGGCCTCCTCTCTGTGAGAGTAAGTAGGCCATAATCCACCACGCGGGCCCAGTGTGGTTGGGTAGATGTCACATGTCTTCTGGTCCTAGGACATGCCGGCTTCCAAACGATGTTTTCCTTCACCAGTTTGAGAGCAGTGGTGTAGATATTTGTGGGTAAAAATGGTTTGCAAACTACATTTTTTACCTTCTCTGTCGACTGTACCTCATTATAGAAAGAAAGAAAGAAAAATGCATTTATTTGCGGCAAACATGACGCATAAAAAAAGGACATAAACACACAAAAAAAAAACAAGTTGGGGGTAAACATGCGTCACATTCACGCAAAACGGCCATCGCTCAGCATAATGCTAAGACCCTATACGAGACAGAGCCCTAGCGCTGGTTTTCAGCGGCAGCCGGCGCTGACGTGATGACGCTTACCAGTGCAGCATGCAATTACAACAATCAAAACAAGAAATAAATAAACCATTGCAACATAATATGATTCGACACAAAACAAAAAACAACAATCAAAACATCATCATCATTCTTCTGCCCTCATTACAATTTATTTATGGTCGGCGCAATATGTCTTTTTCTTCCATACTTCTCTATTAGTCGTCATCTCGACAGTCACCCCCTTTCTAACCATATCATCATTCACACAGTCCATCCACCGTTTCTTTGGTCTTACTCTACTCTTATAATAGCCATCGACAATCGACATCGATTTGTCGACTGTACCTATCTCATTCAATATTTACATAAACAATGCAAATACAATAATGGACGAGCATTGATGTACTCCTTTCATTTCTCCATTCCTTTGTTCCAGAACTATAAACAAATCCCCGAGGTTTACACAACCTGATAATAAATTCAAGACACACATGCTTCCATTTCCGATTTCGCTGCCATCACACACTCAAACAGATTTGAAAATAAACAAACGATACCTTTCTTTATTTACTTTCCTGAACTATAAATATGACGGAGAAGGTATGTCTGTCTCTCGTTAACATCAGGAATAATTTAATTACTGTGGGCATACTATGGGTAGTGTTGGTTTGAGCACAATAGAGAAACAGTTTGCAGTTCAAATCAGATTTTAATTTACGAACCAGTTTGTCACACTAGCGAATCACATACACACACAACTCAACGATACGGAACGCGCGACAGTTTCTATCCACATGTTGTTTGTACGATGTCCAATGTTTCGATGATCCCGAGAGCTCTGCTCCCACCGTTCTTGTAGCTGTCGCTCTCGTCCACCTCCACGAACTCAGGCTAGACTCTGTCTAACGCCACGAGATGGCGCTAACGTTCCGAATAGTCAAACGAATGACTCCGACAAATATGAAATAACTTGGTCATTACTTGTTACATTGGTACATTGTTGAAGGGAAAACATCGTGAGGATACATGGACTTGAGTCATCATCTGCCACCATCTGCCTAGCCTGTTCCTATGTAGGGGTCGGCTTCCAGTCTAACCGGATGCAGCTATCCTCGACCCCAGCATATAGTTAGGAACAAGCTAGGCAGATAGTGTAATATGACGGCCACCGCTATTCCAAGAAACCGTAGCTTAACCACGTGCTAAGTAACGTTTGTAGATCCCGGCCTTAGACAATGGGATCGTAATCTTTGGAAAGGAAAACTAAATTAAATATTAGAACGAGAGAAGTTCAAAAACACTTTATAACGGAGTACAATATTTTACATGGAGCGACTGCCTATCTGATCTCCACAATCCAGTTACTGGGTAACATAGATACTCCTTAGTAAAACTGGTTGTCAGACATTCGGGCTTCTGACGACTGTCAAAGATCCACGAATGAGAGCCGGGTCCAACAGCTTAACGTGCTTTCCGAGCTACGAAGGGATCTCGGTTTGTAAATATGGTCACCCATCCACGGACCAACCGTGGCAAGCTTAGCTTAACGTGCGGTTATTATTACTTAGCCACTTGCGTTTAGTTAATTTAAGTCCGAAATTGCCCTAATTAGGGCCCGTAAATTGTCTAATTGATTGCTAAACATAAAGGTGCTTTAACGTAAATGCTTCTAAAATCATCCTATTATCGACCATAATGACTTTAATGATACTATTATCGCTCTCTCGATAGTTGTCCGGTACTTATAATGTCTGTGTTTCTCGGTGATTATTATTCCGATCGTTTAGGTCATCAAAAAGATATAATAATCAGCCTATAAAGTTCCCACTGCTGGGACACAGGCCTCCTCTCTGTGAGAGTGAGTGGGCCATAATCCACCACGCGGGCCCAGTGCAGTTGGGAGGATGTCTCACATATCTTCTGGTCCTAGGACATGCCGGCTTCCTCACGATGTTTTCCTTCACCGGTTTGAAAGCAGTGGTGAAGAAGTAATTCACACAATGTAAAGTGCCAACTTGGGTTCGAACCCACGATCTACAACTCGTATGTCGCGGCCGTTATCACTGCTCTCTATGAAAGAAAGAAAAAAGAAAATACATTTATTTAGCACAGACTAAAATATAATGATATAATATGACAATGATATAATAGTTAAATGTAGGTATAACCTGTTCATTATCCAGCTGTCTTAGAACGTACACATTCCAGAAGGCCAATTCTCGTAATTTAAAACGTTCAAACTCTAGTCACAGTCGTCGTCGTTTTTGACGATTGTTTGTCTCGGCGACAAAGAAACGTCAAAAACTTGTCAAAATGTAGGGAAATTAGTGGTATTTTTGACAGATTGAGACTGAAATCAGACTGTGAACGTTCTTAAAATTACGAGAATTACCCCTCCGATTACGTAAAAGTTAACTTTAAAATGCGTAATAATCTACTATATAAAAATAAGTCGGGTTTTCCTTCCTGACGCTATAACTCCAGAACGCACGAACCGATTTCCACGGTTTTGCATTCGTTGGAAAGGTCTCGGGCTCCGTGAGGTTTATAGCAGGTAGGAGTAGGGTAGAAGTAGTGTAGGAGTAGGTTAGGTGTAGGGTAGGAGTAGGGTAGGAGTAGGTTAGGAGTAGGGTAGGAGTAGGGTAGAAGTAGTGTAGGAGTAGGTTAGGTGTAGGGTAGGAGTAGGGTAGGAGTAGGTTAGGAGTAGGGTAGGAGTACGTTAGGAGTAGGTTAGAATTAGGGTAGGAGTAGGGTAGGAGTAGTGTAGGAGTAGGGTAGGAGTAGGGAAGGAGTAGTGTAGGAGTAGGGTAGGAGTAGGGTTGGAGTAGGGTAGGAGTAGAGTACGAGTAGTGTAGGAGTAGGGTAGGAGTAGGTTAGGAGTAGGGTAAGAGTAGGGTAGGAGTAGGTTAGGAGTAGGTTAGAATTAGGGTAGGAGTAGGGTAGGAGTAGTGTAGGAGTAGGGTAGGAGTGTGTAGGAGTAGGGTAGGGGGTAGGACACCACGCGAACGAAGTAGCGCCGGGCAGCCAGAAATAATTTATATGGCAAAACAACGTTTGCCGGGTCAGCTAGTTATAAATATATATACAGCCTTATCCTATTCAATTATCTTATTTATGGCTTTTTACATACATTATAACACCGTACGTGTATCAATCAATGTATTGTGTGTTGCTGCAATCACTGCTCTCAATGATATAATAGTTAAATAATTATAATGCTTGTTATATCAATGAAGATATTAAGCCCTTGACCGCGAACTCCACGCTCAAGCGACAGGCGTCTTGAGACAGCGACTGCGAAGAAAACAAATGAAATAAATTGTTTAGAGCTTGCCACGGGTCACTGCGGCACGATTTGCGGAGCTACGAAAAGCAATCGATATACAAAATTCTATATTTACTTTCCTGAAATAGGAATCCAAACTAATATTATAAATGCGAAAGTAACTCTGTCTGTCTGTCTTTCTGTCTGTCTGTCTTTGCTTCACGCCTAAACTACTGAACCGATTTGTGTGAAATTTGGTACAGACATAGTTTGGAACTTGAGAATGGACATAGGATAGTTTTTATTACAAAAAATAAAATAAAAAATAAAATTTATTCCGGACATACAGCGCCATCTATTGGTCAAGAGTCGGCATCAATTCAGTACTGAAAATTCATCGGAAAAATGTAAATAAATAGTAAGTTCTCTGCTTCTTCCTGGTTCTGTGTCGGCCGACACTCGTGAATTGGTTTATTTTATTTAAAGCGGTTTGGTATATTTCGCGGCGCGAGCGCGTCGCGAAGCTTTGGCGGTATGCTTGCGGAGCGGTTAACTGTTCGATTACAAGTGTGTTTGAATCTCTGTCTCTCTCCTGGAGCGTTTGGTTCCACGTAGTCCGGAAACGGTAGTCGGTTGGCGCTTTCTCTTTCTGTCGCGTATGGACGTAATGATAGGGAGAGGGATAGATGGATAGGCACTTGACGACATGACATTGACGTTTTCGTTCGGATATTTAATAGAGAGAAATTTGTAATATAGAAACTTGCGTAAGCAAACTATGTGGGTAAAACCAAAAATCTGCCGGGAGTCACTATTCCACGCGAACGAAGTCGCGGGCAAAAGCTAGTACTAAATAACTTGGACATTACTGACATTAATTTGGGGAAAACATCGTGAGGAAACATGGACTTACATATCTATATGCTAAAAAACTTGAGAGGTGTCAAGGGACACCCGGATGGAACGAAGTATAACTGGCTTGCTTTCTATAAGAGAGAGAGAGAGAGAGAGACAGAGAAACACGCGCATGCCGCACGGCTTTCAACTATAGCAAAAAGTGTCGTTCCAACTTTTGGTCTTATTTTTTTCCGTCTAGCCCCCTTTCGCAACGCGCGATTAGGAACTTCGTTCCAATAATAAAATTAGAGTTTGTTTGATTGAACTTGCTAATTTCTGGAACCACCAGTAGGATTTGAAAACATCTTTTTGCATAAGATAGCCCAATTCTGTATCTATTAGAAGAGTCCTTTCCCATGCAGTGTGACTATTACTTATAGGCTGGTATTATTATAGAAAAGGAAACATTGTTTACTCGTAAAAAAACCATGCTTAAATGTTGGTGCAGAAATGTCTTCATTGGGTCACTGGACCTTTAACATGAAATTTAATGACTACCCAACTTTGTGGAAACAATTGTGGGAATGTTCTGAATTTTTATTCGGCAAAAGTCGGGAGCCCTCCAATGTCAACAGCTTTGACTTGTTTTTGAGATTATACGGTTATGGTAAAACGTCGAGGGTTCCAGCAAAAAATATTTGTTTTAACCATTGTCAGTGTTATTTTCTTCCTGATTTCGGTGGAGCGAAAATGTCGGGTGGCTGTCTTTTTTACAAATTGTAGGGCAGTTGATGTATTGTGTGAAGGTCAAAGGCCCGGCTTAGGCTCGTCGTTTGTGAAAATAATAGCCCTGTTTTTTTTTTAAATACGGGAACTGTCCCTCTGCGGGTCTTTTAAGTTAAAATGAAAGGAAATCGATCAGACGTCGCCGTCGCTAGTATTTAACTGTTAATGTAATAACTCAGTAAAAATTAATCGTTTTTCTTTTGTCTACAGCATCAACTGAGGACAACAGCCGGCATCAAGAGGTCGAGCTTCCAAAGATGTCTCACGAAGCATTGCTCATGGACCGCCTAGCCCAAGAGCACCAGGCATACCCACCAGACCTCCTCGCATTCCCTCTCAGAGGGACCCAAGTCTCCCCTGCAGGAGGACCTTCGCAAAACACAGAGAGTCCAATCAAATCTCCAGTATACGGAGTCTCAGCTATCAATCCTGCCCTTTACAGCAGGTTTCACGGCCAAAACTTTCAAGGTTCCATCCCCCTCATCAGTTCCAAGGGCTACGTCACGTTGCCAAGGAGACCAAGAATGGTTCCCGACAGCAGTCTTCGTCCACAAGTGTTCTCTACCCTGAATGGTGTCATACCTTACTATGATACCTTCAACATGAGGTTCTTCAACCATGGTGGGAACTACTACAGTTTGAACAAGAGTGAGATAGATTTGGGTCCTATTGGTAAGATGCCTTCGTATGTTGACGATGAGGAGCCTGCTCCGTCTCCTGCACCGGGGACTCCTCATGCCACGATACCCAGGAACAGCTTGAGCTCTCCGAATATCCACAACCAGCTCCTGACTTTGCAAGCGATGTCTGTGAACCAAATAATCAAGTCGGAACAGAGGCCTTTGAAGGTGACCCTCGCGGAACACGAAGGTTTGTTAAGGAACCGTGACTTTAGAGCAGGATACTCAGTGAATGTTGTCAGTGGGACCATCGGAAGGTCCAGGACTGCTCCCAAACCACCTCCTAAGCCCAGAAAGAAGGTTGCAAGTGAAGTGAAAGAACCATTTTTGATGAACGCTGGTGAAAATGCGACCCAAGTGTAGAATATAGTTATGATGATGTGTGAGAAGTTTGTATAAAGGTAATTTTAGAAGGGAAATCGAATTTGGGATTGAAATTTTTTGCAAATGGGTCAGCGTGGTTTCAAGTTTAAATTAGTTTATGAATTTCATCAGAACGGATGTAAACAGTTTCCTATTTAGCAGTGAAAAGCCAATATTTCTGGCAAAGTCGCTTCAAATTTCTCTCTATCTATAAATTATTAGCACATTCTAAAAATAAACCTATATTTAAACTAATCTTCAGCCATGGACTCTCGAATACTTTGAATCTGACTGATTTTAATTAGGGCCCGATAATTTCCTAATTAAGCACCAAGAAATATGAAGATAAATGTCTACTTTAACGTAAATGCTTCTAAAATCATCCTATTAGCGACCATAATGACTCTAATGTTACTACTATCGCACTCTTGATAGTTTCCCGGTACTTATAATGGCTGAGTTTGTCGGTGACTGTAATTTCGATCGTTCGGGTCATCAAAAACATATAATAGTTAAATCTAATGCTTGTTATATCAATGAAGGTTTTAAGCTCTTCGCGACGAGCTACGCGTCTTGTGACAGTGAGTGTAGAAAACACTCACAAATTTTAATGAAAGAAGTCGTCGGAGCGGAGCAACGGAAACAGGCCATGCGCGCGCGAATCCTTTGATGCAAATTGCATCGCCCGAGGTAGTGATTGAAGCCTTATGGGGGCTTTACACAGGTGGCTGTAGCCGCACCATTTGCGTAGCATGACGAAAATCGACAGTCTAAATGGCAATTTGCCTAGACCGCAGGTGACTAAAATCTCAAGTTCCAAAGTAGAATAAATTTCGACATTTGTCGTGCGGCGACATGTCGCATGCGGTGGGTGACTAAATCCACCGTAAAAACGAATGAATGTCGACATTTTGATGCAATGAAATGAACCAGTCACCTGCGATTTTTATCGACCTGTGTAAATGGGGTGGCGATTCGGCTTGTGAGGCGATTTGGTAAGCGACCAGCCGCACGGCGAAAATCTACCTAGTGTAAACTCCCCATTAGGTGAGATTTCTGAGCGAAATGTCTTGAATGCGGAGTCAGAAGGGATATTACCGAAATACTTGTAACTACGCAGCTTCGCAAGACTGGCGTATTGTTTGTCTATTAATACCCAGGATTAGGTTTCTACCTAATGTACGTACGTCTAGTTTTGACCTAGCTTTGCAGACTAATTAGTTATGTTTCAAAGATGTAGGATAGCCGCTAAATCTATTCAAAGCCACAGCCGGCGATCCGTCATTGTTACCGATAATAAAGGTATGTAACTTACATAATTAATTAGTGCTTTGGACTCCTGTCACATGTCATGTATCTGAATAGTTTCTTCCTGCCTCTTTGGGTTCCGAGGTTTTCAAGGTTTCAATTATTAACTTCCCTTTCTTATTTCACGATTTATGTTACTAAAATTTACTTTGACTTTTAGTGTCTTCTAATTCTCGTAATTTTAAGAACGTTCACAGTCTGATCTCAGTCTCAATCTGTCAAAAATACGTCTAATTTCCCTACATCTCGACAAGTTTTTGACATTTGTTTGTCGCTGAGATGGGACTGCGACTAGATTTTGAACGTTTTAAATTACGGGAATTGGCCTTCTGGTAATCCTATATCTATTCTAATAATAAAGCTGAAGAGTTTGTTTGTTTGAACGCGCTTATCTCTGGAACTACCGGTCGGATTTGAACAATTATTTTTGAATTTGATAGCCCAATTCTTGAGGAAGGCTCAACATCACGCTAAGACCATTAGGAGCCGAGCAAATACAAAAAAAGTCAGAAAGAACGCTGAGCAGAAATTAAGTAATAGTGCGGGCAGGCGATGCGATGCAACGCGGTGGGTCGGAGAAACAAGAAATTTCACGCCGAAAAAGTTCATCGGCAGAAGCTAGGTAATAATAAAAATGTTTAGATTTATAGTCCCGCTAGACGTGCGTTTATTTCTACCTCGATTTTAGAAACCTAATTTAGTCTCCAATCGTGCTATTGTAGCGGTATCTACAACGCCATGCAAACAACGCGTCATACTGACGTCACGCAAATGCTGCATCTCGCAAGCAGAGTCTTAGGAAACCAAAGCTTTAAGCTAAGCGGTATACCTGCCACTGTCGCACAACTGTAAACTACAATTGCAAGAAAGAGACGAGAATATGTCTATGTCAAAGCACTAGCTCAATAACGTTTAGGTACAGATCTCGGCCTTAGACAATGGGGTCGTAATCTTTGGAATGGAAACTAAATTAAATATTAGAATGAGAGAAGTTCAAAAACTCTTTATAACGGCCTACAATATCACGAAACTTTCGCTTAAAACTCCGTGCAAATGTTTTAAAAATAAGAAAGTAAGCATGACTCCAAACTCAGGCGACCCATAAAATGAAATGACGTCATTTTGAACCCAAATTCGATTTGCCCGGGTAGATTTAACTGACGCATTGAAGTTGGTAATGGAGTTTATGCCATGTTGCTTTTATAAATATGTTATAGGATCAAAATCTTAGTAGTTAACCCACCAAAAACTGCTGACAGAGCCATCAACCGTCATCATCTCTCGTATAGGCACGAACTACGAGAGCTTATATAAACTACATAATCTGCCTATAATGTTCTCACTGGTGGGACACACAGGCTTCCTCTCTGTGATAGCGAGTGGGCCATAACCCACCACGCGGGCGTAGTGGAGGTTGGTGGATGTCATGTCTTCGAATTTTCGGTTCTAGGACATGTCGTTCCTTCACGATGTTAAATATGCACGAAGTAAAGTGCATCCACCCACCCACACTGGGCCCGCGTGGTAGATTACAGCCCACTCCCTCTCGAAGAGAGGAGTCCTGTGTCCCAGCAGTGGGAACATCCTAGGCTGATCATGCAGCAAGATAGTAGCGAAGCTGATTACACAGAATGTGGAAGTATCGCCACACATGCAGACTGTTTTAATATACGATTTGGAACAGAATTTTAATGGTTCATTGATGACTCTGAATACGGCAGTAGATATTTATGTTATAAGTAAAAATGTTTATGAAACTTAAGTACTTTAGTTAAGTTTATAAGAGTTTATTTTAGTTATTTTTGGTAAGACTGTATTCAAAATATTATGACCAGTAAATTCATAGGAAATTATTTTAAATATGTACCATAAGATATATTTACGATTATAAAATACATATTTCTGAATTGTTCGCGAAAAGTCTAGGTTTGGTTTATTTTTTTTATTAATCTTACACTGTCCCACTGGTGAACAAATGCCTCCCCCAAATCCTTCCTTCCACCTCAATTCAACCCTTGCGGTACGCATCTAGGTCGTCTTTCTTACTGGGTCGGCATCGGCGGCGACGCCGTCCATCGTCAGGCACCCACCGCATGGAGACTGTTGCCCAGCGGTCACTATGCATGCGGCTAACGTGACCCGCCCAATCCGGTTCATTATTAATCTATCATTTATTTTTAAATTCCAATGCGGTAAATGAAATGTTTATCAACTTTTTTTCCTTCTGAATTAAAAAAACAAAGGAAAGCACACCTTTGCGGTAACATCTATCTATCTACATATTTATATAAATAAAAATGAATCACCGAAATGTAGGTATGTACGCGCACAACTTCCGCGCACCAAATTGGATAATTCTTTTTTTTGTGTTTGTTATTGTCAGGACAAGGTTTGTATAGAAGAAAATTAAAAGAAAAAAATATGGCTGTACGACGATAAATAAATAAATAATTAGTGAGTCAACAAGCAAAATCACTTTATCCTGCAGTCACTATTTGATTCATTGCCTGAAATATTTCAGCCATTTTAATTGAAAAACACATGACGTAACAAATTGAGATTCAATATTAACGTGTAAATATCGAGGGTAGGTATTGAACTCACATTCGTACACAGAGTAATAAAACACAGAAGGTTAACGCGCGCTAACTGCACTTCCAACGACACGAAATAATATTGTTAAAATTGTGCATAATTGCCACACAATGACTGTGAAAAAATTGTAGGATCATTTTTTTTGCGAAAGCGCACTAATTCGCGAAGACGGCCATTTGCCTAGTTTATGATCGCGTTGATCATTCCGCGACGACACAAACACGCCTCCTTGCCACTTCTCCTGTTTTTCACATTTCTATGGTTACAATAGATACAATTACAAAGTTAATAAATGGCTTATCACTAATGACTTATGACCATCATACCTGCTATTAAAATAGCTTTTAAACGCAGTGACATACAGTATTAATGAAAAGAACTGTGAAAAAATTATTCGTAATTCGTAATTATTATAAATTTTTTTTAAATACAACCCGTATGTTTCGTTATGCATGTATTCCTAGCTCGCTTGATATGTAAATGATAAGTTATTGTGCGCTTTTACGTTCATAAAATGCATGGAAATACGTGCACGGTTTACCGTTATCGTGGACGGAAATTTAAAAGCGTCTTCATAATTATATTTCCATACATTTTACCTCCCTGTGTTATCGTGTTGCCGTGGACGTCCACCGTAAATAGTCATATTATAAATTATAAAAATTCCCATTGCCTTTCAGACCGATATTTTTAAAATTGTAAGTTAACCTTTTGTATCTAGTTACTCTGTGACAGGAGTCAGCGAGAGAGCGACCGTGCTTCGAAATGTCAATATTTGAATTGTTGAAAATAAGCCTTCGCTGAGATCAGATGGTTTTCACTAAGCCTTTTTTTGACGAATTATTTAAAATGAATGTGCCATAAAAATGATAAATGTAATGTTCTCTGGATTAATTATCTACTTCTTTTTAAGATACAGATTTTGATTTTCTCGTTTAATTTTAACTTTAAAACTAAGTACTTAACTCAAAAACCCTTTTGTTAAGATATTTTATATATTTAATAGTCGCTTAGGTATTTTTTTTTTCTAGTCGCTTATTTTATTGTCGTCTACATTTCTTCTGAAAAAATCATATACTTTTTTTTTAAAAAATCCAGTTTCATAATCAAATCTACGTTTGTTTATTTTTGGTTTCCAATAAAGCATATTCTATTAAATTAACTATCTGAGAAAACTATCTAACATACTCGTAGGTAGCGAATTTTTCCTTTCGTCCTAACGAAACCCGCATAAAACCTCTCTGGAAAAGATATTAAAGGTAGCTAACACAGTTATACTATCAGTTCCAGTTAAGCGGATCACTGTCCAGTGACGTAGCCAGTCAGTCGTAAAGGGACCCTGCATCTTTTGGGAGCCCGTTTTACTCCATTTGCGATAAAACACAAAAACCTCAAAATTAGAATCTTGACTATGAAGGTATCATTGTGATGCTACTAAAAGGTTGTATTCTTTTAGTAACATCACAAGCGACCGAAGCGAGCTCGTTTTGAACATCCTGACCCGATGAGATAGATTTTCTGTGTGCTTTCACTGAATAAATGCAATATCTTGAGTATAGACCGCGTTTGTATCTTGAAGCCTTTGTAAGTCATAAACAAATTGCAATAACGTTTATTTATTTATGTTATTTTTTTCATTAGGTTAAATTAATTACGGGCTTATCAATAAGAATTCGAGATTGTAGATAACATTTTTCAATTTTTTGTTTGGCCTGTAGCCTAGGGCCCCCGTAATATTAATACGGCAGATACGTAGCTACGCCCCTGTCACTGTCTTGCATAATAGCTCTATATGATGACCGAGTATAATCACTAACGCGGCTGGACCTGTGGACCCTGGCCAGTAGCTGTAGGACAGTAACTGGGGACAGTAGCTGTAGGACAGTAACTGTGGGACGGTAGCTTTGCTAGTTACAATCATTATTAAACCGGGGAGGATTTGACGTTTACTAATGAAACGGAATCTAAGCTCATCTATTATTCCTTTTGAATATGTTATGGTACGTATTTCTGGTATATTAGCTGGTTGTCTTTTATTACTTACTTGGAAAGTACTGTGGAGGGCTAGACGAGCCCTCCGAGGGACCGGGAGGAATCAAACACAGTGATCCCTTTTATGTTTATATTTATAGAATGTTTTTACATCTTATCGTCTAAATGTCACTTCTTCTTCTAGAACCATCTATCTTTGACACTCGCTTGAACGTTCGAATGACATCCGCGCTAAATTACATCCGGCCTGCAACATATGAGGTTGCCTTCGGCAGAGAAGCCTCTACAGTACCAATTAAGTGACTGATAGTGAAAGTTCAGTTATCTATTAGGTAACTCTGATAATGAAAGTATCCAAGTTACCAATTTGGTAACTCTGATAGTGAAAGTATCCAAGTTACCAATTAGGTAACTCTGATAGTGAAAGTATCCAAGTTACCAATTAGGTAACTCTGATAGTGAAAGTATCCAAGTTACCAATTAGGTAACTCTGACAGTGAAAGTATCCAAGTTACCAATTAGGTAACTCTGATAGTGAAACTATCCAAGTTACCAATTAGGTAACTCTGATAGTAAAAGTATCCAAGTTACCAATTAGGTAACTCTGATAATTTCTCATTACCCTTATTGTATGAGTTAGCCCACGTTCGCACAGTCGTAAAAATATCGGGGCTGGTTTTTATCGCGCACTAGATTGTCAACTCTCGGTGTTAAGCCGAGCATTGAGAATCCAACAGAACTCATCACAGAGCGCGTCAAAAAAACACACAGTTGGATTTTCGAATCTCGGTGCTGAGCAAAGCGTTGAAAATCCAATGCGTGAAAAAAAATCGCCGTGGAAAAGCCGCGTCCGTGCAAAACAGAGGGGCAAATCTCGTAATTTTAAGAACGTTCGCAGTCTAATGTCAGTCTCAATCTGTCAAAAATACCCCTAATTTCCCTACATTTTTGACAAGTTTTTGACATTGATTGTCCCTGACATGAGATTGAGACTAGATTTTGAACTTTTTTGACTACGGAAATTGGCCTCCTGTTCTTTGAAAATATATTTCATACATAAGTTTTCATTTTAGATACTTCCTGTTCATTTAAAAATGATAATTTATATTTAAAAAAGAAATGTTACTATACTAATTAATCAGTTTATTAAATATAGGTATTAATTATTGGTGCTTACGTAATTAATCAAATGAATTGCGTAAATATAACCTTCCATGCTTTCTTTTGTAGGTGGAAAGTGTAAGCATACAGAAACTTGATGAAACCCTTTCTAAGACTTAGAACAAGGTCAGAGGCGAAAGCGAAAAGAGACGCGGTCTATATCGCTGAACACTAAGCTTCTCATTCAAATTCAAGTTCTTTATTTCAGTAATAGCGTTAGTATCAACAAAATAACTAAATTACTAGTGTTAGTAATAAGAGATATATAAATGCAAATATCAGCTGGTATTGATTCTTACCCAGTGGCGCAGCAGAGGGAAGTCCCACAGATCTGAAAACACGCTTAGGAAACCGTTGGTGGTGGCGCGTAGCCGGCCGGCTATGGAGGCGGTTGTCACCTGGTCATTGTCTCCTGAGTCTGCTCAAGTTTAAAAACAGTAAAGGTCCTGTTAAATGTTGCACAGAGCACGGAATCGTCTAGATTCTGTCACGTACCATCCGCACTTGGTCAATATAACAACTATGCTTCAACAACACTTCTCCTGAACATTTATTATGCGCACGGCTAATGTGTGGAACACTCTGCAGCGTCAGTATTCCCTTCCACGTATAACTCGTCAGCCTTCAAAGCAAGAGTGAATAGGCATCTTCTGGGTTGCGACGTTCCATCATATACCTCATCCATCGCTTTCCACCAGGCGAAATCGAGGTCAAGAGCTGGCCCTTTTGGCAAAAGTAACTTCCTTAAATATGAGGCTTTAAGAAACCGGTTCTGGGTCATACAATGGATAGGTCGTCCGGCCATCCTGAAAATCTGTAATTTGCACCAGTATTTACCATTAAATGTTAAAAAACGCCTTGTATTTGTAAAGTCATTATTGTCTAACCGTTCACCGCTTGAAACAAAAGCTTAAGTGACAGCGATAAACCGTGTCGCTGCTCGCTCTCACTCCCGCTTCCGCTCTTTAATAAACATGCAGCCTTATTTGTAACACCTTCGTCATATGATGAATGTTTTTGGGAGGTGCGGACGACATAATTATGAAAGGATTGTATTAGATGGTTATTATCCCATAAAGTTGAGGGTTATCTGGGGCGAAGAAATGGGATGTCGGTGACGATAATATTTGAGGAAATAATTGTAAATAGTGCAGTGGTGACCCAGTGATACCGCCCCGACTTACGAGTTGTAAGTCGTGGGTTCGACTCCAGACAGGTGCTCTACTTTGTGTAAACAATGTCATCACCACTGCTCTAAAAACGGTGAAGGAAAACATCGGAGGAAACCAGCTCGTGGCTAAATGATCACAGCCGCACTGGTCGATCGAAGGTTAAGCTGCGCTTACCGCAACCAATTCTTGGATAGGGGACCATCTATTACATATCGAGACTCCTCCGTGCCTCGGAAAGCACGTTAAGCCGTTGATTCCGGCTGCCATTCGTGTAGATCATTCACAGTCGTTACGGGTAGTCAGAAGCCCAAAAGTCAGACAACCAGCACCCTAATTGCGTAACACACGATCAATCGGAATCTGAATCATTTTGAAGCAAATTGCTAATCCATTGCTTCATAAGTTCGAAAAATTTGTTTGTTCAACACGTAAATAACGCAATGAATGTTGTTGAACTGTCAAAATGAAACCGATTCCGATTGGTCGTGTGTTACGCAATTGGGGTGCAGTCCTATCACGGGGTATCGTAATACTAAGTAACTGGGTTGCAGAAATCAGATAGGAAGTCGCTCCATGTAAAATACTGGTAGTCAGCTGCATCCGGTTAGACTGGAAGGCGACCCCAACATAGTTGAAAAGGCTAGGTAGATTGATGGCACTTATCGTTAGAGACAGACCTTTGTGAAGAACACACATTCAGGGCATAATAATAAATTTCCGTAAGCACCTTTTCAGGTATAAAAACCCTGAAAAAGGATAACAGCTTTACAGGCAGATGTTCGTATGATTTTAAACCGATTCAATTTTTATTAACGCGGAGTTCCGACAATAAGCGGTCTCGTTACCATAATATCAAGTTTCTGTGTGCTTACATTTTCCACGCGTTTTACGGTTATAAATGTAGCCTGTATATATATATTATACATAGTGTTTAAACTGTATAAAAGGTATATTTCAAAGGTTTTTCTTGTACATGTTATAACGAAATTAAATATAGTTAAAAATTGTTTATGAGCGTTCAATAAGTTCGCTTTATTGTTTAAGAGAGATACAGCGATTCTTTAGGATTGTTTTTTTTTTTACCATGTAAACATATTCTTTAAGAAACCTTTCTTTGCAGTCTTTTTATTATATATTCTATGATTTCGTTCCAAAGGCAATTCTTTTCTAGCGAATATGTCGTTATAAATGGCGGCCATGTAACATTTCATATTAATGTGTATATAAATTGTGGGAAGACCCAGAAAAATTGGAAATTTTTCTTTTTCAGTAGACGGGACGCGTCATCGAAAAAACTTGATAAAAAGAAAATAACGCGAACGATAAAAACCTGAATTGTAGATATTAATATTTTCTGTTATAAAAATAGAACCAGCTGTATCTACCTTAAATGCCAGTAATTAGATAAAATAAATTTCTAAAATTGTTTATTCAATGTAAAAATGTAAATAATTATAGGTAATTTGAAATAATTTGTAAAATGATGAAGTATGGTATGTTGTGTAATTATGGACGGACCAATAGTGTGGATTGCGTTGCGAATGGTTTAATATAATAACGACGAAAATAAATACAATTTGAAATAAAATAAATGTGTTTTTATTTTAACACCTTTTCAAATATTACTAGAGCTGGGAACTGGACCAGTGCTGGTCTAGTGGCAACGGCCGCGACCGCGACTTACAGGTTCTAGGTTCGAACACGGATGGTTGCTTTACTTTGTGTAAATTATTTCATCACCACTGCTCTCAAAACGGTGAAGGAAGACATCGTGAGGAAACCAGCATGTCCTAGAACCTAAAACTCGATGACGTGTCATCTAACAACCCGCACTGGGCCCAGTGGTGGACAACGGCGCACTCCCTCTCACCGAGTGTCCCTGCAGTTACACAGGCTGTACACAACAGGCTGATTATAAAAAAAATACTTTAACCGCTTAGCGATTTGTTACAGTAACAACAGCTCCCATTGTTCCAATTAGTCCATTTTAGGAGAAATTATAGCCATTTTGGGCACATAGATTATTTGTAAACATAGTAGCAGATCAGCTTTTAACGACACGGTTGACGCAATGGCTGAGCGATCGACTGCTGCGCTGCGTGTCGTGGGTTCGATTCCCGTACGGAACAAATATTTGTATTGCCTACAGGTAGTTGTTCCGGGTCTGGCTGTTTGTGTATGTGATTTTAAATGTTTGTAAACGCACCCACGATACAGGAGAAATTCCCAGTGTGGGGCAACGTTTAAAAAAAAAAGAAAAAAAAGCTGTTATCGTGAACATATGGTAGACTCTTTCTCTGCTTACCTATTTTCCAACTATGACACATTCAACTTGACTCTAACCAGACTGATTATTAGCAAGAAGTATTTTTAAGGCAGATGTGTGTGGAAACGCCGATAGGACCCTAGGACCCTGGACCCTAGAAGGACATGTTATTGGTGATCTTCTTCAGAAAGATCAGGTGCGTACATCTCGCTACTGGCGTGTATAACCTGGAGGTCAATTCCCGTAATTAAAAACGTTAGTCGCAATCTCATCTCGGCGAAAATCAATGTCAAAAACTTATAGGTATTTGATATTTTTGATAGATTGAAACAGATCAGAAGGCCAATTCTCGTAATTTAAAACGTTCAAAATTTAATCGCAGTCTCATCTCGGCGACAAACAAATGTCAAAAACTTGTCAAAATGTAGGGAAATTAGAAGTATTTTTTGACAGATTGAATAGAATAGAATACCTACTCTTTATTGTACACCATACAAATTACAGAACATAAATAATATAAATACAATTTTACAAAGGGTGACACAATGGGCGGTTTTATCGCTAAGAGCGATCTTTTAAAGACAACCTTTGGATGGATTAAAATTAAGGAGAGACAAATATAGTAGGTTTGACGAGATTGAGACTGAGATCAGACTGTGGACGTTCTTAAAATTACGAGAATTGCCCCTCAGATTGTGCCGATCTTAAAATTACGAGAATTGCCACTCAGATATATGAATATATATGGTACTCCAGAGCGTATTTCGGCTATGGCAGCCAATTTCAACGGAGACTAGCCTTCGGCGCAGGAGATATTATAGTGCAGAAGTGTGTACGGAGATATAGATACGTGACACAGGTGGACACTGAAGCAGGTGGTGGTGGTGTAAAACGAAGCTTAAGGAGTATTTAAGGCCCTCTGAACACACATTTTTTTGCCGTGAAAAATTACGATTTATTCAATAATAACAGCCGCACAGGTCGATCGGTCAGGTTAAGCTACGCTTGCCGCGGTTGGTGTGTGGATGGGTGACCATCTTTACATACCGAGACCCCTCCGTGCCTCGGAAAGCACGTTAAGCCGTTGGTCCCGGCTGTCATTCGTGGATCTTTGACAGTCGTTACGGGTAGTCAGAAGCCCGAAAGTCTGACAACCAGTCTTACCAAGGGGTATCGTATTACCCAGTAACTGGGTTGTGGAGGTCAGATAGGCAGTCGCTCCATGTAAAATACTGGTATTCAGCTGCATCCGGTTAGACTGGAAGCCGACCCCAACATATTTGGGAAAAGGCTCGTGTTATATGGATCACTATGGAAGCTTGTTGACAGACACGGTTTATACGCCATACCGTAAAAAGACCGTGTCTTATACAAAGGGCCTAGGATCGTAGCAGGCGTTCTGCAGTTTCTGTCTATCCTCATGAGAAGAAGGTATGAGCTTATGTATAAGGTATGTATATTAAGTTTTTGTTGTTTTACAGTTAATTTCACTTAAAACCACTCGCAGGTAACAAAAGCACATTAAATAAATGTATTTCAAATATTACGTAAATGTTATTATTTCGACTCATTTGTTTGCATAATAACTGAGATTCCGTGTTTTAATGAGGTCACTTATTTAGATGGTGGATGGGCATTACTGTACACCGACGAAAATGCACTTCATCAAAAACAGTTATTAAAATTAATTATGCCTCAGGTGAGCAGTGGTGGCCTAGTAGTAACGTGGTCCCGCCTTACGATTTCTAAGTCGTAGGTTCGAACCCAGACAGGTTCTTTACTTTGTGCACACAATTTCAATACCGCTGCTCTCAAAACGGTGAAAGAAAACATCGTGAGGAATCCGGCATGTCCTAGAACCAAACATTCGAAGACCGACTTCTATCAACCCACACTGGGCCCGTCATGGTTTACCTACCTATGTGCAAAATTTCAAACAAATTCATTCAGCCGTTTTAAGGTCTATGCACACACCGGGCGGGGCGGGGCGGGACGGGACGGGACGGGACGGCGACGCGACACTGAGCAGTTGTAATGTACTAGATAGTACGGACGACGCCACACAGAGCCCCGCTCGACGGGACGGTAGCCGTCGCGCCCCGCCGCCGCCGCGCCAAGAGGCAAATACAAGTCAGAAGCGGCGGAGCGGGACGTGGCAGGCCGCGAGCGCGTTTTTGATTTATTTCATGCACCCATTTCCGTTTACATTGTTTTTTCTTAGCTAGCGCAACTATGAGCAATATGATGCTGAGCTCCTATCTCAGTATGATGCTGCGATATACATACATGCATGTGAATATCGTCAACTCATTGGGCAATTGGTTTGCCAACTGATCATATTGGCCACTAGTACAGTCACGAGCAAAAGTATGTATACACTCGGCTTTATTCAAAAGCGATTTACTCCTTTATTTTTTAATGAAATTTTATGTTGTTACGAACATAGCATTTTCGAACCCATAAGTTTATGTAATGTGTCGTATTTCAACGTTGCATTCGTTATTTCACGAAAAAATCGAAATTGAATAATGCCAAGTGTTGACATATTGGTGCTCGTGACTGTACCCTTGTTCCAAGTCTCGAAAAATCTAAAATCGATACATTGGTAAAGCCTGAAAACGAACAAAAGACAGATTGGTGACCGTTTTTTTTACAATTGAAGCCTATTTATATGTCTACAGCGTGGTGCTTTAATGGCGACATTAATTTAACACACGTATACGGTTTCGCGTTTTAGTTTTATGAATATATTTTAATTTAATTAAACACTGACTTTGACATTAATATTTATTTATTTAGGGGGTCACTTGCTGGGGTCACGGATCATAACATCGCATCAATGAAATTAAAACACATAACGTGCAAAGAGAAGGCGACTTGAAGGAAAGAGAGAGCCATATGTCGGCGAGCGGCGCAGATGGAAATTTTCAAGTTACGATTTTTTTTATGTTGTTATAATTTTTATGATTACTGGGCACTAGCCCTACCCGTGTGTTAAATTAATGTCGCCATTGTAGCGCCACGTTGTATACTAATAATAAAGCAGAAGAGTTTGTTTTTGTTTGTTTGAACGCACTAATCTCTGGAACTACCAGTAGGAATTGTAAAAAATTTTTTGCATTCGATCCACCCAGCTCAACCATTTTGTAGGGAACCGAATGATCCAACACACGCGCTACCACCAGTGAGACATTTAAGTGAGCATGACATATTCTCAACTGCCATGCTTTTTCAAGTCAACATCAAAACGTCCGATTCTTGATGAAGGCAAAAGTCTTTTTAACACTACGTCACGACCCATAGGAGCCGAGCAAAAAGAAAAAGAGTCAGACGCTAAGAGAAAACGAAGCACGCGCGTGACGCGATGCGACAGGGTGGGTGGGTCGAGGGAGCAAAAAATTTCACGCAGACGAAGTCGCAGGCAGAAACTAATAGGAACATAAAGACTGTTACAGAATGCTTAGTTTTACAGAATGCCCCAATAAATCTCTATGACGTCTGTCTGACACGGTACAGACTAATTTACACACTTACAACGTAGGTACACATTTTGAATCACAACCCGAGAGTTTTGAACGATATTGCCATATCCATATTGATATATCCATAGCTTCATAGGTTGAAAAAATTAAGAAAGCACGTTAAGCCGTTGGTCCCGGCTGTCATTCGTGGATCTTTGGCAGACGTTACGGGTAGTCAGAAGCCCGAAAGTCTGACAACCAGTCTTACCAAGGGGTATCGTATTACCCAGTAACTGGGTAGTGGAGGTCAGATAGGCAGTCGCTCCATGTAAAATACTGGTATTCAGCTGCATCCGGTTAGACTGGAAGCCGACCCCAACATGTGTAGTTGGGAAAAGGCTAGGCAGATGATGATGATGATAAATACGAAATAAAAGAAGACTGTAGTAGACGATTGCAGTTACGACAGCAAGATGACAACGACAAGTAGTGTTCCTTCACGAGTCTTATTTACGGCAATATTCTTATTCTTATCTCCTTACATACCACCAGATCTTTCTGAAGGAGAGAAAGGTCTTAATAGAAAACCAGTACAAACACAAAACCAAATTTGACAAGTCATCCTAACCTAATTAATCGATATCCATAATATCGATCCCCTAAACTGTCATAACACAAATAAATGACAACCTCACGGAAAAAAAAACACATGATATTGTTGCCATCAAAATATGATACGCATAAAAAATTCATAGTCACTTCCCATTATTTGGCGGTCTAATTACAAGGGCAACAAAGGTGGACGGAGGGGATGGCAACATTACACCCAAGGGGATGACCCGGGTTGCCAGGACGGAACGAAAAATACCGCGGAAATACCTCGGAAAATGAAAAGTACATAATGTCGTTATTTTTCCACGAGTTGTTGTATTAGTGCAGCATTTTTGGGTTAGAATTGAACTGGATGGCGTTTTTTTTTTGACAAAAATCGAATTGTCATTTTTTACAGTGAAGGTAACGAGTATCATCATCTGCCTAGCCTTTTCCCAACTACATATGTTGGGGTCGGCTTCCAGTCTAACCGGATGCAGGTGAATATCAGTACCTAATTTACATGGAGCGACTGCCTATCTGACCTCCACAAGCCCCCTTGGTAAGACTGGTTGTCAGACTTTCGGGCTTCTGACTACCCGTGACGACTGTCACAGATCCACGAATGATAACCGGGACCAATCGCTTTTTTTTTTTGTGTGGGAAACTTCAAATAACCTCTCCCGCTCTGGGCTGAGCGGAAAGGCGTGTCAGACTTTTACTGACTAAAACCTACCCGTGTTCCTTCAGTTGACTATGCCAGAGGCCACGGTATCTCTTTCGAACAATCCCAAGCCCCTTGGTAAGACTGGTTGTCAGACTTACGGGCTTCTGACTACCCGTGACGACCGTCACAGATCCACGAATGACAACCGGGACCAACCACTTTTTTTTTTGTGTGTGGGTAATCATCAAATAACCTCTCCCGCTCTGGGCTGAGCGGAAGGGCGTGTCAGACTTTTACTGACTAAAACCCACCCGTGTTCCGTGTCAGTTGCCTATGCCAGGGCCCACGGTATCTCTTTCGAACAATCCCAAGCCCCCTTGGTAAGACTGGTTGTCAGACTTTCGGGCTTCTGACTCCGTAAAACGACTGTCAAAGATCCACGAATGACAGCCGGGACCAACCGCTTAACGTGCTTTCTGAGGCCTGGAGGGGTCTCGATATGTAAAGATGGTCACCCATTCACAGACCAACAGTGAAGGTGACGAGTATACAGTACCTAAATATTCAACTCAGCCTATCGCTGTTCACTGCTGGACATAAGCCTCTCCCAGGCTGCGCCACAACAACCTGTCCTCCGCCTTCCGCATCCAGTCTGTCCCAGCCGCAATCTTTAGGTCGTCCGTCCATCTGGCTGGAGGGCATCCCACTACGCTTGCCGATACGCGGTCTCCACTCCAGGACTCGTCCACCTAAATTTTACTCTGCCTAAGTATAATACAGAACTGAAAAATGAAATCAATAAAAATTAACAGAAAAGGAGCAATGTCACGACGCAACAATATAATACAGAATGCTTCCAAATAAGTATGTATACACACGAGCGACATGCGTCGACGACTGAGGCAACTGCATCCGTCATCCGCCGCCGACGCGTCGACGCATGTCGCTCGTGTGTGTCTGACTTTCAATTTTTTTTTACGCAAAATACGCGCACTGACGTGGAGTTGCGGACACCAGCCCGTATTGCCTACTTTATTTTATTTATTTATTTTACATTTATGTACACACATATATATAAACGAATGTCACTGTTAGCCTTCATCAACCCACTGCTGGGCAAAAGCCTCTCCCCATGACATCCAGCTCTTTCGATCCAGAGCTAAAGTGGACCACTGGTCGTTTGTTTTTTCCAGCTCGCCCCGCCATCTACTACGGGGTCTGCCGCGACGCCTTCTAGCTGTCAGGGCTCCACGTGGTAGTTATTTTGTCCCACAGGTCCACAGCTCATAGATCATTATATTTATACACAAACAAGAAAAAAAACGGAACACAAAAATAGGTAAGAAATGTACTTTTTATTTGTAGGGACGTTAATACCAGGAAAATCAGTAGATAATAATAATACTATGAAACAGAGGTCCTATCGCACGAGGAGATCTCTTTCAGGCAATGGTTCTTTTCATTCAATTGTCTTACACTAAAAGATGGTAAGATAACGACTGTAACAGACAGATAGATCAGATAAGTTCCTACATAGCAGATTTTCTATTTGAGGATAATTAAATGGAAAAACAATTTTGACCTTCCCATGATGTACGCAGTTATAAATTAATGAACCTCTTTTTAACATTCTGGCTTTTTCTCACAGTTTGTCGCAGTAATGAATGTACTACTCTTTTAGCCTTGTGTGGATCACACGTATCACGTAATATTACATAAACACATCTCCAATATAAATCCCACAGAGGGTGCCCTTAGCGTGAAGTTTTTAAGTTTTTTAAGCCCTGGCTGGAGGCCTTAATTTATTAAGAAATCCACAGGTAAGCTCGGTTAAGCAGATGACAACCACATAGGTTGAACTGCGAGATGCCATATCGAAATAAACAATATATATACCTTCCCTTTACCCCAACAGTTATGTAAGAGTACCCCGAACAAACGCGTTAGGTAAGGGAAGTAACCAATCGCGCGCGAGCCGAGCGAACGAAGCGAGCCGAGCGAACGAAGCGAGACGAGCGAACGAAGCGAGACGAGTGAACGAAGCGAGCCGAGCGAACGAAGTGAGCCGAGTGAACGAAGCGAGAGTTACCGTCGGCAGCGGCCGGCGAGTGCTACATCTAAGTTGGTCGCAGTTACTTGTCGATTTAGTATTGTTAGGGCCCCAAAATCGGAATTATTCGAAGTTCACAAAAAGACGCGCATTCATTATATTAATGTTCAATAATATTTTTAGGAAAGCAAAACGGGAATTGAATAAATACATGCTTAATCGCATAATCAGTCTAAATTGTTACCACTGATGGGACACAGGCCACCTCTCCGTGAGAGGGAGTGGGCCATAAACAACCACGCCTAATTAAACACCTTTGTATCCGGGTAAATTTCTCTCCTGGCAACCCCACCCTTGTCGCATCAACCCATGAATCACATTTATGTCACCGCTATAATTAACTTATGTGTCATAACAGCGCCGGGTTAGATTGCATGTACCTAATATTACTACAAATGTTTTATGAATATACATTCGGTAGGCAATTAATTTCTATTAGATAGTACAAGCAGAGTTGTACATTTAGTACACTCACATTTTGCCCAGTTATGTTTGTAGCGGTATCTACAACGCGTCATGCTGACGTCACGCAAGATCCTGCATCTCGCTAGCAGAGTTTACCGCGCAACTAGCATATACAACAGCCCCACATTAAACATTGGGCAGTTGCCCACCAGATATGACAACCGTCTGGTCAGAAGATCCTCCCTTTTCTATGAAGGATGAGTGAACTTAAATTTACACCTGTTCCTCATGCCTCTATATGTTTAAGTCCGACGTAATAGGGGCCATCAACCAGGCCCAAATCCGGACTCCGGGCTGCCATTGATAAATTCCACATAGAAAAACTCAATAACCCCAAATACGCAGCGAGATTTTTCCCGTGGCGAATTTTTTTCGTGCACTGGATTTTCCACGCTCTGCTCAACGCCGAGAGTTGAAAATCCAACAGTGTATTTTTCGACGCGCTGGGATACGCTCTGGAGGATTCTCAATGCTCGGCTCTACACCGAGACTTGAAAATCCAGTACACGATATTTTTACGCCCGTGGGAACGGAGAATGCCCGACCTGGGAATCGAACCCAGCAGTAACACTTGCTACCACTATACCATCGATGCAGCTATAATATAGTGAGAAATTTAGTGTGATGGCTGGATCCTATTTACTTTAACTGGCAATGCGACATATTTTGTTCAATATGACAAAATTTTCACGAAATATGCTGTTTTATAAAGCACTAAAACTATGAAAAGTACATTTCATAGTTTTAGCGCTAAATGCAGGCGACAATCCGACAGTTTTAGTGAAAAGGTCGCATTGTCGCTTGTTACCTGTCGGTTTTATTTAACAGACCTTTTTCCTGGTTTATGCTAAAAGTTTTATACAGCTGTGCCGTTTAGTATTTTTAGTGTGTTTGTTTCGAGATTTCTCCTCAGGGGTAGTCAGATAGGAAATGTCGATTCCATCTAGTTTTTTCTTTATATGCCTTCTTACAGTTTGTTTTAAATTCGGCAATCATAAACGAGGCTAATGATGTTTATACTAAGAAAATATTTACACTAAAATAATGAGTTTTTCTAAGAACCACAAATAAACATCAAACGTTCAAAACACTATAAGGGTCTCCCCACAGATGCGTTATTTTCGGTTGATAATATGTTTTATTTTATTTATAATTACCTCTACAACTATCTTACAGGATTAACCTAATGCGATGGTGTGGTATTTATATACTTACAATATTAAATTAACCTAATAAGGAACTTCTATAACATACCTACTCGTACTACCTATCCTAAATTATATAAATCTCATACATAACAATAACACAGAACAACTGTTATATATCTTAGTAACATTTAATACATAGATAGTACTACAAATACAAATACAATACAATACAAAAAGTTTATTTTCTCTCTCACATAGCATTATACAAGGATTACATAATTCAAGGTGTACATTGTGGGTTATAATCTATGTGAGAGACTGGTTTCTGTACTAGGAGACCTGTATAACAGATTACCAGCCTCTCCAGACTCCGGAAGTGAGTAACGGTAAGCTGTACATCATTCCAGTTACGTGATATTTAAATAGGTAAAACTTGGTGAAGTGTGACTGTAGTGAGAATTAAGTATAAGAGGTTGTGATCATCAGGTGTGTGAATGTGTATATGAGGGTGTGTGTGGGGGGTGAGGGTGTGTGAGTTGTGTGGGTGTAAATGTGTGTGTGGAGTGGGTGTATGTGTGGAGTGGGTGTATGTGTGGAGTGGGTGTATGTGTGGAGTGGGTGTATGTGTGGAGTGGGTGTATGTGTGTGGGTACCTATATGGAGGTGATAGTGTGGGTGTTTGTGTGGGTGTGGGTATATGAGTGTGTGTGGATGTGGATGAGTGTGTAGGTGATGTCAAATCATACTAGGTCATTTTAGGACGGGACTTTAAGCAAATTTTCTGTTTCCTCGTAACTGAGGGACTTTAGCCAAGTGGTTAAAGCCCTTTTACAATTGGCTCTTGTAAGTGGATAAATTGCAAGCTTTTTATTTATTTTATTGTAAAGAAATCCACCTAAAAATTCAAAGAATTTGCGTGAGAAAGCAGTGTTTCGCTTGGTTACCGTTTGGCAAACCCTGTGTTTGACTCGCTTATTATTATTCAGTAAGGGATCATACCCTATTAGAGAATGCTGTTTTAGAAGTGTGCACAATATATACACATTTATTTAGAATACAAAAATTTGCCTATCACAACTACAATATGGGATGTGTAGATGTGTACGATCTTACACACACCTACGTTAACAACGTAGTAACGTGTAGTGTGGGCCCGGCCTGTAGTATAGGTTACACGCATACGTCAGAAATATCAGACTGTAAAAACGTAGAATTGTGTAGCAAGGAATCAGGACGCATTATCTCAATAACGCACGCGATATTATTTACCGATAATAACGCGTCAATGTGGGAGAGCCTAAAAACACTTCCACATTTTCCACTGTCTGTATTTACAAAAAAAAAGCATCCGTCTCAAACATTCCTACATTAAAACCCTCACAGATACAGACCAGGCATCCCAAACAAATTACAGAACTTCTAAAACGTACATTAATTCTAATTTAATAATTCGCAACAAAAACCATGTTTTAATTCAACCTGTTTTTGTAGCTAATTAGGCCTCCATCGGCCTAAATTGCTGATTCTTCTGTCGGCCCCAAAACCGTTTGCTGTCGCAAGGATAATCATATCTGGCAGACCTTTGATAAATAACTTCCGACACCGTTTTTTGTGTAATTTGGAGCAATCTTAACGCTTTTTATTGTCATTTAGAGACAATTTTAAATCAGCGGATGGTTTTTTGTTACTGTTGACTGTAATTAATTAAGAACTCATGGCTAGATAGTAATAGCCTCAAGGGTCGGTCTTCAAGGTTAAGCAACGCTTGCCGAAGTCGGTCCGTAGATGGGTGACCATCCATTACATACCGAGACCCCTCCGTATTCCAGAGAGCACTTTAAGCCGTTAGTTCTGGCTGTCATTTGTAGATCTTTGACAGTCGCGGTCGTTTCGGGTACTCAGAAGCCCGAAAGTCTGAAAACCAGTCTGGCCAAGGGGTATCGTGTTACCCAGTTCCTGGTAGGCAGTTGCTCCATGTGTAGCGGTACAACGCCACATGCGAACAACGCGTCATACTGACGTCACGCAAATCCTGCATCTCGCAAGCAGAGTTTACCGCGCAATTAGCATAGATACGATTTCCCAACATCAATCGTTGGGCAATTGCCCGCCAGACATAACACCCGTCTGGTAGGAGGGTCCTCCCTTTTCTATGGAGGTTGAGTGAACTTTACACCCTGTTCCTCATACCTCCAAACATGTATAATACTGGTATGACTGGAAGCCGACCCCAACATAGTTGTGAAAAGATATCCATTCAATAGAATTATAATTATGAAGTTAGACTTAATATTAGGGGCGAAATATCGTAAAGAGTTGTAATAAACTTTATACTAGTTTGTGATTTTGGGGTAACGACTTTAAGATCTATTTAAAGACAGTATATATTTTGAGGTTAAATATATTCTGAATTAAACATAAGTTAGTTAGAAGTTTAATAAGGTCGCCGATTCCCTTGTTCACAAACTAACTAACTACGCTTTGGAATGGGCAACTAGCTTCATCTTTTTGACTGACCGACCTTGACAATTCAAAAGTGCCTGTAATTGGTTTATTTGAAATAAATAGTTTGTTTTGAGTTTTGTTTTTTAAACTAAATTTAAGTTCAATGCATCTTTTCTTTCTAAAAGGAAGAAAAGCACAGAAAAGGACAGAAGATAAATAATAGGAGTAAAAGTGCCGTTTTATTGTAATAGGTACTTCGAATTGACATAGAGCCTTCATGGTTTGAGATTTTTGAGTGAAACTTTTTTCACATGGTACTTATGAAGTTCTTCTTTTAAAAAATGTGCAACATTCGATTATCGACTTTCAGTTGTTTTTTTTTTTATTCAGCTTAGACAAGAAATATGGTTACTTTGAAAATTCGAGTTATTTTTGAACACGAGTTCCGACGCGGAACTAACGCGGCAGAAACAGCTCGCAATATCAATGTTGCGTTTGGAGAGGGGACTGCTAATGAACGCACCGTGCGATTTGGTTTAAACGCTTTCGTGATGGAAACTTTGATTTGAAGAACGAACCACGTGGAAGCCCACAAGTGAATAACAATGAATTGAAAGAGATGGTGGAAACTACCCAGGAATTAGCGGCATGGTTTAACGTTACCGTACCAACAATATTGACTCATTAGCGTCAAATCAATAAAATAAAAAAATATGAGAAATGGGTGCCTCATGATTTGACTGATCTGCAGAAAGAAACGCGTGTTGAAACTTGTGTTGCCTTGTTGAATCGATACAGAAATGAAGGAATATTGGATCGAATTGTGACATGAGATGAAAAGTGGATTTTTTACGATAACCGTAAGCGAAAAATGCAATGGCTGACCCCAGGTCAAACGCCGCAACAGTGTCCTAAAGCAAAGCTTACCAATAAAAAGGTAATGGTAACTGTTTGGTGGTCTCAGCATGGTGTTATTCACTATAGCTTTCTCCGATCTGGTCAAGCAATAACGGCAGATCTCCACTGTGCCAAATTCCGAACAATGATAACAAAACTAGCAGTGAAACAGCCCCGACTCATGAATCGATCTTCACTATTATTGCTCCATGACAACGCGCGACCTCATACAGCAAGAGAAACCGTTTTAACTCTACAGGAACTGCAATTAGAAACCATTCGTCACCCTCCGTATTCGCCAGAACTTGCTCCAACGGACTACCATTTTTGATTTGGACAATTTTCAACGTGATAAAAAGTTTTCTTCTCGGGAGGCAGTAAAAAAAAAGCAAAATGATTACACAGTTTGTCAAATCTAGATCATGAGAGTTCTATCGCAAAGGCATAAATGACCTTCCTATTAGATGGCAGCAATGTATAGATAATAATGATAATTATTTTGATTAAATAAATTTAAAAAATATGGAGCGACATAGTCAGTATTGTGACAAAGCTCCTTAATAAAAAGAAAAAAAAAAAAAATTTTAAAAAATACAGAATTTCAATTTTTCAGTACAAATCGGCAATTTCATACTTTAACCCCTAATATTAATTTAGTCCTGTCAAATTAAGATACTCCATAGACAGTTTAGACGTGATTAAAAACATGGCTACTAAAAATTACGTCAATTTACGTCAGGCGTGACTAATTTGACAGGACTAAACTAATTATTTATCTTCTGTCCTTTTTTTAATAAAACAGAAAGAAAAAGATGCACTGAACTTAAGTTTAGTTTGTGAACAAGGGAATCGCCGTCATTATCTATAACTATGCCAAATAAAATCCATTCAAATCTCTTTATTGCATTCATGTGTACATTTAGTTGTTAAAATATACCTAAGTAAGTTCCAACATGAAACCCGCCTGTTTTAACAATAACATAGTTACGTAAGGTATGTTATTGTTAAAACAGGCGGGCTTTTACAAGGAAAAACAACGTGACGTTTGTTGTTTTTTTCCCATCATTGCTTTTTGATAGACTTAATACCAAACAAAGCCCCACGAGCATACCGTGTTTTCAATCATCCAACATAAGTATTACAGACAAAAATAACCCGTAAATAAAATAATAATCTATAGTCGTCTATCTCTACTGGATATCGTAATGGTTTCCTAATGGTGCACATAAAGCAGACTGATCTCGGTATAAAAAGGATTGGGCTGTGATATCTCACATTCTGAACGGGTTATTTGTAAAGTTAGGGTGTCGATTATCCCTCTCTATTGGGTGAAGTTTCTATCTTTGCGTGGTTATGTAGTGAGCTGTCGATAAAAACTATTATTGTATGTTTTAGGAACGAAGTTTTTAAACACGGCAGTAAAGTAGTAGAAATCGTCACGTAACGAAAAAGCGATGCTACGTTCTCTCTCTTTCTCTCTGTGTCTCATAGTTAGTGTTCAATAATAGTTTTCATGGTTTTCGAAGGTGCTAAAGCCAATACTGAAGCCAAAATAAAAATCCAAGATGGCAGCTGCGAAAACTTTAAGTTTTTTGTCAACCCATGTCGTTTTCGTGGGTGCTGAAGCCAATGACGTCAAAATGAAAATCTAAGATGGCGGCTGCGAAACCTTTAAAACTTTTTGTCATGAGTGTCGTTTTCATGGTTTTAGAGGGTGCTTGAGCCGATAGTGAGGTCAAAATGAAAATCATAAGTTTGTTAGAGCTTCTAAAAACTTATAATAGTCGACTCTTTATGAAAAATGCGTATTAAATTATCTCTCCCTCCGTATCTTTCTATTTTATATGCGAGTGTGTGCGAGCAAGTATCGTGTTAGGAACTTCGTTTCTGACGGCGTCTCTCGACCCGCACACGTGCTTTTTATAGGTTGACAAACAAGTTAAGACAGATGATGGAACATAGCTACACGAGAAGAACAAGTTCAATAGTCCTAACTGTTGCCTGTCATTACACGTGTATGGAATCGAGTTCTTCTAACTTGACAGACAGCTGTGCTGCTGGGGCGTTTTTGCACCACTTCTTCCTAGCTAAAGTACTAGGAAGTGGTGAAGGGTGGGCGTTTTGGGGGACTGTGTTTTGTAATTTTGACGTACGAAAAATGCTGATTCTCAGCCTAGTTTGAATAAGTGATTTATGAGAGTGAGTGCACTTGTGCTGCGCAAACATTTATGCACTACATGGTCTAGAATCATGTGCTGAATTCATGGCTACAGTTTGCGCGCTGGTTAAAGAAATATGCTGTATTTATAGTCCAGAACGAATTTCGGCCATGGCATACAGGATAAAAAAGAACTAGCTATAGCTTTCTTTTTTCAATTCAATTCATTTATTTTTCAAGTTACAAAATTCAATTTTTTAGTAAGTACATACACAACTTAAACACTTGTCCATAGTAATTGTTAGTTACAATGGTCTTAAAACTATGTTAGTATACAGGGTGGCAGGGAAATCGACGCGCAAACTGTAACCACGGATTCAGCACATGATATTAGATGCTATACCGTCGAAATTTTTCGTCGGTTATATAAAAAAAAATTCTTCTGTTTCATAGAAAAGTGCAATACCTACGCGGTCAAAATGTATGGAACAGCAATATTTTTTTTTAATAACCGACGAAAAATTTTGCCGCTATGGGGTCTAAACTCATTGTGCTGAATCCATCGTTACAGTTTGCGCGTCAATGTGGCACCACCCTGTATTACACTACAAACTAAGTTAACGAAACAATGACATAGAGTATTATCTTAAAATATATACATCATCTGCCTAGCCTTTTCCCAAATATTTTTTTTTTCCGTGGAGAAATCCTCCTAAATATACCTGCCAATAGGTACCTTGTAAATCGGAACTCAACCAAGCAGCTAGCAAAACGAGATAGCTTTTAAATTACAAACCCTCGTTAAAAGTCAGCTCGGTAGGTCACCTCTTAAAATAAAGTGTCAACTTCCAAGTGCCGATTAAAAATATGACCCAGTCAGACCATCACTATAAGGTTAAGACTTACGACCTATTAATTAAAATCGTTGCCGTAAACTCAGAAAATTCTTAGAAAGTAATTTATATTCTTCCACATTAAAAGTTTACGAGGTGGGAATAGGCGAATAAAAAAAAAAGTCAAGTCAAATAACTGTGTTTTAATTAAACGAGGCAGTTAAAATTTAACTGTCTAAAATAAAAAACTGTAAACGGTATGGTGTAAATTTAACTGTGTGTGTGTAAATTTCACTGATGGATGATTTTTATTTATGAAAAATAATGGTTGGTGGGCTTTAGAATAGAATAGTTGGATAGATAGATAAACCATTTATTTGGCGCACACAAAAAGACAGCACAACACACAAAAGTACTTATACTAAACCAAGTGTACGTCGTGTCGTCTAAGTCTACTAAGAATAGAAAACTTTTATTTCAGACAGGAGTCCATAGGGTTAGTAACAATTTTACTTAACTTCTAGTGTTAATAGGTTACAGACACAGATGTACATACAATTAAAACTCAGCGTGGAGCTGCATCCACCTCCGCGACATCGGGGAATCCAACCGATCTGCGAACACACTGAGAATACTGTTGGTGCCGTCGCGAACACGCGTCATCAGGGATGCACATCTACTCCTAATAATGGCGGCAAAACCATTAATATTATTATCTGCAAACATCCCTGACGCACTACAACGCCACGGCAGCCGCAACCGTACTCTCAGTGCATGTACGGACGCCAGCAGGTCAACCTACCCGAAACTGTCAGATTTCCCAATCAACCTTGAACCTAACTCTTTAGCAATAAAGTCGAAAATCTATTAAAGAAATCTGACAGATTGTAGTAGCTTGATGTGCTGGCGTCTGTACGTTTAGTAACCAAAATGATATTGATCAAATAAACTGGAGAACTGGAAAGGAGAAAAGGAGGCCTTTGCCCCGCATTAGGACAACATCATCTGCCCAGCCTTTTCCCAACTATGTTGGAGTCGGCTTCCAGTCTAACCGGATGCAGCTGAATACCAGTATTTTACATGGAGCGACTGCCTATCTGACCTCCACAACCCAGTTACTGGACACGATACCCCTTGGTAAGACTGGTTGTCAGACTTTCGGGCTTGTGCCTACCCGTAACGACTGTCAAAAACCCACGAATAACACTCGGGACCAACTGCTTAACGTGCTTTCCGAGGCACGGAGGGGCCTCGGTATGGAAAGAGGGTCACTCATCCACAGACCAACCGTGGCAAGCGTAGCTTAACCTGATCGATCGACCCGTGCGGCTGTTATTACTTAGCCACGAGCCCCTCGGTTTACTTAGCCACAAGCCCCTCCGTTTACTTAGCCACAAGCCTCTCAGTTGTAAGGGACCACACAGACTAAAAATAAATAAATGGTTTATTACTGAAATAGTGCGACGGCACTCAGCCACAAATACTCGTATTATTATTGCGAACTACCTTCATCTATCCAGAATAACTTTCAGCTTTTGAACGCCAGTGCAATAACTACAAAGTTAGTGCAAGGTATCCTCCGTTTATTAAGAACAAACTAAGTGAAGCCATCTTAAACTAAGGTAACAATTGTCGTAGATTCAAGTAATGCGCAAGTTTCGAAGCTGCAAGCACGCTTCAAATACAAGTTTGTTCAAACTATGATTACGGAGAATTGATGCCATTTTCGTTGATGGAATTTTGAGGAAGAAGTTATACGAATGGAGAAGAAGACGTATTTGTTGTGAATTTTCTTCTCTTCTGTTGGCACGAGGTGAGTAATCAGCCTATAATTTTCCCACAGCTGGGACACAGGCCTCCTCTCGGCGAGGGAGTGAGCCACAGTCCACCACGCGGGCGCAGTGCGGGTTGGTAGATGTAACATGTTGATTTTTTTGGTTCCAGGTCATGCCGGTTCCCTAACGCTTTTCCTTCACCGTTTTTGAGAGCATCATCATCATTTGCCTAGCCTTTTCCCAACTATGTTGGGGTCCCCGGATGCAGCTGAATATCAGTATTTTACATGGAGCGACTGCCTATCTGACCTCCACAACCCAGTTACTGGGTAATACGATACCCCTTGGTAAGACTGGTTGTCAGACTTTCGGGCTTGTGCCTACCCGTAACGACTGTCAAAAACCCACGAATAACACTCGGGACCAACTGCATAACGTGCTTTCCGAGGCACGGAGGGGTCTCGGTATGGAAAGAGGGTCACTCATCCACAGACCAACCGTGGCAAGCGTAGCTTAACCTGACAGATCGACCTGTGCGGCTGTTATTATTTAGCCACAAGCTCCTCACCGTTTTTGAGAGCAGTGGTGATGAAATGATTTACACAAAGTAAAGCGCCTGTCTGGGTTCGAACCCAGCACCTATAACTCATAAGTTGGGGCCATTACCATTGGCCCACCATTGATCTCAAGGAGATAAATCGTAAGGAAACCTAGATTTACTGACCAGCGGGGTAATTTGTTCGACGGCACGGTTGGCGCAGTGGTTAAGCGATTGACTGCTGCGCTGCGTGTCGCGGGTTCGATTCCCGCACGGAACAAATATTTGTATAGCCTACAAGTAGTTGTTCCGGATCTGGCTGTTGGTGTATGTGAGTTTAAATGTTTGTAAACGCACGCACGATACAGGAGAAATTCCTAGTGTGGGGCAACGTTTAAAAAAAAAAAAACGTAAAACTCTATCTTTCATTTTGACCGTTCAACAACATTGATTGCGTTATTTACGTTGTTGAGCCGATAAGTTTTTCGAACATATGAAGCAATGGATTAGCAATATCCTTCAAAATGATTCAGATTGAGATTGATCGTGTGTTGCGCAATTAGCTGCTGAATCATTTTGAAGGTTATTGTTCCCGCATATTATGATTGGTAGTGCGTCAATCAGGGCGTTAAACTCGTCAAGGCAGTGAGCAAGCGTGCTTGATGCGTGCATTTTTTTTTATAATCGTTGCCCCACACTAGGAATTACTCCTGCATCGTGGGTGCGTTTACAAACATTTAAACTCACATACACCAACAGCCAGACCCGGAACAACTACTTGTAGGTCATACAAATATTTGTTCCATGCGGGAATCGAACCCGAGACACGCAGCGCAGCAGTCAATCGCTTAACCACTGCGCCAACCGTGCCGTCATTGCGCATTGAACTTTCTCTGTATAAGCAGAAACATTTACCCTGCCAAGAGTATATTAACTCTTACTTATTAGATACAAAAAATACTAAAAATCAATGTAACGAATCGAAACGATCACTGCTGGGACACAGGCCTCCTCTCTGTGAGAGGGAGTGGGCCGTAATCCACCACCGAAGAGAGGAGGCCTGTGTCCCAGCAGTGGGATCATTATAGGCTGATTTTGTGCTGTCAACAGGAACAGTGCCCAAAAGGCTGGCAGCATTGCCATTAGTGTATTTATAATCTAATTACTATTTTGCCTCTTTAAACAATCTTAATAAACTAACTCCCTAGTATCATAACCAAAAAGCATCCTTTGACTCAAAGACACGGTGCATTACTCACGGGAGGGTCATTATAACTGCACACGAAGAGACTCTTGCCAAATAGTAACCCTTGTTAACTAAGTTTCCTGGCTGAGCTGTACTCTGTATTCTGGAAATTGTATTTTATACTTACCAGTATGGGATAGGAGCGAAAAATATTGCTGCAAGAACGTTACGTAGGCGAGTCTTTTACCATACTCTGGCTAGGCAGCAGAGATATTGCAAAAAATTACAGTTATACTAAACATAATTATTTAAGGCACCTTCAGAAAAGCAGGCACAGTGGTGCAGTGGTGGCCCAGTGGTAACGGCCACGATTTACGAGTTGTGGGTCGTGGGTTCCAACCCAGCCAGGCGCTTTACTTTGTGTAAATAATTTCATTACCACTCTCAAAACGGTGAAGGAGAACATCGTAAGGAAACCGATATGTCCTAGAACCAAAAATTCGAAGACATGTGACATCTACCAACTTGCACTGGGCCCGCGTGGTAGATTATATCCCACTTTCTCTAGAAGAGAGGAGGCCTGCGTTCGAGCAGTGGGAACATTATATAACCTTTTGAACGCCAGAGCATAAACGCACGCGCGTGCCCTCCACGCCAAGCCACAATTTCACCGCAAATACCTACAAAAAGAATAGGGATTAAAAATGTCTTAATTGTTTATTTCGATAATAAAGTGCACCGCATTTTTTTTCACATATTTGTGTCGTTGGCGTACAGGGCACGCGCTTGCTTGTCGCGTATATGTGACAATGGTGTTCAAAAGGATAGGCTGATTATTTAGATGTAGTAAAAGTTCTACAGAACGGACGGGGTGATTTATCGAGACACGGTCCCTAGCATTTTGGAACGCCTATCAATCATAGTTTGTGATACTTAGTGAAGCCTACCCCGTCTCCCGGAAATGTGCATACAACAAGCCTCATGCAAGTGTTCTGTGGCGAGACCTTTTTGGAAGCAGAAATCATCAATAACGTTTGGTTAATCATTTATAATTAAATGATTAACCAAACGTTATTGATAATTGGCTTTTTAGCCTAGTTAGATCCAAAAGATCTGTGAGTTTTACGGTTCTGCCTTCCATATGAGGTCGTTAACAGTCGTCAAAAGTCAGGAGCAATATAGCTCAGTGTCGGGTATAGCGGAAGGCCTTCTCTGTATTCCTATTCCTATAGCCAAACGAAATTAACAAATAACTGTCAAGGTAAGGATTAGGAGATCGACACAATAATATAAGAGAAAATAGCATGAATGATTAATAACGATCACTTTGATGCTTTATTTCTTTGCTGGAATAAATCATCATTAATGACAACACAATTTATAATTTTAGTAACGACTAGCTTCTGCCTGCGATTTTGTTCGCGTGGAAGTCGTGTGACACAACAATATACTAAAATAACACCGTCATTTTTGTAAAACTTCATTAGTTAAGTTAGGATTTATCTTTAAAAACTTTGTGTCGATCTAACCAACTTTTGTGAATGTCAGAACCAGTTTCTCCAAAATCATTTCCTTTGTAAATAAACCCCAGGACCTTTAGACACGAAATGAAACACAGTCGAGTACACAAACAAAGAGAACCAGAAATGTAACGATGTTTGTAGAGATATCAATTTCAAATGTAAACTCTGCGGTGATTAGCAAAGCCTCGACACAGATGCCTGTTTAGTATGCGTTATAAATACATACCATCAAGAAACGATATGTAATCGTACACTCACTTTTTCTTGTTACCCACAGCGTTTTAAGAAAAATTACCTATACTTGTGAATCTGTCGCAGCCAACAGGTTAAATTTGCTTATGTGCCGTTTAGTCAACCGCCTGGCCTTTGCAAGTAGTGCTCGCCTCGCTTCGCTCTCTCAGCTCGCACGCGGTTGATCACAGTTCTAACCCAATCCATTTGGTCAGGGTGTCCTGGCTTAGTTACTGCGACCAATTCGGCTCGCACATGATTGTTTACAGTTCCAACCTAAACTATAATTTATTGAATATCATTAAGGCCGTTAGTTGAACGGCCGCCGTTTAGTTTAAAGGCTAGATGGTTAGCTAAACGGCTAATTAAACCAGTTGGCTGCGACACATCTACTATTTACTAGTTTATTTACGAGTACCGACCGTTCTTCATAAGTTTGTGTATCAAGTATTAAGACCGTAGATATGAAAGTGGAAATAGGACGCGCGGGCTTGCGAAAGTTGGAAGGTAAAAAAATACGTATGAATAGAACCTCCCCGTTGTGGAGGCCTTCCAACGCTGCGTCTTCCGGTACGTAATCGCTACTCCAGACCCTTTCGGCATTGGTAATCTGTTCTGCGATCGATGGCCTTGTGAAGGCCGCAGAAATCCGCTGGATGCGGGAAGCACAGAACCGGTCAAAGTGTCGGTACTTGGGGGAGGCCTATGTCCAGCAGTGGACGTCTTTCGACTGAAATGATAACGAAGAAACACCACACGAACTATACCACATGTAGTTCACGCTTATATGACAAAATAATATTAGTGCTCAGGCAATCTAAGCAAGGTTAAGGGCTACCGCTTAGTTAGGCTAAGCGGTAGCCCTTAACCCTTTTTTTTTTTTTTTTTTTTTTGTCGCTGAGAAATGCTTTATGCATCCCCGTCTCGCGGGGGACCGAGACGGGGTATGTGGGACTCCCTGTCGGAAGGACAGTATACCCACTAAAACTCAGCGTTGTTCCTACAAACGCCGTAATGGGAGGGCTATGGGAATTCAGTACTTCCACGGCCCTCCCGGCGCACGCCCGCCAAGATGGTATGGCGGGCCCCGCATGCCCCCCAGGTTGGGGGGCTACGGGAATGGCCGGGAACACCTGGCCATTCCCGTCCCACAAGGTGGAGGCCTGTGCAAAACAGGCAACGGAGCCCCCGCACCCGTTGCCTGCTGGCCTCCACGCCCGCCTAAAAGGCGGGCCCCGCAAGCCCCCCGCGTTGGGGGAGCTACGGCCGCAGAGGATAGGGAGAGCGGCAACGAAACACCGAACACTCCTCTTCCCCTGCGGCCCCGCCGCGTCCGCCATCTCACGGTGGCGGCCCCGTCAAGGCCGCGGAAGGAAGGGAGAACCCCTCCCGCCGCGGCCTCTGTCCTCAGCCGCAATGTCTCCCTCACGGGAGACATCGCGGCCCGCCTCAGGTAGGTCGCGATGTTGTGGCACCGCAACCTACCCGTGGGCCGCTACGTCGGGCTAAACCGCACAGCCCGGACGAGCGGCCCCCCGCTTGGGTCCCTCTTAGCTTCACCGTGGCCCGCCTAGCCACGGCTACTGAGCCCCCCCGCCTCGACAATGCGGGAACCCACTGGGGGGGGTAGCCCTTAACCCTTTTTTTTTTTTTTTTTTCTCGCTGAGAAATGCTTTATGCATCCCCGTCCCGCGGGGGACCGAGACGGGGTATGTGGGACTCCCTGTCGGAAGGACAGTATACCCACTAAAACTCAGCGGTGTTCCTGCAAACGCCGTAATGGGAGGGCTATGGGAAATCAATACTTCCACGGCCCTCCCGGCGCACGCCCGCCAAGATGGTATGGCGGGCCCCGCATGCCCCCCAGGTTGGGGGGCTACGGGAATGGCCGGGAACACCTGGCCATTCCCGTCCCACAAGGTGGAGGCCTGTGCAAAACAGGCAACGGAGCCCCCGCACCCGTTGCCTGCTGGCCTCCACGCCCGCCTAAAAGGCGGGCCCCGCAAGCCCCCCGCGTTGGGGGAGCTACGGCCGCAGAGGATAGGGAGAGCGGTAACGAAACACCGAACACTCCTCTTCCCCTGCGGCCCCGCCGCGTCCGCCATCTAACGGTGGCGGCCCCGTCAAGGCCGCGGAAGGAAGGGAGAGCCCCTCCCGCCGCGGCCTCTATCCTCAGCCGCAATGTCTCCCTCACGGGGGACATCGCGGCCCGCCTCGGGTAGGTCGCGATGTCGCAGCACCGCAACCTACCCGTGGGCCGCTACGTCGGGCTAAACCGCACAGCCCGGACGAGCGGCCCCCTCTAGGGTTCCTCTTAGCTTCACCGTGGCCCGCCCAGCCACGGCTACTGAGCCCCCCCGCCTCGACAATGCGGGAACCCACCGGGGGGGGTAGCCCTTAACCCTAACTGAACTTAGTCAACTTGAACCCAATACTACAGCTCGACAAACTCCGTCATAATCGGTTTTGATCACCGCCTCGCTAGATGTGGTGATCATTTACGAACTTATGATAAGTTATGATAACGGCAGAGATTTCCCTGTAGTGGGTCATTAATATGCTGTTACTAAGATAGCGGAACGGTAAGGCGAGGTGCGTTTGTTAGCGGTTTAGTATAATCAGCCTATAATGTTCCTACTGTTGGGACACAGGCCTTTTCTCTGTAAAAGGGAGTGGGCCATAATCCACTACGCTGGCCCAGTACGGGTAGGTGGACATGTCTTCGAATTTTACCCTCACGATGTTCCTGGTTTCCTCACGATGTTTTGAGAGCAGTTGATGAAATAATTTAAACAAAGTAGTTTTTTTTGGAACGAAGTTCCTTATCGCGCGTTGCGAAAGGGGGGCTAGACGGAAAAAATTAAGACCAAAAGTTGTAACGACACTTTTTGCTATAGTTGTAAGCCGTGCGGCGTGCGCGTGTTTCTCTGTCTGTCTCTCTCTCTCTCTTTGAACTTCGTTCCATCCGGGTGTCCCTTGACACCTCTCAAGTTTTTTCCAGCAGTGGGAATATTTTGGGCTGATTTATTAGTATAGCATAATCAGCCCTATAAAGGTTTATGATGTTAGAAAACGAGTGACGGAACTCAAATGGTGTTGAGCAGGACACCTAGCAAGGCATGGTGACGACAGCTGATGTAAACGAACGAGTACGTGAACGTGTGGCGTTCTAGCACTGAAAGAAGCAGTAGACCGGTGACGATTTGATGGACTACATACTTGCCATCACAGGTAGAACATGGAGGTTGGCACAGGAGCGTGGTGATTGGTAGAAGCAAAGCCTATCCTAGCCGCTCTATTCTATACAGAGTACATAGTGACCTGTCAATAGTGTCAATCCCCGGGGGTTTTTTTTTTGTTTTTAAATAAAACGTTGCCCCACACTCGGAATTACTCCTGTATCGTGGGTGCGTTTACAAACATTTAAACTTACATACACAAACAGCCAGACCCGGAACAACAACTACCTGTAGGCAAATATTTATTCCGTGCGGGGATCGAACCCGCGACACGCAGCGCAGCAGCCGATCGCTCAGCCACTGCGCCAACCGTGTCGTCAAATTTAACACAAAAAATCACCTGATGTTAGCATAAGGTGATTTTTTACAGAATAGAACAGCTGGAGTCGGTGAAGTGGATGACGATAATAATTTTTTTTATTACTCAAAATTTTTACTGTAATTGAAACGATTTGATATAAATTTGTATTTTGTATTAAGTATTTTATTTTCCTAATCGTTATTTAAAAATATAATGTCTTTCAATTTGTGAAAATTAAATAATACCATGATTTGCATGCCTATGTGACGGTAGAACATAGATGACTGTTTTAATAAAACATCTATTTGTTTACTAAATACCCATGTTTGCAATCCAAAAAATTATTTGATTTGACGGAACTATTGGTAAAGAATTTTTTATTTTTTTATTGTCTAAGATGGTGAGGTGATTTATCGCCAAATAACTTTTATTCGAGTAATAAAATTGACGTTTGATAGTTGTTGTATGAAATAACTGTAAAAATTTCAAAATTATTCCTCGAATAAAGTTATCAGATGATTTCCAACGCCAGATAATTTTATCGAAAGATTAATTTTGAATTTTTGACAGTTCTTTCATACAAAAACTGTCAGAAATCAACTTTATGCAAAGAATAAAAATTATCTGTCAATTTAAAAAAATTGCCCTTACTTATATTTTATTTTGTAGACGTAAAATAACTTCATTTGTAGTCAAATTAACACGTTGATGATTAAAAAAAAATACTTCGTTTATGATTTAATATTCCATTTTCCCTTTCTCGCTTCCCGCTCCCACCGAGACCTCACCTTAACATAATATGGAAACCGGGACTGACGATGGTCCCGGGAGGCACCGGATGCGCCGACACGACTACTGGGACAACATGAAATATGAAAACTACGGGATTCCACTGTTTAAGATAACGTCAGACTGAATCTGATCGTGTTTGTGAAATTGATAGGGATTTTCATATTTTTTAATAGAAGAAACTAGGGTGTTTAAGCGCTATGGAATTTAATGAGCAAGATTTATCATTTGCCTAGCCTTTTCCCAACTATGGTGGGGTCGGCTTCCAGTCTAACCAGATGCAGCTAAATACCAGTATTTTACATGGAGCGACTGCCTATCTGACCTCCACAACCCAATTAGTGGGTAACATGATACCAACCACCATGATGAACCAGTCTTACCAAGGTAAGACTGGTTTTCAGACTATCTGGCTTCTGACTACCTGTAACGATTGTCAAAGATCTACAAAATGTCAGCCGGGACCAACAGCTTAACTTTATTAATAACAATGAAAACCAGCCCAAGTCTGAACTACAATATTATTATTAAAAGCCTGTGACATCCCACTTCAGGGCGAAGACCTCCCTACTCTCTTTCCACTTCTCTCTGCTTAAAGCTGCTAAGGACCAGTTCTTGTTGAAGGAGTCAATAATAAAACCTTTATTTTTCCTTGATTACAAAGAAACAAGTTCTTTAAAAAGTAAGTAATATTAATTTAATTAATTAAGGACCCCTTGACGAGTATAGCCCATCTCCAGTTATTTCCAGTTTCGTCTGTTTTTTGCTTCCATAAGCCATGATTGGCCAACCAATTCCACTATCTCGCGCCAATGTTCTGCTCGTCTGCCTCTTCTTCACTTTACGAGTCGGCCTTTCCAAGCGGTTGTTCTAAGGGTTCACCTGTCGTCTTCCGATCGCGCCAGATGGCCTTACAATGCACTTCATCTAGTACTTATCACACATACATACTAAGGAATGATCCCTATGCCTGAAAACCTCTTTGGTCTAGTGTTTGCAAGCACTACTGCTGAGCATAAAGTCCTAGGTTCGATTCACATTTTTGGAATCGAATCCAGGTCGGCCACTGGTCGGGCAGTTTTATTGAGTTTTTTATCACCCACATGGGACTTACGCATAACTATGGCTGTTCTAATATTCAAAATCCATTTTCCAAAAACAATAAGTGCCACATAGACGTGCGAAACAAACACATCACCGCAACAAAATAGCAGGCTAAGCGCGGAGGTGTAACTGGCTTCCAAGCGGTACGACGAAATCACGCAAGTAAGAGATATAATCATAATCTTTGCGTTAGAACAGGCAGTTTCGCTTGTCGTACAACGGACAAGTCATGTCGGAACTACTGCGGTTTCGCTGTTATGGTTTCGCAGCGGAGATGTGACCCGCCTAAACTTGGCAGATTACGTGTCTCTTCCGTTGACTGTACACCTAAGCCACAGATAAAAAGCTTAACATAAAAGAATTGCAAATGTGACTTAATCTCAAGCAAAACATTCGACTTACGATGTTTTTCCAACTTTGAGTGCTTTGTGCGAATTGTGCGATAAAATAAAATATAAGAACATTGAATTATTTATAGATTTGAACATCTGTTTTGTAATGTTAATTGGGAAAAATGGTAATTCCAGAGAGGAGCGTACCCCAAATGTTGATGGAAAAAAATGGGTGGCAGAACGCTATGAGCTCTTCCACATAGAGCTCTACTACAACCAGCAAGAAGGATGATTTCCACCAAACGGCTCGCATCGCATCGGATCGGAACGGATTTTAAAATCTCTAATTGATATTAAATCGTGTACACAGTATTTAAAATCTATATTACCAAACCGTGCACAGAAGCTTGACCGCGAAGGTCTTAAAAAAAAATAGTTTTATAACCTTCTGTACAAAAAAAAAACTTATCTCAACATTAAACTTTACAACTAGGGAAACAAAGTGTTTTCAATGAGCGCTGGCACCCAATGTAACATTTAACTTGTGTTTAGGGTGCCAGCGTCCTCGCCTAAGATTTGAACATGTAGCAGTAGTTGTAAGGCGAGCACAGTACGTCAGGGCTTGTTAACGTTACCAAATAACAAAATAATTACCGTTAAGTAACGTTAATTTCAATTTGATACCTTAATAACGTTAACAAAAATGTAACGTTACTTGATCACATTACCAGTAAAATAACGTTAATTAACATTAACGCAAAATACATCAGTAACGTTATTTTTACCGTTAATTTAGCTACGTTGCCGTTCCGTCTGTTTACATTTTTGTGCCCTCGCGCGGGCGGCTCGCTTAGCATTGGAGTAGATGCACTGTTGCCGCTCTGCCACGCGCTAACCGCGCCGCCTGCGCCGTCGCACTATGGGACAGAACCGTGCCGTCTAACCGTCTCAAAAATCTGTAACTTTTTTGTTGGTTGAAGTAAATAGCTGAAATTTAGCACGTAGTATCTCCAGAGTATATACAATCCAATAATGACACATTTATTGTCAAATGTTTAATTTATAATATTTAAAAAATAAAACAAAAATAAAACAATTTTTTTTTTTTTTTAAATAAACCATTGTTTGTTTAAATTATTGAATTATAATTTTACAGTTTTATGATATTAAGGACACAGATTACACAGATACACAGATAGATTAGATTTTTTTTATTAGATTTTACAGTTTTATGGTTTTATGTTATTTTATATTACATACAAAAAACCTACATTTAAATAAATGACAAATATGATATAATAATCCACTCTCACTCTAAAAATATATTTTACAAATTTATGTACGTAATTACTTCTATTTAAATATCTAAGAGGTTCTTAGCTTCGTCTAACAATTCCTTGGAAATAGTGACTGATGGTTTTCTGATACTTGATATATAAGGAACTGACGTAAATAGAAGATAATGAAATACCGTCTTGATTCGTTGCGGACCTAGAGCATTTTCTAGCGGGATGCAATCTGATTTTTTTGTAATCTTTATTACGAAATTCTTGGGCATTCCCAGATAAATTACCAATAGGCAGAACAGCAAAATGTCTTATTATACTTTCCCCATGTATTAAGATTTGATGTACTAAAGAAGGCATATTATACCACAAATATATTTTGTTACGTACAGTTGTGCGGTTGCGCGAGTATATTCACCAATTTTTTTCTGGATTTACAGCAATACCGGATGCCAAAGTTTGAAGAATAACATAGAACCTTTTAATAAGTTCCTCATCAACTCCTGTAATTTCTGAAGCGCAATAGTAGTTCTCAAAAAAAACGCTGAGCTGAGCGTACGCAATACGCCGAGCTGTATTACCGTCATTGCTGTTTCCACTTCCTTGTCGGGCATATCAACGTGTAACCCCATTCGGCTTCGAAACAAACTTTGTACAAGCTTTTGCTTGTCTTCTTTACTTTTTTTATCTTCTGGAGTTCTCGCAGCCCATTTTTTAAATGAAAGGTTATATGAAAAATGTCAAATTAAATCCATGCACCTGCCGATCGATTCTGTAAAAATCTCACCGTGAAAAGTTAGGTGAAGTGAGCTTAGAGTGAGCTGTCAATCCCTAGCATTAATTGGAATGACAGCTCACTTCACCCAAGTTTTCACGGTGAGATGGTTACAGAATCGCACTGCAGATCCACGTGTGCTACGTAGACAAACCATATTCGTAAGTGTTTATATTATCTGGCTTTGATTCAATCTTCTCCAAATTATTCATTTCGCTTGGTTTAGCCCCACACACTGTACACACAGCTCCAGAACTTGTATCAGTTAGAACTTGTGTAACTTTTGCATCCACCATACATAGTTAGAAATAGGTCATGACTTATTTCAATTACCTGCCTTGTGTATCTTTGAAATTTGCAAATTATTAATTTGACCCCGAATATCACCAACCAGGCAACCACTGATCGGATTTTCTCGGCAATAACGAATAGAAAAACAAGCCGGATTTTGCCTAATTACCTCATTTGTTTCTGTGTCAGTCTGTTTTGGTGCCAAAGACGCTATAAATAAGTTTGCATCTGAGACTAAGTTACTCTCATCTGTTAAAACTTGTTTATATTCACTTTGCCCCGATGAAGCATCACATCCCCACTTGGTAAAAAATTTAAGAGTTTTTCTTGTTGAGTTGTAAACATTTTCAATCTTTAAAATGCGAGCAGAAGTGTGATCCAGCAAATCTTGTAGATTTACTTTAGCACTTATATAGGTTATTTCAATGCTGGATGGTGGAGGATAACACAGTTTTTTGGCGTTCGTCAATATATTATATGATGGCAATATGTCGAAGTTTTTGTTGATCAGACTTGCTCGAAGTAATCCGTATTGTGATGTCGAAAGATCTAAATCTACAAATATACTTATAGCTTCATCCACCGTAAAATCTGTTGCATTGCGACTTTCATGCAATAATTTTTCCTTCATGATCCTTTTTTCTATCACAATTCCGCATCATTGAAACAACAGTAGCTTCTTCGAATTCTCCTTCAGACCGCAATCTTTGAACGTATGCATTATGTATATACTCGAGTCCATATTCTTGTACCAACTCCACATTCTTACTTTTTTTCGATTTCTCTGATAGATCTTCATAAGACTTTGGTGGACGTCCACGTTCTCCAGATGTTGTAGGTGTAATATCCATCGGTGCTTCTTCGAATTGTACCTTAAATTCACCGCCTAACCAAGATGTACTTTTAATAAAGAAACGTTCTTTAGTTCGGTTAGATTTGGTCCACCGATCGTTAAACGCTGTTAAAAGTCATTTTTGAATACGTTTCACAACTAATTCACTTTTTTTAGACGACAAATGGTGGTGTTCTTCTAAGTATTTTTGAATATCTTCTTTGTTCCATGATCAGTGAAAAATTCGCATAATACTCGTCGAGGCACAACAAATTCACTCATTTTATTTTTACTGCTAACTACTACTTTTTTTACCGAGGTTGGTGAAGACTATATTATGTCAAAGCACACTAAAGTACTGGTAAATGACAATGTAAATCCATAACTTTTATACTAAATTTCGTGTGAAAAAATATTATTATCTAGTGTCATTATCACGTTCCTAACCACTATCTATGAAGGTGGTTAGTAGTACTGATATAATGTGCAATAACAACTTTAACTACCATTTCCTCCCCTTTACTTACTTTTACATGAGAAACATGTAATTCACAAAGTGATAACAAAACATTAACCACATCTGACTGAACGATGAAAAAATAAAATACCTTACCCAATACTCCTACCTTACCTAAAGATTAAGTACCTAAATAGATAATATTATTTATGAAAAAAGGTTCAAAAGTAATCTACATATCCAAAAATCTCATCAATCAGAACTAAAATATTTTTTTGGGTATATTTTGTATTTTCCCCCCATCAGGCATTTTTCGTTTCATTTCAAAGGGGGCAGAGTCGGGCAATTTTTTTTTTTGCCTTGACTTCTATATCGGCTGCTCTACTATATGGTGGTTTCAAAATTACGACATTGGCAGACACTGCTAAAATAAAAATTCTATACCTGGTTGAATGTTGGTTGACCTATTATTGGCGACTGTATAAGTCTAATATTTCTGTTACCTATTGTTAAGAAACGCTGTATACATAAGCTGTTGGTTAACCTATAATAAATAAATAAATAAATACCTCTCCAGTTTTCACACAATTGTCCACTTAAATTATTTTTAAATAGAGTACTTCATAACCATTCTAACCATATCACACTTACAAATTAGCTGTGAAAATATGACCATGTAAACTGGTGGAATTGTGTTCTACATAATTGACTTAATTCTGAGCGTCAACTTGCAAGCCTTAGTCTAATAGTAAAAATGAGAAATAGTGTATTTTAACTGCTATATAATATGCATTGGACATTCAGTTAGACATGTGCATTAACAAAATATTCAATATAGAACATTACGAAAACCTATTTTTGAGACGGTATGCACGGTTCTGGCCCATAGTGCGACGGCGGATGGCCCGCCCCCGCGCACCTCGTCCCCCTCTACTTCAAAGTTCAAACTCTCTAGATTAACCGTTCTAAAAGTAACGATAAAATTAACGTTATTAAACAACTAACGTTAATAATGATTACCGATAAAATGGAGCAAAAATAACGTTAAGTCCATTACCGTTATTTTAATATTAACGGTAACGCTGTCAAATGAAGGTAACGTTATGAAAATTTTACCGGTATTTAAAGCCCTGCAGTACGTCATCAGTACATTACGAGTTAAAGGTATGTGTGTGTGTATGAGGGGGAGATAAATATGGTGAAAACTTGTGTTTAAGTAAGTCTGTTTAAAAAATAATTATGAATAATATTACTTTATTAACTACCTATATTAAGCGAACGATATCTGTAGTAAATCTTCAGTCTTGTTATAGGTCAGTGTCAAGAGCCACTTCGTGACCTTGGTTTTGCATTCATTTAGACACATGGGAGCAATGGAGCAGAGTTTATTTATTTTGTTATACAATATGTAACAAAAACCCTGTTGTTCCTTGTAGGAGCGTATATATATACCTATAGGCTTACCATTAATGAAGATATAATTAAAAAAAAAACAAGTGGCGGCCGAAAATTGTCCATAATCACATATTTTTTAAATTCGAGACATTGTTACAAAATGTTTTTAACATCTGAACTTACAAGTACTAATCGATCTAGCCTACGGTCGTTAAAAATAAGCCGCCGGCAGTGGCGCCTTTGACTCGCGGTAGCTAGACAGTTTGGCGCCAAAAATACAAAGCAGGCCGCCTGCGCCGCCGCCTTTGATGACACGTGGTGCACCCTTTGTACGACCGCCACTTGCCGATTCTTCCCCTCACTGCCCCTTAGTCGCCTGCGAAACTTACTTCCGGATGGATGTATCTTTTGCAATCGTCCTCCCAGAGGCAATGCAATGAAGGCACAAAACGTTGCGCGATCAGTGTCGTTTAGTCTTTGGTGCGGGCCGTCGCTTGCGTCACCGCGCGTCCGTACAAACGGCAATGTGACTTCTGCGCGATACCGAACCGTGAGAATTCTGTGCACTGCGCGTAAGGTGTCTTGTCAATTACAGCTGATCAATTGTCATTTAAAACTTTTAACTGTTTACACTTTTTAAGTTAAGTTTATGAACTTTATTACGTTTATTTCTCTAAGAAATCCACTTCACTGATGTTCTATTATCACATTTATCACTGAGATGTAGTTTACTTTAAATTGTATTCGAATTAAGTAGAATTAACGATATTTAAACTCAGAGCAAATACACACCTATGTTGACTGTACGACTGCCGGGGCAAAGAGGACTCCAAAACACACGATCGTAGCCGAAAGTATGCTGCGACGCGCGATCGGCTCCGTTCGCCTGTCGTCGCATCCGATGGAGTCCTTTCGGCATTAGAACACGTCAACAAATAGTTTCATTCCTACCGTGAATGAAACTATTTGACTAGGCGCAGACGTTCGCAAGCGACGATAACGGCGCCTATCGTATGCGTCGACATCCTGCCGGACGCGATCGGCTGTCGCCGCATCCGTTCGTATCCTTTCCGATCCAATGCGATGCGTACCGTTTCGTGGAAATCATCCTAGAGTTAACTTGAGACTTCGCTAGGATGACGTAAGCGCACGGTATTGAGGCTTCGTGTGCGAGAGCGGTAGCAACGTGGGGGTTGGGAGGGGCCACTCGGGTCTCAAGTTAACTCTTGTCTGTTGTACTGATATTCTCTTCCTGTTTTTTAAATGCTACATGGAATTATACCTTTGAATGTTATTGGGTTATTGGTGGGGCCCGTGGCTAAATAATAACAGCCGCACAGGTCGATCGGTCAGGTTAAGCTACGCTTGCCGCGGTTGTTCTGTGGATGGGTGACCATCTTTACATACCGAGACCCCTCCGTGCCTCGGAAAGCACGTTAAGCCGTTGGTCCCGGCTGTCATTCGTGGATCTTTGACAGTCGTTACGGGTAGTCAGAAGCCCGAAAGTCTGACAACCAGTCTTCAAGGGGTATCGTATTACTCAGTAACTGGGTTGTGGAGGTCAGATAGGCAGTCGCTCCATGTAAAATACAGGTCTTCAGACTGGAAGCCGACCCCAACATAGTTAGGAAAAGGCTAGGCAGATGAGATGAATGTTATTGGGTTATTCTATCAGCAATTTCTCAGTAGCAACCTGAATTCTGGATTTATGCCTGTTTGATGGCAATAGGGATGCCCTCTATTTCATGGGACTTAAGCATAACTGGCGCAATGTGGTGCTCACACACCTCAAAGATACCTCTGCTTAACCCTTTGAGGAAAATAGGCGTGTTGCCATGTTTTGTCACACAAATAACCAGGTTTTTGGAACGAAGTTCCTTATCGCGCGTTCCGAAAGGAGGCTAGACGGAAAAAATTAAGACCAAAAGTTGGAACGACACTTTTTGCTATAGTTGTAAGCCGTGCGGCGTGCGCGTGTTTCTCTGTCTGTCTCTCTCTCTCTTTGAACTTCGTTCCATCCGGGTCTCCCTTGACACTTCTCAAGTTTTTTTTTTTTGAGGTATTCCACTTAGAGCACTCTGCCATTTTACTTGTTTGTTCAATTCCTAGTCGATAGTGAATCTAGAATTCAAATCATTATCACAAAAGAAACAAATTCGACGAACACGGAAACTAGAAAGTTCTAATACTTTTCTAACAGGTGGGTTGTACGAGGTCAGGAGTTCGATTCTCAGCTCCCTGAGAGTCCCTGCGGCTACGGCGACTTTAAAGTTTTCCACAAAGGATTTACAGACAGGTGGCCGCTGTCATCGTCACAAAGCAATGGTTACAGATGTGTATAGATGTATAGATTTGAGTGTTTGTTATTTTACAAATATTTAAAATTGAAATTTCTGTTTGTAATGTCAAAATAACTGGTTTTTACTCAATGCATATTATGAAAGTATTTGCATACTTTACTTATAACCAAAAAAACTTTTATGAAAAAAAACAACCGACTTCCAAAAACGACACTACAAAGTGAAAAATAACTTTAATTTCGGAAGTCGGTGTCGTTGGGTTCGCATTTTCGTTCTTTGACACCGACTTTCGAAATTAAAGTTATTTTTCACCTTGTAGTGTCGTTTTTGGAAGTCGATTGTTTGTTTTTTCAAAAAAGTTTTTATTTTTCACTTTTTAGTTGTACCTACCCCACACAAATTCGTATATACTTACAAGATTAGAGGTACCCCAATAACAACTTTGACAGAAATGAGAGTGTACCGTGGTATACTGAACACATCTGCGTACCCCTTTAGAGCGTACAGGCGTGATTTTATGTGGTGTGATTGCGTAAACAATACATACATAAGCGATAGCAGCAATAGCCGTTGATTTGCTGGCATTTAATTTGGCATGTTACATTGTCAATAATATCACGATACCGTGGTAATATTGATCGTATAATAGGCCGTATCACGGTATCGTGCTCAATAATTGCGATATCGCGATATTAGGATCGTGATAATATTGACAAATGTAACATGCCCCATTGAAGAGTTCCGTTGTCTGTCTCCGAAACTCATCATCAGATCTTGTCGAAATTTCTATGGGACCATTTGGGAAGTATACCCTTTCCAACAAAAAAATCAGGAGTCAGGCGCGAAAAAACATAAAAAAATATATATAAACATCCGAATTGAGAACCTCCTCCTTTTTTAGAAGTCGGTTAAAAAAAATATTTTTTATTTTTGTTTGGTGCAATTGTAATGTTTAAAACTTAACTTTTCACAATACCCAAATAAATATTCAAGTGTTTAAACATTCCAACAAAAAAAAAACAAATAAAAAACTGTGTGTAAGCAGATTAACATTATACCAAACCGGTACATGAAAAAGCGTATTTGAATATTTTACAACGTCAAAAATTCGAATAAAACGCAAGTAGCATGAGCCAAAACTGAATATGAATGTGGTGCGATTGTAAAAATTCAATTGGTACGCGTCCCTCGATTTACATTCAAATGACATTTATTGATATCTGCACCGGGTTATATTACCCGGTTTTACGTGCAAAAAGATTTTTGTGGTACAATTTTTGTGTGTGTTCCTAAATTATAGTGTTGGGTTTTGTTTTCATAGTATGGGTATGTGATATGGGAGTAAGAAAAATGTCATGAGGAAGGTTTTGAGTATGAATATCAAACGAAAAAAGAAGTTTGAAGTACAAAAAAGTTTGAGTTATAAAAATATGATTTTTGGTATTTTCAATCTCAATTAGCAGCCGCGGGGGGCTAGTAGGCTAGTTTCCTAAAAAAATCTAATTAGTCCGTCAGTTAGATTATTAAAAAATATTGGACCCGTATTTCTCCTTTTATCAATTATATAAAAAAATATGAAGATATCGCCCGTCAAAGTTCCGCGTGACGTCACACCTTGTTACATTTTATATCATAGCATGACGTCACGACCTCCCACTCCCAAATGTTGACGCGCTTTATCTTCGTCATTTTTTGTTTGATTGAAAAAAGAAAAGATACGTGTCCATTATCTTTCGATAATCTAACTGACGGACTAAATATAATAATAATTTTTTTACCCAGGAAACTACCCTACTGTTGATTTTCGTTGTAATCGTAAAAAATGCTCAAGAGGTAATTTCACATAGCAAAACCGTACTTTTTTTCTCGCCGGCAGTATAATTTTTGGGTACGAAATGAATGATGTCCTTTTTATTACTAATTACTTAATTTTTATTATTCTTAGGCTCGCGTGTGATCAAATATTCCTTCTGTTTCTTTTGTGACAAAGTTGACAAACTTGGGGATATTTATTGACGAGACCTTCTCTTGGACTGACATAACAAGACACCCCAGTGCCTTGCAAAGCACGTTTAGCCATTGGTCCTAGCTGTCAATCATGGAACTTTGGCAGTCGTTACGGGTCGTCTGAAAGTCTGACAACCAGTCTTTCCGAGGGGTATCGTGTTACCCAGTAATTGGGTTGTGAAGGTCAGATAGGCAGTCGATTCATGTAAAATACTGGTACTCAGCTGCATCCGGTTAGACTGGAAGCCGACCTCAACATTGTTCAAAAAGGCATAGACAGCAGCCATAGAGGCAACTGTCCATAGAGTATGTTGCCATTCAGTTTGATGGTCTGTACCACATCCTTAAATATGACCACACCTTTCTGATACACGCTGTGTAAGCGAAACTACAGTGCGGTCGACGAGAGAATACATTTTTGACTCTTGTCAGTTTCATACAAACGAAGACGTATTTTGCGAATTAGATCTTTATTACTAGAATTGTTGCATTGACAGGTGTCATGAACGCATTCTCTCGGCGACCGGACTGTATCCTTTTTAGTTTAGGTACATAACATAGTAAGTATAATAATAAAAAAAAAGAACTTCAAAGAGAGAGAGAGAGAGACAAACAGAGAAACACGCGCACGCCGCACGGCTTACAACTATAGCAAAAAGTGTCGTTCCAACTTTGGTCTTAATTTTTTCCGTCTAGCCCCCTTTCGCAACGCGCGATAAGGAACTTCGTTCCAAAAAAAAAATCTGCCTATAACGTTCCCACTGCTGGGACACAGGCCTCCTCTCGGTGAGAGATATGGGCCGTAATCCACCACGCAGGCCCAGTGTGGGTTGGTATATGTCTTAGAATTTTTTGCTTCTAAGACCGAATTTAGGTACAGTTTTACCAAACTACGTGACTCCTAGAAAACGAAACATATTACTTTGTGACATCTAACATTTATCATAGGCCCCTTTAAGTGGCTAGATGTAACGCTGCCACATCGAGAGCATTCCCTAAGGATGTCATTACGCTCCCTTATAAGGTTTCATCTATTTCTGAAGACGATGTTAACTCGTTTAAAAATACTTTTTAGTTTTCTCTAGAGATGAAGTCGTATCTATTTGAGAGTTTCGGGTGACTCTAGGGCATTGAATCTCAACCTTATTTTACCCACCGCCCACTTTGAGATGTTTTTTTTTCTAGAGCGCCCCAATTGATTTTACTTATCGTCTATCGTGAATTTGAAACCGCTATTGCCATAATTATATTTAAAGGTTTAATATTATATAGTCGTAAGATAGGATAAATTATTTTCTCTAAGTCTTCTACTGCCCCCCTAAAAGTCTCAAACGCGTGGGCGTTTGAGACTTTCAAACAAACATGTTGCTAAATTGTGGAATTTAGCAACATGTTTACAACAACATATCATAGAGTACTTCCCATCACCACAGGTTACTTACCCTCACCACAGCTTAAGTACTTTTCATCACTGACTGAATTAAAAAACAACCTCAAATATGGTTCTACATCCCCAAAATAATTTGTCCAAATATCTCGCTACAAACAAAAGATGGTTTGCTGAGTACGCCAACTTAAGTTTTCCTTGTTTGTCTTAGAAACATGTTGAAACGTGTGCCGACTCCTAAATCCTACGTGCAACTGGTAAAGATTCCACGGACATTTTTCATTTTACTTTGTGTTGGGGACCTTCCAATGTACGGCTGTACCATTGTCTTGATATTGGAGTCAATGGTTTGAAGACTTGTTTGATTAAAGTTTTTTGGGACTTGTAGGAGGAAAAATGTTGGAAGGTGAATAGAAGCACGATTTGCCAATACGTATCGCAATTTTGATCTCTGCGTGGATACTTTTCAGGCCTTACTGGAAGAGAGAAATTCTATTTTCTTTTGGTACACCACTTCTACCATTTTATAATTTGTCATTGAGGGGCCTCCTAGCGCAGTATCTTTTACTTAAAAGGAGGTCCCTATGTAACATTTACTGTAAAAGTGGCACAAGTTTATGCAATAAACCTTTTAATTTCATTTTTACGTATCCAAGATAAAGGAACTGTTTGTAGTGAGAAATTGGAGAGAAGGAGCTCGCAATAGGTCACGTTGAAAATCTACTTACTAACTAAGGTCTACCCGCGGCTGTGAAGCCTTAGATGATGATGACAATCAAGTGCAAACAAGCAGGCAGCCCACCTTTTTTTAGTTTTTTTTTTTTTCTTTCATAATGGGAAATCATCAAATGACTCCTCCCGCTCTGGGTGGAGCAGAAGGGAGTGTCAGACTCTTACTGACTAAAACCCACCCGTGTTCCTTCCTTAGCCCTTTATGTTCCAGGGCAGCGGTAACCCTTTCGGACTTTCCCGCTACCCAAGGCAGCCCACCTGACAGTAAGAATTAAGAAGTCACCGGCGGATACAGTATCTGGAACATAGATACCCGTGATCTGGAACAACTATTTGAGGCCTTACCCTGCGCCCTAAATAAGAGCGATCGTTGCATGAATACGCGTTTACGCGATCGTTTACCTGTATAATGACGTAGGTACACGACTTAATTGATCGCGCGATTGTGTCGTATTTACTTAAAATAATGCGATCAGACGATACACTTATCTATCATATCAATCATGTGTTTCATAACGTTTTAATTCCTTTTGCGTTCTCAAATGAGCTTAAAGCCTACGTTAGTCGTCTACTTACCACGCCATCAGACCTACATTCACAATCAACTCAGTCTATCGCAGTCCACTGCTGGATGTCAGTCTGCCCCAGCCACCTTCTTAAGAACCTACATTCTACACTGGTTGAATGTTGCTATTATCTGTAAATCACGAAAGAAAATAAAAACATTTCGACGACCAACGACCATCATCTTCCTGCCCTTATCCCATGTCACTTGTGGTCGGCGCAACACGTTTTCTTTTTCCATTCTCCTCTGTCAACCGTCACGCTATCATTCACTCCCTTCTCTTTCATATCATTCCTCACACAATCCATCCATCTTTTCTTCGGCCTTCCTCTCCCTCTCCATCCATCAACATGTAAATGACGACCAACGACCAACTGAATAAAAATATCGAAGAATCCCCATTATTTTATCCTCTGACGACGAACTAATACAGTTTCTGTTGACAAACTGGCACTGGGCCAGCCATTGAAGCAAGAAACAATTGGATATCGCGACGCTTGGCCACATAAATTGCATTGAATATGATAGTTCACGATATTGCTGTAGTTATTTTGGTTAATTGGTGGTATTTATCAAAACAAGGTGACAATTCAAAAGTGCCTGTAAATGGTTTAAGTGTTATATTTACAGGCACTTTTGAATTGGCCACTTCCTTCCTTTTGCCACTTCTTGACAGTTCAAAAGTACATTTATAGGCACTTTTGAATTGTGAAGAAGTCGGTCAGTCAGAAAATATGAAGTTAGTTGCCCATTCCAAAGCGTAGTAGGTAGTAGGTATCTCAAACTCAAGCAATTGCTTGAGTTTGAGTTTCTCATTGAACGAAAAACTTATACAATGCGATGTCAGCTAAAACTGGAAATGTATAGCTTGACATGTCGTCGTGTGTACCTATATTAGAACTAGCAAAGTACCACCAAAACACCACTTAACAATAATTGCGTCGGTAATTTCCACAAAAACGTTAGGATTATGAAAACAGTCCCCAATGGACAATTAGCAGCAGTAATCCATTATTTATTAATTCAAAGTAATTAATACTGCCGCAGGGCACTTAAATTAATTAAGTACATAACACGGATCACCTTCCGTTTAGACACCAACCCCTACGTCACTATCTGGATTAGGATTATCATTATGTGGTGTGGTATATGGGTGAGTAAATACTGTAGAGATACGCCGTAGAGATAGCATACTTGGTGCTTACATGTATAACCAACTTATATTTACAGTTTGCACCACACATACAGGTTACTGTTAGCCTGCATCAATCCACTGCTGGACAAAGGCCTCTCCCCATGACATCCAGCTCTTTCGATCCAGGGCTAAAGTAGACCACTGGTCGTTGGTTTTGTCCAGCTCGTCCCGCCATTTTCTACGGGGTCTGCCGCGATGCTTTCTAGCTGTGTCAGGGCTCCACGTGGTGATTATTTTGGCCCATAGCGTATTGGCCATACGGCAGACGTGGCCAGCCCAGTCCCACTTTAGCTTAGCGGCTTTTTGAGCAACGTCAGTAATCTGTATTTTGGAGCGCAGTGTGGTGTTGCGAATAATGGTCTCCAATTTGACATACAGGTTATCAGTCAATATTAGTAATTTCACATGATACAATCATAAAGTTAGGTTAAATTATATAACATTAGACCAGTTAAAATTCAATGAAATTAAAAAAAAAATATAGATGAAATTAGCAAAATGAGATAGAATTACAAAGAAGATAATATTAAGACTTTAATACTTACTTAGATAAAATTACTTAGATAAAATAGGTAAAATTAGATAATATTTGATATCATCCAACAGAATATACCCGATATTGTAATTGCTCCAGTGAACCTTACTAGCTGTTTAGTTGTGGATATTAGGAACTTCTCAGTAACAGTCCGGAGTTTGTAAGTGGGCGGTGTGATATCCCCGTGCCTCGGAAAGCACGATAATCCTTTGGTCCCTCTTCCCGGTCATGTCGGATTGCCGTCCCATCGGACTATCATCTTCATCACCACTAACGTAAGTTAATTAAGATGTGGGTAGGTACTTACCACCTTATTATACGCGCCGCACTATGTAGGTACTAGTTTGTTGATACTCAAATGTGTCTTCTCGACATCCGGGTGTCACTAAAGGGATGCAGCAGAATACCAGCGTCAGGTATTGTACCTGGCACATGCTGAGCTGGACTCCCATTTGGTGCAACCATGAGACACACACTGCCCAGAGTGATCGATCCTTATATTTATTTGTACTATGTGTCTATGGGTCAATTTAGTTTTTTAATCTTTGTTTTTTTTTTTACGATTCACCTTTTTTTCATGTTTTTTCTTGCATGTATTGTGTCTTTTGTTGCACTAAATAAACGTGTCTATCTATCTATCTATCTATCACTGCTCTCAAAACGGTGAAGGACAACATCGTGAGGAAACCGGCATATCCTAGGACCAAAAATTCAAACACATGTGACATCTCCCAACGCAGACTGGGCCCGCGTGGCATATTAGGTATAGCCCATTCCCTCTCGAAGAGAGGAGGCCTGTATACCAGCAGTAGAACCAGAATTTCGAAGACAAGTGACATCCACCAACCCGCACTGGGCCCGAGTGGTGTATTATGGCCGGGAAGCGGGTTATAATAATACAATGTGTGGTCACCGTTTTGAGAGCAGTGGTCATGAAATAATTTCCACAAAGTTGCCTGCTTGGGTTCGAACTAACGACTACACCTCATAAGTAGTTGCCGTTACCACTGAGCCACACAACTCTCAGTGTTTTGTACTTAATGTACACGAATTTTACACACTCATTCACATCTATGTTGCGGCTTCCAGTCAAACCAGATGCAGCTGAATATCAGTATGTTACATGGAGCGCCTATCTGACCACCACAACCCAGTTACTGGGTAAAACGATACCTTTGGTAAGACTGAGTGTCAGACTTTCGGGCTTCTGACGACCCGTAAAGACTGTCATAGATTCACGAATGACAGCTGGGACCAACGGCTTAACGTGCTTTCCAAGACACGGAGTCGTCTTAGTATGTTAAAATGGTCACCCATCCACGGACCAACCGCGGCAAGCGTAGCTTAACCTGATCGATCGATCCGTGCGGCTGTTATTACTGGGCCACAAGCTCACTCTCATTCACACTCAAAAGTCTGATTTCTAAAAGAATAAAATAAAAATAAGCTTTTATTTAAATAAAAACGTAACCTAAAAATATAATCCGCCATCTTGGAGCGGCGACCATATTGAATTTAATGTGATGTTATTAACTTTATCGTTTTCTACTATTCAAGCCCTCTCTCTCATTGGATACCCATATTGAGCGGCGGCATTGGAGCGGCGGCCATATTGAAATTATTATAATATTGAGTATTGCACATTGTATTGTCACCAGAACTAGAGGTGTATACAAAATTTCAGCTCAATCAGATACCAACAAATGGTCGAAATATGGTTTGCTTTTGACGGACAACTTACAACTTAAACATACTCGTAAATACGAACAGTGCAAGATAAATAAAAGTTGTTAAAGTCAACTACAACGTAGCTATGAACGAGTATTCGCATCATTGCATCTTTAACACCATTTCAAAGTGTGGATGCAAGTGCGGTGTCGGCTGTAGTAGCGGGTCGCTGTTACGGCGAGAATAACAGATATTGAGCGACGCCAGTGCATGAAACTACCTCTGCACACACGCGCCGGGGTAGGACGTAGCGCGGCGCGTTGATAAATTAAAATAAAGTTTTGATGTGTAAAAAATTACTGTCTCCTAAACAGTCAGATCCGTGTGAGCGGAAAAATGCATCTTTATAAAGAACTTTCCTCGGATGAAATTATCTGGCGTTGGAAATATCAGCCCTTAGTGAATTAAATAAATATTACAAGGTCAAATTAAATTCCGCGGAAGGCGGAGGACAGGGTGTTGTGGCGCAGTCTGGGAGAGGCCTATGTCCAGCAGTGGACTGCGATAGGCTGAGATGATTGATTGATTGAAATTAAATATGCAGGCAAATCTCCGCAGACGTGATGGGTTTTAATATTCAAAAATAATAATAATATATTTATTCAAAAAATTATAAGGTATAAAAATTAGTACAGTTTTGCTTAAATTTAAATTATATTTCTAAGACTTACGTGCCTGAACTAGGTAATCCTGTGTTTCAGGCGAAAAGAGCAAAAAACGCAAAATGATAAAACAACGACCTTTTTGTGGAGTCATCGACCGCATTTATCGTAGACACTGAAAATATCAGAAGGCCAATTCTCGTAATTTAAAACGTTCAAAATCTAGTCGCAGTCTCATCAGAGCGACAAACAAATGTCAAACACTTGTCAAAATGTAGGGAAATTAGAAGTATTTTTTGACAGATTGAGACTAAGATCAGACTGTGAACGTTCTTAAAATTACGAGAATTGCCCCTCAGTTTAAAAAATTGTTTTTTTTTGGGTAAACTTCACAGACATGATTGGTATTGATATCTAAACACGATACAACAGAAAACAGATATAGATAAGAGGGAATGAAATGAAAATGGCGAGTTCTAACGAGTCGTGTTTGTTTACACACTACAGTGCAATTCTTAGTCTGTACAGGGGGCGCCAGTGGTAGCTTTTAATGGTGGCAATTACCCTGTCTGCGAGTTGTATCGCATTTTATTAACAACGTGGCGCAAAAATTAACTTTGCTCGCGCCAGCTTAGTTTTGAGGTTCCCTAGGTGGATAGTGGATCATTCTGGTTAGTTTCGTTATGTTAGTTGAAACTGTATTTTTGTTTTAGGAATAAAATAAGCCTGAAGGCGAGAAATGGAGGCCCTTAGGTGTGTTAGCGGGAATGATGTTGAGGGCGTTAATCTGATCCATACAAGTAATCCATACTAATATTATATAGAATGATTGTGGCTAAGTTTACCAGCCGCACGGGTCCATCGATCAGGTTAAGCTACGCTTGCTGCGGTTGTTCAATAGATGGGTGACTATCTTTACTAACCAAGACCCCTCTATGCATCGGAAAACACGTTAAGCCGTTGGTTCCGACTGTCATTTGTGGATCTTTGACAGTCGTTACGGGTCATCAGAAGCCCGAAAGTCTGACAACCAGTCTTACCAAGGGTATCTTATTACTCAGTAACTGGGTTGTGAAGGTCAGATAGGTAGTCGGTCCACGTAAAAAACTGGTATCTAACTGCATCCGGTTAGATTGGAAGCCGACCCCAAGATATTTGGGAAAAGACTAGGCAGATGATGAGGTAGACGGGAGAGGAGGCCTGTCCCAGCAGTGGGAACATTATAGGCATTCAATCAATCAATCAGTTTATTTGTGAAACATAGGTGTTTACATAAATAGGTGCGCTATGTTTTGTCATATTATTAAGACATACAAAGTTATAAGTGACATATTAGGTGGCATTATAACAATATATGCTGGCATACCCCACGTCCTAACCGATAGCAACTGTCGCGCAAATACGCGATCGCTTATATGAATTATGACGTAAAAATCGAGTTGATTGATTGCGCGAATACATCAGTCACATTCACTCACATCACATATAAAAGAGTGTTTTTTAATAACTGCTGAAAATTTTCCAGGCAGTGCTGTTCAGAATCATGTACTGAATCCATGGTTACAGGTTGCGCGTCGCTATCCGCAACGAGGAGATCCGGCAGAGGACCAAAGTTGTCGACATAGCTCACAGAATAAGCAAGCTGAAGTGGCAATGGGTCGGCCATATTAGCCGTAGAACCGATGACCGTTGCGGTAGACGTGTTCTTGAGTGGAGACCGCGAATCGGTAAACGTAAGGTAGGACGCTCTCAGGCTAGGTGGAGCGACGATCTTTACAGGGTTGCAATTTGCAGCGATGAGAGTTGCCGAGGACCCGAGCTAAATGGCGTCCAATTAGAGAGGCCTATGTTCAGCAGTGGACTGCTGTAGGCTGATGATGATCATAATCAACTCAGCCTATTGCAGTTCACTGGGCCACAACACCCTGTCCTCCGCCTTCCACGTCCAGTCTGTCCCAGCCACCTTCTTTAGGTTATCCGTCCATCTAGCAAACTGAAGTGGCTGTGGGCTGGCCATGTTTGTCGAAGGACCGATGGCCGGTGGAGCAGACGAGTCCTGGCGTGGAGACCGTGTATCGGCAAGCGTAATGCCCCCCAGCTAGATGATCATAAAGATGACCCTGAAATTTAAACAGCTTATTTCCATTTGAGTTCGAACATAATGGCCTCTTACCTTAGCCAATTAACTATCGCTACCTTAAATAAATCTAATTCCAATTCAAATTATTGATAAATTATTCCTAGCCGAACTAGAACCACCGGAACACTAAATTGTAAATTCACTTGAATAAATTATTCTAAGAAAATCAAACCGGGTTGCGATGGTATTCAGTGCGGCTATTACAATGGCTATAGACCACAAAGTGTGTTCGTTTCGTCGAAAACGACCGTAACGGCCACAAAATGTTAATTAAATGTACCGTACTCAGAATTATCGGGCCCACAGAAATCTTAATAAGGTGGTGGAGTGTACAAGGGATTGTACGAAAGTTGGTTTTGACGAACTCACATTTACAATTAAAGTTATAATTTGTAAATCATTATTGTAAAGTGTTATTCTAGTTCGGTTTTTTGGAACGAAGTTCCTTATCGCGCGTTGCGAAAGGAGGCTAGACGAAAAAAATAAGAACGAATTAAGACCAAAAGTTGGAACGACACTTTTTGCTATAGGTAGTTGTGAGCCGTGCGGCGTGCGCGTGTTTCTCTGTCTGTCTCTCTCTCTCTCTTTGAACTTCGTTCCTTCAAGTTTTTTTCTCCACTGTTGAGGGTCTCAACGTGGGCGATAACCCTTCGTGGGCGTTTAAGACTTTCAGTAGAAGACCCAGAGAAAACTATATATTCTATCTTACGACTATACGAGTATAATATTAAACGTTTAAATATAATCGAACTGATCGCTTTAAACAGAGAATAAGAAGGAGAGTAGGGAGGCTTTTTCCCCGCAGTGGGACATCACAGGCTTTTAATAATAATAATATAAATATAATCGTGGCCATAGCTGTTTCAGATACACGACAGACGGTGAGTAAAAAAAAATTGGTGGGTCCAGAAAAAAAATATATTCACCGCTCGCTTCGCTCGCTCGGCTCGTGCGTGGGAGGTCACAGTTTTAACCTGACCTAACCTATTTTTTTTTTAAATTAACCTCTTCTGTCTAGTTTGCAGCAAGCCGGAGACATAACTTAATATGGCATCGTAATACTTTATTTGGTGATAAACCTACATTTTATGGCAATCATAGTGGTTTATTTAGGCAGAAATAGCGCATTAATTTGCTCGCTAAGATTTAGTGATCATTTACTACATTTAGTGTTCAAATACAAACAAGAACAAGTTCAATTGCAAGTGCAACTTTACTAATGGTATCAAAGTATTTTATGGTGGTCATTATATTTAACCCCCTAGAGGGACATAGGTCATTTTTGTTTTAAAAAGAAGAAAAATATAAAACAAAAGATTTTTTTCTTTCTTTTAAATTAATCATTATACAATATATTTAATTAAAAGTTGATATAAAAACATCCTACTTACAACTCTACCAGAAATAAAAAAGATACTGGCTATCTGAAGTTACTCGTTTGGCTATAAGAACGTCTAACCGCTGTTAAGCTTCCTATGGTCGAGCCTAACAGTACAAATTAGCGCAGAATGGACATAAACTTGTGTTATTATTGCGTTTATTGCTGCCCATCCTTAATTACGTCTATGCTGACCTATATATCAACAGTCCACTGTTGAATGTAGCACATATAAGGTTATGTCACCTTACTTGGCAAATTAGTTTAGGGTTTGTCGTAGCTTTTTTATTGTCAGTTTGCTTGTCAATTTCGCATAAGGTAGTCGATTTTTTGCAGTAGGTTTAATAAATGAACACCCCATTTTTTACTTTTTTTATTTAAAAAGTAAGTAAATGAACCAGAACAATTACAATCGAAATCTAGTATCTTGACTTAGCACACGACGTTGTCGATATGTGGGACGTGCACTCATTTTACCGATTATAATCGTTAGTATCTTTTATTGTTATCATACATAGTACGCCCTCAATTCGTCAGTTATGTTCAAGATAAATACAATGTGTAACTGAATTACAACAGTGTGTAGTGTGTTTGTTCAGAATAGTTCACTGAATCGATTTCTGTCATTTTTAATAAGGGTAATTTTTTATCCTAAAAATAAACACAACTTATTTATTTATTTATATGGCATTTCAACGACTTACTAAGACATACACGAACAAAAATCACATACAATTTTACAACTACGTAAATTACAGTCACACTTCCGCTGTACAGTCAATACAAACCAAAATTGATGAATTACCTACTACACACTAGGACCCTTATACGTGTGCGACTGTATGCGTACATAATTATGTAGATTTGTAATGTGACCACAATTTTCTCCCATAATCCAAACTAACTACAACTAATAACTAACTAACTAATTCAAACTAATTTAATAAAAAAAAATTTATACATTATGATGAAAATTCAGAGTCAGTACCTACATACATAATCAGCCTATAATGTTTCCACTGCTGGGACACAGGCCTCCTCTCAGTGAGAGAGAGTGGGCCGTAATCCACCACGCGGGCCAAGTGCTGGTTGGTATGTCTTTGAATTTTAGGTTCAAAGACATGCCGGTTTCTTCACGAAGTTTTCCTTCACCGTTTTGAGAGCAGTTGTGATGAAATAATTTACACAAAGTAAAGCGCCTGACTGGGTTCAAAACTACGACCTACTAGGCCACCCCTGCTCGCACTTATTTATAAGCTTACGAATTCCTATGTTCTGAATTGAGCGTATGGACAGGAAACTTAGCTGATGCCACACTACTTAATCATAAACTTATCATGACATAGTACAACAAGTGCAACTCTGTAATACTCGTTACAATCGGTTATCTCTCTTACATTTTTCAATCAGTAGGTACTCGAAGCACTGCATACTTTTCAATGCCCATCTGCGCATTTCGCAACCCATGCAACCCTATCCATTTTTAATTACACAAGCACGCTGTCTGTGAGATAAAAAGAAGAGTAGGTATGTATTATGATTATAACCTAATATTCTAATTGGAGTGTGAAGCCCGTGGCTAAATAATAACAGCCGCACAGGTCGATCGGTCAGGTTAAGCTACGTTTGCCACGGTTGGTCTGTAGATGGGTGACCATCTTTACATACCGAGACCCCTCCGTGCCTCGGAAAGCACGTTAAGCCGTTGGTCCCGGCTGTCATTCGAGGATCTTTGGCAGTCGCTCCATGTAAAATACTGGTATTCAGCTGCATCCAGTTAGACTGGAAGCCGACCCCAACATAGTTGGGTAAAGGCTAGGCAGATGATGATGATTCTAATTGGGGTGTTTGGTTCTGTACATTCATTCCAGGACATGTTGTTAATTTATCACCCAACACAGGGATTCTTGTAATTTTAAGAACGTTAACAGTCTGATCTCAGTCGCAATCTGTCAAAAATAAATTTTTGTCAAGTTTTTGACTTTGATTGTCTCTGAGATATTTTTGCGACTAGATTTTGAACGTTTGTAAATACGGAATTAGCCTTCTATTCTACGACCACTTCACATCTGGCTTACTTTAATTCACTAAAATAGAAGTAGTTGTACTTCTATTCTGTCCTGTCATCATCATCTGCCTAGCCTTTACCCAACTATGTTGGGGTCCGCTTCCAGTCTAACCGGATGCAGCTGAATACCAGTATTTTACATGGAGCGACTGCCTATTTGACCTCCACAACCCAGTTACTGGGTAATACGATACCCCTTGGTCAGACTGGTTGTCAGACTTTCGGGCTTCTGACTACCCGTAACGACTGTCAAAGATCCACGAATGACAGCCGGGACCAACGGCTTAACGTGCTTTCCAAGGCACAGCGGTATCACAGCACCAACTTCCAAACTCTGGGCTGTTACTATGACATTCCTAATGAAAAAAAACTGTATAATACTTTGCCTATTGTACCTACATACCGACACTCGGCTCTATATTGTATTGGAAATACAATGAGCAGTGAATTCCCAGAATTTTCTATATCAACGTAATTCTACAATAGCGCCTATTTGTAGAAATTCTCTTTGGTGGCTCACAAAGCTTCTGGATATGCATTGAAATCAATCTCGTGGATTGTACGTACCTACACAATAGACATAGTTTGGTAGAATAGAATTTATTTTGGAATTGGAATTAAATTCACAAACTATTTTATGTTTTTAAGCACTAACGAAATAAAAAGTAGGGAACACCTAAGAAGCGATGGATGGACTGTGTGAAAAATTATATGGTTAGTAAGGGGGGCGTTTTTGGAAACTCCCCATAGGGTTTTGTTCGCGTATAGTTAGCATGAGGCTTTCGAAATTTCTAAATACTAAATATACCCAAGTTGGAGTATCTTAATCGGGTATATTTAGGACCTAGCATTGCGTGATTAACTGATTACGTACTACTAAATGTACCCGGCTGCGTAATGCCAGACTATATTACAACAGACATCCATAGTCTGTACTGGACCGCTTTATGCTTGTAAGTGTCGATCCAAGAGCGAGCGAAGCGAGCTCGGGACTTGGGGCACCCCGACTCGGACATGTTAGATTCGAAGGGGATGACGGGCGCCCAAGCCCGTCATTTTCTTCGTGTTAGATTCCTTTAAACCCTGTAGACAGAAGTAGAGGAGAGGACGTCTTATTATTATTGCTTGTAAACCAACTTAGACCCACCACGTGATCTTTCCCACCCTAAATACTAGCACTATGCACCAATCCCGCCATTTTTCAAGCAAGTTATTCTATTGAAAAGGGGTATATTTAGTAACTAGCTGCGCCCTGCGGTTTCACCCGCATAAGTTTCGATCCTGTGAGAATACCGGGATAAAAAGTATCCTATATGTTAATCTTGGTTATAAACTATCTGTAAATTTCTTCCAGTTATGTATTCTTTCTTCTACACATATTATAAATTAAAGTCACGAAAAACTACTTATATTGTTGTTCTTTTAGAAGAACGTTTCGGTTTTCTCCATCATGTAGAGAATTTATTCTGAAAGGTTTATGTATGTACCTAATAATTTTTTTCACTTTTACTCTTTCACACGCTGTCTACATCTCTCTATCTATTGTTCTATCGCAGGATGCCTGTCTTCCCCAATGAGGTAGGCAGTAGCGTATAGAACACCTACATTTCACCAGTTACGTGTTTGTAGTCTATGTGTGCGTGTGTGTGTGTTTGTAGTATCTGTGTGGGAGTATGTGTTTGCAGTATCTGTGTGCGCGTGGGTGTGTGTTTGTAGTATCTGTGTGCGTGTGTGTATTTTTGTGTTTGTTGTAAATCTATAAAGTCCTGTTTCGACCAATACTTAATTTTTAATCAATCGCCAAACGTGATCCCTGCGTGAAGTTTCAGACCGCCGTTTTACCCTTCATTAAAAATAAAAAACACTATTTTCAGTTTGTTAGCACAGACGCCAGCAGGTCAAGCTACCCGAAACTGTAAAATTTTCCCAATCAACCTTGAACCTTAATGCTTTAGCGATAAAGTTGAAAATCTCTTAAAGGAATTTGACAGATTGTAGTAGCTTGATATGCTGGCGTCTGTACATACCTCTGGTACATGTACACAGTAAATGCTAGAATAAACATCGTTAGAAAACGCTTATGATAAAATCTAACCTACGTTTACGGCGGGAACTTATGAGATAACATCACGTTTTTTGAAATGTGACAACATTTGGATTATATAAGGTTGGTTTTCAGTCATGTGGGTCGTAGGTAAGAGTGCAGCGATGGCCGCAGCTTACGAGTTGTACTTTACTTTGTGTAAATTTTAATCACGACTCCTCTTAAAACGGTGAAGGAAAACATCGTAAGGAAACCAACATGCCCTAGAACCAAAAATTCGAAGACATGTGACATTTACCAACACGCACTGGGCCGCGAGTTAGATTACGGCCCACTCCCTCTGTGTCCCTCTGTGTGTGCCTGTGTCCTAGCAGAGGGAACAGTATTGACTGATTACGCAAGTCTTTATACAGGCAAACATTTTACAACGATTTGACTCTTTTATCAGACGAATCAGGTGAGTCGATGATACCGACAACTTGGTTTGTTTGCCCAACTTTGGCAAAAGCATCCTCCATTTCCTTCCATTCTGTTCTGTTTATCACTTTCCTAGTCCATTTTTTACCTGCTATGGCCTTAATTTGATCTTCCCACCTTCGGAACTGTCTACAATAATAGTAATAATAATCTTAAACCAATCCTGCAATTTCTTATTAAAAAAATACGTACTTAACTACTTCAACAAGCAACTTCGTTAACCAAATTAGCCGAACACAAAATCAAACTCACAAAAGCCCTATTACTACAAAAAGCTGCTATCATTTGCCGGCAGAATGTAAAGAGCAGTCAACATATGCCTAGGCCGAGATTCTAGGCACGTTTTCAGATAAAGCTGCAATACGGTGACGTCAGCAAATGGGACCTACTGTCTACGTGACCGCGAGACTACGACCTTTTTTGTAAGAGTTTCCCACGCAACACGAAAGTTTGCTTGTATCGTGGATGCGTTTACGGATACAAATCTCTTGTAGGTACTCAGACACGTAATTTACGATACACACATAAGTTCACGACTTATTTACATGGGGGTAGGCAGAAACTACCGTAGCATACCCCTTTTGCTTCGTTTGCGTCCAAACATCTGAGGGGCAATTTTCTTAATTTAACGAACGTTCACAGTCTGATCTCAGTCTCACTCTGTCAAAAATACTTCTAATTTTCCCACATTTTTAACAAGCTTTTGACATTTATTGCTGCTGAGATGAAATTGCGACTAGATTTTGAAAATATTTTTCTGAAGAATAAGGTCACTATAATTATGTCCTTCCCGGGCCTCCGTTCTCGGTTTTTACGATAGTGTGACACCGATCTAAAAAAAAATGAACGATTCCCTTAACAATTCAAAAGTGCATGTAAATGGCTTAATTGAAATAGTAAAGAAAGGAAATACATTTATATATAGCACTGACTAAAAGAGACACAATACACCAGATACATTATACATCAGAGGGACAATTCTGGTAATTTTAAGAACGTTCACAGTCTGATATCAGTCTCAATCTGTCAAAAAATACTTCTAATTTCCCTACATTTTGACAAGGTTTTGACATTTGTTTGTCGCTGAGATGAGACTGCGACTAGATTTTGGACGTTTTAAATTATGAAAATTGCCCTTCAGATGTCTGAACGTAAACGAGGCAAAATAAGTACCTATGTAAGGATCGTGGCAGGTGGAGTTCTGTAGTTTCTGCCTACCCCATGGGACAAGGCGAGAGTTTATGTATGCTTGTATAGTGTATTAAAAAAAGATCCAAACAATGAAATACTTGCTACTACATATAAAAGATACAGAAATTTTTGTAATTCGATAATTAAAAAATGTAGAAGACAATTTGAACAGCATGAGTTGAATTTGAACAAAAATAACAGTAAAAGGCTGTGGGGTAGTATTAAAAAAATCACCAATATAAATAAAACTAAACGTATCCACCAAGAACTTTTAACATTAGAGCATACGCCTGCGAAATCCGTTAAGGCAATAAATTGCTTTTTCGCAAATGTAGGCGCTCAACTAGCAAATAAGATACCTCCTATGCCACCAATCGCGGATGATTTTTCCGATAGTTCTCAGTGCTCATCTTTTGTACTTCTTGATACTGACTGCAAAGAAGTATGTAGTATTATTGACAGTTTGAAGTCTGACTGCAGCGTGGGTTGGGATGGCATATCTAACAAAGTATTAAAATCAATCAAAGATTACATTGTTCCCCCGCTCACAGAGTTGTTTAATGATTGTTTTAAGCGGGGTTTGTTTCCCGATGCTCTCAAGCAATCCATAGTTATACCCATTCATAAGAACGGCGGAAGAGACTGTGTCAATAATTATCGTCCAGTTTCACTCCTACCGTCGCTATCTAAAATCTTAGAAAAGATTATAAACAAGAGGCTCATTAATTTTTTAGAAAATAAAAGATTATTATCTGACGCTCAATATGGATTTAGACCGAAAAAATCTACTGACGATGCTGTACACACATTCACTGATTTTTTGGCAATGAAATTGGATGGTAAAAAGAAATGTTTGACAATCTTTATCGACCTGGCAAAGGCTTTTGACACAGTATCTTTCACCAAACTTCTGGAGAAGCTTGAGAGCATGGGCATAAGAGGTTCTGAATTACTATTATTCAAAAGCTACTTAACAAATCGCACGCAAAAAGTTAGGGTGGGTGACCTGATCAGCGAGGCGAACTGCGTGAACTTTGGAGTCCCCCAGGGCAGTATATTAGGGCCCTCTCTTTTCCTCTGCTATATTAATAACCTCTGCAAACTGAAACTTCCAAACTGCAAAATTATTTCATATGCTGACGATACAACCCTTACTTTCTATGGAGATTCCTGGGATGAAGTCTTCAAGCTTGCCCAGGAGGGTTTTAACACTGTCTGTCATTGGCTTTCTTCAAACTTACTTACTCTAAATTCCTCTAAAACCTACTATCTGACCTTCTCATTACGAAATTCAAACATTCCCTCACACAAAATAACTGCACACTCTTGTCTTCAGCCAACTAGCTTAACCTGCAACTGTCCACAAATAAATAAAGCAAAATCTGTTAAATACCTGGGTATAACAATAGACGACAACATGAACTTTACCGAACACATACGAAACGTCTCCCAGAGGATTCGTAAATTGACTTATGTTTTTAAGAACCTTCGCCATGTAGCGGACTCCAAAGTAATGCGTATGGTCTACCTGGCGCTTTGTCAATCCGTCCTTAACTACTGCATCTCATCATGGGGTGGGGCGGCAAAAACTCACTTAATAGAATTAGAAAGAGCGCAAAGGCTGATATTAAAAATCTGCCTGTTTAAACCGCGATTATTCCCAACAACAGAGTTGTATCGCCAAGCAGAAGTATTAACAGTAAGACAGCTATACGTTCTTTCAATTATACTGAAGCAACATACTACTCTGAATTATAGCACCTCAAATCCGATTTTAAAAAAACGACGCCCCAAACATGTCTGTAAATCTCAACCAGTGAGAACAGGATTTATTCAAAATTTCTTTTTTTTCCAAGGTCCACGCTTATATAATATCGTAAATAACTTACTAACTATATATCCTCTAACGAAAGCAGAATGCAAACATAGGGTTTCAAAGTGGCTGTTAACACTTACCTACGAAAAAACTGAGAAACTTATACACAGCGATTGAGAAAATCAACACGCACACCACATCACACTCACTCCCACACACACACACTAACACACCCTCCTCCACGTACTCCCTCACACCGCACGCACCTATACAATCATGCAGACTACACTCTCACACATATTCATATACTAGAATTCGCACACACCCAGAGACAAATAAACTAACTATACAACCAATTTCACATATTATATAAGTACATAAATTTAAAAAGGCACTCCCTGGCACTGTAACCATTGTCCTTATCTGATCCTAAATGCTTTCGAGAAACGGAGACCAGGAGACCCATAGCACAGGTTTTACTTAGTTTGGGCTCCTGTCTCCCACCATGTAATAGTTTGTAAGCAATGTAAACTGTAACTTGTGGGAGAAAATAAATAAATGTATTATTAAATGTATTATTATAGTTATACTAATCATTTAATGTTGCTAAGAGTTTTATGCATCTTATTTCCATTATTTATTATTATATACAGGGTGACAGGGAAACTCAACGTATTTCTTGAAAGGCGTTATACTACAGGTACAACAAACAAACAAACAAATTTAGTCCAGTTCACTAGGGTTCAAAACTGGATGGTTACCGAGCTGTGTCGGTTCTTCGATTTTTTAGAAATTTTCTGATTTGTTACCAAAAACAATTAATTATGACAAAAAACTACTCCACTCCAAACATTTTATCGATACTTTTCTGAAAGTTGAAAAAAGAATGATCTGAATGATCATTAAAAACAAATCTTGCAAACCTTACATAATCTCAGCAATAAAAGGTATTTAATAGCAATTTTTTTTATTTTTTAAACCATCACTTTTGACCCCTAGTTGACTGGACTAAATTTGTTGCTAATGACCTTTAGTATAACCCCTTTCAAGGAATACGTCGAGTGTCACCCTGTATATAGAAATAGCTAGGAAATTAGTATAAAATACAAGAATAAGTACTAACTAATACATAGACAGCCATTACTAGCTTAGGGGTTCAAAACCATTACATGCTGGCACTCCTCTAAGTTAAGTAACCTAATAATACATTAGGTAAGTACCTACTTACTGACTAAAGGAAAACATTTTGTGGAAACCTGGACTTAATGGCCATTAGTACTATCTATGTAGAGCTTCTCGTAAAAGGGTTCGTGTGTGGAAGTGGGTACTAGAACCTATCCGAAGGTATCAAAGAGATACGTAGTTTTCTTTGTACCTTCTTGTTATTATTCCTGTATTTCTTTTCCTTACCTATTTTCGTCTGCTTGACCTTAGCGGAAAACGGATAGGATTCCTTAGTTCTTCCGTTATTTTGTTCCTGGCTGCTTCTTCTGACAACCGAACGAGTCATTTATACACACAATACCCCAGTTTCCTGGGTAAAAAAAATATTATTATATTTTAGTCCGTCAGTTAGATCATTGAAAAATAATGGACATGTATTTTTTCTTTTGTCAATCAAACAAAAATGTCAAAGATAGAGCGCGTCAAAATTTGGGAGTGGGGGGTCGTGACGTCACGCCATGCTAAAATGTGTAGCAAGGCGTGAAGTCACGCGGAACTTTAACGGGCGATATCTTCATTATTTTTTATATAATTGACAAAACAAAAAATACGGTTCCAATATTTTTTGATAATCTAACTGACGGACTAATTAGAATTTTTTGGCCAATTCCCAAATAGCACTACACAACTCTTCAACATAATCAGCCTATATCGGTCCCACGGTTGGGACACAGGCCTCCTCTCTGTAAGAGGGGGTAGGCCGTAATCCACCAGGCGGGCCCAATGCGGGTTGATAGATGTCACATGTCTTCGAAATTTTGGTTCTAAAACATGGCCGGTTTTCTCACGATGTTTTCCTTCACTGTTTTTGTGAGCTGTGCTGATGAAGTACAGAAAGTAAAGTGCCTGGCCACCACTAAGGGGCTTAAGTCTCCCTCAAAAGCATCTTAAGGTCAATTCTAGTAATTTAGAATGTTCAAAATATAGTCGCAGTCTCGAATCTCGGTGACAAACAAATGTCAAAAACTTGTCAAAGTGCAGGGAAATTTAGAGGTATTTTTGACAGATTGAGACTGAGATCAGACTGTGAACGTTCTTAAAATAACGAGAATTTCCCTTCTGAGTGCTTCGCTTTCTATTCCTGACAAATTTTAAAGTGAATTTGGTATTATTCTAATTTAACTTTTTAACAAGCTTTCCACCAGGTAGGTACCATTTTTAATCAATTATTAATCCTTAACTTAATAAGTATTATGTTTTCAACTTTTAATTATTTTCTATAAGATGTTTTGTTTACGTGACGAATTTTGAATCCGTGTGCCATTTTTAATGTTTACCTTGCTAAAACCTACCCTCAGCGGGGCCAAGCCCTTCCCAAACGACAATCCTTGATCCACCACTGCGTATATGCCTTACCAAATCAACTCATCATCTGCCTAGCCTTTTTTTTTTTTTTATGATGGGAAATCATCAAATGACCCCTCCCGCTCTGGGTGGAGCAGAAGGGAGTGTCAGACTTTTACTGACTAAAACCCACCCGTGTTCCTTCCTTAGCCCTTTATGTTCCAGGGCAGCGGTAAACCCGTTCGGATGGTCCCGCTACCCTGGCAGGCTTCGGCCCTATGGGGCCCCGTCTCTTTTGCTGACATCTCTTTGAGGCGCGCGTGGAACACGTACACGCCGTCCGGCACGGGCCTAGTCCTGATCGGACGGAGAGCTACCCATTACTCTCCACCCGCAGGCCCGCGCCTACGGTGGCCGGGAGTCGTCACGCGGCTCCCGACGCCCGGAGCGTCTCCCGCGGCGGCTGAGGCGTGAGGTGCGCAAAGTGCGTTCCCTCGCCCACCCCGCCACCTCCTTCGCTAGCATGACTGCTTCGCAGAAGGAGGTGACTGCCTCCCACTCCCTCTCACCCCGGACCATGGCTTGAACCAGGGCCGGACGCGAGAGGTCGCCGCCGCTGCCAATCGCCTCTACGAGGACACGGCGGTGCTCTGCCCAAGCAGGGCAGACCTCCACCGTATGCTCCACCGTGTCCTCTGGGCGATCCTGACAGTGGTGACACCCGGGCGTCTCCTCCCGCCTGGTGATGTGCAGGAACCTCCCGAAACATCCGTGTCCGGAGAGGACCTGCGTCAGGCGGTAGGTGAGAACGCCGTGACGTCTCTCTAGCCACTCCTCAAAGAGGGATCTGCCTAGCCTTAGGGTAATACGATACCCCTTGAGGGTATGTGAAGATAAACTCAAACTCAAATCATTTATTTCAATTAAACCATTTCAGGCACTTTTGAATTGTCAACATTTTAAATAGTCGGTCAGTTAGTCAGAAAGTGAAGCTAGTTGCCCATTCCAAAACGTAGATCTCTTTGGAGAAGAACGGGCAAGAAACTCCAAGATAGTCACCCATCTTTTGACCAACCGCGGCAAACGTAGCTTAACCTGATCGATCGACCCGTGCAGCTGTTATTACTTAGCCACAAGCCCCTTACAAATTCAACTAACTAATTAAAACGAACAAAACACTGTAAACTGACCCTCTGTCACACTATAATGTTACTTGAAATTGATTTTAGTAAATACCAGCTACATAATTAATGTTTACTAAAATCTAACTTTCGTTCAAAATAGCACTAAAAACTAACTTTGCTTCTAGTTAGCTGCTGATGTTCGTGTTAATATTTAATGAGGTTTCGTCTGAAAACTGAGTGTATCATTTTATTTTTAGATAGAATCTAGTTTACCCGCTATCTATACCGCGTAGAAATTGTAAAGTTGGTCTAGCTGTTGTAAGCGGTACTGGCGAAAATGTGATCATGGGTTCGGTTCCCGGGTCGGGCAAAATTTGATTGGGTTTTTTCATCTGGAATTTCTCAGTAGTACCCTGGAGTCTGGCCCCTATTTCATGGGATTTAAAAATAACTGACTAAATATGGGTGTTGGTACGATAGGAATACAACTGCCTAACCCTTTTGGGTATACAGGCGTGATGTTATGTGTGTAGACGATGAATATCATCATCTATCTAGCCTTTTCCCAACTATGTTGGGATCAGCTTTCAGTCTATCCGGATGCAGCTGAATACCAGTATTTTACATGGAGCGACTGCCTATCAGACCTCCACAACCCAGTTACTGGGTACTACCCCTTGGTAAGACTGGTTGATAGATTTACGGGCTTCTGACGATCTGTAAAGACTGTCAAAGATCCACGAATGAGAGCCGGGACCAACGGCTTAACGGCTTAATGTGTTTTCCGAGGCACGGAGGGGTCTTGGTATGTAAAGATGGTCATCCATTTACGCACCAAGCGCGGCAACCGTAGCTTAACCTGATCGATTGGGGCATATTACATTTGTCAATATTATCACGATCCTAATATCGCGATATCGCAAGTATTGAGCACGATACCGTGATACGGCCTATTATACGATCAATATTACCACGGTATCGTGATATTATTGACAATGTAACATGCCCCATTGACCAGTGCGGCTGTTATTACTTAGCCACAAGCCCCTCAGATGATTAATGCGTGAAAATAATGGCAGTTTTTCACTACTAGAACAACGGTCTCTGCTTTTGCAAAGGGAGCGGGCCATAGGTAATCCACAACACGCCCGTTCAGCTTCAACTTTCTAACCAACAACAACTCTTTGATTGAGGGGTCTTGGTATATAAAGATGGTCCCATCTACGCACCAAGCGCGGCAACCTTAGCTTAACCTGATCGATCGACCAGTGCGGCTGTTATTATTTAGCCACAAGCCCCTCAGATGATTAATGCGTGAAAATAATGGCAGTTTTTCACTACTAGAACAACGGTCTCTGCTCTTGCAAAGGGAGCGGGCCATAGGTAATCCACAACACGCCCGTTCAGCTTCAACTTTCTAACCAACAACAACTCTTTGATCTCTTTTTAATTCAAAATATATGCTTTGAGTTTGTTAATTAGCAATTTGTTTCTTCACTCCTATACAATGTATATTTTGGTAATTAAAAAGTTTTTAATTACTTCCGTATTCCCTATTTTATTGCTTTTGAGATCGCGTCAGTCATCAACTCCGTACCAGTAATTAGATATAATATGAATCTAATCGTATGGCTGTAATTACCTCGTAGATAATTAGAACATAATTTGGTATTATTGCTAATCAATTTACCTAATGATGGTTCTAATAATAATCGTCATAGTAATAATTAAATTGATATAGATCGTTATATCCCTTAGAAAATGCCACCCACCTCTTATAGTAATATTATTTTACTTTATTCTAGGACTATCTTGCGGCTATGCTCGTGTTATCTCAATAAAAAATATATGCCTATGTCCTTTTACAAGGTTCAAAGTATACCCATACCAAAATTTCATCAAAATCGGTCTATCCATTTCGGAGATTAGCCGAAATAAACAGATAGACAGACAAAAAATAATAATAATAATATCCCTGGACATTTCACACAGCGCCATCTAGTCCCAAGCTAAGCAACCTAATGCTTGTGTTATGGTAACAAGATGGCTGATAAACTACTTATATACATTTTTTTTTTGTTGTAAATACATACATATTATAGATAGAAAAACACCCAGACTCGGAACAAATACATGTAAGGTCATACAAATATTTGTTCCGTGCGGGAATCGAACCCGCGACACGCAGCGCAGCAGTCAATCGCTTAACCACTGCGCCAACCGTGCCGTCACAAATATAATAATAGTTTTTTGTTATAAGTACCGTACCTATACACTTTCCTAAGCATTTAGTAATATTTGACATTACAAACCACCACTTCAATACATATGCGCATGTTGTTGTTGGTGTCAGTTTCCAGTCTAACCGGATGCAGCTGGATATCTGACCTCCACATCCACAACCCAGTTACTGAATAACACGATACCCTTGGCAAGACTGTTTTGTCAGACTTTCTGGTTTCTGACTACCTGGCATGAAATAGATGGTCACCCATCCACATCGGCAAGCGTAGTTTAACCTGATCAATCGACCCGTGCGTCTGATATTACTTAGCCACAAGCCGTGGTTGCACCCTCATAAGCGTCGATCCCATGGGAATATCGGTATAAAAAGATTGGAAATTAAAACTAAAAGTATAAAAAGAAAAACCTGTAAAGTTTCTTCAAAATCCGTTCAGTAGTTTTTGCGTGAAAGAGTAACAAACATCCATCCATCCGTCCATCGATCCTCACAAGCTTTCGCGTTTATAATATTAGTAGGGCTGGTAGCATAGTAGGAAGTATAGTATAGTATTTGAATTCTTCTGATTTTTATTTTTTTTAACTTTTCATTACGGACGCTTTTAACTTTCTGCATCGTTCTCACATGCATAATTTCTAACATGAATGATGTAACCAATACTTTGTAACCATATTTGACTGCACGGTTGGCGCAGTGGTTAAGCGATTGACTGCTGCGCTGTGTGTCGCGGGTTCGATTCCCGCGCGGAACAAATATTTGTATGACCTACATGTATTTGTTCCGAGTTTGGGTGTTTTTCTATCTATAATATGTATGTATTTACAAAAAAAAAATGTATACAAGTAGTTTATCAGCCATCTTGTTACCATAACACAAGCATTAGGTTGCTTAGCTTGGGACTAGATGGCGCTGTGTGAAATGTAAAAAAAAAAAAAAAAAATATTATATTGATTTAAAAGAGTCTCCATGGAGTTTCTTGCTCGTTCTTCTCCATAGGTAGGTACCTACGCTTTGGAATGGGCAACTAGCTTCATTTTTCTGACTGACCGACCCCTTGACAATTCAAAAGTGCCTGTAATTGGTTTAATTGAAATAAATACTTTGATTTTGAGGTTGAGTAGGACTTACCCACAAGAAAGAGCAATGCAAATCAATCTAGGCACTAAAACCACGAAAAACTAAGCGACTCTAGACGGGAATATCTCAAAGTGTAAATAGATCCCCAAGTGGAGTCTTTTCCAACATATTATCTTCCACGGCACATGTATTATGCATGCAAGTCGTGGACCAACTTCCAGCCAGCGAGACATTGTAAAATGGCTGCAGTTAACACATTTCTAGCTCGTTTTTAAAGTTACGTTGAAGTTTCGAGTTTCAATTTTGTCCTGGGATTATGTTAATGCATATTTTGTTCTTAAATCTTGAATGGGCCTTGGAGTTTGAAGGTAGTGTGGGAAATTTGCCATCCGAACCAAGGACGAAGGATTTCGTGTTCAATCAGTAGGAAACTTCCACCTATTTGAAAAACTGCACAGTTTGCGACATAGAAATAAAATAAGCAGCAGGCAACACAAAAAAGCAGTATTCCAAAAAAACTTCTTAGGAATGGCACCACATATTTATAATAAATTACCTAATACTTTGTTATGTATAACAGATATCAATGTATTTAAGAAGCAACTCAATAATCTACTGATAAATAAGACATACTACACAATTAATGAATACCTGTCAGATGAAATGTGTGTGTATAATAATAATACAAAATATAATTATGGTGAAGACTAGGGTCCGATTTATTTTATTTGTATTATGTGTTGACTGTATTAGACATTGCTTAATTATTAAAACATTATTACTCTGAAATTACCTGCTTATTAATTTGAATTTATGAAATTACTTAATTATTTATTTATAATTATTTATGACATTGTGTACTTTACTTATTGATTTCAAGTTATGACATTGCTTATGGTATTATTTTGAATTAATGAAATTGTATAACGTATTAATCTGAATTTATGACATAGTATAATTTTAATGATAATTTTGCATGCCTGAATTGGTGCAACACAGTGGACTGCGCATTCACTTCACATCTAGAAATGTATATTATGTACTGTGTTGAGCAATAAACAATTGAATTTGAAATTTAACTGACAACATTCTCGCAGTTAAACGAGGCAAATCATTTACATAAAGCGTCTGTCTAGGTTTGAACCTACGACTTACAACTCGTAAGTCGAGAGTTCATCAGCATTGCTCTCAAAACAGTGAAGAAAATTATCGTGAGGAAACCGGCATTTTCCAGAACAAAAAACGTGACATATACCAACCCCGTGTGCCAATAGTGGGAACATGATAGGCTGAATATGTGGCTGTGAAATAAGTGCACCTGCAGTGCGATTCTGTAACCATCTCACCGTGAAAACTTAGGTGAAGTGGCGTGGAGTGAGCTGTCATTCCAACTAATGCTAGGGATCGACACTATTGACCGCTCACTCTAAGCTCACTTCACCTAACTTTTCACGGTGAGATTTTTACAGAATCGATCGGCTGGTCCTCCTAACCCCTGAGGGGAAACAGGCGTGATATGTTAAGTAACATCTAACTTTTATCGACAAGCCAAAGTGACAGCAAAAAACATTCCTTTCTCACACTTTCACTCACACAAAAACACACTCACAACATAATGCACACTTTACTAAACTACATATTGCACACTTTACTAAACTACATATTGCTTTCTGCTTATTCGCACTCGGACCCTCAGGATACAAGCCCTGCTTAGTTTGGGGGTCAATGGTCAAACCAAAAAATAAAACAACAAAACTTACGATAAAACTTTTGTGTTTTTTTTTTGTATCTCGTCGATTCACGTCAACGCTCCTATATTCTGTAAGAGTCTCACTGTCAAAAACTTAGGTGCAGTGAGCTGTCGTTCCTCGTGACGTGATGCCAAAGATTGGCACTATTGACAACTCACTTCAACTTGTCACGGTGAGAAGTAAAGTAGTCAAAAAATAAAAGTCCCGTTTTGACATTTGAGAATGCGTTTTTGACACCTGTCAGTTTCATAAAAACGAATACGTGTCTTGCGAATTTGATCTTTATTAACTACTAGAACTGTCAATGTCAAAACGGACGTTTTATTTTTTGACAACTTTATAGAATAGCACTGCAACCACTCAGCATTTATAGATCAATACAAAAAGTTCTGCAATAAGAATTCACGTAAACTTAACTTAATAATTATAATCAAAGTTAAGGAACGCGTCACAAATTAAATTATTTACGCATCGCTCATTGACAACCGATAGAATGTTAGTTGACCGGATCAAATGACTTAATAATCTGCAATGGATTAATTTGACTCACTAGACGATAAAAACGCTACTGTTTTATTCTTAGGGTTGATGTTGGAACGATCTCGATGTGCTCAGGACGGCCACCACTTGGTTTAAAGGAAGTGTCAAAAAACTAAAATGGAGCCCAACAACACCGACTTCCGAATTTAAAGTTTTTTTTTTTTTTTGTAACTGAGTTTTTATTTTTCACTTTTCATATAACACTACTTGCTATCTAAATATATCAGTAACAGGAAGTTATTAAAACATCATCAATATAAACTAAGTGGAAGAAATTCGTATTATTGAAGCTAAGCAAGCAAAGTTAATTAAATTTATATTGGACCACCCCCGAAGCATAACATCCATTAAAAAGATAATTTTGCAAATCGGCTTACAAATAACGGAGTTCTGAGGTATAAACATAAAAAAACTACCGAATTGAGAACCTGCTCATTTTTTTTTTAAGTCGATTAAAAATTGTTTTATTGCATAATCAGCTTATAATGTTCCCACATTATTATAGTAAACAAGTGTGTGCGTAGACACACACACACTCACTCTTCCCTCACTCTCATAGTCCGATGGGACGGCAATCCGACACGACCGTAGAGAGATCAGGTGCAGGGCCAACGGTTTAACGTGCTTACCAAAGCACAGGGTTATCACACTACCAACTTCTAAACTCTAGGCTATTACTAAGAAATTCCCAGCCAGTCATAAATTGGATCAATGATCCATACAACATTTGACGGCCCTGCTTCCACGGCTGACACGGAGAACAAACCGTAATTTTTCACGGCAAAATAAAAAAAAATCAAAATCATCAATAAGTCATTTATTCAAATTAGACTGAGAATTACAAAAGACAGTCTCCCAACCCCCCCCCCCCCCCGCTCTCTAGTTCTTTCGCCGGGAAGAAGAAGTGGCGCAACAAACTCTCCTGGAGCACAGCTGTCTGTTTCGTTAGAAAATACATGATTTTATACAATACTAGGTATGCAAAGTAATTAACATTAAAAGACACAGAACATTACATTAAATTATTTGCCATATGTCAGCTAGCCACACCAATATACCAACAAGTACAATAAAAACTATACTATACTCAAGCTAAAAAAAAATGTAAACAGAAACTTAATAAAAGCTCTCCTCCCTCTCCTCCTTTTTGTTTCTTTTCTATATTCCTGTTTGTTTCTATCACACTTAAATTGGATTGTATTATTTTTCTTTATGTACGCTGTACCAGTACAGCGTCATAATAACTGTTTACATAAAAATAATAGCTTTATACTTGTTTATGAATAATTGTTTGCTGCACCGGACGACGTCATTACGTCGGCGCCGGCTGTCGCTGAAAACCAGCGCTGGGGCTCTGTCTTGCATAGGGTCGCAGCATAATGCTGAGCGATAGCCGTTTTGCGTGGATGTGACGTATATCAACCATTACTTATTGTTTTTTTCTTTATTTTGTTTTTATGTTCTTTTTTGCGTCATGTTTACCGCAAATAAACGTCTTTTCTTTCTTTCTTTCTTTCTTTCTTCTTCTCTCAAAAGAGTGAAGGAAAACATCGTGAGGAAATCGCCATGTCCTAGAATTGGAAGACATGTGACATCTACCAACCAACCCGCAGCGGGCCCACGTGCTGGATTACGGCCCACTCCCTCTCACAGAGAGGAGGCCTGAGTCCCAGCAGTGGGAACGTTATAGGCTGATTATGTAGGTGTTTATGTAAATAAAAGCCTCCAGTCATAAAGGGCAAAAAAACGTGTATACACATTCCTACCGCATTTTGGCTGCCTAGTGCGAAACCGCAAGCTTTGTCTATGAACTTATGCATAGTGTACCTAATTATATACTGTCCCGTAATCTTCACTTGTAATTAGGTTAAGTTAAAACCAATACACGGCTCTTCATGATAGTGTGGTCGTGGTTTGCGTTTGTTTTAACATAGAATTATGGGGACTAAGTTTGACCTTCATTATATTATATAATTCTGTTTATAGTATACTGCCCATTGGTCTCGTGGACGTAAGTACGACTACTGAACGTGGGGTCCTGGGTTCAATTCCCCGGTCGCGCAAAATCGTTATTGAGTTTTTCCATTGGGAATTACTTAGTAATTTAGTTAAGCCCGGAGTTTGAAAGTAGGCGGTGTGATATCCTCGTGCTCCAGAAAGTACGATACGCCCGTTGTCCTGCGCCTGATCTCTCTTCGGTGGCGTTGGATTGCCGTATACCACTGGACCATGAGAGTGAGGGAAGAAAGATTGTACCAGTGTCTATTTCCCGCGCCGAGGGTTAGTCTCCGTTGAGATTAGCCGCCATCCATGGCCGAAAATATATTCTGAAGGAGTATTTAACACAGAATTATGAGGACAAAGGTTGGTCTTATTTATGATGCTATTTAAGTATAGTATAAGCAGACAGCATGCTATAATTGTGGCACGACAAAAAGTGTAGTGTAGACGTCATCAACTTAGCCTATTGCAGTCCACAGCTGGACATAGGCGTCTACCAGAGTGCGCCTAAACACTCTGTCCTCCACCTTCCGCATCCAGTTCCTCCCAGCCACCCTCTTTAGGTCGTCCGTCCATCTAGCTGGGGGGCGTCGCACACTACGTTTGCCGATACGCGTAGACATCACAAACATTCGTAACATTTAACGTTCATTCTACTTTGAATAAATGATTTTTAATGTTGTTCAACACGCATTGTACAGACGAAATTAAAAGATTTTTAAACGAAAAAGGGGGCTTTTACCAAAATTTACTTCAATATTTTTATAAAACGAAATAAAAACCAACTGCGCGTATATATTTAACATTAAATTCACATACAAATCGGCTTTCAAAAGCCCCGGTCGCCACTTTTATCAAGCGAATTAACATATTTCGCTGAACTTCACCCGACTGTAACATTTATAAAACATAAGTTTCCATTGTTACGGTCTGGCTTTAAGTTGCTTTAAAGTTTTCCATTATGGACGGAGGAAATCCTTTTTTAAGTTGTGGTTGGTAAGTTTTGCTTGAAACTTTTGTTAAAATGAGAGTTGAGATGAGCAAGGTTGTAGGATACTGTTACAATATTTTTAGTTGACATGCTTTGGCCTAGTTTTGGGAAAAACATTTTTTGGAACGAAGTTCCTTATCGCGCGTTGCGAAAGGGGGCTAGACGGAAAAAATTAAGACCAAAAGTTGGAACGACACTTTTTGCTATAGTTGTAAGCCGTGCGGCGTGCGCGTGTTTCTCTGTCTGTCTCTCTCTGTCTCTTTGAACTTCGTTCCATCCGGGTGTCCCTTGACACCTCTCAAGTTTTTTTATAGCATGATCAGGCTATAATGTTCCCAATGCTGGTACACAGGCCTCCTCTCTTCGAGAGGGAATGGGCTATACCAAATCACGCGGGCCCAGTCTGCGTTGGGAGATGTCACATGTGTTTGAATTTTTGGTTCTAGGATATGCCGGTTACCTCACGATGTTTTCCTTCACCGTTTTGAGAGCAGTGGTGTTGAAACTATTTACACAAAGTAAAACGTCTGCCAAGGTCAAACGTCAAACCCAAGACCTTACAACTTGAAAGTCGGGGGCCATTACCACAGGACCACCATAGCTCCCGCTCCTTTTTTAATGCTTTCCTCATATAGTATGTAGCCTAAGCCAGACTTTCTTGAGATAGAAGAATTAAGGAGATTTTTTCTTTTTTAAGAGATCCACAAAATTCAGATAGAATATTCTCGTTATTGAAACCGGCATGGCCTAAAACCAAAAATTCGAAGACATGTGACATCTACCAACCCGCACTGGGCCCACGCGGTAGATTACAGTCCACTCCCTCTCACAGAGAGGAGGCCTATGTCCCAGCAGTGGGAACATTATAGGCTGATTATACTCGTTATTTGCTGCATAGGGTACAGTCACGAGCACCAATATGTCAACACTTGGCAACTTTCAATTTCGTTTTTTTCGTGAAATAACGAATTTAACGCTGGAATACGACACATTACATAAACCTATGGGTTCGAAAATGCTATCTTCGTAACAACATAAAATTTAATTCCAAAATAAAGGAGTAAATCGCTTTTGAATAAAGCTGAGTGTACACGTTCCATTTCAAAAGCTTTTTACGATTCATGCACATTTCCAACGATATTAAAAAATTTCTTTTCTTCTGTTCCTACTGTTTTAGTGGGTACACAAATTTTAATTCAGTCTGTCTAGCAAAATTCGTCGACAGAGGAAAAATCCGGACAGACATCGTCCGATCATTAGGAACGAAAACATTTTTGAGCGATCCAACATCATCATCATCGGCCTAGCCTTTTCCCAACTATGTTGGGATCAGCTTCCAGTCTAACCGGATGCAGCTGAATACCAGTATTTTACATAGAGCGACTGCCTATCTGACCTCCACAACCCAGTTACTGGGTAATACGATACCCCTTGGTAAGACTGGTTGTCAGACTTTCGGGCTTCTGACTACCCGTAACGACTGTCAAAGATCCACAAATGACAGCCGGGACCAACGGCTTAACGTGCTTTCCGAGGCACGGAGGGGTCTCGGTATGTAAAGATGGTCACCCATCCACAGACCAACCGCGGCAAGCGTAGCTTAACCTGACAGATCGACCTGTGCGGCTGAGCGATCCAACAACAGTATCAAATTAGGCGACGTTCCCTGCTTATTCATAAACCCGATCGTTGTTGGCTTATATCCTAGATATAATATAATTAATAATATAATATCCCTGGACATTCCACACAGCGCCATCTAGTCCCAAGCTAAGCAACCTAATGCTTGTGTTATGGTAACAAGATGGCTGATAAACTACTTATATACGTTTTTTTTTTTTTTGTAAATACATACATATTATAGATAGAAAAACACCCAGACTCGGAACAAATACATGTAGGTCATACAAATATTTGTTCCGTGCGGGAATCGAACCCGCGACACGCAGCGCAGCAGTCAATCGCTTAACCACTGCGCCAACCGTGCCGTCGAATTTATGATGATAGTCATCAGCTCAGCCTACCACAGTTCACTGCTGCATACAATCCTCTTCCAGTAGATTTTGTCATGGCCTGGTAGTTTGAGTAATTTATGTGGCCTGCCCAAATGTCCTTTCTTTGGTATTGTTCGTCGAATCGATGAGCTCCTTAAGTTTTGAGTTGAGCTGCACGACGAGAGGTGCACGACCAATGCGTGTACTGACTGGACAGGTCCTCTTAATCTGTGTGGTTCGTTACTCAAAATACCATCTCAGACATCGATCTACATGGTCTTCAATCATATTATGACTGATCCACAACACGGTGTCCTCCGCCTTCCGCATTCAGTCTGTTCCAGCCACTTTTCTTAAGGCCGTCAGTCCATCTAGCTGGGGGTCCCACGCTACGCATACGCGGCCTCCACTCCAGAGGGCCTACTCCGAAGTGCAAAGTGCGAATGTTTGGATCGGACCGACACATGGCCGAACCGAATATGAACCGAAAAATGCGAAAAAACTTCGGATCGGCTCAATTGGGTCGGGACCATAGTCAATATTCGAAAGAGTGTAATAGTGTAGGATCGGAACTGACCGAACCAAATAGTAAGTTCGTAGCAGAAATTGGCCGAAAATTCGGCCGATACTACTTCGGACTAGACCCCCAGGACTCGTCTGGTCCACCGGCTGTTATCTTGAAGCCCCACGTAATACGGGCCCCAATAGGTAATACGGGCTAATGGACGCGATTCCACGTCAATAGCCACGCCACGAAGGCCAGCATCGCCTTGGTGTTACCGACAATCGCACGCAGGTTTGGTTTACCGAAATACTTTGGCCTGTATGTGGCGACCATCATGCAGTTTAGGAGCACATGAGCTGCCGTCTCGTCGTCCTCCATGCAGGCCCTGCAAGAACTAGCTGTGACTCCTAAATCTCATGTAAAACGTAGTTAAATACTCCTGTATTTCCTTTCCTTAAGTTTAATGTTCTCGTACGAAGGCGTAGTTACATATAAATAACGTCGGCGGGAAGTAATTAATTTCCATTACAAAGTTTCAACAAGTCAAGCCAAAAGTTTAATTTGAGCGGACAAGGATAGATTAGTAGACAAGATTTTAGTCGATTTTTGTATCGAGAAAACTTAATTAAATTTACTAGAACTTAACGTAATTTATACCACTTTTGAAATTTACGCTATATATTATATATTTATTTAAACAGAAAACAACGATCCATAATGTTATAGTTGTTTATAACGCTATAAACGTTAGATCGAGATTAGATTTATTTAACAGTGAGACAGAGAGAGAATATGTCATCAGTAAAAAGTAATTAGAGAGAGCAGTTTAATTGGCTAAATATGAGGCTTTTGACTACTTTGTATATGTGTATTTTATGTATTTTTTTGTCTTTTTTGTGTGTTTAGTCTGTGTAAAACTTTTTTTTTTTCAGTGGTAGCCTAGTAGAAATGGCCACAAATTCCTAGTTGTAGGTTGTAGTTTTGAACCCAATCAGGCACTTTAGTTTGTTTAAATTATTTTATCACCACTGCTCTCAAAAGGGTGAAGGAAAACATCGTGAGGAAACCGAAATGTTACATTAACTCCAAAAAATTTAAGATATGTACTATAGATCTACCAACCCGCAATGGGCCAACGAGTTGGACCTTGGATGAGTGGAGAGAGATCTTTACATACCAAGACCCCTCCGTGCCTCGGAAAGCACGATAAGACGTTGGCCCCGGCTGTCGTTCGTGGATCTTTGACAGCGTTACAGTTCGTCAGAAGCCCGAAAGTCAAACAAACAGTCTTACCAAGGGCTTTCGTATTACCTAGTAACAGGGTTGTAGAGGTCAGATAGACAGTCCCTCCGTGTAAAATACTATGCTGCATCCGGTTAGACTGGAAGCCGACCCTAACATAGTTGGAAAAAGGCTAGGCAGATGATGATGATATGCAAAAAAGCAATTTATGTCTATCTAGGTTTAAGTTTATATTTCGTGTATATAAATAACACAGAGCTTTTTTTCTTATTTACTCAGAACCTATTTTTGGCAGAAATAAGTGCAAGGCAAAAATATTGGATTATACAAAAGGCACTTACAATTACGTCAGGCATTTATCATACTTACTCATTTTGGAGACCAAATTCGATTTGGAATTTTAATAAATTTTAATCATTGTAAGTCTTCGATCAATTTCAGTAATACTTATAAGCCTGCACCTTAATGGAAAAGGAATGTCCAATTTTATAACTGCAGCAGCCATGACGGGTTATTTGACTAAGTCTTCCATATCAGAAACATAATTATTAATATTGAAGTTTTTTGAAGTAGAAAATTCTTTAGGCGCGTGAGCGATTTTTGGTAGGGGGTAATCCACTGACCTCTAAATAAACAAGTACGATGGACTTTTTCTAGAAATTCAACGAATATTATATAAACTCGTTGATCCGCAGTTCATCCATTGTCAGCTTTATTTACTCGTGTAAAATAATCCGCTATCACAATAATTATGATTTAAAAACATCAGAATTCCGCTGAATAACCCTCCACTCAGACGAGGCTTAATATTAATGGCATTTAACGCGAATATAATTAACTAACTAACACGTGGGGAATTAACGTTTTGATGTGGATATCGAAGTAAGTCAGGGACAGTGATCAATACTCGTGCCTTCCCTGTGTGAGATGAGGTCTTATAGACCCATACATGCTTCGATTTGCTGACCATTTTGTATTTTGTTAAGTAATAGTCTTCCAGACCGAATTTCGGTTTTCATGGCCGACCTCATCTAGTTTTTAAAATATGATTGACGTGAAAAGTGTTTGTACAAACCTACTTACCCTATATTAAAGAGAGTTCCCCGAGGCGCGAGACGATCTGTTGCAGCGTGTTTGGCGCAATGTATTCGTCTTGCGACTCAGGAGAACTCACAAAGTGCCTGGGAGCAATTGCTTACCTTCTCTTATAGGATTCTGCATGTCCAAAAAAATTTGGCAAATAACAACAAAAAACATTAACGAACCAAATTAAAGAAAATTACAACAATTCGGCTGCCGTGCATAAAAAGCCTTTCTCCTTTCGTCGATGAAAAAATTAAAAATTTCAACGAAATTTCGGACAGACTCTCTAAAATTGATTATAAACCTTATCTTTCTGACATAAAGTTTAATATCATTTACAATATACATATTTACTACTTTGATTGAAAAGTAAACGTAACATAAGAGCAAAAATATTTAGGAAAAAATAAAACATAACTTCTAAGCAATAAGGTTGAAAAAACTGTGTTGCAAAATAGGACCACAACATTATTTTTGGTCTTATTTTTCCGGCACAGTTTGATGCACCCATCGGAAATCTAGTATTTACTATTTTTGACCGAAGACTGTAGGTACGCACGGCTACATATCAAGCTATATATAACCAGTATAAGCTGACTTCTGATCGTACGACAAACCTATACAATGCGAGGTCAGCTAAAACTATTACTATTACAAATATTATAGCTTAATGTGTCGCTGTGTGTACACTTGTGCCTCATCCTTCGGGGATATAAAGACGCGATGTTATCTTCCAGATTATTACTCATCATCAAATGAACTCCTCAAATCTAAGGTTCACACCAGTTCAAATACATAACATCTCATCGTCAATCGATATCACTCCAATCGCAACTCGATTTAAACTGCGCTTATCTGGGCTCCCATCAAATGACGGTTATCGTCTGCTGATGAGTTATAGCCTCTAGTTTAGAGGCTTGGGTTTATTATGGCCTAAAGGTTTCATGGTGTGAGTGATGAGCTGGTAGCGGGGCGATGGTTTTCATTTCAAGCTGTGTATGAACTCCAGAATTTGGATTAGAGAACTTTTTTAACAACTAAACATAATCAGTCTATAATATTCCCACTGCTGAGACACACACCTCCTCTCTGTGTGAGGGAGTGAGCAGCAAACCACCACGCGGGCCCGTGCGGGTTGGTAGATGTCACATGTCTTCGAATTTTGGTTCTAGGACGTATGCCGGTTTCCTCCTCACGATGAAAGAAAACATCGATTAACAACTTACTACCCTATTGAAAATTCGACTGTAAACTAAAAAACCGACCAAGTGCGTGTCGGACCACGCACAATGAAAGGTTTCATAGTTGGGAGGAATTTGTCCCAAAACAAACTTGACATTGTAGTTGAAAAGCATGTTCTCACATACATCGATGTATGTCACGGTCAATTCTCCAACCGCAAATGTAAGTTTAAATCGTAAAATATATATACCTTTGCTTTTGCTGTGATACCTTGGTTCTTGCCAAATTTTATGACTATTTTTTATGATTATTATTTGTTGTTATAGCGCCAATAGAAATACATACTTTACATTTAAACTGTCTGCCTATTACGGTTCCTGAGATACAGCCTGTTGACAGTCAGAAGGACGGACGGACAGCGGAGCCTTAGTAATAGGGTCCATTGGCGCCTTTTTGGTACGAAACCCTAAAAAGTAGAAGAGGTACTACCGACTCTGAAGAAACACCGAAAGAAACTGGAATAGTTCTTAAATAACCGCCATCTTGGAAAATAATGTAACTCTCAAGGCAAAAGAGTTGTCTGTTTTAAAGTGCTCGTTTGCGCTCCTATCTAAAAAAAAAAAATACATAAAGAAGCAATCAACAGCTCTACTTTAGTAAAACTATTTACCTACCCTCTTCCTCGCGAAATATGCAGTTTTGAACTCAAAGAAAAGTTGAAGTTCTTGTACTGCAGAAATTACGAAGTCAATTATTTATTCAGTAAATTCGAGGTAGAACCGTTCATTAATTATATTTGTGCAAGGGTGATGTAAGGTTGAACTGTACAGCGGTCAAAGAATATTGTTAGTCTTTGAAATTGCCTTTAATGAGAAATGTTCTAAGAAAACCAAGCTTTGACTACAATTATGGAGAAATTTTAATTAACTTAGATGTTAGAATCTCAAACATAGCAACCTTTGAATTGACTGTGAAGCTAAGCAGGCAAATAATAAATAATAATAATAATAATAAATCGTTTATTTATAAAAAGGGAACACATCTTACATTGATTACCTTAACAATTAAAAATAGCGCACAGTTGCTAATTTGCATGAACTAGGATGATCCTGTGCTTCAGGCTAAGAAGTGCATACATACTTAATATAATAAATTAACAATGCGTATAGTTATACGCATTGTTAATTTATTATATTAAGTATGTACTTCTATTTACCTAAGTTTTAATTTAGTTTATAAGTTTATAAACTAAAGAAGAAGAAGAAAAATAGCGTGAAGAAAAATAACAGCGTGCGTTTAGAAGTAAAATAGCGTGTTAGCAGTTTTATTTGCAGACAATAAGTAGGTCTTCTGTCTGTGCATAATCGATGGTTAGTAAATGATTAAGTATAATTTTTTTACAGCTATAGTAATTTAGTTTATAGATACTTAGTTTTCTATTTAATCTATAATTTCTTAGTTTTCTATTTAATAATAACCGAAAGCGGCCACGGCGGCCATTCTTAACGGGCATAGAAGAGGAGAGAGGTGTTTTGGAACGAAGTTCTTTAACGGAGGAGTAAACTGGTAGAAATTGTCAAGTAACGAAAAAGCATTAGATATTTTATTTATTTATTTATTTTATCTCCAAAAAAAGATATACACTAAACATTACATACCTATGGATAATGGACGACAAAGTATTTGGTAGGTGTACTCCTTCAATTACAGGAGACCATAGCATGCACAATAAAATGAACAACGCCCCCTAAGCCCCCTCAATGTGACTTTTTATTATATGTATGAAAGAGACAGAGAGAGAGGGAGAGATAGTTATCATGGATTTCGAGGGTACTGAAGACATTAGTGAGGTCAAAATGAAAATCTAAGATGGCGGCTGCATATGTTTTCAAATTTTTCGTCATGGGTGTCGTTTTCATGGTTTTCGAGGGAGCTGAAGCCGGCATTGAGGTCATCATGAAAGATGGCCGCTGTAAAAATTATGAAATTTTTCGTCTCATTCAATTCAAGTTTTCGTTTCATGGTTTTCGGGGGTGTTTAAACCATTAGTGAGGTCAAAATGGAAATACAAGATTGCGGCTCTGAAAATTTACAAATTTTTCGTTGTTTTGAAATTTTTGCAGCCACCATCTTGGATTCTCATTTTGAACTTCGTTCCTGCCGGAACTTTTTTTTAAATTTCATCTTTCACTTTATCACGCGAGCAAAGCCGAAGGCAAAGCTAGTATAAAAATAGTATAGGTAAGTACTCAAACTACTGTCTGTCCTAAGATCATAAAACGGAGTAACTATCAAAGAGAATGGCCAGTTCAATAAAACTTAATCTCGAATATAAATAGGCTGAATCCTTCGTCTTAACTTTTTAATGAATATTGAACTGAGACTAAAGTCTTCTATGTGGGCGAGGGGCTCGTGGCTAAATAATAACAGCCGCACAGGTCGATCGAACGTTAAGCTACGCTTGCCGAGGTCACTCCGTGGATGGGTGACCATCCTTTACAAATCAAGATCCTCCGTGTCTCGGAAAGCACGTTAGGCCATTAGTCCTGGCTATCATTTCAAGATCTTTGACAGTCGTTACGGCTAGTCGGAAGCACAAAAAGTCTGACTAGGTACCAGTTAAGACTGGTTGTCAGACTTTTCAAGAAGTCACTGGGTAATACGATACCCTTTGGCTTACCAAAGGGTATCGTATTACCCAGTGACTTTTTACGCGACCATAGTTAGGGTCGGCCTAAAAAGCCTAGGCAGATCTGTGTACCCTACAAAATTTGCGGTCTTAGCAGAGAAATATACACCTGTAACTATACCACTGTCGTGCATTGAACTCTACGTTTTTTATTACGAAATAAAAGGGTACTAAACATACAGTATTCCTATAAACAATCGTATACTACATATTTACTTATGTAATTAAATTAACGAATTGAATATTTTTAAAAAGGTATCGAATTGATACTTGGGTCAGGACCAAATTTTTGACGTAATTGCACAACGAAAATACAAACAAAATGCTAAAATGACAGTAAAACAACATGGCGGCTTATCCGGAATACATGGCCAATACTTGAAGCCAATCTTGCCATACTAAATAGTCAAGAAACTTCTATCATAGGTTTGTAGGTTTCAAAATAATGGTGTCGCACAACAGGAGTATTACAACGGAAAGAATTTTGGGATGTATGTAATATTACCTTGTATAAATTATAATAACGATGTTCATCATGCAACAGGGTGAGTCGGGGGAACAACAAATTTCACGCGGACAAAGTCACGGGCAGAAGCTAATCCTACCAATATTATAAACGTGAAAGTTTGTAGGGTTGGATGGATGTTTGTTACTCTTTCACGCAAAAACTACTGAACGGATTTGGATGAAATTTGGCACACAGGTGGTTTATAACCAGAATTAACATATAGGATAATTTTTATCCCGATATTACTACGGGATCGAAACGTAGGCGGGTAAAACCGCGGGGCGCAGCGAGTTATAAATAAAATAGGTACACAAGTATGTTTACATATTTCATGTTAATCAAGATTAATTCTCAGAAAAGCTTATAACTTGATCCCTCATCTGACCTTGTAAGGTGCCCCCAAAATATAGATACTAAATGATCTCAAAGATAAATTGCTCTGAAATGACCTATTAATTAATATTGTCAACTATTTGGTACAGATGTTTATAATTAACGGTCCTTCTGTAACCTCTGCCTTATTGAGGTACCTATAGTTGCCGTTTTAGAGGAATTAAATTTAATTGGTCATAACAAAACATAATATCACGCCTGTGTTCCTGAAGGGGTATGCTGAGATCCAAATTGTATATTGTGTTACAACCAAACTGTAGCATTTATTATTATTTATCAGTTTTTAACCCCCGACGCAAAAGCGACGGGTTGTTATAAGTTTGACATGTCTGTGTGTGTGTCTGTGGCATTGAGCTCCCGACCGGATGAATCGATTTTTGTTTTATTTTTTTTGTTTGAACAGTGAATTAGTCGGGAGTGTTCTTAGCTATGTTTGATGAGAATTGGTCCAAGATGGCCGCCGCCGCCGCCACAAAATGGTGGATTACATAATCTTTCACAACTCCCCGAATGAATGAATGAAAAATGAACGCAAAAAGCCTAGAACAAGTTAAAAAAAACTATGAAAAAATTGCCACAAATAGAACAAAGAAAAGGTATAGACGTGAAACCCTATAAAAAGAAAAAAATAACCTTGATATTATGACCCTACGTAAATACGTATGAATTTTTTTTTATTAAATGTTGTTCCGTCGGGGGACCGCTACTATTTAAAAAAAACTTGAGAGGTGTCAAGGGACATCCGGATGGAACGAAGTATAAGTGGCTTGCTTTCTATAAAAGAGAAAGAGAGAGAGACAGAGAAACACGCGCACGCCGCACGGCTTACAACTACCTATAGCAAAAAGTGTCGTTCCAACTTTTGGTCTAGCCTCCTTTCGCAACGCGCGATAAGGAACTTCGTTCCAAAAAATGTACTCTGTGAGTGTGACTTTTATCCTGTTGTCCCACTGCAGGGCAAATACCTCCCTTTCTCCTTTCCACCCCTCTCTGTCTTGGGCTAGTGTGGATCTGTCTGTAGGCATCGAGCTCGTCTCACTATCTTCTCCTGGGTCTGCCTTGATGTAGCCGGACGTTTTTTGGGGCCCATATGGTGGTAGGTTTTGCCTATGACTCGTTCGACATGCGGCAAATATTTGACATGTGTCACGTATCAAAATCTGTTAAACAAATTCAGGCCTAGCGTCACGTTGAGCGTAGAGAGTGTGCGAGGGATAGAGGACTAGGTTTGAGCGAGGTTCGACTCCCAGCCACGGCGAACAATCTGTACCACCTGTTATGGTGTGTTGGCCTTATAATAAGCAAAATAATCTCAAGTCCATGCTCCAGGTATTTTTAATTCCCTACCACCAATTTCACGGGTTGTTTTTCAGGATTTCAGGCCACACATTTCAGGAATCCCGGAGTAACCCTGATTACTATGTAAATGACTGTGGCTCGAACATTTAACGACTGAAAGTTAAACTTAACCCTGGTTGAGGAATTTTAGGGAATTATTTTGAATAAAACGACGAGATGTTGAATCTTCTTTGTTGTTGGGCTAATTCGTGTCTTTTGGCAAAGGACGATATATGTATTAAAGTATTATATAAGTATTAAGGATTTGTCCCTATTAATCGTTACATGGCATAGAATAGAATAACATATGATTTATTGTTGCTACAGGTATTAACCTTTTGTCCCCATCGGCCATTCGTTCAGCGAGCAATGTGTGTTTTCTAGGGTATCTGCCAAATATTCGTTATAATCGAATAGCAACAGTTCTGTAATAGAAGGTAACTTAGAAAAGAAAGAAAGAATAATATTTTATTCTGCACAAACAAAACGCACAATTACAAATATAAAATAATAATAAAAAAGATACACATAGTCAAAAGACTTACGATGTTTTTTATAGGGTTCCGTTACCAACGGAACCCTTATAATTTCTTCATGTCCCTCCGTCCGGATGTGACACGGCCATTTTACTCGAAGACTATTAGTTTCATATCGATGAAAATGTGAAAGAGTTTGTATTCTGTGCACCGCTAAACAATAGTGTAATCAAATTACGTACAAAACAATTAGGGGTGGCCCTCCCACACATGTAACCGAGGCACGGGGGCCGCCAACTTCAAAACTCCTTGCTGTTATTAAGAAATTCTTAATGGAAAATCCTAATAAGGCTGCCTGTCCACTGAAGCGGAGCGAGGTTGCGGAGCACAGAAACGGAGAAATATTAACCATTAAGATTGAGCGGAGTGAAGATTTTATGACGTTATGCAATATTTCTCCGTTTCTCCGCTCCGCAGCCTCGTTCCGCTTCAATGGACAGGCAGCCTAACACTTTGCCCGGGGAATCGAACCCAGCTCAGCAGTCACGCTTGCAGCCACGAGGCCAACGGGGCACAATACTGTGCAGTGTGCGTGGTTACATACTCACCCCGAACTATGCGGTCCGTTTTTAATATAAAACCATCAATTGTTTTATCAATTTGTATATAAGTATGTGCAGCCTTTGAAAATATGCTCTTGTGCATAAACATCGTTTGACAAAGTACCACACATAATTTATCTGCATACCGTGCTTTTCCTCTTTTATTAAATAAATTTATATTTTTGGAACGAAGTTCCTAATCGCGCGTTGCGAAAGGGGGCTAGACGGAAAAAATTAAGACCAAAAGTTGTAACGACACTTTTTGCTATAGTTGTAAGCCGTGCGGCGTGCGCGTGTTTATCTGTCTCTCTCTCTCTCTTATAGAAAGCAAGCAAGCATTTGTCTGTGTTTTTTTATTTGTTAATAATAAAAAAAATATTATTATAGCTTAAAAAAAACAAAATTCTATTACAATTCCTTCACTAATTAATCGAAAGGAACTTCGTTCCATCCGGGTGTCCCTTGACACCTCTCAAGTTTTTTTCTTTATAAACACAGTACCTACTTTCATATACAGGGAAAGAAATATGGTAGTCTTATTGGTTATGATGTGCAAATAGCATAAGGATAATCAGCCTTTATGTCCCCACTGCTAGGACACAGGCCTCTTCTACGTAAGAGGTAGTGGGCCGCAGTCAGATGTCTTAGAATTTTTGGTTCTAGGTCATGCCGGTTTCCTCACGATGTTTACCTTGAGATTTGAGAGCAGTGGTGATGAAATAATTTACACAAAGTAAAGCGCCTGTCTGGGTTCACCTGGCCTACGACTTACAACTCAACTACAACTTGTAAGTCGCAGTTGGGCACAGGGCTAACACTGCTTTCATGCAAATGCGCGTCAAGAAATAATTTGAGTATACAATTTTAAATGAAGCAAAATATTATCGTTTGAAGATCTTGCCCTCTGTCTCCCATAACATAAATAATAATATCCCTGAACATTTCACACAGCGCCATCTAGTCCCAAGCTAAGCAACCTAATGCTTGTGTTATGGTAACAAGATGGCTGATAAACTACTTATATACATTTTTTTTGTTGTAAATACATACAGATAGAAAAACACCCAGACTCAGAACAAATACATGTAGGACTTACAAATATTTGTTCTGTGCGGGAATCGAACCCGCGACACGCAGCGCAGCAGTCCGATCGCTCAGCCACTGCGTTAACCGTGTTGTCAAACAAACAGCAGTCAAAGTGACGTCAGCGCTGCCATCAACGACTCCGTGGAAGTGACGCAGTTTTGAGCCGACAAGTTTTGAAAGACTGTCGTGCCAGCGATACCAACATGAAGAACCGCTGGAAGTTGTGATTACCGCTAGAATTTAATGTACAGTCAACAGCAAAAGTAGATGATCAAAATCAGAAATTCAATACTAATGAACGGGGTTCGCGTCAGAACTGTGTGCCGTCGAAGTGATTCCAAAGTATGTGATTGTAAATTATACCAAACATTTACTACTAGTACAGCTGCCATATAGCTGCGAACTCCGTTCATTAGTATTGAATTTCTGATTTTGATCATCTACTTTTGCTGTTGACTGTACCTCTGCTGGTAACTACAAGGTGGGGCAAAAGTATCACCCTATTGGAATGCGCTATAACTTTTACAAATGGCGGCAAATGTCAATTCTGTTTTGACATTTGTCAAGTAAACAGATGCAGAATACACGTCAATAGGCCATGGACCGCTATACTCCTCAAGAACATCTGCCTAGCCTTTTCCCAACTATGTTGGGGTCGGCTTCCAGTCTACCCCTTGCTAAGACTGGTTGTCGGACTTTCGGGCTTCTGACTACCCGTAACGACTGTCAAAGATCCACGAATGACAGCCGCGACCAACGGCTTAACGTGCTTTCCGAGGCACGGAGGGGTCTCGGTATGTAAAGATGGTCACCCATCCACAGACCGCGGCAAGCGTAGCTTAACCTGACCAATCGACCTGTGCCGCTGTTATTATTTAGCCACGGGCCCCTCCTCAAGAACGCGGAACAATAAAATTGTTGCCATTCGTCTAATCTCTCGTTTTGTCGATGTGCACTGGCCGGCAAGATCACCGGCAGCTCCAGACAGTTTCTTGTGTGGTTACTTGAAGTCCTGGGGTTATGTAAACAAGCCTCAGACTCTTGAATCTCTTAAAAAGAATATCCGATAAGTAGGTAATGGAAAGTACAGTCAGCATCAAAAGTCAATTAACACTGTTAGTTTTACAAATCATCTAAATTGATACAAAATGATGCGATACATTGGTTTTCTCTATTTCATGTAATAGCAAAGAGTTAATTATTCTTAAATATCTTATTAATATATGTTTTTTAAGAATATTCATCTCAATAATTAAGATTTAAACAACTAAAGTGTTAACCGACTTTTGTTGCTGACCGTACCATAAAACGAGCCCGTATGGTCATCAATTTTGACGACGGCCACTTGACCGATATCATTTTCTCGACTTGATGGAAATAATTCTAATTCGTTAAATAAACATAATCCACAAGTAGAACTTAAATTTTTAATGGCTAAAAAAAATTACAGTAAAGCAACATCGGGTGATTACTTTAGCACCTTGTTTAGAAAAGACTTTTAAAACCACTTAAAGATAAGTCCATCTTAGAAACACAATACGATAGCTATTTTTATTTAAAAAAACTAATTATTGCCCGCGACTTCACCTGCGATCCAGGATAAAAAGTAGCATGTGTCCTTCTCCAGGTCATGGTCTACCCTTGTGCTCAGTTTCTACCAAATCCGTTTAGCTGTTTTAGCGTGAAAGCGTACACACACACAAACATAAAAAACAAATCTTTTCTCTGTTTAGACTTTAAGGTAAACAAAACTAATTCCCAATGCCTCCGAAGCCAATAAATCACGTACAAAAAGTATTTAATTTAAAAAATAAATTTCGCCCCCTAACCTGGGTTTAAGCCAGGAGATAAGAAGACGCCGGTCACGTGCCACCCGCAATAACCCTCTAGTACCCCTTAAAAATTTAGGTCAATTACTGGCACATACTTCGGTTTATTTATGTGGGGTGAAGTGACCCTATGTGGGGGTAGTGTTATAGCACCATTACAGAGTCCATTTTTCATAAATATCACGTGTGGGGTTGAAATTTGCAGTAGGGAGGTTGGGTTCTTTAATGAATACGGTTCATTAAAGCCAAAACCCAGATTGCGGGTCTATTCTGTAGAAAATCATAGTGAAAACGTTAGTGAAGTGAGCTGTCATTCCACCTGTTGCTTGTTATTGACATCTCACTTCATTCAAGGTGACTTCAACTTCGTTTTCACGCTGTGATTTTTAATAATAATAATAATAATCGGCTATCGGATGGGTGACCATCTTTACATACCAAGACCCCTCCGTGCCTCGGAAAGCTCGTTAAGCCGTTAGTCCCAGATGCCAGGCAGTCGTTACGTTCGTGAGATGCCCGAAAATCTGACAGCCAATCTTACCAAGGGGTATCGTATTACCCAATAACTGGGTTGTGGAGGTCAGATAGGCAGTCGCTCCATGTAAAATACTGGTATTCAGCTGCATCTGGTTAAACTGGAAGCCGACCCAACATACTTGGAAAAAGGCTCGGCAGATGATGAGATCGGCAAGTTGTGATTTTAATGATTTTTTAAAGAATTTACTTAAATTTAAGTTGTACATTGACAGAAAGCTTGAGGAAAGTCCGGAAACAAATAAGAACTAAGTTGCATAATCAGCCTTATGTTCCCACTGCTGGGATTCCAGACCTGCAGTGCGATTCTGTAACCATCTCACCGTGAAAACTTAGGTGAAGTGAGCGTGGAGTGAGCTGTCATTCCAACTAATGCTAGGGATTGACACTATTGATAGCTCACTCTAGGCTCACTTCACCTAACTTTTCACGGTGAGATTCTAACAGAATAGGCCGCCATCTCTTTTGTAGAGGGAGTGGGTTGTATCACCACGTGGGCATTGGTGGACAAGTGCGGGTAGGTGGATGTTGGCAAATCTCTAATTTCAGGTTTATTATGGGAATCGGCGCCATTCCCAATATTTTATTACATCGACAATGAAAAAAAAGAGAGTTGTCTTCGAACAGCGGTTTAGCAACCCTCTCTGCATGCTGCGGACATTCCCGATGCACTGCAGAATCAAGGCAGCCCCGACAAAGCTGGGAAAGCATTTTTAAACATGATTAAAACTCACGAGGATATTCTTTTTTTTTTTTAACCTTGCCCCACTCTAGGAATTACTCCTGTATCGTGAGTGCGTTTACAACCACTTAAACTCACATACACAAACAGCCAGACCCGGAAAGACCTGTAGGCAATACAAATATTTTGTTCCGTGCGGGAATCGAACCCGCGACACGCAGCGCAGCAGTCGATCGCTCAGCCACTGCGCCAACCGTGTCGTCTCTCCGTGTCGTCGTGTGCTCTCTCTACTCGGATTTAAAAACTTGTCAAAGTCCAATCATTTATTTTAAATAGGCAGAAGGTACTTTTGGACGTCAAAAATTACATTAAAATAGAATTGATTCTAGTCGCCCCTACCAAAGGGTAGATTTCGTATGGAGAAGAATGGGCAAGAAACTCAACCGTTACTCTTTTAAAAATTATTACAAGGTCTTATACATTCTTTATATATGTAGGTATATGTGAAGACGATGCACCTAGAATATAATTACTCTTCCACAGAAGGTAAAAATAATTAAAATAAAACAATGAGAGGTAAATCAATTATGTGGTAGATACATGGTGCTCACATATTTACAAATATTGTAAAACTAGATGATTTGCCTTTAGATTTTGCCACAAATTAAAATCTCAACTTTAATTAACACTAACTATTTAATAACTGCGAAGTACACTTGAGTGCAATATAATTAACGATGCACACATCAGTGGCACATAAATCACTGTCCGGCTGCATGCGACGCGTGCCACCCGCCTGTCCGGCTGTCGTGACGTCACATAGATATTAACGTCACATGACAGTGTAGGTTTCATTATGGTCTAGGATGCTGGCAGGCTGTCCTATGCCTTTTTTTAGCTTTTGTCTGTGATAAAGTTACAAAATTTCACACCTCGTTAGGCTCAGGGAAAAGAAAAAAAAATACGTTTACTTATGGTAAACATGACGCAGAGAAAGAACACAAATAAAAAAAAGAACAAGTTGGGGGAAAATATGCGTCACAACCACGCAAAACGGCCATCGCTCTGCATAATGCTACGACCATATGTGAGACAGCCCCAGCGCTGGTTTTCATTGACAGCCAGCGTTGAAATAGCTGGAGGTGTAGTCGGGTCTAAGTAAAGATGCAGCTGAATACCAGTATTTTACATGGAGACACTGCCTATCTGACCTCCACAACCGTTACTGGGTAATACGATACCCCTTGGTAAGTCTGGTTGTCAGAGTTTCGGGCTTCTGACGACTGTCAAAGATCTACAAATGGCAGCCGGGACCAACAGCTTAACGTGCTTTCCGAAGTACGGAGGGGTCTTGGTATGTAATGGACGGTTACTTATCCACGAACTGACCTCGACAAGCGTTGCTTCATCTTAAAAATCGTGCGGTTGTTATTATTTATCCACGAGACTCCGATGGAACTTGGCTAAGTAATATAAAAATGTTTGTGAGGTAGACCAATTGTCAAAATCTTTTGTAAGGTTTAAGTTTCGTTTTTTCACGACTGACACGAAACGAATTCACGTACTTCAAACTCCTAAGAATTCTCTCGAAGTTTAAAGGCCGCCCATCCCGCGATGATTGACCGCGGCAAGTGTAGCGTTAGCTACAATATCTTACAAACCGCGCTGTTATTATTTACCAACGAACCCCATCTATCAACCTACTTTATATCCTAGCCTGAAAAAACACTGAAAATTTTAGTCTAGGCCTTTGTTTTATAAGCTCAGCTCATAAAGTACAATATAAACAAACGAGACTTTATTTGCTTGCTCGCCGGGGACAAATTATTTCAGAGCCATACACTTTGTTAGGTAAAACTACTTTTAAGGCTAGTTTACTGCCTAGTTTATGGTCTAGGTAATAGGATTGCTGATCTGGGAGCAATACGTTTTATTTTAGCTTTCAGACTAATCTGAGAGAGTTAGAGTGTTGTTGTAGGCAGTTTAATTTGAGCAGGTGACTTGGCTAATGGCAATTTGGGCATAGATTTATTTATTCATATATTTCGTAAATAACACATTAACAGCTTTATCGCCAATGCAATGTTACTACCACAAAAATAGAATAGAATGGAATAGAATACTCTTTAATATGTACACCATACAAATTACAGAACATAGATATGTATATAAAATTTTACAAGAGACACAATGGGCGGTCTTATCGTTTTAAGAGCGATCTTTTAAAGACAAGCACACACAGATACACATACATCTAATTTACATTGACTACTCAAAAATACAATTAAAAATACAATCATAATTACAATAAAAAATACAACAAAAAATAAAATACAATTAAAATAACTTGAAATGGAAGTTATTTGATCAGACAACAACGCCGGGAAAGTTGGTATAAACTGACTTGTTTAATGACATTGTTCTCGATTGTACCAAATTAAACCTAAGTACGTGTAAAAATATGAAGCGGTGGTGGCAATGGAGCAGAGCTGGCCATGGATTAGTGGTAGCCCATTGGAAACGGCCCGACTTGCAGGTTGAAGTTCGACAGGCGCTTTACTTTGTGTAAATTATTGATGACAGGCGTTTTACTTTGTGTAAATTATCGATGACAGGCGCTTTACTTTGTGTAAATTATCGATGACAGGCGCTTTACTTTGTATAAATTATCGGTGACAGGCGCTTTACTTTCTGTAAATTATCGATGACAGGCGTTTTACTTTGTGTAAATTATCGGTGACAGGCGCTTTACTTTATGTAAATTATCGGTGACAGGCGCTTTACTTTGTATAAATTATCGGTGACAGGCGCTTTACTTTGTGTAAATGACATTTCCATCACCACTGCTCTCAAAATATTGGAGGAAAACCTCGTGAGCAAACCGGCATGTCCTAGAACCAAAACTTCGAAGACATGTGACATCTACCCGCACTGGGCCCGCGTGGTGGATACAACCCACTCCCTCTCACAGAAAGGAGGCCTGTGTCCCAGCAGTGGTGGGAACATTATAGACTCGATATGGTCCCACAGCCCAGGCGATCAATCTGCTGAACGCTCTGATTGCCCAGGAGCCGGATGTCGACATATGTAGGTACAGACGCCTTAAACGGCGCAAACCTTAATGCTTTAGAGATAAAGTTGAAAATCTATTAAAGAAATTTGACAGATTGTAGTAGCTTGATGTGCTGGCGTCTGTACCAGTAAATCTATGTTTGATATTTGTATGAAGTTTTTTTTTTTGTTAAATGTGATGCTGTTGGCTTGCTGCGCGCTTTGTTTACTGTAAGTTTAGCAAGCAATCACACTAATATTATTAAGGCGAAAGTTTGTGAGTGTGTGTGTTTGTATGTTTGTTACTTCTTCGTTGTGTTCGTTCAAACGGGTGGACTAATTTTGATGAAATTTGGTATGGACGTAGCTCCACCCTGGATTAACACATAGGATACTTTTTATCCCGATATTCCCACGGGATCGACGCTGCTATCTATACTTATAATAAATCTGTAGAAGTGAAAATTCTGTACATTGGAAATATCAAAAAAATAAATGGCAGGGGGTGTTACTAGACCGAGACCGAACCCAAAAATGTGATTAAAATTTTTTTTGTCTGTCTGTCTGTTTGTTCAGGCATCACGCAAAAACTACCGGTTCGATTACGATGAAACTTGGTATAATTATTCTTTAATATCCTGGGCACCACACTGGGTACTTTTTATCCCGGAAAAGTATATACAATAAAAAACAAACTTAATTTTGCGGTTCAATCCCTAGACCCGACTACTGTATCAACCGCAAATAATAAGTTTGTCGTAGGTTACGTCACCGGCAGTATTATCTGTGCGACCTTTTTATTCCTTTTAGTTTTTAGAGTTATTTAGGTTTATTTTTACATAAGTCGTAGAAGGTATAGATTTTAATTTTAAAGTATAGGTACCAGGTAGTGTATTTTGATAGTGTACGTAGTGACCGTAGGTTATATTATAATACTGTTAGGTAGGATTAGTCATTTGTATAGATATTAGTTTTTAGGGATTTTGCTTATTTGTTGAGTTTAGATTATTTATCATCAGAAATAGGTTTATTTAGGTAGGTAGGTATTTTATTTTCTGTTATTGAGTTTTTTTTTTAAATTAGGTAGGTACCTACTTAGGTAAAGATATCATATACATAGGTACCCTCTTAATCACCACTAATGAGACACAATTTGTAATTAGCCACAAAGGGCCCGCGAGATAGATGGCATCCTGGGGAAGCACATACATTTTTAGCACGTTCCCATGGGGTAATTTCCGACATCCACGCGGGCGAAGCCGCGGGCAGAAGCTAGTAAATAAATAAAAGCAGACAGAATTAAGGGTCCTGCAGCTCTGTCCCTTGACGTTATTTCGGTAAAGGCCTGTTTATTTCAAATCCTCACCACGGTAGTATTGCGACAGCTCCGTATAATATCAATTCCCCGCTAGAGCTTATCACAGATTTATGCTTGAATAAAGCCATAAATTAGATGTTTAGGCTTGACAAACGGACATTTGCATTAGACTCTAGGATTTATCTAGGTCAGAACACAGACATGACCGATTTATAATTTATTCTAACTAGAAACTAGAATAAACAAATAAGCGCTCTTTGAACTTTGAATAACATCCTTTTTACCCGACTGCGCGACATCGAAGGCAGAGTTATGTTTTCCATGCGTATCTATGTTTCTTTGTATGTGGGATTCTTTATACCCTCGAAGCATCCTAACGCCTGGGTGGGTTTTAATATATGAGAAGATTATCATCTCGTCTATGTTGTGCCATGCAGGTTATCAGTTTTAATGTCAAAAAGCCGAATTGTAGACGTCAATATAGGAAAGGGTTTTAGACTATTCCAAAAATATAACACAAACTCAAACTGAAATCATTTAATTCAAATAAACCAATTACAGGTACTTTTGAATTGTCAAAGGGTCGGTCAGTCAGAAAGATGAAGCTAGTTGCCCATTCCAAAGCGTAGGTACCTATGGAGAAGAACGGGCAAGAAACTCCATGGACACTCTTTTTTAAATCATAAAATTGTTACAAAATATTTGATTACATCATTCGTGTTGAGATTAACCATGTGAGAACGATGTAGAAATACGTGCACGTTAAAAGCGTCCGTTATAGAATACAAAAACAATTCAGAAATTAAAAATTAAAATAAGCCGAGGCAGCTAAGAGATGACCAGTCCCTACTGACGGCGCCCGTTCACGAACATGACGTACGGATCAGCACCATTCAGCTGAACCATTTTTTTCACACCTTCATGGTCTCGCGCTTATCCAAATTTATTTGGTCGGCGCAACATGTTTGTTTCCTCCATACTTTACCATTAGTTGTAATCTCGGTACTCCCTTTCTAACCATATCATCATTCACATCCATCGTTTCTATGGTCTTCCCCGACTATTATAGCCATCAATATTCATACCCAACACTTTCCTCACGACATTTTCCTCATTCCTCCATATCACATGCCCATACCATGACAACTGATTTTCATACAACTTTTCAGTTATCAGTGCCACTTTCAGATTTCCTCTTATGTACTGATTTCCAATTCTATCGATTCGTGTAACACCACATATCCCTCTTAGAATTCTGATCTCAGCTGCATGTAATTGCTTTTCATTCTTACCTTTGTGGTCCAACATTCTGATCCATACAAGACAGCAGGTCTAACCACACACAAACAACCAACATGATGAAAAAAATTCAAAAAACCTGATTGCAACTAAAAAGTTCAAAACAATTTTTGTTCGTTAATTTTTAATAGTTGTTTCCAATTTTTCCTATTAAACAAACATGAATAGCGTAAAAAATATTAAGACCTTACTTGTGCCCTGTAGTCTTGGTATTCAGCTGCATCCGGTTAGCCTAGAAGCTGACGCTAACATGGTTGGGAAAATGGCAAGACCGACTGATTAGCCTGTGCCCTGTAGTGTAGTGTAGAATCACTCTCTGAGCAACTACACCAAACGGCCTTCCTGTAAAATACCTTGTGGCGTCTACATCATCACAAGCAAACTTCGAATCATAATGACGTCACGCAAAATCCTACATCGCGCAAGCAGAGTTTACCGCGCGTTTAGCATAAATACAACGCCCCGATAACAATCGTCAGGCAGTTTCCCACCAGACAGTGGGCAACTGCCCGTTTCGTCAGACGATCGTCCCTTTTCTTCGGAGGACGAGTGAACATTACATCCTGTTCCTCATGCCTCTGTAACCTCAACAAAACCCACACATTCTCACCGTCATACACAAACACAATCGCGAAAAACAACAACAATATCTATGAGCGTAGTAACGATAACAATTTGAAAGAACGGCAGGCGTCTTCATTTACCCGCCGTACCAAATTCAATTTATGTGACAACCTGTCCACGGGCTGGAATTCCATTTCCATTCCAGAGAATACGACAGATTTTGGTACAAGTCTTGGGAGACAGCTGGATTTATGCGGTATCACACCTGCCATACCCAAAGGGAATTTATGAAGATTTTTTTTACGGAAATAAGTTTTAACTTAACTTTGGCTTGATGTTATTTTTGGGCTTGATGTTATTATATATTTTTTTTATAATTTTATTTATCAAGTCTATATTTTTTTGTTTCGGTTTACGTTGATTAATTTTATTTTGTTATTTTTTTCTTAAAACAATAATTATGTAACAAATTTTACAATACAGTATCGACCCTGATATTTCAAATTGTAAAAAATTATAAATAAATTCCCAGAAGTAGTCCAGAATGTGGATTTGTGTTTAAGGTTTAAAGGCTCTCCCAATTACTTGACACTAAAAAGATACGCTCACGAAATGCAGGCAATTTCTGCCCGCGGCTTCGCCTGCGCTGACGTCGGAAATTATCCCGCGGAAACGTGCTACCCGAACAAAAAGTTTTCTACATCCGTCCCCAGGATCCCATCTATCTCCTCGCCAAATTTTATTGAAATCCGTTCAGTTGTTTAGGCGTGAAAAGGTACCATGCAGACAGAGTTACTTTCGAATTAATTTGGATGAGAAACCAAAATAACACTTCCTGTGACCTGGGAATCAAACTCAAGAACCTACGCTTAGCAGCCGCGCTTGAGACAATTGCACTGACGAAATAACAAGTAAATCAATATCACAAGTTATTTTTAATGAATATCAACTCAGTTTTCTTTCTTTAAAACAAGGCTTACCTATCTTTTAAATTTAAACCAACAAATCGATAACTTTTGTCATTATCTGCATAGCCTATTCGCACCGACTATGTTGGGTTCGCCTTCCAACCTAACTGGATGTAGCTAAATACCAGTATCTTACATGGAGCTACTGCCAATCTGACCTCCACAACCCAGTAACTGAGTTACAGGATACCCCTTTTTTGGGTTGGAAATCATCAAATAACAACTCCCGCTCTGGGCGGAGCGGGAGGGCATGTCAGACTTTTACTGACTAAAACCCACTGGTGTTCTTTCAGTTGCCTGTGCCAGGGGCCACGGTAACTCTTTCGAACAACCCGCGACCCTGGCAGGTTACAGGATTCCCATGGTTGTCGAACTTTCGGGCTTCTGCCAACCCGTAACAACTGTCTTCGATTTACGAAAGACAGCCGGGACCGCCAACTCTTATAACTTATGTCAAAAGACAATATATAGTATATTTCTTACACTAAATTTAACGTCTACCTAATTATGAATGTATATTTAGGGCTAACGACCGAATTTCTGCTTTGTATAATAATATTAATAAACTATCAGTAGCAACGGCTTTCATTTTGTCAATTCAACAACATTAATTGCGGTATTTACGTTGTTGAGCAGATTTTTTTCGAACCTATGAAGCAATGGATTAGCAATATCCTTCGAAATTGATAGTGTGGTGACACGCATTTAGGATGCTGCTCATGCTTCGCACGATTGTAATCTGCCGATGTGGCGACACGTCAAAACTTAAAGATTTCTGTGCTGCAATAACTAAGTTTAAGAAAAATCCTTTAGAAGAACTAAGCGGTTATACAGACAGATACGAAAGTGACATACTTTATACTAGCTTTTGCCCGCGACTTCGTCCGCGTGAAGCAACTTTCTTAGCTTTTTTTCCGTAAGAACCTTCTGCAAAGTATTAGAAAACTTAAAAAAATAAACGTGCTATCTATCTATCAAAAAAAAAGATGGATGAAATCGGTAAAGTCGTTCTCAAGCTATGACGTGACCAAGGGAAATAGGTATTCATTTATATATATATATAGATTATATAAATATGTATCGACTGTCAAGGATACCTTGTATCTTTGACAGTCGATGGCGGCCATATTAGATTATCTATTGGCGCGAATTTCTGAGTCATTAAATGTACTCATAGATAAACATAATGATTGAGAAGAAACCATCACATACCTAATAGAATAAGGATATAAATGTTTCACTTACGTGACCTTTGTTCTGATGGATTGATTGACCTTTTCCTTGTCCCTATGGGTATAATATGAGGAAGAGAAGTAACGCCCCTGCAATTTCCGGATAAGTGGTGATCGCAAAACGAGCCGTCTCGCAGTTTTTACGTTCGTAGAAACATATCCCTTATTGATGTGTAAGATTGAGGCGTCATCTACAACGCTACATGCGAATTACGCATCACACTGACGTCACGCAAAATCCTGCATCGCGCAAGCGAAGTTTTCCGCGCGATTAGCATATACTTTACGACGTACCGGCATTAATCGTCGGGCAGTAGCCCACCAGACCCAACACCCGTCTGGTCGGAGGATCCTCCCTTTTTTAATGGAGGATGAAGAACTTTACACCCTGTTCCTCATATCTCTATTCGAACATAATTGCGGTTTGAGAGCTTTTGTATAGAAAATATCGCACCGGTGTTTGCGAACAAATTTTTGTACAATAATATGTCCCGCGTGGAACTAGTCTCAGCTGCCATTGATCGCCATGGCCGAATTCAGTCTGAACTGAGTCAGACTATGGATAGATCTTAGATCAATAATAGTACTAGATTAAGGATCAGGAACAAAAATCAGTCGCTGAACACGTAAACATCTACATTTCTTAGAAAAAAGTTTAATAATATTAAAAACTTCAGTTTATTATAAACCTTAATGCTTAAACATAAAGTTTAATTACCATTGCAAAATATATTTAAAATGTCGCTTGAAAATAAAATCATTCTATTTTTAAAATTTTCAGTCATTTATTCTAAAATGAAACCTAAAGTCTAAGTAATTAGGTTAAAAACATACTAATTTGAAATAAGACCACAAAAGTATTTGTGGTCTTATTTTTCGGGCCATTTTTGAAGCGCTTATCGGGAATCTAGTACTATTATTGATCGAAGGGATAGATAGATAATATGTGTAACTGTTATATTTGTTCCTCAGATAAAAGTTATCCGACTATTGAAAATTCAAGTATAATAAAAGCGAATGAATTTTGTTATAAACGTCAAAGGTTTGTCATCAGCCTAACCTTTTCCCAATTATGTTGGGGTCAGCTTCCAGTCTAACCGGATGCAGCTGAATACCAGTATTTTACATGGAGCGCCTGCCTATCTGACCTCCACAACCCAGTTACTGGGTAATACGATACCCCTTGGTAAGACTGTCAGACTTTCGGGCTTCTGACTACCCGTAACGACTGTCAAAGATCCACGAATGACAACCGGGACCAACGGCTTAACGTGCTTTCCGAGGCACGTAGGGGTCTCGGTATGTAAAGATGGTCACCCATCCACAGATCAACCGCGGCAAGCGTAGCTTAACCTAACCGATCGACCTGTGCGGCTGTTATTATTTAGCAACGGGCCCCTCTAAACGTCAACGATTTTTATTTAAAAAAAAACTAAAGAATTATAAATGCCTCTTTAGCATAATCAGCTTAAAATGTTCCCAATACTAGGACACAAACCTCCCACTCCCACCCGGAGTGGGCCATAATCTGCCACACGAGCCCAGTACGGGTTGGTAGATGTCACATGACTCATCACACATATGTAACAATATTAATTTGTATTTAAACTACCTTCATTTTAAAAACAGTGAAAGTATAGAAAAACACACCCGGACACAATACAGTGCAATCGGCCATAAGCACTCCAGCTCAGAACATTGTCGTGGCAAAACGAAAATGAAATTACTGGACAAGCAGTTACTGCATTGTATGCTTTCTTTTGTAAACTTCCTTATTCTATAAACTGGTACCTAGTTCCTACAAGTCTTGAAATTAAATTCCTTAGAATCCGAGGTCCTGTAGAAAAGTGTCGGTGGGAACTTAATTTTTTTTTTATTTTTATTACAGATCTATTTCAAGTTAAACAAATATCAACTAACAATAATCTATACTATATACAATTATATACAAATATATAATACGAAAAAATATAGAAAAAGGCAGGAGGTCATTGGGCATCAAAAAATTCTTCCGCATCACTGTCAATGGGATAAGTACCCAAAAGGCTGGCAGCAATACCACGTTGGATGGCAATGCTGATTCTTTGGGCTAAAAATAGGCCAGCCTTCTGGTCACGTGAAGAGTCAACCAACCGCTTGGCGATGTCACGAAAAATTCGATGAGCACTCGGACCCCAAGGCCCTAGTGTTTCAACCCCAAACGGCTCAAACATATAGCTCCCAATAAGGTTGTTATATTTGCGCCGTTTGAGGTTTTCTGCTCCTGCAGCAGCCGCCCCAGCACAGCCCACCGTGCTAGGAAGATGGGATGGCGCGAGGGTGTCGACGCAGGTTGCATCCCACACCAAAGGCCTACCCAACTTCCAAGGCATTATGGTCATTCCATCGGGCCTCTTTCCATCGTCGCGTGCCAAGCCATTGGGTTCTAAAACAGCTGGCACCCCGGCGGAGACAAGAGCCCGACGGATGATGTCGTTGATGCTGGCGTGCCTTGCCATCCGTCCAGCGCTCTTGCTGCAGGATAGGCCATGGTGTCCGAGGCAGTTGACTGCTTCACCGCATTGACAGCGATGCGGAGCTCCGCAAGGAGCGCCCAGACGCAAACATGTAGCGAGCCGGAATGTGGTGTCACCCAGCATAGTGCCTATGTTGGGTGACGGTAGCGCCTGAAGCCAGAGGCCCGACTCCCATTCACCCACAGCCAGTAGGCGGGCACGCTCAGCAGTATTGGTGGACGTATTAATAAGTTTATTCCGTACCAACCTGCAGAGCGGCTCATCCCACTGTCTCTGGGAAGACGGGTTCTCGGGCTGAACCGTGTCCGGGCAAGCCACTTTCCAGGCGTTCACCGCGTCGGTCAAACACGGCACTTCAGAGTCAACCTGAGCAGGAACCAAGATTCGTGTGGTTAACTTTTCGGTGCTGTGGACCGAGGAAAGGAACTTAATTGGTTTTTCATATGAAAAAGTACTTAGTTAACTCTGAATTTTCCATAATAAGATCTAAAAAAAACTTGAGAGGTGTCAAGGGACACCCGGATGGAACGAAGTTCACAGACAGACAGAGAAACATGCGACGCCGCACAGCTTACAATAGCTTACTATAGCAAAAAGTGTCGTGACAACTTTTCGTAAGAATTTTTTCCGTCTAGCCCCCTTTCACAACGCGCGATAAGGAACTTCGTTCCAAAACTTCGTTCCAATAAAAATCTTCTATAAATCAATTTACGTTGTTGAGCAGATAATTTATTATGTAGCTCTGCGACGACGTAGCTGCGTAGCGGATAATCTACGCATCGGCTACGGCGTAGCACTCGTAGCGATTATGTCGTGACAACTTTTCGTAAGAATTTTTTCCGTCTAGCCCCCTTTCACAACGCGCGATAAGGAACTTCGTTCCAACTAGTCATGTTTAGGTTATCGTGGACGGCCCTGCCTACGTCACAGCATCACGATAACACAAAGAATTATAATGTATGGTTTATGAAGACGGTTTGAAACTTGTCCACGATAACATTATAACGTTCACGTATTTCCACACATATCATGTACTCAACTGTCACTAATGAGTCATAATTGCATATTCTATTTTTACCAAACTTAATAATGTAAGATTGCAAATTAAGATACTCCATAGACAGTGTAGACGTGATTAAAAAGTTGGCTACTAAAAATACGTGAATTTACGAAAGATGAAGATGCACTGAACTTATATTTAGTTTAGTTTGTGAACAAGGGATTCGGCGCCATTGTCTATCGTACCCCATAAAATGCTTCACACTTTATTTTTGAGATCAAATGTATAGCTGTCTTTCCTCCGTTACTCCGTGGCGACAACACTGTATAAATAAGGATAAGCATGAAACACAGACATGCACGGTCGTGCTGACTACAATTTATTATTATGGCGAAGGAAATCGGGTCAGGACGAAACTCTTGAGTTATATTCCTTGGGAGAGTGAGGATCTGTTAGTATTTTGATAAGATAATCATTTATGAGTATTTAAGGATCGTAGCAGGTGGCGTTTTAACCTAATGCTTGTGTTATGGTAACAAGATGGCTGGTAAACTACTTGTATACATTTTTTTTTTTTGTAATTTTTTTTTTTGTAATACATACATAATATTATAGATAGAAAAACACCCAGACTCGGAACAAATGTAGGTCATACAAATATTTGTTCCGTGCGGGAAGCGAACCCGCGACACGCAGCGCAGCAGTCAATCGCTTAACCACTGCGCCAACCGTGCCGTCAAGTAGCTGTTTTCCCAAAATTGTATGCTATTCCTCAGTTTGGACTCTATCAGAGCATAGTATACCATTAAGGAATAACAAGTAGATAATACAGACGAATCCAAACCTGCTAATTCTTTCTCATAATTTAACAATTCATCAATACAAATACGTAGACTCTTGATTTCCCTGACACGCTCAACTTTATCTTTGTCAAGTCCAATGTCCATATTGTCCTTGTTACGCGCAAAAGTTTTAAAAAACATACTCGTACTATTGGGCTTAGTTGTATTTATTATAAGCTTTTTAGCATGAATCCAAGAATGAAAGAAACTGCATGCAGCATTGCATGGAAACAGGGTGACAAACATGGTGCAGCCTCTCAAATCGTTTGAAGTCCTGTACATAATTGCATTCGATTCTACATGACACACTGAAATAATGATAAATAAACATAACATCACGCCTGTAATCACCAAAGGGTTAGGAGGTGTATAGTACACCCACATTTCGCCAGTTATGCTTAAGTCTCTTGTAACAGGGTGTTAGCCTATTGCCACCAAATGGGCAGAAATCCAAAAAATGTTTATTTCAATCACAATTTAAGTTATAGCAAACACAATTTGGAGGTCACCTTTTAAGCAATGAGATGCTTGTGTTAGGAGACTCCGCACTTCCTCTTAAAATTAAACAGTGTATGCAATTGAAAATATATTATAAGAGAATACAAAAAAAAAAAAAAAAAATTAAAGAAATATGAAAATACAAAAAGTAGCGCACTTGTGTGATGTATGCGAGTGGGTTTTGAGTGCGGGTGTGTGTTTGTGTGTGTGCGTGCATTGTGTATAATATGAGTTAATTTAGTTTTAAACGTAGTCTTTAATTTTGAAGTTAATAATTATTCTTTGCTTACGAAGGGAATTTTATTTTGCACCCTAGTTAGTTACCCCTACGCAAAGGCGTTAACAATCGAAACCAGGACCTCATGCTCAGCAGTAACGGTTGCAACTGACCAGGCAGTCAGGATGATAATTTATGAAGGTAGGTATACCTTTTTTTTTTTTTTGAGGATGGGAAATCATCAAATGACTCCTCCCGCTCTGGGTGGAGCAGGAGGGAGTGTCAGACTCTTACTGACTAAAACCCACCCGTGTTCCTTCCTTAGCCCTTTATGTTCCAGGGCAGCGGTAACCCTTTCGGACGATCCCGCTACCCTGGCAAGGCAGGTATACCTTAACCTACCTTTGTATGACTTATGTAAAATAATACAGCAGCATGGTTGGAAATGCCTCGTCGTTTATACCGCGTACATCGAAGGACTGGAACAATTTGCCTGCAGCGGTCTTCCCGCCCGATTATAATTTGGGTGTTTTCAAGGCTAGAGTGAATAGGCTCATAATAAATTAGTGCGCTTACCATCAACGATTGCATCTCTGCTTTCCATCCGGCGGGATCGCAGACAAGCACTAGTTTATACCATTAAAAAAAATGCAATAAGTAAACAGTAGTTATTATTAGTTAAACTGCATTATACTCTAAAAATACTAATAAAATTCTTACCGTAGAATAATTTGGTTTCTAACGCTGAAGCCTTGTCCTTTCCCCACGGCTTTTTAGCGTCACTACATCTAGTCGGTTTTCCATTACATATATCTGTAATAGTAAAATAATAAAAGCCTACCGGTATCGGAAACAGAATCCACGCTATCGGCGAATTTTTTCGTATACCTAACGACAAAAATTCGCCGGTAGCGTGGACCCTGTTTCCGATACCGGTTGGGTACTATTTTTTAACCGACGAAAAAAAACGGAGGAGGTTCTCAAGTCGACGCGTATATACTCGTATATATTATATATATTTTTTTTAGGTATGACCACGCATAACTTTTTGCAGAGTAGTCCGATTTTGATAATTCTTTTATTATTGGAAAGGTTATACCCCAAAGTTGGTCCCTTATAAATTTGGAAGTAGCCTACCGGTATCGGAGCTATCGGAAACAGGACATCGGAACAGTATCGTATACCTGTTTTATATGTGGTAGGGCTGGGATTCCTAGAGGCCTGCTGCCGTTTTGCAGCTTGGGATGTAATTTGACCTGTCATTTGCCTGCCGGTCTGAAAATACATAGTTTCTTTTAAACGGCAGAAGTTGGTTTACAAATCAAAGATTAATTACATAAACTTTAATTATTTCCACAGGATTTTTGTTTTTTGTTGGAGGCCATTATAATTTTTCGTCATAGTTGTAATTTTCATGGTTTTCGGGGGATAGTGTTGATACCGAATAAGATAAACATTCTGGATTTTAAGATAGCTGCTATCCCAAACAACAATAATATTGTAAATCAATTCTCATAGCCATCAGTTTCATACCGACTGTAAACTCGATACCCAAAATCGGTAAAACAAACGAAGCCCATAATTTCGTCATATGTCAGTCTGTGCGTGCGTTCGGTTGTCATACAGCTGATCGATTCTGTAAAAATCTCCGTAAAAAGTTAAGTGAAGTGAGCTTAGAGTGAGCTGTCAATAGTGTCGATCCCTAGCATTAGTTGGAATGACAGGTCACTCCACGCTCACTTCACCTAAGTTTTCACGGTGAGATGATTACAGAATCGCACTGCAGCTAATTTACTCGTAGACTATTTACACTATGATTTACACTATATCGATGAAACTTTGAAATAATGTGTATTCTTTGCACCGCAAAATAAAGGAGCAGACGAGTCCTATGTAGAGTGGAGACTGCGTATCGACAAGCGTAGTGTATACCACTGTAATGTATAATATATTCACTGTAATACTGTTCCACTACACAGCCGTAAGTGTGTAATGTTTTTATTTAATTTCGCGAGGTCGGCGCGTGCGACCAATGTCACTTGTCACAGCAATGCCACAGAGTGCCTCTGACACTCAAAGCATAGACAAGCAATAAGGTTACGTCTGGCGCGGAGTAAAAATTTAATAATATTAATTTATTTTATTTGCTAATATTTTACATATATCTATTTTATTATTTATTTATTTCCGTAACTGCCCGTGACATCACAATGGGTCCTATCAGAATACCAGCGCTACGACATTCATTTTGTTTTTAAATGTCGCAGCATCATGCTGATAGGCCTTTTGCCCTCCTATAGGACTTTGTGTTTAATTTTTCTTTGTTACTTTTTTTTATATAATTTGATTTTTTATTTTTAACTGTGTTTAGTTTAGTTTATTATCTTCCTGTACGAGTCGCAATAAATACTTTTTCTTTCTTTCTTTCTTTCTCAGTGTGGGTCGCCACCCTGCTGATGGACGGACGACCTAAAGAAGGTGGTTGAGACAGACTGGATGCGGAAGGGGGAGCATAGGGTGTTGTGGCGCAGCCTGGGCGAGGCCTTTTTAGGGTTCCGTAGCCAAATGGCAACGGAACCCTTATGGATTCGTCATGTCTGTCTGTCTGTCTGTCCGTCCGTATGTCACAGCCGCTTTTTTCCGAAACTATAAGAGCTATACTGTTGAAACTTGGTAAGTAGATGTATTCTGTGAACCGCATTAAGATTTTCACACAAAAATAGAAAAAAAACAATAAATTTTGGGGGTCCCCATACTTAGAACTGAAACTCAAAAATTTTTTTTTCATCAAACCCATACGTGTGGGGTATCTACGGATAGGTCTTCAAAAATGATATTGAGGTTTCTAATATCATTTTTTTCTAAACTGAATAGTTTGCGCGAGAGACACTTCCAAAGTGGTAAAATGTGTCCCCCCTGTAACTTCTAAAATAAGAGAATAGTAAAACTAAAAAAAATATATGATGTACATTACCATATAAACTTCCACCGAAAATTGGTTTGAACGAGATCTAGTGAGTAGTTTTTTTTTAATACGTAATAAATCGTAAAACGGAACCCTTCATGGGCGAGTCCGACTCGCACTTGGCCGGTTTTTTATTTTACAACCGAAACTTTGTTTTTCATCGTTTTTTTGAGAAATTCTATGAAATACAAACTTATTTTTGCAGTCGATAAAATTAATGACTCAGTTTCAATATAATGTCCAAGAAACAATTAAAATTACATTTTAAAAGCATACATCATTATTATAAACAATGCTTATTATCTTTAGTTAATGGTTAAACATAATTATATTTAAATTTCCGAGTATCGAAATCTCACATTCGACATATTGTATGAACACAAATTTAGTATTGGTAATGAATATTACATACGTGTTATTTCACCTGTGTTTCAATATTACAGGAAAGTATTATTTAAAAGGAAAGTTATTTTTTACGGTATTGAAAAGTTAATTTCGAGATGTAATAAATGCATTGGGGTAATGGGGCATTACATAGAAAAATAAAAAATATTTTAATTGAATTTACATGCTGATACCGAGAATACATTGAACACCCCTCGTAAGACTGCGGTGGGCTTCACAAAGCGTCCGTAATTTATCGGCGAATGACGTCTCTTAAACATGATTTATAAAAGTAAGTTGGTGTGTTTTCCTACCGTTTCCGTTTTTTGACACCGTCAAGTCAACCCCGGTGCCATAATTTTCATGACATCGTCACTGTGGCCGTTATGTAGCGGCCGCTTTTCTAGGAAATCGTAGCTTTACAGCACTCTAAAGTTCATAAAAAGACAAGATATTATTCCGTTTTATTCCGGAAACCCACAAGCTAGTTCGTAACTATTTTAGTTTGTAAATATAAGCCAACCACGTGCAGTTTTACTCGCGCTCATACTCGTGAATATTAAAAAGATTTTTATTTTGCATCAAATTTTAACGGTTTTCTCCTGAAAATTGTTACGGTTTTTTCCTTCGGTATGGCCTCAAAAAAGCCTCAAAAAATGCCTCAAAAACTCAAACTCAACGTTATTATTATGAAAAGCAAGCAGAAGCTGGATTTCAAAATGTTAGTCACAAAAATGGCACGTGGTAGGTACTCCGAGAAAATAGAAAATTATTTTATATCGCTTTCTTTTCATTCCACAAAAATGTAGTTATATTATACAATAGGGCTGGGACCTTTATGATCAGTAAATATTAATTATATCGACGTAAGAAATGGAAAAATAATTCGTGTTATTACTTACAAAAAAAAGACCTCAGTAACAATAGCATTCATTTTGACAGTGCAATAACATTCTTTGCCATTGGTCTTTGCGTTGCATTGTTTGCGTTCTTTGGAAGCAAATAAATTTTTCAAACAAACTCAAATCATTTATTTCAATTAAACCATTTATAGGCACTTTTGAATTGTCAAAATTAAATAGTCGGTCAGTTAGTCAGAAAGTTGTTGCTAGTTGCTAGTTGTTGTTTGAAACATATGAAGCAATGGATTAGATTCCTTTAAAATTATTCAGATAGAAATTGATAGTGTGTTACGCAATTAGGGTGCAGTCATATCTCACTAGTAGACACAGTTTCATCGGTTTTGTGCAATTTTTTTTTTTACAGACTTGCACTGAGTAAAAACTCATACCAACAACACATGGAAACACATGGTAAAAGGTGCTTTACGTACCTACGTATAAAGCAGTTGTGCAATCCTCAATCACAGAAACCAATTCCACAACTATAATAGAATGATAACCCTCTACAATACTAAAGTTTAATTTAAAATCAATATCTCGACTGCCAGCACCCCAATCCGATTGAGTTTCAAATAACATAATTCTAACTTTATCGATATCGATATCTGCCCCTCTCTACGGTCATCAGTGACCGGCCTGGGGCTAAAAGTTGTCTTCACTATTATTATGGCAGGAAATTCCCTTAGTTTGCCCGGGGTTTGGGGTGGGTATCTGTGAAATGCCATGTTAGATCTGTCTGAAGTTGTCACTCAAACTCAAATCATTTATTTCAAATAGGTACATAAAAGGAACTTTCACAAGCTCGCTCCTTCCAAAAGGTAATATTCGTATGGAGAAGGATGGGCAAAAAACTCCAGTATCCACTCAGAGTAACTGATTTGGTTTTGTTACTCTAGTTAGTAGGGGCGTGAGTTTATCGTCTACCTAGGAGCTGATGAACGCCTTAAGAATTGCCAAACTCAAGCGGCAGTGGGCAAGGCATATTGCTCGCAGAACAGATGACCGATGGGGCCGCAAGCGCAGGGTAGCCCGCGAAATACAAAGGCGAACGCCGTCAAATATTTAGCCTCTAAAAAACTAAAAGTACGCTGTCGCAACCAAACCTAGTGTATTTGAAAGAGAATTTAATGCCTTTCCTATGTATATTGCTAACTATTTTTTACGTAGATTCCCGCAATTCGTATTTATTTGCCATTTACCTACATGGTTATTTTTTGAGGTTATGTTCGAGAAAATGAACAATGAACGATGATGATGGACGACGAATGATGGAGGCATCGCTAAGGATTATCACACAGATTATGTTATGGAAAAGCACCAGAACCTTTTCGTTAATAAGGATTTTTAATTATTCGCCTTGAATATTATGAAAAATATATTATATATACAGCATGTATCAAAAAGGAGTGGTCATATTTAAGTGTGTGCTACAGACCATCAAACTGAACAACTTTCTCCTAGGGATCAACATCGTAATCGCGAAAAAAATATCAACAATCCCATACAAAACTTCAATTATAGCTGGACTCGCATGTATGGGGCGGCTGATTATTTATTAGTTGTAAATTCACACAACAATGGTTATTCTGCTCCCTTCACATATTTTTACTGCGTTATTAGCCTGTAACGTTCCCACTGCTGGGACACAGGCCTCCTCTCTGTGAAAGGGAGTGGGTCGTAATCCAGTAGTGCGGGTTGGTTGATGTCACATGTCTTCGAATTTTTAAGTTCTAAGACATGCCGTTTTCCTCACGATGTTTTCCTTCACCGTTTTGAGAGCAGCGGTGATTAAATAATTTACACAAACTAAAGCGCCTGGCTGGGTTCGAACCTACGACCTACTACTCGTAAGTCGCGGCCTTTTACCACTAGGCCACCACTGCTCTACTGATGTTTTTACAAGGTCAAATAGTCAACTTATATTCAAAACCTTTGACTCAGCTCGTTTGCCATTCAAGTTATTTTATAAATATTTATAAAAAGCATCTTATTCCATATTAAGAGGCGTTGTTAAAGGACTCTGAAACTGTTTATTGTCAGTCGACTCGTGAAGATAAGGTTTACGAGGATTAGCTTCAAAGGGCGAGGTTGGAGAGAAAGATGAGCGAGAAATGAGTGTAGCTGTATGAAAGAAAATACGTTTATTTATGGTAAACATGACGCAAAAAGAACATAAAACACAAAAACGTCCACGCAAAACGGCTATCGATCAGCATAAGGACATAAGGGACTAATCACACTTATTCAACTCTGTTCAGCTTTTGTCCATAGCATACAACTATTTTGTATAGAATGCGTACGCGGCCGAAAAGCTGAACGGATGCGCACGCATTCTATACAAAATAGTTGTATGCTCTGGACAAAAGCTGAACAGAGCTGAATAAGTGTGATTAGTCCCTTATGTCCTGCTCACCTAGTCAATTTATATGTCATGGTTTCATAAATTCATTTTAATTCTTTTACCTATTCTGGTATAGTAATTTTATTTTTAGGTGCATCGTCATCACATATACCTAATTATACAGGGTGTTATTGACAGCCCTCCGCAAACTGATAGGGTGGCTTCAGTACATCATATTAAGATGACCGGTACATGTAATTCTTTCAGGAACATTAAGGGAATCCAGAAAACCAGATTTGTTTTATTACCTCACACGCAACGTATCGTTACCGTGGCAAAACGCACGTAGCGGACGGCAGCGCAGCGAGCTTGAGCGAGGCTGTTTTCAGCTGTTTTATTTACATAAATGGAGTGTTGCATACAGAGAACGTAATTTTACATTGAAATAAAGGAATATCAGCAGAAAAAACGGCATAATTTTTTTTTTCCTGAGAAAATTTCCAGTGGGATATGATTCAGAATAAGGAGCTGAATCAATCCTGTGTTTTTGTGGAGGGCTGTCAATAACACCCTGTATAATTAATGTATGCAAAATATTGTAAAACATTTTAAAAGAGTAACGGTGGAGTTTCTTGCCCATTCTTCTCCATACGAAAACTACCTTTTGGAAGAGGCGACTAGTTTTTATTTTTATTTTAATTTTGACGTTCAAAAGTGCCTTTAATGTGCCTATTTGAAATAAATGATTTGACTTTGACTTTGACTTTATGCTACGACTGGTTTTCAGCGACAGCCGACGTGACGCCGACGTAATGACGTCGTCTGGTCCGGTATGATGTTATGTTGTTTTGTGGATTTTTGAAAGTCTAACATCAGCAGTGCGATTCTGTAACCATCTCACCGTGAAAACTTATGTGAAGTGAACGTGGAGTGAGATGTCATTCCAACTAATGCTAGGGATTGACACTATTGACAGCTCACTCTAAGCTCACTTCACCTAACTTTTCACGGTGAGATTTTTACAGAATCGATCGGCAGCTTATAATGTCCCCACTGCTAGAACACAGGCCTCCTCTCTACAAGAGGGAGTAGGCTGTAATTTACCATGCAGGCCCAGTGCGGGTTGCTGGATAAAGACGTGCCGGTTCCCTCACGATGTTTTTCTTCACCATTTTGAGAGCAGTGGTGATGAAATAATTTATACAAAGTAAAGCGTCTTTCTGGGTTTTAATTACCACCTACAACCCATTAGTCGTGGCCGTTACCACTGGGCTGTCACTGATCTCAAAAGAAAACTACATTTTCTTTTTAAAAGCTTTTATATAACTTGACTTGTATGTATGTGAAGGTGGACTCTTGCAAGTTAAATTTGACCCACTTTCTGGTATCCGATTGAGCTGAAATTTTACATACTGGTCCAATCCCGATGATAATGCATGTTTATGACAAGCATGACGTGATGCTGCTGCCAGGATTGGCTCCAGACGAAGGAACTCCTCGACGGTTAACAGCAGGGACATGAAATTTTGAACACCCATTGGGATGACAGTTAGCGGGTCTACCATGAAATTGCTGCCACTTCAGGATTGGCTCCAAACCAGAGAATTCCTCAACGGTCGGCAGTAGGGACTTGAAATTTTGCATACCCGTTCGGATATGATAGACGGTTGGTGGGTCCACCATAAAATTGCTGCCACATCCAGGGTTGGCTCCAAACCACGGAACTCCTCAACGGTCAACAGTAATAACAGGCATAAGAGGTATACCATGACTTGTAATTTGGTGCGATGGGCGTCAATAGCATTGGTTTGCAATTATTTTTATCTTTTTAGGGCGTAAATAAAAGCTTTTTTTAAAAAGTTTTTTTTTATATTAATTAATTTATTATGTTTAGCCAATTACAAAAGCCCGAAGAATTGCCGAATTTACCTAAGTGGCAGTGGGCAGGGCACATTGCTCGCAGAACAACGTGCCCTGTAACTGTACGTTTTGTTTGTGCAGAATAAAATATCTTTCTTTCTTGAGACTACTGTTAAATTATTATTCATATTAATCTTGGATGAATCATATTTTTACAGCGTTTAGGGCTGATTTTTTAATTGACAGATAATTTTTATTCAATTGACAGATAATTTTTATTCATGGAATAAAATTGACGTCTGACAGTTTTTAGAACTGTCAAAAATTCAAAATTATTCCTCCAATAAAGGGGTTGCAAAAATCAGCCTTTAGTGCTTAAATCAACCAACCCATTTCTTATCAAGATATTATTTTCGTACGTTAAAGTTCATAACCCTAAAAATAAAGTAGACATGCTGAAAGAATTTGGCCATCTTTTAATTTATTCACTCCTCTAAATGTCAGACATCCTATTCCAACCTCGCTGACCTCTTTCTCGCTCCGCTCATCTATATTTATAACCAAATCTCTAGAGTTTAACTGCAGAACCCTACGAGGTTTAAGTGTTTTTTACGAAACTTCTATCGAGCGGTGAGTTGTAAAAAACTCTTCTTAGCGGTATTAAAAATGTATGGACAAATAAAGTCTTTGGGACCTTTTTTAGAGTTCCGTAGTCAACCCTTGTAGTTTAGCCATGTCCGTCCGTCTGTCTGTCTGTTCGTGGTTTAGTTCAGAGACTCTTTGTACTTGAAAGCAAGCTGTAATTTTTCATGGGTATACAATTATACATATTATTTATTAATCATAACACACAAATGGATATTTTTTTCATTTAGAGTAAATCTATATAAATAAGTACTGATTTTTAAAACGCCTGATCATTTTATCGGAGGAATCATTTTGAATTTTTGTCAGTTTTTCAATGCAAAATCTGTTAGATTACAATTCTTTTTTCAAAACGACGATTTTATTCCGCGAATAAAAATTATCTGTCGATTGATAACCAGCCCTAATTAAAATTAAAGTGTCTGTTTGTAATGTCAAAATAAGGGCTTTTTTACTAAATGCATATGAAATTATATACTATTTATTATAACAAAACAAAAAAAAACGATTGAAACAATTTTTGTGTGTCTGTCTGTTTGTATCGGCTAATCTCCGAAACGGCAGGACCGATTTTGACGGGACTTTCACAGGCAGATAGTTGATGTTATAAGGAGTAACATAGGCTTTTTGTCCTAGTAGCATGTTCCCGTGTGATAATTTTCGACATCCACGCAGGCAAAGCCGGGGCCAGCAGTTAGTTTTTAATAAAATTAAATCCAGGTTTAGTCCGTTTAAAAATTCGTTTATGTTCACTTTTATACCTTACCTGAAACTAAATCCTAGCACCTATGCAGAGATGAAATTAAGACGCGCACCGTAAAATGCCTAAATTAATTAATTAAAACTGTTTAATGTACCATTTAAAACATTTTTATATTACAACTGGCTGTTAAAAATAAAAGCTAGGGGCTATGAAAAATATTACTTCGGTAAAAAACTTTTTGTAAAATAACAGGTAGGTAGGTTCCAAATAACGAGTTTCATTTCAACAGTGAACGCTACCAAAATATTCACAATATTTTATGAAATACCTACTTTTATAGGAATTTCAAACTTTTCTCTTTCATTTATAATTTTTTTCATGAATTCATTCCAATAATGGTATTTAATATATATATTTTTTTTTTTTTTTTATTGACAATGGGCTCACTCTTGACCTCAATCCAGCCCAGAGGCAGGGATGAGGCAATTGTAAAAATATTTGTAGAACAATCTAAGTAATTTTGAGTACAGTCACTCCATGTAAAATACTGTTATGCAGCTGCATTCGGTTAGACTGGAAGCCGACCTCAAAATAGTTGGGAAAGGGCTAGGCAGATGATGATGGTGAATCTGAGTATTTTGACTCCACCTGTAGATCCGTAGGTTAGCAGTGGTGGCCCTGTGGTGGGTGAGTTCAAACTCACGAAACAAATCGTAAGTCGGAGCTGATGACTTTTGAGTTGTTTTGTGAGTTTGAACCCAGGCACTTTGTGTATTTAATTTCATCACTACTGCTCTCGAAACGGTAAAGGAAAAAAAAACAACTAACTCCCAAAAACGACACTACAAAGTGAAAAATAACTTTAATTTCGGAAGTCGGTGTCGTTGGGTTCGCATTTTCGTTGTTTGCCACCGACTTCCGAAATCAAAGTTATTTTTCACTTTGTAGTGTCGTTTTTGGAAGACGGTTGTTTTTTTTTTTGCAAAAAAGTTTTTATTTTTCACTTTTAAGCTGTAATTTTTACCAGTTATTTTGGTATAAAAACCAAAATACTATATACTGAACCGTTTTTGATGAAATTTCTCAGGGCTGACCGCACAGTGCTCCATCACCTGCCTAACCTTTTCCCAACTATGTTGGGGTCGGCTTCCAGTCTAACCAGATGCAGCTGAATACCAGTATTTTACATGGAGTGACTGCCTATCTGACCTCCACAACCCAGTTACTGGGTAATACCTACGATACCCCTTGGTAAGACTGGTTGTCAGACTTTCGGGCTTCTGACTACCCGTAACGACTGTCAAAGATCCACGAATGACAGCCGGGACAAACGGCTTAACGTGCTTTCCGAGGCACGGAGGGGTCTCGGTATGTAAAGATGGTCACCCATCCACAGACCAACCGCAGCAAGCGTAGCTTAACCTGACCGATCGACCTGTGCGGCTGTAATAACACAAAAATGTTGTTATAATAACATATGTGCAATATTTTAGCCATGTGCCTTTAAAAACCAAAATTAATCTTTAATTGTCACAACACGTGGACATTTCGTTGCCAAAAAGTAAAATTTAATTGAATCCACATTTTTAATTGGAACAAAGTCGAATAGAATTCTCAAAAAAAAAAACAGGAAAAACATTCAATTTGATATGTCAACTGCGAGATGGGCTACATTGATTGATGACCAAATGTTCGCTAGTGTGGACGCTGCTGAATTCTCATTTTTTTTTTTTATGAAATGCAACGTTGCTCATGCCTTTTTCGTGATGGATGGAGATATATTAGGTTCCTACTCTCGGAATATCAGATGTTGTAGGTACAGCGACAGGTTAAAAATGCATTACACGTGTAAAAGTATTTTATTATATTTTTTGTTCTGTTTTTTCTTGTCTGTTTCAATATGTGTGTACATAAATGGTAAAATAAATAAAAGTGTAAGATATTCCCGAAAGAGAAAAGAATATTGATTGACACTAGCTTTTTCCCGCTGCTTCGGTCGCGTGGGAGTCGTAAATTATTTCACGAGAACGTTCAACTGGGATAATGTATCTTATGTCCTAACCTAGGTAGTCCACCGTCCTATGTGCCAAAAATCGAAATCCATTCAGCTGTTTTATCGTGAAAGTGGAACAAATAAACTAGACTCAGCTTCGCTTTTATAATATTAAGTTAGGATAACAAGAAAGTAAACATCATCCGACAAGCTCTTGTCACCTAGGAAACCTACCCCACCTTGTAAACTAGGAAAACAAAAACATCTCAGGGCAAAAATACAATAACTTAGGTACCAATTGTTCTATTTCTTTCGCCAAAGGAAACATATTCCGAGGGACCAGCAAACTTAAAAGATAAGTCAAACCACAAACGCATCTAATAATATTCCCCAAACTTTTCCCTTAACCCTTCGTATGCCGGAACGTAGATCTACGCGAGACACAATGGCTTTTTAATTGTGTCTGTAATTACGGCATTCAAGAGGTTAAGGGAGAAAAGAACACAACAATACTTGTTCACGTATGTTAAAGTACAAAGTTACTATTCTGGGAGTTGTTCGACAGTTCCCAAATTCCCATGTAACACGTCAATACTTAAGGAATGTTACACACATGTTCGGGTCGGCATGATTCAGCACAGCCGGGCGGCATAATCGAATATGATACTATCCTACTAATATTATAAATGCAAAAGTTTGGATGGATGGTTGGATGGATGGATTTTTGCTACTCTTTCACGCAAAAACTACTGAACGGATTTGGATGAAATTTGGCACACAGATACTTTATAACCATAGGATACTTTAGGATTAAGACATAGGATACTTTTTATCCCGATATTCCCATGGGATCCAAACTTATGCGGGTAAAACCGCAGTTCGCAGCTAGTAATTATCATCTCAGCCTATCGCACCACAACACCCTGTCCCTGTCAGAGCGGGAGTTAGAGAGAAAAAAGGGTTAGGCAGAGGTGTATATAGTATACGTCGTACGTCAGCATTTCGTCAGTTATGTTTTAAGTCTCATTTGCAATCCTATTATCATCAACCGGGCACAAATCTGGGGGGTCTACTCCGAAGTGGTCAATTTATCGTATCGGCCGAATGTTCGGCCGTTTCCTGCTACATAGTTACTATTTGGTTCGGTCGGTCCTGATCCTACACTCCCACACTCTTTCGAATATTATTTATTTATTTAAATTTTTCGCACAAAAAGGCACAAAGGCGGACTTAATTACCAGTCAACCAAGGGTGGTGAAGAGATTAGATGGCAGGTGCTTTGGTTGACCCCCCCAGTGGGTTCCCGCATTGTCGAGGCGGGGGGGCTCAGTAGCCGTGGCTGGGCGGGCCACGGTGAAGCTAAGAGGGACCCAGGCGGGGGCCGCTCGTCCGGGCTGTGCGGTTTAGCCCGACGTAGCGGCCCACGGGTAGGTTGCGGTGCCGCTTGCGCGACATCGCGACCTACCTGAGGCGGGCCGCGATGTCCCCCGTGAGGGAGACATTGCGGCTGAGGATAGAGGCCGCGGCGGGAGAGGCTTCCGCGGCCTTGACGGGGCCGCCACCGTTTGATGGCGGACGCGGCGGGGCCGCAGGGGAAGAGGAGTGTCGGTGTTTCGTTGCCGCTCTCCCTATCCTCTGCGGCCGTAGCTCCCCCAACGCGGGGGGCATGCGGGGCCCGCCTTTTAGGCGGGCGTGGAGGCCAGCAGGCAACGGGTGCGGGGGCTCCGTTGCCTGTTTTGCACAGGCCTCCACCTTATGGGACGGGAATGGCCAGATGTTCCCGGCCATTCCCGTAGCCCCCCAACCTGGGGGGCATGCGGGGCCCGCCATACCATCTTGGCGGGCGTGCGCCGGGAGGGCCGTGGAAGTATTGATTTCCCATAGCCCTCCCATTACGGCGTTTGTAGGAACACCGCTGAGTTTTAGTGGGTATACTGTCCTTCCGACAGGGAGTCCCACATACCTCGTCTCGGTCCCCCGCGAGACGGGGATGCATAATGCATTTCTCAGCGAGAAAAAAAAAAAAAAGGTGCTTTGGTTGAGAAGGAAAACCAACTGGGGCTGGTGCTTTAGTGGGCGTTGGGGGGGGGGGTTGGAGGGGTTGGGTGGAGGGGTAATACTGACTATGGTCCCGTCCCAACTGAGCTGATCTGAACTTTTTTCGCATTTTCCAATAATATTCGATTCGGCCATGTGTCGGTCCGATCCGAACATTCGAATGTGTCACTTCAGAGTATACCTCCAGACTCCAAACTGCTACTGAAAAAATCTTCATGAAAAAACTCAATAACACTTTGGACGACCTGGGAAACATACCCAGGACCTCATGATCTGCTGTAGGGCGTGCGACCACCAGACTAACAAGGAAGTCAAATAATATAACATAATTTAAATTCAGAAAGAGCCGCTCGGCTTAGCAGGAAATGTGTCGAGCCGACTTGAATATGATTTAGCGAGGGTAGACACCGTACGGATTTTGGTGATCGGAACGAGCCGAATGAAGACGTATTAGTCCATTCGCACGAATTTACCCGCCCAAAACGAGCGGATCCGTCAATTTTAAATAATTATTTTTTAGGCAGGTCGACAACTCCAAAAAGATGTATTAAGCAATTGGCACATTGCGATTCAACCAATGAGCCTGAAAGCCGAATGTGTATTATTATTTTTTTATTTTTTAAACGTTGCCCCACACTAGGAATTTCTCCTGTATCGTGGGTGCGTTTACAAATATTTAAACTCACATATACAAACAGCCAGACCCGGAACAACTATTTGTAGGTCATACAAATATGTGTTCCGTGTGGGAATCGAACCCGCGACACGCAGCGCAGCAGTCAATCGCTTAACCACTGCGCCAACCGTGCCGACAAAAATGTATGTGTACCTATTGTTTCGGGTCGGCTTTGACCTTTGTCGAATCGAATAAACCGACCCGAACATGTGTGTAGCATACCTAAAAACACGAACACCTCTCGAAATGAAATTTTGCATGCACAGAACTCTTCGGGAAGTATTCCGAGTTGCTTTAATAATTCATGCCTTTGAGTTGTAATAACGTAACGAAAACGAGTTCTCTTAGAGACGGTAGGTGTGTAATAAACGTATTTAAGACGTGTTGCTAATATTAATATTAAATGGAAAATGAGTTGAAATTGCTGTCTGAATATTATATTACCTTACTCCGTCACAAAACTGTTGGCGTCGTGGCGTTGAGAACTCTAAAATTCATCATATTCAACCTATATTGTGCTAAATAATAACCCGTGGCTAAATAATAACAGCCCCACAGGTCGATCGGTCAGGTTAAGCTACGCTTGCCGCGGTTGGTCTGTGGATGGGTGACCATCTTTACATACCGAGACCCCTCCGTGCCTCGGAAAGCACGTTAAGCCGTTGGTCCCGGCTGTCATTCGTGGATCTTTGACAGTCGTTACGGGTAGTCAGAAGCCCGAAAGTCTGACAACCAGTCTTACCAAGGGGTATCGTATTACCCAGTAACTGGGTTGTGGAGGTCAGATAGGCAGTCGCTCCATGTAAAATACTGGTATGCTGCATCCGGTTAGACTGGAAGCCGACCCCAACATAGTTGGGAAAAGGCAGCCGGCCATCTGCATTTGCAGATGATGATTGTTCCCACTTCTGGAACACAGGCCTCCTCTCGTGAGGGAGTGAGATCCACCACGTGGGTCCAGTGCGGGATGGTAGATGACACATGTCTTCGAATTTTTGGTTCTAGGACATGCCGGTTTCCTCACGATGTTTTCCTTCACCGTTTTGAGAGCAGTGGTGATGAAATAATTTACACAAAGTAAAGCGCCTGTCTGGGTTCGAACCTACGACCTACAACTCGTAACTCGTAAATTGTACTTCTGTTTCTCACTGAAATGTTCTTCTGTTTGTGTACAGCTATGGCCGCTACAAATTGAGCAAACCAGAGCCTTGTGTAAGAATTATACACTTGAATACTTATACAAATCACTTTGTTGGTACTCAACACAGTAAAAAACTTGAGAAGTGCCAAGTGACACCCGGATGGAACGAAGTTCCTTTAGATTAATTAGTGAAGGAATTGTATTTTTTTTTTAAGTTATAATAATATTTCTTTTTATTATTAACAAATAAAAAAACACAGACAAAAAAAACTGGCTTGCTTTCTATAAGAGAGAGAGAGAGAGAGACAGACAGAGAAACACGCGCACGCCGCACGGCTTACAACTATAGCAAAAAGTGTCGTTCCAACTTTTGGTCTTAATTTTTTCCGTCTAGCCCCCTTTCGCAACGTGCGATTAGGAACTTCATTCCAATAAGACCGTCGGCGTCGTCTCTAGCTGAAAAATGGAAGACCCTATTTCCCGCCGTTTTCTTCAAAAATCATTTATGGGTTGCCATAACTCAAAAACACAAAATGATTAAAAATGACAATGTTGCAACTCACAAATAATATTAGTTAAATAGTCGATTATTGAGTACACTAACACTTGGTTGCGCACGACAAAATGGTGGAATCTTCGCTTGACGGCACGGTTGGCGCAGTGGTTAAGCGATTGACTGCTGCGCTGCGTGTCGCGGGTTCGATTCTCGCACGGAACAAATATTGTATGACCTACATGTATTTGTTCCGAGTCTGGGTGTTTTTCTATCTATAATATGAATGTATTTACAAAAAAAAAAAAAAAATGTATATAAGTAGTTTATCAGCCATCTTGTTACCATAACACAAGCATTTGGTTGCTTAGCTTGGGACTAGATGGCGCTGTGTGAAATGCCCAGGGATATTATTATTATAATAGCAGAATATTTTTTTTCGTACTTCCTCTATATATCGCCAACCGCATCGTCGAACTATTCCATTTTGTAGTCGGGTCACCAAATATGGGTACTTATGGGTTTATAGAGGTATGAAGAACAGGGTGTAAAGTTTACTCATTATGCTAATTGCGCGGTAAACTCTGCTTGCGCGATGCAGGATTTTACGTGACGTCAGTATGACGCGTAAATAATGATTTGCAAAATGAGGGGAAATGGTATAATGTATAACTCTATATTTTATCGTAAACTCCCCTAATCTCGAAAATGGAATTCGAGATCAAAAATGTAAACAAAGGTGAAAACAAATTGAAATAATAATCGCAATTGTGTAGTTTGTCGAAAAGTACTACAATATACCTAGTGCAGTGCATTTCTGCAGTAACAATAAATTGTATCAAATAAATGAACATGAGCAACTGGTTCAAAAGAATAGAAATCTTTTATTTTCATTAGTTTACGACGAGACCTTAGGCTATAATATGTTAAATTTTAAGACGCCGTTTCAGCAAGATAATCAAAACAAATCATTATAATGACGAGGGAAATGTTGACTACCCCTGAAACGTCACTTTGACGTCAAATTCCATTGAGATTAGATAAATCAATCTCAATGGAATTTGACGTCTGACGTTATTTGTCACATCGAGGTTGTCGTCATAGTCTCACTCCAGCCAGTGCTGGTCCGCCTGTTGCGCAGGTCGGATATGCGCTTGTTAGATATTTCATTTTGATATAATTATAATATTAGAATATTGTTTGTTGGATAATGGCATCTGTCACATTTAAGAAGCCTGGGACCAACGTAGAAGTACTTAATTTGACTAGATATTGTGTTTATAAAAAACAACAGTCTTCACTTGTAAAAAACACTTAAATGTTATTGCTATAAATGATTAAGTAATATTTGATTACTAGCTGCTGCCCGCGACGTCGTCTGCGTGAAGGCTCTACAGCACCAAAAATACCTAAGATGCCAGTGTCGCTATAGCATTATAAGTAAACAACTTTTAAAATTGCATTAAAATATAAGTTTTTTTGCGAAGCAAGTGAAGCGAAGCAAGTGAAGAGAGTTATATGGGAATCCTGCTGAGTTCAGTCATAAGATGTGACTGAAGGAAATAGAGAAAATAATGCAGGAATACATTCCAGGACACAAAAGAGTGAAAATACGTACAAAGGTATCATACCTCACAACACTTCCCTATAAACTACGTTGGTAGTTATGCTGCCAGGAGCCAAAATGTAAAGAGAGTCAGGATTGGTGACGCGAGAGCAAGCGACGTACAGTTGCCCGTGTGAGAAGCAACTCGTCCTGTGGTCGACACCCGCTGCCCTCAGTGTCTGCCCCTGCGACTTATTGATGGTCATCGCGAAGCAAACATTCACGGGGAACTGTACGCGCTTGAACTGGAACGGGTAGTTATGAGGTATGAAAGGAATGCGTGGTATAAATACTGCCTCGCCGACGCCACAACCCGTAAGAATTTCCGCCTCAATGGTGTGTCTGTGGAGCGAGATGACTTTAAGGCGGGTCCCGTTACACAACTTCGGAGGAGATAGGTACAGAAGAAGCATAATCGGGACACCGACCTTCAGCTTGATGGTATGCGCTGGAAGTCCATTTGCTGACAGGGAGTTCAGAAATTCCACGGGATAATGTGTGGCGTTATCTTGCTCGACAACAGTGTTTATCGAGGTGTAGACCACTTCATTCCCCTCAATTTCCGAGAGAATGCATTTGTTAATTGCTGCAGCCTGATTATTTTTGGGCGTCAAAATGGCCCGCTCACACACCCAAGAATTCTGCTGGTGCAGTATACGACTGATGTCCCCGTACACACAGCGAATGAGTTCTTCTAAGCTGGATACCACTCTACCGAGAGACTCTGGAAGCACCACCTGTCCACCTCTCTCTTCTGGTAGAGTGCCTTCGCCAAGACTTAGAAAGACATCGGAGAATTCTTGAGCACATGCATTGCCGCCGAGCTGAGCTCTCATATTAATGGTCAAGCGCAGCGTACGAACTCGTGACCAAAACGAAGATCGTTTCAACGAAGCATTCACCTCGTCAGCCCTCGATCCCCGCGTCACCACGGGAAGCGTTTGCCGGAAATCGCCACTGAACAGAACTATGACACCACCCATCAAATGTTCGTTCCTGCGGATGTCCTGCAGGGTTCTGTCCACGGCCTCAACTGCCTTCCTATTGGCCATCGTACACTCATCCCATACGATCAGAGAGCAATCCTTGAGCACGTGTCCCTTATTGCTGTTACGTGACACACCAAAAACAGGCGTTTCGGCGCTCTCTAAATCGATGGGAATTTTAAACATGGCATGTGCTGTCTTGCCGCCCGGAAGTAGTGTGGCAGCGATTCCCGACGACGCTACAGCAATAGCAATTTTGCCTTGCCTCCTGACCTTTGCAAGTATGCCAGTGGTAACAAATGTTTTTCCTGTTCCACCAGGAGCATCCAAGAAAAACATTTTACCCTGGTTTTGCCCGATGCTTTCAAGGACGGTGTCATAAATGTGTTTTTGCTCTGAAGAGAACAAAGCGACATAGTCATTTCGTATGGTGGTCATTTCGCCCGGATCGTAATTTGTCTCAGCGTTATACTCCCGATTTCCACGGTCTGTATACGGTGATGATGTGGGAGCTGATAACCCATATTTGATCAGTGGATTGCCGCCGATAGAAATGACCACATCTTGAAGTGAACTGAGACAGGTGTTCAGCACGCGTTCATCAGTTACTTCGACTTCATCTCCAGTAACACGCCTCAAAGCTCGTAGAAAATCTTCAGACAGATGATGGCGATACTTCTCCCACAAAGCTACCAGGTTCGCGGCTCCACAAAACACCAAGATGACGGCAAACAGATGACGCATGCAGCTGGGACTGTCACTGACGCTCGCCTCCGCGAGGGTGTCATCCCAATTTTGGTCACCGTCGAGAAGGTGACGTGCTACGCAGGCTGCGCGGTAAGTGGGATACTCCACGCCATCAAATGTCCTCAGAAAGGCGAAAGACGTTGGGCCTCGGACAGTGTGAAGTAACAACCGCAGAAAATTGCATTCGCCATTATTCGGATGCACGGTATAAACCCTACCCAATGCGGTGTCCTTGAAAATTCCCGGAAAGCCTTCCACAGCACCTCCTCGTCGACGTCGGTTAAATACACCCCTTTGCTCGTCGTACGTGTAATATGAAGGCAACTCGTCATACGTAAGGGATCTGGCAAACTGGTCGACTTCACAAAGCGTGTTTTTTTAAATTGTCTTCCTCAACTCTGCTCAAGATTTTGAGGGTTTTGTTGGAACTTGAATTTGTCGAAACGAACTATACCATACAACTTTTATGAAGAAAATGCACATTGCCATCTATGAATTTTAAGAATAACTGACTACTAACCTCGCCAACATGATCAAATTTAAATTATTTATTTCCAAAAAGTGTTAACATGTAACTTGATTTGATTTTTATGAAATCTCATAGATGGCGCTGCTTCAAAATTTTCATTATACTACTAACATTAATTAAACTATGTTTCTCTGCCCAAGTTACTTAAATGGCGTAGTTTTTATAGTGTAAAGCTAGATAATAGCATGGTGTACCAAGCCGATGGTGGTACATTGGAGGGCAAGCTCAATTTTCGATACGTAGTTGGTAGAATATGATTAACTGTGCTTCCTCGCGGGGAGACCGTTAGACCTTCCAAGTATAAAGTGCGTCACTCACCTGCTAGCCTCCTGTGGCTCTTTGAGGGAAGTGTCTTGATGTGGCACGTGGCTGGCGTTGCACGACGACCGGCCGGTCCACTCACAAATTGGTGCATCAAAGTCTGTACTGCACTTGTATAAGCCTTTAGGAGACACAGATAGTTCAGATAGAAGCCGTTTCGCGACGATTAACCCTCAGCCAAGGATTTTTAACCGGGAGCGCGCACTTAGGCAACTGCAATTGCTGCCATCTTGGATTCGACTCGTATCTCATTCGTTCGCAAGCACAGTGCGCGCATAGATAAAATATGTATGGTTACGGAACATTCTGCCCACCAAAATACATAGTATTTTCACTAAGTGGAGAGAGCGAAACCCGAAAACAACGGATAAAAACGAATGAAGAACTGATGTGGTCGATTGACATTAACACTAACTAAAAGTTAATACTAACCTAAACTAAACTAGAATCTAATGAATTGAAGTTACGGTAAACAGTATGTCTAGTCAGTCTGAGTTGGCAGAGGGCACAACTTCACAAGAGGTCTCGTAAGAAGTGAGCCATTTGCCATACGCACGGTGGCCACACGTACCACGCCGTCAAGACCCGGATGTAATTCCTTGACCCGAGCAAGAGGCCAATGCAGCGGTATAGTGTTTTCGTTTTTAATGACCACGATTGAATCTACAGCTAAAGGTTTACAATGCTTCGTCCACTTCGCTCGCTGAGTCAACGATTGCAGATATTCGACCTTCCAGCGATTCCAAAATTCTTGTTGGAATCGCTGGATGAGTTGCCATCTTCCTAACCGAGTAAGATTAATGCCTGATAAATCCTCATCAGGGACTGAAGTAAGCGGCTCTAAAGTTAGGAAATGACCCGGAGTCAATACGTTTAAGTCATTGGGATCTGAGCTCAGCGAGCAAAGAGGACGCGAGTTCAGCATAGATTCGATTTGTACAAACAAAGTTGTCATCTCTTCGAACGTTAATGTCTGATCACCGATAATACGATAAAGATGAGATTTAACTGCCTTAATCTGTATTTCCCATACACCACCAAAATGACTACTAGCCGGAGCATTGAATTTATATGTTATGTTTTCGATATTAGATGCGTCTTTCATGTACTCATTTAGTTGGTTGCAAGCGCCTACAAAGTTGGTTCCACAATCTGAATGGATAACGCTTACACGACCCCGCCTGCCAACAAACCGGCGAAGCGCTGCTATGAAAGCGTCCGAAGTCAAGTCCGAAGCGACTTCCAAATGGACTGCTTTCCTTGTAAAGCACACAAACAAGCAAAGGTAAGCTTTACTTATTTTAGCTCCTCGATGTCGTCCTAACTTAATGCGAAAAGGTCCGCCATAGTCAACACCGACGACTGAAAACGGCTTGACTTGGTTGATGCGAGTCGCTGGTAGATCACTCATAAAAGGCTCAAGCGGTGTGGGGCGCGTACGGAAACATTGTAAGCACTTTGACAAACAATGACGGATTGCGCGTTTTGGTGATAATATCCAAAATTGCTGTGTCAAAAGATACTGCATTGTATTTATTCCGGGATGACAGTTTTCACGATGAAGTGCTTCGATGATCATGAACGTTAGTTTAGAATCCTTAGGTAGCAGCGCAGGATGCTTATGCTCATACTCGAGCCCAGAACGAGATAGGCGACCGCCCACCCTAAGAATTCCCGATTTATCTAAGAAAGGGTTTAGTTTTTGCATAGGTTTTGAAAGAGATTTTGAGTCTTTCAAACGAGTTATTTCCTCATCAAAATTCAATGATTGTACTCTGCGTACGAAAATCAATAAAGCGTTATGAAGCTCTGTTCGACTTAAATGATGGTCAGAACTTCGTGAAGATCTTTTACGAACGCAATCTACAAAACGAATGCAATACGCGAGTACTCGTTGTGCTTTCCGAATTGATGAGAAACTTTCGAGTAAAGAATCAATGACGTTGGTGTCGCTATGAACAAACAGAGAGACCGCGCGCTCTTCAGACAATACATCAGCTTGGTTGACATTGTCACTGTTGTTTGGCCAAGTGTTAGAAGGTTGAACGAGCCAACAAGGCCCTGCCCACCATAACGGATTGTTGACCAACTCAGCAGGATAAAGCCCTCGAGAGGCAATGTCAGCTGGATTGTCCGAACTGGAGACATGGTTCCAGCGAGCCTCCGGAATAGTATCCTGGATGTGACTCACTCGATTGGCGACAAAGGTCTTCCAACGTGATGAGTAAGATCGTATCCACGATAATGCCACCATTGAATCTGACCACGCACAAGTATCAGTTATGGGGAACAACGATGAACAGGTTTCTCTGACGAACTTCAGAAGATCTGCCAGGAGGACTGCCGCGCACAATTTGAGACGAGGTAATGATATTCTTTTTACAGGTGCTACACGAGATTTTGAAGACAGAAAGAATACAGATACACGACCATCGACGCAAGTGACACGTAAGTAGATTACAGCTCCATAACCTGACTCGGAACTATCAGCAAAGCCATGGAGTTCACACGAATTCATATCCTTTACAGAAATGCATCGAGGGATCTCCAAGGACTCGATGACAGGTAACTGCTCAGTATAACAACGCCATTGTTTGACGATTTCGGCTGTAAATACAACAAAATGTGTTCGGAAGCGAAGAAGGATCTCGGCAATGTTACCTTGCAGTTTAGGACCTACGAGTAAAGCTTCATTCAACGACACACCACGAGCGTCTTTCGCGGAAGCGTCGAAGACTACTCTTAGCTTTGTCTTTGCGCTCTCAGGTCGCAAAACGCAGTGATGAGGTATATAATAACAACCCTGGTTGATTTCCTTGGTAGGAACTAGACTCATGTGACCACTTTGTAAATAGTCAGACATGAAGTCGCAGTATTGTTCGCATAAAGCCTCATTTGCCGCTAACTTGCGTTCTAATGATATAAAACGACGTAAAGCAGATTCTCGCGATCCAGGAAAAGTTAGATTCTTGTCTTTATCTTTGAATGGCAAGGTAACGGTATACCTCCCTGAAGCATCGCGGGAATGTTCGGTAACGAATTTTTGTTCGCAGAGTTCTTCGTCCGGTGTTAACTTTGAAGACTGAGGAATGTTGTCTATTTCCCAGAACTTCTTAAGCTGCTCATTGAGAAAATTATCGTTTGAAACGAAGAACGACTTTGGCAGTTCGTGATTATCACTGCAACTGACGTTTCCTAGTAGGATCCAGCCGAACACAGTGTTGTTTGCAGATGGTTGCTGCAATCCTCCACTAACACTACCTGGTAACAGGAGTGAAGGGAAGACCTCAGCACCGAGAAGGACATCGATTTGACCAGGTAAGTGACAATCAGGATCCGCTAGGTTAAGATTTCGAATATGATGCCACGCAGATTTGTTCAGCTTAACGACTGGCATATTGCCGCAGATCTTAGGTAATGTTAACGCTACAATACTAAACAAATCGTTGTCGTGAGCACCTACGCTTAAGCAGATTGTACCACTCGCGGATGTTGAAGCATGACCTAGGCCGTGAATCCTACGCGTTGACTGCGTTCGTTGGAGACCTAAACGCTCAGCAGCACGTTCGGTTATGAAGTGGGCCTGACTTCCGGAATCTATCAGCTCCCGAAAAGTCTGATAACGACCCGATGAATCACGAATTTCGATATTAGCTGTGGACAGCAGAACCATGGAACGATCACCGATATTGGTAAGTACACTGACCTGCGAGGTAGTGGCCTTTTCGTTATTATCGGTTTTCGAAACATCTGGATCTTGATGTAGCAAAGTGTGATGTCGTTGACGACACACTTGACACGTAAACATTGATTTACAGTTTTTGAGGCCATGTGATGGCTTCAAACAGTTGAAGCACCAGTGATTGGTCTTCACATAGTCAAGTCGTTCCTGAACAGATTTGTCAGTAAACGATTTGCACTGATTAATGGAATGTTCCTCCCCACAGAACGGACACTTGTACTTTCGAGGTTCAGTTGGTGGCACAAGAGCAGTTTGTGAAGAAGGTGACGATGTTGATGACGATGGTGCAGTTGCGTTCGATGTGGTTAAATTCGACGATGAGGGCGCAACTACAACAGGTTTGTTAACTACTGTATTCGATAGAAATGTCGAAGTATGTTTCTTACTTACGACCGCGGTGTTAGGATTCTGTGAACCACTCGGCTTATGTGGTTTTTCGTTGGCACGGTTATCGCGACCACTTGCGGAGAAGTGTGTGTCACGAATTGAAGCCTCGCATCTGGTGTACAGAAAATCGTTGAGATCTTTGTACCTTGGAAACTCTTGAGAAGCAGTAACTCGTTCAAAAGCACAACGCAATTTTGAATCCATTTTCGATAGTAAATGGTAACAGATTACAAAATCCCACTGATCCGTCGGTAGCCCTTGCCGTTTGAGAATCGATAGATTTTCGTTGAATGAATCAAGGACACGTCGTAAATCAAGGGGTGAGTTGGCTTTCAGGTTAATGTTCAAGATCTCCTTCCAGCAAGTAAAGGCAAGTTCCCGCTTGTCCTTATACCGCGCAACCAATGCAGAGTATGCTTCGTGGTAGTATAAGCCCGTCACAGGAAAGGTTCGTATAAGTGCTAACGCATCACCAGTGAGACTAGCGACGAGGTAGTGCATGCGCTCCGTATTCGAAAGTGAACCATTCTCGTGAATCAGCGAGGTGAAGATATCGAAGAATTCGGGCCACAACTTTATGTTACCACTGAATTGCGGTAAGTTAATCTTAGGTAATTTTACTTTGAGTGCATTCGATGACTCATTATGAGATTTATTTGGCTTATCATAATATTCGTTAGGCTCATCGACCTTCGTTAAGCGTCGGTGTATCGCTAAAATCTCATAATATCGTTCGTCGAAGTCGGATCTGAGGCTATCTTGTTCCGCTTGTTGTTCATCTGTAAGTTCGCATACGCTAAGTATGTCATCATGGGCTTCTTCAAAGTTATTAACTATTTTAGTTAAGTCTGAGTAATGTGCCAAAAATTTACTTAAATCACATTCATTATTTTCCGCTAAACGAGCGACTTCAAGCGTCTTAGATAACCTATTGAACGCTAAAGTACGTTTTCTACGTAATACCGGTAAGTCGCGTTCAGTTGGGTATTCGACTTCAACCGATTTACCTTTACTCAATCTGCGTAATGTTTTTTTTGAATAATAAGGCATTTTGTTTATTAGTTAGCCTTAATAACGTTAAAACAATCTAGATTTAACAATAAGATTCTGTATTGAACCAGTAATGGCACCGTTAAGTTTAATTGAATAACAATGAAAAATGTAAACAAACCGTTTCAAACTGAATAGAACGCCCAATCCGAATACCATTCGTCAACTGTTCAATCGCAGTTCATTCGTTCAATCACCACAACGCTAATCCAACAAATTAATATTGTAGGTAAATAGAAAAAAAAAGAAACCAAAGTACCTACCTACGTTAAACAAACTTCAATTGGTCTATGGTTCAATTTAATTTCAAATCGTAGAACAAAGAACTACTCGAACTAATATGGCGGCGATGAAAAAATACGAATTTCAAATGGAAGGTTGGTTGAAATAACTGTGGTTATTTACGTTTCGATTCGATGTTATATCAACTTGTATGACAATTTCGATAGAATATAACAACGAAATACGTGTAGCCACTCGAGTTTATAGCAAATGAATAAGAATGCATCGGACGCACAAAGAATTTAACGATGATAAAATTTTGAAAAGATCGATGCACGTTTGAAAATACACTTTTTTGTTTTTTAACGAATAACGAAATAAACTAGTGTAATGTATAGCAATCGACCTAAAACAAATATGTATTGCCCAAAAGTGGGAAATAAATGGGGGTAATTGGGAAAAAAATGATTTTAACTTCTTGTGGTGAATGTTGAAAATTACCTAAGATTTTACGAGAACTTTACTGTTAAAGGGTAAACGAATGAATATTATCGAATTATATCCGTTACTTCCCTGGTTTCGGCACCAAAAAATGTGCCAAGCCGATGGTGGTACATTGGAGGGCAAGCTCAATTTTCGATACGTAGTTGGTAGAATATGATTAACTGTGCTTGCTCGCGGGGAGACCGTTAGACCTTCCAAGTATAAAGTGCGTCACTCACCTGCTAGCCTCCTGTGGCTCTTTGAGGGAAGTGTCTTGATGTGGCACGTGGCTGGCGTTGCACGACGACCGGCCGGTCCACTCACAAATTGGTGCATCAAAGTCTGTACTGCACTTGTATAAGCCTTTAGGAGACACAGATAGTTCAGATAGAAGCCGTTTCGCGACGATTAACCCTCAGCCAAGGATTTTTAACCGGGAGCGCGCACTTAGGCAACTGCAATTGCTGCCATCTTGGATTCGACTCGTATCTCATTCGTTCGCAAGCACAGTGCGCGCATAGATAAAATATGTATGGTTACGGAACAGCATGGCTTACTCAAAAACAACATTTAAATATGCGTCGTTAGATTACACGCTGTGACAGAATACGTAGGTAAGAAAAATAAAGATTCACAGCTCCTCCCCCGTAGGTGATAGCGTGATAATATGTTTCCAGAGTTAAATTATGGTTTACTAAATAAATAACATGTCATTTTGTGCATTCAATTATTTTGTGCATTAAATTACGAACAAAAACCTTTTAAAATCAATATTGCTTACCTCCTATAACATACGGCGTGATAATATGTAGCCTAAAGCCTTCCTTGGTTTATAAAGAACATTTTTGCTGAATTTCACTTCAATCTATCCAGTAGTTTTGGCGTGAAGCCGTACCATACACACAGACAAACAGACAAAAATTCTAAAAAGTCACTTTTTGTCATCAGTTACATTTTTCTAACAAAAGCCACTTATTTTTTCTCGAAAATTCTCAATGTACAGTTTTTCTTTCGTTACTGTTTTATTATATGTATAGATACTTGTAGTATATCTTAGATTTTATATTGCCATTTTAATATAATAGGTTGTTTCAAACGATTGGCACAATACTGTCAGTTGATGTTGATATACTTTTTGATGATATCTAAGAATTAGTAATCAACTCCTATTAAATTGATTAATTACCTTATAATGTTTTAAAACTGTTCTACTACATACGATTTGTTTGTTATTACCTGTGTTAGAAGATATTAAGCTAAAATATATGATAATCTGTGATTGTTTCAAAATGGAGGTAGATGTTTGACGTAAAAGACGTTGGTAGTGTATAAAAAGGATTGTAACGACGTTATCGGTTCAGTTGCTTGGCAGATGTTCAGTTGGTTACTTCTAGTGCCGTTATTATGTGGAATAGATCGACCAGTTGTCACGTAAGGTAAGTAATTTGATATTATACCTTAATTATTGCTTATTATGACTATGTTGTTCTGTAAGTTATATTATGGCCAATATTCCTAGCTATTGTTATTATGTTGCTATTATTTGAATTCTCTTGGACCGTTGTACAAGAGATAGAATTAATTATTTTTAAAGATAACGATAATTTATGACAACATAAGAAATGTATTGATAGAATACTTTGATACTGCTTCCATGGAGTTTCTTGTCCTTCTTCTCCATGATGACCTAGTTTTACGAACGGACGACTAGTTTTCTGATTAATTACTGACAAGCCTAAATTAAAATAAATGCTTAGCTTTGTCTATCTGTGCTTTACTTCATAAAACTCTTCCCCTACAAACCATATTCAATAATAACCTTCATACACAGTAAATAACTAACTAGTAACCATTCTGATATTCAAGCTTGTTATTTGGGTAATATATAGGTACATATACTTCTAGTATATAGTATATAATCTAACACGCTCAATGAATGCTATGTCCCACAACGGCAAATATATATGTTCGGCTTTTATATTGTTGGGTGTACTTGTTTCATAGAAAATACTTTATTTGCAGTGTAAGGGAAATTAAATTCGCTAGTACTTTTAATTTTTACTTTTGAGCAAACTTTACATATGTGGTTATTTAGAAAAATTAAATACAGAGAGAATAGTGATAGATCGTCTGACTCCGCCACACTAAAGTTCTATCTTCTTCTTCGCGTCGCAGGCACGACTATATTTCTTGATAGATCTTGTTGGCTCAAAACTTCACCACTTCGATGGCGTTGTCGGTGGCAGCGAAGAGGTCACTGTGACTGCATATTTGGGACACAGGTGGCAGGATAGGAGTTGGAGCATAGTTTGCGATCCACACCCTACTGCCGTTCCGTAGAGGTAGGCGCATTTTACCAGGTCAAAGGTACATCTTCCCACTTGTGTCCGGAGACGGTTCAGGGACTTCCAAGTGAATCACGAAAGGTCACAAGCGGCAGGGAGGTACTCCTGAATACTCTTTCCCCATACTTACAGGTAGTTTTATTAAATGATACCTGTTTAAGAACCAAGCATTACCCTTCTTTAGGATTCACCACAGCAGTCGGGTGAAAAGAAAAATCGCTAAAGAGTGTTACAATAACCTACGTTTATAACCACAACGTTGGTTTTAACATATATACGAGTACTTACTTTTTAAGCTGAATACTCCTAAAAAAAATATAAAAAACTCGACTGCCCCATTTCCATGCTCCTCCAATGTTGTAGTTAAATTAAAAATTTAATTTCAGTCAATGTATTCAGACTTACCGTGGTACGTAGAGTATGGTTTTAAATTTTAAGCACTTTTTCAACGTTTCACTTTATCATTTTAAAACTGGTAAAATGAAAAAGCTGTTAAAAATACGTCTATTTAGTTACATGATGCTGGTTGCGAGTGTAAACTTTATAAAAATGAGTACGTCATCGTTCATTTCAGCCAAAAGACGTCCACTGCTGGATATGTACAGCAGAGTTACTTTCAGCCTCCCCGGAGCATCGCCACTTCGACATGGGGTGCATGGCGAAGTTGCGTAACACACTATTACTATCAATTTGAATCATTTTGAAGCATATTACATATTATTATTATTTTATTTTTATTATATTTTTTTTATTATTAACTATTTTTTTTTTTTTAATTATTATTATTATATTGCCAATCCATTTTTTTTAAACGTTGCCCCACACTAGGAGTTTCTCGTGTATCGCGGGTGCGTTTACAAACATTTAAACTCACATACACAAACAGCCAAACCCGGAACAACTACTTGTAGGCCATACAAATATATGTTACGTGCGGGAATCGAACCCGTGACACGCAGAGCAGCAGTCAATCGCGTAACTACTCCACCAACCGTGCCGTCAACATTGCTACATATGTTCGAAAAATGTGTCTGCTCCACAACGTAAATAAATAACGCAATGAATGTTGTTGAACTGTCAAAATAAAACCCATTGCTACTGATAGTGCGATACGCAGTAACCCTGCGGTTCTGTGCTTTTCGCAGTCAGCGGTTCCTACAGCCTTCACCAAGTCGTATTCGTTACGTCTTCCGGAAACTACTAAAAATTAGAACTTCGACCAAACTTTTTTTTTTTTTTTTTTATTGACAATGGGCTCACTCTTGACCTCAATCCAGCCCAGAGGCAGTGATGAGATCTACGGTGGAACGAGCTAACTTTTAAACCTAATGGGTATAAGGCGCACTACAGACACAAGACACTTTCATCGACCGGGCGCAAACTCCAAACTCCGTGCTACTACTGAGAAATTGGAGTCGGAAAATAGGAATCGAACCCAGGACCTAATGCTCAACAGGAGCGTCAGCGACCACTAGACCAAACGTGGCAATTAACTTTAACATAACTACTATCAAAATTTGGTTTTACTATTAGGTACACATCTGCTTAACCCTTCTGGAATTACAGGAACTTAATATACACAGATAAGCAATAAATAATATCTTTACCAGTCTTAATTTTTCTTCTACGAATAAAAGAAAGAAAGAAAAAAGTATTTAATAAAAAATAAAAAAAAGATGGTGGTGATGGTGATGGTGGTTTTTAAAAGATTTGATTTTGATAAAATCAGCCCTTACGAAGATTATTTCAGAAACACAAAAACTATTTTAAATGTCTTAAAACTCCACTATGCTAACAAGTTAATTTGCGTTTAAGTTCACTCTCTAAACTTACTCGCAGCAAATTGATTTGCCGACTAACTGTCAGAGAGACAACTTCATCATCATCTGCTCCCTAGTCTTTTCTCCTTTTGTTGGGGTCGGCTCCTAAACTACCGAATCAAGCTGAATACCAGTATTTGACATTGACATGAACATTGATTGACATTGTTTTTACATTATTTTCCATGGACGCTGGTGATGGTTGATGAAGCCGAGTTCTGGGCCGAGTCCATTTAGATTACTACCGACACGCTAAGAAGAAAAAGTATTTTACGTGAAGCAACTGCCTATCAGAGTTTCTGGGTAATACGGTCCACCTGAGTAAGACTGGTTGTCAGACTTTCGAGGTTCTGACGACCCGTAACGACTGTTAAAGATCCACGTAAGTTGTGCCAGAAAGCATTTTATACCGTTAAGGCTTATATCGAGGACAAAAAGGCTTGGGATTAAGCTGCTTCCAATTTTTACATATTGAATGTGTTTATTTTTTTTATTTTTGTTTTGTTGTTGTTTTTTGTTTTTTTTTTTTATATACACTTTGACATTGATGAATTTGATATAATACTATGACATTTGCTTACTTTGTAAAGTATTCTATTATTTTAATTATTGTGAATGTGAAGACTATGTGGGTCATTGTATTTATATTATTTTTCTCTCTGTTCTCTTAGTTTTTGTCATGGTCTGGCAGTTTGAGTAATTAATGTGGCCTACCCAAATGTCCTTTCTTTGGTATTGTTCGTCGGATCGTTGAGCTCCTTAAGTTTTGAGTTGAGCTGCACGATTTCTGACAAATGCGTGCACTGACTGGACAGGTCATCTCAAACTGTTTGGTTCTTTCTTCAAAAAAACCATCTCAGACATAAATCTACATGGTCTTCACATGATCTGACCAAGATTATGTCTGGACTTTAAAAGAGACTGTGACGTCTGAGTTTGTTTCGGCCTTTCTTCTCAGACTAGTCAGATAGGAAACGCCGACCTCATCTAGTTTTAAAATATGATTGACGTGTAAAAGTGTTTGTACAAACCTACTTACAAAAATAAAATCATTTATCACGAATGACAGCCGGGACCAACGGCTTAGCGTGCTTTCTAATCCATGGAGGGGAAGACTCTTCTCATATGTAAAAATGGTCACCCATCCACTAACCAACCGCGGCAAGCGTAGCTTAACCCGGTCGAGTGCGGCTGTTTTTAGTTAGCCACAAGTCTGAGAGACAACATCCGTTATAAAATCGTTAGTGCATAGCGAAGAATGAAAAAGTTTTCTATGCCAAGCTTTATAACTGTACTAGCTGACCCTACAGAGGTTGTCCTGCCAAAATTTCAATAACTCCTACAAAAATTCCATAGAAAAAATTACATTCAGTTTTCCCGAATTTGAAAATATTCCGGGATCTTTTCGAACATCTTAAAACATAAAATAGCCAAATCAGTGCATCCGTTCTCAATTGATGCGTTCACCAATGAACAGCATTTTATTTTTAATTTTATACAGAGTGTCAAATCAAATCAAATCAAATCAAAAGTCATTTATTCAAATTAGGCTGAGAGTCAGCACTTTTCGAACGTCAAAATTACAAAAGACAGTCCCCCAAAAACGCCCGCCCTTCACCACTTCCTAGTGCTATCGCTGGGAAGAAGAAGTGGCGCAACAAACTTCCCAGCAGCACAGCTGTCTGTTCAGTTAGAATATAGTGCATGTATGCAATACTAGGAACCTATGTTCAGTCATTAACATTACAAGAAACTTAAATTATTTGCCATAAAATATGTCAGCTAGCCACGCCAATATACCAACAAATATAATAAAAACTATACGTACTCAAGCTGAAAAATAATTAATTCAAATGGAAATAAAAACTTACTACCTAAATAAAAGCCTCCAGGCATAAAGGGGGTGACAGCTTACATATTTACGCATAGCTGGGTTCTGGTCACATAGCTGTCACTTGAGTCACAGATGAAAAACTAGGACCATTGAAGTAAAATAAATAAATAAGTTAATACTAATAACAATAACCTGTCAGTAAGCTGATTCTGGAGAAAGAACATGAACATTGTCTTGAGTTAATTAGGGCGACCAACTATTCTTATCGTGTAAGTAGTCGTTGATGGAATAGTAAGCCTTTGAGCAAAGGTTAGATTTTACTTGAGCTTTAAACGCATTGAAAGGCAAATCTAGCAAAGAAGAGGGTATCTTGTTATAAAAGGTTATACCAAGCCCAACAAATGAGTTATGAACCTTATGAAGCCGGTGAAAAAAAAAGACGGTCAATTTGATTATTAACAATTTATTTCCGTGACTGTACAAAGGGCAATTTCTTATCTCACAAAGTCAAAGTCAAATCATTTATTTCAAATAGGCACATAAAAGGCACTTTTGAACGTCAAAAATAAAATTAATATAAAATTGATTCTAGTCGCCCAATCAGTGGTCTCTACCAAACAACTTTAGAAAGTACAGAATATGTGATCGACCAGCAGCAATGACGCTTTTAAAACAACAAAGTACGAAAAACTATAATTTTCACGCCATAGGTTTTCCCTTATCGCAGTTTGCCCTCCTTCAATTGCGGGTTGAACAGATACACTGATACAAGATAACACCCTGTATAAGGGTTATAAGGGGTGCGCTCAATGCCTGGTTGAAGAAAGATCGTGACGCGATAGTGTCTTAATGATCAAACTTAGATGTTAATTAGCTTGTATCTTAACCCTCGTCTGCACTAGCGCACATTTGTATCGGCACAAGGTTTTCGCGCAATTTCCGCCACGAAATATATGGTGTGTAATCAGCCTATAATGTTCGCACTGCTGAGACACAGGCCTCCTCTAAGTAAGAGGTAATACCAGCCTATCACTGTCCCACTGCCTCTTTTCATAATAATAATATCCTCCGGGCCGATTTTGGTCACGGTGGCCAATCTTAACGGAGATTAACCAGGTACGTAGGAGATATTATAGTGCACAAGTGTGCGTGCAAATTGAAAGAAAGAAACTGACTAGCCAAACGGACTTCGTGACATAGAACATCTGTAACTGAAAGTCCAAGTTTCCTCACGATATTTTTCCTTCACCGATGTCTAAGATAAGAAAGAATGTCCAAGATAAACTCAGAAAGTACATTCATATGTACTGAAAAAGTCACTTTGGTTCTTGCCTGGATTTAAACCCACTACCACGAGGTTGTGAAGTGGCAAACAAGTACATTATCACATTTTCTTTCATTCACGAGAATGAGAGGCGCTTATTCATAAATAATACTCATGATTATTTACGCCATACAAATTACAGATAATATAATAAATGTAGAAATTTTACAGGTGACACAATGGGCGGTCTTATCGTTAAAAACGATTATAAGGTGCGTTATGAAATACACGGAGACGAAACGGTGCAAGAAATCATAAATAAAAATTAAAAGGAAACGTTTTCACTTTGCTAACAATTTAACATAATTCGATGGCGCGAATTTCCCTCCACAGATGTCAAAAAAATAATAATATTATACATATCTCGCGTCTCGAGTGACGTTTCTTTTATTTGAAAATCAAGCGAATGTCATGCTTAATTTGTGTTTTATGAATCGAATATGAGGCAAAGGAAATATTGTTCCGTTTTTAAACGATGTGTAGGTTTGCTCGAACATACAGCCTTTGCTGTCATGTAACAGTTAAAGTAGGTCGAATGAAATGATATTTTTATTTTAAATTGTGTTACGTTTGGGCAGACTGTCTGTTCTTGAAGTAATGAATTTCTAGGAACAGCTGTACGGCGCGACAACCGTACGTATTGTTAGGGTTCCGTATCTGGGCCTGCGGGCGGAGAGTAATGGGTAGCTCTCCGTCCGATCAGGACTAGGCCCGTGCCGGACGGCGTGTATGTGTTCCACGCGCGCCTCGAAGAGATGTCAGCATAGGCGACGGGGCCTGATAGGGCCGAAGCCTGCCAGGGTAGCGGGATCGTCCGAAAGGGTTACCGCTACCCTGGAACATAAAGGGCTAAGGAAGGAACACGGGTGGGTTTTAGTCAGTAAGAGTCTGACACTCCCTTCCGCTCCACCCAGAGCGGGAGGGGTCATTTGATGATTTCCCATCCACAAAAAAAAAGGGTTCCGTATCCATAGGGTAAAAACAGGACCCTTTTACTAAGAGTCCACTGTCCGTCTGTCTGTCCATCTGGCTGTATTTCATGAACCGTGATAGCTAGACAGTTGCAATTTTCAAAGATGATGTATTTCTGTTGCCGCTATAACAACAATACTAAAAACAGCCATACAACGAACGTGATTTTTTGCCGTTTTTTTGCTCGATATTAATAACTGTAACAGGTAGACGCTTGAAATATTCACAGAATAATTATATTAAAATAAAATAAATATGTAAGGGGGGCTCCCATACAACAGACGTGATTTTTATAGATAATGGTACGGAACCCTTCGTGCGCGAGTCCGACTCGCACTTGGCCGGTTTTTAATAGGCACTTACGAATGGTCTTCCTCCATAGATGAAGTAAGACTGTTTACTGTGAAGGGTTGATAAGCCCTTCTACGAAATCAAAAACCGTTATGATTTCTTCACGTTTATATAAACTGAACGACTTTACATATTGCCGACTAAACTAACCCTGTTTTTTCCTTAACAATAATACCTAATAAAATATTTCACACCCCGTTCTAAGCTTGCTTGACTTTTCGAATGGAACCCACGCTAAATTGTAGCCAGCCTGCACTAGATACATAAGGTTGACTTTAGCGGGCAACCTTTACAGTACCGACTACACGCACAAAACTGCAGCCTAGATAAAGGTAAACAGCATTTCTTTGTTTCATAAACTACCTCATCTATAGAACGTCCTATACCTAGTCCAAGAGCCGTGCAACAAGATACACAGTCTCTAAACTTAAAGTGGAACGTGGATCCGCATAACTCCTCGACTTTACTGGCGATTAACGAAAAATTAAACTGCTTGTATTTAGATTGTCGCCACCCCGCTTCTCATTTACAGAATACTAATTAAATAAGTTTAGGGGAGGCGCCCCCGAGCGCGACGCACGGAGTCAAGAAGGGAGGGAAGCTGCGAAATGAAATTCTGTTGATGAGGAGGGTTATTATGTGAGTTACACCGTTATGCGTCCAGATGGACTCGTTCAAAGGTCGTTGTATTAGTGTGCGCAGTAGGCCTGAACGCCAACATTTTTTAAATTTTTAAGTTCTAAAAAAATGTTTGTTTGTTAATAGTGGAACAACAAGGGACTCGTGGCTAAATATAACAGCCACACTGCTCAATCGAAGGTTAAAGTACGCTTGCTGAGATCGGTCCGTGGATGGGTGACCATCCATTACATACCGAGACCCTTCCTTGTTTCGGAAGCACGTTAAGCCGTTGGTCCCGGCTGTCATTTGTGGATCTTTGACAGTCGTTACGGGTAGTCAGAAGCCCGAAAGTCTGACAAGCAGTCTCACTAAGCGCTATCGTATAACCCAGTCACTGGATTGTAGAGGTGTCTTGGGGTGTCTTTTGGGAAGCATAATCAGCCTATAATATCGATCAGGTTAAGCTACGCTTGCCGCGGTTGGTCTGTGGATGGGTGACCATTTTCACAAACCAAGGCCCCTCCGTGCCTCGGAAAGCACGTTAAGCCGTTGGTTCCGGCTGTCATTCGTGGATCTTTGACAGTCGTTACGGGTCGTCAGTAGCCCGAAAGTCTGACCACCAGTCTTACCAAGGGGTATCGTATTACCCAGTCACTGGGTTGTGGAGGTCAGATAGGCAGTCGCTCCATATAAAATACTGTTAGCAGCTGCATCTGGTTAAACTGGAAGCCGACCCCAACATAGTTGGGAAAAGGCTAGGCAGATGATGAATCAGCCTATAATATTCCCACTGCTGATGCTGGGAGAAAGGTTTGCTCTCTATGAGAAGGAGGAGCCGTAATCCTCCACGCGAGCCCAGTGCGGGTTAGTAGATGATGTCGTGTCGTGTGTCCGTCGTGATGTTTGGATTGTTGGTTCTAGGACATGCCGGTTTCCTCGCGATGTTTTCCTTCACCGTTTAGAGAGCAGTGGTGATGAATTAAGTTAAACAAAGTAAAGTGCTTGTCAGAGTTCGGACTTACGACCCTAAGGCACGGCCGTTACCACTAGGCATTATAACAATAAAGACGTAATTAGTGTATTTTTTTTTTCAGAAAAATTTGTATTTCAAAATTATATGCAAGTTAATTAATTAGAATCGCTTCGTTACGCAATTACGTATTTTCAGCAAACGACGAAGAGTTGTTATTATTTTAATGATGTTGTATTTAATAAATTATGATATACAGAATTTCATTAAAAACATTCACATGAGTAATTGTGTCTCATATTTGAAATGTTAATTAATAGGATTTTTTGGTTAAATTAGTAAAGTTACTAAAATTACGAAGAAATAAATATCTCGAATTTAATTTCATTTACATTTTAATAACATACAGGGTTTGTTCAATTTGTTTTGCAAACTAAAATTTTGTGTTTTAGTGTGACGACAAATATTATGTTAACGAATAGGTCTGTACAGTCAAGACCATAAGTATGTATACACTTGGCTTTATTAAAAAGCGATGTACTTCCTCATTTTTGTATTAAATTTTATGTTGCTACGTACATAGTATTTTTGAACCCGAATATAGTTTTTGTAATGTGTCGTATTTCATTGTTTTTTTCGTTATTTCACGCAAAAATCGCTATTGAAAGTTTCCAAGTGTTGACATATTAGTGCTCGTGACTGTACAGTTGATCTATTCTGTAAAAATATCATCATAACGCTTAAAAACCAACTAGTCATTCATTAATGCTCAATCTTAACATCTTTAATAATTATTATTTTCCTCAAATTTATTCGATGTTTTATCTCAATGTTTATTTTTATCCTGCCTACTCCATTTGTAATATTAATGCTCAATCTTGATAATTATGTTAATTTTATTTTTTTCCTTCTAATTTTATAATTTGTATTCATAAATTAATTTCTCTATTTTTATCGTGTTAACACCATCCATTTGGAATAAGAGTAGACATTAAAATAAACCTTTTTTACAGTCAGTTAAACCGATTTTGACTTCTATTGCGTTGGAGGCATGACTTGCAGCTGCAGTAAATAGTTGCATGGTATTGTAACCACTTTTTTGCTTTCAATGCCATCCTTATGCCTACGGAATAGAAGTCAAAATCGGTTGAACGGACTGTAAAACGGTTTGTTTAAGTCTCTAATCTTATTTCGAATGGAGTGTAGTTATATGTATGTGCATGCTGTGGTCTTCTGTAATTGAAAGAGCACACGTATAAGAACCTTTTTTATTATTGTAATTTTCTATTGTATAATATGTGTATCCTTTGTTGGAGATCCTTAATAAATAAATTACATAACATATAATATCCGTGATAATCAAGTAATCCAGTAAATATTACACAAGCATTTATTAAGTTTAAAATCTCAAAATCTTTCTTTCCGTCGGTTTTAAAAGCAAGTCAATTAAGATGTGGGTACTTACCACCTTGTAATATACGCGCCGCACTATGTAGGTACCATTTTGTTGAAACTCAGATGCGTCTTCTCGACATCCGTGTGTCACTAACGGGATGCAGCAGAATACCAGCGTCAGGTATTGTACCTGGCATATGCTGAGCTGGACTCCCATTTGGTGCAACCATGAGACACACACCGCCCAGTAGTGATCGACCGTTATAGATTTACTTATACGAGGTGTCTATGGGTCAATTCATCTTTTTAATCTTTGTTTTTTTTTTGTTTCACGTTTTTTTGATGTTTTTTTGTATTATTACTTGTATTGTGTCTTTTGTTGCACTGAATAAACGTTTTATCTATCTATCTTGAGGACTTAGGTGCAGTGAATTTCAAATGAGCTGTCATTCATTATTCTGTCAAATTATTCATTATTTCTGAAGCTAAAGATTCACTAGATTCACACTATTGCCAGCTCGCTTCATCTTAGTTTTCGCCATAGATTTAGTATATGCAACTAGGGTACTACAATTTATAGGTAACATGACAATCATGTATAGGGTACTCGAATCCGAGGCTTCCAGTCTTGGATGCAGCTGAATACTAATATTAGACATGGAGCGACTGCCTATCTGACCTCCACAACCCAGTTACTGGGTAATACGATACCCCTTGGTAAGACTGGTTGTCAAACTTTTGGGCTTCTGACGACCCGTAACGACTGTCAAAGATCTACGAATGTCAGGACCAACGGCTTAACGTACTACGTACGTGTTACCCAGTAACTGGGTTGTGAAGGCAGTCGCTCCATGTAAAATACTGTTATTCAGCTGGCTCTGGTTAAACTGGAAGTCGACCAACATTTTAACTGTGTTTAGTTTAGTTTATGATCCTGTACGAGTCGCAATAAATACTTTTTCTTTCTTTCTTTCTTTCTTAATGGACTAGGCAGATTGATCTTTTTAATAATTATTTATTTAACCATTTATGATGTACACACATAAATAAAAATACAAGAAAAAAAGTACATAAAATCATAAACAATTCAATGTATTTTTTATTATCTCCTCTTAATCAGGGCACCTGCAATCTTATCTCTTCACCACCATTGGTTGACTGGTAGAGAATGCCTAATAATAATAATCATTTATTTATTCAGACTACAAATGCAGTCCATTGTGTTAGTAACAATCTTACCTACTTAGTCTATGTTAGTACTTAAAAAGAAAGACTATAAGATTAGTCGTATAAAAGTACCACATCCATTCCTTCTTCAGTAGAATAACCCACTCATTTACGGAAGGCATGAATTCCAAGCCAGAGATAACGACGAATTATCCCTTCACAAACTCAACGACTTAGTCTAAGTAATTAAATCTGCCTGTGTAAACATCTCGCGCTAATGTATCTAGTAAAAGTTTGCTATAATTAATTACGACTCTAATTTTAATTAAATAAGGTTGTTTATCGATTGGTAGAAAGTTTTAATACGTAAATGTGCAACGGTGCTGGAGAACTTGAATGTGTTCTTAAATTCGGTCTGAAATAAGGATTCGTAGTCTGGATTTCCGACCAGTTGACGGAAATACGCTCGCACCTATTACATAGAATTTATAACTACATACAGTTAGGAATATAATCCCCTTTATTCATAAAGGTTGCTTAAAATTAAGTAGTGATAAGCGATTGTTTTGCCATACATTTTTGACGTTTGAACGTCACTTAACTTTAATCATCATTTATAAATAAGCCCCTAAATGTTAAGCATATTGATGTGTCTTAATTCAAATAAATTCAAACTAGGCTGAGAATCAGCACTACTAAAACGTTAAAATTACATGAGACCCCCAAAACGGCGGACGTTTTGGGGGTCTAGTAAAGTAAAAGAGAAGTGGCGCAACATACTCCCCAGCAGCACAGCTGTCTGCTCAGTTAGAAGAGCTTGATTCTATACAATAGTAAGTAATTAACATTACGAGACACAACACATTTAATTATTAGCCATAATATGTCAAAAACATTGTAAACTCAAGTCAAAGTGATTTTCTTGTGGAGCACCTACCCAATTAATATAATAGACCCTGATCTGACAACGAATCAAGGGAAGCACAATGGAACAAAACCCGTACACTTACACACGCACACGTGACAAATACACACACATGTAAGTACCATGCCATTTTTGAAATCATCTCTCTAATCGCCACTCTGGAATTCGTACAAAGATATTACAAATTAGAGGATTATCCAAGATGAGAAGGCTTTTTTTTATATTATAAGGACTTTTACACATTGTGCATACCAGTCCCATTATACCCTAACCACATCTGACTGCCAATAGCTTATACTAAAAAATTAAAATATCAAAATTTACTTCGATGCCGAGAAGGCTTGGAAACATGCTGTTCCTGCTCCATAGGACAATCTAGAGTCTAGGCAAAATCAAACTGGTTGCTATTTTAATTGTATATTTTTTTTTAATTTTTATGACTTTGATTTTTACATTCTGTGACTACTGTAACTCAAGATCTACTTTTACATTATTTGTAAATATGTGAGCACCATGTATCTATCACATAATTGATTTACCTGTCATTACTTTAAAGTAATTTTATTCTAGGTGCATCGTCTTCACATACAATTATATAATTAATGTGTACAAAATCTTGTAACACATTTTAAAAGAGTAACGGTGGAGTTTCATACCCATTCTTCTCCATGCAAAAACTACCCTTTGGAAGGGGCGACTAGAATCAAAACTATTTGTGTCCGTTTCAATGGCGCGGCCACGACGTTTTTTTTTAAAAAAAAACCATGCCAATATTTTGTAACAATTTGTAAAAGTTGATTCCCAAAACCATAAATTTGTCAAAGCTATGGTTAAAAAGTTATAAGGGTTTGAACGTGGCCGCGCCATTGAAACGCGGCGAACCGCGCGGCCACGGAGATCTTTAAAACTAAGCATTGCAGAGACCTGAAATTTAGGTAAATAACAGATTGAATTTGTAAAAAATTTGTAAAAATACAACAAAAAATCCTAGGTTTATATTTCAGTAGCTACAAGACTTAAACCTCATGGCCGCGCCATCAAAACGGTGTGAAACACGTTATCGCCGATATCTCGCTGAAAAAGCATCGCAGACGTCTGAAGTTTTTTGTAAAACCTAGATTTGAATTTGTCAAAATAGGTAAAAATGCACAAAAAAATCCTAGGTTTACATTTCAGGAGCTGTGTACGGAATCATCAATACGTCTTGAATATGTCGATAGGGTGACCATGGCTTATTGTTTACAGAACACTTTCCACCTATTTTTTAACCGACGAACAAAAACGGAGGTTCTTAAGTCGACGCGTATATTTTTATTTTTTTTATATACGACCACACAACTTTTTACAGAGTAGTCCGATTTTGATCATTCTTTTTTTTTATTGGAAACTACTTTTTTCGGAATAAAAGGTACCCTATGCCCGTCTCCGTACACCTGAAAATCTATATGCAAAGTTTCAGGATGATCGGTTCAGTGGTTTAGGCGTGAAATAGTAACAAATAAACTTACTTTCGCTTTTATAATATTATATATATATAATAATATATAGTAGGGATTTTCATTTAATTTAGAATCCTTGAGTTATTCTAATATAATACGTGCAAAGTTTTCTGTAAAACATAAGCCATGGTCACCTTATTGAAATATTCAAGACGCACTAAAAATTATATTATTATGATAAAAAAAATAATACCTACTGTCGGCAACTCTACATATTCATAGGTGTTATTTACAAAAAAAAAGATCTCGCTATCACTTACTTTCATCGAAAGAGAATCACGACTTATTTCTACGCGATACCGTACCACAGCTCCTGAAATGTAAACCTAGGATTTTTTTGTGCATTTTTACCTATTTTGACAAATTCAAATCTAGGTTTTACAAAAAACTTCAGACCTCTGCGATGCTTTTTCAGCGAGATATCGGTGATAACGTATTTTTCACCGTTTCAATGGCGCGGCCATGGGGTTTTAGTCTCATAGCTCCTGAAATATAAACCTAGGATTTTTTGTTGTATTTTTACTAGTTTTGACAAATTCAAATCTGGGTTTTACAAAAAACTTCAGACGTCTGCGATGCTTTTTCAGCGAGATATCGGCGATAACGTGTTTCACACCGTTTCGATGGCGCGGCCATGAGGTTTTAAGTCTTGCAGCTCCTAAAATATAAACCCAGGAATTTTTCCTATATTTTTACAAATTTTTTACAAATTCAATCTGTTATTTACCTAAATTTCAGGTCTCTGCAATGCTTAGTTTTAAAGATCTCCGTGGCCGCGCGGTTCGCCGCGTTTCAATGGCGCGGCCACGTTCAAACCCTTATAACTTTTTAACCATAGCTTTGACAAATTTATGGTTTTGGGAATCAACTTTTACAAATTGTTACAAAATATTGGCATGGTTTTTTTTAAAAAAAAACGTCGTGGCCGCGCCATTGAAACGGACACAACTATTTTATTGTATTTTTTGACGTTCAAACGTGCCTTATAATATGTGTCTATTTTTGAAATAAATGATTTGACTTTGACTTTGTACCCCCATGATACAGACAATGGGGTGGATTTATAAACGTTGCTTAAAGTTAAAATATCAATAAATGTATGGTTAAACAATCGCTAATCATTACTTAACTTAAAATAACGGTTATAAATAAAGGGGTAACTGTCTAGTTTGTGGCTCACTGGCAAATAATATATTGTAACCTAGCTGTTGGTAGTAGACCTAAAGAAGGTGGCTGGGACAGACTGGATGCGGAAGGCGGAGGACTGTGGCGCAGCCCGGGAGGCCTACGTTCAGCAGAGGACTGCAATAGGCTGAGTTGATTGTAGATAGTATTTAAGCTACTCATGTCGTCTCAACTATGATGACACGGTTGGCGCAGTGGCTCAGCGAACGACTGCTGTGCTGCGTGTCGCGGGTTCGATTCCCGCACGGAACAAATATTTGTATTACCTACAGGTAGTTTTTCCGTGTCTGGCTGTTTGTGTATGTGAGTTTAAATTTTTGTAAGCGCACCCACGACACAGGAGTAATTCCTAGTGTGGGGGCAACGATAAATGAAAACCAATAAAAAAGAACTTGCTGTTAACATGTGAACCTGCTATCTGTTAACCTGGACAATGAATATTTTCTATTTCTATATAGATTCCAGTAAGCTCTGGTTGATCAGTGGTAACGGCCCCGACTTCGGTTTCGAACCCAGGCAGGCGCTTTGCTTTGTGCAAATTTCATCACCAACCGCTCTCGAAACGGTGAAGGAAAACATTGCAAGGAAACCGACATGTCCAAGAACCAAAAATTCGAACACATGTGACATCTACCAACCCGCACTGGGTCTGCGTGGTAGATGCGCCCCGTCCTCTCAAAGAGAGGAGGCCTGTGTCCCAGAAGTGGGAACATTATAGGCTATTGATTATGCTGGTTTAGAGGCATGAGGAACAGGGTGTAAAGTTCACTCAACCTCCATAGAAAAGGGAGGATCCTCCGACTAGACGGGTGTTGTGTCTGGCGGGCTATTGCCCAACGATTGATGTTGGGAAATTGTATCTATGCTAACTGCGCGGTAAACTCTGCTTGCGAGATGCAGGATTTACGTGACGTCAGTATGACGCATTGTTCGCATGTGGCGTTGCAGATACCGCTACACTGGGATCAATATAATCTCTTACAGTAGGTACTTAATATGCAACTCTGCCTACTCCTTCTGGCAACACGGGCGTAATGTTCCGAATGCATTTGAAAGAAGACTGAATATAGGTTAAGTTATGTTAAGCGCGGTCAGGCTCTCCATTACTTTCACATCGAGACTTTGTGGAGTGCTCGAAGTCTCGTAGAGGACATTAATCACGGAAGCACGCCCCGGTTGCCAATAAGTATGGTAGAGAAGTCGTTCCAGGTTCTGAAGACCACACAGACTTATGTGGCAGTAATCGTCATTGTATTGTATCTATTTATCTAAACTAATATTATAAAGAGCAAAGATTCGTGCGATTGGCACATGGGTAGATTATAAAATGGATTAGGACATAGGAAGTTTCTTACCCTGATATTACAACGGGATCGAGACTTATGCGGATGCAACCGAGGAGCGCAGCTAGCTACTATGTTTTTTTATTTTATTTATTTGTTTCCCAATTTACATCTATCCTTACAGGAAAGCCTATTGCGATAGTGTACTTATCTAAACTCTCATCCTAACTTATTACTAACTCCTTATTATAATTAAATTTTGTAACTAACAATGCATTCTTTGTGAACTCAGAGAACAACAGAATAGGTCCGTGTCACTAGCTATGAGGTTGAGAGAGCAGAGTGCACGCGTCAGTGGCGCCTCACTTAAAAGATTGGCGCACCGCTCCAGGCGCGCGGCTCCGCCAACAGCCGTGGCCGTAGTCGTCAGCACACGTAGTACCTGTCCGGAACACACAAACCTATATGCCTTAATATGTCCGCATTATGTACCTTCCCTCTAAGTACTTTGAATATGTACGAGGTGAGTGCGAGTCTATGTATATCTATACTCATAATAAAACTGAAAACTTTGTTAAATTTTTTGTTTGTGTGTTTGTTTGAACGCGCTAATCTCTGGAACTCCCAGTCGCATTTAAAAAATCCTTTTGGATTTGATAGCCCAAATCTTTAATAAGATTATAGGCTACTTAACTTCACGCTGCGACTCGTGAGAGCCGAGCAAAATGTAAAAAATAACGGAGGAATGAGGTAACAAATATGAAAACCATACGACATTTATTTTTTAAATGTCAAAGCATCATGCTGAGATAGGAGCCTTTTGGCCTCGTATAGGACTTTCTGTTTCATTTTTTTCCTTTTGTTACTTTTTTATACAATTGGTTTTAGTTTTATTTTTAACTGTGTTTAGTTTAGTTTATGATCCTGCACGAGTTGCAATGAATACTTTTTCTTTCTTTAAAAAAAATAAAAAATATTCAACCGAATTGATAACACCCTCCTTTTTTTGAAGTCGGATGAAAATTGATTGGTGATTTTAATAAATTGTGGTGTCATTCGATTTCCACGCGAACGAAGTCGCAAACAGAAGCTAGTTTAATATTGTATATGTAAACCCTGTCTCATACACACAAGTAGCGAGGTCGAGTGCCACAAGGATCTCTCGGCGCCAGTGCCGGCCTGAGTGACATTGACAGGGGCCGTTGTGCGAACATTTGTGAAATTATCACGGAACTTGTATTGACAAAACAAGATGGCGCCGTTAGTTCTCGTAAATAACCGTGGTTAAAAGTTAAGTTGCCCTGCATGAGCGGATTTGTGAGCCGGTGTAGTGATAGCAGAACATAGCATAAACAGCCTATATGCCCACTGCTGGGACATAGGCCTCTTCTCTTCGATAGTGAATGGGCTGTAATCTACCAGGCGGGTCCAGTGCGGGTTGGTAGATAATAATAATAATACTCATCAATCATTGTGCCGATAGTCGTGACATCTAATAGGTTAATAGCCAAGAGCCTCGACCAACACCTGAGGAGGCTCTCGTTGGGCAGCTGGATCAAGGCCTTGATTCAGAAAGCGGTACTTCTGAACACGGCTCGCATTGTCAGGAGGTTCCTCTCTCTGGAGCCCTGACCGCCGCTAGATTGGACCCTGTTCCCGAAACCGGTGGGCTACTATTTTTTATATTTTTAAATGTTTTTTTAGCTTCTTGTTTATAAAAATATTAATAAATGTAATTTGTAAGTATTTAAAGGAAATAATACTTTATCCGTACGCAAAATACGCGCATTGACATGAAGTGGCGGACACCAGCCCGTATTACCTATTATCTATAATACTTTATTGATGCAAGTCCTTACAATTATGCTTAATATGAAGAACTAAAGAACTCAATAATAAAGGCGCACAAAAGTTGAAACCCTGACTCCTAAACTAGGAAGACCTGTGACTTAGGAGTCAGTGTTCTACTGCCCCTTGGGCACTAAAAACCCTATGGAAATGAAGAGCTGATAAACTGATATTACACAAAGAGAATATAGAGATATCACCTGTCTTCGGTTTCTTTATTCTAAGACATGCCGGTTTTGTCCCGACGTCTTCCTTCACCGTTTTGAGAGCAGTGGTGATGCATATTGGGAGGAAATCGTGGTATATCATAAAACCAAAAATTCCAAAACATGTGACATCTACCAACCCGTACTGGGCCCGCGTGGTAGATTACAGCCCACTCCCTTTCAGAGAGGAAGGCTGTGTCCCAGCAACGTAACGGAACGTTATACGCTGATTATGCTGCCCATGTCCACAAACTACTGGAAAATGCATCCGACATTTGTTAGTATCTGAAGCCGATGAAAACCGCAGTCCTGATACCTTATAAGCTCCTTGTTTGTTTTAAATTCCGCTATCATCACACAGGCAGATTACCAACCAATATTAAATTACAACATCCTGTACCATTTACATGCTTATCAAGTATTAAATTCGCATGAAATAATTAAAATAGTGCATAATTATGAATTTTTCACTGTAAGTGCCGGCGCACAATGGGCGACTGGTGGTTGCCAGAAGCAACTGTCGCATTTTCATGCAATTTCATGCTAATCATACGGATAATATTTGGCCGTTACGTGGCAGTGGGCAGAACACATTTCCCCGCAGAACTGATGAGCGTTAGGACCAAAAGGTTCTGGAGGTTTACTCCGAAGTGACACATCGAATGATCGGATCGGACCGAGACATGGCCGAATCGAATTAGGCTTTTTACGTTCATACTATTTTTATTATTTTGTGTCGGAGGTTTTTTAAAATTTTAATTTAATTTTTAATTTCATGCTTTTTGTAGGGACTCCTTAATTTTTTAATTTAATTTCTTTTTTTTTAATTTTTTTGAGCGGTCGTAAACGCGCGGGGTTTCACTTCACATTTGAGGGAGTTGTGAAAAAAAAATGTAATTCGCCATTTTGTGGTGGCGGCCATCTTGGACCGATTTTCATCAAACATACCTAAGAACAGTCCTAACTAATTCACCTTTCAAACAAAAAACACAAAATCAAAATCGGTTCATCCGTTCGGGAGCTATGACGCCACACACACACGCACACCCCCACACACACACAGACACGTCAAACTTATAACACCCCGTCGTTTTAGCGTCGGGGGTTAAAAAGATAAATAAAATATTAAAAACCAGAAGTACAATTCCCGTAATTATAAACGTTCAAAATCTAGTCGCAGTCTCGTCTCGGCGACAAACAAATGTCAAAATCTTGTCAAAATGTAGGGAAATTCGACGTATTTTTGACAGATTGAGACTGAGATCAGACTGTGAACGTTCTTAAAATTACGAGAACTACCCCTCTCATGTTGATGACAAAGCAACTGCAAGAAGCTGCAGCGACACTATACACACATAATATAACCACTGCTTACCCACATTTTGTCGCTCCCATGTGGTATGGTTGTGGTAAGTGTGGACGGGCCCTTATACTGGCCATAACTATTTGTGTGGCACTTAATTTACACTCACTGAACAAATGGAGATAGAATATTTAAAATGCCATATTGATTACAGGGGAAACATTTTTGATATGAACCGGCCACTTTTGATAAACCCGATAATGTTCACAATTACTTGTGCCAGGAATTTGGGATTATTATGAGTGAAATGAACGATTATCTGTCGAGGTAGTTATACAAGCTGTTGTTTTGTTTTCTCGTCAAATTTCAGGAGGCTTTTATGAAAGACATAAATAATCAAATAAAATTACTATCCCTGGTAAATAATGAATACGTACTTGTTTTTTTTAGTTATTCAAGTTTGACAGTATTTCAGAATACACCACTTTCAAAGAACAGAATCGCGTTATGGTATCGCATAAGCGGCCGCGTTTTTATGTGTGTGTAAAAGGGCAGTTACAGTGCGGTCTCACACAGGACGCGTTTTAAAATGCGTGTCCCACACATCGTACACCTTCCACCGTATTCCAAAAATCAGAAAAAAAAATACCTACTTATTTTATTATTGATTCGTGTCGAGAATCAGTACCATAGTTACCTCCTTGAATTCGACGAGGATGCAAAACAACACCTTGTATACATAACATAATCAGCCTATAATGTGCCCACTGCTGGGACGCAGGCTTCCTCTCTGTGAGAGGGTATGGACCGTAATCCACCACGCGAGCCCAGTGCGGGTTGGTAGATATATGACATGTCTTCAAATTTTAGGTTCTAGGACATACCGGCCTTGCAATGTTTTCCTTCTCCGTTTTAGAGAGCAGTGGTGATAAAAATAAATTACACAAAGTAAAGCGCCCGCCTGGGTTCGAACCCACGACCACTAAGTCGGGGACGTTATCACTGAGTCACCACTGCTCACTTACCACTCACATAGACGGCGCGAGCTTTGATACTCAAGATGGGTTATCGATTTCAGACCATAGTATAAGTCCAGCCGGTCGATTCTGTAAAAATCTCATCGTGAAAACTCAAGTGAAGTGAGCTTGATGTGAGTGGTCAGTAGTGTCAATCCCTAGCATTGTTTGGAATGACAGCTCACTCCACGCTCACTTCACCTAAGTTTTCACGGTGAGATCGTTACATAATCGCACTGCAGGTTCTCTCAAGATGTTTGCCTCACCTATGTCAGTAATGTCCAAGAAAAACTCGAGAAATAGGTACATGTGAATTGAAATAGTCACATAGGTACTTGCCCAGATTTGAACCCACAACTTCGTGCATGAGAGGCGACGCTTTAACTACTCGGCCATCACAACATTTATGTATACAGCATCATCATCATCAGTCTCCTGCTCCTATCCCAATTTATTTGTGGTCGGCGCAACATGTCTTTTTCTTCCATACTTCTCTATTAGCCGCCATCTCGACAGTCACCCCCTTTCTAACCATATCATCATTCACACAGTCCATACATCGTTTCTATGGTCTCCCCTACTCTTATAGCCATCGTCATTCATTCAGAGGGTAAGTTATTATTAAACTTTGTGTTTTTAATGCTGACCCAGTTATGAAAAAGTACGGTTAACCAAAGAATTAATTATTAAAATTAAATCTGTTATTATTATTGGTATATACTTCCGCCGTGGTTTGTATTTTCAAGGAAATTCCTTCCCTGTGAAATAGACTATGGTTGTTGTCGCAATTGGTATTCTGATGCGGATAAGTACCCGTGATATAGAGATGAAGGCCAAAGAAACGATGGATAGACTGTGTGAATGATGATATGGCTAGAAATGGGGTGACTACCGAGATGACGAGTACTAGAGAAGTATGGAAGAACAAGATATGTTGCGCCGACCCCAAATAAATTGGGATAGGGATGATGAATGACGATGATGATTAAGGAGACAGGAATGATAGTTGCGTTTCTGCAACGTTATGACACCTCTGACACACTATGACGCAGTGATTTGACTTGATTACCACGTAAAAGCTATTTAAAAAGATGTCAGCTCACGTTTCTCAGTATCAGTATAGACAACTTTTCGCGTAACTAAGTACGGCGAGGGCAAATCTAAAGATTTAAATCTTTGGGCAGCGACTTTTACTTGACGGTGTCAAAAACACTCTCTAAGAATACAAACCAACTTACTTTCATAAATAACGTTTCAGTGACGTCATTCGCGCGTAAATTGCAGCCGCCTTCAAACATCGATCTACGTGGTCTTCTCATGATCTGACCAAAATTACGTCTGGACTTTAAAAGAGATCTCTGAGTTTGTTTCAGTCTTTCTTCTCAGAGTAGTCAGATAGGAAACGCAGACCTCATCTAGTTTTTTTTTAAAATTATGATTGACGTGTAAAAGTGTTTGTACAAACTTACTTACAGAAATAAAACAATGTATTATGTATCACCGTTTTTATAGGCAACCGTAGCATAAGCGGTAACTACTTTACTATCAGGAGCACCCAAAATATGCAAAAATTCGCGCATAAAAGAAATCTCCGGCTCTCCAGCTGCTTACACTACAGCTAAACAAAGGTGAAATAACAAAAGTCCAGTCGTTTACACACATTTAGCGCGTGCAGCATCATAAGCTAATGTTTGCGCTCCGGCGTTGCTTGTACAGCACTTGTGAGCGCAGTGAGCGCAACGATCTAGCAGCTGAACAATATTGACTGGGCCCGCTCGGAAATAGCAAATTAAAAAATACGTGAAAGATTTTTTGTGCTGAAGTGGAATTAGGGTAAGGATAAATTAAATTTAAGTACGAACTCAGAGGGTACTAAGGTACGAACTGGGAGGATAATATCAGGAATGAAATTATCCGGAAAAGAACCGGAGTTACCGACATAGCGCGTAGAGTAAGCAAACTGAAGTGGCAGTGGGCTGGCCATGTTTGTCGAAGGACCAATGGGCGGTGGAGCAGACGAGTCATGAAGGGCAATTCTCGTAATTTAAAACTTTCAAAATCTAGTCTCATCTCAGCGACAGACATTTGTCAAAAACTTGTAAAAAAATGTAGGGAAATTAGAGGTATTTTTGACAGATTGAGACTGAGATCAGACTGTGAACGTTCTTAAAATTACAAGAATTTGCCCCTCTGGAGTTGAGACCGCGTATCGGCAAGCGTAGTGTTGGACGCCCCCCAGCTAGATGGACGGACCTTAAAAAGGTGGCTGGGACGGACTGGATAAGGAAGGACAGGGTGTTGTAGCGCAACCTAGGAGTGGCCTATGTCCAGCAGTGGACTGCGATAGGCTGAATTGATTGACGAACTAGAACGAGAGTAGGTATAGGCAACCGCTTTCAAAGCGTTCAACAGGATTGACATAAGCTTTTCGTTAATTGGCGTTTAGTTGGTTCCATACATGTTTGATCAAGTAAAGTGAGTGTCTACTAGCTAAATAAGAGAAGTTTTTTTTTTTTTTAATAAATAAATTAAGGCGATGTCTTCCCTCAGGCTTCCAGTGAGTGACGATTTTTGCCCATCGTTCCGGGTGCATTTGTGAAACGTGTCGGGCCCACGCCCACTTCAGCGTGGCTGTTTTATCTCCAACATCCGCTACTTGAGTTTGGAGCGCAGCGTAGTGTTTCTAACTGGATCTGCAGGTCGATTCTGTAAAAATCTCACCGTGAAAGCTCAAGTGAAGTGAGCTTGATGTGACTTGTCAGTAGTGTCAATCCCTAGCATTATTTGGAATGACAGCTTACTCCACGCTCACTTCACCTAAGTTTTCACGGTGAGATGGTTACAGAATCGCACTGCTGTATGCTTAACACCTATTATGCTGCGCTCCATTGCCCGTTGGCAAATCTTGAATTTGGACTTCTGTTGTTCAGTAAGTGACCAACTTTGTGCACTGTAGGCTAGGACGGGCAGGATGCACATGTCGATGAGTTTTCGCCACCGCCGCTGAGGTAGACAACGGCGAAAGTGGTGCGGCGATGTGGTAACATTTGCAGGACCAATATGGCCAGATCGCACAAGACATGGAGGTTTGGAAGAAACAAGGGGATGCCTTTGCCCAGCAGTGGGAAACAAGGTAGGCTAAAAAACATTCATTGAAATGACATTGTTTATTCTGTAAATATGTATATCCTTCAGAATTTGGTCGTAACATCTCAGCGCTGATTTGCTGGATTCATTTTCTCCTCTACCGATAATTTTTTCTCCTGACAGTTAATTTTGTTTATAAATAAATCTAGGAATAAAATTAGTTTTTTTTTTAAGTATGTATTTACGGTAGTAACACGGGCTATTTATTTTTTCCCTTCTAACAACTCAATACTGGAGTAGTAGGAAGGGTAATCAAAATTAACGGTATTACAACTGGTAGTAAAATTGGTAGTAACAAGGGTAACTATCTATGTATTAGTATTTATTCTAGTATTTTGTAGTAATTTCCTAGCTATTTATCCCGTATGTTGCACATGTCATGTTTTGTCTCTACATAACCCTAAGGTCGAGGTTGAGCAAAAGCTAGTTTACAAATACAAAGATATTTAAATATACCTCTTGAATCTTTTTGCTAACAAACAAGCAATCAAACAACTCTAAAACAGGTAGGTATTGTGACTAAAGCTAAAAATTATGGACATGTGCATCCTTCCCATTCTGACCTATGGATCCCAGACTTGATCCTTGACAAACATTCAAAAGTCCAAACTCAAGGTTTGCCAACGTGCAATGGAGCGCAGTATTCTAGGTGTCAAATTGACAAACCATATTCGCAACACCACACAGCGCTTCAAAACACAGATTAATGACGTTGCTCAAAAAGTCGTTAAGATGAAGTGGGACTGGGCTGGCCATATCTGCCGTATGCCCAATGAGCTGTGGGCCAAAATAACCACCACGTGGAGCCCTGACACAGCTAGAAGGCGTCGCGGCAGACCCCGTAGACGATGGCGGGACGAGCTGGGCAAAACAAACTACCAGTGGTCTACTTTAGCCCTGGATCGAAAGAGCCAGCTTTTTCGATCCATGGGGTCAAAGGGGAGAGGCCGTTGTTCAGCAGTGGGATGATCCAAGCTAACAGTAACAGTATAGTGACTCTTAAACCAGTTATAATCTATAAAACGATCCCGGAAAAGGTATAAAACGTTCCTTCCCAACAAAGATTTTCACGTTTCACAGTTTCCAAACAGCATAAAAAAACAAGCTGCAATAAATACTTAAGCTGGAAAAGCTCTAATAATAGCACAGCTCAGCAACTAACTGAGTGCTTCGGTCAATAAATCGAGCGAGCAGTCGATTTTCCACCGGAAAGTTACGGACAGTGGAAATTAAAAAGTTAGGTTTGAACTCGGAAGATTGCTGATTCTTAGGTTTCATTTTGAGTTTATCTGGCAGGGACTTTTGAGGGTTCCGTAGCCAAATGGCACGGAACCCTTATGGATTCGTCATGTCTGTCTGTCTGTCTGTCGGTCTGTCTGTCCGTCCGTATGTCACAGCCACTTTTTTCCGAAACTATAAGAACTATACTGTTGAAACTTGGTAAGTAGATGTATTCTGTGAACCGCATTAAGATTTTCACTCAACATTTTTTTTTTCATCAATCCTAAACGTTTTCTCAAAAAAAAATTTTTTTTTTCTAAACTGCATAGTTTGCACGGGAGACACTTCCAAAGTGGTAAAATATGTCCCCCCCCCCCTGTAACTTCTAAAATAAGAGAATGATAAAAGTAAAAAAAAATATATGATGTACATTACCATCTAAACTTCCACCGAAAATTGGTTTGAACGAGATCTAGTAAGTAAGTAGTTTTTTTAAATAATATAAATAAATCGTAAAATGGAACCCTTCATGGGCGAGTCCGACTCGCACTTGGCCGCTTTTTTAAGTATTATGTAGCGAGTCCGCTTCACATAACGACCATAGAACGGGTTTTATCGACGGAAGAATAGACACAATACACAATGACAGATTTGTGCCGTCGCGTCTGTGTAAATCATTTCATCACCACTGCTCTCAAAACGGTGAAGGAAAACATCGTGAAGAAACCGGCACGTCCTAGAACCAAAAATTCGAAGACATGTGACATCTTCCAACCCGCACTGGCCCGCGTGGTAGATTACGGCCGACTCCCTCTTACAGGCCTGTGTCCCAGCAGTGTGGGAACATTATGGGCTGATTATGTAAGCATAGCGATAAAGAAAAGAAATGTTTCTATTCTTCAGTCGACAAAAGTGTAGGTACAATGCCAAACATGACGGCCAATATTTCTCTACTTTTGACACTTGGGGATAGAAACATTTCTTCGCAACAAGTGTCAAATATGTAGTCTACATCACATTGAATCTACATAGATTTTTAAATTTTCTCTCCGTTGCTATGGAAATAATAAATATTTCTTTGTCTTCATAGAAACGCGAGTCGCCCCGTGCTCGGGCAGTAGAAATGTCGAGTTGGATAGAAAGAACTTTGTTGATTCTTGGTAGAATAGTGATAGAATTGGCCATGCTACGCGAGCTGAGGTGGAGACCGCGTATCGGCAAGGTTAGTGTGGGACGACCTCCGGCTTGATGAACTGATGATCTTAAAAGAAGGTGGCTGGGACAGACTGAATGCGGAAAGCTGAGGACAGGGTGTTGTGGTGCAGCCTGGGAGACGCCTATGTCCAGCTGTGGACTGCGATAGGCTGAGTCGATTGTTAAGGATGTAGCAAAAAAGTGACAGAAAAAACTCAGTGCTTAATTTGATTTTTCTTTTTGACAAAAGCATCGGTCTTAAGATTTTTAAAAACAAAACTATTAGAAATAAGAAAAGGTGGTCAAAGAAGTTATCAGCAGGAATAATAGAACAAACTTACTATTATTAGCTTATTATTATTATTTATTTACTTATCAACCCACAACCACAACCAACACACACAATAAACAATACAGTTACAACCAGTCTTACCAAGAGGTATCGTATTACAATCAATGGGTTGTGGAGGTCAAATAGGCAGTCGCTCCATGTAAAAAACTGGCACTCAGCTGCATCTGGTTAGACTGGAAGCCGACCCCAACATAGTTGGGAAAAGGCTAGGCAGATGATTTACTTATCTACCCTATACTGCAGAGCGTTTTTTGCTGATATGTTGGATATCAGAAGCCCAGAAATTCTGACAACCAGCCTTACCAAGGGGTATCGTATTGCCCAGTAAGATAGACAGTCGCTCCACGTAAAATACTGATATTCAGCTGCATCCGGTTTGACTGGAAGCCGACCCCAACACAGTTGGAAAAGATCTAGGAAGATTAATTCAAGTCTTGATGAAAGTCCTGCTAAAAAATGTAATGGGGCAAAACACATAAAATTGTATAAACTGCAAGGAAATTGCGTAACACACATAAAATGACAATTGATCGCAATGCATTTCATTTTGACAGTTCACCCACGTTCATTGCGTTATTTACATTGTTGAGCAGACGAATTTTTCAAACCTGTGAAGCAATGGATTAGCAATATCTTCCAAAACTCTAGGATTGTGATTGAAAATGTACGCAATTAGAGTCCTAATATCTCATGTAGAAGCTTCCTCTTTCCCTAAAAACAACATTAAAAGTATATTCAAGCTGTAATTTTGCAGACTAAGCAGACTTTATGACGCCAAGCTAAGTGCACGTGCACTTAACATAAGCTACCTCTTTCCTAACTAGCCGAGGAACTTACATACTCCCTATTGACTTTATCACCGGTTTCAGGGTTCCGTAGTAGTGTGCATTAAAATAATATGAACGGACCCTTTGTAAAATTGCCCTTTTGTGTGTCAGTATGTCTATCACGGATGATTTTCTCGAAAACGAAGTGGGTGTTTTTATTTTGGCATAAAATATCCGTAGAAACATAATGTTCTTTATTTCGGCTGTCTTTTTTTCATTTAATTCAGTATGCTATTCATGAGATACACAAGTTTTAAAAGATTTTCATGATTGTATGTTTGAGCTCACCGTCCTTCACTTAATTGAGAAAAAGCATCAAATTGCGAAATTAAGAAAAATCTGTTATTCATTTATACATGGTGACAGGGAAACTCAATGTATTCCTTAAAAGGCCTTATACTAGAGGTCATTAGTAACAAATTTAGTCCAGTTAATTAGGGTTCAAAACTGGATAGTTACCGAGATGTGTCGGTTCTTCGATTTTCTAGAATTTTTCTGACTAGTACCCAAAAGCAATTAATTATGAGAAAAAACTACTCCACTCCAAACATTTAATTGATACTTTTCTAAAAGTTGAAAAAAGAGTAATCATTTAAAAAAAAATGCTAGTAAAACTTACACAATCTCAGAAATAAAAGGTCTATTTTTATTTTTTAACCATCCAGTTTTGACCCCTAGTTCACTGGACTTAATTTGTTGCTAAAGACCTCTAGTATAACCCGTATCAAGGAATACCTGTATAGACCTTTCAAAGACTACGAAGTAAATTTAGAATCAAGCGAATGCGTTTTGTTCCATTAAACAATTCACACAAATACACAATGTAACATAATACGTTTTCACAACCGTATTTCAACTATTCATTTCCTCCTTGCCCATGAATTATGGAAGAAAATAAACTACAAAACCCTACATTGCAGTGTAGCACCAATTGCTACGCCTCGTAGCTGACCCCAAAATTGCTACGACGGCGTAGCTGCCGTAGCATTGACGTCACAGCTAACATGTCCCCAGGCGGTTAGTCAGATGTTTGCTGTTGGACACTAAGTTAGCTAATTGACAGTACTAGGTCTCTTGTGATGACTTTGATGACACTTTTGCCTTGTGGTGCGGGTCGCGTGATCGATTTCCGGACGGAGCAAATATTTATATGACTTGTGTATACAGGTTGATTGGTAATTGGGTGCATTCTTGAAAATGGGTCATACTAGAGCTAATTTTGCAACATTTTTGCCCACGATAACTTCGGGTCCAAAATGGGTTGTTCTAGAGACATCGATTTTTTTGTAGGAAATTTCCAGCCTCTCGACCATAAACTGCTAATTGTAAGACATCTGCTCCGTAAGATAAGTGATATGTTTTTTAATGAAATATTTTAATGTCCGTAGGTATAGGCCACAATTTTAGCCAAATAAGTAGGTGGGTACAACTCTGTCTAACCCTTTGAGGATAACAGACGTGTTGTTATGTATGTACATAAGAGATGGAACATTTATGTATGTACACTCACGAACAAAAGTATGTATACACTCTGCTTTATTGAAAAGCGATTTACTCCTATATTTTTTAATTAAATTTTATGTTGTTACGAACATAGCATTTTCGAACCCATAGGTTTATGTAATGTGTCGTATTTCAAAGTTGCATTCGTTATTTCACGAAAAAATCGCAATTGAAAGTTACCAAGTGTTGACATATTGGTGCTCGTGACTGTACTAGCTGCGCCCCGCGGTTTCACCCGCAGAAGTTTCGATCCGTTAATCCAGGTTAAAAAAAAAATTTAAAAAATTAACCATGTGTGTGCCAAATTTCATCCAAATCCATTCAGTAGTTTTTACGGGAAAGAGTAACAAACATCCATCCATCCATCCAAACAAACGTTCACGTTTATGATATTAGTAGCATAGTAGGATATATATTAGGAGGATTATATCTATTTTATTCTTGTATTTTATAGTTATTTCCCAGCTACATCTGTCCCATATACCACCACCACCACCACCACCAACCACCTATCATATTTTGTCGTGCATCACCCTAACGTTGAGTGGTAGAAAATGCCTCATGCATTAAGTCCGCCTTTGTATAGAAATAAAGAAAAAAGAAAAATATTTTATTCTGCACAAACAAAACGCACAATTACAGATAAAAACTAATAATAATAATAAAAAGACATAACATACACACAGTCAAAATGCTCGTACTCAAGCACAAAAAATGTTGACACTTTTGTCTATTGCTTGAGGTCAACGCCAGCGCCAGGGACCAATGTCAACTCACATTAATTGAAATTATAGAACTTTTTTACTTATGCATAGTTTTAATAAAAAAATAAATAAAAAAAAACATTTAACCGGGAGTTATTCAGAAGAAGTAGAAAATACTAACTGTAACTAATTCCACGGTATGTACAGACGCCAGCAGGTCAAGCTACCCGAAACTGTCAAATTTTCCTAATCAACTTTAAACCTTAATGCTTTAGCGATAAAGTTGAAAATCTATTAAAGAAATTTGACAGATTGTAGTAGCTTGATGTGCTGGCGTCTGTACCATTGTAATATAAAAACCCGTAAATCTGGCAGCAAGAAAATCTATCCCTCTTTCACACCTTTTAAATTCTAGCAACCAACACGTTATTTAACGTTTAAACCAACGGTAATGCCCGGGTTACATGAGGCTTGTTTTTTAAGCAAGCATGTAATATCACACATAACATGACGCCTATAATCCCCGAGGGGTTAAGCAGAGGTTTGACACTGGAGGCTTAGTAATAGGATTCCGTTGGTTACGGAACCCTAATATTGAGGATAGTTGTGTATTCACGAGGAGAGTGACTAGCTTGCTAGCTATGCGGGCTTTACACAGGTGACTATAGCCGCACGGCTAAAATAGACTGTCTAAATGGCAATTCGGCTAGGCCGCAAGGGACTAAAACCGCAAGTTCCGAAGTAAGTTTCGACTTGTGCGGAGATAGGTCGCATGCGGTGGGTTACTAAAATCGACCGTGAATGCTCAGTCGCATACGATCCCCCGCCGCATTTTGATGCAAAATGAACTATTCATTTATCGAACTGTGTAAAAGACGCGGTGATTCGGCTTGTGAGGCGATTAATAATAATAATAATATCCCTGGACATTTCACACAGCGCCATCTAGTCCCAAGCTAAGCAACCTAATGCTTGTGTTATGGTAACAAGATGGCTGATAAACTACTTATATACATTTTTTTTTTGTAAATACATACATATTATAGATAGAAAAACACCCAGACTCGGAACAAATACATGTAGGTCATACAAATATTTGTTCCGTGCGGGAATCGAACCCGCGACACGCAGCGCAGCAGTCTATCGCTTAACCACTGCGCCAACCGTGCCGTCGATGTGGTAAGTGACTAGCCGCACTCATAGCCGTAAATCCCACTGGCAATTTCTTGCTTCCAAAAAAATACCCGGGCATAAAGTGCATTGCACACAATCCCGCAAAGAGTTTACATGCACCAAACCACCGCACACTAATTTCAAAGCACATTAAGTTAGAATTAAGTATGGTATAAATTACCGTAAATTATACTTAGTAACTTAGAATAATTTGTTGTACCCTCGAATTAATTTATGGAATAATTGAAATTCTTGAGGAATAGTCATCGTGTTAGTATTTTTTACTTGTGGTTTCCGACAGTGAGTATACCTATTATATAACCATGGTTAGAGGCTAAGGGTGCTTTTGCACCAGAGATGTGCTATGCTACGTTGCTATGGATGGGTTTGTTATTCACCAATCATATTCATTGGTCCACATAGCATAGCACTGGTGGAAACGGATTCAACTAAGCTATGTTTTTATACGGAAGGATGCGTGCTATGGATGGGAGCTATGGATGCGCGAGTGGTGTAGCTATGTGCAGAGCAGAGTACTCCCCGTGCTTTTCCTTCTATCGATGCATCGCGTTGCTCGAGTTGAGCATCTTCCTCGCACAGCTACCTGGCGACGGCGCATCTTCATAGCACAACTTACTCGCTCCGCTACACAGCTTAGCATTAGTTGAACCGGTCGCACAGTTTCGTAGCTTAGCTTTCACATCCTCGCAGCTTAGCTGCATAGCACATCTTTGGTGGAAAAGCAGCTTAAGTATTGCCATAAAATTTATTTATTTATTTATTGGTCTACCAACGAGATTCGATAAAACGTGACAATGCCACCAGTCTCTTGGGTACATTAGCAGTCAACAGTGATGCGGAGATGCATATTTTAGTTTGTTAATAGTTTTAGTTCGGTTAGGATATTTTTATTTGAATAGTTTATTTAGTATTAGAAGTTTGTTCTTACCTATCCTATCCATATTAGGGCCCTTTAACTGATCGTATCAAAAGCAGTGGTGGCCCAGTGGTAACGGCTCCAACTTACGAGTTGTGGGTCGTGGGTTCGAACCTAGACAGGCGCTATACTTCGCTATATTTCATCACCACTGCTCTCAAAACAGCGAAGTAAAAGATCGTGAGGAAACCGGCATGTCCCAGAACCAAAAATTCGAAGACATGTGACATCTACCAACCCAAGATGAATCAGTTCAGTACAGAGTGGTCGGCATTACACGTGAAAATGTCGCTGTCAAAAACAACAAAATATTGTTTTGAAAGTCAAAACAATATTTAGTTATTTTTGGCAGCGTTGTTATTTAGTTGTTTTTTCTCACATGATATTATGAATTTGCGACAAGGAGTACGTGAACTCATCCATAACGCAGGTTGATTTTCGATTGTAGTGATAAATTCTTCAGTATTTATATTGCATTAGTTACTATTCCAATATTCCTACGCGAAAAAACAAAATAATTTGTTTTAGACGCAGACGCGCGGAGCGACCGCTTCTATCGGAGTGCGTGGAGCGACGGTTTCGTGCACAGTGTGGAATTTTCTCATACAATTGTTATCGACGCTCATAAAAAACGCGCGTCGGATCAATTTGCACGAGCGTTTCATGCAAATTCGCTCGTAGCGAACTTCGCTGCTGCTTGCAGCGCTACTTTGTGGCCTTGTAGTTAATAGACATACATTTGTTTTTGACGCTCGATGCTTGGAGCGTCGCATTTCGTGGCCCTCTGGGGGTAAATGTTAAAAAACGCAGCCCCGCACACCGGAGCGTGGCGCCATAATGGCGGAGTAATGTAAGATCCGCCTTAGTGAAGATTCAATACTCTGGGCAAAGATCCAATTTAGTTGACAAAACTGGTAAATTTATTACGAGGTTGACTACAATATCTATTTCACCGTCCAACAGTATGTTTATTAAATTTGGCTCCTATTCACCTAACAACAATATATCCTATCCTACTACGAGTATAATATAAACGTGAAAGTTTGTATGGATGGATGTTTGTTACTCTTTCACGCAAAAACTACTGAACGGATTTGGATGAAATTTGGCACACATATGGTTTATAACCAGGATTAACATATAAGATCCTTTTTATCACGATATTCCCACGGGATCGAAACTTATGCGGGTGAAACGACGAGGCACAGCTAGTAATATGTAAATATAAATAAAGTGTAATTTAGAAATCCGAATTTTACGACTGTACCCGTTATTTTAGATTGGACTAGCCAAAATTATGATCCATAATACATGACAGAATTCATAGAGATTAATAGCCATGTGTAATATTATGTCCTATGATAATGGCATTATATTTTATTTTATTATGGACTAGCGGCCCGTCCCGGCTTCGCACGGGTGGTTAAGTTTAAGTAAGGATCCCTAATATTTTATTTTGAGCCGACTCTATTTATTTTGCCATGGTCACGTTAAAAATAGCGTGTCAATGGCATAAGTAAATCAGTGTACAGTAGCGGTCCAAAGCGGCGCGCCAGTTTCACGAAGCAATAGATTGACACTTCTGTTTAACTTACGACCTTCTTCTAATGAGTAATTCCTATACTTTATAGTATACACACACACACTCTATTCACACACTCAACACACACATTGAATACTTAATCACGCTATTGACTACAGTTACTTATTCGTAAAATTTTAGGATTATACCCACAGAAATCAAAATAAATAAATTATAAGGTAGATGGATGCAGTTAACTTAAAGAGTCATTCAATCGCGACTAAATAGAACGTTGTTCATTGTGGGTTAGCGACGTGTGTTCTATATCTATATATTAGCGGTGTTGTAGTTCCTTTTAAAATGCAAGCAAATTTGAACATTGAAATGAAAGCGAATATTATTGCGCTGCGTAAAATTGGACTTAATATAACACAAATATCTGATGAAACCGGACTGAGTGTAAGTGTAATGATTAAATTATTTTATTATACAATTTATCTTATTAAAGTAGAACTGCTGATCCTTAATTTTTTAAAACGTTTTATAAAGTCTAAATAGAAGAAAATATAATTCCGAAGTAAATTTATTTACCTAGATTATTGAATGATGGATTAATATAACTATATTAATTCTATAAATATATGTAACATATCTATTGTCATTATAATTTTTTTTCTAAATCGTAGGTAATATTAGTATTTTGCTTAGTAGCCTAACAGTACTCCTTTTTTTATTTTAGAGAAGTAATTCCATGGCCGGCACGACCTCCTGATGACCTCAACCCCATAGAAAATCTATGGGGTTTAATCACACAGCGATGGGACGCAAGGAATGAGAGGACTGATGAGCAATTGAAGCTGCATTGCCTAGAAATCTGGGAAAATATAAGAGGAATAGACATATGTAGTAATATTGTAGGGTCGATGCGCCAGCGTTTATTTGATTGCATTGCTAATAATGGGGGTTATACGAAGTATTCAATTATAAGTTGATTATAGCAATACTAAAATTATATTGTGATATCCGTAATAAGGATTATTTTGAGGTTTAGCTTCAATCTTCTTTTCATAATGAAAATGAATACTTAAGCTATAACCGCAATAAGTCCTAATAAATACGATTTGTTAACTTTGACATTTGAGATAGGCAACTTAGGTAGGCTACTACTACTGAGTAATTTAATTGTATTGTGACAAGGAGTCCGCACTTTTTTTATTTACGTGGGTAGATTTGCTAGTTGTAGTTTGTTAAAGTACTCTAACAAACTACAACTAGCAAATCTACCCACATAGTGGTAATTAAAGGACAATATTATTATATTAAATTGAATCTTTGCGACAAACACACTTCTATTATTTCTAGTCCTTTAAACCAAATACAACCTTATTGCATTAAACATATGGTCTTAAATCGAACTGGATTCAAGTCATCGACCGGCCCGTGAGTGAGAACAAAAGCATTCCTGAGCGATAAGGATTTTTTCTAAGTGGTTACGGACTAATGAGTGAATACAAATAAAATAGACTATATTACGTGCAACGAATTTACAAAACGCATAATTACGGTGAACCGCTATTACCTGCTTAACTTCAATAAATTGTTCTTTATGAGAAAATAAACTGTTTTAACTAGACGTTTATTTATTTCTAGTTTATAAAATTATAACGAATAAACAATTTGAAATTACTTATAAAACATTTTTATTTTTAACCCCATATTACAATAACAATATAATAATAACAATATAATAACTTATTATTATCGTTTATTAATCTATCGAATAATAAAAAAAACCGATAAAGATTATTGTTGGAAAAGAAAAATTAAAAGTCCCATCTCGAGATTGGAACCCAGACCTATGCGTTCGACAATCTAATACGTAAGACTACCAGCTATCGGTACTTGATGAAATGACTTCAATTTTAGCAATGGTATGAACCAACCAAAGTCATGCGTAATTACGTAGCCTATGTGCAAAAGCGACGGTATGTTTTTTGTTTCGTTCGACGCCAGCCAGTGTGCGAATTCTGAGATGTGCGTTCTGTGTTGTACATCACTACACACAGACGTAGGTACAGACTTTACTGCGCGTTCACAGCAATACAGTCCTTAAGCTGGTAATCAATTAATGACCCTTGACTGTACATAAAAATAAAATAAACTCGATGAATTCATAACTTCCTCCTTTTTTTGAAGTCGGTTAAAACAAAAGCACTTTGTGATACTATGTCGCTCACTTCAGGGCTCTTAACACTTTACGGGATACTAAACTACCCCAGACGTAAAAACAATAAAAACGTTCTATTGTGTCTCGTACAGTGTTCTTCAATGGCTAAAGGATTGTATGTCACTTGTCGACTACACGTAGGTAACGTAGCCGCTTTTTTTTTTTTTGAGTTGGAAATCATCAAATGACCTTTCCCGCTCTGGGCTGAGCGGAAGGGCGTGTCAGACTTTTACTGACTAAAACCCACCCGTGTTCCTTTAGTTGCCTGTGCCAGGGGCCACGGTATCTCTTTCGAACAACCCGCAGCCCTGGCGGCATCGGCCCTAGCGGACCCCGTCAGTTCGTGCTGACATATCTTTGAGGCGCGCGTGGAACACAACGCGCCGTCGACCCGGGCCTGGTCCTTACCGGGCGGCGAGCTGCCCATCGCTCGCCGCCCGCAAGCCGGCCCCTACGGTGGCCGGGAGTCGGCTGTTGACTCCCGTCCAGGGCATCTCCTGCGGCGGCCAGGGACGTGAGGGCGCAGACGTAGCCCCTTGAGTGGCATTCAATGAAAAACAGTTCCACTAACAATGACAATTAATATGGTGTCCAGCGTTTCCGTGTCAGCGTGGCTTACCACCAGCTCTTGTAGCAGGCAGGACATAATTGAACTGCACTGCTTTTTTGTTCTATGACTGAGTGCAAAAAAACAGTCAGTTCAAATTCTGCCCTGCTATAAGGGCTGGTTGTAAGCCCCCTGCTGTATGCGCACTACAGGAACTAATAGACCTAGAATAAAGACAAAACTTATGAGGTGTCAAGGGACACCCGGATGGGACGAAGTTTAACTGGTTGGCTTTCTATAAGAGAGAGAGAGAGAGAGAGACAGAGAAACACGCGCACGCCGCACGGCTTACAACTATAGCAAAATGTGTCGTTCCAACTTTTGGTCTTAATTTTTTCCATCTAGCCCCCTTTCGCAACGCGCGATAAGAAACTTCGTTCCAAAAATGTTATTTTAAGTTTGGTTATGTGTATATTTTTGTTGTAAAAATTATCTCTGCTCGAAGGAATCACCTCTCTCACAGAGACGACGCTCGCGGGCCCAGTAAAGCTTACTGGATGTCACATGTCTTTGAATTTTGGCTCTACGCCATGCCGGTTTCCTCACAATGTTTTCCTTCATTGTTTTGAGAGCAATTTACACAAAGTAAAGGGCCTGCTTGGATTCGAACTTCACAACCTTCAACTTGTAAGTCGTAGCCATCACGACTCAGCCACCACTGCACCATAGCAACATACCTGAGACAGGTGCACTCCCCCTCCCCTCACTCTCTTGGTTCGTTGGGATGGCAATCCGACATTCCGATATGACCGGAGAGAGATCAGGCGCAGGACCAACGGCTTATCGTGGTGTCCGAGCCACGGGGGTATCACCCCGCCAAGTTCAAAACTCCGGGCTGTTACTAAGAAATTCCTAACCCAATAAAACTAAGATAACTGTGGTGTTGAGTTAATGTGTGTGAAAGCGTTAAGCCTCCCAAATTAATGTGTTTTTAGGTTGTTCAACTGTCTAGGTAATAAAAAGGGCGACTGAAGGGTCGTTGGCAATCGCACCTGAAAGAACACATACTGAATTGTACTTTCCAATGTATTAAGGGAAATTGACATTTATATCTATGCGGGTTAAGGTTCATTTTTGCATATAAGAATGGATTTTTTTTTTCATTCTTGCGGAGAAAATAATAAATTAACACAATTAGAACAAAACATGAATTCGAATAAGTGTAAACGTTTACATTTAAACCAAACGAGCGAATGCTCTTCTATCCCCACTCTTCCAAATAAGTATTCTGTAAACAGAGACAGCCAAACAAACAAACCAAACTTAATTGGCAGTGGGCAGGGCAAATTGCTCGCAGAACAGACGGCCGATGGGGCCGAAAGGTTCTGGAGTGGCGACCGCGTACCGGAAGACGTCGCGGTGGAAGGCTTCCCACAAGGTGGACGGACGATCTTGTGAAGGCTGTAGGAACCCGTTGGATACGAGAAGCACAGAACCGGTGGAAGTGGAGGTGCTTGGGGGAGTCTTATGCCCAGCAGTGGACGTCTTTCGGCAGAAATGATGATGTTGATGAAACAGAGACATAGCATTATTTCGTTGGTTTATCTTACATTCTAATTGCGTACCGAAGACACTATCAATCATTTAGAAGGATATTGCTAATAGACAAAAATTTTCGAACATATGAAGCAATCATACGAGTATGTTCGAAAAATTTGTCCGCTCAACAATGTAAATAATGCAATGAGTGTTGTTGAACTGTCAAAATGAAAGAACGCACGCGCGCGCAACGCAATTACCCCGCAGGTGTATGAATGTGAACATGACGCAAAAAGAACATAAAAAACAAAAAAAAAACAATAAGAAATGGTTGACATGCGTCAGATCCACGCAAAACGGCTATCGCTCAGCATTAGGCTGCTTTTTCACCAGAGATGTGCTATGCAGCTATGCTGCGAGGATAATAATAATATCCCTGGACATTTCACACAGCGCCATCTAGTCCCAAGCTAAGCAACCTAATGCTTGTGTTATGGTAACAAGATGGCTGATAAACTACATACATACATTTTTTTTTGTAAATACATACATATTATAGATAGAAAAACACCCAGACTCAGAACAAATACATGTAGGACTTACAAATATTTGTTCTGTGCGGGAATCGAACCCGCGACACGCAGCGCAGCAGTCCGATCGCTCAGCCACTGCGCTAACCGCGTTGTCAATATAATAGCTAAGCTGTGAAACTATGTGACCGTTTCCACTGATACGAAGCTATGTAGCGGTGCGAGTAAGATGTGCTATGAAGATGCGCCGCCGCAAAGTAGCTGCGTGAGGAAGCTACACCACTCGTGGCCATCCAAAGCACACATCCATAGCACGCATCCTTCCATATACAAAACATATCTTAGTTGAATCCGTTTCCACCAGTGCTATGCTATGTGCACCAATGAATATGATTGGTGGATATCAAATGCATTCATAGCAACGTAGCATAGCACATCTCTGCTGAAAAAGCACTTTTATGCTGCGATCCTATGCAAGACAGAGCCCCAGCGCTGGTTTTCAGCGACAGCCAAGCGCTGGTTTTCAGCGACAGCCGCGCTGGTTTTCAGCGACAGCCAAGCGCTGGTTTTCAGCGACAGCCAAGCGCTGGTTTTCAGCGACAGCCGCGCTGGTTTTCAGCGACAGCCAAGCGCTGGTTTTCAGCGACAGCCAAGCGCTGGTTTTCAGCGACAGCCGCGCTGGTTTTCAGCGACAGCCAAGCGCTGGTTTTCAGCGACAGCCGCGCTGGTTTTCAGCGACAGCCAAGCGCTGGTTTTCAGCGACAGCCAAGCACTGGTTTTCAGCGACAGCCAAGCGCTGGTTTTCAGCGACAGCCGCGCTGGTTTTCAGCGACAGCCAAGCGCTGGTTTTCAGCGACAGCCAAGCGCTGGTTTTCAGCGACAGCCGAAAGGATCGTAGCAAGTAGCGTTCTGTAGTTTCTGCTTACCCCCATTGGAAGAAAGCGTGAGTTTATGTATGTGTGAATTGACAGCTGTTCTACGAGCCATTCTAGTGATTCTACGAATCAAACCGTACCAAACCCGCAATTTGTAGCCAACATTTAGAATCCACAATTTTCGGCGATAAGCTATGTATTTATGTATGTAGTCAAGAGCACCAAAATGTCAACACTTGGCAACTTTCAATTGCGATTTTTTCATGAAATAACGAATGCAACGTTGAAATACGACACATTACATAAACCTATGGGTTCGAAAATGCTATGTTCGTAACAAAATAAAATTGAATTCAAAAATAAAGGAGTAAATCGCTTTTGAATAAAGCCGAGTGTATACATGCTTTTGCTCGTGACTGTACATGAATGATATTTTCCATGTGAATTTTGTAACTTTCCCCGTAATTCTACACAATAGTCCGACTACCAGCTTCGCTTTTAAGATAGTCACACTGTTACTAACATATATTATATTATTAACTTTTGAATACCATACATAACGATAGCAGCTTTATTATTATACTAGCAGCGCCTCGCGGTTTCACCCGCAAAAGTTTCAATCCCGTTGGAATATCGGAATAAAAAGTACCCTATGTGTTAATCCTGGTTATAAACTATCCGTGTGCCAAATTTTATCTAAATCCGTTTTTTAGTTTTTGCGTGAAAGAGTAACAATCCAGCTATCCATCCATCCTCATAAACTTTCGCGTTTATAATATTAGTAGGAAGTAGGATTAAATACTCGTCTTTCGGCAGCTTCGCCCGGATGCGTTCGGGCAGTATACCTACCACGGGAATCTACAAGTAGGGTGAAAAGTATCCCTCCCATGTCCTAACCCAGGTCATGTATACCTGTATACCGTTCATCGAAATCTGTTCAGCCTGTGGCAGCACACACGTCTTGCGCGCGCGCCGCACGTCATCATACTGGCGCTCAGGTTTTTTTTTTTTTTTTTTGATTATGGCATCTCGTAGTTGACCTTGAGAGGTCGTGACTACTTAACCGGACTATCCTGTGGTTGCCTTAAGAATTCTTAAAGCCTCCAGCCAGGGCTACATCTAGATTAACGCTAAGCGACTGCACGCTAAGGGCACCCCCTGTGGGGTACGAACCTCGGCTTAGGGCGTCGCTGGGAGAGGGCAGCAAGGGGACAGGTTGCTGTCGATATATTTTGGAGTAATGTGTACTTGATCGCTATTGGTCAATATATTAGTGAAATTATGTTTTTATCAGGTAACTACTTCCACCCATGTAATTTTGTACATAGTTAGGCTTAGTATTTAATAAACATTCATTATTACATCTTAATCTCGTTTTATTTCCTCTACTGCTTAAGCGCCAAAAGCTCTTGAGGCTTGAAAACGTAGCAAACAGACAAAACAGACAAAGTTACTAACACATTTATAACATTGGTACGGATTTATTGCGACGGGTTAAAATAATATGTTTCATCATCATCTGCTTAGCCTTTTCCCAAGTATGTTGGGGTCGGCTTCCAGTCTAACAGGCAGCTGAATACCAGAAGGTCAATTCTCGTAATTTAAAACGTTCAAAATCTAGTCGCAGTCCCATCTCGGCGACAAACAAATTTCAAAAACTGGTCAAAATGTAGGGAAATTAGATGTAATTCTTGACAGATTGAGATTGAGATCAGACTGTGATCGTTCTTAAAATTACGAGAATTGCCCCTTAGTACTTTACATGGAATGACTGCCTATCTGACCTCCACAACCGTTATTGGGTAATACGATATACCCCTTGTTAAGACTGGTGTCAGACTTTCGGGCTTCTGACGACCCGTAACGACTGTCAAAGATCCATGAATGACAGGTAGGATCAACGGTTTAACGTGCTTTCCGAGCCACGGAGGGGGCTCGGTTATAATAATATGCTTATTGGTATAGAATCCTGTCGATACCATATTATTTAAGTTGAATATTTACTTCACTGGCTCACTACCACACCAGCCGATATATTCTTTAACCATCTCACCGTGAAAACTGAGGTGAAGTGAGCGTGAAGTGAGCTGTGATTCCTCCTGTGTTGCGATTCTGTAATCATCTCACCGTGAAAACTTAGATGAAGTGAGCGTGGAGTGAGCTGTCATTCCAAACAATGCTAGGGATTGACACTACTGACAACTCACATCAAGCTCACTCCACCTAAGTTATCACGGTGAGATGATTACAGAATAGCAATACAGGCGCCAAAATTTTAGTTTTTCAACGTTGATAAAGTTATTACAGGATTAACTATACTTCACCAATCACTGCTATTCTAACTCACCAAAGATATCTAGATTTTAATAAGCTATCACTTAACACCAACGAATACAAAATTTATATTAATACAAAGTTTCATAATACTTTCATACTAATCTCTGCCATTGTTACCTAGTTGGAAAAAGCTTGTATTATAAAAATGTATTTTTCTGTACTGCTAGGTGGTAACGAATAATAGCATTATCTAAAGAAAATTCTAGGGAAGAAAGCGTTATTTTTTGAATAGGGTTGTGCAATGCATGTGGAAATACAAATGAAAATTAGCTGCATTGGTGAAAATATCTGCACTCCTTGTCCGGATAGCAATCAACATACTAAAGTCTGTTTTGTGGCGCTAATGGTAAAATGTAAAAAAATTACACCTCCTTTGGCGCCGATTCCCTTGTTCACAAACTAATTGTTCATTAAGAAAAGGACAGAAGATAAATATTAGTTTAGTCCTGTCAAATTAGTCAGTGCCTGACGTATTTTTAGTAGCCATGTTTTTAATCACGTCTAACTTGTCTATGGAGTATCTTAATTTGACAGGACTAAAATAATATTATTTATCTTCTGTCCTTTTCTTAATGAAATAGAAAGAAAAGATGCACTGAACTTATATTTAGTTAAGTTTGTGAGCAAGGCAATCGGCGCCATTATGACGTGCCTACCTAATTTTGGAACTTAACATTGACTTAATGGGAATGGCTATCAACTTATACGTAATTTATTTCGTCACCACTGCTCTCTAAACTGTGAAGGAAAACATCGTGAGGAAACCGGCATGTCCTAGAACCAAAAATTTGAAGACATGTGACATCTACCAACCCTAACTGGGCCGCGTGGTAGATTCCCACTCCCTCTTACAGAAAAGTAGCATGTGTCTCAGCAGTCACTTTTGCTATAGTAATGCTGTACTCCGTCTGTGGCAACCCTGGCATTGTAGTAGAAAACAAGGCGACAAGTCTGTGACTAAAGACTTCCCCTTTCTAGAAATAAAGTGTTTCTTAATCTTTTATTGTGTTATGTCTGAAGAAAGGAATACTTAAAGGAAACATTTATTATTCTGACTTGCGCAATCGTCCACTCGCAAATAAATGAAATTGCACACGTAAGCGGGCACTCCCTTTATGCCTGCAAGCTTTTATTTTTACGTTTTTATTTCTGTTTGCGTATGTGGCTAAATAATAACAGCCGCACAGGTCGATCGGTCAGGTTAAGCTACGCTTGCCGCGGTTGGTCTGTGGATGGGTGACCATCTTTACATACCGAGACCCCTCCGTGCCTCGGAAAGCAAGTTAAGCCGTTGGTCCCGGCTGTCATTCGTGGATCTTTGACAGTCGTTACGGGTAGTCAGAAGCCCGAAAGTCTGACAACCAGTCTTACCAAAGGGTATCGTACTACCCAGTAACTGGGTTGGCTGGGTCAGATAGGCAGTCGCTCCATGTAAAATACTGGTATTCAGCTGAATCCGGTTAGACTGGAAGCCGACCCCAACATAGTTGGGAAAAGGCTAGGCAGATGACATTATATACACCATGACAGCATCGGATAATTTTATAAAATAATTATTGAGCATTATTCTCACAATTAATGATCTCACTATTAATGTAATTGTATTTTTTTTATTATGTGTGTGTTTTTTTTTTTAATGTTTTAGAGGTATGAAGAACAGAGTGTAAAGTTCACTCATCCTCCATAGAAAAGGGAGGATCCTCCGACCAGACGGGTGTTGTGTTTGGCGGGCAATTGCCCAACGATTGATGTTGGGAAATTGTATCTATGCTAACTGCGCGGTAAACTCTGCTTGCGAGATGCAGGATTTGCGTGACGTCAGTATGACGCGTTGTTCGCATGTGGCGTTGTAGATACCGCTACAATGTTAATGTTAACTAGGTACCAATTTGTTTTTATTTTTTAATTATTTAGAAGGTAATTGCTGTTATTATTATTGTTGTGCATGGATTACCAAACAAAAAAAAATTGAATAACTATAATTGTAAATATCCTTTTTGGCTTTGAAATAAGTAAAACCATTAATACTGCATGTTGTGTTAGCCTGTAAGTAATTGTTGCACTTATAAATGTATTAAGAAATTATTTTTAAATGTGTTGTGTGCATTTGGCTAACCTAAATAAATAAATACTTTGCACCAAAAGTAACTATTATTCCATTCACTGCTTCGTTAGCCTAGTGGTCGTTAGCGCTACTGCTGTGTATGAGTTCCTGGGTTCAATTCCCGGGTCGGGCAAAGTGTTATTGGGTTATTCCATCTGGAGTTTCTCAGTACCAGCCTTGAGTCTGGATTAGTACCTGGTTGATGGCATTAGGCTCGACCCTTATTACAGGGAACTTAAACATAAATGTGGGTGTACCTCTGCCTACCCCTTTAACATAACATCACGCCTGTATACCCTATACTGGCATAATGTTATGTTATGTTAAGCCATTCTCACAACTATATGAATAATCATAACTTTGCCCAAAAATTTACGATTATTCATCTAGTAACTTTTGTGTATTATATTTAGGAAATAGCTTTAGAGAAAAACATGCGATACACAGAAAAGGGCTTATTGGTTGAGTCGCACGAATATACTCGCCCGAAACGGGCGAATCGAACCCTTTAAAAAAATAGTTTTTTCTGTAGGCGATGCGCATGTAGTTAATTTAGAGACCGAGACCACCTCCGCCGGATTGTTACCCCAAAGATACTCATTAGGCAGTTGGCACATTTTGAATCATAAGCAATAAAGTTAAGAAAAAAATACAGACGCCAGTCGCCAGCACATCAAGCTACTACAATCTGTCAAATTTATTTAATAGGTTTTCAACTTTAACGCTAAAGCATCAGAAGGTCACAGCTCATTAGAGCCACCCGGCACCCACTCCGCACCGCCTCGCCTCCTGCGGCTAGTATTCTTTATATCCGCACGGCGGGTGGACCACTCGGTGACAACTTGCTGCTCGCATGCTTGCCTTGCGTTGACTGCGCATTGCCAACGCGCGGGTCCCGAGTGGACCGCGCGCTGCCCGCGAATGATTCACGCGAGGACGATACTTGGCGATGCGAGACTACTTGAAAATTCGTGGACCAAGCGACGTCCACTCGTTGACTACGCGGTGTTCACTCGTTGACCGCGCGACGTTTATTGGCGATAACGCGGCGTCCACCCGTGGACTACCTGTCGACAACGAGTGGAAGCCGTGCGACGAGGCGGTGCGGGGTGGGTGCTGGGTGGCTCTAATGAGCTGTGACCTTTAGGTTCGAAGTTGATCGGGAAAATTTATCAGTTTCGGGTAGCCAAATAATATTTTTGTAAAAGTTTATATTTTTCTGAGAATAGAGATCGACCGTATCGCCCGTTTCAGGCGAGTAAATTCGTGCGAATCGACCAATAAGCCACAGAAAGACGCCAGGCCGAACTGAGAAAGTAGGTAAGTACAGTCACCAAAGGAGAAAAGTGACCAGGGTCGTCGGATATAGTTGAAGTTTAGTAAGAAGCGGATGGATGTTTTCGAATAAAATTTAATTTAATTAAAATAATACAAACAGTTCATTTAACAAATTAAATTTAATTCGAAAACCTCCACCGGTCTTTACTTAACTTCAACTACTTATATCCGACGACCCTGGTTACTTATCTCTTTCGGTGACTATACCTATATTTATAGCGTAACTGAATAAGTTACATTAGTAAGTTGTACAAGGCTTACCATATTTCAGCCTGTACCTATTACTACGATGAAAAATGATGTTGTTTTGTATACTTTTTTAGATCTTTGTGGTACTCTGTTCATTCTTTTTTCTATTTTCTTATAACCTAGCAGTGAAACACAAAAACCTCGCCTTGGAAGCGTAACATAACCGATCGATCGATCAGGTTGAATTATGCTTGCCGCGGTCGGTCCGTGGATGGGTGACCATCTTTACATATACCTACAGAAATCCTCCGTGCCTCTGAAAGCAAGTTAAGCCGTTGGTCCCGGCTGTCATTTGTAGATCTTTTACAGTCGTTACAGGTAGTCAGAAGCCCGAAAGTCTGACAACCAGTCTTACCAAGGGGTATCGTGCTACCTAGTAACTGGGTTGCGGAGGTCAGATAGGCCATCGCTCCATGTAAAATACTGGTATTCAGCGGCATCCGGTTAGACTAGATAGTTGACCCCAAAATTGTAGAGAAAAGGCTACGCAGAAGATGGAGTGGGACACAAACTAGATTGAAAACAATAAGTCAGTCATATAATCAACTCTTCATAACGTCAAAAAAGTAAACTATTAAAATCTGTTTTCTTTTACGATTTTTTTTTTTTTAGATTTCTTTTTGTTTTTATTTTTATTTTATGTTCTTTTTTGCGTCATGTTTACCGCAAATAAACGTTTTTTCTTTCTTCTTTTCTTTTTATTTCATCCATCTTTTTTTTTAAGTTTTCTAATACTTTGTAGAAGATTCTAACGGAAAAAAAAAATAAGAAAGTAGCTTCACGCGGACGAAGTCGTGGACAGAAGCTAGTACAGTCAACAGCAAAAGTAGATGATCAAAATCAGAAATTCAATACTATACTAACACTGTGCTGACGTAACTAGAGTCTACACATACATACATATTTTTTTAAATGAAAACTTCTTTAGCGGCGTTGTGCACTTTTTTTGTGATGGGTAAAAAATGTTAAGCTCGCGTCAGGGCGCGTGACCTGATCGAATTTGACGAGGATGCAAAACGACACCTTGTATAATATCGTCAGGAAAATTACCTCTTTATTCATAAACGTTGATAAAAGTTAAGTAGTGATTAGCAACTGTCTAACCATACATTTTTAACATCACTTAACTTTAATCATGGTTTATAAAACCCCAGAATTGTTAAGGAAAGTAACACCCTTCGTCAATTTGTCGTATCGTAGCCATTTCATTCAACCATAGATATACTGTTTTTTACATTTCTATGCATTCAACTGTCAATGTGATTTATATAGATCTGCGGACAATAATTTAAGTTAGTAGTCTAAATAGACTACTAACTTAAATTATTGTTGTTGTATTGTTGTGTTATTGTTGTTGTTAATTACGTAGCACACTAACAGTAGCAATAGCATAAAATTAGTAAAAAAAAAAAGCATTTTGACAGTTCAACAACGTTCATTCCGTTATTTACGTTGTTGAGCAGACAAAGGACATCATTCAACTGTCGAACATTTTATACATACACAAAAAATTTAAGAAAAAAAAAACTATTTTCTTATCTTCTATTTCAGCAAAAGTCTACAAGTAATTGTAGACATTTGTAGACTTTAGTTGTAATAGTAAAAAAAAAATGCTCAAGATGTTATTTCCCATAAGAAAGCAGTACATCTTTTTTCTGGTCGGCTTTAATTTTTGGTTACGAATTGAATGATGTCCTTTTTCGAACACATGAAGCAACGGATTCCGAATCATTCAAAATGATTCAGATGGTGGTTGAAAAGTGCGTTACGCAATTAGGGTGCTGACTTTACACGTATTTTTTTTTAAAGAATAACATAATACTTAAGAATTCTTGGCATCCATTCAAGTAACATACAATGAAACTGATAGCGCTGCTGCCATAAAATATAGCGGAATTTCAAGAGCGAAATTGGGACATTTATAGGCACTTTTAGATATTATCTCCGTATATGGAGTTCTTATGGTGTGTTCTTTCATCGCTTAAAGGTATAGATAAAAAGTAAGAGTATCATCATTTTTGGGAACATATTTTGAACACCGTGTGGCTAAGTACCCGTATTATCAGCCGCACAGGTCAATCGATCAGGTTTAGCTACGCTTGCCACTGTCGGTCCGTGGATGGGTGACCATCTTTACATACCGAAACCCCTCCGTGCCTCGGAAAGCACGTTAAACGAGGAAGGTAGAGAGAAAATAAGAAGAAAAAGTCTCACAAATAGAGTCACCAGTGAGCAATATTCATCTTTGTAATTGAATGTGTTAGGAATAGCATTAGAGTTTTAGTGATTTTTAACAAAGGTCCAAAAATGTTTAGGATTGTTTTTAATAGATTCTTCCGTTTGATTGAGGTAACATTTATAACATGAGGCTTCCATAGTGTTAACTCTTTCACGCAAGCATTTAAAAGTTAACTCATCAGCTTTATTTCCGTAAGTCTTAATTTTTTTTTAAAGTATTTATTTATACCTACTTTTCCTTAATAGTTCTGATGAGCGATTTACTGTACCAGATAGGCTATGTTTTATTACGTATAAACTTTTGCGGTATAAACCTATTTCGGAACTCTTTTATTGTGTCTATAAAGTACGCAACTGAGCCATCCAAAGACTGGCTGTCATTCTTGGATCTTTGACAGTCGTTACGGGTCTTTAGAAGTCCGAAAGTCCGACAATCAGTCAAAATGAAAGCCATTGCTACTGTTAGTGTGTTACGTAGGTACCTAATTACCCCACAGCCAGGTGCTTATAGTTTGGTCCTTGTTTCCATTTTACACTTTTTTCCCCGATCGTCAACAGTGTGCACAACGGGGGTGTGAACATATTGTTATACCTTGTGGAATACAAATTTACGAATATGAATATGACTGATGGGGAATATTCGTAAGTGAGTATGTTTGTTAGACTGATGCTGCATCTAGACTTATATCATCATCATCATCATCTGCCTATCCTTTTCCCAACTATGTTGGGGTCGGCTTCCAGTCTAACCGGATGCAGCTGAATACCAGTATTTTACATGGAGCGACTGCCTATCTGACCTCCACAACCCAGTTACTGGGTAATACGATACCCCTTGGTAAGACTGGTTGTCAGACTTTCGGGCTTCTGACTACCCGTAACGACTGTCAAAGATCCACGAATGACAGCCGGGACCAACGGCTTAACGTGCTTTCCGAGGCACGGAGGGGTCTCGGTATGTAAAGATGGTCACCCATCCACAGACCAACCGCGGCAAGCGTAGATTAACCTGACCGATCGACCTGTGCGGCTGTGATTATTTAGCCACGGGCCCCTCTTGCATCTAGACTTATATATAGCTCATAAACAAAAAAAAAATCGTAAACGTTCAAATCGTATTTGTAACCTTAGCCATTGTTTTCACTGTATTGTAATCCTATGGTTAATCTGTGAACAGCGTTGTGGGCTACAATATTGTCTTTATAAGGTCCCATTAAAATATGTGGACAAACTTTTAGAAATCATTCAGACCACCAAAATAAGAACATTGGTAAAAGAAATATAAGAAAAACGCATTAGATACTTACAATTAAAATAATCAGTTAACAAAAATAAACTTATAAATGTTGGTTACCCAATGCATAAACATCAAAACATCCCTCCATTGTCTTTAAAATTGTGATGTGAGCATGCGCGTATCGGGGCGCTAGTGCAAGTACCTACCCATAATGGATGGATGTGTTTGTTCTAGAGTGCCAGGTATTTATTATTTTAGGTCAAAATAAAATCATTTTAACCAGTGTTTTTTTTTTGCTTGGATATCTTTGGTTAGACGTAGGTACTGAGCGCTGTGGTAAATTTGTCCATCTATTTTAATTGGACTGTATATTTTGTGTTTTTCTTGTTTCTATGTTTTATATTGTACTGATTTATTGTGCTGTTTGTTGTTCCTCTTGAATAAAAATATAAATATAAATAAAATAATGTACATAGCTGCTCCGTTTGTCTCGTGGTTGCAAGCGCGACTGCTGAGCGTGGGGTCCTGGGTTCGATTCCCGGGTCGGGCAAAGTGATTTTTTTCCATTAGGAATGTCTCAGTAACAGCTAGGAGTTTGGAAGTTGGTGGTGCGAACCCCAGTGCCTCGGAGAGGCCGTTGGTCGCTCCCCGGTCATGTCGGATTGCCGTCCCATTGGACTATGAGAGTAAAGGAACAGATAGTGCACCTGTGTTTGCGCACACAGTTGTGAACTATAATATTATCTCCTGCGTACCTGGTTAATCTCCGTTCAGGTTGGCCACCGTGACAGAAATAGGTCGGGAGGATATTATTTCGTTATAAATATTTCTGATATACTTAATTAATATTTGGTAACAAAAGTTGATAGTTCCACTATAGAATGAGGTCCAAGATCTGTAAAAAGTTGTAAAAGGTAAAAAAACATTTTTTTTTTCATAATATTTTTTTTTTGTTTTTATTATGATTTGCTATCGTTACCCTACACTTCCATGAAATTTTCCCAGTTTCGCCGTCAATATAATCAACCTATAACGTTCCCACTGTTGGGGCACAGGCCTCCTCTCTGTGGGAACTGGGAAGGAGTGGGCCGTAATCCACCACGCGGTAGGTACCAGTGCGGTCGTCACACGTCTTCGATAAGTATTCCCTGTATAAACTCCTACAAATTTTTCTTTCTAGCTATCGAATGATTTGTTTAGGTAACGTTTAACTTCAATTATCAATATGTATTTATAAGTTACAAAGACTACAAGGCAAACAGCAGTGCGATTCTGTAACCATCTCACCGTGAAAACATAGGTGAAGTGAGCGTGGAGTGAGCTGTCATTCCAACTATTGCGAAGGGATTGACACTATTGACAGCTCACTCTAAGCTCACTTCACCAACTTTTCACGGTGAGATTTTCACAGAATCGATCGGCAGAAAGACAAGGGAGATGCGGCGAAACTCAAATTCACTTGCGTTTTTTGCAATTTGCAGGTCAGTGTCAATCAGGTTGTATGTTGATTAAAATATGATTCGGGACCGTAATAAATAAGACGGCGTTTCCGTTTATGTTAGTTTTAGTTAGATGTCATAGATGGCGTTACTAATTTAGAGTGCCTGTTCCGTGCACTCTGACGCAACACCGAGCGCTAGTGGGTACTTACATGTCGAGCACAGACACAGCTCAGTTTGAATTGAGCCTCGGTCGACATCGCATGTGCGCGCTACGCGTTCGGTGGAGTGTCTCAATAATTGTGTAAATCGTTATAGTTTGAATTAATGTTCAAATGGTGATTAATACTTAGATTAAAGTGAAGTGTCGAAATAAAGTGATTTGATTTGTAACGAGTGACTACTTTCTTCGTCCGACAATCCACGCCTACTTGAGAATCGAAGCTTAAGACTATTGAGTCAATTAATATCGCTGATGAGGCCCTAGAACCTTTAAATATGACTTTACATAATTATAATCATTACAATCAGCAATACACCTTCCTAAGTTAGGTTTAGCCTCGAATACAGTCATGGTCATTAAATAGGTAGGGTAATATGAACAGAGATTGATGATTTTTATGATTATATCTAATTCTTTTAAATAAATATTTTTTACGGCCGCGAATCATATTTAAGTCTACATACAATCTGATACTGACGTGCATATTGCAGAAAACGTTAGAATATTTGAATTTCGCGGGTTACCCGGACGCTTTCACCTTAAGAACGGTTCAGGTCAAAACCTTAAGTTGGGGTCTCATAGACATGTATTAGTAGGAAAAAAGTAGGATTTAAAAGAGACTTTGACCTATGATTTTCGTCTTTCTTTTCAGGGTAGTCTGTTATAAAACTAGTTGTAAGTGTTTTTTGAACCACTTTACGGAAATAAATATAATTCATCATCATTATTTCAAACTAATTCCAAATAGTTGCTCAATAAGACATGAAGATGGGTTTTAATGGTGTTTTAATATCTATAATATGTATGTATTTACAAAAAAAAATGTATATAAGTAGTTTATCAGCCATCTTGTTACCATAACACAAGCATTAGGTTGCTTAGCTTGGGACTAGATGGCGCTGTGTGAAATGTCCAGGATATTATTATTATTATTATTATTACCTATACCTACTATATTTTCTCCAAATGTCCGTGCAGAAGTACTGAATAAATTCTCGCTATAGGGCTGTCCAAGCCGCTGAAACCAACAAAATACTGATGAGTTAAAAGTTGATAAAACTGCGCTGTATCACTGAAGCGGAAGCCTTTGTGTAGTACAAAGGCATAATTTCATACTGCAGTTCACAATGAACAACGGAATAATGTTCTCTAACAAGCACACACAGTTTGTATTAGAGGAAATAGGTGGTGTCCGACGAGCCATGCAGGTCCACCGTCGGACACGGGTAAGCTTGAAATAATGTTAGAAAAAAAGCAATGCCCACGTGATAGCAGTAAAACTTCTTAAAAAATAAAGAATAAGGCCGCCTGACATTAGGGACTGCCAAACTGTTGCAGTTTTTAAAAGAAGAATAAAAGAAAACTATCTGTCCTTCGTCATAGTTATGTATAGTGTATGTATTATTTTAAGTAGGGTATAATTATTATCATTCTAGTGGTATTTATTTTAGAAGTATGTATCTATGTATGTTTATTTGTATGTGGGTAGGTATGTACGTATATTCTCATAATTTTTGTTTAGTTTTATTAAATAAATTGTTTTGATTTTATGTGTTATTTTTTTGTCTCCTTTACTCTTTCACACGCTGTCTACCATCTCTGTATCTAGTGTCCTATCGCAAATATGCTGGAAGAGATTTCTTATGAAATAAGTATCACCTCTGTACCTACCTATTTTTCTGTTTTTTCTTGTCTGTTTACATGTGTGTACATAAATTGTAAAATAAAAAATAAGAGATTTTGTGGGAAAGACAGAAATAATTATATCTTTCTTCTCTCGTGTAACGAAATGGGCCTAAACGTCACGCAACCTTGAAAGGACAATGCTCATGGATGTATGGAATCTGGTACCATGCTACATCAAAGTCAAACTTTGTTTTTTATAGACTACACTTATCATATTATCTCCTACAAAAGTTATTTTTGTAAACAAAACCCGGGATTCGAAGATTTTCAAAAAAAATAGAAATAACCTGAAAACTAGGTATGTACTTTATTTCGTGTATGACACGAATAATAATCGTTGAAATAAAAATTCTATTCTATTTTATTCTAGTTATTTTTAGTTAATACTAGTAGAATCGGCAAACTATAATTTTTTTACATGTTTTTTGAAGGACGACCATGACACTTTAAAAATTCAAGGTTATATTAATCATATCATTTGAAACGGAACGTCATGTAAAGGAAATAAAACAATATCAACACTTTTTTACTTAAATTAAATTTTCTGTTCACAAATCCTGTAAAAAATTGTGAAAATAATTACTACAATATATTATTTAGACCTTGATGCATGAGACTTTTCGGTACGACTTTTGGTCATTGTCCTTTCACTCGCAATTATCGTCTAATTATCGAACGCTGCCTGAAAAGTTTCACTTCAAATACAGTTAGTTAAGTACTCTCATAAAAATTAGATTCCGTCATTGATTTCGTTTACATCGCGCGTTCGTGCTGGCCTCCGGTTTTACTCAGGCATGACAATCTATTTCTGCCTGCTTTTATCCTACTGCAGGGCAAAATCTTCTCACTTTTCCTCATACTTATGTTATTTGAATCCCATCATCATTACCTAGTAAGGGGGCCTACTCCGAAGTGCAAAGTGCGAATGTTCGGATCGGACCCGACAAATGGCCGAACGGAATATTATTGAAAAAAATGCGAAAAAAGTTCGGATCGGCTCAGTTGGGTCGGTACCATAGTCAATATTCGAAACAGTGTAGGAGTGTAGGATCGGAACCGACCGAACCAAATAGTAACTTCGTAGCAGGAAACGGCCGAACATTCGGCCGATACTACTTCGGAGTAGACCCCCAGCATTGGTGTCGATGTCGCCTGTAGCATGTTTTTAGAGCTAGTATTTTTGCTCATTTCAAATGTCTTTCTGCACGCAATTCTGCATAATTCTAAATGGACGTTGCCACTTTATTTTATAAATTGACTTACATTAACGAAGAATTACTTTTATAAGAATAGCTCCGAACAATTTACATGAAATTCTGATATATTCAGAAGCTTGAAAAGCAAAGCAGGCGAGCGTAGGCCGAAAGCCGTCATCCGTCAACAATTTATTCTATTAAAACAAAAGACTACACAATACACTATCATGTAAAGCATTGTTCTCATTGAGACGGTAGCTACGATAAAACACTTATGTTGGCGCGAAATAAAAAGGGTATTAAGACTTGGCAGTAAATTTTCGCATGACGGCCGCCTCATAAGGCTGTTAGCGATAAAATGTTACATGCCCTAACTAGGGATGGCACGCGTTTGTGATTCAGTGAAAGTGGAAGGTGTTTTGCGTTGTGATGTGATGGGAAAATAGTTTTGTGTGAATCGTTAGACTTATTATGGAATACAAATTGGTGCAGATGGTGTTGGAAAGAGCAGTGGTGTTGTGGCCCTGTGAACGGCCGCGACTGACGAGTTATAGTTCGTGGGTTCGAACCAAGGCAAGCAGTTTGTGTTTCATCATCACTGCTCTCAAAACGGTGAAGGAAAACATCGTGACGAAACCGGCATGGCCTAAAACCAAAAATTTGAGGACATGTGATATCCACCAACCCGCACTGCGACCGCGTGGTGGATTACGCGTCCTGTCGGAGAGGAGGCCTATATCCCAGCAGTAGTAACATTATGGGATGAATAAGTGTTGAAAAAACGTATAAAATCTTTTAATATACCACGAGCCTATTCAGGTTATTTATTGGGCCCTACTCTAGAAAACTCACTTATTTAATGAAATCTTGATTTCGTAGCTGTTTCCTCAATTAAGTATTCCAGTACCTATCTAGCCTACCTAATTAAATGAAGGAAACTTATATGTAGTGACCTCCAAAAGTTAGTTGACATTTTTCCAATTCAGCTGTGATACCACATTATGATTTAAAATTCTAGTGATCCAAATGTTTCAACTGCTATAACGTTTTTATTGACTTATTATAACTAAGGGAGTACCTATCTGAATTTTCAGACGTCAGCACATCAAGCTACCTGAAACTGTCAAAATTTCTTAATCAACTTTGAACCTTACACTTAAGCGATAAAGTTGAAAAACTATTTTAAAAAAATTACAGATTGTAGTAGCTTGATGTGCTTGTCTGTACATGTGCTACTGATTTTTATTTTTCACTCCAATTCTATAATCAATTGGTATAACTTCACCCTTCTATTTAATTCAAGTATACTTTAGGGTCTTTCTAAATCGGTTGAAGGACACTGAACGAGACACAGTGGAAGTTTTATTGTTATTACGTCTATCATATGGGCGTTTGGTGTCCCTCAAGGTGTACTTGATAAAAATCTATTTTCGCTACAATTTGATCACATATCAAACATTATTCTTTTTTTTTCGTTTTTTTTTTCATTGTTCTTGTATAAATCGTCGTCACATATAATTGTTAATTCAACATTAGTAACTTTCTTGTAACAATATCATTTAAAAGAGTGTCCGTGGAGTTTCATGTCCTGTCTTCTCCACACGAACCCACTACGCTTTGGAATGGGCAACTAGCTTCATGTCCGTCTGACCGTCTCCATTGATAGTTCAAAAATGCCTGCTAATGGTTTAATTGAAATAAATGGTTTGATTTGATATGAAAGTTTGAGTTTGATATGTTGATTAGATAGCATACTATTGAATAGAATCACGTTCTTCTAACTGAACAGGCAGCTGTGCTGTTGGCGAGTTTGTTGAGCCACTTCTCCCAAGCTAAGGCACTGAAACTGAAAGAAAGAAACTTGAGAGCTATCAAGGGACACCCGGATGGAACGAAGTTCAAAGAGAGAGAGAGAGAGAGACAGAGAAACACGCGCACGCCGCACGGCTTACAACTATAGCAAAAAGTGTCGTTCCAACTTTTGGTCTTAATTTTTTCCGTCTAGCCTTCTTTCGCAACGCGCGATAAGGAACTTCGTTCCAAAAAGAAAATTTAATACGTTTATTTGCGGCAAACATGATGCATAAAAAGAACACAAAAACATGTTGGGGGAAAACATACACACACAAAACGGCAATCGCTCAGCATAATGCGAAGACCCTATACAAGACAGAGCCCCAGCGCTGGTTTTCAGCGAGAGCCAGCGTTGACGTGAAGACGTCAAGTGGTGTAAGGCAGACGTTTTGGGGGACTACCAGAAAAGTTCAGAAAAAATCGGGAATATTTTAAATAGCTTTTGTTTTTGGAACCGGACAGCCCTGCCGCCTCCCGACATTAAACACAATTGACGATGGTGCAATCAGACGCGGAACAACATCACTCACGGTGTTACCCGGAGATTAGATGTAACTAACGTTCGCTCTTCGCCCATCTGGGCCTTCCGGGTTGTCCGAGAACGATCCCGTGTTGTTTAACTAAAGCTACGAATGAAATAATTGGGTATCTGACTGGAGTTTCTTGATTGGGTTTTGAAAGTGGTAAGAAAGTTGGACGTACTATTGCCAAAACCTATATCTTTTCAAAACCATTTTGAAAACAAAATCCCGTGCACATGATGGCCACAGCTGCGTCCGTTTGTTTTACACTAAAGAGGATCCTTTTTAGCTCGACTACTAATCTGCAAGCAGGAATTGTCCTTACGGTGATCAGATATCGATTTTGGCGATAGTATTACCTATGTGCTCAAGGTACGGTCACCAGGCGGCACGGAGTCGCATGGCATGGATGTACATGTCACAGATAGAAAGTGGAATCCGCTATTTTACATAACCGCTAGCTGTTTTACAAAACAACTCTATTATGTAAAACAGCTGTACGAATTTTAAGATCTGTAAAAGTTAGTCCACGAATTTCATTCAGATCAAAGAACTTAGTTTGATCCGAATTTAGAATCCCTACTGGACTAATCTCAAATGTCAATCACTGTCCACTGCTGGATATGAGACTCCCAAATTACGGTATAGCTCGGGATAGGACCCCATTAGCCGCCTGCGGCATCCAAACCTATTATTATTTTAATATTTATCTGAATATTAATAAGCATGAGCTATTTTTCTCGACCAGAGCCAAAGTAATTACAGCAGCGAAATATTTTCCGTTAATTTTTGGTCACGTCCGTGGAGCAAGTCCATAATTTTTGCAATTAGTGTGGAAGTTATAATTATATTGCGCTCCAGAACGAAATGAAACAGTGCTTAAGATTAAAACATTGCAACTGTATCGTAAATAATGCGTCTTTTAGCAAAAGTCTGGATTTTCTTTGGCTAGATTTGATTTCGTGCACAATGAAGAAGTAATTAAAAATAGCTTGTAAATGGCCCTGATTCCTTTGTTCACAAACTAAACCAAATTTAAGTTCTGTGCATCTTTTTCTTTCTATTTCATTAAGAGAAGGACAGAAGATAAAATATTAGTTTAGTCCTGTCCAATTAAGGTACTCCATAGACAGATTTGACGTGATTAACAACATGGCTACTAAAAATTCGTCAATTTACGTCAGGCGCTGACTAGTTTGACAGAACTAAACTAATATTTTATCTTCTGTCCTTTTCTTAATGAAATAGAAAGAAAAAGATGCACTCCTCACATAGTCAATTTAAATGTCATGGTTTCATTAATTCATTTTAATTCTTTTATCTATTGTGTTAAAGTAATTTTATTTTTAGGTGCATCTTCACATATAATTGTATAATTAAGGTATGCAAAATATTGCAAAAGATTTTAAAAGAGTAACGGTGGAGTTTCTTGCCCATTCTTCTCCATTCGAAAACTACTTTTTGGAAGGGGCGACTAGAATCAATTTTATTTTAATTTTAACTTTGACGTTCGCACGCCTTTAATGTGCCTATTTGAAATAAATGATTTGACTTTGAATTTGACTGAACTTAAATTTAGTTTATTTATGAACAAGGGAATTGGCGCCAATATCATTGCTAATGGTCAAATAATTAACTATTAGTTAAAAAAAAATAACTATTAGATAAACTCACAATTGACCAAAAAACACTTTTTGCTAAAATGTAACCATTAGTTACTATTTTCAACAATTGGTTAACTACGGATCAAGAAACCGGCCCTTAGGTACAGTCAACAGCAAAAGTAGATGATCAAAATCAGAAATTCAATACTAATGAACGGAGTTTGCGTCAGAACTGTGTGGCGTCGAAGTGATTCAAAAGTATGTGATTGTAAATTATAGCAAACATTTACTACTAGTACAGCTGCCATATAGCTGCGAACTCCGTTCATTAGTATTTAATTTCTGATTTTGATCATCTACTTTTGCGGTTGACTGTACGAATCACACTTGTCTACGAGTGTTGGAGCGACTGTGTTACGCTCTTGAATTCTGCGGCTGTGAACCGCGATATGTATGGTCCTTAACTTGAATACATCCTGTCACCATCGAGAAGTGACGAAATTGATACAGAACCAGTCTGGTACTAGACGAAATGCATGTATGTCTATGAGAAATTGGTTGCACAATTATTTGGCTGGCTGGCAGGTGCGTTGGGGTCAGTTCGGTGCTGGGATAGGACCGTATAAATCAAATTCCCGGCCATTTTGTCAATATTGGTTATTGCTGACAAACATTCGTGTTGTACGTCATTTTATTCTGCCCTGTCAGGGCATAATAAAATGGCGTAGAACTTGATTCTTACGGTCGTATACCAACGCCAAACTTACTCCAAGATACTTTTAAACACATTTCTATTCTTCTTATCAAGTATCGAAATGTAAGTAAGTAACTATTAGTAGTTTCTTTACAGTACTTCGTACAAACCGCGTCGTAGAAAGTGCGTGTCTGTCAACAAGCTTCCATAGTGATCCATACAACACTGACAACCGTGCCTACACACGGCGAATAAATCGTAGTTATTCACGGCAAGAAAAATTTGTGTGTACAAAGGGCTTCAGATTTCAAGGCGTGCTAAAATTATTTACAAGTCAGCAAGGGAGTATCGGAGCTGACGGCACAGGGTGCGTCGCCATTTTAAGAGGGTGCACACAGGTCCACTAGCGCCACTCCTTTAAAAAAATATTATCTCGTGACTGAGAAGGAATTATGAAAATCTGCTCAATCAGCGACCTCGGTAAGTGTGTCTAGAATTTTCTAATACCTTTTATTAAGTTTCATATTGAGACACGAAGCAACTAAATACGATATATAGGAATGTGGCCGCTTTTCTTTAGATCGAATTTTGTTGCTTCGTGTCTAATTCTGGCGCTAGTGTCCGTTGTACAGGCTCTTAAAGTTACATTATTGCATTTCAAATACATTCTGATCCGCGCCGATACGCCCCGGCGCTCTACGACGCGCTCCCTCAGGTGTGAATGGTAGGTACTCAGATCGTCCATTGTTTATTTGTTGAAAAACAATTGAAAACGAATATGATTTTCCTTCGTTACTTCAGCTGTGCCATTGTTTAGCAGACATTCAATTACAATTTACCTAAAATATGAATAGTAAAATTGAGCATCGAACACAATGAAAAGGTATTGTTTCGTGTATATAAGGGGCTCGTCGCTAAATAATAACACCCGCACTGGTCGATCGAAGGTTATGCAACGCTTGCCGAGGTCGGTCCGTGGATGGGTGACCATCCATTACATATTGAGACCCCTCCGTGCCTCGGAAAGCATGTTAAACCCGGTCCCGGCTGTCATTCGTGGATCTTTGACAGTCGTTACGGGTAGTCAGAAGCCCGAAAGTCTGACAACTAGTCTTACCAAGGGGTATCGTATTACCCAATAACTGGATTGTGGAGATCAGATAGGCAGTCGCTCCATGTAAAATACTGGTATTCAGCTGCATCCGGTTCGACTGGAAGCCAACCCCAACATAGTTGGGAAAAGGCTAGGCAGATGAATGGTGATGAAATAATTTACAAGTGCCTGCTTGGGTTCGAACCCACGACTTCCAACTCGTACGTCGCGGCCGTTACCACTAGGCCACCACTGTTATACAATGATGTTATGTGTAGTTAAAAAACAAACATTTAAATCTTTGTAACTTTAAACAAACACAGAGCTTTACATTGGCACTCCATTTAAACATACTCAGTGTGATCGCTATTTGTTTTAAATAAAATTTTATGTCACGTTTCAGCCTGTCTGGAGGTGAAACTTGATCGATGGGACAAGTAACTAAAAAGGCTCTTTTGTGACCTCACCGACCGCTGCCACTAAGATATTAACAATTTATATGCAAATAATATCATTTCTTTATTAGTTTGGGATATTGGGGCTTACGCGGCTGGTCTAGGCTGAAAAGAAATGATAGCTTTTTAGGTTACAGTCACAAGCACCAATATGTCACACTTGGCAACTTTCAATTGCAATTTTATCGCTTTTCTTTTCGATTTTTGTTGAAATACGGCACATTACATAAACCTATGGGTTCGAAAATGCTATGTTCGTAACAACATAAAATTTCATTAAAAAATAAAGGAGTAAATCGCTTTTGAATAAAGCCGAGTGTATACATACTTTTGCTCGTGACTGTACGCAATACCCACAGGCAGCCAACGGGATCCTATTACTAAGCTTTCGCTGTTCGTCCGTCCGTCTATCTGTCTGCGGGTTGTATCTCGTGAACCGTAATAATAACAAACAGTTTAAATTTTCGCAGAGTGTTCATTTCTAGTGTCTAATAGCGCGGGCGAGGGATAATTTCACGTGGACGAAGTCACAGGCCGAAGCTAGTAATGATAATTAACATTAGAAACGGCCAGTTTGTGTTTGAAAAGCAATATTTAAGTAAAAATTGTTTGGTTTGTTTTTTTTTTTTAAAAAAACGTTGCCCCACACTAGGAATTTCTCCTGTATCGTGGGTGCGTTTACAAACATTTAAACTCACATATACAAACAGCCAGACTCGGAACAACTACTTGTAGGTCATACAAATATTTATTCCGTGCGGGTATCAAACCCGCGACACGCAGCGCAATAGTCAATCGCTGCGCCAACCGTGCCGCCATTTGAACTTGACCGCGCCGCCAATTGAAATAGGTTTGTAAAGAAAATACAAACAAACTGCTTTCTCAAAAGTTTGAATGTATGTGTACCTTCATATTGCACATGTGTTTCTAAAAAGATATCATAACTACCATTAGAGGTCCATCCACTCTAAAACTTTATTATTATTACCTAGTTTATATTACATTCGTAGTAATATATAAGTTGCCTTGAATTTGTTTTTATAGCCTAACTGAGGCGTTTATCAAGAAAATTACAATATTTTCTAGTCTAGTTTTTCCATCTAGTAAGTATTTGATAAATAATGGTAAAATATTTACATGAAGTTTTAGAAAAAATTTACAAAGATGTAATAAAGTTATATGCCTTCTTGGATAAACCTGTATCACAGTCGGCATGAGCATACTTTATGGTAATAATGGTACATTGAGATAGACTCGTGATAGCACAAGTTTAAACCTTAGTGGTTTTTGGTTGCTATTTTTTGTGAATAGTCCTGTATTCTTTTTTATAAATGATAAATAAATCTCTCTCTCTCTCTCTCTATCTATCTGTTTATATATGTGTGAACATAAATGGTTAAATAAATAAATTTAAAAAAATTGCAGGACAATAAAATTCTTAAAAATATTTAACATTAGAAGTCTTGAAATAATGACAATTTTATTAATCCATTATTTTATACCTAGTTTACTTAAATACTATTTACCTTAAAGATCAAAACAACAGAAAGTTTTATATACGTACTAATTTGTTGCTGACTGTCCCAAAAATCTGTTGATAGCAACTAGGAGATAAACAAAAGAGGACCGGAATGACAAAGTTTATAGTGGATCAGAGAGAAATTAAAACATAATAATAATATTATATCCCTGGACATTTCACACAGCGCCATCTAGTCCCAAGCTAAGCAACCTAATGCTTGTGTTATGGTAACAAGATGGCTGATAAACTACTTATATATGCAGGAGTGTCAGAAGGGGCCTCGTAGCGGTCTTGGCTGTCGCCATCCATCGTGGGCGTTGTAACGACCGGAATTTAAAAATAAAAGCACACTTGTATTGTCCAATATCTTATTATTTGATTTCTTTACAATTTTATGCAAAATCACACACAAATAACAGGATGAAACTAGATTGCGAGCCAATAGGTTAGCACATGTGCACTTCGTTCGGCAGCTGTCAGTCGAATGACCGCCGCCATTACTCGTAGTCACACTTACTACCCTATTCGGGGTTACCCGCTCATAATTTTTATATTTTCGATAAACTAATCGACTAAAACTAAAACAACATTGAAAAATCGAGTTATGATTAACAATAAATCGTAAAGTAATAATTACGTACTTTATAATTAAAACTAATCCATAATCGGCGCGCCGTCACGGCCGTCCTGCATTGTCACACGTCCTCGTGTGTGTGGGTCTCATCTGTAAGCCAAAGATATAGTCCTTTACAGTATACTCCGTTCGGTCTCCCTGACCCCTCAAATGACTCCCTTTGCTCACGTTATACAACAACTTATAGTGATTACAAATTTTAAGTCAAAATACAACGAAATGTTTTGTAAAAGACACACATAACATAGGGTCCTACAAAATATGTCACAAACGTCAGTCAATGCCACACAGGCCATTTGTTGCCACACAGGCTAGTCATTGCCACACAGGCTAGTCGTTGCCACACAGGCTAGTCGTTGCCACACAGGCTAGTCGTTGCCACACAGGCTACTCATTACCACACAGGCTAGTCGTTGCCACACAGGCTAGTCATTGCCACACAGGCTAGTCATTGCCACACAGGCTAGTCATTGCCACACAGGCTAGTCATTGCCACACAGGCTAGTCATTGCCACACAGGCTAGTCATTGCCACACAGGCTAGTCATTGCCACACAGGCTAGTCTTTGTCACATAGATCAAAAAGTACAATTGAAAGGAAACGTAATTACTTACCATGGCCGTCATCGGCACATTCTGTCTCAATTTTGTTGGTTGGGATTTCTAATCCGCCACTTAACTCTAATGGAACATAACATTCGGGCACCACATGAAATAGTAACTGCACTGAATAACCCTGAATTGAAACTGTAGAAAGAATTTGGATGTTGCAATTAAGGCGCGCGTTACTTATACCCACTAGTGTTACTGTATTATATTGTCGTTTACCTGCAAATCTATCCGACAGAACTTGTTTTAATAAAGAGCATTCGGCACCTGAGTCAAAACAAAATGAAAACTTCTCACCGGTTTCATCTAAGAGTTGATCCGTAGCTGGCTGGATGGAACAGATATCCACTCATCGTTCGGTCCGTGCATCGCTGGCCTTGACATCCACACTGGGGCAGCGCGGCGCGATGTGGCCCCGTACACCACACTTGAAGCAGGTTGGAGTAATCGTCTTCTTCTGCGCGCCAGTATCCTTTGACTGTTGAGAGGAGGTGGTATCTGTATTCTGTTCCTGATTCGTCACAGGCCATCCCACTTCTGATGCAGGAGTGTCAGAAGGGGCCTCGTAGCGGTCTTGGCTGTCGCCATCCATCGTGGGCGTTGTAACGACCGGAATTTAAAAATAAAAGCACACTTGTATTGTCCAATATCTTATTATTTGATTTCTTTACAATTTTATGCAAAATCACACACAAATAACAGGATGAAACTAGATTGCGAGCCAATAGGTTAGCACATGTGCACTTCGTTCGGCAGCTGTCAGTCGAATGACCGCCGCCATTACTCGTAGTCACACTTACTACCCTATTCGGGGTTACCCGCTCATAATTTTTATATTTTCGATAAACTAATCGACTAAAACAACATTGAAAAATCGAGTTATGATTAACAATAAATCGTAAAGTAATAATTACGTACTTTATAATTAAAACTAATCCATAATCGGCGCGCCGTCATATACATTTTTTTTTGTAAATACATACATATTATAGATAGAAAAACACCCAGACTCGGAACAAATACATGTAGGTCATACAAATATTTGTGGTTAATATGTGTGATTAATATATTCGTGGATCTTTGACAGTCGTTACGGGTAGTCAGAAGCCCGAAAGTCTGACAACCAGTCTTACCAAGGGGTATCGTATTACCCAGTAACTGGGTTGTGGAGGTCAGATAGGCAGTCGCTCCATGTAAAATACTGGTATTCAGCTGCATCCGGTTAGACTGGAAGCCGACCCCAACATAGTTGGGAAAAGGCTAGGTAGATGACTGTAATTACGGCATTCAACTGGTTAAAAACTCAGCTTCGTACTGTACACAACAATAGTACTACAAAAGTCAGTATTTCAATGGTAAATCCGTAGAATTTACAATAAATCGCTTACATTGACATCGCTCAGTCGACCGCGGCTTAATGAATTCGTTTTGTTGACTTTTGTAGCGAATACATCACAGATCACACTGACACTGCACAAATACTGAAGGAAATGAAGGTTTATTTGGGTTACTTCGTATATAGTTACTTCGAATGGGCTCGTGGCTAAGTAATAATAGCCACACGGGTTGTTCGATCAGGTTAAGCTACCTTGCCGCGGTCGGTCCGTAGATGGGTGACCATCTTTACATAGTATCTATAATATGTATGTATTTAAAAAAAAAAATGTATATAAGTAGTTTATCAGCCATCTTGTTACCATAACACAAGCATTAGGTTGCTTAGCTTGGGACTAGATGGCGCTGTGTGAAATGTCCAGGGATATTATTATTATTACATAGTGGAATCTGTGCCTCGGAGTCCACGATAAGCCGTTGGTCCCGGCTGTCATTAGTGGATCTTTGACAGTCGTTACGGGTAGTCAGAAGCCCGAAAGTCTGACAACCAGTCTTACCAAGTGGTATCGTATATCACCAAGTAACTCGGGAGTCTCTGGATTGTGGAGGAGACAGACAGTCGCTCTATGTAAAATACTGGTATTCAGCTGCACCTGAATTAATAATAATAATAATAATACCCCTGACCATTTCACACAGCGCCATCTAGTCCCAAGCTAAGCAACCTAATGCTCGTGTTATGGTAACAAGATGGCTGATAAACTACTTATATACATTTTTTTTTTTGTAAATACCTACATATTATAGATAGAAAAACACCCAGACTCGGAACAAATACATGTAGGTCATACAAATATTTGTTCCGTGCGGGAATCGAACCCGCGACACGCAGCGCAGCAGTCAATTGCTTAACCACTGCGCCAACCGTGCCGTCCGTCCGGATTATTTTTTCTATCAAAATCCTATAGGTAATATATTTTTATTATTATTTTGTATCATATATTTAAATAGCTAGTACTAGCCTCAGTACTAACTATTTCTATCTTAAACGTGCGTAGAGTTAAGACTGTTTTCGGCTGAGATAATATGTCCATTGGCGTGAAGATTGTTACAACCATCCTCGGTCTCCCTTACAGTATACGCAGACAATAACATAATCACGAGTACACAACAGAAGTAATTGGCAGCTGCACGTCGTTAGTGTAGCAAAAAGACTTCGACTCAGCATGAAGCTGATTTTGAGTGGTCACCCGGAAACGGCGTACGGAAAACAAGTAGATATAGATTTACTTGTACACACGGCTACACATCAAGCTATGCAAAACCAGTATTAGCTGACCGTTCATTGTGAGAAAATATCATACAAAGTGAGGCCAAGATAAACTGGTTTTGTATAGCTTGACGTGTAGCCGTGTGTACGAGGTGTCTATGGGTCTTTTTAATCTTTGTTTTTTTATGTTTCACCTTTTTTTGATGTTTTTTGTTTACTTGTATTGTGTCTTTTATTTTGTTGCACTGAATGAACGTTTTATCTCTCTATCTAAGTCAGGTTTAAAGATTTGTACAGACTAAACAAATAGGTATCTAATAAAGTACAATAAAATAAACAGTAATTAGAATATAACTTAAATTAAACTACAAAAAAGATGTTTTTTTTTTAAGTTGTTTAATTAAAAAAACGTAATTATATGTAGGTATAAGTATGTTAATAATTATGTCACGTCGTAAGTTATGAAACCCATAACAGTATTAATACTTTTTTTTTTTTTCGTAAAATGTACAGAAACATTTTCTTAAAATAAATGCCAAAAAACCACAAAAAGTACTTTCCCGTACCGGGAATCGAACCCGAGCCTCCTGGGTGAAAGCCAGGTATCCTAGCCACTAGACCATACGGGAGATACATGAGACGCAGAAATTGTAGTATAGTACAAACTGACACGAACAGCTGTGCAAACTTTATCTTTTTTTTATTTATCGGTCACGACTTAATTCAAGGTTGAACATTGGACAACAGACACTGCACTTACGTCTTGTTGACGTCAGCGCACATAAAATGTTTAGTTTTTGTATTTATTTGTATAGTAATAAAGCACCAGTCACAACGCCGGCAATTAACGAGAACGCTCACTCAAATGTCTCGCTGGTGGTGGCATGTGTGTTCGATCATCATTAGGTACTTTTTTTTTTTTCAGGATGGGAAATCATCAAATGACTCCTCCCGCTCTGGGTGGAGCAGAAGGGAGTGTCAGACTTGTAGCGGTATCTACAACGCCACATGCGAACAACGCGTCATACTGACGTCACGCAAATCCTGCATCTCGCAAGCAGAGTTTACCGCGCAGTTAGCATAGATACAATTTCCCAACATCAATCGTTGGGCAATAGCCCGCCAGACACAACACCCGTCTGGTCGGAGGATCCTCCCTTTTTTATGGAGGATGAGTGAACTTTACACCCTGTTCCTCATACCTCTAAAGACTCTTACTGACTAAAACCCACCCGTGTTCCTTCCTTAGCCCTTTATGTTCCAGGGCAGCGGTAACCCTTTCGGACAATCCCGCTACCCTGGCAATCATTAGGTGCCCTTCAAAATGGTTGAGCTGAATGGTGCTGATCCATACGTCATGTTCGTGAACGTGCGTCGTCAGTAGGGACTGGACATCTCTTAGCCGCCACTGCTTATTTTAATTTATTTTCATTTCTGAATGGTTTTTATTATCTTTTTTTGTAAGTACATACGGACGCTTTTAACGTGCACATCTTTCTAGATCTTTATCACATGTATAATTTCAACACGAATGATGTAGCTAATATTTTGTAACAATGTACCTAATGATTTAAAAGAGTGTCCATGGAGTTTCTTGCCCGTTCTTCTCCATAGGTACCTACGCTTTCGAATGGGCAACTATCTTTCTTTCAAACTGACCGACCCCTTCACAATTCAAAAGTGCCTGTGATTGGTTTATTTGAAATTATTGCTTTGAGTTGAGTTGAGAAGCGATTAGATCTAATTATTTTGAAGGATACTGCTAATCCATTGCTTCATTATGTTCGAAAAATTTGTCTGCTCAGCAATGTAAATTACGCAATGGATGTTGTTGAACTGTCAAAATGAAAGCCATTGCTACTGTTAGTGTATTACGCAATTATCCCGCAGATGTATGAACGTAAACAAGACAAAAGGAGTAGGTAGGTATGTAAGAATCGTAGCAGGTGGTGTTCTGTAGTTTCTGCATACCCTCATGGGAATAAGGCGTGATTTTATGAAAAAAAGAAAACACTATTCAAATTTTATTTATGTTTAAAATTGACGTTATTTCAAGTTAAACAAATATCAACTTTATTTTAATGGTAATTAAGTTGATTTCAGAGTGACTAGCACTATTGAAAAAGTTATAAAAATGTTTGAAGTGGTAGCGTAAACTGAACTTTATTGTGTAGGGATCAAAGTAATTTTTCCATAAACTCATATTTGATTACATTTCGATTCAAATTTAGTTAATATACATATTTACTATGAAGGACGAAAAGGCTAGGCAGATGATGATGACTATGAAGGACGACCAGACCATAGTATAAAGAGAGGAAGTAGGCTATCTCCGGCACAATCCGCGATATAATTGCCTACTGTCTCAGGGTTGTCACTTTTAGTTAAATTTTAATTCAGTGCCAATAAATTGGCAAGGGTCGGGAAGTTGTATTTTTACTTGTATTGTCTGGGTACCTAAACGATGATGAAACCTTTCACTATGAAAGAAAGAGCGACGGGCCAGCAGACGGGCGGTGCGGGGCGGTGATGAGCACGAGTAAACGGTAGATTACTGATAGTACTGTCACCAATTCATTAGTTTAAAGCCCGGCCCTTGCCAAAGATAACACCATATCTCTGTATAACTAATTCAGTGATCATTAGGCAATAAAGTTCAACAATGGTTTTCCTAACAAACACAGAAATTTATTCAAGATTCATAGCAGTACCTATTATTTATAAAACAAAAATTTTAAATCAAACCAATAAAATAAACACCCAAACACACAGCAATACGTTCTCCTGCGATTATCACACATTTTTCATTCATTTAGCGGTGCCGAAAAGCCGTGACGCGCGAACCTCGTGCGATGTTAGCCCCAACTGGCGCGCTGCGAAACGGGCCGAGATATGTTTAAGTGTGCGTGCGGCGACGCATAGATACTTTGGCGCACACATACAAGCCGCGCGCGGTGCATTTGTATGAAGATAACGTACTTCCTCTCTTTATACTATGACCAGACAGCAGCACATGTGCCCCTAAACTGCCCGGTGGTCGCTACGTACAGAGCTGTGTACTTCGTTAACCCAGGTACCCTCTGTGAGACGGTCAGTAACATCAAGGCGCTGCTGGCCTTCCTTGAGGAGCTGGGGTGGATCGAATAATCGATTTTCCCACCCGTACGTAAAATACGCGCATTGACGTGTAGTTGCGGACACCAGCCCGTATTAACTATTTATTTACATAACCAAAAAAAATCTTCCAGACCCAGGACAGGTCCATATCTTAACAAGTTATGTACAATCTTCATAAAATACCTGCTGTAATCTATTCAGGACCTAAGTAAACGAGTGTTAATGGTCCTTGGGACCTCTGAGATCCTAAAATAACAACATTCACATGATTTGTGTGGAAATCGCACAATTTTTTCCTGAGTAAAAAAATATTTGCATTTTTTTTTTTTGATGTGGGTATGTAATTTTCTTTCCGCTGTTATGTTTAAAAAATATGAGTGATTTTGCTGCTTTAAATATGACAAGGGAAGCTCGTTAGTAACTACTAGAAAACGGGGTTTCTTTGCCAAGCTTTATCCGGTCCATAGTAGGAAAAATGCAATCAAAATTTCTTCCACTAAGTAACATTCCTGTGTTTTAGTGTGAAAGGAATGAGTGCCGGTAAAATGTAATAATTTAAAATAGTTTTACAATCGATTATTAATAATTTAATTAGAATTTGATTCTCGGCAATTCTCATCCATCTTCTACCAGCTACCCTGCCAAGAACTTAGGTTTCGAACCATCTGTTATTGGTTATTTTTTAATGAATACCTAGAAAAGCCAACAAGAAATCTGAAACCAATCAGACTCCCAGAAATCCGGCCTATCACCGCTAAACATTTTCGCTAAAACCTTGTAGATGTTTTCCATTAAACAAAACTTAAACAAATGGACCAAAAGCAAAACACAATCAGTGAAATCAATCCATCATCTTGAAAATCATAAAGATAAATGAACGTTCCATTGTGGTGAGTCGTTTCGAATTCCATTTGAGACAAACGTTCCAGTTATCTTAAGACGAAATATTATCGAAAATCCCTAACGACTCCTTTTTGAACCGACACCTATTTAATGGCTGATCGTTTCAGCGATCGCCCTTCATTTCCTTGGGCCGATGAGCTCATTTAACCCCCTACTTAAGGGTAGGCGCATGGGGGCGATTGATTTTGTGATTCTTAAATTGAAACGGTAAGGGTGAAGTCTTCTATGACTGTTATCAGCCGCATACAGCGTCTTGCCGTTCGACGCACAAGATGCTTGCCATGAAAATATTTAGGTACTGTGAGAGCTTTACGAGTGCTCAGTGCCGGGACGAGTAAATAAAACCACAGCTTGTCATATTACTTCAATAATTATTCCTAGATAGACGACCTTGTTAAAGCCGCAGGAACCCGTTGGATGCGAGAAGCACGGAACCGGTCGAAGTGGAGATGCTTGGGGGAGGCCTATGTCCAGCAGTGGACGTCTTTCGGAAGAAATGATGATGATGATGATGATGAATTATTCCTAGAAGATGCTTCTACGTTTTTACATTCTTTATCCTTGTGTTTTTGGTTTATCAGCCAAGCCTCATTCCTACCGTTCTTTTTTCTATTCTTTTTATAAAGAATAATATTATAAAGAGAAAAGATTTGTATTTTTGTGTGTATGTTTGTAATGAATAAACTCAAAAACTACAATGCCGATTTCAAAAATTCTTTCACTACTGGAAAGCTACATTCACCCTGAGTGACATAGGCAATATTTATTGCTAGAAAAGATTAGGGATCCTTACTAAAACTTAACCACCCGTGCGAAGCCGGGATGGGCCGCTAGTCTTTTTATAAAGTAACTAGCTGCACCCCGCGGTTTCACCCGTATAAGTTCCGATCCCGTGGGAATATCGGGATAAAAAGTATCCTATATGTTAATCCTGGTTATAAACCATCTGTGTGCCAAATTTCATCCAAATCCGTTCAGTAGTTTTTGCGTGAAAGAGTAACAAACATCCATTCATCCATACAAACTTTCACATTTATAATATTAGTAGGATTTTTGTCTCTTATTTCTGCCTTTTTTTTCTTATTTCAACGTATTCATGAAGGTGCAAATAGGCTGTAATCTCTACAGTACCTACTGGTGTGGTGTAGTTGGTTAAATGCTTAGGTACTGCAACTTCTTTCGTTTTAGTTTCCACGGTACATCCATGTTTCTTTTACCATTTGGGCCATGGCGTCGTCTTCGTTTATTGCGGCGTCAGAGGCGTTGTTAAGATCGTCATGGGTGCAGGAGAACGGACATTTGGAACACTATCAGAAGGGACATAGTCTGTCCAGGAGCACTGCACTCGCTCTGGATGTTGGATGAATCGATAATGCCCCATTTCTCCAAATTATGTTTGCACCAGTCTACTGTAGCTTTAAAATACTCTTTTAAGTTTATATTATCGGAAAATGTCGCTTAACTTTCAATAAGATACAACAGCATAATAAACAGGAGCTACTTAAAGTGTGTACGATAAGCGAATGCGTTCTTGACGCCTGTCAGTCTGATACAAACGACTACCTGTTTTGGGAATTTGATCTTATTACCTACTAGAATTGTCGCACCGACAGATGTCAGAAACGACGAAGAAAGCTAAAATAATTAGCTTTATTAACTCTAAGAGGGAATTGTGGCTAAGTAATAACAGCCGCACGGATCGATTGATCAGGTTAAGCTACGCTTGCCGCGGTTGTTCCGTGGATGGGTGACCATCTTTACGCATCAAGACCCCTCCGTGCCTCAGAAAGCACGTTAAACCATTGGTCTCGGCTGGCATTCGTGGATCTTTGGCAGTCGTTACGGGTCTTCGGACGCCCAAAAGTCTGACAACCAAGTGGTCTCGTATTACCCAGTCACTGGGTTGTGGAGGTCAGATAGGCCGTCAGCTACATCCGGTAAGACTGGAAGCCGACCCCAACATAGTTTTCATAGGCAGACTGATTAAAATCTAATAAAGCTTATTATTTTATCTGCTTTTCTTCTTCATTCAAACTACTTCTTCAACTTTACCTAGAATGTTTTCTTAACCGAATTATGGACATGTGTCTAGTCACTTTAGTTTTGGATAAATTGATGGAGTACCTACTTTATAATACGTTGACCCCGTCCGCTGTATTACTAAATTTGTATCGCTAGTAAACTCCCAGAAAGCTATCAAATTACCAAGTTCCCTAGTGGCCTAAAATTACAAGTACAAGTCAAAATTGAAACATCTTTTCAAACTTGAATCTACGGTTTCTATTATAATTACTTAGTTCGTAACTGAATCCTTAATTATTTTATGATACTTGCTTGTTATTTCATGTAATTTAATCTGTCTTTATTATGTAAAGGGCTGATCTTTCACTAATCAGATAATTTTTATCTGAAAATGACATCATTTCCATTATACACGGTGTCAAACGGGGGATGCGATAAGATAGCCCGCGAAATTAAAAATTACTTACGTTTTTTTGCAATTTACAGGTTTTATATTGATTGAAATATGATTCGCGACCATAACAAATATTTATTTATAGAATTATTATCATAAAAGTGATCAATACAATTCTCTGAGTTCATTGAACGACTATTTCATGAAATCATGTCATTTGAGGCCAATTCTAACTTAGGTGTATGGCCGATTCTAATAATTATAATTCTGTAAAGCCATATTAGTTAAGGTCGTGAACAAAGAGAACTAAACCACAGGTCGTGATTTATATTAGGATCAACATACAATCTGATAATGACATGCAAATTGCAAAAAACCTCAAAAAATTAGAATTCCGCGGGTTACCCGCTTTCGCCCAAAAGTTATCAACTATTGAAAAATCAGCCCTAAGTCATTCACAACACGAGTCATGGTCAGGCTTTCAAAATACAGTAGTGCGATTCTGTAACCATCTCACCGTGAAAACTTAGGTGAAGTGAGCGTGGAGTGAGCATTCATTCCAAATAATGCTAGGGATTGACACTACTGACAACTCACATCAAGCTCACTTCACTTGAGTTTTCACGGTGAGATTTTTACAGAATCGACCGGCAGGTGTAGATTACATGTAATTTTGTTTGTATTTTACTAGTCAGCGAATTAATAAGGCTTTAAAAAATTTAGCATGTCCCGAAACCCAACTTTAAAAAAAAATTAGGTAACATTTTTCATCCACAATTGCCTCGAATCGATAAAACTTCTAAGCAGGTGCAGGTCACAATTTCATACTCCTTAAAACAAAATTTAAGTAAAAACAAAATTAATAACGAAATTGCGTGCGCCCGATCTTACGTTAAAATTACGAAGATACCCGAGTTTTTAGCCAAGTTTTTCTGAACGCAATTAAGGCTCAAGTTTATAGAAGGACGACGCAGATTGTTTTTAAATATCTTTAGTTTGCTTCAACGATAGTAAGTTTTAATAACCTTAATGGGTTTAAAAGGAGTTAGATTACATTTTCTTTTGATACTGAAGTATTTAAAGGGGTAAATAAGCTAGGTTTCCTAGAAGAGCCACCCACGGTCGCCACAGAATGGCCGTAGTAAAATAAATAAATAAATATCCCTGGACATTTCACACAGCGCCATCTAGTCCCAAGCTAAGCAACCTAATGCTTGTGTTATGGTAACAAGATGGCTGATAAACTACTTATATACTTTTTTTTTTTGTAAATACATACGTATTATAGATAGAAAAACACCCAGACTCGGAGCAAATACATGTAGGTCATACAAATATTTGTTCCGTGCGGGAATCGAACCCGCGACACGCAGCGCAGCAGCCAATCGCTTAACCACTGCGCCAACCGTGCCGTCAAAATATAGTGGCGTAGTGGCAGCTGTCATAAAAAATGATGGCAGCAAGGTTTGGTTTACGGTGTCAAAAAACGCTCTTTAGGAAAACATCAATTTACATTTTCTTAAATCACAAAGAGAGTTACAACAGAATTGAATCTGACGTCCTAGCTAGGCTACATGGTAACCTGTATTAAGGTTCGCTAGCCCAGGTTCCCATAGAAGGACTACAAAAAATTAAATAGAACGTGCTTAGGACTATAAGATACAAACATATGTAAACTTATACTAAGTGTGAACTTTTAGTATGTGTATGTGTTTTGTGGTGAGGTGTGGGTGTGGTGTGTATAAAGGTGTGATGGAAGAGAAAGAGATTAAGTTTAGATAGAGTGTTAGAGAACTCACTACGATTGTAAAGTAAGCAGGTATTTAGTGTCGTCGTAGTTTAAACTTGCTAGAAAGCATGTTATCTGTTTTTTGCACATTTCGTAAGAGTATTGATCAGGGACAGGACAATTTACAGGGAATTTACGTTCATGAATAACGTTTCAATGACGTAATTTGCTGGTGTTTCTCGTGGTTGTTGTTTCTATTATATTTCATTGAAGCGGCAAGGAAACTGTCACGCAGACGCGGACTACTGTTGGCGGGGTCTGCAGTGCGATTCTGTAACCATCTCACCGTGAAACTTAGTTGAAGTGAGCGTGGACTGAGCTGACATTCCAACTAATGCTAGGGATTGACACTATTGACAGCTCACTCTAAGCTTACTTCACCTAACTATTCACGGTGAGATTTTTACAGAATCGATCGGCTGGTGGTTTGTGTTTGTTTCTTAGCTATTCTTGTACAGTGTAGTGTGTGTGTCTTTATTGTCACAACTGGTCCACCTTACCAAGTTGCAGCACGGTGGTAACAGGCAGCTGTACTGCTGGGAAGTTGGTTGAGCCACTTCTTCCCAGCGAAAGAACTAGGAAGTGGTGAAGGGTGAGCATTTTGGGGAACTTTCTTATGTAATTTTGACGTTCGAAAAGTGCTGATTCTTAGCCTAATTGGAATAAATGACTTTTGATTTTGAGATTTTCAGCCTTGCTTACTGGCACATACTGAAGCTCTACGTTGGCGGACCTGGAATTTAGTTCTTCCAAGTTCAGACGCTGACTAAGTTGTTGCACATCCTTTCAGCTTCTGTCCCCTACCAGCTGTATCTTCTAGCATGGTGTTTATCTTATCTCTTTGTACTTTTCGTTATAGGAATAAAGTGGCTCCTTGAAACCTGCGACCAACTCGTTAATTTGTTTGAACTGATCGGATGTTAAATCTTAAAGGCTCTCCCCCACAGTTGCGTTATTATCGGTCGATAATATCGGATGCGTTATTGCGATAATGCGTCCCGATTCCTTGCCACACAGTTACGTTTTACCGTTCTATATTTTAACGTTTACGTGTAGCCAACACTACGAGCCCCCGCCCGCACTACACGTTACTACGTTGTTAACGTAGGTGAATGTAAGATCATATGCGTCCTAATACAAAATGTTCTAGGAAATCATATATCGTGGGACGGGGGAACGCAAGCGTCCTACTTCTATTGCGTCGTTATTATCGCACTTTAACTTTAACTGCCCCGTTGCTCTCGTGGTCGTAAGCGCGACTGCTGAGCGTGGGGTCCTGGGTTCGAATCCCGGGTTGGGCAAAGTATTATATAGTTTTTCCATTAGGAATTTCTTAGTCCTTTCTTAGCCCGGAGTTTGAAGGTTGGCGGTATGATACCTCCGTGCTTCGGAAAGCACGTTAAGTCGTTAGTCTTGTGCCTGATCTCTCTTTGGTTGTATCGGATTGCCGTCCTATCGGACTATGAAAGTGAGGGAAGAGGGAGTGCACCTGTGTCTGCGCACACGCCTGCACTATTATTACAATTTCTCCCACGCCCATGGCTAGTCTCCTTTTAGTTTGCCCACCGTGGCCGAAATACGATCTGGAGGTTTATTTATTTACTATCGCAGCAGTGTGTAACTCCGTGGCCGTCCTAATACAAAATGTACTAAAAACAGATGTCGCAATAACGCATCCGATATCATCGACCGATAACAGCGCGCCTGTGGGGCAGAGCCTTTAAGGGCACACTGTATATCTTGCTGAATATTTCCCGCAACTTCAAAGCCTCTCGAGAACTCAATTAAGGTGTGATCATTTGCTTGAACTGGTGAGTGGCTTTGTAACTGTTTACACTAATTGCGAACAGTGACGTTGGTGCCCAGGGGTGATAGCGATCGCGGGGACCGCTCCATGGTGGGGCTCACAAGTGTCGTCGGAGTGGCATGATGTATTTGTATTATTGTCCTTACAGTCCAGCGATCGAGAGAATACGTTCCTGATATGCCTTGAATAAAGTTGCTATACTAAAAGAATGATGCAATAAAAAAGGACAACCATTTTAAAATTTTAATCCATTTTAAAAGCTCCTCAGTTTTTTGCTTAGCAAAATGATGTCCAATAGCACTTTGACATTCATAAAATTAAATAGAATTCAATGGCTGGCCTTAAGACAGGATTTAAGAACGTCTTACTTGCAATCTAATCAGTAGCGGTTCCTCCAGTGCCCATCTAAGATGCAAGCCTCAGTGGTTCGAAAGTAAATACTGTAACTAGAGCTGTACGCTTCATAGAGTTGACTACGTCTTAGGTAAAGGATAAATGCGATAAAATAAGATATTATAGAAGTACGAGGTCTATGAGGAATGGGTTTTATATTTTATAAATGTAAGGAATTTGTAGGCCTTGTAGACTTTAGATCATTTTTCTTTTATTATAAGTACCTAGAAAGAAAAAAAAGAAAGAAAGAAAAAGCATTTATTTGCGGCAAACATGACGCATAAAAAAAAGGACATAAACACACAAAAAAAAAAACTAGTTGGGGGTAAACATGCGTCACATTCACGCAAAACGGCCATCGCTCAGCATAATGCTAAGACCCTATACGAGACAGAGCCCCAGCGCTGGTTTTCAGCGGCAGCCGGCACTGACGTGGCTGACGTGACGTGGCGTGCCTGGTACTTGTTATCAGGCCTACGCTGTCCTCCCATACCTACTGTAATTTGATACCATTGTTAAAGTCAATTATTTTTAAAAGAGTAACCGTGGAGTTTCTTGCCGGCTCTTCTCCATAGGAAACGACCAATTGGAACCGTGCTTAGATTCTGACGTTTCATAAGTATGGGCACTTATGAAACGTCAGAAGCTAGGCACGGTAGGTTTATCTAAAATAAAATATTTTGATTTCTGATTTTAGGGTGTCAAGATTCTCCAAAGAAAATGGTGAATCCTTCGACCAGGATAAATCGTAATGATTTTGAAGACTAATTAATCCATAGCTTCATAATATTATGTGTCTGCACATCAACGTTAAATAACGTGGTAATAGTCGCCGGTCCCTCTAGCTGCATTTTTAACCGACTTCTAAAAAAGGAGGAGGTTCTCAATTCTGATGTTTGTATTTTTTAAAGTAACGCACTTTTAAAAACTGTTTCAAACAGGGCCCGTGGCTAATGATAACAGCGGAGGTCAATCGATCAGGTTAAGCTACGCTTGCCGCGGTTGGTCTTTGGATGGGTGACGATCGTTACATACCGAGACCCCTCCGTGCCTCGGAAAGCACGTTAAGGCGCAGATTTCTCGAAAACGGTCAAAAAGTGGTTTTTTAAAGCAGTGTATCTCTTAAACCGTAAATAATTAGGACCTAAAAAAAAAGTATGATATTTTCAAGTCTTATTTTAATACAGTGATCGAGCCCAAATCATAATTAAACATACATTAATGCATCAAAAAAATCTTCAAACAAACCTCTTCTTTGTCTTTAAAAGCAGTTTATCTCTTTATTAACAACAATAATTATAATAAAAAATATACCATAAAATTTCTAATGCCAAACTGCATCCAGTGATCGAGTAGTTTTTAATAAATAGTTAATATCTAATTTTATACGATTTTATAAACGTTTTTACGACATACGCTTGCTCATTTCCTTGCTGCCTGCACCGCGCCAGTGTTCCTTGGAACGTTGTTGAGAATGGACCTGTGTCGCTTTGCTCCGCAGTGGAATTTTTACGTTTTGTACCGTGAAAATAAAAATGGGAAATAAATATAATAGTGGGAAGAGATGGAAAGCTGGTCGCCGAAAGCGTTTACTCCGGAGTGTGCAGAATATACCTAGCACGAAGACTGTAAGAAACTTTATTACATGTACCTACCTAAATAAAGAATGATAAAAATAAATATATTTCTCGTGAATTTAATACTTCTAACTTAGTAATTAATAATGCCTATAGATATAGAGTACACTATATTATAGGCATTGTTACTAAGTTGAAATTGATTTTCCGAATCATATCATCACCTGAGTGACTTGAGACTCACCGAAGGCCACAGAGTAAGTACCTACAGTAGGGTCAGCTGTGCTTCCAATTGTATTTCAATGATTTTATTATTTTAGATTGGCGAATAAGCAAATTGCTACTCAAGAACTGGATGATACTGCTTCTCGATTGGATGTTGAGTAAGTACCTACCTACTCATTACAATAGAATGCTTCCTTGGTTTAGTGGTGAAAGGGATATCTTCTCGATCGCGGGTTCGATTCCCACGGGGAATAACAACTTTAGGTGTTGTTTCTAGTTGGGCTAGGACTTTTTTGGGGTCATCCACCGTCGGTAGTGTAGTCAATTAAAATAACCGTTTTTTTTTTTTTGTTTACTTTACAGACGGGTGTCGATATCTCAACACGATAAAACAGATTTTATCAACTTACACTTCAAGTAACAACAATAACAGCGGTCTCAGGTCAGTGGGGTCAATGACCCCAAAAATCATTATTTTTTTTATTTTGTCTCAAGACATGATGGGTATCGATATCTACTAAACACGACAAAATAAAAAAAAAATGTTTTGTTTGGGGTCAATGACCGCTGTTATTGTTGTTACTTGAAGTGTAAGTTGATAAAATCTGTTTTATCGTGTTGAAATATTATATAGTTTCGCTAGCTAATTTAATTTCACTCTGTATTATTGTTTTATTACTCATAACTACCAGACTGTTAAATACGGGGTAATAATATTAGGCCGGCCACATACAGTCGCAATTCCGTTTCGAAATATCGGTTCGGAATTGATTTTTTTTTTTTGACTTACCTACGTATACCTTTTATACGTTCACGTGGAAAAATTCGCGGGCATAAGCTAGTGTATATTAAATCAATATTGTATTTTTCCAGTTCTACTATTGAAAAGCCATCATCATCTATTGTTCACAATATTCAAGCAAATCAAAAGGCATTTCAAGAAGAAAACGGAATTTTTCGAATTTCGTATTATTTTGTTCTAGTCCTGTGGGATTTAGTGATCTATCACTACAACATCTTGATTAAGACATTATAGGGTTTAATGAAATATTTAGTGATCAATCTATTGAATAAAATCTGAACTTAGTATCCGACAACAAATGACAAAGTAATAGATATAAACATACCTATCATAGAATACATTGTATTATTTTCAAAAAGAATTGTTGTTTTTTTGCAGTCCTCCTACTGAAAAGCCATCATCATTTATTGAATTCGATGTCATCATCAAAGTAAAGTGTTCATCAAGTAAAATTCAACTTTTGTTCAAAGGCTTACTATTCCATCAACGACTACTTACACGATAAGAATAGTTGGTCGCCCTAATTAACTCAAGACAATGTTCATGTTCTTTCTCCAGAATTGGCTTACTGACAGGTTATTGTTATTAGTATTAACTTATTTATTTATTTTACTTCGATGGTCCTAGTTTATTATCTGTGACTTCAAGTGACAGCTATGTGACCAGAACCCAGCAATGCGTAAATATGTAAGCAGTCACGCCCTTTATACCTGGAGGCTTTTATTTAGGTAGTAAGTTTTTATTTACATTTTAATTTTAATTAATTATTTTATGAGTACCTATGTATAGTTTTTATTATATTTGTTGGTATATTGGCATGGCTAGCTGACATATGGCAAATAATTTAATTTTATGTTCTGTGCCTTATAATGTTAATTACTTAACACCCAGTATTGTATACAATCAAGTATTTTCTAACTGAACAGACAGCTGTGCTGCTGGGGGTTTGTTGCGCCACTTCTTCCTCCCAGCGATAGTACTAGGAAGTGGTGAAGGGCGGGCGTTTTTGGGGGACTGTCTTTTGTAATTTTGACGTTCGAAAAGTGCTGATTCTCAGCCTAATTTGAATAAATGACTTTTGATTGTGATTTTGATTTCGATGTAAATTTACACGAAGAACTAGATCAAACGACCTATGAAGCTGAAAGGTAGTTTTCAACATTGTGGATTTTGTTTGATCAAAACCTGCCTGTTTGAATATTATATATATTTCTAAGCCGTCAGTACTTCAACTGAATTTTATATTTTACTTTGTTTTAGGGAAACTGAAAAATTATCGATTGGTGGACGTAAAGTAAACATCAGTAATTTTTTTAAATCACTCCAAGAAATATCAAGCCGGACCTTTAGACTGCGGTTTAAAGTCAATTGAAATCGTATCTGCACGTTTGTCAGGTTGATGACTAAATTTGAATCGGGAATCGGCGCCAATGTTCGCTTACCTGAACAAAATTAATCCCTACATCAATCTTAGTATAGTTTTTAGTATCTTTGATGGTATATTGGCGTGGCTAACTGACATGTGGCAAATAATTTAATTTAATGTTCTGTGTCTTGTAATGTTAATTTATTTAACATACCTATTATTGTATAAGTATTTTTGAACTGAACAGACAGCTGTGCGTGAAGAAGTGGCGCAACAATCTCCCCAGCAGAGTTTGTTGCGCCACTTCTTCTTCCCAGCGATAGCACTAGCAAGTGGTGAAGGGCGGGCGTTTTTGGGGGACTGTCTTTTGTAATTTTGGCATTCGAAGTAAGTTCGAAGAAGTGCTGATTCTCAGACTAATTTGAATAAATGACTTTCATTTAGATTTTTTTTCTTTCTCACTTTCACAATTTTTTTCACTTTCTCTCTCACTCTCGCTCTCTTTCTCTTTTTCTTTCATTACAAACTAAAAATTGGTCCCTGTATAGTCTTTACTCGGCTGGCAAAATCGGAATTCCGTTCAGAAATATCGATTCGGATTTTCGAAGGCAGCAAATCCATACAAAATAAATTCGAAGGCAGAAAATTTCGAATGGAGAACTATTGTAAGTACGTGTGAGGTAGTTCCTTGATTTTGTATGAATTCGTTGCCTTCGAAAATGCCGAATCGATATTTTGAAACGGAATTCCGTCCGTATGTGGCCGGCCTTATTGAACTAAAAAGTTTCGAGCCCACGACCGCTTGTGGCTTCTAGATAAACTTCTGGATAATAAATTAAATTGGGGGCTCACGGGTTATACACGGGTCCCACAAACCATAATTCCATACATCGGGGCTCAAAGGGCGTATATATAGCACATTTTGGCCAATTAGAGTTATTTACACCATCTTGTTCAGTTTTTTTTTCTCTATCGATTTATTGGATTTCGTGAAAAGTCGTGTTCATCCTTTGAGCCCCGAGGTATCGATATAGGGCGCATTGTGGTTCATGGGCTCCATGAACCCAATATGGCATTTGATCTTCGGCCGGCAGATATGTATATTGCTCAGAATTTCCAGTCGATCTATTCTGCGTTAAAAAAAAAAGTAAGTAGGTACTAACTTATTCACTTTTATTTGTGAGCGAAATTGTAGGGAAAAGCTAATTTAATAATAACTGTCTAAATTCTGCCGCCCGGTTACATTTATAATATTTTCTATTTTATTAATATTACGAGTTCTTTGTTTGTAAAAAAATATAAATATACACCACTGCTCTGCAATAAATGCTGTTAGCTACCTATATGTGAGCGTCGCGCGTCTGACACTATGGCAGCTAGCCCTACCAAATAGAAACTTCGTGACCGCTTCGCGCGTAAGTACGATGAGGGGCGCGCGGGGCATTTTCAGCGGTAACGCCCATTTGAGCAAGGTTAACGGCATAATACCGGGCCTTAAGCCGTTGGTCCCGGCTGTCATTCGTAGATCTTTGACAGTCATTACGGGTAGTCAGAAGCCCGAAAGTCTGACAAGCAGTCTTACCAAGGGGTATCGTTTTACCCAATAACTGGGTTGTGGAGGTCAGATAGGCAGTCGCTCCATGTAAATTACTGATATTTCAGCTGCATCCGTTTAGACTGGAAGCCGACCCCAACATAGTTGGGAATAAGCTAGTCAGATGATGATGAGGTATAGTAGATACGCTCCACTGTAAAACCTTATCTTGTTTTACGTTGAAAGGCAACACACATGCACAAGTATTCAGCCACTGCACAAATCGATACACTTTTGATATTTTCGCAACGCTCCCACCTCGTACGTAGGACCGAGCTCCACATAATTTTAGTCGTCGAACGTCGAAATTAACAACGCAATTAGACTAATGGTATATTGAATTAACGCTTTTTATATAATAACTTTGATTAATTTACATTTTAGTCTCTTGGTTTATTTTTATCTAGGCTTCGTTACGTGGGTCTTACTTAGTATTTTTATAAAATATAAGATCATTTCAGTAATGAGAGAGAAGGGTCTTAATAAGCGCTGCACGGGTCGATCGATTAGGTTAAGCTACGCTTGCGGCGGTTGGTCCGTGGATGGGTGACCATCTTCACATACCAATACCCCTTCGTGCCTCGGAAAGCACGTTAAGCCGTTGGTCCCGGCTGTCATTCGTAGATCTTTGACAGTTATTACGGGTAGTCAGAAGCCCGAAAGTCTGACAACCAGTCTTACCAAGGGGTATCGTTTTACCCAATAACTGGGTTGAAATTGAGTAATGACTGAAAATTTAAAAATAGAATGATTTTATTTTCAAGCGACATTTTAAATATATTTTGCAATGGTAATTAAACTTTATGTTTAAGCATTAAGGTTTATAATAAACTGAAGTTGTTAATATTATTAAACTTTTTTCTAAGAAATGTAGATGTTTACGTGTGTGCAAACGTGGCCACTTGAGCGACTGATCCTTAATAATCTAGTACTATTATTGATCGAAGGAAAAAATAATAATTGACAATCTCGCACGTTATTTTGACGTGCCTAATTCAAATAGCGTGTTTCATAGGAGTAGGAACTGTACAGTAGTCCAGGGTACAAGTTCCAAGAATCCATTAATGGAATGCACTTTCCCGAATGTATATTTTACTTTTCCGGTATTGGCATGATTGAAAACTAACAGTGGATAAAAAGAAGATCGTAAAAAGAGTCTGAAAACGTTTTTTTTTTGCCATTAGTTTGCACAGCTTCTTTGTTGAATGAAGGATCTATTTGTTTAAATAAAGGCTAGCTAATTAAACACGTTTACAGCATTAACACAGTGTCATAATTATATGACTCGGCCTTAGGGTCAGAGCGCTCATCGAATATTTCGGGACATCGCCAAGCGGTTGGTTGATTCTTCACGTGACCAGAGGGCTAGCCTATTTTTAGCCCAAAGAATCAGCATTGCCATCCAACGTGGTAATGCTGCCAGCCTTTTGGGCACTTATCCCGTTGACAGCGATGCAGACGAATTTTTTGATGCCCAATGAGCTCCTCCATTAATACAAAACGATGCGATCCAGGATCGTAAGCAAATTTAGCGTTGCACTGGCGTTTAAAAAAAGGTTTTATCCACACCGATGTCTTAATTGATGTCACACCTAAATATATATTTACAAGCCCTGTGTCCGATGGGATTTCCCATTGACGAAAATTACGAAGTTTCATGCAAACTTTCACGCCCTATTAAATCCTGAATTTTTTAAATTACTTCCTTAAACGAAAATGAGCAGCGCTTTCTTCTTTTAAGAAAGTTTTACGCAATTTTCATACTTTTAAACCCAGCGGTTTAGGTTGTGCTTTTTTAGTGAATTTAATTATTTTTGTAACAGTGGTTTCGGCCCCAACTTACGAGTGTGTAGGTCGAGGGTTCGAACCCAGAACCTTAATAATACAAATTATCAATCTCAATCTGAAACATTTTGAAGGATGTTGCTAATCCATTGCTTCATCCATTCCATTCCATTGATTTCTATGGAGGATCCTCCGATCAGACGGGTGTTGTGTCTTTCTTTTTTTCTAAAACATTTTAATACTCACATACCTACACAAACAGCCAGACCCGGAACCACTACCTGTAGGCAATACAAATATTTGTTCCGTGCGGGAATCGAACCCACGACACGCAGCGCAGATCGCTCAGCCACTGCGCCAACCGTGTCTGGCGGGTAACGGGCCCGATAAATCATATCGGGCCGTTGTATATATGTTAATTACGCTTATAAACTCTGCTTGCACGATGCAGGATTTTGCGTGACGCCAGTATGACACGTAGTTCGCAGGTGGCGTTGTATATACTGCTATCAAGTAATAACCAAATAGCTGGCTTCAAAAGTCTTCTGCAATGCTTTAAAAGCCCGTTTCTGAAAGGTTAAACTTCTCTTTTAGTTTGGATACATCTGCAGTGGGCTTAAAATCTTTGCTTTTCAGATGGGTCTCGTTGTTGGCCATCTTGTAACCCCATAGAAGCATCGCTTTTTTACACGCCATCTGAAACATTTTTTGTTTAAACGGGATGACTTTTTTATCTTCTAAAAAGGTGTTTTGTAAGGAAGCCATATACGAAAAGAGTATTTTTATGGTTAGAAGAGCAACGTTTACAGAATGTTTAATGGAAAAAAAGACGATGCCGAAGGCTTCTGCTCCGTTCACCAGAAGGCCAATTCCCGTAATTAAAAACGTTCAAAATCTAGTCGCAATCTCATATCCGCGACAACCAATGTCAAAAACATGTCTAAAATGTAGATGGAAATTAGAGGTATTTTTGACAGATTGAGACTGAGATCAGAGGAGCAATGAAAGGGATCGTCCGAAAGGGTTACCGCTGCCCTGGAACATAAAGGGCTAAGGAAGGAACATGGGTGGGTTTTAGTCAGTAAGAGTCTGACACTCCCTTCTGCTCCACCCAGAGCGGGAGGGGTCATTTGATGATTTCCCATCCTCAAAAAAAAAAGGGGGCAATCCTCGTAAGTTTTAAGAACGTTCACAGCATGATCCCCTGACCCTGTCAGGAATACCACTAATTTCCCTACATTTTTAACTAGTTTTTGACATTTCTTTGTCGCCGGGATAAGACTGCGACTAGATTTTGAACGTATTAAATTACGAAAAGTGGCCTTCAGACTGTGAACGTTCTTTTCAGACAATAAAAAGGTAAAAGTAGGTAGATACTAGACTCTTAAATGAGAATAGATGATCTAATCAAATTAGCAAATCTCTGGACACGAAACTTCACGAATCGCTCCACGACGTCAAAAATGGTTCCAGTTTTTCCAGACTGCAGTGTTATAGTAGTACAGTGTGACCTTAACCCGGATTTAACGCCCGCTTTTCTGTGACTAAATTAGTCCATTATTACACAGAAAAGCGTGACATAAGTGCGGTCGCACGAGCAATAAAATAGTATACGATACGTGTGACTTAAGTAGTATTAATGCAAGGCGTTTAGCACCTGAACGCAGCGAGGGTGTACGCCGTGGACATCATCATCATCATGCAGTCCATAGCTGGACATAGGCCTCTCCTATTGCACGCCATTCAACTCGATTTTCGGCAACTCTCATCCAGCTGCTACCAGCCTTCTTGCGAAGATCGTCGCTCCAACTAGCCTGAGGGCGTCCCACCTTACGTTTACCGATTCGCAGTCTCCACTGAAGAACACGTCTACCCCAACGGTCATCGGTTCTACGGCTAATATGGCCGGCCCATTGCCACTTCAGCTTGCTTATTCTGTCAGCTATGTCGACAACTTTGGTTCTCTGCCGGATCACCTCGCTGCGAATTCGATCCCTCAAAGAGACTCCAAGCATAGCTCGTGCCATAGCTCGCTTAACGACCTTGAATTTATGAACCAACCGTACCGTGAGGGTCCACGTTTCGGCTCTGTAAGTCAACAACACGCCGTGTACGCTGTGCTAAAATGGACTACTTAAGTCATACGTATAGTAATGTACTACTATCGACTACAAATTCAACAGACCTGTATATCATTAACTGCACTGAAGTTTAACGTCTTCTGCCATTTAAAAGCCTCGTCACGGAATGCTCTGTAGGCAGATCTCAGATCAGGGTCTCTCACTTCCATTATTGTATCCCTCTGGTTAAACGCAGAATCGTTGGTCCGTTTGTTACTTATCTTTAGAAACTTCAAAACTTGATAAAAAATAACATCGGGCTTCATTGCCAATTCTTCGTATCGTACAACCCTGTATTTAAACAAGATGCAAAGTGTAATCGAAATAACTGAATAACTTAAAAGGTCATGGAACTCATCGTTATGAACATTTTTTACTATGAGACCAAAACTGGACATCAGCTGCTCCATACATTTCGTTAATTGACGAACACAAACTGATTTTTTGAAAGGTTTCAGTTACTCAAGATTGTTCGGTGTATTATACAAGATGTAACAGAATAAACGCAAGTCCTATATGTAGTTTGTTCTTAATTGACTACTAGGTCGATTTCAGTTACTTTTGGTACAGGTATTTTTTCCAAAATTATGAATTTTGCCATACTGACTGCCGATTAAGCCATAGAAAATTAAAATATTTCATGGTAAAGTAAGACTTAATTTTAAATGCATAATTGCTTTCAAAAAAGTGAGTTTTGGTCATTGTATTACGCTTTTAACTCCATACTCTAATTGGGGTATATATATGGGGTAGGTCTTGCGGTAATTATGTTACATATTAATTGTATAAAGTGTAGTATGAGGCACCTTTTGTGTTACTTACAAATAAATAAATCAATCAATGGTACGTGTGAACGGGCCCTAAGAATCTCTTGTCCAAAATATCATGCTTCTAGACCCAACGGCTTAGGCTATGCTTTGTCTATCAGTGAACAAGATTGATGTATATAAAGCAGTTTTTTTTATTATTGACAATGGGCTCACTCTTGACCTCAATCCAGCCCAGAGGCAGGGATGAGATCTACGGTGGAACGAGCTTGCCCAGAAGAAGCCTCTCTCACTCTCGCCCTGAAGAGATTCGGGTTGTATGAACTCGGGAATGCAGACGCAGGCAGACGTAGTTAGTGTATTTCACTTACATAAGTCGACCAGGATACTTCTGCAGTATTAGACCAGCTGCAACAAAGTCACTGACCATGTCAGCACAGACAACTGGTGCTGTAAGGCACTCTGGACTCTTCTGGCAAAAGTTACGGTGTTGTCTGTACTGCACCACACCACGAGGGTCTCGGACCAACAGGATCACCTTCACGTTCAGTCTGAAATGTGATCGACATGACTATCCCGACAGTCAGACCATCAGTCTTATCAAGGGGTATCGTATTACACGGTAACTAGGCTGTGGAGGTCAGATACGCCGTCGCTCCATTTTAAATACTGGTATTCAGCTGCATCCGTTTAGACTAGAATCCAGCCCCAAAATAGTTGTGAAAAGGCTAGGCTGATGCTGAATTTGAATGGGTATTATGTAAATATGAACAACTTTTACGATGAGACCAAGTCTGAATGATGGAAAATAACCCAGCTGTGTTAGACGTTTTATGGGGACATCAAAATTTAATGTATAATATTTGGAAAACATTATTGATCTTAACAGAGTAGTGGTGGCCCAGTGGTAACGGCCCCGACTTACGAGTTGTAGGTCGTGGGTTCGAACCCAAGCAGGCACTTTACTTTGTATATTTAATTACATCACCACTGCTCTCAAAACGGTGAAGGAAAACATCGTGAGGAAAATCTTAGAAACAAAACTTCGAAGACTTGTCCTCCACCAAGCGCACTGGAGCCGTGTGGTGGAATATTGCCCGCTCCCTCTTATGGAGAGGACAGTGTCTCAGCAGTAGGAACATTAAAGCTAATTGCGATTGTGATGCGTATGTCTGGTGTTCTGTGGGAGAATGTATGCAAGGGAGTCCACTGTTCCATGTTAGTTTTAAGTTATATTATTATCAACTTAACTATTGTCCTCTATGTTAATTAATGTAATTGGTGTTGTACCGTTTTAATTAACTATAAATAAATAAATAAATAAATGATTGATGATATAAAAATGACTCACTTTTTATCGTCTAATATTTTATGTATGAGCTGTAATCTGAGTCGCACTATCTTCATAGCTTGGATAGGAAACAGTTTGCAAACTTGTGACACAAACGAAGCATCGTCACACAGATTATTATTTATTTCACAATGTTCCCACAGTCTTTTGTTTTGTTCGGAGAAACCCAAATTCTTCCTCCCAAGCCTAAAGTAGTCTTGTAATAACCCTTCATAATTACAATTCAATAAATTTTTCACCATGGCTACGCTTCGTTTAGCTTCCGGGATGGACCTTATACGTCGAAATCCATATGGAAACAGTGGTTCAAAATGATAGTAGGTACCTGGTACAGAATTGAGTAACTTCCCGAAAAATGTACTGCCTGATTTCCATGTTGATATAATTATGCTTCGCAACGGTTTTCCCCCCACCTTCATGACTAAATCTTCTAAGCCATGAGAGCCGGAGAAAGAAAAATTGTACGAAGAGAGCTGATACTTGATTTTTGACCGAGTTTCGTTTAATAACTCTTCTATAAAAGATGGCGGGTATGTATGAAGTGGCGTGGATGCTGAAGAAGCTTCTTCAGCCCATTCTTTTAAATATAATTTTACATTAAGTCCAACAGAAAGTAGGAAAATTATAACAAATACATTGGACCAAACTGAGTAACTATCGAGGCGCTGCGAAAACAACATTGCGTTGAAAATCCCAAAAAAATATCGTAGAATGTCACAGAAACAATTTAATCATTACCTAGGTAGGTCAAAATAGTAAAGGTATACTAAAATGATAATAAAACTACTTCCTAATAATAAAGCTGAAGAGTTTGTTTGTTTGAACGCGCTTATCTCTGGAACTACCAGTTGGATTAAAAAAAAACAAATTTCATTTGATAGCATAACTCATAAGGAAGGCTATAGGATATTTAACTTCACGCTAGAAACCTTAGGAGACGAGCAGTAAGAAAACAAATCTGAAAGAACGATAGGGGAAAATGAAGTAAGAGCGATGCGATGAGCGGGCGATGCGATGCAACGGCGTGGGGTGGGTCGGGGGAACAAGTATTTTCACGCAGACGAAGTCGTGGACAGAAGCTAGGCTGTAATATAATGCAGCAATTAAAAAATAATTGTTGTACTTTTATTGAAGGCTCTTATCGAAACAGTAAAAAACATTATAAAACTCAACACTTACATACTTACAGATCAGTGTTCATGCTATGCTCAGAGTTTCTATATAGGATAAAATCTGTATTGAAATTATCCGGAAAAGAACCGGAGTTACCGACATAGCTTGCAGAATACTGAAGTGGCAGTGGAATGGCCATGTTTGTCGAAGGACCGATGGGCGGTGGAGACCCCCAGCTAGACTAGATGAACCGACGACCCGCTGGGGAGTAGGTTGCGCCTGCTGGGGAGTTTGTTGCGTCTGCTGGAGAGTTTTTTGCTCCACTCCTTCTTCCCAGCGATAGCTCTAGGAAGTGGTGAATGGCGGGCGTTTTTGGGGGACTGTCTTTTGTAATTTTGACGTTCGAAAAGTGCTGATTCTCAGCCTAAATTGAATAAATGACTTTTGATTTTGATTTTCGACCTTGAAAAGGTAGCGGGGCAAACTAGATGCGGAAGGCGGAAGACAGGGTGTTGTGGGGCAGCCTGGGTGAGGCCTTCGTCCAGCAGTGGACTGCGAAAGGCTGCATTTGATTGATTGATGTGTACAGGCGAACCTAAAACTATTTTATAGCATGGCTTACTGATCAAGAAATATTTTTTTAAAGTCTGACCTCGGCTCTTATTTCAGACAATATACTTACATGTCTTATTGGGACGTGATCTACGAAGTATTACTGTAAGTGTTTATAGCAGAGGCAACTACCGCCGTCGGCAACGTGCCGCTCGTGTATTTGAGCGCCGTCGGTACTCAAATACACCGCGTGACACGTGTACAAACACAAAGGCCTGTCATCTAAAATAAAGTACTCCAGACCGTATTTCGGCCACGGCAGCCAATCTCAACGGACGGCTTTCGGCGCAGACACCACAGGTGCACTCCCTCTTCCCTCACCCTTACGTCCAATGGGATGGCAATCCAACACTACCGGAAAGAGATCGGCGCAGGACCTTCGACTTAACGTATTTTCGGAGGCACAAGTGTGTGCGCAGACACCACAGGTGCACTCCCTCTTCCCTCACTCTCACGTCCAATGGGACGGCAATCCAACACTACCGGAGAGAGATCAGGCGCAGGACCGACGGCTTAACGTGTTTTCCGAGCCACGGGGGTATCGCACCGCCAACTTGCAAACTGCAGGCTGTTACAAAAAAATCCTAATGAAAAAAATCAATAAAACTTTGCACGACTCGGGAATCGAACCCAGGACCACGCTCAGCAGTCACGCTTGCAACATCGAGACCAACTGGACAATTCCCGTCATCTACGACGTTACTCAAAAGTAAACAGTTACAAACTCATATATGAGTAGCCAGAATGTCTTATCTTGTGTTCTCTTTTTGTTGTATTTCAATGGTTCACCACCAAACACACCTCGCATACACACCACACACGTACTCAAACACGCGCGCACACCCTCACACACACCCACATAAATACTAGGTAACCCTAGAATAAGTATGTATCAATAGTGTAATCTATATTTTTTTCTGCTTTTATAACTTACCGCATTTACTGTTTCTGAAGGGGTGGAGACCTGAGGGGCAATTCTGGTAAATTTAAGAACGTTCACAGTCTGATCTCAGTCTCAATTTGTCAAAAATACGTCAAATTTCCCTACATTTTGACAAGTTTTTGACATTTGGTTGTCGCCGAGATGAGACTGCGACTAGATTTTGATCGTTTTAAATTACGAGAATTGGCCTGCTGGTGTCCTGAAATACAGGCCTTACGCCTAGTTTAGGCACCAGTCTCCACCCCTTAGTCTCCCACAGCATAATTTAAAATTTTAAACCATTAATGTATTGTTCGTGATTTTTTAACCGACTTCAAAAAAGAAGGAGGTTCTCAATACGACGGTGTCTTTTTTTTTTTTGTGTGTTTGTTACGCGATTACTCCGCCAATTGTAGACCGATTTTCAAAATTATTTTTTTGTTCGAAAGGAGATATTTCTGCAGTGGTCCCATAGAAATTTCATTAGAAACGGTTCAGTAGTTTAGTTTTTAAACCGAAATTACTGGTAAAAATTACAACTTAAAAGTGAAAAATAAAAACTTTTTTGCAAAAAATAAACAACCGACAGTTTCCAAAAACGACACTACAAAGTGAAAAATAACTTTAATTTCGGAAGTCGGTGGCAAATAACGAAAATTCGAACCCAACGACACCGACTTCCGAAATTAAAGTTATTTTTCACTTTGTAGTGTCGTTTTTGGAAGTCGGTTGTTTTTATTTTGCAAAAAAGTTTTTTTATGTACTTATATGTATATTGTGGTGAGAAATAAATAATTATCTTATCTTACCTATGTGTTTTCTTTTTGTGTTATTTCAATGACGGTCCGTACACGACGCACCCAATAACATAAAAGTTAATAACGCGTTAGTAAGCCGCGTTGTGTAATGGGCAGAAACCGTTAAAAGCGAGCAACTTCCGTTTCAGCAATTCTCAAAACAAAAATGCGAAAACCTGAAAAGGGTACTCTACCTTCTATCTTGTTTTTCCCGTAGCGACACTATTCTGAAAGACGTTAGTGTCGCAATTTATGTCATTTAATATCTGCACAACTGACACAGTGACACACGAGAAATGAGGAATAAACTGAAACAAACGTAATAATGAAATAGGGAAGTGTAGCAAAGTACCCTAGAATATATATTATTTGTTTTTTGTTTGCCTATATTGTGTCCCACAGCTGGGCAAAGAACTCCCCTTTTGGAACGAAGTTCCTTATCGCGTGTTGCGAAAGGGGGCTAGACGGAAAAAATTAAGACCAAAAGTTGGAACGACACTTTTTGCTATAGTTGTAAGCCATGCGGCGTGCGCGTGTTTCTCTCTCTCTCTCTCTCTCTCTCTCTTATAGAAAGCAAGCCAGTTATACTTCGTTCCATCCGGGTGTCCCTTGACACCTCTCAAGATTTTCTTTCCAAACCTCCCTGTCTGCCCCTGTCCTCTGTCTGATCCTAGAATCCTAAAATAACATAGAACACGATCGATAGGAAAGGGATACATAGTTAAAGGACAATATAAAAGAAAAATCAAATGAATTAGGTACCTACACAAAAGGGTGATACAATGGACGGTCTTATGTGTTTCCAAGTTTTCACTACCAATTTTAAATACTTAGTTTATAACACAGTCATCATCATCATCACCATCATTTCTTCCCAAAGACGACACAGTTGAAGTTGATGGATACATTGGCACAAAACATGAGTCAACGCGCCTTTTTTTTGGAGTATTGGTGATATGATAGTTATGATCACCTGAAGTTGATGGATAATCCATTTCAAATTTTTACAAAAACATATCTCTAAAGCCGAGAAAAACTGAAAAACGCAAAAGTATAAACGCCAGCGACGAACAAGTACGACCAGTGACAGACAGGAATGACGTCATCGGACTGTAGGTCCGTTTTCGCGCGAACATTTAAATTTTCAGTTTTAAACCGCATTTTTTGCATTAAATTACAGTGTTTTAATTTTTTAATAAACTTGTGGTCTATTTTACATGGAATTCTTTAAAATGAATACAAAAATAAAAAATTTGCATCTTCCCTATTATCATCTTTCACGCAATCCGTTCATCGATTCTCTAGTATTCCTTTCATCATCCACCTAGCCTTTTCCCAACTATGTTGGGCTCGGTTTCCAGTCTAACCGGATGCAGCTTGCTGTATTTTACAAGGAGCGACTGCCTATCTGACCACCAAAACCCAGTTACTGGGTAATACGAAACCCCTTGGTAAAACTGGTTGTCAGACTTTCGGGCTTCTGACGACCCGTAACGACTGTCAAAGATCCAAGAATAACAGCCGGGACCAACGGCTTAACGTGCTTTCCGAGGCACGGAGGGGTCTTGGTATGTAAAGACGGTCACCCATCCACGGACCAACCGCGGCAAGCGTAGCTGAACTTGATCAATCGACCCGTGCGTCTTCTGTAGTCTTCATAGTAGTAGTTCATAGTACGTAAAAGCCAAAATCCACCTTCATACCACTTCTAATTCCAATCTACCTACGCGCAAGAGCTGTTGAAAAAACCATTTGAAGCTTGAAGAGGCTTCCAATTTCCGTTAACACAAATCAATCCCTATACCAAGTCAGGCAGTACATCGAAGCAGTGTCGAGTACGTGTGAAGACGTTTGTGGGCAGATAAGCGATATCGGGAGCCCATTTGCCGCATAGCTGATAATTTCCGCTGTGCGATGGCGTCATTTACCCTACGAACAGTTTGCGGTGTGGCTCCAGTGTACGAGAGTATGAGAAAAAGTTACGTTTAATTTATTTGTTTAAAAATATCATCATCATCATCAGCCTATAGCATTCCACTGCTGGATATAGCCTCTCCTCTTTATTGCACGCCATTATACTCGATAAAAAAAAAACGAACAGTTTGATAGTATGGAGTTGGAGGAATAGTATACACTTTATGACACTTGTTTCTATGAACAAATTTTGAACATCTGTGTCTGAACTAGATATAAAATATATCTGTATTTCAGACATCAGCGCTCTTCGCCCTACTTATGCGGGTGAAACCGCGGAGCGCAGCTAGTAGCTAATAACTTTGTTTGACCTCTAAACACATCTATAAACACAACATTTGATCAATGAGAAAAGAAGTGACAAAATGTAGGAGAATAATCTTAATTATGTTGAGTTTTTAATTTCTTACATACATAATTATAGGCATCACGCCTGCACCCCAAAGGGCACCAGCACGCGGGGCTCAGGTGCACCTATACTACACCTACATTTCGTCAGTTGCATTTAACAGGGGCGAGCCCATTGACAAAAAGGCACAAATCCAGACTCCAGAAAAATTCCAGACAGAAAACTCCAATAACACTTAGCCCAACTCGGGGCCGGCGCAGCATGTTTTTTTAGGATTCCGTACCTCGAAAGGAAAAAACGGAACCCTTATAGGATCACTTTATTGTCCGTCCGTCCGTTTATCTGTCTGTCAAGACCCTTTTTCTCAAGAAAGCGTGGAGATATCTAGGTTCTGTGTCTGTAACACAGTGTATACTAGCACAGACACAGACGTTCACTCTGTCTCAAATAATGCATAGCGGTGAAATTCATTGTTTTATGTTCGATTGAGATGGACCAATTGTACTTGGCTTTTTGAAATAAAGATTATCATTATCATTATATGAAGCTAGAATTTATATCAAATACTCAGGTCTACTGACCCTTGGAGCTGTGAAAAAAACAAACTTTTAAAACCAACGCAATCAAGAGATACAGCCGTTTATGCCGCAAATTTTCGACACTCTCAAGGTAATCAAAACCTACAGGGTACTTCCCGTGAACTCAGAATCTTGACATTTGGTACGAAGCAACGTCTTATAGCACAGATAAAGGAAAAATTGCGAAAACCGTAAATTTTTGGTTACATACCTACAAATTTGTACGGATCCCTTGGTGCGCGAGTCCGACTCGCACTTGACCGGTTTTTTCCATACTTCTCCAATCGTCGTCATCTAGGTAGTCACCCCCTTTCTAATTTAGGTACGTATATCAGTAGTCGACCACGATTGCTTCACCAGTTTTGAAAAAAAATACCAGTAAATTGAAACTTCACTATCATCATCATCATCGTCCACAGCCTGACTTCACCCACAGCTGGGCATAGGGCATAGGCTCCTCTTCACTTGTGCCAATCCGCACGCACCTGTGCCAGCCTCATCCAGGTTCTTCCCGCGATGGTAACAATGTCGTCCGCCCATCTCGCTGCCGGATGACCGACACTTCGTCTCCCTGTCCTTGGTCGCCACTCGGTCACTGGTTGCCAATAGACCATCTCATTTTATGATGTGGAAGTGATATTCAACCTTTTTTTTTTTTTGGGTGGGTAATCATCAAATGACCCCTCCCGCTCTGGGCGGAGCGGAAGGGAGTGTCAGACTTTTACTGACTAAAACCCACCCGTGTTCCTTCAGTTGCCTGTGCCAAGGGCCACGGTATCTCTTTCGAACAACCCGCAGCCCCAGCGGCAGTGATATTCAACCTTAGGTTGGTACAGAAAATACGAGGTCGACTTAACATATTTCTAGCTAAACTTTACAATTCATGTAAACTGTGAACCTAACAATTTAAATCCCAAGTTAGCAAAGAGCCCACACCCAACGTCTTTAAAGCGACCACGTATTCTGCCGCCACACTTTACCACGTACTACCACATTTTGAGCTTTAACCCCTATTCTTAAGGTCCTGAAATTTTCAGCATAGCACTCCTCACATGAACCAATATTTTAGTTAATATCTCGAACTGTCTTCAGCCATTACTGACTGTCAGAGTCATCGGTGAGCGACTCGATATTTGGAAAAGATAGTGAGGTTGATAAAATCCTTAGTGGGAATTCAAAATAGACCCTACCACAATATGGCTGTGGAAAACGCATGTTTCATAGATGCGTATCTCGTAAATTGTGGGGTAGTTTATCATGAATAATGACACTTTTAGTGGCTTCATCGGTTTTGGGATCACATAATGTGGTGTTGTTCAGTTGATATTTTCTTTTGATCTTTTATGGGAGAAGACTTTTGATGTCATTATTCAGTTCCTCGTTGGTCTAGTGGTAGCAAGCGTTACTACTGAGCATGAGGTCCTGAGTTCCATTCCCAGGTTGGGTAAAGTGTTATTCGTTTTTTTCTATCTGGAATTTCTCAGTAGCAGCCTGAAGTCTGAATTTGTGTCCGGTTGATAGTAATAGGCTCTTTCCCTATTACAAGAGACTTAAACATAACTGGCAAAATTAGGGTGTACAGTCACGAGCAACAATATGTCAACACTTGGCAACTTTCAATTGCGATTTTTCGTGAAATAACGATTGTAACGTTACGAAATAAGACACATTACATAAACCTATGGGTTCGAAAATGCTATGTTTGTAACAACATAAAATTTCCTTTAAAAAATAAAGGAGTAAATCGCTTTTGAATAAAGTCGAGTGTATACACACTTTTGTTCGTGACTGTACTACTATCACCGTATGCGCGGGCTTGCGAGCGGCGAGCAATGGGCAGCTCGCCGCCCGGTAAGGACCAGCAGTGCGATTCTGTAACCATCTCACCGTGAAAACTCATGTGAAGTGAGCGTGGAATGAGCTGTCATTCCAACTAATGCTAGGGATTGACACTATTGCCAGCTCACTCTAAGATCACTTCACCTAACTTTTCACGGTAATATTTTTACAGAATCGATCGACAGGCCCGGTTCGACCGCGACGGCGCGTTGTGTTGCACGCGCGCCTCAAAGAGATGTCAGCACGAACTGACGGGGTCCGCTAGGGCCGATGCCGCCGGGGCTGCGGGTTGTTCGAAAGAGATACCGTGGCCCCTGGCATAGGCAAATAAAGGAACACGGGTGGGTTTTTATCAGTATAAGTCTGACACGCCCTTCCGGGAGAGGTCATTTGATGATTTCCCACCCAAAAAAAAAGGGTGTACAGTCACGAGCACCAATATGTCAACACTTGGCAACTTTCAATTGTGATTTTTTCGTGAAATAACGAATGCAACGTTGAAATACGACAAATTACATAAACCCATGGGTACGAAAATGCTATGTTCGGAACAAATTAAAATTTCATTAAAAAATAAAGGAGTAAATCGCTTTTGAATAAAGCCGAGTGTATACATACTTTTGTTCGTGACTGTACTACTACAGGTTCATCTCTGCTTAACCCTTCGGGAAAAAAGGCGTGAAGTTATGTTAGTTTTTTTTTTAAGTAAAGCTTATAGTTACAACGTAAAGCCCGTTTGCACCACAAGGCTCTAACTACGTTTAGTGCTAATCGGGCTTGTGTTTCTTTCAATCGTTTGGAGATGACACAGAGAGAGAATTATGTTTTAATTATGATTAAGGGGAAAGCGCCAGGGTAGTTGCGCAAACTTAGTCATTCATTGATAGTTTCACGTCATCATCATCATCATTTCTTCCGAAAGACGTCCATTGCTGGACATAGGCCTTCCCCAAGCACCTCCACTTCGACCGGTTCTGTGCTTCTCGCATCCAACGGGTTCCTGGTCTTGGTCCAGGGCCTGGCTTTCACAAGGTGGTCTGGTATTTTACTGGGTATAACGATACTTCTTAGTAAGACTGGTTAATACGATACCCCTAGATAAGACTGGTGGTCAGACTTTCGGGCTTCCGCCTGCCCGTAACGATTGTCAAAGATCTGTAAATGACAGCCGGGAAAAATGGTTTAACGTGCTTGTCGAGACACGGACGGGGTCTCGATATGATGTAATGGATGGATTCATCGATGAACCGACCGCGCCAAGCGTAGTTAATAGCTTGCTATTGATAATATAACCTAAAGTTAACCTTGTTTTAAATTCTAGACCTCTTATTAAATACAATTACCAGATTTTTGCCGTTATTTGATATGGAACATAATTAACAGCTGTGTTTATAAATTAATATAATAAATTCGTAACAGTCCGCTCTTAGTGTTTACTGTAATTAATTAAATCATTGGAAGGCTTAATTAAGCGTAACAGTAGGTATTTGTATAAAGTATTCATTATTTTGCCAGTATTCTTGTATGTTTTTGCGAAAGCACAATATTTGCTTTCTATTTATACGCGGTTTTTTTCGGGATCAAATATATCATGTAGGTACTATGTAATATCAAAAGGTAATTAGGATCTCCTTTTTAGCGTTCCGTACCCAAAGGGTAAAAACGGGACCCTATTACTAAGACTTCGCTGTCTGTCCGTCCGTCTGTCTGTCACCAGGCTGTATCTCAAGAACCGCGATAGCTAGACAGTTGAAATTTTCACAAATTATGTATTTCTGTTGCCGCTATAACAACAAATACTAAAAACAAAATAAAATAAATATTTAAGGGGGGCTCCCATACAACAAACGCGATATCTTTGCCCTTTTTTGCTCGATATCAATAATGGCAACAGGTAGGCACTTGAAATGTTCACAAAATACTCAGTTGTATGTTTACTTTAATAATAAATAATAAAATTAAAATAAATATTTAAGGGGGGCTCCCATACAACAGACGTGATTTTTATAGATAATGGTACGGAACCCTTCTTGCGCGAGTCCAACTCGCACTTGGCCGGTTTTTTCTCTCCGTTTATTTTTCAAGTATTAAGTATTTCCTAAGAACGGAAAAAGAAAAAGCAGTTTCCTGCCCGTTCCTTTCTATAGAGATCTACGTTTTGGAATGGTAACTAGTTACAACTTTCTGACAAAATGACTGACTCTTTGACAATTCAAAAGTGCCTGTAAATGGTTTAATTGAAATAAATGCTTTGAGTTTGAGGCCTATCTAGTTCCTGTCATATTATCATCATCATCATCTACCCAGACTTTTCCCAACTATGTTGAAGTCAGCTTTCAGTCTAAACGTATGCAGCTGAGTACCAGTATTCTACATGTAGCGACCGCGTATCTGACTACCACAACCCAGTTATTGGGTAATACGAAACCTCTTGGTAAGACTAGTTGTTAGACTTTCGGGCTTCTAACGACCCGTAACAACTGTGAAAGATCTACGAATGACAGCCGGGACCAACGGCTTAACGTGCTTTCCGAGGCACGGAGGGGTCTTGGTGTATTAGTATGGTATGGTGCATGCTGTATACATATGCACATATCAACCATTACTTATTGTTTTTTTCTTTATTATGTTTTTATGTTCTTTTTTGCGTCATGTTTACCGCAAATAAACGTCTTTTCTTTCTTCTTCTTTCTTATATGTGTAGGAACATGATAATATGACAGGAACTTACATACCAAGACCCCTCGGTGCTTCGGAAAGCTCATTGCTCAGCTGCATCTGGTGAGACTGGAAGACGACCCCAACATAGTTTGGAAAAGGCTAGGCTGGTGATAATTTGATAAATATGAGACACCTTTCTGATACATGATTTCTGTATTTGCCTGTGTAACATTTAAATAATAATAATAATATCCCTGGACATTTCACACAGCGCCATCTAGTCCCAAGCTAAGCAACCTAATGCTTGTATTATGGTAACAAGATGGCTGATAAACTACTTATATACATTTTTTTTTTACAAATATTATAACAGTTACGCGGTTTCCATGTAAAGTACCAAATCAGGGCGACATCTAATTAAAATTTCCGTTTGTCAGTTGTAAATTGTAAGCAGCTTAGGGATTTATGTCCTCATTCAGCACAAATTGGTAAATGTTTTGAACGAATCAAATGGGTTTAGGTGAATTTCTGTCCTTACAGTGAAATGAGGTTACGTCGGTCTGTAATATAAATTAAAGTCACTTTTTGTGTCTGTCTGTGTGACCGCGCTGTTCTTCTAAACTGCGCAACGGATTCTGATGCGGTTTTCACATCCATTTAGAGATTTTATTCCGGAAGGTTTATGTGTATAATACATTGATATTAAAGTTACATCATCATCTGCCTAGCCTTTTCAAAACTATGTTGAGGTCGTCTTCCAGTCTAACCGGATGCAGCTGAATACATGGAGCGACTGCCTATCTGACCTCTACATCCCAGTTACTTAGCAATACGATACCCCTTGGTAAGACTGGTTGTCAGATTGTCGGGCTTCTGACGACCCGTAACGACTGCCAAGGTCCACGATTGACAGCTGGGACCAACGGCTTAACGTGCTTTCCGAGACACGGAGGGGTCAAAACGGACCCCAGGTCTATTAAACTTACATATTATAATAAAGAAATATCGATATTTTGTCAAGTCGTGAAAACCGTGCTTATGAGGGGCGGGTCGCTAGTCATTGACAAAGAGGTGAACCTTTTATAACAGGTAGGAACCTATTTGTGGTTGTAAAGAAAGAGGATCTTTTACAAGGTGTTATTGAAATAACTGAAAAACTCTGTAGGGGTCATTTTACTCATCATTATAATAATAAATAATAATAATTCTTTATTTTCAAACAACTTGGAGTACAGATAACTTAATTACTACAGTCATCATGAGCGACAGTTGTGAATATCATAGTGGATAGTGTAGCAAACCCAGTTCCGTGCTAGGAATTAACCTGTGTTACAGACACTGGGGCCGCTCCATCACCTCACTAGTAACATTACTTCAAGCGTACGTAGTAAAAAAAACACTATTGAATTACTGGATTCCCAATTTAGGCATGCCTGTATATAGGGAATCCATTCAAAATTAGGTACTAAAAAAAATACAAAAATAATAAACTTGCAACATTCACGACGTGCAAGGGTGTGTCGGTGTGTACTATGATGATATGTGTGAATTTGTGAGAGTGTAAGTGCAGGTGAGGGTGTACTGTTATGAGTGTGTTTGTGTTAATCTGTGACAGAATGATGATTACATTATGAAAGAAAAAAAGAAAAGAAAAAAGCATGTGACGTTCTTTTGTTTCTGCCTCACATGCCAAAAGGTAAGTAGGTCGTTAGTCTTCATAATATCATTATAAATTATAATGACTTGTGGTCGGCAGTAACTACGGGTAATTAATTCCGTTTGAATGTCTCAGTAGCATGTCACGATGTATGCATTGCGTTGCTGCTTGGCAATGGCATTTGTGCTACGAATTATTGCGTTAGATACTTGCTGCAGTACTATCGGCTAAGTAAATGGGTGAATTTACTGCACCGATTACACCCTTTATAGGGTACTGTTATGTCTCAAAATAAACACTTAATTAATTAATGTGTATTTATTTAATGCAGAACGATAATACCTGACAAGGTGATGTTAAGAGAGAGAGAGAGCAAGCCTGGATGAGTGAGTCAGATGATCTTATGGATGCGTTCCAGATCTCACAGGTACCAAACCGTGTGCCCAATGGGATGTCTCATCGATTTTTCAGGAGCCTTTTGAGATCACCGATTTGAGAGCTGTGGTGACAAAATAATTACACAAAGTAAAGCGCCTGCCTGGGTTCAAACCCACGAGCTACAACTCCTAAGTCGGAGCCATTACCACTGTGCTACCCCTGCTTCCTGTATACGCGGCCATAGTAAGTGTATGTAATGGTATATCGGTACTTCGGCGCCGTCATCTGGTTCGCGTTGACGTGGCGGTAGACAAACGGCTTTAGGGGAAGCCTTCCGATTTGAATTAAATATTTAGCTCAATGACTGTACTTAATAAAGTAAGTCTTCTTCTTAGCGTGTCGATAGCAATCTACAACACGGTTAGCGCAGTGGCTGAGCAATCGGACTGCTGCGCTGCGTGTCGCGGGTTCGATTCCCGCACAGAACAAATATTTGTAAGTCCTACATGTATTTGTTCTGAGTCTGGGTGTTTTTCTATCTATAATATGTATGTATTTACAAAAAAAAAAAAATGTATATAAGTAGTTTATCAGCCATCTTGTTACCATGACCAAAGCATTAGGTTGCTTAGCTTGGGACTAGATGGCGCTGTGTGAAATGTCCAGGAATATTATTATTATTATAAACTAGCTTTTGCCCGCGATCTCGTTCGCGTGGAATAGTGACTTCACCAATAGATGACACCGACTCTTGACCAATAGATGGCGCTGTATGTCCGGAATAAATTTTTTTTTTTTTTTTTTTTGTAATAAAAACTATCCTATGTCCATTCTCAAGTTTCAAACTATGTCTGTACCAAATTTCACACAAATCGGTTCAGTAGTTTAGGCGTGAAGCAAAGACAGACAGACAGAGTTACTTTCGCATTTATAATATTAGTTTGGATTTGGATAGTTTGGATGGACTCGACCAGAATTCGGCTCCACTTGTTTGGCGCCATCACCAGCGTCCATCAGTTCCTGTTTACGTTTAGCTGACAGGACACGATATTATTTTACACGATTTCACGTTTTTTTTTTTTTTATTTTTTTTTTTTTTATTTAATTTAATTTAATTTTAATTTAATTGATATTTTTGTAGATTTTTATGTTGATCTTTGTATTTTTGTGTTGATTTTATTTTTATTTTTATTGTGTATTACTTATTTTAATTAATTTTATTTGTATTGTAATTTTGCTATGGGTTAAATACCTGAAAATAAAAAGTTATTATTATTATTATTAAGTGTCCCATCGTTTGTGGAACAACACCACATTTACACTCCAAGGCGGAGTCGTCTATGAATCTCCCCCTGAACAGGTTTTCCTTGCTTCGGCCAACCTGGGTCCGGAGTCTGGTTAAAGACTTCCAGGTTACCCAAGGTAACTCATGTCTAGTTAGGAGATCTTCAGCGGGTGGAACGATTGGTTTAGGTAAATAGGTAATAATGTAAGTAATGTAACAGCAGTGTGTATTATACCTCTATGCCAGTCAATTATCAAATGGTCATTAGTTACAATAACAGAGCTATAGGGGCGTCATTAATTCCATAAGGACGTCTGCGGCATGTCAGGGCGAATGCATTGCAATGCAACTTGTTGAATACTGCGACTTAACGGCTTGATACTTGGCATCTCACTTGGTTTTTAGGAGGAGTTATGACACTTGGTCGGTCTGTACTTGTTGCTTTTTGAGGTGGTTTAGAATTCATGAATAAAATGGAAAGTTTAGTAAGTAGTATTCTTAAAATGTATTATTGTGTTTGTTAAAAATGCAATTTCTTGATGATGTGAATAACTGGCATAATTCTTTCGTCTCCGGACATATGCGAATATGTAACTCCGAGCTGGTAAAGTGTGTGGATGTGGAGTTGTATGGCAAACTATGCTCCACCTCCTATCCTGCCCTTTGTGTCTCAAAACATGCAGTCAAAGTGACCTTTGCGTTGCCACTGACGTCATCATGGAATTGACAAAATTTTGGGGCTACAAAATCTGACATATAGTCATGCCAGAGGGGCCCGTGGCTAAATAATAACAGCCGCACAGGTCGATCGGTCAGGTTAAGCTACGCTTGCCGCGGTTGGTCTGTGGATGGGTGACCATCTTTACATACCGAGACCCCTCCGTGCCTCGGAAAGCATGTTAAGCCGTTGGTCCCGGCTGTCATTCGTGGATCTTTGACAGTCGTTACGGGTAGTCAGAAGCCTGAAAGTCTGACAACCAGTCTTACCAAGGGGTATCGTATTACCCAGTAACTGGGTTGTGGAGGTCAGATAGGCAGTCGCTTCATGTAAAATACTGGTATTCAGCTGCATCCGGTTAGACTGGAAGCCGACCCCAACATAGTTGGGAAAAGGCAGGCAGATGATGAGTCATGCCAGCGACATGAAGAAGAAGATAACTCAATAATCAATATACGAGTAGCAAAATCTTAATAGCTTCACTTGTAAGATAAGATAAAATGAAATACGATTATTTGAGCACTGTCAGTACTTATCAACAAGTGCATATTTCATTATTTGATTTGTTCCGTAATCGCTTTATGAGCAATAAAAACAAAGCTGAAAATCTCAAAATCAAAAGTCATTTATTCCAATTAGGCTGAGAATCAGCACTTTTCGAACGTCAAAATTACAAAAGACAGTCCCCCAAAACGCCCGCCCTTCAACCACTTCCTAGTGCTATCGCTGGGAAGAAGTGGCGCAAGAAACTCCCCAGCAGCACAGCTGTCTGTTCAGTTAGAAAATACTTAATTGTATACAATACTAGGTTTGTAAAGTAAGTAACATTACAAGACACAGAACATTAAATTAAATTATTTGCCATATCAGCTAGCCACGTCAATATACCAACAAATACAATAAAACCTATACGCACCTACTCAAGCAACAAATAATTAATTAAAAAGCGGCCAAGTGCGAGTCGGACTCGCCCATGAAGGGTTCCGTTTTAATTTTCGGTGGAAGTTTACATGATAATGCACATCATATATTTTTTTTTTGTTTTATCATTCTCTTATTTTAGAAGTTACAGAGACACACATTTTACTACTTTGGAAGTGTCTCTTGCGCAAACTATTCAGTTTAGGAAAAAATGACAATAAAACCTAAATATCATTTTTGAATACCTATCCATAGATACCCCACACGTATGGGTTGGATGAAAAAAAAAATTGAATTTCAGTTCTAAGTATGGGGAACCCCCAAAATTTATTGTTTTTTATTTTATTTTTGTGTGAAAATCTTAATGCGATTCACAGAATGTATCTACTTACCAAGTTTCAACAGTATAGTTCTTATAGTTTCGTAAAAAATTGGCTGTGACATACGGACGGACAGACAGACATGACGAATCCATAATAAAGGTTCCGTGCCATTCGGCTACGGAACCCTAAAAATGTAAATAACAACCTTAATAAAAGCCTCCAGGCATTCGAAGAGCCTTATTGTTGTGAACATATAATATATAATATTATCTAACCTTTTTTTTTTCAGGATATGAAATCATCAAATGACTCCTCCCGCTCTGGGTGGAGCAGAAGGCAGTGTCAGACTCTTACTGACTAAAACCCACCCGTGTTCCTTCCTTAGCCCTTTATGTTCCAGGGCAGCGGTAACCCTTTCGGATGTTCCCGCTACCCTGGCAGGCTTCGGCCCTATGGGGCCCCGTCGCTTCTGCTGACATCTCTTTGAGGCGCGCGTGGAACACGTACACGCCGTCCGGCACGGGCCTAGTCCTGATCGGACGGAGAGTTACCCATTACTCTCCGCCCGCAGGCCCGCGCCTACGGTGGCCGGGAGTCGTCACGCGGCTCCCGACGCCCGGAGCGTCTCCCGCGGCGGCTGAGGCGTATGGTGCGCAGGGTGCGTTCCCTCGCCCACCCCGCCACCTCCTTTGCTAGCATGACTGCTTCGCAGAAGGAGGTAACTGCCTCCCACTCCCTCTCGCCCCGGACCATGGCTTGAACCAGGGCCGGACGCGAGAGGTCGCCGCCGCTGCCGATCGCCTCTACGAGGACACGGCGGTGCTCTGCCCAAGCAGGGCAGACCTCCACCGTATGCTCCACCGTGTCCTCTGGGCGATCCTGACAGTGGTGACACCCGGGCGTCTCCTCCCGCCTGATGATGTGCAGGAACCTCCCGAAACATCCGTGTCCGGAGAGGACCTGCGTCAGGCGGTAGGTGAGAACGCCATGACGTCTCTCTAGCCACTCCTCAAAGAGGGGTCTTACCGCCGCTATCGTGGCGTGCCCTGCGCTGGGTTGCGATAGTCGCTCCTTCCATGCCGCCATGAGATCGCGCGGGAGGTTCGTCCGCTCCGCCGCGGTTTATCTAACCTTTATTATTATCTAACCTTAGGTTGGTATTTGGAAAGAATTATAGCATTTTTTACAGTTCGGGGATATTTAATACATACAAACATAATTATAATATAATATATAAGGGTTCCGTTTTTCCTTTTGAGGTGCGGAACCCTAAAAATACGCGTCGACTTGAGAACCTCCTCCTTTTTTTTTCGTTGGTTAAAAAGCATCGAAGTCAAAGTCAAAGTATTTATTATTGCGATTTTAGGTGATATAACAGGTCTTACAGATATTTTATGGAAACTCAAATAATATCTACCCTTTAGGGCCCATACACCATTAATTTAACAATATTAGAAATTAAATAAAACATTATATACGATACAATTCAAATAAATTAAAAGTCTTCAAATAGGAATATTACATTTTAAATCATAAATATAGGATCAGTCAAAGTCAGCAAGAAATTCGTCAATAGTATAATAGCATTTGTCTATTAGGAAATTATTTAGGGTGCGTTAAAATTGAGTCAAGTTTAAATCTTTTATATCATTTGGTAGCTTATTAAATATTTTCGAAAGTATCAACCACGTTCAATCCTCACATCACGCTCCAGAACGTGAAATCCCCAAAGCCTAATCGCTTCATTTGCCTGACATGTCATAATTTATGACATAAACGAGTGCTATCTTCAACTTGATATATTAGAGGGCAATTAGAACCTTATTCCACCTGCTAATGAGTTTAAGTAGCGTTTAAACCTGGCATGAAAAAGGGGTAGGAAAGGGGACTGGAAAGTACTTACGGTAGCACATCAAACTACCCGAAACTGTTAAATTTTCCCAATCAAGTTTGAACCTAATACTTTAGCAATAAAGTTTAAAACATATTGAAGAAATTTGACAGATTGTAGTAGCTTGATGTGCTGGCGTCTGTACTTGCGGTAACGCGTGTGTGTGGCTGTAGATTTGGTTTTGTGGGAGTAAAGAGGTGCTTAACTGTGCAAAGGTGCCGTATCTGATGTAAAATGTCGAGGGGTTATGTTCGTGTAGGTAAAGTAAAATATTTTACTCTTTATATTAAACATTTTCCTTAACTAGCTTAGCAACGCAAAGCTTTAAAACATAGATAAGTAAAATAGGTGAAATTGTTTATATTTCAAGGCTCTTTTGTACAGTCAGCGTCAAAAATATCGGGACAAACAGACTGTACAAAATGATCTCAACAACTAAGAAAATTTAACTTTATCTCAATTGGATAAAGTGCTTGTCAGAATGACAGTTGTCGTGTACTGTCTTCATTCTGAAACATTCCTTGTGCCATTGAGTTAATATTTCATTTTCATAGTTGCTTAGATCATTTTGAACAGTCTGTTCGTCCCGATATTATTGACGCTGACTGTACTACCACATTTTATGTAAAATTAACATTTTGTATTCCGTTCTATTCTATTCATAGGTAACAGTATAAAATTAGATATTTCGTTTCTGTAATTTGGTTTTTAAAAACATTTTTAATACTACTATAATACCTACTTTTTACCATCAGCGTTCGCCGTTGGTCTCGTGGTCGCAGGCGGGGGCTGCTGACCGTGGTCGGGCAAAGTGTTATTGATTTTTTCCATTAGGAATTTCTTAGTAACAGCCCAGAGATTGGAAGTTGTCGGTATGATGCCCCCGCGCCTCGGAAAGCACGTTAAGCCGTTGGTCCTGCGCCTGATGTTTCGGACTATGAGGGTGAGGGAAGAGGGAGTGCACCTGCGTCTGCGCACACACTTGTGAACTAATATCTCCCGCGACGAAGGCTAGTCTTCGTTCAGATCGGCCACCATACGGTCCACCACCGGAATATGGTCTGGAGGACTATCTACTATCTATTTATGTGAAATAAAATATTTTGATTTTGACTATGTCTTGTCATTTCACGGAGATGTAGCCTAAGTAAACGTTACGCTATCTTTAAAAGCACAAGTTTATATGTACTGCGAAATACCTTCGGGATCTTGTATCACCAACACATAATTAAACCAACATTACAAGTCTTTGATCGCCGATTCTATTTCAAAACGTTGTGCCAAACTGTCATGGCCACTGAATTCAGCTACGTTAGCTTAAATGAGCACAATTAAGTATGTTGCGTCCATTGCCGGTTGAGTGCGGTGAACGCGGAACCGGCAGGGGAACACACGGCAGCGGAATTAATACTGGCTAGGATTTACAGACGGATGTGCAAGGTATGGGCAGAAGCGTACAGGTCGTTCATTGTTTTACCTCTGAGTTTGCATCACTGTCCAAATCATAGTGATCTTTATTCTCATTCATATAAGGTTGCTGCCACTGTTAAGTCTGTTAAAAGCATTGTGATCTTTAATCTTGTTCAAATAAGATTGATGTTAGGTTGCTACTGTCAGAGGTAAAATAACTGTGAACGGACTGTACAACGCTACAATATTATGGTAATATTGGCGCGTGACGAAAATCGGAACTAATGCCGCCATCTTGTTTTGTTAAAACAATGTGTGATACAATGTTTCAATTTCACAAATGCTTTACCAACAGCTCCTGTCGTTAAGCGCAAAAATATTCAAAATAAGTCATGTACTCAAATCAGGCTGAGAACTTTGACTTTTTGAACGTCAAAATTACATGATAAGATTTCTAGTGCTTTTGCCAGGAAGAAAAAGTGGCGCCACAAACTCCCCAGAACCACAGCTGCTTTCAGTTCAGTTAGAAAAACATGATTTTATACAATAGTAGGTTAACATTACAGGTAGAAATTAACATTACAAGACACAGACATATAACATTGAATTAAATTGTTCTCTTTATTCTTGTAGCACTCTATTTATATTTGGCAGATTTTACTTGAAATCGACTTCTCTTGATTGATATGCCTGGGGGCCTACTCCGAAGTGCAAAGTGCGAATGTTCGGATCGGACCGACATATGGCCGAACCGAATATTATTGAAAAATGCGAAAAAAGTTCGGATCGGCTCAGTTGGGTCGGGACCATAGTCAATATTCGAAAGAGTGTAGGAGTGTAGCATCGGAACCGACCGAACCAAATAGTAACTTCGTAGCAGGAAACGGCCGAACATTCGGCCGATACTACTTCGGAGTAGACCCCCTGGCTTTACTTATCTTTCTTCGGTCGAGAGTCCACTGACAAAATAAGTGGGCATAAACATAAATCTATTATACCTAAAGGTAATGTATTTATTGTCTCCGACAACTAAGAGTTGTAAATGCCTTTTGTAAATTCTTTGGCAATTTATTCACCTACACAACACACACCTACATGTATTTGTTCTGAGTCTGGGTGTTTTTCTATCTATAATATGTATGTATTTACAAAAAAAAAAATGTATATAAGTAGTTTATCAGTCATCTTGTTACCATAACACAAGCAATAGGTTGCTTAGCTTGGGACTAGATGGCGCTGTGTGAAATGTCCAGGGATATTTATTATTATTTTTATTTTTTTATTTGAAGCCTTTACCGTCTCACAGCTAGGCAAGGGCCTCTTTCCATTGATTTCACTTTTCACGACTGTCCTATTCATGTTCAATCTTCTATGAAGCAATATAGTTCATCTCGCCATCTTCGCCTCGCCAACAACTTTTTTTTCGTTTATTCGCCTATCTCTCATGAATTAAGCTCGCTATATCGCAGCTAAGTATTCAAAGCTGAGCCTGAGCGAAGGTTCTAGCGGCGACATCACTCAGTTCGAAGCTCGTTCAATGCTTTACCTACGAACACTACTGACTGTTTGTTATCGACTGGGTTTTGGGGCTAGAGGTACAGTTTTATTCATTTATCTATTTAACAGAAAAATAAATATAATCAGCCTATTTATAATGTCCCTACTCCTGGGACAGAGGCCTCCTCTGGAAGTGGGCCGTAATCCACCACGCGGGCCCAGTGCGGCTTGGTAGATGTCATATGTCTGCGAAAGTTTGGTTCTAGAATATACCGTACCGAAACCGTGGTGTTGGAAGGCCTACGAGGTGGACCGATGACCTGGTGAAGGCCGCAAAAATCTTGTGTACCAACCGGTCGACGTGGCGGTGCTTTGGCCTATGTCCAGCAGTGGACATCTTTCGGCTAAAATAATGATGATGATTAGGATGTTTCGAGGGTATAAAGAATCCCACATACGCATGAAAAACATAACCCTGTCTCAGCTGCCGCGCAGTGCGGTAAAAAGGTGGTAATATCCGTAAGTATATAATTTCCGGGATGAGCTTGTATTTTTTTGTTGCTAATACATTTTGCATTTAATCAAGTTGCGTGGTTAATGGTAGTAAAATAATTATCGTCAGAGACAATATAGCCGTCACACAATACTTGTAGTGGTGTAATGCCCAGGACAGTGTGCCAAACACATGAACTGACATCACTAAATCGGCTCAGCCACACACGCTTCTATTGATAAGGGCAGCGGTTGATTTACGCGAACGTAATATTTATCCGAACGAAGTGAATACGATTTACGAGTTGTAAGTGATTTAGTTAGATTTGGACAGATTTCGAGTATAAGGATTTGTAGATTAATGGCGTACTGATAAACGCGCGCTTTGTTTTGGCGTTATTCGAGTATCTTTGCATATACAGCATATATCAGGAAAGTATGGTTATATTAAGGATACAGCCCAGACCATCAAACTGAACAACTTTCGCGAAAAAAATATGAACTGTCCTATACAAAATTTCAATAACTTGACCCAAATATATTTTTTTGCGATTACGATACACTCTAATAAGCATTATAAATGCGAAAGTAACTGTCTGTCTGTCTGTTACCCTTTAACGCCTTAACGGTTCAACGGACTTCGATGAAATTTGGCACACAGGTGGATCATTTACCTGAGACAAATTTTATCATAGGATACTTTTTATCCCTGTAATCTAATCCCTCTTGGGATTATTTCCAACATCCACGTTAGCTAAGCCGCGGACAGAAGCTATTTTTCTCACAATTTATGCGTATTATTTACTGACAAGAAAATTACTAACGTAGGGTCTGCCTCAAAAACAGATGGTAAGAAGTTACTGAAGTGTCACGGTGTCCACCCACAAACATTCTCGGTTGATAAGTTCCAGGTTCCCAAGCGTGGGATGATTGTCATTTCAGCGCCAGACAGAGTCGACTTATTTCAATTTTTCAATTATGTAACGCATTTATTGGAACGAAGTTCCTTATCGCGCGTTGAGAAAGGGGGCTAGACGGAAAAAATTAAGACCAAAAGTTGGAACGACACTTTTTGCTATAGTTGTAAGCCGTGCGGCGTGCGCGTGTTTCTCTGTCTGTCTCTCTCTCTCTTTGAACTTCGTTCCATCCGGGTGTCCCTTGACACCTCTCAATTTTTTTTGAAAGTAGGCTCGTGTCATCTTTAAATTAAACTAGTTTCTGTGCGCGACTTCATTCGCGTGGAAGTCGTAAGATGTACAATATTCTAAAATCATGATCAGCCTATACTCATAATGTTCCTAACATTATAGACTGTGACTGTGTTTCCTAACATTATAGAGTGAGTCGTAATCCATCACGCGGGCCCAGTTGAGGTATTCCACTTAGAGCACAGATTTGAACAGCACTTCCTCGAACCGCACGTGAGCACTTCCACTAACCGGGTTGGTGGATTTATTCGAATTGTTGGTTCTAGGATATATGCCAGTTTCCTCACGATGTGTTCCTTCACTGTTTTGACAGCAATGGTGATGAGAATATTTAAGTACTTACACAAAGTAAATCCCTACCTGGGTTCTTACCAACAACCTACAAATCTCAAGTTGGGTGAAGTTTTTTTTTTTTTAAAAAAAAGTTGCCCCACACTAGGATTTACTCCTGTATCGTGGGTGCATTTACAAACATTTAAACTCACATACACAAGGAGCCAGACCCGGAACAACTACCTGTAGGCAATACAAATATTTGTACCGTGCGGGAATCGAACCCGCGACTCGCAGCGCAGCAGTCGATCGCTCAGCCACTGCGCCAACCGTGTCGTGAAGTGCTAATAATGCTAGGGATTGACACTACTGACAACTCACATCAAGCTCACTTCACTTGAGTTTTCACGGTGAGATTTTTACAGAATCGACCGACTGGCAGTTCCAGAGATTAGCGGGTCCAAATAAACAAACAAAAAACAGAAAAAAAACTCTTCAGTTCTAGTATTAGTTGGGTTCGGAAAGGTCAAATAGGTTATAAAAATAGCATAGGTCGGTCGCCCTTTTCAGTGTAGCCTCTCGCTTTTCTTCTCACAAAACCTGTCAGTTAGCTATCTTATTATTTAAATTAAGTACCTACAGGTTTTACCTACGCTTTAGTTGAGTCAAAACTGAGATACAGCATACTTTTCTGGGGAGAAAGTTAGGATTACAATACTCATAAAGCTGTTTTAATTCAGAAAAGAGCAATCAGAACCATAGCGAGAATTCAACAGCATGAATCATGCAAGCCACATTTTAATGACTTAAGTATATTGACAGTCCCAAGTGTACATTTTGGTCCTACTTAACCTGGGTCAAAAGTATTCTAAAAGTCAATATATATGGCTTGGCCGTTTCGTTACTACAAGAACCATTGATAACAGTATGAGAATTTTTCACCTTACGCTCATGTGAATGTAGCGAAATGGCCAAGCCACATATTTTGACTAAGGTGTAGAGTTTGCGAAGTTAGGCCTTGTAGATTTAGGGCGTGTAGAGTTAGATGCTTGGCTCTACATGAGATTAGAAGGCCAATTCTCGTAATTTAAAACGTTCAAAATCTAGTCGCAGTCTCATCTCAGCGATAAACAAATGTCAAAAACTTGTCAAAATGTAGGGAAATTAGAAGTATTTTTTGACAGATTGAGACTGAGATCAGACTGTGAACGGTCTTAAAATTACGAGAATTGCCTCTCTGATTACTTTTTGACAGTGCGAGCTACATGGTCTCGTCATGGCAACATTTAACATGAAATGTTTTTGTGAGTATATCTTTGAATATGAGACTGAAGATGAAAAGCAAAAAAGGGAGAGTACAAGAAGGAAATATCTCCAGATGAAGCAAGTGCCTCGCCTAAACGTTGCTAAGCATAGCGCCCACCACAAGTCATTAAATATGTTCAATAAACTGCCGACAGAAATAAAATGTCTAGTATATGTATACAAGTGAGTTTCAGAATAAGCTTAAACGATTCTTGTTAAATTATTCCATTGATGAATTATAAATTAATACAAGAGTCGAAAGTAACATAATTTAAAATGTTATTGAATTTTATGAATTGACTTATGGTTATGACATAATTTTTTTATATTTTTTCTGATTTTAAAGTAATTTGGATAATTGTAAGTAATGATTTAAATATAGATTGCATGCATGATGTTTCTTATATAACATATTTAGTTATAGAAATTCAGACACGATGTAAAAATTGTTATTAAATACTTAAATGAATTGAATTGGTTCATTATTATTCTATCCCATTTTTTCTATTTTTACGAGTTGCAGCAGCAAAGCAAAGAAGATTGTTGGAACGTCACGCTCGCGGTAATCAAACCCTATCTCAACCATAATTGGGCAATCCAGTAGGTTAGTACGGAATAGCACACAAATCAAAAGCAGAGAGTTATATTAACCCTAGCGTGGCTTATCGGACATCTACGCGGCTTACGAAGGTTAACACTAAGCTCGCTACGAACTAAGTGAATGCGACTTACGAGTTGTAAGTGATTTAGTTTAACTTAGACACATTTCGAGTATGAAGATTTGTTACGGCGTATTGATTAAAATTAATATTGGAATCTCTTCGCGTATATTGAAGCGTGTGTCAATAATCCTACTTATAATATAAACGCGAAAGTTTGTATGGATGGATGGATGGATGTTTGTTACTCTTTCACGCCAAAACTACTGAACGGATTCGGATGAAATTTGGCACACCGATAGTTTATAACCAGGATTAACACATAAGATATTTTTATCCCGATATTCAAACGGGATCAAAACTTATGCGGGTTGAATCGCGGGGCGCAGCTAGTTTAGCAATAAGTTGTTAAGGCAGATGTGAGTGGAAGCGCCGGGAAGGGACGCCGTAGGAGGACATATTGTGACTTCATTGGTGATGTTCTTCAGAAAAGTCAGGGGCGTAGTACTCGCAACCGGCGTGCGTGTGTGACTAGAGGGGCAATTCTCGTAATTTTAAGAACGTTCACAGTCTGATCTCAGTCTCAATCTGTCCAAAAAACCTTACATTTTTACAAGTTTTTGACATTTGTTTGTCGCTGAGGTGAGACTGCGACTAGATTTTGAATCGTTTTAAATTACGAGAATTGGCCTTCAGATGTTTGAACGTAAACGAGGCAAAAGGGTATGTAAGGATCGTGGCAGGTGCCGTTCTGCAGCTTCTGCCTACCCCCATGGGAAGTGGACGTAAGTTTATGTATGTAAGTTGTTGAACGGGATCATAGATTTTCTTGCTAACTGTTCTCCATAGGTATCTATGCTTTGGATCGGGAAAATTTCTAAAATGCTTCTTGACTGTCAAAAAATTCAGGAAAAGTATGGTATAAACGAATGATTATGTCAATAGGTAGGTATACAAGATACGGATATACTAGACTAGTCCAGCATAATTTGAGTCTGAGCGACTCAAATTATGCTGGACTGGTCTAGTATATATGAGTCTTGCATAACATTTCAAACGAGAATAAGGATAGTGCACACCGCAACATTGAATGAAACCGAATGTAGCTTAATTTCGGCGACTCACTTTAAGCGAAACCAAGTTCGCCCGGGTAAAGAAAGAGAAAGAAAGAAAGCACAGACTAAAAGACACACCATACACCAATCCTTGGGTACGCTCTAAACTTACATACATGTAACCCACACCTATTCATGCTCAAGTATCTCTATACAGGCTCAAATTAAATTAGCTAGTGAAACTTCGCAGTCGTGATGGGTATATCTCAACACGAAAACACAAAAGAAAACAGATTTTCTCAACTCGGGAAGAAGGGATGGCCAAAATGAGTCGCGTAATGACCCTTGAAAAAAGCGAACCCATTTTCGAGAGCGCAGCAAACCTCAATGTTGTGTGAAACTAAACGCCACCTAATTTCAGTGACTCACTTTAGGCGGCGCAAAGTTTGCCATTACACACGCCGTATAACCCGCTTTTGTAGTCCACAAACTCAGGTAACTCCATATACAATCGCCTTACCCACAATATAAATAATCCGGTCGCTTCCACATGATCATTGATCAGCAACTAACGGGTGTTAGTTAGTAGCTCATTGGCGTAGTTACTACACGTAATAACTGTAACGCACAGTAACTCTCCGTGTGTTTCGTGCAGATAACGAATGTAAACAGACTATTAATTGTTGGGTAGGGGGAGGAGGGATGGCGAGCCTGTTGCCGAGCAGAACACCCAACAGTACTGCTCGGCAACAACCTGAAACGTTGAACAGTTTTGTCGTCTTTTAGAATTTTGCAAAGATCTGAATCTTTGGATGGTTGCGTGATGGCTGTCTTCTAGTGACAGAGATGATATCAGGGGAGCCGCTGTCGTACCACGTCCACGAAGCGATATTCCTGCTTTTTTCGCTATGTTGCTATTAGAAAAAAACAAGGCAAGGTACTGTAAAGGTGGTCTGCAAAAGTCGACCTTATGATAAACAGAATAAATATAACTCTGCATCACTTAAGGCTCAATTTATATTGGTGTTCTGGTATAGGCTATTCTGCGCAGTTATATTTAAGAATTTTGGCTCACATTTCACTCCGTCCGTGTGTCGATTTCATAACTAACGTTCCCACACATATAACGGAAAATTCATTAACATAATATATTGCAAACAGCTGCAAAACGTAAAGTGCGCGAACAGATACTATATGGATTTTATGATATTTGATGATCGTGTCAATGGGTCCTGAATTATTTACGAGTATAGGTGAAAACATTCGGTGGAGCAATGTTGAAAGTTATTGCAGAGGCACCGTTTCAGCCGAAGACGTCCACTGCTGGACATAAACCTCCCCCAACCACCTCCACTTCGACAGGTTCTATGCTTCTCGCATCTTGCGGATTCCTGCGGCCTTCACAAGTTCATCGGTCTACCTTGTGGAAGGCCTTCCAACACTGTCTTCCGGTACGCGATCGCCACTCCAGAACATATCGGCCCCATCGAACACTTGCTCTCAAAAACGGTGAAGGAAAACCTGTACAGCCCGCACTTGGCCCGCGTGGTGTATTATGACCCACTCCCTCTTACTGAGAGGAAGCCTGTGTCCCAGCAGTGGGTAACATTATGCTTATTCTGAGCCGTTGTCTGGCTGTCAACTGTAATTACGAAAAATGGAATAATGTACCTACATCTTTATTTGTTAGTCCAATTTATCACACTCTCTCTCTCTAAATAACTCAAAGAAATTGGCATAATTATAACAAACTAACAAAACAAAGGAATATCATGAAAGAGTACGAACTACAACTTAGCTAATTAAACAAGCTACTAATTGGCACAACAATACATTCTGACGGCAGAAAATAAACTTAATTACTTTACGTCTTTCTTTCAAGTTTGTGTGGTAATTTTTTGTAGTTAAAATGTTTTTTTTTAATTTGATTAAATAGGGCTTTGTTTTGGTAAGTACACTAGTTTTTGCTTCTATAGATATTATAAACTAGCTCCGCCCTGCAGATTCACCCGCACAAGTCTCGATCCCATGGGAATATCGGAATAGAAAGTATCCTATGTTCTAATCCTAAGGTTTGGTTTCCGCACTAGTCCTTCAAGTGGTCCATTATGCGTGGAAATATATCACTATAATAATATGTAGTACCTACGTTTTAATCATTTAACATTTGCGTAGTCTACTCTTAAACAGAACTGTTGTCAAGTATTTCCAACCACTTGGTAATTTATTAGAATTTTTTTACGTAACTCGTGTCGCAAAATATAATGAACCGAAATATATGTATGTTCGTAAATATAGTATCTACATATTATTAGTATCAGACAAATGGCGACCTTTTATCGATCTCCAGAATAGTTGCCTAAACAACCACAGCATCACCAGCCGGATCTTATTATTCTCTCTCGCATTCCCCATTTCACTGTCATTTCTTTCTAAACTATTATCACGTTCACTGTCTTCCTTATTCCAACCGCAGCAAGGTTCACATTCGCAGCACTTTTCGCGGTGACCATGGCTTGATCGTCCTTCACAGCTATTGTCGTGGCATGGTCTTCGGTGGTCACAACATGGTCTGGTAGAAGCATGGTGACAGCATTCTGACCTATAGTTATCAAATCCACGAGTTCCTTCACAACACTCGGAGCAGTTAGATGGTCCACGACGTCCACAACAATGCTGACCAGTGTAGCGTCCAAACCAAAGATGGGGTCTGTCAGTTCCTGGGTTGTGGCAGCTATGTTCATATCTGCGTCCAAGGCTATGATGTCCACAGCAATGGCATTCCGATGGTCTACGGCGACCACATCCTCTATGGCCATGCTCGAAGGGTCCCCATCTTGGAAGCTCAGGTCCACAGTGACAATGTTTTTCAGGACTTGGCATTCTGAATGGTCCAAAACCTGGTCTTCGGTCATGATAATCAGAAGACTCACCAAAGAAAGGACAACCAAAAGGTCTGCTCATTCCTGCGAATTGTGGCCCAAAATGGCCGCCGAAGGGAGAGTTGCTCTCCCAGGGTCCTCTCATGGTTTAGATTTTATTGATCTCTTTATTGTTTCATGCACAAAAATATTATGGTACTAGATGGTCTCAACTGTCTATTATCTACTTAATTCACTTTTGGTATAATCTATTTTCTATAGAATACATGTTTTTGCTTAAAATGATTTCACTCGAATGCCGAACATATCAACATACCTATGTTTATATCGCAGCTGATAGTGATGCAATATTCACAACTGATTTCAAGATGGTACTGATATGCTGATGAAATTCTTGGCATATATTTTTTGTTAAGAAAAGAAGATTGTTAACTGTTTAGATAGTATAGTTAGTGTACTTAAATATATTTTTGGAATCTCCAAATGTTTTACAAATATTGGATCATTATAATTTCTGGATGTTATTTCTGATTGATTGAAAGTCAACAAATTATTGGAGTAGGTAACTTCGATGTGACCTTGATTAAGGGACATATATTTACCGAATGTGTTTGACACACCCACAGTTTCGAGAGCCTTGGGCGCAAGGGTTCATTTACAGTTTAAAAAACACTATTTATGGTGTTTTTCGGTACTCATTTTTTCACAGACCCTATATCACAGTAAGGTTTGGCATCCATGTGGACGTTGACTGTAGAGAACTTACATTTTTAAGAGTAAGTGCCCACGTTAATTAATATTAAGCTGTCTAGTGCATAATCAGCCTATAATCTTACCACTGATGAAACACTGGCCTCCTCTCTGTGAGAGGGAGTTGTAGTGTGGGTGCGGGTTGGCAGATGTCACATGTCTTCGAATTTTTGGTTCAAGGACATGCCGGTTTCCTCACGATATTTTCCTTCACCATTTTGAGAGCAGTGGTGATGAAATCCACCGACCCAACTGTCCAGTGACCGGGAAATTAGTCTTTTAGCTCCTAATTACGTCTATGTTTTAAGAGTTGATGACATAGTACTGAATTATTGTCATGTTTGCTCGGTTCACCGTTAGGCAGATGTTTACTTACTGTGATAGCTCCCTCCATACGAGAAAATGAAGCTAACAGCAATAATAAATCAACTAACCTAATACATATGGGTGTTTTTCTATCTATAATATGTATGTATTTACAAAAAAAAAAAAATGTATATATGTAGTTTATCAGCCATCTTGTTACCATAACACAAGCATTAGGTTGCTTAGCTTGGGACTAGATGGCGCTGTGTGAAATGTCCAGGGATATTATTATTATATGTCACACAGAGTCGAGTTTCCATTGAAAACTATTTTTTTTTTTGGTCATCCTTAGTAGTTTTTCTCATAGTAAAAAAAACACATTATGTAGTCTGCGTGCTCTACCATTAATAATAATACATACAGGTAGATGAAAACGATGTAATTTATCCAATTCATATGTAATTCATGATACGTAATTATTTGTTTTGCTATATTGATGTTAATCTTATTGCTGATTTATTGCTGATTGCATCACTCATGTAATTTTGATCGACTCTCAAACGTTAGTTATTCAATACCTAAATAGTAATTTAGACTGAAATACTACTTTACTTTGTTGAGTACAAGCCAATACATCATGTATTCATAAGGATTCTAAAATAAGTTTGAAACATTTCAAGTTTTCTCACAACTGCAAAGGCCTGACGGTAGCTGTTTCTCATCTTAGAAGGTAACGACAGTCGCGCTGATTATGAGTTGCTATCATACCACCAGAACCCAGTGTTAAAAGTCAGGTGAATAAGGGACAGACAAGGGAATGCATGGCTACTGCTTCTTCACGGCAGGATTAATCTCATATCATAAAATAAAATAAAATAAAAAATAAAAATGAATTTATTTCAGTAAATCTTTACAAATAAGTTGCCGGGGCTTCCCAGAAAGTAATCAAATGATACTTGTGTTGGGAAAGCCTCGCTCTTTCGATGTTAACAAAAAATTTTGACTTACTAGGCTAACAATATAAGTAGCAGTAATATTACAGTAGGTAAGTACCTTAAAAATTAAAGAAGAAGAACAAGCATAAAGAGCGTCTGTGTTAGGCTGTGTGTGTGTGTGTGTGAGGGTGTGTGTGTATGTGAGGGTGAGAGGGTGTATGTGTGTGTGATTGTGAGTGTGTGTGTGTGTGTGATATCATGTTATGTATATTCAGGAGCAACAAGAATACTGCCGAACTATTCAGTAAAATTTATTTCATATTAATTTATCTACTTACAGTTACCATTACAGGATATAACCCAATGCGGTAAATGCGCTTATCCTAAGTTAAACTATATTAACACCTATAACTTAATTATCACCATAAAAAACCTAGGTGAAGTCAACTTGACGTCGTGCTATCAATAGTGTCAATTTCAAATTCCTTAGCATCAGGTAAAATGACAGCTCACTTCAAGCTCACTTCACCTTACTTTTCACGGTGACATTTTACATTTTTACAGAATAGATCGCCAGTTACAAGTTAGAACACCGACAGCCGTGTTGATGAACTATTGGCTGCAGAGTGAATTCGTTGACAGTATAGTGTGTTTTTTTTTTTTTTTTTCACGAACCGGTAAGCGAAACGTGGCACGGTCCTCAGTGATAACGGATCAATAAGCTTACACAAACTGCTGAGAGTGCTACATTCTCTAAATATAATAATGGATTTTTCTAAACCGAAGGTGCGGAAAGCAGTAGATAATAGAGAAAAATCCGTATTTCACTTTTTTTATCATTAAATTTTATTAACATTAGGCACTAATACATAATTAACCTTTGAATACAAAATTATAAAGACACATTATTAAAAAAAAGTCCTGTCATTAAAAAAATATATACCTAACAATTATAAAAACTAACTTACTATCCTATAAATCACAAAAAACAGTTATTATTATGTTAACATCAATAAGTTATATTTAGAAAAAAAATCTTACAAAACAATATCCATTTCTGTATCATATCTATGTTAACGAAGTATTCAGGGACCAAATAATATTTCGAGTCATAAAAAATTAAACATACTTAAAAATAAAATTACATTAATATCACGATAGACACATTCTTCTAGTTATTTGTGTACTTGAAACACACTGAGGTCTTGTAGCTTTTCAGGGTCTCTGATCAGGTCCTCCCCAAGGTCTACCCCATGGACGTTCTGCGTCAGATGGACCACGCCGTCCAAACCACCAGGATTGAGATCCGAAGTTGTTGCTCCTAGGTCCTTGGAAGTCATGAGGTCTGCCATCATGACCGGGTCCGAAGCCGGGAGGAGGTCCATGGAACAGAACACCGCCTGGTTCGCGTTGAGGAGGGCCCCAGCGACCACATCCAGATCTTGCGTGGCTATCTTCAGGAGGTCCACGTCTCAGATGGTCAGGTCCATGGTGATGGTCGTGCCTTTCAGGGCCGTGATCAAATCCAGGTCTTCCGAAGGGTCCAAAACCTTGGTGGCGTTCATGGTGCCTACTTAAAGGACAACCCCAAGATCTGCGTTTTATTTCAACTTGAGGGGCGTAGTACCCATCGAAGGGTAGGTCACAAACATCGAACTCCTGTCCGTTCATGATTTTGTTTTTCTTTACGATTTACTGTTTTAATGCACAATACTCGTATTGGTAATATTGGTATACTCGTAGTAGGTATATACAATGTTTTCTGGAGCAATACTTGAATGCACGGAAATATTAATTTAGAAGATTTTCTCAATTGAATACACAGATGTTCTTGCCTTGAATGAGTTCACTCGCATGCCGATCACATCAACAAACACCGGTTTATATCGTTCTTATGAGTGACGCAACTTTACCATAGATTACGATGAGAGTTGCACTGATATGCTGATGAAACTGATTGTGATGTGATAAAATGTTTTGATGATGTAATTTGTTTATTTTGACTATTGTAGGGAAGTTTTCTCAGGGTGTGTGTTTGGTCTATTTTAAATGAATGGAACGCACGTTTAACAGTAAAAGTATGTTGTAAAACACAGCATAAAAAAAACAATCAAAACTGTATTTCTGAGCAGACCGCGATCGTGGCGTACGGACTCGCGATCCTTCGTCCACTGTCGGTTGGCGGGGGTGCGAGGTCGCGGGCGGAGGTGTAATCTTCCGTTTGGCAAATTCGAACACATACGTTAAGGGCATGCTACACTATATTTTTGGGATCTCCAGATGTTTTTATAATATTGGAACCACGGAATAGAAATAATTTTCGATTGGAACAGTAATTTTCTGAGTATCTGTTTATTAAGGAAGAGCTACCATAACTTTGATGTAGAAACTTGTGTAGACCTTCTCACAAGGTGAAACGACCAATTGGTGAAGGGTCGTGGGTATCCGTTGGATGTAGACTGGTCATTATGGCGATCGGTAGGGAGACCCCGTTCAGCTGTAGAAGTCTTTCGTCTGAGAAGAAGTTAAATTAATACTTATTATTTTTCATTTTTATGGTTGCGGTTTAAGATGATTTATTTCACTCAAAAATAATACAATTATTCTCTCCTCTGAGGAAAAACATGATAATTAAGATAGCTGGCGGTTTCGCTGGGTTATGAACTAAAATTAAGTTACACGTGTTTATTTTTCACTTACATAACTTTAACAATATTTAACACAACTAACTATTCACACTAGGTACAGACGCCAGCAGGTCAAGCTACCCGAAACTGTCAAATTTTCCCAATCAACCTTGAACCTTAACGCTTTAACGATAAAGCTGAAAATATATTAAAGAAATTTGACAGATTGTAGTAGCTTGATGTACTGGCGTCTGTACTAAATTAAATGACTAGCTAAATAACTTTTATATTTAAACCCAATTATATTTTTATCGTGAATAATTTATGTAGAAACTATAAAAGACAGTTTTTATAATTTCCTAAAGTGGTCCCAAAACCACTAACCTAACCCATATTTAACTCTATAATCGTTGTTGTAACTCTATATTAAACTGCCCAGCTACCGGAAAATAGTTATTTTCGTATCAAATTGACGTATGTATAGACGATGACGTCACATGGTTAAGGTCGGTCATCGACGTTGATATTATGGTGTATATTCATCATAGTTTATTTTAAGATTACATTGATTATCGGCTTCGTTCGCTTCTGGATTAGTGGCTGAAAGTGCGGATGCCGAGTGGGTCCTCGGTTCGATCTCCATGGGTCGCGATCGCGATCGATATTTTATTATATTTATAACCGACTTCAAAAAAGGAGGAGGTTCTTAATTCGACTGTATTTTTTTTATGTTTGTTACCTCAGAACTCCGTTATTTATAAGCCGATTTGCAAAATTCTTTGGAAGGATATACTTTCAAATTGATCCCATAGAAATTTCATCTAAAACGGCTCAGTAGTTTGGTTTTTAAACCAAAATTACTGTTAAAAATTACAACATAAAAGTGAAAAATAAAAACTTCTTTGCGAAAAAAGACAACCGGCTTCCAAAAAAGACACTACAAAGTGAAAAATAACTTTAATTTCGAAAGTCGGTGGCAAACAACGAAAATGCGAACCCAACGACAACAACTGAGTACCAGAGGGGCTATTTCCGTATTTATCATATGAGACAGGTGAATATCCACCTTTGCTTACTTTGGGGAATTCATTCGTGATACGACGTAATGTTATCTTAACATAAACATAAACTCACACCTTATTCCCATGAGGGTATGCAGAAACTACAGAACGCCACCTGCTGCGATCTTTACTTACTCATTTTGCCTCGGTTACGTTACATCTGAGGGGCAATTCTCGTAATTATAAGAACGTTCACAGTCAGAGGGGTAATTCTCGTAATTTTAAGAACGTTCACAGTCTGATCTCAGTCTCAATCTGTCAAAAATACCTCTATTTCCCTACACTTTGACAAGTATTTGACATTTGTTTGTCGCTGAGATGAGACTGCGACTAGATTTTGAACGTTTTAAATTACGAGAATTGGCCTTCTGGTCATACACGTAATGTTATCTTACGAGTATATTGCTATATTAACTTTTATCTTATCAAATCATTTGATTCAGATTACAAAAGCAGTTGGACGCATTGACAGGTAAACTGTGTAGGTAGGTAATGTTTTTTAAGACGGAGTCGGATTGCATCATTCGTGTTATTTTAATCAGTAGGTAATAACTATATATTTCGTACATAGTTTACGACTTACGATCCGGATTCCGAAGTCCGGAGTCTGGATTTGTGCGTCAGGCACTAATTGTCTGGCATTTTTGCTGAACTGGGCCTTTTCTTACATCGGACTTTACAATTTCTATTTGATTTTTACTTGTTGCTATCTGAAGGTCAAATCTCGTAATTTAAAATGTTCAAAATCTGGTCGCAGGTCATCTCGGCGACAAACAAATGTCAAAAACTTGTCAAAATGTAGGGAAATTAGAGGTATTTTTGACAGATTGAGACTGAGATCAGACTGTGAACGTTCTTAAAATTATGAGTGTTTGTTTTTTGATGTATACTTACTGTATCTGGTGTATATGGTGCTTGTTTTTTGGTCTGTGCTAAATAAATGTATTTTCTTTCTTTCTTTCCTTTTTTCTCCAAGGTTGATGCCAATAGGCTTGCCCCATATCACATGGGACTCAGACATGATTGGCGAAATGTGGGTGTACGAGTCACGAGCAAAAGTATGTATACACTCGGCTTTATTTAAAAGCGATTTACTCCTTTATTTTTAAATGACATGTTATGTTGTTACGAACATAGCATTTTCGAACCCATAGCTTTATGTAATGTGTCGTATTTCAACGTTGCATAACGAATGCAACGTTGACGTTGTTCGTTTTCACGAAAAAATCGCAATTGAAAGTTGCCAAGTGTTGACATATTGGTGCTCGTGACTGTACTATAAGCACACCTCTGCCTTACCTTCAGGTAATACAGGCGTGGCGTTATGTTATGCACTGAAGAACAACAAAATCACGGCTGTCAAATATAAACAATCACAGTTTTAATTTAACTCCGACTCCCAGTGCCATATTACTGCGCAGGTTGTTTCAATTCGTCCGTGACGTCACCCTTCCGGTTGCCAGCGGTTGCACAGTCTGCTGCAACATGCAGAATATTAATATTGCACCTACATTACAATATATTTTAATGAAGTTGTTTCAGTAAAGTATTTTACATTTAATGGTTTTTTTTTGTGGCAACCCTGAGTCTTTTAGAGCGACTCTTGAAGTAACTCTTCCTTATTCTTATACGACCGGTGACCCGCCTCTATTCCGCATAATTTTTGCGACTGGATAAAACAGAAATATCTTTATTCTAAGTTAAATATTAATGGATAATACACAAGGTTATGTGTGTTATCCATCTACGCTTGCCACAGTTGGTCCGTGGATGGATGACCATCATTAGTTATCAAGACCCTTCCGTGCCTCGGAAAGCACGGTAAGCCGTTGGTCCCGCAGTCATTCGTGGATCTTTGACAGTCATTACGGGTCGTGAGAAGCTAGAAAGTCTGACATCCAGTCTTACCAAGGGGTATCGTATTATACCCAGTAACTGGGTGGTTGAGGTCATATAGGCAGTCGCTCCACTTAAAATACTGGTGGTATCCAGCTGCATTCAGTTAGTCTGGAAGCCGACCCCAACATAGTTGGGAAAAAGCTAGTCAATTAATCTAATTGACTGTACAGTCAGAAAAATGAATTTTTAAATAATCTTACACCCTACATCAATTTGCAGTGTTACAGCTATTTGAAACAATTATTATCCTACCTAAATAACCAGGTACAGGCATACCTACTCAACATCTAACAGACACTTCCTTAACCCACACTTCCTAGTTTCCACAAACACGTTAGCAATCCTTCAACAAACCATCATAACTGACATTTACAACCCAAAATACTCACACAGAAACAGCCAAAGCCGAGAGCGAATATATGTAATTAGAACTGCAGCCACCGTTCCCACCTAATTTCAATTCATACTGGAAATTAGACCAGCTTTAGACTTAGATAATTTCAAACTGCGCTCTGCTAGGCAAACATAAGGCTGAGCGTATAATGTGGCAATCTTAGAAGTGGAGTCGGTAGACATTCGAGCCGGGATTTTGGGGAGTTTATGCGACTGATTGAGGTGCAATCTTTTTTTAACATATCAGCCTTTTGTCACCGTTGTGGTCATAAAACACACACTTACCTTATTGGTGGAGCTTGTAGCGCGACTTGACAGCATGATCTTCGGGCGGTTCTCTGAGCTACATGTCAGTGCAGTAGCTCGGTGATTTCAATGTTTTGTTGTTTTATTTTCAGAATAATGATCTATGCTTGCAACTGCTGCCTCATTCGCTGCTCTCAAAACGGTGAAGGAAAACATCTTGAGGAAACCGGCATTACCCTTAGAACCAAGATATGTGATATCTACCAACCGGCATTGGGCCCGTGCGGTAGATAACAGGCCCCCTCTCGATGAGAGGAGCCGCAGTTCCCAGCAGTGGGAACAAGGCTACAAGTCGTAAGTCAAGGTCGTTACTAATGGGGCACCACTTCCCTAACCTGAATATATTTTCATTTATACAAGCTGTTGTTTTGCATCCTCGTCAAATTTCAGGAGGCTGCTAGGAAAGACATAAATAATCAAATAAAATACGATCCCTGGTAAATAATGAATACATACTTTTTTTTAGTTATTTAAGTTTGACAGTATTTCAAACTACACCACTTTCAAAGAACAGAATCGCGTTATTGTATCGTAAAAGCAGCCGCGTTTTTATGCGTGTGTAAAAGGGCAGTTAGAGTGCGGTCTCAGACAGGCCGCGTTTTAATATGCGTGTCCCACAAAAGTTTTCGAAAATTTGAAAAAAAAATACCTACTTATTTTATTATTGATTCATGTCGAGAATCAGTAGCATAGTTACCTCCTTGAATTTGACGAGGTTGCAAAACAACACCTTGTATTATAAGTAAACTGATTACTTATGTATAAACGTATTACTAAAAACGTCGCACCATAAGTCCTCGTATGTATTTTAAGTCGGGTTCAAATGCTGCGGTTGTGTGTCCCAGCCGATAACAACTTACCAGGGTGGCCTTTGAGGCTCAACGCACCGATTTAAATAATACTACTAAATTGACAGCTATTGGACAGACTAGGTGCCCTAACGGTGATGTAGGTCTGATATTAGGTTCAGATGGAATCCAATGTCTGGGGTGTCATTGAAACTTTGTTATTAGAAAAAAATCTCGGTGAAATTGTGACGTGATGGTGATTACGGTCTCACCTTTTATGCAGGAGGTTGTGGGTTCAAATCCAGGACAATACCAGTGTGCCATTTTAGACGCCACCACATCAAGCTACCCGAAACTGTCAAAATTTCCCAATCAACTTTGAACCTAATGTTTTAGCGATAAAGTTGAAAATCTAAGATATAAATAACTATCATCATATCGAGTAGCTGATGCAATGATTATTTTTATTTAACTTTTAAGTGTAATTATACTGTATTACTATATTCAAATGTAAAACAACTGCACAAATACTCGGGATTATTGTTTTCCTGCAAATTTACAAAGTTAAATACAGTGTTTGGTTGCCCGCCGTTACCGGTAACCTCTCACGAACAGCTGACGGTCGACCTGCTTATTTAAACGGGGAGTATTGTTTACTTTTATTATTTAATTAGCACACAATCGTCTTAGACTGTAACAGATTCATTGAGGCCCAATGCACTGGGTCTAGTCACTTAGTTTACATAAATCTTATTGAAACTTTGTTGTTGTGAAATTATATCAAAATACTGATATCCTATTAGTGTTATAACACTGTGTTTATATACGTAACAACAATAACATTGACTGTCGTTGTTTTCAATTGTAATCTTTTATTGAAAACTAGATTTTTTTAATTAATTTTTTTATCGTAGCATCCTACCCACATTAGCAAAAATAAAAGCTTATGACAATAGAATCAATGTAACATTGTACTTAATCTAATCATATTAGTTGCATTTCAATTAGATTCAGCAGCCTATCTCATTACTTACTCTACTAAGCTACACTAACTTCTAACAATTTATTCTTTCATTTCTAGCTTTCCCTCCTTTTCTTTATCTGTCTAAGTAGTTCTCACCGTTCTTTTAATTTTCCTTTCAGTACTAATTCCTGAAACCATGCCTGTGATGACCCGTAAAGCTGCTGCTCAGGATGTGGAGCTTAGATTGAGAACAACCATTCATGAACTTGAGGCTTCAGAGAGAAAATGTCAAGCACTGTTAGAGGAGAGAGAGGAAAGTGAGAGGGAAGTAGAGAAAGTAATATACAAAAACACAAGCTTAAAACAGGAGCTCGTAGACTTACATCGTCTGCACCTCAATGTTGTCGATGAACGGGATCAGCTGAGGGTTGTCACAGATGGCTTCAAAAACTGCAGTAATCTATACGAGGAGGCTTTGTGTAAGATTAGGGACCTAGAGGATGAATTAATCCATGCGAATATTCAAATCCTAAAATTACAGAAGGATAAGGAACGTTCTCAGATCAAAGAAACTGACCATTTATTTAATGAATTAGTAAATAAAAGCTGTAATCCACATTCCATAACAACAATAGACCTAACAGAAAATTCCTTACTGAAACATAACTATAGTCATAAAATGAGTCAAAATAAAATAAAAAAATATGCAAGACTGAATAAAATCATTAAAAAATGTAATAAATTTAAGAAACAGCAAAACCATTTTTCCAAAAATATTCAATTAAGGAAAGAACGTGTTACTCTTATGAATAAATTGAAGAACTATCAAATTAAATTAGAAGATAGTATAAACATATATGAAATAGACACTCAACGCTTACAAACTGAAATTCAAGCTCTTGATGACTCACTAAAGTCCCTTTATAATAAATATTTATGCTCTCAACACCAAATCAAGGAACACATCCTTGCTACAAACGAGTTGGTAGACAGAGTGGACTCACTGACTCTCAGTAACACTCAGTGTACTTGTCAGAGGGGATCCAACCTTGATGCTCTCCAGCCTGAGGTAACGGAGGACCCGTCCCAAGTTGTGAGTGCTCTGGACTGTATTTCCAACCAAGATATACCTGATACTGTGCAAGAATTATCTCAAGCAAGACAGTCAGCAACTAGTAATGTTTCCTCTTGTAGTAGTCAAGTATGTTATCAGTCAGTTATGTTTTCAGATAGTATAGGAAGAGGTTTGGGGAAATTAGTTAGTGACAACTTTAGTTTTAATACTCAAAACTATTGTTTACCTGGGACATCCTTCAAACAAATAATTACATCAATTACAGGAAAACAATATGATTCAAATACCAACATTACTGTATTTGTAGGTGATAGTTCACAAGTCAAAAAAGAAGTTGTCACTGACAGTGTTTCTAAACTTTTAAAGATAAATTGTAATAAAATTATTTTGTGTGCTTTTCCATATTTTGAGACACTATCAAATAGACAAAACAATTATATACATATGCTTAATAAGCATATGCATTTCTTAGCAAGTCACTACAGTGACAAACTTATATTTTTTGACACCAACAGTTTTGTTGTTAAGTTAAAATCGACAAGGAATACAGTGTATCTGCCCATTAGGTTTAGACATAAAATAGCGAGGCTATTAGCTTATATAAACTCAGACATAAGTAGTATGTCGAAGTCTTGTACTATAATTAACACTGCAATTATTAGTAATAATTCTAATGTACAGGTGGTCACTCAAAATAACTGTAGCACTAATGCTATAACTATTTACAATGATTGTACGAAGGAGGATCCATGTGTCACTATGGCAAGTTCTTGTCCTAATGTGGGGTCCACGAGTAGGGGGATATCATTGCCTGGTGATGGCTTGGGAGTCTTGGGGCTCACTCTGGATGTTAATTTAAACTAGTTAGTAAGACAACAGAAGACACTAGTAACAATATTATTATACCTACCAACAACAAGGTGTCTTCTTGCTCTCAAATAGTAAAGTGTAAAAAAGGGTCTGAGCAGAATTCCTTGAAATTATTTCATCAAAATATTCAAGGTTTTTCTACCAAACAATTAGAAATTGAGCTATTTTTAGAAAAAACTATGTTTGAAATTATTTGTTTAACTGAACATTGGTTGAAAGATTATGAAATGCTAATTAATTATGAAAATTATAGTGTGGGCAGTTGTTTTAACCGGAAATCTATGCTGCGTGGGGGTTCACTCATCTTAGTTAAAAATTCTATTAAAACTAAGACTCGTACAGATATAGTTGATCTTTCAGTTGAACATAACATTGAACTGTCCTGTGTTGAGCTAGATAAGCATGTTATAGTGTGCGTTTACAGACCCCCTAATTATCAAAACTACTCCATATTTGAGTCAGTAATGGAAGATGTTCTAGCAAAACTTGGAACTGGTAAAAAATCGCTAATTATCTGTGGTGACTTCAATATTAATATCCTAGAAAATAGTTCAAATAGCAGTCGATTATTAAGTCTCTTTAAATCATTCAATTTGTCAAATGTATTTTCAGAACCAACCCGCATAACTAAAAATTCTGCTACATGTATTGATAATGTTTTTTGTTGCTGCGAATACTTAGATAAAGCCATAGTAAATTATCTCCCTTCTGATCACAGCGGTCAAACTGTTGTGTTCAAATCCAATACACCAGTACAAAAAATTCTGATACAAACTAGACAAATAACACCAAGTAATCTAAATAGATTTAATAATAACTTAATTAGTAAGTTAAATGTACCAGGCCATATTAAAAACAATGTAAATGAATTATATGAGTGGTTCTTTTCGGTAGTACGCATCGAGTTCAATAATACTTTAAAAAAGAAAACCAAAACTATTTGCCCAAGATTTTTGTTCAGTGACTGGGCAACTAAGGGTATTAGGAAAAGTAGGGAAAAATTGTTTGAGCTGTATGGCCTTCAGCCTTATATTAACTCTGAAACTTTTAATAAATATGTTGCTACCTACTCTAAAACTTTTAAAAATACCTGCAAGGTAGCTAAAGCCCTCTATATTAGCAACAAGATCAAATCAGCCGATAATAAAATAAAGACGGTTTGGAAAATTATCAATGACGAAACTAACCGGAATAAAAGACATAATAATGATTTCACAATAGAGACTTCGCGTGGTCTCATAAGCACTAACAAAGAAGTTGCTCATGAATTTGTAAATTTCTTTACCAGTATCCCACATAAAACCACTGAAATCTTAAATTCCTCGCCCTTACGTTCTATTTATTTATTAAGAGCAAACGTCTCATCCTGCCAGATTGAATTTAAATTCATGCATATAAACCCCACAATAGTAATAAAAGCTTTCAAGCAAATCAAGATCAAACTAACCGAAGATCTATGGGGAATGTCTATCAAAGTTTGTACCTCCATTATTGAGACTATAGCGCCGTACTTAGCTTTAATATTTAACTTGTGTGTGGATCAAGGAGTCTTCCCGGATCTTATGAAATACAGCAAGGTGATACCACTTTTCAAATCGGGGGACAGTAAAGTTACTAATAATTATAGACCGGTATCCGTGTTACCGGTTTTCAGCAAGGTGTTTGAAAAGGTGATGCTGAACCAAATGCTCAATCATTTCAACACCAATAAAATATTGCACGACCAACAGTATGGTTTCACCAAGGGACGTTGTACTACTGATGCCGGTGTAACTTTATTAAAACACATTTTTACGGCGTGGGAAGAGTCCCAAGACGCCATAGGAATTTTTTGTGACCTCTCTAAGGCTTTTGATTGCGTCGACCATGAAACCTTGCTTTTAAAACTTGAGCATTACGGACTTGGAAAACTTGCGCTCAGTTTAGTAAAATCTTATTTAAATGATAGACAACAGCAAGTTCAAATAAATGGTGTCAATTCACTCGGTTTAAAAGTAAAAATGGGTGTACCACAAGGCTCATAGTTATTATAGTTATTATAAAAGCATTCAGGCAACTTAAGATCAAAATTACCGAAGATCTGTGGGGCATGTCTACTAAAGTTTGTCAATCCATTATTGAGACAATTGCACCCTACTTAGCTTTAATATTTAATTTGTGTGTAGATCAAGGGGTATTCCCGGATTTAATGAAGTTCAGTAAAGTTATTCCACTTTTCAAATCTGGGGACAGCAAAGACACAAATAATTATAGACCCGTATCGGTTTTGCCGGTTTTCAGCAAGGTGTTTGAAAAAGTAATGTTAAATCAAATGCTCAATCATTTTAATCGTAACAACATCCTACACGATCAACAGTATGGTTTCACCAAAGGACGTTGTACAACTGACGCCGGTGTCACCTTATTAAAACACATCTTTAACGCATGGGAAGAGGCACAAGATGCAATAGGCATCTTTTGTGATCTATCCAAGGCATTTGACTGCGTGAATTACGAAACACTGCTCTTGAAACTTGAGCATTACGGACTGGGTAAACTAGCTGTTAGCTTAATAAAATCATATTTAAATGACAGATTTCAGCAAGTTCAAATAAACGGTGTGAATTCATTGGGTTTAAAAGTCAAAATGGGTGTGCCGCAGGGCTCAATATTAGGGCCGTTCCTATTTTTAGTTTATATAAATGATTTACCTCATTTACTAAAAACCCGACCACAAATGGTGTTATTTGCTGATGACACATCACTGATTTTTAAAGTGGATAGACGTGCAGAGCAGCTTGACGACGTAAATAATGCTATGCTTATGGTCCATAATTGGTTTACTGTAAATAATTTAGTATTAAATGAGAAAAAAACTAAATGCATTAGATTCGCTTTACCGAATGTTAGAAGTAGTGAATGTCACGTTGTATTGAATAGGGAGATACTTGAATTCGTCGAAAGTACGGTTTTCTTGGGTATCACGCTTGACTCAAAGCTGCAGTGGGGTCCTCACCTAACATCACTTGCAGGGCGGCTAAGTTCAGCCGCTTACGCTGTCTGGAAAATCCGTCAATTAACAGACGTGGAAACCGCAAGACTGGTCTATTTTAGTTACTTCCATAGCATCATGTCTTACGGTATTTTGCTGTGGGGACGGGCTGCAGATATTGATTCTATATTCATTCTGCAAAAGAGGGCTGTCAGAGCCATCTACAATCTCAGCAGACGCGAAACTCTAAGGCAACTGTTTAAAAAAATTAACATCATGACGGTTCCTTGTCAATATATATACGAAAACATTATGTACGTTCGTAAACATCTACATCTTTTTAGTAAGATAAGTGACAGGCATAACTTTAACACTAGGAATAGGAACAAACTAGATCAACCGAGCTTCAGATTGTCTAAAGTAAAAACTTCTTTTATGGGGTACTGTGTAAAATGTTATAATAAAATACCACTCGATATTCTTCAACTAAATGAGAAGAAATTTAAAACATGCATTAAACGCACACTATGTAGACAAGCATATTATAAGTTGGACGAGTATATAGTAGATAAAAATGCTTGGCTTAATGCTGGTCCTGCTCCACAGGCAGTTGGGCTTACAAGTTGATCACAATTTCAATATTTGGAAGAGATGCTTCCCCTTTTTGTTTTTTTTTTAGTGTTTATTTTATATAATCAGGATTAATTTTTAATACTTCAGTATTAAATACCTCTTCATGATTGGTAGTAATTTTTTTTTTCTCTCATCTCTTAATTAAATTGCAAACTATAGTTTTGTATAATTTAGAAGCATTTTTGAAAATTTTGTAAATGTAAGAACCATGGATCCGTTTTTTATGATATTTTGATGTTGACTTGAAAGAGCATGGCAGTTGAGAATATGTCATGCTCACTTAAATGTCTCACTGGTGGTGGCGCGTGTGTTGGATCATTCGGTTCCCTACGAAATGGTTGAGCTGGGTGGTGCTGATCCACGCGTCATGTTCGTGAACGGGCGCCATCTGTTGAGACTGGTCATCTCTTAACTGCCAGGGCTTATTTTTAATTTTATATTTTAATTTGTTTCTTAACATTGTTCTCACATATAGAAGCAATAAGAATAATGTAACCAAGATTTTGTAAAAATGTCTTGATTTAAAAGAGTGTCCGTGGAGTTTCTTGCCCGTTCTTCTCCATAGAGATCTACGCTTTGGAATGGGCAACTAGCTTCAACTTTCTGACTAACTGACCGACTATTTAATTTTGACAATTCAAAAGTGCCTGTAAATGGTTTAATTGAAATAAATGATTTGAGTTTGAGTTTGAGTTTGCTCGATATTAGGTCCTTTCCTCTTTTTAGTATATATTAATGATCTACCCCATTTGTTAAAAACTCAACCACAGATGGTGTTATTTGCTGATGATACTTCCTTGATTTTTAAAATTAATAGACGTGCATCAAATCTTGACGACGTAAATAACGCCCTACTGCAGATCCAAAATTGGTTCACTGCTAATAATTTAGTATTAAATGGGAAAAAAACGAAGTGCATAAGATTTTCTTTACCAAATGTCAAAAGTAGTCATTGTGAGATAGAATTGAATCAAGAGAAACTAGAATTCGTCGATGAAACGGTTTTCCTGGGGATCACGCTCGACTCAAGGCTTCAATGGGGTCCTCATTTAACATCCCTTGCAGGACGACTAAGTTCAGCAGCGTATGCTGTGAGAAAAATCCGCCAATTTACTGATGTTGATACCGCGAGACTAGTCTATTTTAGTTACTTTCATAGTATTGTGTCGTACGGTATTTTACTATGGGGACGAGCTGCAGACATCGAGTCTATTTTTATTCTGCAGAAAAGAGCCATCAGAGCCATATATAGCCTCCGCAGGCGTGACTCTCTAAGAGAATTGTTTAAAGATATTAACATCATGACGGTACCTTGTCAATATATCTATGAAAACATTATGTACGTAAGGAAAAATCTACATCTTTTTAGTAAAAGAGGTGAAAGACATAATTATACCACTAGAAATAGGGAGCAATTAGTTCAACCAGGTTTCAGGCTGGCTAAAGTAGACTCGTCTTTCATGGGGTACTGTTTAAAATGTTACAATAAAATACCTCCCCACATAATAGAACAGAATGAAACGAAATTTAAATCTTGTATAAAACGCACACTATGCAGCCAGGCATATTATAAATTAGGGGATTACATCGCTGATAAAAATGCTTGGCTAAACGCTGGTCCTGCTCCATAAGGACGCATAAATAAATTGATTAGCATTTGAAAATACTGTTGGAGCTGCTGAAGATTTTAAAATACTTTTTTGCATTATATAAATTCAATCTCCTAGTATTGTATAATTGTATAGCACATGTGTGAGTACTATGTACTATAAAGCTACCATATACTGTGTACGTCTTTCACTGACTTGAATTTGCCCTGGCAGCAGAGAGTATGTCATGCTCACTCAAATGTCTCGCTGGTGGTGGCGCGTGTGTTGGATCATTTGGTTCCCTTCAAAATGGTTGAGCTGAATGGTGCTGATCTACGCGTCATGTTCGTGAACGGGCGCCGTCAGTAGGGACTGGTCATCTCTTTGCTGCCATGGCTTATTTTAATGGCTTATTTTAATTTAACTTATTTTTATTTTTTTTAAGTTTTCATTACGGACGCTTTTAACGTTCTGCATCGTTCTCACATGCATAATTTATAACATAAATGATGTAACCAATACTTTGTAACCATATATTGATATAAAAGAGTGTCCATGGAGTTTCTTGCCCGTTCTTCTCCATAGGTACCTACGCTTTGGAATGGGCAACTAGCTTCATTTTTCTGACTGACCGACCCCTTGACAATTCAAAAGTGCCTGTAATTGGTTTAATTGAAATAAATACTTTGAGTTTGAGTTTGAGTTTGAATCTATTAGAGAAATTTGACAGGTTGTAGTCGCTTGATGTGCTGGCGTCTGTACTTTCGGAGTTTAACTTGGACATTGGTGATATCGGTGAAGGATAAACATCGTGACGAAACCTGGACTTACTAAACTAACATTATAAAGAGAAAAGATTCGATTGTTTGTTACGCTATAACGCTAAAACGGGTGAAGGGATTAGGATAAAAGTTGGCACATAGTTACACCATGATCTGGAGAAGTATATAAGCTTTTCATCCTGGATCGCAGATGAATTCGCGGGCAACAGCTAGTAGATAATACGCCTGAAATCGCCAGCCTGTCTTGAGTAAGCGTGGCCATCAATGCTCATGCCTTTTCTGTATGAGAAGAGACCTTTCCCCTACAGTGGGATAATAATAGGCTGGGTATCCTAATCGGTAAGTTATTTAATTGGGCTGGTTATGGTGGGGTGGCCATATCTGTCGAAGTACCGATAATATATCCCTGGACATTTCACACAGCGCCATCTAGTCCCAAGCTAAGCAACCTAATGCTTGTGTTATGGTAACAAGATGGCTGATAAACTACTTATATACATTTTTTTTTAGTGGAGTGGAGACCGCGTATCGACAAGCGTAGTGTGGGACCCCCCCCCCCTCCCCCCCAGCTAGATGGACGGACGACCTAAAGAAGGTGGCTGGGATAGAGTGGATGCGGAAGGCGGAGGACAGGGTGTTGTGGCGCAGTCTGGGTGAGGCCTATGTCCAGCTGTGGACTGCGACAGGCGGAGTTGATTGATTTAATTCTCAGCATTAATAACCACCAAGAACATCTGCCTCTAATGTTCCCACAGTTGGGACTCAGTCTCCTCTTTATGGCCGTAATATGACCTTAACCCACTACGCGGGTAGCCCACCCACAATGGCAATCGCTTTTAATGCGTTTCATATCTAGACCGACTCTCAACAAGATTGACATAAGCATTTCGGTAGTTTAGGTTAGTCCCATACATTTTACACTTTACCATCATCATTATCTATGAAATTCATGTTTTAGCTTGATTGAGTACGTATATTTGTTGGTATATTGGCGTGGCTAGCATGGCAAATAATTTAATTTAATGTTCTGTTTTTTGTAATGTTAATTACTTAACATAGGTACCTAGTATTGTATACAATCAAGTATTTTCTAACTGAACAGCTGTGCTGCTGGGGAGTATGTTGCGCCACTTCCCAGCGATAGCACTAGAAAGTGGTGAAGGGCGGGTGTTTTTGGGGGACTATCTTTTGTAATTTTGACATTCGGAAAGTGCTGATTCTCAGCCTAATTTGAGTAAATGACTTTTGATTTTGATTTTTGAGTAAAATGCGCGCCTGTCGTGTTTAGACCTAAGATCGACGTTAGACGGGCCGTTAATAAATATATCATCATGTCAGCCGAAAGAAGTCCACTGCTGGACATATCCCCCAAACACCTCCACTTCGACCGGTTCTGTGATTTTCGCATCCAACGGGTTTCGTCGGTCCCCCTTGTTCCAACGCTACGTCTTCCGGTACGCAGTCGCCAATCCAGAACCTTTCGGCCCCATCGGCCATCTGTTCTGCGAGCAACGTGTCCTGCCCACTGCCAGTTAAGTTTGGCAATTCTTCGGGCTATGTTGGTTACCTTGGTAAATATATATTATAAAGAAAATTAAAACGGATCCGTCAGATCCGAAGTCTCATAGGTACGGCCTTATAAATTAGATTCAAGGTTATTAGAAGGTAGAAAGTAAAGAAACTAAATCAGGCAGGCTGTACGTGATATCGGCATCACACGTACCAATATCTCACCACGTAACACTACTAACTCGGCGCTCGGCTTAGCAAATGATTGACATGATATCATAAATCCAATCATGTTCACCAGACAGTTAATTAACACTTCTGCTCGGACGAATTAGAAACGAATTCTGCCTACTACGTGGACTTGGAATGAGGGACGTGCAACAAGCTAGGCTTGCGAAACATTTTGCAGTACCTACCAGCCGTGTCTCCTGCGCGTTTTTCCCATACATATTTGTGTATGAAAACACGATGTGTTTGTTTTCCAAGCTGCATGGAAAACATTCCCCGCGTGGGTGAAGAGGAAAGGGAAGGGACGCACCGCGAAAATCTAGCATTTCGCATTTTGAAAGCTTAATTCTGACACAAGTTTTGAAATTATATTGTCTTGTTAGTCGACACTAATCCCAAAAAAAAAATTATACGCAGGAGACAGCTTGTGTATGAAAACAAATGTTTATGTGAAAGGTTTTTGAGTAATCTATACTTATAATAAATCTGTAGAAGTGAAAATTCTGTACATTGAAAATATCAACAAAATAATTTACAGGGGGTGTTACTAGACCGACACCGAACCCAAAAATGTGATTAAAATTTTTTTTGTCTGTCTGTCTGTCTGTCGGTCTGTCTGTCTGTCTGTCTGTTTGTTCAGGCATCACGCAAAAACTACCGGTTCGATTACGATGAAACTTGGTATAATTATTCTTTAATATCCTGGGCACCACACTGGGTACTTTTTATCCCGGAAAAGTATATACAATAAAAAACAAACTTAATTTTGCGGTTCGATCCCTATACCCGATTACCACTGTCTGTACTGTACCAACCGCAAATACTAAGTTTGTCGTAGGTTGGGTCACCCGCAGTGGAGTTCATTTTTATTCCTTTTAGTTTTTAGAGTTATTTAGGTTTATTTTTATATGAGTCGTAGGTATAGATTTTAATTTTAAAGTATAGGTAGTATATTTGATAGTGTACGTAGTGACCGTAGGTTATTTTATAATACTGTTAGGTAGGATTAGTCATTCGTATACATATTAGTTTTTAGGGATTTCGCTTATTTATTGAGTTTAGATTAGTTATCATCAGAAGTAGGTTTATTTAGGTAGGTATTTAATTTTCTGTTATTGAGGTTTTTTTTTTAATTAGGTAGGTACTTAGGTAAAGATATCATATAGGTACCCTGTTAATCACCACTAATGAGACACAATTGGTTTTCTACTGTAATTAGCCACAAAGGGCCCGCGAGATAGATGGCATTCTGGGGAAGCACATACTTTTTATCCTGTTAGCACGTTCCCGTGGGATAATTTCCGACATCCACGCGGGCGAAGCCGCGGGCAGAAGCTAGTGTTTAGTAAAAACACGCGCAGGTGACACGGCTTCACTACGATATTGGCACCGATTCCCTTGTTCACAAACTAAACTAAATTTAAGTTCAGTGCATCTTTTTCTTTCTTTAGAAAAAGACAGAAGATAAACACTAGTTTAGTCCTGTCAAATTAATAGACAGTTTAGACGTGATTAAAAACACGGCTACTAAAAATACGTCAATTTACGTCAGGCGCTGACTAATTTGAAAGGACTAAACTAATATTTATTGTCTGTCCTTTTCTTAATGAAATAGAAAGAAAAAGATGCACTGAACTTAAATTTAGTTTAGTTTATGAACAAGGAAATCGGCACCATTGTCTCTTTTCTAGCGAAAACAGTACCTTTCTCGTCTTAGAATTTACATTAGGCACACTAAATATTAATGACCCGGTACATTGACGGTACATCTCAACTTCATTTTCATTCGAAACCATTATGTAAAAACTACATATGACCCCAAAGTTCTCTATTTCAACACAAGCGCTGACAAAGGCTAGCTAAATACGAAATTCACCCAAAATTTCACACACACCCCACTCTCGAAATAAATTCTATGGCCAACGACCTAAGGTTGGTTTTCCATTGTTAGAAATGTAAATAAGAAGTCACGTAGTTCGTTACTTCCGCTAGTTGTCGCTACAGTAAGGGATACGGGATTTGTAGGGTGACCATGGGTTGTAGTCATTTGTGGCGTGTCGGAACAAGGATTTTATGAAACATGCTCCGATGAGTTTTTCTTGCGCGAAAGTATAGGGACGGGTTATTTAAGTGCGGGTATACCTTTTTAAGTGGCGGTGCTTGGGAGAGGCTTATGTCCAGCAGTGGACGTCTTTCGGCTGAAATGATAATGATGATACCTTTTTAGATTACTGGTACTTTTTGATAGACAGTTTTTATTTCATGGAGTAAAAATGTTGAAACCTTAGCATTATATTACGTGGTGTACATTAATTAAGCGATACACAAAAAGGGCAAAACAAGTTGGCAGCAAATAGCACTGAAAAAATTCTGGAAGCCTGGTCAAAATACTCACATTAACTTTGTCAACGGTTTTACCCAGTGATGATTATGAAGTTCATCACAATAATAAGTTCAGAGATGCTGAAAGAAAATCAGTTGATTTAAAGATTGTTCATACGAAAAAGGGGACGCGCGACGACGTTGCCAAATCGCTCGCCTACGCTCCCGTATGCGCGTCCCTTTCATTAACGACATGCTCTAAAATTACTTTATAATAAAAATAATATTAATCATAATTTATTTCAGATTTCTGCATATAAATTGTTAGTAACACGAAAATACTTAAGAGCTAATGTTTGTAAACAAAACGAATATTAATAAAACAGATTTTAGGACAATCCGACACCAGAAGGCCAATTCTCGTAATTTAAAACGTTGAAAATCTAGTCGCAGTCTCATCGTGGCGACAAACAAATGTCAAAAACTTGTCAAAATGTAGGGAAATTAGACGTTTTTTTGACAGATTGAGACTGAGATCAGACTGTGAACGTTCTTAAAATTACGAGAATTGCCCTTCAGAACGCATGTATGCTACTTCACTGCGTGCAGCCGCATCCAGCGCTCAAGCATCGGAGAATCCCACCGGTCCGTCAATACGCTCAAGATACTGTTGGAACTAGCTCGCATGCGAGTTAGGGTCGAGGTGCAACGTTTACGCATGATTGTCGCAGAACTGTCGACGTTGGCCTCGGCAAACATGCCGGAGGCACTGCAATACAGCGGTAGCCCCATCAGCATCCTGAACGCAACACGTTGAACACACGTTTATAACACGTTGAATTAGATATTTTAATTTGGCAAATACAATCATGGCAATAGCTGTTTCAGATACGCGACAGATGATAAGTGAAAAAAATTGAGGGCTCTAGAAAAAAAAATATTCTCAAAGTCGGGGGATGGGAAGAATGTGGTTGAGAACCTATGATTCAGCCTATGATGAAACTATCGAGCCTGGTTTTAAAGATTAAAGCGTTCATTACTTATAATCACGATGTCATCATTCCGCCTGACTTTCAGCGACTTTCATTTCCTTCCTTACTAGGTAATATTATTGGACAATAATTTGTTTTTTTTTTTATTTTTTAAAAAACGTGGCCCCGCACTAGGAATTACTCCTGTATCGTGGGCGCGTTTCCAAAAACATTTAAACTCACATACACAAATAGCCAGACCCGGAACAACTATCTGTAGGCAATACAAATATTTGTTCCGTGCGGAAATCGAACCTGCGACACGCAGCGCAGCATTCGATCGCTGAGCCACGGCGCCAACCGTGTCGTCAAATAATTAATTAACAATACTGTCCCGCTAGAAACTGATCAAGCACAGCCTCCCTACACACGCAAACTTACAGCCACAACTTTAAAGTGGTGATTTTCTAACGACTTCAAAATGGCTCCATTTTGCTAGTTTATCCTCGCTGAAAAGCAACAAGAAGTCGCTTTTTTCAGTGACTTTGTTAAGGGAGACAGCTGACTACTTTAAAGCATAATTAACGTCACATTGTTGGAAATAGGGGTGTATTTTTACGTTTGTCGAAATTCATCATTAGCCTTTTCCCAACTATGTTGGGGTCGGCTTCCAGTCTAACCAGATGCAGGCTGCTGCTAACCCTAGCATTAGTTGGAATGACAGCTCACTCCACGCTCACTTCACCTAAGTTTTCACGGTAATATGATTACAGCAGTGCGATTCTGTAACCATCTCACCGTGAAAACTCAGGTGAAGTGAGCGTGGAGTGAGCTGTCATTCCAACTAATGCTAGGGATTGACAGCAATTGATGCATCGGTATCGTCTGCATGTTACGCTCTGAGAGCCCTGAGAAATGAAATCAGCATAGAACAGCTAAAAATGGTATATTTTGCGCTAGTGGAGTCAAAAATTAGATATAGCATACTTTTTTGGGGAAATAGCTATGAATATAATAGTAGAAGAGCTTTCGTACTACAAAAACGTGCAATTCGTACCATGGTCCGCATATCACAAAGGGAAAGTTGCCGAACACATTTTAACAATTTAGGCATACTAACAGTACCAAGTCTTTATGTACTGGTACTTTTAAGTAATATGGCCAAATACATACAAGACTACGAGTCAGTAGAAGAACGGCAGATAAGGGAAGGCACCCGTAGACTGGACTTGAAGAATAAAAATTTTACTAATCATACCCTAAGAATTGTTAAACATAGTCCACGATACCAGTCTGTAAAATTATTCAACAGGTTGCCTTTAGACATAAAAAGTGCTATCTACAGTAGCGCTTTCAAAATAAAACTAAAAAAATTCCTATTGAATAAGTGTCTATATGCTGTAGAAGAACTGTAATTTTATTTAATAGTAATTTTATTGAGATAATCATTGGTTGGTAAATTTTATTGGTTTTAGTTCATTCTGATTTATTAACCTAACTATGATCTTAATAATTAATTGGATTTTTTATTTTATTTTTTTTATTAATTCTATCAATCTATTCTATTAATGCTAATTTATATTTACTTACATAATTATTTTATTGTTATTATTTTAAATTTTAAGATGTTAGCCATATTGTTTAATTGACATGTCGAAGTAGTATTGAGGAAATGTAAATTTATTATTTTTAAATTGTTGATATTATTTAAGAAATTCAAATGTAATTTATATTAGCGTGTATACTGTGATTGTGTAATTTTGTGTGAAAATTCAGATACAAGTTACTTGTTTATGAATAAATGACTATGACTATGACTATGACACTATTGACAGCTCACTCTAAGCTCACTTCACCTAACTTTTCACGGTGAGATTTTTACACAATCGATCGGCAGAATCGCACTGCAGAGGCGTTTAATAATAATAACAAGCCTATTACGATCAACAAGAATGACAATTCCAATATTTTTAGGAAAGTTTGCATTCCAATCGAATTCGGAATCTGTCGAAAATACCTCTAACTTCTCCACATTTTCGCCAAGTTTTTGACATTGATTGTTACTGAAATGAGATTGCGACTAGATTTTGAACGTTTTTAATTACGGAAATTGGCTTTCAGCAACCCAATCGCGGAACATACTTTCTTTTACATCCGAAGGACTTTAAAAGATATTCGTAATCCATTGCTTCATTTGTTTGAAAAATTCGTCTGCTTGACAACATAAATAGAGCAATGAATGTTATCCAATTGTCACAATGAAAGACAATGTAATGGTTTAGTTGGATACATATTACTGTGTTGTGTCGTGTCGTGATGCCTTCTGACGCAGTGTTAGCCAATCAAAACTCGTTGTGATTTGACGTAGTCCTGAACAGATTCGTTTGTTTGGTAGGTATATCCCGAGTTACGACACAGTAATTCGGCTGTACACCCGTATTCACAAACATTACTATATGAGGTCTTACAGTGCGCGCGGACGCACAGATTCCCAAAAACCTATTCATAGACAATACTTGAGTGGCGATCGGCACTATGCGTCCCATAGTGTTTATGAATTGAAAGGCTTGTCATATGGAACGCATCGAGAAATGCCTTACTTCGCATAGTATTGCTACTTTACTTAGGGCTGACTTTTCAATCGCCAGATAATTTTTATTCGTGGAATAAAATTTTGACGTCTGACAGTTCTAGTATGGAAGAACTGTCAAAAATTCAAAATTATTCCTGCGATAAAATTATCTGGCGTTGGAAAAATCAGCCCTTAGACAAGTATAATCCTGAAGGCAGCACAGTATTCTTGGGCATAACTTTGGATGCTAAGCTTCAGTGGGGTCCACATATAGATAAATTGTCAAAAAAGCTAAGTTCCGCAGCATACGCTGTTAGAAAAATTCGTAATTTAACTGATGTAGAGACAGCCCGTTTAGTGTACTTTAGCTATTTTCAAAGTGTAATGTCATACGGTATTCTATTGTGGGGAAATGCCGCTGATATTCAAACTATCTTTGTTTTGCAGAAGCGAGCTGTTCGATCAATTTATAAACTAAGTCCGAGACACTCGCTCAGAGACAAATTTAAAGAGATTAATGTTATGACTGTGCCTTCTCAATATATTTATGAAAATCTTTTATATGCCCATAAAAATATAAAATTATTTAAAAAATACAGTGATATCCATGATATAAATACTAGGAACAAACACAAATTTGTTGTACCTGCAACAAGGCTCAAGAAAATAGGTGGCTCGTTCAGATGCCAATGTATACGCTTTTATAATAAAGTTCCAAGCCCAGTTCAAGATCTAAGCCTTAATAAATTCAAATCATTTATTAAACGTAAGTTGTGCCAGAAAGCCTTTTATACCGTTAAGGATTATATCGAGGACAAAAAGGCTTGGGATTAAGCTGCTTCCAATTTTTTTTAATTTTTTACGTATTGAATGTTTTTATTTTGTTTTTCTCTGTTTTGTTGTTGTTTTTTTTTTTTTTTTTATATACACTGACATTAATGAATTTTATATATACTATGACATTTGCTTCCTTAGTAAAGTATTATATTATTTTAATTATTGTGAATGTGAAGACTATGTGGGTCATTGTATTTATATTATTTTTCTCTCTGTTCTCTTAGTTTTTGTCATGGTCTGGCAGTTTGAGTAATTAATATGGCCTACCCAAATGTCCTTTCTTTGGTATTGTTCGTCGGATCGGTGAGCTCCTTAAGTTTTGAGTTGAGCTGCACGATTTCTGACAAATGCGTGCACTGACTGGACAGGTCCTCTCAATCTGTGTGGTTCTTTCCTCAAAAGACCATCTCAGACATCGACCTACATGGTCTTCATATGATCTGACCAAGATTATGTCTGGACTTTAAAAGAGACTGTGACGTCTGAGTTTGTTTCGGCCTTTCTTCTCAGACTAGTCAGATAGGAAACGCCGACCTCATCTAGTTTTAAAATATGATTGACGTGTAAAAGTGTTTGTACAAACCTACTTACAAAATAAAATCATTTATCATTTATCATTTATTGTTTGTGAATACGGGTGTTAGTGTGTTTACCCCGTAGGTCAAATCATTGGTACATATTCTTTCTCAAAAACCACCCACAAAAACTTTCCCAAAAACCATACACAACCAAAAATCCAACTTACATATACACACATACCTTATTTACCAAACTCTCATAAGCAGTTTAGGTGCCTCGCGCGACATACAAGCATAACTTTCAAAGCATATTTAAATTTATTCACCGAAGCGAAATCTGATAAACTCAGCTAAACGTGTATTACGGAAATGAAGGTATATTGGTATCCTATATTACCCCTTCACCCTTTGAGATAGGGTGGAAGATTTTGTAGGAAATTTCGTCGAAAAAATTGGGTTATGTCTATTTTTGAGGGTTGTGGGTGGAGATTCGTTATTGTGATAGTGGAAACATGTGTTGGGATGTATCGCCTGTGTTTGATCGGTTGTTTAACTTGAGTAAGAGGTAAAATAATACCAGCCTGGTTTTATCTCACTCAGTGAGATAACACCAGGCCCTCCCTCCCTCTCACAGAGAGGAGGCCTGTGTCCCAGCAGTGGGAACGTTATAGGCTGATTATGTATGTAGGTATGTATGATATCTCACTAGAGGGGAATGTCCTCTTCTTGTACAGAGAAGGCATAAGTATTGATCGTGGTTGCATGCTCATTGCGTTTTTGCGATTACAGTCTTGTTCAGGTTAATTTATATCTATAGTAATCTATGTACTAAAAACACTGTAAAATGACCCAACACACACAAAACACTGTGTCTGTTTCTGTAAATACTGGTATTCAGCTGCATCCGGTTAGACTGGAAGCAGACCCCAACATAGTTGGGAAAAGGCTAGGCAGATGATGATAAGTAATCTATGTACAGTCGCCAGCAGATCAAGCTACTAAAATCTGTCAAATTTCTTTAATATATTTTCAACTTTATCCCTAAAACCTTAGGTTCAAGGTTGATTGGGAAAATTTGACAGTTTCGTGTAGCTTGATGTGCTGGCGTCTGTACCTACTAATAATAAAGCTGAAGAGTTTCTTGTACGCGTTAATCACTGAAACTACCAGTCAGATTTGAAAAATTATAATTTGCTTTTGATAGCCCAATGCATGAGAAAGGCTATAGGCTATTTTTTTTTTTAAACGTTGCTCTAGGAATTTCTCCTGTATCGTGGGTGCGTTTACAAACATTTAAACTCACATACACAAACAGCCAGACCCGGAACAACAATTTGTAGTGCATACAAATATTTGTTCCGTGCGGGAATCGAACCCGCGACACGCAGCGCAGCAGTCAATCGCTTAACCACTGCGCCAACCGTGCCGTCAAACGACAACATTACGCTAAGACTCTTAGGAGGCGATCAAAAAGAAAAAAGTAAGAAAGACATCTAAGCGAAAACAAAGGGACAGCGGGCAGGCGATGCGATGCGACAGGATGCGTCGGAGGAACAAGAACACGCGGGCAGAAGCTAGCGTTTTATAAGTCCAGGTTTACACCATGATTTTCTTTTTTCAGTTTTCAGAAACAGGGCTTATCTAAGTTAACCTTACTTACGTACGTAAGTGAGTAAATTCTTGATAACTTTGAAAGCTTACCTCAGAATTTATCTGTCTAGCCTTTTGCCAACTATGTTAGGGTCGGCTTCCGGTCTAACCGGATGCAGCTGAATACCAGTATTTTACATGGAGCGACTGCCTATCTGACCTCCACAACCCAGTTACTGGGTAATACGATACCCTTGGTAAGACTGGTTGTCAGACTGTCGGGCTTCTGACGACCCGTAACAACTGTCAAAGATCCACAAATGACAGCCAGGACCAACGGCTTAACGTGCTTTTTGAGGCACCTCAGAAATCAAAATAAATTCATATAATAATCCTGAAATCCCATAATATATTATCTCAGTGAACTAGCTACTCTGGGACCGACGCTTTAGAATAATATTTAAAGTTATTCTTCCATTTCTCCCTGCAGGACCAGTCTCCGTGGACGGTCGTCATTTTTCTCTTAATCTTAAGTGTGGTTATGCCACTTGGTGTCCTGCAAACATGGCAGTTTTTGAACCGGCTGGACGGTGAAATGCATGTTGGTGTAATTTATTTATTTAATAAAATCTCCCTTACAACTACAGGTGCAAGTACCCAATACGACAGTGTGGTCCTTTTACAAATATATCCTGCTAATATATTTACATTATAAACGCGAAAGTTTGTATGGATGGATGGATGTTTGTTACTCTTTCACGCCAAAACTACAAAACGGATTTGGATGAAATTCGGCACACAGATAGTTTATTGACAGGATTAACACATAGGATACTTTTTATCCTGATATTCCCACGGGATCGAAACTAATGCGGGTGAAACAGCGGAGCGCAGCTAGTGTAGTATATATTTGTAACTTATCAGTTACAATTTACTTATAATACCTATAAAGAACTAATAATCTAAAAAGTAATGGGAACTTTAACACAATACCTAGTATAGTAATAAAGCATTATGTCAACGCAATCAGCCAATAATATTCCCACACCCGGGTCACAAGCATCATCCTCTCTTCGAGAGGATTTCGAGAGGGTATAATCTTCCACGCGGGCCCAGTGCGGGTTGGCAGATGTCACATGTCTTCGAATTTTTAGTTACAGGACGTGCTAGTCCCCTCACGATGTTTTCCTTCGCCGTTTTGAGAGCAGTGGTGATAAATTATTTACACAAAGTAACGCCTGCCTGGGTTCGAACTGTCGACCTGCAACTCGTTGATTATTTAAATTCTGTGTTATTCAGAAATATATTTTTCTGTCGTTCCATCATATAACTTGAACTAAACTGTACTTACCACAAATACCGTTAGGTCCCAGCGAGCTTGAGTGACACAGAGGCGCGCCAAACGCGCGAGCATTAAATTACGCGTCCAGTATGTTTTGTGACCACATACCGTGAAATGCGCTTCTGCCCACGTGAAGCTCGGTACACGCGGACAAAAAGTTTGGCTAACAATCTAGTTTTTTTTTTTTGAGTGACTTTGTCATTACTTCTTCATCTGTAAGTGAAATAAGTCTAAGTTACTCCAGAGAAAAAAGTGCCAATCCTCCCTAAACGCTATATTTCATTAATTATGCTCACTTTTCCTCTATTCAGAAAAACGAATGCGTCGGACCACCTAACATTTCACTGAATAACACTCTGAATTGTATTTAGTCTAGTGTTACTAGCAAATAACCTTCTTAAATCCATATCAAAAGCTAGAATAAACCAACTTGATTTTGTATCAAATATTTTCCAACATAAAGACATTTGCGATGTCGCACTAATTTTATCAAAAACTACGGCCACTTACCATATTTTAGAATTCTCTAACTGTTTAATATTATTACAAATACTTATCTTTAGTACTCCCTTAACGATTATGTCTGCTTGTTATTACTTGAAAGCTGTTAATTTTAAACATTATGCTCAAGTACAAAAAGTTCTTGTATTTGAAGGTTTGTTATCTTAAATAGATGCTTTGCAGGCTCATTATGTATTAAAGAGGTACTTTTTTGGGTAAATTATAATAAGAATACAGTGCTCTAAAGATAAGAGAAAAATTACGTTATGGTGATGTTGGAGGAGTTTATTTTGTAGGCAAATAGTAACCGTGGTTTCGCTTGTGTGTTATCGTTTTCTGGGCCTATTTGGCGCAGCCGTGAGGCACAAAATACAATTTTTTTTAGTGTTTTTTTTTTTTGTTTGAATATTGTCTGCTTACTTTACTTTAACATTTTTATTATTATTTGCACCACATGATGTAGATATTAATAATTGTTGCGCAATAATTATTATTAACACTATTGTTGCGCAATAATTATTACTAATTTACACCACATAGTGTAAATAATAATAATTAAGAAAGAAAGAAGAGAAAGCAGTTGAAAAAGTTATTTTTCTCTTGATTTCACAAGAATTCTTGAAAGCTTCAGTGTTGTTTCATAATATTTGTTCATGGTTGAATGGGTAACTAGCTTCATATTTCTGATTAACCGACGACACTTTGAGAATTTAAAAGTGCCTGATAAATGCTTTGACTTTGAGATTTAATCTGTTTTTGTTAGCTTGATACACTAAACGGCTGTGACTTACGGTCCTCAAGATAATCGAAACTCATTGCAGTCTCATGTACATGAGACTGCAATGAGTTTCGATTATCAATCAGTACGTGCACATTAGACGTACAACCACAAAAAATATGTAGATCGTCCTGTTGGTCTAGTGGTCGAAAGCGCTACTGCTGAGCATGAGGTCCTGGGTTCGATTCCCGAGTCGGGTAAAAGAGTTATTGGGTTTTTCCATGTGGAATTTCTCAGTAGCAGTCGAAGTCAGGATTTGTACCCGGTTGTTGGCAATAGGCTCGTCCTCTGTTACATGGGACTTAAGACATACTGACGAAATGTGGGTGTACTATATGTATGTACACCTCTGTCTAACTACCCATACGGTTGTAGCGGTATCTACAACGCCACATGCGAACAACACGCCATACTGACGTCACGCAAATCCTGCATCTCGCAAGCAGAGTTTACCGCGCAATTAGCATACGAGTATATACAAACTTCCCGGCGGCATCAGTCGTGGGGCAATTGCCCGCCAGACACAACACCCATCTGGTCGCAGGATCCTCCCTTTTCTATGGAGGATGAGTGAACTTTACACCCTGTTCCTCATACCTCCAAAGGGTAATACATACGTGATGTTATTTTATGTGTTACGTTATTTAACAATAATAACCAAAGATGACTTTGATTCGGCTTGATGCACTTGGCGGCTGTGTGTCTTCTGGTCTGCAAGCTACATAATAGCAACTTATTGCTCACTGCTCATTCCAGTGTCATTTTAGTGCACATTAGACGTACCACAAATAAAATATAAATAACTAAGGGGCATAGACATTAATTTAAACATACATTTTTGGTTATGTTAGAAATGTTATTGTCAGACTTTCGGGCTTCTGACAACCCATAACGACTGTCAAAAATCCACGAATGACAGCCGGGACCAAAGGCTTAGCGAGCTTTCCGAAGCACGGAGGGGTCTTGGTATGTAAAGATGGTCCCATCCACGGACCAACCGCGGCAAGCGTAGCTTAACCTGATCAATCGACCCTTGCGGCAGTTATCACTTAGCCACAACCCCCCAGAGGCAACTGAAGTTCGACAGTATTTTTTTTATGTTTGCAGGTAGCTATGGTTTTACTTTTTTCTAGTGCTAAATCTTTCAGCTAAGAATATTCATTAAAGAAAGCAAAGAAAAAAATAATTTCGCAATAATTATTATGAGTTACACCACATGCCTGCGTAAGATTTCATGAAAACTTCAGTATAGTTTCATAATATTTGTTCATCTATTGCAATATAACTGAAATATGTGAAATTAATTTCCAAGAACAGAACTTGAACTATTTCATGAAAAATTGATATTGCACAATACTGTGCAACAAAATGCAGGTTGAATTCTTAACCCACTGAACATATACAGGGTGGCTGGGACATTGACGCGCAAACTGTTAAATGATAAATGATTTTATTTTGTAAGTAGGTTTGTACAAACACTGTTACACGTCAATCATATTTTAAAACTAGATGAGGTTAGCAAGGATTCAGTACATGATTCTGAACCTGCGTTGAAATTTTTTGGGAGTTATCAAAAAAAATGTATGAGGATGGGGCCAGGGGCAGGAATAAAGTTCAAAATATAAATCCAAGAAGGCGGCTGCGACAATTTTAAAACAATTACTGTCATCTTAGATTTTTATTTTTACCTCACTTTTACCCTCGAAAACCATGGAAACTATCTTTCTCTCTCTGTTTCTCTTTTTATTATTTATAGTAAAAAGTCCCATGGAGGGAGCATAATGCTTATTTGTTAGGTAACGATTTTAATCAGTTTACTCCTACCGAAAGCTGCATTAAAGAACTTCGTTCCAAAAAAAGGTAAGGTAATTTATTTTTTTAATAACCTCGAAAAATATCAACGCAGCGGGTTCAGAATCATATACTGAAATCCTTGGTTACAGTTTGCGCGTCCCTGCCACTCTGTATAAGGTAAATGGGTTACGAATTCCATTTGCATTTTGTTGCACAATATTGTGCAATATCAATTTTCCATGAAATCGTTTCAGTTCTGTTTTTCGAAATTAATTTCACATATTTCAGATATATTGCAACTATGAACAAATATTATGAAACTATACTGAAGTTTTCAAGAAATCCTATTGTGTCAGTATGGTGTAAGAAATAATAATTATTGCGTAAGTGATTTGTTTCTTTACATTGATTTCCATGATTTTTTTGGCTTATTAGTCGATTCGCACGAATATACTCGCCCGAAACGTGCGAATCGTCTTTTTTTTTATAGGCGACTCTTAGGCTACAGAAAAAAATATATTTAGAAGTGACTGAAAAATATTGTCGAATGCAAATCATCCTCCTATAGTTTAGTTAGTCATAATTTAATAACCGAGGAACCGACCTATACTGTGGTGTAATCTGTATAAGGTAAGTAGGTTACGAACTCCCTTTGCACTTTGTTGCACAGTATTGTGCAATATCAATTTTCCATGAAATAGTTCAATTTCTATTCTTGGAAATGAATTTCACATATTTCAGATACATTGCAACAATGAACAAATATTATGAAACAATTAACAAGATTAACAATAGTATGGTGTAAATAATAATAATTATCGCGAAAATTATTTTTTTCTTTGCAATGATTTTCAGGTTTTTTTTTACCAATGTTTCAGCTACAAAACAATAAAAAAAAATTAAAAGCTGATTTTTATCGAAAGTTAAAAAAGAAAAGTGAAACATATTGTTCTGTAATACGGAACCTTTCGTGTGCGTGTTCGACTCGCGAAAGGCTGCTTTTTTGGAATGACTAAAAGTTTCTCGAACTGACACAGGCAAGCACACAACTTAGTGATGGTCAATTGACCATAACCGTATGACGTAGTCGCCTCTTAAACCGTTGTCGATTAGGGTTCCCCGTGAAAATTGACGGTTTCCGATTACTGGACAGTTTAGTGCTAAATACGACGATCGTAGAGTTAAATACGACTAGGGTTGACGATTTTAGGAAGACCAACAAAAACAGTCCTTAATAACCAATATTAAGATTATTTTTAGCATGACAGATTTATCTATCTATCTATATACATATCATAAACTAGCTGCTGCCCGCAGCTCCGCCCGCGTGAATGTCGTAAAAGAAAGTGCTACACCGGGAAAAATACACAATCAATCAATTCAGCCTATTGCAGTCCACTGCTGGACATAGGCCTCTCCCAGGCTGCACCACAACACCCTGTCCTCCGCCTTCCGCATCCAGTCTGAAATACACAATATTGATTTTTAATCAAAAAAATCCCGGAAATAATAATGATCCAATATTTTACAAACATTTGGCATTTCCTGAGATATTCCACATAAACAGTTACGAGTATTTCATAACAATTTCAGCGCAGCCCTTCTTGAAATAGATTTCACAACGTTATGCAACTATCGTTCATATAAATACTTTGAGTCGATGAGAGCGGCATTCGAGTTAACTCGTTCAAAGCAAGAACATCAGTATTCAATCGTGAAAATCTGAACCATGAGGGGATACTTTGAAAGCGACTTCTTCGGCGGCCATTTTGGGCCTCAATTTAGAATGGGAGGACCTTTTGCCTATTCTTTCCCTGGTGAATTTCCTGGTCATCGTGGTTCAAGGCCAGGTTTTGGACCTGGGCCTCTCGGTCACAGGTTTGACCATAGTCCCGAGAGACCAGAACATCATCAACATGGACCTGAGCATCACCGACGTGGGCCTCCCGAAGATGGTCATCGTGTACCTAGATTTTGTCATCATGAATCTGAAAGTGATAGTGATGGACCAGTGGAACGCCATTGCCATGGACCTCCCGGCTTCAGGGGACGCGGTGGCAAACGTCCCGATTTCCGTGGACATGGACCAAGCTGCCACGGGCCTCGTCCCTGCTTCGGGCGACGTGGACCATCAGAATTCCCTGACCGTCCCTGGAGAGGACCTTGGGAAGGACCATGGGGAGCTGATCGACATATGCATGGATTTGGTCGCGATGGAGCTAGCCATCCCTGGTTTGGAAGACCATGCTCCTACAATTCTGAAGAACGACCATCAAGAAATACTGACTGCAAAAAGTGCCGTGAAACTGAACCTTGCTGTTCTGGGGATAAGGAGAAACGAGGATGTGATGGAGGAAGAAAGGAAAAAGAACGCTGCTCTAATAAGGATAAAGATCAAAATCTTGGTGATACAGTGTTTGTTCAAAGAATTGTTTTGGAAAAAGCTACAAGGCCACAATCTGTTTGAAGTAATGATGTAGGACGCCCGGGTGTCACCACTGTCAGGATCGCCCAGAGGACACGGTGGAGCATACGGTGGAGGTCTGCCCTGCTTGGGCAGAGCACCGCCGTGTCCTCGTAGAGGCGATTGGCAGCGGCGGCGACCTCTCGCGCCCGGCCCTGGTTCAAGCCATGGTCCGGGGTGAGAGGGAGTGGGAGGCAGTCACCTCCTTCTGCGAAGCAGTCATGCTAGCGAAGGAGGTGGCGGGGTGGGCGAGGGAACGCGCCTTGCGCACCTCACGCCTCAGCCGCCGCGGGAGACGCTCCGGGCGTCGGGAGCCGCGTGACGACTCCCGACCACCGTAGGCGCGGGCCTGCGGGCGGAGAGTAATGGGTAGCTCTCCGTCCGATCAGGACTAGGCCCGTGCCGGACGGCGTGTTCGTGTTCCACGCGCGCCTCAAAGAGATGTCAGCAAGTGACGGGGCCCCACAGGGCCGAAGCCTGCCAGGGTAGCGGGACCATCCGAAAGGGTTTACCGCTGCCCTGGAACATAAAGGGCTAAGGAAGGAACACGGGTGGGTTTTAGTCAGTAAAAGTCTGACACTCCCTTCTGCTCCACCCAGAGCGGGAGGAGTCATTTGATGATTTCCCATCCTCAAAAAAAAAAAAAAAAAGTAATGATGTAGGTACTTTGTTCATTTTAAATATTTATTTTATTTGCATTTATTACTCTAATTGTTAAAGTATATGTTTCGTTATACGTGCCCTGTTATTATCGTTCAATGATCGACCATCTATATATACCAGTTCTATATATTTATTTTTGAGCCACTTTCATAACACAGGCCTCCTAAAAATGAGAAAATAATCTTGATATTGCCATATTCAATGCTAAAGTTAAAGGTAATTCCAGCTAGCTAACAGTCACTGACTCACATTGCCATATCTAATCTTATGATTATGTTAATGTGAGTATATACTCCGTTAAATTTTGATCGTTTTAATCCTTAAAAGGGGTCATTGTACTTATCATTATGAACAACTTTTACTACGGGACCAACCCTGAAATCGTGAAAAAAAAATCAGTTGATCCATACGTTATATCGAGTAATGCGAACATAAATCTATGGATCAACTGATTTTTTTTTTCACGACCCTTTTTAGGATTACAACGATCAAAATTTAACGGTGTATATTGTGTTATTTAAAAAAAAACACAATAATGATATTCAATAATAGTTAATATAATCAATAATAGGTAATAGTAGACTAATCTATTATTTTCTCCTTACACTAGAAAGTCATGGAAAGCCTTTTTTAGAGATGTTTTATTAGTATTTTCTATATATTATGATCTGTTATTTTTAATAAATTTTCCATTACCTATTTCATATCAATTATTTTTATTTTAACATAATTTATAATATGTTAACGAATTTACTTCAAATATGATGATAGTGGTCAAGTTATTTAAAGAGTCACTGCGAAACGTCTTTGAATTTCCCAGACCAAGATACTCAAAGCCTTGTTCTGTGTCGTTCACGAGGACATAGAACCAGAAGGAATTATATAGATTGAGAATTGTTGAAGCAAAACAACTCGACGAAAAAGTTATAACCATAGCTAAATACTTGGCAGAAACTGGAGTAACCAAAGTCTAATTATACGTTCTGCAATATGGCAAAGAGTACACGATCAACAACAGATTATTGTTATAACGACAGGCTTAAGGATAAGTCTGTAAGAAAAATGCTATATACTCTATTTAATAAAAACCCATTAAAACAAAAATTTTGTTTCAATCTTTAACTTTAGAAACCTGAAAAATATATTATTTTAGGAGAAAAGGAATTAGATTTCCTTTCCCTAAAATAATATTTTTCCCCAAACCTGTTACTGATTCCGAGTAAATAAAAAAATATAACAATCTGCAAAGCCTTTGCCCAACTATGTTATGGTCAGCAAGCAGTCCAACCGGATGCAGCTGAATACCAGTATTTTACATGGAGCAACTACACCCACTGACCTTTACAGCAGGGCTCGTGTTAGGGGGCGTGTTACCCAGTAACTACTGGATAACACGATCCCCCTTGGTAAGATTGGTTATCAGACTTTTAGGCTTCTGACTACCCGTAACGACTGGCTTAACGTGCTTTCCGAGGCACGGAAGGCTCATGTAGTGGATGGTCACCCATCCAGGAACTGGCCGCGGCAAGCGTAGCTTAACCTTCGACCGACCCGTGCGGCTGTCATTATTTAGACACAACCCTGAAAAAAAAATCATTGACACGGAAAAGCACATTTGTTATTCATTTTCCGTTAAAGGATACTCCAACGACACGTGTATTTCAAACTCTGGCAGTACACGTGTTTATTAATACATATTGTGTATAATGTTTTCGAGTTTTTCAACATGACACGTGTCAGCATTTATATTGAAAACTTTCGTAAACAGATTATGCTCCATAGTTTGTTGGGAAGCTTGTGCACTTTCCAACAAAATTATGTGGAACATGTGAAGCACCGGACCGGGAATAATTGATGTACATAATATGATTTGTCTCCATGAAAAGCAATCATGATATTACGTAAAAGGATGGAAATAGACTACTCTCAAAACGGTGAAGCAAAACATCGTGAAGAAACCGGCATGTCCTTGAACCAAAAATTCAAGATATGTGTCATAACACAAGCATTAGGTTGCTTAGCTTGGGACTAGATGGCGCTGTGTGAAATGTCCAGGGATATTATTATTATTACCAACCCGCACTGGGCCCACTTGGTGGATTACGGCCCACTCCCTCTCTCTGAGAAGAGGCCTGTGTCCCAGTAGTTATATGAATTTAGAGGGTCGTATTCATGATTTTAATGATTATAATTCTGTAAATACATACTTGTTACGGTCGCGAATCATATTAAGTATTTTGTTACATTTTTTATTATTATTGTTATTATTATTTTATTTTTTTAATTTAGTGTATCTCAAATGATTTGACATTATTTTGTAAAATGGAATTAGAATAATATTCTAATTGTTATTTAAATTATATAAATGGATTACCTATGATTTGCATGCCCAGGTGACGGCAGAACATGACATTAACTTCTATGACAACATCTATGTACCAATTATTTACCCATGTTTGCAAAGAAATAAATGATTATGATTTTGTTCAACATGACACTGACCTGCAAATTGCAAAAAACCTATGAAATTTTCCCCCTTATTTTTGTCTGGTCATTGAACAATAGAATCTGCGGCGTAATGTCAATACCACAGAATGACATTCAGCCATCTTCTTTTCATGTCAGACCGAATAAAAACGTGACACTGATAGACTCTAAAAAGATTATGTTTTATAAAATGGTTAAGTCGTTAAAAGTTTTGTTTGATGTCAACTGGTCATTGGTGAAAGATGTATGCTATTTTAATCTTTGTTATCAAGTAATTAAATACTTATAATTTTATATGCAATAGTTTGCTCAGTGCCGTAGCTTTAAAAGGTGTTATGTGTCCTGACTTGGTAAAGGAAAGAATATGATAGCTGACGGAGGTATAAAAGACTTACTCTCTCTACTGCAAATAAAATACACACAAGCACTCACAAGGTAGCCAAAAGCCTCGTATTCACAATTTACTTGTATTCGTATGCACTAACAAAAAATAAGGGGGTTAGATAAAAAGGTACACTGGCCGTCGTGATATTTTTTTTTTTCACACCAAACCCAATGACAAAATACATTGACTGATAGTCGACATCACCTATGCATGCCATTTAATAAAATAAAAAAAACACATTTCGTAATTACTGATTCATTGTCGACTTGATAATTATGCGACACTGGCAAATTACAACTAACAAACAAACTTCCGATTGCCGAGTGTAAATTATCTAGCAAATATTCCTACCACTTGTAAAGCCATAACCAAAACCTCGAAGGCCGATTTAAATTAAACCGAATCAAACAGCCGACTCAGTCCAAAGGATATCTTTCAAAAATAATATTTCTTGAGCAGTCCAATTAAGGGTGGGTTCTCCAAGCTAGGCCCATTTCTGTAAGGATTTTTGCAGATCACTGAGAATTAGATTTGAGTGAGCGGCGTCATTTAAATTCTTTAATAATTGGCAGGGTGGGGTACATAGTACGAGCGGATAGATATTTTGTTAATTTTAAAAATGGTTTACTTATTTTTGCTGCAATATGAAAGCTGAAGTGGCAATGGGCCGGCCATATTGTTAGCCGTAGATCCGATGACCGTTGGGGTAGACGTGTTCTTGAGTAGAGCCCGCGAATGGGTAAACATAAGGTGGGACGCCCTCAGGCTAGGTGCAGCGACGATCTTCGTAGGATGGCTGGTAGCAGCTGGATAAGAGTTGTTGGAAATCGAGTTGATTGGCGTGCAATAGGAGAGGCATATGTCCAGCAGTGGGCTGCTATAGGCTTATTGTAAAATATGATTTTAGCTATTGACTAACAGTAAAATAATTATTTCTTAAAGTTGTAATGTAAAGAGAGTTCATTTTGAGATAAAATTTTACCTTTAACAAATAGGGAATCAATTCATCTGTAGTTACCCTGTAGTCTACGCGTCACGTTTCTTCTTCTTCCCGCGGCTCTCGGTCGCTCTCGCCAAAAGTCGTGAAAAGTTGTGTAAATATTATAACGCTAATGACCTTTTATTTTCAAGGTTATGTGTTCGTAATATATTGCATAAAATAAAATGTTTTCGTGCAATGAACAGGACAGTGTCTTTCATTGAAACTAACCCGCGCCATTAGAGACCATAGGGTACAGGCGAATCGATTTCCTCTTTATGTACATACAGAGAAATATTTTATTTTTATTTTATTTATTTGGGAAAACAAACAGTGACACATAACATTTTATAGGAAGAAATACAAAAGATACGGCCAAATGTGTAACCAACAACATTTTCCACGGAATACACATAAAAATAATAATCTTTACAAACCATGCTATTTAAACTAAAACCTGCAAACTACAACAATACAAGTCAAGAAAACATTTCTTGTGTTAAATAGTAAAACAAAAGTAAAAGTAAACAAAGCAAAAACTTAGAAGGCATGCAAAGAAATACTTCGATGTGTGACAGACAGGTTGACAGCGTGTTTTTAGGGTTCCGTAGCCAAATGGCCACGGAACCCTTATGGATTCGTCATGTCTGTCTGTCTGTCTGTCGGTCTGTCTGTCTGTCTGTCTGTCTGTCTGTCTGTCTGTCTGTCTGTCCGTCCGTATGTCACAGCCGCTTTTTTTCCAAAACTATAAGAGCTATACTGTTGAAACTTGGTAAGTAGATGTATTCTGTGAACCGCATTAAGATTTTCACACAAAAATAGAAAAAAAACAATAAATTTTGGGGGTCCCCATACTTAGAACTGAAACTCAATTTTTTTTTTTCATCAAACCCATACTTGTGGGGTATCTATGGATAGGTCTTCAAAAATGATATTGAGGTTTCTAATATCATTTTTTTCTAAACTGAATAGTTTGCGCGAGAGACACTTTCAAAGTGGTAAAATGTGTCCCCCCCCCCTGTAACTTCTAAAATAAGAGAATGATAAAACTAAAAAAAATATATGATGTACATTACCATATAAACTTCCACCGAAAATTGGTTTGAACGAGATCTAGTGAGTAGTTTTTTTTTTAATACGTAATAAATCGTAAAACGGAACCCTTCATGGGCGAGTCCAACTCGCACTTGGCCGGTTTTTTATTATTATTCCCCATTTGCGATACCTATATCCGCATTGTCCGTTCTTATATATAAGGCAGGATCATTCCAACCTCTGGAATTACCCCGAACAGCGACCGCCATTACCAACCTTGTTGACTATACTTTCGTGCCCACAATAGAAATAACAAAACGAGGGGCCCGTGGCTACATAGGTAACAGCCGCACAGGTCGATCGATCAGATTAAGCTACGCTTGCCGCGGTTGGTCTGTGGATAGGTGTCCATCTTTACATACCGAGGTCTCTCCATGCGTGAGAGCACATTAAGCCGTTGGTCCCGGCTGTCATTTGTGGATCTTTGACAGTCGTTACGAGCAATCAGAAGCCCGAAAGTCTAACCAGTCTTACGAAAGGATATCGTATTACCCAGTAACTGGGTTGTGGAGGTCAGATAGGCAGTCGCTCCATGTTAAACACTGGTATTGCTGTGCTGCGTGTCGCGGGTTCGATTCCCGCACGGAACAAATATTTGTATGACCTACATATATTTGTTCCGAGTCTGGGTGTTTTTCTATCTATAATATGTATGTATTTATAAAAAAAAATGTATATAAGTAGTTTATCAGCCATCTTGTTACCATAACACAAGCATTAGGTTGCATAGCTTGGGACTAGATGGCGCTGTGTGAAATGTCCAGGGATATTATTATTATTATTCAGCTGCGTCCGGTTAGACTGGGAGCCGACTCCAAAATAATTGGGAAAAGGCTAGGCAGATGATGAATAGAAATTAAGAAAATACTTATTTTAGATCGCTCTCATCTTTAACTTGCGTCTCTATTGAAATCAAGAGAAATCATATATTTTACTCGACAGTCGATAAGGTGGGTGCCGATTGAAATTCCTTTCGCGCACCGGTACCTTTGAATACTGATACAGTCTATCCATCTTATACAGAGCAAGTATCAAATGTTTTATTTGTTTTTTTTTTTATCGCTGCCTTTTCTATCTGTCTTGTTTCACCTTTTTTAGGGTTCCGTGCCGTGATGGAATGTTTTGAGTTTGAGTTTGACCTGTTGAGGTGAGCGTAACAAAGTATAATTCCTTGTGAAGTCACTTTTTTAACGAAGGGTTCCGTGTCTGAAGGCTGCAAGCGGAACCCTATTACTAAGCCTCCGCTGTCCGTCCGTCTGGCTGTCAGCGGACTGTATCTCAAGAATCGTAATAGGTAGACAATTGAAATCATCACATATTATGTATTTCTATTACCGCTATAAAAATTTAATAAAGTTAAAAAGTAAGGGTAAAAATTAAAATTACGTTTCTTGCATTGAGACCTCAATGAAAGAAACGTGCTTCTTTCGGTGTTTTTTTTTGAAGGGGTAGGACGAGTTGTTAGATTCAGTTATGAAAAAATACTATCTTTTAGCTTGTGCTAAAATACATAATCCTCTAAACGAAATGATTCCAGCACCCTACTTAATTGCGTTACACACTATCAAAACAAATCTGAACATTTTGAAGGATATTGCTAATCCATTGCTTCATATTATGTTCGAAAAATTTGTCTGCTCAACAATGTAAACGCAATGAATATTGTTGAACTGTCAAAGCCATTGCTACTATTAGTGTGTTACGCAATTACCCCGCAGTTCCAGTCAGAGCCATTCTTAACCTTATTCAATTGCTTACTTTCAAAAGAAACTTCCTTACTATACCACAAAAACTTTATAGTACCTACAGTCTACACGTATTGAAAACAAAGAAAAAACTATTTTCAATATAACTCTCGCAGATATACCCGAACTCTCTCGAAGTAGGAACGATACATATTTTCACAAAAGTTGCACCGCACTTTAACAAAAGTTTTATTAAAAACGCCCCGATAACCTGGTTTTTCTTCTGCAACTCGATTATCGAGCCGTTTAAACTTCTGAGCGAGGTTCAAAAAATTAACTAAAAAGTTCCAAGTTATGACTGCTGTACCCTGAGATGTAACTTGGAGAAATGAGATTTTAACTTAATGATTTACGATATTTAAATTGTTTTTAGTATCCTTGGCTGTAATCCACCACGCGGATCCAATGCGGATCGGTAGAGGTCACATGTCTACAGATTGATTTTAGAACATTTAGGTAATAACGCAACCGTTCTTCTCCATAGGTACCTACGCTTTGGAATGGGCAACTAGCTTCATTTTTCTGACTGACCGACCCCTTGACAATTCAAAAGTGCCTGTAATTGGTTTAATTGAAATAAATACTTTGAGTTTGAGTTTGAACCAGCACCGTTATCCACATAATAATATTGATTGCCTCGCGATGTTTTCCTTCACCGTTTTGAGAGCAATGGTGATGAAATAGTTTACACAAAGTAAAGTGCCTGTGGGTGTGGGTTCGAACTTACGACTTACAACTCGTCAGTTGAGGCCGTTACCACTGAGCCACTACTGCTCCTGGAAGAATTCATGCATGACGTTCTAATCAAAGTTATGTTCAGACACACGTTAAAATTTTTTCTCTTAAAAAATCCTAAATAGTTTACTTACCAATGAATGAGCAGGGATCGATAATAAACTTGAACGTATGTACTCATGGGACAAAATGGCGACGTAACCCATTTACTGTCCATTGTCATTTAGGTTTGAATGTGCACATAAAGTGCATTACGGCATTTTATGACTTTAAGCGGTCCGCAACTTGAGCTACGAGCACAGAGCGTTAATAAACATAGAGAAGGATTTACTGTTTGTTTTTGGTACCAATTTCTTGAACGCAGCTTGCGGTAGAAGTCAATTGGTAGCCGCCATCTTGGGTTTTAATTTTGAACTTCGTTCCTGCCGGGGTCCGCCGACCTGACTCACGTTTTTTTTTTACTGCCTCGTTTGTTTAGCGGTCGTAAGCGCTCGTACTGAGCATAAAGTCCTGGGTTCGATTCTTAGGTCGAGCAAAGTGTTAAATCATCATCTGCCTAGCCTTTTCCCAACTATGTTACGGTCGGCTTCCAGTCTAACCGGATGCAGCTGAATACCAGTATTTTACATGGAGCGACTGCCTATCTGACCTCCACAACCCAGTTACTGGGTAATACGATACCCCTTGGTAAGACTGGTTGTCAGACTTTCGGGCTTCTGACTACCCGTAGCGACTGTCAAAGATCCACGAATGACAGCCGGGACCGCTTAACGTGCTTTCCGAGGCACGGAGGGGTCTCGGTATGTAAAGATGGTCACCCATCCACAGACCAACCGCGGCAAGCGTAGCTTAACCTGACCGATCGACCTGTGCGGCTGTTAATATTTAGTCACGGGCCCCTCTCGAGCAAAGTGTTAAATATTGAGTTTTTTTTTCCATCAGGAATTTCTCAGTAACAGCCTGGAGTCTGGATTTGTGCCCGGCGTGGAAACAGGCTCGCTGCCTGTTACATGGGATTTAAACATAACAGAGAAATGTGGGTGTTATTATAGGTACCTACACCATTGCCTAGCCATTCGGGAATTGCGGCCGTGATGTTATATGTTTTTTTTTTTTGGTATTTTGAATCGTTTGACGCCTATATTTTTCCACTGGGCACAGTTTCACAAGAACACGGTATTTAATGTCAACCTTGACCCTTGATTTTTGTCACTTCTTACAATACAATACACTCAAAACGACGAAGAAGAACATCGTCGGTTAGAAAACCGGCATGTCATAGAACCAAAAATTCTTCTCTTAAAAACTCTTTCACGCAAAAACTACTGAACGGATTTAGATGAAATCAGACACACAGATGGTCTATAACCAGGATTAACATATTATAGGACTTTTATCTCGATATTACCACGGGATCGAAACTTATGCGGGTGAAACCGCGGGGCGCAGCTAGTGTAAAATAATTATTATAATAATTACTATAATATTATTATAATAATGGTTTATTTCTCTCAAAAAGGTACAAACTTTGGCTCATGTCATAATATTAAGTCAAAACAATAACCTTTGTGAGAGCTGGAGTCTATAGTGGGTTCGGGACCTGTATGACAGATCTCCAGGCTCTCACCCTCTTAAAAAATACTATTTAGTTCTAATTTGAACACATCAAGGCCTTCACGTACAGAGAGGAATATTTTAAAAACTAAAATAGGAAAAAATTTTAAAACTAAATAACAAAAAATCTGTGAGTGTGTAGTGAATGGTGTGTCTGTGAGTGTGAAGTATATGGTGTTTGTGTTGTGTGTGGAATGGAAGTCAATCAGTCAGTCTGCTGAGCCATTTCCCGACTATGTTAGGGTTGGCTTCTGTACCCAAAGGGTAGCAACGGAACCCTATTACTAAGCCTCCGCTGTCTGTCCCATCTGTCTGTCAGCGGGCTCATGAACCTTTAGGTAGACAGTTAAAATTTTCACAGTGTGTATTTCTATTGCTTCTACATAGAACAACAAATAATAATAATATAATAATAATATCCCTGGACATTTCACACAGCGCCATCTAGTCCCAAGCTAAGCAACCTAATGCTTGTGTTATGGTAACAAGATGGCTGATAAACTACTTATATAATTTTTTTTTTTTGTAAATACATACATATTATAGATAGAAAAACACCCAGACTCGGAACAAATACATGTAGGTCATACAAATATTTGTTCCGTGCGGGAATCGAACCCGCGACACGCAGCGCAGCAGTCAATCGCTTAACCACTGCGCCAACCGTGCCGTCAACAAACAAAATAATAAAAAAGAAAGAAAGCTCTTAGCAAAGCCATTTTTTGTATAGGACGCACCTGATTGCACATGAACTGTTTGTTGTCCAGAACAAACGAGAAAAACAAAATTTGTGACTTGGGGCTGATTTTTCAAAGCCGGATAACTTTCGTTCGAGGATTGAAATTGCCGAATGGCAATTTATGTATGGAAGAACTGTCAAAAATTCAAAATTATTCCTCCGATAGAATTATCTGGGGTTGGAGGAATCTGCTCTTGGACGATGAAGGAGTAATATTATTTTTTTTGTATTTATCTATGGAGGCTTGTAATTAGCAATTTAGTAATATATTACTGTTATTATAATGTTATTAGTCTGTAAGCCTTCCGAAAATAAAGAAAATAAATAAATAAAATAAAAATTAAAGGAGACTCCTTTCATTCCTCGTTTACGAAACTGAAGGTGTCTAAAACAAATACAATTACAATTTACTAATAAAAATTACAAGGGGTGAAACCATACAAGAAATGTCTTTTTTTTCGACGTTTTTTGCCTTGTGGTACGGAACCCTTCGGGTGCGCGTCTGACTCACACTTGGCCGATTTTTATGAACGCCCGGCCAGAATCAGGTATTTCTATCCATTTTCACGCTCTGTGGTCACGATGGCGAAATGAAAATAATTCCATTAATATTTATTCAGAGGAACTCAAGTGTTATTTATATGATTCCGGCAGACTTAAATTAAATTCATATGGAAATTCTATCTGCCCACGACTCCGCCTGCATGTAAACTTTTAAAGATTCCGGGAGAAAAGTAGGTACTGTAGAGGTTATATCTACTTACATGCAACCTCCGCGAGTCAGTTAAAAGTTAATGGCAAAAATACGAGACAAACAACATCATCATCTGCCTATCCTATAGTCAGGTCAATTTAGACATTCACCGTCTTATTACAAAACGAAACCTAACTTTAGTTCTAGCCTAAACTATTGAGCTAGTACTTGTAATTCGAACTTTATTTCGATTTAGGCAAAGTTCTTAATACTAAAATGACAACTTAGCACAGAACTAAGCTGTCATTTTTGTATAAAGAACTCCATTTCTATAACAGTTGGGTTCTTAATTCAATAACTGGGTCGGGTCAGTGGTTTAAACCTGATTGAAAGAAAAACCTTGTTTTGTAATAAGGGGGTCAAGGTTACAAAAATTCACACTAGGCTGAAAATTGGTAGGATTGTTCAAAACACTATTAAAAGTGAAATGTGAAAAGTCCTCATCGATCCGACACCTGGAAAAAAATTACTCGGGGGTTCACAAAAACAGGATTTTCGCGATTTTCAGCAAAACGGTAAGTTTTATCATAAAATTAGCCCAGACCAAAATTGTAGATCAGATAAATATCTATAAAAAATGACATAATACTTTTTTTCCTAAGAGCCACCGTTTTTGAGATATAACGATTGAAAAAGTTGAAAGAGTTGTAATCGTCATAATATGTGCACACGTTTCCACGCCACCTTTGAGGTAGTGTACTTAGAGCGTTTTTTTTAATGTGGTTTGTAATTTTGCAAACATTTCTCAATTCGTTCAAAGTAAACTGACAGTCATTGCTATTTTCGATGTAAGTAAATATTTCCTCCATTGCCAGATTCGTAGATTCATCTTGAGGTCGACCGACTTCAACCCCAGTGTTCGGTTTCAAGAAGGAAATGAAGCAGTCATGATGAAACTTAGCCTCAGCGGCAACTAAATCAGATTCGTATTCTACTCGAGCGAGAACAGCTTTAGCCATAGCATCAGAACGAGCCTGAGCTGTTTCCAGAACCAAATCTTTGAATGTAGTTGTACTTGCTCGTTAATTTTTACGGCGAGCATCCAAGGACTTTCTTTTTTCACGCTCTTAATTCAATTCGTGGCCGCAAAATAAGCATTGTTTTTTAAAACAAAAAGCTGATATACTTACACGTGCTCTGGTACGAGGAGAACTTTTAGTAGCGTTAGGCTTTCCGTGCCTCGGAAAGCCTAACGTGCTTTCCGATCGAGACACGGAGGGGTCGTGATATTTAAAGATGGTCACCCATCCACGGAAAAATACAAGACAAGACAACCATTGTTTTATATAAAACATAGCTGAAAAAAACGGTAGGAGTCAAATTAAGTGATGATAGAAGAGTAAAACCGTTCTTAGGAATAATTATGGAAGTTATTTGACAAACCCTCGTTTAATTTATTCATCCTGGTACCGCGAGCTCGTAAAGGGCTCACAAATGGTGGACGTGCCGTATTTTTTGCGTTTTCATAGTAAAACGCGTGAATAAAACGTAATGTTGTGTGAAGAAGAATACTCCCCATATAATATACTAGCTTCTATCCGCGGCTTTGCGCACGAGGATGTGTGAAATTATTCCACGAAAACGTGACACTGGGACAAAAAGTAGCCTATTATAGTTCATGCTATGATCATGCGTTTATTGAAATCCGTTCATTGGCTTAGGCGTGAAAAGATAACATATAGACACACAGACAGAGAGATTACTTTCTAATTTATAATATTAGTATGGATGATAAGGCGAGGCCAATCGCACGCCAAGAAGAGTGGAGAACATTGGAGAACAATTAACTGTTTTAATATTTATTAGAAAAAGAGCGAGATAGCTCAGCAGATGCAGTTCTTCTCGGGCATGAACGGTGTATAACATAACACAATACATAATCAGCCTATAATATTCCCTCTGCTGGGACACAGGCCTCCTCTCTGCGAGAGTATGTCACAGAAAAATATAAAACCGTAGAACCGTTCATAGGAATAATTATGGAAGTTATTCGACAAACCCTCGTTTAATTTATTCAGCCTGGTTCCGCGAGCTCGTAAAGGGCTCACTGTACCTACGGTTTGCTTTCTCTGGGGACGCGAAGTTTTTTTTAATTTTTGTCACCACCCTGTTGTACCAACCTGCTTACCTGCATACACATTATCCACAATTCCACATTGTCCACAATTAGGCGTAAGTACATTTCAATAGCAGCCCGAATCTTTGTGTGACTGGTTTGTAATGCGACTTCACCATAAGTGGGTGTATCTATGGTGTACATACACCTCTGCCAACCCTCTTCACAAATCTCAAGTGTGAGATGTACTCGCCGTTGTTCCCAGTTCAGCGTCTTAAACACTTCCTCTAATGAATTAGAGAACAACTTCGGATAAATTACATCCTCCTGTCGTGCCCCTCGACGCAGTGGCATATATTATGCATATGCATACGTCATTCCAATATTTAAAATAAGTTGTTTTAGTGTATTTTTGTGTAAGTATGTGTTTTCATGTATGTATGTATGTATGTTTTGTGTATAAAATTGTAATGTGTGTTGTTTTTGGACTTGGTCTGAAATATTATTATATCTTTGACATATCTCGGGACCCTGGGGTCCCGGACCTTTGAAAGGCTTACTAGGGGCCAAAGCCAACTCGCAGAGGCCCTTTACACCATTTTCAATGATGAGGATTATTATTATTATTATATGTTTAGTTTGCTGGTCCTGAGTTTGGACGGCCATTGTCGCGTTTTCATAAAGACATCTCAACACTTGGTTGTATCGCCAGTCGACTTGGCATCGCTGCAGACTCCAAAACAGATCAGAAGGTCAATTCTCGTAATTTAAAACGTTCAAAATCTAGTCGCAGTGTCATCTCGGCGACAAACAAATGTCAAAAACTTGTCAAAATATAGGGAAATTTGAGGTATTTTTAACAGATTGAGACTGAGATCAGAGAATGTAGGATGAGTATTTTAATGTAAGTCTATGATGAATGGAACGTAACGCATGAGAGAGAGAAGGAACGACAGTGAGAGGGAGAGAGTGGAGAATGGCGGATCAGCACTTGAAGGGAACGGGGAGCATCCCGGACGAGCCCCCAAAATGTGGAATGGGGATTGTGTGGCAAGTAAAATGATAGAAAATAGTTTATATATATATCTTCTTAATTATATTTATAAAATCTTCGTCTTACTCTCCATACAAAAATGACAACCGTTCCCTTCAAGTGCAGAATGGCTGTGAACGTTCTTAAAATTACGAGAATTGCCCCTCAGGTCTCGATAGTCAAAAACTTTCTCGTAGTCTACAAAAGCCAGACATAGGGGCCGATTATACTCTTCGGACTTCCGTACAATTTGTCGTGTGTTCTATGATGTGGTCGATGGTGCTGTCCTCGAAACCCGGCTTGCTCCGGTGGCTGAAACTCGACATGTTTTCGCGCTAGACGATTCGTGACGACTGAAAACTAATGTACTGGCTAAGGAGCGAAATGGGTCTGTAATTCTTGAAAACTCTTATCACCTTTTTTAAAGAAATGAACGACTACGCTCCTACGCCACGCTTCTGGAGTTCCTGAGTTCTCGAAAATATAGTTTTTAGGATTCTTGTCCGTTTGTCTGTTTGTCTGGATGTCAATTTTCCGGATTGGCGCAAAAACGACCGAACAGACTTGGAATGAAATTTGGCACACGGATAGTTTGTAACCTGGATTAGGACTCGTCGGGGACATAGGGTACTTTTAATCCCGGTAGTATGTTCCCATGGAATTTTTCGAGCGAGCGAAGTCGCGGGCAATACCTAGTTCCTAAAAACACAAACACCTCTACAACTTTTCTACGAACCCTACTCAAAAACATCCAAACCAACAAAGGAAATCCCCAATCAAGTTCTATCAAAACCGATAGTTAATCTATCCAAACGAATCGTTATAAAATGCAAACAGTTTGCAAGATGGTACCAATAATAATTTTCATTAAAATCCTTCGCAGTTAATTACCTGGTGCTCCTTGGAGAGGTACCGAAGAGATAATGATATTACTAGAAGTGACGATTTAATACATGGTTAATTTTATGCGGAGCTATTCTGTATAAAGATCACCGTGATAACTGAGGTGAAGTGAGCTGTCATTCCATCTGCAGTGCGATTCTGTAACCATCTCACCGTGAAAACATAGGTGAAGTGAGCGTGGAGTGGGCTGTCATTCCAACTAGTGCTAGGGATTGACAGCTCACTCTAAGCTCACTTCACCTAACTTTTCACGGTGAGATTTTTACAGAATAGCATTACTGATGTTCAGACCGCGGAAATAATTTTTCATTATGGACACATCGATGAATTCTTATTTTTTGTTAATTTTCATACAAACTAAATACCTTGCCGTAAATCACCCGATATGCATGCCTCTTTCTCTTTATCCGAAGCATTTGATAGATTTATCATTTTAATTGCACTAAGCGGCAACATAGGCCAAATTAAGACCCTTTCTTACTGCATAGCTCAATTAAATTTCATTAAATGAAATTACAAATATCTCTGTAACGAAGCCTTTTTGACGACACGGTTGGCGCAGTGGCTGAGCGATCGACTGCTGCGCTGCGTGTCGCGGGTTCGATTCCCGCACGGTACAAATATTTGTATGGCCTACAAGTAGTTGTTCCGGGTCTGGCCGTTTGTGTATGTGAGTTCAAATGTTTGTAAAGGCACCCACGATACAGGAGAAAGTCCTAGTGTGGGGCAACGTAAAAAATAAATAAAAAAAAGAAAAACAAAAAAAGAAAGAAAGTACTACTTCCTTTATTAGATTTGAGTAAAAGATATAGAAGCGTTTGCCAAAGTTTATGAATAACGTGAAGAATACGGTGTATAGAACTACACCGCAACCCGCCCCTGGTTCACACTGTGTTATGACATATTCTTTATTATATGTAAGTTTGGGGCTTGTGGCTAAGTAATAAATGCCGCACGGGTCAATCGATCAGGTTAAGCTACGCTTGCCGCGGTTGGTCCGTGGATGGGTGACCTTTTTCACAAACCAAGACCCCTCCGTGCATCGGAAAGCACGTTAAGCCGTTGGTCCCGGCTGTCATTCGTGGATCTTTGACAGTCGTTACGGGTCGTCAGTAGCCCGAAAGTCTGACAACCAGTCTTACCAAGGGGTATCGTATTACCCAGTCACTGGGTTGTGGAGGTCAGATAGGCAGTCGCTCCATGTAAAATACTGGTATTCAGCTGCATCCGGTTAGGCTGGAAGCCGACCCCAACATAGTTGGGAAAAGGCTAGGCAGATGATGCAGATGATGATGTAAGTTTGATATGAATACTAATAAAAAATCTGAAGAGTAAGATTGTTTGAACGCGCTAATCTCTGGAAACACCAGTCGGAATTGAAAAAGCATTTTTGCATTTGATAGCTTAATTCTTGAGGAAGACAATTTAACATCACGGTAGGACCCTTTTTTTTTCAGGATGGGAAGTCATCAAATGAGGTCCCGCTCTGGGTGGAGCGGAAGGGAGTGTCAGACTCTTACTGACTAAAACCCATCCGTGTGCCTTAGCCCTTTATGTACCCTTAGGAGCCGAGGAAAAAGAGAAAAAGTCAGAAACAACTCTAAGCGGAAAGGAAGCGCGGGCATGCGATGCGATGCGACGCGGTGGATCGAGGAAACAAGAAATTTCACGCGGACGAAGTAGTAACAACTTCCGGAATAAATTCTCTAAATGATGCTAAAAACCGCATCAAAATCCGTTACGGAGTTTAGAAGAACAACGCAAACAAACAATCGTCGAAACATCGATATTTCTGTGCTATAACTATAACAGGGTCGCGCCTTTACTTTTTGTAAAACACATAGTAGCGTTCTGGCGTAGGCGAATATGAATTAAACGTTTCATATTTCAAGAAAGAAATAAATAAAGACAGAACGACGTCACCGGCTAAAAGGTTCACAGCAAAATTAAAAAAAAACATAAAATATTCCTTTCAGAAGCCAGTAAGTAGGTATGTTTGCCTCACACATAATCGGAACATAATCTGTTTACGAAAGTTTTCAACATATGCTGACACGTGTCATGTTGAAAAACTCGAAAACATTATACACAATATGTGTTAATAAACACGTGTACTGCCAGCGTTTGAAATACACGTGTCATTGGAGTGTCCTTTAACGGAAAATGAATAACAAATGTGCTTTTTCTTGTCAATGATTTTTTTTTCAGGGTTGTGTCTAAATAATGACAGCCGCACGGGTCGATCGAAGGTTAAGCTACGCTTACCGCGGCCAGTTCCTGGATGGGTGACCATCCACTACATGAGCCTTCCGTGCCTCGGAAAGCACATTAAGCCAGTCGTTACGGGTAGTCAGAAGCCCGAAAGTCTGACAACCAGTCTTACCAAGGGGTATCGTATTACCCAGTCACTGGGTTGTGGAGGTCAGATAGGCAGTCGCTCCATGTAAAATACTGGTATTCAGCTGCATCCGGTTAGGCTGGAAGCCGACCCCAACATAGTTGGGAAAAGGCTAGGCAGAATATGATGATTTAGCTGTTTAAATAATGCTTCGCTTAGCTGTGGCTCCAATTTGCGAGTTACGAGCTATACTTTGTAAATTTCATTTCATTTCACATCACCATTGCTCTTAAAACGGTGGAAGAAAACATCGTGAGGAAGACGGCATGTCCAAGAATCGAACATTTGAAGACAACGATGAGAAAGCCCGGGGGTCTACTCCGAAGTGGTATCGGCCGAATGTTGTTGTGGTGTGTTGTGAGTCTGGGTGTTTTTCTATCTATAATATGTATGTATTTACAAAAATATATATATATAAGTAGTTTATCAGCCATCTTGTTACCATAACACAAGCATTAGGTTGCTTAGCTTGGGACTAGATGGCGCTGTGTGAAATGTCCAGGGATATTATTATTATATTAATTTTTTAATAGTTTTATTTTTATTTTTGAGGCAAAAACAAAATGGTAGCCCATATTTGGTTACTCTCCTCTAATATTTATGGTGTACATAACAAAGTGTATTCTATTCTAGTCTTATACTGCACAAACACTACTAAGAAAATCTTGGTCATGTCACATCCAGCAACTCTATCGTATCATTATGTCCAAAGACGGTAGAAATTCATTAAAATTTCTCATCGGGAGTGTCTCATAGCAGGGACCGCCAGCCGTGGTGCGTTCCGTTGCATCTAGACAAACGTTGCTCAGACATTATTCAGAAAGTCCCAGCATATCCTAGAATGTTCCAGAATCTTATAATTGTTTGTAAGCTTTCATTTTGACAATTTAATTTAAGGGATATGTCACTTAAGTGGTGCTTCAGCGTTTTACGATGTTACTTCGATGTGATGCCGATATTAGACGCTTCACTCGAGTGAGCGTTCATTTTTGTTTTATTCCACGTTCAAACGACACCGACAAAATTATATAGCAACTAGCTGCGCCCCGCGGTTTCACCTGCATAGGTCTCGATCCCGTAGGAATATGGGGATAAAAAGTATCCTATGTCCTAATCCAAGTCATGGTCCATACATGCGTCAAATTTCATACAAATCCGTTCAGCAGTTTTAGTGTGAAACCGTTACAAACCAACATACAAAAAATCAAATCTTTTCTCTTAATATTAGTTTAGATAAACGGTTCATCCGCTTCTTTCATTGCTTACATATTTTTGAAGTGAGTGTAAGATGCCTAACGTGCTGAAATCCAACATCGCTAACAAATTCATTTTCCCTTTTGATTCACTTCGAATAAAGAAAGATGGCGAATGGAACGCAAAAAAGGAAACCGTTATCATCCGTCCGGTTTCCTCTTTTAGGACAGGTCTAACGATACTGTTGATATTATGTGGATTTTTAAGTGGCTTCCGAATTTGCGTGGTTCAAAAATCAACTGAAGTAGGCCCTTTACACGAGTACGAAGACCTACATCGACATAATTAATTCGAGTGTCTTCCATATGCATTCCTTAGTACTGTATCAAGTTGAAGCTGCAATGAAGTACCCAATGTATGTATGTGTGGTTTGTTGCATATTGATACAATATTTTAGAACAGACACAGTAGATAAATAAATTTATTGTTGTCGATATTTACATCTAATTGCACCTACACAATAAAACAGTGTTAACAATCATATTAATTATTGACAAGTATATTTTTGGGCACAAATTCGCTTATCACTCTAAGGAGCGAGCTATGCATGGAAAAGAAAGAAAAGAAAGAAAATACATTTATTTGGCACAAACTAAAAGACACACAATCTCACATGGAGTCTCTTTGAAGGATAAAATCAGAATTGAAATTGCTTACAGAGTAAGCAAACTGAAGTGGCAGTGGGCTGGCCATGTTTGTCGAAGCACCGATGGCTGGAAAAGCAGACGAGTCCTGGAGTAGACACCACATATCGGCTAGAGTAGTGTGGGACACCCCCCAGCTAGATGGACCGACGACCTGAAGAAGACAGGGTTATGGCGCAGCTTGGGAGAGGCCTATGCAGTGGACTTCGATAGGCCGAGTTGATTGATTTATTGATATTTTTGAGGTTGACGGCACGGTTGGCGCAGTGGTTAAGCGATTGACCGCTGCGCTGCGTGTCGCGGGTTCGATTCCCGCACGGAACAAATATTTGTATGACCTACATGTATTTGTTCCGAGTCTGGGTGTTTTTCTATCTATACATATAATAAATTTGTAGAAAAGTGGTGTCTGTACAATGGAAATATATTTAAAAAAAGTAGCAGAGGATGTTACTATATCGATGCCGAACCCGAAATTGTAATTTTTTTTTTTTTGTCTGTTTGTCTGTTTGTCTGTGTGTTTGTGCACGCTAATATCAGAAACGGCTTATTCGATTTATATGCGGTTTTCACTAATATATTGTAGTAAACTTCACTTAACATTTAGTGTTTATTTCATGTCAATCGGTTCATAAATAAAAAAGTTATGACAATTTAAAGAATCACGGCGAACATTTGTTAAGGTATTCTATCAGAGTACCTACAGGCCTTGCGCCTGCGCGTCTATGGCTATATAAAGCGCGCTGAGAGCCGCGCCGCTGCCCCCCATCAGAGCAGGAGTCCCTCAGGGCTCCGTACTCGCCCCTCTCTTATTTACGCTGTTCACTAGCGACATCCCTAAAGATGCTAAGTCCCAATTGGCTCTGTGCGCAGACGACACAGCCATCTATTACACTGGTGGCAGCCATATCCACTACGACTTCATCTCCAAACCGCAGTCAATAAGTTGGCTGCTTGGTTCAGGAAATGGCGAATCGAAGTCAACCCCGATAAGAGTCAAGCGGTGCTCTATTCGAAACCCAGACGACAACCCACCCCCCCCTCCACCTATCACCATGTTCGGCAAGCCGATCCCTTGGGAAAAGCGAGCCAAATACCTTGGTGTTATTCTTCTCCTTCTCCTCACCTTCTCAGAGCACATAAAGACGGTCGGTTCGCGCGCCTCTTTCGCTCTAGGCTGCCTTCATTCCGTCCTCAATGAACGCAGCAAGCTGTCACTCAAGTGCAAAAAGCGCCTGTACACAGCATGCATCCGTCCCATAATGACTTACGCTTGCGTAGTCTTCCCTCACGCAAAGCCCCGTCACATCCATAGGATGCAAACCCTGCAGAACCGATTCCTCCGCAAGGCCACAAACTCCCCTTGGTTCGTTCGCAATGAGATCCTCCATATTGATCTCAAGATCCCCACTATCCAGCAGTAAATGAAACTCCTCTCCAAGCGTTTCTTTGCCACAGCCGCTAATCACCCCAACCCTCAGATGGTCGCCAACTACACCCCCTCCAAACTCAGTAAAATTCGCCGTCCAAGGCATGTTCTCGACGACCCCGATGACCCCATAACCCTCCTCCAGGAGAACGATAGGGCAGTACAGTATACAAACACAAATTACCGACATTCCGACCTTTAAATTCTCCCCCCTGACCCTTGCCCGCTGAAGTGCCAGCCCGCGTCGTAGCTGAGCCTGTAGCTTTAAATTCCCCGACTGAGACCTCTGAGTTTGTTTCGGCCTTTCTTCTCAGAGATTGTCCTAGGAAACGCCGCGCTCATCAAAGCATTAATACTACTAATTCGATCCAGCCTGTCCCCTTGCTGCCCTCTCCCAGCGACGCCCTAAGCCAAGGTTCGTACCCCACAGGGGGTGCCTTTAGCGTGCAGTCGCTTAGTATTAATCTAGATGTAGCCCTGGCTGGAGGCTTTAAGAATTCCTAAGGCAACCACAGAATAGTCCGGTTAAGTAGTCACGGCCTCTCAAGGAAAAAAAAAACTGACTGTTTGCATATTTCATTTATTTATATTTTAGGATTTGTAGGTTTAGTTAAGTTCTTTTTCTTAATTTTCTTTAAAATAATTGTTTACGATAGTACGTGTTTACTAAATAACTGTGTGTTAAGTAGTAAGTACTATTTTATTGTAAGAATGCCTCGAAGAAGATCCAACCTCTCCCAATGTAGCAAAAATGCTAAAAGGATGAGATTAGTTCGATCACAGGAATCTGAAGAAGGTCGTGAGGCAAGGCTTTCTGCAACTCGGGAACATCAGGCTAGGTTTCGTGCTGCAGAAACTACGACTCAGCGAGAATCTCGACTGAGTTCAAATCGTTCTCGAATGATGACAACTCGAAATAGGGAAAACGGGGAACAACGAAAGGCACGTTTATCTGTCGATCGCGAAGCTCACGCGCTATCGCGTGAGTCTGAGACTTCTGCGAACCCATAATGCTTCTTAGAAATTTAAGCCCCCCAAAACTTTGCAATGGCACCAGGTTAAAAGTGACCAATTTACAACGAAATCTGATAGAAGCAGAGATTTTAACAGGGTGTGGAAAAGGTGAAAGTGTTTTCATTCCTCAGATTCCTCTCATTCCAAACAATTTTCCATTTAGTTTTAAACGAGTCCAGTTTCCAGTCAGCCTATGTTTTGCGATGACAATTAATAAAGCAGATCTAAGTATCAGCTGTTTCTCGCACGGTCAGTTGTATGTGGCTCTGTCACGGGTTAGCAATCCTAGGAGCCTGTATGCTTTCATCCCCGATGGCCATACGTCAAATATCGTATACAGAGAAGCATTACTGTAAAGTAAATTTTTTGCTACCCAAACGACGGTATATGTAATTCAAAATATTCTGCCCGAAAAGTCAGTATTCCACGCGGACGAAGTCGCGGGCACAGCTAGTCTATAATATGTATGTATTTACAAAAAAAAAATGTATATAAGTAGTTTATCAGCCATCTTGTTACCATAACACAAGCATTAGGTTACTTAGCTTGGGACTAGATGGCGCTGTGTGAAATGTCCAGGGATATTATTATTATTTATTATTATTATTACCACGAATATATCTATGACTATATTACCTACAAATATTGTTACGAGCAAACTCTCACGTATCACACGACGCTCCCCGCCGGTAGTGTGTCCTAACACTAATGCTTGATTATTTTGAGGTTAATTTATTTATTTATTTTAGTACATGGAGGACTTACAGCTAATAAAAACAAACACAAAAGGAAATCATAGTCACCCGAAAGCCAATTACAAATCCTCACGTATAGACTTATAATGATAATTTATGGTGTGAGCACAAAACAAAAAACATATCGTCTAAATTGAAGTAAGAAGCAATGTAAATACTTATTTTGCAATTATATGCCTAAAATAACAGAAGAATGTTTAGTGTTTCCATATTATGACGACCGCTGGAAGTTTAGAAGCATTCTATTCCAAAATAGTTGACCTTCAAAGAACTAACCATTTTTCATTCAATAATCAGCCTATAATGTTTCCTCAGCTGGGACACAGGTCTCCTCTCTTCGAGTAGGAGTGGGTTGTCACCTACCACGCGGGCCTAGTGCGGGTTGGTAGATTTCACTAGTTTTTTTTTTTAATTTTTGGTTCTAGGACATGCCGGTTTCCTCACGACTTTTTACACACCGAGAACCCTCCATGCCTCCTCGGAAAGTATGTTAAGACATTGGTCCAGGCTGTCATTCGAAGATCGGCGACAACCGTTTCAGATAGTCATAAATCCAAAAATCTGACAACCAGTCTTGCCAAGGGGTATCGTGTTACCCAGTAACTGGGTTGTGGAGGTCAGACCAGCAGTCGCTCCATATAAAATTCTGGAACTCAGCCGCATACGGTTAGACTGGAAGCCGACCCCAACATATTTGGGAGAAAGCGAAGCATATTGATTGATTCATAGGATGATGACAGCACTTTGAATCTAATTTTAAGTGAACTTGTATTTAAGTTCTCATGATGAATAAAAACTCTTTAAACCTGATGACAAACTGAAGACATTTGATTTTCGCCATTTTGGCGCTGACAGCAACGTAAGGCTGCGTCGGTGGAAATAATATTTTTGATAGCAAGTATTACAAGATGCGAATACTCTCAGGATAAAAATGTTCTAAATATCCTAGTAGTAAACACAAAATACACAAAACAGTCTTATTCCACGATTTAGACCTAAATCATCGGAGACGTACCAAAACAAAGCGACGGCCATTTGTGGCAATATGTCAAGTTTAGTTCCTGAGAGACTCGAGCCTAGGCCTTTTTCAAACAATACGAAGAACCACGAAGAGGAAGATATATAAAAACATGATTAGACCAGCAGGCCAATTCTCGTAATTTATAACGATCAAAATCTAGTCGCAGTCTCATCTCGGCGACAAACAAAATTCAAAAACTTGTCAAAATTTAGGGAAATTTGGCGTATTTTTGACAGATTGAGACTGAGATCAGACTGTGAACGTTCTTAAATTTACCAGAATTGCCCCTCTGCTGTATTGTATGTCTGATCAGAATGTTGGGCCACAAAAGGGATGAATGAAAGGCAATTGCATGCAGCTGAGATGAGTATTCTTTAAGGAATGTGTGGTGTTACACGAATGGATAGAATAAGAAATGAGTACATAAGAGGAATTCTGAAAGTGGCACCGGTAACTGAAAAGTTGTGTGGAAATGGGTTGTCATGGTATGGGCATATGTTACGGAGAAATGAGGAAAATGTCGTGAAGAGAGTTTTGAGTATGAATGTCGATGGCTATAAGAGTAGGGGAAGACCAAAGAAACAATGGATGGAATGTGTGAATGATAATATGGATAGAAAGGGGTGACTACCGAGATGACGACAATAGAGAAGTATGGATGAAAAAGACATGTTGCGCCGACCACAAATAAATTGGGCTGGATTGGACTGGAGAGTGATGATGACGAAGAACCACGAATAACTCAAAGCGCTGGCAATCTAATTCTCGATCTCGATACCCGAAAACAGACTAGACTAATAACAAAAACAAACAGCGAAATCTTATTAAATCCATGGCCATCGAGATTGGGCCATTCAACCATTTCTCGGACAGTCTAAGAATAATAATGGATAAATATTTCGGTTACTGCCGATCTTATTATCATTGTTTGTTTGTTTATATGTTTAGTTTGGGCGTTCTGATTGGCTGGTGACGGCAGATATTTCGTCTTTGGGCATTTCTATATTTATATCCAGTAGAGAAGGGAGAGGGTTCTTGGGGGTGCCGGACGGCGTGTATGTGTTCCACGCGCGCCTCAAAGCTATGTCAGCACGATTGACGGGGCCCGATAGGGCCGAAGCCTGCCAGGGTAGCAGGATCGTCCGAAAAGGTTACCGCTGCCCTGGAACCTAAAGGGCTAAGGAAGGAACACGGGTGGGTTTTAGTCAGTAAGAGTCTGACACTCCCTTCCGCTCCACCCAGAGCGGGAGGGGTCATTTGATGATTTCCCATCCTCAAAAAAAAGGGGGTTCTTAGTAACAGCACGGAGTTTGGAAGTTGGCGTTGTGATATCCCCGTGCCTCGGAAAGCACGTTAAGCCGTTGGTCCTGCGCCTGATCGTCGGATTACGTGCCGTCCCATCGGACTATGGGAGTGTGGGAAGAGAGTGCATCTGTGGCTGGGCACACGCTTGTGAACTATAATATTGGCTTGATTACGTTGAGATTGGCCGCCGTGGCCAAAATACGGTCTGGAGGACTGTAGAGAAGGGAAGACGACCATTTTTACCTACTAAATGTTGCCTGCGAGTTTGTCTGTATGGATTATTGGAACGAAGTTCCTTATCGCGCGTTGCGAAAGGGGGCTAGACGGAAAAAATTAAGACCAAAAGTTGGAACGACACTTTTTGCTATAGTTGTAAGCCGTGTGGCGTGCGCGTGTTTCTCTGTCTGTCTCTCTTTCTCTCTCTTATAGAAAGCAGGCCAGTTATACTTCGACGACTACAATTGATGTTGGGAAATTGTATCTATGCTAATTGCGCGGTAAACTCTGCTTGCGAGATGCAGGATTTGCGTGACGTCAGTATGTTCGCATGTGGCGTTGTAGATACCGCTACAGTTCCATCCGGGTATCCTTGACACCTCTCAAGTTTTTTTCACGTTATATAGACCTATATCCTTCTCTAGGTTCCAGGCTGCCTATCTGTCAAATTACATAACGATCAGTTCAGCGGTTTAGACTTGAAAAGTTTACAGACTGACATAGATTACTTTCGCATTTATAACCATAGCTTTTCCATTGTGCTACGCAACCAGTCCACTTTAACTACCCAAACCCATTGTTCAGTAATCTTTTTTTTTCCTATTCAATAGTCCTGTTTGGATACACCTTCATAGAGCAAACAGGGATAATCGTCGGTTGGTGCCTCGTTCTATTAAGAACGAGAAACGGCCTAAGCGAGTTGGCCTCATCCCCTCGTACGCCTTTCAAAAGTTCCAGGGTCCCGAGTCAAAAGGTAACAGATAAACTATTTATAATATTATTAATATTTTTGTGAACTCGTACTCCATAAACACGCATCAAGGACTGGTAGCGACCTCTCGAGGCAAGGAAAGATTCCGTACGCTACGTCATACCAATCTCTCGACAGTGATTGGTTATAAATTTAAAAATATTGTTCCCACATCCTTCTCCTTAAATGTTGTAATTCAATCTGCCTAGAGTTTTCCCACCTATGTTGGGGTCGGCTTCCAGTCTAAGCGGAGGCAGCTGAATACCTATCTGACCTCCCCAACCCAGTTACTGGGTAACACGATATCCCTTGGTAAGACTGGTTGTCAGACTTTCGGGCTTCTGACGACACGTAACAACTGTCTAAGATCCACAAATGACTGCCGGGACCAAGGGCTTAACGTGCTTTCCGAGGCACGGAGGAGTCTTGGTATGTGAAGATGCCCACCCATCTTCGGACCATCCGCGGCAAGCGTAGCTTAACCTGATCGATCAACGATCGAACCCCTCCCTTAAATGTTGTAATTAAGATACGTCATAATCTGCTCGTTAAAACTAACGCATCGTTTTTCATTGCAAAATTCTCAACACCATCTAAGTTTTCACCAAACCTCACCGCTGCTGCTACAAACATAGATAAACTTGGGTTTAAATTATTTAAATAATATATTAACCCTTTTCAAAAATATCTTTAACGAACACATTGAACACGAAAATAACGCAAAACACATACAAAATAAAACTGACAACACAAAAGCTTTTTAACTTTTCTCTGTCTGTTCGTAAATTATTATGCTAAAACGCCTGAACTTTGTTTGATGGGGTTTGCTATGCTGAATAATTTTGCACCTCGTGAAACTCCAAAGTTACTGCTTTAATTAAGCAAACCTAATTTTAAAAGAGAGAATGAAAGAAAACTTTTATTTGCTAGACACTGTAAGACCTATCAATATACTATCAACCAAAATATTCACATTTAAAAAGGGTTAGAATTAAATATAATTATATCATTTTGCCGATACGCGGTCTCCACTCCAGGATTCGTCTGCGGCCACCGGCCATCGGTCCTTCGACAAACATAGCGAGCCCACTGCCACTTCAGTTTGCTTACTCTGCAAGCTATGTCGGTGACTCCGGTTCTTTTGGCTAGCGTAGTGTGGTACGTACGCCCCCCAGCTAGATGGACGGACGACCTCAAAAAGATGGCTGGGACTAACTGGATGCGGAAGGCGGATGACAGGGTGTTGTGACGCAGCCTGGGAGAGGCATATGTCCAGCAGTGGACTACGTTAAGCGGAGTTGATTTGATTGATACCATTTTATTTTAAAACTGATTTTATATACACAAAAAAACTAAAGTTCCTAATAATAAAACATCACCTGTATTTCCCGAAGGAGTAGGATATGCCTGAGATGTACCTAAGTACACCCACATTTCGCCAGTTATGCTTAAGCTCCATGCTGCTACTGATACTAAAGTAAAAACCTAATAAACACTTTCCCCAACCTGGGAACCGAAAACAGAACCTGAGTTCAGCTGTAGTTGGCAGTAGAAATAAATATTTAATGCATTTCATTTTTTACACAAAACAACTAAAGTAATATCACCTCAAAAATCCAGACCGTACTCATTTGTTCGAGTTCCAGCACGAAAGTTCTAAAATAATAAGCGCTAACTTCAGCCAACCCAAATTAGTCCATCAATATTCCTCCACTTAATACTATTACGAAGTCCTAAGTATTCAGAAGTATGATGAGTATTTGCATATTTCTTAAGGGGTCGTCGTGCATGTAAACTCCCCGCTTTAATTGGAATTTTACCATCGCTCTCGAAGGCGCGAAAGTTTTAAGGCAACGCGGGGATCAATTTCCAATTCTGAGTATTCTATTCGCGTTCGCTAGGATCTTTAGTGGTGGCTCTAGCGTCGATAGAATTTTATCGATGATTATAATATTTTCTTTAGTTTCTTTATAGGGGTAAAACATACTCGTTTCTCATTTGATCCCAGAGATTTTGGAGATTGTTTACTTCTATAGGTATAGTCGACTTTGTTTTCTAATTTGAAACTTCACTAGGGATCAATCAATCCTTCAACTCATCCTATCGCAGTCCACTGTTGGACATAGGCCTCTCCCAGATTGCACTAGGAATGATGTTTCACTAGGGATGAAAGACCCTAACTGTCACATAGACAAATAGACCTTGACACTTGATGATTAGTAAGTAACCTTTAACCTTAGGGTTGTAAAGAGTCGTACAATGTCAATTATACCAACTATTGTACTAAAACCCATTCAAGTACCTACAGTTTAATCAACAAAAATAATCATGTAGAAAAAAACAAACGTTCATAGGGTCTTATCTTTAATTAAAATAAAAATATATAATATAAAATATCGGCAATAAACCAAACATTTCACAGGAATCAATTTGTAAACATCTGCCCGGCTCTTCTGGTGCCCACAACGAGACCGGCCCAAGTCTCACGGCACACCTGTTCAATGAACCTAGGTTCCAGATTGAAGCCTTCAAAACCACCTGAAAGACCAGGCAACTCATAAGTGTAGGACAAGGGAACTCCAATAGCGTGAGCGTAGTCTTCAGAAGCGCCAGAAGCCCGGTAGTTAAGGACCAACGCGGAGTTGCCAACTACATAGCGAGGGAAGTTTGGTAAGGAATGACTACGGATAGCATCAGCCATGGCAACACCTACTGTGTGAAGACCAAGGCTGTTATGAGAGAGAGCGCCGTTATGTCCCCATGGATACAAGATCATGCTACCGAAGCTATGCATGGTGATGTACATGGCAGTACGGGCAAGATGCTCGTGAAGTATATCCCGAACGACCCTCGTCTCGATCTCGGAGAAGGCGCGGTTTCCAGCGTAAATGTCGGAACAAGGACTGTTGCTGGTGCCAACGGTATTCCAGTAGAAGTCATAGTTTCGGTTTCCATCGACTCCGGGACACAAAAAACTGCTGGAGTGGGTGTTGGTGGATCGGGTCTTGCGCCAAAAACGAGTCTAGAAGGGAAAATTGTTTTATGTATTTGTCTTATGAATAAACTTCGCAGTATATTATACTTAAAAGTATGCTAGGAAAAGTATATACTTACGTTGGTGAAAGTGAACTCATAGCCGTCAGGGTTGACAACAGGCAAGAGGATCCAATCATAGTTATTTAGAAGGTCAGGCTCAGTGACATCCTCAGTCAGCTTCCTGATGGCCCAAGTGACGGTTGGAGGAGAGATCCATTCCCTGGAGTGGATACCACCATCGATGATAATGACTGGTTTGCGCCTATCTTGGAAGTTGGTGGTTGAGATTCTCAGGTATCTGATAGGCCGTCCTTGGAAGGAGTTTGCTGGGGTCACCAATGTGGCCTGTGGGAACCTAGCGGCGATATCAGCCATGTAGGCGTAGATCTAGAATCAAAAACAATTCATAAAACATAACGCCTTTAGTTGAGGCAATAATTTTAAAGAGTTACGATGAGCTTTTTCATTCATGATTTAGGAAAATGTCGTAAGGAAAGTTTTGAGTATGATGGATGGCTATAACAGTAGGGGATGAGCAAAGAAGATGGATGGACTGTGTGCAAGATGGTACGGCTAATAAGGGAGTATCTACTGGCATGTTCAACGAGATTAGTATTGAAGGCTTCAGTTTATTAAATATTTGTACCGTGTTTGTCTAAAACTTTCAATATTCATGGCTTCTTAAGTGTCGTGAACGATTCATATTTAAAACAGATTAGTGAATCAGTTGGGATTAGTTAATTACTAATTACAAAGGTACTATCAATCATCATGATATATTTTTACCATAGTATGTATTTACAAAAAAAAAAAAGTATATAAGTAGTTTATCAGCCATCTTGTTACCATAACACAAGCATTAGGTTGCTTAGCTTGGGACTAGATGGCGCTGTGTGAAATGTCCAGGGATATTATTATTATTATATTATTATTATTTTTACCATCGAGATTTTCGCCAATCGAGTATTTGACCACGACAGTTAGATCAGTTTGTTTTGCTGGTACTGGTGGATACACGTAATTTTTTTTAAGAGTATCACCAATCATTTTAAAATAATCAAAGAATTCAACTTTAAAATTATACCAGTCAGTACCTACTCAACATCTGCCTAGCCTGTTCCCAACTCTATTGGGGTCGGCTTCCCGTCTAACCGGATGCGGTTGAGTACCAGTGTTTTACACGAAGCGACTGCCAAAGCGACCTCCACAATCCAATTAATGGCTAATACTATCCCCTTGGTAAGCCTGGTTGTCAGACTTTCGGGCTTCTGACAGCCCGTAACGACGGTCAAAGATTCACGAATGGCAGCCGGGACCAACGATTTAACGTGCTTTCCTAGGCGCGGAGCGGTCTTGGTATATAAATCACCGCGGCAAGCGTAGCTTAACCTGATCAATCGACCGATGCAGCTGTTATTACTTAGCCCCCCTTTTTTTTTTTTTTTTTTGGGTGGGAAATCATCATATGACTCCTCCCGCTCTGGGCGGAGCGGAAGGGAGTGTCAGACTTTTACTGACTAAAACCCACCCGTGTTCCTTCAGTTGCCTGTGCCAAGGGCCACGGTACCTCTTTCGAATATCCCGCAGCCCTGGCGGCATCGGCCCTAGAGGGCCCCGTCAGTTCGTGCTGACATCTCTTTGAGGCGCGCGTGGAACACAACGCGCCGTCGACCCGGGCCTGGTCCTTACCGGGCGGCGAGCTGCCCGTTGCTCGCCGCCCGCAAGCCCGCGTACTTAGCCCCCCTAAGTCTGCGTATTATGAAAATTAATTTAATACCTGAGATAAATATTGCTTATAAGGTGCTACTCTGTACTTACCACGTCCAATCGCTGGTAGTTATTGTAAGGCATAGATTTGACTCCATTCCTAGAAATGGTCCTGGCCCATTCTTGAATAACCTCATCGTCGTGGTCGAGTGCACTGTAAAGGAAGATATTTATTATAATTATAGGATCATATCGTCAAAGCTGCGGGAAACACTGAATGAGGGATCCACGGAACCGGGAAGTATGATAGAAAAATGAGGGTGATTCCGGGCTGTAATGATGATGGGATAGCCTTTTCCCAACTATGTTGGGGTCGGCTTCTACTCTAACCGGATGCAACTGAGTACCAGTATTTTACATAGAGAGACTGCCTATCTGACCGCCACAACCCAGTTACTAGGTAATACGATACCCGTTGGTAAAACTGGTTGTCAGACTTTCGGGTTTCTGACGACCCGTAACGACTGTCAAAGACCCACAAATGACAGCCGGGACCAACAGCTTAACGTGCTTTCCGAGGCACGGGGTGGTCTCGGTATACAGTAAAGATGGTCACCCATCCACAGACCAACCGCGGCAAGCGTAGCTTAACCTGATCAATCGACCTGTGCGGCTGTTATTATTTACGATAGATTGATGATGAATTTATAGTAGATAATATTTTGTTCAAAGCTCAGAAACTGGTACCAAAGCAAACTTATACGGATAGTAAAGATTTTTACAATAGAACTAAAAAATTTAGAAAAATATTATTAAAAATACGAGTATTATGTTTAAATATCGCCCATCCAATAAAAATTAACATTCATTTCGCAACAGTTCATGAAACACAAAATCCAAAAACGTGAAAATAATGTTAATATTTTCACTTTAAAGAACTATGCTCTGTCTACTAGGTTAACCCGTTTTTTGACAGATCAAACTAGTGAGCAATTATATTTTTTTTGTCAAAACTGGTACACGTACGGTAGGTATTATAATGTCTGTAAGAAGTTATAAAGGAGACAATTCAAATAAGAGGCAGTTTACCTATATAGTTATTTTATTACGCATTTTAAAGTAAACTTTTACGTAATCTGGAATATGTACGTTCTAAGGCTGCTGTCAAAAAACGGCTAACCTCCACTAGTAGTTAGCCGTTTTTTGACAGAGTATAATGCAATATAACTTCCCGAGTATAAGAGTTTACTGTATAATATTTTCATTAAAAGCGTATAACGCGAACCTCTTTCTAACCGCTTCCGCCACAATCCACATCCAATGAGAGTCGAAGCTTCTATAACATTCTAGAAGCTTCCTATAAAACATACGACGTGCGCCCCTTTTTTTGACAGAGTCGTATGACGTCCATCCACTGGGCTGCGCACCGAAAGCGTAAATAAATTTTAACTAACCTTTATATTTACCCCGAACCACATTGTTTATAACATATCTTTGTGTATAACATTATGTGTATGTTAAAAGCGTCATTAATTATGAAGCGTGATCGGATAGTATCCGGTAAGTAAGTAAGTAGGTAAGTAATTATTTATTTTACTAAAAGGCTTAGCCTAGGTAACATGAGTGCTAATTCAAAATGGGATGGGTATGGCTATTACATTTGAGAAGACCCCTACCCTTCAAACTAGGAAAATCCTGTATCTTGAAGGACAGTGTACTTTTAAGGGATTGACACAAAAAAAGGTGTGACGGTGTTAAACCATGCATCCTGCTTAGCGTTAGTATCATCTACTGCAATATTCTTATCAGGGTTATGATATTTTTTTACTTATAACATAATGAAAAATAATTTGTGATAGGTAATCGCCAGAAGTTAATCCCACTGGATTAACTTCTGACGATTATCACAAATTATTTTTTTTGAAATGGGAGATTAAGGAAATAAAATAATAATAGCACGGATTTAAAAAATATTTTATGAGTTTTAAATGTTGGGGTTAAATAACTGATTTTGAGATATATGACAATTTTTAATAAGTATGAGACAGTAAATTGTTGTGAAATTAAAAAAATAATTAAAAAATCATAAGAATTTCTAAATCCACAAAACTTTGAAGTCTTTTGTAATGATGTCCAGAAAAAAACTTATAAAATAACAAACGAAACGAAAAAGAAAAACCAAATCGGTTTTGTACATAACGTAGTTGTGAGGTTGAAACCAATAAAAAATGCAACTATTTCGACTCCTTTCGAAGTCAGTTTAAAAAAAAATACACCCTAAAAGTACTTAGTAATACAAATATCTAAACAAAAGGATTTGTTAAAGTAAGAATGAATAAAAACTTACGATTTAATATCATCGACATGACTTCTGTAGGTGATACCCAAATTTTCCAAGCTGTTGATTAATTCTTCTTGATGTTCAGGTTGCACTAAGACTAGTGAGTCCCGTTGTATGTGGGCTGGACTTAAGAAATCCAGGTCCAACTTAGCACCCAGAGCGTTCAGGTCCTTCACCTGCTCCTCGGTTGAAGGTCCTACGTAGTAGGATTTCCATCTACAAGAAATTTTTGGTTGTTTTAAAACACTTACGCAAACGTTTGAAAGAAATATTTCACCACCATGACTATTTAACTGAAATATTTTAAAGGAAATAATTCAATTAAATCTATCAAATTCTGTGAATTTTGTTTCAGTAAGGACTGATTTTTCAATCATCTGATAACTTTGTTCGAGGAATATGTTTGAAATTTTGACAGTTATTTCATACAAAAAACTGTCAAACGTCAATTTTATTCCTCAATTAAAAGTTATCTGGCGATGGAGAAATCAGCCGTAGTAAAAGCAACAAAAGGATGACGTTTTGAGTAATCTATTTTGTATAGTTGTGCTACAATTTTCACGATCATTTTAAGCTTAACAAATATAATGTGCCTGATGCCTTGCCTTCTCGAAATGTCTTGATAAAAAAGCAAGTTTATTAGCGAATGTAAAAATATGGAACTTAGTGAAAGCTTTTACCTAGATCTAAAGTAAAAAAACACGTAAATTGTCTTTTCTAAAAAAAAAAAACAAATTTAAAATAAAATGATACTCACCCGATATATTGTTCATGTTTAGCATAGGCTAAAACGAAGATGGTCGCGAGCACAAGTATCTTCATCTTTGCATTTAGTAGATGCGAGTGCCTTGTGGGCTACCAAAGTTTATATAATAAATTTCAGCTGATAACACTGACACCACTTTATCTTCAGGTGACGATAACGGAAGTATTCAAGATAACACAATAAATAATTCGTTTTAATTAGGATTTAATGACAGTTAATCCACCGGACGTGGAAAGCTGAGTTTAGATTATAAAATCAATCAAGATAATATGAAAAAATAAGCAAAACAATCATAGGGCATCAAAAAATTCGTCCACATCGCTGTAAACAGGAACAGTGCCCAAAAGGCTGGCAGAATTGCCACGTTGTATGGCGATAATAATTCTTTGGCCCAGAAATACGCCAGCCCTCTGGTCACGTGAAGAGGCAACTAACCGTTTGGCGATATCCCGAAAAACCAAGTGGGCACTCGGACCCCATGGCCCTAGTGTTTCAACCCCAAACGGCTCAAACATATAACTCCGAATCAGGTTGGAATATTTTTTTCGTTTGAGGTTTTCTGCACCTGCAGCAGCCGGCCCCGCAAAGCCACACGTGCTAGGAAGATGGGATGGCACAAGCGTGTCGACACAATGACATGTTGCATACCACACCAAAACTCTGCCTAACTTCCAGGGCATTATTGATCATTCCCTCTGGTCTCTTCCCACCGTCGCGCGCCAGACCGTTAGGTTCTAAAACAGCTGGCACCCCGACGGTGAATAGAGCACGACAGATGATGTCATGTATGTTAGTTTTTTTAAGTATTAGAAGTTTATCCTGTGAATATAATGGCATCCTTCTAAATAAATCTCATAATAACAAAGGAAACTAATAAACGTATACAGGATAAACCTATTAGGTACGAAGGTACCAATTACTTGTTCGGCAAAAAAAAAATCTGTTCCACACATTATTCCTAAAAAAATATATTTAAAACATCAATACGAACAATAATACCTCCTGGCTCTCCTGGCAACTACAATGATACCAGCCCCAGCACCTTTTTAATACACTGAGGATTCAGAATTTCAGATAGAAACCTTGGTGACTTAATGGCTCACGACAAGGCAATTCATAGGTGAAGTTCAAGGGAACTTCATAGTCTGCAGAAGTACCACTGCATTCGTAGAGTACCTTTGCATTGGTACCCATAACAGGGCGAGGGAATTTTTTTGGATCAGCTTTAGAGAAGGCATCAAATCAAATCAAAAGTCATTTATTCAAATTAAGCTGAGAATCAGCACTTTTCGAACATCAAAATTAAAAAAGACATTCCCCAAAAACGCCCGCCCTTCACCACTTCCTAGTGCTATCGCTGGGAAGAAGAAGTGGCGCAACAAACTCCCCAGCAGCACAGCTGTCTGCAACGTCAACCAAGTTAAGCGCATCGTGGTTATAAGAGTGAGTGAGATTATGCCTCCAAGGTTACAAGATGAATTGTAGCTATGCATGGACAGGTACAGACTACAGAGACAGAGCATTGCGAGGGAAATGCCTCTGAAGATTGTCCCTAATATGTTGCGTCTCTATTTCGGAGAACGAGTCTTCAATAATAATAATATCCCTGGACATTTCACACAGCGCCATCTAATCCCAAGCTAAGCAACCTAATGCTTGTGTTATGGTAACAAGATGGCTGATAAACTACTTATATACATTTTTTTTTTGTAAATACATACATATTATAGATAGAAAAACACCCAGACTCAGAACAAATACATGTAGGACTTACAAATATTTACAGTCTTTGCAGTTGTAGTTGCGATATCGAAGTTGCGATTGCTGTCGACTCCCGGGAAAAAAATCGTATTCCTTTCAGGACGCGATAGTGTGACCCATTTGCAACCCATCAAGTCTTCAGAGTTTCGCTAGCTAATTTAATTACACGCTGTATAGGTAGAGGTATTTTTATTTGCAACCCATCAAGTCTTCAGAGTTTCGCTAGCTAATTTAATTACACGCTGTATAGGTAGAGGTATTTTTATTTGCAACCCATCGCGTCTTCAGAGTTTCGCTAGGTAATTTAATTACACGCTGTATAGGTAGAGGTATTTTTATTTGCAACCCATCGCGTCTTCAGAGTTTCGCTAGCTAATTTAATTACACGCTGTACAGATAGAGGTATTTTTATTTGCAACCCATCGCGTCTTCAGAGTTTCGCTAGGTAATTTAATTACACGCTGTATAGGTAGAGGTATTTTTATTTGCAACCCATCGCGTCTTCAGAGTTTCGCTAGCTAATTTAATTACACGCTGTATAGGTAGAGGTATTTTTATTTTCCCGGCCATTTAATCTTTACAAATAAAAGATATACCCTTGTCCTCTGATTATTCGTCGAAAGTAAAAAGAGATTCTTCTTGTATAAATTAGCTTGCGAGCAAATAAGGGATTTGGGTTTTTCGGGATTTCTGAGAATCCATTATCCAAATACAGGGTATATATCGACTCTTCACTATTTTTTGGCCAAAGAATCAGCATTGCCATCCAACGTGGTAATGCTGCCAGCCTGTTAGGCACGCTTCCTATTGACAGCGATACGGACGAATTTTTTAATGCCCTTTGATTATTTCCCCTCCTTTTTAACCCCCGACGCAAAAACAACGGGGTGCTATAAGTTTGACGTGTCTCTCTCTTTCTGTGTGTGTGTGTGTGTGTGTCTGTCTGTGGCATCATAGCTCCTGAATGGAAGAACCGATTTTAATTTTGTTTGTTTTGTTTGAAAGGTGAATTTGTCAGGAGTGTTAGCTATGTTTGATGAAAATCGATCTACATATTTTTTCACAACTCCCTCAATATCGGTATCAAATGAAAGGGCTTAGACTAGTAGAATACTATGACAAATTTCAAATCCAAGATAGACACCACCACAAAATGGCGAATTACAAAAAACCTGATTAAATACCAAATTACCTGAATCTTAAAACGCAAGAAAATAAAAGAAATTAAATAATAATGAGTCCCTACAAAAAGCATGAAATAAAAAATTATATTAATAATTTTAATTTTTATATACTTGTACTATCGCGGTCTTTTCCGCCTGCTCACTTAAATTTTTTTTTGCCTAAATCCTGCAGCGGCGCCAAACCACGCCCCCTAAAAGTTTTGGCCTATTAGGAAAGCGATAACGCAATTAGTTGCAACCTGCACTGCGCAGCTTAGTGACGTATCACGTGTACTCCTTTTTTTAATTTTACGGACGAACTATTTGACATGGGCGCGCTTACCGGACCTTTTGAATATTGACCATTGAGCTGTTTACTTGAGTAAATTATTTTCATGGTAAATTGTGTGGTTTTATAATACCTTAATTTATAAATAAAACTTTATTAACGATGCGCAGTGCAAAGTTTATCATGAAAATGTTATCTTGTATAAGTAATTGAATACTTTCTAGTTTGTTTTACATCAATAAAAGTATTAAATAAATAAATAATAATAATAATATATTTATTCAAAAAATTATAAGGCATAAAAATTGGTACAGTTTTGCTTAAATTTAACAAACAAACAAAAAAAAATATTAATAAAAAAAAACAAATAATAATAATATTTTTTTTTGTTTTTTTTTTATATTTTTTTTTTGCTTGTTTGTTAAATTTAAGCAAAACTGTACTGGTTTTTATGCCTTATAATTTTTTTGAATAAATATATTATATTATTATTTATTTATCTAATACTTTTATTGATGTAAAACAAACTAGAAAGTATTCAATTACTTACACAAGATAACATTTGCATGATAAACTTTGCACTGTGCATCGTTAATAAAGTTTTATTTATAAATTACGGTATTTTAAAACCACACAATTTACCATGACGATAAATTAAAATAATTTAAATAATTAAACGAGGAACAAGCAGAAAAAATATTCAGAGTTTTTAAACTTGAATGAATGACTGATTTATTTGCAAGAATATAGGTAGCTAACATAAGATCGGTTTTACTATATTCGGCATTTCTGCCGTGCAAATATTTAGATTTTACATCTTGGTTATACTTATCACTATATACTTGGTAAAGCAATTACTTATACTTTTATGAGAGTGGTATGTATTACTGCTTTGTTGTGACGGGCGAACTCGGAATACTTTCTTGCTCACACACGCACTATTTGTTTCAATGTTATTGATTATAATTATTTGCAGTGAAATTTACTATTTGAAATTCATAATTTATATTTTTAGCCGTTATAAATTAATTAATGTGCATAATTCAAACACAATGCGAATTTTTATATGAATAAATAAATAAAATAGTTGGTTTTAATTAAAAAAATGCTTGCCATTGTTGTGTAAAAAGTATTTTGTTGGTTAATAATAATCTACTTAAAATTCCATGCAAATAAGAAGGTAGTGACTAATTATTAAATAATTCATTTCTAGAAATTTTACAATAAGCCTAAGCCGAACAAAAGAGTCATAAAATTCAATAACCGCAGTGGGCAAAAGTCGGTGGCATCCTTTGATACTTTTGTTATACCTAGCGGGTTTCGGTAATTACATAGAGGTCTTTCTCTCATCACTTATAAGATAAGATAAGAAGCATCTCTTTGTTTGACATTACAATGATGCCCCAGTGCAACTGATAACAAGTCATTTTATGTATCAGTAACATGTGTGTCAGCAACATGTCAGACGAGAGTTTAAATTAATTTATATACAGACTGTGATATAATAACAATAACCTCGCGAAAGCCGAGAAAGATAAACAAATGAAGTATCTTGACTTGGCTCGCGAGGTTGTCGACATGTGGGATGTGGACTCAGCGATCATTGTTCCGATAGTTGTGACAGCCAATGGCTTAATAGCCAAGAGCCTCGACCAACACCTGAGGAGGCTCTCGTTGGGCAGCTAGATCAAGGACTTGATTCAGAAAGCGGTACTTCTGGACACGGCTCGCATCGTCAGGAGGTTCCTCTCTCTGGAGCCCTGACCGCCGGTAGCTTGGACCCTGTGGGCCACTACTTTTTATATTTTTAAATGTTTTTTTATCCTTTTGTTTATAAAAATATTTAAAAATGTATTTTGTAAGTATTTAAATGAAATAAAGGAGATCATAATAATAACGTTTATTTATAAAAATGGTGCAGATTTATAACTGAATGATGAATTGATGACTGAATAAAAATAAATACAAACTTTTGCGCCTTCTAGCTATACATGGAGGTAGATATATACGGACCAAGAAAGTTGGGACTAGGGTTTAGTATGGACGAAACCTGAAAACTGATTTGTTTAGAACTATTTCGTCGTTTGTTGCGGTCGGGTTTTTTGAAACAAGTCAGTTTTTTTTTTAATGAAGCCACTTGTTATTAGACTATTTATTCCTTGTAGAGAAACACTGTCCGGCTGTGGATCAGACGCCATGAAGAAGAGGGTGTCTTAGAGGATAGGCCGCGGGCACCACGTCCATATCTGATAACCTCCAACGTATGGTAGACACTATTTCACAAGCGCTATATTCTCAGATGAGAAATGTTTTACGTCGATCCAACATTGTCGTCGACACTTGTGGCGCGTGATGAATACACGCTACGAACCTAGAAATAGACATGTGCAAAACAGTGCACCACGAAGTGACGTGATATGTCATTACATTTCGTGCCGAGTAATATTACATTACACCATCACTTCAAACATCACGCGTGATGATAGAATGTCGCGCCATGCGATAGCACACCATCGCGCGTTCTAATGTAATGCAATGTTCTAGCTAGTGTAATAAGACATGGTGTCAAGGAAATATAAACCCTTTTATAATAAAAATAGAGTTCAAAATAACATAATAAGTCACCTGACCGGGCGAAATACGAAATCACACGCGCCTAGTTCCGGACTTCCGATATAAACCGAACATTGCCGATGCGATGCGTTCGGGAGGGCTCGGTTCGAGCGAGTCTGCGAGTCATTTCACGAGCTACTGCGCTGCTACCGCGCGCGTAATGTTTAGTGTGATGGTGTGATGCTTATTTTAGTCGAGTAATGTGTGATGTTACAGTACGCGCTCGGGTGATATTACGCGTGATGCATCACTCGCATTACTCAAACATGCCTACCTAGAAACGTGATTCCTAATCATGATTCTGGAAGGATATGCGCTAATATGTGGGGCTGGATGAGTGCTGATGGTCCCGGAGAGCTTGTCCATTTCCCAGGGCGAGTAAATGGTGAAACATACTGCGAACTATTACAAAACGTAATGGTGCCAACTGTGCTCACAGTTTATCTGAGAGCAGAGCTCCCTGAATTTATTTTTATACAGGACATTGTTTTTCTCGTTAAGTTTTTAGCGACTTAATCGCCAACGGCTTATGAAATGAAGGCTAGGCCACACCAACTTCCTAGTTCTAAATTTAAAAAACCCGCGTTCTAACGCGTTCAATTATATGTTCTGAAGGGCATGTCTTGAATTTTTTTATTACCATACAACCTTATACTGAACTGAAAATTGCAAAAAGCCTAAGAAAATTTGAATATTGTTAATTGAGTGTTTTACCTACTTACTATGTCCAATATTTTATGAATATCTTTGTTCAGTTCAGTTAATAAATAAATAAAACTGATAAAACTTCAAAATTGTATTTTACTTTTTAATTAATGCCTAACCGACAATAGGATTTTTCAAATCAAATTTCTAATTAGAAAAATAAAGACAAAATGTATTATTAACTCAACGAATTAACGAATCCCAGATCTATCTATACTAATATTATAAAGAGGAAAACTTTGTTTGTTTGTTTGTAATGAATAGGCTCAAAAACTACTAAACCGATTTAAAAAATTCTTTCACTATTCGAAAGCTACATTATCCATGAGTAACATAGACTAAATTTTATTTTGGAAAAAAATAGGGTTCCGTAAGATATTTGGGTTTTTCGGACACAAGGTGTAAAAAATCAACCAGAAAAGTTACTTATTTTGCGTACGCTGCCTAAACTATAAAAGATAGAACCATAAAATGTTCAAATTAATTGTAGATCTTATAAATATCTACAAAAAAGTCCGCGACACACTATACCTATCTATGTCGAGTGAGGCACAACAACCATTTTTTTATTTAAAAGTCTTGAATTTTTTTGGACTACATTTATACGCATTTATTTTACTCATGCTATTCATCCTTATCAAAATAAATTATTTCATCAGTAAGTACAGTTTATGTAGATAATATTTGGTCGTTGAATGATTAAAATTGGTCGTTTGGTTTTGAAGTTATGGCGAAATTAAAATATTACGATTTCTGCTGCACGGCCCGTTGCGAAGTGGGCGTCACCAAGGCCGTGCACGTGCAGGAATAAGTTTACAAAATCAAAAATCAATTCATAATATAACTATTTACATCACATCCATGATCTGTATAGTGTTATAAAGTTTTCATAATTTTCGCAAAGTTTAAAAAAATCATCTTCTTACTTCTATTTATTTTAAAAAAATATTATGTATCTTTATGGGTTATTTTGATTTCATTTTTCGCAAAGTTTAAAAAATACATCTTCTATTTACTTTAAAAAAAAATATTTTGTATTTTTATGGGTTATTTTGATTTCCTTTTGAGATACGCAATCCTGTCACAAATCCGAAATCTACGCGGACGAAGTCGCGGGCAGAAGCTAGTCCATAATATAAAAAATAGGTAATAATAGTTTGAAAATAAAAATAAATCTCGAACGGCGCGTGCGTCACCGCGTCGACAGTGCAGTCGGCCCGTCTTATCTTTCATTCGTCTATTCAAGGTCAACGGGGCGGGGCTAGAGAGCGCTTCTATGTTTTGAGTGCAAGCAAAAATGAACTTAGTGGTGATCAGGCGGAAGTGTCCGTGATAGTACATATTATTATTTTAAGAATGTTAACTTTTTGAATTATGTAAATATGTTTTGATAAATAAAAAATAATACAGGGTCAAATAAAATTAGCTAGCGAAACTTTGCAAACGTGATGTGCATCGATATCTAAACACTATAGAATAAAAAAAAATTGATGATTTTTTTGGAAGTCAACGACCGTTGTTACTTGAAGTATGGGTTGAGAAAATTTGTTTTCTGTCCACCAGATCTGTGAAGTTTACACAAAAAAAAAACTGATATTTCAAGTGACTACACAAACTGCAGTCCATGACCTAAAAAATCATTAAATTTAACTTATTTTATGTTTTACGAGTATCATGTTTAGATATTGATACCCATCGCTTCTGTGGAGTTTAGCTAGCCAATTTAAAATAACCCTGTAGTTATACCTACCAACCAAGAATTAAAATGTCCATGAAAATTGTTTGTTTGTCTTTTTTATAAAACTAAATAAAAAGCAATTGAAAGGAAACTCCAAATTGATTCTCAAGCTTTTATTTTTGTTGAAAATAAAGAATAATCACAACACCAATGTCATTAGTCGCTGACATTGATTACTTGTTGTTAAAACAATGTACATACCTTATCTTTTTAAACAGCACTTACACCACAATTTCGGATTTATGCACTCGTGTCAACTGTGACTTATTTTTCGTCTTATAGACTCGGCTTCCGCAGCAAGACTGACTCGACTCTCTTGCACGTTGCGCCCGCGCTTAAATCTCCCCTCCAAGTACTTGGTGGGAGGGCACGACGGGGCGGCGAGCGAGTCAGTGTTGCCAGGATGAAAACAAAAATCAATAAAATAACTAATTAGGTAAAACATTTAACTATTTTGTAAACCGTGAACAGGAAAATATTCTAAAATGATACTTAAAAATATTCTTCTAAAATTATTTCTAAAGCTTATAAAATTAAATATATGACTTACTATAACGATTCCTAACTGATTCCTAACAGCTCGGTCATCCTGCAGTATTAGCGAGTCCCTTCGCTTTACTGGTAAGTTAAGTAAGTACCCATGTCGTTTATCTAATTCATTCGATCCAATTCATTCAAGTTGATGTATGAGAACAAAATAGCTGAAGCATAACCGAGATAATCACCATAAACAAGAAAAAAAAACAATTGTGAATACTTAATTATTAGTTTCTTTACTCATTATTTTTTCCACACATACATACTCGCAGGTACTCATTAAACCTATGCAGTTCAGTAATCAAATATTGAAAGATACTTAAGTGATACATTTTTACTAAGACAAATACTTATCTACGCTCGAGTTAGCGCCGAAAGTTGAAAGTCCAGCAGCGCTCTTTTATTTTGGCAATACTTTAAGTGTCATCTAGTGTAAGTTTATCTAGACATCTTAAACCAAGTATTTTAACGTAGGTATCTTAATTTAGGTGACTAAATCTAGGTATCATAATCTAGGCATATTACTGTACCTGATACCGTAACTAAGGTTCACAGATAAGTAACTTTTTATTCTATGTATCTAATACTGGGTATAGAGTACAGTGTTAGACCAACAAAAGAAACAAAATGACGCTTTTAATCGCGATCAGATTTCTGATAATCATCTTGAGATATAACGCCATCATCATCGGAATTTTCGGAGGAATCGTAATTTTTATTAAGAACTTACCAAGGCTCTAGTTTATCTATTGCAACAATATTGTTGTATAGGGGCCGGCCAGGCTTGCGTGTTAATGGTGTGTCTTTGCTTGAAAGTCTGTCATTAGGTAGCAGTTTAGTTACGCGGTAAGGACCCTGATATTTATTAACTAGCTTTTTAGATTTTCCGTCGCTAGGAACCTTTCTTTTTACGCTTACTAGATCGCCCACTGCATAATCATGTTTGATTTTTCTTCAGGCCTAAAAGATCTGGGTTTTACAACTGCGGGGGAGATGATAGAGCCCAAGTACGCGAAATGGTTCAGGAAATGCTGGATACCGGAATTGTCAAGGAATCTTCGTCGCCATACGCGAGCCCGATTGTACTGGTCAAAAAGAAAAACAATCCGAATATGTAGCTAGGAGCTCCTGCAACTCCTTTTTTTTTTTGTCAGCAGAGAGTTGTTCTCTGCAATGTACAGACTCTTTTACCAAGTCATCATCAAAAGACACAGGTAGGTAACACGTCAAAACTATGAGTTACGGGGACAGCACGCGTTATAAGTGATCCTTTTCGCAATGTAAGTTCGTTACCGCACAACTTGTGAACAAGAACTTTCCCTAGACCGTTTTCAAATGTATACGCACCAGGAAGCAGGTAGTATTCCTTGTTAACCTGTCGTCGTACGTCATCGTTCACAAATATCGTACCCTGAAATCTAGTAAGACTTTCAAACGGTACCCCCATTAACTCGTTGGGTTTTAGATGTGTATCCATACAAGCCATTAGAAAAATGTTGGTATTCGATCGCTTCTCGAAAATAATCTGATTGGGAGTTTTTGTTATCGTAACGTTTGTTTTCTCCGGAAAAGTGTGTCCTAATAACGCGGGTTGTTTTTTTAATTGACTCATCTACAAGAATTTTAACATTTTCTCCTATACCTTGTACTAAAATATCAAAGTGAGCCTCTCCTAGTGGGTTGTACATGATAACCACGCATACCTCGCAAAATAGGTAATTTGTCGAAATTATAATCGAGACCTAATTCTTTTGTTTTGACTCTATAACGAGCGTACACTGCCTTCCTAAATCTACATGTGCCATGCCATTAATGGTTTTTCCCTTTACTTTAATTTCTATCAGATTTTTTTTTTTTGGTTCTTCGTATCTATCTACGAGTATATATATAAAATTCAAGTTCCTGACTGACTGACTGATACATCAACGCACAGCCTAAACCGCTGGTCCTAGAGGCATAAAATTTGAAGGGTGCGTTTTTAGCGAAGAGTAGTAGTAGTAAGGTATCCACTAAGAATTTATTTATTTATTTATCCTCACGGGAATAAGAAAGGGTTTTTCGAAATTCCATGCCTAAGAGGGTGGAATGGGGGGGATTTTGTTTGTATGGAAAATCTTATCCCTTGAGGTAATAAACTTGAATACGATATATTGAATACTAATCTAAGTAAATTATAAAGTTTTCCATTTAATGTTTTACTAAACTACCCTCTAAAAGGGGATTGGTTACGAAAGTTGTATGGAAGAATTTTAGCGCGCGGTCTGATTTACTCGAAATTCGAAAGTATTTATACCTAGGATTGAAAGTAAACAATAATGTATATTAAGGCTTTTCGAAGATCTACCCCTGACGGGCTGAAAAGGGGTAGTCAATTTTACAGGGGAGGATTTTACTGCATGGCTTGATTAACTCGAAAATTAGTATAAACAATATTTGAGTCAAGTTACGAATACGTTCCAAACGTTTTTTTTTTTTTTTTAATTCCACCCATGTAGGGTGAAAAGCGGGGTACAGTTTATATGAAAAATCTTCTTCATTAGGTTAATAAACTTGAAACTTGGCAAGAATACTCGCCTATGTAAGTAATAAGTTTTTCAAAACTACCCCACAAAAGGGGATATAAGGGTGTTGAAGTTTGTGTGGAAGATTTTGAATGCGCAGTCCGATTAACTCGAAACTCGGTATTGATACTTTTAACAGAAAATAATTAATAATAGGCATGTAAAGTTGTCGAAAATTGACCCCTGACTGGGCAAAAAGGGATAGTCCGATTTTTAAGGGGAGGATTTGAACTTGATACTGTATGTTACATCTTCACGCCTAAACCACTGAGCTTCTGATTTGGCAAAGAGATAGATGGCATCCTGGGAAAGCACATAGGTACTTTTTGTCCTGGTATGAGGTATGTGATACAAAATTCCTGGATATAATCCTCGATAAGCACTGTAATTGGAAGGCTCAGGTAAAGAACGTCTGCACTAGAGTAAATCGATTTGTGTTTGCTCTAAAAAAAAGATTACGCTACGTAGGTTCAGTATTAATTTTTGTGGGTAATAGGGGAATGTAAACAGGAGAACTGCTCCAGTATCATAAAACATTATGCAATCTTAGTTTAAGAAAAGTTGTGTTGTTTACATTCCCTTATAGTAACAGTTTGCCACAGGAAGAAAATAGCTTAAGACTTGAACTAAATATGCATTTAATAATAACTTGTTCCATTTGATTGATATTAACAATTATGTTAGTAAAAATTTCTATTTGACAAAAGATAGACATAACATTGTTATGTACTATCTGTCTAAATATTATAAAAGACAGATAGCTGTGTCGCTATCATATTTTTTTTCAATTACAGCCAAAAATTTGGCTAAACAATTTGCTTCTTTTGAGCAATGCAATGACATAAATAATTCTGCCACTAATTTGGTCACAATTAATGACATTGCTAATAATTTAGAATTTAGAAAGTAAGACAATAGAGGCAACCTCTAGCTATATTGTACAGAATTGCAAAAGCAACTCAAAAAAGGCTTTAAAATCAGTAAATAGTATCAACCTGGTGCATCAAAATATTCAAGGATTTATGAACAAAGATTTAGAAGTATAATTATTATTGAATTTTAATAGTATTGATCACAGTGGTATTGATATTTTTTGTATAACAGAACATTGGCTGAAAAGCCACCAGTTCATGTTCAATTTTAATAATCACCAGGTTGGTAGTTCGTTCAGCAGAATAAATGCTATACATGGTGGCTCATTAATTTTAGTAAGTAACCAGCTCAAATTTAAAGATCGTAATGATATTGCGAGCCTATCTGTTGAGCGTACAGTTGAAATTGCCTGTATAGAATTGGAGCATTTTGTTGTATTAAGTGTGTACAGACCCCCATCAGGATTGTATGACTGCTTTGAAAAGGTAATGGATGAAGTGTTAGACAGGATTTGTAACTCAAACAAGTCCGTTATTGTTTGCGGTGATTTTAATGTCAATTTATTAGAAAACTCAGGTTCTTGTAGTAAAATTATAAGTCTGTTTCAGTCCTGCAATCTTGTAAACCTATTTTTGAAGCCCACAAGAATAACCCCTACTAGTGCCACATGCCTAAATAATATTTATACAGATATTATACCAAGCCACAGAGAAATTATAAATTTACTAGATTCTGATCATTGCGGGCAAAGAATTACTATTCCAAATCAAAACAAAATAGTGGTTAAAAAAAGATATCACTGTCAACCCCAAAACTGCAAGTCGCTTGGAGGCTTTCAAAATTAAACTCACTGATAAATTACCAGTTTTGTCAATTCATGCGGATCCTAATAATCTATATGATATTTTTTTAATATATACTGTAATCAATTTAATTCAACCTTTATTCCCAAGACTATCTCGGTTAATAGTAACACATGTTTCAGTGATTGGGCTACCATTGGTATTCATAAAAGTAGAAAGCGGCTTTATGAACTGTACAATGAAAGGACTTATGTAAACACTGATGAATTTAATTTGTATGTTAGAAATTATTCAAAATTATTTAAAAAAAAGTTTGTTATATGGCCAAGTCACGTTATTTGAGTTCAAAGATTAAAACCAGCAATAATGTAATTAAAACAACTTGGAATATTATTAATAGTGGAACGGGAAGGTCTAGTAATCGAAATACTGACTACAGCCTTGAGAACGTCGACGTCGTCGGTTCCTTGTATGCTTAAGATCGTCTTCGCTATCAGAATATGACCGACACCGACGTCTCCTCGTACCGCGTACTTCATCCTCACAACTATATGACAGTTCGCGTGAGCTACTATGATCGTATCGCGACCTCTTGTAGATTCGGCATCGTGGATGAGACTTTTGAGAGTTCTGTCGCCCTTAATGAAAGGCTTCGCACCGACGACCGTCTTTATTACATGGACTATTTAGTATCCTTAAGGTTGCCGAGTTTTGATGTCGCGACTCCCTGTGAACCTCACTTTGTCGCGACACCTCCCTACTCGGGCTTCATGAATTAAAGTTATAAGAGCGCTTGTGGACTTGCCTTTTTTAAAGACTCCCATCCACTCCCTCGCTCTGACTTTGTTCCGAGCGTTTGTGGACTGACCTCTCTCGTGGCCTCCCTTCCACTCCCTCGCTCATGTCACGCTCAGGAGTCTGCCTTCCACCGCTTGGATTATCGCGGTTATGGTTAGTAGGCTCACCCTCCGATACAGCGTCTGTTGTAGTGTTATCCATGAATCTGAAGCTTATTTCATGCCCCATGTATAATTCATAGAATGATGTTGAAGGTAAGGCGATATGATATCGACTCAAGCATGATATGAGTGGTGATAATAGTAGGATAAGGTAGTGGTATCCTCAAGAAGGTGAGGTAACATTAAGGTATGGCAACATTCAGGTAAGGTAACGTTAAGGTAAGGTAACGTTAAGGTAAGGTAACGTTAAGGTAAGGCAACATTAAGGTGTGGTAACATTAAGGTAAGGTAACGTTAAGGCAAGGTAACGTGAAGGTAAGGAAACATTAAGGTAAGGTAACATTAAGGTAAGATAACTTTAAGGTAAGGCAACGTTAAGGTAAGCTAATATTAAGGTATGGTAACATGAAGGTACGGTAACGTTAAGGTAAGGTAACGTGAAGGTAAGGTAACATTAAGATAAGGTAACATTAAGGTGCCGTAATCATTAAGGTAAGGTAACATTAAGTTGATAATGAGATGATAGCAACGTGAAGTACGGTGATAATCATGTACGGTGTTCTACCGGCTAGCTTTTAGGAAAGGCAGAAAAGCCCAACAGAGCATTTTGTACTTACTTAATGTACTGCACGTACGTACGCCGTACTTACTTGAAATTAATTATTTAATGCCTATTGAAGCGTGTGACTGTTAAGTAAAAGTCGATAGGATGAGACTACATTTTATAAAAATATATTTGGCCATTATTTAGATAAGAGAAATCAATCATTTAATAAAAATTATTATGGTGGTGTACTTGCTAGTGTGAAAATCTGTGTGGTGCTGTGATGTTTACTAGCAAGAGTGTAAGAGAAGAGAAAAAAATACTTTAGGCATCAAATAGAATTAGACGATGATCATTGTGCACTCAGCGGCGCATTCCCAGAGGGTAGCTCTGGCAAAATACCCCACCCAAAGGAAAAGAACCATCGGGGTGCCCCGATCTAATTCGATCCTTAATTTATCCAATCGCAAAATATTATTACACATTACATAGAACCGGTGCACTGTCCTATTCTAGCCCAGTAATTTTTAAAAGGAAAAACACTTGCCCATAATTTATTCTGCTAGAAAATAGGTACCCTGATCGAGCCTACCCCTATGGCATAATGTTAATTATTAAGAAAAGAAATATGGAATTTATTGTAAAATTTGAAACAATGCAGCACCATTAAAGTAAATGTTTTCCTATTAAATGGCCAAATTTAAAAATCGAGAATCAATTATGGATCTAAAAGTAAAGAAAATAAACAAACGAATAAAAAAAATTTGTGGGCAGGGATGAACGGGTAGTTTGCAGACAAGACAATGGAGGCAAAAACCCGCTCATCCCACTTCTGAGATGAAAGGAAACTCCAAATTGATTCTCAAGCTTTTATTTTTGTTGAAAATAAAGAATAATCACAACACCAATGTCATTAGTCGCTGACATTGATTACTTGTTGTTAAAACAATGTACATACCTTATCTTTTTAAACAGCACTTACACCACAATTTCGGATTTATGCACTCGTGTCAACTGTGACTTATTTTTCGTCTTATAGACTCGGCTTCCGCAGCAAGACTGACTCGACTCTCTTGCACGTTGCGCCCGCGCTTAAATCTCCCCTCCAAGTACTTGGTGGGAGGGCACGACGGGGCGGCGAGCGAGTCAGTGTTGCCAGGATGAAAACAAAAATCAATAAAATAACTAATTAGGTAAAACATTTAACTATTTTGTAAACCGTGAACAGGAAAATATTCTAAAATGATACTTAAAAATATTCTTCTAAAATTATTTCTAAAGCTTATAAAATTAAATATATGACTTACTATAACGATTCCTAACTGATTCCTAACACAATGAGTTTGGACTCCTTTGATAAAGATTGGTTCTTGGCAGCTCTGGATAGAAGAGATGTGGAAAGAGAGTAGGGCAGCCTTTGCCCAGCAGTGGGACATTAAAGGCTAAAAAAACTTGAGAGGTGTCAAGGGACACCCGGATGGAACGAAGTTCAAAGAGAGAGAGAGAGAGAGACAGACAGAGAAACACGCGCACGCCGCACGGCTTACAACTATAGCAAAAGTGTCGTTCCAACTTTTGGTCTTAATTTTTTCCGTCTAGCCTCCTTTCGCAACGCGCGATAAGGAACTTCGTTCCAAAAATTGAATACCCTACATCGTGCTCAAGTTTGGCATAATTAAAACATATAATAGGGCCCTAAGCACAAGTAACTTAGCATAAGCATAATGTTCCCACTGCTGGGACACAGGCCTCCTCTCAATGAGAGGGAGTGGGCCGTAATCCACCACGCGAGCCCAGTACGTGTAGTCCGTGTCCGGTAGATGTCACATGTCTTCGAATTTTTAGTTCTAGGACATGCCGGTTTCCTCACGATGTTTTCCATCACCGTTTTGAGAGCAGTGGTGAAGAAATAATTTACACAAAGTAAAGCGCCTGACTAGGAACTTCTTCGAACCTACGACCTACAACTCGTAAGTCGCAGCCGTTACCAATGGGCCACTGCTCCTTAGATTAACTCAACCTTTGTAATTATTTGGGACATAGTTCCTGATAACACCGACTCCACCTTATCTCCTAGTAGCTTAACCGAAGCGTGCGAGATAAAACAATTACATTTAATTCATTAATCCACACGTGTTGTTGTTGTGTGTGTTTTAAGATTATGGGATTAGAGCACGAATTGGAAAAACCCATAAAAAAAACCATAAAGTTGTAAGATAACATCACACCTGTATTTCCCGAAGGGGTAGGTAGGGGTGTACCTTTTTTTTCGGGAGGAAACCTTCAAAAGGCGCCTGGTCTTTGGGGATAAAACCAGGGAGTGTGGGATTTTTACCTCACTAAAACCACCCCGGTGGTCACCATCTGCACATGGAAGGGGCACCGTTACCTCTCAAAAGACCAATCCGGAGCCCCCTCTGTGCAACGCCTGTTAGGGCACATCTCTGGGGAGACTGTAAAGGGGTCTCCCTGAAGCCTGACTGTGCAAGTGTGCAAGGCAGCACATGACCACTGTGCGCCGCCTTCCCCGAGGTCACTCAGTGGGCCGACAGAGTCCCCACTCTAATCACCCGCGGTATTTTTATTGGTAAGGGTTTGCGAATCCCGTGACTTGACGAAAATTACATATTATGAAACACAATAAAAATGAAAACAACATAAACTGAAATCCAAACTAATATTATAAATGCGAAAGTAACTCTGTCTGTCTGTCTGTCTGTCTTTGCTTCACGCCTAAACTACTGAACCGATTTGTGTGAAATTTGGTACAGACATAGTTTGGAACTTGAGAATGGACATAGGATAGTTTTTATTACAAAAAAAAATAAAAAAAAAAACATTCCGGACATACAGCGCCATCTATTGGTCAAGAGTCGGCATTAATTCAGTACTGAAAATTCATCGGAAAAATGTAAATAAATAGTAAGAACTATTTGGGTAAGACCAAAAATCTGCCGGAAGTCACTATTCCACGCGAACGAAGTCGCGGGCAAAAGCTAGTATTGTTTATATTTAACTGTAGGAGTAAATGAATAAAAGATTGGATAACATGTACATACACAACATTGTATCATACGTTGCGAAGATGTTGACACTGACTGTCGATTGGTTAAGAATTCCAAAGTCACTCAGCGCGCTATGGAGCTGATCGAAATTGCATCGAAGTTTACGATCCCGAATGAAACTATCTGGAAAATAACTAAAGTTACCGACATAGCTTCCAGAGTTTGACATTGACAACACGGTTAGCGCAGCGGCTGAGCGATCGGACTGCTGCGCTGCGTGTCGCGGGTTCGATTCCCGCACAGAACAAATATTTGTAAGTCCTACATGTATTTGTTCTGAGTCTGGGTATTTTTCTATCTATAATATGTATGTTTTTACAAAAAATAATGTATATAAGTAGTCTATCAGCCATCTTGTTACCATAACACAAGCATTAGGTTGCTTAGCTTGGGACTAGATGGCGCTGTGTGAAATGTCCAGGGATATTATATTATTAGTTGGCAACCTGAAGTAGCAGTTGGCAGGCCAAGTCTACCAAATAACCGTTGTTCGTTCAAAGCGAGACCGCGAACCAGCAAGCCTAGCGTTGGACTCCAAGGCGACCAACATGAAATGAGTCCTTCTAAAAAAAACATGGGTGAACTTGGTGATTTGACTATTCATTACCTAATAATCACGATTAATGACGCGTTACGCTTGGCTTAATAATTATTTTATCACACATAATCTTCGATATTAATTTTAATCTAGTTAATCCAATGATTTATACTACACTTTTTTGTTTTAGTTATGTGCAGTAGTGGTAACGACCTCGACAAGTTGTAAGTCATAAATTGAAGCCCTAGCATGCCTAGGCATGTCCTAGAAACAAAAAATCGAAAACATGTAACATCTTTCAATCCACACTGGGCGAGCGTGGTGGATTACGGATCCCTCTACGAAGAGAGGAAGCCCTTGCAGTAGGACGTTATAGGAATCCACGACGTACAACTTGTAAGTCGAGGGTGTTACTGCCGGGCCACCACTGCTCTCCTCTCTCTGTTTAGTGTAAAATGCAGTCAGTGATTTGAGAGTATACTATATTCTAAGCATACTCAGGCTATAATGTTCCCACAGCGGGACACAGGCCTCCTCTCTGTGAGAGGCAGTGCCACAATCCACCACGCGGACCCAGTGCGGGTTGTCTTCGAATTTTTGGTTCTAGGACATGCCGGTTTCCTCATGATATTTAATATTCTAAATCTAAGGCTATTCTAAAAATGGCTGTTGCTGATTTTGATGCTAAAGGACTACTCGTAAAATACTTGTTTTCTACTTCAATAACTTTCTGTTCAGATTATATTCGGTGAGCTTTACAAAATCGTTGAATCATTTTCCTGGAACTCGGTAAGGATCAGTGACTTGGCGGTTTTGCAATTATAGACTCAGGCATACAGGAGTTGGTGGGACAGATATAGTGAAGTTTGTATATGAGTGAATTTCTCAGGCGAAAAATTTACGCGTCTATGCTGAAAACGTAGTGCTCCTTTACAGATAATGCAACGATTTTTTTTCTCAGAATTAAAGAGACGTGAATCTAAATGAAGCCACTTAAATTATATTTATAAGACTATTACTTTTTAAGAAAAAAATCTGTAAATGACGAATTATCAATTTCTGTGTCTTGTCCATAATCACTTTCATACAAAGCATTTACCTCTCAGGAAGATAATTTCCAACATATATAGGAAAAAGTATTTTGATTGCGTTAAGTAATAATTGACCTACAAGAAGCTAATTATTTTTGAATATTTAAACTCATAGTTAATGAATACATGCCAACGGTAGTTTTGTCCGAGCGAAATGACTAATTTCCATGGTCATTTTGTTTCGCCGTCCTGAGCTTCCACCAATAAGTTTAAACGAACAATAAATACCTGCCCGGCAAGAGACAGTCGTGCACTTACGCGCAGTGAGAACGATAGTGCATCATATCGTCACATCTTCCCGCCAAAAATGAAAATACATGATTTCAGTTTACTCGGAACGAAATTTTGCAATTTCGGTGATCAGGTATTAAAAGGTTTTTTTCAAGAAATAAAGGTATCACTTTTATGCATGATACGTAGCCTTTGGTACACATTTAAGATTATAGAAAACATAGTCATAGCCTTGATAGTTTCTTGTAATTTAAAAAAAATAGCCACGTTTCCAATTTCTGTGCGCCAATTTCTGTGGTTTCCGTGGCATCTGGGTGTCCACGGAAATTACACGACTCCACAGAAATTGTACCTATCAATTATTGTATTAATGTTAATGAAGGTTTTTGAAAAGAAACAATATTTTTTATGCCGAAATTACTTTTACAGAACTCATTTAACATACCTAGTTATAGATTACACAGAGATAGCATTATCCAATCCATTACAGTCTGATAAATCCCATGATTTTGCTCATGCTTTCATAATCAAATATGAGAGTTTAAATTGACTCAGCAGTATTTTATATATCTTTTTTATTTTAGTAATCCAAAAAAGAAAAAAGATAGCCAAGAAAGGTTAAAAAAGAAGAGGATTGCAAAGCAAAAAAGAAGAGAAAAAATTAAAAGCGACCCTGTCAAAGCTGAGAGCCTCATTTTTCCAAAATATTAATACAGATATAATGTCAAAATTTGAAAAAACCATTGAGACTGATAATGATGCTCACATTGAATATTCCAAAGAATTAGTTACCAGAAATAATTTTAATATTTTTGATAGTGATGATGAAAATATTTTCTGAAGATTTTCACCATGTTAGTGATTCTTTGTTTAAAGAATATTTCTTATCTTAATGTTGATTGATGTCTAACATCATTATATTTTATAGTTTATCTTCAGAGCGATAGCTTTTATTGAGCTACTCTTATGATTATTAAATTAGTTGTTAATTTGTCATTTTGATACGTACAAGGTATCAAAATTAATGCTAACTGATTAACTGCATGTATAGAAATTATAAGTAAATTTTAAACTGATTATATTTTTGTAGTATATCTGTTAATAATCCTATATGTGGGTTGTCAAGCAGTTGGTTGTCAGCCATTACACGAGTCTATGTGATTACAGTGTTTTATTGATATGATCCATTAATACAGAACAATTTTTTAGTCCTATGATGGGGATCATAGGGGTAAATCAGTTCCTTGATTGCTAACTTTGTAAGACTGATTTAAGTTTAGTAATTCACTATTTCAGTGGACACGAACAATTTCGGTGGCAATAATAAAATTTCTGTGGCTCGCCAATTTCAGTGGCCCAAATAACTCTCTATATAATATAATTATATAATCCCCTTTTAGAAAATGTATCTAAAATGTGGATATGTTGCGCTTTATTAATAAAGTTTTTTACAAAACCTGAAAATGAAAATGTCCATGGAAATTAGGTAAAAAATCGAGTTGTTGAAATTGACTCATATCTAAAATAACATCTCGTGGTCGCAAGCAGGACTGCTGAGCGTGGGGTTCGCTTCCCAGGTCTGGCAAAGTATTATTGGGTTTTCCCATTAGGAATTTCGTAGTAACAGCCCGGAGTTTGGAAGTTATACAAAACAACCAAGAAAGCAGTAGAACACCGCCAAAAGACTCACCTGAAGCACCTGGCCGCGAAGTCTTTAAAAGACATACACAAATATCACCCATCTCTCCATTAGTCCAATGCTTACTCTAGGATGCATATCCGGTAGGCTCTTAAATCCTACCCTTTCCTACGGGCACGTCTTCCCTACAACTACCGCGCCCGGTCTACTTCTTGATATGCAATGGGCGCTGTAGCACCATGAACATGAGGCTACAGGAGCTAGTGCGAATCTTGGGGTTCATTCGATTAATCGAGTCTGGTCAAACCACGCTGGGATCGGTGCAATTCATTCATTCATTCGTTCATGAAAACCAGAATTTTCACGCGGACGAAGTCTGGGGAAGATGCTACTGTATAAATAAGACAGTAAGTATGTCATTCTTCCTTTATTTACATTATACACCGTGACTTTTTAGTCGTCTGACAACGGCAGCCCACTTCATGTATCCAATGACTACTACACATTCATAACAAAAAAAATGGCATTTAAGAGAAAAAAAAAAGAAACAAATATTCATTATTATGATGCCTATCGTAGTTGAAACATTCTGTTGCGAGCGAAGATCTATCTACTCGACTCGTGCGATGGTTAGGTATGTTCTACTGTTTGATACATAAACATTATTAACAGGATGTTTCATAATTCTAATGTATTAATTATTTTTCCTTGTACCTATTATCTTAATTAATGGTAAAAAAAAACACGCCTAGAGGTATTTTATGTCGGATACATTGAGTGGACCACCTTTGTCAGACGACTTAAAAATCACGGTGTATAAGCTGGGATTGGTGCAATTCATTCATTCATTCATTCAACAGCCCGGAGTTTGGAAGTTGGCGGAGTGATACCCCCGTGGCTCAGAAAGTAAGTTAAACCGTTGGTCCTGCGCCTGATCTCGCTGCGGTAGTGTCGGATTGCGTGCCATCGCATCGGACTATGAGAGTGAAGGAAGAGAGAGTACACCTGTGCGTCAGCGCACACACTTGTGCACTATAATATCTCCCGCGCCGAAGTCTCCATTGAGATTGGCCGCCATTGCCAAAATACAATCTGGAGGACTATTATAATAACCAATGGGACCTAAACAGTTGTTGATACCTAAATCTTATGGGCAAAGAGGATTTAGAAAATTAACAATAAAACTTTTATCTATAGCCCTTACAGATTCAGCAGTGCGATTCTGTAACCATCTCACCGTGAAAACTTAGGTGAAGTGAGCGTGGAGTGAGCTGTCATTTCAACTAATGCTAGGGATTGACACTATTAACAGCTCACTCTAAGCTACTAACTTTTCACGGTGAGATTTTTACAGAATCGATCGGCAGATAGTTACGTGTGACTGAAAGATAGTGTTATCTTTGGGCACTGTTATAAAACCTATGATAAGTGTAAATGTGACATTCGGACAAGATGAAGTTACTTGTAGTGGTGGCCTTGTTTGCTCTGGCTTGCGCCAAACATGAAGAATATATCGGGTTTGTTATATTTTTTATATTATTTTAACTTCAAATCCTATAGCTACTCTGAATGAATCTCAGCGTGAAAACTTGGGTGAAGTGAGCTGTCAATAGTGTAAATTTACTAGAGATTGATCTTCACCTAAGTTTTCACAGCGAGATTTTTGCAGAATAGACCTGCCGGTCGATTCTGTAAAAATCTCACCGTGCAAAATCAAGTGAAGTGAGCTTGATGTGAGTTGTCAGTAGTGTCAATCCCTAGTATTATTTGGAATGACAGCTCACTCCACGCTCACTTCACCTAAGTTTTCACGGTGAGATGGTTACAGAATCGCACTGCAGCTGTTAGTAGCATCAGTTGGAATGTCAGCTCACTTGAAGCTAACATCACCTGAGTTTTGATGGTGAATTTTTTTACAGAGACTACATTTTTGACATCGATTGTCACTGAGATGAGTTGCGACTTGATTTTGAACGTTGTTTATTACAGAAATTGCCCTTCAGATGAGCAAAGTAAAGTAAGGCTAATGAGAGATTCGATTTAAAAAATAATTAAAATGACATAAGATAAATCATTGAGATTGCTGAAGATGAATTCATAGTTTTCTTTCTGACAATTTCAATTTATTTTTTTACAGATGGAAATCCTACTATATCGGACTTGCCACCGACAGCCATTTCAAAGCTTTCAAGTCCATGGTAGATAAATATGAACTGGATGTCTTAAGCCATCCAATCTTGGGACGAGAAGGTGTCTTGCTAGTAAAACCTGAACATCAGGCTGGTTTTATCCAAGATATGGAAACTGAGGGCATTACTTACAGAATCCATGCTGATGATGTGAAAAGGTAAATATTTAATTTTATAATTTACTTATAAAGAAAGAAAGAAAGAAAAAGTATTTATTGCGACTCGTACAGGATCATAACTAAACTAAACTCAATTAAAAATAAAACAAATTGTATAAATAAGTAACAAAAGGAAAAAAAAAACAAAGTCCTATACGAGGCCAAAAGGCTCCTATCTCAGCATGATGCTTCGACATTTAAAAAATAAATGTCGTAGCGCTGGTATTCTGATAGGGCCCGCTGTGATGTCACGGGCAATCACAGTAAAAAACAAATCACAGTATACATAAAGCCTACCCTTAAATACAGGAAAAATTTATAATCAGTACGCAAACTGTAACCATGAATTTAGCATAATATGATTCTAGCCCCAAAAGTAAAAATATTTCGCCGGTTCTCAAAAAAAAGTGCTGGCTGGTACAAAATGCCTATGTTATTAAGTCCGCCTCAGAACATTCATGTGCTTGAAGTATTAAATAAATAAAATTAGCTGTTTCTTAGAAAATTGCAATACCTATACGCGGTAAAAATGTACAGAACATTTATTTTTTTAAATAAACTATGACAAATTTCTACGCGGGTTTAGAAACATATGCCGAATCCATGGTTACAGTTACAGCGCACTGTTTTTTTTTTTTTTCATGTATATTCACGAAGTTTCCAAAATAGGGCTTTTTTTTTTGAGGATGGGAAGTCATCAAATGACTCCTCCCGCTCTGGGTGGAGCAGAAGGGAGTGTCAGACTCTTACTGACTAAAACCCACCCGTGTTCCTTCCTTAGCCCTTTATGTTCCAGGGCAAAAACAATAGGAAAAACACACACACACACACAAAAGCAATAGGAATTTGTAAGAAAAGAAGCAGCAGGCGTTCTGAAGTTTTTGCCAGCCCTATTTTGGAAACTCCGCCGGATCCAGTCGTGGAAAGGATCCGGCGGAGTTTCCAAAATAGGGCTGGCAGAAACTTCAGAACGCCTGCTGCTTCTTTTGTTACAAATTCCTATTGCTTTTGCTAAATATTACCACATATCACATACCAAAGGCCATAATGATCTCATTAAATTTTAAGTTACCACCTTGGTACACAATGTGGTATGCAAAAAATATTGAGTATTGAAGTAAAAGTTTAAATTAAGCAGGATTATTAAAATAATGAGATGTTTTTCTTGTTTAATTATATTTTGGAGTTGAAAAGGTTGGTTGGAAGGGTTTTGTTATATTGCACCTGTCATGTTTTGTCTCGGCATCACCCTAAAGTTGGCTGGTAGGAAATGCCTCGGGCATTAAGTCCGCCTTTGTACAGACGCCAGCACGTCAAGCTACTACAATCTGTCAAATTTCTTTAATAGATTTTCAACTTTATCGCTAAAGCATTAAGGTTCAAGGTTGATTGGGAAAATTTGACAGTTTCGGGTAGCTGCTGGCGTCTGTACATTATTTTTTTGTTACTTGTCGGCAAAAAAACGTAAAAATATGTCATCAAAATAATTAAACTCAAACTCAAGTCATTTATTTCAACTAAACCAATTACAGGCACTTTTGAATTGTCAAAGGGTCGGTCGGTCAGAAAGATGAAGCAAGTTGCCTATTTAAAGCGTAGGTACAGACGCTAGCAGGTCAAGCTACCCGAAACTGTCAAATTTTCCCAATCAACCTTGAACCTTTATGCTTTAGCGATAAAGTTGAAAATCTATTAAAGAAATTTGACAGATTATATATTGTTGATTTTTTCAGCCAATTGGACTATGATGACGTTCTTATCGAGTTGCAAAAGAGAGCAACCATGAGGAATGGCGGTCGTCCGTTACCTTATGACAATTATCAAGAAATTGAAGCTGTAAGTAACTAAATCTTTATCAAATGATTCTATGATAATCATAATTATTCATCATGACGTTGGTCCCGACTGTCGTTCGTGGGTCTTTGCCCGAAAGTCTACCCAGGGGTAATACACAGGGGTAATATACAAGGGGTATTACCCAGTAACTGGGTTGTGGAGATCAGATAGGAAGTCGCTCCTTGTATAATGCTGGTATTCAGCTGCATCCAGTTGTACAGGTAGGTAGATAAGTGTCATCATGATCAGAACTGAAACTCAAATTTTTTTTTTCATCAAACCCATATTTTATGTGTGGGGTATCTGGATAGGTCTTCGAAAATGATATTGATATTTTTTTCTAAACTGAATAGTTTGCGCCGGAGACCCTTCCAAAGTAGTAAAATGTGAGGTTCCCCCCCCCCCCCCTGTAACTTCTAAAATAAGAGAATGATAAAACTAAAAAAAAAATATGATGTACATTACCATGTAAACTTCCACCAAAAATTGGTTTGAACGAGATCTAGTAAGTAGTTTTTTTTTAATACGTCATAAATCGTAAACCGCAATTTACCTTTCATTCAATCAACTCATGATTGATTTTTATAGATATGGAACCCTTCGTGCGCGAGTCCGTCTCGCACTTGGGCGGTTTTTATTGATAAAAAATTACAAGCATATTCCATACCTATTGTGCATGTTCCATCATCAAGGGCTTCAAAAATTTCGCAAGTTGTAATCTCTACTAAATTTGCTACGACTACTGAAGTCTAAACCAATACTCTATTATCAATAACCGCGAGCTATCTTATCAAAGGTTTGTTCTGCTTGGAGATTTATGATTCGTTATAGACATCGATAGTGTTTTTCTTCATTCATACTAAGAATACAGTGTGTGTGTGTAAAAAACCCTAAACTATTTGTAATCTCTTCATGTGACTTGAAGGCTGGCTTATTATTCAGGCAGATAAAATCAAGCAGAGATACCCAACTTTAGTTTAAGTGTATTGTATACTGTTATCTATCTAATCGATATTTAGCAATAGCTGGATATTTGTTTGTATCAGGCTTGTGCGGTACAGCGGTACAGTCACGAGCAAAAGTATGTATACACTCGACTTTATTCAAAAGCGATTTAGTCCTTTATTGTTGAATGAAATTTTATGTTTTTACAAACATAGCATTTTCGTACCTATAGGTTTATGTAATGTGTCGTATTTCAACGTTGCGTTCGTTATTTCACGAAAAAATCGCAATTGAAAGTTGCCAAGTGTTGACATATTGGTGCTCGTGACTGTACAGATGCTAGTAGGTCAACCTACCCGAAACTGTCAAATTTTCCCAATCAACCTTGAACCTTAATACTTTAGCGATAAAGTTGAAAATCTATTAAAGAAATTTGACAGATTGTAGTAGCTTGATGTGCTAGCGTCTGTACATGTCTATTGTCTAATGACCAGTCTACAATAATAGCTCCTGCGGGTTTTTTCCATTTAAGCCTTCGTGGCGTGGATGATCCACTCCTTAGATGTTTTGCAAGGGCGTTAAGGTTGTGTATCGATTTATTAACTTCCATTCTGTTTTTTATTTCTTACTTAACTGTCTTTATACAAGGTGTCGCTTTGCATCCTCATCAATTCAAGGAGGTAACTATGCTACTGATTCTCGACACGAATCAATAATAAAAAAAGTAGGTTTTTTTCTAATTATCGGAAATCGGCATGTGTGGGACACGTATTTTAAAACGCGGCCTGTGTGAGACCGCACTGTAACTGCCATTTTACACACACATAAAAACGCGGCCGCTTATACGATACCATAACGCGATTCTGTTCTTTGAAAGTGGTGTTTTCTGAAATACTGTCAAACTTAAATAACTAAAAAAACAAGTATGTATTCATTATTCACCAGGGATCGTAATTTGATTTGATTATGTATGTCTTTCATAACAGCCTCCTGAAATTTGACGAGGATGCAAAACAACAGCTGGTATTAAGGGTACCTGGTACCAACGACCTGCATGATTTTTGAGTTTTTACACTAAGTAAGTATTTAAGTATTTTCTAATCACAATTTACAGATCAACGATTACATCGACTACATTGGCGAACAATACCCTGATGTTGCCACCGTGGTGAATGCTGCCAAATCCTTCGAAGGTCGTCCCATTAAGTACGTGAAAATTTCTACCACCAACTTCGAAGATGACAGCAAGCCCGTGATCTTTATAGACGGAGGCATCCACGCCAGAGAATGGATCTCTCCCCCCACCGTCACCTGGGCCATTCATAAGCTGGTCGAAGATCTTACCGAAAGTGACCTTCTGGATAGGTTTGACTGGATCCTCCTGCCTGTTGTCAACCCAGATGGATATCAATTTTCGCATACCAATGTAAGTATTTTTGTAATTTTATATTTTCTGCTCAAGCTCAATAGATACAAAATACTTTGGCCCAATTTTGTAGAATATTATTACAACTAGGTGTATGTAAGGATCTTAGTAGGCGGCGTTCTGTAGTTTCTACCTACCCCCATGGGAAGCTGTGAGATTCTGTACGTATGTATAATTCATCACAGAAACCGTATTTTACATAATTTGTATCTATTCTTCTTGCAGTCTCGTTTCTGGCGCAAGACCCGCTCCACGGACCAGAGCATTCTTAGCGGCACTTGCCCAGGAGTCGACGGCAACCGCAACTACGACTTCTTCTGGAACACCGTCGGTACCGGCGCTACTGCTTGCGCCGACAACTACGCTGGATCCAGGCCCTTCTCCGAAGTCGAAACCAGGGTGGTCAGGGACATTCTCCATGAATATTTGGAACGTATGGCCCTATACATCACCATGCATAGTTTTGGCAGCATGATCCTATACCCATGGGGACATGATGGTTCCTTATCTAACAATGCTCTTGGGCTTCACACAGTGGGTGTTGCTATGGCCGAAGCGATCAACGAACATTCCCTGCCCCACTTCAGTTCTTACGTTGTTGGTAACTCAGCTCTAGTCTTGAACTACGGAGCTGCAGGAGCATCTGAGGACTATGCACATCAGATTGGAGTGCCTCTATCGTATACCTATGAGTTGCCAGGCCTCTCGAATACAATTTTAGGCTTTAACCTGCCTCCTAGGTATATCCAACAAGTGTGCAAAGAGACTTGGGAAGGTCTCATCGTTGGTGTTAGGAGAGCTGGTGACTTGTTTATAAATAAAAGACTGTAATTTATCTGTAGTTTTCTTTTATTAATTGTTATTGGAAATTGAAAAGCTGACCCTTATTTTTATGGGAGTAGGAACACAAAAAAATCACAATTTGCAAAGAAAATAAGTTGCACGTTAACAGGAACTGATGGGCGCTAGTAATCGGCACCAAATACTTAGCCGAATTCTGGGCCGAGTCCATTTAGATTGCCATCGGTACACTAAGGAGAAGAAGAAAATAAATGATGCACTCCTTTAATAACAGGAAGACACGACATGCGTAAATTATATGTATAGTATAATATCTATAAGACATTGCCTTTCCTATAGGTTTTCCATTTTGATAATGCAGCGCCCTCTAGTATCAGCATAATATACTGCATCGAAACCATAACTGCAGATTTACCTGCTTAATGTTATCAGTGTTTAAGTATTGATTGTGGATAGCTATAGACTAATGATTTCAAAATAATGTCACTAGATGGCATTGTAACAAAAGTCTGCAGGTCTAGCCAAGGCGAAAATGTTTTGTATCTATTTTCTTCCTACGATAACTGGTCACACATCTCGTCTTCCTTAATCGGTCCCGCACTCTTCAGAAACGCAATTAATCGTTGTTTTCTGAAAAGTGAAAAAAACACCTGTGGGGTAATTGCGTAACACACTATCAGTAGCAATGGCTTTCATTTTGACAGTTCAACAACATTCATTGCGGTATTTACGTTGTTGAGCGGACAAATTTTTCGAACATAAGAATCAATGGATTAGCAATATCCTTTAAAATGATTCAGATTTAGATTGGTAGTGTGTTACGCAGTTAGGGTGATGGGTTTTTTACTCTTTTATCTTTTATTTTACCCGTCGCTATAAGCCTATTGATATTATTGGTGTTTATCTGCAATATGGCCAAAATATAACAGACTACCTTGATACAATCTGGTTTTTAATGTTTCGATAAGTTCTGATTAGAAAGTGCGTTTCAATATTGCGTCATATACCGAGTTTTGCGATAACCACTACAATAGTAAACCCAGTGGTATTATATCTATAGTTGGGTCAGCCTGCCAGCCTGTAGGAGAACACCTTGGTAGGCTTGGCAGAAGCCTTGACGAACGACCTGCAGACTTTAGGGCCTCTTTGTAACTCAATATTTAACTAATTCAATTTCAATATTTAACTCAATATTTTACTTGTAATTATTGTATAATTTCAAATATTTAACTCAATATTTTACTTGTAAAAACTGCTGCCATAGTAGTATATAGGTCTTTATAATACAAACTTCACTTGGATGAATAAGAAAACAAAAATAAACAAGCTTTTCTTGGATATTGTATACAAAAACAGTTTAATAAAATAATCATACTTATAGATATATTGCTGTCAATTACAATAAAACAAACTTCATTTAAAACTCAACACATTAAACATTCGTGAATAAATCACCAGCTCTTCTGGCACCAGCAGCAATACCTTCCCAGGTCTCACGGACAACATGATCAATGTACTGAGGAGCTAAATGGAAACCGTTTCCTGTAGAAGAAAAACCAGGCAATTCATAGGTGTAGGACAGAGGCACTCCAATGTAATGAGCGTAGTCTTCTGCAGATCCAGCAATCCAGCAAGTATCCGATGACAAGAGCAGAGCAACAACGTAATTGGGGAAGCTGGGAATAGCATTGCTTTGGATAGCATTTACCATGGCAATACCCACAGTGTGGAGCAAAAGAGCATTCGAGGATAGGGAACCATCGTGACCCCATGGGTACAGGATCATACTGCCGAAACTGTGAATGGTGAGATAAAAAGCCGTGCGAGCTAAATGTTCGTGAAGGATATCCCTCACAGCCCTGGAGGTCTACTCCGAAGTAGTATCGGCCGAATGTTCGGCCGTTTCCTGCTACGAAATTACTATTTGGTTCGGTCGGTTCCGATCCTACACTCCTACACTCTTTCGAATATTGACTATGGTCCCGACCCAACTGAGCCGATCCGAACTTTTTTCGTATTTTTCAATAATATTCGGTTCGGCCATATGTCGGTCCGATCCGAACATTCGCACTTTGCACTTCGGAGTAGGCCCCCTGGTTTCAATTTCGGAAAAGGCTGAAAAACCTGCGTAGATTTCAGCGCAAGGGTTACTGCTGGCGCTGACAGTGTTCCAGGCAAAGTCGAAGTTGCGGTTACCGTCCACTCCGGTAGGAATTGATTGGTAGATTCGATAGATTTTCTATAATTAGATAATAACAGTATCGTTGAAGTGCTATCAAGACCTGTCTGCAGCTGTTATAAGATAATACTTAATATAATATAATCATTTTAATACTTCCTTTTGGTTTTTCTATTTTTAACCCCCGACGCAAAAAAGACGGGGTGTCTTAAGTTTGATGTGTGTCTGTGTGTGTATGTCTGGCTGTTGCATCGTAGCTCCCGTTGTTTGTTTTAGCTGTAAGTCTCCCTAATTATTTAAAAAAATAAATAGAAATAAGTATTATTTTATTTCATACTTCCAACACGAAGTAAATAAATCTAAACTGCTAATAAACAGTAATAGTTTTGCTCATAAAAAACAACTTGAACGTTATTACTAGCCTAAAAATGAAATAGAACGATAAACAATTTGTGAAGGTATAACGAAGTTGATCGCGTAAGTCACTGTGAAAATTAAAAACCCAAACGGAAGTATTAAAATGATTATATTATATTAATTATGGTTTTGATAACATGTCAGCGATAGTGTTAATATCTGATTTTAGAAAATCCTTAGGTTTCCTGCCTGCTGTAAGTTTAAGATACATTTAAATTTTAAATCAGTTGTATTTTTGTGTACAGGCGCCATCACATCAAGCCACTACAATCTGTCAAATTTCTTTAATAGATTTCCAACTTTATCGCTAAAGCATTAAGGTTCAAGGTTGATTGGGAAAATTTGACAGTTTCGGGTAGCTTGATGTGCTGGCGTTTATACAATTCCCTTACAGCATCACTCAAGACAAGTGTCCACACTAATATTTACTTTAGAGACACAAATAAAAAAATGTATAGAAGTATTTAAAAACTTTTTTTGGAAAACGACGATACAACTCTTCTTCCTAGAAAGGTCTTGCAAAACCTGTGACATTAACTTACTATGGAATAGAAATAAAACAGAACGAAAGAAAGAATGAAAAGAAAATAGCCCCGTCAGGAACGAAGCTCCTTACGTGATACTCGCACGCACAGACACACTCGTTAATCATAGAATGATACACAACACAGGCCTCCTCCTCTGAGAGCGAGTGGGCCGTAATCCACCACGCGGGGCCAGTGCGGTGATAAAATGTGAGCCCATGCAAATTAAGTTTATTCTATTCTAATAATTGAACAGTGTAATGAATTAAGAACTGCCGGGGAAACCAACTCGCACTGGGCCCGCACGTGTATAACAGCCCACTTTCTCTGACAGAGAGAGGTCTTGTGTCCCAACAGTGGGAACCTTATACGCTGATTAATATCCTACTATACTAAGAACCGCAGGCGACGTCGCAGGACAATCATTGCTTTGTGCACGCAGATTTAACGAAATATCTACCGTCATATTTATCACTGCTTACTGACTTACCGTATCTACATAAGATTAACAATGCTATCAGTTTAGAAATTATATTTATAGACATTATGACGATTCTAAGCGCTACATTTGTTCAAGATGAAGTTACTGGTGGTGGCAGCCTTACTTGCTGTGGCTTACGCCAAGCATGAAGAATATATCGGGTTAGTAATAATGTCCATAGTTTTCATTTTTATTTTAACTGAGCAAGTTTTTCTAACAGACAGTTGTGCTGCTGCATATTGCTCCGCCATTTCTTCTTCCCAGTTAAGGCACTAGGAAGTGGTGAAGGGCGGGCGTTTTGGGGAGTGTCTTATGTAATTTTGACGTTCGAAAAGTGCCGATTCTCAGCCTAATTTGAATAAATAACTTTTGATTTGGATTATGAATAGTTTTCTGTCAAAAATATTAATATTATTGTGATAAATTAAAACACAAAAAAAAAAACTAATAGTTGCAGTGACAGCAGTGTGCTTTTCAATCTTGATTTAGATCTTATCATAAGCATATCCTCTCGCTGAGATGGAGTGGGTAATCCACAAAGCGGGCCCAGTGCGAGTAGAGAGGTATAGGTCACAAGTCTTCAATTTTTTAATTCGAGGACATGCCAGTATCCTCACGATCTTATCGTGAGCCTGGAAAACGCTTTTTTATTTCAAAATTATATTCGGTTCTGGTAACCCTATCTGATAGACTGCAAAAACCGGATGGGTGGAAATAGTTACTTACATACGGAGAAGTGAATACATAAGAACCTGACATCAAACCATTGAAAAAAAAACTAGTGAAGACTAAATGATACTCTAACTGTATGAGTTGAACTACAGCTCAATCATACAGTTTTCATTTAGTCTAAGGAAAGTCGGAAAACCAACTAAACAACTAATACATAATAGAAATATCTCACTTGATTAAGGCAGAGGTGAGGTAACTAATATTGGAAATATCTCATTACAGATGGAAATCCTACTATGTAGGAGTATCTACCGACGCCCAGTCCAAAGCCTTGGGACCTTTGGTCGAGAAATATGAGCTGGACTTCCTAAGCCACCCGACCTTAAACCGCGAAGGTGTGGCGCTTGTGAAGCCTGAATATCAAGCTGCCTTCATCCAGGATGCTGAAGCCGCGGGTATTGCTTACAAGATCCATTCTGATGATGTCAAAGGGTAAATATGACATCAACTTAAATAACTTTTATAAAATAAAAGCTTTATCCACATTATATATCAGCTGTATCCGGTTAGACTGGAAGCCGACCCCAACATAGTTGGGAAAAAACTAGGCAGATGATGATATACTAAACCTGTCAGAGCCTTTCGAGCTCAGTGCATCATCATGATCGGCAATTAGCGTACCTCTTGCACAAACCGGTCCAATCATGTCTGGGCTGCAGGTCGTCAGAGACCGCAGTGTTTCGGAGATTAATCTGAAGTAAACAAGGATCCAAGCTTAGCAAACCATCATTAAAAACAAGAGTGGATTTAGTACGTCACACACTTATCCATTGCTTTAATCCTACCATAAGGAAAAAATAAATAAAACTAATACGAAAACTTTACCTTCCAGTGCTCTTGACTACGATGATCAGCTCATCGAGGAGCATAAAAGGTCAACCATGACCAGGAACGGTGGTCGTCAGCTTCCTTATGATAATTACCAAGAACTGGAAGTGGTAGGTTAAGCGTAACTTGTTATAGAAGAGATATCTACATCAAGGAAAATTAAACACAGAGAACAGCGAATCAATAGATTCAAGAGTTAAAGACATTAAAAAAATAGGACCATAGGTTTTTGATGCTTGATTGTCATTTTGCTAATGAAACGTAACGCTTTTATTATAATCATTGCAGATCGACGATTACCTCGACTACATCGGTGAAAAATACCCCGATGTTGCTACAGTAGTGTCCCCTGCTAATTCATTTGAGGGCCACCCCATCAAATACCTCAAGATCTCCACCACCAACTTCACAGATGAGAGCAAGCCTGTGATCTTCATCGACGGAGGTATCCACGCCAGAGAATGGATCTCTCCCCCCACCGTCACTTGGGCCATTCATAAACTGGTCGAAAATATTACGGAAAGTGACCTCCTGGATAGGTTCGACTGGATCCTCCTGCCTGTTGTCAACCCCGATGGATATAAATTTTCGCATACCAATGTAAGTATTTTTTCTTCTTGTATCTTGAAGAAAAAAATTAACAAGAAAAAAAGTATTCACTTTACTTATCTATTTTGTTTTACCTACCTATTATATACGAGTAGTACGGCTAAATTGATTTAATAACTTTTTGTTCCCAGAATCGTTTCTGGCGCAAGACTCGCTCTACCAACTCGAATCCAGTCAGTCAAATCTGCCCAGGAGTGGACGGTAACCGCAACTTCGACTTTGCCTGGAACACTGTCGGCACCAGCAATAACCCTTGCTCTGACATCTACGCTGGTCTTTCAGCCTTTTCCGAAGTTGAAACCAGGGTTGTGAGGGATATCCTTCACGAACATTTAGCTCGCACGGCTTTGTATCTCACCATTCACAGTTTCGGCAGTATGATCCTGTACCCATGGGGTCACGATGGTTCCCTATCCTCGAATGCTCTTGGTCTCCACACTGTGGGTATTGCCATGGTAAATGCTATCCAAAGCAATGCTATTCCCAGCTTCCCCAATTACGTTGTTGGAAACTCTGCTCTTGTCATCGGATACTATATTGCTGGATCTGCAGAAGACTACGCTCATTACATTGGAGTGCCTCTGTCCTACACCTATGAATTGCCTGGTTTTTCTTCTACTGGAAACGGTTTCCATTTAGCTCCTCAGTACATTGATCATGTTGTCCGTGAGACCTGGGAAGGTATTGCTGCTGGTGCCAGAAGAGCTGGTGATTTATTCACGAATGTTTAATCTGTTGAGTTTTAAATGAAGTTTTTTTTATGTTGTAATTGACAGCAATATATCCATGAGAATGATTATTTTATTAAACAGTTTTTGTATACAATATCCAAGAAAAGCTTGTTTATTTTTGTTTTCTTATTCCTCCAACTGAAGTTTGTATTATAAAGACCTATATACTACTATGACAGCTATTTGTTTAATATTGAGTTACTCACAAAGAGGCGCTGAAGTCTGCAGGTCGTTCGTCAAGGCCTGTGCCAAGCCTACCAAGGCGTTCTCCAACAGGCTGGCAGGCTGACCCAACTATAGATATAATACCATTGGGTTTACTTGGTTATCGCAAAACACTGTATATGACGCAATGTTGTAACGCACTTTCTAATCAGATCGTATCGAAACATAGGTAGATGTCTGTTATATTTTGGCCATATTGCAGATTCACACCAATAATATCAATAGGCTTATAGCGACGGATAAAATAAAATATGAAAGACTAAAAAACCTATCACCCTAACTGCGTAACACACTACCAATCTAAATCTGAATCATTTTGAAGGATATTGCTAATCCATTGATTCTTATGTACGAAAAATTTGTCTGCTCAACTAAGTAAATAACGCAATGAATGTTGTTGAACTGTCAAAATGAAAGCCATTGCTACTGATAGTGTGTTACGTAATTAACCCGCAGGTGTTAAACTTTTTAGAAAACAACGATTAGTCGCGATCCTGAAGAGTGCGGAAGACGAGATGTGTGACCAGTTATCGTGGGAAGAAAATAGACACAAAACATTTGCGCCTTGGCTAGACCTGCAGACTTTTGTTACAATCAAAACATCGCCTGCGTCGCGTTGATGCGCCTACCAGGAACACGTTCGGAGCTCACTATGTCACACGCTTTGATCTTGACGCCAATCTTAAACGCAACTTACATCACCGTGTGAACTGAATTCTCACCACTAGTACTCGGGTATGATCTAGATATCGTTAGAGAGCAGCTCCTGACCTCGGTCATTAATACCGCTCCGCAGTTGTGATATTAAATCATTTACCTTCGACGATGCTTGGGGCTGAGTGCGTTTAATTTCTAACACAGCTATTACTTAACCTATCTTTAGTTGCGTTTAGAGAGGATCTTAGCTCGGACAGATCATCACGGAGCAGCTGGAATTCAATACGCACCGTCTTTAAAAATCCTCTCCCTAAAAATGCTTAGCTCTGCCTTGAAGAGGTCCAGGTTGAGCTCCTGTGTGGTGTCTAGGGCTGTGCTGTTTATGGGGCGGGTGTCCATCAGGTTAGCGAGGTTTTCCTCGTGTGCAGCTGGCGCTGGTGTACGCGCCCTTACCGGCGTTTCAGCCTGGATGAACCTCACCAGGTCCTTAATACACTCAGGACAGTGCCAGTCGTTAAAGGACCGGTATTTTGTATACCCACGCACGGTCGATAGTACCAAGACCTACATTTGTAGCAATCTACGCCCTCTGTCGTCGACAGAAACTTGCCACAGCCAGCGCACTTAGCCATGGTACACTTGTTGTTGACAATATTTTAATAATATGGTATCGATCAGACCAAGTAGTACACCGATAGGGCAACAGATGGCGCTGTTTTTAAAAAAACTTTTATGGCGGTTTTCACAGTCTTTCTTTAGTTTAATTAAATAAATAAATCAATAACACCATTCATAGTACACGTATAAACTCACATCAAATAAAATTCAAATGAAATCAATACAAATCACATTAAACAGAAACAGAATTAATCGAATTAAATTAAAATAAATAATCAAAACAATAAAATGAATATAGAAATAAGAATTAAATAATAAATAATCACAAAGTAAAATCAATAAATAATCACAAAATAAAGTCAATGAATAAATAATGACAAAAAATAAAAAATCAATCCTCTCTCCGACACTGCAACAGCAACATGTCTGCTGGAACAATGCCGGATAAAGGGGCAGTCCAACCTTCCCGCAATCATCATGAGTACGATGTTGGAGCTAACCCGTACCCTGCGCACCAAGGACGCGGCGCGCTTGCGCAAGGTCGCGTGGAAGCAGTCGGTGCGCGTCTCTGCGAACATAACCGAGGCACTGCAGTATCGGGGTAGCCCCGATACTGCAGTGCACCGCCCTAAACGCGTTATTGTACTGGACGCGGATGGCGCTGTAACTTCTATTAGAGTAGTGAGCCCACAGATTGCACGAGCACAGCGATGTAAGTACAGTACGCTCTAAAGAGCGTAACCTTCACCTTCACTTTCTTTCTCACAACAATGACACTCGGTAACCTGATTTCTAAACCGAAGGAGTAGCCAAACGCTATTCACAGATCCATGCTAAAGGATTTTTTTAACCGATTGTAGGTGGGTTACGGGGAACGCTACAAAATGGTAGTAAATCAAATAAATAATTATGATAGAAAATATGCATAAATTATTTTTATTGGAACATAGAAACTGTAAACAATGTTTTTATTATTAAATAACCTGATATCTGTTAAACTTGCTTTGTAAACTTCAACTTTCTGTCAAGCCGGGAAATGTAAATAGAGGAATATTGTAAGTTTTTCCGGACTTCATTTTGAAATTTACAACTATAGGTACCTACTAAGCTTGAAACTTGTGGCTAAGTAATAACAGCTGAACGGGTCGACAGATCAAGTTAAGCTACGCTGCCGCGGTTACTCCATGGATCGGTGACCGTTTTTACATACCAAGACCCCTCTGTGCTTCAGAGCAGATTGATTGATATTCAGGCTTCCAGTCTAACCGGATGCAGCTGAGTCTGGTACTCAGCTGCATCCTGTAAGCAAATACGAGGTCGACTATACTTGTCACGTGCCTAATCTGTCATCGTCACATATCGTATGCGCAGTCCCCTTTAATTAATCATTAGTTAATTCTATACTGAGGATTAAACCGGTTTTTTATCATACTTTTGTAATAATACCTAAAATAAGTACGTTCACGTGCGTACAACACGATAACCAAAATCAATTGTTATCAGCTGAAAAAGACAAATGGTTGGTCTAAAGGCCTATCGTCCACGATGCGACACACAAATGTGTTATTAACTACAGTGTGGTCGACGAGAGAACGCATTCTTGTCACTATCAATTTCATACAAACTATACGTGTTTTGCGAATTTGATCTTTATTAGCTACTAGAATATGAGTGGGTTCATCAGGTCACATATCTGTTCCGCCTGTTCCTGTTGCGTAACTAACAGTTCCAAAAACCTGTTATTAATTAACAGCCAGTTATTTCATACTATGTGGGAACAAACTATTGTGTTTTCTCTGTTACACGTAGGTACTTCACTTTCTAACTAAGGTGTTACACCTATGCGAGAAAGGGAAAGAGCTTGTGAAGGACGACGTAACAAAGTGTCACAGTGTAACATTAACATTTTTTATCTTATTCTAACTCTTAGTAACTGTCATAAGCATGAATAGAGAAAAGCTTGTGACTGGATGGATTCTGTTATCTCGTCGTGGAACAGAAGCTGTTTTTTCAGTTGGTTTGTCACAGTTAGAGTCTGTTATCTTGTGATACTCGTTTTATTTAGCTGTTACGATATATACGCCTCACTACTGTACTAGATTTGTCGCACTGACAAGTGTCAAGAACGCATTTTCTAGACGACCAAATTGTAGTTTCTGATTGGTTGCGTCGTGTACGCATCGCCATTGAAATACTATTGCTGTGACATACTGACCACGCATTAGTGATTTGAGTTTGTTGTAACTCGTTATTTCTGAGTAACATCGTGGATGATGGGCCTTTAATTGAAATATTGCAACAACATTAACGAAAATTCTTAATTTATTAACTTTTAACGTTTCATTACTTGATAACATTTATCTATTAATCCTGTCTGCCTAACCAAGGACGGTAGTACGTGGAGATATTATATTACACAATATTATGCACGCAAATTAAAATGGACTCAGTACCATCTGCTTAGCATTTTCCCAACTTTGTAAGGGTTAGCTTTCAGTGTAACTGGATGCAGCTGAATACCAGTATTTTACATGCAGTGACTGCATATCTGACCTCTGTTTAGAATACTAACGTTTTATCTGTAACGCCTACTCAATTTTAGTTCACAATTTTACACAAGCACGTCTTACTGCATGAGCGCTTAGCTTTAAGAATTTATTTTAGTACCTACGCTTAGTACAATTTTTTGTTTTTTTTTTCTTCTTCCTGTTGTCTCTGCGCGGAATACAGCTCTTAAATTATCGGCCTTTTATTTCAATAATTCTGGATATAAAACCCCAACATGGTCCTTCGAGCCGGATATTAATGAAGATTCAATAATAATCAGTGTAAATAAGAAAATTACGGATTTATACTGGAATTATGATATTGAAGATTATTGAAGTAGCCCGGTACACGGAGTCCAAAGGTCAAGGCGAACGTCGACTTGGAAATCTTGCTATATTTGGAAATATTAGATATCTGGATGTGGATAAATACAGTCTTCAGTGGATAATATTATTGATAATACCCAGTACTCTTTATTAGGTTTGTTTTAAGGTAATATTTCGCGTAAGTTTCCGAAAATTGTTAAGGTTGGTACTACCTACTCTATTTTACTTTGATTGATAACCAGATAATTAATTTATTTGAAATTAACTGATTACATTATTTTAAACTAAGCTGAAACTAGGTGTATTGTTTATAAAGTGATTCTATCAATATATCATTAAGCATTAGTTTAGTGGTTCAGCTAAGTTATTATTAGTGTGAGGTGGTATAAAACAGTCTGTTTGGTAGATTACTATAATAAATGATTGTAATTTAACTTGTTGTATTTCAGTTGCAAGATATTATATTATTGTGAGGCATTTGTACGTTATTTAAGTGTAACTTTTGTATATTTCAGTGTAGTACAGTCACGAGCACCAATATGTCAACACTTGGCAACTTTCAATTTAGATTTTTTCGTGAAATAACGAATGCAACGTTGAAATACGACACATTATGGGTTCTGGGTAACCTATGGGTTCGAAAATGCTATGTTCGTAACAACATAAAATTTCATTCCAAAATAAATGAGTAAATCGCTTTTGGAAACAGCCGACTGTATACATAGGTACTTTTGTTCGTGACTGTACACACGGCTACACATCAAGCTATACATTTCCAGTTTTAGCTGACCTCGCATTCTATAGGTTTTTCGTACAATCAGAAGTCAGCTTACACTGGTTATGTATAGCTTTTTTTTTTTTTCAGGATGGGAAATCATCAAATGACTCCTCCCGCTCTGGGTGGAGCAGAAGGGAGTGTCAGACTCTTACTGACTAAAACCCACCCGTGTTCCTTCCTTAGCCCTTTATGTTCCAGGGCAGCGGTAACCCTTTCGGATGTTCCCGCTACCCTGGCAGGGTTATGTATAGCTTGATGTGTAGCCGTGTGTACCGGTGTCTCAAAATGACTGACAAGAAGTTAATTAAAAAAAGGGCAAGTTATAAGGGACGTTTGACAGCAATCTCTAATTATGTCAACGATTTGGAAGATTCGTTGAATCCATCACAGCTGCTGTGCGAATTGCAACTACGTTTGGGTAAGATAGAAAATTTATTTGTACAATTTGACGAGGTTCAATTAAAATTGGAGTGTTTGGTCATTTACGTCAATAATCAATTACAGGACCGAAACGAGTTTGAATCTATATATTACAAGATCTTTTCAAAGGCTCAAGATTTACTTGCACGTAATTTAAAAGCAACTAAGGATGATGATTCTTTGGAAGATGATAACTGTTCATCACGAAAGCGTAATCGTAGGCTTGTTAAATTACCTACCATACAACTGCCAAAGTTCTGTAGTTCCTATGAAAAATGGTTGGAGTTCCACGACACGTTCTCTAGTTTGATACATTTTAATAATGAAATAGATAACGTCAACAATTCCATTACCTTAGAGCTTCTCTCGAGGGTTCAGGTGCTGTGGTGATTCAATCTTTAGAGTTTTCTGCCAGTAATTACTCCGTCGCATGGAAGACATTGTGTGAACGTTTCGACAATAAGCGGATTTTAATACAAAATCATGGCAATCTCGAAAGAATTAGGAAGGAGTCATCTGTTATTTTAAAACGTATAATTGATTCTCTAAACAAGAACTTGCGTTCATTGGAATCATTAGGAGTACCAACAGTTTTCGCGAATGGGAAGAATTTAAAAGTGGTTTAGATAGAGGACAAATAACGGTGGGAGGTGGTGGACTACTAACGGGGTTTTTAATAAATACCCCGTTAGTTGCATAATACAAACATTGTTAGTAATAAAAACTTTTTATTACTAACAGTGTTTGTATTAAGGCTGTGGCTTGGTATATTGGCCAGGATCTTTTCTGAGGAGATAAAAAACTCCGTTAGTTGTCTACTTAATATGTTATTAAATTTTCACTCGATATGTGGGTTGGTTCTAGTTTGCATAACTACGTTAAATTAAATCATCTACTACCATTGGTACCCGTGATGACAGCGGTGCAGCTACTGAACCATTGGCTAACAAGAACGTAACATTATCGGCACAAGTCACGACGAATGTAAAAAATAAAGGAGAAGTTCTTTTAGCCACTATGATGGCAATAACCGCGAATATCTCGGTCGTGGCACTCTTGACAGTGGCAGTACGTCGTGCCTTATAACAGAAAAATTCTGCAATTTATTAAATTTAGATTTAACCGAACCCAAAACGTCACGCTCAGTAGTCACACTTGCGACCACTGAATCACCGAGACCAATGTGTATGTGTGTGAGTGTGTGTGTTATATTTATTTATCCTGTTATTTTGATTGATATCTAATAATCTATAATTATGGAATTTCCAATTAATCTTCATTCAAGTTAATCTTAAAACCATAGTTATCATGATCAACTATGTAGATTAATTATTGACAAATTTCTTATCCCTTGCTTTATCAGATTCGCGTGCGCATATAATCAATGGATGGGTATCATTTGTAGTATTCTGCGATTTAGTACCTTTTGCTCCACAAATCCATCATGAAGTACTTGCTGGTATTTTCTTTATGCGTACTTGGGGTGTTGGCCAAACATGAAATCTATGAGGGGTAAGTTCTTTCTTTCATTAATTTGTTTAAATGTGTTTGACGACTGGGTTTAAAATAATGAAATGGCCCAAATTGTAATCTTTCATATTTATTTTAAATAAAAGAAAAGAAAGAAAATACATTAATTTGGGGCAAACATGACGCATAAAAAGAACACAATCACAAAAAACATAACGAGTTGGGGGGAAACATGCGTCACATCCACGCAAAACGACCACCTATTAATTCACCTTTTAATCATTTCTTAATTTAATCAAACGTAAATAATATTTTGTTGGGCAGTATTGCTTTGTTTTTTTGTAAAAGATATGAGCGCTGATGAAAATACGATAAGCAAACGAAGTATTTCCACTCCCCGTTTCATTGACTTGGAGTCTTCGTATTACATATGTCTTGAGGCAGCAGTTAATGGATTCCGTAAAATGACCAAAAGGCTTGATTGCAAAATCTAAACCTTACTTCCTCACTCCTTAAACATCATCATTATATTTTCTTTGCTGCTGTTCCATGATTACGCCATCCTCTCTCTCCTCCCTCCTCTCCTCATCCTCTCCTCTGGTTTTGATTATTTTATCCTGTTTTATGTTTAACTATCTGCGCCCCGCAGTTTCACCCGAATAAGTTTCGATGCCGTGGGAATATCGAGATAAAAAGTATCCTATGTGTTAAGCCTGGTTATAAGCTATCTGTGTGCCAAATTACATCTAAATTCATTTAGCCGTTTGAGCGTGAAGAAGTAACAAACATACAAACTCAAACTCAAACTCAAACTCAAATCATTTATTTCAATTAAACCATTTCAGGCACTTTTGAATTGTCAACATTTTAAATAGTCGGTCAGTTAGTCAGAAAGTGAAGCTAGTTGCCCATTCCAAAACGTAGATCTCTTTGGAGAAGAACGGGCAAGAAACTCCAAGGACACTCTTTTAAATCAAGATATTATTACAAAATCCTGGGTACATTATTCTTATTGCTTCTACATGTGAGAACAATGAAAAAAAGAACAATTTAAAATATAAAATTAAAAATAAGCCCTGGCAGTTAAGAGATGACCAGTCTCAACTGACGGCGCCCGTTCACGAACATGACGCGTGGATCAGCACCACCCAGCTCAACCATTTTGTAGGGAACCGAATGATCCAACACACGCGCCACCACCAGTGAGACATTTAAGTGAGCATGACATATTCTCAACTGCCATGCTCTTTCAAGTCAACATCAAAATATCATAAAAACGGATCCATGGTTCTTACATTTACAAAATTTTAAAAAAATGCTTCTAATTTATACAAAACTATAGGAATAATCAGGCAGAGGTATTTAATATTTAAGTATTAAGAATTAAATCTTGATTGAATAAAATAAACATTACGTTCGTAATGTCAGAAACACAAAAAAAGGGGAAGCATCTCTTCCAAATATTGAAATTGTAATCAACTAGTGAGCCCAAGTGCCTGTGGAGCAGGACCAGCATTAAGCCAAGCATTTTTATCTACGATATACTCATCCAACTTATAATATGCTTGTCTACATAGTGTGCGTTTAATGCATGTTTTAAATTTCTTCTCATTTAATTGAAGAATATTGAGTGGTATTTTATTATAACATCTTACACAGTACCCCATAAAAGAAGTTTTTACTTTAGACAATCTGAAGCACGGTTGATCTAGTTTGTTCCTATTCCTAGTGTTAAAATTATGCCTGTCACTTATCTTACTAAAAAGATGTAGATTTTTTCGAACGTACATAATGTTTTCGTATATATATTGACAAGGAACCGTCATGATGTTAATGTTTTTAAACAGTTCCCTTAGAGATTCGCGTCTGCTGAGATTGTAGATGGCTCTAACAGCCCTCTTTTGCAGAATAAAGATAGAATCAATATCTGCAGCCCGTCCCCACAGCAGAATACCGTAAGACATTATGCTATGGAAGTAACTAAAATAGACCAGTCTCGCGGTATCCACGTCTGTTAATTGACGGATTTTCCAAACAGCGTAAGCGGCTGAACTTAGCCGCCCTGCAAGTGATGTTAAGTGAGGACCCCACTGCAGCTTTGAATCAAGCGTGATCCCCAAGAAAACCGTATTTTCGACGAATTCCAGTATCTCCTTATTCAATACAACGTGACATTGACTACTTCTGACATTCGGTAAAGAGAATCTAATGCATTTAGTTTTTTTCTCATTTAATACTAAATTATTTACAGTAAACCAATTATGGACCACAAGCATAGCATTATTTACGTCGTCAAGCTCCTGTGCACGTCTGCCTACTTTAAAAATCAGCGATGTGTCATCAGCAAATAACACCATTTGTGGTCGGGTTTTTAGTAAATGAGGTAAATCATTTATATATACTAAAAATAGGAACGGTCCCAATATTGAGCCCTGCGGTACACCCATTTTGACTTTTAAACCCAATGAATTCACACCGTTTATTTGAACTTGCTGAAATCTATCATTTAAATATGATTTTATTAAGTTAAGAGCTAGTTTACCCAGTCCGTAATGCTCAAGTTTCAAGAGCAGTGTTTCGAAATTCACGCAGTCAAATGCCTTGGATAGGTCGCAAAAGATGCCTATTGCATCTTGTGCCTCTTCCCATGCGTTAAAAATGTGTTTTAATAAGGTGACACCGGCGTCCGTTGTACAACGTCCTTTGGTGAAACCATACTGTTGATCGTGTAGGATGTTGTTACGATTAAAATGATTGAGCATTTGATTTAACATTACTTTTTCAAACACCTTGCTGAAAACCGGCAAAACCGATACGGGTCTATAATTATTTGTGTCTTTGCTGTCCCCAGATTTGAAAAGTGGAATAACTTTACTGAACTTCATTAAATCCGGGAATACTCCTTGATCTACGCACAAATTTAATATTAGAGCTAAGTAGGGTGCAATTGTCTCAATAATGGATTGACAAACTTTAGTAGACATGCCCCACAGATCTTCGGTAATTTTGATCTTAAGTTGCTTAAATGCCTTTATAATGACAATGGGGTTAATATGTTTAAATTTAAATTCCACAGTACAGGCTGAGACATTCGCTCTTAATAATTCTATAGCTAGTGCGGGCGAGGAATTTAAAGTTTCTGTAGTTTTAATTGGGATATTGGTAAAGAAAGTTGTAAATTCCTGAGCAACATCGATATTATCGCTAATGAGACCGCGGGAAGTGTTCAGTGTGTAATCAGTATTACGTGTTTTGTTCCTATTCGTTTCATTGTTAATAATCTTCCAAACTGTCTTTATTTTATTGTCTGCTGATTTAACCTTGTTACTAATGAATGAAGCTTTGGCTGCTTTGCAGATATTTTTAAAAGTTTTAGAATAACTAGCAACATACTTATTAAAAGTATCCGTGTTAATATACGGCTTAAGGCCATACAGTTCAAATAATCTTTCCCTACTTTTTCTGATTCCTTTAGTTGCCCAGTCACTGAATAAAAACTTAGGGCAAATAGTTTTAGAGTTCTTCTTAAAGTAATTATTGAACTCTGTTTGTACTAATGAAAATAATTCTTCATACAAAATATTACCATTAGTCATACTTAGGCCCTGAGCCTGAAACACACACAGACACTCTCTCTCTCTCTCACAAACTTTCGCCTTTATAATATTAGTGTGATATATGTATATATTTATATAGATTAGTATATGCTTTAAGTATGTGTGTTGTTGTATTATATAAATGGTACACCACATACTACCTACAGTATAGTCTCTCCTTCCCTTTTTTAATCCATACAAAGGTTGTCTTAAAAAGATGGCTCTTAGCGACAAGACCGCCCATTGTGTCACCCTTTGTAAAACTTCTACATTTGTATCTGTAATTTATATAGTGTACATAATTAAGATTATTCTATTCTAATTTTATTACTATCTCCTTTATTTCATCTAAGTACATATAAATTACGTTTTTAAATATTTTTATAAACAAAAAACTGTCACGACTATCTGCACAATGATCGTGAGCCAAGTCAAGATACTATTCTAATTATAAATAATAATTTATTTCTTCTTTTCAGGCACGCAGTATTTGAAGTAAATGTAGACTCAATTGATCAAGGCAAACTAGTCCATGATGTAGAAGAGGAGATGATGCTAGACGTCTGGTCAGATGCTATACCTGGTCATCCAGGAAAAGTCCTCGTTTCAAAGATCAAGAGAGAAATCTTTGAAACCTTTCTTAAAGACGCTGGCGTAGATTACAAAGTTGAAGTTGAAAATATTAAAGAGTAAGTTTTAGATGTTTAAGCTTGTATTATTAAAGAACATTGCATAAAGGTAGGAGGAGTTATATAAGACGAAAAACTTTCACTGCTATATCTAGCAGTGAAAGTTTTTCGTCTGAATGAAGATGATAAGGATGATTGCATTAAAGGAGCGTAATTATTAGAAAAAGGGCTGTTTTGAAATTTCCCAACCGTTGGGAAACAGACGAGCTCGATAAATGATTAAATGATAAAAAAAATTGTAACAAGCTATCTCATAGTTCAACGGAACTTATCCAGGCGTGACGAAACAAAAAACGTCAAAGTCAAAGTGTTGATTTAACCGGTTTAAATAAAATATGTATAGGTAAAGACGCCAGCACATCAAGCTACTATACAATCTGTCAAATTTCTTTAATAGATTTTCAAGTATATCGCTAAAGCATTAAGGTTCAAGGTTGACTGGCAAAATTTGACAGTTTTGGGTAGCTTGATATGCTGGCATCTGTACAAGAAAACTATCTCTCTCTAAAGTCGCATGGAGGGAGCATAACACTTTTTCGTTACACACAATGTATGTCAATTGTCGTTCCAAAATCATAATCGACTCAAATGAACACCAATAAGAATCAGCAAGCAAGCGACAACAAAATATTTATTTTCATTTCGATTTCAGGCAGCTGGACTTAGAAGACCAACTCCTAGCTGATGCCGCAGCCAAGAGCAACAGTACCAAGTCTCGTCTCTCCTTCGACAAAATCCACACTTACGCAGAGGTAAGTAAAACCATAGACCATGTCACCATTCCGACTGATAATAAAGCTAAAGACAGAAAAAGAGATAAATGAGCAATGAAATTGAAAATGCACAGTCATTTTGATAAATGAATGCTCAACTTTAACACGTGAGGAAACCAGGTTGTCCTAGACCCAAAAAATTTAAGGCATGTGACATCTACCAACCCGCACTGGGCCCACGTGGTGAATTATAGCCCACTCCCTCTCGCAGAGAATTAGCAGGTGTCCCAGCATTGGGAACTTTATAGGCTGATTAAGCTTGCTTATCTTTATGCATCCTTAACATATATAATATACTAGCGCTTCCCCCGCGACTTCGTTCGCATGAATTTCGTATTTTCTCCTACAAATTCCAACGCTCCTTCCTCCTTCCTTCCAAATGTATGATCATAATCTTAATTATATATTTCGACGCATCGTCTGCCCGCGGTATTACTTCGTTTTAGCTTAGCGTTCTTCCTGGCTGTTTTTCCTTTTGCTCGGCTTCTATGTGTCGTAGCGTAAAGCTAAGCCTTAAATGCCTTCCTAAGGAATTGGGTTATCAAAAGCAAAAATACTTTTTCAAATCCGACTTTTAGTTCAAAAGATTACTGCGTTCAATCAAAAAAACAAAAACAAGCTCTTCAGATTTATTACTCGTACAATTAAGTATATAGATGTGTGTATTAAGAGACAATTCAGAAGGAATTACCTGTTTGTCGGTCATGGAGTTGTTATGAAAGTAAAAAAATCTTCAGATAATTAATATTGTCATCAATTCCAGGTCGACGCTTATTTGGATGAGCTCGCCAGGCAATACCCCAATGTAGTCACCGTCGTGCTAGGTGGACGCAGTATTGAAGGCAGACCTATCAGGTACCTCAGGATTTCCACCACCAACTTCCAGGTAAGAAGCTTTTCTTTTTAAAGATACTATAGCATCGTACAGAAAGACGATACTGATATCCAATAGGACAAAGAGATCTTATCAAGATTCCGTTTTGCAGACTCCTAAAAGATCAATTTTAAAAATGAAAAATTTTGAATGCCATAATCCGAACATCGAATCACGGAACAGTAGTTAGTTAATTTATTGCCTTGGAACAGAATCAAAGCAGTAACTTATCAACCTCATCTTGTTTTAAAATATTACTGACGTTTAAAAGTGTTTATACAAAACTACTTACAGAACATTATCAAATAAGAAAGCTGCAGTAGACGGCCATTAAAACCATTTTCACAATTCTAATCTTCAATTCTAGGACAATAGAAAACCAGTCGTCATGATGCAGTCTCTTCTCCACTGTCGTGAATGGGTGGGTCTCCCAGCTACTCTCTACGCCATCCACAAGCTGGTGGTTGACGTTACAGAGTCAGACCTCATCCAGAACATTGACTGGATCATCCTGCCTGTTGCCAACCCTGATGGATACGTTTACACTCATAGCACCGTAAGTAGATTTGAAAATGTTCATGATCATTGCGAAGACAGTGCTTGTTCTGTAACGGCTCCGACTTACGTGTTGTTAGCCATAGGTATAAACCAGGCAGCATGTACACCACTTTGTGTGCAAGCAATACAACAAATTTGTTATAGGTCGTAGGTTCGAACCCAGACAGGCGCTTTACTTTGAGTAAATTATTTCATCACCGCTGCTCTCAAAATGGTGAAGGAAAACGTCGTGAGGAAACCGGAACGACCTAAAAAAAAATTTGCAGTGGGAACATTAAAGGCTGATTATGCTTGCTCACAAATCACAAAATCAGGCAGATCAGTCAGGTTAAGCTACGCTTGCCGCTGTTGGTCTGTGGAAGGGTGACCATCATTACATACCGAGAGTCCCGGCTGTCATTCTTGGATCTTTGACAGTCGTTACGGGTAGTCAGAAGCCGGAAAGTCTGACAACCAGTCTTACCAAGGGGTATCGTATTACCCAGTAACTGGGTTGTGGAGGTCAGATAGGCAGTCGCTCCATGTAAAATACTGGTATTCAGCCGCATCCGGTTAGACTGGAAACCGACCCCAATATAGTTGGGAAAAGGCTAGGCAGATGATGATATGCTTGCTCACAAAACCGGCAATATATCCAAGAACCAAAAATTGGAAGACTAAATGTGACATCCACCAACAGAGCCGCGTGCCGCACAGCCTACTCTCTCTCGCAGAGAAGAGGCCGGTATCCTAACCACCGATCGCTTGGGTTAAAGCCACCATGCCGCTAGTTCTACCCAACTTGGCATATCAATTATTTCTATCTACATAATGTCCTCCACTTAGGGCCAGTTTTTATCCGTAGTTAAACTCAACCAATTGTTAAAAATAGTAACTAATGGTTAAATTCTTGTAAAATGTGTTTTATGATCAATTTTTAGTTTATCTAATGATACAATATCATTGCTAATAGTCAAATAATTAACTATTAGTTAAAAAATAACCATTCAATATAATAAAAAAACCGGCCCTTTGTGCATTGTCTTGATTACAAATTATCTATTAGCAAATGGATTATTGATTGCATTATCCTCGTACGTCGTATGCAATGCAATGTCAAGAAATCACGTGCTTTTATTAGATTAATATCTGAACAACAATTGTCAGTAATATGGATTGCTGTGTAGGTATTAATCTAATCTCCAAAATTAATTAGTGAACGTAATGGGAACAAACAATCTCGGTGTTGATAAATAATTACTTAATAATAATAATAATTTATCATTTATTCTCTCTTCACAAAGCTGACTAAACGCCAGCACATCAAGCTACTACAAATTCAAATTCAAATAATTTTATTTCAGATAAAAATCCATATAATGTTAGTATAACTTAGCCTAATGTTAGTATTAATTTAATTTAAAATAGGGGTGTCTGAACTCTTACCCGCCTTCGTAAAAGGGGAGAGTCCCACCGGTCTGAAAACACATTCTGATGCCATTGGAGGAGGAGCGCAAGCGCGCCTACATGGAAGCGCAACGCTTCAGCATGAGCGCGGAACAACAACAACAAACAATCTACAATCTGTCTATCGGGTAACTTGATGTGCTACCGTCTGTCCAAAGAATGTCTCAGCTGTATTCCAGCTTTGTGAGAGTCTGGTGCCTGATACAGGTTTTTGGGAAAAACCAGTGCTACAGGATACCAGGCACCTCCCACGGCTAGAATTAGCTTTTGCAGAGATACCGTGCGAGAGTCGAAGTTAAAGAATATGCATAATAAAAATAAAAACCATTCGGAGCATAAAGAAAGCCCTGCCATAGTGTTTGTAAAGAAGCCGTGTCTAGGTTGCGCCCGAGGTACTTTAAAGACCTCATTTGCGGTGTCTTTTTTAATGATTCTCAGTCAGCAGTGATGATAGTAATTTGAACTTGATATAAACATTTCTCATTAAAAATAAAAATATCCTCTGATTTACACAAGCAATGCACCACTTTAACAACCTATTAAAATATTGCTTCTGTGTTTCCAATGGTTAACGTTCAATAGTACCAACTGCCAATTTCCTCACTTATGTACTTACGTGTGTTATAATCGTAAATCAGTAATCAACTAAAGCTGACGAATTACCTTCTATTCTCTTCTACAGGAACGTTACTGGAGGAAGAACCGTAGACAGAACTTCTCTGGCAACATCTGTGCCGGCGTCGACCTCAACAGGAACTTCGGCAAGGACTGGGGTACTGCCTCTAGCAACAATCCTTGCTCCGACGTCTTCCACGGCTCTAGGGCATTCTCTGAGCCCGAATCGGCCGTCATCCGGGACATTATCGCCGCTCATAGGAACCGCATGGCCTTGTACCTTGACATCCACAGCTTCGGCAGCATGATCCTCTACGGATATGGAAGTGGTGCCCTTCCACCAAATGTTTTGCAAATCAACTTGGTCGGTGTCCAAATGGCCCAAGCTATCGACAGGGTTAAATGGGCTAGCAACAAAAACTATATTGTTGGAAACATTTTCCATGTCTTGTACGCTGCTTCTGGTGGTGCCAGCTGTTATGCGAATGAAGTTGCAGCCCCATTCTCTTACACCTATGAATTGCCTGCTTATAGGAATAGTCAATGGTTTGAAGGTTTCCTGGTAGACCCTGCTTTTATTGAACAAGCTGGTTTTGAGACCTGGGAAGGTATCAAGGTTGGGGCTAGGGCAGCTGCTAACGCTTTTAGGAAACGTAATTCGGTTTAAGAAAGTAATTTATGTTTTGACTGATAGTATTTAATGAATAAATGATTCGAACTGAATTTTTTATTTTTTTTTATTTTTATATTTTATCAGCTATTATTTCGGGTATACGCGTATGCATTCTTTTAATAGATTGTGCAACATTGCCATAATTGCTGCAATTGGCAAAATGGATTGATGATAACAATAAATTTGCAGACTAAAAATGTTCAATTAAATACGAAATATGCTCCTTTTTGCTTATCACTGCAAACCCTGGAGATATTATTAGTGACTTCTCCAAAATAATAGGTATTGCTACCTACAACATTGTTGGTCTTAATATTTTCCAATTTCCTTGCCATTGCAAAATTATTCTCATTCAAAATCAAAAGTCATTTATTCAAATTAGGCTGAGACCTGTTCAGCTAGATCAACTTGATTCTATACAATAGTAGAAACCAAAGTAATTAAGATTACGAGACAGAACAATATGAAGTTAATGCTATTATTCCTTATTATTAGCTAACCATAAAAAAAATTAAGAGAATCCTTTATCGATATCCCCTCACATCCCAACTCTATCCGCGGAGTTTCAGCGCCGAATGCTAATGCGGTGTAATCCCGACGTCGGAAGTTTTCAATGAATTTAGAATACCGCTGCATCGCTGCAACTGAAGATTTCCCAACATTTTTCCCATTTTCTAATTGAATTTTGTCTTTAAACCAGCATTAGTGTAATGCGATCATACATTTCTTGGAATGGAGAGTAGTTTTTATGTCGCGAACGTGAGACGTGCACATTCGATTCGATTACTATATTATTATTTTTTTAATGTCGCAGCATCATGCTGAGATAGGAGCCTTTTAGCCTCGTATAAGACTTTCTGTTTCATTTTTATTTTTGTTACTTTTTTATACTATAACTAGATTTTTTTATTTTTGACTGTGGTTAGTTTAGTTTGTGATCTTCCTGTTGAGTCGCACGCAATAAATACTTTTTCTTTCTTTCTTTCTAGTATTTACATACATAACATCACGCCTGTATACCCCAAAGGGTTGGGCAGAGGTGTACGTATAGTACACATTTCGCCATGTAAGTATGTATTTTTAGGTCACATGTAAAAACGGGCGAACCTATTGGTATCAACCGGGCAGCCTTTTTCCGGTTTTATAAATCGCCTGAGCTTGAAAACTCATTCGTAATGTAGTGTGGCAACTGTCTACGATACCAGCCGGTCGATTCTGTAAAAATCTCACCGTAAAAACTCAAGTGAAGTGAGCTTGATGTGACTTGCCAGTAGTGTCAATTCCTAGCATTAGTTGGAATGACAGCTCACTCCACGCTCACTTCACCTAAGTTTTCACGGTGATTTGGTTATAGAATCGCACTGCTGGTGGTAAACTAATCTTCACCAGGAGACGTTTGCAATCATATACAACGTGGCGCTACAATGGCGACATTAATTTGCCACACGGGCAGGGTTAGTGGCCAGTAATCATAAAAATTATAACAACATTAAAAAATCGTAACTTGAAAACTTCCACCTGCGCCGCTCGCCGACATAGGGCTCTCTCTCTTTCCTTCAATTCGCCTTCTCTTTGCACGTTAATTGTTTTAATTACATTGATGCGGATGTTATGATCCGTGACCCCGGCCAATAACCCCTGCGCTACAGTTCTTTAAGTCAGGTTGCTCTAAGATGCTATTTTAGAAAATTGTTAATAAATATTAATGTTTAATTAAATTAAAATATATTCATAAAACTAAAACGCGAACCGTACGTGTGTTAAATTAATGTCGCTAGGTGGGTAGGTTAAGGTGTCGTTTTGCATCCTCGTCAAATTCAAGGAGGTAACTATGCTGCTGATTCTCGTCACGAATCAATGATAAAATAAGTAGGTATTTTTTTTTTCTAATTTTCGGAAATCGGCATATTTGGGACACTCATTTTAAAACGCAGCCTGTGTGAGGCTGCACTGTAACTGCCCTTTTACACACATAAAAACGCGGCCGTTTATACGATACCATAACGCGATTCTGTTCTTTGAAAGTGGTGTATTCTGAAATTCTGTAAACCCCATTGAACGACACTGAACGAGACACAATAGAAGTATTTATTATTTATTTATTTATATATACTTTATTGTACTTTATTGTTATTACGTCGAGAGGCGTTTAGTGTCCCGCAAAGTGTAAAAAACAAGTAAGTACTCACTATTTACCAGGGATCGTAATTTTATTTGATTATTTATGTCTTACATAAAAGCCTCCTGAAATTTGACGAGGATGCAAAACAACAGCATGTATATAACCTAATTATCACAAAAAAAAATAGACTAAATTATTTTTTCGAAGTTCTCGTCTGTGCCAAAGTCTCTTTTTATCTGTCTGGAAATCTTATACCTTTGTAATGGTCTTAAAGGGCTTTATGTACAAGAAAATAGCGGATTTATAACGTAAACAAATAACTACGAATAACTTTAATAATACCCTGTCCATTAGGTAAACCGTTTTTTGACAGATATATAATACATTGATTGATACACGTACGGTATTATAATGTATGTAAGAAGCCATAAATAAGATAATTCAATAAGATAATGCAGTTTATATATTTATTTTATTACGCATTTTAAAGTTAATTTTTACTTAATCTGGAATATGTACGTTCTAAGACAGCTGTCAAAAAACGGTTAACCTAATGGACAGGGTATAGTAAAATAATAGAAACAAAAGTAAATCGTTTTTATCGGCATTGACAGACAACATAAAAAAATGCACATCAATTTGACGGCTATAAAGAAAACAAAATAATTGTCCTTTTACAAAAAAAAAATTATAACACAAAGTATTTATGCGAGTTGCGTCGCTTACAACCTTCATCAACAATAATAAAATCTATTTTACCCTCAATCCCATACTCAAAAATACGGGTAAGTAATAGATGATATAACAACAAAATCTCTAATATTAACAACATAATTATAACAACGGAACCTATAATTTTATTTAATATCGATTAGTTAATATAATGAACGATTGATATTATTTTAAAAGAACTAATTTGTATAAGCATAACATACATTAAAATATAACATCGTTTGACATAACATATACATTAAATATAAAATCGTTTGACATACCACTCAAAAGATATAAAACTTATTTGGTCTAATATGATGAAAACGCCTTAACGCCACTTAAAACACAAAGCAAAAAATATAGTGATTAGCTAATATAATGAACGATTGATATTATTTTAAAATAACTATTTTTTATAAACATAACATACATTAAATATAAAATCGTTTGACATATGACCCAAAAGATATAAAACTTATTTGGTCTAATATGATGAAAACGCCTTAATGCCACTTAAAAACAAAGCAAAATTGCATAGACACGGGTTAGTTCAATAAATATCTAAAAGTATTTTTTCTTTGTTTTATTCTTTGTGAGTTCTATCGTAGTTATAGGTAATAGTAACGTTATGAGACGTACCCCAAAAATACATACAACTCACAACATCTTACAAGACCGACAATCCCATAACTCGCATGTCGGAAAGAAAATCCTGCATTGTTTTTTCGATTCAGGTGGGCAATAATACAAGAGAATTTGGTTCGGATAGCTTCACGTCCTAGTGGGGGGTGAGAGAGGGGGTGGGAAATATTGCCCCAAGGAGCGACGTGACATCGGAACGAGAGGTGGACAATAGTGAGGTGTGCTGTGGAAGGAATTATAAAGCTTTTTATAATATTATATTGTATTAGATGAATTGGGTATAAATAATATAGGTACTGTGCTCTCATTAAGAGAGAAAATATAATACTTCTATTAAAAAAACTCAAAATATGAAGGGCTTGTGTAATAACAGCCGCACGGGTCGATCGATTAGGTTAAGCTACGCTTGCCATGGTTGGTCGCTGGATCGGTGACCATCTTTACATATCAAAACTATTCAAGACCCCTCCGTGCCTCGGAAAGCACGTTAAGCTGTTGGTCCCGGCTGTCATTCCTGGATCTTTGCAGTCGTTACGGGTAGTCTGAAGCCCAAAAAGTCTGACAACCAGTCTTACCAAGGGGTATCGTGTTACCCAGTAACTGGGTTGTGGAGGTCAGATAGGCAGTCGCTCCATGTAAAATTCACCATTATTTTCATTATTTTATTCAGATGCATCCGGTTAGACTGGAAGCCGACCCCACCATAGTTGGGAAAATGCTAGGCTGATATTCACCGTGTATGTAAAATGATTATAGGTATTTTTTTCGTATAATATTGCTAATTATGATCTACTAGGAAGCATCTGCTTGAAATTAGCATGCTTTTGTGCTAGTACATACCATTACGTAATCAGCCTATAATGTTCGCACTGCTGGGAAACAGGCCTCTTCTTTGTGGCTGGAAGTGGGCCATAATCCACCACGTGGGCCTAGTGCGGGCTGGTGGACTAGACACATGTAAAATGACAAATAGCTATTGTAAAGTATGTGATGTGCATTAGAGCAAATAAATGTGTTTTCCAGGCTTGAAGCTTAACAAACTACTGCCTTGCTTAGTAAAAAGGAGGTGATTCTTCATCATCATCATTTCAGCCGAAACATGTCCACTGCTGGACATAGGCCTCCCCCAAGCACCGCCACTTCGACCGTGCTGTGCTTCCCGCATCCAGTGGATTCCTGCGGTCTTCACAAGGTCATCTGTCCACTTTGTAGGAAGGAGGCCTTCCAACACTACGTTTTCAAGTACGCGGTCGCAACTCCAGAACTTTTCCCCATCGGCCATCTGTGATTCTTATCGATACAAAACACCGATACATAAGTAAATACACAAAACAAGTAACATCACTACCCTAGAATGTCTGTCTCGCTCGAATGTGTACACGACTATGTTGTTCTACGAGAAAATATGTCACAAGTAGGAAAACTGTAAAATTCTTATATTTATCACTGAAGCACATTATTAACGTACCAATTGTTGAGGTTTTTGTCTGTAAATTGAGAAGATATTACAAGGTGGCATAGAAGAGGAATATAAATATTATGTTGTTAGCGAAACTACTAAGAATTTGTTGCAAAAAAACCTCAATGGTTCATACTATCTCGATACGTTTTGGAAGGACGACCCGGTTGGCGCAGTGGCTGAGCGATCGACTGCTGCGGTGCGTGTCGCGGGTTCGATTCCCGCACGGAACAAATATTTGTATTGCCTACGGGTACAGTTGTACAGCTGTTCCGGGTCTGGCTGTTCGTGTATGTGAGTTTAAATGTTGGTAAACGCACCCACGATACAGAAATAATTCCTGGAGAAGGAACGTTTTAAAAAAAAACCTTTTGAAAGGGGCGACTATAACCAATTCTATTTTATTGTGGACGTTCAAAAGCGCCTTTCATGTGCCTATTTGAAATAAATGCTTTAACTTTGACACTAGCCTACCACCATCATTTTTATCAGAATTATTTTAATCCTACTTCTGTGTAGGATAGATGATACTGTTCAAAGAGGATAATATACTATCGCCAAAACCTATAACCTGGCCATTTTGAAAGCAAAATCCCGTGCACATGATGACCACAGCTTAGTCCGTAAGGAAAACAAAAGAGCATCCTTTTTAGGTCGACTAATAATATGCGCTGCAAGGAGGAATAGTCCTTACGGTGATCAGGGCCCGTATTCCCGTAATTTAAAACGTTCAAAATCTAGTCGCAGTCTCATCTCAGCGACAAACAAATGTCAAAAACTGGTCAAAATGTAGGTAAATTAGAAGTATTTTTTGACAGATTGAGACTGCGATCAGACTGTGAACGTTCTTAAAATTACAAGAATTGCCCCTAAGAGATAGATTTTGGCGATAGTACACAAGGGTAGAAAAATAGTGTCAAACATCAGGTACGAACCGATATACAGTGCGTTCACAGTTATTTTACTTTGACAGCAGCAACGTATTAGCAACCTTGTTGTAACTAGAATAAAGATCACATTGATTTTGGCAGACTTGTCAGTGGCAGCCACCCAACAGCAACCTTATTAGAAGGAGAATAAAGATCACTCTGATTTGGACAGTGATTAATAATCAGAGGTAAAATGACCTGTGAACGGACTTTAGAAAGGAGCTGTCATTAATCTATTTTCAATACCTACACATTATTATAGCACAACTGCTCCGTTTGGTCTTGTGGTTGCAAATGCGACTGCTGAGCATAGCGTCCTGGGTTCGATTCCTAGGTCGGTCAAAGTGACACGTTTTCCATTAGTTTCTTAGTAATAGCCCGGAGTTTGGAAGTTGGCGGTTTAATAACCCCGTGCCTTAGAAAGCACGTAAAGCCGTTGGTCCTGCGCCTGATCTCTCCCCGGTCGTGTCGGATTGCCGTCCCATCGGACTATGAGAGTAAAGGAACAGAGAGTGCACCCGTGTTTACTTATACGCTTGTGCACTATAATATCCCCTGCGTATATCTTAATCTCCGTTGAGATTAGCCACCGTGACCGAAATCGATCGGAAGGCTATTATTATAGCACAGCCATTAATCTTAGTTTAGACATTTTCTAAACAACAAGAACCTATAAAATAAAAAGAAAATACGTCAAAAAAATCAAAATCAAAGGCCGCACGAACCTCGGATAAGCCGCATTTTATAACAGATTACTAAAATAATCAATTCTTTATCATCTCAGCCATATTAAATTCTCAAAGAGTCGCAAAAGTGCGCGATTTTTTCAAAATTAAATCTCGCCATTTTTTATCGTTATTCCGTTCGGGATCTGTTTCCAATTTGTGAAGATTGCCTTTAAAATTTTCTCGGAGAAAAATAAGTCGGTATTAAAGAAGTTGTTGAAAGATATAATAACGATTGTTTTAACGTCTATTTTAAGCAATTTGATGGGAACGCAGAAAGTTGCAATAACGATGTACAGTCACGAGCAAAAGTACATATACACTCGACTTTATTCAAAAGCGATTTATTCCTTTATTTTTTAATGAAATTTTTTGTTGTTACGAACATAGCATTTTCGAACCCATAGGTTTATGTAATGTGTCGTACTTCAACGTTGCTTATGTTATTTCACGAAAAAATCGCAATTGAAAGTTGCCAAGTGTTGACATATTGGTGCTCGTGACTGTACTGTGTATTACTAGAAGATTATGTTGTTGTGTAAAGTTTGTTCAAGAATACACTGAGTACCAATAGCTGAGTACATATTTACACAGCTGTCGAGATATTACTCCGAAATGTTTCGTATTCGATCAAGTTGATTGTTGGTAATTGACTGTGGGTGCTTTGAATTTAGATACAAATTGAGTTATATATAACAAGATTCACACCTTCGTGGCGATAGCAATTTAAATACAAATGTTGATATTGCTTCTGCCAACTTGATCAGACCTTTGTAGTGTATGTGGGTTCACATCCCAATCAATTGCCTCAGGGACACAAATAAAACATTACTTGTTGCTCCAGGTGAACAAGGTGGAATTATCCGGTACAAGACGGGCTACTGATCCGTATCGATTTCTTTTGTTTGATAATGGCGGATAATTCCCTTGTTCACAAACTAAACTTTTAAGTTCAGTGCATCTTTTTCTTTCTATTTTATTAGGAAAAGGACAGAAGTCAAATATTAGTTTAGTCCTGTCAAACTAAGATACTCCATCGCAAGTTTATAAATAAAAAAATAAATATATAAAATCATTTAATTCGAGTATCACTGACTCATAATATAAATAATATATTAATATATAATTTTTCAGACGTGATTAAAAACATGGCTTCAAAAAATACGCCAATTGGCGCTGACTAATTTGACAGGAATAAACTAATATTTATGTTCGGTCCTTTTCTTAATGATATAGAAAGAAAAAGAAGCACTGAACTTAAATTTTGTTTTGTGAACTAGGGAATCGGCGCCAATGCCTTGAACAAAAAAATATATCCTATCACTAGAAATGTATTTTAAGTAGTGGCCGTTCGGGGACTGAAAATAATATTGACAAACTGCCCCACAGAAACGCACTTATCAAAAATTTGTTTCCGTGCGGTTAGTGGAAGTACTCAGGTGCGATTTGGTCAAGTCCCGTTAAAGTCAGTGGTCTGAGTAGAATACCTCCTTTCTACGATTAGCTACTAACAAAAGATGCTTAAAGAAAAAAGTCTTACTTGTAGGTATAATTGATATAAAGACTGAAAATCATTTCAAAGATTTAATCGAATCATTTCATCGGCGGCCACAGCAACAGCTTTCCAGACATCGTCAACAATACCACCAATATCTTCTTCTGCTATAACGACTCCATTATCACTTTGTACAACATCTATATTGAAAGTATACAACACTTCTTCTTCCCTCGCATAATCAATGCTTGTTCCTGAAGCCCTATCAAAGATTACTGATCCAGCTCCCAAATTGTACGCTTCATTCATAGAATTAACCATATCAAAACCTAAAAGATGGTGTTGTCTGAACATTCCGCTGGCAGCTCTTTCATAACTCCAAGGATATGTTATATATCCTCCGCTATTTTGTAAAGATATATACAATTTGACTCTGGAACCATTTCTTTCGATGATGTGTCGGATCATTTCGGTTTCTATCTCGGAGAATGGCTCGGTGCCTCCGTAGAGATGGCTGCAGGGACTGGAGCTGGAGTCGAAGTGAAGCCAGTCCAGGTCGAAGTTTCGGTTGAGGTTCACACCTGGACAAACGTGGCCCATGTGGCTGGTGGTGCTCCTAGATTTCTGCCAGAGCCGGAGCTGAAAGGAATCGTTAGCAAAGTTAAAGAAAGGTTATTTTATTTGATTTTGTTTTAGAGTTAAAGTGAGCGATAGATCCAGTTGGTGCCACATTATACTTAAACAGTTAAGACACTTATATTTAATCAACTTTGAAACGCAGTTTTCATGATTGACTAGTAATTTGATATGTTGTTGTTGTATTTGGTTTGTTGTTGTGTTTGTTTTTTTTACGATAATATCCTTCAACAATTTATTGATGTCTTTACAATACAGAATAGCAAAATCAGCCTATAATGTTTTCACTGCTGGGACACAGGCCTTCTCTCTGTGAGCGGGAATGATCCACCACGCGGGCCCAGTGCGGGTTGGTAGATGTCACATGTCTTCGAATGTTTGGTTCTAGGACATGCCGGTTTCCTCACGATGTTTTCCTTCACCGTTTTGAGAGCAGTGATGAAATAATTGAATAAACACAAAGTGATGCGCCGTCTGGATTCAAATCTACGACCTACAACCTGATGACGGCCGTTAGCACTGGGCTACCACAGATCCACTGATACAGAAGAAAAAAATAGTTGGAAATAAAATATAACTAACATTATTCCGAGTATATTCATATCCATCAGGATTCAACACTGGAACCACAATCCATTCCAGACCATCCAGAAATCTCTGCTCACCCAGAACATGTTCCACGATATTCAACGCTGCTGGAATAGTAATCCAATCTCTAGGATTTATACCAGATTCTATCACAACTATAGGTTTTTCAACAGCCGTGTTGGTATTACTGGTTATTCTTAGGTATACTAGAGGTCTGTTCTGGTCTGTGACTCCATATTCCACTAGTTCCACTTTAGCATTTGGGTATTTCTCTTGCAGTGTTCGAAGGTAGACCAGAACCTGAAAAGTAACAATTAAATTGACATTATTATAGTCAAGCATAGTAATGTCCTTATGGGTAATTGATAAGAACAATGCACACAGCCAGTATCATCTGGCTAACCTATTCCCAATTATGTTGGGATCGGCTTCCAGTCTAACTGAATGCAACTGAACACCAGTATTTTACATGGAGCGACTGCCTATCTGACCACCACAACCCAGTTACTGGGGAATACGATACTCCTTGGTAAGACTGGTGGTCAGACTTTCGGGCTTCTGACGACCCGTAACGACTGTCAAGGATTCACGAATGACAGCCGGAACCAGCGGCTTTCCCTCCCCCATTTTTATATACTTGTGTACGTACATGTTATCAATACTATTTTAAGACGCCTAGCTTTTAAAAAGATAGACGTGAATTTTAAAAAGAATACTTTTATTAAGACGGATTGAAATATATAAAAAATTACTTTGGAACGCAAACCTAAATGACGTGTGCAAGAGTGGCGATGAAATTGTGATATGTCTATACATGAATTATAACCACTTTCAACCCGACATCCTATAACAGGAAAGACAAAAACACAGTCTCAAACAGACTAATAAAAAAAAATCCAATCTTTTTTCCCTACTAAGAATTTCCTGCAAATATTCCAAGCCCTCAGTCGATAAGAATAGTTGAGAGCTACACACGTGTAGTTTTGCTCAATTGAATCTAAGAACTTACGCCAGCGCCTTTTATGCTCTGCGATCCATTTCTGCTGAAGGAAAATTCTTCTTTGGAAATACATCGATCCTATTTTTCCCCAAAAGAATTCGCGGAGTCATTTACGCTTCCGTGTATTCTTTTGGCATACAATTATTTGACAATAGTTCAGTACCAGCGGGGTAATTGCGTAAAGGTGCATCCACATTGGGGTTACTTATTGTGGAGCAAAATTCTTAGAATTCAATTCACCTTTTATGACCTGCATCGTAACACATAATCAATCGGAATCAGAATCATTTTGAAGCAAATTGCTAATCCATTGCTTCATAAGTTCGAAAAATTTGTCAGCTCAACACGTAAATAACGCAATGAATGTTGTTGAACTGTCAAAATGAAACCGATCCCGATTGATCGTGTGTTACGCAATTAGGGTGCTGATGGATGGGGTCTATGATGGGACGAGCGTGTCCAGAAGATGCCTGCACTCTTGCTTTGAAGTCAGACGGGCTAAATGTGGGAGGGACCACAGAACTATGCTTGAAACAATGGTTTGTTCAGTACCAGCACTTCTCTGGCTTAAAAGCTTCACAGACAAGCGACGCGACGGTGCGATGCGATTCGGCAAGAACAACTTCCAAGAAGTTTTCATAGAAATTGTTTCACTAGAGTCACGTCGAGCTGTCGCGCCGCGCCAGTCTGCTTTTTACAAAAAGTTCCAATGCAACTAAATACACGTAATAGAATAATAGTAATCTATAATCTTCCAGTTTTAGCTGACCTCGCATTGTATTAAGCTTTTCGTACAAAGAGAAGTCAGCTTATACTGGAAATGTTTAGCTTGATATGTCGCCGTGCATACATGCATATTTAAGTTAGATAATAGCACAGAAATTTCGTGTTTTTGACATAAAGAGAGAAAAAAAAAGTTCATTTGCGGCAAACATGACGCATAAAAAAAATTAAAAGATAGTTAGAGGTATGAGGAACAGGGTGTAAAGTTCACTCATCCTCCATAGAAAAGGGAGGATCCTCCGACCAGACGGGTGTTGTGTCTGGCGGGCATTTGCCCAACGATTGATGTTGGGATATTGTATCTATGCTAATTGCGCGGTAAACTCTGCTTGCGAGATGCAGGATTTGCGTGACGTCAGTATGACGCGTTGTTCGCATGTGGCGTTGTAGATACCGCTACAATAGGTTGGATGAAAACATGCGTCACATCCACGCAAAACGGCCATCGCTCAGCATAATGCTAAGACCCTATACGAGACAGAGTCGCAGCGGTGACACATGCGACATTAGTAGATTGAACCCGAACGAAGTAAGGGCGGGTCGCTAGTAAATAGGTAACTATTAACATACTTACATCATCATAACTATGATAGTGTTTGATATCAAACGCATGCGCAGTATCGCCATTATTATCACTCTTCGACGATCTATTTTTACTCTCTTCTTTTGTTAAGAATCTGGAAAACACAATAGTTTCATAATAGGTTAGTTTCCTAAAAAAATCTAATTAGTCCGTCAGTTATTCAGATTAATTACAAGAAAACGGCCAAGTGTGATTCGGACTCGCACACGAAGGGTTCCGTACCACAAGGCAAAAACCACCGAAAAAACACGTTCCTTGTTGGCAGACCCCTTGAATTTTTAACATTACTTTATTTTTATCCTGACCTCACCACACTCAGCAATAGCTCTTGCGACGAATAGACCATTGAGAAATTTTAAATGGAAAAAACCAGTAACACCTTGCCCGACCCGGGAATCAAACCTAGGATCTCATGCTCAGCGGTACTACTAGACTAGGCAGGCAAGTCACCTTTGGCTTAAAATGATTAATTCATTAATATTATCAGTTATCCATCACAAGAGTGCTTACTCTGTGATGTAAATTGATCAAAACCTCATTTCAGTAATAAATTAAATAAATATGGGAAAATATTTACCAGCGGGTAATATTCCCTTAATGTTGATGTGGGTAATCATAATTATTTTACGAGATTAATTATTTTCATTGCTTGCGGGGGTGCGATATATTTAATTTATCGGTTTTTCGTAACAAAGTCAGTGTAATCAAAATGTAAACATCATTAGCCAAGCTTGTCCTGACGCGAAACAGCACCCTAATTGCGTAACACACAATCAATCGGAATCGGTTTCATTTTGACAGTTCAACAAAATTCATTGCGGTATTTACGTGCGGAGCAGAATTTTTTTTCGAACTTATGAAGCAATGGATTAGCAATTTTCTTCAAAATGATTCTGATTCTGATTGATCGTGTGCTACGCAATAAGGGTGCTGGTTCGATTACAAATAAATGATTTTAAAGTTAATAAGCCGAGATTTGAAATACTATTATTGTTAGCCCACATCATTTCACTACTGGGCAAAAGCCCATGACTTCCAGCTCTTTCGATCCAGGGTTAAAGACTACTGGTCGTTTGTTTTGCCAGCTCGTTCCACCGTCTTCTACGGGGTCTGCCGCGATGAGTTCTTCGCTACATTGCCAACGCGCTATGGAGCGCAGTATTCTAGGCGTCAAATTCATCATCATCTGCCTAGCCTTTTCCCGTTGTTATTAATTTATGTTGGGGTCGGCTTCCAGTCTAACCGGATGCAGCTGAATACCAGTATTTTACATGGAGCGACTGCCTATCTGACCTCCACAACCCAGTGACTGGGTAATACGATACCCCTTGGTAAGACTGGTTGTCAGACTTTTGGGCTACTGACGACCCGTAACGACTGTCAATGATCCACGAATGACAGCCGGGACCAACGGCTTAACGTGCTTTCCGAGGCACGGAGGGGTCTTGGTTTGTGAAAATGGTCACCCATCCACGGACCAACCGCGGCAAGCGTAGCTTAACCTGATCGATCGACCCGTGCGGCTGTTATTACTTAGCCACAAGCCCCTCTAGGCGTCAAATTAACAGATCATATTCGCAACACCACACAGCGCTCCAAAACACAGATTACTGACGTTGCTCAAAAAGCCGCTAAGCTGAAGTAGGACTGGGCTGGCCACGTCTGCCGTAAGCCCAATGAGCTGTGGGCCAAAATAACCACCACGTGTAGCCCTGACACAGCTAGATTTTAATTAAACATCAATTAATTACGACGAGCAATTGTAATGGAATTAAAGTAAATGAGTATGTGGTGTCTGAGCACGCAGTTCCTTATAGCAGTGCCCAATTGATATCTGAATTACTTATGGACATCATTAGAATATCCCTTAATGTAAACTTAAGTTTTTTTCAAAGACAAAACAGAACTGTTTAATTAATATGAAAAATAAAAACGTATACTTAATTAACTATTCTATACACACTATACAGGACGAAATTGAAAAGTTGCGACAAATTAAAATAGCTAATTCATCGTGTTATAAAGTCAATTTAGAGCATGTTATTAAGGGATGCACATACGTGCGCGTAGGCGAGCGATTTAGAACGTCGTCCCGCGCTCTTTTTTTCGTAGGAACAGTCAAACTTAGGTAAATACCGCTAGTTCAACGCGTTGCCAACTTGCTTCATGGTTTGAACTCAGCGATGAATGGATTGCTTATCGGGCGCGCGCTAATTGATAGGTATTATACTTTAATTTTCTTATTTATTTGGATAATTTTGAAAAAAAAAATGGTACGACAATAATTCGCGTCTAATTGAAGGCAATAACTTAGTTTGTACTATATAAGACGATCATTAAACGTTTTTTTTTTTTTCAAGAATTTAGATTTGGGAAATGACAATTCATGATGGTTTTGTAACAGTTACTACACATCCTATTTCGATTTGGTGCAAGTTTTCAATTTCATCCTGTACTTAATTAACTTCTACATACACAACTACTGTAATCAACTACTATAATATATTATACATTATATACAATGTGCCCAAGAGACTGGCGACACTGCCACGTTGTATGCCAATGCTTAGTTTGTGGACAAGGTTAAAGTCAGCCCGTGGGTCACTGAAACGAGTCTAGAGATTTCTTTCTATCCATAATAGGTCACGAAAATTAAAATGTAATCTCCTACTCACTCATACACATCCTCAATATACACGTCTCTTTTTATCCCCAACTCTTCCAGCTTCTCCTCAAACCAGTTGAAATGAGAAGGTGGCACCATCACCTTGCCGACCACTCCATACTGGAAACTTGGTCTTCTCCAGAAGTCTACCAGGTCATTCTTCAGTAGACCGATGTTATTTTGCTGGGTTTCTGAGTCTAGCACTATGTTGTATACTTGAAATCTGGAAAAGAAAGAATAAGTGTTTATTTAATAAAAATAACCCCTTGTTACCCTTAACCCCTTGTATAATTTTACAGACATAAATAATAAATATGTCCGTAATTTAAATGGTGTATATAATAAAGAGTATGCTATTCCATACTATTTATTTATACTCCAGAAAGCATACAGTCTAATACCTAAATGCATAATGCAACTGCAAGCGCTAATTGTATTAGCGCTTACAGTTGCTATTTACAAGCTTCAACAAATTACTGCGATTAGACACCGCGAGACTAGAGACTAGACTAGTCTATTTCAGTTAAGTTCTTTGAGTTTTTGTACCTAAAGTTAAAAGAAATAAAAATACGCTCAAAAATAAAATAGAAGTTTTTCTGGCTGAAGGCTGATTTTTCAATCGAGAGATAATTTTTATCCGTGGAACAAAGTTGACTTCTGACAAATTTTGTATGGATAATGGCATCCGGTTAGACTGGAAGCCGATCCCGACATAGCTGCGAAAAGGCTAGGTAGATTAAAGAGATTAATATTTATATTATTCAGACCAAAAAAAAAAAGGAAAGTTGCATGACATGCGGTAGCATACATTAATTTGTCACCCTTATCTTTGCGAACAAATTTTCTGATTCCGACGTATATAAGATTTCCATTCGACTACATTTGAGGTTTCTTACAGCTTAAATTAATCTGCAATTCCAAATAAATAGCTTAGCCTTTTTAAGCCTTCCCCAAAATAAGCTATTCAATCAGACTACTTAATAACATGAAGTAACACACGAATTTGTTTATAAAAAGAAGAATTTGTTCAAGGGTTGAGTTTTCCAACGCCAGATAATTTTTATTCGTGGAATAAAATTGACGTCTGACAGGTTCTGTATGGTAGAACTGTCAAAAATTCTAAATTATTCCTCAGAAAAATCAAAAATCAGCCCTTTAGTGAATTGCTTTTGATTTTATGTATTTTATTATCTCTTTTACTCTTTCTTACACACGCTGTCTACATCTCTCTATCTACTTTCCCATCGTAGGTTGGAAGAGAATTCTTTAGGTATACGCATTACCTTTGTACCTATCCTGTTTTCCTTTTTTCTGTTCTTTTTTTTCTTGTCTGTTTATGGGTCAGGACCAAATTTTTGACTACGCTTTATAAAATGTGTCTGCTCTTATGTCCTGCTAAACTACATAAGAATATTATGGTCGCTGTTTTTTTTTTTAACGTAACCTATCATTTATAATATTATATATTAATAAAGCCTCATAAACACTAGTAATCGTTTTAATAGATAATAGCACAATGAACATCATTATTATAATTTATACAAGGTAATACATCCCAAAATTCTCTCCGTTGTAATACTCTTGTTGTGCGACACCATTATTTAAAAACCTACAAACCTATGATAGAAGTTTCTTGACTATTTAGTATGGCAAGATTGGCTTCAAGTATTGGCCATGAATTCCGGATAAGCTGCCATGTTGTTTTACTGTCATTTTAGCATTTTGTTTGTATCGTCAGCGTCATTCCGTTGTGATTTCCGTTGTGCAATTACGTCTAAAATTTGGTCCTGACCCTTATATGTGTGTACATAAATGATTAAATAAATAAATGATATCTTTATCAGATTAAACACGCAGATAACATGATCATAATCGATGTGTTCTATCTTGAAAATGGCAATGTCATCCAAGATAAATGATAATTATTGTAGATTCCAATGTTATCGCTACTGTGTACCCCTGCTACACACTATCGAAATATTGAAATGCTTAATGGTAGTGGTAGGGAGATTATAATAAATAAATAAATAAAATAATCCGTGATTTTCGTACATTAACCCCGTGATTCAGCTTCACCGTTAAGTTATTTTTATACATATAATATTACCAAAAATATTCCTAGAGACAAGTCTTTACAATTATTTTCACTTGTTTTAAAGAAATTACATTAACACCCTGCGTACCCTTTTAGTTTGGTTCATTAACTTTCACGACTTGAGTGAGATAAGCTATTTAAGGGGGATGCGCCGAGGTAGCCGCGAAACTCAAAAGGGGTTAAAGATTTTTATATGGATCCTGGCACTTACCAGACTTTTTTATTATTTGATATTATATACAGACAATTCTAATTTCAACTCTTTGTTAATTGTTGTAATGGCAATCATGTCACTTGGTTTTATTAGGTTTTAATTTTTTTTTTTTATCTTGTAAATGTGAAGACTTTGTAGGCCTTGTAGACTTTAGATCTGTAGAACATTTTTTATTTTATCAAGTACCTGGTACTTGTTGACAGGCCTACGCTGTCCTCCCTTTTTTTTGGATGGGAAATCATCAAATGACCCCTCCCGCTCTGGGCGGAGCGGAAGGGAGTGTCAGACTTTTACTGACTAAAACCCACCCGTGTTCCTTCAGTTGCCTGTGCCAAGGGCCACGGTACCTCAATGTCCTCGTGCCGTCATCAATACAATGACGGCACGGTTGGCGCAGTGGTTAAGCGATTGACTGCTGCGCTGCGTGTCGCGGGTTCGATTCCCGCACGTTTTTCTATCTATAATATGTATGTATTTACAAAAAAAAAATGTATATAAGTAGTTTATCGCCGTCTTGTTACCATAACACAAGCATTAGGTTGCTTAGCTTGGGACTAGATGGCGCTGTGTGAAATGTCCAGGGATATTATTATAATATAAAACTCTTCCTTTTGACCCCAGCTTACACACATAGGCTTATCTGCTTAAAAGGTGGCTCCAATCACTAGTTTATAAGGTTTACTTGTTAAAATAATAAACCATTTTTCATTTTTTCATCACTTGATACTGTTACAATTGCAAAAAACGTAAGAAAATTTGAATTTTGCGGTCTACTTGATGCTTCCGCCTTAATGTGATTCTATATTTTTTGTTACTCCAAGTCGGCTGAACTTAATGAAGGGTAAACATTACATTGTAGCAGTTTTTAAATACTTAGTCCTATGAAATAAGTGTTATTTTCCTGTTGTTGAGTCAAAGAATTTACAAGTTTTGGGTTTTTTTCGCCTGAACTTTTTAATAGGGGTGTTAATTTGTTCAGGTACGAACCCAGTTCGAAAGCGACCTCATTTGTTTTTTTTTTAATATAAGAAAAATGGCGCTGGTTGATTGGCCGGTGCTTTTTAAATGCCTTTCTCTGTTTTTAGGGTTCCGTACCTCAAAAGGGAAAACGGAACCCTTCCGTCTGTCTGTCCGTCTGTCAAGACCCTTTTTCTCAGGAACGCGTGGAATTATCAAGTGGAAGTTAATATCGAATACTCAAGCTGCAATTACTTGATGCAGTGAAAAAATCAAACTTCTAAGTCAACGCAATCAAAAGATACGGGCGTTTATGTTCCGTTTCTAGCGCATAATTTAACACTCGCACGGGAATCAAAACCTATAGGGTACTTTCCGTTGACCTAGAATCATGAAATTTGACAAGAAGCTATGTCATGTAGCACAAGTAAAGAAAAAAATCTGAAAACCGTAACTTTTTTTTTATTCTTTAAATTTTAGGGACTTATAACGCACAGCGTATGTCAGTCCCATCGTAACCTATAATACAGGATACACATCAAACTAATGAGATTAATATATCAGGGCCATAAATAGTATTTGGTGGAATGTACCTATATCGTTCTTGTTCAACTTCAAAGCCCTGAACAACTTACTCTTACCAGCCTCAAAGCGAACACATTCCATCAACAAGTGATGCATGTCCTCCACAACTCCACACACCTCACAGTTGGGAGAGGTATTTTTTTTCATCAAGAAAACGAATTTGCTACATGGAATATGTCCAGATCTGAGTCTGTGAGCCGTAACCACTAATTTCCTGCTTAAACCGTAACTTTGTAACTACAAAGTGTCAGAGTCAGTCAGATCAGTCGGTCAGTTTCAGATTTTTTCTTGATTTTTTTCTTTTATAGGTATTTGTGCTCGAGTCCGACTTGCACTCGACCTTTTTTTTATCAAGGATTTTAGATGGCATCTTGAAATTCTCACTTAAAGAACTCAATTTGTTTACTGAGGTGACTGTATGAAAATTGAACATAGTCCATGAGCATAACTGGCCCATAATGTTCCCACAGCTGGGTTCACAGGTCTCTTCTCTGTGAGAGAGAGTGGGCCATAATCCACCATGCGGGCCCAGTGCGGGTTGGAGGATGTCACATGTCTTCGAATTTTTAATTCTAGGACATACCGGTTTCTTCACGATGTTTTCGTTCACCGTTTTGAGAATAGTGGTGATGAAATTGAATGCACAAAGTAAATTGCCTGCCTGGGTTCGAACTCATGACCCCGACTTACGAGTTGTAACTTCTAAGTCGGAGCCGATACCACTAGACCACCACTACTCATAGACAAAGAAAATAGCTTGAATTCTTTTAGAGATATCATATCAGCTTACCATAATCCTATAATTAAGTCAACAATTATGATTAAAGGATATTATTATCTTCTTCACACTCAGCACATGGATTAGTGATCGCTGTTTGTTATTCGAGCAGTGGTGGCCCCGACTTCCAACATGTTGATCGTGGGTTCGAACCCAGGCAGGCGCTTCACTGTAAATAATTTCATCACCACTGCTCTCAAAACGGTAAAGGAAAATATCGTGAGGAAACCGGCATATCCTAGAACCAAAAATTCGAAGACATGTGATACCAACCCGCACTGGGCCCGCGTGGTAGTTTACACCCCACTCCCTCTCAAAGAGTTGATGATGGCTGATTATGGTTTGTTCTTATTTAGGCTCAATTTACACCACCGCGGAACGGAGTGGACGCAAGTTTTCGTACATAGGAAAATGAACTTTATGTCAATTTTCTAACGTACAAACTAGATACGAGCTTATTACTGCCGGAATTCCCGAGAATTCGCGATAATTCTCCAGAAGATGCGAGACCAGTGCGTATTTGTGTATCTAATATGTGCGTTACACCTTTGACATAAAATTCATTATACTTTGTACAAAAAAAAATCGCTTCCACTCCGTTCCGCGGCAGTGTAAATTGAGCCTTATACTCCTGTGTTTCCCCTGGACGTTTGTTCTAACACTGTCTAGACACTGTCTGTTTGTATCACTATAAGACACAACAATACGAGACGTATGAGCCATATAACGTATGGTCTGTACCAAAAGTATCTACTGAAAGTGTAAACAAACCCTTTTCAGGTAAAACGAAAATAATTCACCAAAGCTGTATTTAGAAGGATCCACTTTATACCTTACCACAAAAAAAAACTTGATGCTTCCACGCGTTCCTGAGAAAAAGGGTCTTGTCAGACTGACAGACAGACGGACGGATGGACAACGAAGTGATCCTATAAGTGTTCCGTTTATTCTCTTTCGATGTACAGAACCTTAGAAAAACAGTAAAACTCACCCTTTATACTCCTCATTTTTAGCAGTCACGAAATAACAAAACACCGTAACAAAATACAAATAAAATAACATTTTTAAAGTGAATAACTAAGCCTGACGGCACTAACATAGGTGGTAATTAAAGATAAATTAAAATTATAATTGAATAATATGTAGGAATGTTATCTTATCGTTATAAATAATAAGTAAATTATAATAATTAATACTCAGAGTTGATAAAGGGATTTTCAGACATATTTTTAGGGTTTCGTACCTCAAAACGGAACACTTATAAGACCACTTAGTTGTCCGTCTGTCAAGACCCTTTTTTCAGGAACGCGTGGAGCTATCAAGTTTAAATTATTATCAATTACTCAGGGCTGCCATTTCTTGAAACAGTGAAAATATTAAAACTTCTAAGTCAATGCAGTCAAAGATCGCTCGCTAATAGCTCGAATCAAAACCTATTCCCGTTGCCCTAGAATCATGAAATTTAGCAAGAAGCAATTTCATGTAGCAAGTAAAGGAAAAAATCCGAAAACCGTAAATTTGTAGATACATACCAACTTTGTACGGAGCCCTCGGTGCGCGAGTCCAACTCGCACTTGACCGGTTTTTTATTACTAAAAACTAAACAACATAAAGACATAATTATAATGACCAGCAGTGGACATTTTTCGGCTGAAATTATGATGATGATGATGAAGTTACATACTTACGCTCCTAACGTTCTTTATTCAGTTGTAAAACTCCTTTACCATTATAAACTTTGGTAAAACTTAATTTTTCTTGATTTAGGTTCTTGATTTCATGTCAAGTGGTCAGGGTAGAGTTAGTATTTTAAAGTTTAACAGAACGTTAGGCTAATAATTAGAGCGGTCCCCCGACGGGACAACATTTAATCAAATTTCATACGTACTTACGTAGGGTCATAATTTCAAGGTTATTTTTTTCTTTTTATAGGGTTTCACGTTTTCACCTTTTTTGTTCTATTTGTGGCTATTTTTTCAATAGTTTTCTAAAAATTGTTTTAGGCTTTTTACATTCATACTATTTTTATTATTATTTTGTGTCGGGGGTATTTTAAATTTTTTATTTAATTTTTTAATTTGAATAAAGTACTGCCGACTACAGTCCGGCCGCCGAGAGAATGCGTTCCTGACATCCATGCGACAATTTTAGTAGCTAATAAGGATCAAATTCGCAAAACACGTATTGATTTGTATGAAACTAACAGGTGTCAAGAGCACATTCTGTCGTCGGCCGCAGGTATTCTTCAAGTATGGCTGGACTTATCTATCTCATATAACTGTCTCCCTCTCTTGCACTGGAACAGTCATAACGCCCCCAAGTTATGACTGTTCCGAGTCGACGCGATGCGTTACATGAGATGTGACAAAGCATTCGTGACTTTGTATTTATGAACGCACCTTTACTGATAAATATTTATTATTTTGACACAAACTAAAACAACACAATGTTTACGAATAAGGAGCAAAAATAATTACGACGAGCAAGGTATTTTAAGTTTTTTTTTTTTGTTCTTGTTATCTTGTCACAGGGGCTCATGGTTAAATGATAACCGCCAAACCGGTCGAAGTGGCGGTGCTTGGGGGAGGCCTATGTCCAGCAGTGGACGTCTTTCGGCTGAAATGATGAACAGGTCGATGGTTAACCTATGCTTGTCGCGGTCAGTTCGTGGATGGGTGACTATCCATTACAAATCGACTCCCCTGTGCTTCGGAAAGCACCTTAAGCCGTTAGTCCCGGCTGTCATTCGTAGATCTTTGACAGTGTTACGGGTAGTCGAACGCCGAAAAGTCTGTCATCCAAGCGGTATAGTGTTACCCAGTAACTGGGTTGTAGAGGTCAGAGAGGGAGTCGCTCCATGTAAAATACTGGTATTCGCTGATCCGAGTTGAGGCTGTGATTGAAAGCAGTGGTGGCCTAGTGGTAACGGCGCCGACGTACGAGTTGTGGGTCGTGGGTTCGAACCCAGGCAGGCATTTTACGTTGTGTAAATAATTTCATCACCACAGCTCTCAAAACGTTGAAGGAAAACATCGTTAGGCAACCGACTTGTACTAGAGCCAAAAAAACCGGCCAAGTGCGAGTCGGACTCGCCCATGAAGGGTTCCGTTACGTTACGATTTATGACGTATTAAAAAAAAACTACTCACTAGATCTCGTTCAAACCAATTTTCGGTGGAAGTCTATATGGTAATGTACATCATATATTTTTTTTAGTTTTATCATTCTCTTATTTTAGAAGTTACAGGGGGGGGGGGACACATTTTACCACTTTGGAAGTGTCTCTCGCGCAAACTATTCAGTTTAGAAAAAAATGATATTAGAAACCTCAATATCATTTTTGAAGACCTATCCATAGATACCCCACACGTATGGGTTTGATGAAAAAAAAATTTTGAGTTTCAGTTCTAAGTATGGGGACCCCTAAAATTTATTGTTTTTTTTCTATTTTTGTATGAAAATCTTAATGCGGTTCACAGAATACATCTACTTACCAAGTTTCAACAGTATAGCTCTTATAGTTTCGGAAAAAAGCGGCTGTGACATACGGACGGACAGACAGACAGACAGACAGACATGACGAATCCATAAGGGTTCCGTTGCCATTTGGCTACGGAACCCTAAAAATCGAAGACATGTGACAACTACAAACCCGCACTGAGCCCGCGTGGTAGATTACAGCCCACTCCCTCTCGGGGGCCTGTGTCCCAGCAGTGGGAACATTATAGGCTGATTATGCTATGCTATGCGGTTTGTATGAAAGCCGACCCCAACATATACAGGGTTATTGGTAAAACACTAGCAACCTTGCAAGACTGGATTACTACTAACAATAACTTTTTTTCTATGACTTTTTACAAAACATAATACATTTACCAAGAAATTTCGTTGTTCTATCTAACCCCCGCTCCCCCCGGCTGAATTTTGTACTAGAAACGGCAGTTTGTTTACCTAACTTGCTTCACGTAGAGTTCGAATAACCCTGTGTATAGATTTTTTGGTCTAAAATCACAATATCAAGGTAAATAATGTTGACCTTTCCTCGTATGAAAATATACCCTTTAAATAGGGTAGATTCCTGGGTAAAAAAATATTATTATATTTAGTCCGTCAGTTAGATTATCGAAAAATAATGGACACGTATTTTTTCTTTTGTCAATCAAACAAAAAATGACAAAGATAAAGAGCGTCAAAATTTTGGAGTTGGGGGTCGTGACGTCACGCCATGTTAAAAAGTGTAGCAAGGCGTCACGTCACGCGGAACTTTAACGGGCGATATCTTCATCACTTTTTAAATAATTGAGAAAAGAAAAAATACGGTATCAATATTTTTTGATAATCTAACTGACGGACTAATTAGATTTTTTTAGGAAACTAGCCTATTGTGAAAATTACAAACAGATATTATAATTACTCCTACACACCTCTCCATCTTTTCTATAATTAATTTATTTACGCTTTTCACGTTAAAACCTTTTAATTTAAAGACGGTGTTTCCTTTCATTTATTAATTTTATGCGTATGAAGCCGTGGGTGGCCTTTCATTAATATCATTATTTTCATTATATAATTACGTGGCGTTAGAAATATATATGTTATGTACACACGGCTACACATCAAGCTATGCAAAACGAGTATTGGCTGACCGTTCATTGTGAGAAAATATCATACAAAGTGAGGCCAAGACAAACTGGTTTTGTATAGCTTGACGTGTAGCCGTGTGTACTAATAATAAACCTGACGAGTTTGTTTGTTTGAACGCGCCAATCTCTGCAACTATTAGTCGTTTTCGGAACATTATTTTTGTATTTGATAGCGTAATTCTTGAGGAAGACATTCCTAGGCTACCTAGGCTAGGCTACCCTGCAACATCATCATCATCATCAGCCTATAGCAGTCCACTACTGGACATAGGCCTCTCCTATTGCACGCCATTCAACTCGATTTTCGGCAACTCTCATTCAGCTGCTACCAGCCATCCTACGAAGATAGTCGCTGCACCTAGCCTGAGGGCTTTACACCTTACGTTTACCCATTCGCGGGTTCCACTAAAGAACACGTCTACCCCAACAGTAATCGGTTCTACGGCTAATATGACCGGCCCATTGCCACTTCAGCTTGCTTATTTTGTGAGCCATGTCGACAATTTTGGTTCTCTGCCAGATCACCTCGTTGCGGATTCGATCCCTCAGAGAGACTCCAAGCATACCCTGCAACATACAACCTGCCAATCGATTCTGTAAAAATCTCACCGTGAAAAATTAGGTGAAGTGAGCTTAGAGTCAGCTGTCATTAGTGTCAAGCCCTTAGCATTAATTGGAATGACCGCTCACTACACGCTCACTTCACCTAAGTTTTCACGGTGAGATGGTTACAGAATCGCACTGCTGAAACAGACCTGCTAATAGAAACGTGTGAAAATTTGAATTTCGCGAGCTACTCCGACGCTTTCGCTTTAAAGATGAAGATCGTTTGTTTTTAATTTAACTTTGTTTTGTTTTATATTATACTGTCTTATAAATTGTAGGTTTATACAGAGTTATAAACCTCTGACACCCAAGCTAAGATTGAACTTGTGTTATGGGTGTCAGGGCTCTCAAGTTAATACAGGTAGACAAATATAAGTTCGGAATTTAATGGTGAAGGATCTATAAACCGAAAATTAAAAATATATTTTATACATCTAGTTATACAAAAACAAAAATAAACTAATCACAAAGAAAACCTTCTGCATAGTGTTATTTTGTGTGTTGTGTTGTATAGTGTTGTGTTGAATAGTGTTGTGTTGAGTAGTGTTGTGTTGAGTAGTGCAGTGTAGTGTTGTGATGTGTATGAAAGGTGGGTGTATTTGATGATATGTCAGACGGGGTACTTTAGGAAAAAAAAAGAATAAGAATAGGGGAAGTGCGGCAAAGTTACATATTGAGGATTTTTTCAACCTCATCGTAGCTCAGGGTTATGATCCATTCACAGACCTTTGCTTTGCAATAAAACTTATTTAATGTGTAGATGTTACATTGTTTGTTAACAAAGTTGTATATGCGACTACCCAGGATTCTAAAATGTCGTTCTGCTAGTTTCGTTCTGTGTCTCTCTATGGGACATACGTCTGTAGTCCTACGTTTTTTTAAGCGATTGAGATCCAACTGCAAGGAAGTATGTCTGCGCAACGTACAGTTTAGCACAAAGAGCTGCCTCACGGTCAAAACCTGACAATCTTTGTACAATTGAGCTGTACTGTACCGATAGTGTTTAAAAGTCATGACCTTGAGGACAGCTCTCTGAGCCCTTTCAAGCTGTATCATACTTGTCTTCGAGGCACCGCCCCACACCGTTATGCCAAAAGTTAATATTGACTGACAGAGAGAGAAATAAACCATACGTAAGGTATCTACGTCAGAAGCAGTCATGCTAGCGAAGGAGGTGGCGGGGTGGGCGAGGGAACGCGCCTTGCGCACCTCACGCCTCAGCCGCCGCGGGAGACGCTCCGGGCGTCGGGAGCCGCGTGACGACTCCCGGCCACCGTAGGCGCGGGCCTGCGGGCGGAGAGTAATGGGTAGCTCTCCGTCCGATCAGGACTAGGCCCGTGCCGGACGGCGTGTTCGTGTTCCACGCGCGCCTCAAAGAGATGTCAGCAAGTGACGGGGCCCCATAGGGCCGAAGCCTGCCAGGGTAGCGGGACCATCCGAAAGGGTTTACCGCTGCCCTGGAACATAAAGGGCTAAGGAAGGAACACGGGTGGGTTTTAGTCAGTAAAAGTCTGACACTCCCTTCTGCTCCACCCAGAGCGGGAGGAGTCATTTGATGATTTCCCATCCTCAAAAAAAAAAAAAAAAAAAAAAAAAAAGGTATCTACGTCAGCACTGTACCGCAGGCCCCTAAATACGGCAATTAGTTTTCTAACTCTGCCAGACAAAACTCCAATTTGAGAATTCCATGATATGAGGTTGTCTATTAGTACACCGAGGTATTTGACACTGGTTTTTCTTGTTAGGGGAAGACAAGAGCATTGCCCTGGGGAAGCATTGCAATTAATATGAGCTTTAACTGAAACTGAAAAGTCAGGTTGCGAAGTCGATTTGATAGAGAAAGTGACAAAGTTGGTTTTATCTACGTTCAGAGTTAGGCTATTCGCTGATAGCCAAGACATAACAATGCCAAGAACAGATTCTGCTCTCTCTCGCGCTTCGTCCCAATTCTCTGCATGTACTAAAAGGGCCGTGTCATCCGCATATGTGTAGATGGAACAATTTGGGAGAGCTAAATCACATAAATTATTAACATAAACCAAAAAAAGTGTAGGCCCCAAAATGGAACCTTGAGGCACTCCGAAAGACAGTCCACACTCATCACTAACATACGCGGTAACTTTAACACACTGTGTTCGCTCAGATAGGTAGCTCGCAAAGATAGCGAGTGCAGGGCCTCTAACTCCAATTCTCTCCAGTTTCTTTAGTAGGATGGGGACAGAGACAGTATCAAAAGCCTTAGATAGATCTAAGAATAAACCCAGGCACTTTGATTTTTTATCAAGTGTCTCGACAACATCGTCAATCAGGGCTGAGAAAGCGTCTTCACATGACTTACCCCTACGAAAGCCAAATTGATTGTTGGAAAGGATCTTGTGGCTTTCCAAGAAAGACATAAGACGATTGTTCAGGACCCTTTCAAGAACCTTCGACAGTGCAGGAAGGACTGAAATTGGTCTGTAGTTGTTGATACTGCCTCTGTCTCCTCCCTTGTGAATAGGATGAACGACCGCTCTTTTTAAAACTTTTGGAAAAATACCCTCAGAGAAACATAGACCACATACATGAGTAACAAGGGGTACAAGAGTTTGTCTGTTCATTTTCAGAAGCTGTGAACTGATTCCATCCCATCCCGGGGCGGAATCAGAGCGAAGACCCATTATGATATTTTCAACCTCGGCGCAATCCGGAGAATGAATAACAATAGAGTTCACCTGTGAATCATCCCTGACATAAGACTCGTGTAATGTCCCTGAAATTGTATGCTTAGCTGCAAGCTCCTTGCCAATATTCGCAAAATAATTGTTAACTTCATTTAATGAAGACTTGCAGTCTAGGTTGGACATAGACAATAACTCCAAAGGTGGAGGTCTAGATATTTGTTTATTAATAATGGTGTTTATAACGTTCCAGGTCTTTTTAGGGTTATTTTTGGCTTTCACTAATTCAATTTTTTCGTGATTGTTTTTTAGTCTATGTAGAAGCTTATTACAAAAGTTGCGATAACGCATATAAGTTAATTTTATAGTATAATTGTCCGGTGTCATTTTGTGTTTTCTGTGCATGTTGTCTCTATTCCTAATGCATCTCAGTAGCCCTGGGGTGATCCACGGCTTGATTATTCTCAGCCTAGAAGGAATGCGACAAGTAATGGTATTGTTCTGTATTATAGATACCACAGTATTTATAAGAAATTCAGTAGCCCAATTAGGATTGCTAGTAGACAAGATGGCACTGAAATCTGTTTCTGCAATTTCAGAAGCAACCTTAAGCAGATCTACTTTCGTGACGACTTTAGTCGTTTGTCGGTTTGGTGAATTTTTTAAACAAACGAGAACTGGGACATGATCAGTAATGTGACTGTCCAGTATAAAAGATACTACCAATTTCACCACTTTAATCATCACATGATCCAAGCAATTTTTTTCTCTGGTAGGGAGAGTATAAGCCGGTAAGAGCCCGTGTGATGCAGTGAAATTCATATATTCGTTATAATTTGGATCATTGTTAGTTGGACTAATGTTAATGTTCATATCTCCTACCAATAATATATTTTTGTGGGAGGATACCGAGGCTAGTACAGTATTGAGACTATTTAAGAAGTTATCTATTTTACGAAAACATGGCGGCCTGTACACAGCAATGATTACTATGTCAGTGAGTTTGCAGATTAGGCAGTTTGCATCAACAAACTCCGGCTCCATAATACTGTGTTGTAAATCTGTAAGAGCATAGATAACTAGACCATCATTTTTATTTAGGCTATTTGTAGACGAATATGCCGAGTATCCCTGAAGAATCGGAATATTAGTATTTTTGTTCAGCCAACATTCAGAAAAAATTATCACGTCACACCTTATTTTTATAGAAGATAATAATACAAGGACGCTATCGAAGTTCTTACCAATGCTGCGTATATTTAGATGCAGTACATTCGTTGTTTTATTGGGGTTTCCCAACAACTGAAGGCATCTATCAGGGGGGCAAGTAAAGGATTCGTGGGACCCAAATGTATCCAAGCTAGTTATTATTTCATTTACATTATTCATTTTTATTTAATTGTAATGTGCACTTAATAATTTCACATTTAGTCTTATTTTCAACCATTAAGGCATTGAAGAACTGGTAATTACTAATCCATAATATAGCCAAAACTAAACAATATGTTCGAAATTGCCTTCTCATAGCATACCGTGTCAGAAAATGGAATTTATTTACTAAGAGTAACGAACTTTCTGACTTGTGAGTGTGTTGTGACTGTTGTGAGTACGTGAGTAAGTTGTGTACTTGAGTGATGTTTTGTAATTTTGTATTATGTATTTGGTTATTGTAAGTGTATGAATGTGACTCTTTATAGTAGTTACAAAAAGTTAAAAAGTAAGAATATGAAAGAGGATTATGCCTACATAATATAGAAGCAAATATTACTCGAACAGAGAAGAAATTACTTATCATGCAGTATGTTTTGAAAGCTGGATTCAGAGAGAATAAGGACCGGTTTGTCCCCTTCCTTCTTGCGAATAAAAATTTTTCCATTTGCCGTCCAGCAGTATTGGCATCCATTGCTTTTAGCAAATTTTCGTGCATCATAGAAAAGTTTCCTGGCAGTTGCTGGAAGACGATCAGCGATGTAGATGGGAGAGCGTTCACCAGTCAAGCCAGACTGCTCACTATTTAATTTTTCAGAGGGTGGCTTTCCTTTGTTAAAATCACGCACTGCACGAAGTACAGTGTTTTTCAGAGTTACTGATTGAAATTCTGCAATAATTTGTTTAGAAGGGCCTTGGCTACTCTGCACTCGATAAATATCCCGGATATCATCCGGTTTTACCTCCACTTCCAATGATGCACATACACCCACGACTATTTTCGTTAAGTCACTTGCGTTTTCATTTGGCTTTGGGGAGATATTACGCAGCTCAATCACGGCAGATCTATGATTTTCTTGAAAATCTTTCATTTGTTTTTCTAGCTGGTCTATATATTTACGTTGCTCTGAGCGTTCACTTTCCAGCCTACCCACACTAGTTCTAATCTCCTCGTATTTGGCATTCATCAAATTAGCGGAGTCCTCAAACTCAGTCTTGATATTCCGTAGCTCATCATTTTGTGCTTTTAATTCTACCAGCTCAAGCGTTATTTTAGACATAAAATATAACTGTACAATGCCTAAGCTCGTGGAGGAGGGCCTAAGGAGGGGCCCGTGGCTAAATAATAACAGCCGCACAGGTCGATTGGTCAGGTTAAGCTACGCTTGCCGCGGTTGGTCTGTAGATGGGTGACCATCTTTACATACCGAGACCCCTCCGTGTCTCGGAAAGCACGTTAAGCCGTTGGTCCCGGCTGTCATTCGTGGATTTTTGACAGTCGTTACAGGTAGTCAGAAGCCCGAAAGTCTGACAACCAGTCTTACCAAGGGGTATCGTATTACCCAGTAACTGGGTTGTGGAGGTCAGATAGGCAGTCGCTCCATGTAAAATACTGGTATTCAGCTGCATCTGGTTAGACTGGAAGCCGACCCCAACATAGTTGGGATAAGGCTAGGCAGATGATGATGAATGCCTAAGCCTTGGAAACTCATGTCATTCATGCATGCCTATTTTACTGACTGACTTTGCGACTACATGTATGCCCGTAAAGCTAGTAAATGAATTAAGAAAATCCGATCTCGCTATCCTAACATAGGACGTTAAAAGGTTTTCAATATATTAGTAGAAGACATAATGTCGACCAGATAGGTAACTGATGAGTCTCCAACAAACTGAACTAACAATCTATCACCGCTAATGTATTAGTGCAATCTATACCATGGCTTTGTTCATAGCTGTCTTTGTTTTAGCTTGGAACTGTGTAGATAATAGAACTAAACTCATGATGCAATATTTTAAAGATTGACAGGAAAAGATCGAGTGTGGGTTTAAAAGGCAAAACGCACTAAGAGGACAGATATTTGGTTTTAATTTTACAAAGGATTAAATTCGACGACATATAACATTTACCAACCCGTACTGGGCCCGCGTGGTGGATTACGGCCCACTCCCTCTCACAGAGAGGAGGCCTGTGTCCCAGCAGTGGGAAGATTATAGGCTTCGATCAATAATAGTACTAGATTCCCGATAAGCGCTTCAAAAACGGCCCGAAAAATAAGACCACAAATACTTTTGTGGTCTTATTTCAAATTAGTATGTTTTTAACCTTATTTACTTAGACTTTAAGTTTCATCTATACATATAATAAAACAGTAACGAAAGAAAAACTGTACATTGAGAATTTTCGAGAAAAAATAAGTGGCTTTTGTTAGAAAAATGTAACTGATGACAAAAAGTGACTTTTTAGAATTTTTGTCTGTTTGTCTGTTTGTCTGTGTGTATGGTACGGCTTCACGCCAAAACTACTGGATAGATTGAAGTGAAATTCAGCAAAAATGTTCTTTGTAAACCAAGGAAGGCTTTAGGCTACATATTATCACGCCGTATGTTATAGGAGGTAAGCAATATTGATTTTAAAAGGTTTTTGTTCGTAATTTAATGCACAAAATAATTGAATGCACAAAATGACATGTTATTTATTTAGTAAACCATAATTTAACTCTGGAAACATATTATCACGCTATCACCTACGGGGGAGGAGCTGTGAATCTTTATTTTTCTTACCTACGCATTCTGTCACAGCGTGTAATCTAACGACGCATATTTAAATGTTGTTTTTGAGTAAGCCATGCTATTATCTAGCTTTACACTATAAAAACTACGCCATTTAAGTAACTTGGGCAGAGAAATATAGTTTAATTAATGTTAGTAGTATAATGAAAATTTTGAAGCAGCGCCATCTATGAGATTTCATAAAAATCAAATCAAGTTACATGTTAACACTTTTTGGAAATAAATAATTTAAATTTGATCATGTTGGCGAGGTTAGTAGTTAGTTATTCTTAAAATTCATAGATGGCAATGTGCATTTTCTTCATAAATGTTGTATGGTATAGTTCGTTTCGACAAATTCAAGTTCCAACAAAACCCTCAAAATCTTGAGCAGAGTTGAGGAAGACCATTTAAAAAAACACGCTTTGTGAAGTCGACCAGTTTGCCAGATCCCTTACGTATGACGAGTTGCCTTCATATTACACGTACGACGAGCAAAGGGGTGTATTTAACCGACGTCGACGAGGAGGTGCTGTGGAAGGCTTTCCGGGAATTTTCAAGGACACCGCATTGGGTAGGGTTTATACCGTGCATCCGAATAATGGCGAATGCAATTTTCTGCGGTTGTTACTTCACACTGTCCGAGGCCCAACGTCTTTCGCCTTTCTGAGGACATTTGATGGCGTGGAGTATCCCACTTACCGCGCAGCCTGCGTAGCACGTCACCTTCTCGACGGTGACCAAAATTGGGATGACACCCTCGCGGAGGCGAGCGTCAGTGACAGTCCCAGCTGCATGCGTCATCTGTTTGCCGTCATCTTGGTGTTTTGTGGAGCCGCGAACCTGGTAGCTTTGTGGGAGAAGTATCGCCATCATCTGTCTGAAGATTTTCTACGAGCTTTGAGGCGTGTTACTGGAGATGAAGTCGAAGTAACTGATGAACGCGTGCTGAACACCTGTCTCAGTTCACTTCAAGATGTGGTCATTTCTATCGGCGGCAATCCACTGATCAAATATGGGTTATCAGCTCCCACATCATCACCGTATAAAGACCGTGGAAATCGGGAGTATAACGCTGAGACAAATTACGATCCGGGCGAAATGACCACCATACGAAATGACCATGTCGCTTTGTTCTCTTCAGAGCAAAAACAAATTTATGACACCGTCCTTGAAAGCGTCGGGCAAAACCAGGGTAAAATGTTTTTCTTGGATGCTCCTGGTGGAACAGGAAAAACATTTGTTACCACTGGCATACTTGCAGAGGTCAGGAGGCAAGGCAAAATTGCTATTGCTGTAGCGTCGTCGGGAATCGCTGCCACACTACTTCCGGGCGGCAAGACAGCACATGCCATGTTTAAAATTCCCATCGATTTAGAGAGCGCCGAAACGCCTGTTTTTGGTGTGTCACGTAACAGCAATAAGGGACACGTGCTCAAGGATTGCTCTCTGATCGTATGGGATGAGTGTACGATGGCCAATAGGAAGGCAGTTGAGGCCGTGGACAGAACCCTGCAGGACATCCGCAGGAACGAACATTTGATGGGTGGTGTCATAGTTCTGTTCAGTGGCGATTTCCGGCAAACGCTTCCCGTGGTGACGCGGGGATCGAGGGCTGACGAGGTGAATGCTTCGTTGAAACGATCTTCGTTTTGGTCACGAGTTCGTACGCTGCGCTTGACCATTAATATGAGAGCTCAGCTCGGCGGCAATGCATGTGCTCAAGAATTCTCCGATGTCCTTCTAAGTCTTGGCGAAGGCACTCTACCAGAAGAGAGAGGTGGACAGGTGGTGCTTCCAGAGTCTCTCGGTAGAGTGGTATCCAGCTTAGAAGAACTCATTCGCTGTGTGTACGGGGACATCAGTCGTATACTGCACCAGCAGAATTCTTGGGTGTGTGAGCGGGCCATTTTGACGCCCAAAAATAATCAGGCTGCAGCAATTAACAAATGCATTCTCTCGGAAATTGAGGGGAATGATGTGGTCTACACCTCGATAAACACTGTTGTCGAGCAAGATAACGCCACACATTATCCCGTGGAATTTCTGAACTCCCTGTCAGCAAGTGGACTTCCAGCGCATACCATCAAGCTGAAGGTCGGTGTCCCGATTATGCTTCTTCTGTACCTATCTCCTCCGAAGTTGTGTAACGGGACCCGCCTTAAAGTCATCTCGCTCCACAGACACACCATTGAGGCGGAAATTCTTACGGGTTGTGGCGTCGGCGAGGCAGTATTTATACCACGCATTCCTTTCATACCTCATAACTACCCGTTCCAGTTCAAGCGCGTACAGTTCCCCGTGAATGTTTGGTTCGCGATGACCATCAATAAGTCGTAGGGGCAGACACTGAGGGCAGCGGGTGTCGACCACAGGACGAGTTGCTTCTCACACGGGCAACTGTACGTCGCTTGCTCTCGCGTCACCAATCCTGACTCTCTTTACATTTTGGCTCCTGGCAGCATAACTACCAACGTAGTTTATAGGGAAGTGTTGTAAGGTATGATACCTTTGTACGTATTTTCACTCTTTTATGTCCTGGAATGTATTCTTGCATTATTTTCTCTATTTCCTTCAGTCACATCTTATGACTGAACTCAGCAGGATTCCCATATAACTCTCTTCACTTGCTTCGCTTCACTTGCTTCGCAAAAATACTTATATTTTAATGCAATTTTAAAAGTTGTTTACTTATAATGCTATAGCGACACTGGCATCTTAGGTATTTTTGGTGCTGTAGAGCCTTCACGCAGACGACGTCGCGGGCAGCAGCTAGTTTTAGAATAAATGACTAAAAATTTAAAAATAGAATGATTATATTTTCAAGCGACATTTTAAATATATTTTGCAATGGTAATTAAACTTTATGTTTAAGCATTAAGGTTTATAGTAAACTGAAGTTGTTAATATTATTAAACTTTTTTCTAATAAATGTAGATGTTTACGTGTGTGCAAACGTGGCCACTTGAGCGACTGATTTCTGTTCCTGATCCTTAATCTAGTACTATTATTGATCGAAGATTATAGGCTAATTATCCTAAGGATTGAAGAATCTGCAATCAACCGAAGATGCGCCGATACCAATATAGTTATTGCAGTCGCATTCCACTGCTGGAGCATAATTCTCTCCATTGTCACTCCTACCTGCGTCGCGGCACATATTCTTTCTATGCCTGTCTGACATATCCATCTCCAATTTTATATGAATTTTGACAGAAACTCCATGCGATGCGTGAAGATTTATTTTATGTTAAACTATTTTGTCCCACTGCTGGGCAAAGCTCTCCCCATAGTTCTCCAAGTATCTTTATGTTATGCTTTCTCCGGCCAATTGGTCAGGAATGAGTCCAATGGTTTATTGAATCGTAAACATACAGAAAATATCAGTACAATAAACACTACATAAAATAAAATGCACATTGTAATCATCAGTAAGTATTTATTAACATAACACACAAAATAAATAAACGTTGAGTAAATTATGGAGGAACTCTTGCAAAAAGCACCTTTATAGACGAAATATTTATATGAATTTAAAGATGCTTCTTCTTGTAATTATCGAGAACGAATCTGGCACCAGTCTTAATTCCTTCCCAGGTCTCAAATCCAGCCTGTTCTATGAAAGCAGGGTCAACGAAGAACCCGAAACCACCAATCCCGAACCTGTGTCCTGGTAACTCGTAAGTATAGGAGTAAGGTACGCCAACAGCCATAGCGTAATCACCAGCGCTGCCAGAAGCCTTGTATGATAAAACTAAGGCCACATTGCCAACAATATAGTCCGAATTCCAGCTCATTTTGACAGCGTCAATTGATTGTGCCATTCGGACTCCTAACAAATGCAGCATAAGGGCACTTGGAGGGAGGGACCCAGTTCCATAGCCATACAAGATCATGCTTCCAAAACTGTGAATGTCTAAGAACAGTTCGATGCGGTTGCTGTACTGATCGAAGATTCCCTTGATGATGGCGGCCTCAGGTTCCGAGAAGGGGGCAGCTCCGTGGAAGGTGTCGCTACAGGCGATGTTGCTTGAGGCTTCAGACCAGAAGATGTCGAAGTTTCTGTTGAGGTCTACTCCGGTGCAGAGAAGGCCGTAGTTGCTGCTGCGGTTTTTGCGCCAGAGCCGGAACTGAAAGTGGAATTTAATTATATGCGTTAGTTTTATGACTTACTGTTTTTTCTTGAAAAGTGAGATCCTGCGGGGTAATTGCGTAACAAAATATCCACAGCAATGGCTTTCATCTACAGTTCAGCAACAATCATTGCGTTATTCACGTTGTTGAGCAGATACATTTTTCGAACATATACAATGGGTTAGCAATATCCTTCAAAATGATTCTGGTTGTGATTGAAAGTGTGTACACACGGCTACACATCAAGCTATGCAAAACCAGTATAGGCTGACCGTTCATTGTGTGAAAATATCATACAAAGTGAGGCCAAGACAAACTGGTTTTGTATAGCTTGACGTGTAGCCGTGTGTACAGTCACGAGCAAAAGTATACACTCGGCTTTATTCAAAAGCGATTTACTCCTTTATTTTTTAATGAAATTTTATGTTGTTACGAACATAGCATTTTCGTAACCATAGGTTTATGTAATGTGTCGTATTTCAACGTTGCATTCGTAATTTCACGAAAAAATCGCAATTGAAAGTTGCCAAGTGTTGACATATTGGTGTTCATGACTGTACGCAATTAGGATGCTGATATCAGTAAAGCAATTAGTTTGACTTGTCATAATTGTTTGTAAGCATGAAGACTAGTGGTTTTCATGGTAACATAATTTTGAGATGGCAAACTGTTACCTGCTAAATAGTTGTAGTATTTTGTCTGGCTTTTTACGAGTCGTGGGCTCACGAGTTATAGGACGTGGGATCGAACCCAGGAAGACCCTTTACTTTGTGTACTTAAACTATGTTATCACCACTGCTCTTAAAACGATGAAGGAAAACATCGTGAGGCAATCGACATGTCTACCAAAATGTTTAAGATAGGTGACATCGACCGCCCACACTAAGCCCGCGTGATAGATTACAGCCCACTTAGAGACAGGCCTCCTTTCTTTGAGAGGTCTCAAAGAAGGGAGGCCTGTCTCCCACCAGTGGGAACATTATAGGCTAATTTATTTATTTATTTATTTATTTATTTGGCTAACCAACAATTGTTTACACAGAGAATTAAACAAAAAAAATACATTTTGTACATATGTATTAATATGTAATAATTATATATATGTCGGAGGAGTGAAGTAAAAGGTTTGATTACGTACTAGTAGCGCCATCTATTAGCGTTTAAGAAACCTTACTCGATTAATCAAATCGAAAACAGTTGTCATTGAGTCAGTAGTTCGAGTCGGGGTTGTCAATGTCTTGTCGCGTGTGGCGTTTGACATCTTTCAGATGTCATGGTGAGACTAGTGTGTTAGCGACATGTCACATTGGACACCCAGAGGTCGACCGCGCCGGGTGTGCGCACTGATTCTACTCAACCACGTGCAACCTGACGGACACCGATGGAGTTTCGTATAAAAATCCCTCAACATCTCCGACATATATATATATGTCTGTGTATTATGTCTGGTGTTTTGCTTTGATGCCGAAACTTTCTTGTAACAAACGGCACCAAAAACAAAGAGAAAGTTAATTGAACTGAATAGCTTTCAGACGTTAACTTCAGCTGTTACTAACCACCTCCTGAAACCATTAAACTACAACGGCGTATTACTCTCGGCAAAAATCACTGAGCAGAAAATAATCCTCCCAGAATTGATCACATATTTTTATCTTCCGACCCCAACATTTTGGCAGCATAACGGTCGCGGTTACTTAATTGGCCAATAATTTAATATCTGACGTGTGAGTATCAGGCGTCATTTTATTTTGCAAATAAAATTCGGGGCGCAATTTTCCATATTTACTGGGGCCACAAATTAGTTTCAATTATCGAGTAACTGTTTTAGCTTTTAGAAGCTTTTAAAATTAATAGTTGCTTGATGGTTAAAATCGGAACGATTTGGAGCGTAAATAAAGGACGTCCATTTTTCACTCATAACATTATCTTGCTGTGACCCCTTAGTGCCTCAGGAAGAAAAAAAGCCGTAACAAACAAATAGGCCTCAACCAAGATTAGTCTGGCAACCAGTCTTACATTCAAAACATTCATAGACTCAATTCAATTCTCAATTCCTTATTGCGTACCATAATTCATAAGTTGCTAGGGAAATAATTATATTAGTCATAATTATGGAACCTGTCGGGCACAGGATAGATCAAGTAGGAGAGAGGAGGAAGAACTCAAGCTTTGAAAGATCAGATTGCAGAAACTCCGGATAAATTGATGATGATATAGCACCAGGCCCCTGGAATTCGACACACCTCCTCGGTGTGTAGTTGGAAAAAGCTGATTGTTTTGGTAAGCGCATATTACAGACGCATCGAGTCGCAGCGCAGGCCACCTATATATAGTGCACGATCGTCCGTATAAAAGTAATATAGGTAGTAGGATTTATGCATTGCGGTGCGGCCTGCCCAAAAGTACGTAAGCTATTAAACTCTTTCAAATACGTGATTCGTTACCTCTCCATGGGTATGAACGTATCCATCAGGGTTGGCAATAGGCAGGATGATCCAGTCGATGTCCTGCACCAGGTCTTGCTCGGTGACGTCAATCACCAGCTTGTGGATGGCATAGAGGGTAGCTGGTAAAGTGATCCATTCACGAGCGTGGAGGAGAGATTCCATGAAGACTATAGGTTTTCTGGTGTTCTGGGGAAGAATTGAAAATAATTAAAGTTCTCACTGTAATGAAAATTGTGAATATCATCTCGCCCTTCGTTTTAACCGACTTCAAAAAAGATAGAAGTACTTATTAATCTTCGGTTTATTGTTTGATAGTTAATTGTTGTTTTTCCGATAGTGTTTATCAGATTTGTTACCGATAGTATTAGGTCTCAAATTGCGTCACAGTGACACTAAGTTTCTTACTTTGTAATCTAATCTTAAAAGATAAACCGAGAACTTATGTACATTTTTAAGCAGGTGATATGGAGTATAGTGATATTAATCAATCAATTTTATCTTTTTAATCAACCGATGAATTTTACCTTTTACGCGGATTTTAATTACCTAAGATACGATATCATCATTATGGAAATTACGTTATGTTTGTTTTTTTGTTCTATTTATGTACACACAGTAAAATACACAGGAATACGACATAAGTATATTTGAGTGCAAAGGTACTGCTTATTTCTTAAGAAATTCCTTCCAGCAGACCTGCGAAAGGAGAGCCAGAACAGAAATGTAGACAATACTTAGAGTGTGAGAACAAGAAGACAAAAATATGAATATGTGAAGACTAAAACCAAAATATTATACACATGTAATACAACCAATTTACGTATACTTAAATAAACTTTTTTTCCCTTTTTTTTAATTTTTTATGCAATTTGTTTTATTTTCTATTTTTAACTCTGTTTAGTTTAGTTTATGATCCTGTACGAGTCGCAATAAATACTTTTTCTTTCTTTCTTTCTTTCTAAACACATAATCATAAAATATATAAACATACACAATAATATAAATACTCACAGTTAAGAGGAAAGGTCTCTTATTAAACTCTCGATTATAAGAGCATTCTCTTATAATCGAGAGTTTAATAAGAGAAATAGTTTTTTTTTAATGGTTTTCTTGTTGGACCTTCAGGTGTAGTATTAGGGCGATCTGAAAGGGTAAGCTGCGCTTGCAGCGATTACTCTAGGGAGGTCTGCCTATTCTTCACCTCTAGAGATACAGGTGGCAGGGACATCGACGCGCAAACTGTAACCATGGATCCAGCACATGAGTTTAGACCCCATAGCGTCGAAATTTTTCGCCGGTTATCAAAAAAAAAACTTCTGTTTCAATGAAAAGTGTAATATCAACGCGGTCAAAACGTATGGAACAGCAATATGTTTTTGAATAAGACCCCATGGTCTAAACTCATGTGCTGAATCTATAGTTACAGTTTGCGCGTCGATATCCCTGCCACCCTCTATGTGTGTATGATTTAGTATTTCCTTACAGCAGTTGAGGACATGGATCCTTACCTCAAAGTTGGTGCTGGATATCTTGATGTACTTAATGTCTCTGCCTTCGAAACTCTTGCCAGCGTTAACCAGCGTCACTGTGCCAGGGTACGCTTCAGCTAGCATGTCCAGGAAAGTGTCCACCTGAAAAATACAAACGAATTATCAGCCATTAACGTTCCCACTGCCAGAACACTCTTCGTGAGAGCGAGTCAAAATCCACCACGCGGGCTGGGTGTGGGTTGGTGGATGTTACATGTCTTTGAATTCTTGGTTCTAGGACAGTTCAAAATTTGGGAGTGACGTCACGCCATGCTAAAAAGTGTCGCAAGGCAAGGCAGGCAAGTGACGTCACGCGGAACTTTAACGGGCGATCTCTTCATCATTTTTTATATAATTGACAAAAGAAAAAATACGGTACCAATATTTTTTGATAATCTAACTGACGGACTAATTAGATTTTTTTTTTAGGAACCTAGCCTATTTAATTTCGCGGTCTAATTTATCGCATCCCCCTTGAACAAGGGTACACCTCTGTCTCACCGGAGAATATAGGTGTAATGTTATGTTATGTTTACCATGTTTTAGTCATTATATTTGTTTTCTAATGACGTTTAAAAAAAAATTGCAAACACATGCGTTAAGGAGGCATTTAATTAGTAACACAGTATTTGAAACTGACCTGGTGGTATGTGTAGATCTGGTCAAAGGGAAGGGAGTCCAATCTGGAAGCGTTGTTCTTCTTAAATGCCGATGCCGCAGAATGGAGTTTGTCTTCCAAATCAAGGAGTCTGGAAAAGGTCATTTGGATTAAGAAAAAAGGATTCATTTATAGCTTGACTGGTAATGGCAGGGTGCCTCGAGGTTACCGGGCAAGAGGTTTCCTTATTGGTGATACTTTAGTGTACCTTGGGTAGTAAGTGAAAATATCGACAGCGATGCTACCTGGTTGCCGTTCAGCTGCTTGGTTTTTACCGTTACAAGAATTTGGGCCGATGAGAATGCTTAGATGAGAATGCTAAGAGGATGTGTGGTGTTACACAAATGGATAGAATAAGAAATGAGTACATAGGAGGAAGTCTGGAAGCGGCACCTGTATCGGAAATGTTGTGTGGAAATCGCGTGTAATGGTACGGGCATGTGAGACAGATGAATGAGGAAAATGTCGTGAGGAAAGTTTTGAGCATGAATATCGATGGCTATAAGAGTAGGAAAAGACCAAAGAAATTATGGATGGACTGTGTGAATGATGGTATGGTTAGGAAGGGAGTGACTACCGAGATGACGACTCATAGAGAAATATGGAAGAAAAAGATACGTTGCGCCGATCCCAAATAAATTGGGATAGGAGCAGGAGAATGATGATGATGGTGAGGGAAAAGGTTCTTACGGTTTTGATAGCACAGAATTATTCAAATCTATAACTTACTCCTTAATATTATCAGTTTCAACTTTGAACTCTACGCCAGCGGCTTTAAGTTCATTTTGGAATAGCGTCTTCTTCTCCTTAGGCACGAGGATCTGTCCATCCCGACCAGGCAGAGCATGAGACCAAACGTCTAGATCTAAGTTATGGCTGAGGTAGTTGACCAGCTCAATCTGGTCTGTAGACTTCACTGCGACTTTGTATAAGCCGTACCTGGAAGAAAGGTCATCTTATAATGGTGCAGCATTTAACATTTTAAGGAAAAAAAATTGTATTAGCCAAGCATGGTGGCTAACATAAGAAACGTATGCTGTATAGTTTTTAATCAATACTCAAATCTTTATTGCATTCCATATGTGTTACATAGATGGTATATACAAAGTAAAAGATCAAATTATGGACCCTGTCGGGCACAGCAAAATTTAGGAGAGGGGAAGAGAGCTAAGTGGCAATTCAAACAATTAAATATTATTATAAATTATTAGATGTGCATAATTGGGTGGGCGTTTGAGACTTTCAGGGGGGCAGTAGAAAACCTAGTAAAAGTTATATATCCTATCTTATAAATTTAAACCTAATATAACACGTTTAAATATAACCGTGGCAACAGCTGTTTCAGATTCGCGACAGATGGTAAGTACCTACCACTTTTTCTAGAGAAAAAAATATATTCTCAAAGTGAACGGTGGGTAAAATAAGGTAAGTTATGGTTTACATCATCAAATCTTTATTCTTGGCTGGAATCGAAAGTACAGCGCAAAAGCCACTGCTTAAATGGAGAAGTAGAAATACATTGATTTCAAGGAGAGAGGGTGGATGCCTAACTTTCCAAGGTTAGAAGTCACAAAGTTAAGAGAAGATAATATATTAGGTTAGATGTGATGTCATAAGACAATGTTGGCACGGTTGGCGCAGTGGTTAGTGGTTCCCCCCCAGTGGGTTCCCGCATTGTCGAGGCGGGGGGGCTCAGTAGCCGTGGCTGGGCGGGCCACGGTGAAGCTAAGAGGGACCCAGGCGGGGGCCGCTCGTCCGGGCTGTGCGGTTTAGCCCGACGTAGCGGCCCACAGGTAGGTTGCGGTGCCTGCGACATCGCGACCTACCTGAGGCGGGCCGCGATGTCCCCCGTGAGGGAGACATTGCGGCTGAGGATAGAGGCCGCGGCGGGAGGGGCTCTCCCTTCCTTCCGCGGCCTTGACGGGGCCGCCACCGTTAGATGGCGGACGCGGCGGGGCCGCAGGGGAAGAGGAGTGTTCGGTGTTTCGTTGCCGCTCTCCCTATCCTCTGCGGCCGTAGCTCCCCCAACGCGGGGGGCTTGCGGGGCCCGCCTTTTAGGCGGGCGTGGAGGCCAGCAGGCAACGGGTGCGGGGGCTCCGTTGCCTGTTTTGCACAGGCCTCCACCTTGTGGGACGGGAATGGCCAGGTGTTCCCGGCCATTCCCGTAGCCCCCCAACCTGGGGGGCATGCGGGGCCCGCCATACCATCTTGGCGGGCGTGCGCCGGGAGGGCCGTGGAAGTATTGAATTCCCATAGCCCTCCCATTACGGCGTTTGCAGGAACACCGCTGAGTTTTAGTGGGTATACTGTCCTTCCGACAGGGAGTCCCACATACCCCGTCTCGGTCCCCCGCGAGACGGGGATGCATAAAGCATTTCTCAGCGAGAAGAAAAAAAAAAAAAAAAAAGTGGTTAGTGGTTAAGCGATTCCGCGGGCGCGCTGTCGTGGCTGCTTCCCAACCTGGAGGGGCCCAGCGCACGATACCGGCAACTTTACGCCGGCATCTTGAAGAGTATGGCCCTCTACGGGCCCCTATCAGGGAGGACTCCCTCCACAGAAAGGAGAACGCCGCCGCCTTGCGGGCACCCCAAAGGGCCATAGCTCAGCGGTTCGCGGCAGCGTGTGCTCTGGCCGGCACCCCACCTTGGGAACTCGAGGCGTGAGTGCTCGCCAGAGTGTACGAATGGACGGCGGGGCGGAGGGCGAGATCAGAACGCACCGCCCCGGAAGAGTGGGAGGCCGTCCGGCGGGAGGCGAGGGACGCCATTGTCGTCCATTGGACGGAGGATCTCGCCACTGCAGCCTTTGGCCACCGAACCCTCGACGCGATTGGGCCGGTCCTGCGAGACTTGCTCGAGCGGTCGCAGGGGTTCCTCTCGTTCCGTCTGGTGCACGTGCTGTCCGCACACGGTTGTTCCGGATCGTACCTGCACCGAATCGGACGGGAGGAGACGCCGTCGTGCCACGACTGTGGCGCGGCGGAGGACACGGCGCAGCACACCCTCGAGGTGTGCCCGTCGTGGCCCGAGCCGCGCCGCAGTCTCATTGCGGTGATCGGACAGGACCACTCACTCCCCGGTTTGGTTAACGCCATGCTGGGGGATGAGGGGGCCGGGAGGGCTGTGGAAGTAAAGGCTGAGCCGGTTTCCCATGGCCCTCCCATCACGGCGATGCGTGAACACCGCTGAGTTTTAGTGGGTATACTGTCATTCCGACAGGAAGTCCCACATACCCCGTCTCGTCCCCCGCAAGCGGTGATGCGTAATGCATTTCTAAGCGACAAAAAAAAAAGTGGTTAAACACTTTTTTTTTGTCGCTTGGAAATGCATTGCTACTACCTACTACTTTTTCTATTTTTGAGCCTTTTTCTAAGAAGGCCAACTACTATTTCCCTCATTTGTTTCTGATCCACAAGAAAACCTTAAAATCATCCTTACCCTTCATAGATTTCGTGTTTGGCCAAAGCCAAGCCCACAAAAACGAAAAAACTGACTAGCCTCAACATGGCTACTACACAAACTGCCCACAAAATTTAACTATACGATATGATTATTTTAATCAGTTCTCAAATAATTATCGCTATCGATCCATCATTGCGAAATGGTGATAAGAATGATAATAATTAATTAACAGTTAATAAAAGTGAGAACAGTGGTGGCCCGCCCAGTGGCAATGGCCCCCGAATTACGACTTGTGGTCGTGAGTTCGAACCCAGACAAACACTTTATATACGAGTATTATACTCCTCTCAAAACTGTGAAGGAAATACCGTGAGAAAACAGAACCAAAAATTCGAAGACATGTGACATCTAACACGCACTGGGCCCGCGTGGTGGATTATGGCCCATTCCCTTTCAGAGAGAGGAGGCCTGTGTCCCAGCAGTGGGAACATTATAGGTTGATAATGCTAATAATTGTATTTTTTTACACACATGTGGGCTCTTGGGCTCCTTCTGTTCCTAACACTTATCTCGATGTTGTTTCCTCTCATCAATTATTAAGTAAGCCAAGAGATCCCACCATCATCTCCAGGCACTGTGCTTGAGGCCGTCCGTTCCATCTTTCTACATATTTTTGTGCATAAAGTTTTAATAAATAATTATGACCAACCTATGGGTATTTTCTTGAAACGAAGTTTTTTTTTTTTTTGACCGACCTTTGTGTTTTCTTGGTCTCATTTTGCCGTCCATGAATGTCTTAAGAGAGTCCTTCCGCGATCACCAATTCATCTGCTATTTGTGGTGATGATGACCGAAGCAAGAAACAAAAGTCTGTCAAGCAGTCTTACCAAAGGATTATCGTCTTACCCAGTAATTGGGTTGTGGAGGTCAGATAGGCAGTCGCGCCATGTAAAATACGGATACTCAGCTGCATCCGGCTAGACTGGAAGCCGACTCCAACATAGTTGGGAATAGGCTGGGCAGATGATGATGATGACGTTAAAGCTTCATAAACCTAGAAGTGAAGTACACATCCTGAAAGAATATGGCTATCTTTTAATTTACTCACTCCTCTAAATGTCAGACATCTTAATACTACTGCAATTTTTTTTCTATTTTTGTGTTTTATTATTTGGTTTGTGGTCTTCCTGTACGAATCCCACTAAATACTTTATCTTCCTTTCTTTGTTTAAATCTCTTTCCTTATTAGAACCCTAAAGGTATTGTAAAGAACTCCATCACTATCACCCACAACCTGACTTCACCCAGTGCTGATTATAGGCGTCTCTTTTCTAGTGCAATCCCCACGCTCCTTTGTCAGCCTCGTCGAGTTTCTACCCGATGGTATCAATATCGCAAAGTCGCAAAATCCCGAATTGACAGGTGAAATGTATGGAGTGACAGGACTTTGCGACCGAATTCGGTTGTAAAGCGATCACTATGAATGTCGAGACTGCTGGGGCTGGTGTAGTGCCCAACTCCATTTGAGTTCCATAACTCATTTTCCAATATCCAAAAACTTCCTACGTCTTCGGATCTCGGTTTTTAAAGACCTGGGCCCGTATTCCCGTAATTTAAAACGTTCAAAATCTAGTCGCAGTCTCATCTCGGCGACAAACAAATGTCAAAAACTTGTCAAAATGTAGGGAAATTAGACGTGTTTTTGACAGATTGAGATTGAGATCAGACTGTGAACGTTCTTAAAATTACGAGAATTACCCCTCTTAGTAAGTACCTTCAAAAATACTTGGTATTTACTCATATTATTGGTCAAACGTCACAAAACACCTAGTACCTACATTCACAGAATGGAGCATTTTAATTAAATTGTACAAAATAATCGCATCGCAGAATGCTAACTGACAACTTAATTAAAAACTTCAGTCCGCGTGGCAGAACAGCTTGAGTTAACAGCAACAAGAATTTATTTTATATACGAGTATGTGTAAAACAAAATTTATTTTTATTTCTGTAGATTCATTAATTTTATGAAAGGTTCCATGGCCGTACTTAGGGTACCGTAATGCTTCCCACATTTAACCTAAGATTTTGTAAGACTGCGGTGAACGCCACATAGCGTCCGCCGTTTACCGCCGAATGACGTCACTGAAATGTTAATTATGAAAGTACTAGCTGCGTCCCGCGGTTTCACCCACATAAGTTTCAATCCCGTGGGAATATCGGGATAAAAAGTATCCTTTGTGTTAATCCTGGTTATAAACTATTTGTGTGCCAAATTTCATCCAAATCCGTTTAGCAGTTTCTGCGGGAAAGAGTAACAAACATCCATCCATCCATACAAACTTTCGCGTTTATTTATAACTAGCTTCTGCCCGCGGCTTCGCCCGCGTGGATGTCGGAAATTTACCCACGGGAACGTGCTAACAGGATAAAATGTATGTGCTTCCCCAGAATGCCATCTATGTCGCGGGCCCTTTGTGGCTAATTACAATAGAAAACCAATTGTGTCTCATTAGTGGTGATTAAGAGGGTACCTTATTTTCATCTAAACCTACCCTTTCTTTGTTTTATATTCTTTTTTTTTTAATTCAATTTCTTTTTTTTTCTATTTTTTTTTGTTTATTTGACAAATATTATAGCAACAAAACTAGGCGAAGACACTGGTCCTTAAGATACAGTTAACACTAGTTTAGGGGCCAGGGGATTCATACTATTTTGATGTAGGTAACCTTTTTATGTCAATAAAATTTATTATTATTATTATTACCTATATGATATCTTTACCTAAGTACCTAACTAATTTAAAAAAAAAACTCAATAACAGAAAATTAAATACCTACCTACCTAAATTAACCTATTTCTGATGATAACTAATCTAAACTCAATAAATAAGCAAAATCCCTAAAAACTAATATCTATACGAATGACTAAACCTACCTAACAATATTATAAAATAACCTACGGTCACTACGTACACTATCAAATATACTACCTATACTTTAAAATTAAAATCTATACCTACGACTCATATAAAAATAAACCTAAATAACTCTAAAAACTAAAAGGAATAAAAATGAACTCCACTGCGGGTGACCCAACCTACGACAAACTTAGTATTTGCTGTTGGTACAGTACAGACGGTGGTAATCGGGTATAGGGATCGAACCGCAAAATTAAGTTTGTTTTTTATTGTATATACTTTTCCGGGATAAAAAGTACCCAGTGTGGTGCCAAGGATATTAAAGAATAATACCAAGTTTCATCGTAATCGAACCGGTAGTTTTTGCGTGATGCCTGAACAAACAGACAGACAGACAGACAGACAGACAAAAATTTTTTTAATCACATTTTTGGGTTCGGTGTCGGTCAAGTAACACCCCCTGCCATTTATTTTTTGGATATTTTCAATGTACAGAATTTTCACTTCTACAGATTTATTATAAGTAGGTATATAGATATTAGTAGGGAGTTGGTGTTTCGCATTTTTGACACCGTAAAGTCAAACCTCGGTGCCCATATTTTTATGTCAGACGTCTTTGCTGCGTCAGAAAGAAAGAATCTAGTTGGAGTCGACGTCTCCTATCTGACTATAAGGTAGGTACCCCTGAAAAAAAATGGCGAAAGAATATCAGGAAATAAATAACTAGAAATTCTTTTTTTTCCAGTCATGCTGCAGAACTAACAACTGCAGTTTGTTTCCTCGGGTATTATTAACTTGTATTATTAAATAATGACCTCTTATTACGAAGGAAATAATACTTCCGTTGGCGCAAATTACATTTAAATAAGTCTCAGCTGGGAAATACCACTGTTGCGGTTTTTGTATTTAAGGCAAAGGACACACGAGCACCTTGTGGTTTATAAATTCTAAGACTGTTAAGTAAAATAGGTTGATTATAGCCTAGCTTTATGAAAACATGGTTGACGATCTTCAACCAACATCCAGTCTAAGGCCTAAAACATACACAAGCGACGTAAGGCAGCAGGCGTGGAACAGGCATGGCGCAGGCGTGCGCCGCTTCAAAACGATTTCATACAAAATGTATGCAGGCGACGTTTTTGAATTATACTGAAGCGACGCGGCGCAAACACGCCGTTTCGTTGCCTGCGCCGCGTCGCTAGCAGTCGGTTCTCGTGAGTCACGCAAGTCAGTTCTCGTCTTCTGAAGACGAAGACATCTTATCGCACCAAAGTCAGCCTATAAAATGCCGCATCTGAACGTTTCTTGCCTGTTCCACGCCTCTTCTGATATAATTTAAATCGCGTCTGCGCCGTATCTGTCCCACGCCTGCGCTGCGCCTGCCCCGTGCCTTCGCCTTACGTCGCTTGTGTGTGTTTTAGGCCTTATCAAGGGGTATCGTATTAGCCAGTAACTGACGACACGGTTGGCGCAGTGGCTGAGCGATCGACTGCTGCGCTGCGTGTCGCGGGTTCGATTCCCACACGGAACAAATATTGGTATTGCCTACAGGTAGTTGTTACGGCTCTGGCTGTTTGTATATGTGAGTTTAAATGTTTGTAAACGCACCCACGATACAGGAGTAATTTCTAGTGTGGGACTACGTTATTTAAAAAAAAAAAGTAACTGGGCGCTCCATGTAAAATACTGGTATTCAGCTGAATCCGGTTAGACTGGAAACCGACCCCTACATAGTTGGGAAAAGGCTAGGCAGATAATGATGTCTTTAACCGGTTGAATGACGTAATTACAGAAACAATTTATAAAGCCATTTTGTGGAACCTCATTTGAGCATACGGGTTAAAAGCTGACTTTCATTTGAATTGGTTGAGGAGTGAGTTACGTTTGAAAAGTGTCACGAAAAGACGTCAAGTTTCTGTCGAGGTGCGGGAGAGGCGCGGGAGAGGCGCGGGAGAGGCGCGGGAGAGGCGCGGGAGAGGTGCGGGAGAGGCGCGGGAGAGGTGCTCTTCCATTTGACTTGCCTAAACGTTATAACGTGTTTCAATTGTTTCTATTTAGTGCGATTTTCGCGAATGACACTGAACGCGATCAATACCAGTATTTTACATAGAGCGACTGCCTATCTGACCTCCACAACCCAGTTACTGGGTAATACGAAACTCCTTGGTAAGACTGGTTGTCAGACTTTCCGGCTTCTGACGACCCGTGACGACTGTCAATGATCCACAAATGACAGCCGGCACCAACGGCTTAACGTGCTATCCGAGGCACGGATGGGTCTTGGTATTTAAAGATGGTCACCCATCCACGGACCGGCCGCGGCAAGCGTAGCTTAACCTGACCGATTGCCCCGTGCGGCTGTTATTACTTAGCCACAAGCCTTAACCGGGTGAAGACAAAGTTGACAATATTTCATGTACCTAACAGGTAAAATGGTAGTACTTCTCCGTATGTACCCTTTCAAGAGAAGACGCTAGACTGAAACTTTTGGTAAAACTTTGATATGACGAAAAGTTTCAGTCTTTTTTTTTTTTTGTCATATCAAAGTTTTACCAACGGCAACTTTGTTGTCTTAGAGGCAAAGTTGAAACGTCGCATTATCTTGGAATTTCACCCGTACTATTCCAAACCAGAATACAACAATTCTGGGTGACTAAAAAGGCCACTTTGGCAGAATCATAATAGGATAACAATATGAATCATATTAAAAATCGTAAAATGGTCACAAACTGACAATTCATAATATGATCTGTGTGCAATTCATATCACAATGAAATAACATTTAAACTGTAGAAATAAAAAACAAAAAAACAATTTGATAAAAACTGTAATGAAAAAACCGATAAAATTACGGTTTTTATTTTTTCAAACGAAAATTAGACGAATTGCTAATGATCTCCCTTTTTAGGATGCCGTACTCAATGGGTGCCAATGGGACCTATAACTAAACCTTCGCTGTCCGTCCGTCCGGCCGTCCGTCCTTATGGTACGGAACCCTGCGTGTGCGAGTCCGACTTGCACTTAGTCCCCCTTATATACTTGTACATATTATGATTTAAGACTGATTTTAAATTTAAACAATGTTGGTTCACTCTTGAAGACAGCAATTTGGTAAAAACATTTTTCTTTTTAATACTCTTTATAAGTACTTGTTTTGTGCGAAAGAACCTAGCTTGAACCTAGCTTTATACATTGCTAATCCATTTCCTGCAAATTATGTACAACTGTGAAAAGTATACATCAAGATAGAACAAGTAATTTAAATTCTAAGTGCTACATACAATAACATGATGTATAGTCCACCTCACAATTGTTTTACCATTTTTGACAATAATTACCAGTAAATTTAATCTTTTTTAAGGTTGAAACTATTTGTAACTGACTGTCACATAGTGACTGTAGTGCCTCGGACATGTTTGCTCAAGCTAGCGTCGACGACCTCTATGCAACGATGCATAAGCGGAGTGCGTCTCTCATCAAATCAAATCAATCAAAATAGTTTATAGTCATAAAAAAGGGAAGTAGGTACAAAAGATGATATGTAAAATTTCAGTGCATGCAGTTCATGCAAATATTTAATACATGAAGTAGGTATGTAAGTTGAGTAACATACAGTAATATACTAATAACGTAGTTAAATAAATCACCAAAAGGAACATAAATAATTAAAACATGCACACACACAATGCATTTCTGAAGTGGTAGGACAGACATAATTTTTTGATGAGAAATCCCTGGTGCGCAGGGTGCGCGGCAGCCCCAACAGCGTGCAGATGATGACAGCGGGCTCAACTGTCCATACATGCGAGGCTACAGTGACTTGCACGTCACCTACAGTCGCTGGTCACATAAGAGAGTGTTGATAGTGCGGTGGTTATTGTTTTGTTTTGTATTGTAATGTAATGTTAATGTATTTTTCTGTTGCGTGTGTAATGTATTTAATATTGTCTATGAGGCATGGTACAAACGCCAGCACATCAAGCTACTACAATCTGTCAACAACTTTATCGCTAAAGCATGAAGGTTCAAGGTTGATTGGAAAAATTTGACAGTTTCGGGTAGCTTGACCTGGGCGTCTGTACTTCAGTGAATAAATGAATAATAATAAAAATTATAGACATTATAATATAATATAACTTATAATAGACATTCAATCTTAGGGTGGTAAAGCTATTACGAGGTCGAGTAAACCTAAGTGACTTTGTTTTGCGTTTGTGACCAGAAATCCGTTTACAATGTAAAATAACTGTGAACGGACCACAGTTATTATTGTGAACGGACTGTAACTCAGCTAACACTTACATAGCAGTCGCCATAAAAACAATGAATTAGTGACTCCTTTATATTTGTGATCGAAAGCAGTCCCTTATCAGCGACCCACATACTCGTTTGACCTCCTAAAGAAGGATTTTGTAAGATTAGATAAGCTTAGTACATTTTTTTTTTTCTTTTTATTGACAATGGGCTCACTCTTGACCTCAATCCAGCCCAGAGTCAGGGATGAGATCTACGGTGGAACGAGCTTGCCCAGAAGAAGCCTATTCACTCTCGCCTTGAAGAGATTCGGGTTGTATGAACTCGGGAATGACATGAATTTGAATATTTCTTTCTAAAACTTTAAAGAGACCAACTTACTCGTAGAAACGGCTCAACTGAAATGAAACGTTGAAAAGAAAGGAATAAAAGTGATAAGCAACTCATATTTATTTTTTACATAAACACAAATCAATTATGTGCAGTTGCAACTAAATTATTTTTACTTCATTTTGTAGGAGTTAAAGTTATTTTACCATAAACTCATATTTTTTTACAATTTTGGCAAATAAATCGAAAATGAAGATTACACAACATAATAAGTTTTTTTTTTTCACAGCGTCATTTACGATTATTTCCACACTTAAGTAGGTAATCGCAAATTGCTAAGTCATTGATTATCGACATCTCATCATCATCTGCCTAGCCTCTTCCCAACTATGTTGGGGTCGAACTAACGGATGCAGCGGAATATCAGTATTTTACATGGGGTGACTGCCTATCTGACCTCCACAACCCAGTTACTGGGTAACATGAAGTACGCACGACAAACGCACACGAAGACCCCTTGGTAAGCCTGGCTGTCAGATTTTTAGGCTTCTAACTACCCGTAACGACTGTCAAAGATCCACAAATGACAGCCGGGACTAACGGTTTAACATGCTTTCCGAGGCATGGAGGGGCCTTGATATGTAATGGGAGGTCACCCATCCACGAACCGACCGCGGCCAGCGTAGCTTACACTTCGATCAACTCATCATAATAAGCCACTTTTGGGACACCGGCCTCCTCTCGGTGAGAGGGAGTGGGCTGTAATCCACCACGCGGGCCCAGTGCGGGTTGGTACATAACACATGTCTTCGAATATTTAGTTCTAGGACATGCCGGTTTCCTCACGATATTTTCCTTCAACGTATTGAGAGCAGTATCGATGAAATAATTTACACAAAGTATAGCGCCTGTCGGGGTTCGAACCTACGACCTATAACGCCGAAGTCGCGGCCGTTACCACTGGGCCACCACTGCTCACTCGATGGAACCGTGCGGCTGTTATAAATTATTTAGCCCTACAATTAATAAACTAATTAATTAATTATTATTAATCCCACGTTACCTAATAACATTCTCACGATATAGTCGACAAAATATAAAAACTGATTAACAAAAAAATTAAACCGCCGAAAAAACTGAAAAGCAAAAAATAATAAACCTTTTTTATTTAACCTTAATAACTAAGTTCTTAAACTAACTTAAGTTTACTAAAGTAAGTTTTTATAATCTACTAATTGTTTGCCAAAGGGAAGGCATTATGTGGCACTGAGTAGAGTAATAATAATAATAATAAAAAGTAATAATACACAACTCAGCATTCAAATATGTGAGTGAACAATAAATCACCCCTATTTTCCCACCCTTAGGGTTGGATTTTTTTCCAAATTTATATGGAACCAACTTTGGGGTACACCCTTTCCAATAAAAAAAGAATTATCGAAATCGGACTACTCTGTAAAAAGTTATGCGTGGTCATACATTAAAAAAATATATATACGCGTCGCCTTGAGAACCTCCTCCGTTTTTTTTCGTCGGTTAAAAATACTTTCTTAAGGCTGAATTGCCTGACATTTGCCAAATGACGCGTGTAAGCGATTAAATTATATTCCTGCTCCCACTTGTAAGAACTATGCTCACGGGTTAATGTTCTACTAATGTCTTTATATTAAAATGGAAATAGAAATATAAAAAACATGTTATGTAGGACGTTAAGAATATATTAGTCAAGGTCCCTTGTGAAAGTGTTTTTGTTCTTCTCCTTATAAATAACTATATCCTGGCCATTAGGTTAACCGTTTTTTGGCAGCTGCCGAAGAACTAACTATTCTAGATTACGTAATTAAAATGCGTAATAAAATAAATATATAAACTACCTACAGGAAGCTATAAATAAGTTAATTCAATAAGATGTATAGGGTATAACGGTATCTTCACTATACTTATCTACTAAAACGTTTCTTAACTTCTTCAAGGTTAAGTACCTAATGATTACCGTCTGCTTAACTACCTACACATTTTTTGACATTAAAACGTCTCTTAACTTTAAGTACAGACGCCAGCAGGTCAAGCTACCCGAAACTGTCATATTTCCCTAATCAACCTTGAACCTTAACGCTTTAGCAATAAAGTTGAAAATCTATTAAAGAAATTTGACAGATTGTAGTAGCTTGATGTGCTGGCGTCTGTACATATCTAACGTTTATAAATAAACTCTTTTTACTGACATGCTAAATCCGTAACTCAGCTAAACAATAAAAATAGTCCTTAAGGGGGATGTGCTAGTCATATTCAAAAATAAATATATATTTAAAAAAAAAATCAAAATCAAAATCGGTTCATCCGTTCGGGAGCTACGATGCCACAGACAGACATACACACACACACACACACACGAACACAGACACGTCAAACTTATAACACCCCGTCGTTTTTGCGTCGGGGATTAAAAAGATCGTCATCTTAACAGTTTCAAGGGTCCTCCCTTCAAACTGTTAAGATGACGATCTTTTTTCTACTGTGACTGTAAGGTAAAGTCACCAAAAGAGATAAATAACCAGGGTCGAATGAAATTTCTGATGAAATGAAATTTCGAATGAAATTTAATTTGATGATTAAACTGTTTTTTTTTTCTAATAATTTTATTCAAAAACGTACATCAGTTTCTTGCTAAAGTTCAACTATATCCGACGTCTCTAGTTACTTATCTGCTTTGGTGACCGACCTAAGTCCTGGACACTCTTGTCAGTCACGCCGGCGAACCTTACTGACTGGTTTTAGGTTGACATATGTTCCCGTAAAACCAGTGCAGACACAAGAGAAGAAAATGAATATAAATATGAAAACACACAAGTGATATGAAGTTGAACAGGTTAAGCCATTAACGCCAGCTCAACTTGCACAGTTTGAAAGAAAACAATATTCTACGGGAACTTTATGTGGCACGCTGTCACACCGCACTGTTGCATAAAATTAAATGTTTGCTAATAGTTTATGAGATTGCCGTACTTTGGGTACCTATCGCCAGAAAATCGGATTCAGTGTAGGACCCTCCTATGGTGAGAATGGTGACGGTCTCCCCAACTGGGGCTGGCCAAATGACTATGATGTACAGTCACGAACAATTTATGTATACATTCGGCTTTATTCAAAAGCGATTTACTCCTTTATTTTTTAATGAAATTTTATATTGGGTTAGGGAATAGGTTAAAAGTCCCATAGGTTTAAGGAATGTGTCTTATTTCAACGTTGCATTCGTTACTTCACGAAAAAATCGCAGTTGAAAGTTGCCAAGTGTTGCCATATTGGGGCTCGTGACTGTACACAGGTACTACTCATAAATGCCGTACTAGTATCAGCCTTTCTAGTTATTGTTAATTTTTTGCAGCTCGTTTTTGAGCGGTGATACACATAGTCATTTAGCCAGCCGCATGCAAGCAGACCCTCGCCATTCTTATCAGAGCAGGGCCCTACACCCACCAAATACTGAATCAGCCTTCCTAGCGATAGTTACCAAAAGTACGCCTATCTCTTATTATGTCATCATTCTCCTGCCCTTATCCCAATTTATTTAGGGTCGGCGCAACATGTCTTTTTCTTCCATACTTCTCTATTAGCCTATCTCTTATTATGTAACAAACATTTTTTTGCACAAGACGGCGACATTGCTTATGTTTAATTACTGATGTCATAAAGTAACAAGTCAAATACAGTATTTTTTCATTTTAATTCTCTATTTCACCGTTTTAAAAGAACACATTTTAAAAGATACGAAACAAGCTTTTGGAAGAAGCGACTAGTATCAATTTTATTTTTTGCAAATTTTGACCTTCAAATATGCCTTGTGTGTGTTCAAATAAGTTTTGTGGTCAATATCTTGGGCAACAAATAATCCTGTTTATGTTAGAGGCTTAGTAATAAGCAAATAAAATGATATGTACCTATTGTTACCGCAATACATAATGTTGTGGTGATTCTTAAAGTCATCATTATCATTAATGATAATGATGACTTTAAGAAAAAATTAAATAGTTTTTATTACATTTTCTTTTACGTTACATGCTTGTGTTACCTTTAGTTAAACCTACTACAGATATTTTTGCGTATTAATACAATAAATCCTCTCTAATCTTCCTCTAATTTATCGTAGCGCCTACAAAAACTACATAGCAAAAAAACAACAGACGCGTCTGTTGCAACATAAATTAAAAAAGGCGCGATCAGTAGCGTGCAGTACTTCTCGTTGAACCAATATCAATGCTTTCAAATGATACAATCGCGTGCACGTTCCGCTGATAACTACCGGTTACTTAAGTGAAAAACGAAGCTTAGATTTACCGTACGTAGGTATGGTATATGTGTTTTATCGATAAAAGACTGCCCCGTGTTTCTCGTGAGATATTTTTAGAGATCAGTGTACTGTAACTACTCTTAAAAGAATGTTCTAAGTTCTTTTCACTGCATCTGTCACTACGGATAGATGGAGAATACATAATCAGCCTATAATGTTCCCACTGCTGGGACACAGGCCGTGAGAGGGAGTGGGCTGTACCTAATCCATCACGCGGGCGCAGTACGGGTAGGCAGATGTCACATGTCTTCGAATTTTTAGTTCTTATTTCTAGGTTTCCGGTTTCCTCTCGATATTTAACCTACCGTTTTAAGAGCAGTGGTGATGATATACACAAAGTAAGTTTTTCAACTGCTCGCAAAATACTTAACAATTGACCCCTATTCATATTCATACTTTGCTTAAAGTTAAGTAGTGATTAGCGACTGTTCGCCATGCATTTTGACGTTTGAAGGTCACCAACTTTATCATCGTTTATAAGGGCGGTTTGTTTTACGTCCACTTGTCACATGTCACATCGTCAAACCAAAAAAAAACGTTGTTTCAAATTACACTTACAAAATTATGGCCTTGACTTACGTCAAATATTAAAGGTTACGTAATCGTTATTATTTGACGTATGTTATGTTAAACAACCAGCCCTAAATCTTTTATTTCCTTACCCATAAATATCAAAACTACAAAGACCTACGGTGTAACACCATTTAAGCTTCACCAAGTTCAAACGACATATTCATATTAAAATTTATGACGGAACTTTAAATAGTTACGGCCAACGATGCAATATAAGTTTCATTGTTCCACTTACCAACTTGTCGGTTAATGGCTGCCTGTATTATGCTGTAAATATTACAAGAAGTATGGCGCGGGGCGGCCATCTTTCTTTTTCGTTGGGCGCCAAAAGTTGGAGCTTGTAATTTCGTGTTATTTGTTTAGAGAGAAAAAGGGTTGTTGAGAGTGTTTTGTTGAGTATGTTGATTAATTATTTTGGAACGATGTTCTTTACCGCATGTACAATTGAGGAATGATAGCTAGCAGCAAAAAGATTAACAGTTTTCGGTCTAACTTTCGCCAAGTAACAAAGCTTGCAGAGTAAGCAAACTGAAGTGCCAGTGGGCTGGCCATGTTTGTCGATACTGTTTGCGGTAGTGCGCAATGTAACACACGCAAAACAATGTGTTTATGGGTGCATGCAACGGTACAGGGGACGTATTTACGACGGTATTTAAAGTGGTGTTATATTTTTAGATTTATTTTACGACGGTATTTAAAGTGGTGTTACAACATTCAAAACTTGGTGTCGTAAAACAACGTAAAGAAAAGTTGGAATTTCGACCTTCAATATCTCCGTAACCAGAAAGTTCCCAGGTGTGGTATAGTGTAAATACAATACGGTAGTAAATATAATACGGCCTATTAAGTATACGATCAATATTACCACGGTATCGTGATATTATTAACAATGTAACATGCCCCATTGACCAGTGCGGCTGTTATTACTTAGCCAGAAGCCCCTCAGATGACTAATGCGTGAAAATAATGGCAGTTTGTCACTACTAGAACACAGGTCTCTGCTCTTTCAAAGGTAGCGGGCCATAGGTTCTATCTATAATATGTATGTATTTACAAAAAAAAATGTATATAAGTAGTTTATCAGCCATCTTGTTACCATAACACAAGCATTAGGTTGCTTAGCTTAAATTGGGACTAGATGGCGCTGTGTGAAATGTCCAGGGATATTATTATTATTATATTTGTCTCTCCTTAATTTTAAATCCATCCAAAGGTGGTCTTTAAAAGATCGCTCTTAGCGATAAGACCGCCCATTGTGTCACCCTTTATAAAATTTTATATATTTATGTTCTGTAATTTGTAGATATGGTGTACAATAAAGAGTATTCTATTCTATTCTATGGTCCAATACAAAAAAAATACCACAATGCCGGGGAGTTAAAGTGACTCCCGGCTTTGTTAAGTGTATTTTTACACCCGTTAGGTACCTGAAGAAAATTGCCTGTAAATTTAGGTGTCTGTAATTTACTGCTCATAGTAGTTGCCTCTTGGAAGCTTCGGTAGCAGTAGCAGATGTAAGTACAACCAGGAAGTTGCTACACAGATATACACTACTGAAAAAAACAGTCAATACTATGCTGTATCAGAGCAGAAACTGCAGAAGCCGTGAACCGTATCCACATACAGCAAAAAAGCAAAAACCTAGTACTGTAAACATACAAACCGCAAATGGAATCCTCGTCCATATTTTAAAAAGTCCGAAAACTACTCCGTTGTGTGCGCTATGAATAGTATTTCGTTTAGAATTCAGCTCTTAAAGAAATTCTTGTATCTCCACTAATGTCCTGGGTTAAGGTGTGAGCGAGAGCGAGTTATACAGGGTAAATTAGCTAGTAAAACTCTGCAGACGGGATGGATATCTAAACATGATAAAACGAGATAATATAGACTTACATTGTCACCATCAATAATAATCATCATCTGCCTAGCCTTTTCCAACTATATTGGGGCCAGCTTCCAGTCTAACCGGATGCAACTGAATACCAGTATTTTACATAGAGCGACCGCCTATCTCCACAACCCAGTTACGGGGTAACACGATACCCCTTGGTATGACTGGTTGTCAGATTTATCGCGACGGGTTATAATAATATGTTTCATCATCATCTGCCTAGCCTTTTCCCAACTATGTTGAGGTCGGCTTCCAGTCTAACCGGATGCAGCTGAATACCATTATTTTTCCACAACCGTTATTGGGTAATACGATATACCCCTTGGTAAGACTGGTTGTCAGACTTTCGGGCTTCTGACGACCCGTAACGACTGTCAAAGATCCATGAATGCAGCTGGGACCAACGGCTTAACGTGCTTTCCGAGGCACGGAAGGCTCTTGGTATGTTAACATGGTCACCTATCCACGGACCAACCGTTGCAAGCGTAGCTTAACCTGATCGATCGAACAGTGCGGCTGTTATTTCTAAGCCACAAAGTCTGACAACCAGTCTTACCAAGGGGTATCGTATTACCCAATAACTGGGTTGTGGAGGGCAGATAGGCAGTCGCTCCATGTAAAATACTGGTATTCAGCTGCATCTGGTTAAACTGGAAGCCGACCCCAAAATTGGGAAAAGGCTAGGGAAATGATATTAGATTAATAATAAGCCCTGGCAGTTAAGAGATGGCCAGTCTCAACCGACGGCGCCCGTTCACGAACATGACGCGTGGATCAGCACCACCCAGCCGGTCGATTCAGTAAAAATCTCACCGTGAAAACTCAAGTGAAGTGAGCTTGATGTGAGTTGTCAGTAGTGTCAATCCCTAGCATTATTTGGAATGACAGCTCACTCCACCCTCACTTCACCTAAGTTTTCACGGTGAGATGGTTACAGAATCGCACTGCAGCTCAACTATTTTGTACCGTACGTACGGTCACGGTGACTTATAAATTAAAGTCTATGAAAACTGCCTCCACGTAGGTAATGTCGTTAGAGTCATCAAAATAACTAATGTCTCGCATAAATCGCTTAGAATTCAAGGCTTGCACACTTCCCACCCTAACTCAAGTCAGCGACAGGAAGTGAGTGTTGGAAAAATGGCCGCGTTTCCGGCACCGTAATGGCGGCATGTTCACTACTCGTTCGGGCCCGGGAATTGGTTATACTCCTTGTCTTACCTTTTCTATGTTTAGTTGGGGGATGTGCAGAAATTTAGAAGACCGGAGGGCTTAGACAAGTGACGATCGCTTTCAAAGCGTATCGTATCAATTCTACAAGGACTTTCAACAGAGGGGCAATTCTCGTAATTTTAAGAACGTTCACAGTCAGCGGGGTAATTGCGTAACACACTATTAATAGTAATAGCTTTCATTTTGACAGTTCAACAACATTCATTGCGTTGTTTACGTTGATGAGCAGACAAATTTTTCGAACATATGAAGCAATGGATTAGCAATATCCTTCAAAATGATTCAGATTGAGATTGATAGTGTGTTACGCAATTAGGGTGCAGATCTCAGTCTCAATCTGTCAAAAATACCTTTATTTTGTTTTTTTTTTTTGGAACGAAGTTCCTTATCGCGCGTTGCGAAAGGGGGCTAGACGGAAAAAATTAAGACCAAAAGTTGGAACAACACTTTTTGCTATAGTTGTAAGCCGTGCGGCGCCGGCGCGGCGGCGTGCGCGTGTTTCTCTGTCTGTCTCTCTCTCTCTCTCTCTCTTTGAACTTCGTTCCATCCGGGTGTCCCTTGACACCTCTCAAGTTTTTTTTTTAATGAAGGTATTTTTGATATTTATTTGTCGCCGAGATGAGACTGTTACTAGATTTTGAATGTTTTAAATTACGGGAATTGGCGTTCTGGATTGACATAAGTTTTACGGTAACTTGCATAATCAACCTATACCTTTCCCACTGCTGGGACACAGCCCTCCTCTCTGTGTGTTGGGTTATGTCACACCAATACATTTGGAACGAAGTTCCTTATCGCGCGTTGCGAAAGGGGGCTAGACGGAAAAAATTAAGACCAAAAGTTGGAACGACACTTTTTGCTATAGGTAGTTGTAAGCCGTGCGGCGTGCGCGTGTTTCTCTGTCTGTCTCTCTCTCTCTCTCTTTGAACTTCGTTCCATCCGGGTGTCCCTTTTTTGACATCTCCATCATCTTTATCGCTGATAATGATTTCTAGGTCTGCTGAGTTATTTTTTAAATAAAATCTTTTGATTATTTTAACTGTTTTGAGTGGTTGCAAGCTACTGCTAAAGGTCTTGGGTCATGCCCCAGTACGGGCAATTATTTTTATTTATTTTACCATTTATGTACACATATATTATAAACAGACAAGAAAAAAAAACAGAACATAAAAATAGGTAAAGAGATGCTTATTTCATAAGAAATTTCTTCTAGCATACCTGCGATAGGACAATAGATAGATGTAGACAGCGTGTGAAAGAGTAAAGGAGACAAAAAATAATACATAAAATCGTAAACATTCATTTTTGTGCTTTTTCTTTCAGCAACTCTCAGTAGCAGCCATGATTAGTACATTAGATATGATGGCGTTAGTAGTAAATATATGTATAAGATTTTTTCCCCAAAACGTACTATTTTGAAACGATATTTTTCTGAGGATAGGCAGAAACTAAAGAAAACTACGTACTAAAATAGTTACAGACATATGAAGATATACTATTACAGCATAAGCTGATTTATCATTGTACGAAATAGCTTTACATTGCGAGGTCAGCTTAAACTAAGCTAAAATTAAGCTGACTTCGCATTGACTGGCTTGATATCATTGTGTGTACCTGTCATGTCCTACTAAGGTATTTATTTCAAACTAGCTGACCCGGCAAACGTTATTTTGCCATATAAATTATTTCTAGCTGCCCGGCGCTACTTCGTTCATGGTGTCCTACCCTCTACCCTACCCCTACCCTACTCCTACACTACTCCTACCCAATTCCTACCCTACTCCTACCCTACTCCTACCCAGAAACCATCCAGGAGCCCGTAGAAATATACACACAAAATTTGATCCAAATCGGCCCAGCCGTTCTCGAGTTTTAGCAAGACAAATGAACAGCAATTGTTTTTTTTTATTTTTTTTATAATTATATATATATATACATAGATAAACCAATTACAGGCACTTTTGAATTGTCAAGGGGTTGGTCTGCCAAAAAGATGAAGCTAGTTGCCCATTTCAAAGCGTAGTTGGTACCTATGGAGAAGAACGGGCAAGAAACTCCATGGAACTTTGGCACACTTTCACACTTAATAAGTACCTACTCAATAAAAACCACAAAGTTCCAAAGAAACACTTCACAATTAGGTTATCCCCTGACATTTATTCTTTCAACTTGTAAGCATACTCTTTTTAATTTTAGCCACACAAAGCATACATAGTTGTTTGAAAAAACACACAAGAATGACAATATCATCCATAGAGTTTGCATTTGGTCTCCACTTTAATTAGGATCCCTTGCACACAAACGAATAACTTGGCTCACGAAATGAAGAGACTGGTCAACTGTGACGTCACAGTTATTAAGTGTATGCTTTTATGAAATTGTTTGAGATTATAGTTTGAGTAAAGCAGTAGTGGCCCAGTGGTAAGAGCCGCGAATTACGAGTCGTAGGTCGTAGGTTCGAACCCAGACAGGCACTTTACTTTGCGTAAATTATTCATAACCACTGGTCTCAAAAACGGTGAAGGGAAACATCGTGAGTAAACCGTCATGTTCTAGAATCAAAAATTCGAAGACATGTGACGTCTATCTAGCAAAACTCCGCAGACGTGTTGGTATCTAGTTCTAAATAAGATACAAAAAAAAAAATTACATGACATAATTTGTTGGTGCCAACGACCGTCGGTGGTGTATTTACGTTTAAAAATCAGTTTATTTTTGTGTAGATTGACAGACGTGATAAGTAGGTATCGTAATTTCAATACGATAAAAAAACTGTTCTTCACAGCCCATTTTTTTACACCCATCACGTCCGCGGAGTATTGCTAGCTAATTTAATTTGACCCTGTATTTACTCCCTGGAAGGAAACTCGTAAATTCAAAATCAACCTCTTTAAAAATCCCGGTATTCTTCAACTCGTGCGCCGAGTCACACAGACGTCAAAGAGTAAAGAAGAATGGAAGCGACTCGACGGGTTACGTAAGTGCGTCGTTGCTTTGTGACGCACGGTCAAGTCCTGCTTATACCCTGTTTGTACCATGCTTGTAGTTACAAGGGTTTATTTACAAGCTTTTCTCTCTTCCCACGAATCATCCCGCCGCGTTGAAGTAGGATATTTAGCATAACCATTCTATAATCTTCCCAAAGCTGGGACACAGGCGACCTTCCTTCTTAAACAATTATTTTTACATTTGATAGCCCAATTCTTGAGGAAGGCTATAGGCCATTTAACATCACGCTAAGACTCTTAGGAGTAGGGCAGGGGCAGGCGATGTGATGCGTCGAGGTGGATCGGGGGGACAAGAAATTTCACGCGGACTAAGTCGCAGGCAGAAGTACCTAACTAATAAGCTAAGTCGTTTCGAATAATATTAACTATGCATAATCAGCCTATAATGGTCCCACTGCTGGGACACAGGCGACCTTCCTACGAGAGGGAGTGGGCTCGAATCTAGCACGCGGGCCCAATGCGGGTTGTTAGATGTAATAATAAATAATAATAAATCTTTTATTATTCCCAGATATACACGAACATTACATTGAACAAGAAACAAAATTGGCTTAAGCTAAGTGATTCACTGTAGAAAAGACCCTGACCTCTAAACTAGGTAAAAAACCTGTATCTTAGAAGTCAGTGTACCTTCAAAATTATGCATGGATATAATAAGCCTTATAATTTATACCTAGATAGGACACAATGATATGCAAGGTAAAATAGTAAAAAAAACAAACATAAAAGATACAATGCAAAATTAGGCTGGTTTATAGGGACATATAATAAAAAGCAGGAACATAATAAAAGAGAGAAAAATGAAATAAAAACTGATTTTGATTAACTAATTGGTGAAGCGTGTGTGTGTGTGTGTCACATGTTTTTGAATGTTTGGTTCTAGGACATGCCGGTTTCCTCACGATGTTTCCCTTCACCGTTTAGACAGCAGGCCTTATTTAAACAAAGTAAAGCGAACCCATAATCTTAGTGCGGCCATTACCAATGAATGATTAAGAAAAAAAACTCGAGAGGTGTCAAGGGACACCCGGATGGAACGAAGTTCAAAGAGAGTGAGAGAGAGACAGACAGAGAAACACGCGCACGCCGCACGGCTTACAACTATAGCAAAAAGTGTCGTTCCAACTTTTGGTCTTAATTTTTTCCATCTAGCCCCCTTTCGCAACGCGCGATAAGGAACTTCGTTCCAAAACTTTGTTCCAATAATGACTGATGAGGAATGATGACTTACTTACTTTTTAACTGATACATGAATACCATTTATTAGATTTGCCAATCCACATTCAGCAAGCGTAGTGATCAATACTCTGTAGGAGAAGAGGCTTTTGCTCTTCAGTGGGACAGTGATTGGCTGGTATTATAAAGCCAGGGACAATATTTACCAATAAGGCAAAACACCACCCTAATTGCGTAAAACACTATCAATCTCCATCTGAATCATTTTGAAGGATAATGCTAATCCATTGCTTCATATTTTCGATAAATATGTCCGCTCAACAACGTTAATAACGCTATGAATGTTGTTGAACTGCCATAATAAAAAGCCATTCCTAGTGTCAGTGTTTTACGCAACCCCGCTGTATTTCTTTTCATATAATATTTTTTTAATTTATTTATCATCCTTACAACTATCAGGCCATACCCTAATGCGACAATGTAGTTATAAACTTTAAAAATAACTAATCTAACCTTACATACCTAACAACACCGACCTCATCTAGTTTTGAAAATATGATTGACGTGTAAAAGTGTTTGTACAAACCTACTTACAAAATAAAATCATTTATCATTTATAAAAAATATATAACTTTGTTTTGTTTTTTTTTTTTTCAAGTAATATAACTTTGTACCTTTAATAAAACTCTTGCAAATTCACTCAAAGAGCACGAAAAAATATCCATAGATTGTTCGGGTGAGGGGTGCTATCGCCAGTAGATTATCAATAGCTGTGTATTAATTAGGAAGTTACCCCTGCAGTATTCAAGATATTTGGTGAAATTTTTACTTGAAACCCATATGCGGTGTGTCTAGACCTCCCACATAGTTTGTTCTAGACTGCGCTGTAATTACGACTAATTAATGAGGATACGAATTTTAGTCAAGTGTATGTTATGTGCAGTCACTAAAGAAGATAAGTAACCAGTGTCGTCGGATATAGTTGAAGTTTAGTAAGAAACCGATGGATGTTTTCGAATGAAATTTAATTTGATAAATGAACTATTTTAATATCGTATTAATTAAATTAAATTTTATTCAAAAATATCCATCGGTTTCTTTCTTAAACTACGTCCGACGACCCTGGTTACTTATCTCCTTTGGTGACCATACACGTAGGTCCGTTTGGGAACTAAAAACAATATTGATAAACTGTACCTCCGAACCGCACGTTACAAAATTTTGGTTTCAGTGCGGTTAGTGGAAGTCCTTAGGTGCGGTTCGGGGAAGTGCTGTTAAAATCAGTGCTCTAAGTGGAATACCTCGAATTAATTAAGATAAATCTACCTAATTCAGCAGGTCGATCGATCAGGTTAAGCTACGCTTGCCGCGGTTGGTCTGTGGATGGGTGTCCATCTCGACATACCGAGACCCCTCCGTGCGTCGGAAAGCACGTTAATCCGTTGGTCCCGTCTCTCATTCGTGGATCTTTGACAGTCGTTACGGGTAGTCAGAAGCCCGAAAGTCTGACAACCAGTCTTACCAAAGGGTATCGTATTACCCAGTAACTGGGTTGTGGAGGTCAGATAGGCAGTCGCTCCATGTAAAATACTGGTATTCAGCTGCATCCGGTTAGACTGGAAGCCGACCCCAACATGGTTGGGAAAAGGCTAGGCAGATGATGATGACATCTACCTAATTACTCTAATTGGCTGAAGTAATAAAGACCAGTTTTTAAAGTAATTTTTTATGACTAACCTATTGATTTGGACTCTTCTGGATTTGTGCCCATAAACATAATCAGCCTATAATGTTCCCACTGCTGGTACACAGGCCTCCTCTCAGTGAAAAGGATTTGTGCCCGTTTGATAGCAATAGGCTTGCCAAAGTGTCCTATAGGAATACCTCTGCTTAACTCCTCGGGGAATACAGGCGTTATGTTATGTTATGCGTATATCCCACGCCCACTATTCTGTCCCACTGCTGGGCAAAGGTCTCGCCCCCATATGAAGACATTCATAATTCTCTATCGGCTGCCTTCTCTGACCAATCGTCATGGATGAATCTAGCTCGTCAAGACAGCGTTTCTTAAACCTGCCTCGAAGACGAAGCCGACTTCAGGCACCCACTGCATGACGATTTTGGCCCATCTGTTCTGGTGCGTTCAAAAAATATGACCTACCCCATCCCACTTCAGTCACCAACGTTTCTATTGTTTTTAAAAACGAAGAGCGGTTTGGTAGATGTCCCATGTCTACGAATTTTTAGTTCTAAGACATGACGGAAAGGACTGGAACAATTTGCCTGCAGCGGTCTTCCCGTCCGATTATAATTTGGGTGTTTTCAAGGCTAGAGTGAATAGGCTCATAATATATTAGTGCGCTTACCATCAACGATTGCATCTCTGCTTTCCATCAGGCGGGATCGCAGTCAAGCGCTAGTTTATAACATTAAAAAAAAAAAAAAGACGGTTTGCTCACGATGTTGTCCTTCACCGTTTTGAGAGTAGTGGTTATGAAATAATTGAAACAAAGTAAAGCTCATGTCAGTGTTCGAACCCCGACTTACAATTCGTAACTCGAGGCCGTTACCACTGGGCTGTCACTGCTCTACTATATATTACTATTAAGTAGGTACTTACAAATAAAAATTCAGCTTTCAAAAAAAAAAACAAAATCAGAATCGGTTCTTCCGTTCGGGAGCTACGATGCCACAGACAGACATACAGACACAAACACAGACACGTCAAACTCATAACACCCCGTCGTTTTTGCGTAGTGGGTTAAAAATGATATCATTCCTTTTCATTTCAATTTTCGTTACGATTGTAAAATATAGAAGTATGGATACGATTTTTAAGACATAGTTTTATGACGAAACCTCATGATAAAATATGAGTTTATTTCTAAAGTCGTATCCACTCTAAACCTCGTATCATCCGCATCGCATGTAATTTATCAAAGTCAGGGCAAAGCGTCGCGGCGTTAATTACCTTGTGTCGGATCACTCATCGACGTATCGACGTCGTCGATGTGTACGTCGATATAGACGCCATATTTAAAACTGTAGGCTCGACGTTTAATATTAGCGGATCGATCTCAGCCGGTCTGTAAGGAAAGTTCTAAAAGTCCCACACGATAATTGCTTAAAATACTTTCAATATGATGGATTTAGTCCGTGGCTAAATAATAACAGCTGCACAGGTCGATCGATCAGGTTAAGCTACGCTTGTCGCGGTTGGTCGGTGGATGGGTGACCATTTTTACATACCGAGACCCCTCCGTGCCTCGGAAAGCACGTTAAGCCGCTGGTTCCGGCTGTCATTCGTGGATCTTTAACAGTCGTTACGGGTAGACAGAAGCCCGAAAGTCTGACAACCAGTCTTACCAAGGGGTATTGACGTACCCAGTAACTGCGTTGTGGAGGTCAGATAGGCAGCCGCTCCATGTTGGAATGAAAATGCTTCATAGGTTTGAAAATTCATCTGATCGAGAAAATAACGCAATTAATGTTGTTGGTTTGTCAAAAGGAAAGCCATAGAGATTCATTAAGTTCATATTTAAAATAAACTGCTTCCTTTTCTTCGTAAGCTCATATTTGCATACCCAGTCCGGGAGCTTCAGGCGCTGCGTGCTGAAACACAGGCTATAAACCTAGTTCATCAGCAGATGCTAACAATTAGACACAATATTGTAACTGATTTACTTTTAAGCATATGTATAAGTAGTCCTTCAACGTTTTGCGAACAGTGGTAATGAAATTATTTACACAGAGTAAAGTGCCTGCTTGGGTTCGAACCCACGACCTACAACACGTAAGTCGGGGCCGGTACCACTGGGCGAGTCTCATACTGAAAGAAAGAAAGAAAAAAGTTAGTTAGTTACTGCTATTATACATATACCTGATGAAAAATACTTACTATATTTATTTATTTATTTTATTTATTACTTTAATTAAAACGGTTTAAAACCAATTACAGTAATTAAAGATACAATTTGTATATACACGAACACAAGATAAAAAGTACACAAAAGATACAATATATAATCATCTAGTAAAACAACACTTTCATAAATCCCTCTCACAGTACTTCTGACATGCCGACAAAATCTTCGTCCATTCATCCGCAAACAGATCGTTTGTTGGATTAGAGTCCAAGAGATCATTAAGTGCGGCCAGAATACGTGGTATTGGGGACTTAGCACGCGCTAGTGTGCGACATGGAGGCACAGCATAATTCGCTGAGTTAATAAACCCAAAGCCATCATCACCTGTCTAGCCTTTATCCCAACTATGTTGGGGTCGGCTTCCAGTCCAACCGGATGCAGCCGTATACCAGTATTTTACATAGAGCGACTGCCTATGTGACCTCCACAACCCAGTTACTGGGTAATACGATACCCTTTGGTAAGACTGGTTGCCAGACTTTCGGGCTTCTGAGGACCCGTAACGACTGTCAAAGATCCACGAATGACAGCCGGGACCAACGGTTTAACGTGCTTTCCGAGACACGTAGTCACCCATCCGCGGACCAAGCGCGGCAAGGGCTTGCTTAACGTCATCGATCGACCAGTGTGGCTGTTATTACTTTGCCACAAGCCCTCTCGAAGAAATATCAGCAAAAATGAAGGAAAAAACACCACGTTACTAAGAGAAAAACATCAACTACAACTTCCATTTATCTTTAATACGGAACATTAACCGCTTTGAATATCAATAACAATGTTATTTTATTTCAATCACGTCGTTGTCCATTATTACCGTCATTTTACTAATGTACAGCTTTTTCAATGAAATGGAAAGGAGAAAAGCTTTCCTTTACAAGTTATAAGGGTCAGGGTCACTTGAGGAATTATAATAATTATTATTTTATTAATGTTCTTAAACTGCGGGGTAATTGCGTTACAATCTGACAGTAGTTATGCTTTCAGTTTGACACATAGAGCAACAAAATTCATTGTGTTATTTACGTTGTTGAGGAGACAATTTTTTTTATGGTTAATGTTTTAGCAATATTCTTCAAAATGGTTCAGATTATGATTAGTGCTGGAACGGAACTGAATCGTGATTCAATACTCGTCCATAAAAACGATCAAATTCAAATCACAATTTTACCTTAGCGAGAATTAATAATAATAATAATAATATCCCTGGAAATTTCACACAGGGCCATCTAGTCCCAAGCTAAGCAACCTAATGCTTGTGTTATGGTAACAAGATGGCTGATAAACTACTTATATACATTTTTTTTTTGTAAATACATACATATTATAGATAGAAAAACACCCAGACTCAGAACAAATACATGTAGGACTTACAAATATTTGTTCTGTGCGGGAATCGAACCCGTGACACGCAGCGCAGCAGTCCGATCGCTCAGCCACTGCGCTAACCGTGTTGTCAAAATGAAATTAATGTTAAAAACTTGTAAAAAATACAACAAATAAAGTGTTAATTACAGGTTTTTTTGATAGGTTCCGACTAAAGGTTTCGTTCTAAAGACGCCTCACTGCGATACCCCACGATTGCGGTTTAGCTCGCTACCTCGATGTCACCTCCATGTAAAACAAATGCATGCTAATAGACAAGCCCGCATATGCCGAAGGACACCTGAGGGGCAATTCTCAAAAAAAAGAAAAAAAAAAAAGGGTAATTCTCGTAATTTTAAGAACGTAATGAGACTGCGACTAGATTTTGAACGTTTTAAATTACGAGAATTGGCCTTCTGACTGCGATACATCGCGGACTGCTTGGTGGTTTACCTCGATGCCTGGCATAATAATATGCTTGTCCTGAAAATTACCTAAAAATCTCCACTGTTGCCGTGATCAACGTAGCCGCCTACTGAGCCTAACTCATTTAATACGGGATGTCCATAGAAGTGTCTTACAAGAGGGATCAGCCTATAGAATATACATTATCTAAAGGATTCACGGTTACAGTTTGCGTATTGGTTAGAAATTTATCCTAAAAAAAAGCACTTAAATAAGAAAATCACTATCCATTCTAAGGTTGCCTGGAAGAGCTCGCCAAAAGCGATAAGGCCACCCATTGTATATTTTGTAGCGTTTGATGTATTTTTTATGTTATGTATTTTTGTGGTTTACAATAAAGTATATATTATGAATAAATATATACGAGTATATAAACCCGAGTATATTTATTTACAAATACAGTCCTTATGACATGTCAACATGAACCTTGACGTTTGAATATTCTATAGAATATCTTTATTTTGCATAAAATATAGTTCTGGCCCCAAATTAATCATACATATTATATCCGTAAGTAATACGGAGTAGGTAACGTCCGTAACTTCGGCCGATACAACGGATTTCGTGCTTAGAAGACCCCCAGAGGCGTCTTGAAGATATTTTTTATCAAGCCACACGTCTTCTGAGATGCCACATTTCTTCTGAAATGCCACAGTACTAAATTACATTAATGATTCACAGAGCGAAGTTGTTCTAGCTACACCACTGAAACTACGGACTTGAGTATAAATAAACTAAAGAAAAAAAAAATGTTTATTCTGCACAAACAAAACGCACACATATGCGCAGACACATTTATACGCGCGAGGCGCATATGCAGTCTTTTTTTTTTTGTTGCATATAATGCTTGACTTAGGTAATGCGTGACGGAAACCAATAGGTCTCGAGGTGTTGCAGGAGACCCAGTTGGAATGAAGTTAGGTATTACCTACCCAAACTAATATCCTACTAATAATATTATAAACGTGAAAGTTTGTATGGATGGATGGATAGATGTTTGTTACTCTTTCACGCAAAAACTACTAAACAGATTTGGATGAAATTTGGCACACATATGGTTTATAACCACGATTAACATATAGGATACTTTTTATCCCGATATTCCCACAGGATCGAAACTTATGCGGATGAAACCGCGGGGTCCAGCTAGTAAATAAATAAAGAGAAAAAAGAGATTTCTGTGCCATAGGCATTGATATATAAAAAAAACCCTTTTTTATATATCTATATTGATATATAAAAAAAGGTTTTTATACATCAATTGCCATAGGCTTCTACTGCGTTCACCTTTTCACAAGCTTTTATTTAACTAGCGATGTATGTATGTATGTTCGGGTGGACTCTTGCAACTCAATTTTGAAGCAGATATCTTCAACCGATTGAGCTGAAATTTTGCATGCATGTGTAAATCGGATGACAATGCAAAATTATTATGACATGGAGCTGATCTGATGATGGAACCGGAAGATGGCCATAGGAACTCGGTAGGTAATTAAACGACACCACCCCATCGAGTTTGGGCTCGTGTGATTCGTCTTGACGAGTACTTTGGTGCTAGATGCTAACCAGGGTCTGATGACGGAGCTGGAAGATGGCCATAGGAACTCGGTAATTAAACGACATAATCCCATCGAGTTTGAGCTCGTTTGTTCGATTCGTCTTGACGAGTACTTTGGTGCTAGATGGTAACGAGGGACTATAAAGATGAACAGATAGCTTAAGTGCAGTAAACACATATAACGGAAAAACACTGCTAGGTACGCGCTACGAACTATGCCGTAGTCAATCTCGCATCAAAAATACAAAAAAGTTAAAATTAAAAGAGAAAAAGAACTTTTTAAAAACAAGCTTTTATTACTTATTAATAAAAAGGACAAAAAAGTTAAGAATAATTTAAACCTGATAAGAAATAAATGAAAGCGTGTTACATTGTGTTCTAAATGTTCTTTAATGTTCCGTCAAAATGTAACACGCTTTTATTTATTTCATATCAGATTTAAATTATTTTTAAATTTTTTGTCCTATAAATTAGTTGTAATATTTATTAATAAGTAATAAAAGCTTGTTTTTAAAAAGTTTTTTTTTTCACTTTTAATTTTATTTTTAACTTTTTAGTATTTTTGATGCGAGATTGACTACGGCGTAGTTCGTAGCGCGTAGCATTGTTTTTTCGTTATATGCGTTAAAAAAGTCAGCAGGTATTTGCAACAAACTAAACACAAATTTTTCCAAGTCCAAAGTTTACCGAATCCCAACCAGCCGTTCCGTAGATTTAATGTGGATTATAAATCAAAAACAGGAGAAAGGCCCAAAATTTTATCCAAGTACTTCCCACCGAGAAGAACTGTCGGAACTGTTAACAGATGTATGTCCGTTATCACCCCCTCCGTCCTCACCCCAGATTTGAACTGTGGAAAAACAGGGGGGAAGATGGGTTCCTATTTCAGTAAACGAATTGTTTAACGTGCAAGACATGAATTAACGAATGGTTTTACATACCAGTGAGAGCTGTCGTGGTCCAGTGCTAATGGCCTTAAGTTACAAGTTGTAGGTCCAAGATTCAAACAAAGACAGGCGCTTTACTTTGTGTAAATTATTTCATCACCACTGCTCTTAAAACGGTGCAGGTAAACATCGTGAGGAAACCAGCTTGTCCTAGAACCAAAAATTCGAAGACTTGTGACATCTACCAACTCACACTGGGCCCGCGTCGTGGATTATGGCCCACTCTCTCTCACCGAGAGGACTGTGTTCCAGCAATAGGGACATTATAGGCTGAATATGATTAAATGTGTGACTGCCCTAGACCATATGCTGTAGGCATAACTGTGGCTTTGCAATTTAGTCATATATTAGTGTTGCTGTAGTAAGAAAAACAACAATATTACATAAGTACATAAAACCAAAACAACCGCCATTCACAAAAATAACCTAACAAAAAAAAAGAAAAGAAAATCCACCATTTGCAAAACCGTTGCTCTGCGGCCCCCGCCATCTTTAAAAGACAAACTTAATTTGGCGCGTAAACAACAGCCGGGCTTCCATCTATCAAATTAATGAGAGCTGCCAATACCATGCGACCTCCCTAATCTGTGCCGGGGAGGCTGTACTGCACTAACGCCCAAGCTTTTGCGGTTTATTTTGTACCCAAGACTAGTTGGATTTGAAACCAGTCAAAGACAATGGTGGAATCGGATGTATATACATAATTCAACCATCTGCAATGTGGGAAACTTTGCTAAATTATGGGAAAAAAGGATTTTGTAACTTTACATACCGAGACCCCTTCGTGCATCGGAAAGCACAAGTTAAGCCGTTGGTCCCGGCTGTCATACAAAGAACTGACAGTTGTTACGGGTAGTCAGAAGCCCAAAATTCTGACAACCAGTCTCACCAAGGGGTATCGTGTTACCCCGTAACTGGGGTGTGGAAGTCAGATAGTCAGTCGCTCCATGTAAAATACTGGTATTCATCCAGCCTAAGCTGTATCCGGTTAGGCTGGATGCCGACCCCATAGTTGGGAAAAGGCTAGGCAGATAGAAGATTGCATTATCCACCTAATCTTTTCTCAACGAATTCAGGGTCGGCTTCCAGTCTTACCGGATGTAGCTGCTTCATTCTTTTTTAAGGTTGATCAATGAGGCATCAAAAATCTACCTGTATTTAATCCAGGGTGGTACGGACATCGCAAGCACATGATACTAGACCTCCTAGTGTAGAAAGTTTGCGTCGGTTATAAATAGAAAGTCTGCTGTTTCATAGAACAGTGCAATACCTACGCTTTGAAGATGTATGGAACATCAATTTTTTTTTAACTACCCACGAATACTTTCAACGCTGGTTCCTACATTCCCAGGTTGTACATTGCCATACATGCCAATGTTCCCACTGCTGGGACACAAGCCTCCTCTCTGTGAGAGGGAGTGGGCCGCGGCCCCAGTGCGGATTAGCAGATGTCACATGTCTTCGAATTTTTGGTTCTCGGACATGCTGGTTTACTCACGATGTTTTCCTTCACCGTTTTGAGAGCAGTGGTAATGATATAACTTACACAATGTAAAGCGCCTGTCTGGGTTCGAACCTACGACCTACAACTCGCAAGTCGCGGCCGTGACCACTGGGTAACGACTGCTCTTGCACTCACATTGCCATACATTATGCTACATACAATTGTTAACATCGGCAGTTAGAATTTCTTGTCACTTTGCCCTCGATTCGCGTTGCTATGATGCTCATTATTTCTATGATCTGCACTTCAATAGCAACACCAATAAATCATCACACTCATGTGTCAGCCGCGTCAAGAAAATGAATACAACAGCATTTCCAACATTCAAAATGGTGCGGGTCATCAGAATTATAGCCTGCATGGCGAGGACGTTTGCGGATAAGCAGTGGTTGCATTTCTGTAGCTCATGGATGTGCGGGCTTTAGTTGAACTATACAGAGCTGCTAAAACCACTGTGTTTTGGGTGATATAAGGCTGTTTTTAAATTGGTAGACTATTCTATTACTCTATTATATTATGTGGATAGGTCATAGTACAAAATATTTAAACACGCGGTGAATGTGTGCATGAAGACTGCATCGTCGTCATCGTCATGTTCGTCAGCATCGTTTTTAACATACAAAGTGTTCGACACCTGAATGATGTCCTTTTTCCGTAGCAGCAGAATCTTAATTTAAAGTTACAATAACAAGCGAATTGTTTTTTTAAAGGAGTTTCTTACCGCTCGTACTCTGCAAACTTGGGGAATGATGCTATGGGTTGCATTGCTGCGATAAAGTGAATTACACTTCGCGTGTTCTCTGTTCAGAGTTTCTGACAGAGCGCGAAGTGTAGTTCACCAGTAGCCAAAAAAAAACTCATGTTACGGCCACATTGTAGCTATAGAGCGAAGATTTGCGAAAATGTTGCCACAATATCGTCGCGGATCGAACACGAAGTTTTATCGCGACAATGCGACGCGAACCTTTGCGCGAAAATGTACCCGTAACATAATTCGCCAAGTGTGAAAAAGCGAAAGGAATTTCTTTCCAACCAGGTGTCCTACTAATTACTAGGGATCAACAGCTCAATATAATTTCGTAAAAGACACAGAGGACTACACGAGCGGTGCAGTTCGCAATTACCTTCCGACACAGCTTTTATATCCCTCACCGGTGATTGAGCTCATTCAACTTATCGCATCGCTATTGCATTTACAGGGTAGGCAGGGTTTAAAGTTACATTTATGGAAAACATAAAACTGTGCGTGCCTTAGGGCCGATTTTTTGATCCGTAGTTAAACTCAACCAATTGTTAAAAATAGTAACTAATGGTGAAATTTTTGCAAAATGAGTTGTTTATTTATTTATTAATTTATTTCAGGTGACGCAGACCCATAGATAAATCAATCAATTCCATTTTTGATCAATTTTGCAAAAAACTAACCATTAGTTACTATTTTTGCAAAATGTGTTGTTTGGTAATTTTTTAGGTTATCTAATGATATAATTTAATAATAATTGCTAATGGTCAAATAATTCACTATTTAAAAAAAAAGTAAAATTTAACCATTAGTTACTATTTTTAACAATTGGTTGACTTTAACTACGGATGAAAAAATCTGCCTTTAGTCTCAATGACTACAGAATCCTATCCTTATTATAAACACGAAAGTTTGTGAGAATGGATGGATGGATGTTTGTTATTCTTTCACGCCAAAACTACTAAACAGATTTAGATGAAAGACACAGATAGTTTAGGATACTTTTTATTCCGATGTTCCCACGGGATCGAAACTTATGTGGGTGAAACCGTGGGCGCTGCTAGTATTATTTAAGTTCATATCTCGTCATCAATCATCATTATAATCAGCCAATAATGTTCCCACTGCTGGAAAACAGGCCGCCTCTTGGTGAAAGGAAGTGGGACCCGCACTGGGCCCGCATGGTGAATTATGGCCCACTACCTCTCACAGAGAGGAAGCCTCCCAGCAGCGGGAAGATTATAGGCCAAAGAGATGTATGATATGGTAAAAAAGGTACCATATCTTAAATCATTTTGTGGTTAAAGATACTTTATTCTCATAAAGAAATTTACATTTCACTTAATTGAGAACAGTTTAGGTTTCTAAGTAAGCTATACATAACATGCATTCGACACTCAGACTTAAAATGAAAATATAAATATTCACAAGTTTTAGAACAATCCTAGTAGGTAAGTGAAACAAGTTATTAAATGTACTTATAATGTGCACAAGAATGTAGTAAAACCAGATTTACTAAACTAATTGAGGGTACCCCGATAAGTTAAAATTCATAAGCAGTGTAAATCTACCCTGCGCAGAAAGTAAAGAGTGCGTTTTAAGAGAGCAGTGGTGGCCCTGTGGTGACGGCCGTGACTTACGAGTTGTAGGTCGTAGGTTCGAAGAAGTTCCCAGTCAGGCGCTTTACTTTGTGTAAAATATCATCACCACTGCTCTCAAAACGGTAAGAGCCTGCGCGCACTAGCGATTTAAGTTGGCCGATTGTTCAGTCGCACACCCGATAGATATCGATACCCATCGCCTATGCGGAGTTTATTTAGCCAATTTTAAATAATCCTGTATATTAAATAGCTTTTTTTTTTTAAAAAAATCGAGGTATGGGATCAAGATGTAATTATACCAAGTTAAATGTCTCTTGAGCCGGTAATTTTATCGGCACGTGTACTTTCAAATCAGAACACAATATATCTTCAATTCAATATTAATGTCAGCTAAATTAGGTTATGATACTAGCACTTCCTGGACGAATCACAAAGGCTGTATTGATAAAATCTACTCTACCGTCGGTTGCGTCAGCCAATTGGCGTTGACGTCGATTGCCACGGTGTCGGCGTTGACGTCGTTTGCCACGGTGTCGGCGTTGACGTCGTTTGCCACCATGGCGTCGTTTGCCACGATGTCAGCGCTGACGTCGTTTGCCACCATGGCGTCGTTTGCCACGGTGATGGCGTTGGTGTTGACGTCGTTTGCCACCATGGCGTGGTTTGTTTGCCACGATATCGGCGGTGACGTTGTTTGCCACCATAGCGTCGTTTCCAACGGTGCCGGCGTTGACGTCGTGGTCAACCACCATGGAGGCAGTTCTGTCGTTACAGGAGTCACGGGCCTATCATCGTCACCACTGATAGGAAACTCTTTGTGGCATGCCCTGTCAAACTGTGCCATTGCCTTCTTTTCAGGAAAACTGTCAGTCTGATTAGAATAATGAATACAGCCTCTTGGCAAATTATCACCAAATACGGTGCAAATTTTCATTAGAAACCAGACGTCTTCTACCCCAAACACTGTACTTCCTCGTTCTAGTTCTATAATAGGAGTGAAGTTGATGCCTAGCCGGGTAAATCTCTCTGAAGCTGCAGCAGCTAAGGATCCTCCAAATCTAACGCACTGCTTAAATGTGCTGGGGTCTATTCCGGCCTCACACAGGCAGTATGCACTCGGTTTTCCTGAAATACATAAACATTGCAATGAAGTAATAAATCTGTGTCTGTGTATCGTCAGTTTATTAATCAACACTAACTTTTGAAGTTCACTCAATGTCGTACAATGAATACTGTCATTACAAAGACGCCTTAGAATGTGATGTTCAGTATACTTGGTCTAACAAAAGCTTATTTACAAAAAAGTCTACCGACTTCCGAAATTAAAGGATTTTTTCACTTTGCAGTTTTTTTTTTTTTTAAGAGCCCGTGGCCCCTAAACTTCCTGGTTACTAACAGCTACTTGCTGTGCCAGTAAGTTATTACAACATTATGAAAAAATACGTATTATTGAAGCTAACTTAAAAACTACCCGAAATAAGACCCCTGAGAGCGGTTCTGCACTGCATCCGATCCGAATGCGAGAAATGACGGCCCGAAGTAGCCATAGTACTGTTTGTATTATGAGGGGTTGCGCACTAGTTCCGAACTCAGTCCGTCCAAATTTAGAACATTCCCAATTCAGATTGAACGTGGATCTTGAATTTGGATTCGGATCGGACGTAGTGCGAAACCGCCCTGAGGCATACCCCATCCATTAGAAAAAGAATTTCCAAATCGCGCCACAATAGGGTAGTTGAATGGGTAAAAAAATTATTATTATATTTAGTCCGTCAGTTAGATTATCGAAAAATAATGGACACGTATTTTTTCTTTTGTCAATCAAACAAAAAATGACAAAGATAAAGCGCGTCAAAATTTGGGAGTGGGGGTCGTGTCGTCACTTGCTTGCAAGTATGTCGCAAGCAAGTGACGTCACGCGGAACTTTAACGGGCGATATCTTCATCATTTCTTATATAATTGACAAAAGAAAAAATGCGGGTTCAATTTTTTTTGATAATCTAACTGACGGATTAATTAGATTTTTTTAGGAAAATAGCCTTTTGCCGAAGATAACACGTCACACATACAAAAAAACAAAAAACAGACACAGTTAAAAACAGACACAAAATACAGTTGAACTGAGAACCTCCTTTTTGAAATTGTTTAAAAATAAACTATACATATAGTTTAATAAGGAGCTCGTACGGGGAAATACTACAACCATTGACAACCGTCACTCATTTCTGCCCTCAAGCAGCGCGAGTTCTGTTTTGAAGACTACGGGTGCCAGTGTATGTGGCCACTTACTGTCAGATGGGCCATAACCTTTTTTGACATAAAAAACAAGCTATATTATATTCCTTACCTTCAGCCTCACATTTCAAATACTGCGCCTGCAGAAAGGTGTTCCACGTCAGGTTTTCTAAGGCGCACGTTTGAGATACAGAGTACCTTCCACTGCCCAGCATGAAATAGTCCACTTTTATTTCTCCACCGATATTATCTATAATCCATGGGAAAGTTCTGGTGAAGAATTCCACATCTTTCTGGACGTCCCCATACACGGAAATGTTGTAGGCAGCGTGTGTGCTGGCAAACAAGGTGAATAATAAAAAGAGAATCATTGTAGAAGTTTGCATTACTCTTCTTCTAGTAACACAAAGGAAGAATGCGTCTCGGAATCACCGGCTAAAAATACTTTTCTTTCGCTTGCAGAAAAAAACAATTACCTAATTTGTGGTCTTTAAGTTTAACATGTTATTATTGTAATGCACGTTATTTTCATGCAATGAACTTTAAATACTTAGGTAGGTACAGTCGACGATGATTGTGCTAAGGATCGTAAAATAATCAGCCTATAACGTTCCCACTGCTGGGACTTAGGCCTCCTCTCTGTGAGAGGGAGTGGGCCGCACTCCAGCACGCGGGGCCAGTGCGGGTTGGTAGATGTCACGTCTTCGAATTGACGGTTCTAGTACCTGCTGGTGTCCTCACTTCTGTCACACACGAAAACTAGTATGTTGTTTCTGTTCTGTCGCAGGCACCCATAAGCACATTTTGCGTGCGTTACGTGGAGCACTACCGCCAATAGCAAATTTTCATACCAAAAATAAAAGTCGTTGCCCAACAAATATTTTTTTGCTTTGTTACTTAGGGCTGATTTTTCAATATTCAGATATCTCATAAACAAAGAGTAAATATTGCCGTTTGACAGCTATTGCATAGAAAATATGTCGAACTGTCATATTTATTCTTTAGATAAAAGTTATCGGACTATTGAGAAATCAGCCCTTAATTAATAAATCAAATCTTAATTTTGATTCTTAGATTTTATTTAGTTTTTTTTTTTTTTTTGTAATTTGAAGCAAACATATTTTACTTTTATTACCGAACATGTTTTTAAAATAAATGTTTAATGGTAAACCTTCCATATTAGTGCCCAAGATACAGGCTTGCCTAGTTTGGGTCCAATGTAAAATCTCTGTAATCTTTTGAGCAATAAAGTTTTTATTATTTATTTTTATATTTTAACATATCTCCGGACCATGGGGTCTCGGATCCTTTGGAAGGCGTACGAGGGGCCGAAGCCAACTCGCAGAGGCCCCTTAGGAAATTTCATTGAAATGTGGCACCACCTGACGTTTATCCCTGTAGCCCTATGCAAGTGCACCCAAGGATAACCCCCGGTTAGTGTGAATGTAAAAATGTAATGAATAATGAATGTAAAAAGGACTATTGTAGGGTATAGATAAATACAAATTTGGACTATGGATTTGGGTGGCTAAAGTGGACTGGTTACCAATAACTATGGAAGAACTATGGCCCCTGCCTAATCAATGTTTTATAGCAAGTCACCCCCTGCCATTTTATCCGTGTAAATATATACATGGATAAAATGGCAGGGGGTGACTTGCACACTCAATAATGAGCCCCGGAAACTGTCGCTAGCACATAGTGACGTAGTAAAGGGGGCAACATGTCCTAAGGTGCTTATGAGGAGTGTAGAGGTATTCCACGGCTTTCATAACAATTCCACAGCCCGGAAGATGGTCAAGATCCCTACGAGCACTTACTGGAATACTTCCTTCCCCCGAGCACATTTGCTCTTGCGAGTCTCCACTCAAACCGGCCAGCAAGGCGAGAATGAGGTGAGAGCTCTGTTCCTCGTCATTGTTCCCTCTAGCCGGCCAATAAAGGCAAGCCAGAAGTGAGGAACAAAATTTCTCCCGGGAGATAGGGTCCGTGGGGTCGCTACCGCCCAACAGCTCGCCACATGCTGCCCTGCTGATTTTTATATCTCTCTTGATCTGGCTTCTCACCCTAGACCTGTTTCGACAAAGTAAACTCTTCCGGCACAGGCCTAGAGTTCGGAGCGCGCAAGCCCCACCACGACGTCAACGTAGAGATACGGCGGTGGGATTATTATTATTTATGTACAGAATGCGTAGTTTATTTATTTATTTATTATTAAGGCACATCAACAACACAAACACAAACATTTACAAATAACAGAGAACAGAGACATTGACATAGTTGACGGCTATATTCTTATAATGGGTACTTTCATCGACTTGTGTCGTTAACTGTACAGATGATAGTATAAGATAAGATGGACGGGGTTTTTCTTTATCTATATATTTATTGTTAAATTCTATCAAGTGTATTTAGTCAATTAGTCATCTAAAGAAGGGGCCCATGGCTAAATTATAACAGCCGCACAGGTCAATCGATTAGATTAAACTATGCTTGCTGCGATTGGTTTGTGGATGGATAACCATCTTTACATACCGAGACTTCTCCGTGACTCGGAAAGCACGATAAACCGTTGGTCGCGGCTGTCATCGTGGATCTTTAACAGTCGTTACGGGTCGTCAGAAGCCCGAAACTCAGACAACCAGTTTTCCGAGGGGTATTGTGTTACCCAGTAACTGGGTTGTGGAGGTCAGATAGGCAGTCGCTCCATGTAAAATACTGCTATTCAGCTGCTTCCAGTTAGACTTGCAGCCAACCCCAACATATGTAGTTGCGAATGGGCTAGGCAGATAATGAGTCATCTAAAGGACCATGGTTAAAGGGTACTCAAGTTTATAAGGAAAATTAAAGTACTTAACTATTTATGTTGACAGTGATAATGTCATAGTGATAAGTGAATCTTATTGTGTCATCAGTATTTCTGTCCTGTCTATTTGTTTTATTTATTTATCCAATTAGTTATCAGATTATAAAGATCCATATTTATGCCGTTATCATGCAGCTGATTAGATATTTAATATTTTTTTTATCATGAAAGAAACCACCGCCGCCAGTGCAACGAGGGTATTACCCAGTAACTGGGTTGTAGAGGTCAGACAGGCAGTCGCTCGCATAAAATACTGGTATTTAGCTGCATCCGGTTAGACTGGAAGTCGACCCCAACATTTTTTAAATAATAATTTTATTTATTTTCACTTCAAGACACAAACATCAGGGTAGCCCTGGCTTTTGAACGAACTTTGATTTGAACGGACGTATCGAGTGGCGAGCGTTCCTTCTTATTTTAACTGCTACTTGCAATTCTAAACCGTGCTTTTCAGTGCGACCTTTTTATTCCTTTTAGTTTTTAGAGTTATTTAGGTTTATTTTTATAAGTCGTAGGTATAGATTTTAATTTTAAAGTATAGGTAGGTAGTATATTTGATAGTGTACGTAGTGTCCGTAGGTTATATTATAATACTGTTAGGTAGGTTTAGTCATTCGTATACATATTAGTTTTTTAGGGATTTTGCTTATTTATTGAGTTTAGATTAGTTATCATCAGAAATACCTTTATTTAGGTAGGTAGGTATGTTATTTTCTGTTATTGAGTTTTTTTTTAAATTAGGTAGGTACTTAGGTAAAGATATCATATAGGTACACTCTTAATCACCACTAATGACACACAATTGGTTTTCTATTGTAATTAGCCACAAAGAGCCCGCGAGATAGATGGTATCCTCGGGAAGCACATACATTTTATCCTGTTAGCACGTTCCCGTGGGATAATTTCCGACATCCACGCGGGCGATGCCGCGGGCAGAAGCTATCTTATCATAAAATATCATCTGTCCAATAACTAGTTTTTTTTTTGTTGTTATTTTGATTATACGTCCTAAACCCTGTTCCACATATGTACTTACAGTGCGTGTGATCGTAATCTGTTTCGTAACATAATAAATTCTATTTTAGAAAAAATCACCACGAATAAATTCCACACTTTTGGAATCGACGAAAAAACTTGCAAAATGAGTGTAGCGCACTAACCGATTAACCATGTTGACTGACATAGTGATGTGACGCTGGATATCGATATAATTCATGTCGATAAAATAAAAAATCATAGGCAAATAACTCAAAACGGTGAAGGAAAACATCATGAGGAAACCGGCATATCCTAAAACCAAAAATTCGAAGACATGCGACATCTACCAACCCGCACTGGGCCGGCTTGATGGATTACGGCCCTTTCATTGAGAGGAGGCCTGTGTCCCAGCAGTGGGAACATTATAAACTGATTATGTAGGCAAATAAATACAGGACTAGTGGTCCTTAATAAGCATGATAATTTTGATATAGTGCTGATAGAGCGAAAAGAACGACCCACAGGGATTGTTGATATAAAAGTCTCTCATGACGAGAACCTTGAGAAAGCTGAGACCTCAAGTGTCTTGGCTGTTGACGTTGTCAATGTGAGATGCCGACTCGGCAATCATTGTGCCGATAGTACAGTGGGTTGAAAAATTATTAGAGACAGTCACATTTTTTATCAACTTCCTATCTTGGGCGCACTTGACTGCAGTTTAAAGTGGTAAATGCCATGTCTCTATAACTCAAATTTTAAGTGGATGTTAAGAGTTAAAGGGCATATTTATTTGGTTTCCAGCATGGGTAAAGGGTGCGATTTGACTCCGAAAAAAACCTTTCTCAACTTACCAGTCACTCCCAAAGGAAGATAGCAGACATGGCTGGTGTCTCTAAGGCGGCAGTAAATAAAATAAAAATAAATTTGGACCTAAATCAGCCAATTTTGCCGAATAAAAGAGGTAGCGGAAGAAAATGCATCACTGCCCTTCGTTCTATAAGAGACCATCTGTTTACAAAACCAAAAATAAAGTGCTGGGCTCTTAACTCAGTTAGTCCAGGAATCAGGAATACCAGTTTCCACGAGAACTGTGCAGCGCAGGTTGGCAGAAGAAGGCTTGACAGGTCATCGACCTGTAAAAAAACCTCGATTGACTGATGCATTAGAGAAGAAACGGTTTGCCTGGGCTAGAGAACACCGCCAAAAGACTGTTGAAGACTGGAATAAGGTTAGTTTGCATTGTTACTGGTGTTATAGATTATATAAAATAATATTTTTTAAATAATAAGCATTTTAATATTTTTCACAGGTGTGTTTCTCCGATAAGTCAACATTTGAGATTCTGGTTGACTAGAGCAGCTTCGTCAGGCGATGCCCGGGAGAAAAATACCACCCTGACTGCATCGTGGAGAGGGTAAAACACCCATTTAAAATAAAGGTGTGGCTAAAGGGGTAGAGCGCCTCTACATTGTCCATGGAACCATGAAACAAGACCAGTACAGACAAGTTTAACGAATTCGCCTTTTACCGACACTTGAAGAATGGTTCCCAGATGGTGAGGAATTCATGTTTATGCATTCTTCAGCGCCATGTCGTAAAGCCAGATGCGTTACCAAGTTCTTGGCAGACCACAATATTCCAGTTTTGCCTTGGCCTGCCAATTCTCCTGACAAGAAGCATAGAAAATGTATGGGAGATTACCAAGGCTGAAATAGCCAAAGAAATGATAACGGCCAAGGTCAGACTTCTAGAAAAACTCATTAATGTTTGGCATCACAATCCTAAAATAAAACAAAGTGCCATAAACTGCATAGAAATCATGCCCAGGTGTATAGAAGCAAAAGGCAATTGAGGCAAAAGGAAATGTCACTAAGTACTGATTAGTACTAAGTAATATTTCGTTACGCTTATTTATTTACCTATAATTTTCATTGTTTATATTTTTGGTTTTTATTTTACTTCGTAAATTACTATTTTATATAAATAAAGCTTTTGTCATTACCAGTCTTACCAAGGGGTATCGTATTACCCAGTCACTGGGTTGTGTAGGTCAGATAGGCAGTCGCTCCATGTAAAATACTGGTATTCAGCTGCATCCGGTTAGACTGGAAGCCGACCCCAACATAGTTGGGAAAAGACTAGGCAGATGATGAAAGCTTTCGTCATTTCAAAAACGGTGTTTCTCTAATTAATTTAACAATATTACTTTACAAGTACCATTTTTTTTGTGACCCTAATAATAATTTGGCAACCCACTGTAGTTAGATACAGCCGATGGCATAAAAGCTATGAGCTTTGACCGGCACCTGAGTCCTCAGGTGTCAAAACTCTTGAAGCAACAGCCTAACGAGAGTTATTTGGATCAAGGCTTGATCCTCGACACGTATTATTGTTAAGAAGTTACTCTCTGGAACCCTTATTTAATTTTTTTTTTTTTTTTTATTTCCTTCCCCTATAGGGGATGATAAATGGCAAATATGATAAACATCGGGCACATGGCTGGTTCTATAATAAAACTTATCCAAAGAGTCGTAACCTCCCACAATAAAAAACCATCGACATCAAAAATGCTTGCGAACATCACTATTTTTGCGTGAAAGAGCGTTTGGCATTTGACCCAATCCCGAAGAGAACAATAATTTACATGCACCCCGGGGCCGCATGCACCCCACCTCGGGCCTCACCCCCTTTTTACCCTATTTACACCAGCACGGAATTTTGTCGCAAAAAAGCAAAGTTTTTCTCGCAACAAATTGAACAGTTGAATTTACTTAAAAGACTTCAAAAGTTTGTTGAAGCCATTAACATCACTTTGTTTTTTCCGAAGGGATAGGCAGAGATACCTGGTAAAATATGGCACCCATATTTTACCAGTTACGTTTAAGTACCATGTAATAAGGGGCCTATTGCCACTAACGAGCGGGGTAATTGCGTAACACACTTACGTAGCCAAGGCTTTCATTTTGACAGTTCATCAACATTCATTGCGTTATTTACGTTGTTGAGCAGACAAATTTTTCGAACATATGAAGCAATGGATTAGCAATATCTTTCAAAATGATTCAGATTTTGGGGAAAGTTTTACGCAATTAGGGTACAAATCAGGCACTCTACAGGGCAGGCTTGCTCTGAAACATTCCTAAAGTAACTTTGCCTGACCTAGGGAATCAAACCCAGGACCCAATCGCCCTAGCGACTTGCGACCACTAGACTAACGAAGCAAACGCAAGTTTTTATTTCGTCGGAATAATATTAATAATATTAGATCGTTATTTATACTCGTAAAAAGGGGATATTGAAGTCATTTGTTAATAATGAGTAGAGGGTCTTTTGGCACCATATGACATTGACAGGTGGTTCATCATCATCATCAGCCCACAACAGTCCACTGCTGGACATAGGCCCCTCCTATCCCACGCCATTTGACGCGATTTTCGCCAACTCTCATCCAGCTGCCATACTGCGAAGATAGGTAGTCGCTCCACCTAGCCTGAGGGCGCCCTCACGTTTGCCGATTCGCGGTCTCCAGTCAAGAACACGTCTACCCCAACGGTTATCTGTTCTACAGCTAATACAGCCGGCGCATTGCACATTCGGCTTGCTTATTCTGGGCAGCAGCGGTGGGAGGGTGCTATTGGTAAACATTTGTGAAATTGTCACATACATTGTATTGGCAAAACAAAATGGCGGCTTTAGTTCCGATACTGGCACCCACCAAAAGAACCCTGTACAGCGTTCACATTTATTTTACCGCTGACAGTAGCAACTGAATAGCCAAGACGAGCCAAGCGAAGCGCAAGGGCACTACCTACCTTTTCTCGAAGCACTTCGTCGTATTTTTGAACCTTCTTAACTTGGGTTTGGATTATACCAATTAAACAAAATTTTCGGGATATGATGTCAGTGGTTGACTTATTAAACCTATAAAGTTTCAATTGCATAGCTCTTATACTTTAGATTTTATTGATATCTAAAATACCCCGATTTCGTGACTGATTCACTGACTCACTGATGATCATCCATATTCTTAAGGTTCTTCCTGAAGTCCTAGAAAGTTGAAATTTGGTATGTAAGCTAGTAATAGTACACAAACAACAAAAAAAACTTGAAACTTTTACCCCTTAAACTAGGGGGTGAAAATTTGTATGAGACTTCCGTAAATTTTGATGCTAGAGGTCTAAAAATTTATATAGGGGGGTCCTTGTCTAATTGTCTAATAATAAGATGCGTATTTCAGGATTTTTAGTAAATGATAAGCAACTTACAAAAAGAAATGAAATCCCACAAAAACATTTCATGTTAAATGTTGCCAAGACGAGACCATGTAGCTCGCACTGTCAAAAAGTAATCAGATCTCATGTAGACCCAAGCTAACCCTACACGCCCTAACTCTATAAGGCCTAACTTCGCAAACTCTACACCTTAGTCAAAAGCTTGGCCGTTTCGTTACTACAAGAACCATTGTATAACAGTATGAGAGTTTTTCACCTTACGCTCATGTGAATGTAGCGAAATGGCCAAGTCACATATTTTGAAATGTTGTTGTGGGTCAACCTTTGCAACGAAAATATCTTTATTTGCGTCATTGCCAATTCTGATTCTGACAGAATTGGCAATGGCAGGAACCCAATAGGAACCATATTGACACGACAATAAAGATCACTGTGATTTTGATAGTGATTCAAAATCGTAGCGTAGTTAATACAATTACAATTGCTGTTGCTCTACGATTTCAGTTATTTTGTGAGATAATTAAAATGAAATCCGATAAGACAAATACTTTTAAAGGTTAATGAACAGACTGTAAATACTTAGATAAAGACGTTGTATTTCCTAATGTTTTCTGTAAAGATAACGATAATAATTATGATATCAAGATCCGCACACCCGCTAACGACATCTATGACGAAAATCCAAAATTAATGTTGTTAAATAACAACATGACATGCGCTAAAATCCTCGTCTTCATAAATTATGTCCTTTGCGAATTATATAAATCACGAGGTCACTAACGCCATCTAGTAGTTTTATAGCACACTACAGTTATAAAAACTTGTCAACAGATGGCGTTGTTATTAATTATTCATTGTACAGTAATTTTGTTAGTTTACCAGCAGGTATGTATATCTTCGTTTAGTCGTGAATAACAGTAATCATAAATTATCAGGCCGGTGTTATAAAGTTGGTAATAGCAGGTCAGTCACGCACGGAAAGTTTACTCGTAATTTTCCTGGTGCTGCGTTTAGTATGACTTGGTGCTCGACAAGTCCAGTTTCCGCACCAATCTATTAACTCATTAATAAACTATAGAGAGTCAGAGAGATAGTTCAGTAGATTCATTTTAAGATTGATCCTTTTTAACCGACATCAAAAAAAGAGGAGGTTCTCAATACGACTGTACTTTTTTTGTTTGTTACCTCAGAACTCCGTTATTTATAAGCCGATTTGCAATTTTTTTTTTTATTTGTGAGGATTTTACTTTCAGATTGGTCCCATAGAAATTTCATCAACAACGGTTCAGTAGTTTGGTTTTTAAACCTAAATTACTGGTAAAAATTACAACTTAAAAGTGAAAAAAAAAACTTTTTTGGGTTTTTTTAGGGTTCCGTACATCTGACTGAAAATTTGAACCCTTGTCGGATCACTCGTGTATCTGTATCTGTCCTTCTGTCACAACCAATTTGCTCGAATCTACAAGACCGATTAAGTTTAAAACTAGTTCTTTACTTATAGATTACCTACAGGAAAACCTATAAAAAGTATATACCTATGCCTTTAGTTATGATACAGATATTTGACCTCGATTATAAAAAAAATATTAAGTACTTAGTTGGTTTACTCTAACATGCGTGGACTGACATCCAAAACAGACATCTATAGCAAAAACCGGCTAAGAGCGTCACGAACCACGCACCATCAAGGCTTCCGTAGTTAGTATGAATATTTACGCATGCAAAGTACAGACGCCAGCAGGTCAAGCTACCCGAAACTGTCAAATTTTCCCGATCAACCTTGAACCTTAATGCTTTAGCGATAAAGTTGAAAATCTAATAAAGAAATTTGACAGATTGTAGTAGCTTGATGTGCTGGCGTCTGTACATAGTATTTCTCTAAAAAACTATGAAATACTACGTTATGACTGCGGTTACAACCGATAACATCCCATACCTCGCAAACTAGTGATTTAAATAAAAAGTCTCTTTAAAACATTATCATCTTTTTAATTATGGGTTCCAACGACCGCTTACTCTGTTATGTGCATTGTTTTTTCAACCCTTGGTTACATGTAGTTAGAGTGTCACCCCTATTACTTTTTTCGTAATTTCTCTACACCATTGTTTAATGGTGCACAGAATACACCTTCTTTCCAATTTTTACGATTTAATGCTAAAATTCTGTGAGTAAAATGGCTGTTTGACTTTCGGTCTGACGGGTAGACAGACGGACGCACAGACGAACAGCGGACGGACATGCCGAAATTATAAGGGTTCCGTCTTTGCCGCTTGGCTCTAAAAAAACCCTGTATAACTGAAACAGCAAGCATACTCTCCCGACTCAGCGCTCCACCGTCCCTGAACGAGCTCTATAATCCCGACTCCGTCTATCTCCTTCATTTAATTCCATTCGACATTACAAATAGCTTCTTAGGGCGTTCCCAACGATTACATTTGAAACTTAAGGCTATTTCAAACAATTTATGATGGCTCTGACTTTCGAAACTCGATTTGGGGAAGTTCCCAAAATAATCGCACAGATTTGTCGGCAGTTTTAATGTGGGGTCAAGGGGTTCGGTGGTGCGTTGCCAGTTGAAGCGATTAGAATATAGAATAGAATACTCTTTATTATGTACTTATACCATATAAATTACAGACAGATAAAAATATAAATTTTACAAAGTTTGACACAATGGGCGGTCTTATCGCTAAGAGCGATCTTTTAAAGACAACCTTTGCAATTAGATTTTTCACAAGCTGTTAAATAGAATAGACGTAACATCACGCCGGTATTCCCTGAAGGATTTGGGCAGAGGGGAGCCTTTCTTTTTTGTTGCGCGGTAGACATCCTCATGGATTTCCTCCATCGTGGGGGTGACAGAGAGGTATGACTCTTACCAGCTAAAACCAACGCGCTGTCCTGTCAAATCAAAACACTGTATTGTAGAAAACGTAGTTTTCAGAAAAGAAAAGGAATGTAATCTTCGAACGGCCGAACCTTCTATATTACCGTGTTTTGAAAATGCTTATTGTCATAGAATCATCGTATCGTTAAAATTACCTACTGTATTATGGCATAATACACGTTACACTGAGCTCAATGAACATTATAAAGAAAAAACACTGTATTCCATAATACAGTGTACTGGTTTGAAAGGACAGCGCGGTGTTCCACCTCTGAACCAAAAGCCTCGCACTCAAGCAATAAAAGGTTGACAATTTTGTTCATTGCTTGATGTCAGGGCCAGGGACCAAAGACAATACACATTAATCTCTGTCTGGCAAATGACAAACAAACAACAATAAAAAAAAAACAAAATGCCGATTGCAGAGTGAAAAAAAATAACTAGTCAAAGTACACCAATATTTCGTCAGTTATGTTTATGTACCATGTAATAGGGGGCAAAACTCAAACTCAAACTCAAATCATTTAATTCAACTAAACCAATTACAGGCACTTTTGAATTGTCAAAGAGTCGGTCAGTCAGAAAGATGAAGCTAGTTGCCCATTCCAAAGCGTAGGTACCTATGGAGAAGAACGGGCAAGAAACTCCATGGACACTCTTTTAAATCATAAAATTGTTACAAAATATTTGGTTACATCATTCGTGTTGAAATTAACCACGTAAGAATGATGTAGAAATACGTGCACGTTAAAAGCGTCCAATAAAGAAAACATAAAAACAATTCAGAAATTAAAATATTAAAATACCTAAGCCGTGGCAGATAAGAGATGACCAGTCCCTACTGACGGCGCCCGTTGTATGGATCAGCACTATTCAACTCAACCATTTTGGAGGGAACTTAATGATCCAACACACACGCCACCACCAGCGAGACATTAGAGTGAGCATGACATACTCACAGCCGCCAGGGCACATTCAAGTCAATGAAAGACGTACCCAGTAAATGGTAGCTTTATAGAAAATACATAGTGCTCACACGTGTGCTATGCAATTATACAATATAAGCAACCTGGCACAAATCCGAACATGGGAACATTATAGGCTGCACAAATCCAGACTCCTGGCTGCATATAAGCAGAGTCCACCAACTGAGTTTTAACGACCAATCAGAAGAGTTGGTGGATTCTGCTTATATGCCTCCGGGGTGCTACAGGAAATTCCAGAAATTCCAGATGAGAAAACTGAATAACACTTTGCCCGACCCGGGAATCGAACCAAGTACCTCAGGCTCAGTTACCTATAGCGCTTGCGGACACTAGATCAATAAGGCAAAAATAAAGTGGCGCGGGAAATAGAATACCGGGTTCCCGATATTGGACATTTTATATGCGGTATTAATAAATAAAAAACAAATAGAAAACTAGTATAAAGACAGATGTAAGAAATTAGCAGGAAAGTGTGCCTCACGGCTGCACCAAAAAGCCCCAGTTCAGCAAAAATGCAGCTGAATACCAGTATTTTACATGGAGCGACTGCCTATCTGACCTCCACAACCCAGTTACTGGGTAATACGATATCCCTTGGTAAGACTGGTTGTCAAACTTTCGGGGTTCTGATGAAAAAAAAAAATCAGCCGTCCCATACGTTTAGGTCGAGTAGTTATTGAAGTTTTGTATGGGACTATATGGGTCCCATGGAGAATGTTGTTCAGTTTGATGGTCTGCCCCACACCCTTAAATTCGGCTGGTCTTTGAAAATAAAGCCTTTATTATGATCATAATCCAGCATTGCACATGTAAGCGGGCACGCCCCTATGGTTCTGTATAGGTTTTTATTTCTTCTTGAGTATAGTTTTCAATGTTTTTGTTGGAACGAAGTTCCTTATCGCGCGTTGCGAAAGGGGGCTAGACGGAAAAAATTAAGACCAAAAGTTGGAACGACACTTTTTGCTATATTTGCAAGCCGTGCGGCGTGCGCCTGTTTCTCTGTCTGTCTCTCTCTCTCTCTTTGAACTTCGTTCCATCCGGGTGTCCCTTGACACCTCTCAAGTTTTTTTTTTGTTATTGTAATATTAATTATTTTGGATACTAATTTATAAAATGAAGTTCTTCTAACTGAAGAGACAGCTGTGTCGCTGGGGAGTTTGTTTCGGCACATCTTATTCCCAGCTTAAGCACTAGGGCTGGCGTTATCGGGGACTGTCTTATAAATAAACTAGCTGCGCCCCGCGGTTTCACCCGCACAAGTTTCGATCCCGTGGGAATATCGGGATAAAAAGTATCCTATGTGTTAATCCTGGTTATAAACTACATGTGTGCCAAATTTCATCCAAATCTGTTCTGTAGTTTGGCGTGAAAGAGTAACAAACATCCATCCATCCATCCATACAAACTTTAGCGTTTATAATATTAGTAAGATTATTACAAATATTTCTTGCAGACCACCAGATCCATAAAAAACACAATAACAAAATATAGTTAATACAAAAAAGGGTCTTGACTGACGGACACACGAACGGACAACGAAGTGATCTTATAAGGGTTCCGTTTTTCCTTTTGAGGTAAGTACGGAACCCTAAAAAAATAGTAAAAGTGGCATACATACACACAAATATAAACTGACACTTTTCCTCTCTATTTACGCGGCTATGTCCAACCACATGAAGATAGGTAGCATATGTATTCTATCAGCAAGGTTCTATGGCAAGTGTAATGTTCTTAATAGACCCGAAGTGAAAGAAAATAACGGATTCATAGTGAAAACGAATAAACAAACTGTAATTACAAAATAAAAGGAAAATACAGTCGCCAGCACATCAAGCTACTACAATCTATCAATTTTTTTTAATAGATTTTCAACTTTATTGCTACAGCGTTGCTGTACCAATAAAGTTGATTAAAATATTGGGAAAATTTGACAGTTTCTGTCAAATTTTGGCGTGTGTGCGCATTGCTGGCGTCTGTACATTGGGTTTTCAACGACGATGACAGAGTATAAAACAAGTGCACATCAACTTTATGGCAATAAGAAGAAAAGTATTTAACATAGTATAAAAAAGTCTGTAGCAAAAAGTTCTTACGCTAGTTGCGTCGCTTACAGGTGGCAAGGCCTTAGGTCATTTTAATTTTGAGTCGCAGATACTAAGACCGCAACTTTACCGGCGACCATTCATACATTTCGTTAGAAGACGAACGTTTTGCTAAATGGATGCTTGGGTACAATTGACCTTAATTGTTTTTAGAGTCATTAAAGCATTAAGCTTTATAATTTTCTTTGTTCAACTTTGAATAATGGGCCTGTCTGTTGCCATCCTTATAAAATGATATTTGTCTTTTATTTCTGACATCTATAAAATACTTACCTACTTTTAGGAATATGTATTATGGCTATAATGTTATTTTTGCGCGTGGCCAATATCGGAACTGATGGCGCCATCTTGTTCATGCCAGTTTCCACAAGATGTTTTCCTTCACCCTTTTGAGAGCAGTGGTGATGAAATAATTTACACAAACTGAAGTGCTTGCCTGGGTTAGAATCTACGACCTACAATTCGTAAGTCGGAGCTGTTACAACTGAAACAGCAGCCGGTGTCACTTTTAGATTTTTCCTAACAATCAACATGGCCAAATAATTTAAAAAAACAAAACCCTAATATTAAATGTCGTAGCATCATGCTGATATAGGAGCTGATCATGCTGTGTGAAATGTCCAGGGATATTATTATTATTATTATTATTATTATTATTATTAACCAACAACGAAACTCGATAAATGAGCTCCTTATTATGTTGGGAACAGCGCACCATATGTAGACATTTCAATAGGTACGCTTGCTGGTATCTACACTCTTATACAAGATATATTTTCCTTCAATATACCGGCATTACGTTGGCTCGATTCCCTGAAGTTAAATAGTGGTGTGACATGATAACACATCGATATTTGATGAGGATATATTTGTTGAGTTTTTCCACCAGAAATGAAAAAAAAAGGAATGTCAGAAATTTTTCAATGACAATTAATGTTAAATAAGAAAGAAAGAAAGAAAGAAAAAGTATTTATTGCGACTCGTACAGGATCATAAACTAAACTAAACACAGTTAAAAATAAAACAAATTGTATAAAAAAGTAACAAAAGGAAAAAAAACAGAAAGTCCTATACGAGGCCAAAAGGCTCCTATATCAGCATGATGCTACGACATTTAAAAAATAAATGTCGTAGCGCTGGTATTCTGATAGGGCCCGCTGTGATGTCACGGGCAATCACAGTAATAAAATACTGGTATTCAGCTGCATCCGGTTAGACTGGAAGCCTACCCCAACATAGTTGGGAAAAGGCTAGGCAGATGATGATGGGACTTAAAAAGTAACTGGCGACATGTGAGTGTAAGCACTATACAAATACATATCTGCCCCTTCGACGAAAACAGGTAGTACGAGTATTATTAGGTATGTATATATTTTTTTTCTAGGTTTCAATCAGAGCCGTGGTAAAAAAAAAACGAACTTAAAAATTAAGCCGTGGTAATAAAACGTTTTGAACATGTAGCCAACATGTTCAAAACGTTTTATTACCACGGCTTAATTTTTAATTTCTGAATTGTTTTTATGTTTTTTTATAACGGACGCTTTTAACGTGCACGTCTTTCTACATCGTTCTCACATGGTTAATTTCAACACGGATGATGTAATCAAATATTTTGTAACAATTTTATGATTTAAAAGAGTGTCCATGGAGTTTCTTGCCCGTTCTTCTCCATAGGTACCTACGCTTTGGAATGGGCAACTAGCTTCATCTTTGTGACTGACCGACCCTTTGACAATTCAAAAGTGCTTGTAATTGGTTTAGTTGAATTATAGGATTTGAGTTTGAGTTTGATTAATTGGTGTAATCTGGGTGTTTAATACCCCAAAAGGGGTTAAACATCTGTCTAACCCTTCTTAGGATACAGGTGTTTACCACTAATAATTACTCTTAATACAGTGTAGTAGGTAATTATTTAAAGTTTAGGCACAAATCCTTTATGTTTAGTTAAGAGTTCCGTACCTCACAAGAAAAAAGCGGAACCGATAAAGGATCACTTCGTTGTCCGCCCGTCTGTCTTTCTGTCAAGATCCTTTTGCTCAGGAACGCGAGGAGGTATAAAGTTTAAATTAATATCAAATACGTAGGTGTACGGTCCCTTAAGGCTCTAAAAAACAAACTTCTAAGTCAACGCAATAAAAAAATACGGCCATTTAGGTGACATGATTGAAACTCGTAATTAAATCAAAATCTATAGGGTACTTCCCATCAAAATCAGCCTATAATGTTCCCACTGCTGGGACACAGGCCTCCTCAGTGAGAGGGAGTGGGCCGTAATCCACCACGCGGGCATAGTGCGGGTTGGCGGATGTCACATGTCTTCGAATTTTTGGTTCTAGGACTTGCCGGTTTCCTCACGATGTTTTCCTTCACCGTTTTAAGAGCAGTGCTGATGAAATACATTTACACAAAGTAAAGCGCCTGTCTGGGTTCAAACCTACGACCTACAACTCGTAAGTCGTGTCCGTTACCACTGGGCCACCACTGCTCTTCCCGGGTACTTCCCGTTGACCTGCACCTTAATTGCGTAAGACACTATCAATCACAATTTGAATCATTTTGAAGGATATTGCGAATCCATTGGTTCACATGTTCGAAAAATTTGTCTGCTCTAAAACGTAAATAACGCAATGAATGTTGTTGAACTGTCAAAATGAAAGCCATTGCTACTAATAGTCTGTTACGCAATTACCCCGCTGGCTAGAATCCTGAAATTTGGCAAGAAGCAAGGTCTCACAGCACAAGTAATAGGTAGAAGCACGAAAGTCGTTAATGTGTGGTTTTATCACATAAAACACACACAAAAAAATATGTTTTTCGATTACAAACTTACATTTGCAGTCTGAAAATTGTCCGTGACGTATATCGATGTATGGGAGAACATGTTTTCAACTACAAAGTTAAGTTTGTTCGTAGGATAAATTCATTCCAACTACGGAACCCTTTATTTTGCGTAGTCCGACACGCACTTGGTCGGTTTTTTTTCTTTAAATGTTAGTTACCTACACACATAACTTTTACAATGATAAGTATAGCAGGAATTATAGGATAGATCGCTTCACCGAGACCGCTCACAAAGTAGGCGAGCAGTCCTGGGACGACCTATACCGTCCAAAAATAATTTCGCCCAATTAGGACATTGCCAAGAGTTACCAAGGCCCAATAATTTCCTTACTCAATAGATTGAGGCACGAAGTCAACTCGATAAACTCGCCGACCTATACTATCCGTGTGAACGAAACCATAGCGCGATTCAGAAAAAGGCCCGAATGGTACAACGCCATCTATCGAGCAAGGGGTCAAACTTTTTCGTTTTTTTTTTTTTTGTAACTGTGTTGGAAACTGTCTTTTTAGATACGGTAAAATAACTTAGAAATGATATCAATGTTTTATTTCAGGTAGATATAATGCTTTTAGGCCCCTTTCACAGCAAAAACTTATATTAAATATTTTTAAAAATATTATTATCGTTTCTTTTGCCACATCTCTAGTCGCCTTTGTAAGGCAATCTCCCTATTTACGAGCGTGCAGCGGTGCAGACTCTATTAAATCGATGCTAGAGCGGTGTGTCACCTGAATTAATATCGATTATAGCACAACACTATCGTCTTTATAGAGATTGAGGTGTCATTAGTTTATTAAAATACGATATTTTATACTAAAGATATTATTTATATCTTTATGATAATTTTGATAAATGCATAAATATCTTCGCTATTAATAAACCCGTAGTTAAGTCTGAACAACCTTTTAAGTATATGAAAATTCGAAGTATTTTCAACAGATTAAGAAGAAGATTAGATTGCGAATGTTCTTAAAAATACGGGAATTGCCACTCTGGTCTGGGGCCCTACTCTCTAAGTCCGTCAACAAAGATACAGCCTCGTCCGAAAGTAATCCGAAACTTCGGAGTGAACCCTACACCCAAATAATTAACTTTTTCGGACGGGAAAAAATACATCGGCAAAAGGGACAGCTGTCAAATCGCGGTGTCATTCATTCTTAGATCGGGCCCCTAACTAATTTTATGACCGTCGGCAGTTCCAGAGCAATCGCTTATGTTAGGGCATCACGACTCGGTTGTTGTTGCGTTGACATTGGAAAGACTCCAGGCTCCAGGCTATCAATATTATACAGCATAAGCAGCCTATAACGTTCCCACTACTGGGAAACAGGCCTCCTCTCTGTAAGAGGGAATGGGCCGCAATCCACCACGTGGGCCCGATGCGTGTTGGTAGATGTCACGTCTTCGAATTTTTGGTCCTAGGACATGCCGGTTTCCTCACGATGTTTTCCTTCACCGATTTTGAGAGCAATGGTGATGAAATAAGTTACGCAAAGTAAAGCGCCTGTCGGGGTCAATATTATACAGGGTGACGAGTAATTTGAAGTATTACTTCCAGGACGTGATAGAGGGACCCATTTTTAGAGTTCCGTGCCTCAAAAGGAAAAACGGAACACTTATAAGATCACTTCGTTGTCCGTCTGTCTGTCCGTCTGTCAAGACCCTTTTTCTCAGGAACGCGTGGAGTTATCAAGTTGAAATTTTGTTGACATTATGAAATACTCAGGGCTACAATCCCTTGAAGCAGTGAAAAAAACAAACTTCTAAGTCAACGCAATCAAAAGATACGGGCGTTTAAAAGTTCGAATCAAGGGTACTTCTCGTTGACCTAGAATCATGAAATTTAGCAGGAAGCAATGTTATGTAGCACACGTAAAGGAAAAAATCCGAAAACCGTAAAATTGTAGTTACTTACCTACAAATTTGCACGGAACCCTCGGTGCGCGAGTCCGACTCACATTTGACCGGTTTTTTATTTAAAGACCGATACTAGTTTGCTTGAGGTTAGGGGCCCACAAGCGTGCTTAGGGCATCCAGTAGTCTTAATCCGGCACTGTCCGTCGGTGATACGGATTAGTTTATGTACTTCAGTGACAAACAAAACCTCTAGAAAACCTCTCAAAATCTCTAGTACACAAAACAACTGGAGCCATCCGCTAAGACTAACCTGAACAAGTTTGCCCCCTTGTCACGCGCCATAAGATTATTAAATTTGATTTCTATTGAGGTATATGTCACTGCAGCCTGATAAGTTCTCAGGAGCAGCAGTGAAGTGCATTGAAAATGTTGAGAAGTGCTATTAATGTTACGAGTATTTTAATTTTAATGAAATTTGTAATTGTATTTTTAATTGTGCTTTTAGTTTATTTTATTGTAATTTTGATTGTATTTTTAATTGTTTTAATGTAATTAGGATTGTATTTTTTTTATTGTAATTATGATGGTTTTTTATTAATTGAATTTTTGGGTAGTACTCGTAACATCGCATTAGCGTTATAGCTGTTAAGTTGTCATTTACGAAATTTGGGAATAAATAAATAAATTATCACCATTTTCGGATTCGCCACAGTCGAGTCTACAGTCTCAATTTCCAATGAAAATAAACAGAAGTTAATAAACAATAATCGTTTTCCTCCAGACGTCCATTGCGAACGAGAAATGACTCGAATACTTGAACACTCGATAGTACCTAAGTAAAGTATCGAGAGTTTTCCTCAACTTTGATTAGTTTACCTCTTCCTTCTCGTTGCTGTTCGATCGTGCTTGATATCGATTGTCTCTGGTCGGTTAGTATTGGATTTGCATTCATTTATTTATTTTACCATTTATGTACACACATATGTATATAAACAGAATAGAATCAGAAACAGAGAAAAATAGGCATAAACGTGATGATTATTTCATAGGAAATCTCTTCCAGCATATCTGCGATAGGACAATAGATAGAGAGAAGCGTGTGAAAGAATAAAGGAGATAAAAAATAATACATAAAATCATAAACGATTCACTTAATGAACCTAAACAAATATTATGAGAATATACTTACCTACATACATAAAAATAAACATCCATACATACATACTTCTAAAATCAATATCATTATCCATACATACATACTTCTAAAATAATATCACTAAAATAAATACACTAAAATGATAATGATGAATGACGATTGATTTACTTATTTGGGATTTGTTCTGCGACAGACAAGGCACTTCACTAACATCGCAACAGTCAGAGTCCTGTATGACGCACTTGTCAGGAGTCATCTGGAACATAGTGCTGTCATATGGGCTCCGCATGAGGCCAAGTACTCAGCAATGCTGGAACGCGTGCAGAACAAGTTCACGCGCCACTTGTACAAGAAACTATTATGGGGTATATCTGTTTTACCCGTTGATGTACCCCACTCTGTTTGTGCTCTGTATGGTCGGGTACAACCAACTGAGGGTACGACGGGAATTCACGCTTGTTGCATATCTGGTTATTTTACTTCGTGGCATTGAGCATAACCCAGGAGTACTGAAGCGCCTGAAGTTATGTGTTCCAGACCGCTATGTGTGGAGGCGGCGCCGCCCGCTGGCCGTTGGCCGTGCCGGTTGCCAAGACCAACCTTCTCGCCAAAACACCATTGACCCGCGCTATTGAAGATCGATGTATATTATTTACAGGCCATTTGAGTGAACTCGCAAAGATACTGCTGTTCCTTTTATGTTATAAAGTAGATTAGAGTAGGCTATATGTTGTTGTTTTTATTTTATTTTTACTTTGTTTTCTTCTAGTTAGGGAATTTGGTGCATACTTGTACTACTAGTTTTTTAAGTTAGGTATTCATAGTTTTAAATTGTAAGTTAAGTTAATTTTAAGACCACGCTATCGCATTAGGTATACACCTGTAATGATAGTGGTAGGGAGATTTTAATAAATAAATATTTTTTTTAAGGGGGATGCCCTACATAACCCGCGAAATTAAAATTTTCTTAAATTTTGTTTTTGCAATTTGCAAGTCTGTCAGGTTGTATGCTGATTAAAATATGATTCGCGACCATAACAATTTATTTATTTATTTATTTACCTATTATTCCCAACACAACTATTATTACAGGTTGCCCCAAATCGGTAGCGTGGTATAAAAACAATATTTTTTTCCATTAAGTACAGCTTATCACATGTAAAGTAATTTTTGTAAACTCATTCAGAGAACAGGTAAATAAATCCACCCTTTCCGTGATTTCGTTGAGTGTATGCAAGGCGCGCGTCAAAGGTGCTGTACCCAGTAGGTTGGTCCGGCCGCGAGGCACCGCCAGTAACCGCAGTCTCCATCGCCGCGACACGTAAGTAATTATCGTATTATATCGTATGTTTAAAACACACATCCTTTAGTACACCCGGGTTAATCTTTCCACGCAATAACTTAAAAATATATGTAATACTAATTAGCTGCGCCCCGCATAAGTTAATCCGGGTTATAAACTATCTGTGTGGCAAATTTCATCCAAATCCGTGTAGTAGTTTTTGCGTGAAAGAGTAACAAACATCCATCCATCCATACAAACTTTCGCGTTTATAATATTATAGTAGGAAAGTGCCAAATCCCTTCTTGTTTCCAGCTTGTTGTATGTACTTACCCAACCATACCTAACACAAATAGGGTTGGGTACATCAATGGATAGAAAGGATAGACTCTATAAAGTTTCATGTACAGGTAAGTACCGTGTGAATTTATTCTGTATGCGCTCCAGCATTAGGACATATTTGGTTTCATGTCGAGCCCATACTGCCGCATTGAACTCTAATTGCGATCTTACGAGTGCGTTATACAGGGCGGCTATAGCTTTAGCATAGCCTATTGCCCCACGAAGTATGAAACCTAAGCTTCTATAAGATTTCTTGCAAACCGATGTAATGTGTTCACGAAATGTCAATTCAGTATCCAAACGCACCCCCAAATCGCGTACATCATCCTTACGGTCCATTACCGAGTCATTCAGTTCATACCCATGACGTATTGGATCTCTCATCCTACCAAAAGTTACGACTGAACATTTTTGTGCGTTGAACAATAGTTTATTCTTCTTACTCCATTCTACCAGTCTGTCTATGTCTTTTTGTAATCTGAGACAGTCAGCCTCTGTTTGAATAGTCATTGGTAATTTCAGATCGTCTGCGAATAACTAACAGGTGGCATCCCAGACAACATCAGGCAGGCCATTTATCATAACAATAAATTGTAATAGACCCAAAGTACTTCCTTGACTAACTCCCGATCTAGTGAAATAGGATTCAGATTTAAGTCCCGCATAATCCACAAACTGCCGTCTATCTCTCAAGTAGTCAGCAAAGAACCGAAGTAGTAAGAGTACATCCAACCGCCGCCAGCTTCGATAATAAGATATCGTTAGCCACTATATAAAGAAAGAAAGAAAGAAAAAGCATTTATTTGCGGCAAACATGACGCATAAAAAAAAAGGACATAAACACACAAAAAAAAACCTAAAGCCCAAGCCCTAGGCCCTAGGCCTAAGCCTATATCGAAAGCTTTCTTAAAATCAAAGGAGGCAGCATATACTTGTCTTGTACCCCCGTATCCACCTGCGGGGTCACCTCCGACATGAAGTTTAATAAATGGCTAGTCGTGCTGCGCTCTGGCCGAAATTCATGCTGAGAGTCAGACAACCAGTTGGACACTTGATCGAATACACTCTTAAGTATTATTGACTCAAAAACCTTGGCTGGTGATGACAGGACTGCCACCGGTCTATAGCCACTTACGTCCGATCAACCGCTACCCTTCGGTACAAGTACCACACGCGTGGTTTTCCAACGTTCAGGAAAATATGACGCCGCTAAACACTGACTGAAAAGATGCCAAAGTGGCTTCGGTAAAACTGCACGGCCGCGGCAGTCCCTAACTATAAAAGCTGGAATACCATCCCGTCCCGTTGAGCGTTTCGGTTTTAGTCGAGCTAGTGCGTCATAAACCTGTTTATTTTTATTTTTTTCATCTTTTCTTGGTCAATGTAGACACGTGCGCTGCTTCCACCACTCAAGTATCAGAATCACATACAACTCAACAAATCTAAGTTCATATAATCCTATTGAATGACTATTCAATGTTGACTATTGGATGGTTTTAATGATTATAATTTTATACTCGTAATTATGTAAAGTCATATTTGTAGTCCGCCAATCATATTTTAATCAACATTCAACGAGACGGTGACCTGCAAATTGCAAAAAATGAGAATTTCACGGGGTTAAGGGGGAAGAACTAGGCTTCCCCTTTAATAACATCGTCCTGTATCTCTTGGTAGTGGGTAGGCAGAAGTAATAAGCACATTTCGCCAGTTATGTTAACAGTTAAAGTCTCTTGTAATAATAGAGAGCGAACCAATTGCCACTAACTTGACACAAATCCAGACTTCATGTTGCTATTTTTTTTTTTGCCAAATCATTATATCAGCCAAAGTCAAAGTCAAAACGTTTATTGCAAACTAAGTGTACAATGTTGGTGTTATGTTATGTTAGTTGATACTTATGACTTAGCAGCCTTTTACAAGCATTGCAATTTTATCATTCGCCCGCCCTTATCATCATAAATTAGCATGCATTAATTAATTATTATCTTTTATATTAGTACAATTAAATTGAGAAATTACTTATGTCAAAATTAAATGTCAATAATAATGAATTTAATACAATTATTATGCAACTAGCTTCTGCCCGCGGCTTCGCCCGCGTGGATGTCGGAAATTTACCCACGGGAACGTGCTAACAGGATAAAATGTATGTGCTTCCCCAGAATGCCATCTATGTCGCGGACCCTTTGTGGCTAATTACAATAGAAAACGTGTCTCATTAGTGGTAATTAAGAGGGTACCTATATGATCTTTACCTAAGTACCTAACTAATTTTAAAAAAAAAACTCAATAACACAAAATTAAATACCTACCTACCTAAATAAACCTATTTCTGATGATAACTAATCTAAACTCAATAAATAAGCAAACTCCCTAAAAACTAATATCTATACGAATGACTAAACCTACCTAACAGTATTATAAAATAACCTACGGTCACTACGCACACTATCAAATATACTATCTATACTTTAAAATTAAAATGTATACCTACGACTTATATAAAAATAAACCTAAATAACTCTAAAAACTAAAAGGAATAAAAATGAACTCCACATCCACTACGGGTGACCCAACCTACGACAAACTTAGTATTTGCGGTTGGTACAGTACAGATAGTGGTAATCGGGTATAGGGATCGAACCGCAAAATTAAGTTTGTTTTTTATTTTATATACTTTTCCGGGATAAAAAGTACCCAGTGTGGTGCCCAGGATACTAAAGAATAATTATACCAAGTTTCATCGTAATCGAACCGGTAGTTTTTGCGTGATGCCTGAACAAACAGACAGACAGACAGACAGACAAAAATTTTTTTAATCACATTTTTGGGTTCGGTGTCGGTCAAGTAACACCCCCTGCCATTTATTTTTTGGATATTTTCAATGTACAGAATTTTCACTTCTACAGATTTATTATAAGTATAGATATATTAATGCCATCCTTTTCAGGTATTACAAATTATGATGTTAAATAGGATAGACTACATGTTATTGTTTGTATAGGACCATAGATATATTTCTTTCCTTTTTATGTATAGGACAGATCGCCACTTTTGGACTCTAAATATTCTTTTACTGAGTAGAAACATTTTTTGATTAGGAATAGTTTTAGCCTTTTTTGGAATATTGTTACAGATTTTTCAGTTTTAAATATGTTGGGCAACTTATTATATATTTTTATTGCCATATAGTATGGGCTATCACTTAACATTTTAATTCTTGAGGATGGAGCGCATAACCTCTTTTTATGGCGAGTGTTGATGTTGTGCGTATCTTCTACTTTAGTAAACTTGTCAATATTTTTAAAAACAAATGCGCAAATGTCAAGTATGTATATTGAAGGCAGAGTTAGAATCTGATATTTTATAAAGAACGGTTTGCAGCTCTCCGTATTATCTATTTGGGCTAGAATTCTTATACATTTCTTTTGCAATGTGAATAGTTCATCTACGTTTACACTATTTCCCCATAGCATGACTCCATATCGCAGCCATGAGTATGCGTATGCGTAGTAAGCAGCCATAGCTGTTTGTGTGTTAGTGCTTTGTTTAATTTGGAAAAGAGCGTAAGAGAATCTTGAGAGTTTTGTTTTTATATGTTCTATGTGTGACTTCCAGTTAATGTGTGTGTCAATATTTATGCCAAGTAGGCTAAATGTATTAACTTCTTCTATTTGCGTGTTTTTGAATGTTGTTTTTAGATTAAGAGGTGATTTTTTGTATGATCTAAATTGTATTATTTTAGTTTTATTACTATTTATTTCCAAGTTGTGGATCTGGAGCCAAGTATCTACAGTTTGGAGGGTATCTTGTATTTGTAGACTAGGGTTATTTACATTTCCACACTTGATTAATATTGAGATATCGTCTGCAAATAACACTGGTAAAGCATTTTCTTTATCTAATGTTTTGGGAAGGTCATTAATATAGATTAAAAATAGTGGGCATCCTAACACACTTCCTTGTGGGATTGAGCAAGTAATTTGTTTTTCTTGTGATCTAATAGTTTTGATCTCATTTTTATCATGATCGTAATTTTCAATTTGTACTATTTGTGACCTATTATGTAAATATGATTTGAACCACGAATAAGCTGGTCCTCGTACGCCGCAACCATATAGTTTATTAAGTAAGATGTCATAAAGGACCTTGTCGTATGCTTTAGTCATGTCTAGTAGTAGCCCAATTACATAATGTTTGTCGTTTATATGTTGTAGCGCTTGTTGAACATATTTATAAACCGCTAATGTTGTTGATCTACATTTTCTAAATCCATTTTGTGCGTCGTCAAGAATATTAAACTTTTCTAAGAACTTATACAGCTGATTGTACATAGCTTTTTCAAATATTTTGGAAAAGGTAGGTAGCAGTGCTATGGGCCTATAATTACTTGGAACATGTTTGTCATCTTTTTTATAAACTGGTTTTACTAAAGCTACTTTAAGTGCGTCTGGAAATTGGCCGTCTTGGAAGCTTTGATTGATTAAAACCGTTTCCACCAATTCAAGTTACAGTAGGTTTACAATAGGCACACTACTATAGCGTGGCTATGTCTGTGTGACGTATCTAGGCAGTGCATTTTGGTCCGAATCACTTTCTACAATCCTCTTCACGTAATCCCTTGAGTGGCATTTTACGATGCCTACAGTTGTAGGCATCTATTGGGCAGCTTCAGGAAATCTATTGGGTAGGTAAATTTGTAATCTATTGTTTCCTGGATGATGTGGCCAATCAGTAGATACCTATCACTTAGATAAAGTGACAGGATCATTCTCAAACTTAAACTAAAAGCATTTATTTCACCATATACAAGCATTTTTTAATTGTCAAGGGGTCAGTCAGAAAAATGAAACTAGTTGCCCATTCCAAAGCGTAGCAGGTACCTATGGAGAAGAACGGGCAAGAATCTCCATGGATACTCTTATAAATTATATTGTTACGAAATATTACTTACATCATTAATATTTACATAGATACAGGTTTTTTACCTAGTTTAGAGGTCAGGGTCTTTTTTACAGTGAATCACTTAGCTTAAGCCAATTTTGTTTCTTGTTCAATGTAATGTTCGTGCATTTCTGGGAGTAATAAAAGAAAAAGATTTAATTTTATAATTACATGTGAGAAAGATGTAAAAAAGCGTCCAGCCAGACTAAACCAATTAAAAAAAATGGTTTATCAAAAGAAGGGCTTCCTCGAACCTCTACACTTCCATTTGATTTTTTATATACCCGTGGCTAAATAATAACAGCCACACAGGTCGACCGATCAAGTTAAGCTTCGCTTGCCGCAGTTGGTCTGTGGTTGGGTGACCATCTTTACATACCAAGACCCTTCCGTGCCACGGAAAACACGTTAAGCCGTTGGTCCCTGCTGTCATTCGTGGATCTTTGACAGTCGTTACTGGTAGTCAGAAGCCAGAACGTCTGACCACCAGTCTTATCAAGGGGTATCTACACAGTAACTGGGTTGTTGAGATCAGATAGGCAGTGGCTCCATATAAAATACTGGTATTCAGCTGCATCTGTTTAGACTGAAAGCCGACCCCAACATAGATGTGAAAAGGCAGGTAGATGATGAGAGCAGACCCATTAAAACTAACCCTTCTGCTGAGGAACTGTTTCGAAAAACATTTTCTTCGTACATCGCTACGACCTTTGGAGCAACGTCTTCCAATGTTTCCATGTTGTTACTCTTTGCGTTGAGTTTCAAATAATAATAATTGATTTCAAATTCAAGTGAGATAGAACATCATAAATAAAAGCTTATACTAACAGAAATTCGACAAGACATCTGTGTCTCTGAACTAGATAAACAAATATCTGTATTTCAGACAACAGCGCTTTTCCCTATAAATATACATTTAAAAGCTTACAAGTTCAAATTTGCTTTAATGATGTACATACATAGGTATTTCGTTATTTTTAGGTCAACTAGTAGCAAAAAAAGAACATAAAAATACAAATAAAGTAAAATGAAATAAATTGGAGTGGGGAGGGAGGAATAGTCACTGAACTGTTTTTCAAAATACTCTTCTTGCAGTTCCTCTACGTCAATCAATCAACTCAGCCTATCGCAATTCACTGTTGGATATAGGCCTCCCCCAGGCTGCACTGTCCTCCGTCTTCCTCATCCAGCCTGTCCCAGCAACCTTACTGAGATCGTCCGTCCATCTAGCTGGGGGGCGTCCAACGCTACGCTTGCCGATGCGCGGTCTCTACCCCAGAACTCGTCTGCTCAACCGTCCATCGGTCCTTCGACAAACATGGCTAACCCACTTCCGCTTCAGTCAATAATCGCGCTCCTCTATGCATAATCACCGAAGGACTAAAATAAAAATTTAAAACTCATGGTTACTGACTATTAGGTTTGAATATTTCTCTTACTCCGTAGACAATTTCCGAGCAATTTAATACTCCTATTTCAACAATATAAATAAAACATTAAGCACTAAGAAGTCCACCGTATTAGCATTTCTAGTTTATTCTATTGAACGAATCCCCAGACAAACACAGCAGGACGTATTCATATCCTACTGTCTTCATGAAAATGTGTTTTACTACGAAATGCTTGCGTGCCCTGGGCTAGTTCATTTTCTTTGTTGTTGAACAATTTTTTAAGAATACTGTGATAATACAGTCCAAAGAGAATCTACAATGGTTGTATTGATTTGCGGTCGGTCCGTGGATGGGTGACCATCTTTACATACCCTCCCCTCATTATGCCGTTGGTCCCGGCTGTCATTCTTGTATCTTTGACAGTCGTCAAAAACCCGAAATTCTTATACCCCTGGGTTCTTACCCAGGGGTATCAGAATTTACTCTGTTACTGGGTTGTAGAAGTCACTCCATATAAAATTCAGCTACATCCAGTTAGACTGGAAGCTGACCCCAACATAGTTGGGAAAAGGCTAGGCAGATGATGAATACTGATTTACAGTAGAAATAAGTTAGATGGCACCAGCTCGAACGAACCCTACATCTTTCTGTAAACAAAGAAAACCTCAAATTGGAAAAAATAAACAATCAAGAAAGCCCATGTATGTAAAAATGTACGCAAAGGAAAACAAACTGGAAACTACCCTCCCAATATCCAGAATATTAGCTAGAATTTTAAAGAAAAGACTTTTAATATCGTGGAACAAAAGATTCTTAGATAGCTATTCGTTGGACCTCATTACGTATGAAAGAATATGCTGAACAATAGCTATTGTTTTGTTATTGAAAATTAAAAAGTAAACTGTGCTTACATACTCGTATTCTTGGGAGATACTGAAAATACAGCACCCAGCCGTAATAAAACCTGACTTGTTTTTCGTACGTTCTTTACGGGTAAGCACTGAAAATCATCGCTGTGCTGTGGGTCCCCCAAATAGGAAAGAAAGAAAAAAAAACCGTTTATTTGCGGTAAATGACGGCACGGTTGGCGCAGTGGCTGCTGCGCTGCGTGTCGCGGGTTCGATTCCCGCACGAAACAAATATTTGTATGGCCTGTGAGTTTAAATGTTTGTAAACGCACCCACGATACAGGAGAAATTCCTAGTGTGGGGCAACGTTTTTTCCAAAAAAAAAAAGATGCAAAGAAAGAACACATACACAAAAAACAAAGTCGTGGTAAATAATAATAATAATATCCCTGGACATTTCACACAAATACAAATCAAACAAAATATGCGTCACATCCACGTAAAACGGCCATCGCGTAGCGTAAATGCTAAGACCCTTATCTTGTCTTCTGTTTTGTGCTCGTGGTTATAGATCTATTTTGTTTTTATTACAAGCCGCCATGGCCGAAATATGGTAAACGAAATACTATATACCTACTTACTACATTATTTTCTAGTTCCAATAACAATAGTTGGTTGGTACCTCTACTTATACAAAGCTGCACGTACTCGTATTTCAGTTACAAACTCATGTTTTCAGTATCGGTACGGAGTTCAGTTTCCCCGATGGAATCTTTAAACAAGTTATATTTTGGTTCACGTATTTGCTGAACCTGTTCTCCGCTGTACGAAGTTCCATTTCGTAAGGTAGCGGGCACCTTGGTAAGCGGAACGATTGGATACCTTATTTTCTTTATTAAAAGTCTTGATAAGTTTAATTAATCCTACTAATATTATAAACGTGAAAGTTTGTATGAATGGATGGATGGATGTTTGTTACTCTTTCACGCAAAAACTACTGAAGGGATTTGGATGAAATTTGGCACACAGATGGTTTATAACCAGGATTAACATAATATAGGATAATTTTTATCCCGATATTCCCACGGTATCGAAACTTATGCGGGTGAAACCGCGGGGCGCAGCTAGTAATGATATATGTGAGATTAGTTCAATTTTCCTTGAACAAATCTGCTGATTTCTTCTTTATATTATATTTATTTTCCGTCTTTACACTTATTTCTCTTCCACCCTAGTTCCCTTTTCTGCTTATTCTACATTTTAAACATTCATTCACTATCTCTTTCACTCCTTGACTATTTCGTACATCCATCTCTGCCACTCGTTTATGCTTCACATTTGTCATTCATCTTCACCATCTTCATAACGTTCCGTTCCTTCATATATTTTGAACAGGAAATTATCAGTCGAATTTTCCCTTTCCCATTCAGGCAGAAGTTCATAAATTCTGCAATTAATATAAATATAATAATAAACGCCGGGAGGGGACGCCCTAGAACATATTGTGACTTCATTGGTGATGTTCTTCAAAAAGGTCAGGAGGTCTACTCCGAAGTAGTATCGGCCGAATGTTCGGCCGTTTCCTGCTACGAAGTTACTATTTGGTTCGGTCGGCTCCGATCAGTGTAGGATCGGAGCCGACACTCTTTCGAATATTACTATGGTCCCGACCCAACTGAGTCGATCCGAACTTTTTTCACATTTTTCAATAATATTCGGTTCAGCCATGTGTCGGTCCGATCCGAACATTCGCACTTTGCACTTCGGAGTAGGCCCCCTGGTGCGTAGTGCTCGCAACCGGCGTGCGTGTGTGACCAAATGTATGAACGTGAACGAGGCAAAAGGAGTATGTAAGGATCGTAGCAGGGGACGTTTTGTATTTTCTACCTACCCCCATGGGAAGAAGGCTTAATTTTATGTATGTCTATTATTATACCAGCCTATTATGGTCCCACTCCAGGACAAAGGCCTCTGCAGTGCGATTCTGTAACCATCTCACCGTGAAAACTTAGATGAAGTGAGCTGTCATTCCAACTAATGCTAGGGATTGACACTACTGACGCTCACTTCACTTGAGTTTTCACGGTGAGATTTTTACAGAATCGACCGGCTGTTCATACAGAGTAGACCACGTTAATATTTAGGTACCTACAATTACTAATTTCGGCCGATCGATTCTGTAAAAATCTCACCGTGAAAAGTTAGGTGAAGTGAGCTGAGAGTGAGCTGTCAATAGTGTCAATCCCTAGCATTAGTTGGAATGACAGCTCACTTCACCTAAGTTTTCACGGTGAGATGGTTACAGAATCGCACTGCAGGTCGGGCTTTGCTTAGGCGGTAATAAATTTTATATAAGTACATTTTGTTCTTTACCTTCCTAAAGAAATTCATGTTCTTAAAGTTGTCAAAAAATAAAATGCCCATTTTGACATTTGAGAATGCGTTCGTCAAGATACAGACCTGTCAGTTTCATACAAACGAATACGTGTTTTGCGAATTTGATCTTTATTAACTACTAGAACCGTCCAGTGCAGGTTTGTAGATGTCACATGTCTTCGAATTTTGGCTGTAGGACATACTGGTTTCTTTCACCGTTTTGAGAGCTATGGTGATTTACACAAAGTGCCTGTCTAGGTTCGAACCCACGACCTACAACTCGTAAGTCACGGCCGTTACCACCACTGCTCTCACAATATGACTGATTCTATTCTAAGGCTGAATCTGGTTGCGCCCGCTACCGCTTATGAATAAGTCCTGACCCTTACCACTTTGTTTTCCAATTTGTTGTAAAGACCGTAAGCGAGTTACAGAAAGTTTTAAGTAAACATTTAGTAGAACAGGTTTAACTACACTGCGCAGAATGTTCTAGATCTAGAGAGGAGCAGAATACATATAGCAGATGTTGGAGGGGTCTGTGTAAAAAAAGTGTTACTAATAGTTGTTAATTAGTTTTTTTTTTTGGTCGGTCTAGAAGTATGTAATAATAAATAATAATAATAATATCCCTGGACATTTCACACAGCGCCATCTAGTCCCAAGCTAAGCAACCTAATGCTTGTGTTATGGTAACAAGATGAATGTCAATGTTGTGTAAGAAAAAGTAGAAGTTAAGAGTTTTTCGTCACAAATATTCACATTAATCTATACAGGGTCAGATTTAATTAGCTAGGGAAACTCCGCAGATGTGTTGGGTATCGAAATCCAAATATGATAAAACGAAAAATTAATTAATTTGATGATTTTCTCTTTGTGGGGCCATTTTTTTTATTATTTAACAAAAGCACAGCCACATCACGTACATTAAAATTATGCTAGAGTAATCTTAATAACTAAAGGACTAATGTACATTAGTCCTTTAGTTATTAATTACATGAGAATTACGGCGTCCATAGCATTGATTACATATATTTGATTGGAGTATCTTGCCTGTTTTTCTCCATAGAGATCTACGTGTTGGAATGGGCAACTAGCTTCAACTTTCTGACTAACTGTCCGACTGCTGCCTTGAAAAGTATATTAAGCTAAACTAAAACTATTATAAACAAAAAGAGACTAAGTAAGATAGGTAGTAAACATGAACAAAAAGTTAAGAATAAAAACAATACGTGAAATAAAAATATAATAATAATAATAATATATAAAAATAGAAATTAAAAGCAACTTGGCAAGGATAGCGTGTTTTTCTTTCTGAATACTGGTAGCTTGTTGCTGAATACACCGTTAAATTTTGATCGTTTTAATCCTTAAAAGGGGTCATTGTACTCATCATTATGAACAACTTTTACTACGGGACCAACTGAAATCGTGAAAAAAAAATCAGTTGATCCATAGATTTATGTTCGCATAACTCGACATAATGTATGGATCAACTGATTTTTTTTTTCGATTTAAATTAAACTGTGTATATCAAGGTCAGGTCATCGACCGCAGTTAGTGCAGTCGCTTAAAATATCAGTTTTTATTCTGTTTTTATTCACAGACGTGATTGGTAACGTAATCTAAACACCATAAAACAAAAGAAAACAGGGGGTTTACTCCGAAGTAGTATCGGCCGAATGTTCGGCCGTTTCCTGCTACGTAGTTACTATTTGGTTCGGTCGGTTCCGATCCTACACTCCTACACTCTTTCGAATATTGATTATGGTCCCGATCCAACTGAGCCGATCCGAACTTTTTTCGCATTATTCAATAACATTCGGTTCGGCCATGTGTCGGTCCGATCCGAACATTCGCACTTTGCACTTCGGAGTAGGCGCCCTGATCTTCAGAACTCTTTTTTTTATCGTGTTTAGTCATGGATACCCATCACATCTGCAGTTTCGCGATAAGTCTGTGCGGCTAAAGGGGACTGGGTGGGTCAAACCAAACCAAACAGACGGGCCAGAATCGTCACACAGTGGGTGCCTAAAGACAGGCGTCGTCACCGAGACAGGCCTAAGAAACACTGGCATGCAGATTTGGACTCGTCTAACCGATTGGATGGAGAAGGCACAGCACAAAGAAAATTGGAAAAATATGGGGAAGAACTTTGACAACATAAGTTAAAAGAAAAAAGTTATCATAAGTTCTATGTACAAAAGGTGCAAACGTTGCCCCAATTCTCCCACACGACGATGCATTGTCAAAACCTATACGAAATAGGATACTAAAATAAAAAATAAAATAAATAAATAATACATTTATTTATCTTCACAAATTACAAGCTTACGTGGTAAATAAATAAAGAACATGAATAGGCGAAAAAAAAAAGGAAGTGTAATTTGTGAGAGATTTGGAGTCTAAACTAAGCCTAGGCCTGTATCTTAGAGCTCCAACCTCCCCTTACATCATCATAATTAATTAAGCCACATTAGCCAAGTACAGAAGAACTTAATATAAATTACAAATAGAGTAGAACTGAGAAGAAGGAAAAAGATATGAAATAATAAATATGAATTTGAAGTTTACATACTGAAGTGTAGTGTGGGAGTGGTGTAAATGAGGTGATTATTTACTATACTACAACTACACTGTAATCCTGCTGACTGTATTTAGTCCATAATGGCCAATCTCAACAGAGACCTTCGGCGCGGATGATAAATATTATAGTGGACAAGTGAGTGTACTCCCTCTTCCCTCACTCTCATACTCCGATGGGACGGCAATCCCACAAGGCCGGAAAGAGATCAGGCGCAGGACCAAAGGCTTAACGTGCTTTCCGAGGCACGTACACCAACCCCGGGCTCCTCCGGGGCTGCCAACTTTCAAACTCAGGGCTGTTACTAAAAAAATCTTAATTCAAACTCAAACTATTTATTACAAATAAACCCATTACATGCACTTTTGAATTGTCAAGGTCGCTCAGTCAAAAAGATGAAGCTAGTTGCCCATTCCAAAGAGTAGTAGGTACCTATGGAGAAGAACGGGCAAGAAACTAAATAATGGTAATCAAACTCAGGACAATACACTCAACAGTCGCGCTTGTGACCACGAGACCAACGGGAAGGTTACAAGTACACTAAGTAGCTCTAAAGCTACTAATTTCATTACAGGGCTACACAAATTCATTGAATATAACCTGGCATATGAAAAACCTCTTGAATGTGACACGGTGAGCACAGCAGTGGCTCAGCCACGCGTGAGCTAGTAGTCGATAGTTTCCGTCAGGAACTACGAATCGTTAAAGGAGGAATTCAACCAATTTTCTCTATTAATAATAATAAATAATAATAATATCCCTGGACATTTCACTCAGCGCCATCTAGTCCCAAGCTAAGCAACCTATTGCTTGTGTTATGGTAACAAGATGGCTGATAAACTACTACTATTACTTGTTTTGTGTGAACGGTGCTTGTGGCTAAGTAATAACAGCCGCACCATTCGATCCATTAGGTTAAGCTACGCTTGCCGTGGTTGATCAGTGGATGGGTGACAGACCATCTTTACATACCATACCCCTCCGTGCCTCCGTTTTTCCCGGCTGTCATTCGTTGATCGTTGACAGTCGTTAGGGGTCGTCACAAGCCCGAAAGTCTGGCAACCAGTTTCCTTGTTACCCCGTGGTAAGACTGGACCACTGGACTAAGACTTGACTGGTGACTGATTTTTTTACTCCAGAATTTCACGGCTTGACCAAGTTTATGTCTGGACTTTAAGGTGGATGCTCCAAGGTAGCCCGCGAAATTCAAATTTTCTTAGGTTTTTTGCAATTTGCTGGTCAGTACTAAGTTGTACGTTGATTAAAATATGATTCGCGGCCGTAACAAATATGTATTTACAGAATTATAATAATTAAAGTCATCAACACAACTCTCTAAGATCAAGTAATCCTACTGAATGACTATTTTATGAAATCTTGACATTTTAGGATTATGCTAACTTATCAAGTCATATTACTGATTCTAGTGAATATAATTCTGTAAATACATATTTGTTACGGCCGCGAATCATATTTTAATCAACGTACAACTTAGTACTGGCCAGCAAATTGCAAAAAACGTAAGTAAATTTGAATTTCGCGGGGTACCTTGGAGCATCCACCTTAAAAGAGACTGTGACTTCTGAGTTTATTTCGTCCTTTCTTCTCAGTGTAGTCAGATAGGAGAAGCCGACCTCATCTAGTTTTTAAAATACGATTGACGTGTAAAAGTGTTTGTAGAAAAATCATTTATCATTATCAGATATTTAAAAACAGATTGAGACAGGCAATTCGTAATTTTAAGAACGATCACAGTCTGATCCCAGTCTCAATCTGTCAAAAACACATTTAATTTCCTTAAATTTTTGACGAGTTTATGACATTGATTGTCGCTGAGATGAGATTGTAACTAGATTTGAATGATTTTAATTACGTGTTAAACAAACATCATTTGGTAAAATACCACCTTCTTCCTGTGTTCGCACATCGTAGTCAGATTCATACGTGCAACCGCTGAATTATTCGGCTGTGAATATTCCGATAGTGAGCCGTATAGAAGCCGCATCGATGTATCGCCGTCGAATATCCAACCAATCGATGCTTAGTTCGCGATGTACACATCGATTTTAATTAACTACTCTGTATCGAGAGTTTTTGTGATGAAATTGTTGTTTTTGGAGTCTGGTTTTTGATTGGATAGTGTAGCCTGTCACTTATGATGTAACTTTGTTAATTTTATATGGTTACTTTTGAAGTTAATTCTGATATTTTATGCAAAGAAAACCTTTATTTTGTCCTCACACAGGTTTCGTCAATTCAAATAATATGTCCATAATATTATGTCCACCATATTATAAATTACAGATATAAATGTAAAAATTTTAGAAGAGTTGACACAATGGGCTGTCTTAACGCTAAAGACCGATCTTATAAAGACAGCCTTCGGATGGATTAAGGGAAAAGGAGAGACAGTGCTGCAGGTAGTCTGTAGTGTTCCATTTTAAAGATTTTTTTATAAGACACTAGCTGTTGCCCGCGATTTCGTTTGCAATTCAGGATGAAACGTAGCCTATGTCCTACTCTAGGTCCTATGACCTAGAGTAGGCTACGTTACGGATTTGGGTGAAATTTGGCACATGGGTTAGACTATTCTAACCCATGAGCCAAATTTCACCCAAATCCGTTCAGCCGTTTTAGCGTGAAAGCGTAAAAAACAAACAAACTTACTTTCGCATTTATAATATAATATAGTTAGGATGGCAACGTCTCGGTCAGCTAGTTATTGATAACGTAGATCCAAAGAAAGAAAACCAACAAAATATAACCAGAAAACCAGATAAAAAAAGTGGTATATTGAACAAGTTGAAAAATCCCAGAACAAATATTTTACACAAGTTTATTTCCATCTTCCTTTTTCTGTTTTACAAAAAGCCATATTTTCCGTTCTTCTTTGACCCTGCATAATTTAACTTGCGTCTTGTTTTAAACTGTTCTTCTGTCATCACATTCTTGGCTGTAAGTTTTTTGAACTTCTGATAGTCACAAACAGCTCCACAATCTTCTATCTCGAAGTAGGCTTCCATTTCTTCTGGACTTTTCACGTATACCGGCTGAAAGACAGTAAAAAAAAAAATTTTTCACGCAGATTTTCCCCCAACGGGGTAGACAGAGGTGGAATGTACTCCCAAATTTTGCTAGTTATGTTATAAGTCCCATGTTATAGGGGCGAACCTATTAGTGGGACAAATCCCGAATCTGGGCTGCTTCTGAAAAATTACAAAAAAAAAAAAATACATTCCTCTGATATTTCCACTATTAAGGGAAACATTTACCACAACTACACCATAACGACAACACGGTAATAGTTCCAATGAAACACGTAATAGTATGAATAGTTTATTCACACGGACTACATTTGGCCGTCAAAATCAACCGTGTGGGCGACCACGTCAAGACAACAACCATATCGCAACTACTAGCTACAACGCAACCACAACGCAACTACAAGAAGGTACAGCGAGACTATTGACACATAACCAATGCTTGCCCACATTTTGCCGCTGCGATGTGGTGTGGTTATGGTGCGCGCGAACTAACACTGGGGCCTGTGGCTAAATAATAACAGCTGCACAGATCAATCGATCAGAGGGGCAATTCTCGTAATTTTAAGAACGTTCACAGTCTGATCTCAGTCTCAATCTGTCAAAAAAACGTCTAATTTCCCTACATTTTGACAAGTTTTTGACATTTGTTTGTCGCCGAGATGAGACTGCGACTAGATTTTGAACGTTTTAAATTACGGGAATACGGGCCCAGGTTTAACTACGATTGCCGTGGTTGTTCTGTGGATGGGTTTATCTTTACATACCGAGACCCCTCCGTGCCTCGAAAAGCACGTTAAGTCGTTGGTCCTGGCTATCATTCGCGGATCTTTGACAGTCGTTACGGGTAGTCAGAAGCCCGAAAGTCTGACAACCAGCCTTACCAAGGGGTATCGTATTACCCAGTAACTGGGTTGTGGAGGTCAGGTAGACAGTCGCTCTATGTTAAATTATACTGGTATTTAGGCATCCGGTTAGACTGGAAGCCGACTACTAGCGACAACGCAACTAGGTACAACGAAAGTGCAAGAAGTTGCAGCGACTAGAATTTACACGTAACTACTGTTTGCCCATTTTGTCGCTGCGATGTGGTGTGGTTGGGGGGTTGTGGTACACGTGAATGAATGGGCTCTAAAAATAAGTCATCATTTTAATTAACTATCATTTGAATTGGTGAATGCCGCTTGTTTTTTACCGACGAAAAAAATTAGGATGTTTTCAATTTGAAGCGTATATATTTTTTTTATTTATGACTACGGCTATCTTTATACAGAATAGGCCGATTATGACTTTGTTTTTTTTATTTGAAAGGGAAGTGGTCCCGTTTAAAATTGAAATACAAAATCCACCCCTGAGGGTAGAGAAAAAAGGGGTTGATTAATTTTTTACCTACTGAATTTTCACTCGTGAACCGACTCTGTTCAAAATTTACACACATATGTAGTTCTGATGACACTTCCACAAAATAGAGATCTGGAGTTGATTTGATGATGGAGACGGAAGACGGTCGAGATAACCCCTCATCAGTTTACAGCAGTTACAACGTTTTTAGCACACAGAAGGTTGCAGCTGTATTCTCTCAAAAGATATCCACTCAAAAAAAGGAATTACTTGACAAAGTTAATTTTTCGAATCTTTAGATCACCTGATCATTTCGTTGGACGTTTTATTCTGAGGAAGAGAACAGCGTCAATAAGGTAGATTGCGCAGAAGCTCCAATGTTATCCTGAAAACATTATTAGACAAAGTGGACAGTCCCTTTATAAGGCACTGGGTACGGAGGCACGTGCCTAGTCCGGTTAAGTAGTCACGACATCTTAAGGTCAACTACTAAATGCCATTAAAAAAGAAAGGCACGTGCCAATGTGTGTGGCCACATCATTTTTAGCTGTTTTAGTTTGTAAAAGTTTATTAACATAGTTTTTAATTAATTGTTACTAATACTATATGTATATGCATTGTGAGAAATCCGAAATAAAAAATATTATTATTATTTACTCACCGCCACCACGTACGGGGAGTAGGTACGTGGTGGCGACGTGGTGACTACCTTACACCTCATCAACTCCAGGGAGTAAACAGAACAGTATCTTGGAATACCCTGCCTCGGAATAGCCCAGGTGGCGGCCGTGAAGAAGTAGGTACACGTTGAAATCATGGGCTGATAGCACCCTGATTCTTGGGATTTTAACCCCCGAGATTATTTGGTCGGCAGTGTCGATGAATTCTTTGAGGAGCACGCCTATGGGAGAAAGATTTCTTCAGTCAGGGAATTTTGCGCGTTATAATTACACTGACTGTAGTTGCTATAGTCACTTTGTGAAGCCAACTCACCCAATACGGGTAATAATATAAGTACGGTTCCAGGCATAATCTTCACAGATGTCTGGCAAGCCATACAGATTCTGCAGTGTTCATAATATTTTCATTGGTAAAAGATATTATAATGTTTGTGAAAAAGTTAGTATACTGGTATGATGAACAGGGTTTAAAGTTCACTCATCATCCATAGAAAAGGAAGGCTTCCTCGACCAGACAGTGGCTGTGTCTGGTGGGCTACTTCCCGACGATTGATGTCGGTATATGTATGTATACCTATTGATTGATCTTTGGTATGATAAAATGTAATTTTGTGTAAGAAAAACACGGTGATTATGTTAATCTTACCAAAAACGCCATCACCAGTTCAGTATCCTCGACAGTGTTACAGCATTTTTCAGCAATCCGATCCTGGATGTACAGCAAAAATAAAAATACAAATGTTATTAACCTCATTATGCATGAAAACGACTGAAGAATTATTGTATGATAGCTTCTGCCCGCGGCTTCGCCCGCGTGGATGTCGGAAGTTATCCCACGGGAACGTGCTAACAGGATAAAATTTATGTGCTTCCCCAGAATGCCATCTATCTCGCGGGCCCTTTGTGGCTAATTACAGTAGAAAACCAATTGTGTCTCATTAGTGGTGATTAAGAGGGTACCTATATGATATCTTTACCTAAGTACCTACATAATTTAAAAAAAAAACTCAATAACAGAAAATTAAATACCTACCTAAATAAACCTATTTCTGATGATAACTAATCTAAACTCAATAAATAAGCAAAATCCCTAAAAACTAATATCTATACGAATGACTAATCCTACCTAACAGTATTATAAAATAACCTACGGTCACTACGTACACTATCAAATATACTACCTATACTTTAAAATTAAAATCTATACCTACGACTCATATAAAAATAAACCTAAATAACTCTAAAAACTAAAAGGAATAAAAATGAACTCCACTGCGGGTGACCCAACCTACGACAAACTTAGTATTTGCGGTTGGTACAGTACAGACAGTGGTAATCGGGTATAGGGATCGAACCGCAAAATTAAGTTTGTTTTTTATTGTATATACTTTTCCGGGATAAAAAGTACCCAGTGTGGTGCCCAGGATATTAAAGAATAATTATACCAAGTTTCATCGTAATCGAACCGGTAGTTTTTGCGTGATGCCTGAACAAACAGACAGACAGACAGACAGACAGACAGACAGACCGACAGACAGACAAAAATTTTTTTAATCACATTTTTGGGTTCGGTGTCGGTCTAGTAACACCCCCTGTAAATTATTTTTTTGATATTTTCAATGTACAGAATTTTCACTTCTACAGATTTATTATAAGTATAGATAGATATAGATACTATTTGTTCTTATCGTGTCTTTATGGTTGTATAATCCATACAAACTTAAGATATTTACTTACTTACTAATACTATCAATGCGAAAGTAATCCTGTCTGTCTATTGACCCATAGATTCTCAACGTGGTCGTTTGAGACTTTCAGGAAAGAACCACTTGGGTCCGGAGACGTAAGTCCAACCTAGTAAAGTGGGACTAGCTTAACGGAACGGCAGTAGGGTGTGAATGTGGAGCTATGTCGCAAACCATGCTCCACCTCCTATCCTGCCCTCTGTGTCCCAAAACATGCAGTCAAAGTTACCTTTGCGTTGGCACCGACAACGCTGTGGAAGTGGCAAATTTTCATTTTCTCTGGGTCTGGAACGACTGTTCTATGGATCTTACGACTACATAATATTACACGTTTAAATATAATCGTGGCAATAGAGGTTTCAGATTCGCGACAGATGGTAAGTAAATAAAATTGGGGGCTCTAGGAGAAAAAAAAATCTCAAATTGGGCAGAGAGCAAAATAAGGTTGAGAACCAACGAGTGTCATCATCTGCCTAGCCTTTTCCCAACTATCTTGGGGTCGGCTTCCAGTCTAACCGGATGCAGCTGAATATTTTACTGGGTAATACGATACTCCTTGGTAAGACTGGTTGTCAGACTTTCCGACTTGTGACCACCCGTAACGACTGTCAAAGATCCACGAATGACAGCAGGGACCAACGGCTTAACGTGCTTTCCGAGGCATAGAGGAAGACAAGCACCTACCTAAAACACGCGAACCTAGGACATCTTTCCGTGTACCAAACATCCAAATCCGGTTACCCGTTGTGTGAAAAGGCTACAGACAGAGTTACTTTCTCATTTATAAGCTGTTAAGGTGAAAGCATCAGGGCAGCCCACGAAATTAAAATATAATTACGTTTTTGCAATATGCAGGTCAGCAGGTCATCAGGTTGTACGTTAATCAAACTATAATTTGCGATCATAAAAAATATTTATTTATAATAATATACGTATGGCGGAGAAGGCAGATGTTGATTGTCTTCCTGTACGAGTCACAAAAAATACTATTTCTTTCTTTCTAGGTTAGGACATATGATATTTTTCATCCCGGCAGTACGATTTTGTGGGATAATTTCCGACCTCCGCGCAAATGAAGCCGCGGGTAAAAGCTAGTCAATCATAATGACTGCATTTATATTCTTTAAAAGGCAATAAAACAGTAAATGTAAGGCTTTGTCCTGAGTGAGGAAGTTGCGCGGGTGCTAAGGCGGGTGCGATATTCAAACATTCTGAAAACGTTGTTTGTGTCCATATTGAAGTTACTATGACAGAAGCCCAGCACGATATATACTACGATCGCAATTTAGTTTACAAACTTGTAAACAAATATGTGTTTTTGGAAAAACAACTTTAACGCCTCACCACAAAGTTCAGTTTATGCTAAAACTTCAAACATTTTCATGACTATTTCAATAGTAATAATACACAGTCTGATATCAACTTAATTTACACTTCAGTAAAGTTGAAACATTGTTTTACTTTTAATACTTTGTACTTACCTCTTGTAGTGTAGTAATTTTATTCTAGGTACTTCACATATAGATAATAAATGTATACAAAACATTTTAAAAGAGTGACTATGGAGTTACTCACCTATTCTTCTCCAGACGAAACCACCTTTTGGAAGGGGCGACTAGAATCAATTCTATTTTCCTGTAAATTTTTATTTTCCATATTTTTTTTATCCTATATTAAAAAGAACCAGGGGGTCTACTCCGAAGTAGTATTGGCCGAATGTTCGGCCGTTTCCTGCTACGAAGTTACTATTTGGTTCGGTCGGTTCCGATCCTACACTCCTACACTCTTTTGAATATTGACTATGGTCCCGACCCAACTGAGCCGATCCGGACTTTTTTCGCATTTTTCAATAATATTCGGTTCGGCCATGTGTCGGTCCGATCCGAACATTCGCACTTTCCGCTTCGGAGTAGGCCCCCAAGTTCTTAATAATTAATTACAATCTAGCCTATAAGACTAATACGCAATTTTAATCAAACTTAATTTATTACGTGATAATTATTTTAAAACTTAGAATAGTGTTGATTGTACTTTACACAAGACCGATTCACTTTCGTAGATAAATTATTTGATTTCGACTTTGACATCACTTTTATATTTGCGTCAGAGACTTTCATATTAGACTTTCATATTAGACGTTTGATGGAAATAACTTCAACCGAGAACAAGGATCTGAAAAGATTATAGCTAACGAACGAACGTCTATTGCTGCGTGTCGCGGGTTCGATTCCCGCACAGAACAAATATTTGTAAGTCCTACATGTATTTGTTCTGAGTCTGGGTGTTTTTCTATCTATAATATGTATGTATTTACAAAAAAAAAATGTATATAAGTAGTTTATCAGCCAACTTGTTACCATAACACAAGCATTAGGTTGCTTAGCTTGGGACTAGATGGCGCTGTGTGAAATGTCCAGGGATATTATTTATTTATTTATTATTGATTTATCGGGGTCCTACCTTCTACGCTCTCTCTGGTACCGTTTTATGACGCGAATGCCTTCATGATTCAAGTGTGAAAAAGAGATGGAGCTATGACCGACAGCACCATCCCTTTTAAGGACTGGAATCATAATGGCACTGATACTTCATAATACGACCCCTGATTTTAAAACGTTGAAGGAGAACATCGAGAGGAATCCGGTATGTCTTAGAACCAAAAATTCGAAGACATGTGACCTCTACCAGCCCGCACCGAGCCCGCGTGGTGGATTACAGCTCACTGCCTTTCACCGAGAGGAGGCCTGTGTCCCAGCAGCGGAACATTATAAGCCACCTAACCGCGCCCGCTGCCGCGCCCGCTACCGCGCCCGCTACCGCCCCAGTCATCGCCCATCACCCTGGACAAGGCCTAATTATGTACAACATACTTTTATTTGTGTGCATCGAATGAAATTTACGAGCATAATACTTGAATCCTTATTGCGTAACAATTTATTGTAGTAAAACAAACTGAGAAAACCGTCGCACAATGTTCTCTAACGATCACCCATCCCATATCGACCGCAGCATGGGCTGCTTAACTCGCGATTGGAATTTATCACTACCATTAAAGCCCGATAAAACCTAATTAATAATCACTATATATACCTTATTAACGAGGAACCAATTGGTGAAACCGTCAATTTATACTTATTAACCTCATAATTGATTCTTAGCGCAATTAAGACAAATGACAAACAATACTACAATTAAAATTATCTTGTGCCACAAACATAAGTAATTGCTGTGCTGTGTCTTGATACATAATAACTATTATGTAATTGACATGCACATAAATACGCAGCCGTACGGGTCGATCGAATGTTAAGCTACCCTTTCCGCAGCCAGTCGCTCCGTGATGGTTACCCATCACGGATGGGTAACCATCCATTAAATATTCCCTGCATGCCTCGGAAAGCACGTTGAGCCGTTAGTCTTGGCTGTCATTCGTAGATCTTTGACAGTCGTTACGGGTAGTCAGAATCCCAATAGTCTGACAACCAGTCTTACCAAAGGTTGTCATGTCACCCAGTAACTGCGTGTTGGAGATCAGATAGGCAGACGCTCCAAGTAATAATAATAATAAATAAATAACCCTGGACATTTCACACATCGCCATCTAGTCCCAAGCTAAGCGACCTAATGCTTGTGTTATGGTAACAAGATGGCTGATAAACTACTTTATACTTTTTTTTTTGTAAATACAATACATATTATAGATAGAAAATATTATATTATATTATTATTACTATTATAGATAAGTAAAATTCAACTGTATTTGGACTTGAAGCCGACCCCAACATAGTTGCTTATCATACATTGATTGGCATGCACATTATTATTTTCGTCTTAGACATTTCACGGAACTCTGAAATCCCGGACCTTTGTAAGGCGAACGAGGGTCTGAAGTCAACCCGCAAAGGTCCGTTACGCTTTTTTAATTAAATGAGCAACCAGTCGACGACTTTCCCTGTATGCACTGTGCAAGTGCATCAATGGGCAAACCCCGGTTGGTATTTCCCTATTGCAAAATACGTTTCTTTGTGTTAAACATGGCGTAATGAATAACACAAACACAAAAAAGAACAAGTTGGGGAAAAGTATGCGTCACATCCACGCAAAATAGCCATTGCTCAGCATAAAAAATAATAGTAGTTAGGGTGGCTAAAATGGGCTGGTTGTAAAAAACGGGTACCTAGTCAGTGACTCTACAACTATTTTATACAGTATTTTCCTTCTTCGGACATAAATAATTGATTAGTTACAGATCTCTTTTATTTATATATTTTATAACTAACTACACTATATAACCGGATTATTTATTTCGTTTTAGCTAACTATTTCCACTACAAAATTAAAAGACTAACTATCTAAATAAATACATACAAAAAAAAAGGATATTTAGGCGTCGGAGTATACATAGTATCGTCCGCAGCGCTGTCATCCGGAAACGTGCCCAGAAGACTGGCAGCATTGCCACGTTAAATAGCAATGTGGCAATGCTTTGGCCAAAGACGATGCAGCCCTCTGGTTACGTGAAGTGTCGATCAGCCGGCGAGAAATTTCCTTAAAAAGGAGACGCGCACTCCGGCCCCATTACCCGAGCGTTTCGACCCCAAACGACTCAAATCTGTACCTAGTTGTATTGTTTGTATAAGTTAAGGTTTGTATAAGTTATATAGGTAGTATGGTTACCCATACTACCTATATAACTTATACAAACCTTATAAATAATATACCTTTTATCGACTATTGTCAACACAACGTTATAGATGGACTAGCTGCGCCCCGCGGTTTCACCCGCATAAGTTTCGATCCCGTGGGAATATCAGGATAAAAAGTATCCTATGTATTCATCCTGGTTATAAACTATTTGTGTGCTAAATTTCATGCAAATCCGTTCAGTAGTTTTTGCGTGAAAGAGTAACAATCCATCCATCCGTACAAACTTTCGCGTTTATGATAATTATTATAGTAGGATGTGTTCCTCTGAAAATGGTCGGGTATCGCGAGGTATATCAAGGGCTGCCGAAGCCCAGAAAAAAATAATAACCTGACTTCCAATATGTAAGGAAAAGTATAGGAGATTGGGAAGCTGGAAGGTGAGAAGAAAAGACTGCATGCCCAAAGACACCATCAAAGATCAAGATTATTTCGCGATCATGCGCAAAAAGGTGGCATCAATGATGCGCAGGGTGAGGGGAGGCAGCAACAGCATTCTGAAGGTTTTTTCAGAAAGGTTGGAAGGGCCAGCAATGGATAGGTTTATCAAGCTACATGTCAGACATGTGACGTGATAAATCTTCCTCTAATTAGCGTGCTGATTGGTCGAAGCGATTAAAAAATGTTTAAGATGTTATTTCCCGTAAGAAAACAGTATTCTTTATTTCTGACCGGCAATTTATTTTTTGGGTACGAAATGAATGATGACCTTTTCACAGAGTCAGACGCCAGCACATGAAGCTACCCGAAACTGTCAAAATTTCCCTATTAACTTTGAACGAAATGCTTTAGCGATAAAGTTGAAAATGTATTAAAGAAATTTGACAGATTGTAGTAGCTTGATGTGCTGGCGACTGTACTGCGGCCGCTGTAACGACAAATAATAAAAATAAAATAAAGTTAAAAATTACGAAACTTGTTCTTTGTCGCTTTTTATGATAAAATTACCGCACCTGCATTCTGCAACTATTCTCTTCAAGGTCTCCAAAAAGTCAAAAAATCTCAAAAGATAATTTTATTATGAATGCGTTCACCGAGGAATGGAATTTGCCAAGCATTTTTCAAATACACCTCTTTCCGCATCGTATTTTTCCTTATGTCGGTTTAAACCCAGCGTAAATAATATTCTTAAATGCCCCGCCGCCGGTCCCGTGGTCGGAAGCGTGACTGCTAACCTCGTTACGATTGATGAACCCAGGAGTGGGGTTCGATTTCCAAGTTGAGCAAAGGGACCTTTAGGAAATTTTCAGTAGTAATCCGAAGAGTTGAAGTTGGTGGTGTGACATCCCCGTGCGTCGGTAAGCACATAAAGCCGTTGGTCCTGCGCCTGATCTCTCCCCCAGTCGTGTCGGATTGGCGACCCATCGGACTATGAGAATATGAGGGTTTTTTCAATGTGTTGTGATGCGCCGTAGCCCGCCATAATGCGCGCGAGCCTTTAGCCGCTTACACAGACCGGCTCGGAGAAGAGAGTACATTTTTATCACGTTTTGATAAAAATGATTTGGGTCATTGAAATAAGGTGGATTTTTTCATGTCACTGCGCGTTATGTAAATTGACACAAAATGATTCGATACACTCTGTGGAAATCGGTTGTCATGGTGTGGGCAGAGGCATGAGGAAATTTTTTTTTTATAAACATTGCCCCACACTAGGAATTACTCGTGTATCGTGGGTGCGTTTACAAACATTTAAACTCACATACACAAACAGCCAGACCCGGAACAACTACTTGTAGGTCATACAAATATTTGTTCCGTGCGGGAATCGAACCCGCGACACGCAGGCGTGCCGTCAATGTCGTGAGTAAGGCAATAAGAGTAAGGGAGGAAACAATGGACGGACTGTGTGAACGATGCATAGAAAGGGGGTGATTACCGAGATAAAGACTAAAAGAGAAATAATTATGGAAGAAAAAGACGTGTTGCGCCGAATCCTTGGGATAAAGGCAAAAAAATTACGTATTTCAGTATTTCATATTGGAGCTAAGAATTAACCAGCGCTGGGGCTCTGTCTCTGTGTCGGTCTTAGCATTATAATAATATCTCTGGACATTTCACACAGCGCCATCTAGTCCCAAGCTAAGCAACCTAATGCTTGTGTTATGGTAACAAGATGGCTGATAAACTACTTAAATACATTTTTTTTTTATATACGTACATATTATAGATAGAAAAACACCCAGACTCAGAACAAATACATGTAGGACTTACAAATATTTGTTCTGTGCGGGAATCGAGCCCGCGACACGCAGCGCAGCAGTCCGATCGCTCAGCCACTGCGCTAACCGTGTTGTCAACTAACATTATGCTGTGCGATGGCGTGGATGTTACGCATATTTCCCTCAAACTTGTTCTTGTATTGTGTCTGCGTTCTTTCTCTGCGTCATGTTTACGGCAAATAAACGGGTCTTCTTTCTTCTTTAGTTCTTTAATTTTTTATGATTTGATTATACGACATAGTTAGCTCTAAACTAAGGTGTAAAAAACTTTAATGGGCTTCGATATTTTTGTCCAACTGTACCTGCCGACCAAAGACCAAAACGATGAAAAGTTTCTTGCGTCTGACATTATAACCGTATTTTTTCTAAAACCCACCACTTCTATTCCTTTGATACTGAAAACCGCATCAAACTCCGTTACCTCGGTCACACAGACAGACACGAAACGCGACTTCGTTCTGTAATATTTAAATATTATAAAATAAAGTTTATACATATTGTAAGCACCACTTTTACCTTTTTATAATTTGTCATTGAAGAGCGGGGGCCTCCTTGTACAGGTCCCTATGTAAGATTTACTGTACAAGTTGTACAAGTTTCTGCAATAAACCTTATTTTTTATTTTTTTCATTACATATAATAAAATAGTAACGAAGAATTTTAGTTCGATTGTCAGTTTGTCTTGATGTATATTCCGGATTGGCGTAAAAACGACTAAACGGATTTGGATGAAATTTGGCACACAGATAGTTTATAAACTGTATTAGTACATATGGTACTTTTAATGTTGACAGTACGTTCCTGTGAGATATTTTTTGACATACACGAGGGCACAGCTCCGGGCAAAAGCTATTATTTAAATAGAACATGGAAGTTTTATAATCCGATTCCTAAACTGCACAGAGCTCTTCTTCAATTGGTAGCCCAGTGATCGTAGCCCCGACTTACGAGTTGTAGGTCGTAAGTTCGAACCCTGTCAGGCACTTTACTTTGTGTATTTAATTTCATCATCCAGTGGTGTATAACATGCATAAGTTACGCAATCAGGGTGAAGGTCACCCTGATTGCGTAACATTAGCAATCTCAATCTGAATCATTTGGAAGGATATTGCTTATCCATTGCTTCATATTATATTCAAATAATTTGTCTGCTCAATAACGTAAATAACGCAATGTATGTTGTTGAACTGTCAAAATGAAAGCCATTGTAAGAGCGGTTTCGCACTACGTCCGATCCGAATCCGAATTCAAGATCCAAGTTCAATCCGAATTGGGAATGTTCTAAATTCGGACGGACTGAGTTAGGATGTAGTGCAACCCCTCATACAAATAGTACTCGTACTATGGCTACTTCGGACCGTCATTTCTCAGATTCGGATCAGACGTAGTGCGAAACCGCTCTTACTGTAATTGTGTAACGTAATTACCGCCGCTGCCCTCAAAACGGTGAAGGAAAACATCGTCAACAAGAAACCGGTATGTCCAAGAACCAAAAAATCGAAGCCATTTGACATCCACCAACCCGCACTGGGACCGCGTGGTGGATTACGACCCACTCCCTCTCACCGAGAGGAAGCCTGTGTCCCAACAGTGGGAAGATTATAGGCTGATTATGCTTTTAAAGTCAGTTCTCAAATTAAATCGATTTATTATTAGTTATGACTACGTCCAATTACTGATGAACAATAATTATTATCAAATGACTGTATTAAAATCATACCAGTGACACGAAAAATTCATAACATACACGTAATAGGAGAATCTTGAAGTCATACAAGAATCTTATCACTGAATTGTCTCAAGAATTGCTATACATAGGGCGTGCGCGTGCGCCGCATTCAGTGCCAAACCGCGCGCGCGCCTCGATAGGACAACATTGAGTTTTAGTTTTTAAGTGTTTTACTGGAGGTAATCGTAAGTATTTTTATTTATTTTTTTAATAAAAGAATTGAATTTGCTTTTGAATGAAGGTAGATACAAAAAAGTTTGAAGTATTATAGAATACCTGTATTTCTTTTCGTTGAGTTTTTTTTTTTTTTTGTTGTTTACCTACACTACACTAATTAGGTTTTTTGCACTGTTTTAATAAATTGGTTACAGTATTGTTTAAGTAGATTTGAACTTTAATTGAACAATGAATTTAAAGATTTTTAGGTGAAAAAAAACACGGAAAAAATGGCATGCGTTGTTGCCTTTAGCCGAGTAATTATTCAAAAAAAACCTTCACTATGAAACCTAACCGTTCTGCTTAGTTTACGTTAGTGTAATTTCAAATGTTTTTAACGTCGCCTCCATGCTTCATTGCATTTATATTGTTTGATTTTTGTCGAACGATAGAGTTTACTTCTGCATTGTTAAGTTTATTTTTCTAACGCCAGATAATTTTATCGGAGGAATAATTTTGAATTTTTGACATTCTTTCATACAAAAACTGTCAGGCGTCAATTTTATTTCACGAATAAAAAATATCTGTCGATTGAAAATTTGCCCTTAATCTTTCAGAACTAAAATAATATGTACCTACGTAAATAACGAATAATACCGAATTAATTTATAAAAATAACAAAGTTATATCCTAACTTAACTAAAACTATCCACAATCTAAAATATAGCATCAAAAAAATCATCCGCATCGCTGTCGACTGGTAATGTACCCAAGACACTGGCGGCATTGCCACGTTGTATGGCAATGCTTAGCCTCTGGCCAAGGTAAAAGCCAGCCCTTGGGTCAACCGGCCGTTTCGATATTATTAAATTTCGAAACGGCTCGGCTGGTTTTGGTAAGAGTTGGCACCAAAAATTCTTTGATTGAAGCCATAGTCACACAAAAACTGACAACTGACAGTCGCTCCATGTAAAATACTAGTATTCAGCTGCATCCGGTTAGACTGAAAGCCGACCCCAACATAGGCTAAAAAAAAGAGCTAGGCAGATCTTGATATACTCGTAAAATGATTGACTTATCTATGTATTTAATTTATTAAATGTTTTGATGCCCTATGATTCTTTGCTTCTTTTTAGGGTTCCGTACCCAAAGGGTAAAAACGGGACCCTATTACTATAAGACTTCGCTGTCTGTCTGTCCGTCTGTCTGTCACCAGGCTGTATCTCAAGAACCGCGCTAGCTAGACAGTTGAAATTTTCACAAATTATGTATTTCTGTTGCCGCTATAACAGCAAATACTAAAAATAAAATAAATATTTAAGGTGGGCTCCCATACAACAGACGTGATTTTTAAGATACGGAACCCTTCGTGCGCGAGTCCGACTCGCACTTGGCGGGTTTTTCATATCATGTACTTATTTTAAGTCTATTATGCGTATATTTATTATATAAATATGTAAAATAACTATTTATCGAGTGTCGTTTCACTATCCAAACTAATATTATAAATGCGAAAGTAACTCTGTCTGTCTGTCTGTCTGTCTTTGCTTCACGCCTAAACTACTGAACCGATTTGTGTGAAATTTGGTACAGACATAGTTTGGAACTTGAGAATGGACATAGGGTAGTTTTTATTACAAAAAATAAAATAAAAAATAAAATTTATTCCGGACATACAGCGCCATCTATTTGTCAAGAGTCGGCATCAATTCAGTACTGAAAATTCATCGGAAAAATGTAAATAAATAGTAAGAACTATTTGGGTAAAACCAAAAATCTGCCGGAAGTCACTATTCCACGCGAACGAAGTCGCGGGCAAAAGCTAGTTTAATAATAAATAATTACAATACATAATATGTAAACTAGCAACAAAGTCAAAATCGTACAATAAATATTTTTGAAAAAAAAAATGCACCTAATTGCTATGAAGTGTGGGAACGAGCCTGATGCAGAAAATATTGTTTATAGAATTTTTTTCCTGTTTGTCTGTATGTTGTTCGTGAGAAAACCGGTATGTCCTAGAACTAAAAATTCGAAGACAAGTGATATTATCAACCCGCACTGGGCCCGCTTGGTGGACTCCCTCTCGAATAGAGGAGGCCTGTGTCCCAGCAGTGGGAACATTATAGGCTGATAATGATATGTTCCGGAGGGTGCAAAAACGACTCAACGGATTTGGATGAAATTTGGCACACAGATAGTTTATAACCTAAATTAACACAGGGTAGTTTCGATCCCGGTAGTACGTTCGCGTGGGATATTATCCGACATCCACGTGGGCAAACTATAAATATGTTTGTTTTTTTGGGAATATGTTATAACAGCCGGTCGATTCTGTAAAAATCTCAGCGTGAAAACTCAAGTGAAGTGAGCTTGATGTGAGTTGTCAGTAGTATCAATCCCTAGCATTGTTTGGAATGACAGCTCACTCCACGCTCACTTCACCTAAGTTTTCACGGTGAGATGGTTACAGAATCGCACTGCAGAGCACAGTAATACCAAAAATAAATGCAAAAAAGATTACTTGTTTGACCTACGATAGGCAACCAGTTTCAATAACCTATTCAACATTCACAAAGCGCATTGCAAATAATTACTGAAACATCCTTGAGTCGTTTCTTAAGAGTTAAGTAAGTACCTACAAAAAATCACAAGTATCTTAATGACAACACATGATTAAATGCCATTGAATGTAGGATCAGAGAATCGTGAGCTGTCATTAGCAATAATGTATGCTAACAGTAACATCAGATTGGCAAGAACCAAAGAACAGATAAAAACTCTTTTAAGTGTTCTGCGGTAAGAACGACACGTAAATGCAAAACCAACAAAAAATTTTGTACTTGAGAAGAAATCTACTCAATAAAAAACTAAAATTCTTTAATTTACTGACAGACAACGAGCTGCCCAATCTGCTGGGTCTAGCAGCGTGGAATTTTGCACAAGAATCTTCCTTTCGTTATAAAAGGAACCTTTTGTAACGAAATTCAGCATTAAGGAAGATTTTTTTATAAATTCCTACCATAAAGGGGTTAGTGGAGATGAAATTTTGTATGGAAGTTAGTCATTTTCATGGGAAATTCAATCAGACACATAGCTTGCATAAATATAACTTGCATTTATAGTCTCTATCTGCCTAACCTTCTCCCAACTATGTTGGGGTCAGCTTCCAGTCTAACCGGGTGCAGCTGAGTACCGTACAAGTATTTTACATGGAGCGACTGCCTATCTGACCTCCACAACCCATTTACTGAGTAATACGAAACCCCTTGGTAACACTGGTTGTCAGACTTTCGGGCTTCTGACTACCCGTAACGACTGTCCAAGATCCACGAATGACAGCCGGGACCAACGGCTTAACGTGCTTTCCGAGGCACGGAGGGGTTTTGGTATGTAAAGATGGTCACCCATCCACGGACCAACCTTACTTAGCCACACGACTCTGCATTTATAATATTAGTTAGGATTGGGATTTTTCTTTCATCCGCTGATCCATATCTATAGTCCTTTTTTTTTGTTGCGCGGTGGAAATCCTCATGGACTTCCACCATTGTGTGGGACAGAGGGGTATGCCGGACTCTTACCGGCTAAAACCACCGCGGTGTTCCACCTCTGCCTATGGCCGGGGGTGCGGGAAAGAGTCAACAATATAAATCTTAATCATCACAATTAATGAATGGAATCTTTCGTAATTATTTACGTTGAAAGTTCCGACATAAACGTCTGGCACGTGTCATCTAAAATAAATAAATAGAAACCCTGTAATGCTGTAACGCATTTTCATGTAAAGTTTTTGAAGTGAAAACTTGTTTGGACGATATATGTAGAAAGAGAGATAGTTTTCATGGTTTTTGAAGTCGATAGTGAGGTCAAAATTAAAAGCCATGATGGCGGATGCGATTTTTTTTTTAATTTTCATCTTGAATGCCGTATTCATGGTTATCGAAGATGCTGAAGCTGATAGCGAGGTCAAAATGAAAATCCAATATGGCGACAACTTCATGAGAGCTTCTACAAACTTATACTAGATGGTTCTGTATTAAAAAATTGTATTAAAATTACACTTTCTCTCTCTCTCTCTGCCCGTTTCTATTATATACGAGTGTGTGTGCGTGCGAGTATCGCGTAAAAAACTTCATTCCTAACGGGACACACAATCGCACACGTTTTTTCTCAATAACTACCAAAATAGTTAATCAAGTACCTATTACAAAATTGTATAATTGCTTAGAAACGATCGGTCCCTTAATTAACAGGACATAATTAGTTCATTAATTTACTGTCAATCAAACTATTGGCATTTTACAGTCGTATAAACTATTCAATAGTTTTAAACGAACCGGTTTAACTGGGTTAGTTAATGACAATAATAAAACTATTAAGACTTAACCTCAATTGATACAATTATTAATTATGCCTACAAAGTACCTCATCATCTGCCTAGCCTTTTCCCAACTATGTTGGGGTCGGCTTCCAGTCTAACCGGATGCAGCTGAATACCAGTATTTTATATGGAGCGACTGCCTATCTGACCTCCACAACCCAGTTACTGGATAATACGATACCCCTTGGTAAGACTGGTTGTCAGACTTTCGGGCTTCTGACTACCCGTAACGACTGTCAAAGATCCACGAATGACAGCCGGGACCAACGGCTTAACGTGCTTTCCGAGGCACGGAGGGGTCTCGGTATGTAAAGATGGTCACCCATCCACAGACCAACCGCGGCAAGCGTAGCTTAACCTGACCGATCGACCTGTGCGGCTGTCATTATTTAGCCACGGGCCCCTATGCCTACAAAGTACCTACTAACTATATTTATCTTCACGCTATTTTAAAACAGCGTAGCCTAACCTAGAAATATCTAGGTCTAATACCTTTGAATTATTCATTGTATGTCTAATATTACATAGTAGATAATGCAACTTACTGAGCTGATACTTTGATAGTAAAATTATTCAGGAAACCACTAACAGACTTTCAATAGAATTTCTTTTAAATTGGGATTGTATTATTTCAATTTTTTCCTGGCAAAGATTAGGGAAAATGTCTACCACTGATCATCATCATTTCAGCTGAAAAACACCCACTGCTGGTCATAAGCCTCCCCTAAGCACCGCCACTTCGACCGGTTCTGTGCTTCTCACATCCAGCGGATTCCTGTGGCCTTCACCAGATCATCGGTCCACCTTTTACGAGGCCTTCTAACGCTACGTCTTCCTACCAGAAGACTGCCACTCCAGAACCTTTCGGCGCCATCGGCCATCTGTTCTGCGAGCAATGTGCCGTGCGTACCGCCACTTAAGTTTGGCAATACAGATACAAAATCGTATTATTATCGTCGTTTTATTTTTTAAATGTCGAAGCATCATGCTGAGATAGGAGCCTTTTGGCCTCGTATAGGACTTTCTGTTTCATTTTTTTTCCTTTTTTAATTTTTTATACAATTTGTTTTATTTTTTATTTTTAACTCTGTTTAGTTTAGTTTTATGATCCTGTACGAGTCGCAATAAATACTTTTTCTTTCTTTCTTTCTTTCTATTGAGTCATGAGCTTGTAATTTCTCTAAGAAATCCTCATAGGATTTCTCTTCATATTCTCATAGAATTTTTCCCCTTTCCTATTTCCCACCTACTTACTGGGGAAAGTAGTTTCCTGACCGTGTCTGGGGAAACCCATGGTGTGGGTTTTCCTAAGCTAAGTGAAAACGGAAGAAATATGGGCCCCGTATTTCCTCCATTTTCACTAACGTTTTTTTTTACCTTCCTCCTAACTTTGTCATATAGTAAGTTAGTTCAATCAATCAACTCAGTCTATCGCAGTCCACTGTCGGACAAAGGCTTCTATCAGGCTGCGCAAAACACCCTGTCCTCCACCTTCCGCATCCAGTCCAGGATGCGGAAGGTGGAGGACAGGGTGTTTTGCGCAGCCTGATAGAAGCCTACCTTTTAAGGTAGTCGTAGCACATCGGTAGTCCTGTAGCCGTCACCCGCATTCATAACTTCTGATAACTGATAAGTAACCATTTTAAAACAATGTCAGACGATGCGTCAACTGAAACTGATAAGAAATCTCGCATCGTTGGTTAGGTTACCTTTCTTACCGGACTGTCCAAGAAAAAGAGTGTTATGTTTTTTTAAGTATGTGGAAACTTCATGTATATCCCTTGTCTGGTTATGGCGGAAGTAGTGTCCGTCCGGAATTGTCCAGACTCCAGATGTGTTTTTTTGGCCCCCCGTCCAGACTTTGCCCTCCATTCGATCAATAATAGTAGGTACTAGATTAATGATTAGGGACAAAAACACATCGCTCAATTGGCCGCGATTGCATATAACTTGATTTTAAACCTTCAATTTAAAAGAAAGAAAGAAAAAACATTTATTTCAAACATAAAGTTTATTATAGTTTGCAATATAGTTACTACTTAAACTGTCCTTAAATATATTAATGGGAAAATGAAAGGTAATTTCTAAGCAATAAGGTTGAAAAAAATATGTTGCATAATAAGATCACAACAGTATTTGTGGTTTAGTTTTTCCATATCGTAGGGGTAGGTATCTGGTATCGTATTACCCAGTTAGGGTTGTGGAGGTCAGATAGGCAGTCGCTCCATGTAAAATACTGGTATTGAGCTGCTTCCGGTTAGACTGGAAGCCGACCCCAACGTAGCTGGTAAAAGGCTAGGCAGGCTTTCAATCATTAGAAATCTAGTACCTACTATTGATGATCGAAAGTCCGGCCTCGTCATTTCTCCCGACTTTTCCAGAAAAATAAATTTTAATATTTAAAAGTAAAATGTCTGGACCTTTATTGCAAATGTCCGAATTTTTGTCAGGACTTTTAAATTATCGAAATTTTAACCCTAGGCGGAAGGTTGTACCAAGTTATCTCATCCTGTAATCCACTTTTCGTATAAGTAAAACAAACCGAGACATATACCTACCAGGATGTTTGGTAATCGCTGGTAGTTTGAAAAAAAAGACTAACATTTTTTCGGGTAATTGCGTTCATTGACCCAGGTTGGTCAATGAACCCGGTTAGCTGAAAATTAACTGTCAGCAACAAAAACAACAAAATTAAGTTTAAAAATGACCGACTGTCCTACAAGTCTTTATCAGTATGACTTTGTAAAACCTTCAAATGCAAGACATTGAACTTTTTATGTAAACATCGATTCCAATCTCCGTAGATTGCACTTTTTACATCATTGTTGTTTTTTCCGTGTTTTCTTGTGAATAAACATAATCTTGTCCAGCACCCTAATTGCGTAACACAATATTAATCACAATCTGAATCATTTTGAAGGATATTGTTAATCCATTGCTTCATAATTATGTTCCAAAAATTTGTCTGCTCAACAAAGTAAATAACGCAATGAATGTTGTTGAACTGTCAAAATGAATGAATGAATGATTTTTTTATCATTACAGTTTTATAGTCCAGGTATAAAATAACATGAGATTTAGGAATAAAAAAAAAATTGTTAATCAAAACAATCAAACATTTAAAATATCCCGTTAACTCTCAAAATCTCCATTAATTTATATCTATTAATTTATACACTAAAATAAATGGACACCGTTTTTATAAGTTTATCAATTAATCAATCCTAAAATTGAATAGTCAATCAGGGTTTTATGGATTCGCAGAATTATTATAATAACGATCAAAAATACCGTTTTTATGGTTCCGTACTCCGTACCAAAAACGGAATCCTTATAGGATAAATTCGTGGTCCGTTTGTCTGTCCGTCCGTCCGTCAAGACCCTTTTTCTCAGCAACGCGTGGTGGTATCAAGTTGAAATTAAAATCATCGTCAATTAATACTCAGGTTGGTGGTCCCTTGCAGCAGTGAAAAAATCAAACTTCTAAGTCAACGTGATCAAAAGATACGGCCTTTTATGCTCCGTTTTTGCCGCATATTATTTTTGACACTCGCAAGGGAATCAAAACCTTTAGGGTAAGTACTTCCCGTTGACAAAAAATCCGAAAATCGTAAATTTGTAGTTGCATCACAAAAAACAAAATTACAAACTTATTTGCAGTTGGTAAACTAACCGCGACCTATGTCGATGTATGAGGACAACAGTTTTCTAACGGCAAAGTTAAGTTTCTATGTTTTGGGGACTGATTTATTGGGAAAATCTTCGAAACTCGATTAGATGAACGAACTATTTACTTACTTAACTAAAAGTTTGTACGGAACCCTCGGTACGCGAGTCCGACTCGCACTTGGCCAGTTTTTTTTTTTGACGTTATCTATTTTCTATTTCGAAAATTTTATTTAGAATTAAAATAATTTGTAAGTAAAACACAATTAATACCTAATTAATAAATAAAAATAACAAAATTATAAACCATTCACAAACTAAAATATACTGGTGGTGTTCCAAATTGAAATCAATCATCCTTAACTTTATAAAAAAATATGTTCGGTTCCGAATTATGTGCGGATATTAACGAGGATATAAACTTGAGAGGTGTCAAGGGACACCCGGATGGAACGAAGTATAACTGGCTTGCTTTCTATAAGAGAGAGAGAGAGAGACAGAGAAACACGCGCACGCCGCACGGCTTACAACTATAGCAAAAAGTGTCGTCCCAACTTTTGGTCTTAATTTTTTCCGTCTAGCCTTTCGCAACGCGCGATAAGGAACTTCGTTCCAATAATTATCGAGAAATGTTCAAAAATTGTATGAAAACTATACCTACACTGACAATCAGAGGGGCAATTCTCGTAAAGAACGTCTCATAAAGAAAGTTTGATCTCAGTCTCAATCTGTCAAAAATACCTCTAATTTCCCTACATTTTTGACGACTAGATTTTGAACGTTTTTGATTACAGGAATCTGGCCTTCTTCTTTGTTGACACATATCTACTTGTATCAACAAAGTAATTGACAACAATGATTCGGAATAATAAATTTCGCAACAACTACATTGCCACCAAAAAATGTTAAAAGATGTTCTATTATTTATAATGAATACTGAACATGCTAATGTTGCCAACATCATTGTTTCCCACATTGAAACACGTAAACATATTCTGTCGAAATGCTTTTGTTTACATTGATGAAGTATTCATCAATAACTCAAAGACATTATTTCGGTATGAAACGATGCAAATAGAAATGCCGCTCTTTAAAACAATCAACTTGAGTTTGTAAAATTCTTTCAGTAAGGAAAACATCCTAAAGACAGCTTTGACAAGCTGGTGTTCTTTAATAGTGTTTTTCTTGGAAAGGAAATTAAACTAAAACCAGTTAAATGGTTTTTTTATGCTTAAATAAAAAATAAATATTTTAAATCTATGCATGATTTGAATTATTTTGAAAATTAGAGTTGTGTCTCAATCAATTTGTTTAGCCTTCTCCCAAACTATGTTGGAGACAGCTTCCTGTCTAACCGGGTACTGAACACTAGTATTTTACATGTAGTGACTGCCTACTGACCTCCACAACCCAGTTACTTGGTAACCCCAACCCCCCCCCCCCCCCACCCCCCAACCCCAACTTGCTTTTTTTTGTGTTTTTGTCCTTTTTTTTATGCGTCATGTTTGCCGCAAATAAATGCTTTTTCTTTCTTTCTTTCTTTCTAACATATTATGATACCCCTGGGTTAGACTGGTTATCAGACTTTACCTGTAACGACTGTCAAAGATTTACAAATGACAGCCGGAACAAATGGCTTAATATGCTTTCCGAGGCATGAAAATTGTAGTATTCTTTAAATCTTCAGTGAATTTTGCCCGTTGGTTTCCAAGCGCACGTTACTTTAAAAATATGATTGACAGCCATGGACACAGTGTGACATCCTTATCGAATCGCATATCATGTTACGATCGGCAGTGGCGAGTTACCGATGTAGAATACGATACGGCCTGTGACATATTAACATACAAAAGTATGTTTAAATGTTACGTACTTGTTCCATATTTAGCATTGGTATTGCCCAGCTTAAAGTCTGACAGCCAGTCTTACCAAGGGGTATCGTATTACCCAGTAACTGGGTTGTGGAGGTCAGAAATGAATGACGGCACGGTTGGCGTAGTGGTTAAGCGATTGACTGCTGCGCTGCGTGTCGCGGGTTCGATTCCCGCACGGAATAAATATTTGTATGGCCTACAAGTAGTTGTTCCGGGTCTGGCTGTTTGTTTATATGAGTTTAAATGTTTGTAAACGCACCCACGATACAGATTCCTAGTGTGGGGAAACGTTTTTTTTTTTTTAAAGATAGGCAGTCTCTTCTTTTAAAATACTGGTATTCAGCTGCATCTGGTTAGACTGGAAGCTGACCCCAACATATTCGGGAAAAGGCTAGGCAGATGCTGATTGTTCAGATTAAAATTTTGCTTACGCGAATACCTCAATCTATTAGTATTGTACATGTAGCGTGACTGCAGAGCGTGAGGTTCCTAGGTTCGTTTCCCGGGTCGGGTAAAGTGTTTTTAGGATTTCCCACTCCATTAGGAATTTCTTAGTAACAGCCCGGAGTTTGGAAGTTTGCGGTGTGATAAGAAGCACGGAACTCTGAAAGCATGTTAAGCCGTTGGTCCTGCGCCTGATCTCTCTCCTGTCGTGTCGGATTGCCGTCCCATCGGACTATGAGAGTGAGGGAAGAGGGAGTGCACCTGTGTCTGCGCACACATTTGTGCACTGTAAGATCTCCTGCGCCGAAGGCTGGTCTCCATGGCCGAAATACGGTCACGAGGACTATATCATCATCTGCCTAGCCTTCTCACAACTATGTTGGGGTCGGCTTCCAGTCTAACCGGATGCAGCTGAATACCAGTATTTTACATGGAGCGACTGCCTATCTGACATCTACAACCCAGTTACTGTGTAGTACGATACCCCTTGGTTAGACTGGTTGTCAGACTTTCGGGCTTCTGACTACCGTAACGACTGTCAAAGATCCACGAATGACAGCCGGGACCAACGGCTTAACGTGCTTTCCGCGGCACGGAGGGGTCTCGGTATGTAAAGATGGTCACCCATCCACAGACCAACCGCAGGCAAGCGTAGCTTAACCTGACCGATCGACCTGTGCGGCTGTTATTATTTAGCTATATAACTGGAAAAAAAACTTGATTACCGCTGATCAGTACAATTAACAAACACAATCTTCAGTTGAACACGTGCATAAACTCATTTATTTACCCCACGTTACGTCAAACAAGACACTGGCACAACACATATCCGGAGTTACCGGTCTTGCAAAATAAGAGCAAGGCTCAGTTGACTTCTATACGCCCTTTAAAAAGGCGACTACATAAATATAATGTTGTAACTTAATATCAAACGTTACACTGTGACATTCTAGCTACTCATTGATGAATGCAGTTTGTAATACGTTCGAGTAGCGTCGTGGACAACGGGCCTTACTTGACAAAATCAAAAATGGTGGCAAAGGTCAGATGTTGTAATCAGAAACTGGCCACTGTTACAATTATAATTTGTTGCCTCTACTTAGCTATCTAACATAAGCCCAAAGGACAGGTGACACAAACACCGTATATTTATAAAAATAAATCTAAAGCAATAAACGGTGAACCTTAAAGAACTAATTTACCTTATCATTAACAAATTAGGTAGGTGTCTACAGCTATATCTTAATATTGCCAGTCAGCTAAAATCCAAGGTTTCTGTGCCTTGAGATAATGTTCGTAATTTGATACAACATTAAACATGAAAGGTTACAGTTGAAAGGGCTTGTGGCTAAGTAAGAGGCACGTTTGATCAAGGTTAGGTTAGGGAAATATCTAAGCGAAAAAGCATTTTGCCGCGTTTGAATTACCGCGGTCAGTTCGCACATGATCAGATAAATTAGACAATGGTCTTGATCTGTCGTGTCACGGAATGCATGTTAAACCGTCCGTCTGGTTGTTATATTTATATTTGAGGAAGTATGGATAGGAAAGCAGTTCGGATGTCTGACAACTTCTGAACATCTGTGATGCCAAAAATGAATTGCAGAAACAGGCGAATGGCTGTCACTCCTTACAATAAATTAATATTTAGTCGCATCATACATTATATATTTTAATTTTGACCTTCAATATCTCCGTAACCAGAAGGTTCCCAGGTATGGTCCAGTACAAAAAAAAATGATCACAACGACGGGGAGTGCAAGTAACTCTTGGCTTCGTTAATTGTCTTTTTACACCCGTTAAATTTGACAGATTATATTATTTATAAGAAGACTGGCACCGTCAGTCATTGAGATTCATTAGTTTTACACAGTTTAATTTATTTTCGTACTAGTAGCGCCCCGTGGTTTCACCCGCATAAGTTTCGATCCCGCGGGAATATCGGTATAAAAAGTATCCTTTGTGTTATTCTGATGTACAAGCTATATCACTGTAAAGTTTCATCAAAATCCGTTCAGCAGTTTTTGCGTGAAAGAGTAACAAACATCCATCCATACAAAGTTTCACGTTTCACGTACGTAGGCGTAATCATTGAATGTAGTCTGTAGGTGAGCGAAATCATAATTAGAATAGTCTGAAATTGCAAATTATTACACGTTCCTTCTGTGCATCAGAAGAGACCCTTGCCCTGAATACTAAAGTATCTAATTACGCAGGAAAATCAAAATTCTCATTGCTTGCAATTACTTTTAATAATTTACTACTACAGCAGGCTGTTATCATAAAATACAATAACAAACAGACCTACATATTGTCCACAAAATTGATTAAATCCGCTTAGAACTGGATACATTCGTCAATAAATAGATAAAAATAATTATTGTAAGATTTATAATATATTTTATTATGAGGTCGTTGAGATTTTTGTAAAAAAACCTAGGCTGGTATGATATGAAGAAAGTTGCTTTTATCGGGGTCATTGGTTTTGATTAATTGGCTCGCAGATAATAGAATATAATACTCTTTATTATGTACGAGGGGCCCGTGGCTAAATAATAACAGCCGCACAGGTCGATCGGTCAGGTTAAGCTACGCTTGCCGCGGTTGGTCTGTGGATGGGTGACCATCTTTACATACCGAGACCCCTCCGTGCCTCGGAAAGCACGTTAAGCCGTTGGTCCCGGCTGTCATTCGTGGATCTTTGACAGTCGTTACGGGTAGTCAGAAGCCCGAAAGTCAGGCAACCAGTCTTACCAAGGGGTATCGTATTACCCAGTAACTAGGTTGGGGAGGTCAGATAGGCAGTCGCTCCATGTTAAATATTGGTATTCAGCTGCATCCGGTTAGACTGGAAGCCGACCACAACATAGTTGGGAAAAGGCTAGGTAGATGATGAAGACTCTTTATTACGTAGGTACATCATCTAAATTACAGACATAAATATAGTAATTTTACATAAATATAGCTTTATTTTAATGTTTCTTTTTTGTCGGCACGGTTGGCGCAGTGGTTAAGCAGCGCAGCGCAGCAGTCAATCTGCTGCGCTGCGTGTCGCGGGTTCGATTCCCGCACGGAACAAATATTTGTATGACCTACAAGTAGTTGTTGCGGGTCTGGCAGAAATTCCTAGTGTAGGGCAAAGTTTAAACAAAAGAAAAAAAAAAGGTGACACAATGGGCGGTCTTATCGCTAAGAGCTATCTTTTAAAGACAACCTTTGGATGGATTAAAAAGGAGAAGGAGAGACAAATACTGATAGTAGTCTGTGGTGAACCATTTAAATAATACAATAAATACATACATAAAGTATATTATACTAATCTATATAAATATATATTATAATAAACATGAAACACTAGCAATGAAAATATAATGTGCCTGCGGGATAATGGCGTAACACATTAACAGTAGGTAGCTACGACTTGCATTTTGACAGTTCAACAACATTCATTGCGTTAATTACGTTGTTGAGCAGACACAGTTTTCTTACATATGAAGCAATGCATTAGCATTTGCATTATGCATGAATTTCTTTTTTGTTTTATTAAGTTTAGGTAACAGAATAGAATAGAATAGAATTTTATTTTGCAAATATGGGTAATACATAATAGTTCTTAAGATTACATTTAGCTCAGCCACATTTTACCAATCGGCATGCAAACATTTGAAATTATTTATATCACTATTTTTACACTTATTCAGATCAATTTATAAATTACTATTATAAAATTCTTAAATCATCAACTTAATTAAAAATATATTTTTGTATTAAAAGGATAATATAAATTAGTATCATAAGATTATATAATTATCATGTCATTACTATTACAAATATCATACCATATCATTACATCATTTAAAATGTCATTACTATTACAAATATCATTAGATATTATTACAATTCAAAAATCAAAATGTCAAAGATGAAAAATGACAAAAATCATACCATATCATAACAAACAAATATCATACCATATCATTACATCATTTAAAATGTCATTACTATTACAAATATCATTATTATTACAATTCAAAAATCAAAATGTCAGAAATCAAAATGTCAATGATGAAAAATGTCAAAAATCAAAAATGTCATACATAAAATGTCATACATAATATTTCAAAAATCAAAAATGTCATACATAAAATTACAAAAATCAAAAATGTCATACATAAAATTTCAAAAATCAAGATGTCACTAATTAAAAAATATTTTTCTCCGATAGGAACTCAGTTACACTGTAGTACGTTTTATCTACCAAAAATTTCCGCAATCTACTCTTAAATTTTGCTGTATTTAAAGCTTTCCAACTACTCGGTAATTTATTGTAAATAATGGGCGCCATGCAAGAAACGCTCTTACGCATTAAAGTGGTTCGACATGATACTTGACATAATTTGCTGTTGTCACGCCTATTCCTTGGGAATACAACAGCCAGGCGCTCAAAACGAGATGGATTTTGCTTGACAAACATAACTACTTCGAAAATATAGATACAGGGAAGTGTCAAAATTTTATGTTACTTAAAATAAGGCGCGCAACTGTCTGTCGATTTAAGTTTTAATAATGATCGGAGACATCTTTTCTGAGCCTTAAACGCTATATCTCGATCAGTTGAGTTCCCCCAGAAAATGATACCGTAGCGCAAGTGCGATTCAACTATTCCGTAGTAAGTCGTAAGAAGTGTTTTGACATCTACTATGGAGGATAATCTATATAACACATATGCGGATGAACTCAATTTTTTACATAAACTGTCTATATCTGCTTTCCAATTTAAGTTGCAATCTATTTGCAACCCTAAAAATTTGGTATCCTCTGCTTGCTCAATTTTGTCATTTTTGTAATGGATGTTGAGATTAGTTCCGCCGGGAGTACGTTGTCTAAAGTGCATTATTTTTGTCTTACCTAAATTAATATTTAAATTATTTTCGTCTAGCCATTTAATTAGTGCGTCAAGAGAATTATTTATGTCATTTTCGTATGTCTTTGTACTTTTACATGGGATTGTAACAGTGCTATCGTCTGCAAACATAGTTATAGGATATTCAAGGGACATGGGCATATCATTAACATACGTTATAAATAAAAACGGGCCTATCACGGTTCCTTGTGGTACACCGTATGAGATTTTACGTTCTCGAGACCTTATAATGTCTTCGTGTTTGGTAACTATGTTAATGTTGCTAACTTCAGTTATTTGTGTTCTGTTTTCCAGGTAAGATTTTATAAGTTCGAGCACGTTACCTCTAACCCATCATGTTTGCGGAGTTTCGCTAGCTAATTTATAGATACCGTTATCTAAAAAATAGGTACATTTTCCTTGACAAGGCAAGTAACTTCCTTGCTACATCCGCTTCCTGAACAGATAACTGAACTAGTTACTCTAAGCCCACGTTCGCACGGACGAAAAATAAAGCGGCGGGAATTTATCGCGCGCCGGATTTTCAACTCTCGGTGTTAAGCCAAGCGTTAAAAATCCGACAGAGCGCATCCCAGCGCGTCAAAAAATCATACTATTGGATTTTAACTCTCGGCGCGAAGCAGTGAGTTGAAAATCCAGTGCACGAAAAACGCGCCCGTGCTGACCTGGGCTTGATAACAAAAAGATAACATACATAAGATCACACCACATCAATGCATAGAATCTACGACGAGACTCATTAGTATATAATCATCATTAATATATTATAATCATCATTAATATATAACAGCAAATCAATATTATTAATCGTTATCGTAATTAATAAGCGATTCAACACGGATATCAAATCATGTCAACAAAAAGGAGTTAAATAGAAATGATTAGTACTAGAGCTCTCGGGCGGGTTGTTTCACGTCCACTTGACGCACGCGTATAAGTCAAAAATGGCGCTAAATATCGTTAAACCAAAAAAAGTGTAGTTACACTCAAAAAGCGCGTTAAGCCGTTGGTCCCGGCTGTCATTCGTAGATCTTTGACAAGGATATCGTATTACCCATAGTAAGTGGATCAGATCGGCAGTCGCTCCATGTAAAATACCGGTATTTAGCTGCGTCCGGTTAGACTGGAAGCTGAACCCACCATAGTTGGGAAAAAGCTAGGCAGATGATAATTATTGTAATTCGTTTTCGTTTATCAGTAAATAAAGGCTTTATTGAAAAATGAAGGAGCTCGTCCAGGGAAACACTAAAACTACACCATATTTCTCCTGCTAAATAGCATAGCTATGTTCCAGTTTGAAAGATATAAATGCCGATATCCAAGAACATTCCTTTCCAAAACCCGAATGTCCTTTGGAATTGTTCGTCGAGTCGTTGAGCTCCATAAGTTCTGAGTTGAGCTACACGATTACACTGCGGTGCACATGGTCAAGTCTACTCAAATCTGTGTTATTTCCTTAAAAGACTATCTCAAAATCAAAATCAAAAGTCATTTATTCAAATTAGGCTGAGAATCAGCACTTTTCGAACGATATATATCTCATACATTAACCCGCATGATGGTAGTCATATGGCCTGACCAAGATTATGTCTAAACTTTAAAAAAGCATTGGCTGCTATTTATCGACATACCACGCGGGCGAAGCCGCTAGTAGAAGCTAGAAAATAAATTAATAAAAACTGTTCAAAAATGCATGTAAATTAGAGGTATTTTTGTATAGATTTCGACATAGGTGATGGCAACGTGAATGTTGTTAATTAAAAATACGGGTATTACCTATCTGATGTCTAGAGGTGACCATGTCCTTCCCATCAGGCGGGCTGAATACTTGGTTGCCACCCAAAACAATTGATAGAATTATACACTCGAATACTTGTACAAAAAAAAACAGAGGGGCAATTCTCGTAATTTTAAGAACGTTCACAGTCTGATCTCAGTCTCAATCTGTCAAAAATACCTCTAATTTTCCTACATTTTGACAAGGTTTTGACATTTGTTTGTCGCCGAGACGAGACTGCGACTAGATTTTGAACGTTTTAAAATACGAGAATTGGCCTTCAGTTTATTGGTACTCAACACAGTAAAATAGTCATGTAGTAACTCGAGAACACGTTCAACGTCTCTAGCTGAGAATGCAAGACCGTTTTCCCGCCCTTTTTCTTTAAATGTCATCTATGGGTTGCCACAACTCAAAAGCATAAAATGTCTAAAAATGATAATGTTTCCACTCTCAAATAATATTAGTTAATTAGTCGATTATTCTTTAAGCTAACACAATCTTATTGCGACTTATATATTACGCCTGAAGGAGGACAGCGCCGTCGAGGTAGACCACGACGAAGGTGGTGTGACGATCTGGTAACGTTTGCAGGGCCAACGTGGCCAGAGATCGCCCTAGACAGGGAGGTTTGGAAGGAAAAAGGGTGGCCTTTGCCCAGCAGTGGGACACAATATATGCCAACGAAAAAGAAAAAACTTAGGAGGTGTCAAGGGACACCCGGATGGAACGAAGTATAACTGGCTTGCTTTCTATAAGAGAGAGAGAGAGAGAGAGACAGACAGAGAAACATGCGCACGCCGCCCGCACGGCTTACAACTAAAGCTAAAAGTGTCGTTCCAACTTTTGGTCTTAATTTTTTCCGTCTAGCCCCCTTTCGCAACGCGTGATAAGGAACTTCGTTCCAAAAAACTTGAGAGGTGTCAAGGGACACCCGGATGGAACGAAGTATAACTGACTTGCTTTCTATAAGAGAGATAGAGAGAGACAGACAGAGAAACGCGCACGCCGCACGACTTACAACTATAGCAAAAAGTGTCGTTCGAACTTTTGGTCTTAATTATTTCCTCCTAGCCCCCTTTCGCAACGCGTGATAAGGAACTTCGTTCCAAAAAACTTGAGAGGTGTCAAGGGACACCCGGATGGAACGAAGTATAACTGGCTTGCTTTCTATAAGAGAGATAGAGAGAGACAGACAGAGAAACGCGCACGCCGCACGGCTTACAACTATAGCAAAAAGTGGCGTTCGAACTTTTGGTCTTAATTTTTCCGTCTAGCCCCCTTTCGCAACGCGCGATAAGGAACTTCGTTCCAAAAAACTTGAGAGGTGTCAAGGGACACCCGGATGGAACGAAGTATAACTGGCTTGCTTTCTATAAGAGAGAGAGAGAGAGACAGAGAAACACGCGCACGCCGCACGGCTTACAACTATAGCAAAAAGTTTCGTTCCAACTTTTGGTCTTAATTTTTTTCGTCTAGCCCCCTTTCGCAACGCGCGATAAGGAACTTCGTTCCAATTACTATGTTCAAGTCGTTAGGGCCCACTAGGGCCTGAGTGTCCACTTAGTTTTTTGAGACTGGGCTAAGCGGTTGGTCGACTCTTCACGTGCTGTGGGCTTATTTTTGGGCACTTTTCTTGTTGACAGCAATGCGGATTTTTTTTTTTTTTTGAGGATGGGAAACAGCAATGCGGATGCACATGTATATTATGTTTGGTTCTTTTCCTCCCTTTTTTATAAACTTTTACAGCTACCCGAAACTTCCCAATCAACCTTGAACCTAACTACTTTAGCGATAAAGTTGAAAATCTATTAAATAAATTTGACAGATTGCAGTAGCTTGATGTGCTGGCGTCTGTAAAGACTGCAAGCTTTTAACACATGTAATTATTGTACCTACTATTACTCGATAGTAAAGTTTAAATACGTTATTTGCATGCACAAAAAAATAGATGATCTCTGCTTTATTAAAAGTTTTTGCTTCAGCTTACGTCACTGAGAGGTCATCCAATATCTCCAGTTCATCCATCTTGACGGCACGTGTCCGTTTATCGTTAAAATTATTTTACAAGTCAGATAAGTGCACGTTCATAACAATCTAAAGTTCAGTTTATTGAGGCGCTTCCTATGTCTGCGCATGAGTCTGTCACGTGATTGGGCGAGAAACGTTGATATTTCGGTGTGAATGAGTGTTTTTAGGCAAACTAGCGATTTTATCCGGTGATTTTGTAGTACATTTAAGCTAAGATAAAAGTAATATCCTGGCTGACTGTCCTGGGGCCCTACTCTCTAAGTCCGTCAATGAAAATACGGGCCCGTCTGACAGTAGTTCGAAGCTTTTAAGTGTACTAGTACTATACCCGATTAGGCATTAGATCTCCAGGCTTGGCACACGTTACACGATACTAGGCGACAAGCCACTAGCATTGCAAGACAGGATAGGAAACTCAGTGGTGCTAGGCGATACTATAGTTCAAAAATATCCCCATCCTATTAAATTATCCTAGCTTGAGACGCTAGCTTAGCATAATCATAATGTTCCTACTGCTAGGACCTGTGTCCCAGCAGTGGGAACACTCCCTCTCTCTGAGAGGAGGCCTGTACCTCCTCTCAGAAAGAGAATCCACCACGCGGGCCCAGTGCGGGTTGGTTGATGTCACTTGTCTTAGATTTTTGGGTTGTAGGACATGTCATATCAGGTCTCTCCTCACGATGTTTTCGTTTTGAGCCGTTTTGCTTTTGTTTAAGCTTACTAGCTTAGAAATGAAGAGTTACTAACTTGCTAGCTTACTAACACTAGTTTACTATCCTGGCTTAAGGAACTAGCCTCCTATATCTTGGGCAGTAGCCCTGGCCTGACAGATTGCAGTCTGATAACATTCACTCATTTATCAGAGAAGTGGTGGCCCAGTGCTAACGGCTGCGGCCTGCGACTTACGAGTTGTAGGTAGTAGGACTCGTAGGTTCGAACCCAGACATGTACTTCACTTTGTGTAAATTATTTCATCACCACTGCTCTCAAAACGGCAAAGGATAAGGAAACCAACATGTTCTAGATCTCAAAAATTCGAAGACATGTGACATCTACCAACCCGCGTCGGGTCCGCGTCGGGTCCACGTCGTCAATTGCGGCCCACTCCCTCTCACGGAGAGGAGGCTTGTGTCCCAGAGCCCAGAAGTGATTATCACAGCCATAAAAGTTTACTAGGTCATAATCTGCCTAGACTTTACTCAACTGTGTTGGGGTTGGCTTCCAGTCTAACTGGATGCAGCTGAATACCAGTATTTTACATGGAGCGACTGCCTATCTGACCTCCACAACCAACTGGTTAATACTCGTACGTACATGATAACAAAAAAGTTGTATCTACAATTCTACACAAACACAGGTTCATTATTGCTCGACCATCACACGGCACCAAAACTTATAAATATTTTTACTACTTAATGCTTATCTATTATTGTTGTCTTAATCACAACAATAATCATTAGGTTAAATATATCGTTAACTTGGTATATTTTTATCATTTCTCTTTACAAATGTCATACCGATACTTGTGACATTCAGACTGGTTTGATAAACTTTAAATAAGGTCTTGCTATTTATAATTGTGCCTTTAGTTATTGTGAGGTTTTGCTTAGGTAACAATAGCATCTTAAGATAAATAGTGAAGCTACTTGTGATTAGTTAGTCTGTCCTGAGGGGCTGGACAAGTGGTGGTTCTCCACATATCATCTTAAGCAAGCTTATTAAGTTCGGTAACTATAGAAAAAGTAATAGTGTCTCATTAGTGACAATTGAACTCATATATCAACAAAAATAATGTAAGTACCCTGAATTTTAATCATCACCATCATCTACAACCCGGCTTCGCCCACAGCTGGGCATAGCCCTCTCTTTTCTTATGGAAATCCCCAGGCTCCTGTGCTAGCCTCATCCAGGTTTTGCCCGTGATGGCAACAAGGTCGTCCGTCCATCTCGCCGCTGGACGACCGACATCTCGTCTGCGAGTACTGGGACGCCACTCTGTCACAGCCTTACTCCACCTGTCACCACTGCACCTTGCCAGGTGCCTGCCCAATTCCATTTGAGTTCCATAGTACGCTTTTCGATATCGAAGATCTTTTTTTTTTGGGTGGGAAATCATCAAATGACCTCTCCCGCTCTGGGCTGAGCGGAAGGGCGTGTCAGACAGACCTTTACTGACTAAAACCCACCCGTGTTCCTTCAGTTGCCTGCCAGGCCAGGCCAGGGGCCACGGTACCTCTTACGAACAACCCGCAGCCCTGGCGGTATCGGCCCTAGCGGACCCCGTCAGTTCGTGCTGACATCTCTTTGAGGCGCGCGTGGAACACAACGCGCCGTCGACCCGGGCCTGGTCCTTACCGGGCGGCGAGCTGCCCATTGCTCGCCGCCCGCAAGCCCGCGCCTACAGTGGCCGGGAGTGAGTCGGCTGTTGACTCCCGTCGCAGACTTTCGCACGTCTTCGTATCTCGACGTATAGAACTCGGTCTATTAGCCTGATGCCAAGCATGGAGCGCTCCATGGCTTTCTCATAAACAACGTCACAACGCTGCTTGGCAGCAGACAGGAATGGTAACAGAACGTTCTTCCGGACGAGCTCCTTTACATACAAAATATGAAAATACTTGTTGAACCTTTGCTGTTCATTATTACAATATTTGAATACCTAATATCAGCCATACATAAATTAATATGTATAGTCTTCCAGACCGAATTTGGGTCAGCAGCCAATCTTACCGAAGAATAGCCTAGCGCAGGAGATATTATAGTGCACAAGGGTGTGAAGAGACAAAGGTGCTCCCTCAATTCTTTCACTCTCTTGGTCCGATCATCCGATGAGACGGCGATCTGACGCGATCAGAGAGAGATCAGGCGCAGAACCAACCGCTTAACGTGGTTTCCGAGGCACGGGGGTATCACACCACCAACTTACAAACTTCGGGCTGCAACTAAGAAGTTCCTAATGCAAAAACCCAATAACTTCTGACCTGGGAATTGAACCCAGGACGCCAAGCTCCTCAGTCGCGACCAACGGGGCAGTTATTATTAAAGTTTGGCATTCATAAATAATTATGTAGGTAGGTACATAAACGCAGATACTGCAGAATGCCACCTGCTGCGATCGTTACCTACTCGGTCAAATTAAATCAAATCATTTATTTGCCTCAGAGGACAAAAGGTCAATTTCAAGTTGAAAATAATTATCTTTTCAAAATTATTACCTATCGTCTGAGTTAGTTATGTCTATTTACAAAAAAAAAAAACTATCATGCTGTTAGTGTGTGCCAAGTGTTTTTATTAAGATAACAGTTTAGTTTTAACTATATTTATTTTACTCAGGGCTGATTTTCCAATCACCTGATAACTTTATTCGAGGAATAATTTTGAAATTTTGACAGTTATTTCATACAAAAGCTGTCAAACGTCAAATTTATTCCTCGAGTAAAGTTAAGGATAGGTGCACCTCTGCCAAACTCTTTAGGGAATACAGGCGTGATGTTGTAAGTGTCTAAAGCACAGTATACGTATTTCTATCGCTAAGTAAACATTTTGTTTGTTCGGAAACTGTGATACAGACAGAAAAAAGTAGGTACAGACGCCAGCACATCGAACTACTACAATCTGTCAAACTTTAATAGATTTTCAACTTTGTCGCTAAAGCATTAAGGTTCAAGTATGATTGGGAAAATTTGACCGTTTCGGGTAGCTTGACCTCCCTGAATCAAAAGAAAATAGAACACAACAATAACTTTGTATAAAGTGCTCTGTGCACAAACCTAAGACTTTTCTAGTGGAAAAATGTTATTACTCCATTTTTTTTTTTTCAAGTTCGAATTCATTTATTAAAACTTGCACATAGTTTAGTAGTATTTTTAAATGAGCGATTACTATAAACCTTGAAATTTAGTTAATTAAATAAATTGAATTTTTAACATTTTCATTATAATTATCTACAAAAATTTTTTTAAATTGTATTTTGTTTGACATTTTAATTGCATTTTGACCTTTTAATAGTATTTTGACATTTGAATAGTATTTTAACCTTTGAATTGTATTTCGACATTTTAATTGTACCTACTTTGACATTTTAATTGTACTTTGACATTTTCATTTTATTTTGACATTTTGATCTTATTTTGACTAGGTATTATGTATTTATTAAATGCATTTTGACTGAATTTATTTTAATAGTATTGAACTTTTTACTAATAATTGTGTTTAACGTTCGTATTTCTTATTTTTATTATAGCATCGTATTGATTCATTTATATTTTGCATGTTGAATCTTGGGCAGAATGTATGGCTCAACTTGAATTCTACACGACCTTATTAGTATACCTGCAGTCTAGCAAATATATAATTTGATTTGATTTGTGCTCAATGTTATTTTTCTTTGGTTTCAGAAGATGTTCCGGTACCTAGTCCTGTCGTACCTGCTGGTGCTGGCCAACGTATCCTGTGGCAACCCGATCAGCAACGAAGTCTTAGATGACCAGGAACTGGTCTTTGCGTTAGTTGTAAGTACTAAAACATAACATCACGCCTTTAATCCAGGAAGGGTTGAGCAGAGGTGTAAAGTACACCCACATTTCGACAGTTAAGTTTTAAAGTCCCGTGTAATATAATAGTGTTGGTTTTGCCATTAACAGAACACGACTCCAGGCTCCGGTCTGCTACGTAGAAATTCCAGATGAAAAATACTACCCATCATTGGCCCATACAGGGTGGCAGGGACATCGATGCGCAAACTGTAACCATGCATTCAGCACATGAGTTTAGACCCCATAGCGTCGAAATTTTTCGTCGGTTATCAAAAAAAAAATCTTCTGTTTCATAGAAAAGTGCAATACCTCCGCGGTCAAAATGTATGGAACAGTATTTTTTTTTTTTAATAACCAACGTAAAATTTCGATGCTATGGGGTCTAAACTCATGTGCTGAATCCATGGTCTCAGTTTGCGCGTCGATATCCCTGCCACCCTGTATACATATTATCTGGAAAAGTAAACACAATTCAGATTATTAGTTATCTACTGCAGAAACAGGTCAAGAGACTGGGTTTTTTTAAAACAATAACAAATACTTTGTTACTAAAAGAATTTAGTTACATTTTCCTGCAATAATCTTTGCTCTGGATGATAAAGTAAGGTGATTCAGAAGTTTAATGTTTTTCAAAGCGGGTTGAGTTGATAGTAATTCGATGCCAATTTTAGGCCCATTTGATATGGGACCTCCTGTTTGGTACTCCTTTTTCTTCTAATCGTGTCGATGGCAATTTTTTCTTAAATTTGTTTGGCCCATAAACAGGGTTAGTATCCAAAAACAATAGGTTTGCAAAAAGTGACCCCACCAAATTAAAAAACCAATTTTATAATAGTACTCTCCACTACAAAAACAACTACCTTATGTCCATTAAATATATATAACCATATTCCAAAACTAACAAGAGACCATTGAATTTTTACAAAAAAGTCTAAATAATTGGCTTCCCCAAAATAATTTTTACACATTAAAAGATTTTTTTTATTATAAGAGTAAATAATATATTTTTTTTAATAATAAGGTAGATTTATTTAGTTGTATAATAGAAATGTTGTGTTTTTATTTTATTTTATATTGTATATTAGAGTACAAATGTCCATAGTATACGTGTTTTGTATTGTTTATTAGAGTATAAGTAATATACAAGTTAGGTTTTATACCCACGTGTACATTAGGTTGACATTGTAAATATTCGTGTGCCGCTAGTAGCGGCGGATGTGTTGAACTTATCCATATGTACCAACCATCTACCTACCATATCCGACGAATACCATATACATATATTCTAACTGAACAGACAGCTGTGCTGCTGGACAGTTTGTTGCGCCACTTCTTCTTCCCAGCGATAGCACTAGGAAGTGGTGAAGGGCGGGCGTTTTTGGGGGACTGTCTTTTGTAATTTTGACGTTCGAAAAGTGCTGATTCTCAGCCTAATTTGAATAAATGACTTTTGATTTGATTTTGATTTGATTTGATACGTATTTGTCTTTGAACAGCCGTGTAGAGTAATTAAATGAAGTTTTAATATGGGGGATACTTTTGGGAGGCAAATGAGAAAAAAGAGTCTAGATTTGTTCCCAGTTAGTGGCAATAGGGTCACCCCCTATTTCATGAGACTTCCTAAACTTAACTGGCGAAATGTGGGTGTAATACACACCTCTACCTTACCCTTCGGGAAATAAGTCGTGATGTTATGTTATGTTAGACTTTAAATATTTCGACTTCTACGACGTTCGACTTCGCCTTCACCAAGTCATCGGTTCAACTTGTGGGGGGCCTTCCAACGCGGCTTCAAGCGCGTACGCGGTCGCCACTCCAGAATCTTTCGGCCCCATACGCCATGTTTAACTTACTAAGGAATATAAGAATCCACCGAATATCATGTTCCTATATCATCATCATCATCATCTGCCTAGCCTTTTCCCAACTATGTTGGGGTCGGCTTCCAGTCTAACCGGATGCATCTGAATACCAGTATTTTACATGGAGCGACTGCCTATCTGACCTCCACAACCCAGTTACTGGGTAATACGATACCCCTTGGTAAGACTGGTTGTCAGAATTTCGGGCTTCTGACTACCCGTAACGCCTGTCAAAGATCCACGAATGACAGCCGGGACCAAAGGCTTAACGTGCTTTCCGAGGCACGGAGGGGTTTCGGTATGTAAAGATGGTCACCCATCCACAGACCAACCGCGGCAAGGGTAGCTTAACCCGACCGATCAACCTGTGCGGATGTTATAATTTAGCCACGGGCCAATAATTCTCGTAATTTAAAACGTTAAAATCTAGACGCATTCTCATCTCGGCGACAAACAAATGTCAAAAACTCAAAAGCTTTAAGTTGTGCTGTTGAGCGTTGTCAGTCTGTCAGTCACATAACGAATAACCCTTGACATAAATTTTAATCACCTTTTCGACATCCACGCGTCGACATGGTGGGCTATTCACCGCCGGGAATCACAAACATCAACTATCAAAGTAATTATATTGTTCTCTAGCCAAGAGGTTACGACCTCCTTACACAAAACGTCCGCAAATCTCAAGATTATTCATAGAAAATTATCTTTGAAAGGACAATAACAAGATAAACTGCAATTAATCTGACACGTTTTGTGGCCCGCGATAATGATTTTACTACGACCTCATTCGACGAAGAATAAGTTATGTAAATATAAGGAAAATGGTTTTGATAACAAAAGCTCGTATGTAAAAACAAATAAGCATTAGATGCCTTCGTGATGAACTGATAATGATCAATAATGATTGAAATGTTACGTGGTTAGTGCAATGTTTGTTAGTAGTCATTCTTGTAGTTGGATTTATAAAACACTAGCTGCGCCCCGCGGTTTCACCTGCGTACGTTTCGATCCCGTGGGAATATTGAGATAAAAGTATTCTATATGTTAATCTAGGGTGTCAGCTACGTCCATACCAAATTTCATCAAAATTGGTCCAGCCGTTTGAGCATGAAGAAGTAACAAACATACAAACACACACACACACTTACTCACAAACTTTCGCGTTTATAATATTAAGTGTGATTTGTACATCTTTGACAGTCGTTACGGGCAGTCCAACCAGTCTTACCAAGGGGTATCGTATTACCCAGTAAATGGGTTCTGGAGGTTCCATAGGCAGTTGCTCCATTTAGAATACTGGTATTCAGCTGCATCCGGTTAGACTGGAAGCCGACCCCAACATAGTTGGGCTAGGCAGATGATGAAAAATGACATATTATTATAATGTTATATTTGAAAAGAACATTAAGCGATCTCGTAGAGAAATCGTCACGGCAACGTTTTGATTTAACCATTCCGAAAAAAAAAATCAAATGGAATTGAATTATTAAATTGCCGTAAGTTCATTGGTGAAATTCTTCGAAAAAATTACTAATTATGTATTATATAAACGCTTTGTTCTACCAATACCTACAATATTATGCTAACCTGTCAAAACTATTTTTATATGTCATCTATTTGAATGGGTGATTGTTGATAAAACTGCAGCCTAATTGCGTAACACCAGATCAATCGGAATCTGAATCATTTTGAAGCAAATTGCTAAGCCATTGCTTCATAAGTTCGAAAAATTTGTCTGCTCAAAACGCAAATAACGCAATGAATGTTGTTGAACTGTCAAAATGAAACCGATTCCGATTGATTGTGTGTTACGCAATTAGGGTGCTGGTTCTTATTGCATACCTTCCATAAAAGTAAAATAGTTTTACCTAAAACAATTATTCAAAGTTCTTGTTTCTTTTTTTTTTATAGGTCAACAGACACGGAGAAAGATCACCGGATAACGATGAGTTGTCACTATCGGATCAGCAGGAGTTGATCTTGAACCTAACATTCATTGAAGGACCAGAGGGATTGACAAATGTAAGTAGACCCTTTAATAAACCGTCTCCCTTAACTGCCTCACTTGTCTAACTTAGTGGAGGTACTGTGTGATAACCGGGTCGAAAAAGTCTATTTGGGTTTCACCAATAAAGGAATTATGTATTTGTCTCAGCTCAAAGTCTGGTATCTTTATTCTAGCACTACAATTATCGAGGTCACTAAACAACCAATACTCTTGCAATGGGAAGAGAAGATGGATGGATGGATGGGATATGGGCAGAGAATGCCTAAAAGGCATTAAGTCCGCCTTTGTACCTTTTTGTGCGAAAAGTTTAAATAAATATGTAAATAAATGGGGGTGGCCCATTGCAAGAGCATTGTTAGGATGTTTAGACCATTGCGAGACTAATGGTAGCCCAGTGGCAACGGCCGCCACTTACGAGTTGTAGGTCATAGGTTCGAGTTCGAACCCAGTCAGGCACTTAAGCATAATCAGCCAGATCGTGTTCCCTTCCATATATAATCCTTCAGGCTTCGAAGCAAGAGGGAACAGGCATCTTCTGCACCCTAATTGCGTAACACACGATCAATCGGAATCGGTTTCATTTTGACAATTCAACAACATTCATTTCGTTTATTTACGTATTGAGCAGACAAATTTTTCGAACTTATGAAGCAATGGATTAGCAATTTGCTTCAAAATGATTCTGATTCCGATTGATTGTGTATTACGCAATTAGGGTGCTGGGCACACTTGTTCCATCGTAGACCTCATCCATCGCTTTCAATCAGTCGAGAGCAGACCCATAAGTACCTATAATCAGCATATAATGTGCCCACTGCTGGAACTCTATGAGAGGGAGTGGGCATAATCCACCACGCGGGTCCAATGCAGGCTGGTGGATGTCACTGGTCTTCGAATTTTTGGTTCTAAGACATGCCGGTTTCTTCACAATGTATTCCTTCACGGTTTTGAGAGCAGTGGTGATGAAATGAATAAACCAAAGTGTTTGCCTGGGTTCGAACTCACGACCAACAACTGCACTGGGCCACCACTACAGAGCCATTTCGTAATAAAAAATAAGTCGTACAAATAACTCAAATCAGACAAGCTTGTCATGAAAACGGAAAACTAAAATTACCTACCATAGATTACCGGCAAGAATTGTGACAGATAACCATATGGAAATTGCAAAAAACTGATAGCGGGAAACGGCTTGTTATATGACCATACATGGTCTAGTCATTAGGTATAAATACACTATTGTTATGTCAACTATGTATGTAAAGTCTATTAAAAGTAATGTTTCAAATTGATCTTATTTCAAGTTAAACAAATATCAACTTTAATTTAATGGTCATTAAGTTGATTTCAGAGTGACTAGCACTATTGAAAAAATTATAAAAATGTTTGAAGTTGAAGCGTAAACTGAACTTTATCGTGTTGGAATTAATGTTATTTTTCCATAAACTCATATTTGTTTACATTTTTGGCAAATAAATCGCGAATGCAGATTATGTATAATGAAGGTAGTTGAGACAAAGTATCTTTAAAAACGTGACACGGGTTTACCTATCAAGACGCAAAAATCACGCTTTATGTGATTCACGTGTGACTGTAATGTGCACGATAAGTTTTTAATTATTATTTATCAATAATATATTTACATAATTTAAAAAGGTAACAGGTTTAAAATAATAATATGCACATGTATATAAAAAGGAAGGGAAATAATCAAAGGGCATCAACAAAATTCGTCCGCATCGCTATCAATAGGAAAAGTGCCCAAAAGGATTTCTGCTTTGCCTCGTTGTTTGGCATTTATGATTATTAAGAGTAATATTTAGAATAGACGGTTTACTCCTAAAAATCTAATACACAATAATAATCATACATTTTTCTGCAAGATATTAACTTGTCTATAGTCTGTTCCAAAAATATCTGATTAAAATGTAAACAAACGGATCAGAAAACGTACCTGTGGATACTAATTTGTAGTGCTACTTACAAACCGAGTGCTTCGATTTGATTATTTGAATACTTAAACCCGAAATTCTAATTTTAAATCACCATACAGATGTTTTTCATATAACAATTGAGGTTATTTTTTTGACCTCGATTTTAGTCGATGATTTTCAATTACAATTTAATCAATAATGTTGAAAAACTGCTGACATATAACGTTGAAACCTTCTTAATACAGATAAATGTGTTACTAACTTCCTTTTGTGAGTGATTCCGTAAGAATTTAACCTGAACTGGGTTTGTTTACACTTTCATCACATCATACAGATAGAGCTGTCATCTATATAATCTGCTCCAAAACTATGTATGTACATACAGTGAAATTTATTATGTAGGTATAATAAGAATAAGCTTACACAAAACATCGATAAAAATGTCAAATGTGTTTGATTTTCGTACGTTATCAGAATGTCTAAATAATAAATATTGTATAATTGACTCGGCTATCGTCTGATTGCCAATAATTATAAAAAAATGATAACAGTATTTTCGTCCGTTATCAAAATGTCTAAAGAATAAGTATTGGCTAATTGACTGATTGCCAATAATTATAAAAAAAAAAATGATAACAGTATTTTATTACTAATCTTTACGGAAATTACATTTGAACGAGAATTTCTTATCTACGTAAGATAAAAAGTTAGTCGTTTGGCCTTTCCGCTTGGTAACCAAAACTAGAGTAAAATGGCCTATTCACCGATCTAAATAAAGAGTATTTTAATCGAACGTCTAATAATTATCTCCCGCGACTTCATCCGTGTGACATTAGATTTTTTAAAAAAAAACAATAAATTTTATTGTTTTAACAAAAAAAAAAAATCTAATCCGGCTGGTAATTCCAGAGATAGCTCTCTACATACAAACAAACAAAACGACTTATTAGTATGGACCTAAAAATTTATTGATTGGTCCTTGGCAGCTCTGAACAGACAGAGGTGGAAAAAGAGTAGGGAGGTCTTTGCCCAGCTGTGGGACATACATATATACAAATATTGAACACTAATACAATTATTTGAATATCAAATAATAGCGCCGATTCCCTTGTTCACAAACTAAACTAAATTTAAGTTCAGTGCATCTTGTTTTTTCTATTTCACTAAGAAAAGGTCAAAAGGTAAGCTTTTTGTCATGAGCGCAGCCGCCATTTTGGTCCATATTGGTTTTTGCATCATTCAAGTGTCGAAAATTTTATACCCAAAAATTGAAGTCTTACGGGCTGATTTTTGCCACGCTATTTTATCGGAGGAATCATTTTGAATTTTTGACAGTTGTCCATACAAAAACTGTCAGATGTCAATTTTATTCCACGAATAAAAATTGTCTGTCGGTTGAAAAATCAGCCCTAAGTCGGCATATTAATGTTTAAACTTAAATTATGCGGCTTATTATTACGTATATTTTTTTGTAAAAAAAAAAAACATATTTTTCAAACAAGCATTTTAAGCATAACATTAAAATTGATACTTTTTAGTATCAATTTTTTATTGAATTTAACATCCTGAACAATATAAACTTGTCATAAAAATAGATTTCTGGCATTTTCAATCTCACATATTATAATCGTAAAAATATCCCATAAAAAACAATACTTTTATTTTTGTTAACGAAATGAATGATGTCCTTTAAAAATCAGAGTATAGGTACTTACATAAATGTTCATACAGAATATATACAGGAAAGTGAATGGCCACGTAAAGTGTGCAAATACATAATAATTTGATGATCTTAACCTTGGCTTAAGGTTCAATGCAACGCTCAGTTTGCTAGAAGGCCAGGTAGCAGTGACGTCATTCTTTACTGATGTGCCCTGAAAATATCTTTCAAACGTGTCTTTATGTTTCTTTCCTAAAATATGTAAAACTGACTTGTCTGAAACTGACAGCTTGAGATTTACCACAATCTACATCTCAGCCGCAGAAATTGGAGTTTCTGAAATTTCTATAGTCCATGGCAGTCCTTCCGGAACTCTGCGCTAGTCAAGTAGATCCAATACATTTGCCTAGCGGTTTGACTAAATAGCTGAATATCATTCTAGCTGCTAGCTGAACAGCGGCGTTTAGTAAAAAGGCTGTTAACTGAAAAGCTAATTAAACTATAGCTTGACCAAAAGCGCTGTACCGCGCCTTAGGTATGTGCGCGGCGAGACGGGGGGGCAGTGCACGCCGCTCATTCGTCATCACTCACGGCGTCCCGCCCCCCGCCTCGCCGCGCATACCTAAGGCGCGGTACAGCACTTTCGGTCAAACTATAGTTAGCTGCGATATTTACATCAAGTTTAATATAATCAGCCTGTAACGTTCCCACTGCTGAGACCAAGCACACAGGCCTCCTCTCCGTGAGAGTCAAAATAAAATAACACTGAACATAAATCGGTCAACACGCTGGGTTTTAAACCGAATTAAAAAAATAAGGATGTATTTTTGTAGGATTCATTTTTGTACGAAATTCCAATGCTGGTAAAACCTACAGTTGAAATTTTATTTTAACGTGTCTATTTCTATTCGGATCATGAATTTTGAATAGAAAAATATGCAAATAACAGCGGATACACTTTATAGATGTACAAACCATTGTTACCTATGACCTAAATCTAAAAAAATATCCGGATACGTTTATATAAACCGAGCGTAGCGGACTTTTATTTATTCCTTCCTCATCATCTGCCTAGCCTTTTCCCAACTATGTTGGGGTCGGCTTCCAGTCTAACCGGATGCAGCTGAATACCAGTATTTTACATGGAGCGACTGCCTATCTGACCTTCACAACCCAGTTACTGGGTAATACGATACCCCTTGGTAAGACTGGTTGTCAGACTTTCGGGCTTCTGACTACCCGTAACGACTGTCAAAGATCCACGAATGACAGCCGGGACCAACGGCTTAACGTGCTTTCCGAGGCACGGAGGGGTCTCGGTATGTAAAGATGGTCACCCATCCACAGACCAACCGCGGCAAGCGTAGCTTAACCTGACCGATCGACCTGTGCGGCTGTTATTATTTAGCCACGGCCCCCTATTTATTCCTTCCTGCTGCTATAAAAAGTTCTGCGAAGGCGACCAATCTCAACGGAGACCAGCCATCGGCGCAAGAGATATTATAGTGCACAACCGTGTGCGCAGACACAGGTGCATTCTCTCTTCCCTTACAGCAGCTATAATTAGGGGTTTCCTTCCCAAAGGGGGCCATCAGAACCCTATTACTAAGGCTCCACTGTCCGTCAGTCCTTCCATCTGTCACAAAGCATCTTTTGAACCGTAATAGGTAGACACTTGAAATTTTCACCCTACAGTTTACACCCTAAACACCCTAATTTTCACAGTGTGACACACACCAATGTGTTCGGAGAGTGTGTATAACAGCAAAAAATAAAATGAAGGTAAAATTAAAGGGGGGTACAAGAAATGTTGATCAGCACTTTCTGAATGTCCAATATAAGCAAAGGATCCAGGGGGGCAATTCTCGTAATTTTAAGAACGTTCACAGTGTGATCTCAGTCTCAATCTCTAAAAAATACTTCTAATTTCCCTACATTTTGACAAGTTTTTGACATTTGTTTGTCGCTGAGATGACACTGCGACTAGATTTTGAACGTTTTAAATTACGAGAATTGGCCTTCAGGACACACACTCTTGATCACTCCCTAATTTTCAAGCTGTGTTTGTTTCGGCCTTTCTTCTCGGATTAGTCAGATAGGAAATACCGACCTCATCTAGATTTAAAAAATATGATTGAAGTGTAAAAGTGTTTATACAAACCTACTTACAAAAATAAAATCATTTATCATATAATACTCATCAAACTCCTAATTAAATTTAAAATACTCCTTATTTCAGGTTGGAAAGCGAAGAAGCTACCAGATGGGAAAGTTCTACCGCCAGAGATACGGCTCCCAGGGTCACAAGATGATCTCCAACCTCTACCTTCATGACGAGGTATCCATCAGGAGTACTGATAAGGAACGGGCCAAGATGACCATCCAGGTGGCTATGGCTGCTGTCTACCCTCCAGAGTCGGAACAGCAGTGGGATGAAGGTCTGGGCAAAGTCTGGCAGCCTGTGCCTTACAAGGCTGTGCCCCTGTCTGAAGATTATGTGAGTAGATGCTCTTTTGATTTTTAGAAACTCAGGGAGCAAAATAGTAGATGCCCCTTTCATACATCTGCCTAGCCTTCTCCCAACGATATTGGGGTCGGCTTCTAGTCTAACCGGATGCAGCTGAACACCAGTATTTTACATGGAGCGACTGTCTTCTGACCTCCACAACCCAGTTACTGGGTAATACGATACCCCTTGGTGAGACTGGTTGTCAGACTTTCGGGCTTCTGACTAGGTACCTGTAACGACTGTCAAAGATCCACGAATGACAGCCGCGACCAACGGCTTAACGTGCTTTCCGAGGCACGGCGGGGTCTTGGTTTGTAAAGATAGTCACCCATCCACAGAGCGACCGCGGGCAGCGCAGCTTAACCTGATCGATCGACCTGTGCAGCCACGGGCCCCTCATAGTAGATGCTCCTTTGTTTTTTAGGAGGCAAAATATGAGTTTATAGAAGAATAGAGGATGCTGTTTTGTTTTTAGAAACATGATTCTATGAGATATATGTATAAACCAGTCACCGTATACACAAAAATGGCCAGATTTGATTGGACCTACAGAGCAATGGTTGCGCGAATACTTTGTATACTTTAAATATGTACAGTCACGAGCACCAATATGTCAACACTTGGCAACTTTCAATTTCGATTTTTTCATGAAATAACGAATGCAACATTGAAATACGATACATTACATAAACCTATGGGTTCGAAAATGCTATGTTCGTAACAGCATAAAATTTCATTAAAAAATAAAGGAGTAAATCGATTTTAAATAAAGCCGAGTGTATACATACTTTTGGTCGTGACTGTACCTACTGGGCGACTCATACGTAGGATGCACCTTTTAGAAAAGTATAAGTAAAAAACTGAAAGAAGTCCGAAAATTTGGAGGTTTTTCGGGCACCACGCAGTTAACGCTGGTCTTTCGAAGCTGCAAACTTGGTTTTGCACTACTATCCTAACAATGTCCTAAAAAATCAGTGCAGTGCAATTTTTTGCGACCTACTATGACCCACCTGCGTGAAGTTCAACCCTAATTGTATAATGATGGCTTCGTCCGAAGGCCCCATATACACGATACAAGTTTCTTGTCTGTGGCATACAATAAAACAAGTTTTAGCAACGGAGGGGTCTCGATATGTAATGCATCCACGAACCGACCGCGGCCGAAGAGCTTAACCTTCATTATTAAGCCACGAGCCCTTTCGTACACAACGTTATATAAGTAAACTCAAATAATTATGCATTTACGATACGTCGCCACTAATTAGATATTTTTTTCGACAAGAGTTAATTACATATAAGAATCACCACAAAATCTATCAAGTAGTTACATACGTCTTATTTATATCAAAAACAAAGATAACTACAGTATCTCAACAGTTATTAAACAAAGTTGAAGTTCACCGTTACGTAATAATTACATTACTCTGATAAGAACGCCTTGATAACAATCAGTGGTAAATTAACTCTTAATTTCATAATTTAAAACTGATTTGATTATCTGCAGTTAATTTTTAACATTGTTGACCTCTATATCAGTATGGAGGTCGACAACGCAAAGATGGCAGGACGAACTCTATCTCACAGCTGGTCCAAACTGGAGAAGAGTTGTAAGAGGCAGAAATTAATGGATTGTTAGAAGGCCTTTACCTAGGCACACTGAACTCTGAGATATATTCGAAAGAAAGTAACAGCAATTAAACTAGCACAAGAAAGGTGTTTCAGGATTGATGTTTTTAGGGTTCCGTACCTCGAAAGGAAAAAACGGAACCCTTATAGGATCACTTTGTTGTTCGTCCGTCCGTCTGTCTGTTTTTTCCATTTTTCTCAGGAATACGTGGAGGTATCAAGCTGAAATTTATATCAAATACTCAGGTCTACTGACCCTTGGAACTGTGAAATAATCGAACTTCTAAGCCAACGCAATCAAAAGATACAGCCGTTTATGCCGCAAATTTCCGCAAATTTTCGACACTCGCAAGGGAATCAAAACCTACAGGGTACTTCCCGTTAACTCAGAATCTTGAAATTTGGTACGAAGCCACGTCTTATAGCACAGATAAAGGAAAAATTGCGAAAAACGTTTATTTTTAGTTACATACCTACAAATTTTTACGGAACCCTCGGTGCGCGAGTCCGACTCGCACTTGACCGGTTTTTTTAAACATTTATTTTGCAAGAAATAAATCATCATCATTCTCCTGCACTTATCCCAATTTATTCGTGGTCAGCGCAACATGTCTTTTTCTTCCAAACTTCTCTATTAGTCGTCATCTCGGTTCTAACCATATCATCATTAACACATTCCATCGTTTCTTTGGTCTTCCCCTACTCTTATAGACATCGACATTCATACTCAAATCTCTCCTCACGACATTATCCTCATTTCTCCGTATCACATGCTCATACCATGACAACCGATTTCCACACAACTTTGTATTTACCGGTGCCACTTTGAGACTTCCTCTTACGTACGTACTCATTTCTTATTCTATGCATTCGTGTTAAACCACACATATTTGCAAGAAACAAATATGCAAAATGAATACGATATGTGACCTCAAGTAAAGCATAGAACAAAGACCAAAACCATCTACGGAGACCAAAACAACGATGGATGAACTGTGTTAAAGATGACAAGACTAAAAAGGGGGTGACTAACGAGATGACGACTAATAGAGAAGTATGCTAGAAAAAACTTGTTGCGCTGATCCCAAATAAACCAGGTTAGGGGCAGGAGAATGATGATATATGTAGTGCTTATAACATAAATACAATAAAAACTTCGTATAGGTTCTGTGAGGAGCTGATGAGCTAATAAATCAAACGTTACGATTTCTTTATGTTTATTTTTAACCCCCGACGCAAAAACGACGCGACGGGGTGTTATAAGTTTGACGTGTCTCTCTGTGTATTTGGTGTTTGAAATGTATTTTTCGGGAGTGTTCTTAGCTATGTTTGATGAAAATCGGTCCACGATGGCCGCCGCTACACAATGGCGGATTACATATTTTTTCACAACTCCCACATGCATGACTGAACGGCTTTACATTTTCCCGACTAAACTATCATTGTTTTTTTTTTCTAAACAAAAAAGCCTAATAAAATATTTGACAACTCGTTCTAAGCTTGCGTGACTGTTCGAATGGAACCAGAGCTACATTATAGCCAGCCTGCACTACATAAGGTTGATTTTAGCGGACAACCTTTACAGTAGGAACCATATGAGGTGCAGTAATAAAAATCTGCTAATGATTTTCTTAGTTCTCATAGCAAAATTTTCCTCCAAATATATCGAAAACCTGACAATTTGAGGTACTATATTACACGCATTTTTTATTGTACAAGTGTCCCCACCTATAAGTGGTATTTAAATACATATATCTGGTACTTTCATTGTGCGCGGAAACTTGGAAAAAAAAATCAAAAGTGCCGTGTGCCAGCTTACATAGAAAAATGTTCGAACCCCATATCAGCTAGGGAAGTATTATTTCCTTTTGTACGATAGCAAATTTAAGATCCAATTAGGTTAACTCAGATTTATAGCAACCGCACAAAGGTCGCCTACTTTCACAAAGTTAACTCTGAATTTAATCTAAGAGTTTGTTCCTAGAATATTCCGTTTCGTTCTACCTTTGTTTTGCCCTTCTATTTCTGTAGAACAAAGATTGGCTATAGAATTTCCTGAAATGTACAACTATATGTAGTAGGAAGTTATCTATGAAGGTAGAGATTAAATATATTTATTTAACAAAAACTATGTTTATATAGGAGCAGTGGTGGCCAGTGATAACGGCCCCCACTTACTAGGTCGTGGGTTCGAAACCAGGCAGGCGTTTTACTTTGTGTAAATAATTTTATCGCCACTGCTCTCAAAACGGTTAAGGAAAACATCGTGAGGAAACCGGCAAGTCCTAGAACCAAAAATTGGAAGACATGTGACATCCGCCAACCCGCACTGGGCCCGCGTAGTGTATTACGGCCCACTCCCTCTCACAGAGAGGAGGCCTGTGTCCCAGCAGTGGGAACATTAGAGGCTGATTCTGATAGCATAATCTTTAAATAAAGAAAATGTTTTAACCATCCAGTTTTGAACCCTAGTTAACTGGACTAAATTTGTTACATGACCTCTAGTATAACCCCTTTCAAGGAATACATCGAGTTTCCCTACTGTCACCCTGTATATCTATAACACGCCAAAATGATGTAGTGTGTCATTTTGATAAACAAGTGATTTCCCTGACTGTACAACAGTCCTCAGTAGGAAGTTATTTTTGAAGGTAGAGATTAGATAGTTTTATTTGACAAAAATCTTTGTTTACAGTGCTGGTTTACACATATAATGGAAAGTTTACAACTGAAACATTAATCTATGTAAAACATTCAACTTAAAAAATACAACATTTGTTTAAACATCATAGCTTGCTAATTAACTTCCCCTCATAAACTAAGATGTAAAAAGCATTGACAATAGTATCTAATTACAAGGTTTTCTTAAATAAACAAGCTCGTTCGATCAATCAGGTTAAGCTACGCTTGCCGCGGTTGGTTCGTGGATGGGTGACCATCTTTGCATACCAAGACCCCTCCGTGCCTTGGAAAGCATATTAAAACGTTGGTCCCGGCTGTCGTTCGTGGATCTTTGACAGTCTTCAACCAGTCTTACCAAGGGGTATCATATACCCCAGCCAGCCCGGCAGTGAGTTTTGGAGGTCAGATAGGCAGTCACCCCATGTGAAATACTGCTATTCAGCTGCATCCGGTTAGACTGAAAGCCAACCCCAACATAATTGTGAAAAGGCTAGGCAATAGACCTTAGCGCATCCCCCTCCATAATTATCTATTATTTTAACCTAGAGATATATTTTAAGAACTGTTAATATAACAATTATTTTTCTTTTTCCAGCTCCGCTACTACTCCAACTGCCAGCGCTTCATGACTTTAATGGCCGAGGCCAAGAAGTGTTCTTTGAACGAAGAGTTTGCTCCCTACCTGGACCTCATTCCTCTGTTGAAGAACAAGACTGGTGTAGACTTCACTGAGAACCCTTTGATGTTTGAAGCGTTGTACGACTTGTATACAAGCACGGTAAGTTTAATTGTTTTAAACTTAATAGCATAGCATAATCAGCCTATAATGTTCCCACTGCTGGGACACAGGCCTCCTCTCTGTAAGAGGGCCCAATTTTCATATTTGGTTGTTCGTGGGGCAAATTAGAAAAAGTAATTTTGCCAGCATCCATAGCCTTCACAAGTGAATTCTACAATACGCAGCAATAGTGTCGCTATCAACATTTGGATTACAGTCATCGAGAGAATGCGTTCCTGACACTTGCGACTATTCTTGTAGCTGATCAAATCGTCATCAAATCAAATCGTATGTGTGAAACTGCCGGGTATCAAGAACGCATTCTCTCATCGGCCACACTGTAATCTCTGTAAAAACATTGGCATTAAGTCATGGCCCGTCAAGAGTTTTACACAATGCAACGTTAGATCGCCACATCACCAGTAATATGACTTTGGCCATCACATTACGACCAAATATTTAATGTTTCTTAAGTGTAGGTATAAGTAAAAACAATTACACGTACTTGCGAAATATTATATGCGCAAATAAATTTTGACATTTACACAGCTGCAATAATCACCAATAACAAACGGAAGCCGAATACCATACTGAGTCAATAATTGTGAGAAGACATGCTTAACCTCGCTTGAAGTTATCGCAAAATATTGAGACACGTGCTGATGCCCGTCAGTTCGTCTGCGTGTATTTTGTATTCCATATTTTATTACACGAATATCCACGTCGAAAGTAGCCTATGTCCTTCTCCAGCAGTGCGATTCTGTAACCATCTCACTGTGAAAACTTAGGTGAAGTGAGCGTGGAGTGAGCTGTCATTCCAACTAATGCTAGGGATTGACACTATTGACAGCTCACTCTAAGCTCACTTCACCTAAGTTTTCACGGTGAGATTTTTACAGAATCGATCGGCAGGTCCCAGGCCGCCTATCTGTAAAATTTCATAACGATCGGTTCAGTGCTATGACCTTCTACCGCTTCGTGTCGCTGGCACGACTGTATTTTGTCGTCGGTGACAGCGCAAAGGTCACTTTGACTACATGTTTTCGGACACGGTTTTTAGGGCAGGATAGGAGATGAAGCATGGTTTGCAACATAGCTCCACATCCACACCCTATTGCCATTCCGTCGAGGTGGCCCCAGGTTGGGGTTACATCTTCCCACTTGTGTCCGGAGACGGGTCAGGGTCTTCCAAGTGGACCACGAAAGGTTGCCATAGTTTGTAGCAATGCTATGACGTGATAACATAGACAAACAGATATAGTTACCTTCCCATGTATAATAAATTTTAGTATGGTTACGGAGTAATACAGGGTCCAATTAAAATAGATGGACCAATTTTACCATAGATATCCAAGCAAAAAAAAAATCACTGATTAAAATGATTTTATTTTGACCTAAAATAATAAATACTCTAGAATAAACACATCCATCCATCCATTATGGGTAGGTACTTGCACTCCCGCCCCGCTGCGCGCATGCTCGCATCACAATTTTAATGACAATGCAGGGATGTGTTTATGCATTGGGTAACCAACATTTATAAGTGTATTTTTGTTAACTAATTATTTTAATAGTAAGTATCTAATGCGTTTTTCTTATATATTTTTTTACCATTGTCCTTATTTTGAATGATTTCTAAAAGTTTGTCCACCTATTGTAATGGGCCCTTATATAATTGGATATTTTATAGACATGTTATTGAAAGTTTTTCAAACACTTTTAATTAGATAATCAACATGGCCAACTTTCAAGACCTCACATAACCTCCGACCCCAAATAAAGTGGGAAGGACAAGAGAATGATAATTCAAGATCCTTTTTTCTTTGCAGATTGGATTGGGTCTAAATATTCCAGACTGGGCTACTCCGTTGATGCCTAGGCTGAATGAAGCTGGCAGACTCGCATACAGGCTGTACTTCAGAAATGACGAGATGAAGAAGATTGGTGGTGGTAAGTTTTAAATGATACTTTTTCAGCATAATTATGATTCTTTATTTTCTCTTTCAAAAATGAATAAGCAGTGGCGGCCCAGTGGGAACGGCTCCGACTTACGAGTTGTATGTCGTAGATTCGAACCCAGGCAGGTGCTTTATTTTTCCCGGGGTGGGGTGGTCGTGGCGGTGTCACTCGACATCGCCAACGCGTTCAACACCCTGCCCTGGAGCTGCATTGGGGAGGCACTCCGGTATCACCGGGTGCCGACCTACCTCCGTCGAGTAGTCGGGGCGTATTTGACGGACAGAGCCGTCATCTACCCCGGTCGCGACGGGAACTGGAACCGGCGAGAGATGTCGTGCGGTGTCCCACAGGGATCGGTTCTGGGGCCGCTCCTGTGGGACATCGGTTACGACTGGGTGCTGCGGGCCGACCTCCCTGAAGGCGTCAGCGTAGTTTGCTACGCTGACGACACGCTGGTCCTGGCGCAGGGGAGGTCGCATCAGGCGGCGGCCGACGCGATGACACGCGGGGTTGCGATAGTCGTGGAAAGGATCCGGCGGTTGGGTCTCGAGGTGGCATTGCACAAGTCCGAGGCCATGTCCTTTCATGGGCCTCGGTACGGGCCACCTCCGGGATCCCAACTAGTGGTAGGAGGGGTTCACATCGGCGTCGAGACCACGATGAGGTACCTGGGTCTCGTCCTCGACAGCCGATGGAACTTCGTCGAGCATTTCCGACGTTTGGCCCCCAAACTGGAACGGGCCGGGGCCGCCCTAAAGCGGCTCTTGCCCAACCTGAGGGGGCCAAACGCCTCCTGCCGGAGGCTTTACGCGGGGGTCGTGCGGTCCATGGCCCTATATGGGGCCCCGGTATGGGCGCGTTCACTGCGGCTTCGAGCCGCACACTATCTGAACGCGCCCCAAAAGGTGGTAGCCGTAAGGCTGATCCGGGGCTACCGCACGATCTCAGGCGAGGCAGCAAGCCTCCTTGCCGGACTGCCACCATGGGATCTGGAGGCGATAGTCCTCGCGCGCCTATATGATTGGCGCGCGGAGGCACTACGCCGGGGGGAAACTCTGCATCCGCGGCAAACCGCGGCGGAGCGGACGAACCTCCGGCGCGATCTCATGGTGGCATGGAAGGAGCGACTATCGCAACCCAGCGCAGGGCACGCCACGATAGCGGCGGTAAGACCCCTCTTTGAGGAGTGGCTAGGGAGACGTCACGGCGCTCTCACCTACCGCCTGACGCAGGTCCTCTCCGGACACGGATGTTTCGGGAGGTTCCTGCACATCATCAGGCGGGAGGAGACGCCCGGGTGTCACCACTGTCAGGATCGCCCAGAGGACACGGTGGAGCATACGGTGGAGGTCTGCCCTGCTTGGGCAGAGCACCGCCGTGTCCTCGTAGAGGCGATTGGCAGCGGCGGCGACCTCTCGCGCCCGGCCCTGGTTCAAGCCATGGTCCGGGGTGAGAGGGAGTGGGAGGCAGTCACCTCCTTCTGCGAAGCAGTCATGCTAGCGAAGGAGGTGGCGGGGTGGGCGAGGGAACGCGCCTTGCGCACCTCACGCCTCAGCCGCCGCGGGAGACGCTCCGGGCGTCGGGAGCCGCGTGACGACTCCCGGCCACCGTAGGCGCGGGCCTGCGGGTGGAGAGTAATGGGTAGCTCTCCGTCCGATCAGGACTAGGCCCGTGCCGGACGGCGTGTTCGTGTTCCACGCGCGCCTCAAAGAGATGTCAGCAAGTGACGGGGCCCCACAGGGCCGAAGCCTGCCAGGGTAGCGGGACCATCCGAAAGGGTTTACCGCTGCCCTGGAACATAAAGGGCTAAGGAAGGAACACGGGTGGGTTTTAGTCAGTAAAAGTCTGACACTCCCTTCTGCTCCACCCAGAGCGGGAGGAGTCATTTGATGATTTCCCATCCTCAAAAAAAAAAAAAAAGGCGCTTTATTTTGAGTAAACTATTTCTTCACCAAACTGCCCTCAAAACGGTGAAGGAAAATATCGGGAGGAAACCGGCATGTCCTAAAACTAAAATTTCAAAGACATGTGACATCTACCAACCCGCACTGAGCCCGCGTGATGGATGGCCCGCTCTTTTTTAAAATCTTGTTTTGATAAATCATCATTCGTTTCCATTTTGATAGCTTCACTTAAGATTTCTTATCCAGGCGCCATTTTGAAAGTCACATGCAGGACAGCCAAAACCAATATACCATCATAATCTTCGTCGCAACTAAATTTTACTTCTTTCTTCCTTCCCCAGGTGTTTTACTAAACCAGTTCATCGAAGCTGGCAACGACTTCATCGCCGGAAAGCCGGTGAAGCAGCGACTTCGCCTGTTCTCTGCCCACGACTTTAATATTGGAGCCTTGATGGACGCGGCCAGCGTTAAGCATGACGAGGCTATTCCTGAGTATGGCTCTGTGTTCGCTTTGGAGATGTACAGGTCCAGGGGTACGGGTGCTTACAGTGTATTGGTGAGTTTATTAATATTGCCTGTTACTAACCCTTTCTGAACACTCTTCAGTTGTATAAGAAGGAGGATCTATAACGGACGAAACTTAGAATGAAAAGCGCGCGGTCGATGCCACGTGTGACGGCTATCTGTCCACTATTCTGTATTGTGATTGCAAAATTTACTCTAATGCATTTGATTTAAAATCGTAACTTGAATGACAAATTATTTGCTGTGTCTGAGCGGTGCTGTAACGAGTGATAAACTGGGTGATTTAAAACGTGTCTTTTAATATGTACAGTATTTGTTCTTCGGCGGCGGCCAAACATAATATCTGTTTTCTGGATCCATGAGAGTTTAACTGTCGGTAAAATTACAGGGAAAGATTTCAGGAATTCCGCCAAATTCAGCTACGCATCGAAAACCCCTTTTATGTTGGACATAGCCAGAGAACTTACCAATGCCATTCGATCCAAAGGACCTGTCGTTTTTTTTTTCTTTTTTATTAGCCGTTAATGTCTCTAAAGGCAAAGGCCTCCCTACTCTCCTTCCACCTCTATCTATCCAGAGCTGCCAAGGACCAATCTTTATTAAAGAAGTCCAGCTCATCCCGCCATCTCCATCTGGGCCTGCCGCGATGTCGTTTGCCATTAAGCGGGACCCACTGGGTCGTATGTTTGACCCATTGATCGTCTGACATGCGGCAGATGTGTCCAGCCCAATTCCATTTAAGCGTGCAGCTTTCCGAGTGTTTGGTCTTTTTACCAACCTATAATATAACATTTCTTTCTTTCTTCCCAGCCGGTCTACCTCCCAAAGGCAGGCGAGTCTTCCGCCAAACTCCTAAGGATCAAGGGCTGCGACAGTTCCAGTTTCTGCGGCTTCAACAAGTTCAAGGAGTTGACCAAGGACTTCCTATTGCCAGAGAAGGAGTTCTACCCACTGTGTGGCATCAAAACTGAGTTATAGTTTACGAAGAAGTATTAGAATTTATTTATACTAGTGCTGATGTTGGTTCGGTGACGAAAATATTGTTATTTTATAAAAAAGTTACTTTTTAGCTCTTGTAACTTAAACCTGCACTTAAGTCACGCTTTTCTGTGTTAAGTGCGGACTTAGGTCACACGAGCTTTAGAATAGTATGCGATACGTGTGACTTAATACTCAATACTCAATTTTCTATTGCATTTCACAATGTAGGCTTAGGTGGTAAACATTTATTTGGTAGGTAACAATCGTGGACCCTGTCGGGCACAGCAAAAGATATTATGAATAAAATTTGGAGAGGACTAGTAGTCTATGCACGAGTTTAGCACCCTGGCGACGCTTGAGCGCTAATTTCACTCAGTGCATTAATAGATTACTTAAGTCACACGAATCATAATGTACTATAAAAGGTTAATACCGTCCTTTGGTCCCAATACAGGCCAAAACCTCTGCTTATTACAGTAAAGGAACAAGCGTTGATAACCACGCTCACAACGTAATGACATTATTATACCTTTTGATTTATTTTACCGTTATTTATATCGTAGGGTTAAACACACGTCAGTGGAAACACTTGACCTACGAAAACCACCCTTACTGCAGTTCGCAGTAAAGGTGCTCTTATAGTCAAATTGTTCCCATAGACGTGCGTTTGATTGTAAGTTTAAGTAAGTAGATACCTACAAAAAACCGAAAATCATCGAAATCGATATAAAATATTGGCCTTATAGTGTAAGTTTATATTAATTATTTTAAGGATGCTACTTAATTACCATGGAGATTGTTAATGAAAGCCTTGTGCTCACTAGGCGACAAAAAATCCGCAAAGTCGTCCGAAAAGTCCGAATCATAATGTCGCCCAGTGAATACGAGGCTTTATCCTAGGTTTCTGAAAGCCTTTTCAATATAATCCATTTTACAAATCTCATGTCATGTTAATTCAATGGCTTTGAGCCAGTTTCTGGAAAGAATAATATCGCAAAATGAATGTGACATATTGTCAAACGCGCGTAAATTGCTATGATTCGCTGTTGATAAATCATTAATTCATTTTGCGATCATTTTCGTTCGGGAAACAAGTCCTTAGAAGCCAGGGTGTCCCGCGAAATTCAAATTTTCTTACGTTTTTTGTTTGCAATTAGCGGGTCAACTAAACTACAGTTCAATAGCTAATTACTTTTCTCTCAATCAATCTATAAGAACAGCTAACATGTCATGACAGAATACTTGTCTTACAAAGAAGAGATTTGATCAGGCTTTCATAAACAAGGTGTTAACATGTCTAATTTCTTTGGAGCAGTCTGCAAACGATTTATAATTTGACTTAGTATACTTAAGCGGCCTTACAATACCTAATGCAATAATGCGAGATATTGTTAATTCTATACAGGGTCAAAATAAATTAGCTAGCCAAACTTGGACATGATAAAACAAAAAAAAATTGTTGATTTTTTTTGGGTCAATAACCGCATGCAATAATAGTACCTTAAAATACATCGCATAAACTTCACAGGCATGATAGGTATCGATATCTAAATACGACAATGCAACAAAAAAAAAACTAAAAACATTTTCTAAACTAATATTTCAAGTAAAACTACACTACATACGGTCGTTGACCCCAAAAAAAAAACATAAAAATGTTTAGATATGGATACCCATTTAGGTCTGCGGAGTCTCGCTACCGAATTTAATTTGACCTTGTATAGTTGGATTTCCAATGTGACGACGCAATACAGTGTTGCAGGGCCCTAAAGGCTCTTTTACTGGATTGCAGTCTGAGAGAGATTCGGATAGATCTACAGGAACAGTACTTCATCTACCTGCCTTTTCCCAACTATTTTGGGGTCAGCTTCCAGTCTAACCGGATGCAGCTGAATACCAGTATTTTACATGGAGCGACTGCCTATCTGACCTCCACAACCCAGTTACTGGGTAATACGATACCCCTTGGTAAGAATGGTTGTCAGATTTTCGGACTTTGACGACCCGTAACGACTGTCAAAGATCTACGAATGACAGCCGGTACCAAAGGCTTAACGTGCTTTCCGAGCCACGGAGGGGTCTCGGTATGTAAAGATGGTCACCCATCCACAGACCAACCGCGGCAGGCACACTACTACTTAGTACTTATGGAACTAATTTGCGTCGGGTTCCAGTTTTTTAAGGGGGATGCGCTAGGTAGCCGGCGAAATTTAAATTTTCTTAAGTTTTTTCAACACACGTTGTGTGTATTAAACAAAATATGATAAAAAAACAATGGAACCCAACGCAAATTAGCTAGTTATTACTTTAGGTACCTCTATCCGAATCAGCCGGTCGATTCTGTAAAAATCTCACCGTGAAAACTCAAGTGAAGTGGGCTTGATGTGAGTTGTCAGTAGTGTCAATCCCTAGCATAAATTAGCATTATTATGAATGACAGCTCACTCCACGCTCACTTCACCTAAGTTTTCACGGTGAGATGGTTACAGAATCCCACTGCAGTATCTCTCTTAATCTATCGGTTGGACCTGTTAGCCGACTGGACACATGTAAAAGAGCCTTTACACCTCGTTCGTTCATTACAGAGATAGAAACACCTAATATAATTATCACACGAACAGAAAAATATAAAAAATAATGGGTCATGTGTAAAAGATACCTAAATCAAGTTACTAATTGTCTTGGTTTCACTACAGCACCCTAATTGATAACACACAATCTCAGTTGTAATCATTTTAAAGGATATTGCTAATCCATTGCTTCATATCTTCGAAAAAATTGTCTGCTCAACAACGTAAATAATGCAATGAATGTTGTTGAACTGTCATAATGACAGCCATTGAGTGTGTTACGCATTTACCCCGCCGGATGAGGAGGTGAGATAATATATTATGCCGTTGTATCTCTTTCATGAACTATTTATAGCTACTAATTGTTATTTCTAATTATTATTTTGAACGCTCAAATATTTAAAATACTTACGACGCAAAAATCTTTTTATGCCGTAAATATTTATTTACGAAGAACTAATTATTTAAAAAAGACAAAAATAATAATAGATTGTTTACTATATTGATACATTTAATTATTAACAATTATTTAACTTACGCCTTCGAACATTAACAATTTGTCGACATCTCGAGACTAAGGCACTCTAGCGACGTTCCTCCAAACTTTTATAAAAGTACGCCTGCTTCAAGTAAATCTTTTTGTTATCAAGAGATGGCGCTGTTATAAAATATTGTAACTTATTAAGAGTCGAATAGAACAACTGTAAGAAACGGGTCTGTATTTCTGTAAGCCCGTTTGTTTTCGATAGCGTGAAGCTAAAATAACTATGTCTGTGATATTAACGAATAGCAGAATGTTCGTACAAAATAAAAACTTTAAAGTGTAGTGTTTTGTTTTATATTTCTTTATGTAAATATTTCCTCGTCTCTGAATCCACCAACATTATTCTCAAGGTTTTTTGTAAATCTCGCTCTGGCTGGGTTATGTATGGTTTATACATATAAGAATCAAGAATAGGGACAGACTAAAGAAAAGATAATTGGAATGTGTGAGAAATTATTTGACTAGAAAGAGCAAAGGATAAGACTACTAGATGACGACTAACGATCGAACCCAATTACCTATCTAACACCAGTTTGTGGCATACTGGAGGTGTAGAAAAGCCTATCTATCTCTGGTTTTACCGTCCCAATAATTTATATCAGTAGCGATCTGTATGATTAATATTATACTGCACCCTAATTGCGTAACTCACGATCAATCGGAATCGGTTTCATTTTGACAGTTCAACAACATTCATTGCGTTATTTACGCGTTGAGCAGACAAATTTTTCGAACTTATGAAGCAATGGCTTAGCAATTTGCTTCAAAATGATTCAGATTCCGATTGATCGTGTGTTAAGCAATTAGGGTGCTGGTAGTTATGATTATACTGGCTACCATAGAAATGGCCTACCCTCAGTAGCGTTTGGTCTTTAACTGAAAATAGGTCTTGGGTTCGGACGTATATGTGCATCACACGAGCGACACGTGGTCGGTGGCAGCCGTCGACGCGTCGACGCGTCGTCGGTTGTCGAGAACTCGCGTCGACGCTTGCAGTTGCCTCTGTCATCGACTCGTGTCGCTCGTGTGTATGCACACATAGTGAAGTATGACATATGATGACAAAGACTTGTTGCGCTGACTCTAAAAAAAACCGGCCAAGTGCGAGTCGGACTCGCCCATGAAGGGTTCCGTTACGTAATACGTTACGATTTATGACGTATTAAAAAAAAACTACTCACTAGATCTCGTTCAAACCAATTTTCGGTGGAAGTTTATATGGTAATGTACATCATATATTTTTTTTAGTTTTATCATTCTCTTATTTTAGAAGTTACAGGGGGGGGGGGACACATTTTACCACTTTGGAAGTGTCTCTCGCGCAAACTATTCAGTTTATAAAAAAATGTTTTTTTTTCTATTTTTGTGTGAAAATCTTAATGCGGTTCACAGAATACATCTACTTACCAAGTTTCAACAGTATAGCTCTTATAGTTTCGGAAAAAAGCGGCTGTGACATACGGACGGACAGACAGACAGACAGACAGACATGACGAATCCATAAGGGTTCCGTTGCCATTTGGCTACGGAACCCTAAAATGGGATAAGAATGAGATACAAGAATCAAAAATGGCGGCTAGTTTATAAAACTAACTTTTGTCGGTCGTAAAACCATTGAAATGACTACCTATGGCCAAAACTGAATAAGTACCTGCATAATCAGCATATAATATTCCAGCTGCTGGGACACAGACCTCCTCTCTGTACGGAGTGGGTCATTATCAACCACGCGGGCCCAGTGCGGGTTGGTAGATTGTCACATTTCTTCGAATTTTTGGAACGAAGTTCCTTATCGCGCGTTGCGAAACGGAAAAACGGTTGCTAGACGGAAAAAATTAAGACCAAAAGTTGGTACGACACTTTTTGCTATAGTTATAAGCCGTGCGGCGTGCGCGTGTTTCTCTGTGTCTCTCTCTCTCTCTCTCTTATAGAAAGCAAGCCAGTTTTTTTTGTCTGTGTTTTTTCATTTGTTAATAATAAAGAAAATATTATTATAACTTAAAAAAATAAAAATATTACAATTCCTTCACTAATTAATCGAAAGGAACTTCGTTCCATCCGGGTGTCCCTTGGCACCTTTCGCGTTTTTTGTTCTAGCACATGCCGGTTTCCTCACGATGTTTTCCTTCACCGTTTTGAGAGCAGTGGTGTTGAAATTAAGCACATGAAGGAAAGTGCCTGCCTGGGTTCGAACTCACGACCTACAATTCGTAAGTCGGGGCCATGAATACCACTCAAAGTCAAAGTCAAATCATTTATTTCAAATAGGCACATTAAAGGCACTTTTGAACGTCAAAATTAAAATTAAAATAAAATTGATTCTAGTCGCCCCTTCCAAAAGGTAGTTTTCGTTTGGAGAAGAATGGGCAAGAAACTCCACCGTTACTCTTTTAAAAAAAATGTTTTACAATACTTTGCATACATTAATTATATAATTATATGTGAAGACGATGCACCTAAAAATAAAATTACTATACCACAATAGGTAAAAGAATTAAAATGAATTTATGAAACCATGACATATAAATTGACTAGGTGATAGATACATGGTGCTCACATATTTACAAACATTCCAAAAGTAGACTATTTTCATAAATAAATAAGGAGTAATAAGTCCGGGTGTGACTTTAAGTAATTACAGAATGTAAATTTAATGTCAAAGAGAATAAAAAAAAAAAAAAAGAATAAATTATACAATTACATTAGCAACCAGTTTGATTTTGTCTAGACTCTAGAGATTGTCCTATGGAGCAGGACCAGCATGTTTCCAAGCATTCTTATCTTGGATATAATCCTCTAATTTGTAATATCCTTGCTTACAAAGTGTAATTTTAATATAAGTTTTAAATTTTCTTTCATTTAATTGCAATATTTCACAAGGTATTTTGTTGTAACATTTAACACAGTACCCCATAAAAGATGTACTGAGTTACCACTGGATATAAAGTGGGACCTACTTTCTGCTTTCAACCCAGTCCCAGACAGCTAAAATCTAAGCAGACTTAAGTGAATCCGTAAACAATAAACTTGAGCTCGTCTGAAGTTTTACGAAGAGAGCTTTAATACCTTCAAATTAAAAATTCTCCGTGCCACTCTGTTGAGCTGTTGACAAGGTGTTTTAAACTTCTTACTCGCGCACGGATTAAGTTGCAGTGCGAAAATATTTTTGAGCTGTTTCTTAGTAAATTGTCTTACAAAACCTAGGTTTGTTTGTTGTATAGAGTTTTTTAAGGCCCTTTGTGCACACGGTGACACACACTTCCAGTTTTAGCTGACCTCGCATTGTACAGGTTTTTCGTACAATCAGAAGTCAGCATATACAGGTCTAGTATAGCTTGTATATGCTAACTTCTGATTGTGCCCTTTGTACACGGTACGGTTTCTTTAAGGTTCGGCGTATAAACAGCGCCGTAGAAAAAACGGGTCCGTCAACAAGCTTCCATAGTGTTCCGTACAAAACTGACGACCGTGCCGGTGAATAAACCGAAGCTTTTCACTGGAAGAAAAACGTAATAGGGGTTGGGTCCTTCGTACACAAAGGACCCAACTATTCACCCCTATTACGTAGGACTTAAGTGTGGGTGTTCTAAAGGGACACCTCTGCCTAACCCTTCGGAAATAACATGGCGTGGTGTTGTGTTATACGTGTAATTTTTAACTTTTTCCTATGACACAAGAAAGCCAAAACTCAATTTTATTAGATCCAGGATTTTCTGAAGAATCTATGACAGGTTCTTCTAAGCTACCTTTGGTTTGATCGAACAACTGGGTAATTGTGTAACGAGGTAACATACTATCAATAACAATGGCTTTTTCAGCAACATTTTGACAGTTCAACAACATACAATGCGTTATTTACGTTGTTGAGCAGACACTTCTTCGAACATATAAAGCAATGGATCAGCAATATCCTTCAACATTATTCAGATGGAGATTGATAGTGTATTACGCAAGCGGTGCTGCTTAGAGGATCCTCTCTTTTCTACGGAGTATGAGTGAACTTCACACCCTGTTCCTCATACCTCTATTATGTCTTCAGCCAAGGAAAAGGCCACATTCATGCAAATATGAGAAAAATTTGGGCAGAAAAGTAATACAAAAACACATTTCAGGCCGAATTACCTTAGTATCTATTTAATAACAGAGCTGTGACGAGGGTGTTAGGTACCATCTCATTTGTTACCCGCGGACAGAATGTACCCAAATTAGGACTCGCCCTTCTAATAACCACGGATTTACAATTTAGGTTTTGTAGCAGAAGTTCTGAAGGAAAAACAGCAGTGTACAGGCGCCAGCACATCAAGCTACTACAATCTGTCAAATTTATTTAATAGATTTTCAACTTTATCACTAAATCATTACGGTTCAACGTTGATTGGGAAAATTTGACAGTTTCGGCCAGCTTGACCCTGCTGGCGTAAATATGGTAAATTCGAAAGTTTGTATGGATGGATGAATGTTTGTTACTCTTTCACGCCAAAACTACTGAACGGATTTGGATGAAATTTGGAACACAGATAGTTTATAACCAGGATAAACACATAAGATCTTTTTATCCCGATATTCCCACAGGATCAAAACTTATGCGGGTGAAACCGCGGGACGCAGCTAGTACTACCTATATTCCTTTCAAGCGCCACGACGCGGTTGGGGTCCGAAATTTCGCGCGGAGGAAGTCACAGGCTGAAACTAGGAACTAGATTTTTTTTTAACCTCTGCAAATCTCTGTAGTCTCCTAGAACCAAAATTCGAAGACGTGTGACATCTACCAACCCGCACTGGGCCCGCGTGGTGGATTGAGTACCAACAGTGGAAACATTACGTACACTGCTGACGACACGGTTGGCGCAGTGGCTGAGCGATCGACTGCTGCGTTGCGTGTCGCGGGTTCGATTCCCGCACGGAACAAATATTTGTATTGCCTACAGGTAGTTGTTCCGGGTCTGGCTATTTGTGTATGTGAGATTAAATGTTTGTAAACGCACCCACGATACAGGATTAATTCCTAGTGTGGGGCAACGTTTTTTATTTAAAAAAAAAAAATATAGGTTGATTATGCTACTGTGCAGCACAGTGCCGCAGACTCCTGGAATCTTGCCATTGGGTTAGACTATTTACAATTTGTAACAATAACCTTCAAAAGATACATTGTTAAACATCTACATAGGAGTAGAGGTACATACGCTACATGTACACAAACACTGGCACACATACACAGTAGGTACACCCGTTTGCTTTCGTCACGTGACAAATGTGCCAGTGGAGCTCAAAGAATCTCGTGATTGATCCTTTGGGTTTAAGGGAGAGGTCATATTAAAATCTATTAGAAGGATATATAAATGGTAACGTAGGCCAAGCATTATCAGCCTATAATGTTCCCACTGCTGGGACACAGGTCTCGTCTGTTTTAGAGGGAGTGGGCTTATAATCCACCACGCGGGCAGTGCGGGTTGGTAATGTCACATGTCTTCGAATTTTTAGTTCTAGGACATTACCGTTTTGAGAGCAGCAGTGATGAAATAATTTACACAAAATAAAGCACCTGTCTGAGTTCGAACCTACGACCTTCAACTGGTAAATCGCGGCCGTTACCACTGAGCCATCACTGCTAGTTGCAAAATTGGAGAAGTAAGAAATAACCATACGTTGGCACCATCGAACTGTCTAGCAATAGGTAGACTACCCTTGCGTTATTTAAGTAGCTGTAAGGAGTTTATATACCAAAAGAATGCATTTTTGGAACGAAGTTCCTTATCGCGCGTTGCGAAAGGGGGCTAGACGGAAAAAATTAAGACCAAAAGTTGGAACGACACTTTTTGCTATAGTTGTAAGCCGTGCGGCGTGCGCGTGTTTCTCTGTCTGTCTCTCTATCTCTCTTTGAACTTCGTTCCATCCGAGTGTCCCTTGACACCTCTCAAGTTTTTTTTATTTCCCTAGTAGGTACTTCAATATAAGTTTGAAACCGCCCGTCTTGATGAAGCGTGGTGATCGACGATCGTGCCTCACTGTATAAGAAGACCCCTTTGCCCTGCAGTGGAACAATAATAAGCTGGTATTATTTTACTTTTTTGAAATCGCTAGTAGCTCCGCTTAAGCTAACAAGAGCTCTCCCTAACCGCGTCCCGAGGGTCGAATTGGACCGTAATTTACGTAACGTCACGGGAAATGTAAATTTTTCGCATAATTTATGCTTTTGTCTTAGCTAATGTTTGCAAAAAATTAATGGAATATCAGTAATGTAATTATCTTTTAGCCTTTGTGAATTTTTGTTACATTCTTTTGATTTTTGAGTCCATGCATAATAAAAGCGATTAGGGAGTAAGTAAGTACGTAGGTTATCATCATCATAGGCGTGGCATATACCTAGTACTCGTAGATCAAAGTAAAAAAAAAATCATGATGGGACGAATATTTGTCATGTTCGTCTTCGTAATTCGTATCCTCCTCGCTTATAGAACTCCTTGTAGAGCAACTTATAGTAGCTATGCTGCTCGTTGTCATCTGATTCTTGGTGGTCAGGGAATTCCAGGTTGGCTGGACCAGCTTCCTGCTTCTCTGTGTCGGCGGCACCTTCTTGCGATTTCGACAATGGTGACTTTCATTTATGTAGATGACATGTTTCTGGAAAGGAAAGCGAAGATTAGTAAGTGAGTTATGTTGAAGACTAACGGGAAACATGTGACATTTATTAAGTCTGCTAGACGTACTAAGTGCTGTCAAGACTCAGGACTGGTTAATAGCCAGTCAGTGACGTCAAGTCTAGAGATGTCCTAATTATCCAGCTCTATTCGTTAGCATGACCGTTGATGTTACTTTTTTTTTACCTACTCTACTTAAATATTGAAAATTATTCAGAAGACCACTGAAAAAGTTCCAAAAAACCTTCTTTCAAGTAGGCATTTTATTATTTCGATTCGTCCCTGGCAAAGATTATGTCAACCACCACCTTTAGTATTCCTCATTTCAGCCAAAAGACGTCCACTGCTGGACATAGGCCACGCCGAGCATCTCCAGTTCGACTGGTTCTGTGCTTCTCGCATTCAGTGGATTCCTGCGACCTTCACCAGGTCATTGGTCTACCTTGTGGGAGGCTCTCCAACGCTACGTCTTCCGGTACCCGGTCGCCACTCTAGAAACTTTCGGCCCCATCGGCCATCTGTTCCGGGAGCAATGTGCCCAGGGGGTCTACTCCGAAGTAGTATCGGCCGAATGTTCAGCCGTTTCCTGCTACGAAGTTACTCGTACTATTTGGTTCGGTCGGTTCCGATCCTACACTCCTACACTCTTTCGAATATTGACTACGGTCCCAACCCAACTGAGCCGATCCGAACTTTTTTCGCATTTTTCAATAATATTCGGTTCGGCCATGTGTCGGTCCGATCCGAACATTCGCCCTTTGCACTTCGGAGTAGGCCCCCTGGCCACTAACTAGATTCCCATCAACCACCTGGACAGCCTGGGTTCAGACGAGGCCTCTCCAACACCTTATTGAACACCGTTGTAATAGGTAGTACGGGCTGGTGTCCACAACTCCTATAAATATATATATTATAGTCAATGCGCGTATTTTGCGTACGGGTGGGAAAATCGATTATTCGATCCACCCCAGCTCCTCAAGGAAGGCCAGCAACGCCTTGATGTTACTGACCGTCTCACGGAGAGTGCCTGGTTTACCGACTACCGGGCTGTTTAAAAGCACATGTACTGCTGTCTCTATCTGACAAGGCACCCACATAGAAAATTTTGTGATTGACGCAACGCAACTGCTAGAAGCTGCAGCGACATTCACACGTAAACACTGCTTGCCCACATTTTGTCGCTGCGATGTGGTATGATTGTGGTGTGACCGGACCCTTAAAACGTGAATTCCAAATCCTGTCTGAAATAAACTACCTACTGAAATAATTAAGGATAGTAAAATTCTCAAAACTCGCAACCTAATTAAGTGCGATACAGAATATCAACCTCAATCTGAATCATTTTGAAGGATATTGCTAATCCATTGCTTCATTTATGTTCGAAAACTTTTTGCTCAACAACGTAAATTTTTATTTTTATTAAATAGGAACAACAAACAGCTACATTATGCAGTATTATAAACAGAAAAAACATAAGTTACTTAAGTAATAATGTAACCCACAGCGCTGTTCACAGATTACCATTAATAAACTAGGAGGTGAACTGTTCATGCATGACAGTTACGCTAATATTATAAAAACAATAGAAGAAATAATCATGAAAAAACAACAAAACAAATAACGCAATGAATGTTATTGAAATGTCAAAATGGAACCCATTGCTGCTGTTAGTGTATTACGCAACTACCCCACTGATCGATCGTCCCGTTCGGCAGTTATTACTTAGCCCAAGTCCGCCTAATATTGCAAATATAATTTCAGTTTTCATTTTCTTGACGCAGTACCTACTGAAATACTTAAGGCTAGTAAAATTCACAAAACTCCATACCTTTTTTTCTTTTTTTAAAAAAACGTTCCCCACACCTGCAGTGCGATTCTGTAACCATCTCACCGTGAAAACTTATGTGAAGTGAGCTGTCATTCCAAATAATGTTAGGGATTGACACACTACTGACAACTCACATCAAGCTCACTTCACTTGAGTTTTCACGGTGAGATTTTTACAGAATCGACCGGCAGGAATAATTACTCCTGTATCGTGGGTGCGTTTACAAACATTTAAACTCACATACACAAACAGCCTACACACAGCAGCATAATTATACTGTTCACTAATATTGCCAAGACTACGAAACTGCAAACGTTATGCCACTATGCAAGTATGCAACAGTGCCAATAGTACCATCTTGGAACGGTTGACGCTGAAATGGCACTTTCAGGGATTTTTATGGGCTTTTCTCTCCCCTAACTACTTTCAGTATAGGTAGTGGTCTAGATTTTTATGTATTCTGTGCTGAAAACGCTGAAGTCCTCGTTTGGATGGGCTATTTTATTTTATTACGTAATTAGAATAAAGTCTACTGCTTTGCGTTTCAATGGTTTATCTTTAACACTTATCATGAAAGGGGGATCCTACCGTTTTGCCAAAAAAAAAATTACAAAATTTCTTTATCCAAACAAACAACTTAATTGCCATGTATAGTTTATAATTTTCTTAGAGTTTAGTGAGATTTGCAACGTAACACGCTTATATATTTTTAAAATCGAAACAGCTAGGATACGCACGAGCCGAGTGAGCGAAGCGAGCGTGCCGCGGCAGCGGCCGGCGAGTGGCAGAAACATAAATTTTAGAATGTACCTAAAACCTAACCAACAAAACACATTGTAATTTAATTTGAATGCTTTGTGCAACTGACATAAAGATGTAAATATTTTATCATTGACTAAGCAATTGACTGAATAGAAATGATAAATTGAAAACTGACCATACTAAATATTTGGCTTATTTTATTTTGCGTAAAATACGTATGGTATACCAACTGAAATATTTGACTACAGTTAAATTGGTAAAAGTACTAGTTGATAAGCAAGTTATTGTTTAATTAAACGTTCACACTCACTCCATTAGGTTTGCGTTACATTTATTTGTAAAGAGTTTATTTGCTAAGTAGGTAATAATTTTTAAATGAAATTATGCGCAACATTGTTTAGGAAGTGATAATTTGTCAATTTTTTTTTTTTTTTTTGATGAAACAAGTGAACAGCATGAATTTTCCAAAAACGCTACGGTTTCCTAAAAGAGCGGTGGCCGCCATATAGCGTCCGCAATTTACCGACGAATGAATTCCCTGAAACGTTATTAATGAAAGTAAGTTGGTGTGTTTTTCTAGAAAGCGTTTTTTACCGTCAAACCCCGCTGTCATCATTTTTATGATAGTCGTCACTCCGGCAGCACAGGGACAGCGAAAAAATTTCTCATCTCTTGTCGTGCCTTCTGCGCATAAACACCTTTACCAAGCACATGGATATGGAAGACCTTTACGAGGTGAACGCTAACGCTGTGGAAGTGGCCGAATGCTGGTCGAAGCTTCATCATCATCATCTGCCTAGCCTTTTCCCAACTATGTTGGGGTCGGCTTCCCAGTCTCACCGGATGCAGCTGAATACCAGTATTTTACATGGAGCGACTGCCTATCTGACCTCCACGACCCAGTTACTGGATAATACGATACCCCTTGGTAAGACTGGTTGTCAGACTTCCAGGCTGATTATGCTACAGATATGAAGAAAACATGATTTTCCTTCACCGTTCGTGATAACACTTATTTACGAGTATGTACGTAATTAAAATCTAGTAATTAAGTTGACAATGTAGCAAACAGTAATAAATGAACAATAACATCCAAGTATACAGCTCTCACATCTCAATATGAAAGCCGGTTGCTACTACGAACTGACTACGTTGTTCTCAACTAAGCCTTATCTACGGTTCTGTGTGGAATATCTTATTAGCTGATGAAAATAAATACATACCGACACTCTAAGTATCATACTTACTTAAGGGGGCCTTGGCTAAATAATAACAGCCGCACAGGCCGATCGATCAGGTTATGCTACGCTTTCCGTGGTTGGTCTGTGGCTGGGTGACCATCTTTACATAGCGAGACCCTTCCATGCTTCGGAAAGCATGTTAACGCTTCACTTACCACGGAAGAGCACTGATTTCTAAGACACAGGTTCTAAAACCTAGTTTGGAATTCTGGAGTTCATTTAGTTTTAGTAATCTACTTACTTACATTACTTGTATCAAAATCAAAAATCATTTATTCAAATTAGGCTGAGAATCAGCACTTTTCGAACGTCAAAATTACAAAAGGCAGTCCCGCCCGCCTTTCACCACTTCCTAGTGCTATCGCTGGGAAGAAGAAGAGGCGCAACAAACTCCCCAGCAGCACAGCTGTCTGTTCAGAATATAGTTGCATGTATACAATACTAGGAACCTATGTTCAGTAATTAACATTACAAGGCACAGAATATAAAATTAAATTATTTGCCATATGTCAGCTAGCCACGCCAATATAGGTACCAACAATATAATAAAAACTATACGTACTCAAACTAAAAAATAATTAATTAAAATTAAAATGTAAATCTACCTGTATCCTAGTTCTTAGTAGGTACCTACCTAATATAGGCTATACATATATTACCAACCCGCACTGGGCCCGCGTGGTGGAATACTGCCCACTCCCTCTCATCGAGAGGAGGCCTGTGTCCCAGCAGTGGGAACAGTATAGGCTGATTATGTAGGCTATATATTTTATTGAGTCTTAATAAACGTTATTCCTAATTAATTGTATTATCTCTCATGCTTGAGATGTTTGGAAGGTGTTAATCTTACAGCATTTGTGTAGTTGAAATTAAATACAAAATCAAAATTTAAAACATGTATTTGCCTATTCAGTCAATATGTTTGATACCTAAACACAAATCGCCTGAAAGAAAACAACTATTTGAATCCTTACAATCGCGTGAAACATGCCTAAAACCCTCTCTTTGTTTTCATTTTAGTCTGAATCAGAGTACAATATTGCAGTTAAAAACAAATAACTATGCAGTTTTGCGTCATATTCATATTTAATTCTGCATTATATTTTTCCATCGCCAGATAACTTTTATTCGACGTATGAAATTGACGTTTGACAGTTTTTATATGACATAAAACTGTCAATATTTCAAAATTATTCCTCGACTAAAGGTATCAGATGATTGAAAAATCAGCTCTAAAATTATCAAAAACAAACGAAACGAACACAGTAATACCACGAAAGTATCACTTGCCGTAGCGCCGAATATAATACAGCACTCAGCGTTATGTTGATGACCGTAATATTGCTATACAGATTCAGTCAGGCGTTCACTTTTATTATACTGTGTTCGAGTTGAATTTAAATCAGAACCGATATTCTTATTTCTGAAACAGTACTTATGATACTGATATTATTTTTTGCTCATTTCCTTGAAGGATTCAGTTAGGTATGAACTGTTTTCCTTAAATAGGCAGCTTTAGAAGCGCAGTTTAAGTGTACTTACCTATAGGTACTTTTAATAAAATAGTAACGAAACCAAAAATATACACTGAATATTTTTGAAAAAAATAATTGCTACGAGGTGTGAGAACGAGTCTAATGCCGAAAATGTAGATTTCAGTATTTTTGTCCATTTGTACGAGTCTAGATGTAAGTACGTTCCGGATTGGCGCGAAAAGGGCTGAACGAATTTGGATGAAATTTGGCTACACAGATAGTTTATAACCTGGATTAGCACATAAATAAAACAAAATGAAATAAAAATAGCCTTTATTTCTTGCTACTATTCATTCGAGTTTAACATAAAATTAATCAGGTTTATAATCTAATAGGTACTTACTTCTAGTTATAGTTGCCGGCACGTAAGTTGGCAAGAGATTTTGTAGTGGGGGAAGTTCGCGCACGCATTATTTCATACATTTTTACATGCGCGAAATTCCCCCACTTCAAAACCTCTTGCCAACTTACGTGCCGGTAACTATACTTATATTTATAGATGAAGTTATAGTTAACTTAGTATATTAGTACCAGTCGCCTCAGCGGCGTAGGCCTCTCCTAAACCCTTCTACACAACTCTTTCCTGCGCCTTTCGCATCCATAAGGGTCCACATCTTTCTCTAAAAATGTCTCTCCACCTTTATTTGGTCTCCCCCTGGGAAGTTGGGATTAACACATAGGGTACATTTAATAACTAGGGATATTTTCTAACATCCACGCGGGTGAAGCCAATGGCAAAAGCAGACATTGGTTTCACAATTACGGGTTTAACTTTGGGTTAGGAGTTGAGAATACAAGGTTTTCTAGACAAGAAATAAAGACTACTGCTTTACATGTCTCTACTTAGGTAGGTATGTAATTAGTTACATTACAAACTAAGCAGGTTTCAGACACATTAGGTACCTACTTCTAGTGAACCCCCAGTTTAAGTTTACCCACCTGCAGTGCGATTCTGTAACCACCTCACCGTGAAAACTTAGGCGAAGTGAGCGTGGAGTGAGCTGTCATTCCAAATAACGCTAGGGATTGACACTACTGACAACTCACATCAAGCTCACTTCACTTGAGTTTTCACGGTGAGATTCTTACAGAATCGACTGGCTGTCTAGGTAAAAGCAACAAGACACAGAATCCATCAACATGTAGGTACTGTAGAGATTACAGCCTACTTTTTGTATCCATGCAACCTCCGAGAGTTTGTTAAGTTGGCATCTAGTCGTAGGTTGGAACCAGACAGACGCTCTAATTAGTGTAAATTATTTCATCACCACTGCTCTCAAAACGGTGAAGGAAAACATCATGAGAAAACCAGCATGTCCTAGAACCAAAAATTTGTAGACATGTGTCATTTACCAACCCGCACTAGGCCCGCGTATAGTAGAATATAGCCCACTCACTCTCGAAGGGAGATCTGTGTCCCAGCTGTGGGAAAATTATAGGCTGATGATGCTATGAGGATACGAGACAAATCTAGATTCTTCGTATTTAGAAGATTAGAATAAATAGTTAGTCAACTTAGCGAGCTGACAGACTGTGTCATCATGTACAAACCGTATAACCGATTTATCTTCCTGCCCTTATCCCACGAATAATAATAATTGGAACGAAGTTCCTTATCGCGCGTTGCGAAAGGGGGCTAGACGGAAAAAATTAAGACCAAAAGTTGGAACGACACTTTTTGCTATAGTTGTAAGCCGTGCGGCGTGCGCGTGTTTCTCTGTCTGTCTCTCTCTCTCTCTCTTATAGAAAGCAAGCCAGTTATACTTCGTTCCATCCGGGTGTCCCTTGACACCTCTCAAGTTTTTATTATTTTAATTCTTGTCTTGTCTTAGCACGTTCTCAGGCATAGAACAAGTATTCTTCCTCCATCAATCAACAATCAACTCAGCCTATTGCAGTTCACTGCTGGACATATGCCTCTTCCAGGCTGCGCCACAACACCCTGTCCTCCGCCTTCCGCATCCAGTCTGTCCCAGCCACCTTCTTCCTACATAAAGAACTCGAAGTCTTCGAAAACAGACGAACGAAACGAAAATATCAGCGCCAAAAATAAAATATCATTCAATACTTTTGTGAATTCAATTTTAAACCTTCTCACGGTACATAAATCACTTTTTCTCATTCTCAAAATGGCGGAAACGGGCTACCCTGTACGAGACGCGAATTTAAAGTCTTGTTTTACATTTCGTCGCCGGTTTTAGGGTTCCCTGGTTGACAGTCTAGAAACCCTTGTAGCTTTACCTTTGTTCATGTTTCTGTAATCTGTGTCTTGTTTTTCCTGGAAATGTGTCGTCCCTGCCCCAGTGACTCTAGTCAGGGTCAGGTGTTATGATAAAAAAAAGAAATTTTTCATTTTTTTTTAGATTTTAATTTATTTTTGGCTTAATGGTCGATTTGCACGAATTATCCCGCCAACGAGCGAAATGGGCGAATCGACACCTTTTATTAATAATAATATTATTTGTTCTGTAGGCGATTCGCACGAAGTATTTATTTGTAGGCGAATCAACAACTTTGGCATTTTTGAATTTTATGCAATAAAGTACACTAGCGCACAGAAGAGATAGTTAGTATGGATAAAGAAACTCTATCTGAAGTGTTTCTTTTATCTTAAATAGGTTATGGGCCCAGACACCCAGACACCCAAAGTAAGGACACAAGTACGACACTCAAGGTATAGGAGTAGCATGGATCCAGTAAGAAGTCTGGAGAGTTAAGTATGCAGTAACATTTATTTTTCAAGCAGCTAAATAATTATTTGTACATGGAGCGACAATCTATATTACATATAATAAATTTGTAGAAAAGTGGTGTCTGTACAATGGAAATATATTTAAAAAAAGTAGCAGAGGATGTTACTATATCGATGCCGAACCCGAAATTGTAATTTTTTTTTTTTTTGTCTGTTTGTCTGTTTGTCTGTGTGTTTGTGCACGCTAATATCAGAAACGGCTTATTCGATTTATATGCGGTTTTCACTAATATATTGTAGTAAACTTCACTTAACATTTAGTGTTTATTCATGTCAATCGGTTCATAAATAAAAAAGTTATGACAATTTAAAGAATCACGGCGAACATTTGTTAAGGTATTCTATCAGAGTACCTACAGGCCTCGCGCCTGCGCGTCTATGGCTATATAAAGCGCGCTGAGAGCCGCGCCGCTGCCCCCCATCAGAGCAGGAGTCCCTCAGGGCTCCGTACTCGCCCCTCTCTTATTTACGCTGTTCACTAGCGACATCCCTAAAGATGCTAAGTCCCAATTGGCTCTGTGCGCAGACGACACAGCCATCTATTACACTGGTCGCAGCCATATCCACTACGACTTCATCTCCAAACCGCAGTCAATAAGTTGGCTGCTTGGTTCAGGAAATGGCGAATCGAAGTCAACCCCGATAAGAGTCAAGCGGTGCTCTATTCGAAACCCAGACGACAACCCACCCCCCCCTCCACCTATCACCATGTTCGGCAAGCCGATCCCTTGGGAAAAGCGAGCCAAATACCTTGGTGTTATTCTTCTCCTTCTCCTCACCTTCTCAGAGCACATAAAGACGGTCGGTTCGCGCGCCTCTTTCGCTCTAGGCTGCCTTCATTCCGTCCTCAATGAACGCAGCAAGCTGTCACTCAAGTGCAAAAAGCGCCTGTACACAGCATGCATCCGTCCCATAATGACTTACGCTTGCGTAGTCTTCCCTCACGCAAAGCCCCGTCACATCCATAGGATGCAAACCCTGCAGAACCGATTCCTCCGCAAGGCCACAAACTCCCCTTGGTTCGTTCGCAATGAGATCCTCCATATTGATCTCAAGATCCCCACTATCCAGCAGTAAATGAAACTCCTCTCCAAGCGTTTCTTTGCCACAGCCGCTAATCACCCCAACCCTCAGATGGTCGCCAACTACACCCCCTCCAAACTCAGTAAAATTCGCCGTCCAAGGCATGTTCTCGACGACCCCGATGACCCCATAACCCTCCTCCAGGAGAACGATAGGGCAGTACAGTATACAAACACAAATTACCGACATTCCGACCTATAAATTCTCCCCCCTGACCCTTGCCCGCTGAAGTGCCAGCCCGCGTCGTAGCTGAGCCTGTAGCTTTAAATTCCCCGACTGAGACCTCTGAGTTTGTTTCGGCCTTTCTACTCAGAGATTGTCCTAGGAAACGCCGCGCTCATCAAAGCATTAATACTACTAATTCGATCCAGCCTGTCCCCTTGCTGCCCTCTCCCAGCGACGCCCTAAGCCAAGGTTCGTACCCCACAGGGGGTGCCTTTAGCGTGCAGTCGCTTAGTATTAATCTAGATGTAGCCCTGGCTGGAGGCTTTAAGAATTCCTAAGGCAACCACAGAATAGTCCGGTTAAATAGTCACGGCCTCTCAAGGAAAAAAAAAACTGACTGTTTGCATATTTCATTTATTTATATTTTAGGATTTGTAGGTTTAGTTAAGTTCTTTTTCTTAATTTTCTTTAAAATAATTGTTTACGATAGTACGTGTTTACTAAATAACTGTGTGTTAAGTAGTAAGTACTATTTTATTGTAAGAATGCCTCGAAGAAGATCCAACCTCTCCCAATGTAGCAAAAATGCTAAAAGGATGAGATTAGTTCGATCACAGGAATCTGAAGAAGGTCGTGAGGCAAGGCTTTCTGCAACTCGGGAACATCAGGCTAGGTTTCGTGCTGCAGAAACTACGACTCAGCGAGAATCTCGACTGAGTTCAAATCGTTCTCGAATGATGACAACTCGAAATAGGGAAAACGGGGAACAACGAAAGGCACGTTTATCTGTCGATCGCGAAGCTCATGCGCTATCGCGTGAGTCTGAGACTTCTGCGAAACCATAATGCTTCTTAGAAATTTAAGCCCCCCAAAACTTTGCAATGGCACCAGGTTAAAAGTGACCAATTTACAACGAAATCTGATAGAAGCAGAGATTTTAACAGGGTGTGGAAAAGGTGAAAGTGTTTTCATTCCTCAGATTCCTCTCATTCCAAACAATTTTCCATTTAGTTTTAAACGAGTCCAGTTTCCAGTCAGCCTATGTTTTGCGATGACAATTAATAAAGCAGATCTAAGTATCAGCTGTTTCTCGCACGGTCAGTTGTATGTGGCTCTGTCACGGGTTAGCAATCCTAGGAGCCTGTATGCTTTCATCCCCGATGGCCATACGTCAAATATCGTATACAGAGAAGCATTACTGTAAGTAAATTTTTTGCTACCCAAACGACGGTATATGTAATTCAAAATATTCTGCCCGAAAAGTCACTATTCCACGCGGACGAAGTCGCGGGCACAGCTAGTTTCTAATAATAAATATGAAGAGTTTGTTTGTTTGAAAGCGCTAATCACTGGAACTACCAGTCGGATTAAAAAAAACTATTAGTATGTGGTAGCCCAACTCTTAAGGAAGGTTATGGCGGTTATAGGCTATGTATCACGCTACGATCCTAAAGAAGCCGAGCAAAAAGAAAAAAATCAGAAAGAACGCTACGGGAAAACGATGCGATGCGACGAGTTGGGACTTCGGGAGCCGAAAATTCACGTAAACGAAGTCGTGGGCAGATGATAGTAAGCACATAAACAACAAGACCCGGAACAATTATTCGTAGGATCCATAGAATTAGTTATCGGAAATCTCACCCTTTCAGGTACCTACTATTTGTGTACAAAAGCTCAAAATCAAACATGGCTGACTAATTAGGGTCTGTGACGTTATGACAATGTTTGTCGTTTAGCTGTTGCCATACGGTTGGCAGGCCTCTCTAGGAATTACTCAAGTATCTTAGAACATGTCTACCTGATCAAACACAAAAGCATGATATTTGTAGATTTAAAAACCGAAATTTACGAGCTTCCAAACCGGTTAAAGTCAGAAAAACGTTTTTTCTGTCAGGCAGGCACCAAGGATGAGTCAACTCATATTTGAATAGTTCATGAAGCATAGTTTAGAAATCCCAAAATTCCAAATTTATTTTTGCGTCATCATGAATCAAAAATGTTTAAACTTTGAGTGTGTTTTGGTGTTCCATTAGGCGAGGGTTTTTCAAACTGTGGTACCTACATGAACCCTTGAGAGTACGTCAGTTAGGCATAGCAAGATTTTCGCAATGGCGGCAATAATTTAACCAGACACAGATTTATACTACCCACTCTCGTTTCAATTTAATTTTTGTAAAATAAAAATAATAAGTTGGGAAAACCGAAACTGCAGCTGCAGGAAACACTATTATCTACGTTGTACTAATTACCTGTAAATTATATTTATACACCTACTAATACGTATATGCCTAATAAATCAGGTAATGAACATCAATCGCCCATCCCTCAAGTAGCACATAACATTAATAGTACAAATTAATTACAGTTAATTGCAATCAACGGCCCACTACCAGGTCGCTGCTTGGAACACAGCATATCTAGGTTGACGGTGATATACAGAACTTTCAAATGAACTTACTTAATTTAATGGGTTCACTAATAAATTAGTGATCTGATGCAGAATGTTCTGGGGTAGATATAGCTTTGTTTATCGTTTGCCCAGTCCAATCTAGCGACATCTGATGAGCAGATTTTTTTGCTTTTATATTAAACTAGCTTATTTTTTACTTTTTGTTGATTGATTTTTTGATACAAAAAGAACTCTATCTAAATATCTAAACTAAACTACGAGTATCTTCTATAATCCTACTAAAATTATAAACGTGAAAGTTTGTATGGATGGATGGATGGATGAATGGATGTTTGTTACTTTTTCACCCAAAAACTATTTTAATTTTGCACACAAATGGTTTATAACCAGGATTAACATATAGGATACTTTTTATCCCGATATTCCCACGGGATCAAAACTTAAGCGGGTGAAACCGCGGGGCGCAGCTAGCAGTAATAATAAATCTGAAGAGTTGGTTTTCTTTTTTGTATGTTTGATCGCGCTAATCTCTGGAACTACCATCGCATGAATAATAAGTTGTAATTTGTAGGATCCTAATTGTTTTAATTTAAATACAGTGAGGATATTATCATTAGTGGCCTTTACATATTCCATTTTGTATGTCCCAACGTACAGCAATTCGTTCTTTAATAGAAGTGATAGATTCCTCTAATTTCATCGAAAAAGCATGAAGGTACAGCTGCAGGCCAATTGCGTAACACATGGTTTTCATTTTGACAGTTCAACAACATTCATTGCGTTATTTAGGTTGTTGAGCAGACAGATATTTCGAACATATGAAGCAATGGATTAGCAATATCCTTCAAAATCATTCAGATTGTGATTGATGGTGTGTTACGCAATTAGGGTGTTGAACGAACAACTAACGGTGTTATGAATTTCAAGTTATCAGTCTAAATTATCCTAATTGGAGACGGTTAGTAGCCTTGTTTCCAGGCAGACGATGGGCGAGCCTAAAGGTCAACTGTAAGTGGTCTTAAGGTTACCTCTTGCCTTTCTGGACGTCATCGGTACGAAAATTAACTTAGAATGAAAAACGAAGGGTCGTATGTTCAACAACACGAATAACATAACTTCACGCCTGTATTTTCTGAAGGGTAAGGCAGAGGTGCAAGTTGCAATAGGGGTGAGCCTATTGACAACAACCGGTCAAACATCCAGACTTCAGGGATTCTTAATGGAAACATCCAAAAACATATTGCCCGACCCAGGAATCGAACCCAGGACCTCTTTCTTCGCAGTAGTCCTTTAAGTCAATCGTTTACCTACAAATAAAGACATTGGATTAAACAACAAATTTTTGTTTCACCATAAAGGTCATAAGGTCTATTTACGCCTAATTATTATTATACAACCATCTCCTTAGCAAAATAATAGTACATAAAGTAAACAGAATACAACCCATTTTTCATCGTATTTCGTGTAATTGAGACTATACCTATTACCTACTGTTCAAAGGAATTATTTGAAAATTGGGATACTGTTGGATTACATTTAGTTTTTTACTTATCTGAATAAGGAATATGCCAAAGTTCAAGTTCTCCTTTCTATATTAATATTGTAAGAGTTAAGATTTGTGAGTTTATTTGTAGGCGTCGTAGGGATAATCTTCGGAAATACTGATAAGATTCGAAAATGCTTTCACTAATTGGAAGCCCAATTATTGCCGAGTGCCATAGGATATTTTTTTAATTTTATTAAAACAAGAAATACCTAATAATTCATGCAAATAATAAGACAGTCTTTATTATTTGTTGCGTTATATTATTTATTTTATTTTAAAGAAAGCTTACAGACTAATAAAAAACTTAAATATCATGCATAAGTAGGGACATTTACTAATTACAAGCTTCCACATGTACACATTATTCATTATTCTATCGAATCGTGAATGTATGGTGTCCCAATTCAAAGAGGTTTGCTTTAGACGATTTCAAACTTATTCGCCTCTATGCCAAAAGAAGCCATTTAGTCATGGGCTGTGTCGTCATATTCTGGGTCATTCTTCACGGTTTTATAGAACGACGGTTAAAATTCAGAAAAAAAAGTTTAAAAAAAATTAAATTCTATTCGCATTTTTACTTATTTTAATGTTGTGCCTAATCATAGACAATCACAGGACTCTTGCTCAGTAATGGACAGACACACTTCAAGAAAGAAAGAAAAATATTATTATTTGGGACGCGCACAGGAAAGAGAAAAAGGAGTATTCAAAACTAACAAAATCAGCATTAAAAATAACCAAAAACTAAAAACAACAAGAAAAAAATCGTGTACGAGGCCAAAAATAATTCTTTCTCAGCATAATGCTGCGTATCTGAAAAATAAATACCGCAGCGCGGGTATTTTGATAGGAGCCGCTGTGAATCTGTGATGTCACGGACGCACCTACGGACAAACAGCTCAGATGATGGTTTTTCTACTTCAACGGAGTCAAGCAAATGATGGTTTCCGACACTGGATTTGATGTCCCATTTTACAGATTTTTCTATTGTACTTCTGGGCCCAAGTAGAGGAGGTACATTACCTGCATAAAAACCAATCACCTGCAAAAATCACATTACGAAGGATATTCTCATCATCATTATTTAGGTGTAACATTTCATACCTAGTCACAATGATAATAGTATAATATGTATAAATGTACAAAGATACACAGCGGTGTCGTTGGCTGCGACAGACTGGATGCGGAAGGCGAAGAGCAGGGTGTTGTGGCGCAGCCTGGGAGAGGCCTATGTCTAACTGTGGACTGTGATAGGCTGAGTTGATTGACAACGTTTTTCTTAATAAGACAGCGAAGTAAGTACCTACTTATTAGTTTCTGATTCATGCGAATCACTGATGTATCTAATGTATTTATAATATTTAATAAATTACTTGAATTTTGAGCAGGTTTCGGTACAATATAAAATCTAGATCAACAGAACCTATTAAAATGTAATAAAGTAGAATAGATATTTACTGTAGAAGTTATTAGTAAATTATACCCAAATATTCAATTTTCATTTATTGGAATAAGCTGTACCTACCTATACCTAATGAACAACGAACAGACACCTAAGAATCTACCTCATACATTCATAATTTAATACAGCTCAATTTTATTTTATGTCTAGTCATGTCTGGTTATGTCTCAGGCAGTTTTAAAGTAATAATACCTACCAAGTATGGATAGACTTTTCTGCTTCTGCTTTTTTTTGTAGACTTCTTTTTGCAAGACATCAGAAAACCATCTTACAGAAATCTTATTTGATTTATTTTTCGGCGAAAAAAACCACCCCTACCAAGGCTCAAGCCTACTCGGTCTGTTGGTAAATCCGCCACTGTTTAAAGAAGTTTATCACTCCACTATTTTAGACACACATTAAAACAACAATGCTAAATGCTAATCTGTCTTAAAAATTACAAATACTAAGTACTTTACAATACTAACTTCGCGGTATAATCTACTTGAGTGCTCAAATACTTATTCTTCGTAGAAGTATCTAAACTTAACGTGCATTAGATAAATGTATCAGCTGCCGTTCGACTTTATTATTGTATGTACAAAAGATCGCTGTTCATTTTTTATTGAAAAAAACCTCGGCAAAAAACCGGTTACGCAGGTAAGTAGTGTCCCCTCCCTAGCGTACGGAGTGAAGTTGATAACACTTTCTGTGCGCCCTGTGCAAGACGAATTACGCGAACTTCAAGGCAAACGCAGAGCGCAGCGGCCTATGCGCTCGCTGTTCGTGACTTAAACAAAAACAAAAGATTTATTGACGCACAAAACCGAGTTTTAACACGCACTCACTCCGTAATTTAACAACAAAACCCAAAACAAACGTACTAACAGTGAATTGTAACGTTACAACAACTCGGCAAGTAAAGTTTTTCGAGTTTTGTTTATAGTAATCGCCGCGGCAACCTGGCCGAGTTACGGAGAGCAACAGTTTGTTAGTCGTATACACGCGCGTCGCCTCCTTCGATTTTGTTAGGTTATACTTCTATGTCAGTCGTGCAGTTAAAGACAGCGTGTTACGTCGCGTCGCTGCCTCGCGCGCTGTTATCGTCGAAAACTTTTTATCTTGTGTCAAATATCGTCGGTAAATAGCGCAAAATCGATCCGAATAACGAATTTTAATCGAAAAAGTGATGTTCTAAGTGTTTGAGTGATTTATTGTGGTAGTTTTTGTGTAAAAACGAGTGCATTCTTTGGTGATTCATCTCGTGACAAGAAATTGTGTACCTACAGTGTCGCATTGTGGATGTATTGGTAAAATTATGTGTGGCGAGTACGAGTGAACTTAGTTTTTTTTCTTCGAAAAGATATGCAGAGGAATTTCACTTGAGGGCGATAAAAAAGGTAAGTCTCTATTTTAATTGGACCGCTGCTTATGCTGAATAATTATGTAGGTAATCTTTGTTCTTTTATTGTTTGTCCTCAGAAATGTGCACAGAATGTTTATTGTTTGGCCATTTAGAAATTGCGTTTCTTTAAGATAAGAGAGATAATACACATTTTTTTTATTTTATTATCTGTTGGTACTTATTGATTAAAATTTGTAAGAACCGCAACAGGCTACGGTGAGTGTACCACAGACTAACAAAAAAGTAAATTAGGGTGAAATCACCAGGAGTCGACTGTAATTGGTCTATAAAACTTTTAATTAAAAAATGTGAACCAGACTACGTTCAGAGATTTAGACGAAAATGTAAACAAGGCACTTAAAAATTACGGTAATTAGCATTATATTGATAAATTTTAATTAAGTTCATCATGCATTTAACATTATTAATAAATAGTAAATTTGGACTTCTTTCAAAACAGGTTTTTAAAACAATCTATACAGGCAGAATAACTTGTTTCCTTTGCTTGATTCATACTGACATGGCGCCGGATGGCCGGCAGCTGATGACTACAGCAACTATTATTATTATTACGAATGGCATGAATGAATCAGAATCGGATAGACAATGAAACAAAAGTTTTACGACACAAAAAAGAAAAAAATGTATATTATTAAAATGCGAAATTGCAAAAAACAACTGTTATTTTTTTTCTAAAACGGAACTGATGATGCAGACACTAAATTCATGTAGGTAAAAGAATCGGACATTCGAAATACCTATATGATATGCAAAATAAAGAAAAAAAATTGTTTGTTCCAATAGGTACCTACCTACCTAACTCCAGTTAGTTAGTCTCCAGTGTCCTTGGAGTTTCTTGCCCGTTCTTCTCCATAGAGATCTACGTTTTGGAATGGGCAACTTGCTTTAACTTTCTGACTTACTGATAACTGACCGACTCTTTGACAATTCAAAAGTGCCTGTAAATGGTTTAATTGAAATGGTTTGAATTAACTTATCTCACAGATAAATCCATCCTGTATCGATACAGTCTGTCCCATTTTTCAACTTAACTTGTACGGCGTGTAACCTAGATAAGTACTTACGTAGGTAGGAAGCTACCTAGTTAGTATTTATCCACAGTAAAACTGCTCAAACAGGGTCATCATCATCTGCCTAGCCTTTTCCCAACTATGTTGGGGTCGGCTTCCAGTCTAACCGGATGCAGCTAAATACCAGTATTTTACATGGAGCGACTGCCTATCTGACCTCCACAACCCAGTTACTGGGTAATACGATACCCCTTGGTAAGACTGGTTGTCAGACTTTCGGGCTTCTGACTTCCCGTAACGACTGTCAAAGATCCACGAATGACAGCCGGGACCAACGGCTTAACGTGCTTTCCGAGGCACGGAGGGGTCTCGGTTTGTAAAGATGGTCACCCATCCAGAGACCAACCGTGGCAAGCGTAGCTTAACCTGATCGACCTGTGCTGTTATTATTTAGCCACGGGCCCCTCCGTCATACAATCTTAATTTATCGCGATAATTACGTCTGTGCGAAAATAATATCATGTAAATTAGACAACGCGTCTTAATTTGACACACACCTCAACAATAATGTATCTTAATAATGTTAGAATAAATTCAGCAGGATCTAGAGCAAATGCGTAGGTTTAAATCTGAGCTAACAGCGCCTGTCACTCAAAGGACCTTTATCTCACTGAAACAGTAATCCTCCAGAAATTCGAAGACGTGACGTCTACCAACCCGCACTGAGCCCGCGTGGTAGATTACAGCCCACTCCCTCTAGATAACATTACCGTGCTCTAGTAATGCCTGTGTCCCAGCAGTGGGAACATTATAGACTAATTATGCTAGGTAAGCCTTTTTGGAAGGTTGACCCGCAAAATGACTAATTGGCAAAATGTCATGCCAATGCCATCTTCGATGTTGTCGTCGAAGCCCAAAAGTCTGACAACCAGTCTTACCAAGGGGTGTCGTGTTACCCAGCAAAAGGTCAGATAGGCAGTCTCTCCAAGTAAAGCACTGGTTACAGCTATAAGAAGTATCTGGTTAATCTGGACGCTGACCCCAACATAGTGGGGGAAAAAGGCGAAGAAGTTTGAACTGGCAAAATGTAGGTGTGTACAAATACAGGCGATTTCCCGGATCCGCAGAGTCCAGTAGCCTAAAAAAAGTACCTGACTAGGATATTATATCGTAGTCGGGAACTTTTCTAGATATAGAGTTTAATGACCCGAAAGCTAATCTTCGCTTCGGTCGTAATGATCTTACGCTTACCTGCCTATTACACGATGTGAAACCAATGGCCTTGGCTAACTTTATATTATCATTATCATTATATTTCAAGGTCCAATGGTGAATAATAATAACCATTTTAGCTCGCGTTGAAGAAAAGAAAAATGGTTGACCTTCTCATTATTCCAACAGATTTGTTTTTGTAGGTTAGTCGCATTCTCTTGATCTTATTGGCTAAACAACTATTATTTCGTTGAACCACTTACAGGCCTGAAGAATCACAAAACATCTTTGGAAATGTCTAAACTAGGTAGGAAGGACTGTACTTTATTTATGGACGATTTTTTATAGTAGCAACTTTTTTTCTTTGTAGAATATCAATTAAATTTTATTACAAGTTTTTTTTTAAGCAAATGCCCAGGTTACGAAAAAAAAAAATTAAACCTTAATAATTTTTTTTTTTTTTCGAAAACTGCATTTGCTAGTTGTGACATTTTACAAAAGCCTTCTACATGAAGTCATCTAAACGCAAAAAAAAATTGTTGCTCACGCGCGGTCCCTAAAGTACAGTAGAGCCCTAAACTATAAACATCATCTGAATTTCACAACATAAAATCTTTTCCTCGGAGACATCAACTGTACCACTTACGTTCTTCAAAATCTAGCCTCGTATTTCTTAGCCTTTATTCAAAACGCTCTGCATTGTTAGCCATTCTTCCATCTCACAATATAAATACCTAGGTGCACGGCATTACTTCGATACAGGGTTACCAGATAGAAAATTTAAAAGTCCTGACAAAAAGCCTGATTTCCATAGAAGAGAAAGTCAGGAAGGTTTCAAACGAAATTCACAACATTGTGAAGAAAAAAAAACAAATAAAAGTTACATAATGTTTTCATTAAACAGTTGATGTTATACTAAAATATCAGGGCGAAGCGCTCTCAAAACGGTGAAAGAAAACATCGTGAGGAAACCGACATGTCGTAGAACCAAAAATTCGAAGACATGGTGACATCTGCCAACCCGCACTGGGCCCGCGGCCGCGGCTCACTCCCTCTCACAGAGAGGAGGCCTGTGTTCCTGCAGTGGGAACATTATAGGCTGATTACGCTTTGCTCAGGACAAATCCTGAGATATGGTAACCCTACCTAGGTAGCTAGTCTGCCTAGGTATCTAATAGTTGCTCGGCAGTCGACGGTATCGCATATCTAGGCTAGATCTCAGCTTAGCATAGACTTTATGAACTATTCGCTTCACTGGTATGAACACTGGGCGTTTTGTGTTGCTCCAGGAATGTATACAGACGCCAGCACATCAAGGTACTACAATCAGTCAGTATTTTTTTTTAATAGATTTTCGACTTTATCGCTAAAGCATTAAGGTCCAAGGTTGATTGGGAAAATTTTACAGTTTCGGGTAGCTTGACCTGCTGGCATCTGTACATTTACAGGTATAGTTTAGTTAAGGTATTAGATTAATGTAGGTGGTTATTACTTGTGGGAAGATGTGAATAAAATCTTTATTTTCATTATGAGAACAGACTATCTTGTGATTGCGGCTTCGCCCGCCTGGTGGGCGGAAATTATCCCATGGGAACGTGCTACCGGGCTAGCCTATGTCCATCCCCAGGTTGTCATCTATCTCATTAACTTTTATCGAAATCCGTTCAGTGGCTTAGGCGTGAAATGGTATATTATATACCAATATTGGATTTCATGGATTTTAATTTTTCTGCGCAGAAAACTAAAATAAAAGTACGTAAGCCCAAGTAACTCCCTATAACATCAGCTATCTGCTAGTGAAAATCCCGTCAAAATCGGTCCAAAAATATATATGAACATATAAATAAATTTAAAAAAAATTCAAACTATTTATTTCATGCAATTTTTCATAACAAAATAACGCAATGAATGTTGTTGAACTGTCAAAATTAAAGCCATTGCTACTGTTAGTGTGTTACGCAGTTACCCCGCTGGGCTGGTAGGTACCCCTGCTAACAACTCTGCTGACGTTTTAGAGATTTGGTAGTCAACTACCAAATCTCTTCACTACGGCTTTTCTTGCATTGCTCGTGGCTTGAAAGAAGTAAGGCTAACTAAAGCCAAGACTACATTAGCACAGCATGACGTTTGTGGCAGTTCAATGACCGCGCAACTTACTACGGACTGCGCTATGGGAGTGTTGACGACACGGAGTTTGGTTCCGATTCGACACCGAGAGTAATTACCTACCATTAGGTACTAACCTACTTGCATTTGCTTGTGAAAACCTTGAATCCTGGGACACAAACATATTTTGATACTCGCAAATAAATCAAAACCTATAGTGTACTTCCCGTTGACCTAGGTCAACGGGAAGTACACTATAGGTTTTGATTTATAGGTTTTATAGGTTTTGATGATTCTAGAATCATGAAAGCAAGAAGCAAGTTCTCAGAGCACAAGTAAAGGTTTAGTTCGAACATCTAATTTGTAGTTATCATAATTGTTTTGCTATTACAAACTTACATTTGCAGTGGGAGGATTGGCCGTGACTTATTATCGATGTATGAGAGTACATTTTTACAATAAAATTACAAAGTTTTTTATTGGGATACACTCATCTTTTGTGGTCCAACAAGCACTGCCGGTTAAAAAAAAATACAAAGAGAAAAGTCATTAGCTTAGTAGCATTTTACTTCATTTGATTCTCGATTTTGGCTCGAAACAGTCGTTAGTTCAACACCTTTTATGTACGTTTTTCATTCCGTTGATGTGTAGTGTAAATAATGTTACCATTATCTTGAAAAGTAACACTAGCCATTATATATAGCGCTATTATACTAATATTAGGTAGCTAAATTAATGCTGATGCTGACTAATTAGTCTGGTATCTAATTTTGCGGTGAAATTATTTATTCAACCGTTTTGTTTACTCCGTTAGCAGGCTATGTTTAAAACACAAAACACTGCATCAAAATGTGTTTTAACCCGACTACCCTTAAAGTAGGGTAATGTTTTCAATGTCATGATTTATTCAACAGACCACTGATTAAAGGTTAATAAAATTTCATGAAGAACCCTAGGAGTTAAGTTGAAAAGTCTGAAATCGCCAACAGTTCACCCACAGAGAGCAAACACGTTGACTGGTGAATTGGTGATCAATGCTCTTCACAGAACGGTGAAGGAAAAACATGGTGAGGAAACCAGCGTGTTCTACAGCCATGCCTCCAAAGACATGAGACATCTACCACGGCAACCGTCACTGGGCCCGCGTGGTGGATTACCGCCTAGGTACTCCTCTCACAGATCTAAAGAAACTGCATAGGTTTAAACTTGAGTTAACAGCGCCTGTCACTCAAACGACCTTTATCTTACTGAAACAGTACTCCTTTCTGTGATACATACCTAGGTTTCCAGTTCCGGCACGAAAACATCGTAAGGAAAAGAACCAAAAATTCGAAGACATTGTGACATCTACCAACTTGCACTGGGCTGGCGTGGTGGACCACGGCCCACTCCCTCTCGTAGCGAGGAAGCCTGTGTCCCAGAAGTGGGAACATTATAAACTGATTATGCTCATTCAAGAATCCGCTGAATGCGGGAAGCACAGAACCAGTCGACATGGAGGTGCTTGGGGGAGGCCTATCAAGGATAATAATGACGATATTGCTCATTCCTTCTCTTTACGAGAACAGAGCCCGTATTCCCGTAATTTAAAACGTTCAAAATCTAGTCGCAGTCTCATCTCAGCGACTAACAAATGTCAAAAACTTGTCAAAGTGTAGGGAAATTAGAGGTATTTTTGACAGATTGAGACTGAGATCAGACTGTGAACGTTCTTAAAATTACGAGAATTACCCCTCAGGTCATTGTCCTGCCCTTAAACAGTAACTACCTGGTATTATTACTCGTTCAAGAACTAGACATAAACAACTCAACGGTTAATAATACACACTTTCCGACTACACAATCTAGTCAGAGTGCTCTTGAACCGTCGATTAAGCCACCTATCTTACAGAAAATTAGATTTTTTCCACACAATACGATCCAGATGCGATGGACACAGCAAAGGAAACGTTCAGAAGTCTACAAGTTACCTAACATAGCCATACCGAGCTAGATAATTTTAAAAATGAGAAATAAGTTTAGCGAAAAAAAAATTACATTTGAAGGGGCACAATTTTACAACAAAATACCCTTATATATGACATAAGGGTATTTAGGAATGAGTGTTATTACAAGCTTTATACATTGTATAAAGCTTGTAATAACACTCGTTCAATGCATCGATTAGCTGAACAGCAAGAAATTTCTCGCGGACGAAATCGAGGACAGAAGCTAGTTTTATATAAGAGGCCCTAGGAATTAGTTTTCGTCGAGTTCCGAATCAGTTTTTCAGGTCTTGCAGTCCGCTCAGGCAGCCCTAATAGGACTGTAAAACTGCAACCTTCACCCTAATTGCCATTACCATACCAATACCATTGAGACGAAAGGAAGAAGGAGACCCTAATTGCATTACACGCTATCAACGTCAATTTGAAGGATATAGCTGATCCATTGCTTCATACGTTTGAAAAATTTGTCTGCTCAACAACGTAAATAACGCAATGAATATTGTTGAAAAAAAATTACAGCCCTTGCTTACTGACTACTGATCGTGTGTTATTTTATTTTATTACTTCAGGATAACAAACAGTTGCGCAATGCTTAATATTTAGGTACAGATTTTATAGTTGTATAGTTATCAGTATCACGTAAAAATAGTTTGAGCAAGATCCAAGCAAACTTAGCAAACAATTTTTGTCTATCATAGTTTGACTAGGGTTGGTGAAATAACATGTGACAATCTAGATGTGTGTGTGAATATAACAACTAAAACTATTTTACCTCGCCGGATAGCCACAAATAAATCCATGATGGTCGCAAAGTTAACTTTCTGTTCCTACATTTATTGCGTGCTCCTAAGGACGCCGCCCTCGCTATCTCGCATCCACTAGTTGGATGGCATATACATGCTACATAGTAAACATAGTGTAATTATGTGTCTTGTTAGTTGTATTAGAGAATAAACTTGCGAGCTAGGGTGCAGACTTGTGGAAGAAACGTGCATCTAAATCTAGTTAACATTTTCTAAGATGGAAATATGATTTTTCATTTTATTCAAACGTTTTTTCGGAAATTTCTGGAAGGCTGAACAGAGAATATTTCATAGAATAGATTCATTAAATCTGGTTAATTAAAGGCAGAGTCTTTTGTGTTCTCTGTCTGCCTTTGGGCGTGAAGGTTGAAATTGATTGTCATACATTCACGCTATTTTCCCATGGGGGTAAGCAGAAACCACAGAACGCCATCTGCTACGATCCATACATGTTATACTCCTTCTGCTTCGCTCACATGCAAACCTCTGAAGGCCAATTCTTCTAATTTAAAACGTTCAAAATCTAGTCGCAATCTCTTCTCAGCGACAATCAATGTCAAAAATGTAGGGAAATCAAATTTATTTTTGACAGATTGAGTTTTGAGATCAGACTGGTGAACGTTCTTAAAATTACACGAGACCAGAGGGGCAAAGATCAGTTGCGTAGTACTCGCAACCGGCGTGCGTGTGTACGCACGCCGGTTGCGAGTACGTACTACGCGACTGATCTTTCTGAAGAACATCGCCAATAAGGTCAATATATTATGTCCTAGGGCGTCGGTCCCGGCGTTCCCATTCACCTCTACCTTCTTCTTTTCTTACATAAAAATAACAAACCCCGTAAAGTGTCACGTTTCCGAGATATTAACGTTCAAAGTTGATGATTGAGTCACGTGATCGACTTTGAACGTTTTAATATCTCGGAAACGTTCGTACCTACCTATAGATACCGATTCATCATTTTTCGTGAAAAATCCCATAGAGCACGGCCTGTAGATACTAAGTTGTATCCTATTACATTATATATTCTATCAAACAAAGCCACATTAAATGTCTTCGAAACAAAAATAACTTCTGCGCCACACAATGACTTATCACACTTTCTGCCGATCACGTAACCGCAAAAGGGCGTGAAAAAAGGAAGGAAAAACGCAACACTGATACTTAAAGAAATGGGAAGCCTTCCTTCATGCTCCACTTAGTTACCTTACACCTAATTACACAAGAACCAGATCTACAGGGTGTGTGAAACTAGAAGCTGCCTGTCCAGCGTTTAGGATAAAGTTGATAAATGATTTTATTTCTGTGAGTAGATTTGTACAAATACTTTTACACGTCAATCGTATTTTAAAAAAAAACTAAATGAGGTCGGCTTTTCCTATCACCATCTTTTTTTTTTTTTTGTTTGGAAATCTTCAAATGACCTCTCCCGCTCTGGGCTGAGCGGAAGGGCGTGTCAGACTTTTACTGACTAAAACCCACCCGTGTTCCTTCAGTTGCCTGTGTCAGGGGCCACGGTATCTCTATCGAACAACCCGCAGCCCTGGCACCCTGGCAGTCCTATCAGCATCCTAATTCCGTAACCCTCTATCAATCACAAGTTGAAACATTTTGAAGGATATTGCGAATCCATTGCTTGATATGTTCAAAAAATTTGTCTGCTCAACAACGTAAATCGCCATTCCTATTGTTGTGTGTTACGTAATTACCGCTGACTAGATTAAGAAGAAAGGCCGAAACAAACTCAGAGGCCTCTTAAGTGACAAAGTGACATGTTAGTAGGTTTAATAATGTAAAAAAGTAATTAAAAACTAAAGCTATTAAGAATAATAGCTAAACTAAACAATGCTGGGCTCTATTAAACAATAAACACATTATACTACTTTTTGTTTACAGTCTAGTTAATTAAGAAATAGAAATATTTATTGTCCAGGTAATATACAGTAAGCAGGTTCACAGGTTAACAGCAACTTAAAACGACATGAGTGGCTTAAAATATTACCTACAGCTAGGTTTTTTCAAAAGTATCATAATGATTTTGAAGTTGAAAACTGTTAGAAACAATAAAAACTTGCTTATTAATTCATAATATTAATACTACTTAATAACATAACAAGCGCAGTGGTAGCTCAGTGGTAACGGCCGCGACTTACGAGTTGTAGGTCGTAGGTTCGAACCCAGTCAGGCGCTTTACTTTGTGTAAATTATATCATCACCACTGCTCTCAAAACGGTGAAGGAAAACATCGTGAAGAAACCGGCATGTCCTAGAACCAAACATTCGAAGACATGTGACATCTACCAACCCGCACTGGACCCGCGTGGTGGATTACAGCCCACTCCCTCTCACAGAGAGGAGGCCTGTGTCCCAGCAGTGGGAACATTACGGGCTGATTATGTAATAACATAACATCACGCCTGTCATCCCCGAAAGGTTAGCAGAGGTGTTACTCCTGCATTAGCAAGTTTTTTTATATAAAAAACTAAAACAACCAAACTATTAAATAAATAAATAAGTAAATAAATATTTTAATTAAAAACCTAAATTATAATTTCTAAGACACTGTTTGACCTTCTGCTTATTAAGTTATTATTCATTTCCAAATAGATCAATCAAAAATACAAATAAAAAAAATGAAGTGTCTGTTTGTAATGTCAAAATAACACCTTTTTTACTAAATGCACATGAAAGTAATGTATATGGTACTTATAACATAAAAACAATTTATACATTTTTTGTTTGTCTCTCTGTTTGGTCTAATCTCCGAAACAGCAGGAGAGATTTTGATGAAATTTTGTATGGGGACACTGAACCCTGGGACATAGGCCTACTTTTTATCGATATAACACGCGGACGAAGCCGCGAGCAAATTCACAGAATTTCGTTGTTGACAAAAAAAAATCAGAGCAGCTTTGTTGAAAAAAGTTTTGGGATAAGTACAAAAAATAAAAATGGATAGTATAGTTAGCATACTAATTCCGCACGTGGTGTTTTCAAGGTTTATTTTTATTTTGTCATTGACTGTACCAAGAACAGAAGGCTTATTTCCGTATTTAAAAACGTTCAAAATCTAGTCGCAATCTCGTCTCAGCAACAATCAATGTCAAAATCTTGTCAAAAATGTAGGAAATTAATTAGAGGTATTTTTGACAGATTGAGACTGAGATCAGACTGTGTACGTTCTTAAAATTACCAGAATTGTCCCTCAACAAATTAAAAGTAAATTAAAACCTCATATATCAGTTCATTGGTCTCACGCAGTGTGTTAATTAGGTTTGTCATTATCAGTTTCTACATCTAAAATTACTTACACATACATACTAAGTACTTGTAAATAAATCTATACTAGTCGCCACAGCATTGCAATTTGCTATCAAGGACTGGTTTTATGTGTCGAAACATAATGCTGGATATTTTATTTACTTACTTATTTCTTGTTCTGCCGACTTACCTGTCGAATAGCAAAGCCTGGCCGCGCTATTATTTCGTTTTCGCTTCTATTTTTATTTTTACTCCTCTCCTAAGATTCCTAGCGTAATATTAAATAAATAGCCTTTAGCCATCTTCAAGAATTAGGCTATCGTATGCAAAAATATTTTCAAATCCGTCAGGTAGGTTCAGAGATTAGCGCCTTCAAACAAACAAACTCTTCCGCTTTATTATTAGTACTATAGGTACAGTCACGAGCAAAAGTATGTATACACTCGGCTTTATTCAAAAGCGATTTACTCCTTTATTTTTTAATGAAATTTTATGTTGTTACGAACATAGCATTTTCGAACACATGCCCATAGGTTTATGTAATGTGTCGTATTTCAACGTTGCGTTCGTTATTTCACGAAAAAATCGCAATTGAATGTTGCCAAGTGTTGACATATTGGTGCTCGTGACTGTACACCCATAGACATGGAATAAATAGAGAACTCCGGGACAGAATCTGATGGACATTGGCACAGATACATGGCTGTGATACCTTCCAAACAAAAGTAGTCTAAGCTGTGGCGGACTTGGGTGTGCCGTCATAACATTTTTGCCCACTATCTTTTATAAAACATTTATATTTCCATGGGTACACTTCTGCCTAGCCCTCCGCGGGGTATATGCGTGATGTTACGTTAAAATTCAAGTAGATATTGGCGCCGATTCCCTTGTTCACAAACTAAACAAAATTTAAGTTCAGTGCATCTTTTTCTTTCTATTTCATTAAGAAGGACAGAAGGTAAAATATTAGTTTAGTTCTGTCAAATTAAGATACTCCATACACAGTTTAGAAGTAGAAGAAAAAATACGTCAATTTACGTCAGGCCCTGACTAATTTGACAGGACTGAACTAATATTTTACGTTCTGTTCTTCTTAATGAAATAGAAAGAAAAAGATGAACTTAAATTTACGACCTTTGAAAAGTCTAATATTATTAAAATTAAAAATGTTTTTTCTTCTTCCAAAGTGCGTGGATAAAAGAAAATAGATACCAGTTCAAAAGGCGCCTCCAGCTATTTGCAAGTCTAAGTTAGACCTAAAACTTGAGGAGATTGCCTCACCGAATCACTGAATGAAATCAGTTACTTATCGCATGAATCAAAGAAGATTGGATTTCGCGCGTCACTCCTATCCTATTGAATTAGGATTCGGAAAACCTTTCAGTATGTTTCAGGTCAAATACTTGCTCTAGGTAATCACTAATCATATATACCTACTTATCGAGACCCCTCCGTGCCTCGGAAAGCACGTTAAGCCGTTGGTTGTCATTTGTAGCGACTGTTAAAGATGTACAAATGACAGCCGGGACCTTGGAATGTAAAGATGGTCACACAGACCGACCTCGGCAAGTGTTACTTAACTGGAGATCGGCCTATTTTGCACCAACGAACGCACACAGTATTAGAAAGATCCTAAACAAGGAATATTTTGGATATAGTCATGAATAACTAATAAATACTCTTGTGATTTGACTGTTCTGATGTTGCATGACTCGACTAATTAATTTTTATTATAACATTTTAAATTTATTTTTTGTTTTTGTTTTCATCTTGATTTGCAAATCGCTGTTAACGAACATAATCAACACAAAGTAATTGTAACTTGCATTTGTAATGTGGGCTTGTAATTACAACTAACAACTAGCTTCAACTTTCTGACTAACTGACCGACTATTCAATTTTGACAATTCAAAAGTGGCTGTAAATGGTTTATTTGAAATAAATGATTTGAGTTTTGAATTTTGATTAGCAAATTTTCCTGCCTTCGAGTGATTTTTAGGGTTCCGTAGCCAAATGGCAACTGGATGGATTCGTCATGTCTGTCTGTCTGTCCGTCCGTATGTCACAGCCGCTTTTTTCCGAAACTATAAGAGCTATACTGTTGAAACTTGGTAAGTAGATGTATTCTGTGAACCGCATTAAGATTTTCATACAAAAATAGAAAAAAAACAATAAATTTTGGGGGTCCCCATACTTAGAACTGAAACTCAAAATTTTTTTTTTCATCAAACCCATACGGTATCTATGGATAGGTCTTCAAAAATGATATTGAGGTTTCTAATATAATTTTTTTCTAAACTGAATAGTTTGCGCGAGAGACACTTCCAAAGTGGTAAAATGTGTGTGTGTCCCCCCTGTAACTTCTAAAATAAGAGAATGATAAAACTAAAAAAAATATATGATGTACATTACCATATAAACTTCCACCGAAAATTGGTTTGAACGAGATCTAGTGAGTAGTTTTTTTTTAATACGTCATAAATCGTAACGTAACGGAACCCTTCATGGGCGAGTCCGACTCGCACTTGGCCGGTTTTTTATTGTATTATTAGTCTGTAAGCTTTCTGTAAAAATAAATATATTAAAGATAGACCCGCGACCTAATTGTGTAACACACGATCAATCGGAATCGGTTTCATTTTGACAGTTCAACAACATTCATTGCGTTATTTACGTGTTGAGCAGACAAATTTATCGAACTTACGAAGCAATGGCTTAGCAATTTGCTTCAAAATGATTCAGATTCCGATTGATCGTGTGTTACGCAATTAGGGTGCTGTTATTGGGTCATGTTGCTAATAGAACGAGCTGCTCACAGGTCTTTTTGCTTTTAGGACATTGTGCTTCTAGGACGTTTTACTTAAATGTCCTTCCGATACTACTTCTAGCTTCATCTTTCTGACTGACCGACCCTTTGACAATTCAAAAGTGCCTGTGATTGGTTTAGTTCAATTAAATGATTTGAGTTTTGAGTTTTTGAATACGAAAGGGTTATTATTTAGCCACAAAACCCATTTAGAAACAATGAATATTCTTAAAATTAAAAATGTTGTCACTTCTTTCAAAGTGCGTGAATAAAGGAAACTCCGTGCCTCGGAAAGCACGTAGATCTTTGACAGTCGTTACGGGTAGCCAGAAGCCCGAAAGTGTGACCACCAGTCTTACCAAGGGATATTGTGTTACACAGTAACTGTGTTGTAAAGGTTAGATAGGCAGTCGCTCCATGTTAAATGTTAGTATTCAGATGCATCGGTAAGTGTTTGGTACTGGAAGCTGATCCAACTTTGGTACAAAGTTAGGCAGATGATGATGAACCACCAGGGCGACACTTTATTTTTTTCATTTTTGTAATTTTTTAAAAATATTGTTTGGTTTTTATCTTTGACTGTGTTTAGTTTGTGAGTCGCAACTGCAAAAGTCGAGCTCACGAAAGGGAGAACAATTAGTCTGGGTCGCTGTCACCGGAATCTGGATACGGTGAAGAGACTATTGTTCAATCTTTTTCGTTACCTACCTGAGTATTACCTACGTACTGTTCAATTGTCGATTCTAAAGCCAAGTCTAAAGTCTATAAACTTTCATCAGATACTTTAAGAGTTTGTCTGAACAGGGTTTGTTTACACTTTGTAAACTAACTTTGTTCATGTTAAATAAGTATCGTCACTTGTTCTAACTAGTTTAATGCTTCCATATTTAGAAACGCTATGGAGGGGCCCGTGGCTAAATAATAACAGCCGCACAGATCGATCGATCAGGTTAAGCTACGCTTGCCGCGGTTGGTCTGTGGTTGGGTGACCGCCTTTACATATCGAGACCCCTCCGTACCTCGGAAAGCACGTTAAGCCGTTGGTCCCAGCTGTCATTTGTAAATCTTTGACAATCGGTACGGGTAGTCAGAAGCCCGAAAGTTTGACAACCGGTCTTACCAAGGGGTATCGTATTACCCAGTAACTGGGTTGTGGAGGTCGGAGAGAATCGCCCAATATAAAATACTGGTATTCAGCTGCATCCGGTTAGACTGGAAGCCGACCCCAACATAGTTGCGAAAATGCTAGGCAGAAGATACAGATGATGATTTAGAAACGATATGATTATCTTATTATGGAAACCACACCAACCATCACAAGTCATCAGACATATACCACATAAAGCCATACATAATCCCTTAACTGCACATACTTGTATGTAAATCAATTCTCATCACAGCCGTGCTATTCACCATAACATCATTACAAACTAGTTAGTCGAGTTTAGTCCTGTTTAGTTCAACGACTACACGACTTGATTTCCTAAAATAAACGCCCTAACTAGACACTGGCTAAATAAGGCGTGTACTGTGTCAGACTGACTATTTATCTCGGCATCCATCAACGTGACTATTTATGGAACAGCCCTAGTATAGATTATAGGGTATTAAATGTTACTTTGAGCGTAGGGATGCTTTTACAAAGCAGCGGGGTAATTTCGTAACACACTCAGTAGCAGTGGATTTCATTTCGACAGTTCAACAACATTCATTGCGTTGTTTAGAGCAAACAATATTTTCGAACATATGAAGTAATGGATTAGCAATATACTTCAATATTATTCAGGTTGAGATTAATAGTGTTACGCAATTTAGAGTGCTGATAATTATGATCAGACCAAGATTATGTTATGTATCTGTACATTACAAAGTTCCAACTGCATGTACAGACGCCAGCTGGTCAATCTACCCGAAACTGTCAAATCTTCCCAATCAACCTTGAATCTTAATGCATTAGCGATAAAGTTGAAAATCTATTTAAGAAATTTGACAGATTGTAGTAGCTTGATGTGCTGGCGTCTGTACATAGAACTTATTAGTTTCCTAGTTCCGTTTTAATAAATACTTTAATTTGGTTGGGATGACCTTCAAGTCATCGACGAAAATTGAAGTTATGTATTGTCAATAATGTCAAGTGAAAAACATATTTAATTTGAAATAAATTAGGATTCTGGGCTTTAGGTATTAAAATAATCAAATCAAATCACTTAATTTGTAAGTGGCACTACAATTTCGTGACCACAGGTACAGTCAACAAAAGAGAGAAGTATGCAGGGTCGTTGGATATAGTTGAAGTTTAGTAAGAAACCGATGTATGTTTTCGAATGAAATTTCGTTTGATAAATGAACTAGAAAGAATAGAAAGAAAGAAAGAAAACCGTAAACATCAATCCGTTTCTTACTAAACTTTTTTTCCGTTTCTTACTATAAATTACATTTTTAAATATTAGAATATAAAAAATGGTAGCCCACCGGTATCGGGAACAGGGTCAAAGCTACCCGGCGGTCAAGACCTCAGAGATAGGAACCTCCTGTCACTGTAAAGTACCGCTTTCTGAATCAAGTCCTTGATCCAGCTGCCCAACGAGAGCCTCCTCAAGTGTTGCTCGAGGCTCTTGGCTATTAACCCCAATGGGCTAATACAGTAATAATAAAGTATTACCAATGTAATACTTTATTATTACTGTATATATAGATAATGACCACGTGCAGAACAACACGTTACACGATACTAACTTGATAACTAACGAACGTCCAGTTTCTTTCCGTAACACATACTTGCGCGCAATTTGATCATGCTACCTTGCTTTGTCGTCATTACTTATTTCCTGCTGTCTATCAAGAATTCTGTCTGTATGACTCAAACGGTAATTTGGTTGTAAATTCTAAATATTATCACGCGTGTAGCTTTGACATTGTTTTACTGTCATAGTTATTTTGAGTGCTAAAGGCATCTTTTGGCGCCTGAATGACATTTGACAGGGGGTTGTTAGTAAACATTTTGTGAAGGTGACCCAGAAATCTATATTATATATTTTTTTTCATATCTATAGGAATCTACGTATACTAATAATTGTTGAATTGTCAAAATGAAAGCCTTGGCTACTAAAAGTGTGTTACGCAATTACCCCGCTGAGTAGAGATTTTTCAGCGTTCATTTGTTTCATGAGTAGTGTACCTTGATGCTGAAAACTTGTCTGCACATTCAACTGTTTTGTTCAGGCTCCTAGACAGACGCGACGAGTATCCTATAGAACAATTTTGCGTAAATTTTTCATAGATTTTTTCCCACTAGAGTCGCGTGGCGCCTGTCTGCAGGAGCCGTTATTACTCATACAATACCTATAATATTTATACAGTAGGTACAAGGTACACAGCTCAACTACAAGATTGCATCAAACATTCAAGTTGCTAACTAGTAACTGCTGTAACTAGGTAGTTACTCAGTGCCCCGTGTGCTGATAACTGGCGCCTTTGTTATGTTAAACTCTTGATTGCAAAATGTTAATTAATATTACATAGGTACATAAACTTACGCCTACTCCTCATGGCGGTAGACAGGAACTACAGAACGCCAGCTGCCACGACCCTGTTATAAGTACTTCTTTTGCTTCATACATAATTTTTTCCCGTGCATGTAGTCTTAAAATTCATCCGCAGCCTCATTCGCCAAACCACTTGGTTCCACATTATTTATTCAATGAATTCACGCACCTATAACGTCAAAAATTCTTATCTTGAACCTGAACAACTAGCCATGAATAATGAATATCCACGATGGCTTTCCTTTAATGGTAACCAGACCATCAGGTGTATCTACTAAGGCACCGAAACGTCAAACAACGTGTTTTGAATGCTTCCTCATACTTAACTGGTTCAATTGTTAAAATGCCTGAGGGTTTATGCATACTAGGAGCAACACAGAACCCTGTTCGACTGTTGCCCATGTTGGAGTATAGCAAAAACAAATCGATCCTACTTCAACACTATCGTCTTTCTCTTTCTAACTCATAAATATTATTTTTTACTATTGAGCCCGCCCTTACCACTTGACCGAAATCCTTACTTTCGCATAGCGACTGTACAACTATTTTAGCCTTGTGTGGGATCACACGTCTCACGTAATATTAGTAAACACACCTTCCAATATATAAATATAAAAGGATAATAAACGTATTATATAAATCCTTATAACAAGCCTTTTCTTGGTGTTCATCCATTAACCCTAACAGGTTATGGGCCCAGAGCGCTAAGCCAAAGTGCGATTAAATAATATAAAGTGAAAGTGATTGGACACTAAATAATACACAAAAAGTTATTTTAGTGCAAGTGCTTAAAAATGGACTTAAGATCTAAAAGGAACATCAAACAATTTGATGGGGAAAATTATAGTGTGTGGAAATTTCGAATTCGCAATCTATTATGTGAACTTGGAATTTTGAACGTTATCGACGATGAAGCTCCGACAGAAAGAAGTGCTGAGTGGCTTAAAAATAATGTATCAGCTAAAAATACGATAATAGAATGTTTGTCAGACTCATTACTTGGCCTGACTACAGAACAAGACACCGCAAAACAAATTTTCGCGAAGCTTGATTCTATATTTGAGAGAAAAAGCGTGGCAACGCAGCTGTCTCTTAGAAAAAGGTTGCTGAACTTGAAATTGTATAGTGACACCAAATTAATCAAACATTTCCAAGTATTTGATGAGATTGTCACCGAACTTATGGCTGCAGGTGCATAATTAGAGGAATCTGATAAAGTGACCCACCTATTCATGACTCTACCGAACAGCTATAGCAGCATCATCACAGCAATCGAGACATTGACTGAAGACAATATAACTTTAGCTTTTGTGAAAACGAGATTATTAGATCATGAAATCAAACTAATAAGCGAAGGACATGATCTAAGTCTAAAAGTACTTCAGGCTGAAAGAAGCTTCAGAAGAAATCATGATCAACAAAAGCAAAAGTCAATAAAACCATTCAAGAACAATTTTAAACCATGTTATTACTGTGGCAATAAGGGTCATTTGAAAAAGCATTGTTTTTCTTACAAAAGGTCTATTGAGAACAATAGAACCAACAATAAAACGGTACAGCTGGTGAGTTCGAAACCACAAGAGGCAAATACATCTGGATTTGCTTTTATGACGGGCAGTGATACAAATTACAGCAATGACGGGAAAAACGATATTACTTTCGTTTTGGATTCTGGAGCCTCAGATCATTTGATAAATCGAGAAAATTTGGCGCTAAACTTATCTGAGCAAGAAACGCCAATAAACATTTTTGTAGCAAACAATGGCAAGTTTATACAAGCGACAAAGAAAGGTGATCTCCCCGTTACCGGTAAGATGGGCGTACCAGGTATACTATAAGATGTACTGTTCTGCAACAAGCGGTATGACTGTCGTTTTTGATAAAAACGGTAGTAATGTTGTGTACAATGACGGTAAGCCGGTAATGAAGGGTGAGTCTTTGAACAATCTAATCGGTATTAACTTTCTGCTTTCTGAACATGCTTTAAATAGCGAATGCTCATTAAATAGAGTCGTAAATAATAATTATGAATTGTGGCATCTAAGGTTATTGGCAAATCAAAATGTATGAAAATAAAAAGAAAGAAATTATTTTCTGATATTGGTAAAATTGATAATACATATTATGCCAAACGATAATTTGTGTGAAGCTTGTATTTATGGTAAACAAGCATGCCTGCCATTTAACAAATCGAAAACAAAAGATTTGAAACGACCTCTATTTAAAGTGCACACAGATGTTTGTGGTCCTATTACTCCTTCGTCTATTGATGGTAAAAAATTATTTTGTGATTTTTGTGGATGAATACACTCATTATTGTGCGACCTACTTGTTGTTTTTGTTACGTTTCGGGATTATGTAGCAAAAAGTGAAGCTCGTTTTTGTCTGAGAATTGTTTATTTATGTTGTGATAATGAAGGGAAATTTGTATCCAATGAAATAAAAGAGTTCTGTGCGCGGAAAGGTAGTTACCACTAAATAGTGCTCCTTATGAACCAAACGGTTATAAGATGCGGGATGTGGTAGATGAATAGTTTGTGGAGTCAGAGATGTGGTTATGGATGAGATTAATTTCTTATCAGATAGGCCAGTGCAATCTGAGCCTGGACGGATTATGGCTAGAAATAGCAATAAATCTGTTGTTTACAACTCTATCAGAGCTTTGGTTATGGATGAGATTAAATTCTTATCAAATAGGCTGGTGCAACCTGAGCCTGGACGGATTATGGCTAGAAATAGCAATAACTCTGTTGTTTACAACTCTATCAGAGATGTGGTAATGGATGAGATTAAATTCTTATCAAATAGGCCAGTGCAATCTGAGCCTGGACGGATTATGGCTAGAAATAGCAATAACTCTGTTGTTTACAACTCTATCAGAGATGTGGTTATGGATGAGATTAAATTCTTATCAAATAGGCCGGTGCAACCTGAGCTTGGACGGATTATGGCTAGAAATAGCAATAACTCTGTTGTTTACAACTCTATCAGAGATGTGGTTATGGATGAGATTAAATTCTTATCAAATAGGCCGGTGCAACCTGAGCTTGGACGGATTATGGCTAGAAATAGCAATAACTCTGTTGTTTACAACTCTGGACTCTGTACACCCTTTTTGAAACAGAGAAGAGGTGTGAATCTGATCAATCAGATTGTATGAGTATACAAACGGATGCAATACCTGCTAATAAATCTGTACATGATACAGGGGAGCGCTTGAATCGGTTTTCATATCACAATGAAAATAAGTTAACTTAATCTCAAGACAAGGAAACATCACATAATTTGAGACGAAGTAATAGGGTCCATAACATGCCTACTTAGTGTGTGCAGAATCTTTGATATTTCCAATCGTATACAGAAATGAAAACCAGGCATGATAGGAATTTATTGAGAATGCTATCAAAGGGGAAATTAATTCACTTACTGAAAATGATACGTGGACTTTAGTACTAAAGTCAGATAACAGAAATATGTATTATCGATTGTAAGTGTGTATTTACAGTTGAAAATTATGAGTTTGGAAACCCTTGAAGTATAAAGCGAGATTAATGGCTCGTGGTTTTAGTCAGAAGGATTACAAGTTTTAGACTAATATTAGCTTCAGCGAATAAATTTAATTTGCTGGTTCACCATATGGATGTAAAAAAACATCATTTTTGAATGGGAAGCTGAACGAGGAAATCTATATGAAAATTCCCGAGGGTATCCCGGCTGGACGTACTATGGTTTGCAAATTAAATAAGTAATTATATGGATTGAAACAGTCTGCACGCTGTTGATTCCAAATGTTTGAGCAAGCTTTGATAAAAAGGGGTTTTCAATACTCATCAGCGGACCGGTGCATATACATTTTGAATGCAGGTCATGTTTTAAAGAATACTTATGTTTTACTTTATGTTGACGATCTTGTGATTTCAACCGCAGATATAAATACTATGGATAGTCTTAAAACATACATAATGAACACTTTTGGTAGACTTAAAAGAGATTAAATGTTTTCTGGGAATCAAAATAACTAAATCAGAAAACTAAATTACTTTAGATACAGGAAATATACATAAAAATAGTTCTTGAGAAGTTTAGCATGAGTGACTGTAATTCTGTCACTAAACCTCTTGAAAGTAAAATAGATTACGAAGAATTAATTTCGTGTGAAATAACAAGTGCCCCTTATAGAAATCTTATCGGGTATTGCAGATGTATATGATGCTGTTCACTTGACCTGACATAAGTTTTTCTGTTAAAAATCTTGAGTCGATATGCAAGCAAAAACAACCATTAATTATGGTCACACTTAAAAAGGGTCTTGTGTTATTTAAAGGGCACTATAAATCTCAAGTTAACATTTACACGAAATTATTACAAAAAAAAAAAAAATATTTTAAGTGGCTTAGGTAGTTGATTCTGACTGGTAATACAATAGAATAGTAATACAATAGATAGAAAAAGTACTACGGGTTATTTGTTTAAATTATTTGATCAATGCACAATATGCTGGCAAACAAAAGGGCAGCAGACAGTGGCAACATCATCCACTGAAGCAGAGTACATGGCTCTATATGAAGCAGTAAAAGAAACTCTGTGGTTAAAATAATTAGTAACAAGTATTGGCATTGCGATACCAGATTCTATTTATATTTATGAGGATAATAATGGATGCATAAGCATCGCGAATAATCCTACAAGTCACAAAAGATCTAAACACATTGATATTAAGTATCATTTTTCTAGGGAACAGGTTGAGAAAAATGTGATTAAAATGATTTTTGTTTCTACAGATAACCAGCTGGCTGATATCCTGACAAAATCATTACCCGCGGTGCGTTTCACTGAGATGAGAATGAAACTCGGGGTGGCGTTGTAATTATATTCAACGTGGATAAATAAAATGATAAGGATATGTTAATTATAAAAGCTTGGTTATGTAATAAGTAGATGAATAACATTAATAGTATCCAGTTATAATGGATGAATTGTTTGATAATGGTTTGATTAGGTTTTTCTGGGTTTTCCCTAATCCTGCGCAACGAATGTTGGACCATGATGATTGTATTCCCAGAGAGAGAAATAAATTGGAGGTGTGTGATTTTTGATTGTATAAAGATATTTGAAACATGATATCGTAATTAAAAGGAAAAGGATTTATTTTTGAGGGGGCGTGTTGGAGTATAGCAAAAACAAATCGATCCTACTTCAACACTATCGTCTTTCTCTTTCTAACTCATAAATATTATTTTTTACTATTGAGCCCGCCCTTACCACTTGACCGAAATCCTTACTTTCGCATAGCGACTGTACAACTATTTTAGCCTTGTGTGGGATCACACGTCTCACGTAATATTAGTAAACACACCTTCCAATATATAAATATAAAAGGATAATAAACGTATTATATAAATCCTTATAACAAGCCTTTTCTTGGTGTTCATCCATTAACCCTAACAGCCCATACCACAGATAACATATTTCTTTTTCTCAAAGAAGTCTAAAAGCTGTTCTGCACTGCATCCGGAAGCATTACTAAACGCACTAGGAAGTTGTGAAGCGCGATCGTTTTGGGGGAGTGTCTTATGTAATTTTGACTTTCGAAAAGCGCTGATTCTCAGCCTAATTTAAATAAATGACTTTTGATTTTGAATCATCCGATCCGAATCCGAATTCAGGATCCGAGTTCAATCCGAATTGGGAATGTTCTAAATCTTTTTGAACTACTTACCAGTCTATTTCAATTTTGTGGTTTTAGATATTGTCATCACCATGTCACTTGTAAAAAGAAAGAAATAGGTGATCGGCATTTGTTTTCAGAAGAACGCTACTTACTACCTATCCTTGTCCATTAATTAGCGGTTCTCATACTTCTCATAATAAAACAAATGACAATCCATGAACAATCGTGTACTTATAACAAGCTTATCATACGTCCTAGATCCTATGAGAACTTCCTTGTAAACAGAGGGGCAATTCTGGTAAATTTAAGAACGTTCACAGTCTGATCTGTCTCAATCTGTCAAAATTACGTCAAATTTCCCTACATTTTGACAAGTTTTTGACATTTGTTTGTCGCCGAGATGAGACTGCGACTAGATTTTGATCGTTTTAAATTACGAGAATTGGCCTGCTGATAGGTGATCATATATGTTATCAGACAGAAGGACGCTTCGACCCATCCTTGTCCATACAGACACAGTCCTCATAATAAAACAAATGACAGTCTGCCAATTGGCATTCCAAGAACAAATTAATGTATAGTCAGCTTACGTCCCAGATCCTGAGATAACCTCCTTCCTTAGTGACGCTAGTGTTATTGTAGTGCCAAATTGGCACTGCAGCTAATTCGGCTATACTTGCATCCGAAACGGATGTCATATGACTTAATAGACGTAATAATATCTTGCATTGTTAGGTGTAGAATACAAAGAGCTTTTGGTTGGAAAATGTGGACTGTTCCAACATTCCTTAGTACTTTATACTTAACATCGCATCGATCGGTTGAATCATTGAAAGTTAAGAACCAAATTAGGCACTTGGCTGGGTTTTGCTACTTGATAGAGGCTGCTAACCATCCATTGATACCCACATAAAACTTTAATACACATTTCGAGAATTCACATGCCCCAATGAATTAAATTGAAATTCGACCAAATTGCCAAAACCCAAAACAAAAATGGATGCTAGCTTGGAAATCGTGTTCCTTTAAAGAAGTTTCTAGTAAATTGTAAATCATATTTATTTTCTTTCAAAAAACATCACAAATAAATTATATTTTAAAACTAGATAAGTTCGGTGTTTCCAAACTGATTACTCTGATAAGAAAGACCAAAACAAACTCAAAGGTCAAAGTCTCTTTTATAGTCTAGACATAATCATGATCAGGACATATGAGGGTCATGCAGATTAGTGGTATTTTGAGGAAAGAACCAAACAGATTTGAGTAGACCTGTCCAGTCAGTGCACGCATTTGTCAGTAATCGTGTAGCTCATCGTGTGTGTGTGTGTTCTGTAATTTGTATGGTGTACAATAAAGAGTATTCTATCTTTCTATCTATCTCAGGTTAGAACTTACGGAGGCCAACCTAGTAGCCCACCACCTCAAGCTTGATATACCACGTCTGGAAATCGGGCACAAGTTCCCATGCAGAATCCTATCAATCTGAATCATTTTCAAGGATATTGCTAATCCATTGCTTCGAAAAACTTGTCTGCTCAGCAACGTAAATAACGCAATGAATGTTGTTGAAAGCCATTGCTACTAAGTGTCTAACGCAAATCCCCCGCAGTTCAATAACAATATTACTAAGTAACATAATATTATGCATAAGTAAACATTACGATACCGTCTTGTTGCTAAACTTACAGTGCACATCAGATAGCAACATCTACAAAACAACACAAACCGTTAACGCAAATTAACGTTAATAACAAGCCAAGCAAGAAAGTTATTGTAACATAAATAAACACGTATATCCCTCACGGCACCCCATAAAAAGCGTTGGGTTCCCATAACAGATAATATAAATTTACATGTAATGTAAAATCAACATCCGAAATTCCGAATTCGTCTTTGATTTGAATCATAATTAATATGCGTTAAGGAGCGTTTTGATGGGTTTTCACACGAATATTAACGATCATGGTTGATAGATATTTGTATGACCTACATGTATTTGTTCCGAGTCTGGGTGTTTTTCTATCTATAATATGTATGTATTTACAAAAAAATGTATATAAGTAGTTTATCAGCCATCTTGTTACCATAACACAAGCATTAGGTTGCTTAGCTTGGGACTAGATGGCGCTGTGTGAAATGTCCAGGGATATTATTATTATAGATAACATACGTACGTAAACTCACTCCTTTTACCAAGGTGGGCAAGCAGAAACTACAGTACGTCATCTTCTCATCTCAGCGACAGTCAATATCACAACTTGTCAAAAATGTATGTAAATTGATTGTACTTTTGACAGATTGAGACTGAGAATGCGAATATTCTTATAAATACGGTTATTGGTCCTCTGGTCATACACGCACGCTGGTTGCGAGTACTACGCACCTGACCTTTCTAAAGAACAGCACGATTAAGGACCTTTTGGGCCATGATTCTATTTATGAAGTTATCCGGAAAAGAACCGGAGTTACCGACATTTCTTGCAGAGTAAGCAAGCTGAAGTGGTAGCCATGTTTGTCGAAGGACCCGTGGAGCAGTAGAGTTCTGAAGTGGAGACCGCGTATCGAGAAGCGTAGTGGGGATCGCCCTCCACCCAGATGGACTAAAAGGTAGTTGGCGGACGACAAGGTGTTGTGGCGCTGGCTGATAGAGGCCCATGTCCAGCAGTGGACTGCAATAGTTAATTGATTCTATTTATTTAGCTCCAAAATCGCTCAAAGGGAGTTATTACGATTTGTTACAAAAAAAAGTGTCCGTGGGGAGATGATAACGGTGATTTTCTATTTAGCCAGATGTCTGGGGTACCGTAATACGGTAAAAATGTCGGTACGTTTTTTTAATAAGCACCACACAACAGGTATCTACCTACTGCATTATGTTGTTTAGCCGAAAATTCCAGCAAAATGCAGCATACAGTGCAGAGGGGCCATACATTCAACTAAGTATTTCTATTCTAAGAATTTGAAAGCATGGAATAGCTCTTAGTTCTAGTTGAAATTTTCGGTTAAATTGTTATTTATCTCCTTGCTAATCGGGCTGCGGAAAACTGGAGCAGGAGCAACTTACTACTTTAGTAAGACTTAAACTATATTATGTTTACTTCTTGATTAATTTTCTCAACTTAGTATAAATAGAATAGAATAGAAAACCTTTATTTCAGACAGTAGTCCATAGGGTTAGTAACAAATTTACTTAACTTCTAGTTTTCGTAGGTTACAGACACAGATGTACATACAATTAAAACTCAGCGTGGAGCTGCATCCACCTCCGCCACGGGAATGCCACCGATCTGCGAAAACACTATGAAAAAAAAATGAATTAATAAATGGAATGTACTACCAAGTTATTAGCCAATTAAATGAAGCTTACTGAATCCAACAGAACTGAAATTATTAACAAAAGGGCAATTTCCATACCTAATTAAAAACGTTGAAAATCTAGTCGCACTCACATCTCAGCGACAATCAATGTCAAAAACTTGTCAAAATTGACAGATTGAGACAGATCAGACTGTGGACGTTCTTAAAATTACGAGAATGGCCCCTCAATGGTTTTAGACAAAAACTGCTTTCAAAGAAAAGTTACTTTAATAACGTTGTTCCCCGAATATTTCATAACCGTTCGGGTCAAACGGTTTAACGATAAAAAAGGCTCTTTGTTGGGTCAACCCTACGATATTACCGGATGGTCTCCGCAAAAAAGATTATATTTCCCATTCGTGAGTGGCATACGAAATTAGTATTTAACTTTAATATTTTAAGTACTAATTTCATCATCTGTATCCGCCTAGCCTTTTCCCAACTATGTTGGGATCAGCTTCCAGTTTAACCAGATGCAGCTGAATACCATTATTTTATGGAGCGACTGCCAATCTGACCTCCACAACCCAGTTACTGGGTAATACGAAACCACATGTCTTCAAATTTTTGATTCTAAAACATGTTTTCTCGCGACGGTTTTCTTTAACGTCACATCCTATATTTACACCAAGACCAAAGTAATTGTCAGTACTACACGTGTTTACTTTGTTAAGCAAAGTAATGATATACTCACCTATTCTTACATAAACTCTAGTGGTAAATAGCATTATGTATCACAACTCTGGTCCCCAAGATACGCGCCGCCTAGTTTGGGGACCGCCGTAAAGATCCACATGATGATCGCTAACGCTAACATTAAATGTAACATTGGTTCAATAAATTTATTATTAATTTATATTACTATCAAAGTCTATCATTATCTGTTACTAAATAAATACACGGTAGACCGAATATTGACAGACGATGATACATCGTTCATTGATATCACTATAAAGGTAACTGACGATTCCTTATGATGTTTTCTTTCACCTTTTTGAGAGCAGTGGTGATGAAATTATTTATACACAAAGGAAAACGCCTGTCTGGGTTCGAACCCACGACCTACAACTCGAATCTTCTTCGTGTCGCTGGCACGACTGTTTTAGATCTTGTAGGCCCAAAACTTTGCCACATCCACGGCGTTGTCGGCAGCGCAGAGGTAACTTTAACTGCATGTTTTGGAACACGGGACAAGGTGTTGGAGGAGGAGGAGGTGTTGGAGGTGGAGCATGGCTTGTGACATAGCTCAAATCAAATCAAAAGTCATTTATTCAAATTAGGCTGACAGTCAGCACTTTTCGAACGTCAAAATTACAAAAGACAGTCCCCCAAAAACGCCCGCCCTTCACCACTTCCTAGTGCTATCGCTGGGAAGAAGAAGTGGCGCAACAAACTTCCCAGCAGCACAGCTGTCTGTTCAGTTAGAATATAGTTGCATGTATACAATACTAGGAACCTATGTTCAGTAATTAACATTACAAGAAACTTAAATTATTTGCCATAAAATATGTCAGCTAGCCACGCCAATATACCAACAAATATAATAAAAACTATACGTACTCAAGCTGAAAAATAATTAATTAAAATGGAAATAAAAACTTACTACCTAAATAAAAGCCTCCAGGCATAAAGGGCGTGACAGGTTACATACCCTCCACAATCACACCCTACTGCGGTCCCGTCAAGGCAGTCCCACTTTACCAGGTTGGACTTACATGATCCCACTTGTGTCCGGAGACGACAACAACAACAACAACTCGAAAACAAAGCAATAAACTAAATAAATCAATCGTATAATATATGCAAGAAAAGCGTGCCACGTGGTATTTTGCTTGTTCCGCTTTGAATGCACTAGCAATACCTATATCCTTCACCGTTTTAACTATCCCATTCAGCTGCACATCGGGGCAGACATTTCAATTTCAAATTGCACCTTAACTAATTAAGTAAGTAAGTAGTTTGTTCTCCATGGAATTTGAAGATAAATTAATCAAGGAACTAGGTTATCTGATAATAGTTTCTCTCTTGTTGCTAGTTGGCTGTCGGAGTTAGTCACTGGAGTATATACAGTGGCAGGGACATCGACGCGCAAACTGTAACCATGGATTCAGCACGTTAGACCCCATAGCCTCGAAATTTTCCGCCCGTTTAAAAAAAAAATCTTCTGTTTCATAGAAAAGTGCGATACCTACGCGGTCAAAATGTATGGTACAGCAATATATTTTTTTTAATAACCGACGAAAAATTTCGACGCTATGGGGTCTAAACTCATGTGCTGAATCCATGGTTACAGTTTACTCGTCGATGTCCTTGCCACCCTGTATAGGTAGGTACTATAGGAGCTTTTGTGAAAGCGTCAGGTAGCCCGCGTAATTCAAATTTTCTTACGTTTTTTGCAATTTGCAGCTCAGTATCAGATTGCATGTTGATCTAAGTATGATTAACGAACTACGTTAGTGCATTCATCTTAACTACAATTAAAAAAAATCTATAAGACTATAATCTCTTCAAGCGGCATAGTCTAATTATCTATCAAACTAAGCTGAATTAAGTCAGAGTATCTGGAAATAATCATTCTAGATTGACACCAAGAAACAAAGCTATCTTTAACAAAACAAATCTGTGAACATACATTAAAATGTCCCTAACTGTATGAGGAGAAACCTTTGCCTCACATACCAAGGCCTGGTATTAATTTCCCTTTATTCCCAGTTGAAACCTCGATAAATCCTCTGACTTCTCTCTACCGTGAAACTCCAGAGCACGTAGTATTTTAAGCTAGAAATACCCACCTTAAATTAAAGGTGCAAGCTGGTGGAACTAGCGCTTCACCTGCATACAGCAATAAAGGATGCCGCTTGAAACCACATGCGACTTACTGCGAGGATATTGGGGCAGGCTACAACGCAGTAAAATGTTGTATTGCTGGTACCTTGTAAGGCACGTATTAACTATGTATTTAGTTTGTATGAAAATTAATAAAAATAAAAATTCATTAATGTGTCCGTAATGAAAAATGCTTATTTCCATGGTCTGAACATCTGGTCGATGTTTATGTATAACGTCCGGAACTCGGTGTATATTTATTTCCGTAATTATAATAGAGAAATAATGTCTTATATTTTGGACGTAATGGACGCGAATCCAAGCAGGCGCTTTACTTCGTGTTAACTATTTCATCACCACTGCTCTCAAAATGGCGAAGGAAAACATCGTGAGGAAACTGGCATGTTATGGAACCAAACAATCGAAGACTTATGACATCTACCAACCCGCACTGGGCCCGCGTGGTAGATTGTCCACGACCTCTAGAAGAAAGGGGCCTGAGTCCCAGCCGTGGGAACACTATATGCTAATTATACTATACAAGTAATGTTAGGTACCATGTATGTGATGCGACTCTATGTAGTTTCCAATTGATAACTTAATTTGTAATAAATTAATACTTGTATAGAAGAAGATATAATTTATACTTGTAGAAATCCTTAACCTTCATCATCATTTCCTGCCATGACCATCATCATCATTTCAGCGAAAATGTCCAATGCTGGACATAAGCCTCCCCTAAGCACCGCCACTTCGGCAGGTTCTGTGCTTCTCGCATCCAGCGGATTCCTGCGGCCTTCACCAGGTCATCGGTCCACCTTGAGGGAGGCCATTACCAATAAAATGATCCAATATCAATTAAAAACTATTTGGAATCGTATCATCGGAATAACACAGAGGTTTAATAATAAAGTCTTTAATCATCAGTTAGCTTTTAATTTAGCTCTTATTGGAGTCGGAATGCCAGTACCTACATTCTCATAGATTGGCTGTCGATGGCGCAGTCACAATAATTAATGGGTTAACAAGCTCATCTCATGAGCTTCATTCAGTAATCAATACAGAAATTGAACTTGATCAGCGTGCGATTCATACTGCAGGGTTAATAACATGCTATCCATATAACGAACTAGCTTTTGCCGGTGACTTCGTTCGTGTAGATATCGTAAGGTAAACAATATACTAAAATAACATCCACATTTATAAAAATAAACAAAATAAATAAAAAAAGGGTTGCAGCTGAAAATCAGCGTCAGGTGGTACACTTGTGTTGTCATCTGACATTATGCTGAGCTGAGGCCCTTTTGGCATTCTAATCTTGGTTTTTGTTTTTGTAGTTTTAAGGTGTCATTTTGTGTAATGCCAATAAATGCATTTTTCTTTCTTTCTTTCTTTCAAAATCGGTTCGTCCGTTCGGTAGCTACGATGCCACAGACAGACACACACAGAGAGAGACTCGTCAAACTTATAACACCCCCTCGTTTTTGCGTCGGGGGTTAAAAACTCCCTCGGCCTCCGACCCACCGCTTCGCATCGCATCGCCTCTCATCACTATTACTTCATTTTTTCTTAGCGTTCTTTCGGACTTTTTTTTAATTTGCTCGGCTCTCAGGTGTCGTAGCGTGATGTTAAGTTAGTCTATAACGCTCTTCAAAAATTGGGCTTTAAATTGCATAAAGCCTTTTTCCACACTGGTAGATCCAAAGATTAGCACGTTCAATCAAACAAAAAAAATCTTCAGCTTTGTTATTAGTCCTCGTAGTATAGATAAACATAGGTAGATAGATTACCTTAGCAAAAAGTGTCTCACGACACATCTAGCCTTTTTTTTGAAACCCTATCATCATGATCATTTTAGCCGGAAGACGTTCACTGGAAGAAAGAAAAAAAAGACATTTATTTGGCACAAACTAAAAGACACAATACACCAGATACATACATCAGATAAAACAAACAAAAAGATTAAATAAAAAGTGTGAAGTCCGATGTAAGAAATTAGCAGGAAAGTGTGCCTCACGGCTGCGCCAAAAAGGCCCAGTTCAGCAGTTCTTAGGCCTCCGCTGAGTTCCGCCATTTCGACCAGTTCCAGACTCTACAGGGGCTTAAAAGAGCCTTCAAGCGAATCTTGAGCAGTCAACCCTGCTAGTTGCTAGCAATCTTTCTGACCTATTAATATTTTCCCTACCACATGGGCTTCTCTCATATCACTAGAGCCGATAGAACAAAAGAATATCTAGTCCAACGTTTCCTCGATAACTTACTCCCTTGTCAGCACTAACCAAGGATATACTTAATAAATGTTGTCTCTCTGATCGTGTAGGTAGAGTATAAAACTACGATATATTACGCCTTATCTCGTCCATGCTTTCCTTTCCCCAGTACAAAATCAAACTACAGTCCCGCTTGTTTACTGTTTTCAAGGTTTTTAGATCAAGAACATCGGTTTACTACAATAGAATCCTTGTATTGACGAGAAGTGGAAAAAGAATCATGTTTGTCTTCGTCTCCTTTGTTGCGAGGTTGCGACACTTGTATTGTTTACTGCTATCGTTCCAAGTGATGTATGAAACATGCGAATTCATCCATAAAGTATGAGGTCATCAATGCAGTCACGTAGACAAACTGTAATCTTTTCTTTGTAGAACTTGATTCATCGCTTCATAGAGAATAAACTGCAATTTCATTTGGCAGTTTTGAGTCGAACCTCCAAAAACAAATCCAGTGTGATTCTAGGTTGAATGTGGCTAAAGCTGACCTTCGGATCGCTGGATTTAGTAACACAGAAAAGGAAGACCCGTCAATTTTAATTGGGCAAAGCTCCAATTTGGAGTTACAACTACAGTAACAAATCCTGCTAAAGAAAACATTGTGGAAATGGAGATATATGTTGAAATAACATGTTGTAACAAGAGACCGACTTGAAATAATCGATTACTGTGCATAACAAGAAACTCGATACTTTTGTACCTTATTGTAAACTAAGAAAAGGTATTGCGAAACTGTGCCCACGCGAAACGCCCCGTTTACATTAATTCTGCTTAGTCACGCTGGTTATGTAAGGGTTTTTCACTAGAATATGGTGGAAAGTTGATTAACATGAATTAGCTTATCAAAGAAACGTGTTAGATTCCAAATCGTAGCAACCGACAACTTGTTTTGCTTCGACTACTTTCCTATTATGGAATTTATCAGTAAGTTGTGACACACATAAAATCACGCGTTTTTCCCATGGAGGCAGGCAGAAACTACAGAACAGCTGCTTCGATCCTTACATACTTCTTTTGCTTTGTTTATGTACGTTTATACATCACTCTGATGTCAGACTCAATCTATCAAAAATATCTCTAAAATTCCTACATTTTTGACAAGTTTTTGACATTTATTGTCGCTGAGATGAGATAGCGACTAGATTTTGAACGTTTTTAATTATGAGTAATTGGCCTTCTACACGAACGCCGGTTGCGAGTACTACCTGCCCTTTCTGAACAACATCACTGACGAGGTTATTATATTATGTCCTCTTAGGGCGTCAGCTCCCGTACGTTGTCACGTAGGGATAAAAAACAAATAGAAAAACAGCTCAACTTGCAAAAAAAGTGTGTTAATAAATTTCAAGTGCCTCCAAATTTTTTGGCTTGCAAACATGGCGCCAGCTAGTCTATCGTACTCTTCACCCTCAGAAAGCCTCAAGGGTCCTTAGCACGACGTGCTTAAGTACCGATACCGGTGTCACCGCCCTCTCAAATGTTCTCAGGTACCCCTTTCTTTCTTGTCCAAAAAACTTGACTTAATTTAGAATTCTGGGAGCGAAATTTACATGTTAGGGGTGCTACATGCTTGTTCGGCTCGGCATGATTCGGCACAGTCGGGCGGTAAAATCGAATAAGAGATAAATGTTCGAGAAAGGTTCTCGGGTTAGCTCGAATTAGCTCCCGTTCGCACGGACGATTTTTCACGCTACGATTTTTATGGTGCACTGGATTTTCAACTCTCGTGGTTAAGTCGAGCATTGGAATCCAACAGAGTGCAGCGTGTCAAAAAAACACTGTTTGATTTCGAACTATCGCATATCGGCGCTAAGCAGTGCGTTGAAAATGTAGTGCACGAGAAAATATCGCCGAGTTTAAAAATCGCCGTGGGTACGAGGCACAGACTTAAGTCTGTGGTACGAGGACTTATGCCGAACCGACCTGAACACGATTCAGCTAGGGTAGTTGCCAAACGGAGTTGGATCGGTTGGTCGGATGGGCATGACCCGAATATAAGTTGAATAGGTGTAGCAATTCTTCGGGTCGGCTTTGTTGTTCAACAATTACTGCCGAATCAATTGTGCCGACCTAGACAGTGTGTAGCACCCCTTAAGGACCAAACTTTTGAATTGACTTCTCGCTAAAATAGGCTTGAAAGATGGCGTTCTGAATCATGAATCTTGGATCCTAACTTTCTTTTATTTGGTGGCGTTGAAGAAGATTGGAATTAAATTAAATGAACTGTAAGTAATTTTGGAACGAAATTATTTTTAAGCAAAGGAGCATTTTTATTTGTGATAGTGTAATTTTGCAAGTAAATTTTTTAACTAAAAGTTTAATCAGACCGAAATATAATTTGGACAGTAAATGCTACTTTTGGGATTTCATTTTCATATTTTTAAATATTTTAGCTTTTTTATTATTTGAATGAGACTATTGACTAATCCTACTAATATTATAAACGTGAGTGATTGTATGGATGGATGGATGTTTGTTACTCTTTCACGCAAAAACTACTGAACGGATTTGGATGAAATTTGGCACACAGATGGTTTATAATCAGGATTAACATATAGGCTAAATAATAACAGCCGCACAGGTCGATCGGTCAGGTTAAGCTACGCTTGCCGCGGTTGGTCTGTGGATGGGTGACCATCTTTACATACTGAGACCCCTCCGTGCCTCGGAAAGCACGTTAAGCCGTTGGTCCCGGCTGTTATTCATGGATCTTTGACAGTCGTTACGGGTAGTCAGAAGCCCGAAAGTCTGACAACCAGTCTTACCAGGGGTTATCGTTTTACCCAGTAACTGGGTTGTGGAGGTCAGATAGGCAGTCGCTCCATGTAAAATACTGGTATTCAGCTGCATCCGGTTAGACTGGAAGCCGACCCCAACCAAGCCTGGGAAAAGGCTAGGCAGATGATGAACATATAGGATAGGTACTTTTTATCCCGATATTCCCACGAGATCGAAACTATGCGGGTGAAACCGCGGGGCGCTGCTAGTATGATATATTTCTTCTTTTTGGAATTTATTTTTAGCTTATGAAATATTTTTTTAGATTTATAATGTTTTTTTTTAACAAGAGCTGTCGAGTATTTCGAATAATATAATTATATTAGGTACAATTTAAGAATGAAAAACCAGATTTCAGCTGGCGTTATTTATTCGAATTAGGGCTGAAATATTACGCGACATTGCGTGACTTTCAGGCGATTTATAAAGTTGTCTAATCCAGAGCGGTCTAATACATCATCGTTTACATTGTTATTTAGGGCTATAAAGCGTAATTTATATCACTAGAGGAGCCAAACAGAGCAACAGGTTCAGAAAGTTACAACGTGATCGAGTAAGGGGCCACGATCGCCCTACGGGTTAGAAATAAATAAATAAATATCCCTGGACATTTCACACAGCGCCATCTAGTCCCAAGCTAAGCAACCTAATGCTTGTGTTATGGTAACAAGATGGCTGATAAACTACTTATATACATTTTTTTTTTTTTGTAAATACATACATATTATAGATAGCAGAAAAACACCCAGACTCGGAACAAATACATGTAGGTCATACAAATATTTGTTCCGAGCGGGAATCGAACCCGCGACACGCAGCGCAGCAGTCAATCGCTTAACCACTGCGCCAACCGTGCCGTCATAATGTAATGTTCCCACTGCTGCGACACAGGCCTCTTCTCTTCGAGAGGGAGAGGGCTATAATCTAACATGAGGTCCCAGTGCGGGTTGGTAGATGTCACATGTCTTCGAATTTTTTGTTCTAGGACATGCCGGTTTCCTCACGATGTTTCCTTTAACGATTTGAGAGTAGTGATGGTGAATTTTAAGTAACATGGTAAGGCATGTAGAGACAAAAGTATTTAAACTTCATGAAGTTAAATGTGTTATGTGCGACACCCTAGATCTTTGAAATCACCAACCTGCACTGAGCAAGCGTGGTGATCAAGCTCATTCTCTCTCTGAACGGGAAGGGCCTTAGTGAAAATCGTGCAGCTATAGGCACCTGTGTAAAGTCTGCATAAAAATCGGCCAAGTGCGAGTCGGACTCGCCCATGAAGGGTTCCGTTTTACGATTTATGACGTATTAAAAAAAACTACTTACTAGATCTCGTTCAAACCAATTTTCGGTGGAAGTTTACATGGTAATGTACATCATATATTTTTTTAGTTTTATCATTCTCTTATTTTAGAAGTTACAGGGGGACACATTTTACCACTTTGGAAGTCTCTCGCGCAAACTATTTAGTTTAGGTATGGGTTTGATGAAAAAAAATGTTGAGTTCCAGTTTTAAGTATGGGGAACCCCCAAAATTTATTGTGTTTTTTTCCATTTTTGTGTGAAAATCTTAAAGCATCTACTTACCAAGTTTCAACAGTTATAGTTCATATAGTTTCGGAAAAAAGTGGCTGTGACATACGGACGGACAGACAGACATGACGAATCCATAAGGGTTCCGTTTTTTGCCATTTGGCTATGGAACCCTAAAAACACCTGCATAAAAAAACAATATTAAAGGCAAAAACAAACCAAGCTAACTAAACATCGTTTGAGAGTTTGAAAATCACGTCTAACTAAACGAAGTAACAACAATGTTCTTGAATAACATCGAGAATTTGAGACACGAGATCTACAAAACGTATGACAAACATCATTTTCGCGAAAATTTAAACCTATATTTCAGTACTCGCATCAACCCTGAACAGTCAACAGAAAAATAAGCAACGACACTATTTGATTTATCGAACTTGAAACCGGTACTTACAACAGAAGTAAATAAAAACAACATCAGTAGCTAAGCGTACTTGAGAGAGTCCATTTTCTGTATCAATATCCTCAAGTGGTCTTGCATCAGAGCACACGGGCTCAGTAGACATATGGATTGCATAGTCAGGGTGCAACACTGGGTTGTCACAGCTGCGACCAATTGTGATTTACTGAACGTCTCGAGATGTATCTTGAAGCCAGCTAGATAGATGTTGCATTGATTTAGGTGGGTTTTGGATAGGTGCATGTTAAGTATTGGGATGATAAAGATGTCATCAGCACCCTAATTGCGTAATACACTACTATTTATAAAACAATTTACAATGTTTTGACACAATATTGTGTACATAATATTTGCACCAACGACAGCCGATTTTATATCCGGGAAAATCACTGTCCAAGGTTGCCTGGAAGAGATCGCAGAAAGCGATAAGGCCGCCCATATATTTTGTAGTGTCTGACGTATTTTTTATGTTATGTATTTTTGTGGTGTACAATAAAGAATATATAAATATATACACATGCAATTTACATACAAATACATTACATACATAGAATGATGATGATGCGCACGAATTTTTTGATGCCCTATGATTCTTTTGCTTGTTTTTTTTTCACATGTACATATGTATTATTATTTTAATATCGTTATCATATTAATAAAATACAAAGAAATATGAATTAACATTCCAAGTGAAATTCAAATAAAGTGCCAAACATTGCATGTTTGTAAAAAAAAAAATATAATTTATTTGAAAAAAGCAGTTACAAAATAAATAGTCGACTACGTCACAAAGACAAATTGAAACTGCCGCAAATAAAATTAATGTTATATATTTACTGCATGGCAATTATTATTTTTAACCATTTGCCAAATAACATTCAAGATTTGCCATCGTCGCTGTTCAAAAGGGTGTTATTTAGACTGTTATTGGACAAAAATTGTTACAGTGTTAAAGAATATTTAGAGGATAAGTCGCTAGTAACATATTAAATAAAAATTATTATACCATATCCCACACTAACATATCTTTAATATTATATTCTTGACATAATTATTCAATATTAATGACATGACTTATTATAAACACAATACAATTTCGATCTTTATTACAATAATATTTATATTTTATTAAGTGATTCATGTTTAATAATTCAAATATTAATAAATAAGACTTCAATTTACTAGAAATATTTGTACGCCATAGTATGGATATGCCATGATATGGAACCAAAATTGTAACATCTATTGTACCATATTCTGACAAATAAACATTTTTGATTTTGATTTTTTGAACAGTTGTAAATATTATGTCAAATTCTTTTAATTTTGTTCTAAACAAGTGGGTGTTGAACTGTCAAAATTTAAGCCATTCCTACAAGTTAGTGTGATACGCAATCACCCTGCAGTTTAGATTGAATCCTTATTGCCGCTGCAAGAAGGATTAATCTGCATTTCTAAAGGAATGTACGCCCTTGTTACTTCTGAACCAATTTTCAAAAAAGTACCAAACTAGCGCTGTGAATGGTCTCTGACAATAGTGGTGTGGCAGATTTATGTTCAGAAGCGGCTCAATATCTGTCGAGCCGAGAAGAGGCTTACATTTGATATGGAGGGCTTGTGCGGTGTTCCGACTGATATGAAGCAAATAGATTTACGCTTTAGTAAGTTGTAGACCGTGTCTATTAAAGATTTGTTCGGCGAAGGGAAATTCAGTTGTTCATAGGAGATTTTATGGACTCATGAAAACACGTTGAATCTGGTGCTGGGCAAAGATCTTCCCTATACTTTTCCACTTGTCTTTGTGCTATGCCTTCTCCATCCAATCGGTTAGGAACGAGTCCAAATCGTCACGCCAGCGTTTCTTAGGCCTGACGACGATGCCCGCGGCTCCTACAAAGGAAATAAAAAACACGTAGATCTTTGATGACAAAGAAGAGGCACGAAGGTAGAAATTACTTTACACTGCAGTGGGACACTTAGCTTCTAATGATATAACTCCTCTAACAAGATAACTTTGACATACCTACACAGGGTATCAAAGTCGAAAGTTTCGAAGTCACGCGTAAATCTTGGGAACTCGCTTAACTTAGCAGAAATCGTTAGTGCTCTAGTTTGATTTTACTATCTTATAAATTTAATTGAATACGTTTGTACTGTATTCAGTGATTTAAATTGTAAGGAGTTGAGTGGACCACGAAATATTGAATAGGAGTAAGCGGTTCCAAGGACTGGAATACGAGTTGTCGGTCGTCCGGCGGCGAGATGAGCGGACGACATTGAGGCTGGCACAGGACCGTGGGGATTGGCACCAGAAAAGAGAGGCCTATGCCCAGCTGTGGGTGAAGTCAGGCTGTGGACGATAATGATGAAGAGGTTCCTTCAACTACCTGTCGGAGTCGAATATTATCTGTTGACTAGTCTGGGGTGATTCACACTAGCATTTTATCGGGCTAGGGTATTTCGGGCTAACGCTATGTTAACTGTTGCTATTAACTGGTTTGTGCAGGTCGGATAGGCAGTCGCTCCATGTAAAGTGCTGGTATTCAGCTGCATCCGATTGCACTAAAAGCACACCCATACATAGTTGGGAAAAGAGGGCCTAGGCCCACGCTAATGATGATGAAGTTCGAAACTCATAAGAGATGATAAACTGACAGGAAGTTCATCAGGATAGCGTCTTGGGGATAAAGATATGACTGGATTTGATGGATATGATATAATAATTTCATTTGGTCTTATAAAATTACTCATAATCAGCCTATAATGTTCCCACTGCTGGGACACAGGCTTCTTCTCCGTGAGAGGGAGTGGAGTTGGTAGATGTCACAATACATGTCTTCGAATTTTTGGTTCTAGGATTTGCTGATTTTCTCACGATAAAATTACTAAATAACATTATTATTCTTGTGCCACCATAACGCACCTCTACGGCGCCTGGCCTGGTGGCAATTGAATGGGTAAAATGGCCATTACATAAGCGCTCACTTGAGTATTGAGGAGCTCGTTCAAATGAAGACCGATTGTCGTCACGTGTATTGTTTCGCCATTGTCTTATTTGAAGGAACTCACGACCCGGACACACGACATTTCGTGTTTATTTATTTATTATTCGTTGTATTAAAAATATGCATTATTATAATGTGGAGTATTATTATCGAGTAATAGTAGAGGATCCTACTTGTTTTTAGCTCATCAAGTGAACTTCAATTTACGAAGTTTTGCTGCCGAAGCAGCGTTGGCATTCTGGTGAAATTACAGCCGATCTATCCTGTAAAAATCTCACCGAGAAAACTTAGGTGAAGTCAGCTGTCATTAGTGTCAATTCCTGGCATCAGGAAATAACAGCTCAATTCAAACTCAGTTCACCCAAGTTTTCAGCTGCTGGTACAGACGCCAGCAGGACCTACCCGAAACTGTAAAATTTTCCCAATCAACATGATAAAGTCGAAAATCTATTAAATAAAGACAGATTGTAGTAGCTTAATGTGCTGGCGTCTGTACACACGGCTACACGTCAAGCTATACAAAACCAGTTTGTCTTGGCCTCACTTTGTACGATATTTTCTCACAATGAACGGTCAGCTAATACTGGTTTTGCATAGCTTGATGTGTAGCTGTGTGTACATATATTGGGCTGTATCTCCGAAGTCGCAGGGTGATAATGCACTACAACAACATTCATTGCGTTACATATACGTTGTTTAGCAGACAACTTTTTCTAACATTATGAAGCAGTGGGATAGCAATATTCTTCAAAACGATTCAGATTGTTTTTGATAGTGTTTTACGCAATTAGGGTACTGGTAATGGAATTAAGTTTTCTCAGAAATCTAGTTAATTGACCCCGTTGGTTGATCTACCCTCAGTCAAAATCAATTGAACAACAAACACAAAGCCTACCTCGTAAACGCTTACTAATTTCACTGTAATTTCCAAATTACTCGTAATGAATTATCACCCAACAACTAAGTGCAAATTAATATGAATAGCATTAAATTATTACAGCACCCGACTGAATAAATTCAGGCGAAAGTTTCAGTAGTTTTGTGAACAAACAGTTTAATGTTAGGCTGGTAGGCTAATATGGGACAGGCCACTGAAAACGCGAATAAATCATTTATGTTGGAAGGGAACCAAAGTTTTTGTTAAATTATGTAGTGTCGTGAAGGGACTGTTAATTTATATTGTTTACTGACTGTGACCTAGTGCAGGGCCTTTCTCTGATATTTTTTCACTTTTAATTTTATTCTATCTGGGCAAGGCAAACAGTCAACAAGTTTCCAAAGGAAACGCCCGTAACTTCGATCGAAAATACGGACTCAGCGCTTAAGGAGTAGGCCCCCCCTGTTGTTGTATAAAATTATGTTACACCTGTATGTACAGACGCACACAGCCGGACATCAAGCTACTACAATCTGTCAAATTTCTCTAATAGATTTTCAACTTTATCGCTAAAGCATGAAGGTTCAACGTTGATTGGAAAAAATTGACAGTTTCAATGTACAGACGTCAGTAGGTCAAGCTACCCGCTTGACCTGCTGGCGTCTGTACATAGTCGGATATCACATACATGTGTAACTTCACTAAATTAGAAAATCAAAGATGTCACGAATCGACTCATATCATAGTGCATTTCAAAAATCATCACACCAACTTTAAAATTAAATATTACCAACTGAATTCAACCATATACAAACGTTCCACCCATCCATCCGACAAGTTAAAATCCAAAACACAGAAAAAAGAAGTTTAAAACATAAGGCCCGTTGTACACTGCACGGTTTCTTGATACGGCGCGGCGGCGGGCGAGCTAGCTGCTCCGTGGAATAATCGTGTGAGCTACTGGATATATATGACACGAGAAACTACTAGATGACGCATATGTGCCGTCGTGCTGCCGTGGTCTTCTCTAAGCCCGAAACCCGTAGTTTTGACCGAAATTACGGTCAATTCCTACTCTGTATCACTTCCGATCATAAGCTTAGTTCGGGACCCGAACTAAGAAACAACGACAATGTGATTTGACAGTAGTCCCTACCACCGTTGTGTATTCGCCCGTATGAAATATTGAACTTGTTTTTACAGATCATCTATTTTCTAACGGGCCCGTATCTTCGTTGACGGCCTCAGATAGTAGATCCCCTGACAACAAGCTTACATTTCCTTAGTGATCCATACCATACAACACTGACGACTGTGCTTCCCAACTGCCAGGGCTTATTTCTAATTTTATATTTTAAATTGTTTTTCATTGTTCTCACATGTAGAAGCAATAAGAATAATGTACCCAGGATTTTGTAATAATATCTTGATTTAAAAGAGTGTCCTTGGAGTTTCTTGCCCGTTCTTCTCCAAAGAGATCTACGTTTTGGAATGGGCAACTAGCTTCACTTTCTGACTAACTGACCGACTATTTAAAATGTTGACAATTCAAAAGTGCCTGAAATGGCTTAATTGAAATAAATGATTTGAGTTTTAGTTTCCCGTGCCATGTTTTCACGGCGTAAAAACAACAAACAACGAATCATTTAACCTAACTTTGTTTCCGTACGTCCTTTTCGGGTAACCACTGAACATCAGTGCTATGGGTCTCCTATAGCACAGCATCATGCTGAGTGGAAGCCTTCTTGTCACAGTCATGGCGTGCAGCCGTCGACTATTTCTGTTTTGTGCTCGTGATTATACATGTGTTTTGTTTTTAATTTTCTTTATTTCATTATTTATATTTATTTATATTTTAACGACGACACGGTTGGCGCAGTGGTTAAGCGATTGACTGCTGCGCTGCGTGTCGCGGGTTCGATTCCCGCACGGAACAAATATTTGTAAGACCTACATGTATTTGTTCCGAGTCTGGGTGTTTTTCTATCTATAATATGTATGTATATACAAAAAAAAATGTACTTATATAAGTAGTTTATCAGCCATCTTGTTACCATAACACAAGCATTAGGTTGCTTAGCTTGGGACTAGATGGCGCTGTGTGAAATGTCCAGGGATATTTATTTTATTATTATTATTTATATGTAAATTATATTTTTAAATATAAAACATTTAAAAATATAAAAGATAGTAGCCCACCCGTATCGGGAACAGGGTGCAAGCTACCGGCGCAGCGGTCAGGGGTGCAGAGAGAGGAACCTCCTAACAATCCGGGCCGTGTCCAGAAGTACCGCTTTCTGAATCAAGCCCTTGATCCAGCTGCCAAACGAGAGCCTCCTCAGGTGTTGGTCGAGGCTCTTGGCTATTAATCCATTGGCTGTCACGACTATCGGCACACGAGTTAATTATCTGTTTGTATGCACGGGTTTCTGTTCTGCGACACATGTTACATTTTCTTTTAAAAAAAACGTGTGTGTACAACGGGCCTAATTACCGCCCAAATATTCCCGGGCACATAGTAATTAGAAAGGTTACATTAAACAAAGGACTGGATAAACAAGGGCAAAGGGCCTTAAAACAAAAATTACTTTCCCAAAGGAATATTTATTTTGTACCTGAGCTAAAAAGCTTCAAAGTATATGGTCGAATTTAATTGGGGTTTAGATTACAGGAATTAATTAATTGTAATTACTTAATATTTTTTTCATGGTTTGTATCAGTTTATTTTTACTTCGGATTTCTTTTTTTTACAAAATCGGCCTTGTTTTTTTTCTTTTAATTTAATTTTTAACTTTTTAGTACTTTTGATGCGAGATTGACTGCGGCGTAGTTCGTAGCGCGTAGTAGTGTTTTTCCGTTATATGAGTTTACTGCACTTAAGCTACCTGTTCATCTTTAGTCCCTGGTTACCATCTAGACCCAAAGTACTCGTCAAGACGAATCATACGAGCCCAAACTCGATGGGGGTTATGTCTTATAATTACCGAGTTCGTATGGCCATCTTCCAGCTCCATCATCAGACCCTGGTTACCATCTAGCACCAAAGTACTTGTCAAGAAGAATCATACGAGCCCAAATTCTATGGGGTTGTGTCGTTTAATTACCGAGTTCCTATGGCCATCTTCCAGCTCCATCATCAGACCCTGGTTACCATCTAGCACCAAAGTACTCGTCAAGACTAATCATACGAGCCCAAACTCGATGGGGTTGTGTCGTTTAATTACCGAGTTCCTATAGCCATCTTCCAGCTCCATCATCAGACCCTGGTTACCATCTTGCACCAAAGTTCTCGTCAAGACTCAAAAGGGGTCAAACGATTCCAAACTCGATGGGGTTGTGTCGTTTAACTACCGAGTTCCTATGGCCACCTTCCGGTTTCATCATCAGATCAGCTCCATGTCATAATAATTTTCCATTGTCATCCGATTTACACATGCATGCAAAATTTCAGCTCAATCGGTTGAAGATATCTGCTTCAAAATTGAGCTAAACACATCGCAAGTTAAATAAAAGCTTGTAAAACATAGGAATTATTTGAGGTGAACATGTAGGCGGTAAATAACCAGATAGTTTATTACATTACTTACAAACCTATAATTAACGGCAACATTTGTGGCCGGCAAGGTTATGTAATACCACAGTATGGAACCTTGAACATAATAAATGAGCTAGTAATCTTTACATACACATATAATAAAATGGTAACGAAGTGTAAACGTAAAAAATCTGATGCCGTCAGCATCATCATCAACATTTCAGCCCGGAATCATCAACTGCGTGGTATAGGGCTCCCCTTTCATCTTCCACTACTTCCCAGTTCTGTGCGTCTCTCATCCAGGTATTTCGCGCGACTTTGACGATATCAAAGTCAAAGTCAAATCATTTATTTCAAATAGGCACATAAAAGGCACATTTGAACCACAAAAATAAAATTTATTCTAGTCGCTCCTTCCAAAAGGTAGTTTTTCTATGGAGAAAAATGGGTAAGAAACTCCACCGTTATATCTTTTAAAATTTCGCACCTAAAAATAAAATTACTATACCACAATAGGTAAAAGAATTAAAATGGATTAATAAAACCATGACATAAATTAACTACGTGATAGATACATGGTGCTCACATATTTACAAATATTCTAAAAGTAGACGATTTTCATAAATAAATCTAAATATCGTATACTGCACCGGTTGACGTGATGACGTCATCACGTCAACCGGCTGTCGCTGAAAACCAGCGCTGGGGCTCTGGCCCCAGCGCTGGTTTTCAGCGACAGCCGGCATTCGGCAGATCTCGTAAACGTATTTTCTATCTACCAACCCACACTGGGCCCGCGTGGTACGGCGCACTCCCTCACACAGGCCTGAATCCCAACAGTGGGATCATTATAGGCTGATTATGCTATGCTTATGCTAAACGTATTTTCTTACTTTTTTTTTTCTTTCAACAAAATATAAAATTGTCTGCCAGGACATAAGAAATGGAAAGTAACAATAAATCACCTTTGTCAAGAATTTTACGAGGACATGTGGAAGTAAACAACCCTTAGACAGACGTAAAAAGGAAATACATTTCCCAGCATCAAACTCAGGCAAAGAAAGAGAATTTAATATTAATATTCTGATATTATTCAACTTCGTTTCAAAGAGTACCTATTCTGAACTTCTAAGTAATCATTTTATGTAGGAAGTTAATTATTAAGTAGGTATGCTCTAGTTTATTTCATCATTTTGTATAATATTATATATGACGGAGAAGGTACGTCTGTTTTGTTATAATCAGCCATATTTTAACTACTTTGGGCGTACTATGGGTAGTGTTTGCGGTTCATAAATAATATATATATAGATTTGAACTGCAAAGCAAATCAATCAAATCTATAATTTCACGAACAAATTAATCACATTAGCAAATGACACACTGTAGGTACATAAAGAAAAATAGAAAAAAAAGAAAGTTTCTGAACACAGTCATGTCGTCCGTACGATGTCCGATGGTCAAGGACTACTCCACACCGCTCTGTAGCGCTCTCATCGACTCGCACGAACGTCAGCCGGTCGATTCTGTAAAAACCTCACCGTGAAAACTCAAGTGAAGTGAGCTTGATATGAGTTGTCAGTAGTGTCAATCACTAGCATTATTTGGAATGACAGCTCACTCCACGCTCACTTCACCTAAGTTTTCACGGTGAGATGGTTACAGAATCGCACTGCAGGTTAGGCTCTGTCGAGCGCCGCTTGGTGGCGCTGTGGCGTCTCGAAAATTCAAACGAATGCCGAAACATAATTATGTATACATAACTCATTACGACAAAACGTGATATGAATGTGAACTAAAGTGTGTCATAAGGTGCGTATTTAATTTATTAAATATAGTCTCTCATTCATAAATACATAGGTCTAAATCAAAATGAAAATAAATTGTGTTACTGTAACTGGATTGTGGAGTTCAAAGGTGGTAATTCAGCAGGCAGAGAGCAAGTTTTTGACAATGATTGTCGCTGAGATGTGATTGCGACTAGATTTGAACGTTTTTAATTACAGGAATTGAACTTCTATGCAGTCGCTCCGTGTAAAATATTGGTATTCACCTGCGTGCGGTTAGACTGGAAGCCGACCCCAATAGAGTGGGGAAGACTGGGCAGATTAATTGAACCAGACAAAACAAGAAAGGAAATGAGGGTTGTCAACAGTCTGTCTAACAAGTTTTCATATTAAAGTTAGCATATTAAAATGTTAGACTGTTACATATTCTGGGAGTGTCGCCTAAACCTATTTAGAGTTTAGTTTAACCTAATTTAGTCTTACTATGTATCCTACCTATCTTACTACCTAATATTATAAACGTGAAAGTTTGTATGGATGGATGTTTGTTACTCTTTCACGCAAAAACAACTGAACGGATTTGGATGACATTTGGCACACAGATGGTTTATAACCAGGATTAACATATAGGATACTTTTTATCCCGATATTCCCACGGGATCGAAACTTATGCGGATGAAACCGCGGGGCGCAGCTAGTAAGTTATGTTACTTTTAATAGACTAAGCATCGTTGGTGTAGTGGTCGCAAGCGCTTCTGCTGAGCATGGTCTTAGGTACGATTCCAGGGTCGGGCAAAGTGTTATTAGATTTATCCTTCTGGAATTTCTCAGTAGCAGCCTGGAGTATGGATTTGTGCCAGTTTGATGGCAATAGGCTCGCCTCCCTATTCCATGGGATTTAAACATAACTGGCGAAATGTGTCTTCAGGTCAGTCACGAGCACCAATATGTCAACACTTGGCAACTTTCAATTGCGATTTGTTCGTGAAATAACGAATCCAACGTTGAAATACGACACATTACATAAACCTATGGGTTCGAAAATGCTATGTTCGTAACAACACAAAATTTCATTCAATACTATAGGAGTAAATCGCTTTTGAATAAAGCCGAGTGTATACATACTTTTGCTCGTGTCTGTACAGTACCTACTCATGTTTAAACGTTAAATAATATCTTATTCAATAAAGTAAAATAAACGCGATATGTAATCTTATCGAACTTGTGATATTTCGTCATGTCTAAACATGATAAGTTCTTAGCTGTTCTATGAATATAAAAATACGTGATACACAAAAACATTCCAATAAATAATAAAACAATTTAGTATCACTCTGACTAATGTATATTATAGTTTTCCGTACAGTACAACCTTCTTTTCAATTTTCATCGATATACTAAGTAGTGCACATCGTCTCTGAGTGTAACACCCGCACAGACGGATATGACGAAATTATAAGGGTTCCATTTTTGACATTTGGCTACGAAATCCTAAAAAACACAAACACAAACGTGAACACAATTTCAGTCCAGATTTTCTCGAGATGTTTTCCATCACAGTAAGTCAGGTGAAAGCAATTGCGAAAGAAAGAGGTAAAAAACAAAAAAAAAAAAATATCGGATCCCCCAGATACGAGTAGGTACTCGTTTAAGGGAGTCACGATATTTTTTTTGTTCCTTTTATCTCAAAGCATTTTCCTGTAATAAAACTCGACTGTTCTTCAAATCCTTCTCAAACATTCAATTGTCATCGATTGACTATCACAAATTGCAATTTACGACATATTATTATCTTACAGTACTCCATTTTTTTTTTGATACGTAACAAGTCCTACTGCCGTTATCAGTGCGATAACAATGACAATCCCCAACCCAACATGGCCCAATTTCTTCAATCTTACAAGATAAACTGCTCTACAGGGTCAAATTAAATTCGCTAGCGAAACTCCTCATATGGTTTTAATATGGTGTTTTTTTTTGGAATTATCAACCACAGGTAGAGTAGTCACTTGGACAGTCGCCCGCCAGACACAACACCCGTCTGGTTCTCTCTTTTCTATGGAGGATGAGTGAACTGTACACCCTGTTCCTCATACCTGTATACCCCCGTGCCTCGGAAAGCACGTAAAGCCGTTGGTCCTGCGCCTGACCTCTCTCCGGTCGTGTCGGATTGCCGTCCCATCGGACTATGAGAGTAAAGGAACAGAGCGTGCACCTGTGTTTGCGTACACACTTGTGTAGGTACCATAATATCTCCTGCGAACCTGGCTAATCTCCGTTGAGATTGGCCACCGTGACCAAAATCGGTCAGGGTTATTATTATTAGTTACTTGACATATCAGGTATTTTTTTGTGCAATTATCACAGGCGTGATAAAACAAAAAAAAAAAAACAACAGATTCTCTCAGTTACTTCAAGTAATAACAAAAACGGTCGTTGACCCCCAAAGAATCATAAAAACTTTTTTATTTTATCGTTTTTAGATATCCATACCTATAACGCCTGCGGAGTTTCGCTAGCTAATTTCATTTGACCCTGTGTATTAACTACTTTTCAGTACCAAAATTTTCATTCCATTTCAGTCCTTGACCGCCATAAAATAATGCTCATTATTAAACTCATTACTTTCTATATTATTAGTCCGTTAGGGTCACTTTTACTGGTTTAATTGGCAATTCTGTCCCTTGAAACTGCTAGGGATCATTGTCAACAGTACCCCTATATAAAGCTTTTATATTGTTCTTGATTATAATTTAATAGAATAAAGGAAAATTTTGTGTTTTCATTAGTTGTAATTTTGCGTGGGTAGTAAGAACAAACTTGAGGAGAGGCGGGCTAAATTGCCTGCTGGAGTTCACTAGCTATAGCCTATAGGTTTCTTTGAAACAATACTATGCAGTATTACCGATCAGTTTTAATATTGTGGTAGAGGTCCTTTTTTTTTTTTTTTTTTGAGGATGGGAAATCATCAAATGACTCCTCCCGCTCTGGGTGGAGCAGGAGGGAGTGTCAGACTCTTACTGACTAAAACCCACCCGTGTTCCTTCCTTAGCCCTTTATGTTCCAGGGCAGCGGTAAACCCTTTCGGATGTTCCCGCTACCCTTTCGGATGTTCCCGCTACCCTTTCGGATGTTCCCGCTACCCTGGTTGAGGTCCTTAGGTTCTGAGTTGAACTGCACGATAGTTGACAAATGCGTGCACTGACTGGACAGGTCCACTCAATCCGTGTGGTTCTTTCCTCAAAATACCATTTCAGACACCAATCTACATGGTCTTCGCATGATCTGATCAAGATTATGTCTGGACTTTAAATGATACTGTGACCTCTGTTTGTTTCGGCCTTTCTTCTCAGAGTAGTCAGTTAAGAAGTGTGACGTCATCTAGTTTTTAAAATATCATCATCTGCCTAGCCTTTTCACAACTATGTTCGGGTCGACTTCCAGTTTAGTTTTTAATATATGATTGACGTATAAAAGTGTGGCACAAACTTATTTACAGAAATAATTTATTATTTATTAAAAGGGCTCAAGTAATTAAGTCTTCGAAAAGAGGAATGGCCCCTATACAACCCGCGTTTAAAGATAAAAAGTAAGTAGCCATGTTCATTCAGATACGAAAACATCATCCCTGCCTCTTTAAGTTTTTTAAGTGTTTTATGTCCGCATGACGAAAATCTATTTTGTATTGTGTCTGTCTAATTTTATACTTAATCTGAAATGCAATTTATGTCAAATCTTTCGAATCTTAGAATCATATTTTTACTGTATTAAATTATTAAATCATTTGTATGCCCTAGTGGCTGATCGTGGTATGAACTTTATAAGTTTTTAATTAATGTAATGAACACCTGCATGTAATTGTTACCCATGTATCACAAATAAACGATTTGATTTGATTTGATTTGATTTAAAACCTGTTCCGTTAGTTAATCCGTAGGAATTTACGAAATTGACAGAAATACTAACTTAATCCCTAAAGGATTAAGTAAGGATAACACTAAATTCATCTGAATTATCTCAAGTAAAATTTCACCAAATTCAAACAGAATTATCAGTGTTGATATTGCTTGCCTTTCTGCTCATCCTGTAAAGGCACACAAGCCGTAAAGACAAACAAGGTGTTCAGTTAATCTGGCGTCAGCCTGCCACTAACTTTCGCTGTCGAAGCGCATGAATTAATTACATTTTAAAGTTACCAACGGTACCCGATTTGTGAGTCAAACAGTTTGGGGATCCCACCATGGTAAGCACATTGGCGACAAAGCGTTGACTTCAATGTGCCGTTGTATTGATCGAGGTGCGAATGAATTATACGCTAGGGAGAAATCTGAACAGAAAAACGTGTCAGAAATTTAAACGCACTGCAAAAACGCAGGAACTTAAAATGTTTCGGGATTCTGTATCTGGGCAAAAAGAAATTCCAAAGGTGCGTCCAGACATTACGAGGCGTGTGCTTCAAATGGTAAGCCACGCATACAATGGCTGCCTCAAGCTGAGGCATCTAACATAATATATATAAAAAATCATTTGCGGCGCATGCCTCGCTCTGTCTGGATGTACCTCAAGACGTTGCCATGATCAACGGAATGACACACGTGTATTGCCGCGTTTCCCTATCGGTTTTGTTCCTAGCCTAAGGCAGAAAATCTCGTTAATGATTCTCCTAAGTCAGAGTATCGTTATCGTTTGTTCGGAAAAGTAAATCATAACATAGCATCACGCTTGTATACCCCGAAGGGTCAGCCAGAGGTGTACCTATGTACACCCACATTTCACCAGTTATAACTCCGGGCTGCCACTGAGAAATAGGTTTAGACACAGAGATAACTCTTAGACAATCTAAATCGAGACGAAAAGTAAGACTTCTCCGCTTCCAATCAGTCTATAGCTCACAATATTTCATAAACGAATATTTCATTCGCATATCTATGCAACGAAGTCACACACGCTTACATTAGAGGAGTATTCTCCACAATAGTTCATTTGAACTCTCCAAACTCGATTGCCAGTCAACGCCTTACAAACTCGACTATTGTCACTTCAATTTCATTCCCATTTACTGTCTTGTTCTTATTTGATTTACGAGTACCTATATTCAGTTAATTTTTGTAACAAAATTTAGAAGAGTGTCCGTGGAGTTTCTCGGCCGTTCTTGTCCATAGGTACCTACGCTTTGGAATGGGCAACTAGCTTCATCTTTCTGACTGACCGACCCCTTGACAGTTCAAAAGTGCCTCTTATTGGTTTAGTTGAAATAAATGGTTTCGAGTTTTTTTTTTAGTTTTATTAATGTACTGATTGATGGCTTTATAGTTTTTTGGAGTGAAAACTCTTTCTGAACAGTGAAAGAAACTGAACCGTCTCGTTTCGCACCCTAATTGCGTAACACACGATCTATCGTGATCTGAATCATTTTGAAGCAAATTGCTAATCCATTGCTTCATAAGTTCGAAAAATTTGTCTGCTCAACACGTAAATAACGCAATGAATGTTGTTGAACTGTCAAAATTAAACCGATTCCGATTGATTGTGTGTTACGCAATTAGGGTGCGGGTCGGTGACGCTGAATCACGTATACTCTGCTCATATTAGTTTTCACTTCTATCGTATAGTTATAAGCACATACATAGCCTCTTTTCTCTTGAGAATCCTGCAATAGAAAAAGTTAATCTAACTATTGTTATTGATAAAGGCTCCCGCAGACAGGCGCGACGCGATATTGCAACGCGATTCGGGTAGAACCATTTCCATGAAGTTTTCATAGAAATTCACGTCTCGCTATCGCGTCCTTCTGTCTGCGGGAGCCTTAACGATATTATATAACAATTTCTCTGAAAGAAAATAACGTGTCGTGTTCTCAACCTATAATAATAATTAGCGAAACGACAATTCTCATTACAGTGCCCTACGGGGCAAATGGATCTTGTTCGGTAAGAAAGCTGACACACGAAATCGAAAATATGGCAGAAGAAATAAAGATTCTGCAAGGTAGTTTTTTTGTCAAAATATTCCATAAAAGCTTCCCAATGATAGCAACGAAATAACAAAAAAAAACTTGAGAGGTGTCAAGGGACACCCGGATGGAACGAAGTTCAAAGAGAGAGAGAGAGAAACACGCGCACGCCGCACGGTTTACAACTTTTGCAAAAAGTGTCATTCCAACTTTTGGTCTTAACTTTTTTCCGTCGAGCCCCCTTTCGCAACGCGCGATAAGGAACTTCGTTCCAAAAAAGAACAGGTTTTGTAAATAATGTTGTGTAAGCAATTATTATGTAAGTAATATTACTTTTTTTTAGCCTGTACTATCCCACTGCTGGACAAAGGCCAAGTCCTTCTAGGAACTCTTTTCCCGCACCTCGAACCAACCCTCGCGGTACACGTCTGGAGTCGTACCACGAGGGTCTTTAATCGTCTTAGCAACTTTTCAATGTTATTAAAAGACCTATCTAATGATACCGCACACTATAGGGTAGACGCAAGAAAAGAAAACATTCCCACTTTGCGTGTAGGGGAGGTACCCCAAAAAAATATTTTTCGTGATTTTATTTTAGCAATTTGTCGACGTGGTAAATACATATTTATGCATTATATCCATGCAAAGTTTCATTTTTCTAGCACTAACCGTTTGGAAGGTAAGCCGAGGACGGACGGACGGACATGACGAAACTATAAGGGTTCCGAGACGTGAACTACGGAACCCTAAAAAGAAAGAAAAATTGTTTATTCTAACAAAATGCACATTACGAGAAAAAGACATGATACACTAGTGAAAAGCCTCGTACTCAAGCATATAAAAAGGTGTCAACTTTGTCCATTTTAGTTTACTTCCCTATATAGTATATACTAACATCCCATCCCTATATCATTTTAGTAGTAATTATATTACTATCAACAACAGAATCTAAAGCAGCACTTGATAAAGGCTGCTGTGTCACCACTCACCAGAGATGTGCTATGCAGCTATGCTGCGAGGATGTGAAAGCTAAGCTACGAAACTGTGCGACCATTTGCACTAATGCTTAGCTGTGTAGCGGAGCGAGTAAGATATGCTATGAAGATGCGCCGCCGCCAGGTAGCTGTGCGAGGAAGATGCTCAATTCGAGCAATGCGATGCATCGATAGTAGGGAAAGCACGGGGAGTACTCTGCTTTGCACATAGCTACACCACTCGCTCATCCATAGCTCCCATCCATAGCATCCTTCCGTATAAAAACATATCTTAGTTGAATCCGTTTCCTCCAGTGCTATGCTATGTGGACCAAAGAATATGATTGGTGTAAAACATAAAAAAAAAAAATAAAAAAAAAAAAAAAAAAAAAAAAAAAAAATACAACCGAATTGAGAACCTCCTCCTTTTTTTGAAGTCGGTTAAAAAGCAACCTAAAGGGAAATGTAAGAAAAGGATATCAAAAGAAACTAAACATATTATTTTTGCTCACAAACGACAAAGGACGAACAACCCGTCTCATCGCTTCAGGATCGTCATTAAATTGATTATTCAAAGCCGTGGAAAATTAGCCGTCACAAAACAAAGGTCGATCATGTACAGTCAACAGCAAAAGTAGATGATCAAAATCAATACTAATGAACGGAGTTCGCATCAGAACTGTGTGCTGTCGAAGTGATTCAAAAGTATGTGATTGTAAATTATACCAAACATTTACTACTGGTACAGCTGCCATATAGCTGCGAACTCCGTTTATTAGTATTGAATTTCTGATTTTGATCATCTACTTTTGCTGTTGACTGTACCAGTCTCCATCCGATACAATATTACAACCTTGCGAAGATCGTTGCCCCACCCAGCTCCACCACCCGAGTCCATTGACATACACACCCAATTTATTACCCAAACGAGTTCTGAGCTTTTTATCTCATGAACCTTAACAGAAACCAGTAACCACAAAAACACGTGTTTTGCAATAAGCATTTCATTTACAAGAAGCTGTATTCCCAACGAAATTTGATATTGGCTTATTAGTCGATTTGCATGAATTTACTCGCCCGAAACGGGTGAATCGTCACTTTTAAATTATATTATTTTTTCTATAGGCGATTCGCACGAAGTTAGTTTATTTGTGTGTGTAAATATGTATTAGGCAATTGGCACTTATTGAATTTTTTGCAATACTAGCAGCGCCTCGCGGTTTCACCCGCATAAGTGTTGATCCCGTGGGAAATGCGGGATAAAAAGTATCCCATGTGTTATTCTGATGTATAAGCTATATTACTGTAAAGTTTCATCAAAATCCATTCAGTAGTTTTTGCAAGAAAGAGTAACAAACATCCATCCAACCATCCATCCTCACAAACTTTCGCGTTTATAATATTACTAGCTGCGCCCCGCGGTTTCACCCGCATAAGTTTCGATCCCGTGGGAATATCGGGATAAAAATATGCTATATGTTAATCCTGGTTATAAACCATCTGTGTGCCAAATTTCATCCAAATTCGTTCAGTAGTTTTTTCGTGAAATATCCATCCATCCATACAAACTTTCGCGTTTATAATATGTATAAGTAGGATTATAGTAGGAATTAAGATATTTATTCACCCGTTTCTCCCATGTTCGAATCGACTAATAAACCGTGATATTAGTGTGAAAGATCTTTTTGAAACACCTAATTAATCTTAAAGAGATTACGTAAAGTATGTTTTAATTATCTTAAGTCTTCGGTTTTAGAGGAGGTAATAAATTTTAAGCTATATCAGGATAAATTGTCGATAATAACGGGGGAAATTTGGTTGGTATGTAAGACTTCGATCAATTTGTCTTAGGTGACGAAAGCCGCGGCGCATAACTTACGCTTCTTTGTTTAAAAGGTCATAGTTAGACAGAAATGTAGGATGAGAGGCTTAATAAATTCCAGGTACTTAAGTTGTGGTTTTAAAAAGTTCTTAATGCAAAATTGACAACTTAGACTCGGCTTTGACGTCAGTTTTTGTAATAAGAACTTTAACTTAGGACTAATTTTTCCAACGCCAGATAACTTTATTCGACGAATTATTTTGGAATTTTGACAGTTATTTCATACGAAAATTGTCATTCGTCAATTTTATTCCTGGAATAAAAGTTATCTGGCGTTGGAAAAATCATCCCTTAGTCGGATTGCAGTTCGAAATTGTCCGAAAAAAGGCTCGATATTTTAAACCTGGTCTAAAGATAAATCTTGTTTTGTAAATAAGGCCGCTATTGTCTTGGAAGGCTTTCGTTAAAGGATGATTATCTCGATGCCAAAGCAATGTTTTCGTAAAACAAGGCCACCAGTTTCAAATAAGGCCATAATAACGAACCAACAGACCATAAATAACGGACGAAAATAAACGATGAAGAATAATATCAACCCAAAACAACAAGCAGGCACGAGTAGAGGATTAAAATGACCTTCAAAAGCGTTTGAACAGTACATTTAACAGACAAAATGTCTTACCAAGGAGTATCGTATTATCCAGTGACTGGGTTGTGGAGGTCAGATAGGTAGTCGCTCCATGTCAAATGCTGCACCCTAATTGCGTAATAATTATAATCACAATCTGAGTCATTTTGAAGGATATTGCTAATCCACTGCTTCATAACTTCGAAAAATTTGTCTGCTCAACAACGTAAGTAACGCAATGAATGTTGCTGAACTCTCAAAATGAAAGCCATTGCAGTAGTTGGAAAAAGGCTAGCCAGATAGAATGGTGTTTAGGCAGATGGAATGGTGGCTGAAACTAAAGCGGACGAGATCAAGCGGAGAATCCATTATTGAACTTGAATAAGCTTTGACACAAAGCAAGAATGGCGAAAAAGAAGTAGGTTTATGCCCAGGCAGTGAGTTCGAAAAAGCTGTTGATTATTCGTCATGATCACGTGATTCTCAGAGATTAGCAATGGTGGCTCTGTACGGCCCCGACTTACGGAGTTATAATAGGTCGTAGGTACAGACGCCAGCACATCAAGCTACTACAATCTGTCAGATTTCTTTAATAGATTTTCGACTTTATTGCTATACCATTAGGTTCAATGTTGATTGGGAAAATCTGACAGTTTCGGGTAGGTTGACCTGCTGGCGTCCGTACCCATGCAGGCGCTGTATGTTGCGTAATTTTTTTCATCAACACTGCTTACAAAATGGTGAAAGAAAACATCTCAGGAAACTGGCATGTCCTAGAACCAAAAATTCGAAGACATGTGTCATCCACCCGCACTGGACCCGCTCCCTCTCACAGAGAGCAGGCCTGTGTCCCACCAGTGGGAACGCTATAGGCTGATTATATATAGCAAGCTGAGTTATTATATCTCAGTGGTTTCTCGTCAATATAAACTTTACTATCTTCACTGAAGTAATAACAATGACTCTTGACTTCGGGCGTACAAATTGCTTTGTGATATGCGTGTACCTTTCATTTTTACCTGCGCCTGCGTCCAATAGAGAAAGTTATTAAGACCACGAGGTTATTGGGCCGTTGTTCATTTGTTTGTTTGTTGTTATTTGGCTATATAATTTATTGTTTGTTCTCTTAAAAGTATGTGCAGGTAGAAATCAAGTTTGTGTTTTATGTTGTAAGCGTCACCGTCAGCGTAGCAGAGTAGCGATTTGGTTTCATACTGCTAATTGCCAGTGTCAGGTTGTATCTTGATTAAAATATGATTCGCGACTGCAACAAATATGGCTTTACCATATCAGTACATAGCACCCAGTGCGAAGCAGTTGCAATTGGTCTATTCTGTAAAAATCTCACCGTGAAAAGTTAGGTGAAGTGAGCTCAGAGTGAGCTGTCAATAGGGTAAATCCCTAGCATTAGTTGGAATGACAGCTCACTCCACGCTCACTTCACCTAAGTTTTCACGGTGATATGGTTACAGAATCGCGCTGCAGGTCGCTAGTTTGATTATAACTCTTAAATAACGCATTAATGACGCATCATACCATCAATGACCCTTAAGCCGCACGGTATCATCCACATATAATAATAATATTCTATCCACAATTTCCCCTTCTCATGTTACGTGATACTTAGATACCGTTATTATTTTCCAACAAACACAGTGATTCGTACACTTTCTCATATTTCCACCAGCTACTCAATACTTAATTCTTTATTGCATTCCATATGTGTTACATAGATGGTATTACAAGGTAAAAGACCCAAGGTAGAGGACCCTTTCGGGCACAGCAAAAATTAAGAGAGAGGAAGAGAGCTGAGTGGCAATTCAAACAATTTAATCCTATTCCTACTTAATATTATAAACGTGAGAGTTTGGATGGATGGATGTTTGTTACTCTTTCACGCAAAAACTACTGAACGGATTTGGATGACATACTACTACTTACTTACTTTTGGATAACCAGGATTAACATATATAAGATACTTTTTATCCCGATATTCCCATGGGATCGAAACTTATGCGGGTGAAACCATAGGGTGCAGCTAGACTATGTATCCTACTTATCGTACTACCTAATATTATAAACGTGAACGTTTGTATGGATGGATGGATGTTTGTTACTCTTTCACGCAAAAACTACTGAACGGATTTGGATGAAATTTGGCACACAGGTGGTTTATAACCAGGATTAACATATAGTATACTTTTATCCTGATATTCCCACAGGGTCGAAACTTATGCGGGTGAAACCTGGGGGCGCAGCTAGTATTATTATAAATTATTAGATATGCTTAAAGTATGAACCGCTTATTATTCTGTAATAGACTTCTGAAATAGCTCAGATTTCGTCTAGAAACACTTAAGTACTATGATTTACTTAAGTTGTGAATTAAGACAATGTAAGTGAGTGTTTGAAATCCTTCTTACTTAAACTAATTTGTAGTTCCTCGGAGAAGTAGGTACTTGAAAGTTGGAAGAATTGTTATTGTGATGTGGTTTATCTCTTAGTTATTATAACTGGCTGTTGCCCGCGACTTCGTCTTCGATCCAGGATGGAAAGTAGCCTATATCCTTACCCGGCACCCTAATTGCGTAACACACAATCAATCGTAATCTGAATCATTTTGAAGCAAATTGCTAATCCATTGCTTCATAAGTTCGAAAAATTTGTTTGCTCAACACATAAATAACGCAATGAATGTTGTTGAACTGTCAAAATGAAACCGATTCCGATTGATTGTGTGTTACGCAATTAGGGTGCAGGTCTTGGTATATCTGTGTGCAAAAATTTCATCCAAATCCGTTCAGCCGTTTTAGCGTAAAGGGGTAATAAACAAACTCGCTTTCGCATTCATAATATTAGTTAGAATTTTGTCTGTTATTCTCACAATGAGACTGTTGTTCTTTGAGCCTGGGCTTACTATTTGTTTTTCAGAGTTTCCTGTTCTAGCGTCTATTAATAGCGTTGTCTGAGCCGGTTGCTCAATTATTTATTTGTTGTTGTGCGTTGTCTGACCGTGTTTCAATTAGCCAATTCAAACACGCCAATGCGAAAGAAAAACAAATCAAAAAGGAAATTAATAAATAAAGTAAATATATGATAGGTCCGCAAAAAAAATGTTGCGTAATTGAGAAGAACATCGCAATCACATGGACAAACAGGAAAAGCGACTTTAATTTACAGTAATACTAGCTTCGGCTCGCGACTTCGTCCGCGTGGGATTTTTTCTTCTCTCAACCCACCCACATAACATCACCTGCTAGCGCTATTACTACGATTTCGCTTAGCGTCCTTTTTACTCAGCGGCCTAGCGTGATTTTAAATAGCCTTCAGCCTTCCTTAAGAATTGGGCTATCAACATGCAAAAAAAAAAAATCTGTCTCTCAACAAATCAATCTCTTCAGCTTCATTATTAGGATACACCGTTAAATTTTGATCGTTTTAATCCTTAAAAGGGGTCATTGTACTCATCATTATGAACAACTTTTACTACGGGAACAAACCTGAAATCGTGAAAAAAAATCATCCATAGATTTATGTTCGCATAACTCGACATAATGTATGGAACAACTGATTTTTTTTTGTGTAGATAAGTATATGTATAGCTAATCATTTACTTATTATTTTTTCTTTTGTTCCAGGTAAGAATTAACCATCGAAAATAAAATAATGAATGGATGTTTATATTCATTATTTTCCGGATCAATTTCTGAGTGTTCTCCGAAATTGATCCGGCAAGTTAAATATGGCCGACGCCGGAAGCACTTTTTGAATTAGCGGTAAGTATTTACCTATTAGGTGGGTAAATCACTCGCAGCCCGGAGGGCCTGTCAAAATCTCAATATCATTTTAAAGAAAAAAAAAACTAATTGGCGTCTAGAACCTCCTCTTCTTTCTCGGCGATTAAGGTGAAAGCGTCAGGGTAACCCGCATGGCTTGCGGACGGCGAGCAATGGGTAGCTCGCCGCCCGGTAAGGACCAGGCCCGGGTCGACGGCGCGTTGTGTTCCACGCGCGCCTCAAAGAGATGTCAGCACAAAGTGACGGGGTCCGCTAGGGCCGATGCCTGCCAGGGCCGCGGGTTGTTCGAAAGAGATACCGTGGCCCCTGGGCCCTGGCGCAGGCAACTGAAGGAACACGGGTGGGTTTTAGTCAGTAAAACTCTGACACTTCTAAAACTTCTAAGGGTAACCCGCGATTATAATTTTCTTACGTTTTTTGTAATTTGGGTGTCATCAGAAGGCCAATTCTCGTAATTTAAAACGTTCAAAATCTAATCGCAGTCTCATCTCGGCGACAGAGAAATGTCAAAAACTTGTCAAAATGTAGGGTAATTAGAGGTATTTTTGACAGATTGAGATCAGACTGTGAGCGTTCTTAAAATTACAAGAATTGCCCCTCAGGTTGTATGTTGTATCTAAATGTGATTCGCGGCCGTAACAAATATTTGTTTATATAATTATAATCATAAAAATCATCAATACGAGTACAACTCTCTAAGTTCATATTACCCTATTGAATGACTATTTCATGAAATCATGGCATTTGAGGCCAATTCTAACTCAAGGAGTTGTATTGCTGATTCTAATATGTATTATAATAATTATGGGAAAATGTGAATGTAGACGTATCTTCTTAACGTTTCGATGGCAATATAAATGGAGTCGGCCAGAATTTGGCTACGAATCTGGAACCCTCAGGAGCGACGATCAGTTCCTATAACGTATACCATGTTTAAGGCAAATAAAGACTTATCTTATCTTATAAGCTGATATGTATAAACCATCAATGCCTTCAGCAGACAGGCGTAATGCTAAATTTATTACTTTGTGCGCTTACTTTGTTTAAATTATTTCATCGCCACTGCTTTTAAAAAGGTGAATGAAAACATGGTGAGGAAACCGACATGTCCTAGAACCAAAAATTCGAAGACATGTCACATCGGGACCCGCGTGGGGAATTACAGCTCACTTCCACTCACAGAAAGAAAGCCTGTGTCGCAGAAGTGGGAACATGGATGTTAAGTTTGTCTGCATTCATTTACGTGGCTGATACAAGGTGCGAAAAATAACTCCTGTTGTAAGTAAGTACTCGGTTTTGAAAACGACATAAAATCGTACCCAGTATCGATTTTTACTTGGCGACGGGCTTATGTATCGTCCTGATAAGAGATAACGTGATAACAGTATGTGCTTTGAGGGGAACGGCCTTATCGCTTGCAAAACGGACTGGACTGTGCCGCAATGTTGGCAGTACTGACTCACGACTGTGTACAGTCTGCAAAAAAATAAATATGGATAAATGATCTTTTATAAAAATAAAAGCTCTAACAGAATAAAAGCAAGCCCTGAAAGTAGTTTATTCATAATTGACTACAGAATCGATTTCAGTACCTTTTAAAATAGGCTTTTTTTTTCTAAAATTATCTTTTTTGTCATACTGACGGCCGATTGAGCCAAAGAAAATTAAATCTTATTTCAAGGCCATAAGACTCAATTTTAAATGCATAACCTCCATACTCTAATTGGGGTGCATGCGGTCTTGATAAGTGGGTTATATATTTTTTGTAGTAGATAATTTTCTTTTATGACCTCTGAGGATGTATTTGACTTTCCCCTGAATGCTTCCAAAGAGCTTCATATGACGTTGTTACGATGTAAGTACCTTGTGTCACGCATGAAAGAGTAAGGCAGAAGTGTACCTATAGTTGGTACACCCAGATTTCGCCAGTTATTTTCAGTCCCATGTAATTAGGGGCTATGTTTGGTCCACTTATACAAATATCAACCTTCTCCTTGTTTAAATTAAGTTGATTTCAAAATGATTACTAATGAAGAATTCATTAAAAATATTGAAGTTCTAGCGCAAATTGAACTTCATGTGGAGATTAAAGTTATTTTTCCAAAAACACATATTTGTTTACATGTTTGTAAACTAAATTGCGAACGCAGTATACATTGACCACAAGGTGGTTAGCTACTAACGTTAACTACTTATAGCTCATCTATTTATCACGACAGAATTAACAGAACTTAACATAACAATCACGCATTTTCTCTCCGTAAGGTTAGGCAGAGTTATATAGTACACCCACATTTCGTCAGTTATATTTAAGTAGATAATAGTAGTAATAGGGAGTGAATGAGTAATTCAGTCAATCAAAATATTTGATTTCACATAAACCTACATCACTTATGAAACGTCAGAAGCTAGGGTACGCGGTTCCAATTGGTCGTTTCCTATGGAGAAGAGCCGGCAAGAAACATCGCGGTTACTCCTTTAAAAATAATTGGCGTTCACAATGTTTTCAAATTACAGTGTTAAGTTATGGGAGGACAGTGTAGGCCTGTCAACAAAAGTACCAGGTACTTAACAGAATAGGAAATGGTCAGAAAATTATAGTCTAAAAGGCCTACAACGTTAAACATATTATTATATGTAAGGACATTACATCAGTCAGGCAGGAACGACAGCATCTATCCTACTATACCCTACTAATATTATAAACGTGAAAGTTTGGATGGATGGATTGATGGATGTTTTTTACTCTTTCACGTAAGAACTACTGAACGGATTTGGATGAAATTTGGCACACAGATGGTGTATAACCAGGATTAACATATAGGATACTTTTTATCCCGATATTTCCACGGGATCGAAATTTATGCGGGTGAAACCGCGGGGCGCCGCTAGTACTAATAATAATAATAAAGCCGAAGAGTTTGTTTGTTTGTTTGAACGCGCTAATCTCTGAAACAACCAACCGTATTTCAAAAATTATTATTACGTTTGATAGCCCAATTCTTGAGGAAGGCTATAGGCTACGTAACATCACGCTAAGACCGAAAGGAGCAAAGCAAAAAGAAAAAAAGTCAGAAAGAACGCTAAATAATAGCGCGGGCAGGCGATACGAGACGTATGGGTCGGCGGAAGAAGAAATTTCACGCGGACGAAGTCGCAGACAGAAGCTAGTAAGTTAATAAAAGAACGTAAGTAAGGACATACGATCACGCATGTATTTCCCGAGTTATGTATATGTTTCGTAAACCCACATTTCACCATGTAATAATTTAGGTGTTCCTGGTTTTGCGTGTGAACTTTATTTCCGTTTGCGCCGTAATAAAATATAACCTTTACTACTTTTGTTGCCGACCGTACCTTTATGAGGTATGGCAGGATTGCGGGGTCGTTGACTACAGTTACAAACCATCCTACTTATAATGTATAGGGATGGTTTTCAAAGGTAGTATTTTTATTCTGAATCACAGAACCTACAGGGACTGCTTCTTTGAGCCAATTTAAAAGCATGGAGACCTGAGGGGTAATTCTCGTAATTTTAAGAACGTCCACAGTCTGATCTTAGTCTCAATCTGTCAAAAATACCTCTAATTTGCCTACGTTTTGACAAGTTTTTGACATTTGTTTGTCGCTGAGATGAGACTGCGACTAGATTTAGAACGTTTGAATTTACGAGAATTGGCCTTCTGATTTACTGTACAGGATTTTTGTAAGTATCCTGAATGTTTTATTTTTAGAACAGTTACATAACATCACGCCTTGTTTCCCGATGGGTTGGGCAGAGGTGTACCTATCGTACTCCCACATTTCACCAGTTAACGAACAGAACACACTATGGCGCCGATTCCCTTGTTCACAAACTAAAGTAAATTTAAGTTCAGTGCATCTTTTTCTTTCTATTTCATTAAGAAAAGGACAGAAGATAAATATTAGTTTAGTCCTGTCAAATTAGTCGGCGCCTGACGTAAATTGACGTATTTTTAGTCGCCATATTTTTAATCACGTCTAAACTGTGTCTATGGAGGTATCTTAATTTATCAAAATTAACAGTTTTAATTAAATTAAAAAATTAATGCGCGGCTCACTGGAATATTTTTAGGTATTTCTTCAGTTGATTGAATTCCCTTTATTATCATTACATAGAATATGATAGTTTACGCTCAAAGTTAGGAGGATTATGCGACGAAAAAAATCTTTTTGAGCTCGCTTTTAAGATTGTTTTATCATTACTATTTTATTTTCTTTGAACAGATAAGTATTTTCTTTGGACATTTGACAATACTCTAATGTTTTTTTTTGCTGAGTGGTCTTTTGGCAGCACCTTAATTATTAAAACATTTTCATACAATTATCCCAATTTTAACAGGAATTGGGGTATAGTAATGTATATATATAATATATCATTATTTTATAATCATCAAAGACAGGCGGTGGATTGTTAGTTCACGTAAGCGTTCATCCGTCTTTCACTACAGAACAGACACCAGTCCAATTTAAACGACAAATCTTTTCCTTGTACTGTACGTTCTAGTTTTTTTTCTTTCGGAAATTACTATTGTTATGTCAGACAAAATGGCGGAAAAGTGAATAAGTTCCACTGACAGTATTTTCTCTCGTATTTTTTTGCGGGTTTTTATGGTTCAGATAATATATCAGTGAAGACATTTTTGTTACTACTTTGTATTTTTTCTCGGAGTCATTGCCCTGTTGATGGCAGTTGGCTTACCCCTATTATTATTATTAGCCATTAATGTCCTACTGCTGAGCAAAGACCTTCCTACTCTCCTTCCACCTCTCTCAGTCCAGAGCTGCCAACGACCAAACTTTATTAAAGAACTCCAGCTCACCCCGCCATCTCTCTGGGCCTGCCGCGATGTTTGCCACTAAGCGGGACCCACTGGGTCGTCAGTTTGGCCCATTGATCGTCTGACATTGGCGCCGATTCCCTTGTTCACAAACTAAACTGAATTTAAGTTCAGTGCATCTTATTCTTTCTATTTCATTAAGAAAAGTACAGAAGATAAATATTAGTTTAGTCCTGTCAAATTAATCAGCGCCTGATGTAAATTGATGTATTTTTAGTAGCCATGTTTTTAATCACGTCTAAATTGTCTATGGAGTATTTGACAGGACTAAACTAATATTTATCTTCTGTTCTTTTCTTAATAAAATAGAAAGAAAAAGATGCACTGAACTTAAATTTAGTTTAGTTTGTGAACAAGGGAATCGGCGCCATTATCGCCCCTATTAAATGGTACTTAAACATAGCTGGCGAAATGTGGGTGTACTGTAGTGACACTGCCTACCCCCTCGGGGATTACAGGCTGCCCCTTTACCAAAACCCATTCTAGCCATATCATCTTTCACACAGTACTTCCATCATTTCTTTCATCTTTCCCTTTCTCTTGAAGCTTTTTCGTTGCTGTATTATTCACTTAGATCGCTTTTCACCTTGTTAACCACTTACAGACAAACACACACACTTTTGGGTAAGTGGATGCTTACGCCCAGTGCCCTTGGCGGCGCTGGGCGTGAGGACTTATACATATTGCACTCACGGACACACAACACTCTCCAAAGACAGTTTTTTCTATTAAGTAATTCTCTTCCTCTCAGTACTTGGAGCTTTTATAATGTTGTAGTACGTAAGTGTCATTAAATATTGTAACATTAAGGGTGTGAGCCTGGAGATCTGTCATACAGGTCCCGAACCCAGTATAGACTCCAGCTCTCACAAAGGATAAACTTTAAAATGTAAACCTTTTTGAGTTGTTTTTTTAAACGTTGCCCCACACTAGGAATTTCTCCTGTATCGTGGGTGCGTTTACAAACATTTAAACTCACATACACAAACAGCCAGACCCGGAACAACTACTTGTAGGCCATACAAATATTTGTTCCGTGCGGGAATCGAACCCGCGACACGCAGCGCAGTAGTCAATCGCTTACCACTGCGCCAACCGTGCCGTCTGATTATTATTTTGCTATTGATAACATAATTTCCTGCTCTTACCTACACAGATTAGGGTTAAATTCTATCTTACCAAAGTAACTTACGCCAAAGCGAAAAGAGGTCGAGGGTGAAACCCTCCTTAATACAAATCTTTATTGAATCTGTTACGAATGTCTGGAGTTCCTGACCGACCTTGTCTTAACTTGCTGATAAAAGAAAAGATGTTAGATTTACAAATAGGTACCGGCCCCATCACACAACCACAACACATCTGAGGATGCCACAGCGGAAAGAAGAAAGGGGACAACATAGGCTGAAAATAATAGATAATATTATAATAATAATCCATCACGGGACATTGCTCGCTAAACAATCACTTCCACGCAATAGGCATAACGGATAGAATAGAATAGAGCTCTGAATAGAAAGGCTGAGGAAACCGCTGCATGTGCTCTTTGAGTGCACAGGCGTCACCCAGATAGATCAGAAACCCTCGACACCCTGATCTTACACAGATGTTCAACAAGCCAGGAGACATAATCAACTTCTGGCCCAAATTCCATGGCGTCCATGGGTGAGCTGGTTGGAGTTATCACCGACGGTAGCCATGGCCCGCGCACAAAGGTCCACTTGAAGGACTAAATGCGGAAACCAAACCTTATAACATAGAACATACATAGAGAACCACACCACATCGACTACGATGTGGTGTGACCCACTAGGTGTGCATAGAGACCCACTAGGGTCTGGCTGTATGACGTATGGATTTCTACTGTTAGTGTGTCAACACTAACAGTAGCAATCACTTTCATTTTGACAGTTAAACAACATCCAAGGCGTTATTTACATTGTTGAGCATACAAATTTTGCAAACATATGTAGCAACTAGCTTTTGCCCGCGACTTCGTTCGCGTGGAATAGTGACTTCACCAATAGATGACACCGACTCTTGACCAATAGATGGCGCTGTATGTCCGGAATAAATTTTATTTTTTATTTTTTGTAATAAAAACTATCCTATGTCCATTCTCAAGTTCCAAACTATGTCTATACCAAATTTCACACAAATCGGTTCAGTAGTTTAGGCGTGAAGCAAAGACAGACAGACAGAGTTACTTTCGCATTTATAATATTAGTTTGGATGGATAAGTAATATCCTTCAAAATGAATTAGGTTGTGATTGAAGGTGTGTTATGCAGTGAGCGCCTGACCTTTTAGAAGGAGATCGCCAGTAATGTGAGTGACTATCCAAAGTCGATCCACTAACATCCAACGAGTTTATACAACCCGAATCTCTTCAAGGCGAGAGTGAATAGGCTTCTTCTGGGCAAGCTCGTTCCACCGTAGATCTCATCCCTGCCTCTGGGCTGGATTGAGGTCAAGAGTGAGCGAGTGAGTGAGGTCAATAAAAAAAAATAAAAAATCCTGTCTTAAATTGAAAATCAAAATATTGTATTTCGGAACGTCAGAAGCTAGGTGCACGGTTCCAATTAGTCGTTTCCTATCCAGAAGAGCCGGCAAGAAAAGAAAGAAAGAAAATAAGAAAAAAAAAAAAAAACTGTTTTTTTTGTGTGAATATTGTTTGCCTTACTTAACCTGGATCGAATAAACTTATTTTCTTCCATTTCTTTCTTTTGACGGTTACCCTTTTGAAAATAATTGGCTTTTACCTACAATGTTTTCAAATTACATTTACATTAATAGATATGGGAGGACAGTGTAGGCCTGTTACAAAGTACTAGGTACTTAACGAAAAGGCTCAACAATACGAAGCATCTATGAGAGAATGTCTACAACATTGCCCACATTACCAATTCCTACAAAATTTTAGATATTCCTTTCATTCAGCCTAGACACAGTCCAAAAAGTAACAAATTAAATTACATTTACATTAAAAGGTATGGGAGGACAAGAAGTACTAGGTAGGTACTAAACAAAATAGAATATTGAAACATCTATGAGCTTAGAAGGCCTACAACATTTTCAGACATTCTTTCATTGAGCCTAGACACAGTCCAAAAAGTAATAAATTAAATTACATTTACATTAAAAGGTATGGGAGGACAAGAAGTACTAGGTAGGTACTAAACAAAATAGAATATTGAAACATCTATGAGCTTAGAAGGCCTACAACATTTTCAGACATTCTTTCATTCAGCCTAGACACAGTCCAAAAAGTAATAAATTAAATTACATTTACATTAAAAGGTATGGGATTACAAGAAGTACTAGGTAGGTACTAAACAAAATAGAATATTGAAACATCTATGAGCTTAGAAGGCCTACAACATTTTCAGACATTCTTTCATTCAGCCTAGACACAGTCCAAAAAGTAATAAATTAAATTACATTTACATTAAAAGGTATGGGAGGACAAGAAGTACTAGGTAGGTACTAAACAAAATAGAATATTGAAACATCTATGAGCTTAGAAGGCCTACAACATTTTCAGATATTCTTTCATTCAGCCTGGACAAAGTCCAAAAAAAACCATAACTGTTTATTGGTGATAACGTTCACTACAATCGCCATTTCTGGCAATCGATGGACCGTTACAGACCCTTAGCTGGCCCTTATCAGATTACGGAGCTCGAGGAAAAAGGTAAAGGGCCCATTAGAACAATTTTCCTGTACGTGTGGGATCCAAACGGGCTCAATTATGTGCTACACGTTATGTGCTATTACCGTGTGGTTTAGAGGTGTTGACTAGCCTATTTAGCCGTGGAAAGGCGACTAATGCCCGGGCTTACACTCACAGAGGCGAAAATTAACTTTAATTAAGCTTTGGGGTAGCCAGTCATTAGGATTTTTGCTATTCATGTCTGCTTATGAAGACTAATGCAAATGGGCCTAAAAAGTGATTTTTCTAAAGGGCTTTTTTAATTAAATTAAAATAAAATATTATATCCTAACCTAACTAAAGCTATTAAGAAAGTAAAATAAATATGGCGTCGAAAAAAAATCTAAATTCCTCCGCATAGCTGACGGCTGGTAATGTACCCAAGAGACTAGCGGCATTGCCACTTTGTATAGCAATACTTAGCCTCTGGCCAAAATAGCCAGCTTATGAGTTACGGGAAGTGTCAACCAGGCGTTTGGAGATTTCATTGAACAAGCCATGAGCTGCCTGCCTTTTTCCTAACTATGTTAGGTTCGGCTTCCAGTCTAACCGAATGCAGCTAAACACCAGTATTATACATGGAGCGACTGCCTATCCGGCCTCAACAACCCGGTTAATGGGTAACACGATAGGTACCCCTTGTTAAGACTGGTTGTCAGACTTTAGACTCGTCCCTTCTGAACTCATTAACATTTTAAAAGGTAGTGTTTCTTACACATACTTCTACGAAACTACGTTTTCTACAACTAGATGCAGTTCTATTTTTCTGTAAATTTTCAACGTTCATAGGTGCCTTTTATATAGATATCTATTTAAAAATAAAGCATTATAAATGATTTTATTTTCTAAGTAGATTTATACAAACACTTTTACACGTCAATCATATTTTAAAACTAGATGAGGTCGGCGTATTGCCATACAACGTGGCAATGTCGCCAGTCTCTTGGGTACATTACCAGGCGACAGCGATGCGGAGGAATATTTCGACGCAATATTTTAGTTTTTTAATAGTTTTAGTTAGATTAGGATATTATATTTTAATTTTAATAATTTGTAGTTTATTTAGTACTAGCTTCTGCCCGCGACTTCGTCCGCGAGAAGCAAGTTTCTTAAAAAAAAAAATCCGTAAGAACCTTGTACAGAGTATTAGAAAACTACAAAAAAAAAATCAGCCGAATCGGTCAAGCCGTTTTCATGTTATGTCGTGACAACGGAAAACGGGTTTCATTTTTATATATATAGATTAGAAGTTCGTAAATATTAGATAATATAATATATTTTAAAATAAATGTTTTGGCTTTGACTAAATTTCCGCTGTAGTCTTGTCCTTAAAAGTAGTATCGGAACTCTTGCGATATTTTTTTCCGTAAGTATCTTCTGTAAGTATAAAAAGGTAATAAGTAACCGTTCAAGCTTACGCCCTAATCTAAAGTAAACCATGAAAATTGCTAAGGCAATTTATCAGGATTTTATGGCCTAGCACTCTGCTTGTTTTATTTTATTATTATTTTAACCAACAGGATATATTATATAATTATTAGACCAACGGAGTAATTGCGTACCACACTATCAGTATTTCATTTTGACAGTTCAACAATATTCATTGCGTTATATACGTTGTTGAGCAGACAAATTTTTCGAACATATGAAGCAATGGATTAGCAACATCTTTCAAAATGATTCGATTGCTATTATGCAATTAGGGTGCAGGCTGTACTTAAATCCCTACTGAAGAAGAAATGTATCTTCATCATCAAGTCTGTTTAATAGCTATAGACTGCTTTTCTATCAAGTTAATCAGTCTGCCAGCCTTTTCCCACCTACGTTGTGGTCGGCTTCCAGTCTAATCAGAGGCAGCTGAATACCATTAATTTACATGGAGCAACTGCCTATCTGACCTCCACACCACCACCCCTTGGTAAGACTGGTTGTCAGACATTTGGGCTTCTAGTGACAATCAATCAACAAATAATCTATTTGACGACAAGTTACTAAAATATCAAATACCGGAGGACCCCGTCTCGTCGCAAACTCATCGTCATCGATATTAATTTGGTATTAATTGATATTAGTTTCGTCTATAAGATAGTATTCCCCGGTGACTCGAAGTTTGGGCTCCAGCGTAACTAGTACAGCGAACAGCGTTTCAATAACTTGGGCATCCAAATTGATAATTCTGAATTGAAATAGCGAATGGATACTCGTACTGCCCGATGAGTTGGTATTAATTTCTTCATTTGCAAGTGGCACACTTCTCCGGGGTTTTGAAATTAGGATGGTAAACGAGAGGAAAGGCAAATACTATCTTGGATAGCTAATCAGGGTTTTAATTAGGATTCTTAAATCAAGACCTACAAGTGATTTCATTGGTTCAACATTTACCCGAATTTAAGATCATCTCAGCGCCGCGCCGCAGCGCTTTTTTGCCTTTGGATTTACAGCTCAATTTCACAGTTTTTTATCAGGATAGTTCTACCCGTACTTAGCCTGCGCTAAGGTAAAACAAAAAAGAAATTAAAACAAATTTACTTTCGTCTTTTTGTAATTTGCAAGCCAGTGTCAGGTTGTATGTTGATCGAAATATGATTCGCAACCGTAGTTTTACAGAATTATAATCATTAGAATCAGCACTCCTTAAGTTAGAAAATAATCATCAATCATCAATAGGGTAATATGAACTTGCGAGAGATGATGATTGATGTTTTTTTATGATTATAATTTGTTAAATAAATATTTTATTTGTTACGGCCGCGAATCATATTTAGATCGACATAGAAAAAGGCCTAAAAAGGCCACTCCTCTAAAAGCTATTCATTTCCTGAATTCCTAGCAGATCATTAGCAATTCCTCTAATTTTCGTAAAATTTCATTTCATTAGGTGTAAACATTGCCGCATGAAAAAAATAAAAACCGTAATTTTATCGGTAAATTTTTCATTACAGTTTTTTTACATAATCAAATTGGTTTTTAATTTTTTTAATTTCTACAGTTTAAATGTTATTTCATTGTGATATGAATTGCACACAGATCATATTATGAATTGTCAGTTTGTGACCATTTTACGATTTTTAATATGATTCATATTGTTATCCTATTATGATTCTGCCAAAGTGGCCTTTTTATGCCCCCTGATACTGACCTGTAAATTGCACAGAACATAAGAAAACTTAAATTTCTCGGCTACCCTGACGCTTTCACTTTCAAAGATCTTGTTTTGTACTAACACGACAAGCATTTTCTTCGCCTTACAACGGCATCATATAAACAAATTAAAGGTTTTCCTGCAAAATCTTGCTAGCGCTCGCAAAATCTCGTCTTGCTGGCTAAACTTTTGCAGTTACCAAGTTTAACGTTACAAGTAATACAACATAGGTACTACACTCCTTACGAAACTTTCAAATGAACTATGAAGTAACTAATTATTCGGTTACTTAATATGCTAAATTTTACAATATTCGCAACTTGCGATGCTTCACAACTTACCGGGTTTTCTCATAACCATAAAAACTCATGTTAGTTAAATTTTATTAATTAAGTTTCTGCTTTATGACTTTTACTTACTGTAAATAATTGGAAAATCAAAGAAGACTGGCTATGTGAAAATAACGCAATGAATGTTGTTAAACTCTCAAAATGAAATCCATGGCTACTGTTAGTGTTTACGTAAGTTATTTTAAGACCGTTCACAGTCTGATCTCAGTCTCAATCTGTCAAAAAATACTTCTAATTTCCCTACATTTTGACAAGTTTTTGACATTTGTTTGTCGCTGAGATGAGACTGCGACTAGATTTTGAACGTTTTAAATTACGAGAATACGCCTTCAGTTAAAATACTAGGAAATGTAGAAGAGAGTTTTCGGGGTCTTGCTTCTATTATTCGACTGCTGAAGCTGCTACTAATTGGCATCAACCTACTTTCGTAAATGATACTTTGTTCTTCAAGTTGGGAATATTGTTAAAGTCGAACCCAAGAAAAACTAGCTTTTGCCCGCGACTTCGTCCGCGTGAAGCAACTTTCTTAATTTTTTTTCCATAAGTACCTTCTACAAAGTAATAGAAAACTTAAAAAAAAAGATGGATGAAATCGGTAAACTCGTTCTCAAGTTATGGCGTGACCAAGGGAAATAGGGATTTATTTTTATAATATAGATAGATAACACAACTTCATTTAAGATTTGCCGGCGAAGCTCGATCTGTCGGCGATAGATAAATACACCCATCTCTACACTAGTCAATTGCGACTCTAGAAGACATATCCGGTACGGCTCTTAAATCCTTTCCTATCCTAAGGGTACGTCTTCCCTTCCATTAAAGCGCCCCCCGATCCACTCCTTGATGTGCAATGGCCTATGTAGCACCTTGAAACATGAAGCTTCAGGGGCTAGTGCGTATCTTGGGGTTCATTCGATTAATCAGACAAACCACGCTGGGCTGGGGTCGGTGCATTTAATTCATTCATTCATTCTAATGTATTTATAATAATAATAACACAACAACTGCAATAAGCATCTACTAAAAACTCGCGTTTGGCACATAAGGTGAGTACTAATGCACTTTCAGAAAGTCCATGCTCTAATAGCACAATTGTCTCGGTTAAATGGATCAGTGTGTAATTAGTATGTTAATATCAAGTGGCTTTATACTGAAACTATTATCAAAAAGCACATTTTGAACAGTATTAAAATAAATAATAATATAATAATAATAATATAATATCCCTGGACATTTCACACAGCGCCATCTAGTCCCAAGCTAAGCAACCTAATGCTTGTGTTATGGTAACAAGATGGCTGATAAACTACTTATACTTTTTTTTTTTTTTGTAAATACATACATATTATAGATAGAAAAACACCCAGACTCGGAACAAATACATGTAGGTCATACAAATATTTGTTCCGTGCGGGAATCGAACCCGCGACACGCAGCGCAGCAGTCAATCGCTTAACCACTGCGCCAACCGTGCCGTCAACACATTACCTCACGGCCGTATTCCCTGAAGTGTTCGGCAGAGGTGTCCCTGTAGTCTCCTTCTACCTCTCTCTGTCCAGAGCTGCCAAGGACCAATCTTTATGATAGGAGTCCAGCTCATCCCGCCATCTCCGTCTGGGCGTGCTGCGAAGTCGTTTGCCATTAAGCGGGACCCACTAGGTCGTAAGTTTGGCCCAGTGATCGTTTGGCATGCGGCAGATGTGTCCAGCGTGGCAGCTTTCCGAGTGACATCAGTTATTTTAGTGGTGGAACGGATTATTGTATTCTAATAATAAATCTTAGATAAAGTATCTTGACTTGGCTCGCGAGGTTGTCGACATGTGGGATGTGGACTCAGCGATCATTGTGCCGATAGTCGTGACAGCCAATGGGTTAATAGCCAAGAGCCTCGACCAACACCTGAGGAGGCTCTCGTTGGGCAGCTAGATCAAGGGTTTGATTCAGAAAGCGGTACTTCTGGACACGGCTCGCATTGTCAGGAGGTTCCTCTCTCTGGAGCCCTGACCGCCGGTAGCTTGGACTCTGTTCCCGATACCGGTGGGCTACTATTTTTTATATTTTTAAATGTTTTTATACTTTTTATATTCTAATATTTAAAAATATAATTGATATGTTTACTTTTAAATAAAGGAGATAATAATCTTAGATAATACTGAAAAGAAGAAAAGAAATAATTCGTGAACCTGGGAATGTCCAGGATCTTTGTATGCAGAGAGCATTTGCCCTGAAGAAAAACTATAACCGTCTGGAATTTAAAGTACTCAATCTTTTCAACCTTTTCCACTACCTCTGGAGGTAGCATATTCTTTGTAGGAAATAAAAATATAACGCACTAGTATAACAAAGATCAAAGAGCAGATATTTGTGCTCTGGGCTCACTTTCATCGACAAATCTCAAGGATCTTGCAGCACTAATGGCAAAGTCAAACTTCCTTGATACTTCAGGGATCAAAAGTGCAGCTTTATATGCAAATACAGATATAATATTCACATCAAAGTACATACTGTGAATGTTACAGACTCAAAGGCTACATACAATAGTCCATGCAAACGTTTCAAGAAAGCTTGAACAGCGGCCATTTTCTTTAATTGGCTTGACTTGAGACCCTATTAAAATAAACTCCATGTTTTTGTTTAATTCCCTGATCAGCTTCCGAAATTAAACAGCTCCAATTTCTTTTGAAGTTAAACGGAGTAATTACTTGGCGTTTTAAATTAAAAGGTTAGTTTGTTTATCTTTGGGGAGTTTACTCTTTATGTTCCGGATCTAAGTGATAACGGTATTAGATTAAGTAAAGTTGGTCTAATTTGCTTGGCAGTTCACGCTTCGTTGGTTTAGGAAACAGTTATCCTTGAGTTGGTATTACGTGGTAATTTTATCAGTTTGTTTTACAGAAAACAAATGGCTAAGTAATAATAGTTGATCTTAACGCGGTCGTTTCGTGGATGGATGACCATCCATTACATATCAAAATCGCTCCGTACCTCGGCAAGCACGTTAAGCCGTTGGTCCCGACTGTCATTCGTAGATCTTTGACAGTCGTCAGAAGCCCGAAAGTCTGACAACCGGTGTTACAAAGGGGTATGGCGTTAAACTGTAACTGGATAGTGGAGGTCAGACAGACCGTCGTTCCATGTATAATAATGGTATTCTGTCGCATCCGGTTAGACTGAAAACTGACCCCAAGATAGTTGGAAACAGGCTAGGCAGTTTTCTTTTTTATTTACAGAAAACGAATCCTCGGTGTCACGTCAATCGTGTTTAGGATAGTTCCATATGTACCTACAATACGTTTTAGAACACTTTTTCGATTTATTTGAAACCCGACCATTAATACTTCTTATCCTAGATTATAGGCCAAAACGCCAACACTATAGCCGTCTCGCTCTGTTTCTCCCTAAATGATAACAACAGATATGATTTAAGACTTTCGCATTGCGCTTAACCGCATTCAGTCCGCTAAACCCAAAGCCTTTCGTAATTAGGCGTCCGTGACAAAACCTTTTGCCGCTTTAGGCTCAAAAAACAAATCCGGATAAAAAATACAAGTACACAAATTGTCGTTCCCTTAACTGCGGTAAACTTAAATAAGCTCAGGTGTTTAATAGCGAGGCCACAGATTCGATTCCCAGCGGGGGTCATTGTAATTTGTAATCTTATTAGTACAGCGCTCTTGAGAGTGGCGGTAGAAATTCAGTTTATAGAAGGCACAATTTTCTAGGAACTAAGCTGTTTAGAGAACTTTTTTAATGTTACTTTCTTGTACTACCATTTGCCCCGAGCCCGGAGTTTGGAAGTTGGCGGTTTGGGTTGGCGTGCCTCGGAAAGCACGGTAAGCCGTTGGTCCTGAGAACGATCTATCCGGTCGTGTCGGATGGCGTGCCGTCCCGTCGAAAGCAGTATGCAAATTACCGGGCTATGGCAGAACAATGTTTGGGAAACACTGCTCTATATCATTGTATACGTTGCCCCACACTAGGGATTTCTCCTGTATCGTGGGTGCGTTTACAAACATTTAAACTCACATGCACAAACAGCCAGACCCGGAACTTGTAGGCCATACAAATATTTGTTCCGTGCGGGAATCGAACCCGAGACACGCAGCGCAGCAGTAAATCGCTTAACCACTCCGCCAACCGTGCTACTGCAATTGTTACTTTATCTTTGCTGAAGCACTGAAATTCACCAGTTCTCAGAATTGGTACTATGAACATAAGACTAGCCTTTTCACAACATGTTGGGGCCGGCTTCCAGTCGTAAGTAGATGCAGCTGATTACCAGTATTTTACATGGACTGATTGCCTATCTGACACCCACGAACCAGGTATTGGGTAACACGATAGCCCCTTTTGTAGTTAGAATCGAGACCATGGAGAAAAAGTATTTCCTTCCGCTGCATGTTAAAGTCTTTATATTATTTCCGTCTTATTTATTTATTTATTTATTTATATGGCACTTCAACGACGTACTCACTACGACATACATAAACAAAAATCACATACATACAGTTTTAGGAATTGTGAGCTCGTCACTTACAGAAGTGCACAGCACTAGCACAGAAATAAATAGTAAGTACAACATATCGTTAGTTGAATTACACAATAGTATATTTCGTGCGTGAGAGCTGTGTTGGTCCAGTGGTAACGGCCCCGACGTACAAGTTGTAGGTCGTGGGTTCGAACCCAGGCAGGCGCTTTACTTTATGTACCTAAATAATTTCATTACCACTGTTCTCAAAACGGTGAAAGAAAACATCGTGAGGGAACCGGCAAGTCCTAGATCCAAAAATTCGAAGACATGTGTCATCTACCAACCAGCACGGGGCCGTGGTAGATTATAATAATATCCCTGGACATTTCACACAGCGCCATCTAGTCCCAAGCTAAGCAACCTAATGCTTGTGTTATGGTAACAAGATGGCTGATAAACTACTTATATACATTTTTTTTTGTAAATACATACATATTATAGATAGAAAAACACCCAGACTCAGAACATACATGTAGAACTTACAAATATTTGTTCTGTGCGGGAATCGAACCCGCGACACGCAGCGCAGCAGTCCGATCGCTCAGCCATTGCGCTAACCGTGTTATTTATATAAATTATAGCCCATTCCGAAGAGCCTGTGTCCCAGCAGTGGGAACTTTTTGTACAATCGGTCCTTCTGTCCCCATGTCTGTACAGTGACGTAACATTGAAGGTTTTTAGTCGATGTCCGAAGCAATTTATTCGTGAAGTGTGACGAGCATCAGGGGACTCTAGCCCCTGGTTGTACGTTGTTTACGTTTTAAACTTGCGTATTCAATATGTTACAGGTTTACGGCTAATACGGGTCGTTGTTTTTTAAAGGTATTTTGTTGAAAGACTCATTTTTTATCAGATTTTCTGGGGAAGACGATTGATATAGTTTATATGTCATAGGAGAGGCCTATGTCCAGCAGTGGGCTGCTATAGGCTGATGATGATGATGGATATTTTTATATATTTTCCTGTGATTCACACTCTAGACATAATTTTAGGCTTATTGGTGGATGAACTAACATAGTACCTAATTACCTGCCTTTTGTTCAAAATAAAATATTGAGTGCTTTACTCAATAATAAATTGCTAAAGAAAGATAGAAGGAAACCTCTTTAAGATGTCATTAACGTAAAATAATTTCTCAATCCTGATTTTCAAGAAATGCAGACGATATTCAGAAATACACCTTTTCAATTTAAAAAGCTGAGGAAAAATCTTTTTACATACCACAAAATAATTGAATGAAAGAAAATTGCAAAATACATTTCTCTCGTTCCATTTTCTTTTCAATTTCAATAATATTGTTAATTTATTTCCGATTTCCCAGTAACTGCACCGATTCTATAATCCTTCCTACTAATATTATAAACGTGAAAGTTTGTATGAATGGTTTGATAGGAGTAGTTTTTTGTTGGATGGATGGATGGATGTTTGTTACTTTTCACGCAAAAACTACTAAACGGATTTGAATGAAATTTGGCACACAAATGGTTTATAACCAGGATTAACATATAGGATACTTTTTATCCCGATATTCCCACGGGATCGAAACTTATGCGGGTGAAACCGCGGGGCGCAGCTAGTAATGCTCTGGTTTTCATAAAGAAATATCGTCAAATCAACTTGGCCTATCACAGTCCACTGCTGGACATAGGCCTCTCCCAGGCTGCGCCACAACGCCCTGTCCTCTGCCTTCCGCATCCAGTGTGTCCCAGCCACCTTCTTTAGGTCGTCCGTCCATCCAGGCAGGAGCAGCAGGTACTGTGTTGATCGTGGATATTAATTATTAGAAAATACTTAATTACTTTAATACAGAAACATGGATTCTATAATACATATTATTATTTGTTACGGTCGTGAATCATGTTTTGATCAGCATACAACGTGACCCTGACCTGCATATTCCAAACGTAAGAAAAATTGAAATTGGGCTGCCTTATCGTATCCCCCTTAAGCCGACATTACATTACGAAGTGAGTGACATAAAATTATACGGCGACTTTTTCGTTGGTGACAGTCTCGTCGTACACGCGGGCGAACGACTGGCGTACCCGGGAGCCAAGCGCCAAGCGGACCCGGCCGCAGCCTGCACACCTTATTCGAATAGATATATCATTATTTATTCCAATTTTTTTTACAAAGAAGGCATACGAGGTGCCGAAGCCTACTCGCAGAGGCCCGTTAGACGTTTTCAATGAAATGAGGCACCAACCGACGATGCACAAGTGCACCCAAGGACAACCCCAGGATGGTGTAGGACTATTACAGGACATTATTAATTTATGATTATAATGAAAGATTAAAAAAAATAAAGGCGGTAAATTTAGTAATGTAATTTGAAGGTCAACGCACTGCAAAATTTTGCAAGCAAAGACGAATGCCCATACTATCAACCTGACAAATAGCTGCACAGATTGAAGTGTCTTCTCTAAGAATGTCTCGATTGAATCTTATAGAGATAGGTCAGTAACCCTAGTTGGAAGTACTTTGTGTAACAATGCGCGTGATTGTCGGAGGAACCAACCGTGACCGAATGATGTGTCGTTTATATTTGCAGCCGTTGGAGAGGTTGAGTGAGAAGGCTCAGTTGATACAAAATGTGGCAAAGAATGGCCTTATTTTCAAAGTCAAGACAAGGTCGAATTGTTTATTTAAATAAGACCTCCTCCTCCTAAATAAGACCATTAAAATTCTCATTTATAAGGACAACCGGCCATCAGGTTTACTATACTATAAACTTTTGGGAGCTCTGGTCTCGTCCATTCTTGCGACATGTCCTGCCTATCGAAGACGTCCTATTTTGATGGTTTTAATTACAATAGGCTTGTCGCACGTCTCGTAGCTCTCATGGTTGTACCGCGTTCGCCAGTGCTCGTTTTCCGGCACTGCACCGAATATGCGCCTGAGAATTATCCGTTCCAATGCTAACACAAGAGTTCTCGTTTTTTTTTCATCGAAAAGTAATTGTTTTACTTGATGTAATATTGTTGTCAGAACTTATTAGAAACAAATATTTATAGTATTTATGTGTTATAATTCTTCTGCGTGAACTCGTTGAAACTAACTTTTACAATAACTTTAAAGTCAATTGCGACAAAAATGTGGCTTCTAACTATAAAATTACCACTTACATTATGACATGACCTGCTCTAAAAAATTCGAAGAAATGTGAGTACGAATGAGAGTAGAATTAAAGACATCAATCGTTGGAAAGGTCAAGAACCGTCTTTAAGAAAAACGAGACGCTATTCTATTGACGAATACCCGCCTAAGTTCACGTCAATACCTTGGCTTTATTGAAGTGGTTGAAGTCATAACGCCCGGGGGGGTTAATATAATACAATAAGCATTAGGAAAAAAGCACGTCATTCGTGGATCTTGGACAGTCGTTACGGATGGTCAAAAGCTAGAAAGTCTGATAACCAAGACTGGTTATTACCGTCAATATCGAGACCCCTCCGTGCCTCACAAAGCACGTAAAGCCTTTGGTCCCGGCTGTATGTAATTCGAAGATCTTTGACAGTCGTTACGGGTAGTCAGAAGCCCGAACGTCTGGCAACCAGTGTTACCAAGGGGTATCGTATTACCCAGTTACGGGTTGTGGAGGTCAGATGGCAGTCGCTCCATGTAAAATACTGGTATTCAGCTGCATCCGGTTAGACTGGAAGCCGACCCCAACAGAGTTGGGAAAAGGCTTGGCAAATTGATTGAAGCTTTAGGAAAAGGCAAAGCCGATCTTAAAGTTTATGTGCCATATTAACAGTTGCATGGTCATCTGCCTAACCATTCCCCAAATATGGGAAGTACTAAATATATGAAGATAATTTCCACAGCATAGAAGGTGACTGGGAAGGCTGTTTCCCAGCCTTCTTCTTAAAGTCGTTCGTCTGTCTAATTGTGGGGCTTCCCACTACGCTACGCGCGGTCTCCTGTCCAGTGGGTTCAGTTTTTACAATATTTTCAAATTACAGTGTTAACAGATTGAGGAGGACAGTGTAGGCCTGTCATTAAGTACCAGCAGTGCGATTCTGTAACCAAATCACCGTGAAAACTTAGGTGAAGTGAGCGTGGAGTGAGCTGTCATTCCAACTAATGCTAGGAATTGACACTATTGACAGCCGGTCGATTCTATAAAAATCTCGCCGTGAAAACTCAAGTGAAGTGAGCTTGATGTGAGTTGTCAGTAGTGTCAATCCCTAGCATCATTTGGAATGACAGCTCACTCCACGCTCACTTCACTTAAGTTTTCACGGTGAGATGGTTACAGAATCGCACTGCAGCTCACTCTAAGCTCACTTCACCTAACTTTTCACGGTGAGTTTTTTACAGAATCTATCGGCTGGTACTTAACAAAATGGAAAACTGTCTACAAGGCCTACAACGTTCTTACGTTTACAAAATATAAAATAATCTGTTTAAAAGATGAATAAATAATAGTTTTACAATCCTCAGATCATTCTTCAGGCCTGCCTCAACCATCCATTGTATTCTAAGCGGATCTTCTGATAATATCTGTCTTCCGGTACACCACTTAATGGTCCACTCCAATTTGAAGCAACTATGATATATTTATATAAACATCATTGTCTTATGATGACCGGTAAGTGGTTGTATTTAATGGTGCATTAAATTATACAATATGTGTGCCAGAGTCATTGATTCGTAGCTTGAGATCTGCGGGTTAATTGCGTATCAGTAGCAATGGCTTTCATTTTGACAGTTCAACAACATTCATTGCGTTATTTACGTTGTTGAGCAGACAAATTTTTCAAACATATCAAGCAATGGATTAGCAATATCCTTCAAAATGATTGAGATTGATAGTGAGTTCCACAATAAGGGTGCTGTTTAGGATAACAATGTGTCTAATATAATTATTAACAAATAGACAATAATGTAGCTAGTAATATGTCGTTACCTCTTAAGGTGTTTTGGAGGTGGACCTCGATCTCGTCTGATGGAAAGTGATGGATGAGGTCTACGATGGAAAGAGCATTCATTCTGTCTGTTCACAGTGCAATAAGGAAAGGAAAGACAGAAGAAGTGGAGGTGTCTGTTTCCTGTGTCCCACATAAAATATTTTTCTTTCCTTTTCGCTCTTGCTTTGATGGCTGATGGGTTATATGTGGAGGGACAAAGACGCTGGACAATATGTGCCACACTGACCTAAAAAGAAATAGGTATGTTGTACCAATGGTCCATGTCGTGGGTCCATATTGATATTTTACCTTTTATATACCATCTATGTAACACATATGGAATGCAATAAAGATTTAAGTTTGAGTTTGAATGTGATATTAAATACTTTTTCTTTCTTTTTTCTTATATATTTTTTATACAGAAGCCTAAGTTAATGTTCGATAACCCTAATTTTTTTTTCGAATTATCGATACTCACGTAATGGATAGAAATGAAGGACTTAATTATAAAGCTTGAATAGATTTACCTGCTCATACCTCCTCCGTTTAAGAAGAGATGGAGAAGTTACAGTATGAATTACACAAAACGGGAAAAAAAAGAAATAACGATTCGATTAATAACATAACACCCAAATCCGCAACCCAACTTTCATAGTTCCTCATAAAACAGTACACTACATTATTTTCACCTCAACCCTCACAAAAAAAACCCCAAACAGCCGCATCCAAGTGTCGTAGTGTCGCATATTTTTATGATCGTACCACAGACAAAAGATATTAAACCGCCTAACTGAGTTATTGGTCCAATATCTGTACAACAATGGCCGCCAACAATGACCCATGGCCACAATGGATAATAAATAGATGGGCCAGAAAAATGCTGAGTCCCGAAATTGTTCCGTTTGTATCCTTTTATTGTAGTTCGCGGCAATTATGTTGGTTGATGCAGCCTGGTCCAATTTTTGGGGAGTATTTGTATTACTACGTAAGTGTCGTAAGTTTTACTAACAAGTGAGTCTTTGTAGCTTTAATATAATAAAAAATAAATAAATAATAAATTACTCGTAGTAATAGTGTTGACACAGTGTCTTGAGGCAGTTCTATTTTGTGTAAATTACCCGCTTAGTATCCTAGGCACGGAAAGCATCTGGAAAGCTGGGTAGATTTCCGTGCCTCGGAAAGGACGCTAAGCCCCGGCTGTTATTTGGAGAGTCCGAGAGTCTCTTACCAAGAGGTATCATGTTACCCAGTAGATGGTTTATGGAGGTCCGATAGGCTGTCGCTCCATGTAAAATACTGGTATTCAGCTGCATCTAGTTATGGCTATGATCTATGATCAGATTGTATTCGTACCGGTAATTGTGTTGATACAGTGTCTTATTTTGTGGGAATTACCCTCGGGTATCTTGCCAACTTATTTACAAAAACGATGTAGTTTTGACTGTTGTACCTACTACTAAACTGTGATGACCAATTTTATTGTTTGTCAAGCGTGGCCATTCTGACAATTTCCTCCTTCTTTCGTTCATTAAGAGACCCATGTTTAGCTGTAGCTAGATACACGTACACACGGCTACACATCAAGCTATGCAAAACCAGTATAGGCTGACCGTTCATTGTGTGAAAATATCATACAAAGGGAGGCCAAGACAAACTGGTTTTGTATAGCTTGACGTGTAGCCGTGTGTACGAGTATATTGTATACCTATCTATATTTTTTTTTTAATTAAAGGTGCTTTTCGTAACTCTTTGTGACCACGTCACTCTTTTAAAATGGGTAACGGATTTTGATGCGGTTTTCACAAACATTTAGAGAATTTATTCCGGAAGGTTTAATGTATAAAATAAGTAATTATACACCGTTAAATTGTGATCCTTTTAATCCTTAAAAGGGGTCATTGTACTCATCATTATGAACAACTTTTACTACGGGACCAACCCTGCAATCGTGAAAAAAAAATCAGTTGATCCATAGATTTATGTTCGCATAACTCGACATAATGTATGGATCAACTGATTTTTTTGTGTACCAGCAGTGGGAACATTATGGGCTGATTAGGTTATGTTTAGGTAGTTCAGGTCAGTTTTGTACATTTTTGACTATTCCATATATCCTTTATCGCTGTAACTTTGTAGTATTTTGGGAACATCATTTGTCGCCTGAATTATGAATGACTTGCATCAAAATCTGATTTATGGTTTTAGAAAAATCCTATACAGCAATAATCTGTGACGAGGTAGCGTGATGAATCCCTTTTGTTTTTTTAAATCATCAATTAACGATTAATTTTTCATTTTCAGGTACTGAACTTTACTTCTGGCCATCTTTTTGTCAACAACAAACAATAATTCAAGGTATGTAATAGTCTAGAGTTGCAAAAGTAGATTTTACAAAAAAAAAGGTTACTGCATAAATTATAGGAAATTTTCTCACTTTAATTTATTACATAACTGTTTACATTGTAAAATCAGTCGGAAAGGAGTGTTTGTAAAAAAAAACTGATTTTGGGGAGCATTTTTAGGGTTCCGTGCCCAAAGGGTAAAAACGGGACCCTATTACTAAGACTTCGCTGGCTGTATCTCAAGAACCGCGATAGCTAGACAGTTGAAATTTTCACAAATTATGTATTTCTGTTGCCGCTAACAAAAAATACTAAAAACAAAATATAATATATATTTAAGGGGGGCTCCCATACGACAAACACGATATTTTTTGCCCTTTTTTGCTTGATGTCAATAATGGCAACCTACCTGTTGCCAAATCAAATTGCACTTGAAATATTCACAAAATACTCAGTTGTATTTTTACTTTAATAATAAATAAAAAAGTTAAAATAAAATAAATATTTAAGAGGGGCTCCCATACAACAGACGTGATTTTTATAGATAACGGTACGGAACCCTTCGAGCGCGAGTCCGACTCGCACTTGGCCGGTTTTTTTAAATATGGTGGCGCTAGCGGAAAAGTAAAAATACGAAAAGAGCACGTCGCATCGAAATAATTGAATCACCAATTTTCAAAACTCCCGGAAAACTTTCCAGGTGACTGTACTACAAGTAAAACAGTTTTATTCATAAAAAGAAAACGTTTACAAAAGATGGTGTTAGTAAAGTAAATCAATCTACCCCCCCTTTTCCCAACTAAATTGGGATTGGCTTCTTGTTTAACCGGATTCAGCGTATTACCTACCAGTTCTTTTTTTTTACATGGAGCGACTGCCTATCTGACCTCCACAACTCAATGACTGGGTAACACAATACCCCTTGTTCAGACTGGTCGTCAGACTTTTGGGCTTTTGACTATCCATAACGACTGTCAAAGATCTACGAATGACCGCCGCCGGGACCAACGGCTTAACGTGCTTTCCGAGGCATGGAGTGGGGAGGGGTTAGTAAAGTTAATATTTTACAAAAGCTTAGTGAGACTATTTTGGTAAGGTAAGGTAACAGTTATCCTCGTAACTTTCGGGCGGAATATGATAATCTGAAACTTTGTGAAAGTTACGCGTGTATTAGACTTTCATAATCTTGTTTTAAATATTAGATCTTATCTCACGGCGGATTTGGCTATAAAAATAGGTTGAGGATTTTCTTCTGTGGTTGTTTTTAAGATTCCTTACCGTAAAGTATTAAAAACCACCTCAAAATGTTACGTTGTTCATCTATACACCGTTAAATTTTGATGTTTTAATCCAAGGGGTCATTGTACTCATCATTAACAACTTTTACTACGGGACCAACCCTGAAATAGTGAAAAAAAAAAACAGTTGATCCATAGATTTATGTTCGCATAACTCGACATAATGTATGGATCAACTGATTCAGTTGATCCATAGCTGAGTTGTTCATAATGATGAGTACAATGACCCATTTTTAAGGATTAAAACGATCAAAATTTAACGGTGTATAAATGTCTTTTAAGATTTTAATTTAGGGTATTTCAATAGCTCTGATAAATGAAATTATTGTGGCTCAGATTTTTTTGTTAATTAAAAGATTAGAGATGGTTTAGAGCTTAATTTCGATAGTCAGGTAACTATTGACTGAAGAATAAATATGACAGTTTTACAAATTTTCAATACAAAACCACTATATTTATACCACGGATTAAAAAGTTATCTGACTATTGAAAAATCAAAGTAAGTAATATTATGCGGTCAAATTAATGTCACTAAAATTTCATCAAGTTACATGCGGATTATAAAAAACTCGCAGTATTTCATACTAAGCCACACACAAATCAAAATAAAACCCAGCTTATAAAACTGTCATTTACTGAAAATATGTGCAAGAGCCTTGTATTTCAATTTCCAAATTACCAAAACAACTAATAACAAACTACAACGTTTAACAAAAGTTTTGCAGCAAAAATATTTCCTGGTATCGCATTATCACGGAACTACTGTTTCAAAAATGTTAATTAGACTGACGGGCACGCGAACCGACTATACAGACCACGATTGAAAGTATACTGTGTTTCATTTTTAATGTTCAATGGTGCATTAAACTTCCAATAAGTAAATTTCATTTGATTTTAATTATAGAAAGAAATAACTTAGCTGTCTAGCCTTTCCCCAACTATGTTGGGGTTGGCTTCCAGTCTAACCGGATGCAGCTGAATACCAGTATTTTACATGGAGCGACTGCCTATCTGACCTCCACACCCAGTTACTGGGTCATACGATACCCCTTGGTAAGACTGGTTGTCAGACTTTTGGGCTTCTGACGACCGGTAACGACTGTCAAACATCAACGAATGACAGCCTGGACCAACGGCTTAACCTGTTTTCCGAAACAAGGAATAAGTTTGTTTTCCACAGAAACTTGTGCATACAAAAAGATAACTAACTCGAATAATAGAAACAAAATAGATCTATAATCACGAGCACAAAACAGAAATAGTCGACGGCTGCACGTCATGACTGTGTTCGAGGCTTCCACTCAGCATGATGCTGTGCTATGAGGAACCAACAGCACAGCGCTGATTTTCAGTGGTCACCCGAAAAGGACGTACGGAAACAAAGCCAGGTTTGTGAAGGTCCTTTTCGGTGATGATGATGATGCGATGGAGTGAGTCGGGGGAATAATCAAAATATTTGATTTCACATAAACCTACCTACATGGGCACTTATGAAACGCCAAAAGCTAGGTGCACGGTTCCAAGCAAGAAACTCCACCGTTACTCTTTCATTAAATCAATTTAAAAAAAAAAACAATAAACACGCGGACGAAGTCGCGGGCTGAAGCTAGTTACTTATAATAACGTTCTGCTACTATCGAATAACCCTCAGGGCTATTAACAAAAAACATGAAACACCAAACCCAGTATTTTGTTATTCTTAACTATATGACTATCCTGGAATTTATTCTATGATAAAATCCAGGTTTCATTTTTCGTGGAAAAGACAGGAGAACGTTAGCAACCACAAAATAGTCTAGAAACCGGTTTATTAAATCCAAAAACATCATAAAAAGATTACTTAGGCGTCAAACCACCTTTACAAGTACCAGAAATAATCTTGTAAGAAAACCTTGGGTAAAAATGTAAAATAGCTTATAAGCTCAACTTTCGGCTGATGTAATCTGGAAAAACGTGTTCTTGCGATGTCCTGTTTAGGGTTCTGTACCCAAAGGGTACCCACGCAACCCTTCTACTAAGGCTCCGCTGTCAGTCCGTCCGTCTCTCACAAGGCTGTATATTTTGAACCGCAATAGGTAGACATAATACATTTTCACAGATTGTGTACTACTAAAGTCAATAAAAGGCAGTTTTGAACATAAAAATTTATTTAAAAAAAAAAATACAAACATTTGAATTGAGAACCTCCTCCTTTTTTAGAAGTCGGTTAAAAATAGAATTGATTCTAGTCGGACAGAATCAATTCATTTTTTTAAAATAAATTTTCCAAAAGGTAGTTTCGTATGGAGAAGACCACTCCAGCAGCCTTCTCTCATTGAGAGGGAGGCCTGTATTCCAGCAATGTGTAACATCGCTATAACTACAAATAATTAAAAATAAAACAAGCGCCTTGTTTAAAAATTAAATAGTGTTAAATATTGTACGATGGTACGGAACCCTTCGCGTGCAAGTCCGACTCGCACTTGGCCTTTTTTACCGTACGTAAGAAAATTGGGGAAACATTTCTATGGAATTAAAGAGGTGTTTGTATTTACTTTCGTTTTGTTTTGTTTTTTGTATAAAAGAAATTGTGATGGGAAGGAAAACGTCACATTATCAATTGAACTTCTACAGTCCAATTGGCTAGTTTCCTAAAAAAAATCGAATTAGTTCGTCAGTTAGATTATCAAAAAATATTGGACCCGTATTTTTTCTTTTGTCAATTATATAAAAAATTATGAAGATATCGCCCGTTAAAGTTCCGCGTGACTTCACGCCTACACTTTTTAGCATGGCGTGACGTCACGACCAAAATTTGACGCGCTTTATCTTTGTAATTATTTGTTTGATTGACAAAAGAAAAAATACGTGTCCATTATTTTTCGATAATCTAACTGACGGACTAAATATAATAATTATTTTTTTACTCGGGAAACTACCCTATTGGAAATGTGATGTTTTCCTTAATCCAATCTTTAGCACACTTAACATAACATAACTCCTGTAATCCCCGAAGTGTTAGGAAGAGGTAGACTGGGCTGCTACTGATAAATTCCTTATGAGAAACCCAATAACACCTTCACGACCTAGGATTCGAACCCAGAACCATCATGCTCAGCAGTAGCACTTGCGACCAACGAGGCAGTCGATTCTGGAAAATATGAAATAAAATAATCATCTACAATTTAAACCCGATAAATAATAAAGTGGAAAACTTAAAACAACTGACAAAGCTAACTATATAAAGCGCCACCAGACAGTTTTTTTTACCAACTAACCTTAAATCGCGATAAAGCACGTTTCCTTTCTCCGTGACTTGCCAAGATACTGTAAAGGATCCTTAGGAAAAACCCTGTCATCTTAATGGTATACCTTGAAAGTATCTAAGAAAAATATAGCATCGGAAAACTAATTAAGGGGATGCGCTAGGTAGCCCGCAAAATTCACCTTTTCTAACATTTTTTGCAATTTGCAGGTCAGTGCCAGGTTGTATGTTGAATAAAATATGATTCGCGACCGTAACAAGTATGTATTTACAGAATTATAATCATTAAATCATCATTAAATTTCACGGCCTGCCCTGTTGCTTCCCCCTTAAGGGTCCTCAGGAAAAACCCTATCATCTTAATGGTATACCTTGAAAGTATTCAAGAAAATATAGCCTCGGAAGGAGAGAAAACTAATTAAGATTTGTCTCCAGCTTACTAAAAAGGTAAAATTGAAAATACGGTAGATGGTAATTGTGATTTACTGTTATTTGGGACGTCGTTTCTAATTCCAAAACAAAGGGAAAACAACAATAAGGACACCTACTGAAAATTTGTCTGCAGAATCATTTTTTAAGCCAAAAAGTTTTTGGTAAGAAGCCTCCGGAAATCGAAGACAAGACTGGGCCCGCGTGGTAGATTACGGCCCACTGCTTCTCAATGAGAGGAAGCCTGTGTCCCAGCTTTGGGAACATTATAGGCTGATTATGCTCCAGAAATCGAAATATAATGTGGTCTATCAATATTTTTTTATTCCAAAAATCGACACTATACGTTCTGGGAGCGCCTCGGCAGGGTACTTAATAGAAAACATACTTATTTATATATCTATTCATATAATAAAGTAGTAACAAAGTTAAAACTGTACCAAGAATATATTTGAAAAAAAAAAGTAATTGCTACGAGTTATGGGAACGAATTTGATGCCACAAATATAGTTATTAGAATTTTTTGTCAGTCTGACTGGATGTAGGGATGTTTCGGATTGGCGCAAAAACGGCTAAATAGATTTGAAAGAAAGAAAGAAAGAAAAATGCGTTTATTGGCATTACAGCAAAATAAATACACAATAAAACTATAAAAACAGAAAACAAAGATTATAATGCCAAAAGGGCCTCAGCTCAGCATAATGAAAGGCACATAAACAGTTTATAACCAGGAACATGTAGGCATTTTAATCCCGGTAGTATGTAGCTGTGGAATACTTTCAGACATCCACGCGGGCGAAGCCGTGGGAAAAAGCTCTTTTTTATATCTCAAAAAGAGGGTCAAGAAAGATGGATTGTGTGGAAGATGATTTGGCTATAAAGGGGCGAATAGTGTGAATAATGACGACTGATAGAGATGTTTGGAAAAAGACATGGTGCGCCGACCTCAAACAAATTGGGTGAAGTGCTGAAGTACGGTCTTATTATCTTCGTCAGTTTTGAAATTATTATTTTTTCACTTCTCATGCTCTGAAAGTGCTTCTTTGTGCAGGGTATAGGCTGCACAAAATCGAATTTTGTGCACAAGGGCATTAACGTATCTACTCATAAATGTATTATATTAATGCAAAGAAAATGAGCCATACAGCCAAATGCAATAAGAAGTTCATAGATAGAATTTGTTATTATATAATATTTACTTTAATTTATTTGCCTTATGTGTTTTTTAAGATATAATAGATATTAAAATTTTAATTCAAGTACGGTAGGTTAGTTGATTTAAGAAAATTATTATTACAAAATTAATTTAATAGTAGGCTGTGCAGCCTAATATCAATGTCGTAAGATTTAAAAACAATTTCCTTCAGTATTCAAAACTGTTCTAATTTTACTTTGAATTTTAATTAAAGAAATGTTATGTTATACTACTGTTTTATTTCCTCGCAATCGAAGTGAAAAGCAGAGTTTATAACTCGTCCACAAAACCATTTTTATCCGAGACTTTTAGCAGCCCGAGCCGAAGGCGAGGGCTGATAGTAATGTCGAGGATAAAAATGGTTTGTTTTGTGCACTTGTTGTAAAATCTACTATTATCAAGTCAGGACACTTTCTTAATACCTTCTGAAGCCACGTCACTGAGCAGACTATTGCATAGAAACTAGAAACAAAAGAAATAGGTAAAGAATAGCTTATCTTATACCTTTGAATAAAAAATGTGACACAGACAGTGAAAACAAAAACAAAATGGCCAGACCATTAAAAAAAAAATTAAGTTGATGTCGACTCGACATTGGGAGTTGACATCAACTTAAAACTTTTTCAATGAAAACAATGGCCATAAAAAAGTTTATCTTTTAATGTCCTGACCGGACACTGTATGTTTTTTTTAACATAAAATGGCTAAAATTTACAAATAAAATTGACTTTTGTAAATTTAATTGCCTGTGACAGAAAAGTCACATTTTGAATTTGGTCTGACATGTAAAGAAGATGGCTGAATGTCATTCTGCGGTATTGAAAATTAAAGTTGTCAAAAAATAATAGGCCCGTTTTGACATTGACAGTTCTAGAACTGTCAATGTCAAAACGGGCCTATTATGTTTTGCGAATTTGATCTTTAACTACTAGTAATTAAAGATCAAATTCGCAAAACACGCATTCGTTTGTATGAAACTGACAGGTGTCAAGAACGCATTCTCAAATAATAATAATACTAAATAAATAAATAATAAATATCCCTGGACATTTCACACAGCGCCATATATTCCCAAGCTAAGCAACCTAATGCTTGTGTTATGGTAACAAGATGGCTGATAAACTACTTATATACATTTTTTTTTGTAAATACATACATATTATAGATAGAAAAACACCCAGACTCGGAACAAATACATGTAGGTAATACAAATAGTTGTTCCGTGCGGGAATCGAACCCGCGACACGCAGCTTAGCAGTCAATCGCTTAACCACTGCGCCAACCGTGCCGTCCAAATAATAATATTAATATATTAATAAATAATAATAATAATATATCTTTATTTCAGACATAGGTCCATACATTTTTTTAAATATAAAATATAAAATGTTAGTAGGGTTGTTAGTAGAACACATAAAATACAAATAACAGGTGTTAGTAATTTGATTTGGTGTTTTTTCAAATGTCAAAACGGGCCTTTTATATTTTGACAACTTTACTACATATTATTTATTGCTCAATCGGTAAAGCAGATTCTACAATAGTGCAATGAGTAGAGAAAGATAACCCTTAAGGCCTAGAACATTAATTTCAAATGAGACTGTACACTGATGTTATAGTCCGTTCATATTTATTTTGCCTCTGACAGCGACAACGACAACCTAACAGCTACCTTATTGTAACGACAATAAAGGTCACAGTGATTTTGACACACCTGTCAGTGGCAGCAGCCCAACAGCAACCTTATTAAAATGAGAATAAAGATCACTATGACGTTTACAGTGATGCAAACTCAGAGGTGTAAAATAATAATAATAATATACCTGGACATTTCACACAGCGCCATCTAGTCCCAAGCTAAGCAACCTAATGCTTGTGTTATGGTAACAAGATGGCTGATAAACTACTTAAATACATTTTTTTTTTTTGTAAATAAATACATATTATAGATAGAAAAACACCCAGACTCGGAACAAATACATGTAGGTCATACAAATATTTGTTCCGTGCGGGAATCGAACCCGCGACACGCAAAGTCAAAGTCAAAGTCAAATCATTTATTTCAATTAGGCACATAAAAGGCACTTTTGAACGTCAAAATTTAAATTAAAATAAAATTGATTCTAGTCGCCCCTTCCAAAAGGTAGTTACGCAGCGCAGCAGTCAATCGGTTAACCACTGCGCCAACCGTGCCGTCAAAAAAAAGGACTGTAATAAGCATGTCCTTAATCCTCCAGCCTCTTTCGTGTCGAAAGAAAACTATAAATAAGTTCTAAGATACTAACGCGTTTTTACCCGACCGCGTCAAACCTCAAAAGGAGGGTAATGTTTTCACACGTGGTCTTTATAGGTCACTCGGATCTAAGTTCTTAGAAGGTTGCCAAAGTGGCATTTATGATCCTAATTTTATGTTTCCAAGGAACGCACGTAACGTCGGGGGTCAAGGCTAATAGCTTCCCGGAACCAGTTCCGGCCCTTACTTGGTTCCTTGAACTTCGCAAAGATTTCGGTTCGGCTGTAAAAGGTGATATATAGAGTTCTAGAAGTCGTAAGTCTTTGTAAGTTGGATTTGGTTGCTATTTGTTTGGGAAAGCTGGCTATTTGTAGTTTGTGGCCTTAGAATGGAGTTTTGGATCTAGATAGTGCTGTCGTTACGTGTTTTGTTGGCTAGAGCTGTCGTAAAATTCGATGCTATACAATATACGTCTAATAAAACTTCTCGTCGGTCTAGTGGTCGCAAACGCTACTGTTGAGCATAAGGTTCTGGATACGATTCCCATGTCGTGCAAAATGTTATTGGTTTTTCTATCTGACATTTCTCAGTGGCAGGCTGGAGTCTGTAGTTGTTCCCGGTTGAGGGCAATAGGGCTCGACCCCTATTACATGGGGTACAAGGAAACAAGACGTGGTGTTATATTCTGCTATCTAATGAAACGTACCTGCTACCAATCCAAACCAATCAGGTTAAGCTAAGCTTGCCGCGGTTGGTCCGTGGATGGGTGACCATCTTTACATACCGAGACCCCTCCGTGTCTCGGAAAGCACATTAAGCCGTTGGTCCCGGCTTTCTTTTGTGGATCTTTGACAGTCGGTACGGGTAGTCAGAAGCCCGAAAGCCTGACAAGCAGTCTTACCAAGGGGTATCGTATTACCCAGTTACTGGGCTGCGGAGGTCAGATAGGCAGTCGTTCCATGTAAAGTACTGGTATTCAGCTGCATCCGGTTAGACTGGAAACCGACCCCAACATAAGTTGGGAAAGGTCTGGGCAGATGATAGAGTTTACCAAGTTTATAAAACTACTTTAAATCCTAATTCACACATTCCGCTGTTGGCATTAGAAAATATGATTTTTTCGATGACGGTTATTATATCAATCCATCCTCATTGACAGCCTTCTTCCTTTTGAGCCATGCATCCCTGGTGTGCGAGTCTCATCCAGGTTTTCTACTCTGAAGTGTCTGAACAGTCTCTGGACATACAAAATCGTTATGCCAAAGTATATTAGGAAAAAGAATATTATGCGAAAAGAAGGGATCCCGTTTTTTTACTTTTTAGTTCGGTTTTTGGCAGGGCAGTCGTGTTTTTAATTTTTTTTAACTATTTTTGTTTTGCAATTTGCAAGTCTGTCATATTTTGTTCAATATCAGATTGTATATTGAACAAAATAAGAAACTTAGAGGGTCATAATGTATTTGCATTGAAAATTTAAATTACGTGGGCTTTTCTCCGGCTTCCCCCTAAAGCTTTAAATTTTGCCAGCAACATTGAATGAAAAGGCGACTCTCCAGACAAGTATTTGACCGCTGAAAATACATAAATATGAAGTGGAAATGTCTTCGTTGGCGAAATGCGTCTGTCTGCGATCTTCGATACCATTCAATATTTTTATTTTGCGAGCGGATTCTTTTCTCCCGACGTCTTTATTTTCTGAAGGTCGTGTCTGGCATGTAATGCCTTCTTCCAGTTATTTCGCAATTGTCTCCTGGCAATAATGCCTTTAGCCTTAGACAAACAAGTTATTGGGAGTGACTAGTAGAAATCCTTCTTCCTACTTTCCTACGTTATAAATGTGAAGCGTTGTATGGATGTTTGTTAAACAATCACGTAAAAACGGCTTCACGGATTTGGTTGAAATTTGATATACAGATAGTTTATAACCTAAATTAACACATAGGACACTTTTTATCCTGTTAGTACGTTCCCGTGGGATAATTTACAACAACCACGCGGGCGATTTCACGGGCAAAAGTTAGGGTAAACATGCGATGCTTATAAATAAACTTGATCTTCTGTCTTCTTCAGTCTCGACACGAAGCCAAGAGTTACTTGTTAATCCCGTCATTGTGGTATTTCTTTGGTTCTGAACAAAATCTTCTACCTTCTGGACGCCCATAATACAAACATAAATGCACCAGCAAGGGCAATACTCCAACTGTCTCCCCTTATCAAACGCCTTCAAATACTATCAAACGAAGACCAACACCTCATGCAAGGCTTTAGCTTTGCAAACCCCACAAAATCTGCAGTAATTTTACCCATAAATCGATCAGATCATTCACCATTTACACGTACGGAATTTAAACCTGTACCCAAACACGTCTTCGAAAGCTCCCCGGCTAAATTGGGGATCCTGAAACCTCCTAGTTTGGCCATCAACCGTTACCGAAACTTTACAGCCTACGGTCCAGATCATTGGAATTGCGTTCATGTTTATTTTATTCGACCATGCATCTACTAAAACAGGTGCGAAATTTTCCCTGTCTTCTTGTTGTCAGTAGATCGTAGTTTGAATGGCTAGGTTTTCAAAGTGTAATTGAGTTTCGGCTTAGGAACTGCTAGAGATTTTAGGTTAAGAGGAGTAGTGGTCCAGTGCTTCGTGTGTTCGAAGAAACCAGGCAGGCATTTTATGTTTATTTGTTTCTCTTATCCCAGTAAAAGCAAAGCCCTCCCTCATCAAGTCCTTCCTGGAAGTCTTTTCCCGCGCTACCTCGAACCAGCCCTCACGGTACGCGTCCAGGTCATCTCGCCACCGCTTTCTCGGCCAGCCTCGGCGGTGCCGTCCATCTTCAGACGCTTTACTTAGTGTAAATAATGTCATAACAACTACTCTCAAAACGGAAAAAAAAAACATCGTGCCCTCACGATGTTTTCGTTTTTTTTTGCCAGTTTCCTAACTGGCATGTCCTAGAACTAAAAATTCGAAGACATGTGACATATACCAATGAGGCCTGTGTCCTAGCCTTAGGAACATTACAGGCTGATTATACTACGTGTCTCGAATTTGTGTATCTAATAACCGAAACTCATCGCTAGAATACTTTCAGTCTTATTTCATATTCGTAACACATTTTCTATGATATTATAGCCATGTCTTGATGTTGAGTCTAGTCTAGAATTCTAGACCAATGTTATTGAAGACCTATACATATTCTGTATTGTAAGGCCTGGAGCTGTTATTTCCCTAGCTCCAATTCTAAGATGGGTCGGAATAAGGTTGATTTTTTAACACCAAAATCCGTACTAGAAGCTCGGGGCTTAGAAATATGTCGGGGAAATAAACTGGCGTCCGATTTAACTGGACTTAATACGTCTTCGGCGATATGGGTTCAACCTTTAGGGGATACTGAAGTGATGATATAATAATATTATATGAAAGGTGAAGGCTTAGAATTATTATTGTTGTGACCTATAAACAGCCTGTAAACTACCTACACACGCTTCGGGTAGGAATAGGGAGTAACCCTGATTCAACGGCCCATCTTTCTCACTTAACCTTTGGAGATGCTTACGTTATTAAATCTCAAACTAGCGACTCGAGATTTCTTTATGAAATACTAGCTGCGCGGTTTAACCCGTATAAGTTTCGATCCCGTGGGAATATCGGGATAAAAAGTATCCTATGTGTTAATTCTGGTTATAAACTTTCTCTGTGCCAAATTTCATCCAAATTTTCAGTAGTTTTTGTGTGAAAGAGTAACAAACATCCATCGATCCATATAAACTTTGACGTTTATAATATTATAAAAAGTTCTTCAGTCCAATTTCGGCCATGGCGCCAATATCAGCGGACACCAGCGGCGCGGGAGATATTATCATAGTACACAAGTGTGCGCAGACACAGGTGCACTCTCTCTTCCCTCGCTCTCATTGTCCGATGGGACGGCAATCCGACACGACCGGAGAGAAAGAAGCACGGGGTATCACACCGCTAATTTCCAAACTCCGGGCTATTACTAAGAAAATTACAATTTAAAATGAAACCCAAGAACACAAAAAAAAAAATAAAAAAAAATTCTCTAAATGATTGTGAAAACTGTATCAAAATCCATTGTGTAATTTAGATGAACTAAGCGGTACCACAGATACACGAAAAGCCGACTTTGTTTTATACCATGTATAGATTCGACACGTGTTATTTTTTGTCAATCTAGCATATCGAAACTATTTCTTCAGCGCATAAGGTGTCACACAAGATAAGGTGTAAGGTGACCAAAGTGGAATGCTAACCTCGTATAGAAACGGATCTTCTTCGTTTAGTGAAAAAGCTGTCACTAAAAACCTACTTTCACATTTGGCCCTTTGTGCAAGCACAGAATCTCGCAAATTTAAAAAAAAAATCTGGATATAAAAGGGGTCTTGTCTCCTGCGATCGTTTTTGCACCTTAGTACTTAAAGGAATTGTGCGTCAATCTTAGTCAGAACTAAAAGGAATTATCTGCGGCTGAACTCGAAACACAAGTGAGTGTGAGGAAGACCTAAAACACCTATCAACAGCTATTATCGAATTTGATCGCGAGTTTCGCTTTTATAAGGATTCCTTCATTCTTACTTAACCACCTCGTACACTATGCGACATGCGGCTGCGACAGCTCGACGACACGACGCTGACCAACATAGCACCCTTGTAACATAGGGTCCAGTGAAAACCAGCATAAGGCACTAGTTGTCTTGAATTAATGCTGAACTGGTCTGGTGTGGGTCAAATAAATTTGATTTCTTTCTTACTTATCTTGTCGTATGCAACTGTCATAGGGTGTGCGCGTGCATCGTGCGTTTAGACGCTTTGCGACAAAGCGAGAGACGACGCAAAGTGTGCGGAGCTTTGAACAAAATATATTAAAATTGTCAGCCGCAACATGTCGTTGCGTCTAGTCGCATGTCGCATAATATGTGCCATTTCTTAACGGACCTGCCATAAGCTGCCGTTTATAAATCGTTTTCTGGATAGATTACCTTCGAACCTTCGACCGACTTTAGCACCATGTTATGTAACCAGAACAGGTGCATATTAGTAGTAAAAGTTCTTGGCAGAGTAATCCGTCATCGCCACCTGTTTCCCCATGTTTGTTATGGCTAGACTTCTCCAAATATTTACGAGTATTTACGAAGAAAGCCGGTTCACCCTGATTTGGTTTTTGTGTTACTATCGTGTTTACTCTGTATAGTGTCGAAGTTGTACCCAAATGTTTTTGTAAAAGCTGTTTTTTGGGTTGCTTGTTTGTTTTAAGACTACCAGCTGTTTGTAAATGTTTTGGGAAGGGTTTTTGTGCTAATTGGTGCGTTTTGTAAGTTATACTTATGGCTGATTAGATAACGGCTCCCTAATTGTATAACACACTATTAATCTCACCAAAAACCCTTCTTCAAACCTCTCTCCTCTCTCTTCTTGTTCTTCTTTCACCTTGTAAAATTTCTACATTTATATTCTGCAATATTTATGGTATACAGAATAAAGGATATTCTAATCTCAATCTGAATCATTTTGAAGGCTAATCCATTACTTCATATGCTCGAAAAATGTGTCTGCTCAACGACGAAAATAATGCAATGAATGTTATTGAACTGACAAAATGAAAGCCATTGCTACTAGTGATGATAGTGTGCTGTGTTACGCAATTACCCCTCAGGATTTATAAATAGAACCCATTGTTTTCTTTCCTAATGCCTTCGGTCTTTTTTTTTGTGGGGCGATCGGATCCGCAAACAAGAGCAAAATTGCGAAGTTTGGAAATAACGGAGGAAGTCTTGAGTAGTGGGTGGTTAAACGCTAGAATAGTTTTCAGCTGCCTCGTTGATCTAGTGGTCGCAAGCGCTACTGCTGAACACAAGATCCTGGGCTTGATGCCCGGTTCGGGCAAAATGTTATTGAGTTTTATCATCTGGAAATTCAAAGTGACTGGTAGCAGCTGGATGAGAGTTGCCGAGAATCGAGCTAAAAGGCGTGCAATTGGAGAGGCCTATGTCCAGCAGTGGACTGCAGTAGGCTGATTATGATGATGATGATCTGGAAATTCTCAGCAGCAGTCTGGAGTCTGAATTTATGCCTAGTTAAAGGCTATAGACTCTCTTATATTGGACTTAAACGGCCGAAAGGTGAGTGCACTAGACACCACTGCTTCCTTCGGGAAATACAGACGTATAGTCAAGTTACTCAGAATCTCAAACCACCCATTTATCAGTTACCCTATCTCAATTACTCGTACAACGCATGACGTCACCCAATGCATGTACCACTGGCCTTGAATGCAAGCGCAGCGGAGCGGGTAATGCGAAATGGAGTCATACCATCACATGACTGAATGGATGGAATTTCACATACGAGTTGCTATTGATTGGGTTCTGTCTGCTGTATCGTGGGGGTTTCGGTTGAGCGGAGGAGGTAGAAAGGTGCTTTCTTTATTGTGAGGTACGGAGTTTTTGAAAGAGGGATATGGATATGTGAGGTTTTGCTGAGGCAATTTAGGAGGCGTGTAATGAACGCCTGTGCGTTACTACGTCATAATATTTTTATCTTATGAAGCGACGCGCGCTTTACTTGTGGTTAACAATTAATGCGTATGTAAGCGCAGGAGCTCTCGGTACCGTCAGACACAATGGCGAAGTCGGAAGTGTTTGTGTCTATGTGTGTTATGTGCTGACGCTACTCTCATCACGCACACATTCACAGCGTGTTTGTACACTTGGTTATCACAAGTAAAACGGGCGTCGCTTCGTGAGATAAACATACTGTGCGTCAATACAGTTTCCAAAGGCACGGGTCACCGCCCTATCCAAGTTGGACAACTGCATTACTACCTAGTCTGTGGCAATAGTATGTACACTATGTACTACAAGTATAGATACGGTGGCGATTGTGTGGCCAAAGTTACTATGGCAAGTATCAAGGAAAGTTTGATCACTCGCAGTCGGTCCATAGCAGGCGCTTTGTTACAAGACCGAGGCTACTGTCTGCATCTGTACTCTGAATGTGTTTTGTTGACGTTGTTTAGTTCAGCTACTCGTATAGTTTCTTGGTGTGGACTGTCTTCATGCGGTTGTTTATTGGGATTGTTAGTGTCCTAACTGTTGACTATGTTGTTTTCTAGCTTCTCGCTTTTACCTTGCTTCAGTTTTTGTAGTCATCTAGCACCTGTTTAAGATTACGTCCGTATCTACTGCCTTAATACCTTTTTCGCCAGCCATCATCGCTTGATTTTTTTTGGGGTGTTTGTAAGTTACATCTAACTTTATCTTTAGGATAAGCATAATCAGCCTATAATTTTCCCACTGCTGGGACACAGGCCTCCTCTCTGTGAGTGGGAGTGGGCTATAATCCACAACGTGGGCTCAGTGCGGGTTGGTGGATGTCACATGCCTTCGATTGTTTTGGTCCTAGGACATGCCGGTTTCCTCAAGATGTATTGCTTCACCGTTTTGAGAGATAAATACAAAAGAAATACAAAAATACGCTTAATTTTTAAGATATGACTTGAAAGTACAAGTTGGATTACAAGGCACTCTAGTCAAATAGGCTGAAAGCCCAAGTTCAGACAGAATAACAAAAAAGATAGAACAAAATGTAGTTAAAATTAACAGTCACTTTCTGTGTTTCATTCCTGGCACTCGCCAAAAAGAGGGCACAATTAACAAATAATACCATTAACAGCGAAGTTTATGCATAAAATATTTATATAGAGTATAAACCAGAATAGATTTGTACAGAAGGTTCACTTGAACTAAGGTCTCCCGTAGATAAGATAGAGAGAAAGGTCAGCATCTAGACTTAATCTAGAGAAAAGGGATGGATGGAGATCTGAGCACCAAGCTAATTAGAAGTATTGTTACCGACCATGTTGTGTGTGTTGTGGAATATAGGACTCAAAAATTACCTTGGACTTGAAAAATAAATGTGTCACAAAATGAGGAAACAAGACGTACTGACATTTATTATTGAAAGAAAAAAGAACAGACGCCAGCACATCAAGCTACTACAATCTGTCAAATTTCTTTAATAGATTTTTGGGAAAATTTGACAGTTTCGGGTAGCTTGACCTGCTGGCGTCTGTACATTGATTTATACTAATCTCAGCAAGCCTTGCCTATTTTTACGACAAGACAATACAAACTACCTAATCCTTTAGCATAATCAGTCTATGACGTTCCCAATGATGGGACACTGCCTCTATGAGAGGGAGCGAGCTGGAATCTCCACGCGGGCCCATTGCGAGTTGTTAGATGTGACATGTCTTCGAATTTTTGGTTCTAAGACCTGGCGGTCACGTCGTTTTGGAACGAAGTTCCTTATCGCGCGTTGCGAAAGGGGGCTAGACGGACAAAATTAAGACCAAAGTTATAACGACACTTTTTGCTATAGTTGTAAGCCGTGCGGCGTGCGCGTGTTTCTCTGTCTCTCTCTCTCTCTCTTATAGAAAGCAAGTCAGTTATTTTTTTTTATATTTTTTTTATACCTATATTACATTAATCGAAAGGAACTTCGTTCCGTCCGGGTGTCCCTTGACACCTATCAAGTTTTTAAATTTAAAATCTCGTCAGGTGTTAATTTATCTCCTAACGAGATTTGATTTATAATAGCGTCAGGTTCCTCAACTTAGACTTTTTCTTTTACCGTTTTGAGAGCAGTGGCGATGAAATAAATTACACAAAGTAAAGCGCCTAGCTATGTTTGAACCCACGACCTACAATTCATAAGTCAGGGTTACCACTCTAAACCTTTACAGCACGTTTAAAAAAAAAAAAAAAAAGATTTAATTCAGACATTTACAGTCCATACATTGTTAGTAATAATAAGTTAGTAACAATTTAAAAGAAGATATTGCAAACTATGCTAAAAGTTTCGTCTTGTTTTACGATTTTATACCAAGTGGTCCTTCCGACACTGTTACATACTGTGAGATAAATATTGAAGTACTACCAACATCTTAAATATTAGTGTGCTCATTACACAGCCGTTTTCAGGAACTCTTAAATTTTATCATCACAGAGATGATTGTACTCGTAATAAGTAGCTCCCTGAATAGTCTTCACTGTTTAGTTTATTGTTTTTGGGGTAATTGTTATGATTTCTGCTAATTAGGTAGCGAGATAGTGAAGGTACAATGAGTGTTTATATTTTGTTTTGCGAAGTAGGTACTCTTACTTTTCGAATCGATGGTAAATATTTTTTTTTCTTTGTTAATAAGAACTAAAGTTCTTAGTAATAGATTACAATCTAGCCTAACAGACTAATAAGCAATTTAACTCTAACTTAATATTTTACGGGTTAGATTATGTTATAACTAAGAATAGTGTCAATTTGCACTTTTGCACAGTTTCGTAGCATTTTCTTAGGGTCTGATAATTGATAAAACCCTTTGTTCATGTGTTATGTTAAACGAGTTGAGCTAAGTACATTATTTCATCACTGCTCTCAAAACGGTGAAGGAAAACATCGTGAGGAAACCGGCATGGCCGGGACATGCCGGTTTCCTCACGATGTTTTCCAACCAAAAATTCGAAGATATGTGACATCTACCAACCCGCACTGGGCCCGCGTGGGGATTATGGCCCACTCCCTCTAACCGAGAGGAGGCCTGTGTCCCAGCAGTGGGAACATTATAGGCTGATTATTTATTACAGAGCTACTGATATACGTAAGTATCGTCAGTTGGTACAAACTTAATACGAATACCTGGTATAAGAATACCTCGATTGTCTAACCTTTCCCTTCAAACCGGATAGGCAGTACTTTATCATCATCATCATCATTACAACCGAAATACGTCCACTACTGGACATAGGTTCTGCTGTGCTTCAAGCGTCTAGCTAGAGGATTCCTGCGGCCTTCACCAGATTATCGGCCCGCGTTGTGTGTTGCCACGTTGTATAGCAATGCTGATTCTCTAGCCAAAAAATAGGTCAACCCTCTGGTCACGTGAAGAGTCGACCAGCCGCTGAAGATTGATTTTTATTCAATCCATCAACTTGGCCTATTACAGTCCTCTAGTCTTCTACTGGACATAGGCATCTCTCAGGCTGCGCCACAACACCCTGTCGTCCAGCCACCTTCTTTAGGTCGTCCGTCCATCTAGCTGGGGGGCGTCCCACAGATTCTGATTTTTATTAATGACAAAAAATAACCACGAAATTAAGCTTAACAAAGAACTCATTCCAGATTCATATAAAAATCATTTATAGACTGAGACCCGGCCATCAAGGCAAGACAAAGCAACACCAATAAATAACAAACTATTAATATTTCTTCCTTGTTTTATTGAGAGTAAAACGGCCCATTCTTTTTTATCTCCTCTTATTTATTGTTTCGTATAAACGATCGTATTTCATCCCCTCTATAATATTTTATCTTCACGGCGAAGAACTTAATTGCTTCACACGACCAACTTTCTTGGCCTTGTTTCAAAGCCAAGTCCTTCTCCAACTTCGTCAATTCCACACGTATCACCCAATTTCCCCGAAAGACTCTCTTGGAACATCATTGTTCTTAAAACAAAGACGCTTAAAATATGGTGTCTAATATTTTATGGCGGCCAAAGTTTTGTCTGTAAGAACTCAGTTAAGTATGAGTTATAAATTAATTTTCGATAAATTTGTGATGCCAGTCTTATGTAATTTTCTTTTGTTAGAGTTGGGAAGTTTTCCACCAATTACGGACGAGGGAGGGTTGTTTTGGTAGGAAGGAGAATCATGTATTTGCGTCGTGGAAGTATACTGCAAAACGCATTTTCAATCTATCGTTTACTTGGGTTTTTCCATCGCGTATCCTTTCAATTTGCAATTGCGAGCAATATATTATAATCTGTTTAGCCTTTTCCCAACTTTTTTGGGGTCGGCTTCCAGTGTAACTGGAGACTATCTATCGTCAGATACGATAGATAGTCTTACCAAGGGGTCTCGTTATGGAGTGACCTCCGTAACCCAGTTACTGGGTAATACGAGACCTCTTGGTAAGATTGGTTGTCAGACTTTCGGGCATCTGCCGACCCGTAACGACTGTCCACGATCCAAGAATGGCAGCAGGGACCAACGGCTTAACATGTTTTCCGAAGCACGGAAGGTTCTCGGTATGTAAAAATGGTCACATCTATGGACTGACCGCGGCAAGCGTGGCTTAACCCGATCGATCGACCCGTGCGGCTGTTATTACTTAGCCACGAGCCCCGAGCGAGCAATAATCACACTCTTTTAAAGGGTCATTTAATAAGTCTATCTACTTATAAATTAGGGTTCCAAATGCGTCTGACGGGTCTTCCACCACCAGTGTGATGAAATATACATTATAACTTGAATCCAAGCAATGTAATGATGAAAGTTTGGTTATTTGTGGAGCAAGTTCTGTACCACCTGGACGGACACTAACAGTTAAGCTAAAATTGCGAATTTTGAATGAATAAATGAAAATGTCGCCCAAAATTGGCGGAGCGTCGGAGTGCTCGGAAATGTTTACTCTTTATGCGTCATAATGTCAGCTGCAATACTTCCTCCTGAATATAGAATTTCGCTCTAACTTCTACAAAGTAACGACAATACTTTGTAGAAGTTAGAGAGAAATTCTACTACTAATTGTACTGCAATATTCGTTACGTTAACAATTTATAAATGCCAGAGATGAGCAATCAATATTACCAACATTTATAAAAAAGACAATTATGTGAATTAAAGTGAAGTACCTATATAGAAAGAAATCAACATCATCTGCCTAGCCTCTCCCTAACTATGTTAGGGTCCAGCTAACCTGATCCAGCTGAGTACCAGTATTTTATATGGAACGACTGCCTATCAGACCTCCACAACACAGTTATTGGGTAACACGATATCAGATACCACTCGGTAAGACTGGTTGTCAGACTTTCGGGCTTCTGACGACCCGTAACAATTGTCAAAGATGTATGAATGTGAATGTATTGTTTGATTGGACGGAATTCCTGCCTATCGATAAATAACAATTTTTTATTATATAAGCATATCCTTATGACGATATGGACATATGGCATCCAACTATGGGGCTGTACTAAGCCGACCAACATCAAAATTATACAAACATTCCAGAACAAGGTACTCAGGAGTATTGTTAATGCGCCCTGGTATATAAGAAATGACGACCTCCATCGTGACTTAAAAATGGAACCCGTCACCGACATAATCCAAAAATTTGCCGAGGCCCATGAACCGACTCCACCGACATGTGAACATCGAGGCAATTCAGCTGTTCGACCAAACAAATATAGTGCGAAGACTAAAACGGACAAAACCTTTTGAGTTAGTGTAGTGTAAAAGTGTAGAAATAATAGTTCCAATGACACACATGAACAAAGTGCTTAATCATATCAGACTCTAAGAAAGTGGAACGGACTTGTGTAAAGTACAATAAACACTATTCTAAGTTTTAAAATAATTGTCACGTAATAAATTAAGTTAGATTAAAATTGCTTATTAGTCTTATAGGCTAGATTGTAATTAATTATTAAGAACCTGATTATGTTAAATAAAGGATTAAAAAAAAAAATGATCCAGGAAATGACAGCCAGGATCACCGGCTTACCGCGCTTTCCGAGGCACGGAGGGGTCTTGGTATGTAAAGATGGTCACCCATCCACGGACCAACCGCGGCAAGCGTAGCTTAAACTAATCGATCGACCCGTGCGGCTGTTATTACTTAGCCACAAGCCCCACCAAAATGTAAAAAATTCGTGAAATCGAGAAATGAAAATGTATTAAGATAATCCTGTTTTACAAGACAACAAACAAACAGATCTGTGTCTCACAAACCCTTGATTAACTCTAATCTTCTTAAAAGACTCCTCTAAGCCAAAGTTATCCGTCAATTATATTATTTACCCACACAAAATTGAACGAAAACTCTTTGTGTGAGCTTCTGGGCTTCTCATTATAAGAAAAGGATTTATTTTACTGACTTCTCCAGTTTCGAGTATCTTCAGAAATGCGGTCGTTTTCTTGGCATTTACGGAAAACGCTCCTGAAATTCAGCGTGGTATTCCCGAAAGTGCCTTAAAAGTAATCCAGATTATAGCTCTTTAACAATTTTAAAGCCTTCTAGGACTTGTGGTCGTTATTTCTAACTAAAATGTTATTTTGCTGTGGCTATAGATGGATGTTAGGAATGAGTTTTGTAGTGATTGCTTTTGGGATGTCTGGGAAATTATAATGAGGAACCGACTCGGTACTGGTAAGTTGAATCCTAATACTTTAGAATAGAATATTCTTTATTATTATTTACACCATAAATATTACATAATATAAATGTAGAAATTTACCTTGTTCCTTGTCCTTGTCCGTACCCAAAGGTTGCCAACGAAACCCTAGTACCAAACGTCCGCTGTCCGTCCGTCCGGCCGTCCGTCTGTCTGTCAGTGGGCTGTATCTCATGAACAGACAGTTTAAATTTTAACAAGAGTATGTATTTCTATGCAATACAGACAGACAGCTGAATACCAGTATTTTACATGGAGCGACTGCCTATCTGACCTCCACAACCCAGTTACCGGGTAATACGATACCCCTTGGTAAGACTGGTTGTCTGACTTTTTGGGTAGACTGGAAGTCGACCCCAACATAGTTGGGAAAAGGCTAGGCAGATGATGACTATACAGACAGACGTCTGTCAGCGGGCTGCATCTCATGAACAGTCTAGTTGAAATTTTAACAGAGTATGTATTTCTATTGCCGCTATTACTACAAATAATAAAAATAAAATGAAGTTAAAAATTAAAGGGGGTCTCCGTACAAGAAACGTGTTATTTTTCAACGCGTTTTGCGTTGTGCACTCTTCGTGTGCGAATCTGATTCGCACTTGGTCGCTTTTTCTAGCATTAGCTACAGTAAAAAAATCTATAAGAACATAACTCTTCAGTCTTCACACTCTAACTAGACAGCAGCAGAGTCAACAAACTAAGCCGAAACATAGGTACACACGGCTACACGTCAAGCTATACAAAACCAGTTTGTCTTGGCCTCACTTTGTATGATATTTTCTCACAATGAACGGTCAGCCAATACTGGTTTTGCATAGCTTGATGTGTAGCCGTGTGTACTATCAAAGAAAAATAAAGATAGTCGAGAACTCGAGAATAGCATGACATTAATTACATCAGGGTATAGAGCCAATATAGTATCAAACCCAACTCAAATGAAACGATGCGGAAGAAAAAACTTAATGGCGGTCATCAACATCCTTATTGAATTCCGCAACTAAAGGATCAATTAAAGGAAACTAGCCCTTGTCTACAAGTTCCCCATTATACCGGTAACTTAATATTGCGTACCCAATACCCGACCTGATTGAATCACTACTTAAAGGTTGTGTCTTTAAGTGCGGTCGAAGGAGAGGCCATGTTTCTTAGAAATAATTGGTGTGAACTTGGCGTCTTCGTGGGAGAATGTGAAGTTTATTTATTTGTGCGAAAAGTTTACCGCACAAAAAGTTACAAAGGCGCGCTTACTGCCTTAGGCATTCTCTACCAGTCAACCAAGGGTGGTGAAGAGATTAGATGGCAGGTGCTTTGGTTGAGAGGGACAATGATAAGAAAAAAACTCTTAATAATGGGTAATGATTATAATTCCTAGAAGTAGAACTAGAAGAAGAAGTTAACTTTCTGTTGCCCACAGTTTCAATCGTGGCATAGCATAAGCCTATAATGTTCCCACTGCTGGGACACAGGCTTCCTCTCTATGAGAGGGAGTGGGCCAGAATCCCCCACTCGGGCCCAGTGCGGGTTGGTGGATGTCACATGTCTTCTAATATTTTTGTTCTAAGACATGCCGGTTTCCTCACGATGTTTTCCTTCGCCGTTTTGAGAGCAGTGTTGATAAAATTAGATACACAAAGTAAAGTGCCTGTCTGGGTTCGAACTCACGACCTACAACTCGTATATCGTGGCCGATACCACTGGGCCACCACTGGTCTTTTGCTACTTGAATCGCGGATTCCATGGAAACTGCTACATTTACGCGTATACAAAGTATCCTATATCGTAATCTAGGTCATAATCTGCCTGTGTGCCAGATTCCATCTACATCCGCTGAGACATTGTTGCGTGATTGAGTAACATACATACATACAAACTTTCACATTATGTAGTATTAGTTAGGCGGATGCCGCGAAAATTAAAATTTCCTACTTTTTCTTGCAATTTGCAGTTAAATGTCAGGACTCAGGTTGTATGTTCAATAAATTTGTATTCGTGGTCGCAACAAAATATGACTTTACGGAATTATAATCATTAGAAACAGCAACATTTATGGCCAATTCTTACTGAAGGAGATGTATTGACATCTCCTTGAGTTAGAAATGGTCTCAAATGTCATGGTTTCATGAAGTATCGTATAGATGATTTTTATTATTATAATTATATAAATATACATTTGTTACGATCGCGAATCATATTTAGATCAACATACAACCAGAAAGGCAATTCTCGTAATTTTAAGAACGTTCACACTCTGATCTCAGTCTCAATCTGTCAAAAATGAAAAATACCTCTAATTTCCCTAAATTTTGACCAGTCTTTGACGTTTCTACGTGCGACTAGATTTTGAACTAAAATGTTAAAAATCTAGTCTAATTCTCGTAATTTAAAATGTTCAAAATTAGTCGCAGTCTCATCTCGGCGACAAGAAACGTCAAAAACTTGTCAAAATATAGGGAAATTAGAGGTATTTTTGACAGATTGAGACCGAGATCAGACTGTGAACGTTCTTAAAATTATGAGAATTGCCCCTCTGGTATTCAGCTGCATCCAGTTAGCCTAGAACAGTATGCAAGCTAGGCAGATGTTGAATCATTTTCCATCTCGGTGTAATGTAATCATCTAGTGAGATAATTATGGTTTATGCTCAGTTAATACTTACTAGGTTGACATGCACGTGTGTAATTATGTATATTAATTACTGCAATGCCGTCGTTTGGGTTTTGGCTAGTTTATTACTGCAGTAACCTACACACGATGAGACTTATTAAAAGTTATATTATTATCACGTTTTTAATATAATTAACATATTTTCTTTCTGTACTGTACGCTTTACTTTGTGTAATTAATTTCATCACCACTGCTTTTAAAACGGTGAAGGAAAACATCGTGAGGAAACCGGCATGTCCTAGAACTGAAAATTCGAAGATAAACATCTACCAACCCGCACTGGGCCCGCGTCGAAGATTACAGACCGCTCCCTCTCACAGAGAGGAGGCCTGTGTCCCAGCAGTGGGAACATTAATTATGCTGATTTATGATATGCAAATGCTCTCTTTATTGGCTCTCTGTATACAACTTCGGGCACATTTGACCAAAAAATAATAAACCATTCTTGGTGTTATTAAACATATTTATGAATGAAGACTAGACCAACGAGGCATTAAAAAAAAAACCAGAAAAAAAAACGGTTCAGCCGTTTAGGAGCTACGATGGCGCAGGCCTACATGAAGCTAGTTAGTAGTTGCCCATTCTAAAGCGTAGTAGGTACCTATGGAGAAGAACGGGCAAGACGGCATCTAATTATAATTTTAATCTACATTTTCATTCTAATCTCGCATTTTTGTAATTGTTTTTGAAATATTGATATAAGTAATGTAATTGTAACTATGATATCTGTTTTTTTCATTTAAGTAACGTAGTTTATTTTTAACCGGACAAAAGTGGTTTTGACCGGTTTAAAGTTTTGATTGATCCTTAAATTCGATAGCCTTACCTTTGATAAATCCTTCGGGGAATGCTTATGTGATGTTTGCTATTTTATTTTGATTAATACAACATTTTTCAAGGCTTTGACATCAAAAAGCTCACCGAGGCGAGACCTCACATTGTTTCCAAATAATTTTCTACCACAAGAAATGTCTGGACCTGAACCTTGAACCTTGGAAGTTTGTTTAGGAATTCTTCGCAGAGGTACCGTTGTTTTCATCGAGATTATATATATTTTTTTAACCCTTTCTTCAAGCACAATCTGAATGATTTTGAAGGATTGTAGCTAATGATGAACACGGGTGGGTTTTAGTCAGTAAAAGTCTGACACGCCCTTCCACTCAGCCCAGAGCGGGAAAAGCCATTTGATGATTTCCCACCCAAAAAAAAGGATGTAGCTAATCTATTGCTTCATATGTTTCAAAAATTCGTCTGCTCGGAAATTTAATCACGCAATGAATGTTTAGTGTTCTATGAATTGCAGATTTATAATAATCATTGTCTTAGCTCATTAGATGTTAGTTTATGTAGTGTTATGTTTATGATTATGACTCAGATTCTCAACACCCAGCAACTTTTTTCTGGATGAAAATATGACTATGAATGATTTCATTCGAATCATTTGAGTCATTCGAATGATTTACGAAAATTAGTAACTAACTGGACCTACATTACCTATTCGACTTGGAGTTCTTTTCTAATTTGAGGAGAGCCTTTTTTACCAAATGGTTTTGGTAGATTTACCCGATCTACATACGTTTTTTAGGGTTCCGTAGCCAAATGGCAAAAAACGGAACCCTTATGGATTCGTCATGTCTGTCTGTCTGTCCGTCCGTATATCACAGCCACTTTTTTCCGAAACTATAAGAGCTATATTGTTGAAACTTGGTAAGTAGATGTATTCTGTGAACCGCATTAAGATTTTCATACAAAAATAGAAAAAAAAAACAATAAATTTTGGGTTCCCCATACTTATAACTGACACTCAAAAATTTTTTTTCTTCAAATCCATACGTTTACCTATCTATGGATAGGTCTTCAAAAATGATATTGAGGTTTCTAATATATTTTTTTACTAAACTGAATAGTTTGCGCGAGAGATTCTTCCAAAGTGGTAAAATGTGTAAATAAGAGAATGATAAAACTAAAAAAAATATATGATGTACATTACCATGTAAACTTCCACCGAAAATTGGTTTGAACGAGATCTAGTAAGTAGTTTTTTTGAATACGTCATAAATCGTAAACCGCAATTTACCTTTCATTCAATCAACAACAATTGAGTTTTATAGATAATGGTACGGAACCCTTCGTGCACGAGTCCGACTCGCGATTGGCCGGTTTTTTTTTGTGTTAATATCGGGAGCTCACTCTTCTCAGTAACTCAGTGTAGACAACTTTTGTATTAGACTACTTAGTGACTTAGTACTGTGAGGGCAAATCTAACTAAATATAATTATGTATAAACATTCGACCATTATTTCCAAAGAAAACAACAAGTTTCTTTATAATTGAGTAACTTTATCCATTCAAACGTGAAACATAAACAGCCAAGTTCAAAACATTCTGTGGTTATTTTTCGCTATGCAGAGCAACCGCTTCAACTAACAGACAGTCACTGGTCTCACCGGTTTCTTAACAACCCATCTAAAAGGTCATAACTCCATCGTCTCCAATGAAACCTCAACCTTAACAATTCAGCATAAAGTTGAAATTAAAATTGAAGCGCCAGTATTGTTGTTGATAGTTAAGATCGAGACACATGCAAGGGATTTCCAGTTCTAAGGTCGAAGTTGGAGCATTAATTTTCGTGTGAACTGTAGTTGTTTATAGTGAGATGCTGATTGCAGCCCGTAGGCAGTTCTCTGGTACACCACCTATTTCGAGTCGAGGCAAAAACTGCATAATATAGTTAAAACCGTTCGCAAATTGAGCTTTTGATTCTCTAAGTGTACCAGTCTTATATCGGCAGTGCGAGATGGCTTCTTTGATACTTGATACTATATGTGATGTGACAACTCAATTTGTCTATACTAATATTATAAACCGGTAACATTTGTTTGTTTGTACGTTTGTATGCAGGGGGTAATCTCCGGAACTATCAGAAAAAATCTTTTTACATTTGATAGCCCAATTCTTGAGAAAAGTTAAAGAAAGGTTGAAGAAAGGTTATAGGATATAGCTATACCAGCCTAGCCATAGCCTTTCTCAAGAATTGGGCGCTATCAAATGCAAAACTATGTTTTCTGATAGTTCCGGAGATTACATGCATGATGTTAAATATAACATCTTGCTGCGACCCTTAGGAACCGAGCAAAAGGGGAAAAAGTCAGAAAGAAAGCTAGGCGAAGTGGTAGCACGGGCGAGCGATGCGATGCGATGCGAAATTCACGCGGGCAGAAGCCAGTCTTATATCATTCTATTGGCATTGCAAGATTGCTTCTTTGATACTAAATGTGATGTGACAACTCAATTTGTTCGTGATATGGCTTGAGAAGGCAGGGAATAGACTTTACTAGTTACGTTATTTACATCTCATGTTGGTTTGGACGAGGTTTGCTATGGTGGGGACATCGACGCGCAAACTGGTAACATGGATTCAATACATAACTCTGCCTTGAAAATTCCCGTCAATGGATAAAGCTGAGTGATCGTACAGTCACGAGCAAAAGTATGTATACACTCGGCTTTATTCAAAAGCGATTTACTCCTTTATTTTTGGATGAAATTCTGTGTTGTTCCGAACATAGCATTTTCGGACCCATAGGTTTATGTAATGTGTCGTATTTCAACGTTGCATTCGTTATTTCACGAAAAAATCGCAATTGAAAGTTACCAAGTGTTGACATATTGGTGCTCGTGACTGTACTTATGATCCTATTGGTCCATTTTGTACAGACGTCAGCAGGTCAAGCTACCCGAAACTGTCAAATTTTTCCGATCAATCTTGAACCTTAATATTTCACCAACAAAGTTGAAAATCTATTAAAGAAATTTGACAGATTGTAGTAACTTGATGTGCTGACGTCTGTACGTAAATGAAGCAAAACGATAGTAGCAGGTTGCGTTCTGTAGTGTCTACCTACCTCATGGGAAGAAGGCGTGGGATTTATACAATATGATTAATTTTGATCCATTTGGATGGACACGGAGCCTAATAGGCATTAAAATATTCAGAATATGCAACTAAATGGAATGCATCTGTAATTCTGTAATATAATCCTATTAATCTGGATTATTCCAACCCAAATAGTAAACAATTGACCTGAATTATGTGTTAATGACAGTCTGCTCTGTATACACGTCATCTACGATATTGGGTAGTCTAATTAATTGTAGTGTAATTATGATATTGAATATGTGCATGGTGGCCCCATGGTCGCATGGTCGTGGGCTCGAACCCAGGCAGTTGCTTTACTTAGTGTAATTTATTCCATCACCACTGCTCTCAAAACGGTGAAGGAACCACGAGGAAACCGGCATGGCATAGTGCTAAAAACTCGAAGACATGCCCACTGGCCTGGGTCCCAGCAGTGGCAACATTATAGGTTGATTATGTATGTATGATACAGTTTACTATGAGGGTAATACACACCTATTACATGTTCAAATCCAAGTTTCCATTAGACTAAATATACATAAGATAGCGTGATTTTAAATAGCCTACATCGTTCCTCAAGAATTGGGCTATAAAAAGTAAAACACCATAATTGAAATCTGAGTGATAGTTTCAGAGATACGCGTGTTCAAACAAATAAACAAAAATACTCTTCAGCTTTATTATTAGTCATCATCTGCCTAGCCTTTTCCCAACTATGTTGGGGTCGGCTTCCAGTCTAACCGGATGCAGCTGAGTATCAGTATTTTACATGGAGCGACTGCCTATCTGACCTCCACAACCCAGTTACTGGGTAATACGATACCCCTTGGTAAGACTGGTTGTCACACTTTCGGGCTTCTGCCTACCCGTAACGACTGTCAAAGATCCACGAATGACAGCCGGGACCAACAGCTTAACGTGCTTTCTGAAGCACGGAGGGGTCTCGGTATGTAAAGATGGTCACCCATCCACAGACCAACCGCGGCAAGCGTAGCTTAACCTGACCGATCGACCTGTGCGGCTGTTATTATTTAGCCACGGGCCCCTCTTTATTATATATAGCTTTATTATATATAGCTTTATTATTAGTATAGCTAATCATTTACTAATTATTTCTTTCTTTTGTTCCAGGTAAGAATTAACCAACGAAAAGAAATTAATCTGGAAACACTCCGAAACTCCTTCACTCCTTCATTCGACCCGGAAAAAAACGTGGACCTAGCCACAGTTTTCCTCAAGAATCGGGCTACTTTTAAATTTCAAAAATATTTTTTCAAATCTGACGGATAAGTCCAGAGATTAGAACGTTCAAACAAACAAACTCTTCAGCTTTCTTATTAGTATAAATAGTATAGTTAACAGAGTAAATTGTGTTGATTTCAGAACGGCACCCTAATTGCGTAACACACGATCAATCGGAATCGGTTTCATTTTGACAGTTCAACAACATTCGTTGCGTTATTTACGTGTTGAGCAGACAAATTTTTCGAACTTATGAAGCAATGGATTAGCAATTTGCTTCAAAATGATACAGATTCCGATTGATCGTGTGTTACGCAATTAGGTTGCGGCTTGTTCTATTAAAGTACTCCGTCAGTCGATAAAAGTAAAACAATATTCAGAAGTAGGCTTCTCAAGAGTTTAAAATCAACCAGAAGGTTATTTATCATACACAGGCAATATTTTTCGTGACATTCGTGCGTTTTTTTTCATGACATTTACCTGTAAATGTAGGTACTCATTAGGCTATCAGAGGAGCAATTCTCGTAATTTTAAGACCGTTCACAGTCTGATCTCAGTCTCAATCTGTCAAAAATTACTTCTAATTTCCTTACATTTCGACAAGTTTTTGACATTTGTTTGTCGCTGAGATAAGACTGCGACTAGATTTTGAACGTTTTAAATTACGAGAATTGGCTTTCGGGTCTAAAACCGGGTTTTTGTCGATTTACATATTAAGTCAGACCTTCGAATACTTATTTTAATTCAAGAAATTGAATCATCAGTATAATAATAATGTTATCAGTGGTTTAATAACCACTCGACTTCGTCAAATAACCTAATATAGCTCTATTCTATACAAATACATAAAAGTTAAGTGTCTGTTTGTAATGTCAAAATAACAGCTTGTTATTAAATACATATTATGAAAGTAGATACAGTACTCACAAAAAAAAAAATTGTATAAAATTTTTCTCTGTCTGTCTGTTTGTTCCGGCTAATCTCCGAAACAGCTGAACTAATTTTAGAAAAAAAGAAAGGAAAATGCGTTTATTGGCATTACACAAAATGAATACACCTTAAAACTATAAAAACAGAAAACAAAGATTATTATGCCAAAAATTTTAGGACCGGACTTCGACTGGCAGATAACTGATATTATTATTAATGGTTAACTTGGGCTGCTTTTAGAAAAGTTCCGCGCAAATAAATTAAAACCCATTAAATTTCCAACATCCATACGGACAAAGCCGCGACCAGAAGCTTAGTTTTAACTATAATTATCCTTACCTACCTACGTGACATTAATCAGTTGCTACAAGTTAGTAGTAAGGTACCTACTACGGTAACTATTTAACCTACTTTTGATCTCGTTACTGTAGATACCTTATTGATCAAAGTGGGCTAATGATTTGATGACGTCACGATAGCCGTCTGTCCATTATCTTAGGGCACAAGTGCCACCAGGACTATAGGTCTTTGTGCCCGAAGCTCCACAATGACTATACGGCAACATTTTGCACGTAAGTAATAGAATTATGTACGACTAGCTACAGCCAGCGGCTTCGCCCGGGTTGATGTCGGAAATTATCCCATGGGAACGTGCTACCGAGTAAAAAAGCAGCCAATGTCCTTCCCCAGGATGCCAACTATCTCATTGCCAAATTTTATCGAAATCCATTCAGTGATTTAGACGTGAAAAGGTAACATACAGACAGTTACTTTCGAATTTATAATAAACTAGCTGCTCCACTCGGTTTCACCCGGATAAGTGTTGATTCCGTGGCAATATCGGGATAAAAAGTATCCTATGTGTTATTCTGATGTATAAGCTATATTACTGTAAAGTTTCATCAAAATCCGTTCAATAGTTTATGCTTGAAAGAGTAACAAACTACCATCTATCCATCAATCCTCACAAACTTTCGCGTTTATAATATTATTAGGATGCTTATATGGATGCACTAAGTATAAACAAACAGACTACAGTCAAACACATGCATTGGCAGCACTGATAAGTTCCTTTGCAAACGTACTCGTAAAACAAACCGCGAATGCATCGCTTGAAAACCGCCATTTTAGCTTCGTTAATCGCGCGGCACTTTACTTTTTATATTTATTTTAATCATTGCTGCTCTCAAAAAGGTGAAGGAAAACATAGTGAGGAAACCGGCATGTCCTAGAACCAACCTGACTTTGCATACCCGTCCAAATAACAGTGATCTTTATTCTCATTCTTATAAAGTTGTGTTCCATGATCTTTATTCTCATTCTTATAAGGTTGTGTACCAAAATTCCTTAAAATGACAAAGAATTTCTTATCAAAATTCAATTTATGCTTACCTAACCTAACATTCGTCACTCGTGCATTCCAAACCAACGTAATCACCTTTGCATATTCTGTTTACCCATATCATTACGTTCCTTTAAACCAATTTAGGCTAATGATCTTATGATTTACGTCCGATACAAAGGGGCTCTTGGACCAAAGATAACAGGATTTATAAATAAGAGCCATTGTTTCCTTTCCTCACGCCTTCCGGTTATTATTTATGGGATGATCGGATCGGCAAACAAGAGCAAAATTGCGAAGTTTGGAAATAACGGAGGAAGTCTTGAGTAGTGGGTGGTTAAACGCTAGAATAGCTTTCAGCTGCCTCGTTGATCTAGTGGTCCCAAGCATTACTACTGAGCATGAGGTCCTGGGTTCGATTCCCGGGTCGGGCAAATTCATCTGTCTGCCTTTTCCCAGCTATGCTTCGGCTTACAGCTTCCAGTCTAACTGGAAGCAGCTGAGAACCAGTATTTTGCATTGAGGGACTACCTATCTGACCTCCACAACCCAGTTACTGGGTAATACGAAACCCCTTTTTTTTTTTTTTTGATGATGGGAAATCATCTAGTGACTCCTCCCGCTCTGGGTGGAGCAGGAGGGAGTGTCAGACTCTTACTGACTAAAACCCACCCGTGTTCCTTCCTTAGCCCTTTATGTTCCAGGGCAGCGGTAACCCTTTCGGACGATCCCGCTACCCTGGCAGGCGTCGGCCCTATTGGGCCCCGTCACTCATGCTGACATCTCTTTGAGGCGCGCGTGGAATACATACACGCCGTCCGGCACGGGCCTGGTCCTGATCAGACGGAGAGCTACCCATTACTCTCCGCCCGCAGGCCCGCGCCTACGGTGGCCGGAAGTCGTCACGCGGCTCCCGACGCCCGGAGCGTCTCCCGCGGCGATATACGAAACCCCTTGGTCAGACTTTCGGGCTTCTTGTAACGACTGTCAGAGATCCACGAATAACAGCCGGGACCAACCGCTTAACGTGCTTTACGAGGCACGGAGGGGTCTTAGTATGTGACTGGTATGGTATGGGCTGACTGACCTGACTTGACAATTCAAAAGTGCCTGTAATTGGTTTAGTTGAAATAAATAGTTTGAGTTTGCCACAAGCCCCTTCCCAAGCTCGGGTCGGGCAAAGTGTTATTATGTTTTTCCTTTAGGGATTTTTCAGTAGCAGCCTGGAGTGTGGGTTTGTGCCCAGTTCATGGCAATAGCCCCCCTATTACCGGCGACTTAAACATAACTGACGAAATAAAAAAAAAATAAAAAAAAATTGTTTATTTCTTACCACAATACATTTTACGATTTCTAGAAATATTATTTCGAAATACTTTTACAAAACCAAACAATATTTTTATTAGTATACAATAATATAAAGCGATGGCTCTGATGGTTGCCATGAAAAAAAAAAATGTGGTTGTAATAGGTATACTACAGACACACCTGTGTAAAACCCTTCCTACCCTAATCAGTTTTTGAGGTCTTTAGAAGTTGATTCTTTGTTAGTGTAAGTTCGATCCTATTAAGTTTGTGAAACCATGTCATGTCTGCTTAGACATGACATGGTTTTAAAACCTGGGATGGAGTTTCTTGCCAGTTTTTCTCCATAGGAACCTACCGCTTTGGAATGCGCAACTAGCTTCATCTTTTTAAAGGTTTATTGCAGAAACTTGTACAACTTTTACAGTAAATCTTACATAGGGACCTCCTTTTAAGTAAAAGATATACCTGTGCTAGAAGGCCCCGCTCTGTCCGACTCCTTGGACAATTCAAAAGTGCCTGTAAATGGGTAATTGAAAGAAAACCTTTGAATATAAGTTTGAATGTACTGATTCTTTCAATGTCATGTCTGGAAGTACTTTGTACTCGTACTTATGTTAGCAATACTCTATTGCTAACTGTGGAGGCTTGTAAATAGCTTGTCGTCAATTACTTCACTACTACTTCTGTATTTGATAGCTGTAAGCCACCCAAAGACAATAAAATAAATAAATAAATACTCTTTTGCAAGTGAAACATCAAATCTAGGCTTTGCCTGAATTCGCCAAAACACAGTGTGTAAGCGTGGTGACGTCATTGTGGTGTACAATGCCCGTTTCTTATATGGAATGCTTGTCTTTTTTTTTTGGGTGGGAAGTCATCAAATGACCTCTCCCGCTCTAGGCTGAGCACCCGTGTTCCTTCAGTTGCCTGTGCCAGGAGCCACGGTATCTCTTTCGAATAACCCGCGGCCCTGGCAGGCATCGACCCTAGCGGACCCCGTCAGTTCGTGCTGACATCTCTTTGAGGATGGAATGCTTACCTTAAAACTTAGGCATCCATAATCAACTCCCTGCATGGTTATCCAAGCAAATTTAAACCTTAACACGTTGACTGCCATACCACAGACAATAGAAAATCTATTGTTAGGGGACACCGGTGACCGCGGTTGCAATCAATGACTTAACAGGGCCCTAATTCACTATGGCCACGATTCCTTACTTCGAAACCCCGTCAATTTCTTAGCTAGCCTCGCCAATTCCGCGTTCATTTCGCGCGGTTTCGTTCATTGCGTCATAGAGAATAAGGCCCCATTAAAGAAACGCAAAAATACGAGTATCAGAAAAAAAATAGCTTCTAGGAACGCACAGCTCTTCAAGACGCCATGTTAGTTATAATTACTGATAACTGGTCGGTTTACGTTTGTACACTAATCTAAGTGACCTATGTCCTCAACTTGACTGCGCGTTGTGGAATGCGATAAGCGACTTGTACGCTCCAGTTTACTTTAATAAACATTTATCGAGAATAATATTCCTTAGTTCCTTTTACATACAAGTAATAAGATTAAATATTCCTCCGTTTCTTATAAATAAGCATTAGCACACATAATCAGCCTATATAATATTTCCACTGCAGGAAGTCAGGCCTCTTTTCTGTGGGAAGAAATGGTTGACAGTTAAGACAGGTCTTACCATTAAAATTTTACCACTACCATCCTGATGGTAGTGGTAAAATTGTAGCACTATTAGCACTTCTCTGTGACTTGTGTGCTTATCTTAGCATAATTAATCTCTCTAGATTGGTCGAGCAATGTATTTGTCATGTTGACCTAGCCTTTAATAAATTAGTGGTCTAGTTTGGAGACGGTCTCTAAGATAATCTAATCCTTTGGACATCTAGGAGTTTGGTGTAATTTGGGTAGATTATGGTGACGGTCATTCTTAAAGTAGAATAATTAATCATTTTCAACCGGTCTTACCAAGGGTTGTCATATTACCCAGTGACTAGTGTGTGTAGGTCGTTCCATGTAAAATACTGGTATTCAGCTGCATCCGGTAAGACTGGAAGCTGAAGCCAACATAGTTGGGAAAAGGCTAGGAGAATAATTTATACATTTGTGACATCTTGTAAAAATATTCTTCAGTTTTCTCCAGCCAAGAGGTAAACAGACATTTTTCTGAACAGCACAAATGTAACTCAATGATATTAAAAACGCTGTTACAGCATTATTTATCTTTATTCGCACTATAAAGCCGAGATCGCTTTAATTAAAGTAGCATTTTATTCTTTGCATATCTAGGACGAAGCCACAATTTCCAAGTTATAACTGCAAACATTTTCTACCAAGCTTTTAAAACTTTGTATCCTTTGGACGGATTAACAGGGAAAAACTGAATACTGCAAGAGCTGCCCAAGTTGCCACCTCGTAAATCCAGCCCAGAATATTTGAGATATCACCTAATTAATCTAGACATCCCAAATTACGGTCAGCCCGATATAAAAGGTAAGCTCGGACCTCGTATAAATGCGGAAAAAGGACGGAGAATTTATATTAGCCACAAGACACACTAGAGATAATTGTCAGGTATGAAACATACAGGACCTCAATATGTTCACAAATTGCCTAAATGGCCGAGAATTTTTCATGTCCCTCGCTCCGTCAAATAAAACTGCTCGCTCGCAATTTGGAACAGGGTCTAAAATGAAGCATTTACTTCTCATGAAACAAATATTTAAGGAATTTCATTGTGCACGCGGAAAATTGCTCGGAAATAAAAAGTTGTACATCTACGGAGGAATTACATGTGAAAATTTTCTCATATTTCATTTTCCTCCCTTATACAGCGCTCTAATGGGAGCTTTAAAACTTTTTAATAAGCGAACTGCATATAACCAAATGGGGCTAGTTCAAGCTTTTAACACTTTACTCATGCATCAACCGCGTGAATAAAAATGTATACGACCTGAAAATATCCCTGGAGATGTTTATTGAGCTGCTTTGAATAGCAATCGCCTTCATGCTGAGGCGTTCTACTTATTTCTCGATTGAGCCTTTTTTCACGGCAATTCTTTTACGTCCTGGTTTTAAGAAAAATGTACGTGAATTTCGCGATGTTAAGATGTTTACAACTTGCTGTCTTGCCAACTTCCGGGCTGTATTTCGTGTATGCCCTACTTTTAGTGCCTGCACGATGCACTCCCCTGGCTTATATACCTAAATTTTGTTCCAGTTTAAAGCTGTGTGCCTCTGTTATAAATCACTTAGAATAAAAATATGCTCCGTGCTCATAGGAAGTGCTTTTGCAATCAGTAGATGGATGGTGGTGTCTATACTGGAAACATTATCTTGAACACAGACTCTAGGTACTTTACTCAAGTCAGTTTTGAACAAGATTTTGTACTACTACTACTAACTACTTATCCATCAAACAGTTTACTCTCATATCAATTACACAGACACAGAAACACTTCATTTCTTCATTCTTCTACTTTTGAGTGTTACATAGGCTTAGTATTAGGTATTAATGTGCTTTTTCTCAGAGTTGTTAATTCATTATTTTTATACCAGTTTTATATAAAAATTTAATGCCCCAGTTTAATTGAAATGTAAAGTGATGGCCTGATACACAGGTTTGGATAAACCTAGTTCGGGTGGGTCGCTACCTAACACTCTAATTCCGAACCATCATTACTTGCACCTGTAAAAAAAATAAAAACACGTTTTAAAAACATGCTTTTATTACTTATTAATAAAAAGGACTAAAAAGTTAAAAATCATGGAAACCTGATAAGAAATAAATAAAAGTGTTACATTTTGATGGAACATTAAAGAACATTTAGAACACCACCAGATTTACCAGTGGTAGTAGCAGATACCTGCATACATACATACATCGCAGGTTAAATAAAAGCTTGTAATTAGTTTTAGATTATTTTTTCAGGCTCTATAATTATGGGAAATGTACTACTATGGCTAAATATACACCTTTTGTAAACGTTTTTACTAAATAAATTATTCTAAATATCAACATTAGCCAGCTAACACAAAAACATCAGTTTTTCAATTATCTTTGACTAGAAACTTCATCCACTATCACGTCAAGTTACCCGTTCAAGACCCATGTGACAAATATGACATCCCTTTTTAAGTCTTAACGAAAGACTAACACAGATTTACCCTCAATCTATTTCAGTCACGTTCTTAGCCACAACTTTGTCATCCATCATGTAGTTATTTCCATCCATCCTATTTTGCGGATATGACCTGACCTAGACTATGTCCCAGTCTGCGTGTAACCCAAGAATTTATACCTAGTACGACAATGAAACTGAACCTTTTATATGATTTCCTCCCATTTTTCTTGGAGGGTGTATTTTATATGTTCTGTGATATGAAGCTGATTTATATGTATATGTGAATTTGTGTCTCTAGTCTAGGCTCTTGCTAAGATTCGTTTTCAACTGTGTCTTTTATATCTGGAGGCTTCTTATTCATGAATTATTGTTAGGAAATATTGGCAAGACAGCGTGTGGTGTTCAGTTTAGTGTTAAGATTACTTAATAATAATTTATATATATACAGACACGACCTGGGCATATTGAGGGCGTGCCGGTGTCTCCAAAGCTTTAATCTATACTAACAATAAAGCTGAACGCGCTAATCTCTAGAACTACTAGTTGGATTTGAAAAATTGTTTTTGCTTCAGACAGCGCAATTCTTGAGGAAGCTACTTAGGTACATGACGGTAGGACCCTTAGGAACCGAGCAAAAATAACAAAACTTGAGGGTTGTCAAGGGACACCCGGATGGAACGAAGTATAACTGACTTGCTTTCTATAAGAGAGAGAGAGAGACAGACAGAGAAACACGCGCACGCCGCACGGCTTACAACTATAGCAAAAAGTGTCGTTCCAACTTTTGGACTTAATTTTTTCCGTCTAGCCCCTTTCGCAACGCGCGATAAGGAACTTCGTTCCAAAAGTAAAAAAAAGCTGAGCGCAAACGAAGTAATAGCTTGGGCAGGCGATGCAATGCGATGGGGTGGGTCGGTGGAACAAGAAATTTCACGCGGACGTAGTCGCAGGCAGAAGCTAGTGAATTATTATTATAAGGAGTATAAAGCTCTATAAGATCTTGGCACACCATTATCGATACTTCTAAGTCTTTCGTGCTAACAACTAGATGTTTGCAATCTGTTACCACCCCGTCACTTAGTTCAATACGTTTATTTAATCCAGTTTTCTGGCAACAGTTACCATGACAAATAGGCCATGTCTCATAAATATGAAAGAACCATTTTCGTAGGACGATACGTCCGTTGCTTCAGCAACTAGGGTTGCGGAGTAATTTGTATTATGATCGTGTACTCCTTGGATATGTTCTGTGTCAATCTTGAATTCTTGATATTTGGGTCAATACCGGGTGGTCCGTGAGTGAAATGGAATATTTTTATAGAAATATTATACCAACATTACCAACACGTTTGTTTCTGCGGCGGATTGGAGTGGATTTCGACGAAGGATGATAAATAAATAAATAAAATTTTTATTCAAGTATAAGTAAAGTAAAAATATGATTTACGTTAATTACAATTGAGGAAAGTTAAATTCTAACTGTAATGTAGACCTGCCTGATCTAGGTTTATGAAAAACCTGTTTCAGGCCATCAATTTACACCAAACATTTAAAAAGAAGACAACAATAAATGTATTAGAAGCTAAATTGAAAAGAAGGTATACTGGCTAGATTATTTTAAATGATGGTATCTATATCTACTAATAATAAAGCTGAAAAGTTGGTTTGAACGCGCTAATCCCTGTAATTACCAGTCGGATAGGAAAACAATATTTTTGTATTTGATAGCCCAATTCTTGAGGAAGGCTTTAGGCTATTTAATATCACGCTAGGACCCGTAGAAGGCGAGCAGAAAAAAAGAAAAGTCAGAAAGAACGCTAATCGACAACGAAGTAATAACGCGGGTAGGCGATGCGATGCGACGCGGGCAGAAGCTAGGAATATAATAAATATAATAATAAAAAACTTGAGAGGTGTCAAGGGACACCCGGATGGAACGAAGTATAACTGGCTTGCTTTCTATAAGAGAGAGAGAGAGAGAGAGACAGACAGACAGACAAACACGCGCACGACGCACGGCTTACAACTAAGTATAGCAAAAAGTGTCGTTCCAACTTTTGGTCTTAATTTTTTCCGTCTAGCCCCTTTTCGCAACGCGCGATAAGGAACTTCGTTCCAATTGTTTGCTTATTTATTTTTTTTTTATCCAGCAGCCTGACAAAAGGGTCTACAACGAAAGCGGACTAGCTGAAGGGAATATCTATTATGAATCGCATAATAGATATTCCGCTGTTGTAGCGGAAACACATGGCTCCATTTCGTATCGAAAACCGATCCGAACCCACTTCGACAGTATAGGTCAACAGACAAATGCACTTTTCATATAATATCATGTAACTTTTCCATCTAGGTTCCTGTCCAATCCCATTTGGTGCCACCTTTGCGGTATCGACATCGACTTGGCCGGGTTTCCAATGTCACGTTTTATGTTCACCCCAGTTCCTCTACATATCTATTTCATGGCGTTCATTTTGCGCATGTTTCGAAAACATGGTTGGTTTTTCACGCGTTTTTAGTGTTCCGTACCCAAAGGGTAAAAACGGGACTTTACTAAGACTTCGCTGTTTGTCCGTCTGTCTGTCACCAGGCTGTATCTCAAGAACCGCGATAGCTAGACAGTTGAAATTTTCACAAATTATGTATTTCTGTTGCCGCAATAATTACAAGTACTAAAAACAAAATAAAATAAATATTCAATGGGGGCTCCCATACAACAAACGGGATATTTTTTGCCTTTCTTTGCTCGATATCAATAATGGCAACAGGTAGGCACTTGAAATATTCACAAAATACTCAGTTGTATTTTTACTTTAATAATAAATAAAAAAATTAAATTAAATCAATTTTTAAGGGGGGCTCCCATACAACAGACGTGATTTTTATAGATAATGGTACGGAACCCTTCGTGCGCGAGTCTGACTCGCACTTGGCCGGCTTTTTCTTTTTATGGGTGTGTAGATAGTGATGTCGTGTTCTTTCCGCCCTTTTAGCTCACCTTCTTAGAGTTGCTACATCAATAGCCTTGCCTGCTTGCTTCTAAAGTGAAAATAGTTTCAATAAAAAGAGAGAGTTTACTAAAAGAACTTAACTCTTGCACTTTTTGGTCGTCAACCAACGCTTACTTGAAGCACTTTTCCGAGCGACTTTAGCGTCAGCCGTCAACGTGATGTCAGCTGCCTCCGATAAGACGTCGATTGCAGCTGACGGTGACAAAGCTAATACCTCTATTTAACTTGAGTTTAAACTTATTTTTGCGGTATTGCACATGTTGCCTTCTCCGCGTGATGAGCTCGTGGACGAAGTTCCTTTGGAAGTTCGAAATACGACGTTTAGTAAAACTTATACTAATCGCAATTATACAAATGTAGGTTAACGAAAGCCTCACATTTTTGACAATAACAACCGCACGATTCGATCGATCAGGTTAAGCTACGCTTGCCGCCGTTGGTCCGTGGATGGGTGACCATCTTTCTATACCAAGTACCGTGCGTTGAAAAGCACATAAAGCCGTTAGTCCCGGCTGTCATTCGTGGATCTTTGACAGTCGTTACGAGTCTTCAGAAGCACGAAAGTCTGACAACCAGTCTTACCAAGGGGTATAGTATTAACCAGGAACTGGGTTATGGAGGTCACATAGGCAGTAGCTCCATGTAAGATACTAGTATTCAGATGCATTCGGTTAGACTGGAAGCCGACTCCAACATAAGAAAAGGCGAGGCAGATGATGATGATGATGATCTTAGCAGCCTAATTGCGTAACACAGTTACAATGCCTTTTATTTTGACAATTAAAAATTCCGCATATAAACTTTACGTTATCGAGTATACGAAGTTTTCAAACAAGAATTATGAGTTTCCTTCAAAATCCTTCAGAATATGATTGTAAATGTGTTACAAAATTGCGATGCAGGTCTTAAACCATTCCGTCTTCATCTTAACTACTGTTACGTATACCAACGTCAATTCAGAACCTTCCAAAAACACCACATCTAAACCACACTTGCAATATTACCTTCGCAACGTTCCCATTTACCCGACCAACATTAATAGCCACTAATTCCTATGCGCATATGTGAATAGAATTGTGGGTATTTACACCCGAGAGGTTGCATATGATACAGAATATACACGCGAGCGCTAGACCTAGTAGAATATGTGTTTGTTTAAGTCTTAGACAGTAACGCCTTACAAAGATGGTAAGTCGAAACAAGCTGGTGCTAGCATGTTTAGTATTCTTCTTCTTCTGTAAATGATAATTTGTTTTTATACAGGGTTAAAATAAATTAGCTAGCGAAACTCTGCCAAAGTTATTGGTATCGAAAAAAAAACAACCGACTTCCAAAAACGACACTACAAAGTGAAAAATAACTTTAATTTCGGAAGTCGGTGTCGTTGGGTTCGAATTTTCGCTGTTTGCCACCGACTTCCGAAATTAAAGCTACTTAAGTTGTAATTTTTACCAGTAATTTTTGTTTAGAAACTAAACTACTAAACCGTTTTTAATGAAAATTCTATGGGACCACTGCAGAAGTATCTACTTTCGAACAAAAAAAGAATTTTGAAAATCGGTCTACAATTGGCGGAGGAATCGCGTAACAAAAACACAAAAAAAAAACATACCCTCGAATTGAGAACCTCCTCCTTTTTTGAAGTCGGTTAAAAAGAAATGAAAATAGGTTAATTTATCTTTATATATTTTTATTAAAAACGTTGCCCCACACTAGGAATTACTCCTGTATCGTGTGTGCGTTTACAAACATTGAAACTCACATACACAAACAGCCAGGCCCGGAACAACTACCTGTAGGCACTACAAATATTTGTTCCGTGCGGGAATCGAACCCACGACACGCAGTGCAGCAGTCGATCGCTCAGCCACTGCGCCAACCGTGTCGTCCAAATTAAACATTACTTAGGGCGTCATCTGTGTGTTCGTCATTCATGAAAAAGTAATTAATATTTTCATCTTTGGAATCATTATGGGCATTCATTCCCCAGTAGGTATTTGATGAATCAGTTAAATGCTGAAAATACATAACGTTACAATATAATCAGATTAAAATGTTTCCACTGCTGGGACACAGGCCCCTCTTTGAGAGCGAGCGGGCAATAATACACCACGCGGGCAGTGCGGGTTGGTGGATGTCACATCATGTCTACGAATTTTTTGGTTCTAGGACATGACGGTTTCCTCACGATGTTTTTCTTGGAGCAGTAATGATGAAACTAAATACACAAAGTAATTAATAGAATAGAATACTCTTTATTGTACACGAAGTAATTACAAATTACAGAACATAAATAATATAAATACAATAAAGAAAAGTGCCAAGTGTGCAAATGTGCCTGCCTGGGTTCGAACTCACGACCTACAACTCGTTAAGTCGGGGCCGATACCATAGGGCCAAACTGCCATAGAACAAACCGAACATAATAAAAACTATTTACAAAATAAACAACCGACTTCCAAAAAAAAAAACACAAAGTAAAAAATAACTTCAATTTCGGAAGTCGGTATCGTTGGTTCCGCAGTTTGCAACAGATTCCGAAATTTAAGTTATTTTTCAGTCTGTAGTGCTTTTCCATTCCATTAAAAAAAATATTTTCGAAATCGATACACAATTGCCGAAAATATTCTCCTCCTTTTTGAAGTCGGTAAAAAATTAAAGTCTCTCTTAAAAATCTGATTTCAAAGTCGTGCAGTGAATGATATAAAACCATTTAACATCACAAAACGTTCAAGTCCCACTTAAAAACTGTTGAATTTCATTAATTTAATTTTTATATTTTTGGAAAACCTTACTCGGTGGAAACCTTATCATTTTAATTATTGCTCACTGCAATCGACTTTTCGTTATTAAGCGCATCTGGCGCAAAGTGTAAAAAAACTCGCGATGCTAAGGCAAAATTATGAAGCTTAGTTTTTTCTTTTATTCTGCTGGAAATTCCTGAAAGCTCCCACTAAAAATTTTACTGATTGTAGCTGCTAGTGCCATGCTTCGGAATATATAGTTGTGGGAGGCTTTACTTAAGTTGTGTGTATACTAACCAGCACCCTAATTGCGTAACACACAATCAATCGGAATCAGAATCATTTAGAAGCAAATTTCTAATCCATTGCTTCATAAGTTCGAAAAATTTGTCTGCTCAACACGTAAATAACGCAATGAATGTTGTTGAACTGTCAAAATGAAACTGTGTGTTACGCAATTAGGGTGCAGATGGAGTATTGTCGGTGTTATTAGTTAAGTACTAACATAGGTTAAGACTACTGTTACTAACCCAATGGATCTTTATCATCTGAAAATTATTATTATTTACTGCCAAACCCATGATCCCGATATTAGGTAACTAGCTTCTTCCTGCGACTTCGACCGCGTGTATTTTCTTGTTTTTTTTGCATGCACGTCTTATTAGCTTGGTTTTCTAATTTGCTATTGGGATTACTAACAGCACGAGTCACGTCTTAATTCAGGCATTGACCGAGTTGGTTTTCGTGTCCACTTATCAAAAATTTGATTGTAAATACGATCAATCAAAATCAATTTAAAGTTTTTGGAACCAGCCCTCACGGGACACAGCAAATTCAACAAACAGATTATCTTCAAGGCGAGAGTGAATAGGCTTCATCTGGGCAAGCTCGTTCCACCGTAGATCTCATCCCTGCCTCTGGGCTGGATTGAGGTCAAGAGTGAGCCCATTGTCAATAAAAAAAATAAAAAAAAGATTTTATCATCATCATCATATTTCAACCAATAATGACGTCCTCTGCTGGAAATAGAGCCCAAGCATCCCCACTTTTACCGGTTTTGTGCTTCTCGCATCCAGCGGACAGATCTTGTACAAATAATACCAAGAACTACAAACTGCTGGTGCAGTAGAATTCCATCTGAAATCCGTTGGCACTATATTAATTACTTATGAAGGAACTCACTGATATTAACTGAATTGATATCTGGGAATAGTTAACCAGTTACTTAGGTATCTATGTGATATTCTAAGAAATTATAATTGCAAGAAGTTAGCAGAATAAACCCAAAGTTGATTTGTTGGATTCGTTTTTCTTCATCAACGTGTTTTCTTAGTAGAAGATTATGTCTGGACTTTAAAAGATGATTTCCACCAAATGGCTCGCATCGCATCGGATCGGAAAGGTTACGAACGGATGCGGCGACAGCCGATCGCGTCCGGCAGGATGTCGACGCATACGATCGGCTCCGTACCGTCGCTTGCGAACGTATCCGTTTCTACGCCTAGTCAAATACTTTCATTCCTACCGTGTTGACGTGTTCTAATGCCGAAAGGATTCGATCGGATACGACGACAGGCGAACGGAGCCGATCGCGCGTCGCAGCATACTCATACTTTCGGCTACAATTGCGTGACGCGGAAGACGCCCGCGGTCAAGCTGCTGTGCGCGGCTTGGTAATAATACTTTGACTGTGTACACGATTTTCGATGACGATTGGCGTTATTTTTTTTTTCGATTTTTTGTTTTTTCTGTGTGTGTTTCGGTGTTTCTTCTCAGAGTAGTTGGATAGGAAAGATCGAACTCATCCAGTTTTAAAACATAAGATATTACTGGCATGTAAAAGTGTTATTTGAATTACTACTATTTATAGAAATAAATATCGTTACATTTAGTATAATTATTGTTCTTATTTATTTTAACTGGTATTCAGCATCCGGTTAGACTGGAAGCCGGCCCGAACATTTTTGAGAAAAGTCTAGGCAGATGATTCTTCTTATTTTCAAGTTAATTTACTATGTTTTATCACTGCATCACCTGGACTGATAGGAAATTCATAAGACATTAAGTCTCTTTTGTACGATTACTTATAAAAGTTTTAATAAATAAATAATTAGTCAGAAATAAATAACGAAAGGAATGTATGAGAATGGTTGGGCAGCGTTAGTAAAATTCTTCCAGACTTTTGATTTTCTTGCAATGTTTCATGGGCCATGCTGACCCATTAATAATAATAATTATTCATGTTTATTAATTCAGACTACAATACGGTCTTAGTAACAAAATACCTTAGCCTATCTTCTGAATAACTCAAACAGATCGGGTGCGATTTACAAGCGCCCACACTAGCGGGCTACCTGCCCGGGCGGCTATCGATTGCAGGATACTGTTGGGACTTCCACGCAGCCTGAGAAGTAGCATAATTTAAAACACATTAAACTTTCAGTAAACATTCAACCTCTTAAAAGCGGAGCCGATTATTTTTTTCCTGAATACCGTCAGCATTGCTGCGGAATTGAGCGCCTTATAGTCGCTTTGGGCAACAGGCTTATGATAAAAGACCGGAGCAATTCATGCTCCACGACACCCAACGGGATGGTTGCACATAGTCACAGACAGAGAAGGTCGGTTTCATACAGCGGCGAACGAAAACAGAAGGGCAATTCTCGTAATTTTAAGACCGTTCACAGTCTGATCTCAGTCTCAATCTGTCAAAAAATACTTCTAATTTCCCTACATTTTAACAAGTTTTTGACATTTGTTTGTCGCTGAGATGAGACTGCGCGTAGATTTTGAACGTTTTCAATTACGAGAATTGGACTTCTGATGACGCGTATTATCTGCTCGAAAAGTCATGGAAAATCTGTTGAAAATGTAAACAAATGGATTAGAAAATGAAGGTACCTGTGCCAATTTGTAGTGTCCGAATTGAGTGCTTTTTTTTTTTTTTTGAGGATGGGAAATCATCAAATGACTCCTCCCGCTCTGGGTGGAGCAGAAGGGAGTGTCAGACTTTTACTGACTAAAACCCACCCGTGTTCCTTCCTTAGCCCTTTATGTTCCAGGGCAGCGGTAAACCCTTTCGGATGGTCCCGCTACCCTGGCAGGTCCCGCTACCCTGGCAGGTCCCGCTACCCTGGCAGGTCCCGCTACCCTGGCAGGGAATTGAGTGCTTTGATTTCATTGTTTGAATACATAAAACCGAAAATCTCATTTTAGCATAAGTACGAGTGTATCAGCCTAGAACGTTCCCACTAGTGGGACACAGACATCCTGTCTGTGAGAGGGGGGAAAATCTCATTATAAATCACTTTAAATATGTTTTTAATTTCGCTTTTGAGGCTAATTTTAGAATCTCAATTTTCTACGATAATTTTCCAATTACCATTTAATAATGTTATTCAAACAATAATAAATATTGGAAAAAGTGATAAGAAATAAAGTTGAAACCTTCTATTACAGATGAATCTAATTCCCTTTAGTGAGTGATTACTTAAGAATTTAACATGAACAGGGGGCCTCAACATGAAAAGGCCACTTTAAGCAATACCTCTAAAAGTTATTCATTTCCTGAATTCCCAGCAGATCATTAGCAATTCCTCTAATTATCGTAAAATTTCAATTCATATTTGGTGTAAACATTGCCGCATGAAAAAAATAAAAATGGTAATTTTATCGGAAAATTTTTCATTACACTTTTTATTAATCAAATTGTTTTTTTATTTCTACAGTTTAAATGTTATTTCATTGTGATATGAATTGCACACAGATCATATTATGAATTGTCAGTTTGGGACCATTTTACGATTTTTAATATGATTCAGATTGTTATCCTATTATGATTCTGCCGAAGTGGCCCTTTTAGGCCCCCAGGATTAGTTTACACATTCATCAGATGCATTTAGAACAAATTATACATACGGAGATTTCTACCGAATATGAGAGGGTGATTCTCGTAATTTTAAAAACGTACACAGTTCTCAGTCTCAATCTGTCAAAAATACCTGTAATTTCCCTACATTTTTGACGTTGATTGTAGCTGAGATGAAATTGTAACTAGATTTTGAACGTTTTTAATTACGGGAGTTGGCCTTCTGTTGCGAGTGCGAGTATGTAAAGCGTGCCTGCGTGCGCTTACGCTCGTTGCATGGACTTATGGAGCTAACCTTCTGTGTCATTCTATTCTGTGATGGTTCCCTGTCAAAGAGATTTAAGATAGGTACTTTAATGTCTTTGTTCCCTGTTAAATTGTTTCCAATCTGCCTGCGATTTTTGTTTGTTTAAGGTTCGCCTCTTTTGTTTTTGAATAAGGAAAAGGCTTAGCTGTCCTTTATTTTTTTTATACTTTTTCTGAAATGACCGAGATATAAATTGGATACTTGATATTCAAACGGTCGCCAAAACGTTTGTGGTTTAGCTTTGAAATTGAGGACACAAATGTTAGTCCTGGATCAGGAATATGTTTCCACTTTCCAGAATACATACTAACGTATGCATAGAGTACGTGAGATGAAGCAGCTTCTGTAGTAGGTACCTAGGTGTGCATTTCTGTCATTTAGTCCACTTGAGGGTAGAATAACACGTGCTAAGTTACTACAGTACTCTTCAACAATAATAAATTACCTACACACTTTTAAGATTTTTTACGTAGAAAAGAATCTCGTTTTTGTCCAACTCTCTCCGAAAGAAACAATTCTTCATGGCTGAACATTTGTCAACGAATTTATCATTAAGCCTAACAAGCGAAATTGCGTTTGATATAATATGATTTTTTTTCTCTAAGGTTTCTCAGAATAGTTCTCTCGTTTTATTGATCGTGTGCAGAGTCGCTTTGGCAATAAAATATTTTATGAGTGAATTATTAAGATTTTATGTTGATATGTGCAATGTTGCTTTATTATGATGTGTTTCGAACAACTATTAATTTTATGTGCATTATAATGATATTGGTTGAAAACACATTAATTTTGGTTGTTGTAAAAACATTCGTTATGAAGTTATAATTTCTGCTAGCAGCCATAATAGCTTTTTTCGATTTTTTTTTTTTTTAACTTCGAAGGTAGGTACAATTAAATTTTTTTAAATGTTAATTCCTCTAAATCCCAAATGTGTAAATTCAAGGTCGCTCAGCGTACTATGGAACGACCAACGTGTAGGTAATTAAAAAAAAAACATGACCAAACAAATTTGAAAGAAATATCTTGTGTAATTCAGAATCCAAAAATATAATGTACAGACGCCAGCACATCAAGCTACTACAATCTGTCAAATTTCTTTAATAGATTTTCAACTTTATCGCTAAGGCATTAAGGTTCAAGGTTGATTGGGAAAATTTGACACTTTCGGGTAGCTTGACCTGCTGGCGTCTGTACATAAGTATACGATAATCAATCTCCTCACATTGTAAGCATCTTTGTTGCAAAATGTTATCCAAATTTATTCCTTTTGTATCCAGAGCCAAGTTACATCAGTGGATTATATGGTCCATTCTTTAACATATTTTGTAAAACCATTAAGGGCCTTACTCTCGTTTAGTACCGTAATACGGTCACTTTATGAAGAATATTTCTCATTAACGGCTTGATTAAAAGATCTGTAAAAAATATATGTTTGCTATAGATTCATGAACAACATTTCTGTAGAAGGATTTTTTCGTATGGCTAATACTTTTGTCTTAAAAAAATATTTACCAACACGCTATTTTTTTCTGAAATTCGATATTACTTCTAAACGGCTTTGATGTTTGGAAATATTTTTACACTGAAAAATCGATGGTTACTACAGGTACTACAGATTTGTCTTAGCTTATGTAAATCAATTAACATTTGCAAAGGAAATGTCCCCACTTTGAGATCGAGCTTCAGAGGGGCTCTGCGCGGGCGCGGGCGGCAGTCGTGCGTTAGCATTGAGACGGGATGGCTGTGTCGCTCGCTGCTACGCTCCGGCTATCGACCGACTATGCGCGTCTGTCTGTGTTAGTGCAAATATTTACGAACGAATTGTATCAGTGTGCGTTTATTGACTAGCTCGCTGCAGATGGCCCATTTCTATTGTGCGCGTGGACGCTTACGAATACTTACGATAGTAAAATACAAGTAGTCATATCTAAACTAATATTAAAATGAGAAAAGATTGGATTTGATCAAAATAAAAGTCCAAGATGGCGGCTGCGAAAATTTTCAAGTTTTTCATCATGGGTGTCGTTTTCATATTTTTCGAGGGTGACAAAACCGATAGTGAGGTCAAAATAAAAATCCAAAATGGCGGCTGCAAAAATTTTCAAATATTTCATCATGGGTGTCGTTTTCATACTTTTCGAGGGTGATAAAGCCGACAGTGAGGTCAAAATAAAAATCCAAAATGGCGGCTGCAAAAATTTTCAAATATTTCATCATGGGTATCGTTTTCATACTTTTCGAGGGTGATAAAGCCGATAGTGAGGTCAAAATAAAAATCCAATATGGCGGCTGCAAAAATTTTCAAATATTTCATCATGGGTGTCCTTTTCATGCTTTTCGGGGGTGATAAAGCCGCTAGTGAGGTCAAAATAAAAATCTAAAATGGTGGCTGCGAAAATTTTCAAATATTTCATCATGGGTGTCGTTTTCATGCTTTTCGGGAGTGATAAAGCCGCTAGTGAGGTCAAAATAAAAATCTAAAATGGCGGCTGCGAAAATTTTCAAATATTTTATCATGGGTGTCGTTTTCATGCTTTTCGGGGTTCATAAAGCCGCTAGTGAGGTCAAAATAAAAATCCAAAATGGCGGCTGCGAAAATTTTCAAATTTTTCATCATGGGTGTCGTTTTTATGCTTTTTGGGGGTGATAAAGCCGATAGTGAGGTCAAAATAAAAATCCAATATGGCGGCTGCAAAAATTTTCAAATATTTCATCATGGGTGTCGTTTTCATGCTTTTCGGGGGTGATAAAGCCGCTAGTGAGGTCAAAATAAAAATCTAAAATGGTGGCTGCGAAAATTTTCAAATATTTCATCATGGGTGTCGTTTTCATGCTTTTCGGGAGTGATAAAGCCGATAGTGAGGTCAAAATAAAAATCCAATATGGCGGCTGCAAAAATTTTCAAATATTTCATCATGGGTGTCGTTTTCATGCTTTTCGGGGGTGATAAAGCCGCTAGTGAGGTCAAAATTAAAATCCAAAATGGCGGCTGCGAAAATTTTCAAATTTTTCGTCATGGGTGTCGTTTTTATGCTTTTCGGGGGTGATAAAGCCGCTAGTGAGGTCAAAATAAAAATCCAAAATGACGGTTGCGAAAATTTTCAGAATTTTCGTCATGGGTGTCGTTTTTATGCTTTTCGGGGGTGTTAAAGCCGCTAGTGAGGTCAAAATAAAAATCCAAAATGACGGTTGCGAAAATTTTCAAATTTTTCATCACAGGTGTCGTTTTCATGGTTTTTGAGGCTGCTGAAGCCAATAGTGACGTCAAAATGAAAATCTAAGATGGCGGGTGCGAAAATTTTCAGAATTTTCGTCATGGGTGTCGTTTTCATACTTTTCGAGGGTGATCAAGCCGATTGTGAGGTCAAAATAAAAATCCAAAATGGCGGCTGCGAAAATTTTCAAATTTTTCATCATGGGTGTCGTTTTTATGCTTTTTGGGGGTGATAAAGCCGATAGTGAGGTCAAAATAAAAATCCAATATGGCGGCTGCAAAAATTTTCAAATATTTCATCATGGGTGTCGTTTTCATGCTTTTCGGGGGTGATAAAGCCGCTAGTGAGGTCAAAATAAAAATCGAAAATGGTGGTTGCGAAAATTTTCAAATTTTTCATCATGGGTGTCGTATTCATGCTTTTCGGGGTTGATAAAGCCGATAGTGAGGTCAAAATAAAAATTTAAAATGACGGCTGCAAAAATTTTCAAATATTTCATCATGGGTGTCGTTTTCCCACTTTTCGAGGGCGATAAAGCCGATAATGAGGTCAAAATAAAAATCCAAAATGGCGGCTACAACAATTTTCAGATATTTCATCATGGGTGTAATTTTCATAGTTTTCGAGGGTACTACAGCCGATAGTGAGCTCACAATGTAAATCAAAGATGGCGGCTACAAAAAATGGTTTTTTTTTTTAAATCATACATAAGGAACTTCGAATAATCTAAGTTATTCCGATCAAACTAAAAATTACTAATTATTACTTGATTTTAGGTACACGATACTTATTTGACAATAATATACTTAGTATGATGAGTTGCCAAATAAACAATGTTATTTATCACGAGACCGCATGAGTGAGTGAGTGAGTGACAGATAGATTGCAAAAACAATATCCTATACGGTTAAGACACAAGAAATGCGTTTCCGTGAATACTGTATCATTGTGTATTAAAATTCAATTGATTTAATACAGGTAACTTATTATTGAAAGATTATCTATTTATCCAGTTCTTTATTTAGATATTTAAGAAGGAAAATTAGTTTTATATGTAACCAACACCTCAAATGATGACTGAATAATTAGTTACAACTAAAACTAGATTTTTGAAGCCGCCATTTTGGATTTTTATTTTGACCTCACTATTGGCTTTATCACTCTGGAAAACCACGAAAACGACACTTATGAAGCAAAATTCTAAATTTATTGCAGCCGCCATTTTGGATTTTCATTTTGACCTCACTATTGGCTTCAGCAAACTCAAAAACCACACCCATGATGAAAAATTTGAAATTTTTTGCAGTCGCCATTTTAGATTTTCATTTTGACCTCACTATTGGCTCCAGCACCCTCGAAAACCACGAAAACGACACCCATGACGAATATTTTGAAAAGTTTTGCAGCCGCCATCCTGGATTTTCATTTTGACTTTATAATCGGCTCCAGCACCCTCGAAAACCACGAAAATGACACCCGTGATGAAAATTTTGAAAATTTTCGCACCCGCCATCTTAGATTTTCATTTTGACCTCACTATTGGCTTCAGCAACCTCGAAAACCACGAAAATGACACCCATGACGAAAATTTTGAAAATTTTCGCACCCGCCATCTTAGATTTTCATTTTGACCTCACTATTGGCTTCAGCAGCCTCAAAAACCATGAAAACGACACCCATGATGAAAAATTTGAAAATTTTTGCAGCCGCTATTTTAGATTTTCATTTTGACCTCACTATTGGCTCCAGCACCCTCGAAAACCATGAAAACGACACCCATGATGAAAAATTTGAAAATTTTTGCAGCCACCATTTTAGATTTTCATTTTGACCTCACTATTGGCTCCAGCACCCTCGAAAACCACGAAAACGACACCCATGACGAATATTTTGAAAAGTTTTGCAGCCGCCATCTTGGATTTTCATTTTGACTTTATAATCGGCTCCAGCACCCTCGAAAACCACGAAAACGACACCCATGACGAATATTTTGAAAAGTTTTGCAGCCGCCATCTTGGATTTTCATTTTGACTTTATAATCGGCTCCAGCACCCTCGAAAACCACGAAAACGACACCCATGACGAATATTTTGAAAAGTTTTGCAGCCGCCATCTTGGATTTTCATTTGGACTTTATAATCGGCTCCAGCACCCTCGAAAACCACGAAAATGACACCGATGACGAAAATTTTGAAAATTTTCGCACCTGCCATCTTAGATTTTCATTTTGACCTCACTATTGGCTTCAGCAGCCTCGAAAACCACGAAAATGACACCCATGACGAAAATTTTGAAAAGTTTTGTAGCCGCCATCCTGGATTTTCATTTTGACTTTATAATCGGCTCCAGCACCCTCGAAAACCACGAAAACGACACCCATGACGAATATTTTGAAAAGTTTTGCAGCCGCCATCTTGGATTTTCATTTTGACTTTATAATCGGCTCCAGCACCCTCGAAAACCACGAAAACGACACCCATGACGAATATTTTGAAAAGTTTGGCAGCCGCCATCTTGGATTTTCATTTTGACTTTATAATCGGCTCCAGCACCCTCGAAAACCACGAAAACGACACCCATGACGAATATTTTGAAAAGTTTTGCAGCCGCCATCTTGGATTTTCATTTGGACTTTATAATCGGCTCCAGCACCCTCGAAAACCACGAAAATGACACCGATGACGAAAATTTTGAAAATTTTCGCACCTGCCATCTTAGATTTTCATTTTGACCTCACTATTGGCTTCAGCAGCCTCGAAAACCACGAAAATGACACCCATGACGAAAATTTTGAAAAGTTTTGTAGCCGCCATCCTGGATTTTCATTTTGACTTTATAATCGGCTCCAGCACCCTCGAAAACCACGAAAATGACACCCATGACGAGGTTTATCTACTAAACGGCCGTAGGTAATTATTTCAAGGTCACTGCCGAAACTATAACATCGTTCGATTGGCTACGGAACCCTAAAATGCTATTTAGGTACAGTGCTAGTTAGGTAGGTTTATTACTGATTTATAATAATTCAAATTGGTGAAACAGGATCACATTTTTTATAAAATCTCATTTTTATGTACTTAATAAATCCTCCTACCTACAGTATGCAAATAAAATGTTATTCGATTCCTAAGAAAAGTTTTACCCCCGCAGGAACTAAGTTCTGATTTTAAATAAAATCGAAATTTCTAAATGAAAAATGCTTAAAATATACGTAACATACGTTTCAATCTATACAAAATATATCAGACTTGCAACCGCAATTCCCTTCTGGAATCGTTGGCAAAAATAGCGACCTGCGGGCGGCATGTCTGTGCCTCTGCATACTCTTTGATCGTCGTTTTAGTTCAGCGCGCCACCGCGCGCGTTTTACGTTTTCGGGAGTAGAGCGTTTAGCTCCGCCCACATGCACAAGGTCAACGAGCCCTATATACACCTTAAAATATAAAAAGATCCTTTTAGAATAATTTCCTGCGGTAGACCTGAGGTGAATGACGGTAGGAAATACCGAGGGTGTAAAGTAATATATGTAGAATGGTAGACTTTCTGCGGTTTCAGCGGGAAAACCCGTACCTACTGTACTTACGTAGAATATGACGGTAAGAGGAGAAATATGTCTTTGCGTTAAAGGCATATTTAATTTTCTCCATAGACATCGCAGCTATATGAGGGGCCCGTGGCTAAATAATAACAGCCGCACAGGTCGATCGCTCAGGTTAAGCTACGCTTGCCGCGGTTGGTCTGTGGATGGGCGACCATCTTTACATACCGAGACTCCTCCGTGCCACGGAAAGCACGTTAAGCCGTTGGCCCCGGCGGTCATTCGTGGATCTTTGACAGTCGTTACGGGTAGTCAGAAGCCCGAAAGTCTGACAACCAGTCTTACCAAGGGGTATCGTAAGTGGGTTGTGGAGATCAGATAGGCAGTCGCTCCATGTAAAATACTGGTATTCAGCTGCATCCGGTTAGACTGAAAGCCGACCCCAACATAGTTGGAAAAAGGCTAGGCAGATGATGATGACCTCGCAGCTATATTGGGTTGAAAAAGAATAACGTCAAGTTAGTAAAAGCAATTAATTACACAAAGGGTTATGAAGACTTTTATATGTAGCCTGGCATACCTACTGTCGCGCCATATTGAAAAAAAAAACCCATGCAGTTATTGAGCTTTAAAACGATTGCTATATACAGCGTGGCGCTTTAATGGCGACATTAATTTAACACACGTATACCTTAGAGGTATTGTTTTGCGTTGTAGTTTTATGAATATATTTTAATTTAATTGAACATTAATATTTATTTATTTATTAACAATTTTATAAAATAGCATCTTAGAGCAACCTGACATAAAGAACTGTAGCGCAGGGGTCATTTGCCGGGGTCACGGATCATAACATCGCATCAATGTAATTAAAACAATTAACAAGCAAAGAGAAGGCGAATTGAAGGAAAGAGAGAGAGCCCTATGTCGGCGCGCGATTTTTTTTTATGTTGTTATAATTTTTATGATTACTGGCCACTAGCCCTACCCGTGTGTTAAATTAATGTCGCCATTGTAGCGCCACGTTGTATAATAATGATCGGCCTATAATGTTCCCACTGCTGGGACACAGGCCAAATCTCGGTGAGAGGGAGTGGGTCATATTCCACCACGCGGGCCCAGTCCGGGTTGGTAGATGTCACTTGTCTTCGATTTTTTTTGGTTCTCGGACATACCGTTTCCTCACGATGTTTTCCTTCACTGTTTTGAGAGCAGTGGTGATGAAATAATATAGGTACTCAAAGTAAAGCGCCTGTCTAGGTTCTAACGATCTACAAGTCGCAGCCGTAACCACTGGGCCGCAGCAGTGGTGGCACTGCTCTGTTATTGTTCTTGCTCCTGTTATTGTGTAATACGAGTATTGTTGAAATGACTGCATTTAAGAGTTATTTTTTAAATGTACATGGTTAATGGATTGTTCCCGGCAGTGGGAACATTATAGGTTGATTATGACACAATAACCATAAATAAGCTTTAATTTTGATTTTGATATTGCACGACTTGACTTACCTAATATCTCGACATACCTAATATGTTTACATTGTACCTTATCTGTTTATTTACTCAAATCGTTGTAACTGGTCAACGCAAATATGTAACTCTTCATTAAGTAAATGTGTACATGTGGAAGCTTGTAATTAGCAAATGTCCCTACTTATGCATGATATTTAAGTTTTTTATTACACTGTAAGTACGCTTTATTTAAAAAAAAAGCAATAAAAAAAATAACTGTCATTATTTAGCCGTTATTTTTCTAATCCTATCCTACTAATATTATAAACATAAAAGTTTGTATGGGTGGATGGATGGATGTTTGTTACTCTTTCACGCAAAAACTACTGAATGGATTTGGATGAAATTGGTTGTGTGGCACACAGATGGTTTATAACCAGGATTAACGTATTGCATACTTTTTAAGTTTTTATCCCGATATTCCCAAGGGATCGAAACGTATGCGGGTGAAACCGCGGGGTGCAGCTAGTGCTATAAGTAATAAATGGAATAGGTATACTTCATGATTTAGACAAGAGGATATAAATTATCCCTTATCGCACATCAAATATTTGAATACTGTCACATCATACGATTATTCAAAGTAATGTCCTAACTTTAAATCAGCCAATCGCAATCGTCTGCTGGCACTCCTCCAAATTGCGTTACGATGTACGGTAGTCCGCTCTCCGCATCCTGTCATTCTCAGGTTGCTTTCATGTGGGCTGGCTAGAGGCGTTCCTTTATACGTTAGCTATGTAGTGGTCCTTACTTCAAAAGAGCTTTTATGCAAATTATAATATCATATTATAGCATAATAATACCATAATCAGCCTATAATGTACCTACAGCTTCCCAGCTGTAGGAACATTATACATGCCAGCCAGGCGCCTAAAGACGTAGCTTTTTTTTTATTTGTACAGTCAACAGCAAAAGTAGATGATCATAATCAGAAATTCAATACTTATGAACGGAGTTCGCGTCAGAACTGTGTGCCGTCGAAGTGATTCAAAAGTATGTGATTGTAAATTATACCAAACATTTACTACTGCTACAGATGCCATATAGCTGCGAACTCCGTTCATTAGTATTGAATGTCTGATTTTAATCATCTACTTTTGCTGTTGACTGTACCTAAGTCGCTTCCGCTACCAGATACATAAAAATGAATTCCTATTTCCCTTGGTCACGTCATAACTTGAGAACGAGTTTACCGATTTCATCCATCTTTTTTTTTAAAGTTTTCTACGAGTAATACTTTGTAGAAGGTTCCTACGGAAAAAAAATTAAGAAAGTTGATTCACGTGGACGAAGTCGCAGGCAAAAGCTAGTACTAAATAAAAAATACCCTATATAACTGTGTATCTACAAGAATAATTGTTAGGTTGGTACCTAGATTCTTTTGTATCTCGTTGGTATCTTACTAGGTACCAGTGCTAGCTTAGCTGTTTTTGTATAGCAAAAAATAATTATAACTGTTTTTTTTACTATTAAGTTGAATCAACGCCCAACGCACATGCCCTTTCAACCCCTTTATCAAACTTGATATCGTGCAATTCCCTTAAGGGCCTTCCTGATCCCCAACAGCTCCATAGTAATTAGTCAACCATTTCCTCCTTACAGACCCTCGACAAGTTCCTACCTACTATAAGTACCATTGAGGACGGATCGGGTCAATTATTCACGATGACTGACACATGATCAAGTATCTCTGACTACTCTCTAACGATGATGCTCCGCTTTTTTCAATACCCGCCGCGAAATTATTTTGCACATCATGTAAACAGGGTGTTGGAAAAGTTTCCGGTTGTTGTTCGTAAAAGAAATTGTTGCTGGCGAAGTTTTGAGTTGGCTTTTAAAAAGTGCTGGAACTTTGTTTTTCTTCGTTTTTTTTTCTCTAAATTGCTTTTTATTTGTGTAGCAGGAAGCTATAGTAGTCACTAAAGGAGATAAGAAACCAGGGGGTCTACTCCGAAGTAGTATCGCCCGAATGTTCGGCCGTTTCCAGCTACGAAGTTACTATTTGGTTCGGTCGGTTCCGATCCTACACTTCTACACTCTTTCGAATATTGACTATGGTCCCGACCCAACTGAGCCGATTCGAACTTTTTTCGCATTTTTCAATAATATTCGGTTCGTCCATGTGTCGGTCCGATACGAACATTCGCACTTTGCACTTCGGAGTAGACCCCCAGGGTCGTCGGATATAGTTGAAATTTAGTAAGACACCGATGGATGTTTTCGAATGGAATTTAATTTCTGCCTAGCCTTTTCCCAACTATGTTGGGGTCGGCTTCCAGTCTGTCAGTTCAGGCCGGATGCAGCTGAATACCAGTATTTTACATGGACCGACTGCCTATCTGACCTCCACAACCCAGTTACTGGGTAATGCGAAACTCCTTGGTAGGACTGGTGTCATACTTTCGGGCCTTCGATTGTCAAAGATCCACGAATGACAGCCGGGACCCACGGCTTAACGTGGTTTCCGAGGCAGGGTCTTGGTATGTAAAGATGATCAACCGCGGCAAGCGTAGCTTAACCTGACCGTGCGGCTTAGACTTAGCCGCAAGCAAGCCCGTCTCTTTTTTTAATTCTAATTCGTGCGAATCGACTTATAAGCCAAAAAAAACAAACAAGCTATGTATACTACTGAAAAGAAAATAATCTCTTATAAGGATAAAACGTTCAAAAAGTCTTGTTTTGAACGGTTTCCTTCCCTCTTTTGTTCACCAGTTACTTAACAAGCAGGCTAAAAAAGACATAAAAGATTTGTTCCCCGACTTAATTTAAACATAGCTATTTTCAGCGCCGATTTATTTCTGTTAAACTGTTTGCGACAGGGGTGAAATATGATGTATGCTTTCTGAATGTGAATCAATCATCGTGAAGTAGAGAAACATTGTTTTAGTCTTGTTTCGTGATCTGTGTAGCATAAGTATTAATTAGCCTATAACGTTCCCACTGCTGGGACACAGGCCTCCTCTCGGTGAGAAGGAGTAGGCCGTAATCCACCACGCGGGCCCAGTGCGGGTTGGTGGATGGTGAAATTATATGTTGGTACGAACATAGTGTTTTAGATCCCATAGGTTTTTGCAATGTGTCGTATTTCATTGTTGTTTTCGTTATTTCACGCAAAAATCGCTATTGAAAGTTTCCAAGTGTTGACATATTAGTGCTCGTGACTGTACATGGTTCTGAACGCCCCTGCACCGAAAGATTTCGTCGGTTATTAAAAAAAAAATAGCTATCGAATTTGGCCCCTAGAACTAAAAATTCGAAAACATGTGACATCTACCAACGCACGCTGGGCCCGCGTGGTAGATTACAGCCCACTCTCGAAGACAGGATGCCTGTGTCCGAGCAGTGGGGACATGATAATGCTGATAATGCAAATGCTAATGTGTGACGGTTATGTTACACGATATTTCAACCAAAACCGCTTAAAATTCAGTTACTCTGGAAGGAACGTGACCATACATACAAACAAGTTCCCTGATATTATTACTTTACCCGTTCTAAAGCACATTGTTCACGCAATCGCCAGTTTAAAAAAGAGTTCGCGAAAAAAAAGTCCAGCTATTGTTGAAGTGCTGACAGACTTGCTTAAACTTTTTGTAGTTAGAGGTTTGAAACAAGATATTTTTGTATGGATTTTAATGTGAATAAAAACTGGGGTGCGCTTAAATACTTTATTGTTATCGAGCTTTTTGGAGTTCGTTTTATGAATGAGTGTAATTATCTTTTTGTCGTGAAATTATATTGTTATGAATTTTATTTACTTGTCTCTTGACCCACGCTACCTCTTTGTTTTCGCTTAGCGTTTGTATCTGACTTTTTTTCTTTTTGCTCGGGTCTTAGGGTTTCTAGCGTGATGTTAAATAGCCTATAGCCTGCCTCAAGAATTGGGCTATCAATTGCAAAAAGATTTATTCAAATCCGACTGCAGGTTCCAAAGATTTTCGACCATATCAAATGTATTCTTTTTAATTGAGTAGTTAACATTTGTATTTCAACGTTAAAATATAGCTTTTTTTAGAAATCATTTACAGTTTTTGCTAGACCAAGACGTGGTGACTGACCGAAGGACTTTTGATGTAAGAGTTGCGAGTTCAAATGCCTACTGAAGATAATTTGATTAGCCGACAGTTATTTGAGTTTTTTTTGACTGTTTGCTACAAGGATTTATTGGGGCATGAATGACGCTGACAAGGAGGCACTGTTGGTAAACACTTCTGCAATTATTTCCATAATTATATTGCACACGAAGGGTTCAGTTCCACAAGGCAAAAATCGCCGAAAATACACGTTTGTTTTATGGTGACTTCGCCCCTCCCCTTTTTATTATTTTACTTTTTGTACAATACAAATTACACCCTTTCTGAAAATTTCAATTGTCTATTACGGTTTACGAGTCCCGTTGGCCTCCTTCGGGTACAGAACCCTAAAAACAACTTCTGTAAAATTGCCTAATCCTTTCAAAACGCTAACACTTATTTCGCTTAGTCACTCATTATAATAAGTTGCCCTATCTGACGCTTATCCAAGCGAGCACACTTCAACAACCCCGCACCAGGTGCATCGCCCATCTGTCGTGAAAGTGATAGGCCGAATATTCCGGTATTCGGCGCAGCCATACAAGAGCTTGTCAAACATTGCGTTAGAACTGCTAACAGTCTGACACTGAAGTGCTGTGGCTGTGACCGTCACAAAGTCTTTGAGAGAACGAAATTTCTCGTGAATGGATCAGGAACCTGGTTGTGTGTTTTGGTTAAGTTATTTATCTAGATAGTGGATATTTTTTAGTGCATTTTCTTTCTTTCTTTCAAATAAATATAAAATGATGCCATTTTTTTATTTAAAATTTGCATTTGCGTGGGGATTACCAGTCGACTGGCTAGCATATTTTATTTCCGATCATTAATTATATTAATTATCTTTACACTACGTGTTAATCCAGGTAAACAATGGATAAATTTCGTAATTTATATTGTTTTGATATAACACTATTTTTGTGCGATGGGTCGCACAGTGCGCTGGATTGAAGGGTGGAAATACGACAGGACAGGATCTGAATAGGAACTGATTATATTTCCATCTCGAGAGATCGCGTCGCCCCCGCAAGGGGGCGAGGCGAGCGGTACCGGGGCTTCGCCCCCCGGCCGCAGAGTGTAACTACAGGCCCCTCGTCGTGTTCGCACAGCCGGTTGAACGCGCGTGAGTTGCGCGCGTCCATGCAGACTGGACAAGCAAGGCCCTTTTGTATGCCCCAGTGGCGTCTGTTTCTCTCTACCATTTCCCACATTTTGGGTCTAACAACTACAGTACTCGCTACGTTATTGTTTATTAAAAATATTGTCAACACATTTGGTGCGAATAACAACAATGTCGGCACAGAAATTACAGTCTATTAAAGCGGTTAGTAAATAAATGCGTATCTTTATAAATAAGCGCAGGCAATAATCTTTGTTTACATTGCGACTAACAAAACATTTAGTAATGAATAAAACAATTAATTTTACTACGACGCTCGGCAATAAGTAAATACCTACAATACGTGACCCAGAGTTGCTGGGCGTCGTAGGGTCTCACTCATCTGGCTGCTTTCTAGCCATGGTTTATTATCTATATTATGGTACCTATTTGTTGCTCAAAGATAAAAATAACACGATCCTATAACTATTTTACTCAAGCATAAACTATGTGATCGTGCACACTATATTGGTTTACGCGGCTCCTAGTCGGCATAATTTTTTCCGACATCTTCAACAATCAACGTCACCCAATATACAAACCCTAACGAATTATACACTTAAACCTTCCTCTTTAGTCACTCCGTCCATTAGTGAAAACCGTATCAAAATCGTAGTTTTTGAGTTTATCAGACATACAGACATACGCGGCGAGGGGACTTTGTGTTATAATATATAGTGATACTATTACAAAGTACGATTCCTATCATTTTAATAGCAAAGAGGAATCTACGTAGGTACAAGAATTGATATTTTTAACCGACTTCTAATAAAGGAGGAGGTTCTCAATTCGGATGTTTGTATTTTTTGTATGAATAATTTTGCTATCAAACTCAACTCAAACTCAAAGTATTTATTTCAATTAAACCAATTACAGGCACTTTTGAATTGTCAAAGGGTCGGTCAGTCAGAAAAATGAAGCTAGTTGCCCATTCCAAAGCGTAGGTACCTATGGAGAAGAACGGGCAAGAAACTCCATGGACACTCTTTTATATCAATATATGGTTACAAAGTATTGGTTACATCATTTATGTTATAAATTATGCATGTGAGAACGATGCAGAACGTTATCCGGTACTTGAATTGACTTCATCGTTAAAATCAGGGTTTTAACAGCAAAATACACTGAAAACAAGTATACAGGAGTTACGGCTAGTGCAAATCGAATGTTTAACAGTATCTTCCATAAAGAATTATTGGAACGAAGTTCCTTATCGCGCGTTGCGAAAGGGGGCTAGACGGAAAAAAGTTGGAACGACACTTTTTGCTATAGTTGTAAGCCGTGCGGCGTGCGCGTGTTTCTCTCTCTCTCTCTCTCTCTTATAGAAAGCCAGCCAGCCAGTTATTTTCGTTTCGTCTTTCTATTTCGCATTGAACAGTGTGGTATCGCGACGATTATTTTTGTTGAGTGTATACAGGCTTTTGTACATAATAAAAAATAATAATTAATCGAAAGGAACTTCGTTCCATCCGGGTGTCCCTTGACACCTCTCAAGTTTTTTATATAAATAATTGGTTGTCATGGGCATGTGATACAGAGGAATGAGGAAAATGTCGTAAGAAGAGTTATGAGTATGAATGTCGATGGCTATAAGAGTAGGGGAAGACCAAAGAAACGATTGATGGAATGTGTGAATGATGATATGGTTAGAAAGGGGGTGAATACTGAAACGACTTATAGATAAGTTTGGAAGAAAAAAAACATGTTACTGCTACCTAAAGTAAATTGGAATTTAGGCCGGCTAATTGCGTACACACCTTCAATCACAATCCAAAGGTTTTGAAAGAAATTCCTAATCCATTACTTCAATCAACTCAGCCTATTGCAGTCCACTGTTGGAGATAGGCCTCTCTCAGTCTGTCCCAGCCACCTTCTTTAGGTAGTCCGTCCATCTAGCTGGTGGGCGGCCTACACTACGCTTGCCGATACGCGGTCTCCACTCCAGGACTCGTCTGCTCCACCGGCCATCGGTCCTTCGACAAACATGGCCAGCCCACTGCCACTTCAGTTTGATTTCTCTGCAAGCTATGTCGGTAACTCCGGTTCTTTTCCGGATAATTTCATTCCAGGGAGCCTACTTCGAAGTGCAAAGTGCGAATGTTCGGATCGGACCGACACATGGCCGAACCGAATATTATTGAAAAATGCGAAAAAAGTTCGGATCGGCTCAGTTGGGTCGGGACTACAGTCAATATTCGAAAGAGTGTAGGAGTGTAGGATCAGAACCTACTAGTAACTAGTGAAGCAAATAGTAACTTCGTAGCAAGAAACGGCCGAACATTCGGCCGATACTACTTCGGAGTAGACCCCCTGGTTTTATCCTTCAAAGAGACTCATTCAAAGAGATTCATTTCATAATAGGTTTGAAAAATTCGTCTGCTCAACAGCGTAAATAACGCAATGAACGTGGCAGAACCATCAAAATGAAAGACACTGCGATCAATAGTCATTGTATGTGTGTTACGCAATTATCCCACTGTTCTCAATATCATCCTCGTCGTTTATGTAGGTATATAAGTAAACAAAGCTATATCAATAATTATTTTGTCTTACCAAAATTCCTTCCGTAATTATCACCAACCATTTGAAAATCAACACTGACAATATTCTTTACATTATAATGATCAAATCCTTTTACATCCCGGGTTCCGGAACCGGATACAACGGGATAGTTACTCCGTTCCCGTCTGCGGTTCTGATTTACCAAAATCTTAAGGTTCCTTTGTTCTAAGACATGATTGATGTTTCATGTCTAAACGATGCATAGCGAGATGGTTTAATAAATTGTTTGTGAAATCGTTAGAGGAAGAACTCAATTAATTTTTCAGAAAAGTTTAAGGTAAACTGTAGTTAAATGTAGATCAATTTTTTGTGTAACAGCTTGGAAAACGTAACATATATTACGCCTGAATTCCGCAAAGGTGTAGGCAGAAGTATGAATGTGTACCTAGAGTTCTTTATGTTTCGCTAGTTACTCTACTAGTTCTAAGACCTAATGGTGGGGTTAGTTAATAAGCCTATAATGTTCCCACTGCTGGGACACAGGCCTCCTTTCAGTGAGCAGGAGCGGGCCGTTCTCCACCACGCGGGCCCAGTGCGGGTTGGTAGATGTTACGTGTGTTTGAATTTTTGGTTCTAGGCCATGCCAGTTTTCTCATTTGTATAGTATCGGATTTTCTAGCTGACAATTTTTAGTTGTATCAATGTCTGTATGTTTGTTGATGAACTGCATCAATGTTTGCATGCCGAAATGGTAGAATGTACAAGGATTCTTTCATATTATTGTAACCACCTTATTGTAAACACCTACATTCTGAGCTAATAAATGCATATTCTATTCTATTCTCACGATGTTTTCCTTTACCGTTTTTCATTCCTGGATTGCTACTTTTAATTTTAGTAGGTACCTACAATCAGAAAAATAGCATTTCAACCCAGGACTGATTCTTAACTATATTTGTCAACAAATGCGAGTCGAACACGCACAGGAAAGGCTCCGAACCACCGTATACAATGTTTAACACGACATATTTACAGAAAGTTTCATTAACACAACAGAGTTTCTATAGCAATCTGTGAAAAACGCCTAAAACACGTTTCTTGTATGGCTTCTTTATTTTTTTTAAACTTTATTTTATTGTTATTATTTTTTGTTGTTATAGCGGCCATAGTAGTTGACACTGTGTGAAAATTTCAAGTAGGTACTATTACGGTTCTACAGACAGATACGCAGTGCGATTCTGTAACCATATCACCGTGAAAACGTAGGTGAAGTGAGCTGTCATTCCAACTAATGCTAGGGATTGACACTATTCACAGCTCACTCTAAGCTCACTTCACCTAACTTTTCACGGTGAGTTTTTTACAGAATCGATCGGCAGCCCTGTGACAGACTGACTGACAGCGGAGCCTTGATAATAGGGTCCTGCTGCCACCCTTTGGGCACGAAGCCTTTAAAATTACTAACTTTAGCACTAACTTGTTACTTAAAACTTGTTACTAATGTAAATAATCTTTGTTGCAGGTACTTACACAGTTATGCACTAACAAGATTACGTCACATGTAAGTTAACGCGAAAGTTGTGCTGAGATTCAGCGCTGTAGCGCTGCAAATGCTGCTGGCACTAAGCTGCTAACTACTTTCCAGCTTAGGTAAGCGCAATCTCTTTTTGGGTGGTACTGCGGCAAACTGTCTGTTTTTTATCCCACTTAGTTTAATTCAGTTTTGTTTAGCTAATTGCATATGTAGGCCACCTGTTTTCATTGAGTATTCTAGTGAGCAACTAAGCGATTGTAAAGTATAGAAAAAAATACATGGACATAATAGATTTATAACCTAGACAATATATAACTTTACACAAAGCATAAGCAGCCTATAAGGTTCCCACTGCTGGGACACAGGCCTCCTGTCTTCGAGACGGAGTGGGCTGTAATATACCACACTGGCCCAATGCGGGTTGGTAGATGTCACGTGTCCTGTGTTTACACATAGAGCAAAAAATACCCATCTCGGTGGGTCCTATTCTCTCCTATTGAACAACCATTATCAATGCAATTTTAAGGTAACTACAGCTATCAAGTTTTCGAAATATCACTGTCTGTAACTCGAACTAAAACTCATTTATTTAACATAAACCAAAAAACTTTTCAAATCAATCAATCAAAAGTCATTTATTTTACAATTCAGCACTTTTTTCCTCAAAGTTACATGTCCCCTAAAAACAGACGCCCGCCCTTCATCTTTAAACGGTCAAGGAAAGGAGTTGATCAGTCAGAAAAATGAAGCGATTTGCCTATTCCAAAGTTAGGTACCTATTGATTGTTGATTGATAGAACGGACAACAAACGCCAAGGTCACTCTTTAAATCAAAATATTGGTCGTGTTTACATCATAAATGTTGAAAATGAACATATTATTTCCTGAAGGAGTGGACCCACATTGCGATAACTATGTGTATTAAAAAATCAGTTAAAATCGTACAGTCTACTCAATGTATCCCTCATTTGCTTCAAAGAAAAAAAAAAGGTAGGTTTATTAGTACTAATTCTTTGAAGCAAATGAGGGATAGCAAAAGGGCATTCACAAAGGCCGGAGCCCTATGCTAACAAGTGTATCTAGAGCAGATGCTCCTAATTGAACTTAATTTGTCGGCAGTGTCGTAATCGCTGGGAACTACCGACTGCCGGCATAACGAATAGTCCTATGCACGGTTCGCAAACAGGATAAACAGACAGACTACCCTCTTTTGCGCCTTTGTTAAGGCTTTTTTAGACGACAAAGTGGGGAGATTTAGGTTTTGAATTGCAGATTTTGTTCTCTACTAGTCGAGCAGTGGTGGTCCAGTGGTAACTGCCTTGACTTACGAGTTGTAGGTCGTGGGTTTGAACCCAGACAGGCATTTTACTTTGTGTAAATAATTTCATCACTACAGCTTTTAAAACGGTGAAAGAAACCAGCATGTCCTGGAACCAAAACTTCGAAGACATGTGACGGTATGTAGTAGGTACATAATGTCCAAAATAATTACCGTACTGCTTATTTAGAAATAGTCCACCTAAAGCTTAGAAGGCCTTCTTCTGAACGACTTCTATAATAAAAATCTAAACACTGACTTTCATTTCATTTTGGTTTAAATGTAAAACGTTTAGGCACAAGGGATAGCTCTCGTGGGAACGATGACAGAGATTAAATTAATACTCAAAATTCACTAGACTTGAAATAATTATCTGCGAAAGCCAGTCTCGGAACCTTTTACATATGCTGTTTGAAGTAAATGGAAACCTCAAATTGTAGGCCTAACTAAGGTCATGTTCTCACCAAACGTGTGGTATAGGCCGGCGGCGACTGTGAGCGATTATCGCGAGAGCATGCGATCGCCGCGTTCCTAGCAGGGTCGCGGGTTGTACAAAAGAGTTACCGTGGCCCCTGGCACAGGCAACTGAAGGAACACGAGTGGGTTTCAGTCAGTAAAAGTCTGACATCCCGCTACACCCAGAGCGGGAGAAGTTTTTGATGATTTCCAACCCAAAAAAACCGCCGCGTTAATTTCGGCGAAACCTGTGTGTACATCTATACTAATAATAAAGCTGAAGAGTTTGTTTGTTTTTGAACGCGCTAATCTCTGAGGCCTCATTTACGGAGACGCGGGGCGTCGCGCGTCGCGTGCGGCGTGGCATCTCGCGGCGCGTCGTACGATTTTCTGTTTACGGAGCGGCGGCGCGTCAAGCGGCACTTATCATCGCACGCGTAAACACAACCGTATATAAACGACGCGACGCGCGTCGCCCCGCGTCTCCGTAAATAAGCCCTTAGACTACTAGTCGGATTTGAAAAAATCTTTTTGCATTTTAGCCAAATTCTCGAGGAAGGCTATAGGCTATTTAACATCACGCAATGGCAATTATGTAGGAGCCGAGCAAAAACAAAAAAAGGCAGAAAGAACGGTACGCAAAAACGAAGTGATAGCGTGGGCAGAAAAAAGTTCGGAGGAAATAAATTTCACGCGGACAAATTTGTGGGCAAAAGCCAGGAGCTAGTAAATAATAAATTATAAAGAAATAAACATTAAATTGTTTCTAGGATATTTTAAAATTTGTTTCTTTACCAGAATCATTTACAAAACACTGAATAAAACCGTCACAAACAACAAGAACTTAATCATAAACTCAAGACTTAAAAACGTAAATAAAGAGCCTTCTAATTAATTCAAAGATACTTGAAAAAGAAAATTTTAAGAAAACAACCCCAAACGTTGGGCGTTGGCGTTATCATTATCAGGGAAAATTCGTTGGTACAATTTAAATCATTTTATTCAACAAAAGAAGGTACTATTAGCGTACAAAATTAGATTTCTTCTACAGTACTACCCTCGCTTTTTTGTCCCGAAAGCTTTCATTATCGACACACTGTGTTATTATTTTTTCTTCAATAGTGCCCGGGTTACACGAGGCTAGTTTCTGAAGATAGGACGGCAAGATCGTTCTAGTAAAGCTAGCAAGCTAGTCACTATGGCCTCGTGCATACAGAACTGTCCTCATTTTTAGGCTAGTAAGCTAGTGAGAAAGATAGTAAGCTAGAATCTCGGGTTACACGAGGCTAGTTTTTGAAGATAGGACAGTAAGATCGTGCTAGTAAAGCTAGCAAGCTAGTCACTAAGGCCTCGTGCATACAGAACTGTTCTCATTTTTAGGCTAGTAAGCTAGTGAGAAAGATAGTAAGCTAGTGAGAAAGATAGTAAGCTAGAATGACAGTTTATTAGGATGGTGTTCTTTGACCTAGTAGTGCCCCCACCACCGATTTGACTATATTGGATTTTGTACTAGCCTTGTGGCCGGCGAAGCGAATCCAATGGGATCATTTTACTCTACGGACTAAGAAACTGCAATGCTACTGGTTTAAAATTTCCTAGCATCGTGTAAACCGTGGGGTAATTGCGTACCACACAGTCACTAGCAATGGTTTTCATTTTGACAGTGCAACAACATTCATTGCGTTATTTACGTTGTTGAGCAGACAAATTTTTCAAACATTTGAATCAATAGGTTAGCTAATATCCTTCAAAATGATTCAGATTGAGATTGACAGTGTGTTAGCTCCAGCATATGCCAAGTCAGGATAGTAAGCCAGGATATCACTAGCTTACTATCCTAGCTTCACAAACTAGCCTCGTGTAACCCGGGCATAATAGCTGATAATGGTGGATCCGGAAAACCCGCAACTGCGGAGGTGGCAATTTATGTTCTTACCAATTATCGGGGGAGACCCACAATTTTATTAAACCGCAGGAAAATATGGTTACAGCTGCGAAGTGGGAGGCGAAAAACGTTTCGTTTCCATAGGTACTAGGTCCTATTTCAGATTTCTGAATTTACATTGTCATTGAAAATGAGATTCTGTTTCTCTTGAATTACGATCGTAGTTACCTTGAATGGAGGGGCTCGTGGCTAAGTAATAACGGCCGCACGGGCCGATCGATCAGGTTAAGCTACGCTTGCCGCGGTCGGTCCGTGGATGGCTGGCAATCTTTACACACCGAGAAAGCACGTCCCGAAAGTCTGACAACCAGTCTTACCAAGGGGTATCGTTTACACAGTAACTGGGTTGTGGAGGTCAGATAGGCAGTCGCTCCATGTAAAATACTGTTATTCAGATGCACTTGGTTAGACTGGAAGCCGACCCCAACATAGTTGGGAAAAGGTTAGGCAAATGATGAGTACCTAGAATAGGTTTAAAACTAAGCATAGTAAAAAAAATATAACATCACGCATGTTATCTCAGGAGGCTTAGGCAGAGGTGTACCTATTGTACACCCAGATTTCGCCAGTTATGTTCAAGTCCCGTGTAATAACAGGGCGCGAGCCTATGCTATCAACCGGGCACTGGTAACATAATACTTACTGTGGGCTGTGCTGGAGCGGCTGCTGCTGGTGCAGAAAACCTCAAACGGCGAAAATCGTGAGAAAAAAGAATACCTAGATACCTCGTTTTTCATCAGGCGTGATCAAGGTCGAAAGCAGCCCCGTTCAGCAATCCTTCCTACTAATATTATAAACGTAAAAGTTTGTATGCATGGATGGATGTTTGTTACTCTTTCACGCAAAAACTACTAAACGGATTTGTATGAAATTTGGCACACAAATGGCTTATAACCAGGATTAACATACAGGATACTTTTTATCCCAATATTCCCACGGGATCGAAACTTATGCGGGTGAAACCGCGAGGTGCAGCTAGTAAAAAATAAAAAAAACCTAGTTCGTTACTTTATGGTCATTTAACGATGCTAATATCTAATTGTTGGCTTAGTACCCATTGAATATGATATAAAAATATAACATCACGGCTGTAATCCCCGAAGGGTTGGACAGACTTGTACTTATAGAAAGAAAGAAAGAAAGAAAAAAAGTTTATTTGGACACAGTTCGTGAAACACAAAATACAAAAATAATGAAATAAAAAATAATGTTTCAGACAACAATAGTGTGTGCCTCACGGCTGCGCCAAAAAAGTTCATTTCAGCATTAATGCCAGACAGATGCTGTCTGACGCTGGTTTTCTAATGAACCTCTATGGAAAAGTGACGCTCCCCGTCACTTTTCCATAGAGGTTCATTAGAAAACCAGCGCAAAACCACACACAGTCTCAACATACCTAATACATACCTACTTTTTCCAGTTATGTTTAAGTTCCATGTGTTAGGGGGTGAGCCTATTGCCCTCAACCGGGCAGAAATCCAGATCGCCGTCAACCGGAATTTCTCAGCAGTAGCCACTGTTCCTCTTAATTATAAATAATAAAAAATACAAACATGTTATTTCTGTCGAAAAATTACTTCGGGTCGAGAATAAAATTATATTGCACTCAATTTCCAAGTCAAATCCGTTTCCATTTCAAGTTAACAATTTTTCCGAATATAAAACAAATCTGTTTCCCATAAACTTTAAGCATACAAATTCATACCATGAGTTCCACGACTCAAATATGACGGTAATTGAGGAAATAAAAAATTAACACGCTTTAATGTCCTTGGCGACTATTCAAACTTATGGTGGAAGCCATTATAAGCGACCTATGTTGAAATTAATTAGCATGGGCTTAACCTGTTCACCGCTACCGTCATGTATGGATGTTGGACGTAATGTATGAAATGTCACGCGTGATACAACGTCAATTTGTTATTGAAATCACTCATTGTACAGAAGCCAGCAGGTCAAGCTACCCGAAACTGTCAAATTTTCCCAATCAACCTTGAACCTTAATGCTTTAGCGATAAAGTTGAAAATCTATTAAAGTAATTTAACAGATTGTAGTAGCTTGATGTGCTGGCGTCTGTACTTATGTTGTACGCTTTTTTACGTGTATTTTTTTGTGGAAGAAAATGCTGACATGTACAATATTATTATGAGTCCCAATTGTGCTTTTATATTTTATTCCTCAAACATTGTTTTCATTTAGGCTACAAGATACTTACAGAACACTACGACGTGCCCAGCCTTCAAGACCTTTACACAATGAATGCGGACAAACATTTGCGAGGGCATTCCCTAAAGCTATGGGAAAATTCATAAAAAAAGCCCTTGAAGCAATTCTTGTCTAACCGAGTTGGAACAGCATGGAATAGACTCCCGGAAAATGTTGTGATGGCTCCGACACTGAACTGCTTCAAGAATCGACTGGACAGATTAAATATCTCCAAGCTATACGATACACACGCATCAGCTACTTAGCTGCTAGTGTGTCTTACTAAATAATAATAATAATTTAGGCGTACAATTTATATTTAAGTAAGTAACAGGGTGAAATTTTGTATACAAGATCTCAACCCCAAAGCCGTCGTTTCGCCCCAGAAAACACGACAAAATACTACCTCAAAATTATACACAAGAAACTACGTAATACTCCATGCAGCTAAAATGTACAGCATCAAAGTTCAAAGCACGACTTTGGCAACGGCAGGGCATACCTTCGCCATCTTAACGGCGAAACGGTACTTCACTTAAATAAATCCACTCAGATATGATCTAAGTTACCGTTTTCGTATACTTCGTGACTGCACTAACACGACCAGTAAAATATGAGCTCAGTAAGTGAAGTTACAACTTTATTCGTCACAGTTTAGGGTTGGTGAAAGAAATGGTGCGTCTCTTGGACTGGTCGACAGGTGAACGGTAGATGAACGTGTCCAGTTTCTTAAGTCTATAAATATGTTTTTCATATTCACCGACTGTTTCTATTCGTGTTATAACAATGATGTTCGTGTGTAATTGTTGTTAAAAATGTCGTGATGTGAGTTTTTATGATAACGTTTTGTTTTGTTGTGATATTTGGTAGCAGTTTTTGGTCTAACTTTTTCATATTTTTACTTAACGATATTTGAATCAATACTTATAATATTAATATATTCGTCCGCGTGAAATTTATTGTCTTTCACCCCGTCGAATAGCATCAGACCTGCGTAATACTTCGTTTTCGGTTAGCGTTCTTTCTAGTTTTTTCCTTTTTGCTTGACTTCTATGAGTCCTAAAGTGATATTAAATAGCCTATAACCTTCCTCAAGACTTGGGCTATCAAATGCAAAAATATCTATTCAAATCCAACTAAGGTAGTTCTAGAGATTAGCGCGTTCAAACAAACAAACTCTTCAGTTTTATTATGAGTATTAGTATAGATTTTTCAAGAAAGAAAAATGTCATGCAAAAGCAAAGGTTTTCGCCTATATCAAAAGCCATTTTTAAAAGTTAAAATAACACTGAATAATCTGTCACTGAAAATCATTTCTTATCGATAAGCTATAAGGATAGAATTTCACCTTCAAAACTCAACAACTCAGTTGATTTATACCCCTATACCTACTTAATAATTTCGCAAATAATCCTACCGTTTAGATCTCCAAAACTTCCAAAGATTATCTACAACCGAACAACCTCCAAATAATCTCAAGAATAACGTCGTTGCTATAAAACAGATTATCATCAAAACACCGAAGAGAACTTTGCCAAATACTGCCAAGACTTGACTGCTAAATAGCAATTTCACTTTCAAAATAACAACATCTTATAAGATATCTTAGCAAGACTTTTAATACAGTTCGGCCTTTTTATATTAAGGGGGGTGCGATAGGTAGCTTGCGAAATTCAAATTACGTTTTTTACAATTTGCAGGTCAATGTCAGATTGTTCAAAAGCGTGCTAGGTTGACGATATCGTCAAAGTAGCGACAAACACCTGGATGAGGGACGCACAGAACCGGGAAGTATGGCAGAAGAAAGGGGATTCAGTGGGTGATTCCGGGCTGAAATGATGATCATGTGTGTCAGATTGTATCTTGAACCAAATTTGATTCTCGAGCTTGTCAAGTATGTATGTACATAATTAAAGTCATTAAAATCACCAATACGACAGTTTCCTATATAATACTATTAATTGGTATTTCATGAAATGGTCATTCAAAAGGAAAGATAATATGAACTTAAAGGGTTTAATTGATGATTTTAATAATTATAATTCTGTAAAGTCATATTTGCTATGTTCGCGAATCATATTTTAATCAACATTCATCATGACACTGACCTGCAAATTGCAAAAAACGTAAGAAAATTTGAATTTCGCGGGCTACCTAGCGCATCCCCCTTAACTCAGGATTAATTTCAGGCTTCATAATCGTCCCATCAACAAACCATGACATAAGACCATCCTAGGATTAACCAGGCTCACAATTCATTTGTTCCTATTCTTATTCTGCTGAACAAAAGTCATCTAGCAAAATTACTTTTGGTTAGAAAGGCTCCAGAGAAAATATATTTTGATGAACAGGCGTTTTCAGCTAAGACACCTATTTTGTTGAAGTTTCGAGAGTAAGGTTGTTGGCAAAGTATTTTGCTTGTGTAAGAGATTATGTGGGATGGGAGCGTAATCTCCGTTAATAATCTGAGACGTGTTAAAGGCTTAGTTAAATTCGGAGTAAAATAATTATCGAAAATAAGGACTAATTAAAACTAATAAATAAATAAAAATAAGAAAGTTTATTTGCACCTTGAAGTAAAAACATATGATTTACAATAAAATAGGCCGAAGGTAAGTAGAGCTATGTGTTAGAGTTGCAGCCTGAGCTCCATACCTGCTATACCTGAGCTAAGAAAACTTAATATCTTGTAATTATAGGTATCAGCGCCCACCCTCCTTAACAATTTTAGCCGTATTTTAATTACATGAAAAATTTACATAATCTAGATGAGTTTAAGTTTTTATAATAAGTTGAATTTTAGATTGTCTTACTTTCTACTACTTACAAAGCAAAAGAATTAGGGACTGCTAAGGTGCAAAACTACAACTGGAATTAAAATTAACAAAGAAAAAAAAACTAGATAAACGCTGTTTGCTAGTGAGTGTAGGGGTGCATGTGAGTGTAAAATGATTTCCTAGTGGTCTCGGTATGTAAAGATGGTTACCCATCCACAATCCGTCGACCCGTGCGGCTGTTATTACTTAGTCCAATGCAAGCCTATCCAACCAAAACAATACCTACCTATAATGACTTCAAAGTTCACAAAATTGCCCAACGTCATGTGGTATACTTGCTTATTGTATAGCTGGCAGACTGTAGGTACCATGGTAGGTACAAAACCACACCCTTCTTCCCCCCAGGCAACACCGGAACTTCACCGAACATTCCTCTACATTCGCGATAAGCGCTAACACACACATTCATCAAAAATTGCACACATAACATACATTTTCTTGTATTAGGGTTCGCGGTAAAATGAGTACTTGCAAAAAACCCCGGAGTGTGGCTTCAACATACATACTATGTATATACAGGGTTATTTTTAAAGAACAGCCAAATTTAAGGATGTGGTACAGACCATCAAACTGAACAACTTTCTTCATGGGACAAATAGCGTTTGTATGGATGGATGGATGGATGGATGTTTGTTACTCTTTCACGCAAAAACTACTGAACGGATTTGGATGAAATTTAGCACACAGATGGTTTATAACCAGGATTAACACATAGGATACTTTATATCCCGATATTCCCACGGGATCGAAACTTATGCGGGTGAAACCGCGGGGCGCAGCTAGTACTAAATACGTAAGCAACGAAAATAAAAAGGCAAGTTAATAAAGTAGTAAAGTAAAGTTAATTTCAGTTAGACGTAAAACCTTGAGTAGCTTATTAATTTACTAAAAGCAAACCAATTTTTTGTTGCCTTTTTACCCTTGTCTCAGAATAATTAAAACTAACCAAAAGTACTTCATGCGTGTTATGAAAGAAGCTTAGTGTAAGCTGACATGTCTTTTTATTTCAGTTTGTTTACTTTTATTTGAATAGAATAGGTAAAGACCTATTCAGTCTATTCTTATTATTATGTAAAAAAAAAAAGTTGTTAAATTATATATATGTATAATAGGATCCATGTACATTCTGCCTTAATATAGCATGCAAATGTAATACAAAGTAGTAATAATAAAGACATTACAAAAAATTATCATTCAATAAATCCTGCACAGAATAACAACATTTATCTACAAGTAATTCTGTGAAATGCTTTTTAAATTTTTGCAACGGAAAGTTTTTGAGTTGGCTGGGTATTTTATTAAAGATTACAGGAGATTTACAGAAGATTACAGTATTGAAGAAATATTGATTGTTTATTTTTACGATCCGAGAACGAATGAATGTTTCTTTCTTCGTACCTATTGTGTATGTCATCACCATAGTTCACGGCCCCAAAATATCTCAAAACTGGTTATAAGCCTTTCTTGGATAATGCCGACTGTTTGGACAGGTCAACTCAAACCTGTAATGGCTCTTTCTTCAAAAGGACCTTCCAAACGTGGCCCTGCATTGTCAGACTCACATAAAATCCTAATAATATAAATGTTTGGACGAAAAGAGAAGTTGGTTTCTGCTTTCTTCTCAGGGATCAGTCAGATAGGAAATGCCGGCGCCATTTAGGTGACCAAAAAAATATTGACGTGTAAAAGTATCTTAAAAGATCTACTTACAGAGATAAACATTTCAATGCCATGCGCCATGGTAGTATAGTGTACCACTTGCACAGGTTTTTATACCTTACACATAACAATTTTGTATGTATGTCACATGTCTTACCAAAGGGTATTTTGTATTACCCAGTAACTGGGTTGTTGAGGTCCGATAGGTAATAACAGAAAGCTGCTTACTATTCCATCAACGACTACTTACACGATAAGAATAGTTGGTCGCCCTAATTAACTCAAGACAATGTTCATGTTCTTTCTCCAGAATCAGCTTACTGACAGGTTATTGTTATTAGTATTAACTTATTTATTTATTTTACTTCGATGGTCCTAGTTTTTCATCTGTGACTCAAGTGACAGCTATGTGACCAGAACCCAGCTATGCATAAATATGTAAGCTGTCACGCCCTTTATGCCTGGAGGCTTTTATTTAGGTAGTAAGTTTTAATTTCCATTTGAATTAATTATTTTTCAGCTTGAGTACGTATAGTTTTTATTATATTTGTTGGTATATTGGCGTGGCTAGCTGACATATTTTATGGCAAATAATTTAAGTTTTTTGTAATGTTAATTACTGAACATAGGTTCCTAGTATTGTATACATGCACTATATTCTAACTGAACAGACAGCTGTGCTGCTGGGAAGTTTGTTGCGCCACTTCTTCTTCCCAGCGATAGCACTAGGAAGTGGTGAAGGGCGGGCGTTTTTGGGGGACTGTCTTTTGTAATTTTGACGTTCGAAAAGTGCTGACTCTCAGCCTAATTTGAATAAATGACTTTTGATTTTGATTTTTGATTTTGATTTTGCTATTCTGAACACTTGCAGAATTGTCCGGAAATTCCTTCAGAACGACAATGATGCCCAAATATCACACCCACAAACATCATCAACAACACAAAGTCTAAACATATCATCACACCATGATAATACGTTACCATCTATCGCTTAGGTTAGCACTTGGCTTCGGCCCGTGTTATTCTATAAAACCGGCACATTAGTGCCAAGATACAAAAATGTATACCAACAAAAAATAATAATAATCGTTTATTTGCATGAAATATGGTGCTTACAGATGTCATAATACAATTCATAGTAGGTACTTCATATTCCGCGTACTAAATTCAGCATGCAAATTTTGGATGTGCCATGATTCATAGTTATTGAATAATAGTTGTAAGTATTCATTAAAAATTATGAAAATGTCAATAAAAAAAGAAATTACAAATGTCAAAATAAGAATACAGGCAAGTCAAAATTAATAAAGTTACAGGAATGTAAATATTAATTAAATTACAGAAATGTCAAAATTTATTGAATTACAGAAATGTTAAAATTAATTAAATTACAGGAATGTCAAAATTAATTAAATTACACTATTCATGTATGTGCAATATTCCTATTCATATTATAATTCAAAAATTCATTAATAATATAGAAGCAATTTTCAATAAGCCATGTTCTGAGTCTTTTTTGTTGAAAATATATTCGTAGGCAGTTCTCTAAAATTAATGTACCATATGCTCAAAAATATTTTTGTTATTATTATTATTCTTAAATACCTTTGGTATCTTATTAAATATCTTTATTGCCATTCGACTGATGTTTTTATGGCAAAATGCTGTTCTAAACCTAGGCATAGCTAATCTGGTTGGATTCCTTGAGTGTTTACCTATTTTATACATATTCGCTTCATATAAAATATTGGTATTTAGCTGCATCCGGTTAGACTGGAAGCCGACCTTAACATAGTTGAGAAAAGGCAGGCAAGATGATTATGACACATAACAATTGTGGTAATACGAATAGATTCATTTGGGGCCCATTAGTTGCCCAGTATCTGCAATGCTTTGTCCCAAAACTCCGTCTTCAACAACTGAACAACATTCGTCATTAGAACGTCATCGTTACAACTTTTTCCTCCCACAAAACCGACTTAAGTGCCACATAAATACACGCGTATCGGCGATAAATTTGAATCTACCCTACGTTTTGTACCCCCACTTAGGACCCCGCACAATAAGTCAAGTCCTAAGCAAAGTTGGGGTGCTCCCCCGCGAGATATGCCTGCACATCGATAAAATGACGCTGAGGGGATGAAATAGAGTTATGAGACGCGAAGTACTTTTATTTGTTTGAAAACGATCAATTTTTATGCAAATGCAGGTTTGAGGAATTGTTTGTGTCTGTCAGATATTGTGCTTATCATAAGTGAATTGAATGATGATGATATACTGAACAAAAATTCCTCCCTTATCTCTTTTTTTTTAGTATCGGCGCAGCACGTTTTTTTTATCTTCGATACATATCTCAGCCGTCCCCAAGAGTTCAATTTCAAGATTCTACACAGTCAGATATTCGCTTGATGGTCTTCGCAGTCTCCTAGGATCGCAACGTCATCCACTGAGTTAGGAAGATTGGACGGTGTGAGGTTTACTATCGGCGAATGTTGAAAATGACCAACACATCAGTCTTTAAAAATAAATAAAATTAAAGTGTCTGCTTGTAACGTCAAAATAATAGCTTTTTACTAAATAGTATAACAAAAAATCCAATTTTTGAAATGTTTGTTCCGGCTAATCTCCGAAACGTTAGAACCGATTTTGACGGGAGTTCCACTGGCCGATAGCTGATGTTATAAGGAGTAACTTACTACTTTTATTATGTAAACCGAATTAGGGTTCTGCGCAAAAAAAAAGCCCACGAAATTTAATTTATTTTTTGACATGCAAACGAACATATAAAGCTATAGATAGACTCAATTTCCATTTACCTAAAGTTCTAAACACAGCGGACGAATCCGCATGTGGTGATTGACGTTTTTATTAGTCCATTGCCTGTTCAGTATGACAACAAAGTCCATCCGACTGTCTTTAGGAAAATAGGTTGACAGTTCATTCCGTTGTTGTGGTCTCTAAAAAAAGAGCACTTTTTTAAACGCCGCACCAAAATATCCCTTCGTACAACTTTTCTAATTAAAGCGGAACTGTGGACCAAAAAGGTTTTGTTTTTAATTTTTAATCATCCAGATGTCTATGGGACAGTAATTAGAGGTCGTATCTTGACCCCAAAGGGGCGTAAATCAGTTAAAACATTCTTGTTTGAGCTTTAAATACGCACGACTCATTTACAGAGTTCAGGAAAATGTGTTGTTTTTATATCCTAACTAATATTATGAGAGGGGCTTGTAGCTAAGTAATAACAGCAGCACGGGTCGAATGATCAGGTTAATCTACGCTTGCCGCGGTTGGTCCGTGGATGGGTGACCATCTTTCGTGGGTGGGAGCCGTCTTGGAATGCACTTTAAGCCGTTGGTCCCGGCTGTCATTTGTGGATCTTTGACAGTTGTTACGGGTCGACAGAAGCCCGAAAGTGTGACAACCAGTCTTACTTTTCGTATTACGCAGTAACTGGGTTGTGGAGGTCAGATAGGTAGTTGCTCCATGTAAAATACTGGTACTCACCTGCAACCGGTTAGACTGGAAGCCGACCCCAACACAGTTGGGAAAAGACCAGGCACATGATGACGAACTAATATTATTAATGCGAAAGTGAGTTTGTTTAATACGCTTTCACGCTGAAGCGGCTGAATGGATTTGTATGAAGTTCGGCACATTGGCAGACCATGACCTGGAACAGGACATAGGCTTATTTTCATCCTAGATCGCAGACGAAGTCGCGGGCAACAGCTAGTAAAAAATAAGTGGAAAAGGTGATTTGGTTAAATGTTTCCAAGAAGAAGGTAGATAATTTACAAAGCTAACTCACAGATTCTAAATCAGCACTGCTCTCAAAACGGTAAAGGAAAACATCGTGAGGAAACCGGCATGTCCTAGGCCCAAAAATTCGAAGACGTGACATCTACCAACCCGCTCTGGGCTCGCGTGGTGGATTACGGCCCACTCCCTCTCATAGAGAGGAGGCCTGTGTCCCAGCAGTGGGAACATTACAGGCTGATATCTATATATATAAAATTCAAAGTCCTGACTGACTGACTGACTGATAGATCAACGCACAGCCTAAACCGCTGGTCCTAGAGACATGAAATTTGGAGGGTGTGTTCTTCGTGAAGAGTAGGCATCCACTAAGAAAGGATTTTTCGAAATTCCACCCCTAAGAGGGTGAAAAGGGGGGAATTCGTTTGTATGAAAAATCTTATTCCTTGAGTTAATAAACTTGAAACTTGGCACGAATACTTATCTAAATAAATTATGAAGATTGTAAGTTTTTTTTCTTCTAAACTACCCCCTAACAAGGGATTGGGGGGTTTCAAAGTTTGTATGGAAGAATTTTAGCGCGCAGTCCGAGCTACTCGAAACTCAGTATTTATACCTAATATTGAAAGTAAAGAATAATGTGTATCAGGGTTTTTTGAAAATCTACCCCTGACGGGCTGAAATGGGGTAGTCAATTTTTCAGGGGATGATTTTACTGCATGGCTTGATTAACTCGAAAATTAGTATAAATAATCTTTGAATCAAGTTATGAATAATCCCAAACGATTTTTCAAAATTCCACCCCTGTGGGGGTGAAAAGCGGGGGATACAGTTTGTATGAAAAATCTTATTCCTTGAATTAATAAACTTGAAACTTGGCACGAATACTTATCTAAATAAATTATGAAGATTGTCAGTTTTTTTTTCTTCTAAACTACCCTCTAATAAGGGATTGGGGGGTTTCAAAGTTTGTATGGAATAATTTTAGCGCGCAGTCCGATTTACTCGAAACTCAGTATTTACACCTAATATTGAAAGTAAAGAATAATGGTTATCAGGGTTTTTTGAAAATCTACCCCTGACGGGCTGAAATGGGGTAGTTAATTTATCAGGGGAGGATTTTACTGCATGGCTTGATTAACTCGAAAATTTGTATAAATAACTTTTGAGTCAAGTTATGAATACATCCCAAACAATTTTTTTTAAATTCCACCCCTCTTGGGGTGAAAAGCGGGGATACAGTTCATATGAAAAATCTTCTTCATTAGGTTAATAAACTTGAAACGTTTCAAGAATACTCGCCTAAGTACTTAGGTAATAAAGTTTATCATTATAAGTTTTTAAAAACTACCCCTCAAAGGAGGATATAGGGGTGATAAGTTTGTGTGGAAGAAATTGAATGCGCGGTCCGAGTAACTCGAAACTCAGTATTGATACTTTTAACAGAAAATAATTAATAATAACTAGGTAATAAGTATGTAAAGTTGTCGAAAATTTACCACTGACGGGACAAAAAGGGGTAAGTAATTCAGTTTTTAAGGGGAGCATTTGAACTTGAAACTGTATGTTACATTTTCATGCCTAAATCACTGAACTTCTGATGTGGCATAGAGATAGATGGCAGCCTGGGGAAGCACATACATTTTATCCTGTTAGCACGTTCCCGTGGGATAATTTCCGACATCCACGCGGGCGAAGCCGCGGGCAGAAGCTAGTATTATATAAAACTCTTCAAGCTTGTGCTAAAAAGCAGCTTTAGTGTGGTATGTGGAAACGAAACACGAAATCCCGGCTTATTTAAAGTTAAATGAGTTCAAACATACTATTTCTGAATTGCCAACGTACACAGACTGCATTTGATTAGAAAGTATGACTTTTAATTAATATGTTAACCACAGGCAATAAGTGGCCAGCTCAAAGCCGTTTGACATTAATTTCCTGTCATAAGAATAAACACATAGTTGACTCTGCATCATTAGGTAATCGTCATCTCTTGCCTTTATGTCAATACTAGGTTCTGTCTGCGATTTCGTCCGCGTGAAAGGACAATGCCCATGGATGTATGGAATCCCGTACCATGCTGCATCAAAGTCAAACTTTGTTTTTTATAGACTACACTTATCATATTAACTCCTATAAAAGTTCTTTTTGTAAACAACACCCGGGTTTCGGAGATTTTCAAAAAAATCGAAATAACCTAAAAACTAGGTATTTTATTTTATTTGACATGTCATACACGAACGGCCCTTATTGCTCAAAAAAATGATAATCGTTTAAATATACATTATATTCTATTTTATTCTAGTTATTTTTAATTATTAAAGAATCGGCACAGTATAATGTTTTTTCATGTTTTTCGAAAGACGTAATCATGACACTTTCAAAATTCAAGGTTATATTAATCATATCATTTGAAACGGAACGTCATGTAAAGGGAATAAAACAATATCAACTCTTTTTTACTTTTAATTAAATTCCCTGTTCAAAAATCAAATCCCCGACGACGCGTAATGTCGTAAAGAAATATGAAAATAACTCTACTAGTATTATAAATGCGAAAGTTTGTAACGATGCGCGACGGATGGATGGATGGATGGATATTTGTTACTCTTTCACGCAAAAAGTACTGAACGGATTTGGATGAAATTTGGCACACAGATAACATATAGGATACTTTTTATCCCGATATTCCCACGGGATCGAAACTTATGCGGGTGAAACCGCGGGCCGCAGCTAGTTACTATAGTATTTTGATCTTGATGGATGAGACATTTTGGTACCACTTTTGGTCTCTTCTTGTTGCAATTCGTTTCCGTTTAGCGTTCTTTCCGACTTTTTTATTTTTGCTCGGCTACTAAAAATCGTTAAATCGCCTTCCTCGAGAATTGGACTATCATATACAATAATTTTTCAAACCGGACTGGTAGTTCCAGAGAGTGCCTCGTTCAAACAAACAAACAAACTCTTCAGCCTTATTATTAAGAGGGGCCCGTGGCTAAATAATAACAGCCGCACAGGTCGATCGGTCAGGTTAAGCTACGCTTGCCGCGGTTGGTCTGTCGATGGGTGACCATCTTTACATACCGAGACCCCTCCGTGCCTCGGAAAGCACGTTAAGCCGTTGGTCCCGGCTGTCATTCGTGGATCTTTGACAGTCGTTACGGGTAGTCAGAAGCCCGAAAGTCTGACAACCAGTCTTACCAAGGGGTATCGTATTACCCAGTAGCTGGGTTGTGGAGGTCAGATAGGCAGTCGCTCCATATAAAATACTGGTATTCAGCTGCATCCGGTTAGACTGGAAGTCGACCCCAGCATAGTTGGGAAAAGGCTAGGCAGATGATGATTAATTATAAACTAGTCCCAAGTAATCTTTCATCATAATATTATTTCTTTTTCTCCATCTTGCATAGCATAAACATAACATAAAATTGTTTTCTTTTACTCCGCACTAAGTGAGGAAGCCTGTTTTGTATAATAGTGCATTGCATACAATACACGGTTATTTCAACCCCTATAGGAATTTCACCCCCTTTTAATATCGCTTGGCTTTATTTAATCCGTTTGGTATTGCTTCTTTATGTCATGTATTTCCCTGGGGTAAGCAGAGATAAAGTGTCTGTGCTGATTGCCATACCGTTTTAAAATATCCGGTGTCTTGAGTAGAGGGGTGGGGGGGACGGGGGGAGAAAATCCCTCAGGCGGCCATTTTAATCCAGAGGCAGGTGAAAATGGGCTGGACAATAATTAAAATGGGTCTAGTACAGACGCCAGCACATGATGCTACCCGAAACTGACAAATTTTCCCAATCAACCTTGAACCTAATGCTTTAGCGATAAAGTTGAAAATCTATTAAAGAAATTTGACAGATTGCAGTAGCTTGATGTGCTGGCGTCTGCACCTATGTAAGCCCAGGTACGTACGTTTTTCTCGCGGCGATTTTTTTCGCGCAATGGATTTTCAATGTACTGGTTAGCGCCGAGAGTTGAAAATTCAACACTGTGTCTTTTTGTCGCGCTGGGATGCGCTCTGTTAGATTCTCAATGCTCGACTCAATACCGCAGATTGAAAATCCAGTGCATAATAAAATCCCGCGATATTTTTACGCCCATGCCTACGTGGGCTTATATCAACGTCGCCGCGTCGGTCATTGCTCCATATCCTTAAAACATTGTAATAGAGGTCAATCATTTATCTATAGGCTTAATCAGCCATCGATTGCTACAGGCTTGGACCTGAAAATCCAAAGTTTATGAACAGAGAAAAATTCCGGAAGAAAAAATCCCTAACCCCGGCATTTTGTATTACAATCATAATAGGCAGTGCCTACACAGCTTAAGCTAGCGGAACAAATTCCCCCTTACACCCCTCATCCCCCAAGATATTACGGAAACCATAAAACGTTTACCCACCTTCTTCGCTGCCCCGAAAAATAGGCGGACTCCGATGCCATCAAAATATTAGCTGGCAATCTCGAGACTACCCGAACTTTCTTTGAAAACATTAGCATTCTTATGGAGAAGGAACTCTTTCATCAGTCCCATCGCACGTAATAATCATTGCATTCGTTCGGTGCCTAGTAAATGGTTCGGATGTGGGGTTAGGACTTAGGGGTAGAGGAGCGGGGAGCGGAAGCGGGTTATCCGTGTTATTGTTTTTGTTCATTCTGCTTGTATTGTATTAAACATCGTCAAATGAAATTAGTTAGCGAACTCCACAGACGTGGTGGGTATCGATATGTAAACACAACCAATTTTTTTGTTTTTTTTTTTAGTAATTTAGGGTCATCGACCGCTGGTGGTGATGTTACACAAAACTGCAGGTGTTGACTCAAAAAAAAAAGTCGTCATATCTTTTTTTTATTATTTACCGTTTTATCATCTTAAGATATCTATCACGTCTGCGGGGATTAGTTAGCTAATTTAGTTTGACCCTGTGTTAACGGGGTGGTGGTGCTGGTGTCCGCAGCCCAACGTACAACCGCGTATTTTGCTTACAGGTCCATTCTGCTGGGTTTCTTATTATGCCTGACTGAAGAAACTAATGGATGCTACTCATGATGTAGATCTTGGAGCTAAGTGTTGGGTTGACTCAATTAGGATAACGAGCTACTCGAAGTGCTGCGAAGTAATTCAGGAAAAATAAAGTCTTTAGATACTGGTGAGGGGTGAAACAAAATGGCTAATTACGATTCGCATGAATTTAGTCGCCCGAAATGTGCGAATCGTCACTAAAATAATAATAATAATTCTATAGGGGGACTCGCACGATGTTAATTTACGATTCGCACGAATTCACTCGCCCGAATAAGCCAACAAAATAGGGGTGTTTTCATCTAATGCCAGTAAAAAAATAAGCCATTCACAGTGGCTATTTCGATATCATCATCTGCCTAGCCTTTTCTCAACTATGTTGGGGTCTGCTTCCAGTCTAACGGGATGCAGCTGAATATCACTATTTTACATGGAGCGACTGCCTATCTGACCTCCTCAACCCAGTTACTAGGTAATAGGAATACCCCTTGGTGAGACTGGTTGTTAGATTTTCGGGCTTCTGACGACCCGTAACGACTGTCAAAGATCCACAAATGACAGCCGGGACCAACGGCTTAACGTGCTTTCCGAGGCACGGAATGACTATTTAGATAAACAAGAAAAATAATAAAGAACTTAATTCTTCTTTATTTGCTTTGGATTAAAAAGCTATTTCTATACTAATTTATTTACTACTAACAACCAGTTACTTAGAGCTAGGAAAACTGTTGCTTTTATTTAATCTACCTAGATTAAATTAAGCATTCCGGAGTAGAAGCAAAGGATGAATAATTGAGTTGTAGCCGTATATAAACTAGGATTAAAAACATCTCAATTGTTTTACGTTTAAAACCAGATAAAATCTAACACAGGCTAATGAATCCCACGAACTAAAATAGTCATTTTATTCAGTCTCTTTCTGGTTTAGGGTACTGCTCAAAGCTTGAAATACAGGTATTTTTGGGAACCTTTGGCCTTCGTGTGATCCGGTACCAGTATAGTACCTACATGTACTATTTGGTACCGGTACCAGACTTAGTACATGCCTGTACTATTAGTATTTCTAATCAATATCGGTATCAATATCGGTACCAAACAAATATTTCCGTAGGTTAGGGTAAGAAAACAGATATAGTAAGTAAAAAGGATATATAAGTATTTTTGTATAGGCAATACAAAAATAACTTCAAGGTTGTCAACCGTACAAAATTCCTCGTAGCGCCGGCTACCTGAACTTGATACCGGTAAACATAGAGAGGATACCGGCATGTCCTAGAACCAGAAATTCGAAGACATGTGACATCTACCAATGATCGCCCCCAAAGCAAAAACGCTAAAGCATTTTATCGCTACCGCTTATCAACATGTACAGCTCTAGTCCCTACAGATACATATCGAAGGGCCTTTATAGTTCTTTTGTGCGATAGAAACCCTACGAGGGGTCCACGGTACGTTATTATCTGTATTTTATTGATAGAAGGATTTCAATACCAATAGATTCCTACCCTCTTTGATCTATTCTGATTGAAGAGTGTTGTAAAATTTGTTCCTTTATAAAAATGTTTCACAGCGGTTTTTGTTGGGTTTGACCGCCTCGTAAATATATATATATTTAAATAAAATATGCTTGTTCGCACACCATATTATTGTAAAACCAGTACAGGGTCAAATTTAATTGGCTAGCGAAACTTCGCAGACGTGATAAGTATGTATATCTAAACATTATAAAACCAAAAAGAGATCAATCCGATTTTTTTTGTATAAACTTCACAAACGTGATTGGTATCGATATAAAAACACGATAAAACAAAAGAAAACAGATTTTCTCAGATCTTTTACGTCAAAAAAATAAACAATACTTTTTCATTTTCTATTTTATCGTGTTTAGATGTCGATACCGGTCCCGACTGCAGAGTTTCGCTAGCTAATTTAATTTGACCCTGTATACAATACCTATATTAAATTTTTAGTCTACCGCTACTTCGGGCGATCACATTCAGTAGTCGCAAGCGTGACTTCTGAACGTCCCTACGTTCATAATAAGTCCTTGGGTTCAATTACTACTTCGGACAAAGAGTTAATGAGAATCTCTCGGTAAAATAGAATATTCTTTATTATGTACAGACATATTATGCACATCAAGCCAACATAATCTGTCAAATTTCTTTAGTAGATTTTCAACTTTATCGCTAAAGCGTAAGGTTCACAGTTGATTAGGAAAATTTGACGCTTGTACACCATTATAATACATCTATACTAAAAATAAAGCTGAAGAGTTTTTTTGAACGCGCTAATCTCTGGAATTACCAGTGGGATTTTAAAAACTGGCTTTTGATAGCCCAATTCTTGTGGAAGGCTATTTATAGGCATTAACATCACGCTTTAACTCTCAGAAGCCAAGCGAAAAGAAAAAAAGTAAGAAAGCTAGCTTTGGCGAAGTATTAGTGGCAGGGAATGGGACGTGGGAACAAGAAATTTCACGCGTACGAAGTCGCGGACAGAAGCTAGTTACAGATATAAATGTAATCTGCATTCGCGATTTCTTCGCTATAAACGTAAACAAATATGAGTTTATGAAAAAATAACTTCAATTCCTACACAATAAAGTTCAGTTTGCGCTACAACTTCAAATATTTTTATAACTTTTTCAATAGTGCTAGTCACTCTGAAATGAACTTAATCACATTAAAATAAAGTTGATATTTGTTTAACTGGAAATAACATCAATTTGAACAGACAAAAATTTTACATAGGGGTGACACAATGGGAAGTCTTAACGCTAAAAACGATATTTTCAAAACAGCCTATGTAGAGCAGCCTGGGGTCTGAATTAATGCCCGATGACATTATCCGTCTTATTCCAAAACACGATCTACTGGGATTGTTACTAGGTTTAAACCTAGACTAAATAAAACGTTATTGTAAAATGAAGTTTATCACTAGTTCTAGAATTATATAATGGTACTAAAGTTAGTCCGCCGAGACCCCTAGTTTAACCATGGATTAGCATCGGTATTAATTTATTTGAGGTTAGCGTTGATTAGCATATTGTGTCTTTTTATTTACTATACAAAGAAAAACGCCTGCCTGTGTTCGAACCCACGACCTAAAACTCGTCAAGTCGTTTCTAATAGCGTCCTGGGCCTATAACCTGATGGATTATTGGTAGGAAAATAAGAATATATTATAATAATATCCCTGGACATTTCACACAGCGCCATCTAGTCCCAAGCTAAGCAACCTAATGCTTGTGTTATGGTAACAAGATGGCTGATAAACTACTTATATACATTTTTGTTTGTAAATACATACATATTATAGATAGAAAAACACCCAGACTCAGAACAAATACATGTAGGACTTACAAATATTTGTTCTGTGCGGGAATCGAACCCGCGACACGCAGCGCAGCAGTCCGATCGCTCAGCCACTGCGCTAACCGTGTTGTCAAATATTATAAGATGTGATGTGTTTTATCATCGTAACTGTACTTTGGGGGTCGAGAGGAAACTAAAACTTGGCTGGAAACTAAAAATCACTCTCGACCCCCAAGGGTCGAAAGTAAACTACAGTTAGGGGTCCAGTGGAAACATTATTGATTGGGGGTCGAGGGGTCGAGAGTGGCCACAACTTCATCTCTGCCTTTTTTTGTGTTTTCGGGGCGAAACCTTCAAAAGGCGCCTGGAGTTTGGAGAAAAAGACTAGGGAGTGTGGGATTCTTACCCACTAAAACCACCCCGGCGATCACCATCAGCACATGGAGGGGGTCCCGTTACCTTCATTTCTGCCTACCTTTCGAGGAATACAGGCGTGGTTTCACGTTGGCTTTTCAGAGATTCTATTTCTAGAAACGGTGATAAGATTTGCCATTTTATTTCACACAACAATCCTTCACGGGCTTCAGGCCATCTAATGTGTTTGGGGTACCTTTTATACTAAAAGTTTATGACGAGCGATTTGACAAAGGTGACGAACTTGTTTCTTTGAGTATCACAAGGGTCGACTTGACGCCTCATAAAAAGGTAGTAGCGACCTTATGTTGGTGTTTAGTTTCTTTTGGAGGAAAAACTATTATTTTTTATTGTAAGAACATGTATTGTTTTTGGCTTCAAATATTGATAGGCTATAACTTCAATTCTCATTTATTTAAATTATACCTACTTTATTGTACACCAGAACCCACGACCTAAAACTCCGTAAACATTTAAAAAAATGTGAAAGTTTGTATCGCGTGTGTTTGTGTTTGTGTCGCGTTTTCTGGTTTGGTCCCATAGTAAAAGTTATTCATAATAATGAGTACAATGACCCCCTAGAGATTATAGGATTGAGATGTTTAGGGTCGTAAGGATATTAGAAAGAACAACTCAGGTCGGCTGCCAAAAGTATAATGTCTATATTTAATACGAAACAAGTAAAATAACATAAAACGCTAATCAAGCATTAACTTGATACACAATTATAACGGAGCATACATACACAATAGTGTAAAGGAGAGCCATACACTTCACCTCCGGTTATTAAGAAAAAAAAAAATCTTAAACTAAATATATTTTTTTTTTTATTTCATTGAACATTCAGGATACAAATAGTTTAGTTCGGTTTTTGTGAACAATATCAATTTTGTTATTCTTTTTTAAAATTTTAACATTACATCCCAAATCTTCTACAACAGTAAATGGACCATCAAATAAAGGATCTAATTTCTGACCAGTTTCATTTTTAATCAATATCAAATCATCCTTATTATATTGAGTTGGATTCAAATATTTATCATAATAGTTATCTTTACGATTACATTTGCTTAATATTAAATTATTTCTAGCATCTTTATTTGCTAATTGAAGCTTATACTTAAGACTATTACAATAATTTTCTGGATTATATAGCGGTTCAACATCATTATATATTCTAGAAGGAACAATACATGGCCTACCAAATACAAGTTCAAACGGCTGGTATTTTGTTGCTGAATGGACAGTGGTATTATAACTAAAACACCAATAAGCTAACCAATGTGACCAAGTTTGAGGATTATTATTGCATTGAATTCTGAGAAAAGCACCTAAATTTTTGTGTGTATTTTCTAACGAACCAATAGATTGGTGATGGTACGCAGTTGATGATATTTTATCAATGTTTAAAAGCTTACAAACCTGTTCCATTGTTGATGACATAAATTCAGCACCTCGATCAGTTGCTAATATTTTTGGTAGTCCAAATCTAAGAATAAAGTTATCTACTAAAGCTTTACTTACAGTTACAGTGTCCTTAGTTCTAAGTGGGTATGCTTCCACGAATTTACTTAACTCGCACTGGAGACTCAGTATGTATACATTACCTTCATAATCTTGGGGTAATGGGCCTATAATATCTAAAAATATTTTTTCAAAGGCATAAGAGGCTGTAGTTGTTATACACATGGGTTCCTTAATAGGCTTACCATGCTTCATCTTTTGACATTTCTCACATTTTGATATAAAATCCTTAACATCCGTTTCAAGACCTGGCCAGTAAAATTGTCTTTTAACGTTATTTATCATTCTGCGCACACCAGCATGTCCACTGGTTGGCAGTAAGTGAAAGTCATGTAAAATAAATTTAATATTTTCATCATTAGTAATTCTCTTGACACCTCTTAATACATGAAATCGTGGTCCGGACCAAGTTTTCATTGATTCAATTTCTTGACATAAGTCTTTAAGAAAGCTAGCATTATTTATATCTTTTATTATGCATATCTCGTTTATGTTTAATTTCTTACAAAATTTACTCAATATCGACACAAATTCGGCTCGCGTAAAATGTGAATGATAATCGAGATTTATGAATAAATTCTTTCTCTTTTCTTCATATGCAAAACATTTTTCCGTTAAGGATATCCTATTATTTTTATTTAATTTATTTAAATCTTCACCTTTTATTAAAATCATTTCTACAGAATCATTTGGTTTCTTTAATATTTCCGCAACCCTTGGCTGATCAGACCTTGTGTCTGCGGATCTATTAAACAAATCTGTATTACTTGCATCATTCATATCATTCATCCTCTTCTTTTGAGCTCTTGTTAATATAGTCACTACATCATTGTTCATACTCTTCAGTTCATCCGATGTTATCACAATCCTAGATAATGCATCCGCGGCGACATTTGTTTTTCCTTTTACATACACTATTTCATAGTCGTATTCCTCTAGAGTTAATCTAAATTTTAATAGACGACTTGAAGGATCTTTCATCCCAAATAAATATATTAAAGGTTTATGGTCTGTTTCTATGACGAAATTTCTACCGTACAAGTATGGTCTAAAATACTTGACTGACCATACAATGGCTAACAATTCTTTTTGAATTGTTGGGTAATTTCTCTCGGCTTTGTTTAATGGACGACTTGCATACGCAACAGGTTTCATATTTTTATTACATAAAACAGAACCAATAGCTATTCCTGAAGCATCAGTTTTTAATACAAATTTGCTTTTATCTGAGAAATCTGGGTATTGTAAAATGGGTGGATTAGTCATTAAATGTTTTAAATAATCGAAAGATTTTTGGCAACTTTCTGACCAAATAAAAGGTTCATTTCTTCTGCACAATTTGTTTAATGGCACTGTAATATCAGCAAATGAAGGTATAAATTTTCTATAATAATTGCAAAAGGCAACAAAACGTTTAACCTCGTCTGAATTTTTGGGTATTGAATAATTTTTTAAGACTCTAATTTTTTCTGGATCTGGCAAGACACCTTGCGCAGAAACAACATGCCCAAGATATAATAGTTCTTTCTTCAAAAATTGACATTTGTCGGGATTTAATTTTAAATTTACCTTCCTCAGTCTTTCAAATATGTCCATTAGATTACGATTATGGGACTCTAAATTACGACCAAAAATAATTAAATCGTCTAAATAAACGAAACATTTGTCAAAAGTTAAACCAGCCATTGCTACCGTCATTACTCTACTGAAAGCACTTGGCGAAATCGTTAGTCCCATTGGCAGACGTTTCATCTGAAACTGACCTGAATTAGTACAAAATGCTGTGCATTTTCTGCTTTCTGGATTTAATGGAACTTGATAGTAACCAGAATGTAAATCTAGATGGCTGAATAAAATAGCTCCTGAAAGAGAATCTAAGATTTCACTAATATTTGGTAGAGGAAACCTATCATGCTGAATTTTTTCATTTAGTTTTCGATAATCAACTACCAAACGCCACTTCCTTTCATTATTATCGTCACTTTTCTTGGGTACTAGTAGAACTGGACTAGACCATTCACTTTGTGTTTCTTCTATAATATCATTATTTATCATAGTTTCAATTTGTTTATTTAATTCTTGTTTTAATTTTTGTGGTAGTCTATAAGGTTTAGTATAAATAGGATTAGTATTAGGTTTTAGCGTTATTGTTTGTTCATAAATATTTGTTACCGATAGTTTATCGCTCGGTAAGTGAAAAATATCAGAATATTTTTTGCAAATATCTTCAATAGACGTTTTCTCTTCGGAATTAAGATTTTGTAGTTTCAAAAGTCTTTTTAAAGTCTGAGCTCTACTTGCATCAGCATTGTGTTTATCGAATGTGTAGCATTCATATTCTGATAACGGTTGCACAACTGGATTAAAGACAGGAACACGAATATGCTTTTCACTTACATTTAAAATTTTTAAAGGTATTTTACTTTTATTTTCTCTAACAATTGCCCCAGCTAAAAACAAATCTTTCCCTAATTCACTTGCACAAACAACACAATCTTCTTTTAAACTTGAATTTAAATTTACATAGTGAAGAGATTCGCTTCGCGCCGGTATGGTCAAAATTTCTGAATTGCATTCCGTTATATCCAATATTTTAGTGCTAATTTCCTGTTCATTTATATTTAAAGTCAAAACATTAGTCTCTAAATTGATATTTGACGAGTATTTAGTTAAAAAGTCTAACCCGATAATTCCATCGGCCTTGATAGGTAAGTTATTAAACACGTGAAACTTATGTTGAAATACTTCTCCCGTCGGTGATGACATTGCGAGACAAACTTGACCAAGTGAACGAATTTGTCCAGCTATGCCATTGACTAAAATATCTTTTCCAAAAATTGGTATATCTGGCGGTAAGCATTCTTTACGTACAACTGACAAAGAAGCTCCCGTATCCAACAACCAATAATATTGATTATTATCTAAATTAAATGTAACTAATTTTGTTTGTCCATTAAAAGCTAATATTTCTGGGTTGGGCACGAAAAAACTTATCAGCCTGGTCTACCCCTGAGGTTGTCTGGTCTTGGGCGCTATTATCACGCGTCTCAGTTGCTTGAGCTGAATAAATCTGACGCGAATTTCCCCGATTATTTGACTGATAATTGTTATTTCTAAACTTTCCGCCTCTAGAGTAGCCTGAATTGTGGTAACAACGTGAACGGTTACCGCGGTTGCTAAAATTATTTCCACTTACGTACCTATTTGATGACTGACCTCGTCCTTGCGCACCTCGTCCTCGATGTCCTTGATTCCTATGACCATTAAAATAATTGTTATACATACCTCTCTTTCCTCTTTGGTGGGAAGAGGGCTTACCAGAACAATACATGACATTGCCGTTGCTTGTACTCGCACTCGGCGACAGGGAACACTCCTCATCCTTAGCTGCCTGGATAGCGTCCTTCAGTAGGGTATAATTACGAGCTGCAACTATAGTGCTAAGTTTTGAATTTTTCAATCCCTCTGAAAATTTCCTGATCGCTAGTTTTTCATTTAATGGTTTCAGAATATCATATTTATTACACTCGCCATCTGCTTGAGTAATTGTCAAGTCCGTGAATAGTTTTTCGATTTCAGAAGCATATTCATCAATCGATCGGTGACCTTGTGAAACATTTTGTAATCGCGATTGTATTGCCGTAAATGACTTTCTCGTTAAAAGATGCGTGCGCATGTCCTTGACAAGTTCTAAAACAGATGTATATTTTGAAGCCATTCGTAACTTCGCGTTTTCCGAAAGTCTACTTTTCAAAATAAATTTAATTAATAATTCCATATCCGTTCCGTTAATCATATCTGAATACATCTCAATACCGTCTATTAATCGTTTCGTCACATTTTCCGTATCGTCCATAACAGGCAACAAATTACAAGCAGTTTTTAAATCGAAATCCATTTTGACAGACTCGGTTTTAGGAAATGTACATAAAGTTTGAATATTTTCATAAAGTTTTCTTACATTTTGTAAAATTTCTGTCGCAGAAGAAATAATCTGCGGGTCCTCCTTAGACTTTAAAAGTAAAAATAATTCTTTGCTTTTATCAAAAATATTTGTAGCTTCATTTAATTTAATTTCAATAGTTTTACCTAAATATCTAGACTTTCCCTTTTTTACTAAATATTTTCTTATATTCTCCAATATTACATAATTGTCAATTAATGAATCAATCATAATCTAAACCCAAGTAGGTATTATATTTCATTACATTCTAAGTTAATTATTCTATAATCGTGCACTTTAGCTCACGTAACTCGATACTTAGTAGCAAAATTGAAACGTTCGGCATTCTTTCGCCGTGCTACTAGTAACTTAACACTTTTGTTTTGACATCTTTACATAGAATTATGAAATACTCGAATGTCTAAATAACTTTTCTATTTTTAGTTTTTTGTGTTACTTATTTTTAAGGATATTTTTATTGTCCTTATTCACTAAAATTTTAGCACTCGCGAGATTTTTAACCGCACACACGACACACACTTTTAACATAGTTTATGCTGGTTACTCACGGTTCCTTAGGCTGAAGTTTCGGCGTTATTGTGTCCTCGGATAGAAGCCCGGATACGTTGCATGGCATTAAGACCAATCTCCTCCTGGATCCACTGACGATGGCACCTTCTGTATAGCCGCACCATAAAGTAGGCAATGGTTATGGTAAATACAGCCAGCAGTGCGAACATAACAATATTCATTTGCTCCATGTGCTGACCAATGCCCTTCAAAGTGGCCTCGTTGCTACCCGCAGCGCTTTGGGTGATGAATACCTCATCTTTTTCGACCGTTGAGCGGCACATCTTCTATGGTCATTCCGTTGATTTCGGTAAAGTAGTTTGGTAAGGTGATTATACTCTAAACTTGAAATTTACACTGCCGAAACCCAAGGACAGCCCTAGGCAGGGTCGCCATGAGATGTTTAGGGTCGTAAGGATATTAGAAAGAACAACTCAGGTCGGCTGCCAAAAGTATAATGTCTATATTTAATACGAAACAAGTAAAATAACATAAAACGCTAATCAAGCATTAACTTGATACACAATTACAGGCTGTTAGTGTAAACACCGTTGTCACTAAAACCATAGGTAGTTGACTTAATTATAATAATGTTTATCTGAATTTAAAAATAAATAAACGTTATTTTCTTTAAAAAATGTAAGAAAGTTTCTGTCCGACACCGTCCGTAAATTCATGCGCTTGCCGGCTTGCGGCACGCGCTGCATAGATAAGGGAAGTACTGACGACGCGCTGTTACCCGCGCTCCGTCTACTTTGCCCTTGCGTGTACTTGTATAGGGTGAAATAATTTTGAGGAAAAATTGAGACTACCTACTTAAAAAAAAAATTTTTTTTTCATTGAATTTACGTTCTATAAGTGAAACCAAACCACTGGTTTCAAGGATAACGGTGTTTACACTAACAGCCTGTATAACGGAGCATACATACACAATAGTGTAAAGGAGAGCCATACACTTCAGGATATAAAAAAAAAACACGTTGTATAACTAGGGGCAAACATAGATTGCCATCAACCGGGTACAAGCCCAAGCTCCATTTGCTGGTTGGTATTGTCCTCCACCGTCTCTTGTACTCCACAAAAAAAAGGCTTCTTTTAAGTACATTTCTAGACGGGCAAGCCCAAAACACGCACACGATTAACCAGAAAACCTTTAACAAACAAAAACACTGTTACCTCTTTTTAGGACCGCACTGCCCGAAGCTGTGACGATTATCCCCCACTTGTGCGATTAAGAGACAGACCGTTTTTAGACTGATAATTAAAAAGTAATTAAGTAAACAGGGCCGCATTGATCCGGTGGTGTGAATTTAATAGTCGGTTAAATGGGCTTTTTGCGTAATTTGACTTCAATGGTGCGTAGTTATGTGCCGAGTTCATGGTGTTGTCGATGTTTTGTCGTTATTATTATTGGAACGAAGTTCCTTATCGCGCGTTGCGAAAGGAGGCTAGACGGAAAAAATTAGGACCAAAAGTTGGAACGACACATTTTGCTATAGGTAGTTGTAAGCCGTGCGGCCGTGCGCGTGTTTCTCTGTCTGTCTCTGTCTCTCTCTTTGAACTTCGTTCCATCCGGGTGTCCCTTGACACCTCTCAAGTTTTTTATTATCAAATCCTGTGATGTCCCACTTCAGGGCAAAAGCGCGTTCCACTTCTTTCCGTATAAAACTGCCTGGGGGCCTACTCCGAAGTGCAAGGTGCGAATGTTCGGATCGGACCGACACATGGCCGAACCGAATATTATTGAAAAATGCGAAAAAAGTTCGGTTCGGGTCAGTTGGGTCGCGACCATAGTCAATATTCGAAAGAGTGTAGGAGTGTAGGATCGGAACCGACCGAACCAAATAGTAACTTCGTAGCAGGAAACGGCCGAACATTCGGCCGATACTACTTCGGAGTAGACCCCCAGGGCTCTGGGCCTGCCGCGATGTCGCTTGCCAGTAAGTTTTGTATATTTCAAATTCACGATGCTGTTTTGGCTCATCATCATCATCACTTACTGATGGGCAGCCTCTGTTTTCCTGTGCTAATAGGGTAGTTTCCTGGGTAAAAAAATTATTATTATATTTAGTCCGTCAGTTAGATTATCGAAAAATAATGGACACGTATTTTTTCTTTTGTCAATTAAACAAAAAATGACGGAGATAAAGCGCGTCAAAATTTGGGAGTGGGGGGTTGTGACGTCACGCCGCAAGGCAAGGCAGGCAAGTGACGTCACGCGGAACTTTAACGGGCTATATCTTCATCATTTTTTATACTTATATGTAATTGACAAAAGAAAAAATTCGGGTCCAATATTTTTTAATAATCTAACTGACGGACTAATTAGATTTTTTTAGGAAACTAGCCTAATATCATCCAGGATTTGTCCGCGATGGCAACAATGTCGACCGTATATCTCGCCGCCGGACGACGTACACCTCCTTTTCCAGTCCTTGGACGCCAATCTGTCACAGCCTTACTCCACCTGTCAACAGTACGCCTCGCCAGGTGTCCTGCCCAACTCCACTTGAGCTCCATAATGCGTTTTCCGTTTTATCACACAAATAATGTGGGTATATGCGAATAACATGTTACGTTAAAAATGAGTAACTCACACATAGGTAGAGTAAATTAGTAGTTAATTGGGAAACTAGATAAATTACTCGTTACGCGTAGTCAGAAGCCCGAAAGCTATCCAGAAACAAGGTTGTGGAGGTCAGATAGGCAGTTGCTCCATATAAAATATTGGAATTCAGCTGCATCTGCATTGGTTAAAATTAAGACTTTTGTATCTTTACCAATAATGAAGCAAGGACCTCATAGCTTTGCATAGTAGACCCTCTCATATAAAAGTAGCCATCACAGGTAACAGCAGACGACAACATAGTTGGGAAAAATGACAGAAAATAAAATTTCCCAAAATTTGAACTTTCGATATTTTCGAAAAAAAATAATAAATATGAATACCGCTTTGGTTTGCGCTTGTCGTTTAGAGAACTAAGGATTATCCCCGTTTCAGTATAATTATTCCACCCCCACCAGACTCCTGTGATTAATAGCAGTATGAAACAATTTAGGTTATCTAAAATCCTTTTAGCTATTCAACAAGGCCGACCCACTTACGTACTGAATCAAACGAAACTCCGCTATCTATTAGGTCTATCATAATTTATAAACACAGCTCTCCTTGTTTATAAATTTACAACATGGTCTACAGCTTAGAGCCGGCGCCCACTGGCGGCACGACACGGGAAGGGTTTTTTATTATTGGTTTGGGATTAATAGAAAATATAACTTAAAATATGTCAATAAAATTGAAATTTCATCGGCAGCAATGATGCCGCAGTAACCTTAGGCATGCCGCGACGTCCTTTGGCATCATCATTGAAATTTCAATTTTATCGTCATACATTTAAGTTATATATTTTCTATTAGTCGCATAAAAATCCCTTGCCGTGCCGTCAGTGGGCGCCGGCCCTTACGCAGTACTTAAATCATGAGTACTAAATTATTTGTTACTATTACTAGCTTGGGTAGGGAGTAGCTTGACCAAGCAACTGTTTGGGACTGGCCATTGTATAGTATACAGTGAATGTGTTAAAACAAAAGGATGAGACGAAGACTGACTTGTTGGTCCATTGATCGCAAATGCCGCTACTCAGTTTGAGGTTTTGGGTTTGATTCCCAGGTCTAGCAAATTATTATCGGGTTTTTTTTATCAGGAATTTATCAGTAGCAGCTCGGATTCTGCATAATCTGTATTTGTACCCGGTTGTTGGCTTACATGGGACTTCAATGAAATGAAATCGTTAATTCATCCGTTTTTTTAGTGATTGTCTTCGCAGTAGTGAGACTTACTTATGCCATGTCTGCTTCTCTGCACGTGTTTTCTTCTTAAAAACATGACCTACGGTTTTCATTTTCTTTTGTTTTGAAAAATGGCCAGTCAAGTTTTTTTAAGATCGCCAACAAAAGTTGGTGGCGGATATATTTAAATATCAGTCATACGTTACCAAGGTAGACGATGATCATGATAATTAGTGATAGGCTAATTTTAATGCACTATACCTAATGTGTCTGTTGTGTTTTTTAAATAAGTAACTGTAGTCAATTTCAGTTACATAGATTTAACAACGTTTTCAAAAACCATAAAACCGCCTTTGTGCTCAATACTAATATGTCGTATTTGTATCCATTTTACTGTGTGTACAATCTTACTTCTACTATAATATTATAAACGTGAAAGTTTACTCTTTCACGCAAAAAGTACCGAACGGTTTTGGATGAAATTTGGCACACAGATGGTTTATAACCAGGATTAATATATAGGATACTTTTTACCCCGATATTCCCACGGGCTCGAAACTTATGCGGGTGGAACCGCGGAGCGCAGCTAGTAATAAAATAAAAATAAATAAAGTACCTTTTCTCGATAAAATGGCTAATCCTATCATGCACATCCCTATGCCGCTTTGGTTGAACACAAAGGTATGTGCTCAATGCGGATTGAAAGGTAATCCTTACACCCACGTCCCCCATTACAAAGAGTTGGGGTATTAAAGGTCAATAGTAATTTTTAGCTTCACGTTTTTTTCAGGTAAATTTTTGAAGTATGGTAAAATGGTCAAAGAAGAAAGAGCTCCTCATTAGTAGGTAATAGGATTGTATATTTGCCTTTGGTCCCGGCTGTCGTTTGTAGATCTTTGACAGTCAGGGCCGTAATTCTTTATGAACGAAACCGCGAAATCAACGCGAGATTTGGTGGGATTAGCTAAGGAATTGATGTGGTTTCGAAGTAAGGAATCGTTAAGTGGTCATAGTGAATTAGGGCCCTGAAAGTCTGACACAACCAGTCTGGCCAAGGGGTATCGTGTTACCTAGTAGCTGGGTTGTGAAGGTCAGATCGGCAGTCGCTCCATGCTAAATACTGGTAGTCATCCTGTTAGACTGGAAGCCGACCCTAACAAATCTAGATGTTTCTGCCTTCAAGGCCAGACGGTGTGATTTTATGGTGCATGAGTAACAGCTCTTTTACCAAAAAAAAGGAACAATACGTTATGTATGCAAAAAACGCCCTGAATTTGGTTTCGAGACCAGACAGGCGCTGTAATTTCTGTAATTAATTTCATCACCACTGCTCTCAAAACGGTGAAGGAAAACGCATGTCCAACCCGCACCGGGCCCGCGTGGTAGATTACAGCCCACTCCCTCTCTTCGAGAGGAGGCCTGTGTTCCAGCAGTGGGAACATTACAGGCTGATTATGCCACACCATCTCGCCGTGCACTCAAATTCTCAGTACTTTAGCTGAATGGCATCGCATCATAATACTTACGACACAAATTGAAAGTTTATATCCCTCCTCCCTCGTCATTCAAATGTCCTGTCGTTAAAATACAATTTTCTTTTTATTTCTGTCTTTAGTAGCTCGCATTTAAAAGAAGAGTATATTTTCCGACTGCCTCGTAGGTCTAGTGGACGCAACCGCCAATGCTGAGCATGAGGTCCTGGTTTCGATTCCCGGTTCGGGCGTTGGAGTACCTACCTAATTTCTCAGTAGCAGCCAGCAGTAGTTTCTGGATTTGTGGCCGTCTGATGGCAATAGGCTCGTAGTAACGATTTTCGGTACAATGATTGTAAAGACCACGTCTCACATGTCGACATTCTCATCAAAATAAGGTATAATTATTACTAGCTGCGCCCCGCGGTTTCACTCGCATAAGTTTCGATCCCGTGAGAATATCGGGATAAAAAGTATCTTTTATGTTAATCCTGGTTATAAACCATCTGTGTGCCAAATTTCATCCAAATCCGTTAAGTAATTTTTGATCCATCCATACAAACTTTCACATTTATAATATTAGTAGGATATAGTAGGATTAAGTGTGAAAAACATTCCTAATATGCAATTTTTGTGGGAACCGTAGTACCCCACAATCATCAGCAATCAATCATTACGAAGTGCGAATTCATCAGCTTTAAACCTGTTAATTTATACGAAATGAGGAGGTTTCAAGTAGATATTTGATCGGCGCTAATTGGAATCATGCGTTACCCGGATAAGTTTGAACTGACAGGAACCATATCATTAGCAAGATGTGAAATGTATGTTGACGCCAGCACATGAAACTACTACAATCTGTCAAATTTCTTTAATAGATTTTTAACTTTATCGCTAATTGCATTAGGTTCAAGGTTGCTTGGGAAAATTCAACACTTTCGGGTAACTTGACCTGCTTATAGTGTCTGTACATTATTGATTGATGATCTTGCTTTAAGTTTACCAATCAATCAATTCAGCCTCCTCCGCCTTCCGCATCCAGTATGTCCCAGCCACTGTCCTAAGGTCGTCGGTCCATCTAGCAGGGGCGTCCCTTGCTACGTTTGCCGATACGCGGTCTCTACACCAGGGGGCCTACTCCGAAGTGCAAAGTGCGAATGTTCGGATCGGACCGACACATGGCCAAACCGAATATTATTGAAAAATGCGAAAAAAGTTTGGATCGGTTCAGTTGGGTCGGGACCATAGTCAATATTCGAAAGAGTATAGGAGTGTAGGATCGGAACCGACCGAACCAAATAGTAACTTCGTAGCAGGCAACGGCCGAACATTCGGCCGATACTACTTCGGAATAGACCCCCAGGACTCGTCTGCTCTACCGGCCCATCCCGTCTGTTCGTTGCCCAAGAGTGGCAATTAGGGACACACATGGTCAACTTGTAGGGATGAAGAAGCGCCTGCGGACCGTTAAAATAAGATGGCCAAGACAGTTATGTCCGCAACCGCCCCACGTTTCGGCCCGTATAATGTATGTTGGAAGGGCCATGGGAAGCTTTGGAGGGAGTGCTCTACCGGCCATCGCTCCTTCGACAAACATGGCCAGCCCACTGCCACTTCAGTTCCTTTTCGGATCACTTCTTCTTCCCAGCGAAAGCACTAGTAAGTGCTGTCTTATGTAATTTTGACGTTCGAAAAGTGCTGATTCTCAGCCTAATTGAAATGACTTTTGATTTTGGATAATTTCATTTTTGATTTAGGGTTGTATGCTTTGTAAATGAAGTGTAAAAAGTTTTGGTATGGAGTCATATTCAATTCACTTGAGCCCTAAATAGATCGAGCAAAACCAATAGTACGCAGTAATTCGATAAAGGAGCACAATTTAATGTCAAGGATGATTGCCAAGAGTGATATAAAACTCACGCCATCATTCTAATTTAGACTATACTACAATGAGGTAAGAGTTACATTACAATGACGCACGCAATGGGTTTACGTTAAAAAATTATCCTGAATGTGCTCCTTGACACTCAACACGTGAACAGCCATTATTGAATACCCATTCAAGTATTTGCTCAAACCACTAACTCATTAACCTACTGCCATATATAATATACTTTGATGTCGTTTAGCATTCTTCTGATATTTTTACGTTTTCCTCAGCTTCTAAGGGTCGTAGCGTGGTGTATAATAGCCTATATCCTTCCTCAAGAATTGCGCTAAATAGCCAAAAAGAAAAACAAACCCTTTAGCTTAATATATTTTTAGTAAAGACTAACTTCTGCCCACGACTTCGCGTGAAATTTTAGGCCTCGATCGACCGCATCGCATCGTCTGCCCGCACTATTACTTCGTGTTAGCCTAGCGTATTTTTTCCGACTTGCTAGACAAAAAATACCTCGGCTAATTTGCATGATATAAATATAATTTATAGCCTATAGCACTCAGAAATAATGTAACTTTCTACCAGATAAATTTTATTTTTACTATTTAGAATTAGATCCCTTGTTCCGGAGATTATCCCCTACATACACACAAACAAATTTAACCTCTTTATAATATTAGTACCTCTAGAAGTATAGATAACCACAAATAGTAATTAAATACTAACTTACTCAAACGTCTGACCTTCTGTATCGTGACTAACTGACCATATACCTACAGCTGTTTGTACCAAGTTCTGAGCTAACCTACTTATTGACTGAACTGACTAACGTGATCAGACTTACTGATCTGAGTTTAGAAGTTAGTCTAACAATATGAGTTTAGTTCAAGTGCTTTTTAGTGATTCTTCTGTGGTATGCTGCAGTTTAAATTTAACTTTGAATATTTTTGAACTAAGTAAATTCAGATTTTGAGTTTTATACATAGTGGTAAAATAAAAATCCGGACACTAAGTCCGACCGAAACACGATTTTTGGCCGAAACCGAAACCGTATCCGAATATTCAGCTATTCTTCTAGTTTTGGTCGAATCCAAAACTGCGCCCGATTTTTTGGCCGAAACTGACCGAAATCAAACCTTTGGTCGGACTCTAAAAATGGTATCTTAGGAATTAAGTATTGTATGTAGTTTCGGTATGTTGTAATGTTTTTTCCGGAAAATAGTTTTTTTTTTATTATAAATGTAATTGGTCCAATGTAACGTTTTAATAATTCACGGATACTGTAAAGAGCAAGTAGCTTACGGGCAAATAAAACCCAGAAGAATAATTTAGATTTTTCCCGTACCTATACCAATCACGGATACCTATCGATATCTATGATACCAATAATATTTACGTATAACCGAGGCTTACAACGGATAATCATCTGCCTAGCTCTTTCCCAACTATGTTGGAATCAGCTTCCAGTCTAACCGGATGCAGCTGAATACCAGTATTTTACATAGAGCGACTGCCTATCTGACCTCCACAACCCATCTACTGGGTAATACGATACCCCTTGGTAAGACTGGTTGTCAGACTTTCGGGCTTCTGACGACCCGGAACGACTGTCAAAGATATACGAAAGACAGCGTAGGCACGGAGGGGTCTTGATAGCATAGTAGCAAGCATCTGCGGCTGTTATTATTTAGCCACAAGTCCGTCGTATAATGATTTTATAATTTAAAAAAACAACGCATACAAAAATGCGGTAAACCTTTAAATAACAAAATCCCCGGATCTTATTAAATATATTCCTCTCCAAAAAAAAAACAAAGGTAATTCAAAAAGATTATGCCATCAAGGGATGCATAGCCGGTTCAACCCTAAGTTGTCACCCCGTAGCGGCACTTATTCGCCTCCCGGCTTTGCATAATTTAACTTGCTAAGATATGCTTGAGGACGTGTTGACTTGCGACTTTGCGGCCAAAAGATTCTTTGTTTTGCGATTGCTTGGAGGAAAGTCTTAAGAACTTCCGGTTACACTTTTTTTGTTTTGCTCCGAAATTTAGTAGTGAGGTTTTGTACTTACTTAATTCTGTGTCATGGCGTGTTTGATCCGTTTTTAACCGACTTGAGAAGAAGGAGGAAGTTATACATACCATTATTTATACATTACCATTGAATTTCTATTCATGAAAACTTATCTTTTAACCCGACCGCGCGACAGTAAAGACAGGCTAATGTTTTCTAGACGTGTTTTCATGTTGCTATATTCGTGTCAATGAAATGTGAGAACAATATAGATATACTAATATTAACACAAGGTAGAAGTTATAAATACAGAGGTCATAGAGTTCAACTATTTGTTCATCTTAGGGTGATTTTTCCATTGCCAGATAACTTTTATTCGAGGAATAAAATTGACGTTTGACAGTTTTTGTATAAAATAACTGTAAAAATTTTAATATTACTCCTCGAATAAAGTTATCAGATGATTGAAAAATTGTAGCTTAGTACCTAAGCTTGATTGAAAGCTTATTGTGTTGTCAAAATTCGTGTCAACTTATGCGATATTACTTGTATTATTAACGAGCTTCTGCTCGCGACTTAGAAATTTCTTGTTCCCCCGACCCACCTCGTCGCATCGCATCGCCCGCACTTTTACTTCGTTTCTATTATTTTCGCTCGGCTCCTAAGTCCTGGATAGCCCATAGCTTTCCTCAAGAATTGTGTTATAAAAAGATTTTTAAAAACAAACTTCATTTTTATTATTAGTAAAAATTTAAACCGATTTCTCCGTTATTTACGGGCCAATTAATGTGATTATTTTTTAGTGCTTAACACACATATTTTACTACTATTACAGGGTTACTTGACGGCACGGTTGGCGCAGTGGTTAAGCGATTGGCTGCTGCGCTGCGTGTCGCGGGTTCGATTCCCGCAGGGAACAATGTATGACCTACATGTATTTGTTCCGAGTCTGGGTGTTTTTCTATCTATAATACGTATGCATTTACAAAAAAAAATGTATATAAGTAGTTTATCAGCCATCTTGTTACCATAACACAAGCATTAGGTTGCTTATCTTGGGACTAGATGGCGCTGTGTGAAATGTCCAGGGATATTTATTTATTTTAAATTAGCTAGCTAACCTCCCCAGAGGCGATGGGTATTTCTAACGCGATAAAATGAAAAGAGTTGTGCTCTATGACCGCAGTTATTGTAATCTCTATTTACAGTCATATTACGACATTCTATTAACTAACCTAGATTGCCAACCTACCGTTAGCTGATATCTATATTTTTCATAACAATACTTTTTCAACTATTCCGTTTTTGTATAAGTATTCTTTATTTGTCATTTACGACAAACAAGCTGACAATGGCTATTGTTATTCAAAACGTAATATTAGATGATTCATTGTATTTCAATACTGAACGCGAAACGTAGGTACTGTACCTAAAGTAAATACCTAACTATTTTTCGATAGCTATATATTATATATGGGGATATTTTGTTCAGAGTGAAGATTGACTGAATGACTATCACACAAATAATTACTATACTACATATTACCATTCGTGATAGTCATTACCAGAGAGCAGTGATGGGCCAGTGGTAACGGCCGCGACTTACGAGATGTAGGTCGTGGGTTCGAACCCAAGCAGGCACTTTGTGTAAATTATTTCATCACCACTGCTCTCAAAGCGGTGCAGGAAAACATCGGGAGGAAACTGGCATGTCCTAGAACATGTTGTGAAATTCACCGCGCTGATTTCTGTTTGTATACAGTATATTATGTGGTCTACGTTTTATTTTTTTAATACTATTTACAATTAAAGAAAGCTCGACAGCAGAAACTGTGCATCTCTGCTAAGAGCCATTTCGAGAGTGATCGCATCGCTCGAGGACAAACGTTTTCTCATCGCGCGATCGGTTGTATCGCAGGATGAAATGGCATCGCATCATCGCACGAGGGATGGCCTAATACTCGTTCCAAATTACTTGTGAAATGTGTGTACGGTCAGCCACAAAAGTCGGTTAACACTTTAGTTGTTTAAATCTTAATTATTGAGCAAAATATTCTTACAAAACATATAGTAATAGAATATTTAAGAATAATTAACTCTTTGCTATAACATGAAATAGAGAAAACCAATGTATCGTATTATTTTATATCAATTTAGACGATTTGTAAAAGTAGTGTTCATTGACTTTTGTTGCTGACTGTACCTCTGTTTACCCCCGCCCCGTGGCGAATACAGAAGTAATGATATATTTTGTTTTTGCCATTATTTGTTATTTACTCATGTTAGGTACTCATAATAATGTCGTAATATTAGAAACCACAGTTATTAGTGTTGTATTGTGGTTATTTTATTTATAAACATCTTGACCGCATTACTTGTTATGAAATTACGATCATAAATTATTATGGAATTATTGCTGTGACTAGCCAGAATACCTACTACCTACTTATTAGGGATTGCAAATATTCGATATTTTTGGTATTCGAATACTTTTTCAGCCTTATTCGAATTATTTGAATAATATTCGAATATTTCAGAAAAAAAAGTATTTATATAATTTCTCACGTTTATTGCCTTAGAAACTAGTAATATATTTGTTATGTAAGTAGGGCAACATCCCAATCAGACAGAACCAATATTTAAACAAATCTTTTAATCAAATAAAATAATTAATAAATTTTAATAAAGTTAGATGTAATATGAACTTCAACTATGAAAATATGAAATAAAAAATATTAATTCTTAAACAATTATAGAAAAACTACTTAGTAGGAAACACAATTAAAATCTCACTAGCAAAATCAAATAACATGTTAATAAAATTTAGACAACACAAGTAAAAGTAAGAAACAAAAAAGTATCATGACATTGTACTATCAATTTCTTAAGAATAACTAAAGAGAAACGAGATCAAAGTCACAATAAGAATGCACTGCGCGGGATAACTAGCATCTAAAGAGAAATGCAAATTGCAAGTGCACGCAATCACTTAAATTGAAAATTATGATCCCACGGGCCAGGCGGTAAGTAACAATTATAATTAAATAAATGTACGGCCATCGTTGCAAAGGATAAAATTATTCTTATTTACGGATCCTTTGAAAGTGGGACCTAAGAAAACTTAAAGAGTCAATGGAATCATCATTTAATTTACATCTGAGATGATTGCAGATATATTTTGTAGAAGAAAATACCCTTTCGCATTCTACGCTAGTTGGTGGAATGCATATTCGCACGTCATAGACCTGACTTAGGTGTATTTGTCTGGGCGTACCTGTATCATATAGAGCCATCTGCATTTTTATTGATGTTTCTAGATCATGATGTTCAAGAGTTGCTGTGGATGTGGAAGGCACTGCATACATTTCGTCCTCTATCTTTTTCTGCAGCTGTTCTTTCATTGACATATTTGAGATTCTTGACGCTTCTTCATTTTGATAACACTGAAGGTCTAATATAGCAATGTCGTCTTCGTCATCAGAAACGCCAGTGTTAGATGTCGCAGTTATCTGCTTATTTTTTTTTTTTTAATGTCAACTATGATTTTCGTGATAACATCATTTCCTATTCTAGGGAAGATAGAAGAACACGGTTCCTAGTAGTATTTGTTTGGGTTGTGCAAGTACTTCAGTGTACATACCAGGTCTGTTTGTCGGCGTTCAGCAATCCTTGTTTTTAGAGCCTGAAGAAGTCTACCACTGATAAACCCATTGGTCTCTCGTAGTTTGGTAACCATGAACTGTAGGGCTGTCTCCGCAGTTAATAAGTGGCCTTGACATATCGCTTCCACAGTAGTTTTGCGATAGTGAGAGATGTAGATAAATCCTGCAAAAGAGCAAGCTCATAGGTGCTGAACATAGTTTTGTCTTTCTAGTCAATCAGTGCTTTTAATATTGCATCTTTCAGTAGCAAGAATCTTGAAACCATGTCCGCCATGCTATTTAACCGCGTTTTACAGTCTAATACTAGGCCTGCGCTTTTGTTTTCTTCAAGAATATATTTGTTCAGGATTTCTGTCCTGGTTGGAGATTTTTTGAAAAACTTCACTACTTTTCTTACTTTCTCAATCAAATCTTTGTACTCGACATTGAGATTGGGTTCACTTCAGGGGCCTACTCCGAAGTGCAAAGTGCGAATGTTCGGATCGGACCGACACATGGCCGAACCGAATATTATTGAAAAATGCGAAAAAAGTTCGGATCGGCTCAGTTGGGTCGGGACCATAGTCAATATTCGAAAGAGTGTAGGAGTGTAGGATCGGAACCGACCGAACCAAATAGTAACTTCGTAGCAGGAAACGGCCGAACATTCGGCCGATACTATTTTGGAGTAGACCCCCTGGAAACCACATTCCGATCGACTACGAAGCCTTCTCCGTCATCATTTTTATCTGTTTCCTCGTCTTCTGATTCATCTTTCTCTGTACCTTCTGTTTCTTCACCGCTCTGTTGTAAGAAACTACGCGACTGTTGTGCTGTACTTGTGATAGTAAAGTAAACTCAAAATGGCGGCTAGAGCCCGGCGAGTTGCAGTCAGCAGAGGAATGGAGGCCGTTGATTGGTCGGATGGCCGTCAATCCGAGCAGTGCCGATCTATTCAGAGATTTGACGAACACGCGTTAGATGTCGCGTTCGTAATCAACAATATAATGTTGTAACTTTTATAAAATAAAATTGCTGTGGTAATATTCGGATGTTCGAATATTTTGTAATTTACTATTCGAATATGAATTTCAAATGTATATTCGAATATTCGATTGCAATCCCTACTACTTATAAAGCAAAGTGAAGTTATGGAAATACTATTTACCTAATCTGCATTCAAGACTTATTTGCCAAAAATATAAACAAATATGAGTTTATGGAAAAATAACTTTAATTCCTACACAATAAAGTTCAGTTTACTCTACAACTTCAAACGTTTTAATAACTTTTTGAATACTCACTCTGAAATCAACTTAATTACAATTGATATTTGTTTAACTTGAAAATAACAAGAATTTGAATAGACTTTACTTAATATTATTGGAAAATATACTGATATTTTACCTCTCTAGTCTCCACTCTGGAATTCGTACCCTGAGCCCCAAGATACAGACTGTCTAGTTTGGGGCTCACTAGCAAATAATATTTGTAACATAACTGTAGCTAGTATTTTAAGCTTCGTCGTAACTTTCTGATAACCTGTGAACCTGCTTGCTGTTTTACCTGGACAATAAATATTTTCTATTTTATAAAAAAGGAAAAACATCTAAGGTCTAAATCTGGAAAATATCGTGACTTTCGTTTTAAAACGATTTTTTTTTTAAATTGTGCTACCATTTTCGCATTGTTTGACGATCAAGTCCAAATCAAGAACGGTGTACCTACCACAAAAACAAATCTAATTACTCGAAAAACTATTCTTCCATTTTCATTAAAAAGGTCAGCCTTCAAAAAGTCGCAACACAAATCATGCGACAAAAAAAAATCGCACGTTAACACACACAATGAACTCATCAGCCTCTGTTCCCAGCTGCAACTTGCAAGTCACACCCTCAGGAATTCCAATTCTACCCAGTTTCAACCCTCAAATGCTCGCTAACGGCCCCCGCCTCAGAAACTTGATTAATATTTATTGTAATGTCAAAGGTAATGACAGCATAGCAGAAGGTAATTTTAAGAGAACAGAAGGCCAATTCTCGTAATTTCAAACGTTCAAAATCTAGTCGCAGTCTCATCTCGGCGACAAACAAATGTCAAAAACTTGTCATAATGTAGGGAAATTAGAAGTATTTTTTGACAGATTGAGACTGAGATCAGACTGTGAACGTTCTTAAAATTACGAGAATTGCCCCTAAGCTGTATAAGACTGATGGAGGGGCTTGTGGCTAAGAAATAACAGCCGCATGGGTCGATCGATCAGGTTAAGCTACGCTTGCCGCGCTTGGTCCGTTGATGGGTGACCATATTTACATACTGAGACCCCTCCGTGCCTCGGAAAGCACGTTAAGCCGTTGGTCCCGGCTGTCATTCGTGGATCTTTGACAGTCGATACGGGTCGTCAAAAGCCCGAAAGTGTGACAACCAGTCTTACTTTTCGTAGTACCCAGTAACTAGGTCGTGTAGGTCAGATAAGCAGTCGCTCCATGTAAAATACTGGTACTCAGCTGCATCCGGTTAGACTGGGAGCCGACCCCCCCAACATAGTTGGGAAAAGGTTAGGCAGATAATGAGCTGTATGAGACTGATGGACAGCGATATATGCAAAAGGGAACGTATTGGGGATTTTACGTCATATCACAATAAAAGTGAATTATAATGTGACCAGCCGGTCGATTCTGTAAAAATCTCACCTAAGTTTTCACGGTGAGATGGTTACAGAATCGCACTGCAGCTCCTGCCCACGACTTCAACCTCGTGAAATTTCTTGTCGCACCCCGCATCGCCTGCCCACATTATTACTTCGTTTTCACTTATCGTTCTTTCTGAGTTTTTACTCTTTGCTCGTCTCCTAAGGGTCACAGCGTGATATTAAATACCCTAAAGCCTTCCTCAAGAATTGGGCTATCAAATACAAAAAGAAGTTTTGAAATCCGACTGGCAGTTCTAGAGATTAGCGCGTTCAAACAAACAAACAAACTCTTCAGCTTTATTATTAGAAAATATATGTCAAAGGTAATGACAGTATTAGAGAAGGTAATTTCAGGAGAATAGCTGTATAAGACAGATGGACAGCGAGGTAAATGACTGCATGTTAAGGGATTTTGCGTCGTATCACAATAAAAGTAAGTTATAATATGTTATGAAAGTATAATATGTTTTGTTTTGGGGGTTGTTTATGAAATTGTAATACACGGTTTGTTTAGGGACTATTTGCATGAGAATCAGGAAGCCCTCCTCGTTTGGCGCTGAGGAAGCAGGTATTATTTGTTCACCAAAGTGAAATTTACCTTTCATTGTTCTGTTTGCACTTGGCGATTCGTTCAAAATCCTAATGGGCCTAGAAGGGTAAAGTAGACTTAAGGAAAATTATTTAACAGCGTCTGTCGTCCGCATCGGTACTTATTTGGACACGTCCAAATAGGATCAAAATATACCGAAATCTATTTCCATACTGAAGAGTTTGTTTGAACGCACTAATCTCAGGAACTAATAGTCGGTTTTGAAAAAATCTTTTTGCATTTGATAACCCAATTCTTGAGGAAGGCTATAGGCTATTTAACATTATTCTCAGGAGCCGACCAAAAAGATAAAAGTAAGAAAGTAAGTTTTCCCTCTGAGCGAAAACTAATTAATAACGAGGGCAAGCGATGTAATGTTATAATTAATAATGATTGAATAGCAATTTTAATTTGTTTTATCTAATTTATGTGTTGATGTTGTATTTATTCGTTTGTATTTATTGAAGTGTGATGTTTTGTATTTATTAATTTGTTATCATTTTGAAAATTTTAATTTAAAGAATCTAAAGATTTTTTCTAATGAAATAAATGTTTTTTTTTTTTCGTTTGTTTGTGATGGGTTTGGTCGGTGCAGCATGAGATTTCACGCGGACGAAGTCATTGGCGGAAGGTAGTAAACAAAATAAATTGACGCTTTTTTTCCATCGGTCAAATCCAATAAAGCTTCGGTCTCAATATACCTTTCAACTGCAATATTAAATAGATAAATATTCATCACAAAAATAAAGCTCCCAATTCACTTTATTCTCACCGGTCAAAAGGTTGGGTTCACATCGGCATTCATAACATTCTGCGAACGAGCCATTCGGCCATCTCCCGCCTATTTATCACAGAAAACCTCATATTCAGGTATTCGTCCTTTCAAGCTTGACTCCGTAACCGCCTATGGGTTACGGAAACCACTTATCATCCTCCCGCGAGCTACGCACCGTCCTCTCCTATAAACTATATCAGAACCTGCCATAAATTCTAGTAAAAATACTATAGCCTCGGCGTTTTAGCGTATCAGTTTCGTGTCAAAAGTCGTTCAGTTTCGGGTCGGTGTCAGCTAAGCCGATGAATATTTTTGGAGAAAAATTGCGGATATAAATAACAGATATAAATAGGATGTTTAAGAGGCTTGTCGGAAATAGGCTACTGTTTTTGCTCATAGTTTTAGTGGAATGACGTTTAGAGAGGCAGGCGGTCTTCTTCGGAAATGGCGCCTTTCACTGGGTATTAGTGTAGGGTGGACGTTTTGAGAGTTGGCGTTCATAAAGTACTGACTTTCAGTCTAATTTGAGTAAATGATTTTTCATTGTGTCATTCTTCTGTGCAGCGTGTCGATGGCAATAAAATTGAATTTTTCTTAAATTTGTTTGGCCCAAAATTCAGCAACGCGGATAGCATTCGCCGACGCAGCCATTAGGTCCTCACGTGTGCAGGTGACAGAGCATGCGCTGCAAGATGGGATGTGAGGCATAGTCTTTAGAGAAACACCGCATACACACCGGAGGTCAGAGCCTTCCGTGAACCCCCACTTGTGGAGGTTGTCCTTGCTGTTATTAATTATTATTTATTGGAACGAAGTTCCTTATCGCGCGTTGCGAAAGGGGGCTAGACGGAAAAAATTAAGACCAAAAGTTGGAACGACACTTTTTGCTATAGTTATAAGCCGTGCGGGCGGTGTGCGCGTGTTTCTCTGTCTGTCTCTCTCTCTATCTCTATCTTTTAGAAAGCAAGCCAGTTATACTTCGTTCTATCCGGGTGTCCCTTGACACCTCTCAAGTTTTTTTTTATCCTGTCTTATCCCACTGCAGAGCAAATACCTCCCTTTCTCCTATCCACTCCTGTCTTGAGCTAGTGTCGACCAATCCCATTTTTAAGCATCAAGCTCGTCCCGCCATCTTCGGGGTCTGTCGATGTCACCGGACGTTTTCTGGGACCCACATAGTGGTAGATAGCCAATGACTCGTTCGACATGCAGCAAACGTCGTGTTTGATTGTATGACGGTCACCAATCAGCCTAGCCATGATGCGGCAATATCTACCTATCTACCTAATATATATCTATCATTGTGGAGCCTTTAACAGCAATTAAATAGTTGTAATGTTTGTTTGTTACAAAAGTAGTTATTTTTCCACTCTGCAATTGCAATTGGCATTTTGTTTTGTTGTCAGCTGCCAGGGATTGATTTGTATTGTAATTAATGTGTGTTGCCTTTGGTCCATGGCCCTGACATCAAGCAATGGACAAAATTGACAACTTTTTAGATGCTTGAGTACGAGGCTTTTGACTACGTTGTATGTGCATATTTTATGTTTTTTTTTTTTGCAATGTGCGTTTTGTTTGTGCATAATAAACAAATTTTCTTTCTTTCTTTCAATACATTCCTAATCACATGCTGATGGCACTTTTCAGTTTTATCTACACTAGGGCCATGGGGACTGACCTATTTTTTGGCCAATGAATCAGCATTGCCATTCAACGTTCCTGCCCTATGATTACTTCCTCCCTTCTTATACATGTACCTACATATACAGGGGGTTCAGAATCATGTACTGTATCTATATACAGTACATGATTCTGAACCCCCTGCATTGAAAGTTTTCATCGTATCATTTTTCATAACCGACGATAAATGTCTTCGCTAAATCATGTGCTGAATTATATAAATATAAATATGGTTACAGCTAACGCGTCGATGTCCCTGCCACCTTGAATAACTATTTAAAATATTATAAATGCGAAAGTAAGTTGTTTGTTTGTTACCTTTTCACGAAACCAATCATCATGAAATTTTGCATATACGTTGTCAGGTGTATATAAAAGGACATAGGGTACCTTTCATCCAGAAAAAAAAACTGTTCCCGAGGAAAGACGGTCACAATTGCTGTAGGACGCTAGATGGCGCTACGTGTCTTTCGAATCATCATCTGCCTAGCCTTTTCCCAACTATGTTGGGGTCGGCTTCCAGTCTAACCGGATGCAGCTGAATACCAGTATTTTACATGGAGCGACTGCCTATCTGACCTCCACAACCCAGTTACTGGGTAATACGATACCCCTTGGTAAGACTGGTTGTCAGACTTTCGGGCTTCTGACTACCCGTAACGACTGTCAAAGATCCACGAATGACAGCCGGGACTACGTGTCTTTCGAATCATGATTGAAATATGACACGACTTTCTGAGCAGTATTCTAACAAAAAGTACTAGGCTATCATGAATTCAAGATAGTATTTCAATCATTAGTATTATACTTTTAATTGGATTTGGATGAAATTTGGCACACCGATAGTTTATTATAACCTGGATACTTTTATCCCGTTAATACGTTTCCGTGGGATAACCGAGCTCCACGCGGGCGAAGCCGCGGACTAAAGCTAGTTAATTATGTAAATAAATAAATATCTTGTTTGATAACTTAATACCACTTGTTACTAAGGCACTATAAACAAATCGAGGTACATAACTTTCGTACTACCTAATGTACAGACAGCAGCACATCAAGCTACTACAATCTGTCAAATTTCTTTAATAGATTTTCAACTTTATCGCTAAAGCATTAAGGTTCAATGTTGATTGGGAAAATTTGACAGTTTCGGGTAGGTTGACCTGCTGGCGTCTGTACCTATACGTATTCGTTGATGTAGTCCCCATGGAGCAATACGGTAGAGCATATCGACTTTTATTGGAAACAATTCAAAGCCCGGTTCGCGTGTAGGCAGTGTTTAGTTTTTCAGATAGATCAACCCAATCACAATTCTTGCCTAACTGGCGATTTAGTCTAGATTTTTAGAAACTTTATCAGGGCAACACAGCTAATTGTTTACCATTCTCACAGAATACAATACAGTGCTCACGGCTGAATTACATACTTTTTTTTTTGTTTATTTTTTTTATATTTTTTTTTGTGTTTGAGGATGGGAAATCATCAAATGACCCCTCCCGCTCTGGGTGGAGCGGAAGGGAGTGTCAGACTCTTACGAAAACCCACCCGTGTGCCTTCCTTAGCCCTTTATGTTCCAGGGCAGCGGTAACCCTTTCGGACGATCCCGCTACCCTGGTGAATTACATACTGGGATAATGCTTTTTGGCATAGCAGAAGTAGTTTTATACCTGGGCAAGGATATTGTGTACTCGACAACCACTGTTCCTGTTAGGGCGAGTTCAAGGCTTACATCAATCAATTCAGCTAATCGAAAGAAAACGAAAGATTTTTTGTGATTCTGCACAAACAAAACACAAGTAAAAAAAAAACACATGCAAAGTATCCAAAAGCCTTGTATTCAAACAATAAACGGTTGTCAATTTTGCAATATAGCAGTCGACTGCTGGACATAGGCCTCTCCCAGGCTGCGCCAAAGCACCCTGTCCTCCTCCTTCCTCATCCAGTCTGTCCCAGCCACCTTCTTAAGGCCGTCGGTCTATTTAGCTGGGGGGCGTCATACACTACGCTTGCCGGTTCGCGATCTCCACTCAAGCTAGCACCCTAATTGCGTAACACACAATCACAATCTGAAGCAATTTGAAGGATATTGCTAATCCATTGCTTCATAGGTTCGAAAACATTGTCTGCTCAACAACTTAAATAACGTAATGGATGTTGTTGAACGCTCAAAATTAAAGCCAATCCTACTGCTAGTTTGTTACGCAATTACCCCACAGGACTCGTCTGCTCCAAGGTTCTCATAAAATCTTAATATAACTTCTATTCCCACAAACATACTAACAAAGCCCGCACTCCATATTTATTTCCGATTTCAATTTAACGTTCTAACAATAGACACTCTTAACATCAATACGCTTCGTCCGTAGTTTAGCCTGTAGGCCACAGTTGACAAACGACGCAGTAGGACGATTAATCCGAAGAACATATCCGACTTGAGTTACTGTTATATCCTCCTTTGTGTTACCACTCTAGTGCTCGGGCTAAAACATAGAGTAGGAAGAGAATGGAGTAGGTACTCAAACCCTTATCTCTTTAAATGTCAGATACTGCCAATATTTTTGTTCTTCTTCTTCGTGTTGCTGGCACTTCAGTTATTCAAATTTAGTTGAGCTGTGTCACAAACTATGCTCCAACTTCCTGCCTTCCGCCCCAAAACACACAAGGTTAAAAATCTATTTGATAAACTCAAATCTAGAAGACATATATTAAAAATTTCTAATGTACCACATAAAACAGCTCTATTTAACAAAAGCTTCTTTGGCATGGCATCAAAAATATACAACAAAATACCTACTGACATTCTGAGCACTAAGGAACTTCAGGTATTTAAAAATAAATTACGTAACTTTTTAATTGATAAAGCATACTACACGATCCAAGATTTCTTGAATTATTGATTGAATTGTTGACCATGCATTAATTTGACTGTATATTGATATTTTGACATTTATAATAACTAAATTAGACATGTAAAATAATTTTAAATCTAATGACACTAAATAACTATTGTATGCCTATTAGGTAGGACATATTGGAACTTTAATTTATTGTTAAGACCTGTAACTAACATATGCCCACAATAAAGATATTTTGAATTTGAATTTTGAATTTGAAAACATGCACCCAAAGTGACCTCTGCGCTGCCACCGATTACGCCGTAGAAGGGACGAAGTTTTAGGCAAACAAAAATTTGAATAATATTGTTGAAAAACGTTAATTGAGAATTTTAACCATTGTGATGGGACGGCAGTGGTCTGTGTTTTACTTTTGTATTTTCTTCGACTATTGACAAACTGAAACACTGCGTGGCCTTTTGGCGAAAATAGTTACAGTAGCAGCATGCATGTAGTATATTCCTGGCGATTTCTTTAATTAAGACTACAAATGTTTTCGTCGTTAAACCAACCATAGGGATGATAGCATATTTTTTTATTTTGTACTCAATAATTATATTTGTTTACAAATAGTGAAAAAAATATTATTAAAAAAAAAGCTATAAACGTTTTAAAATAAATGCTAGACAAAGACGGCACTATCATAAAAGTGACATCACGACTATGTAGGTAACTTCATTCTAGCGCCATACATTGTCCGTGTAGCGCGACAAGGACGGGAATAATCCCTTCCAAAATCTGTTAAAGCGATATTTCCATCGATTTTACAGGTTTTTTCGAGTTTACATTTTACTATGAGGCTCATTCAAATCAAAATCAAATCAAATCAAAATATTTATTTTCAAAGAATGTAGGTAAGAAATATAAAATTGGAATTAAATTTTTTGTATGAACATTTCTGATGTTAGTCAGCATCCCTATTAAACACTCCATTTTATCTCTACTCCTGCTTTCATGTTCCGACGCATCAACTCGATATATTTAGCTTAGTTACAGAGATGTGGCGTTACGGACGAAGTCTAGACACTGAGTCAATTACTATTGATTTTTTTGTTACATTTTATACATAATGAGCTAAGATTAAGTTAACAATTCGTCCGCATCGTTGCCAACAGGAAAAATGCCCAAAAGCTATTATTATTTTAAATTATTTATTTCAAAAGTGATTTCTTCTAAAATTTTTTATGAAAATGCCCTAAGATTCCGTTGACTCATAAATATGTAGTATGAAAATAGAACATTCTTCTATAAATTATTCATAACTTCCTAACTTACTTTGAAATTAAGCCAATTAGTGCAAATTTTTAAAGTTAAATTACCATCTCGACGAGTTACTAATCTCGGTAACCGTCCGTCGTCCTGTAAGTACAAAGACATTATTATGTCCTAGAAGTTTCTAAATCTTATTCCGACTGAATTTTACTTAATAATGTTCCCAAAAGATGGGACGAAGCGGTTATAATTTATTGTTACCTTTGCGTCTCCTTTAAATTTAATTTCTATGGCTACACTGATGTTTGTGTATTGAGGTGAAAAATAAAAAAATGTAGCCTTCATTTTGAGTTAGCAACACTACGAGTGGGTGTTACAAGGATTATTTATTGCGTAACACACTTACAGTCACAACCTGAATCATTATAAAGGGTATTGCTAATCCATTGCTTCATATTTTCGAAAAATTGGTCTGCTCAACAACGTAAATAACGCAATGAATGTTGTTGAACTGTCAAAATGAAATGCAGTGCGATATTATATTGCATGTGTGTTACGCAGTTACCCCGCTAGTCTTAGTACTAGACCTGAATGTCAATTCCCGTAATTAAAAACGTTCAAAATGTAGTCACAATTTCATCTCAGCGAAAATAAATGTCAAAAATGTAGGTTTTTAGAGGTATTTTTGACAGATTGAGACTGTGAACATTCTTACAATATTACGAGAATTGCCCCGCCCCTCTGAGCTCAATTTTATGTGTAAATAACGTCATCCGCCGAATTTCAGAAAACCAGTTTCAAGAGATAATAAAAAATTACTTAGGCCATTCTAATGCTATCCATTATGTACGAGCCCCAGTAGTACATTTCAAAATACATCAAACAAATTCTGAAAACTCAAATCTTCAACAAATTACTGACATTACATTCAAATCTTCTCACAGAAATATATCTGCCTACTTCATTATGTAAAAGGATCATCCGAACAAATCATGAAGAGAATGTGTTACATTTCCAAGTCAATTTGTTCAGGAATTTGTCGCTTTCAGTAAAGAAGATGTAACTGTAGACGAGGACATTAATATCTCACACAGGGCTTGGAACCGGCACTAAAACCGGTTCTTGGCAACAAAACCGGTTTTCGCTTTTACGGACCCGGTTCCTGGGTACAGGTACTTCACCCAACAAGTACCGGTACCAAATTCAGGTACCCGGCGCGTACCACAAATCTCATATTCGTACAAGGAACCTCGTACGGTTGGCAATGTTAAAGTTATTTTTCTAATGCCGATTTACCATCCTTTTTATTTACTATATCAGTTTTCTCACTATAACTTACGGAAATATTTATTTTGTACCGGTACAGTACAGACAATGATTCGAAATACCAATACCCAACTCTGGTACCGGTATCACACCCAAAGCCCAAAAATAGTACCGTTCCTAAAAATAATGGTGGTATTTAAAATCATCAATACAACCTTCAGCTCATATAATCCTATTGAATGACTATTGAAATATGAATGAATAGGATTATAATTATGAACTTAGGGGGTTGTATTGATAATTTTAATGATTATAATTCAGTAAATACATACTTGTTACGCTCGCGAATCATAATTTGTTCAAAATACAACCTGACACTGACCTGTAAATTGCAAAAAACTTAAGAAAATTTTACTTTCGCGGGCTACCTATCGCATCCCCCTTAAAGTTGCCATTTGTATTTCACGAGAAATGGCTGTACTATAAACTAGATGTGATATATTAACGGTCGGGTATGGTGAATGCGATGGGGAAAGCTCTGTTGATTGAATGGAGATGGTGCGGCTCAATTTGGAGGCCTGAGTTATGGGGTGTGACGCGCGACGGTGTGAGGGTGTGATATCTACTTTATGGTTATGTCACGGTGATTTGTATGAGAGTACGGGACTCTGAACGTAAATGGAGCGAGTTTCTCGACTTTAAATTTGGGTTCAGTGTTGCCATCATTATCATTTGGTTTCTTTAAATCGACGGCACGGTTGGCGCAGAGGTTAAGCGATTGACTGCTGCGCTGCGTGTCGCGGGTTCGATTCCCGCACGGAACAAATGTTTGTATGACCTACAAGTAGTTGTTCCGGGTCTGGCTGCTTGTGTATGGGGGTTTAAATGTTTGTAAACGCACCCACGATTCAGGAGAAATTCCTAGTGTGGGGCAACGTTTTTTATCTCACTGGACGCCTGAAGGAGGACATCGCCGTCGAGGTAGACCACGGCGAAGATGATGTGATGATCTAGCGAGGTTCGCAGGCCCTACATGACCAGAGATCAATCAAGACAGGGAGGTTTGGAAGGAAAAAGGGGAGACCTTTGCCCAGTAGTGGGACACAAAATAAGCCAAAAAAAAATAGTGCCCAATAATGTTGTTTATAATGGTATCCATTTAAAACAGTCAGAAAGTAAGTTGTCCGATGGAGAGTAAGCCTAATGATCTGTAATACAGGGGGTCTACTCCGAAGTAGTATCGGCCGAATGTTCGGCCGTTTCCTGCTACGAAGTTACTATTTGGTTCAGTCGGTTCTGATCCTACACTCCTACACTCTTTCGAATATTGACTATGGTCCCGACCCAACTGAGCCGATCCGAACTTTTTTCGCATTTTTCAATAATATTCGGTTCGGCCATGTGTCGGTCCGATCCGAACATTCGCACTTTGCACTTCAGAGTAGGCCCCCTGGTTTTACCTACAGCGTGTTACCTTGACTTTGTATTGCGTTAGTGATTATGAGAGAACAATTAAGAACATGATTATTATTGGCTACTAGCAGGTCAACAGAACCAGAAGTGAATACTCAGATGTTTGTACATGTGTTTCTTGCCCGTTTTCAATAACACTAGGCGAAATGAAGCGCGCTGCTGGGACCCAGGCAGTCGCTTTACTTTGTGTAAATTATTTCATCACCACTGTTGTCAAAACCGGAAATCGGCATGTCTTAAAACAATAAATTCGAAGACATGTGCCATCTACCAACCCGCACTGGGCCAGGTGGTAGATTATAGCCTACTACCTCTTTTTCGTTTAGGTACGAACGGGCATTAGAGTACATATATAATGCCACGCATCTACTTGTGTTAAGGTGGAAGCTCCAAGGTAGCCCGTGAAATTCAAATTTTCATCAACACAACTCTCTAAGATCAAGTAATCCTACTGAATGACTATTTCATGAAATCTTGACATTTTAGGATTATGCTAACTTAACTAGTTGTATTACTGATTCTAATGATTATAATTCTGTAAATACATATTTGTTACGGCCGCGAATCATATTTTAATCAATGTACAACTTAGTACTGACCAGCAAATTGCAAAAAACGTAAGAAAATTTGAATTTCGCGGGCTACCTTGGAGCATCCATTTTAATGGAGAATGAGTTTGAGTTTTTTGAGTTGAGTTTGAATATAGAATCAAAGTCACTTGACTTATTTAATAGCTTTGAGTATATCATCTTTGTTTGTATATGGTTTACTATAACATTGCAACAATATTATACTAAGTGAAGGCTGTTTGCATATTGTATCGTCCTACGCGTATCCTCCGAGGACCTATTGCTGCAGTCTGCGGAGACCATCCATATTAAGTAGAGGACATTTACGATCTGAGCAGCATACTGTTATCATTGTCTATTTACCTATTGTGACCTATTTTTACTAAAAGGCATGGAATACTCCAAGGGTTGTCTTGAAAAAATTGCTCTTAGCTTTAAGAATAGAATAGAATACAATTAAGACCGCCCATTGTGTCACCCCTTTAAAAATATCTACATTTATGTCTGTAATTTTTATAGTGTACCGACGCCAGCACACCAACCTACTACAATCTGTCAAATTACTTTAATAGATTTTCAACTTTATTGCTAAAGTATTAAGGTTCAAGGTTGACTGTGAAAATTTGACAGTTTCGGGTAGCTTGACCTGCTTGTCTGTACATAATAAAAAATATTCTCCTATTTAGACTCTGAATTTAAGAAACTTACTTATTATTGTTGTCTCGTTGGTCTATATCTGGATCCGCCATTATATACTGACTAAGTTGAGTTTTGAAAGCATATTTCTTCATGGTTGTCTTCTTCTTACCAGGACGTCCATCTAAGAAAGATAATTATAATTTTCTTCAAAAAGGTCTGGTGTACAGTACTCGACAACTCAACCAGCGTGCTTGTATCACCAGAAGTATTAATCCTACTTCCTACTAATATTATAAATGCGAAAGTTTGTATGGAGGGATGTATGGATGTTTGTTACACTTTCACGCAAAAACTACCAAACGGATTTGGAGGAAATTTGGCACACATACAGTTTATAACCAGAATTAACACATAGGATACTTTTTATCCCGATATTACCACGAGATCTATACTTATGTGGGTAAAACCACAGGGCGCAGCTAGTAAAAATGAAAATTCAATCTATACCAGTCTGTCCGCAAAGTCCTTGAGAACCACTTACCTTTATTTCAATATAACTACTTAGTACTTTATTACGTTACCTGTAAATAGTCTAGTACTTAGAGTTAATATAAAAAGTCTCTCTCCACGGGTTGGCGACCGCAAATCCAATCTAACCGGTGACGCTGTTACACTTCAGGGCTAAAATAAGCTCAAGAAAGCTGATTCACCTTAATCCCAGCTTACTGTAATGCGTCGACTTATGTGTACTTATAGCACATATGTTAATGAGAACATCCTCTGGGGTTTGGAGTCAGTGATTCATGATCGCAAATAGATGTCGGACACGGCCGTGGTAAGGCCAGATGCTTCGTAAGTTCGTACATGTAAGGAGAGAATAATAATTGTTGATGCAGGTTTGTTTTAAGACGATTTTAATTAAGTAACTATTTACACTAGATACTACATTAAATGACTTACTACTAACTAACTATACAAATAAATACAAAAACAAAAGGCTTCACAACACTTAGGCGTCGAAGTACTCGTCCGCATCGCTGTCATCCCGGCGGGCCGTGCCCAGAAGACTGGCAGCATTGCCACGTTGAATGGCAATGCTAATTCTTTGGCCAAAGAACGATCCAGCCCTCTGGTCACGTGAAGTGTCGACCAGCCCGCGAGAAATTTTATTAGACGATTATAAGATTTCCTTAATTTATAACAAGCTTCCGTCCTTGGCTATGCCCGCGTGGTATGTCGATAAAAAGTAAAAAATGTATTAGATTGACCTAAGCTACCGAACTCTTATGTCAATCTTGTTGAAAGTCGTTGTGGAAAACGAAATGCTTTGGAAGAGATTGCCTCTTGTGACAGAGATCCAGTTATCAGCGGAGTAAATGCGAAACACTATCAGTAACAATAGCTTTATGTATGAATGTGTGTATGTATGTATTTATTTCTCAATATATATTAGTGCATTTTGACAGTTCAACAACATTCATTGCGTTATTTACGTTGTTCAGCAGACAAATTTTTCGAACTTACGTAGCAATGGACTAGCAATATCCTTCAAAATTATTCAGATAGAGATTACTTAATAGTGTGTTACTAAATTAAAGAGCGGGTTAGGTATCATGTGTGTGATGTTAAACGTATGTTGAATATCATGATATTGCAAAAATAACGTCTGATGTAATGAATGAATGAGTACCTACATTGTTGATGCGTAAATAAAAACAACAAGAGAATTGTGTCGGATACTCGGATGCCTGCCATTGCGCGCAATTTGTGGTCAATTGGGGAACTGGGTCAGTGTGACGCTTACGGACTGGAAACTAACTAGTCATATAAACATCACGCTTATTGCTAAATGGGGAAGACAGATAGACAGACAGACAGTACATTTGTGTAAGTTCTTATAGTATTTTATTCTTACGAAGCGTCGCGCGTTTTACTTGTGTAAACACGCTATGAATGTGTGTGTGAGCACAGGAGGTACCGTCCGAGACACGGGCGAAGTCGGAAGTGTGTGTGTGTCCGTGTGTGTTTTGTGCTGACGCTACTCGTCTTCATGCACACATTCACAGCATATTTGTACTCTTGGTTACCACGAGTAAAGTGCGGGTCGCTTCGTGAGCTAAAAATACTGTATATGAAGGTGCTATATTGTTATGGTTGGGCTTAATGGAAAAATGTCATAGTGACCTGCAGGTACATTCTTAAACACGGTTCTGAAGCACTATGTTGCTTGTTCGTTGTACTGTAACTTTTTCCATGTTATACAGGGTGACAGGGAAATCACTGCGCAGACTGTAACCATGCATTCAGTACATGTTTCTGAGCCGCCCTGCATAGAACTTTTTCGTCTAAAAATCTGCTGTTTCATATAAATGTGCAACTACGCATGAAAATATATAGAAACGCATTTTTTTTTCTCAACGAACTGTCCTTAAAAAAGCTCTTTCTTTCTTTAAATATGTAATCGGCCAGTCGCATACCGAACTAGAACTAAAATCGCTACAAATTCAGCCTGAGACATTCCCAACATTCGCATGCCTAACAAACACACATACACGAGGACAAATCATGCGAGCATGCAGCATGCCTGAATATTTGATGCTGTACTAATATTCAGCCAATGCGGACTTGCAATGGGCACGCATTTATATCATTGAGCTATTTAGTAGTTACTTGTGGAATGGTCATCGATAATGTGCTAACGGCAACGATGGGGTAGGCAGAGGTATATATAATACATCCTATGGCCGTAACCCGGGTTTATAGATATAGGATGTACCAGCCTGGAGTCGGGATTAGTCACTGCATTAAACCAGACTCCAGGTTGCTACTGAAACTTGCCTATAATGAGTAAACTCTGCAGTAGCAATTTGCCAAATTCACTCTGTGATCGCGCTTGACCAACGAGGCAATACAGGCTGTTACACGAAGAGTCAAAGTTAACGACTACACTAGTACACACGGCTACACATCAAGCTATGCAAAACCAGTATTGGCTGACCGTTCATTGTGAGAAAATATCATACAAAGTAAGGCCAAGACAAACTGGTTTTGTATAGCTTGACGTGTAGCCGTGTGTACCAACAACAAACCAATACTTAATACCCATTAACCAAACCAACCACCTTTGAACCAATGAACTTTTTTGGCGCAGCCGTGAGGCAAACACTTTTTCCACTTCGTAGCACTCTTGTCAGGCGGTCGTGGTCCTCATGTAGTCTCTTGTCTAGGGGCTGATGTGATTCGCCTCATGATTTCCCGATACCCACTTCGATTCTACCTGAACTGACTATATTTTAACTGAACAGACAGCTGTGCTGCTGGGGAGTTTGTTGCGCCACTTCTTCTTCCCAGCGATAGCACTAGGAAGTGGTGAAGGGCGGGCGTTTTTGGGTGACTGTCTTTTGTCATTTTGACGTTCGAAAAGTGCTGATTCTCAGCCTAATTTGAATAAATAACTTTTGATTTTGATTTCTGGTATTTTTTGCGGACTCATACAAGGGATCGGCACACACTCATCATCATCTGCCTTTGTTATGTTAGAGTCGGCTTCCAGTCTAACAGGATGCAGATGAATACCAGTATTTTATATGGAGCGACTGCCTATTTGACCTCCACAACCAAGTTACTGGGTAATACGATCATCATCATCATCTGCCTAGCCTTTTCCCAACTATGTTGGGGTCGGCTTCCAGTCTAACCGGATGCAGCTGAATACCAGTATTTTACATGGAGCGACTGCCTATCTGACCTCCACAACCCAGTTACTGGGTAATACGATACCCCTTGGTAAGACTGGTTGCCAGACTTTCGGGCTTCTGACTACCCGTAACGACTGTCAAAGATCCACGAATGACAGCCGGGACAAACGGCTTAACGTGCTTTCCGAGGCACGGAGGGGTCTCAGTATGTAAAGATGGTCACCCATCCACAGACCAACCGCGGCAAGCGTAGCTTAACCTGACCGATCGACCTGTGCGGATGTTATTATTTAGCCACGGGCTCCAGTTAAACATTATTTTCATTTTGTAATTTGTATTTTTGTGTTCCACGCACTATGTTCAGTAACGTTTATTACGTTACTTATTCTTCTTCAACCAGTATTTGAACAAACAATTACAGTAATTGTCAGTCGAAAATAAACCCGTCATTGTCAGGCAAACGTTTGCTACCAATTAGTGTTAGTTAATATTAACAAGGTCGATGAGTCTTAGTTATGTTAATTTCATACTTGAACTAAATATTTAGGTACTTCTCGCTAAGCTGACGTTCACACGGGCGTAAAAATATCGCGGCGGGATTTTATCGCGCATTGGATTTACAACTCTCGGAGAATCCAACAGAGGGCATCCCAGCGCGACAAAAAAACATACTATTGGATTTTCAAATCTCGGCGCTAAGCAAAGTGTTGAAAATCCATTGCACGAAAAAAATCGACGTCGGGGAAAAACGCGCCCTTGCGTACCTACCTGGGCTTAATCTGGGATTCTATTGAAGTGTTAAATCTTCACAAAAAATTCTCAGAAGCTTCCAGGAATACTTCTTATTCCTTTTGATATTAATTTAGACTTTATTTTTGTTTCAGGTAAATACCTAATGAAAATATCTTAGCTGTAATCCTTGCTAAGCATTTCTCGGTAAGTTTACGACATACTTTGGTTATCAGCGGGGTAATCGTAACACAATGATAGTAGCAATGGCTTGCATTTTGACAGTTCAACAACATTCATTGCATTATAGTTATATTGTTGAGCAGAATTTTTCAAACATATGAAGCAGCGGATCAGCAATTTCTTTCAACATTTTGATTGATTGAAAGTGTGAGTTTTCGGTGGCATGATCCCAATTAATGTTCCTTGTCCAATTAGAGACCATTTTTTTTATTAAAAATATGTTTTTTAATCTCACGCTTACGAACACTAATTTTTGTGACAATCATGATGATATACCATTTTCTGGCGAAACCTGTGTGTACTACTATTAGGTACGTCTTTACCTAACCCTTCGGGGAACAAGGCGTAATGTTATGTTATGTTTATATTGATGATATTTGCATCCGCGGTCCATCGGCACTAATGTTGTCTACAATGAGCAAATATTTGAGAAGATAACACTTCTGTCTTCAACTGTACCCAAGGAAACCTATCTAAGGCATAACGGGGTCACTCCGACCACAACAATACCATTGTTTGCGTTGCCTTAGTTAATATTCTTTCAAGTATTCATAAAAAACTCCAAAACATCACCCAATCACGCGATTCTAAACTTTATGACCTAGACCTAAAGTTTATATTCACACGCGAATGTAATTTGTAATCGATATTGATGTTATAATAACAACTATTTTCTTTAGTGATATTTGAATTATTCTCGCTACTCAATTATATAGTTTACTAGGTCTGTTATAAAGGTTATTATCCCGTACATTTGTGTTGATATGCGCTACTGTGAGGACAGGATGCGATGACTAAGCAGTGAGTCAGATTAGGGGATAAAAAATGTTTTTGGAATGATAACGAGTTTAATTGAGCGACTGAGATTTGTCTTACTCATAACAGTTGTGAATAAACTGACAAATTGTGTACAGACTGGAGCACATCAAGCTACTACAATCTGTCAAATGTCTTACTTAATAGTTTTTCAACTTTATCGCTAAACCATTAAGGTTCAAGGTTGATTGGGAAAATTTGACAGTTTCAAATGTAGCTTGACCTGCAGGCTGCCGTCTGTACTCATGAACACCCTCTGTTCATGCGTACCCTTCTGTTCGATACCCTTGCCAAGACTGGTGGTCAGACTATCGGGCTTCTGAAGACCCGTCTGTCAAAGATCTACGAATAACAGCCGGGACCAACTATTTAAAATGCTTTCCGAGCCATGTTTCTCGGTATGTTATGGATGGTCATCCATCCACGGACCGACCTCGGCAACCGTTGCTTAACCTTGAACATCAACCCGTGCGACGGTGTTATTATTTAGCCACGAGCCCCCTAATTACTTAACCACTGTCGAAAAGTTAGGAGCCAGCTGTTAACTTTATAATTCCCGGATTAGAACACGAGCCAATTATTTCGCCGATCCACTATGAAACACTGTATTCAATAAGAATCCATATAAACTCGAAATTAAATTTTCCAAGAACCACGTCGAATACACTCGATTGAGGCAAGCAACATTTGGCGCGATGTAACAACCTTTTTCACTATAAAACCAACTATATTTCAAAGAGAATAAAGTTTATTTTCAAAGGGAGGGTGGCCTTTGGGAAGTCCATGTCAGACGGTCGACGAAGACTTATAATTGCTTTTAAAGTTTAACAATTATTGAGTAAAGGATCAATTTGGACTGAGAACACAAACATGGCGACTGCTTGCCTTTGTAAAGAAACTAAGTATTAGGAAATTGTCTTAGTTATTTGAACTATCTGATTGTAAAACAGAATAAATATTACTTAAAGCAAGTAAGCGCAAGCTTAAGGGCCTGGGGCTGCAGTCTCGACATTCATAGCGATCGCTTTACGACCGAATTCGGTCGCAAAGTCCCGGATTGACAGGTGTAATGTATGGAGTGACAGTTACCATTATATATTTCCATTTTATTCTATACAGAAGACGTCGAATTGCGAATTGGACAAATTGCGAATTGGACGTTGTGAGAATTGGACATTTTGAGCCCTCTGGACATTTTGCGAATTGGACATAATGCGCCCAAAGGGACTTGGTATAATAAATTATAATCATAATTTAATCAATTATTACCAAGCCTACGTCCATCAACAGTTTAGTTCACCCTGATTGAATCAGTTTGACAGCACGAGCGGCATTGAGTGATACATGGCGCGGGGAAGTGGGGGCAAAATATGAATTTCAGCTAAACTATACCTTCGCGCCGGGAACAGTTATGGGCGGGTCGGCCGACCCTCCCGCACCGCGCTGCTACCTCAAGCAACGTCCCAGGTAAGCGATTGGCCTATAGTTGTATTAGTACCGGACGTGACGGAAACCGTGCGTTTTTCTTGAATAAAAAGTATTCCATATCGCTCAGTAATGGTGTAGCTTTCTATCAGTGAAAGAATGTTCGTAATAAGATCAGGGGGGCTACTCCGAAGTAGTATTGGCCGAATGTTCGGTCGTTTCCTGCTACGAAGTTACTATTTGGTTCGGTCGGTTCCGATCCTACACTCCTACACTCTTTCGAATATTGACTATGGTCCCGACCCAACTGAGCCGATCCGAACTTTTTTCGCATTTTTCAATAATATTCGGTTCGACCATGTGTCGGTCCGATCCGAACATTCGCACTTTGCACTTCGGAGTAGGCCCCCTGTAGTTTTGAAGATAACCCTCTACATACAAACTCACAAATTTGATCGCTTTACCATGTTAGTATAGAGCCAATAAGCTTTCAATCAAGCTTACTAAGTTGCACAAATTGTTATTATTTATGGCTTCTTACAGGCATTATAATACCGTACGTGTATCAGTCAATGTATTGAGTGTTACTGCAATCACTAGTTCCATCTGTCAAAAAACGGCTTACCTAATGGACAGGGTATAAAATAATTAATAACAATTTATATTCTAGCCTCTTTCCGTTCCCTCGCCCTCATCCAGTTAAAAAAATATGAATGACGTGTAAGTGCTTGCTTCTGCCATACTTCCCTGGGGGCCTACTCCGAAGTGCAAAGTGCGAATGTTCGGATCGGACCGACACATGGCCGAACCGAATATTATTGAAAAATGCGAAAAAACGTTCGGATCGGCTCAGTTGGGTCGGGACCATAGTCAATATTCGAAAGAGTGTAGGAGTGTAGGATCGGAACCGTCCGAACCAAATAATTACTTCGTACCAGAAAATGGCCGAACATTCGGCCGATACTACTTCGGAGTAGACTGTTCTGTGCGTCTCTCACTATAAACCTAGAAAAAAGCAGTCGGTTCCAAAATATGATACTAAAAATAAAAACACCAAAAATTCACTTTACTAATAAATACACGTACCGTTCGTGCGTTGTCCCGATTTATCTTCACCCCGCGCCGACTGGGGGTGCATGCAAATCACCGACGCGACGATACCCGTCTGCTGTATAAATAAACTTATTGCTGTTGCTGTTGGTTCCATTGCTTATTTTTTGTTGCTTTCCTTGTTTATTGTTAGCATGTGGCGTTTGGCAGTTGTATGAATAGGATGTAGGTGGAGGTTCTGACACGGCTGTGAATCTGAAAGTGAAGGTGTTTTATTGTAGCTTAGCATAATCAGGCTATAATGTTCCTGGGACACATGCCTCCTCTCTTAGAAAGAAAGAAAATACGTTTATTTGCGGTACAGTCACGAGCAAAAGTATGTATACACTCTACTTTTTTCAAAAGCGATTTACTCCTTTATTTTTTAATGAAATTTTATGTAGTTACGAACATAGCATTTTTGAACCCATAGGTTTATGTAATGTGTCGTATTTCAACGTTACATTCGTTATTTCACGAAAAAATCGCAATTGAAAGTTGAGAAGTGTTGACATATTGGTGCTCGTGACTGTACACATGGCGCATAAAAAGAATATAAAAACAAATAAAGAAAAAAACAATAAGAAATGGTTGACAAGCGTCACATCCACGCAAAACGGCTATCGCTCAGCATTATGCTGCGACCCTATGCAAGACCTGAACCAGCGCTGGGGCTCTCCCCAGCGCTGGTTTTCACCGACAGCCGATGCCGAAGTAATGACGTCGTCCGGTGCAGCAAACAATTACTTATTCATCAACAATTATTAAAACAATTATTTTTATTTTGGAGAGGGAGTGGGCTGTAATCTACCACGCGGGCCCAGTGCGGGTTGGTGTTGTAGCTTAGTTTGCGGTTATTGGGTTTATCCATGTGGAATTTCTCAGGAGCAGCCTGAAGTCCAGGTTAATGGCAATATGCTCGCCCCATGTTACATGTGGCTCAATGTGGGTGGGTGTACTATAAGTGTACACACGGCTACACATCAAGCTATGCAAAACCAGTATTAGCTGACTGTTCATTGTGAGAAAATATCATACAAAGTGAGGCCAAGACAAACTGGTTTTGTATAGCTTGACGTGTAGCCGTGTGTATATACCTCTCTCTGTCTAATTCTTCGGGGATTACAGGCGTGATGTTATGTTATGTTAGTTCACGGTTCTATACCTGCAGTGTTAGGAACATGGTATGGAGTGGATTTGCGGCTGGTTAATCAATAACAGATGTAATAAATCAAGTATAGAAAGAAAGAAAGAAAAGAAAGAAAAATGCATTTATTTGCGGCAAACATGACGCATAAAAAAAGGACATGAACACACAAAAAAAAAAAACAAGTTGGGGGTAAACATGCGTCACATTCACGCAAAACGGCCATCGCTCAGCATAATGCTAAGACCCTATACGAGACAGAGCCCCAGCGCTGGTTTTCAGCGGCAGCCGGCGCTGACGTGATGACGTTTACCAGTGCAGCATGCAATTACAACAATCAAAACAAGAAATAAATAAACCATTGCAACATAATATGATTCGACACAAAACAAAAAACAACAATCAAAACATGAAATAAAATAAACATACATTAAAACAAAAAGAAAAAAGAGATGGTGAAACATGAAATTTATTGGATGTGGTAACATTCCGGGCAACGAATCTTGCGCCGCCGGGTATAAGTAAATAGTAATCTGTGCCCGTTTGCAGCTCCAGCTGTCACAATGCTATACATACCTAAACTTAGATTTGACATCTTGAACGTAGGATATGAATCAAAGACTACATTAGAAGAACGTAATAATTAGCAATAATAAGATAGAATTATATTGATGTTTTGGGTCGAATGTGTACCTGATGTTTTTGCAAAACAGTGTTTGCAAAATTGTGCTAGAAGATGCAAACAAACAAACAAACAAACAAACAAAAATGTATCAAACAGCATTGCCGCTCTCGAGGTCAAGTCTCTTCTCAAGCGTGTTCATTGATAGCCATATATATGCCTAAATACTGAAGATTTCAGGAAATCTATATTTCTTGATGATTTTAAATAAATAAATAATTTGCATACCGAGACCCCCTCCGTGCCTCGAAAACCACGTTAAGCTGTTTGTTCTCAGCTGTCATTCGTGGTTCTTTGACTTTGGTTGTCAGAAGCCCGAAAGTCTTAAGTGTTACCGAGGGATATCGTGTTACCCAGTAATGGGTTGTGGAGGTCAGATAAGCAGTCACTCCACGTAAAATACTGGTATTCAGCTGCATCCGGTTAGACTTGAAGCCGAACCAAATAATTGTTGGGAAAAGCAAGCCAGTAAGCAAGAGTGACATAGTTAGCTCAGTACTAGTGATGTGACCCATATTGCCCAATGATCCTTATTAATTTAAAATATTCTTTTAAAGGTTTCCATTTATTGTTAAATTCTATAAAGTGGCATTTTTTTAAATAGCCTTTAATGAAACCAAATATTTCGTGAATGTACCTACGGGTAATCGACACACGGAATTCAAATTTCAAAGCAAAAATGAAAATGACAAATATTTTTGTAACCATTAAAGGTCATTCACAAAGGATTAGGTACGTAAAAATGATATCCACATTTTTATAAAAAAAAGGTTTTTCTTTGTCAGCCTTTAATCTTAAAAACCTTAATGCTTATGCAAATAAAAATACTTAAAATAAATAAACAGGTAATTTTCCAAAAGAAAAATCCCGCGACCAAAACTAGCATTAAAAGAAAATATAAATACATCCTCCCATAAACATACCGACTACACGCCACGACATGGGGGGTGAGAGGAGGGGTAGGTAATCCGACACTAATCCTACATTACGACATCGAGGCAGGAGGCATTGAACCTAGGCTTAGTTATTTGTTGTACATGCATCAGTAAATTGTGGCCTAATTGTGTCAAATTATAGTCTACTGCATTGTACTAGGCGGTTGAATAATTAGGCTCACTTAGTCGAAGTTAGGTCTTATAATTGGTAACATTTCATTACTTTAACAAGCTGACTTCGAAGTAATTTGCATCTAGATTCCAAGGGGTGAAAGTACTTATTGCATAGTACTGGAAATGTGCCCAGCACTAGTTATCGAACAGGGGCAGCACTAGCGCCGCCATATTGGTGGTCATAGTGGAGAGGGAAGCCTATACCTGCAGTGAGTGATTTCGGGCTGAAATGATGATAATGATGAATGCTGCACCATAAAGAATATCTAAAGTCTAATGGTGGTATTCGATAATTAGAAGAGATAAAATTTATGACTATCAACAATCATGTGTGTATTATTTTTGCAATAAAAAATAAACATTTCAGGGAATATTAAAATATGAATACGTACTAATACATCTCTGCCTAACCCTTCCAGGTATGCAGATGTGATGTTATGTAAATTTACATAAATAATACCCAATATGTCTGTAAAATTTGTGAGCAGGAAAATATTGTATATAAATCAGTCTGCCGGACAAAAGCCTACGGCACAAAAGTGAAATGATTTTCTATGTGCCTCATTTATATCAAATATTTATTTCATTTTAAACGCGGCGTGGAAAAAATATGCCTCTGGTGCCTTGAATATGACAAAAGTGTGTACACCTACATGGAGTAAATAATTAACAGAGACTGAACGTCGACGAAAATAAAAAATCAATCAAAATCAAGTCTTTTATTCAAATTGGGTAGGCTAGGCTGAGAGAGATCAGCACTTTTTAAACGTCAAAATTACATAAGACAGTCCCACAAAACGCCCTCTTCACCACTTCCTAGTGCTTTCGCTGGGAAGAAGTGGCGCAACAAACTCCCCAGCAGCACAATCCATAAAACACATAGTAGGTACTTCAAAGTTTACCTGATTTATTACTACTATTTTGAAAATATACTTGAATGTCCAACATAGCGGCTCCACCAGAATCAGCCTAACACATAACTAGGGATCAAAAACAGACACTTAGTTAGATAGGCATTTTATTGTAGGTACTTTGTCAATAGTCGAAGTAATCCGCATAGTAAATATTCTAGTCGACATTAGGCGTTAATAAATCATCCATATCATACACTAAACCGGTTTATCCACGCACATGACTAACATGAACGTTTTCAATCACAGCGCAATTTATTTTTATGCGCACAGCCAAAGCGTGGAACTCCCTGCCAGCGCCTGTGTTCCCCATATTGTAAATCTGTCAAAATGTAGGGAAATTAGACGTATTTTTGACAGATTGAGACTGAGATGAGACTGTGAACGTCTTAAAATTACGAGAATTGCCCGTCTGATCTCAGAGTCAATCTGTCAAAAATTACATCTAATTTCCCTACATTCCATCCGACTGGTACTTACGGAGATTAGCGCGTTCAAACTAAACAAATTCTTCAGCTTTATTGTTAGTAAATATAATAGATGTACTCGTATCTAAATAACATTTTTAAATTCATTCACTGACAGGCAACGAACAGCCTCAAACGCTGGGTCAGTGGGTCTAGCAGTTTGAAATTTTGCACAAGGGTCCTTTTTTTTTTTTTTTTTTCAGGATGGGAAATCATCGAATGACCCCTTCCGCTCTGGGAGGAGCGGAGGGAGTGTCAGACTCTTACTGACTAAAACCCACCCGTGTTCCTTCCTTAGCCCTTTATGTTCCAGGGCAGCGGTAAACTTTTCGGACGATCCCGCTACCCTGCACAAGGGCCCCTTACACAGAGAAAGTAGGCTCTAAGGAAGAATTTTTGGAAATTCATAAAAGGGAGCAAAAATGGAAATTCGTGATTTTTGCCAATGCGGAAATCCCATCGGGCACACAGCTAGTAAATTATAACTTCGAAGTGTTATTTTATCATAAAATGGAAAGCTGTTTCTTGATAGGGTATGTACACACGGCTACACATCAAGCTATGCAAAACCAGTATTGGCTGACCGTTCATTGTGAGAAAATATCATACAAATTGAGGCCAAGACAAACTGGTTTTGTGTAGCTTGGCGTGTTGCCGTGTGTACCTATTTCACGTAGGATTTCTCCTGTATTCAAATGCAGAGACCATGAAATCACACATACCCGGAAACTATTTGCAGTCCTATTCATCCTGCAAATATTTGTTCCGAACGGTATCTCGGGAACTAACACCAGAAATTCGAGCAAACCAGTCAACCACTCAACCCGCAATGAATCCTTTGCTTTGCTGGTACAGTCGTTCGTCCACGTCCACGTAGTACGGAGTTTCAAAAGAATAAGGTGCCAGAACCCTAATCACACACACACACTTTTAAACGTATTTTGAAAGATAATCCTAACCCATTGCTTCATATGTTCGAAAAATGTATCTGCTTTGCAAAGTAAATAACGCAATGAATGTTGTTGAACTGACAAAATGAAAGCCATTGCTACTGTTCGCGTGTTACGTAATTACCCCGCAGGTTTAAGTGGTTTAGTTACCATTGATGGGGCCCACTGTAATGGGGAAAAAGACACGGTGTTAGCTGATGAACTACCAGTTCAGTTCAGTGGTTCTCAAACACTACCAAATCTGACACCAAGTCTATACAGGGTCAAATTAAATTAGCTAACGAAACTCCGCAGACCTTATGGGTATATCGATATCTCGAGTCGTGGAAAAAGCAAAAAATAAGCAAATGAATTTGACGGATGTTTTTTGTGGGGTAATCGACCGCAGTTATTGTAGTCACTTGAAATATCAGTTTAAATAATCCGTTATTTTGTTGTGTAAACTTCACAGACGTGCTAAGTATCGATTTCTAAACACGATGAAACAAAATAAGAATAAGGTCTGCTGGAAGAAATTTCTTAAGAAATAAGCAGTACCTTTGTACTCAAATTATAATTATGTCATATATCCCTATGTATTTTACTGTGTACATAAATAATAAAATAAATAAATAAGATAGATTTTATCAACTCATAATTTATGTAACAACACTACAAGAGGTCGTTGACACCCCAAATTTTATTTTCTTTTTTTTGTTTTCTTTTATCGTATATCATTAATACCGATCACGTGTGCGGAGTTTCTCTAGCTAGCTACCCTAGGATCATACACCTAATATAATTCAGGCTCAGCAGATAATATTTCACAAACTCCCCATTGTGTGTGCCGCCTTTGTTTTGAGCAGCTCATTCAACCGCAAGGCTAACACGAGATTGTTTTTAACTGCAAAAGACAAATGGTTGAGCATGAGAAAATGTAGGGTAACTTCCGTAAGGTGGTTTTCACGCTCGAAGAAGCAAAATATTCAGATCTTGAAAGGGAGTCACGGACAAAATTAAATGGGATTGTCAAAGTCCCATATTTAGTCAAGTACATCGTGGAAATCTGTCCCTAGAAATCCCTCAAAGGATTTTTGGAATGTCTTGAAGTTCTAAACTTTAATCACCGAGAAGGGAAAACACAGGCATTCTGGGATTTTTAAGGGTTGTAGTGGATAGCAGTGCTACACTTAGGTGGCCGATACAAAAAAGTAATAATTGAAAAATTGAGGTTTTTATTAAAAAAGTAATTGAGATATTTTTATCTTTTATTTTCTCTAGTAGTCATGAATTCAACTATAAGCGGGCCCCAGAGGGAGGACCTGCCACCCTCTGGGGCCCACTTATAGTTGAATTTTGGGACACGTTGTACAGTCAACAAAAGAGATAAGTATGCAGGGTCGTCGGATATAATATAGTTGAAGTTTAGTAAGAAACCGATGGATGTTATCGAATGAAATTTAGTTTGATAAATGAACTGTTTGTTTTCTATTAATTAAATAAAATTTTATCGAAAACATCAATCCCTTTCTTACTAAACTTCAACTATATCCGACGACCCTGCATACTTATCTCTTTTGTTGACTGTACATATAGCATATCCTAGCATATTAGCCCTCCAGACCGTATTTCGGCCACAGCGGCGGCCAATCTCAACGGAGACTAACCTTCAGCGCGGGAGATATTATAGAGCACAAGTGTGTGCGCAGACACAGGTGCACTCGCTCTTCCCTCATAGTTCGTTGGAACGGCAATCCAACACGAACGGAGAGAGACCAGGCGCAGGACTAATGGCTTATCGCGCTTTCCGAGCCACGAGGGTATCATACTGCCAACTTCCAAACTCCGGGCAGTTACTAAATTCCTTATGGAAAAACACAATAAAACTTTGCCCGACCTAGGAATCGAACCTAGGACCATACGCTAAGCAGTCGCGCTTGCGGCCACGAGTTTAACGGGGCAGTTATCCTAGTGGCTTAGATAGGATACGAAACTAAGGGAATATATCAAAAGAATGGTCATCGACCATGCATGTTACTTTTAAGTAAGCGGATGCTCGAATTGTTAACGCAAGTTCTCTTAAAGCTGGATTGCATAAAAATGTATAACTTGCTCCTTGTCTTCGGATAATAAGCTCTTACAAATACACTGGATGTTTTTTTTCACTTAAGCATGGAAGCAAAAAGTTGTAGCAACGAGCAAGGCAACTTTCCTTTCGCCTTAAACACAGAAGGCTGTTTTTCCAAAATTTACGTACCAACTGATGCCTAACAAGACTTCGAAGTCGGTTGTCAACATTCGGGCCGAGTTATTTGATTTATTAATCTTTTGGCCCGACCCGAAGTTCGGGGAGGCTCAGACAAATCTGGAACATCTACCTCAGTTGTATGAACGTGACTTAACAAGTTTGGCTAGTATTTATGTCCACAATTGATCCAGTAATGGCTGGAGGTTAAGTAATAACAGACGTACGGGTCGATCGATCCGGTTAAGCTACGCTTGCCGCAGTTGGTCCGTGGATGGGTGACCATCTTTACATACCAAGACCCCTCCGTGCCTTGGATGGTCCCGGCTGTCATTAGAGGTTCTTTGACAGTCGTTACGGGTCGTCAGAAGCCCGAAAGTCTGACAACCAATTTTGTATGTACGTCACATGTCTTACCAAGGGGTATCGTATTACCCAGTAAATGGGTTATAGTGGTTAGATTGGCAGTTGCTCCATGTAAAATACTGGTACTTAGCTGCATCCGGTTAGACTGGAAGCCGACCCCAACATAGTTGAGAAAAGGCTACGCAGATGGTGGACTTAGTGCTGTGGGATAGCGAATGAACATCTGTTAATTGTTACAAGAAAACTAATCAAGAATCGTTTATCTGGAATTATCAATTTTTATGCTCTCTCCTAGCATCCAATTAAGCTGAAATTTTGCATACGGATTTAACTTTGGTGGCAATGCAAGAACATGGTACCATGGAGCTTGGAAAAAGGCTTCGAAAAATTTGCTTTGGATCTTTGTTCGTGGCCCACCTTGTATGTATACCGACCATTGGACATACGTGAACATGAGGTCCTGGATGCAATAGGGTATTTGCCTGAAAAAATGACAAAGATAAAGCGCGTCAAATTTTGGGGGGTCGTGACGTCACTTGCTCGCAAACGGCTGATAATCTGGCTGACGGACTAATTAGATTTTTTTAGGAAAATAGCCTATTCCCGGGTGAAGAAAAATTTTATTGAGTTTTTCCATCTTGAATTTCACAGTACCAGCCCGGAGTCTGAATTGGTGCCCGGTTGATTGATGGCAATCCCCCTTTTACATGAAACTTACCCCCCCCCCCCCCCTCCCCTTTTACATAACTGACAAAATGTGGGTGTACTCAGTGGCGTGCATTGCATAAAGGCATATAAGCAGTGCCTACCTCGATAAATCAGCCTGTCAATTACATTATAGTGTGTGTGGCCCACAATTAAGAAACTCACAAAATTAGGTATCATACCTAGCAAAAAACAAAATCTTCATACAAACTCGCGCGGCAGTAAGCAGTCGCCAGACGGCCTATTCGGCTCCCAAATTGTCATTGGTCTTTACCTACTCGTTCAAGTTAATACGACGAAATTAAATTCCTGCCTACCTATTCTGAAAACCAATGCACGCCACTGGGTACTATATGTACAATTCTGCGTAACCCTTGAAGAATACAAGCGTGACATCTATCGAAGATCTTTCAACATCTTGCCAGACAAAAATCGCCCTTGTAAGACCGAACTAAAAGTCATCATTCTTCAGAATTAAACCACTCACTACGTAATACCCTTAATTTCGTTAGTTCGCGTTAAGTCTAGCCATAAATCGGAGAAGTCTCCGTCGGACTGACTACTGTATAGCTGGTCTAGCCTTAATTCGTCAAGGACAGGCGTCCATTACGACCATCAAGAAGCTTTATTTATGTTTTGTACTAATGCGTCCATTTGTTGTATGGGACTTGAATGTGAGTCGTCGAGAACGTAAGGAAAGAAAGAAAGAAAATATTTTATTTGGAACACACAGGAAATACAAATAGTAAAAAGGAACATACAAACATACATACATAGGCTGATAAACACATTACCACTCCTTTGGGTCGCGCAGTCGGGTAAAAAAGGAGCATTTAAAACTATTACAGTTACGGTAAAAAAAAAATAAGATCTGTGTGAGGCCAAAAAGGGCTCCTATCTCAGCATAATGCTGCGATATTTAAAAACTAAATACCGCAGCGCTGGTATTCTGATAGGGCCCGACTGAGTGTGTAGTGCTTTACAGGTACCGTACATATTATGTTAACAAGAAAGGTGAATCTGTATGAATGATCTGAGGGTTGTAAATATCAAAGCTATTTGTGGAACTTATAGTGGGTATATTAGTATATTTAATAAGTATAAAATTTTAAGTCTCTTAACATTTCACGGGACCCTGGGGTCCTGAACCTTTGGAAGGCTTGCGAGGGGTCGTAGCCAACTCGCAGAGGCCCGTTAGGAGTTTTTAATGAAATGAGGTATTGTTACTTTACTTCTGTTTATACTACTTCCTACTTAATCCTAATAATATAAACGCGTAATTATTATAAACGCGAAGGTTTGTGTGGATGGATGTTTGTTACTCTTTCATGCAAAAATTTCTGAACGAATGTTGATGAAACATTACAGTAGATAATATAGCTTATACATTGGAATAACACATAGGATACTTTTTATCCCAATATTCTCACGTGATCGACACTTATGCGGGTGAAACCGCGGGGCGCTGCTAGTTTTTAATATAATAATATTCTACTGTTAGTTTTCCCTTACAAAATAAAAAAAACAGCTCAATTTACCCTAAAATACCCTAAAGTTCAGTAGACCTCGCCTACAGGTTTTTTCACGAAACACAACACTGGGTTTTAGGTGACAGCCTGCTACCGGATCGGATACGAGTAACAAAACTGAACAAAACAATTCATTCCGTTCTGTCCGGTCTTTTATTTTATATTCAGCTGACGACACAGCTACGCTTTTATTCCTAGAACGAATGGACACAATCGTATGGATGGAATTATGAGAGGCTATTTTTAAACTTTTTCTGCGAGAGTAAAAAATGGTGTACGGTAGCGATGTTTAAATTTGTTATTCCAGCCAGCCCTGCGGGGTAATTTCGTTACACGCGTAACAGTAGCAATGGCTTTCACGGACGGATTGAGACTGAGATCTGAGGGGCAATTCTCGTTATTTTAGGAACGTTAACAGTCTGATCTCAGTGTCAATCTGTCAAAAATACCTCCTATTTTCCCTACATTTTGACAAGTTTTTGACATTTGTTTGTCGCCGAGATGAGACTGCGACTAGATTTTGAACGTTTTAAATTACGAGAATTGGCCTTCAGAATAAAGAAAAATAAACAAAAGAAAGTCTCTCCTGATTGAGTCATATTCATATCATATCAGGCTGATTATTCCAACGCCAAATAATTTTATCCGAGGAATAATTTTGAATTTTTGACAGTTCCTCCATACAGAATCTGCCAGACGTCAATTTTATTCCACGAATAAGTATTGTCGGTCGATTGAAAAATCAGCCCTAAATAACATACATACATAATCACCCTATACCCACTGCTGGGACACAGGTCTCCTGTCTGTGAAAGGGAGTGGATCGTAATCTACCACGCGGGCCCAGTGCGGGTTGGTAGAATCAGCCTATAATGTTCCTGTTCCTGAGACACAGGCCTCCTCTCTGTAGGTAGAGGGAGCGGGCCGTAATCCACCACGCGGGCCCAGAGCGAGTTGGTAGACGTCTCATATCTTCGATTTTTTTATTTGTTGGTAAATGCCTTCGTATAAATTCTGGAGGCTAAGAAGGAATTAATAAAATTAAGCCTGACATCCCTTTTCCCTAGAGACCCAAAGTATTAATTCTGGGAATTTTATTACCTTCGTTCTTTCTCTTAAATATTCTCCGTCATTTCCCTGACAACTCCACCATGTTTCTGCAATGAAATGAAATTGTTTATTCTGTAAATGGGATATATCGAAATCACTTTTACATGTACATAATACAGCGTGACGCTTAATGTCGACATTAATTTAACACACGTGTACGGTTTCGCGTTTTCGTTTTAAGCCTATATATTTTAATTCTATTAAACGTTATTATTTATACACAATTTTCTATAATAGCATCTTAGATCATCCTGTATTTAAAGAACTATGTCGGCGAGCGGCGCCGTTATTACGAATTATTTTGTGTTGTTATAATTTTTCCCACTAGCCCTATCCGTGTGTTAAATTAATGTAGCCACTGTAGAGGCACGTTGTATTTGAGTCGACATTTCTTAACTAACTACCCCGGAGAAGAAATGGCGAAACAAACCCAGGGGTCAGTGTCTTGCAAAGTCCAGACCTAATCTTGATCAGATCATGTGAGGAGCATGTAGAGTAGTGTCTGAAACAGTCTTTTGAGGAAAGAACCACACAGATTCGAATGGACCTATGGGGTATTTTTGGGGGCCGAAAGGTTCTGGAGTGATGACCGCGTACTGGAAGACGTAGCGTTTGAAGGCCTCCCACAAGGTGGACCGACGACTTTGTTAAAGCCGCAGGAACCCGTTGGATGCGAGAAAAATTAGTTAGTAATATCCTTCAAAATTATTTAGATTTTGATTGATAGTGTTTTACGCAATTAGGGTGCTGTTCAGTCAGTGCAAGCATTTGTCAGTAAATCATATTGTCATCGTACAAAAGCCTTAGTTGGATATAATAACAATAACAAATAGCCTTTTAACAAGCAATCAATATAGCAAGGGCGAATCACTTGATGGGCTGGAGAAGTTCGCGTGACGGGTCGAATCAACAATGCTATTAACACGCTGAGTTTTTTGAATTCTGTGTACAGTCGAGCATAAATATGTATACACTTGGCTTTATTCAAAGGCGATTTACTCCTTTGTTTTTGAATGAAATTTTATGTTATTACGAACATAGTATTTTCGAACCCATAGGTTAATGTGTGTCGTATTTTAACGTTGCATTCTTTATTTCACGCAAAAATCGCTATTGAAAGTTTCCAGGTGTTGACATATTAGTGCTCGTGACTGTACTGGTCGATAATTGCTGGTAGAGAAATATGTCTAATGCTGCTGTTAATTCGATGAATAGGAGGTGTGATGGTCTGTCAATTTTATGATGACTGATATGACTAGTTAAAAGCCTTGAGTGATATAGGTCGTCGAAAGGCAAGCTTTTTGGATCTGTGTTTCGTGTAACTGCAAACTCGTATTGACAGAATATGTCAGCATGCTTTGAGACGACTTTGAGGGGCTCGTGGCTAAGTAATAACAGCCGTACCGGTCGATCGATCAGGTTAAGCTACGCTTGCCGCGGTTGGTCCGTGGATGGGTGAGCATTTTTACATACCAAGACCCTTCCGTGGCTCGGAATGCACGTTAAGACGATGGTCCCAGCTGTCATTCGTGGATCTTTGACAGTCGTTACGGGTAGACAGAATCCCGAAAGTATGATAACCTTATCCAATTTTAAATACCTAACCGATGTCAAAAAATCTTTCACTTACAAAAAGCTACATAATTAGCGAGTATCATACGCTGTATATTGTGTTATCTTACGAGTTCCACGCGAACGAAGTGGCGAGCAGAAGTTAGTACAAAATAAATCGATGGCGACGCGATAACAGCGTAGTATAATCGCGGCTATCGTGTCGCCATCTCTAATTATGTATGGGAGTTGTAATTTAGCTAGACGTTCGTGCTAAGGTTAAGGTTCGTGGAGGGGAGACTAGACTTGTAGTCGACCACTGCATGCATTCGTAAAATTAATGGGAAAAATTAAACTGGTAACATTTGGTGGGCTATCGTAAACAAAATATTTTAATTCACCTAAACCTACATGGACACATATTATTTGTGACACTTCAGAAGCTAGGTGCACGGTTCCAATTGGTCCTCTCCTACGGAGAAAAGCCTACAAGAGCTCCACCGTTGCTTTTTTTTTAAAATAATTGACTTTTACAATGTTTTCGTTTACCATGTTGGGGTCGGCTTCAAGTCTTACCGGATACAGTTGAATACCTGTATTTTATATGGAGTGACTGCCTATCTGACCCCCACAACCCAGTTACAGGGTAACACGATACCCCTCGGTAACCAACGGCTTAACGTGCTTTCCGAAGCACGGAGGGGTCTCGGTATGTAAAGATGGTCACCTATCCACAGACCAACTGCGGTAAGCATAGCATAACTTGATCGATCGACCTGTGCGGCTGTTATTATTTCGCCACGGGCCCCTCCAACCGTGATCAAAATGTAGACAGCAATCCAAGAAAAATACCACTTATTATTCCCCGCAAGTCTCAAGAGTTAACTGCTGGGAAACGGGTTACTGTACTAAACTAAGTGAACTTGCAGCTGATCCGAGCACGAACTTGTATATTATTGTGATTCTTAAAACTTGCACGTCTTGCTTGCATAGCTGAGCTGTATAATATAAGAGTATTACAAGCATTCGTGCAATAGTTTCAATGTAAATAATATGTCTGTTAAGCTTGTTGTATTAATGGTCATTGATGATGTTGGTGTGAAGGGAAATGACTGAAGCATTCATTTTAAAGCACTTTAAACCGATGGTCCCGGCTATCATTCCTGGATCTTTGACAGTCGTTACGGGTCGTCAGAAGCCCGAAAGCCCGACAACCAGTCTTACCAAGGGGTAACTGGATTGTGGAGGTCAGGTAGGCAGTCGCTCCATGTAAAATACTGGTATTCAGCTGCATCCGGTTAGACTGGAAGCCGACCCCAACATAGTTGGGAAAAGGCTAGGCAGATGATGATTTTGATCACGGTTGAAAGATCCTGAGGGTCTACACTCTAAGCACTTCAACGATGTAACGGGCACGTCCGAAAGTAGTTGATCTGTCAAAAAAGTGCCGAGCTCAATTTTCGAGCGGGCAAAAACACGTCTGGAGATGTTTTCCTTCACCATTTTGAGAGCAGTGGTGATAAAATAATTTACACATAGTGCCTATTGCCTGTGGAGCAGGCGAGCCTGGCCGACAAAACCTGGATGAGGCTGGCACAGGAGCGTGGGGATGGATACAAGATAAGAGAGGGCTATGCCCAGCTGTGGATGAAGTCAGGCTGTCGATGATGATGAAAGTGCCTGTTTGGGTTCAAAAACTACAACTCATAAGTTCCGGCCGTTACCACTGGTCCAACCCTACTCAACAAGTATGCGAATCAAAGCAAATAGATCTTCAAGATTCTTGACTAAGACCCAATAAATGAACAAATTGTTTCGAGAACCTTCCAGAGCCTTCGTTTAAACTTTGTTGGGGTGAAGGAGGGCAGAGGGCAGAGGACAGAACTGACTTAAGTTTAAAATGGAAAAGTTTTCAAGTTATTTTAGACATGTAATACTTTTTGAGTCTTTATAGGTTAACGATTTATTAGAAGAACATGCTCAGAAGACTGAAGGAGTGTTTAAAAAAACTCAAATATTTTCTGTTCAGATGCTAGATGATAGCTGTTGGCTCAACAGCTGACATACACGTTTTTTTCTTTTTTCTCTTTCTGGTATTTGTAAATATTTATGCTTACATCAGAAGTCTAGTCTCTTCGTCATCAATCCTAAAACCCATAGGTTTTTGGGCCAAACGTATACCATGGCTCAACCAGAAGTAGGGTATCATCAAACCTAGATTAATTTAGTTCATCATCATCATCAACCGCATCATCGACGATATTTATTTTTAAATATCGCAACATTATGCTCAGATAGAAGCCTTTTTGGCCTCGCACAAGACTTTGTTTTCTTCTTTATTTGTTCTAATGTAATTTTGTTAGTTTTAAATGCTCCTTTTTTACTGTTTGTATTTCCTGTACAGTCACGAACACCAATATGTCAACACATGGCAACTTTCAATTGCGATTTTTTCGCTTTTCTTTTTGATTTTTGTTGAAATACGACATATTACATAAACCTATGGGTTCGAAAATGCTATGTTCGTAAAAACATAAAATTTCATTAAAAAATAAAGGAGTAAATCGCTTTTGAATAAAGCCGAGTGTATACATACTTTTGCTCGTGACTGTACATGTCCCAATATTTTTTTTTCATCACAATTTATTTGGGGTAGCCGCAACATGTCTTCTTCTTCCATACTTCTATCAGTCGTCATTTCAGTACTTATCGCATCATTGCTGACCTTCAGATGATATAATGGTCGAACGCAACACTATCCATCTGAGTAGCCTATTCCCAACTATGTTAGGGTCGGCTTCCAGTCTAACTAGTCTCTGTCTCGCATAAGATCGTAGTATTATGCTCAGCGATGGCCGTTTTGCGTGGATGTGACGCATATTTTCCCCCAGCTTGTTTTTTTTGTGTTCCTGTCTCAGCTCTGCGTCATGGTTAGCGCAAATAAACGTATTTCCTTTTTTTCCCCTAAAGTAATACCAGTATTTAAATGGAACGACTGCCCATCTGCCCTCCTCAACCCTAATCAATATGAAGAAAAAATGTATAAAGATGAAAAAAAATCTCATTTGTAAGTAGGTCATTGTAGGTATATATAAAATTTTAGTTTAAAACGCCACGAATCTAATTCTTGTCTTCTTGTTCTCACACTCTATTGTCTACATTTCTTTTCCATTTCTCCTTACGCAGGTCTGCTGGAAAAAAAAAAATCTTAAGAAATAAGCAGTACCTTCGTACTCTATACTTACTTATTACTGTGTGTCCATAATAAAATAAAGTAAACAAATAAATAAAGCTGGTAAATCAAAACAAAGGTTCCGTTGTCCTTTTTCACAAAGAAACTATTGTCACAGGCAATTGAGAAGCAAAAAGGATGTATTGTTATAAAAGACTTGGCAGTACAAAGACTACCTACTTTGCAGTCAGAATTCAGACGACGCGTAATCACACGCCCGAGGCACTCCCAACTTAGTACAAAGTTATCACTAGTTTATTTTCATGACAAAGAGACTTGTCTATACAAGTTTAGTGTTGTGTAGTTCTTGACTAGGTGAAACTAACTTTTTTGAATATTTAGAAGATTGATGACGGCACGATCGGCCGCGATTGACTGCTGCGCTGCGTGTCGCGGGTTCGATTCCTGGGAATAAATATTTGTATGAACTATACTATAAAGTAGTTGTTCCGGGTCTGGCTGTTTGTGTATGTGAGTTTTTAAATGTTTGTAAACGCACCCACGATACAGGAGAAATTCCTAGAGTGGGGCAACGTTTAAAAAAAAATATTTTTATTATTTAAAGTTGTGGTAATTTTCTTCTCTCTTCTCTCTCTTTTTAGTTTTTTGCAATTTATAGGTCAGTTGTATACATAATCAGCCTATAATGTGCTCACTACTGGGACAGAGGCCTCCTCTCTTTGAGAGAGAGTGGGCTATAATCTACCATGCGGGTTGGTAGCTGTCACATGTCTTCGTGGTGTGTGTGTGTGTGTCTTCTTCTATCATGGTGCGTTGTATGTTGATCTCAAAATGATTCGCGGCTGTACTAAATATGTTTATGTTACTTTTGTAACCTTTCATTAAAATTTACGTTAGTTTTATTCACGTAGTTCAGGTCAGGTGAGACCATGGTGGCCCAGTGGTAACGGCCACCACTGGTCCACCAACCCAGCCGCTTCACATTGCGTAAATAATTTCATCACCACTGCTCTCAAAACGGTGTAGGAAAACATCGTGAGGAAACTGGCATGTTCTTGAATGACAGCAGGGACCCACGGCTTAACGTGCTTTTCCGAAGCATGGAGGGGTCTCGGTATAAATATCCCTGGACATTTCACACAGCGCCATCTAGTCCCAAGCTAAGCAACCTAATGCTTGTGTTATGGTAACAATATGGCTGATAAACTACTTATATACATTTTTTTTTTGTAAATACATACATATTATAGATAGAAAAACACCCAGACTCGGAACAAATACATGTAGGTCATACAAATATTTGTTCCGTGCGGGAATCGAACCCGCGACACGCAGCGCAGCAGTCAATCGCTTAACCACTGCGCCAACCGTGCCGTCAAGGTATGTAGGTAAAGATGGTCACCCATCCACGGACCGACCGCGGCAAGCTTAGTAACCTGATCGATCGACCCGGGCTGCTGTTATTACTTAGCCACGAGCCCCTCGTCCCCATCGTGCGACGTAAATATTAATAACAGCCAACGGATATTGTCAAGAACATTTCTTACTCGAAAACTTACACTAGTTTTTGAGATTATTATTTCCTCCAAGCATACTTTATTAATACAGAACCCCTTCCCCCTCACTAATGAATGCAGCTTCACTCTCATTGAGCTGCACAGTGAACATCAAAAGCGTCTCAGTGTCGGCCGTCTTACTTTAATTCAAATGCAATTTTCTTTGCTGCTGAAGGATCATCAAGAAGCTATCTTTATTTATGTCAGTGTGTCTTTAAAGCTAAGTTATCTTATGTAAGTTGACTAGAAACGTTATGCCCGGGCTTCACGAGGCTAGTTTTTTTTTTTAAGTTATGATAGCAATCAGAAAATATTTTGGCTCACCAGTCCTCCTGCCCCCTCCTCCTTCTCTTCTCTTATTTTGACTCCTGGCTTGGCACTTGCTAAAGCTGCACCCTAATTGCGTAACACACAATCAATAGTAATCTAAATCATTTTGAAGCAAATTGCTAATCCATTGCTTCATAAGTTCGAAAAATTTGTCTGCTCAACACGTAAATAACGCAATGAATGTTGTTGAACTGTCAAAATGAAACCGATTCCGATTAATTGTGTGTTACGCAATTAGGGTGCTGTTTACACGATGCTAGTAAGTTTTAAGACAATAGCATTGCGGTGACTTAGTCCGTAGAGTAAAATGATCCGATTGGGTTCTATGTACTATCTTCGCTGGCCACAGGAGGCTAGTACATAAACTAGAATAGTAAAATGGGTGGTGAGGGACGTTATTAGCTCAAAAATAGAAGCCCATCCTATTTAACTATCACACTAGCTTACTAGCCTTAAAATGATGATAATTCTGTATAGTGGCTACAGGGACTAGCTTGCTAGTTTACTACCACTATCTTGCTATCTCAACTTCAAAAAACTAGCCTCGTGTAATCCGGGCATTAAAAATGATGTTTGGAGTTTGACAAATTTGTCTGCTCAGCGACGTAATAACGCAATGTATGTTGTTGAACTTTCAAAATAAAAGCCATTGCTACTGTTAATGTTTTAGTAAGGCCTCTAAATTCAATTTGTTTTTGTGTTTTATCCAATTGCACCATAAATCACTGAATGTATTTAACGCTAAACATATTTAAATCATCATTCTGTTTCTGTTATCTTCAAACGATTGAAAGAAATAGAATAAAAAAAATAAAAAAAATCTTTTATTGACAGACTACATAGGCCCCCATTGAGCATCATGGAATGATGTTTTGATTGACATAAGCTTTTCGGTAGCTTATGTCAATCCAATACTTTTTAGACTTTTAAATCATCGTCAGATATCGCTTTTAGAACGTGACTTTGTCTAGACCCTCAGTACTTTTTCTACTCTCGTATAATTACTGCCTGATCTAATTCAAACCTACTTTTAAGACCACAAGATCTATTTAGTATGTAAGAAATTAACTTCCTTGAGAATCTAATAAGGTGGCAGATGGTTCTCACCAGCGTAACTATGCCAAATTAACCCCTACGTGTTCAGCATAAGGTCTATAATGGGGTAAATTAGGTAGTATTAAGGATGCAGCCCAAAAATGAGGGTAACGACTGAAGTTTCCAATGAAGGTAATTGGGGAAAGTTCATGTGAGGCACTCGCATTTATCTTGGAGTAAGCGTTAGTTTTATTAGAGGCTGGCTATTCCTCCTTGGAACAGCTTGATTCACTGACTTGATTAAGTTAAGGTGTGCCTTAGCTTTTTTCTAACAAGTTTTTTTAGTCTACTGGTATCTTTGTCGTTTTGAACTATTTGCGGCTACGACGTAATGGTTATGGAATGCCTTGCCCATGTTGATAAGACGTGCTCTACAAACTGTATGCAGGTGCCGTTCGGGAACTGAAAACAATATTGATAAACTGTTCCACCGAACCGCACGTTACAAAATTTTGTTTAAGTGCGGTAAGTGGAAGTGCTTAGGTGCGGTTCGGGCGAGTGCTGTTTAAATCAGTGCTCTGAGTGGAAAACCTCCAATATATGTCCATTTTTTTTAAATGATGATAAAAAATCCGCCTCTTCTTAAACACAATTTTGTTGTTCTTTGCACTTGTTTCATGATGTTTTTTTTTTATTTTATTTAGCCTACTCTGTCCCACTTGTTGAGCAAAGGCCTCCCCAAATCTTTCCAGGCATCCTTTTCTAGTGCCACCTGGATCCAACTCTTGCGGTACGCGTCTAGATCGTCTCGCCACCTCTTCCTGGGCCGATGATCATAATTGTATACCTATTTTTATAGATTTTTTTTTTCGTATGGGTAATCATCAAATGACCTCTCCCGCTTTTGGCTGAGCGGAAGGGCGTGTCCGACTTTTACTGACTAAAACCCATCTGAGTTCCTTCAGTTGCATGTGCCTGGGGCCACGGTATCTCTTTCGAACAACCCGCGGCCCTGGCAGGCATCGGCCCTAGCGGACCCCGTCAATTCGTGCTGACAACTCTTTGAGGCACGCGTGGAACACAACGCGCCGTCGACCCGGGCCTGGTCCTTGCCGGGCAGCGAGCTGCCCATTGCTCGCCGTCCGCAAGCCCGCGCCTGCGGTGGCCGGCTGTTGACTCCCGTCCAGGGCGTCTCCAGCGGCGACTAGGGGCATGAGGGCGCAGAGATTGCCTCTCCCTCTCGCGCTCCGCCTCCTCTTTTGCGAAAATTACTGCTTCGCAGAAGGAGGTAACGGCCCTCTCGCTCCGTACCATGGCCTGGACCAGGGCCGGATGCGAAAGATCGCCGCCGCCTATCGCCGCCACGAGGACGCGGCGGTGCTCCGCCCAAGCCGGGCAGACCTCCACCGTATGCTCCACCTTGTCCTCCGGGCGGTGAGGAACTGCGTCAGGCGGAAGCCCCTGACACCCCGTCTTTCCTGTCGCGCAATTGCATAAAAATAATCTGGTTTACCAACTCAATAGTTTGGACCAAAACTGTCAAAAACAGGAAAAGACAAGAGAGTAAGCTTTTGTTTTAAACCTGGCGATCTACTAACCCTCAAAGAGAAATAGCGTCGTGAAGTTCATAATGAAATGCCAGCTCTTGAAATTAGAGTGCATCTGCTTTTGACATAACTTAAATCCATTTTAAAGTTCATTGTCCTCCGAATCTCTTAGGCAGCCCGCACTAGGCGGGTTGAATGCTACGATTATTCCCAAGAGTACCCTAAGTTTATTTCACAGAGACCAACACCCTAATGCGTAACACACTTTAAATTACATTCTTAATTTATTTTGAAGGATATTGCTAATCCATGGCGTCATTATGTTCGAAAAATTTGTCTGCTCAACAACGTAAATAACGCAATGAATGTTGTTGAAGTGTCGAAATTATAGCCATAAACTTTACGCATTTGTTTCAATTAAACCATTTACAGGCACTTTTGAACTTGATCCTTTGAATGGACGAAGGCATAGTTGGTTCCTAGGGAGAAGAACAGGCAAAAAACTCCATGGATACTCTCTTAAATCAAAATATTGCCATTTAACTATGCATGTTTGTCAAGGTGATTCATACTCATTAACGAATGAACGGCCGAACCGATCTGGATAAAACTTCGCACATAGATAGACCATGTCTTCAATGAAAACATAAAATAATTTTCATCCGGATGAAACAAGTTTTCTTGGAATGCAAGAGAAACTGTGGGGAACAGCTACGTACAGAAGTATAAAATTAAACATTTTGCATAATTATTTTTAAATGAACGACAAATAATATTAGAATACTCTTTATTATGTACTCCAAATACATTACAGACATATATATATAGAAGTATTTTCCAGTAGCCGCAGTTTTTGTGCACAGTGCGTTTCATTACGAAATGGTACCTACCTATTAGCGGAGAACAATGTTTGGTCTAAACGTTTATAGCCTGCGCGCACTAGCGATTTTAAGTTGGCCGATAGTTTGATCGGTCAGTACAGAGTTATATGGTAGTGTGCGCACTTGAAGATTAACAATTGTACGACTATTACGATTGCGACTGAACTATCGGCCAACTTAAACCGCTAGTGCGCGCTCTTATGCGAAGGCATGAAATTTTCATCTCCATATTATACTGCTTAGTGCATAATCTGTATATAATGCTGCACTGCTGGGAAAAAAACCTCCTCTTTATGAGGAGTTGCAATCCACCACGTAGGCCCAGCGCGGGTTGGTAAATGTCACATTACATAGAGCTTGAAACAAAATTTTAGTGCAATTTACACTAACAGTTCAGCCTAGCCCATCGGAGAATAATAGGCGGGATGATATAAAACAATCTCACGCTCAACGAATTTCTAGAAATTCAATTTCTTAAAACATTACTAGAACACGTGTAGCAGCCACAATTACATAACAAATGTTACGTTAGCTTCCTTGACGTAAACGTTTGTACGTCAAAGTTTACGTTTAAAGAGAAACCTACGCGTTTTGTGAGATGACATGCTTTCATGCTCATTAGGAAAATTATTGTTGGTGCAAAGATCGTATCTTTTATATAGATACATATTTACATTCATATCTTCTGCCCATACTGGGTAGGCAAAAAGTACTCAACGCCCCCACGATTCTTACAAAATATTTGCTTTGTTTACTTGCATACATCTGAAGGCTAATTCTCGTAATTTAAAACGTTCGTAAAATTACGAGAATTGCCCCTCCGGTCATACACCCACGCCGATTGCGGGTACTACGAGTACCTGACCTTTCAGAAGAACATAATTGGTGATGTTCTTCAGAAAGGTTAGGTACGTAAAGTTGGCTATTTATGTCCTTCAAGGGCGTTTTCACTCTCATCTTTTATCGTCATTCAAATTTTTTTTATACTTCTATACTTCGAAATCACAGTTCACTGGATCCTTAGATTGGAATCAGGGACAACGAATTTCTAGGCGACACGTTTTATATGACTAGAGGTGCGTGTACAAACAAACCAGCCAAGTGCGAGCCCGACTCCCACACCAAGGGTTCCGTAGCACAAGGCAAAAAAACGCCGAAAAACCCCTTTTCTTGTATGGAGACCCCTTTTAATTTATATTAACTTTATTTTATTTATTCCGGGACAATAACAGCATAAGTGTTGAAACAAAGGAAAGATAATACATAATATTAACAATATTGCAGCCCACTACATTATCCGCATATTAGCAAAAGAAAATATAATGATGAGTGCCACTAGATAGGTAATAAATAATTATAGAAATTATATGTTGTTATAGCGGCGATAGAAATACACACTGTGAAAATCAACTGTCTACCTGATACGGTTCGTTCATAAGACACAGCTGGCTGACAGACAGACGGACAGATAGCGAAAGCTTAGTAATAGGGTTACGTTGGCACCTTACCTGGTTACGGAACCCCAAAAAGTCGATAGGTTAAAATCGATGTTTAATTTATAATTGTTTCCTAAATTTTAGTCACTGACCATCCTTTTCCAGCTCAATTAAACTCCACGAGCACGATGAAATCTACAACTTTCTGCTGTTTCTCAAGCCTACACGCAAAACGTTCCCATCCGCATACGTTCCCGTTTCATTAGTTTTTAGTATAATTATAATGTTGTACGTATTTATATTATTTTTAAGTTATATTAATATACATGTGTTTATATGAGCCTTGATGCCTGAAATAAATGGCTAAATAAATAAATAACATCTGTATTACACATCTCACACAGGATTTCCTCAAAGGCTTGTACCGATTATCAATCAGTCTGACAGTCAGACAAAGGACTAATCCAATTTGCAACATCTTGAACTAACTTACCTATGCTGTGGTTCGAACGTGCCGTATCTAGGAGGAGCATGATCGGTGACTAGTTTCTGTACATTTGGTCGAAGCTGGAAACCGGCTGTGTTCGGTGATGCATGATTGCTGGTTGGGCGATTGATTTGGAAAACGTTTGTTCTGGTTCTACGATGGGAATTGTGTCTTCTAGCTAGCTTGCAATTGGCTGGGTTTTGGGCATAGTAAATGTATGCTAGAATATGAGCCTTAATGTCGTTTTCTACCAGGCAAGATCGAGGTCAACATTCCCGACACCCTAATAGCGTAACACACTATTAATCTCAATCTGAATGTGAAGGATATTGTTAATCCATTGCTTCAGATGTTCGAAATATGTGTCTGTTCAACAACGTAAATAACGCAATGAATGTTGTTCAACTGTCAAATTGAAAGCCATTGCTACTGTGAAGAAAAATCGAGAGTATTCTGCGCTACCTTATGAAAAACGACATATTAAGACTTTTTAACCGATAATGAATTGAAACCGAGGCAGGCCTAAGAACCCCTGCGTTTCTTAGGCCTGCCTCGGTTTCTCGACGAATTAGGCTCTTTAAAGATGAAAGGCAGCAGGCAAGAATAAGTATGGGGGACTCCTTTGCTCAGCAGTGGGACAGTACAAGTTTTTTTTTTTTTGGAACGAAGTTCCTTATCGCGCGTTGCGAAAGGGGGCTAGACGGAAAAAATTAAGACCAAAAGTTGGAACGACACTTTTTGCTATTGTTGTAAGCCGTGCGGCGTGCGCGTGTTTCTCTGTCTGTCTCTCTCTCTCTCTCTCTTATAGAAATCAAGCCAGTTATACTTCGTTCCATCCGGGTGTCCCTTGACACCTCTCAAGTTTTTTATTAGTCGTTAGCCTTCCTACACTCTTTCCACCTCTCTCTGTCCAGAGCTGCCAAGGACCAATCTTTATGATAGGAGTTCAGCTCATCCCGCCATCTCCGTCTGGGCGTGCTGCGGGACCCACTGGGTCGTAAGTTTGGCCCATTGATCGTCTGACATGCGGCAGTACAGATTATTATAAAAAAAAGAAAGAGATTCTGACACCGACGCCATTTTAATTGCTTTGTGTAACTCTTTGTGTAATTCATGCTACATTATGATAGTAATTAACAGCATTATCTTCCACAAAATTCAGAACCCACCTGTTATCACCGAAATGAGGTACCACAATTACACAATGTATTCCTATGTTAATCTCCACACATATTAAATATTCATAGCCCGCTCCTGCCGGCCAATGGGGCTATCCTGATTGACGGCCGGAATTGGGAAACTTAATTATGTTCCGCTTTACGAGGACTCGTAAAAAACGGGTTAGCTGTTATTAGGTTTCGGCGAAATAAGAAGGGGATAAAAGAAATTCATGAGTGTTGAGATTAGAGGATCTTTTGTTTTTCTTATAGCTACATATTTTGAATGGCTCACGTTCTCACGTAGAGTATCTTGTACAATGTTTAGCAGATACTGCATCGTTGGTCTAGTGGCTACTTACTGAGCATGAGGTACTGGGTTCGATTCCCAGGTCGGGCAAAGTATTATTAGGTTTTTCATCAGGAATGTCTCAGTAGCAGCCCGGTGTCTGGTGGGTTTCCCGTCGGGACGATGCTAGTTGCGCGGTAAACTCTGCTTGCGCGATGCAGGATCTTGCGTGACGTTAGTCTGATGCGTGGTATACATGTGGCGATGTAGGTGCCGCCACAGGTACACCTCTACCTATCCCTTTGTGCATTACAGGCGTGATGTTATGTTACTCGTATGTTAAGCAAATATGTTGTCGAATATGGTGCTCGCCTACCTAAAACTTACCTGTTTGCTCGTGTCTTGGAGACTTAGGTTAGCTATCGGACTACAGCAAGAACATTTCAACCTACAAAGCATTAGTGCAAAAGTAGTTACGGCTACGATTTATCCACTGAAATACGGCCGAAATCACAACGCAACTACAGAGCAATTTGTAACACTAAAATCGTTTGATTCGATCACGCGGACCGCAGCCAAATTCCCGGAATGTTAGATTTTACAACGTATCGTCCAATAGGCACGGGCGATGTATTTAACACTTTCTGTGGTCACATCTATCTCGTCCTGTATATGGTTTATGACCTCGAATTCTCTAACTTCCTAATTGCAAATTAAAGTAGATGGAATACTATCTGCTTTAATTCTATTAAGTATATAAACTAGCTTCTAGCTTCTACCTGCTTCACCCCTACAAGTCCTACAACGCTACCGCGATTTTACTTCGTTTTAGCACAGCGTTCTTTCTGACTTTTATTTTATTTTTGCTCGATTCCTTAAGGTCGTGGCGTAATGCTAAATAGCATATAAGCTTCCTCAAGTATTGGGCTATCAAATGAATTGTTAAAATCCGACTGGTAGTTTCCAGAGATTAGTGCGTTCAAAACATCTTCTCTCTTCGATCTTTGACAGTCGTTACGGGTAGTCAGAAGCCCGAAAGTCTGACAACCAGTCTTACCAAGGGGTATCGTATTACCCAGTAACTGGGTTGTGGAGGTCAGATAGGCAGTCGCTCCATGTAAAATACTGGTATTCAGCTGCATCCGGTTAGACTGGAAGCCGACCCCAACATGGTTGGGAAAAGGCTTGGCAGATGATGATGATGAGTGCGTTCAAACAAAATAACAAACTCTTCAGCTTTTATTCCATTTTTTATTCGAGGATAAATCCTCGTTGCCAATCCCTATTATTTTGCAAATTAATTTCATTTGAGGGTAGTCGAATAATTTATCTTCGCCGTTGAGTTCAAATTAATTGACATCACTCCAGATTAATGAGGCAGCTTTTTTATTACATACCGTTATCTTGAAAAATATTGTTTTATTTAACGACTACCCTCTATTTTCTCGCAAAAAGAGAAAGCAGGACTTATAATACCAGCCTATTATTGTCCCACGGCTGGGGAAATGCCTATTCTTTTACAGAGAAGGCACGAGCCTTAATCACCACGCTTGCTCAAGACGGGTTGGTGATTTCAGACTTTTTTTTTTTTGGTGGGAAATCATCAATTGATCTCTCCCGCTCTGGGCTGAGCGGAAGGGCGTGTCAGACTTTTACTGACTAAAACCCACCCGTGTTCCTTCAGTTGCCTATGCCAGGAGCCACGGTATCTCTTTCGAACAACCTGCGGCCCTGGCGGGTGATTTCAGACTTACAATTACTTTACTATAAGTCCTGGGGGTCTACTCCGAAGTAGTATCGACCGAATGTTCGGCCGTTTTCTGCTACGAAGTTACTATTTGGTTCGGTCGGTTCCGATCCTACACTTACTACACTACCACCGATACTACACTCTTTCGAATATTGACTGGTCCCGACCCAACTGAGCCGATCCGAACTTTTTTCGCATTTTTCAATAATATTCGGTTTGGCTATGTGTAGGTCCGATCCGAACATTCGCCCTTTGCACTTCGGAGTAGGCCCACAGGTTTTGTCAAGATGTTTTCCTTCACCGATGTCAGTAATGACCTACCTAGACAAACTCTGAAAGTACCTATGACTATAAGTTCAGGTCTTCTGACGCAAAATTCATTGCGTTATTTACGTTGTTGAACACTCAAATTTTTCGAGGAAATAAAGCAATATATTCCAAAATGATTCAGATCAGATCGGCAGTTGCTCTATGTAAAATACTGGTATTCACCTTCATCCAGTTAGACTGGAAGCTGACCACAACATGGTTGGGAAAAGGCCGGGCAGATGATGATTGTTACGACAAAAGTCAAATTAATAGAATATAATACTCTTTATTATGTACACCATAAATATCCTACTAATATTATAAACGTGAAAATTTGAATGGATGAATGGATGGATGTTTGTTACTCTTTCACGCAAAAACTACTGAATGGATTTGGATGGATGGTTTCAGTCTCATCACTAAATCTTTATTCATTAACGGTTTCTCTCAGGTCCTCAGTTATGGAGATTACGTTGGCCGAACGTCCTGATGTTCCAGGAACCAAAATTCATTTTACTTTTAACCGGTGGCATTACGAGTAAAAGTAAAGCATTGGTTGTTTGTCACAAAATCGTCACTAAATCTTTATTCAGTAACAGTTTCTCTAAGGTCCTCAGTTATGGAGATTCAGGTTGGCCGAACGTTCTGATATCAGGTCGTTCGGCCATAAATAAATGCTTCTAACTTTCGAACTGTTCTGTCACAAATTCTATGGCTGGCATCTTTATGCGTCACAAAATCGTCACTAAAAACTGGAGTAGCAGTCAGCTCCCTATCTCGACTGGCCGAACGTTCTGATATACATTGAAATTTGGCACACAGATGGTTTATAACCAGGATTAACATATAGGATACTTTTTATCCCGATATTCCCACGGGAGCGAAAATTATGCGGGTGAAACCACGGGGCTCAACTAGTTACAGATATAAATGTAGAAATTTTACATGGGGTGGGACACAATGGGCGCCTAAAGCCTGAAAAATACAAAAAGAAAGCTTAATCTTTCCTTATCCACATATTATTATGATATGCTTACCTTTATGACAAAACAGTAATTTTCTAAATCACACCACCGTTTCACATATCAGAATCAGATAATCTACCCAGTTTCTTTCAAAATGGAGTCTTCAAAGTAGGTATTATTTTTATGCAAGAACAGTGCCGTTACTTTTCGAGGGAACGCCGTTGCTATGGCAACGTAATTCCCGTATAATCCCCTTTATTTTAGCTTCATCCCCTCGCCTTACCTTCTTACCCCTACGTACATTATCCGTCAGCCCTTGTCAGAGGGTGCCTGTCACACCGTAGCGAGAAATCGACCAGAAAATTTATTATTAAAATATTGGTGAGTGGAAGTTCTTAATTGTTTAGGGATTTAAGGGACTTTGTCAATTATGGCACTTACATTGAATGTTGAAACTGTTATAAGTCTGTTACAATGATAGGGTTAACCTTCAGTAAACCAATCACAACAGCTTAAACCGTCGTGTTGGCTGTTGCAATTGGTTAATATATATTTTTTTTTGGTTTGCTTATGATGTGTCCCACTGCTGGGCAAAGGCATCCCCTGTTTTCTTCCATACGTCTCTTTTTTGTGCGGTCTCTGGCCATTTGGTCCCGGCAAACAAAATAAGATCGTCACACCACCTTCGCTGCGGTCTACCTCTACGGCGATCTCCTCCATCAGGCGTCCAGAATAACAATTAAAATCAGCATAGTTATTTCGCAAACAGAAGAATACCTAGTTTTCTAAAAATGTTCACAACATACTACTATTATATACTCATGCTTAGTCCTCGATAATTATCCTAATTAACTATGTAGTTCCACTATAGTCCATTGTGTACACGCGAATATTCAGAGAGTAAAATCCTGCAAAAAATTCTTACACTTGCACTATCCAGCTTACGTCATTACATTTTAGAGTAATCTGCATTGAGACAACTAAAATTGACAGAGAGTAATTTTCCAACTTCAATCCCAGGGTCGTAAAACAAACTATGATCTTGTTTAGGGCTGGAGAGGGAACATAGTATCGAGAACTAAGCACTTCGTATGATTACAATAGAACTTCACTTGGGTAAGTTCATTTAATTTAGTAATTATTTCGATTTTTTACCGGTCTACATGAGTGTAGACTGTTGACTATGAGACTAGGTTGGTTTTTAGCACAGTATCATACAAAAATCAATAACAATCTTTATCTTAAACTAAACAAAAATAATATGTTAAAGACACAGAGGCCATTAACACGGAAACAATTAACTTTAGTTACTTAAGCACCAAAGTATTTGTTAAATAAATATTAGTGACACATTGAACCCCCAGTGCACCGATAAGTAGCCATTACAAGTGTCATAATGACACTAGATAGTGCCGTTTGTCAATTAATTACCAAACAATTTATGTGATAACAACTGTAAAAATGACTTACGATTACCACATTTTATTAGAGGAATGATAACCTTTGGCATCTGTTTTACTTTTCCTGGTCCATGATTTTATGAGCAATAGTTAACAACAGCAACAGTTTTACTGTTAGCCTACATCATCCCACTGCTGGGGAAAGACTCCCCATGACTTCTAGCTCTTTCGGTCCAGCACCCTAATTGCGTAACACACAATCAATCGGAATCAGAATCATTTTGAAGCAAATTGCTAATCCATTGCTTCATAAGTTCGAAAAATTTGTCTTCTCAACACGTAGGTAAATAACGCAATGAATGTTGTTGAACTGTCAAAATGAAACCGATTCAGATTGATCGTTTGTTACGCAATTCGGTTCCTGAGCTAAAGTGGACCACTGGTCGTTTGTTTTCTCCAGCTCATAACGCCATCTTCTACGGGGTCTGCTGCGACGCCTTCAAGCAACGACAACACTTTTAATAACAGTTTCTTTTTGTTTATTTTCAGATTCCACAACAGTGTGAAAGGCCATTCCTATGGAGGAGAATCGGTAAGAAATCTTTTTTTATACTCTTTTATAATAATAGCATGTTTAACCAGTTGATACGTTCTTGTTAAGTTCAGCTCAGCCTATCGCAGTCCACTGTTGGACAGTCACGAACAAAAGTATGTATACACTCGGCTTTAGTCAAAAGCGATTTACTCCTTTATTTTTTTATGAAAATGTATGTTGTGACGAGCATAGCATTTTCGAACCCATACGTTTAAATGTGATGTGTCGTATTTCAACGTTGCATTCGTTATTTCACGAAAAAATGCAATTGAAAGTTGCCAAGTGTTGACATATTGGTGCTCGTGACTGGACATAGGCCTCTCATAGGCTGCGCCAAAACACCCTGTCCTGTGCATTCCACATCCGGTCTATCCCAGCCACCTTCTTACGTTTGTCGGTCCATCTGGCTAGGAGGCGTCCAAAACAACGTTTGCCGATACGCGGTCTCCACTCCAGGACTCGTCTGCTCCACCGGCCATCGGTCCTTCGACAGACATGGCCAGCCCACTGCCACTACAGTTTCCTTAATCTGCAAGCTATGTCAGCGGGTTACTTAATTGCGTAACATACTACAGTAGCAATGGCTATAATTTTGACAGTTACAACATTCATTGCGTTACTTACGATTTTGAGTAGACAAATTTCTCGAACATATGAAGCAATGGATAAGCAATATCCTTTAAAACGATTCAGATTTAAAGTGTGTTACGCAAAAAAGGGTGCTGGTTAACTTATCTTACAGAAAATTTCTTTCAGATTCTTTTGTATTAATTTATAATACCAGCTGGAAACCGCATATCCGCGGGTTGCAAAACATGCCAGTGTTCACAGACTGCTACAATTTTGTTAAAACAAGCAAATGAATGCGGAATAATATAATCGTTAATTTGCCAAGCACATGTAGTAAATTACGAGCGAGTTTTAAGCAAAAATGGTAATGCAATGACTCCCTCCTGTATTTGGTTTGGTTTGCGTTTAAACGGTGTTTGTGTTTTCGACAATTTGTTTTAAAACTGTAATATTTCTTAGCTAATAAAAAGGGGGACTTTAATTGTTATGTTATTGATAGACATTATGGAAACACCTTCTTGCTTAAAAAATTTCACACGTATTTTAGCAATAATTCAAATAATCTTTATTGCATCCAAAATGTACACATACACGTGGTATGTATATACCACGTGGTCGGGCACAGCAAAATTTTAAACAAGTAGGAGAGAGTGAATTTGTCGTAGGATAATGCCTATAAAAACACAACGGTGTAAACGCAGCCCCATCCGTAAGTCCAACTCAAGAATTTGTCTATTGAAATGCCCCTCACATTTTCGTCAAAAGCACCCCACGTTACACTGCAGTGCATTTTATACCCCCAACAAAATGCAGTTTAGCGTGATCGTAATATAGATTTGATATTTCGGTATTATTACACTGTGTGGCTTGGGAATGGAACAGCTGTCGTCTTCATAGTATGAAATGTAACACCAGCCTATTACTGTTCCACTGCAGAGTAGAGGCGTCTTCTCATTCAGAGAAGGCTAGAGCATTAATCCGGCGGGGTAATTGCGTAACACTATCAGTAACAATGGGTTTAATTATGACAGTTCAACAACATTCATTGCGTTATTTACGTTGTTGAGCAGACACATTTTTCGAACATATGAAGCAATGGATTAGCAATATCCTTCAAAATGATTCAGACTGAGATTGATTGTGTGTTTCGCAATTAGGGTGCGGGTTGGCGATTTCAGTCTTATATTAACTAGAAGTCCAGCCGATCGATTCTGTAAAAAACTCACCGTCAAAACTTGGTGAAGTGAGCTTAGAGTGAGCTGTCAATAGTGTCAATCCCTAGCATTAGTTGGAATGACAGCTCACTCCACGCTCACTTCACCTAAGTTTTCACAGTGAGATGGTTATCAGATGGTATCAGAATCGCACGGCAGGTTTCCTCACGGTGTTTTCCTTCACCGAAATCGATAATCTCCAAAGTAAACTCAGAAAGTACATATGAATTGAAAAAGCCACATTGGTACTTGCTTGGATTTGAACCCACAACCTCGTGCATGAGAGGCGAGGCCTTACCAGCACGACGAATATGAAAGTGGTTGTCATTTCTATTTTGTTTGACATTAACAGAAAGAAACACGCTTACAGCAATCCTTTGAAGAGTTCCACTCTCAATTTCCGATATTCTGCAACAGACACGTTTGGATTCAGTTGGATAATTCCGGAAATACAGTGAATTGAATAACTAGGTACTCCTTTTTATAAACTTTTCTAAAGTTCCAGTAGCAAGTCAGCTAGTTCTTAAGATATCATGTCACAGTGCACATTTTAACATATTATTATTTATCAAGCTATGATTTGTTTTAGCTTGACTATAGCGGACGATGACTATCTCTAGATGGTCGTCATTCTCCTGTATAATAATATCATAATCAGCCTATAAGGTTCCCACTGCGGGACGCAGGCCTCCTCTCTTTGAGAGGAACTGGGCTGTAATCCACCACGCGGGCCCCGTGCGGGTTGGTAGATGTCACATGTCTTCGAAGTTTTGGTTCTAGGACATACCGGTTTCCTCACGATGTTTTCCTTCACCGTTTTGAGAGCAGTGGTGATGAAATAATTTACACAAAATAAAATGCCTGCTTGGGTTCGAACCCACATCCGAGAGAGTCGGAGTCATTCAAGCTGCCTAGCCGTTTCTCAACTATGTTAGGGTCGGCTTCCAGTCTAACCAGATGCAGATGAATACCAGTGTTTTACATTAAGCGACTGCCTATATGACCTCCACAACCCAGTTACTGGGTAACACTGACTGACGTTTCCCTTTGGTAAGACTGGCTGTCAGACTTTTGGGCATCTGTCTACCCGTAACTAATGTCAAAGATCTACAAATGACAGCCGGGACCAACGGCTCAACGTGCTTTATAACAATTTGATCACAATGTGTTATTATCGTAATCTCGTTTGTATACTCAGGGCATATAAATCAGTGATTTTATTGAATGTACTGCATGCAATTACAATTGTTTGGCTTGTCAGTTCAGGTGATAAATCAGTTTTAATTTCATGTAGCTTTATACTTTATAAATTCACTGCACTTTGTGAGGTAATTAATAGTTTAATGATATTATGATATTGTGCTTTTTGTTGGTTTAAAAGAAGTTTTTCGTTTTTTTTTTGTTTTTTTTGTTTTACTTCTTTTAAACCAACAAAAAGCACAATATCATAATAACATTAAACTAAAAGAATTTGAGATAATTTTCAAGTTTTGGAACAATAAACTGAATGTCATACTTTACAATGTGACCTTCTGAACTTTGTGAGGTAATTAATAGTTTAATGATATTATGCTTTTTGTTGGTTTAACAGAAGTTTTTCGTTCAAAGGAGATCAAACTCGATTCAGAAACACTTTGGTTAACTTACAATCGAGTTGACTATATTTGAATTAAGAATTTGAGATAATTTTCAAGTTATGGAACAATAAACTGAATGTCATACTTTACAATGTGACCTTGACCTTTTTGTTACAAATGGTCACTCAAAAATCAACTAGAATACATTGCACTATACTCTGTCCAGAAGGTTATTCGTTTTTTTAACAGCTGCCTTAGAACGTAACTATTCCAGATTACGTAAAAGTTAACGTTAAAATGCGTAATAAAATAAATATATAAACTGTCTTAGCTTATTGAATTATCTTATTTATGAGTTCTTACAGACATTTAAAACCGTACGTGTATCAGTTTTGACAAAAAAATATATAACTGTTATATGTATTAAATAACATTCTATCGTACTAAGTGATGGGATCGAATATATTTGCTTTAAATAAATAAATCGAAAATAATCATTTTATATTATAGGTAGATCAGTATAGAAAAACTTTGCATCCACTCAAATATCAATAAAATATGGCAGCAAATCCGTTTCCTGGATACGGATTTGCTACCATAAAAAAGATGTTAATGTTTTATTTCGATTTTAAAACTTTCAATAAATCTTATGCATAATAAACGTTGTGTTTTAATATGTAGTAAACCCCATATTTATGTGTATACACTACAACACAATTAATACGGCGAACCAGTGTATACTTTATTTGTACGCTGATTTCCGCTATAAAACCTGCAAAATTGAAATTAAAGCAAACAAAGCGGCTAATGTATATATATTGTTTTGTATTTAATAATAGTAAACTCAGGCATAGACATCGAACAATTTTTTATTCCACAGCAGAAAATCGATAATTGATACTACATACAAATTAAAGTGTTAATCATCGAAATGTGTGTTATGACCACAGAACAGAGGGGCAATTCTCGTAATTTTAAGATCGTTCACAGTCTGATCTCAGTCTCAATCTGTCAAAAAATACGTCTAATTTCCCTACATTTTGACAAGTTTTTGACATTTGTTTGTCGCTGAGATGAGACTGCGATTAGATTTTGAACGTTTTAAATTACGAGAATTGGCCTTCTGATAAAAGAGGTTTTATCTGTTCTGTGGTTATGACATTGCTGCTAGTTCCATCTGTCAAAAATCGGTTAACCCCCACAGAGTGGATCATAACTGATTAAGTGGCGATGGAATGTAAACTATCTAAGATTACGAGGGTCATTCAATAAATACTTAGCCTACAAAAAGTAAACGAAAATTTTGGAAAAGTGACAATTTATTTTTCAACATAGTCTCTTTTTAGTTCGATACACTTAGCCCAGCGATGCTCCAGCTTTTTTAACCAGTCCGAAAAATAGTTTTTGTCAAACTCTGCAAAATAGGCCTCCGTGGCGGCGATGACCTCCTCATTTGATCCATATCTATTCCCGGCGAGAGATTTTTTCAGATTAGGAAACAGAAAGAAGTCACAAAGGGCCAAATCTGGAGAATAAAAGGGCCAAATCTGGGATGGGGCAGCAATTCGTAGCGTAATTCGACCAATTTGGCCATGGCAACGGCAGACGTGTGAACCGGTGCGTTGTCGTGGTGGAACAGCACTTTTTTCTTCGCCAGATGGGGTCGTTTTTTCTTTAATTCGGCGTCGAATCGGCCCAATAAATCGGCATAGTAAAGCCCTGTAATTGTTTTACCCTTCTCGAGGTAATCGATGTAGATCACACCTTGTGAATCCCAGAAAACGGTGGCCATAACTTTTCCGGCCGATTTTACAGTTTTTGCCTTCTTTGGAGCACGTTCCCCGGTCTGGATCCATTGTTTTGATTGCTCCTTGGTCTCTGGTGTGTACCAGTGGATCCAGGTTTCATCGACGGTCACAAAACGACGCAAAAACTCCGTTGGATTCCGCTTAAACAGCGCCAAACAAGTCTCCGATGTGGTCTCACGGTTGCACTTGTTTTCCGGTGTGAGTAAACGCGGCAGCCATCGCGCCGACAGCTTTCTCATGCCGAGTTCCTCGTAAAGAATATGATGCACTGTTCCTTCTGAAATGCCTACAGTCTCAGCTAGCTCCCGAACCTTCAATCGGCGATCTGCCAATACGAGATCATGGATTTTTTTAATGTTTTCCTCCGTAGCAGCTGTTTTCGGTGCACCTGGACGTGGTTCATCAAAAACCGACGTACGGCCACGTGCAAACTCGTTGAACCAATTCTTGACGGTGGCCATCGATGGAGAAGAGTCACCGTACACAGCATCCAAGCGCTCTTTGATTTCGATGCGCGTTTCCCTACCAAAAATAGGAATCGAATCACCGAACGATATTGCTCTTTTTCTATTTTTGTAAAACCGATCGATACATTCGCTTCCATAAGTTGTCAAATTAAAACAAATGAAGGGATTGGAATGAAAATTTGAAAAAATAATTAAAAAAGAATGTGCTACACTGTGGTAAAACTATTTTGAAACTACAGCGCCCTCTGGCGATGAGGCTAGGTACTTATTGAATGCACCTCGTATATCAACACTGCTATAGGTTCAGACGCCAGCAGGTCAAGCCACCCGAAAGTGTCAAATTTTCCCAATCAACTTTGAACCTTAATGCTTTAGCGATAAAGTTGAAAATCTATTAAATAAATTTGACAGGTTGTAGTAGCTTGATGTGCTGGCGTCTGTACTTTTATTTGTTGCTCACAGTTTCTGAATGAAAATTGTAAGTGCCTGAAAATCGAAATGAAGTGCAGTAGGTACCTATATTTTAAGTAAAATTTTAATTTTTGGCGCACAGCAGAGTACAATACAAAATAAATGGGGATTTTATTGTCAGTAAATATTTATTACTAAGTATTTATTTATTTTATTTAGTATTCTGTTCTACTTATATATTTTTATTTTACACAAAATAAAAAAAACAACAAAAATATATATTTAACACTACAAAACATACAATGGGGCTCTTACAGGCAACTTTGGAATGGTAAACAGTGATTGGCGTAGATATAAAAATGGCGTTGTCATTGTTGCAAAATAATAAGTATACAGACACAATATACTATAATAGACACATACGATTATATATGTATACTAGCATAATCGTATTAAAGCATATCACTATAACAAAATCATTTTTTTTTTTTTTGAGGATGGGAAATCATCAATTGGCTCCTCCCGCTCTGGGTGGAGCAGAAGGGAGTGTCAGACTCTTACTGACTAAAACCCACCCGTTTTCCTTCCTTAGCCCTTTATGTTCCAGGGCAGCGGTAAACCCTTTCGGATGTTCCCGCTACCCTGGCAGGCTTCGGCCCTATGGGGCCCCGTCGCTTTTGCTGACATCTCTTTTGTCCTGACGATTAACTAAAAAAGCTTTAGGTAGGTAATTCCTACGCTTCATAGTACTACTAGCTTAGTTTGTATTTACTATTGCAATACAAAAACCAAACTCAAGTTTAACAGGACCTCACAAACTAGAACCTACTTGAAACCGTAGGTGTAACACTACGCAAAGTAAACAAGTAGCAAAACAAGTTCTAATCGTGAAAACATTTTAGTGGTAGGCAAACCTACAGGACTAAGGTAGTTTGACAGCTGTGCTGCTGGGAAGTTTGTTGCGCCACTTCTTCTTTCCAGCGATAGCACTAGGAAGTGGTGAAGGGCGGGCGTTTTTGGGGGACTGTCTTTTGTAATTTTGACGTTCGAAAAGTGCTGATTCTCAGCCTAATTTGAATAAATGACTTTTGATTTTGATTATCTAAGGCTGATATTCCACCAGTGTCGAGAGAAGCTTAGCTGTGGGACTTTTCCACCCAAGCTAAGACGCGAATAATATTCTTACTATACTCATGTGACCTGCAAGACGGTTTACGGTGCATGACAGTGGTTATATTAGTATAGTAGTATTATTATACTTGTAAAGGGAAACTGACAACCAGTCTTACCAAGGGGTATCGTATTATCCAGTAACTGGGTTGTGGAGGTCAGATAGGCAGTCGCTTCATGTAAAATACTGGTATTCAGCTGCATCCGGTTAGACTGGAAGCCGACCCCAACATAGTTGGGAAAAGGCTAGGCAGATGATGATGATGCTTGTAAAGGGAAGTTATAATACGACAAGGATGTGTTGTCTAATTAGCGCAATGGCATTTAAATTATAATGGTCTGCTGGGTATAGTTAGCATTGACCTCATTATCATCACATTTTAGCTAAAAGACATCCACTGCTGAAGAGCCACATTTCTTACGGTCGCAGACATAGAAATGTCTTATAATTATGGTCGCAGATCATTTTTTTATTAACATACAATCTGATACTGACCTGCAAATTGCAAAAAACGTAAGAAAATTTGAATTTTGCGAGCTTGCCTGGTGAGTTCGCCTTAATAAATAGGGCTGAATAGGGTTTGTTTATATTTTCATCAGATATGAAATATATACGGAGTGGCAGGGACATTGACGCGCAAATTGTAACCATGGATTCAGCACATGAGTTTAGACCTCATAGCGTCGAAATTTTTCGTCGGTTATCAAAAAAAAAATCTTCTGTTTCATAGAAACGGGTAATACCTACGCGGTCAAAATATATGGAACAGCAATATTTTTTTTTAATAACCGACGAAAAATTTCGACGCTATGGGGTCTAAACTCATGTGCTGAATCCATGGTTACAGTTTGCGCGTCGATGTCCCTGCCAGCCTGTATATACGGAGCATACTATATGTATAGGTGTACGAGAAATGTATTGACTATACGGACGGCCAAATTTTTGAACGCCACTTGATTTTAAGTCAGCGTCAAGCTGCCACTGTCACTTTAATTAAGGTGTCATGTAGCGTCAGAAATACTTAAGAAAGTCTCAAAATTAATCATTCGACATCTTCCGCCACTGCTGGCCTGCGCCTGGTTTGGACATGTCATCTGCATTATTATCCAGTGGCTAAATAATAACAGCAGCACGGGGTCGAAAGGTAAAGCTATACTTTCCTAGGTCGATTCGTGGATGGGTGACCATCCTTTACATATCCAGACCCTCAGAAAGCACGTTAAGCTATTAGTCCCGGCTGTCATTCGTACATCTTTGACTGTCGTCAAGGGTATTCAGAAACCTAGAACTCTGACAACCAGGTAGGTAATAAGGGATGGTCTCATAGCGGTTATTTTATTTATTTATTTATTCATAACAATTTTTACATTGTGTCGAATATTAAAAATGATTTTACAACTTAAAAAATAAATAAAAAACAACAATAAATAAAATACATGCCACTTAATTAGGTACTATGAGGAAGAGTAATAATGATAATAAATAAATGTCATTTAAATAACTAGAATAATAATTATAAGTTTTTAGGCTGATGCCGCTGAGTGTAGTGACTGTGGTTGTAGATTCTATGGTTTATTTTATTTTTAAACGTTGCCCCGCACTTGGAATTACTCCTGTATCGTGGGTGCGTTTACAAACATTTAAAGTCACATACACAAACAGCCAGACCCGGGACAACTACCTGTAGCCAATACAATTGTTCCGTGCGGGAATCGAACCCGCGACATGCAGCGCAGCAGTCGATTGCTCAGCCACTGCGCCAACCGTGTCGTCAAACCGTGTCGTCGTGTCGTTTTAGTCTTAATAAGGGCCGGGACACATAAACACGATACGACGTCGCGTCGTAAACTCCTTCGATTTCATAACAAAGGTGCCACCATTCATTCAGCTGGTGACCCTCAACAATTGTCCGGACGGCTGCTAGTGACAGACTTAGCATGTATCATGCTGTCTTGTATATGCTTGAAGGCGAGATCACAACGTAATGGCATTGTCTGACATTGGCATTGTACGACGCGACGTCGTATCGTGTTTATGTGTCCCGGCCCTGATTCTAACTGCTTTAATCTTAATGTTTAGTCAAGCAAAAAGTCGTGCAAAATCCACGAGAACCTACTGCCGACAAATTGCTTTGCTGTGTGGCAGGTGTTATGCGAATATAAAACTGTAACATTATGGATTAACTAAAAAAAAGTCTTGCCAAGGGGTAGTCTTATCCAGTGACTGGTTTGTGGAGGTCAAATAGGCAGTCGGTCCATGTAAAATACTGGTATTTAGCTGCATCTGGTTTGACTGGAAGCCGATCCATACCGAAAAGGGACTCGGCAGATAGATATGCATTCTTACGCCTGGTTTTTCTTAGCTCAAGAGGAGGTGGAAACCCAGCCCTAAATGTTTACTTACAAAACTATAAGTCCACTCTACAATACCGAACTTTACGAGTTTCGGAACTCGTATTAAAAATGTGCTTTGTAAACAAGTGCTTACAAACTTGAGCTGAAGAATAAAAATTTATGAATAGCACCTTGTTTTTCTGCTTTTTCATTGTAGTTTTGAAAGAATAGAAAAGAAAATGGAGCCTTGGTTACAACAATAGGCTTAAAATATTACCATTATTGTGTTTTCTGTGTTTATTGTTTTATTAAAACTAGCTTCTGAAATTTATTGTTCCCTTGACCTACCGCGTCGCATCGCATCGCCCGCCCGCGCTGTTACTTAGTTTTCGCTTAGCTTTCTTTCCGACTATTTTTCTTTTTGCTCGGTTCCTAAGGATCGTAGCGTGATGGTAAGTACCGTATAACCTTCCTTAATAATTGGGCTATCAAACGCAAAGTAATTTTTCAAATCCGACTGATAGTTCCAGATATTAGCGCATTCAAACAAACAAACTCTTCATATACATGTAAGTTTATTATTAATGTACTATACAAACAACCCTTTTTTACAGTCCGTTCAAACAATTTTAACTTCTATTACTTAGGCATAAGGATGGCATTAAAAGCAAAAAGTGGTTACAATAACAACTATTTACTGCAGCTGCCATTTGTCATGCCACCAACGCAATAGAAGTCAAAATCGGTTGAAGGGACTGTAAAAAAGGTTTATTTAAATGTCTAATCTTATTCCGAATGGAGTATAGACACATAAACCTTCCAGAATAAATTCTCTAAATGATGGTGAAAACCGCGTCAAAATCCGTTGAGTAGTCACACAATTAACGCGGTCATACAGACTGTCACGAAAAGCAACTTTAAATTATAATAAGTATGTATAGATAGTATCTATAATAATAATTCCTGATCATTTAAAATTGTCTACGGGGCCTCTGCGAGTTTGCTTCGGCCCCTGGCACACCTTCCAAAGATCCGGGACACTAGGGTTCTGAGATATTTCTATATGTACAGGGTGGTAGGGACTTCGATGCGCAACCTGTTAGCATGGATTCAATTGTAAGATTGCTAATTGAAACTTGATTGTCTCATTGGAGGGCAAAGGCCTCCCCCTTTGCCCACTCAACTCGATCCTGAGCTGATATGGACCAGCCCTTCATATATGCGACACCTACCTATAAGTACATCTATAGTACCACATCTGCCTATCCTTTTCCCAACTACATATGTTGGGGACGGCTTCCACCGGATGCAGCTGAATACATGGAGCGACTGCCTATCTGACCACCATAACCCAGTTACTGGGAACGGCTTAACGTGCTTTCCGAGACACGGAGGAGTCTCGGTATGTATAGGTGGTCACCCATCCACAGTTAACCTGATCGATCGACCCGCGCGGCTGTTATTATTTGGCCTCAAGCTCCTCCTACACCTATTAAGTACTTCTGCTATAAGTGCGAATTTATTTCGACAATTCTGCGAAGCACTTGTTGCTCATCTGCCACGATATAAATTTATAGCTCAGTTCCCGTAAGACACATTTGAATAATGTATTATAAATAAAAAGACTAGGCACATTCTAGGAAAAGATATTTCCATTACTGATGAATAAATATATCTCAAATGATATATATTTATTCATATAATCTCAAATGAGATGTATTTATTCATCAGTAATGGAAATATCTTTTCCTAGAATGTGCCTTGTCTTCTTTCAAAAGCATTTCTTTATATAAAAACCTCCCTCTAAAGTGTCAATTTGGTGTTTTCCTTTTTGAAGAGAAACTTCTTGACGGATCTTGTTTGGTTTCTATGATCGATTAGCAGCACAAAAACGGTCATAATACTGCTACTTTAACGCATAATCAATGTGTTTCAGCATTGTATTATAATCTATTTCAATGTGTAACTCAATTAATGCACATTATAAAAGTACTTAGTTTGTTCAGAATCGTTTACTGTATCAATTTTTGTCATTTTTAATATGGGTAATTTTCTTTCCCACAAATAATTCAGACTACGTAAATTACAGTCACACTCCCGCTGAACAATAAAAACAAACCAAAATGCACGAAGTACCTACCTACGTATGCGACTATGTGAGTGCGTAGATTTGTAATGTGACCACAATTTTCTGCCACAATCAGTATAACTAATTTCATAAATAAACAATGTTTTATACATAATAGTAAAAATTCAGTGCGTGTATTATGATTAAAACATAATATTCTAATTGGGGTGTTTGGTGGTGTGCGCTAATTCCGGGACATGTTGTATAATAATATACATAAAACTAAATCGGGTTAGTTACACGGGTTACACCATTTATAACTCAGCAACGGCTGGACCGACTTTTATGATCTTTGCTTTGTTGAATTTGTCTGCACCTCGAATAGCAGAATAAATTTACTATTAAAACACGGGGAAAAATCACGAAAAATATAATAATGATGATAATTCATTTCAACATTTATTGATTCTGAGGCAGTGCGAAGTTCGCCGGGTCAGCTAGTTAAATATAAACATAGGTACCTTGTTGGTCAAGTGGACGCAAGCGCTAATTATGAGGTCCTTTGTTTGATTCCCGGGTCGGGCAGTGTTATTGAGTATTTTCATCTGGATTTTCTCAGTAGCAGCCCGAAATCTAGATGTGTGCCCGTTCTATTACACACTATTACCCGGTCTATTACGGCCGGTCTAGTACACTTCTGCCTAACCCTTCGGAGATTACAGGCGTGATGTTATGTTAAAGATAGGTATTAATATTTAGCTCAATAGTTTAGATAAAAAAAACTCAAATGTTAATCGATTAATTGACACTGATTGTACAGACGCCAGCACATCAATGTACAGACGCCAGCAGGTCAAGCTACCCGAAACTGTCAAATTTTCCCAATCAACCTTGAACCTTAATGTTTTAGCGATAAAGTTGAAAATCTATTAAAGAAAATTGACAGATTGTAGTAGCTTGATGTGCTGGCTGTACTACAATCTGTCAAATGTATTTAATAGATTTTGAACTTTATCTCTAAAGCATTAAGGTTCAAGGTTCATTGAAAACATTTGACAGTTTCGGGTAGCTTGACCTGCTGGCGTCTGTACCTACCTTAGACTATGATTGGAGAACTACAGAATTATTTACAAATGGCTCAAGACTTCTAAAGAAACCTCTCAATACAGAGCATAATCATTATCCATTAACCTTCCAAAAAAACTATTAAAATAAAATACTCATACTACAACTAACTACTAAATAATAAACCGTACAGTACATTATCGGTCACGAAGGCGTTTACTCCGGTTATTTCTGTATGCACGTGCGTGTGAGCACGTGTAGTGTCAAACACCTCTGGGTAATACAAATAGACAGGACCAGGGTCAGTTTCATGTACACTAGCTTTGGTTTGCCATTTTGCTCGCGTTGAGTTTGGCCTTTTTGCTTCGTTTAAGTCGAATTTTAATAGTAGATTATATTATTCAACAAGGGAATAAAGCTGTGTGTTATGCTACGGGAGCTATAAATATTGGATCAGGCTTGCCTAAGACGAATAGCCCGTATATCCCCGAGGAGAATACTCTACTTTTCATACCTGTTTTTCGTTTTTTTTTTAAGTTTTCATACTACTTTTTAGTTGAGGTTCCGAATTCATATCACATTATTACGAGTACCTAGCGGGTTATACATACATCTGGACATACATGCACGCCGGTTTCGAGTACTGCGCCCATTTTTCAGTGTTTTTTTTTATAATAACGGTAGTCTGGTTAATAAATTCAAGAGCTAACGCTGAGCAGACACGCTTTATACCAATATACTAGCCGTGATAGACAAAACGGCTACACATAAATCTCTTTGTTTCCTCTGGGTTGAAAAGAACTTTATCAATTAATCAGGTAAGATGAATTAGTGTAATAGTCGAATAGTAATATATGGGTAGCTTACTAGCAAGAAATTGGTGAAACATTGAGGAAAAATAGTAATTTACTATTTCCTAACTATTTCTATCCTTGTCACTAGTTTTCTTAGTGTTATGCCCGGGGTAGGTTTTAACTGACGAAAAAAGGAGGAGTACTCAAGCAGACGCGTATTTTTTTTTAATGTATGTCCACGCATTACTTTTTACAGATTTGTCCGGTTTGTTGATGTACGAGTTGTGATGATTTTTTTTTTTTTAATTTAGGACATCAAGCAGGTAATGTCCTGGCTAACTATCCTAGTTTGACACCATGCTAGAGCTGTTAACACGATACTAGTAAATTTAAAGCCATGCATTGCTATGCGATTACTTAGTCTGTAAAGAGAGTAAAATGATCCGATTGGGTACTATCTTCGCCGGCCATACGAGGCTAGTACACACAACCAGGATAGTAAAATCGGTGGTGGCTACTAGATCATAATCCCATCCAATTAAACTATCACACTGGCTTACTATCTTTATCACTAGCTTACTAGTCTGTAAATGAGGATAGTTACAGAACTATCCTCATTTACAAACTCTAGTCTAGTCAGCTAGCCAGTTAGTCACGCTAGCCTCGTGTTTATAGATACACGAGGCTAGCGTGACTAACTGGCTAGCTTACTAGCACTATCTTGCCATCCTAGCTCCAATAAAACCAACCTCATGTATCCCGGGCATTATTGCAGGAGTTTCATAATCCGCTTTTCGTCGTAAAATTCTGGACTGTCAAAATGGCTTGCTAAGGACCAATTAGCAGAATACTAAATCGGAAAATGTATAATTCTGGAAATGGCTGTTTTGCAAAAGAACAAAAGATACTACAAATAGCGGTACACAATATTAGTTATTCATTTTATTATAAGAGTAATGAATACGAGTCCATCCTGTCCTGCTAATAATATTATAAACGCGAAAGTTTGTGAGATTGGATGGATGGATGTTTCACGCAAAAACTACTGAACGGATTTTGATGAAACTTTACAGTAGCTTATACATCAGAATAACACATAGGATACTTTTTTATCCCGATATTCCCACGGGATCGCGACTTATGCGGGTGAAACCACGGGGCGCCACTAGTTCATAATAAAAATAAGTTCTTGACCGATACGGATCCAAGCTATTACCGTTCCATACACGTTGACAAAGTTAAATATTTGTTCTATAAAATAACTGTTGGAATAAGCTCCAAGTTACGGACAGTATTTGAGTTGTGATAACTCCGTAACCATCCGTAGCTATCTGGAATAGTTTGTCCATAATCCGTTTACATACGTTGATAAAACATATAGGGTTTATCCTTCAAGTGCTTATGACCCTTTCTTTGTACACGGCACGGTTTCTTTACGGCGTATAAACCGTCCCTAGAAAAAACGTGTCGGTCAACAAGCTTTTATAGTGATCCATACAATACTGACGACCACGGATATCGACGACTATGCATACACACGCCGAATAAACTGTCGTTTTTTACGGCAAGAAAAATTAAATAAAAAATTTAAAAAACCCCACACAAATAATAATAAAAATAGTAAAAAAAAAACTATTGAAAAAATAGCCACAAATAGAACAAAAAGGTATAAACGTGAAACCCTATAAAAAGAAAAAAATAACCTTGAAATTATGACCCTACGTAAGTACGTATGAAATTTTTTTATTAAATGTTGTCCCGTCTGGGGACTGCCTAATTATTAGCCTAACGTTCTGTTAAAGTTTAAAATAGTAACGGTCCCCCGGAACCCGTTCAGTAGTTTTTGCGTGGCACACAGATAATTATAGTTTGTGCACCAGGATGAACACATAGGATACTTTTTATCCCGATATTCCCACGGATCGACTTATGCGTGTGAAACCGCGGGGCGCAGCTAGTGTCAAATACGGGTGAAAAGGACAGATTTTCATGACGGGCCTTATAATATGAAGGACCCGCTTTCTAGTATTTTATTTTGATAAAATAAAATACTAGAAAACGGGGAATTAGGGGATCGCAGTATGGTGATGATTGGTTGTCAAATCTTTGCAAACAATGATCTCTGCGTCTGATAGGTATATTTAGTAACGTTCCTTTAATGTCGAGGGGGAAATCATTAAAGGTAAGGGGAACTGTAGCTGACGTTTTCTTTAAGTAAAGCCCTGCGGGGGTTTTCATTAGAGTACGCGTACAAGCCTCAGGGTCTTCGGTAAAACCTACGAGGATATAGTTATTATTTATTTAGCCAATTATGTACACACTGTATATAAACGGATAAGAAGGAAGGAACAGAAAAATACCTACGTAGAAAGGTGATGCTAATTTCTAAATAAATTTCTTCCAGTCGCGTGCGTCTGGTCCGCGTCAGTCTCTTCCAACGCGTCTTCCGGTAAGCGGTCGTCACTCCAGAACCTTTCGGCCCCATCGGCCATTTGTTTGTTTGGGCAATGTGCCCTGCCCACTGCCTAAGTGGCAGTGGGCAGGGCACATTGCTCGCAGTTTGGCAATTCTTTGGGCTATGTCGGTTACTTTGGTTCTCCTGCGGATCTCTTCATTTCTGATACGTCCTGTATTAGCACCATAAAAACAAAATAGCAATTCGCTTCTGCCAGAAATCCATAATATTTGCTCCAAATAATCCAAGCAACAGTCTACACGTCTATGCAAATCAGGCATCAATATACCATTACATTCAGCCCACGAACTGAGCCTATTTTCACGTCCCAGATATTTTTGCCGAAAATAAATCTGACATTATATAAATCGTAAGACAATTTGCCCGGGGAATTTTAATATAGTGATTTAAATAATGACCTGAAAAGGCTCGAATGGTTTATCATGAAAAGGGCGATATTTTCTTTTTATTCGCAAACCGTGTACCTTGATGTTTTTATGAGGCTTAAAGGTGTCACAAATAAATATATTATAAGGGTCGCCAAACGTTTGGGATTGGCTTCGCTCAAAAGGAGTCGAAAAGAATACGTTTAACTCAATTTGCGTATTTTGTATCAAATATACGACACCTAACCGGTGGTGGTGGTGATCCGGTGGTGACTTACATGTCGTGGGTCGTGGGTTCGAGCCCTAGCAGGCACTTTACTTAGTATAAATTATTTCATCACCACTGCTCTCTAAACGGTGAAGGAACACATCGCGAAAAAACCTGTCCTAGAACCAAAAATTAGAAGACAAGTGACATCCACCAACCTGCACTGGGTCCGCGTGGTAGATTATGGCCCACTATCTCACAGAGAGGAGGCTTGTGTTCCAGCAGTGGAAACATTGATAGGCTAATTATGCTATGATCATGTGTAGGACACCTTAATTTTGTGTAGAATCGAACGTTGAGTAATTTTAGCGACTCATTTTGAGCGACGTCCGACATCAAATCCGACGGGAAGTTCCGGAGATTATACTAAACTTACAAACACTTACCTCTTCATAATATTAGTATTATAAACTACCCGCGCCTCACAGTTTCACCCGCATAAATCTCGATCCTGTGGGAATATCTGGATAAAAGTATAATATGTTCACGTCATGTGCCAAATTTCATTCAAATCCGTTCAGCCATTTTATCGTGAAAGTGTACTTTCACGATAAAATGGCTAGAATGGCACAAACGAACATCCAAAAAGTCAGACCTTTTCTCTGTATAAAATTACTTAAGATTTAGAAATTTAGATTTATTTAAATCCGTAACCATTGAATGAATAAAGCCTTAAATTAGTCTGCCAAAATAACCTTTCAAAACGTTCTCCTACAGATAAGGATAACGCTGATAAAAACCTCATTCTTTAGCAATAAGTCTTTCAATCTCCTCGACTGAGCGGAGGTCAGTGCCCCCCTATCTAGCAATAGATCAAGGAATGAATACTTTGATAGTGATTCATTCCGATGGACCGGTTCAGATTACCAACAGGTTTTTTCATTGTTTTCGGTTTTTAGTGGCACGTGGAGGGAACAGGTTTTTTTTGTGAGGAATAGTAAAGATGTAATGATTAGTATCTAACAGTCGCACGGGTCGACCGATCAGGTTAAGCTACGCTTGCCGCGGTTTTCTGTAGATGGGAGACCATCTTTACATATATAAAGGGCTACCAGTAACGACTATCAATGATCCACGAATGACAGTCGGGACCAACAGCTTTACGTGCTTTCCGAGACACGGAGGGGTCTCGGTATGTAAAGATGGTCACCCATCCACGGAACGATTGCCGTAAGCGTAGCTTAATCTGATCGGTAGGTCCGTGCGGCTGTTATTACTTCGCCACAAGCCTTCGCAGGAACTACCTACAAAGCAAAAAAACTTGTAGGCACAACACGATCCTAAGAAAATCCACCTCTTGGAAAATAATTGAAGGGTTGAATTGGAAGTTGGATAATATCATAATAATTATGTAAACGAAGTCCCAGGAACAGTTAGTACTGAGATATACTCTTACTGTAGGTAAAATTGTTTGTTAATGGTTCATTAACATTTATGAATATGAACGTCTGTTGGCTGGGCTTTAGAGATTAAATTTAGAGCGCTCATAATAATCCTGTAATTATGAAATAAGTGCCTCCAATGGGCTTTCAAATTCGATTGAAGTTATGCTTACAGTTTAGGGGCGATACTTAATACCATTAGCCATCTTGGGCAGCCAGCCCACAAGACATAAATTATATACTACTCTCAAAACGGTGAAGGAAAACATCGTGAGGAAACCGGCATGTCGTAGAACCAAAATGCGGGTTGGTAGATGACACATGTTTTTTTTTTTAATTATTCTAGGACATTCCGGTTTCCTCACGTTGTTTTCCTTCACCGTTTGCGAGAGCAGTGGTGATGAAATAATTTACACAAAGTAAAGCGTCAGACTTAGTTCGAATCTACGACCTCATCATCATCTGCCTAGCCTTTTCCCAACTATGTTGGGGTCGGCTTCCAGTCTAACCGGATGCAGCTGAATACCAGTATTTTACATGGAGCGACTGCCTATCTGACCTCCACAACCCAGTTACTGGGTAATACGATACCCCTTGGTAAGACTGGTTGTCAGACTTTCGGGCTTCTGACTACCCGTAACGACTGTCAAAGATCCACGAATGACAGCCGGGACCAACGGCTTAACGTGCTTTCCGAGGCACGGAGGGGTCTCGGTATGTAAAGATGGTCACCCATCCACAGACCAACCGCGGCAAGCGTAGCTTAACCTGACCGATCGACCTGTGCGGCTGTTATTATTTAGCCACGGGCCCCTCTTCGAATCTACGACCTACAACTCGTAAATCGATACTTATTAGTATATTCATTTGTGTACAACTAAAGTCTGTCAGCATATTTTACCATATAGATTTTTAATCTTTAGATTCAATCCGTCAAACGAAATGTACGATATGGGATATTGGCAATATCGGGGCTCAGCCAAATAACCTCTAGCTGTATGATATGCTCTTCATCCCCGTATCAAAAGCCAGTTATATTTGATACTGAAGACTATTATAGTTGTGCGATGTGACATGTGTGGATATCTGTATGGGATCAAGCTTCATTCGTGCAGTAGCGAGTTGTGTTAAGTCACCAACACGCGTTTAAATGTAATAATACCCCTGAGTTTATTATACAGGATAAATTTTTAACCAGCGCGCAAACTGAAACAATGAATTCAGTATATGATTCTGAACTTGCGTTGAAAGGTCTCGTCAGTTATTAAAAAAAAATTAGCTCTGCCATACATTTTGACCGCGTCGGTATTGCACTTTTCTGTGAAACAGATGATTTTTTTTTAATAACCGACCAAATATTTTTACTATACTAGCTTTTGCACGTGGCTTCACCCGCGGACGGAAATTATCTCGTGGCATCGACTGCCCGCACTATTACTTCGTTGTCGTTCCACGCTCTTTCTTTTTGCTCGGTTCGAAAGGGTTGTAGCGTGATGTTAAATAGCCTATACAGGGTTATTTTTCAAAGACCAGCCAAATTTAAGGATGTGGTACAGACCATCAAACTGAACAACTTTCTCCATGGGACAAATAGCGTAATCGCGAAAATTTTATCAACTGTCCCATAGAAAACTTCAATACCTACTCGACCTAAATGTATGGGACGGCTGAATTTTTATTCGCGATTTCGATATTGGTCCCACGGAGAAAGTTGTTCAGTTTGATGGTCTGTACCACATCCTTAAATTTGGCTGGTCTTTGAAAAATAACCCTGTATATAATAATCTTCCTCTATAATTGGGCTATCAAATGCAAAGAGGTAGTACCAGAGACAAGCGCGTTCAAATAAAAAAACCTGTTTGTTGCCTCTAGAACCAGTCGGATTTGAGAAACAGCATTCATTGCGTTATTAACGCTTTGGAGCAGACATATTTTTCAAACATATGAAGCAATGGATTAGGAATTTCCGTGAAAGAAAGTGTGTTACGCAATTCTCATACTTATAGCTGTAAGAACACGCAGCATAATAATGGAACAAACAAAATTTATGAGCGCCATTTGCACCATGAATGCATAAGTTTGACTTTAGTTTGCAGAAAACTTAGCGAATAACAGCTGGAAGTTGCTCAGTATATTATGTGAACGCCACTTCGCAACTATTTGCATGTTCCCCACTGTTTTTCATAATAACTACGTGATTTTCGTCCTTTATGCCTTTTGTAAGGTTTGGTCGTCTCTTCGTTCTTGGTTCTTTTTGAAGAAATAATAAATATGAGAATAAAAAAATATTATAATAAAAATCATCTATTGAAGGGGCTTGTGGCTAATTAATAACAGCCGCATGGTCCAATTGATCAGGTTAAGCTTCGCTTGCCGCGGTTGGCCCATGGATGGGTGACCATTTTTACATAACAAGGCCCCTCCGTGCCTTTTTTTTTTCGGAAAGCACGATAAGTAGTTGGTCCCGGCTGTCATTCGTTGACAGTCGTTAATGGTCGTTAGAAGCGTTTAGCGCATTACCTAGTAACTGAGTTGTGGCGGTCAGATAGGCAGTCGCTCCATGTAAAATACTGGTATTCAGCTATATCCAGTTAGACTGGAAGCAGACCCTACATAGTTGGGAAGAGGCTAGACAGATGATGATGATATCATAAAAATCATCAAAACAACTCTCTAAGTTCATATTACCCTGTTGAATGACTATTTCATGAAATCATAGCATTTGAGGCTAATCCTAACTCAAGGAGTTGTATTGCTATTGTAGTCTAGAATCAGCAATACAAAATATTCCTTGAGTTTCAAATAGAAAAAAAAAACGATAATTTAGGTAGGTACGGTCAGGAACACCAATATGTCAACACTTGGCAACTTTCAATTGCGATTTTTTCGCTTTTCTTTTCGATTTTTGTTAAAATACGACACATTACATAAACCTATGGGTTCGAAAATGCTATGTTCGTAACAACTTACAATTTAATTAATAAATAAAGGAGTAAATCGCTTTTGAACAAAGCCGAGTGCATACATACTTTTGCCCGTGACTGTACACTATTTTAGGTAGCTCATTGCGTGTTGGCGCCGCTTATTAGGAATTGACACAATTGTCAATATTTTTCCGTTCACTGTGGTCTGCCATTTGAAGTTAAATTAATTGAACCTGATGCTAAAGAAGAGAAACTTCATCATCATCATCATTTCAGCCGAAAGACGTCCACGGCTGGACATAGGCCTCCCCCAAGCACCTCCACTTCGACCGGTTTTGTGCTTCCCGCATCCAAGGGGTTCCTGCGGCTTTCACAAGGTCGTCGGTCCACCTTGTGGAAGGCCTTCCAACGCTACGTCTTCCGGTACGCGGTCGACACTCCAGAACCTTTCGGCCCCATCGGCCATCTGTTCTGCGAGCAAAACTTAAGTCTTTGAAATTCCACCTACAAGGACAAGGATCAAGCAGAACTAACCGGTAGTATCAAGACCAATTATATAGAATTCTATTAGGACCTTACAACGCTGTCAACCATCATCACCTGCCTAGCTTTTTTCCCAACTATGTTGGGGTTGGCTTCCAGTCTAACCGGATGCACCTAAATACCAGTATTTTACATGGAGTGACTGACTATCTGACTTCCATAACCCAGTTATGGGGTAATACGATACTCGTTGGTAAGACTGTGTAACATAATGTACATACTCACAGTTACCTTCAATCATTCCTCAAGGTCAGAACAAGCATTCTGTGACCATTAGGCGCTGATCTGATTATTCCTCACGACACGTTCTATCCACAATCGGTACACAGACACAGCTTCCAACTTTAACATGAGACTACGACGATTTAGTGACATCCAAGGGTTGGTAATTTCGCCCACATTGATGGATATCATTTTTCCTATAAACACTATACTTCTAATACAAAATAACTATAGATTTTATTGTATTTTATTATAATATATTTTATTATGACAGCTTTGACAACGACGTTTAATACGTCGCCATAGCAACGTACCTTTCAAATTCTTACCGGCCTGTATCTTTTTATATGCAAACTTAGTATGTACTCGTGTAAAAGAAGTACTGGCCGAATTCCTATCTCAAATTCATATTTTCTACATGATGTTGTTCTACGAGTTTACTTTAAAGATCCACGCAATACAAGGATCAGTTCTGGCTTCGCCTCTATAGCGAACACTACAAGGAGCCTGATACTCCAGGGTCACCTATCCCGGGAATACCCAGCGTACCTCTCCGCTACGGTTCCTGACGGACCCTGCCTACGCCTCCGCCCTCTGTCCTCCGTGAAGAGGGCTACTACATCTATTGGGCCGTGCCTCAACTGAGGGCCGCCTTACCTGGCGGGCTGACAGCGTCTTCGCCGTGCCTCTCTCTCCTGCTGCCGTGCTGCGTCCTGGCCTGCTGCGTGGGACCTCCTGTCCTCACCTGACGGGCTGACAGCGTCTCCGCCGTGCCTCTCTCTCCTGCTGCTGTGCTGCGTCCTGGCCTGCTGCGTGGGCCCTCCTACGGGTTTCCACCGTGTTGCCACGCCCTAGCTCCTGTCCTCACCGGTTCCTGCTCCTGATCCTGGATCGGCAGCTGTACCTGCCCCTGTTGCCAGCACCTGCCTCGCGACTACCTCCTCAACCCAGCTGCATCTTCACCTCAGCCTCTTCAACCCATCTATCACGCATCGTCACTTATACACCCCACCTCCACATACTACACACCACTCTTCAGTCCATCTCCACCCTTTTCTTATGAATATATATCTTTAATTGTCTTCTACCTCCCTTTCTTTTTATCCTTAACCTATAAGCTTAGCTTTCCTTGTCGCTACACGACAACTGGTTGTCAGACTTTCGGGCTTCTGACGACCCTTAACGACTGTCAAAGACCTACGAATAACAGCCGGGACCAATGGCTTAACGTGCTTTCCGAGGCACGGAGGGGTCTTGGTGATCGTCACCCACACATGGACCAACCGCGGCAAACGTAGCTTAACCTGATCGATCGAACTGTGCGGCTGTTATTACTTAGCCACAAGCCACCCCAAGTACCATTTAATGCGTATCAGAATATAAATCTCGTAAACATTTCTAACGAGAATCGAAAGTTCTCTGCTGAGTTCTAAGTTATAATGACTAGCTTTAAGTTAGTCTCCTTGTAAAACTTATGAATATGCCTTCAATTGAAAAAGTTTAGTATGTAAATGTATTGCGTGGGTAATGTGATTTAAATTTATTGAAATGAGTAGAGCTTAGTATAAGTTCAATATGTTTAATAATGTTTTTTGAGGGTTAGATCAGGTCTCAGTACCTAGTCTATTTACCGAAAAAGTTAAGTTTTACCCGACTACTGCATAGCGAAAGAAGGGTTATGATTTTAATAGGCTATTGGTGTATTTATGTACTAGTTGTGCCCCTCGGTTTCACCCGCATAAGTTTCGGTCACGTGGGAATATCGGGATAAAAAATGTCCTATATGCTAATCCCGGTTATAAACCATCTCTGTGCCTTTCATCCAAACCCGCTCAGCAGTCTGTTTTTGCGTGAAAGAGTAACAAACATCCATCCATCCATACAAAAATTCTCGTTTATAATATTACTAGCTCGCCCCGCGGTTTCACCCGCATACGTTTCGATCCCATGGAAATATCGGGATAAAAAAATGTCCTATATGTTAATTCCGATTATAAACCATCTGTGTGCCAAATTTCATCCAAATCCAGTTTTTGCGTGAAAGAGTAACAAACATCGATCCATCCATCTGTCCATACAAACTTTCACGTTTATAATAATAATAAGATAAGCAGGATAATCATCTGTTCGGGATCATAACTCCTAAACTACTAGTATTTTTTGTATGGACACACGTATGAGGGACCCACACGTGTCTTGTTTACAAAAAATATGACTATTAATATTAATTAAATGACTTAATTAGAACGTATGACTATCATCATCAGCCTAGGATGTTCCCACTGCTGGGACACAGGCCTCCTCTCTAGGAGTGGACCATAATTAACCACGCCAGTGCGGGTTGGTAGATGTCTCATGTCTACGAAATTTTTGGTTCTAGGAAATGTTGGTTTCCTTAAGATATTTTCCTTCACCGTTATGAGACGTGTGACTATAAGAAAACCGAGAAAGACGACATCGAAGTCTTGTTTATACCTTTTTGGTATGCATTTTTGTCGTGAGTGGGTTTTTGTTTTTGACTTCATCATGTTACCAAATGCTACATCGGATAAAGGACAAGATTCTGAACATTAACAGGAATAAACGACCAATATTAATTTTAGTAGCAATCAGTTGGCGCAGAAGCGTGTTCGATGTAGCGGGACCGTCCGAAAGGGTTACCTACCGCTGCCCTGGAACATAAAGGGCTAAGGAAGGAACACGGGTGGGTTTTAGTCAGTAAGAGTCTGACACTCCCTTCTGCTCCACCCAGAGCGGGAGGAGTCATTTGATGATTTCCCATGCTCAAAAAAAAAAAAGTGTGTTCGATTCTCTTATTCAACAATTTATATTTATTTGGCCCGCAGAAAGTTATTTCGAATAATTTGTATGTTTGTGCATGTATGATTTGGTTCTGTAAACGTACAAATTATTTCTGGTTCTTGGACATGCCGGTTTCCTCACGATTATTTCCTTCACCATTTTGAGTGCTAACGTTGTCAATGTTGCCGAATTCTAGTCGAAGCTTGTCCAAAGGTTCTAAATGGATTCATCGGTACGACGAAAAACAAGTAATCTGACAACGAAAACAAAAATTCATGTTATATTCCACAAAGCTTAAGGAGTTGTAGAGTGCGTGAGCAGGGACCTAAGCGGTTCCTTAAGAAACTGGCTCAGAGTGCTTAGAAAGTAGTTGTGTCTTTAGTAGTGTTCACTCCCTAAGCTCCCTGAACAAGTTACTGAGGAATACGCTTAGGTCCCTGCTCACGCACTTGCGTTGCCATTCGTTGACTAAACTATGATTTCTAATTATAAATCGGTGAGAAGAAAATCTTTTTTAATCACAGTAACATCAAACATTCAAAAGTCCAAACTACAGGGTTGCCAACGTGCAATGGAGGCTAGGCGTCAAATTGACAGACCACATTCGCAACACCACACTGCGCTCCAAAACATAGATTACTAACGTTGCTCAAAAAGCCGCTAAACTGAAGTGGGACAGGGCTGGCCACGTCTGCCGTATGCCCAATGAGCTGTGGGCCAAAATAACCACCACGTGGAGCCCTGACACAGCTAGAAGGCGTCGCGGCTGACCCTGTAGACGATGGAGGGACGAGCTGGACAAAACAAACGGCCAGTGGTTCACTATAGCCCTGGATCGAAAGAGCTGAAAGTCATGGGGAGAGACTTTTGCCCAGCAGTGGGATGATGCAGGTTAACAGTAACAGTAACATCAAAATCTGCCAGCCAAATCTACCTAAATACCAATACTTACCTTAATATCTTCAGCAACTACAGATTAGTAACCAATAACTTCTCTTCAGAACTTCAGGTAAAGTTGGCAACCCCTGAACGTGTTCCAACTTGTATTTTATGACGTCACGATACGAGCCCCCTATAATAATATACCTATTCTCACGTAGAGTCTATAAAACAACAGTATTGATATTAAGCCTATAACAAGTTTTATTGATACCGTTACTATGGGAACTCGAAGGTAACTCGGGTTTAGCAGTATTATTTATTTCTTATAAATAGAGCAGAGGGACAATTCTCGTAATTTTAAGAACGTTCACAGTCTGATCTCATTCTAAATCTGGCAAAAACACCGCTAATTTCCCATTTCAAGTTTTTGACATTGATTGTCGCCGAGATGAGATTGATGATGATGAGACGACTAGATTTTGAACTACGGGAATTAGCCTTCTGAAGAGTTTGTTTATTTCTTGTTTTAGACGATTATTACTATTCTAAGACTATCTTTAGATATAGGCATATCTGTACTAGCTCCATGTGAAATACTGGTATTCAGCTACATCCGGTTAGACTGGCAGCCGACCTCAACATAGTTAGGAAAAGGCTAGGCAGATGGTGATGATGATCTATATACTAATAATAAAGCTGAAGAGTTTGTTTGTTTGAACGCGCTAATCTCTGGAACTAACAGTCAGATTTGAAAAAATATTTTTGCATTTGATAGCCCAATTCTTGAGGAAGGCTATAAATTTACAATCACACTAGGGCTAGGAGCTGAGCTAAAAGAAAAAACGCTAAGCGAAAACCAAGTAAGAGCGTGCGCAGGCGATGCAATGCGTCAGGCGATCAAGAAATTTCACGCAGACGAAGTATATTCTCGACATCCACGCGGGTGAAGTATATCCTCGACATCCACGCGGGCGAAGTATATCCTCGACATCCACGCGGGCGAAGTATATTCTCGACATCCACGCGGGCGAAGTATATTCTCGACATCCACGCGGGCGAAGTATAATCTCGACATCCACGCGGGCGAAGTATATCCTCGACATCCACGCGGGCGAAGTATATCTTCGACATCCACGCGGGCGAAGTATATTCTCGACATCCACGCGGGCGAAGTATATTCTCGACATCCACGCGGGCGAAGTCGCGAGCAAAAGCTAGTAAAGAATGAAGACTAGTCAAGTGAAAAAGTTATTCTTTTACATCATCGGATTAAAGCTTCACAATCAAAATGGACGGGAAATACTGAGTTATTCTTACTTACAAGTAAAAACACTCAGGTTAGTAAAAAAGTCAAAATCATTTATTCAAATTAGACTTGAAGGAAACTTTGTACTTTTTCCTACTTTCGACTTTTGTTTGATATTTGAATCCGTACTGATTGCGATAGGATTTGGGCTTAAAATTAAACCAGTATCTTTCTTTAGATTTCGATAAAATCTATCGAAATCTAAAGAAAGTTTCCTTTCGATTTTTACAATTTGATCGAAGCTTTAAAACCACTCATCGGGAGCTGAATTATGAAGTTTTACTGCCATGATGATTCCAGTCTGAAAAAAGGATGGGGCTATCAGCTCCATCTCCTACTTGCACTAGAATCATGGTGGTATTAAAACGTCCTAAAACGACACCAGCTAGAGTTGGAAAAGTCTTGGATTTCTTCTCAACATTAGCGAATTAAAAAAAAAAACAGATTAGCAGAAAAATAAATGGAGGGTGCCTCACCCTGAACTATTTTTCTAATCTGTATCATGCCCCTGGTAGGGAAACTTTCCTTTCCACTCTTCCTTGTGTGTTGCCTTCAAGTTAACCACGCCAGCCCGTCTACTGACACGGGCCTAATGCGTGACCAACAACGTCTATAAGTCAAATTGCTTATGAAGAAAAAAAGGAAAGAAGGAAACTTATACAATTTATTTACCACAACCTAAAAGGCACACAATGTAATATGCATCAGATAAAAACAAATAAAATGCCCACTTAAACAACTACTCACTCAAAGCAAAATTGCTAAAAATGGAAGATTTACCAAATATACTACATATTTGAAGCAGCCCCTTGGTTGCTCAAGTAATTAGTTGTCCAAACTTGTCCACAGACTGTCGAAAACAATAGGAAAGCGGAACCATAAAATATAGTTGGTAACAAATAATATCAGCACCACCATTTGTTTCATATAACAAAAGTTATGAATGGCTTCATAGAATCTATTTTTATGGAAAAATATTATGTCAGTTTGAAAAGTTCGAAACTTTTTGCTGTCAAGATATTTTTTGGTATAAAAAGGCTTTGTTTCCAAATTATCAGAATTTGATTCTAAAGAATCTTTCTTGTGATCGTCTGGCGATATTTGTTTGAAAGAAACTTGTCCTATCATTGGTGTATTATATTTATCGGCGTTTTTGGCTTTTGCGTTTATTTGTCGCGGTAATAATATAAAAAGTAGTAATGTTATTCTTTTACCTTAATTTCTGTAATAGTATAGTGTGTCAGGATGTCGATTTAGATTTATTTACTAGTAGTGTTAAGGATTTAAAGCAAAGTTTGAATAATTGTTTCTTCGTTGTATAACCATTTTTTTTTCTCTTCCTTTGTTATTGTACCTTTTGAGTTTGGATAATTCATGTGCGTTTCTCTTACATCGCTGTTTTCGCGTATTTGTTAATGTTACTCACATTGATCGTCAGTGGAAGCTTGTAATTGGCCATCGTTTACACATTGTACTAGATATTAAAATGTATTAGCTGTAAGTTTTCCTAAAAGCAATAAAAATAAGATAAAATAGAACAGCGTCAATTTTCCGAAGGGTCAAGGCACATGTGTACTACCTAGCGTACTGTAACATAATGTACATACTCACAGTTATCTTCATTCATTCCTCCAGGTCAGAACAAGCATTCCGTTACTGTTAGGCGCTGTTTGGATTGTCCCTCACGACACGTTTTATCCACAATCAGTACAAAGACACAGCCTCAATATTAACATAAGACTACGACGATTTAGTGACATCCAAGGGTTGCGAATTTCGCCCACATTGATTGATATAATTTTTTCCTATAAACACTATACTTTTTATACAAAATAACTATAGATTTTATTGTATTTTATTAATTTATATTTTATTATAACAGCTTTGACAACATTTAATACGTCGCCGTGACAACTTTTCTTTTAAATTCTTGACGGCCTGTAACTTTCTAGCGGATTATACATTCATACTTCTCCAAAATTAATCATGGCCACTATCATTTCTCAAATTAATATTTTCTACATGATGTTATTATTCGAGTTGACATAATAAATCCACGCAATGCGAGGATCAGTTCCCGTTTCGCCTCTAAAGCGAATACATCAGATAAGCCTGATACTCCACGGCCACCTATCCCGGGAAGACCCAGCGTACTTCTCCGTTCCGGTACCCGACGGACCCTCCCGTCCTCCGTCCTCCGTGAAGGCCTCCAGTACCAGTCGGACCGCCGGCACGCCTCGCCGGAGGACTCCGAAGACCCTCCTGTAATTATTGGGCCGCGCCTCATCCGAGGGCCGCCCCAGAAGACCCTCCTGTATCCATTGGGCCGCGCCTCATCCGAAGTCCGCCTCACCTGGTGGCCTGACAGCATCCCCGCCGTGCCTGCTTCCTCCTGCTGCCGTGCTGCGTCTTGCTCCTGCTGCGTGGGCCCTCCTACGGGTGTCCTCCATGCCGCACACGCACCAGCACCTGACCTCACCTACACCTGCACCTGCCTCGCGTCGGTCTACCTCTTCAGCTCCATCTGCAACTCCACCTCAGCCTCCTCAACCCACCTATCGCCATCGTCACCCATAAACCCCACCTCCACATTATACACACCACTGCCATTCCATTTCCATCCTTACCTTGTAAATATATCTTTAATTGAGTTATACTTCCCTTTCTTTAATTTAATTACCTTTGACTTTAAAGTTAAGCTTTTCTTGTCGCTATACGACAGTACACCCACATTTCTCTAATTATGTTTAATTGCCATGTAAAAGGGGGTGATGTGTGGGTGTGGGGAAGGGTGGGCTATTGACATAAACCGGGGACAATCCAGACTCCGGGTTGGTACTGAGAAATTTCTGATGGACAACCCAACATTCGCTCAGCAGTGTTGTTTGCGTCCGCTAGACCAACAAGGTATTTCTTTTAAGTAGTCTCAAATACAAGGTGTCGTTTTGCATCCTCGTCAAATTCAAGGAGGCGACTATGCTACTGATTCTCGGCACGAATCAATAATAAAATAAGTAGGTGATTTTTTTTCAAACGCATGGAAATCGGCATGGTGCGACGCGCATTTTAAAACGCATCCTGTGTGGGACCGCACTGTAACTGCCCTTTTACACACACATAAAAACGCGGCCGCTTATACGCCATAACGCGATTCTGTTCTTTGAAAGTGGTGTATTCTGAAATACTGTCAAACTTAAATAACAAGTATGTATTCATTATTTATCAGGGATCGTAATTTTATTTGATTATATTATTTATGTCTTTAATAACAGCCTCCTGAAATTTGACGAGGATGCAAAACAACAGCTTGTATATTTATTGGGTGTACATATACAGGGTTATTGGTAAAACATTAAGAACCTTCTAGGACTGTATTACTAACATCATAAACAAAAACTTTTGCTCTATGACTTTTTACAAAACAATACATTTACCAAAAACAAATCTTCGAGATTTCGTTGTTCATCTAACCCCCGCTCCCCTCCGCTGCATTTGGTACTAGACAAAGCACTTTGTTTACCTAACTAGCGCTTTCTTTTGCTTCGCATTGTGTTCGTAACATTTGGAGCGTTGGATTGAAATATTTTATTTTCGTATGCAAATCGGATGAATTATTAAAGTAATAAAGTATAGAGGTTGTTAGTGTTTTACCAATAACCCTGTATAACTAATTGTACGCATACCATGTCCTCTTCTACCTCTTTTCTACGAACAATAGACACATGTCGTTCTATACGAAGTACTTCTTTATTCACTTTTTTCATCGCGCCATAGAAATCTTTCTATCAACCGTCATTCCGTCTTTCGCTTCTTCTGTTAACATTAAAGTGATGATATTGGCATTCTTTTCCTCAAGCAATTTGATTTGTTGGTATAGTCTACTTCCAAACAATATACAAACTTGATTAATTCTAGCGAAGTGTTTTCTCAAGCAAAATATGGTTATTTTCCTGTTATATAAATATTACTTGGACGACCGCGCTCCAAGAGTTTCATCATTTTACGGAGGTCGTCATATTGAGAAAACTGATTTAATTAAGCTATGCTGTACCACTTTTCACTTTTGTGCTCGTTTTTTACTGAAACTGCTATTTTGTTGACAAGATTACGCTTTCCTATATATATTTTTTCGTCTATCCTCCTATGTATAAGATTTCTGTATCATACAGCTCTCAAAGTTATAACAGTACTATAATAATTGATAGTCGAAACTCTCAATAACTAACTTGTCTCAATGAACTAGCAACTTCAGAAAGTCAAGCAATCATAAGACTCTGTTTTTCTTAGCACCAACTCGAATACAAGATAAACTCGCAAAGAACTGACTTCTGCAAGTTTACTCGAAGTCATTACGAGTACAAGCCCCGAAGTCAGCTCGAAAGGCACTCCTGCATAGTGCCAAGCCAATAAAACTTAGTGTCGAGAAGAAAATCAAATAAGAGCCGACGACACTTTCCGTGAACACAATAAATAAAATCGTAATGAAATAACGACACTTGGAACCTTTCTAAGTGCAATATCGCCGGCGCCTTTGAGGCCAATGAAGCTACAATTTTATTTGTGGTGATATTTTACGGACAACTTGCTTTGTTTAATGATGAAAGCCTCTTGGGAATGGTTTTGGTTAAAACAACCGAGAGACGGTTAGATAATGTTTTGGTTAAAGTTTAGACAAGCAGCTTTACTGCTTCAAGAGTCTAAGATGAGAAATTTTGAGGTTGTTTAACTGAAGGTTCTTGGTAACGATGTAATGTCTGAAATATTTTCATAATATAGCAGCCGGTAGATAAGCTTTACCTTGTGTTAAACCGCAAGAAAATTGCCGGCATTATTACGTGGAAAACCGACAAGCGGATGTTATAATAGTAAAGCGATACGGGTATTCAGCTGCATCCGGTTAGACTGGGAGGCCCTAACAAAGACGGAAAAAGGCTAGACAAATTGATCATTATAATATTATTAGATGAAATAACGTTGAAAAGATTCGTTTGATTGTACCTACTCGGATCAATGATAAAGCTTACGGCAATAATGCTCACAAATGGAGTCTTAAAAACTGACGTAGGATAAAATGGAAAATTGACATACTGTGTCAACAGACCTATTAGCCTGACGGAGGAAACTGTAGCAAACCATTAAATATAAAAGCCCTCAAGACATTAATAACCCATTTCTTAGCACTTAGTGCACACACAACGCGAAAAGCATCTTCCTAAAAGTTTGCCAAGTGATATTTCTGTACAACCCGCGCCGCGAAGTGGGACCCGTGAAATTAAAACTTCCAACGAAAACCTGGAGATGACCCAAAAGTTATTTTTACTTTTTACTATCGTTATAAAACCTCTGGCCATAAATTGATATCTCTCTGGCGCAAACTTTCGAAGTTATACCGCAAAACCTCTTCGGAATTCAGCCTTAGATACCTGTCCTGGTTTTTATAGCAGCCATTCAAATTTGACGGAATCACCATCCCTCGGATGGAAGTTTCCTCCAGCCCATTTTCGGGTGTCTATTTTCTATACCCGCGGAAGATTAATTGCCATAGTATTGAGAGGAAGGCTTTGTACGTAGCTAGGAACGGCGTAAATATCCGTGGTCGGGTGTATTAATAATCTGCAAAGTACGAGTAATCAATTATAACAGATGTTTGATTATTTTCTGCTCCGCAAATAAATTGGAGGTTAATTCATTCGACATCTGATTCTGAAGCAAATGATTTGCAAGGCTGTTTATTACAACTGGCGATGCGAAGGGAATGAGCGATTGTTTCCAGATGCTATTAATTATTCTGAAGTGCTTAACAAACTCAGGCCTTTTTCGAATGGGTGTATGCAGAAACTACAGAACGCCAGCTGCTACGATCCTTACCTCCTTTAATATGTCCATACTAGCTGCTTTAATATGTCCACAGTTTCACCCGCACAAGTTTCGATCCCGTGGGAATATCGTGATAAAAAGTATCCTATATGTTCAAATTTCATCCAAATCCGTTCTGTAGTTTTTGCGTGAAGGAGTAACAAACATCCATCCATACAAGCTTTCACGTTTATAATATTAGTAGGAAGTAGGATTAATACTTCTGGTGATACAAGCACGCTGGTTGAGTTGCCGAGTACTGTACACCAGACCTTTTTGAATAAAATTATAATTATCTTTCTTAGATGGACGTCCTGGTAAGAAGAAGACAATCAAGAAATATGCTTTCAAAACTCAACTTAGTATATAATGGCGGATCGAGCACTTCTGGAGAAATGAAGGCATTCAATGGCTGTAGTCTAGTTTGTAACTGATGACGGTGAACTTTGTGTAATTTATATGTATGTTTTAGTATTGTTCTCAAGTGAGTGACATTTGTCTTTATTGAGAATAAAGTTTCTTTAAAATTAGTCCTCCAGACCATATTTCGGCCATGGCGGCAAATCTCATCAGAGACTTAAGCCCTTAGCGCGGGAGATATTCTAGTGCACATTGTGCTCTCTCTCTTTTCTTTCTCTTCCTTCGCTCTCATAGCCTGATTAGACGGCAATCCGACACGACCAGAGAGATCAGTCTGAGATCCAGTCTAACCGGATGCAGCTGAATACCAGTATTTTGCATGAAGCGACTGCCTATCTGACCTCCACAATCCAGTCGCTGGGTAATACGAAACCACTTGGTAAGCCTGGTTGTCAGACTTTCAGGCCTGTGACGACCCGTAACGACTGTCAAAGATCCACGAATGGCAGTCGGGACCAATGGCTTTTTTTTTTTTTTTTGAGGATGGGAAATCATCAAATGACTCCTCCCGCTCTGGGTGGAGCAGGAGGGAGTGTCAGACTCTTACTGACTAAAACCCACCCGTGTTCCTTCCTTAGCCCTTTATGTTCCAGGGCAGCGGTAAACCCTTTCGGATGTTCCCGCTACCCTGGCAGGCTTGGACCAATGGCTTAACGTACTTTCCGAGGCACGGGCGTATCATGCCGCCAATTTCCAAACTCCACCACCAAGAAAAAGACCATCGGAGCATTCCCATCCTATTTTTACTAAATCTTTTAAATAACTTAAAATACGGTTCGGTCATTAAAATACCCGGGCTATACCCGGATTGCGGAGACCTTCAAAGGGTCAGATGCCTACTCGTAGTCAGAGCCACGCATGCATGGAAAGATGAATGAATGCCGAAAATGTGAGAGCGATGTGAAAGCCACGTAGCGAACATTTCCGCAAACCCATGGACAATTATATGGGTTTGTGAAGGTATGTTGTTTAATTATGTCATAAAATATTGATACTGTGTAGTTTTAATTATTTATGTCAGTATGACTGTCGGCAGATTTATGTTAGATGGCATGGAATGCGTTCCTGTAATACCGAACAATTTTGTATGTGTGACTTACACCCGAATACTCCTAATCCCAAAGACTAGTCTAGTCTTCTAGTCTTTCTGTATCTACAATAAACATTAAACTGATTATAGAAGTCGGTACATCTATCTATACAACTAAATAAAATTGAAGTGTCTATGTGTATTCTCAAAATAACAGCTTTTTACTAGATATGAAAGTATATACGATACTTATAATAAAAAAACCGGTCAAGTGCGAATCGGACTCGCGCACCGAGGGTTCCGTACAGTAAGTAGGTATGTAACTACAAATTTACGGTTTTCGCAATTTTTCCTTTATCTGTGCTATAAGACGTTGCTTCGTACCAAACTTCATGATTCTGAGTTCACGGGAAGTAGGTTTTGATTCCCTTACGAGTGTCGAAAATTTGCGGAAATTTGCGGCATAAACGGCTGTATCTTTTGATTGCGTTGGCTTGGAAGTTTGATTTTTTCGCAGCTCCAAGGGTCAGTAGACCTGAGTATTTAATATTAATTCCAGCTTGACACCTCCACGTGTTCCTGAGAAAAAGGGTCTTAACAGACAGATGGACGGACAACAAAGTGATCCTATAAGGGTTAAATTTTTTTCCTTTCGAGGTACGGAACCCTAAAAAGCAATTTAAAAAATGTTTGTCTGTCTGTCTGTTGGTTCCGACTAATCTCCGGCTAGATCAATTTTGACTTTCACTTGCAGATAGCTGATATTTTAAGGAGTAAGGCCCAGCACACATGGTGAAGCGCAACTGCAACGAAACTGCAAATACTAGTTACTTTTGAGTTTCATTTGAGTTTATGCCATAGATACCTTTGAGAGACAACACACGTCGCAACTAGTTTGAAACCGGTTTGAAACGCGTTGCAGATCAGTTGCTTTGAAACCAGCGTGCAGGAAACTCGTGTCGGATTTGGCGTCTTTTCTGTTCGACAAATGCAGTTGCGTTGCGATTGTGACTAATTTCATCATATTTAGGTTGCGGCGTGTGTGGAAAACGTTTGAAACTGGTTTCAAACCTATAATTTCAAAAGGGTTTCGTTGCAGTTGCGTTTCACCATGTGTGCTGGGCCTTAGGGTTAGGCTCCTTGTATTTTAGAAATAGAATTAGGTATCCGCATTTGTTTTCCGACATGCACGCGAATGAAGTCGCGGGCACAGCTAGTCGTCATTATAATAATCATCGAAATTCAATTTCCTGTAAAAAAATCCTACCACCTTTAACAGTCTTCAAATTGATCTTCAAAAATCTACACCGTGAGACACGCACGTTACGAAAACGTCTTCACAAGATATTCAATAAACTTGGCCCATATGGGATCGATCTACCCTCAACAACCATAAAAGTTGCGCCTGGGGCACATCAAATGTTAAATTCATTTCGCACATAACTTGATACGACCTAGGTAAAGATAACAAGGGACCAATGACCTTTGATAACAAGGCTCTTTGAATGTTGTTTGTGTTTGGGATGTAAATTGGGTTGGTCCTTTGGTATCATGATAGTTTGTTTAAATGTTTTGCTGTGCCTGTCCTGACAGGACCAGGAGGAAGACCTGTCAGAGACCAGGGTCTCTAATGGTTTCATTATACAGGTTTTTTTTTTTTTTTTAGGATGGGAAATCATCAAATGACCCCTCCCGCTCTGGGTGGAGCAGAAGGGAGTGTCAGACTCTTACTGACTAAAACCCACCCGTGTTCCTTCCTTAGCCATCTTAGCTTCGTGTTACATTATACAGGCTGGCAAGGACATCGACGCGAAACCTGATACCATGGTTCAGTACAGACGCCAGCACATCAAGCTACTATAATCTGTCAAATTTCTTTAATAGATTTTCAATTTTACCGCTAAAGCACTAGCGTTCAAAGTCGATTGGGATAATTTTACAGTTTCGGGTAGCTACATGTGCTGGCGTCTGTACATTATTCTGAACCCGTCTGCGCTAAAATATTTCGTATTTTTTTTTTTTTAAGTTGTACATTTTGAACTCATTCAATTAATAACCTAGTGTAGTGTTTACCCCTTTATTATAAAATCCGTGTTGCTATGATTGTTATGTAATTTGTCGTAAGATCTGTTTTTGAGACCATTAAATGAACTTTGTTTAACACCAGTTTCAATTAAATCCGGTTTTGCGTTTGCAGTTGGAAAAACCCTTTGAATAACTAATTCGAAGTTCATTTGAAGAAAACTAAGAGTTTATAATTTACTTCGTATTCTATGTACCTACGATTGTTTACTATTCTTGTGTAAACAACTAACTGGAAAATTCTAAAGAACTTTCAGTTTTAATTCAGCCAATTCATTCTAGAAATAAACAATATTTGCTTTCTATTAAAGTTCTTGTGTACTTACAATATTTGATCCACTTAGGCTCGGAGGGGCTTGTGGCTGAATAATGAAAACAGCTGCACAGGTCAATCGAAGGATAAGCTTCGCTTGCTGAGGTCGGTCCGTGGATAGGTGACCATCCATTACATAACAAGACCCTTCCGTGCCTCGGAAAGCACGGTAAGCCGATGGTCCCGGCTGTCAGTTGTGGATCTTCGTGGACAGTCGTTACAGGTCGTCACAAGCCCGAAAGTCTGACAACCAGTCTTACCAAGGGGTATCGTATTACCCAGTGACTGGGTTGTGGTGGTCAGATAGGCAGTCGCACCATGTAAAATACTGGTATTCAGCTGCGTCCGGTTAGACTGGAAGCCGACCCCAACATAGTTGGGAAAAGGTTAGGCAGATGAAATGATATCAACAATCATCTCAGCCTATCGCAGTCCACTGCTGGACATAGGCCTCTCCCAGGCTGCGAATCGAACGCTCATCGTAAATTCCAAAAAAAAATGTATAGTAATATTGGCAAATAAAAGAGCTGTTTCTCAGCACTTTGCAATATAAATTCTCGAAGCATTTTCCTGCCATATTACTCTTTACGTTTAAGTCAAAAGAGGTGCTCGTTAGAGTTGCTTTGTCCAGCAATTATCTCCTCACTTTCTCTCTATTTTATTCCGATCAATTTCATGTTCCACCTGTGTAGGCACCGAAGTAGATACCTTTTAACTAAGACCCAATTTCACTGTTCAGAAGTCTGGAGGCTGTTCTGAAGTTTGATAGACTTTGCTAAATGGCTCAGAAATGTAAGTCTGGCTGAAATTTTGCATTTTAGCAACGTTACCTTTTGGTCAACTTTTTTTAGGTGTCTTTTTGTGCGTTCAAGTTTTTACAAGTCTCTCAATTCAGTTATTATACCGGGCCTTCTCGGGTGCACAACACGATAAAAAGCGATCGCATTTTTGAGTACCAAAAAGGTTTAGATTTGGCAGATGTTATTTACCATATAAAATTGCCAAGTCTAAATAATTTAGTTGCGGTAAAATACTTGGTAATGAGATAGGTCGATTCCCGGGTCGGGCAAAGTGTTATTGGGTTATTCCATGTGGAATTTCTTAGTATCAAAAAAGAAAAAGAAAGAAAGAAAAATATTTTATTCTGCACAAACAGAACGCACAGTTACAAATAAAAATAAAAAAAAAACATAAGATACACTTAGTCAGCCCAGCTTATCAGCCCGGAGTCTGGATTTGTGCCTGATGGTAATAAGGCTCGTCGCCTCTATTACGTAGGACTCAAACCTATTTGGCTACACCTCTTCCTAACCCTTTGGGGATACCGGCGTGATGTTATGTTATGGCCATATCATATGGCCTGGCCAAGGTTATGCCTAGAATTTAAAAGAGACTGACCTCCTAGTTTGTTTCGGTCTTTCTTAGAGTAGTCAGGAAACACACTCATCTAGTTTTAAAAGCAAAATTAATTTTTGACGTGTTTCTTTGAAGTTTTGAACTAATTTACGGAAAAAAATATCATTTTCACTTCTCATGCTCTGAAAGTGCTTCTTTGTGCAGGGTCTAAGCTGCACAAAATCGAATTTTGTGCACAAGGGCATTCACGTATCTACTCATAAATGTATTATATTAAGGCAAAGAAAATGAGCCATACAGCCAAATGCAATAAGAAGTTCATAGATAGAATTTGTTATTATATAATATTTACTTTAATTTATTTGCCTTTATGTCTTTTTTAAGATATAATAGATATTAAAATTTTAATTCAAGTACGGTAGGTTAGTTGATTTAAGAAAATTATTATTACAAAATTAATTTAATAGTAGGCTGTATAGGTCTGCAGCCTAATATCAATGTTGTAAGATTTAAAAACAATTTCCTTCAGTATTCAAAACTGTTCTAATTTTACTTTGAATTTTAATTAAAGAAATGTTATGTTATTCTACTGTTTTATTTCCTCGCAATCGAAGTGAAAAGCAGAGTTTATAACTCGTCCACAAAACCATTTTTATCCTCGACATTACTATCAGCCCTCGCCTTCGGCTCGGGCTGCTAAAAGTCTCGGATAAAAATGGTTTGTTTTGTGCACTTATTGTAAAATCTACTATTACCATCATTTATAATTTATGTATACTCGTCGACGCTACTGAAACTATTTCGTGTCTTACCAAGAGGCCATGGAATTAGTCATGTCCATGAATTTCAATATCGTCCTTCGTGACATTTATTTCAATAAACAACCGACGAATATCGGCTCCACATCGTTAAACCGATCCAAGGAACCATCCTAAGTTCAGCAGTGGACAGTTATGAGCATATAAAAGGACATAGCTATCAATTTTCAATACAGCTATACCATTCGTTTTCCTACCATAAATGTTAGGCTCATAAATCAAGCCTTTGAGCGTTTCCTATTAAAACCATGGAGTCGTATGCACATGATTACACGAGGCATGTTAGCGCATTAATTATTTTGATCTTGAATAGGATGAGATACGTTGTAAGGAGTATTAGAGAATACTTATCTGTTGCATACGGGTTCTTGTGTAAACTATTTCATCACCACTGCTCTCAAAACTGTAAAGGAAAACATCGTGAGGAGCCCGGTATGTCCTAGAACCAAAAATTCGAAGGCGTGTGACATCTACCTACCCGGACTGGGCCTGCGTAGTGGATTACGGCCCACTCCCTCTCACAGAGAGGAGGCCTGTCCTGCCTAGCCTGGGCTGACCTGTGCCCAAATGCTGGGACACAGGCCAAGCCATTACAAGAAATTATGAGTAATTTTATAAGACCTGAGAATTTAATTATCAAATCCATAAAATCCAACCACCAGGGTTTTAAGGTCGTGTAAAGGTTAGATAGATAACCCAGAGGAGAGTTCATAGATCTGATTAACTACCGATTCTAGTTCCTATTAGATTCGCTCATCTTGATAACAATGGCTTCATCTAAATGCTAACTAATTTCTAATAATAGTTACTTACCTGGAATTTCCCCAAAATAGGCTATTTAGTTTAATTGGCAATTTGTTTGGAATGACTGAGGTTGTGATTTTAATTAGACCAATAACAGCTGTTTATTCATTCAAGGGTAGCACTTAATGATTCTCAAGTGGGAAGAGGGTAAAATAGGCTTGCTTCACTCAAACTCAAAACTCAATTATTTCAATTAAACCATTCACAGGCACTTTTGAGTTGTCAAAGAGTCGGTCAGTTATTCAGAAAGATGAAGCTAGTTGCAAAACGTGAACGGGCAAGAAACTCCGAGGACACTTTTAAATCAAAATATTACAAAATCCTGGGTACATTAGTCTTATTGCTTCTACATATATGTGATGTGAGAAAATGTAAAAAGAAAGAGGAAACAATTTAATTAAACAATTTAAAATATAAGATTAAAAATAAGCTCTGGCAGTTAAGAGATGACCAGTCCCAACCGACGGCGCCCGTTCACCGTTTCCAGAACAACATGCTGGGGAGTTTGTTGCGTCACTTCTTCCCAGTTAGTGCACTAGATAGTGGTGAAGGGCGGGCGTTTTGGGGGACCATCTTATGTAATTATGACGTCCAAAAAGTGCAAATCCTCAGCCTTATCATCATCTGTTCCCAACTTCATATGTTGAGGTCGGCTTCCAGTCTAACCGGAAAAGATCTCTAGAAAGTTCAATATCGCGCGGGACCGCACTCTTTATCTCAAGGCAGGGTAGTTATGCATAGTGGCACAATGTTGGACTTTTGGGAGTACCCACGAACCTAAATAATTTGTTATAATAATGTTATTACGAGTATAATTTTGATTTGTTGGTAATATATAGCCAAATACGTCAGGTAAATTGTGAGTCCGAGTGTCGAAGGACAATGATTAGTTTTTATATTTTATGTTTAAATTTGTTCTCAGTCTTTAACCAGAATATCGCATCTTACAACATTATTCATTGTTATTACTAACGATATAACCATAATCTAAACTTATATATACATCATCATGATCATCTGCCTAGCCTTTTCCCAACTATGTTGGGGTCGGCTTCCAGTCTAACCGGATGCAGCTGAATACCAGTATTTTACATGGAGCGACTGCCTATCTGACCTCCACAATCCAGTTACGAGGTAACTGGCCCTTGGTAAGACTGGTTGTGATCCTCAGCCTAATGAGAATAAAATATTTTTGAATTTGATCATCACGCCAGTAATCCACTAAAGGGGGTCGGCAGAGATGTATTTCACGAATGAGGGCGGACCGATTGATTCGATTTTGGATATTATTGGTTTTATTTTATAACATTGTATTGATTTTTTTTTCTTCATTACAGATGTGAACTACTTTCGTGACGGAAGAATTACATCATAATTAACTAAGGTAAGATTTGAGTTTGTATTTTATGAAGCCAGAAGACCTGAGGGGTAATTCTTCGTAATTTTAAGAACGTTCACAGTCTGATCTCTGTCTCAATCTGTCAAAAAAATCCTCTAATTTCCCTACATTTTTGACAAGTTTTTGACATTTTTTTGTCGCCGAGATGAGACTGCGACTAGATTTTTAACGTTTTGAATTACGAGACAGTTGGTCTTCTGTTTGAATAGACATTAGGGGAAAGTTAGAAACTAGGTATCTGTAGTGATTTAGTTCATCCAGCTATGGAAGCTGATAGATGCTAATGCAGGTGCCAAGTTCGTAGCCAAATTCTGGGATGACTATTCAATATAGATTGCCATTGACACGCTTTTTTTTTTTTTTTTTGAGGATGGGAAATCATCAAATGACTCCTCCCGCTCTGGGTGGAGCAGAAGGGAGTGTCAGACTTTTACTGACTAAAACCCACCCGTGTTCCTTCCTTAGCCCTTTATGTTCCAGGGCAGCGGTAAACCCTTTCGGATGGTCCCGCTACCCTGCCATTGACACGCTAAGAAAATGTTCCCAGGAACATCTTCAGTTTGTGATTTTAATTTCTGGTTTGATGAGTTTTACCTTGTTGTATTACAAGCATTATGTTGGAACACATCGTCCACATAGAAAGACAGTGGTGAAAGCTTCCGCATTCCTGGTTGTTGCTCATTCATATATAATATACTAGTTGCGCCCCGTGGTTTCACCCGCATAAGTTTCGATCCCGTGGGAATATCGGGATAAAAAGTTTCCTATGTGTTAATCCTAGTTGTAAACTATCTGCAGTTTTCGCGTGAAAGAGTAACAAACATCCATCCATGCAAACTTTCGCGTTTATAATATTGGTAGGATTAGTAGGAAGTAGGATGTATAATTATAATATACACGTGTAAGACTATAAATGTGAAAGTTTGGATGTTTATTACTGAAACACGCAAAAACGGCGGATTTGGATGAAATTTGACACAGACAGTTTATAAACGGGATTAACACAGGATACTATCCCGGCAGTACGTCCCCGTGATATAATTCCCAACCTACACGCGAACGAAGCCGCTGACAAAAGCTAGAATATTATAAATTTGGAAATAAAAAATGTAACATAAAACATATGACTATTACCCTAAGACACCCATCAATAAATATGTGACAATTTGACTTACAACGTACTCCATCTCCAACCTTCCATTACATTCGAAGGGATGGATAACATTTTTACAGTCCTAAAAGTGTCGTATACATCTAATGTTTTTTATCTCTGACAAGCCTGTTACTTTGAGTGGCGTATTTCCCATTTTTTAATCCATTAGCCTCTATAGCATTTGTGCCCTCTGGTTTCAGTTTTAGGCGTGCACGTGTCAACTTAGTCTGTAGGCTGGATTTTGCGAGGTTTTAGATTTAGTTGAGAAGTCAAGTTGTAAAAAAAAATTGTTAGGATTAGCGAGGAAACGCTTGTTATTAAATGTTAAACTTACACGTGTCTACGAGTTGTTTAGGCCAAGGTTATCCTTAAAATCTTAACAAAACATCAGAAGGCAATTCCCGTAATTAAAAACGTTCAAAATGTAGTCGCAATCTCATCTCGGCGACAATCAATATCAAAAACAAGTAAAGGACGTCTAGGGACTAAACGATCGCTTTTATGAAATAGGTTCTAGCTCTTAATTCTTACGTTTAGCAAAGAGATCGATCCTATTTTATGAATAATGCAAAATATAACCCGTTGTAGATTCAAAATCGATATTTTAGGCTTTTATTCGTGCTCTAAGGCATCATAGTTAGGAACTTATGAAGTTTTAGAGAGCGATAACACAGCTTCACGCCTGTAATCCCCGAATGGTTAGGTAGAAGTGTATATACTTACAGAGTGATAGTGAGACCCATTTGTAACAATTAAGCACCCATAAAGCCTCGGCAAAAGTTCATGGGATTCGAGAAAACTCAATAAACGTGTATTTTTGAAAAATTCACAGAATTCGTGACTAAATATCACTTCGATATCTGATACTTCAATAAATGTTTCGATGGAAAAATCTATGTTCAAGAATCCCTATCATTTTCGCAAATAGATCGATGGCCTATACTGACCTTATGGGAAGTGGACACCACCGCTTATAGCAACTCCGGCAAATGAAACAGTTCGGCTGCTTAAAATCAAAACATAGTAACTCGTTCCAACAAAAATGTTCAGGAGAGCCAAAAAACTGGTCGGCTACTTTGATTCGTTCGCCCGAAGAAACCAGAAGAGATAGCGATTTGGATGTTTGGCGAAAAGTTGTGCTATATTGTTGACATTTTAGTTTGTTATACTTGCAATCATTTTAGAGTATAGTTACACTTGAATCGCTCATACTTTATTTTTATTTGTGAATTTACCCAAATATGAATGTAAAAACAATATCAAAACTTAGTAAGTCTGCTTACTAGGTTATCAATTTGATTTTCTATGGTAAACGTGAAGACTAAACAAATTTATTATACATTTTAGTGTTTATAAGATTAAAAAAATATCCCAAAGTACCTATGAATGCAGGTTTTGAATAAAAATCCTGTTGACTTATAAAAAAATATTTATTAACGTACTTCAAAGGACTCTTAAATTTAAACATGACTCACACTTTCAACAGTTTACCAAAACTAAAAAAAATAAACTTAAGCTAAAATCGTTCTTATTGATAATGAACTATTCGTTGTTATTGGTAACGATTTGACCATCAGTTTGCAAATCAATGGAGTTATCACTCGTGGGTAGATTCAGCCAAAACTCTCTTCTGTTCAATGGCATTAGGGGGACCAATTTTGAAACAATACCATCTTTCTTCGATGATTTCACCCCTCGGGGGATAGTATTTGAAAGTGGAGGAATAGTGTTGACATTAAATTTCTGCATCAAGAAGTTCAGTTCTTGGTAAGACTTATCAAAATCTGTTTTATAGAACAGATTTCGTGATCCTTTGACGAACTTAGCTTCAACCACTGGGTTTAGCAAAAATGTGCTGAGAGCTGAATCGTCATTTGTGTTACGCCGTGGAACTCGTTTTTTTTTCACCCATTGGTATGATTTTTGCACTTCAATAACGTCTATATTCTTTCTACAATTCGCTATAATAGATTTGTAGTCCTCGTAATCATAAACTCCATCTCGACGCCTCATCTCTTTTTCTATATTGCCGTGTACGCCGTCAGCAGACATATGGGTATGGCCTTTAGTAAGAAATCTCAGAGTGATAGTATCAATATTAATGCACTCAGAATTAACAACCATTACCAGCGCTGTAAATAAAAACCAATTTTTATTTTGTCCAGTGCAATTGTCACACCACAGTGTTAATTTTTTCACATCTCTTTCCGAAATAAGAAAAGCCATCAATGCATCTATTATATTATTAGCATCTCGACCCATCATTGCTTCATGCCACACAACACACTTGCTGTTTATCTTTGCATCTTTACATAGTGGTGCAAATGTTAAATTGAAAGCCACTAGACGGCTCAAAAAAAATGAATCCTTAATTTTTGGCATATCTGGCAATAATGTCACTTTCTGAAGATCCATAGAAAAATAGTGTTCCATAGTATCGTTGCCTTTCTTCGCATCTTCTTTGTAATTTTGTATAGATTTTTCAGCTTTAACCTTGTGTTGAGCGAAATCATTCTGTAAACTTTCCACAGCTGATACCTCACTTCCATTTTTAATCTTTTCCACGAATACTCCACAATCAACACATTGGTCTCCTTTGGGATATTTTAAAGAAACTTTCATTGATTTCATAGTATTTCTGTAGGTTTTAATGGAACATTTGACATCAGGATTCTTCGATATGAAGTCAGTATGCATAGATTGCAGCGTAAGTGTTCGTGGCAAATACCGTGTTAACGGTGCGTTGTTTCTCCTGTAGTGGCTCAATGCCGGGTTATAGCTCATGATATGGTCTTCGATTGGCGTTCTTGATAGTCTAGGTTTCTTACCACCTCGATTTTCTTTAACTAATTCGTAAAAGGGTTTCCGTTTTAAAGCTCTACTTAGCTCAGTAATAACACCATCAGTACAATGACCCAGAGTATTCAAGAAAAATGATTTACAAACATTTATCTCTTCATTCCCGAGACAAAAGTAGTAATACCTCGACTCGTTTTTTATGTGTTTTTTGTCTGCGTTAGGAACAGATGCAGATTTCTCTTTGACTGGTGCAATCTTTACACATTTGTTCAAAAACTGGCGGCGCTGAGTATAGTTAAGATTCCAGTAACCATTCCATATATCCTCTCGCTGTTTTTCTGTGAAATCATTGCAACGTCGTCTACATTTACCGTCGCACATTTTATATATCATGGGATGCATCGTTTTATTTTTTATAACCTTTGCTGTTTCTTTGGGATTATCTGAAATTTCGATTAATGTACCCGTATCAAATATAGGGCCTGGATAATTTGCAGTGAACCGAGCTGGTGGACGGTAGCCATCTGCTTGTTCAGAGTCGATGAAAATAATTGTATTTGGATAAGTAGCAATGAAAATTGGCATTTCTGGTTCAGGGGATTGCATTGGAAGTGGTTGGGGTAGATTGTCTATGGCAAATGTAGGTTCTAGGAGATCGAGATCTTGAAAACAATCTTCGGAATTATCATCAAACAGCTGTAGGGCAGGTTTTTGTACTACCAAAGGTATATAATCGGGATCAGCTACGGAGTCATCACTCAAGTAAGCAGTATCAAATCCAAAAGAAACGATACTATCACAGATCGTTACATTTTCGGCTGATGACCCTGGGATAGGATTGTTGTAGTCGATAACAGTTTGGTCAGTATCTGTTTTAGCTTCATCATTTGTTCTGAAAGCGAAAAAAAGAACAAAGCTTACACGCAACCAACACCGAAAACAAAAAGGCAAATAATAAGGCAGTAAGTATTAGTTAAATAGCTTGGGTAAAGTTTTGGTAAAGTCCCGTTCTGTTATAAAGGGCAAAAAGTAAAGAAGATTCAGGTATGTGGCGCTAGTAGCGCCCGCATTAGTTAAATAATTATCTCTGTAAATACAATTAAATTTAAAAATCGACCACAAATGGGCACTTCGATAAAATGTTTCTAGTATCTTTTAATAGAGCATAGGTCGGGTTTTAATGAAAAGTGGCTACTTTTGTCATAAACGTACCCTGTATGTTGCTATACTGTTTTAATTAGAAAATTCTTATATGGGATCACATTAAAAATTACCGAGATGCCCATTGTGGCAGATTTTTTAATTTAATTTTCTTTACAGAGGTAATAATTTATAACCAGTGCGGGTGTCATAGCGCCGCCTAAGGCCCTTAACCCAGAACCACTACTTTTCGTCGATAATTAGCAAAACAAACCCTTAAAATAAGCAAAATCGGCTTTGCACATTCATTACACGAAAGCCAGCATAACATACTAGTTTTGTTAGTTTTATTATGAAGATAATGCAGCGACAATTATATTTTGAGGTTATGACACGTTTCTTTTACATTATCGTAACTATAATGAATAAGTTATTTCTTACCTGCATTCGTTTACGTTCTGCAAAGCGCGCATTATACGCCTGGACCGATAAAATTGCTTGTAACTCATTTTATTATTTTTTAACACGGAGCGAAACACTCGTGCGCCGGTGACACTGGACTTACTAAACGAAATTTCATCTATTTTACAATCGGCGCCAAATTCAAAACATAGCAAGTTGGTATTTCAAATTCATAACTTAGTAAGTCGCTTGAGTTGCTAGGGTTTTAAATTTGTATTTTGACATACTAAGTTTCAAATTTGTACTTCAAGGAAATTTTCGTAATCATGCCAAATTGCTTAGACTTGCTAAATTATTTTTTTAAAGTTACGTATGAAACTGGGTGTTTTAAGGTCCACATCATTTTGATACTGTCTAGTAAGTCGAAAAATGCCAAAAACCGTTTTTTTTTCAAATCACCTGTTACTAGGTTTTGAATTTGGGCAGCCGAGTTGTAAAGTGTACGAGCATCGCCACATGAAATGTATTGTGTTAGTTTTTACCTTAACAAGCATTTACTTATTCGCCGATTACTTACTTACATTCGCTGAATAAGCTATCGCGCCCACCACAAGTAACCTACTTTATGTATATATAACTTAGCATTTTACCTAATAAATCGAACAATCAGTAACGGACACAGAACAGTGATTTTATTTCCTGTATACATCCCGTGTGATTCGTATCCATCAACAGTCTACATACTACATCTCCCTGTACGGACAAACTGCCCGTACATAAAGAAAGAAAGAAAATACTTTTATTTGCGGTAAACATGTCGCATAAAAAGAACACAAAAAAAATAACAAGTTGGGGGGAAAACATGCGTCACATCCACGCAAAACGGCCATCGCTCAGCATAATTTTGTCTTGTAGAAACTCACACGGAATACCAGTTATCGAAATGCATGAAATGAAAAATAATTAAATAAAACTAAAAACATACACCAACAATAATTGCAACACAGTGCAATTAACACTTAATAATGAACAGTGAAAGTGTGTAGCACTCTCGCTTTCTTACCTAACTGAACGCGAAGTGTATCGATCACTACTTACACTTAGGTTTGGTTTCCAAGGACTTTTACGAACGTTTTGACCTGTATATTCAGCCTATAATGTTCCCACTGCTGGGACACAGGCCTCCTCTCGGTGAAAGGGGCTGTAATCCACCACCATAATAGCCTTAAGATAATAAAGAACAATACAAAGAAGAGTAGCAGAATTTTATATCAACTCGAGCCGGATCAAAAAAATTAACAGAATAAAATATTTTATATTTCATCTTGTTTCTCAACAAGAACGACTGAGCTTACATTAGAATGTATACTTATCTTATTTACGATGTTAACTTCCCGCATACGAAGATCCCTTTGTACAGGGTTTACCTATCTAAAGCGAAAATATTACGAGAAGACTGTAGGTTTACAGTGGTTTTCCCGTGTCGGCACGAGTTATAGGAAAGTATCTCGTGCTGAGGTTAAGAGATTAGTTCGTGAGCAAGGATGGCAGCGCATCTAGCTAATGTTTGGAGTGCGTCGGATGAAGTTACGTATCGTGTAATAAAATCATCATTTTTACAGCGAAATATTTAAACCTACATAATTTATCACACACACAATTCACACAGGCCTCCTCTCTTAGAGAAGGAGTGGGCTATAATCTACCACGTGGGCCCTTGTGAGTCGGTTGATGTCGCATGTCTTCGAATTTTAGGTTCTAGGACTGGGATGGGGGGAAACTACGGCCCGCGGGCCATCTCCGGCCCGCGAAGGCTTGAAATCCGGCCCGCGGCCATCAAACAAAAATCAAGAGAATATTTCGTATTGTTAGTAATTTCATTCTCATTGGCAATGGCCAGCTTGCATAGAACAGTTCACATGTCACATGTCCCCACAAAGACCAGCGCTCCTCAACCTTCTACTTCGCAGCTAACTTAAAAGTTTAATTTAATTACAACTTCCAATTTCTTTTTTATTCCAATAGTTATTTTGTAATATTGCACAATAAATTAGTGTTTCAAAAATACATATCAATATTTTTATTTCAGTAATTAACATAGCCAAAAATGAAACAACTTGACCCGCCATATATTTCGTTAGTATTATATTGGCACGCGAAGGAAAATGTTTCCCCATCCCTGTTCTAGGACATGCCAGTTTCCTCACGTATTTTCCTTCACCGTTTTGAGAGCAGTGGTGATGAAATTATTTAAACAAAGTAAAGCGCCTGACTGGATTCGTATTCGAAGCCATGACTTACAACTTGTAAGTAGAAGCTGTTAGGTTTGCCTATAATCGGATAAAAACATAATCTTCTATACCAGTGACATCACCCAAAGCACTTACTATCATAAGTTGGAAGAGACACATTAGAAGACACGCCTCGTAAAGTTTTACGCGAAGGTACGACCCTGGAAAGTGGAAAACGACTATAATAACTAATGGCGGAACAATTTCTTGGAGACTCCAGACCGCTAGAGGTATTCAAGGACTAAATGAGTTTGAAAGATTTCTGATAGAGGTCCATAGTAGAGCCAGGAATTTGAGATAATTTTCAAGTTATGGAATAACAATCTGAATGTCATACTTAACAAAGTTCACATTCCATTGCAACCAAAAACTTATTAGGAACTTTTTGTTACAAATGGTCACTCAAAAATTAACTTTGAATACATTTCACTAAAGTAGATAACTGATTAAGTGGCCATGGAATGTAATTATCTGAGATAATTAATACTGCTTCAGTGTTGTATGCGAATATCATGCAGCAGTATTTATAAAAAAAAGTGAGAAGGTTTTCTGCATGACTAAGTTTGAGGTGCTCGTGACTTGACACCGTGTTTATAAGTAGTCCTTGCTGTGATTAGCTTGGATTGTGGGAGATCAGGAGCTGGAACAACGGCTTCGTGCTTTCCGAGGTACCACATCGCCAACATCCAAACTCCGGGACTACCCCGTTGGTCTCGTGATCGCAAGCGCGACTGCTGAGCGTGTCCAGGGTTCGATTCCCGGGTCGGGCAGTGTTATTGGGTTTTTCCATTCAATTCACTGTAATAAAAACGCGGGTATGTTTCCATTTTTTTTTTTATTATATTAATTCAGTTTTACGCAGAATAAGTATGTTATTGTATTTCTTATCAGCCTGGCTATACAAAAACGAACCCATTTATCTTAATGTTTGTCTTATCATCTGAATGGTTTTTTACAATGTTTTTGCTTCTCTTAGATACTCCTCTCATAATACCGTGATATTCCTTTATATAATACCAGCAGCACCCCGCGGTTTCTCCCGCAGTCCCAGTTCAAGTTTCGACTCCGTAGGAATATCGGGATAAAAAGTATCCTATGTGTTAATCCTGGTTATAAACTATCTGTTTTCCAAATTTCATCCAAATCCGTTCAGTAGTTTTTGCGTGAAAGAATAATAAACACCCATCTATCCATCCATCCTTACAAACTTTGGCGTTTATATAATACACTGCCGAGCAATGAAAAAGTTCCACCCACAAAATGCCGACAAACACCTTAATATCTCCTAAGACATATAATTTAAAATTTGAACACAATATTTACGTTTTTAGTTGGTAATATTCTGATGCGCTGTTAAATGTACTTCATTATTGCAGACGGCGTCATTAAGCTAGCCTTTCCCGTTTAGGAGTAATTTGGTGCTATGTCACTGGAACTTTTTCATTGCTCGCGAGTGTATTAGTAGCATAACATCAGACAAAATGTATACATTGTTATTACGAATGATATAACAATAATCTATACTTATCTATACAGTCATATAATAAAAATGAAGAGTTTGTTTGTTTTTTTTTTTTTGTTTGAAACGCGCAAATCTCTGTAACTAGTTGGCGGATTTGAAGAATTCTTTTTGCATTTGGTAGCCTAATTTATGAGGTTATTCGTAGTGTAATGTTAAAGGTTATTGAACATTAGGTACACTACAACCGCAGCCAAGTAAAAAAAAAAATCAGAAAGAAGTTAAGCGATAACGAAGTAAGTAAGTAATAGTCCGGGCATCGATGCCGTGAGATAATTTCCGTCATCCACGCGGGCGAAGCCGGGCAAAAGCTAGTATACAATAAACTTAGGTGTATTAAGTATAATTTTGTCTGCGCTGTTGCATGAATGAAGCTAGATCTAGTACAAATCACGTGACAAATAAGGAGCCAAGCATTTAAAGGAAAAGGTCAGAAAAAACGGTAAGCGGAAACGAAAGTAAAAGCGCTAGCGGGCGATGCAACACGACGCGGTCAGGGCGACAGGAAATTCCACGTGGAAACAGTCGCGGACAGAAGAGCTGACGATAATTTTGGCCACGGCCCACGGGGTTCTATGAGAATACGAACGATATCCGGCGGCGGCGGCGGATATCCGGTTACCAACCGTGCTGACGGCGTGGATAAACTGTTCAAATAAACCTCTACACATATAAATATTATTGGGTTTCCATCAGGAATTTCTCAGTATAAGCGGTAGTGTATATTGAATTGGTGTGAACAAATAAAAAGTGTAAAGTCCGATGTAAGAAATTAGCAGGAAAGTGTGCCTCACGGCTGCGACAAAAAGGCCCAGTTCAGCAAAAATGCCAGACAACTAGTGCCTGATGCTGGTTTTCAACTGAACCTAAAAAAAATGGTGTCAAATAACATTTATGTTACGTTGTCTCTACATAATAAAAATCTTGTGCTGTCCCTCGGCACAGATTTAGCACGTGCATTCCTTCTTGTTATTCCTCCTACCTAATGGGTAGTTAAAACCTTATAAAACTGCATTATTTGACACAAAGAACAGCAAGAATGCACCATATTCCCATGTTTGTTTTAACGCAGTGAGACACGTGCAACACCGGGTTCCCAAACACATGTTTCGCACGTGTTTATTTTCAACCAAACCGTATGGAGACTTTGTTTTAAAATGAGCAAATCCACGATAAGAATGCAGTTAGTAAATCATTGTGTGTAATTAGTCTTAGGGCGGGCTTGATGAATGATTCGTGGTTTCGAAGCGCAAGTTATAACAGTAAGCGGTTTAGCTTTGTTTCGAGAAACCTTGAACGGAGATTTTAAAGCAGTCTTCTTAGTGAGTGATGAGGCATGTACAGTCACGAACACCAATATGTCAACACTTGGCAACTTTCAATTGCGATTTTATCGCTTTTCTTTTCGATTTTTGTTAAAATACGACACATTACATAAACCTATGGGTTCGAAAATGCTATGTTCGTAACAACATAAAATTTCATAAAAAATTAAAGGAGTAAATCGCTTTTGAATAAAGCCGAATGTATACATACTTTTGCTCGTGACTGTACGCGGCGCGGTTTCTTTACGGTTCTTTGCGTATAAACCGCAGTGGAACAGTGTTGGCCACTGGGCCAACACTGTTCTGTGTACGCAAATTGCGGCTGTTACCACTGGGTAACAGCCGCAATTTACGTATTGCAGGACGTAGGTTCGAACCCAAGCAGGCACTTTACGTAGTGTAAATTACTTCATCACCACTGCTCTCAAAACGGCCAAGGAAAACATTGTGAGGAAACCGGCATGTCCTAGAACCAAAAATTCGAAGTCATGTGACCAACTTGCACTGGGCCCGCGTGGTAGATTACGGCCCACTCCCTCTCACAGAGAGGAGGCCAGAGTCCCAGCAGTGGGAACATTATAGGCTGATTATGTGTATAAACCGCCCCGTAGAAGTAATTTCATTTCTGATTTTATCCTTCAAAGAAACTACGAGCATACCCCATAGCGCGCTGAGCGACCTTGATTTACATAACATAACACTTCCCGAATTAGATATTAAAGCCAAGGCCACACGCTCAGCAGATAAAATATAGCAACCAACTGTTTCGAAAGTTCAAACTTCACACCTATTTTTTATCAGATACCCCGCAATTAAGCGATCCCATTCACTTCAAAGTTTTTGTCAAGGAATTCCAGTGAATCCGAGTTGAAGCCGCAAAGAAACTTTTTTTTATGTGGATACTTCATGAGGCGCGATGAGCGATTCTTGGTAGGAGAACATCTTATGGGTTCATGTCACAGACATTCTAATGTTATCAGTATATCTGTAGCTATGAGTATGACGTGTTGCAATTGACCAGCAGCGAAAGCATAAAAAAAACAGGTTAAGCTTGCCGTGATTGGTCCGTGGATGGGTGACCATCTTCACATACCAAGACCCGTGCCTCGGAAAGCACGTTAAGCCGTTGGTCCCGGGTGTCATTCGTGGATCTTTGACAGTCGTTACGGGTCGTCAGTAGCGCGAAAGTCTGGCAACCAGTCTTACCAAGGGGTATGGTATTACCCAGTAACTGGGTTGTGGAGGTCAGATAGGCAGGCGCTCCATGTAAAATACTGGTACTCAGCTGCATCCGGCTAGACTGGAAGCGGACCCCAACATAGTTGGGAACAGGCTAGGCAGATGATGACTATGTATAATTATAATAACCAGACAGAGATGGCGGAATGAGCTGGACTCCTTTCATAAAGATTGGTCCTTGGCAGCTCTGGACAGAGAGAGGTGGAAGGAGAGTAGGGAGGCCTTTGCCCAGCAGTGGGACATTAATGAAATAAAAATAGTATAACTAATACGAAAATTTAAAAAAAAAGCACTGTTATATCCAACTAGGAAATAACAGTGCCTTTTTTGTTTTTTTTTTTGTTTAAGTTCTCACGTATGTCTGCAGTCCCCCACGGCTGCCTATCTTTTCATTTCACACTCACCCCGCTTCTAACTTGCCCCCCGGTTCCGTTTTTGTCTACCGACGTCTCTGTTTACCCGGGACCAAACGTATCTTGTTTCTCTGGTGAATTATCTACAGTCCACAGTCGTGTCTCATAGATAGCCATCGTTTAGATTAATTCTAATACAGTCTTTGACGGATGGCTTGCATTTTTGACTTCGAGGCATTTTGACCGACTACCGCGAAGTCGGCCGAGAAAGTTGAGATTTTTTTTTTTTACTGTCGTCAATGACAGCCTTAAAAGGGAAGAGAGAAGGGACCAGGGTGTCTGATTTTTGAATAGCAAAATCAGCCTGTAACGTTCCCATTACTGTGACACAGGCCTTCTATCGGTGAGACGGGATACCACCCCTATTTGGTTAATATACCATATATACGCACTAAGCGCTTCTCGTCATCTTTTCTGATGCGCACAGCTAAGGAGTGGAATCTTCTGCCTGCGTCTGCATTCCCGAGTTCATAAAACCCGAATCTCTTCAAGGCGAGGTCAAGAGTGAGCCCATTGTCAATAAAAAAAAAAGACTGACTTGGCCGTAATCCACCACGCGGGCCCAGTGCGGGTTTTTAGAGCAGTGGTGATGAATAATTTACACAAAGTAAAGCGTTTGTCTGGGTTTGAACCTACGACCTATAACTTGTAAGTCGTGGCCTTTACCACTGGGCCACCATAGCACCATTCCTCCTCCTCCTCCGCTAATTTTTTAAATGTATGCTGGAAATAAAATTTTCACAAAAGAAAGGATGAGACATGTTATTTAAACGGTTCGGTGACGTGAACCCAGAAGATTTTCCCTACCAAAAATCGCTCAACGCACCTAAAGAATTTTCCACTTCAAAAAACTACAAAGTATTGTAAGCAAGACTTTTATTTTTTTCGTTCAATGCTGATACTGCTGCACGACACCATTTCGGTTTTTTACTTTAGTGGTGTGTTCATTGACAATTCACAGTAAATTAATAAAGTAACAAATTCTTAGAAAACCTGGCCAGGTGTGACGACGGAGGTGGTCGGAATTCTTCGATGCACGTTGCTTATTCACCATAACTTGTTAATTGCCAAACTGGTTCGATTTATAAGGAAATGTTTAAGTAAACATTTGTTGAAATGCACCGTTCACACATCATATTACATAGTGTCATGTTATAGAAAGCAACATTTTAGGAGTGCTGATGTAATTAGAAAATGGGTATTTTCGTAATTGAGGAAAATGTGACTTTTAGCTTGCCTAGAGTCTTACCATTGCCATTCAACGTGGCAATGACGCCAGTCTCTTGGGTACAGTCGCCAGCACATCAAGCTACTACAATCTGTCAAATTTCTTTAATAGATTTTCAACTTTATTGCTAAAGCATTAGTTTCAAGTTTGATTGGGAAAATTTTACAGTTTCGGGTAGCTAGATGTGCTGGCGTCTGTACATTATTCTAAACCCGGCCGCGCTAAAATGCGCTGTTCAGTACATTTTGAACTCATTCAATTAATAACTTACTGTCAGACGTCTGTACATTACCAATCGACAGCGATGCGAAGGACTTTTCGACGCTATATTTTAGTTTGTTAATGTGATATTATGTTAAGCGACGATGGATGGACTGTGTGAATGTTGATATGGTTAGAAAGGGGGTGACTACCGAGATGACGATTAATAGAGAAGTATGGAAGAAAAAGACATGTTGCGGTGAATCCAAATAAATTCGTATAAAGACAGGAGAATGATGGTGATGAATCTGATATTATTTATTTATCCATTTATTTCAGGTATCTAAGCCCATATAAACACATACAATACAATATTAATATAACTTAAAAATATTCTTAATTATATTGTTATTTTTATATAAGACGGATTAATAAAAATTAGCAAAAGGTTTTTTCGGTAAATTGCTATATATAAGCTCGACAAAATACCGGACTGAGCCGGAAATTCATGTACCCTCCGATTCAGGGTAACTTTTAACAAAGCCCAACATCCCCCCAAAAACTGAGCGTCCCTTACAAATTACGCTATTACATTAAAATAATATCCCCCCATTAAGAATTCTGCCAGGCTAGCCTTACCCATGGTCTGTAAACATTATGCCATGACAGTGATGTATCCGTTCGGAACGGGGGCGGTTGGCAACCCCAGCGAGTCGCATTCCGACATATATTTGATTTATTTCCTTACAATACTAATATATGATTGTCTGATACTTTAGGGGACTCGATTTGTTTGTCAAAGAAGAAAGACAGTGAGAAAGGAAGTTTCTACGTAACTTATGGAGGTTGAGAATTTTGCGTAACACTAGGTATACCAATCACAATCTGAATCATTTTGAAGGTATTTGCTAATCCATTGTTTCATATGTTCGAAAAATTTGTCTGCTCAATAACGTAAACAACGCAATGAATGTTGTTGAACTGTCAAAATTAAACTTATTGCTACTGATAGTGTCTAACACTATTACCGCGACGGTTTAAGTTTTTTGCCGATGAGTGATGACTACAGTTACTGCCTAGTACCACAATGTAAATCAAATCAAAGGATTAGTAATCGCTCTATGTTTTTCAATGATTTATTCGTGTTGGCATCACTCATTCACGTTATAAGGAAATAGCGCACTTTTAGCTTACAAAGATGGTAAAATAGCTTTTATATCATCTTAGTTTACCAAAGCATGATCTAACTCACTATACACCCAGATTAAATAATAAAATAAATAAATAATTTCTTTATTTATAAAAGTGACAACATTGATACAGACTTTATATTTACAACATACAGAAGTAGTATCTTAAACATAGGTTCTCTGGCTCCCAAACTAGCGCTATGCCTGTGACTTGGGAGTCAGTGTCCCTCCATGATAAAAGCCATAACGCATGTCGTTGATTAAAAAAAAAAATAGTGAAAAAGAAACCAAAACGCACATTTTTTAAAGATACAGATTATAAGTACAGAAATAACAATCATGAAATGTCTGTGATGGTGTGAAAGATTCTACATAACATCCTCTTCATATAGTAGCCCAATTTCAACCGTAGCTCAGTAACAAAATTACGCATGGTACCTTCACTAACTAACACACAGTGTCCCAACTACAGTAACACACTTGAAATTTTAAACCTAATTTAGTGTTACTGGCCACTTCAAAAGGCAACGGCCACACTCTGATTGTTTACACTGTGGCGTTAATATTTTATGCTGTGGTCGCTCAGGCTCTCGTGGGTTATTTTCACTATGTATTTTCAGGATTTAGCCCAGGTAGCGCGTTTTACTCGCGGCAATTTTTTTCGCGCACTGCAATTTGAGCACCCTGCTTAACGCTGAGAGTTGAAAATCCAACAGGGTGTTTGTCAAAAATACCTCAAATTTCCCTACATTTTGACAAATTTTTGGCATTTTTTTGTCGCCGAGATGACTATTTACTGATACTTTTTATTTCGATATTCCCACGGGATCGAGACTTATGCGGGTAAAACCGTGGGGCGCTAGTAAATTATAAATAAAGGAAATACGGTTCTTTCTTACATTTAATAGGAAAATCAATGAGCTCTGATAGGTATTTTTTTCGGAAATCATTATGAATCGGGAGGGGAAGGAGTATGTCAGACTCCTACGGACTAAAACAGTATCTGTCGTCAACAGACAAAAACCGGATTTCCGGTACCTGCTGCGCAAACAGCCCGAAGGCTGTAAATAATCCGAACAATATTACTTGGATTAGCTATGAAAGTAAAATCAACACATTATTATAGTAAGTTGTTTGTGTTGCTAACCGGGGAAGCATATCCTTCATAATCTATATATCTGTGTATATTACTAATAGTAAAGCTGAAGAGTTTGTTTGAACGCGCTAATCTCTGGAACTTCCAGTCGATGCGATGCAATGCGACGCGGTAGGCCGAGGGCCGAGATTTCACGCAGACGTCAGACCCTAGTAATAAATAATTGCAATGATGAAACACAAACATGAGTTTTGTTTTGTGATGTTTAGTTTGTATTGTTCATTTAATTGATTTTGCTCTGACTACAGCTAACGTTGCCTTCTGTTTGTAAATATTTAAGTTGTAATCTGTGGAAAGTTTTTTACGTAGTATTTAAACTCAAAACATTTATTTCAAGTTTTAGAGGCATGAGGAACAGGGTGTAAAGTTCACTCATCCTCCATAGAAAAGGGAGGATCCTCCGACCAGACGGGTGTTGTGTCTGGCGGGCATTTGCCCAACGATTGATGTTGGGAAATCGTATCTATGCTAATTGCGCGGTAAACTCTGCTTGCGAGATGCAGGATTTGCGTGACGTCAGTATGACGCGTTGTTCGCATGTGGCGTTGTAGATACCGCTACAAAGTAAAACAATTACAGGCACTTTTGAGTTTTAAAGGGATCGATCAGCCAGAAAGATGAAGTTAGTTGAATAGTTGCCCATTCTAAAGCGTAGCACCTCTACGCGTTGGAATGGGCACCTCTACCTATGGAGAAGAACGGGCAAGAAATGCCACGGACACTCTTTTAAATCAAAATAATAATGTTTATATAATACACCTGATGGTAAGCGACGATGTGGTCGACGATGCCTAGAAGTAACCTCATCAAAATTATTTCTCCATAGGACATAGACCTCTCCCCGAGCACTGCCACTTCAGCCGGTTCTATGCTTCTCGCATCCAGTGGATTCCTGCGGCCTTCACAAGGTCAGGTCCTTTCGGCTCCATCAGCCATCTGTTTTGCGAACAATGTGCCCTGCCCACTGCCACTTAAGTTTGGCAATTCTTCGGGCTATGTCGGTTACCTTCGTTCTCCTGCGGATCTCTTCATTTCTGATTCGATCACGTAGGGAAACTTTAAGCATAGCCCTAAACCTATATTGGGAATCAAAAAACCCTCCAGTTTCATAGAAATAAAATCCTACAATCAGTCAGTATTATTTGCACCCTCGTAAACTGTTACAGCCTTTGTTTGGGCATGATCATCATAAAAAAGTTTTTCTATCAATGAACTCTCATTCAGGAAATAAAGACCGATTTGTAGTTTACAAACTAAAAGTAGTTTATATTTACGATTTTTAGGGTTCCGTAGCCGTAACCAAAGGGCGCCAAAGGGTTCATGGAGCTATATCATTTCAACTGTAATAAGTAGCTAGTTGTCATTATTAATAAATTAGAATACTTTTCACTGTAGCCTGCCTGCAAACCAGCAGGCAGGCTACAGTGAAAAGTATCGCAAGCGCTACTGCTAAGCATGAGGTCCTGGGTGCGATTCCCGGGTCGGACAAACTGTCAAACTCAACCCCAAAGCATTTATTTCAAGTTAGTCCCGAAAGTTGAAGCTAGTTGCCCATTCCAAAACGTAGATCTCTATGGAGAAGAACGGGCAAGAAACTCCAAGGACACAAATTCAAATTCATTTATTTATTGTTTCTCACTCTCTGTGACACTCTCTGTGTAATATGGTTTTTCCATCTGGAATTTTTCTCCAGGTCGCTCGACTAGACTAATCTAGACTCCAGTCTAGATTTGTGCCCGGATGGGCAGGACAGTAGACTGGCCTATTACATGGAACTTAGACATAACTGGCGAGTAAAGGGTTCACAAAAAAAATAAAAATTATTGGTATAACAAAATTTTGTGATTGAATCCTCCTTTTAGGCAGATAGTGCCTGTGTTAAGAGTCTGCTCTTCCATAGCAAGTTGTAACTATTTAAATTAAGATTATTTTTTTTAAGATTAAATTACGATAAATCAAATGTGTGTATGAGTGGATGTAAGTATGTATGTGAGTATAGGTGAGTGAGAGAGAGTGTACGTGAGAGTGGGGTGTGTGTGCATGTGTCAAGGTTTCACTAGTGTTTCGGTTTCATTGTAGGTAAGCATTTCTATCCATTCCATTTTTTTTTACTGTCATAATACTTTTTGGGATAAATGTAGATGTATTTATTGATTTTATTATATTGCGCAGCAGATCGTTTGCTAAATTGCATACTGGCAAATAGAGTCCTCTATAGGTACACACGGCTACACATCAAGCTATGTAAAACCAGTATTGGCTGACCGTTCATTGTGAGAAAATATCATACAAAGTGAGGCCAAGACAAACTGGTTTTGTATAGCTTGACGTGTAGCCGTGTGTACACCTCTCCCTAATCCTTGGAAAATATAGGCGTGGTGTTATGTCCTTACTATGGTGGAAGGTAACAATGGAAGGTTCCCAAACTTTCCAACCTCGTTTTTTGGTCCAACTCGTTAGCAACGGAAATTTACGGAACTTGGAGTAGCCATACAGCTTGTTCATGATTACTATACCCTGTTCATTAGGCTAACCTTTTTTTGACAGCTGTCAGATTACGCGAAAGTTAACTTTAAAATGTGTAATAAAACAAATATATAAACTGCTTTATCGTATTGAATTTCTTATTTATGGCTTCTTACAGACATTAAAATACCGTACGTGTATCAATTAATGTAATGTTTTTTGCTGCAATTACTAGTTGAATCTGTCAAAAAAAAACGGGTTACCTAATGGACAGGGTTATATACGTAAGGACGGAACCCGTATGCGAGTCCGACTTACAAGATCAGTTTTATTATTATGGTTGGGCTTTCAGAAGTCGAAGTGATAGTTATTGGGACGAGTTCTGTTGTGTTTCGGCTATATCTAGGCACTAAACTTTAACTGTTGCTGTCTTTTATTCGCCAATGAAATTGGAAAGAGATGACATCAAATGAGAGCAAGGAAATCAGGTTACCTACTCTCAAACTTCCAAACACTATGACACTTGGGAATGTTTATATATATACACTATACACCTAATGTTGAGCACATACATACTAAATCTTACGTCTTCTTCCCATGACGGAAGACAGAAACTACAGAATGCCTTTTTTTTTTTGGGAATGGCAACTCGCTGTTCAATCTTTGAGGTGGTCGTCTGCTTAACCAGGGGGCCTACTCCGAAGTGCAAAGTGCGAATGTTCGGATCGGACCGACACATGGCCGAATGGATGGCCATGGGGTACGGACCTTGGCTCAGGGCGTCGTTGGGAGAGAGCAACAAGAGACAGGTTGGATCAGAATTATTTCAGAACGCCACCTGCTACGATCCTTAAGCGCAGTACTACGCACCTGATCTTTCTGAACAACAGCACCAATATGCGTTTCCACTCACACCTGTCTTGTAAAAGCCTTTTGTTAGTCACCTTTCATTCATCCCCTCAACATGACGCAGCATCAGCTGAATTCCAGTATTTTACATAGACCTATTGACCTCTACAACCCAATCATTGGGTAATACCCCTTAGTGAGACTGATTGTCAGACTTTCGGGCTTCTGACCCGTAACGACTATCAAAGATCTACAAATCACAGCGACGAATACCAACGGTTTAACATGCTTTCTGATGCACTCGATACGTAATTAATGGTATGGACTATATCTCGATATGTAATTAATGGTGACCCATCCACGGACCGGCCTCGGCAATCGTAGCTTAACCTTCGATCGAGCCGTGCGGCTGCTATCATTTAGCCACGACCTCCTCCCCTCAGTTTCTATCTTGTCTGTCTGAATAAATAACTGAACTGATTCATCCACTAAAAATCCCTTTCAACTTTTTAAAACATAACATGGCCGCCTGAAATATGTCGAGAACGACATATTTCAGGCGGCCATTTTGTGATACCAAATTGATATAATGGAAGCGACATTTCTATCCTTATCCCGACCCTATGGGACTTGATAGGAGATATCTGAAAGTGACAAATTACGATGGGAAAGGACACAAATAATAGGATTTCTGTACTGACGGGCCATGAAAATTGTGTATTGATTTGGTGGAATTATTCACCTTTATGTATGTTTCTGTATGTGTATCTGTTACACAAAATTTCTATCTACTATAAGTACAAGTTAATCATTGGAAAAATTTAATCTTTGCGAAAGTCCTAGAATTATAGCAAAAAACCGAATTATTCAATACTAAGATTCCTAGGACTGAAAGATGAGATGTCTGTCGGCCAGCGGCGAGATGGGCAGACGAAATTATTGCTATCGCGGGCAAAACCTGGATGAGGCTGGCACAGGACCCTGGATGGGAGTCAACAGCCGACTCCCAGCCACCGTAGGCGCGGGCTTGCGGGCGGCGAGCAATGGGCAGCTCGCCGCCCGGTAAGGACCAGGCCCGGGTCGACGGCGCGTTGTGTTCCACGCGCGCCTCAAAGAGATGTCAACACGAACTGACGGGGTCCGCTAGGGCCGATGCCGCCGGGGCTGCGGGTTGTTCGAAAGAGGTACCGTGACCCCTGGCACAGGCAACTGAAGGAACACGGGTGGGTTTTAGTCAGTAAAAGTTTAACACGCCCTTCCGCTCTCCCAGAGCGGGTCATCATCATCAAATGACCTCTGTCATTTGATGATTTCCCACCCAAAAAAAAAAAGGCTGGCACAGGAGCGTGGGGATTGGCACAAGAAAAGAGAGGCCTATACCCAGCTGTGGGTGAAGTCAGGCTGTCGATGATGATGATAAAGATTCCTAGGATTTTCCAAAGATTCGACATTCCTACCAAACTACCACTCATCATCTGCCTAGCCTTTTCCCAACTATGTTGGGGTCGGCTTCCAGTCTAACCGGATGCAGCTGAATACCAGTATTTTACATGGAGCGACTGCCTATCTGACCACCACAACCCAATCACTGGGTAATATGATACCTTGGTAAGACTGCTTGTCAGACTTTCGGGCTTCTGGCTACCCGTAACGACTGTCAAAGATCCACGAATGACAGCCTGGACCAACGGCTTAACGTGCTTTCCGAGGCACGGAGGGGTCTCGCTATGTAAAGATGGTCACCCATCCACAGACCAACCGCGGCAAGCGTAGCTTAACCTGACCGATCGACCTGTGCGGCTGTTATTATTTAGCCACGGGCCCCTCAAACTACCACAGAAATCTCTGCTTAATTTCCCCTAACATAACTTACTGTATGTTATTTTCCGCACGATCAATATAGTGTGGTTTCATATCTACCCCAAGGCGCTAGAGCTTGTCACTATCACTATGTCACTACATATTATAAAACAAGGTCTCCCGCCGCGTCTGACTGTTTGTCTGAACGCGATAAACTCAAAAACTACCGAATGGATTTTCATACGGTGTTCACCAATGGACGGAGTGATTCATGAGGAAGGTTTAGGTGTATAATTAGTTAGGGTTTGTGTGTAAATTGGCTGAAATATGATAATGATTGTTGAAGATGTCGGAAAAAATCATGCCAACTGGGAGCTTTACTGGCGCGCGCCGCGTAAACCAATAGAGTTATATATAAAATTCTCGGTAGATCCGGTAGGACGTTCCCGTGGGATATTTTCCGACAACAACGCGGGCGAAGCCGCAGGCAAAAGCTAGTTCTACATGTTACGCTTCCTTATAAAGCGTACATCGGCGTACCGTTCCAACTAAAGATGATAGGCGTATTTGATTATCTACTCGTTAACCGATGTTTGTTTGTTCGAGCTGAATAGTATCGTATGTTCCAATTTGTTTATAAGTTACTAGCTGCGCCCCGCGGTTTCACCCGCGTAAGTTTCGATCGAGTGGGAATATCGGGATAAAATTATCCTATATGTTAATCCTGGTTATAAACCATCAGTGTGCCAAATTTCATCTAAATCCGTTCTGTAGTTTTTGCGTGAAAGAGTAACAAACATCCATCCATTCATCCATACAAACTTTCACGTTTATAATATTAGTAGGATTAAGGAGATGATTCTAGTTGTACAAATAAGGACGAAAGGTTAGCTCTGTACATACTCTGTGCGATGTCCATCATCATCTTTATCATCATCATCATTAGCAGCCTTGTTCCATCCACTGCTGAGTATAAGCCTCCTCGATTTTGTGCCATGCTTCCCTGGTCCCTGGTGGTGTTACCCAGGCCTAAATGTATCAATACTGAAATTTCGGCTACAGGGGAACTGTAGCCAAAATTTAAGTATTGATACATTTTATGAAGTATGTCTTAATTTTAAGCAAGCGTTTGAAACTTACGTCGCGCGTCGGGGAAAGTGATATTGGATTTTTACCACTAGTTATTTCTCGGTAGCAACCCGGATTCTGGATTTTTGCTCTATTGGTGGTAAGTTCAAGCAAGCAAGCACGCTCCTATAACATAGGACTAAGACAGGATTGATTTTTGACCAACATTACGTCAGCGTAATGTTGGTCAAAAATCAAACCTGTTGGCTGTTTTCTCCATGGTGTGTTTCTATCTCCTTTCTTTCGTCCATCCAAAGGTTGTCTATAAGAGATTACTTTGTGCGATAAGGCCCGGCCATTGAACACTAGTTTTAAAATATATTTGTGCTTTTTGTTTTATGTGGTGTACAACAAATAGAGCATACTCAAGAAATAGTAAAATACTCAGGGAGAAAAACAGGCTTGATTTTTGTTAGTATTGCGGATCTTAAAGTGAACTTGTTTAAGTGATCCTACTTCATTTATCTCCATAGTGGTATCAATTATGAACTATGTATCATCGTCTATCAATACTCGAGCTTATAAATAGTATACTTATACTGTGTGTGTACATATTTAGTAACAGATAATGGTATACTTTGATTGTATAGCATTAGTTTGCTTAGCTAACTAAACAATAGTGTAGTACTGACAATTACTTTGTTGTCAATATAGGATTTAATGTTTAGAAAAAATAACTAGACTAAAGTGGGTGTGGGTCGGCCACGTCGCACGATTTCCTCGAATCTGAAGCCATCACCGACGAACGAGGTAGACAGCGGCGAAGGTACGAGTAGTGTGAATTTCTTATCATATTTGCGAGATCAACATGGCCAGAGATCGCTAAAAATAGAGGCTTGGAAGGAAAAAGCGGTGACTTTTGCCCATCAGTGAGACACAATGTAGACTAATAATTATAAAAAAAAACGTGTGGGGTCCGCAGATCCCCGGCAGGAACGAAGTTCAAAATGAAAAACCAAGATGGCGGCTGTGAAACTTTTTTTGCAGCCGCCATTTTTTATTTTGACTTCACTATCGGCGTCAGCACCCTCGAAAACCTTAAAAACGACACCCATGACGAAAAATTTGAAAGCGGGTTTGAGAAATTACCTATTGCTAAAGTACTTATAATAATTTTCAAGACTCTTATAAAAGGGAGGGAACTTGTTTTCCTACCTAATTAACTATTCTCAACGTAATTAAGATAGCTCTCAATTTGCAAATGAATTCCATAACTAGTTTTGCAAAATCATCATTACGCTTGGCCGTTTTATGATCATTTTGAAGTTCGTCCTGTATAAGGATCTTTTTGTCATCAACATTTTGAACTCGAAACTATTTTCACGCTTTGACGCAAGCTTGATAAACATTTCAGAGATTCGTGTCACCAAGCCTAAAATTCGACACCAAACATCCTTTTACACTAGATTACAATAAAAAAAAAGTGCCGCGAGTGACTAGCGTTCGAAAAGGCTTTAGGTACCGAAAAACATAATCCTACATTTTCTGTACCGCAGTAGGGTATAAAGCCCGGTTCATTTCCGTTTTCATTCTGTGGAATTCATGGGGTCTCCCCATCAAACAAAACGCATGGGCTTGCTTAAATAATGTTAAGTGAAATTTCGCCAATTTTCAGTAAGGTACAGACGCCAGCACATCAAGCTACTACAATCTGTCAAATTTCTTTAATAGATTTTCAACTTTATTTCTGAAGTATTAAGGTTCAAGGTTGATTGGAAAAATTTGACCCTTTCGGGTAGCTTGACCTGCTGGCGTCTGTACATTAGGGAAGAGCTGATTGTAGGTCGTGGGTTCGAACCCAGGCAGGCGTTTTACTTTGTGTATTTAATTTCCTCACCACTTCCCTCATACGCTCTCAACACTGTGAAGGAAAACATCGCGAGGAAACCGGCATGTCCTAGAATCAAATATTCGACAATGACATCTATCAACCTGCACTGGGCCCGCGTGGTGGATGGGAGGAGGCAAGCAGTGCGATTCTGTAACCATCACACCGTGAAAAGTTAGGTGAAATGAGCGTGGAGGGAGCTGTCATTCCAACCAATGGAAGCGATTGACACTATTGACAGCTCAGTCTAAGCTCACTTCACTTAACTTTTCACAGTGAGATTTTTACGGAATGGATCGGCTGTTTCCGTGTCCGTGGGAGGTGTGTCTTCTTTATTATTTGTTTTTTTTTACTCAAAAATTAACTTATATAATTTTTAGGTATTTTCGTCCATGGTTTATAGCACAATACATAATATGTCACCATAAGCCTGCGTTGTCGGACAATCCCAAACTGATTTGTATTCACCCTCATATGCATATCTCTGTTTTTCCCTTTTCTATCTTTATTTATGAACGTCCCCGCCCTTATCGCGGATTGTGTTGTTATTTCTGAAGAGGGTAGTAAAATATTATGTTTTAATCGTGTCGGGTAGTTGTGTTATACGTTTGAACATTGAATTTTGGTACAGTCACGAGCAAAAGTATGCATACACTCGGCTTTATTCAAAAGCGATTTACTCCTTTATTTTTTTAATAAATTTTATCTTGTTACGAACATAGCATTTTCGAACCCATAGGTTTATGTAATGTGTCGTATTTCAACAAAAATCGAAAAGAAAAGCGAAAACATCGCAAATGAAAGTTGCCAAGTGTTGACATATTGATGTTCGTGACTGTACAGTAAAGTCGTGTCTGCTTTTTTAGATTGATGTTGTTAATAGAATGTAGAATGAGTAAGGCTAAGGTGCCGGCTAAGTATGACCTCAAGTTATATACAGTTTCTATTAAAAGTGAACAGTTTAATTTAACATAATCAGCCTATAGTGTTCCTACTGTTGAGACACAGGTCTCTCAGGACTTACATCTACCACCTTTGACAGGCACTTTTGAATTGTCAAAATAAAATAGTCGGTCAGTTAGTCAGAAAGTTGAAGCCAGTTGCCCATTCCAAAACGTAGATCTCTATGGAGAAGAACGGGCAAGAAACTCCACGGACACTTTTTTAAATCAAGATAATACTAAATCCTGGGTATATTATTCTTTTTGCTTCTTTATGTCAGAAAAATTCAAAATATAAGATTAAAAATAAGCCCTGGCAGTTAGTAATAATAACATCTTCTCTTCTGAAATCACTAGATCAATATATCCTTGTCTGTTTTTCTAACTGAAAAAACTCCACAAAATTATAATGTACCCAGAATCCCGCAACAAAAGAATAGATTATATTTTTAACCAAATTCTCGGTAAAGTAAACGATACGTACTATAATATTTAAAAGAACATCTGCCATGATCAAACGAAACATATACATATGGTATGATAATAAACCGACCTACTCGTACTTAAAAATATTATCTTGAATGGAGATTTTTTTGTGGGTATCCATCGATAATACCTTTTATATACATATATTGTGACCAGAATTGCTTCTCAATCGGAGACTTGGTGCGATTGTGGTCTCCTAAAAATTCCATGGTAGGTAGGTACTGCAGAGGTTCTAACGTGAATGGATCTCTCATCCAACCTCCACGAATAAACTCACATACACAAACAGCCAGAACCGGAACAACTACTTGTAGGCCATACAAATATTTGTTCCGTGCGGGAATCGAACCCGCGACACACAGCGCAGCAGTTAGTTTATGGCACATTTCAGACACATTTTACACTATTTCGTATATAATATTGTAAAGAGGTAAAATTTTTAAGTTTGTAGGTAATCTTCGTAATCTTCGGAACTTCGTAAGGTAATCTTCTGAGCCGATTTCGAAAATTCTTTTACTATTGGGAGTAACACTGAGTGTCATCATAATTTTATGTTATAAGAAATTTAACACGGACGTAGTCCCTGGCAGTAACTAGATTATAATATAAGAAACGATTAGTGCCAGGCTCAGGGTGAGTTAAACGTAAGAAAGTATCTGTGATTGTTGGCTGTCATCTTTGACGGTCGTTCTGTTACGGGTAGCCAGAAGCCCGAAAGTCCGATAACCAGTCTCACCACAGGGTATCGCGTTACCCAGCAACAGTGAATTGTGGACGTCCTATGCAGTTGCTCCATCTAAAATACTGGTATTCAGCTGCATGCAGTTAGACCGGAAGCCGACCCCAACAAATTTGGGAAAAGAAGAAGCTGATGTAAATTTGCCTTTATATTGATATCTATGGTTAAAACTTACCGAATTATCCATGGTTTTATACCTGTCTCTCTCTCTCTCACCAGCATGCGTCCTTTTCTAATCAAGAACGACGCTTGGCGCGAAGCTGTCAATGTCATAGAGGGTCTTCAGCTCACCAGCTAGAGAATTGCTGGGTAGATGACGATGACTTGTGTTCCTACACTGTTACTGTTAGCCTGCACCATCCCAATGCTGGGCAAAAGCCTCTCCCCATGACTTCCAGCTCTTTTGATCCAGGGTTAAAGTCGACCACTGTGTTCCTATACCTCACCTAAATAAGATGAAGGCTAAAACTTAGAAGCACGAGAGGAAAGCCACAAGAATAAAACAGAACCTCATAAAATCTAGGTAGCGTATATGTATCTACAAGAAACCCGTTGTAGACAATATCGTTGCTCCCTTTAATCGAAATTACCAACATTAATTAATAAATATAATCTCCAAACTATACCTCGCGTTGATGTTAATAAAAGCTGCCACGTCAAAGTAAGGGGGCGCAGAAAACCAAATCCAAACAAACCGCGCAGCTGATATGAAAAACTTGTTATACGAGCTTATGATTGCTGCAATGGATCAAACTGATTGATCGCTGGAGCTTATGACATAACTTCATTTATAAAAACTCATTTATTCAAATTAAGCTGAGAATCGGCACTTTTCGAACATCAAAATTCCATAAGATAGTCCACCAAAACGCCCGTCCTTCACCACTTCCTAATACTTTCAGTATTAGGGTTCCGTTTTTTCCTTTACGGAACCCTAAAAACAGGTTTGTTGTGGTTACTGTCTTGATGATTTCCATAGTAGATCAGTCATCAACAGCCATAACATAAAAACCTCACATATCAGCAGGAACTACATAAGAAAACCTCTTAAGCTACGGTTTCTTAGAATAGCGGTCACCGCCATATAGCGTCCGCAATTTACCGGCGATTGACGTCACTGAAACGTTGTTTATGTGTTTTCCTAGAAAGCGTTTTTTGACACCGTAAAATCAAACCCCGCTGCCATCATTTTCCTGACAGCCGTCACTGCAGTCTTACGTGGCGGCCACCGCTTTTATAGGAAACCGAAACTAGCGGTGCTGATTGCCCAGGGTCCATCGAACAATCATTTAAAACCGCCAGCCGTAGTTTCAGATAGTACACCAAAACACATAACGCAATCCACCTTCTGCCTTTCAACTTTATTTGCCTCATAAATGATAAAACGCTGTTAATTATAATATAGTACTATATTGACAATGGCGTCGCTTTATAGGCATTCTGTCATTTTATGGTGACGGAGGCTTAACTTTTGTGCTAGGCAACAAAACCTTTTGTATCCATAAAGATTCTTTTGTGTCGAAGGAAGTCTTTCAGACGTTTCAGCGTAAATAATGTTGTTTGACATTATTTTTAAGACTTTATTGAAAGATTTATTTGTTGACCTTTGTAGAGCTTTTGGCAATTTTTAATTTTTGTTTTGTACTGTAGGTTATTTTTCTTTTTATTTCAGTAAAAATGACTGTCAATTGTCCCTTGAGTGTTCATGGGTGGAGACTGCGAATCGGTAAACGTAAAGTGGAACGCTCTCAGGCTAGGTGGAGCGACGATCTTCGCAGGATGGCTGGTAGCAGCTGGATGAGAGTTGCCGAAAATCGAGTTGAATGGCGTGCAATAGGAGAGGCCTATGTCCAGCAGTGGACTGCTATAGGCTGAAGATGATGATGATGAATTGTTTCTTATTTCAGTAATCTGTTCTTTGGTTAAAAAGTATTTCCTTTTTATGGAGTTTTGTAAGATGGGTGGCAGGGACATCGACGGGCAAACTGAAACTTTTTTTTTTATTTGTTTAAAAAAACGATGCCCTACATTAGGGCTCTTGTATCGTGGGTGTGTTTACAAACATTTAAACTCACATACACAAACAGCCAGACCCGGAACAACTACCTGTAGGCAATACGAATATTTGTTCCGTGCGGGAATCGAACCCGCGACACGCAGCGCAGCAGTCGATCGCTCAGCCACTGCGCCAACCGTGTCGTCAAACTATGAATTCAGCACATGATTCTAGACTTTTTTTTAAATTACCGACGAAGAATTTCAATGCATGGGGTTCAGAATCATGTAGTGAATCCATAGTAACAGGTTGCGCGTCGATGTCCCTGTCACCTTGTATATGATGTAATACAAAATACACGCAGACATTGTCTACAACTAATCAGAAATATGTGATCTAGACTGTAATGCCTCTGCCTATAACGCAACGCTGAAACCTACTACTCGTAGACTAGACTACTTAAAAACTTGTTCCTAGCCAAGTTTTCCTCGATTACTTATAGTATTTATATCTCACTAGCTTCTGCCCGCGACTTCGTCCGCGTAGATTTCGGATTTGTGACAGGATTGCGTATCTCAAAAGGAAATCAAAACAACCCATAAAGATACAAAGTAACTTTTCTGGTTGATTTTTTACACCTTGTGTCCGAAAAACCCAAATATCTTACGGAAACCTATTTTTTTTTCCAAAATAAAATTTAGCCTATGTTACTCGTGGATAATGTAGCTTTCGAATGGTGAAATAATTTTTTAAATCGGTCCAGTAGTTTTTGAGCCTGTTAATTACAAACAAACAAACAAAGTTTTCCTCTTTATAATATTAGTATAGACGAAGGGACGCGCGTTTTACTTGTGATAACCAACTGTACAAACACGCTGTGAATGTGTGCATGAAGACGAGTGGACACACACACAAACACTTCCGGCTTCGCCATGGTCTCGGACGGTACCGGGAGCTCCTGCGCTTACACAAGAATTCACAGCGTGTTTGTACACTTGGTAAGCACAAGTAAAGCGCGCGTCGTGATATATAAGTAAATACTATACGTAATTGAGGAAATTTTTTGAGGAAAGCACAGATTACAGATTAGCTTTATGAAAAAGTATGTTACTTAATTTAATCTAAATGATCTAAAGAAAGTACCCTCAAATCTTGCCGAGTAAAACTAATTAATTTAATAAAAAAATATATCCGCAAGAGAATTATTTTATTCTTTAAAAAAAAACGAAAAGAAATCTTTATTAATACGTTTCTGGCCTCTTTCTAATTCCCGCACTTCCTGACTTTCCCTTTTAATTAATTTTGTCGGGAGATATTTTTCTCGGATACCCTCTTTTCTTCAGTATTATTCAATTCCTACCTTACCAACCAACCTTTTTATTTGGACTCTTTCGAATGATTACATTTTACGATTTTCACTAAAATGGTAAGACGGCGGTTTCTTAATTAAGTATTAGGTAATTTGTTTCATCTTTCCTTCCGGGAGTTTGCGTTCATGAAATTTAACAACTTTAATTTGGTCGGTAATTTTAATTAGTATCCGGTCTTGTTTTCGTTCACTTTCACTGAATGCAATAATATGAAGAAATATTCTCTTCCTTAATTGGGGTCACTCAACTACATCACCATCATTTCAGGTTTTCAATCGAAAGATGTCCACTGCTGGACATATGCCTACCCCAAGCATCACCACTTCGACCGGTTCTGTACTTCTCGCATCCAGCTGATTCCTGCGGTCTTCGCAAGATACACCTTGTGGGGAGGCCTTTCAAGGTTTTTTTTGGGGTACGAGGTCGCCACTCCAGAATCTTTCGGCCCTATCGGCCATCTGTACTGCGAGCACTTTACTGCAGTTTTAAATTAAATTAAGTGGCAAAACTTCACAGACATCAGGGGTATTAATTTGTGAAGGTCTTCGTTTCGAATTTAACCCAGTACCTATAAAAGGAGGGGCATGTGGCTAAGTAATACCAGCCGCACAGTTTGATCGAAGGGTAAGCTACGCTTGCCGCCGTTGGTCCATAGATGGGTGACCATCTTTACGTGTCCCGGCTGTCAGTCGTAGATCTTTGACAGTCGTCAGAAGCCTGAAAGTCTGACAACCAGTCTTACCAAGGGGTATGTATTACCCAGTAACTTGGTTATGGAGGTTAGATAGCCAGTCGCTTCATGTAAAATAGTGGTATTCAGCTGCATCCGGTTAGACTGGAAACCGACCCCAACATAGTTGGGAAAAGGCCAGGCAGATGATGATGACCTATAAAAGTTAATAAGTCATCATCATTTGCAGTTAATATAAAAGCTATTCCTATAAAGTGGACGATAAAAGCTAAAAAAGCTTATTTGCACATCTTAGCTATCAACATAACAACAACAGCCTACGTTGCTGTTGCATATCGTGTGACCCAACCACATGCTACAGCAACCAACAGATTTATTCATTATTCCTACAGCCTCCACTCCAGATAGTGTAGGAACGCAGGAACTACTCCGAAAGTAAATATTTTCATAATAGTTAACGCTGAAAGCGGTTTTAAAAGAACAACAGACTGTTACCTGTTAATCCTTCCGAAGTTTATCTACTGGAGAAATATTATTAACGTTTACTGGAAAATAGAAGTTAAGTTTTCTCGCTTCGAAAAAGCGGTAAGAGGTATAAAGTTGAAACCTTCTAAATACATAATGCATGTGTTAATAATCCCCTTTAGTGAGTTATTGCGTTAGAATTTAACGTGAACAGTGTTTGTTTACACTTTCATCTGATATTTTTGGAACAGTCTATACTCGTAGATGTCATATTAAATTGAAGTCACTTTTCGTGTCTGTTTGTGTGACCGTGTTGTTCTTCTAAACTATACAACGGATTTTCATGCGGTTTGCACCATCATTTAGAGAATTTATTTCGGAAGGTTTATGTGTATTAATAATATAGAACTTACATGTAAATAAATCTCGATGTTTTGTCAAGTCGTATATATATAGTATATTATATATATAAGTATATGTCGCAGCCAACTGGTTTAATTAGCCGTTTAGATAACCGCCTAGCCTTTTAAACTAAACGGCGGCCATTCTACTAACGACGTGAATGTTATTCAATAAATTAATTAGTTTAGGTTGGAACTGTAAACAATCACGTGCGAGCCGAATTGGTCGCAGTAACTAAGCCAGGGCACCCCGAACAAATGGGTTAGGTTAGAACTGTGATAAACCGCGTGCGGGCTAAGAGAGCGAAGCGAGGCGAGCACTACTTCCAAAGGCCAGGCGGTTGACTAAATGGCAAATTTAACTTACTAGTTGGCTGCGACATATATACTACTTCACCGTATCCGGCGACAGCGACCCAGACTTATTTTCATCCCTTTCGTGAGCTCTCTGAAAGTCTCTAGTAGTTAGCGACACTTAGTAGGTATGTCGCTTCGTGTACGGATCGCCATTGAAATACTATTGCTGTGACATAGTAGCTATTCATTGGTAATGTGAGTTTGCAACACGTTTACACGTTACTTTTGAACAGCGTCGTCGACGATGGTTGGACTTGCACAAGTAATTCTGATTCCACCATTCCGTTTATTTGTCCACATCAAATATTAACCATATATAGTCTCTTGTAAGCTTGGGCTCCTGGCTAAATAATAACAGCCGCAGGGATCGATCGAAGCTAACGTTTACACTTACGGACTGCGGTACGCTTGCCGCCGTCGGTTCGTGGAAGTGTGACCATCCATTACATATACCCGTCCGTGCCTCGGAAAGCATCTTAAGCCATTGGTTCTGGCTGTCATTCCTAGATCTTTGATTTATTAAGGGATATCGTGTTACCCATTGACTGTGTTGTAGAGGTCAGATAGGCAGTCGCTCCATGTAAAATACTGGTATTCAGCTGCATCCGGTTAGACTGCAAGCCGATTTCAACATAGTTGGGAAAAGGCTACACAGATTAATAGTTCAGGCAACTATAAGCTCGTTATCAAAACCAAACCAAACAGTACGAAGTGGTCATTACTATGAAGCTTCGTACAAATTGGCTTAGACTTTGTCGAAAGCTAATTAACAATTAACCGTCTGGTTTAGATACAGCTGGAACAGCTCCCTGTGGATTTGTAAGAAGCTGTTGGGGGTTTATATTGGAGATGCTGTTTGTAGTAATAAAACAATATGAGCACTTTTTTATTACTAACACATTACGAGAACTTGTACTTGTTAGGTCTGTTGGATGAATTATAGTGTCAATGACCAGCGGGGTCTCCTTCTTATCGTAAAAAATATTTTTTTAATTTGTTTGGCCCAAAATTCAGCAACGCGCATAGCATTCGCTGATGCAGCCATTCGGTCCTCACGTGTGCAGGTGACAGAGCATGCGGTGCAAGATGGGAGGTGAGGCATAGTCTTTAGAGAGACACCGCATACACACCGGAGGTCTGAGCTTTCCGTGAACCTCCACTTGTGGAGGTGGTCCTTGCTGCGACCTACTTAGGTACGAAGTATATTTAAGGTTTTCTAAGTAGACCACGGAACTTGTGCCCGTATGAGAGACTCTTATGGTTGCTAATTGCGTAATACAGTAACAGTAGGAATGGCATACTTTTAATTCATTTTGAAATTAATTTAGACTTTATTTTTGTTTCAGGTAAAAACATCTTGGCTGTAATCCTGGCTAAGCATTTCTCAGTAAGTTTACGAAAATGTTTAGTTACCTACCAGGGGGTGTTTTTTTTTTTTTTTGTTATTTACGTTGAGCAAACAATTTTTTCGAACATATGAACGAAGCAATGGATTAGCAATATCCTTCAAAATGATTGAGAAGGCCAATTCTCGTACTTAAAAATGTTCAAAATCTAGTCGGAATCTCATTTCCCTGAACAACTCCCTGTGGAATTGTAAGAAGCTGTAAGGGGAGAGGAGGAGGGGAGATGCTGTTTGTAGGTACTTGTTAAGTCTGTTGGATGAATTAAACTGGCTAATGAGCAGTTCTGAGGTCCTCTGATAAATTCGCAAGAACTGATTTGTTTAAGTATTTATTTATTTTAGTTTTTTTTTTTTAAGAAAGCAAAGTTTTTCCTTAACTCTGTGATAAAATTCGAATATCAAAACTCAGGGAAATTATTTATTAATTAAATAAATACAAAAAATACATTTTGTTTTGTGGTCACTTATGCATCGAAAGATTCATCTGATCTGATCCGACATCCGGAAACGTGTCCTGAAGACTGGCAGCATTGAGCATTGCTACGTTAAATGACAATGCTAATTCTCTGGCCAATTCTTAATTAAGTTGATTAGGTACCAACTTAAATTGTCGGTATAATCAAATGACAGCTTTTGAAATGGTTATAACATAGCTTTACGTAGTTTGATAACCAATTAATTTCCCTGACTATACAACGTGGCGCTACAATGACGACATTAATTTAACACACGGGTAGGGCTAGTGGCCAGTAATCATAAAAACAATAACAACATAAAAAAATCGTAACTTGAAAACTTCCACCTGTGCCGCGCGCCGACATAGAGCTCTCTCTCTTTCCGTCAATTCGCCTTCTCTTTGCTCGTTAATTGTTTTAATTACATTGATGCGATGTTATGATCCGTAACCCCGGCAAATGACCCCTGCGCTACAGTTCTTTAAGCCAGGTTGCTCTAAGATGCTATTTTATAAAATTGTTAATAAATAAATCAACATTAATGTTTAATTAAATTAAAACATATTCATAAAACTACAACGCAAAACCGTATACGTGTGTAAAATTAATGTCGCCATTAAAGCGCCACGCTGTATACACAAAAACTTGGTGGACTGAGATAAGTATCCAGCCAACCAGTACCAGCACCTTCTAACCTAGTAGAACAAAAAAAAAAAGAACAAAATCAATGAAAATGATAATAATATGGATCGTTAACTGAAGCGTTTGACCATCTATGTTTACAAAGCGAAAACAAATTGCGGAGTTTCACATAAATAAGCCGACTGTGCTGATATGTGATCCGTGATATGTGTTGTGGAGGTAAAAATTTGAGGTCGTGGTTCAAGGTACGAGAAATAGCGACTGTAGATCGTCAACGGTGCCGATTCCCTTGTTGGCAAACTAAACTAAAAAGTTCAGTGCAACTTTTCCTTTCTATTTCATTAAGAAAAGGACAGAAGATAAATATTGGTTTAGTCCTGCCAAATTAAGATACTCCATAGACAAGTTTGACGTGATTAAAAACATGGCTACTAAAAATACGTCAAATGTCAGGCGCTGACTAATTTGACAGGACTAAACTAATTTATTTATTTATTCAAGATTCATGCACAACATTACAGAATTGAATCCCAAGGCGTTGTAATATTACGGCGGCGGCGTAATATTTATCTTCTGTCCTTTTCTTATTGAAATAGAAAGAAAAAGATGCACTGAACTTAAATTCAGTTTAGTTTATGAACAAGGGAATCTGCGCCAATATCTGCCTAGCCTTTCCTAACTATGTTGGGGTCGGTTTCCAGTCTAATCGATTGCAGCTGAATACCAGTATTTTACATGGAGAGACTGCCTATCTGACCGCCACAACCCAGTTACTTGGTAATACGATGCCCCTTGGTAAGACTGGTTGTCAGACTTTCGGGCTTTTGACGACCAGCCGATCGATTCTGTAAAAATCTCACCGTGAAAAGTTAGGTGAAGTGAGCTTAGAGTGCGCTGTCAATAGTGTATATCCCTAGTATTAGTTGGAATGACAGCTCACTTCACCTAAGTTTTCACGGTTACAGAATCGCACTGCTGTAACTACTGTCAAAGATACATGAATGATAACCGGGACCAATGGCTTAAACTGCTTTCGGAGGCACGGAGGGATCTCGATATGTATTGGTCACCTATCCACGACCTTCGATCGACCCGTGCGTCTGTTATAATTTAGCCACGAGCCCCTTCATGACTAAGACTACCTAAGTGCTAGAATATCGGGACAATTTCCTCGCTACCTCCTCCCACATTCCCCAAACCACAATTGCGTGAACGATGGCGCTATGATATGAAAGTAAACAGCGTCAAATTGTGGCACGTTACACGTCAAATAAAGGAGACCGGATGTCGCACACCGACGCATTTACATGTAATTGGGTAACATTCGTCAGCCGCATGGGAACCCTTTGTTGATACTTTACGTATGTTTCTTTTTTTTTTTTTGTAAACACGTTTTTCATAAAATCTCATTTTGTGTTTTCAATATTTTCTTCTGTTGCCCAACATTTACATAGCATCATCAGCGTATAATGTTCCCACTGCTGGGATACAGGCCTCCTCTCTTCGAAAGGAGGGCCCAGTGCGGGTTGGCAGATGTCACATGTCTTCGAATTTTTGGTTCTAGGACATGCCGGTTTCCTCACGATGTTTTCCTTCACCGTTTTGAGAGCAGTGGTGATGAAATTATCTACACAAAGTAAAGTGCCTGTCTTGGTTTGAACCCACGACTTACAACTCGTAAGAGCCCTTACCACTGGGCCATCACTGCTCGCTGTTTATATCATCATAACCAGCCCATAATGTTCCGAAGGCCTGTTTCCCAGCAGGGAACTAGGCTAGGAAACAGGCTGATTATGCTTATGTAGGAGTTAATGCGCTTGGTTTGTAAGGACAGTACCGCCTCCAGCATAGGCCGTTGATGCATCCTCGTGCTCTGTGGTCTGGTCCCGGATGGCATTCCATTGATATCTGGTTTTCCTCATCCAAAATCCAATTAAATGACGATTGATGGTGAGTTGGACCCGCGATCCGTATTAAAAAACCGCTGTCCTACAAGAGAGGGCAAATCAGTGTTAAAATATTTCTTGTAAATTGTGATTTCTCTCACCCTGTCTGCATAAAGATTAGATTTTTTTTGTACGTGTGTTTGTTACGCTTTCACGCCAAAACGGCTGAACGGATTTGAATGAAATTTGGCACATGGTTAGACCCTGACCTGGATTAGGACGTAGGATCATTTTTATTCCGATATTCCCAAGGGGTCGTAACTTATACGGGTAAAACCGCGGGGCGCAGCTAGTACTATATCTTTCTGTCGTCCTATCCTCATGCCTTAGACCAAGATATAAGAAAGAAAGAAAAAGTATTTATTGCGACTCGTGCAGGAAGAACATAAAACTAAAATAAACACAATCAAAAATAAAAAAAAACAAATGCGTTAAGAAAACCTAAAAAAAATGTAACTCATTCAATCTCATCTCCGCTTAACTTAGTACAACATCCCATCAAACACAATATGTATCTAATTATAACAACACTCCAATACGTAATTAAAACCAACTCTATTCCTCATAAAGAGCTCTCGAATTATAATTAAAATAAAGACACTTCCTCATATACAGGCTGCTCCTTTATTACTCGTCGCCATAAAAAACGATCTAACCGAGTTAACAGGAAGGAGAACCAATAAAACACTTTAAAAAGTTCTACACAAATGTATAAAGAAAAGAAACGGTTGACGTAATGGCTTTTGTATTTGTGGGGCTTCCGGTGTTCAAGGTTTTTTGATTTAGCATAATCATTTAACCTATAATGGAGAGTTGTGCTGGCCCAGAGGAAACGGGCACGACTTACCGAGCTGTAGGTCGTAGGTTCGAACCTGGAGACAGTCTTCCTATTTCTGCAAGAGGGAGTGGGCTATAAGCCACCACGCAAGCCCTGTGCGGGTTGGTAGAGGTCACATTTTGGAACGAAGTTCCTTATCGCGCGTTGAGAAAGGGGGCTAGACGGAAAAAATTAAGACCAAAAGTTGGAACGACACTTTTTGCTATAGTTGTAAGCCGTGCGGCGTGCGCGTGTTTCTCTGTCTGTCTCTCTCTCTCTCTTTGAACTTGTTTTCATCCGGGTGTCCCTTGACACCTCTCAAGTTTTTGGAACGAAGTTCCTTATCGCGCGTTGCGAAAGGAGGCTAGACGGAAAAAATTAAGACCAAAAGTTGGAACGACACTTTTTGCTATAGGTAGTTGTAAGCCGTGCGGCGTGCGCGTGTTTCTCTGTCTGTCTCTCTCTCTCTCTTTGAACTTCGTTCCATCCGGGTGTCCCTTGACACCTCTCAAGTTTTTGGAACGAAGTTCCTTATCGCGCGTTGCGAAAGGGGGCTAGACGGAAAAAATTAAACTTTGTTATAGTTGTAAGCCGTGCGGCGTGCGCGTGTTTCTCTGTCTGTCTCTCTCTCTCTCTTATAGAAAGCAAGCCAGTTATACTTCGTTCGATCCGGGTGTCCCTTGACACCTCTCAAGTTTTTGGTTCTAGGACATGCCGGTTTCCACACTATGTTTTCCTAAGTGCCTGCTTGCACGACCTACAGACTCGTAAGTCGCGGCAGTTACCCCTGGACCACCACTACTCCAACTTTTGTTACTCTACTTGATGCAAAAACGGCTGAACGGATTTAGATAAAATTTGGCAAACAGATTTTTTATATATTTTTTATTTTGCCCCACACTAGGAATTACGCGTGGGTGCGTTTACAAACATTTAAACTCACATACACAAACAGCCAGACCCGGAACAACTACCTAACTACCTGTAGGCAATACAAATATTTGTTCCGTGCGGGAATCGAACTCGCGACACGCAGCGCAGCAGTCGATCGCTCAGCCACTGCGCCAACCCAGTCGTTCAATATAAGAATAGGTTATAACCTGGGTTAAGACAGGATACTTTTTTTATTCCGGTAGTACGTTTCCGTGGAATAATGTTCGACCTCCACGCGCGGGTGAAACCGCGGGTAAAGTATAATCTGATACGGCTGGAACTGATCCCAAAACATTTAGGAAAAAAGCTAATGACAGATTGGCAACAAACCGCCAAGAGTAAAGTAACAGTAATTGGCAAAAGACTTTACAAACTTCCTTAGTACTTAGAAATAAACTTTTCCGTCTCTCATCTCGTTTCACAGGAAAGAAAACCAATAAAAAGCTTAAAAACTTGTACAAACAGATGTAGAGCTTATGGAACCGACACCGCGATCTGACGTCACAGAACATTCCCGTGACGTCAATAATAAGGAACTCGATTGATTTCGTAATTTGAAAAGTTGTTATTGAATTTACAACTTTATAATGTGGGTGATAAAGTGGTATTTTTTTTTTTTTTTTTGATGGTTTGGTACAGTAATTGGAGTTTCTTTTTGCTAAAGAAATACAGGTCTCAGATAAAATGTAATAAAAGAAATAAACGACTTCACTGAGCGTTTCTAAACTAGGTTTACAGGGTCAAAATAAATTACTCCGAGGACGTGATTGGTAGCGATATCCAAACATGTTAAAACAATTAATTTGTAACAATAAAAAATAAAAAAATTGATGATTTTTTTGTGGGGTTATTGACCGCAGTTAGTGTATTCACTTGTAATATCAGTTAAAAAAAAACTGTTCTTTTCCTATGTAAACTTCACAGACGTGATGAATATTGCTATATAACAAAACAAACGAAACCTGATTTTATCAACTCATACTTCAAGTAACAAACTACCAGCGGTCGTTGACCCCCAAAAATATCAAATATTTTTTATCGTGTTTAGATATCGGTACTCATCAGGTCTGCAGAGTTTCGCTAGCTAATTTAATTTGAACCTGTATTTTTTGCGGAAGAAAATTTGCTTCGTTTAATTTTTCTTGGCAAAACTATTAAACTGAACTGCAATTGATGAGATGAGTTTATAACCTGAAAAATATTACTAAGCTAAGCCAGAAGCACAGCTTGTTCGTAAATAAATTGACCTGAGATCCCCTTTTAGATAACATCGAGGAGAGGGGATCATAGCGTTATCATAATTATGTAGTTACGATCATAAATGCATCATAGAGTAGGGGGAGGGTTTCCCTTATTCGATTAACTGATTACTTTGGTGCAATACTTTTAAATGTCAACGCGGTTAGCGCAGTGGCTGAGCGATCGGACATCTGCGCTGCGTGTCGCGGGTTCGATTCTCGCACAGAACAAATATTAGTAAGTCCTACATGTATTTGTTCTGAGTCTGGGTGTTTTTCTATCTATAATATGTATGTATTTACAACAAAAAAAAAAGTATATAAGTAGTTTATCAGCCATCTTGTTATCATAACACAAGCATTAAGTTGCTTAGCTTGGGACTAGAACTACTAGACTACTTGCTGGCGCTGTGTGAAATGTCCAGGGATATTATTATTATTAATGTACGTCCGGCGTAAGTACCTTGGACGGCCATCCTCGGCACCACTACGGTTTGGCAAAAGTTTTCCCATGACAAAGCGGTATTTTATTTATTTACTAGCTTTTGCCCGCGACTTCGCCTTCGTGGATATCTAGGTTATGTTAATCTAGGTTATAAACTATCTGGGGGCGAAATTTCAGCCAAATCCTTTCAGCCGTTTTCGCGCCAATCCGGAACATACATACAGACAACCGGACAAAAATTCTTCGTTACTAGTTTATTATTTTAGTATGTGACGATATGAACTCTCGATATTATATCTGCTCTTTGGTGAATTATTTTTAACCAAAAAACACATGGCTATTATACTAAGAGCTATAAAAATACTTTTTATTCTTTCTATATTTAGTGCGTCATAAAACAGAAGCACTTCCAGTATTGTAGCGTAGGTCAATGTATATTTTTTGTACAGGCGGCAGCAGGTCATGCTACTACAATCTGTCAAATTACTTTAATAGATTTTCAACTCTATCGCTAAAGCATTAAGGTTCAAGGTTGATTGGGAAAATTCGTCACCCTCCTCGCTAACTGTCGTAACTAGCTTTTGATATTTTTCCAGGGCAACGGTTTTTCGGTCGGGTGCTACAATCATGTTACTGTAGTGGTGTTAGTTGTGGATTTATTAAGTAATTAATATCGTTTTTATATTGCTCTTGGCTCACTCTTTAACTTAGTAGTTTCTTTAAAGCCCTGTTGTATCTATTTATTTAGTTATATTAATTTGAAGCAGATACGTCACTCTGTGAGAACTTTGTTTTACAACTTGTGTCTGTTACGACTTGATTATTTTGTATAAAAATATAAATAAAACTTTATTAATATTATATAAATTTATTAAAAGTAATAAAAATGTTCGTTTGTTAGCTTAAAAAGCTACGTGAAAAAGTTTAAAAAAATGTTTTAACATTTTTGGCAAGTTTGCTGTGTGTTTACTTAATGTATACTATACTTTATCCATAGGTAAGTAATGAGAATGATAAAATAAACGTTATTTATGACTTTAAGCACACAAATATTATACAGAGGCGGACTAAGTGCTTAGTATACATTTTGAGTTTGTACTTAACAACTAGGTCTTAGTTACTTTAATATCACAATCAGTCTTTGCAAAATTATTAGTCTTTAATTGGACTTGCTTTACCTAGGGTTAAAGCGGTCAATCAATCAGTCTTATTTATTAAACATAGGAACTAGAAATCAGTCAAGACGTAATAGGTAGACAACGTCTTAATATTAACGTAAGAGCTAAATTCTAAAAACAACCAGTTAGTAAAATCAACAGTAAGTAATTAAAAAGTATTAGTGGGAAAGTGACGTATAAAATGCCACATGCTCCGGCAACTTAATGACTGGGGTGTCCCCTGTTGTTAGTGACAACAAGTCATTATATTTTTCCATCGAAATTTTGGGTGGTGTCGGATTGAGAAGTCCTGTTTCCTCTCTCAAGAAAACAGAGACCTGTCTTCTAAGAGAAAGAGAGCGTGGAATCCCTTCTCCGTGGCTAGTTTTAAAGAAAATCTGTTCAGGTTCAGCCTTCTTGACAGAAAACTCCATCATTTCTGTCCAGTTCAAGCATCGGCCCTCATCGTCTTTTCGAATAGAAAGCATCCTAAGGTCAGCTTAAAATCAAGGAAATCTGTGTATGTAAGAATATTCACTTCATACGGTTTATTTTTCCGTGCCAATCTAAAAATTGGAGGAAGCTGGCTCGGTACAAAAATGTCCGCACTTTTTTTCAGAGCATAGCCCATGTGTACTGAGTCTCCTTCGCTTTGTCCATGACATGGCACGGAGAAACGTAAAGTGATTTCCTGAATATTTGTGGCATTGTTTATGACATAAAGTAAGGTTGATGCCACGATGGAACTTTTATTTTGTCCACTGCATCCATCAGCAAACAGGTAAACAATATTGATGCCTTTTGCGTCACTCTTCGTGAGAAAGTCATACAGTGAAGTGGAAATTTCTGACGATCCTCTTTTGCTTGCTCCCTCATGCCATATATAACACGAACAGGCTCCAGAAGTCATATCATAAATGGTAAAATTGTACGCTGAAAGACGACGTTTATAAAAAACAGCATTTTCATTGCTAATAGGCAAGCTTATAACTTGTTGGAGGTCAAATGTAGCACATTGTATTGTGGTTGGGTTCTGCTGTGATGCTAGTTTACATTTATTTCTCTCAGATCTAAACAAAGTCTTCTCCTGCTGGTGCTTCTTAAACTTCTCGCAAATCTTTAGTTTCTCTTCCTCAGAACCTTTTAAATATGTCATGCACAAACTACATAGGTACATTAATCTTTTTTTGGGCGGTGGAACGATAATTTTTTGGATTTAAAAACCCTTCTGTATGACAAAAAGCTGGGCTTCACGGAACTATTTTTATGCTCTTCTTTAAACATGTGGTACATCTTGGGTAACGTCAGCTCACAATGAAGGTATTCTCTAGAAGAATTTTCCCTGCAGTAACGCTGTGACTGAAGATTTCCTTGGTCCCAATAACTTTGGAATATATATTCACGAATATCATCAGCTGTGAAATGATAACAAATGCGTTTACAGTTGAGGATCTGGCAAATATTCCTTTCCGGTACAATAGTTTTATGTAGTAGTATGCTGTTTGCCCGTGTTTTTCATAAGCTGATTCATTTTTCTTAGGTCTGGTTTTTTTGTTTTGGTTCTTTCAACCTTTCGTGGCGACCCCTCCACTTCAAAATCTTCGGGAAAGACCTGAGTATTGCTGAAAAATAACACACTCAGTGCCAGCTATTGTTTGTAATATACTTGGCGATAGTGACTGACGATGGTCATCACAATTAACATCATTGAAGTGATCCCAACACACTAAAATTCTGCACCTAACAATGGAACTATTAACCTCTTTATTGCACCCAGCAGCATCGCAGAGTTGGTTTTGCGTTTGCGTTTCTGATAGCAAGTCATAGATTTCGAAATCTTCTAAAGTATGCATAGAATATTTTCATATATAAACGACGTAAATGACAAAAAATATGTAAACATTGTGAACAAAAATTCTAGCTAAGTGCCCTATGTACATACTTCAGTCATTTTGAATCGTGACGAAAAGAAAAATAATCTCACTAACTGCAGTATGTTCATACGACAGGTAGTGAGAATATTTTTTCCCTCCTTTTGCACATACGCAAAACAAAATACGTGATTATCTTCTAAACGGTAAACGACACAGATGCGACGATTAGAGAGAACTTATTCAGAATAAAGTTTTGAACTCGTAGGTAATGTCAGTGCAGATACGACAGTTTGTGAGATACGACAGTTAGCGGGGAGGGTGACGAATTGTCATGTTTCGGGTAGCTTGACCTGCTGGCGTCTGTACACCAGTTTCGGTCATTGCCATGTATCGAGTTGCCTTTGAAATTGTATCACAGTTACCCGTGTTATCTATTTTTTTTACTAATGTTTTACTAATCTTGTTAATAGAGTTAGTTTAAAATAGATTACTAATCTCCGGTTCTTATTATTTAACCAATCGTAATTTGTATTGAACGTACTTTCGTAACGACAGACGACCTAAAGAAGGCTGGGACGGACTGGATGCGGAAGGCGGAGGACAGGGTGTTGTGGCGCAGGCCTATGTCCAGCTGTGGACTGCAATAGGCTGAGTTGACGCAGCGCCATCTTTGAACACCGGAAGACATTATCACAGCCAATCATGAAGATAGTTCGATCGTTAGTTAGAACCAATAAATCTTAGTTATAGTTACGCGTCAGTCTAATTAGCTTTTGTCGTCTCTGTTAGATGGCACCACTTTCTGTATCAATTAAGAAAAAATGTGTAGATTTTGTCTATGACATTCTATTATCTATGTTAACTTCAAATTGAAAAATACTTACTCATTATACAAACCGTCAACACGACAGTATCGTTTTATTCCAACGCCTCTGAACCCTAGAAACTTCTCCGCCCTGCTGGCGCACTACAAGTCAATAACAGGCTGAGTTGATTCTACTTTCGTAAAAGTAAGCGATGTTGCAGCGCAATTGGTAACGGCTGAACCAAAAATTCGAAGACATGTGACATCCCGCGCCCGGATTACGTACCCGTAGATTACGGTCTACCACGCGGGCGCAGTGCGGGTTGATAGATGTCACATGTGTGAGAGGGATTGCCCTCTCATAGAGAGGAGGCCTGTATCTCAGCAGTGAGAATGTTGGCTGACTATGCTACGCGATGTTGCCAAAATTGAAGCGCAATTCTCATAGGGAACGCTAAAATCCTTATAAAGCATCTATATTATACATTCAACAGTAACTCGTGTGTGTCTGTCTGTTAGTCTGTATATCAGAGGAGGTAATTATCGTAATTTTAAGAACGTTCACAGTCTGATCTCAGTCTCAATCTGTCAAAAATACGTCTATATTTCCTTACATTTTGACAAGTTTTTGACATTTGTTTGTCGCCGGGATGAGACTGCGACTAGATTTTGAACGTTTTAAATTACGAGAATTGGCCTTCTGTTCTGACTCGATAGTTATGTTTGACATAATATAGGTAACCTGGAAATGAACTCGCGAACAAAATAAGAGAAGACGGAGCTTGACTTGCGAGCAGTGGTAACGACCGCGACTTACGAATTCTAGGTCGTATGTTCGAACCCCACGTATCCACTTTACTCGGTGTAAATTATTTAATCACCACTTATATAATTATTATGTATCAATGCTAGCTCTATGTTCAGTAATATATTAGTCCACTGAAGAACTCAGCGTTGTTAAGTGATGGCCTGAAACACAGGTTTGAATAAACCTACATCAGACAGGTCGCTATTGAATTCAGTAGGCCAGAAACCAATATTTAGAAGATAAACACTAGACTTATTTTAGGCATAGATTATTATTTTTCTCATAATATTAAGTTACTTTGTAATGATGTAACTTCTATGTAATTTATACTTCTGTGAACTTATGAATAAAAAACTTATTATATTACTTATTACTGCTCTCAAAACGGTGAAGGAAAACATCGTGAGGAAACCGACACGTCCTAGAACCAACAATTCAAAGACATGTGACATCTACCTACCCGCACTTGTGGTGGATTATTGCCCACTCCTTGTCACGGAGTTGAGATGATTATGGAGATTGCCTTGGCCGAGACCGTACTAACTTGACTTGAAAAGACTCAACATTTTGAAAGCTAAACGGTCATTGGAAAAGAGTGTCCATGGAGTTTCTTGCCCGTTCTTCTCCATAGGTACCTACGCTTTGGAATGGGCAACTAGATTCATCTTTTTGACTGACCGACCTTGACAATTCAAAAGTGCCTGTACCTAATTGGTTTATTTGAAAGAAATAGTTTGAGTTAGCATTTTATCTACATAGAATGTCCAAAACAACATTATTCAGAAGGTACAAAATAATGTGCTTACTCATACAAAACAACAGCGATTGGGAGCTTAGGTAGGGCTAAATGTATCGCCATGATAGGGGCTCGTGACGTGCTCAAATTAAACTGTTCGTCATTCCGGATATTGGACAAGTTCACCGGACTTCGATTCAGTTGTTATTCTACATAACATCACGCTTGTAATTCCCGAAGGGTTAGGCAGAGCTGTACCTATAGTACACCCATATTTCGCAAGTTATATTAGGTCCTATGGAATAGGGAGGCGAGCCTATTGCCATCAAACTGACACAAATCCAGACTCCAGGCTGCTACGGAGAAATCCCTGAGAGGAAAACCCAATAAAAAATTTGCCCGATCTGGAATTTGAACCCAGGACCTCATGATCAGTAGTAGCGCTTTCGACCACTAGACTAACGAAGTAGGTAGTCAGTTGTTTTTTTTTAATGAATTGTAGGGCTTTTTTTTTGGGTGGGAAGTCATCAATTAACTTCTCCCGCTCTGGGCGGAGCGGGAGGGCATGTCAGACTTGTACTGACTATAACACACCCGTGTTCATTCAGTTGTCCGTGTCAGGGGACATGGTAACTCTTACGAACAACCTGCCACCCTGGCAGGAACTGGGGGCCTACTCCGAAGTGCAAAGTGCGAATGTTCGGATCGGACCGACACATGGCCGAACCGAATATTATTGAAAAATGCGAAAAAAGTTCGGATCGGCTCAGTTGGGTCGGGACCATAGTCAATATTCGAAAGAGTGTAGGAGTGTAGGATCGGAACCGACCGAACTAAATAGTAATCTCGTAGCAGGAAACGACCGAACATTCGGCCGATAATACTTCGGAGTAGACCCCCTGTATGGCCTTAAGCCGTATATTAACACGGATACTACTTATTTTAAAACTTTTAAAAGTAGTCACTTGTTACAATGTATTAAAATATCTAGATAGCGTTGTGATATTTCTGTTACATAGTGGGTTTTATGATCTACGTTTGTCATAAAAATACTATCATAATATAGATATCGCGTTCACTCTGTTCAGCGGTAGACTTTTATTAGCTTCTACGAGACTCACAATATGATCGTGTAAAATACCCACTATAGTGTAGTAAAAGAGGGGCTCGTGGCTAAATAATAACAGCTGCATGGGTCAATCGAAGCTTAAGTAAGCTACGCTTGCCGAGGTCGGTCCTTTTTTTTTTTTTTGAGGCTGGGATGTCATCAAATGACCCTCCCGCTCTGGGTGGAGCGGAAGGGAGTGTCAGACTCTTACTGACTAAAACCCACCCGTGTTCCTTCCTTAACCCTTTATGTTCCAGGGCAGCGGTAACCCTTTCGGACGATCCCGCTACCCTGGCAGGCTTCGGCCCTATCGGGCCCCGTCACTCTTTGAGGCGCGCGTGGAACACATACGCGCCGTCCGGCACGGGCCTGGTCCTGATCGGACGGTGAGTTACCCATTACTCTCCGCCCGCAGGCCCTCTCCGCCTGCAGGCCCCGAGGTCGGTCCTTGGACGGGTAACTATCCATTACATATCGAGACCCCTCCGTGCCGATCCGGCTAGCGTTGGTCCCGGCTGTCATTTAAAGATCTTTGACAGTCGTTACAGGCAGGTATAAGCCCAAAACTCTGACAACCAGCCTTACCAAGGGGTATCGAATTACCCAGTAACTGGGTAGTGGAGGAGATAGGCAGTCGTTCCATGTAAAATACTGGTATTCAGCTGCATCCGGTTAGACTGGAAGCCCCCAACATAGTTTGAAAAAGTCTAGGCAGATAGATTGAACTTGTAAAATGTACCTATATTATGTAGTAATAGATGATGTTTATTTAAAACATCAAAACTAGGTAGTTCACAATTGATACTAAAAACCGGCCAAGTGCGAGTCGGACTCGCGTTCGAAGGGTTTTGTACCATTATCTATAAAAATCACGTCTGTTGTATGGGAGCCCCCTTAAATATTTATTTTATTTTGTTTTGAGTATTTGTTGTTATAGCGGCAACAGAAATACATAATTTGTGAAAATTTCAACTGTCTAGCTATCGCGGTTCTTGAGATACAGCCAGCTTGGTGACAGACAGACGGACGGATAGACAGCGAAGTCTTAGAAATAGGGTTCCGTTTTTACCCTTTGGGTACAGAACCCTGAAAAGGAAATGGAATATAAATTCGTGCCAACTTGAAAATAACTATACTCCCAAAACAGAATTTATCTATTAATTAATAACGACCATATTTAAACCCAAAAACATCATTATGTAAATCGAAATGTAATTTAAATCACGTACTACACACACACACAGCCTATACTCGAGCCCCGAAATAATCCGAAAACGCACGAAGTTGACCGATCGCTTGTAAAATCAGATTTAACCCGTCGGCCGCGCGCGGGGTAAGTATGACCACTGTCATCAAACCGGGCTCAGCTGATTGATTACAACGGCCCGCGTAATTAAGGTCGCTTGTTTGTCGAACGGACGGCCAGGAATTGGCCCATCCGGAACGTTTGTGTAGCGTAAACGCAAGTTTATCGCGAGTTTTGTGATGAAAGCGGAGTTACATTTATTATTTTGTCTTTTGAGGAAGTTATGAGTTCCGGGATTGTTCTGTGTTGAGTTTATGTGTTTTGACGGGAAGCAAAATGATTGTGAAGAATTTGTATGAGTACAAGTTTTGAACTATTGTGTGACTTTTGATTGTAAAGTGTCTTTTTTGTCAAATTCTTGATAACGATTGTATTGAATGTGTGTTTATGAAACGAACGTAAGTATTGATTTATTGCATGATTTTGTTTTATGAATCAAATCAAATTAACAGTTTGTTGAAAACATGATTTAAAATAATATTAAAAGTATCAACAACACAAAAAAAAAACAATTTTATATCACATTAGGTATACATTTTTAAAAAGAAATAAAATATAATAAGTACAGTTACATATTATAACTTTCCTTTATTATGTCTTTAGTATCTTTTAAAAATAGTGGTCAATCGACATAAGGAACAGGGTCCAAGCTGTCGGTGGTCAGGGCTCTAGAGAGAGAAACCTCCTCACTATGCCGTGTCCAGGAGTGCTGCTTTCTGAATCCTTGATCCAGCTGCCCAACGAGAGCCCCATCAGGTGTTGATCGAGGCTCTTGGCTATTAAGCAATTGGCTGTTGCGATTATCGGCACAATAACCACCCAAGACCTGTCGACAACCTCACGAGACTGGTTATAACTTTTATCATCAAACTAATATCATATAGGCGAAAGTTTGTATTGTTACTCTTTCACGAAAAAACTACTGAACGGATTTGAATGAAATTTGGCACGCGGATAGTTTATAACCAGGATGAACACATAGGATATTTTTTATCCCGATATTCGGGTGAAACCGCGGGGCGCTGCTAGCTATTCATATAGGCCATACCTATCTGCAAAGGAACAGCTGCAACAATTATTCTTTGTTACATTAAAAATTCATAAGAACAATTAAGTTTGCACAAAAGAACCTTTCCAGATGAGTTTTTCGCCGGCCATTATTAACTTCTCTCGTCGTGGTACTCGTAGGAGCAAGTTTAATTTGTAGTAAAAAACACATTTTCTTATTTAAGACCATCGCAATTACTTTTTATCGTTAGCGTTCAAGCTTGTGTCAAAGTGGATTCCGAATAATGTCATTCATTCAGTACGACCTTAAATTCTTCGTTCAATCTTTTCATTCCCATTCCTCGTTCAATTGGTCCGTTCGATGTTGACATTGCCTATATTCGTATTTGCTCCTAAAACCCTCGGTTATGTGACCGTTTGATTTTGCAGGCGTTTCTTCGAATTCCCTTCGCGTGTTGTCGTTCAATGAATCTGTTTGATTGTATTTTCGTACGTTTTGTCATAGATTTCTATAAAAGCATTATATCAGCTGACTTAGAAATCCGTCTGGACAAAAAAAGGATATAAAAGATGAACGGAGTATATAATATATAAGCCTTTGGGACAGAATGTGTCTTTTTTTTCACAAAAAAATAAAATAAAAAATCTTTACTTTTTTACATTCAATCTTGATGGCCGATGACTTCAATCAAAGGATTGAATGTCGCTACGACTTTATTGATAAATTCCTCGCGTAGAGTAGCCTAGGGTGCTTATAAGTTGATTCTTTATATATATTTTTTTTCGTTTCCCATGAAAAGTTTACTTCAAATAAGTAATAATATAATTTATTTACAGGTAAATTTAATGTTAGGTTCTTGAAAAAAGAAGAGACGTTTCTGCCATACGCTTCTACTGGGTTCTTGAAAAATTGAGACGTTTCTACCATACGCTACTCCGTTCAACTTTGTATACTTTGTTTTTGTACCGATGGTAAAAAAAGTCGGCCAGTGTCTAAGGAGATGACGGGACGAAATCTTTTTCCTTACCTTGGATACAGACTTAAAGCTAAACTAAACTAATATTAAAAAGAAGAAAAAAATATTTTTTGTTTTTAAGAAGTAATGTCAGGAAGTAATAATGATCGGATTAGCCGGTTAGACTGGAAGCCGACCCCAACATAGTTGGGAAAAGGCTAGGCAGATTAGATGAAAGAAAGAAAATAAATTTATTTGACCCTGCGGGGTAATTGCGTAACACCATTAACTGGTTTTCATTTTGAGAGTTCAACAACATTCATCGCGTTATTTACGGTGTTGAGCAGACAAATTTTCTGAACATATGAAGCAATGGATTAGCAATATCCTTCAAAATTATTCAGATTGTGATTGATAGTGTAATAAACCATGGTGCTACGAATATGGTCTGTCAAGAAGCTAGTATGCAATTATAATGTTTCCGTATGTGTATACATACATAGAGTCGATCCAATCCGTCTGCCAGGTATGGTAATTTGGCAAAGAACTTGCAGTTAGCATTGGCAGGCTCATATCCAACAGTGAATGTTTATTGGCTCAAATGGCTTGAAATCACGTAACAAATACCATAACAGGCCTATAAAGTACCCACTGCTGGGACACAGCCGACACAGGCGTCCTCTCTCTCGAAATCATGTCACCATCATTATCACCAGCAGCCTTGTTCCACCCACTGCTGAGAACAGGCCTCTTCTCTCTTGTGCCATGCTTCCCTGGTCTGTGCGAGACTCATCCAGGACTTCCCTGCGATCTTCTGTAGGTCGTCCACTCACCTGCACCCTAATTGCGTAACACAGAATCAATCGAAATCTGAATCATTTTGAAGCAAATTGCTAATCCATTGCTTCATAAGTTCGAAAAATTTGTTTGCTCAACAAGTAAATAACGCAATGAGTGTTGTTGAACTGTCAAAATGAAACCGATTCCGATTGATTGTGTGTTACGCAATTAGGGTGCTGGCTTTATAACCTAGCCAAGATCACCGCTTGAAATAACGTATTTCCTGGAATTAAATACCAAAACTTTTAAGTCCAGTCCCTAGTAAATGAGACTGAACAATAGCCTTATTATACAGTTCTTGTAAAATAGCACAATTTTTAACTGAATGTGCAATTAACGTTAGCTTTTATCCCAACTCATCGCAATGCTGCACGGCCGTTTGAATGGACGCTAATTGAGATCACTGACCTTTTGCGACATTAAATAGTAATATGTTGAATGTTTTCCTGCTATGGGTGTTACTAATTTTAATGTGGCTAAATAATAACAGCCGCACAGGTCGATCGGTCAGGTTAAGCTACGCTTGCCGCGGTTGGTCTGTGGACGGGTGACCACCTTTACATACCGAGACCCCTCCGTGCCTCGGAAAGCACGTTAAGCCGTTGGTCCCGGCTGTCATTCGTGGATCTTTGACAGTCGTTACGGGTAGTCAGAAGCCCGAAAGTCTGACAACCAGTCTTACCAAGGGGTATCGTATTACCCAGTAACTGCGTTGTGTAGGTCAGATAGGCAGTCGCTCCATGTAAAATACTGGTATTCAGCTGCATCCGGTTAGACTGGAAGCCGACCCCAACATAGTTGGGAAAAGGCTAGGCAGATGATGGTGTTACTAATTTTAATGTATAAGTACCCCATCTCCGGTCTTGTGGTATAAAACCTGACCAGAGAACATTTTTTACCACACACGAATTAAAACATAAAATCTCGTATACTTAATAATAAGGGTGAAGAGTGTAGTTGTTTTTTGTGTTTGTTTGAACGCGCTAATCTCTGAAACTACCAGTCGGATTTGAGAAAATGTTTTTGCATTTGATAGCCCAATTATTGAGTATGGCTACAGGCTATTTAACATCACGCTGGGTTCCTCTGGAGCCGAGCAAAATGAAAAACAGACAGGAAGAACGCTAAGCAAAAACATAAGAGTGAGCCCATTGTCAATCAAAAAAAAAAAAAAAAACAAAGTCAGCGCGGGCTGGCGATGGGGTCGCCGAAAGTCGCGTAAATCCCTATTTAGTTGTCACAATCTGTACAGCTCTCAGGGTACAATTGAATATCAGCGCCAAGCTCTAGTTATCTGGCACTATGCTGAACCTAACCTATTTGGCAAGCTATGTTGGCAAACACTAAGTATTTTACCTTTTAATACAATTAGATCAGCAGTCACAAGAATTTTTTACGCTAATATAAAATGTACACAGCGTTAAAATACGAAAACATCTTCGTCTATATTCTGATTTCTGATATATCTATTCTTCTATCCTAGTTCCTACTAATCCGTAATATTATAAACGCAAAAGTTTGTGAGGATGGATGGATGTTTGTTACTCTTTCACACAAAAACTACTGCACGGTTTTGAATTCAATTTGGCACACGGATAGTTTATAACCAGGATTAACACTTAGTATCCTAAGTGTTAATTTTGATCCCGATTTTGCCACGGGATCGAAACATTATGTGGGTGAAACCGCGGGGCGCTGCTAGTACATTTATAAATTAAAGTCGCTTTTAAATTTCGTGTCTGTATGTGTGACCGTGTTGTTCTTCTAAACTACGCAACGGATTTTTATAGATACAGTTTTCATCATTATTTTGATAATTTATTCCGGAAGGTTTTAATAAATTACATGTAATAAAGAAAAGAAATCTCGATGAAAACACTGGCAGTAAAACGCTGACAGTAGCAAGGCTTACGATGAAGACATTGTTAACAGCAACATTTAACACAGCAGAGCAAGGACATAGAAAAGAGCCGAGAAAACAGTTGAAATCCCGCCAGAAGATTCACAGGTGAAGCTCGACATGAAGCACCTGGCCGCGTCGTCGTTAAAAGATGCCCATCCATAGACAAATATCACCCATCTCTCCACTAGTCCAATGCTTACTCTAGGATGCATATCCGGTAGGCTCTTAAATCCTATCCTTTCCTACGGGCACGTCTTCCCTACAAAAACCGCGCCCCCCGGTCTACTTCTTGATATGCAATGGTGGCTGTAGCACCATGAACATGAGGCTACAGGAGCTAGTGCGAATCTTGGGGTTCATTCGATTAATCGAGTCTGGTCAAACCACGCTGGGATCGGTGCAATTCATTCATTCATTGTAATAAAGAAATCTCGATATTTTGTCATGTCGTAAAAACCGTGCGAAGCAGGGGCAGGTCGCTAGTTATAAATAATTATGTATAAACAAATGACAATAATACAAAGTAGTTGTAATGCAATTTCCTGGAGCCAATATGTAGCACCCTATTGCGTAACACAATATCAATCACAATCTGAATCATTTTGAAGGAAATTGCTAATCCATTGCTTCATATGTTCGAACAATGTGTCTGCTTAACGACGTAAATAACGCAATGAATGTTGTTGAAATGTCAAAATGAAACCTATGGCTACTGGATAGTGTGCTACGCAATTACCTCGCTGGACTATAAAAATCTGCCGGTTCCTAATCACAAAAAAAAAAAACGTAAATTATTTGATAAATTTGAAATATCATTAACAACATAATAATACAACAATTTACGTGAACTCTTATGATAATATTTATGAAGTAATCACGGTATGTCCGTCTGTCATCAGTCACACTCCACCGGCGTTTTAGGGTTAAGCATTATTTGATTGATCAATTTCTTGTCACGCTTCGGAGGGTTGAAATAAATATGGTTGGAATTACTGGAAGTAGCTGTTGGATAATGATGATTTCATTTAAGAGGTATTTCTAGTGATATTATAATTTCTTGGAGAAAGTCGTGATGGCCCAGTGGTTAAGACCTCACGTGAGGTTGTCAAATCAAATACCAATGTCACTTTTTCAATTCAAAATCAAAATCATAGTACATGGGCCCTTGTGAAACTTCAGAGGCTAGGCTCACGGTTCCAATTGGTCGTTTCCTATGGAGAAGAGCCGGCAAGAAACTCCACGGTTACTCTTTTGGAAATAATTTTCTTTTACAATGTTTTCAAATAGAGGTATTTGCCCTGACTGCAACAATAATAAGCTGGTGTTATTATTTGATATTGGATGATGACGATTTAATTTGAGAGGTATTACCATTCAAGTTGAAATTCAAGTCATATTATAATTTCTTGGAACATAAGAGATACGATGAAATTCATAATTATTTGGAAGTTTTTGTTATTGACACCTACTTTAGATTGATGTCTAAGTATAATTCAGGCTAAAATAAATATTAATATTCAATTCTTCGAAATCGACCAAGGATAGCTACTTTGCACTTATTGATATTGACGTTCTATCAATTTGGATACCTCGATATCAGTTTAGACTGAAATAAATATTTATACATAAATTATAAAATAGTAACGAAGTAAAATTGTAAATTTTCAAATTGTCAAAAATACCTCTAATTTCCCTGCATTTTGACAAGTTTTTGACATTTGTTTGTCGCCGAGATGAGACTGCGACTAGATTTTGCCCGTTTTAAATCACGAGAAATTGGCCTTCAGATAGGAAATGCCAAACTCATCTAGTTTTTAAAATATGATTGTCGTGTAAAAGTGTTTGTACAAACCTACTTACAAAATAAAATCATTTATCATCATGTTAAAAATGTAAAAAAACACCATAATATTCTACTTGAATTCAATTTTATGTGACTTGTTCGATATTCTACTTTTAGGCGCCGTTTTAATACTGGTTTTTCAACACCTAGGTCTTTCAGCTTTCTGTGTACGGAACACCCTAAATATTTAATGGTTGGCTTGTAGATAGCGGTAATAAAACTAAATTTACGGACTATCGACTTTGTATAGGCTGCTCGTAACGGCCACCGTTACAAATCTGAAAACGCTGTAGAAAAATGGACGTTAAATTTTATAAAAGTTAGTGTTATGAATATTTTTATGAGAGCAGTCGTGTGGTGGTACCTCATTCAGAGATGAACAGTGGCCTCCAAAAGTTAGTTAACATTTTTACACTTCAGCTGTAATGCAACTATACGATTAAAAATAATCAGGTTATTGGGGAATCAGCGTAGAGGGATTACTTGATAATTTTTTATGATAATTCATAGGTTGAATCCTACTTCCTACTAATATTATAAACGTGAAAGTTTGAATGGATGGATGGATGTTTGTTACTCTTTCACGCAAAAACTACTGAACGGATTTGGATGAAATTTGGCACACAGATGGTTTATAACCAGAATGAACACATAGGATACTTTTTATTCCGATATTCCCACGGGATCGAAACTTATGCGGGTGAAACCGCGGGGCGCAGCTAGTTAATCAATTAAAATGTTATAGTGAGTGCGGTGCTCAAATACATAATAATAATATCCCTGGACATTTCACACAGCGCCATCTAGTCCCAAGCTAAGCAACTTAATGCTTGTGTTATGGTAACAAGATGGCTGATAAACTACTTATATACATTTTTTTTTTGATGACATGACTTGAGCGGCACGTCCACGGCAGCCGTAGACGTGTCGGCGGCTGCTGTTGCGTCTGGCGTTGCCGCGGTGCTCGTGTGTATCAGCTCGTTGTGGTTTATAAACAATCCATTTACCAGGCTTCCTGTAGCGTTTAAATTAGTGCATCAAATGAGCAACTACCGCAGTCTAATTAGTCACTCTGTATCGCAGGGCTCAGGAGAAATCAGTGACTGTTTAGCCTTTTATCATTGCCTAATTAAATTCTGAAATTACTTCTAATATAAATGTAGTAATTTGCAGAATATTTATAGTTTGTGTAAAACGTTTGCCTGAACTATTTATGTACTAACCAATGTGATTTACCAATTAGTTTAATATGTTTTATGTTTCTGTGTATCCGGGCTGTGTAGTGTGTATTCTGGCCATAAATGAGTATTTTATTGAGTAGGTCTAGCGTTCAGCGCTTATAGGGCAGTCAGACCCGCTACTAACCTAGCTAATTGACCACTACAAAAGAAGAAATAAAAAAAAAAACATTTACAATAAAATTCGGCAAACAAACAAACTCAAGGTATGCCAACGAGGATCGGAGCGCAGTATTCCAGGCGTTAAATTGACAGATCATAATTATTCGCAACACCACACTGCGCTCCAAAACACAGATTACCGACGTTGTTCAAAAAGACGCTAAGCTATAATAATATATATCATCTCCCCTGCTAAGATATTATGTTTCCGTTCTTACATAAGTTCTTTATGGTGATAAGGTTATCGCCATTTTAACTAGCGCTCGTAAAGATGAGTCGTAACGCTTCCGCAGGTGTTCCATACGTCTGTGTGGTTTTAATATTGACTTATGACGCAAAACATTATTGGAATACGTCACCGAATGGTTTTGTCGTGCAGTGTCTCGGGTTTTGACTGGAGCCTGACCATCATTTCCTCGAAAGAGGTTCACAGCATCATCATCATCGTCTTAAATGTTTCAGCCTACCATGTCAGTCAGATGTTTCTGGTGGGTGTTGTCCTTTTTTTTATTGCTATATGGGCCTACTCTTGATGTCGATACCTCGATCACGCCTGATGGAAAGCGTTGGATGAGGTCTATGATGTAACGAGCGTGCCCAGAAGATGCCTGTTCACTCTTGCTTTGAAGGCAGACGGGTTAAATGTGGGAGGGAACACAGAATATATATATTTGAATGGGTTCCTGGATGGTTTGAAAACAAACAATTGGATCCGGTAGGTAGCGCTGCTTTTCCGGGCAGGATGACGTCTGCCGGGTCCGCTAGTTATGGTATAGATTTTCATTTGTATAAAAGTATTAGGTACTTCAAGACAAAACCACGTCACATATCGCAGAATAACACAAGAGCGTTTCAAACTTGACGGGTTTAATACGCCGTTTTATGATGTCCCAATAAAAGAGCCATTAGACAAAGATCAATATCTCAGCTAACTGGATCTGAAGCCAGCATCTTGTAGAAAACAGATAGGTAGGTATCTGTCTAGAATGACACGACAAAATAAACGGAGCAGTGATTTTTTTTTCTTCTTTCTATTGAAACAGAAAGTTTTGCTTTTTACCAGCTTTTTTTTACTTTACAGTGTCATTACAGCAGTGGTGGCTCATGAGACTTACGAGTTGTAGATCGTGAGTTTGAAGTCGAACCCAGACAGCAGCGTCGCCAGATTTTTTTCGCTAAAAGTGGGATTTTGTAATCTTTTAAGTAAGAAAAGAGGGATTCTTTCACCGAAAGCGGGACATTACAAAAAAACGTAATTAAAAAAAAATACGAGTGGTCGTTTATATTTCTACTTATCCTTTTAAGTATTTGAGTTTAAATTAAGGAAACATGATGATGATAGCCATAGAAAATGTATTTTAATGAAAATACATTACTCTACTATACTAATGACAATAGCTGTCTGGTTTACCAGTATCACGTAAGGCAGTTTATTTTTCTATTTCCGAAAAGCGGGAATGAGGCTGTCCCGCGTGGGACTTAGGGCTAAAAATCGGGACGTCCCGCCAAAATCGGGACGTCTGGCAACGCTGCCAGACAGGCACTTTGTGTATTTAATTTAATTATCACTGCTCTCTCACCACAGCTCAGTGATCTAATTCTAATAAGAACGAAAGTGAAATGGAATTACTTGTTTAAATGTACTATTTTTAGTCTCTCTTGAAAGTATATTAGTCTATCTAAAAGCCATGTCTAATAAAACTTATTTTATTAATCAGTGGTGGCCCATAGCTCGTCAAAATGGAAAAAAAATCAACGGGTTGCACTCCGGCAGTGCCGGCAGAAGTGAAAACTTGAATATTAACGTTGTGCATTTTTGATATTTTGGAATGCGGTCTACTCTCCCTCCGTCTTACGAATTTTCGATCAGAAGGTGTATTCTCGTAATTTAAAACGTTCAAAATCTAGTCGCAGTCTCATCTCAGCGACAAACAAATGTCAAAAACTTGTCAAAATGTAGGGAAATTAGAAGTATTTTTTGACAGATTGAGACTGAGATCAGACTGTGAACGGTCTTAAAATTACGAGAATTGCCCCTCAGGTCACGTGTCCTGACGCGAGTTCCGTCTTACGGATTTTCGATCAGGTCACGTGTCCTGACGCGAGTTTAACATTTTTTACCCATCACAACAAAAGTGCACAACGCCGCTAAAGAAGTTTTCACTTCAAAAAAAAAAAAAATATTCCTAGTGTATTACTTTCTTTGGTATTTCTAGTCATGGCATTAGATACTTCCTCAAGGTAGATGAAAGTTAGCCCATTGGAGCGACGCGTGAAATCAGCAGTGACTGCTTTGTCTAACTTTCTAACTGCTCTCGGTAAAATAAAGAATGTTCAGTATTCACTCTCACTGTTGTTCAAATGTGGGCTATTGTTTTAGTTTTCGAAATGAACAGGCCAATTTTGCATGATCACTATCATAATTATGTATGGAGATTAGTAACTAGGGTCGTCGGATATCGTTGAAGTGTAGTAAGAAATCGATGGATGTTTTCAAATGAAATTTAATTTGATAGATGAACTGTTTGTTTTCTATTAATTAAATTAAATTTTATTCGAAAACAGCCATCGGTTTCTTGCTAAAGAGATAAGTAACGGATATAGTTTTAAATATATCCGACGACCCTGGTTACCTATCATCTCCTTTGGTGACTGTACTTTCTAAGTTTATCTTGGACATATTGGGTGAAGGAAACCATCGAGAGGAAATCTGAACTTATCATAAGGGAAAATATTTGATTTTTTGTGTATTCTTTTTGACTGATTGAGCCAAAAAAAATTTACAAGATTTTGAATTTGAACGTTCTTTAAGTAGCGAGATTTGTGCTAGGATGGTGCTGAGGATGTACTATAAGTACACCTCTGCCGAACCCTTCGGGAAAAACAGGCGCGACCTTAATCCAAAGTTGCGTAAAAAAATAAGCACTTCAAATTGTGACACCCCTTCTAAAATTTCTACATTTATATCTGTAATTTTTATGGTGTAGAAAGAGTATTTTACTCGTCTGTACGCGTATCTACCTTCAAATTAGCACTTGTTTATTATTTCATCACAGTATTTCATTATTTTCACTGAATTTGAGATGTTTCAGACATTACACATAATTATTTTAGATTAAGTTTATTGTACTCGTACTTAATTTAATGTTGGGATAATGTATCTCATTGTGAATTAGGAGTCTAGGGGTAAAATACCTCTAACAATATCTTGTAGGTCATGTCTATCAAGGACGAATCTTGACCTTCACAGTAATGTTGCATGGCAACAGAAAACAGCGTCTTTATCGGTTAAAGTTTAGAAACAGTTGCGCATCATTATCGCCCATAACGTCAAATGTTGCTTGCAAAAATATTGTGCGACTTTTCCAAATTCAAACTAGGCTGAGAATCAGCACTTATTGAACGTCAAAATTATATAAGACAGTCCCCCAAAACGCCCGCCCCTCACGACTTCCTAGTGCTTTAACTGGGAAGAAGAAGTGGCGCAACAAACCCCCCCAGCAGCTGTCTGTTCAGTTAGAAGAACTTGATTCTATACAATAATAAGTAATTACCATTAGGAAGCACAAAACATTAAATTAATTGCCATATGTCTGCTAGAACACGCCAATATACTAACAAATTATTATTTATTCGTTACTTCCCGATTCACCACTTCCCAATTCACCATACAATCAAAATACTTAAACAAAAGTGTCGTTTCGTAACTTTTTTGAATTTCATACATTCAGTCTCCTTTCGCCAACTGTTAAAACGAAATAAATACAAAAGTGTGGCGGCCATCTACATTGCCACATGCGAACTGCGCATCGCACTGACGTCACGTAAATCCTGCATCGCGCAAGCAGTTTACCGCTCAACTAACATATATACAAAGTCCCGACATTAATAGTCGGGCAGTGTCCCACCAGACACAACACCCGCCTGGTCGGATCTTCCCTTTTCTTTGGAAGATGAGTGAACCTTACACCCTATTCCTCATCCCTCTATAGAAGCATAGCATGTTGCCAGCAGCACTGCAAAATTCCAAGTTTCAGCAGGATGTTGCTGTAAATAGTTTTGCCCATCTTTATTTCTCAATTGGCTTTAGGTATGGTGGTTTGGATCAAACTGGCTATAGCTAAAGACAGAGAACAATGGCAATCTTTCAAATCAAATCAAAATAATGTATTTGTGAAACATAAGTAAACATTTGAGGATCTTAAATATAATATAGATAGTGCGCTATGTTGTGCCATCAAGACATACAAATATGGATGAGTAGAAATAGGGTTATAAATTAAACAGTCAACAATATTATGTAAGTAAATAAATTAAATCAGTCAAATTAAAATTAAATCCAAATTAAATTAAAAATTAAATCAAAATCAAGTCAAAATTAAATTAGAACCAAATCAAAATCATAATTATCCAAGATTTAATAATACAAATTCAAAATTATTTCAGTTCGTCATTTAAAAATTATTCAATTGTGTAATAACATTTATCAATCAATAACTTATCAAGTACCTTTTTAAACTTTCGAAAAGGCCTTCGTCTTTAGGAACCACCCTCGGGTCCTTACACAATAACTATTATATACGAGATATACAAAATGGCACGTTTTCAATCACAAATTTGCCTTGTCCCCGACGCAAATACTGTCGAAACAATAATATAATAATAAGTTTATTCAATAATTGTTTACAAAGATACACAAATACATTATAGGCTGCAATTTCTTGTTACAAACGAATTAGACATCTGTAGCCGAACTAGGCGACAGCCTGTATTTCGGCTATCAGCGCCCAAAACCCTCACACAATAGCCATCAAGTAGAGCTGCCATCATTTTGTCATCACAATGGGGGTCGTCTATTGCATTTAAACTGACAAAAATTTCGGGATTTTAATTTGGGAACAGCCTTTAGAGGCCCTCTTTTGATAACTTTGATTGATGTTCGATTAGGCACGGAAGCGTATCTAACGGTGGTAAATAGCTATGCTGGGCAAAGGGCTCCCTTCACGCCTTCAATCTTTCGCGAGCCCGCGCGTCCTTGTTCCAGGTTTGACGTTTACTTACTCGTTTTAAACTTTCATGGTAGGGAGATGTGAGTGGAGGGGCCCGTGGCTAAATAATAACAGCCGCACAAAAAAAAATCATGTGAAGCTAAAACTACAACTATTATGGAATAGCTCCAAGGTTGTATTATAGCTATGGAATCTCTCATATATCCGTTAGCCAGTTTTTATTGCTCATAGATGTTATAAAGTTACTGTATATAGCATAAACGGTATCACAACCGCAGACCATGTGCGGTTATATATATTTAATTGTCTGTCCATATGTCTGTATGGTACAATAATTTTATAATCAAAACTGCATAATGAACGGAAAAAAGGGCTTTGGTAACCCACCCTTTTAAATTAATCACAGTTTCGAACTCAAAACCTCATGCCCTGGTCCATCCCAACAGATTAATAATAATAATATCCCTGGACATTTCACACAGCGCCATCTAGTCCCAAGCTAAGCAACCTAATGCTTCTGTTATGGTAACAAGATGGCTGATAAACTACTTATATACATTTTTTTTTTGTAAATACATACATATTATAGATATAAAAACACCCAGACTCGGAACAAATACATGTAGGACTTACAAATATTTGTTCTGTGCGGGAATCGAACCCGAGACACGCAGCGCAGCAGTCCGATCGCTCAGCCACTGCGCTAACCGTGTTGTCAGATTATTAAACCAGTACCTCAATAATCAGCCAATAATGTTCCCACTGCTGGAACACAGGCCTCCTCACAGTGAGAGGGAGTGGGCTGTAAGCCACCACGCGGGTCCAGTGCGGGTTAGTAGATGTCACATGTTTTTGGATGTTTGGTTCTAACACAACCCGGCTTCCTCACGATGTTTTCCTTCACCGTTTTGAGAGCAGTAGTGATGAAATCATTTACACAACGTAAAGCGCCTATCTGGGTTCGAACCCAGCACCTATAACTCATAAGTTGGGGCCATTACAACTGGACCACCATTGCTCCAGCCAGTACCTACTAGGCAGCAAGCAGCTAGCTGGCTAGTATTTGCCAGCAACAGCATTTGGTCACCAAAAACAGGATCAGGTGTAAAAACAGGATCGTTCACAACTGCACGATCAAAACATGGCCACCATTCTCCAACTCTTCGTGTAAAATTCAAAATTGCATTCCTCATTCATTTCGCCAGTATTTATTTTAAATAAAAACCTATCCATTGACCGTAAAGTACGTAAACGGTGCGGTCTCAAACAAAAACATGGGCGTAATGAAACTGGGTCAGTTACAGACTCTACGGAATTCGACGCGTACTAGGCCCACCGCACACTGTAGACAATGCATTTGTTAATTATTTAAAAAAAAAAAATTGCTCTAAACGCCCTATGTATCAACACATGTGAATTCTGTATGATCATTCCTGATTTATTTGGCTTTAGATATAAGTAATAAAGAGAAAAGAATTGATTATTTCTATGTTAGTTTGTTTGTTACGCTTTCACGCGAAAACGACTGAACGGATTTGGATGAAATTTGACACATAAGTAGACCATGACCTGGGATACTTTTATCTCAATATTCCTACGGGATCGAGACTTATTCGGGTGATACCGCGGGGCTTAAAATCAGAAAACTTAAAAAAAAATTGTCTTTGGTTTTAGCATCTTTGTCTGGGTTGTTTGTACAGACGCCAGCAGGTCAAGCTACCCGAAACTGTCAAGTCAAATTTTCCTAATCAACCTTGAACCTTAATGCTTAAGCGATAAAGTTGAAAATCTATTAAAGAAATTTGAACGATTGTAGTAGCTTGATGTGCTGGCGTCTGTACCTCAAAGATTTCGTTTTCATTAAGACGTTAATTACGATGCACTTGTGAGTAATATCACTAATTAGTTTTCTCTTTTGTTACAGGTAAATGTTACGTCGTGACTTTTTTCAAATGCCAGATACTTACACACAGACAAAACTAGCTTTTAACAAGGTAACTATGCAAATACTTGTCTATTGTTAAGAAAAAAAACAACAAAACTGATACATATCGAATGGCCTTGTGGAATATCATGTAATAATACATATAGCAAAAATATAACATATTTCTAATATAGTTCACATTCGTGTATTTTGTCAATGTTATCCTACAAATCGAACAACCTAGTAGAATATCATAAAATAATATGGGCATATAAGAGCAATACATGTAGGTAATTACTATACATTGGTAAAAAACCGTCGGCATAGTAACATTTCAATATTTTTAAGGAAAAATATCTAACGGAGACGCTACTGTACAGAATAAATACAAAATACTTTTCCTATTTACCTAACCATAGGAAATACAAATAACATTAAGGAAATAACAAAATCCTATTAAAATATTCATTAAACAACCCAGTAACATAATGATATGTAAGTATCCACGTGCCATCCATCTTTTTTTTTTGGGTGGGAAATCATCATATGACCCGTGATTCTCCCGCTCGTGTCAGACTTTAACTGACTAAAACCCACCCGTGTTCCTTCAGTTGCCTGTGCCAGGGGCCACGGTATCTCTTTTGAACCACCCGCGGCCCTGGCAGGCATCGGCCCTAGCGGACCCCGTCAGTTCGTGCTGACATCTCTTTGAGACGCGCGTGGAACACAACGCGCCGTCGACCCGGGCCTGGTCCTTACCGGGCGGCGAGCTGCCCATTGCTCGCCGCCCGCAAGCCCGCGCCTACGGTGGCCGGGAGTCGGCTGTTGACTCCCGACGTCCAGGGCGTCTCCTGCGGCGACTAGGGTCGTGAGGGCGCTGAGATTGCCTCTCCCTCACGCGCTCCGCCTCCTCCTTTGCGAGCATTACTGCTTCGCAGAAGGTGGTGACGGCTTCCCATGCACTCTCGCTCCGTACCAGGGCCTGATGCGAGAGATCTCCGCCGCCGATCGCCGCCACGAATACGCGACGGTTCTCCGCCCAAACCGGGCTGACCTCCACCGTATGCTCCACCGTGTCCTCCGGGCAATCCACACAGAGGTGACACCCTGGCGTTTCCTCCCGCCTTATCCTGAACAGGAACCTCCTGAAACAACCGTGTCCGGTGAGAACCTGCGTCAGGCGGAAGGTGAGGGCGCCGTGGTGCCTTTCCAGCCGAGTGGCTGGAAAGGCACCACGGCGCCCTCACCTTTGAGGAGTCTCAAAGAGGGGACTTATCGCCGCTATTGTAGCGTGCCCAACGTGTCATCATCTCAAAGGAAGAACTGTTGACACTGGTGAAATCAAAATCAAAAGTCATTTAACCAAACTAGGCTGAGAATCAGCACTTTTTGAACGTCAAAATGACATTCAAAAAGTGCATTCATTTAAACGTCCGCCCTTCAACAACTCCTAGAATTCTAGGAATTGTTGAAGGGCGGACGTTTTCGGGAATAGAATATTCTTTATTATGTAAGTACACCATAAATATTACAGAATGTAAATGTAGAAATTTTGCAAGGCGTGACACAATGGGCGGTCTTATCGCTAAAAGCAATCGAATCGAAATTCAAGGCGAGAGTGAATAGGCTTCTTCTGGGCAAGCTCGTTCCACCGTAGATCTCATCCCTGCCTCTGGGCTGGATTGAGGTCAAGAGTGAGCCCATTGTCAATAAAAAAAAAAAAAGAAAAAAAAACCCTTGCTTCTATACCCTGTCCATTAGGTCAACCGTTTTTTGACAGCTGTCTTAGAACGTAACTATTCCAGATTACGTAAAACAATACACTTCCTTGTCTTATTGAATTATCTTATTTATGGCATCTTACAGAATTATAATACCGTACGAATATCAATAAATCTCAATAGATTTATTGCAGCAACATACAATTATGTTGCTGCAATCACTAGTTCTATCTGTCAAAAAACGGTTTACCTAATGGACAGGGTATAGTGCTTTAGCTAGGAAGAAGTGGCGCAATAAAATCTCCACCTCAAAGAACTAAAACCCAGCTTTACCACGACAAATCGCAAATTAGCGCCGAATCTTCCAAAAATATCTATAGCGCCAATTACGAAGGCTCGCAATTAAAACTGTAGCTTAAATTGGAGCCGCTTGGGGCACTAATTGCGATATGCCGTGTCAACCTTACAGTGGGAACGATTTATCTACCATTCTGAATATTGTATTAGTACTGATGGTCTGTACACTGCAGGGTTGTGTTGAAGACTTTATTAAAGTGTCAGAATTAATCTTAATTTGACTGCCTCATTGGTCGACCCTGGGTTCAAACTCTACGGCCCTGTGCACACGCACGTTTTTCTTCCCGTGAAAAACTACGGTTTATTCGTCGCGTGTATGTACGGTCGTCAGTGTTGTATAATAATAATAATAATAATATCCCTGGAAATTTCACACAGCGCCATCTAGTCCCAAGCTAAGCAACCTAATGCTTGTGTTATGGTAACAAGATGGCTGATAAACTACTTATATACATTTTGTTTTTTTTTGTAAATACATACATATTATAGATAGAAAAACCGCTTCTTCCCCACTGCTCAACTCACCCAGACTCAGAACAAATACATGCAGGACTTACAAATATTTGTTCTGTGCGGGAATCGAACCCGCGACACGCAGCGCAGCAGTCCGATCGCTCAGCCACTGCGCTAACCGTGTTGTCAAATCAAAAGTGGTTGTGTATGGAATTGGATCACTATGGAAGCTTGTTCACAGACATGTTTGTTTTACGGTAATGTTTGTCCTGGGGTAAACTTTTTCCTTTAGGAATTTCACAGTAGTAGTCTGAAGCATGGATTTGTGCTGGGTTATTAACAATTGGGTTTTATACGAACTGTCGAAATAGGGCTAGAACAGAAGGCCAATTCTCGTAATTTAAAACGTTCAAAATCTAGTCGCAGTCTCATCTCGACGACAAACAAATGTCAAAACTTATCAAAATGTAGGGAAATTAGAGGTATTTTTGACAGATTGAGACAGAGATCAGAGTGTGAACGTTCTTAAAATTACGAGAATTGCCCCTCTGGTCAAAAATCTCTGCCAGGCAATTATGTGGTATGACATGCCGCTTTATTTGTAAACTAGCCGTTACCTGAGACTTTGTTAACATATTATTATCAACCCATCGTTTGACGGGGTTTCGTAAAAGATTACGAAACCCCGTCAAACGATGGGTTGAAGATTCGAAATATGATCTATCAGGAAAGTACCTCCTACCAGTGGTCCAGTCTGTTCGGAACATGATTATCATCATCCACAGCCCGACTTCACCCACAGCTGGACATAGGCCTCTCTTTTCTTGTGCCAATCCCTACGCTCCTGTACCAGCTTAATCCATGTTCTACCTTCGATGGCAACAATATCGTCCTCCCATCTCGCAGCCGGACAATCGACACTTCGTCTTCCAGTCCTTACTCCACCTGCCATCACTGCGCGTAACAGTAACGGAGCTGCTATAATTAATCCAAGATTCCCATGCATCTGTATGCACGCACGAAGCTATACGAATACATCAAAATGCAAAAGGTAACACATTATACATGCCTGCACGATATACATAATATATCTTTTAATATACATATATCTCTAGATGTCCGATTGTTATCTGCAGTCACGTTCGAGAATCGTAAAAGTTGCGATTACAATTGACATCACGAATATAGAACGTTTTAAAGTAAGCCTCGTAGCAGGAAATATTGCAACATATTAGCTTGGAGGCGTGCATGGGCTTCCTAATGATGCTACAATGGAGGTCCAAAGGAAATCAGGCGTAGTTTGTTGTTATTAGCATATAGAAGGGCGCTTATGTACATACTTTCAATTGAATTGAGTGAGGTACAAATTGTAAATCATCGTTCTGGACCTGTATTCCCGTAATTTAAAACATTCAAAATCGCAGTCTCATCTCGGCGACAAGCAAATGTCAAAAACTTGTCAAAATGTAGGGAACTTAGAAGTATTTTTTGACAGATTGAGACTGAAATGAGACTGTGAACGGTCTTAAAATTACGAGAACTACCCCTCAGACTGTGGACGTTCTTAAAATTACGAGAACTACCCCTCAGACTGTGAACGTTCTTAAAATTACGAGAACTACCCCTCAGACTGTGAACGTTCTTAAAATTACGAGAACTACCCCTCAGACTGTGAACGTTCTTAAAATTACGAGAACTACCCCTCAGACTGTGAACGTTCTTAAAATTACGAGAACTACCCCTCAGACTGTGAACGTTCTTAAAATTACGAGAATTACCCCTCTGACTGTGAACGTTCTTAAAATTACGAGAACTACCCGTCAGACTGTGAACGTTCTTAAAATTACGAGAACTACCCCTCAGACTGTGAACGTTCTTAAAACTACAAGAATTACCCGTCTGGCTTCGATTCCCAGGTCGGGCAGCGTTATTGGGTTTTTCGATCAGGAGTTTCTCAGTAGCAGCCCGAAGTCTGGATTTCTGCCTGGTTGACGGCAACAGGCTCGCCTCTATTATATGGAACTTAAAGATAACTGGCGAAATTAGGGTGTGCTATACGTACAGTCACGAGCAAAAGTATGTATACACTCGGCTTTATTCAAAAGCGATTTACGCCTTTATTTTTTAATGAAATTTTATATTGTTACGAACATAGCATTTTCGAACCTATAGGTTTATGTAATGTGTCGTATTTTAACGTTGCATTCGTTATATCACGAAAAAATCGTAATTGTAAGTTGCCAAGTGTTGACACATTGGTGCTCGTGACTGTACACCTCTGCCAAACACTTCGCGGATTACGAGGGGTGTTGTTATATAGTTTGGTCTCCTTTAGTTATCCTTACATGTGCCGCTTCGTGTGGAGGTTGGAGGAGCAGTGCTAACAGCCGTGACTTGAGAGTTGGAAGTCGTATGTGCGAACCCAGGCAGGCTTTTTTTGTCTCTCCTTAATTTTTAATCCATCCAAAGGTTGTCTTTAAAAGATCGCTCTTAGCGATAAGACCGCCCATTGTGTCACCCTTTATAAAATTTTATATAGGTATTTATGTTCTGTAATTTGTATGGTGCACAATAAAGAGTATTCTATTCTATTCTTTACTTTGTGTATATTATTTCATCACGACTGCTCTCAAAACGGTGAAGGAAAACATCGTGAGGAAACCGGCATGTCCTAGAACCAAAAATCCAATGACATGTGACATCTACCAATCTGCACTGGGCCCGCATGGTGGATTACAGCGCACACCCTCTCACAAAGGAGATCTGTTTCCCAGCACTATAAGCTGATTATGACGTGCTTCTACAATAATAAACATAAAGATTAATAAAAGAAATAATAACAATCCACTCGAATGTCCCTAATAGCTACAATTACAACAGTCGTTCAAGCAATCATACATATTATTGGTCGTGTAGTAATTGTCTATAATTATGTTATGGTTTCCTATCAAATAGCGCGTTCTTTTTCACTCGATTGGTTTCAGTCACGCATAAAATATATATCCTGGTACGCCAGGGTATATATTTTTAACCGACTACAAAAAAGGAGGAAGGTCTCAATATAATAAAGAGTATTCTACACTCAGCGGCACGGAAACTTGGCCACATGTAAATTTCACGATATTTCGCATTTAAATTTAAATTTATTTTTGACACTGAAATAATGGTAGACGCACTCGGAAAGGGTTTCATATGCTTTTAGAATGTGAAATTGAAAACGTCACAGCAGTGCAATTCTGTAACCATCTCACCGTGAAAACTTAGGTGAAGTGAGCGTGGAGTGAGCTGTCATTCCAAATAATGCTAGGGATTGACACTACTGACAACTCACATCAAGCTCACTTCACTTGAGTTTTCACGGTGAGATTTTTACAGAATCGACCGGCTGAACCCAATAAGTTTATTTATTAAACTGGGCAATTTTGCAGAAAAAAAGAATTTTACACCGTCAATTATTTATGTATAGGCAGGACCTAATTAGTCGGCTCGATAAATTCCTAGTAGTAAATCAGGCCGACAGTTGTTGATAACTACGCGTATTCCCAGCCTGTAGAATTTATTATTACGTATGGAATTCCCCAACTAATTCCCTTTGTTCCTGTGTTGTTTTATGTTTCGGTTTTAATGCTTGTACAGACGAATGTCAATTAAATGTGATTGAGGGTTTATCGTGAAGGTTGAGGGGCTTGTGGCTAAGATAACACTACACGGGTCGATTGCCGCGGTAGGTCCGAAAATGGGGGAAAATAGGGCGAAATGATTTCCCATCCTCAAAAAAAAAAAAAAAAGGTCCGAAAATGGGGACCATCGTAAAAAAATATGTTAATCCTGGTGCCACATTTCATCCAATCCGTTCAGTAGTTTTTGCGTGAAAGAGTAAGGAACATCCATCCATTCTCACAAACTTTTGCGTGTTTAATATTAATAGCAGCAGCTCCCCGCGGTTTCACCCGCATAAGTTTCGATCCCGTGGGAATATCGGAATAAAAAGTATCTTATATGTTATTCCTGGTTATAAACCATCTGTGTGCCAAATTTCATCCAAATCCGTTCAGCAGTTTTTGCGTGAAAGAGTAACAAACATCCATCAATCCATCCATCCATCCATCATCCATCCATCCATCCATACAAACTATCACGTTTATAATATTAGTAGGATGAGAATACAGGTATATATTTTAAACAGAAGCGGGTATTATTAAGATAACATCCCCAATAGGACCCGCTTAACTTTTTACTTTATTTTTTTATTATTATTTGTTGTTAGCGACCATAGTAGTACACACTGTGAAAATTTTAAGTGTCTACCTATTACGGTTCAAAAGATACAGCCGTGTGACAGACGGGCGGACAGCGGAGCCTTAGTTATAGGGCCCGTTGGCACTCTTTGGGTACGCGACCTTTAAAACTCAAGACAAAATGTCTAATTTATAATCGATCATGGATACCGGTGACCTACATAGCAGACCCCGTAACTGACGTAATTTATAAAGGCCAGAAGTTGGATGGGTTGCTTTCCACTAACAACATGTTGCAGACACCAGCTGGCGGGCGCAATCCCTGACATTAAGGTAGAAATAATTCTTAAAAGAAAAATAAATGCTGTACATCTCTTTGTACAGTTGCACACAAAAGTGTTGTGAAGGGTTAACAAATTATGTCTATAACAGTGTTCATAATCTCAGATAATTTACATTCCATGGCCACTTAATCAGTTATCTACTTCAGTGAAATGTATTCTAAGTTGATTTTTGAGTGAACATTTGCAACAAAAAGGTCCTAATTAGTTTTTTTGTTGCAATGGAATTTGAACTTTGTTTAGAATGACATCCAGTTAGTTGTTCCATAACTTGAAAATTATTTCAAATTCTTAATTCAAATATATCTTTTTTGCCATTATTTCGGATGTGTGCAGTCGAAGAAAAAATTCGAAAAATCACGCTCTGCTTTTTAACCGACTTCAAAAAAAGGAGGAGGTTACTGCATATGCGAGTTTATTTTTTAAAAACTAAATATTCTTTATTCTGCACAAACAAGACGCACGTCACAAAAAGAAAAAGTAATAAAATACACATTAATGCAAAGTAGCCAAAAGCCTTGTATTAAAAAAATAAAAGTTCAAAAAAAAAACGAAAATTATAACCAAAGACAACATTCGAAATTAATGTTATTTTTCACTTTGTACTGTTTTTCTTGGTAGTTGGTTGTATTGTTTAAAAAAAAACTTTTCTTGAAGTGTTGTACAGACGCCAGCACATCAAGCTACTACAATCTATCAAATTCCTTTAATAGGTTCTCAATTTTATTGCTAAAGCATTAAGTTCAAATTTTGCTTTTGCTAAAGCATTAAGTTCAATTTCGGGCAGCTTGATGTGCAGCGTGCTGTACCACGTGTCTTACGAATTTCCGAATATTAATACCCTACAAATAACAGTTTCGTCCTTCTGTCTTTACAAGAACTGTGATAATTTATTATTCATTCTGCCAAAACTAAAACCTATGCTTGGAAAGTCCGTATTTTGCGGTGGATTTACGCAAATATTATGATGATCATAATTATCATTAGAATTCTTTCATAAATATTTCGATGAAAATCTCCAATTTGCACAGTAATAAAATGTCTGGTTTGACATGTTATTATATGTATAAATATCTTCTATACATATTATAAATTAAAGTAGCTTTTCGTGTCTGTCTGTATGACCACGTTTTCTTCTAAACTACACAACGGATTTTGACGCAGTTTTCACCATCATTTATAGAATTTATTCCGGAAAGTTTATGTGATTGATGTTAAACTTAACCCTTCGTATCCAGACGTGGATCCACGCGAGCCACAATGTCTTTTTATTTGTTTCTGTAATTACGGCATTAAACTGGTTAATATAATGAAGAAATTTCAATGTTTTGTTACGTTGTAAAAACACTGCGAAGCAGGAATGGGTTGGTTTTTTTATGTATAAAAAAAACATTACCAAGTTTATTTACTTATCTCCTTGGCTTCCCAATAATAACCCACCGTAAGTGATCCACTCAACAGAAAAATAATAAAAACATGCCGGATGATATGGAATTGATAAATTATATCCCTCACTGCATGTTATTCTTTGTTCAGCGAATAAGAAAAACATATATTATTAGATCGGTTCCATTTGGCGATGTTATGATTCGAGTCACGAGTATATATGCTGGGAATGTGGTATCTCTATTACATATGTTTTGTGACTAAGATATTGATATACTATGACTTTGTGTCATGTCGTGTCTGCTACTAAATAGGGGTGTTTACATAACCAGACTATAGTCTGATCTGAGAGAGTCTGGGACACAGGCCTCTTGTAATCTGCGGGCCCAGTGCGTGTTTGTAGATGTCGCGTCTTCGAATTTTTGGTTCTAGGACATGCCGGTTTCCTCACAATGTTTTCCTTCACCGTTTTGAGAGCAGAGCTTACATTTCGCCAAGTATGTTTAATTACCAGTATTTTACATGGACCGACTGTCCATCTGACCTTCACAACCCAGTTACTTTGTAACACGACACTTCTTGGCAAGACTGGTTGTCAGACGCAGAGAACAGAACACTTTACGTAATACAAATGTACTTCTGCAAGACTGAAATATACTCACATACTCGAAGCTAAGATCTTTTAAATGTACTCTTACGGTAGCAAAGTCAAAGTCAAATCATTTATTTCAAATAGGCACATTAAAGGCACTTTTGAACGTCAAAATTAAAATAAAATTGATTCTAGTAGCTGCAATAAATTCAGTACTTACGTCGATATTTTGTTGAATTCCATCCAAAATTGAATTCTAGAAAGGCCATAACTCCAGTTTCATCCATAAATGTACTGCGAATTTTATTGTATGTGCCTTTTCAAGTACTTTACTTTTATTACGCTTAGGCTCAATTTACATTGTCGGAGAATGGAATGCAAGCGTTTTTTTTATCTACAAAGCATAATGAACTTTATGTCTATAGTGTAACGCACAAATTAGGTACACACATACGCACAGGCCGCGCATCTTCTGGAGAACTATCGCGCATTCTCGGGAATTCCCGCAGTAACAAGCTCGTATCTAGTTTGTGCGTTAGACAATTGACATAAAGTTAATTTTGCTATGTACAAAATCGTTACAAAAACTCGCTTCCACTCCGTTCCGCGGCAATGTAAATTGAGCCTTATTCTGGTTTCAAGTAAATCTTCGATACAAGTACCTTGAAGGTTGCGCTCATCGTTTTTTAATCCAATTCCATGAGAAATAAGAAATAATCAGTTATGAAAATTGACGACCCGACGATCCGTGAACCGATATCCAATTCCACCTCATTTTAAATCTTAATGCTCGCAGTTAAGGTCGCAAGTCGCCCGTGAGATTTTTAATAAAACCGCATACCCCACGGAGTATGTCTTCACTCATTTTGTATTAGAATCATCAATTTGATGAATGAACTTTGCTCGCGACTGTACGTTGGGTCGGATTACACCAGGTGTTTCCGCTCAGGTGTTGGATCTCTTAGACTTGATTGTATTAAATATATTATGTATGGTTGAGAGTTGAATGAGTCGTCGTCATCGGGGCATTAGTCATGTATAGATGTATGAGTGATGTTTCGGAGAATTGAGCTCAGTGATAAGAACGCAAGTAAAATTGAGGAAATACTTGTTTTAATGTATTCTTTTTAGTGTCTCTTGAAAGTACCCACCTTTAAGCAATGTCTAATAAAACTTATTTTATTATATCTTTGTCTTGTCCTTAAAATAAATGTTGTAACTTGTTTTTTAGGGTTCCGTACACAAAATGTGCCAACAGCCGGTCAATTCTGTAAAAATCTCACCGTGAAAACTCAAGTGAAGTGAGCTTGATGTGAGTTGTCAGTAGAGTCAATCCCTAGCATTATTTGGAATGACAGCTCACTCCACGCTCACTTCACCTAAGTTTTCACGGTGAGATGGTTACAGAATCGCACTGCAGAACCTTATTACTAAGCCTCCACTAATAATAATTATAAAATATTTATTTCACTTTGCACTGTGTACATGGTTTGAAAAATAATATTTACAGTTATATGCAATAGTAGACTCTATCTTTTAAACTAGGACTAGCCTGTATCTTAAAAGATAGGGTTCAGCGAAAATGGATTCTGTTAATATTCTCAACCAAAACAGGTGAAAAAAAACAGTGTCAATAATTTGTACTAACAATCTGTCTGTCTGTCAGCGGGCTGTATCTCATGAACCTTAATAGGTGGACAGTTGAAATTTTGAGTGTGAGTTTCTATTGCCGCTATAACATAATAAAGGCACAACAAATAAAGTTTAAAATAATAAAGAGGATACAAGAGACGTGTTTTGATTTTTGGTGTTTTTTTTTGCCTCGTTGTACGGAACCCTTCGTGTGCGAGTCCGACTCGCACTTGGCAGGTTTTTTCAATAGTGTTTGGGCAATAGTCGAGACTTATTTTTGTATGCTAACTACGTTTCAGGACGGAATAACTCATAATTTATGGACTATTTAGCACTAATGGTTTTGGAAAACTGTCAAATTAATTTAATTAATGAAAATAGAAGTGCTCCTTTTATTCTCTTTGTATTCCCTGTGCGTGTCCCAAATGAAATATTTTTCTTCCTTTCTTTCAAAATTGAAAAACAAATAATTACTCCGACCATAAATAATGATTTAGAGAAGGCCCTTGCTTAGTGTTGGGACAGTGTAGCTGTAGGCTAAGTAAAAACAAAAACCGGTCAAGTTCGAGTCGGACTCGCATACCAAGGGTTCCGTAAAAATGTTTAGGTATGTAACTACTTTACGGTTTTCGGATTTTTTCCTTTACTTGTGCTACATGAAATTGCTTCTTACCAACGGTCAACGGGAAGTGCCCTATAGGTTTTAATTCCCTTGCGAGTGCGCAAGGGAATTAAAACCTATAGCGAACATAAACGCCCGTATCTTTTGATTGCGTCGACTTAAAAGTTTGATTTTTTCACTGCTTCAAGGGATTGCAGCCATGAGTAAGTATTTGGTATTAATTTCAACTTGATAACTCAACGCGTTCCTGAGGAAAAGGGTCTTGACACACTGACCGGAACGAAAGTGATCTGTAAGGGTTTCGTTTTCGCCGTGTCCTCGTAGAGGCGATTGGCAGCGGCGGCGACCTCTCGCGTCCGGCCCTGGTTCAAGCCATGGTCCGGGGTGAGAGGGAGTGGGAGGCAGTCACCTCCTTCTGCGAAGCAGTCATGCTAGCGAAGGAGGTGGCGGGGTGGGCGAGGGAACGCACTTTGCGCACCTCACGCCTCAGCCGCCGCGGGAGACGCTCCGGGCGTCGGGAGCCGCGTGACGACTCCCGGCCACCGTAGGCGCGGGCCTGCGGGCGGAGAGTAATGGGTAGCTCTCCGTCCGATCAGGACTAGGCCCGTGCCGGACGCCGTGTATTTGTTTCACGCGCGCCTCAAAGAGATGTCAGCAAAAGCGACGGGGCCCCATAGGGCCGAAGCCTGCCAGGGTAGCGGGAACATCCGAAAGGGTTTACCCGTGCCCTGGAATATAAAGGGCTAAGGAAGGAACACGGGTATAAAAAAAAGGGTTCCGTTTTTCCTTGTAAGGTACGGAAAAAAGATAAATACTAGTGTAGGTACACTTATGCACATACTAATATGTAATGTCCTATATAAAGTACAAACGTGCTTTGGTGAAACCAAATATCATTCTCTTCGAAGGCTATATAGGCTTTTATAGTCTTTCGTGACGTACTCGAAAGCCAGTTAGTATATTCTGTAAAGTGACTATGTACTAAATCCAGTACTATCTGTATGAAACATGTAATGTTTGGAGCTGTTCCAAGTGGTATCAGTAAATTTTAGTAGGTTCGGGCTGTTTATGTTTTATGTAAGGGTTAAAGCTAACATTATACAACTTGTCCCAGAATTAACGCATACCACCAAACACCCCAATAATAATATTATTATGTTATAATCGTAATACGTTACGTACACTGAATATTAACTATTATTCATAAAACATTGCTTATTTATGAAATTAGTTAAGTATACTGATTGTGGGAGAAAATTGTGGTCACAATACAAATTTACGCACTCGCGTTATTTCTTCATTTAAAGAAAAAAAAAATATATATAAACAAACTTTTTTACAGAAAAAAAAATCATCCGACTTCCAAAAACGACACTACAAAATGAAAAATAACTTTAATTTCGGAAGTCGGTGTCGTTGGGTTCCCATTTTCGTTGTTTGCAAGTTGTAATTTTTACCCTTTCCAACAAAAAAAGAATTTTTCAAATCGGTTGGCAAGCGAAGGAGTTAAGCGCGAACAAACATAAAAAAAAAATACAAACATCCGAATTGAGAACCTCCTCCTTTTTTAGAAGTCGGTTAAAAAGAGCAATTATTGTAATTAATGAGTAGGAATTTATAATTAAGTATACAAAGTGTTTACTAATCATTGTATAAACCTGGGTTACTCAGGCCATCCAACTGAACATGTTTCACTATGGGACCAACTTCAAGATCGCGAAAAATAATCTGCTGTTCCATGTTCCATACTATGTTTTTATCGCGCAGGCATTTACCTTTTGTATGACTTAGCTGATTTTTTTTTCGCGATCTCAAAGTTGGTCCCTCAATGAAAGTTTTTTTAGATAGATGGCCTAAGCAACTTACTCCACGAGAGATTTTGCGTATTTAGAGTTACACGATGGTTACATTTGTTTTCATAATGTTGACAAAATCGGGATAAAGATTAAGTTACCATGGTAAATCATTGCCAATACTTTGCATTTTATACATTGTAACGTGTATGTTTTTGATTCTCCTATTTCATAATTAAGTGCAGTTGTGTAAATATTTTATATGTGAAGATTTAAATGGTTTCTCACACAGTCGCACACGTATATGCAGGGTGATAGGTACAGACAGCACATCAAGCTACTCTAAACTGTCATCCCAATCAACCTTGTACAGTCAACAGCAAAAGTAGATGATCAAAATCATAAATTCAATACTAATGAACGGAGTTCGCGTCAGAACTGTGTGGCGTCGAAGTGATTCAAAAGTATGTGATTGTAAATTATACCAAACATTTACTACTAGTACAGCTGCCATATAGCCGCGAACTCTATTCATTAGTATTGAATTTCAGATTTTGATCATCTACTTTTGCTGTTGACTGTACCTAATGTTTTAGCGATAAAGTTGAAAATCTATTATTACCTAAAGAAATTTGACAGATTGTAGTAGTTTTGATGTGTTGGCGTCTGTACTTCGTCCATTTCGGTTTGTGTTGACTGTATAGCGGAAGTGCGACTGTAATTACCTATATACCTACGCAGTTAGAATTATTGGGATAGATAAATACCTATATATATATATAAAGACTATAAGTTTAAAGTTCTTTTCGAGTATCTCGGCGGTCAAACCGAGTTATTCGGTCGATAACGAGTACTAGCAACATGGCCGAATATACCGAGCACAGAGTACTAAGCGCATCTTTAGATAAAATAATGACTCGAACTCCTTCTATCCTTAATAAGATGCACAGTCATCTAAAATGATACCTTCAAAATCTGCCACACCAATATACCCCCCATAATCTGTAGACAGTACCCACCTTCACAAATCAGTCGAACTTATCAGCCCATCCAAGGTGCTAATATGTAAATGCGACGCTCCAAATCCCGGGCTTGCCAGGATCCCGGGATCCTGCCGACGCGGGACAAACAGAACAACATATAGTTGAGGCTCAGTCCGGATCTTGGGATCACGCATCTGTTGTACTCGTGTCATTCTTATGCTATGGCTGTTGGTTTATTAAAATCGTTGAATTTTTTGACGATATTGTGAAGGGGATTTTGTTTTTGAATAAGTATATCGCTTTGAGGAATAGAATAGAATATGCTTGTACAGTCACTTGGCTTTCTTCAAAAGCGATATTCTTCTTTATTTTTTAACGAAATTGTATGTTGCTGCGAACATAGAATTTTCGAACCCATAGGTTTTTGCAAAGTGTTGACATATTGGCATATAATAATATGTCAACAATTGGAAACATTCAATAGCGATTTATTCGTGAAATAACGAACGCAACGTTGAAATACGACACATTACATAAACCTAAGACTTCGAAAATGCTATGTTCGTAACAACATAAAATTTCATAAAAAAATAAAGGAGTAAATCGCTTTTGAATAATGCCGAGTGTATACATACTTTTGCTCGTGACTGTACACCATATAAATTACAGACATAAATATAGAAATTTTACAAAGGGTGACACAATGGGCGGTCTTATCGCTAAGAGCGATCTTTTAAAGACAACCTTTGGATGGATTAAAATTTATTTCCTTTAAGGCTGATTTTTCAATCGTCAGATAACTTTTATCTATAAGCATAATCAGCCTATAAATTTTCCCATTGCTGGGACACAGGCCTCCTCTCTGTGAGAGTTAATCCACCTCGGGGGTCCAGTGCGTGTTGGTAGATGTCACATGTCTTCGAATTTTTTGGTTTTAGGACATACTGGTTTCCTCATGATGTTTTGTTCACCGTTTTGAGAGCAGTGGTGATGAAATAATTTACACAAAGTAGAGCGCTTTTCTGGGTTCGAACCTACAACTCGTAAGTCACGGCCGTTACCACTGGGCCACCACTGCTTTTATCTTAAGAGCGTTTACAACGTACGGCATTTCATACAAACTTTCAAGTCCTTGTTTTTCGAAATGCATGAACCGATTTTAATGAAACTTCTTACGTATAAGCAGGATATATAGGTCTAAAAAGAAAATTGAGAACATTTTCGAAAAATAGTGTTACAGCTAAATTCGACCGATTTTAAATTTTCCATAGAAACAGATTTCCAATTATCTTTTTTTAAATAAGACATTTCGAAAATGTTCTGTATTAACTTTCTGGTCGTAGCATTTTACGATCAAAATGAAATACTTGTTCAAAAGAGTTTCATTCAGCAAACAGTACAAGTACTTATATTTCATTGTGGCTTTTATCATCCCAATCTCCTTAATGTACTTAGAAACAATCATTTAACCAATAAAAAAAACCTTTAGCGCTAACCTAACATCGAAGTACCTTTTAATCCGCCTCAACGACTAAAAACGATTCCCCGAAACTCCAATAATACGCTACTCGCACTTTTTCAAATTATTCACTAACCCTCATTTATTAATTTAAAAAAAACACCAGAGAATTCGTGAAAAAAGCGGCAAACGCTTTTAACAGATTCCCGTCTTTCATCGGCAGCTATACCTAGACTAAATATCCAGATATTTAATTTTGCCCGCGTATTCAATTTGGGGCAAAAAACGCTTCCACAGATGGTTCTGAAGCATAATCAATCAATATCAGGCGAATTTGCAGAATCATTATGGAAACAGTTTATTATCGATATTATGGTGAATGGCGGTTACCGTTCTTTTGAAAGGAAGCAAATAAGTTATGCTGTAGGGGTTATGCAGGATGCATCAGAATGGCGTGGTCATATTTAAGTGTGTGGTGCGGACCATTAAACTGAAAAACTTTCTCTAAGGGACCAACATTGTAATCGCGAAAAATAGATCACACCCTCAAATATCACAATTTAAATTTTTGACCACAGATTTCTGGTAGGATCTACACGTTGTAGAGTTTACATACATTTTTACCGCGAAGGTATTGCACTTTTATATGAAACAGATTTTTTTTATAACCGACGAAACGTTTCTACGCTAGAGTGTCTGATTATGTGTTGAATGAAAGGTTACAGTTTGAGCGTCGATGTCCCTGCCACCCTGTATAGGAAGGTTAAAAACTAAAATATGTGAACAACATTGCTGCATGCATGTTTCATGGACGTCAATCGAGTCGCTGCTTTTTCGGGTTGTTTCGTGTCACAATTGTCACATCGACTACCTTTGTAAGCGAAATATCTCTGACGTGTGGCATGTCCCCTATAAGGGACAAAACGACGAATATTTCGTGAGTGTTCTATTCAGTTTAGACATGGCGCACACTATGCGACATGTGACTCCGACTAGACGCAAGTACAGGCTGCGCCGACAAGTTTCATTTAAAAAGCTTGACTTCGAGTTACTGAGTCGCAACGACAGGCAAGGGGTCGCAGGCTCTCGCTACTTATCACTGAGTCTAGACGCACGGTCCACGTGCATTCCCGAAGACAGTCGCATGCGACTGGTCAGTGTCTTGTCGTCGAGCTGTCGCAATTACATGTCGCATAGTGTGCCAGGTGGTTTAATTGTTATTGTTTGTAAAATTATCGTGATTGTATAGTACCTAATTGAGTTGTTCAAGTGATTGGTGTCATGGCCGCCACTTATGGCTTTATGCAATACGATAAACCTTTTGATTGAAAACTGACACGTTGAGATGAGAGTCCTTCAATAAAGTTCTGATGATACAAGGAAACATTTCCATTTTTTTCTTATTTTATTGGGGGGACAATAAGCAGGTGGCCCATCTTCTGGTAAGTGGGTCATCTATCTTCTTAGCGTGTTAAATCAATCTAAAAAGAGTCGGCCCAGAATTTGGTAACGAGTTTGGCACCTCCAGTTCCTGTAACAGGCAAGAGGACACCCTGGACACGATATTAAGTGCCCCATTGTTTGTGGAACAGCACCACATTATCCACAATTTCCACCTAGTCAGGTATTCTTTGCTTCGGCCAACCTGGGCTCGGAGTCTGTTTAAAGACTTCCAGGTAAGCTAAAGCAACTCATGCCAGGTGGTTGCTGAGACAAAGCTGACATGTCTCATTATTAATCAGAATCACACTGGCACGAATACCCTGAAAATGGATTACTAATGGTATTTTATCGGACACCTTCAAAAAGATCGTTACTAGAGTTGTCGCGTTTTAGTATGCCAATAGTGGTCATTGACCTCCCTACATTTTCTAGCATTCCTTGTCCGTTAACGTCCTGAATCAATTTCTACCGTGATCCAACATGTTCCAATATAGATAAACCATACCATACATACTTTATTGTTATGGTCTCTACGGCGAGATATTAGGGAAGGGGCAATGACCGCTATTGTCATGCTAAAGCGCAACAACTATAGTACCAAACTGACATTTAATACTTTTGATAAACAGATCACGGTTAGTGCCATTTTTGTCCTCAAAATTAATAACAGATGACTGATCACCGTAGACGAAAGGTATACCAGCCCATATAAGTACTTATGACATGACTTATTTAGTAACATTCCTTATACGTCGCTCATCACGATGTAGGTCGGTTATCGCCGTATAAGGCGACCTCGGTATCTCGTTACTACAGCGATATGCGCAATTATGTCATAAGGCAATGACCCAGAGATTTGCTGACACTTGTACTTTTTAACCGACTTCTTGAAAAAGGAATAAATTCTAAATAATAATAAGTTCACCGATATTTTCGTCAATTGTGGACCAATTTTGAAAATTATTTAGTACTAGCTGCGTCCCGCGGTTTCACCCGCAAAAGTTTCGATCCCGTGGGAATATCGGGATAAAACGTATCCATGTATTAATCCTGGTTATAAACTATCTATTTGCCAAAATTCATTCAAATCCGTTCAGTAGTTTTTGCGTGACGGAGTAACAAACATCCATCCATCCATCCAAACAAACTTTCACGTTTACAATATAGTAGGATATGATTTTTTTTACAGGGTTTTTCACGTAATTAATAGCCAAAGAATTTATTACGACGCGTTATTTCTTACTTTGAAGAATTACATCTGTGTATTATGTATTTTCTTGAGTAAATTCTCGCGGATTCATTATTCAAGAGGATTCTTCAGATGGAGAGCGAGTCCCGTATTCTTTTGTTCTGTAATTTATTGAGAGCTACGCGGTACACGTGCAGAGGTACCTACCAAAGTATTTTGAATTGTTTGAAATCCTTGTGGAAGAAAACTTTGAAATGTTCTTTGATTATTAACTTTATTTATTTATTACTAGCTTTTGCCCGCGACTTCGTTCGCGTGGAATAGTGACTTCCGGCAGATTTTTGGTTTTACCCACATAGTTCTTACTATTTATTTACATTTTTCCGATGAATTTTCAGTACTGAATTGATGCCGACTCTTGACCAATAGATGGCGCTGTATGTCCGGAATAAATTTTATTTTTTATTTTATTTTTTGTAATAAAAACTATCCTATGTCCATTCTCAAGTTCCAAACTATGTCTGTACCAAATTTCACACAAATCGGTTCAGTAGTTTAGGCGTGAAGCAAAGACAGACAGACAGAAAGACAGACAGACAGAGTTACTTTCGCATTTATAATATTAGTTTGGATTCACAAAATTCACAGCTCTTGAAATTTTATCTTAAAATATATACACTAGTATTACAGCCTATTACGGATTTACAATTTAATAGCTATACGATAAATGCAGCAGAAACAAACATACAGAGTGAAGTGAATTACTGCTGTACCGTCTAAGCTAAGCACTGGTAATAAAATTGTATAGTGTGGGTGAGTGTGTAGGAGTGCGCATGAGGGGTTGCGAATGGGTGACGAATGTGTTATAGTGGTATGTAGTGAAACTTTATAAACTCATTCTGAATCATTTTGAGGGATTGCGTCGTATGTTCGGAAAATTTTGTCTGCTCAGCAACGTAAATAACGCAATGAATGTTGTTGAACTATCAAAATTAAAGCCATCTCTACTGATAGTGTGGTACGTTATTAATCCGCTGATCCGATTCCTTAAATTCTTTCACTAATAGGAAACTACAGTATTGCCGAGTGTCATCTAAACTAATATGATAAAGAATCAGAGAAAATATTTGATGTTTTCTACGTTTGTTTGTTACGCTTTCACGTTAAAATCTTGTTAAAACGTAATATTTAAGACGCTATTTTTTATGTAAGTGCTGTGTACGCCTGTAAATGACTAATTCACCATAACTCAATGCTTATGTTATTTTCTATTGTGTAACGTTTCTAGTGAACAGGTCGTTGGTGTACCTAACAAATAAAATAAAATAAAAATAAAATGGCTGAACGTATTTGGATGAAATTTAGCACACGGGTGGATCATGACCTGAATTAGGGCATAGGATATTTTTGTCCTGATATTCCCACGGGATCGACACTTATGCGGGTGAAACCGCGGGGCGCAACTAGTAGGATATATTTTATTTTAAAAAAAGATATTTCACGCGGACTAAGTCGTGGGCAGAAGCTCTAGTGCCTTATGTTCCGATCATGTTTATTGTCTAAAAACAATTGGAGATTAATTAAAGCCAATTTGTTAATTAAAAATTATTTATTTATTTAAAATAATAAGCACACCAACAGCACAGTCACTTACAATGCAAATTAAATATCATCTAAAATTTGCATTATAGTAACCATGCAAATAACAGGTACCTACGCATGACATTTGTTAACTTAAAAAATATTAGAGACAAAGAAGAACAATAAAAAGTGTGTCTAGTAGATCATAATCTAGAACACTACCAAACAAAACAAACCAATTTGAACTACATACACGTGCACTCTTCACACTGTCTAAATAGGGAACGTCTGCATGAAGCAAAACTCATGGAGAAAATATCAATAGGAATATCTGTCAAGTTGGACCTTTCATTATATTGCCTTGCCATACGTGTTAGTGGGCTACTAAATGTGGTATACGATGATGACGCTTATGACGTTGGCTAGACCTAAAGTTAAAATAACCTACCAATTGTGCATCGATGGAACCGTTTATAATTTGATGGAGTATTACTTTTACATAAATATGTCCATTAAAACGTTGAAGCCCAAAAAAACCGCAGAACCCGAGTGGCGGCTATTAACTGGTCTCTATTCACCCGTAATTTTAATTAATACGTGCTTTTAATTATTTTGGTAACATATGTATAATGCTGACTGCAAACAAACATGCGGTTTCTCCATGGCTGGAGATAATTTTAATGTACCTACTATAGGCGCGCTCTGCAATAAAACATTGAAAATAAATTAAAAAAAAAAAACATTTATTTAGCACTGACTAGAAAGCACACAACACAACATATAGGGTTATTTTAAACTCCACACACGCGATGGGTACCGTACCGTTAAGAGGGGCCTGTGGCTAAATAATAACTGCCGCACAGGTCGATCGGTCAGGTTAAGCTACGCTTGCCGCGGTTGCTCTGTGGATGGGTGACCATCTTTACATACCGAGACCCCTCCGTGCCTCGGAAAGCACGTTAATTCGTTGGTCCCGGCTGTCATTCGTGGATCTTTGACAGTCGTTACGGGTAGTCAGAAGCCCGAAAGTCTGACAACCAGTCTTACCAAGGGGTATCGTATTACCCTGTAACTGGGTTGTGGAGGTCAGATAGGCAGTCGCTCCATGTAAAATACTGGTATTCAGCTGCATCCGGTTAGACTGGAAGCCGACCCCAACATAGTTGGGAAAAGGCTAGGCAGATGATGAGACGCGATGGGTACAGATATCTAATCGCAATAAAATAAAAAGATTTACTTTTATTTTGGGAGGTCAACAACCGCTGTTACTGTTACTTAAAGTACGAGTTGAGGAAAACTGTTTTCTTATGTTTGATCCTATTTACTCGTAGATATACAATCGATACACATCACGAGTTAACAACTGCGAAGTTTACGCAAAAAACGTTTTCTTTTTTATTAGCCATTAATGTCCCACTGGTGGGCAAAGGCCTCCCTACTCTCCTTCCACCTCTCTGTCTTGAAAGATTGGTTTATTAAACGAGTCCAGCTCATCTCGCCATCTCCGTCTGGGCCTGCCGCAATGTCGTTTACCATATTTTTTGCCTATATTGTGTCCCACTGCTGGGCAAAGGCCTACCCTTGTTTCTTCCAAACCTCCCTGTCTTGTGCGATTTCTGGCCATGTTGGCTCTGCAAACGTTACCAGATCGTCGCACCACCTTCGTCTTGGTCTACCTCGACGGCGATGTCCTCCCTCAGGCTTCCAGCGAGTGACGATTTTTGCCCATCGCTCCGGGTGCATTCGTGAAACGTGTCCGGCCCACTTAAAAGCTGCTTATTCATGAGTTGACAATGAGAGGAATGATATGGAAGATAAGGGAGTGAATGACAGCGTGACAGGGGAGAATGGAAGAAGAAGACGTGTTGCGCCGACCTCAAGTAATATAGGACAAGGGCAGGAAATGCTGATGGTCCATGAGTTGACAAAAAAAGTTAGAAACAACATTTTATCCCTTGCTATGTTTACCTTGTTTTTCCTCTGAACAAGATTAGAACATCGATAAGGAGAATGGCGCCGTAAACAATAAAATATTGCAGCGAAATAAAAGAACAGCTTCACTACATAAAACATGTATAATTCTTTTTTAAATAGAACCAAAATTAAATATGAAATGTAAAAAAAATCTAATATTATAAAACAGTTACGGAACAATATTGTAGCTAGTAAAATATAAAACACATATAATGGCCACATGAGAAAACAGTAGAGAGTATAGATGGGCCATCCTCCGTTTTTAAACCCGGTGCTCTTTGGTAAACACCCTATTTTCTGGGTGTTTATGGGTGTTTACGGGTGTTCATCGGGTGTTTACCAAAGCACCGGGCTTAAATCCGGTGGATTGCCCATCTATGTAGAGAGTATCAATAGTCGACTATCTTAGATGGTATAATTTATACTCTCTCGAATCGATTGCAATCAGTTTTTAGCACTAATTTGCACAGGTTTTAAAAATAATACAATCTAAACTTCAAAACTTGTTGACAGGCCTTCGCTGTCCTCCCATACCTACTGTAATTTGAAAATATTGTAAAAGCCAATTATTAAAAAAAAAGTAACCGTGGAGTTTCTTGCCGGCTCTTCTCCATAGGAAACGACCAATTGGAACCGTGCACCTAGCTTCTAACATTTCATAAGTGCCCATGTAGGTTTATGTGATATAAAATATTTTGATTTAAATTAAGATAATAAAGAAAGAAAAAAAAAGAAAAGAAAAAGTTCTTCAATTTCTGTGCCGTGTTACTGCGAATTTTTCCCTCAAATTGGAAGAGAGTGGGCTCTGGCTACTAATGCTCGCTTTCGTTAAGAAATTCCTCCGTGATGCCTCCATCATAGCAAGGGGGAGATCTGATTAAAAGCTATTTATTACTTTATTATGCCCGATAGATACCTTTGCTAAATGTAATTAAACCTACAAGTGGGTAGCTTTTTAATGGTTTCCTGATTTTTTACATTTTATTTGTCTGAAATCGACTCTGTAAAGCATTCATTGTTCACAAAGTTTAAGTTTTAGTTTACTAACATAGGTAACATCTTTTTGTTTATTAACCCATATGGATGTTGCTTATCCGAAATAAAGTTTATTTAATTTAATTTATGCTCTTGGCGTCTCGTGGTTTATAACAGTCGCAAGGATAGTTCGAAGGTTTAGCTACGACGCTTGCCGTGCCGAGGCTGGGTGATCATCGAAACCCCTCCGTGCCTCGGAATGCACGTGAAGCCGTTGGTCCAGCGCCTGATTTCTCTCCAATCCTGCTGAATTGCCGTCTTATCGGACTATGAGTGAGAGGAGAGTGAGTGCACCTGCGTATGCACACACACTTGTGAACTACAATATCTCCGACGTAGATGGCTAGTCTCCGCTGAGATTGGCTGCCCTGGTGGAAATTCGGTCTGGAGAGCTATTATTACATAAAAACTTGAGAGGTGTCAAGGGACACCCGGATGGAACGAATTTCAGAGAGAGAGAGAGAGAGACAGACAGAGAAACACGCGCACGCCGCACGGCTTACAACTATAGCAAAAAGTGTCGTTCCAACTTTTGGTCTTAATTTTTTCCGTCTAGCGGGTTTCGCAACGCGCGATAACGAACTTCGTTCCAATAATCATATAGGTAAACTGACCCCTTCATATCAGAGCGGCACATAGGAAATCCCAGTACATAAACTCTACCAATTTATTAGAAAAAGGGTAGGACACGCAGGGAGTCCCTAGAGGTTTCCTAGAGGGGCAGGCAGGATAGTAACCTTCACTTTTTATTTCCTTTAATATAGCGGATAAGCTTCGCGTTATTTATAAGACACATTTCTAATGATTTATGGGGGATTTACACTAGGTCGATTTTCGCCTTACAAGCTGAATGGCCACCCCATTTACACAGGTCGGTAAAAATCGCAGGATAAGGCGGGCGAAAGCCTGCGACTGAGCATTTTCACGGTCGATTTTAGTCACCCGCCGCATGCGACCTGTCACCGCACGACAAAAGTCGAAACCTTGCCGAACTTGTATTTTTAGTCACCTGCGGTCTAGCCGAATTGCCAGTTAGACAACCCAGCCACGCGCTTTGCGCATAGCTATGGAGCGGCGCCCTTTCAGTTGATGTCAAGCATGTTAGAAACCTCTCAATGTTGATTTTTACCCGACTGCGCGACGCAAAGGAGTGGTAATGTAAACGGCAACATGTCAACGGCTCATGGCAACCCCAAAACGATTATTAAGATTGACTGCAAAGTGATAGCCCACTGGGTGCAACAGGGTCCAAGCTACCGGTCAGGATAAGGAATCTCCTAACAATGCGAGCCGTGACCAGAAATACCGCTTTCTAAATCAAACATTTAATCCAGCTGCCCAACGAGAGCCTCCTCAGGTGTTGGTCGAGGCTCTTGGCTACTAAGCCACTGGCTGTTACGACTATCGGCACACGATCGCTGAGGCCACATCCCACATGTCGACAACCTCGCAAGCCAAGTCAAGATACTTGATTTATTCATCTGTCTCTGTTCTCCATTTCTCCCTATAAAACGCTATACATATTTAACCATAACTTTGACTGCTACAGTAAAAAAGAAAGTAACTACATGCATGGTTAAGCAAAACATTTCATCTAGCTGGTTCGAGAACTGAAATGAAGCACTTTAGGCTTACAAAAATAGACTGCAAAGTTTTGTTGAACATCACGTATGCGCGTTTGTTTTTCATAACGCTCGGTGCTGCTGCTGAATTGCTACTGCAGAGTATTTGGGACTGAGAAAAGAGGAAAGAGGAAATGGAGGTGTTATGTTTGTGTAACGGAGAAATCGGATCGCGAGGCTAGGATATCGAATATACGCCGTATTTAACTACAATATGACCATTGTTTGAATACAAATACTGAGTAAACGTATAGTTTAATTCCAGTGCAATGGTAACGGCGGCGAATTAGGAGTTGTAGGTCGTTGGTTCGAACCCTGACAGACGCTTTCCTTGGTGAAATTATTTCAGCTTTCAAAACGGGGATGGAAAACATCGTGCGTGAGGAAACTGGCATAGCCTAGAACCAAAATTTCGAAGACATGTGTCATTTACCAACCCTCAACGGGCCCGTGTGGTGGACCCACTCCCTCCGACAAAGAGGAGGCGTGTGTCCCAGCAGTGGGAACATTATAGGCTGATTATATTATAATATCATGCTCATGCTTATGCTTGTAATAATATTATAGTTTTCCCATTTACATATAAGACGGCTTGAATGCACGATTGAAGAACTTGATGTGAAATGTGAAGCATTCAATCATTAATCCTTATTTGGTCCCACATGTTGCAATTTTATTAAGTTTGCTGTGGCATAAGAATCTGCATGTTAGCCCTCCAGTTGCTCACTTCTCTGTGGTTTTAAAGAAATATAGGAAAGCGAATGTTATGTTAGCTCTTGGTCTTATATCTTAAGTTGAGCGGTCGGGTTGGTTCTTTTCCTGTATTAGATACTTGAGACAGTTTCCTATGACAAGATATTGAGGAAAAGAAATAAGTACGGTGAAATAATGTCCCTAGAATTGGATAGCAGACAAAATTATGATTGTATGTTTTAGTGCAAGTAATAAATGCTTATTTTAGTAGTAATAAGTACTGATATGACCGGAAAACGTCTGTCGGAGATTGTCCGGTCCAAATTTCAAACAAAACTCCTATGGAAAACGCACTTTCCGTTTTCCTGAATTTTCAAATTTTCCCTGAAATTTAAAAAAAAAAATCCCAAATACCTTCGGACCAATGCGAACATTTTAATATAAAAATTCGCCGAATCGGTTCAGCTGTTTTGAACCAACGTTTACCAACAAACAGCATTTTATATTTTTATTTAATCGACGCGCAAACTGTAACCATGAATTCAGCACATGATTTTAGACAAATAGACACGTAAACCGGTTATAAAAAAAAAAAAATCTTTTTCATAGAACTGTTGTAATATTTACGCGGTAAAAATGTATTCAATAGCAATTTTTGTTTTATTAACCGACAAAAAATTTAAACGGGTTTCAGAATCATGTACTGAATCCATAGTAACAGGCTGCGCGATGTTCCTGCACATACACATACATAATCAGCCTATAATGTTCCCACTCACACACAGGGACACAGGCCCCCTCTCTTCCAGAGGGAGTGAGCTATAATCCACCACACGGGCCCAGTCACCCGGGTGATGTCACTGCCACCCTGCATCAGCACTTGCTTACTAAGTAATTTCCCATTTAAGAATGAGGCAACCTGTCAAAACATAAAAATTTCTGTGCTATATCTAATAATGCATTAAACACATAAACCTCCCGGAATAAATGCTCTAAATGGCAGAGAAAATCACTTCGAAATCCATTGTGTACTTCAGAAGATCTATGTAAGCAGACAGACACGAAAAGTGGCTTGAGGAGTTCCACATAATAATACCTATGTCGATTAACTCACTGAGTCCAAATTGCCACTTAAAATGGGTTCTCGCCACTTCTCGCTTTATGCGAGGAGGAAGGCCGCTGTGTGATTATACTTGATGCCATCGTGAAGCAAAAACATTAATGTTCACACAGGCGATCAATTGAAATTCTAAACTTTAAGCCATGTTATTGAATTAAATATAGGGTGGCGATATCTATTTTTAAGTTAGAAAAATGTTTTTACCAATCGATTATGATTTTCATAACGAAAGTTGTTTAGTATGACGTGTAGAATCACCTCCTTGACAAAATCTGGGCCCGTATTCCCGTAATTTAAAACGTTCAAAATCTAGTCGCAGTGTCATCTCGGCGACAAACAAATGTCAAAAACTTGTCAAAATGTAGGGAAATTAGAAGTATTTTTTGACAGATTGAGACTGAGATCAGACTGTGAACGTTCTTAAAATTACGAGAATTACCCCTCTGATCTTTTTCTAGGTTTGTTTGTATATTTTGTGGTTAAAGGGAACCCCCAGCTGGTCTAGAAATCCTTACTTTGATGATCAGTATATCAGGGCTTCTCTCTAATAATCCCTACATCACACGCATTTGTAATTCATCGCAATCCTAACCGCCTACAGATCTACCGAGAAATCCCATCCGCTACCGTGTGGTACTTAGAGGGAGCCTATTTACCAAACGTCAAACCGCTGACAGCTGTCATAACTGTTGCTATTCCAAGCATGTCTGTGCGGTTTACGATCGAGACTCGTTATTGGTATAATTTTAGCTTCAGTGTGGGAAATTAATGGGTTTCCTTGAAATAGGGTTAGCTTTGTTGGGCAATATCACAGGGCAATATCGATTACTTTGGTGTGACTAAAAAGGGAGGAATCTGAGATTACATCTGTCATTTGTTAGGGTTCCGTTGGCAAAGGGTGCCAACGGGACCCAATTGCTAAGCCTCCACTGTCCGTCCATCCGTCTGTCTGTAAGCGGGCTGTGTCTCATGAATAGTATTAGACAGTTAGTTTTCTAAAAAAATTGTGTACAATTGTAGGAACTTCGCAGGAATTTTGGGAATTAAAAAACTTAGGATCGTAGCTCGCAGTGTGCAGGTTTATTTTGCAGCCATGACATTCAAAAAATTAGAAGGTCAGGGACCATTAACGCCTGATAAAAATCTTATAGCTAAAAATCGTAGAATGCAACAATTGCTGAATTAATTAAAGTGACGCTTTAACATGCCGCCGGCCGTTGAAAGCTTGCCTTTCAACAGCTGTCTTCCAATAATGGACAGATCTTGGAGAATGCTCTTCTGACAGTTCCAGTTGAAGTTTTGATGTCGGCAACTCTGCTTATGCCGTCTGTGCCAGGATGAAGAGCAACAACGCGGCCCAACTTCCACTTCAAGGGTGGCTGGTTATCCTCCTTTATAACGACGAGGGAGTCCAGGTTCAAGCTGTTGTTGCCGGTCCGCCACTTTACACGCTGCTGAAGCTCAGAGACATACTCCTTGCTCCATCTTGTCCAAAAATGCTGCCGCAGCTGCTCAATGCGTTGATGGCGTGTCAAGTAAGGAGTTGAGTGGTCCTGGAAATCCTTTACAGGAAGAGAAGTCAGAGGTCGTCCGATTAAAAAGTGACCAGGAGTGAGAGGCAACAGGTCGTCTGGATTCGACGATAGCGGTGTGAGCGGTCGAGAATTCAAAATGCCCTCAATTTGCACCAAAACGGAGTTAAGCTCCTCGTATGTCAAATTACAATTGCCCAACACTCGGAACAAATGAAATTTAGTCGATTTGACACCCGCCTCCCAAAGACCACCAAAATGTGGAGCGTAGGCAGGTATAAAATGGAAGGTTATACCATCTTTAGCTGCACTATCAGATAAAGAGTCACAGTTGCGTTTCAAAAAATCGGCTATGTCATTGTAGGCTCCTACAAAAGAAGTTCCGTTATCGGAATAAATATTGAGAGGTTTTCTCCTCCGAGATATGAACCTACGTAAAGCCTGTACATAGTTGTTGCTTGTCAAGTCACCCACCAACTCTAAGTGAATGGCCTTTGTAGTAAAGCACACGAAAATAACAATGTAAACCTTCACCAATCTGCATCCACGACCTTGACGACTAGCCGAGGTCATAGGGCCCGCGTAGTCAACTCCTACACTTTGAAAAGGAAAGTCGGCTGGTGAGAGTCTGTTCAGTGGGAGATTACCCATTTGAGGAGCAACTGTATGTGGCTTTAGTCGCTGACACCGAACGCACTGACGGTAACATGCTCGAGCTAAGTTGCGACCGCCGAGTGGCCAGTAGGTCTCTCTAATTGTACTTAATAATAATTGAGGACCTGCATGCATTAACCTGATATGCTCAAATCTAAATAAAAGTTTAACAAAATGATGAGTGGACTGTAATAATATTGGGTGTTTCTTTGTGAATGGGTATTCTGAATTGTGTAACCTACCTCCTATGCGGATAATTTTATTGTTATCTAGAAACACATTTAAACTTAATAATCTATTTTTGTTTGGTATTTTTTTGTTATTTAATATTAAATTATATTCAGGGAAAGACTCCTTTTGCGACTGAATAATAATAAAGTTTAACGCATCTTGTAACTCATGAGTACTAAAACAGGACGTATTTATAGAACGTCCTTTACAAGTATTGATGAAACGTAAAGCATAACAAATAGAACGCTGTAATCGATTAAAATTGGAAAATCGATTGAACTCGATTATTCCTTTAAATAAATCTTCAGTAACATGACGATCTTGGGCTAAATTAACTAAAATATTAGATTTGATGTCTGGTAACGTTTGTGTATTTATAGCAGTGGATGGCCATGTAGTACTGTCATATTTTAAGAAACATGGACCGAACCACCACAATTCCAGCGATTGCATAGCGGTAGGTTCCACTCCGCGTGTTATTAAATCGGCTGGATTGTCGTGGGTCGACACATGTCTCCAGCTACATGGACCGGATATTTCTAACACTTCGGCAACACGGTTACGAACGAAAGTATTTAATTTTATAGGCAACATTTTTAACCAACCCAACACTATCATGGAGTCGGTCCAAAAAACAACACTAGACGGTTTAATATGAAGGGAACTAACAACCTTTTTATATAAACGTACACCAAGCACAGCAGCACAGAGCTCCAGTCGCGGTATAGTCAACGGCTTAATAGGAGCAACGCGACTTTTAGCAGTTAATAATCGCACGTCGACGTCACCCTGCTCATTGATACTGCGAATATACAAACAAGCGCCGTATGCTCGCTCCGAAGCGTCGGTAAAAATGTGAAATTCAAAATGTTTGTATGCGTCACAGACTACACGACGTGATACACGTAAATTGTGAATGCAAGGTAAGGTTTTAATTGTATTCGCCCATATTGTTGCAACGCTAGGTGATAACTGGTCGTCCCATTCTAACTTGTCTAGCCAAAGTTTCTGAAGTAAAATCTTCATGCTCACGACACACGGTGCTAACAACCCTAAAGGGTCATATATTTGTGCAATTACTGCTAACATGCCACGCTTAGTGTTTACTATGCAGTCAGGTACCGTTATAGGAAAAAAGAGATTATCTGTGTCACTTCGCCAACTAAGACCCAGTGTTTTACCACATACATCTCCCTCCTTGTGGAAGTCGAAACAAGACTCGTCAGTTGGTTCTGAAATTAAACTGGGCTCGTTCGATTTCCACTTCCTTAACGGCATGCAAGCAGAAGCAAGAGCATCGGTCACCTTATGACGTAACATTTGGGCTTCCTCAATCACGTCTGCACCGGTCAACAGGTCGTCTACATAAAAATCATGAAGAATAACTCCAGCGACCTTTTGATCCTGGCATTCAAGACCGATTTGTTTGATGCACCTAGTCGCGAGAAACGGTGCACTAGCCGTACCGTACGTCACTGTATGTAATTGATAAGTTTTAAGAGTGCTAGTAACATTATCACGCCAAATTATTTGTTGCAGGTGCCTATCTGAAGGATGTACTGACACCTGCCTGTACATTTTCTCTACGTCAGCAGAGAGAACGTACTTATGCATTCTAAATCTAAGAAGGATTGCAATCAAATCGTCCTGAACGGTAGGCCCCACCATCTGTATTGCATTTAAAGAAAGTCCAGAGGTAGTGGGTGCACTAGCATTGAATACAACTCGTAATTTAGTTGTGCTACTACTTTCGCGCAGGATGCCGTGATGAGGAATAAAATATGACCGCAGATCTTCATTAACGTGATACTCTGACATATGGCCTAAAGAAATGTACTCAGTCATGAAGTCTTTGTACATTTTATCGAGCGGAGGTTGTCTGAGGTTTCTGCGCTCCAGTGATAAAAAACATCGCTTTGCACGATGATATGAATTGCCTAAACTATCTGAAGATTCCTTCAATGGTATCCTAACGCTAAAACGGCCATCTGACAAGCGCGTCGTGTTTTTTATAAAGTGTTCTTCACACATGTTCTCCTCAGCTGAATAAGTTGATGCATCATGGCCAACTTCCTCGAGCTGCCAGAAACGCGTCAATTGGTTTCGGATGTCATTTAACTCATTCGAACTGGAAAAACTTTCGTAATGATCACTAACAAAATTACATTTAATTGAAGAACATTGAGATGAATTATTACTATAGCCGCCGTTAATTGGGCCACAAACTAGCCAACCTAGTCTAGTTTGATAGAGTGTTGGTTTCCCATCACCTAATAAAATCTTATCTGATCCTAATAAACTCCAAAATACGTCAGCCCCTATAATAATATCGATAGAAGCCGGTGTGTGGAAATACGGATCAGCTAAATGAACATTTGAGGGTATATTTACGTGTACCTGTCTAGCGGGAACATTATCTGTAATTGTGGGTAAGACAAAACAAGTTAAGTCATTTGTGTATGATTCGTGCAACGATTTAATGTGCACACGACACATTTTCCCAACATACGACAGAGAATTATTGATACCTTGTATAGTTTTGGTTGTGTTCAAGTAAGGCAACTTTAACTTAGTGAATAAATCCTCCGTCATTAAACAAGCCGAACTACCAGAATCAAGAAGCGCTCGAGCGATGTATTCTTTATTAGTAACATCGTAGCACCTAATTAATGCAGTTGACAACAGAATGTTACCTGTGTTGCTCGTATGCGAATGTGCGGAGATATTAGCTGAGAGCGCAACGTGATCATTATTGTTTGTGTCGGCAGTGGAGGATGACTCAACATTAACCTTATCAGTTGCACCAGCTGATTTGCTTGAAAGAGGTTTATAATCTGCGTTATGAATAAGCGTGTGGTGCTTGCGCTTACATATTTTGCACCCTGCTTTCTTGCAATTATTGGGATAGTGACCGTGACGCAAACAATTATAACATACCTTATAACTAGGTAGTAATGACATTCTATCTTTAACGTTTAATGACAGAAACTGTGGGCATGAATTGAGGTTATGATCGCTTTTACATTTTGGACAACTGTGTGATGAGGAACTACTGGTGTTGTCTGTCGTTACAAATGATTTTAATTTAGTGTTCTGTTTTATGTTAGTTGTGGAATGACGTGACTTTTCCAGTGTTTCTATTAAATCAGCGCGATTGCGCATAAACTCAATGAATTTATCAAAAGTGATGCGTTTCGTTTTATCAATACGCCCTTTGTATTCCTCCCATTCTCGGAATGTTTTGGTGTCAAGTTTTTGTCTGATGATGTGAATTAGTAATGTGTCCCAATTATGAACAGGTTCACCTAATGTTTTTAACGCTCTGATATTTTTGTTAATATTGTCTACGATGCTTTTTAATGCAGTTGAGGACTCCTTAGTGATTGACTCGATATCGAACAACGCCGTAACATGATTCTCAATCAATAACCTTTCATTATCGAATCGCTCACAAAGAAGTTCCCATGCCATATTGTAGTTTTGAGCAGAAAACTCGATTGACTGAATGACTATAGCAGCAGATTCTGTTAATGATGACCTTAAGTAATGGAACTTGTTCACCTCGTCTATGTCGTCATTGCCGTGAATGAGACTAGTGAAGGTATCGCGAAATTCGAGCCAGTTATCATAAGAACCTGTAAATTTAGGTAGCTGTATGGTGGGCAACTTGACAAACTGACGCTTACTACTAGTGGTTGACTTGATTTCCTCTTGCTCAGATTTTGAGAACTTATTTAACATTAGTTTTGCTTGAGCCATCAACCCAAAATATTGAGATTCGATTGTAGTTCGTTCAAGTGCCTCAGTGTCATTGTCACACATACATTCTAACTTTAGTTGAACTTCGTTAAATTCGTTATAATGATCATCTAACTTGTTGACTCGCAACTGCAACTCCATTACCTGAGACGGATTTACTGTGGAATGCTGCAAATTATTTAAAAACGTTGCAAATACTGTCAATCTTCCTTTATAACTGCTTCGCTTCTTTTTAAGTTCTTTAATATCAGTCATTTTGAAAGGAGGGTGTCGTAGATCTGAAATTATACAGTTATAATCTTAAATGACGACACTTTATGTAACAAAAATACCTAACGTAATAACTAAGCAACAATAATTGGCCTAAGTTATAAATTAATTATACAATTTATACCTTAAAATCACTGCAAATTATAATGAACTACCGTAGTTAAGTAGGTAGGTAAGGTTTACTATTCTGATGAAATAATGTATCAAACAAATTAATTACTATATGTATGTTTTTTATAAAGTTTTACAAAGCAATAATTAATTGTAAAGATTAAATTTAAGAAATAATATTTGTAAATTGAAAAATAAATAGCTAACTAATGTAGGTTAATACTAACACTACTGTACTGTATTTTAAGCACGTTAACTTTATTTTACAAATATTTATTAACCGACTACTCTGTAAATAACTCCTGGTAAATAAATTGTGTAAATTCTGTAAATAATTTGTAAATATGTATAAAATATGTTACTAACCTTATTTAAGTTCTTATAATCGCTACTTATTTCCTATATTTTTTATATTACCTGATTTAATATTAATGAGTGTTGGGTGAATTTAATTAATATTATAATGCTTTGGCTTTAACACTTCCTGTTTTATTGCACTCAATGTTCAATCCACTTTTCTTCCAAAACGTGTTCGTCACCTCGTCACTCCGGTACTTATTGAATCCAATTTCCAAAATATTCAATTTTCAGCTTATTCCACTTTGCTAGATCTAGATAATTGATTATCCGGTTCGTATGGACCATGTATACAATTGTAGGAACTTCGCAGGAATTTTGGGAATTAAAAAACTTAGGATCGTAGCTCGCAGTGTGCAGGTTTATTTTGCAGCCATGACATTCAAAAAATTAGAAGGTCAGGGACCATTAACGCCTGATAAAAATCTTATAGCTAAAAATCGTAGAATGCAACAATTGCTGAATTAATTAAAGTGACGCTTTAACAAAAATAAAATAAAGTTAAACATTAAAAACGCCGAAAACACACGTTTCTTGTATGATGACTATACAAGAAACGTGTGTTTTCGGCGTTTTTCCTTGTGGTACGAAACCCTTCGTTTCCTAGTTATTTACGTTGCTGAGCAGACAAATATAAAGAAAGAAAAAAGTTTATTTGGACACAGTTCGTGAAACAAAAAAACAAAAAAATATATATATACCTACTATATATTTTGAACTTATGAAGCAATGGATTAGCAATATAATTCAAAATGACTCACATTGTGATTGATTGTGTGTTACGAAATTAGGGTGCAGGTTATAAACTATCTGTGTGCCAAATTTCAACCATATCCGTTCAGTTGTTTTTGCACCAATTCGGAACATACATCCAGACAAACGGACAAACATTTTCGTTACTATTTTATTATATGTAGGTATGAAGAGGGTAAAACTGGCAACCGTGTGAGAAACTGCCTCATTACCGCGTCATTACAGGTCCTCTCAAACTGTTTGGTTCTTTCTTCAAAAAAAACATCTCAGACATAAATCTACATGGTCTTCACATGATCTGACCAAGATTATGTTTAGACTTTAAAAGAGACTGTGACGTCTGAGTTTGTTTCGGCCTTTCTTCTCAGACTAGTCAGATAGGAAACGCCGAACTCATCTAGTTTTAAAATATGATTTACGTGTAAAAGTGTTTGCACAAACCTACTTACAAAAATAAAATCATTTATCATTCAATCATTTATCATTTACCATATAAAATTAGACCACCAGGTTAGGTGCTCCACAAACATAAAAATTAAAGTCTAGCCAGACAAATTGTTTTCAGAGTTTTATGGTTTCAGCAATTAATTTCCCTTGACGTAATTATAGTGGTAGCTGTAGCCGTGGTCGTGTCGTGTGGAAGGATTGCCACCATGAGTTACTCAGGAGATTTGTTCTTATCAAAGTAAATTGGAGACAAATTGCGCTGGGATTTCTGTTTGGTGCAAGTTGTGAGCGGAAGCCTGTTTGGTGCATGTTGTCCTAGAACCAAAAATTTTAAGACATGTGACACCTGCCAGACCGCACTGGGTCCGTATGGTCCACTCCCTCTCGCAGAAAAGAGGCCTGTGTCCTAGCAGTGGGAAAATTATAAACTGAGTATGCATGTGAACGGAAGCGAATAAAGAAAGAAAGAGAGAAAGAAAATATGTTTATTTGCGGTAAACATGACGCAAAAAAGAACATAAAACACAAAAAAAAAAAAAAATAGTTGGGGGAAACATACGTCACATCCACGCAAAACGGCTATCTCGCAGCATAATGCTGAGCGATAGCCGTTTTGCGTGGATGTGACGCATGTAAACCATTTATCCGATGTGACGCAAAAAAGAAAATAAAAACAAAGAAAAGAAAACAATAAGAAATGGTTGACATGCGTCACATCCACGCAAAACGGCTATCGCTCAGCATTATGCTGCGACCCTATGCAAGATAGAGCCCCAGCGCTGGTTTTCAGCGACAGCCGGCGCCGACGTAATGACGTCGTCCGGTGCAGCAAATAATTATTCATCATCAAGTATTAAAACAATTATTTTTATCTTTAAAGCAAACAGTTATTAGGACGCTGTGCTGGTACAGCGTACTTAAAGCAAAATAATACAATTTAATTTAAATGTGATAGAAACAAACAGGAATATAAAAAAAAGAAGAAAAAAGGAAATATACATGCTAAGAGAATATCATCCTTAATAAATGTGTGCAAGACTTTATTATTGCTATTTCATTAATAATTATCTTTTTTCTTTTACAGGTAATTACGCGGTTAGAAGAAGACAGGTGACATAACATTATCATTAACGTTAACACAATCATTAAAGTATTTTCCTCAATCAATAAATTTTTAGAGCTGTTGTGGCCCAGCGATAAACGGCCCCGACTTAGGAGGTCGTAGGTTCGAACCCTGTCAGGCGCTTTACTTTATGTTAATTATTTCATCACCACTGCTCTCAAAACGGTAAAAGAAAACATCGTGAGGAAACCGGCATGTTCTTAAACCAAGAATTTGAAGATATATGACTTATGCCAACCCGCACTGGGCCCGCGTGGTGGATTACGGAGGAGGCCTGTTTCCCAGCAGTGGGAACATTATAGTCTGATTATGTTTACAATATTTTTCATTAAATAATTCATGAATAAGCAAGAATCCAATGATACAATTCAATCTACACGAGGAAAGTCACGGAACCTTTTATGCAAATCCAAACACCTTCAGCAAGTAATGTTGTTATGTACTTCGAGCTAAAGGAATATGTTATCACTCTACGAATAAGGATGCAAATTGCTGTGCCAGGCATTAGTATGTAGGTACTTTTGTACTGGATTATTTAATAAAAATAATAACTTGAAACACGACTGGTCTGGACTCCTTCAACAAGAACTGCACCCTAATTGCGTAACACACAATCAATCGGAATCAGAATCATTTTGAAGCAAATTGCTAATACATTGCTTAATAAGTTCGAAAAATTTGTCTGCTCAATACGTACATAACATAACGCAATGAATGTTGTTGAACTGTCAAAATGAAACCGATTCCGACTGATTGTGTGTTACGCAATAAGGTGCAGCATAGACGACAGACTATCCGTGACGCACTTTTTAGTCTGTGAAAATAGAACCTGTGCAATTATATGCAGTAACGCACACGACGCGCAAAAAGTCCCTGTGCGTTACTGCATATAATTGCATAGGTTCTATCTTAGGGTGCTGGTCCTTAGCAGCTTTAAACAGAAAGAAGTAGAAAGAGAGTAGGGAGGCCTTTGATCTGCAGAGAGATGTCACAGGCTTTTAATAATAATAACTTGTAATACGGCGAAGGCGGTGTGACGATCTGATAATGTTTGCAGGGAAAAAATGGCTAGAGGTCGCACAAGACAGGGATGTCTTGTGCGGTCTCTAGCAATGTTGGTGTGGAAGCAAGAAGGGGAGGCCTTTGCCCAGCAGTCGAACCAAATATAGGATAACAAAATAAACTTGAGAGGTGTCAAGGGACACCCGGATGGAACGAAGTATAACTGGCTTGCTTTCTATAAGAGAGAGAGAGAGACAGACAGAGAAACGCGCACGCCGCACGGCTTACAACTATAGCAAAAAGTGTCGTTCCAACTTTTGGTCTTAATTTTTTCCGTCTAGCCCCTTTTCGCAACGCGCGATAAGGAACTTCGTTCCAAAAACAATAATATTCTTTTTCTTAAGCGTGTCGATGGCATTTTCTACAAGTCAACCGTTGGGTGATACAGAGACAAACAGTGGTAGGTGCAATCGTGAAAATTGAGGAATCAATATTTTAAATATAAAGATACGCATAACTCTATTAAAACTATAAATATAATATATACCTAATTACATATAAATATAAGCACAACTAAATATACATAAATGCATAAATATACTAAATAGAAATACGACAAACAATGAGAAAATATTACCGTTGTCAGATATGTGCTCGCGAAGTTTAACTTTAAAGGATAATCGGTTGGTTGCCGTCCTAATTTCCTAAGGGGGTGCATTCCACAGAGTGATAGACTGAACGAAGAAGGAAGAGTGAATGAAGTCTGTGCGGTGAGTGGGACATTGTAATATATCAATCTCTTGTCTATCTTATATAAAAATTAATCCCTATTTCCTTTGGTCACGCCATAACTTGAGAACGACTTTATCGATTTCATCCATCTTTTTTTTTTACAAGTTTTCTAATACTTTGTAGATTGTTCTTACGAAAAGAAAAATAAGAAATTTGAGCAGAATATTTAAGAATTACGCTTTTACGCTAAAACTGCTGAACGGACTTAGATGAAATTTGACACATGGGTAGACCATGATCTGGAGAAGGACATAAGCTACTTTTCATCCTGGATCGCAGACGAAGTCGCGGGCAACAGCTAGTAGAATATAAAAGTAAAATATCACAATACGGTTTGCTCCCCACAGCATCTCTGACATTACACTGCGACGACGCTCAATTGTTTGCTTTGGTTTTGCTCGCATATAATATTATAACGTCGTACAATCGTATGCGGATGCAAGAAAATATTACATGTTGAGTTTATTCCTTTACCGGAATATTGTCATAATCAGCCTATAATGTTCCCACATCTGGGACACAGGCCTCCTCTCGGTGAGAGGGAATGGGCCATAATCCACCACGCGGGCCCAGTGCGGGTTGGTAGATGTCACATGTCTTCGAATTTTTGGTTGTAGGATATGCTGGTTTACTCACGATGTTTTCCTTTACCGTTTTGAGAGCAGTGGTAATGAAATAATTTACATAAAGTAAAGCGTCTGATTGGGTTCGAACTCACGACCTACAACTCGTAAGTCTGCGCCGATACCACTGAGCCACCACTGTTCCTCGGAATATTGTACATGTCGATAACTCATTTCTTCCGGTCGGCAGCACCGTCCTTTATCTTGCTTGTGGGCGTAGAAATGACGCGAACTTTCCGTTATGCTCGGCTCATGGTAGCTATTTGTTATTTTTGGGGATTTACCCGTAAATTGTATCACGTTAAGTGAAATGCTCTCAAGTTGTGGCAACGACATTACTCATGTAAGCCTTACTTTTTCATGTTTTTAATGTGAGAACTTCTTCAGGCGCACTTTGTGCTCTTTCTGAACAGTTAACGAAACAGGAAGTCTGAAGAAGTTTTCAACCCGTTCGAAAGTAGTTTGATACTTCCGAATGAACCCTACTACTGATTAAATAACTATTTCGGACTGGCGAAAACGCACCGGGTGTAAGGACAACTGTCAAATCGCGTTGTCATTCATTCTCAGTTCGGGTCTCAAACTAATCTTATGTACGAAGGTGATATGGAGTACTAAATGTCCGTAACTTCGGGCGAAACTGCGAATTTCTTGCTTAGAGAGCCCTTGACCCGTCACGCCCGGGTCGGTGACACTGAATCTGAGGGCGTAGTGCGAGTTTTTTACCTACTAGATCGCGTGAACGTAAATGCAGATTTGTACGGTATTAGAGCAGCGCCATCTAGTGGAAACTCGATAGCACTGCTGTCATTCCATACAAATCTGAGTTTACGTTAACGCCATCGAGTAGGTAGAAAAACTCGCACTATGCCCTCTGGTATATACTCGGCGCTGAATCGCGAATACTCGGCTCCAGTCGTTCATAAGTTCATATTTCTAGTAGTGCTCTAGATCATATTTCGACTAACCTTCGGCGTGGGATATATTATAGTACACACGTATGAACGGAGACACGGGTGCACTCACTCTCATAGTCTGATGGGACGGCAATCCGACACGACCGGAGAGGAATCAGGTGCAGGACCAATGGCTTAACGTGCTTCCGAGGCACGGGGGTGTCACAGCTAACTTCTAAACTCCCGGCTGTCTGGGAAATTTCTAATAACACATTGCCCGTGCCTCGCAAAGTACGTTAAACCGTTGGTCCCGGCTGTCATTCGTAACTAAACTACACTTCGACAGTCGTTACGGATAGTCCAGAAGTCCGAAAGTCTGACAACCAGTCTTAGCAATGGGTATCGTATTACCCAATAACTGGTTTGTGGAGGTCAGATAGGCAGTCGCTCCATGTAAAACCTGGTATTCAGCTGCATCCGGTTAGACTGGAAGCCGACCCCATTATAGTTGGGAAAAGGCTAGGCAGATGATGGTGACATTGTCCGACCTGGGAATAGAACCCAGGAACCCAAGCTCAGCAGTCGCGGTTGCGACTACGAGACCAACGGGGCAACGGGGTTCCATTTTCTAGTACCAAGGTAACAAATAGTGCCTATATTCCTCAGTAGGTGTACTGTGACACTATTGTGACGCCGCATGTACAGTACAGTAAGGAAAAAGAATAATGGATCGGCATTATTCTTTTTTCAGGAGATAATTCACGTACGTTGGACTGACAGGGCCTCAGGCTACCCGTTTGGTAAGAAAAATTGAGCGTCTAGGGAATAAATGTAGTTCGGATACACTACAATTTCACTATATACCTATAGAGAAAATGTAGTGTATCCGAACTACATTTATTCAAAATCAAACAACAATTTCTTCCTAACGATACCTCGTTAGGAAGAAATTGTTGTTTGATTTGATCGGGAATGTTGATTTTACTGAGGCCATAACAGCTGCTCTATTCTGTAAAAATCTCACCGTGATAACTTAGGTGAAGTGAGCTGTACTTACTCAATGTACTTTTTCGAGAAAGCTACTGATTTTGGCTGCACTCTTGAAGCAATCTTCCCCATAAACACTCGACAAAGTTGGCGTTCGACCACGTTCCACCCTTATATCCTTAGTAATAAGGTTGAAAAGTGGTCAACCGTTATTCCGAATGTACAAATCAACGAGATTTTTCTATCTAACATTCAAGAGCATCGTCATCATCTGCCTAGCCTTTTCCCAACTATGTTGGGGTCGGCTTCCAGTCTAACCGGATGCAGTTGAATACCAGTATTTTATATGGAGCGACTGCCTATCTGTTCTCACAACCAATCTAACATTCAAGAGCATACCACATATATTTGCGTCTAGCATAATCAGCTTATAATGATCCCACTGCTGGGACACAGGCCTCCTCTCTTCGAGAGGGAGTGGGCTGTAATCTACCATGCGGCCCCGGTGCGGGTTGGTAGATGTCACGTCATGTCTTTGAATTTTTGGTTCTAGGACATGCAGGTTTCCTCACAATGTTTTCCTTCACCGTTTTGAAAGCAGCGGTGATGAAATTATTTACACAAAGTTAAGCGCCTGCCTGGGTTCGAACTCACGACTTACAACTCTGTAAGACGCGGCCGTTGCCACTGGGCCATCGCTGCTCTGCACGTCCCACGTCTGTTAGATTAATTCCCGACATCTCGAGCGTATTTCTCAGAAACTTCCCCAAATCTTGTAAGGAAAACCTTAAAATTACGATACCAATATCATTTTCCATTACCGAAAATATGACTTATGATCCCCTCTCTTACAATCACGTACCACGTCATTAATGGGTCGTTATCGGGCGTCGCCCAATTAATGGCCACGATCCTACCCTGACGACTTTCCGATATCCGGCATTAGGTACTTTCGTACGCATCCGACACTTGGGGACCCGAAAGCATGATAATTTACTTGTAAATGTTTGTGATAATGAAATAAGAATGGCAAAAAAGAGGTTTTGTGTCGAAGTGAAGAAGTCTAATTTAGAAGTTATTTTTTTGGTAGAAAAACAACTTCGATAATGATGTTCCGAATTCCAAGGAACGGAATACAATAAAGAATGTTTGATTTTTTTATTATGCTTCATCAATATATGTCGTTTGTTTTTCCAAGAACCGTCTGAGATACTTATGTTGTCCTAGCTTCCGCCCGCGACTTCGTCCGCACTTGTCATATCGCCTCGCCTGCCCACCCTGTCGTATCGCATCGCCTGCCCACCCTGTCGTATTGCATCACCTGCCCACCCTGTCGTATCGCATCGCCTGCCCACCCTGTCGCATCGCATCGCCTGCCCACCCTGTCGTATCGCATCGCTTGCCCGGGCTATTCATTTGTTTTCGCTTAGCGTTCTTTCTGACTTTCCGTTCTTTTTACTCGGCCCCTATGGGTCCTAGCGTGATGTTAAATAGCCTTTAGCCTTCCTCAAGAATTGGGCTATCAAATGCAAAAATATTTTTTCAAAACCGACTGGTAGTTCCAGAGTTTAGCGCGTTCAAACAAACAAACTCTTCAGCTTTATTATTAGTATACACAGTGTGTGTGTGTAGTTTGTAGTTAGATAGATATTTCACAATTTTCAATACACACCTTACTTAAAACTACAAGTTGGCTTTATTGTACGCACAAAAGCAAAAAACACTTGTATCTTATACTTACAAAGTCAATATATTAAATGCTTGTTTTTCTTCAATATCAAAATAACATAGGAGAGGAACATAACAAAACAAATGAGATCTATGAAAAATAACCATCATCATTATTTTTAAGGAGCCCAAGATTTCCCATAGGACCTCTGGTCTGATTGATCTCTGTCACTCATGGACAAAACGCCTCTAAAAACGTGTCGCTTATCAGCTATAAACATACATAATAAATAATCAGCCTATAACGTTCCCACTGCTGGGACTCAGGCCTCCTGTCTGTAAGACTTTTAAATATAAACCAGGTGAAAGTTTAGATGTAAATATGTGTATATGTAAAGTTATGAATATTTCAGATACTTATTCATGAAAGAGTGGTATTCAGCTGCATCCGGTTAGATTGGATGCCGACCCCAACATAGTAGGGAAAATGGTAAGCAGATAATGATTAATGAAAGAGTGAGGAAAATGTCATGAGGAAAGTTTTGGCTATAAGAGTAGGTGAAGGCAAAAGGAACGATGGATAGACTGTGTGAACGATGATATGGCTAGAAATGGGGTGACTATCAAGATGACGACTAATAGAAAAGTCTGAAAGAAAAAGTCTCAAATAATTCGGCCGTTATGTTATTGTTCGGCTTAACCAAAGCACCGCCATCTAATCTCTTCACCACCCTTTGTTGGCTGATAGAGAATATCTAAGGCATTAACACGCTCAGCGCCAAGCCCCATATGCCAACACCACTACACCAGGAAAATTCCCTAGGCCAGGGCAACATTTTTTGTATACAAAATATATGGAAAGTGTGCGCGTTAGCGATACACGGCGCTTAGACTGGAATGGTGCTTGCGTATCAAAAAGGATACACAAGTGTTTCGCAAAAGATACACATGGCGCTGAGCGTGTTAAGTCCGCCTTTGTACCTTTTTGTATGCGAAATATTGAATAAATAAATATTGCAGGAGAATGAGGACTTATTGATGAATTATTTATCTCCTTACTTTTACCAAATTAATCTCATTAAAGAGGTGATGTACCAACGGTTAAGGCTGACGAGCAATAGGAGGTCAGGAGTTTGAACCCCACCCGTTGGTCTACATGAACCTAACTAACTAGGGGTTAACCTGAACAAGCACTGGTAAATTGCAACCGAAATTTCTAGTAAAATGATTAATAGAAAGCACGTTAAGCCGTTGGTCCTGGTGTCATTCATAGATCTTTGACAGACGTTACGCGTAGTCAGAAGCCCGAAAGTCTGCCGAATGTGTTACTCAGAAACTGGGTTGTTAAGGTCAGATAGATACATAGTTGCTCTATGTAAAATACTGGTATTTAGTCAAAATAGTTCAGAAAAAGCTAAGCATATGATGAAAAGAATAGAAGCAGAGAGTGCTTTTAGTCTTCCGCGAGGACAACATCCAAGCTCACTCATGACGTAGCTCAAGTAATCCAAAAGGTGTACTTATACCGCCACAGTATAGCAAGCTTTCAGTAGTTTCATTCCACTTCTGTGTACTAGCAATTACGATACTGCGGAGTCATTAGGCACATTTCCAAGTACTTGTGACTACTTTTATAGCAGTCTTTAAATCCAATACGGTTCCAAAATTGTTAAGGACAGCAGTGCGATTCTGTAACCATCTCATCGTGAAAACGGTGAAGTGAGCGTGGAGTGAGCTGTCATTCTAAATAATGCTAGGGATTGGCATGAATACTGACAACTCACATCAAGCTCACTTCACTTGAGTTTTCACGGTGAGATTTTTACAGAATCAACCGGCTGAAGTGGTATATTAAGGAAGAATGCTCTGAAGGTGGTATTTTAAGTAGGATGGTGGTAAGTGCAAAGGCATCTAATAGTCATAAGTAAGTCTGTAATCGTGAGGCCTGATACGCAATACTTAAGACAAAGATGTTTATTCGTCGGATATGATAGGTACAAAGTTGGTTAAACACATCCGTAAAAAGCGACATACGAATATTTATAATATTACACGTGGGTATAAAACCCAACTTAAATACTACTTATATTGTAATGAACAATATAAAATATAAACACTGTAATAACAACATTTGTATTCATCTGTCTAGCCTTTTCCCAACTATGTTGGGGTCGGCTTCCAGTCTAACCGGATGCAGCTGAATACCAGTATTTATACCAGTATTTTACATGGAGCGACTGCCTATCTGACCTCCACTACCCAGTTACTGGGTAATACGATACCCCTTGGTAAGACTGGTTGTCAGACTTTCGGGCTTCTGACTACCCGTAACGACTGTCAAAGATCCACGAATGACTGCCGGGACCAACGGCTTAACGTGCTTTCCGAGGCACGGAGGGGTCTCGGTATGTAAAGATGGTCACCCATCCACAGACAACCGCGGCAAGCGTGGCTTAACCTGACCGATCGACTTGTGCGGCTGTTATTATTTAGCCACGGGCCCCTCAACATTTGTATTATTAAGTATAATAAAAATGTTGTTATTACAGTGTTTTCAACGAAATAAATCTAATGTGTACCCTTATAATCAAAAAATTCTGCCAGCCTAGCCTTTTCCGAACTATTTTTTGGGCTCACCTTCCAGTCTAACCGGATGCAGCTAAATACCAGTATTTAACACAAAGTTTCTACCTATCTGACCTAATTAATGTGTGAGCGAATGAAATGGGTAACCATCATACAGCTGGAAATGGGGTTTCAAGGTAAAAGAAATAAGAAAGAAAATGCAATTATTTGCGGCAAACATAACGCATAAAAAGGAACATAAACACACAAAAAAATAACAAGTTGGGGGTAAACATGAGTCACATTCACGCAAAACGGCCATCGCTCAGCATAATGCTAAGAGCCCCAGCGGCACTCGGCGTTGACGTGATGACGTTAACTGGTGCAGCATGCAATTATACATAAATAAATAACAACAACAATCAAAACATAAAATAAAATAAACTTACATTAAAAAAAAAAGATGGTGAAACATGAAATAGAATTATGACGTGGTAACATTCCGGGCAACGAATCTCGCGCCGCCGGGTATAAGTAATCTAGGTACAGTCGACCTCGTTACTGGTTTACCACATTTGACAATAAAGACCACTAAATTCTATTATATTTTTCTTTATGGCAATTGGTGCCGATATCAATAAAAACTTCACTAAGGGCCGGTTTCTTTATCCGTAGTTAAACTCAACCAATTGTTAAAAATAGTAATAATTATTTGTATTGCCTACAGGTAGTTGTTCCGAGTCTGGTTGTCTGTGTATGTGAGTTTAAATTTTTGTAAACGCACCCACAATACAGGAGAAAATCCCAGTGTGGGGCAACGTTTCTTTTTAAAAAATAGTCAAAAAAAGAGTAACTAATGGTTACATTTTTGCAAAATGTGTTTTTTGATCAATTTTTAGTTTATCTAATGACATTATACCATTGCTAATAGTCAAATAATTAACTATTACTTAAAACAATAACCATTAACTTAAAATAATAAACTATTAGTTTATTATTTTAAGTTAATGGTTATTGATCAAAAAACACGTTTTGCATAAATTTAATAACCATTACTTACTATTTTTAACAATTGGTTGAGTTAACTATGGATCAAAAAATCGGCACTTAGGCTGAAACTATCTAACTGACACATCGACAAACAGACCTTCCGGTCTATTCTGCAAAAATCTCACCGTGAAAACTAGGTGAAACGAGCTGTCATTCCACCTAATGCTAGGGATTGAGACTATTCACATAGTTCACTTCAAACTCACTTCACATAACGCTTCACGGTGATATTTTTACAGAATAGACCCGCAGGTCGTTTTATGATGTACAAGTAACATTCAACCTTAGGTTGATAGTAATTAAGCTTTTAAAAGGTGGGCTAACTTTTTTTAGTCAAAATCAGGCACTAAATCCGGTTCCCAGGGCCTCAATGAATACGTAGCCGTTTTATAAAGATAGTACAAAAACTAATCACTAAAAGTAATTTGGTACGTACATTAAATTGTTTTATGGTCGCTGAAGGCTTTGAGTATGTTCTGAGAAAGCTGTGTTAGACAATGAGCCCATATCTGCGAAGGTCTGAGGCAGACCGTGAAATGGAGGTAAGAAGTCATAAGCGGTTTGTTGAAAAAAAAAAAAATCTAACCGAGGGTCTTGACAAAGTAACTTTCTATCATCAATGATGATGATGGAGAAGTCAAAAATGTATGGCACTGACATAATACCGGTATTACCTGAAGGGATAGGCAGGACTGTAGCTGTACGTATAGTACACCCACATTCCGCCAGTTATATTTAGGTCCCATGTAACAGGGTGCGAGCTGTGGATGAGTGACCATCTTTACATACCGAGACCCCTCCGTGCCTCGGAAAGCACGTTAAGCCGTTGGTCCCGGCTGTCATTCGTGGATCTTTGACAGTCGTTACGGGTAGTCAGAAGCCCGAAAGTCTGACAACCAGTCTTACCAAGGGGTATCGTATTACCCAGTAACTGGGTTGTGGAGGTCAGATAGGCAGTCGCTCCATGTAAAATACTGGTATTCAGCTGCATCCGGTTAGACTGGAAGCCGACCCCAACATAGTTGGGAAAAGGCTAGGCAGATGATGATGATGTAACAGGGTGCGAGCCATTTGCCATCAACCGGCGCAAATCCAGACTCCAGGCTGGTACTGAGAAATTCCAGATGGAATAACCCAATAACACTTTGCCCGACCCGGGAATCGAACACTGGGTCTCATGCTCAGTAGTAGCGTTAGCATCCGGTCAGACTGGAAGCCGACCCAAAAGAGTTGGGTAAAGGCTAGGCAGATTATGATTTTAGCTTCATCAATCATCAGCAAATCTGACGGTTTTCGGAGAGTTACGGAATATTCAATTATTTTACTGAGAACAACTATGTTCTACTAATTTTTGTTTCCAATTACGGATTAGAATCTCAACCATTTCGAGGAAGCGATAAATTGAAACTTTGAAATAATGTATTTCCTAAAGAAGTTTTCGTCGAAACCGAAATTCGTATCGGTTATTAAGGAAATCTAGTAGTATTGTATCTGAAAATATCTTAATCACATCGCATCTTTCCGGTATCGGCAAGATCGTATAATAAAATAGGATATCGGAATAATTCTTACACGTTATATAAAAAAGTAAGCTAGATGGAGTCGACATTTCCTATCTGACTACGTCAAACTCAAACTCAAACTCAAATCATTTATTTCAATTAAACCATTTCAGGCACTTTTGAATTGTCAACATTTTAAATAGTCGGTCAGTTAGTCAGAAAGTGAAGCTAGTTGCCCATTCCAAAACGTAGATCTCTTTGGAGAAGAACGGGCAAGAAACTCCAAGGACACTCTTTTAAATCAAGATATTATTACAAAATCCTGGGTACATTATTCTTATTGCTTCTACATGTGAGAACAATGAAAAAAAGAACAATTTAAAATATAAAATTAAAAATAAGCCCTGGCAGTTAAGAGATGACCAGTCTCAACTGGCGGCGCCCGTTCACGAACATGACGCGTGGATCAGCACCACCCAGCTCAACCATTTTGTAGGGAACCGAATGATCCAACACACGCGCCACCACCAGTGAGACATTTAAGTGAGCATGACATATTCTCAACTGCCATGCTCTTTCAAGTCAACATCAAAATATCATAAAAACGGATCCATGGTTCTTACATTTACAAAATTTAAAAAAAATGCTTCTAATTTATACAAAACTATAGGAATAATCAGGAAGAGGTATTTAATATTTAAGTATTAAGAATTAAATCTTGATTGAATAAAATAAACATTACGTTCGTAATGTCAGAAACACAAAAAAAGGGGAAGCATCTCTTCCAAATATTGAAATTGTAATCAACTAGTGAGCCCAAGTGCCTGTGGAGCAGGACCGGCATTAAGCCAAGCATTTTTATCTACGATATACTCATCCAACTTATAATATGCTTGTCTACATAGTGTGCGTTTAATGCATGTTTTAAATTTCTTCTCATTTAATTGAAGAATATTGAGTGGTATTTTATTATAACATCTTACACAGTACCCCATAAAAGAAGTTTTTACTTTAGACAATCTAAAGCACGGTTGATCTAGTTTGTTCCTATTCCTAGTGTTAAAATTATGCCTGTCACTTATCTTGCTAAAAAGATGTAGATTTTTTCGAACGTACATAATGTTTTCGTATATATATTGACAAGGAACCGTCATGATGTTAATGTTTTTAAACAGTTCCCTTAGAGATTCGCGTCTGCTGAGATTGTAGATGGCTCTAACAGCCCTCTTTTGCAGAATAAAGATAGAATCAATATCTGCAGCCCGTCCCCACAGCAGAATACCGTAAGACATTATGCTATGGAAGTAACTAAAATAGACCAGTCTCGCGGTATCCACGTCTGTTAATTGACGGATTTTCCAAACAGCGTAAGCGGCTGAACTTAGCCGCCCTGCAAGTGATGTTAAGTGAGGACCCCACTGCAGCTTTGAATCAAGCGTGATCCCCAAGAAAACCGTATTTTCGACGAATTCCAGTATCTCCTTATTCAATACAACGTGACATTGACTACTTCTAACATTCGGTAAAGAGAATCTAATGCATTTAGTTTTTTTCTCATTTAATACTAAATTATTTACAGTAAACCAATTATGGACCACAAGCATAGCATTATTTACGTCGTCAAGCTCCTGTGCACGTCTGCCTACTTTAAAAATCAGCGATGTGTCATCAGCAAATAACACCATTTGTGGTCGGGTTTTTAGTAAATGAGGTAAATCATTTATATATACTAAAAATAGGAACGGTCCCAATATTGAGCCCTGCGGTACACCCATTTTGACTTTTAAACCCAATGAATTCACACCGTTTATTTGAACTTGCTGAAATCTATCATTTAAATATGATTTTATTAAGTTAAGAGCTAGTTTACCCAGTCCGTAATGCTCAAGTTTCAAGAGCAGTGTTTCGAAATTCACGCAGTCAAATGCCTTGGATAGGTCGCAAAAGATGCCTATTGCATCTTGTGCCTCTTCCCATGCGTTAAAAATGTGTTTTAATAAGGTGACACCGGCGTCCGTTGTACAACGTCCTTTGGTGAAACCATACTGTTGATCGTGTAGGATGTTGTTACGATTAAAATGATTGAGCATTTGATTTAACATTACTTTTTCAAACACCTTGCTGAAAACCGGCAAAACCGATACGGGTCTATAATTATTTGTGTCTTTGCTGTCCCCAGATTTGAAAAGTGGAATAACTTTACTGAACTTCATTAAATCCGGGAATACCCCTTGATCTACGCACAAATTAAATATTAGAGCTAAGTAGGGTGCAATTGTCTCAATAATGGATTGACAAACTTTAGTAGACATGCCCCACAGATCTTCGGTAATTTTGATCTTAAGTTGCTTAAATGCCTTTATAATGACAATGGGGTTAATATGTTTAAATTTAAATTCCACAGTACAGGCTGAGACATTCGCTCTTAATAATTCTATAGCTAGTGCGGGCGAGGAATTTAAAGTTTCTGTAGTTTTAATTGGGATATTGGTAAAGAAAGTTGTAAATTCCTGAGCAACATCGATGTTGTCGCTAATGAGACCGCGGGAAGTGTTCAGTGTGTAATCAGTATTACGTGTTTTGTTCCTGTTCGTTTCATTGTTAATAATCTTCCAAACTGTCTTTATTTTATTGTCTGCTGATTTAACCTTGTTACTAATGAATGAAGCTTTGGCTGCTTTGCAGATATTTTTAAAAGTTTTAGAATAACTAGCAACATACTTATTAAAAGTATCCGTGTTAATATACGGCTTAAGGCCATACAGTTCAAATAATCTTTCCCTACTTTTTCTGATTCCTTTAGTTGCCCAGTCACTGAATAAAAACTTAGGGCAAATAGTTTTAGAGTTCTTCTTAAAGTAATTATTGAACTCTGTTTGTACTAATGAAAATAATTCTTCATACAAAATATTACCATTAGTCATACTTAGGCCCTGAGCACTTAATTTGCTATTTAAAGTAATATTAAACTTATTCAAATTACCCGATGTTATTGGTCTAGTTTGAATCTGCACTTTTTGAATCGGTGTGTTGGACTTAAAATAAACGGTTTGACCACTGTGATCAGAAGGGAGATAATTTACAATGGCCTTCTCTAGATATTCGCAGCAACAGAAAACATTATCAATACATGTAGCAGTAGCCGTAGTTATTCGTGTTGGTTCCAAAAACACATTTGACAGATTGAATGATTTAAAGAGGCTTAATAATCTATTGCTATTTGAATTAATTTCCAAAATATTAATATTAAAGTCACCACAAATAATTACTGATTTATTACCAGTTGCAAGTTTTGCCAAGACATCTTCCATTACTGACTCAAAAACAGAGTAGTTTTGATAGTTTGGAGGTCTGTATACGCACACTATAAAATGCTTATCTAGCTCAACACAGGACAGTTCGATGCTATGTTCCACCGATAGTTCCACTATGTCTTTACGAGTCTTATATTTTATAGAATTTTTAATTAAAATTAATGAACCTCCACGCAGCATGGATTTTCGGTTAAAGCAACTGCCCACACTGTAGTTCTCATAATTAATTAGCATTTCATAATCTTTCAACCAGTGTTCAGTTATACAAATAATATCAAACATTGTTTTTTCTAAAAACAACTCAACTTCTAATAATTTGGAAGAAAAGCCTTGAATATTTTGATGAAATAATTTCAAGGAATTCTGCTTAGCCCCTTTTTTACACTTAACTAATTGAGTGCTAGAAGATACCTTGTTGGAGGTGAGATTAACGATATTGTTATTGGTACCTTCTGTTGTCTTACTGACTAGTTTAAACTATTGTTGCTAACCACCTTAATATTAGTACTATTACTAATTTTTATGGTTCTAATTACATCCGACTTCGACATACTACTTATGTCTGAGTTAATAATAAAAGCTAATAGCCCTGCTATTTGACGTCTAAAACTAATAGGCAGATACGCTGTATCCCTAGTCGATTTGAATGGCTCAACAAAAGTGTTGGTGTCAAAAAATATGAGTTTGTCACTATAGTGATTAACTAATAAATGTATATGGTTATTTAGCCTATGTATATAATAATTTTGCCTACTTGATAAGTGCTCAAAGTATGGGAAAGCACACAATATTATTTTCTGACAATTAATCTTCAAGATTTCAGTGACACTGTCAGTGATGTCATCTATTTTTACCTTAGCACTATTACCTACAAATACAGAAATAATTGCATTTGGATCATATTTATTGCGAGTTATTGATGACATTATCTCTTTGTAGGATTTCCCAGGCATACAATAATTAACAACAGATTGACTCAGGTTGTTACTCAATAATTTACCTAACCCTCTCCCTAAACTATCTGAAAACATAACAGAACAACAACAAACTTTACTAGAAGTGACAGCATAAGTATCTGTCTGTGCTACTTGACATGAACCTTGAACAACATGGGGTGTATCTTGATCGGGGACACAGTCCCGAGCTCCTCCAGACTGGGACGGGTCCTCCGTTGCCTCAGGTTGGATAGCCTCAAGGTTGGATTCCATTTGACAAGAACATTGAGTGGTGCTCAGAGTCATCGGGTCCACTCTACCTGCCTCATCATTACGCATTTCCACCAACTCGTTTGCAGCAAGGATGTGTTCCTTAATTTGTTTTTGAGAGCTCACATACTTAATATAATGTAAATGTAGTGACTCTTCAAGTACCTCAATTTCAGACTGTAATCGCTGAGTGTCAATTTGATAAATGTTTTTACTATCTTCTAATTTAATTTCATAGTTTTTTAATTTATTTATTAGAAAAACACGTTCCTTCCTTAGTATAATATTATTGGAATTGTATTTTTGTTGTTTCCTAAATTTATTGCATCTATTTATGATTCTATTTAGTTTTGCATATTTTTTTATTTTATTTTGACTTACTTTATAACTGCTATTATTATATTTCATTATAGAATCTTCAGTAAGATCTATTGTTATTAGGGAATGAGAGTTGCAATTAGTATTAGCTAATTCAGTATACAAGTTATCAGTTTCCTTAGCCTGAGTACATTCTTTTAGTTTCTGTAACTTAGTGATTCGTACATTTGCATGAATTAATTCCTCTTCTAGGTCCCTAACCTTACACAAAGCCTCCTCATATAAGTTACTGCAGTTATTGAAACCATCCGTGACTAACTGCAATTTGTTCCGTTCATCAACAACGACCAGGTATTTTTGATGAAGGTCTACTAGCTCCTGTTTTAAGCTTGTATTTTTGTAAACCACCTTCTCGACTTCCTTCTCACTATCCTCTATTTCTTGTAACAGCTGATCACATTTACTGTTAGAAGCCTTAAGATCTTGAGTGGTTGTTTTCAATTTAAGCTCCAAGTCCTGAGCAGCAGCCTTACGGGTCATCACAGGCATGGTTTCAGGAATAAGTACTGAAAGAGAAATTAAAGAAACGGTAAGAACCAGTAAAACAGCCAAACAGGAAAGGAAAGCTAGAAATGAAAGGAAAAGTTGAAGAAGTTAGTGTAGATTTATAGATAGAATAAGGTAGGCTGAACCTAATTGAAATGCAACTGATATGATTAGATAAAGTACACAGTTACATTGATTCTATTGATTTAAGATTTAACTTTTTTTTATGTGGGTAGGATGCCCAGACAGAAAAATCTGGTTTTGCATTAAGATTACAAATTATTGAAAATAACGATAGTTAACGTTATTGTTGTTATGTAACACTAATAGAATTTTAATATTTCATAATATTAAGTTTCGTTATGATTTACATAAACAAAGTGACTTATACCCAATGCAGGGCAGCAAGGTGACAAATGAAACAATAATTGGGATCAATGAATGTGTTAAAGTCTAGATGACGATTGTGTGATAAATATAGATTAAAAGTAAACAATACTCCCCGTTTATATCCGCAGGTCGAACATCAGCTGCACAATCAGCTGAGAGAGCCGTGAGAGGTTACCGGTAACGGGCAACCAAGTACTGTGTTTAACTTTGTAAAACTTGCAGGAAAACAATGGTCCAGAGTATTTAAAGTGTTATTTTACATTCAGATAGACTATTACCACTTAATTACACTTAAAAATTAAATAAAAGTCTCTTTTAAAGTCCTGACATAATCTGAAAACCTTAGATATTTTAAAACAGATTAGAGCTGTTTTTAAGCATGGATAAGTTTTATTTACTTAGCCCTATTTACATACATATTGTATGGCAGCATTGCCATACAACGTGGCAATGCTGCCAGCCTGTTGGGCACATTTCCTATTGACAGCGATGCGGACGAATTTTTTGATGTTCTTTGATTATTTCCCCTCCTTTTTATATACTTACTACATATTATTATTTTAAGACTGTTAACTTTTTATATTGACATAATCTTGGTTAAATCATGTGAGGACCATGTAGATTAGAGTGGACCTGCCCAGTCAGTGCACTTCTCAAAAGTGAATTTCTCTCACTCACAAGTGCACTGACTTGACAATACCAAAGACAATACATAAAGTATCGGCACAGGTCACTATCGCTAAAAGCTTGTAACTTACATCCGCTATTGTAAACAAAAAAATGTTTCGAAGGCGGTCATGTAGAAAATAACACAGACACACATGTATTCCGTGATTCCTACGCTTAGGTTTTAGGTTTTGTGTTTGACTTTTAAATGCAGGATATAGTGTATACAACCTGTTTACCAAAATTCATTATAAGTCTTTTTTTTGGCTCCTGTAACCTGAAGGCCAATTCTCGTAATTTAAAACGGTCAAAATCTAGTCGCAGTCTCATCTCGGCGACAAACAAATGTCAAAATCTTGTCAAAATATGGGGAAATTAGAGACATTTTTGACAGATTGAGACTGAGATCAGACTGTGAACGTTCTTAAGTATCAACAACAAACTATTTGAATAAAACGTATTTCAAAACTTATTTACAAGAGACAAAGTAATTTTTATTGTTGACATGATTAATAATAATTTATACACCCACGCGCTGCTGAGAACAATGAAATATAGATTAATACAAGATGTTAATTACAAGACAATATTCATTAATGAGCTACATTGTGGAGCTAATAATGTCTGCAGCAGTGTATATCCATATTAAGATAGCATATTGTTTAGTAAACAAAAAATAAATCATACTGCTAAGTTTGTGGCTAAGTAATAACAGCCGTACGCTTTGGTCGATCAGGTTAAGCTACACTTGCCGCGGTTGGGTGGATGGGGACCATCTTTGCATACCAAAACTCCTCCTTGCCTCGGAATCTACGTCAAGCCGTTGGCCCCGGCTGTCATTCGTGGATCTTTGACAGTTGGCACAGGTCGTCAGAAGCCCGAAAGTCTTTCAACCTGTCTTACCAAGGGGTATCCGGTTACCCAGTAACTGGGTTGTGGAGGTCAGATAGGCAGTCGCTCCATGTAAATTACCCGGTATGTAGCAGCACCAGGTTAGACTGGAAAGCGAACCCAACATATTTGATTGATGGTTGATTGAGGTAACTTCAATTACTTGGCCAAAAGCTAAATGATTGATCACACCGAATTACATGATCAAAATTCTTAGTCATTTTAGCCTTCTACAAAATCAAAAAACCTTTCTCTTTTAAAGACGTTATTTTGATTATGTAAAAACTACAAGAACTAAGAATTTTCTCAACAGCACACAATATATTTTTCCTTACCCAACAGTTCAGAAACTCATAAAAATCAAACATACATTTTATTACCGCATTTTCCTTTTCCTCAACCTCTTTCGTCGTAAGCAAGGCGTTTGATCGACAAGGGAACGCCCCGAACCCTTCAGCCGACTCAATAGAGCGAGGGAATCCATGTTAAAATACTATGTTTATCTATTTCGGAAGGTCTTTCTGTAATCTTGTTCTGATGCCTTTTGAGAACCCATTTTAGGGATCTCGTGACGGAGAACTGGCGATGGAAATGGGACTTCCCTAGGGAGTACGGAACGGAGTATTAGTAGAGTATTCACGTCTTCTTGGTACGATCTTTGTTTGAAACAGAAGGCCAATTCCCGTAATTAAAAACGTTCAAAATCTAGTCGCAATAACATCTCAGGGACAATCAATGTGAAATACTTGTCAAAAATGTAGGGAAATTAGAGGTATTTTTGACAGATTGAGACTGAGATCAAAGTGTGAACGTTCTTAAAATTACGAAAATTGCCCCTCAGGTGTGATTGCTTCTTTGGGGTAGTGGTGTAAGTGCTACCATGAGGCCCTGGGTTCGATTCCCAAATCGAGCAAAGTGTTATTGGAGTTCTCTATCAAGAATGATGCCTTGTTATGTTATGTGTAAACAAATGACACTCACAACGTTAATATAAGTAATTTATTTATTTAACATAAAACGGCTAAGGCCAACTACATTAGTTAAAGACAAAGATACAAACACATTTTAAAAGTACAGTAAACATAAGTATACAACTACTCGCCAGTCATACGCTCATCTCACAATACCCCAGACATACTGACAAGATCTCCTTCCATCCATCCGCGAACACATCACAGTCAGGCTTAGCGTCCAAGAGCGCGTTAAGCGCAGAGAGTGTGCGAAGAACAGGAGACTGGGCTCGCGCAACAACAATAAGTAAATATCTGATAACCAAGACTTGTCAAAAACATGGCGTGTTGTAGTATACTCATGCCAATGATAAATTGGCATGAGTAGGCTAGTCATAGAAAAAGGAATTGAACATTTTTATATAGAGCCTGGTATACCTACGTCCCCGCCATTTTGTTTTTTTTTTCAAAATGGCGGCTTCGCCTCTTACCTATATAAATCGTTCAAATTCAAATTAATTTATTCATTTTGTGAACATAGGGTATAATTATGTCAGATGTTATACAAAAAATGTTGATCCATGCTATGTCCCGCCAAAAGGCATACAAAATATCTTAGGAAAGCGAATGTCAATTAACAAAATAAAAATAAATTCAATATGTAAGTAGGTAGATGTCACAATTCCTTGCAATAGTTAATAATATGTCAATAAATTAAGACGGCACATAAAAAAAAAAAACAGGTAATAGGTCACAATTAAATCAGTTTAGTCAATTTCGTATACAATAATAAATGCAATAAAAATGTCAATAATCAATTAATATAATTATCTTATGAAAGCAATATTTTCATCATTCACTAAACCTCTCAATATGCAGTTCAAGGGGCATTGCCATAAGCACTGCTTGGAAAAAAAAAATATCGTTAGCTGATATCAATGCAAACAAAAAACATAACGAGATCAAACCCCGAGATATTAACGTTCATAGTTGATCACGTGACATCCATATTTTTTTGAACTTGCTTACGTATTATTGCATAGATGTGTGAAATAATCACTCTGAATGTTTAAAATAATCAAACATCTAAGCTAGGTTCCAAACGTGGCCGCCATTTTGAAAAAAAAAACAATATGGCGGACACAAGTAGGTATGCCACGGACCTTCAGAGTCTTTTAACATAACCGGGGCATCTGTCCGAATAATCTGCTAGAACCAAGAAAAATAAAATGTTCAACATTTACAGTTGCTTGTAATCTCTTGCTGCCACCCACCCCTCCAGATACGGGTTGTTTATTTTATGGTAATAGGCTTGGGGCCGCAAAACAAACTACGATAATGGGGTGATAATTTTGTTAGGGACAAAATATGTTTCCATGGTTCACCTGAGAATGTTGTGCTTGTTATTATAGCTAATTTGGTGTCAGTATTGTTTTGTCAAACACACACAAATTGGCAATTTTTCGGGAGAACAAAGTAAGGGAAAGTTGACATTACCTACCTCCGGCATGAGCTATTTTCGTATAGCCCGCGGCGAAGTTATAATACCAAAGACAATTGCTCTTTTTTGGAAGTTCTTTAACGCGGCCTTCGGTAGGAGTAAACTGGGAGAATCATTAAGTAACGAAAAAGCGTTCAACTTGGCTTCTTTCTAGTAAATATAAAAATTTTAGCAGCCGCCATCTTTGATTTTCATTTTCATATTTAAAAAAAATACTGTTCCATACATTTTGACAGCGTAGGTAGGTATTGCACTTTTCTATGATACAGCAGATTTTTTTTTTGTCGATATAGAAGATTATTTATTCTATATCTACAAACAAAAATGTGCTGTTTCTCTGTATCTATTTTTCGTAGAGAAGCTTTGAAAAGAGATAAAAAAAGTCTTAGTCGTGGTTGTCTTTAAAATATCGCTTTTAGCGATAAGAACGTCCATTGTGTCATCTTGTAAAATTTCTACATTTACATTCTGTAATATTTATGCAGTTCAAGGGGCATTGCCATAAGCACTGCTTGGAAAAAAAAAATATCGTTAGCTGATATCAATGCAAACAAAAAACATAACGAGATCAAACCCCGAGATATTAACGTTCATAGTTGATCACGTGACATCCATATTTTTTTGAACTTGCTTACGTATTATTGCATAGATGTGTGAAATAATCACTCTGAATGTTTAAAATAATCAAACATCTAAGCTAGGTTCCAAACGTGGCCGCCATTTTGAAAAAAAAAACAATATGGCGGACACAAGTAGGTATGCCACGGACCTTCAGAGTCTTTTAACATAACCGGGGCATCTGTCCGAATAATCTGCTAGAACCAAGAAAAATAAAATGTTCAACATTTACAGTTGCTTGTAATCTCTTGCTGCCACCCACCCCTCCAGATACGGGTTGTTTATTTTATGGTAATAGGCTTGGGGCCGCAAAACAAACTACGATAATGGGGTGATAATTTTGTTAGGGACAAAATATGTTTCCATGGTTCACCTGAGAATGTTGTGCTTGTTATTATAGCTAATTTGGTGTCAGTATTGTTTTGTCAAACACACACAAATTGGCAATTTTTCGGGAGAACAAAGTAAGGGAAAGTTGACATTACCTACCTCCGGCATGAGCTATTTTCGTATAGCCCGCGGCGAAGTTATAATACCAAAGACAATTGCTCTTTTTTGGAAGTTCTTTAACGCGGCCTTCGGTAGGAGTAAACTGGGAGAATCATTAAGTAACGAAAAAGCGTTCAACTTGGCTTCTTTCTAGTAAATATAAAAATTTTAGCAGCCGCCATCTTTGATTTTCATTTTCATATTTAAAAAAAATACTGTTCCATACATTTTGACAGCGTAGGTAGGTATTGCACTTTTCTATGATACAGCAGATTTTTTTTTTGTCGATATAGAAGATTATTTATTCTATATCTACAAACAAAAATGTGCTGTTTCTCTGTATCTATTTTTCGTAGAGAAGCTTTGAAAAGAGATAAAAAAAGTCTTAGTCGTGGTTGTCTTTAAAATATCGCTTTTAGCGATAAGAACGTCCATTGTGTCATCTTGTAAAATTTCTACATTTACATTCTGTAATATTTATGGGGTAGGTACATAATAAAGAATATTCTACCTATTCTAAAAGTTGCCATGCAACGCGTGCCGACGAGCAATCATGTAATTTATTTCATAGCATTGTTAAAAACCATAGAAGTTATACGTGCGAAACTACAAATACAAAACATATTCGAATGTAACGCATCGAAATGGTCGCACCTGTGCGTTCAAACGCACAGACTTGCTAAAGCGTCGATATTGCGTCCATCTCGTCGGATTAACATCGACACGTGCTGCTGAACAGGGAAATTAAAGCTGTTTGGATGGCAGATGAATTATAGTCGATGTTGTACTATTTATCCATACTTCCATCCATTCTGGATTACTTATATTATAAATGCGAAAGTAACTGCCTGTCTGTCAAAGTTAAAGTCAACTTTGACTTTGAAAATGAGACGTTAACTGCCTTTCACGCCTCATCAGCTGCACGGATTTCAATGAAAATTGGCACACAGGTAGACCAACAATTAAGAAACAACTAAGTTCACTAATCTTTTGAAGAGAGCGTTGTTCAAGATCTCCTTGTAAGTTACTGGACTCAATAGATGGAAACTTCCTTAAATTGTCCCTTAAGCTACCATTCACCCGTCGAACAGCAGTAGGTAATCCACTGCACATATACTACACTTCGTCTGCGAGTATTTCTTGTTCCCCGACCTACCCCGTCGCGTCCGCGTCGTATCGCATCGCCTGCCCGAGCTATTACTTCAATTTCACTTAGCATTCTCTCCTACTTTTTTTCTTTTTGCTCGGCTCCTAAAATCCCTAGCGTGAAGCTAAAAAGCCTGTAGCTTTCCTCAAGAATTGGACTATCAATTACAAAAATATTTTTTCAAACCGGACCAGCACCCTAATTGCGTAACACAAAATCGATCATAATCTGAATCATTTTGAAACAAATTGCTAATCCATTGCTTCATAAGTTCGAAACATTTGTCTGCTCAACACGTAAATAACGCAATGAATGTTGTTGAACTGTCAAAATGAAACCGATTCCGATTGATTGTGTGTTACGCAATTAGGGTGCGGTTTGTAGTTCCAGAGATTAGCGCGTTCAAACAAACAAACTCTTCAGCTTTATTATTAGTATCATCAATATTATAATAATAATAATATTTATTCGTATCAACAATACAGCTATTTAACTTTACATACTTATGTCTTAATTGTGACTATAGCACTAGAAGTTGTCGTAACTTGCAACCTTTGCTAAGTTATCAGGATAACTTAATAATAATTTTTTTTTTTTATTTAGGTCCTTTTACAAAGTAATAAATATAAAATATCCCTGGACATTTCACACAGCGCCATCTAGTCCCAAGCTAAGCAACCTAATGCTTGTGTTATGGTAACAAGATGGCTGATAAACTACTTAGGTACTTATATACATTTTTTAACAATCCCCTTACAACATTCAAATAGATTTTCACAAAAAAATCTGTCTCTTAGTTTAATTCTCAATCATTCATTCAGTACATGACAGACGGATATACAGGCTTGATTTAAACCGGTTTAAATAAAAGGAGATTAGGTACGGCCGGTATGCAATGGACCTGACCGCGCCACTCGCCCCCTCAGGCTTGTAGTGGCGCGGCGAAGTACTGGAAATAATGTGCTTTGAAAATGTTGGTATTGTTTTAGTTGAATAGGATTTAATAGGATTATCGGTTTAAAATGTGGATTTCAATTATGTGTGATGTAGAAAGGCCGTGAATTAAAAAAATGGCCAAGTGCGAATCGGACTCACGCACGAAGGGTTCCGTACCATTATCTATAAAAATCACGTCTGTTGTATGGGAGCCCCCCTTAACAGAAACACATAATTTGTGAAAATTTCAACTGTCTAGCTATCGCGGTTCTTGAGATACAGCCTGGTGACAGACGAGACGTCGTAAAGATGGTTTCGATCGACCCGTGCGGCTGTTATCACTTAGCTACGAGCCCCACCCATAGTATCCTGCAACTATAAGGTCAAACTAAATTCGCTGGCGAAACTTCACACATGTGTTGGCTATCGATATCTAAACACGATAAAACAAACAAGAAACTGATTTTCTATACTTATTACGGGGTCAACGACCACGGGCAATGTGGTTCCCTGGTAATAATGATGTTGGTTAAATAGGGTATTTAGTTGTTTGTAAGATTGCGAAACATCTCCTGTATTTTGCAAATGAAACAATATGAGTTCTTTAAAGATAAAGATGAATTTATTTGTATTTTAAACATGTGTAACATCATATATATACCTATATGTACAGACACCAGCACGTCAAGCTACTACAATCTGTCAAATTACTATAATAGATTTTCAACTTTATCGCTAAAGGTTCAAGGTTGATTGGGAAAATTTGACAGTTTGACCTGCTGGCGTCTGTACATATATGCATGGAAACGAGTTTAATATTGCTAAAAACATGTTGAACACATGTTTTGCCATATTCGGCGTACAAAATAGTTACTAGTAATAGTTATAGTAACTAGTTGTAGTAATAGTTATAGTAGTAGTTATAGTAGTAGTTATAGTTGTAGTAGTAGTAGTAATAGTTATAGGTATTTTACTTGTAAAAAAAAACAATAACTGTAATGTTAAAATATAATAAAGAACAGATAGAAATCTACGAGCCAAAGTGGCGCGGTAAATTAAACTACTATTAATTACGAAAAATAAATTGCCTAGTCAGATGCAAAACTCAAAAGCATTTATATTAAATTAAACCATTTGACAGGCACTTTTGAATTGTAAAGAAGTCGGTCGGTCAGAAAGATAAAGCTAATTGATTGAAAATTATTGTAGTGTAAACAGCGCGAGAGGGCCTAGCCTAGCGGTACCAGCCCGGACTTACGAGCTGTAGATCGTGGGTTCAAATCCAGGCAGGTTTTACTGTGTAAATTATTTCATCACCACTGCTCTCAAATCGGTGAAGAAAAAAAATATATTTGACACTGTGTATTGCCACAAATCTGATCCTAACCCCCAAACTAGGCCTAGACCTGTATTTTAGGGGTCAGCGTTCAGCCATGGGGAAGGAAAACATCATGAGGAAACCGGAATGTCCTAGAACTAAAAATTCAGATAGACGTGTGACATCTACCAACCAGCACTGGGCCCGCGTGGTGCATTGTGGCTTACTTCCTCTCACAGACAGTAGGCCTGTGTCCCAGCAGTGGGAACATTATAGGCTTGTTATGCTAAGCAATCTGATTATGAAATCACATCACAAGAAAAGGCCTTCAAAGGACTTCGCAACAGTTTCTCTGACACGTGTAGTGTCTATTCCTGTACTCTTTTGCCGATAGACAATAACATGACAAGTCTCTGTCTAGACATTAGTCGCTTAGTAAATAAGGTATAATAACATGAGATAATAATATAAGGTTGCTAGCTGACAAACTGGTTTCTGAAATCCTATCCTACTATCTTCTATCTATACATATAATAAAACAGTAACGAAAGAAAAACTGTACATTGAGAATTTTCGAGAAAAAATAAGTGGCTTTTGTTAGAAAAACGTAACTGATGACAAAAAGTGAGTTTTTAGAATTTTTGTCTGTTTGTCTGTTTGTCTGTTTGTCTGTGTGTATGGTACGGCTTCACGCCAAAACTACTGGATAGATTGAATTGAAATTCAGCAAAAATGTTCTTTGTAAACCAAGGAAGGCTTTAGGCTACATATTATCACGCCGTATGGTATAGGAGGTAAGCAATATGGATTTTAAAAGGTTTTTGTTCGTAATTTAATGCACAAAATAATTGAATGCACAAAATGACATGTTATTTATTTAGTAAACCATAATTTAACTCTGGAAACATATTATCACGCTATCACCTACGGGGGAGGAGCTGTGAATCTTTATTTTTCTTACCTACGTATTCTGTGACAGCGTGTAATCTAACGACGCATATTTAAATGTTGTTTTTGAGTAAGCCATGCTATTATCTAGCTTTACACTATAAAAACTACGCCATCTAAGTAACTTGGGCAGAGAAACATAGTTTAATTAATGTTAGTAGTATAATGAAAATTTTGAAGCAGCGCCATCTATGAGATTTAATAAAAATCAAATCAAGTTACATGTTAACACTTTTTGGAAATTAATAATTTAAATTTGATCATGTTGGCGAGGTTAGTAGTTAGTTATTCTTAAAATTCATAGATGGCAATGTGCATTTTCACCTGTCTCAGTTCACTTTAAGATTTGGTCATTTCTATCGGCGGCAATCCACTGATCAAATATGGGTTATCAGCTCCCACATCATCACCGTATAAAGACCGTGGAAATCGGGAGTATAACGCTGAGACAAATTACGATCCGGGCGAAATGACCACCATACGAAATGACTATCGCTTCGCCGCTTTGTTCTCTTCAGAGCAAAAACACATTTATGACACCGTCCTTGAAAGCGTTGGGCAAAACCAGGGTAAAATGTTTTTCTTGGATGCTCCTGGTGGAACAGGAAAAACATTTGTTACCACTGGCATACTTGCAGAGGTCAGGAGGCAAGGCACAATTGCTATTGCTGTAGCGTCGTCGGGAATCGCTGCCACACTACTTCCGGGCGGCAAGACAGCACATGCACTGTTTAAAATTCCCATCGATTTAGAGAGCGCCGAAACGCCTGTTTTTGGTGTGTCACGTAACAGCAATAAGGGACACGCGCTCAAGGATTGCTCTCTGATCGTATGGGATAAGTGTACGATGGCCAATAGGAAGGCAGTTGAGGCCGTGGACAGAACCCTGCAGGACATCCGCAGGAACAAACATTTGATGGGTGGTGTCATAGTTCTGTTCAGTGGCGATTTCCGGCAAACGCTTCCCGTGGTGACGCGGGGATCGAGGGCTGACGAGGTGAATGCTTCGTTGAAACGATCTTCGTTTTGGTCACGAGTTCGTACGCTGCGCTTGACCATTAATATGAGAGCTCAGCTCGGCGGCAATGCATGTGCTCAAGAATTCTCCGATGTCCTTCTAAGTCTTGGCGAAGGCACTCTACCAGAAGAGAGAGGTGGACAGTTGGTGCTTCCAGAGTCTCTCGGTAGAGTGGTATCCAGCTTAGAAGAACTCATTCGCTGTGTGTACGGGGACATCAGTCGTATACTGCACCAGCAGAATTATTCTTGGGTGTGTGAGCGGGCCATTTTGACGCCCAAAAATAATCAGGCTGCAGCAATTAACAAATGCATTCTCTCGGAAATTGAGGGGAATGAAGTAGTCTACACCTCGATAAACACTGTTGTCGAGCAAGATGACGCCACACATTATCCCGTGGAATTTCTGAACTCCCTGTCAGCAAGTGGACTTCCAGCGCATACCATCAAGCTGAAGGTCGGTGTCCCGATTATGCTTCTTCTGTACCTATCTCCTCCGAAGTTGTGTAACGGGACCCGCCTTAAAGTCATCTCGCTCCACAGACACACCATTGAGGCGGTAATTCTTACGGGTTGTGGCGTCGGCGAGGCAGTATTTATACCACGTATTCCTTTCATACCTCATAACTACCCATTCCAGTTCAAGCGCGTACAGTTCCCCGTGAATGTTTGCTTCGCGATGACCATCAATAAGTCGCAGGGGCAGACACTGAGGGCAGCGGGTGTCGACCTCAGGACGAGTTGCTTCTCACACAGGCAACTGTACGTCGCTTGCTCTCGCGTCACCAGTCCTGACTCTCTTTACATTTTGGCTTCTGGCCGCATAACTACCAACGTAGTTTATAGGGAAGTGTTGTAAGGTATGATACCTTTGTACGTATTTTTATTCTTTTGTGTCCTGAAATGTATTCCTGCATTATTTTCTCTATTTCCTTCAGTCACATCTTATGACTGAACTCAGCAGGATTCCCATATAACTCTCTTCACTTGCTTCGCAAAAAAACTTATATTTTAATGCAATTTTAAAAGTTGTTTACTTATAATGCTATAGCGACACTGGCATCTTAGGTATTTTTGGTGCTGTAGAGCCTTCACGCAGACGACGTCGCGGGCAGCAGCTAGTAATATAATAAACGCGAAAGTTTGTATGGATGGATGGATGGATATTTGTTTCTCTTTCACGCCAAAACTACTAAACAGATTTGGATGAAATTTGACACACAGATAGTTTATAACCAGGATTAACTCATAGGATACTTTTTATCCCGATATTCCTACGGGATCGAAACTTATGCGGGTGAAACTGCGGGGTGCAGCTAGTCATACATACATACATAAACTTACGCCTTCTCCCATGGGGGTAGCCAGAACGCCACCTGCTTCGATCCTTACATACTTCTTTTATTTATTAGCAGTCCTATTTTTCTCTTATATTGAGTGTGTGTTAAATGCGTAAGTTCTTCACACATGCAAGTTCCATTTTACCAAACACATCTTGCAGAACTTTCCAAGGATCATAGAAACCAACAGGAACATTGCAACTATCACAATTAACCCCAACCCATTGGTTCGATTACATTCACATCGCGCTCCAATTCTCTCCACACTTCCGATAATAATTGATGGATAGGAACAACTTGTACAACACAGCTGACAAGTTTGGATATAGTTTCAATCGTGTTATTGGGTGGCAAACAAGCTGATACCTCACAGGGCCGTAATTCTCTATGACACTGTGAACGAAACCACGCGAAATCAACGCGAGATTGGCGGCATTAGCTAAGGAATTGATGTGGTTTCGAAGTAAGGAATCGTTAAGTGATCATAGTGAATTACGACCCTGATGGTTAGTGGTCACAACTATACAGGGTGTACCAGAGGGGTGTACCAATTCTCGTAATTTTAAGAACGTTCACAGTCTGATCTCAGTCTCATTCTGTCAAAAATACCTCTTTCCCTACATTTTGACATTTGTTTGTCGCCGAGATGACACTGCGACTAGATTATGAACGTTTTAAATTACGAGAATCAGCCTTCTGGTGTGTTCAAATCTAAGGGTGTGGTACAAGACCATCACACTGAACAACTTTCCATGGGACTAACATCGTAATCAATCACGAAAAAGTTATCAACTGTTCCGTTGTTGTTGATAAAACTTCAATACCTACTCGACCCAAATAAATAGATCGGCTGATTTTTTTTCATAGGACGTGATATGATCTGGTTTAGGACATAGGAACTATGGGTAGACCACGTCGTGGGTTCGGACTTAGGATAGGTACTTTTTTTATCCCGGTGTACGGACGCCAGCAGGTCAACCTACCCGAAACTGTCAGATTTTCCCAATCAACATTGAACCTAATGCTTTAGAAATAAAGTCGAAAATCTATTAAAGAAATCTGACAGATTGTAGTAGCTTGATGTGCTGGCGTCTGTACCTACATTCCCGTATACATAGTGCGGATTCTCATTTCTAAAGAACCAAGTGGGTTTTGAACCTGGCACGTGTCAATGTTACTTCTGAATGAGGCACGTGTATTGATATTTTATATGGAAGTAATCAAAGATTTCTAAAACTAATAGAATATTTGTGTAAGTTACTGAAGTTTGGAGTAGTTATTGTTATACTACTAACATATCTTAATTCGACGAATATCGTAAGTATCAAATAACGCTTACCGTCTTCTACTAACACTTGTACCTACCTCATCTATTGTTATAAGTAGGTTCTTCACTTTCTTCGAATAGCATTAAATTAACTGTGTATGAGTCATTTTTTTATCGTAGTTTTTGTTATTTTTACGACTGTTCATGCTTTTATTCAAACAACCCACAGTTTTAGTATCGCAAAACTAAATAACACATAGTGCGGTTCGTCGTGCTCGGCGGCCTGTTGCGCTTTGAGTGCACCGTGCACGGATCAATCTCATCTAGATTGATCGAGAAAAACAGGTTTTGCTGTGACTTTGTATTTTTTTTTTTTCTTATTTGTAATGATATGTATGTACGTGATTACTAGTTTATTTATTTATTTATAAGTTTGTATTAGGTCATGTTGAAACTGTTAAAAAAGACAAAAGATTTTATTTTCTGTATGTTTTTAGTTACGCTTTCACGCTAAAACGGCTGATCGGATTTTGATGAAATTTACCACATGGCTAGACCATGACCTGGATTAGGACATAAGATCCCGTTCTATCCGGATATTCCCACGGTATCGAGACTTATGCGGTTAAAACCGCGGGGCGGATCTAGTGTCATAGAAAAAAACCTTATCATTATGCTCGTCTAAATACTAAAGATCATCCAAAACGGTTAACATACACGAATCAGAAACCTCTGCTTTAATGGAATTGTTTTTTTTTTTCAAACTACCCCTCTTTAAAAAAAAGCAATCCCACCCAGGAAATTCCAGGAAATTAAAACCTTTCATAACTGTTACACACAGATGTGACCACAAACCCCATTTTTATTAAAATTTGAACACAAAGTGTGCGAGCCCATAATGAAACAAATTCGTACCATTTTTTTATGAAGACAAAATTGATTTCGATCTCTTCTCGTACCCAAGAAATGTCGATTTCAATTTGGATCTTCTAAAAGGGAAGTCGGTTTTGCCTATTTTCCATTTTATCAACCTTGTTACAAATTCTTCGTAGCGGTTTTCTTTTGATACAAGCATAATTATGTTTGAGAATTTGAATAAATAATCTACATATTTTCTTTATTTCTTTTTATTTAATATACAAGTAACAAGGGACTCAAATATACATAAATATTATTATTAACAATATTTACAATATTTTCATATATTTTCCTAATAACTAAAAAGTTTACTAACACGTAAACTTAACCTGACACAGCCAAACCCGAGAAACCCTGCTACAAGCTCAAAACTGAAGTGGAAAGCTTGCAGCAGCGATTCATACACAAGAAGTTCAGTTTGGTCGCGATGCACCGCAGTATAGTGTATTTGCACTACTGTTTGCTAAAACATTAAATGGACACTCATAGAAAACTATGTTAATCATGATAAAATTGAATGGTTTCGTAAGCCAGACGATAAGGTTTAAAAAAAATTTTTTTGGCCTAGATTGTATGCCATTGCTACTCAAAAGCCTTAAGCTACGCTTGCCGCGGTAGGTCTGTGGATGGGTGACCATCTTTACATACTGAGACCCCTCCGTGGCTCGGAAAGCACGTTAAGCCGTTGGTCCCGGCTGTCATTCGTGAATCTTTGACAGTCATTACGGGTAGTCAGAAGCCCGAAAGTCTGACAACCAGTCTTACCAAGGGGTATCGTATTACCCAGTAACTGGGTTGTGGAGGTCAGATAGGCAGTCGCTCCATGTAAAATACTGGTATTCAGCTGCATCCGGTTAGACTGGAAGCCGACCCCAACATAATTGGGAAAAGGCTAGGTAGATGAGGCAGATGATGATGCTACTCAAAAGCCTTCCAAATCTCTCCGTCTTGTACGATCTCTGGCCCATGTTGGCCCTGCAAACGTTATCAGATCGTCACACCACCTTCGCCGCGGTTTACTTCGACGCCGATGGGCTCCCTCAGGCGTCCAGTGAATGACGATCTTTGCCCATCTCTTCGGGTGCATTCGTGCAACGCGGCCAGCCCACACCCACTTTAGCTAGGCTGTTTTTTCTCCAACATACACTACTTGAGTTATAGAACGCAGGGTGGTGTTTCCCAACTCGGTCTGTACGCTTGACTCCTATTATGCTGCGCTCCATTGCCCGTTGGTAAATCTTGAGTTCGTACCGTACTTCTGTTGTGCAGTAAGTGACCAACTTTCTGCACCATAGGCCAGGACGGGCAGGATGCACATGTCGACATATTATTTTGTCCAATTATTATCTAGCGAGTATACATTTTTCAGTGTAAAGAGTATTCAAATCATACAAACTTAATTATTTCTTAATTAACCCTTCGTATCCGGAACGTGGATCCACATGAGACATAGTGACTTTTTAATTGTTTCTGTAATGACTGCATTCGACCGGTTAATTCAAGAATCTTTCCATATCTTGAATTACAAGTACCACGTTCAATAAACAATATTGTTACTTCTGAACTCTTTGTTTTAAAAGCTTACAATAGTTTCTTCCGCGAAATACTTTGCCTTCCTTTTCACAAGTAAAAGGGTATTCAGTATTGTCTCTGATTCAGATACAAAGATTTCTTTCTTAGAAAATATTGCTCATTTTCTTTTCATTTTCTTTATTGAAAGAAATAGGTTTTTTTTTACTGTAAGCTAAAGAGGTATTGACAATTTATAGAAAAGTTAATAGCTTTCTATCGGGTAGTGTATTTAGCATACATAACATAATCAGCCGAAAACGTTCCCACTGCTGGGACACATACCTTCTCTCTAGAGGGAGTGGGCCGTAATCCACCACGCGGGCCCAGTGCGAGCTGGTAGATGTCACATGTCTTAGAACTTGTGGTTCAAGGACATGCCAGTTTCCTCACGATGTTTTCCTTCACCGTTTTGAGAGCAATAGTGATAAAATAATTTACACAAAGTAAAGCCTGGTGGTCAGACTTTCGGGCCAGGGTTAGAGGCCCGAAAGTCATTCAAGAAGAATTGAAGTTCAAAAGATCTTTGAATGTCCAGTCTAACCGGATGCAGCTGAATACCAGTATTTTACATGGAGCTACTGCCTATCTGACCTCCACAACCCAGTTACTGGGTAATACGATACCCCTTGGTAAGACTGGTTGTCAGACTTTCGGGCTTCTGACTACCCGTAATGACTGTCAAAGATTCACGAATGACAACCGGGGTCAACGGCTTAACGTCCTTTCCACGGAGAGGTCTTGATATGTAAAGATGGTCACCCATCCACGAACCAACCGCGGTAAGGGTAGCTTAACCTGATCGATCGACCCGTGCGGCTGTTATTGCTTAGCTAGAGCCTCTCCTAACACAATTTCCCGACTGTTGTTCCTATTTCCTGATAGCATAAGTGGTGACTTAATCGGATGTCAGTCAAAGCCGGGTGACAGTCAAGTATTTACGTCACCACAACACAGGCGCTGGGACAAGCGGGATAAATTACAGCACTGTTTATGTTGACTACCGTATGTGTTGTGTGTCGGCTAAGGATTTTTTTTTTTTTTTTGTTTTTGAGCATGGGAAATCATCATACTGACTAAAACCCACCCGTGTTCCTTCCTTAGCCCTTTATGTTCCAGGGCAGCGGTAAACCCTTTCGGATGTTCCCGCTACCCTGGCAGGCTTCGGCCCTATGGGGCCCCGTCGCTTTTGCTGACATCTCTTTGAGGCGCGCGTGGAACACGAGACCTCCACCGTAGTCGGCTAAGGATTAGATCAAAATTTAACGGTGTATATGGACTGTCACCCCCAAACTAGACATTTGCCTGTATCCTGGGCTCAAAAATCAAGCAGAATATGAAGCAATGAATTATGTAGCAATCTCCTTCAAAATCTTTCGGATTTTGCTAGGAATTTTTTTCTTCAACAGTTCGTGTACACACAATATAATTGCATCACTAAAGCTATTTATTCTCAAGATGCATACAACACTACCAATATACTCGTAACGTGACGTCATTTAGCAAATGACAAGTATCGTCTCCGATAAAATTATCATTTACAGTATCGAACATTGTTAACGAGTGTTCATCGGGCGTAATATTTAATGATAAGACACACAACAGGCCAGTAGATCGGAAACTGTTAATGTTTCAATGCTCCATTAGCCTTTAAATTGGAAACCACTTTAGGAGGAACTGCAGAAGGGCAGAAAGCGTCACATTTTAACGATACTTAAAGAAGCGGTCTGTCTGTCATTCAATTTGAGTTATAAGCATTGGTGCCCTTAATTTATTAAGGCACCCACAGAATAGCCCGGTTAAGCATCTTTCTTGTTATTTGAGCCATCGTATCTTTCAAACATGTTAACTTATAGAATCAGTCGTTACTTTGCGTAAATTTTCCGGAATAAAAACGAAATATTTTTGGAACGAAGTTTTGGAACGAAGTTCCTTATCGCGCGTTGCGAAAGGGGGCTAGACGGAAAAAATTAAGTCCAAAAGTTGGAACGACACTTTTTGCTATAGTTGTAAGCCGTGCGGCGTGCGCGTGTTTCTCTGTCTCTCTCTCTCTCTCTTATAGAAAGAAAGCCATTTTTTTGTCTGTTTTTTTATTTGTTAATAATAAAAAAAATATTATTATAACTTTAAAAAAATATATATTAGAATTCCTTCACTAATTAAACGAAAGGAACTTCGTTCCATCCGGGTGTCCCTTGACACCTCTCAAGTTTTTTTAATAACACTACGATTTAAATTTTGTTTTATTTCTGTTTAGTCGGAATTGTTCAGATGGTTTATTATTTGAGGAAGATAACCAACTTGTTACGAAGCAAACTCTAACCAGTGATTAGTTTGTCATTAGGCCCTTGTTCTAACAACTCAGCACATCGTAGGTACTTAGCTGACCTTTTAGATATGCAAAGTGTCTGGACGGTCCAGATTATATCACAGAATCGCTTCTCTGATATAAACTTCGAACTTTGATCATAAATTGATTTGTGTTCTTCTACAGTTCGTCTAAAGAGACGGCGGGATTAGCTGAACTCCTTCTTAAAGGATTGGCCCACAATCGCAGTAGACAAACTGTAACCATGGATTCAGCACATGAGTTTATCACCCCATAGCGTCGAAATTTTATGTTTGTTATTTTAAAAAAATATTGCTGTTCCATACATTTTGACCGCGTAGGTTTAGGAGGTTTCTATGAAAAAAAATTTTTTTTTTTGATAACTGACGAACAATTTCGACGCTATGGGGTCTAAACTCATGTGCTGAATCCATGGTTACAGTTTGCGCGTCGATGTCCCTGCCACCCTGTATATGAAAGAAAGAAAGAAAATACGTTTATTTGCGGTAAATACGACGCAAAAAAGAACATAAAACACAAAAAAAAAAAATTGTTGGGAGAAACATGCGTCACATCTACCCAAAACGGCTATCGCTAACACACACACACACACCCCCACTATATCTGCGACACAGGCTTATAATAATAATAGTTACTCTGTATTTCTAGTTTATTTTCACACGTCGCTCAAAGTGGTCCTTCTGCAAATAATTGGATTTGTACAACCATCGTTAACGAGTTCGTATCAGATCTCAACGGTTTAATAATACTTTAAATAGTATGCTAGATAACTAGCATCGTTAGATAACAACCTTGATTAGACTCTAGTGCTAAGTGTTAGAGTTGAAGTTATCTTAATAGCTTTTGAAGATTAAACGTCCGTTTTTGGTTCATTGTATGAATGTGGGCGAAGAAAAAGGAATATGAATGTAAGGATCGTTCTAAAGTCCGTCTCAGGATTAAAGTTTTGCAGACGCGGCACTACAGCCATGTATGATCAATATGATCACTGATCATATTTTTGAAGTCTGCTCACTTCACCTAAGTTTTCGCGGTGAGATGGTTACAGAATCGCACTGCTGATCGAAAATTCGTAAGACGGAACTCGCGTCAGGCCACGTGACCTGATCGAAAATTCGTAAGACGAAGGGAGAGTAGACCGCATTCCAAAATATCGAAAATGTACAACGTTAATATTCAAGTTTTCACTTCTGCCGGCACTCCCGGAGTGCAACCCGTTTTTTTTATTTATATGTTTATCTCAACTTCAAATTACAAAAAATGTCTATTTGGCCTTTTCCCAAGTATGTAGCTAGTACCAGTATTTTACGTAGAGCGACTGCCTGTGACCTCCACAACCCAGTTACTGGGTAACACGATGCCCCTTTCTCAGTAGCAGTCAGGAGGCAATAGGCTCGCCCCTGTTATAAAGGACTTACACGGAACTGAAAAAATTAGAGTGTACAGTCACGAGCAAAAGTATGTATACACTCGGCTTTATTCAAAAGCGATTTACTCCTTTATTTTTTAATGAAATTTTATGTTGTTACGAACATAGCATTTTCGTACCCATAGGTTTATGTAATGTGTCGTATTTCAACGTTGCATTCGTTATTTCAAGAAAAAATTGCAATTGAAAGTTGCCAAGTGTTGACATATTGGTGCTCGTCACTGTACTGTAGGTAGACCACTACCTAACCCTTCATAAATTCACGCTTTCTTCCCATGGGGGTAGGCAGACAGAAGGCCACCTGCTACGATCATTAATCCTTTTGCCTCTTTACGGTGGCGAGTATTATGCACCTGACCTTACCGAAGAACGTCACTATATGTCCTAGGAGGTCACCTCCTGGCGCTTCCATTCACTTCTGCTTTGAAAATACCTTTTCTTTTCTTTGTTGCCTTTTTATAACACCAAACGCCAAAACTTAAATCAATACCCCGAGTTACCCATAAATCTATAATTACCATCCCCGATTTAAAGTTTTATCATCAAAACAGCTTGGCAGCCCATCGCGCCGAGTGCCCCTTATAAAGTTCATCCTCACAGTTAATAAAATATATGGCGCTGCAATTTAAGAGAGCCATCGAGGGAACTGATCGCCGCCTCAGTGAATGAGCTGCCTTGGCTTTGCTTTATTTTAATTTTATCGTGAAGTTGAGTAGCTGGCCGCTTGGATTTTTATTCATTTTCGGTATTTTTCGGAACGATGGAATGAAGTTCTTGAACGCGGTTTGCGGCAGGAGTGAACTGGTAGAATTCGTCACGTGACGAAAAAGTGATGCTCCCTCCATGCGACTTTCTCTCTCGTCTCGTCTCTTTCTATTAATAATAAAAAGAGAAAGAGAGAAAGTAGATAGTGAGCTCAAAATGAAAATCCAGGATAGCGGCTGCGAGCATTTTATTATGAGTGTCGTTTTTATGGTTTTCGAGGGTGCTGAAGCCAATAGTGAGTTCAAAATGAAAATCTAAGATGCGACAACTTTATGAGAGCTTCTAAAAACTTATACTAGATGGCTCTGTATTATTAATACAGATAATTTTTTGACCTGAATTGAAATCTGATTCTCAGCTGATTTACACAAAGTTCTTTTAGATAAGTATTTCTTTAAACTCATGTATTGCCATTTATTTTGAATGAGAACAAAAAACTGCGCTCATAGTAAACAGTTAAAATTCCAACAAAATTCTTGAGGTCTTCAAGAATTTTATCTGTAATAAGTTCATAGGTTCTCTTCCTGGCAACCTGCCCACACCCACCCAGAAACAGTAAAGCATGAAGTTATGTAGTATGACAAAATTGTAAGAACGAAACCACATGTTCTCAGAGAAATATAATGCTGATATTTCGATAAAAGATAGCAAGGGATCTTTTTGGGAGGGGATATCTTTTTGGTCCGTTTTTTCTTTCGCGTAGTCGGCTGGATGTCGTCCGAGTGTTGTACAGTCAGCGAAATAAAGCTGTGTTTACAACGCTACATATCAGCCAGTTAATGTCCTTGATTGTGCATGATATTCTTTCATAAATTGAGGAAATAGGGAGTTCTACTTTACTATATACTTACGGCTTTTCCCATGGGAGTAAGCAAAAAGTACAGGCACGTGTATCGAGCCTTACTTTTGCTTCGTCCACGATCTTGTAGGTATTTATTTTGAAACCCTAATACGAGTATATCACCAATCGCTTGCAGCTTTTTAACCAATTTAAAAAAAAGGAGGAGGTTCTCAATTCGGTTGTTTTTTACGTTTGTTACCTGATTAATCCGTCGTTTATAAAGCGATTTGAATTTTTTTTCGTTTGTTTCAAAAGGAGTAAATAGTGGGTTGTATTACCCAGTAACTGGGTTGTGGAGGTTAGATAGGCAGTCCATGTAAAATACTGGTACTCAGCTGCATCCGCTAAGACTGGAAGCCGACCCCAACATAGTAGGGAAAAGGTTAGGCAGATGATGAACTAGTGGGTTGTATTGATGATTTTAATGATGTAAGTACATATTTGTTATTTTGTAGTTGCGAATCATATTTTGGTTCATCATACAACCTGACACACTGGAACTTCCCCGTTATCATCTAATACATGGCTTACCAAGTTAAACCATCAAACAACAAAGAATCGTATTTTCTCCTGGTACAGAAGCCAGCACCTCAAGCTACCCGAAACTGTTAAATTATCCCAATCAATCTTGAACCTAATTCTTTAGTGATAAAGTTAAAATCTATTATGTATGTATTTAAAAAAAAAAAAAATATATAAGTAGTTTATCAGCCATCTTGTTACCATAACACAAGCATTAGGTTGCTTAGCTTGGGACTAGATGGCGCTGTGTGAAATGTCCAGGGATATTATTATTAAAGAAATTTGATTTGAGAAACAGATTGTAGTAGCTTAATATGCTGGCGTCAGTACAATGAAACCTTCAACACTCGCATAACTTTGACATTTAACATACAAAATAACTGTCTTATGATACGTTGGTATGTCTGAAGACTAACGAGTTAGAATTGATTCATTTAACATATGCGCTTGCTTAATAGTGGGGGCAATCAGACATGCACAAGAGTTGTGTGGATGCGACACCATGCATGCCAACTGAAGATTGTTCCATAGCGCATAAGCATAGCATGATCAGCCTATAACGTTCCCACTGCTGGGACACAGGCCTCCTCTCTTTGACAGGGAGTGGGCCGTAATCCACCACGCGGGCCCAGTGCGAGTTAGCCATAGTGCATATCTGGTTTTTTAAAAAAATTATTTATCAAAACCTTATGCACAAGAGTAAAAAAAAAATGCCGGAGAAAGGCGGACTTAATGCCTGAGGTATAAACGTATTTTCTTTCTTCTAATATACAAGAATAAAAACTTGAGAGGTGTCAAGGCACACCCGGATGGAACGAAGTTCAAAGAGAGAGAGAGAGAGACAGACAGAGAAACACGCGCACTCCGCACGGGGCAAAAAGTGTCGTACCAACTTTTGGTCTTAATTTTTTCCGTCTAGCCCCCTTTCGAAACGCGCGATAAGGAACTTCGTTCCAATACCTCTTCATTCAGTCACAGTGAAACAGCCCTACACTAACTTTCACACACCATCCACCACCACCCATTAACATCCACCACCACCCATTAACATTCACCATCCACCATTCATTAACATTCTTAGCTTATTTTCAATGAATGGCTGCTTTCTCTTTAACTTTTATCAGATAATTGAAAACTAGGAAATTAATTATGACTACCAGCTTAGCTCCTTATCGGAAGATGCTTTGAAATGACTTACTACATTTATCGAATCGCTCGTATTTTTACGAGAGTTCGTTTTATGGACTAGAAATTGTCATTTTCTTTTGGAAATTTTATGGTAATGGGTTTTGTGTTTTTTTGTTTTATTTCTATGACAAATATGATGAATGAAAGTGTTAAACTAAGCACAACACATCAAATAAAAATAACAGTCTACATCGTACGCATGCTTTAGACAGTAAGATGTAGACTTATGTCATTTTAAGTTGACTGAACCGCTCAAATAAAAAATACAGTCTACATCTCAAAAACCAAAAGTCATTTGTTCAAATTACAAGTAGGGTGAGAATCAGCACTTTTCGAACGTTAAAATTACACAAGACCCCAAATTACACAAGAGTCCCAAAACGCCCGCCCATCACCAACCATCATCTCATTTTATGCTTAAAGTCTACATCTCATTCTGTCTTTACTCAAACGCTCAACAAATAATCGCATACTAAACTTACTCAACCGTGTCCACACTACTCCAACGCCGTACCTAACCCGTAAACAACTCGTTTGGGTCAATAAAAGCGTAACCCCGGTACAACAGGCCCTCATTGACGGCACTGTCCATTGTGGAGCTATCACACACTGGCCCATTGTGGACCACTATATACTGGTACTTACGACTACCATGTACTAGTACTTAATACCACCATATTATTGAAGTTTACGACCTATTGTACAGCTTTATTTGATTGGGATTGGGGTTATTAAAATATGAATTTATTGCTTTTATATAATTATATTTTATGATATTTTGTGTATTCTGCGGTAATCTGGTTTGTGTGGTGGGTGTTTGTATACAGATAAATCCTGCAAGGTATAAAATAAAATGAAATAACAATATAAGTAAGGTAATTTCAAGCCAGGATTTTATTTTTGTTGTCAATACGAGGTTTTATTTTTCCCAAATGTTTGTGTGATTTTGATATTTAAATTAAGTCATTGCATGTAAAACTTACTTAAGTACGTAGGTCTAGAAAACAATTTCGTGAGAATATTTCTGTATATTTTAGGCTCTAAAACAATGATATTATAAGTAGTAAAGTGGTGCTCTAAAACCAATGAAGCCAGTTTTTATTCCTTTGATATCACACGTCACACGCAGACACGTCTGACTTTGAATTTTAGATCGCCTGTTCCAAAGGAATGCAAAAAACAGGCCTTCGGCCATTTTGAATCTTTATATTTGCACAATTAGATGTATATTATTTCTATGCAAAATTAAAATCTGAAGTAAACGTTTTCATACTGCTAAAAGGGGCTCGTGGCTAAATAATAACAGCCGCACGGGTCGATCTTGAAGGTTAATCAACGCTAGTCGAGGTCAATCCGTGGTTGAGTGACCATCTATTACATACCGAGACACCTCCTTGCCTCGTGAAGCACGTTAAACCGTTGATCCGCCGCTGTCATTTGTGGATCTTTGTGACTTTCGATACGGGTAGTCAGAAGCCAGTCTTACCAAGGGGTATCGTGTTAACCAGCAAGAAAGAAAAGAAGAAAGAAAAAATATTAATTGCGACTCGCACAGGAAGATCATAAAATTAAACTGAACACAACCAGAAATAAAAAAAATCAAATTATATAAAAAAAGTAACAAAACCAAATGATGTAAAAAAAGAGTAAGTAACAAAAAGAAAAATGAAACAGAAAGTCCTGTGCGAGGCCAAAAGGCTCCGATCTCAGCATGATGCTGCGACATTTAAAAAATAAAAACTGCAACAACTGGGTTGTGGACGTCAGATAGGCAGTCGCTCCATGTAAAATACTGATATTCAGCTGCATCCGGTTAGACTGGAAGCCGACCCCAACATAATTGGGATTCATAGTTTTTTTTAAAGTTTATTTGCACACATCATCAGACGATGATAAATATTCCATTCTGCGATGGTCCTTAAACTATATCTAATGTCACTATAAAATAAAAATGACATTAAAATCGTGGATAAGAAAGGACATAAAACACGTATCACGCAGCTTTTTATGTCACTCTTAAAGTTAGCGCTCTATGAATGAGATAAATGAACTCTGTCTGGTTTTAAATTGAACGCCAATTTAAAAGTCAGACATGCTTAACTATGCATGTTATGTTAATATTCTTGTCCTTTTTCGAATGAGCTACATACATATAACATGAGTTGGGTCGCATTCTAACTAACAGAAAAAGAAAAGAGCAGTGACATTGACAACGACTCTGCTATTTAAAATATAAAAGTTCAAATACATAAACTCACATCTTCCCTCGAGGGTAAGCAGAACTATAGAACGCCATCTGCTACGATTTTTTATTTTTTTATTGAGAGGAACAGCAAACAGTTACATTATAAGGACTTACGACTAATTTAACAAGATAGCAATTTGGTTATAAAATATAAAGTAACCCACAACGCTGTCCACAAGTAGGCATAGAAGTTTAAGAAAAAAAAAGAGCTAAGTAATCGCTAGGAACATTACGTGTGGCAAAATACTTAATTAAAAGCTAAATTACAAAAAAAGGAGATAAATAAAGACTGAAAACAGAAAGAATATATATTATACGTATATAAAAAATTAAGAATAATTTGTTCAAAATTAAAGTAAAAAGATAACAAAATTATACAATATAACTATATTAAGGAGCACTTGTTGTGATATCTAATAGGGAATGGCGAATGAGGCTATTCAATTGCACAAAAAAGTAAATTTAAAATTTACCTTTTTGTGCAATTGAAGATATCTATGTTTACAAAGGTACCTACTGTTGTATGTGTCAACCATACGGCGGACAGGTGAGCGCAGGCCTGAGTTAGTTCGGCAAGTGTTCAAAACGAAAAGAGTACCTGCGCGTACCTGCCGCCTGTGAATGGTTCGAGGTACACACGGCTACACATCAAGCTATGCAAAACCAGTATTAGCTGACCGTTCATTGTGAGAAAATATCATACAAAGTGAGGCCAAGACAAACTGGTTTTGTATAGCTTGACGTGTAGCCGTGTGTACAGCATAGCAAATCATACTGTTCAGATTTGTACAGTTAAACTTTTTTGTGACACGACACGATTCTCACATACTCCTTTTTGCATCATTTACTTTCATATATCAGCGGGGTAATTATTTAGGTAACACACTTAACAGTAGGAATGACTTTCATTTTGACAGTTCAACAACATTCATTGCGTTATTTACCTTGTTGAGTAGACAAATTTTTCGAACATAAGAAGCAATGGATTAGCAACATCCTTTAAAATGATTTAAATTGTTATTAATACTGGTTTATTGGTACTGGTCATACACGAACGCTGGTTGCAAGTACTACGCATCCGACCATTCTGAAGAACATCACAAATATGTAAAGTGAATTCAAAAGTCAAAGTTTGATGAAAACATACATCTCCTGTGAAACATTCCCTAATTCTTCACGCATATAAATCGCGTGGTGATCGTCAGAAAGGCAGGGGGATAATAACGCGGGTCATAAGAAAGACATGCCAGTTACACGGCGCTTAGAACATTCAGGAGTGTTACTGTAAGATGTTATTTTGGGCGGTAGAAGTTATGAGCGATGAGCGATTTGGAATATATATGAAATTGAATTATAGGTGTCTATCTTGAGTATGATTTAAGATCGGGACTAAGCCATTTCTTGTTACTAATTACAGTTTGTTTAAAAGTAAACTTATATTCAGATGTTTAGTTTTGGTTAATTTTATTTTATTTTAATTTCAAGTAACTTGTTTATTTTTAATGCAATGTTTTGAATGTGTATTATTTTATGTATGTAATTTGTGTTGTACCTATTTGTTGTATTTGTTCTATATAGTTTGTATTGCTTAATATGGGAATAACTTCCTGAAATAAATGATTATTTAATTTAATTTTAATTTAGTAAGTATTATAGTAAAAAAATAAATTTAAAAACCTCCGACACAAAATAATAATAGTATGAATGTAAAAAGACTAAAACAAAAAAAACCTATTGAAAAAATAGCCACAAATAGAACAAAAAAGGTATAAACGTGAAACCGTATAAAAAGAAAAAAATAACCTTGAAAATATAAAAATAAATAAATAAAAATCTTATATTTCAGACAATGTCCATTGATTATTTAGTATACAAAATAAAACTTAGAACTAGAGTTAGTACTTATAAGTAGCTACCCGGAAAAATAGTTTTATGTAAGTAATTAGGTACCTACGCCCCACTGGCATGTAGGCATATCCAATGTCCCAGTATGGGGCTATCCCACCTGTCCGCTATGGTTTATTATGACCCTACATAAGTACGTATGAGTTTTTTTGATTAAATGTTGTCCCGTCGGGAGACCGCTCTAAATTAGCCTAACGTTCTGTTAAAGTTTAAAATAGTAGCGGTCCCCCGACGGGACAATAATGACTAAATTCTCTTGTACGCCTTTACCACCCCGCTTATCTTTTTCAAACTATACAAAAAACTACTAAACCTTGCTCTCTCATCATTCCCACCATACATACAACACAAACATAAGGCACAGATCACATTGTGGAACGCACTTACGTCCAAATTGCTCGCAGGTTATGCGCGCCCTTACTCTCACTGGCAGTAATTATCACGAACTGACTTCAAATTGTCGCATAAACGACAACCGACTCCAATAAATCTTAGGGAACCTTATTGAGTTACAAATCTTCATCTTCTGGAAAAATATTTCGTTATTCTATCTATATTTTTCAGTCCATTAAGTACCACTTATTTGATAATGGTTCTGAAACATTTATATGGAACTTAATAAGGTGGAACATTGCGATATTTGTCTTACTTATAAGCCAAACCAAGAAGAAAATTAATTGTGTGTCTTAGACTGGGTCGAATAAAATGTAGTCTTTCAAAATCATTGAGCCTTTTGGAATGTCAAGAACCAAAACAAATCACAGTAATGTTTTTAACTAAAACAGTTATCTATCTTTTTTTTCCATGCAGTGGTGCAGCAGTGGTAACGGTCGCGACTTACGAGTTGTAGGTCGTAGGTTCGAACCCATACCGCTTTACTTTGTGTAAATTATTTCATCACCACTGCTCTCAAAACGGCAAAGGAAAACATCGTGAGGAAACCGGCATGTCCTAGAACCAAAAATTCGAAGACATCTGACATCCCGCAACCCGCACAGGGCCCGCGTGGTGGATTACGACCCACTCCCTCTCACAGAGACGAGGCCTGTGTCCCAGCAGTGGGAACATTATGGGCTGATAATTATAATTCTTTTGCTACCAAAGTTTTAAGGTCGATTTGGAACACCAACGAGCAAATATTCTATCCTCACTCTATCAAATTATCTAAACTAATTAATAACGAGAAAAGATTTGATTTTTGTATGTTTTTGTAAGGCTTTTACGCTAAAACGGCTGAACGAATTTGAATGAAACTAAGCACATGGGTAGACCATGACCTGGATTCGAACATAGTATACTTTTAATCCCGATATTCCTACGGAATCGAGACTTATGCGGATGAAACCGCGGGGCGCAGCTAATTTGTATAAATAGGAACGAAGAACATTTTGTGTAAATAAACGTATATTCTTCTCTGCTACAATAATGAACGGCCTTTAGATACATAGCCATAATCACCACTGTTGACAGAGAGATTAATGATCACAATATCAGACAGGCTACCCTTAGGATAAATTTACATAGTAGCCTTTACAAGACCCACGGGTGACCCGAGCATTGACGAGAATAACGCGGTAATAAACGTAATTACACTGTACATGCCGAATCTACCTCTAGCCGCAGGCAAAACACGAAAGCTTGACTGGTACAAATAATTACGTGGAACATAAGGCAAGGCTCCTACCATATATCATTAAAAATAACTGGCTGTTACTGCAACCATACAAAAATACCCACTAATAATACTATTTCAAAATGTATTTTTTTAGATACCTTTAACTTTTGAATTTTACCTACGTTTTGTACAAAATTAAAATAGTGTAGGGTTAATTTTTTTTTACCAATTTGAAGATGCCATCAAATTCAAATTATTTTATTTGACATAAACATGCAAAGGCACTTATGAAGCTAGGTGCACGGTTCCAATTGGTCGTTTCCTATGGAGAGGAGCCGACAAGAAACTCCACAGTTACTCTTTTAAAAATTAATAATAATAACAAATAATTATTTAAACAAATTACAGTGCTAATGGTTATGGGAGGACAGTGTAGACCTGTCAACAACCATTGAAACATTTCGAGTTACAATACAAATACTTTTGTAACTAACCCCTTTTCATTATCCTTTTGTCATTAAAAATGTACCCACTTCTTAACTGAAAATGTTCCACGTCTCAAATTCCGTGAAGCATCTCAGATCTTAACAGCTGTTACAAACGTTTGATGTGTACCTACTTAATAATTCACAGCGCCCTAATCCTATTCCAAAGGGTTCAAACAAAGCCATTCACAATTATTGAGTTCACAAACCCCTGATACATAAAACGATGGCGGCTGCATTCTTAATGTTGCCGTTAAAGCTACCGTGCGTGCTCCAACGCCTTCTATTTCTGTTTTGCTGCGAACAAACATTTATATTTGTTTCTTTTTGTTACAGGTTCAAAGCACATGACCTCAAAATGGAAAAGCAAGTTTGGATGCTACTGAGCTTCTTCCTTGCCACTGCAGTCGCAGACTTCACATCGAACTGTCCACAAGAGTGCAAATGCGTTTGGGCAAGTGGGAACAAACAAGCTGACTGCTCAAATTCCCACCTACAAGACATACCGAAAAATCTAAGCTCAGAGATACAAAACCTCGACCTCACAGGAAATGACCTGTATGAAGTCACAAGACATGCTTTCCAAGAGGTCGAACTAATAAACTTAAAGAAACTTGTCCTAAAAGAATGTAAGCTTATAACAATTCAGAAAAACGGCCTCAGTGGACTCGCTATTATGATAGAATTAGATCTATCGAAGAACGACTTAAAAATGTTACATGCTGACACATTCAGAGAGACTGCAAAGATAAGATGGATCCTACTGAATGACAATCAATTAGAAAAGTTAGAAGACGGACTCTTTAATAACTTGCCGTTCCTACAAAAAGTAGAATTAAGCAATAATAAAATTCTTACAATGGGAATGAAGACGTTTATGAACGTGCCTAAAATGACCATTCTTAGACTGGATGGGAATAAATTGGAGTATCTCAAAATTGACGCCTTAAGTGCACTGACATCACTGTCAAACTTAGATGTCCACGACAACCCGTGGCGCTGCGACTGCTACCTACAACCTTTCAGAAACTGGGTGATTAGCAAAAACTTCTACACTTCTCCCATATCCTGTATAGAGCCTCCTAAAGTTCACGGAAAGCTCTGGAAAGAGCTGGACTCCAGCGACTTTGCCTGTAAACCCAGCATCGTATATCCTTCTGTCAGCACAACCTTGCGAACTTCTGACAACAATATCACACTATCCTGTCAGGTCAACGGTAATCCCCAACCAGAAGTCAACTGGGTGCTAAACGCACAAATCATAGACGGTGCTTACAGATATCAAGGAGAACTCAAATACTACATCACACAGAAAAATTATGACAACACTAAATGGGTTAACCTAACTATAGTTGACTTGGGAAGCACTGACAATGGAGAGTACTTATGCGTTGCCAAAAACCCTGGTGGTGTTGAAGAAAGGAGTCTGACTTTAGCAGTGGCTCATTATCCTCCAGAAAGCGGAGTCGTTCCACAGGGTATGGACAATAACATGTTACCAGTGCTCATCGGTGTCTCCTGTACCGCCGCCATTTTGTTGATAATCCTGGTGATTCTCTGCTACTGCTGCTGCAGACGGCGCGGTTCTGACAAGAAAAAATCTGACAACTCTAATGGGGAAGCGTTGATCGAAGGGTCAGTCATTCCTGAGATGGAGAAGAGCCTGATTACGGCCGTAAATCCAGTGACGAAGCCGCCGAGGAGATACGATGTCCCTCCATCGATCACCAGCGGGGCGACGGAGATGTCTGAACTGAACAAAACATTGCTGGACAATGATTCTGTTTTTGGTAAGTGTTCACTTTTACATTAAGATTTAGTAATGGTAGCTTCCCGTAAACGTATATTGCTGTTCGACTTTTAAAACGTAACACAAAAAATACTTAAACAATATTAAAGGTTCAACCACTTTGTTCATAGATAGTTCCAATCACGTATTAGATGATAAGCTTTGTATTCAATAAGTCAATATGGTCTGTGGATATCAATATTTTTGATAAGATATGATGAAGCTAGTAGAGCTTTACTGTTTGCATTTATTGATACATCATTCTTATCACAAAGCGTAGGTTTAATCAAAGAGATGATTGACCCCTTCGGTAAAACGTTAACGGCCAATCATCAGTGCATATTATACGTTTTTTTTAAACTAACCATTTTATTTTGTTACAGCACACAACGAAGACGAAAAACGCTCGCTAGACTTCGACCAACCATCAAAACGATCGCAGGACGCCCTCAACGTAGAATACGGCCGGACCACCTACCCTCCCGATTTACTCTCCTTCCCTCCCAGAGCTGCCCAGATATCGCCCGCAGCTAGCAACGCTTCCACCGTACCTGATACCACCAGGCTACCACCGCAGCTCAACCCGATCAGTCCAATACACTCTCCAATATATGGCATGACCAACCAAAATCTGTTTAGAACTCTGCCGTACTCTCGCTCGCAGTCTCCGTTCACTGCGCCTATAACTCCTCCCGTCGTAACTCCTAGGCAAGGATACGTGACTATCCCGAGAAGACCTAGAGTGCCTAGCTGGTCTAGTACGGCGAGCACACAAATCCTACCAAGCTCAGAAGCACAAGAGCCCTTGTATGATAACTTAGGGCTAAGGACCACAGCCGACGGCAGCTCAGTGTTATCGCTCAACAAAACAGGTCTGGAACCCCAATTTTCGCCAATGAGAAACAGGCCTTTACCCGCAACGCCAACGGTCTACCCAAATCAGCATCCAGTTTTCTACGCGCCTATTGAAGAACAAGAGCCAGCGCCTTCACCTGTCCCGCCACAAATGAACCGGAACAGTATCAGCTCTCAGCTCTCTCACCAGCTGTCCACTCCGGGCCCTCAGGAACCAGTGAACCCAAGAATGAGCTGGACAGCAAAGAACACTTCCACTCCACAACCTGAGCCAAGGAAAGTTCTATTCAGTGACAAAAGCGATGCGCAATCCCAAGTATCAGATAGTAGTACGTTGAGTCGAAGAGGCAAGCCAGAAACTGGATCTCTAAGAAGAATTCCAAGGGTAGACAGCAAGGAGGAGCCAAGTTCTCCTTCTAAAGATGACGGAAAGAAGAACGAGAGTGTATTGAACCAATCAGGGACAGGGACTTTGGGCAGGAGTGGAAAGATCCCTCCACGACCTCCACCAAAGCCGAAAAAAAAGCCCAGTACAGAAGTGAACCCCAACGAACCACTGTTTGAAGACGAAGGAGAGGATGGTACGGAAGTGTAATAGTTTAGACTAAAGGTTTACCAAAGTGCCAATGAGCTTTTAGTGAGAGGAGAGACCTACGTCACGATATCAGTGAAAAAGACGTGTTCTTACGATTAATTTTCCGCGGTGCTCCTGTAAATAGACATTTGTGCTAGATTTTTTACTTGTCGCGTAAAATTTATGGACCATTTTTAATATAATCATTGTAACGCAATTGGACTCGCGTTCACTGTTGATTTTAAGTATTTATTATTTGTGGTACTCTTTGGTTAAGACATGAATGGTACATAAATGATGGTTTTTTGTAGAGAGGATTGTTTCATCAATTTCCAAGACTGATTACTCTAAATTGACACGCTTTTGTGGTATATGAACTGTTTCAAGCAGATTTATTTCTGCTTTCATTAATTCGACTGAGTTTGAAGTTTTATCGTTTTTAGCTTTTGCTCGACTGTCATTGTGTTTTCAGATCGAAACTGTCGTATATCATTCAAGTGCAAAAGAGAAGGAATGATTACTGCAATTGATTTTATAAGTACTTCAGTTCTTATACACAAGCTAGACATGAGAATTCTTTACTGATATCATTCCAAAATTGTATGTTCATCTGCTTGGAACTGTTCGTATATTTCATTTTTATTTGACATTCCTTGAAGCATTCTTAGTAGCATCAACCCACATTGCTAGAATGATTTTCACATAGATTATATGGAAGACTGAGGCAAATAATTCGCTTTTCCTCTATTGATCAGGTCAATAGTTTTGTGTAATAAGCGTAATGTATTTGTTAGGTTCTTCGTTTCGTTTTTATATGTTGCAAATTTTTGATATCGATTTGTTAATGAACTTTTTTTTTTCATTGATTTAAGAGATCACACATTGGTGTGCTTTTCCGTCAGTGCTTTGACATATTCTTGCTATTGGTGTCCCAATTTCATACTGAGCCAGCGAGGTAATGCCAATTCCTGTACCAGACTGGGCCAATCCCAAAACAACATGGTCCCAACTTTAAACAACGTTTGTATTCAAGCTAGCTAGTTCATTTTGAAATTGTACCATCTGTATGCGCTCTGGCATCAAAATAGATATACGAACGAGGTCACAAAATAGAGGTTTTTATATATATTTTTTTTAGTTTTCGGTAAATCTTTTTGATAAAATGTGCAACATATTTAAACAAACCGGTCACCATGTACTAAAATATTTAACTTCGTGTATTTCTAAGTTAACTAAATTTTAGTTTTTAGTCCGAGGCTGTTTTTGCTAACATATATATTTTCAAATATCCTTTGGATGTTATTTTTGGTGCAAAATAAACCTGCCGTTTCTAAAATGAATTAATCACCAATATATTATTGGGCTTAAAGGAATTCTATGTAAAAACTAAAGCAGAAAACAAAATAACTAGGACGTCAATTGTTTTATTTCATATCTTAGTTTTATCCAGTCTGACTTCGAAACACATTGTCGGTAGAATGTCAAATTGTAGACTGACATTTTATATTTTGACAGGTGCTGTGCTAAGACGAAAATTGCAATCAGAATTTTCTTATTTGCTTTTTAGCAAAAACCTTGTGCACTCACAACTACCCACTCTTCAAATAGTCTAAGGTGTCAATTACACAAAATGCTGTCACAATAATTTTAAAGAGGTTTTATATGAGTATAGTTTTTTGCTGTAAAGTACGGACAGGATTTAGGACTCAAAATATGTACTAATTATATTCAACAGCAAATCATCGTCTTGTATTAGTCTGTTCATTTTATGATTATTGATATGACTTATTATACTTAATCCTTACTTTAGCTCTGTGACAAAACATCGATCGAAAGTTTGAACCATTCGATTATATATTTTTTACAACAAAACATTATCGACTTTGCTTTGACGTCTTCTATGTGTCATGTCGGTCGTCACAAAATGAACATAGTATAATAAATGGTGTCTCCAGCGGGGTAATTGCGTAACACACGAACAATTGCAATATCTTTCGACAATTCGACAACAGTCATTGAGTTGTTTACGTTGTCAAGCGGCGAATTTTTAAGCATATAAAGCAATGGATTAGCGATATCCCTCAAAATTCTTCGGTTTGCGAAAACCGTTTTACGTAGTTTCCTGTTTGTGGTCTGCCCTGCCATTTCTACAGTTAGACGTTTCAAACCAAGTACCCATAATTACGAGAAATAGTTCCTAAAACGTTTTAAACCATGTGTTAGCTTATTTCGGTAGCTATAAATATCATGTTATGTTTTAAGGAATCGCTTATGTTCTGGTGCATATTTTTATATACATTATATTATGTGTCTATTTATTTTACTTTTTTAATTGTATACTATGTAAGTCTCTTACTTGATAATGCTTGGGATCGTGGACGGCTTTAAATAGCATTTTTTAATCTATTTAAATCATGTTTTTAAGTTTTGATAATCGAAAATATCATTTTCGTTTCGTCCGTTACACACTTACGATATATGGCAATATACGTAGTATATTGAAAAATCGACTTTATTATTCTCGTTCGCAATGCAGGCTAAGATTTATTTTATGTACGATAGTAATATTAATTCGTACTTTTATTACCACTCATGCTATTTTGTTTTATTTTACTGTGAAAATCATGGTTAATTTTACTATGAAATTATGCAAAAATCATGATTTTACTTTTATTAATGTAATATTTTTTCAAGCATTTTTCAAGTGAGAGTCTGATTTTAATTAAGTTGAACAAGTACATGACAAAGTTGTATTTTACATGAAATGTTATAATTCTTTAGTATTTTATATTAAAGCATTTTTAGAAAATGGGCGTGTACGAAAATGACGATAATATGATATATTAATGTATTAAAATTGGTATGCTTGTAAAAATAAAACACACTTTTTGGCCACTTAAAATTGTTTGTTCGAAAACAATAATTAATGTAAACTATACGCCCTTTGTACAAATCAAATGTTTCACAAATTTTCTTGTCTATGCGAAAACGCATGGAAAAAAACGCCTCGTTTGTAATAACGTTTCGTTTTTTACCGTTGCGTTTGCACTCGTGTTGCCCTATTCCACTTATTTTATTTGTAAATTGTACTACGTACGATATTTTTACGATGTTTACTGTAGAAATCCAGTTTTTTATAGTTTTAAGTCCAATGTAAATAGGTACATTATTAAAAGTGATTAAAGCTATATTTCATACTTTTTTGTTTTATTTGGTAAAATTACTGTTCTTTCACCCAAACAGGGTTTTCCATAAACGGGGTCGCCCCTTCATTTATCTGCCTAGCCTTTCCCCAACTATGTTGGGGTCAGCTTTCAGTCTAACAAGATGCATCTGAATACCAGTATTATAAATGGAGCGGCTGCCTATCTGAACTCCACAATCCAGTTACAGGGTGACATGATACCCCTCGGTAAGACTGTGTGAAAGACTTTAGGACTTTTCTCGATATAATTATGTAATGGATAGTACATCCACGAACCAACCGCGGCAAACTTAACCTTTGATCTACCGGTGCGGTTATCATTTAGCCACGAGCGCCTTCATGGCGCTTAGTTACTAGCGGCTGCTCACATACGAGTTTACACACCTTCGCTTAACCCGTCCGGGAATATTAATGATGTGGGGCAGCTATATCGCGATATATATACAGTGATGTCACGCAAAATCCTGCATCGCACAAGCAGAGTTTACCGCGCAACTAGCATATATACAACGTCCTGACATCAATCATGAGGCAGTTGCCCACCAGACACGACATCCTGGTCGGAGGATCCTTCCTATTCTATAGAGGATGAGCGAACTTTACCCCCTTGTAATCCTCATACCTCTATACTGGTGACCCGGAATATGGACATTGGTGCAGTCTTCGAGCAACTAGTTCGGCGTGACGTCATCATCATCACTAGGTCAGATACAAGCAAGGCTAGGTTATGTCAGTCTGTTTTCACAACACTCCGAACAGCTTAATACAAAATACTTCTCCCTGATTCCAAAGACGAGAAATATTAAACTCTTGCTAAAGACTTAAATCTTATTTTGTTTTGAATAATCGGACTGTTGAACAAAGTTAACAGGCCGGCAGACAGACGGGCGACGGAAATCCAATTATATCCTTCTGAGCACAACATGAACGAAGCCAGGCAGCAAGACGTAAACTAGGACTTTTAAACTGTGAAAAGTATGAAATAATAATAACACAATATAATAATTTTATTATGTAAAAACGCCAGCACATCAAGTTACTACAATATCTGTCAATTTTTTTTAATAGATTTTCAACTTTCTCGCTAAAGCATTAGGTTCACGGTTGATAACAACGAGTACAAAACATATTGCTATTCAATTTCCAATTTACGAGTAAAACATCGACAGACTGACAGGCCATATTTTTACACTTCAACAAAAACGGCCGTTACTGTTCAAAAAATCGAACCCGCCATTTTGAAATATTCTCTCTCATAATAATCCCCATTGTTTGGGCACACTATGGCCTATAAAAACTGAAGAACTTTTATTTCTGCCCGCGGAACATCGACTAATAAAACAACAAAGGACTGAGGGAACTTTCGAGTCGGTAATTTTGAAGTTGGGCCCATAATAATTCAGTTCTTGTTTTCGTTCCAGAAATATCTGGAGGTCGAAACGATAAAAATGAGAAATCGAACTGAGGTTACCATTATATTTGGCTGAGGTGTTTACGGTTCTGTTCCTTTTGTTGACATTTTGCCCATAGATACAGTTTAGGACTGCGTAAGAAACTGCCTTACAAAAGGTACTTTTATTTCTTTTGAGTATGCATTTAAAAACAATTGGTATGCGGGGTGGCAGGGGAGACATTGAAGCGCAACCATTGATAAAACTTTCTATAAAAACTTAAAAAAACAAGACAAGCAGTAAATTACAATGAGCCTTAGGTGCTAGGTTTTAACAAATTCCCTGGATCCCACACTAGGATTCCCTGTGTCGTGGGGTCCAGTCTCTTCCCAAGTAAGGCACACAATTGAAGTTATGTAAAAAATACAAATTAAGAACTTGAGTACAGTGTTTAAGAAAGTATTTATATAAATGAAAAATAAGAAACTAACTAACTAAAATTATTATGATGACAAGAGGTTTAGGTGCTCTGGCAGGGTGTGAGTGTGTGTATTACTGTGGTGTGTGTGTTAAGTGTAGGGTGTATGTGGGGTGTGAGATTTTGCCGTAGACATTGTTACAAATTGATCCTTACAGAATATAACAATCCATCCATCCATCTTCATAATGATGTATGTCTATATGTTCAATGTTATAATAATAATAATAGTCGTCCAGACCGAATTTCGACCATGGCAGGTCTCTGGGGAGATTAGCCATCTACGCGGGAGATATTATAGTGTACAGTCAACAGCAAAAGTAGATGATCAAAATCAGAAATTCAAACTGAAGTCAAAACTGATCACGAATATATGGCAGCTGTACTAGTAGTAAATGTTTGGTATAATTTACAATCACATACTTTTGAATCACTTCGACGCCACACAGTTCTGACGCGAACTCCGTTCATAAGTATTGAATTTCTGAATTTGATCATCTACTTTTGCTGTTGACTGTACAAGTATGTGCGCAGACACAGGTGCACTTACTCTTCCCTCACTCTCATAGTTCGTTGGGACGGCAATCCGACACGACCGGAGCGAGAAAAGGCGCCGTGCCGTGACCACGTGCTTTCTGAGGCACGGCGGGGGCATCACACCGCCGACTTCTACAGTCTAACTGAGAAATTCTTAATGGAAAAACAACACTTTGCCCGACCTGGGAATCGAAGCCAGGACCCCACGCTCAGAAAGAAAGAAAGAAAGAAAAAGTATTTATTGCGACTCGTACAGGATCATAAAACTAAACTAAACAGAGTTAAAAATAAAAATAAAACAAATTGTATAAAAAAGTAACAAAAGGGAAAAATTGAAACAGGAAGTCCTATACGAGGCCAAAAGGCTCCTGTCTCAGCATGATGCTTCGACAGCAGTCTCAGCAGTCGCGCTTGCGACCACGAGACCAATGAGTTAGTTAAACTGATTTTGAAGTAGATGTGATTACAAATTAGTCCATAATGACAATATACATAACATCACGCGGCAGGATCACGCTCGTGTTCCTCGAAGAGTTAGGCAGCCTAGGCAGGGGTGTGTCTAAAGTACACCCACATTTCGCCAGTTATGTTAGGTGTACAATATACATTTATACTAGTATAATACCTATACTAATCCATCTATCTATTCTAATAATAAAGCTGAAGAGTTTGTTTGTTTGAACGCGCTAATCTCTGGAACTACCCGTCGGATTTGAATATTCTTTTGGCATTCAATAGCCAAATTCTTGAGGAAGGTTATAGGCAATGTAACATCACGCTACCACGCTTAGGATCCGAGCAAAAAGAAAAAAAAGTCAGAACACTCAGCGAAAACAAGTAATAGCACGGGCGGGCGATGCGATGCGACGCGGTGGCGGCGGGGCCTAATGTCACACGGACGTTGTCGCGAGCAGAAGCCAGTATCTTCATAATGATGTATTTCTGTATGTTCAAAGTAAGTTAGTATAGTCAAGTAATAATGTAACTTGGTTCTCTCAGTTAACTATTGAATATTATCAAACAAGTCACGAGCTGGAACAGTTACAAGTTTTTTTTGTGATATTAATCTAAGCGTTATCATAATTGTTAGCGACGCGCTCAATACATTTTGAAAATTGTAAATAATTTAACCTTTTTTAGTTAGTAAGTAGTAGCATCACTATTTATGCTAAGAGGCGGGCCACGCTGACATGCTTGTCACACTGTGGACCCCCGCCAGTCTGCCTCCTAACGCGAATCAATGCGCACGCCCGAATCTCTAATTTTTGTTTTTGCGCACGCGGCCATTTTTTTTTTTCTTGTACAACTACGGAATAAACGTGCTTTCAAAATTCATCTGTTTTCTTTGCACAACAACGGACGTTCCTGCAGCACCACCCCTAACAAAGTGGTACTTCGAGCCCGATCTACAATGATCCACACTCCAGGCGTAAAAACACGGCACGCAAAAAAGCTGCAGCAGCAACAGAATAAGGCTGAAGAAAGCACTCAAGCTGAGCACCTCAAGCACATTGTGGCGCAACGTCTGTTTTCCGATGTGCCGGCAAGCAGCATGAAGTCGGAACCGCTGCCTCACGTCGCGAAAACGGCGGTAAAATCTGTTGCGTCATCGAGCAAATCTACGCGGGAAAGCAAAAAAAAACTGCTGCAACTGGAAGCCGCCAAACAAAAAGCTGCTATTCGGATCGCGCTCATTGATCAAAACCTGGATGCCCAATTGGCAGTACTCAACGACGAGGAAGAACAGTTGGAATACAGTTCACTTGATGGAAAGGAACTTCCTCGCAGAGACCTGGAAGATTGGGTGATCCATCAAAGCAACCACGAGGAACCCCTACTGGAGCAGCAAGCCCCCGAGGAAGGAATTGCAACGGGCGAGCTGCACGCACGAGTACCGTCGCTATGCGCCGAGCACGTGGCCGGCAAACCGCGCTCCGCAGCGCCACCGCCGCCGCCGCCTGGCGACTCCGTGACTGTACTCAACAACACGGTTCAAATGTTGGCAAGTGCTTTGAAGGATATTTCTACTAACTGTGCAAACAACGTGTCTCAAACCAGTTTGCTCAGCCGCATGAGCACACCAAGAGATTTACCTGAATTCTCTGGTGATCAGTTGGATTGGCTTCAATTCAAACAAGCCTACGACGAGTCGACGGCGTTGTGTAAATTCACGCCAAAAGAAAACCTTTGGAGGCTTCGAAAATGCCTACGAGGGCAAGCGAAAGATGCAGTCGCTGCATTGTTCATAAGCGCCACGTCGCCTGACAAAGTGATATCGACATTGGAGCTACGGTTTGGTAATCCCGACTGCATTATTTCCAGAATACTCCAAGACATAAAGAAGCTTCAGTCCCTACAACAGGAATATCATAAAGATATCGTCGCGTTTTCTGTGAAAGTGCAAAATGTAGTGGAAGCGGTACGAGCAGTCGGACGCGAGGAGTACCTACATGGTGTCAATATCGTCTCGATGATTCTGTCCAAGCTCCCCGCAGTGCTTATCTCCAAGTGGTCCGACTACAGCTATAAAATGATCATCGAAGGAACGGAACCAAGGTTGGTGATTTTATCTGATTTTTTGTACGAAGAAGCTGTAAAGATTTCTACCACTGCAAGTATTTTTACTACCTTTCGAAGTGACCAGCATCTGAAAAATAAGTCAAATACATGCACACGCACACAGACCGTGCTACTTCAAGACGAAGAACGTAACGCTAATTGTTTGTTTTGCCGAGCAGCGGTACATAATCTCAGCGACTGCAAACAATTTAAGAAAGCACTACGTAAAGTACGGTGGCAATATGTGAAAAAACACGGCCTGTGCTACAAGTGTTTAATATCCAAACACGATAGAAAAACGTGTTCAGCTCCTGTGTGCGACAAGGACGGCTGTAATGAAGAACATCATCGTCTCCTGCATTATTCTACGAGTAAACAACGTGAGCGCACCAGCGCTGATAACAACAATGCGTCGACCACGTGTGTTACGACGTCGGCTGACGTGCAACGAGCCGAGCCTACCGCGTCTTCGGAAACATTAACGTACATTAACGCGAGTGACAAATGTGACAATAAAGTGTTATTGAAAGTGTTACCTATTCGTGTGCACGGCCCTAACGGAATCGTAAACGCCACCGCGCTACTCGATGACGGATCGAGTGTGTCGCTGATAAGCGCGGGCCTCGCCGAGCGCGTCGGGCTGCGCGGCCGTCGCGAGACACTATCAGTGCGCGGAGCGTGGACTAATGACGCGATGGTATGCGAATCTACGGTTATGAATGTGGACATTGCTGGATATGATGATAGGTTATATAATAATATAAGAATACGTTGTGTTAAGGAATTAAGTCTGCCTATTCAGAAGTTATCTGTTATAGATTACAATAAGTATTCTCACCTAAAGAATATTAAGGATAAATTGTGTACCTCAGATTCAAAACCTGATATATTAATTGGTCAAGATAATTATAACTTAATTGTACCTTTGAAAATAAAATTAGGTAGTATAAATGAGCCGTTCGCTACACTTACCCCTCTAGGTTGGTGTGTACATGGTATGGTGCGCGTGGCGCGGAGTGGTGCCACCACCGCCCGAGCCGCAGCCGCCGCCGATGCTTACTCTGCCTACGCTGAGGCCACCCTGACCATCACGGAGAATGAAGAGGTAAGTGACATTTCATCGCATGATAGTCTACTTCAAGAAATCCATGATGAGGTTCGACGTTCGTTCGCATTGGATGGCATGGGTGTTTCCGGTAAGCCGCGCCAGAATGTTGACGATTTGCGCGCCATCGATCAGCTGGAGCGATCAGCTGTGCTCGTTGAAGGACGCTGGCATGTTAGCTTACCTTGGAAGGAGTCAGGTCGCACGATGCCGGACTCGTACCCCAACGCACTAAGAAGGTTGAAAGGTATCGAAAGAAAAATGGGAAAGGATATAGGTTTTGCTAAAAGGTATGAGGAACGCGTTCGTCATTTGTTAGAAAATGATTACGCACGGGAACTGGTGGAAAATGACGTCACATCGAATACATGGTACCTACCTCATTTCGGCGTTGACAACCCAAACAAGAGCAAACTTCGGCTGGTCTTCGACGCTGCAGGTAAGGTAGATGGTTCCTGCCTTAATGATTATTTCCTCACAGGACCTGATCTTTTGTCATCACTGCTGGGTATAATGCTGCGCTTCAGGGAAAATAAAGTCGCAGTAACAGGTGACATAAAGGATATGTTTCTGAGGGTTAAAATTCACGCCAAGGATCAGCACGCACTAAGGTTTCTGTGGAGAAGCCACCCTACAGAAGACGTCAAAGAGTATGTCATGACATCCTTAATTTTTGGAGCTAATTGTTCACCATTTGTAGCTCAATTCATAAAAAACAAAAACGCATGCCGCTATGAGACTTCCTTGCCGGCCGCAGCCAATGCTATTTACCATTCACATTATATGGATGACTACATAGATAGTTTGCCGGACGACAAAACTGCTATTGATATGGTGAGTAATATCAGTGACATTCACAGAGCCGGAGGGTTTGAAATCCGAAACTGGACGAGTAACAGCGTCGCGGTTTTGAACAGCATACCAAAGGAGACCTTAGGCCCTGCTGCAGTAAAGTTCAAAGTCGGTCAGCAATATGGAGGTGAGCGAACACTGGGACTTATTTGGTTTCCTGGAGATGATATGCTTGGGTTTGACGTGTCACTAAAACGCATCCCAAAAGATGTCACTCAGGGCAACCAACGACCCACAAAAAGGATCATGCTAAGGGTTATTATGTCTATTTTTGATGTCTTAGGATTTCTTGCCCCCTTCACTATTCAGGGTAAAATCCTGCTTCAGGATACCTGGCGCCTGAATATTGGATGGGACGATAATGTTCCTGATAACATTTACGAAAGGTGGGTAAAATGGATTGACCTAATTAACGTTATCAGTACAATTCGCATTCCAAGGTGCCACGCGTTATCTGCATGCGCTACGACGGTAACGTCCGAGAGCGAGATGGAAGACCCCACTCCCGCACGGCTCGCATCTCACAATGCTACGCAGCTTTGTGCTACGGGCTACGAAAGCGTAGCGGCCACTAGCAGTGCTACGAGTTCGGCTACAAGCGAGTCTGTCTATAGCAACTTACATCTTCACGTATTTAGTGATGCATCTACGAAAGCGCTGTGTACGGTAGCATATTGGCGCTGGGAAGCGCAAGGTAAAATACATGTTTCTTTTATTGCGAGTAAATGCAGAGTAGTACCTGTGAAACCTATGACAGTACCTAGATACGAGCTTCAAGCGGCATTGTTAGCGGCAAGGCTAGCTAACACTATTGGTAAGGAACATAGATTATCTCCAGTACGTCGATTCTTTTGGTGTGACTCCACTACGGTTCTCCATTGGATTCGAAACTATACGCGTACCTATAAAGCGTTCGAAGCGAACCGTCTCGGGGAGATCGATGAATTGACACGTATTGACGAATGGAGATACGTTCCTACGAAGCTTAATGTAGCTGACTTAGCTACACGGGAAACTTTCAATCCTACCCTTTATTCTGAGTGGCTAGTCGGTCCAACTTTCCTGCACTTTGATGACTCGACATGGCCTAAGGATGTCATCCAATCAGAAACAAACACAGCGTGCGAAGAGGTAACAGCTGTTGTTCAGGAACACTCAGCTTATTCATCAGTTCCAGATCCGGTTCGATTTTCTTCTTGGCTGCGCCTTCTACGGGCGTCAGCCACTGTTTTCAAATTTGTTGACAGGTTAAAAGGTCTTCCTGGCAGCGGGTATAGTGTGCAGATGATGGAGCGTGCAGAGCGGCAACTATTGAGACACGCACAAAGGGAGTCGTTTGCTGAGGAATTAGCTGCGATTAGCAATGGTAAGGCGTTACCTAAAAATAGTCGGTTACTTACTCTCTCACCGTTTTTAGACGAGCATGGCTTGCTTCGCGTGGGCGGTCGGATCGATGCTGCTGCAGATGTCTCCATGGAGGTAAAGAGGCCTGTAATACTGGACGGCCGGCACCCTGTGGCTCGACTGATTGTTCGGCATTACCACGTGAAGGCGGCTCATGGAAATCAGGAAACAGTAGTTAACCTGTTGAGGGAAAAATATTGGATAGTGAGACTTAGACCTACCGTGAAGACTGTAGTGTTGCAATGCATGCTGTGCCGCATTAAAAAGTGTAGGCCGCTAGTTCCTCGTATGGGTGACTTACCTCAGTCTCGTGTGGCACATCATCAGCGACCCTTCTCTCACTGTGGGCTGGACTTGTTTGGACCGATGGAGGTAACAGTCGGCAGACGCAGAGAAAAAAGGTACGGTGTCCTTTTTACCTGCTTAACGTTGCGTGCTATTCATGTTGAGACTGTTGCTTCTCTCACGACGGACTCGTTGATCATGGCACTGCGTCGGATGGCAGCGAGGCGTGGCTGGCCGCGTCACTTGTACTCCGACAATGGCACAAATCTAAAAGGCGCTGAAAAGGAACTCCTACGGTCCATGCAGAACCTGGATCAAGAAGTACTGAAAGACGTAGGTGTCAACAATGGGATGGACTGGACTTTCATCCCTCCCGCCAGTCCCCATTGGGGTGGGGCATGGGAGCGACTGATTCGCAGCGTGAAGTCGTCGCTCAAAGTTGTTTTGCTCGAACGGGCACCAAGGGACGAAGTGTTGAACACACTTCTAGCCGAAATTGAGAATATAGTGAACAGTCGTCCCTTGATGCACGTTTCGGTAGACCCTGAAGGCGTAGAATCCCTCACCCCCAACCACTTTTTGCTGGGCACGTCGTCGAACTTACCTGTAGTCGGAGCGTTTGACAGTTCTGACCTGTACTTACGCAGGCATTGGCGTACAAGTCAACGATTGGCCGACATGTTCTGGCACAGGTGGGTAAAGGAAATTTTACCTGACCTCCTACCTAGGCGAAAGTGGAAAACAGAGCAGCCACCGCTACGAGTGGGCGACCTTGTATTGGTTGTGGACCCAAACTCTCCCCGTAATTCGTGGCCGAAGGGACTAATCACTGAGGTGTTCCCAGGTAAGGACGGTCGTATCAGACTCGTGGAAGTGAAGGTGGGTTCCCGGACGTGGCGCCGCTCCGCGGCGCGCGTCGCTCCTATCACTCTAGTTGATGAGTGCTGTGACAGCACTAGGGTGGGGAATGTTAGCGACGCGCTCAATACATTTTGAAAATTGTAAATAATTTAACCTTTTTTAGTTAGTAAGTAGTAGCATCACTATTTATGCTAAGAGGCGGGCCACGCTGACATGCTTGTCACACTGTGGACCCCCGCCAGTCTGCCTCCTAACGCGAATCAATGCGCACACCCGAATCTCTAATTTTTGTTTTTGCGCACGCGGCCATTTTTTTTTTTCTTGTACAACTACGGAATAAACGTGCTTTCAAAATTCATCTGTTTTCTTTGCACAACAACGGACGTTCCTGCAGCACCACCCCTAACAATAATAATTCGACGGTTGAAAGGCTAATTGGTCTAAGCGACATTTTTTTGCAATAATGAGTTATACATATTCGGAATCATCAAACCTTTTTCCGTCCTTTGAGTCAGGTTCTAAATTTTTTTCAAAAAATGTCACTTAGACCAATTAGCCTTTCAACCGTTGATATTATCTGTCAGTGGTTTTGTGATGAGATCGTCCTCCTAAAATATTGTACTAGCTTCGAAATTTCACGCGGACGAACTCACGGGCAGAACCTAACTATTATATTATTATATAATAATGGATATCAATTTGAAAATGATGAAACTACTGTCATAACACGCGATTAGAATCAATTTATCTCCAGAATCAGACAAACAAACATAACAAATGAATGATAATAGCGATTACCATCATTACCAACAAGGGTTCTGTCCAACTCAATACCAGACAAATAAATGAGTGGGTTGAATCTATGATTAATGAAACAACTGTTTTGATTGAGATTTGAGGGTTGTAATGCGATGTGGCGTTTGGGGGTTGAATTCCGTGAGCGAAATTTAATTGATTATGTCAAGATGTTGATGATATTGTTCAAAACTTTGATTGAAATGAGCAACACATTTTCTGTCACAATCCGAAGGATTTTGAAGTTTTGTTGTCCATTGCTTCATAACTTAACAACACGCCTTGTTTTCCCGAGGGGCTAGGCGGAAGGGCCGCTTTATTAGGTGAACCTTCATTGCTTCATAAGTTTGAAAAATGTGTGTGTTTGATAATGGTAACTAAATCATCAACTGCCTAGCCTTCTCCCAGCAATGCTGGGGTTTGGTTCCTATCTAACCGGATGCAGCTGAATACCAGTATTCTACATGGAATGACTGCCTATCTGTATCTATATCCACAACCCAGTCACTGGGGAACACCATACCCCTTGGTAAGACTGGTTGTCCCACTTTCGGGCGACTTACCCGTAATTTATTTATTTATTTATCCATTTATTTCAGCCATCAAGGCTCATATAAACACATATAATACAATATTAATATAACTTTTGTACAGTTTTTGCAACTTGCCATGATTTGTAATGTGCATTGTAAATGTGTTTCTGTATTTTTTTTTTTGTGAATAAACCTTTATTGTTATTATTATTATAACTTAAAAATACTATAATAAAAAACTAACTAACGCACGAAGTGTCTGCGTCGTGTTTCGCTGACTGGTGTCATGTAGCCCCTTCGGCCAGAACTCTTCCTTGAGGAACTTCTCGAGATGATGTGTCGGAACACGCACCACGAACGACTTGAAATTCGTGTTGTGTCGCGACTCCAACTTCTCGACCCTCAAAGTCTAGTTGGTCTTCACACGCATGTACTCCACGATCTCCTCAAGTCTGGACTGTTGAAGTTATTATATTTGTTTGTACGCACGGCTACACGTCAAGCTATACAAAACCAGTTTGTCTTGGCCTCACTTTGTATGATATTTTCTCACAATGAACGGTCAGCCAATACTGGTTTTGCATAGCTTGATGTGTAGCCGTGTGTACATTGACGTGGCTAGCTGACATAATGGCAAATAATTTAATGTTCTGTGTAATCTTGTAATGTTAATTACTTAACATACGTATTATTGTATACGATCAAGTATCAAGTATTTTCTAACTGAACAGACAGCTGTGCTGCTTGGGAGTTTGTTGCGCCACTTCTTCTTCCTAGCGATAGCACTAGGAAATGGTGGGTGGGTGTTTTTGGGGGACTGGCTTTGGTAATTTTGACGTTCGAAAAGTGCTGATTCTTAGCCTAATTTGAATAAATGACGTTTGATTTGATTTGAAGATGTTAGATTTGTTTATTTTCAGGCAAACGTGCAGCATTGGTGTAAGATAGTGGAGGTCAGACTATAAAAAGAAAAGAAAAAACATACTAGCTGCGCCACACGGTTTCACCCGCATAAGTCCCGATCCATTATTTATAGTATTTTTAAGTTATATTAATATTGTTATATGTGTTTATATGAGCCTTGATGCCTGAAATAAATGGATAAAAAGTATCCTATGTTTTAATCTAGGTCACGGTCACTCTTGTGCCAAACACCTAAATCCGTTAAGCCGTTTAAGCGTAAAAGCTTAACAAACAAAGATACAAAAATAAAAATATTAGTTTAGGAGAATCGTCCTGGTCTTGCTCGGGTTCGACTCCAGAATCGAGCAAATATAAAACGCATAAAGGAATTTCCTTGCTTCGAAGTCACTTGCAGTTCGGATATGCACGATTTTAAATTTCCGTTGACAGAGATATTCCCCGTCGTTGACTGCATAGGGGTGCAAGCACAATGTCTGTTGAACTCCATACCTTCTAGGCTAATTGAATTGGTGTTTTATACAGGAGTTTTGTTCAATTTTTTAGGATAAAACGTTGCATCTGGCACAAATAACACGACTCGAAAACGTAATGTGAATTCCATCGATTTCGAATCGTAATTTGAATCGTAGTAAGGCTCAATTTACACCGCCGCGGAACGGAGTAGAAGCAAGTTTTCGTACATATCAAAATTAACTTTATATCAATTGTCTAACGTGCAAGCTAGATACGAGTTTATTACTGCCGGAATTCCCGAGAATGCGCGATAATTCTTCAGAAGATGCTCGACCTGTGCATATTTGTGTATCTAATATGTGCGTTACACTTTTGACATAAAGTTCATTATGCTTTGTACAAAAAAAAAAAATCGCTTCCTCTCCGTTCCGCGGCAGTGTAAATTGAGCCTTAGTGTCACACCCGAGACGCGACGCGACGCAACGATACTGGAAGAGGCCAGTGATTTCGCGACGCGTCACGAGGCGCATCGTAAAATCGTTGGCAGCACGTCGCCGCGCGGCGCAGCAGAACGTGTCTATATTCGTCGCGTCCACCCGCATTCTACCATTTGCAAGCGCATGAGAACGACGTATATTTTGGCGGGTGTATTATGCAGATCGAGGAGAAGTTAATTTTTTTGTGCAGCGCTACGAATGTTTGTATAATGTATCCTCAAAAAAATGACAGAAATGCAAAAAATAATACATGGGATAAAATAAGTGAACAATTGCGCTTCGCGGCGTTGCGCTGCGTCTCGCGGCTTCGCGAGGCGCAGCGCCGCGCTTGCACGCTACGCGTACCGGCGATGCACCGCTGCGTCACGATCACGATGCATCGCTCTACGCTGCGAGCGCAGCGCTGCGTGGAGCAACGTATTCTGAATTCTCACAATTAAATGTGTATTTTTTCGTGTAGTAAATAAAGTTATATTTTGAGTCGCTCTATTAAAATGTGCGCGCAGCGTCGCGTCGCGTCGCGTCTCGCTGACTGACCCTAAATTGCAACTATGTATCTTATTTTAGTATTTTGGTTTTTTATGCGACAGGCATGTTAATATCAACCAGTCTTCAAACTAAATAAATATTACGGACGAAACGAGTTTATTCAATTAAAAAATCGTTCCAATTAACACTACCTACAAACGGGGTGAATAGGGATGCAGGGGTGAATTGGGACGAAACTTTAAACCGTATTTTAACATCGAAAAATATAGTTTGTTGCTAACAAGGGCACTTATTCATTAATTATAAACACATTAGTCCTTTTTAGCAACAAACTATATTATTTCAATGCTAAAATCCATTTTTAGGGTTCCGTAGCCAAATGGCAAAAAACGGAACCCTTATGGATTCGTCATGTCTGTCTGTCTGTCTGCCGCACTTTACCTTTCATTCAATCAATTCATGATTGATTTTTATAGAAAATGGTACGGAACCCTTCGTGCGCGAGTCCGACTCGCACTTGGCCGGTTTTTAAAGTTCGTCCCGATCCACTCCTGCATTCATATTCACCCCGTTCGACTATGTTTATTCCGCTGTACTAGGCCCAATAACATGTGACAGCAAGACAAACAAATAAAAACTCACTTTCCCAGAACACTATTTATACGAATTCTGGTTACACAAACAAATCATACGTAGTTTTAAAACAAAAATATTGATGTGCAACGAATATTCGATGTTTCGCTAGTCATAAAGTGTCGCTCAGACTGTAATGGCCGCCGGGCCCAGAATACATCACGATGAGTGTTGGGAATCAAACTATAAAACTTTCAACCCCTCTCGACTACGGGGTGAAATGCAGGTTGAAATTTTGAAACAACATTAAACATGGCTTTTAGGCCGATGGGACAGGCAGAGGTCAATCGACTGTGTTGTTTTTAGATTGGAAGGCAAATTGGAGTACCCACATAGTTTTTTCAAAAGTTTGGATTCTGTCAGGTCATCATATTTTGCTCTTAAACCAAGAGAATGGTACTGCAAGCTGTCTAGCCTTTTCACTACTTAAATTGGGGTCGGCTTCCAGTCTAACCAGATGCAGCTGACCAGGTCAGATAGGCATCTGACCTCCGAAACCAGTGACTGGGTAACACGATACCCCTGGTAAGACTGGTTGTCAGACTTTCAGGCTTCTGACGACCCGTAACGACTGTCAAAGATTGTAGAATGACAGTCGTGGCCAACAGCTTCACGTGCTTTCCGAGGCTCGGAGGGGTCTCGGTATGTAAAGATGGTCACCCATCCATGGACTGACCGCGGCAAGTGTAGCTTAACCTGATCGATCGACCTGTGCGTGTTATTATTTAGCCACGAGCCTTTCCCAAAGAGAATGGTACTTAATTGTCAGTCCACTTTTAATGACTGGGTTATGATAATTATATTTTCAAGAGACAGTTTCTTGTCAATACTAAAAAAGGTTAATTAATCTCACGGTTTCTAAAATGACCTTTTGAGACCTTCATTATAAACTATGTCACAAACATTAACGACACGCTCTTTAAAACCGTAAAAAACCCACAAAACCATATAGTTACGGTTCACCCCTTACAGAGAATTGTAAAGAGCCGCCACTTCGCTTTCACAAAGGGCATCTGAAATTAAATCTCTGGATGCGTTTGATTGCTGTTTCAGGGGTTATGCTGTGTGAAATATGAACTATCTTCGCAGTGTTTGAAGTACTCGTACTAATATAGAAATTAACGAATAGTACCTACATACATACTATATTCATTTTAAACTCGTTTATATTTATAGTTTTTTTTTTTAAGTCAGAGTGAATATAGGTATTAGTATTTTGAAATAAAGGGTTTTATTTAATTTATTTGTTCCGAGTCTGGGTGTTTTTCTATCTATAATAAGTATGTATTTACAAAAAAAAATGTATATAAGTAGTATAACAGCCATCTTGTCACCATAACACAAGCATTAGGTTGCTTAGCTTGGGACTAGATGGCGCTGTGTGAAATGTCCAGGGATATTATTATTATTATTTACTAGCTTCTGCCCGCGGCTTCGCCCGCGTGGATGTCGGAAATTATCCCACGGGAACGTGCTAACAGGATAAAATGTATGTGCTTCCCCAGAATGCCATCTAATCTCGCGGGCCCTTTGTGGCTAATTACAGTAGAAAACCAATTGTGTCTCATTAGTGGTGATTAAGAGGGTACCTATATGATATCTTTACCTAAGTACCTACCTAATTAAAAAAAAAATCTCAATAACAGAAAATTAAATACCTACCTAAATAAACCTATTTCTGATGATAACTAATCTAAACTCAATAAATAAGCAAAATCCCTAAAAACTAATATCTATACGAATGACTAATCCTACCTAACAGTATTATAAAATAACCTACGGTCACTACCTACACTATCAAATATACTACCTATACTTTAAAATTAAAATCTATACCTACGACTCATATAAAAATAAACCTAAATAACTCTAAAAAGTAAAAGGAATAAAAATGAACTCCACTGCGGGTGACCCAACCTACAACAAACTTAGTATTTGCGGTTGGTACAGTACAGACAGTGGTAATCGGGTATAGGGATCGAATCGCAAAATTAAGTTTGTTTTTTATTGTATATACTTTTCCGGGATAAAAAGTACCCTGTGTGGTGCCCGGGATATTAAAGAATAATTATACCAAGTTTCATCGTAATCGAACCGGTAGTTTTTGCGTGATGCCTGAACAAACAGACAGACAGACAGACAGACAGACAGACAGACAGACAGACCGACAGACAGACAGACAGACAAAAAATTTTTTAATCACATTTTTGGGTTCGGTGTCGGTCTAGTAACAGTAACGGTCTAATGTACAGAATTTTCACTTCTACAGATTTATTATAAGTATAGATTAAGCCGTTGGTGCCGGCTGTCATACGTGGATCTTTGACAGTCGTAACGGGTCGTCAGTAGCCTGAAAGTCTGACAACCAGTCTTACCAAGGGGTATCGTATTTAACTGGATTGTGGAGGTCAGATAGGCAGTCGCTTCATATAAAATACTGGTATTCAGCTGCATCCGGTTAGACTGGAAACCGACCCCAACATAGTTGGGAAAAGGCTAGGCAGATGATGATTTAATTTATTTATTTACATACATTTATATATTATATTTATTTATACATAAAACAATTGCTTGCTGCACTTACAGTAGACACCAAAGCGCGCAACAAGCCATTAACATAACATTTAACTAAAGAACTATTACCATTTTTTTTTCTTTTAGTTTTTTTTTTTACTTTTAACTTTTTTTTAATATAGTATACACTCACGCCTTCTTCCAATATGTAGGAACGATTCGTTTACGTTCATACATCTGGTAATACACGGACGCCGGTTGCGAGTACTTCCACAGAATAACTAATAGTACCTACTAACGTCGTACTACCTAATATTTGATTTTTCTAAAGAACATCACCAATAAGGTCTAATTACCCTATTGAGTGACTATTACTACTATTACATGAAATCATTTGAGGTCATTTCTAACTTAAGGAGTTGTATAGCTGATACTATTGATAATTCTGTCAAGCGCGAATCATATTTCGATCAACATACACAACCAGACCTGACCTGCAATTTGCAAAATACGTAAAAAAAATTGAATTTCGGCACAAAATTAAAAACTAACCTAATTTTTTTTTATTTGAACTTGCCAAAAATGCTAACTAAACGATACCTAAACAAACTCTTAACTAAACGAAGCTGAAAAGTCTACTGGCACTACTTTATTTTATAGCCAGAAATCAGTTACCGGGTCGCAGTCACGAAAGATTTAACATCGTACTGGGACTAGCTAATGGACGGCGCCCGCTATCCCAGCTGATCCTTTCTAGTTTCAAAATGGCGGATATATAGTGTTGAAAAAGCGAACCTATCTAGGATTAAGAAGTAAAATGTGGATCAGTCTTAGGGTAAGTTATAAGGGTAATTTTGGGATAAGGGGTTTTAGACCGGTCTGTTAATTATATGTGTAGCAAAAAATTAACATATTATCACGCCTGTAATCTTTGAAGGGAGAGGTGGTACAGACGCCAGCACATCAAGCTACCCGAAACTGTCAAATTTTCCCAATCAACATTGAACCTAATAGTTTAGCGATAAAGTTGAAAATCTATTAAAGAAATTTGACAGATTGTAGTAGCTTGATGTGTGACCTACGTTTTGCCAGTTATAGAATAGAAAACTTTTATTTCAGACAGTAGTCCATAGGGTTAGTAACAATTTTACTTAACTTCTAGTGTTAGTAGGTTACAGACACAGATGTACATACAATTAAAACTCAGCGTGGAGCTGCATCCACCTCCGCGACATCGGGGAATCCCACCGTTCTGCGAACATACATTAATATTGTTATCCGCAAACATCCCTGACCCTGTTATGTTGCAATGGTTTATTTTATTTCTTGTTTTGATTTTTGTTTTTATTTATTTATGTATAATTGCATGCTGCACTGGTTTACGTGATTACGTCACACGTCAGCGCCGGCTGCCGCTGAAAACCAGCGCTGGGGCTCTGTCTCGTATAGGGTCTTAGTATTATGCTGAGCGATGGCTGTTTTGCGTGAATGTGACGCATGTTTACCCCCAACTTGTTTTTTTGTTTGTGTCCTTTTTTATGCGTCATGTTTGCCGCAAATAAATGCATTTTCTTTCTTTTCTTTCTTTCTTTATAGTTTCAAGTTCCATGTAAAAGAGCGCGAGCCTATTGGTGTCAACCGGGCACAAATCGTTGCCACTCAACTTCTTGAATTCTTGATCACTTTTAAAACAATTAAGGCTGTACCATACTTCCCGTATGGCAGAAGAAAGGGGTGGCCTATATACCCAGCAGGGGGTGATTCCGGGCTGAAATGATAAAGATGAAGATGAAGGCTGTAGAGGACACTACAAACAGATCAGATAGTCACTCTGCCTGCATTTTCCTAACTTTGTTGGGGTCGGCTTCCAGTCTAACTGGATGCAGCTGAACATCAGTATTTTACATGAAGCGACTGCCTATGTGACCTCCACAACCCAGTTACTGGATAACACGATACCCCCTGGTAAGAACCATAGCAGATCAGCACCCTAATTGCGTAACAACCTATCTCTAATCTCAAGCATCAATTGTTGAAGTTTTTTTTTCTGCTTTAATAAAAACGTTGCCCCACTCTAGGAATTTCTCCTGTATCGTGGGTGCGTTTACAAACCCGGACCAGACCCGGAACAACTACTTGTAGGCCATACAAATATTTGTTCCGTGCGGGTATCGAACCCGCGACACGCAGCGCAGCAGTCAATCGCTTAACCACTGCGCCAACCGTGCCGTACGTTGAGTTTGTCCGCTCAACAACGTAAATAACGCAATAAATGTTTTTGCGTCAAAAAGAAATTCATTGCTACTGATAGTTTGTTATGCAACTACCCCGCAGATAGAAATATTATAAAATCGAAATAGAATAGTCACGTCCACCATCTATTTAAATATAAAAACAAAATATATACTGATTGCTCGAGGCTGCTCCGAACATTTCTATTAGTTTTGCGGCAAACGGTTTAGTTTTAATCCACTGCATTGTGGGGGTATACAATTGAAACAGGAAACAGGAGCTTCGGAACTATTTCAATGATAAAGACAAGTTAATTGTTTGTTAAACCTAGCTTCTGATGTTTCAATGGGGTTAAAACCTGACCCCTATCTAAGTTTTTGAGCTAAGCCCAGGGGGCCTACTCCGAAGTGCAAAGTGCGAATGTTCGGATCGGACCGACACATGGCCGAACCGAATATTATTGAAAAATGCGATCAAAGTTTGGATCAGCTCAGTTGGGTCGGGACCATAGTCAATATTCGAAAGAGTGTAGGAGTGTAGGATCGGAACCGACCGAACTAAATAGTAACTTTGTAGCAGGAAACGGCCGAACATTCGGCCGATACTACTTCGGAGTAGGCCCCCTGGACCAGTTGTCATAGTCTGCCCAGGTGTCATAGTCTGCCCAGGCTTTTCCCAACTATGTTGGGGTCGGCTTCCAGTCTAACAGGATGCAGCTGAACCTGCTGAACACCAGTATTTTCCATGGAGCGAATGCCTATGTGACCTCCACAGCCCAGTTACTGGGTAATAAGATACCCCTTGGTAAGGCTAACTGGTTGAGATCAGTGGTGATGAAATCACCACTACGTAACACCATTTCGTGTACCCAGACAGGAAGGGTTTAAAGCTACGACCTACAACTCGTAAGTTGCGGTCGTTACCACTGTGCCACTGCTGCTTTGAGCCTTTCTACTTCGTCTTCGTAGCACTCTTGTCGGAGCTGTCGTGGTCCTCATGTAGTTTCTTGTCAAGGGGCTGATGTGATTCGCCACCTACTCCGATTTCTGATATTTTTTGTGCACTGATACAAGGGATCGCCCATTGCGGATTTAATTTGGCCAGTCCATCTCATGGGTGAGCGTCAAAATATTTTATTTCACATAAACCTACATGGGCACTTATGAAACGTCAGAAACTAGATACACGGTTCCAATTGGACGTTTCTTATGGAGAAGAGCCGGCAAGAAACTCCACGGTTACTTTTTTAAAATAGTCTAGTGCACTTCTCTACCCTGCACGAGAAGGTGCTCTATAGTCTACCTCATGGCTCGGGTCCTTTACTAGGAACATTTTATCGGCTGCCCAAAACATTATATAGACTTACGAAATATTTTTAAATATTCTAAGAATCAGCATACCAACGATTGCGTAAAAAATCGCATAGTTATGTGCTTCTATTGTTCTTTCTATTAAAAAAACGCATCTTATTGCAGCTACGTTGATACCATATTTAAGCCAGATCAGCATACTTATAGGTACATCCATGATCTGTGGGTAAGATAAAGAACAAACACATCCTATTTTCTTTCTGGAATCAACATAAAATGAGCAGTTCCATGTCATATCACCTGGTTTTATTGCCGCCATAAAAGTAGCGACTCTGTTGATAAAATATATTATGTAGGTGACCTACTAGCGTAGACCTCTGGCTTTGTCTGTGATACTGCGGATTTTTCGCTGTACATTTTTGTCACGGTTCTATGTGGTTTTTGGTGTAGACTCGAGCGAGATGATCGTTAATGTTATCAGCTTGAAGAGCTTAAGATTTTTGATTTTCAGTGGTTAAGTCAGTTCAGTAAAAATAAACCGAAAATATGTAACAATGATGTTCTTTACGTTTTTTTTTATTGCTGATCGGACCAGCACCCTTTATTGCGTAACACACAATCAATCAAAACTAGAATCATTTTGAAAAATATTGCTAATCCATTGCTTCATATGTTCGAAAAAATTCTCTGCTCAACAATGTAAATAACGCAATGAATGTTGTTGAACTGTCAAAATTAAAGCGATTACTACTAATAGTGTGTTACCCATGTACTCCGCAGGTCCTCGATCTCGCCTGATGGAAAGCGATGGATGAGGTCTATGATGGCAGAAGCGTGCCCAGACGCTGGCAGAGAGCTCCACATTTTGGTCGTGCGTATCATCATCACCAGTCTCCTGTCCTCATCCCAATTTATTTGGGGTCGGCGCAACATGTCTTATTCTTCCATACTACTCGTATCTATTAGCCGCCATCTCGACAGTCACCCCCTTTCTAACCATATCATCATTCATACAATCCATCCATCGTTTCTTGGGTATAATAAGTGTGCAGGAAAAATTAAACGTTATTGAAAAATATGAGAAACAGGACACACAGACAAGAGATTCTAGTATTAGTAGCGATACTAGTATGAATGAAAGGGGGGGAGGCTTCCGACCAACTGTCGGATTACCCACATAAAAATACCAGCAATCTAAGACACCAGGTTCTTCAATACTTAGGTAGAATTATCAACATAATATACCGATCTTTTATTGTGACGTAACAAAACACCTCATTCCGAATGCAAACAAACCGTTCGCAATTGATTGACATTCATGAGCCGCTGCAGGTCCCCATGGACACGCCGTGAAGGTTTCTAAACGTTCTCATATCCCATGGGGTGGTAAGAGAAATGCTTGCTACCTTGTGCGACACAGAGTAGGGAGGAAATGGAGTGCCAACGTGAATAGACGGCGCTATAACATCGGTAAAAAGTTGACTGAACAGAAGTTTCGTTTAGGTTACATTTTTCTTAAAACGAAGTTTGTCATCGCTCGATAAACTCTGCACACTTTGTGAATGAGAGTTGTCTGCCCCGTTGGTCTCGTGGTCGCAAGCGCGACTGCTTAGCGTGGTGTCCTGAGTTTGATTCCCGGGTCGGGCAAAGTGTTATTAGGTTTTTCCACTGGGAATTTCTTAGTACCTCTTAGTACCTTAGCCCGGAGTTTAGAAGTTGGCGGAGTGATACTCCTGTGTCTCGGAAAGCATGTTAAGTCGTTGGTCCTGCGCCTGTTCTCTCTCCGGACATGTCGAATTTCCGTCCCATCGGACTATAAGAGTGAGTGCACCTGTGTCTGCGCACACACTTGCGAACTATAATATCTTCCACTTGCGACCACGAGACCGGCGGGGCAGTCAGTAGAAGTAGGTAGGTACAGACGCCAGCAGGTCAAGCTACCCGAAACTGTCAAATTTTCCCAATCCACCTTGAACCTTAATGCTTTGGCGATAAAGTTGAAAATCTATTAAAGAAATTTGACAGATGGTAGTAGCTTGATGTGCTGGCGTCTGTACAATACGTAGTAGTTAGTAGTCCATTTACTTTCGACTCCTTGATCTCACGACAATCGACAAAGCCGTTTGGGAACAGAGGGGTCTTTTAAAATGGCCTATTTATTACTTCGGGATTCCTTTAAACCTTAGCTGTAAAAATCAGCCATTTACATGTAGGTAGGCCATAAACTGCTGCCAATTTTCTTGTTATTTAGGAAAGGAAATGATTAAAAAAAGGGTCTCTGAAAACTCAATAATCAATCAATCTGCAAAGCCTAAGGGTCGGCTTCCAGCCTAACAGGGTGCAGCTGAATACCAGTATTTTACAAGGAGCGACTGCCTAGTCAGCCACCACTGGGTTGTCAGCCTCCACAACCCAGTTACAGAATAACACGATACCCTTGGTAAGACTGCGGCTTACCGTGCTTTCCAAGGTATGGAGGGGTATCGATATGTAATAGATGTTCATCCATCCACGGACCGACCTGGCAAGCGTAGCTTAACCTTTTAGATCGACCCGTGTGGCTGTTATTATTTAGCCACGAGCCCCCAACTGTCAATGATTGCAAATATAATAAAAGAAACTACACGTTTTTCAATGTATTGAAGATTTAGCGTTTGTGCGTTTCATAATCAGCCTATAATAATGTTCCTGCTGCTGCGGGCACCAACCCTCAGTTCTAGGATATAGGTACCGGTTTCCTCACGACGTTTCCCATCACTGTTTTGGGAGCAGTGTTGATGAAATAATTGAGACAAAGGATCTAAAGTACCGTTCTGGTTTCAAACCTAATACCTATAGCTCGTAAGTAGCGGTTGTTTGTACTGGGACACTACTGCTATTTGTGCACTGCATCCGATACGAATCCGAATTCAAGATCCGAAATCCGAGTTTCATTCCAATCGCACTGGCGGAATTCGAATCTACCCTTACCACCCTTAGGCGTCCCATACTATACAACTAATTCGGACCGTCATTTCTCGGATTCCCATCGGATGTATACTCGTAGTAATGACCAAACGCTCTAATCTGCATTTGCGACATATTCGTCAAAAATTACAAACAAACAAATGTGAGTTTATGGAAAAATAACTTTAATTCCGACATAATAAAGTTCAGTTTACGCTACAACTTCAAACAATTTTATAATTTTTTCAATATTGCTATTCACTCTGAAATCAACTTAATAACCATTGAAATAAAGTTGATATTGGTTTAACTTGAAATAACGTCAATTTGTAACAAATAAAATTTGAATATAATTTTATAATTTGAATAAGTAATAATTTTAAGATAAAGATGCATTTATTTGTATAAACATGTACAGAAACTTGATACATAGATAATGCACATGGATGGAAACGAGTTTAATACTGCTAGTTCAACATGTTTTGCAATATTCGGTGTACAAAATAGTTTATAATATTTAATTGGTATAATCTATACATATAATAAAATCGTAGGAAAGTCAAAACTGTACATTGAATATTTTTTTAAAAGAATACTTGGGGCGTGATCTACAATCGATATCGAAGCCAAAAATATAGTTTTTAGAATTTTTGTCTGTTTGTCTGTTTATCTGTTTGTCTGTATGTATGTCCGGGCTAAACTCAAAAAGTACTGCATGGATTTACTTAAAATTTTGCATGAATATTACTAAGAGGTCGGGTTTACATTAATTCTACATATTGTCACGCTATCACCTACGGGGGAGGAGCTGTGAATCTTTGTTTTTCTTACGCATTCTGTGACAGCGTGTAATCTAACGACGCATATTTAAATGTTGTTTTTGAGTAAGCCATGCTATTATCTAGCTTTACACTATAAAAACTACGCCATTTAAGTAACTTGGGCAGAGAAACATAGTTTAATGAATGTTAGTAGTAATTTTTTAGTAATTTTAAAGCAGCGCCATCTATGAGATTTCATAAAAATCAAATCAACTTACATGTTAACACTTTTGGAAATTAATAATTTAAATTTGATCATGTTGGCGAGGTTAGTAGTTAGTTATTCTTAAAATTCATAGATGGCAATGTGCATTTTCTTCATAAAAGTTGTATCCTATAGTTCGTTTCGACAAATTCAAGTTCCAACAAAATCCTCAAAATCTTGAGCAGAGTTGAGGAAGACAATTTAAAAAAACACGCTCTGTGAAGTCGACCAGTTTGCGAGATCCCTTACGTATGACGAGGTGCCTTCATATTACACGTACGACAAGCAAAGGGGTGTATTTAACCAACGTCGACGAGGAGGTGCTGTGGAAGGTTTTCCGGGAATTTTCAAGGACACCGCATTGGGTAGGGTTTATACCGTGCATCCGAATAATGGCGAATGCTATTTTCTGCGGTTGTTGCTTCACACTGTCCGAGGCCGAACGTCTTTCGCCTTTCTGAGGACATTTGATGGCGTGGAGCATCCCACTTACCGCGCAGCCTGCGTAGCACGTCACCTTCTCGACGGTGACCAAAATTGGGATGACACCCTCGCGGAGGCGAGCGTCAGTGACAGTCCCAGCCGCATGCGTCATCTGTTTGCCGTCATCTTGGTGTTTTGTGGAGTCGCGAACCCGGTAGCTTTGTGGGAGAAGTATCGCCATCATCTGTCTGAAGATTTTCTACGAGCTTTGAGGAGTGCTACTGGAGACGAAGTCGAAGTAACTGATGTACACTTGCTGAACACCTGTCTCAGACCACCATACGAAATGACCATGTCGCTTTGTTCTCTTCAGAGCAAAAACAAATTTATGACACCGTCCTTTAAAGCGTTGGGTAAAACCAGGGTAAAATGTTTTTCTTGGATGCTCCTGGTGGAACAGGAAAAACATTTGTTACCACTCGCATACTTGCAGAGGTCAGGAGGCAAGGCAAAATTGCTATTGCTGTAGCGTCGTCGGAAATCGCTGCCACACTGCTTCCGGGTGGCAAGACAGCCCATGCCATGTTTAAAATTCCCATCGATTTAGAGAGCGCCGAAATGCCTGTTTGTGGTGTGTCACGTAACAGCGATAAGAGACACCTGCTCAAGGATTGCTCTCTGATCGTATGGGATGAGTGTACGATGGCCAATAGGAAGACAGTTGAGGCCGTGGACAGAACCCTACAGGACATCCGCAGGAACGAACATTTGATGGGTGGTGTCACAGTTCTGTTCAGTGGTGATGCGGGGATCGAGGGCTGACGAGGTGAATACTTCTTTGAAACGATCTTCGTTGTGGTCACCAGTTCGTACGCGGCGCTTGACGATTAATATGAGAGCTCGGCTCGGCGGCAATGCTCAAGAATTCTTTGATGTCCTTCTTGGCGAAGGCACTCTACCAGAAGAGAGAGGTGGACAGGTGGTTCTTCCAGAGTCTCTCGGTAGAGCGTCAATCCAGCTTAGAAGAACTCATTCGCTGTGTGTACGGGAACATCAGTCGTATACTGCACCAGCAGAATTCTTGGGTGTGTGAGCATGGCCATTTTAAGGCCAAAAATGATCAGGCTGCAGCAATTAACGAATGCATTCTCTCGGAAATTGAGGGGAATGAAGTGGTCTACACCTCGATAAACACTGTTGACGAGCAAGATGACGCCACACATTATCCCGTGGAATTTCTGAACTCCCTGTCAGCAAGTGGACTTCCAGCGCATACCATCAAGCTGAAGGTCGGTGTCCCGATTATGCTTCTTCGGAACCTATCTCCTCCGAAGTTGTGTAACGGGACCCGCCTTAAAGTCATCTCGCTCCACAGACACACAAATGAGGCGGAAATTCTTACGGGTTGTGGCATCGGCGAGGCAGTATTTATACCACGCATTTCCCTCATACCTCATAACTTCCCGTTCCAGTTCAAGCGCGTACAGTTCCCCGTGAGTGTTTGCTTCGCGATGACCATCAATAAGTCGCAGGGGCAGACACTGAGGGCAGCGGGTGTCGACCTCAGGACGAGTTGCTTCTCACACGGCCAACTGTATGTCGCTTACTCCCGCGTCACCAGTCCTGACTCTCTTTACATTTTGGCTCCTGGCAGCATAACTACCAACGTAGTTTATAGAGAATTATTGTAAGGTACGATACCTTTGTACGTATTTTTACTTTTTTGTGTCCTGGAATGTATTCCTGCATTATTTTCTCGGTTTCCTTCAGTCACATCTTATGACTGAACTCAGCAGGATTCCCATATAACTCTCTTCACTTGCTTCGCTTGCAAAAAAAAACTTATATTTTAATGCTATTTTAAAAGTTGTTTACTTATAATGCTATAGCGACACTGGCATCTTAGGTATTTTTGGTGCTGTAGAGCCTTCACGCAGACGACGTCGCGGGCAGCAGCTAGTAAATAATTAAATTAAAGTCACAATTCAGTCTATTCAAATACCTAATTCAGCGGCATTTCCCCACAATAGAATACCGTACGACATTACACTATGAAAATAGCTAAAGTACACTAAACGGGCTGTCTCTATATTTAAATTACGAATTTTTCTAACAGCGTATGCTGCTGAACTTAGCTTTTTTGACAATTTATCTATATGTGGACCCCACTGAAGCTTAGCATCCAAAGTTATGCCCAAGAATACTGTGCTGTCTTCTAATAATAACACTTACCAACAACACTTACCAATAACACTTTCCAATAACACTTTCCAATAACACTTACCAATAACACTTTCCAATAACACTTACCAATAACACTTTCCAATAACACTTACCAATAACACTTTCCAATAACACTTACCAATAACACTTTCCAATAACATTTTCCAATAACGCTTTCCAATAACACTTACCAATCACACTTTCCAATAACACTTTCCAATAACACTTTCCAATAACACTTTCCAATAACACTTTCCAATAGCACTTACCAATAACACTTTCCACTATCACTTTCCAATAACACTTACCAATAACACTTTCCAATAACACTGCCCGGCCTGGGAATCGAACCCCATGCTCAGCAGTAGCGCTTGCCACCACTAGACTAACAAGTCAAAGAAACTTACGACATTTTCCCTTAAATCTATACCTACCTATTTACCTGATACAGTGTCATAGTAACTTGGATACAAAACACATAAAAAAATGGATGTCGAACATCACAAATGTTTTTATAGGATAAAAGATGGTTGGCGGAAATTATTTTGGCTCCCATTTCAGATTGAAAGCATAAAATATATCAGTTTTGTATAATACAAAATACAGTGTTTTCAAGCGAATAGTATTATTCACAGAACACGTAGGCAATCTCACCACCCATTCACTATCAAATTTAAATCAATAATTTATCTAAGAAACAGTTTGAAGTTTTTATTTATTTTATTTTTTATTTCTTATTGTGTTATTTATATCTCATCGTATACTGCACCGGTTGACGTCATCAACGCAACGTCGTCGGCTGTAGCTGAAAACCAACGCTGGGGCTCTGACTCGCATAGAGTCGTAGCATTATGCTGAGCGATGGCTTTCATTTTGACAATCCAACAATATCATTGCGTTATTTAAGTTGCTGAGCAGACTAATTTTTCGAACACATGAAGCAATGGATTAGTAATATCCTTCAAAATTATTCACATTGTCAATAGAAGCGTGTTACGCAATTTGGGTGCTGGGTTAGGACGAGGATAGGATTCTTTTTTATCCCGGTAGTACGTTCTCGTAGGATAGATAATTTCCGACTTCCATGCGGACGAAGCCGCGGGCAAAACCTAGTCTACAATATTCCAGACACCATTTCTCTTCACCATAACGCGATTCTCGTCCGCTCGAAAATAAAAAAATAAAACTTTTCGACATTCCAATAAATTAGTTCGTAGTTCGTAACTAGAAATTAAAACTTAATTATGTAAAGTTATGAAGGGAGTAAAGGCGCATTACCACTGCTGCGTGGGATGTGAGCCCTGGTGGCCCAGTGGTACCGTCCGTGACTTATGAGTTCGTGAGTTGGAACCCAAGCAGGCACTTTCATCATCATTCACTTTCATCCACTGCTGGGACACAGGCTTCCTCTTTCTGTGTGAGGGGGTGGGCCATAATCCACCCGCAAGGCCCGCAACCCGTAATGGGCAGGCACTTTACGTTGTGTAAATTATTTCATCACCACTGCTCTCAAAACGGTGAAGGAAAACATCGAGAGGAAACCAGCATGCCCTAGAACCAAAAAATTCTAAGACATGTGTCATCTACCAACCCGCACTGGACCCGCGTGGCCCGCTCCCTCTCACAGAGAAGAGGCCTGTGTCCCAGCAGTGGGAACATTATAGACTGACTACAGTGATATTCCACGAGTAAATTTACTTAATTTATAATTTTGTATAACGTTGTTAAGATTTTTTTTTTATGTGTACGGAGAGGTTACGCGCATTTTGTTCGCCAGCCACGTATTTGTACCTACTTACTCTTGAAATAATTGAATAGGTTCTTCTTGACGTTTCTAATTTTTATAACGCTAAACTCAAAACTCAAAATCAAATAATTTATTTCAATTAAACCATATACAGGCACTTTTGAATTGTCAAAATTAAATAGTCGGTCAGTTCGTCAGAAAGTTGAAGCTAGTTGCCCATTCCAAAACGTAGATCTCTATGGAGAAGAACGGGCAAGAAACTCCACGGACACTCTTTTAAATCAAGATATTTTTACAAAATCCTGGGTACATTATTCTTATTGCTTCTATATGTGAGAAAAATGTAAAAAAGAAACAATTTGAAATATAAAATTAAAAATAAGCCCTGGCAGTTAATAGATGACCAGTCTCAACCGACGATGGCGCCCGTTCACGAACATGACGCGTGGATCAGCACCACCCAGCTCTACCATTTTGTAGGGAACCGAATGATCCACCAAGAATGATAACTGTGTTTGTCAATAAATGAAATCAGAAAGTAAACTACATGAGATGTTTTATAGAGGGTGGCAGGGAATCGACGCGGAAACTGAAACCATGATTTCAGCACATGATTCTAGAAATTTTTTTTCGTAGATTATTAAAAAAAAGCTGCATCATAGAAAAGTGCAATTACTCGGTCATAATGTATGAAACAGCTAATTTTTTTTTAATAACCGATGGATATTTTTAACTCTCCATAGACATTTTTCGTGGTTATTAAAAAAAAATTGCCACGACCACGCTACGCGGATGTATCTGCTTAAATTTTTGTACTAAGCGAAACTGAAGCGTAGCTTAGCCGAGAGCAGAAATGGAACTGCACCTTTAAGGTGGAGTTCGAGCGAAAAATTATTTTTGTTTTTACTTGTTTAGAAGTTTCCATTATTGAATGTTTTGTGTGTTTTGGCCTTAAGGTCTTGTTTAAATTGAGTTTTCAAATTAGATTACGTTTAATTATACTTTCAGGGACCATGCTGAAATTGAGCAGATAATTTGCCTTTGTTACGATTTTATCGGAAAATTTGATATTTGAAACAATAACAATCGGCTTCCATGCAGTAATTCGTAGAAAAGTCGCATCATTGATGCGTAGAACGCGGGGCAGTGACAATAGCATCCTAAAAACAGTTGTGGAGAGTCCTTACTCCCCTATTCTGAGGCACTATGTGGGGATAATGGTCGGGTAGGTCATTCCTCACCTTGTCATTCTTTGCACATTCTGCCTCAGACACCTACTTTGTTGTTTGTTTCTTGGTTTGCTTTTTACTAACACTAGTTATAAGATATTTTACTAACAAAATGGACTTTATTGTTGTCTGATTCTGAAATATATATATAAAAAAAAAATTGACCTTTCGCTCCTTCGTCACATTTCATGTTCATTAATACGAGTAGTAGAACCATAGATATCCGTGAGTAGAACTAACTGGTTTGGTTTAATTTTACTTGTGCAGGACAGCCGATCGCATACTTTAAGCATTAGTAAGGGTAAATAATTATAGGCACGTGTTATATTGAGTGTTAACCAACTTCAATATAAGGAGGAGGTTCTCAATACGAATGTTTTTTGTTTTTTGGGCAGCAATTTAAATCCTACTAATAATGTTATAAGCGTGAAAGTTTGTATGGATGGATGGATGGATGTTACTCTTTCACGCAAAAATGACTGAACAGATTTAGATAAAATTTGGCATACAGATGGTTTATAACCAGGATTAACATATAGGATACTTTTAATCCCGATATTCGTACGGGATCGAAACTTATGCGGTTGAAACCGCGGGGCGCAGCTAGTATGATAATAAAGATTTTTAGAAAGTAGATTATGCCAGATGTTCGGTACCGGACGGGGCTCGTGAACTTTGAGTCACGTATTTGCTTACTGGATTTTAGTATTTACATTTATGTACTTCCACCGTGGTCCACCGTCCATCTTCATAATGTTTAGCGCGTTCAAACAAACAAACTCTTCAACTTTTTTCTTTCTTTCTTTCTTTAATAGGTAAGGAGGGGGGGGGGGGGGGGTAGGTAGGTAGGTTTGGTAGGTTAGTATACAGGGTAGTAGGGACATCGACGCGCAACCTGTGACCTGCTGGATTCAGCGCATGATTCTGAACACCCTCACGTCGATTGAAATCATCGGTTATTTTAAAAAAAGTTAGCTGTTCTATACATTTTGACCGCGTAGGTATTGCATTTTCCTATGAAACAGCATATTTTTTTTTGTTAACCGACCATCAAATTCTACACTAGGTCTTAAATTACGTGCTTAATTCATGGTTACAGCAGTGCGATTCTGTAACCATCTCACCCTGAAAACTTAGGTGAAGTGAGCGTGGAGTGAGCTATCATTCCAACTAATGCTAAGGATTGACACTGTTGACAGCTCACTCTAAGCTCACTTCACCTAACTTTTCACGGTGAGATTTTTACAGAATCGATCGGCTGGTTGCGCGTCGATGTCCCTGCCAGCATGTAGATAGATGATAGATAAAAGATTGACACTGACCTGACAGCTCTTGTTCGCATTTACCTTCGTAGAGAAACGCAATGAACATTTGAACCCCAAAAACACAAATGAAAATAAATCACACACTAACCATCATCTCAATCTAAATCATTTTGAAGGATATTGCTAATCCATTGCTTCATATATTATGTTCGAAAAATTTGTCAGCTCAACAATGTAAATAACGCAATGAATGTTGTTAACCTACTTCTAAAAACGGAGGAGGTTCTCAATTCGGATGTTTGTATTTTTTTTAAATGTTTGTCCGCGCATAACTCCGTCGCTTGCCAACCGATTTGCAAAATTCTTCCAAATGGTCCCATTGAAATTTCGACAAGATCTGATGATGAGTTTCGGAGACAGACAACGGAACTCTTCAATAAATGCCAGCAAATCAACGGCTATTGCTGCTATCGCTTATGTATGTATTGTTTGCGCAATCACACAACATAACGTTACGCCTGTACCCTCTAAAGGGGTACGCAGATGTGTTCAGTATACCAACCACGGTACACCCTCATTTCTGTCAAAGTTGTTATTGGGGTACCTCTAATCTTGTAAGTATATACGAACTTGTGCACAACAAAAAAGTGAAAAATGAAAATTTTTGCACAAAAAAAAACCGAATTCTAAAACCAAACACTACAAAGAGAAAAATAACTAAATTTTTTTTTTGTAAAAATGTTTTTAATGAACTGTAAAATTGAAAGCCATATTGCTATTAGAGTGAGTTGCATCAACTAACTATGCAGTTATGCAATTACCTCGCCGATCACTTTTTGAATAATAAAAAAACCCCAGTCTACACTAGCGGAGTCTAAAATAAAGCAAATAGCGGCTCCAGTCAAAAGGCCCGCTGAAATAATGCATACGTAATAAGCGAATATTTTAAAAATTCATCGTTTCAAGTACACGGGTACAGAAAATCTAGATGTGTAGCCCGGATTATTCTGAGCTGAAAACCCTGTCTGACGCGGCGTGAAATAGAATGCCTAGGGCTTAGAGTGTTGTAGTACAGACATGTTGAAAGTAGACGCTGCTTTAGACTTGTAAATCGCCGGATTTAAGCCTTATTTTCGTGCTTATGTAGTTTGAAAATATAGGAATTACTTAAGTATGAGGAGACATTCTCGCAAAAACAGTAGAATAGATATATTTATTTCCATTAACACATGTTACAATAAAAGAGTGGCTTATCGTTAAGTTAAAACAGCCGCAGGTGTCGGATCACGTTAAGCTACACTTGCCGCGGTAGGTCCGTGGATGGGTGATCACAGAAACGAAGACCCCAAAAAAAAATATGTGGCGTGTCACAGCTGAAGTAGAAAAATGTCAACTATACCTTTTAGAGGGCACTGTATGTGTCATGTAATTCAGAATTAAAATATTTCAGAGGGAGTTCCCTAGATATCTTTTGTGATATTGTCAAAAATTTTAACTGCTGTGATAAAAAAAATATGGTATAGGTATACTTTGGTGTTTCAGGCAAACTTAATTCTGTTGGGTCTCAACGGTATATTTTGTTTAGTCGCAAGCCATCAAAAATGTTAAGTGGTTTTTCACAAAAACACTTGCTTGCTAGTAGGTGTTCTTGTCGTTTCATTTCTGTACTAGTTTCGTCCCACGAGTTCGTTCCCGTCAAATTTCCAATTTCCCGACTCACCCCGTCGCATTGCATCGCCTGCCAGTGCTGTCATTTTCTTTTTACTTAGCGTTCCTTGTATTTTTTTTTTCTCTCAATTTGAAGGTCAGGCCATCTTGGATTTTCATTTTGACTATTGGCTTCAGCATCCAATCAAACCAAATTTATCATCATCAACATCAGCCTTCAGCAGTCCACAGCTGGACATAGGCCTCTCCTATTGCACGCCATTCAACTCGATTTTCGGCAACTCTCATCCAGCTGCTACCAGCCATCCTATGAAGATCGTCGCTCCACCTAGCCTTAGATCGTCCCACTACGTTTACTGATTCGCGGTCTACACTCAAGAACACACCCCAACGGTCATCGGTTCTACGGCTAATATGGCTGGCAAATTGCCACTTAAGCTCAAAAAAAAAAAACTAAATTATCTACTTCAAAAAAAGTAAAGTCGCGTAACACTTTCTCCTAATACGATTTCTAACAGTTTATTCCTACCGCAAGCCACGTTAAAGAACGTTCCAAAAAAAACATTCCTGGGGGCCTACCTACTCCGAAGTAGTATCGGCCGAACGTTCGGCCGTTTCCTGCTACGAAGTTACTATTTGGTTCGGTCCGTTCCGATCCTACACTCCTACACTCTTTCGAATATTGACTATGGTCCCGACCCAACTGAACCCATCCGAACGTTTTTCGCATTTTTCAATAATATTCGGTTCGGCCATGTGTCGGTCCGATCCGAACCCACCACCACTTGCACTTTGCACTTCGGAGTAGGCCCCCAGGTTGATCGTATCGGTGATGTTACAGGGACGAGTCTATGCAACTTTGTATACACTCTTTATGAGCAAGTGTTACGAGGCGTCAGTACCCACTTTTCATCAAGTTGTCGCCCCAGGCCTATCTGTTCATATCCCGGACTCTTAGACCTGCGAAGAAAAGATCTTTTACTACCTGCCTACCTTTACCATTTTATGTCAATAGTTAAATGACAGGTGTCTGCAGTGTAATTGCGTAATACACTAATACTAGCAGTGGCTTTCATTTTGGCAGTTCAACAACATTCATTGCGTTATTTACGTTGTTGAGCAGACAAGTTTTTCAACCATAGGTCATATATGAAGCAATGGATTAGCGATATCCTTCAAAATGATTCAGAGTTAGATTGATAGCATGTTTGGCAATTATCCCGCTATAGCTAAAACTATAATCACATCTGTAATGCCCGAAGGGTTGGGCAGAGGTGTAGGTACCTAAAGTAACACCTTTGACGACACGGTTGGCGCAGTGGCTAGCGATCGATTGCTGCGCTACGTGTCGCGGGTTCGATTCCCACACGGAATAAATATTTGTATTGCCTACAGTTAGTTGTTCCGGGTCTAGCTGTTTGTGTATGTGAGTTTAAATGTTTGTAAACGCACCCACGATACAGGAGAAATTCCTAGTGTGGGGTAACATTTTTATTAAAAAAATAAATCCTCCAAGACCTCTAGACTAATTAGGCAGTCACAAAATACCTTTTGGAACAGGCAATCTACTCAATTCTATTTATAATTTTAAAATCTTTTTCAAATCAATCGGTTCCTATAAACAGAAACGAATAGTTTTGCTTACCAATTGTAGCATTTTTTATTGCCAAACTGGGCATATAAATAGATTCGTAAGCTAATTTTCCCTGCGATAGCTATTTCCATATGGGAGGGTCTACTATGCAAAGCTATGAGGTGTTTACTTCATTATTGGTAAACACACAAGAGTCTTAACTTTAACCAATAACGGGTTACAGTTTTAACACAAAATACTTCCCAGAAATACACTGAAAATCGGTACAATCAATTTGATTTTTCCCCATTGTTCCTCTGCGTGACCCTGAGGTCCGAAATCAGCAAAACAATTGTGTAAATAGCTTGCCAGAGGTCTAATACACGTGTATTTCTCCAGGGATCGACGGTGCATCGCCATTGAACTGTCGATAATAGTGATGGGATGTTATCGATGGAAATATCGATAGAATCAGTATATTGTTGATTGAATGGACACACAATAACACAATACAACATCACGCCATGTTGCCATGAAGGGTTGTCCAGAGTTGTAGGTTCCTATAATACAGTCATGAGCATAAGTATAAACTTGGCTTTATTCTAAAGCGATTTACTCCTTCATTTTTTTATGAAATTATAATATATTTTCATTAAAACATAAAGGAGTAAATACTACTACTAATACTAATAATACTATGTTCGTAGCAACATAATTTATGTTGTTACGAACATAGTATTTTCGAACCCATAGGTTTTTGCAATGTCTTATTCCATTGTTGTTTTCGTTATTTCACACAAAAATTGTTATTGAAAGTTTTCAAGTGTTGACATATTAGTGCTCGTGACTTTACACCCACATTTCGTCAGCTATGAAATGAAATGAAATCCTTTAATCCAGATATAAATGACGAGCCTATTGCCATTAACCTGGTACAAATCTAGACTCCAGGCTGCTACAGAGAAGTTTTCCATAGAAAAACCCTATATTGTTTATTTAGCCACATATACCAGCCCCCTAAATGCGTACCTATCATACTATCAATCTCAATCTGAATCATTTTGAAGAATATTGCTAATTCATTGCTTTATATGTTCGACAAATTTGACTGCTCGTCAAATGAAATAACGCAATGAATGTTGTTGAACTGTCAAAATGAAAGCGATTGCCTACTGATAGTGTGTTACGCATTTACCAGGCTGACAACAATAGTTGTTGCACAGTCGCTGGGTAGTAATACCATCATTGAACTATCATTCAATGTATCTACTGGACAATCACTAAATAGCTTATCTCTTCATTAAGGCACGAGTATTTTGTGGTGGTGGTGGTTTTGAATGCAAAATTTAAATTCATTAAGTCAACAACAATTCTATTTGAAAACAAAAGGACAACTTATCGATATCTAGATGGTTCACATCACTATTATTCCCTTGTCTGCACTGCGACGATTCTTTTCAAGCATTCAGGTAATAGACTAATGTTTATAGGAACAAAGGAACAATCTAGGGCTATCTGGAATGGTCTGGAACGGACTGGAACTATCTAGGCATTGTGCAGCGATACGTCTCGAAAAGAACTGGTTTCCGAAAGGAAATTGGTATATCAATTTACTAGAAGGGAATTTTCTTTTGTTTGGAGAATGGGTTTTAAAGGACATTGGTTTGATGACGGCTTGGAACATAACATAATCAGCATTTAATGTTCCCACTGCTGGGACACAGGCCTCCTCTCTGTGAGAGAGAGTGGGCCGTAATCCACCACGCGGGCCTAGTGCAGTTGGTAGTTGTCACATGTCTTCGAATTTTTGGTTCTAGGACATGCCGGTTTCCTCGTGATGTTTTCCTTCGCCGTTTTGAGAGCAGTGGTGATCAAATAACTTACACAAATTAAAGTGCCTGACAGGGTTCGAACCTACGACCTACAACTCGTAAGTCGCGACCGTTACCACTACTAGGCCACCACTGCTCTACTCTCTACGCTTTTGCAAACTCTAATGAATACACTAGCTTCTGCCTGCGAAATTTCTTGCCGGTTTACTTATTCCAAACCTGACCCGAAATCCTAACCCGGTCGCGGGTTAGGTTAGGAACTTGAAAAAAATTATAATATTTGTTCCGAACGTAACCCTCTTCCTAACCTGGCCCTACGTATCGTTCCTATCATAATCCGAATTGCGATACAGATAGGTTTTCCCCTCTCCTCTTTCTTATAATAAAAGTACTTGTGTCAAATCAGAGTTTAATATTTACTATAAGTACGTAATCAAAACATCACACTAACAATTAACGAAAAAAATAATAAGTACCTGTAGTCAAAATTAATAACATTTCTAAAAAGTGTCATAAATTTAGTTTTTAAACATGTGTTAAATTAGAGTTTAATATTTACAATAATTATAATATTACAGAATCGTCATCATTAATAAACAATATAATCATTTACTTCTCCATAATAATGATTTACAAAATAATAAAAAAATAACGATAACGAACGACGAACGAAACGACGCGACGTAACGATATCTATACTTATAATAAATCTGTAGAAGTGAAAATTCTGTACATTGAAAATATCAAAAAAATAAATGGCAGGGGGTGTTACTAGACCGACACCGAACCCAAAAATGTGATAAAAAAAAATTTTGTCTGTCTGTTTGTTCAGGCATCACGCAAAAACTACCGGTTCGATTACGATGAAACTTGGTATAATTATTCTTTAATATCCTGGGCACCACACTGGGTACTTTTTATCCCGGAAAAGTATATACAATAAAAAACAAACTTAATTTTGCGGTTCGATCCCTAGACCCATTACTGTGTCAACCGCAAATAATAAGTTTGTCGTAGGTTACGTCACCCGCAGTGGAGTTCATTTTTATTCCTTTTAGTTTTTAGAGTTATTTAGGTTTATTTTCATATAAGTCGTAGGTATAGATTTTAATTTTAAAGTATAGGTAGCATATTTTTGATAGTGTACGTAGTGACCGTAGGTTATTTTATAATACTGTTAGGTAGGATTAGTCACTCGTATAGATATTAGTTTTTAGGGATTTTGCTTATTTATTGAGTTTAGATTAGTTATCATCAGAAATAGGTTTATTTAGGTAGGTATTTAATTTTCTGTTATTGAGTTTTTTTTTTAAATTAGGTAGGTACTTAGGTAAAGATATCATATAGGTATCCTCTTAATCACCACTAATGAGACACAATTGGTTTTCTATTGTTATTAGCCACAAAGGGCCCGCGAGATAGATGGAAATTGCAGAGTTATTTTCAAAACAAATTTAAAAAAAAATAGCGTAGAGTCATCTCAACACATCTCTCCCTTGATTTTGTATATACAGGGTGACAGGGAAACTCGACGTGTTCCTTCCAGGGCGTGATAGTGTGACCCATTTACAACAATTAAGCACCCCATAAAGCCTAGGCGAAAATTCATGGAATCCGAGAAAAACCGATTTTCATGTTTTTTTGAATCTTTCCCAAAATTCGTCACTAAATATCACTTATCTCTGAATTTTCTAATTGAGTGGCTTTCATAGCTATTCCATTGGCTACCTAATACTTTAACACACCTATTGATGTAACCAAATTTTCTAAAATATCAAACAGTTAAAAGTTAAAGTAAGAAGTTTATTAACAATTTTCAAAAATCATCTACGTACACGAACTTTGACACCAGTTATCTCAAAATTTTAATATTACACTAAGCATACAAATTACGGGGAAGACATCTTCATTTAATCAGCTATGCAACGAGGTACAAAAGTTTCATAAATGTTAAAAGGTTCCGATGAAACAGTCGATAATGTAGACAAAGGTCGAATTTGAAAATTGTTGAAATATTTTAAAATGATGTGATAATCGACTTGGACTGGACTTGGACTGGACTTGGACTGGACTTGGACTGGACTTGGACTGGACTTGGACTGGACTTGGACTGGACTTGGACTGGACTTGGACTGGACTTGGACTGGACTTGGACTGGACTTGGACTGGACTTGGACTGGACTTGGACTGGACTTGGACTGGACTTGGACTGGACTTGGACTGGACTTGGACTGGACTTGGACTGGACTTGGACTGGACTTGGACTGGACTTGGACTGGACTTGGACTGGACTTGGACTGGACTTGGACTGGACTTGGACTGGACTTGGACTGGACTTGGACTGGACTTGGACTGGACTTGGACTGGACTTGGACTGGACTTGGACTGGACTTGGACTGGACTTGGACTGGACTTGGACTGGACTTGGACTGGACTTGGACTGGACTTGGACTGGACTTGGACTGGACTTGGACTGGACTTGGACTGGACTTGGACTGGACTTGGACTGGACTTGGACTGGACTTGGACTGGACTTGGACTGGACTTGGACTGGACTTGGACTGGACTTGGACTGGACTTGGACTGGACTTGGACTGGACTTGGACTGGACTTGGACTGGACTTGGACTGGACTTGGACTGGACTTGGACTGGACTTGGACTGGACTTGGACTGGACTTGGACTGGACTTGGACTGGACTTGGACTGGACTTGGACTGGACTTGGACTGGACATGGACTGGACTTGGACTGGACTTGGACTGGACTTGGACTGGACTTGGACTGGACTTGGACTGGACTTGGACTGGACTTGGACTGGACTTGGACTGGACTTGGACTGGACTTGGACTGGACTTGGACTGGACTTGGACTGGACTTGGACTGGACTTGGACTGGACTTGGACTGACTTGGACTGACTTGGACTGGACTTGGACTGGACTTGGACTGGACTTGGACTGGACTTGGACTGGACTTGGACTGGACTTGGACTGGACTTGGACTGGACTTGGACTGGACTTGGACTGGACTTGGACTGGACTTGGACTGGACTTGGACTGGACTTGGACTGGACTTGGACTGGACTTGGACTGGACTTGGACTGGACTTGGACTGGACTTGGACTGGACTTGGACTGGACTTGGACTGGACTTGGACTGGACTTGGACTGGACTTGGACTGGACTTGGACTGGACTTGGACTGGACTTGGACTGGACTTGGACTGGACTTGGACTGGACTTGGACTGGACTTGGACTGGACTTGGACTGGACTTGGACTGGACTTGGACTGGACTTGGACTGGACTTGGACTGGACTTGGACTGGACTTGGACTGGACTTGGACTGGACTTGGACTGGACTTGGACTGGACTTGGACTGGACTTGGACTGGACTTGGACTGGACTTGGACTGGACTTGGACTGGACTTGGACTGGACTTGGACTGGACTTGGACTGGACTTGGACTGGACTTGGACTGGACTTGGACTGGACTTGGACTGGACTTGGACTGGACTTGGACTGGACTTGGACTGGACTTGGACTGGACTTGGACTGGACTTGGACTGGACTTGGACTGGACTTGGACTGGACTTGGACTGAACTTGGACTGGACTTGGATTGGACTTGGACTGGACTTGGACTGGACTGGACTTGGACTGGACTTGGTCTGGACTTGGACTGGACTTGGACTGGACTTGGACTGGACTTGGACTGGACTTGGACTGGACTTGGACTGGACTTGGACTGGACTTGGACTGGACTTGGACTGGACTTGGACTGGACTTGGACTTGGACTGGACTTGGACTGGACTTGGACTGGACTTGGACTGGACTGGACTTGGACTGGACTTGGACTGGACTTGGACTGGACTGGACTTGGACTGGACTTGGACTGGACTTGGACTGGACTTGGACTGGACTTGGACTGGACTTGGACTGGACTTGGACTGGACTTGGACTGGACTTGGACTGGACTTGGACTGGACTTGGACTGGTCTTGGACTGGACTTGGACTGGACTTGGACTGGACTTGGACTGGACTTGGACTGGACTTGGACTGGACTTGGACTGGACTTGGACTGGACTTGGACTTGGACTGGACTTGGACTGGACTTGGTCTGGACTTGGACTGGACTTGGACTGGACTTGGACTGGACTTGGACTGGACTTGGACTGGACTTGGACTGGACTTGGACTGAACTTGGACTGGACTTGGATTGGACTTGGACTGGACTTGGACTGGACTGGACTTGGACTGGACTTGGACTGGACTTGGACTGGACTTGGACTGGACTTGGACTGGACTTGGACTGGACTTGGACTGGACTTGGACTGGACTTGGACTGGACTTGGACTGGACTTGGACTGGACTTGGACTGGACTTGGACTTGGACTGGACTTGGACTGGACTTGGACTGGACTTGGACTGGACTGGACTTGGACTGGACTTGGACTGGACTTGGACTGGACTTGGACTGGACTTGGACTGGACTTGGACTGGACTTGGACTGGACTTGGACTGGACTGGACTTGGACTGGACTGGACTGTACTGAATTTGAGGAAAGTCTAGTAATAGTTTTGTTGATGAAACAGAGTAGAGATTAAGTTGTGTGTGTTGTGTGGGGTTACGTGAGAAACCATAAAGTCCAGGAGTGACTTAGCGATTCGAAGGGGATGCGCAAAAGAATTTGACGAGTTGAGTAACTGGAGGTTACTAGACAGTATGAGACACATGCATCTTAGTTGACTATTTTTATTGTAACCTTGAGATTTGGGAATCAAATAGTGGGTAATGCTCTGAACTCTGCTATTTTTGGTTTGTTCGAATTTTCATTGTGTTTTTGCCTGTACCAAATGTGACCAGGAGTGGCAGAGCTATGTGATACTTTGCGGGCATGTTTCATTCCAGGCCAGCAGCACCTGCAGCAGCGTGCTATGTCTAGTGCTGTGCTAGCGTTTGCTATGTCGGTAATCCGAGCAGTGCTTTGATGAATTCTGGGTGAGTCGTATCCATTTTATTTTGATTCTGGCATCGAATGCATCAAAGATTGCGTTGTGTCAAAGTGAATTGGCAAGAGTGCAAATAATATTGTCAACATAACAGGGATCCATTATGGTAGTGTGCAAAGTACCCTACAAGTTTTATTCGTGATGATTGAGCATTGAAAGCTCCGCGCTTTGTGCTTGTGACGATTGAGCATTGAAAGCTCCGCGCTTTGTGCATGTGACTATTGAACATTGAAAGCTCCACGCTTTGTGCTTGTGATGATTGAGCATTGAAAGCTCCGCGCTTTGTGCTTGTGACGATTGAGCATTGAAAGCTCCGCGCTTTGTGCATGTGACTATTGAACATTGAAAGCTCCACGCTTTGTGCTTGTGACTATTGAACATTGAAAGCTCCACGCTTTGTGCTTGTGATGATTGAGCATTGAAAGCTCCGCGCTTTGTGTTCGTGACGCTGCATTGAGCTCCACGCTCTTAACTTTAATGTCCCAATATGGAAACCCCATGTTTTGAACTTATAGCGGTCGAAAAAGATCGCGCGAGAACGCGCTTGCTGTCAGTATGGCCGTGTCGGAGGAGTGAAGTAAAAGGTTTGATTACGTACTAGTAGCGCCATCTATTAGCGTTTAAGATACCTTACTCGATTAATCAAATCGAAAACAGTTGTCATTGAGTCAGTAGTTCGAGTCGGGGTTGTCAATGTCTTGTCGCGTGTGGCGTTTGACATCTGTCAGATGTCATGGTGAGACTAGTGTGTTAGCGACATGTCACATTGGACACCCAGAGCTCGAACGCGCCGGGTGTGCGCACTGATTCTACCCAACCACGTGCAACCTGACGGACACCGATGGAGTTTCGGATAAAAATCCCTCAACATCTCCGACATATATATATATATTATAAGTATATATTATAGTAATATATATGTATGTGTATGTAATGTATTTGTGTACCTAGTTTTAAGAGTTTTTTTTAATTATTATTGTCCCTCACAACCAAAGCACCTGCCATCTAATCTCTTCACCACCCTTGGTTGACTGGTAGAGAATGCCTAAGGCAATAAGTCCGCCTTTGTACCTTTTTGTGCGAAAAGTTTAAATAAATAAATAAATTCTGGGGAAGCACATACATTTTATCCTGTTAGCACGTTCCCGTGGTATAATTTCCGACATCCACGCGGGCGAAGCCGCGGGCAGAAGCTAGTTCAATAATAATGTTATTAATTTTTACTATAGGTAGGTACTTATTATTTTTTTTCATCCCGATATTCCCACAGGATCGAAACTTATGCGGGTGAAACTGCGGTGCACAGCTAGTAGTAATACATAAATTCACAACTTCTTGCCACAGAACGCTACCTGCTACCATCTTTACCATACATTTTCATGTTATCAGAATATTATCCACAAAAAACCGTAAAATAGTTAATAGGAAAATTTTACACTTGTTAAATTTAAATTTTCTGGTTCAAGTATTTTCTTAATTTCAATTCTTGGCAGGAGACGGTGCCAAGAATTGAATATAACTTCGAAAATGCACTTAGCTCATAATCATTAAAATTTTGATGCGATTGTGCCCAGTTCCATTATTACGACTATTGTTTTAACTTCACTAGTACTGGTACCACAATTCAAAAGATGAGGAGTAGTGGTGGCTCAGGGGTAGTGACTTCGAATGAGTTGTAGGTCGTGGGTTCGAACCCAGACAGGCGCTTTACTTTGTGTAAACTCCTACCAACCCGCACTGGGGCCACGTGGTGGATTATGGCCCGCTCCCTCTCACAGAGAGGAGGCCTGTGTTCCAGCAGAGGGAACGTTAAAGGCTGATTATGCTAGTGAAAAGATGCATAATTAAACATGTTATTTAAAACAGATTACAAGAAAAATCTGCAATCCTACTATCTTACTTCCTATTAATATTATAAACGCGAAAGTTTGTATGGATGGATGGATAGGTGGATGAATGGATCTTTGTTACTCTTTCATGCAAAAGCTACTGAACGGATTTGGATGAAATTTGCCACACAGATAGTTTATAACCAGGATACTTTTTATCCCGATATTCCCAGGGGATCGAAACTTATGCGGGTGAAACCGCGGGGCGATGCTAGTGATTATTATTATTTTTTACACAACATCACACCTGTAATCCCCGAAGGGCTAGGCAGAGGTGTCACTATAGTACACCCACATTTCACCAGTTACGTTTAAGCCCCATGTAATTTCAACTCGCCAATCTGTCAATGTCAAATTGTTGAGGAGGATAAAAACATAGATTAGTTTACCTCTGTCGAAATTGTATTTTTTGCAGTTAAGCTGAAAACGTTTTGTCTGTATCTTCTGTATTTGAAATGCCACAGATACAATATTTTTCCACAGTATGTGTCGCCAGAAAATAATAATGTCCATGTATTTAAGTCAAAACTGTAAAAAAATCACTTTGGTTAATTGACTATTGTATCGTCGAATATATCCAGACTACCGGCAGTACTGAGAAACTCCAGATGGAACCCCCACTGGGTTATAGGTTTCAAGCCTGGCCGCCATTTTGAAAAAAAAAATCAAAATGGCGCGGCAGTAGGTAAGCCACGCTCCATATAAAAATCTTCAACCCCCTTTGAATTTCGCGGGCTGCCCTGATGCTTTTAATTCTTTTTACAAGCTTTTATTTAACTTGCAATGTAGCTTGTCGCGAGATTTACTCGTACTTGTGTAGATAAACAAGTAAATTAAATAACTTGATGTGATTGATTTTAACTATTAAAATTTTCAAACTAAGTAAATACGAGTACTTAAATGTCGCGACAAGTTTTTATATCATATAAATTGTGTAATGACGCTGTTGATAGTAAAAGTTTTTAAGTAAAATTTTCTTTCTTTTTCTTTTTAGCGCATTTAAATAAAATCTTGTTTTTTAAAAAGGTTTTTTACTTTAATTTATTTCGTATTGTGGTATAGTAATTTTATTCTAGGTGCATCGTCTTGACATTATAATTATATAATTAATGTACCTATACAAAATATTGTAAAACATTTAGGTACATTTTAGTTTTTTTGCCCATTTCCATACGTTTTTTTAATAATTTTTTTTTGTAAGTTTTGACGAAAAAAAAAATTAATTATTGGAGTTTTTTGACATCAATGATTTGACTTTGACTTTTGCTTTCGCCTTAAGTTAAGCAATCACTGCTGTTGACATCACAGTGTCAGACCACAATTAATATTTAGAATAGAATAGAATATACCATACAAATTACAGAACATAATATAAATAATAATAATAATAGGTACTCGTATATTATTTAATTTAATTACCTATTCTATTTCAGAATACAAAACCCTTTACTAACCTCACTTATTTAGTCTACCAAACCATACAATTACCATCGGACACCCTTCAAAGATGTCCTAGGAATTATTTATCAAAGACCTACAAAGACTTCAATTGTTTCAAGGTACAAATTACAGCCTAGGCTAGACTTACTGTTAAAAGGGAAATATCAACACGTTCAGGTTAAATATTAAAGGATCGGGGGCTTTGATAGTTAAGTGACGTGTCATTATAGTACGGATTTATAAATTGTCAAAGCTTATAGACGGGGAGCTAGTCTCAAAAGTTTTCTCATCATCATCATCATCAGCCAGCAGTCCACGGCTGGACATAGGGAGGGACATAGGAGAGCCTATTGCACGCCATTCAACTCGATTTTCGACAACTCTCATCCAGCTGCTACCAGCCGTCCTGCGAAGATCGTCGCTCCACCTAGCCTGAGGGCGTCCCACCTTCGGGGGTCGTGCGGTCTATGGCCCTTTACGGGGCACCGGTGTGGGCGCGCTCCTTGAGGCGGCGACCAGCCCGCCAGTTGTACGCGCGGGAAAGGGTCATGGCTGTCCGGCTGATCCGAGGATACCTCACGGTCTCCGCTGAGACGGCGAGCGTCTTTGCCGGATTGCCGCCATGGGATCTGGAGGCAAAAGTCCTCGCCTACATATGGGATTGGCGAGAGGAGGTAAAACGCTGGGGCGTAACTCCGCTGCCGCGAGAAATCACGGTACAGCGGACAGAGCTCCGGCGGGATCTCATGGCGGCATGGAGAGTGCGATTGTCGCAACCCAGTGCTGGGAACGTCACAATTGCGGCGATAAGTCCCCTCTTTGAGGATTGGCTGGAGAGAATATGGATAGCATGCTGAAACTTTGATATAATAATTCCGCGATTTCTACGATGCATCCCGCAGACAAATTTATATTTTCTTCTTAGTGTACAATATCACAGAAGAAACGCGTGTGTACCGAATGAAATTTCTTTTGAAATAATTCCACTTACTTAACCTTTTGAACGCCATTGTCACATATACGTGACAAGCAAGCGCGTGCCCTGTACGCCAACGACACAAATATGTGGCAATAAATGCGGTGCACTTTTACACGAAAAACAATTTAAATCATTTTGGAACCCCTATTCTTTTTGTAGGTATTTGCGGTAAAATTGTGGCTTGGCGTGGAGGGCACGCGCGTGCTGTTATGCTCTGGCGTTCAAAAGGATAATAGGCTATTTTCCTAAAAAAATCTAATTAGTCCGTCAGTTAGATTATCAAAAAATATTGAACCCGTATTTTTTCTTTTGTCAATTTTATAAAAACTGATGAAGATATCGCCCGTTAAAGTCCCGTGTGACGACACTTGCTTGCGACACTTTTGCAAGCAGCTGACGTCACGACTCCCCACTCCCAAATTTTGACGCGCTTTATCTTTGTCATTTTTTATTTGACTGACAAAAGAAAAACTACGTGTCGATTATTTTTCGATAATCTAACTTACGGACTAAATATAATTATTATTTTTTTATCCAGGCAACTACCCTATTATGAAAGTCAAGGTATTTAACGTAGGTACTTTACTTTGCCTTCTTTAACAATTCATGCTTCAAAACAGCAGATATACTCCTCCAACAGCAAAAGTAAACTTACATCCCAAAACGCAAATAGTTTTTTCGGCAAAACATTAAACCCAATACACATCGAAAAAAGCTGCTAGCTGCTAAAACGAGAGTCCTTTTTTTCAAAAACCACGAATCAATTCAGCGGTTAAGTTTTTTATAGACAGATCAGTGTCCGAGGCTTGTACCCTGTCGGTTCAATTTGCATAATAAATATTGTTGGACTCATCGATACTAGTACGTACAGTCAGCGCGTAAATCTGCACAGGCTTGCGCAAAATGTTTTTTGTTGGGCAGATGTTATCCTATTTTGGTAACTGTTTATCTATCTTTTTTTTATACTAATAATAAAGCTGAAGCGTTTGTTTGTTTGTTTGAATGCGCTGATCTCTGGAACTACCAGAACAAATATTAGGCCAACTCTTGAGGCTATTGGCTAGGTAAGTTTAAGGTTATAGGCTACTTAACATCACGCTAGGGGGTCCTAGGGTTTAGTCAGAAAGGAAGCTAAACAAAAACGAAGTAATAGCGTGGGCAGGCGTTGCGATGCGACGCGGACGAAGTCTCGGGCAGAAGCTAGTCCATAATAAAATAGCTAGGTTTTGCTAGCTATTATAATAACTAAGAGCGTACCCCTGGTTCGCATGGGTGTAATATAATGATGTGTCGACAAGTAAAAATTTTGATAGGACATCATTCAGAAGCCCAAATCTCGTAATTTAAAACGTTCAAAACCTAGTCACAGTCTCATTTCGGTGACAAACAAATGTCAAAAACTTGTCAAAATGTAGGGAAATTAGAAGTATTTTTTGACAGATAGAGACTGAGATCAGACTGAACGTTCTTAAAATTATGAGAATTGCCCCTTTGGTGTCGAAGATGTTACACCCAAAAATTAAGGTACATAATAATAGCAGCCGGGGGTATATCGTAAACTTTAGTTGTAATAGTAAAAAATGCTCAAGATATTATTTCCCATAAGAAAACAGTATTTTTTTTTTCTGGCACTTTAGTTTTAGGTATGCAATGAATGATGTCCTTTCTTTGGTATATTTTGTTAGGTCACTTGTTGAAATAAGTCCACGTATTACAGATAAATAGTTTATTACACTGCAATACAATTCACAATACTTCTAAAACTCAAAAACAACACAGAGATAGTTTAACCATTTATAACTTTTTGAATAAGGTAAATACAAAAATATTTTATACTATATATCCGCCGCTGTATATATGTAATAATATACAGCGGCGGATATAGAGTATAAAATATTTTTGTGTATTTGTGTATTGTATACACAAATATAAATACGTTCAGTTTACATTTGTATGTTGTACATAATTCCAAGAAACCAACATCGCTATTTTTTCTGTATGTGACAGTACCAGCATGAATATAGTATTGAGTGTAACGTCGATAACCAGCGCTAAACAATGTGGCGCTTTTGCGCCTAGACACCCTAGGCGAGGAGCTAGTGTTCTAGTAATATTATCATGTCCTTACGGTAATTTATGAGGAAGACCTTTGTCTAGGAGGGGATGGTAACTACATGCAGTGCCCTCCAAAAGTGATTTGACAATTTTCCACATCAGCTGTGATACCACATTACCAGTTGTGGGAACTTAATGGGCTGATTATATTATTTATTTATTTATTTAAAGGTAGGAGAACCAACAGCTAAACCAAATTAATAACAATATTGTAGCGACACAGAGCCAATTACAGGTTCTCACGAGTAGACACAGAGAAGGTAATAGAAATCTTAGGATCACTAACAACTAAGTAGCAAGCACGATAAAAGTACAAATACAATGAATTAAAAAACAAGCAGTAAGTATCAAATACATTCAGACGCCATGTTAGGCTTTAGTGACATGGGGAAAAACGAAACTTAAAAATAAACTAAATAATAAAGTATTACGCGCTGTTAAAAAAGTTGGCATTCAACCGAGTGCGTGCAGAATGGGCTTTGGTGATAAATGGGTCAAAAAAGAACTCCTTACATAGAATATTATAGTCCTTGCTCGCTCGCACCATGTATGAGTTTTGCCTATAGTTGGATGAGGAAAAAGGAATGGAGATAGGTGGATTAAATCTAACTGATCTCTGGGGGACATTGAAATGCAATTTATGCAGGAGATCAGGACAGTCAATTTCGTTATTTAAGATTTTCAAAAGAAAAGTGCAATCAGCAAGTCGGCGACGATTTAAAAGTGGCTGTAAATGAAACTTCTTGCAGAGATTTAAGTAGTTATCAGAATGATATGGTACACGTAGCCGAAAACAAAGAAAACGAATAAATCTTTTTTGGATACTCTCAATACGATTTATGTATTTGCCATAACATGGGTTCCAAATTTGTGATGCATATTACGGTTTGAATTCATTTATTTCTAAAGATTACAAATCACTTGTACAGAAATAAATACTAAAATTACTTAATTTATACATTTTTGTTGTCCAGGAGTAGTCAGAGCTTGTAGTGTTAACATTACGAATACAAGAAGGTAATTGTTACAAGTTTTTAAAAGTTTTGTGTTGTCTACCGCCGTACGGCGCGTTGATGCGGTCGTCGTGCGGTGACTCGTTATCTTTGTTTTGCATTTGAAACCTAAAGACTCGTTTACACTAGAAGCAAATTAATTATATATTCAAGATGACATCTTACAAAAGAGCAATAGAGAATCTTAAGGGTTTTGGCCTTCTTGAAACACCCAGCGAGTCTCATGACAAAACCCAGTGACTTCGAAGCTTTTTCTACTATTTGCTCAATGTGCACGTTAAATAAGAGTATGATACTATACTATATTATATGATACTAACTGGGACGGACTTATTCTGTTGTTCTATGAGTAAATTCACAAGGAATGCATTGTTTATAATAAGTTATAGGTGTTAGTATAGTGTAAGTTAGGATAAGCGCATTTACCGCATTGGGTTATATCCTGTAATGGTAACTGTAAGTAGATGAATAAATAAATAAAAAGAAATAAAATAAAAAAAACTTTCACGCGCGTGGATGTCGAAAAATATACCATGGAAACTAGTACTAGTACTACCGGGATTAAAAGTATCCTATTTATGGAAAACAATGTATCTATCAATTCCGTAATACATTGGTTTCATATGACTCTATTAGTTTACGCGGCGCAGACCAGTAAAACTCTCAGTCAGAATGTTTTTTTCTTTTTACACAGCTACCTGTGTACCTACGTACGAACCCCAAAAAATTGCTCACAGTACATCTTCAAGTCTATTAAAAAAACATAAAATATGGCTTTCAAAATTAGCATTTAGTCATCCTCGATTTAAGAGCCAATTAAAATTTATATCCATTTTAAAACGCATAAATTCGATTGATAGGTTATAAATAGCACTGGGGATAAAAAACAGACACCCCTCGCTATATTTTATGTAGCATCTGTTTAGGAGCATGGTAGTGTTTCCGGCCAAGTTCTGGCGTTTTACTGAACAGTTGACTAGGGCCGATAAAGTAATTTCGGACTGTGTGCTGTAGTGAAAAGAGGGCTCAAAACAGAGCTATTTTTAAGAATCCTATATAAAGGGTTATTTTAAATTAGCTAGCTAAATTCTGAACACGATCGAATACAAATAAAAAGATTAGATGTTTTATTTTGTTTAGCTGCATCCTGTTAGACTGGAAGCCGACCCCAACATAGTTGGGAAAAGGCTAGGCAGATGATGATGATGATTTTGGAAGGTCAAAGAACGTTAGTGTTGTTACTTAAACTATGAGTTTAGAAAACTGATTTCTTATCGTGTTTAAATATCGATATCTTGGATATCCATCACGTCTGTAAAGTTTACACGAAAAAAAATCATCAAAATAATTTATCTTTTGTTTTATCATATTCAGATATCGATGCCCACCGCTTCTGCAGAGTTTAGCTAGCCAATTTAAAATGACCTGTGTTGTAAGTATCCTGTATTACTTCAACTACCTACTTGCAGGCAGTTTAAAGTAATATTCCAAATGAGTATTAATTTAAACTATATATATATATTTAAACTCATTAAAATGTAGCGAGATAAAACATTTTATAACGCGAACCTATTTGTGACCGCTTGTGACCGCCACAATCCACGCAATTCTGGCGGAAACGCCTGTCGTTCCCGCCCAGCTAATCAGAGCGAGTCGAAGCTTCTAGAATATTCTAGAAGCTTCCTTAAGAAAACATACGACTCGCGCCTTTTTGACAGAGTCGTGTGACGTCCGTCAACTGGGAGCTGCGCGCCGAAAGCGTATAATATTTTACTTATCTGTATCGTCTACCCAAAACCCTATTATATACAACATATTATATCATTGTGTATGATAAAATTTTAATTTACAAAAAAAAAAATACGATATGTTTATGTTACACACGTACTCATAACAGTGGTTCCTCGTCGTCGCCATAAAAAATCTTAGTATTTATATATATTCTCAAAACTAAAAAAAAAAAAACTAAAACTTGGCCAAATTCTAAATCTTCTCAAAACGATAATAACTCATTACAATGTTAGATTAACGTCCTACAAATAAGATTAATTCTTCAACAAATTGTAAATATTTAATTTTGTTGGTCATAAATCTGCGATGGGGTGACATAATAACTTATAATAATATGTAATGCGTACCTGTGACACACAGGGGTGTAGGACGGGGAACCTAAGTATACCGAAAAAGCTGTTTAGCCATGTGGATTCAAAATATCCTTGTAACGTTGTAATTATAAATTGCATACGACTACTCAAGCTACTGCAGTGCGATTCTGTAACCATCTCACCGTGAAAACTTAGGTGAAGTGAGCGTGAGCTGTCATTCCAAATAATGCTAGGCAGTGACACTACTGACAACTCACATCAAGCTCACTTCACTTGAGTTTTCACGGTGAGATTTTTACAGAATCGACCGGCTGGACTCGTATTTATAGCTACTGCTCTGACTGTACTTAAGTTAATTGTGTCCGTTTCAATGGCGCGGCCACGACGTTTTTTTTTAAAAAAAACCATGCCAATATTTTGTAACAATTTGTAAAAGTTGATACCCAAAACCATAAATTTGTCAAAGCTAAGGTTAAAAAGTTATAAGGGTTTGAACGTGGCCGCGCCATTGAAACGCGGCGAACCGCGCGGCCACGGAGATCTTTAAAACTAAGCATTGCAGAGACCTGAAATTTAGGTAAATAACAGATTGAATTTGTAAAAAAATTGTAAAAATATAGGAAAAATTCCTGGGTTTGTATTTTAGGAGCTGCAAGACTTAAAACCTCATGGCCGCGCCATCGAAACGGTGTGAAACACGTTATCGCCGATATCTCGCTGAAAAAGCATCGCAGACGTCTGAAGTTTTTTGTAAAACCCAGATTTGAATTTGTCAAAACTAGTAAAAATACAACAAAAAATCCTAGGTTTATATTTCAGGAGCTATGAGACTAAAACCCCATGGCCGCGCCATTGAAACGGTGAAAAATACGTTATCACCGATATCTCGCTGAAAAAGCATCGCAGAGGTCTGAAGTTTTTTGTAAAACCTAGATTTGAATTTGTCAAAATAGGTAAAAATGCACAAAAAAATCCTAGGTTTATATTTCAGGAGCTGTGGTACGGTATCGCGTAGAAATAAGTCGTGATTCTCTTCGATGAAAGTAAGTGATAGCGAGATCTTCTTTTTTTGTAAATAACACCTATGAATATGTAGAGTTACCGACAGTAGGGATTATTTTTTTTATCATAATAATATAATTTTTAGTGCGTCTTGAATATTTCAATAAGGTGACCATGGCTTATGTTTTACAGAAAACTTTGCACGTATTATATTAGAATAACTCAAGGATTCTAAATTAAATGAAAATCCTTACTATATATTATTATATATATATATAATATTATAAAAGCGAAAGTAAATTTATTTGTTACTATTTCACGCCTAAACCACTGAACCGATCATCCTGAAACTTTGCATATAGATTTTCAGGTGTACGGAGACGGGCATAGGGTACCTTTTATCCCGAAAAAAGTAGTTTCCAATAAAAAAAGAATGATCAAAATCGGACTACTCTGTAAAAAGTTGTGTGGTCGTATATAAAAAAAATAAAAATATACGCGTCGACTTAAGAACCTCCGTTTTTGTTCGTCGGTTAAAAATAGGTGGAAAGTGTTCTGTAAACAATAAGCCATGGTCACCCTATCGACATATTCAAGACGTATTGATGATTCCGTACACAGCTCCTGAAATGTAAACCTAGGATTTTTTTGTGCATTTTTACCTATTTTGACAAATTCAAATCTAGGTTTTACAAAAAACTTCAGACCTCTGCGATGCTTTTTCAGCGAGATATCGGTGATAACGTATTTTTCACCGTTTCAATGGCGCGGCCATGGGGTTTTAGTCTCACAGCTACTGAAATATAAACCTAGGATTTTTTGTTGTATTTTTACTAGTTTTGACAAATTCAAATCTGGGTTTTACAAAAAACTTCAGACGTCTGCGATGCTTTTTCAGCGAGATATCAGCGATAACGTGTTTCACACCGTTTCGATGGCGCGGCCATGAGGTTTAAGTCTTGTAGCTCCTAAAGTATAAACCCAGGAATTTTTCCTATATTTTTACAAATTTTTTACAAATTTAATCTGTTATTTACCTAAATTTCAGGTCTCTGCAATGCTTAGTTTTAAAGATCTCCGTGGCCGCGCGGTTCGCCGCGTTTCAATGGCGCGGCCACGTTCAAACCCTTATAACTTTTTAACCATAGCTTTGACAAATTTATGGTTTTGGGAATCAACTTTTACAAATTGTTACAAAATATTGGCATGGTTTTTTTTAAAAAAAAACGTCGTGGCCGCGCCATTGAAACGGACACAGTTAATTCTGCCATTGGATTTTCACTCCCTTTCATGTGTCTCTTTTATAATAGATATATATTAAAAAAAAAATGCTGTTCGTTGGTAAGCGCATCACTTGAGAACATCATAATCAGCCTATAGGTACTGTTCCCACTCCTGGGATACAAGCCTCCTCTCTGTGAGAGGGAGTGGACCGTAATCCACCACGTGGGCCCAGTGCGGGTTGGTGGATGTCACATCTCTTTGAATTTTTGGTTCTAGGACACGCCGGTTTCCTCACGATGTTTTCCTTTACCGTTTTGAGAGCAGTGGTGATGAAATTATTTACAAAAAGTAAAGCGCCTGCCTGGGTTCGAACCCACGACCTACAACTCGTAAGTCGCGGCCTTTATCACTGGGCCATTACTGCTCTCACTTGAGAACGGCTGTATCGATTTGGCTATTTTTATTTTAAAATGTTTGTAATAGTCCATATTCGTATTTATAGCTACTGAGTTTTAAATATGATTCAAGTATATTTAGAAAAGAGCAAAAGAGTAACTTTCAAGGTTATTTTAGCCCGTGCCTATAATGGGAACTAACGCCGCCATTTTGTTTTTTCATTGCACAATGACAGTGACAATTTCATAAATGTCAATGTTATTCAGCTGCCAAAAGATGCTTGTACAGATGGTTCATAGTTATTTTACCACTGACAGCAGCAAGTTAACATACACCTTATTGTAACGAGTTTAGAGGTATGAGGAACGGGGTGTAAAGTTCACTCATCCTCCATAGAAAAGGGAGGATCCTCCGACCAGACGGGTGTTGTGTCTGGCGGGCAACTTCCCAACGACTGATGTCGGGAAATTTGTATGTATGCTAATTGCGCGGTAAACTTTGCTTGCGAGATGTAGGATTTGCGTGACGTTAGTATGACGCGTTGTTCGTATGTGGCGTTGTAGATACCGCTACAACGAGAATAAACATCACAATAATTTTGACAGACTTTTCAGTGGCAGCAACCCAACAACAACCTTATTAGAATGAGAATAAAGATCACTGTGATTTGGACAGTGATGCTCAAAATTAAAATAACTGTGAACGGACTGTAGCACTCATAGTTATAACGTGATAAGGATAACAGATTCTACATTGAGAGATTATATTAAAAAAAAAGAAAAGTTATGAATATGTCCAATAAGTGTAAAAAAAAATATATACCTACAAGACAAAAACAAACAAAAAAACACATTACATTTTCACAGTAAAGAAAGAAAGAAAGAAAGAAAAAAGTTTATTTGGACACAGTTCGTGAAACACAAAATACAAAAATAATAATGCAACCAAACTTATTTGAATCATATTTTTAAACCGGTAAACGAATTACTCGTCATGGAGGCAGAGTTGATAACACAACTAGTATTTAAAAACCTCAAAAAACTACACTTAAAAGCTCGTTAAGCTTCTCAAACTGTCCGTCAGTATGTCACGCATGTAACGGTGCCGTTAATAAGGAGTTTGCCCATAAATCATGCCCGGGCATAATTAAATGTTAAATCACTTTTATTCACACGGTAAATCAGTGCGGCACTTTTATTTAACGCGGTATTGTCTTTATTCAAGCCCGTTTTTTTTTAAACAAAATGGGTGGAATTTAAATTTTAAAACATAGGGTAGTTTGGAATGAAATTATAATTGTTTTTAGGGTACTTGCAAGTACCCTAAAAACAATTAAAGTAGTAATAATAATAGTAGTAGTAATTATTATTAAAGTAGTATTGTTAATTCCTGTATAGTTTATTTTTTATTAAGGGGATGCGCTCGGTAGCCCACGAAATTCAAATTTTCTTACGTTTTTTGCAATTTGCAAGTCAGTGTCAGATTTTATGTTAATTAAAATATGATTCGTGACCGTAACATTAATATGCATTTACATACAGAATTACATATATACCTATACTCATTAGAATCAGTAATACAACTCCTTAAGTTAAAATTGTTCATCTCAAATGTCATGAAAAAGTAATTCAATAGGGTAATATGAACTTAGAGAGTTGTATTGATGATTATTATGATTATAATTCTTTATACAAATATTTTTTTAAGGCCGCGAAATATTTAGATGAACATACAATCTGAGGGGTAATTCTCGTAATTTTAAGAACGTTCACAGTCTGATCTCAGTCTCAATCTGTCAAAAATACGTCTAATTTCCCTACATTTTGACAAGTTTTTGACATTTGTTTGTCGCTGAGATGAGACTGCGACTAGATTTTGAACGTTGTAAATTACGGGAATACGGGCCCTGATACTGACAGTGTTCGTTGCAGTGCGTCAAATAGATGCATTGTTGGATTTTTTGACGCTAAGCAGTGCCTTGAAAATCCAGTGCGCGAATAAATATCACCCATGCGAACCTGGGCTTTGATAGGCGCGTAATACACCGCACGACCTCATCATAATATATGCCTAGCCTTTTCCCAACTATGTTAGGGTCGGCTTCCAGTCTAACCGAATGCAGCTACCAGTATTTCAAATGGAGCGACTGCCTATCTGACCTCCACAACCCAGTTACTGGGTAATACGATACCCCATGGTAAGACTGGTTGTCAGACTTTCGGGCTTCTGACGCCCCGTAACGACTGTCGAAGATCGACAAATGACAGCCGGGACCAACGACTTAACGTGCTTTCCGAGGCACGGAGGGGTCTTGGAACTAGTGAGCACGTCCTCTTGAAATACATGACCAAAATTCAATATTGCTTCATATTTTCTTATGTAGCGCCTACCGACATAAATTCCGGTAGCTAGTGCCAAAGAAATATGCGCTAACCTAATCTAGTAATTGCCTGTAAATTTTCCGTAAGGAAGGAAAATCCTTTTTCTCGTATCTAGAAGTTGTAAACACTACGCTTTACTTTGTGTTGGTGATTTTAAACCATTAAGGGCTGATTGTCCCAACGCCAGATAATGTTATCCGAGGAATAATTTTAAAATTTTGACAGTTCTTCTATATAAAATCGGTCAGACGTCAATTATATTCCGCGAATAAAAAAATTCTGTCGATTGAAAAATCAGTCCTATAGAAGTAATAATAATAATATCCTGGACATTTCACACAGCGCCATCTAGTCCCAAGCTAAGCAACCTAATGCTTGTGTTATGGTAACTAGATGGCTGATAAACTACTTATATAGGTACATTTTTTTTTTGTAACTACATACATATTATACATAGATAGAAAAACACACAGACTCGGAACAAATACATGTAGGTCATACAAATAATTGTTCCGTGCGGGAATCGAACCCGCGACACGCAGCGCAGCAGTCAATCGCTTAACCACTGCGCCAACCGTGTCGTCAAAGAGTCGAAGTCTAAAAACCTTAAGACGATGTATTTTTTTTCTAAATTTATATGACCTATTCATATAAATTTAGAAAAAAATACATTGATAGAACCAAAAAACAAAGTAAAAAAAGTTTATTCATCAAAAAGTAAAAATACAATGTGACTGATTTGGTTAGCCACAAACTAAGCATCGCTTGTAAATCAAATTATACTGAGAATCGGCACTTCTCCAACGTCAAAATTACATAAGACAAGTCCCCCAAAACGCCCGCCCTTCACCATGTCCTAGTGCTTTCGCTAGGAAGAAGAAGTGGCACAACAAACTCCCCAATAACGTAAGGACCCCGATTTTGAACCCTCAACCTACCTCAAGTCCGAAAACGACCCATAGCAACAAAACATAATATTATCTTAAAACCCTAGAGTTTCGAACAAACCACAATAACAATATCAGTCCACAGAAACTATCGTTTGTCCAAATAACCGTCCAATTTCATTAAGATACGGATACTCCGAGTTTCCGGGAACGTTCCGAGGATTCCGAGATCTGTACAGTCGTTGTTATTGGTAATCAGAGAGTCGGTTATGTCAATAATTTGTTACTTTGTTATGATTGAAAATCAAACGGCCAGTTAGGAAGTTTGAAATATCTTAGTTAAGTTAGGTTTACATGAAGAAGAGATTGTGAAATATTTTTTGAAGATAATAAAAATATTTCACAATTCAGACGAGCTAGATGCGTACTGCAAGGGTTGGATCGAGGTGGCTCTAGAAAAGGGTGCCTGGGAGGATTTGGGGGAGGCCTTTGCTCAGCAGTGGGACAGAGTGGGCTAACTTAAAAAAATACAACAATTCGACGTGCCTTAACAATTAATTTAATCTGTCTTAGTTAATTGGTCAGAAAACACCAGATAAGATGGCAAAATACAATTATTTTATACTCTTAGCACTATTTGTTCATCCTAAGTACGAATTTTCTGCAAACAGGACTTTTTAAATTCGAAAGGTCTTATGAAGAGGAATAAAATTCTGAAGTAAGTATCCGTCACCTTTCAAGCTCTTGTTTTTAAACACCTCATTTTTAAAACTCTTAACTTTTATCAAACAATCGACGCGCAATCAGTTGACAAGAATGCAGTACCTACATGATTATAGATCCCTCAGGGTAGAACTTTTTGTAAGGCATAAAAAAAACTTTATTACAAAAAAAAAAACAACCGACTAGGCGACTTCCAAAAAGAATACTACAAAGTGAAAAATAACTTCAATTGTCTATAACAAAAGAAGAAAGAGAAGAAAGAAGATTATTTCTAATCGGTTTATATTTATGATAAAAAAAAAAACAAAAAAAAAACCGAATTGAGAAAGTCCTCCTTTTCTTGAAGTCGGTTAAAAAAATAAATTAAGCTATATCAACCCGGTATTTGAACGTATAAGACATTGTTCCTTCCTTACATTTTCCGACGATGTTGGCATGTAAACCTGTTTACAAATTATCGCGACCCAATATTGGAAGTTAGAGGTCTGTTACGTCAAACAAAGAGTAATTGGTACAATAGGGTTAATAACCAAGAAATGTAGCGGCTACTAGAAAGTAAAGGACTGTTCGGAAATGGCTTTGAGTCATTGACTTGCTGAAATAACATAACATCACGGCTGTATCCCTCGAAGAGGAGAGAGGTGAACCTATAGTACATTCACGAGCATAAGTATGTATAAAAAAATAAAAATAAAAGTTCTTTATTTATACAAAAACCTTCGGAATTGCTTAAAAACTAGGTCACATGAATTTCAGTGAATTAAAGGTCATACAGATAGAGTAACCCTGACTCCCAAACTAGGAGATCCTGTGTCTTGGGAGTCAGTGTTCTGCAGTCACTGTTATACCAAAACCTTTTACTAATTTAATTATTTATTTATTACTTTAATTAAAACGGTTTAAAACCAATTACAGTAATTAAAGATACAATTTGTATATACACGAACACAAGATAAAATAAAAGATAAAAAGTACACAAAACAAATAATCATCTAGTAAAACAACACTTTTTACTAAAAAGTGTGTTAACAAAATCTTGGCCAAAAACAGATTTGAAAGTACTTACAACTAAATTATTATAACAAAGATTTATACACTTGGCTTTATTCAAAAGCGATTTACTCCTTTATTTTTTAACGAAATTTTATGCTGTTACGAACATAGTATTTTCGAACCCATAGGTTTTTGCAATGTGTCGTATTTCATTGTTGTTTTCGTTATTTCACGCAAAAATCGCTATTGAAAGTTTCCAAGTGTTGACATATTAGTGCTCGTGGCTGTAACGTGCGGCGTGGCTACACGTCAAACTATACAAAACCAGTTTGTCTTGGCCTCACTTTGTATGATATTTTCTCACAATGAACGGTCAGCCAATACTAGTTTTGCATAGCTTGATGTGTAGCCGTGTGTACACCCATATTTCGCGCATGTAATAGGGGGCAATCCTATTTCCTTCAGGCGGGCTCAAATCCAGACTCCAGGCTACTATTGAGAAATTCCAGATGGAAAAATCTAACAACACTGCCCGACTCGGGAATCGACCCCAGAACCTCATGCTCAGCAGCGACCACTAGACCAACTAAGCAGTTACAGAAATTATGAAAACAATCGAGTTTTATGAAAAAACTACCGCGTAAGTCAATTACAAATAAAGTTTATTGAAGTCTTCGATAATCGAGCTTTGTCGGTGCTGACTCTATTTTGAAGCTTTTACAATTCTTTTATTACTTATTACACCCAAAGCTACGTTAAAATTAGCAAGAAAAACGATTCCTTGTTGGCTCATAACTTTTTAATGACTTTTTATTTTACTATTCTAGTATTCTGTTTCCGTACAGACAAAATTAATAATAAGACAGAACGATATCATGTTTGACTTTGGATGTCACTGTCAAATTTTCCCAATCAACCTTGAACCTTAATGCTTTAACGATAAAGTTGAAAATCTATTAAAGAAATTTGACAGATTGTAGTAGCTTGATGTGCTGGCGCCTGTACAATGTCAAACAGTGGAGTATGGAAAAAATATTTATAAGGGCCACCTTAATAGGCTGATTTACCTACATTTTTATGTTTAGTTCGGCAAATAACAAGCTGTCTCAAACGTGCTTACGGACGAGTTTTGCTTCAATGCTAAAACTCACCCAAAGGGCAACGGAGAGTTTCCCTACGTGATCGAATCAGAAATGAAGAGATCCGCAGGAGAACCAAGGTAACCGACATAGCCCGAAGAATTGCCAAACTTAAAAGTGGCAGTGGGCAGGGCACATTGCTCGCAGAACAGAGGGGCAATTCTCGTAATTTTAAGAACGTTCACAGGCTGATGTCAGTCTCAATCTGTCAAAAATACCTCTAATTTCCCTATATTTTGATTGAGATGATACTGCGACTAGATTTTGAACGTTTTAAATTACGAGAATTGGCCTTCAGATGGCCGATGGGGCCGAAAGGTTCTGGAGTGGCGACCACGTACCGGAAGACGTAGCGTTGTGAAGACAATAGGAACCCGTTGGATGCGAGAAGCACAAAACCGGTGCTTGGGAGCGGCCTATGACCAGCAGTGGACGTCTTTCGGCTGAAATGATGGTTGATGATGAAGGCTATACTGTATGGTTGTTGAGAGCAGTGGTGGTTCAGTGGCAACGGCCCCGACTTACGGCAAGCGCTTAACTTTGTGTAAATAATTTCATCACCAAATGGTGAAGGATAACATCGTGAGGAAACCAGCATGTCTTAGAGCCAACAATTCGAAGACATATTATATCCACCAACCAGCACTGGGCCCGCGTGGTGGTCTACTCTTCGTCACCAAGATGAGGCCTGTGTCCCAGCCGTGGGAACGTTATATGCTGATTATGCTAGGAGGGTTAATGAACCTTAATTCGACATTGGCCCTGATTCCCTTGTTCACAAACTAAACTAAATTTAAGTTCTGTGCATCTTTTTCTTTCTATTTCATTAAGAAAAGGACAGAAGATAAAATATTAGTTTAGTCCTGTCAAATTAAGATACTCCATAGACAGATTAGACGTGATTAAAAACATGGCTACTAAAAATACGTCAATTTACGTCAAGCGCTGACTAGTTTGACAGGACTAAACAAATATTTATCTTCTGTCCTTTTCTAAATTAAATAGAAAGAAAAAGATGCATTGAACTTAAATTTAGTTTAGTTTGTGAACAAGGGAATCGGCGCCATTAATTGCCTTTTTTATTTTATAATCCAGGCAACTCATTATTCAAAGAGTGATTGTATGCTTGCAATCATTTCACCGGCATGGTTTTAATTATACTCGTAATTAAGTATAATGAATTGAATTATTGTTAATTCCACAAACTTTGGCTTTATTGGCAGGCTTCAGGTAAAATTGTGAATGAATAATTATTATTTTAAATGTTAACATTAATTATTGTATCTTTTCAAATAAACTGATTAATTGGTTGGTTATTCATTACTAGCTGCGTTCCGCGGTTTCACCCGCATAAGTTTCGATCCTGTGGGAATATCGGAATAAAAACGTGTTACTCTTTCACGCAAAAACTACTGAACGGATTTGGATGTTTGGCACACAGATGGTTTATAACCAGGGTTAACATAATTATAGGATACTTTTTATCCCGATATTCCCACGGGATCAAAACTTATGCGGGTGAAACCGCGGGGCGCAGCTAGTATTGCCATAAACCAGCACCCTTATTGCGTAACTCAATCTGAATCATTTTAAAAGATATTGTTAATCCATTGATATGGTTGGAAAGGGGGTGACTACCGAGATGACGACTAATAGAGAAGTTTGGAAGAAAAAGACATGTTGCGCCGACCACGAATAAATTGGGATAAGGGCAGGAGAATGATGATGTTAATCCATTGCTCCATATGTTCGAAAAATTTGTCTGCTCAACAATGTATATAACGCAATGAATGTTGTTGAACTGTCAAAATTAAAGTCATTGCTACTGCTGTGTGTCACACAATTGCCCCGTAGTCGTAGGCACAAATCCAGCCTCAACAATCACAAAATAGTTAATAATACCATAGTAAATCGTATCGTGCGCGGACCGCCATGAATTATGTACTGGTACTGTGACGTTCTGGCTACTCATTGGTGATTTGAGTTTGTAACATGTTTCTTTTGGGAATTCCTAGGAATTTGAGCTTTGGACACCAAGCTGCAGGGTAGATACTTGCGTAACACATTAATAGTAGAAATGAATTTCATTTTGACAGTTCTGTAACATTCATTGCATTATTTACGTTGGTGAGCAGATACATTTTTCGAACATATGAAGCAATGGATTAGCAATATCTTTCAAAATGATTCAGATTGTGATGATAGTGTGTTACGCGCTCGTAGTCGTCGCGTAGGGCGCTGCAGTCCAACTTGCGACCACTAAACCAACGGTACCTACTCCACATTGCTTATAATAATATTTTAAGTTTAAAAATAGGTACTAATAACTTATTTAACTCTAACTGGTATACATCTGTCGGCCACCAATTAACTGTATCGTTAACCGTTTGGTTTATCTGTAATTAACATGGTGTTAATTGGTTAGGTTAAGTTTAACCGTGAAATGAGTTTGTTGGTTTAAATCTTTAACGGTAATTGGTTAAGTGTCAAGTTTTGGAAGATGGTCGTTAGTTGAATAGTTAATTTTACAATGTAAACGTGTGGGTTAAGTTAAATACATTGTACGGTGCAGTTGCTGACAAAGAAAGAAGTTATTTTGACAATTCGACAACTTTCATTGCGTGATTACCGTTGTCGAGCAGACGAATTTTTCAAACCTATGAAGCAGTGTATTAGCAATTACATACTTCAAAATTCGTCGGATTTTGATTGAAGGTGTGTAACTCGATTGGGGTTCATGTAGCAAGATTAGCGCGGCGATGAGGCTTCTGCGATCATGTCGTGAATTCGATTCCCGCGCGGTTCATCATCATCTGCCTAGCCTTTTCCCAACTATGTTGGGGTCGGCTTCCAGTCTAACCGGATGCAGCTGAATACCAGTATTTTACATGGAGCGACTGCCTATCTGACCTCCACAACCCAGTTACTGGGTAATACGATACCCCTTGGTAAGACTGGTTGTCAGACTTTCGGGCTTCTGACTACCCGTATCGACAGTCAAAGTTCCACGAATGACAGCCGGGACCAACGGCTTAACGTGCTTTCCGAGGCACGGAGGGGTCTCGGTATGTAAAGATGGTCACCCATCCACAGACCAACCGCGGCAAGTGTAGCTTAACCTGACCGATCGACCTGTGCGGTTGTTATTATTTAGCCACGGGCCAAATATTAAATTTGTATCTATTGCAGACAGTGGTTCCCAATGGGTTCGTGTATACATGTGATTTCGTAAAAACAACCCAAGCCGGTAAAAATCAACTGTAATATGTAATTTCAGCGAAAGTACATAGATGCCGAATGGAGCTTGCCAATCGTCACGAGGCATATGAAAGCCGAATATAAATGTACCTAGTAATTGCGTCTGATAGGCTTTGTTTTTCAACAAAGACGTCTTGAAATAACCGCACGGGTTGATCTATCAGGTTAAGCTACGCTAGCCGCGGTTGGTCCGTGGATGGGTGACCATCTTTACATACCAAGACCATAGGAAAGCAAGTTAAGCCGTTAGTCCCGGCTGTCATTCGTCGATCTTCGACAGTCGTTACGGGTCGTCAGAAACCCGAAAGTCTGACAACCAGTCTTACCAAGGGGTATCGTATTTCCCAATAATTAGGTGGTGGAGGTCAGATAGGCAGTCGCTCCATGTAAAATATTGGTATTCAGCTCCATCCAGTTAGACTGGAAGCCAACCACAATATAGTTGGGAAAAAACTACGCAGATGATGATGATGATGTTAAGCACCTACATCTACATACTTAAAGTACCCACGACGACATATAATAATAATAATATCCCTGGACATTTCACACAGCGCCATCTAGTCCCAAGCTAAGCAACCTAATGCTTGTGTTATGGTAACAAGATGGCTGATAAACTACTTATATACATTTTTATTTGTAAATACATACATATTATAGATAGAAAAACACCCAGACTCGGAACAAATACATGTAGGTCATACAAATATTTGTTCCGTGCGGGAATCGAACCCGCGACACGCAGCGTAGCAGTCAATCGCTTAACCACTGCGCCAACCGTGCCGTCAAGCTAAACATTTTCAGTATAAGCTGACTTCTCACTGTACGAAATGCCTATACAATGGGAGGTCAGCTAAAACTCAATCAATCATCAATGATTATTTATTTGTGAACACAGGTATTACAATAAGGTCTTAAGTATATACGTTTTGGTCGAGCTCTATGTCCTACCAATAAAATTCGAGTACAAATATTAGTGTTTTCAGTAATAAGTCTGAATCTATAATATGGGAAACTAAACTGGGAGTGTATAACTTGATATGCCGTGAGGCACACTTTCCTGCGATTTTCTTACATCGGACTTCACGCTTTTTAGTTAATCTCTTTTTTTATTGTTTGTTTTGTCTGATGTATATATCTGGTGTATTGTGTGTCTTTTAGTTTGTGCCAAATAAATGTATTTTCTTTCTTTCTTTCTTTATATGTCGTCGTTTGTACCTTTGTATTAAAGGACTTTCACCGCTCCTATTGGTGACTGGCTTTGCTGTCGGCTCCACGAGGCTATTCAAGATAAGAAGTAATTATGCTTTATTGTATTTACCTTCATCATCAGCCTACAGAAGTCCACTGCTGGACATAGGCCCGTCCTATTTTTTTTTTTAATAAAATTTGCCCCACAGTGGGAATTACTCCTGTATCGTGGGTGCGTTTACAAACATTTAAACTCACATACACAAACAGCCAGACCCGGAACCTGTAGGCAATACAAATATTTGTTCCGTGCGGGAATCGGACCCGCGACACGCAGCGCAGCAGTCGATCGCTCAGCTACAGCGCCAACCGTATCGTCAAAATTGCAACTCGTAACCCTCATCCAGCTGCTACCAACCACCAACCTTAACATAGTTGGGAAAAGGCTAGGCAGATGATCATTGTGCCGATCGGAACAAGTGTGTAGCACGTCTCAACAAGCAGCGTCACCATTACATTCACAAGATGGACGATCGACAGGTACTATTCCCTACCTAAATAATATAAATGTGTCATAACATCACTTAGGAGTGATGTTATGACACATTTATATTATTTAGGTAGGGAATAGTACCTGTCGATCGTCCATCTTGTGAATACAAATATATATATGCTCAATACAAATACAAATATATATATACAAACATATATATGCTCCGAAGTGGCAGGCAAAGCCCTGTATACCTAGTAAGTACCTACGTGACACACACATTACCATTTTTCGAAGTATTTTTTATTTGCACGCTATTTTCCTGAGTTCGTAGGCTAACAAAGGGGAGCTCCATGTGACGGGAATAATAAAAATTGGACATAATTACGAAAGTCTTGGGAAGCTTGAACAAAACAAACTTCTGTTTTTCTATATTGCCGTAGTTTATGTCGCAAACTTCTTGTTTTCGTTATATCCAATTTTTACGCACATAAACTGTAAGAGAAATTATATTTTTTTGTTTCTTTTTTTTTTTACTTAGATACTTGCATCTGGACGGAACTTTAAAATAGATTTGAACTTTAAAATAATACAGGTGTCGTTTTGCATCCTCGTCAAATTCATGGAGGTAACTATATGCTACTGATTCTCGACACGAATCAATAGGTAATAAAATAATTAGGTTTTTTTTTTCTAGTTTTCGGAAATTGGCATGTGTGAGACACGCTTTTTAAAACGCGGCCTGTGTGAGACCGCACTGTAACTGCCCTTTTACACACACATAAAAACGCGGCCGCTTATACGATACCACAACGCGATTCTATTCTTTGAAAGTGGTGTATTCTGAAATACTGTAAAACTTAAAAAAAGTATCTTTTCATTATTTATCAGGGATCGTAACTTTATTTGATTATAATTAGGTATGTCTTTCATAACAGCCTCCTAAAATTTGACGAGGATGCAAAACAACAGCTTGTATAGTTTGTTGCTAACAATTAATTAAAAAACAGTACTTAAACACATTACAATCTTTTCTGGCAACAAACTATATTATTTCAACGATAAAATCTATTTTAAAGTTTCGTCCGGATTTACCCCTGCATCCCGATTACGGTACTTAGCTATTTCAACGTATAACGTGGAACGGGTCTCTGTGTAACTGCGGTTATAACTCCAAAACTACTTACCTAGAAGATTAAGGTGTTTTTATTGCTGGATGAGAGTTGCCGAGAATCGAGCTGAATGGTGTCCAATAGGAGAGGCATACGTCCAGCAGTGGACTGCTGTAAGCTGGTGTTGATGATGATGAAGGTAAATACAATAAAACATAATTCATTCTTATCTTTATTAGCTTACGCGAGTGGAGCCGAGGGCAAAGCTAGTCACCATTAGGAGCGGTGTATGTCCATACGAAGGTACACACCACGACATATTATCAAGTTGTACATTTCCAGTTTTAGCTGACCTCCCATTGAATAGGATTTTCGCACACTAAGAAGTCAGCTTATACTGGAAATGTTTAGCTTGATATGTCGTCGTCGGTACCTTAAGTATGTAGATATAGGTGCTTAACATCATCATCATCATCAGCCATGCCTTTTCCCAACTATGTTGGGGTCGGCTTCCAGTCTAACCGGATGCAGCTGAATACCAGTATTTTACATGGAGCGACTGCCTATCTGACCTCCACAACCCAGTTAAAGGGTAATACGATACCCCTTGCTAAGACTGGTTGTCAGACTTTCGGGCTTCTGACGACCCGTAACGACCGCGACTGTCAGAGATCCACGAATGACAACCGGGACCAACAGCTTTACGTGCTTTACGGAGGGGCTTGTTATGTACAGTCCCGAGCAAAAGTATGTATACACTCTGCTTTATTCAAATGCGATTTACTCCTTTATTTTTGTATGAAATTTTATGTTGTTACGAACATAGCATTTTCGAACCCATAGGTTTATGTAATGTGTCGCATTTCAACTTTGCATTCGTTATTTCACGAAAAAAATCGCAATTTAAAGTTGCCAAGTGTTGACATATTGGTGCTCGTGACTGTACAGATGGTCACCCATCCACGGACCAACCGCGGCAAGCGTAACCTGATCGATCGACTCGTGCGGCTGTTATGTTCTATCTATATCTTAAGTATATGCTCTAGCTAGATGTACTCGTAGGTGCTTAACATATTTTCACTGAAATAGTAATTTCTGTTGACACCTCTCAGGGTACTCAGACATGTACAGACGTGTATAATCCGAGTATGAATCCGACACCTTTGCCTCGCGAGGCACTATTCAAAGAGATTTATGATTTAACTGGTACTTTTCATGCCTCTCTTGAACTTTAGGCGTAGAAGGCGTTCTTTGTTGTAGCTACGTTGTATTACTATAAGCTGTGCCCCGCGGCTTGGCTCACGTGTAAGGTAGCTCTACCTACAGTGAGGATTGGTATAAATAAAATATCTACAAATATACTTAGGCTTTGGGTTCTAAGAAAACGGTAAACGGTCAGACAAGGGCTGTCCAATATAGGGCGTTTTTTGATACCTTAGGGCGGGTTGTTTCACGTCCACTTGACGCACTTGTATACGTCAAAAACGGCGCTAACTATCGTCAATCCAAAAAAAGGGTTGTTTAAAGTTACAATTACAAAATTATGGCCTTGTCGTACGTCAAATAATAATGAGTACGTAGTCGTTATTATTTGACGTACACGTATGTTACGTTAACCAACCGTTTGAAACATACGGCCCTTAATGTCAAATACTAAAGAAAATTATAGATTTTCATAACCGCTTTCTTAAGAAACCAGAGCTTGACATTGGATGATTGCTTCCCAAGTGCACTTACATACAGTCAGATAGAGAGGTGCAAGTCTGGCTGGTGTATGCCTGGTTTGTTCTCACGCAGGAGAACATCATCACCACTGCTCTCAAAACGGTGTAGTAAAACATCGTGAGGAAACTGACATGTCGAAGAACCAAAAAATCAAAGACATGTCATCATCATCATCATCATTTCAGGCTGAAAGACGTCCCCCAAGCACCTCCACGTCGACCGGTTCTGTGCTACCAAAGACATGCGTGACATCTACCAATTCGCACGGGGCCGCGTGGTGGATTACGGCCCAGTCCCTCCCACAGAGAGGAGGCCTGTGTCCCAGCAGTGGGAACGTTATAGGCTGATTATGTACGTGTGTGTGGAGAAAATCAATATAAGTGTGGAGAAAAACTATTAAAGAAATTTGACAGATTGTAGTAGCTTGATGTGCTGGCGTCTGTACTACACGTGTTTATTTATTTATTTATTTATATATACTTTATTGTACACCACAAAAATACATACCATAAAAAATACATGGCACACTACAAACTATACAATGGGCGGCCTTATCGCATTACTGCTATCTCTTCCAGGCAACCTTAGAATGGACAGTGATTTTCTTTGACATAAAATGGGACTGTCGTTGGTGCAAACATTATTAATATAGGTACATCATCTGCCTTTTCCCAACTATGTTGGGGTCGGCTTCCAGTCTATATTATAATAATACCAGTATTTTACATGGAGCGACTGCCTATCTGACCTCCACAACCCAGTTACTGGGTAATACGATACCCCTTGGTAAGACTGGTTGTCAGACTTTCGGGCTTCTGACTACCCGTAACGACTGTCAAAGATCCACGAATGACAGCCGGGACCAACGGCTTAACGTGCTTTCCGAGGCACGGAGGGGTCTCGGTATGTCGAGATGGTCACCCATCCACAGACCAACCGCGGCAAGCGTAGCTTAACCTGACCGATCGACCTGTGCGGCTGTTATTATTTAGCCACGGGTAATATAGGTACAATAAACTAAAATAGATACACAAACATATATAAAAGAAGACTGTTTCTAGGACAACAAGATCACAAGTAACGACAAGTAGTGCTCCTTTACAAATCTTTTGAACACCTGTAACGACTGCGCGTGTTTAATATTATTTAGATTTAAAATACGCGTTTAATGTTAACGCACGATTTCACAGAGCTTTGTATACTTCAGAATATCATATTATATTCAGTTAATTTACTAAAACTAGGCCAGTTATTCCCGAGAGTGAAGTAAAAGGAAGTCAAGGATAATAATATTAGATAGGTATCTTGATACACCTTTGTAAGTAGGTACAGACGCCAGCACATCAAGCTACTACAATCTGTCAGATTTCTTTAATAGATTTTCGACTTTATTGCTAAAGTATTAGGTTCAATGTTGATTGGGAAAATCTGACAGTTTCGGGTAGGTTGACCTGCTGGCGTCCGTACAAAACATCACGGCTGTGTTTCCCGAAGGGTTACGCAGAGATGAGTCTATAGTACACCCATAGTTCGCTAGTTATGTTTGCTGCTGTTTGCTGTGACAACACGGTTAGCGCAGTGGCTGAGCGATCGGACTGCTGCGCTGCGTGTCGCGGGTTCGATTCCCGCACAGAACAAATATTTGTAAGTCCTACATGTATTTGTTCCGAGTCTGGGTGTTTTTCTATCTATAATATGTATGTATGTATTTACAAAAAAAAAAATGTATATAAGTAGTTTATCAGCCATCTTGTTACCATAACAAAAGCATTAGGTTGCTTAGCTTGGGACTAGATGGCGCTGTGTGAAATGTCCAGGGATATTATTATTATTATTAAGTGATAGGGTAGGATCAACCTGGCACAAATCTAGACCCCGGACTGCTACCAAGAAATTCCAGAAGAAAAAACCTAATAACACTGCCCGACCCGGGAAACGAACCCGGGTCATCATCCTCAACAGTAGCACTTACGACCACTGGACCAACGAGGCAGTCTTTGTAATTTTTGTCATTATTTTACTGTTGAAACTTTTAAATAGGTAGCCCATCGATTCTGAAATTCTGCTGACAGTCCCTCAAACATACACACATAATCAGCATATAATGTTCCCACTGCTGGGACACAGGCCTCCTCTCTATGAGAGGGAGTGGGCAGTAATCCACCACGCGGGCCCAGTGCGTTGGTAGATGTCACATGAAATAATAACTTACACAAAGTGAAGCGCCTGGCTGGGATCGAAGTTTAAACTCATGACCAACAACTCTGGACGCGAGTCAACAGCCGGAAAAAGCTACCTACTAACCCTCATAACACTCGTAGATTTATTTATGTTACTGTTATTAACTTTTTTATGTGAGCGTAATTTTTTAGTTTTCGTGTAGAATTTTATTTTTGATTTTTGTTTCTAAGATTTAGATTTTTAATAAATAATAATAATATCCCTGGAAATTTCACACAGCACCATCTAGTCCCAAGCTAAGCAACCTAATGCTTGTGTGTAATGTTAACAAGATGGCTGATAAACTACTTATATACATTTTTTTTTTGTAAATACATACATATTATAGATAGAAAAACACCCAGACTCAGAACAAATACATGTAGGACTTACATATATTATATATACTTAAAATTATACTTATATATTTATAAGTATAATTTTGCTGTGCCCTGACCTGTCAGGCTTTTTAAAAGGCTTATAGCTAAGAGCCGTTGTAGACCAGGGTCTACAACGGCTCTTAGCTATAAGCCTTTTGTGAACATCTGTATACCTTGTAGAATGCAAATAAACGAATATGAATATGAAAAAAAAAGGACCCACAACTCGAAAGTTGCGGCTGTTACCATTGGGCCATCCCTGGTAAATAAAATAAATAAATACTAATTCAAAAATAAAACAAAAGTAAAACACAGTAGGTACAAATCTTAGAAAACTTTTAAAGTTAACCTGCAGCTAATCTCAGATTAGCCTGACGTCATCCCTGTATCCATAGTTTAAGAGGGTGCACACAGGTCCACTAGCGCCACTCCTTTAAAAAAATATTATCTCGTGACTGAGAAGGAATTATGAAAATCTGTTCAATCGACCTCGGTAAATGGGTCTAGAATTTTCTAATACCTTTTATAAAATTTCATATTGAGACACGAATATGAATATGAATATATGTTTAACTTATCGATTTTTATTTGCTTAACTATTACATAATCATAACTTGGTAACTAACTGTAGATAACGAGCGATAAAGACCCCAAACTCTGGACCCCACGGAAGTCACCGGTAATGGAATAAGTTACCCTAGGTATTGGGATAAGGGAGGAATTTGATTTGGGGACAATCGGGGGTCATTGTTTAAATATGGTTCCGATTTGGGGCTGAGAGGTAATATTTTATGTTGAAACTGCAGGAAGTAGACTAAAAAAAATACAGGTAAATATGAGAATTTCAATTGGTTTGTTTTAGTTTGTATAGTAACATAACTTCACGCTTGTATTCTCCCAAGGGTTAGGCAGATTGCCGCCAGGGTCGCGGGCTGTTCGAAAGAGATATTAAAAAAATAAATTGGTTAGTCAGACGTATACCTATAGTTTACCCATATTTCACCAGTTATGTTTAGATCCCATGTAAAAGGGAGCGAGCATTTTGCCATCAACCTGACATAAATCCTGAAATTCAGGATGGACAACCCAATATCACTTTGCCCAACCCAGGAATCAAACCATGCTCACTAATAACGCTCCCGACGACTAGACCCACGAAATGTTGTACGAGTATATAATTAGCTTCGTTTATACTTACACTCCCGATCCCGTGGGAATATCGGGATAAAAAGTGTCCTTTATGTTAATCCTGGTTAAAAACCAGCTGTGTGCCAAATTTCATCCAAATCCATTCAATAGTTTTTGCGTGAAAGAGTGACAAACATCCATCCATCCATACAAACTTTGACGTTTAAAATAATAATATACATATAGTAGGACGTAGGATAGGGTAGGATAGACTGACGTGTTGTTAAAAATATGAGTGGCTATTTATAGCGAATAAAAAATATAATTAATATTAAGTTTTTTTATGTATATTATTAATTAATATTATTAGTTTCTTAATATTATTATTAATTAATATTATTAGTTCCTTAATATTATTATTATTAATTAAGTAATATTATTAGTTCCTTAATATTAATTATAGGTAAGTTTTCTTTGTCGTATATTCAATTTCAAACAGGTATAAAGAGTAAACCTATTTTGTCTCTAAAATCGTGAATCTACAGAACTTAATCGTTTCGTGCGCACATTGGTCAATGGGCATTCTTTCAGTGTTTTTAACACGATTATATTGCTATTATAAACATTAAAATATTTTTTCCCAAGTATTTTTCACTTATTTAATCACATATTGTTCATAAAATGTCAAATATTTAACAAAACAATATTAAAACTTAAACGCAAAAGTTTTACCCCTCGCTCGATAGATGGCGTTGTACCATTCGGGCCATTTCCTGAATCGCGCTATGGTTTCGTTCACACGGATAGTATAGGTCGGCGAGTTTGTCGAGTTGACTTCGTGCCTCAATCTATTGAGTAAGGAAATTATTGGGCCTTGGTAACTCTTGGCAATGTCCTAATTGGGCGAAATTATTTTTGGACGGTATAGGTCGTCCCAGGACTGCTCACCTACTTTGTGAGCGGTCTCGGTGAAGCGATCTATCCTATGATTCCCGGAATTTGATGCGTCAATGACTACAGTGGGCGTTGTTGGAAATGGAAACGCTTTTAACAATTATTGTTTTGGAAAAACAAGATGGCGCCGTTAGTTCCATTTTTGCCCACGCGCCAAAAATCCTTGTACCGGAGTTTTCTCATTTTATATAAATTAGTCTATGCACTAAACTATATGATTATAGAATACCTATCTATTTTGTTATTATTATTAGATATAATTATGTTATGTTTGTTTCTGTGACAAATAAACCTATTTTTTCTTTCTTTCAATGACAAAGTGAATTGATTTATCATAGATTCAGAATATACTTTGTGTTATGTACGACGTGACGTATGTGCTGTGGTTATTTATAGATAACACGTATTACTCATTCAAATCGCCTAATTAAATACCGGGACAGAACACGTTATCTATGACAATGTAATTACTATTTTGAATTGAAATGATTGTTATTATCCTCATAAATATGTTATTAAATTACAGGCGATACGGATTTAGTGTTTATTTATTTACTTATATTCACGGGTATGAGTAGAGTTATACATAAATGCTCATGAAATAGGTATAATTACTTAAATATTACTCCTATCCTAAGAATAATATTTAGGTTGTATATTATTATTATATTTAGATTTCCGGGGATATGGTTTTGTTTATTATTTACCTATATTCACGCTATGTGTTCTTGCGGGGATGAGTAGAGCTAAACGTAAATGCTCATGAAATATAATTTCTTAAATATCCTATCTTTTTTTTTATTCATTTTTTTTCATAAAAATCGACATTACTAATAATGCCGATTTTTATGATTTTTCGTGTGTGCATAGGGTGGTGCCTTGAAGGTTTAGATTCACAATTGGACCCGGTAGATGGCGCTGCCATCGAGTTCTAGGAAACAGGACATCTGTCCGGACAGCTAGTATTAATATACATTGATTTCTCGTACCTACCAAATCTAAATCTAATTATTAGTATGTGGGTATCACATGCAAATTCCATTGAACAGAACTCAAGTCTTGTTAAGGTAATCCGTTAGGGAAGGGGAGTTAAACGTCTCCTTATTGGCGAAACAATAGCATACCGTTATTAGTTTAGCCATACTTTGCGATTCTAGGCCAGACCTGTTGACCGTAATGTAGTCTGAGCTGAGCTAGGCTGAACGTGGGTGCCTGAGCCTGAATTATAAGTGTGTGCATGCCTTTAGGACTGGTTTTAATGTCGTTTGGCGCCGGCTTTATTTTACTATTGAAACATATCAATGGTTTGGCATGTCTAGCTTTATTAGGATTACCGTCGAACCAGATGGGAGGGATGTCATTGGTTAGCAGCATTATCAGCCTATAATGTTCCCACTGCTGGGACACAGGTCTCCTATCTACGAGGGAAGTGTATCACGCGGCTGTAATCTACCACGCGGGCACAGTGCGGGTTGATGATGTCAAATGTCTTTGAATTTTTGGTTCTAGGACATGCCGGTTTCCTCACGATGTTTTCCTTCACCGTTTTGAGAGCAGTGGTGATGAAATGATTGGTACTGGGTAGATGTCTCTTAAACTCTAAGGTAAAATTTTGTTGATGTTGCGGGCAAGCGTGGATTGCAATGTTTGATCCTCCTACGTAAGAAAAGAGACCTTTGCCCGACAGTGGGACAGTTTCCGGTTATTCCTACGATTATGCCTAGACTACTGCCCTTTTTGTGAACAGCAGTGCGATTCTGTAACCATCTCACCTTGAAAACTTAGGTGAAGTGAGCGTGGAGTGAGCTGTCATTCCAATGCTAGGGATTAACACTATTGACAGCTCACTCTAAGATCACTTCACCTCACTTTTCACTGTGAGATCTTTACAGAATCGATCGGCAGGTCGATTCTGCAAGAAGAAAGAAAGAAAATACTATTATTTATTAGCGGTAAACATGTCGCAGACAAAGAACACAAACAAAAAAAAAGAACAAGTTGAGGGAAAATATGCGTCACAACATCCACGCAAAACGGCCATCGTTCAGCATAATTTTATTCTACGACCCTATGCGAGACAGAGCCCCAGCGCTGGTTTTCATCGACAGCCGGCGTTGACGTGATGACATCTACCGGTGCAGTATACGAAGATATATAAATAACACAATAAGAAATTAAATAAATACACAATACCTACTTCTAAATAATAAACCATACTTAGTTGGCACATAATCGTGACTTTCCCACTAAACATAAATGTAGACTTACAAAATAAAATACTTACTTTCTATTCTGTGACATTAAATGGTGCAAAATTACCTACTTACTTATATTGCATTCCTTAATTTAAATAGTATGACAAACATTCGCGATACGTGCCGTGTCGCGTGAAGATGTAATTTTGAACAAAATTCAACATTTAGGTACGTAAACAATGAAATTCACGGTGTTTGTGATTTGGGGCTTTTAGAGACGCGTTTATAATGTTAAGGTATTTATGAAAATGCGTTCAGGAAAAGGTTTTATTTACGGACTACACCAGAGGGGCAATTCTCGTAATTTTAAGAACGTTCGCATTCTAATCTAGGTCTCGATCTGTCAAAATTTCCTCTGATTTCCCTAGAAATTGGCAAGTTTTTGACTAGATTTTGAACGTCTTAAATTACGAGAATTGGCTCATGGGATCTTGGCAAATGGCGGACCGTTAGTAAACAGTATGTATAACTAAAACTTAATCTATACCTAATTTATTCAGTGACGACGACGCGCAAACTGAATCCATGAACACACATGATTCTAGACTCCTTAGCGTCGACATTTTTCGGCAGTTATAAAAAAGAAACAGCCATTTCATAGAAAAGTGCAATACCTACGCGGTCAAAATTTATTGAAAAGCAAATTTTATCAAAGTTGGCAACAGCTAGTCAAAACTGCTTCAGTAGAGAAAACTCTCTTCAGAATATAAAAAAAAGTATCAGTAGTAGTAGTAGTTTTAGTATAATGTAAATGGTACACCACAGACTACCTACTATATTTGTCTCTCCTTAATTTTTAATCCATCCAAAGGTTGTCTATAAAAGATCGCTCTTAGCGATAAGACCGCCCATTGTGTCACCCTTTATAAAATGTTACATATTTATGTTCTGTAATTTGTATGTTGTACAATAAAGAGTATTCTATTCTATCATTATTTCCCTTCAAAAGCAACATTATTTAATGAAAACTGATTTTAAATCCCACTCGCTGGTCTCCTGGCTAACATAAGGGTTGCAGGTCATAAGCCGCAGTTAATTAGTAGCGAGCCCCCACCGTCCGAACCGTTGCTCTGAATTTTCCACGGTATAGTGATGAAATATACGTATATACAGTAGAGAAACCAAACTCCATGTAGATGGGGAGCTTCTTAATGGAGATACTGAGTTTTTATACTCGTACGTGAGTACGTATAGTTTTTATTATATTTGTTGGTATATTGGCGTGGCTAGCTGACATATGGCAAATAATTTAAGTTTCTTGTAATGTTAATTACTGAACATAGGTTCCTAGTATTGTATACATGCAACTATATTCTAATTGAACAAACAGCTGCGCTGCTGGGGAGTTTGTTGCGCCACTTCTTCTTCCCAGCGATAGCACTAGGAAGTGGTGAAGGGCGGGCGTTTTTGGGGGACTGTCTTTTGTAATTTTGACGTTCGAAAAGTGCTGATTCTCAGCCTAATTTGAATAAATGACTTTTGATTTTGATTTTGTACTTATAGTACCAGTACTATAGAGGCATGAAGAACAGGATGTAAAGTTCACTCATCCTCCATAGAAAAGGGAGGATCTCTGGTGGGCAACTGTCGGGACCACGTATATCTATGGTCAGGACGTTGTAAATCATGCTAGTTGCGCGATAAACTCTGCTTGCGCGATGCAGGATTTGGTGTGACGTCAGTATGATGCTTTGTTCGCATGTGACGGTGTAGTTGCCGCTACAGTACTAACAGCCGCACGGGACGATCGATCAGCATAGCTTAACGCTATGCTTGCCACGGATGCTCCTAGTTCCTAGTATTGTATACATGCACTATATTCTAACTGAACAGACAGCTGTGCTGCTGGGAAGTTTGTTCCGCCACTTCTTCTTCCCAGCGATAGCACTAGGAAGTGGTGAAGGGCGGGCGTTTTTGGGGGACTGTCTTTTGTAATTTTGACGTTCGAAAAGTGCTGACTCTCAGCCTAATTTGAATAAATGACTTTTGATTTGATTTTGATGTCTGTGGATGGGTGACCATCTTTAAAATCGAAATCAAAAGTCATTTATTCAAATTAGGCTGAGAATCAGCACTTTTACGAACGTCAGAAGACAGCCCCAAAAACGCCCTCCCTTCACCACTTCCTAGTGCTATCGCTAGGAAGAAGAAGCGGCACAACAAACTTTCCAGCAGCACAGCTGTCTGTTCACTTAGAAAATACTTTTGATTGTATATAATACTAGATGTTAAGTAATTAACATTACAAGGCACAGAACATAAAATTAAATTATTTTCCATATGTCAGCTAGCCACGCCAATATACCAACAAATATATTAAAAACTATAGGGTAGACCGGGGACAATTGAAACAATTTTGCTAAAACCGTGTCCTGTGAAGTATCTATAGTATCCACATCCTTCGTATTTTTATGGTTGAAAGGATCGTTATCTAGTTACTAAATTAAACATAATCTATGTCTCTATTTCAAATAGCTATCCTATAATCACCTATTAAAGAAGACCGGGCGCAGTGGTTCTATTGACCCCACCCCAAGGACGTTTGAAACAGTATGTAGGGATAATTGAAACACTGAAAATATTTTAGAAACTACTGGAGCTTTTTAATCAGTCTTAACAATTTAACATGCCAATATATTATTTATTGAGATCGTGACAAGTCCGTTAACGTAACATTAACATTTCGAAAATTATAAATGCAAAAACATCCTCAATATAAACAACTCAAAATATCTCTTATTTAAATAATTTAAGTGCTCTTATTTGTACTATTAAATACTATTTCACATTATTAAAAGACCTAATATCCTATTATGCTATAATAACACTTACACGGGAGAGAAAAAATGGTAATCCAGTCTCATACAAAACAGTTTGTTCCAATCATAACAATGTTTCAATCATGACAATGTTTCAATCATAAAAATGTTTCAATCATAACAATCATTTATTGACCCGTATAGGTTTGACTCTTGTGAAATTTAATTTCAGAGGAGATCAATCAACTAAGTTATTAGTAGGCACTTAACACTTAAAATATATTTTGGGAATTTATACCCTAAAACTAGTCAAATATAAGTATGTATTAAAAAACTAATCACCAAAAAGACTAGGTACAGAGTAAAAGAAATAAAAAATATCTTCTAAAAATATTAACTTAGGTACTTAATTTATAATAAAAAACTATCTTCTTATACAAAATAATAATTAGTGGGCAGAATCAGTCTCAAAGTTTTCAGGGAAGGAACTAATGCTAATTTGCGGCAAAAATAAAACAATTTTTGCGATAGTTACTCAATATTGAACTTTCGCAAAGATTTTTTAAATTCAAGAACTATTACACGCCTCCTATTAGATTTAATTGTAGGTCGGTCAATTTTCTTTACTACTTGGAGCCGACTAATTTCAGATATGTCATCGTTTACGGGCCACTTAAATTTGTTATGATCAATCTTTTTAGCGAATCTTACAATGTATCCATTTTCTGTTATTGATGTAATCTGCCCTACATATCGGTGTACCAGATTTTTCATGGATAATATATTGACTATAACCCAATCTTCTATCTGATGATATGAAGGCTCCTCTTCATTTTCTGATGCAGATGTTTCATAACATGATGAATCAAATTGAAATTCTTCTGTGACGTCATATTCATCATCAGACTCGGCAAATTGTGGAATTTCTGTGTCAGTATCATCATCTTCTGAGCTAGAAGTCTTTGGGGTTCTTTTTGTTGTCTTTTTATTCTTTATAATTTTGGTCGTCTTCTTTTTCTTTTCTTCCATATTCATGTTTGTCTTTATCTTACTGGCTTTTCTTTTTCTGTCCCTTTCTTCAGTTTGTCTTCGGATGTTTTCTTTTTCCGGAGTATCTGTGTAAATAGCAGATTTCCTTTTTGTTGCGTTTCTTGCAGTTTTCCTGGGTGGTGCTTTAGGAAATGGTCTGATGCATTCTGGCAAAAATCTACTTGTTGAAGGTTGGTTGTTGTAATTGGTAGGATCAAGAGGATCAAGTTCTATAAAAAAACTTGATTGTGAAGTCATGGAAACGCTTGGCGAAGAAATAGATCGTGCTGCTATTCCTACGGCAGACACTGGCTGTTGTGGCGTCATTGGGCTGGTAAGATCAGGCTGTATTGCCAACATAGGTATATCAGTTGAACTTGGCTGTGGAGTCACTGAGCGAATCGGAGGGGATGGAAGAGCGATTTCAACTCCTACGGCTGACTCTGGCTGTTGTACTGACATCGGGCTCGTAAGATCATGCTGAATTTCCGACACAAGTTTAACAGAGGAACTTGGCTGGGGAGTCACTGATCGTTTAGGAGAAGATGGGACAGCGGTTTCAAGTCCTGCGGCAGACTCTGACTGTTGTAGTGTTATCGGGCTAGTTGGGTCATGTTGAATTTCCGATACAGGTATGACAGGGGAACGTGGCAGAGGATTCAGTGAGCAACTCGGAGAAGATGGAGGAATTTCAATTACCGCCGCAGAATTTGGTCGTGGAGCTCTCAAGCTTGTCTGTGGGAATTGCCCTTGATTCTCAGCTGCAGCGGAAGAAATTGGTTGTGAAATATCTAGATTTTGTATATTCGGGTTAGGTCTGTCTGTGACATATGAGGGTGCAAAATCCAAATCGCTGAATATTTGCCTATTATATGGACAAATTCCAGTCACTCGAAACCCAGCTTGGATGTTACTTAGAGTCATAGCCCGGGGAAGCGCGGTGGCGATTATACTCGGAATATCATATATACTCATTGTTTTCCCAGGATTTGCCCTCATCCACCCGTCGCATGCTGTATTTACGGCTTTTTTGAAAGGTCCATATACAGAACGGTCCAATGGCTGCAACTTATGGCTGCAGTGTGGAGGAAAAGAAAGCATGACGATACCATTATCGCGGCAATAGTCAATGCATTTGATGGACACGTGTGAAGCATGATTGTCCAACAATAATAAAACTTTGTGATCTAAAGAACAATTTGTATGTCTTTGAAAATGTTGTAGAAAAACAAGAAAATCTTCTTCTTGCATCCACCCAGATTTGTTTGCAGTACCGACACTACCAACAGGACCATCTCTTAAAAAATGGGTTTGATAGCGAACTCTCGGAAATGTGAACATTGGTGGAAGTACATTGCCAATCGCGTTAGCTGCTACTGTGACTGTTACGAGAGTTCCACGCTCGGCAGATGTCAGCGCACCCACTTGTCTTGTTCCTTTCTTAGCCACAATTCGATTTGGTTTCTGTACTGTTGTTATTCCCGTTTCATCTACATTGTATATATCTTTGTTTTCAAAATTTTCACGATCAAGAACTATGGCCAAATTATCAAAAAATTCATCCACATTATTTTTATTAAAACTTGTCGCTCGTGCCAAGCTTGTCGCTTGAGCACACCTGACAGACAATTCTGGATGGCGGTCCAAAAATCCGCGGAACCATTCCACCCCAGCAATCTCATTTTCATCCCATGTAGCAGGCCTTTGGAGTTCGTAGCGTACAGTCAAATCATATGCTAGTTTTCTCATATCCTTAGCGGTTAGCCCAAAGTAAATATCAGCTGACTTGATTGCATACGTTACAATCTCGTTTTCCTGAGCAGGTGTAAATATTTTTTTTGCTGAATTGTAACCCATTGTTATATCATCGACAGGAGTATTTTCAGGAGCGCTTTCTCTCTTTTTTTTATATCGTGCTAATGAGACGTGATCTAAATCGAACATTTCTGCAGCCTTCCTCAACGATTTGCCAGATAACAATTCCTCATATGCTTGCTGATACGCAAATATGTTCTTAGAACTTCTGTCTGTAACGTGTTTTCGTTTTCTGGGCATCTCTAGAAAAGATGAATGAAAAATTAGATCAAACTTAATGTCGCGGGCTCAATTTTAGGATCGTCAGAGTTATTGGGTTGCCTATCAGATGTAATTTGATCTGATAGGCAACCCAAACCTAATAAAAAATAACCAATGAAACCACTTTTAACTCACAACCGCTAGGTATTGTAATTTTATAATACGAGTACCTAGTGATTGTGAGTTAAAAGTGGTTTAAATTGCTATTTTTGAAAAGTGGTTTAATTGGTACCTTAATTTTTTTGTTTCTCGGTGATTTTTATATTCTATTTATTATTGATAATTTAGAAAACACAACCTTCTTCTGTGCAGTCGGATAAAAATGCGGAATATGCGGGGACGTTTGAAACGTTTCAAACGTCCACAGACACGTCGTTTCAAACGTACCCATGTCACATCTTCTACTTCAGTACTCAATATTTTGGTATATATTGGCTTAAATATTAATTGACCGTAATAAAAACAATCTTAAATAGATAAGCAATACTCCAAAATAAGAAAAACTGCCAAAAAACAATATTTAAGTAGGTAAATAACAAAAATTAAAAATCTTGAAGACTTACTTTTTGGCGCGAAATTCGTCGAATCTTCCTGTGCACGACTGTGTCGCTCGCTCGCTTGAGCCGTACTAAACACAAAACCGAACATGGCCGACGATGCAATGAACGACGCGTCACGCGCGTAGGTATCATAGTTTTCGAGAAATTGGAGTTGTTGCAATCATAACGTGTTTTAATTGTCCCCGGTCTACCCTACGTAGGTACTCAAGCTAAAAAATAATTAATTAAAATAAAAATGTAAATAAAAATTTACTACCTAAATAAAAGCATCCAGGCATAAAGGGCTACAGCTTACATATTTATGCATTACTGGGTTCTGTTCACTTAGCTGGATGATAAACTAGGACCATCGAAGTAAAATAAATAAATAAGTTAATACTAATAACAATAACCTGTCAGTAAGCTTATTCTGGAGAAAGAACATGAACATTGTCTTGAGTTAATTAGGGCAACCAACTATTCTTATTGTGTAAGTGGTCGTTGATGGATTAATATGTCTTTGAACAAAAGTTGGATTTTACTTTTTATAGAGGGTATCTTGTTATAAAAGGTTATACCAAGCCCAACAATTGAGTTAAGAACCTTATGAAGCCGGTGAAAGAGGACACGTACCTTGTCCTTATTTCTAGTGAATATCACTGTTTTTAGTTTACAATAAGTGTAAATTTTGTCTAATAGGTATATAAGATGTTAGCGAAGATGAATTGTGATGCAACCGTGAGAATACCAATATCTTTAAAAAATCTCTTAGAGAAACTGGCACCCAGCTGGTAAATTGCTCGAACAGCTCGTTTTTAACGACAAATATATTTTGTTATCAGCGGCTTTGCCCCACAGCAGAATACCGTAGGACATAACGCTGTGAAAATAAAATAGCAGCTGTATTTTTTCCGATTTTCATTTTGACCTTACTATTGGCTTCAGCACCCTCGAAAACCATGAAAACAACACCCATGACGAAAAATTTGTAATTTTTTGCAGTCGCCATCTTGGATTTAAATTTATACCTCACTATCGGCGACCTCATTATCCATCCCTTTCTTTCTTCGCACGGCCAAATTACGAAGTATTATTTTAAATTCACACTCGGTTGGTTACTTGAGTAGGCATGCCTACTTTAGGGTGATAAATTGCGAAGATCGAATGTCATAATATTATTACGCGAGACGTAGGTACGTATTTCTGATTTCGTCTTATTAACTTGAACGACTATAGAGACTAGTAATGCCCTATAGTGAGGTCGAGCCGCCATCTTGGATTTTCTTTTTGGACCTCGTTCCTGCCGGGGGTCCCCCGACTACACCCGTTTTTATACCTAGTAAATCAATAACTTTTTACGAAAAAGTGTGCCTACCTGTTCTGAAAACCAATGCACGCCACTGAATCTAACTAAACATAATCGAAAGTCATCACCTGTCTGGCTTTCAACCTATTACATAAAAAAGCCAACTTACATCAAATCACAAAAACTAATTTTGATTTATCTCCCGCCTCAAAGTAAGTGTTCTTAAAATCTCGACACGTTACGACATATTTTTCTATACTAATAATAAAGCTGAAGAGTTTGTATGTTTGTTTGTTTCAACGTGGTAATCTCTGGAACTACCATTCGGAATAGAATAGATAGATAGATTGTTCATTAGTAATGTTATATGAATTGTATATGCTGTGGATAACGGTGTGAGTTTCACATTTATATAATATCTTTGTTTATATTATTTGCGCAGATATATAATGTGTTACTGTTAGTTTGTCCCAAATAAATAAATAAATAATTTCTTTTTTTTTTTAGATTCGATAGCCCAATCCTTCAGGAAGGCCATTTATTATTTTTTGACATTGATTTACATTCTGTAATTACTTCAACTCACACCCTAACTTTGATGAAAATCGTCTACTTTTACAATGTTTGTAAATATGTTGTATCTATCACAAAATTAATTTATATGTCATGGCTTAATTTTTAATTATTTTACCTATTGTGGCATAATAATTTTATTTTAGGTGCATCATCTATGCAAAATATTATAAAACATGTTAAAAGAGTAACGGTGGAGTTTCTTGCCCATTCATCTCCATACGAAAACTACCTTTTGGAAGGGGCGACCGTACAAAAGTGCCTTTTATGTGCCTATTTGAGAAATGGTTTGACTTTGGTTTTGACTTTGACTTAACATCACGCAAGGACAAGGGTCCTAGCGTGGTGGGGAGGAGGAGATACGTACTGTGTAGGAGATGATGGGTAGGAGCCGAGAAAATAGATGAAAGGTCAGAAAGAACGAAATATATAAGCGAAAACGACGTAATAGCGCGCGCAGGCGATGTGATGCGACGGAGTCACGGGTAGAAGCTAGTCATTCTATAAAAAAAAAACTTCTAAAATTTAGTACGCGCGTAAAAATTTACGATATTAACGTATCCCAGTTTAGGGGTTACGTCGTGGGTAAAATTGTGCAATAAAGAAAGACTTTCAATTTGACATGATATTATTAGTAGTATGTGGGGGGGGAGAAGGGAGCATAACCTATTTTATTTTGCCATGAAAAAGACTTTTCATGTAACCTATGACGATACGGTACTTATGGGTGTTCTTACACCCACACGGTCGTCATTTTCTACAGCAGTGCGATTCTGTAACCATCTCACCGTAAAAACTTGAGCGTGGAGTGAGCTGTCATTCCAAATAATGCTAGGGATTGACACTACTGACAACTCACATCAAGCTCACTTCACCTGAGTTTTCACGGTGAGATTTTTACAGAATCGACCGGCTGATCGTTTTGATCGCATTTTTTTTTTTACTCCTATAACGTGGGTGCGTTTACAAAGTAACATTTAAACTCACATACACTAACAGCCAGACCCGGAACAACAACCTGTAGGAGTGTAGGCAATACAAATATTTGTTCCGTGCGGGAATCGAACCCGCGACACGCAGCGCAGCAGTCGATCGCTCAGCCACTGCGCCAACCGTGTCGTCGATGTCGATTACAAACCGTTTTTTTTTTTTTGTTAATCCTGCGCTAAATGGTTTTTTTTTCGTTCCTTTTATTTTATTTCTATTTTCTTTTATTTATTGTAAAAAGTCAGTGTCAATTGGATATTATATAGTCTAAGCTTTCTCATGCTGATCCATGTAACGGAGAAACCTCGACCCCTGTCGTATGACAGCTGTTCACCACGCGGACCCAGTGCGGGTTCGTAGATGTCACATATCTTCGATTTTATTCGTTCTAGGACATGCCGTGAGGTAACCACGATGTTTTCCTTCACCGCTTATAAAGCAGTGGTGATGAAATAATTTACACAAAGTAAAGCGCCTGTCAGGGTTCGAACCCACGACCTAACAACTCGTCGCAGCCGTTACGTTAACACTGGGCCACCAGTGCTCGCACAAATGGAGTACCTACAGTTCACAATATGCGGTTTTAATAATAAACTTGTTCAATGAAAAAGTTTTTTGCAAAAAAACATCAACCGACTTCCAAAAACGACACTACAAAGTGAAAAATAACTTTCATTTCGGAAGTCGGTGTCATTGGGGTCGCATTTTCGTTGCTTGCCACCGACTTACGAAATTAAAGTTATTTTTCACTTTGTAGTGTCGTTTTTGGAAGTCGATTGATGTTTTTTTGCAAAAAAGTTTTTATTTTTCACTTTTAAGTTGTAATTTTAGTTTAAAAACCAAACTACTGAACCGTTTTTGATGAAATTTCTATGGGACAATTTGGGGAGTATACCCTTTCCAACAAAAAAATAATTTTTCAAATCGGTTGGCAAGCGACGGAGTTACGCGCGAACAAACATTAAAAAAAAAAAATACAAACATCCGAATTGAGAACCTCCTCCTGTTTTAGAAGTCGGTTAAAAATACCAATGAATAGTTGTCTCACTTCAATCAGTTGTTGCGGCCAGTATAAGCTTAGTTCAGTGGTGTAACTCTGTACAAAGTTCTAGTATTCTCGTGTTGGCACAAGTTATGTGCAAAGTCTTGCCAAGAATAGACGTTCATCATCTGCCTAGCCTTTTTCCAACTATGTTGTAGTCAGATTCCAGTCTAACCGGATGCAGCAGTATTTTAAATTGAGCGACTGTATACGGAACCTTCACAACTCAGTTACTGTATAACATATTGTGAAAACCTTCATCAGTCAGTAGGTTTGGTTGTGGGGCTGAATTTAAGATCTGATAAACATATACCCAAGTGTCGGCATTCCAGGGGGCAAAGTCTACTAATTTACAAAGAGTCCACTGTAATTTTTTGAAAGATCATCATCTGCCTAGCCTTTTCCCAACTATGTTGGGGTCGGCTTCCAGTCTAACCGGATGCAGCTGAATACCAGTATTTTACATGGAGCGACTGCCTATCTGACCTCCACAACCCAGTTACTGGGTAATACGATACCCCTTGGTAAGACTGGTTGTCAGACTTTCGGGCTTCTGACGACCCGTAACGACTGTCAAAGAACAACGAATGACAGCCGCGACCAACGGCTTAACGTGCTTTCCGAGGCACGGAGGGGTCTCGGTATGTAAAGATGGTCACCCATCCACAGACCAACCGCGGCAAGCGTAATTTAACCTGACCGATCGACCTGTGCGGCTGTTATTATTTAGCCAGATGTGCCATACAAAATCTGTCAAAGGAGCACAATGGAGAGACTATTGCAACTTTTGTAAATTAGTAAACTCAAACCCGTGGAGGCTCTTTTCATACACCGGAAATAAGGCTTCATCAAGCTGCCAAGACATTAATTAACCTTTTGATATGTTATTAAAACTTATTGATGCAATAAACTAATTACTTAATAAAAACTTGAGAGGTGTCGAGGGACACCCGGATGGAACGAAGTATAACTGGCTTGCTTTCTATAAGAGAGAGAGAGAGAAACACGCGCACGCCGCACGGCTTACAACTATAGCAAAAAGTGTCGTTCCAACTTTTGGTCTTAAGGCGCAGATTTCTCGAAAACGGTCAAAAAGTGGTTTTTTAAAGCAGTGTATCTCTTAAACCGTAAATAATTAGGACCTAAAAAAAAAGTATGATATTTTCAAGTCTTATTTTAATACAGTGATCGAGCCCAAATCATAATTAAACATACATTAATGCATCAAAAAAATCTTCAAACAAACCTCTTCTTTGTCTTTAAAAGCAGTTTATCTCTTTATTAACAACAATAATTATAATAAAAAATATACCATAAAATTTCTAATGCCAAACTGCATCCAGTGATCGAGTAGTTTTTAATAAATAGTTAATATCTAATTTTATACGATTTTATAAACGTTTTTACGACATACGCTTGCTCATTTCCTTGCTGCCTGCACCGCGCCAGTGTTCCTTGGAACGTTGTTGAGAACGGACCTGTGTCGCTTTGCTCCGCAGTGGAATTTTTACGTTTTGTACCGTGAAAATAAAAATGGGAAATAAATATAATAGTGGGAAGAGATGGAAAGCTGCTCGTCGAAAGCGTTTACTCCAGAGTGTGCAGAATATAGCACGAAGACTGTAAGAAACTTTATTACATGTACCTACCTAAATAAAGAATGATAAAAATAAATATATTTCTCGTGAATTTAATACTTCTAACTTAGTAATTAATAATGCCTATAGATATAGAGTACACTATATTATAGGCATTGTTACTAAGGTGAAATTGATTTTCCGAATCATATCATCACCTGAGTGACTTGAGACTCACCGAAGGCCACAGAGTAAGTACCTACAGTAGGGTCAGCTGTGCTTCCAATTGTATTTCAATGATATTATTATTTTAGATTGGCGAATAAGTAAATTGCTACTCAAGAACTGGATGATACTGCTTCTCGATTGGATGTTGAGTAAGTACCTACCTACTCATTACAATAGAATGCTTCCTTGGTTTAGTGGTGAAAGGGATATCTTCTCGATCGCGGGTTCGATTCCCACGGGAAATAACAACTTTAGGTGTTGTTTCTAGTTGGGCTAGGACTTTTTTGGGGTCATCCACCGTCGGTAGTGTAGTCAATTAAAATATCCGTTTTTTTTTTTTTGTTTACTTTACAGACAGGTGTCGATATCTCAACACGATAAAACAGATTTTATCAACTTACACTTCAAGTAACAACAATAACAGCGGTCTCAGGTCAGTGGGGTCAATGACCCCAAAAATCATTATTTTTTTTATTTTGTCTCAAGACATGATGGGTATCGATATCTACTAAACACGACAAAATAAAAATAAAATGTTTTGTTTGGGGTCAATGACCGCTGTTATTGTTGTTACTTGAAGTGTAAGTTGATAAAATCTGTTTTATCGTGTTGAAATATTATATAGTTTCGCTAGCTAATTTAATTTCACTCTGTATTATTGTTTTATTACTCATAACTACCAGACTGTTAAATACGGGGTAATAATATTAGGCCGGCCACATACAGTCGGAATTCCGTTTCGAAATATCGGTTCGGAATTGATTTTTTTTTTTTGACTTACCTACGTATACCTTTTATACGTTCACGTGGATGAATTCGCGGGCATAAGCTAGTGTATATTAAATCAATATTGTATTTTTCCAGTTCTACTATTGAAAAGCCATCATCATCTATTGTTCACAATATTCAAGCAAATCAAAAGGCATTTCAAGAAGAAAACGGAATTTTTCGAATTTCGTATTATTGTTCTAGTCCTGTGGGATTTAGTGATCTATCACTACAACATCTTGATTAAGACATTATAGGGTTTAATGAAATATTTAGTGATCAATCTATTGAATAAAATCTGAACTTAGTATCCGACAACAAATGACAAAGTAATAGATATAAACATACCTATCATAGAATACATTGTATTATTTTCAAAAATAATTGTTGTTTTTTTGCAGTCCTCCTACTGAAAAGCCATCATCATTTATTGAATTCGATGTCATCATCAAAGTAAAGTGTTCATCAAGTAAAATTCAACCTTTGTTCAAAGGCTTACTATTCCATCAACGACTACTTACACGATAAGAATAGTTGGTCGCCCTAATTAACTCAAGACAATGTTCATGTTTTTTCTCCAGAATTGGCTTACTGACAGGTTATTGTTATTAGTATTAACTTATTTATTTATTTTACTTCGCTGGTCCTAGTTTATCATCTGTGACTTCAAGTGACAGGTATGTGACCAGAACCCAGCAATGCGTAAATATGTAAGCAGTCACGCCCTTTATACCTGGAGGCTTTTATTTAGGTAGTAAGTTTTTATTTACATTTTAATTTTAATTAATTATTTTATGAGTACCTATGTATAGTTTTTATTATATTTGTTGGTATATTGGCATGGCTAGCTGACATATGGCAAATAATTTAATTTTATGTTCTGTGCCTTATAATGTTAATTACTTAACACCCAGTATTGTATACAATCAAGTATTTTCTAACTAAACAGACAGCTGTGCTGCTGGGGGTTTGTTGCGCCACTTCTTCCTCCCAGCGATAGTACTAGGAAGTGGTGAAGGGCGGGCGTTTTTGGGGGACTGTCTTTTGTAATTTTGACGTTCGAAAAGTGCTGATTCTCAGCCTAATTTGAATAAATGACTTTTGATTGTGATTTTGATTTCGATGTAAATTTACACGAAGAAGTAGATCAAACGACCTATGAAGCTGAAAGGTAGTTTTCAACATTGTGGATTTTGTTTGATCAAAACCTGCCTGTTTGAATATTATATATATTTCTAAGCCGTCAGTACTTCAACTGAATTTTATATTTTACTTTGTTTTAGGGAAACTGAAAAATTATCGATTGGTGGACGTAAAGTAAACATCAGTAATTTTTTTAAATCACTCCAAGAAATATCAAGCCGGACCTTTAGACTGCGGTTTAAAGTCAATTGAAATCGTATCTGCACGTTTGTCAGGTTGATGACTAAATTCGAATCGGGAATCGGCGCCAATGTTCGCTTACCTGAACAAAATTAATCCCTACATCAATCTTAGTATAGTTTTTAGTATCTTTGATGGTATATTGGCGTGGCTAACTGATATGTGGCAAATAATTTAATTTAATGTTCTGTGTCTTGTAATGTTAATTTATTTAACATACCTATTATTGTATAAGTATTTTTGAACTGAACAGACAGCTGTGCGTGAAGAAGTGGCGCAACAATCTCCCCAGCAGAGTTTGTTGCGCCACTTCTTCTTCCCAGCGATAGCACTAGCAAGTGGTGAAGGGCGGGCGTTTTTGGGGGACTGTCTTTTGTAATTTTGGCATTCGAAAAGTGCTGATTCTCAGACTAATTTGAATAAATGACTTTCATTTTGATTTTTTTTCTTTCTCACTTTCACAATTTTTTTCACTTTCTCTCTCACTCTCGCTCTCTTTCTCTTTTTCTTTCATTACAAACTAAAAATTGGACCCTGTATAGTCTTTACTCGGCTGGCAAAATCGGAATTCCGTTCAGAAATATCGATTCGGATTTTCGAAGGCAGCAAATCCATACAAAATAAATTCGAAGGCAGAAAATTTCGAATGGAGAACTATTGTAAGTACGTGTGAGGTAGTTCCTTGATTTTGTATGAATTCGTTGCCTTCGAAAATGCCGAATCGATATTTTGAAACGGAATTCCGTCCGTATGTGGCCGGCCTTATTGAACTAAAAAGTTTCGAGCCCACGACCGCTTGTGGCTTCTAGATAAACTTCTGGATAATAAATTAAATTGGGGGTCACGGGTTATACACGGGTCCCACAAACCATAATTCCATACATCGGGGCCCAAAGGGCGTATATATAGCACATTTTGGCCAATTAGAGTTATTTACACCATCTTGTTCAGTTTTTTTTTCTCTATCGATTTATTGGATTTCGTGAAAAGTCGTGTTCATCCTTTGAGCCCCGAGGTATCGATATAGGGCGCATTGTGGTTCATGGGCTCCATGAACCCAATATGGCATTTGATCTTCGGCCGGCAGATATGTATATTGCTCAGAATTTCCAGTCGATCTATTCTGCGTTAAAAAAAAAAGTAAGTAGGTACTAACTTATTCACTTTTATTTGTGAGCGAAATTGTAGGGAAAAGCTAATTTAATAATAACTGTCTAAATTCTGCCGCCCGGTTACATTTATAATATTTTCTATTTTATTAATATTACGAGTTCTTTGTTTGTAAAAAAATATAAATATACACCACTGCTCTGCAATAAATGCTGTTAGCTACCTATATGTGAGCGTCGCGCGTCTGACACTATGGCAGCTAGCCCTACCAAATAGAAACTTCGTGACCGCTTCGCGCGTAAGTACGATGAGGGGCGCGCGGGGCATTTTCAGCGGTAACGCCCATTTGAGCAAGGTTAACGGCATAATACCGGGCCTTAAGGTGGATGCTCCAAGGTAGCCCGCGAAGTTCTTTTAATACGTTTTTTGCAATTTCCTGGTCAGTACTAAGTTGTACCTACGTTGATTAAAATATTATTCGCGGACGTAACAAATATGTACATATTTACAGAATTATAATCATTAGAATCAGTAATACAACTTGTTAAGTTAGCATAATCCTAAAATGTCAATATTTCATGAAATAGTCATTCAGTAGGATTACTTGATCTTAGAGAGTTATGTTGATGACTTTAATGATTATAATTCTGTAAATACATATTTGTTACGGCCGCAAATCATATTTTAATCAACGTACAACTTAGTACTGACCAGCAAATTGCAAAAAACTTAAGAGAATTTGAATTTCGCGGGCTACCTTGGAGCATCCACCTTAATTTTTTCCGTCTAGCCCCCTTTCGCAACGCGCGATAAGGAACTTCGTTCCAATATCATCTACATCTACACGTGCATCTTTTCTCCAGTCAGTCCACCACTCCTCCATCCATCAGTATTGTTTTCATGCCTTAGTCATATGCGTTATCCTTCAAATCTTTCGATTGAAACTCTGCCTTGATTTTACTGGGACCTACCTATTTTAATATATTAGAATCCATTCTAATATTATATTAAAACTAGCTTCTGCCCGCGGCTTCGCCCGCGTGGATGTCGGAAATTATCCCAAGGGAACGTGCTAACAGGATAAAATGTAGGTATGTGCTTCCCCAGGATGCCATCTATCTCTATGCCAAATCAGAAGTTCAGTGGTTTATGCGTGAAAATGTAACATACAGTTTCAAGTTCAAATACTCCCCTTAAAAACTGAATTACCCCTTTTTGTCCCGTCAGTGGTAAATTTTCGACAACTTTACATACTTATTATTATTTATTTTCTGTAAAAAGTATCAATACTGAGTTTCGAGTTACACGGACCGCGCATTCAATTTCTTCCACACAAACTTAACACCCCTATATCCCCCTTTGAGGGGAAGTTTTGAAAAACTTATAATGATAAACTTTATTACTTACTTAGGCAAGTATTCTTGCCAAGTTTCAAGTTTATGAACTAAATGAATAAGATTTTTCATATAAACTGTATCCCCCGCTTTTCACCCCCGCAGGGGTGGAATTTTGGAAAATCGTTTGGCATTATTCATAACTTGATTCAAAGATTATTTATACCAGTTTTCGACTTAATCAAGCCACGCATTATAATCCTCCCCTGAAAAATAGACTACCCCATTTCAGCCCGTCAGGGGTAGATTTTCAAAAAACCCTGATACACATTATTCTTTACTTTCAATATTAGGTATAAATACTGAGTTTCGAGTAAATCGGACTGCGCGCTAAAATTCTTCCATACAAACTTTGAAACCCCCCAATCCCTTATTAGGGGGTAGTTTAGAAGAAGAAAAAACTGACAATCTTCATAATTTATTTTGGTAAGTATTCGTGCCAAGTTTCAAGTTTATTAACTCAAGGAATAAGATTTTTCATATTAACTGTATCCCCCCGCTTTTCACCCCCACAGGGGTGGAATTCATAACTTGATTCAAAGATTATTTATACCAATTTTCGAGTTAATCAAGCCACGCATTATAATCCTCCCTTGTAAAATTAACTACCCCTTTTCAACCCGTTAGGGGTAGATTTTCGAAAACGCCCTGATACATGTTACTCTTTATTTTTGGTCTTAAGTATAAACACTGAGTTTCGAGTTAAGCGGACCGCGCGCGCATTCAAAATATTCCACACAAACTTCAACACCCCTATATTCCCCTTTGAGGGGTAGTTTTGAAAAACTTATAATGATAATATTTATTACTTACTTACTTAGGCGAGTATTCTTGAAAAGTTTCAAGTTTGTTAAGTTAACCTAATGAAGAAGATTTTTCATATAAACTGTATCCCCGCTTTTCACCCCCACAGGGGTGGAATTAAAAAAAATCGTTTGGGATGTATTCATAACTTCAATCAAAGATTATTTATACTAATTTTCGAGTTAATCAAGCCATGCAGTAAAATCCTCCCCTGAAAAATTGACTACCCCATTTCAGCCCGTCAGGGGTAGATTTTCAAAAAACCCTGATACACATTATTCTTTACTTTCAATATTAGGTATAACTACCGAGTTTCGAGTAAATCGGACTGCGCGCTAAAATTCTTCCATACAAACTTTGAAACCCCCCAATCCCTTATTAGAGGGTAGTTTAGAAGAAAAAAAACTGACAATCTTCATAATTTATTTAGATAAGTATTCGTGCCAAATTTCAAGTTTATTAACTCAAGGAATAAGATTTTTCATACAAACGAATTCCCCCCTTTTCCCCCTCTTAGGGGTGGAATTTCGAAAAATCCTTTCTTAGTGGATGCCTACTCTTCACGAAGAATACACCCTCCAAATTTCATGTCTCTAGGACCAGCGGTTTAGGCTGTGCGTTGATCTATCAGTCAGTCAGTCAGTCAGTCAGTCAGTCAGGACTTTGAATTTTATATATATAGATAGGTGGCTCCCGTCAAGTATTTAATACTTGACGGGTAATACTGATATAACTTTAAAATATTCATCTTTAGATTATCGTCTTTTAAGTCGAGACCAACTTCATCTGACTGAATATTCAGGATTAAGTTCAGACCAGATTAATGATAGTCTAGATCCAAGTTTATGCAAGGAAGTGGTTAACTTTGTTAGACAAAGTACTGTGAGATTCCTAGAGGGTCATCTTATATCTTACAGGTACCCTTAAGTCAGCTGAACGACCTTGTAAAGTTGTGTTAGTCGACTGATTTGATTTAAAAGAGTGTCCATGGAGTTTCTTTAGGCATTTCAGCTTCCGGCGGTGAATGAGTCGTTGCTCGGAATGTTAGCATTTTATACCTAGACTAGCTTCTGCCCGCGGCTTCGCCCGCGTGGATGTCGGAAATTATCCCAAGGGAACGTGCTAACAGGATAAAATGTAGGTATGTGCTTTCCCAGGATGCCATCTATCTCTATGCCAAATCAGAAGTTCAGTGGTTTATGCGTGAAAATGTAACATACAGTTTCAAGTTCAAATACTCCCCTTAAAAACTGAATTACCCCTTTTTGTCCCGTCAGTGGTAAATTTTCGACAACTTTACATACTTATTATTATTTATTTTCTGTAAAAAGTATCAATACTGAGTTTCGAGTTACACGGACCGCGCATTCAATTTCTTCCACACAAACTTAACACCCCTATATCCCCCTTTGAGGGGAAGTTTTGAAAAACTTATAATGATAAACTTTATTACTTACTTAGGCAAGTATTCTTGCCAAGTTTCAAGTTTATGAACTAAATGAATAAGATTTTTCATATAAACTGTATCCCCCGCTTTTCACCCCCGCAGGGGTGGAATTTTGGAAAATCGTTTGGCATTATTCATAACTTGATTCAAAGATTATTTATACCAGTTTTCGACTTAATCAAGCCACGCATTATAATCCTCCCCTGAAAAATAGACTACCCCATTTCAGCCCGTCAGGGGTAGATTTTCAAAAAACCCTGATACACATTATTCTTTACTTTCAATATTAGGTATAAATACTGAGTTTCGAGTAAATCGGACTGCGCGCTAAAATTCTTCCATACAAACTTTGAAACCCCCCAATCCCTTATTAGGGGGTAGTTTAGAAGAAGAAAAAACTGACAATCTTCATAATTTATTTTGGTAAGTATTCGTGCCAAGTTTCAAGTTTATTAACTCAAGGAATAAGATTTTTCATATTAACTGTATCCCCCCGCTTTTCACCCCCACAGGGGTGGAATTCATAACTTGATTCAAAGATTATTTATACCAATTTTCGAGTTAATCAAGCCACGCATTATAATCCTCCCTTGTAAAATTAACTACCCCTTTTCAACCCGTTAGGGGTAGATTTTCGAAAACGCCCTGATACATGTTACTCTTTATTTTTGGTCTTAAGTATAAACACTGAGTTTCGAGTTAAGCGGACCGCGCACGCATTCAAAATATTCCACACAAACTTCAACACCCCTATATTCCCCTTTGAGGGGTAGTTTTGAAAAACTTATAATGATAATATTTATTACTTACTTACTTAGGCGAGTATTCTTGAAAAGTTTCAAGTTTGTTAAGTTAACCTAATGAAGAAGATTTTTCATATAAACTGTATCCCCGCTTTTCACCCCCACAGGGGTGGAATTAAAAAAAATCGTTTGGGATGTATTCATAACTTCAATCAAAGATTATTTATACTAATTTTCGAGTTAATCAAGCCATGCAGTAAAATCCTCCCCTGAAAAATTGACTACCCCATTTCAGCCCGTCAGGGGTAGATTTTCAAAAAACCCTGATACACATTATTCTTTACTTTCAATATTAGGTATAACTACCGAGTTTCGAGTAAATCGGACTGCGCGCTAAAATTCTTCCATACAAACTTTGAAACCCCCCAATCCCTTATTAGAGGGTAGTTTAGAAGAAAAAAAACTGACAATCTTCATAATTTATTTAGATAAGTATTCGTGCCAAATTTCAAGTTTATTAACTCAAGGAATAAGATTTTTCATACAAACGAATTCCCCCCTTTTCCCCCTCTTAGGGGTGGAATTTCGAAAAATCCTTTCTTAGTGGATGCCTACTCTTCACGAAGAATACACCCTCCAAATTTCATGTCTCTAGGACCAGCGGTTTAGGCTGTGCGTTGATCTATCAGTCAGTCAGTCAGTCAGTCAGTCAGTCAGTCAGTCAGTCAGTCAGGACTTTGAATTTTATATATATAGATATTATGTTTATAATAAGAAGCCCGAAAATCTGACAACCAGTCTAACCAGGGGCATCGTATTACCCAGTAACTGGGTTGTGGAGGTCAGATAGGCAGTCGTTCTATGTAAAATACTTGTATTCAGATATCCGGTTAGACTGGAAGCCGACCCCAACATAGTTGGGAAAAGGCTCTAAGCACATTTTTTTTTTTTATTGACAATGGGCTCACTCTTGACCTCAATCCAGCCCAGAGGCAGGGATGAGATCTACGGTGGAACGAGCTTGCCCAGAAGAAGCCTATTCACTCTCGCCTTGAAGAGATTCGGGTTGTATGAACTCGGGAATGCAGACGCAGGCAGACGGTTCCACTCCTTAGCTGTGCGCATCAGAAAAGATGACGACAAGCGCTTAGTGCGTATATATGGTATATTAACCAAATAGGGGTGGTATCCCGCAGTGCGTCTGGACTCTCGATGGTAGAAAGGTGAAGGCGGGATGAGCTCATGTAGCTCTTGAGCACACTCCCCGAAGTACAGTCTGTAGAAGACGGACAGACAGGCGACACTTCGCCGGTGAGCCAAACTGTGAAGCTTTGCCTCCACCAGCTTTTTATCTCCAATGAGTCTCTTAGCTCTGCGCTCCACTGAGTCTAAAGTGGCGAGTTGGTATTTAGCTGAGCCATCCCACAGGTGACTGCAGTACTCCATACACGATCGGACTTGTGCTTTGTAAAGGGTCAGAAGCTGTCCCGGTGTGAAGTACCGCTTAACCTTGTTCAGGATGCCCAGCTTTTTGGCCGCCGTTTGTGCTTTAGACTCAATGTTTTCGCCGAAATTGAGATTTGCTGTCAATTTCATGCCAAGAAGCTCGAGGTTGTCCGTCACAGGTACAGCTGCACCCCGGAAAGTAGGAGCCAGATCAAAAGGGCTCCTTTTCGCGCTGAACAGACAAGCCTGTGTTTTGGTGGTGTTGAAGCTGACCAGATTGTTGCCACATGATGGCATAAAAACATTTAGAACTAGGTATTTTGTACTTATTTTGTTTTATATTGTGTTATTTATTTCTCTTCGTATACCGCACCGGTAGACGTCATCACGTTAACGCCGGCTGTCGCATAGGGTCGTAGCATTATGCTGAGCGATGGCCGTTTTTCGGGACGCATATTTTCCCCCAACTTGTTCTTTTTGTGTTTGTGTTCTTTCTCTGCGTCATGTTTACCGGAAAGAAACGTATTATATTTCTTTCTTTATTTATTGCAAATATTTATAAGTGTTGGTGACCACTTATCATTGGGTAGGCCACCACCTGGTTTTTTAATCAACCACGCAAAAAGTCTCTTCATCTAAAAATATAGTACCTCCGGAAACGTGTAGACAAATAATTTCCTTCTACAAAAGAGCCATAGAAACAGCAGAATGTTAAGGCAAAAGCGTCAGGGTAGCTCGCAAAATTCAATTTTCTTACGTTTTTTGCAATTTGCAGGTCTAAATGTCCCTGGTTCATTCCCTGGTTTCGGCACCAATTTTTGTTAGATATAAGCAAACAAAATTTTTATTTAGCTTTTGTGCATACATGAGATGTCACTTATAGAAGATAAAAACAAAAGAATATGTAAAATATTTTATATTAGGAACAATAAAAATAAAATATAAAACGTGGTTTTATACCTTCTTAAATTGTTAGCTCTAACAACCATAATCGCGATGCGAATCATGTTTAGATCAACATACAACCTGACAACGTTGCGATTCCCAGCCTTAACTAACATTTATTTGTAGAATTATAATCATAAAAACCGGTCAAGTGCGAGTCGGACTCGCGCACCGAGGGTTCCGTACAAAGTAGGTATGTAACTAAAAATTTACAGTTTTCGCCATTTTTCCTTTATCTGTGCTTTAAGACGTTGCTCCGTACCAAATTTCAAGATTCTGAGTTCACGGGAAGTACCCTGTTGGTTTTGATTTTTGCGAGTGTCAAAAATTTGCGGCATAAACGGCTGTATCTTTTGATTACGTGCACTCCCTCTTCCCTCACTCTCATAGTCCGATGGGACGGCAATCCGACACGACCGGAGAGAGATCAGGCGCAGGACCAACGGCTTTACGTGCTTTCCGAGACACGGGAGTATCACACCGCCAACTTCCAATCTCCGGGATGTTACTAAGAAATTCCTAATGGAATAACTCAATAACACTTTGCCCGACCCGGGAGTCGAACCCAGGACCTCAGCTGTTGCGCTTGCGACCACGAGACCAAAAAAATGTAAGTAAAATTTCGCGGGTAACCGTGACGATTTCGCCTTAAGTCAAAAAGCGTATTAACCATCCAATAGGAAGTTCGTATTCCGCACACGTCCGCGACTCAGTCACACTAATTGTTAGCAGTTTAACAAATTAGCTGTCAACTCCCCGTTAATTTGTAGTCTGACTGTACCTTGCTGTACGAGTTTATCCTTTTTCGTCACACGGGGAGATGGTGTCAGTTTTTTATTTCGTTTCCTGATTCGGAGAATAATTTGAGATCAGAGATCTAACTCAAACTCAAAACTCATTTATTCCATATAAACCTCTAACAGGCTCTAACCAGTTTGGAGACATGAGGAACAGGGCGTAAAGTTCACTCATCCTCTATAGAAAAGGGAGGATCCTCCGACCAGACGGGTGTTGTGTCTGGTGGGCAACTGCCCAACGATTGATGTTGGGAAATTGTATCTATGCTAATTGCGCGGTAAACTCTGCTTGCGAGATGCAGGATTTGCGTGACGTCAGTATGACGCGTTGTTCGCATGTGGCGTTGTAGATATCGCTACATCACTCTCCTCCGGAGACCGGAGCACAGGGAGCAGTCAGTCAGTAATATGAAGCTATTAGTTGCAGCATCCTCCTTTTCCCAACTATTAGGGTAAGCTTCCAGTCTAACAGGATCAATCAATCAACTCAGCCTATTGCAGTCCACTGCTGGACATAGGCCTCTCCCAGACTGTCCCAGCCACCTTCTTTAGGTCGTCCATCCATCTAGCTGGGGGGCGTCCCACACTACGCTTGCCGATACGCGGTCTCCACTCCAGGACTCGTCTGCTCCACCGGCCATCGGTCCTTCGACAAACATGGCCAGCCCACTGCCACTTCAGTTTTCTTACTCTGCAAGCTAGGTCTAACAGGATGCTGCTGTATAAAATGTTATTGTTTTTTTGTATGTAGGGGGTAATCTCTGGAACTGCCAGTCGGATTTGAAGAATTATTTTTGCATTTGATAGCCCATTTCTTCAGGAAGGCTATAGGCTAAGGAGCCGAGAAAAAAGGAAAAAAGGCAGAAAGTAATAGCCCGGGCAGGCGAAGCGGGGGTGGGTCTGTGGACAAGAAATTTTATGCGGATGAAGTCGCTAGCAGAAGGGCTATAATAAAAGAAGTTCAGTCGCTTCCTCGTCAGCGTTGGAACAGGTGTGCTACTCCTGCCCTTCCGGGAACAAAGGCGCGATGCTACATAATAATCTATACAGATTCAAATCTAAACATTTACCTTCCTTCCACTACATTAAAGCTACTTAATGATAAATGATTTTATTTTGTAAGTAGGTTTGTGCAAACACTTTTACACGTCAATAACAGACCTAGTTTAAACATTACGTTCTCTACCGCATACTATTTCCATCGCGGAGGGCAAAGAAAATAAAAAGTTATTTTTATTTATAATGCGGGTAGGTGTGTAATGCGTTGGAGTTTAATTCGGCTAGTGTAAATGATCTGCTTGTTTAATGCACCGAATGTGGAGGGTATTTTTGGATTTTATGTTTTGGTGGCCACAGATTAGGCGGGTAGTAGATGAGCCCATTTTTATAAGCTTCTGAACGTAGAAAAAGCGGCCAAGTGCGAGCCGGACTCGCACACGAAGAGTTCCTTTCCACAAAAAATGCAAAAAACGCCGAAAACCACGCGTTTCTTATATAGGGATCTCCTTCAATTTTTTTTAATATTTACCTTTATGGCGACAATAGAAATACACACTAAAAATTTCAACCGTCTATCTATCACGGTTCAAAAGATAGATAGAACAGCAATGTGACAGACAAACGGACGGACAGCGGAGCCGTAGTAATAGGGACTCGATGCAGCAAAGGGGTGCCCTCTTTTTGGGCACGGAAACCTTAAAATCATAAAAAACGTTTCTAGTGTCGCATCTGTACCATAATCTTTGCCCAACATTAGATCACACAGCACTCAAACTTCAGTGCAGCAATAAACGCAGAAGCGATTCTTTGATCATTACGACGTTGAACAGATAGTGGTCGCGTCGTATTTGATTCTTACATAATATCACAGAGGTTCATACTTTTGATGTGGTTGGTACACTCTTATATGGACACTGATTAAAGGAATACGGTTGGCAGTCTTGGGAGTGGCTGTTTGTTGTTTTGGATTAAGTAAGTACCTGCCTATTTTGTTTGGTTTTTATTGCTATTTTGGGGTTCTGTTTTCGTTTGGGTAAAGAGTGCACTTAGAGACGAAATCCATTTTGACGGTTTCAATATAGATTGATCAACATTCTTTTGGTGTAATTGTATCGTTTGTTTGTCCTTTTCATCGACCTTTTGACTGAAGGGGACAAGTTGCAGCATTACAGCATGATCAGCCTACAATGTTGCCACTGCTGAGACACAAGCCTCTTCTTAGTTCTCACTGCGTGGGCCGTAATCCACCACGCGGGCCCAGTTCGGGTTGGTAGTTTTTTTTTTTTTTAAACGTTGCCCCACACTAGGAATTTCTCCTGTATCGTGGGTGCGTTTACAAACATTTAAACTCACATACACAAATAGCCAGACCCGGAACAACTACTTGTAGGTCATACAAATATTTGTTCCGTGCGGGAATCGAACCCGCGACACGCAGCGCAGCAGTCAGTCGCTTAACCACTACGCCAACCGTGCCGACAAGACAAGATATCACAACATGTCTTCGAATTTTTGGTTAGGTATAGGACATACTGGTTTCCTCACGATGTTTTTACGATGTGTTGCAGTTTGCGCGTCGATGCCTTCCACCCTGCATCTTAATTAGCACGTTATCAATCTCAACCTGTATCATTTTGACGGATATTGCTAATCCATTGCTTCATATGTTCGAAAAATTTGTCTGCTCGATAACGTAAATAACGCAATGAATGTTGTTGAACTGTCAAAATGAAACTCATTGCTGCTGATAGTTTGTTACGCAATAACCCCGCTGTATTGAAATTACAACTGTCATTTTTTGACAGTTGTATTAAATGGCTACAACACGGCAAATTGACAAATTGGAGGTGGGTACCTAACAGTCTCGGAAAAAAACCCAAGAGAAAGGGTGTCTGCATAATGTAAAAATGTGACAGATCTCATACTAATCTATAGGTACTCAAGTCTCATTTTAAAGTACAATGATGTTTCAACAACATTCCACGTCGCCTTTCTTACGAAACTTTGTTCCGCCTTAAAAGCTTCCGAATTTCGTGGTAAAGTGGTAAACCTACTTAATTCCTGTTTACTTTTCCATGGGATAAAGGATAAACAATTTATAAACATCAACCCATAAACACAGGGGCGTCGCATCGTCGGTTCACTCGCCAAACCGTTGAGAGGTCGATTTGCATTTGACAAATTTTTCAGCAAGGGTAGGGGCCCTTGAATTAATGATTTTGCGTGACGACCCCCGCCGAATAATTGAGCAGAAAATATACATTTTTGCCGGTTTTGTGCTGGTCTGTTTGTTAGCGATTAGCGTGTTTCTAAGTGTGCGTTTTTACGTGTTCGTTGGTCCTGGGGGTCTACTCCGAAGTAGTATCGGCCGAATGTTCGGCCGTTTCCTACTACGAAGTTATTATTTGGTTCGGTCGGTTCCGATCCTACACTCCTACACTCTTTCGAATATTGACTATAGTCCCGACCCAACTGAGCCGCTCCGAACTTTTTTCGCATTTTTCAATAATATTCAGATCGGCCATGTGTCGGTCCGATCCGAACATTCGCACTTTGCACTTCGGAGTAGGCCCCCTGCGCCTGATCTCTCTCCGATCGTATCGGATTGCCATCCCATCGGACTTAGAAAGTGAGGGAAGAGGGTGTGCACCTGTGTCTGTGCGCACACTTGTGCACTATAATATCTCCCGCGCCAAAGGCTAGTCTCCGTTGAGATTGGCTGCCGTGGCCAAAATACGGTCTGGAGACTTTAAGTGTTCGTTTTTAGTAGGAACTGCATTTGAATAATAATAATAAAAGTGCCGATAGTAGAAAAGCCAAGAGCCTCGACCAACGCAGACTGTCTGCTCAACAACGTAAATAACGCAATGAATAATAATAATATTCCTGGACATTTCACACAGCGCCATCTAGTTGAATGTTGTTGAACAGTCAAAACGAAAACCATTGTTAGTATGTTATGCAATTACCCTGCCGGAACGATTAAGCAATCTTATACACAGCGTATTGACGATTTCAGAACGAACAAGTCTTGGTTTTAAAGTGTAAAGTGGTTTATTTAAAATCGAAGAAAATCCTATTGTAAATTACTATTCTCCTTGCGTGGTTCAAACTGCGTGACACATTATTAATCTCAATCTGAATTATTTTGAAGGATATTGTTAATCCATTGCTTCATATGTTCGAAACATGTGTCTGCTCAGCAACGTAAATAACGCAATGAATGTTATTGAACTGTCAAAATTAAACCCATTGCTACTGATAGTGTTTTACGCAAATACCCTGCTGGTGCTCGGGAAGTCGACACATAAAGCTCCAGGCCGTCACGAAGTAACGATTGACGTTCAGGGCCCGTATTCCCATAATTTAAAACGTTCAAAATCTAGTCGCAGTGTCATCTCGGCGACAAACAAATGTCAAAAACTTGTCAAAATGTAGGGAAATTTGACGTTTTTTTGACAGATTGAGATTGAGATCAGACTGTGAACGTTCTTAAAATTACGAGAATTGCACCTCAGATATCACGCTATGCTAGCGGTGCGACCTCGCCCTTACATCAGTAACAAATGGATGAAGGAATTTACGTTTTGTTAACAATATTTTATGTTTATCGTTTTAATATTAAAGGGAAATTTGTTTGCCATAAATTTCTGTAACAGGCTTTATAATAATCGTTGTTTTTGGGTCAACAATTGAATATTAATTTGTGTTTAATGGAGATTGTTTCGAAGCATTGTTAATCATCTATATATTTATTAAAATATGATTGACGTGTAAAAGTGTTTGCAGAAATCTACTTAAAGAAATAAAATCACTTATCAATATTCTTTCGCCGAAAGTAAATTCTGGATTAAAGTGATTTATTTCTGTAAATTAAAATAATAACAAAAAAAAAGTAAATATTTTTGTATATTTTTTTTTTGTAAGTACCTAAGCAAATAACAACTTATGCTTAATTAATAAATTAAAATAACAAAATTAAATCCTAACTTAACTAAAACTGGATTAATGATTTTAATGATTATAATTCTGTAAAGTTATATTTGTTACTTTCGCGAATCATAAATATTTTGATCAACATACCAGGGTCATTCTCGTAATTTGAAATATTCAACATCTAGTCGTAGTCTCATCTCAGCGACAAACAAATGTCAAAAACTTGTCAAAACGTAGGCAAATCAGAGGTATTTTTGACAGATTGGAGATCTGACTGTGAACGTTCTTAAAATTACGAGAATTGCCCCTCTGATACTGACCTGTGAATTGCGAAAAACCTAAGGCTATTTGAATTTCGCGAGTTACCCTGGCGGTTCCCCCTTCATCATCATCTGCCTAGCCCATGTTGGGCTTGGCTTCCAGTATAACCTGATGCAGCAAAATACCAGTATTTTACATGGAGCGAATGCCTATCTGACCTCCACAACCCTGTGGGGATTGTGGAGGTCAGATAGGCATTCGCTCCATGTAAAATTGTGGGGATTGTGGAGGTCAGATAGGCATTCGCTCCATGTAAAATACTGGTATTCGCTCTGGGTATTGGGTAGTACCTACTGGTTGTCAGAATTTTGGACTTCTGACGACCCGCAACGACTGTCAAAGTTCCACGAATGACAACCGGGACCATTTCCGAGGCACGGAGGGGGTCTTAGTATGTAAAGATGGTCACCCATCCACGGACCAACCGCGGCAAGCATAGCTGATTGATCAAACCATGTAGCTGTTATTTTTTTAGCCACAATTGCTTCCCCTTAAGGTATCAAAAAACACTCTGTGTTTGAATAGCCGTTATTGTGTGACTGTTCACCATTTTCTTAGGAAACCACGAAAACATGAAACTGTAGATGTAACATGTATCTAATAGCTATGATGAAATAAAAGGTCAGCCACTAATCTACATCTGGCATGCTTTGTCGAATCTGAACCCAAAGCACTAAATTAGCATTTACAATCTGGCAATCTGGCATCCTGGCCGTCTGGTAGTCGTGTCTGAAAACAATAAGCCTCGCTATGCAGGTGTTCCGTTAATTTAGCACGAGATCTGGCAACCCGCCAGACGATATTACTCACCATCAGTTCATTAATTTATGCTGGCTTTAATTAAGTTTGTCAAGGTAATGGCTACGCTTGGGGTTGTGATGAGATACTTTCATTTTGACAAAGAGTCTATCCATTGGTCCGTATCTTTAGAAAAGCGGTATATTACATCGGTTTAGAGTGTGTTTACGCAAACACACTCTCCTCACTGCACTCACTCTTCCACATACTTGTGCATACTTTACATAATAATATTTTCTTGCGTGACTGTGTTTGCGTACATACTTGAGCAATCCTAACAATAATTGTCCAATAATCTATTTAATTACTGTACATATTAATATATTTGAGGGGCTTGTGGCTAAGTAATAACAGCCGCACAGGTCGATCGATCAGGTTAAGCTACGCTTGCCGCGGTTGGTCCAAGACCCCTCCGTGCCTCGGAAAGCACGTTACGCCGTTGGTCCCGGCTGTCATTCGTCTATCTTTGACAGTCGTTACGGGTCGTCAGAAGCCCGAAAATCTGACAACCGGTCTTACCAAGGGGTATCGTATTACCCAGTGTTGTGGAGAACAGATAGGCAGTCGCTCCATGTAAAATAGGTACTGGTATTCAACTGCATCCGTTTAGACTGGAAGCCGATCCCAACATAGTTGGGAAAAGGCTAGGCAGATGATGATGATGAATTTTATTTAATTAATCCTAAAAGGTGCCCAATAATATTTTCTTGCGTATCTACTCGGCTAATTAATTAATTAATTATTATATTGCGTGGGAGAGTTGTTGTTGTTGAGAAGTTGAGAACGGGGGGTTATGTCGGACTCCTATCCTACCGCCAAAAACTCACTGTTCCTACTACGACCAACACTAGATGTAAGTAAAATTGTTTCTAACCCTACTCTGGACTTGTTTGAATCAAGTAGTGAATTTATATAAATGAAACAAGTTTTAATTTATATAAATTCACTAGCTGCGCCCCACGGTTTCACCCGGATAAGTTTCGATCCCGTGGGAATATCGGGATAAAAAGTATCCTATATGTTAATGCTGGTTATAAACCAACTGTGTGAGAAATTTCATCCAAATCCGTTTAGCAGTTTTTGCGTGAAAGAGTAACAAACATCCATCCATCCATACAAACACGAACATACAAAAACTTTCACGTTTATAATACTCGTATTAGTAGGAAGTAGGATTTAATTTTAATCTCCATTGTGATTGGCCGCCATTACCAAGATATGAGGCTGGGCTGGACCGATCGAAGGATTACCTACTGCAAAAATGAAAAATTGAACAGTTAAAACAGACGTTGCTGTTCCGGGTTGAAAACTTGGAATGTGCTAATGTGGTTTATTGAATATCAAAATATTATTATTCAGAACTCTGTACTTACTAATTTCTTGTTTTTTTTTCAGCCAATTTAAAACATAGCTGACTTCAGCTGCCTCATCTGCCTAGCCTTTTCCCAACTATGTAGAGGTCGGCTCCCAGTCTAATCGGATGCAGCTGAATACCAGTATTTTAATATAGCTGCCTAATGATTTTTAATTTCTGAATTATTTTTGTTTTCTATAACGGACGCTTTTAACGTGCACGTATTTCTACATCGTTCTCACATGGTTAATTTCAACACGAATGATGTAATCAAATATTTTGTAACAATTTTATGATTCAAAAGAGTGTCCATGGAGTTTCTTGCCCGTTCTTCTCCATAGGTACCTACGCTTTGGAATGGGCAACTATTTTCATCTTTCTGACTGACGGACCCTTTGACAATTCAAAAGTGCCTGTAATTGGTTTAGTTGAATTAAATGATTTGAGTTTGAGTTTGAATATTTAATAAGAAGATTGTTATTCAAGGGGTTCCACAGGCAAAAATGTTTGCTTATGGTACCCCAAGAGGAACTAGACTGCCGGACGGCGTGTGTTCCACGCGCGCCTCAAAGAGATGCCAGCAAAAGCGACGGGGCCCCATAGGGCCGAAGCCTGCCAGGGTAGCGGGAACATCCGAAAGGGTTTACCGCTGCCCTGGAACATAAAGGGCTAAGGAAGGAATACGGGTGGGTTTTAGTCAGTAAGAGTCTGACACTCCCTTCTGCTCCACCCAGAGCGGGAGGAGTCATTTGATGATTTCCCATCCTCAAAAAAAAAAAAAGGGGAACTAGACTGACCACGGGCAAGTATCGATTTAAAATAAGCCCTGGCAGTTATGAGACGTCCGGTCTCAATCGACAAATAGACGTAATTTTAAATCTCTGACTCCGATACTGCATCTATCTGGCGAGACCTTTACCTTTACTTAGTAACACCTATATTGTTATGAAACTTATTGGATACTAAGAGTAATAACATCATAATGGTTTTGTGATCCGCCATATTGCAGGAAAACGGACATATAAACGTTTTCTAACTCAGCAGTGATAAATTGTCGATTGATTGCCCTTTTCTTACACATATCTTGTTTAGGGCCGAAGGGAGATGCTGACAGAAGATGTTTTTCGACTTATCTTTTAATGTTTATCTCCGAAAGGTCTGGCTGGAAGATAGCCAGATGGTTTGATAGATCTTGTGACAAGGATAGAATTTATTTGACGTTAGTTTGTAAACAATTGTCGACGGTCATCTACCAATATGTCAATCTTTAACTCGTGGACACGAGCTACACGCTCAAGCGACATGCGTCTAGCGATAGCGGCGGAAGAGAAAACAAATTAAAGATGTTGTTTAGAGCATGTTACGAGTCATCGCGACGCGACTTGCGGAGCATAATCAGCCTATAATGTTCCCACTGCTGGGACACAGGCTTCCTCTCTGAGAGACGGAGTGGGCACGCGGACCCAGGGCGTGTTGGTAGATGTCACATGTCTTCGAATTTTTGGTCATAGGACATGCCTGTTTCCTCACGATGTTTTCCTTATATGATATATAGTGCCCATCAGAGTTCAAACCTAAGACTTGCAACTCGTAAGTCGCGGCCGTTTTTACTGGGTCACCACTGCTCTCTCTCTCTGACTTGCGGAGCGACAGACTAGAACAAGTGACGCGCGCGCGTTTCGTTTGACGCAAGTCGCATCGCTAGAGGTCGTGAACGGATAGCCTATAATGTATGATTGAGTTATATTGCACATAATCACCACACTTGAAGGATTGGTGATTGCCACTCATCCCTCTTTCATTGTCTTAGGATTCTTTCTACAGAACCAGTATAATTGTTCGTTGCTCTATCTTACATTGTCAGAAATTATTGTAACACACACAGTACCTACATACACACTTATCAGTGAGAATTTGTCGGTATAAAATTGACACCAAATTTATTTCAACCAAGGTCGTAAAACACAACTGAAATAAATTGCTATGAAAATAAACCAAAAACCAGTTCCTCATTTTTTCAATAAAACTCTGTGACAAAAATAGACACATCAAATATTATTAGTTCGCCCGAATTCCACTGAATTCAATTCCAAATGAAAAGACGTACTGTAAGATTTATTGCCGCCCAACTGGGACTTGCGGTTTCGTGGCTCTTATTTCATTGAGATACGGTTTATTACATTTAGGAATATCAAACCAAGTTGGCGAATGGTTAACGCGATCTATCAAATGTTGACTTGGATAAATCTACGACACCGTATGTTACTAATCTGTGCCCCACGCTGGGCGCCAGTAGCGAATCGCGCCATTTTTTAGGCCAGAGTTTTGTGAATTGACGCACGGATTCGGGTATTGCATGCGAATCAGTTTTAAAGCTATTGTGAGAGTAGTTTTGGGAATGTATGGGTTAGAATATGATAGGCGTGTTTGAAATGGCGTGTAATGCCATATTGCACATTGTATAATATAGATACCTATAGTCAGATTTGGGATTATGTTAGGGATAACTTTCAATCTATGTCAAACGGGGATCCATTTCATATAGATTGAAAAGTTATCCTTAGCCTTATCCCAAATCTGAGTTTCGTTAGAAATAGTTAATTTCAGAGCAAATGAAATGGATTCTTATCCTGTCTCACATAACAAATCTTTGAGAATGTGATATTGTGTACTGCAAACATTTTTCATTGCTTAACAATTTATTTTTGATTATTTAACATTTTATATTTAATGTTTAATAATTTTAGTTTTGTGCTTCGTTCAGTGCAAATAAATAATAAATTTAAAAAAAAATATCGTTATTTCAGTATCGTTATCAATATAACAATCCATACGTTGTTAGTGGTTAGTAACAGATTGTGCTTAAATACTATGTTAGTGTTATTATAAAATAAGCTTTGTGTTTGTTTAGTATAAGTTACGATATAAGTTTTCATTTTAACTTTGATCAGAATATCAATTTAGTTTTATATAATCGTGTGCAATTACTTACCTATTCTCACATAAACTTCAGTAAATAGCGTTAGGTAGTTATCTCAACAGTGGTCCCCAAGATACAGGTGCTGCCTAGTTTCTGGACCGCCGTAAATATCAAATTGAAGATCGCTAACAGTTACAGACCGACATGAAGTTAAGTTAATTATAAGGTAATAATTATAAAATTGGTTCAATAAATGTATTGTGGCTCAGTAATAACAACCGCACGGGTTGATTGACCAGGTTAAGTTACGCTTGCCGCGGTCGGTCCATGGTGGGTGACCTAAGATGGTCACCATACCATACGAGACCCCTCCGAGCCTCGGAAAGCACGTTAAACCGTTGGTCATCCTTGACAGTCGTTACGGCTCATCCTGCCGAAGCCTGTAAGTCTGACAACCATAGTCTTACCAAGGGGTATCGTATTACCCAATAACTGGGCTGCGGATAGGGCAGTCGCTCCATGTAAAATACTGATATTCAGCTGCATCCGGTTAGACTGGAATCCGACTCCAACATAGTTGGGTAAAGACTAGACAGGTGAGATGATGACTGTGTGGTTCAATAAATATATTATTATTATTATAACATGTTGCACACACAAAACACAAACAGAATATGAATTTCAAAATGCACATCTTAACAGCGAAGTAACCAAACTGGTACAAGTAACTTACAAGTTACACAAGAGCTATCGCTCGGGGTTAAGTTATGTTTTAAGTTGTAACTTGCGACAACTTGTTTTAAGTCGAGCAACTTTATGTGTCCAGGTGTAGACCGAGTGGCCGACTTTAGTTGTTTGCTTTGGTATTTAAGGAAACGTAAAGTTGTTTTGACTTTGGCGTGTGTGGTTTCTTGAAGGAACTGGTAGCTGTATGTAGTGTAAATGTGCTGAAAGAAGGTATTTGCTTTAATTGCTACCACCAATTACTTCAACAACAACACGTCTTCGATCTTGCTGCACGCTTCATAATCAGCCTGTAATGTTCCCACTGCTGTGAGGAGTGGGGAGTGGGCCATAATCCTCCACACGGGCCCAGTGCGGGTTGGTGGATGCTGCAAGCTTACTTCCTGTGATTTGGCCATTTTGAATCATTCAGTCAAGCTTAATATTACTTTTTAAATCACTCTGTGTTTCGCGCCGTGCGCTAGCGTGGTGATCAATGCTCATGCCTTCTCTGTATAGAAGAGGCTTTTGTCCTATAGTGGGACAATAATAGGCTGGTAGTATTAATATATCATGATCTATTTTTTTAAATAACATTTTCGTTATACTTACTAGTCTAATTTTGGAACCTCAACCCAGTGCTTAAAAAGTCCTATAATAGCTTATCTATTCTCGGTCCTTCGAGCCGGATTATTCTACAAATTCTAAAAATAATAATACCCTCACATAAACTAATTACAGCGATACAAAACAAATCACCTCACACGCTACACCTCCGTGCAATTTAAGGGGATTACATCGGACGTTTACGACGCTATAAATTTGTGCATCCCCTTGCATCCCCCTTCATCCTCCCTCCATGCCTCTACTAGAGTGCATTACCTGCATTTCCCTTGTGCCTGCCCGTGCACCCCTATTGCCAATTTTATTTATATTTTAGAGGGTACAATTGCGGGTAGGCATGGACAGTTGTTTCTGCCGACGTGTGTAGGTAGTGTGATGCTTTTAAAATTTAAAGGTGCTGTAAATTACTTTAGGGTTTGAAGTGTCGTTTTTAGTTTCGTACCTTAAGGGTGCCAACGAAACCCTATTACTAAGCCTCCGCTGTCCGTCCGTCTGACTGTTAAGGGGCGGTATCTCATGAACCGTATTATGAAGACAGTTGAGATTGTCACAGAGAGTGTATTTCTATTGCCGCAATAACAATCAATTATAAAAATAAAACAAAGTTTAAAATTTAAGGGGGTCTCCATACAAGAAACGTGCTTTTACGGCGTGTTTTGCGTTGTGATACGGAACCCTTCATGTGCGATTCTGACTCACACTTAGCCGTTTTTTTTAAGTTTATTTCTCTTTGTCAGTTTTAAATGTGGATGAAGTATGCATGAAGCACAGGACCGGTCGACGTGGCGACGCTTCTGGGAGGGAGGTCTAGCAGTGGACATCATTCGGCTGAACTAATGATGATGTTGTCATAGGAGAACCAAGGCAACCGACATAGCCCGAAGAATTGCCAAACTTAAGCGGCAGTGGGCAGGGCACATATATTGCTCGCAGAACAGATGGCCGATGGGGCCCAAAAGTTCTGGAGTGGCGACCGCGTAGCGGAAGACGTAGCGTTGGAAGGCCGCACGAATCCGCTGAATGCGGGAAGCACAGAACCGGTCGAAGTGGAGGTGCTTGGGCGATGCCTATGTCTAACAGTAGACGTCTTTCAGCTGAAATGATGATGATGATGTAATTATTATTTTGTCCACTTACACTACTAAAGTTTCATTAGAAAACTTTTTTGCAAAAAAAATCAACCGACTTCCAAAAACGACACTACAAAGTGAAAAATAACTTTAATTTCGGAAGTCGGTGTCGTTGGGTTCACACTTTCGTTGTTTGCCACCGACTTCCAAAATTAAAGTTATTTTTCACTTTGTAGTGTCGTTTTTGGAAGTCGGTTGATTTTTTTGCAAAAAAGTTTTTATTTTTCACTTTTAAGTTGTAATTTTTACCAGTAATTTTGGTTTAAAAATGTGAAAATGAAATTTCTATGGGACCATTTGGGAAGTATACCCTTTCCAACAAAAAAAGATTTTTTCAAATCGGTTGGCAAGCGAAAGAGATATGCGCGAACAAACATAAAAAAAAAATAAAAAAAATACAAACATCCGAATTGAGAACCTCCTCCTTTTTTAGAAGTCGGTTAAAAACCAGCTTCAGACAGCATCTGTCTGGCATTCATGCTGAAATGAACCTTTTTGGTGCAGCCGTGAGGCACACACTATTGTTGTTTAAGACATTATTTTTTATTTTATTAATTTTGTATTTCGTGTTTCACGAACTGTGTCCAAATAAACTTTTTTCTTTCTTTCACTTCCGTGTAATTTTTAGGTTACTAACAATTTTTTTTTTAAATATATATTAGCCGTTAATGTCCCACTGCTGGGCAAAAGCCTCCCCACTCTCCTTCCACCTTTCCTCGTACAGAGCTGCCAAAGACCAATCTTTATGAAAGGACTTCAGGTCATCCCATCATCACCTTCATCTAAGTAAGTTTTATGTACCTAACTAATATGGCAGATAATTTATACAAAATCTATCCCTTTTTCTGATAAACAGTGCTTACCCGCAGACAGTGAAAGTCGTCCTAACTCCATGTTAAGTAGCTGACGGAGAAATAACTTCGCTAAAAGTTTTGTGTATGTAATAACTTTCCGAGAGCCCTACGAACATGTCCTTACTTCCCAAGTTCTTGCTATTTTCATAAAAGTAATAACAGCTATACAAGATATTTGGGCGAGATTTTCAATAAGATGAAACAATTTGTTATTTCGTCTTTGAAACCCCGCCGCCAAGCTTGTGTGTAAGAGGTGTCGGTGCAATCCAATGTTTAAAGGCTGGTTTACATGTGGACCACATGACATTAAAAAAGAGGATTTTTATTGTGTAGGTACTTACTAGGTGTAGAATTCTGTTGATTCCGTATTTATTGCACCTTAAAATACGCTGTGTGAAATGTCCAGGGATATTTATTTATTATTTATGTTGAATATAATCACTTCACTGGCTCACTAGCTCACCAAGCGCCATCGTATTTAGCCTGCTTCACTTTGTCTGTTTCCCGCCATTTCTCATGACTGACACATGATATAAGTGTCAGCAGCTACCCCGCTTGTGTGAATGAGATAGTGTTTACATATCTATTTAATAGGTACACTATACCCTGTCCATTAGGTTTTACCAAACCGTTTTTTGACAGATGGAACTAACACACAATGCAGTGATTGCAGTAACACACAATACATTGATTGATACACGTACGGTATTATAATGTATGTAAGAACCCATACTTAAGATAATTCAATAAGATACGGTAGTTTATATATTTATTGTATTACGCATTTTAAAGTTAACTTGTACGTAATCTGGAAATGTACACACGGCTACACATCAAGCTATGCAAAACCAGTATTGGCTGACCGTTCACTGTGAGAAAATATCATACAAAGTGAGGCCAAGACAAAGTGGTTTTGTATAGCTTGACGTGTAGCTGTGTGTACGTTCTAAGACAGCTGTCAAAAAACGGTTAACCTAATGGACAGGGTATAGGTAACTTTTGCTAATCTCAGCTGCCGGCTTTTGAGAATCCGTTGAGATTAGCAAAGATTTTTAACCGAGATTTTCTTAGCGAAGATTAGCTGAGATAAGAAAATTATTAAGAATTGACAGATTTAAAGAAGGGACGTTTTTATGGCTTGTCGAAAAATTGTAATCATCCACGCTAGGGAGGTTATTTAATAAAGCCACTTTTCAAATGAAAAACATCTTAAAGGTGAAAGTTAAATTAGAATTTTAGGATTCTAATAAATAAATCGTAGCATTTAATTTATATCTGGCATATACGATCGCGTCACTTACCCGTTATGTTTGTTTCTCCTTAATCAATGTTGATCAGCCGGTCGATTCTGTAAAAATCTCACCGTGAAAACTCAAGTGAAGTGAGCTTGATGTGAGTTGTCAGTAGTGTCAATCCCTAGCATTATTTGAAATGACAGCTCACTCCACGCTCACTTCACCTAAGATTTCACGGTGAGATGGTTACAGAATCGATCGGCAGTTCGTTATAAATCTTATTCTTTTTTTATGTTACCATCTCAGAGGATCGATGGCCGTTGGAGCAGACAAGTCTTTGAGAGACGAGAGTGGAGACCGCGTATCGGCAAGCGTAATGTGGGACGCCCCCCAGCTAGATGGATGGACGACCTAAAGAAGGTAGCTGGGCCAGACTGGATGCGAAAGGCGGAGGACAGGGTGTTGTGGCGCAGCCTGGGAGAGGCTTATGTCCAGCGGTGGACTGAGTTGATTGCTTTCAGAGGATTCCAAAGACCTAAGAGGAGTTTCCTGTATACTGGGAAGGGATTAAGTTATTCGCCGTCTACCCACTCCGAGGTTTGTTGGAACGAAGTTCCTTATCGCGCGTTGCGAAAGGGGGCTAGACGGAAAAAATTAAGACCAAAAGTTGGAACGACACTTTTTGCTATGTGTTTCTCTGTCTGTCTCTCTCTCTCTCTTTGAACTTCGTTCCATCCGGGTGTCCCTTTTTTTTCTATCAAATTGGATTGTTACCAATATGGTATCATATAAGACCACAATGTGTACAATATTGTCTTTACAAACCCAATCGTCATCAGACCACAATGTAGCTCAGACTGCGGCTTCCCACTAGCCACCCTCGCCCTAGGGAGCCATTAGCTACCACAGGGGGATAATATCAATAGATTGGTCGCTGTACACACCTGTGTACTAATTACATCGCTATGTAACTCCGGACTTCCAGAAACTGTCGTATTTTGTTTGTGGTATTATGTGATGAATATTATATGGATTGAATGTTGATCTATGTACTTTACTGTACATTAAAAAAATACATTTAACACTACAAAGCATACAATAGGCTTTATTGTGTTTTTGTAAATAATTTCATCACCACTGCTCTCAAAACGGTGAAGGAATACATCGTGAGGAAACGTCGTAGAACCTAAAATTCGAAGACATGTGACATCTACCAACCCGCACTGAGCCCGCGTGGTGCATTACAGCCCACTCCCTCTCGAATAGAGACCTGTGTCCCAACAATGGGAAGATTATAGGCTGATGAATCGTGTTTACAGGACGTTCTGACAAAATGACAACATTTCAAAAATGATTTTACCTCTAATAAAATATTAAAATATTGCCGCAACTCAACCAGGAAATGAAAAACGCAAATCAAATCGACCCGTCTATAATCAAGTCTTCTTATCCCCGAAAATTCTCTCAAATACAAAGGACAGCTAATACCAACCACTGATACATCATGCTTCCCTATATCCTTCTTTAATGATCAGCTCCCAAGACTTATCCGTTAAGATACATGTATTCTATTCAATTTTCCACCTAGTTCACCAGTGATAAGGTTTCAAATTGTCTGTTGGTTTTGGTTACTTAATGTTTCACTTTACCCCAATACGTTTGACAGATGACGGTTCAAGATAAGGTTTAGGCACAAGATCGGTACAAGTAAGCCGGTCGTGTAGCCATTTTTGGTGGAACTGACAGTATAGGCGATTGCAGTACTTACTTAATAATAGTTTTACTAACATCAACATAACGTACGTCAGAGATAATATTCTTCGAATGGATAGGGATACACATTTCGCAAATTATACTGAGTTCCCTTTAGTGGGGGTGAGCTTATTGCCATTAAAGAGAGAGAGCAGTCGTGGCTTAGTGGTATCAGCCCCGATTTACGAGTTTTAGGTAGTGGATTCATTCAACCCATCCCGGAATTTTACATTTTTATTTCATTTCATCACCACTGCTCTCAAAACGGCGAAGGAAAACATCGTAAGAAAACCAGGATGTCCTAAAACCAAAAATTCGAACGCATGTGACATCTGTCAATACGCTCTGGTCCCGCCTGGTGGATTACGGCCCACTCCCTCTCACAGAGAGTAGGTCTGTGTCCCAGCAGTGGGAACAGTCTAGGCTGATTATGCTGTATTGCCATTAACAGACAAAGGCATTAGGTAATTATTGCAAACTTAGGGCTACTGTCACATCAGCTCGCCGCCCGGTAAGGACTAGGCCCGGTGCGATGGCGCGTTGTGTTTCATGCGCGCCTCAAAGAGATGTCAGCACGAACTGACGGGGTCCGCATAGGCAACTGGGTGGGTTTTAGTCAGTAAAACTCTGACACGCCCTTCCGCTCAGCCCAGAGCGGGAGAGATCATTTGATGATTTCCAACCCAAAAAAAAAAATCGGCCAAGTGCGAGTCGGACTCGCGCATAAAGGTTTCCGTACCATTATCTATAAAAATCAAACATGAGTTGATTGAATGATTTTCGGTGGAAGTTTATATGGTAATGTACATCATATATTTTTTTTAGTTTTATCATTCTCTTATTTTAGGAGTTACAGGGGGGGGGGACATTTTACCGCTTTGGAAGTGTCTCTCGCGCAAACTATTCAGTTTAGAAAAAAATGATATTAGAAACCTCAATATCATTTTTGAAGACCTATCCATAGATACCACACACGTATAGGTTTGATGAAAAAAAAAAATCGAGTTTCAGTTCTAAGTATGGGGAACCCCCAAAATTTATTGTTTTTTTTTTCTATTTTTGTGTGAAAATCTTAATGCGATTCACAGAATACATCTACTTACCAAGTTTCAACAGTATAGCTCTTATAGTTTCGGAAAAAAGTGGCTGTGACATACGGACGGACAGACAGAAAGACAGACATGATGAATCTATAAGGGTTCCGTTTTTTGCCATTTGCCTATGGAAACCTACAAAAGGGCTATTGTCACATGGTAGCACTTTTTTCGATCTATTCTACCAACCCCAGGATCCGACTACTTTACGACTTTAAAAGAGCCTATGATTGGACTTTAAAAGAGACTATGATTGGACTTTAAAATATACTATGGCTGGATTTTAAAAGAGACTATGATTGGACTTTAAAAGAGACTATGATTGGACTTTAAAAGAGACTATGATTGGACTTTAAAAGAGACTATGATTGGACTTTAAAACAGACTATGATTGGACTTTAAAAGAGACTATGATTGGACTTTAAAATATACTATGGCTGGACTTTAAAAGAGACTATGATTGGACTTTAAAAGAGACTATGATTGGACTTTAAAAGAGACTATGATTGGACTTTAAAAGAGCCTATGATTGGACTTTAAAAGAGACTATGATTGGACTTTAAAATATACTATGGCTGGACTTTAAAAGAGACTATGATTGGACTTTAAAAGAGACTATGATTGGACTTTAAAAGAGACTATGATTGGACTTTAAAATATACTATGGCTGGACTTTAAAGAGACTATGATTGGACTTTAAAATATACTATGGCTGGACTTTAAAAGAGACTGACCTCAGAGGTTGTTTCGTTGTTTCTTCTCAGAGTATTCGGTTAAAAAACTAAATGAAGTCGGTATTCCCCGACTTCATCTAGTTTTAAAATATTATTAAGAATTCCTTTCTGACGTGTAAAAGTGTTTTACAAATACCAATTTACAGAAATACAAATTATAACTAACGCAAAGAAATCCTTACTAATATTATAAATGCGAAAGTGAGTTTGTTTGTTACGCTTTCACGCTAAAACGGCTGAACGGTTATGGTTGAAATTTGTCTCATAGGTAGACTATGACCTGGAGAAGTACAAAGTACTTCTTTTTATTCTGGATCGCAGAAGAAGTCGCGGCCAACACCTAGTGTAAAATTATTTCCTAAAACTACAGATGTTATGTAAACCAAGCCTTCGTTTTGTAACACGAAGAAATCGTCGACCACCGGTCGAAGCAATTCACCGGGGCGTTTTACTTTGAAATCGAAAACATTGCTGTTTCCGCCCCTATAGAGGTACCTCCATTTTCTCAAGTTTTCATTCCGTTTGATTTTCTTTTTCAAGTTAATTTTCTACTCCGATGGTGTTTGTCGAACCTCAATTTATTGGGAATGGTTCGTAGTGTTCGGAATCAAACTGTTTGATAAAAATAATAATTTATTTTATTTAACTGACATTAATTTAATTTATTTACTTTAATTTATCTGACATTAAATATAACAGCACCAGAACTATGCACCTTATTCCAGTGCCTCACAATCAGGCACTCCACCTTCTTAGTTATAGTGTTTAGAAGGCCATTGGGGCTGCCTCGCACACGACACATCAGCGAGGCCACTCTCTTACGCACAAGCGCCCTACAGCAGTTGGTGTTGGGTTTTTAAACTCTCATTTAGGGCATTTAATATAATAAAGCTGAAAAGTTTGTCTGTGTTTTTTGGACGCGCCCATCTCTGAAACTATCGGTCGGATTTAAAACATTATTTTTCATTAGATAGCCCAAGTCTTGTGGCAGGTTATAGCTAGCTATATATCATCACGGGTCTAAGGAGCCGAGCAAAAGACCTTTCGGCCCCATCGGCCATCTGTTCTGCGAGCAATGTGTCCTTCCCGCTGCCACTTAAGTTTGGCAATTCTTCGGGCTATTTCGGTTACCATGGTTCTCCTGCGGATCGCTTTCGATTCGATCATGTAGGGAAACTGCAAAGCATAGCCCCCCAATACTCTCCATTGCCCTTTTTTTTTTTTTTTTGATGATGGGAAATCATCAAATGACTCCTCCCGCTCTGGGTGGAGCAGAAGGGAGTGTCAGACTTTTACTGACTAAAACCCACCCGTGTTCCTTCCTTAGCCCTTTATGTTCCAGGGCAGCGGTAAACCCTTTCGGATGGTCCCGCTACCCTGGCATTGCCCTTTGGGGAACTTTTAGTCTACTAACCGAGATAATCCTACTTCCTACTAATAATAAGTATTATAAACGCAAAAGTTTGTATGGATGGATGGATGACTATGAATCGACTAGAATCAATTGTACCAATTGTGTTGTTGTATTGTTGTTTTTGATCCTGTACGAGTCACAATAAATACTTTTTCTTTTTCTTTCTATTTTAATGTAATTTTTGACGTTTAAAAGTGCCTTTTATGTGTCTATTTGAAATAAATGATTTGACTTTGATGTTTGACTTCTTTCATAACCAGGATTAGCGCATAGGATAATTTTCACTCCGATATTCCCACGTGATGGAAACTTATGCGGGTGAAACCGCGGGGCGGAACTAGTAATTTTATAAGTATGAGGCAAGTAAATCCTGCCAAAATCATTCTTTATGTCGATACTAATATAGGGCAGTAACACAATGCGAGGGTCAGCTATTGTGGTGAGCAGGCACGTTAGACAGTTGTGACGCTGCAAAACTTGGGTGTTAACGTCATGTTATGGCATTTGTGCCTATCATGTTAGCAGCTCAGAGATATTTGAATAATGTGTCAGATATTTTACAAGGACTAGGAGAAATTGGTAGTTTTCCTACCTAAGTAGAAAAGCCTGCGGGATAATTGCCTAATAATAATAATATCCCTGGACATTTCACACAGCGCCATCTAGTCCCAAGCTAAGCAACCTAATGCTTGTGTTATGGTAACAAGATGGCTGATAAACTACTTATATACATTTTTTTTTTACTAATTCACTATCAGTAGCAATGGGTTTCGTGTTGATAATTCAACAACATTCATTGTATTATTTATGTCGATTAGCAGACACAATTTTCGAACCTATGAAGCAATGGATAAGCAATATCCTTCAAAATGACTCAGATTGAGATTGATAGAGTGTGTTACACAATTAGGATGCAGCCATCGATATATACCTACTCTATGGGTGCAGCAGTCCGTAATCTTAAGCAAAGAAAGAAAGAAAATACATTTATTTGCGGCAAACATGACGCATAAAAAAACACAAAAAAAAAACAAGTTGTGGGTAAACATGCGCCACATTCACGCAAAACGGCCATCGCTCAGCATAATGCTAAGACCCTATACGAGACAGAGCCCCAGCGCTGATTATCAGCGGCAGCCGGCGCTGACGTGATGACGCAAATTGTTATTGTTATTTTAGGACTGGTAGGATACAACACTAACAACAGTTTTGTTGTTACATTTAGTTTCTTTTCTTTATATTAATTTTGCTCCGACTACAGTTACGTTTGTCTGCAGTTAGTCAATATCTAAGTTGTAATCTGTGGAAAATGTAGTAGGAAGTATATTTGTTAAGTTTCCATTTATTGTTAACTAGCTTCTGCCCGCGACTTCGTACGCGGATCCAGTCCCTTTCTCGTTCCGATAGGAATTTCGGCAAGAGTTTGAACTGTGCGTTGATATGTCAGCCAATAAATCAGTCAAAACCGATAAAGAATTTCGATTAAGTTTGGTAAAACTTATATTGAGTGTTGTAGACTGGGTAGTTCATAACTTCATTAAAATATAGGTAAAGGTAGAATTATTTTCATTCCGAAATTATGAAGCGAAATTAATATCAATTAGTTAACATTACTAATGGTCCTTCTGATATGAAATTAATATCAATTAGTTAACATTACTAATGTTTTGCACCGAAAGTTGTCATTTGAAATGGACTATTGTAAGAACGGATGTTGTCCAAGAAATATTTAGACTGTGTATGGTCACCTGTTAGCAATGATTTTAGTATATCTAGAGGATTTTGTAAAATGCCAATATGCACTTTCCCACCTGAGCAACACATACCATTTGCTTCTTTTGGCCATTTAGAAGCTTCACAAAAAGAACAATTTACAACCATACCTCCAAGGGCAGCATATGTGGCGTAGTCAATCATTGGAGTATACGTAAATACACCCTTTTCCTTATCAACCCAGGGAAGATGCCTTAGGACAATTTCTTGAGACTCATTAGATTCTTCAGATGATACCGACATTCTGTTGAGAGAATGTCGAAGTCGATCAGAATTTAAGCGTTCGTTGCGCTGTTCTTCTGTCTCCTCATGCCGTACTTCAGCAATTCTCTCTCTCTCACTTTCTAATAGATTCTGAAGATTTGGTTGCGTGCATGTTCGGGACAATGTATGGCGATCTCGATCAGCGGTCAGTCGCGCATCACGTTCTTCACTGGTTTCTAGAGACCTATAAGTGCATGTGTAGATACGCTGGAAACTCAAGCGTGATTCGCTTTCCGTGAATGTTTCCGACTCGCGAGACAATGCATGATGATCACGATCAGCCGTAAGTCGCGTATCACGTTTTTCACTGGTTTCCAGAGATCTAAAAGTCAACGTGCGAATGCGCTGAGAACTCAAGCGTGATGGTTTTTCTGTGAACGTTTCTGATTCGAGAGACAATGCATGGCGATCACGATCAGCGGCCAGTCGCACTTCACGTTCGTCACTGGTCTCTAAAGACCTAGAAGTCGACGTGAGAATAGGCTGAGAACTCAAGCGTGATTCTCTTTCCGTTAACGTTTCCGACTCGCGAGACAATGCATGACGATCACGATCAGCGGTCAGTCGCGCATCACGATTCTCACTGGTCTCTAGAGACCTAGATGTAGATGCGTAAATACGCTGAGAACGCAGGCGTGATTCTTTTTGTGTGTGTCAGAAACGCGAGACGATGCATGACGCTCACGATCAGCGCTAAGTCGTGCTTCACGATCTGAAGAAGTTTCCGCGGAGCGAGATACAGCCTGATGTTATCGAACAGCATCAAAGCTTGCCTGGCGTTCTTCAGTCGATTCCTGGGATCTAATGATCTTCAATCTTTTAGCTCCTTTCGAACATTGCGAAAGATTTGACCTCTTTCGTGGCATGGTTATGGTTATTAATGTACTTTAATAACTTTGCAATTAAGATCTAAGTGACTGCTCCCCTGTGTTACCGGGTAGGCCACCGTGTCACGAAGATAAATGTATACATAAATGGGAGATTTAGCCAGTGAAGCCAAGTTTTCAATGATTTACTATCGTCATCGAAAAGAAGGCCCAAACTGTTACCGCCTTCACCGCGTGGAAGTACTCCCAGCTTATGTTAATATATTAGTATAAAGTGATTTCCACATCAAATGTTCCTGATCCTTGATTTTTATTATCTCGGCGGAAAATAGGTACTCATCAGACCAAACAAATTTTGTTAAAATGTCATGTGTATATGCCATAGTTTAGCTGTGCTCTCCGAGTTCCACATCAGATGTTTCAATCTTCGAATTTTATTCTCCCAGCAGAAAATAATAATCAGACTGAACAACTTTTGCAAAGTTGGCATTCCTATATATGTTATGGTTTAGCTGTGCTCTTAGAGTTCCACATCAGATGTTCCGATCTTCAAGTTTTATTCTCGCAGCAGAAAATGCTCATCAGAATGAATAACTTTTGCAAAGATGTCAAACCTATATATATTATAGTTTAGCTGTGCTCTAAGAGTTCCACATCAGGTGTTCCGTGATCAGGTGTTCCGTGATCTTCAATTTTATTCTCTCAGCAGAAAATGCTCATCAGACACAACATTTTTTTCTATGGCGTCATTTTTGTAACTCTTATAGTTAAGCTGGTCTGTTGCGGTTCTGCATCAGGTGTTCCAGTTTCCAAAATCAATTATAGCTTATATGTTGCCCAGGTTTAGTAGATAGATAACAAAAAAAGTTTCATTCAAATACGTTCAGTAGTTCCGGAGATTAGCGTGTAGAACCAGACAAACAGACAGACTTTTTTTATTAGATTCGTATTCTATTACTGTTTCTTAACCCCCCTCAATTATTCTTTTTTAAATATATTCAATGTACAGACACAACTTTTTTACATTCTTATTATAAGTACAGTACAGTAGTATATCTATACTACTGTTTGTCGCTTATAAAAAAAAACCACTCAGCCTATCGCAGTCTGTGGCAGCATCTACATATGTACATCGCCGCATGCGAACTACGCATCACACTGACTTCACGCAAAATCCTTCATCGCGCAAGCAGTGTTTACCGCGTGACTAGCATAGTAGTATACAACGTCCCGACATCAATCGTCGGGCAGTAGCCCACTAGACACAACACCCGCCTGGTTGCAGGGTCCTCCCTTTTCTACGGAGGACGAGTGAGCTTTACACTCTGTTCCTCATACCTCTGTAGGCCCTTCGCAGGCTGCGCCGCAACACTATGCTTTCCGCATCCAGTCTACGCTTGGCGATATGCGGTCTCCACTCCACACTGACAGCTTCACATTATTTGTCTGTCTTCACTGGATGCAGGAAGCATCGGTCGAAGTGGACGCCTATGTCCAGCAGTGGCCATCTTTCGGCTGTAATGATGATGGTGATTTCACATTGAGCGATTGCGTATAAAACCCACACAACTCGGTAACACAATGCCCTTAAAGACAGGAAGGTGGGGTTCTCAATACGTAAGTAAAAGCCATAACATGGTAATTCTACCCACACTTCTGGTTCATTCTTTTATATAAAAACTCTTTCAGCGATGCATCTCGTCAGCAGACACGAAACTGTCAGCATCTGATAAAGATGGATTATTTTAACGGACAAAGTGGTTGCCAAAAACCTAAACAATACACCCCATTTGAATTTCAACTCTAACTTTCACAAGATACGGTTTAGTTTTGGCTGGGTCAGGTTTTTCAGGATAATAAATCCACAGGTGCTATTCATGCCTCCTGCAAGCCCTCGGATGGATTAGTTTTGGTATAAAAAATATGTAAAAAGAGCTCTGGATGATTGTGAGCAAGATTGATTAAGTCACCACACCATTGTGGGCTTCAGGGAAATTTTATTGTCAGGATATTAGTGTGCCGTCTCCGTTTCCCGAAAGGGAAAGCAGAGGTAATCTCAAAATGGAAGGAAACATTGGGACCGGCATGCCGGTCCTGTCAAATTAAGACACTCCATAGACAGCTTAGACGTGATTAAAAACATGGCTACTAAAGATACGTCAATTTACGTCAGGCGCTGACTAATTCGACAGGACTAAACTAATATTTATCTTCTGTCCTTTTCTTAATGAAATAGAAAGAAAAAGATGCACTGAACTTAAATTTAGTTTAGTTTGTGAGCAACGGAATCGGCGCCACTGACTTGCGAATTGCAAAAAACGAAAGTAAAGTACCTAAACATTTTCGCGGGCTACCTAACGCATCACCCTTAAGAAAAGAACAGTCTCTCCCATCCACGGACGAACCCTAGGTACGGAAGCATAACTAAACGTAACGATTCATTTTCAATTGATCGCAACAGCTTTTATTTAGCCCCCTCAAATCAAACGCACCTGTGTTGAATGACAAAGTTAAATCAAACTTCAACGATAATACGACCTTCCACCCTCCAGCGACAAACACACGAACTTCACACTGCAATGGTGGCAATATACCAAATGAAGTGTGCAATATAACTGTCAATGACATTCCACGCATGCTTTTGACAGTTGCATGACATAATTTAAAGTTACATGACGCGTCTGGTCCGAATTGCCTCTCAAATACACTTAGCTATGCCACAATGGACAACGCGCGTAATTATTGGCTTATATTGTTCCATTAAGCCACGATCACATTAATATCAGGTTGTTTGCTTGTATTTTCCAGTAATTGTTGTGATTTAAACTTTCGGGCGTCCCGAGCCCGCAAAAGGATTTGTGGTTTTTAAATTAATAGCTTTAAAAGTAATTGGAAGTGCACAGCTCTTTTGTTTAACTTAATTAGCTGTAATTTAATATGTTTATGTATCTGTAAGGTTTAGGTGTAGGCGAACGTGGATCCACGCGTAATTGTTTCTGTAATAACGGCTTTCAACCTAGAGAATCGTGGACAAAAAGGCATATTTTAAGTTTCTTATTATTTGCCATGTTGTTTGTGTATTTCTTATGCCAAGTTAGACATATCTCAGGACCCTGGGGTCCCAGATCTTTGGAAGGCGTTAGAGTCGCCGAAGCCAACTCCCAGAGACCCGATAGAGAGGCACCAACCGATGATTATCTCTGTACATACGCACTATGAAGTACACCCAAGGACCATCCCCGGTTGTTGTAGGACTATTGCACAGGATAATGTGTGCAGGATAAATGATAATATCTTTGTTTCCAACAAAGATATTGGGCTGAGAGTTTGGGTGGTTAAAATGGACTGGTTAGCTAAAACTATGTGAGGACTATGGCCCCTGCCTGATCAACGTTTTATTGTACACGGATAAAATTTGCTAGATTATTAGTCATTCATTTAAAGGCCATAGTGGACAGCACGTTCCTACCAATTTTTGACCTAGCTATTAGCTATTGCTGATAAAAAATACAGTCCTGTTCGAACAGATGATAAATTATTTTATTACTGCACAAGTAGGTTTGTAGAAACACTTTTACACATCAATCATTTCAAAAACTAGATGAGGTTGGCGTTTCCTATCTGACTAAGTACTCTGAGAAGAAAAGGCGAAACCAACTCAGAGGTCACAGTCTCTTTTAAAGTCCAGACATGATCTTGGTGAGATCATGTGAAGAACATGTAGATTGGTGTCTGAAAGGGTTTTTTGAGGAAAGAAACACACAGATTGAGTGGACCTGTCCAGACAGTGCACGCATTTGACAAAGCACGTTAAGCCGTTGGTCCTGCGCTTGGTCTCTCTCCGGTCGTGTTGGATTGAGTGCCGTTCCATCGTACTATCAAAGTGAGAGAAGAGAGAGTGCACTAAGTTACGAACGTGCTTACTATAATACCTTACACGCCGAAAGCTAGTCTCTGTTGAGGTTGGCCGCCATAGCCAAAATATGTTCTGAAGGCCTGTATACGGAACCCTAAAACGCCAATTCGATTTCCAAACACAAGCAAAGGTAACACAACATGCATCCAAATTAGAGCATCTTAACATTCAACTACGCATTTGAATTTGGAACGTACTAATGGCTCGTTTATTTTGACATTAGTGCTGCGCTGCAATGAAACTCCATCCGAATGTCCGGTTACGTTACGATTGTCCGGTTGCGTTGCGTCTGTCCGGTTGCCGTGCGACTGTCCGATAATGTGCGCTTAGCTTTAACTGCGCCGTAACGGTCTGTGAACTTAGTCGGGTGATGCGGGTCATCCGGCCCACTGTGCACGGTTAGATCAGAGTTGTTGTTTAATCACGTTGATACTTAGCAGTAAAGGAAATGGTAATGGATTTGGATAATGGATAGTGTAATTTGATGAGGATTTTAGGTTTAGGGAGGCGGAAAAGAGTTAAGTAACCAGGGCCGTCGGATATGGAAGTTCAGTAAAAAACCGATGTATGTTTTCGGATGAAATTGAATTTAAAGAAAGAAAAAAGAAAGAATAATTTTTTAGGTATTCTGCACAAACAAAACGCAAAATTACAAATAAAAAATAATAAAAATAACCGGTCAAGTGCGAGTCGGACTCGCGCTCGAAGGGTTCCGTACCATTATCTATAAAATCAATCATGAGTTGATTGAATGAACGGTAAATTGCGGTTTACGATTTATTAAAAAAAACTACTTACTAGATCTCGTTCAAACCAATTTTCGGTGGAAATTTACATGGTAATGTAGGTACATCATAATTATATTTTTTTTAGTTTTATCATTCTCTTATTTTAGAAATTACAGGGGGGGGGGGGGGAGGGACACACATTTTACCACTTTGGAAGTGTCTCTCGCGCAAACTATTCAGTTTAGAAAAAAATGATATTAGAAACCTCAATATCATTTTTGAAGACCTATCCATAGAGACCCCACAATGTATGGGTTAGATGAAAAAAAAATTTTGAGTTTTAGTTCTAAGTATGGGGAACCCCCAAAATTTATTGTTTTTTTCTATTTTTGTGTGAAAATCTTATTGCGGTTCACAGAATACATCTACTTACCAAGTTTCAACAGTATAGCTCTTATAGTTTCGGAAAAAAGTGGCTGTGACATACGGACGGACAGACAGACAGACAGACATGACGAATCTATAAGGGTTCCGTTTTTTGCCATTTGGCTACGGAACCCTAAAAAGACAAAAGATACACACAGTCAATAGACTCGAATTCGATAAATTAAGTTACAGTTTGTTTTCTATTCGTTTTCTTTTTCGGTAGCCTATATATTGTGTGTCACTGCTGATCAAAGGCCTTCCCTTTTCCTTCCATGCGATTGATATCTGGCCATGTAGACTCTGCAAACCTTCAGATCGTCGCACTACCTTCGCCGTGGCCTACCTCGACGGCTATGTCTCTCAGACCTCCAGTGAGTGAATAGTGATGGACTTTGCCCATCTCTACGGGCGCATTCGCGTAACGTGTCCGGCCCATTCCCACTAAGTATATCCAACGACCCTAACAAACTTTCGCATTTATAATATTAGTAGGATAGGAAGTAAGATAGTAGGATGTCAGTAACTTTTATGGTGTACAGACGCCAGTACATCAAGCTTCCCGAAACTGTCAAATTTTCCCAATCAATTTTGAACCTAATGCTTTAGCTATAAAGTTGAAAATCTATTGAAGAAATTTGACAGATTGTAGTAGCTTGATGTGCTGGCACATAATGAAGAGTATTCTATCTATCTAAGTGGGTGAATAATGTTACACTAACTATCAAGCTAGGTAATTCTAAAAGGAATTCGCCTTATGTTGGTACGTCCACGCCCGTGGATAAGGGGCTCGTGGGTAAATAATATCAGCCACACGGGTCCACCGAAGGTTAAGCTACGCTTGCCGCGGTCGGTTTGAGAATAGGTTACCATCCATTAGGTACAGACGCCAGCAGGTCGAACTACCCCAAACTGTCAAAGTCCCAATCAACCTTGAACCTTAATGCTTTAGCGGTAAAGCTGAAAAGCTATTAAAGAAATTTGACATATTGTACGAGTAGTAGCTTGATGTGGTGGCGTCAGTACATATCGAGACCCTCCGTGTCTCGGAAAGCACGTTGAGCCGTTGGTCCCGGTTGTCATTCGTGGATCTCTGATAATCGTTACGCCAGCCAGAAGCCCAAAAGTCTGACAACCAGTCTTACCAAGGTGTATAGTGCGTGTTACCTAGTAACTGGGTTGTGGAGGTTAGATAGGCAGTCGCTCCATTTAAAATACTGTTATTTAGCTGCATCCGGTTAGACTGGAAAAGAGTTGGCAGATGTAGGTACCTACGCTCATTGTCTGTAAAATAAGACACAAACAAGTGTCTAAATTAGAACCTGCACAACCGTATAATCTCTTATCAATAATTATTTTACCTATTGCTACTATCTTACACACACAATAAAAATACTAGATAGGTCTAGGGATAAAACCACCAAAATAATCATTCATTCGTATCAAATTTTTTATGAAAACGATAACCACAAAAATATCCGCAGGCTATCATCATACCGAAACGGCAAACATTAGGCAAGTACCCGAAGACTTATTGCAAAACCGTAAAACGCAAATGCGCCCACCCCTAGCAGGTACTTTATGAAATCCGTTATCACATCCGTACTCGGGGAATAACGATAATTCAAAATTTATCAGCGAGCAATATCCACCGTGGGTTTTTTAAAGTTATTGCTGTTGAATTAATATGAATGGCTACGACACGATACGCAGTTTTGGCCTTTATAATCATTCTCAATCATGATTGATAGTGTAAATAACAGCTGCTGTTAATTTAAATATGTTTATGCCTTTACTCTTATGAGTTGCTTTTGTTTCGTTTGTGCGGCTGAATAATTAATTAAGTTTGATAAGTACTAAAAAGGGTCTTGTTTTCTGTGATTGCATGGCGCTGGCTGTTATTTTCGTAGGTATTAAAGAAGTTCTTTTGCAATTCGAAAGATAGTTTTTCATCACAGGATAGGAACTCTGAAGTACCTCTACCTTTGAAGTACCTATTTGAAGGATTTACCTATTAGCTTCCAAAAAATCACAAGTGTGGTACTTGTGATTTTTTAGGTAGCCGTCCATAATTCGTTCGTTCGTAATTCAGTCTTCTTAAGTTTTATTTTTTTATTAAAACGGAAAATATTATTATTTTGTGTTTGTAAATTGCGGCAGACACTGAGCAAAACAGCGCCATCTGCTGATGAACTGTAACACTACACATACGTACCTCGACTATTGCTTCTTTACAAAATTGCAATAGATGTCGCTCTGCAACAAAATATTTTAAATTGGTTGAAGTTTATGGTTCAGTAAAATGTTTCACAGAATCTAATTGATATTTATGACATCAACACGAATTTACAAAAATAAAAAGAAAAAAAAAACCGATAAAACCGAAAACAATTTGTATACCGTCGCGTCGCGTGCCTACATAAAAAAAAAGTTATACACAAACAACATGGTGGATCAGCTGTTTTCATTTTTCTCAAATCTGAATTTGTTTTCATAAAACGAAGCCTTGTTATGGTCTCATAGCCATGTGTGAATTAAAATGGGCTCAATCGCATCGGTGCTGCAATGGCATTGTCAGACGTGCGGCCAGATTAATCCAACAGAAAGTGTGAAGTGTTTAAAATGTGGTACAAAGCGGATATCGAGTCATGACAGTGGAATATTTAAAGAAAATTGTCGAGATTCATCGCCGGAATATACATCGCGAACTGGAAAAAGCGAAGGAACTACACCTGGCTCCGAAGCGATCGTCATACCGACTGAAAATAGCTTTAACAGGTGTGTTTTTTTTTCTCGTACCTCTCCCCGTCTTTCAGTTTCTGTCAGCAAATTATCGATTTTTCGTGACCCGTATTTTAGGTTATATTTCTATTGTATTTCATTGTTGTGCGCAGTGGAAGCGAGTTCATTAAATAAATTAGATGTTAACGTGCACTTTTAGGTATTTGTGTGTCAGTAATTGTGTTAAAAATGTGATTATATGTGTTCGTTGTTCGCGATGTATGTAGGTATGTATTGTTGAGCAGTTTCGACTAATGGATTGATCATTTCGTTACAATCGTACCTTGGATAGTATTTTCACTTATTTTAAAATAGAATTTCTGTGAGCAACATCATTAGGAACAGAGTTCTATGTAAGTATGAGTGGCAAAAAAATCTTAATCGTGAATAGTGTTTGGTTGAAAAAAACAATTAAAAAAGTGATATCGATACTCCATCCTGTAAATTACACGTATAATACAAACAAAACTCACTATTTTCCTAACTTAGAACCAGACAGGTTATCATTTTCTTGACAAAATTAGAATTAAACCTTTGTTTGAAGAATCTTGAACACACACCCTCATACTTCATCAACTAATTGAATATCCATAATTGTTGCAGATTTTATATTATGAATGCAGTTTGTGTTATCTAAACATAGCATTTGTTTTTGTCAATCATATCACTAACAAAAAAAATTAACCAGTGTGTGCAGTTTTTTTTAAATAATTAAAACTATGAAGATAGTTGAATCAAGGTGATCCTAAATATTATAAACAAAACCATAGTAGAAATATATTTTTGTCTACCACATACTTATTGAAAAAATTGTTCTTACAGTACCTACATAAATGTGTTTACAATAATGATGTTGTGGAGACTGGAGCTTGTACTAGGAATACATGTGTTACACTCTCCAGGCCTCCTAACTACCTGGACAACCGGACAAGTCTTAATATGGGACTGTTTTAACTGAACGAGAGCTTCTGGTTCTGTATTCGAATACTTACCTTTCCAGCTGGGAATAAGTTAAAATATTCACATAATACAGTCAACCTCCAGCAGTGGTAACTCTTGAATGATGAGAACCGCACTACAATGGAATAAAGGCAAATAGATGTACCGTAATAATTAACCAGCAAAGGTGAAGGAACATGATTAAACCGGCATGTTCTAAAACCAAAAATTCGAAGACATGTGACATCTATCAATCTGCATTGGGCCTGGGAGGTGGATTACGATCTATTCCTACTTACCGAGAGGAGGCATGTGTCTCAGCATTAGGAACATTATAGGCTGACTCTATACGATACTATGCTAAATTTTATATATTTATGTTCTGTAATTTGTATGGTGTACAATAAAGAGTATTCTATTCTATTCTATTCTATGCTATGCCATGCTATGCTAACCAGTAATAAGTATTGTATGACCACAGTTAATGAAAGGAAGAGGCCAATTATTTGATATGCAATATGGAGAATTTATTCAGCACCATTGTACAGTCACGAGCAATAGTATGTATACACTTGGCTTTATTCAAAAGCGATTTACTCCTTTATTTTTTTATGAAATTTTATGTTGTTACGAACATAGCATTTTCGAACCCATAGGTTTATGTAATGTGTCGTATTTCAACGTTGCATTCGTCATTTCACGAAAAAATCCCAATTGAAAGTTGCCAAATGTTGACATATTGGTGCTCGTGACTGTACCTGAAAGGATATACCTATTATTGTAACTGTTACATGTTGACTGCTGGCATAATTATCTAGATTGAAATGTAGTCATTAGCATAATGATTTGTTAGTTTTTCTTGTATCATAGGTGTGTTTGGTAGATGTCACATGTCTTGGAATTTTGGTTCTAGAACCTGCCGGTTTCTTCACGAGGTTTTCCTTCACCGTTTTGAGAGTAAATCAAATCTATATATAAAAACAAATCTATCAGCATTGTAGTTAGGACAAAATTGAAAATCACAAGAATATTTTAAGTCTCGAGACCATGGGAATATCGGGATAAAAAGTATCCTATGGCCTACTACAGGTTATGGCCTAATATATGTGCCAAATTTTATCCAAATCTGTTCAGACGTTTTAGCGTGAAAGCGTAACAAACAAATATGAAATCTTTTCTCTTTATAATATTAGTTTAGACAAAAATATTTCTAAATACATAATTATTTGGATTAAGAATTTGAGATAATTTTCAAGTTATGGAACAACAAAGTGAATTAACAAAGTTCACATTCCGTTGCAACCAAAAACTTATTAAGATCTTCTTGTTACAAATTGTCACTCAAAAATCAACTTGGAAACATTGCACTAAAGTAGATAACTGCTTAAGTGGTGGTCGAATGTAAATTATCCGAGATTATTAACACTACTATACACGTTGTGAAACAACTTAGTTAATTGAAAACAGTGTGGAAAAAACGTCGGGGCACCCAGTTTTGTTCTGTAAAAACTTCTTTGTAATAAAAATAAAGAAGTGTTGGTTCTTACATTTTCTTGGTACATCTTCCACGTTTTGGAACTTCGTTCATTAGTCTAGTGGTCGCACGCTCTACTGCTGAGCATGAGGTCCTGGGTCCGATTCCCGGGTCGGGCTAAGTGATATTGGGTTTTTCAATCTGAAATTTCTAGTAGTGGCCTGAAGTTTGGGGTTGTGTCCTATTCCCGGATTGGGACCTATACATAACTGGCGAAATGTGGGTGTCCTATAAGTACTCTGTCAAACCCTTCGGGGAAACAGGGCGTGATGTTATGTAATGTCCTAAACTCCCAAGAATCATCACAACACCAGAAAAATCTGAAATATTTAAAGTGGTGATGTGAGTGTTAAGCGCGTTGTGGTTTTTGTTACAGCGGATGGTCGTGTGTGGGCTCCGCCCCCGAGGCGTCGCGCGCGTGGCGGTGCGCGTGCGGCCTGCGCAACGTGTCCGCTGCGTGGCGCTGCGCCGCCTGCGACGCGCTTGCGCCACACGCGCCTGTCTACAGGTAATAATGGTTTGAGTGGAGATTCGCAAGAGCAAACGTAATCGGAGGAAGGAAGTATTCCAGTAATATGCTGGTAGGGATCGTGATCATCTTCCGGGGTCTGGAATTGTTCTGATAGCCGTGGAATACCTCTCCACTCCTCAAGCACCTCAGGATATGTTGCCCTCTCGTAGCTACGTCACTATGTGCTAGCAACCGTTTTCGGGGGACCATTATTGAATGTTCAAGTCACCCCCTGCCATTTTATCCATAATGTATATGTATACACCGTTAAATTTTGATCGTTTTAATCCATAAAACGGGTCATTGTACTCATCATTGTGAACTTTACTACCGGACCAACCCTGAAATCGTGAAAAAAAAACAGTTGATCCATAGATTTATGTTCGCATATGTTTTTTTTTTTTTTTTGTTTTTTTTTTTTGTATGCGTATACAATGGAGGCTACGTTAACTAGAAGTGCCTCGTGAATCTTAAGCTGTACACAAATGATAAATGATTTCTTTTCTATAAGTAGATTTCTACAAAGACTTTTACACGTCAATCATATTTTAAAAACTAGATGAGGTCGGCGTTTCCTATCTGACTAGTCTGAGAAGAAAGGCCGAAACAAACTCAGAGGTCACAGTCTCTTTTAAAGTCCAGTCCAGGGGGTCTACTCCGAAGTAGTATCGGCCGAATGTTCGGCCGTTTCCTGCTACAAAGTTACTATTTGGCTCGGTCGGTTCCGATCCTACACTCCTACACTCTTTCGAATATTGACTATGGTCCCGACCCAACTGAGCCGATCCGAACTTTTTTCGCATTTTTCATTAATATGCGGTTCGGTATGTGTCGGTCCGATCCGAACATTCGCACTTTGCACTTCGGAGTAGGCCCCCAGGTATCTGAAAAAGTTCTTTTGAGGAAAGGACCTCACAGATTGAGTAGACCTGTCCAGTCAGTAGAAACAAGCTAACAATTTTTTTTATATATTTCAGGCTGTCTGATGATGAGGATCAAGCTTCAGGGATGACGGACAAAGGAAAGTCTGCTAAAGGTAAGTCTCGAATCCATAAAGCCCAATTTGCGATGCAAGTTTTTGGCTATACAATAAAACTAATGGAACTAATAAGGACGGATTTACATTACTGTGTTGTGTCTTCTGACGCAGTTTTAGCCAATCAAAAATCATTGTGATTTCACGTCGTCCTGAACAGATACGTTTTATTGGTGCATTCCGCGTCACGACACAAACACAACACAACACATTAATGTGCCGGTGGCTTTACTCGCGTCGTCTTAACATTGTTAAGACTGTGCAATTTTTATTGTATGGTATGCCACACGCAGTTAGATTGCACCACGTATATCAGAGATTAGAGAGCAGTGGTGCCCCGCGACTTATGTTGGTCGTGAACTCAGACAGGCAGGTTTACTTTGTGTATTTAGTTTCATCAGCACTGCTCCCAAAACGGTGAAGGTAAACATCGTGAGGAAACCGGCATGTTCTAGAACCAAAAATTCGAAGACATAATATGTGACATCCACCAACCAGCACTGGTGGATTATGGCATTTATGGCCCACTCCCTCACACAGAGGAGGCCTGTGTCCCAGCAGGGGGAACACTAGGCTGATTATGCGGTGTTATAGGCTCATGTAATCTAAATATAGTTTTTATTCTCCTGTCTCTTGATTTAAATGCCTTTATCAATCTTTCCAGACAACACTATGATAAGGTCCAACACTCTAGCAGTCCCATCATCGTATAAGCCCACAACGAGCTATTCTGACGGTCGCCGGTTGAACCTCGACTTGCAGTCCCTCCGACTTTCCCCCACTCAGCTGACGGACCATGCGCATGGCGTCACCAGGTCTCTATCCCACGGCTCCGTCATCAACTCCCAGCATAAGTGGTGGAAAGTCGACGAAACTGGCAGAGGAACCATAAATAGACCCACGAGTTTAATGGTCTCCGAAAGATACGGCCAATGTAACCCTCGAGAGTCGTTCCTTAGAAGTCTGCATACCGTGACCCGTAGACCGAAAAAGTGTAATGAGAGTAAATCCAATTGGGAGCTCAATTATGTCAAGGAGTACCAAAGGGAGCAGAGTAGGGGTCTGCATTTAAAAAAGTGGTCGTGTAGTAAGTGCACTCTAGAGAATTCTGGAATCAGGACGCATTGTGAAGCGTGTCTTTCGCCGAGAGTGTCTCCGCTAGCCAGGATTCCTAACGCTAGAGGTCTAAGTGTCACGACTTTGGGAAGGCACGAGACAGCTGCAGGCAGAGATGGCGCGACGTCGCTCCCTACGTCAGGTGGCGTCATGATAACGGTCCCTGATTGGCCGACGGGAAGCACAACTCTAGGAGCGGCCTTCCGAAGGTCGATCAGCGCACAGAATTCTCCAGAAATCCGCCCTACGTACCGACGGTCTTTCTCGGAACAAACGAATGCTGAACGTCCAGTTGGTAAGGTTATATCGAGTCGAAGAAGTCTGAACGACTATCAGAAATCTTTAGCGAGTTACTGCAACAGCCTTCCGAAGCCCGACGGCCGGAAAGACTCGAAGATTGACGAAAACAGCGTCGAGTTGATTGACAAAGAGTGCAGTTGGGACACGAACGCTGAAGGCGTGATCTACGCACTGCCAAATAAGGGAAAGTATAAGGACCTGAACTTGCAACTGCAAGTCAATAACAACGGGACCCGTTATTCATATGTTTCGGTTCAGGATACGAAGACAGTGATGAGTAATTCCCAGAATGAGGCTTTATACTCGAATGACATAAGTGATGGTGACTATGCTCGGATAGACGAGCTGTTAGGTGCTGAGAACTGCATTTCGCCAGTGCATGAAGTGGTCTCGAATATTCGTACGTCGCATATAGGGCCGGCGAGGGAAACTAAAGTGTTTAATATGCTGCCATCGGTGGGGAAAGTGTCCCATAATCCCAGGGAGCCGAGTAAAGTGCCTTCGACGCAGCAACAAGCCACGTGAGTCTCCCAAATTCTATTTCTATCTCATTCATGTTAATACAAAAAGAAAGAACAAAGAACTTTAAAGATGTTTAATTAGGTTACGGTACATGTTTTATGTCTTGAATGGCAATGGCGTGCACAGATGAATGTTGCATGCAATCCATTCAATTGATATAATCCTTCATTCACTTGTTGAGTCACGCGAGTGACCCTATTTAAGAATGCATGTAAAGCTCTGTACTAGGTCTATATTTGTATCGGCTCAATATTGTGTAAAGGTGGCAAAGGTTATTTGTTCAATAATGAATAGAAACACTAACGTATAGTCTATTTCAAAAGTATCTGACGAAAATGTAAACAAACGGATCAGAAAACGTACCTGCTATTAAAAATGACTCTATACACTTGTGTACCGTAGCGAACATCAATCAATGTTACCGTAGGAGTCCACTAAACGCTGTTCACAACTTCAAAACCCGAAAATTTTGTCAGTTTAAATCAAATAGACGATAGCTATTCTTCCGAAAGCTGTTGGCTGTCGGGGGCAAGGCAAATCAGGGGGTCTACTCCGAAGTAGTATCGGCCGAATGTTCGGCCGTTTCCTGCTACGAAGTCACTATTTGGTTCGGTCGGTTCCGATCCTACACTCCTACACTCTTTCGAATATTGACTATGGACCCGACCCAACTGAGACGATCCGAACTTTTTTCGCATATTTCAATAATATTCGGTTCGGCCATGTGTCGGTCCGATCCGAACATTCGCATTTTGCACTTCGGAGTAGGCCCCCAGATGATCGAAATGTGTCATTTTCGATACGATAGCCTGTCTGATGGTTGTCATTTTGTCAATAGCTATTCTGATGACAATTCGTAGCGCCACTTATAAATTGAGTGCTTTAATTTGATTATTTGAATACTTCAACCCAAAATTCTAATTTTAATTCGTCTTAGAGATGTTTTTCATTTGAAAATTGAGGTTAAGTTTATGACCTCAATTTTCGCCAATGATTTTTCAATTACATAACGTTTTATGTCATAGCCTGCCACAAAAGTTGTTGGTTACCATAGGAAGTAGTGAATGGTGGGTGTTTCTAGTTCAGGCTGTCTTTTGTAACTCATAACCTTCAACAAATGCTGATTCACACCCTACTTTGCATAAATGGGTTATAATTATGAATGCCATGTCCATTGCCCGTTACATACAGTCGCGAGAGCCGCATGTGGCAGTGCAGTGAGTGTTGGTTCGCGTACAACGCGTGGTGGGCGCGCTGTTGCGACGTGTGTCGCAGCGGGCGGCCGCCGCACGCCGCGGTGACGCTCGCGACCAGAGATGTTGTTGATGCGCCTCACAATAGGTGAGTTATTGTCATCTTTTAAGGACTAATCTCACTATCCCTGCCATTACCGTAACCGTCCCCGACATTAAAGTAACTTGTTCTCTTGTATCTAATTTGAGGAAATGCAGCTGGCAACATCCTTTACTGCTTATTAACGGTTTCACTGACGAACAGAAAGAAAATACATTTAGTAGCGGTAAAACATGACGCAAAGAAAAAACACAAAAAAGAAGATAGCACTAGGAAGTGGTGAAGGGCGGGCGTTTTTGGGGGACTGTCTTTTGTAATTTTGACGTTCGAAAAGTGCTGACTCTCAGCCTAATTTGAATAAATGACTTTTGATTTTGATTTTGAATAACTTGGGGGAAAATAACATACTTTTTTTTCGGTTTAAAAACCAAGTCTTCAGGGTTTCAGGCAAAAACAGAACTCATAACGATGGGAAAGCCAACTGTCAAATGGCACTATCGTAACTAATTCCCAACATAAGATATTATTACAAAGTGGAGGTGGTTTTATTTAATTTTTTCTAAAGTGACAGGTGACGGAGTGTTCCTAAATACTCCCAAAATGAAATCCACCATTTTCAGAAAAGACCTACAATAAGAAGATTGTGGCTTAAGATGTGCATGTTACTACTAACAAATTGGATTGTATGATCTGGATAAAAAAAAAAACAAAAAAAAAACAAACAAAAAAAAAAAAAGTATTCGTAGTTTTTTTTTTAAATTAAACAGAGTTTGCGGTAGTGTCGGAAACATTTTGGAGAAACTCCCCGAAAATAACGAAATACTGAAATAAAACCAAACTCATGAATGAACACGAAATGGAATGAATGAACGAAATATCGACATTATAGTAGGACGTAGGGATCTAATCTGCATTCGTGACATATATTCGCCAAAAATGTAAACAAATATGAGTTTATGGAAAAATAAGTTTAATTCCTACACAAGAAAGTTCAGTTTACGCTACAACTTCAAACATTTTTATAACTTTTTCAATAGTGCTAGTCACTCTGAAAGCAACTTAATTACCATTAAAATAAAGTTGATATTTGTTTAATTTGAAACATAAATAAAATTTGAATATAGCTATGATCACGTCTTCACCATTTAGCTTTGCCCGAACTTCCTCATTGCTAAACCTAATTTCTAAACACAATTATGTTTCACAGTACACGTCCAACCATACCGACCTCAGAAGCGTGCACCAGTACCAAGGTGGAGCTGAGCCGAGAACCTAAGAAGTTAACTGTGCCGATAGCGTCGCTGGATCATGACTTGAACAGCGATGAACTGCTGTTTGCTGTTGGTAAGGCGTTTTATTTATTTTTTATAACAGCTTAAACTATCATTACAGGGTTTACCCTAATGCGACAGTTAAGAACTTAAACTAATAACCTAAGCTATATACATACAATAACCAAATGAGAAAAATTAAAACTAACATAATTAGTTACATCACATAGTACAAACATACTTTTCATACCACTTGCTCAAAAAAGTGACATTCTATGCCACAAAAAGCGAACATAACAATAGTCATTTTTAATCTGTTAAAAACAGGGAAAGAACATTGTACTGAATTTCATTCATCCTCTAGGGGGAGAATGTGATTTAAATTTGGAATACTTACCGAAATTTATACTGAACTACATTTGTGTTTACACCATTGAGTTTGTATATAAAGCATTATACATCTTTTTGAAAAAGGAATACGCATTTTAATTGTCATCTGTCTTAAATCCCTCGCTTCTCTCGTGATTTAAGTTTTTAACACCCTCGCTACGCTCGGGAGTATAAACCTCGAGTCCTTCGTTACGCTCGCGATTTAAATCGTCACCCGCGACAGAAGACACTGCTTTATCCCCTTGGTTAATAATCTACTATTACTTACCTATATTAAGAAAAAAATAAGTATTATTTTGCTTATAGCATAATATAATAATACCCTTGCGAATTCACTCAAACAGCATGTAAACACATCAATCTGAGTTTGAAGGTCGTTGATGTTACTTTGTTATATTCTTGTCGCATGTAGGTCGTGGGTTACACACGAGTAATCTAAATCTGAATCATTTTGAAGGATATTGCTAATCCATTACTTCGTATGTTCGAAAAATGTGTCTGCTGAACAACGTAAACAACGCAATGTATGTTGTTGAACTGTCAAAAGGAAACCGGGATAGTGTAGTACGCAATTAGCCCATAGGCTAATGGGTGGATGGGGACCCTTTCAGGGCCTCGGAAAGCATGTTAAGCCGTTGGTCCCGGCTGTCATTCGTGGAACATCGACAGTCATTACGGGTCGTCAGAAGCCCGAAAGTCTGACAACCAGTCTTATCAAGGGGTATCATATTTCCTAGTTACTAGGGTGTGGAGTTCAGATAGCCAGTCGCTCCATGTAAAGTCGACCCCAACATAGTTGAGAATAGGCTAGGCAGATGATGGTCGTGGGTTCGAACCCAGACAGGCGCTTTACTTCAAACTTTACAACGTAACGACTGTCAAAGATCCACGAATGACAGCCGGGACCAACGGCTTAACGTGCTTTCCATGATTGTATGTGTAATTACTAATATTGACCGATAACTTGTATGTGTGGTGCCAACTGTAAATATAAGTTGGTTGTAATAATTCCGTTCCATTCTCCTCAGACTCCACGCCAGCGCCGAGCCCAGCTGTAGCAGTGATCACATGGTCGTGTACTCGCTGCACGCTGGTCAACGAGTCCACAGCCGCTGCGTGCGCCGCCTGCGCAGGATCTAGACCGCAGCCACATAACTTTTGGTAATGTAGTCGTCTGAGATATTAAACTTTTTTGGCAGTTATCAAAAAAAATCTGCTTTTTCATAGAAAAGTGCAATACCTACGCGTTCAAAATGTATGGAACAGCAATTAAAAAAGACACCCGGATGGAACGAAGTATAACTGGCTTGCTTTCTATAAGAGAGAGAGAGAGAGAGACACAGACAGAGAAACACGCACACGCCGCACGGCTTACAACTATAGCAAAAAGTGTCGTTCCAACTTTTGGTCTTAATTTTTTCCGTCTAGCCCCCTTTCGCAACGCGCGTTACGGAACTTCGTTCCAAAAAAAACCTAATGATGTTCAGATGAACAGGTGGTACGTCGATGTCCCGAATAGACTGCATTCCAAACATTGTCATTGTTATGTTACGAGGAAAGTTTTGAGTATAAATAGGGTAGTTGCCTGAGTAAAAAAGTAATAATTTTATTTAGTCCGTCAGTTTTTCTTTTGTCAATCAAACAAAAAATGACAAAGATAAAGCGCGTCAAAATTTGGAAGTGTGGGGTCGTGACGTCACTTGCTTGCAAATGTGTCGTAAGCAAGTGACGTTACGCGAAACTTTAACGGGCGATATCTTCATCATTTTAATTAATTGACAAAAGAAAAAATAAGGGTTCAATATTTTTTGATCATCTAACTGACGGATTAATTAGATTTTTTTTTGGAAAATAGCCTATTATGTAGATGGCTATAGCAGTAGGGGAAGACCAAAGCAACGATGGATGGAATGTGTGAATGATGATATGGTTAGAAAGGGGGTGACTACCGAGATGACGATTAATAGAGAAGTATGGAAGAAAAAGACATGTTGCGCCGACCACGAATAAATTGAGATAAAGGCAGGAGAACGGTGATACTATGTTACGCCTAACATTGATTTGGAGAACGATTATACTCCATTCGGAATAAGATTAGACACTTAAACAACCCTTTTTTACAGTCCGTTCAACCAATTTTAACATCTATTACTTAGGCATAAGGATGGCATTAAAAGCAAAAAAGTGGTTACAATAATAACTACTTACTGCAGCTGCCATTTGTCATGCCACGGACTGTAAAAAAGGTTTATTTAAATGTGTAATCTTATTCCGAATGGAGTATAGTAATCTTAAACTTATTTATTTTATTATTTATGTACACACAGTAAAATACATAGGGATATGACATAGTTATAATATGAGTACAGTCACGAGCACCAATATGTCAACACTTGGCAACTTTCAATGGCGATTTTTTCGTGAAATAACGAATGCAACGTTGAAATACGACACATTACTTATACCTATGGGTTCGAAAATGCTATATTCGTAACAACATAAAATTTCATTCAAAATTATAGGAGTAAATCGCTTTTCAATAAAGCCGAGTGTATACATACTTTTGTTCGTGACTGTACAAAGGAACTGTTTATTTCTTAAGAAATTTCTTCCAGCAGACCTGCGAAAGGTGAAGTAAAAAAGAAATGTAGACAATTAGTGTGTGAGAACAAGAAGAGAAAAATATGAATGTGAACTTATGTGTTTCAGGTCGTGTAGTTCATGTACTCTGCAGAACCCTTTGTCGGCGAACTTGTGTCTCGCGTGCAAGACGCCGCCCGTGCCTAAGCACGGCCTCACTGTCCCAGTCACGGATGCCAACCATGGTGCCTGTAAGTACCAGTGGTTACTCATTTACTTAGTTGTATGTTGGTATATTGGCGTGGCTAGCTGACATATTGCAAGTAATTTAATTTTATGTTATGTGCCTTGTAATGTTATTTACTTACCGCCTAGTATTGTATACAGTCAAGTGTCAAGTGTTTTATAACTGAACAGACAGCTGTGCTGCTGGACAGTTTGTTGCGCCACTTCTTCTTCCCAGCGATAGCACTAGGAAGTGGTGAAGGGCGGGCGTTTTTGGGGGACTGTCTTTTGTAATTTTGACGTTCGAAAAGTGCTGATTCTCAGCCTAATTTGAATAAATGACTTTTGATTTGATTTGATTTATAGACAGACACACAAACAGACTTTATCATAGACACTGGTACAAAAGACCGCATGGCCCCGAAATCGCTTACTCACCACTTCTAAAGGTGAATTTCACCAATGGACCTGAACACGTTCACCACACCTGAAGGGGCAAATAAAAAGCGTTTAAATTCAAGCCGCAGTCCCATCTCAGCGACAATCAATGTCAAAAATGGAGGGAAATTAGATGTATTTTTGGCAGATTGAGATTAGAATGCGAACATTCTTAAAAAGAAAGTCTTTGCCACTCTGATCATATTTAAAACTTTAAGAAGTTCACGATTTCCTAAGGTGGATAAGTCGAATGGTATGCAATAGAAGAGGTCTATGTCCAGCAGTGGACTGCTGCAGGCTGATGATGATGATGACGATGATGAAAGGTGGTCGGTTATCTTGTAGTAATGTATCTGAACGTTGTCCCCAGCGGGTCGCAGCCCGTCGCCCCGCCGCAGCACGCCCGCGCCGCCCCGCCGCGGCTCGCGGCACAAGACGCCGCCGCCCGAGCCTAAGTATGTCAACCTCAGGTAATATAACTTTTAGTATATATTTATTTTGAAAATTTATATAGAGGTGGTACGTGCGACTAACGAGCTGTAGGTCGTAGGTTAGAAACCCAGACACGTGCTTGGATTTGTGTAAATTATTTCATCACCACTGCTCTCGAAACACGGTTAGCGCAGTATCTGAGCGATCGGACTGCTGCGCTGCGTGTCGCGGGTTCGATTCCCGCACAGAACAAATATTTGTAAGTCCTACATGTATTTGTTCTGAGTCTGGGTGTTTTTCTATCTATAATATGTATGTATTTACAACAAAAAAAATGTATATAAGTAGTTTATCAGCCATCTTGTTACCATAACACAAGCATTAGGTTGCTTAGCTTGGGACTAGATGGCGCTGTGTGAAATGTCCAGGGATATTATTATTAAACGGTGAAGGAAAACATCGTGAGAAAATCGGCATGTCCTAGAACTAAAAAAAACCGCTTTTGAAAAATTCGAAGACATGTGACATCGACCAATTCGCACTAGGCCTGCGTGATGGATTACGGTCCACTCCTTTTTACCGCGAGGAGGCCTGTGTCCCAGCTGTGGGAACATTATAGACTGATTGTGCTACATGTTTTTTTAAAAACGTTAAATAAGACTGGTTGTCACACATTTTGGGCTTCTGACTACCCGTAATCACTGTCAGATCTACGAATGAGAGCCGGGACCAACGGCTTAACGTGTTTTTCAAGGCACGGAAGGGTTTTGATATGTAATGGATTGTCACCCATCCACGAAACCGAACTGGGCCCGCGTGGTGGATTACGACCCACTCCCTCTCACAGAGTGCAGTGCAGTGGGAACATTATAAGTTGATTATGTTTATGCTACTGAGTTTTAAACTGAACTTTTCTTTTTCATATAACCAGACCAGAAACAACAGAATGGCCGTGTTCCGAGTGTACGTACGTGAACAGCGGCTCCGCGGTGTCGTGTGAGATGTGCCAGTCGCCCAAGACGAGGCTACTGCCGGCCGCGCCCGACCAGCCGTCGCTAGATGACGAAGACTCACGTAAGTGCTCAGGTGATAGAAATCATGCGTGAATGATGACAGGCGCAAACAGGATCCTAAGACCCATTGACACACACGTTTTTTGCCGTGAAAAAAGTGAATGACAAGTGAACTACGGTTGATTCGCCGTGTGTAGGCACGGTCGTCAGTGTTGTATAGATTTTTGACAGTTCCTCCATACAAAAACTGTCAGACGTCAATTTTATTCCACGAATAAAAATTATCTGTCGATTGAAAAATCAGCCCTAAGTTGAATTTATTCCGTTTTAGCGGAGGGTTCAGACGGCGAGCGTCAAGAGAGCACTCCCATGGAGATTCTGCGATTAAGTGAAGAAAGCCATGCGTGGACGCAGTGGCAGGAAGTCCTGGCACAGTGTGCCTCGGTAAGAACTTAGAAATGCTATGTTAACCGTGCGAGCCTATGTATATGTCGCGAGCCTATGTATTTGTCTACCTACTTATTTATATATATTTTGTACCCTTTTGTTTACGAATAAACTCAAGAGGTGTGCGTCCGAGGATCTTGTAGGGGGGCTGGAACAGCAGTGCGATTCTGTAACCATCTCACCGTGAAAACTTAGGTGAAGTGAGCGTGGAGTGAGCTGTCATTCCAAATAATGCTAGGGATTGACACTATTGACAGCTAAGCTAAGCTCACTTCACCTAACTTTTCACGGTGAGATTTTTACAGAATCGATTGGCAGGTGGGCGCGGGGAGCGGTGCGCGACCCAATCCGCAAGTAGTCGGCTATGTGGTCAAGGCAGCACGCACGTACAAACTCCTCGTCCGCGACACTTTCAAAAATCTTAAACCTTGATTTCTTCATTGCCTCCGCTACATGCTATTTTACACCATATTTCAATTCTGACGGCATGAAGAAAAACCAGCCAAGTGTATGTCGAACCATGCACAATGAAGGGTTTCGTAGTTGAGATGAATTGATCCCGTAAACAAACTTAACATAGTAGTTGAAAAACATTTTCTCCCACACATTAATATACGTCACGGTCAATTCTCCAACAGCAAATGTAAGTTTGTATTCGCAAAAAAAAAATGTTTTTTATGCGATTAAACTATAAATGAACGATTTTCGGTCTTTTTCCTATAGTTGTGCTGTGAGACCGTGCTTCTTGCGAAATTTCGTGATTCTAGGTCAATGGGAAGTACAGTCACGAGCAAAAGTATTCTTGTATACATTCGGCTTTATTCAAAAGCGATTTACTCCTTTATTTTTTAATGAAATTTTATGCTGTTACGAACATAGCAGCATAGCATTTGCGAACCCATAGGTCTTGGCGTTCGTTATTTCACGAAAAAATCGCAGTTGAAAGTTGCTAAGTGTTGACATATGTGCTCGTGACTGAACCCTGGTTTTGATTTATTTGCGAGTATCAAAATATATCGCATAGTTGGCTGTATTTTTTATTGCGTTTGTTACTTTGTCCGTTCTGATTTCTAATAAATACTATTAGACTATAGTGTTATATCGTCAGATCAACATTAAGTTTCAATAAACTGGTAACTTTTCTAATTTTTCATTACAAACGTAAATCTGTGAAATATTTGGGAGGCACGTGTTGAAACCCAAGACTGCCCGCAGACGGGCTCGCCGTACGTGGACGTCCCGTTCCCCGCGTCCCCGCGCTCGCTGTACTACAGCGGGGCCGACGCGGGCGCGGCCACGCGCTGGCTGCGGCCGCACCAGATCCACGTGGAGGCAGACCACCGGCTGCCCTGGGTCGTGTTCCGGGACCCAAGGCCCTCCGACATATCGCAAGGTACCTAACTCTAATACCTTTTATTTACCCACATTTCGCCAGTTATGTGTATGTTCCATGTGTGTTCCATGACCATCAGCATTATCGGGATTATTAGCATAAATATATTACCATACGTCACCATCAGCCTTGCTTTTATCCAACTATATTAGGGTCGGTTTCCAGTCTAACCAGATGTAGCTGAATATCAATATATGTATTACATGCAGCGACTGCCTATCTGGCTTCCGTTACGCGTCTTACAGCCCAATTCAAGCTTTATGGTGACTCTTGCGCAGAACCTCCCCCCTCCCCCGCTGACACGTAAATTTGTTACCGCGCAGCCACTCGCCTTATGTTCCGAGCCAACATAAAATTTGAATCGGGCTGTACCTAAGATGCATAGTATAAAGAGAGGAAGTAGGCTATCTCCGGCACAATCCGCGATATAATTGCCTACTGTCTCAGGGTTGTCACTTTTAGTTAAATTTTAATTCAGTGCCAATAAATTGGCAAGGATCGGGAAGTTGTATTTTTTACTTGTATTGTCTGGGTACCTAAACGATGATGAAAAAAATAAATAAAAGCAGACGGGCGGCGCGGGACGGTGATGAGCACGAGTAAACGGTAGGTTACTGATAGTACTGTCACCAATTCATTAGTTTAAAGCCCGGCCCTTGCCAAAGATAATACATATCTCTGTACTAATTCAGTGATCATTAGTCAATAAAGTTCAACAATGGTTTTCCTAACAAACACAGAAATTTATTCAAGATTCATAGCAGTATTATTTATAAAAAAAAGGATAAAATAAACCAATAAAATAAACACCCAAACACAGCAATACGTTCTCCTGCGATTATCACACATTTTTCATTCATTTAGCGGTGCCGAAAAGCCGTGACGCGCGAACCTCGTGCGTTGTTAGCCCCGACTGGCGCGCTGCGAAACGGGCCGAGATTTGTTTAAGTGTGCGTGCGGCGACGCATAGATACTTTGGCGCACACATACAAGCCGCGCGCGGTGCGTTTGTATGAAGATAACGTACTTCCTCTCTTTATACTATGTAAGATGTAAATATAAACTAAACGATTCCATCTAATTTTCATATTTCTTCATCTCCAGGTGTCCTAGGCAACTGCTGGCTGCTATCTGCGCTGGCAGTGCTAGCAGAACGGTCCTCCCTGGTGCGAGGCGTCGTTGTCCGTGGAGAACCTAGCGTGGGCGCCTACCAACTGAGACTGTGTAAGGACGGCAGGTGGCTCACTGTCACCGTGGACGACCTGCTACCTGCCAATAAGAAGGGACACCTGGTTTATTCACAAGTAAGTTAAGCCCGCAGTGGTGGCCCAGTGGAATCGCCTCGATTTACGAGTTGTAAGTCGTGAGTTCGAACCCAGGCAGGCGCTTTAATTTGTGGAAATTATTTATTACCACTGCTCTCAAAATAAGGAAAACATCGTGAGGAAACCGGCATGTCCTAGAACCAAAAATTCGAAGACGTGACATCTACCAACCTGCACTGAGCCCGGTGGATTACGGCCCACTTCCTCTCACCGAGAGGAGGCCTGTGGCCCAGCAGTGGGAACATTATAGGCTGAATATATTAAGTTAAGCTAGGCTAGTTAGTTAGGCTTTTTTTCATCATCATTTTCATTTCATCGCATCTCACATCGTGAGTTGAAAATTCAATGTAACGACTGTCAAATATCTACAAATGACAGCCTGGACCAACGGCTTCACGTGCTTTGCGTGCGTGCGAGGCACGGAGGGGTCTCGGTATGTAATAGATGGCCACCCATCCACGGTCCAAGTTTATAGTCATAAACATTCCCTTTATCATCCTACTCCTACTAATATTATAAATGCGAAAGTTTGTATGGATGGATGGATGGATGTTTGTTACTCTTTCATGCAAAAACTACTAAACGGATTTGGTTGAAACTTGGCACACAGATAGTTTATGACCAGGATTAACATATAGGATACTTTTTCCGTTAGATTATTTTATTTGTTATATATGCTATATTTTTCTCGAGATGACTACGAACTAAAGCATTATAAAGAATTTTTACCACTGCTATACTTTTAAAATCCGTACATTGTCAAAATATAAAACCCAAATTTCTGAAGGATTTTATCCCGATATTCCCACGGGATCGAAACGTATGCGGGTGAAACCGCGGGGCGCAGCTAGTTCAATATATATTTTGTTTACAGGCAAAAAGAAAACAACTATGGGTGCCGCTCATAGAAAAAGCCGTCGCAAAACTACATGGATGCTACGAAGCTTTAGTGTCAGGAAGAGCTATTGAAGGTACGTATATTCTTTGACTTTTATTTCAAATAGGCACATAAAAGGCACTTTTGAACGTCAAAATTAAAATAAAATTGATTCTAGTCGCCCTTCGATCAATAATAGTACTAGATTAAGGATCAGGAACAAAAATCAGTCGCTCAGGTGGTCACGTTTGCACACACGTAAACATCTACATTTCTTAGAAAAAAGTTTAATAATATTAACAACTTCAGTTTATTATAAACCTTAATGCTTAAACATAAAGTTTAATTACCATTGTAAAATATATTTAAAATGTCGCTTGAAAATAAAATCATTCTATTTTTAAATTTTCAGTCATTTATTCTAAAATGAAACTTAAAGTCTAAGTAACAAGGTTAAAAACACGCTAATTTGAAATAAGACCACAAAAGTATTTGTGGTCTTATTTTTCGGGCCGTTTTTGAAGCGCTTATCGGGAATTTAGTACTATTATTGATCGAAGTAGTCGCCCCTTCCAAAAGGTAGTTTTCGTATGGAGAAGAATGGGCAAGAAACTCCACCGTTACTCTTTTAAAATGTTTTATATTACATACATTAATATTTTGCATACATTAATTATATAATTATACGTGAAGACGATGCATCTAAAAATAAAATTACTATACCACAATAGGTAAAAGAATTAAAATTTAGAGAATAGTCACTGTTTTTCGAGCGGTTTACAAAAAATATCGCCTCGCTTCTTTTTTGATTCAAAACATTTCACCCTCCAACCCCCTTAAACGAGGCGCAAGTCTGTATTTCTAACGGATAATAGGAGTACCTACTTCCATTTGCTATGAAAGCTAGATTTGCATGAACATAAATAACATGGAAGAAACTCTTTTTCGTTGGCTATGGAGAAAGTAACTGCTGGTGTGTAATACCAGTACAGTATTACCGCTAAAGTAAACAGAAATAGAGCACCCTAAAAAAGGAATGAAATCCTGCTAAAACATTTCATATAAAGTAGTTTGCCAAGACTAACATAAAGCTTTTACTGTTCCTTATAACAGTAAAAGCTTTGTTAGTCTTGGCAACCTTACAAAATGTATGACTTGTTTGTAAAAATGTATGGCTTAGCCGTTCAATTGAATTATTGCATGACAACATTAAAGATCAGTGACTTTCTTACCATGAGAGGGTCTGTGCGAGGGCCGTGAAAAGGCCTCGTTGTACATTTTGATCAAGATGTAAGATTTATAGAGTAGGCTTGGCTGTTCATTAGATCTGAGGGCCAATTCTCGAAAGGACATCAACCACATTGTATGGCGTTTGGGCTTGAACATGAACATAAAAATATTGCACTATTATTAATTTTATTGAGTGGTTTACAGTACAAAGAAAACAATAAAAAGTTTTGTATCAAGTTGGTTAAATAATACAAAAAAAAAAACCAATACTACACCTCATTTATGTTCTAATTAACCAAGCCATTTCAGCTAAAGAGTGTGCCAAAGATCTAAAAAAAAAGTCGGCACGGTTGGCGCAGTGGTTAATCGATTGACTGCTGCGCTGCGTGTCGCGGTTTTGTTTCCCGCACGGAACAAATATTTGTATGACCTACAAGTAGTTGTTCCGGGTCTTGCTGTTTGTGTATGTGAGTTTAAATGTTTGTAAACGCACCCACAATACAGGAGAAATTCCCAGTGTGGGGCAATGTCAAAAAAAAAGAAACAGACATATACCTACATACATTTTTTTTATATTCCACAATGGGCTTGTACGCTATCTTACACCCACAGGTTGACTGCGAGAAATCTCTGCTAGAGATAAGCTTAACTTATCTTACACCCACAGGTTGACTGCGAGAGATCTCTGCTAGAGATAAGCTTAACTTATCTTACACCCACAGGTTGACTGCGAGAGATCTCTGCTAGAGATAAGCTTAACTTCGTAAACTTCGCCCGCACTGACCATCGTCCTTGTAAAAATGTATTTTTTATTTATGTGCAATAAAGAGTTTTAAACAATGATCGTCCAGAACCTTTAACTAGTGATGGATTTTTAGCAAACTCAAATATTCAATTATGTACATAATCATCTTAGAAGTTTGAACTTACCACTTGCGATGCGATCCATTGCAGTATAACTCGCTGCACTTTCACAAGATTAACAATGTGTCTTCTCCTTCCTGTGAGTGATTTCAGTACCACAATTTATACAATGTATAGATTCACTAGGCAAAATCGGAAAGTCCATGTTCACGCGCAAGTCTTTATGTAAAGCGGGTTCATTATACGGAGAAATGTCAGGGATAACGTTTGAAGCGGGTACTGAGTCCGAGAGCGAGCCGGGGTCGTCGGATAGAAAATCATCAGAATCCATTTTGAACAGCACAAGTCGTCAAAAATAGCTAAAGTCGAAATAATATTTACAATACGATACGAAAAAGAGCGGCAAACACAAAGCGAATGACATTGACAATTTGAAAATCGAGCGCCAATCAGGTCTGGGTCAGTGTTGCCAGTTCTCTGCACTGTCAGTCGAACACTCGATTTGAAATCGATTCCATCGTGCTGTGCTGTTTTGTTTCTCGGCGCGGGCTTGCGGACAACGAGCAATGGGTAGCTCGCCGCCCGGCTGACCAGTAACTGTCCGGACCGAGCCCAAGTCGTCGACGGCGCGTAGTGTTCTACGCGCGCGGCGCGCCTCAAAGAGATCTCAGCAAAACCGTAGGAGCCCAGCAGGGCCGATGTTCGCTAGGGCCGCAGGGGATTTCTGAAAAGGAAACTCTAGAACGCAAGGGGCAACTGAATACAGAATGACACATGTGTGGTTTTAGTCAGTAAAAGTCTGACACGCCCTCCCGCTCCATCCTAGAGCGGGAGAAATAAATGGATGATTTTACCAACTCAACAAAAAAAAAAGTTCAACGTAAACTATATCTTTTTATTTATGTAAGGTTAAGATGATGATGGTGATGCTGATGATGAACCCTCCAATGACCAGAGCAAAGCTCGGTCTTCCAGGAAAACATTTTAATGTTTCGAAGCTCTTGAATCGAAATAGCAAAAATATCGATATTTTTTTTTTCTGTGATTTTATTCTTTAGGCAACCCTAAATCAACTCGCCCCGCACGCCGCGCCGCAACTGTCACCATACAAATACAAATCAATTAAAAAACATTTTTATTCGTTTTTAATATTATTTATTTTGACACTCCCGAATAGGGACCAATGTTCAGTAAATATTATTACTCAATTATTTATGAATTCCCTTTTTCCCCAATACGGTTGTTCACGGTTAGCCCATTTTGGTTGATGTCCTTTAAAACTTTCAAAATCTCTTCAAAACAAATGTCAAAAACTTGTCAAAATGTAGGTATTTTTGACAGATTGAGACTGAGATCACACTGTGAACGTTCTTAAAATTACGAGAATTGCCCCTGAGTTATTTTTTAACAGTGAAAGCTCTATGTAAGTCTTGGCAATCTACTTTATATAGATGTTTTTGGTGGGTAACTTACTCATCGTGCGGAACACTCGTTCTTGTCCGGATTTTTTTTAATGAATCGCTTTTTCAATTTTATCATTCAACTACCCACTAAATACAAAGTTTAACAATATTATACATTACGCCTATAGTCTCCGAAGGGTTCGCCAGTTATGTTCAATACCAGTTCCAATTTGCCTTAAGCACATATATTATGCTGGTCCAGGCCTGTGCACGCTGACGGGCGCGCCGTGCGAGTCCGTGTCGCTGCAGGCGGGCGGGGCCGGGGCCGCGGGCGGGGCCCCGCTGGAGCCGCTGGACCGCGACCTGGTGTGGGCGCAGCTGCTGTCGTCGCGCCAGGCCTGCTTCCTCATGGGCGCCAGCTGTGGTGGCGGGAACATGAAGGTACGAGCTCTATTGGACATGCCGGTTTCCCCACAATGCTTTCCTTCACCGTTCTGTACTGTTAATAATTATAATAGCTGTAAGACTTCCAAAGTCCTTAAATAAGTAAATAACGCCTTTTAAAATAATACCAGCCTATTACTGTCCTGCTGCAGTTACTCGAGGCGGATTCCCGATTTCAAAATGGAGGTTCAGTTTTTTCATGATGTTTTCCTTCAGCAATGTCAGTGATTCCCATGATAAACTTGAATGAAATGAAATAAATCACTTTGTTACTTTCCCGGAATTAAAGTGTTTAAGGCCTCGCCTCTCATGCACGAGGTTGTGGGTTCAAATCCAACGAGTACTAATGTAACTTTTAGGATTTTTTTTTTTAAATATCGCGATGTTATTATTTCATTCCCCAGGTGGACGAAGAGGAATACCAGCGCTTAGGCCTTCGCCCCCGACACGCATACTCCGTCCTGGACGTAGTGGAAGTGTGCACGAGCGGAGCGAACACAGCTTCAGTCAATGCAGGCGGATCAAGTAGTGCAGGTATGTAGTTTAGTTAGTAGTTGACAAAGTAGAAAACCGACATTAGGCTTGCACTCTGTATTGGTGGCAGTGGAAGTGTCCACTAGTAGTGCGAACGTTGCTTCAGTCAGAGCAGACAGATCAAGTAGTTCAGGTAAGTACACACAGCTTCATCAACTAGGTACGCCAGCAAGACATGCAAGTTCAAATTCGACATAGCTAAATAATAGCTTTGTACCGCCACATGCGAACTACACATCATACGGACGTCACGTAAAATCCTGCATCGCGCAAGCAGAGTTTACCGCGCTACTAGCATATATACAACGACCCGATATCAATTGTCAGGCAGTTGCCCACCAGACACAACACCCGTCTGGTCGGAGGATCCTCCCTTTTCTATGGAGGATGAGTGAACTTTACACCCTGTTCCTCATACCTCCAAAGCTTTTTGGATGTTTCAATGTTATAGCAGCATAATATTTTAAAAGTTGACGGGGGCCCCACTTAGTTAGGCTGTCTGTACATTGTTAGAGTACCATCATCTGCTGGCTAAGGCACCTGTCCCATCGCCAACGAGGAAGCGACTAGCTATCAGTTATTTTCAATGTACAGACGCCAGCAGGTCAAGCTACCCGAAACTGTCAAATTTTCCCAATCAACCTTGAACCTTAATGCGTTAGCGTTATAGTTGAAAATCTATTAAAGAAATGTGACAGATTGTAGTAGCGTGCACAATATCTAGGGAAATTAAGTACAACTGTGTTCATGGCGTAATTTAGGGCCACGGCAGGGCGATGACTGCGTATATTGGCGGCGAGAAGCCTCCTCCTGGCCGTCCACAGGCTAGCTTGCACACCTTTCACTTCCTGTAGGTTCTTCTTGAGTTCGACACATGAAGATTTCTCAACGCTTGACTCTCCAGGAAACAGTCATCCCGTGGTTGGGTGCATCGTTTTCTTTCAGAACCAGGTCTTACGCCTGGGCGTAAAGCCTGGTTCTGGTCCTTACAGTCTTGATATCGCTGCCAAGTCTTCTGGAATATCAAACTACTCACATTTTAGCCTTTCTCAAGCAGTGCTATAATTTTGCTGCCTGTTGCCGTCTTATCAACCATTATGGAAAACGCTAAATACACTGGTCATCAAAAAAATTGCCCAACCTGCAGTTTTACCGCAAATCACGTTTTTTCTTTAGTGAAACAAAACAAAATGGTTTAGTACTGATATGTTTAATTTAACTTGTTTATTTACACCAACTAGCACAATATAAATAAAAAAAATATTAAAAAAAAAATGATTATAAAATAAAAAGAATAATTTTACACTGTTTTTGATTCATCTTAAACACGCTCTAATTTTTCTTAAGTGTTATGAACAATTTTTTTAGTTTAATATTGAGTGTTGCTCGTATGATGGCCTGCATTCGCCGTTTCAGTGACCAGTGTAATATTAATACTTGAAAACGTCAAGGAAATGAGATGATTCAGAAATAATGAACTAAAAGTGATCTAGACTTAACAAGAACTTCCACTTGTTTGCGCCACAATATGCTGTTAGAACTGTAATTTTCTTTCACCTATTTAAAAGCCCGCCTAAGTCTTTTAAGAGCTGGATAACGGTCCCATATAAGATCGGCCCAAAATGGACACAAATAAAACTATGTATTATGATCAGTGATAGGAATAGGTAGTGCCTATTTGCCTAAACTTCGAAGAACAGAGACAAGAAACGGAGATTTCCTTAGGACTAAATTTTTTCCGAGACATCTAAATCTAAAAAAATATGTTATTTGGAATAAGTAATACGTCCATATTTACCTAAAGTTTGCAACTAGACATAAATAAAAAAAATTCAGAATATTTTATGGTTGTAACGACTGTGAATGTTATTTATTATGTTATGTCTAGTCGCAAACTTTAGGTAAATATAGACGAATTACTTATTCCAAATAACATATTTTTTAATGTATTTAAAAGTCGAATCGAATTTCGGGACAGATATCCCGGAAAAAATTTAGTCCTAAGGAAGTCTCCGTTTCTTGTCTTTGTTCTTTGAAGTTTAGGCAAATAGGCACTATCTATTCCTATCACTGATTATGATGCAGAGTACTGGTAGCCCAGTAGAGCAGTGGTGACCCAGTCGGCCGCGATTTACGAGTAGGTCGTGGGTTCGAACCCAACCAGGCACTTTGCTTTGTGTAAATTATTTCATTACCACTGCTCTCAAAACGGTTAAGGAACACATCATGAGGAAAGCCGCATTTCCTAGAGCCAAAAACTCGAAAACATGTGACATTCGCCAACCGACACTGGGGTCCGCGTGGTGGATTGTGACCCACTCCCTCTCGCAGAGAAGAGGCCTGTGCCCCAGCAGTGGGAACATTATATCCTGATTATGCTATTATAAGGTAATAATAGTGTTTCATAGGACTGTATATTTTTGCTCGTCGTAAAACTTGGTGAAGGGACATAAGACCCTTCCCAACTGATGACTTCAATAAATAAATGCAAACTTATCGATCGCGGGTAGTCTACTTGGAGATTGAATTTCACTCAAATCAAACGACTGTATCCCAAATTATTCATTTGCTATGCCCCAGTTTAAAGAACTTGGATCTCCATTGGAAATCAGTAACCATTGTAGCCGAAGTAAACTGTAATATGCAGATCCATAGTCCAAGAGAGGTCCTAAAATTCACACAGAAATTTTATTGGATGCGCACTGTTGGATTCTCAACACCGAGACTTGAAAATCCAGTACAGTTACGAGCATAAGTATGTATACACTTGGCTTTGTGCAAAAGCGTTTACTCCTATAATTTTTAATGAAATTTTTTGTTACTACGAACATAGTATTTTCGAGCTTTTGCAATGTGTCGTATTTCATTTTAGTTTTTGTTATTTCACGCAAAAATTGCCATTGAAAGTTTCCAAGTAATGACATATTGGTGCTCGTGACTGTATGCGATAGAATACCGCCGTGATATTTTTACGTGGGACCGTGGGCTTAAAGTAGGTCGGCGAGAGAGAATTTTGTTCGGCACTCTGCGCGGGATTCGCTTCAGATTGGCCAGAGTTTAACACACAGTATTTTTATGGTTTAAATAAACACATGACTAATTTCGGTGAGAAATCTGCCTTTCTTTTCGCCGATTAACCTTTTAATTTATCGTAGTTTCCACACCCACAGGCAACATCGCCGCCTCAGCCCCGACGCGCCTGCTGCGCCTGCGCAACCCGTGGGGCCACTACACGTGGCGCGGCGCGTGGGCGGCCGGCTGCGCGCGCTGGACGCCGGCCGCGCGCGACGCGCTGCGCGCCAGCAAGCCGGCGCAGCACGGCGACAGGGACCAGGGCGTCTTCTGGATCAGCTTCGACGACGTGCTCAAGTGAGTACGATAAGGCTATCGTTTCACTGGACGCCGGCCGCGCGCGACGCGCTGCGCGCCAGCAAGCCGGCGCAGCACGGCGACAGGGACCAGGGCGTCTTCTGGATCAGCTTCGACGACGTGCTCAAGTGAGTACGATAAGGCTATCGTTTCACTGGACGCCGGCCGCGCGCGACGCGCTGCGCGCCAGCAAGCCGGCGCAGCACGGCGACAGGGACCAGGGCGTCTTCTGGATCAGCTTCGACGACGTGCTCAAGTGAGTACGATAAGGCTATCGTTTCACTGGACGCCGGCCGCGCGCGACGCGCTGCGCGCCAGCAAGCCGGCGCAGCACGGCGACAGGGACCAGGGCGTCTTCTGGATCAGCTTCGACGACGTGCTCAAGTGAGTACGATAAGGCTATCGTTTCACTGGACGCCGGCCGCGCGCGACGCGCTGCGCGCCAGCAAGCCGGCGCAGCACGGCGACAGGGACCAGGGCGTCTTCTGGATCAGCTTCGACGACGTGCTCAAGTGAGTACGATAAGGCTATCGTTTCACTGGACGCCGGCCGCGCGCGACGCGCTGCGCGCCAGCAAGCCGGCGCAGCACGGCGACAGGGACCAGGGCGTCTTCTGGATCAGCTTCGACGACGTGCTCAAGTGAGTACGATAAGGCTATCGTTTCACTGGACGCCGGCCGCGCGCGACGCGCTGCGCGCCAGCAAGCCGGCGCAGCACGGCGACAGGGACCAGGGCGTCTTCTGGATCAGCTTCGACGACGTGCTCAAGTGAGTACGATAAGGCTATCGTTTCACTGGACGCCGGCCGCGCGCGACGCGCTGCGCGCCAGCAAGCCGGCGCAGCACGGCGACAGGGACCAGGGCGTCTTCTGGATCAGCTTCGACGACGTGCTCAAGTGAGTACGATAAGGCTATCGTTTCACTGGACGCCGGCCGCGCGCGACGCGCTGCGCGCCAGCAAGCCGGCGCAGCACGGCGACAGGGACCAGGGCGTCTTCTGGATCAGCTTCGACGACGTGCTCAAGTGAGTACGATAAGGCTATCGTTTCACTGGACGCCGGCCGCGCGCGACGCGCTGCGCGCCAGCAAGCCGGCGCAGCACGGCGACAGGGACCAGGGCGTCTTCTGGATCAGCTTCGACGACGTGCTCAAGTGAGTACGATAAGGCTATCGTTTCACTGGACGCCGGCCGCGCGCGACGCGCTGCGCGCCAGCAAGCCGGCGCAGCACGGCGACAGGGACCAGGGCGTCTTCTGGATCAGCTTCGACGACGTGCTCAAGTGAGTACGATAAGGCTATCGTTTCACTGGACGCCGGCCGCGCGCGACGCGCTGCGCGCCAGCAAGCCGGCGCAGCACGGCGACAGGGACCAGGGCGTCTTCTGGATCAGCTTCGACGACGTGCTCAAGTGAGTACGATAAGGCTATCGTTTCACTGGACGCCGGCCGCGCGCGACGCGCTGCGCGCCAGCAAGCCGGCGCAGCACGGCGACAGGGACCAGGGCGTCTTCTGGATCAGCTTCGACGACGTGCTCAAGTGAGTACGATAAGGCTATCGTTTCACTGGACGCCGGCCGCGCGCGACGCGCTGCGCGCCAGCAAGCCGGCGCAGCACGGCGACAGGGACCAGGGCGTCTTCTGGATCAGCTTCGACGACGTGCTCAAGTGAGTACGATAAGGCTATCGTTTCACTGGACGCCGGCCGCGCGCGACGCGCTGCGCGCCAGCAAGCCGGCGCAGCACGGCGACAGGGACCAGGGCGTCTTCTGGATCAGCTTCGACGACGTGCTCAAGTGAGTACGATAAGGCTATCGTTTCACTGGACGCCGGCCGCGCGCGACGCGCTGCGCGCCAGCAAGCCGGCGCAGCACGGCGACAGGGACCAGGGCGTCTTCTGGATCAGCTTCGACGACGTGCTCAAGTGAGTACGATAAGGCTATCGTTTCACTGGACGCCGGCCGCGCGCGACGCGCTGCGCGCCAGCAAGCCGGCGCAGCACGGCGACAGGGACCAGGGCGTCTTCTGGATCAGCTTCGACGACGTGCTCAAGTGAGTACGATAAGGCTATCGTTTCACTGGACGCCGGCCGCGCGCGACGCGCTGCGCGCCAGCAAGCCGGCGCAGCACGGCGACAGGGACCAGGGCGTCTTCTGGATCAGCTTCGACGACGTGCTCAAGTGAGTACGATAAGGCTATCGTTTCACTGGACGCCGGCCGCGCGCGACGCGCTGCGCGCCAGCAAGCCGGCGCAGCACGGCGACAGGGACCAGGGCGTCTTCTGGATCAGCTTCGACGACGTGCTCAAGTGAGTACGATAAGGCTATCGTTTCACTGGACGCCGGCCGCGCGCGACGCGCTGCGCGCCAGCAAGCCGGCGCAGCACGGCGACAGGGACCAGGGCGTCTTCTGGATCAGCTTCGACGACGTGCTCAAGTGAGTACGATAAGGCTATCGTTTCACTTCGCTCGTAGCTTCGTTCGTAGCATTTTGCTCACCCGAGCAAAATGCTTGACCTCGGCATTCATGGACTTTCTGCTCAGCTGTAGCGTTCGCGACCACTAGACCAAGGAGGCAGTCGTACAGGCACGACGAGGCAACGTGGCAATAATTACAGTATGGTCGAATCATTATTTTACTGGATTCAACCGACAGATGCTAATGTCAGTTTGTAAACTACCATGTTCATAATAATTGTAATAGTAATCGTTTAGTTAGTTTAATCTATTTTGATCAATAACTTATCGAGTTTACAACATGATAAAGATAAATAAGGAACTGTTAATTGGGAATTATTAATAAAGCTTCTATCCTAAAAAACTAAAAGTGCATAATACATTTCATAATTTACACTCTGCGTTATGTACTATGGCCTCGTGCGCTGTTTGTCCAATCCATTTATTTTTCAGCAAGGCTTGCTCGGCATCTCAGTATCCGTTAATTAATAATACGTAACTGAATAAAACTTCAAAAAACTAAAATTAGGCAACAATCAATCAACTCAGCCTATCGCAGTCCACTGGTGGACATAGGCCTCTCGCAGGCTGCGCCACAACACGGTGTCGCCATCTAGCTGGAGGCGTCCCACACTACGCTTACCAATAGGCGGTCTCCACACCAGAACTCGTTTGCTCCACCGGCCAAAATTAGGCGTTTAGCGTGAAATAAGTTTGCTTTTTCCATTTCTACCCTAATAATGTTTATGAATTCGTCTTTTTACAGGTACTTCGACTGCATAGACATTTGCAAGGTCCGTGTGGGCTGGCACGAGGTGCGCCTGGCCGGCATCCTCCCGCCCATGTCGTCCACGCGCCACCTCACGTGCCTGCTCCTCACTGCCAGCCAGCCCACCGAAGTAGACTTCACGCTCTTCCAAGAGGGACAGAGGTAAGTCTTTACAGCGGGGTAATTGCGTAACAGTAGCAAGCAATGGCTTTCATTTTGAACGTTCAACTACATTTTTTTAAATGTATTTATTTATGTTTATTTGTATGTATGTTATATTCTCGTAATTTTTGTTTAGTTTTTATGTGAATTGTTTTTTTGATTCTATGTATTATTTTTTGTCTCCTTTGCTCTATCACACGCTGTCTACATCTCTGTATCTATTGTCCTATCTCAGGTATGCTGGAAGAGATTTCTTATGAAATAAGCATCACCTCTGTACCTATTTTTTCTGTTTTTCAATGTCTGTTTATATATGTGTCACGTGTACATAAATGGTAAAATAAAATAAATGGTAGTTCTCTACCATGGATTCATACATGATTCTGAAACCCCTGCATAGAAATATTTCGTCGGTAAAATTTCTACGTAAGGTTGTCTACAATCATGTGCTGAATTTATGGTTTCAGTTTGCGCGTCGATGTCCGTGCCAATCTGTATTTTATATAAATAAAATACTTCTTATATCAACTCAAATTTATTATTTAATTATAGAAATTCAGCAAAGAGCCAACGGTCACAGTTGGATTTGTGCGTCGTTGTGTTCCGCACGAAGTCGGGGCCCAGCGCGCAAGTCGGGAAGCTCGTAGCGCACAGCAAGAGACAGGTAGGACTCGACGCTTAGTGTTTTAATGTAAACGTATTAAAGTGAGGATGAAATGCGGTTTAAAGTGATAGCCAAGTGAGAAATAGAGAAAAGTGGCGAAAGGAGTCCATTGGCGCTGATTCCCTTGTTCACAATCTAAACTCAATTTAAGTTCAGTGCATCTTTATCTTTCTATTTCATTAAGAAAAAGAGAGAAGATAAATATTAGTTTAGTCGTGATAAAAAAATTGACAACTAAAAATACGTCAATTTACGTCAGGCGCCGACTAATTTGACAGGACTAAACTCATATTTATCTTCTGTCATTTTCCTATAGCGCCAATAGCTGGATTTTGAAAAAACTAAAACTAAAACGCGCTAGGAGGATATATTGTGACCTTATTGGTGATGTTCTTCAGACTTCAGACAGATCAGGTGCGTAGTGCTCGGAACCGTCGTGCGAGTGTGAGTAGATGTATGAACGTGAACGAGGCAAAAGGAGTATGTAAGGGTCGTAGCAGGTGGCCTTTTGTAGTTTCTGTCTACCCTTAGGGGAAGAAGGCGAAGTTTATGTTTTATGTAAAAAAAATTAAGGAATTGTTTTTTTTATGTAAGAACCGAAGACTTTTAACTAAATACAAAAAAAAAAAACTAGTGTGCAAAAGGATTAAGGGAAAGAAAGAAAAAGTATTTATTGCGACTCGCACAGGAAGATTATAAAACTAAACTAAACACAATCAAAAATAAAAATACCAAATTATATAAAAAAAAGTAGGTCTCAAAACCAAATTAAATAAAAAAAGCAACAAAGAAAAATGAGCTGATTGATGATGAAAAGGCCTGATTTTATCGTAGGAATAATTTTGAATTTTTGACAGTTCCTCCATACAAAAACTTTCAGACGTCAATTTTAATCCACGAATAAAAATTATCTGTCGATTGATAAATCAGCCCTTACTTATATTAAGAGTAAAGTAAACATAGTATGAGAGAAAACAAAAGAATTTGTTTTAATTTGCCATTTTTCTCGACTAGAGAAATTGAATGGACTGTAATGTTCACTGCTAGGACACAGGCCTAAGGGAGTGGGCCGTAATCCACCATGTCTTTCACGTAAATGTTCAAACTATTTGTTTTATTCCCAGGTCCGCGGCTTCGTAGGCTGCCACAAAATGCTAGAAAAAGGTTTCTACCTGGTAGTCTGCCTGGCTTTCAATCACTGGCACACCGGACTAGAACTCGCCGACAGTTCTGCCTGGCCGCGCCACGTGCTGGCCGCGCACTCGTCCAAGCCGCTGTCGGTGGAGAGGCCGTCGTTACACCCGCACATACTGGCTGATGCTATCATAGGACTCACGCTGGCGAGGGGCCAGAGGCATGAAGGCAGGCAGGGGATGACGGCTTATTATTTAACTAAGGTACTGTATTTTTGTAATTTTTATTATTCTATATAATCTCCTCGCTGCTGAAGTAAGGCTCTAAATTCCAAGGTCCAAACTCAAGGTCTGCCAACGATCAACGGAACGCAGCAGACTAGGCGTTAAATTAACGGATCTTGTTCGAAACACAATGCTGGGGGCCTAAAAAGGCCACTTTAAGCAATACCTCTAAAATCCATTCATTTCCTGAATTCCCAGCAGATCATTAGCAATTCCTCTAATTTTCGTAAAATGGTGACACTTACTAGCTTAATTACCCTGTGCTCCAAAACACTGATAGCTGACGTGGTTCAAGATGCTGCCTAACTTAAATGAGACTGGACAGGACACGTCTGCCGCATCCTGGACAGTTAGGCGGGGTCGCGGCAGAACCCGTAGGAGATTGCTGGACGAGCTGGATAGGTTCCGTGAAAATTGGAACGAGTACGCGTGGGCTTGCGATGGAAAGAGTGGATAGGTTTTTGCCCAGGAGTGGGATAGAGCAGACTAGTAAAAAAAAAAAGTAATGCCTTATACAGAGAAGGAATGTAATAGGGTAGTTTCCTGGGTAAAAAAAAAAAATCTTATATTTAGTCCGTCAGTTAGATTATTGAAAAATAATGGACATGTATTTTTTCTTTTGTCAATCAAACAAAAAATGACAAAGATAAAGCGCGTCAAAATTTGGGAGTGGGGGTTGTGATGTCAATGCTAAAAAGTGTAGCAAGGCGTGACGTGGAACTTTAACGGGCGATATCTTCATCATTTTTTATATAATTGACAAAAGAAAAAAAGGGTCGAATATTTTTTGATAATCTAACTGACGGACTAATTAGAATTTTTTAGGAAACTAGCCTATTGGTGCACCGCATTCACTCCAGATGGGTTACTTAAATAAATATCAAGTTTTGGAACAGCAAACTCAATGTCATGCATGACAGCGTTGAAATTCCATTACGAGAGGGTTTTTTAAATACTTTTTTGTGTAAGTAAGTAATCAGTATTCATTCACATAACATCACAAAAAAAGTATTAACAAAACCCTCCTGCAATGGAATTTCAACTCTTGTCATGCATGACAGAGTTGAAATTCCATTGCAAGAGGGTTTTTTACTGATAATGCTCTACATTATCATAAAAAGGAGCGTTTGTTGCAATCAAATTTGAAAATTTTACTTACCTTAATTACTTTTTGTTTCCAGGGCTGGGCCGGTTTGGTAGTGATGGTAGAAAACCGTCACACAGACAAGTGGATCCACGTGAAATGTGACTGCCAAGAGAGCTACAACGTCGTGTCTACTCGAGGCGAGCTTAAGACTATCGACTCTGTCCCGCCTTTACATAGGTGAGTTCTATGATTGCGTGTGGCTAAGTAATTACAGCCGCACGGATCGATTGATCAGTTTAACCGACTCATTGCCACCATCATTTTCATGCATACTTTACTTTACTTTTTTTTTTTTTTGTAACGCACGCGCAGCCGTACGCGTCGCATGCTTTTTGCTGTGAACGGTGTGTTTACGTTTTAGCGAAATGTCCGCTACAGTTAAGTGTTCGCAATGTAATATTGTGATTAACGAACTGCTGTCGTTTGTGCAAAATAAACTATCGGTAATCGATGATGATAGCCTAATTCGAATATGTTTTTCATCTTTTAGTAACGATGATATTAAAGTGTCGAAAACGTTACTTTTCGAATCTGTTCTGTTTAGCCAGGCCCCGAACATTGGACGATGACGCGCCAGGCGCGTCATGGGCCTGCATCAAGGATGACGCACCTAGAGCCTCATTGGCCCCCTGTGATGTTTTATGCGTATTTCGCCGTTATCTTTTGTCGATCTGCTAAGAGAAAAAGTTTTTTGTGTGCTTCGATTCGTATTCGTTGGTATTCAAAGGAAATATGGCCTCACAAGGCGAGGCCATATATTATTTCCTTTGAATACCAACGACGATTTATTTATTTTAGTGAAATGATACGGGGGTCGCCAACATTTTTGTAAATTTACTTGTATTAGGCATTTGTTTGTGATAATAAACGTATTATTTGTAGATAATCAGCAAGCAGACGCTTTTTTTTCCTGAAGGTAGTGACGCATTATCTATATCTATACTTATAATAAATCTGTAGAAGTGAAAATTCTGTACATTGAAAATATCCAAAAAATAAATGGCAGGGGGTGTTACTTGACCGACACCGAACCCAAAAATGTGATTAAAAAAATTTTTGTCTGTCTGTCTGTCTGTTTGTTCAGGCATCACGCAAAAACTACCGGTCCGATTACGATGAAACTTGGTATAATTATTCTTTAATATCCTGGGCACCACACTGGGTACTTTTTATCCCGGAAAAGTATATACAATAAAAAACAAACTTAATTTTGCGGTTCGATCCCTATACCCGATTACCACTGTCTGTACTGTACCAACCGCAAATACTAAGTTTGTCGTAGGTTGGGTCACCCGCAGTGGAGTTCATTTTTATTCCTTTTAGTTTTTAGAGTTATTTAGGTTTATTTTTATATGAGTCGTAGGTATAGATTTTAATTTTAAAGTATAGGTAGTATATTTGATAGTGTACGTCTACCGTAGGTTATTTTATAATACTGTTAGGTAGGTTTAGTCATTCGTATAGATATTAGTTTTTAGGGATTTTGCTTATTTATTGAGTATTAGTTAGGTACTTAGGTAAAGATATCATATAGGTACCCTCTTAATCACCACTAATGAGACACAATTGGTTTTCTATTGTAATTAGCCACAAAGGGCCCGCGACATAGATGGCATTCTGGGGAAGCACATACATTTTATCCTGTTAGCACGTTCCCGTGGGCAAATTTCCGACATCCACGCGGGCGAAGCCGCGGGCAGAAGCTAGTTCACTAATAAGCATGAACATTACCAAAAAGATAACAATAAAGAAAATTATGTTTTTCCCGAATGTACTTAGTCAATCGATTTTGCATATTTCAAAGAAGCGTAAATTCATGGGACCATGTACCATGACCAATAGTCAATATATAAATTATAATTCAGACACTAGCATTGAAGAAATTATGGATTCTGAAGAAGAGGAATGTGGGAAAAGAAAACAAAGTTTAAAGTAAGAATATCTGAGGAGGAACCTAAGTCGCCCATTAAAAATAAGTCAGACCCTGATCGTTGTGCAGCAGAAAAATACCGTGCCGTAAAATAATTTGCCTATTAGTGCCAGGCTGTATGTTGAACAAAATATCATTTGCGACCGTAACACGCATGTATTTACAGAATTATAATCATTCAAATCATTCAGACAACCCTCCTAAGTTCATATAATCCCATTGAATGACTATTTCATTAAAAAGTAATTTATCATTTATCTATATGCCTTCATTGCGGTATAGTAAGGAGTCCTAGTGAGCCACACTAAATTAATTTCTAATAGCACACATACATAGAATGGGCGGGGCATCCACTTGTAAACATTTGCTATTTGTGAACATTCAATGCACACGCATGCAATTAGGGAGTCCAAAGCGATCGTCGATAATTTTTATCGATATTTAATTTTAGCACATTTTTGTATTATAAACTTTGTTTAATTTTCTTTAAATATTTTTTTTATGTAAGTACAGTCAGCATCAAAAGTTGATGACCACATTTAGATTTTCAAAGACAAGCGCCAGAAATGAATGATTATCATAAAAGGGCATAAGTAGGTGACCATCACTTTTCAAAAGTCGCTAAACAAAGTTATAGTAAAAAAAGCATAACATTCTTCGTCTCTAAAGTCTCTGAACAAATTTTTGACAAAAATAGCATACCATCGTTTATCTCTAAAGTCCCTGAACAAAATGAAATGTTTTTTGGGTTTAATATTGTGTATTTTTTTTCGGTAGGTATATTTGTGTTTGGTATATAAATCAAAATCAAAATCAAAAGTCATTTATTCAAATTAGGCTGAGAGTCAGCACTTTTCGAACGTCAAAATTACAAAAGACAGTCCCCCAAAAACGCCCGCCCTTCACCACTTCCTAGTGCTATCGCTGGGAAGAAGAAGTGGCGGAACAAACTTCCCAGCAGCACAGCTGTCTGTTCAGTTAGAATATAGTTGCATGTATACAATACTAGGAACATATGTTCAGTAATTAACATTACAAGAAACTTAAATTATTTGCCATAAAATATGTCAGCTAGCCACGCCAATATACCAACAAATATAATAAAAACTATACGTACTTAAGCTGAAAAATAATTAATTAAAATGGAAATAACTACTTACTACCCAAATAAAAGCCTCCAGGCATAAAGGGCGTGACAGCTTACATATTTACGCATAGCTGGGTTCTGGTCACATAGCTGTCACTTGAGTCACAGATGAAAAACTAGGACCATTGAAGTAAAATAAATAAATAAGTTAATACTAATAACAATAACCTGTCAGTAAGCTGATTCTGGAGAAAGAACATGAACATTGTCTTGAGTTAATTAGGGCGACCAACTATTCTTATCGTGTAAGTAGTCGTTGATGGAATAGTAAGCCTTTGAGCAAAGGTTAGATTTTACTTGAGCTTTAAACGCATTGAAAGGCAAGTCTAGCAAAGAAGAGGGTATCTTGTTATAAAAGGTTATACCAAGCCCAACAAATGAGTTATGAACCTTATGAAGCCGGTGAAAGGGGGCACGTAGTTTGTCCTTATTTCTAGTGTTAACACTGTGAATATCACTGTTTTTAGTGTACAAGTGCAAATTTTGCCTAATATATAAAATGTTGGCGAAGATGAATTGTGATGCAACCGTGAGAATACCAATATCTTTAAAAAAATCTCTTAGAGAAACTCTGGCACCTAGCTGGTAAATTGCTCGAACAGCTCGTTTTTGAAGGACAAATATATTTTGTATATCAGCGGCTTTGCCCCACAGCAGAATACCGTAGGACATAACACTGTGAAAATAACTAAAATAGACTAAACGAGCTGTATCAACGTCAGTGTATTGTCTTACTTTCCTGACGGCGTAGGCAGCCGAACTGAGCCTTCCTGCTAGACTTGATATATGAGGTCCCCACTGAAGTTTGGCATCTACTGTTAGTCCTAGAAAAATTGCCGAGCCTACTGTTTCAAGCACCTCTTTATTTAAGACGATGTTGGGTCCTAGATTTCTGACATTCGGTAAGGCAAACTTTACACATTTCGTTTTCTTGGCATTGAGAACTAGGTTATTTGACGTAAACCAATCTGTAACTATTGAGAGTGCACTGTTTACGTCGTCAAAATCATGTCTATTCCTGTCTACTTTAAAAATAAGAGAGGTATCATCTGCAAACAGTACAACGTCACAGATGCCCTTCAAATGGAATGGTAAATCATTGATATATACTAAGAACAAAAATGGACCCAGTATTGAGCCTTGCGGAACACCTAACTGAACTGGTAGCCCGGAAGATTTCGCGCCATTAACATCTACACATTGGACCCTATTATGTAAATAAGAAATTATTACGTTGAGAGCCACGTTTCGGACACCGGAATGACGTAACTTACGCAAAAGCGTGTCATGGTGCACGCAATCAAAGGCTTTGGAGAGATCACAGAAAACTCCAATAGCATTCTGTGATTTCTCCCATGCGTCAAATATGTGTCTCAGCAGAGCAACACCCGCGTCTGTAGTTGAACGACCCTTTGTAAAGCCATATTGCTCATTATGGAGGAGGCTGTTTAAATTAAAATGTCTTAGCAACTGCTTGAGTATTAACTTTTCAAATATTTTGCTAAACGCAGGTAAAATAGAAATAGGCCTGAAATTGCCAACGTCATTCTTATTACCTGATTTAAATAATGGTATGACTTTGCTACTCTTCATGAGGTCAGGAAAAGTTCCTAAATCAATACATTTATTAAAAGTAACAGCTAGATAGGGGGCTACGATGTCTATTATATTACTTAAAAGTTTAATGGAGATGCCCCAATAATCACCGGTGTTTTTAGACTTAAGTGTATTAAAAATATTAACTACATCACGCGGGGTTACATGTTCGAAACTAAATAAAGGACTACATTTAGGTACACTACTATGCAAAAGGTCTTCAGCTTTAGACGGGGACGAATTTAAGGAGCGAGTCGTAGTTATCGGTATGTTGGCAAAAAACTCATTAAATGCCTCAGCTACATCAGCTGCATTATTAACTAATTTGTTGTCGACCATAATCTCAAGTTGGTTTTCTTGTTTAACAGATTTACCCGTTTCATTGTTAATAATTTTCCAAGTGGTTTTTACTTTATTATTAGATTTTTTAATTGTATCGCCTAAAAATTTTGATTTAGCAAAAGCACTAATCTTTTTGAATAATTTTGAATAATTTTTGACATACTCTAGGAAAGGAGTATCAAACCTGTATTTTTTCAAACCATATAACTCGTATAGTCTCGCTCTACTTTTATAAATTCCCGGAGTAGCCCATTGATTAAAGCCAACAGAGGAACCATTAACGTTAATAGTTTTGGTCTTAAAAGTGGATTGGTACTCTTTTTGCACAACATCAAAAAGGGCACCATAAATTTCATTGGGATTCTCGTATTCTACTATAGATGGTGTAATTCTATGAGCTATATTATTTTTAAACATTTTGCAACGACTGGCTGTATAAGGCCTGCATTCAAGTTTATGCGGTTTTTTATGTATTGGCATGGGGAAGCTAGCTAATAAACCACAGTGGTCGGACGTTAAATCAGTTAACACTAATTTATGTTTGGCATCACAATCACTAAATACATTATCAAGACAAGTTGACGAAGATGCTGTGATCCTAGTAGGTTCAAAAAACAAGTTAATTAAATTATAAGACCTAAAAAGATTGAGAAGTCTAATACTTAATGGAGTAACATCTAAAATATTAATATTGAAGTCTCCACATAATATAATGCTTTTGTTACTTGATTTCAACCTATTGAGAGAATCTTCCATTACCGATTCGAAACTAACAAAATCCCCAGAGGGGGGTCGATAAACGCAAATTATAACATATCGCTCAAGTTCAACACAAGACAACTCTATAGTGCGCTCGATTGAAAGATTAACTAAATCTAAACGTTGTTTACATTTTAACTTGTTTGAAACAAGAACTAAAGAGCCACCGTGAATAGCACTTTTTCTTACAAATGCACTCTGTACGGTAAAGTTTTCATCATTAATAAACACTACTTCATGTTCCTTCAACCAGTGTTCAGTCAAACATAACACCTGAACATCATAGAACTCCATAAATAAACTTAATTCTAGCTCTTTGCCGGACAGACCCTGCATATTTTGATGTACAACATTCAACATATGCGGCTGACCCGTTGTCTCACCTAATAGTTTAAACTACAAGGCGTATCAAAAGTAGTGTTAGTATCAGTACTAACAGTAATCAATGGTACACTACAAGTACCAGTGTCACTGAGTATATTGTATGCTAAAAGATTAGCAATTTGTCTCCTACAACTAGGTGGCAAATACATAGTATAATTTGTCAGTTTGTAATCAGTAATGAATTGATTACAATCAAAATATAAAATAGCATCACTGTGACGACAAGTCCTATTATAAATGAACATATTTAAATATGCTTATTTTGCTCATCAGTTAAATGATAGGAATAAGGCAAGGCACAAAAAATAAATTTACAATTATTAGTCTCATTAAGATGCAACATCAAATGGACACATTCAATTAAGTCCTTTTTCCTTACATTTAAACTATCCCCATATAATAATATAACAGTTGAACTGGGGTTTATTTTTGTCAATTTGATATTACTAATTAATTGGCTAATACTGGCACCGGGTAAACAATTATTAATTACATATTGTTGCGAACACTGATTTAGTAAGCTACCAAAACCTTGACCAAATTTATCAGAAAAAATATAAGTAGTGTTAATCAAATTATTCAAACTATTGCTATCATCACTAATACAGCTACCTACTGGCTGAGCCACTGAGGGAGTGGGTGTAATAAGCTGGGGTCCCACGGAGCAGGTACAGCTAAAAGAGAGGTTATTTGTCAAAGACTCATACCTCTCCGCATTATACTTGACCAGGTCTGCCAACTCATTAGCCTCCTGCATGCGCTTACTCAGGTCTTGTTGAGAAGCCTCATATTTACTAAAGATATCCTTTAGAGCGTATTCCCTAACAAACAATTCATCCTGAAGGCGCCGAGTGTCTGTGTCATACATAGCATTACACAATTCTAATTCATTGTTACAGTTTTTTAATTCTTGTATTAAATTTACTTTTTCTTGCCTAAGTTTTGTATTTAATTTGTTAACTTTTTGGCATTTTAAATATTTTTGGGTTTTTCTAATTAATCTATTAATTTTAATATACTTTTTTTACTTATTGTGACTAGTAAACAATTTAATTTTATTTAAAAAAAAAAAAAAAAAATAATAAAATTAATTAATTAATTTTTATTTATTTTTAATTTATTTTTTTATTTTATTTTATTATTATTTCGTTTATTTATTTAGTTTTCTTATTTTGTTACATTTTTAAATATTAGTATAAAAAAAAAAAACATTTAAAAATATAAAAAAATAGTGATCCACCGGTGTCGGGAGCAGGGTCCAAGCTACCGGTGGTTAGGGCTCCAGAGATAGAAACTTCCTCACAATGCGAGCCGTATCGAGGAGTACTGCCTTCTGAATCAGGCCCTTGATCCAACCGCCTAACGAGAGCCTCGATAGATGTTGATCGAGGCTGTCGGCCATCAGGCCATTGGCCGATACGACAATCGGCACAATGACAGTCGAGCTCACATTCCACATGTCAACAACCTCGTGTGCTAAGTCAAGATATTTCATTTGCTTATCTTTCTCAGCTTTCACGAGGTTCAAATCATGTGGAATGGTAACATCGACAATCATTGCGTGGCGCGCTAATCGATCTATCACCACTATATCAGGTTTGTTGGCGACAACAGTCCTGTCAGTGATGATAGACCGATCCCAGTACAACGTGACATGGTCATTTTCGAGAACTGGGTCGGGCACATACTTGTAATATGGTACCTCAGAGTCGACAAGTTTATATTTCAAAGCAAGTTGCTGGTGAATAATCTTGGCTACTTGATTATGTCTGTGCAAGTACTCGCCGTTAGCTAAACGAGAACAACCAGAGATAATATGTCTGATGGACTCACCCGGACGGTGGCATGCCCGACACACGTCAACCGTCCCATCCTTCATAATATGTCTGCGGTAGTTATTCGTTAAGATAACTTCGTCCATAATTGCACAGACGAAACCTTCAGTTTCCCCGAAAAGGTCCCCAAAACGTAGCCAGGATACGGACGCTAAGAAGTTTACACCGGACTCATGAAGAGCCCGATAGAAGCGCCCGTGAAGCTCCTTGCTTTGCCATACCTCCTTGCGGTCATCGGTAGTAAGTATTACAGGTTTGCGCCAGTTCTCTTTAGCAATGGAGAGCGGGGTGAGCCCCTTGTCCACTGCAACCACATCACGATGCATACCCACTTCGGATTTTAAAAAATATTCTCTGAGATTGCACACCTCGCGGTTGTGGAGGGTCTTCGCGTTTAAAAAGCCTCGACCCCCGCATTTCCGCGGGATGTACAATCTCATCACTGATGATCGTGGGTGATGCATCCGGTTTGCGGTCAGTAGTGTACGGACTCTTCTATCCAGGGCATCGAGTTCGGTCTGAGTCCATTTGAGTATGCCGAAAGAGTACATCAAGACCGGCATGACCCAACCGTTGAAGGCGCGCACCTTGTTTCCGCCTGAAAGAAGGCTATTTAACACCTTCTTCAGGCGCCCAAAGAAGCGCTCCCTCAACGCTTGCTTCATGTCAGCAGCGTTGATGCCTAACGCTTCCGACATACCCAAATACTTATAGCTTTCGGATGACGAGAGGGATCTAAGTTGTATGGAATCTGAGAGTTGAATCCCCTCGGATTCCATAATGTCCCCTCGCTTTACATGCATGACTGCACATTTGTCGACACCAAATTCCATCCTGATGGCGCTACTGAAAGTTTCAGTTACCTTCAGTAGCTCCAGCAGTCGCAATTTGTTGGGGGCAAAGAGTTTCAAATCATCCATGTAGAGGAGGTGAGATATGACCTGACCACCTCTCTTCAACCGATAGCCTAGACTTGAATCCTCCAGCAATGTGCTTAGAGGATTCAGGGCTAAGCAGAACCAAAGTGGACTCAAACTGTCGCCCTGAAATATTCCCCGCTTAATCCATACAGGCTCATCATTCCCCTGAATCTGTCGACACCCTGGATAGCGAAGGACCGTCTTCCATTGCCCCATACACGACTCAAGGAAGATGCGTAGAGTTGCATCTATCTTGTACAACTCCAGCACCCTCATGAGCCATGTATGTGGCACAGAGTCGTAGGCCTTCTTATAATCTATCCAACATGTCGACATATCCTTGCGGGATCGGCGAACCTGTTGGCTAATGGCCATGTCTATAAGGAGTAGCTCCTTAGTACCGCGGGACCCATTCCTACATCCATTTTGAGAGGCAGACATAATCGAGTTACTGTCAATGTGTGTGTTAATTTTCGCTCTCAAAATGGATGTAAGAAGTTTATAAACCGTCGACAAACATGTGATCGGTCTATAATTCTTGGGTTCCGCGGGACTACCTGACTTATGGAGCAGGTGGGTAACGCCTGTTGTTAGAAACTGTGGTAGCGACCCAGACTCTAAGGATGACTGGAACTGAGATGCCAGGCAAGTGTGTGAACTAATTAGCCATTTTAACCAAAAGTTATGCAGTCCGTCCGGTCCCGGTGATTTCCAATTCGGTAATGGACGGACTGCTCTGGCTATGTCTAATGACGTTATTATGACTGGTTCCATGTCTGGTATAGTTCCACACACTCGCTCGATATCGCGCATCCAGCCACCCTCAGCGTGACAGACGGGTACCGACCAGATGCTGCGCCAGAATGCACTCGTGGTGGCATCATCCGGGCGGCATACGTCCGTCACGTTTTGTTCCGGTCGCTCCCAAGCTCTATATACCCACCTCTCATCGCTCTGGAACACGCGATTCTGCGTGTACCGATCAACTCGCCGCTTATACCGCCTAATACGACTCGCCCATGCACAAACTTTCTGCTTCAGGAAGTCGATGCGCTCTGTGACATTAGACATGTATTCCCGAGGGCTGATTCCAGTCCCCGAAAATGCCTGTCTTACAAAGCGCATCACTCGTGGTCGTGTATTGCCCTCCCTGAAGCAGTATAGTTTACCGATGAGTACCCTGGCCCCATCGATACGACGCTCGATCCTGTATCGCCAGGCTGGTACGGCTGGTTTTGGTCGAGTAGCTGCGTCACAATTTGGAAACTTGACGTTAGCTAAACGACATGCCGCCACAGCCGCGCAATACAAGATCGAGTGTGTATCAACGAGATCCTCACTGCTCTCGAAGAAATTCTTGAGCTGCGAGTCCAGGGCACACACCAGCGCCCTATTTTTTTTGTGCATAGGTAGTCGTGGTATTCGGGGTCTAAGTTCGGTTGGAGTGGATCTATACTCGCGAAACGCGTCCTCCAGTGCGCTCCTCAGTCGAACGTTGCACTGGCTACTTACTGTGTCAACCCTATCATCATCTTCTTCAACATGATTGGACCGCGGCGGGATGGCATCAATAGTTGACGCTTGTGCCGCGGTTTGTGCCTGAGTCGAGACGATTTGGTTGTTCAGTACCTCTGAGCGCAGCCTATCAAGTGCGATGTCGTCCAACCTGTGATTGCGTTGGATGACCCGCACCTGATCCGACAGTCGTTGGGCTGAGACGTTGACGGTTGGTTCCAGTTCCTGGAACAGAGACAGCATCCTATCACGGTACGCAGTGAGGTTAGTTCCCCCCTCTGTAGACCCGTAGTATGCGCGCATGACGTTCTCGTTCATAGACTGAGTCCATCTCATGCGCTGCACACAACCACCGGCAGCGGGGACCCGGCTCGGGGCCGGATGGCCCCTAAGTCCCAAGCTCCTCGGTGGCCGGCCTCTCCCCTGCCGACGTACAGGTGTTGGCGACGTCGGCGGGGAAAAATATTCGTCGCTCGAGCTCGACGCAGCTGCTACGGCCGGTGTCACAGCACTCTCGATGGGGCTGGATTCCGGCGGCAGCGGGGCGGGGCTGAGCGACGACTCCGGAGGTGGTAAACGTGCGCGGCGAGTTGCTGATCTCGTCAACATCTTCTCAATATATTGTTGTCGTCATTTTATCGTTTTTATCGGAGGTGACATGACAGATGTCACCTCCGGTTCGGCAGTTTTTGATTCAAGTCTATGTTGTTCATTGTATTTAAAATTTGGTATCGTATGTTTTAATAATTTTGGTTTGCCTGATATGGTTTCACGTATTTATGAGTATAAAAACTGCTTCTAAAAATTATCTATTTAAAATTTGTGAAGAGACGACAAAAGAGACGTTGACGTTGACGATGGTGTTATTATTATTATTATTATTATTTTTTTATTTTTTATTTTTTTTAATTTTTTTTTAACTAGAGTATCATCAGTTAAATCTATTGTTACAACTGGCTCAACACATATGGGACCGGACCCGCTACCAACCAACTCATCATAAAGACTGCAGGTGATCGCAGACGGTTCACGGGCTTTGAGAGTTTCCAAAACGGTTATTGTGTTGTGGGCCTTGCTTAATTCCTGTTCTAGTTCAGATATGCGTCTCAAAGCCAGTTCGTGGGTGTCGCTACATTCCTGGAAATTTGACACTATTTGACGGAGGTGCTGATGCTGGTCAAGTATGTCCATATGCTGTACATGTAGTTCACTCAGCTGATTCTTAAGCTCAGTGTTCTTGTCATTAATGAGCTTTATTTCCACCTCGCTGTCTTCCCTTTCACAGAGCAGCTGTTTGCAAGTAGCTTCAGAAACCTCTAGCTTCATCAAGGTAGATCTTAGTTTTGTTTCCATATCTTTGATTGTAGCACTGCGGGTCATCATTTTCTTTAAAATGTCAGTCACCTGAAATGTGTGAAGTTATGCAGCTAAATAACAGTGTGAGAAAAGATGTTCCAATATTTAGATTAGAAGGAGGTAGAAGGGAAATATAAAAATAAAATTAAAGTAAGTTAAAAAATAAGTAATGAAATGTTAACAAATGGATTTTAAAATTAGTTGAAGTTATTAGGGAATGAGATGGAGACAAGATGGAGATGTTAAATAGAAGTGAAGTTACAAGGAATAGATACTGCTTTTATTGTAAAACACAAAGAAGCTTAATTGACAATAACAAGTTAAAGACACAGGTTTTATAGTGTGAATAAGCTCTAATGCGCCTATTTTTGTGCAGTAAATTATGTAGTGTTTATTGTCTGGGCGAATGTTTTCGTCGTCGATTTTGCTTCCACTAATTGTCAAGCAAAAGGAGACATAAACCGTGCCAGTGTGTGATGGACGTAGCTCAGAGGCCTGAGCAGTACTTTGTGATGTTCAGTGATCGGTAAATACAAGCACTAAAAGCACTTTAATAGAACAAAATACTCCCCGGGATCGACGAAAGTTTGAAATCCGTCACCGTTGGTACAAATTAATTGGTTGGTACAATATAAATTAAGTAGACACATGCATATGTAAATCACCACCCTTTTGTTTATTATCAACTTAATTAAATAGTACCTATCCGAAAATATAGTTCATTTTTACAAAAATAAAATGGGAATATTTTTCAATATTGTATTACCGTTAAAGGGAACGCTCTCTGTTAAATGACATGCTGTATATTTATATAGTATATTAATTACTTTTAAATCTTTAAAAAAATGCCTACCTGCATTCAGGTTTGGTTTAATTCAGTTTAATTGAGTGTGGAGCGCGTATAATAGAGAGTAGGCTTGAGTCCTAGCAGTGGGCACTGTGTAATAATAAAAATAAGAATCAAGTCAAGGGCTTGATTCAGAAAGCGGTACTTCTGGACACGGCCCGTATTGTTAGGAGGTTCCTCTCTCTGGAGCCCTGACCGCCGGCAGCTTGAACCCTATTCCCGATACCGGTGGGCTACTGTTTTTTATATTTTTTATATCCTTAGTTTTTTATATCCCATATCCATAGTCGATATCCTTATACGACATTTTTAACACATTTCTAAAGAAATAAAATAAATGTGAAACACTCATTACTATAGACAAAGATTTGCTTTAGAACTTAATGATATTTACGAATCACTTGTTTAATAATATGGATGTAAGAGCACAAACAGACGCCATATATACTGACTTCAAAAAAGCATTCGATAGAGTTGATCACAGAATATTACTTAACAAGATTGCATTTAACGGCATTAGAGGTAACTTGCTGCGCTGGTTTCAGTCTTATATCTATAACCGTAATCAAACTGTGGTGAGCAATGGGTACCATTCTGATACCTTCCTTGCTACCTCCGGTGTCCCTCAGGGATCAATTCTCGGCCCTTTGCTGTTTTTAATTTACATCAATGATATCGCTGACTGCTTTCATAATAGTGATTTTCTATTGTACGCTGATGACCTCAAAGTTTATAGGAAAATTGTAACGATCGATGATTGCTATCTTCTACAACAAGATTTAATTAGATTATCTGCCTATTGTGACATAAATAAATTGAAATTAAGTATAGCTAAGTGTAGGTATTTGACTTTCACTAAAAATAAAAACATTGTTAGTTATAATTATTCTTTATGCAATTAATTACTTCTAAGAGAAACTCAGATTAGTGACTTGGGTATCCTATTGGACTGCAAACTACACCTAAATCTACACATTGATAAGATAATTGCTAAGGCATTTCAAATGTACCACCTTGTAATGAGATCATCCGTAGATTTTAAGCGACCAGCCACTTTCCTGCATCTCTTTAATTCTTTGATCCGACCACAGATTGAGTACGCCTGTATGATATGGGATCCCTACTATGCTAAATACAATCTTGCTATAGAAAAAGTTCAGCGCAAATTCTTAAGATCCATGCAGTTTAGATGTCATATGGAACGCATTTCATACACTCAGTCCCTACAAAAGTTTCACCTTCTAACCTTGGAATCAAGGCGCCTGTTGCTTCAAACCATGATGCTTCACGATCTGTTGCACAACAAGATTGACTGCTCAGACCTAGTAAATAATATATTTTATGTAGTGCCCAGAACAGTTACTCGACGGGAGGCACGCGTTTACCCGCTCTTTGCCACGTCACCTTGTCGTACCAACGCGGGTGAACGGGCGCCTCTCCATAGACTAGCTATAATTTACAATAAACATTTTGTGAATTTGGATATATTAGCTTTAGATCGCCAAAAATTTAAGAAATATTTAGTGAATAGTCGTTATCATTTGCGTGATGTTTAGTTTTGTTTGTTATCTAGTACGGTAGTTGTTTTAGTAATAAGTACAGTCTCTTCATTCTCTTATTATTCTCTTACTGTCTTCTTCTTTGTGTTTTGTAACGTGAATGTTCTGTCTTCACTGTATCATTAACCTAGGTAATCTGTGGAAACGTTGTGGATTGTACATTTACCCACTTCCAATGTAATGTTAGATGTAATATATAATGTACAATTGTTTGTTTTCCCTAACAAAATAAATAAATAAATAAATTTGACAAAATAGCGACGGACCGCGAATTTTCTAATTCATACTTTGAACCTTGACGGCTGCTCGGCCTTATGATTGAAGGTGGGCTTGCGATTTAGTGATCAATACAATAAATAAAGGTTTGCTATCCCTGACTTATAAAATATGTATTCTAAATTAATGGCCAAGGGTATTGTCAACTTCAATGTTTAATTTAGGATAAAAAGTGGTAGTTCTCTTTATCTCAATTTTTAAAAGTCTGTTTTTAAGTACGTTCGATGTGACGCGCCAGGTGCGTCAATGGCCTCCCGTGATATTTGCTTATGACGCGCCTGGGGCGTCATTGGCCATGAGTCGGTATATCTTCGTGAGTGCCGTCCTTGAGGACTATGAGAGTGAGGGAACAGAGTGCACCTGTGTCTGCGCACAAACGCCTGCATTATAATATAGTGTCTCCCGCTCCGAGATTAGTCTCTGCTAAGATTAGCAATACGGTCTGGAGGAGTGTTATCTGTCAGTAACACCGTTTGTATCCCCCACAGACAAGTGATCATCGTGCTGACGCAGCTGGAGGGCTCGGGCGGCTTCAGCATCGCGCACCGCCTCACGCACCGCCTGGCGGCCGGCGCGCGCCTGCAGGACTGGGCGCCGCGCGCCGAGCTGGAGCCGCGCCACCGCCCGCCGCTGGCGCGCCGCCTGTACGGCCTGCACGCGCCCAGGCTCATCACTTAGGGCGGACCGAACGCCCACTGACAATTCATTATTACCATGTTACAGGTCCAAACCCATGTTTTTCTGTGTTCATTTGCCGAAATACATCTCAAATCAAAGGGTCTTGTCACATAGGAGTTGTTAGCACCGGGACGTGAGTTGAAGAGTGGATTAAAACCATTTTACAAGTCCAAAAGTATATTTTTCGTTATTCAATTGCCGAAAAAAAAACTCAAACTGAAAGTCCAGGCATAAACATAAAATATTGTTTTATTGTATATCTTCATTTGTAATTATTGTTTCATATGTCAATCAATTTTGGACCCTAAAATTATGACGATACCTATGAAACTCGCTCTCAGAAGGCATGTTGAAATTCTTCGACGAATACTGACTCTAATCTTGACGTAAAAATAATTATAAGCTCGTAGTAATCTGTACAATTTTCAAATGACGATAAATATCAAGGGAGTTGACCCAGTGAGAAAAAATTACAAAATGTAAGCACAATATCGACCCTTATACCGTTAGCTATAAGATACAAAGTGAATTATCGTTGTAAATCAGTAATAAGTTTGGGACTGGGGCTGCAGTCTCGACATTCATAGCGATCGCTTTACGACCGAATTCTGTCGCAAAGTCCCGGATTGACAGGTGTAATGTATGGAGTGACAGGACTTTGCGACCGAATTCGGTGGCAAAGCGATCGCTATGACTGTCGAAACTGCAACTCCTGGACGTTGAGTGGTACCAAATGTAATGATTTTTTATAAGTCTGTTTTTTGAAATATCTGCAGTCAAAACTCATATTGGCTGTTGTGATTAGGCGACTAAGGGACTAACCACACTTATTCACCTCTGTTTAACAACGATTTTTATGGAATGCGTACGCATCCGTTCAGCTCTACGGATGCGTACGCATTACATACAAAATTGTTCTTTTCTATGCACAAAAGCTGAACAGAGCTAAATAAGTGTGGTTAGTCTCTAAGTGTGTATACACACGAGCGACACGGATTTCAGTACGGTGTACGGGTTTGAGACAAATACACGAGCGGCGCGGCCGACACCCGTCGACGGTTGCAGTTGCCTCTGTGAGCGACGCGTGTCGCTAGTGTGTATGTACACTAACGTCACGACTACGTGACGATGACGCGACGAAAGTGCAATGGATGAAGATGGAACTGGGAACAAATATACTTTGCTTCAAACTATGTAAAGCTTTCCAAAAAAAATATGCGCTTCGGTAATCTTCGTGTTTCCAAATTAGCACGAACGTCGTGCGTTCACAAAGTATATAAGTAGTTTATCAGCCATCTTGTTACCATAACACAAGCATTAGGTTGCTTAGCTTGGGACTAGATGGCGCTGTGTGAAATTTCCAGGGATATTATTATTTATTATTATTATTACAGTTATTTTACCTCTGACAGCAGTAACCTAACAGCAACCTTGTTGTGATGAGAATAAAGATCACAATGATTTTGACAGCCTTGTCAATGGCAGCAACCTTATTTAAATGAGAATAAAGATCACTTTGATTTGGGCAGTGATGCAAAATCAGAGAAAAAATGAACGAACTGAAAGGACTGTAAGTTTTGTTTCCGAAGATAGCCGATGATTCCCGAAGCACAAAGTTTATTTTATTTTGGAACGGTGTATCTTGCACTGACGTTACACAGATTGCAACGCATAATCGCGTCATTTGAAGTAAATAGTTCAACAACAGTATTTTTATCTCACCAAGAGTGGTGCGCTTTACTTGCAGGAACCAAGTGTCCAAAGACGCTATGCATGTGTGCATGAAGACGAGTAGTGTAAGCATACAATACGTACACATACACTTCCGACTTCACCTGTGTCTCGGTACCGAGAGCGGAGAGCTCTTGCGCTTACGCATACATTCAAAGCGTGTTTGTACACTTATTTACCACAAGTAAAGCGCGCGTCGCCTCGTGAGAGTATTAAGATACCATACTCCGTTATGTTTGGTACAATTGATTGGTCAAAGATTGCGTATAGGTAGATACTAGGCCTATAAAGCTAAAGACACATAAAATAGCTATTAATATTTTTTCTACTACACTAAAATATACTCGTAGAAATTACACGTCCGGCCGAATAAATGTATACAATATGCATTTTTATTATATTTTTAATCTGCCGGTCTAAGGATTTTGCCGTGAAAATGCGAATAGGGCGCACCGAATGTTATTTTGACCGAAATTAGAATAAGGACACGGATAATTTGTAATTTAAAAAAAATATGTCGATTTCGCAAAAAGTTGAAGTAAGACGATTTTTTTTTTAAATCAATCAATTATTTTGACGAGCTCGTTTGCGAAATTAACATTTTTGCTAACGGTAAGGATATATCACGTAGAATGTAAATTTTAAGGCATTATCATTATTGTATAAAAATCTCTTGTAAAAACAAAAACAATGATTTTTTTAATCATTAATGATGAATAGCGATCGTTGTACGTAGTTGTTATTTATATTGTAACTCGATGGAATCACGTTTCCTGTATGCGAATCTCACAGATAAAGTGCGTGGTACTCCGTAGTTTTATCGCCCAAACCATAGAATTACGACTGATACTAGATTTTTACGACGTTTACTTTCCTAATGTTTATAATTTTTTACTAAAATTCTCGGAAAAATGTTGAAGTGTTTGACTAGAAATGAATCCTCTTTGATATAAAGTATGTTGACTACAATAAATATGATTTAGATGCTAAATTAAAATTGTTAACTTAGAAAGCGACGGTTATACGTTATTTATAAAAGCTTGTATATTTTCTAATTAGAAATCTTTAGTAAAAACATAATAAAATTGTCTTCGCATTAGATTTATTAATATAGAAATAGATATAAAATGATTTTACTTTGCTGTGGGACCTCAATTACATTCCCTGACAGTGAAATTTAATATTAATTAGGTTTTATTTTAAAAGAAAATGTACTTCAATTATTCGAAATTGTCCCATTATGATGACAATTTGGCAGCGCGGTCATTGTTTAATGCACCCTACAATGGATGAAATCCACAAACATGAATTAATGCTACACTGTATGTCAGAAAAATCGACATTGTCTTTGCGAAGCGTTCTAAAGTGAGACAAAAAAATCACGATTTTGTACGTAACATAAAGATATCGTGTAAATACTTAAAACTGCTTTACTAACTAAACGTAGGTTTATAATCTGAATTTAAAACTACTTTTTTTTGCACTGAAGTGTAATATAAGATAATCGATATTTTTTAATTGGAAGTATTAACTTCATTCCATTAATACTCATTATTTATTTTTTAATTAATTGTTGTTTTTTTTAATAATTAAAAGAAAATCTAGTGATGCAAATTCTTGCCATTACTTTGCTTTACAACGATATTATTAAAGTTTTTAATAATTTTTATTAGTAATTAATATTTAATTTTTGACTGTTCATAGTTTAAGTGGCCTATAAGTAAGAATCGTGCAATATTAAGAAGGATGTTATCTCACGTTGAATTTTTATAATAGTGAGGATAATTTACACTTGCTGGCACAAAAACTGCACACTGAGGCGTGTGGTGTTGTTTATAGTTAGCAGTTGACTAAACTAAAAAAAAAATCTTCGATTATAAAAAAAAAACTTGAAAAATATTATTATATAAACTTGAGCTCAAACTCGTGCCACGAGAAGTCATGATTTCGATGTCTAACTATTATAAAAAATAACTGCCCAGCCTTTTCCCAACTATGTGGGGTCGGCTTTCAGTCTAACCGGGTGCAGTTGAATACCAGTATTTTACATGGAGCGACTGCTTATCCGACCTCCAAAACCCAGTAAATGGGCAATACTATACCCCTTGGTAAGACTAGTTACTATGATCTACATATTTAAAAAAATATAAAACAAAAAAAAAAGTCTTTTTCAAACTACAAAAAACCTTATTTGTTTCACAATTTATTGAAACTTACGGTTATTCTGTTTATCCACCCTAAGCTGGATACGCGGATTCGCATGTCCGGAAAGCCACTCTAACCCTTAACAATTCCGTTTATCCAACTAGACTTAGGGCGGATTCTTGAAGATACGTTTTCACGTACCTTAGGGTAGACTTAGAGTAACGGAATAACCCAAAACAGCCAACTGCTAACTGTTCACAAAAACGCTAACTATAAATATAACATAGTCGTAGCTAAGTTTTGGATCGCATAGTGTTTTGATATTGTAATAATAATAATACCGTGCATCACAGTTTCTATAGAGAGACACGGCTGTATATTTTTACACTTGTGCATCGTAAATAATAATAGTAATATGTATAACATTCACACGTAAAGGCGAAAGCGTCAGATAGCCAGCGGAATTCAAATTTTCTTGCGTTTTTTTTGTAATTTGCGGGTCAATGTCAGGTTGTTTGTTGATCTAAATATGATTCGCGCCCGTAACAAATATGGCTACAGTGTTGTGATAATTAGAATCAGCAATACAACTCCTTGAGTTAGAATTGGCCTCAAATGTCATAATTTCATGAAATAGTCATTCAAGTGAGTTGTATTGATGATTTTAATTCTGTGAAGACATATTTGTTGCGGCCGCGAATCATATTTAGAGCAACATACAATCTGACAATTACCTGTAAATTGCAAAACACGTAAAAAAAAAAATAATTTCGCGGGCTACTCTGAGACTTACGCCTCAAAGAACTCCACAAACATGTAACTGATATTTCTTGAAGTTATCATCTTCCATAGTTTTCTTACATCTTAACATTTTTATATAACAATTTAAAGGAATATAGCGGTTTCTTTTTTAATGTTTACTTAGAAGATAGTGCCATAATATATCGGGAAACGAACCTTGTATTAGTAAGTACTTGACTTTATAAAGGCCTTTTTATAGTTAAGAGGAAAGGCGGTCACAAAATAATTAGAAAAAATAAATTGTATTATTACGCCAAAAAATAAAATATAGAGACATGGCATTGGTAGATCAAATTAAATGAATAATTGCTAATTAAATTAATACATTTTTGCTAATTAGATTTGGTTATTTTGTTAATAAAAAAAATTATGATTTTCTTGGGTCAACGTCCGTAGGTTGTGTTTTTACTTGAAGTATGAGTTGAGAAAATCTGTTTGTTTTATCGTGTTTAAATATCGTCCGTGAAGTATCCACAAAGTAGACTGATTTTTATACTGATATTTCAAGTGACTGACTACACTCACTGCGGTTGATGATCCCTACAAAAACTCGTCAAATTTATTTCTTTTGGGTTTGATCATGTTTAGAAACTGATACCCATCATGTATGCGGAGTTTCGCTAGCTAATTCAATTTGACCTTTTATAATATATCGTAAAAAAATATTTGTAGTACTATCATTAACCAGAAAGAAAACAGGAGTACGTTAGCATGGAATGAATACCAACGACCACGTGACCGCGTTTCCTCTTAAATGGCGTTTAGCGAAAGGGTAAGTTCAAACCTTTAATATACCAGTGAGAAATTTGGACTTATTTGTCATTATTTTTCTCAAAAACTAAACAGGCAAAATTAACAACATTTCGGCTTGTTAATCGATTCGCACGAATTTACTCGCCCGGATCGGGCGAATCGTCTCTTTTAAATAATTTAATTTTTTCTATAGGCGACTCGCACGAATAGGCACTATGAAAGGACACTAGTTCATAGAAGTGATAAAAGTTAAATATTATAAAACGCACACACAGAGGAGGCCTGTCCCAGCAGTGGGAACGTTATAGGCTGAATATGTATGTATGTTATGTATTATAAAAAGTGTACATTTTTCATAACTTCGTTACCTAAAATTAAAAATGTGCCAATTCGTGCGAGTCGCCTATAGAATAAGTAATATTATTTAAAAGTGACGATTCGCCCGTTTCAGGCGACTAAATTCGTGCGAATCGACTGTAAGCCAACAATTCTAACCTGTTAGGACACACTCATATTTTTATTTTATAATTTTAAACATCTACCTTTTAAAAAAACCGACAAAAATCTGTTCAAATCATATCACTATTTTATTTCTCGTGAGCCCTAAGTATAATTTAATTTTCAATTTTCACCAATAAAATACTGCAATTTTGTATGGTGTGTCGAACGAGTGCACTGCAGTGTCAGGAACTTTTGATATCTTTTTATTTAACAATGTGTAATTGTTTTTTAGTAGCATAAAAGACGCTTATTTTTCATGTTAGTCTTATGTGGATGCATGTTAAACTATTTATGATAAGATTAAGTAAATAAAATTATTTAAATTTGAAGACTGGTTTTATTAGAACTACGTTATCAACCAAACGACCATATCACCTAATTACTATAAACAATCACAATCACACAATCATCATCATTTATTCACAATCTGAATCATTTTGAAGGATATTGGTAATCCATTGCTTCATATGTTCAAAACATTTGTCTGCTCAACAACGTTGATAACGCAATGAATGTTGTTGAACTGTCAAAATGAAAGCCATTGCTACTGTTAGTATGATACGCAATTACCCCGCGGTTTCGATTCTCTGATTGAATTAGTAGTTAATTGGAACGAAGTTCCTTATCGCGCGTTGCGAAAGGGGGCTAGACGGAAAAAATTAAGACCAAAAGTTGTAACGACACTTTTTGCTATAGTTTTAAGCCGTGCGGCGTGCGCGTGTTTCTCTGTCTGTCTGTCTCTCTCTCTCTCTCTCTCTTATAGAAAGCAAGCCAGTTATACTTCGTTCCATCCGGGTGACCCTTGACACCTCTCAAGTTTTTTTTTAATCTAAATCTATGGTTTCCTAAAACAGCCGTGACCGCTACATTGCGTCCGCAATTTACCGCCGAATGACGTCACTCAAACATTGCTTAGGAAAGAAAGTTGGTGTGTTTTCCTAGAGAGCGTTTTTTGGCACCGTAAAGTCAAACCCCCATGCAATCATTTTCGTGTCCGTTTCAATGGCGCGGCCACGACGTTTTTTTTTAAAAAAAACCATGCCAATATTTTGTATTAATTTGTAAAAGTTGATTCCCAAAACCATAAATTTGTCAAAGCTATGGTTAAAAGTTATAAGGGTTTGAACGTGGCCGCGCCATTGAAACGCGGCGAACCGCGCGGCTACGGAGATCTTTTAAACTAAGCATTGCAGAGACCTGAAATTTAGGTAAATAACAGATTGAATTTGTAAAAAATTTGTAAAAATGAAAAATTCCTGGGTTTATATTTTAGGAGCTATAAGACTTAAAACTCATGGCCGCGCCATCGAAACGGTGTGAAACACGTTATCGCCGATATCTCGCTGAAAAAGCATCGCAGACGTCTAAAGTTTTTTGTAAAACCCAGATTTGAATTTGTCAAAACTAGTAAAAATACAACAAAAAATCCTAGGTTTATATTTCAGGAGCTGTGAGACTTAAACCCCATGGCCGCGCCATTGAAACGGTGAAAAATACGTTATCACCGATATCTCGCTGAAAAAGCATCGCAGAGGTCTGAAGTTTTTTGTAAAACCTAGATTTGAATTTGTCAAAATAGGTAAAAATGCACAAAAAAATCCTAGGTTTACATTTCAGGAGCTGTGTACGGAATCATCAATACGTCTTGAATATGTCGATAGGGTGACCATGGCTTATTGTTTACAGAACACTTTCCACCTATTTTTAAGCGACGAACAAAAACGGAGGTTCTTAAGTCGACGCGTATATTTTTATTTTTTTTATATACGACCACACAACTTTTTACAGAGTAGTCCGATTTTGATCATTCTTTTTTTTATTGGAAAGGGTATTATTATACCCCAAACTTGGTCCCATATAAATTTGGAAAAGAAATTCCAACCCTAAGGGTGGGAAAATAGGGGTGATTTATTGTTCACTCACAGATTTGCATGCTGAGATGTGTATTATTACTCTACTCAGTGCCACATATGCCTGCCCTTTGGCAAACAATTAGTACCTAGATTATAGCCACAAAAAATTATAAAATAAAAACTTTTTAACAAAAAAATTAAACCGCCGAAAAAACTGTCAAAGCAAAAAATAATAAACCTTTTTTATTTAACCTTAATAACTAAGTTCTTAAACTAATGTAACTTAGTTATTATGGTTAAATAAAAAAGGTTTATTATTTTTAAAGAAATAAACATAGTTTTGTATCTTATCGTTTCAATAGATTTTTTCCACGGCTCCGCTCGCGTTAATTGAGAATTTGACAATAAATTTGGAAGAAAATATTCTTAAGACAGGTGGCGCCATCTACGATAAAAAACCACGTTTTGGTTGTTTTTTTCGGAAACTACTTTTTTCGGGATAAAAGGTACCCTATACCCGTCTCCGTACACCTGAAAATCTATATGCAAACAGGATGATCGGTTCAGTGGTTAGGCGTGAAATAGTAACAAATAAACTTACTTTCGCTTTTGTAATATTATATATATATAATAAATTAATAATATATAGTAAGGATTTTCATTTAATTTAGAATCCTTGAGTTATTCTAATATAATACGTGCAAAGTTTTCTGTAAAAGATAAGCCATGGTCACCTTATTGAAATATTCAAGACGCACTAAAAATTATATTATTATGATAAAAAAAATAATCCCTACTGTCGGTAATTCTACATACTCATAGGTGTTATTTACAAAAAAAAAGATCTCGCTATCACTTACTTTCATCGAAAGAGAATCACGACTTATTTCTACGCGATACCGTACCACAGCTCCTGAAATGTAAACCTAGGATTTTTTTGTGCATTTTTACCTATTTTGACAAATTCAAATCTAGGTTTTACAAAAAACTTCAGACCTCTGCGATGCTTTTTCAGCGAGATATCGGTGATAACGTATTTTTCACCGTTTCAATGGCGCGGCCATGGGGTTTTAGTCTCATAGCTCCTGAAATATATACCTAGGATTTTTTGTTATATTTTTACTAGTTTTGACAAATTCAAATCTGGGTTTTACAAAAAACTTCAGACGTCTGCGATGCTTTTTCAGCGAGATATCGGCGATAACGTGTTTCACACCGTTTCGATGGCGCGGCCATGAGGTTTTAAGTCTTGTAGCTCCTAAAATATAAACCCAGGAATTTTTCCTATATTTTTAAAAAATTTTTACAAATTCAATCTGTTATTTACCTAAATTTCAGGTCTCTGCAATGCTTAGTTTTAAAGATCTCCGTGGCCGCGCGGTTCGCCGCGTTTCATAATTGTTACAAAATATTGGCATGGTTTTTTTTTAAAAAAAACGTCGTGGCCGCGCCGTTGAAACGGACACTCATTTTCATGGCGTTCATAAAGTTTGGTTTCCAAGGAAAGCGGTTCCGTCACATTTTATCGGCCGTCATAAAAATCTGTCATTTCATTATTATATCACAGTATCTATCTATATACATATAATAAAATTGCAGAAAAGTGGTGTCTGTACAATGGAAATATATAAAAAAAAAAGTAGCAGGGGTTGTTATTATATCGATGCCGAACACGAAATTGTAATTAATTTTTTTTTTGTCTGTTTGTCTGTTTGTCTGTGTGTTTGTGCACGCTAATATCAGAAACGGCTTATTCGATTTAGATGCGGTTTTCACTAATATATTGTAGTAAGCTTCACTTAACAGTTAGTGTTTATTTCATGTCAATCGGTTCATAAATAAAAAAGTTATGTCAATTTAAAGAATCACGGCGAACATTTGTTAAGGTATTCTATCAGAGTACGTACACGCCTCGCGCCTGCGTGTCCGTGGCTATATAAAGCGCGCTGAGAGCCGCGCCGCTGACCTTATAGTCTGGTTAAGTAGTCACGACCTCTCAAGGTCAACTACGAGATGCCATTTAAAAAAAAAAAAAAACGCGCCGCTGACCTCCCGACCTGCTGAAGTGCCAGCCCGCGTCGTAGCTGAGCCTGTAGCTTTAAATTCCCCCGACTGAGACCTCTGAGTTTGTTTTGGCCTTTCTTCTCAGAGATAGTCCTAGGAAACGCCGCGCTCATCAAAGCATTAATAATACTAATTCGATCCAGCCTGTCCCCTTGCTGCCCTCTCCCAGCGACGCCCTAAGCCGAGGTTCGTACCCCACAGGGGGTGCCCTTAGCGTTCAGTCACTTAGTTTTAATCTAGATGTAGCCCTGACTGGAGGCTTTAAGAATTCTTAAGACAACCACAGGATAGTCCGGTTGTAGTCACGACCTATCAAGGTCAACTACGAGATGCCATTCAAAAAAAAAAAAACGCGCCGCTGCCATAAGGATTCAGTTATTCGTAGCGAACGCACGTATCCTGGAGAATAGACGAATAGTTGCATTCGATTATTGCGATTCACTTGAATACTGAGTGTTTGCATATTTCATTTATTTATATTTTCGGGTTTGTAGGTTAGGTTCTTTTTCTTAATTTTCTTTAAAATTTTGTAAATAAATATTGTAAGTATTTGGTATAGGTTAGGTGGCAGGGAGTGGGCCATAATCTACCACGCGGGCCAAGTGCGGGTTGGTGGAAGAAAAGAAATGCCTAACCTATAGGTTAGGCATTTCTTTTCTTGATTTTCTTTATTAAGTATAAGTTCATTAGCTCAGGTTAGTAATAAATTTTTCTAGCAATTCTTTTGTTTTATAAAGTTAGCACGTTTGGTTTACACGTCTTAACACTTATTACATAAACTGTGATAATTTTAGACTGTATAATAATATGTAAGTATTTATAATTTAATTGTTTACGTACCTACGTGTTTACTAAATAACTGTGTGTTATGTAGTATGTAGGTACTATTTTATTGTAAGAATGCCTCGAAGAAGATCCAACCTCTCCCAATGTAGCAGAAATGCTAAAAGGATGAAATTAGTTCGATCACAGGAATCTGAGGAAGGTCGTGAGGCAAGGCTCTCTGCAACTCGGGAACATCAGGCTAGGTTTCGTGCTGCAGAAACTTTGACTCAGCGAGAATCTCGCCCGAGTTCAAATCTTTCTCGAATGATGACAACTCGAAATAGGGAAAACGGGGAACAACGAAAGGCACGTTTAGCTGTCGATCGCGAAGCTCACGCGCTATCGCGTGAGTCTGAGACTTCTGCGAACCCATAATGCTTCTTAGAAATTTAAGCCCCCCAAAACTTTGCAATGGCACCAGGTTAAAAGTGACCAATTTACAACGAAATCTGATAGAAGCAGAGATTTTAACAGGGTGTGGAAAAGGTGAAAGTGTTTTCATTCGTCGGATTCCTCTCATTCCAAACAATTTTCCATTTAGTTTTAAACGAGTCCAGTTTCCAGTCAGCCTATGTTTTGCGATGACAATTAATAAAGCCCAAGGTCAGACGCTGAAAGTTGTGGGTGTAGATCTAAGTAACAGCTGTTTCTCGCACGGTCAGTTGTATGTGGCTCTGTCACGGGTTAGCAATCCTAGGAGCCTGTATGCTTTCATCCCCGATGGCTATACGTCAAATATCGTATACAGAGAAGCATTACTGTAAAGTAAATTTTTAGCTACCCAAACGGACGGTGTATGCAATTCAAAATATGCTGCCCGAAAAGTCACTATTCCACGCGGACGAAGTCGCGGGCACAGCTAGTACATATAATAAAATCGTAGGAAAGTCAAAACTGTACATTGAATATTTTTTTAAAAGAATACTTGGGGCGTGATCTACAATCGATATGGAAGCCAAAAATATAGTTTTTAGAATTTTTGTCTGTTTATCTGTTTGTCTGTATGTATGTCCGGGCTAAACTCAAAAAGTACTGCATGGATTTACTTCAAATTTTGCATTTAAGAGGTCGGGTCAACATTAATTCTACATATTATCACGCTATCACCTACGGGGGAGGAGCTGTGAATCTTTATTTTCTTACGTATTCTGTGACAGCGTGTAATCTAACGACGCATATTTAAATGTTGTTTTTGAGTAAGCCATGCTATTATCTAGCTTTACACTATAAAAACTACGCCATTTAAGTAACTTAGGCAGAGAAACATAGTTTAATGAATGTTAGTAGTATAATGAAAATTTTAAAGCAGCGCCATCTATGAGATTTCATAAAAATCAAATCAAGTTACATGTTAACACTTTTTGGAAATTAATTATTTAAATTTGATCATGTTGGCGAGGTTAGTAGTTAGTTACTCTTAAAATTCATAGATGGCAATGTGCATTTTCTTCATAAAAGTTGTATCGTATAGTTCGATTCGACAAATTCAAGTTCCAACAAAACCCTCAAAATCTTGAGCAGAGTTGAGGAAGACAATTTAAAAAAACACGCTCTGTGAAGTCGACCAGTTTGCGAGATCCCTTACGTATGACGAGGTGCCTTCATATTACACGTGCGACAAGCAAAGGGGTGTATTTAACCGACGTCGACAAGGAGGTGCTGTGGAAGGTTTTCCGGGAATTTTCAAGGACACCGCATTGGGTAGGGTTTATACCGTGCATCCGAATAATGGCGAATGCTATTTTCTGCGGTTGTTACTTCACACTGTCCGAGGCCCAACGTCTTTCGCCTTTCTGAGGACATTTGATGGCGTGGAGTATCCCACTTACCGCGCAGCCTGCGTAGCACGTCACCTTCTCGACGGTGACCAAAATTGGGATGACACCCTCGCAGAGGTGAGCGTCAGTGACAGTCCCAGCCGCATGCGTCATCTGTTTGCCATCATCTTGGTGTTTTGTGGAGTCGCGAGCCCGGTAGCTTTGTGGGAGAAGTATCGCCATCATCTGTCTGAAGATTTTCTACGAGCTTTGAGGCGTGCTACTGGAGACGAAGTCGAAGTAACTGATGAACGCGTGCTGAACACCTGTCTTAGTTCACTTCAAGATGTGGTCATTTCTATCGGCGGCAGTCCACTAATCGAATATGGGTTACCGCCTCCCCAATCATCACCGCATCAAGACCGTGGAAATCGGGAGTATAACGCTGAGACAAATTACGATCCGGGCGAAATGATCACCATACGAAATGACCATGTCGCTTTGTTCTCTTCAGAGCAAAAACAAATTTATGACACCGTCCTTGAAAGCGTTGGGTAAAACCAGGGTAAAATGTTTTTCTTGGATGCTCCTGGTGGAACAGGAAAAACATTTGTTACCACTGGCATACTTGCAGAGGTCAGGAGGCAAGGCAAAATTGCTATTGCTGTAGCGTCGTCGGGAATCGCTGCCACACTGCTTCCGGGTGGCAAGACAGCACATGCCATGTATAAAATTCCCATCGATTTAGACAGCGCCGAAATGCCTGTTTGTGGTGTGTAACAGCGATAAGGGACACGTGCTCAAGGATTGCTCTCTGATCGTATGGGATGAGTGTACGATGGCCAATAGGAAGGCAGTTGAGGCCGTGGACAGAACCCTGCAGGACATCCGCAGGAACGAACATTTGATGGGTGGTGTCACAGTTCTGTTCAGTGGCGATTTCCGGCAAATGCTTCCCGTGGTGACGCGGGGATCGAGGGCTGACGAGGTGAATGCTTCGTTGAAACGATCTTCGTTGTGGTCACGAGTTCGTACGCTGCGCTTGACCATTAATATGAGAGCTCGGCTCGGCGACAATGCACGTGCTCAAGAATTCTTTGTTCTCCTTCTTGGCGAAGGCACTATACCAGAAGAGAGAGGTGGACAGGTGGTTCTTCCAGAGTCTCTCGGTAGAGTGGTATCCAGCTTAGAAGAACTCATTCGCTGTATGTACGGGGACATCAGTCATATACCGCACCAGCAGAATTCTTGGGTGTGTGAGCATGGCCATTTTGACGCCCAAAAATGATCGGGCTGCAGCAATTAACGAATGCATTCTCTCGGAAATTGAGGGGAATGAAGTGGTCTACACCTCGATAAACACTGTTGTCGAGCAAGATGACGCCACACATTATCCCGTGAAATTTCTGAACTCCCTGTCAACAAGTGGACTTCCAGCGCATACCGTCATGCTGAAGGTCGGTGTCTCCATTATGCTTCTTCGGAACCTATCTCCTCCGAAGTTGTGTAACGGGACCCGCCTTAAAGTCATCTCGCTCTAGTCGCTCCACAGACACACCATTGAGGGGGAAATTCTTACGGGTTGTGGCGTCGGCGAGGCAGTATTTATACCACGCATTTCCCTCATACCTCATAACTTCCCGTTCCAGTTCAAGCGCGTACAGTTCCCCGTGAGTGTTTGCTTCGCGATGACCATCAATAAGTCGCAGAGGCAGACACTGAGGGCAGTGGGTGTCGACCTCAGGACGAGTTGAATCAAACACGGCCAACTGTACGTCGCTTGCTCCCGTGTCACCGTCCTGACTCTCTTTACATTTTGGCTCCTGGCAGCATAACTACCAACGTAGTTTATAGGGAAGTGTTGTAAGGTATGTTTTGTGTCCTGGAATGTATTCCTGCATTATTTTCTCTATTTCCTTCAGTCACATCTTATGACTGAACTCAGCAGGATTCCCATATAAATCTCTTCACTGGCTTCGCTTGCAAAAAAAACTTATATTTCAATGCTATTTTAAAAGTTGTTTATTTATAAGGCTATAGCGACACTGGCATCTTAGGTATTTTTGGTGCTGTAGAGCCTTCACGCAGACGACGTCGCGGGCAGCAGCTAGTTTGACAATAAGTCAAACCCCGCTGCCCTAAGATTTAAATCTTTAGATTTGTCCTCACCGTACTTAGTCACGCGAAAGTGCCCATACTGAGAAGAGAGCTCACACTATTATATAGCGTTTCCATGAAAATCAAGTAAAGTCACTGCGTCATTGTGTATCAGAGGTGTCAAAACGAAACAGGAACGCGAATATCTTTTGACGAGGTAGGGCGAATCTAATGATTAAAATCTTTGCCGCTGTGGCTAGCTGACATTTATGGCAAATAATTTAATGTTCTGTGTCTTGCAAAGACATTAAATTATTTCTATCTTAAATCTCTTTGGTGTCTTGTAATGTTAATTACTTTGCATACCTAGTATTGTATACAATCAAGTATTTTCTAACTGAACAGACAGCTGTGCTGCTGGGGAGTTAGTTGCGCCACTTGTTCTTCTCAGCGAAAGCACTAGGAAGTGGTGAAGGATGGGCGTTTTGGGGGACTGTCTTTTGTAATTTTGACGTTCGTAAAGTGCTGATTCTCAGCTTAATTTGAATAAATGTCTTTTGATTTTGATCATTTTCATGACAGCCGTTATATAATAATATCCCTGGACATTTCACACAGCGCCATCTAGTCCCAAGCTAAGCAACCTAATGCTTGTGTTATGGTAACAAGATGGCTGATAAACTACTTATATACATTTTTTTGTTGTAAATACATACATATTATAGATAGAAAAACACCCAGACTCGGAACAAATACATGTAGGTCATACAAATATTTGTTCCGTGCGGGAATCGAACCCGCGACACGCAGCGCAGCAGTCAATCGCTTAACCACTGCGCCAACCGCGCCGTCAATATGCGTTACCTCTTTTCTAAGAAACTGTAACTTTACTAAGTTATGTGGCGGCCACCGTTTTTCTAGCAATCTTAAGCCCCTCACCGCGAATGCGCTTATTCCAGTTGGTTGAATTCAGACGAGTGTAATCCTAGGTCCTAAAATGGCTAACCTGGAATCCTGTTTTTTAGGTTTTCTTAAATATCTCAAAAATGTTTATGCCTAAGCTAGGGATCGGGATCGATTCCTTCGTTGTGAAATAAAAACCTATAGGGTACCTACTTACCGTTGACCTAGAATTACGAAATTTGGCAAGAAGCAATCTCACGTAGCACATGTAAAAGAAAAAATACGAAAAAAGTTTTGTAGTAACATTACAAAAAAAAAATTAAAGCTATATTTACATAGGTACCTATAAATTTGTACGGAGCCCTCGGTGCGCGAGTCCGTCTTTCAATTTACCGGTTTTTCTTTGGTTGAAGATGATCCCAAAAATCGTCACAAGGTTTTGGTGCGGTATGATATTCGTTTTTTTACAACTTTGACATGCTTTTACTTTGGTCTCCGCCACTACTGGAGCAGCTGGCGCTAATGGACTAAGGGCCAACTATTATTGTCATGATTTTTAGCTTTTTGCTTTTGTAAGGATAAAGGTTGACGAAGATTTGGCGAACCGCACCTACATCAATTTCGAAAATTTTGTTTCAACCTTCGCACATCACAAGCGGGCCACACCGCAATTTTTTGTATAGAAATGCGATGTGCTGCGGCCCGATGCGGCTGCGTAATGTGCGCTTAGCTTAAGGATGAAATAACTCACGACATGTGTGTCGTTGCCGTACTGGCTCATTTAACACCACTACACAGCTACTATAGTAGGTAACATTTATAGCCACAAAGAGGGACGTTGCATATGCATGCTACCGTGCTAAGGCGTGGTTAGTGGGCGGAAGTCGGTCCGGGTAAGCCATCTCGGGATCATTTCCGGTGCCTTTTTCGTTTTACTTCAGGGACAAGATGCATGGATTGTGGAAGAGGTTCCTTTTTACCCGACTGCGCGACGCAAAGGAGTGGTAATGTGTTTATCAGCCTATGTAGGTATGTATGTTTGTATGTTCCTTTGAAGCACTGTACAAACCAAACGCCTGGGCCGGTTTTTATGATTCACACGTCAATCGATTCCTCTTAGTCCGGCGAGTGTCACTAAAGACATGGCGTTAGTGAAAATTCAATATGGCGACTGCTATACGCCATATTGTGAAAATGAAAAAAATTAAAGTCAACAAACTATGTCAAGTAAGTCGTTAAATAGGAGTAAGTAACTAATACCGATCGTTGAATAGGTAGGTATTTAAAAATCATTTTTAGTTTTTTAACTTATTCCGTCAAAGTAGCCCGTGAAATCAAAACTTACGTTTTTCCAAATTGCGGCGCTTTTTTATGTTATATGGTGACTAAAATTCATTTCATGGCAGTTAATTCTTTTTTAGGTTAGTACCTAAAACGAATTAATAAAAATAATTATATAAATTAATAATAATAATCAATTACTTAAATTACTTACTAACTAAGGCTAGACCGGCCCGGGTGTAAGTGGGCCAATATTTAAAGAAGGTATGCGTTTTCAATGTACCTACTTTAGGTTCTAATATTAATCTAATAAATAGATAGATAACGGTTGGGAAAAACATTGCTAGTGGAAAACCCGAAACGTCGCCGAAGCCCTTGCGCTGGGCAAGTGACAGATCGCCGGTGGAGACCGCATATCGGCAAGCGTAGCGTGGGACGCCCCCCAGCTATATGAACCAACGGCGACGACCTTAACAGGGTAGCCGGGACAGACTGGATGCAGAAGGCGGAGGACTGGGTGTTGTGGCGCAGCTTGGGAGAGGCTAATGGCCAGCGGTGAACTGCGACAGGCTGAGTTGAAGTGTGGATTGAAGATTCCTCGTTCCTTAATTATTTCTATAACGATCTATTTATCCCTTAGTCCTGAAATACGCAGTCGGAGTCATTAACTTTTTTTACTTAGCTGGTAGGTATCTAGTTATCCTAACGTACTCAACTTCGAAAGAATCTCACACCATTCACCATTGCACTCGTAGTTGAAAAAAGTGCCTTGCTTTCCTAGCACATCCAGTAACATCACGGAATATCTTGCCATTTCTTGGTCTATGCTCATTACGTAAGTACAGAGATTTCATTCTGCCAGGGAAATTGTAAGGTTTTGCACCACGAAGATTACATTCTCCGAAAGAAATCGTAGAAGTCTGCATTCACGTTAATTAAATATGATTTTTTGCTCTTTTTAATGACCTCTAGAGGCATGTATTTGGAGATCTGCGGAGTAATTGTGTAACACACTAAAGTAAACTTTCATTTTGACAGTTCAACAACATTCATTGCGTTATTTAAGTACGTATTTGAGCAGACAAATTTTTCGAACATAAGAAACAATGAATATCAATATCTTTAGGTATTAGCAATATCCTTAAAAAAGATTATTCAGATTGTGATTGGTAGTAGATAGATACTTAACAAATTAGATAAAATAAAACTATTTCGACATTTTTGTCACAAAATGTCAGAGGTCGTAATTTATATTTTTTCAATTTTTTTTTACTTGCAACGTTGATGCTCTTGGCCTTCATCTCACCTGATGGTAAATAATGATCAGGCCGAAGGTGGAAGTGAGCTTCACCCGGAATCCTCAACCAAAGAGGAACGACGGTTAGACGGCACGGTTGGCGCAGTGGTTAAGCGATTGACTGCTGCGCTGCGTGTCGCGGGTTCCATTCCCGCACGGAACAAATAATTGTATGACCTACATGTATTTGTTCCGAGTCTGGGTGTTTTTCTATCTATAATATGTATGTATTTACAAAAAAAAAATGTATTTAAGTAGTTTATCAGCCATCTTGTTACCATAACACAAGCATTAGGTTGCTTAGCTTGGGACTAGATGGCGCTGTGTGAAATGTCCAGGGATATTATTATTATTATTAACTAGCTATCTTTCATCTAACTGCCGAAACACAACAATGCTGTTAAGATTTTTGTAATGACAGATTCAAGTAAGATGGTGGTCGTTAGCCAGGCGGACTTAGAACAATCCCTACCACCAACCAAACCGAGCAGAAAATTTTGCCCTCGTTGGGAATCGAACCCGGGACCTCTGGGTCTTAGCAGGTGGTCGTACCACTAGACCACAGAGGCGATTTCTTATGATATTCTTATACGGTTTTACGTAATGAAGCCTGCTACGACTGCTTGAAAACCACTGCATTGTTTGAATCGTCAACTTTCTCGTGGTGGCTTGCTTATTTTGTACCGGGTAGTGGGTGGGCCGGTCGATGTGGCACCGCTTTGAGGTCTGTCTAGCAGTGGTGGACGTCTTTCGGCGAAATGATCATGATGGGTAGGTTCAGACTTCAGATGTTTGATTAAAACGAAATACTTCTCAATTATAGCTGAATATGCTAGTTTAAAAAAAAATGTAATTAGTCCGTCAGTTAGATTATCAAAAAATATTGGACCCTTATTTTTTCTTTTGTCAATTATATAAAAAATGATGAAGATATCGCCCGTTAAAGTTCCGCGGGACGTCACGCCTTGCTACACTTTTTAGCATGGCGTGACGTCACGACCCCCCACTCCCAAATTTTGACGCGCTTTATCTTTGTCATTTTTTGTATGATTGACAAAAGAAAAAATACGTGTCCATTATTTTTCGATAATCTAAAGGACGGATTGAATATAATAATATTTTTTTTACCCAGGAAACTACCCTATCTTAAGTTAACAAAAAATACAAATCCGAAGGCTGCTTCAATTATTTTCGCTTTCCTGGAAAGTTTTGGTGTTGGTATTCTGTTCACCCCATAAACGTCAACAAGGATGTTAATAACCAAAATTAAGTCAAAATATGGTGTAAACTGTCAGTGAGTCTTGTCTCTTTGACAAGGGTGCTATACCTATAGCACCCTTGTCACAGCAGTCCTACCTAGGACATAAATCCTTCTGGCTAATAATTCAGTTGAAGCTCGTTAAGTTTTAGTATGCATGACATGTAAATAGCAGTAAATAAGTAGTTAGAGTCGATTAATTGATTTTCGTTTCGGGCACAGCAAAAGTAGGGCTTTTATTTGACTACTTAGTTATTATAATAAATATTGTAATTATTTTATAAAAAAAAACATGTACTTAATTTAAAATTTACATATTCATTGAAATTATAATATATACTTATGCATTTAATAGAAACTGTTTTAATTTATATATGAATGTAATAAATTTTTGTTCTTCTTTAGTTTTTCTTGGTTGTAAATGATAAAAAATGGGCTCTGTTTTCACGGAAACTTTATTTAAAGGTATAAAATTTATGATTGTAAGGGCAAATTTTTCAATCGACTGATAATTTTTATTTCGTGGAATAAAATTGACGTCTGACAGATTTTGTATGGAGGAACTGTCAAAAATTCAAAATTATTCCTCCGATAAAATAATCTGGGGTTGGAAAAATCAGCCCTAACCGAAAAAATTATATCGGTTGAACGACAACCTCCTGATTTAATGCACATGTGTGCTCGTTTTACGGTATTATATCGGTTGAACGACAACCTCCTGATTTGATGCACATGTGTGCTCGTTTTACGGTATTATATCGGTTGAACGACAACCTCCTGATTTGATGCACATGTGTGCTCGTTTTACGGTATTATATCGGTTGAACGACAACCTCCTGATTTGATGCACATGTGTGCTCGTTTTACGGTATTATATCGGTTGAACGACAACCTCCTGATTTGATGCACATGTGTGCTCGTTTTACGGGATTATATCGGTTGAACGACAACCTCCTGATTTGATGCACATGCGTGCTCGTTTTACGGTATTTCTTCTTCAATTGTAGGCTTTCAAGATTCGACCGCAACAAACCACAAACCTTGCAGGTTTGTGGTTTGTTGCGGTAAACGCGAGATTTCAAAAAGCCCCAAAAAAAGTGGTCTGGCGCCGTCAGATCAGAGGGGCAATTCTCGTAATTTTAAGAACGTTCACAGTCTGATCTCAGTCTCAATCTGTCAAAAATACCCCTACATTTTGACAAGTTTTTGACAGTTATTTGTCGCCGAGATGACACTGGGACTAGACTTTGAACGTTTTAAATTATGAGAATTGGCCTTCTGTTTTCTGGTCGACCAGATCAAATCACCAAAACAACACCAACACCAATTTCGGGGCCGAAATTGGTGTTTCAAAATCTCCATCGTTGCATGAGCTGTGTGACTGTGTGTATCGCTTCATTGCATTGTTAACTAATTCTCTATCTGTCTACAACATAGGTAATGTATCAAATCACAATGACATTAATAACGCCGTTACTTAAATATTATGACACATTCACATTATGACATTACTTTGGCCCTACCTTATACAAATAGGTACTATTGAATGACGAATATCAGGTAGACAGTCACGTACCTACTCCAAAATCATCAAAAGTAATCTCTTCAAAGAATTCTGTATCACAAACCAACAAACAGTTATAATAAGATCCAACAGAAAACTTCTTTCACTCAAAAAGATTGAATGATAACTCAGCCTCTGAGACTTGGCTTCTAAAGAACGTGACAAACATACAAACAGGACACTTTTATGTTTAAAGTGAAGGTATCAAAGAAATGTTCAGTTAATGTAGGTACCTAAGTATAACTTACTTAGGTATAACTTATGTTATTAAAGAATTGAGTAAATATACTTGAGCACTCCATTGTAGGCGTAAGTTAGAAATTACATTCCTGAGTCGAAGTAACACTTCTATCTTTGTATTTCTTTTTTTTTTGTGAAATAAACTATGTAAGTACTTACTTACTATGTATTCTATTTCTGTCTAAGATCGAGTGTAAGCGACTAAACTGGTATAAGAACTTCTTGATAAATATTGAGTTTTTTTTTTTGTAAAAGGTCAAACCAGCCGTCAAATTGATTTTCATATTTTTCATGCCATGTCATCGTCGATAAAAAACGATTATCATGATGCCTCTATACCCTGAAGAACTAGCACTTGTGTTTAGTCTATTTTGTCAGAAGTGTCATTGTTGTTAAGTTCCCATAATATGTTATGTCTAGCATTGGTAGTGCCATTAACCTACCACGGATCCGACTGAGACAACCAGTCTTACCAAGGGGTATCGTATTACCCAGTAACTGGGTTGTGGAGGTCAGATAGGCAGTCGCTCCATGTAAAATACTGGTATTCAGCTGCATCCGGTTAGACTGGAAGCCGACCCCAACATAGTTGGGAAAAGGCTAGGCAGATGGATCCGACTGAGGCTGAGACATTTTATTATTTAAACATACATAAAACATAAGCTCAGGTATTCTCCCATGGGGGTATGCAGAAACTACAGAACGCCACCTGCCACGATCCTCACATACTCATTTTGCCTCGTTTACCTACGTTCATACATCTGGAGGCCAATAAATTCTCGTAATTTATAAAACGTTCAAAATCTAGTCGCAGTCTCATCACGGCGACAAACGAATGTCAAAAACTTGTCAAAATGTAGGGAAATTAGATGTATGTTTTGACAGATTGAGACTTGAGATCAGACTGTGAACGTTCTTAAAATTACGAGAATTGCTCCTCTGGTCATACACGCATGCCATAAAATAGGGTATTATACCAGAGAAAAAAGCTAAGACTTCCGCAGAGAGAGCAGAGGGCCAACTCTCGTAATTTTAAGAACGTTCACAGCATCAATCATTTTTAATCTCAGTCTCATTATGTCAAAAATACCTCTAATTTTCCTACATTTTTGACCAGTTTTTGACACTTGTTTGTTTGTAAATTTAGAGAATATTGGCCTTCAGATCAGGAAAATTACGTATCAGATTCGAAGAAAGTCTTGTACAAATTGTGTAGCTCCTTGGTTGACTGTAAAACATTTGCAGCAATTCGATATGGTATTAGGACTCCAGTAATATTGAAAAAACTGAAAAATTATGAAAATCGGCTAGTCTTGATTTCTATTTTTTCGCAACTGATTTTTTATTATTTATTTATTTTACCATGTATGTATGTATACAACTATACACATACCTAATATAGACAGGCAAAAAAAAAAAATACAACAGAAATATACACAACTCAAACAAAGGTTATTTTCGTCTTTTTTTGTTGTTTTTTTTAAATATCCCTCAAATGTTTTGCTTGTAAACGTGAAAATGTGAAAAATTGTAAAAGATTGACGACCGGACATATTAATTAGAAAAAAAGATTGTAACTGCAGAGATCACGCTGCACGCACAGTAAGAGGAAAAAAAAACAAAATTAACATGTCAAGATAAATGAAATTAAAATGTCATTGTCATGTCATTTTGTATGAAGAATAATGAAGAGGGACGCCGCGGCTGCGTCGTGTACTCGCGTCCTTGTCGCACGACGACGCCGCGACGCTTCTGTGTGGCCGGCGACATAAGATTGATGGTGTTTTTTTTTACAAGCTTTTATTTAGTTTCACCTGTCCCGTTGTCTGTCTGTAATCATGTCTTGCAAGTTACATTTGATCCACTTCCCGGTTTCCAATTGAGCTGAAATTTTGTATGCATGTAAGTATAAATCGGATGACAATGCAATATTTTTTTAAACGTCTTTTTGTGTCTCTGTTATAATGTTTTAATACCCTTTGTACAGATATCAATATAATACAGGGAGGCATCGACGCGGACCCTGTTACCATGGATTCCGTACCTATACATGATTTTGAAACCCCTGTGTTGAAATTTTTCGTCGGGTATTTTAGTTTATTTTTTGGAACGAAGTTCCTTATCGCGCGTTGTGAAAGGGGGCTAGACGGAAAAAATTCTTACGAAAAGTTGTCACGACATAATCGCTACGAGTGCTACGCCGTAGCCGATGCGTAGATTATCCGCTACGCAGCTACGTCGTCGCAGAGCTACATAATAAATTATCTGCTCAACAACGTAAATTGATTTATAGAAGATTTTTATTGGAACGAAGTTTTGGAACGAAGTTCCTTATCGCGCGTTGTGAAAGGGGGCTAGACGGAAAAAATTCTTACGAAAAGTTGTCACGACACTTTTTGCTATAGTAAGCTATTGTAAGCTGTGCGGCGTCGCATGTTTCTCTGTCTGTCTGTGAACTTCGTTCCATCCGGGTGTCCCTTGACACCTCTCAAGTTTAATAATGTTACTATATTTACTATATAACAAAAATGTTATTATTATATTAAAGATTATTTAAATGATAGTTTCTAATCTATTTGTTATATTTAAATTTTGTTATGCTTTTTTTTCTGTATTGATTGTGTTATATATTTCAAGTGGCTATAATCTATATTTTATTTTGTACGCCAATGGTGGCAAATCATGTTGAAACACAGATTTTCACTTTTACATCCACATTTGCATGTATATGTATAATGTTACACATGTTTACAAATAAATATATCTTTATCTTTATCTTGAGGAATGCTGGTTTTATAAAATCACGCCAGGACTCTAGAACGCTTTGCGAAAACTAAGTACTAGCGTGGGCAAGCGATGCGATAGGGTGGGCCAGGCTCAGGGAACAACAAATTTCACGCAGACGAAGTTTGGAACAGAAATTCCTACTCATTGACTGAAAATAACAAAAGCCAAACAGAAGATGGTGATATTGAAAGTTAAGCCAACACTCTTCCATTGCGAGAAAGAGATGGAATTATACAAGATGAATAGCGTCATCCCTTTTCATGCTGGAACAATGATGATAATAATTATGATATGATGAAATTGACGTAGTGTCAATATTATGAACAGTTTATTTTCCTGAGTATAGTGTCAGTCAGTCAGTCAGTCAGTGTGTAACTAAATGAGTAGGAATTCTCGAAGCCATCGATCGATCATACCCAGTTCTTTTGACCCCTTTATTATATGCAAGACACGACACGGTGTTTACCTTTCCATCTTGCATTCCCAGTAAAGCAATGAAAATGTTACATTATACTTTGTAATCTAGATATTATTCAATTCTTTCATTGCATTTTTCAATATGTCTGCATACATTACGAGACGACGGTCCCACAGGAAATTATGGCGGTTGGAATAGTTACTTTGAATATTAGAACGTGTGTTCTTACTGATTGCTGTTGAGTGTGACTTATAAAAAAAAAAATTATTAAGGAGCTGGCTCAACATGACTAAGACGCTCCGTAAGGCTTTCTAATAATATTAAATAAACATCATTTTAGGGCAAATTTTTCCAACGCCAGATAATTATAAATATTTGTAAGTCCTACATGTATTTGTTCTGAGTCTGGGTGTTTTTCTATCTATAATATGTATGTATTTACAAAAAAAAAAAACGTATATAAGTAGTTTATCAGCCATCTTGTTACCATAACACAAGCATTAGGTTGCTTAGCTTGGGACTAGATGGCGCTGTGTGAAATTTCCAGGGATATTATATTATAGGGATATTAATTTTATCAGAGGAATAATTTAATTTTTGACAGTTCTTCTATACAAAAACTGTCAGGCGTCAATTTTATTGCACGAATAAAAACTATCTGTCGATTGATAAATCAACCCTTATAAACATAATAGGTACCTTAAATATGAATAACTATCTTCTACGAATACCAATCCGCACAAGTTTATACAACAGCCTTTCTGTTTCTGACAAAGGGAACGCGAAAATATTATTGCATCTTCCCACCTCTATAACATGAACACCAAAGTGTATTTCAAATCAAATCAAATCAAAAGTCATTTATTCAAATTAGGCTGAGAATCAGCAGTTTTCAAACGTCAAAATTACAAAAGACAGTCCCCCAAAAACGCCCGCCCTTCACCACTTCCTAGTGCTATCGCTGGGAAGAAGAAGTGGTGCAACAAACTCCCCAGCAGCACAGCTGTCTGTTCAGTTAGAAAATACTTGATACTTTTTCAAATTCCATGGTAACCAAAATTTTATTGGGCCCTTTTAGTTACAAATGGTCACTCAAAAATCAACTCAGTTATCTAGTCTGATTATGTGGCGATGGAATGTAAATTATCTGAGATTATGAACACGCTATACTTTCGGACGGGCCCGTATCTTTGTTGACGGACTTAAAGAGTGGACGCCCTGGATGCTTAGCAGAGAACAATTAATTAAAGACAAAATCATCATCATAGCACTGCTGGACATAGGCCTCTCCTATTGCACGCCATTCAACTCGATTTTCGGCAACTCTCATCCAGCTGCTACCAGCCATCCTGCGAAGATCGTGGCTCCAACTAGCCTGAGGGCGTCCCACCTTAAGTTTACCGATTCGCGGACACTACTCAAGAACACGTCTACCCCAACGGTCATCGGTTCTACGGCTAATATGGCCGGCCCATTGCCACTTCTGCTTGCTTATTCTGTGAGCTATGTCAACAACTTTGGTTCTCTGCCAGATCACCTCGTTGCGGATTCGATCCCTCAGAGAGACTCCAAGCATAGCCTGTTCCATAGCTCGCTGAGCGACCTTGAATTTATGAACCAGCCGTCCCGTGAGTCTCCACAAATAAAGATAGAGAAGATTAATTAATCTTATCCTATTATTATGTTAAACGCGAAAGTTTGTATGGATGGATGGATGTTTGTTACACTTTCACGCAAAAACTACTAAACGGATTTGGATGAAATTTGGCACAAAGGTAGTTTATAACCAGAATTAAAATATATAACAATTTTTGTCCCGATCTTCCAACGGGATCGAACCTTATGCGGGTAAGACCGCGGGGCGCAGCTAATATTATAAATGCGAAAGTTTGTTTGGATGGATGGATGGATGTTTATTACTCTTTCACGCAAAAACCACTGAACGGATTTGGATGAAATTTGGCACACAGATAGTTTATATCCAGGATTAATACATGGGCTACTTTTTATTCCGATATACCCACGGGATAGAAACTTATAAATACAGTAAATCAATAAATTTCACCCAGTAGGTACTCACTAAATGGTTATCATTAATAAAGCGAATTGCCTATTACTTTCATCTAAATGAATACTATTGATTAAATAAATGTAGGATTCATTGGAATAACAGCTGGACTCTCTTATTGTAATTGTAGTGTTAATTGTATTTATACCACTGGATGAATCATGATGAATAGATTTCAACGGTCAGGAGCGTATCTATACATTTTTTATTTACCACTAGCTTCTGCCCGCGGCTTCGCCCGCGTGGATGTCGGAAATTATCCCACGGGAACGTGCTAACAGGATAAAATGTATCATGTGCTTCCCCAGGATGCCATCTATCTCTATGCCAAATCAGAAGTTCAGTGGTTTAGGCGTGAAAATGTAACATACAGTTTCAAGTTCAAATCCTCCCCTTAAAAACTGAAGTACTCCTTTTTGTCCCGTCAGTGGTAAATTTTCGACAACTTTACATAGGTACTTATTATTAATAGCTGTGCATTGCGGGTGACGTAACCTACGACAAACTTATTATTTGCGGTTGGAACAGTAATCGGGTCTAGGGATCGAATCGCAAAATTAAGTTTGTTTTTTATTCTATATACTTTTCCGGCATAAAAAGTACCCAGTGTGGTGCCCAGGATATTAAAGAATAATTATACCAAGTTTCATCGTAATCGAACCGGTAGTTTTTGCGTGATGCCTGAACAAACAGACAGACAGACAGACAGACCGACAGACAGACAGACAGACAGACAAAAAATTTTTTAATCACATTTTTGGGTTCGGTGTCGGTCTAGTAACACCCCCGCCATTTATTTTTTTGATATTTTCAATGTACAGAATTTTCACTTTTACAGATTTATTATAAAAATAGAATAGATAGATAGAAGATAGAATAGATAGAAGAAGATAGATAGAAGATAGATATATAGATAGATATAGAATAGATATAGAAGTTAGAGATATAGATTAATGTCCCACTGCTCCGCAAAGGCACCTCTCTCTGTCAAGAGCTGCCAAGAACCAACCTTCGGTATACTTAGGTGTCCAGTTAACAAATTCTTTGATACATATAAAGTTCTATTTGTGACATAAATAGACTCGCAGCCCACCCCCCTTAATGATAGGAAGGAGTGTTCGACCGACCAATATCATCGAAAATTAAACTAATTTCCTGCGGATCGCTATCAGTAGTTGTAAAGATATGTCGGTAATACCTTACTTGTCGTATTTTATTGTTTATTGAGCCTGTTTTATAGCAGTATAAGCTAACACGATGGCTAATGACTCGAACATCGGTCCTCATTTCACGCATAAACACATTGCCGCGCTATTACCTACTTCAATTTCGCTTAGCATTTTTTCTGACTTTTTTTCTTCTTGCTCGGCTCGTAAAGGTCCTAGCTTGATGTTAAATAGCCTATTAAATTGCCTTCCTCGAGAATTGGGCTATAAAATGAAAGAATAATTTTTCAAATCCGATTAGTAGTTCCCTAGATTAATTCCGCGTTCAAACAAACAAACTCGTATAAACCGTGTGAGAGCAGTGATGACCCAGTCTGCCGGGACTCCCACATGCAATGCTCCCCATGCATGATGTGCACATGCATGCATGGGGTCCCACTTGGCGAGGACAGACCGCCAAGTTGTCGTGAAGAAGCGGCGCTGTGAATCAGCGTCGCGGCGCGCCTACAGAAATACAACATGGAACTATTCACATGGGTGCGCGTAACTCACGCACGCTCAATAGGCCACTAGCCATTGTTGCAAATACAATGAGGGGCTTATATTTACAGGCCACCGTATAGCCTTCCGCAGCCGGTGGGCTATGCCCCGGTAGCGAAGGTAGCTAGCGGTAGCTTTATTATTAGTACTAGTTTCTACGCGCGACTACGTCCGCGTTAAATACTGAAACTTGAAAGAGGGTCCAACGGCTAGAATGTCAATTGCTATTCATTATTATAATTGTGTATGTTTAAAATACGTTATGTATAATACAAGTTTCAATTAATGTGATAACCTTATCGCCACTGTATTGCCTCGTAGGTCTAGTGGTCGCAAGCACTACTTCTGAGCAGATCTTCGATTCCCAGGTTGGGCAAAGTGATTGGGTTTTACTATCTTGAATTTCTCAGTAGCAGCCTGTACTTTAGGTACACTTCTGCCCAACCCTTCGGGGGAAACAAGGCGTGATGTTATGTTATATCATTAAACAAACTATTCTTACTTCCTGCACTGTACTTGTCATACAAATACTGAAAACCCACATGATAGTTAGAACAAATAGGTGTACAGCATCTTGAAGCAATGCACTAAACTATACTCTCCACTCGTTTGTAATATTAAACTGGAGTATCATAGCGACCATTCAGTTTGTCTTGTTGTCTGGCTGAGGTTATCCGAGAGGTTACCAAGAATATATTTACACAGGGTTATTGGTACAACAGTAACAAGCCTGCAGGACTGGATGACTAACATTATAAACAGCAACTTTGTTTGATGACTTTTTACAAAACATAATACCTACATTTGCCAAAAACATACCTTTAAGATTTCGTTGTTCTCTAACCCCCGCTCCGCTGCATGTTGTACTAGACAAGTAGACGCGGCAGTTGTTTACCTAACTAGCGCTTCCTTCGCGTAGACTTCATAACAGAAAATAGGTTAGTTTCCTGGGTAAAAAAATAATTATTATATTTAGTCCGTCAGTTAGATTATCGAAAAATAATGGACACGTATTTTTTCTTTTGTCAATTAAACAAAAAATGACAAAGATAAAGCGCGTCAAAATTTGGGAGTGAGGGTCGTGACGTCACGCCATGCTAAAAAGTGTAGCAAGGCGTGACGTCACGCGGAACTTTAACGGGCGATATCTTCTTCATTTTTTATATAATTGACAAAAGAAAAAATACGGGTCCAATATTTTTTGATAATCTAACTGACGGAGTAATTAGATTTTTTTTAGGAAACGCCTATTCGTTGAATTGGAATATTTTTATTTTTGTATGAAAGTTGGATGAATTAATAAAAGTCAAATCCTAAATAAGGAAAAAAAATCCTCATGGTAAATCCTGAAGGATTCAATGTGGCTGGCATTACGAGTAAGGCAGAAAGGGCCAGAATTCCAAATGAATTTGTCTTCAAATTCTCATCGGCCTATACACTCACAACTGACGCTGTGGTTAAGATGGGACGATGATACTTCATTTGGCTAAATTGTTTCTGCAGTGGCCAGGGGCCAGAGTTATAGCCCGACCATAATGACTTTTGTCAGTCATTTATAAGTGAAAACTGTTTTGATCGGTAGGAAATTACAATCAAGGTTTAAATACCATATTATGTTAAAATGTTCGCTGATAAAATATCGTTTAATATACAGCGAACATTTTATTAATTTACCAAACCGGTAGAAATTCCCCATTTCCCTGCGGAAATTATAAAATTGTACGTTGTTGATCTTTTTTATGAATAATTAATTTAATAAGAGTATTCCGCATCCAGTCAGTCCCAGCCACTTTCTTAAGGTCGTCGGTCCTTCTAGCTGGGGAGCGTCTCACGCTACGCTTGCCGATACGCGGTCTCCACTCCAGGACTTGTCTGGTCCACCGGCCATCTTTCAGTCCTTCGACAAACATGGCCAGTCCGCTAACATGGCTAACATCGGTTTTTTTTCCGGATACATTTCTGATTTTATCCTTAAAAGAAACTCCGAGCATAGCTCCTAGAACATAGCTCGTAGACCTTGAATTTGTGGACCAGCCCGACTGTCAGTGTCCACGTTTCGATAAACGATAAACCTAACTAATCTCTGTTCTGTATGTGCCCAATATTTGCACGCCAAACTTGGAAGAATGTGATGATACCATTGACTAATCTTAAGACCATAATTATGATGTACCATAATCTGAAAAATAAATGATTATGATTAAAACTTCAACTTTCAAAAAAGCCCCTATAAATAAATAAAGAAAAAAAAATAATAATAATTAGTTTTAATTCCTTTGTTATTATATCATTTGACCAATACACTTTTCCTGTTGACAGCGATTCGGACAAATTTTTTGACGTAGGTACCTATATTAATATTATTTTAAGTTTTTTATAGCTCATACAGGTGATTGGAAGATTGGTGCAAAGTTTTAAGGCGAAGATAGTACAGACAATTTAAAACCATTTAACTACCTATTTATTTTTTGTATATTAAGTAAATAAGTAGTTTAAGTCTTTAATTTGAAATTTGGATGTTTTCCTAATTAATTTAGGTACCTAATTCAAGATATCAATATCTAAAAAACTAACCAAAACCCTGATAATGTATTTGTACGCTTACTACTGAACGGATTTGGATAAATTTGGCACACAGATGGTTTATAACCAGGATTAACTTATAGGATATTTTTTATCCCGATATTCCCACGGGATCGAAACTTATGCGGGTCAAACCGCGGGGCGCAGCTAGTACTTCCTACTATAATAATATAAACGTGAAAGTTTGGATGGATGGATGTTTGTTACTCTTTCAAGTAAAAATTACTGAAAAGATTTGGATGAAATTTGGCACACAGATGGTTTATAACCAGGATTAACATATAGGATACTTTTGATCCCGATATTCCCACGGGATCAAAACTTATGCGGGTGAAACCGCAGGGCGCAGCTAGTACTTACATCATATTAAAAAAATACTGAAATTCAGAGAAAGTACCCAGACTTCATTACATCAATAGCGGTTAGTCTAGTCTAGTTCTCACAAAGCACAATCGTTGTCAAATACTTCACAAAAATAGATGTTGCTTTCAAAAGTTTGAAATTGAACGTTTTGGGTCAAATTTCAAACTTTTGAAACGAAATATTGGTAAAACTACGAACTATTTCTGTGTTCACAAACATTGTGTTTGACATAACTACGTCGAATTACAACAAGATAATATTATTGAGGCCGTCACCAAAATTCGGTAAAATATAAATATGATCAGTCTATAATGTTCCCACTGCGGGACACAGGCCTCCTCTCTGTGAGAGGGAGTGAGCTGTAAATCATCACGCGGGCCAAGGCTTGGTAGATGTCACATGTCTTCGAATTTTTGGTTCTAGGACACGCCGGTTTCCTCACGATGTTTTCCTTCACCGTTTTGGGAGCAGTGGTGATGAAATAATTTACACAAAGTAAAGCACCTGACAGGAGTTGAACCTACGACTTGTAAATCGCGGTCGTTTCCAATGAGTCACCATCACTGCTCTTAAAATTCGGTTGGTAGGATAGTATTAAGTGTAAAATAATAAAATCCTTAGTTCAGTTTTCGTGGTTGGGGGCAATTGTGGCTAAGTAATAACAGCCGCACGGGTCGATCGATCAGGTTAAGCCACGCTTGCCGCGGTTGGTCCGTGGATGGGTGACCATTTTCACATACCAAGACCCCTTCGTGCTGCGGAAAGCACGTTAAGCCGTTGGTCCCGAGTGTACTACTTGAGCTCGACAAATGTCCCGGTTGTCATTCGTGGATCTTTGACAGTCGTTACGGGTCGTCAGTAGCCCGAAAGTCTGACAACCAGTCTTACTAAAGGGTATCGTAGTACCCAGTAACTGGGTTGTGGAGGTCAGATAGGCAGTCGCTCCATGTAAAATACTGGTATTTTCTGGTATTTTTTTGTCGACCAAACCTAAGTGTGCCTTGCCCTAAACCTCATAAGGTATTTACAAAACTATGCAGCCAGTATAATGATAATACAATAGACTTGTTCAATATTGTGCATTTAAAATGTTAAACATCCTGGTAATGTATGTTTTGTTAGTGTACTTACCTAGGTAGGTACCTAAAATATTGTCATAGGAGGTAGTACCTACTTGTTAGTACGTTAGGTATTATCATACCTTCCAGGTACCCAGGATGTTTTTTTTCTTTTGTTCTATAACAATGTGTGACCTCTGAGTTTGTTTGGGCCTTTCTTCTCAGACTAGTCAGATAGGAAACGTCGACCTCATCTAGTTTTAAAATATAATTGACGTGTAAAAGTGTTTGTACAAACCTACTTACAAAATAAAATCATTTGACGGCACGGTTAGCGATTGACTGCTGCGCTGCGTGTCGCGGGTTCGATTCCCGCACGGAACAAATATTTGTATGACCTACAAGTAGTTGTTCCGGGTCTGGCTGTTTATGTATGTGAGTTTAAATGTTTGTAAACGCACCCACGATACAGGAGACATTCCTAGTTTGGGGAAACGTTTAAAAAAAAATCATCAATGAAAATAGATAGTATTTCCTATAAATACCTATTGTTATGATAGCCGTGGGATACCTCCTCCTAAGCACGGGACCTACGTGCTATCGATCGTTTACTGAGTGTGCAAGTCATTATCATAATCATCATAATATGATGATTGTGATGTCCAGCAGTGGACATGAATTGTAATATTATAGTAGTTTGATAAGTAATTATATAAAATTAACAATTAATGCTGCCTCTATCCTAACTCACTTATTTTGCTGTGCCCGACAGGGTCCATATGATCTAATTGTAAGTTTACCACCTAAGAATACCTACATGTGGAATGCAATAAAAGTAGTGAGTACGTTTTTCGGCTAAAAATATTATTTTTAGCCGGATAACGTCCACCGCTGGACATAGGCCCCCCTGTGCCTCTTCGACTGGTTCTGTGCTTCCCACATCCAGCGCATTCCTGCGGCCTTCACGAGGTCATCGGTCCACCTTGTGCCTTCCAACACTAAGTCTTTCAGTACGCGGCCCACTGCCACTTAAGTTCGGCTATTCTTCAGTCAATTCAATTCATTTATTCATTTATCAAACAATTTACATTGTGTTCGAATATTACAAAATAATTACTTTTTAAATCATAACAGCTAAGCAATAATCAAACATATAGCAAACAAAAATAAAAACAGTACTTAAATCAACTGAGAATTAAACGTCATTAAAATTACTGTTTGTATGTCCAACCATAAAAAGCTCAATCACAGCCATGTCCAGTCAAGTGCCTTGCCCTTTTATATCTGTGTAATTTATATAAAATATTGGTCAAGTCTTTTTATAGTCCTGGTTTAGCCACCCAATCCCATAATATAATATCTTTGTTTCCATAATTATCCTGCAATAGTCTTATTCCAACAGGGGTTGTCCTTGGGTACACTTGCATAGTGCGAACAGGGATAATCGTCGGTTGGTGCCTTATTTAATTAAAAACGTCTAACGGGCTTGTGCGAGTTGGTTTCGGCCGCTCGTACACCTTCCAAAGGTCCGGGAGACACCAAAGACGTAAAAATCTATCTACGTATATACAACGTGTTTTTTTTATATCCCATAACTCTAGGGGGTCATTGTACGCATCATTATGAACAACTTTTACTATGAGACCAAACCAGAAAGTGCGAAAAAAAATCTAAAAAAATATATAACATTTCTACATTTACGTCTACATTTCTTTTTTTACTTCTCCTTTAGCAGGTCTGCTGGAAGAAATTTCTTGAGAAATAAGCAGTAGGTACCTTTGTACTCATATTATGATTATGTCATATCAATATGTATTTTACTGTGTGTACATAAATAATAAAATAAATAAATAAATATAAAAACACGTTGTATATAAAAATGAACCCCTATTTCCCTTAGTCACGCCATAACTTGAGAACAACTTTAACGATTTCATTCATTAATTTTTTAAGGTTTTCTAATACTTTGTAGAAGGTTTTAATGAAAAAAAAAAAATTAAGAAAGTTGCTTCACGCGGACGAAGTCGCGGGCAGAAGCTAGTATAATAATAAAAACGTTTATTTTCTCCACCACATAGAAAAATTAGTCAATCTGCAATTTGTATAGCGTTTCCCAACTATGTTGGGGTCGGCTTCCAGTCTAAGCAATGCGGCTGAATACCAGTATTTTACATGGAGCGAGTGCCTATCTGACCTCCACAACCCAGTTACTGAGTAATGCGATACCCCTTGGTATGACTGGTTGTCACGATTGTAACGACTGTCAAAGACGTAACTGCTTTCCGAGCCAGGGGTCTTGGTATATAAAGATGGTCACCCATCCACGGATCAACCGCGGTAAGAGTAGCTTAACCTGATCGATCGCCCCTGCGGCTGTTATTACTTAGCCACAAGCCCCCCATAATGAAACAAATGTATAATGATTTTTTTACAATACATAATAGTGTTTACAAAAATACATTGATGTTGAGTTTAATGACCTATTTGAAACAAACACAGTGCTGAAATACTGATGCAATCAACCTCAAATGTTTGTAACATTCTTGATTTGACAGCTGAGAGATATTTACTTTCAATGTTGAAAATGTTTCAGATAAGGTCGGGTTGGAAACTGTGCCAACTAAAACTGTAAAGTTTAAACTTGTATAAATTTACAATGCTTTCAAATGTTGCAAGATTGATCGAAAGGCAAATAGGTGGAGTTAATTTCTATCACAATCCAAAGGATTTTGAGGGAAATTTCTAAACTATTGCTTCATTTTTTTGAAAATTTCGTCTACTCGACAACTTAATAACGCAATGAACTTATAATCATGTATATCGAAAGAAAGAAAGAAAGAAAGGAAATGCATTTATTTGCAAATGCATTTTTTTATGCATTTTTTTTTGTCGACTTACTATCACGTGATCTACCCACTCTTGTCAAAAGCTTAGTCAGATGGTTTTAAGAATAGATCCTATTAGCGATTATCTGCCTAGTATTTTCTCAACTACTATGTTAGGGTCAACTTCCAGTCTAACAGGATGCAGCCAAATACCAGTACCTACCTCACATGGAGCGAGTCCCTATCTGACCTCCACAACCTAGTTACTGGGTAATACGATACCCCTTGGTAAGACTGGTTGTCAGACTTTTGGGCTTCTGACTACCGGTGCAACCCATTTCATCATCATCAGCCTATTAATAGCAGTCCACTGCTGGACATAAGCCTCTCCTATTGCACGCCATTCAACTCGATTTTCGGCAACTCTCATCCAGCTGCTACCAGCCATCCTGCGAAGATCGTTGCTCCACCTAGCCTGAGGGCGTCAAACCTTACGTTTTCCGATTCGCAGTCTCCACTCAAGAACACATCTGCCAAAACGGTCATCGGTTCTACGGCTAATATGGCCGCACCATTGCCACTTCAGCTTATTTATTCTTTGATCCTGTGATCTTGTGTGCAACCCATGAGACAACACGGTTAGCGCAGTAGCTGAGCGATCGGACTGCTGCGTTGCGTGTCGCGGGTTCGATTTCCGCACAGAACAAATATTTGTAAGTCCTACATGTATTTGTTCTGAGTCTGGGTGTTTTTCTATCTATAATATGTATGTATTTACAAAAACAAATGTATATAAGTAGTTTATCAGCCATCTTCTTACCATAACACAAGCATTAGGTTGCTTAGCTTGGGACTAGATGGCGCTGTGTGAAATGTCCAGGGATATTATTATTATGTAACAATGCTAAAAACATTAAAAAAACAGGATATTTTGGCTGGTTCTCTCTATCATATTCCTGTCCACCCCGGCTCTTCGGTACAGCATCGGATGTCGGATGCCCAGTAACGTTATCCTAACTGCAAGTACAGATGTACTAACGTTTTATGACGCGATCTGGATACAAGGGCTTCTATTGATGTTCGTTTATAGGGTAGTTTGAAGTAATGCGACCGGTTAGTTTAAACACAGGGTCAAATTGAATTAGTTAGGAAACTTCGCATGCGGGTATCGATATCCATACGTGACTTTTTTGTGGTTGATGACCTTGAAATATCAGTTTTTTCAGTTTATCAATATCTCATCATCATCATTTCAGCCGAAAGACGCCCACTGCTGGGCATACGCCCAAGCACCTTCACTTCGACAGGCTCTGCGCTTCTCGCATCCAACTGGTTCCTGCGGCTTTAACAAGGTTATCGATCCACCTTGTGGGAGGCCTTCCAACGCTACGTCTTCTGGTACGCGGTCATCACTCCAAGACCTTGCGGCCCCATCGACCATCTGTTCTGCGAGCAGTGTGCCCTGCCCACTGCCAATTAAGTTTGGCAATTCTTCACACACGATAAAATAAAATAAAACTGATTTTCTCAACTCATAACTTAAGTAACAACACTACACGGGGTCATTGACCCTTCGCCCCAAAAGAACATCAAATATATTTCTTTTTTTTTCGCGTTTAGATATTGATATCCATAACGTCTGTAGAGTTTCTCTAGCTAATTAAATTTGACACCGTATAATTGATTTTTCATAGCTTGTAAATAGAAGGAGGTATTTGGAACTCTGCGGGGTAACTACGTAACTCACAATCAGTAATAATCGGTTTCATTTTGACAGTTCGCCAACATTCATTGCGTTATTTACGTTGTTGAGTAAACACTTTTTTCGAACATATGAAGCAATGGTTTAGCAATATCCTTCAAAATCATTTAGATTGTAATTTATAGTGTAATTACCAACGATTCGTCTAAACATAATCAGCATAATCCCACCGCTGGGACACAGGCCTCCTCTCTGTGAGAGGGAGTGGGCATCCAATACAATACTGGGTATGCAAAATAATTATCATTACGAGACACGGACGTTAAATTAAATTATTTGCCATATGTCAGCTAGCTACGCCAATATACCAACCAATACAATGAAAACAATACTCAAGCAAAAAATTATAACTGAAAATTAAAAATGTAGACATATAAACGCGAAAGTTTGTATGGATGGATGGATGTTTGTTACTCTTTCACGCCAAAACTACAGAACGGATTTGGATAAAATTTGGCACACAGATGGGTTATAACTAGGATTAATACATAGAATTCTTTTTATTCCGATATTCCCACTGGATAGAAACTTATGCGGGTGAAACCACGGGGCACAGCTAGTAGCTACATAAAAGCCTCCGGGTATAAAAGGCGTGACCGCTCACATATTTATGTAATGCTGGGTTATATTAACATAGCTGTTACTTGAAGTTTCTTGCCCATTCTTCTCCATACGAAAACTACCTTTTGGAAGGGGCGACTAGAATCAATTTTATTTTAATTTTAATTTTGACGTTCAAAAGTGCCTTTAATGTGCCTATTTGAAATAAATGATTTGACTTTGAAGTCAACTAGGACCACATCAAAGAAATGGAAGTAAGCAAAAAAAGTTTGCCACATGTAAGTGTCAAAGTTTTGGGAAAACAGAATTTAAAATACAGTCATGCCAGCGACGCGAAGAAGAAGATCGAAGTAATATATATAAACAGTTAATTACTAACAACAACAACAAATCCATGGTCAGCAAGACGACCAGTCACCATAAGCAGTACCCGTTCACGAGCATAACGCGATACAAATCTCTTTCACCTTTGCTTCGGAATAGTTAAAATCTAAAATAAAATGCACCTTAAAGCCAGTCCCCGATTCCCTTGTTCACAAACAAAACTAAATTTAAGTTCGGTGCATCTTTTTCTTTCTATTTCATTAAGAAAAAGACAGAAGATAAATATTAGCTTAGTCCTGTCAAAATAAGATACTCCATATGAAAGACAAGTTTAGACATGATTAAAAAATTGGCTACTAAAATACGTCAATTTACGTCAGACGCTGACTAATTTGACAGGACTAAACTAATGTTTAAGTATCTTCTGTCCGTTTCTTAGTGAAATAGAAAGAAAAAGATGCACTGAACTTAAATTTAGTTTAGTTTGTGAACAAGGGAATCGGCGCTATTACCAATATCGATACCAATAAAACTGCTAACCCACAATAAAACGATATTCATGTCAGCGCACCACATATTACTAGATATCTAAAGTTTATGGTTAATAAACTACTTGAACAGACCACAAATTACTATTAGTTTTTATTGTGTTAGTAGCCTTTGCGAAAACCAATATATCTTGTTGATAGATTAATTAATTTTGTGAAACTGACACATAATTACGTCCAAGAAATGCCTGTCCAGGGGGAAAAGGGATCGATAACAATTCTTTGAATAAATAAATGATCTTTTGATGAACGAATAGTGAATAGCCTCCCGTCATTTACGGACATTTTATAGAGGTACTAGCTGTGACCCGCGGTTTCACCCGCATAAGTTTCGATTCCGTGGGAATATCGAGATAAAATGTACCCTAGGGGTTAATCCTGGTTATAAACTATCAGTGTCCCAAATTTCATCGAAATTCGTGAAAGAATTTTGGCGTGAAAGAGTAACAAACATCCATCTATCAATCCTCACAAACTTTCGCGTTTATAATATTAGTAGGACTAGCTGCGCCCCGCGGTTTCACCCGCATAAGTTTCGATTCCGTGGGAATATCGAGATAAAATGTACCCTAGGGGTTAATCCTGGTTATAAACTATCAGTGTCCCAAATTTCATCGAAATTCGTGAAAGAATTTTGGCGTGAAAGAGTAACAAACATCCATCTATCAATCCTCACAAACTTTCGCGTTTATAATATTAGTAGGACTAGCTGCGCCCGGCGGTTTCACCCGCGTAAGTTTCGATCCCGTGGGAAAATCGGGATAAAAGTATCCTATGTGTTAATCCTGGTTATACACTATCTCTGCTCCAAATTTTATCAAAATTGGTCCAGCCGTTTGAGCGTGAAGAAGTAACAAACACACACACACTCACAAATTTTCCCCAGAACCTAAGCTAATGTAAGTTAATATTAACCTTTTTGTATACAGAGTGTCATATGTCGAGCTTTTAATACTCACTACCATACTTTTACCATAACCAGGTACTTTTGCCATTTACCAGGAACAAATCCTGATTCCGGGCTGCTACTGAGAAACTCCAGATGAAGACACCCAATAACACTGCGCAACCCGGGAATCGAACCCAGAAACTCAGATAGAGACATATTCTTCAACTGTTACTAAACAATCTTACTTGTGAATAAAGAAATAGGTATAGTGGTAGTACTTTTGGTGCTCGTGGCTAAGTAATAACAGCCGCACGAGTCGGTCGATCAGGTTAAGCCATGCTTGCTGCAGGTCCCTGGATGGGTGGCCGTCTTTACATACCGAGACCCCTCCGTGCCTCGAAAAGCACATTAAGCCGTTGGTCCCGGCTGTCATTCGTGGATCTTTGACAGTCGTTACGGGTACTTGGAAAAGGTTAGGCATATTGATTGGTAGTACCTACTTTCCCGAACAAATTCCTTCACAAAGAGTTCTACTTAAATAAGTTTGAAAGTCAACTACTTACTACTACTACAAACGCTACTTACTACACGTACAGTCACGAGCACCAATATGTCAACACATGGCAACTTTCAATTCCAATTTTTTCGTGAAATAACGAATGCAACGTTGAAATACGACACATTACATAAACCTATAGGTTCGAAAATACTATGTTCGTAACAACATAAAATTTCATTAAAAAATAAAGGAGTAAATCGCTTTTGAATAAAGCCGAGTGTATACATACTTTTGTTCGTGACTGTACGTACTACGTCGTACGTTCCTACGTACTTACGACGTACGTTTCTACGTAGGTACTTTTAAAATGTGTGCTTGAGTGAGGTTCGTTAAGAACTTTATAGAATAATCATCTACCTAACCTATTTTACCAAGTACACGTAAAGACTGTCAAAGATCCACGGATGTAACCGGATGCAGCTGAATACCAGTATTTTACATGGAACGACTGCCTATCTGACCTCTACAGCCCAGTCTCGACACTTGTGCATTATAATGTCTCCAGCGTACCTGTTCATTTCGGTTCAGATTGGCTACCGTGACCGAAATCGAACGGGAGGTTCAGTGTATTATTCTGTAAAGTTCATCATTCACGATAAGCTGTTGGTCCCGGTTGTCATTCGTGGATCTTTGATAGTCGTTACGTGTCGAGAGTCTCGACCCGTATCCATGAATGACAGCCGGGACCAACGGCTTAACGTGCTTTCTAATCCATGGGTGGTCACGGTAGCCAATCTGAACCGAAATGAACAGGTACGCTGGAGACATTATAATGCACAAGTGTGTGCGCAAACACAGGTGCACTCTCTGTTCCTTTATTCTCTTAGTCCGATGGGACGGCAGTCCGACACGACAGGGGAGAAATTAGGCGCAGCATAACTGGGCCCGCATTCCCGTAATTTAAAACGTTCAAAATCTAGTCGCAGTCTCATCTCAGCGACAAACAAATGTCAAAAACTTGTCAAAATGTAGGGAAATTAGATGTATTTTTGACAGATTGAGACTGAGATCAGACTGTGAACGTTCTTAAAATTACGAGAATTGCCCCTCTGTTCACAACCACTCGATACGCTTCCGTAGCGTATCGAACAGCAGTCAATGTTACCGTAGGAGTCCACGAAACGCTGTTCACAAGTCCGAAACAGGAAAATTTTGTCACTTTGAATCAATTAGATAACCGCTATTCTACCAACAGCTGTCAGCTGTCGGGAGCAAAACCAATCAGAGGGCCTAAAAAGGCCACTTTGGCAGAATCATAATAAGATAACAATATGAATCATATTAAAAATCGTAAAACGGTCACAAACTGACAATTCATAATATGATCTGTGTGCAATTCATATCACAATGAAATAATATTTAAACTATAGAGTAGAGTTCAATTTGATTAATAAAAACTGCAATGAATAATTTACCGACAAAATTACGGTTTTTATTTTTTTCATGCGGAAAATTAGGAGAATTGCTAATGATCTGCTGGGAATTCAGGAAATGAATAGCTTTTAGAGGTATTGCTTAAAGTGGCCTTTTTAGGCCCTGGTTATTGAAATGTGTCATTTTCAATACGATAGCCTGCCGTATGGTTGTTAATAGATATGCAGGACCAACGGTCTTACGGACTTTCCGAGGCTCGGGGTTATCACACCACCAACTTCCAAGCTCCAGGCTGCTACTGAGTAATATCGCCGGTGGCGGTAGCCGAATTGGTCGCAGTAATTAAGCCAGGGCACTGCGACCTGGTTCTACGTCAGAACTGTGACCAACCGGCACTATGAAGTTGGTCGCAGTTACTTGGCTATTTAACTAGTATTAGCCCAAGGTGCGATCCGTCGATGCAAGTTTGAAACCAGTTCACAATTTGTCAATTTGCCATGGACAAATTGTAAACTCTCGAAAAATAATGCGTTAAATTGTAAATGGTTTTTTGCAGTTCACAATTTTTTCGATAGTTTACTCAGGGCCAAAACGAAACTAACCTTTAAATAGGCAATATTAATTTTCGCCCGATTTTTCCATCGCCAGATACCTAACTTTTATTCGAGGAATAAAATTGACGTTTTTGTATGAAATTACTCTCAAAATTTCAAAATTATTCCTCGAATAAAGATGATTGAAAAATCAGCCCTAAGATAAAAGTAGCAGAAAAAAAAATCACGAACAGGTGAATCGTCCCTCAAAATTCTATTATTTTCGAAAATTCCGTATCTATCAAGCTAATTATAACTTTAACTTAACCACCTAAAGTTTAAATTTCACTGTCTGATCTGAAATTTTCAGAATATAACTGCCAATGTGTTTTCAACTCTATGTTATAACAAACTGAATTTAAAATTGTTTAACAGTAAGAATATGTCGTGGCAAATTTCCCTTTAATACACTGTAATTCAATTTACTTCATGCTGTTTAAGACTTGATATTATATTAGCGACCTATTACAGGTAAAGGTGACATTTAGTATATTGATTTTAAAAAGTAGGACACTTCACAAATATTTCGCAAGTCACGTGGAGAGTTCAATAAAAGAAACTAGAATTGGAAATCGTACAAATTAGAAACCTATTAGTTACCTATCTACCTATACCAATAATATTTATAGATCAAAAATCAATCTCCCTAGACTTTTCCCAACTATGTTGGGATTGGCTTCCAGTCTAACCGGATGCAGCTGAATACCAGTATTTTACATGGAGCGACTGCCTATCTGACCTCCACAACCCAGTTACTGGGTAATACGATACCCCTTGGTAAGACTGGTAGTAAACTAGTTAAGTATATAAAATTGATAAAAAATGTTACTCAAGTTCTCCACGTTATTTAGAAATAGGTAATAGGTACATGACATTTACCGAAATAACAAGTCTAAAATACCGATCTAATTGCTTTAAAAACAAAAGAAAAGATGTTTGTTTCTCAGCCGTGTCTCCTGCGCGTATTTTTTCGAAACATAACATTATATAAAAACGTCAAAAGAAAAACGTGGCCTTACTGTTTCGTCTTGACTGTCGACCTCAAGGATCACGCAGACATGGAACGGGAGCGGGGGGCGTTGTCTGTTAGAGCGAACATGATCGCCCGTAGATTTGCGCGGTGCTCACCCCATCTGAGTTCTTTAGAGCGTACTGTACATCGCTGTACTCGGGCAGTCTGTGGGCTCACTACTCTAAAAGAAGTTACAGGGCCATCCGCGTCCAGTACAATAACGCGTTTAGGGCGGTGATGGGACTACCCCGATACTGCAGTGCCTCGGGCATGTACGCAGAGGTGCGCACCTACTGCTTGCACGCAACCATCGCGTCCTTGGTGCGCAGGGTACGGGTTAGCCCCAACATCGTACTCGTGATGATTGCGGGAAGGCTGGACTGCCCCTTCATCCGGCATTGTTCCAGCAGACATGTTGCTGTAGCAGTGTCGGAGAGAGGGTATTGATTTTATTTTGTGATTATGTATTAATTTTATTTTGTGATTATGTATTGATTTTATTTTGTGATTATGGGTTGATTTTATTTTGTGATTATTTATTAATTCATTCTTATTTCTATTTCTTATTTTAAAAAGATTTTAATACGCAGGAGACAGCTTGTGTATGAAAACAAATGTATAAGTATGTGTAAGGTTTTCTGTGTAATATTTCGAAAAAAAACGCGCAGGAAACACGGCTTGGTCAATGTTTTAAAACTACATAGATGACGATGGAATTTACTAGCCGACTGATCCCTGACAGGAAATGCCGAATCAATCTCAGAGGCCATGGTCACATAAAGTCGTAACATAATTATCAAGAGTGTCGTATAGTATTATCGCTCATTGCGTGGCTCCGCAACTCTGCAAATGCGGTGAAGGTGTCGACTACCTCGGTCACCATGGCCTATCCTGCAGTAAGAGCGCAGGCACGCAGTCATATACAAACAGATACACAAACAGACAGGATAACAATCACAGACAAAAACGAACACTCAGAAGGTAGCAATATGTGTGCTGCGCACATGTTGCGTGGGACGCACCCCAGGTAGATGGACGGACAACATAGAGAAGGTTGCTGGGACGGACTGGATGCGGAAGGCGGAGGACAGGGTGTTATAGCGCAGCCTGGGAGAGGCCTATGTCCAGCTGTGGACTGCGATAGGCTGAGTTGATTGATTAAAAATAAAGATAAAGATACTTTATTTGTTAAACATGTGTTTACATATACAAATAAAGCATGCAAGATCTTAAATATAGTTTTTGATTGATTGACACATGTTGCGCTGACCTCAAATAAATGGGGATAAGGCCAGAAGAATATTGAATGATGATGACTTTACAATGCGGCCGCGGAATGCGTTCCCGTCACCTGCCATTGCGACAATTCTAATAACTAATAAAGTTCAAATTCGCAAAACACGAATTTATTTGTATGACACTGACAGGGGGGGGGGGGGGGGGGACAAGAACGCATTCTCTGATCGGCCGCACTGTAATCGTCAGGCAAACAAATTTGAATTTCATACTAAAATCAATGAGGTAATTTCAGACAACCGTAATTACTTATTTCTACTCAATCAACAATGTTAGTTGAAAAAGTAAATAAAATTCCTTTTTACACAATACTTTAAGAGTACGACGACTGTGTACTACGTCACGCCATTTTATTTACGGTCGCAATCAATGATGACTAGCAATCAATAATGAAATGTAGTTCAGATCAAAGATCAATGGAAGAACTTGCTACATCTATTCTAGCCAGAATTTATCAAATGAGGCTGGAACCGCAGCTTTTTTATTTTTCAAGTTTTGACACTTGACTACTCTGTAGGTTTGGTCGCAAGCGCTACTGCTGGGCATGAGGTCCTGGGTTCGATTCCCGGGTCGGGCAAAGTGTTATTGGGTTATTCCATCAGGAATTTCTCAGTACCAGCCTGGAGTCTGGATTCGTGCCCGGTTGATGGCAATAGTCTCCCCCCTATCACAAGGGACTTAAACATAACTAGCCAAATATAGGTGTATACGTACACTTCTGTCTGATTCTTCGGGGATTACAGGTGTGTTTTTCTTTCTTTCTTTCTTTATGTTAATATTCGAAGTTATAGAGGAACGAGTAGAAAATGGCTGGTTTCTATGTCTAGAACATCTTCTTGCTACTAAAGTAAGTATACAGGGTGACAGGGACATCGACGCGCAAACTGCAGCCATGAATTCAGCACATGATTCTTGACTAGATTTAAAAGTGTCCGTGGACTTTCTTGCCCGTTCTTCTCCATAGGTACCTACTACGCTTTGAAATGCGCTGACTAGTTTCATCTTTGAATTTGAGTTTGCATAGAATATATGGTCAGTTATAAAAAAAATCCGATGTTTTATAGAAAAGTGTAATACCTACGCGGTCAAAATGTATGGAACAGCATTTGAAAACAAAAATAACCGACGAAAACTATCCATTCTGAATCTTGTACTGAATGGTAACAAGTTGTCTGTCGATGTCCTTGCCACCCTGTATTTCATTTTTATCTAGCTTCACAAACTAAATAAAAATAATGGCATGTTATGGTTAAAAATATAAGCATCTCAGCTAAGTGGCTCGTAGAGGTTCCTTTCTGTTATATTCACCCCTTGCATTCATCGATTAAAAAAACACATCTTACGGCATTCCGAGCAACAAGCGTAACATGTCATACTCATAGCAACAGATATACTGTTAACACAAGCATGTCGGGGACGCGAACCCATAAGTAAGATTTTCTCCTGGGTTAGGGGTCATTCGGCCCACTATGGAACTCGGACCGCGGACCAGTTACCCCTTTTAAAAATTGATAATGGTTAACTGGGCCCACATCTGTTTTATTAAGCTCATTGTTGCGACCTTTTTATATATTTTATGGTTTTTTACTCTTTAAACATGTTGTCAAAATAAAAGTCCGTTGTGTCAGTGATTCGTAATTTTATTGAATTATAAAAACTACAGTCCACATTTTGCCTACACTCATCTTAAACATTACAAAAAGCATTTTTGTCGATACTCATGTTTGTAAGAGTAAGTACCTACTTCGGGAAAAATGATGCGTTAGTGTGACAAATGTTTTCCAACTCGTAGATAAAACACGTAAGATTTGAATCGCAAGCAATGTAGTTTATGATTTAAAAAAAAAATAGTATTGTCATTGTGGTATAATTGAGCTGATTAATTAGACTTAGATTAGATTAGACTCGTAGATAAATTAGAAATCGATAGAGGTGAGTTTTGAAAATCATTCAAAACTCACATCTATCGATTTCTAATTTATCTACGAGTTGGAAAACATTTGTCACACTAACGCATCATTTTTCCTGAAGTAGGTACTCTTACAAACATGAGTATCGACAAAAATGCTTTTTGTAATGTTTAAGATGAGTGTAGGCAAAATGTGGACTGTAGTTTTTATAATTCAATAAAATTACGAATCACTGACACAACGGACTTTTATTTTGACAACATGTTTAAAGAGTAAAAAACCATAAAATATATAAAAAGGTCGCAACAATGAGCTTAATAAAACAGATGTGGGCCCAGTTAACCATTATCAAATTTTAAAAGGGGTAACTGGTCCGCGGTCCGAGTTCCATAGTGGGCCGAATGACCCCTAACCCTTTCTCCTACCAAAAATCAAAAGAAGTTACCACTTCAAAAATCATTAAGATTGTCGGGTGCAAGAAAATAATATCCAAATTGTTGTACACACGGCTACACGTCAAGCTATACAAAACCAGTTGGTCTTGGCTTCACTTTGTATGATATTTTCTCACAATGAACGGTCAGCCAATACTGGTTTTGCATAGCTTGATGTGTAGCCGTGTGTACTAAAACTTTCAGGAAGGTTTAGATGACCTTGAGCCTGACCAAAGGAAGTTGTGGCCCAGTGCCAACGGCCGCAACTTACTAGTAGGTCGTGGGTTCGCACACAAGCAGGCACATTACTTTGTGTAAATTATTTCATAACTACTGCTCTCAAAACGGTGAAGGAAAACATCGTGAGGAAACAGGCATGTCCTAGAAGAAAACATTGGAAGGCATGTGTCATCCGCCAACTCGCACTGAGTCCGCGTGGCCGTGAATCATATTTGACGGCACGGTTGGCGCAGTGGTTAAGCGATTGACTGCTGCGCTGCGTGTCGCGGGTTCGATTCCCGCATGGAACAAATATTTGTATGACCTACATGTATTTGTTCCGAGTCTGGGTGTTTTTCTATCTATAATATGTATGTATTTACAAAAAAAATGTATATAAGTAGTTTATCAGCCATCTTGTTACCATAACACAAGCATTAGGTTGCTTAGCTTGGGACTAGATGGCGCTGTGTGAAATGCAGGGATATTATTATTATATTTAGATGAACATAAAACCTGACACTGACCTGTAAATTGCTAAAAACGTAAGAAAATTTGAATTTCACGAATTTTTGCCATAAACAACAAATATTATAGCAATACCGCCTCGTAATAATTGGTCTAATCGCAAGCGTGACTGCTGAGAGATTCTGGGTTCAACGCCCAAGTTGCATCAAGTATTACTGGACTGTCTACTTCTGCTGGGGAGTTTGTTGCGCCGCTTCTTCTTCCCAGCGATAGCACTAGGAAGTGGTGAAGGGCGGGCGTTTTTGGGGGACTGTCTTTGGTAATTTTGACGTTTGAAAAGTGCTGATTCTCAGCCTAATTTGAATAAAAGACCTTTGATTTTGTTTTGTCAGTAGCATCTGGGAGTCTGGTTGTGTCCCGGATTATGGCGATAGTCTCACCCCGTGTTACATCGAACCTAAGGCGAAATGTGTGAAATACTTTAAAGGCTCCCGCAGACAGGCGCGACGCGACAGTGCGACGCGATTCTGGTAGAATCATTTTCATGAAGTTTTCATAGAAATTGCTCTACTAGAGTGTCATTTGCGGAAGACTTAAGCCTCTGTCCACTCCCTCGGAAAATACAGCCATGATATTATAAAAATCAACCTAAAATATCTTCTAATATAATCTAAAAGAAAAACCTTCAAGCTTACTATTAATCCACCTTAATCTACCAAGCTTTCATAACCGGAAATAACGAAATAATTATTAATTATTTACGCAAGAACCCGCCAAGGTAGCTAATAAATTAACATCTTAGATATTGGCGATATTCCGTTAGCTAGTTAATTAAAAACTTCAAGTTGAAAAACGACTTCGCAAAATAAAACGTATTTGCATAAGACCTTTTTTTAGTTATTTTTAGATTGATAAATAATTTCATTTTATCGCGTTCGACGGTTTGAGTCGAAGTTTTGAGTTTTTGTTTTGTTTAGTGTTAGAACGAAAATGTTGGAATATATCAAACTGTAAAACTGCCAATTCACGAACATGACGCATTAGGAGTCATTCGTTTGACTATTCGGAACGCTAGCGCCATCTCGTGGCGCTAGACAGAGTCTAGCCTGAGTTCGTGGAGGTGGACGAGAGCGACAGCTACAAGAAGGGTGTGAGCAGAGCTCTCGAGATGATCGAAACATTGGACATCGTACGAACAACATGTGCATAGAAACTGTCAGCGTTCCGTATCGTTGAGTTGTGTACCTACAGTGTGTGATTGCTAGTGTGACTGACTTGTTCATGTATTGTAGGTAATCTGATTTGAACTGCAAACCGTTTTTCTATTGTGCTATAACCAACACTACCCATAGTACACCCACAGTAATTAAAATATGCCTGATGTTAACGAGAGACAGACATACCATCTCCGACATATAATACTTATTAATCATAAAAAAAAAATTAAAAAAAAAATGTATATAAGTAGTTTATCAGCCATCTTGTTACCATAACACAAGCATTAAGTTGCTTAGCTTGGGACTAGATGGCGCTGTGTGAAATGTCCAGGGATATTATTATTATTATAAAGAACAAACAAACTTAAACCCATTGCTAGTTTTAGTGTTACGCATTTATGCTGGTTGTGTTATTTTAACTTTCTATTGATTTAACTCGATTGTTATTCGTATATCTAAACTTAATATTAAAGAGAAATGATTTGATTTTTTGTATTTTTAACCGACTTCTAAAAAAGGAGGAGGTTTTCAATTCCGATGTTTGTATTTTTTTTTTTTATGTTGGTTCGCGGATAACTCCGTCGCTTGCCAACCGATTTGAAAAAATCTTTTTATGTTGGAAAGGGTATACTTCCCAAATGGTCCCATAGCATTTACATTAAAAACGGTTCAGTAGTTTGGTTTTTAAACAAAAATTACTGGTAAAAATTACAACTTAAAAGGCAAACAACGAAAATGCGAACCCAACGACACCGACTTCCGAAATTAAAGTTATTTTCCACTTTGTAGTGTCGTTTTTGGAAGTCGGTTGTTTTTTTTTTTTTGCAAAAAAGTTTTTGTTTTTCACTTTTTGTTTGTTACGTTTCCACGATAAAACGGCTGAACGGATTTAGATGAAATTTGGCTCATGGGTAGACAATGACCTGGATTATTTATCAACAATTTTCAAATTCGGGTGTTTAACGAACTTAAGTTCGTTTCATATATTGTTGTCTGAATCTGATATATAATTAATAAAAAAATAACATCGACTGTTTAATTTTCATCACCCTTAAATATTTTTTTAACTTGATTACCTCGTTAGATGACTGATTAAATGAAGAAGTCTTCCCCGCAATTTGTATTATTAATGCCATAGTAAAATTTTGAGATAACTGGTGTCAAAGTTTATGTACGTGAATGATTTTTGTAAATGGTTTACAAACTTCTCCCTTTCGCTTTAAGCTGTTTGATATTTTAGAAAATTTGGTGAACTCGAAAGCTTTGCAAAGTATTAGGTACCCTGTGGAATACCAATTAAGGCCATTCAATTTGAGAGTTTAGAGAAAAGTGATATTTAGAGACGAATTCTGGGAAATTTTCAGAAATACATTAATGGGTTTTCTCGAATTCCATGAATTTTCACCTAGGTTTTATGGGGTGCTTAATTCTTGCAAATGAGACACACTATCACGTCCAGGAAGGAATATGTCAAATTAAAAGTCCCGCTGTATAATGAAAGTGATGTGTTTGCGGATGAATGGAGTAAAATTATGCGTATATGTCTAGTATTAAGTCGTTACGGGTAGTCAGAAGCCCGAAAGTCTGCCAATCAGTCTTACCAAGGGGTATCGCTGGGTTGCGGAGGTCAGAGGGGCAATTCAATTTTAAGAACGTTCACAGTCTGATCTCAGTCTCTATCTGTCAAAAATACGACTAATTTCCCTACATTTTGACAAGTTTTTGACATTTGTTTGTCGCCGAGATGAGACAGCGACTAGATTTTGAACGTTTTAAATTACGAGAATTGGCCTTCAGATATGCAGTCGCTACATGAAAAATACTAGTATTCAGCTGCATCCGTTACAGATGATGATGATGACGTCTGGTGTTCTGTGAGAGAAAGTATGCAAGGGAGTTCATTATTCCCTTTAGTTATAATTCGTTCCTTTAGTTAAAATTGACAATATTAATCTTTTTCTGTGTCCATGTTCAGTTGAACCGTTTTAATTAACTATAGATATATAATTATTCTTGTTGATAACAAAGACAACAACACAATTTGCGCATCGAATCCGCTGTCAGCCATTAGTCATCAGTCATTATTAAACACCACTTTTTTGTCTCTCGTTGCAAAAATCTTGGTTTTTTCCAAACCAACAATTTTTCAGTTGCAAGAACTCCGCAACGGTAAATAAAAGTAGAGATTGCATACAGCGTTAATCAAACAGGGACGAATATTCGAGAAATACAGCAAATATTTCTAACTTTACAGCAAATATTTTAAGAAGGCGTTTGACCTGGTGGATAACGATGTCTTATTATCAAAGTTGGCGAAAGTTGGCTGCACACCTAAATTGCTCCAATTCTTTGCGAGCTATATGAGGGACAGGAAACAGTATGTAGAGTACGGTGGATTCCGGTCGCAGCCTTATTTCACTAGGTCGGGAGTGAGTCAAGGTAGCAATTTAGGGCCGTTAGAATTCATAATAATGATCAATGACTTGCCTGATGTAATAAGAGATGCCAGGTGTCTGCTCTTTGCAGACGACCTCAAGTTGCTGCTGGCTATCGAAAACGAGGCCGACTGTCACCTCCTTCAGCAAGACATTGATCGAGTAGTTGAGTGGAGTCGAAAGAACAAACTGCAATTCAATGTTACGAAATGTTCAGTTCTAACATTCAGTCGGGCAAGAGTACCACTCCACCACAGCTACAAAGTCAATGATGTGCCTATGAAAAGGGAGGAGGCAGTGAGAGACCTTGGTGTTCTTATGGATACTCAATTGAGATTCCGGGAGCATATTATCAATGTCTGTAAAAAGGCATACAAGCGACTAGGATTTGTGCTTCGCAGAGCGGCAGATTTCACCAATATTAAAGCCATTTCGGCATTGTATGATGCTCTAATAAGGAGTCAGTTAGAGGGTAATGCGGCAGTATGGGCTCCACATGAGATTAAATATAGTCTCATGTTGGAGCGCATACAGAACAAGTTTACGAGATACATATACCTAAAACGGTATGGAGTATATCCCTTTTACCCCTTGATGTATCCAACCTTGTTTGTGTTGGGCATGGTGGGATACACCAAGTTGGAAACAAGGAGGGATCTATCACTGGCGTCGTATATCCTTGGAGTGTTCCGGGGTAACATAAATAATCCGGGTGTGCTACAGGGGATAGGCTTGTGTGTGCCGGGTGGGTACGTATATCGTCGACGACGGCCCAACCTGTTCGCGGTGCCGCGCGGTCGAACTAAACTGTTGCATAACGTCCCTCTGACGCGAACAATGCGCACACTAAATTTGGTGGCTGATAAATTAGATATTTTCTCATGTTCACTGAGCGAGTTCGCAAAGGTAACGTTACCCTTCCCTACGCTGCCTACGCACCATAATGAAATGTAATGGTTTATTCTGTAAATAGGACACCGGCCCTTTTACGCGTCATATTAAAAAAAAAGCTATATGGAGTCGAAATTTCCTATCCGTCTGCCCCTGAGAACGAATGACGAAACAAACTCAGGGACACAATTCACTGTCACAATTCAATACATGACGTTGCATTAAAGTTTTGTGTTTAGAGTGTAATACCCTCCGTATAGCGGAGGCGGCATTTGTACCGTGGGCGACGCCTACCCACAGAAACCTCAAATCCATAAACACAAATAGTTTCGGAACAACTATCTACAGGCCAAACTAATATTTGTTTGCTATAGCTTATATCAGTTGATGAATCAATCTGCCTAGCCTTTTCCCAGCTATGTTGGGGTCGGCTTCCAGTCTAACTGGATTCAGCTGAATACCAGTATTTTACATGGAGCGACTGCATAACTGACTTCTACAAAACCCCTTGGTAAGACTGGTTGTCAGACTTTTGGCCTTCTTAGTAACGACTGTCAAAGATTTATGAATGACAGCCGGGACCAACGGCTTAACGTGCTTTCCGAGGCAGAGAGGTTGTCAATATGTCATGGATGGTCACCCATCTACAAACCGACCGTGGCAAGCGTTTGCTAAGCCTTCGTTGATCCGTGCGGCTGTTATCATTTAGCCACGAGCCCCACCGAACTTATTTCAGCTGACAAATCGTCTAATTATAATATACAGGGTTATTTTTCAAAGACCAGCCAAATTTAAGGATGTGGTACAGACCATCAAACTGAACAACTTTCTCCAAGGGACAAATAGCGTAATCGCGAAAATTTGATCAACTGTCCCATAGAAAACTTCAATACCTACTCGACCTAAATGTATGGGACGGCTGAATTTTTATTCGCGATTACGATGTTGGTCCCATGGAGAAAGTTGTTCAGTTAGATGGTCTGTACCACATCCTTAAATTTGGCTGGTCTTTGAAAAATAACCCTGTATACTTCTTTATTATATTCATTGGTGATAATGTTGACGTTTTGAATGTATGTAGGAATAGGTTATTTGGGCTTCATCTAAACTCAAAACATCACGCCTCTTTCCCTTCGTAGGGGCAGGCAGAGCTATACTCCATTTATAATAGCATTAGAAAAAAGAGGCTCGTAGAAGCAGGAATGCAAAACATTTTATTTCAAAGTTATGATAAAACAATTTTAAGGGAGATGCTTAAATTCTAATTTTCTTGCGTTTTTTGCAATTTGCTGGTCAGTGTAAGATTGTACCTTAATAAAAAATAATATGTTGCGCAACAATAAGAAATATGTAGGTAATAATACAATTTTAACCTTAAAAATCATCAATACATCCCTTTAAATTAGAATTGCTCCGTATTCGTCTGATTTCGAGGGCTACTGCAGCGCATCCACCTTAATTAAAATTGTTTTAACAAATATGGACGTATAATATAAACAAAATAAAGAAAATATTTTAAAATTATGCTTTATTTATAGTAACGTCTTCATCACACATTACAAACTTACAACAAAATGAATGAATGAAACAACCGATCACAATGATGATTTAAAAATTAAGATTAATGGAAATAATAATCATGTTTTTAAAATATTTTATTTTAAATAACAACTTACAACACAATACGTTAGTGACATTTCTTCGTCTTCATCATCTAATTTAGTCACTATCATCTGATGATGAAGATGAAGAAGTTTCACCAACGTTAATTTGTAAATTCGGTAGAATTATAGTGAAACGAATAACGTTCCAGGTATTGTTCACCCCTGCTTCTTTTAGGTTTTTAGCATTGACACTGTAATTTTAAATTGGAGTTAAATAATATAAATAAATGAAAGCCACATAATTTCATAAGATAAATAGTTAAAATGGTTACAATTAAGTGTGACAGCTGCTGTAAAATTAGATCATAATAAATTCGGCGTCTATCGTAATGTAACAATGTTTATTGTACCTTTGTTACAAAGTGTGCATTAAAAATAACCTTTTTTAACTTCTTTCTAATGCTATTGTAAATGGACTATAGATACACTCAAAGTTCACTAAAATCGCCTCCTGTTACCTATAATTTATTAAAACTTCATTTTTTTGTGGAGTCGTGTAATAAGTATCAGTTTAAAAATCTTTTTTTTGTGAAAACTTCACAGACGTGAAGTTTAAAAAAAAAATCTTTTTATTTTATCGTGTTGAGATATCGATACCCATCGCGTCTGAGGAATTTAGCTAGCCAATTTAAAATAACCCTTAATTGGACTTAAAGTATCGCTACAGGGTTCCTGTCACTAGGTATATTCAGTGAAATAAACTCATAAAAATACTATTCAACTATCCATACTTAATATCAAATAGTAAAATTTATATAGATACAAAAATAATGAATATCAAACAACTATACAGGGGGTCTACTCCGAAGTAGTATCGGCCGAATGTTCGGCCGTTTCCTGCTACGAAGTTACTATTTGGTTCGGTCGGTTCCGATCCTACACTCCTACACTCTTTCGAATATTGACTATGGTCCCGACCCAACTGAGCCGATCCGAACTTTTTTCGCATTTTTCTATAATATTCGGTTCGGCCATGTGTCGGTCCGATCCGAACATTCGCACTTTGCACTCCAGGGTGGCATCGACGCGCAAACTGTAACCATGGATTCAGCACATGAGTTTAGACCCCATAGCCGACACCGACTTCCGAAATTAAAGTTATTTTTCTCTTAGTAGTGTCGTTTTTGGAAGTCGGTTGTTTTTTTTTGCAAAAATGTTTTATCTTAGAACATCTAAGTGTCATTACTATTACAACCCTGACAAGGAAACTCGACGTATTCCTTGAAAGGCGTTTTTTTTTGCAAAAAAGCTTTTATTTTTCACTTTTAAGTTGTAATTTTTACCAGTAATTTTGGTTTAAAAACCAAAGTACTGAACTGTTTTTGATGAAATTCTATGGGACCATTTGGGAAGTATAACCATTCCAACAAAAAAATAATTTTTCAAATCGGTTGGCAAGCGACGGAGTTATGCGCGAGCAAACATAAAAAAAAAATACAAACATCCGAATTGAGAACCTCCTCCTTTTTTAGAAGTCGGTTATAGAAGTCGGTTAATAAATATTAGAATGTCAATAGCTGAACACTATCCCCTGAGATACAGATTCCCGCCTAGTTCAAGGGCTAGGGGGGGTTCAAATACTCTGTGCAACTTATTATGATCACCACAAAAAAAAAGGGTTGCACTCCGGGAGTGCCGACAGAAGTGAAAACTTGAATATTAACGTTGTGCATTTTCGATATTTTGGAATGCGGTCTACTCTCCCTCCGTCTTACAAATTTTCGATAAGGTCACGTGTCCTGACGCGAGCTCCGTCTTACGAATTTTCGATCAGGTTACGTGTCCTGACTCGAGTTTAACATTTTTTACCCATCACAACAAAAGTGCACAACGCCGCTAAAGAAGTTTTGACTTCAAAAATGTTGAAATGCTTGTCTAATAGAATAGAATAGTCTTTATTATGTACACCATATAAATTACAGAATTTAAGTATTACTTGATTTGTATACTTAATTGTAACTTTTAATGGTGAGAAATAAACTATTTTTATTTATTTATTGACACGTTTTTACAAAATATTCATAATTGCGTAAGAAATTCTGAATTTCGCGGGCTGCAATCGCCTTAAGTAATGCTAAAGTGGAGTTCGACAAATTCTCAACTTCAATTTCTCAATTCAGAAAACGGATGATAGTTCCTTTACAATGCAATAGAAGCAACTCAAAATTGCAGCCGCAAGCGTACGCCACCGTAATTTGAACCACAAAAACTTACACATAGTGAAAATTCCCGCGGAAATCGATTAACAAACAAGACGAACCGATTTATAACGCTATGTACACAATTCGGTTCAGCAGACGACAAGGTCAGCGACCTAAGTTTTTGCTGATGAAGCAAGAGCCAGTTACAGGAGCTGATGGTCGGCACACGAGTTTCGTCAGGTAGCCTTGGACGGGTAGGCGGGCGGGCAAAACGCTTGAATAAACTACAGGGTTATTTTAAATTAGCTAGCGAAACTCCGCACACGAGACTGGTATCGATATCTCAACAATTCATTTGATGTAGGTTTTTTGTCGACGGCAGTTAGTGTAGTCACTTGAAATATCAGTTTTAAATCAGTTTTTTTTCTGTGTAAACTTCACAGACGTGATGTGTACCAATATGAAACAGGATACAACAAAATATAACATATTTTCACAACTCACACTTAAAATAACAATACTGCAAGCGGTCGTTGACCCCCTAGAAAACTTCGAACATTTTTATTTTATTGTGTTTAGATATCTAGTAGAGTTTCGCTAGCTAATTTAATTTGACCCGTATAGTCTGTTCTAAAAGTATGTGATGAAAATGTAAACAAATGGATCAAAAACGTACCTGTGGATGCCAAATCGTAGTCGTCATCATCAGCCACAGCCTGACTTCAGCCACTGATAGCATATGCCTCTCTGTTCATGTGCCATTTCCCTCCCCCCTGTGCCAGGCTCATCCACCACCCTAATAGCGTAGCATACTATCAATCTCAATCTGAAATATTTTGAAAGACTAGCTGCGCCCCGCGGTTTCATCCGCATAAGTTTCGGTCCCGTAAGAATATCGGGATAAAAAGTATCCTATATGTTAATCCTGGTTATAAAACATCTGTGTGCCAAATTTTATCCAAATTCGTTCAGTAGTTTTTCGTGAAAGAGTAACAAACATCCATCCATCCATCCATACAAACTTTCGCGTTGACAATATTACTAGCTGCGCCCCGCGGTTTCATCTGCATAAGTTTCGATCCCGTGGGAATATCGGGATAAAAATAGTATCCTATTTGTTAATCCGGGTAATAAACTATCTGTGTACCAAATTTCGTCCAAACCCGTTCAGTAGATTTGGCGTGATCGCTTTACGACCGAATTCGGTCGCAAAGTCCCGGATTGACAGGTGTAATGTATGGAGTGACAGGACTTTGCGACCGAATGCGGTCGTAAAGCGATCGCTATGAATGTCGAGACTGTAGCCCCAGGATACTTAACGAACTATAAATTAATAAACACACCATCATCTGCCTAGCCTTTTCCCAACTATGTTGGAGTCAGCTTCCACTCTAACCGGATGCAGCTGAATACCAGTATGTTACATGGAGCGACTGCCTATCTGACCTCCACAACCCAGTTACTGGGTAATACGATACTCCTTGGTAAGACTGGTTGTCAGACTTTCGGGCTTCTACCCTTAGCTACCCGTAACGACTGTCAAAGATCCACGAATGATAGCCGGGACCAACGGCTTAACTTGCTTTCCGAGGCACGGAGGGGTCTCGGTATGTAAAGCTGGTCACCCATCCACAGACCAACCGCGGCAAGCGTAGCTTAACCTGACTGATCAACCTGTGCGGCTGTTATTATTTAGCCACGGGCCCCTCTAAATTAATATAAAATTTAGTAACAAATATAAAAATAACAATAAAATTTGTGTCCGGGTGATGGCAGTATGACCCCTATCACATGGGACTTACAAATAACTAGCGAATGTTGGTGTACTATAGGAACACCTCTGCTTTATCTGTTAGAGATTACAGGCGTGATGTTATGTTATAATAGATACTTTTGTATCTACACTAAAGATTTTTGGAACGAAGTTCCTTATCGCGCGTTGCGAAAGGGGGCTAGACGGAAAAATTAAGACCAAAAGTTGGAACGACACTTTTTGCTATAGTTGTAAGCCGTGCGGCGTGCGCGTGTTTCTCTCTCTCTCTCTCTCTCTCTCTCTTATAGAAAGCAAGCCAGTTATACTTCGTTCCATCCGGGTGTCCCTTGACACCTCTCAAGTTACCATAGATTCAGCACATGATCCTAAACACCGTCACGTCGATAGATTTCATCGGTTATTAAAAAAAAAAGTTAGCTGTTCTATGCATTTTGACCGCGTTGGTATTGCATTTTCCTATGAAACAGCAGATTTTTTTTTGTTAGCCGACAGAAATTCTACACTAGGGGGTCCAAAATTATGTGCTTAATTCATGGTTACAGGTTGCGCGTCGATCTCCCTGCCACACTGTATGTAAATGCGCTTAAATGTTTGTTTTTTAATGTGCAAGAGAAGAAAGTCGTGAGCTTATGTCTGTGTGGTATGTATGCCATTTTTAATCGAATTTCTTTTTTGTATTAACTACCTATATTTTTTTCTTTTTTATTTGTGTTGTTTTATTTATCATGTGGTCTGCAATAAAGTTAAAAAAAAAATGTCCTTATTTTTTCGTTCCCGACCGGACCTACCTCAAAATGTGACGATTTTAAAACCGCGGCGTTTTAACGCCGGTCTGTTTCAACGTTGCACTGATAATTCAAGATTTCACGGCGCTGTCTCCACTTTAGACGTCGTTGACAATAGTATGGATACGACTTGTATCCATAATACATTTTAATTGTAGAAAATGTCGTAACACAATTAATTGATTGGTAGCCTACATTTCGTAAGTTTTACTATACTACTGATTGCAATTGAATATTTCTTTGTATTGGTTTTAAATCATTGCTAACTTAAACTAAATACAAATATTTAGTTTAAGTTTATTTTTGAGGATTCTTTCTTACGGATTTATTTAATAAAGATCCGTTTAGAGAGTTCCAATTTTAAATGCGATTACAAAAATCAGGTCCTCCAAATCAAAGCCTATGGTTTAATTTGATAGTTTTGGATTAATTCACGCGGCATTAATTCACTTATGAACAAGTTATAGGATTGTCTCAGCGATTGGCGACATTTACCTATTCTTGTAATCACAAAAAACATTGTTCATAATTAGCAATACATATGAAAGGCTATGGAATATGTCGAACATCTTCATGGTGTTCGATTCTCAAACAGCCCAGGAATCCGAAGACCGTGCCTTGTATGCCAATTCCTTTGTCTGTCCACAGAATTCAATATTATATTAAAATAATAGCCTGATAATTTATTAATCAAGCAATAAGAATAGTGCTACAAACCGTATTGTATTAAATGACGTCATAATTACCACAACGGTCATTCAATAGTTAAAATTACAAGATAAGTAAAATACCAGAAACGGATCCATACAATTCTCAAGTGCCTATAGTTATGGCTAGCGAAGAGAATCGTTTTTCAAACAATATAAATAATAGTAGTTTTAGCTGGCACAAACAGTTGATCGCGCGCAGTCGCCGCACAATCACCTCGGTGCTGTGATTCAATCGAGTTATGCTTCAATAGACACGTGAAAATGATAGCAAGACATCTAACACTAATTTCACTTATTATAAGTACCAACGCGCTTAGTATAGGAACTGTGAGTGAACAAAATGTGACGAAACGTGAAACGAACTTAGGTGATCTGTTCCCGGATTGGGTGCCCTTTAAAAATAAACACGGTGAGGAATTAGGAGAGTTTGTACAGGTGAAAAACAAACCGAAGAAGCGGTTAGCACCACCTGTCAATTTTATACTTAGAGCGGTGGCTGAACCAGAGGGCGATGATTATTATGAAAAAGATGGCGGTGGTGGAAGCGACAGTGAAGACTATTATGAAAAGAAAGACTGGTCAGACGCTAATAGACCTGTACTAACGAAAGAACCTCATAAACCGCAGAATCACACTGAAATATCAGAAATAGATGGTGTTGTTGACATAATAACTAAACCACCAACGAATCCTGTTGTCGAAGCTCTTAAAAAAGCAAAACAGAAAGCTGACGAAGTTGCAGAGACAGCACAGAGCGAAGAAAGCGAAGGAGGCGAGGCAGCCGAAGAGGGCCAAGATAACGAAGGTCAAGAGAAGAAAACGGTACCTGAAAATAGAAAAACAATTACAGAGGACACACAGATAGCTAGCAGAAAAAAAGCTCGTAAGTATGAAGATGAAGCTGATTATGAAGATGATGCTGAAAGTTCAGAAAAACGGAAACCAGAACCATTGAATGAAGAACAAGAGAAACTTGAAAGTGAAAGTGAAAAAAAGGTAAGAATTTTAAATACCGTTGATGAACTGAAAGAGCGTCATGCCAAAGAACAAGTAGCAATATCAGAAAAAGCTAAAGAAGAGGAAATGTACAAAGAAGAACGTGAAAGAGAAAAGATTCAAGCACAGTTATCTATTGACTCTGATACCGACAAGTACGACGATAAACCACAAAAACCAAAAAAGAAGTATGCTGAATACGATGAATATGAAGAAAAAGATGAAGTATCCCTCAGTGAAAAATACAGACCCAGAGTTAGTCCCGAGCGAACAAAACCAACTACAACTAACTTACCAAAACGAACAACCAAACGGAAGGAACTGAAAGACAAGAAAATAGAATCGGGAAAACTGTCTGTCTTCAAAAACCCACAACTTTACATGATATATGATGATGACAGTGATGAAGCTTCTACGACTACAACTACTACTGCACTACCAAAATCCAGACAGCAGAATTCAATCAGGCCATCTTCGAAGTTCTCAGCGAGATACGCCTCGACGCCCGCAAATGGAGATAATCCTGACAGAATATCGCTAGTTCCAGAGGAAAGTGATGGCAAAGAGGGAGAGCCTGCACTGTTCTTCCCAAAGAAGAGAAAGAATAAAAAGAATAAAAACAAATCTACTACTGCACCTGATGTTAAGATCAGACCAACGGAGCCTGAGAAGGAAGTAACAACAAGTGATACGACGGGTACGGATACAACAGGATCAGATTCAATAATAGTTGATACGACAATAGAAACTGGACCTTCAGCAAGTGATATAGTTCCCACGCATACTGAGCAGGTCACCGATGCCATTCCAGCATCAACACAACATCACAAGGAACCAGAGAAAAAGGTGGAGGATTACCATCGAGAGAAGGGTAAGTGATATTTTCATTCAAATAACACTTAAATTGTAAGTAATAGTATCACTCGGAATTCGATACTTCGATAAGAGTTAGGAGACCCATTACAGTGTATTTAAACTTTTTTTTATTCTGTCTAGGGACTAGATCTGTCTAGGATATCATTTTTTTATTTTTTTAAATCATAATAATTTTTTAAAGTTTTTTAATGAATACCTATCTACACTATAATATTTACATAATCTAAAGGCTTTAATATAGCATAATATATAAGCTTATTAAAATAATATTAATAATACATGTTTATTAAAAAAGAAGGAAAATAATCAACAAAATTCGTTCGCATCGCGCTCAACACGGAAAGTGCCCAAAAGGCTCGTCGCATCTCAAGTTAGTCATCTCACAAGTTTACAATCTTTAGGCCTATTTGGTACGAATGTTGGCGTGGTTTCAATCAATCAACTCAGCCTATCGCAGGGCATCGCCCAGGCTGCGCCACAACACCCTGTCCTCCGCCTTCCGCATCCAGTTCCCAGCCACCTTAAGGTCGTCCGTCCATCTAGCTGGGCGGCGTCCCACACTACGCTGGTGGTTTCAATGTATCGTGCTAATACTGTCCCATAATAATACTTCAGATTGAACAATATCGGACATATGAGTTTCCTTGCAATGTTTTTCTTCGTCTAAGTTTACATTAAAACAAGACTGTCCAATGAATGTTCGTTCACAATGTAACCATAATTCTTTCGTTCTGGTCTAATGTAATGGACAAATCGTTGTTATTGTATCTATGTAAAGTTTATATTGAAATCAAAAGGCTTTTAGGATGAAACACATTTATTAACACCACAATTATTATACACAATGACTTTTTCTCCTTGACGGAACAGATTTTAATGTCAGATTCTAAACAGTTTTCCTCGAATCTTACAACACTCCAGGTAATCCGGGTAGAAACCTAATAAGCTATGGCCTCCCAAAGTGCATCGTGAATGACCGTATGAAGGCCGTAGGAATCCACTGAATGCGAGAAGTACAGAACCGGTCGTAGTGGCGATTTCCAGCAGTTAACGTCTTTCCTCTGAAATGATGATGTGATGGGATATGTCAGACTGTAGTTATTTATTTAATAAAAATCTCCAATTAAGTACTATCATTACAGGTTGTACAGTCAACAGCAAAAGTAGATGATCAAAATCAGAAATTCAATACTAATGAACGGAGTTCGCAGCTATATGGCAGCTGTACTAGTAGTAAATGTCTGGTATAAGTTACTATCACATACTTTTGAATCACTTGAACGCCACACAGTTCTGACGCGAACTCCGTTCATTAGTATTGAATTTCTGATTTTGATCATCTACTTTTGCTGTTGACTTTACCTAATGCGATAGCGTGGTCTTAAAACTAACATATACAATTTAAAACTATGAAAAACGTAAAAAACTAGTATTACTTACTTATAATACATTTACAAATAATAACTACATTACTAATTTCCCTATATAAAAATAAAATAAAAACGCAAAATATAGCCTACTCTAATCTACACTAAGTATAGCATAAAAAGAACATCAGTATTTTTGCGAATTCACTCAAATGGCATGTAAATACATCGATCTTCACGTGTAAAACCACAATCATGATAAAATTGGTTATTGTCAGAAAGAAAGAAAATTATTTTATTTTCTTTTTCTGTGTGCCTTAGCTCACACTATTCGCACAAATACAAAAAGCCGAAAAAACTTCAAATATGTACAGACGCCAGCACATCAACCTACTATAGTCTGTCAAATTTCTTTAATAGATTTTCAACTTTATTGCTAAAGCATTAAGGTTCAAAGTTGATTGGGAAAATTTGACAGTTTCGGGTAGCTTGACCTGCTGGCGTCTGTACATAATATTGTGTGACTCACGGCTGCGCCAAATAGACCCAGTAGTGTTACTGTTAGCCTGCTTCATTCCACTGCCGGGCAAAAGCCTCTCCCCATGACTTCCCATGATAGAGAAGGTTATTATTGGAACGAAGGAGGCTAGACGGAAAAAATTAAGACCAAAAGTTGGAACGACACTTTTTGCTATAGTTGTAAGCCGTGCGGCGTGCGCGTGTTTCTCTGTCTGTCTCTCTCTCTCTCTTTGAACTTCGTTCCATCCGGGTGTCCCTTGACACCTCTCAAGTTTTTTATTATTAGCCTGTGATGTCCCACTGCTGGGCAAAGGCCTCCCTACTCTCTTTCCACATCTCTCTGTTCAAAGCTGCTAAGGACCAGTTCTTGTTGAAGGAGTCCAGCTCATCTCGCCATTTCCTTCTGTGCATGCCGCGATGTCGCTTGTCATTAAGAGGGACCCATTGGGTCGTAAGTTTGGCCCATTGTTCGTCTGACATGCGGCAGACGTGTCCAGCCCAGTTCCATTTTAGGTGATGATAGAGAAGGTAGTTAAATTTTTTTTTAATGGCAAAATATCGAAGGTGTCAACGCATTAAACTAACTGGCGAATGATTAAAAGCAATAAGTTATTTTATGAGAATTTATCCAAGCGTTCTGTAAACTGCATTTTTTTGCATATTTACACCGCCGAAAAATATTCATGCAACAAATATGACGGAATATCCCTGAAAAACTTAAATTAACCTATAAAATATTATGATATTGCAATTCGCATAGTGGGCAAACATTCCGTGTTGCTAGAAAAAGTTTACGTTTACTTACACGTTTGCGTTTCGACCTTTCATCCAATTTACATCTGCGAAAATTGTTGTGCCTACAGAAAAAATACCGAGTATATTTCACCTTTCAAACTTGTAGTTCATAGGAATGAACCACTCACGTCTTTCACAAAATTCATTTTGCGTCCGCAAAAGAGAGTCTACCGCCAAAATTGACCTTTGTGACGTCGGGATAAGAGCTACAATTATCAAAATTAGATATATAGAGCTGTTCACGGAAAATGGCAGTATAATAGTTACAAATTCCCTAATTTCTTTGACAAGACTTTCGTTTCAGAGATAGGGGGCTTGTGAGATACAATACTTTGATAGTTATCCGACTTTTATTTATTGATAAAAATAAGTTTTATTTTCGCAAATAATGAGGATACAAGATGTTTACACAAAATAATGAATCTGTGCCCCACGTAATCTGATATTATTGATTAGGTTTCAGAAATAACTGACATTATTTATTATTTTTTTCCGATTGTCAGTTTTTTTTTGTGATTGGGTATTAGAAATGTATTATTAGAAAATAGACAGTACCTAGTTCTTTAGTTATCTATATCTATTCAAATAAATAAAATTGAAGTGTCTGTTTGTAATGTCAAAATAACAGCTATTTACTAAAAAACTGTTTTTTAATTTTTGTTTGTCTGTTTTTTCCGGCTAATCTCCGAAACGTCTAGACCGATTTTGACGGGACTTTCACTGCCAGATAGCTGATATTATAAAGAGTAACTTAGGCTACTTTTATGAAAATATTTACGGGTCCGTGCAAAAAAATAAAGACCATGAAATGCTTTCCTTGTCTTTCGTCTTCCGAGATGCACGCTAACGAAGTCGCGGGCACAGCTAGTTAGAAAATAAACAATAGAAACTTCTATAGTTAGGTGAAATAAAATGTTAGTAAAGACTAGCTGTGCCCGCGACTTCGTCCGCGTGGAATAGTGACTTTTCGGGCAGCATATTTTGAATTGCATACACCGTCGTTTGGGTAGCTAAAAATTTACTTTACAGTAATGCTTCTCTGTATACGATATTTGACGTATAGCCATCGGGAATGAAAGCATACAGGCTTCTAGGATTGCTAACCCGTGACAGAGCCACATACAACTGACCGTGCGAGAAACAGCTGTTACTTAGATCTACACCCACAACTTTCAGCGTCTGACCTTGGGCTTTATTAATTGTCATCGCAAAACATAGGCTGACTGGAAACTGGACTCGTTTAAAACTAAATGGAAAATTGTTTGGAATGAGAGGAATCCGAGGAATGAAAACACTTTCACCTTTTCCACACCCTGTTAAAATCTCTGCTTCTATCAGATTTCGTTGTAAATTGGTCACTTTTAACCTGGAGCCATTGCAAAGTTTTGGGGGGCTTAAATTTCTAAGAAGCATTATGGGTTCGCAGAAGTCTCAGACTCACGCGATAGCGCGTGAGCTTCGCGATCGACAGCTAAACGTGCCTTTCGTTGTTCCCCGTTTTCCCTATTTCGAGTTGTCATCATTCGAGAAAGATTTGAACTCGGGCGAGATTCTCGCTGAGTCAAAGTTTCTGCAGCACGAAACCTAGCCTGATGTTCCCGAGTTGCAGAGAGCCTTGCCTCACGACCTTCCTCAGATTCCTGTGATCGAACTAATTTCATCCTTTTAGCATTTCTGCTACATTGGGAGAGGTTGGATCTTCTTCGAGGCATTATTACAATAAAATAGTACATACTACATAACACACAGTTATTTAGTAAACACGTACGACGTACGTAAACAATTAAATTATAAATACTTACATATTATTAAACAGTCTAAAATTATCACAGTTTATGTAATAAGTGTTAAGACGTGTAAACCAAACGTGCTAACTTTATAAAACAAAAGAATTGCTAGAAAAATTTATTACTAACCTGAGCTAATGAACTTATACTTAATAAAGAAAATCAAGAAAAGAAATGCCTAACCTATAGGTTAGGCATTTCTTTTCTTCCACCAACCCGCACTTGGCCCGCGTGGTAGATTATGGCCCACTCCCTGCCACCTAACCTATACCAAATACTTACAATATTTATTTACAAAATTTTAAAGAAAATTAAGAAAAAGAACCTAACCTACAAACCCGAAAATATAAATAAATGAAATATGCAAACACTCAGTATTCAAGTGAATCGCAATAATCGAATGCAACTATTCGTCTATTCTCCAGGATACGTGCGTTCGCTACGAATAACTGAATCCTTATGGCAGCGGCGCGTTTTTTTTTTTTTTGATTGGCATCTCGTAGTTGACCTTGATAGGTCGTGACTACAACCGGACTATCCTGTGGTTGTCTTAAGAATTCTTAAAGCCTCCAGTCAGGGCTACATCTAGATTAAAACTAAGTGACTGAACGCTAAGGGCACCCCCTGTGGGGTACGAACCTCGGCTTAGGGCGTCGCTGGGAGAGGGCAGCAAGGGGACAGGCTGGATCGAATTAGTATTATTAATGCTTTGATGAGCGCGACGTTTCCTAGGACTATCTCTGAGAAGAAAGGCCAAAACAAACTCAGAGGTCTCAGTCGGGGGAATTTAAAGCTACAGGCTCAGCTACGACGCGGGCTGGCACTTCAGCAGGTCGGGAGGTCAGCGGCGCGTTTTTTTTTTTTTTAAATGGCATCTCGTAGTTGACCTTGAGAGGTCGTGACTACTTAACCAGACTATAAGGTCAGCGGCGCGGCTCTCAGCGCGCTTTATATAGCCACGGACACGCAGGCGCGAGGCGTGTACGTACTCTGATAGAATACCTTAACAAATGTTCGCCGTGATTCTTTAAATTGACATAACTTTTTTATTTATGAACCGATTGACATGAAATAAACACTAACTGTTAAGTGAAGCTTACTACAATATATTAGTGAAAACCGCATCTAAATCGAATAAGCCGTTTCTGATATTAGCGTGCACAAACACACAGACAAACAGACAAACAGACAAAAAAAAAATTAATTACAATTTCGTGTTCGGCATCGATATAATAACAACCCCTGCTACTTTTTTTTTATATATTTCCATTGTACAGACACCACTTTTCTGCAATTTTATTATATGTATATAGATATAACCACGCTAGTATGACAAAGGGATGAAGGAAGAATTTTCTGTCATGTCAGAATATTTTTGAGCATAAATCGGTGAAGACCACATAAACAATGAAATGAAGCAGCAAATAATGAAAAAAAAAGCGATGGACAAATTGACTTATTGATTGATGATTTTATTATAAGTATAGATAGATATGTGAAGATGATGTACCTAGAATAAAATGACTATACCACAATAGTTAGAGGCTCTGAATATCGTCACAAATGTTAGCTACTTTAATCAATGAAATTAGTGATTACAGTTAATATTTATAGATGACTTTGACAGTCGTTACGGGTAATCAGAAGCCCAAAAGTCTGACAACCAGTCTTACCAAGGGGTATCGTATTACCCAGTAACTGGGTTGTGGAGATCAGTTAAGCAATCGCTCCATGTTAAATACTGCACCCTAATTACGTAGCATACTTGCAATCACATTCTGAATCATTTTGACTAATCCATTGCTTCATATGTTCGAAAAATTTGTCTGCTCAACAACTTAAATAACGCAATGAATGTTGTTGAACTGTCAACATGAAAGCCGTTGCTACTGATAGTGTGTTACGCAACTACCCGCTGGTATTCAGCTGTATCCGGTTAGACTAGACGCTAACCCCAATATAGTTGGGAAAAGGTAAGGCAGATTTGTTTTTAACTACGAAAACGTAGAATAGAGACTACGGCCATTTCGTGTCATCTGCCGAGCCTTTTCCAACTATACTGGGGACAACTTCCAATCTAACCTGATGCAGCTGACTACCAGTATTTTACATGGACCGACTGCCTATCTGACCTTCATAAACCAGTTACAGGGTAATACGAAACCCCTTGGAATAAAGTCTTACTTTCGGGCTTCTGACGACCCGTAACGACTGTCAAAGATCCACGAATGACCGCCGGGACCAACGGCTTAACGTGTTTTCCGAGACACGGAGGGGTCTTGGTATGTAAACATGGTCACCTATCCACGGACCAACCGCGACAAGCATAGCTTAACCTGATCGATCGAAGCGTGCGGCTGCTATTACCCAGCCACAAGCCCCTCTGCTGACTGCAGCCATTTCGTATATTCTTAAGAAACACTGTTCACGTTTCTAATAGGTCAATGAGTGTTAAAATTCAATAGGCGTGAAATTGAAACATAAAAGCCACCGTTGCGTAGGACTTACCCGTAGTTCATAGATCAATTGTTTGTAACAAACTGGTTCTTTCATAATTATTATCTATTCTATTATTCTATAGTACAATTGAACTGTCTGTTTGTATTGTCAAAAAAATAAAAAAAATAAAATAAGTTTATTTCATATCATTTTGGCTTACATTGCATGTCGAGGAGTCTCCATTTAGGCATAGCAATGCCAAAATAACAGCTCTTTTCTAAAAACAAGTATATACAGGGTTATTTTTCAAAGACCAGCCCAATTTAAGGATGTGGTACAGACCATCAAACTGAACAACTTTCTCCATGGGACCAACATCGAAATCGCGAATAAAAATTCAGCCGTCCCATACATTTAGGTCGAGTAGGTATTGAAGTTTTCTATGGGACAGTTGATAAAATTTTCGCGATTACGCTATTTGTCCCATGGAGAAAGTTTTTCAGTTTGATGGTCTGTACCACATCCTTAAATTTGGCTGGTCTTTAAAAAATCACCTTGTATATACAACACCCTAATTGCGTAACACACGATCAATCGGAATCGGTTTCATTTTGACAGTTCAACAACATTCATTGCATTATTTAAGTTGTTGAGCAGACAAATTTTTCGAACTTATGAAGCAATGGATTAGCAATTTGCTTCAAAATGATTCAGATTACGATTGATTGTGTGTTACGCAATTAGGGTGTGGTACTTATCATAAAAAAACTATTTCAAAATGTTTTGTCCATCGGTCTATTTGTTCCGGTTAATCTTAGAAACGGCTGGACCGATTTTGATGAAACTTGATATAGAGATACTTTAGAATCCTAGGAAAAGACATAGGCTACTTCTTATCGACATACCACGTGGGCGAAGCCGCGGTATAAAGCTTTGTAAGTGTTCTTTGTAATTTTATTATTAACCGACTTCATTTTAGATTATAATGCCAATAGTTTAGGATTATACCACATTTCCAACTTATCACATAACGATATTATCACTCTTGAAATCCACCCGAGAAGGTCATTGAACTACTCACTAGAATTTTTCCTCCTATTTTCCTAATTCATACATTGTGTATTGACATATACCGATATCGATGATTCGCTCTTTACTTTTCCTATTTTTGCCGCTGACGAGGATAGTAGGGAAGTCGTACTCAACGCTTCTCCATATTTATTATGCTCACAGCCAATGTGCGGAATGCTCACAGCCAAAGTGCGGAACTCCCTGCTGGCGTCAGTGTTCCCTTCCACATTTAACCCATCTGCCTTCAAAGTAAGAGTGAACAAGCATCTTTTGGCCGCGCTCTTTCCATCGTAGACCTCATCCATCGCTTTCAATTAGGCGTGATCGAGGCCAAGAGCAGGCATAAAAAAAAAATGTAGTAAGTAGTTTACCAGCGAGTGATATTTTATGGTTCTATGAACTTACTTTGAACGGTGTCAAGGTGTAAATATGCAATACTTTTTATCTTGAAATTATGTCAGAACACTTACATACATACATAAACTCACGCTTTCTTCCCATGGGGATAGGCAGAAACTATAGAATGCGACCTGCTACGATCCTTACATACTTACTCCTTTTGCCTCATTTAAGTACATACATCTGAAGGCCAATTCTCGTAATATAAAACGTTCAAAATTTATTCGCAGTCTCATCTCGGCGACAAACAAATGTCAAAAACTGGTCAAAAATGTAGGGAAATTTGAGGTATTTTTGACAGATTAAGACTGAGATCAAAGGGGCAATTCTCGTAATTTTAAGAACGTTCACAGTCTGATCTCATTTGACAAGTTTTTGACATTTGTTTGTCGCCGAGATGAGACTGCGACTAGATTTTGAACATTTTAAATTACGAGAATATTGGCCTTCAGACTGTGAACGTTCTTAAAATTACGAGAATTGCCCCTCTGGTCAAACACGACGCTGGTTGCAAACACTGTGGACCCGACCTTTTTGAAGAACTTCACCAATAAGGTCATTATATGTACTCCTACTGCGTCCCCTCTCGGCGTTTCCACTCACATACACTTTTCTTTTGCATACTAGAATAGACTGTATCAATTTATTAATATGGTAACATTGAATTAATAAAATAAGAATATACTATAATCATTCATGATTCATCATCGTCTGCCTAGCCTTTTCCCAACTATGTTGGGGTCGGCTTGCAGTCTAATATATTATAACTATTAAAAATCTGTTATTTAATCATTATTCTATTAAAAATCTGTTATTTACAAAATACTTAACAAATGAAACACAAAGCAAGCATTGATTGATAAAACCTTTTTTCTTAAAATATAACAATTTTTTGTCCGATGTGTGAAGCATTTCACGCACTGTGCAAGTAATATTCGCTGCCCACTGGACCGCTTTATTACATCTTCTGACAAAATAAACTGGTTACCTGAAAAATATTATATTCCCTCAAACGATACTGTTTTCGTTGGTAAAAATTCGAGAATACAACACGCAATTCTTAAAAAGTATTTTTTGTTAGGTATAAAATATTTACATGACTAACTGACAAAAAATGCACAGCAGAAGTATGAAAGATACCTACTTAGGTGTGGGGTAGTTCACTAAGAACTCAATCACAATCAGACTATAATGTTCCCACTGCTGGGACACAGGCCTCCTCTCAATGAGAGGGAGTGGGCCGTAATCCACGCGGGCCCAGTGCGAAACATACTCGTATTATTCATTAAAGTCGCATTTCGTGTCTTTCTGTGTAACCGCGTCATTCTACTAAACTTAGCAACGGATTTTGATGCGGTTCTTACCATCATTTAGAGAATTTATTAATGCAGGTTTATGTGCATTTATATTAAACTAACGTTTAATAAAAAAAATCTCAATGTTTGGTCAAATCGTAAACTTTGCGAAGCTGGGGTTTAGTCCGTCAAAGTCAACGTCAAAGATACTACCCATCCGAAAGTATTTGATTCGTCAAAATAGGTGCCAAATTAATTTTTTCGAAACACATCGCATTTATGGAGAACTGTCAAATCTTGTTGTCATTCATTCTTAGTTCGAGCTCCAAATTTATCTTATGTCTGTAGGTAATACGAATTAGGGGAAGCAACCGTAACTTCGACCGAAACAACAAACTTTGTGCATAGGGAGCGTACTCCCAGGGGCGGGTTGATCTAGTGATCAATAAAAATCCTGCTCTCAAACCGGTGAAGGAAAACATCGTGAGGAAACCGGAACGGCCTAGAACCAAAAATTCGAAGACATGTGACATCTACCAACGCGCACTGCACGGCCCACTCCCTCTCACCGAGAGGAGGCCTGTGTCCCAGCAGTGGGAACATTATAGGCTAATTATATAATAAAAATCCAACCCCAAAGCAGGGGAAACTAGGGTTGAAGTTAGTACGTATGCGAACGAAATCGACGGCAACAGTTAGTTACTAACCTAAAAGACAACATCGTTATCTATTTATTATCAAACATGTCGCTATTACAATTTGTAGATATCCGAATAATGTCCGTATTTATCGGATATCGATGGTTAGATCATCTGTTTGTGATGCGGATCAGTCCGTGGCTTTGATTAGGGATTGGAGTGCATAGTTCGATATCCACCGATCTATTCAGCAAAAATCTCATTATAAAAATTTAGGTGAAGTGAGCTTGAAGTGGAAACCGGCATGTCTTAGAACCAAAAACTTGAACAACTGGTAACATAATAGGCTGATCAGGTTATTTACTAAATAAAAAATAGGTAAAAGAAGAAAAAAAGAAAGGAAGAAAGAAAGAAAAAGTATTTATTGCGACTCGTACAGGATCATAAAACTAAACTAAACAGAGTTAAAAATAAAAAATAAAACAAATTATATAAAAAAGCAACAAAAGGAAAAAAAATGAACCAGAAAGTCCTATACGAGGCCAAAAGGCTCCTATCTCAGCATGATGCTTCGACATTTAAAAAATAAATGTCGAAGCATTAACAGGTGTTATTTTTCACTTTTTAGTTGCACCTACCCCACACAAATTTATTTAACACTACTTGCTATGTAAATATCAGTGTCAGGAAGTTATTAAAACATCATCATTATAAACTAAGTGGACAAAAAAATATTAAAGCTAACTCAAGAACTATCCAAAATTATACGGGACCACCCCTGAGGCATAGCTTATCTATTAAGAAAGAATTATAAAAATTCGTCTATATGTAGGTATATGACGGAGTTATGCCTGAACATAAATAAAAATATAAACATCCGAATTAAGTCGGTTAAAAAGTGTAAAGTGCGACGTAAGAAATTAAAAGGAAACTGCCTCACGGTTGCGGAAAATAGAAATAAAACTATTTACTACTCGTAGCTCCTTGTGAGAAGACTCGATCGAGAAAGTACAATCTACCCCACTTATTTCGACAGCTTAGCGTACGCCTGAGGAAAAGCGAATGTTGCATAACATTCGCTTTTCCTCAGGCGTACGTTTTTCAGGTCACCCTAAAAAAATCTAGCTCAAATTATTACGCGCAGACTACAAATTTAATAGCTGTTATAACATGAAATTTTATCACAATCATAATATAATTCAATGTGACCAGTTGTTCGATATTTATTTCTGTTGTAAGACTTGGTGTTATTACAATTTTATTCAGCATATTTTTTTATTATAATATCATTAGATTTGTTACGTCTATCATATTTGATTGACTTAGCCTTGTTTGAGTAATTTAGCTTTGTTTGGAACTAAATATTTTCTGCTGATTACAGTTTATTGACTTACTCGCTGAATAGGAGATTTAGCATTTGCAAAATTGTTTGTTTGTTTCTAAAAGATAATCTCTGTTATTTTCGAGGTATTGCAAAAGGTTATTTGGCTAACTTTAGGGACCTTTATCCATACTTTAGTTTTACACTAAACACATTAGTTCTATGTCAAGCTAAGTTCATATTAATTCCCTATTATTGATTAGGTACAAGTAAAATTGAAAGGATATTGAATTCTATTTCCACAAACCACTTTTGATTTTATTGGGGGTCATGGCGCACGGGTTGATCGAGGGTAAAGCTACGCTTACCGCGGTCGGTTCGTGGATGGGTGAACATCCATTACATATCGAGACCTCTCCGTACCTCGGAATGCTTTCCGAGGACGTTGATCGCGGCTGTCATTCGTTGATCTTTGACAGACGTTACGGGTAGCCAGCCCAAAAGTCTGACAACTAGTCTTAACAAGAGGTTTCGTGTTACACGGTAACTGGGTCGTGGAGGTCAGATAGGCAGTCAGCAAAGCCAACCTCTTTTATTGTTGTTGAGAAAGGCAATTAGATTTATTTGATTAGATACTAATAAAATTTAAAGGATATTCACACCACAAAGCACTTTTTATTTTATTTACTGCAATATTTCATAATCCATTTGGTATAAATAACATTGTTGGCTTCCTTTGCACTTACTTTATTTTGTAATGAAGCCACACGAAATAGTAATTTCACACCTTTTTCGACTGTAATTTATATCGTGACGACTGCTTTTTTACTTCTAATTCTAAAACCCACTAGTTGATTGTCCATACAAATCGAATTAGATATTTTGTAACCTAACGTTTTACATGGATCTCGAAACACAAAAGGCGTATTTTTTACGAAAGATGGAAAGCACAATAATACAGCTACAACTTAGATAGACTGCAACCACAAAAAATCATGTGCAAACAAGAAAACGATGTAAAAAAACATTCTAGTTTATCGATAAAATAGATAACTCGTGGCTATGTACAGACGCCAGCACATCAAGCTACTACAATCTATCAAATTTCTTTATTAGATTTTTAACTTTATCGCTAAAGCATTAAGGTTCAAAGTTGATTGGACAATTTTGACTGTTTCGGGTAGCTTGACCTGCAGCTGGCGTCTGTACTAATAACAGCCGCACGGATTGATCAATCATGTTAAGCTACGCTTGCTAAGGGCAGTCTGTGGATGGGTTAGTTTGATAGTACGGTCAGCATCAAAAATCGGTTAACACTTTAGTTGTTTAAATCTTAATTATTGAGAAAAATATTCTTAAAAAGCTTATACTAATAAGATATTTAAGAATAATTAACTCTTTGCTATTACATGAAATAGAGAAAACCAATGTATCACATCATTTTGTATCAATTTAGATGATTTGTAAAAGTAACAGTGTTAATTGACTTTTGATGCTGACTGTACATATAGTCCCTACCGTCATTTTGTAGATCTTTGATAGTCGTTACGTAACATCAATAGAATGTCTGAAAACCAGTCTTAGCAAGGGATACGACCCAGTCACTAACTGGATTGTGGAAGTCAGATGGGCAGCCGCTCCATATTAAATACTGGTATTCAGCTCCATCCGGTTAGACTACATACAACATAGTTGTTTGCACAACTGTCACCCAAAACTAGTGTAGCCAGAGCCGAGTCCGATGAAACCAATATAAATTATAACTGAAACCTATATAAATTATAATTGTAACAACTTGTAAACTACACGAATGCAATAAATGATGAATCTGAATCTGAATCTGCCTCAGTCTGTCGTACTTTAAAAATGCTAAATGACCTTCTGACTGCCATGATATGATGTGCGGATGAATGGAATAAAATTATGCGTATAGGTAAGTGTGGTATTCTGTGAGAGAAAGTATGCAGGGAGTCCACAGTTCCGTGTTAGTTTTAAATTAAATTATACACAACATAATTATTGTCAACGTAATAATGGTTTCTATGATAATTAATGTAATTGCTGTTGTACTGTTTCCATTAAGTATAAAGAAATAAATAAAAAGTTGCAAAAGTCTGGGCAGTTAATGATGTTTATAGCACTCTGTGACTTAAACCCCCACTTATGTCACGCGTATCACAGGACACAGGACTTAAGTGGCCACTTAAGTCACAGGACTTAAGTGGTCCATTTTTACACAGAAAAGCGTGACCTAAGTGTGCGTTTAGGTCACACGTGCTATATAGTAGTGTACGATCATCATCATCTGCCTAGCCTTTTCCCAACTATGTTGGGGTCGGCTTCCAGTCTAACCGGATGCAGCTGAATACCAGTATTTTACATGGAGCGACTGCCTATCTGACCTCCACAACCCAGTTACTGGGTAATACGATACCCCTTGGTAAGACTGGTTGTCAGACTTTTGGGCTTCTGACTTCCCGTAATGACTGTCAAAGATCCACGAATGACAGCCGGGACCAACGGCTTAACGTGCTTTCCGAGGCACGGAAAAATAATAAAATAGTATACGATACGAGTGACTTAAGTTAATTCCGATCCAGCGTGTCCCTTGCTGCCCTCTCCCAGCGACGCCCTAAGCTGCGGTCCGTACCACAAAACAAAGAACTTCAAAACTAAGCGACTACACGCTAAGGGTTCTTTTAAGCCCTGCCTTGAGGCCTTAATTTATTGAGTCATCCACAGGCAAGCCTGGTTAAGCAGACGACAACCTCATAGGTTGAACTGCGAGATGAAAAAAAAAAGACTTTTAAATAGTATTAATGCACGGCGTTTCAATAACTTACAACTTAAGTCACATGTATCGTTATCTACTATTTTGACACTGCAGAATAGTCATTCAGCGGGAAAAAACTATCCAATTGTTCCGCTGCAGTTAAGTAATGCCTTGAAATTATAATTTTGGCTACCGAAATACGTTTGTATAGCATTATCCAGAATTATTTGTTCATGCTAGGGGCACTGCAACTCCAATTACCTTCAAATTAGTTAGGGATGTCGCCAATACATTGCGAACGATGTTTTTAAACGAAAATGTTTGCGTTTCGAAACGTTATCGTTGCAATATTTGCTGATTGATTTTTATGCTATCGGTAATGAATGGCGTAGAACGAATTAAGTATTTATCTTGTCAATCTTTCGTGTTAAGAAAGACTGCGATGTCTACATCGCTTTATTCATTTTGAATATAAAATGCATTTATTTTTGTGTTGAGAAAAAGTTCAATTTCTACATAATTTTGGTAATTTTAACGTGCAAACAGTGCGATGTCTACATCGATTTGTAAAATTTGAAGTGCATACAGATGCAATTGCATTTTAAAATAAAATAATATAAAATGCATTTCATTTCGTGTTAAGAAAGAGTACAATTTGCAAATCGATTTGTTAATGTTAACGTGCATACCGGTACAATTGCTTTTTAAAATAAACTAAAATAAAATGCAGTTTCGTCGCAAAAAGATTGCAAATGTCACGTTTGTTAAAATAACTCGCTGATATTGATTAGAACCCTAAGAAAAAAGCGTCGACTGACGCGCGAGAGGTGTCGTAAAAACTCATTCACAAAAACCGACTCTTTAGTTCAAACATTAATTAGCTTTGGTTGGAGGGGTGAACAGAAATGCAAGTAATGTAAATTGTACGTATTTTTTTATTTTTTTAAACATAGCTAGTCTTCTTCCATCTTTAAGAAAAAAAAAACGGGTTGCAATCCGGGAAAAAAAACGGGTTGTAGCTGTATTGTGCCGGCAGAAGTGAAAACTTTAATAGTATTAACGTTGTGCATTTTTGATATTTTGGAATACGGTCTACTCTCTCTCCGTCTTACGAATTTTCGATCAGGTCACGTGTCCTGATGTGAGACTCATCACAACAAAAGTGCACAACGGCGCTAAAGAAGTTATCACTTCAAAAAAGAAAAAAAAAGGCCCCAAATCTTCATGCAATGAGAAAGCGTATAGTGATCAATGCTTGTCCGCTCTCGAAATGTGGAAAGGCCAATGCCCTTTGTTAGCATTTTTTTTTTCTTTTTTACTCTCGTGTATTTCCTGTGCGTGTCCCAAATAAAATATTTTTCCTTCCCTGTCTTTGCGTTGAGCAGTCAATCAAAATCAAAATATTTTATTCATTCACATAAACCAACATGGGCACTTATGAAACGTCAGAAGCTAGGTGCACGGTTCCAATTGGTCGTTTCCTAAGGAGAAGAGCCGTCAAGAAACTCTACGGTTACTCTTTGAAAAGTGGTGGTTAACCACCAAGGTTTGGTGGTGGTGGTGGTGGTCGTGGGTTCGAACCCAGAAAGGCGTTTTACTTTATGTAAGTTATTTCATCACCGGTGTTTCTGTGTCGATAAAACATTTTTTCTGACTTTCAAAACACGAAATTGTTTTTCATTATTTCTGGCATTGGAGCCTCATGGAACTTATCCCAATTTAGTCGGGGGATTTATTCTCTAGGTTTGTGGCTAAGTAATAACAGCCGCACGGGTCGATCGATCAGGTTAAGCTACTCTTGCCGCGGTTGGTCCGTGGACGTATGACCATCTTACATACCAAGACCCCTCCGTGCCTCGGAAAGCACGTTAAGCTGTTGGTCCCGGCTGTCATTCGTGGATCTTTGAGAATCGTTACGGGTCGTCAGAAGCCGGAAAGTCTGACAACCAGTCTTGCCGAATTACCCAGTAACTGGGTTGTAGAGGTCAGACAGGCAGTCGCTCCATATACAATACTGGTATTCAACTGCATCAGGTTTGACTGGAAGCCAACCCCAATATAGTTGGGAAAAGGCTAGGCAGATGATGATTTTTCTATTAGTCGTCATCTTGGTAGTCACTCCCTTTCCATCCATATCATATTTCACACACATTTCTTTGGTCTTCTCTAGTCTTATAGCCATCCACATTCAATAAATTCCATCTCCATCCATCCATCCATTTCCATTTCTTTCCATTGCCATTTCCATGCCAATAAATGCATTTTTCTTTCTTTCTTTCTTTTCATTCATGCTAAAAAAAATTCTCATGACATTTTCCTCATTCCAACTAGATTTACTAAATTAGAGAGAAATCGTGTTCATATTAAAAACAACCGCTTATTGAGTTTATTTCTCTCTAATATTAAGAAAAACCGCGTATTACCATTAGTTTGTTTCTCTCTACGAATATCTTCTTTGAAGTTAAAATTAAGTTTCTCTCCCTAATCCTCTACAAACATTCTTTTGCTTAAAGAAGGGTTGTTTATTTTTAATTCTTAAACGGCAGCTTTTTTTGTTTTTTTTTTGTAGATATAGTGTTTTTATTTTTTTCAGTTAAAACAAATCAGTAAACATAAAGTTCAAAGAAAAAATACCTACTCTTGATTGAGATTTTACATGTTTTCGTACTTTCGGATAGAAGCCGAAGGATTTTTGCTTTTGATTTATATAAAGTATCTACTTTAGATACCTTTTAGAAACTGACATCATATTTTTCCGCCTTAGGGCGAGTTATTTCTCGATCTCACGACCACTTGACGCACGCGTATACATCAAAAATGGCGCTAACTATCATCAAACCAAAAAAGCGTTGTATTACAAAATTAAGGCCTTGACGTACGTCAAATAATGATTACGCAATCGTTATTATTTGACGTACGTCAAGGTCATAATTATTTTATGTTAACCAACGGTTTGAAACAACCGGCCCTCAGTTTTGAAAAGTTTAGTACTGTAGCATTGTTCGAAATAATGATATTGTTAAGTAACAATTATTTCAGCTTGTTCAGTCCCACTCCAGCGCAAAGAAACAAATCAAATAATAGGTATAATTAAAGAAAACGAGAAACCATTGTTCACGTTTACTTAGAACGAGTTGGCGATTTCAGATCGTTAAATTCAGGCTGCTACAAATGAACCTACACGAGGTCCAAATCTACAATTAACAATGTAATAGGGATGATGAATGGGTAATATTAGAAATAATCGAACAAATAATGCAATAAAAAAAGGCATATTTTACATACCGAGACCCCTCCGTGCCACGGAAAGTACGTTAAGCCGTTGGTCCCGGCTGTCATTCTCGGATCATTGACAGTCATTACAGGTCGTCAGAAACCCGAAAGCCTGACAACCAGTCTTTACTAAGGGGTTTCGTATTACCCAGTAACTGGGTTGTGGAGGTCAGATAGGCAAGTAAAATACTGTTATTCAATTGCATCCGGTGAGACTGGAAGTCGACCCCAACATAGTTGGGAAAGGGGGGGGGGGGGTAGGGTGCGAAAAAAAAATTAAATTCTTTAGAAATATGGAGAAGCTCTACATGCATTAATTGTAAAAGTCGTCATTAATTCCTGTTGCTCGGTTTCCTACAAACATTTGAAATTAACAAAATACTACGAATTAATAACATAGGATATTTTTCAAAGTCAAAAACAATTTTGTCTGTAGGATTTACATGAAATATTTTCATAATTTTTTTCCAGTCCTTAAATAACGCCTTATAATATTACACAGTATAATATTAACCTAGATGAAGGTCTGTTTACTTGCCATCCGATATATTTGTGTTAGGGAGTAGGTTTGAATTGTTTTGAAAGCACTCCCTTTTAACTTAAGTGGGGATAAACAAATGGCGTCAAAATGAATAAGGATGTTACATAATAAAATGCTTTCTTTCCGTCTGTCGTGACATTAAAAGGTCGAGCTCTGAGTTGATACAATTAATAATAATCATCATCATTATGGGAGCTGTATCAGCTCCGACTCTCAAGTTGTAGGTTGTCAGTTCGAACCCAGACAGGCACTTTCCTTTGTATAAATAATTTCATCACCACTGCTCGCAAAACGGTGAAGGAAAACATCGTGAGGAAACCGGCATGTCCTAGAACCAAAAAATATGAAGACATGTGACATCCACCAGCACTGGATCCGGTTGTGGAAGTAAAGGCTGAGCCGGTTTCCCATGACCCTCCCATCACGGCGATGCGGAAACATCGCTGAGTTTTAGTGGGTATACTGTCATTCCGACAGGGAGTCCCACATACCCCGTCTCGTCCCCCGTGAGACGGGGATGCAGAAACCATTCTCAGCGACAAAAAAAAAAGGAGGGGCTTATGTCCAGCAGTGGGCTGCTATAGGCTGCTGATGATAGTCTGACAATGACAAAGTTTTGTTTTGTGCATGCAAATGATCCTAGTAATCGTATTAATATTATAAACGTGAAAGTTTGGATGGATGGATGTTGTTTTGTTGTTGTTGTTTCAAAACTACTACACGGATTTGGATGAAATTTGCCACACAGCTGGTTTATAACCAGGATTAACATATAGGATACTTTTATCTCGATATTCCCACGGGATCGAAACTTATGCGGGTGAAACCGTGGGGCGCAGCTATTTGATTAATATAATGAACTGATAATTTTCACGCAGAAAATAAACGTTGCTATTGTCAGTATATATTTCACTTTTTACGGATATTATATCTACTTTTGTAAGGATTAGAGAAACGGCGTGAATAGGTGTGTACATAATGTTATGTAAGGATTTGTGTTTAGGTTAATTCATACTATTCTAACTTACACAAAAAAATATCTTTGTGTACTCTTGAAATGTAATAAAATAAACACCCACACCCATTTACATTGCGCAATACGTCACGGTACATGCTCACGCGCAACCACAATGATTCCGTTTGGTCGATGGCAAAACCAATTGATTTCAGTACCCGCCGCAAATGAAAAGAAATGGAGGAAGAAATTATAATACAATTGAAATTGGTGTTAAACCGCAATCAAGTAGGCTTAGGTGCGGCGTTGGATTCCGGATGCGGAAGTTTGGAAATTTTGAAATTGCTCTCTTTGTTCTCGTAGGGTAATAGTTTGGAGACCATTTTCTATTTACTTGTTGACAGGCCTGCACTGGCCATAGCTATTAACACTGTAATTTGAAAACGTCAATTGCTACTGTTAGTGTATACCCCGCAGTTGGAGGTTGCGTACCATATTGATATTTAGATGACCTTTAAAGGAAAACTTAAGGAAACCTAGATTTAATGGCCTGAAAACTCGAAAAGAAAAATTAAAGAAATCAATACCGTCTCTAGACCATTATAGACTGATAATATATGATAATAATGCAAACTTTCCACCTGAGACCCTTTGCAGACGTGGACGCTATAATTGGCTACATGTAGGTACATTTATGTTGATTCCATTGTTATGGAAACGTGATAATATGACGATTTTCAAAACGAAAACACAACAATGGGCGTAGTTGTATAGAATAGGGTAGATTCCTGGGTAAATAAATAATTATTATATTTAGTCCGTCAGTTATATTATCGAAAAATAATGGACACGTATTTTTTCTTTTGACAATCAAACAAAAATTACAAAGATAAAACGCGTCAACATTTGGGAGTAGGGGTCGTGACGTCACGCCATGCTAAAAAGTGTAGCAAGGCGTGACGTCACGCGGAACTTTAACGGGCGATATCTTCATCATTTTTTAATAATAATAATAATTTATTTGCAAAAAACATGGTATACAAGATGGTAATATAAATACACTGGTAGGTTCTACATGTTTTGCTTCATGAAAATAAGCGTGCAAATTTACATACATGACAACAACATACAACCACTGTCATCGTCCAATTTTATGCTCTAGAAACTCCTTGACACTGTAAAAACTATTAGCAGATAACCATTTGTATAATTTACTTTTGAACAATCTTTTATTTAATATTTTAAATTCCTCTGGTATCTTATTGTACATCCGGACACACATAAACATACAGCTTTTGTTATATTTAGCAAGTCTAGGTAAAACATCTAACGCGAGCCTGTGGGGGTCCCGACGGCTTCGAGAATTAAGATCGATTGCTTTAGTGAACAACTCTTTGTGCCTCCACACAAACATACAAATTTCCAATATATAAAGTGACGGTAATGGTAACAAATCAAGTTTTTTAAATATTGGCCTGCAGGATTCATCCGGTTGAAGCCCATATATAGCCCTAATGCATTTTTTTTGTGCAACAAACGCTCTATTTTGATCGGTGCTATTGCCCCACATAATTAAACCATAGCGCAGCACCGATTCAACATACGCATGATATGTTGTTATTGCTGTCCTAATGTTTGTTATGTTTCTGATCCGTCTTAGTGCATATACAAACTTGTTAATTCGTTTGGAAACTGTATCAACATGTGCTTTCCAATTGATGTCTTGATCCAAGATTACGCCTAGAAATTTAGTTTGAGTTACTTCGTGAATTCTATGTATATTCATTTTAATATTATATTTTGGATTTGATTTATTGAATTGTAGATAAACGGACTTTTTAAGATTTAAAGATAAGTTATTTTGATTTAGCCATTCAATCAGTCTCTCAATTACATTATTAATTTCAGTCTCATGATCATTAATTGTATTGGTTTTTTTATCAGATGTCACAATAATAGAAATATCATCAGCGAATAAAATAGATTTATGATTAGTTATATTAGTAATGGAATTGATATATAATAAGAATAAAATAGGTCCTAATACGCTCCCTTGTGGGACGCCATATTTGTTATATTTGGTGTCAGAATAATGCGATGTCATATCATTATTTTTATCCATTCTTGTATATAATTGACAAAATAAAAAATAAGGGTCCAATATTTTTTGATAATCTAACTGACGGACTAATTAGATTTTTTTAGGCAGCTAGCCTATTATCCTATAAACCTACTGAACTAGAACTATTTTAGTTATAGTTTGACGTAAACCGTAATGGACGATATGGATTTCGAATAATCAAAGATCGATGCGAACGAGTAACTATTTTTTTAATGTAATTTTAATTTCGTTGGTTTGGTTCAATTAGATTTATACAACGAGAACTAATTAGCAACAGCCAGGGCCCTATACCACAAAACTTTACAAGTCTATAATTCTACAAAATTGTTTGTTGGCAACACCGAGTGAAGCTACTTCGAGTGTTGGGGTAAAATTTAGTATCCTTTGGCAGGCGGAGGGGGGTGGAAGGGGGGTGGGGGGAGGGGGGCGGGTACCCCTTCCCCCCTGGCACCACTCCCATGAAAAGGCAATGCATAATTCCTGAGAAAAACCAATTAATGTAACCTAACCTCAAAACTTTTTATAGTCGCTTAAAAACCAATTATTGTAACCTAATCTCAAAACACTCAACGTAGCACAGGCGAGGGAAGACCGGTCGACGGAGCCCCGCTGTGCGGGGCTCCTACTTCTGGGTGGTTTATAAAAAAATAACCACGAAGGTGATGGCGGGGTCGATTCGCTCGCTTCGCTCGCTCACTCGACCACGCCATCCCCTTCTAACCTAACCTGTCCGTGTCGGGGTGCCCCAAGTCCAGAGCTCGCTTCGCTCGCTCTTGCATCGAAATTCTCCTGGTATCAGTAGTAACATTGGGGATTTATAGGTTGTTATAAAAAGAAATGAATCATAACATTCATACATTTTTCGTTGATTAAAACCATAATTTATAACTGTAATTAATTCCTCAAAAGGATCTCTTTTATTTCTTTCTATTTCTGTTCTCCACAAATATTCATAAACTAAATCATTTATAATTGTTCGGTTATTATAATTTTCTACCTTTCTCGAGGAGAAACGGAACGGAATGAACAAAACGAATGACATGACATGACACTTGACAGTGACACTTATCATAGTTTTTCTTTTTTTTACGTTCCGTTTGCGTTCGTTTTCACATCATTTCGCACCTTATACAATATTATGAAACAGATTTGGTTGTCAATCGCGCATTTTAACATTCCGTTTTCGCTATTTACCCGATTTGAGGTTAGAAACATTTTTCATTAATTTCTCGAAAAATATGCATTACCTTGTAATAAGAGTGGTAGCGTTATAATCGGGGACCCAAGCCCTACCAGCTTTAACCACTTTTACCCCCCAAATCCTGCCAAACGATATCAAAGCCAACCCGAGTGTTGGCAGTGAAGTTTTTGAACGAAGTAACTTCCCGCCATTATTTTGCTCATGCCGCGAAACGCGTTTAATTTTGTGGGTGGCTATTATTTTCGGATTAATATAATATATGTTTACATAAATAGCTAATAGGTACGAAAAAAATTGCACAACACCGAAGTTACAAAAATGTATGAGTCACAATTTACAATCTACAATGCTTTTGCACATCAAGCTACTACAATCTGTCAAATTTCTTAAATAGATTTTCAACTTTATCGCTAAGTATTAGCTTCAAGGTTGATTGGGAAAATTTGACAGTTTCGGGTAGCTTGACCTGCTGGCGTCTGTACACCAACAGCTTCTAGTACTAAAGATCACAATAGTCTCGGTCTTACACATTCGCTAATTATAGGTTTACCAGCAATCTCAGAATAAGTGATCACACGTAACAAAACTAAAGGCTAGAACTTCCTACTAATATTATAAAGGCGAAAGTTTGGATGGATGGATCGATGTTTGTTACTCTTTCACGCCAAAACTACTGAACGGATTTGGATGAAATTTGGCATATAGATAGTTTATAACCAGGATTACCACATAGAATACCCACTTTTTATCCCAAAATTCCCACGGGATCGAAAGTTATGCTGGTGAAACAGCGGGGCGCAGCTTGTAAAAAATATGGCAAAATCCTGGTATTTTTAACACAAAGCGTGAAAAAAAAAATATATAAATTGTAGGCTTGTCACAAATACGGATATGTAAAATTTACAAATTGTAATTGTAAAGTTTTGTGGTATAGGGCCAACAAGTCACGACTTGTGGAACTTTACCGTTACTGGCGCAATGCGAGTGTAGGTGTTGTAGTCAAATATTTCTGAAATCTTGGAAAATTTTGTGGAAATGTTCTCTCTAACTCATTGAAACCCTATAGAAATATTTTGCTCTTGTTTTACTAGAACCTTTTGTATGGGACAAAAGGTTCTTAGGCGTCAAAGTATTCCTTCATAAAACAATTCAATCTGATAACACCCACATATTTTGAAGACTGGTAACACTCCCACATTGAAAAGTACCACCAGCAAAAGAAGTGTCGAGTATTCTCTCCCAATTCCTTTTATCTCTTTGTATGATTTAATTGAATGTAGTCTACAGAAAATTAAACATGGTTTTGTAAAATGAATGTTGGTTTATCAATAGAAATAATTCAGATGTTAAATAATATTGACGATAAAGGTTTATTTGACTTCTGTGGAATATTTCGAAAGCTCTTTACTGGATTCAATATTTTGGTTTAAGACAGACGATCCTGTATTTAAAGTGACAGATTTATCTTGGTACACAATCTTATTTTCTTCCCTTATCTCAATTTATTCGTGGTCGGCGCAACATGTATTTTTCTTCCATACTTCTCTATTAGTCGTCATCTCGGTAGTCACTCCCTTTCTAGCCATATTATCGTCCATCCCTCGTTTCTCCCCTATTCTTATGGCCATCCATATTCATACTCAAAACTTTCCCACAACATGGCATAAAAGTTTTAATAAAATTGAAAAAAAAACCGTGCATTTATTTTTTTTATTTTATTAAAACTTTCTCAATGGAATAATTTTTAAGTATTTCTTTAGTTGATTGAATTCCGTTTATTATCATTACTTACATAAAATATCATAGTTTACGTTCAAAATTTTGAGAATTAAGCGACGAAAATTATATTTTTTTAACTCTGTTTTACGATTATTTTATCATGATACTATTTTATTTTTTATTATTATTATTATTTATTCAAGTCAGACACAGTGATCCATAGTTATGTTAGTATACCTACTTAAAAATTATGTTAGTAACCAAAGATTAAAATACATGCCACAATAATACCATTATAAATAACTGAATTATATAAAGTCAAATTGTAAAATAAAATATATTATGTTTTGGACATTTGACAATATACTAAATTATTTTCTGACTTTGAATATTTTCTAATACTTACGCGTAACTGTGCGAAGCGTTTTACGGTGTCCTACGTTTGGGCGGCGTAAACCGTACGACCAATACTAGCAGAAAGTAACCCATGTGTTATTCTGTTGTATAAGCTATGTACACTGCAGAGCAATGAAAAAGTTCCACCCACAAAATGCCGACAAACACCTTAATATCTCCTAAGACATAAAACCTAGCTTATATAGCACAATATTTACGTTTTTAGTTGGTAATATTCTGATGCGCTGTTAAATGTACTTCAATATTGCAGACGGCGTCATTAAGCTAGCCTTTCCCGTTTAGGAGTAATTTGGTGCTATGTCAGTGGAACTTTTTCATTGCTCGCGAGTGTATATTACTGTAAAGTTTCATCAAAATCCGTTCAGTTGTTTTTGCGTGAAAGTAAGAGTATCTATCCATCCTCACAAGCTTTCGCATTTAAAACATTAGTAGGATTCTCATCCATGAGGATAATATTTTCCATAATTTTTCATTGGCATTTTCCTTTCCGATTATATTAAATATTTTCGGTTCCAACTCGGGGTCAACGAGAGCCCTACATAAATATAATTAATTTAGTCTCATTCGTGGAATACAGATTTCGAGAATACAACAGTTTCAATATTAATTGAATATTATCTTAGTATCGTGTCACGTACTTTATTGTTACATTTTCATAATTACAATCAATAATTAATGATGGAATGGAGCAGTGGTGGCCGAGTGGCAGAGGCCCCGACTTACGAGTTGTAGGTCGTGGGTTCGAACCCAGGCAGGCGCGTTATATGCTGATGATGATACCCAGCGCGCTGCGCGCGCGTGATGCGTTGATGCCCAGTGCGGGCCTGCGTGGTGGATTATGGCCAGCTGTGGACTGCTATATGATGATGATAAGCAATAACAATAATCAGCCTATTATGTTCCCACTGCTGGGACACGGGCCTCTTCTCTGTAAGAGGGAGTGGGCCGTAATCCACCATACGGACCCAGTGCTGGCGGATGTCATATGTCTTCAAATTGTTTTTTCTAAGACATGCCGGTTTCCTCACGATGTTTCACTTTACCGTTTTGGGAGCAGTGGTGATGAAATAATTCACACAAAGTAAAGTGCCTGGCTGGGTTCGAACCCACGACCTACAACTCTGTAAGCCGTGACCGTTACCACTGGGCTACCACTGCTCCCATTTCATCCTATCTGAACCTTCGGGAATAATTTCTCTATTTGATGTCGAAAATCGCATCAAAATCCATTGTGTAGTTTAGAAGACTAAAGTGGTCACACAGACTGACAGACGCGTCCATGCTTTGTGTTAATATACGAGCCTCATCCATAGTAATTGGTTCATTGGCATAGACTGTGTATGGACGTTGCAAGCATCCGGCAGTGTATTTGTTATTCTGTCTGGATTTGTACATGACATAACATCACGGCTTATGTTTAACTTACCACCAGATATAGTGATAAATGATAAATGATTTTATTTTTGTAAGTAGGTTTGTACAAACACTTTTACACGTCAATCATATTTTAAAACTAGATGAGGTCGGCGTTTCCTATCTGACTAGTCTGAGAAGAAAGGCCGAAACAAACTCAGACGTCACAGTCTCTTTTAAAGTCCAGACATAATCTTGGTCAGATCATGTGAAGACCATGTAGATTAATGTCTGAGATGGTTTTTTGGAAAGAACCAAACAGTTTGAGAGGACCTGTCCAGTCAGTGCACGCATACGTAGTGCAGTAAAATATAACAGACAAAAATAGTAAATAAGTTTTAAGCAAAATTACTCCAAATAAATCATGTTCGGTTCTCGACAGCCTGCAAAAAATAATCTCTTTTTTTCCATATATTTTTTTCTATACAATCTAGTCGTTTCTGGCACTCGCCGGCCGCTGCCGCGGCACCGCTCGCTACGCTCGCTCGGCTCGTGCGTAGGTGGTCACAGTTTTAACCTAACCTAACCATTTTTAAAAAAATTTAACCTCGTCTGTCTAGTTTGCAGCAAGCCGGAGACATAACGTAATATATTATGGCATGATAATACTTTATTTGGTAATAAACAAAATAATAATAATATTCATAGTGGTTTATTTAGGCAGAAATAACGCATTTATTTGCTCGCTAAGATTTAGTGATAATTTACTACACTTACAATTTGAAGTGGTATCAAAGCATTTTATGGTGGTCATTTTATTTTACCCCTAACATCACGGCTGTTTTCCCTAAGGGGTTAGATAGAGGCATATCTGTAGTACCTACACCCTCATTCCGCCTGATAAGTGTAATAAGGAGACAAAAAAACATTCAATAACACTTTACCTGCACTCTAATTGCGGAAAACACGATCAATCACAATCTAAATCATTTTGAAGAATATTGCTAATCCATTGCTTCATATGTTCGAAAAGTTTCTCTGCTCAACAAGGTAAATAACGCAATGAATGTTGTTGAACTGTCAAAATGAAACCCATTCCGATTGTAAGGGAGTTACGTAATTACCCCGCTGGAGTAGAACCCAGGACATCATGCTCAGCAGTGGCGTTTGCGACCACTTGACCAACGAACATTTCCCTGGTCATCGAACTCGAGCCACATTCAATAACAGATTTCCGCCACAACAGGAATCATGAGGAAAAATCATGTTTCAATACAAATCTCAAAGGAGCTTCCCATTTTCCGGGCATTAGTGGCGAATATCACAGACGGTTCCACTGTAATAATGTATTGGATATCGTGCAGCGTACTGTTAACGATTGTGGGAACGCTCCAGTGGATGATCGGTTGTCAGTAGTTTCATTGGATGGTGGAGGTACTGGCTCTTATTTGCAGTTGTTTTGTAAAAGGACGTTTGTTGCTCCTTTGAATCAAATCATTTATTTCAAATAGGCACATAAAAGGCACTTTTGAACGTCAAAAATTACATTAAAATAGAATTGATTCTAGTCGCCCCTTCCAAAAGGTAGTTTCGTATGGAGAAGAATGGGCAAGAAACTCCACTGTTATTATTTTAAAATGTTTTCCAATATCGTTTGTTCGATGTTTCTGTAGGTACTATCGCCAATACCTATATCTGACCATTTTGAAAACAAAATTCCGTGCACATGATGACCACAGCTGTGTCCGTAAGTAAAACAAAAGAGGATCCTTTTTAGGTTCACTAAATTATAGCGCATATTAATGCGCTGCAAGCAGGAATAGTCCTTACGGTGGTCAGATATAGTTTTTGGCGATAGTACCACAGGGTACGACCATCATGATTCCAGTATGCGTATTTTGTCGAAATGACAGATTTCTTTTAGGAATCTAGAGAGATTCCTAAAAGAAATCTACGACGACGACAACGACGATCGATCATCGACGGAAGAATAGACAAAATGACAGATTGTAGAGACAATCTGTCATTTTGTCTATTCTTCCGTCGACAAAACCCGTTTCTATAGTGATCATGCTACGCGTGCAATGTAAGAAAAAGACGGAGCTATACCTGACCGATAGCGCCATCCCTTTTTTGGAATGAAATCATGATGGCATTCATACTTCATAATACGGCCCCAGAATAAGTAAATAAAGGTTAGGTACAGTTCATTCACAATTATTTTACCTCTGATTTTGCACTACTGTCCAAATCATAGTGATCTTTATTCTCATTCAAATAAGGTTGCTGTTGGATTGCTGCTACTGACAAGTCAAAATCATTGTGCTCTTTATTCTGGTTACAATAAGGTTGTAGTTGGATTGCTGCTATCAGAGGTGAAATAACTATGAAAGGCCTGTATACCTAGTGTTAGTTTTCAAGGCGAGTGCTAGTTAGTGAAGCGACATACTTGCCGAAAACTAGCTTGTGTAATTTAGAGCAGAGAGGACAATGCTCCTGGATGTATGGAATCCCGTAGCATGCTGCATCAAAGTCAAACTTTGTTTTTATTGAATTCACTTATCATAATAACGCCTACAAAAGTTCTTTTTGTAAACAAAACGCGGGTTCCGGAGATTTTCAAAAAAATCTAAATAACCTGAAAACTGGGTACTTTATTTTGTTTGACATGTCATACACGAACGGCTATTATTGCTCTAAAAATATTATAATCGTTAAAATAAAAATACTATCCTATTTTATTATAGTTATTTTTAATTAATAAAGAATCAGCAAAGTACAATTTTTTTACATGTTTTTAAAAGACGTGATCATGACACTTTCAAAATTCAAGGTTATATTAATCATATCATTTGAAACGGAACGTCATGTAAAGGAAATAAAACAATATCAACAAAAATTAAAATCCCTGTTCAAAAATCAAATTCCCGACGACGCGTAATGTCGTAAAAAATTATGAAAATAATTACTATAATATTTTGATCTTGATGTATGAGACTTTTTGGTACGACTTTTGGTCATTGTCCTTTAAGTTTCGGCTTAAGCGGCTGCTATAACACATGTCGAAAATGAAGATAAGCATAAAAAAAAACAAAGAAAGCCTGCTTCCGCCCGAAGTAATAACGTTTTACTATCAGCAACAGGTAATTTAAAACATAACCCTTTGTTCCTGTCAGGTGAAAAGAATTGCAGGCGTAAGCAAGCCAAACTTATATTATTTTACGTAGATGTTTTTGTCAACTTACAATGACGCCTACGCAAAACGTGATGTATTACGTGTAGTATTAGTAACCTTTCAATATTTTAACCTTTAAAACTCAACTTCCAATTCGACTGCTCAACTCATCCTAACCGATCTGAAGCGTGGGCCACGAAACTATCGCTTGTATTATGCTGAGCGATGGCCGTTTTGCGTGGATGTGACGCATGTTTTCCCTCAACTTTTTATTTTTTTGTTTGTGTTCTTTTTATGCGTCATGTTTACCGCAAATAAACGTATTTTCTTTCTTTATTTGCTTATGGCGTTTTTTCATTACACGCGTCTAACATGGGTATTTCCTCTTAAACAAATAGCAACTTTACCTCATTGTTATTTTATTTATAGACTAGCAGCGCCCCGCGGTTTCACCATAAGTGTCGATCCCGTGGGAATATCGGGATAAAAAGTATCCTATGTATTATTCTGGTGTATAAGCTATATTACTGTAAAGCTTCATCAAAATCAGTCCAGTAGTTCTTGCGTGAAAGAGTAACAAACATCCATCCATCCATCCTCACCAACCTTCACGTTTATAATATTATAGTAGGATATTAGTAGGAAGCTGGACTAAGTTGTCCCACTTCTGGGCAAAGGCCTCCCTTTCTTCTTACCCACTCCTCTCTGTCTTGAGATAGTGTGGACCAATCCTGTCTGTAGGCATCAAGCTCATCCCTCCATTTTCTCCTGGGTCTGCTTCGATGTCACCGGACGTTGTCAGGGACCCCACCCTCATTGTGATAGTTTTGGAACATGACTCGTTCAACATGCGGTGGTGTTCGGTCCAGTTCCACTGAAGTTTGGCTGCTTTTTGGTGACGTCAGTGATTTGTGTTTTAGAGCGCAGCACTGTGTTCCTAACACGGTCTGTTAATCTGACTCCAAGAATGCTGCGCTCCATAACTTAGTGTAAACAAAGTTGATTTTGTTTTTTTCGACGCTGACATTTAAAGTGTAGCTCTATATTTGCGTTCATTTCGTGGCCGTCAGGTTATGCTCATCCTACCGTAACAATGAACCGTAGACAATCTCATTGAAAAACGAAAGTGTACTGAGAAAGTGAAATGATGGGAAAATCAATTTGATTCCACAGTGGTTTAACGAATTTGGTTATAGTGTTATACAGGTTGTTTTCATTTAACTGCGTGATCTACATTATAAAGAGTTAGTTTGAATGGGATTGGAAAGAAAGAAGGTTTATTTGCGGTACGACGTAAAATAATATAAATAAATTCTTTATAAAAAATATTATATAATATTTTTTTAAAATATAATATTAGGTAGGTAATAAAAAAAAATATAAATATTTTTTATATTATGCATATTGGATGGGTTAATGCAGTACCGATCGTGACGAACTTTATATTAATAAACTAAATTACTCGGAACTCCGTACAGTCTCAGAATCAATGTATGGGAAAATGAATTTCAATGGCCTCCAAAGGTTAGTTGACATTTATCCACTTCAGCTGTGATGCAAAATTATGATTTTAAAAAACATACTCCTAAGGGATTACTTGATTATTCTTTATGATAAGTCAAAGGTAGTTGAATAAGTTAATAACGCTAACGCAACGCTATAGCAGTTCAAACATTTCGCGCATATAGAAACACCCTGTAGACACTTCGGGCGTGTGGCTATGGTAGTTATGATATAACCACGGCGTTGAGATGTCATGGCGGGTCTGACTTCATCATCATGGTTGTATTTAAATCGACGTGTCGACTCCGTGGGGTTACATAAACAACTAAAAACAGGTGTATAAAATTGATTTGTTTGTTCAGAATGAAATTGACAATCTGTTTATATAGGAGATTATGTACCTATTATATGTTCATGGTATTGTGTGACATGTCTTATCTACAGGGTGGCAGGCACATTGACGCGCTATGAATTTTTTTCGTCGGTAACAAAAAAAAAAGCTTTTAAACATTTTGATCGTAGGTGCACTTTTCAATGAAACAGCTCGTTTTTTTTTTAACCGTAACATTTCTACTCTTGGGGTATCGATGTCCCTTTTTTTTTTTTTTTTTTTTTTGAGGATGGGAAATCATCAAATGACTCCTCCCGCTCTGGGTGGAGCAGAAGGGAGTGTCAGACTCTTACTGACTAAAACCCACCCGTGTTCCTTCCTTACCCCTTTATGTTCCAGGGCAGCGGTAAACCCTTTCGGATGGTCCCGCTACGTATCGATGTCCCTGCCATCGTATTGCTGATTCGACTGATTGTATTTCTGTAAAGTTATATATTATGTTACGGTCGCGAATCAACATACAACTTGACACTGACCTGCAAATTGCAAAAAACTTAAGAAACTTTAAATTTTGCGGGCTACCCTGCAGTTCTCACCTCAATACGAGAGATATATAAAAAAAAATGTATGCCCCACCTTTTTAAAATACATTTTACATTGATAAAGAAATCTCTAATGAGTGATCGGCACCCTAATTTGTGCACTAACAATCACAATCTGAATCATTTTGAAGCATAAGCTAATCCATTGCTTCATATGTTCGAAAAAAAATTCTGCTCAAAAACATAAATAACGCAATGAATGTTGTTGAACTGTCAAAATGAAATCCATTGCTACCGACAGTGTGTTACACAACTACCCCGCAGATTTCGGACCCTTCGATCATTTCATCATACCAATTTTCCAGTACCGTTATTTAGATAGAAATCTAGTAACAAACCTAGCCAGTATTCTTTCTTATTTTTCTGAAACACGTTGAAAACAAATAAACAGTTCGCATTTTTTTCCTGGGAGGTGGAAAAAGCAACTTGATTATAAAATTAAATGCCAGTTTTCACTATTTCAATTTAAGATAAAACTTGGCAATTTCTTGAATGCTACTCGTCTGTCGTACAATATAAATAAATAGAACAGAAGTTCCATTTAGTTAAGATGCACAGCTAACTTAATTAAGTATTCGATAGCATTACCACATTATAATTTACTTTCATCAGTAAATCATTACACAAAGTTATAGAATCAGGCAGAATTAAAACTAAATAAATCATGGTGAACATTGAGTAGTGCTCACCCAGTGGTAACGACCGCGACTTACGAGTTATAGTTCGTAGGTTCGAACCAAGACAGGCGCTTTACTTTGTGTAAATAATTTCATCACCAATGCTCACAAAATGGTGAAGGAAAACATCGTGGGTTTCCTCGCGATGTTTTCCTTCACCGTTGTATTTCCTAGAACCAAAAATTCAGACATGTGAGATCTACAAACACGTACTGGGCCCGCGTGGTTGATTATGGCTCACTCTCTCTCACCGAGAGGAGGCCTGTTTCCCAGCAGTGGGAACATTATAGGCTAAATATGGTTTGGAGGCATGAGGAACAGGGTGTAAAGTTCACTCAACCTCCATAGAACCTGTGCGTGTTCCTGTGTTGTGTCTGGCGGGCTATTGCCCGCCGATTGATGTTGGGAAATTGTATCTATGCTAATTGCGCGGTAAACTCTGCTTGCGAGATGCAGGATTTGCGTGACGTCAGTATGATGCGTTGTTCGCATGTGGCGTTGTAGTTACCGCTACATGCTAATAAAATATTAAGTGGCACTATGAACTGGCATCCATCCAACAGATAATTTTGGAACAGACTATAATCCTAAAAGTATTTGAAATGATTCGACCAAATAGATTTGCTATCTATTTACATAATACGAATTTATTTCGAAACATCGCCAAGTGGTCAGTCGACTGTTCACGTGACCAGAGGGCTGGCCTATTTTTTGACCAAAGAATCAGCATTGCCATACAACGTGGCAATGCTGCCAGCCTTTTGGGCACGTTTCCTATTGACAGCGATCCGGACGATTTTTTTGATGCCCTTTGATTATTTTGACGAATTTTGATCTTCTCCATTTGCTATGCTATGGCGGGCGCCATAGTGCAATTGAATTGCGTCGCCGCGCCGTGGCCTGTCATAGTGGCGAGTGTCCGTTGTACATTTAATTTATTTCCGACGTCATAAAGTTACCGAGATTGAAAAATACCCGGTTATCTGACTTATTCTATTTAAGGCGAGCATTTTTGAAGCCTTTAGCTGACTTTGAGATAAACGCGCTCGGGGGCTCGTGGCTAAATTATAACAGCTAAACGGGTTGATAAGATGAAGCTACGCTTGCCGCGGTTGGTCCGAGGTAGGGTGATCTAAACACATTAAGCCGTTGGTCCCGACATTCATAGATCTTTGACAGTCGTTACGGGTCGTCAGAAGCCCGAAAGACTGACAAACAGTCTTACCAAGGGCAAGGGTATCGTAATACCCAGTAATGGGTTGTGGAGGTCAGATAGGCTGTCCCCCCATGAAAAATACTGGTATTCAGTTGCATACGGTTAGACTGGAAGCCGACATCAAAATAGTTAGGAAATGGTTCGGATCACGATGAGCTAGCTTTAAGAGACATAATTAAGTCGAAACAAAATGATTATGCGGAGGATTGTGGAAAATGTCGTCAGGAAACGTTTCATTATGAATGTTTCAGTTTCTTAAATATGCGACAAGTCTATTTAACTTTATTAACAAATAGTTACCGAAAAAAAAAATGTTTTTTAGTCTTTTTATTTTATTTACCGCCTCACTTTATATCATTAATGACATTTGCAAGAAAATTCTTCAAGACACATCTTTATCTTTGTATTATCAAATTAGAAAACAACATTTACATGAATGCCTCTACATGAAAACAAATCCTAGAAATATGATATTTTTAGCTCACAACCGGTGAGCGAATAGTTCATGGATCAAGTTTCATCCGCACCATTTTGGAGCACATTTGTATGTCACGAACTATGACATTTGATGTACCGGCAAAAATTTTCCACATATGTGTCGGACAATATGTGCTCTGTATATACAGGGTGTCCTAAAATTAAAAAATTAAATCCCCTCTGGGTACTTATTTAAAAAAATAAATGGCAGATTATGGACGATTATATAACAGCATTTTTTTCTTAATACAGCAATATTTGTAGGTACAGTTAGCAAAATAGCCCCCCCCCCCCCCCCAAAAGGTGTAAAATTTTTAGTTTTAAAAAAAATGCCATTTATTTTTTTAAATACCCAGAGGGGATTTATTTTTTTATTTTTCTGGTAACCCTTGTGACCACCCCTATCACCAAGGGGGGTACAGCTACCCAGCTACGTAACCTTTTGGGACACCCTGTATATGTATGTACAAGGCCAACCATTGCCTCCAGACTTTTTTACTATTTCCATAATTATTATTGCTATATTACCCACATTATTATCAAGTAAAAATAATAATAGTAAGGGTAGCTAGGGCAGTAGGGGGGGGGGGGGGGGGGGGGCATGCCGAAGATGCCTCACTACGATACCTCGCGATCGCAGTTTAGCTCGCTACCTCGATGTCACCTCCATGTAAAACAAATGCATGCTAATAGACACGCACGCACATGCCGAAGGGTACCTCACTGCGATACATCGTGGGCTGCTGTGGAGTTTACCTCGATGCCTACGTGAAAACAAAATATTTTTAGTTTTTACCACGCGTTTGACGGCAAGAAACAGTGTTATCTGGCTCGTGATTGGTCAAATCGGTTCAAATTGTTTTTCTAGAGTCAAACTCAAACTCAAATCATTTATTTCAATTAAACCATTTACAGGCACTTTTGAATTGTCAAAATTAAATAGTCGGTCAGTTAGTCAGAAAGTTGAAGCTAGTTGCCCATTCCAAAGCGTAGATCTCTATGGAGAAGAACGGGCAAGAAACTCCACGGACACTCTTTTAAATCAAGACATTTTTACAAAATCCTGGTTACATTATTCTTATTGCTTCTATATGTGAGAACAATGTTAAGAAACAAATTAAAACATAAAATTAAAAATTAAAAATAAGCCCTGGCAGTTAAGAGATGACCAGTCTCAACAGATGGCGCCCGTTCACGAACATGACGCGTGGATCAGCACCACCCAGCTCAACCATTTCGTAGGGAACCGAATGATCCAACACACGCGCCACCACCAGTGAGACATTTAAGTGAGCATGACATATTCTCAACTGCCATACTCTTTCAAGTCAACATCAAAATATCATAAAAAACGGATCCATGGTTCTTACATTTACAAAATTTTCAAAAATGCTTCTAAATTATACAAAACTATAGTTTGCAATTTAATTAAGAGATGAGAGAAAAAAAAAATTACTACCAATCATGAAGAGGTATTTAATACTGAAGTATTAAAAATTAATCCTGATTAAATAAAATAAACATTAAAAAAAAAAAAAAAACAAAAAGGGGAAGCATCTCTTCCAAATATTGAAATTGTGATCAACTTGTAAGCCCAACTGCCTGTGGAGCAGGACCAGCATTAAGCCAAGCATTTTTATCTTCTATACATATAATAAAACAGTAACGAAAGAAAAACTGTACATTGAGAATTTTCGAGAAAAAATAAGTGGCTTTTGTTAGAAAAACGTAACTGATGACAAAAAGTGAGTTTTTAGAATTTTTGTCTGTTTGTCTGTTTGTCTGTGTGTATGGTACGGCTTCACGCCAAAACTACTGGATAGATTGAATTGAAATTCAGCAAAAATGTTCTTTGTAAACCAAGGAAGGCTTTAGGCTACATATTATCACGCCGTATGTTATAGGAGGTAAGCAATATGGATTTTAAAAGGTTTTTGTTCGTAATTTAATGCACAAAATAATTGAATGCACAAAATGACATGTTATTTATTTAGTAAACCATAATTTAACTCTGGAAACATATTATCACGCTATCACCTACGGGGGAGGAGCTGTGAATCTTTATTTTTCTTACCTACGTATTCTGTGACAGCGTGTAATCTAACGACGCATATTTAAATGTTGTTTTTGAGTAAGCCATGCTATTATCTAGCTTTACACTATAAAAACTACGCCATTTAAGTAACTTGGGCAGAGAAACATAGTTTAATTAATGTTAGTAGTATAATGAAAATTTTGAAGCAGCGCCATCTATGAGATTTAATAAAAATCAAATCAAGTTACATGTTAACACTTTTTGGAAATTAATAATTTAAATTTGATCATGTTGGCGAGGTTAGTAGTTAGTTATTCTTAAAATTCATAGATGGCAATGTGCATTTTCTTCATAAAAGTTGTATCGTTTCGACAAATTCAAGTTCCAACAAAACCCTCAAAATCTTGAGCAGAGTTGAGGAAGACAATTTAAAAAAACACGCTCTGTGAAGTCGACCAGTTTGCGAGATCCCTTACGTATGACGAGGTGCCTTCATATTACACGTACGATAAGCGACAAGGTGTATTTAACCGACGTCGACGAGGAGGTGCTGTGGAAGGCTTTCCGGGAATTTTCAAGGACACCGCATTGGGTAGGGTTTATACCGTGCATCCGAATAATGGCGAATGCAATTTTCTGCGGTTGTTGCGGACAGTGTGAAGTATCACACTGTCCGAGGCCCAACGTCTTTCGCCTTTCTGAGGACATTTGATGGCGTGGAGTATCCCACTTACCGCGCCGCCTGCGTAGCACGTCACCTTCTCGACGGTGACCAAAATTGGGATGACACCCTCGCGGAGGCGAGCGTCAGTGACAGTCCCAGCTGCATGCGTCATCTGTTTGCCGTCATCTTGGTGTTTTGTGGAGTCGCGAACCTGGTAGCTTTGTGGGAGAAGTATCGCCATCATCTGTCTGAAGATTTTCTACGAGCTTTGAGGCGTGTTACTGGAGACGAAGTCGAAGTAACTGATGAACGCGTGCTGAACACCTGTCTCAGTTCACTTTAAGATTTGGTCATTTCTATCGGCGGCAATCCACTGATCAAATATGGGTTATCAGCTCCCACATCATCACCGTATAAAGACCGTGGAAATCGGGAGTATAACGCTGAGACAAATTACGATCCGGGCGAAATGACCACCATACGAAATGACTATCGCTTCGCCGCTTTGTTCTCTTCAGAGCAAAAACACATTTATGACACCGTCCTTGAAAGCGTTGGGCAAAACCAGGGTAAAATGTCTTTCTTGGATGCTCCTGGTGGAACAGGAAAAACATTTGTTACCACTGGCATACTTGCAGAGGTCAGGAGGCAAGGCAAAATTGCTATTGCTGTAGCGTCGTCGGGAATCGCTGCCACACTACTTCCGAGCGGCAAGACAGCACATCCACTGCTTAAAATTCCCATCGATTTAGAGAGCGCCGAAACGCCTGTTTTTGGTGTGTCACGTAACAGCAATAAGGGACACGTGCTCAAGGATTGCTCTCTGATCGTATGGGATGAGTGTACGATGGCCAATAGGAAGGCAGTTGAGGCCGTGGACAGAACCCTGCAGGACATCCGCAGGAACAAACATTTGATGGGTGGTGTCATAGTTCTGTTCAGTGGCGATTTCCGGCAAACGCTTCCCGTGGTGACGCGGGGATCGAGGGCTGACGAGGTGAATGCTTCGTTGAAACGATCTTCGTTTTGGTCACGAGTTCGTACGCTGCGCTTGACCATTAATATGAGAGCTCGGCTCGGCGGCAATGCATGTGCTCAAGAATTCTCCGATGTCCTTCTAAGTCTTGGCGAAGGCACTCTACCAGAAGAGAGAGGTGGACAGGTGGTGCTTCCAGAGTCTCTCGGTAGAGTGGTATCCAGCTTAGAAGAACTCATTCGCTGTGTGTACGGGGACATCAGTCGTATACTGCACCAGCAGAATTATTCTTGGGTGTGTGAGTGGGCCATTTTGACGCCCAAAAATAATCAGGCTGCAGCAATTAACAAATGCATTCTCTCGGAAATTGAGGGGAATGAAGTAGTCTACACCTCGATAAACACTGTTGTCGAGCAAGATGACGCCACACATTATCCCGTGGAATTTCTGAACTCCCTGTCAGCAAGTGGACTTCCAGCGCATACCATCAAGCTGAAGGTCGGTGTCCCGATTATGCTTCTTCTGTACCTATCTCCTCCGAAGTTGTGTAACGGGACCCGCCTTAAAGTCATCTCGCTCCACAGACACACCATTGAGGCGGTAATTCTTACGGGTTGTGGCGTCGGCGAGGCAGTATTTATACCACGTATTCCTTTCATACCTCATAACTACCCATTCCAGTTCAAGCGCGTACAGTTCCCCGTGAATGTTTGCTTCGCGATGACCATCAATAAGTCACAGGGGCAGACACTGAGGGCAGCGGGTGTCGACCTCAGGACGAGTTGCTTCTCACACGGGCAACTGTACGTCGCTTGCTCTCGCGTCACCAGTCCTGACTCTCTTTACATTTTGGCTCCTGGCCGCATAACTACCAACGTAGTTTATAGGGAAGTGTTGTAAGGTATGATACCTTTGTACGTATTTTTATTCTTTTGTGTCCTGAAATGTATTCCTGCATTATTTTCTCTATTTCCTTCAGTCACATCTTATGACTGAACTCAGCAGGATTCCCATATAACTCTCTTCACTTGCTTCGCAAAAAAACTTATAGTTTAATGCAATTTTAAAAGTTGTTTACTTATAATGCTATAGCGACACTGGCATCTTAGGTATTTTTGGTGCTGTAGAGCCTTCACGCAGACGACGTCGCGGGCAGCAGCTAGTCTACTATATACTCGTCCAACTTATAATATGCTTGTCTACATAGTGTGCGTTTAATGCATGTTTTAAATTTCTTCTCATTTAGTTGAAGAATATCGAGTGGTATTTTATTATAACATTTTACACAGTACCCCATAAAAGAAGTTTTTACTTTAGACAATCTGAAGCTCGGTTGATCTAGTTTGTTCCTATTCCTAGTGTTAAAGTTATGCCTGTCACTTATCTTACTAAAAAGATGTAGATGTTTTCGAACGTACATAATGTTTTCGTATATATATTGACAAGAAACCGTCATGATGTTAATATTTAAGAGTGGGTAGAGTACAGCATAAAGCCAGGACTGGGCAACTGAGCATCCATGTAAACCTTGTTTAAAATCTGGTTTCCAGTTGATTTTATCTCCACATAAACAAATATCAACTTTATAGCTTAAGCTAAGTTGACTTCAGAATGACTAGAACTATTGAAAAAGTCATAAAAATGTTTGAAGTTGCAAACTGAACTTTATGTTTGGGCTTTACAGTTATTTTTCCGAAAACACATATTTGTTTAAACTGTTGGAAACAAAATTGCGAACGCAGTCTAGAAAAAACGAGTATCGACATCGAGGTATCGAGATAGCGACCGCGATTGCGGGCATCTTCGGCAAGTAATTACCCCTACTTTTTAAGTAGATAGCGATGACATAATCACAATTCTTCAGTGTCATTCTAGTTAAACATTAACAAGGCTTTATAAACATAACACGAATGTTTTCTAAACATACATTCATTAATCGTTTCTTTGCTTTTCCCCTACACACGTCCATTCATCGTTTATTTCGATTCTCACCTAACCTAACAGCTATCAGCGGCAGCGTCTCATACTGAAATCTTTCTTCACGGCATGTTCCTCATTTCGTCGCATCACATGCCCATACCATAGCAACTGATTGCTACACAATTTTTAGAAACTTTCACCAAAAACCACTTTCAGACATTTAGTTACTATCGTTATATACAATGTGTAACTGAATTGATGCACATTATGAAAGTAGTTGGTTTGGTTCAGAATCGTTTACTGAATAGATTTCTGTCATTTTCAATATAGGTAACTTTTAAATACGACCAAATTAAAACTATGTAAATTATAGTCACTCCACAGTCCTTCTACGGTACAGTCAAAACAAACCAAAATGGACGAAGTACCTACTACGCAAGACCCTTTTACGACTGCGACTGTGGGCTTGCGTTACAAATCTACATTTGTAATGTGTCCACTATTTTCTCCCACAATCAGTATAACTATAGGCCGACCGCTTAACTGAGACGTTGCCTGAGGTAGCTTGCGCGGTGCGGGAGGGGTAATAGTTGTTACAAGTTAACGAATCACTGAGCTCTCGCATCACGTCACCACACCCCTCCCGCACCGCACTGCTACCTCAGGCAACTTCTCAGTTAAGCGGTTGGCCTATAATTTAATAAATGAACAATGTTTTGTACAGAATATTAAACATTCAGTGTATGTATTATGATAATGACATAATATTCTAATTAGGGTGTTTGGTGGTGAGCGTTAATAGCGGGACATGTTGTATATACCTATATAATTATAGCGATTAACATTGTATGTTTGTGTTGACTGTTTTATTGGTCTAGTGGTCGCAAGCACTACTGCTGAGCATAAGGTCCTGGGTTCGATTCCCAGGTCGGGCAAAGTTTTATTAGGTGGTTGGGTTATTCTAACTGGAATTTCTCAGTAGCAGCCGGGGGTCTGATTTATGCCTGGTTGATGGCAATAGACTCGTGCTCCATTACATAAGTGAAGAAATGTGGGTGTACTAAAGGTACACGTCTGCCTATCCTTTCGGGGACACAAGGCGTCAGGTTATATGTATAGGTTTCAATAAAATAAAAATCCTGAAGGCCAATTCTCGTAATTTAAAACGTTCAAAATCTGGTCGCAGTCTCATCTCGGCGACAAACAAATGTCAAAAACTTGTCAAAATGTAGGGAAATATTAATTATTATTAATGTATAAACCTAAGTTTATTAGTCCAATCAATTAGATTCGTTTCGAGTAGTTTAAAAGGCATTTAATGCTTTTTTTTAATTATTCCATCCACCGGACTGTCAAGATTAGGTCATTTTTGTTTTTATACTTTCACTAAAACTGTCAGATGCGCCTTCTGCATAGCAGCAACTTTTTAACGTAGGTACACACGGCTACACATCAAGCTATGCAAAACCAGTATTGGCTGACCGTACATTGTGAGAAAATATCATACAAAGTGAGGCCAAGACAAACTGGTTTTGTATAGCTTGACGTGTAGCCGTGTGTACATACAAGAAAGAAAGTAGACAGAACCATACTAAAGTCAATGTCAAATAATTTATTTCAAAGAGAATTAATTGATTCTAGTCGCCCTTCCAAAAGGTAGTTTCGTATGGAGAAGAATGGGCGAGAAACTCCACCATTACTCTTTTAAAAAGTTTTACAATATTTTGTATACATTAATTATATAATTATGTGTGAGGACGATGCACTGGTATGAGGTCAATAGTTATTATTATTTATATAGAGCTGGCGGGTTATTTTAAGTCCACTTGACGCACGCGTATACGTCAAAAATGGCACTAAGTATCGTCAAACCGAACATAATTCGAAGACATGTGATATCTGCCAACCCGCACTGGGCCCGCGTGTTGGATTATTGCCCACTCCTTCTCACAGAGCCTGTGTCCCAGCAGTTGGGAACATTATAGGCTGATTATGTATCATCAAACCAAAAAAGGTTATCTCACAAAAGTATGACCTTGACTAGCGCGTCAAACAATAACGTTTACGTATGTTACGTTAACCAACCGTTTGAAAAAAACCGGCCATAAGTTGTAGGACGTATTAACAACCCACATCCTATTGTTATTTTAACCTTTAATAAAATTATTATTTTGACAGGTGGCAGCAGAGAGCATCATTCAGAGCATGTAGAGGATCACAGCGAGGAGGGAAAGAAAGCCTACGAGGTGAGACAATGTATTATTTGACAAGTTGCAATTTTCAGGCGCTATGTTTTTTATTGCAAATACAATTAATATAAGGCAAAGCAACATGCAAATGGACTGAAAAAATAAATATAATAAAAGACAAAATCTAGTCGCAAACTTATCTTAGTGACAACAAGTGTCTCATCTCGGCGACAAACAAATGTCAAAACTTGTCAAAAATGTAGGGAAGGTATTTTAAGGGAGGTATTTTGGACAAATTGAGACTGAGATCAGACTGTGGACGCTATTCAGAACAAAAGACGCATGACAATAGCACCCAATATCTATGTATGTGGGTTGACTTTTTATAAGGAACTGATAAATTTAAGGCTGGGTTCGGGTTTGCGACGAATTGGTTTACTATAATAGGTTCGCACAATGGACCCAGCCTTATTAAACAACATTTAACAGGTAAACCAGAAAAATTGTGCGCTTCAATAATCTTCGTGTACCTATCCGAATTCGCACAAACGGTAACCCCCAATAGAGGCTAATCTTCTAATTTTTGTACTGTTGCACTTTGTGGTAGTGCACCTATCATCGCGCCTGTTCATGCATTCTCAATGTTGGATTACATATACAGAGTGGCAGGGACATCGGCGCGCAAACTGTAACCATGGATTCAGCACATGAGTTTAGACCCCAAAGCGTCGAAATTTTTCGCCGGTTATCAAAAAAAAAATCTTCTCTTTCATAGAATTACCTATGTTGCAATACATATGTTAATAATATATGTTGCAATACCTACGCGGTAAAAATGTTTGGAACAGCAATATATTTTTTTAATAACCGACGAATAATTTCGACGCTATGGGGTCTAAACTCATGTGCTGAATCCATGGTTACAGTTTGCGCGTCGATGTCCCTGCCACCCTGTATAGTAGTAGTCCCCAGGTGGTGATAGGCTATCCACCTAACTTATTTTACCTCTGACAGTAGCAACCTTATAGCCAGAACAAATATTTGTAAGTCCTACATGTATTTGTTCCGAGTCTGGGTGTTTTTCTATCTATAATATGTATCTACTTACAAAAAAAAAAAAAATATATAAGTAGTTTATCAGCCATCTTGTTACCATAACACAAAATTAGGTTGCTTAGCTTGGGACTAGATGGCGCTGTGTGAAATGTCCAGGGATATTATTATTATTATGTCGTTTATTTATTTATATTTCTTATTTTAATACATTTTTAAATATTAGTATAAAAAAAAACAAAAGAACAAGTATAAAAAAAAACAGTATAAAAAAAACATTATTATTATAGTAATAGGGAATAAAGATCACATTGATTTTGGCAGACTTGTCAGTGGCAGCAATCCAACTGTGATCTTATTGTAACGAGAATACCTGTGAACCGACTGTACACAACTGTACACAGCAGATCGCCATATCTCAAAAAAAAAAAAAAAAGTTTTTTTTAATTGAAAAGAGTTGTTATTCCCTAATTATGTTTACCCATGGTACTAAAAAATAAGTAAGTGCTTCCATGGTTATAACAGCTCCATATAAGATTTCGTCATCGCGCGTTCGTATTTCCGAAGATTGACGATGATTGTCGAAGCGCATACTTTTGCTGGGTGATCTATTCGTAAGTCTTGTACAGGTGCAAAAAGATGTATACATGATGAAAGGATATGTTATGGCATCCTAATTCCTAACCTAATAATACTTATGATGCAGGTACAATTTCATTATTTTAATTGTCTGATTTTGTCGCTAAGTGCACATCTTTTTGCAGCTCCTAAAAAGATAAGGCTAAAAAGGATAGGTTTACCCAAATAGCTACCACGTCAATATTCATATGTTTTTAAATTCGTACGAAGGGAATCAACTGGTCGAAGAGGAAAAACAGCTACAACCCTAACAAGAAGTTGATCAAAGCAAAACCCTGGTATTATCTTTATGTGGACGTAAGTCATGTGTTTAATGGTAATGTTCTAACATGTTCACAGCGATATTTACCATGTTAACACGTAGACCAATATTTGTATTTTTTTTTTTTGTTTAACTGAATTAATGACACATGTTTATGTTGTGTTATAACTGATTAATTAGTACAGTGTTTTTATTTTCATAGTTGAATGATTAGATTACGTTGATACGCAAGTATTTTTCCTATATTTTTTTTTGTAAGTAAGAAAGAAAGAAAAAGTATTTATTGCGACTTGTACAGGATCATAAACTAAACTAAACACAGTTAAAAATAAAAATAAAACAAATTGTATAAAAAAGTAACAAAAGGAAAAAAAATGAAACAGAAAGTCCTATACGAGGCCAAAACGCTCCTATCTCAGCATGATGCTTCGACATTTAAAAAATAAATGTCATAGCGCTGATATTCTGATAGGGCCCGCTGTGATGTCACGGGCAATCACAGTAATAAGTAAGTAAGACATAGAGCATAATAAGATGGTAGTGATTTTAGGGTTCTCTACCCAAAGCGTGCCAATGGAACCTTATTAGCCTCTGCTGTCATTCCGTCCGTCCACCAGTCAGCGGGCACTAAGTATCTCATGAACTGTAATAGGTAGGTAGATACTTGAAATTTTCACAGAGTGTGTATTTCTATTGCCGCTACAACAACAAACAAGAAACGTCTTTTTTTAAATATGTTCGTTTCCGAATCCGACTCGCATTTGGCCGGTTTTTTCCTTCTTTCTTTCTTCTAAAGACGTATACAATATCTTCGCAAGCAAGAGATAGAACATAAAAAGGGTTGTTTTTTTTTTAATTTTTTTTTTTGCTACGAAGAGTGTGACATATTTACAATTACGAAATTCTGTATGACGCACGTTTTCTTCGTCCATTTACTGTTATTGTTATACATTGGATACTAAATTGTTATTAGTGAATGTCTATTGTCCTATTGGTCATGTTTTCATTCGATTCTGAAAATATTGTTTTCAAAACATTCCTACTACTGATCATATTGATATTACTACAGTGATGTTTTTATTTACTGTTCAGGCCTTTCGGGTAGACAATTTAGGCCACCTGAAACTCGCATATGATTCTTAAAAAAAAAAACTTGAGAGGTGTCAAGGGACACCCGGATGGAACGAAGTTCACAGACAGACAGAGAAAATAGAAAATAGCTTACAATAGCTTACTAAGTATAGCAAAAAGTGTCGTGACAACTTTTCGTAAGAATTTTTTCCGTCTAGCCCCCTTTCACAACGCGCGATAAGGAACTTCGTTCCAAAACTTCGTTCCAATAAAAATCTTCTATAAATCAATTTACGTTGTTGAGCAGATAATTTATTATGTAGCTCTGCGACGACGTAGCTGCGTAGCGGATAATCTACGCATCGGCTACGGCGTAGCACTCGTAGCGATTGTGTCGTGACAACTTTGAAAAACGTTTCTTGTGTCCCTTTGATTTATAACTTTATTTTATTTTTATTATTGTTTTATAGCGGCATTAGAAATACACACTCTGTGAAAATTTCAACTGTGTACCTATTACGGTTCATGAGATACAGCCCGCTGACAGACGGACGGACAACGAAGTGATCTGATAAGGGTTAAATATTTTCCTTTTGAGGTACGGAACCCTAAAAAGATGACAAATAGAAATATAATAATATGAAGTCATTATTATATTATGTGCTAGTGAAACTAAAATAAATAGGTACACAAAGAAATAACAATAAAGCCACAAAACAGATAATACCTATTACGATGTAATTTGTTTCTATGCAAAGCACGTTCCATGAAACCTCATTTATTTTCACGGAAACGAAATTGCAATTTAAATATTTTTAAATATAATATTTTTCCGTGACAGTTTTTAAGTGGGTATGTTTTTGCGAATCATTATGTCGTTTGAATAACTTTATTCAATTTGAATAAATCTCAAATACTATAAAAAAAATATTTAAAGTTAAAAGCGGGTCAATTATTAAAAAAAGAGGTCATGATTAGAGGCGCAAAAAGTTTTATAGGTTCATTAGTTTAGAAAAGCTTCTATCATTAGAAATTCAATAAGTTTTTTAGAGAAAAACTAACAATGTAATATTTTGCTTGATTTTTGTGCTAGCGGCAATTCCAAAAATGTAAACTTTGCAGTTTCCTCTTTGACACGGAAAGGAGGGCGGGACATTTAAAAAAAAATGCTAGCGTTTGATTTGAGTTGTCAATTAAAATCTTAATGGGATTTCTTTTTGAAGAGAAAATAAGTGTATTCGGAAAGATAGGACTAAAATTAATTTGTCGAATGTTAACTATTTTAGAACCTGTAAGATAAAGGTAAAAAGGGTTATATTTTTAATAGAAACTATTTGTCCCGACAGATATTGTCCTGTCCAAATATCAGTCATTCATACAAAATTCCCAAAGAAAAAAGGTTCCTATATAAACTGCCTAATCTTTTTGAATTATCTCATTTATGATTTCTTACAGACATTAGGTACGTGTAAAATTTGGCAAAAAAAAGAATTGCTCACTAGTTCAATCTGTCAAAAAACAGTAAACTTAATCAAATGGACAGTGTATACGTTACGTTACACACAATTCGTTGTGTCAAAGAGGTGGAAGTTATTACAAGTTTATAAATTAAACACAGCAACGTTATTTTACGTTATTCTTTTTAGCTTTAGTTCGTGTTTAAGTAAAAGGTTAAGTTTGTGTGTTTGGGCTGTCGGTATAACAGTCCTGTGCCTTTTTTATAGGCGTATTTTCGAAGACATTTACAATTTTAGCCGAAACCCGCCCAGAGTTCATGACCTTGACTTTGTATCGGCATTTCTTCTCAGGGATCAGTCAGTTATGAGTTTGAAAAATTGACATGTAAGAGTGTGCTAAAAGATCTACTTCTAAAAATAAGCATTATTTCATCATTTCAATGACCTATGCTACTAAAAATATGTAAAAAAAAATACTGAAGCGAATTGTGCTAAAAATATAAATGTCTACTTAGATTTTAGTTTTTTTAATTTACTTCCCAAAATATGTTCTAAATAAATTGTATTATAACATTTTATTAGACACCCGTATTTTATCATTACACACTTAGTCTTTATTTAATGACATATTATTGTGAAACATTTTTACTTAATGTAATTTTGTTAGACATTTGTGTATTTAATGTCATTTTCTAAGACACTTGTATTGTTATTTTTCTTAAAAGCGTGACAATGGCAATCTAAATTGAGTTGGCCTAGAATTTGACTACGACTTTGATGCCATTAGTAGCGGCCATCTGAAAAAGTTGAAAGACTAACCATATAAAAAACATAACTTTTTTTATTTTGCCATTTTCAGTACATACTCTATGACTTGACTAATGAACTTAAAATGACTTTAGCATAATTTAACTACAAAAATAACTAACATAATCTTCAAATTCCAGGGCCTACACAAAGAGTCCAAGTCATCGAAAGGTCATCATGATAAAGAGAACCATTTGGGGAAATACGACGATCACGGAGGGGTCGACGCACACCATGAGGTGGAATCGGGCCACTATGGTGACCACCACCACGAGGAGCACGGGAAGAAGCATGCAAAAGTATGACTTTTAACTTTCATTTTGAACTTCTTCTTAGCGTATCAATGGCAATAAGTATAAATATTTATGGCCCAAAATTCAGCTGCGCAAACTCCGCTCACTGACGCATTTAATTATCATTTCAAATAGAGCTGTGGAGGCCCAGTGGTAACGACCGCGACTTTACGTGTTGTAGGTCGTAGGCTCGAACCCAGATAGGTGCTTTACTTTGTGTAAATTATTTCATCACCACTGCTCTCAAAACGGTGAAGGAAAACTTTGTGAGAAAACCGGGCTGTCCTAGAACCCAAAAATTCGAGGACACGTGACATCTTCACGAGGCACTGTGCCCGCGTGGTGGTCCACGCGGGCACAGTGCCTCGTGAATGCCAGTTGTCTCGAGGGGGTAGCCTGTGTCCCAGCAGTGGGAACATTATAGGCTTATTATGCCATCATAATTATTGACTGTCAAGCGTATACCTATTATTGATTAAACTCAGATACGACCACGATACTCTTCAAAGAAGTCGGTTAAAAAGGAATCGCCGATGTGGGATAAGTACAACTGTTACCATGAATTTACACACGCTAGCACATAAAGCTACCCGAAACTGTCAAAATTTTCCCAACCAACCTTGAACCTTAATGCTTTAGCCATAAAGTTGAAAATCTATTAAATAAATTTGACAGATTGTCGTAGCTTGATGTGCTGGCATCTGTGCATGATTCTGAACGTTGAAATTTTTCGTCGAATTTAATAAAAAAATGCTGTTCCATACATTTTGACCGCATACGTATTGGACTTCTCTATGAAACAGAAGATTTTTTTTGATAACCGACAAAAAAGAATCTACGCTTCCGTCTAGAATCATGTGCTGAATTCATGGATTCAGTTTGCACGTTGATGTACGGTCACCAAAAGAGATAAGTAACCAGGGTCGTCGGAAATAGTTGAAGTTTAGTAAGAAACCGATGGATTTTTTCTAATGAGATTTAATTTGATAAATAAACTGTTTGTTTTCTATTAATTAAATTAAATTTTATTCAAAAACATGCATCGTTTTCTTACAAAACTTCAACTATATCCGACGGCCCAGGTTACTTATCTCCTTTGGTGACCGTACCTGCCACCCTGTATAGGTTTATTTTTTCTTTACCTTTGAAAATGTTTTTATTTGTACCAAATTACTATACATTTCTTTTAGTATGAAGAATCTGGAAAACATTCGAAAGGCCATAGCACTAAAGGCAGCCATGACATCCATAAAAAGGAGGAATATGAGAAAAAAGTTGAATTCTTTGAAGAAGAGGGTGACTCTGGCGAGGAGGAGAAGCACGGGGGCTTCAACGAAGAGCATGGACACTCGAAGGTAAGTGGCTCTTACGATCAGCTGATCTATTCTGTAAAAATCTCACCGTGAAAACTATTGATAGCTCTCTTCAAGCTCACTTCACCTAAGTTTTCACGGTGAGATTTTTCCAGAATAGACCGACCGGTATTTTCGGTACTTCGGTACAGGTTAACAAATCCGAGTCAGGTTGGTCTCAAAATAAATAATGATTTCCATAGCAGAATGAGTAAAATGTCGTGAGGAAAGTTTTGAGTATGAATGTAAATAGATGGCTATACGAACAAGGGAAGACCAAAAAACGATGGATGAACTGTGTGAAAGATTATATGGCTAGAAAGGGGCGACTGTCGAGATGACGAATAATAGTGAAGTATGGAAGAAAATACATGTTGCCGAACCTAAATAAATTGGGATAGAGGCAGGACAAGGATGATTTATTTAGTAGTACAACTATGTATAATATACTGATTGTTTGGCCTTCGCAGTGCCGTAATCGTTTAACGTCGTGTAGTAAGAAAATTATTTAACTTCTAAGTTCAATGCAAATCAAAACATGGTCCCATGTACAGACAACGAAACAATTAGTGTACGGACAATTTTACTATAAATCCTACTTTTACCCATGTTCATTTATTTATTTAAGCATTTATTTTCACGCATTTAAACAAACAGAAAGAAAGAAACTTTAAGGTTTAGCAAAATACGTACAAAGGTGATGCGTATTTCTAAAGTTATCTCTTTCAGCATACCTGCGATAGGAGCGTAGATAAAAAGCGATATAGACAACGTGTGTAAGAGTAGAAGGGAAAACAAAATACATAGAATCAAAAACAATTCTCTAACATACATACATACCACGTTGTCATGTCACGTCACCATGTTGTATGTGTACTGAATAGTTAATTTTTTACCGTTCAAAAATAGAATGTGTACTTCGTTTACAATGATACAATCTGTTTTATGATTGTGTTACCTATTTATTAGTGAAATTTCATTCTCATTTCAACACACCTACAGTCAGGCCGATGAGAGAATGCGTCTTTGACACCTGTCAGTTTCATAAAAACGGATACGTGCTTTGCGAATTTCATCTTTATTAGTTACTAGAATTGTCGCACTGACAAGTGTCAGGAACGCATTTTCTCGACGGCCGCACTGCAGCTAACTAAAGGCAAAGGTTTGATTGTTTGCCTGCATACCAAACTATTTTGTCGACTGTACCAATAAGTCGTCACCAAAGCCGAGTAAATATCAATTTTATCCCTTAATTAATTAATTAAGTGTACATTTAGGTTTCACTAACAACTTGCAAATTAGAGTGTGCTAATAGTTTCGCCTTTTCAAGGCTTCACTTTGTAATTGCAAGTATATTTTGATGGTTGAAAACGAATCCAACATACAGGATCGAATCGATCAATAAATTAGCTAGCAAAACTCGACAGACGTGACGGGTATATCTGAACATATATTGTTTTTGGTCTTCGCTACTGCTAGTGTAGTGTAGTTACTCAAAGAGATTAAGTAGAGTACTTAGTTACTATGAGTTGAGAAAACTAGTTATTTTTGTTTTAAAGTGTATAAGTATTACCCATCACGTCAGTGAAGTTTACACGAAAAAAAAACTGATTTTAAAACTGATATTTCAAATACAACCTAAGGTCGTTGACCCTAGAAAAAAAATACTGTCAATTTTTTTTTATTAAAACCAAATATGACAGAACATGAACTTTATGATTTTCTGCGTACGTTTTACGAACTATCGTATAATAAAAAATAGTATAACAAAATGTAAAAAAAAGGAAGCACAAAAAATATCATGTGTTGAGAATCGAATGGCCGAAGTACGGACTATATTATCGTAACATTACAGGGGTCTTATGTAAATATATTGGCTTATGTAATTTGATGTGGAGTCCTTGGTTTGCTTATATCTGGGGGTACGTGATAAGATAAGTAACTGTTTATATGCAAAATTGTGAGTCACAAATCTCAGTTGTATGTCCTGTTTTAGTACCTAAATTTAAGTTTAGATGTGTGTTATGTTAGGGTCGAAAACCCAGATAGACGCTTTACTTTTTGTAAATTCATTACTCTCGAAACGGTAAAGGAAAAGATCGTGAGAAAACCGGCATGTCCTAGAATAAAAAAATCCAAGACATGTGACATCTACCAATCCGCGCCGGTCCCGCGTGGTAGGTAGGTTACAGCCCACTCCCTCACAAATAGAGGAGGCCACAGGTATCGGGAACAGGCTCCAAGTTATTAGGGTTAGGGGTCCAGAGAGAGGAACCTCCTGACAATGCAAGCCGTGTCCAGAAGTACCGCTTTCTGAATCAAGCCCTTGATCCAGCTGCCAAACGAGAGCCTCCTCAGGTGTTTGTCGAGGCTCTTGGCTATTAAGTCATTGGCTGTCACGACTATCGGTACAATGATCGCTGAGTCAACATCCCACATGTCTTGATTATAATTATTATGATAATGATAATCTTACACCAGAAATACCAGAACTTTAAAAAGTGCTTATGTCTACATATGTAGTGGAGAGTTTACACTACAGACATCGTCCCACACCGTCCCACACGCGTTTTTCCCGAGTCAGGATATTTAATCATGATCGGTAAAAAAGATTTCTAAAAATAGATAATAGAAATAGTTTTGATAAATTGGATTGGAAAATCAATTATATTTGCTGCAATGTAAGATTGATTTTACGAGTGGTGGCCCAGTGGTATCGGCCCGGATTTACGAGTTGTAGGTCGTGGTTTCGAACCCAACCAGGCACTTTACTTTGCATAAATTATTTCATCACCACTACTCTCAAAATGGTGGAGGAAAACATTTTGAGGAAGTCAGCTTGTAGTTTGCAACCAAAAATTCGAAGACTAGTGACTACTACCTCGCAATGGGCCAGTATGGTGTTTTACGGACTCCAGAAACAGAAGGCCTGTGTCCCAGCAGTGGAAACATTACAAGATATGAAGTTTCATATTACATTAATATACATCTAAAAATGCTATACATAGTCTTGTCTAATCGTTTCGCCAGCGTGTCTCAACGCTTATTCCGATCTTTTGACTGGAACATGATATTGAAAGCTTGTCTTAATATTTAAATTACTCTCATTAATAAGTGATTCTTCTTGCCTCTTCGTATTTCAATAAAAATCATTGGCCCGTAACTGAAATTACGTGTTGGCAAATTATCAAACTGGAGCGGGTGAATCGTGGCTGGATTTCAAAAGTCATGATTTCAAAAGTGTCTAGACTTAATTCGGCCTAGGAAATACTTTGACGACTTTTTTTTTAATAAACTATCTTTTTTATAAGTTTGTCGTGATAGTTCAAGGCTGTGGGGGGTTTCCGGTGGCCTAATATCCAAGGTTTGATGTTTCGGGTAAAGTGCAGATTATAGTTATTTATTCAATCGCTTTTTTTATGAACGATTGCAATGTTTGACCTTGTAAAAGTAATTTGAATAGACGTCGTGGAAAATTAGCTGTCACGATTCATTATGGACGATTTTCACTTGCAAGTAATTCAAGGTGTAATGTTTACTCGTTATTATCGTTTACGCCTGTTAATCTGTAATTGGATCGTCGCGAAATATGTTTCAACAGTGGGCTGCAATAGGTTGTGTTGGATACTTCTGGTGTTTCAATGTGTCAAAGTCTTAGAAAGTATCAGTAGTATACACAGGGTTACAGGGACATCGACGCCCAAACTGTAACCATGGATTCAGAACATGATTCTGGAATAAATTGAGCTGACATTGTCAGTGGGTTATTAAAAAAAAAAAAAATGCTGTTAGGTACATTTTGACCGCGTAGGTAGGAAACAGCTGTATTTTTCATGTATTTTTGCGCATCGATGTCTCTGCTGCCCTGTAATACTGTGAAACTGGCGAAAATACCTATCTAAAATATTATTTATCTTCATACTCTTTGGCTTGAGGGGCCCGTGGCTAAATAATAACAGCCGCACAGGTCGATTGGTCAGGTTAAGCTACGCTTGCCGCGGTTGGTCTGTGGATGGGTGACCATCTTTACATACCGAGACCCCTCTGTGCCTCGGAAAGCACGTTAAGCCGTTGGTCCCGGCTGTCATTCGTGGATCTTTGACAGTCGTTACGGGTAGGCAGAAGCCCGAAAGTCTGACAACCAGTCTTACCAAGGGGTATCGTATTACCCAGTAACTGGGTTGTGGAGGTCAGATAGGCAGTCGCTCCATGTAAAATACTGGTATTCAGCTGCATCTGGTTAGACTGGAAGCCGACCCCAACATAGTTGGGAAAAGGCTAGGCAGATGATGATGATCTTCTTCTTCTCTTTGGCTTGGAAAAATATCGATCTGAAATACGGTAATACACTGAACCGTATCAATGGTAACATAAGCTTGCACTACGATAATGACCGTTACTGATACGATATAAAGGCGGTGTTAACTTCAAATTGTTGACGGTACCATTTGTATAAGATCCAAATTCTGTCAATCCGAATTTGGAAAACTTTTGAAGTGAAAACTTCTTTAGCAGCGTTGTGGACTTTTGTTGTGATGGGTAAAAAATGTTAAACTCGCGTCAGGACACGTGACCTGATCGAAAATTCGTAAGACGGAGCTCGCGTCAGGACACGTGACCTGATCGAAAATTCGTAAGACGGAGGGAGAGTAGACCGCATTCCAAAATATCAAAACTGCACGTTAATAATCAAGTTTTCACTTCTGCCGGCACTCCCGGAGTGCAACCCGTTGTTTTTTTTTTTTTTTGGAAGTCTGTTCTGTTGCCGTACGCAAACATACGGCATATTACAAAACGGACTGTAGAAAACGGATGCCCGCCATATATGTATATAGGACCTGCTATAATTCCCTGAACAATAACTAGGGAATAAATGAAAGTTTATGTACGCAAGATTACAGTTAGTAAGTAACTTTCCCTGCTTAATCTAAGCCAACATGCAGTTAACTTAACGGCTGAAAGTAATTAAAACCCGTGTTTTCTTTACATAATTACACTTTATGTTTAAAGTTAATTAAGTTTGTATTAAGTTAACTTTGTTAATGTGCTAGTTTTATGGTAAAAGAAGGTTTATTTTAGCGAGGGAGAGTTTAAGCTAGCTGTGGCCGCCACATAGCGTCAGCTATTTACCTAGACCTAATAATTATTTTATTTATCGGTGATAAATAAAATAATTACTAGGTCGAAAATACCTAGAAGTATCATCCTATACACTCAGGGTGGCAGGGGCATCAACTTGCAGCCTGTTACTATGAATTCAGTACACGATTCTGAATTCCAATGCGTCGAAACTTATCGTCAATGTCAGTCAAAAAAATGTGGTTCCAAACCGCGACCGCGTAGGTGAGGAGGCACTTTTCTAATAAATAATCCATATTATAGTATTAGTAACAAAACTATAATAAAACAGCAGTTTTTTTTTTGATAACTGGAATGTATTAATATTTCATACATAGTCTGTTTTCTACTACTAAATCGCTACCAAGTTACTTCAATATACATGCTCTAGAAATCTTAAGACACGGCTCAAGACAGATCTCAAACTACTTTGACTTAGACAAGTTAATACAAGTTTTAAACAAAGTTCTGTGGGTAATAGAAATGTCATAACCATTTCAATGTTTTTAATAGTTATAACTTGAATGCTTCTTGTGAGTTAATTTTAATCAATTTTGTATGAAAAATGAAAACAAAACTTTTATTTAGGTAGCAAGAAAGTAATGAAAGCTAAAGTAAAATTAATGGAGCCGTAAAGAGCTTCTTGTTTTGCGGATCAACTTTATGAATGCCAGGTTCCAGATTCTAAACCTAAAGCAGGTACATTATTTCCCTATGGGTTTCAAGTTTAGCTATCTGTCTCAATTCGAAGGGTCAAAAATGCGGCGAATTAAGTAAGGTTTGTTTTTACTATAGGTACACTGACCGTCAGGAAAGGTTTGAGTACGAATGTGGATGACTATAAGAGTAGGGGAAGACCAATGAAACGATGAATGGACTGTGTGAATGATGATATGGTTAGAAAGGGAGTGACTACCGAGATGACGACTAATAGAGAAGTATGGAAGAAAAAAACATGTTGCGCCGACCACGAATAAATTTGGCAGGAGAATTATGTTGAGGTAATTGATGCTGCTGAAAAAAGGCAACCGAATGCCCGAAATTAAAAGCCCAAGATGGTGATTTGGTGATCAATTTTTATTCCTTCTCTGTATAAGAAGAGTGCTTTGAAAAATGACTCCACCTTGACCCGGCGACATCAGGAGGGCTTAAAATCTTTTTAACGTAAAATTTTCTGTTTCTTAGGGGGGGCATTTCAAGAACGGAAACTCCAATGCGGGCCACGAGGAGCACGCAAAGGGCGAATCTGGTCATTTCGCCAAAGGAGGCCACTTGCATGTGTCAAAGGTAATATGACTCTAAACTATAGATAGGTAAGGTTGATATTAGATTGACTTTCCGTGGTATAGTTGGCAGACCTTACCCTAACAGGGTTCTCAAAATGATTGCTGACAGACTGGACTATCCGTATGTAATTCACTGACGGCACGGTTGGCGCAGTGGTTAAGCGATTGACTGCTGCGCTGCGTGTCGCGGGTTCGATTCCCGCACGGAACAAATATTTGTATGACCTACATGTATTTGTTCCGAGTCTGGGTGTTTTTCTATCTATAATATGTATGTATTTACAAAAAAAAATGTATATAAGTAGTTTATCAGCCATCTTGTTACCATAACACAAGCATTAAGTTGCTTAGCTTGGGACTAGATGGCGCTGTGTGAAATGTCCAGGGATATTATTATTATTATTACTGCTGTCAGTTCCAGGTGACATCGTATCGTGTTGTTTGAATTGATCTACTACAGGGCAAAGAGAAGCCAAAAATAAAGGCTAGTTAGAAGCTTACGACCCAATGGGTCCCTCTTAATGGTAAGCGACATCGCGGCAGGCCGTCTGGGCCTGCCGCGATGAGGCGATCGCGGGATGAGCTGGACTCAACAAGAACTGGTCCTCAGAAGCTTTAAACAGAGATAAGTGATCTCTGAGGACCAGGGAGGAGAGAAGGAGAGTAGGGAGGCCTTTGCCCTGCAGTGGGACATCACAGGCTTTTAATAATAATAATAGTTAGAAACTGAAAAAAACGGAATAGTGTCTTTTGCCAGTCCTTTTGGTACGAGTCAAGCTCGACTTTCCATGTCCGCCTAAAACAGTGACAAACTTTTTCCTATTCCAGGGTCACAAGCAGGCCTTGGGCCACGACGGTCACGGCAACCACGGCCATGCCCACCATAAGAAGGGGGGGGCAGATGGTGGCAAGAAATGGATCTATCACCATGGGTACCCAGCTAAGACCTCTAACCTTATCCTAATCGACCGAAGAGCTGATCAGTTGTACCACGGACCGCAGTATTATGGATAAATAGAGGACTCTAAAGGGCACAGTATTTTTGCGTCTGTGAAGTTAGCTGCACGTAGTCTGTTTGTGTTAATTCCATTGGAAGTTGAAGGAAATACCGGTAATATTCTTGGAGAACGGCGGCGTCCGATATAAAATTAAAAAGACGAGTCGAATGCAGAAATTTCTTCTTTTTTCTTTAAAAAGGAATAAATTTCTGCAATAGACTCCTCTTCTTTCGTTAGACTTTTCTGTAAGTAAGTAAATCCGGTCTGTAGCTAACTTTGAAAACACAAAGATTCGTGTCGTGTACTGTAAATTAGTAACTGCGAATTTTAGACAAGTTTAGAATTGAGCAGAATCGCACTCGCGGTTTTAAGGTCTTACCTGGGTGACAAACATTTTGGATAAAGCGATCTCATACAAAAATATCAACAAGTACGTTGGCTACCACAAATACGAACTTAACCCTATCCTCTGTTATAAACCTTTTTCTATTTTCGTAAGCAAAATCAATAATATTTCGACCAATCGTGTGGTGTCGCATCTACACATAATTGTTACAAATTAAAGTTGGTTTTCGTGTATGTCTGTGTGGCTGCATTATTCTTCTAAACCATGCAACGGATTTTGAAACGGTTTTCACCATCATTTAGAGAATTTATTCCGAAAGGTTTATGAGTATAATATATAGATATTAAACTTACATAAAATAAAGGATATCGATATTTTGTCAAGTCGTACAAACCATGGGAAGCAAGGGCCGGTCGACAGCACATTAGCGAAAATATGCTTTTTCAAAATTAGGGATATTTTATTTCTTAGTTTACAAATAGTTTGCAGCTGTTTACCAGAAGGCCAATTCTCCCAATTTAAAACGTTCAAAATCTAGTCGCAGTCTCATCTCGGCGACAAACAAATGTCAATCATTTGTCAAAATGTAGGGAAATTAGAAGTATGTTTTGACAGATTGAGACTGAGATCAGACTGTGAACGTTCTTAAAATTACGAGAATTGCCCCTCCGATATATACCTACATATACAGGGTGAGGATTTTTAACCGAAATATTTTTGATAACTATTCTCCCTTTAAAAGATTTAACGCAGGTGAACCGATCCAACGCTGTGGGGTTTTGGAAATAAGGAAGCAATTTTCAATTATCAATTTCGATGGTCGAAAAAAATCGCCTTCTATTTTGACATATCTTATACAGTGTCTTATATATGTAGTCAAAACATTGTTGTCTTGCCAAAGCAAACAATTAATTGTGCACGTCATTGTTTATACTACGATAGTCTGTCTAACGTCAGGCTTGACTCAGTCTCACCACGGCCTTATCCATCGCAATGGCTATTGTTGTATTGTTGTAAAGATGTTATTCGTAAACACGGAGAAATTTTAACCATCCGACAAAGGACGGTTAATTTACCTGTATCAGTAGAAGAATGGTATGACTTTTGATTTAGTTTTTTTTTTGGATTTGTATCAAAAAAATAATTAATCAATGCCTATATACATTTACTAGGCCACTTTTGTATGGAACTTCGATTTGTTTTTGCAAACAAATTTGAAACCAAATGGGTCCTCTAAAGTTGAGTCCGTGGCGTATGAATGCTGATATTTTTTTTTTTTTTATAATATTGTTCTTAAAAGCACAAAAAATGAGCTTGAACTATTCGCTGTATTTATCTAAATCAATAAATATAAGGTAAGTATAAGTGTTCTTTAATTTTTATACTTTTTTGTTACTATGCCTTCTCCATAGTAACAAAAAAGTATATTTTGGGTAAATTAGGTATTTATTTTTTAAGTATGCAAATGAAAATATATTTCTCCGCACGCAAGATCTGCCTAATTTATTTACAATATAATTGCCAAAATATATATTATTCTTAAGATATTTTATTTAATCTAGGTACAGTTTAAAGATACCACTTAAATAAGTTAGTTATACATAGTCGTACAAAAAACCTTTGAAAGAATAACCCTTTTTATTTGTCAAATAAGTCGACAGGTCTTTAATATTTTTTTTTATGCTTTCGGTCTTTTCATTATTATTAATACAAACGGCTGGTTGTTTCAAACGGTTGGTTAACAAACGTACGTAAAATATAACAGTTACGTACTAAACAACACTTTTTTTTGGTTTGACGATAGTTAGCGCCATTTTTGACGTATACGCGTGCATCATGTGGACGTGAAACAGCCCGCCCCAGGGTATAAACTTCGTTATCAAAATATTTTAGCTTCTTGCTTTTGTCAAATATTTTTACTAAGGTATTATATAAAATGTGGAGACGACAATACGACAATAAATGAAAACACTGACAATACTGATGATAAGAGTATTTTGGAACTATGAAATAAATCCTAACATCGAAATTAAAAACGTGATTTTTTTTCATTTATTGGCTTATTTCCTAAAAAATTCTAATTAGTCCGTCAGTTAGATTATCAAAAAATATTGAACCCATTTTTTCTTTTGTCAATTATATAAAAAAATATGAAGATATCGCCCGTTAACGTTCCGCGTGACTTCACTTGCTTGCGACACTTTTGCAAGCAAGTGACGTCACGACCCCCACTCCCACATTTTGACGCGCTTTATCTTTGTAATTTTTTGTTTGATTGACAAAAGAAAAAATACGTGTCCATTATTTTTCGATAATCTAACTGACGGACTAAATATAATATTTTTTTTTTTTACCCAGGGAACTACTCTATTGTAGTGATGGGTCGACTATGGGGTTTGCCAATCTTGACTAGCTGTAATGACTAAACTATTGGATATATTTGGTTGAATTTTTGTATGCAGACTGGGAATGTCATTAGATATACGCAGTTTAATTTAATGTCGTATGATCGTCTCCACCTTGTATACTATTACACTTACGGTTTTTTTTAATTTTCTTTTTCTAATCTTGTAATACTATTAAAGTATAATTAACGTGTTTTTATAAGTTAGTTTAAGAATTCGTTATTAATATTATTGTAAATACTCTCACTGTGATTTATGGACATGTTTTGTAAATATTTTTTTCTGGATTACATGTATTTTTTTTTTAAATTGTTTTTTTACTCACCTGTAATTTTTATATTGGATTTTAGGGAAAAAATTCAACCAACTTAAGTTGAGTGGCTCGTGGCTAGGTAATAACAGCTGCACGGGACGATCGATCAGGTTAAGCTATGCCGCGGTTGGTCCGTGGATGGGTGACCGTCTTTACATACCAAGACTCCTCCATGCCTCGGAATGCACAATAAAAAATTGGTCTCGGCTGTCATTCGTGCTTTGACTATCGTTACGGGTGGTCAGAAGCCCGAAAGTCTGACAACCAGTTTTAGCAAGGGGTATCGTATTACCCAGTAACTGGTTTGTGGAGGTCAGATAGGCAGTCCCCCATGTAAAATACTGGTATTCAGCTGCATCCGGTTACACTTGAAGCCGCCCCAACATAGTTGGGAAAAGGCTAGGCAGATGATGAACTTAAGTTGCAACCAGAAGGCCAATTCCCGTTTTTTGCGCACGAGGTGAACCCCTTAGCAGCCCGCGATGTATCGCAGTGAGGTTTCCTTCGGCATGTGCGTGCCTGTCTATTAGCATGTGTAGCTGCAAGTCACATTCATCCATACATCATGTGCGCGCCATGGCGGCCAGTGGAATAATTGTGGCTAAGGCGCGGCGCAAGCTTTTATATGTCAGCGAGAAATTCAAACCTTTGCGACTCACCCACATATGATTTGATTTATTTTATAATGCTATGCATGTAGGTAGTCGTTGAAAATGTTCAAATATTTTTGTATATAAGGTGCACTCCAGATGCCATAGGGACTTCTACCTCAACACATGCATTTGTTTTAAATGGAGTAGACATCGAGGTAGCGAGCTGAACCGCGACCGCGAGGTATCGTAGTGAGGCAAATTTGGCATATAATTATATATACTCTTGTGACGTAAAAAACCGCCATTTCTCAAAAAAATGTAAGCACAACAAAATATACCTAATTCCTGAATAAAAGTGATGAATTGTTTAGAAATTCGTATTGTTATAAAGTTTTTGTAACACCTGCCGGGCAGACAATGACAGATGGACATTTTATTTCTTTTTCTACTTTAAAGGTAAGGGAAATAAATATTATTTAGACATTTACAGGTTAAGCTGCCTCTGAAAGGCTGTTAGTACCTGTTTTGCGGAAAGACGTGGGAATCTGTAGGACGTACCTACATTTTTTGATAAAAAATCTCAACGTAGAAAAATTAACGAAATTCGAAACTATACTTAGGGCTGATCTTTCCAACGTCAGATAACGAGGAATAATTTTGAATTTTTGACAGTTCTTCCATACAAAATCTGTGAGACGTCAATTTTATTTCACGAATAAAAATCAGCCCGTATTGAAAGGGCTGATTTTTCAATCGACAGGTCCTTAAAAAAAAAAGACTAAAAATGTAAAAAAACTGAATACCTAAATATAAGCCTCCAGGCATAAAGGGTGTGACAGCTACATATGCAATACAGGATTATGTTCACATAGCTGTCACTTGAAGTTACAAATGATAAACCAGGATCATCGAAGGAACATCGGAGGATACATATAAGGAACTCGTTGAACTCGTTAAGGAATGTGCTTTTCATATTTCTAAACCCAGTGGTTTAAGCTGGCGTTGTCTGTCAGTGCTTTACTGGCTGGACAGGTCCTCTCAATCTGTGTGGTTCTTTCCTCAAAAGACCATCTTAGATATCGACCTACATGCCCTTCATATGATCTGACCAAGATTAGGATGTCTGGACTTTAAAAGAGACTGTGACTTCTGAGTTTGTTTCGGTCTTTCTTCTCACAATCAGACTAGTCATAAAGAAAACGCCGACCACATCTAGTTTTTTATTTATGATTGACGTGTAAAAGTTTTTTTTACAAACCTACTTACAAAATAAAATGATTTATCATTATCATTTCCTTTTTTTACAGATAGTTTTATCCAATATAAGGAACTTTTGTACATTAAACACTGAATTTGACATTACAATTTAAACATACATTCAACCGTTTATCGATAAATTGCTTAACTGGTCACTGAATGCATTACACTCTTTGAAACTCACTGGAATAATGATCATCGGAACGTACATATTCATTGAAATATTCATGAATAATTACAGCATCATTTGTGCTCTCAGTACTGTGAGCGGTTGAAACAAAGGATGGATTTCATTTTGTTTTAAACGTTGCCCCACACTAGGAATTACTCCTGTATCGTGGGTGCGTTTACAAACATTTAAACTCACATACACAAACAGCCAGACCCGGAACAACTAAGTACCTGTAGGCAATACAAATATTTGTTCCGTGCAGAAATCGAACCCGCGACACGCAGCGCAGCAATCGATCGCTCAGCCACTGCGCCAACCGTGTCGTCTATTGCCATCAACCTAGCATAAATCTAAACGTTTTTTAAGTGAATTTTCTTTAGCGGCGTTGTGCACTTTTTTTGTGATGGGTAAAAAATGTTAAACTCGCGTCAGGACACGTGACCTGATCGAAAATTCGTAAGATGGAGCTCGCGTCAGGACACGTGACCTGATCGAAAATTCCTAAGACGGAGCTGGCGTCAGGACACGTGACCTGATCGAAAATTTGTAAGACGGAGGGAGAGTTTTTTGTGATGGGTAAAAAATGTTAATCTCGCGTCAAGACACGTGACCTAATCGAAAATTCGTAAGACGGGGCTCGCGTCAGGACACGTGACCTGATCGAAAATTCGTAAGACGGAGGGAGAGTAGTCAGTATTCCAAAATATCAAAAATGCACAATGTTAATATTCAAGTTTTCACTTCTGCCGGCACTCCCGGAGTGAACCCGTTTTTTTTCGGTTTTTTAAACTCCGGGCTAAAGTGAGAAATTCCTGATAGGAAACCCAATATCAGGAATTTCTAAGTAGCAGCGCCGTGTCTTGGATTTATACCCGATTGATGGCAATAGAGCAGATGAGAGCAGTGGTGGCCGCGACTTACGAGTTGTAGGTCGTGGGTTCGAACCCAGACCGGCGCTTTACTTTGTGTAAATTATTTCATCACCAGTGCTCTAAAAACGGTGAAAAAAGGAAGACATCGTGAGGCAACCGGAATAACCTAGAACCAAAAAAAAAATCAAAGACATGCGACATCTAAACCAACCTGCACTGGGCCCGCGTTGTAGATTATGGCCCACTCCCTCTCGAGAGGAAGCCTGTGTCCCAGCATTGGGAACAATTTAAGCTGATGGGGCCCGTGGCTAAATAATAACAGCCGCACAGTACGATCGGTCAGGTTAAGCTACGCTTGCCGCGGTTGGTCTGTGGATGGGTGACCATCTTTACATACCGAGACCCCTCCGTGCCTCGGAAAGCACGTTAAGCCGTTGGTCCCGGCTGTCATTCGTGGATCTTTGACAGTCGTTACGAGTAGTCAGAAGCTCGAAAGTCTGACAACCAGTTTTACCCAGGGGTATCGTATTACCCAGTAACTTGGTTGTGGAGGTCAGATAGGCAGTCGCTCCATGTAAAATACTGGTATTCAGCCGCATCCGGTTAGACTGGAAGCCGACCCCAACATAGTTGGGAAAAGGCTAGGCAGATGATGATGATGATGATGATGCCAATAGGTTCGCCTTCCATTATATTGGAGTTAAAAATAAGTGGGCATTCACACTGCAATGAAATGAAATATATTGCAAGAATTGTAGTAGACAGCCGTCGACCCGTCGACGCTCGCCGTCGAGCACTAACGGGTAAAATGTACGTGTATGTGTTATTACACATACACGTACATTTTAGTATATATTTCAGTGGTGTTTCTACCTATTGGTAGAAACACCACTGCCTGACCCTTCGGGAAATGAAAACGTGATGTTGTAAAACTTCTATCCGACGGCAATTCAGATAGATATTCAATATCAAATGACGCTCAACTTCAAAAGAAAGAATGCTCGAGAAATAATGGCTGTATCAAATTACGGTAATAACAGTTTGCCAATAGTACAGTTTATTTTAGTGTATTATATTTATTTGTAGTTACAAAGAAAGAAAAAAGGAAGAAAATTATTTTATTTGGGAAACGCACCGGAAATACAAACAATAAAAAAGAACATTTATAGATAATTGCTTCATGTTTGTCAGTATTTTATTCAGGTATGAGGAACGGGATAGAAGGTTTCTTATTCTCCATCGAAAAGGGACAATTCTCAATCCAATCAATTGGCAATCCCCCACGATTGGCAATGCCAGCCTAACTGAAACTCAAAGCCTTTACTTATTTCAATTAACTGTGTCCAAATAAACTTTTTTTCTTTCTTTCTTTCAATTACACCATTTACAGGCAGTGCCTGTAAATGTAATGTTTCTAGTTTTTCGAGATCAAAATTCATAAAACAACCAAATATTCTTGTATAGACGCTAGCATTGAGTCGTAACGCCATTTTTTAACCGACTTCTCAAAAAGGAGGAGGTTCTCAATTCGGATGTTTGTATTTTTTTCTTTATGTTTGTTCGCCCATAACTCCGTCGCTTGCCAACCGATTTGAAAAATTCTTTTTTGGAAAGGGTATACTTCCCAAATGGTCCCATAGAAATTTCATCAAAAACGGTTCAGTAGTTTGGTTTTTAAACCAAAATAACGGGTAAAAATTACAACTTAAAAGTGAAAAATAAAAACTTTTTTGGAAAAAAAAACCACCGACTTCCTAAAACGACACTAGAAAGTGAAAAATTACTTTAATTTCGGAAGTCGGTGGCAAACAACGAAAATGCGAACCCAACGATATCGACTTCCGAAATTAAAATTATTTTTCACTCTGTACTTTTTGGAAGTCGGTTGTTTTTTTTTCACAAAAGTTTTTTTTAGTAGAAATCGTCATCTGCCTAGCCTTTTCCAAACTATATTGGGGCTGGCTTCCAGTCTAATCAGCTGAATACTAGTATTTTACATGGAGCGACTGCCTTACATCTTAGCTCCACAACCCTGTTACTGGGTAACGCAATATCTCATGGTAAGACTGGGTTGTCAGAGTTTCGAGCTTCTGACTACCCATAACGAATGACATACGAATGACAGCCGGGACCAACGGCTTTACATGCTTTCCGAGGCACGGAGGGGTCTCGATAAGTTATAGGAAATGAATGGTCACCCAACACTGCTTTTCCTTGAAGATCAACTGTGCGGCTGTTACTTAGCCTTTTTTTGGCATAAACAACCACTAAAAGATTTTTTTTAAGCGCATCTGCCATAAAAAAAAATCGGGTGCTGTTGGGGGACCCTCGTCACGAATGAAGTACCGTACGCGAAACACACACACACTCGTAAATAACAGAAAGACACACACACACAGAGAGAAAGTCGCATGGAGGGCCTTTAGTTTTCATGGTTTTCGAGGGTGCTGAAGCTAATAGTGAGGAAAATCCAAGATGGCGGCTTTGGCTTTATAACGCTATTTCGTCACGTGTCGATTTCAACAAGTTTACTCATAAACCGCGTTAAAGAACTTCGTTCCAATAATAGCATTTTAAAAAGGTCGACTGTTTTGCTGACGCTATTCAGTGCAATACGCGACGCCAGCGATGTCCAGTGTGTATGCTAGCAGAAGTCTTGTATTGTTTCATGTGGGTGACATACGGACACCACGTGCGTCCAACCTAATGTTGGAGCCATGAGCTACACGCGTCTACCGCCTGCAACTGCGGAGAAAACAAATGAAAGAGATTGTTTAGAGCAGTAGCTCAACCATGAGCCATGAGTTTGCACAGCCAAAACTCGCTAGCGTCTCCGTAAATAATATATAATTAGGAAATACTGTACAGCGCCCCTAGCGGTCACAGAAAGAACTAAAATTCATACCACTAAAACCCGAAAGTCTGACAACCAGTCTTACCAAGGGGTATCGTATTACCCAGTAACTGGGTTGTGGAGGTCAGATAGGCAGTCGCTCCATGTAAAATACTGGTATTCAGCGGTTAGACTGGAAGCCGACCCCAACATAGTTGGGAAAAGGCTAGGCAGATGATGATGACCTCTATAGATTGTAAGAAACCTAACGTAATTTATTCGATAGTCACTAACTTTACTCGATAACACAACGGTGACATAATTATAAGGAATAAAAATTCAACAACCACTAAATTAGCTTAAATAGTTCACTAACCTGGATCCTTTCTATTTAGTCGGATTATTGACTGTCATAACATTTTTAGCGTAGGCGATAGCACTACATTTTGAGCATATAATTATGCTGTTCTCGCTTCATATTACTGAGAAATAAAGTAACGAAACTTAAGCAGACACGATCTATCGAGTTTACCTTAGCGCCTGCGTAACACTCCGTAATACTCATGGTTCAAGCATTATCGAAATCTATTCGATCCACATTAATATGCTAGCGAGTTTAACACTAGCGAGTAAGTTTTTGATAACAACTTATATACAGTTCGAAAGCAGTGGTGACAAGCCCGACTTACGAGTTGTAGGAGCTCGAACCCAAGCAGGCGCCTACCTTGTGTAAATAATTTCATCACCACTGCTCTCAAAACGGTGAAGGAAAATATCGTGAAACCGGCGAAACAACAGGAAACCGGAATGTCCTAGAACCAAAAATTCGAAGACATGTGATATCTACCAACCCGCTTTGGGCCCGCGTGGTGGATTACGGGCTAACTTCCTCTTACAGAGAGGAGGCCTGTGTCCCAGCAGTGGGAACATTATAGGCAGATTGTGCTTGTTAAAGCCTACTCCAACGGTCATTGGTTCTACGGCTAATATGGCCGCACCATTGCGATTACATTACAGCTTGCTTATTTAGAAGGCTTTGCCGATCTCTGGAATAAAGTTAAAGAAGCATTTCTAGTGCAACGTTGAAAACAACAGCTGTTTCTAGTTAAAAGTATAAGAAACAACATTTATAAATAGACAAACTTCTATGTAAAAACTTGTCTCAATAATTTCATGACCGCACTCCTGGGATTAGCTTTTTCCAAGATTTTATTTAAAAATAACAGGAGCATCGTGGGAATTTCCTCACAGCAGACAAGTCAAAAACAAACGGCTTAAACAATAACGAAAATATAAATGTTTCCGTGGAATTGTTTACGTTTAAGAACCCCATCCAACCCCATCTATCCTAATAATAAAGCTGAAAAGTTTGTTTGTTCGAACGCGCTAATATCTGGAACTACCAGTCGGATTTCAAAAATCCTTAAAAATTAAACAGTTTTTCTTGATGTTCGGTCGAAAGTGCAGTGTGCTGTTTCAAGTTGGGTGATGAGGCTGAGGGCGATGACCAGTCCGCCGCTTGCACCAGCATGCGTAATTCCTGGTCAACTGGTTGGTTTCAAACCAAAACAAAACAATGCCGTTTAGCTGCAGAACTTGGGATGAAGGTAGTAAGTACTTGTCTGGTTGAGTTCCCTCACAAAAATCTCTTCTCTAACCATTTCAACTATGTCCAAGTCCAATTAAGTAATTCATAAAACCCTTCAAACAAAATGAAGTCCAAGAGTTTGTTTTACAAAAGCTATTTTAATTTCGAAGAAAACTTCTTACTGGGAATTTCCCAAAGGGCCTAACTGTTTGCTAATTATTCTTGAACGCGGTGTGTGACTTGCAAAGCTGGGCAGAGTGGCTCATTATTGTGGTCCCGTGCCCACAAAATCTGATGTAATGAATTCAGTGAAACGTCATACTGGTATTAAAGGTTACATTAAAAAAAGAAACACTTTATAGTGCAAAGTAGTAAGTAGTGTTGAGTGAAATAGTTTTGGAAGTTGGTAACTTACATTATCAGCCTATAACGTTCCTACTGCTGGGACACAGGCCTTCTCTCTGTGTGAGGGAGTGGGCCGTAATTCACCACGCGGGCCCAGTGCGGGTTGGTAGATGTCACATGTCTCAGAATTTTTGGTTCTAAGACATATCGGTTTCCTCACGATGTTTTCCTTCACCGGTTTGAGAGCAGTGGTGATGAAATAATTTACACAAAGTAAAGCGCGTGTTCGGGTTACAAGAAAGCTAGTCCACTTGATACTATGTACTTGAAAACAACCAGTCTCCTTTAAAGTTATAGCAATACCACACACTCTTATAAACTGCAATAAACGTTCAGTTTCTAATGCTCCATATTACTATGTTATTTGATATTTAATCTTATTGACACTAAGTGCAGTTGTCTTAACTATAAATTACTTTACTTGTGTTTCGAGAGATATTATTGTGACCACAGAACATGGAGACATCTCGGCAGCCACTGTTAGAGGCGGCATTGTCATCGCTTTCTGCACAAACCAAGCGCGTCACGAGGAACGTAATAGTATGTCTGTACTATTTATTGATTTGCTGTCTTTCTCTCTCATCATCATCTGCCCAACCATTTCCCAACTATGTTGGGGTCGGCTTCTAGTTTAACCAGATGCAGCTGAATACCAGTATTTTACATGGAGCGACTGCCTATCTGACCTCCACAACCCAGTTACTGGGTCGTATTACCCAGTAACTACCCCTACCCCTTGGTAAGACTAGTTGTCAGACTTTCGGGCTACTGACGACCCGTAACGACTATCAAAGATCCACGAATGACAGCCGGGATCAACGGCTTAACGTGCTTTCCGAAGCACGGAGGGGTCTGGGTATGTGAAGATACTACCCCAACCACGGACCAACCGCGGCAAGCGTAGCTTAACCTGATCGATCGACCGGTGCGGCTGTTATTACTTTGCCATAAGCCCCTCCTGCCGTCTTTCTCTCTCTTTGTGTAAATTATATCATCACCACTGATCTCAAAAAACGGTGAAGGAAAACATCGTGAGGGAACCGGAATGTCGTAGAACCAAAAATTCAAAGACACTAACCCGCACGGGGCCCGCGTGGTGAATTACGGTTTACTCGTTTCTATTTATTTACAACTAGCTTCTGCCCGCGGCTTCGCCCGCGTGGATGTCGGAAATTATCCCACGGGAACGTGCTAACAGGATAAAATGTATGTGCTTCCCCAGAATGCCATCTATCTCGCGGGCCCTTTGTGGCTAATAACAATAGAAAACCAATTGTGTCTCATTAGTGGTGATTAAGAGGGTACCTATATGATATCTTTACCTAAGTAGGTACCTACATAATTAAAAAAAAAAAACTCAATAACAGAAAATTAAATACCTACCTACCTAAATAAACCAACTTCTGATGATAACTAATCTAAACTCAATAAATAAGCAAAATCCCTAAAAACTAATATCTATACGAATGACTAATCCTACCTAACAGTATTATAAAATAACCTACGGTCACTACGTACACTATCAAATATGCTACCTATACTTTAAAATTAAAATCTATACCTACGACTTATGAAAATAAACCTAAATAACTCTAAAAACTAAAAGGAATAAAAATGAACTCCACTGCGGGTGACGTAACCTACGACAAACTTATTATTTGCGGTTGACACAGTAATGGGTCTAGGAATCGAACCGCAAAATTAAGTTTGTTTTTTATTGTATATACTTTTCCGGGATAAAAAGTACCCAGTGTGGTGCCCAGGATATTAAAGAATAATTATACCAAGTTTCATCGTAATCGAACCGGTAGTTTTTGCGTGATGCCTGAACAAACAGACAGACAGACAGACAGACAGACAGAACAAAAATTTTTTTAATCACATTTTTGGGTTCGGTGTCGGTCTAGTAACACCCCCTGCCATTTATTTTTTTGATATTTTCAATGTACAGAATTTTCACTTCTACAGATTTATTATAAGTATATAGATATAGAAGAAGATATAGATGGGCTCACCTCAATCCAGCCCAGAGGCAGGGATGAGATCTACGGTGGAACGAGCTTGGCCAGAAGAAGCCTATTCACTCACGCCCTGAAGAGATTCGGGTTGTATGAACGCGGGAATGCAGACGCAGGCAGACAATTCCACTCCTTAGAGCCAAACCACACGGGCGGCGCGGCTGCGGCGCGGCGCCTGAGCGGCGCCGCTGCGGTTTTCTACATACAAAAATGCATTGTAGCCACATGGCGCCGTGCGGTGTGCTCCGGCGCCGCGCCGCGCGCGCATCGGAATCGAGACGAGGCGGGGAGGGGTGTAAGCAGAGCGGAGCCGGAGCGGCGCCGCTCGCAGTTGTTGCGTAGCGATGGGCAACCCCTCATTTTGCCGCCGCGGCTCCGTAGAACGTTGCGACGCCGCTCTGCCCGTGTGGTCGCCAGCGCGGCGAAATGGCTTGCGGTGCGGCGCCGCACCGCTCGTGTGGTTTGGCTCTTAGCTGTGCGTATCAGAGAGGAGGCCTGTGTGGGAACATTATAAGCTGAATCTATAGGCCGGGGTGGCTTTCCATGCTCTATGGTTGTGATATTATGAAGTTTTACTTTTGTAGAACAAGGATAAGTAGTCGTTTGTTGTATTGTTTTCCTTGAAGGCAATAACACACGTCTTCAATCTGTGAAGTTTAGTTGCTGTTGCTGCGGTTAGTGCGTGGATGGGTGATCATTCTTTACACGTTCAGGCCAAGATTTACATTCAGGGTCAAATTAGATTAGCTGGCGAAACTTCGCGACGTGATGGGAATCGCTATCTACGGTCGGTCCTTATTGTCATACAAATATCTATGACAGTTGTAACAGGTAGTCGGAAGCCCAACATTCTGACGATATTGGTTTATCTTTCAACTTCAACCCGCGACTTCGTCCGCGTAAAATTTTTAGCTCCCCGACCTACCCTGTCGTATCGCTTCGCCTTGCCGCGCTATTAGTTAGTTTTCGCATTTTTTCTTTTTGCGCGGCTTCTGAGAGGCGTGATGTTAAATAAACTAAAGCCCTCCACAAAATAAAAAAACAAATCCGACTGCTAGTTTCCGAGATTACCGCGTTCAAACAAACAACAAACTTCTCAGCTTTATTATTAGTATAGTATAGTAGATAACACCACAACATTTTTTTGGAAATATTTTCAATGTACAGAAACGCCTCGTCTACAAATTTATTATATTATGTATAGATATGGTGGTGGTGGTGGTGGTGTGGTGGTGTGGTGCGGTGGTGGTGGTGGTAATATGGTGGTGGTGGTGGTGGTGTGGTTGGTGGTATGGTGTGGTGGTGTGGTGGTGGTGGTGGTGTGGTGGTGAGATGTTATTTTTATCAAGATTTTAGTGTAAACAATTGTTGGTGAACCAAATAAATAAATATGGTAAAACTTGGTTTGATGACGTCAGATAGCAGTCGCTCTATGTAAATTGCCGACCCATTTCGGAACTAGAATCGTATGCTGACAACCCTTCAATATGTCCCTCGTTTGCGTCATCCTGAATAAAATTATAAATACCTTTTTGCCATCAAAGCCCTTCACCCCGAAACCCATAAGGCATTTAAAATAATACATTTTATTTGAATCCGAGCCAAAACCACAGAAGCACCTCGTACATTAGCTTAATAAGTTTACATACAAAATAATGGTTACTCAGGTAAACCAATATTCCTTTGTTTTCCGACACAGCTGAAATCATTTTCATGCGTGTGCTATGTATGCATACATTCTCATAATATTTTTGTTGGATTTATCTACATAAAGTGGATTATGTATACACGCTCTCTGTTTTATATAATAGAATTTTTGCTCATAAATGTATTAGGGCCCAAGGTTGAGCCTTTTTCATTATCATTTCTATCTTTTTTTGGGTTCCGTACCTCAAAAGGAAAAACGGAACCCTTAGAATTGGAATTTATTTATTTGTAAGAATGTAGTTTTACATAGTATGGTGTTAATATTTTATAAGTTCTGTTCACTCTACCTCAACATAATTATAGTGTGCAAATATTCAAATGTGATTCTTATTTATCTAAATACAATTAATTTTAAAATTTGTGATTTACAATACGTCCAATATCTCTTATAAGATCACTTCGTTGTCCGTCTGTTAAGATCCTTTTTCTCAGGAACGCGTGGAGTTATCAAGTTGAAATTTATATCAAATACTCACGGCTACAATACCTTGAAGCAGTGACCTTGAACTTCTAAGTCAACGAAATCAAAAGATACGGCGTTTATGTTCCGTTGCTGCATATTTTGACACTCGCAAGGGAATCCAAACCTATACTCCCCGTTGACCTAGAATCATGAAATTTGGCAAGAAGCAATGTCATGTTGCACAAGTAAAGGAGAAAACCGTAAATTTGTGGTTACATACCTACAAATTTGTACGGAACCCTCGGTGTGCGAATCCGACTCGCACTTGACCGGTTTTTTTTCTTTTTTCAGCGTAGATTACTGAGTAACCTAATAGAATTAAAAAGTCGAAGGTGTATGACATCCACCAGCCCACGCTAGGCCCGCGTGGTGGATTACGGCCCTCTCCCTCTCACAAAGAGGACGCCTGTGTACCAAAAGTGTGAAAGATGAAGTCTAATACTATGTGTAAGTTTCCTTCTTTGTACGACAGCCTTTTATATTAATTCATCACAATCACACTAATATTATATAGACAAAAGCTTGTGAGCGAGTGTGAGTCTGTATGTTTGTTACTTCTTCACGCTCAAATCTCTGGACCAATATTGATGAAATTTGATATGGACGTAGCTGACACCCTGGGCTAACACATAGGATACTTTTTATCCCGATATTCCCACGGGATCAAAACTTATGCGGGTAAAACCGCGGGGCGCAGTGAGTCAGTCTATAATATTCCCACTGCCGAGCCTCCTCTCTTCGAGAGGGAGTGGGTTGTAATCTACCACACCGGTCGAGTGCGGGTTGGTAGATGTCACATGTATTCAAATTTTTGGTTCTAGGACATACCGGTTTCTTCACGAACCGCCTATCTGAGTTCGAACCTACGACCTACAGCTCGTAAGTCGCGGTCACTGGGCCATCACTGCTTCAGATTAATATCAGCCTGTAATTTTCCTACAGTGGGTTATTTTTAATCTCCAAAGAGAAGGAACGGTCGATGAAAACCACGCTTGTTCACTGTATGGTTGCAAGTCTGAAATCGCGAACTCGTCTCGAGCAACCTTTATGATCAATGCTGATACCTTATCTGTATGAGAAGAGGCCTTTGCCCAGCTATGGGACAAGAAAACTAGATGAGGTCGGCGTTTCCTATCTAACTAGTCTGAGAAGAAAGGCCGAAACAAACTCAGACGTCACAGTCTCTTTTAAAGTCCAGACATAATCTTGGTCAGATCATATGAAGACCATTTAGGTCGATGTCTGAGATGGTCTTTTGAGGAAAGAACCATGTCTGAGATGGTCTTTTGAAACCACACAGATTGAGAGGACCTGTCCAGTCAGTGCACGCATTTGTCAGAAATCGTGCAGCTCAACTCAAAACTTAAGGAGCTCAACGATTTGACGAACAATACCAAAGAAAGGACATAAAGAGGAAAGTCGACTACACTAGCTTGCTATCAACTTATTAAATCAATTACTGAGAATATAGATAAGAAAATACCGGTCACTGCTATATTTTTTGATATGAGCAAAGCGTTTGACTCTGTAAAACATGATATACTATTAAAAAAATGTGAGAGTTATGGAATAAGAGGGAAAGCATTAAATTGGCTCAAAGACTACCTAAGTAATAGAAAGCAACGCGTTGAAGTTTTAGGAATGAATAAAGATAGAGAAGTGTTAAATTATAAATCTCTGTTCAGGAACAATACATATGGCGTGCCTCAAGGTAGCATTCTGGGGCCGGTGCTCTTTCTTCTGTATGTAAATGATTTGCCAACAGTAACCCAGAATAAGTGCGTGTTATTCGCAGACGACATTTCACTGGTCATAAATAATGAAACCAAAAATGAACAGCATGAGGACAAAATAAATACCGCCGTAGAAAGCATACTAGAATGGTTTGAACTAAATAATTTATGTGTAAACATCTCCAAAACAAAATATATTAATTTCTGTAATTACAAAATGACAAATAAAACAATGAAAATTATTGGGCGTGGTAATGAAATTGAAGAAGTTGACTATACAAAATTCCTAGGCATAGTAATTGATAAAAATTGCAATTGGAAGAAACATATAGATAATATATGCAACAGGCTAAACAGCTTTGCATTTGCACTGAGAAACCTTAGAAAAACAGTTGGAATAAATGCCGCTCTACTGGCTTATCATGGTTACGTCTCATCTGTGCTAAGATACGGCTTAATATTATGGGGTAATTCTACGGACAGTCACAGGGCTTTTATTGTGCAAAAAAAGTGCTTACGAGCTGTGTTTGGTGTAGGGCCATTGGAATCGTGCAGGCCCATATTAAAAGAGCATAAATTGCTATCACTGGCATGCTTATATATACTGGATATGGGAGTGTTCGTAAAAAAACACCCTAACCTATTTAGTAAAGCCGATAGTGAAAATATTTATAAAATAGGTAAACACTCAAGGGATCCAACCAGATTAGCTATGCCTAGGTGTAGAACAGCATTTTGCCATAAAAACACCAGTCGAATGGCAATAAAAATATTTAATAAGATACCAAAGATATTTAGAGAACTGCCTATGAATATGTTTCAAAAAAGACTAAGAATGTGGCTTATTGAAAATTGCTTCTATACTGTTAATGAGTTTTTGAATTATAATATGAATAGGAATATTGCACAGACATAAAGAGTGTAATTTAATTAATTTTAATTTTAACATTCCTGTAATTTAATTAATTTTGACATTTCTGTAATTCAATTAATTTTGACATTTCTGTAATTTAATCAATTTTGACCTTCCTGTATTTTTTATTAATTTTGACTTGCCTGTATTCTTATTTTGACATTTGTAATTTCTTTTTTATTGACATTTTCTAACACAATTTTTAATTTATACATTCAATAGCTATGAATCATGGCACATCAAAAATTTGCATGCTGAATATAGTAGGCGGAATATGAAGTACTATGAATTGTATTATGACATCTGTAAGCACCATATTTCAGGCAAATAAACGAATATTATTATTATCTCCTTTATTTCAATGTAATCATATAAATTATATTTTTAAATATTAGAATATAAAAAGTATAAAAACATTTAAAAATATAAAAAATAGTAGCCCACCGGTATCGGGAACAGGGTCCAAGCTACCGGTGGTCAGGGCTCCAGAGAGAGGAACCTCCTGACAAGGCGAGCCGTGTCCAGAAGTACCGCTTTCTGAATCAAGCCCTTGATCCAGCTGCCCAACGAGAGCCTCTTCAGGTGTTGATCGAGGCTCTTGGCTATTAAGCCATTGGCTGTCACGACTATCGGCACAATGATCGCTGAGTCCACATCCCACATGTCGACAACCTCGCGAGCCAAGTCAAGATACTTGATTTGTTTATCTTTCTCGGCTTTCACGAGGTTCTCATCATGCGGGACGGTTATGTCAACAATCATTGCGCGTCGCTCTGATCGATCCACCACCACTATATCAGGCTTATTGGCAACAATAGTCCTGTCAGTGATGATGGATCGATCCCAGTACAATGTGATATTACCATTTTCGAGAACTGGGTCGGGCACATACCTGTAGTACGGCACCTCCGATTGCACAAGGTTGTATTTCAGAGCAAGTTGCTGATGGATTATCCTAGCTACAAGGTTGTGTCTATGCAAGTACTCTCCGTTAGCTAGACGAGAACACCCGGAGATAATATGCCTGATTGATTCTCCCGGCCGGTGGCATGCCCGACAGATGTCAACCGTGCCGTCTTTCACAATAAATCTCCGGTAATTGTTCGTCATGATAACTTCGTCCATAATTGCACAGACAAAACCTTCGGTTTCTCCAAAGAGATCACCGAAACGCAGCCAGGCTACGGACGCTGGTAGATCTACATCGGGCCCATGTAGGGCCCGGTAAAAGCGCCCGTGAAGCTCCTTACTCTGCCATACTTCCATGCGATCATTGGTGTCAAGCACTACTGGCTTGCGCCAGTTCTCTTTAGCCAAGGAGAGCGGGGTGAGGCCCTTGTCCACCGCGACTACATCTCGATGCATCCCCACGTCGGTCTCTAAGAAATATTCCCTGAGACTGCATATCTCGCGATTGTGGAGGGTCTTAGCGTTTAAAAAGCCTCGACCTCCACACTTTCGCGGGATATACAGCCTCATTACCGATGACCGTGGGTGATGCATTCGACTTGCAGTTAGCAGCGTACGGACCCTCCTATCCAGGGCGTCAAGTTCGGTCTGAGTCCATTTGAGTATGCCGAAAGAGTACATCAAAACCGGCATGACCCAACCGTTGAAGGCGCGCACCTTGTTTCCGCCTGATAAAAGACTATTGAATACTTTTTTCAGGCGGCCATAGAAGCGCTCTTTCAACGATTGCTTCATGTCAGTAACATTGATGCCCAACGCTTCCGACATACCCAATTATTATTATTATTATTATTAAAAATCAGTAAATTCCCACTACACAATTCCTACAACACTTTGCATTAATCATATTAGATAATACATATCTTATTAAATAATAACAGCCGCACAGGTCAATCAATCAGGTTAATCTACGTTTGCCGCGGTTGGTCTGTGGATGGGTTCATACATACCGAGACCACACCGTGCGCTCCCTCCTCTCGGAAAGCACGTTAAGCCGTTGGTCCCGACTGTCATTTGTGGATCTTTGACAGTGGTTGCGGGTAGTCAGAAGTCCGAAAGTCTGACAAACAGTCTTACCAAGGGGTATTACCCAGTTACTGGATTGTGGTGGTCAGATAGGCAGTCGCTCCATGTAAAATACTGGTATTCAGCTGCATCCGATTAGACTGTAAGCTGACCCCAACATAGTTGGGAAAAGGCTAGGGAAATGATGATAAGCCATTCAAAAAATGACAGCGATGAAGACGAATTTTCTGATGCCCTTTAATTATTTCCCCTCCTTTTTATATGCTTGTAAATATTATTATTTCAAGACTGTTAGATTTTTAAATAATGTAAATATATTAAAAATAAATTAAATTGTAGTGTCTGTTTGTTATGTCAAAATAACAGCTTTTTACTAAATGCACACGAAAGTATATATATACAGTACTTATAACAAAAAAACTTTTTTGTTTTTTTGTGAAATAACAAAAAAACGATTTTTATTTTTTTACAATTTAAAAATAGTTTTTTGTTGTATTTCATAAACTTCCTTCAAAAGCACGTGTTTATACCTAATAATCCGACGAACATTCGCCCACGCCGCAAGCTTTGAAACTTTTTATTATTGTGAAATTCAAACATAATTGCACGGATTCATTCTTATTCAAACGAGAAATATATGTCGGGGATGTTGAGGGATTCTTATCCGAAATTCCATCGGTATCCGTCAGGTTGCACGTGGTTGGGTAGAATCAGTGCGCACAACTGGCGCGGTCGAGCTCTGGGGGTCCAATGTATGTCGCTAACACACTAGTCTCACCATGACATCTGACAGATGTCAAACGCCACACGCGACAAGACATTGACAACCCCGACTCGAACTACTGACTCAATGACAACTGTTTTCGATTTGGTTAATCGAGTAAGGTATCTTAAACGCTAATAGATGGCGCTACTAGTACGTAATCAAAACCTTTTACTTCACTGCTCCGACACGGCCATACTGACAGCGCAGCAGATTTCAATGTTCAATCATCACAAATAAAACTTGTAGGGTACCTTGCACACTACCATAATGGTTCCCTGTTATGTTGACAATATTATTTGCACTCTTGCCAATTCACTTTGACACAACGCAATCTTTGATGCATTCGATGCCAGAATCAAAATAAAATGGATATGACTCACCCAGAATTCATCAAAGCACTGCTCGGATTACCGACATAGCAAACGCTAGCACAGCACTAGACATAGCACGCTGCTGCAGGCGCTGCTGGCCTGGAATGAAACATGCCCGCAAAGTATCACATAGCTCTGCCACTCCTGGTCACATTTGGTACAGGCAAAAACACAATGAAAATTCGAGCAAACTAAAAATAGCAGAGTTCAGAGCATTACCCACTATTTGATTCTCAAATCTCAAGGTTACAATAAAAATAGTCAACTAAGATGCATGTGTCTCATACTATCTAGTAACCTCCAGTTACTCAACTCGTCAAATTCATTTGCGTATCCCCCTCGGATCGCCAAATCACTCCTGGACTTTATGGTTTCTCACGAAACCCCACACAACACACACAACTTAATCTCTACTCTGTTTCATCAACAAAACTATTACTTGTCTCTCCTCAAATTTGTTAGTAATACTCTGATCCAAACTATCATCGATAATAAAAGATTCCTCTAAGCCTCAGTAATAGCTGGTCAGGAACTGTATCAACTTACTCGTAGCTTACATACAACGCTCATGGCGCAGCAGCTAGTGACACTCATGCCACCCTTATCGTCATCACCTCAAGTGATATGACCAACACAACAATAGTCGCCTTTGAGACCCGGGTCCCGACTGCACCACCAGCTGCCCTTCGCCCCCTGAACAACTCACAGCTCGAGTTGCAGTTACGACTACAGACAAGTGCGTACAGTGTGACCTAATACCCATGGTATGTGCTCTACTACTCGGTGGAGGAACTCTCCTCACCGTCTTCTACGTTTAACTCGTTAAAAAACACTAAATACTAAGAGGCATCGTTTGTATGTGAGCGTACTTATACGTACGCCTAGAGTTGAAGGCTTTTAAAGTATTGATTCAACCAGAGTAATGTAAACAAACTTTGATTATCTAATCATAGCTTAAATCATCAACCAGAGCCATGTAAACACATTTTGATTATCTAATCATAGCGTAAATCATCAACCAGAGCCATGTAAACACATTTTGATTATCTAATCATAGCGTAAATCATCAACCAGAGCCATGTACCACCGTTATCCACATTAACAATCATTTTCATCACTAAGAGCCTTTGACACCTGGAAAGCCACACACGAGTGAACCACTCTAACGCCACGGCTCTCCAGCCGACCAGCAATCGCATTGCTCTCACACATCCAGCGCATGGATCCGTGTGTATCACCCTGTGACACCACACAACTTTACTACGGCCGATAGAGAACCCCCACTCGCGTGCCTGCCATAATGAAGGCTTGCTCATCACCAATGTGATCACTATCTACTTCGACTGGTACATGACCTACTGGCATCTTTCTTTACCTATCGTGAGCATACTTGTAAGGTTAGAATTTAAAGCTGTTAACGTATAGTGATTACCCGCCAAAACTTCTGCTACCGTAAGCAGGCCTCTGAACTTCCGATCTAACTTAGTTCGTTTTCTACTAACACACTCTTCGTTTTCTAATAACACGAAATCGTCAACCAAAAATTTTGTTATAGCTGCCTTTGTTCTATCAAATCTAGCTTTCTGTTGACCGATTAAAACTGAATTTATTACAAGAGTTTTACGCAACAAAAACTCTGTCGCAAACATGTTAATCGAAAATCCTGGGTTCAATATTTCACGTACTATCATAATATTACTTTGCAAGTAAATGTCGGGTAGAAATGTAATAAAATCTCAAGTTGTTTCTCGCTAATTGCAACGCTACATATGATACGTTCTGTTCTGAATACACGTGTTTGACCAGGGTAAGTAATAGATGATATAACAACAAAATCTCTAATATTAACAACATATAACAACGGAACCTATAATTTTATTTAATATAGCGATTAGTTAATATAATGAACGATTGATATAATTTTAAAAGAACTAATTTTTATAAGCATAACATACATTAAACATAACATCGTTTGACATAACATACATTAAATATAAAATCGTTTGACATACCACTCAAAAGATATAAAACTTATTTGGTCTAATATGATGAAAACTCCTTAACGCCACTTAAAAACACAAAGCAAAATTGCATAGACACCGGTTAGTTTAATAAGGTTGCATATTAGAAAATCAAAACTTTCCTGAGCAAATTTCAAAAGAACAACGTACAAATCAACAAAGTTTAAAATAACGATGGTCATTTGATCAAAAGTTCAGCTGACCAAAGTCTAGAATATCAATGTTTAAATTATTTATTACACTATTGACCAAATCGATGAAATACCAAAGAGCGGCGACGTAGTTCCCGCGATTAATATGTTTCTGGCACTCGCCGGCCGCTGCCGCGGCACCGCTCGCTGCGCTCGCTCGGCTCGTGCGTTGTGTGGTCACAGTTCTAACCTAACCTAACCTAGCTGTTTCGATGTAAAAACTTTTGATCAGTCGTTCATTTGATGTCACATACATTGGGATTTTAAAAAATTTCTAAATAAAACATTTGGTCTTTTAAATTTTGTTATTTCGTTTATTGTTCTTTTGAAATTTGCTCAAGAAAGTTTTGATTTTCTAATATGCAACCTTTAATAAATATTTAAAAGTATTTTTTCTTTGTTTTATTCTTTGTAAGTTCTATCGTAGTTGTAGGTAATAGTAACCTAAGTAGATATTAAACATAACTAGTAACTGATTACCACCTGTGCTAAGATAGGTCGACGGGGCCCCGCTCCGCGGGGCTCCTGTTTCTGGGTGGTTTAAAAAAAAATAACCACGAAGGCTAAGGCGAGAGCTCCGCTCCGCTTCGCTCCCGCCTTAGCCTTCTAACCTAACCTATCCGAGTCGGGGTACTCTGAGTCGGGGTGTTAACCATAATGACGTTTTTTATATTTAATAAACGTTAGACATAATGATTTTCGATTAAATAAACAATATACATATTAAACGTTAGACCAAATGATTTTCGATTACACAAACGTTATATCAAACAACGTTATACTAATTAAGTTTTAGAATAAATAAATGTTATATGTAAAGAAATTATATCAACAGTTGGTATATCTCACGTTGATTATATCTTATGAACGATAATAAAATGAAATTAGACCAAATGAGTTTATACGTTATGAGACGCACCCGTTTGACCAATACCAGTCAACGCAACAACGTTATTAAACCGTTTGCCACTTAATTTGGCTGCACAACTCGCTTTTACTAATGAGCATTCAGCACCAGAATCGTAAACAATACAGCTCACCTTTATTTTCCAATGTGTCTGAGGGTAGTTGTACGACTTCTACTCGCCGTTCATGACTTCCAGCACATTGTCCACCATCCGCTTAGCTGCCACTACTCATGCACCAGGCTGCGATATGTCCTAGCTTCCCTCACTTGCATCACACGAAGAGCTTCGCTGACGGCTGCGGGGCTGCTTGGCTCGATTCTTAAAGTCACTCCACGTCACTGGTAGCTATTTGCGATAGTCACTTTGATGCTACTATTATGAGGGCCTTACTCCTGGCCACAACAAGTTGAAAGGTGGTCAACTAGCAGTGAATTTTCGGCAAAACACAAATCAGCTGTTGTGCAGTGTTATGTTTGCACACGCCTCCTACCGCGTGTTCTAAACACGGGAACGGGATACGTCAAACTCGAACGCCGGTTAGTCTTTTTTTTTATCAAACATGGCGGTAGGCGCAACAATCGCGTCACTCGGCAAAGGTATTTCTGCATACAGCCTATGCCCAAAACAACATGTACCATAATCGCACATCCGTATCTGACTTGTCTGGTTCCAACTTGAACAGATCCACACGATTATTTAATAAGCGTTCGCATGTTTGCACTTTGTTTTTCAAATGTCAACGGTCACTTTCACTTTCAGCGTTCTTATTTTGAACACGTGGGTCGTTGAGGTCCAATCCCAATTCTGATGTCGGGGATGTTGAGGGATTCTTATCCGAAATTCCATCGGTATCCGTCAGGTTGCACGTGGTTGGGTAGAATCAGTGCGCACAACTGGCGCGGTCGAGCTCTGGGGGTCCAATGTATGTCGCTAACACACTAGTCTCACCATGACATCTGACAGATGTCAAACGCCACACGCGACAAGACATTGACAACCCCGACTCGAACTACTGACTCAATGACAACTGTTTTCGATTTGGTTAATCGAGTAAGGTATCTTAAACGCTAATAGATGGCGCTACTAGTACGTAATCAAAACCTTTTACTTCACTGCTCCGACATATATTTATAATATAGCATTGTGCAGTCTAACGAATTCGAGCATTGATCGGGCTTCAAAACCCACGACATTGTACGGACAACATGTGCTCAGAAACTGTCTCGCGTGCCGTAGTCGCGTCGTGTACCTACAGTGTGTGATTTGCTAGCGTGCTTATTTTGTTCTTAAAATTATAATGTGATTTGAATTCAGAATGGATTGCAGTTCAAATCACATTATAATTTTAATAGTACATGTCTGATGATATCGAGAGACACGTACAATCAACAAAAGAGATAAGTATGCAGGTTGTCGTCGGATATAATTGAAGTTTAGTAAGAAAGAAGAAATGGATGTTCTCAAATGAAATTTAGAATAAATGAACTGTTTGTTTTCTATTAATTAAATAAAATTTTATCCGAAAACATCAATCCGTTTCTTACTAAATTTCAACTATATTCGACGACCCTGCATACTTATCTCTTTTGTTGACTGTACCTTCTCCGTCAAATCATCATCTACCTAGCCTTTTCCCAACTATGTTGGGGTCGGCTTCCAGTCTAACCGGATGCAGCTGAATACCAGTATTTTACATGGAGCGATTGCCTATATCTTTTTAACTGTGGGAGCTGTCTTCTTGTTTACATTTGTGTTTACAAACTATATTCTGATGTCATACTCAACTAGAGTATGACATCAGAATATAGTTTTAAAACTGTATTGCTGATAGTTTCGAAATATAAAGAATTGTCGAGTATTTCAGAAGCTCGAAACTAAATAAAAAAATTGATAACACTGTTCTCCGTCAAATATAATATTAATGATATTAAACATACACAAAATAAAGAAATCTCGATATTTTGTCAAGTCGTGAAAACCGTGTGAAGCCAGGACGCGTCGCTATTATTAAAATAGAGCACATTGCTTTGAGAAAATATACTGTTTTTCCTTACAGAATAAAATAAAAACCCATTTAACTACACATATCTATATAGATACTAACCTATTACGAACGGCGTCCCACGCTTACATAACCACCATAATAGTTTCTGATAACACTGAAATTATATGTACTGACTACCCACGATTTCTACAAGTTGTATATACACTATGAGCGCATTATAACTTCGAAGTTAGCAGACCTTTGGTGTGGGATGCAACATGTGTCGACACCCTTGCGCCATCCCATCTTCCTAGCACGGTGGGCTGTGCTGGAGCGGCTGCTGCTGGTGCAGAAAACCCCAAACGGCGAAAATATTCCAGCCTGATTGGGAGTTATATGTTCGAGCTGTTTGGGGTTGAAACACTAGGGCTATGGGGTCCGAGTGCCCACTTGGTTTATCGAGATATCGCCAAGCTTTTAGTCGACTCTTCACGTGACCAGAGGGCTGGCCTGTTTCTTGGCCAAAGAATTAGCATCGCCATACAACGTGGCAATGCTGCCAGCCTTTTTGGCACTGTTCCTGTTGACAGCGATGCGGACGAATTTTTTGATGCCCTATGATTCTTTTGCTTGTTTTCTACGTGTACATATGTATTATTATTTTAGACTTAATTTGAATTAACTTCGAACTAAACTCTCGAAGTTCTAAATACTAGGCAAATTTATTGTTGGTCGTGTTACCCAAAAAATTAAAATATTTAAATTAGTAAATTATTTCATCACCTTTCAAAAGGGTTAAGTTAAAGGCAGAAATACATGTAGGTCATACAAATATTTGTTCCGTGCGGGAATCGAACCCGCGACACGCAGCGCAGCAGTCCACTGCGCCAACCGTGCCGTATGTTGATAGAGAATTAGAGATAGAGCATCATGTTCTAGAACCAAGAATTCGAAAACGTGATATCCGCCAACCCTCACTGGGCCCGCGTGGTAGACTATGACCTACTCCCCCTCACAGAGAGGAGACAGAAAAGAAAGAAAGAAAGAAAAGAAAAAGGTTATTTGGACACAATTCGTGAAACACAAAATACAAAATATATAAAATAAAAAATAATGTTTCAGACAACAATAGTGTGTACTAGGAGGCCCGTGTAATGCGAACATAATAAGCTATTCTGTGTCTACAGACTGGTGTGTTTATTAAAAAACCTTTGCAAGCCCTGCTGATATCAAGTGCCAAGATAAACTGGTTGCCTATAGGTCAGCATTTACATTAACTTGCGTAGGTGCCCACCTACACCCTGCATTACTATTGGTCTGTATAACCTTATGACGTTAAAGAGAGGCGGACTCGCAAAAATTGGATGTTGGCCCACGTAAATTATTTTTGATAATTTGATAGTAGTCTGATCTTACGCAATTCCTTTTATTATATGAAAAATTTTAGCTGGATATTTCGAAAAAAAATAATTCTTTTTAGTCTAAAGAGATTAACAAAAAAAGAAAATAAAAAAAATACAATGTAAGTTGTCATTGGTCCCTGGCCTTGACATCAACCAAAAGGCAAAAGTGTCAACATTATTTTTTCTACGCTTGACTACTAGTCTTTTAACTAAGTGTATCTTATGTTTTATGTTTTTTATTATTATTTTATTTGTAACTGTGCGTTCTGTTTGTGCAGAATAAAATATTTTTCTTCTTTCTTTCTTTCTTCTTTCTACATGACATCACGCCTGTAATCTGCGAAGGGTTAGGCAGAGCTGTATCTAAAGTAAAGAACAGAGAGAGGAGACGTAAAGTTAATAAATGTATTATTTATTATGGGCTTAATTTTAAGTACGATCAGCTAAAAAAAAATATTTTTATATACTTCAGTATTTTAGATAATTACTATCTGCGCCACGCGGTTTCACCCGCATAAGTTCCGATCCTGTGGGAATATCGGGATAAATAGTATCCTATATGTTAATCCTGGTTATAAAGCATCTGTGTGCCAAATTTCATGCAAATCCGTTGAGTAGTTTTTGCGTGAAAAAATAACAAACATCCATCCATCCATCTATACAAACTTTCACGATTATAATATTAGTAGGACTTTCAATGTCAAAACACAACAAAATTAGAAAATTTGGTTGTTGTGTACATCTCTGCATACCCTGTTCTTCTCCATAGGTACCTACTACACTTTGGAATGAGCAACTAGCTTCATCTTTTTGACTGACTGACCCTTGACAATTCAAAAGTGCCTGTAATTGCTTTAGTTGAAATAAATAGTTTGAGTTTTAACAATTTCAGTATAAAACCGTTTCGCGTATCATTTATCTGGACCTTACTCATACCACGCACAACAAGTGGTGACCCCGAAAGTTTACAGACAATAGTTTCGAGTTTCTATATTCGGCTTTTTTAAATTTAATAGAATCTCCTGTGTTAGTATAGAAATACATTAAAACATCTTATTTATCAAGAAACAAAGCATCCTGTTGTTTCTTGATAAATTAATAAGAATGCAATACACATTTAAAAATAGCCTTAATAAAAAAAACAATCTCTTTAAGTTTATCAACTCAAAATCATTTAATTAACAATGAACACTTTCCTAAGAGCTCGTATAAAATATAGCTGTGTCAGTGCAAACCCGTGACGTCATTGAGTGTGACGTCACCGCGACCCGGCCCACGCATCGCCCGCTATTAGCTGATGTTATCTGCTTTATTTCGAGACTTGGAGCGGGAGAATATTATGGTGTATACTCGAGTTTTTGATGAGGTTCCGTAGATTTTTTTGTAATAGTGGTGGCGCCAGGATGATCGTTGTTAAATGATAACAGCCGCTCAGGTCGATCGAAAGTTAATAATAAGCTACGGGTGCCCAACCCATCTACGAAACGACCGTGGCAAGCGACCTTTTTAAAATGCTATTATTTTTGTTAGGCATATTTTTGGAACGAAGTTCCTTATCGCGCGTTGCGAAAGGGGGCTAGACGGAAAAAATTAAGACCAAAAGTTGGAACGAAACTTTTTGCTTTAGTTGTAAGCCGTGCGGCGTGCGCGTGTTTCTCTCTCTCTCTCTTATAGAAAGCAAGCCAGTTATACTTCGTTCCATCCGGGTGTCCCTTGACACCTCTCAAGTTTTTTTTAATTTTGTTTATGTTGGGTAGGGGCTAAGTAATAACAGCCACACGGGTTGATCTTCAAGGAACAGCAGTGTTGGGCTACCATTGATTACGTATCGAGACCCCGTTGTGCCTCGGAAAGCACGTTATGCCGTTGGTCCGGCTGTCAAAAGTCTGACAACCAGTCTTGTCGAGAAGTATGATGTTAGTAAATCAGTAACTGGGTTGTGGTGGTCAGATAGGCAGTCGCTTCATGTAAATTACTGAAAGAAAGAAAGAAAGAAAATACGTTTATTTGCGGTAAACATGACGCAAAAAACTGATACTGGTATTCAGTTGCATTCGAAACCGTGCTTGTGGACCACACCACAGTTATTTTAGTGATGGAACGGATTATTATATTCTTAACCCCGTTAAGAATACAACAATCCGTTCCATCACTAAAATAACTGATGTCACTCAGAACGCTGCCACGCTTAAATGGAATTAGGCTGGACTCATCTGCGGTATGTCAGACGATCAATGAGCCAACCTTACGACCCAGTGGGTCCCGCTTAATGGCAAACACATCGCGGCAGGCCCAGACGGAGATGGCGGGATGAGCTGGACTCCCTTGATAAAGGTTGGTCCCTGACAGCTCTGGACAGAGAGAGGTGGAAAGTGAGTAAGTAGGGAGACCTTTGACCAGCAGTGGGATATCAAAGGCTTAAAAACAAAGCTGCATCCGAATAGACTGGAAGCTGCCCCCAACATAATAGGGAAAAGGGTTGGCAGATTGAATGGTGCTGTCTAAATGATGCTAAGATCAAAAATAACTCGCAATCTTTTGGGCATCTTAGACCCAAACTTGTCAGCACATCTGCATACATTAATTTTATTGTAGAGTACACAGAGACACTTCAATTTAATTTTTAAAAAAACCTAATTTATGTCTATTGTAAAGAATACTGGTAAGTATTGTCTTAACAATAGAAATAAATTAGGTTTTTTTAAATCCAACTCAAGGCGAAAGGAAGTCAAGTCAAAATTAAAAGAAAAAGATAAAACTTTAATGAATACTTCACTCCAGAAAGTGAAGTATCCGAGATTTCAAAGGAGTAAAGAAACGTCGAAAAAAAAAGAAAGATCGAGGCGCGGGAGAGGGCTCCGTGGCTAAATAATAACAGCCACACAGGTCGCTCGATCAGGTTAAGCTACGCTTGCCGTGGTTGGTCTGTGGATGGGTGACCATCTTTACATACCGAGACCCCTCCGTGCCTCGGAAAGCACTTTAAGCCGTTGGTCCCGGCTGTCATTCGTGGATCTTTGACAGTCGTTACGGGTAGTCAGAAGCCCGAAAGTCTGACAACCAGCAAGGGGTACCTCCCCAACCCAGTTACTGGGTAATACAACAATAGTATTACCCAGTAACTGGGTTGTGGAGGTCAGATAGGCAGTCGCTCCATGTAAAATGGGTGCTCCATGTATGTTTAATGTCGAGTGGTCCGAATCCTGCAGGCCCGTATTCAAGTCGCATGGCCTCTTAACGGTGCCCTGTATTTACATCTACGAAGTTGCTAAGTTTTTAAGATCTTATCCTATGCTCTTCCAACGGAAAGACAATACAAATAAAAGGCAAGTTACACATTTAACGTATGAAATGCCGATTCCTAGATTGCAAATCTTTCGGAAGAGCTGTGTCTACATGGCTCCTTTAATTTATAACGCGTTACCAAAGTCAATAACGAAACTTCCTTTTAAAAAATTTTGTACCCAATTGCGAAAGTGGTTGTTACAGGAATGTTTTTATTCAATTAATGAATTTTTCCACAAATGTCCACGTAAATTTTGTTATTATTATGCCTAAATATTTTATGAAAAAGTGAAGCTCTCATTTATTGTTAACCATTTAATATTACATATTTGTTGTTAATTTAATTTGTATTTTAATTTAATTTGTAATTTAATTTAATTTGGTTTTATTTGGAATTTAATTTAATTTGATTTTATTTGTAATTTATTTTAATTAAATAAATTTCTATTTGCATGCCGCTGTGTCGGCGAGACATGATGATCCTTAACTACCTTATTACATCTTTGCACCGTGTTTCTGGCAAATAAACGAATTATTATTATTATTATTATAAAATACTGGTATTCAGCTGCATCCGGTTAGACTGGAAGCCGACCCCAACATAGTTGGGAAAAGGCTCGGCAGATGATGTTCTGTCGATCCCGCGGGAATATCGGGATAAAAAGTATTCTATGTGTTATTGTGATGTATCGTTCAGTAGTTTATGCGTGAAAGAGTAACAAACATCCATCCATCCATCCTCACAAACTTTCGCGTTTATAATGTTAGTAGGAAGTAAGATTTGTTTTCCCATGACGGAGAAAATTCATGACGGCATTTTATGGGGAAACTCATGCAGAAGGAGGTCAATAGTACGTTCGATATAAATAAATAAATAAATTCATTTTTCTTTCTTTCAAATAAATATCAGTCACCATCATTCCCGTTCTCATTCTTATAACCATTTTAACCTCCCTATTATTAAGGGAAAAGCGTCACGGTACCTCGCGAAATTCAAATTTTCTTACGTTTACTTTTAAACCAAAAAGTTTCCGGACTCAGTGCATTTTGTAGTGAATCCATCTTTTCTGAACGAGAATGCATAGGACTTAGAGGTCCTGACACTAAGGTTAATTAAGGTATCGGTCTCCATACCTATAGAACTGATGGAAAATGTTTTAAACTGGAAATGCATTTGAGCAAGCGGCAAAGGGAAACATTATGAAGGAACTGGCATTTCCAAGAACTCGAAGATAGGTGACACCAACGCGCAGTGGGCCTGCATGGTGGATAATGGGCCAGTCCCACTCACACAGAGGAAGCCTGTGTCCCAGCAGTGGGAACATTATAGGCTGTATATGCTTTTGAGAAGCCTGCATACCTTAATCAAACGTCTACGAGCATTTGCTACGAGCTACACCCGGTCTACGAAATGCTCTACGGGCTACGGTGATGCTACGCCGTAGCTGCTTATAAAATTATAATTATAGGTTTTGTTGTTTATTTTGACAACTACACAATTGCTTGGTCTAAAAATAAACGAAGGTAACACTAGCATTGGGTTTTCAATTGCATTTACGGTCTCCTAAAACGCTAGATTGAAGTATTTATATAAAGAAACGCTGATATCTTTTGCTATAGTGTTGATTCAATGGGCTCTATGGAAATGAAATGTCGATCACAAGTGTTCCGATAATATTTGGATATAAAAGCTATCTATTACATAAATCGGACACAGTTGGGTTCATTTTCAGGAAATTCATGAAAGAATTGAAAGCATAATGAAGTGATAATCGTGAAAATATGGGTCCGTGGATTATGTTTTTGGAATATGATTGCGTAAATCAAGTTCTGCTGACGTTAACATTTATTTGCAGTACAACGTTAGCCAGTTTTTTTGGGTTTTAAAACTGTTGTCGCGGTTTGCTCTTTGAACCGCCTGAAAATATTTTAATTTTAATTTAATTTACTACCCAAACTTGCAGGAAATACTTAGACTAGGGACACTTGAAGCCGCTAGCCGTGGAGAATGGTAGGAAAGAAGGGAAGCCTGGGTGAGGAGCAATGGTAATTGTGATCTAAAATGATAATATTGAATTTCAAAGAACATTTTTTATGGATAGATCTATATGGTCCTAGGTCCTTGTTGATCAGTAGAAGGGTAGCTGACCCCAACTTTTTTAATAATGACTTTTTTTTATTAAAAGAGCCAACATTTTTAATAAAGACCTTTCTTTATTAAAAGAGCCAACATTTTTAATAAAGACATTTCCTTATTAAAAGAGCCAACATTTTTAATAAAGACCTTTCCTTATTAAAAGAGCCAACATTTTTAATAGAGACCTTTCTTTATTAAAAGAGCCAATATTTTTAATAAAGAAAGGCCTCAAATGTTTGGTTCTAAGATGGCCAAAAGATTGATAATTGTGGCAGTTCTTTCCGAACATCTTAGCAATATTTAGACAGCACCATTCAATCTTCCTAGCCTTTTCCCTACTATGTTGGGGTCAGCTTCCATTCTAACTGGACGCAGCTAAATATGTATCAGTAAACTACATGGAGCGACTACGTATCTGATCTCAACAAATCAGTTACAGCGTAACACGATACCCCTTGGTACGGCTGGAGAAAAAGAATAAAATATAACCCTTTAAAATCAACGATTTTTCTTCCAAAAATACCAACTTTGATTTTATATATTTTTTTAGCCAAATAAATCATTCGTTTACAATAAAATTGCTCTCAGAAACCGAAATTACAGAAAGCTTTGATGAGACATCCGATGGGGGCTTGATGCGTGTTAGTACCCGATTTCCCAAGGGACGCATAAGTTCTAAGGGAACTATTCCAAAGAAATGCGTTTTAAATTACTTTGAGGTTTTTACAAATAAGTCAAATGCTCTTTGAGACTGCGGTGATTAGGCTAACCCATGAATTAGGTTATCTGTTGCAGCTATCAGCTTGAGTACGAGGCTTTTGAGTTCTTTGTATGTGTATATTTTGTCTTTTTTTTTTTGTAAGGTGCGTTTTGTTTGTGCAGAACAAACAAATTTTCTTTGGTTCTATTTATTTTTATTTAAAATGTCTATGGCATATTTCGGTACCCTGGAGTCCCAGACCTTTGAAAGGCGTGGCAGGGGCCGAAGCCAATTCATAGAGGCCCCTTAGACAATTTTAAATAATGAGGAGCAAGTGCACCCAAGGACAACCCCCGGTTGGTACAGGACTATTGCAGAACATGGAAACAAAATTATTGGAATTCGACGACACGGTTGGCGCAGTGGCTGAGCGATCGACTGCTGCGCTGCGTGTCGCGGGTTCGATTTCCGCACGGGACAAATATTTGTATTGCCTACAGGTAGTTGTTCCGGGTCTGGCTGTTTGTGTATGTGAGTTTAAATGTTTGTAAACGCACCCACGATACAGGAGTAATTTCTAGTGTGGAGCAACGTTTTTTTAAAAAAATAAATAATAAATAAACAATTTTTCTTTCGTCTTCTTTTTTTTTCTTTAGTAGTAGTATAATATGTTGTGTTGTGTAAAATTATTGCAACACCACTGCTCTCAAAACGGTGAAGGAAAACATCGTGAGGAAACCGGTATGTCCTAAAACCAAAAAATCAAAGTCATGTGGCATCTACCAACTCTCTCGCTGGGTCCGCGTGGTGGATAATATACATCCAAGTCCCTCTCGAACAGAGGAGGTTCGTGTCCCAACATTGGGAACATTATATGCTTAAAATTGTAGCTCAGCTATGTTACAGACGCCAGCAGGTCAAGCTACCCGAAACTGTCAAATTTTCCCGATCAATTTTGAACCTTAATCTTTCAGCAATAAAGTTGAAAATCTATTAAAGAAATTTGACAGATTGTAGTCAATTGGTGTGCTGGCGTCTGTATGTACATAAAAAAGGTAAAAATACAGCTTTAGATTAGAGATTTGGGATCTTTAAAGCTCAAAAATTGTCAATATTCGTCTCCATCAGGAAGAAAAACCTTTGAATGCAAATAACCCAAGGGTAGATCAAAATATTTCACGCCTAGAGGGCTTCCTACATCAATTTACTTACAATCAATATCTATTATTACGTTACTATTACCGATGGGATCGAAGAGGGAAGAAATATTGATAACAGCAATGAATGATTTTTTCGGTGATCAAACCGCAATGAACAATCATTCATCGCTGTTATCAACTGATATTTCTTCTCTCTTCGGTGATTCAAACTCAAACTCAAACTATTTATTTCAAATAAACCAATTACAGGCATTTGAATTGTCAAGGTCGGTCAGTCAAAAAGATGAAGCTAGTTGCCCATATCAAAGCGTAGTAGGTACCTATGGAGAAGAACGGGCAAGAAACTCCATGGACACTCTTTTAAATCAAAATAATATGCTTACAAAATATAAATAATAAAATATAAAATATATATGTATAATATTTTCCAATTCTTAAACAAAAAGCCTTGAAGCATGCTTTTGAGATTAATCATTTTGATAGATCGAAAACTCTCGAGGGGACAATTTCAAATTGTTTTATAGCTGGCTACTCAAAAATACACCGTGTTCATCACGTTATCCATAAACTTTGGCAAACGCTTCTCTAACTTTCTCAAATCAAATCTAACAAAGGAAGTAGTACTTGAAAAGGCTTCGTTACAAAAATATTTGTAATTTCATTTAATGAAATTCAATTAAGCTATGCAGTAAGAAAGGGTCTTAATTTGGACTATGTTGCCGCTTAGTGCAATTAAAATGATAAATCTATCAAATGCTTCGGATAAAGAGATAAAGAGGCATGCATATCGGGTGATTTACGTCTTTAGGTATTTTTTAGGTATTAGGTATTTATTTAGTATGAAAATAAAAAATAAGAATTCATTAATGTGTCCATAATGAAAAATGCTTATTTCCATGGTCTGAACAATAATAATAATAATAATATCCCTGGATATTTCACACAGCGCCATCTAGTCCCAAGCTAAGCAACCTAATGCTTGTGTTATGGTAACAAGATGGCTGATAAACTACTTATAAACATTTTTTTTTTGTAAATACATACATATTATAGATAGAAAATCACCCAGACTCAGAACAAATACATGTACGACTTACAAATATTTGTTCTGTGCGGGAATCGAACCCGCGACACGCAGCGCAGCAGTCCGATCGCTCAGCCACTGCGCTAACCGTGTCGTCATGTATAATGTATATCGTTGTCAGTTTATGTATATCGCCCGGAACACGGTGTATACAATTTGTAAACGCCGACCTCATCTAGTTTTAAAATATGATTGACGTGTAAAAGTGTTTGTACAAACCTACTTACAAAAATAAAATCATTTATCATTTATCATTTATCATTTATCATTTGTATATTTTAAAATGTTGTTACGCGTACCTGTCCATGCTTCGCATCCGGGTGCAATGTACTATAATTTCTGCGCTATATTGAAGTTAAATATTAATGTTTTATACATGAACATTTAACCTTTCGGATTACATTATCTAAATGATGGTGAAAACCGCATCAAAATACTTAGTGTAGTTTAGATGATCTAAGCGGTCACACAGATATAAAAAGCGATTTTAACTCATGATATGTATAGATTAGCCTGGAGTATGTATTTATATTTTTCTAGGGCGAAAATTATTCTTCATTTGCTATACTGGGACATGGGACTAATATTTTTTTTAATAAATGTTTACTCTGAGAAGAAAGACCGGAACAAACTCAGAGAAAACTAATAAATAAATGTCAGTGCAAAATGTGAAATAGAAATAATATTTATTTGCATAAAACATCGTAAATAAAGTGTGATGTTTTAAAAATACATTATACAGCATTATAATGATGTTCTGCTTATATCGTAGCATGCAAATATAGACTACATTAAACAAACTGCTCTGCAGTTTGACAGAGGTAATATCAATGTATGTTATGTAAAAAAATATTTCTGTGAATAAACACTTTTTCATTTTTTTTTCGTAAAAAATAGTTCCCCGTCAACAAATTATTTTATGCTGTAAAAATAATTAGTGTTTAACCATCTATGTAGTTTTTTTCAACAAGGTTTTAAATCACTTGTAATTTTATTTTTATTAATTTTATCCGAACACATGGCTAAACAGCTTTTACTATATTTAGCCACTCTTGGTAAGTCATTTAACTTACGATCTCACATTTCTCACTCACATCACTGGAGCAGTATTAATTAATAAATAATACATCTCTCTCTAGCTCTTCAAGAAAAGAGGCGTAATATTATGTTAAGTAATAACAAAATATTTAGTGTAACTTAACCTGTACTTACAAAATAAAAATAAAATTCTCACCGTGTTTTCTAACAATGCCTATTAAACTAAAAAGGGATAATGTTGCTTAGTTTCAAATTCTTCTATTAGTGAATAAAACGGGAAGATTAAAAAAGCTCGGTTTACAATCTCACGCTTTACGTTCATAGCCAAGATAAATTGCGCAACAGTTTGTAATTTAGACGCCCTGGTTATAAATATCACTTAGAATTCTGCTCATACAGTTAGCATTGAAAGTTGGAGGTTGCAATGTTATCTTACATTAAAACCAGCTAAAGTAATTTTAAACTTCATATTGCTATAGCTCAGTCGCAGATAAACCAAGAAAGCATTAAGCATAGCATATTTAGCCTATAATGTTCCCACTGCTGGGACACAGGCCTCCTCTCGGTGAGAGGGAGTGGGCCATAAAAGTGGCCATGGTTCTAGGACATGCCGGTTTCCTCACGATGTTTTCCTTCATCATTTTGAGAGCAGTGGTGATGAAATAATTTACACAAAGTAAAGTGCGTGGCAGGGTTCGAACCTAAGACCTACACCTCGTAGGCCGCGGTAATTTCCACCGGATCACCGTTTTAAATACCGACGAAAAATTTCTACGCTACGGGTCTAGCTAGAATCATGTGCTAAATTCATGGTTAGGTACAGTTTGCGCGTCAATGTTCCTGCCACCCGGAATAGTCAAAACGCGACTTAACTTTAATCGTTGAAGAACAGCTAACAGCGCCGGTGACAAACTGATGCGAAGAAAGAAGCCAAGTTGAGTCAAGTTGAAAATAATATTTTTTCCAGATAACTAACTTATTTCTTATCGTCACGCATGGCTGAGTCGGCGGAGTGAGCACGAATTCAAGTGATACCAACATCTCTCAATAAGCTCAAGTTACCGAGGTGTGACTTAAATGTGGATGACTTTTCTTGTGACGGCATGAGCTTGAGAACAATTGTTTATGTTGCGGAAAAAACAGCAGATAATCAGCCAAATAGCCCAGGATATGTTTAGTGCCCACCAAACAACCTAGCATAGGCATAGCACAATCAGCCTATAATGTTCCCACTGCTGGGACACAGACCTCTTATCAGTGAGAGGAATCCACCACGCGGGCCCAGTGCGAACAGGTAGATGTCACATGTCTTCGAATTTTTGGTTCTAGGACACGCCGGTTTCCTCATGATGTTTTCCTTCACCGATTTGAGAGCACTATAGTGATGAAATAATTTACACAAAGTACATAAAGAGCCTGTCAGGGTTCGAGCCTACAACACGTAAGTCGCGGTCGTTAGCACTGCTCCGACATGGGAATCGAACCCAGGACCCCACGTTCAGCAGTCGCGCTTGCAATCACGAGAACAACGAGGCAGTTATATGTACGAGGTAGTAACGTGAGACTATTCCAGTATGAGGAACAGGTTGGAAAGTTCACACATCCTCCATAGAAAAAGGAGGATCTTCCGACCAGACGGGTCGTGTCTGGTATCATAACATGTCATCAAAGTTGAAAAGGTAAGATGTCAACTAACTTTTGGAGGCCTCTGTATGTATGCTAGTCGAGCGGTAAACTCTGCTTGCGCGATGCAGGATTTTGCGTGACGTCAGTATGATGAGTAGTTCGCATGTGCCGCCACAAGACCGTAGTATCGTCTTTGCTTTGCAGGGCAGCGGAATCCCAATACATTTGCAATCTTCATAAGTAAACTGGACCTCACGACACAGGGTATCCTAGTGTGGGGTCCAGTGTTACTCGAAACCAGAATGTAAAGTTTTTTTTTTGAGATTAAATAAATTATTATTATTATTATTAAAAAGTCTTTGAAAAAATCTACGTGCTGCGGCAACACGAAAATGGTTCATTTTCGGTATTGAGCATTTTTACAGTAATTTTGTCAAAAAAAATCTAAAGTAAATGCAAATAATCTGCATCCAATTTATCTCCATTTCGTAGTTTACGTTGCTTTGATCAGCGATACCTGACAGTAAACATTATGCACGTAAGTAAATAAACGTACTTCCGGGTTGACGATCGTAGCTAGGAAGCCTTCCATAAAGTGGAGGTTTATTTGACATTTAATTTGTAACTACCCACACGTAACGTTTACTATGTGTTTTTTTTATTTTTTATATTAGACGGCTGAGAACCAACCAGAAATACTGCGTGACCGGGGGATCGAACCAGGACTCCATGCTGGTTATTCCATTTTTCCACCACGTAAAATCCACCCTAAGGTGGATACGCGAAAATCCATGACCAAAAATCCACCTTAAGCCTATAAATTCCGTTTATCCTACTAGGCCTAGGTTGGATTCTCGGACATGCGTTTCCGCGTATCTTAGGGTGGATTTTGCGTGGTGGATAAATGGAATAACCAGCATGGAGTCCTGGTTCGATCCCCCGGTCGCGCAGTATTTCTGGTTGGTTCTCAGCCGTCTATAGCCAGCATGGTGTCCTGGTTCGATCCTCGGGACGCGGAAAGTGTTACTGGGTAGTTCTCTGCCGTCGTAAGTTGCCATCACTACCTGCTGAAATTTACTTGAGGACGTAGCTTCTTTTACTTGGTCAAAACATCGTTATGGCGACCGGTCCCGTGCTCTTTCCTTCGGTATTGCCAACAAAGACCAGCTTTTCAAGACTGCTATCTTCCCTTGGCATTTGCATTAGCATAATTAGCCTATAATGTTCCCACTGCTGGGACACAGGCCTCCTCTCCGCCATAATCCACCACGCGGGCCCGGTGCGGGTTAGTAGATGTCTTCGAATTTTTGGTTTCAGGACATACCGGTTTCCTCACGATGTTTTCCTTCACTGTTTTCGTTTTGAGAGCAGTGGTGATGAAATAATTTATACAAAGTAAAGCGCCGCCAGGTCTGGGTTCGAACCTACGACTCGTATGTCACGGCCGTTACCACTAGGCCACCACTGCTCTATCCTCACCTCTGTCTTTTGCATTATGTGGCCGAAATAGGTCAAAATACGCTGTAGACAAACTAGATAATCGGGTCTTGGTTTCGAGTTGGGAAAGGACAGACACATTTGTGCGTTTGGCTGTCAAAAAGACGGTAGTTACAGATTATTTTCTATACCAAAAGAAAATTCAAAAAGAGGGATATATTTTATACCGTAACCATTGGGGGTTAACCATTTTTTGACAGATGTCTTAGAACGTACATATTCCAGATTACGTAAAAGTTACGTTTAAAATGCGTAATAAAATAAATATATAAACTGCCTTATGTTATTAACTTATTTATGGCTTCTTACAGACATTATAATACCATACGTGTATCAATGTCAAAAAACGGTTTACCTAAAGGTGTATCCAGACCTGACGAATGTGCTGCTCGTGAGCCGCTTGCAAACTGCGCGCGTGCATGTCATGTTCGTACGCAGCCCCTGCGCCGTCCACGCGCTAGCTACGCGCCGTACTCGAGCGGCGCAGGAGGTGCGCGCGTGCCGCCTGCGATTCACCTCCCTCGTACTTTCTGAAAAAAACGGAACCAGCCACCAACGTCTTCTGTTTTTCCTTTTAGTTTTCGTCAGTAATAAAAAAGCCGATGGTGCAGCAAATTCACAACTGAGGTTCATAGTTCAAAGGCGAAAGAAGCTATGTGCGCAAGAGCTGCGCGCGCGCTGCACGCGCGCCCCTCTCGGGCCTTGCCGGAGTTGCCCTAGAGCGGCACACCAAACGTAGGTGTAGGCTGTTACCGCACGCGAGCAACACGCGCGCAGTTCGCAAACGGCTCGCGAGCGGCGCATTCGCCAGGTCTGGACATACCATAATGGACGTATAGCGGTAATATCCGCCATTGTGGTTTTTCTTTTCGAATATTACGACCTTCGTCCTTTCTATATTTAACTCGATCCTTAAATCGGATGATCAGCAGATTATTAAAGTTGAAAGTTAATTGGTTGCTAACTAACCTCAGAAATATGAGAGCCTTGTTATTAATACCGAGAACTATTTGTAAGTCATTGAAGTATCGATCTCGGATCCGTGTGTTGCCGGACTTATAGAACAGCCCCACCCTACTTCCCGTGGGTGTCGTAAAAGGCGACTATGGGACGTACCGGAGAATGGGCGGCAGCGTTCTCTATGCATTTTACTGCGATCGCCAACACGCCTGCCAAGCGTGGCGATTATGGCAAACCCCCTCAAGAATGACAAGTACGGGTGCTTGGGGGTGGCCTATCTCCAGCAGTGGACGCTGCTGGAGATAGGCCTCTCTCTTTTAGCTGAAATGATGATGATGATAAAGTATCGATGACAATAGGCTCGCCTCCTATTACATGGAACTTAACACATCCAGCTTTTGTAGATCCAATGCTGGTATGCGCTAACCGCTATACCACTTAGTCGACACATACAATAGGTACACGTTTTGGTGCAATAGACAAATTATTCTTAAGCAGATATAAAATTTAAAAACGATATAATTACGATTCTAAAGGATCGGCAGCAGGCTCCATAGATTTTACGCAATGTACGTATCATTATTGATAGGCTAGGGAACTGCATGATACATCACGCAGGATATATATTTTTTTATCTTTTATAGAATGTTGTTTATCTTTTTTTTCTTTTAACTTCTATTTCATTGAGTTAGCCCTGCTACAGTTAAAGTTTGCTAACAGCTTGTTTTTTTATTATATACTCGTAATATAGTAATTTGTGGAAAATGTTGTGGGTAGTATATTTGTTAAGTTTAATTTTAAGACAACACTGTTTATACTCTACGAGTACAGTTTGTTTTCCCAAATGTAATTAAATAAATAAATATTGAAATAGGTCGATACACCTCTGCCTAGCCCCTTGAGAAAACCATGTGTGATGTTATCTAAACTAATAAATATAATAATATGGGTTAATAGCCAAGAGCCTCGACCAACACCTGACAAGGCTCTCGTTTGGCAGCTGGATCAAGGGCTTGATTCAGAAAGCGGTACTTCGGGACATGGCTCGCATTGTCAGGAGATTCCTCCCTCTGGAGCTCTGACCTTCGGTAGTTTGGACCCTGTTCCCGATATCGGTGGGCTACAATTTTTTATATTCTAATATTTAAAAATATAATTTATAATATATGTTTATAGAAATAAAGGAAAAAAATATATAGTACGAGTAGACAGAGAAAAGATTTGATTTTGTTTTATGTTTGTTTGCTACGCTCTCACGTTAAAACGACTGAGCGCATTTGGATAAAATTTGTCACATGGGTAGACCATGACCTGCATGACGACATAGTATACTTTTTATCCCGATATTCCGAGATGGGATCGAGACTTGCGAGTGAAACCGCAAGCTCAACTACTGGGTTAATCGCGCATCAGAGATCAAAGCAGCAGTGCAATTCCTGTAACCATCTCACCGTGAAAACTTATAGGTGAAGTGAGCGTGGAGTGAGCTGTCATTCCAACTAATGCTAGGGATTGCCACTATTGACAGCTCACTCTCACTTCACCTAACTTTTCACGGTGAGATTTTTACAGAATCGATCGGCTGGTATCATTTTACTACTGAGAATCATTATTATCATAACCTAATAGTGGTCTACTGTTGGAGAGACAGGCCTTTGTGACTGGCTCGTTAGTTTCAGGAATTAACACAACACAACATCACACCTGTAATTCCCGAAGGGTAACGCAGTGGTGTACTGTCACGAGCAAAAGTATGTATACACTCGACTTTATTCAAAAACGATTTAACCCTTTATTTTTTGATGAAATTTTATGTTGTCACGAACATAGCATTTTCGAACGCATAGGTTTATTTAATGTGTCGTATTTCAACGTTGCATTCGTTATTTCACGAACAAATCGCAATTGTAAGTTGCCAAGTGTTGACATATTGGTGCTCGTGACTGTACCTATTAGTACACCCACATTTCGTAAGTTATATTAAGTCTCATGGAATAGGGAGGCGAGCCTATTGCCATCAAACTGGCACAAATCCAGACTCCAGGCTGCTACTGAGAAATCCCTGATGGAAACACTCAATAACACTTTATCCGACCCGGAAATCGAACCCAGGGCTTCATGATCAACAGCAGCGATTGAGACAACCAGACCAGTGAAGCTGTTTCCCGTTGAAGGTCCCTTGTACACGACAAGGAGGAGGTAAGTAACGAATACTTAATAAAAATATGAAAACTAATTAAAGTATTTTGTTCATGGCTTAGAATTCAAAACCATTACAGTGTTAACTTATTTAAAAACAAATTGAGGACCTATTTATTGGGGAAAGGCTATCGGTATCAATGAATTCCTAGAGGACATATGACATTGTAACTTATGATTGGTTTTATTACTTTGACATTTATTATTTATGATCTATTGTACATAAACCTCGACTCGACTTTTAATCGTATTCAGTAACTTGACAGTTTAAAGGCAAATAATGTTAGGTACCATACTAAAACTACCTATAGTGTTGGGGTAGTGAACGATTTTGCGTAAAGAACGAATGATAAAAATGATTTAATTTAAATAAAACTTTCAATATTCGTATGTAAGATGTGGAATATAAGAATAATTATTATCTAATAAAAGTCGTTATTAGTTAAGTAAAGTAGTAATTTCCTTTTTTTTACTTTATTTTAATAGAAATAAAATAAAAATCATGTAATTTAAGTTTTTTTACTTTTGTCATTTTATTTCCTCTAGCAACCCTAGACGTAGACGTCATTCTTATTATTCATTTTTAAAACATAGATATTGAATTGTATATAGATTTACAATTGCAATTAAAATGAAATTCATTAAATACAGAAAAACTCAATAAAAACAATAACGGTCAATTAAGAATTTATACCTCGACTTTTAATCGCATTCAGTAACTTGACAGATGAAGGGTTACCAGGTTTTGACAAAAAAAAAGTATTAGAATAGAATAGAATTTTTCTTTATTCAAGCTACAAAGACTCAATTGTTAGTAAAACTATGAACTTAAATATAAAGTTTCTAGTTACTATGTTAGTAAGCACAAACACTATAAAATTAACGGTCACCGTTGCGACATCCCATGAGAGACGGCACAACAGTGACCCACGTACACACAGTCTTGGCGACTCGCAATCATGCTTAGGACACTGTTGGAGCCGCCCCACACCCTGCGCACCAGGGAAGCGCACCTTTTACGCATTGTTGCGAAAAAGCAATCTACATGCGCATCTGCGAACATCCCTGACGCACTACAGAAACGGGGCAGCCCCACCAGTATCCTAATGTATCGTAGTGAGGTGGTGCAAGAATGAACGAAAATGAATGAACTTAAATAATGTACTTAAATGCAAACTTTTTATTTTAAATTTAATAACATGTCTTAAAAATGAAAAAATAACATTAGAATGTTATTTTAAATTTTTCAACACAAAGTACTTATATTGTTATGAAATACATTACTTAGGCTTCAAGCTACAGGTATAATCGAGCCTACCCGATTAAGGATGCACAGACTTTAGCAGGTCAGGCTACCCGAAATTGTCAAATTTTCCCAATCAACTTTGAACCTTAATGCTTTATCGATAAAGTTGAAAATCTATTAAAGAAATTTGACAGATTGTAGTAGCTTGATGTGCTGGTGTCTTTACAATATAGCCTGTAACATGCTGATTGAAAGTTAATATGGGCGCAAAAAATAATAGTGCCCAGTTTTAGAGATAGAGCTATTTTTATATTCAAGTCAGGAAGATAATAATATAATATCCCTGGACATTTCACACAGCGCTATCTAGTCCCAAGCTAAGCAACCTAATGCTTGTGTTATGGTAACAAGATGTCTGATAAACTACATAAATACATTTTTTTTTTTTGTAAATACATACATATTATAGATAGAAAAACACCTTTTTCAAACATTTTTTTTTTTTTTACGTATTGAATGTTTTTATTTTGTTTTTCTCTGTTTTGTTGTTGTTTTTTTTTTTTATATACACTGACATTAATGAATTTTATATATACTATGACATTTGCTTACTTAGTAAAGTATTATATTATTTTAATTATTGTGAATGTGAAGACTATGTGGGTCATTGTATTTATATTATTTTTCTCTCTGTTCTCTTAGTTTTTGTCATGGTCTGGCAGTTTGAGTAATTAATGTGGCCTACCCAAATGTCCTTTCTTTGGTATTGTTCGTCGGATCGGTGAGCTCCTTAAGTTTTGAGTTGAGCTGCACGATTTCTGACAAATGCGTGCACTGACTGGACAGGTCCTCTCAATCTGTGTGGTTCTTTCCTCAAAAGACCATCTCAGACATCGACCTACATGGTTTTCATATGATCTGACCAAGATTATGTCTGGACTTTAAAAGAGACTGTGACGTCTGAGTTTGTTTCGGCCTTTCTTCTCAGACTAGTCAGATAGGAAACGCCGACCTCATCTAGTTTTAAAATATGATTGACGTGTAAAAGTGTTTGTACAAACCTACTTACAAAATAAAATCATTTATCATTTATCATTTATCACCCAGACTCGGAATAAATACATGTAGGTCATACAAATATTTTTGTTCCGTGCGGGAATCGAACCCGCGACACGCAGCGCAGCAGTCAATCGCTTAACCACTGCGCCAACCGTGCCGTCATAGAAGATGATTTTTATTTTTATAAGTCAAGGTTGATTGGGAAAATTTGACAGTTTTGGGAAGGTTGATCTGCTCGCGTCTGTACCAAAATTTCAGCCAAATTCACCGAACGGCTTTTTCCTAACATTTTGTGCGGGGTTCCTACCCACTTCATCACAGTTCCCTTGCCACCTTTTGTGACGCCCACGACTTTCTGGGAAGTGTCCTATCTGAATTAATAATCTAGAATATCTTTCCCTAGACCAGTACGTGGGACCGTAACGCCCACGACTCTTACAACTGGATGCAACTTGCAAATAACATTTCTTTTAATCAAAGCAGTCATTGGTTTTTTACTTTTAATTATTTTATTTGAAAACTTCACTGGTTTTGCATTTATATAATCCAGTATCGAGTTTTTAGTGTAGTTTACTTTGTAGGGTTCCGTACCCAGGGTACCAACGGGACCCAAGCCTTCACTGTCTGTCTGTTCGTCGGTCTATCAGACGGCTGTATCTCATGAACCGTAACAGTGTGTATTTGTATCGCCGCTGTAACAATCCAAACTAATATTATAAATGCGAAAGTAACTCTGTCTGTCTGTCTGTCTGTCTTTGCTTCACGCCTAAACTACTCAACCGATTTGTGTGAAATTTAGTACAGACATAGTTTGGAACTTGAGAATGGACATAGGATAGTTTTTATTACAAAAAATAAAAAATAAAATAAAAAATAAAATTTATTCCGGTCATACAGCGCCATCTATTGGTCAAGAGTCGGTGTCATCTATTGGTGAAGTCACTATTCCACGCGAACGAAGTCGCGGGCAAAAGCTAGTAAATAATAAAAATTAAATGAAAATTAAAGGGGGGTCTCCATACAAGAAACGTGTGTAAGAGCAGCGGGCTCATCAATGAAAGTAATAGTGGGCCAGTAGTATAGGTAGTGGGTTCGAACCCGGGGCGCTTTACTTTGTTTAGGTACTTGCTTTAATTTATTTCATCTCCACAGCCCTCAAAAACGGTGAAGGAAAACATCGTGAGGAAACCGACGTGTCCTACCAACGCACACTGTGCCCGTGTTGTGGATTACGGCCCATTCCCCCTAACAGAGAGGAGGCTGATGTGCCAACAGTGGGAGCGTTACAGGCTGGCTATAATAGGCTCGTAATTTTGTGTGTCCCAAATAAAAAAGTCGAAAAAAAAAAGAAAGTCGAAAGTCGTTTCTTTGCTTCTATTCGTCACACGGAGGGACGTCATTACGTCATTCGAGAGGTAGTTGGTGAAGTTCTGTTGACGATAAGTTCGTCCGAAGTCACAGGATTTTGCTGAGCAACGACCTGTTCTTGCACTGATACGACCCACGCCTTAATTGTTCTTATTATTGTTGTTTGTTTGTTACAAAAGCAGATAATTTCCCACTCGGCGATTGGCATTCAGTTTTTAGACAGTTCAGTTCAGTTTTCAGTTTTTGTTTTTCTGTTGCAATCTGCTAGTGTCCGTGCCTCGAAAAGCAGGGTAAGCTGTTGGTCCCAGCTGTTTGCGGATCTTTGACAGTCTTTACGGGTAGTCAGAAGCCTGAAAGTCTGACAACCAGTCTCACTAAGAGATATCTAAGGGAACTAATTGCTATGTGGAGGTCAGATAGGCAATCGCTCCATGTAAAATAAAATACTGGTATTTAGCTGCATCCGTTTAGACTGGGAGCCGATCCCAACATAGTTGGGAAAAGGCTAGGCAGATGGTGATGGTGATCTGCTAGTGTCGCAAGCGCAACACAGATTAATGTGTCTTTGGTCCAGGGGCCCTGACGTGAAGCAATGGACAAAATTGACAACTTTTATATGCTTGATTACGAGGCTTTTGACTACTTTGTACGTCTATAGTTTATGTATTTTTTTTGTAATATGCGTTTTATTTATGCTAAATAAACAAATTTTCTTTCTTTCTATTTATTATAAACTAGCTGTTTCCCGCGACTTCGTCCCTGATCCGGGATGAAAAGAAGCCTATGTCCTTCTCCGGGTCATGGTCTACCTATGTGGCAAATTTCATCCAAATCCAATTAGCCATTTTGGCGTGAAAGCGTAACAAACAAACAAACTTACTTTCGCATTTATAATATTAGGAGTATGATAATTCTAATCTAATCTACTTATTTTACGTCTTCACGCGCGCTGTCAATGTCTCCAAGCTGATCCTCTACTCTTTTCTAATCTTCTGAATACGGAAATACTGTTCTTCTCATTATACATGTCATCAACTTATAAAACATTCACGGAGGTCGGTTGTCAAAGCCAACCGGAAAAAAACCCCTATACTTAGTCAGTACATAAGAAAAAGTCACACGGTATTTATGTATTTATTTAGCCATTTATGTACATAATTAAAAATAATCAGCCTATAATGTTCCCACTGCTGGGACACAGGCCTCCTCTCGGTGAGAGGGAGTCGGCCGTAATCCACCACGCGGGCCCAATGCCTTCGAATTTAGCCATATAAATACATACACACATATAAACAGATAAATAGATAGGAACAGAAAAATACGTACACAGGTAAAGAAAGTCATTAATTATAATAATAATGAATAATAATTAATTCTAATTAATTCTTCTTCGGTAATTCTTATTTCTAAAGAAATCTCTCCCAGCATACCTGCGATAGAAAAGTAGATAAAAAGAGATATAGACAACTTGCATAAAGGTAAACAAAATACATAAAATCAAAAACAATTGTCTAATTGAAATATAGAAATACAAAATTAGAATATACTTACATAAACACTAAAATATATATAATAATTATGGCTAACACTATAAATACCCTTTGATAAAACAGGTTGTCAGAATTTTGGGCATCTTCAAACACCCGTCAAACACTACATTTTTTTTGTTTTTTTTTTTATTGACAATGGGCTCACTCTTGACCTCAATCCAGCCCAGAGGCAGGGATGAGATCTACGGTGGAACGAGCTTGCCCAGAAGAAGTATAATATACAGTGGGCGGCCATATCGCTTTCTGCGATCTCTTCCAGGTAACCTTGGAATCGACAGTGATTTGCCTGGACATAAAATTGGATTGTCGTTGGTTCAAATAATAAGTACCTACACAGTAAAATTAAATGATACACAAATATATCATCATCTGCCTAGCCTTTTCCCAACTATGTCGGGGTCGGCTTCCAGTCTAACCGGATGCAGCTGAATACCAGTATTTTACATGGAGCGAATGCCTATCTGACCTCCACAACCCAGTTACTGGGTAATACGATACGCCTTGGTAAGACTGGTTGTCAGACTTTCGGGCTTCTGACTACCCGTAACGACTGTCAAAGATCCACGAATGACAGCCGGGACCAACGGCTTAACGTGCTTTCCGAGGCACGGAGGGGTCTCGGTATGTAAAGATGGTCACCCATCCACAGACCAACCGCGTCAAGCGTAGCTTAACCTGACCGATCGACTTGTGCGGCTGTTATTATTTAGCCACGGGACCCTCACATAAATATATACACAAATATATACATATCCTAAATAATATATAAGTACATACATATATAATAATGATAATATATAATACATTCATACTAAATATCTTGTTCAACAACAACAAGACACACAAGACAGAACAAGATCACACTGAGAAGTAATGATCCTTTACGAGCCTTGTAAACACATGTAACGAACGCGCGCGTTTTATTCAAACTCAAACACAAAGTATTTATTTAAAATAAACCAATTACAGGCACTCTTGAATTGTCAAGGGGTCGGTCAGTCAAAAAGATGAAGCTAGTTGCCCATTCCAAAGCGTAGTAAGTAGGTACCTATGGAGAAATAGAGAACAACAGGCAAGAAACTCCACGGACACTCTTTTAAATAAATAAATATATAAATAAAATAAATGTCCCTGGACATTTCACACAGCGCCATCTAGTCCCAAGCTAAGCAACCTAATGCTTGTGTTATGGTAACAAGATGGCTGATAAACTACTTATATACTTTTTTTTTTTGTAAATTCATACATATTATAGATAGAAATAAATCAAAATAATATGCTTACAAAATACTTATTGGTTACATCATTCACGTTGAAATTATGCATGTGAGAACGATGCAGAACAATAAAAGCATCTGCAGTGCGATTCTGTAACCATCTCACCGTGAAAACTCAGATGAAGTGAGCGTGGAGTGAGCTGTCATTCCAACTAATGCTAGGGGTGACACTATTGACAGCTCACTCTAAGCTCACTTCACCTAACTTTTCAGGAGACGGTGAGATTTTTACAGAATCGATCGGCTGTAATGTAAAGATAAAAAAAGCAAATTCAAATTAAATTAAAATAAGTCATGGCAGCAAAGAGATGACCAGCCTACTGACAGGGCCCGTTCACGAGCCGTTTCAATTTATTTATTTATTCTTCAGAAAGCTTACAGTCTTAAATATAGATAAATAATGTTCAATGAGCGCTTACAGTTTCCATTTACGAGCTTCCACAAATTAAAAAACCTAAGCTTAAAGGTAAAAGAAATCAAAATACACACAGAAATAAAATATAATCTTCTTAAACAAATAATAAGCATAATCAGCCGATAATCCAGTTACTGGGTAATACGATACCCCTTGGTAAGACTGGTTGTCAGACTTTCGGGCTTCCGACTACCAGTAATGACTGTCAAAGATCCACGAATGACAGCCGGGACCGGAGGCACGGAGGGGTCTCGGTATGTAAATAAATTAAATATGGTCACCCATCCACAGACCAACCGCGACAAGCGTAGCTTAACCTGATCGATCGACCTGTGCGGCTGGTATTATTTAGCCACGTGCCCCTCTGTTTATTATTATTTATTTGAATATATTTTACGTGTCGACTCTTCTCCATTAGCATTGGTAATTCAAAACGGAGCATCTCTTTTATTTTCTAAATGGACCTCTTGAGTCAGAACCAATTTGAAATTAATAGCATTGAATTAATTTTAATTGAAAGAAAACAGTATTTCTTTTATCCGCCTTTCGCAGAGTTGCGAATAAATAGTTTCCTGGTATATGATTCCAGAGTACCAGTACCTTACATAATTAGCCTATAAAGTGCCCACTGCTGGGACACAGGCTTCCTTTTTGTGAGAGGGAGTGGGCCGTAATCCGCCACGCAGGTTAGTAGATACCACATGTCTTCGAATTTTTGATCCTAAGACTTGCCGGTCACCTCACGATGTTTTCTTTCCCCGTGTTTGAGAGCAATGTAATGAAATAAATTCCTGCCTAATTAGCGCCTACCTTAAACAATTAAAACAAAAACAAATTCTTCTATTTATAACCAAAAACAAAACAAATTATTTTAGACAAAAAATTGCTTACAATTAGAATAAAAACAAAATGCAATTATGTAATTACATTTTGTAAGTATTTTTTACTAATTAAAGCACATGTGTGCTTTAGTAAGTAGTAATGGTATTGCAGTCATTAACAATGTATTCCTTATTTATCAATCAATCAATCAAATCAAGTTTGCCTTAATCCGAATCATATTAAAATATCTCAATAAAGTTACCATTAAACTCCCCATACTATAAAAAGAACACGTCTCATTGACTAGTACCTTGCTCTAGGTATAATCCCGCCCGCCCTACGACCACTCATTGGTCCGCAAACGCTTATAAAAGCTCGCCTCATAAGTTCGGCGCACAGTTCCAAGTTAGCGCGCTCGAGGCACGCCGCATCTCCCCGCGTGTGCGTTGTTCCTTACGAGTCTTCGAGATTTTCAGGTAAGTTTTGAAACTTGTTTTTTCAGGATATTTCTTTTATATTTATTCTGATTCAGGTTATTGGTGTTTTTCTTTTTTAATGAAAAGTAGATACGGGCAGGGCTTTATTTGAAATGGATAGGCGTTTAGTATTTAATCGAAATAGCGCTTCGTATAAGACGGAAAAACTTTAACTTGATCAAACATTTCGTTCAGACTTTACTACTCGACTACTTAGATATTTTTTTTTACGGATTTTATCATAAAAATTCTAGTGTTTTTCAGAGAAGTTTTTTCCGACGTAAATGCAAAAAATACAAAAAAATATATATTATCGAATAACATACAGTTCTAGAAAGAAAAATAAAGTTTTTTTAATATTTAAAATATTGTAATCAAAAATCGTCGCCGTTGTCGTCGATCGTCGTTGTCGTAATTTAAAATTCATCTTGCTGTTGACTATTAATATAGAAAGCTCTAAATTACTCTCTCTCTAAGTAGACTCGATTTTCACTCACACTCAGAATAATTTTACGAGAATTTAGACACGCACACAAATAATTCTATTGCTACCGACGAAAGCTGACAAGCCTATGTTTAAATAACATCTCTGAGATACATAGCAAAGGGTATACCGTGTTATTCTTATCAACACCAACTTCTTGTACCAATTATGTAAAACTAACTACAACTGAAACTATAACTATGAATGTATCTTTGTATGGGTATTTATTCTTGTATTTTATAGTAATTTCCTAGCTATTTATCCCATTTGTTGCACCTGTCATGATTTGTCTCCTCATCACCCTGAGGTTGACTGGTAAAAAATGCCTCGGGCATTAAGTCCGCCTTTGTACAGTATTTTTTGATACTTGTGCATAAAATTTTAATAAATAAATAAACTTCTCACGAAAGTCCGGCTTTGTACAGTATTTTTTTTTTAACATTATCATGAAGTTTTAATTTTACTACCTACGATTTAACAGTAAACTTTATATCTATCTATCATCTCTTCTATAGCAAAAATGAAATGCTGTTCGTTAGTAAGTGAACTTGAGAGCGTCTTGTGGCCACGGCTCGACCGATTTTTCTATTTTTTGTTTCAATATATGCATAATAGTCCAAATTAGATTTTTATAAAAGGAAAATTGGAAAAAAAAAATCACGGACAATGTTCAAATTCGAGAAAAACTAAACGTCTTTTTTCTATAGGATTTTTTATGAATGATTGTAGTTTGGACAGGACAATATCTGTCGGGTCCGTTAGTAAACGATATGTTTACAATCGGATAATTTAAGGGACGCTAGAGACAAAGGAAAATGCTAAACTATTCTAAACTTATTAACAGATTATTTAAAAAGCGACGCCTAGAAGAGACAAAAACAATGCTAAATCTATTTTTTTTAAAGACACATTCTGGAATAGTTTGTCCTGATAACTAGAGCACCTGCCATCTTACTCTACGAAGTTGAGAATGTCTAAGGCATTAAGTCCATCATTGTACCTTATTGTATGCTAGAAGTTTAAATAAATAAATATCCACGGCAGCAAATTACATACAAAGAGTCAACTGTACTTTTTACAAAAAAAAACTATTTTTTTTATAATTCGACTCGGAACTCCTTGTTTTATCATAGATTTTTTTTACTAATATTAACGGCTGATTTTTCAGTAATCAGATAACTTATATCCGAGGAATAAATATGACAGTGTGACTACATAAATGTGTTTTCTACATAAAAGCTGTCAAACCGCAATATTTATTCCTTAGATAAAAAATATCTGAATATTGAAAAAGCGGCCTAAGTCACTATTATTATTTATTTAATTCTAAAAAACTTAAACTATTTTACAATTTATTTAGCCACAAAACGAAATCTTTGGGGTTTGGAACAGTGTTTAACTAAACCCGTTTCTAATTATGTTAGTTAAAATATTAGTGATTTTAGCCCAATAAAAGTTACAACTTAAGTAGAAATCACATTTTTTGATGCCCAATGAACTCCTCCCTTTTTCTTTAATTTGTTATTATATACTTGTATATAATATATTATATTTTTGTGTTAGCTTGTAAATTGTAATTAACTCAAACTTAAATTAAAATACTGCGTTATTGCATATTCTTATTAATACCTCAATCGGTAAATCTCTTTTTGTTCTGTTTTTCGGACAGAATTTAATCACAATAAATGCGATTAATCAGGCGATAACTCTAAAGCAAATGATAAATTATTTTATTTGTGTGAGCAGGTTTGTACAAACACTTTTACAAGTCATATTTTAAAAAGTAGACGGTGTTTCCTGTCTGACTATTCTGAGAAGAAAGGCCGAAACAAACTCAGAGGTCAGTCTCTTTTAAAATCCAGACTTAATCTTGGTCAGATCATGTGAAGACCATGTAGATTGGTGTCTGAAATAGTATTTTAAGGAAAGAAACACACAGATTGAGCGGATCTGTCCAGTCAGTGCACGCGTACGTAATCAGCCTATAATGTTCCCACTGCTGGGACACAGGCCTCCTCTCTGTGAGAGGCAGTGGGCCGTAATCCACCACGCGGACCCGGTGCGGGTTGGTAGATGTCACATGTCTTCGAATTTTTGGTTCTAGAACATGTCGGTTTCCTCACGATGTTTTCCTTCACCGTTTTGAGAGCAGTGGTGATGAAATAATTTACACAAAGTAAAGCGCCTGACTGGGTTCGAACCTACGACCTACAACTCGTAAGTCGCAGCCGTTACCACTGGACCACCACTGCTCACAGTCAGTCACGCATTTGTCAATAATCAAACAACTCGACTCAGAAATTAGTTTTATTTTCTACTAAATAAAAAGGCAAAACCTGTACAAAACATTGTAATAGATACCTTTGTAAATCAAATCAAAATCGTTTATTTGCATAAAATTTTTACCTTTTGGTAAGTAATTCATCGAAGCCAAAACTTTATCCACATCTACAGCTTTTATTTTAAACAAACAAAAGAGGAGTAATTTGTAACAATAACAAGCATTCAAGTGTTTGTGCTATTCAAAAAGCTGTGTTTAAAGTTCTTGATAAATATTAGAACAACCCATTTTCAGTCTATCGCGTTGTCCCGATCATACGAAAACAACTGAACATCGTCTTTTGTTAAAACAACGTTTTGAATACTAGAGCGTTACTATTTTTTAAAGTAGCTAGATTTTGAAAGAAAATATAAAATTAAGACTCATAGTATTTTTTTTAGTCAGTTAGTCAGAAATATGAAGCAAATTGCCCATTTCAAAGCGATTTGGAAATTCATTTCGTACATAAGTAATATTTATTTCAAATTAAGATTTTATTATTAAAATAATAATATTGCACACGAGATTGTATTCTATAATAAAATGTGGAATGTGAGCTCGGCTGTCATGGTGCCGATTGTCGTATTAGTTAATGGCCTGATGGCCGAAAGCCTCGATCACCATCTATCGAGGATCTCTTTAGGCGGTTGGATCAAGGGCCTGATTCAAAAGGCAGTACTCCTCGATACGGCTCGCATTGTGAGGAGGTTCCTGTCTCTGGAGCCCTAACCACCGGTAGTTTTCCCTGCTCCCGACATCGGTGGATCACTATTTATTTTTAAATGATTTTTAAACTTATTAATTTATAATTAAAAAAATATTTAGAAATATAATTAGATAAGTAAATAGATGAAAAACGAAATAATAATAATATGGCGGACTTGCAGAGTATGCAAATATGCATAATTAATTGCATGGTGTAGGTACAACGAATTATTGGGTGAATCGCGCTGTTCTCCTAGCTCAATGGTAATGGCGACATATGAGTTTGTGTTGTATCTTCTCCGGCCGATCGGTCAGGAACGAGTCCAAAGCATCACGCCAGCGTTTCCTGGCCTGCCTCGGTGACGAAGTCCGTCTTCAGGCATCCACTGTGTGACAATCCTGACCCATATATATCGCAGCGCAGCAGTCGATCGCTCAGCCACTGCGCCAACCGTGTCGTCAATTTGGTTTCGTTGTGTGATTCTTATTATTTTGGCTAGCTCGTACCTGCCTATGAAATACACTTTACTTTGTATAATTTATTGCATCACCGCTGCTCTAAAAATGTTAAAGGAAATCATCATAAGGAATAAAGGCTCGCCATAATACATGGGACTTAGAATATGCAGCCAGACAACGGACGCTAGTAAATCTATATCGCGTCCATATAGGGCCCAAAAAAAGCGTCCGAGAAGCTCCTTCCTCTGCCATACCTCCATGCGATCATTAGTGTCAAGCACTACTGGCTTGCGCCAGTTCCCTTTACCCGAGGAGAGCAGGGTGAGGCCCTTGTCCACCGCGACTACATCTCGATGCATCCCCACGTCGGTTTCTAGGAAAAATTCCCTGAGACTACATATCTCACGATTGTGGGTACTGGTGAAATGTGGGTGTACTATAGGTACATCTCTGGCTAACCCTTCGGTAAACACAGGCGTGATGTTATGTAATATCATATTCAGGCTTCTGTTAGGCAAATACTTAAATACGATTTAAAAAAGTATAATTGTTTTCGTAAATTCTGTTCAGTCGCTGCCATGGTTCCAAACTTGTACATTTGTAATAAAAAACAATAAAACTTTATGATTAGTTACAATTGTGAAATAATTTCGGAGAACAAAGAAATTGAGAGCCAATCTGTTGTTGGATTACAAATTATGAAGGACCCTCGTGTTATATTATCTATGCAATTCCAACAAAATTATCTTTTATTTAGTTTATTTAAAACATGTTTATTTCTCTGGATATTGATTATATTTATTAGGGACTAAAATGAACTGCACATAAATATCAACTTCAATCAACTCAGCCTATCGTAGTCCACTGCTGGCCACCTCTCCCAGGCTGCACCACAATACCCTGTCTTCTGCCTTCTGCATCCAGTCTGTCCCAGCCACCTTCTTAAGGTCGTCCGTCCATCTAGCTGGGGGGCGTCCCACTACACACACACTTCGCTTACCGATGAGGTTTCCACTCTAGAACTCGTCTGCTCCACCGGCCATCGGCCCTTCGAGAAGTAACAACTTATAAATAATTTATTAATAAAATAAAAATATAATATCCTAACTTAACTAAGGGCAGATTTTTTCTACGCCAGATAATTTTATCCAAGGAATTATTTTGAATTTTTGACAGTGATTCCATCTATCTGTCAGACGTTAATTTTATTCTACGAATAAAAATTATCTGTCGATTGAAAAATCGGCCCTTACTCTATTAACAAAAAAAACAGGACGTCGAAAAAAAAAGTTTAAAACTTGATGAAGCATTGGCCCACTTAATTCAAAACCTCTAATTTATTTTATTTATTTATTTTATTGTCTTTGGGTGGCTTACAGCTATCAAATACAGAAGTAGTAGTGAGGTAATTGACGACAAGCTATTTACAAGCCTCCACATTTAAAAGTAAAGTGTTGACAAACCTAGAGCTGTTCATCAAAACTTTACTTCCGTTTACACCTCCAAAACGGCTCACAAAACGGTGAAGGAAAACATCGTGAGCAAACCGGCAGGTCCTATAACCAAAAATTCACATGATAATGATGATGATAATTCACATATGACATCTGTGTGAATGGGAAATTTGCCAAATTACTTAAGCTGTTCTTTCTCAAGAGTTTGTAAACCATTTTTGTTTATTTATTACCTACTTTGTAAGGTTAATAAGTGGAAATTAAGTGTCCGCACTAGTAAATCTGTTTATTTTTTTTTACTGTTTGTTCCGTTCCCACAGACAAGCCGTGAAAACGGTTTTGTGGGGCATATTTTATAAGCGGGATTTTTGTAAACTTACCTTTAAAGAAATAATATATATACTCGTATATCTACCAACCCGCACTGGGCCCTCATGATGGATTACGGCCCACTCCTTCTCACCGAAAGGAGACCTGTGTCCCAGCAGTGGGAGCATTATAGGTTGATTATGCTACTCGTCCAATAATATTGAAAGCAAATTACAAAAAACCATTAAAAAAGTGTTTATAATTTTTCTTAAATTATAAAAACACTTTTTTAAAGGTTTAAAAAAACCTTTAAAAAAGTGTTTATAATTTTTCTTAAATTATAAAACACTTTTTTAAAGGTTTTTTTTAAAGTCTAGTCCTTGTGTACTGAAGCAATAAAGATAAAAAAAGATTTCTTTCATCTCAACACCCTTGCTTGATTTTCTGTAACAAATTAAAACTTTAAATCAAAGTTCTGTTCCTTTTTTCTTGGTTATTTCCCAGCCTGAAAAAATCTGAAACGGATACTTTCATGGGACTGAAATATGACTAGCGAAATGTGGGTGTATTATACACCTCTGCTTAAGCCTTCGGGGAAATTTAGGAGTAATTTAATGCTATGTTATATTAAGGAAATGTAAGGAAGAAATTTGAGAAAATCGAGTGAAACTGAAAGCCGTATTTCCTCTTAATCAATGAAGCCAATCAAAATATCTATGAAAATAATCTGAAGCCTTGTTGTTAATCTTTCCATTTCAGAAGGATTATTATGATACCAAGAAATAATTAAGAATAGTCAAGAATAATTGTTTAAAATGATATAATCTGAGATAATTTTTATAGAATAAATTTGACATAATAATATTTACAATCTAATAACTATCTCTATAATAACTATTTGCAATCGATTGACACAATATGTATCATTTATGTTATTGATTATTTTAGTGAAAACTGTTTGAAGTTCATAATGTATTATTTTTAGCTGTAATAAATTAATTAATGTACTACATAATTTTAAACACAATGCGAATTGTTACATGAATAAATAAATAAATCATATTGTACCTTTACCATCAAAAATAATCTTCGGCGAATTACAATTTTATACAATTGTCAAAATGTACAGTGTACAATAATTGAAAAAAAGTTTGCTCAACAACGCAATAAATGTCATTGAACTGCCAAAGTGAAAACTATTGCTACGGTGTGTGTTACGCAATCAACTGGTCTCATTTACAGTATACAGACATATGTAATTCTTCAAAACAGGTTAGAATCCGTACAATATTTTTCCTACATTAAGCATATTTTCTCAATCACTTGCATAAATGCAGCTATGTCAGCTAATTTCTCTACGTGTTAAAAAAAATACAAATTCGTGTTTGTGATGTACGAAAGCGAATGATTTGAAAATTCCGGAACCTTTTTTCCTTTATACTTTATATATGGTACCTACCAACAAGCCATCTGATACCATTGCCTTTCATATTTTAAGGTAAATGTACCAATACTCGTCGGGTTTCGAAATTCACTGACTTTGAAGAAGTGCTGTGTGAAAAGTATTTCATTTAGAATGAAACATTTTACATAATGAAATAGATAATTTATCCGTTATTCTAAATAAGTAATTCAATTCTATAATTTAGTGTGATAATAAATACTTATATAAGCAAATGCAAAAAAAGGGCGATTTGTACCAGTAGTCGTCTGATTTGTACTATTACTCATCAAAAGGACCCAGTAGTCGTCAATTTTTAATGCTAATATGAACTCTAATGTCTTAAACATAGAGTTCAAGATAAGAACACATTTTAAAAAATGTGTTCGTCTTTGATATGAGTGGCAAGTATAAGAAACGAAAGGTAGCTAGACGACCATATCCCAAGAAATTACTAAAGGTTGAAAGCTGTAAGCAGAGCAGGTTGGTAATAAAAACAGCAGGATAACCTAAATTCTAATATATTTTTGCTTGGAATCATGGAATCACTTTTTAACACAATGATTTTTTACTTGAAAACTAATTTTCGGTCGCTGTCCTGCTCGATGTAAATATTGAACTTTCCACCAGTTCAATATTTTTCACCAACAAAAACATGTAAGATTCCAACCGCTAATAGCTACGATAATTTTAATGGCTGGTACAGCAATGGTTGAGCATTCAAAAGATATGTCATATTTGTACCAATTTTGAGGCGGGATTTAATTTGCCAATAAGATCACATCGCAAGTGCACACGCACGCGCGCGACCCTCTTTTTCACTATGTGTTGAAATTCCATTTAGTACAGCACAAAAAACATGTTTATTGTGATTTAAAAGAGTGTCCATGTAGTTTCTTACCCGTTCTTCTCCATAGGTACCTACTACGCTTTGGAATGGGCAACTAGCTTTATCTTTTTGACTGACCGACCCTTGGCAATTCAAAAGTGCCTGTAATTGGTTTAGTTGAAATAAATTGACGACACGGTTGGCGCAGTGGCTGAGCGATCGACTGCTGCGCTGCGTATCGCGGGTTCAATTCCCGCACGGAACAAATATTTGTATTGCCTACAGGTAGTTGTTCCGGGTCTGGCTGTTTGTATGTGAGTTTAAATGTTTGTAAACCCACGATACAGGAGTAATTCCTAGTGTGGGTCAGGGTTAAAAAAAAAAACTTATTGAGTTTGAGTTTAGTTAGAACAGTGGTTCTGGTGCCATTGTCCAAAGTCAACAAAGCACTAAAAGCTAGCCACAACATAAAGACAAACAATAAAAAATATTGGCCGAAATGGGATTAAAAATGCATTAGAGGTTGACAATAGCAAAATAATTTCAGATGTCGTCTTAAATAAACCGTAAATCTGGCCAGAAATTAAAAGAATCTCGCAACTCGCTCAAAAGTCTATTGCCGAGTAAATACAATACCTAACTACGGCAGTATCAGAAAATAATTATATAAAGAAAAAGTTTATGATGTCGTCTCATATCAGCCGTAAATCTGCTCAGGACTGAAAAATATCATATACGTTAAAATATTACTGGACTGGACTGAGGAAGCTTCTCACGATCTGCGAGACGTATGCGGAGGTGCACGGCCTTAAATACAATTCAAACAAAAGTGAGGTGTTAGTGTTTACGGCACCTAAACAACAACCCCGTCGTGTACCTCCAGTATATCTCAACGGCGTTGAACTGAATGTGGTAACTCAATTTAAATACTTGGGTCATGTTGTCACCAATGACCTACGTGATGATGGGGACATAGAACGCGAGCGCAGGGCGTTGGCGGTGAGGAGCAATATGCTCGCCCGTAGGTTTGCTCGCTGCACGGCAGACGTCAAAGTCAGTTTATTTAAAGCGTTCTGTCAGTCCTTCTACACGAGCGGCCTATGGGTGTCGTATACGAGCCGAGCCTACAACGTCCTGCGCGTGCAATACAACAATGCCTTCAGGATGCTGTTGCGGTTGCCGCGACGTTGCAGTGCGTCGGGAATGTTTGCTGAAGCACGTGCGGATGGCTTTCACGCCATCATGCGTAAGAAAGCGGCTTCTCTACTGCAACGTTTGCGTAGCACTCGGAACGGCATCCTGAAAATGATTGTTAGCAGAGTGGACTGCCCCATCCAAAGGCACTGGGTAGAATTAGGTATAGGTTTATGTTAAATAGAATTAAGTAGTAACAAAAATAACATAGCATGTAAGCACAGTTTGTTACTAACCACTAACTACGTATGGACTGCTTAGGTCTGAAATAAAGATATTTTATTTTATTTATTACTTCATATGGAATGCAATGAGCCTACTAAGTCCAGTGTCGAGCAAATACTTCGTGAATTTTCTTACAAAAGCCTATAAAACAAAAAGATTTCGTCTCATATCGCCTGTAAATTCTCTACTCGAAATTGTAATAAAACGATAATTAATCGACGAAATTTAAATCATGAGGAATAAAATAACCCTAAAAAATCTAGTTATGAGCAAATACAAAAGATTGGGTACATCGATTTCAACGGCAGAAGACTAAATAAGAAGACACCTCTGTATGATATATGTGGGTTGTGGGAACTGTAACATCCATGCTCGATCTGAGTGAGTGAAGTGAGCATACCACGCCAGTTACTGGTGAGAAACTAGCACCGATTAGCCAGGGATTATTAAGGCTCGGTTATACCTTCTTCGGTAAGGCAGCCAGCACCCTAATTGTGTAACACACGATCAATGGGAATCGGTTTCATTTTGACAGTTCAGCAACATTCAAATTCAAGACAAATTTTTCGAACTTATGAAGCAATGAATTAGCAATTTGCTTCAAAATAATTCTGATTCCGATTGATTGCATGTTACGCAATTAGGCCGAGCGGACGAAGCGAGCACTCTCACTATATGGCGAGCGAATCGAGCCCACTCTTGACACGCATGAGCAGAGCGCGCTTAATCACACGATGAGCAAGCTCTTAAGAATGTTCATCCCACGCGGGCAGGCGACGTCGCATATCTGGTGGTTCTTAGTAATTATTTTATTAAATTTAACCCAAAGTACAGACGCCAGCAGGTCAAGCTACCCGAAACTGTAAAATTTTCTCAATCAACTTTGAACCTTAATACTATAGCGATAAAGTTGAAAATCTATTAAAGAAATTTGACAGATTGTAGTAGCTTGATGTGCTGGCGTCTGTACTATTATTGTGCAGCCAAGTACTAAATCGGTAGTATTTAGTTGTTTGCTATTTTTACAGTTTTTTTTTTTGGTATTTACTGACCTACTATCAATTAATTTTTATTTGAAAGAAAGAAAGAAAACAAGTTTATTTGGACACAGCTCGTGAAACACAAAATACAGCTGTACAGCAGCAGTAGCAGCATTTGTAGTACTTATTACGACTCAATATTTTTATTTAAGAGTAAATGTTTAATATAATTATATATAGGTACCAGCAATTTAGGTTGAATAAAAATAGCTTAAACAAAACTAAAGCTAAATCTTGGTTAAATTGTTTAATAAAATAATCTCGAAAATCCACTAAAAATGCAACGATGCTAGTTCGCGTGGAATGAACGCTTTTAAAACTAGGAAGCGAAGAAAGCCCATCTGCGACACGATTGAGATAACATATCACAAGAAAAACGCGAGCACAGTTGCGTGCAAAGTGAGCGAAGCGAGCCCAATGATGCCACGACTGAGCAGAGTGCGTTTACTCAAGTAATGTGCGAGCGAAGCGAAAAAAAAACAGTTTTAGAGAAACCCATTTTTATCGTCATAGTTTTATCATATATAAACTATAACATAAAAATGGGTTTATCTAAAACTGTTTTTTTTTTCGCTTTGTAGAAGAGAGTTAAAAACCATGTAACGGTCCCGAAAATAGTTATTATTGGCGTTTTGTGGCATAAAACACAAAATATCTACAAGATGACGAATTAAGAGACAACTATTAAACGTGTCCCAGTAATCGTCACAAAAGTACTTAAAATGACGAGTTCTGGGTCAAGTAGGAATTTTTGGGTACCAATAGATGTCACATTCGAAAAAAAATACTTTTATGGTAAAAGTATTCCAAATATCAATTAATATCGTTAGCAAATTAACTTAACTAATTCGTCAAATAATCAGACTTACCTCAGACCCCACTGAAGTTTCACAAATCAAAAGACAAAACTACGTGCTGAGTGTCACATTTAGCAACTAAACTTGCATAAAAATTAAAAAATTGTGAGGGAGACTTTTCGAGTAAGATATTTCAGAAGCTATTATAATTAAAACTCAGTGTTGCTATTTTAATCGTGCACTAGGGTACCATTAATATGTTGCCACAAAAATCAGCCAGTTTAATGTTTAGTAGCAAAAGATATTGATGTTTTTAGACAATTTGACGACTTCTGGGTCACTGTCGACTTCACCCGCGTTTACCTTAGCTTGTAACTTACCCTTATTGAATTGAAATTATATAATATTCACAAATTGGTGTCGTTTTCACATTATAATAATGTGGTTTTGTAGGAACTATTATATGATAAACGTTATAATTATTATAAATAAATAAAAAAAATATTATGCATAATATTTATTGCAGAAACTTGTACACCTTGTACAATAAATCTTACATAGGGATCTCCTTTTAAGTAAAAGATGTGCCTTCGCTAGGAGGCCCCGCTCTTTAATGACAAATTATAAGATGCTAAAAGTGGTGTAGCAAAAGAAAATAGAATTTAAACAAGAAAATATACGTAAAATCTAAAATTAAACAAGACTAGCGGCCCGTCCCGGCTTCGCACGGTTGGTTAAGTTTTAGTAAGGATCCCTAATCTTTTCTAGCAATAAATAGGTATAGCCTAAGTCACTCAGAGTGAATGTAGCTTTTCAATAGTGAAAGAATTTTTGAAATCGGCATAGTAGTTTTTGACTTTATTCATTACAAACACACACACAAAAATACAAATCTTTCCTCTTTATATTATTAGTATAGATAAGACTTGAACTATAACAAAATACAAGAACAAGAAAAAAAACATAACTTAGAGATATATCCTAAAATAGTATGTGTGTACAATTATTACGCTTATCCCATGCGAACGTGTTTACGTTGTTTGAATAGGTGGAGACCTATTATTAACACTGTTTTTTCGAAACAAAAAACCTATTCTAAATAATGTGAAAGCTTATTCTGAATTCGCTTTCAACAACAAAAATTTTCGAATGCAAGTAGACTTATTTTGCTGCCAGCCTGCACAACATAAGGTCTACTTTTGCAGACAACCTTTACAACGGTTATCTATTCATCATCATCATCTGCCTAGCCTTTTCCCAACTATGTTGGGGTCGGCTTCCAGTCTAACGGTTATCTATTGCTACCACGAATGGAAAAACATAGGGTAGAATGCCCTCAGGGAAGTGACGATCTTCGCAGGGTGGTTTAAAATTTTGCTTTTTATTTCTGTTTTGAGATAAAAATACGAAAACAAAAAGGCACTGTCAAAATAAGGTTCATAAAAGCCTTTGAACATTAAAGTAAAGCTTTTTTGTGAACCAAAATCATAAGTTATTTATTTGAATTAGGCTGAGAATCAGCACTCTTTGAACGTCAAAATTACATAATACAGTCCAAGTAAATAAATCAGTTATTATGCTTTTAATAGGATTTGGATGAAATTTGGCACACAGATAATTTATTATAACTTGGATTAACACATAGAATACTTTTTATCCCGGTAATACGTTTCCGTGGGATAATTTCCGACCGACCACGCGGGCGAAACCGCTGGAAAAAGCTAGTTTCTCAAAAACGCATAATTACTCAAGAAAGTAGGGAAGATAATAATATGATCTAACAACTTTTACTTTATACTTAACAAGGGTTCAGTATCAAAGAAACGTGCTTGCTCTGAAAGTAAATTCTTGAGATTTTTATAAAACACGGAAAAATATTTTAATGGTTGTTTCCAGGTATTTTGTGAACGATAAACATCCTTTAATTGGAAATGTTAAGGCTTTATCCTATTTTAATACTTCTTGCCATTCGATCTGTGAATCAAACAATTTGTTTGCCAAGATTCAAGGAAGTTTAAAGAAAGAGTGTGAACACAACATAATTGCGTATGTATTGTACATGCATACATTGCCCAGTATTTTACTTGGAGCCACTGCCTATCTGACCTCCACAACCCAGTTACTGGGTAATACCTAGCCTTTTCCAAAGTATGCTGGAGTCGGGTTCCAGTCTAATTTGCTATGTAGATGGTCACCCATCCACAGAGCAACCGTAGCAAGCGTAGCTTAACCTGATCGATCGACCCGTGCGGCGATTATTACTTAGCCACAGGCCCCATTTTTACAATATCTAATATCGAGTGCTATGAGACACCGTTGTCACAACAAAATTCAATAGTCAACAAATATTAGGAACATAAAGGTTTGTTTTCAATAACACAGACAGCCAATATTCAATGAATGCACTCCTGCATTTTATTGGTATCTGCCATTGTCGCCTCTACAAAGAGAATTTTGCGTAAGGTAGGAATGTGAAACCGCATGTGGAACACACATATCGCCTGTATTTCCCGAAGGGGTTGACAGTTTAGTGACATCACATTTCGCAAGTTCATTTACCTAACAGGCGAGCGTATTGCCATAAATCGCGCCGATATCTATCATTCTCAGTTGTAGGTCGGAGTCTTCATGTTTGGTTTACTTTTACCATTGAAAACACAATAACACTTTGGTCAACAAAGGATTCAACCCTGAAATTCCAAAGCTCATCAGCCGATCGATTCTGTAAAAATCTCACCGTGAAAAGTTAGGTGAAGTGAGCTTAGAGTGAGCTGTCAATAGTGTCAATCTCTAGCATTAGTTGGAATGACAACTCACTCCACGCTCACTTCACCTAAGTTTTCACGGTGAGATGGTTACAGAATCGCACTGCTGGTTATTAGTTTCGAGTGTCGAACGTCCATTAGATTGTTAAATAGAAATAATCTTCTTTTCGAGAGACTTAAGCCGATTACCGATTGCATCTAGCTTCTGACGTTTGATAAGTGCCAATGTTGGTTTATGTGAAATAAAATATTTTGATTTTTTTATTTTGATTCCGCATTGATAAGCGTGGTTACCCCCTAAATTGTGCACGCAGAAATAGTAGCTCAGAACCCATAAGTTCAGTTTACAATGTGCCCACTGCTGGGACACAAGCCTCCTCTCCGTGAGAGGGAGTGGGCCGTATACACCACGCGGGCCCAGAACGTGTCGGTAGATGTCACATGTCTTCGAATTTTTGGTGCTAGAACATGCCGATTTCGATACGTTTTCCTTCACCATTTGGAGAGCAGTAGAGATGGTACATAATTTACACAAAGTAAAGCGTCCGCCTGCGTTCGAACCCACGATCTACAACTTGTATGTCGGAGCCGTTGCCACCGCTATCCTGCTCAGAGCCCACGTAGTTAGAATTTAGATTTTCCATTGAAAAGCTCAATAACACTTTGCCCAACCTGAGGATTGAACCTAGGACGCTAGGTAGTCGCGCTTTGAAACGACTAACGAGGTAATTTAAATTATTTTCTTCTTAATGAATTCCCGTTGTTGGTTATTACTAACAACAATGACAAGACTTCACTTACAACTAACTTGTACTAACTAGAGAATAGTCTTGAATGCAAGTAGTTTTAATGTTCACTACAGTGAACTGTGCTATTTTCTTATGAAATACTGTAAGAAAGAAAGTTGTTGTGAGCAATCGTGGGAGGAACAAGCATTGTTAGAATAATATATTATCTATACCGGCTAACTTTTTTACCGTCTGGACAAAAACAAGGATATAAAAGGTATTTTTTTCCAAAAAAATAAATAAAAAACTGTTTTTTTGTTGTGGAATTTATTATTGAATTCATAGCGACATTCAATCCTTTGATTGAAGCCGGCCGATGGCTCCAATCAAAGGATTGAATGTCGCTACGAATTCAATGATAATTTCCGCGCATAAAGAAAGGTGCCTTTAAGTTGAATTTTAATTTTAATTGTCTATTTGTTCGTTTTTTTTTTTGTGAAAAAAAGGAGATTTTTTTTCTATGGGCTTCTACTCAGTTCACCTTTTATACCCTGATTTGAAGACGGTAAAAAAGTCAACCTGTATGTCATCGTATGATTATGAACATTAGTTTATAATCTATCTCGCGAGAATATAAACTATCGAAAAATTGTGAACTGCAACAAACCGTTTACAATTTAAAGCATTATTTTTTGATAGTTTTTAATCTGTCCGTGGCAAACCGTAAAATTGTGAACTGGTATCAAACTTGTATGCGACCACACCTTGCGCTAATAACATAAAAACTTGAGAGGTGTCAAGGGACACCCGGATGGAACGAAGTATATAACTGGCTTGCTTTCTATAAGAGAGAGAGAGAGACATACAGAGAAAAACGCGCACGCCGCACGGCACCTATACCAAAAAGTGTCGTTCCAACTTTTGGTCTTAATTTTTTCCGTCTAGCCCCCTTTCGCAACGCGCGATATGGAACTTCGTTCCAATAGCATCATAGCGAAGTCAAAACTGTATATTGACTATAGCCTTCGGCGCGGGAGATACTCGTATTATAGTGCACAAGTGGGTTCGCAGACACAAGTGCACTCTCTCGGTCGGGCAAAGTGTTATAATATGTATAATAGATAATTAATATAACATTAGTCGCTTTTCTGTATGATCGCGTCTTTCTTCTTAACTTCGCAACGGATTTGGATACGCTTTTCACTACCATTTAGAGAATTTATTCAAAAAGTTTGTGTATTATTAAACCTACATCTGCGCTAATTATACAAGTATTGAAAAATACTGTTTTTTGTATGTTTTAAGTAGTTAAAAGAATAATAGTTATCGAATTATAGCACATAATAGCCAAAGACATCTTTAAGTTTCGCCAAGTCGTTAAAACCATGCGAAGCTGGGGAAGTTCGATTCTAAGTTACAATAGAAACACACTTGGTTTTCTCATATATTAACAACAATAGTATTGTAGTTTTTATCGCAGACTCCACTAAAACCTAATTAATAGTATCTTTATCTAATCATTTTTCCGATACAGCACACAATTGATAGATTAATCTGATCAACTGATTATGAACATACGATCGATGGATCAAACGAATGTAAAACAGTAGAGTAGAGTGGAGTAGTTGGGGCCCTGTGGCACCGGCTGTGACTTACGAGTTGTAGGTCGTAGGTTCGAACCCAGACAGGCGCATTACTTTGTCTAAATTACTTCATCACCACTGCTCTCAAAACGGTGAAGGAAAACATCGTGAGGAAACCGACATATCCTAGAACAAAAAATTCGATGACATGTGACATTTACCAACCCGCACTGGGCCCGCGTGGTGGATTACGGCCCACTCCCTCTCACTGATAGGAGGCCTGTGTCCCAGCAGTGGGAACATTATAGGCTGAATATGCATGTTATGCAAACGAATCTGGTGACGGTTAAAACAATATTTGGGTTACAAAGCGCGGAAGTGGGGCGGTATCATCTGACTAGCCTTTTCCAAAGTATGCTGGAGTCGGGTTCCAGTCTAACCGTATGCAGCTGAATATCAGTATTTTTACATGGAGCGACTGCCTATCTGACCTCCACAACCACTGGAATAAATAAGAAAGTTAATAAAAGTGTATGCAAAATAACTGCTTTAAAATTCAGTTGCAAGATTTGACCTGAACATGTGTATGTTCAGGTCAAATCTTGCAACTGAATTTTAGTAAGTAAGTGTAGTAAGTATGTGTGTACATACTTACTACAAACATTGGTAGTTAAATAAAAGCTTGTAAAAACCCAACTACGATATTAATGACAACTAAACCTAGTACCTTTTCCGGGGTAAACAACTGGAACTCCTTTTCTAACGTTGCAAGAATTTCTGGATATTTGCTTCGATTTGTTTGACTTTTAAATGAATGAAAAAATGAATGTTTACAGTACACAACGAATACGTCCTAGTACGGTTCGGCGTCCATTATATCCAAATCTGATATTGGGATACGTGGAATATTTTCAAATCCTGCATTACAACTTTGCATTACAACTTTGCATTGAAAATTTATCTGAAATGCAATTTATGTCAAATCTTTCGAATCTTAGAATCATATTTTTATTGTATTAAATTATTTAACCATTTGTATGCCCTAGTGGCTGATCGTGGTATGAACTTTATAAGTTTTTAATTAATGTAATGAACACCTGCATGTAATTGTAACCCATGTATCACAAATAAACGATTTTGATTTGATTTGATTTGACAACTCTTCAAATCATTGAGTGCAGTTTTACTCAAATTGGAAGTAAAAAAAAATCCATATTTGGGACTGTACATTCACGAACACGGCAACTTTCAATTGCGATTGTTTTGTGAAATAACGAATGCAACGTTGAAATACGACACATTACCTAAACCTATGGAATCGGAAATGCTATATTCGTAACAACATAAAATTTCATTAAATAATAAAGGAGTAAATCGGTTTTGAATAAAACCGAGTGTATACATACTTTTGCTCGTGACTGTACACTGTGGTAGCTAGTGTCCCGAGACACGGAATTCTCGGGACCTGAGATAACTAAATTTACAAAAAGTCCCGGGACCTCGAGACACTAGTCGTCCTGGGATCCAAATTCTAACCGGAGTAGTAATGACATGTGACTCCGGTTATACGGTAATCGAAAAAAATCGGCGACGTCTTGAATCTTTTTAGTTGGCGTTTTTAACGTAGTCGGGTTACTTTATTTTTTAAGCAATAACATAATCTATGTCTATAAACGAATCAATCAACTTCCTATCAGTCTGACCCGACACTGTAATTTTTTTTTCACAGGTCGTGAAATTACTTTTTTTGATGCCAATCGATTTTGTTTCTTACAAGGATCAAAAACCTCTATTGGAACAACTGAGGTTTGAGTACTAAAAATGTCGGAAATCGTAAAATTTATAAACTCAAACTCGTAGCATTTAATTCAACTAAACTAATTACTGGCACTTTTGAATTGTCAAGGGGTCGGTCAGTCAGAAAGATGAAGCTAGTTGCTTGCGTTACGAGCAAGATACTCCACGGACACTCTTTTAAATCATAAAATTGTTACCAAATATTGGTTACATAATTCATGTTAAAATTATACATGTGAGGACAATGTAGAAAAACATGCACGTTAAAAGCGTCTGTTATAAAAATTAAAAAAAACAATTCAGAAATTAAAATAATCCGTGGCAGCTAAGAGCTATATGCTTTCTGTAGTCCAGATGCTTCGACTACAGATTGACCGAAAGATTCCTTGCACCTATAACAGAGTAGCCATCATCCTGTCATCTTTGTACATACTTCACACGTCATACTGAAATCCTTCTCAATCATAAGGCATTTACACACTAGTGACTGTTGTCATGGCTCACGTCGCCTCGTTGTGTGTACGTAGCCTAATCCCATTTCTAGCTGTGTATGTGTACCAGGCCAACTAGGCCTATATATGTTTAAGAAGAAGTTGCACGCAATTTGAAAATAATCGTTGCACACCTAATATTTATTTATTCTTATAATATCGTTTGAATTTACGTAATGTTTACCTCGTGCGTTCGTGGTAGGCATCAGCCGATCGATTCTTGAAAAATCTTACCGTGAAAACTTAGGTGAAGTGAGCGCGGAGTGAGCTGTCATTCCAACTAATGCTTGGGAATTGCAGCTCACTCTAAGCTCACTTCACCTAACTTTTGGATTTGGAGATGGTTACAGAATCGCACTGCAGTAGTGTTATCCTGTAGCACTTAGGTGAAGTGAACAGTGTCGATCCGTATCAGCAGTGCGATTCTGTAACCATCTCACAATGAAAACTTAGGTGAAGTGAACGTGGAGTGAGCTGTCATTCCGACTAATGCTAGGGATTGACAGCTCACTCTAAGCACACTTCACCTAAGTTTTCATTGTGAGATGGTTACAGAATCGCACTGCTGATACGGATTGACACTGTTCACTTCACCTAAGTGCTACAGGATAACACTACTGCAGTGCGATCAATCGGCAGGTGGAATGAAGGCTCACTTCACCTAAGTTAGATATTTACTCTCTGATTTTTATTTTGACTCAGAATAGATTGTTCGAAGTGCTATTCCTTTACTATTACTATACTTTACATTAAGGCTCCGACAGACAGACACGACGCGACTATAGTAGAGCAATTTCTATAATATATAAAAATTTAATGGAAATTGTTCTACTAGAATTGCGTCGCACGTGTCTGCGGGAGCTTTAATGAAAAGTTCACTTCAAACCGTACTAGAACTTATTTGTTTTTAAAGCAATTCTGCGCAGATTCGCACCTCGTTACCGTTCCAAGTGATGTTTTGTTTAGAGAAACTTCATATTCAACAGATTTCAATTCGGTTCGCTTTGGGTCGCATAGTAGAAGTAAACATTTATTCATGTTAGTAAGTGGCTAGACAATTTGTTAATATTTATTATAATACTTTATATACAAAACTAAATTTAACTTTATATAAAAAAGGGGCCCGTGACTAAATAATAACAGCCGGTCGATTGGTCAGGTTAAGCTACGCTTGCCACGGTTGGTCTGTGGATGGGTGACCATCTTTACATACCGAGACCCCTCCGTGCCTCGGAAAGCACGTTAAGCCGTTGGCTGTCATTCGTGGATCTTTGACAGTCGTTACGAGTAGTCAGAAGCCCGAAAGTCTGACAACCAGTCTTACCAAGGGGTATCGTATTATCCAGTAACTGGGTTGTGGAGGTCAGATAGGCAGTCGCTCCATGTAAAATACTGGTATTCAGCAGCATCCAGTAGACTGGAAGCCGACCCCAATAATCGGGAAAAGTCTAGGTAGAAGATAAAGTTGACCACAATATTATTATTTTTTAAACGTTGCCCCACACTAGGAATTTCTCCTGTACCGTGGGTGCGTTTACAAACATTCAAACACACATACACAAGCAGCCAGACCCGGAACAACTACTTGTAGGTCATACAAATATTTGTTCCGTGCGGGAATCGCACCCGCGACACGCAGCGCAGCAGTCAATCGCTTAACCACATCATCCTAAAAACTGCCGGCACGGTTGGCGCAGGCCAACCGTGCCGGCAGTTTTTAGGATGATGTTGGGACTGGCGCGTAAAAAAACCCTCCTTCGTAGCACTCTTGTCAGGCGGTCGTGGTCCTCATGTAGTTTCTCGTCTAGGGACTGATGTGATTCGCCTCACGGTTTCCTGCCACCTAATCCGTGTTTTGGTATTCTTAATGCATACATGGGATCGCAAACTACGGATTTAATTTGCCCAGTCTATGTAATGCGATAAACCCACGGGTATCTATCGATAAACCCTTTACCTAGTAACTTAACTAACTAACTTGAAAAGTTCTTGTCCTTTTAATGTAATCCATTTGAGCCGGTACAAGGGATTTGTTTGATACCTAAAGGGCTCTGTCACCTTCCAATGCGATTAATTAGAGGATAAAGTTCGTTAGTATATTAATCTAAAGGCATTTAGCCGTTAATCGCATCGTCACTTTCCTACTCACTGTTAGACAAAACAGTGGTTTTATAACATTTAATTTACAAAGGATTAGTTAATTAATGGCGCATTTCACCAAACTTTTATAGGTACCTACCTAGATTAAGTTTTATCTTGTGAAATTTTTTTGAATTTTTGACAGTTTTTCCATGACAAGAACTATCAGACGTCAATTCAATTCCACGGATAAAAGATGACTGAACTGACTCCGGTAAAATTAGACCGTAATCTGAATCTTAAGAAGAAGGATTTAACTTAGCTTTTACTTAATCGGTTTAAAAAAAAGACAGCTAAAAGATAAAATCCAAATACGACAAATACGCCAACTGGAAAGGTATAAACAAGGCATAGATGTAATTTTTTTTTTTCGGTTTGCGCATGGGAGTCTCACGTATTCTGAGGGGCAATTCTCGTAATTTTAAGAACGTTCACAGTCTGAAGGCCAATTCTCGTAATTTAAAACGTTCAAAATCTAGTCGCAGTCTCATCTCGGCGACAACAAATGTCAAAAACTTGTCAAAATGTAGGGAAATTAGAAGTATTTTTTGACAGATTGATACTGAGATCAGACTGTGAACGGTCTTAAAATAACGAGAATTGCCCCTCTGATCTTAGTCTCAATCTGTCAAAAAATACTAATGTGGCTACGACGTACCCGTGGCTACGACGTAGCCCGTAGCTACCCTGCTACGCACAATATCATTCACATATTTACATTGGTTTGCATGCAGCGTATGTTCGTGCAGGGCTCTCAAAAGCATGGCCCGCGGACCACAAGCGGCCCGCGACATTATAGGTCTCTACGTATGAAAAGTTTTGTTAATCAATGGTATTGGCTATTACGGTTAATACGCCTTTGCAAAAAATTAAGTTAGTTGGACCTAGCTCCAACTAAGTTATTTTTTTTTTTTTGAAACTTGTACGACAAAAAAGAACAAAATTCTTACGCAACGAGTCTGTGAAAAAATACTTGTACAGATTTAAATAGTTCAACAGCCTATTGTAAATAATTGTTTCCTGTTTGCAAATAAACAGGTACTTACTCAGCTAATGAGAGCCATGCATAATTAATGAGATTCATTTCATATGATCCATTAAATCTGATTTAATTATTTGGTTTGTAAAACCACAATTAAAATAGTCTGTTTTATTCAGAATTAGGGTGAGTTTACAGCCTAGTTGTAATTGCGATTGCTGAGCTGTAGGTCCTGGATTCGATGCCTAAGTCAGGCAAAGAATTATTACGTTTTTCATTTAGATATTTCTCAGGAGAAATCCGGAGTCTGGATTTATGGCTGGTTGATGGCGACAGGCTCACCCTCTTATTCATCATCATCATTTCAGCTGAAAGACATCCGCTGCTGGACACAGGCTTGCCCCAAGCGTCACCATATCGGCGTACTTCTGCGGCCTTTTCCAGGTCACGGGTCCTCCTTATGGGAGGCCTTCCAATGTCTTCTGGTACGCGGTTGTGACTCCAGAACCTTTCGGTTCGGTCCCATCGGCCATCTGTTCTTCGAGCAATGTTCTCTGCCAACTGTTAATTAAATTTGGCAATTCTTTGGATTATGTCGGTTACCTTGGTTCTCCTACGCCCCAGTTACATGGGACTTATTATACAAGGTGTTTTTTTTTATATCCCATAACTCTAGGGGGTCATTGTACTCATCATTATGAACTACTTTTACTATGCGAGCAAACCTGAAAGTTCATAATGATGAGTACAATGACCCCCTAGAGTTATGAGATATAAAAAAAAACACGTTGTATAACTGGTGAAATGAAATGAAATGTACATCTCTATCTAACCCTGTGGGGATTGGCGTGGTGTGATGTTAAGTTTCATAAAAACTTATAAGTCCTATGCGACAGATAGAGAGCAGTGCTGGCTCAGTGGTAACGGCCCCGACTAAGGAGTTGTAGATCGTGGGTTCGGACCCAGGCAGGCGCTTTTTTTTTTTTTGTATAATTTATTTCATCACCATTGCTTTGCAAAATCATGGAAACTAGCAAGTTCTAGAACCAAAAAATCGATCGACATCTAGCAACCCGTATTGGAGCGCGTGGTTGATTACTGCCCATTCCCTCTCACAGAGAGGAGACCTGTGTCCCAGCAGTGGGAACATTATAGGCTGATTATGCTATTCCTTTGCACGGTTTATTTCTATTCGTATATTCTAGTTTTCCGTATATTATGAGCACAGATAATAAAGAGTGTTTTGTTATGTTGCACTCGTATTGATAACGCTAATATGTAATTATGTCGATTGTTGATATTATAAAATGCTATTTGCTTAATAGCCGGCACTTATATATTTTTTCTGTTTTTGGAAGAGAAAATACAATCATCTGCCTATCCTTCTCCCAACTATGTTGAGGTCGGCTTCCAGTCTAACCGGTTGCAAAATGCCGAAGCAAACCGAATGCGGAGGAAAGATTACCAAACGTCCATCCGTCCATCCTCACAAACTTTCGCGTTTATAATATTACCAGCAGCGTCCCACGGTTTCACCCGCATAAGTGTCGATCCCATAAGAATATCGGGATAAAAGTATCCTATGTGTTATTCTGATGTATAAGCTATATTTCTGTAAAGTTTCATCAAAATCCGTTTGGTAGTTTTTGCGTGAAAGAGTAACAAATATCCATCCATCCATCCTCACAAACTTTCGCGTTTATATTCGGATAGTAGAAGTCGGATAGTAGGTTGAAGCACTAGTGCATAATGATGGTAGAAATGGGGTTTGAAAAGAATTCTTTGCACGAGTCCCAATGATCATTAATTTGGTATTCCTCTCCCGATCCCTCAGATTACATAAACAATATTGAGTCGTACCTCCTCTGAATATCCATGTTTGAGCATAAAGATATGCAAATTCGTATAAAAAGCACTTTGGTACAAGTTGAGAATAATTATTTGGATTAAAGGACGTAAAGGAGCCTTGTTAATTTGTGGAGTAATTAGCTCATACTTCTCACAGTCTTGTTTTTGAGATAATCGTGTTTATCAACAGGAATTTACGAATAGTAATAGGATTTTTCTAATACTTTACGTTCAAAATACATTATACATCGTGTCCCCGGTCCCGGATGATATAATAAACCTCGACCAGTTCAGACCATGGAAATAAGCATTATTCATTTTAGACACATCATCATCTTATTTTTTATTTTTTGTTAATTTTCATAAAAACTAAATACCTTGACGTAAATCATCCGATATGCATGCTTCTTTATCTGTTTGTCCGAAGAGTTTGATAGATTTATCATTTTAAATGCACTAAGCGGCAACAAAAGCCAAGTTAGACCCTTTCTTACTGCATAGCTCAATTAAATTTTATTAAATGAAATTACAAATACCTTTGTAACTTCGTCTTTTTAAGTACTTACTTCCTTTTTTAAATTTGATCTATAAAAATTATAGAAGCATTTGCCAAAGTTTAAGAATAACGCAGTGGCGTACACACGGCTACACATCAAGCTATGCAAAACCAGTATTGGCTGACCGTTCATTGTGAGAAAATATCATACAAAGTGAGGCCAAGACAAACTGGTTTTGTATAGCTTGACGTGTAGCCGTGTGTACATTGCATAAAGGCATAAAAAAAAATCATCATAAGCCTGTCAATTACATTTTACTGTGTGTGCCCAACAATTAGGAAACTCACTAAATTGTCATACCTAAAAAAAACAAAATCTTCATACAAACTCGCGCGGCAGTAGGCAGTCGCCAGACGGCCTACTCGGCTCTCGTACTATTCGCACATTGTCATTGGTGTTTACTCATTCAAGTTAATACGACGAAATTAAATTCCTGCCTACCTGTTCTGAAAACCAATGGGATAACGTAAAGTACATGGTGTGTAGAGTAAGTACAGCGTTAGGAAACCGCCATGTCCTCGAACCAACAACATTTCGAAGACATGTGACATCTAGTGGTAGATTATATCCCATTTCCTCTCGAAGAGAGACAGCTGTGTCCCAGCAGTGGGAACATTATCGGCTAATTGTGTAAGGTACTGGTACTCTGGAATCTGTTACTTAAATATACCAGGAATCTATTTATTCGCAACTCTGCGAAAGGCGGATAAAAGAAATACTGTTTTCTTTCAATTAAAATTATTTCAATGCTATTAATTTCAAATTGGCTCTGACTCAAGAGGACCAATTAGAAAATAAAAGAGATGATCCGTTTTGAATTACCAATGCTAATGGAGAAGAGTCGACACGTAAAATATATTCAAATATAAATAATAATAAACAGAGGGGCACGTGGCTAAATAATACCAGCCGCACAGGTCGATCGATCAGGTTAAGCTACGCTTGTTGCGGTTGGTCTGTGGATGGGTGACCATATTTAATTTATTTACATACCGAAGCCCCTCCGTGCTTCCGGTCCCGGCTGTCATTCGTGGATCTTTGACAGTCGTTACGGGTAGTCGGAAGCCCGAAAGTCTGACAACCAGTCTTACCAAGAGTTATCGTATTACCCAGTAACTGGGTTGACAGATAGGCCGTCGCTCCATGTAAAATGCTGGTATTCAGGTGGATCCGGTCAGACTGGAAGCTGACCCCAACATAGTTGGAAAAAGCATACCTAGGTACTAGTTTATTTATATTAACTTGGTTACCAGATATTTCTATGTCTTTGTTGCGTTTCCAGGTTTGCTTGGTGATAGATGCATTTTTCTTATATGAAATACTAGTTAATAAAAGATGTATGGTACCTATATATTAACAGCTGCCTATTCCTTCCTTATAAGTGCATCTACAGGGTGAAATTAAATTAGCTAGCAAAACTCTGACGCTACACTATAGAATGAAAAAACAAACAAGATGATGTTTTTTTTTAAATTGAATTTATTCATTTACTGACAGACAAAGTACAGACGCCAGCACATCAAGATACTAAAATCTGTCTAATTTATTTAATAGATTTTCAACTTTATCGCAAAAGCATTAAGGTTCAAGGTTGATAGAGAAAATTTGACAGTTTCGGGTAGGTTGACCTGCTGGCGTCTGTACACTCTAAACGGCTGAGTCTAAAAGCATAAAATTTGGCATAGAAAGCTTTTTGAAAATGAATTGGCGATGAATTTTTATACGAAACTTCGTCAGTTTCGTCATCACCACTGCTCTCAAAACGGTGAAGGAAAACATCGTGAGGAAACCGGCATGTCCTAGAACTAAAAATTCGACATGTGATATCCGCCAACCCGCGCTGGGCCGCGTGGTGGATTATGGCCCACTCCTTCTCACAGAGAGGAGTCCTGTGCCCCAGCAGTGGGAACGTTATAGGCTGTTTATTTATGTATGTTTTTTGATAGATAGAGTATAATACACACATAGTTCTACGCCCGCGGAACCGCTGGCAACTTGATAACACATTTACCTAAACTAATATTATAAAGAGAAAAGATTTGATTTTTCGTATGTTTGTTTGTTACGCTTTCACGCCAAAACGGCTGAACGGATGAAATTTGGCAAATGGGTAGACCATGACCTGGATTATTACATAGAACACTTTTTATTCCGATAATCCCACGGGATCGAGACTTATGCGGGTGGAACTACGGGGCTCAGCTAGTTACTTTATTAATTGAATAAATTAACCGTTTTAATTTTAAAATGTTATGTCACCTACGTATTTAATAAAACTCCTGATAGGTTAAAACATGACGACACCCGTGGTGAGGGTTATTAAAATGAAAGCATATAGTAGGCTCGCTGCGAATATTACGAACATTTTAAAGGCAACATTGAACCTCGTAGTTATCAGCTCATAATGTGTTTAGTTTAAAAGCCTTCTCATTAACTCATTTGCCGTACTGTTAGTTTAATTGGCATTAATGCCTGAGAGATTTCAATTAAGGAATATCAGCCCTAATTGCACTAGTACAATTAGGGCTGATATTCCTTAATGAGTTTTATTTAAAGGAGGATTGATCAGCATGCTTGCTCTCTGCCTGGTGGCGATTTTTACCTGTGGGGTAGTTGCGTAACATACCAACAGTAGCAATGGGAGAGGTTCATAGCTAAGTAATAACAGCTGCACGTTAAGCTACGCTTGCCACGGTAGGTCTGTGGATGGGTGACAATCTTAAAATACTTGATTGTAAATTTAAGAAGAATAATAACAAAAAGTCAAGTTCCTTTTGATTGGCATCACACCCGGACGTACATTGTACATACAGCCTAAGGCTGATAACATATGTAACGAGTAGTAACTGTTTACTTGGAGGGATACACGTAGATTACGGGTAAACCCGAGGTGTAATGGAGTTTTGGGGAGTTAAAGCAAATTATTTTACACAATTACGTATACATTAAATTAAGTAGTTTTGACATGTTTGACATAAACTTGGGACCATTATTTCCTGTGACAATCTGAGCGGCTGTTATTACTTAGCCACGAGCCCCTCCACGAGCCGCTCGTAAAACTGTGGCAATCATTAGAGTTGCCATTATTATCAACCCAGGTTTTTCCCAACAATGTTGGGGTCAGCTTCCAGTTTAACCGGATGCAGCTGAATACCAGTATTTTACATGGAGCGACTGCCTATGTGACCTTTTATTAGAAGCGCCATATTCACATATATCTGACGTCATGAATTGTCCCTCGATGCACGCATTGCGTTTGCGTTATTTGCATATCCACATTATTTGTACTAAAACTACACAATAGAAACAAATTGGAACTGCGTCCGTATGCAGATTGTGTCTAAAAATATTGCTCTGTCCGGCCATTTTGTATGGCATTCTGATTTCAATTACCACTCTGTGTAGATACTTGATTCAATGCTGAATTCTGTGAATATTTCAGCTCTGGTGATGTGTGATCTGTACAGTGCATTAAATAGCCTCCAAATGGACAGTACATTAATTATTTATTTGAACTCTGGACTTACAAAATAATGTCATTTTACTTCGTGTAAATTATTTCATCACCATTGTTCTCAAAACGGTGAAGGAAAAAATCATGAGGAAACCGGCATGTCCTAGGACCAAAAATTCGAAGACATGTGACATCTACCAACCCGCACTGGCCTGCGTAGTGGATTACGGCCCACTCTCTCTCAGCGAGAAGAGGCCTGTGTCCCAGCAGTGGGAACATTATGGGGGGATTATGATGACTTACAAAATAGTTTTCAATCGTCAACTGTCGTTCCTTCTCGAATTGACAATGCTCTAATTAGGGACTATTACAATTATCGTGTTTAGATATCGATGCCAATCGGGTCTGCGGAGTTTATAGCAAGCCAATTTAAGATTATCCTGTATATTGCGCAAACGTATAGGGACGACACGGTTGGCGCAGTGGCTGAGCGATCGACGTGGGTTCGATTCCCGCACGGAACAAATATTTGTATTGCCTACAGATAGTTGTTCCGGGTCTTGCTGTGTGTTTATGTGAGTTTAAATGTTTGTAAACGCACCCACGATACAGGAGTAATTCCTAGTGTGGAAAAAGTTTCTTTAAAAAAAAATAGGGACTGCCTAAAGATTTTTTTTAAACTGAAATCGATGGGATTAATAGTATCTATGCGTGAAAGCGCAATGAAAAATCCAAAGTCAAAGTCAACATTTTTTATTTGTTAAACATAGATGTTTGAAATAGAATAGGTACAGAGATCTCTATGTTTTGCCGCTAACGGCGTACAAATATCGAGTAGGTAGACATACGAAATTGCAATTTAGTATTAAAAATGTTGTTAAACTTATATGACAAGCTATCCAACTTCTTTAATATTTTCCGCTCTCATAAAACACTTCGTAATAGGAACACACGTGCCTTCAGATACGTCGCACGCCTCTCAAGTCAATTCAATCCACGAAAAAAATCCTTTAAAAACTTGGCCGTACCGCGGAAAGAGTATCACGTCGCCAACTTGTAAAAACGTTATCAAAGCCTTTACGTTTGTGTTCACTAAAAGCCTTATTCCTGACGTTAATATCTTGGAGCACGTAACACGTAAAACTACGCGTTAACATGATGTACGGAATAACTGGTTTCTATTTCAAAGAAGTCTTGTTTTGTAAACTTTTTTTACAAGCTTTTACTGAAGTATTTTTTTTCTTTTGAGGAAAAAAAATAGTTATCAGTTATGAATAATTTTTCCATATAAAATTTACGTTTTTTTTGTACTTTTCTGTTCTCATGTGAGCGTTATGTAGTGAGCAAGGATTGGTGTTGTTTGGGCAGTCAAAGAGTGACTATACCAATCAATCAATGCGCAGTCGCAGTCGCAGTCCACTGCTAGACATAGGCCTCTCCCAGGCTGCGCCACAACACCCTGTCCTCCGTCTTCCGTATCTACGATATTTATTGATATATATATATACTTTATTGTACACCAGAAAATACATAATGACATATTAACTAAAATTATATATTTATACAACGTGTTTTTTTTTATATCTCATAACTCTAGGGGGTCATTGTACTCATCATTATGAACAAATTTTACTATGGGACCAAACCTGAAAGCGCGAAAAAAAAATCAGCTGATCCCTACATTTATGTTCGAATAACTTGTCAAAATGTAGGGAACACCAGATTTTTGTTTCGGGATTTCGGGTTTGGTCCCATAGTAAAAGTTGTTCATAATGATGAGTACAATGACTCCCTAGAGTTATGGGATATAAAAAAAACACGTTGTATATCCCAGTAATATTATAAATGTAAAATTATGTTTGTTACTCATTCATAAAAAAACGGCTGAACGGATCAGATGAAATTTGACATATTATAAGTTAGTAGGTAGGTAAGGTATATGTCTCTAGACAAAAATTAATGCAATTTAACTTTTCCAAATCTTTTGACAGTTTAAATGGGTTGTCATTTTTTTGACAATGGTTTCCAATTCAACTTTTTTCCTGATCAAAGGACTTCAGAATTCGGAGTATGAGAGTGTTTGAATAAAAGCTACTTAACATAACATGGTTTAAATTGTATTTTTTCTGTAAAAAACATGTCGCTTTTGTACTTTGTAAATAAAAGAAAAGAAGTCACCTAAATTCAAAATATTTTATTTCACATAAACCTACAAGGACACTTATGAAACGTCAGACGCTAGGTGCACGGTTCCAAATCGTCGTTTCTTAAGGAGAAGAGCCGGCAAGAAACTAAACGGTTTTTCTTTAAAAAATTTGCCTATTACAATGTTTTCAAATTATGGGAGGAAAGTGTAGGCCTGCAAACAAGTACCAAGAACTTAGCAAAATAGACTGACCTCTGCCCTATGGATACAAAAAAGCAAGAAACTAAATTCTTTAAAAGACAACAACAGATCAACCTACAACAGATCACAAAATATTCTTCAGACCAATTAATTTGATCCCCTAATGCGCCTCTCATAAAAATATTCTGAAATAAAATTTGCATCTTCTTAGTAAAACAAAAATATCTTTGGACATTTTCTTCCATCTACATTAAAATAAAATTAAAAACAATAAGCTATACCATCTCAAGTACTTCTTGAAACTTGAGTATGTATCTTAGTAGTTTGGGACAGTGAGTATCGGGAAACACAAACTATTTCTGACAGTTCAAAGTGTTGAAGAGAGTAAGAGTCTGTTTGTCTTCAAGGGTTCAAAACTATGCTTAACTTTTGAAATGTATAATATATCTGTAGGTTTCCATTAACTAAGTTGTACAAACGCCAGCACAACAATCTGTCAAATTTCTTTAATAGAATTTCAACTTTAACGTAAAAGCATTAAGGTTCAAGGTTGATTGGGAAAATTTTACAGTTTTGGGTAGCTTGACCTGCTGGCGTCTGTACATACCTACTGTAATGAAATGAAATGAACTTGTTTATTCTGTAAATAGGATATCGAAATCTGCTAGATAAGGTCAGCGTTTCCTATCTGACTATTCTGAGAAGAAAGACCGAAACAAACTCAGAGGTCACAGTCTCTTTTAAAGTCCAGACATAATCTTGGTCAGATCATATGTGAAGAGCATGTAGATATCTGAAATGGTATTTGGTAATGGGCAAAGGAGAGCAGTGGTGGCCCAGTGGTAACGGCCCCAACTTGTAGGTCGTGGGTTCGAACCCAGACACGAGCTTTACTTTGTATAAATAATTTCATCACCACTGCTCTCAAAACGGTGAAGGAAAACATCGTGAGGAAACCGTCATGTCAAAGAACCAAAATTTCAAGACATGTTACACCCGCACTGGCCCAGCGTGGTGGATTACGGCTCACAGAGAGGAGGCCTGTGTCCCAGCTGTGGGATATCGAATATCGAAACATTTTTTGGAACGAAGTTCCTTATCGCGCGTTGCGAAAGGGGGCTAGATGGAAAAAATTAAGACCAAAAGTTGGAACGACACTTTTTGCTATAGTTGTAAGCCGTGCGGCGTGCGCGTGTTTCTCTGTCTGTCTCTCTCTCTCTCTTTAAACTTCGTTCCATCCGGGTGTCCCTTGACACCTCTCAAGTTTTTTTATTCTATACTGTCCCACTGCTTCGCAAATGCCCCCAAATCCTCTCTCTTTTAAAAATATAAATCAAGAAAAATTGAATCAATATTTTGCAGGTTGTTTTAAACAATGAAAAGATAATGTCGCCACACTTATCTCTCTGTAAGTCTGTCTGTCTCAATCCGTGTAAGCATCTCTGAATGTATTCCCCTCGTGCAACCGACTGCCAAGGTTACAAGGCGCACAGAGGAAGCCAACGCCGCTTCCTGGCAGACGTTTCCTATTTAAAAAATCCGATATCCGTCGAGAACTCACTACGGATTGAATTGCCGCTTATTTTAGCATTCAAGACTGTAGTCATGTTGATAACATTCATAGACTTTGTTACTATGGTCTATTCCAAAAATATGTGATGAAAGTGTAAACAAACCCCGTTCGGCATTGCAATTCACAACCACCCGACAGGATATCGTATCGAAAATGATACATTTCGATAACCTTATTTACCTTAACCCCGACAGCAAACAGCTGTCGGAAGAATCGCGGTTGTCTATCAAATTTTTGACTACGCTTTATAAAATATACATGTCCTGCTAAACTACCTAAGAATATTATGGTCGCTGTTTATTTTTAACGTAACCTATCATTTATAATTTAATATTAATAAAGCCTCATAAACACTAGTAATCGTTTTAATAGATAATATTATAGCACAATGAACATCGTTATTATAATTTATACAAGGTAATATTACATACATCCGAAAATTCTTTCCGTTGTAATACTCCTGTTGTGCGACACCATTATTTTGAAACCTACAAACCTATGATAGAAGTTTCTTGACTATTTAGTATGGCAAGATTGGCTTCAAGTATTGGCCATATATTCCGGATAAGCCGCCATGTATTTTTACTGTCATTTTAGCATTTTGTTTGTATCGTCAGCGTCATTCCGTTGTGCAATTACGTCAAAAATTTGGTCCTGACCCTTAAACCGACCAAATTTTCGGGTTTTGAACTTGTGAACAGCGTTTAGTGGACTCCTACGGTAACATTGACTGCTGTTTGATACGGTACAGACGCGTATCGAGTGGTAGTGAATTGCTATGCTGGTCAAATTCTTATGACATCACTCACTAAAGGGAATTGTTAACACATTCATCTATATCTCGATGGTTTCGACTGTATATTATGTCGCCATTTTTTCTAACAATTACTGTTAGAATAACATTATTAAATTGTTATTGAAACAACATCGACGAAACTTGAAGTTATAAAATTAACCCTCAGTCTTGTTAAATAAAAAACATTATTAAGATGATATAACATTAGAATTTCGGGTTAAAGTAAACAAATAATTATTTCAAAGCAGTCAATTTGTATGTGGCACTACAAATTACAAAGGCAGCGGAAAAATTCGAAGACATGTGACATCTACCAACTCGCACTGGACCCGCGTGGTGGATTACAGCCCACTCCCTCTCGAAGAGAGGAGGCCTGTGTCCCAGCAGTGGGAACATTAATGATAAATCGTCCAGAGTCCTGCTAGCAGGACTTTCGGTCTTGCCGGTAGGACGCAACTTTATTGGTTTATTTTACCCAAACGGGACTGCCAGCAGGATTTGGTTTGATACAAGTAGATAGTTTGTCTCTTTCTTTTTCTAGGCGTGTTTGTTGCATCATTGTATGATTAGTGTGAGCGAGATGGCTGTGATGTTTAGACGTGGTGACTGCGTGCGCTCGCTAGCGTCCCACTATGACGCGCCGGGTTCGGATAACGCCTGGAGTCGACAACATTTTGGTGATTCTTTAGATAGACGATAGACGTATATAAACGGCGTGTATAAACCGAAGTTATTAAACTCGTCCAAAAAGCTAAGTGAATTAGAAAGTTAGTTGTTATTTTTTTACCCAGATAACAAACAATAATGTTTATATCCATTATTAACACAAGCATTAGGTTGCTTAGCTTGGGACTAGATGGTGCTGTGTGAAATGTCCAGGGATATTATTATTATTATTATTTATTATGCTTTATTTTTATTTTTTAGATTAAAATGTTTCTGTTACCTATTTTAACAAATAAGTGTTAGATTTTTACCCAGTTAACCAACAATAATGATTATATCCATTATTATAAGTCTTATGAGTATGATAAACTATTATATGAGGAAGTAGGAAAAAATGTTTACAACCACTGATTTAGTCACAAACGTATGATGTCCTGCCAGTACCTATCGTACTTCCAGAAGGACGTGCGTCACACTTCATACAAAATAACGTCCTACTAGCAGGACGATCAAAGTCCTTCTGGAAGAGCTTCTAGAAGAACAATCGTTTGGACGATCTATCATTAAAGGCTGAAGTGATTATGTATTGCCAGTTCCATCTTTCAACGCATGGGGGGTCCAGAATCATGAACTGACTCCATGGTAACAGGTTGTGCGTTGACGTCCCTACCTCCCTGTATGTTAAAAATTGTTCCTTAAGACTCGAAGCTCTGCTAACGTCACGACTCTTGCGAAGTAACCTCATAAGTGGCAGTTGAGAAGTAAAAGGATGCATGTTGATTGCCGCCGCCGTGACAAGAGGTCTATTACGTTCTCAACCCCTTTTAACCCTTGCTTTTTACATTGTCCCCTATTGTCCACCCACTCACCCGAAGCCACAATTTTATTTATCTTTAACCGGTTTTGCCCACCTTATTTAGTACTGAAATGTTTACTTGTGGCTCAAGTTAGGTTTTGTTTATTGACTACTTCAGGGGAACCGTTTGATAATATTATTCAGCACCCTAATTGCGTAACACACGATCAATCGGAATCTGAATCATTTTGAAGCAAATTGCTAATCCATTGCTTCATAAGTTCGAAAGATTTGTCTGCTCAACTCGTAAATAACGCAATGAATGTTGTTGAACTGTCAAAATGAAACCGATTCCGATTGATCGTGTGTTACGCAATTAGGGTGCTGGTCAGGGATTGCAGTTATTTATTTTGTAAAAGAGGATAGTGTTGCGGGCAATTGTTATTTTTCTAGCTGTATTATATTTTTTCCGTTTTTTTTTCTCTCTGTGCCCGGATTCTGCTCGCATACTTATGCATACTGTAGAGATAGAGCAGTGCTGTTCCAGTGGCAACGGCCCCGACTTAAGGGACTTGTAGGTCGTGGGTTCGAACCCAGACAAGCGCTTTATATTGTGTAAATAATTTCACCAGACTGCTCTCATAGCGGAGAAGGAAAATATCGTGAGGACATCGACATGTCCCTGAACCAAAAATTCGAACACATGCGACATCTGCCAACCCGCTCTGTGCCCGCGTGGTAGATTACAGCCCACTCCCTCTCTATGAGAGGAGACCTGTGTCCCAGCAGTGGGAACATTATAGGCTGAATATATATGCTGTAGAGATTATGATCTGCATGGTTGCAACCTTTTCTAGTAATTATAAGATAATGGCATCTAATTATGAGATAATCGCAAATACGAATTTAGAAGGCAGAAAAGGGGAAATGAGGGTCCAGAGTAGCTGACAAGCCATGTCATGAATACAAAATGTAAAACACATAAAACGATTCCGTAATAATCATTTATTTTATCAGAAAGTTATGGCTTGATTGATGTGCCATTAGCAGTTTAGAATCATGTGCTGAATTCATGGTTACAGTTTGGGCGTCGATACAACGACAATTGTTTACTCCACAGCTTTTCTGTGACAGGCTATATTACTATCCTACCAATCTGCCCAGTCTTTTCCCAACTATGTTGGGGTCGGCTTCCAGTCTAACCCGATGCAGCAGCTTTCCCGATGCTTTCTGTCTGCAGGGTTTAAAGGAACCTAACCAACCGAATCTCGGGGTGCCCCTGACGTCGACCGTCTAGGGTTAGGGTTTTTGTCAGCATCTGTGTTTTTGTGTAATGTCTTTATTCCAAACGTTTTTTATGAAATGAAATGAAAAAAATAATGAATTGTTTGTCAAATAATACGTTATTAAATAAAAGTTTATCGGATAATTATTTTGCTAAGTGAAATATTTGGTAAACTTGTTGTTGTGAAATGATGAAATGACAAATAATGTTTTTGCCAATAGTTGCTTGTCAAGTAAAAGTTTTTGAATTAATGTTTGGTGAACTGACTGGTCACCGTCTGTACACCTCTGCTTAACCCTCCGGGAAATACAGGTCTGATGTTATGTGACGTTAAATCTCCAAATGTTAAACCAAGGCAATCAATCAGAGCACCAATTCGAATCAATTTTCCACATATTAAAAGAAAACAATCCTTCATGATTAAAATCGAATCATACGGTATACAATATTGTCATTATTCAATCAATTGATATGATTTAATACGAATGTGGATTCAATAACTAAGAAATGAAAATAAACCGGAACCGGAAATAAAATGAGCTGGTGTCAAAGATGACTAACACCTGGCCATTCCCGTCCCACAAGGTGGAGGCCTGTGCAAAACAGGCAACGGAGCCCCCGCACCCGTTGCCTGCTGGCCTCCACGTCCGCCTAAAAGGCGGGCCCCGCAAGCCCCCCGCGTTGGGGGAGCTACGGCCGCAGAGGATAGGGAGAGCGGCAACGAAACACCGAACACTCCTCTTCCCCTGCGGCCCCGCCGCGTCCGCCATCTAACGATGGCGGCCCCGTCAAGGCCGCGGAAGGAAGGGAGAGCCCCTCCCGCCGCGGCCTCTATCCTCAGCCGCAATGTCTCCCTCACGGGGGACATCGCGGCCCGCCTCAGGTAGGGGCCTGTGGACCGCTACGTCGGGCTAAACCGCACAGCCCGGACGAGCGGCCCCCGCCTGGGTCCCTCTTAGCTTCACCGTGGCCCGCCTAGCCACGGCTACTGAGCCCCCCCGCCTCGACAATGCGGGAACCCTTTGGGGGGGTATGGAATATGCCTACTCCAAGTCTGTTCAACCTCAATACCCTAAACAAATAATTTCTACCAGACTCGTACCGAACACAGTCCATCAAAAAGTGGTGTAATTCTTCAACAACTCCCAACTTTTATACCCCCAGTTTAATACCCCCGTGCCTCGGAAAGCACGTAGGTAAATCCGTTGGCCCTGCGTCTGATCTCTCCCCGGTCGTGTCGGACTGCCGTCCCATCGGACTATGAGAGTAAAGGAACAGAGAGTGCACCTGTGTTTGCGCACACACTTGTGCACTATAATATCTCCTGCGTATTTGGCTAATCTGGGTTGAGATTGTCACCGTGACCGAAACCTGTCGGAAGGATTTTATTAATTATTAAAACTATTATACAGATTGTTGATTTTTAGGGACCCTACCCAAAGGGTTCCAACGAGATCCTATTACTAAGGCTCTGTGGTCCGTCCGTCCGTCTGTCACAGGGCTGTATCTCTTGAACCGTAATAGATGGACACTTGAAATTTTCACAGTGTGTACTACTATGACCGCTTTAATAATAAATAAAAACTTGAGAGGTGTCAAGGGACACCCGGATGGAACGAAATTCATAGAGAGAGAGAGAGAGAAACACACGCACGCCGCACAGCTTACAACTATAGCAAAAAGTGTCGTTCCAACTTTTGGTCTTAATTTTTTCCGTCTAGCCCCCTTTCGCAACGCGCGATAAGGAACTTCGTTCCAATAGAAATAGATATGTTAAGAAAGTGGGTGACTACCGAGATGACGACTAATTTATTTATTATTAATTCCAAAATCTCGTAAATAAAGCCAATGCAATGTACCACAAATATACACAAACATCTAACTTACATTGACTACCCAGAAATACAATTAAAAATACAATCATAATTACAATTAAAAATACAATAAAAAATAAAATAAAAAATACAATCATAATTACAATTAATCCCGGCGGCGCGCGCAACCCCAGCGCCGCTAACAGGTCGGGGTGGTGAAGTCAGCCGCGCAGCACCCGAAACACTAAGCTACACAGGGCGATGTCCCTGCGCACCGCCTGCCTGCTGTACCCTACCATCCCTATTACAAAAAGACTCGGATACATGAGCGGGAAGAAGGGACAGACACCGTACAGTTTTAGAAACAAAAAACGAGAGGATAAATAGAGAAGTTTGTAAGAAAAAGATATGTTGCGCCGCCCCCAAGTAAATTGGAATGAGGGAAGGAGAACGAATGAATGAAAATCTGGGAAAAAAATATTAAACCAAGAAACAGTATCATTTGTGTGTATGTACTATACCTACATAAATGATAATGCTTATTTTCAATATCTAGTAAACACACGCATAGTAGTAGAGCTGCTAATCGATTCTGTAAAAATGTCACCGTGAAAAGTTAGGTGAAGTGAGCTTAGAGTGAGCTGTCAATAGTGTCAATCCCTAGCATTAGTTGGAATGATAGCTCACTCCACGCTCACTTCACCTAAGTTTTCACGGTGAGATGGTTACAGAATCGCACTACAGTGGTAGCTCAGTGGTAACGGTCGCGACTTACGAGTTATAGGTCGTAGGTTCGAACCCAGACAGGCGCTTTACTTTGTGTAAATTATTTCATCACCACTGCTCTCAAAACGGTGAAGGAAAACATCGTGAGAAATGTCCTAACACCAAAAATTAGAAGACATGTGACATCTACCAACCCGCGCTGGACCCGCGTAGTGTATTACGGCCCACTCCCTCTCACAGAGAGGAGGCCTGTGTCCCAGCAGTGGGAACGTTATAGGTTGATAATGTGATTATGTACACGCATAGATAATAAAAAGAGATCTTCTCCTACACCAATCTGATCATAAAACTAGACGTATGAAAGAAAAGGCTAAAAAATTCCATTTCCTTTGAACATTAACAAAGTAATTTGTAGAACAGTCAATATTGAAAAAAGCGTGTTATAATCAGAACTTATTATCATTAACCTATTCAGACGAAATAGGCTCTTTCAGACATAATCTTTAGGCTTCTTACACACTGAGAAGAGCATAGAACAAATATTTTTGTTGACATTCAATAACCAACTCCATCATCAGTGTGATAAAGTGTAAAGTTGTAATGACGCCGATATCAAAAGGTTCCTCAGTCGACTTTGGTTGCTCTCGCGCGTTCTCCTTTGCACTTTAAGTCATAGAAAATATGGTGTATTATTAAATATCATATAAAAAGTTCGTCTTTTATTTGTACTGAGCCTTGCCAAGTCTCTTTGTATTAAGGCGTTTGATTCAACAGTACCATTGAATATTTATTCTAACGTCAGTCGTAGATTTTTTCAAAAATACCTCACGTATATGTGAAATTGAAATAGGACTTTGAGGAAAATAATATGGGTATCTGTTTTGACGTTCATTCAATAGGAGATTTTGACGAAATAAGCACATTGACTCCGTCCTTTTCGATGTTTTTCATGCGAATATAATATAACATGATCACAAAAATAACTTGTAATACCTTAAAGAAAAGAACCCTAAACTACTTATCAATTTTACATACATACATACAAACTTACGTCTTCATCCCATGGAGATAGGCAGAAACTATAGAACGTCACCAGCAGTGCGATTCTGTAACCATCTCACCGTGAAAACTTAGGTGAAGTGAGCGTGGAGTGAGCGTCATTCTAAATAATGCTAGGGATTGACACTACTGACAACTCACATGAAGCTCACTTCACTTGAGTTTTCACGGTGAGATTTTTACAGAATCGACCGGCTGATCCTTAGTTACATACTATCGTACATATTATCTATTCTATGGCCTTTCTGAAATGTAGAGAGATTAAGGGCAAAAGCTTCCATCGAAAAACTCACACCCGTACGAGGTAATAGAAGGTATGACTTTCTTACTAAGCAATCACCCGAGGAACGCGACCTGTAGTTTTCTTGTTTCCTGAGCAAGAAGTCAGAGCGCTGCGGCTCGTATGCACCGCCGTAGACTGAAGCGCCCGACACTCCTCCGCCCACACGCACGAGAGCATACAGCGTGTGTTATAAAAACTGTATGTTATATACGTTAGGTATAAAAGACTATCGCCAGTCAATTTTTACATATTTAATGTTTTTTTTTGTTTTGTTGTTTTTTTTTAATATACATTTTGACATTAATGAATTTGACATACAGGGTGTTTTTGACAGCCCTCCGCAAACTGATAGGGTGGCTTCAGTACATCATATTAAGATGACCGGTACATGTAATTCTTTCAGGAACATTAAGGGAATCCAAAAAACCAGATTTGTTTTATTACCTCACACGCACCGTATCGTTACCGTGGCAAAACGCACGTAGCGGACGGCAGCGCAGCGAGCTTGAGCGAGGCTGTTTTCAGCTGTTTTATTCACATAAATGGAGTGTTGCATACAGAAAACGTAATTTTACATTGAAATAAAGGAATATCAGCAGAAAAAACGGCATAAAAAATTTTTTTTTCCTGAGAAAATTTCCAGTGGGATATGATTCAGAATAAGGAGCTGAATCAATCCTGTGTTTTTGTGGAGGGCTGTCAATAACACCCTGTATACTATGACATTTGCTTACTTTGTAAAGTAGTAAAGTCGTGGCGTCGTCGAATCGTCAAGCTCCTTAAGTGTTGTGTTGAGCTGCACGATTTCTGACAAATGCGTGCACTGACTGTACAGGTCCTCTCAAACTGTGTGGTTCTTTCCTCAAAAAAACCATCTCAGACATTAATCTACATGGTCTTCACATGATTTGACCAAGATTATGTCTGGACTTTAAAGAGACTGTGACGTCTGAGTTTGTTTCGGCCTTTCTTCTCAGACTAGTCAGATAGGAAACGCCGACCTCATCTAGTTTTAAAATATGACTGACGTGTAAAAGTGTTTGTACAAACCTACTTATAAAAATAAAATCATTTATCATTTATCATCATTTAATGAACTGTCGATAATACCTTGAAGGCTTTATTATTATTAACTAAGGGTTGTAACTAAACACAATAGCACCCTCATTTAAATTCCCTGTTATAAACGAAATAAAACCGCTGGTATTGTTCACGACGAGAACAATTGGTGGTAAGCATAGACTGAAGAAAAAAGAGAATTACAAGGTAAAACCGTTAATTAGGAAAAGAAATGGTTTTTAAGACAGGTTTTAATGAAGATGGATTTGATGTTTTAGCGGGGACCGTTAGAAATTGGAAAAATTCAATTAACCATTGTAACCTTGATTGATTGTTTAAATAAATTGACTTACCTGCGTCTAACCGGATAATTATCATTATCTGACTTTCCCCAACTTTGTTGGCATTCATTTCGACCGGATGCAGACCGGAAAATTATAAAAAATGTTATTTTAAGATTTTATGGAACCACTGATTGCTTGCACACTGCTGGTAGATAATTTCAATAAAAATGCCGTAAATTGATATACTTCCAACGCAGAAAAAGAGCCATATCTAATAATAGCTCTCCAGTCCGCCACTCTCAACGGAGACTAACCATCTAAGCGGGAGATAGTGCACAATTGTGTGCGCAAACGCTGGTGCACTCATTCTTCTCTCGCTCTCATAGAAGCCTTCACGAGAAGTTCCTCAAGGAAGAGTTCTGGCCGAAGGGTGTTGTGTACCGCCGGTTTCGTGGCCGGCTACATGACACCAGTCAGCGAAACACGACGCAGACACTTCGTGTGCGTTAGTTAGTTTATAATGTTGTTGTTTAGTGTGATTTTAATGTTGTATGTATAGTATTTTTAAGTTATATTAATATTGTATTGTATGTGTTTTATATGGGCTTTGATGCCTGAAATAAATGGATAAATAAATAAATAGTCCGAAACCAAGTGAATATAATATAGTTTGTCGAAGAAGCCATATCTACGGGTAGTACGGGTAGTATATATGGTCCGTTGTACAGACGCCAGCACATCAAGCTACCCGAAACTGTTAAATATTCTCAATCAACCTTGAACTTAATGCTTTAGCGATAATGTTGAAATTATATTAAAGACATTTGACAGATTGTAGTAGCTTAAGATGTGCTTGCGTCTGTACGAGTACTCCCAGACGAAAACAAAAATGAAAATATGCTATTGAAAAGGAAAAAGTTTTGGATTACCTGTTCCAATATCCGTTGTCTCTATGAACATGCCGCAGGTTTTGCACACTATTTCCTATTCATATATTTATGCCTGACTCCTAAACCTCACCACATATGAAAAAGTTCACAGGACTATTTCTTTTTACAATCAGACAGAGACAGAGGGAGACAGAGGGGCCCGTGGCTAAATAATAACAGCCGCATAGGTCGATCGGTCAGGTTAAGCTACGCTTGCCGCGGTTGGTCTGTGGATGGGTGACCATCTTTACATACCAAGACCCCTCCGTGCCTCGGAAAGCACGTTAAGTCGTTGGTCCCGGCTGTCATTCGTGGATCTTTGACAGTCGTTACGGGAAGTCAGAAGCCCGAAAGTCTGACAACCAGTCTTACCAAGGGGTATCGTACCCAGTAACTGCCATGGGTTGTGGAGGTCAGATAGGCAGTCGCTCCATGTAAAATACTGGTATTCAGCTGCATCCGGTTAGACTGGAAGCCGACCCCAACATAGTTGGGAAAAGGCTAGGCAGATGATGATGATGAATCAGACAGAGACAACATTGTGAATTCTTTAGCATAAAGCATAATAAAGTCTATAGTATTTCCACTGCTGGGACACAGGCCTCCACTCTATGAGAGGGAGGTGGGCCATAATCCACCACGCGGGCCCAGTGTGGGTTGGTGGATGACACATATTTTCAAATTTTTTATTACTCATGCCAGTTTTCTCACGATGTGATGAATCCTTCGCTGGTTCAAAACCTGACATGGACCACTAAACATAACCAACGAGGGGTAGGCAGTAAAATATTATCTATCTATATTTTATTTTTACATTACCAGATTTTGCCCGCGGCATGGCCTGCGTGGTTATTGAACCGGTAGTACGTTACTGTGGGATCATTGCCACAGTAACGTACAGTCAACAGCAAAAGTAGATGATCAAAATCAGAAATTCAATACTAATGAACGGAGTTCGCAGCTTTATGGCAGCTGTACTAGTAGTAAATGTTTGGTATAATTTACAATCACATACTTTTGAATCACTTCGACGCCGCACAGTTCTGACGCGAACTCCGTTCATTAGTATTGAATTTCTGATTTTGATCATCTACTTTTGCTGTTGACTGTACTACCGGGATAAAAAGTACCCTATGTCCTATGCCAGGCCATGGCATATCTGTCTGCCAAATTTCATCCAAATCCGTTCAGGCATTCAGGCGTGCCAAGGTACTGTTACCATGGCACGCCTGAACGGCTGAACTATATCGGTCGTGGAGTTTGCGTGGAAATCGTAAGATACACACTAAAATAACAGCACCATTTTTGTAAAACCCCTGTCACATCGTATTGCCCGCCCGCACTACTAGTACTTAATTGTGGCTTAGCGTTCTGTCTGACTTTTTTCTTTTAGCTCGACTAAGGATAGTAGCGTCAAGAATTGAGCTACCAGACGCAAAAAGAAATTTGCAAATCCGTCTAGTAGTTCACGAGATTAGCGCGTAAAATCGTCTAGTGTTATTTGTTTACAAGGCATTGTTGGATTTAACAAACGAAGCAATACATATTTATTAATTCCATGCCATTCTGTAACGGATGATTGAAGTTTACGAGTCACTTTATAGCTCAAACGACGTCGCGACGGCGGCATACAGAATGTACTATGAATACTATAGATATAAACTAGGTGTGTTCAAGACATAGTGCATACGTTACTCCTAGGCAAGCATACGTCATCCACCTAAGACATGACTAAAGCCTTGTTACTTAAGTCATTTCTTAGTGAGTAATAAATAAATAAGCCCTGGTGGCCTACAGGTAGCTAACTGAACAGACAGCTGTGCTGTTCTAACTGAACAGACAGCTGTGCTGCTGGGAAGTTTGTTCCGCCACTTCTTCTTCCCAGCGATAGCACTAGGAAGTGGTGAAGGGCGGGCGTTTTTGGGGGACTGTCTTTTGTAATTTTGACGTTCGAAAAGTGCTGACTCTCAGCCTAATTTGAATAAATGACTTTTGATTTTGATTTTGATTGGTAGCTGTTCCGGGTCTGGCTGTTTGTGTATGTGAGTTTAAATGTTTGTAAACTCACCCACGATACAGGAGAAATTCCTAGTGTCGGGCAACGTTTTTTAAAATAAAAATAATAGTTGCTTGTGAAACTAAACTTGTTTTGTGTTGCGGGAAACATGTTTTTGGTTGCACTGCTTGCAGTTTAGAGCAGGGGTGGAAACGTCAGTGACTTACGAGTTGTAACTCGTAGGTTCGAACCCAAGCAGGCCCTTTACTTTCTGTATATTATTTCATCCCCACTGCTCGCACGAATGTACAGGAAGACCTCGTGAGGAAACCGGTATGTTATAGAAGACATGTGACATCCACCAACCCGCACTGCGCCCGCGTGGTGGGGACTTTATAGGCTGATTGTGCTTGCAACTTGTTGTTGTTGAAACTATACCCTGTCCATTAGGTAAACCATTTTTTGACAGATGAACTAGTGATTGCAGCACACACAATAAATTGATTGATACACGTACAGTATTATAATGTCTGTAAGAAGCCATAATGAAGATAATTCAATAAGATAAGGCAGTTTATATATTTATCTTATTACGAATTTTTAAGTTACCTTTTACGTAATCTGGAATATGTACGTTCTAAGAGAGCTGTCAAAAAACGGTTAACCTAATGGACAGGGTTTAGTTTCTAGCTACAAAAAAAACATTTTGCTGTTGTTGCAACAATGTTGAGCAACTTACCTTGCATACGGCACGGTTTGACGGCACGGTTGGCGCAGTGGTTAAGCGATTGACTGCTGCGCTGCGTGTCGCGGGTTCGATTCCCGCACGGAACAAACATTTGTATGACCTACATGTATTTGTTCCGAGTCTGGGTGTTTTTCTATCTATAATATGTATGTATTTACAAAAAAAAATGTATTTAAGTAGTTTATCAGCCATCTTGTTACCATAACACAAGCATTAGGTTGCTTAGCTTGGGACTAGATGGCGCTGTGTGAAATGTCCAGGGATATATTATATTATTATACGGAGCACTTACCTTGCATACGGGGCATTTACCTTGCATACGGGGCACTTACCTTGCATACGGTCTAAAGTACGGCTCTAATATTGTAATCTTTAACGGTGCAATACATATGAATAAATTATTTTTCTTTTTCTTCGTAGCACTCTTGTCAGAACGGTCGTGGTCCTCATGTAGTTTCTTGTCTAGGAGCTGATGTGATTCGCCTCACGGTTTATAGCCACCTACTCCGATTTCTGATATTTTTTGTGCACTGATACAAGGGATCGCCCATTGCGGATTTAATTTGGTCAGTCCATCTCATGGGTGAGTGTCAAAATATTTTATTTCACATAAACCTACATGGGCACTTATGAAACCTCAGAAACTAGATACACGGTTCCAATTGGACGTTTCCTATGGAGAAGAGCCAGCAAGAAACTCCACGGTTACTCTTTTAAAATAGCCTAGCCTCTTTTAAAAGCGCCTTGTCGTCCTCTACCCTGCACGACAAGGCGCTCTATAGAGTTTCCCTCTCGCCTCGAGACATGTCCGAAGTATTTGAGGATGCGCGTTTGGACCAGAACAGATAAACGTAGGTAGAGGAGGTAGACATGTGAATTACCAATGTAATTTTCGAGAGCTGCCATTCCACCAGATGCTAGGGATTGATATTATTGCCAGCTCACTTCAAGCTCACCGCTCCTAAGTTTGACCGGTACAATTTTTACAGAATAGGAAGGCAGAGCATAAACACCACACAATTAAATATGTGGTTCGAATTTCACATATTACCTGAAATCAAATTTCCCCGTCAAACATGCAAATCCGTCAAAATAAGCAGACCGCGACGTAATCAACGAAATTATAGAAACTGGCAACCCAATTTTAAACGTACATCAGTTCGCACACCGTGCAGTCACTGCGTTTGACAGTTTTGTCCAACAATGTGTGATTTGGTACACTGTGCATTGTGTTGTAAACGTTTGCCCGACATAGTTTGTTTAGCATGTCATTCCACGTGGCCTTTTTGGGCACGTTACTAGATATATGTAGAAGAGTATTTTGGTGACCACGTTTTTCAGATTCTGAATGTTTTTTTTTTTTATTATTACCCTCGTCACGATTTCCTCTATTGTACACAAGGCGTCAAGCTATACATTTCCAGTTTTAGCTGACCTCGCATTGTATAGGTCTTTCGTACAATCAGAAGTCAGCTTATAATGGTTATATAAAGTTGGATGTGTAGCCGTGCGTAGGTACTATATATTTGAATAATGCACACAGATAATACACAAACATAGCGTCATCAAGGGACTTTTTCCCTTCTAAAAACATTATCATCATTCCTGCCCTTATCCCAATTTATTTGTGGTCGGCGCAACATGTCTTTTTCTTCCATACTTCTCTATTAGTCGTCATCTCGGTAGTCATCCCCTTTCTAACCATATCATCATTCACACATTCCATCCATCGTTTCTTTGGTCCTCCCCTACTCTTACAGCCATCGACATCTCTCTTCTACAAACATATCCAAAAATTCAAAATGTATAACTAACCGTATACCGTACTGTGTATGTATAACCCACATTCTGTACTTAATTTAAATCAATTGATTTAAATTAAGTACAGAATGTGGGATTTTACACACCAGAGAGGGGCGATTCTCGTAATTTTAAGACCGTTCACAGTCTGATCTCAGTCTCAATCTATTTTTTTTCTAATTTCCCTAAATTTTGACAAGTTTTTGACATTTGTTTGTCGCTGATTGAGACTGCGACTAGATTTTGAACGTTTTAAATTACGAGAATTGGCCTTCAGGAATCGTGACCCCTTTGACCTCTGGTTCAATCAAAGTTTGTAAGGCTATCCATACAGGGTGGCATGGACATCGACGTGAAAACTGTAACTATGCATTAGCACATAATTCTACCCCCCTAGCGTAGACCGTTATCGTCCGTTATAAAAAAAAAAAAAAATCTGCAGTTTCATAAAAAAGTGCAAAAATGCTTTAAAAATACTACAACTACATGCTAGGCAGACATTGCCACGAGCTACGCTGTCGTAGACATAATCTACTACGCCGCGCGTATTTATTATTCGTAGATACTGTAGAACACTATTTGAGGGGCTCGTGGCTCCTGGACAAGCAAGTTAAGCCATTGGTCCCGGATGCCATTTGTAGATCTTTGACAGTTGTAACGCGTAGTTAGAATCCGGAAAGTCTGACAACCAGTCTTACCAAGCAGTATCGTGTTACCCAGTAACTGGGTTGTGAGGGAGTCAGTCACGCTCCATGTAAAATACTGGTATTCAGCTGCATCCAGTAGACTGGAAGCCGATCCCAATAATCGGGAGAAGACTAGGTAGAAGATAAAGTTGACCACATTTCTTTTTTTTTATTTTTATTTGTCCCACTAGGAATTTCTCCTGTGTCGTGCGTTTACAAACATTTAAACTCACATACACAAATAGAGAGACCCGGAACAACTACTTGTAGGTCATACAAATATTTGTTTCGTGCAGGAATCGAACCCGCAACACGCAGCGCAGCAGTCAATCTTAACCACTGCGCCAACCGTGCCGTCAAAATTAACAGACAAATTAAATTTTAAAAAAATGCACACAATTATCTGCTGTTATCTTAACTTTATTACCATTATATTTTATCACCTCTGGATGGGTTCCAGAGGTGATAAAATATAATATACCTTAACTATAATTCCAAACACTAATTGTTTTTCTACCCATACTTTAATCCGTAAGATACTGCAACAACAACAAACTCAATCTCCGCTTAACTTAGAACATTCTTCTTAAGACGCAGTACATTATACTTTTAAACTAGTATTAGATTGAAGATTGAAAGTTTACACATAAAACTTTATGATAGGGAAACAAACGGCGTCATGTTTACTAGTTTGCGAGCTCGTATAGGAGATGCTAATATGACTTGTATCTTGTAAGCGGTTTGGTTGGTTCATACCATTGCTAAAATTGAAGTCATTTCATCAAGTACCGATAGCTGGTAGTCTTACGTATTAGATTATCGAACGCATAGGTCTGGGTTCCAATCTCGAGATGGGACTTTTAATTTTTCTTTTCCAACAATAATCTTTATCGGTTTTTTTTTATTATTCGATAGATTAATAAACGATAATAATAAGTTATTATATTGTTATTATTATATTGTTATTGTAATATGGGGTTAAAAATAAAAATGTTTTATAAGTAATTTCAAATTGTTTATTCGTTATAATTTTATAAACTAGAAATAAATAAACGTCTAGTTAAAACAGTTTATTTTCTCATAAAGAACAATTTATTGAAGTTAAGCAGGTAATAGCGGTTCACCGTAATTATGCGTTTTGTAAATTCGTTGCACGTAATATAGTCTATTTTATTTGTATTCACTCATTAGTCCGTAACCACTTAGAAAAAATCCTTATCGCTCAGGAATGCTTTTGTTCTCACTTTGACTTGAATCCAGTTCGATTTAAGACCATACGTTTAATGCAATAAGGTTGTATTTGGTTTAAAGGACTAGAAATATAGAAGTGTGTTTGTCGCAAAGATTCAATTTAATATAATAATATTGTCCTTTAATTACCACTGTGTGGGTAGATTTGCTGGTTGTAGTTTGTTAGAGTACTTTAACAAACTACAACTAGCAAATCTACCCACGTAAATAAAAAAAGTGCGGACTCCTTGTCACAATACAATTAAATTACTCAGTAGTAGTAGCCTACCTAAGTTGCTTATCTCAAATGTCAAAGTTAACAAATCGTATTTATTAGGACTTATTGCGGTTATAGCTTAAGTATTCATTTTCATTATGAAAAGAAGATTGAAGCTAAACCTCAAAATAATCCTTATTACGGATATCACAATATAATTTTAGTATTGCTATAATCAACATATAATTTAATACTTCGTATAACCCCCATTAATAGCAATGCAATCAAATAAACGCTGGCGCATCGACCCTACAATATTACTACATATGTCTGTTCCTCTTATATTTTCCCAGATTTCTAGGCAATGCAGCTTCAATTGCTCATCAGTCCTCTCATTCCTTGCGTCCCATCGCTGTGTGATTAAACCCCATAGATTTTCTATGGGGTTGAGGTCAGGAGGTCGTGCCGGCCATGGAATTACTTCTCTAAAATAAAAAAAAAGAGTACTGTTAGGCTACTAAGCAAAATACTAATATTACCTACGATTTAGAAACAAAATTATAATGACAAGAGATGTTACATATATTTATAGAATTAATATAGTTATATTAATCCATCATTCAATAATCTAGGTAAATAAATTTACTTCGGAATTATATTTTCTTCTATTTAGACTTTATAAAACGTTTTAAAAAAATAAGGATCAGCAGTTCTACTTTAATAAGATAAATTGTTTAATAAAATAATTTAATCATTACACTTACACTCAGTCCGGTTTCATCAGATATTTGTGTTATATTAAGTCCAATTTTACGCAGCGCAATAATATTCGCTTTAATTTCAATGTTCAAATTTGCTTGCATTTTAAAAGGAACTACAACACCGCTAATATTTAGATATAGAACACACGTCGCTAACCCACAATGAACAACGTTCTATTTAGTCGCGGTTGAATGACTCTTTAAGTTAACTGCATCCATCTACCTTATAATTTATTTATTTTGATATCTGTGGGTATAATCCTAAAATTTTACGAATAAGTGAACTGTAGTCAATACCGTGATTAAGTATTCAAAGTAATTGCAAACGAATGCGAGAATGTGTGTGTTGAGTGTGTGAATAGAGTGTGTGTGTGTATACTATAAAGTATAGGAATTACTCATTAGAAGAAGGTCGTAAGTTAAACAGAAGTGTCAATCTATTGCTTCGTGAAACTGGCGCGCCGCTTTGGACCGCTACTGTACCTACGCTTTGGAATGGGCAACTAGCATCATTTTTCTGACTGACCGACCCCTTGACAATTCAAAAGTGCCTGTAATTGGTTTAATTGAAATAAATACTTTGAGTTTGAGTTTGAGAATTCCCAGTGCTGGGACACAGGCCTCCTCTCTATGAGAGAGAAGGCCGTAATCCGCCACGCGGGCCCGGTGTGCGTTTGTAGATAGCACATGTCTTCGTTTTTTTTTTTCCTTCACCGATTTGAGAGCAATGGTGATGAAATAATTTACACAAAGTAATGCGCGTGTGTACCGCGAGGGCTCGCGAGAAAGGAGTTCGTGGGAGGACTTGGGGGAGACTTTTGCCCAGCTGTGGCACAGTATAAAAGAAACATGTGCGTGTCTGGGTTCGCAAGTCGCAGCCTTTAGTTGCACTTACGGACCACAAAACCAATAAGGTGATTGAGGCCTTTAAAGATCTTATGTAAAAATGAAAGAATCTTTTATAGTAAATAGCCTGAAATTTTAACACTTTGATTAACATTTGAAACGAGTTGCGTTCAAAATATTCATGTAATGTATGAATGAATCAGCGCAAGAGGTATCTAGAGACAACAATAAAACTTCATTTTTAATAAACTCTCGACTCATACTAACAGTCAATTTCAAGTGAAACATTAATTATTCTCATTTAATTTTTTAGGGTTGCGTACCCAAAGTGTGCCAACGGAACCCTATTACGTATAAGGCTCCGCTGTACGGCCGTCCGTCCGTCCGTCCGCCAATCCGTCCGTCCGTCTGTCAATAGGGCTGTATCTTTTAACCGTAACAGGTAGACACTTGAAATTTTCACAGTGTGTACTATAATAACAAACAATAAAAATAAAATTAAGTTAAAAATTAAAGGGGTCCCCAAACAACATACGTGTTTAAAAAAAATGGTGTTAACTGAGGCCATAAGAGCCACAGTGGCCTAACTGTCATTTGTCCAATACTGACTTTATTTGAAAAAACTGCTCTAAACTGTAAAAGACATAGCGCCACAGTGGCCTAAAAATTTGTTCAATTTTTTTCATTTAGGCCACTGTGGCTCTCTGCTCTAAACTTTAAAAGTCATAGCGCCACAATGGCCTAAAAATTAGTTCAATTTTTTTCAGTTAGGCCACTGTGGCTCTCATGGCCTCAACTATTGTACGGTGAAAGAACAAAAAAAGAAAGAAAAGTATTTTTTTTCTGCGCAAACAAAACGCACAATTACAAATAACGGAACGGAACTCTTCGTGTCAAGTCCGTCTGGCACTTGGCCGGTTTTTAATCAATTTGACCAAATGTTGATATTACGTAAACACAAATTCGTTGGGAGACGATCTCATAAAATTTAACGATTTAATCTCGTTACGAATATCGGTTACTGTTATCGTTGTTGCAAATAACGTTATGAGATGAAACGGTGTGTTAGATATTGTAGCTGTCGTTATTTTTGCTTTAATGAAATACAAGCTGATCCCCGGATTTCTTTCATACAAGGGCAGCAAATCAAACCAAATCAAAATCAAATTATTTATGACGGCACGGTTGGCGCAGTGGTTAAGCGATTGACTGCTGCGCTGCTTGTCGCGGGTTCGATTCCCGCACGGAACAAATATTTGTATGACCTACATGTATTTATTTGTTCCGAGTCTGGGTGTTTTTCTATCTATAATATGTATGTATTTACAAAAAAAAAATTATATAAGTAGTTTATCAGCCATCTTGTTACCATAACGCAAACATTATAGGTTGCTTAGCTTGGGACTAGATGGCGCTGTGTGAAATGTCCAGGGATATTTCACACAGCGCTTATTATTATTATTATTTGCTTAATGCAGACAGGATAAACAGATGTTACAAATAAATGTAATGTACACTGTATTATTACCTAACGAGGTGTGCAAATATTTATATTATTATTAATTTTATTAAATTTTAATAATTATTGAAATAACATTACAAAATTATTATAATTAAAAAAATAAAATAAAAAATAAATTCAAAATACTACAGCAGCTACATTTATATGGATAAAAAGGCTTACGAGTTGTAGGTCGTAGGTTCGAACCCAGACAGGCCCTATACTTTGTGGAAATTATTTCATCACCTCTTAAAACGGTGAATCAAAAAACTCCAAGACATGTGACTTCTATCAATCCACACTGGTCCCGCGTGGTGGATTATGACCCTCTCCCTCTTACCGAGACGAGGCCTTTGTCTCAGCAATGGGAACATTATATTTGATCATTGGATCATTCGGTTCCCTACGAAATGGTTGAGCTGGGTGGTGCTGATCCACGCGTCATGTTCGCGAACGGGCGCCATCAGTTGATACTGGTCATCTCTTAACTGCCAAGGCTTATTTTTAATTTTATATTTTTAATTTGTTTTTTTACATTGTTCTCACATATAGAAGCAATAAGAATAATGTAACCAGGATTTTGTAAAAATGTCTTGATTTAAAAGAGTGTCCGTGGAGTTTCTTGCCCGTTCTTCTCCATAGAGATCTACGCTTTGGAATGGGCAACTAGATTCAACTTTCTGACTAACTGACTGACTATTTAATTTTGACAATTCAAAAGTGCCTGTAAATGGTTTAATTGAAATAAATGATTTGAGTTTGAGTTTAGGTAGATTATTTTTAAGAAGATGAATGAATGAGCTTTCTGAGGGGTAGGGGATCGGGTGGTACTGATCAACCTCCAAAAATGATACTACGTAGCTTAAAAGGGCTCATCGCTTAAATCAAACGTGATTGGTCTGACGTTAATCCTGATCAGATCAATGCCTCAGTTCACTGAGGCATAAATTCGGAAATCTGATTACCGTTCTAACTTCAGATACCGGTATTGCTAAACTATTGATTTGAAGAGGTTAAATGGCAGTCATTTCATTATTATTATTAACTAGCTTCTGTCCGCGACTTCGTCTGCGTAAAATTTCTTGTCCCTCGATCCACTCCGACGCATCACCTGACCGCGCTTTCAATTCGTTTTCGCTTAGCGCTCTTTCTGACTTTTCTCCTTTTGCTCGGCTCGGTCGTAGCGTGATGTTACATAACCTATAACTTTCCTCAAGAATTGGGCTATCAAATGCAAAAAGAATTTATCAAATCGGACTGGTAGTTCCGGAGATTACCCCCTACATACAAACAAACAAATTTTACTTCTTATATTAGTATAGATAATAAGTTTGGTGTCCAGTTTCGTATTACGGCCTAGAAGCATGAAATTTTCCACAAGAGTTCCTTATACGTCTTGCAAAACTAGGATAGGGAGGATTTATGAAAATGCATCGCAAATGAACACACAACGGGGCGATTCTGTTCTTTGAAAGTGGTGTATTCTGAAATACTGTCAAACTTAAATAACTAAAAAAACAAGCATGTAGTATTTACCTGGGGTCGTAATTTTATTTGATTATTTATGGCTTTCATAACAGCCTCCTGAAATTTGCCGAGGATGCAAAACAACAGCTTGTATTTGCACTAAGGACGTAGCGGCGCTACGCCGTAGCACTAACTACGCGCTACGGCGTAGCGCTACGTGGGTCGTAGCTCGTAGTGATCACAGTCATGGACTACTTTACTTTCTTTGTTATAAATTAAAAAAAAATATTAAATATTGTATAATAAAAGTTTTCGATGATACAGTTGAACTTAATGTAGATTTTGTAGGTGATATTATATTGACTTGAACATGTAAAATGGTAGTCGTTTTATAATACTGATTTTCTATTTGACTGTAAGCCAAAGTAAAACATGAAGAAACAGACTTCCACAAGCTTAGGGCTTCAATAAAGAGGTCGTAAGACTTTACTGCTTGTTTGTTCGCGTTAACGTCGATTAAACTAGTTATTTGTTAAAATATTTCATTTTCTAAACCTTATATCGTCCAATATATTTTAAAACAGTTTCAAATATGGCGACGTCGACGTAGTCATGTATTGTAATAATACAATCTAAATAATACCTCGAATCTTTTACACACTTTAAATTATAAACAGGTTTTTTAAGTGGTTCATTAAAAGCGTTGATATATTAACAAAACAAATCGACGGAAGCTAAGTACGAAGAGTCAACTGCAGTTTTTACGAACACTTCTTTTCATAATTCGACTCTGAATTCTTTGTTTTATCATAGCATTGTTTTTTTCTCTTTTATTCTAAATGTTTACTCAGTCTAGTATATAAAACCAACTGTAGTATATTAACACCTATTTTACGCTGATGAACCACACTAAATCACTAGCTATCTACAAAAAACATCAAATTATCTCACAATATCCCATTTTACACAAAATCTCTGAATAAAAACATTACAACTTTAACAGTCTCAGTTTCCAGCCCTCCAATAAATAAATTAATCATTTTGTTTGCGGTCCAGCCTCTGCAAACGCACTAATAAAAAGCCGATATCTGAGACCACTTACTAACTAGAATCTGCTTACTAACCCCCACTTTATTTTCATCCGGGGTGAATATAGACTCAGATACTTAGTGATGGGACGAGTTCCAACCTTATTGAATAGAATTACAGTGGTCAAACAGTGCTTTTGAAATGTTACGGGTTGAGTTTGACTGCTTCAGAGGTTTAAATATCTGAAGACAAAATACACTGCCGAGCAATGAAAAAGTTCCACCCACAAAATGCCGACAATCACCTTAATATCTCCTAAGACATATAATTTAAAATTTGAACACAATATTATTTACGTTTTTAGTTGGTAATATTCTGATGCGCTGTTAAATGTACTTCAATATTGCAGACGGCGTCATTAAGCTAGCCTTTCCCGTTTAGGAGTAATTTGGTGCTATGTCATTGGAACTTTTTCATTGCTCGCGAGTGTACTTTTAGACGTTTGGGAGCAACGATCTTCTCCTTCTTCGTGTGGCTGCACGACTGTATTTTAAATGCTGTTTTCCCAAAACTTTGCCACTTCCACGGCGTCGTCGGTGGCAGCGCAGAGTCACTTTGACTGCATGTTTTGGGAGAGAGAGGGCAGGAGGGGTGGAGCATGGTTTGTGATATAGCTCCACAATCACACCCTACTGCCGTTCCATCAAGGTAGCCCCACTTTACCCGGCTGGACTTTTTTTTTAATTTTAATTTATTATAAGGACGTTTACACATTGTGCATACCAGTCCCATTATACCCTAACCACATCGGACTGCCAATAGCTTATACTAAAAAAAAATATAGAAATAAAATTTACTTCGATGCCATTAATTGAAACAGACACTTTGCTATCTTAGAATTGGGTTGACTAAGCATCACATTGAATGTGCCAACATCTAGTCTGTTTAATTCAAAGGCATTTGCAAGGTTGCAGGTTGGACTTAAATCTTCCCACTTGTGTCCGGAGACAAAGCTACGATGGCGCAGACAAACACACAGATACACAACACGTTAAACTTATAATACCCCTCTGTTTTTGTCAGGGGTTAAAAAGTGTAGTGTATCATAATTTTGGTCACCGCTGTCCAAAGCATGACAAGTACCGTCATAACTCATTATTTATTAATATATAATTTTGTTATAAAAGGAGATATTATGTTATTACAACGTCACCATGAATCATAATTTGCGTTGCACGTATAACTGATATTAAGTATAATTTACTTTATCATGACTGGTCGTAGTAACTGATAGTATGTAATATTAATTTATAGTGCCTGCCTCGTTGGTCCAGTGATCGCAACTACTTCTGAACATGAGGTCCTGGGTGCGATTCCCAGGTCGGGCAAAGTGTTATTAGTTTCTATCAGGTATATATATTATAGTTTTCTATCAGGAAGTTCTCAGTAGCAGACTGGAGTCTGGATTTGCGCCCGGCAATAGGCTCGCCTCCTGTTACGTGAAGCTTAACCATAATTGCCGAAATATGGGTGTTCTGTACCTACACCTCTGCGCAACCCTTCGGGGTAACAAGGCGAGATATAAAACATTTATACAACAATAGACAAATTAATGATCACAATTCATATTTTAGAATTTTTTATTAAAACAGTATTTCAGAAACAGAAGCCTTTGGGTATGACTTTAACGTATGAATAAAAAAGTTATGATAAATTGTATAATTGGTATTGTGGTTCAGGCCATTATAGTCTTGTACATTCATCTGCCTAGCCTTTTCCCAACTATGTTTGGGTAGGCTTCCAGTCTAACTGGATGCAGCTGCATACCAGTATTTTACATGGAGAGTCTGCCTATCTGACCTCCACAACCCAGTTACTGGGTAATACGATATCCCTTGGTAAGACTGGTTGTCAGACTTTCGGGCTTCCGACTACCCTTAACGACTGTCAAAGATCTGCAAATGACAGCCGGAACCACCGCTTAACTTGCTTTCCGAGGCACGGGGTCTCGGCATGTAAAGATGGTCACCCATCCACAGACCAACCGCGGCAAGCGTAGCTTAACCTGATCGATCGAAATGTGCGGCTGTTATTATTTAGCCACGGGCCCCTCACGAGAATTTTATTCTTGGACAATTTATAAAAATAACTACAAACATAGATGACTGACAAATCCAACATCGCTGGGATAACGCTAGGCAGATGATGAACTACAAACGTAGATCTCCGATTTGCTTTACCATCCTAAGATCAAATCATAAAAGTCAAGGTCTATTTTTGCTTCAAGATCAACATAACAGTTAAATAGTTTCAACCTTATGATGTTTCAATTTACGAGGAGTTTTTTTCAAAGGTGATACCTACAAATTATCACAGCTTTTTAGTCTGTAGGTACCTATGTGACGCATCATTCTCCTGCACTTAGGTATCCCAATTTATTCGTGGTCGGCGCAACATGTATTTTTCTTCCATACTTCTCTATTAGTCGTCATCTCGGTAGTCACCCCCTTTCTAACCATATCATCATTCACACATTCCATCCATCGTTTCTTTGGTCTTCCCCTACTCTTATAGCTATCGACATTCATACTCATAACTCTTCTTACGACATTATCCTCATTTCTCCGTAACACATACCATGACAACCGATTTCCACACAACTTTTCAGTTACCGGTGCCACTTTCTAATTTCCTCTTATACCTATGCGACGATACGTCACGATATATTCCAATGCTGAGAAAATATTCTTAACATATTCGTGGGCGATTTTACGGATACCTACTAAATGGTTTGGGATAAGTCAATTATTTGTAATCAGTTCTTTAAGGTCCCTTTAGACGTACACGGTACAGTTTCTATACGGCATGGCGTAGTAACCCCGCCGTAGAAATATCGTGTGCCCTTGTATTAATGACACGGTTCTTTGCTGCGACTGCGTCGTGCCGTAGTGCCGCTGTGTCGTCATCTAACTTCCATAGTAATCCATGCAACACTGCTGCGCTGCGTGTCGCGGGTTCGGTTCCCGCACGGAACAAATATTTGTATGACCTACATGTATTTGTTCCGAGTCTGGGTGTTTTTCTATCTATAATAAATATGTATTTACAAAAAAAAAAATGTATATAAGTAGTTTATCAGCCATCTTGTTACCATAACACAAGCATTAGGTTGCTTAGCTTGGGACTAGATGGCGCTGTGTGAAAATGTCCAGGGATATTATTATTATAACATTGACGACCGTGCCTTAAACCGTAGTTTTACACGGTAAGAAAAAGGTGTGTACAAAGGGTCTTAGAGTATCTCATTTTCCGTTTAGGGTTTGGAGGTATGAAGAACAGGGTGTAAAGTTCACTCAACCTCCATAGAAAAGGGAGGATCCTCCGACCAGACGGGTGTTGTGTCTGGCGGGCAATTGCCCAACGATTGATGTTGGGAAATTGTATCTATGCTAATTGCGCGGTAAACTCTGCTTGCGAGATGCAGGATTTGCGTGACGTCAGTATGACGCGTTGTTCGCATGTGGCGTTGTAGATACCGCTACAAGGGCAATAAAAATAAAAGCTTTCAACACTTTTACGTGGTAACAAACAATATGGCAAGACGGTGAAGGAAAACATCGTGAGGAAACCGGCACGTCCTAGAACCAAAAGTTCGAAGACATGTGACATCTGCCAACCCGTGGTGGATAACGGCCCACTCCCTCTCAACGAGATGAGGCCTTTGTCCCAGCAGTGGGAACATTATATGCTGGTTATGATGATGAAACGATATGGAAATAAGATACGGTAATAACAAAGAAGTTATTTAATATCATGACAAGCTAAAAGATCGGGTTACCGGTTACTTTCAAATACTTGTAACTTGTTACCGAAGATTATACCAGAAAAGAATGATCTATAAAAGGGATGAAAATAAACAAAAGGAAACCCGAGACTTAATAATTAGGGTGTCGTATTCACTGCTGGTTTTGACAAAAATCTTTCGGAAACAGAGTCGCTACAGAGGGTTTAATTAATTATTTAATAAAGAACTCTAATAGCATATACATCGATGTTGCATTTGTTGGTTTACAAGAGTATTTATGAAATGTTTTACTGCCAATGTATATACAAATTATAGGTCTACATGAGATTTTAAAGAAAAAAGACATTGCGCAGAAGCTGCTTGTAAACCAAAAGTTTTTTTTCGAATACCACCCAAGGGGTCATGAGATGCCTCAAAGAGATGTCAGCACGAACTGACGGGGCCCGCTAGGGCCGATGCCGCCAGGGCTGCGGAAAGAGATACTGTGGCCCTTGGCACAGGCAACTGAAGGAACACGGGTGGGTTTTAGGCAGTAAAAGTCTGATACTCCTTTCCGCTCCACCCAGAGCGGGAGGGGTCATTTGATGATTTCCCATCCAAAAAAAAAAGGGGGTCATGAGATATATCTAGGTGTGAATTTAATTTTAAAATCTCTGTTTAACGCGAGCGTATCGAAATTAAAATAAATATATGGAATACTACACGTTAATACATCAAGATCTCTGTCTTATATCTAAGTCTTTTTTATGTATTAAAAGCATAATCAACATCAATCAAACCACAAGTCATTTATTCAAATTAGGCTGAAAATCAACACTTGATCGTCAACGTTACATAGGTAAGCCAGCTCCTAAAATGCTCTATTTTTGTGTGAAAATCTTTATACATAGAATACATCTATTTACCAAGTTTCAACTGTATAGCTCTTATAGTTTCGGAAAAAAGTGGCTGTGACATACGGACGGACAGACAGACAGACAGACATGACGAATCTATAAGGGTTCCGTTTTTTGCCATTTGGCAACGGAACTCTAAAAAGGATTCGATACAATAGTAGGTTGCAAAGTAATTAACATGACGAGACACAGAACATTAAATTATATTGTTTACCATATGTCAGCCACGCCATACCGACAAATACTATGAGAACTATACTCAAGCAAAAAATAATTACTAAAAATGTAAACAAAACTTAATATATACCTTCATAAAAGCCTCCAAGCATAAAGGGTGTGACAGCTTATATATACAATGCTGGGTTATGTGCACATAGCTGTCACTCGAAGTCACAAATGATAAACTAGGACCATCGAAGTAAAATAAATAAATTACTACCTAATAAGTAACAATAACAAAACCATGGTCAGCAAGACGACACACAAACCTTCCGGAATAAATACTCTGAATTATAATTCAGAGTACTTATTAGTATATTATATTATAAATATTATATGATACTATTATTATTATATTATATTTATTTTTATTTATTTAGTATCGCCACAATCCATTGTATATGTAGTTTTGAAGATCCAAGCGGTCACATATAGACAGACATAAAAAGCGACTTTTTTTGTACTGATATATGTACATTGTTAAGCTAAGCATCTGAACTAGGTATTTTAATTATAACCTAAAGTTTCTTTCTTACTCCGGTTGTTATGAGTTATAACAAAATTCTCAAACTAAATTAATAAGTGAATAGCATAATATTGTATTTGCTTCATAGTTCATTACTATACTCAGTACTTTCGCTAATTAAGTACTAACATTAATCAAAGCGCGAACGGGTATTTACGACCCTCATGGGCGGCGGTAGGGCTGGTCTTGTAGCCACCAAACTTGACATTTAACTGTCCACTTGTTGGATAAGGGCTAATGCTAATGTTTTTTAGACAGCGGTATCCGCCACATAGCGTTCGCAATTTACCGGCCAATGACGTCACAGAAACTTTATTTATGAAAGTTGGTGTGTTTTCCTAGAGAGCTTTTATTGACACCGAGCCTAAAATGTACCCCCTGCTGGGACACAGGCCTCCTCTCTGTGAGCGGGAGTGGGCCGTAATCCACCACGCGGGCCCAGTGCGGGTTGGTAGATGTCACATGTCTTTGAATTTTTGGTTCTAGGACATGCCGGTTTCCTCACGATGTTTTCCTTCTTTTGAGAGCAGCAATTTCCAAAGAATTCTCCGATTGTTTAAACAATATTATCTCATATTACTCGATTTCATTATTACCCTGTATATTAAGCTCAATATGCTGTGGCAGTAGGTAGGTGCCTACCACTGGCAACAGTAATTGAAACCTGTTGGCAGTAAATTGCTTGATGTTGTCATGACGAGATTTGAATAATATTGCATTATTAATAAAGATCAACAAACTGTGGCAGACATAGGTTCACCGAGTAACAGCCGATCGATTCTGAAAATCTCACAGTGAAAAGTTAGGTGAAGTGAGCTTATAGTGAGCTGTCAATAGTGTCAATCCCTAGCATTAGTTGGAATGACAGCTCACTCCACGCTCACTTCACCTGAGTTTTCACGGTGAGATGGTTACAGAATCGCACTGCTGTGTCTTTTTAAATTTTAACATCTCTTGAGAAATCTTGCTGAGTGAACTTGCGAACTTACTCAATATTGTGGGTAGTCTGAAATTCACTCAGACTCTTAAATACTGGATATTGTATTCAAAAGTCTGCGTAAGCTTTAGACGAGCTAACACCAAAATATATATTTATATAAAAGGTAGACAGGGTGCCATGAACATCTACGCACAAACTCTTTTCTAGATCCTCTAGCGTAGAAATTAATTAGCGTATAAAAGTGCAATATCTACGCGGTCAAAATTTATTGAACAGCGTTTTTTTTTTAATAACCGACGAATCTTTCGACGCAGCGTGGTTTAGAATCATGTGCTGAACCCATGGTAGGTTGCGCGTCCATGTGCCTGCCACCCTGTGTATTATGTACACTCCAGCACATCAAGCTACTATAATCTGTCAAATTTCTTTAATAGATTTTCAACTTTATCGATACAGCATTAAGGTTCAAAGTTGATTGGGAAAATTTGACAGTTTCGGGTAGCTTGACCTGCTGGTGTCTGTACAAGTATATAAAAAATGGAAAGAGATTTCATTAAGCATTAAAAAACTCGTCCGCATCGCTGTCAATGGAAAAAAGTGCCCAAAAGGCTCGCAGTGTTGCCACGTTAAATAAAAGACGGACTCGACTAGTAAGGTACACACGGCTACACGTCAAGCTATACAAAACCAGTTTGTCTTGGCCTCACTTTGTATGATATTTTCTCACAATGAACGGTCAGCCAATACTGGTTTTGCATAGCTTGATGTGTAGCCGTGTGTACTAGTAAAATCATGTAAATTTTTAAGCAGGACAGTAGGAAAATACGAGCGGTCACCACTCAATATACGAAACAGGGCTTATTTATCTTCGAAATATGGCGACAGATACATTTCATATTCGAATTTGTGTCTTTGAATTTGTATATTTATTTTTATTCGTTCCTTTTGCCTTTGAGGGGAAAGTTATGCATTGATATGACAGATATAGAAAAAATCAGCTAACGCATGTAGTAGTATATATGTACTTACTATATAGTGGTAGCCATGAGAAATTATAATATTTTTATTTTGAACTCGCAGCACCCCGTAGTTCGACCGGTCACGAGTTGCGGTCAATAAATAAATCGACGAGGCGTTCCTGTACCTACATTAAAATATATCCAAAATAAAGTTGGCGAGCTAAAAGAAAAGATAATTATTCAACAATTTGTGGTGTCTTACGACTTCCACGCAAACGAAGTCGCGAAGAAGCTAGTGAAATATAAAATACACGCAGAAATCCCGGACAACAGTTACAGTAGTTAGGTAAAATAGAAACGTTCAATGATAAATAATTTTATTTCTGTAAGTAGGGTTACACAAACACTTTTACACATCAATCATATTTTAAAAACTTAGGTCCAAGGATCTGACTACTCTGAGAAGGAAGGCCGAAACAAACTCAGACGTCACAGTCTCTTTTAAAGTCCAGACATAATCTTAATCAGATCAATGAAGACCATGTAGATTGATGTCTGAAATGGTCTTTTGAGGAAAGAACCACACAGATTGAGTGGATCTGTCGAGTTAGTACACGCATTTGTCAGTAATCATGCAGCTCACTTCAAAACATAAGGAGCTCAAGAGTTAATATATCTCTTTATGTACAGTACCCCAAAATAAAACGTGACTAAAGTTCGCAAACAACACATTTTAACTGAAAGTTAATTTCAACTAATTTAGAATCCATTAGCATATTACTGAAAAGGTAATAAACTTAGTCTGAAAAGTGCATCAACGTTTACCCTACCTACTTTGACGATTTGAAAAAAAAAACGTATTTAGTACCTACTCAGACAAATTAACTTATAACTTGATCTAGCTTTTGCCTGCAACTTCGCCCGCGTGTATTTCGGAATTCCCCACAAAAACTTCATCAAGTTTCACTCCATTTCACCCCTTAAAGGGTTGACAAAAAATTTGTGCCATTGTCTCTTTACAACACACACATTGTCATTGTCTTTTTAAGCTATCTATAAACAAAATTTTATCAAAATTGTTTCAGTAGTTTACCTGATAGACAGGCACACGTTTCGTAGATTTTTCACTGAAACGATTAATTAATTAAAAGGCTTGTATTTTCATATTTATTGTATAGGCCTGTTCAAAGTCCCTGAGGGGGTGAAACGAATACAATGGAATGATACAATTTCGTTTACTTACTACAATTAATTATCAAGTTCATTATTATCTTAAGTACTTAAATTGTTGTACAGGTGATTGTGACAATACCCTTTTTGACCATTCATTTTATTTAAGCCCTTGTTAAACAATGGGAATTAGATAAAACTTAAAAGCGGGCCGAAGGGTTGGGACAGACCTATAGTACACCCACATAAGTCCCATGTAATTGGAGATGAGCCTATTTCCATCAACCAGGCACAAGTTCAGTCTCCAGGTTGCTGCTGAGAAATTCCAGGAGTAAAAACCACAGAACAGATAAGTTCTGTGGTAAAAACCAAATAACTCTTTGCCCGACCTGGGAATCGAATCCAGGACCTCATGCTCAGAAGTAGAGCTTGCGACCACTAGACCATCATCTGCCTAGCCTTAAGAGCCAGGTTAGATTGGAAGCCGACCCCAATAGGAAGAGAAGGGAAGACTCTAGGCAGATGGCTTTTTGGCTCAGGCTTGGTTTTGTTCAGCTTGGCTCTTCCCAGCGGCTTCGGCTGTGCGTAGTCCGTCAGTGAAACAATTTCAGATTTTACCAAAGTCAGATATCTTTTATCCGTGGAATGAAATGACGTCTGACAGTTCTAGTATGGAGAAAATGTCAAAAATTCAAAATTTATTCTCACGAGGGGCCCGTGGCTAAATAATAACAGCCGCACAGGTCGATCGGTCAGGTTAAGCTACGCTGGCCGCGGTTGGTTTGTGGATGGGTGACCATCTTTACATACCGAGACCCCTCCGTGCATCGGAAAGCACGTTAAGCTGTTGGTCCCGGCTGTCATTCGTGGATCTTTGACAGTCGTTACGGGTAGTCAGAAGCCCGAAAGTCTGACAACCAGTCTTACCAAGTGGTATCGTATTACCCAGTAACTGGGTTGTGGAGGTCAGATAGGCAGTCGCTCCATGTAAAGTACTGGTATTCAGCTGCATCTGGTTAGACTGGAAGCCGACCCCAAAATAGTCGGGAAAAGGCTAGGCAGATGATGATAAGACTTATTCTAGGTATAAAAGTTTGGGGGAATTTGCCTTAATAATTAGATTTGTAACGAGAATTAACAAAAATACGTAATTATTTCTTTATTGACATGCCTTATTACCACAGTATACATACATATATGTATGTATACTCTTAACTTTAATCTCCTAAACATATCGCCATAGACAAGTGATTGGTCTGAGACAACATCATTTGCATGTTAATCGCAAGCAATGATGTCATAGTAGGGTGGAAAGGGTAAAAATTTATCACATGCAAAATTAAATAATACACGTAATAGAAGAAATGTGTATTATGGTAAAAAATAAACACAAAATTTGATAACACACGTTGTTTTTAGCGTTCTGTGTCTACGACTGTGTCACTAGGGATGTTAATGGAAACACGCAAAATCGACAAACCGAGTCTAGCTTTTTAAAACATTTGTGCTCGTACAATGATGTGTTCAAAGCCACTGCGAAAATTGCAAACTACATGATTCATAAAAAAACGCACTGTACATAATTTAATAAAACAAAAAAAAAATACAAACATCCGAATTGAGAACCTCCTCCTTTTTTAGAAGTCGGTTAAAAAAAACAACATTTAAATTTGTTAAAGGTTTAATTTTATTGTTAGTACTACGTAAGTACAGACTCCAGCAGGTCAAGCTACCCGAAACTGTCAAATTTTCACAATCAATCTTGAACCTAATAGTTTAGCAATACAGTTGAAAATCTATTAAAGACATTTGACAGATTGTAGTAGCTTGATGTGCAGCTGGCGTCTGTACCTACTAAAGGTACGTAAGTATCAACGTCAGGAGGTACACCTTGTGTTGTCATCTGACATTATGCTGAGCTGAATCCCGGGTGTATTTTTTTTTTTTTTTCTATAATGCCAATAAACGCATTTTTCTTTCTTCCTTTAAAACCATCTTGGAGAAAATAATTGTTATTGATTTTGTAAAAATCTACGAAATATCAGTTAAAACATATATATTTTTATGATAATGTAAAAATTATTTTCTCTTCGTTACACGAAAACAAAAATATTCTCAAAAAAAAAAATTATAAAGGGGTCGCACAGTTACTTGCACATTCTTATTTGAGTCGTAAACCACACAGTTACTCTTAGATTCTGCAGCGACTCGAGATAAGACACGAGTAGTAATTACTGAGACATGAGCGGGATGAGATTGAATCAAATCTGTTTTCTGTTAAGTCTTTTAATAGGAATTGTCTTGTTAGCCTTTCTGTGCCTGTGTTCTCCGTATCGCGGTACAGTTTGAGTTTAGTTTTCTGTTTATCCGTTTAATGTTTCTTTTATTTATTACTTACTAAGCTGTTTCTCGTGACTTCGTTTGCCATCCAGGATGAAAAGTAGCCCTTCCACAAGTCATGGTTTATCTGTGTGCGAAATTTCGTCTCCGTTAGGATGAACGTTCATTAGGCGTATTTAACGTTGAATTTATGCCTAACAATTGCTTCCCTATTGCTTCTATTTGGTTCCTATTCTCAAACAATTGCTTCCATCGTATTCTAGAAGAAAAAAAACATTTTAAGAGTGACCGTTCATTCTGATGTCAGGACGGCCGGTCACACAGTCGTAGTGTCCTTGTTAAATAGAATTAGTGAAATTCACGGTGGCCAAATCCGTTCAGCCGTTTTAGCGTAAAAGCGTTACAAACAAACTCACTTTCGCATTTATAATATTACAGTTATTATTAATAGGCTCGTTCCCTATTACATGGAACTTAAAAATAACTGGCGAAATGTGGGTGTAATATAAGTGCACTTCTACACCACAAGTACCTTCGGTAATACAAGGTTGATGTTATGTTGTGTAGTTTATCAGAATCCAAAACACCAATAAATAAACGAATACCAATCACCCATCTAAAAAACTGACCGCGGCAATAGTAGCTTAACCGCACCAATTCACATAGAAGCAAAATAGCCCCAAGCTTAAACTCTACAAATACGTTGCAACATTGATCGCATTCGTTTTTAGGGTTCCGTATCCAAAAGGTACCAATGGGACCCCCATTACTAAGTCTCCGCTGTCCATCCGTCCGTCTGACTGTCACAGGGATGTATCTTTTGAACCGTGATAGGTAGATAGTTGAAATAAAATAAAGTTATAAATTGAAGGGGTTAGAAAAAAAGGCAAAAACGAAGAAACATTTTTTTTCTTTTATTTTATTGCCTAAATACTTTATTTGAAACAAAAATGTAGTGTTAAATATTGTATGGTGGTACGGAACCCTTCGCTACGCTTAACGCTTGCCGCGGTTGTTCTGTGGACCATCTTTAAATAACAAGACCACTCCATGCCTCGGAAAAAACGTTAAGCAGTTGGACCCAGCTGTCATTCGTGGATCTTTGACAGTCGTTACGGGTCGTCAGAAGCCCGAGTTTGACAACCAGTCTTGCCAAGGTTTTTAGTATTACCCAGTAATTGGGTTGTGTGCGTCATGTCGGCAATCGCTCCATGTAAAATACTGGTACTCAGCTGCATCAGGTTAGACTAAGAAAAAGAGGAAAAACCTAGGCAGATGATGGTGGTACGGGCCCTTCGTGTTCAAGTTCGACTCGCACTTGGCCGCTTTTTAAAACTGTTGCTGCCTTTTGTACCTTCTGTTTTTTATACCGTGTTGTTTTTACTTTGGGACGCTACATAAACTTTGTTCGCCATAGCCCTTAGTCCGCTAAAACTGTTTTAGCTATACATTCCCAATCTATATATATAAAATTCAAAGTCCTGACTGACTGACTGACTGACTGATAGATCAACGCACAGCCTAAACCGCTGGTCCTAGAGACATGAAATTTGGAGGGTGTGTTCTTCGTGAAGAGTAGGCATCCACTAAGAAAGGATTTTTTGAAATTCCACCCCTAAGAGGGTGAAAAGGGGGGAACTCGTTTCAAATAAGAGTCGAATTGTTTTATTTTCGGATGTATCTATATACATACATATAAACTTATATAAGGACTTGTGGTTATATAATAACAGCCGCACGGGTCAGTCGATCAAAATATTTATATTTTGTCAGGTCGTAAGAACCGTGGAAAGCAGGGCTCCCTAATTTATAATAAACAACAAAACAAAATTTAATGTTCCCAATTTTTTCGATCGCTCTAAAAAAAAATTAAAAAATGTCGTCTACTAAGCCAGCAAATTTTCTGATTACATGAAATGATATTCCCTTTTTTCTTATGCACGGTCGCCATGCTCCGATACACAAGCAATTCACCTGGTCTCGACGGAACGAGATCATAGATAGAACATGTTTCAAGTAGATTTTAGCGATAAAAGGGAAGTTGTGGACTTAACTTGTTATAAACCTGATGTCCGGGGACATTTTAAAGCAATTTTGTTACTTTAAAATATTGAGTAAACCTGATTATACGATTTATCGTTTGAAGTACCTAAGCTATTCTTTTGGTACTATACAGGATCGAATTAAATCCGCTAGTGAATCTCCGCAGGCGAGATGGGTATCGAAACAAAAAAAAAAAAATAATTTGTTGTTTTTTTTTTGTGAAGTCATCGATCTCTGTTATGTAATGGATGTCTATAATATTTGGCAAAGAAGATAGAAGGCATCCTGACGAAGGACACAGGCTTCTGCTGTCCAGTGCTTTTTGTACCAGTAGCACGTTCCCGAGGGATAATCTCCATACAGGCGAAGCCGCGGGCAGAATCTAGTACAATCAGCCTATAATGTTCCCACTGCTGGGACACAGGCCTCCTCTCTGTGAGAGGGAGTGGGCCGTAATCCACCACGCGGGCCCAGTGCGGGTTGGTGGTAGATGTCACATGTCATGGAATGTTGACTTGTAGGGCATGCCGGTTTCCTCACGATGTTTTCCTCCACCATTTTGAGACCAGTGGTGAGGAAATAATTCACACAAAGTAAAGCGCCTGTCTGGGATCGAACCTACGACTTACAACTCGTAAGTCACGGCCGTTACCACTGGGCCACCAGCTACTAAATAAAAACACCACAGCAATAAAAAAGAGTTCAAACAGTAAATAAATCTATCTAACAAACTTCATGTTCAACAAAAAACTACTTAAACATACAAAAAAGTAGAACCATTTTCATTATCAAGCTTATTGTGCAAACCGGGACATTCTCCATTGTGAGGGCTGTTTTAATTTAAATTTTACATTGTTGACACAACAAAACATTAGGAAAGCAACGTTATTTTAAGTTTTACAAGCCTTATGGGTCTTATGGTTGTAAGGGCTACTGCTGAGCATAAGGTCCTAGGTTCGATGCCCAGGTCGGGCAGTGTTATTGGGTTTTTCATAATCAGTAGGTAACAGCCCGGAGTCTGGATTTGTGCCTAGTTAATGACAATAGGCTCGTTCCTATAACATGAGACATAAACTTAACTGGCGAAATATAGGTGTACTGTACCTACACCTCTGCCTAACCCTTCAGGGTAACAAGGCGTGATATCGTGTTATTTATAGTGGGGCTAAGACGAGATAAACATTTATTATAACAATAGACAAATTAATGACCGGTATGAGTTATCTTGGGTAACCTGGAAGTCTTTAACCAGACTCCGGACCCAGGTTGGCCGAAGCAAGGAAAACCATAGACGACTCCGCCTTGGAGTGTAAATGTGGTGCTGTTCCACAAACGATGGGACACTTAATATCGTGTCCTGCATGTTCTGTCGCACGTTACAGGAATTGATGGATGCTGGTGATGGCGCCAAGCAAGTAGCCGGATTCTGGGCCGAGTCCATTTAGATTGCTAAATACACGCTAAGAAGAGATGATCGCAATTAACATTTTTGATATTTTTATTAAAACAGTATTTCAAAAACAGAGCTTCGTGTCCACCTATTTAAAAGTGTCCCGTAGTGGTAAAGTTCCAGGTCCTTCTTCCCCAACTCTACTCTGAAAGTTGGAAATTAAAGTTGCCATATTTCTTTGGCGTCTTGTAACATGTTTCTTGTCCTAGTGAGTATGTTTTTGAAAGTAAGATTTAACTTTCTTTAATAGAATGTAACATGTTTGTTGTAGATGCTCGCCCCTTTGTATGTTCAGCAAACAATTACTGACGCAATACATCACATTATCAGCCTATAATGTTCCCACTGCTGGGACACTGGCCTCTTCTCTGAGAGTGGTAGTGGGCCGTAATCCACCACGCGGGCCCAATGCGGGTTGGTGGATGTCCCATGTCTTCGAATTTTTGGTTCTAGGACATGCTGGTTACAATGAGTCCTAATAAGGTTCATCGTGTTACCCAGTTACTGGGTTGTGGCGGTCTGATAGTCTCTCACTCTATATAAAATACTGGTATTCAGCTGTATCCGATTAGACTGGAAACCTGACCCCAACATAGTAGGGAAAAGGGTACGCAGTTTGATTTTTCAATTGTTTTCTGAAACTAAAAACACATAATACATATTACTTCTTACACTTTTCTTGCGTTAGGCGTTACATTGAATTCAAAAAACATTTTAAATAGACAAAAAAGGGAAATATATTGTTACTTTTCCGACCTCTTTTTACAGTAGTAAAAATATTGTAACCTTTCAACGTTAAATTATACTAACTTTTTTTTATAACACCTACTGAACAAAAAAAAATTTTTTTTTCACCTCGTATAAGTTTAGCCCACCAAAACCTTTTACATTTTTATGAAAAACAAACTCGTTGAGCAATATTCTTAAATCTAGATAAAAAAACCGGCCAAGCACGAGTCGGACTGGCGCACTAAGAGCTCGTACCATCATTATTTATAAAATTAAATAAACTATATTATTTATAAAATTCAATAAACTATATTATTTATAAAATTGAATAAACGATATTATTTATAAAATTAAATAAACTATTTTCCGTGACTGCCTCGTTGGTCTAGTAGTTGCAAGCGGTACTGCTGAGCATGAGGTCCTAGGTTCAATTTCCAGGTCCGGAAAAGTGTTATTAGGCTTTACCATAGGAGTTTCTCAGCCCGGAGGCTGGACTTGTTTCTGGTTGATAGCAATAGGGTCACCTCTTTTACATGGCATGGGACTTAAATATAACTGGCAAAAGGTGGGTATACTACAAGTACACCTCTGCGTAACCCTTCGGGGATTAATAGAATACAATAGAACAGAATATTCATTTATTTACTCAGAATTAGGTATTTACAATAAGGTGGTTACAAAAATATGAAAGAATCCTTGTACATTCTACCATTTTGCCATGCAAACATTGATGCAGTTCATCATCAAACATACGGACATTGATACAACTAAAATTTTTCAGCTAGAAAATCCGATACGGAGTAGTAACATTTATTTAATAGAAGTGCAGTTAGTTTCTTTTTGAAAATTGTTACACGGCGTTACAGGCGTGATTTTATGTTATGTTATTTTCCATAACAGAGGCCATGTATTCGGTGCATATCCCATCTGACTACCTATTATGGTTCAAAATATACAGCCCCATGACTGACAGACAGCATAAGCTTAGTAAAAGGTTTCCTATTTCATCATTTAGGTACGGAACCCTAAAAAAAGACAATTATGGCTTGTCGGTCGCCATGACACTTAACATTCTATTAGCAGTTAACCTAAAACAGGCTGTTAAAGTACAGTTAATGGAGATTAAATGACCGTTTGAAAGCTGTGATGTCCGCTTAAAGTGATTTGAAGCGATTGACGCTGAGTTCTGTTACGATCGCTGTGAAGACGTGACGTCAGAGATTTTGATGTGAAACATCTTTTGGCACGCTTGGGGATAAGATGGACTCGTATGCTGTGACGGCAAACGGCATGACGCTCTCTGATGTCGTTATGTCCTTGCCGCTATGTTTTAACTAGCTTCATCTTTCTGGCTGTTATAAACCAATTAACCAATTACAGGCATTTTTGAATTGTCAAAGGACCGACCCTTTGACAATTCAAAAATGACTGTAATTGGTTAAGTTTTTTTTCATCGCTCATTCTCTATTTATTTGTAAATACTATTTTTTAACAAACTAACACTAATATATACTATATACAATTATATACAAGTAGAAAAAGGCAGGAGTTCATTGGGCATCTAAAAATTCGTCCGCATCACTGTCAATGGGATAAGTGCCCAAAAGGCTGGCAGCATTACCACGTTGGATGGCAATACTGATTCTTTGGGCTAAAACTAGGCCAGCCTTCTGGTCACGTGAAGAGGTTAATTGGTTTATTTGAAATAAATTATTTGAGTTTGAGTCCAGGCCTTTTCTTCGTGTAACAATTAACTAATTTAATACTTTGCCCGACCCGGGAATCGAATCCAGGATCTCGTGGTCAGTTGTAAGCTTGCCACCACTAGACCAACGAGGAAGTCTGGGTGAGATCTGAAAAAAATTACGGGCCATATACCTTTTCATAAGCATAGCATAATCAGCCTATAATTTCCCCACTGCTGGGACCTGTGTCCCAGGAGGCCTCCTCACAGAGGGCGTGGGCCATGATCTACCACGCGGGCAAAGTTCGGGCTGAATATCACATGTCTTTGAATTTTTGGTTCTAGGACATGCCGGTTTCCTCACGATGTTTTCCTTCACCGTTTCATACATCATCATCTGCCTAGCCTTTTCCCAACTACGTTGAGGTGATTTTCCAATGTAACCGGATGCAGCTGAGTACAAGTATTTTGCATGGAGCGACTGCCTATCTGACTGACCTCCACAACCCAGTTACTGGGCAATACGAAACCCTTTAGTAAGACTGGGTGACAGACTTTCGGGCTTCTGACGACCCGTAACGACTGTCAAAGATCCACGAATGACAGCTTAACGTGCTTTCGGAGCACGGAGAGGTCTTGGTATGTAAAGATGGTCTTTCATCCACGGACCAACCGCGGCAAGCGTAGCTGAACCAGATCGATCGAGCCGTGCGGCTGTTATTACTTAACCACAAGCCCCTCTCATCTCCTTCACCGTTTTACACCTCTTCATGAAATCTAAAAATTGGAATATAATATAACCTTCCGTTATACAGCATTACTGTGTGTTTCTTTCTTTTTCCACTTAGCATCTTCCTTGGGTCTGTTGCATAAGTTATTAACTTACCTCATCGGGAGGGCAAGAGGTCGAAATGTTCATAATGAATTCATCGTTACGTCTTGTTTGTAGCTCTTAAGGCGAAAGCATCACGGTAGCCCGCGAAATTCAAATATTCTTACGTTTTTTGCCAATTTGCAAGTCAGTGTCCGATTGTATGTTGATCTAAATCGTGGCCGTAATAAATATTTTTAGAATTATAATAATGATTATAAACCAAAATAAATACCGCAAGGAATTAAATGACCTCAAATGTCATGATTTCATGAAATAGCCATTCAATAGGGTAATTTGAACTTAGAGAGTTGTATTGATGACTTTTGTGATAATAATTCTGTAAAGTCATATTTGTTACGGCCGCGAATTATATTTAGATCAACTTACAATCTGATACTGAACTGCAAATAGCAAAAAACGAAGTAAAGGTCGCGGGTTACTTTTTTTTTTTTTTTTTTTTTTTTTTTTTTTTTTTTTTTTTTTTTTTTTCATCAAATGACTCCTCCCGCTCTGGGTGGAGCAGAAGGGAGTGTCAGACTTTTACTGACTAAAACCCACCCGTGTTCCTTCCTTAGCCCTTTATGTTCCAGGGCAGCGGTAAACCCTTTCGGATGGTCCCGCTACCCTGGCAGGCTTCGGCCCTGTGGGGCCCCCTTAAGATGGCTTGAAGCCTTAAGTACCACTACTTACGAGTATGTAGATATTCGGGTATTTTTAGAAGCCCTGTCTTCAGTGTTTCAGTTTGAGAAAAAAATCGTATATCTTTTAGTGTCGAATTCTTTTCATATTCAAATTATTTTTTTCGCATAAACCTGCATGGGCACTTAAATGATAAATGATTTTATTTTGTAAGTAGGTTTGTACAAACACTTTTACACGTCAATCATATTTTAAAACTAGATGAGGTCGGCGTTTCCTATCTGACTAGTCTGAGAAGAAAGGCCGCAACCAACTCAGAGGTCACAGTCTCTTGGTGAGATCATAATTCTTCAGTCTTTTGAGGAAAGAACCACACAGATTGAGAGGTCCTGTCCAGTCAGTGCACGCATTTGTCAGAAATCTATTAATTAATGAATTATAATAATAAACTTTATTCAAGTAACAGGGACTCAATGTGTTAGTAAACTTAAGAACTATGTAAGTTTATTGTATCTAAAATTTATTTCATCCCATGGGAGATGTCACTGCAGTGATGTATTTTTTCTTGTTTGCAATGTGCGTTTTGTTTGTGCAGAATAAAGAATTTTTCTTTCTTTCTTTCTCAGCTCATTTCAACAATATTACACAATAACTGTTGCTATTCAGCAGTAACTTTTCTAATGTTATTATAAATGGAGATCGATATGGACAACAATGTTATCGTAACCTATTCGTTGTAGTAAAAAAATAGTTTGTGTAACCAATAGATTTGTTAAGTTTTGTTAACCTTCATGTCGATTATGTTTTATTATAAACACGCTTACATGGAACTGTAACAATAATACGATATCAGAGACTGAAAGTCATCATCTGCCAGCCTTTTCCCAACTACGTTAGGGTCGGCTTCCAGTCTAACCGGATGCAGCTGAATACCAGTATTTTACATGGAGCGACTACCTATCTGACCTCCACAACCCAGTTACTGGGTAATACGATACCCCTTGGTAAGACTGGTCGTCAGACTTTCGGGCTTCTGACTACCCGTAACGACTGTCAAAGATCCACGAATGACAGCCGGGACCAACGGCTTAACGTGCTTTGCGAGGCACGGAGGGGTCTCGGTATGTAAAGATGGTCACCCATCCACAGACCAACCGCGGTAAGCGTAGCTTAACCTCACCGATCGACCTGTGCGGCTGTTATTATTTATTTAGCCACGGGCTCCTCTATATCAGAGACTGAAAGTATAAATTCAAAATATTTGATTTCACATAAACCTACATGGACACTGATGTAACGTCAGAAGCTAGGTGCACGGTTCCAGTTGGTCATTTCCAATGGAGAAGAGCCGGCAAGAAATCCCACGGTTACTTTTTTAAAATAATTGGCTTTTACAATGTTTTCAAATTACAGTAGATATGGAAGGAACACGTAGGCCTGTCAACAAGTACCAGGTACTTGACAAAATAAAAAATGGTCTACAGATCTGAAGTCAACAAAAAATCCTTATATTTACAAAATATAAAAGAATTTATCAAAAGGATAGATAAAATATAGAAACCTATTAAAACCGTAAGTGATATGCTTGCTATTACAACCATTAATAAATATATACTTGTACTTTATAGGCATGTATAGGTATATACGGGACGGTTTCTAAATTATTACCAAAAACTATTCCATCTCATTCGTCAACAGCTGTCAATGTATTGATGGATTAGGTAACGTAGCAGGTTAATATCCTTTGTTTGTATTAGTAATATTTATTTCTAACGTTACATCATTTCTGTATTCTCCTAAGCTCCATTGATCTCGTGATCATGGCGGCCAATCTCAACGCAGACGTGGAGTGTGCGCGCAGACACAGGTACACTTTCTCTTTCCTCACTCTCATAGTCCGATGGGACGGCAATCCAACGTGTCCGGAGAGAGATCAGGCGCAGGACCAGCGGCTTAACGAGCTACGGAGTATCATACCGCCAACTTCCGAACTCCCGGTTGTTACTGAGAAATTTCTTATGGAAAAACAGTAACACATTGCCATTGGAATCAGTCCAGGACCCCATGATCAGCAGTCGCGCTTGCGACCACGAGACCAGTGGGGGCAATCATAAATGAGAAGGCTTCTACATACGTAACAAAACGGTACCCCTACCTCGATAACTCTTCAATAGTCTTGCACTAACAATACTGAAACAAACCAACTGCCTACAATACCTCACTGCGCAATTGTTTCTCGACCAACAAACTTTTACTTCATTTAAAGGAATGTTTGAACTGAAGTGGAACGAACTAACGTGTCGGTGTTTTAACACCTTTACGTATGTACTAGGCTTTTGCTGGAACTTTTTGTTACATTTCTGCTTTCTGTGCTGGCTTGTTATATTGGCTTTAAGAATTGTAAAAGCCTCTTTAAAAAAACACACAATCTATGCTTAATATTATGAAGAGGTAAAATTTGTTTGTTTGTATGTAAGAGGTAATCTCCGGAACTAACAGTCCGATTTGAAAATTCTTTTTATTTATTTATCTATTTAAACTTTTTGCACAAAAAGGTACAAAGGCGGACTTAATGCCTTAGGCATTCTCTACCAGTCAACCAAGGGTGGTGAAGAGATTAGATGGCAGGTGCTTTGGTTGAGAGGGACAATGATATCAGATCAGTACAGACTATTTTGAACTGAGAGATCGTCGTAATAAGGTGTAGGTTGACTTTTTCTATAGGTACATCCATTTTTTATCCAAATGTATGTTCCGAATGAATGTGGCTTTGGGCTGTAAAATAAATATACAATCACATTTTGTCACGAATTAAAAAAGATCACTCAATCCAAATGCACATGAATTCAATCCACTCGGATGTAAACTTAACTAAATAAAAATCTATTCTTATTCTACTCTCTATTAGTCGCCATCTCGGTAGTCACACCTTTTCTAGCCATAACATCTTTCACAGGCGAAGTGTCCATATAATAAATCCAATTTGACGGTAGTTTGAGTAAAACTCAGCTCTATTCAATAAAACTCGACATCAATAACGCTCGATAAATCGCAGTTTTCATTTCAATAAAACTAAACGGTCATAAGCTTTTAGAAGTTATTTAAACGGTTTATGAACTTAACAGTATTATAGTATGTATGTATATCTATACTAATCTATACTAATAATAAAGAGTTTGAATGTTTGTTTGAATGCCCAAATACCATTAACATCAAGAAAGAAAGAAATAAAATACATTAATTTATTTAGCACAGACTAAAAGACATACATCAGAGAAAAACAAAAAAACATCACACTATACTATAGTGTGATGTTTTTTTAGGCAAAAAGAAGAGCAAAAAGAAGAAGTCACAAAGAACGCTCGGCGTGTAGGCGATGCAATGCGACGGGGTGGGCCGACAAATAAAACTATAACTAACACATTTAGGCTTTTTGCGGAGGTATATAAAAATAAAATCCAGTATCTATTCAATGGAGAAGTTCAAAACGTTAGGTACTAAACATGTGTGATTTTTTTTTTCATGGGTGTACCATAACTAAGCAACCAGCGAGGTCATCCCTTACCTAACACACATACAATGGCAAACAATCGTAACACCTTTCATTTTGCAGTTCAGCCACATACATTGCAACATTTTTTTAAATTTTTTTTTATTGACAATTTGCTCACTCTTGACCTCAATCCAGCCCAGAGGCAGGGGACAGGGACGAAATTATCAAACTTATGAAGCATTGGATTAGTAATTTCCCTCAAAACCGTGAGATAAAAATGTCAATGAAAGAACTAGAGAAATTGGCCAAAAACCTGCCAGAAGAGTGAACAAAAACAAACATATAATTTAAAAAGCACAATATTCTAACGACACAAACTTTTCAGAGACAGTATTCCAATATAAGTTCCGGGAATAGCCGGGTTTGTTTGCAAAACCATACGATTGAATTTTAAATGAGCCATGCATTCCTTTAGAAACGAACCACCAAAATAGCTTTTGCTTTGCCGAGGGATAACAGACTTTACTACTTTGTAATAAGGAAGAGTGAAAGGTCAAATGGTATTGGTTGGACAAGATAGAGGAACGAAGCAGGTTCATTTACACGAGGGGATTTTCTCGCCCGTCGAGAAACGAGAATGTACGTAGGTACACAAGCTTACTAGTCAATTATCGCAGTCGAGTGTTTACACTCAAACGACAAATTCGATTTTAACAGGCGCTTGAATGAATTAATAGACATTGATCGGGGGGCAGTGTTCGTAAGCAATAGTAAAATTTTGTTAAAAATACCAGCCAAGTGCAAATCTGACTTCGCACAAAGGGTTCCGTAACACCGTACAATATAACACTACATTTTTTTTAAACACGTTTCTTGACTGTAGACCGACTTCTTTATTTTTTAGCTAGGACTGACTGGACTGATCCACTCAGATCTGCGTGGTACTTTCCTCAAATGACCATTTTAGACATCATATCCATCTACATGGTCTTCACAATCATCTAACCAAGATTATGTGAGGACTTTAAAAGTGACCTCTGAGTTTGTTTCGACCTTTCTTCTCAGAGTAGTCAGATAGGAAACGCCAAGCTCATCTAGGTCACGCGCTCCGCCTCCTCCTTCGCGAGCATTACTGCTTCGCAGGAGGAGGTGACGGCCTCCCATGCACTCTCGCTCCGTACCATGGCCTGGACCAGGGCCGGATGCGAGAGATCGCCGCCGCCGATTGCCGTCAACTATCCACCTCCTGGCTCCATCATCGGATCAGCTCCATGATACCAAATTATAGCTTTGTCATCAGAACTACATATACATACATACAAAGTTTAATTTCGATATGACAATTAAAAGCAGGTTCAAATTTACTTCTAAGATTTTATTACATTGTTAGTTTGTTACACATAAATCTAATAAAAGCATGTTAAAAGAACAAGTTAAGAGAAAATATGCTATAATGTCCAACACTCGAGAAGAGAAGCTAGAAACTTTCCTCATGTAAATGAGCCATGGTTTGAGTCCTGTAACGTTTTGACTACTAAGTTTTGTAATAACTGCTAATCCCTTTTAAGCCATCAAGGGCAGGAAAGCTTTTTTGGATGCTGCTAATTTTCTCTTTTAGTGGTAAAAGGAATGGCTAATGGTGCTAATGAAATCTGCAACGGGTTTTGTGTTTATTAGTTCGGATTTAAGTAAGTTGCGCAGTTGAAATTAAAATTTCTAAAAGTTGTTGTTTTATATTTATCCTCTATATCTAGAAAACGTGATAAATATAAAACAAGAACTTTAGCCCTCATAGACTTAATATTAACGTCCTAGCTGCGCCCTGTGGTTTCACCCGCATAAATTTCGATCCCGTGGTAATATCGGGATAAAAATTATCCTATACGTTAATCCTAGTTATAAACCATCTGTGTGCCAAATTTCATCCAAATCCGTTTTGTAGCTTTTGCGTGAAAGAGTAACAAACATCCATCCGTCCATCTATCCATACAAACTTTCTCCCGCGGTTTTACCCGCATAAGTTTCGATCCCGTGGGAATATCGGGATTAAAATTGTCCTATGTGTTAATCCTGGTTGTAAACTATCTGTGTGCCAAATTTCATCGAAATACGTTCAGCCGTTTTTCGTTTCACACACACTCACCTCACAAACGATCGCCTTTATAATATTTTGTGTGACAGTAGGATGTGTAAAACTAAAACTAGGTACGCCATAAGATAAATACAGTAAGAAATAGTAGGTTTGACATATTCAATATAATATTATATATATACGCCATTCAAACGTGACAGTCTAAGATAATTACACTGTCAGGTTTGAATGGCGTGATAATAATTGTTTTTGTTGATTTTCTATATAATAATAATATGTAGGTATAATTATATTACGACAATTGTATTTGTCTATAGTTTTTCATTGGGGCTTTGATCGTTTTCGTTGTTATGAGCAGTTCGGGTGCTGCTCATCAAACGGTGAAGGAAAACATCGTGGTATATTACAGCCCACTCCCTCTCACCAAGATAAGGCCTGTGTCCCGCTGTGGAAACATTATAGACTGCTGATTATGTTATGATTATGTGTTAATTATAACAGAGAAAAATAAAAATAAACAGAATGATCCACAGTCTTCACATTCACAATAATTAAAATAATAGAATACTTTACAAAGTAAGCAAAAGTCATTATATATATAAAATGCAATAATGTCAATATGTATATTAAAAAAAAAAAATTGAGTTTTCCAATATAAATTTCTCAGTACCGCTCTGGATTTGTACAGTTAATAGCAATAGGCAAGTCTGCCTTGTTGGTGTAGTGGTCGCAAGATAAGCATAATAATAATATCCCTGGACATTTCACACAGCGCCATCTAGTCCCAAGCTAAGCAACCTAATGCTTGTGTTATGGTAACAAGATGGCTGATAAACTACTTTTTTTTTTTTTTTAAGCATAAGATCCTGAGTTCCATTCCCGGTTCGGGCAAAGTGTTGCTGGATTTTTAAATCTGGAATTTTTCAATAGCAACCCAGAAGAAGTCTAGATTTGCGCCGGTTGATTGCAATAGGCCCGCGCCCTAATACATGGGACCTAAACATTACTGGGGAAATCTGGGTGTACAACTGCACCTCTTACCCTTCGGGAAATACAGGCGTCATGTTATGTTATGTTTAATGGCAATATGCTTGCCCCCTTGTTGTTGTTACCTACACTTCGTATGACTAGATGATTGATTACCCTGTCAAACGTCAGTCATTAGGGCGTAGATTGTTAAGGTAAGGGTACACACGGCTACACATCAAGATATGCAAAACCAGGGGGACTACTCCGAAGTGCAAAGTGTGAATGTTCGGATCGGACCGATACATGGCCAAACCGAATATTATTGAAAAATGCGAAAAAAGTTCGGATCGGCTCAGTTGGGTCGGGACCATAGTCAATATTCGAAAGAGTGTAGGAGTGTAGATTCGGAACCGACCGAACCAAATAATAACTTCGTAGCAGGAAACGGCCGAACATTCGGCCGATACTACTTCGGAGTAGATACCCAGTATTGGCTGACCGCTCATTGTGAGAAAATATCATACAAAGTGAGGCCAAGACAAACTGGTTTTGTATAGCTTGACGTGTAGCCGTGTGTACCAGGCAGGTGAGGTTGACGTTTGAGGATTTTTCTCATCATATCCTCTTTTTTCTCTTCTTGTCTTCTTCTTTGTGTTTTTGTAACTTGAACATGTCCTCACTGAATCCTTAACCTAGGTAATCTGTGGAAACGACGTGGATTATTAATTTACCCAATTCCACTTATTTTGTAATTTTTAGATGTACTAACACATAATGTACAATTGTTTGTTTTCCGTAACAAAAAAAAAAAAAAATTTTTTTGTACAAGTACATAGGTCAACAGCAAAAGTAGATGATCCAAATCAGAAATTCAATACTAATGAACGGAGATCGCAGCTATATGGCAGCTGTACTAGTAGTAAATGTTTGGTATAATTTACAATCACATACTTTTGAATCACTTCGACGCCACACAGTTCTGACGCGATCTCCGTTCATTAGTATTGAATTTCTGATTTTGATCATCTACTTTTGCTGTTGACTGTACTCCATTATACTTATGTTACCTTTAGTCTACAGCCAAAACATGAACAATTAAATATATTTAAAAAAAACAGACAATAGTCATTTTCGTAGACGTACCTATGTACAATATTCATAGACGTGATGGTAGGTATCGATATATAAAAACGACAATCTCAAGAAAACAGATTTTCTAAACTTATACTTAAGTAACAAAACCTCCAGCGTTGATCCCCAAAAAAAAACATCAAATCTTTTTGTTTTTATTTTTTAGTGTTCAGATATCGATTCCCATTACGTCTGCAAAGTTTCGCTAGCTAATTTAATTTGACCCTGTATATAAGTTATTAATGAACCATAAGCACAGATGACAAAAGGGCTCTGTGCATAGTAATACACGTAATTTCACCGCAGCTGAAATAAACAGAAGTTCAGTATAGTTTAATTCATAAACTTAATACATACTAATTGAGTTCCAAAGTCGTCAGCTAAATAATTGGAACTTAGTCGAACTGGACAAAGGACGATAAGCAAGTTCTCGACTGAAAGCGGAGCGGTGAACACAAGAACCATATTCGAATAGATAATCCAAACTAATATTATAAATGCGAAAGTAACTCTGTCTGTCTGTCTGTCTGTCTTTGCTTCACGCCTAAACTACTGAACCGATTTGTGTGAAATTTGGTACAGACATAGTTTGGAACTTGAGAATGGACATAGGATAGTTTTTATTACAAAAAATAAAATAAAAAATAAAATTTATTCCGGACATACAGCGCCATCTATTGGTCAAGAGTCGGTGTCATCTATTGGTGAAGTCACTATTCCACGCGAACGAAGTCGCGGGCAAAAGCTAGTCAGTCTATAACGCAGGGACATAGGCTCTCAAAGAGAGGCGGTGGGCTATAACGTACCACGCGGGCCAGTGCGGGTTGGTTGGTAGATGTCACATGTCTTCGAAATTTTTGTTCTAGGACATGCCGGTTTCCTCACGATGTTTTCCTTCACCGTTTTGACAGTAGTGGTGGCTATCCTGGCAATGATCGCGAACAGGTTGGACTGCCCTTATATCCGGCATTGCTGTGGCAGGCATGTTGCTGTTCCTATGCCGGCTAGAAAGTTGTAGTTATGAAGTTTATTTTTGTTTTTATATTTTATTTTTGTGACCTTTAATGTATTGAATAAGTTTAATTTAATTTATTGTATTTTTAATTTAATTTTATTTATTTATTTTATGTTTGTATTGTTATTGAAATTGTATGCCTAATAATTAGTATGAGTCTTTTGTTACTTGATTATCAATAAATAATAATAAAAATAATAATAAATTATTTACACAAAGTAAATTGCGCTGCCGTATCTGTGAACAAACTTCCAGAGTGATCCATACAACACTGACAACCGTGCCCACCACACACGACGATTCAACAGTAGTTGTTCACGGCAAAACAGATGTGTGTTCGGGTTCTAGGTCGCATAATCAGCTTCTTCAGCAAAATGTTCTTCGAGTATGAGTTCCACAAAAATGTATATTTGTGGCTTCCTTATGTCTTCCGAAACTTTTTTCTGCTAAACCTATTTTACTCCGCTTCGCTCGCGGTGGGAAGTCAGCCTTGTTGATGAATATGAAGGAACCAAGCGGGGAATGTTCGGACCTTAAGGAGTTGCGCATTGATTTATAGCGTTACAACTAACGCCATAAATTATATTATTGTATTTCGACTATTGCGATAAACATTTGCATTTGTGATACTTAATGTTAATAATACTAGCTGTTGCGCAAGGAACTCCTAGGGGAAATGCTCCTCTGGGAACGCTCAGTTACGAAGTTTAGAACAACGCGATCATACAGACGGACACGAAAACCGAATTTAATTTATTTAGACTCATATTTTTAGTATAAAGAGATTTGAGATTTTTTTTACGCTTTCTTGCTGAAACAACTGAACGGATTTGGGTAAAATTTGGCACATGGGTAGACCATATCTTGGGTCAGGAAATAGGCTAGCTAGCTTTTTATCTCGAAATTCCCATAAGATCAAGACTTACGCGGGTGAAACCGCGGGGCACAACTAGTAATATGAATAGAAGACAAATTAAGGCATCTACTTAATTACACTCATAGACCAGCTGAACGTGCAACTGTTTAAAACTAAGGGAAGGTGCTCACGAGCAACTTCTGTCTCAGCAAATAATTTGTCTCTTACATCAAAAGTATGAAAGTGCTGTCTTTGTCACGTTGCTACATGCGCGCACTTTAATACAAACCCGTAGATTTGATGTGAGGGACAAATTACTTGCTGAGACAAAAGTTGCTCATGGGCGGGTTGAAACTGTCTTCAATTTAAACGCATGTTATTAACACAATAGACAAACTTTCCAGAATGCACTTCATGTTAATATTGTTTGAGAAAAAGTTTTTAACTGTCGCTCTGCAAGGCGTTTGCAACTTTTGAAGCAAGATAAATAAAGGCGTTCTTCTTTTTCGTGCACGACTTATTTCAGCTCTCTCCGGTCGTGTCGAATTGCCATCCCGTCGGACTAGTCGAAATTTTTTTCGAACATATGAAGCAATGGATTAACAATATCCTACAAAATGATTCAAATTGTGATTGTTACAATTGTTACATAATTAGAGTACTGTGGGGTAATTCGGGGCCTGTTAGGTTTCGAAACCACGACAAAAGATATTATTCGGAAATAATGAGTAAAGAACCTCCTCCATTAATCGACAAATAATCAGTTTACCTAAAGGGGGATGCGCGAGGTAGCGCGCAAAATTCTAATTTTCTTACGTTTTTTTGCAATTTGCAGGTCAGTGTCAGGTTATATGATGATTAAAATATGATTCGCGACCGTAAAAAATATGTATCTACAGAATTAAAATCATCAATACAGCCCTCTAAGTTTATATAACCCTGGAGGAAGGATTAATTGATGATTTTAACTAAAACAGTCTCATTAGTTCAAATAAACCAGGCACTTTTGAATTGTCAAGGGCTCGGTCAGTCAGAAAGATGAAGCTAATTGCCCATTCCAAAGCGTAGTAGGTACCTATGGAGAAGAACGGGCAAGAAACTCCATGGACACTCTTTTAAATCAAAATATGGTTATATGGTATAATGGTTACAAAGTATTGGTTACATCCTTCATGTTAAAAATTATGCATATGATTCCTTCAAATTTTGAATTTCGCGGGCTACCCTTGATTTCTGTAATGCTAAAACTTTTGTATCTCATTTATTTTGTGCGCTAAAGCGGTGTGTTTTACGACGACAACATATTGAATTTTGTTTTTTTAGGACATAACCTGACCGTGTTCGTTTTTTTGTTTAAGTTAAAGTAACACTGTCGACACTTATTTTATGAGCGGATTCAATTAAAACAATAATTTCCATATGTGTGGGTTTGAATAGGATTCAGTAAACCCTTTTTTGTTGCAGGTTGTACTGATTATAAAAAGTTGTTAATTTAATGAAACAAGACAATTTTTGGAACCTTTTAGGAGTTAACCTTTACAAACCAAAATTTTTAAATACAGACCCTATTTTTTTTCTAACCATAAGGCAGGTTAGAAAAAAAGACTGAGCCGCATCCTAATTGCGTAACACACAATCAATTGTAATCTGAATCATTTTGAAGCAAATTGCTAATTGCAAATTGCTAACCGATTCCGATTGATTGTGTGTTACGCAATTATGGTGCTGATTATAAAAAGTTGTTTAGTTTAATGAAACAAGACAATTTTTTGGAACCTTTTAGGAGTTAACCTTTACAAACCAAAATTTTAAAATACAGACCCTATTTTTCTCTTTGAACTTCGTTACATTAGGGTGTCCCTTGACACCTCTCAAGTTTTTTTTTTAGCCTACATTCTGTCCCACGGGTGGGCAAAGGCCTTCCCTTTTTCCTTCCAAACCTCTCTGTCTTGTGCGACCTCTGGCCGTTGGCCCTGCGAACGTTACCAGGCGCTTTGTTTTAAATAATTTATTTCATCACCGCTGCTCTGAAAACGGCAAAAGAAAACATCTTAAGGAGAATTCTAGGACCAAAAATTCCAAGACATGTGACATCTACCTACCCGGACTGGGCCTCTCGGCTACTCCTAATCGGCTGGGTGGATTACAGCCCACTCCGTCTCACTGAGAGGCCTGAGTCCCAGCAGTGGGAACATTATAGGCTACTACAACAATAAAAAAAAAATGTGTAAATTCGCTTTCCTCCATATTGTAGTAGCAAGGAAGGTTAAGGGTGTCTATTAAATTATATTAAAAGGGCAATGGAAGAGAGAGTGTGATCAAATGAGGAAGGAAGGCTGGAGACGATCCACTTAAGTGGAGACCACATTTAGTTGAGTATCCACTTTACTGTTCAGGAGAAAAACACAGAAGGACAATTTGTTTTTATAAAATAACTAGCTTATGTCCGCGACTTCGTCCGCGTGATATATCTTGTTCCCCTGACCTACCACGTCGCATGGCATCGCTTGCCCGCGCTATTGTTGTTTTTCGTAGCGTTAAGGGTCGTAGCGCAATCCTATAGCCTTCCTAAAGAATTGGGCTATCAAAAGCAAAATATAATTTATCAAATCCGACGGGTACTTCCAAACATTAGCACGTCCAAACAAACTCTTCAGCTAATGATAGATAGTGACCCGCCTCTGCTCCGCACGGATTTTACGATTAGACAAAAAACTAAAATTTATTTCATGCTAAAATGGTAGAATTTACAGTCACGAGCACCAATATGTCAACACTTGGCAACTTTCAATTGCGATTTTTTCGTGAAATAACGAATGCAACGTTGAAATACGAAACATTACATAAACCTATGGGTTCGAAAATGCTATGTACGTAACAACATAACATTTCATTCAAAAATAAAGGAGTAAATCGCTTCTGAATAAAGACGAGTGTGTACATACTTTTGCTCGTGACTGTACAAGGACTCTTTCATAATATTATTATAACCACCTTATTGTACACACTTGCCACATTCTGAGCAAATAAATGAATATTCTATTCTATTCTTTATTATTCGTATAGATAATGGAGAGCTTTGAGTATGAACGTCGATGGCTATAAGAGTAGGGGAAGACCAAAGAAACGATGGATGGACTGTGTGAATGATGATATGGTTAGAAAGGGGGTGACTACCGAGATGACGACTAATAGAGAAGTATGGAAGAAAAAGACATGTTGCGCCGACCACAAATAAATTGGGATAAGGGCAGGAGAATGATGATGTTAGTATAGATAACTGGCTGCGCCTCGCGGTTTTACCCGCATAAGTTTCGATCCCGTAGGAAAATCAGGATAAAAAGTACGCTATGTGTTAATCCTAGTTATAAACTATCTGTGTGCCAAATTCCAAATCCGTGGAGTAGTTATTGCGTGAAAGAGTAACAAACATCCATCCATCCATGCAAACTTTCGCGTTTACGAGTATAATATTATACTAGGATTGTAGGTTTTCTTTCAGCAAAGTTGCACTTCTTACATTAACTCGTGTTATGTAGCATATTATCGGTTCCCTCGAATGTTCTATAGTATTGTCAGGACAAGTTACTAGTTAACCAATTAGTTTGTAGGCTTCTTTTTTAGTTTGTGACAAGACAAACTTACTGTTGACTGTTAGGATTTAGTCGAGTTTATTTTGATGATCGTGAAAGGTAAACGTAGGAAGAAAAGTAGGAAACAATTGAGGAAAAAGGATTTTCCGGCGATTCAGATTTTTAAATTGTCTACGAAATTTTGCTGTTTGTGTGATTTTTTAGCCAATTAAATATAAATAAAATAAAAACTAATTTAATTCAGACTGACTAAACTACTTATTGTCTAATGTGGGTACTTCGATCAATACTACTACTAGATTCCCGATAAGCGCTTCAAAAACGGCCCGAAAAATAAGACCACAAATACTTTTGTGGTCTTATTTCAAATTAGTATGTTTTAACTTTATTACTTAGAGTTTAAGTTTCATTTTAGAATAAATGACTGAAAATTTAAAAATAGAATGATTTTAATTTCAAGGGACATTTTAAATATATTTTGCAATGGTAATTAAACTTTATGTTTAAGCATTAAGGTTTATAATAAACTGAAGTTGTTAATATTATTAAACATTTTTCTAAGAAATGTAGATGTTTACGTGTGTGCAAACGTGGCCACTTGAGCGACTGATTTTTGTTCCTGATCCTTAATCTAGTACTATAATTGATCTAAGTGTGGGTATTTTACCTATAACTTTATGAACAAGTAAAAAAAAATACTGTACAATAAGGCGCACTTAATGCCTGAGGCATTTTCTACCAGTCAACCTTATGGTACAGAGACAAACAGAGCTGGTGGAGGCAAAGCTTCACAGTTTGGCTCACCGGCGAAGTGTCGCCTGTCTGTCCGTCTTCTACAGACTGTACTTCGGGGAGTGTGCTTAAGAGCTACATGAGCTCATCCCGCCTTCACCTTTCTATCATCGAGAGTCCAGACGCACTGCGGGATACCACCCCTATTTGGTTAATATGCCATATATACGCACTAAGCGCTTCTCGTCATCTTTTCTGATGCGCACAGCTAAGGAGTGGAATCGTCTGCCTGCGTCTGCATTCCCGAGTTCATACAACCCGAATCTCTTCAAGGCGAGAGTGAATAAGCTTCTTCTGGGCAAGCTCGTTCCACCGTAGATTTCATCCCTGCCTGTGGGCTGGATTGAGGTCAAGAGTGAGCCCATTGTCAATAAAAATAAAAAAAACAAACATACAACCACGGGAAATAAAAAAATCTTATTGATGTGCATATAAAGAAATATATATTCGCATTTCTAACAAATATAATCTTTGTCTCGCTCGTTGGGTTTTTATTCAGGATTTTTTCAGTACAAGCCCGGTGTCTGGTTGTGTGCCCAGTCGATGACGAACAATAGGCTTGCCCTCAGTTAAATCATGGAGTTAAACATAAATATGGCGAAATGTAGATTTACACATTGTCATCTTCGAGTTGATGTTATAATATGGGTCAGGACCAAATTTTTGACGTAATTGCACAACGGAATGACGCTTGTTGATATTTAGGTGGAAATAAATAATGATTACTAAGAAAATGCAATGAACGTATATTGTTAATACTAGTAGGTTACAGGCTTACGAGTAAGGAACATTATTATAGACAAACAGATAACAATGTTGCCAACTTATATTAAATATGGTTGCGTTCTTACTTCCCAACACTCCCCACAGAACGCAGACCCATTTTACTGATACAGAACAAATGTTTTTCTAAAGTAGTACCTTTAGTCAAGTTATCAGCTACCATGTTGCAACCATTTACAAATTTAAATTTAACTTTAGAATTAACAATGTTTTCTCTAAGAAAATGTAAACGAATATCTATATGTTTCGTTTTTGGTTTATAACAGTCTGTTAATGCCAATCTTATTGCACTTTGGTTATCACAATGAATGAGTAACGCGCTGTCCTCGCCTTGACCGAGCTCGGCCTGCAGTTGCCGCAGCCATAGGGCCTCCTGGGTCGCCGCCGCCATCGCCATGTATTCGGCCTCCGCTGTAGAGAGTGCCACGGTTTGCTGTTTACACGAATTCCAAGATAAACAAGCATTCTGAAACAGAAAAGTATAAGCCGTGCACGATCGTCTATCCACTGGGTCGCTCGCCCAGTCAGCATCACAATATCCAGTTATTTCCTTTGAGTCATCTTTGACATAGCATAGCTTTAGGTTCTTGGTTCCTTGAAGATACCTCATAATCCTTTTTATCCCAAGCCAGTGTTGATTTCCTGGACTATTACAGTACTGACTCAACTTGTTAACTGCATAGGTAATATCAGGTCTTGTGACATGTGCCAGATATATCAGACATCCCACCGCTTCCCTGTATGGGATATTTTTGTTACCATCTTCAGGATTTTTTTCAAATTTTGCGTTCACCTCTATCGGGGTACAAACTGGTTTGCATTCAGACATATTAAAGCGGTCCAATACTTGGTTAATGTATTTTTCTTGATCTAACATGATCATACCTGCCTCTCGGTTCCTATTTATGTTTATGCCGATACAATTCTTAATTTCACCTAGGTCTCTCATACTGCATTCTCCTTTTAACTTGTTTTTAATCTCTGTTGTTTTATCCTTATTATTTGTGAATATCATAAAATCATCTACCCACACCGCAATGAATATAGTTGTAGACTCATTTACTAAATAATAAATACAGGGATCCACATGTGATCTTTGTAAGCCAATTTTTAATAAAATATTGTTCAATTTAAGATTCCACTGCCGGCTAGCTTGTTTGAGTCCATAAATTGATTTATGTAAAATACATACTTGATCATTTTCTTTGTAGTATTCTGGTTGTGACATGTATATTTCAGTATCTATGTCACCCTGAAGAAAAGCACTTATGGCATCCATCTGAAACATTTCTAAGTCGTACTTTGCAGCCAGTGATAATAAGAATCGAACAGATGTATATCTTACAACAGGAGCATATGTCTCATCATAATCACTACCTTTTCTCTGAGCATACCCTTTGATAACCAATCTTGCTTTAAAACGGATAATCTCACCTTTTTCATTCGTTTTAGTTTTATAAACCCATTTACATGGTAAGACTCTTTTCCCAGATGGTGCATCAACCAGTGACCAAGTTTTGTTTTTGATCAGGGAGTCATACTCTTCTTGCATAGCCTTTTTCCATTGATCAGCATGAGATGATGATAATGCTTCATCTGCTGTTTGTGGATCATTTAAATTGAGTATTGGACAGAAGTAACTTACATCATGGTCATCTGTTTCTGCATACTGAACAGCTCTCCGTGGACGTAAATTTATGTTTCTTATTGGTGACTCGAGATCAATTGATTGCTCTGGTATGAAAGATGAATCGTCATTCTCGCCAGACTGGTAGTCCTCGCCTGACTCACCAGTAGAATGGTCTGTGCTGTCCTCCAATTCTTCTTTACAGGTTTCTTCGACTGGCTGTATCTCTGGACTGCTGCTATTGGTACAAGGTAAGTATATATTATTATCATATCTTTCCATATTTTCTAAAAACACTACATCTCTACTCTTTATGATTTTATTGGTATTTGGATCAAGTATTCGGTATCCTTTGGTAGATTCACAATAACCAACAAACAATAATTTTCTGGATTTGGAGTCCCATTTTTGGCGCTTTTCCTTTGGAACTTGTGTCATTACTTCACAGCCAAATACCTTTAAATTAGACAAGTTGGGTTTCTTACCAGTCCACATCTCCGTAGGAGTTTTACCATTAATTGATTTTTTAGGTGATCTGTTAATTATATATGCTGCCGTTGCAAGGGCCTCTGCCCAGAACTGTTTTGCAAGCTGAGCATCAAACAACATACATTTTGCTCTTTCCACTAGAGTCCTATTCATCCGTTCAGCAAGACCATTCTGCTGGGGTGAGTACGGAGCACTTGTTTGATGCTCAATCCCATGTTTGCTCAAGAAGTTTTCAAATTCTCTATTGCAGTATTCTTTTCCATTATCAGAACGAATTACTTTTATTTTTCCCTCATGTTCATTCTCTACTTTGCTTTTGTAATCTTTGAAAACTTGTAAAATATTCAATTTATTTCTCAAAAAATAGACATGAACTCGTCTTGTGTAATCATCTATGAAAGTAATAAAATATTTCATACCTCCCAAAGATTCCTGCTCCATCGGTCCACATAAATCAGTGTGGACCAGCTGCAGTGGTTGTGAAGATCTTGAACCAATGCTGTTAAAGGGCAATCTGGTCTGTTTCCCCGAGAGACAGGTGGTACAAGTAATAGGACCTTTATTTTTCTCTGAGAATGGCTGAACTCCCTCAGCACACTCTGGCAGCTTATTAACATCTAAAAAATTCAGATGTCCCATGCGTCTATGCCACAGGACAAAATCATTTAAGTTATCTGAACAAGACAGGTTAGAAAATACCTCTCTGTGTGTGTTTAATAAATATAAATTGTTTAATAGTGTGGCTGAACACAGGAGCTTGCCATTTTTATCATAGATATCACAACCTTCATCTCTAAAATTTACATTACAGCCATTTTTCACCATAGCACTGACTGACAGCAGGTTCGCAGCAAGTTTAGGTATGTATAAAACTTGTCTTACCTGAATTTTACTTTCTTTATTACCATTTAACAATAAATTGACCTTTCCCATACTTTCCACAGGTAACGGTGTCTTACTGGCAACAGTTATGGTGGGTATCGGTGAACTTGTAACATCATACATCCAGTCACATCTATTTGTCATATGCATGGAGGCACCAGAGTCCACATACCACAGGTCCGGATTCATTGGCTGAGGAGATGCTGAAAAAGCTGCAACAAAACCTTTATTTCCTTCTGTATTTTCTACATCCTTCTTTTTCGGAGCACGACAATTCTTAGCAAAGTGTCCATGCTTGTTACAATTATAACATCGGGGTCCTTTGTTGACCTTTGTTGAATCATGTTGATTTCTTTGAATGACCTTCTTCCTTGTGAAGAATGCTGAATTATCGGAGCATTGAACTTCCTGCAGGAGTTTAGATTTAATAGAATCTGCACGTATCTTGATGCCAGAGCTCTCCAGTCCCATGATCATGGGTTTGTAAGCTTCAGGGAGGCCGGCTAACATCAGTGTACCGAGCCATTCATCATCAATGTCAAACTTAATATTCCTGAGCTTGTGGGCGGTCGACATTATTCTATTCACATAATCATCTACGCTTCGAGAAGATTCCAGTGTAGTTGTTATCAGGTCTCTCAACAAGGCTACTCTCCTGTACAACCCGCTGTCATCAAAAGCCTGTTCCAAATTGTCCCAAACTTCTTTACAAGTAGTTGCATTCTGAACATGTACGTAAATGATCGGGTCCAGTAATAAAATCAACTTAGATTTCGCCTTAGTTTCCCTTTTTTGGTCTGTATTGGTACCGGTGACACAACTCCATAAATCGTCGAGTTCGAAATATGCTTGGACTGCAAACTTCCAACTGGCATAGTTGTCTCTTCCAACTAGTCTGTCGATATCAAATGGATTGTAACCTGAATTCGACATCTTCTATGCGTATTTATGTTTTTTCACGTGAATTCTGACCGAGCACGCCGCCCCGGTTAACCTCAAAATGTATGACGGACAAAACACGCCGGCCGGTTTTCTTAGTTTAAACTTATTCCTTTAATTCCACGAGTAGTAATCAACCACGCTCTGCTACCATGTTGATATTTAGGTGGAAATAAATAATGATTACTAAGAAAATGCAATGAACGTATATTGTTAATACTAGTAGGTTACAGGCTTACGAGTAAGGAACATTATTATAGACAAACAGATAACAATGTTGCCAACTTATATTAAATATGGTTGCGTTCTTACTTCCCAACAACGCTGACGATACAAACAAAATGCTAAAATGACAGTAAAACAACATGGCGGCTTATCCAGAATACATGGCCAATACGATACGATACGATAAGCCAATCTTGCCATACTAAATAGTCAAGAAACTTCTATCATAGGTTTGTAGGTTTCAAAATAATGGTCTCGCACAACAGGAGTATTACAACGGAGAGAATTTTGGGATGTATGTAATATTACCTTGTATAAATTATAATAACGATGTTCACTGTGCTATTATCTATTAAAACGATTACTAGTGTTTATGAGGCTTTATTAATATTAAATTATAAATGATAGGTTACGTTAAAAAAAACAGCGACCATAATATTCTTAGGTAGTTTAGCAGGACATGTATAATATTTTATAAAGCGTAGTCAAAAATTTGGTCCTGACCCATATATACAACATGTAATCGTTGTCTTTTTGGCAAGACACTTAAAGCATATCTTTTTGAGCGGATAATGACAATTTTTTTTTTAAATACTGGTATTCAGCAGCATCCGGTTAGAATGAAAGACGACCCCAACATATTTGGGATTGGTTAGGCGATGATGATGAAAATTTGAACTCAAAAACTGTTTCTTGTTCCAGAATGCTATACACATCTCTCCCAGTTTGGGTCCTTGTGATTGGAGCAGCGCTCTGCGCTCCCGAGAGGATGCAGAATGATCCTGACCCCCATGAAGCCACGACGCATGAGGGGAACGACCCCCACAGTGACCACTTCGCACCGCTAGCGAAGAGGTCCCCTCACTACGACTTTGGCCTGGGCAAGAGGGCCTACAGCTACGTGTCAGAGTACAAACGACTCCCTGTTTACAACTTTGGATTGGGCAAGAGGTGAGGTTTTTAATATTAGATAGTTAATTAATTCATTGGAACATTATCTATGTGCTGAACTGTTGGGAATACTTTTAATCTACCTATTTAAAAACTAGTACTAATAATAAAGCTCAAGAGTTTGTTTGTATGAGCGCGCTTATCTTTGGAACTTCCTGTCGGGTTTGAAAAAATCTTTTTGCTTTTGATAGCGCATAACTTGAGGAAGGCTATAGATTATAGGTGACTAACATCATTGTAGCAACCTTACGAGCCGAGCAAAACAAAAAAGTAAAAAGGAAGGCTAAAATAAAACGAAGTAATAGCGCGGGCAGGCGATGCGATGCGATGCGTTGGAGGAAAAGAATAATAAATATTAAAATCTTTGAAGAAGAAACAGTCGTTCCAAAAGGTATCGTGTTACCAAGTAACTGGGTTGTGCAGATGGTCAGATAGGCAGTCGCTGCTTGTAAAATACTGGTATACAGCTGCATCTGGTTACACTGGATTCCGACCTAATATAGGCTAGGGGCTAGGCAGATGATGAGTTTATCCCTGTTATGGTGCAAATTCCCCGGAGTAATATAGTTAAGTTTACATGAAGAAAAACTTGAAACGCAAAAACGTACACAGTGCCTAAAGGCTGCTAGAGTAATTTGCGTGATGGTATTCTGCACGTTTTAAGTATCGTAATTCCGTACAAATGAGAGGTTAAAACAGCACACTAAAAAATTTCTTTAAAAATGAGCCTTACCTTTGTTCCACTTTGTTGTTTGTTGTTTGCGGACACAAGTGGGATATCCTGCCCTTTGTGTCCTAAAACATGCAGTCAGAGTGACTCTGCGCTGCCAACGACAACGCCGTGGATGTGGCAAAATTTTGGGAAAACAGCATTTAAAATACAGTCGTGCAGCCACACGAAGAAGGAGAAGACCTTTGTTCCTATTTTTCCGTTCTTTTCTTCTTGTCTGTTGCTAGCTGACTTTTTTATCGTCTGGACAAAAATAGTGTAAAAAGGTGAACGGAGTATAGGCCTATAAGATAGTAAAAAAAGATATTATGGACGGTAAAAAAGTCAGCCTGTATATATAATTAGCCTGTAATCTTCCCACTGCTGGGACACAGGCCTCCTGTCTGCGACAGGGAGTGAGCCTTAATCCACCACGCGGGCCCAGTGCGGGTTGGTGGCGGTATATGTGTGTACATAAATGGTTAAATAAATAATTGACCCAAAATATCTGTCTTCCTAGGTCCAGGCCTTACTCCTTCGGCCTCGGCAAGCGCTCCGTAGACGAGGACCACTCTGATGACGACCAGCAAATGACCACCGACCTGGACCAAGCCGCTTTAGCCGAGTTCTTCGACCAATACGATGATGCAGGTAAGCTAAACGCCCCTTTCTAACTTCATCTAATCCTGTATTCAGAACATTTACATTTTTTTTTTTCGAAGGTTTAAATAATTTACAGCTTCATACAATATGTAACATAATTAACGCTAGACCTCATACACCCCAATTAGAGTATTGAGTTAAAAGCATAATACAATAAACAAAACTAAATTTTTTGAAAGCTAACTTTACTTTATGCATTTAAAATTGAGTCTTATTGCCTTGAAATAAGATTTAATTTTCTTTGGCTCAATCGACCAAAATACATAATTTAAAAAAATATATAATTATAATATTAAAAGTTACTGAAATCGATTCAGTAGTCAATTATGAACAAACTACTTTCAGGACTTGCTTTAATTCTGTTACACCTTGTATATAGTAATATGCTGACAGTTAAAGTAGTGATGTTAAAACGTCAAGAAATGTATATTTAGGCTGACGTTGATCATTGCTTAACTTTAAGTAACGTTTCAAACTCAAAGCTCAAACTCAAATCATTTATTTCAACTAAACCAATTAGAGGCACTTTTGAATTGTCAAAGGGTCGGTCAGTCAGAAAGATGAAGCTAGTTGGCCATTCCAAAGCGTAGTTTATAAATAAAAGTGATAAGCTCTGGCTAAACAGGGGGTCTACTCCCTAAGCATGATGTCCGTAGATGCGGCTGAAATTGACATATGATTAGTTCGGGTCCCGAACTAAGAATGGATGACAATACGATTCTACATTAGTCCCTAATAGCGATAGGCTCGTCCGAAAAATGTATTTGTCTGTTATTTGGACGGTTCAACTAGTTTCGGACGGGCCCTTATCTTCGTCGACGGACATAGAGAGTAGGCGGAGTTTGGCCAGAACTTAAAAGGACAATGCCAGAAACTCTATAGAACTTTGACCCAGTCAATAAAATTCATTTACAACCATGCAATATGCAGCATCTTATTGCTTTTGTATTACTGATAACTAAACATTTGTCCTAATGCTTGTAGAACTTGCGGTTTCTGTTTAAATCTAAAAGACATTGATTATAGGTTAGGTGCAGTTTATTGTTAAAATAAATTATTGATGTGATATTATTATAGTACTATCCCTACGAGGGCATTCTGCGATTACAGAAAGTACTTATTTAGGGTCAGTCCCTATCCTAATACGTACGTAAACAAAGTATGACTAGAATTATTGCATCAGTTATTCTTTATTAGAACTAGCAAAACAGCAGCGATGGCATTACTATGCTAGCTAAAATAGCTATTGACTATAAATACCTGTTGTAACAATACCCATGAATCGAGAAGAGTTTGCATTGAAGATAGTAATGAAGACCCAACAAGTCTTAACATCTTGTAGACACTCGTTCGCCAAATCACAAGCAATGATCAGCATCCGTGGGAGGTAAGTAGCACAAAGTCAACGACTAAGCGTGAATCGACATCCGTAGGCAAAAGCAAAAGCCGTCGGTAGGAAAAAACAGTAAAAAGCACAGTAAAACAGTGAGGCGTGAAGGCAAACAACAGGAACACCAGGAACACAGAAACAGAGCCAATGACTGACATTTAGGCATGGGTTCGATATATCAAAACGTAAATTATATCGGATATGTGTTTAGTATCATACCATATCGATATCTAAATATACATAACCGTTTTCACAAAAACTTCATCGAGCTATGGTTTCATCCATATCCATATCTGTCCATATCGCAACAACGAAAACGAACTACGAAAACGCAAACTTCACATCACGAGCCGATATGACATCGACGGTTTTCATTCGCTTTGTCTCTGTCTTACCATTCAATGTTTTACTGGGGTAAAAGTGATGAAGCGAATAATTACGTAACTTCGGCTAGTGATTGGTTATTTGGTTAATAATAGTGCGTGCGTAATATCTATATCCTAATGCGCTAGCAATAAGGTTTAGTTTCTATTTATTTAGTTACTAAACTTTAAAAAACGAAAGTATCTTTAGCAATGTATTAACGGTAAAAGTGTGAGTTTGCGTTTGTCGTTAGTTTGCGTTTCGTTCGTTTCAGTTACTTGTGCAAATCGTACTACTGATAACGATATCTGAAAACGGTTTTCGATATCGATATGAAAACTGAATATCGGTTACATATCCGTTAGCAACTAAATACGAAAACGCCCATGTCTACTGACATTGACACTTTGAGTTTGACAAACGCGCGTCAATAACGTTTCGTTACAAAAATCCATTTATGCGAAACTATGATTATAATGCAACCTATTTGATTTTCACAATTATTTGCATAATAATCTTAAGTGATTTAAACAACATATTCGTCACGCATTAGCATCATTGTTATAATAATTAAATAATGATTTAAGTACGTAATATGAGTTTTTGTTTTACAGGCATGTATTTCAAACTTTTTACTTTTTATCATGCGTAATACGTAACGCAGATGGTCGCCTTAGAACAGGAAATGGCAAAAATGAATTTCAGCGATTGAATTCCTTTTAATATTAATTTGTAATCCGCAACTTCTAAAGAAAAACAATGTATTATGAAAAGGTTCTATATTCATTACAATTATTTTCATTAATTTACATTTCCTGTAAATTGCTGGGGCAGGATCTGGCATTGTCATTTAATAGTTGAATCGAAATTGATCTCCTAGCTAGATTCGACTTGGAAGTCTAGTGTTCACCTCATCATCGAAAAGTTCTGAATTGAGAAGCAAAGCTCACAATCTAACATACAAACGGTAAAAACAATATTTTGAAATTACAAAATTCTCAATATCACACAACTGCAAATGACGACCGCTTTTTCTCGGTGACTGATTTTTGATCGACTTTATTTGTATCACTGATTTTTGCGGGACGTCTGCGTTGAAGACTTCTTATGATATTGTCGCAAACTTTTTACGAATCGATTTTTACTCCCGTTTGCGTTCTCCCTAAGCTTTTATCACAGAAAGACCAAATAAGAAAACATACCCTATGCCTAATCCCCTTTTAAATACGTCCGAGCGTAGAGCCTTGTTGTTATTTAATCACCACTGCTCTCAAAACAGTGAAGGAAAACATCATGAGGAAATCGGCATGTCCTAGAACCAAAAATTCTAAGAAATGGTCATCTACCAATCCGTACTTGACCCGCGTGGCAGATTACAACCCACTCCCTCTCACAGAGAGGAGGCCAGTGTCCCAGCAGTGCGAACATTATAGGCTGATAATGATATGTAGAGCGTTGTATTGTAGCTAAGCAAACAAAAATTATTGCCAGTTTAAAAGAGCACATTTAAGGGCGCGTTCACATATAACGTCCGTTTTACAGGTCCGTTAAAACGTGTATGTTATTAGCGTATGTAGTTGTATGAGCGAGTTCACACATAATACATTATTCCGGATCCAGTAGAAAATACCGATCCGACAAAATAAGCAGCAATCCGTTTTACAGGTCCGTTTAAACGTATGTGTTATTAGCGTATGTGTGTCAGTCCAGGCATAAAGGGTCCAGTAGTGGGGTATTGAGTTAAGACTGGATTCGGTATCTAGAATAGTCAATTGATAGTATGGATTGAAAAAATAATCAAAAAGTAGCACACGTTTTTTTTTATCAGACATTTGAAGTTGAAATTCTGAAAAAGCTTGATTTGAGAAAAAGCATTTTGAAAGTTTGAGTGAAAAAAAAACACACTTTTACTTGCTTGTTACGTAGATTTTTATTCATTATTGTAGATTGATATGTTTTCCATAGAATCAACTTATAATTATACTTTTGACATCAAAACTAAAACAATTATTATCAAAATAAAAGAAGGATACACAGTCTAGTAAAAAAGGTCCACTTGCCGATATTTAATAAAAAGTTAGTTATTGCGATAGTAATTAACAATAAAAAACTAAAATTAAGTATTCTTACTCTATTTAGGAACTAACAAAATAACAAGACAGGCTTTTTTCAAACATTACTGCAACAGAATAATGATTATTTTAGCCACTGGTACCTTTTATGTAATGTCATAAAAGGTACCAGTGGCTAAAATAATCATTATTCTGTTGCAATAATATTTGAAAAAAGCCAATACAAACATAAAAATAAAACTTATTCTATTTGGGACTCCAACTTACGTTTTGGACAAAAATAAATTCCTCCTCGCACCTGATTCCTATGACCAACCTGTTTGCAGTACGAACATGTTGGTTTTTGTCGAATACTCTTTTCAATTGATGGTTTCTGAAAAGAGTACTCGACAGATGTTGTTGGGACAGAGTTGTGGTCAACATCAACATTTGGAATGGGTTTCGGGCATAAAATGTCTTTAGATTCTTCACGTACAAATTCACGAATCTTATTATAAAGATACGATTTTCTTTCGTACGTCATGCCTGCAGGGGATTTTTCTAAAGGAAAACCGTATACTTTATTCGGGTTCAAAACCTTTGATACAGTTGGTTGACTGTCAGTATATTTTTTGTAACATAACATGTGCCCTCTATTATCTTCATTTGTTTCAAAATGACTAAAATGCAGAAGTTGGTTAATAGTTACACAATCAGGTTGAAAAAAATTGGCCCAGTCGTAAGTTTTCACAAAAGTTTCTCCTTTCTCATCACCAGTTAGAACAGCTACTATAGATTTTGTTTTCGGACAAGCTTGAACAGCAGCTGCAAGAATATCCTTTAAGTTATTGCATTCCCATTTTCTAAAACTTTTTTTGAATAGACCGAAATACATGTCGGGTGCAAACTTCGTATGACCCACGGGAAGGAAAGATATACGGAAACTTCGGTGTCTGCCTGTTAAAACTCGCCATGTTGCATATTGCATGACATAGTTATTTTTATTTTGTCCAGCACAATTATCTGCATGACAAACAACATCTTTTTCGCCTATACCAAAATTTTCGAAAAAATGATGTAGCATTGAAATTATTACATTAGCTCCTTTCCCAGTAGCACAGGGTTCAGGAATTACGTACAAAACGAACTTTCTCAAAGGCTCTGCAGCAACACCAAATAAACTGACTTTAAATCCTGTCAAGAAATACAGTGGCCCAATTTGTTGTGAACTGTGCGGCAAATGCACCTGTTGGGCAAAATCAAAAGAGTAATGCATGACGCCATCATAAGAACATGGTTCATGAGGTCCAAGAATAAGAGTAGAGTCCGTTATTGAATCAGTCGCAACTTTGATTACATTGTTATAATATTTTCGTTCATTTTGCACTAAATCAAGGTGCTGCCTCGACTTTTCTACAAGCTGTATTTTTTCCTTTTCATCTAAACCACCCATTCGTCCCAACGTGGTCACGTTTTTCTGACAAGTTGCACATAGATCTGTTTTCGGTTTCTGTATAACGACATATGGACAAAAATCTTCCCAAAGATCATACCAACTACTTCTACTAATAGGAGTTTTATCGAGTAAAGCTATAGTTTCCAAATATTTGTTGTACACATACGCTTTAGACATACTACAAGGTAAAATTATTAAATCAGATTTAAATTGGTGGCCTGGTAATCGGCCCGGCAATACTAAACCGTTTTCATTAGCAAACTGTCTTATAAAAGTGATTGCGTCTGATCTAGTTTGCAAATTAATACAATTGTAAGGTCGTTTACGTGACCCGTGGACCTTTGGAGCAACACCGCTGTCCAGAAAGTTCTTTTTTACATTTTTTAACCTTTTCAAACCAGTGGCATATACATATTGGAAAAAAATCTTGCATACTGAAACACCACAAATACTTTACCGTGTATTCTTTTCGTTGCAAGTTTCTGTTTTTTGAATGTAATGTATTTTCACTTGTACGTAAGAGAGCATTTAAAGCTCCTTTCAAGACCAAGTGATGATGATTGACTCCTTCATTACAACGTGAATTTAATTCGATACAATCTAACCTACTACTTAATATTACATCTTTTTGAAATTTGGACACACAATTATTATTACATCCACAGCCAGTATCTAAGAATGAGGCCTGAGTTACATCGTCTAGAATTAAAGGATCATCATCTAGTAAAATATTACCAATTTGCCGCTCTTCGAGCGGCTCACAAGCACTAAATTCGATGTCACACGATAATTCTGTACCCCGTTGACTTTTGAACTCTAAATTAAAATTTTCATAGTCTTCATGTTCTACAGACGCTGAATAGCTAAACTCTGAAAACAAATAGTTGAAATATACATACTACACAGGTCATTTTTTCATACTATGTCTATGACATAGGTACCTAACACAACTTCTTAATTGGTATTAGAGTCCTTGCTGTAGTCATAAAGAATATGTACTATTGCATGCATACAATGATCACGTCGATCTTTTTTGATTTTACACAAGGCTCGGCTAACTATTTTAGCAAAATCATAACACTCATGTATTTCATCTTCACTGATTGCTTCTGTATTAGTGCTTTTTTCATAATACTGATCCGTTTCATCCATCTCAGATGTCGACTCTGTGAAATTATTTTCTAAGTTGTAAGTACCTGAATAAGGTGCAACGGTTTCTTCTTCTGTTGGTAAATCCGGCGTTGTTGCGGTCGAGGCCAAAACAGGTAGTGTGTTTACTTCCACCTCCATAGAAAGTGGTACAGGTCCATCAGAATGCTTAGATTCATCACTAGAGCTGGAACCTTCGGTTGAATCTTCAATAATTATGTTACCTAAAAACAAATTTGAATTTAGTATAAATGGGATGAAATTATGACTAATTGAGATTCATTAGCCTATCAACTTTGTCGCGGTCAGTTTTCAGTCTATGTGGATGCAGCCGAATTATTATGATTAAAGCTGCTCTCTTTTAAAATGTAATAAATAAGTAGGAACGTAACGTAATCTACGCTTAATCCATAAATCTCTAAATCTCTAAAATCCATAAAAAATCGAATTTAAAGACGACTGCTGTCTGTAGGAGGCTTCGCCCCTGTCGAGGTCTAAATATGAAAAGTAGGTAACAGCTGTAGATACACACAAGAACTCCGTAACATTCCGATACCCCGGTTTATAGAACTAGCTTTTCGACCTCGGCCCCGCTAAGCGTAATAACGTTAATAATATTATAGCCTATGACTGAATAATGCAGCTTTGTATTGGAGAAAGAATTTTCAAAATCGGTTCAGTACTTTTGGAGCTTATTCGATACATAACACAACACGTAACAACAAACATAGTATTAGTAGATATAATAGACAACGTAAAGACTTACCTTTATTCATTTTTATGCGCACTTTTCACTCACTCAATTTAAAACAGCTAAGATAATAAAAACTGCTATATTTACACAAAGACTGTCGGATATTGTTTCCTTTCCGGTGTCAAATGACAAATAAATTATTGCATCACAGGCAGATCTATTTATAGGACACGTAGGTAGCAAAAAACGATCAGGGAAATCCCCGCTATGTCGAAGTGAAGCAAAGTAAATCCCCTTAGTAGTTGCATAGTAGCAGGGAGTTCCCCGCTTTAAGGGACCTTTTACACGTAGTTTCAACATTTTAATCTTAAAATATAATTAAATTATTAGAAGTGATCAGTACGGGGTATTGAAACGTATTTTATTCCCAGAATATCGACATGCCACCCACTGGTACCTTTTTAGTAAACTTTTTTCATAAAGTTTCTGGTACTTAGAAACATCGTATATAGTCATTTACTATATGAAATTGTAGATAATTGAGCATTTATTTATAACCAATTAAAATCGCGAAATGCAATTTTTATACCCAACTTTACAAAACCTCTTATATCTCGGAAACTAAATGCCGCGCACTGGACCCTTTTCGCTTGGACTGACACATGTAGTTGTATGAGCCAGTTCACACATAATACAGTATTTCGGATCCAGTATACTGATCCAATCTCTTAAAATCAGTCATGTGTGAATACTATCTCCAGTAGCGAAGGATCCGTTACAAAGGATCCTATAAATGCTGTGTGAATACTATCTCCAGTAGCGACGGATCCGTTAAAAAGGATCCTGTAAAAACGTACGTATATGTGAACGCGCTCTATGATGCTATTACAATACAACTATTAGTGAAGTGTCTAATATTAAATTAACACATTTCTGAAAACATCGGACAAGTACTTTCCAAGAATTCCCATTGATGGAATCTTGTTTCATTGTTTATCTGTATTCAATAAAATAATATTCAAAATGGAAATTCCGTAGACCTTTACAAAGCTTCACCTTCATTAGGTATTAAAGGATAATTAGAAAATGTACCCCTTAAATATGTAGCTAATACTAAATATTATAATTATTATGTAAATTACCCAATTAATTTAATAATATACTACCACCTTCATCTCCCCGTTCTTGTCCCACGTCACTTGTGGTCGGCGCAACACGTCTTCGACTTCCATTCTCCCCTATCATCCGTCACGCTGTCATTCGCTCCCTTCTCTTTCATATAAATTCTCTTACAATCCATTCAACTTTTCTTTGGCCTTCCTTTCATCATCTGCCAAGCCTTTTCTCTACTATGTTGGGGTCAGCTTCCAGTATAACCGGTTGCAGCTGAATACTAGTATTTTACACGGAGCGACTGCCTATCAGGGCCCGTATTCCCGTAATTTAAAACGTTCAAAATCTAGTCGCAGTCTCATCTCGGCAACAAACAAATGTCAAAAACTTGTCAAAATGTAGGAAAATTAAACGTATTTTTGACAGATTGAGACTGAGATCAGACTGTGAACGGTCTTAAAATTACGAGAATTGCCCCTCTGACCTCCACAACCCAGTAACTGGGTGATACGATACCACTTGGTAAAACTGATTGTCAGACTTTCGGGTTTCTGACGCCCGCCGCGGCAAGGTTAGCTTAACCTGATCGATCGAGTTGTGCGGCTGTTATTACTGAGTTAAGAGCCTTCCTATATTACCTACCAATATTATGTTAACAAATATACTTTTTGTCACAGGTTACGAAACGAAACGCGCTCGGCCTTACAGCTTCGGTCTCGGCAAACGCTTCGCTGACGACGAAATTTCTGAAGAAAAACGGGCTAGGGCTTATGACTTTGGCCTGGGCAAACGACTACCGATGTACAACTTTGGACTGGGCAAGCGGGCAAGGAACTACAACTTTGGCTTGGGCAAGCGACTAGCGAACAAATTCAACTTCGGCTTAGGCAAAAGGCAGAGGGACATGCATCGTTTCAGTTTCGGCCTCGGAAAACGGTCAGCTGATGACGCTTCGCCCGAGGACAGCGACAATTATTTTGACGTTTAATTAATTTGTTATATTATGGTTAAGTGACATCGGTATTGAGAATTTGCGTGGGACTTGTTTTTAATGTACCAACGAATTATTTACTAGTCATCGCTTGGGTTAGACTATTATTTTTAAATAAGAATTATTTTTAATGTTAAGACTACCTCAACCTTAGGAAGATTTTCATGTGAAAAATCCAGCCAATTTTCACAAGAAAATCTCAAATGTTTTTTACTTAGCACCATTCGCCATAGTTATTATTATTTTAAGTTAATATTTTCTTTACACTTCCACGTAAGTTTTCATAAAAAAAAAAACAGTTAATTAATAATAATAAGATTTTTGACTGCATAATTCAGATAAATTAGGCATTTCGAATATTTAACATGTATTAGAACGCGTGATTTGAAAAGAGAATGTATTTTTATGATGTTTTTAAATATTTAATTTTAAAATATGTATTTAATGTATGGTTAATTTTATTTATTTTATTGGTTCAAAACCATTTTTTTTTGATAATTTTGTAAATTATTGTTAAAATAATATGTAGTTATTTGTGTAAAAGATTAAAATCATTGTAAATCTTAGTCACTGTGGAGTTACGATTGCAAAGTAAGTTATAGTATAAGCTTAAACTCGCATTTATGTTGTTAAATAAATAATAATGAAGCGGAAAAAGTGATTTTATTTCCTCAAGGACCAGACCTTTGAGACAGAAGTATTTAACTTGAATATTTTATATGAAATCATAAGACATAAGTGTTATTTTACATTTCAAATAGTAATACTAAATTATTAAAATGACTCTCAAATTCTTCTTAGGACTCGGCCCAGAATTCGGCTACGTGTTTGGCGACATCACTAGCGTCCAAATTCTTTCAAATTGATACATGCTTTTACATTTTCTTATTTCGTAAACTTTACGAAATAAGAAAATGTAATGTGAAAGTATGTACTTCCTAAACTTTCAGTACATAAAATTCACATTTTTCACTAAAAATTTCCCCTTTCTTTATTTCAAAAGGTTATGTATTACAAAATAAATTATCAAAAAAATATTCTTATATCACTTACTCATGCATCGTAGCTCAACAAATAGTAATAAAATTAAGTAATTAAACCATAATGTAAGACTTCATAATGTTGTTTTGAATATAACCTTATAGGATTATACAAATTACAATCAAATTATACAAATAATAGAGAAATTGCAACTGCGATTGTTTATTTATTTTTCCCTCCAAACAAATAAATTCATCATAATATGCATGATACAAAGCAAAGAGCTTTGTCAATCTAAAACTAGCGGACCCGGCAGATGTCCTGCCCAACCGGGTCCAATTGTATTTTCAAACCATCCAGGATCCCATTGAAACATACACACAAAATTTCATCCAAATCGGTCGAGCCGTTTAGGAGGAGTTAGGTGACAAACACACGTACGGAAGAATTATACTAAGATACTATACAGGGTTATTTGTAAAACACCAACAACCTCTTAAGAGGTACTCATCATTATGAACAACTTTTACTATAGGACCAAATCTGAAATCGCGAAAAACAAAACAGCTGCTCCCTATATTTTGACGAGTTATGCGAACATAAATGTAGGGAGCAGCTGATTTTTTTTTGAGATTTATGTTTCGGTCCCATAGTAAAAGTTGTTCATAATGATGAGTACAATGACCTCTTAAGAGATTGCTGGTGTTTTACAAATAACCCTGTATAAACCTGAAGAGTTTGTTGGTTTCAATGCGCTAATCTTTGGAACTACCAGTCGAAATTCGAAAAACCTTTGTGCATTTGATAGCCCAATTCTCGAGAAAGGCTATTTAAAATCAAGTTACGACCCTAAAAAGCCAAGCAAAAAAAAAAAGTCAGAAAGAACGATAGCCAAAAACGAGGTGACAGCGCGGGCGGGCGATGTGATGCGACGTGGTGGGACGGGGTAAATGTCACGCGGACGAAGTCGCGGACAGAAACTAGTTTTTTTATCAAATTAACAACTCTACAATCAAATTAACTTGAAGCTCAAAATGCCTATGCATTCCACAACTTTCCTTGATAAATCCTTTACTGTCCAGCCGATCGATTATGATGTAAAAATCTCACCGTGAAAAGTTAGGTGAAGTGAGCTTAGAGTGAGCTGTCAATAGTGTCAATCCCTAGCATTAGTTGGAATGACTAGATTAGATGATTAGATTACTCCACGCTCACTTCACCTAAGTTTTCACGGTGAAGTGTTTACAGAATGGTTGGTGAATGGTGTGAATGGTTACATTTTAAAATTCAAGGTTATATTAATAATATCATTGGAAACGGAACGTCATGTAAAGGGAATAAAACAATATCCACTCTTTTTTACTTTAAATTAAATTCCCTGTTCAAAAATCAAATCCCCGACGCCTAGTGTCGTAAAAAATTATGAAAATAATTACTACAATATTTTGACCTTGATGCATGAGACTTTTTGGTATAACTTTTGGTCATTGCCTTTATCACCAACAACGCCCCCTCACAATGTCATTCAGACGCCAAAAGGTTTTTGTAGCACTCAAGATCATTTTCCGCTAGGAGAGATTTTAGCAGAATGGACAACATAAATTTTTTGTTAGTATTGCTATTAAACGAGAGTGCCTGTCCAGCCTATTTACTAAACTTGTCAAAACACAATATTTTTAACACAGTCCACATGAATAAATGAAAAAAAAAGAAGAAAAATGCGTTTATTGTTTACAGCAAAAGAATACTTACATCTTTAAGCTATAAAAAAGAGAAAACAATGATTTTAATGCCAAAAGGGCCTCAGCTAATTTTTTACACATTCCCTACATTTTTGACTAGTTTTTGACATTGATTGTCGCTGAGATGAGATTGCGACTACATTTTGAACGTTTTTAACTAAGGGAATTGGCTTCAGCCTGACGCTGATTTTCAGCTGCAACGAGTGCCATAACGTTTGAATAACAAACACATAGGGATGTGTGTGTCCGTTATAATAAATTAAAGATGATAACAGAAAAACGCTCATACAAAAACAAATTAAACATATGTGTGTGTGTTAAAAGTAAAATGCAAAATGGCCGACGGCTTATACGGCCAATAACTGTTTATCAGGAGCGAACAGACCCCAGCATACAATATTATGACCCTACATATATTGTAGTCAAAATGTTAATCCTTTGCATAAAATATTGAGTTAAATGTGATAAGTATTAAATGGTGCTATTAAAATAATTAATCAGGCTACGAAAGTCACAGGGTCAAGTTTTATTATATTATATTTATTCCGGGTGTGTTAGGTAGGTACGTAACCCAAGAGTAATAATCTAAACTAATATTATATATTATTTGGAAGAGAAAAGATTTCATTTTTTGTTTGCTTGTTTGTTACGCTTTCACGCTAAAACGGCTGAATGGATTGCGATGAAATTTGGCACATGGGTAAACCATAGCTTGGATTAGGACATAGGATACTTTTAATAACGATATTCTCTCGAGATTGCGACTTATGCTGGTGAAACCGCGGGGTGCAGCTAGTATCAAATCAAGCTTACAATGAAACTGCTACATAGGTATGACTATAATGGAGACGAATCTCTACAAACCAGACTTTTCTAAAACTCGATGTAGATACTATATTTAAGGCTCGAATAGTTAGTCAGGGAAGTTAATTATTAAGTAGATTTTAGAACCCAATGGATAGGCACGCGACGCCTTAGAAGTTAGGCAGGCCTTTGGTCTGGGATGCAACATGTGTCGACACCCTTACGCCACCCCATCTTCCTAGCGCGGCGGGCAGTGCTGAGGCGGTTGCTGCAGTAGGCGGAAAACCTCAAACAGCGAAAATATTCCAAACTTATTGGGAGTTATATCTTCGAGTTCTTTGGGGTTGAAATACTAGAGCCGTGGGGCCCGAGTGCCCACTTTGTTTTTCAAGATATCGCCCAGCTGTTGGTCGACTCATCGCGGGACCAGAGGGCTAGCCAATTTGTAGGTCAAAGAATCAGTATCGCCATACAACGGGACAATGCTGTCAGCATTTTGGGCCCTACTCCTGTGGACAGCGATGCGGACGAATTTTTTGATGCCCTATGATTCTTTTCCCCTTTTTTATACTTGTACATATTATTATTTATTATTGGCTTAGGTATATTATGGAAATATTAAGCAAATAGAGCATGAACTTAAACGATCCGTATATTCATATATGTCATTATTTGACAGTTGTATAAAATGCATACACGACACACACAAATAGGTACTGCCAATTTGAGCTTATTTATTTACAATGCAAATTGACGCAGGGTGTCCGTTTACTTAACATTTAATTATCCTGACTTTACCTACTCTATGTTCGTACCTACTTATCTTAATAAATACGTCATGCCCAAAAAAAAGCGCACTGATGAATTTTCAACGCTAAGCTAAGCGCCGAGAGTTGAAAACGTTGAGTTTTCAACCTGCGTGCAATCATATTTAGGCATTACATTCAGATTACCTTTTTTTTTGTTTTCGGGGGGAAACTTTCAAAAGGCAAAGTCTCGACCTCGGGGAGTGTGGGATTTTTATCTCACTAAAACCACCCCGGTGACCACCATCAGCACATAGGGGTGGTTCGAGTTCCTCTTAAAAGAGCAATTCCGGGATCCCCCTGTGCAACGCCTGTAAGGCACATCCGTGGGGAGACTGTAAACGGATTCATACAGATTACCTAGGCATTTTTTTTTATTTTCATTCCTATAAGTATGTCCTTTGCAGAAAATAACTGGTATAAGTCTAAGATTAAAAGTAATCTCTAACGAATGCCAAACATATATCCTGCTCATTAAGACGAAGGGTCAAACGGAATTATATCAAATACCTTTTGAAAGCTCATTTTCAAGCAGATATTTAGATATTATGTAAAACAAAGTACTACAATTATTTATAATTAGGGTAATCACATTTTAGTACTAAAGCTTCATTTACTAGGTAGACCCTTAATACTTACAGAAAGGTAAAAAAAAAACTTGAAAAAGCCTTTTAACAGTTATGTGCAGAAAACGGGACTTGTGGCTAAGTAATAACAGCCGCACAGGTGGATCGATAAGGTTAAGCTACGCTTGCCGCGGTTGGTTCGTGGATGGGTGACCGTCTTTACATACCAAGACCCCTCCGTGATTGGAAAGTACGTTAAACCGTTGGTCCCGGCTGTAATTCTTGGATCTTTGACAGTCGTTACGGGTCGTCAAATGCCCGAAAATCTGACAACCAGTAAAAGAAAATACAATTTTAACAAGAAAATATACGTAAAATCTAAAATTAAAGAAGATAATACTTTAACTATAACAAAATAAAAGAAAAAAAAACTTAGAGATATGTCTTAAAAATATATCCAAAAAACAGGGTGTGAGTGTATGTGTGCATGTGTAAGGGTGCGTGTGTTTCAGGAAGATAGGATACTTTTTATTCCGGACAACGTGTGTACCTTATTGGCAACCGATGATTGATTCACCGCTATGTAACTCGTTGGTCTAGTGATCGAAAGCGACGTGGTCTCCTGTATTACGTAACAATTATGGTATCCAGAACCAAAGTGATCAGCACCACGCAAGTCTTGCCAAAGTGTCCATACACTTGCACTTCTGAGGACCTAAAAAACGCCACTAAAGCGCAGGCCACACCAGGCGTTCGGGATGGCGGGTGAGCATAGTTTTATCATTTTTCGGTTCACACGCCGAACTACCGAGCTAAGCTACATCAGTGACTCAAACGATGGGGACGAAATATCCGATGATTCCAGCGAAGCTACACGTTCAACTCAATCTTCCATGGACTAAAACGACGCACGTCTCGCTCGCCCGTCTACGTTAGTTTTCGGTGTGAACCCACATAGTTTACTTCGCCAAAAATTCGCTTAGTCCGAATAGTTTCGCTCGCTCGCCCGCCCGTTCCCGGTGTGGCCTGCCCTTAATGCTGCGATTGGCGTGGTCACCTACTGGGCAAAACTCATATTACACAATAAAATATTCGCCATCGACTCCAAAAGCAGAAGAAGTATATAACCATCAAGTGTGTCATCATCATCATGTGTGTGTGTGTGTGTGGTGGCAATATAAGAGATAGAAAGGATTATCATGATCATTATAGCCATTATTTACTCCCTATTTCCGTGTTTTTTGAAACATAAAAACGCGAACAAAAGTGGCATCCATTAGAGTGTGGGAAATATATAAAACGACATGTCAGTAGTAAAAGTGTCGCGTTTGTCACAGCGAATGCAAAACACATTTGTTATTGTTCTGCGCCCAAAGCTTTTACATGTAAGTATAATAGACGACAAATGTCGCTTGGCATGGTTAAAACTTATTTGAAATGTCCGGAGATCATTGAGGTAAGCGCTTAGAAAATTTTCAGTTATGTAGAGTTTTTATTTGGTCTGAATAATGGCAACAGGCCTTCTATTACGGAGTTAAACATCCAATGGTCTATCCATCCAGCCAATGGTTGTCATTAAAATACCGCTCTTAGCAATAAGACCGCTCATTGAGTCACCCTTTTCTATAGTTTTTATGGATGGATGGATGAATGAGTGTTTGTTACTCTTTCGCACAAAACCTATTGAATGGATTTGGATGAAATTTAGCACACAGATGGTTTATAACCAGGATTAACATATAGGATACTTTTTATCTCGATATTGCACCGGAATCGAAACTTATGCAGGTGAAACCGCGGGGCACTGCTAGTTTTATATATTTATGTTCTGTAATTAGTATGCTGTACAGAATAAAGAGTATTATTCTATTCTATTCTAAACATAACTGACAAAACGCGGGTGTATCTACTAACCACGTCAACCTATTTCTTCAGGAACTAATTAGCTATGTTTGATATCCTCTTATTTCTCGTAGACGTCATCCAAAAAAAATGTAACCATTTCAACAGGTATTTCAACCAAACCGATGATACTGACGCCTTCGTACGGTATCAGACGCAGTCCAGGATTATCAGATTATGTTCTGAATAAAATATTCCTTGTACCGTAGAGCACATTATACCTTGCCTAGACTTAGGACGGAATTACTCGGGAATGCTATTTTTATGCCTACGAGAAAAACGGATGCTTTTATCGTTGATTCTGAAAAAAATAAAGACTTTCTTGGAATGGTAAAATGTTGGTAAATAAGCTACGTAGATAGCTATGTTGATAAATAAGTTTAGTGTTGTCTGTGTTTTACAGTAGAATGTGAAGCTTAGAGTTCTACGGACGTAGGTTCTTAAAAATGTCATCATGCACTCGCAAAAGTTCTTAAAATGCATCTAACTATGGTTAAGTCCGTCTACGAGGCAGCAGCAACCACTTTCTGATTTGTATTGCTACCCGTTTTGACTGTCCTTTTCAAAACCAGTGGATAAATACAGGCATTAGCAGTGCGATTCTGTAACTATCTCACCGTGAAAACTTAGGTGAAGTGAGCGTGAAGTGAGCTGTCATTCAAAGTAATTCAAAGGATTGACAACTGCTATAGCTCACTCTAAGCTCACTTCACCTAACTTTTCACGGTGAGATTTTTACAGAATCGATCGGCAGTTAGATATAGGTACTAACCATACTAACATAATTCTAGGTACAATTTTTGTTACTAACACACTATGATTTCGTTATATTGTTTCTTTTTTTATTGTAATTATGTTACTTATATGGAAATTCTCTGAAAAGTAAAATTAATTATGAAGCAAGATTGTAATTTTTTTTAAGGTCAAATTAAACTATCTGACGTGACACGTGAAGTTTGCGTATCTAATCATCATCTGCCTAGCCTTTTCCCAACAATGTTAGGGTCGGCTTCCAGTCTAACCGAATGCATCTGTATACCAGTATTTTACATGGAGCGGTTACCCCTTGGTAAGACTGGTTGTCAGACTTTCGGGCTACTAACGTCCCGTAACGACTGCCAAAGATTTACGAATGACAGCCGGGGCCGACGGCTTAGCGTGCTTTCCGAGACACGGAGGGGTCTTGATATGTAAAGATGGTCACCCGTGGATGGGTGACCAACCGCGGCAAGCGTAGCTTAACCAGATCGATCGACCCGTGCGGCTATCTTTACTTAGCCACAAGCCCCGGCCTGTAGTAAAAACTTCTAGTTAAAGTCTCTAGTAAATAACATAAGTAACTGACTATAAATTATGGTTTAGTGAACAACTTTCCTGCATCATCGATTGAAACTAAAGAATTTAAAAAACATACGCCATGCCAGCTAAGAGATAACCAGCCCCAACTGACGGCGCCCGTTCACAAACGACGCAACGACGAAAACAGTTCTACAAACGCACTGTTTCTAAAATGAAGTGAGTGTATGTCATTGGTGTAGCCGGGAAACGTACTTGACACGGTGGGCTGATGAACAACGGAGGCTGCCAAATCAAACAAGCATTGTTGCACATACGACGCGAATATTAAGAGGGTGCACACAGGTCCACTAGCGCCACTCCTTTAAAAAAATATTATCTCGTGACTGAGAAGGAATTATCAAAATCTGTTCAATCAGCGACCTCGGTAAATGTGTCTAGAATTTTCTAATACCTTTTATAAAATTTCATATTGAGACACGAAGCAACAAAATTCGATCTAAAGAAAAGCGGCCACATTCCTATATGTCGTATTTAGTTGCTTCGTGTCTCAATATGAAACTTAATAAAAGGTATTAGAAAATTCTAGACACACTTACCGAGGTCGCTGATTGAGCAGATTTTCATAATTCCTTCTCAGTCACGAGATAATATTTTTTTAAAGGAGTGGCGCTAGTGGACCGTTGTACAGGCTCTTAAACTGCTAAGCTATTTCAAATAACACGTGTAGGGTTCCGTACATTGTGAAGCTTAGATTACCGTTTTCGATCCGAATTAGGGGTATAAGGGCTTGTAAGATAAGCTTTCCGCGGTCGATTCGTGGATGGGTGACCATCCATTACATATCGAGACCCCTCCGTGCTTAACGTGCTTTCTCAGAAAAGGCATTGGTCCCGGCTATCATTTGTAGATCATTGACAGTCGTTACGGGTAGTTAGAAGCCCAAGTCTGACATCCAGTCTCTGGGTATCGTGTTACCCAGGAACTGGTTTGTGGAAGTCAGATAGGCAGTCCCTGCATTTAAAATACTGGTATTCAACTGCATCTGGTTAGACTAGAAGCCGACCCCAACGTAGCTGGTATATAAGGTTAGGCAGATGGACTCAAGGATGTAATATGTCCGAGTAGGTACGCTCAATAACCGTCCATTTAGGATGAGAAATTCTAACATAGGTACATAGTTAAGTGCTAGGTTAGGTTTTCTAGTCCTTCTCTCTTTTAAAGTCCAGGCATATAATCTTGGTCAGATCATATGAGGACTATACAGATTAGGGGTCTGAGATGAGAGAGAAGAGAAGAGATGAGATGTCTATTGAGGAAAGAACCAGACAGATTTGAGTGAACCACCAGAAGTCAGTTCACGCTTTTCTATCACTCACGTCGCCTGCAGCGTTTGTTTCCTTCAAAACTTGTCATGAATAAAAGAAAAATGTTAAATAAATATTATTTCGATTTCTAAAAAATCGAATAAGTAATTTACTCAGTATTAAAATCGATCTTGATGACGCTAAACAAAGTTTATTTTTTAGAGTTACACACATTCTGATTAGGTAACTAATTCACTAAAAATGCTGGGTTGGGCCAGACACGTTTGCCGCCTTTCAAAGGAGTCATGGGCCAAAACTACCACCATGTGGGTCCTAGAGAACGTCTGGCGACATCGAGACAGACCCAGGAGAAGATGGCGGAATGAGCTTGACACCTACAGACAGGATTGGTCCACACTAGCTCAAGACAGAGAGGAGTGGAAAGTAGAAAGGAAGGCTTTTGCCCAGAAGTGGGATAACATAAGCTAAAAATTTAAAAAAAAACCTTTTCCATCTATGTTTGGAAAAGGGCGGGGGGGTTTGCCGGCTTTCCTGGCGTCGACACATGGAGTGGTTGACCTCGTCGCTGTAATTCTAGATTCCAATGGTGACGGGGCAAACATACCATTTATGTTGGATGCCGAGTCAGCTTGGTCTGTCCTCAGCATGGGGGCAGCAAGCCCTGACGCAACATATATTCAGCGCGCTTGGGACGACGTCACGTCCAAGCTGATCCAGGAACAGATGTTGGTGAGTTCCTCGGGGGCTGATTTAGCCAGGCTCAGGGCTGTATCGCAGCCGGAATCGGGGGCATGGTTGCACGCGCTTCCTTCGCCTCACCTGGGCACGTTGCTTGATGACGACTCTTTGCGTGTGGCGGTGGCCCTCCGCCTGGGCTGCAAGGTGTGTGAACCCCACAGATGCACCTGCGGTTCCATGGTGGAGGCCGACGGCCATCACGCTTTGAGTTGTCGTCGTTGCTCGGGGAGGTTCCCGCGTCACCATGCGCTCAATGATATTGTTCGGAGGGCTTTTGTGTCGGCTGATGTCCCCTGCCTGTTGGAGCCTCCGGGTCTGTGCAGGACTGACGGCAAGAGGCCGGACGGGCTGACCCTGGTGCCTTGGAGGAACGGCAAGTGCCTAATTTGGGACGCAACTTGCGTCAGCACTGTTGCTGCCAGCCACCTTGGTCGCAACGTTTACTCTCCGTCGGCAGCAGCGGAAGATGCCGCTGGGAGGAAGAGGGTGAAGTACGCACCGTTGCTGGACCGCTATCATTTTGTGCCCATTGCCGTGGAGACCATGGGTGCTTGGGGCGCTGAGGCTAGGAAGCTCATTGGCGAGATAGGGCACAAGCTCTGTGACAAAACGGGGGACCCCCGCTCCGGCTCGTTCTTGGTGCAAAGGTTAGCCATTGCCATCCAACGTGGCAATGCAGCAAGCGTTTTGGGCACCTTTGCGCCGGGAACAGTTAGGGGCGAGTTATTTGACTAGGCTGACGTGTGGTTGGTCCTTATATTATATAATTGAATTTAGTTAGTCACAATTTTATTTTGGGCTTTTATCTGTTTATAATTTTAAATAGTTTATAAGTAATTTTAATGTATGAGTGTTAAATTATACACTGTCTATTAGGTAAACCGTTTTTTGACAGATGGAACTAGTGATTGCAGCAACACACAATACATTGATTGATACACGTACGGTATTATAATGTACGTAAGAAGCCATAACTAAGATAATTCAATAAGAGGCAGTTTATATATTTATTTTGTTAGGCATTTTAAAGCTAAGTTTTACGTAATCTGAAATATGTACGTTCTAAGACAGCTGTCAAGAAACGGTTAATCTAATGGATAGGGTATAGAGCCTGCTAAAGCTTCAATAGCCTCGCGAATCCCTAAATGCTCGACCAATTGACATGCGTATCGCGTTCTATTTTCAAATTGCTGGCCAGAGAGAAGCGACAAATAGGCGTACAGTCACGAGCAAAAGTATGTATACACTCGGCTTTATTAAAAAACGATTTACTCCTTTATTTTTTAATGAAATTGTATGTTGTTATGAAAATAGCATTTTTGAACCAATAGGTTTATATAATATGTCGTATTTCAACGTAGCATTCGTTATTTCACGAAAAAATCGCATTTGAAAGTTGCCAAGTGTTGACATATTGGTGTTCGTGGCTGTACACGCTGGATATTTTTAGAACAAATTTCATTTTAGCTCCAACTCTATTAAATGGAAATATGGAACTAGTAAAACAATGCAGATTTATTTTTATTTTTATCCTACAACAACAAAGGAAAGGGTAATAAATTCCACTGACTATGATTGACATATTTTGCATACATGGTCCGCGCATTCTATTAAAATGAGAATATTTTTTCGGCTATAATACGACTGGCTTCGAACCGCGACTTCGTCCGCGTAAAATGTCTTGTTCACCCGACCTACTCCGTCGCATCGCATCGCCTGCCCGCGTTATTACTTCGTTGTCGCTTAGCGTTCTTTCCGACTTTTTTTTTGCCCTGCTGCTAATAGTCCTAGCGTGATATTATATTAGCCTTCCTCAAGAATTGAGCTATCAAACACAAAAATATTTTTGGAACGAAGTTCCTTATCGCGCGTTGCGAAAGGAGGCTAGTCGGAAAAAATTAAGACCAAAAGTTGGAACAACACTTTTTGCTATAGTTGTAAGCCGTGCGGCGCGGCGTGCGCGTGTTTCTCTGTCTGTCTCTCTCTCTCTCTTTGAACTTCGTTCCATCCGGGTATCCCTTGACACCTCTCAAGTTTTTTTTTCAAATCGACTGGTAGTTCCAGAGATTAGCGCGTTTAAACAAGCTCTTCACTTTAGTATTAGTACACATAGATGTACAGGCCATTCAATTTTATTAAAACACACACCCATATTATAATTCCTGTGCACAGAAAATGGACACATTGAATGCTACGAAAGCGTAGCATTAGCATTGTGCGACGATCGTAGCAGACGCACGTAGCAAGATGTTAGCTACGCCGTAGCATTTCTGCGTAGGTGATTATTAGTATTGCGCGTACCTACCTACTGTTGCATTTTATTCTACTTTTTGCCTCCCCGTAAAATGAAATGAAACGTTTTAGATAATGCTTTAATCATAGGTAGGTAAGTCTTCTGAGCGAATACAATTTAAATTGCCTTCAAAAAGCTAGCAAGAATTTTAAAAAGTAGCCCAGTGCAAATCGGACTCACACACGAAGGGTTCCGTACGACAAGGCAAAAACAAACGCCGAAAAAAACACGTTTGTTGTATGGAGACCCTCTTTTTGTTAACTATATTTTTTATTTATTTTTATGTTTTGGCGGCAATCAAAATACGAAATCTGTGAAAATTTCAACTGTCTACCTATTACGGTTAATGAGATGCAGCCCGCTGACAGGCAGACGGACGAACGGACAGCAGAGGCTTAGTAATAGGGTTCCGTTGGAGCCCTAAAAAGATAGGAAAAGCAATCTCAAACAAAAAGACTGTACTATCCCATTAGTTGAGAAGTAGATAAGATTAAAAACATACAAACTCGCAATTTATATGGAAAATTGAATTGAGTTATCTAAACTTCTGAGATTATTTTACAAAACAATTTGCGTTACGTCAGTTACTCGTATACGTGAGTTAGTCCAAGTGAGGAATGCATTTCTAGAACTTGATGAAATTCGAACTAAATATAAATGAACTAGCTGCGCCCCGCGGTTTTATCGCATAAGTTCCGATCCCGTGGGAGTATCGGGATAAAAATTATCCTATATGTTAATCCTGGTTATAAACCATCTGTGTGCTAAATTTTATCCAAATCCGTGTAGTAGATTTTGCGTGAAAGAGTAACAAACATCCATCCATCCATACAAACTTTCGCGTTTATAATATTAGTAGGATATCTAATATCGATTTTCTTATTGCAGCTTTATTTATTTACATAAACTCGCGCTGTTTTGCCATGAGAGTATGCAGAAACCACAGAACGCTACCTGCTACGATGAATAGAATAGAATATATTTGTTTGCTTTAAAACATGGTAGGTACATTAAGGTCTTATAAATAGAGTTTCGCCAAGGACTGGCATACAAATATTTATACACGTTACATGTAAAAAATTAAAAGGATACATTATTCCAACATGTCTAACAACTTTAGTGAATTCTTAACAATAATAGGTATTTACAAAAGTAGGTAATAATTATAATGAAAATTAGTAACCATTTTTATCTGTTACTTTTATCAATAAATTCTTTCATACTATAAAAACAATTACCAATAAGCCATCTAAGTAGTTTGGATTTAAAGTGTTAGTGTTAAAAGTTTTAATTTTTACGATCCTTACATATTCTTTTTGCTTCGTTTCCTAGGACATAAGTATACCTAATGACCTTATTGGTGATGTTCTTCAAAAAGGTCGGGTGCATAGTACTCGCAAAACATTCACACACAAACTGTGCTAGCTAGTTGTAATCTTTCCTATCTTTTTGAAAATAGTGAATATTCGTCTAAACAAGGTCAAATTGCGACAAAACGTACGTAATAAGTGTAGCATCTTTGTTGAAACGTAGACCTAAAGGTAATTACATGCCGAAGATGTTCGTGATCGCGGTCGCTACCACAATATTTCGATGTCGATACCCGCTATTTCTACATGGATGGAGGTGCAAACACGTCGGTTCAGTGGCACCTGAAAGCTCAGTTGCTCAGTTCTGTGTTTGTACTGTACTCCACCTACTCCCGAAAAACAAGTTGAACCGATTTGCCCAATCGTCTACGTATAAACAAAATATTTTGTTTTTACGCAGGCATAGAGGTAAACCCCCCAGCAGCCCGCGATGTATCGCAGTGACGTATCCTATTGCGAACTGGACTAATTGCGAACTAGACCAATTGCGAACTGGACCAATTACTTACGAACTGGACCAATTGCGAACTAGACCAATTGCGAACTGGACCAATTACTTACGAACTGGACCAATTGCGAACTAGACCAATTGCGAACTGGACCAATTACTTACGAACTGGACCAATTGCGAACTAGACCAATTGCGAACTGGACCAATTACTTACGAACTGGACCAATTGCGAACTAGACCAATTGCGAACTGGACCAATTACTTACGAACTGGACCAATTGCGAACTAGACCAATTGCGAACTGGACCAATTACCTACTTACGAACTGGACCAATTGCGAACTGAACCAATGGCGAACTGGACCAATTGAGAATTGGAAAGTTGGACATTTTGAGAATTGGACATACTTAATGCGCCCAAAGGGTGCGCGTGTGTGTATTAGCATGCATTTGTTTTACATGAAGGTGACATCGAGTTAGCGAGCCGCGATCGCGAGGTATCTTCAGCATGACATTACCCTAAAGTTTCATAAATACTGAGTCCTTACAACACGAATGCTTTCTAAACAGTACGCAGAAAATATTTTTCTCCGTCTAATAATAATTAATTAGCATTTAATAATAAAAGTTGTGGCTGCGGAAGACGTACAATGAACGCTCGGCAATTAGGCGCCGCCTTCGAATCAAATGGAAATTAAAAAATAAAATAAAAGTCAGTTCCATTGACTTTGCTCAGGAACTTCACTTTTAATTAGTTTTCACTTTTTCTTTTGTCAGACTTTTTGGTGTGTAGGTGTTTTTATTTGCAATTATTTGCAAGACTTGAGTAGGTATGTGCCTACTTGGATGCTAAGTTTAGTATTTTTGTTACTTGCAGATCCAGAGAGGAAGAACTTGCGCAACAAACTCCCCAGCAGCACAGCTGTCTGTTCAGTTAAAAGAACACATTGCAATTGTTCGTGTGTTACGTAATTATTCCGGAGGACTTCATGCTAAGCAGTAGCGCTAAACCAACGAGGCAGTACCAGCTCCCGCTCTTCACTCCTTTGTAAAAGTGGGGCGTATCCGACCCAATTCCGGGCGAAGGCATGCGGTTCCTAACCGGACCGTTTGTAACGAGCTGTTGCCTTAACTACCAGTGCGTCAAAAGGACCAAGAACTTAATTAGAGAATGTAGATTTAAAACGACTGTTTAGCGAAGAATTGTTCGAAGGCTTAGTGCCCGTTTGGCATTTAGAAAAACATGATTTAGGCGGAGTTCGGTAGTTTGTAGGGTTTTATAGAATAAACGGGTATTGTTGGAGAGCAGTGGTGGTAACGGCCGCAACTTACGAGTTCTAGGTCGTTGGTTCGAACCCAGACAGGCGCTATACTTTGTTAAATTATTCCATCACCACTGCTCTCAAAACGTATACCGATATACAAGGTGTCGTTTTGCATCCTCTTCAAATTCTATGCTACTGATTCTCGACACGTATCAATAATAAAACAAGTAGGTTTCTTTTTCAAATTTTCGGAAAACAGCATGTGTGGGACACGCATTTTAAAACGCGCCCTGTGTGAGACCGCACTGTAACTACCCTTTTACATACACATAAAAAAGCGGCCGCTTATACGATACCATAACGCGATTCTTTTTTTTGAAAGTGGTGTATTCTGAAATACCTACTGTCAAACTTAAATAACTAAAAAAACAAATATGTATTCATTATTTAACAGTGATCGTAATTTTATTTGATTATTTTTTATGTCTTTCATAAGTTTCATAACAACCTCCTGTTTAATAAAGATGCAAAACAACAACTTGTATACTGCTCTGTAACGTTCCCACTGCTGGGACACAGGCCTCCTCTCTGTGAGAGGGAGTGGGCCGTAATCCACCACGCGGGTGAGTGGATGTCACATGTCTTCGAATTTTTGGTCCTAGGACCGTTGACCGTTGTGAGAGCAGTGGCTAATGAAATTAAATACAGAAAGCAAAGTGCCTGCCTGGGTTCGAACTCACTACAACTCGTAAGTCAGGGCGAATAGCACTGGGCCACCACTACTCTTAATTTGCTTAAAAAAATATTTTTCCGTCTCTTTTAAACCATCACTTTTATATAAATCGACATTTGTATTCCATAACATTTTCGAACACTTTTATTAACTCGTTGAAATTGTCAACAGATTGCTCGGTCGCAAAAAACATGGACCCGATCCTGCATACTAAATGGACTTCGTTAAGCCTTAAGTAAGCTTTTCTGCTGCAAGGGCGAAATTATGTACATACATTTTCATTGGTCCTAACTACAAATCGTAAAAATGAAATATAAGTTAACAGAGTGCACACACAAATAGTATCGATGAATAATAATAATTATAATATCCCTGGACATTTCACACAGCGCCATCTAGTCCCAAGCTAAGCAACCTAATGCTTGTGTTATGGTAACAAGATGGCTGATAAACTACTTATATACATTTTTTTTTTGTAAATACATACATTATTATAGATAGAAAAACACCCAGACTCAGAACAAATACACGAAGGACTTACAAATATTTGTTCTGTGCGGGAATCGAACCCGCGACACGCAGCGCAGCAGTCCGATCGCACAGCCACTGCGCTAACCGTGTTGTCAAATAAGTAGTATGTCTGTTAAAACATTTAAAAAAAACATTTTACCTACTACTAACTGTCTGTTCAACACCAGTCTTTTATGCACGTTTCCGGATGACAGCGATGCGGACGAGTATTTATTTATTTAACACTTCCAGCACACAAATGTACAGAGGCGGACTTAATGCCATAGGCATTCTCTACTAGTCAACCTTTGGGTGATGGCACTTAGGCGTCGAAGTACTCGTCCGCATCACTATCATCTGGAAACGTGCCCAGAGGACTGGCAGCATTGCCACGTTGAATGGCAATGCTAATTCTTTGGGCAAAGAACGAGCCAGGCCTCTGGTCACGTGAAGTGTCGACCAGCCGGCGACAATATCATTAAAAAAAACAACAACTTTTTTTTAAATACACTTCATGTTTACTTAACACGTTGCGGGACGCACTGCATTAGCAGTAGATTTGTCGGTGTTGAAAATGACAGTACGGGCACCGCCGGAACTGAGGTACGGGCATTACAGCGAAAGAAACCCGTTTTTACTGTCATACCACATCAATACGGCTATGAAAGTACTGTCATCGTATATTATTCTTTAGTATTGCTCTAGGGCGGTACGGATAAAGCAGTGGTCGGAACTTGTATGGACAATTTTACTGTCATATCGCATAATTTGAAAAAGTCAGTACCGTCCCGCAACGTGTTAAATATAACTTGATTTAAATATAGCGAACAGTACTGCCTAGCAAGGACTTGGAAAGTCAAAGTGCAACTTGCCAGAGACCTGGTGCAAGTAAAAAGAGTAAGAATTAGTTCAGGTAGCTGTTACTAATTGTATTAGTCACTGCCGGATGCCCTCTGCGAGTAAATTGCAGGTAATTGTAACATTGTAGACTATTTCATTACTGTTTTTTACTTTTGCATTAGTTGAATTGGCAGTGATTGTGATACGAAGAGATTACGGTAATTATGGGTGCTAGCACAAGTGATAGGTATTAAGTTTTTCTGTCAGCACTTTCTCAGTAGCAGCGCAGCCTGCTGATCCTCGCTCCGTATACGTGGTTTCGTGGTTCACGTAATCTACATTACGTATTTTAAAAATACACAATTAATATAATTAATAACAATTCGACATTCTAGTCGTGGGACCTTTTTTTCGTTTTAGTTTTTAACAACATTAAACTTAATGTGCGATTATTGGAAACAATACCATAAAGTATGTGTTGAATACCCTCGCCCCAAGCGTCTAGTGTCTTATCACCAAGGGTGGTTTATTTCGTGCCATAATTTTTAAGCTATTTATTTTGTTTGAAAAATTTAGTTTTAAATTTTTAGTAAAATTATTTATTTGATTATTTTACCAGACTGATAACAACTTATAATAACCGCTGTTTAATGTGATAACCTAATCGCCATTCTATATGGGACTTACAACTGAAAACATAACTGCCGAAATGTGGGTGTACTACAGGCACACGTCTACCTAACCCTACAGGGATAACAGGCGTGATGTTATGCGACGTTTTCACTCTTTTAAGAGCAGTGGTGATGAAATCATTTACACAAAGTAAAGCGCCTATCGGGGTTTGATACTACCACCAACAAATCGTAAGTCGCGCCCGTTACCACTGGACGAATTAATGAAACACAAAACTAACAATTTAACATTTCTTTATTAGTTAAAAACATTAACAGAACATAACAATATATTAAAGTAAATTAACAACTTACATTCGTAACTTCGTCACAGAATAGATTCAAAGATAACATAGTTCCTTCCAATGTTAAATTGTGAAACAACTTCGTTCAAAAACACACCAAAACTTAACATTTAAAAAAAGTTTTTGTCCTTGTCATTTGCACAACGTTAAAGTGAGAACGAAATATAAATAACTTGAGATTAATTTAGTATTCAGCCGTAGGTATTAAGGCTTAACTGAAATGTAACAAAACGGGCTAGGATACAGAGTTCTAGTAAGAGAACACAAGCGACTGAGACCGCTGTCAAACTGAGACCGCTGTCAAACTGGGACCGCTATCAAACTGGGTTCGATGTCAAATTGGAACCGCGGTCCCACTCGCCCATTAGTGTTTTTGAATCGGTCGATTGGAACCACAGACCACGTGACGACAATTGTACAGTCGCTAGCGAAATCAAAAAACCATATTTAAACCAGATGGTGGCAGAACCCAGAAGAAGAGTAATTGAGTAAAGTTTTTCACTATGTATGTATGTATGCCTGTCTCTACACAATTATTTCGATTCGACCGATTTTAACAATTGAGAGGTGCCGTAGAGGTGAGACTGCCGAACCTACTCCTTGACAATTCAAGTGATTTTAATTGGTTTAATAGAAATAAATGCTTTGAGTTTGAGTGGTGAAAGTGGTAGATAACGGTATATTGTTCCACTGAGGAGGGAGGGGGGGAAGGGAGAACTGAGTTTCAGTAGTGGAAACATAATAGCCAAGATTTGTATAATGAAAAGTATATTTAAACTTTTTCAAATTGGTGTTATTTCAGGTTAACAAATATCAACTTTATTTTAATGGTAATTAAGTTGATTTCAGTGACTAGCACTATTGAAAAAGTTATAAAAATGTTTGAAGTTGTAGCATAAACTGAACTTGGTGTAGGCATGGTGTAGGAATTAAAGTTATTTTTCCATAAACTCATATTGCACTCATGGCAAATAAATCACATATGCAGATTAGTCAGTCAATTTCGGTCTCATATAGTCAGATCTAAATCTAACAAAAAGGACAGAATAATACCGCGTCCTAACCGAAATCGAATAGGACGCAGGGTAAGAAAAGGGTTAATAATCAAGCGCGCAAAACAGCGCAACGCCTCTCTTGATCCAATGCAGTTGCGGCTTGTGTGTGGGTAGCTCGATGGTCATCACGTAGTTGGTGGAGTGGCCCGTCGTGGATAGCGTCCCCGCTCGGAGCAGCGTCTTGTATGTCGGACACTCGTACAAGCCCTGCTGCAGCTTGTGATTTTGTTCCGGTTTCATGTATACGATCGCCATTTCTATTGGAGAAATAATGTTGGTGATATGTACACAGGGTGGCATGACATCGGCGTGCAAACTGTAACCATGAATTCAGCAGACATTAATTTTTCGTCGGTTATAGCGCCAAGCGAAGCGTAGTGCCCTTGCGCTTCACTTGGCTCGTCTTAGCGGGGGCACTCCCGTGTGCCCCCAGATTATCGAAAAATAATGGAAGCGTATTTTTCTTTTGTCAATCAAACAAAAAATTACAAAGATAAAGCGCGTCAAAATTTGGGAGTGACGTCACTTGCTTGCAAAAGTGTCGCATGCAAGTGACGTCACGCGGAACTTTAACGGGCGATATCTTCATCATTTTTTATATAATTGACAAAAGAAAAAATACCGGTTCAATATTTTTTGTTAATCTAACTGACGGACTAATTAGATTTTTTTAGGAAAATAGCCTATTGCTACTGTTAGTATTACGCAATGACCTCTTCGATTCCACAGCTTTACAGATACACCGCTATACTCACGGACATGCAGCTCCTTAGGCTTGCTCTCCTCGAGCGACAGGTCGCCCATGTTCCAGCGCGCGCCCTCCAGGTACAGGCCGCGCACGCAGCACCCGTCCTCTGGTTTCTTTGTAGGAGGTTGTGCTAGCGGCTGCGGAAATTACTAACATTTGTCTACCCGGTATCTAGATGGCATCATCAGCCTATAATGTTCGTACTGCTGGGACACAGGCCTCCTCTCTTCGAAAGGGAGTAGGCCGTTATCCACCACGCGGGCCCAGTGCGGGTTAGTACGAGTACATGTCGCATGTCTTCGAATTTTTGGTTCTAGAACATGCCGATTTCCTCACGATGTTTACAAAAAATCGTGATGAAATGACGATGAAATTGTAATGATGACGAGGTGATGAAATTATTAACTCAAAGTAAAGCGCCTGTCTGGGTTCGAAGCTACGTCCTACATTTTGTAAGTCACGTCCGCAAAGCTGAGCTTTCAGAGGAGCAATTCTCGTAATTTTAAGACCGTTCACAGTCTGATCTCAGTCTCAATCTGTCAAAAATTACATCTAATTTCCCTACATTTTGAAAAGTTTTTGAAATTTTTTTGTCGCCGAGATGAGACTGCGACTAGATTTTGAACGTTTTCATTCGTGGATTTTTGACAGTCGTTACGGATTGTCAGTAGCCCGAATGTCTGACAACCAGTCTTACCAAGGGGTATCGTATTACCCAGTAACTGGCTTGTGGAGATCAGATAGGCAGTCGCTCCATGTAAAATACTGGTATTCAGCTGCATCCGGTTAGACTGGAAGCCGACCTCAACATAGTTGGGAAAAGACAGATGATGATATACTTTGTGGAACAGAAGATTTTTTCAAACCTATGAAAAGCCATCGGACTGTTGTGTGTTACGCAATTGGAGTGCTGAAGCATAAAGAACGTACCTCAAACGCATAACCGATGGTATCGATAGCGATGACATGTTTCCTCGCATAGTTCTGTAGGGCTCCGGTGAGGAAGGCCTGCGGGAAGTAGAAGCCCGAGATCCAGAACACTTTGGGTATGCCAGACTCTGCCCACTCCGCCATGAACTGCACTCGGAGGCACAGGTCCTTTACCCACGCCGCTGGAGTGGAAGAAACATGATTTAGTCATTAAATTACACTTGATAATGTGTAAACTGTCAGTCAATCAACTCGGCCTATCGCAGTCCACTGTTGGACATAGGCCTTTCTTATGCTGCGCCACAACATCCTGGTATCTAGTCTGTCCCAGCGACCTTCTTAAGGTCGACGGTTCATCCTCGCTGGGGAGCGTCCCACATTACGCTTGCCGATACGCGGTCTTCACTCCAGGGGGTCTACTCCGAAGTAGTATCGGGCGAATGTTCGGCCGTTTCCTGCTACGAAGTTACTATTGGGTTCGGTCGGTTCCGATCCTACACTCCTACACTCTTTCGAATATTGACTATGGTCCCGAACCAACTGAGCCGATCCGAACTTTTTTCGCATTTTTCAATAATATTCGGTTCGGCCATGTGTCGGGCCGATCCGAACATTCGCACTTTGCACTTCGGAGTAGGCCCCCTGGTCTGTTCCACCGGCCATTGGTTCTTCGACTAACATGGCCAGCCCACTGCTACTTCAGTTTGTTAACTCTGCAAGCTATATCATGAGTGTGTGTAATGTGTGGTTTCCTGTAATTGAGAGTGCACTACAGGCCAATGAACTTAAAAAAGAGACTACATTCAAGAAAAGCCCATAATTATATTACATTAAAATATATTAAATTTCACAATACTGCAACAGAGTAGATCAGAATAACAGGTCAATGCAATTAAAATAAATGAAAAAGGAATGAATAAGGTACAAATTGGCCACAGAATTATTAAATTAATTAATATCAGTTTTTGTTTGCTTGAAAAAATATTTTCTAAGCTTTTGAGTGATAAATAACGGATCAGACTGGAGTAAGTAGCCCAACAGATACTGAACAGACAGACAGCTGTGCTGCTGGACAGTTTGTTGCACCACTTCTTCCCAGCGATAGCACTAGGAAGTGGTGAAGGGCGGGCGTTTTTGGGGGACTGTCTTTTGTAATTTTGACGTTCGAAAAGTGCTGATTCTCAGCCTAATTTGAATAAATGACTTTTGATTTTGAGATACTTGGTAAAACCTTACCAAGCGGTTTCAACGAAGGGTATGCATTAGAGCTCCACATATTAGGTACCACATTCCGGGACAGGCTACCTCCCATACTCTCCAGCGCCTCGGACATCACCACCAGACCCTTCATGGCTTTCAGCAGATCCCTGCAATGATATAAATAATAACATTACGCCTGTATATCCGAAGGGTGGGCAGAGGGCCGAGGTCTACCGATAATGTACCCAAACACAAACTTCAGGATGTTACTGAGGAATTCCAGGTGGAAAACACAATGATACACGACCCGGGAACGAACCGAACCTTGGGACCATCTCTAAATCTCGAAGCATTCATTTCAATTAAAACATTTAGAGCCTACGCCCACTGGCAACACGGTACGACAAGGGATTTTTATGAAACGAATAGGAATATAACTTACATATCATCATCTGCTAGCCTTTTCCCAACTATGTTGGGGTCGGCTTCCAGTCTAACCGGATGCAGCTGAATACCAGTATTTTAACTAGTAACTTATATGTATGACAATAAAATTTAAATTTCAATAATGATGCCTAAGGATACCGCGGCATGCCTAAGGATACCGCGGCATGCCTAACGATACCGAGGCATCGTTGCCGTTGAAATTTTATTGTAATACTATTAAGTAATATTCCTATTCGTTTCATAAAAAATCCCTTGCCGTACCGTAAGCGTATTATCGGTGGTATCGGCCCCAACTTACGAGTTGTAGGTTGTGAGTTCGAACCCAGGCAGGCACTTTGTGTATTTAATTTAATCATCACTGCTCTCAAAACGGTGAAGGAAAACATCGGAAGGAAACCGGCATGTCCTAGGAACAAAAATTCGAAGACCTGTGACATCCGCCAAACCACTCTGGGCCCGCGTGGTGGACTATGGCCCACTCCCTCTCAAAGAAAGGAGGCCTGTGTCCCAGCAGTGGGAACGCTATAAGGTGGATGGAAATAAATTAATTAATCGCTTTTAAATAAAGCCAAGTGTAGACCCCCCGGTCCGCCGGAGCTGCCGGAGCCCGGATCTCATGTTTTTGTATACGAGCCATTTTTTTATTTCGAACTCTATTCCGACAAAGTTAAAGTACTAATAACAAAGCCTCATGTCAAACACGAGACTAAGTTGTCAGTTTTTTATTAAGAACTTTGCCGCGCTCTGAATAAAGTTTATAATACAATAACAAGCTGTTTCAACTCGTCTTGTAACCAGAATCAGTCTATACTTATTAGGAAAAAGAATCGCCCTGTATTTATTTAATACTAGCAGCGCCCCGCGGTTTCACCCGTATAAGTTTCGACCCTGTGGGAATATCAGGATAAAAAGTAATTTTATGTGTTAATCCAGGATGTCAGCTACATCCATACCAAATTTCATCAAAATTGGTCCAGCCGTTTGAGCGTGAACAAGTAACAAACATACAAGCACACACACTCACAAACTTTCGCTTTTGTAATATTAGTGTGATAGTAGAATTCGAGTAAACACGGTAATGAAAGCATACTTCAAGGAATTGTTGATAATTTTCAGTAGCTTGTTGTAACGATTAGCCTCTTGTATAAGCACCGTGTTCAAGGACTCCTTATACGACACAGGATATCTGCAAAAAAACATTTTTTTTATCAAACTAGCTGCCTGCAACTTCGTCTGTGTGTATGTACTACCACAATATACTAAACTAAGCGTTCTTTCCGACTTATTTTTCTTCTTAAATAGCCTTCCTCAAGAATTGGGCTACCAAACGCTAAAATATTTTTTCAAATCCGACTGGTTGTTCCTGAGATTAGCGCGCTCAAACAAACAAACACAAACTCGTCAGCTTTATTATTAGTTTTTTTTTTTTTTTTTAATTTTATAAACTAGCGCTTGACTGCGATCCCGCCTGATGGAAAGCAGAGATGCAATCGTTGCTGGTAAGCGCACTAATTTATTATGAGCCTATTCACTCTAGCCTTGATATTCACATAGTTTACTAGCTTCTTCCCGCGACTTCGTCCGCGTGAAATTTCTGGTTCCCCCGACCCATCCGTCGCATCGCATCGCTTGCCCGCGCTATTACTTCTTCACTTAGCGATCTTTCTTATTATTTTAATTTTTGCCCGCCTCCTCTGTGTCCTAGCGTGATGTTACAGCCTGTAGCTGTATTTACAATACTACATGCGAACAACGCGCCATACTGACGTCACGCAAATCCTGCATCTCGCAAGCAGAGTTTACCGCGCAATTAGCTTAAATACAATTTCCCAACATCAATCGTTGTGCAATTGCCCGCCAGACACAACACCCGTCTGGTCGGAGGATCCTCCCTTTTCTATGGAGGTTGAGTGAACTTTACACCCTGTTCCTCATACCTCCAAAAACCTATATCCTTCCTCAAGAAATGGGCTACCAAATGCCAAAAGATTTTTTTAAATTCGACTGCTAGTTGTGAAGATTACCGCGTTCAAAGAAACAAGCAAACAAACAAATGTTTCAGCTTTACGAGTATTATTTGTATATTAAAGAAGATAAATATCTTACGTGGCAGCGATATGGTCCGCATCCAGCTGCTGTGGCAGCTGCTTCATGATGTCCATGGCGGCCAGCGCAATGATTTCCTCGACAGACGCTCCGCCGGCCGACACGATCTCCTTAGGTTGCAGATCGCGCAGTGTGACTGTAACAAAGAATAACATTTATTCTGGCAACAGTTCGTCGGACACAAAAAGAAAAAAAAAGTTGATTTTAACAATATCAGAAGGCCAATTCTCGTAATTTAAAACGTTCAAAATCTAGTCGCAGTCTCATCTCAGCGACAAACAAATGTCAAAAACTTGTCAAAATGTAGGGAAATTTGAAGTATTTATTGACAGATTGAGACTGAGATCAGACTGTGAACGGTCTTAAAATTACGAGAATTGCCCCTCAGGTTAAGCTACGCTTGCCGCGATTGGTCCGTGGATAGGTATCCATCTTTACATACCAATACCACGTGTCTCGGAAAGCACGTTAAGCCGTTTGTCCCGGCTGTCATTCGTGGATCTTCGACAGTCGTAAAAGCACGAAAGTCTGACAATCAGTATTACCCAGTAACTGGGTTGTGGAGGTCAGATAGGCAGTTGCTCCATGTAAAATACTGGTATTCAGCTAAATATATAAAAAAATACAAGACGGCGACGTTGCAGCGTTGCACTAACAGATGCAAGTGTTGGTTTCAGTCATGGCGTAGCTGATGTTCGCGTTGGCATGCAGGCCGAACAACACCGGGTCGTCGAACAGCGGCAGCGTGCGGATGTACTTCGTGTAGTCTTCTACGCTCAGCGAAGAGTGTTGCTGTAACAAATATTGTTTTGAACCGACTTCGAAAAAAGGGCCTCGCCTATTATCGAAATCGGTTTTCATTTAGTCTGAATTCTTTTTAGAGTTCCGTACGTATTCGTTATAAGTCGTAACAAATTCAAGGTTATAGCAGTTTTTAAACTTGAGGAGTCCCCACATTACCTATAGACCTACGACGTTATTTTAATGAGGAAATTCTTTTTATTGTCAGTATAACAACTAAAAAAAAAATTAAATAGTTTTTTTTTCAATAAAGGAGTATTAAATACTCCTTGTACACACGGCTACACGTCAAGCTATACAAAATCAGTTTGTCTTGGCCTCACTTTGTATGATATTTTCTCACAATTAACGGTCAGCCAATACTGGTTTTGCATAGCTTGATGTGTAGCCGTGTGTACAAATAGTCGACATTTTTTATGTCAATCACTAGCATTTCAACGACAAGATAAATTTAGACGAGACAAAAAAGGATGTCAGCCGTATGACGTTTGTAAACATTCAAAATCCGTCCCAGTTTTCGCTTTTATTGATACATATAATAGTATATTTAAAAGTTTAGAAACACGCACAGGGTGTAAAAGTGAGTGTGATAATACGTGAATCCTATTAAGTGCGCATTTAAACAGTGAGGCGTAGATATCGCGTTCATTTCCCAGGCAAGTTCAATGTTATTGCTTTTGGCGAAAGGCCGCCACTTCCAGTATAGGTATGCCAGGCTCCATATAAAAATCGTCCTACTCTCTTGGTGAAGTTTTGATACAGACTGACAACTAAGACTTGGTTCTTAAGTCAGTTTGTACTAAGAACTTCATATTATGGGGGGACGCTACAGTAGCCAGCGAAATTCAAATTTTCTTACGTTTTTTGCAGATCAGTGTCAAGTTGTTTGTTGAATAAAACATGATTCGCGAGCGTAACAAATACGGCTTTACAGAATTAATATAGCAGCAGCAATACAATTCCTTAAGTTTGAATGGCCTCAAATGTCATAATTTTATCAAATATTAATAAATAAAGAAAATAATAATCCCTCGACATTTCACACAGCGCGATCTAGTCCCAAGCTAAGCAACCTAATGCTTGTGTTATGGTAACAAGATGGCTGATAAACTACTTATATACATTTTTTTTGTAAATACATACATATTATAGATAGAAAAACACCCAGACTCAGAACAAATACATGTAGGACTTACAAATATTTGTTCTGTGCGGGAATCGAACCCGCGACACGCAGCGCAGCAGTCCGATCGCTCAGCTACTGCGCTAACCGTGTTGTCACGTATTCATTCGGCCAGGCCACATATTTTGAGTAAGGTGTAGAGTTTGCGAAGTTAGGCCTTGTAGCGTTAGGGCGTGTAGAGTTAGAAGCTTGGCTCTACATGAGATCTGATTACTTTTTGACAGTGCGAACTACATGGTCTCGTTTTGGCAACATGAAATGTTTTTGTGGGATTTTAATTTCGTGGTCTACCCTGACGTTTTCGCCTTAAGAACATGGCTAACACAAGACAGCACTGACCTGCCGATAGGCGCCGGCCTCGTCGTAGCAGTACTTGTCAGACAGCACGGCCGTGGAGTAGTAGTCGCCCAGCAGGCACAGCAGGCAGCGCCGGTCCCAGTCGTCCGTCACGCGCCCGCCGTAGTTGATGTGGCCGGCCGTGTACGTTAACATCTGGAAAAGCAAGAATAGTCTATGTAATCTGTACTCTATATACATACTACACATAATACGACTGCCCCGTCGGTCTCGTGGTCGCAAACGCGACTGCCGAGCGTGGGGTCCGGTTCGACTCCCGGGTTGGGCAAAGTGTTATTGGGGTTTTTCCATGAGGAATTTCTTTGCAACAGCCCGGAGTTTGGAAGTTGACGATGTGATACCCCCGCGCCTCGTGCGCGCCTGCTTCTGTGTCTACGCACGGCGGGAACAGGGACCGAGGGCACAGGGACTGCTCCTGTGTCTACGAACGGCGGGAACAGGGGCTGAGGGCACAGGGCCTGCTCCTGTGTCTACGCACGGCGGGAACAGGGGCTGAGGGCACGGGGCCTGCTCCTGTGTCTACGCACGGCGGGAACAGGGGCCGAGGGCACTGGGACTGCTCTTGTGCCTACTCACGGCGCGGCGGGAACAGGGGCTGAGGGCACGGGGCCTGCTCCTGTGTCTACGCACGGCGGGAACAGGGGCCGAGGGCACTGGGACTGCTCTTGTGCCTACGCACGGCGCGGCGGGAACAGGGGCTGAGGACACGGGGCCTGCTCCTGTGTCTACGCACGCCGGGAACAGGGGCTGAGGGCACGGGCCTGCTCCTGTGTCTACGCACGGCGGGAACAGGGGCTGAGGGCACGGGGCTTGCTCCTGTGTCTACGCACGGCGGGAACAGGGGCCGAGGGCACGGGGAATGCTCCTGTGTCTACGCACGGCGGGAACAGTGGCCGAGGGCACTGGGACTGCTCTTGTGCCTACGCACGGCGCGGCGGGAACAGGGGCTGAGGGCACGGGGCCTGCTCCTGTGTCTACGCACGGCGGGTTCAGGGGCTGAGGGCACGGGCCTGCTCCTGTATCTACGCACGGCGGGAACAGGGGCCGAGGGCACTGGGACTGCTCCTGTGTCTACGCACGGCGGGAACAGGGACTGAGGGCACGGGGCCTGCTCCTGTGTCTACGCACGGCGGGAACAGGGGCCGAGGGCAGGGGGCCTGCTCCTGTGGCTACGCACGGCGGGAACAGGGGCCGAGGGCACGGGGCCTGCTCCTGTGGCTACGCACGGCGGGACAGGGGCCGAGGGCACGGGGCCTGCTACTGTGGCTACGCACGGCGGGAACAGGGGCCGAGGGCACGGGGCCTGCTCCTGTGGATACGCACGGCGGGAACAGGGGCCGAGGGTACGGGGCCTGCTCCTGTGGCTACGCACGGCGCGGCGGGAACAGGGGCCGAGGGCAAGGGGCCTGCTCCTGTGGCTACGCACGGCGGGAACAGGGACCGAGGGCACAGGGACTGCTCCTGTGTCTACGAACGGCGGGAACAGGGGCTGAGGGCACAGGGCCTGCTCCTGTGTCTACGCACGGCGGGAACAGGGGCTGAGGGCACGGGCCTGCTCCTGTGTCTACGTACGCCGGGAACAGGGGCTGAGGGCACGGGCCTGCTCCTGTGTCTACGCACGGCGGGAACAGGGGCTGAGGGCACGGGGCCTGCTCCTGTGTCTACGCACGGCGGGAACAGTGGCCGAGGGCACTGGGACTGCTCTTGTGCCTACGCACGGCGCGGCGGGAACAGGGGCTGAGGGCACGGGGCCTGCTCCTGTGTCTACGCACGGCGGGTTCAGGGGCTGAGGGCACGGGCCTGCTCCTGTATCTACGCACGGCGGGAACAGGGGCCGAGGGCACTGGGACTGCTCCTGTGTCTACGCACGGCGGAAACAGGGACTGAGGGCACGGGGCCTGCTACTGTGTCTACGCACGGCGGGAACAGGGGCCGAGGGCACGGGGCCTGCTCCTGTGGCTACGCACGGCGGGAACAGGGGCCGAGGGCACGGGGCCTGCTCCTGTGGATACGCACGGCGGGAACAGGGGCCGAGGGCACGGGGCCTGCTCCTGTGGCTACGCACGGCGCGGCGGGAACAGGGGCCGAGGGCACGGGGCCTGCTCCTGTGGCTACGCACGGCGGGAACAGGGACCGAGGGCACAGGGACTGCTCCTGTGTCTACGAACGGCGGGAACAGGGGCTGAGGGCACAGGGCCTGCCCCTGTGTCTACGCACGGCGGGAACAGGGGCTGAGGGCACGGGAATGCTCCTGTGTCTACGCACGCCGGGAACAGGGGCTGAGGGCACGGGCCTGCTCCTGTGTCTACGCACGGCGGGAACAGGGGCTGAGGGCACGGGGCCTGCTCCTGTGTCTACGCACGGCGGGAACAGGGGCCGAGGGCACTGGGACTGCTCTTGTGCCTACGCACGGCGCGGCGGGAACAGGGGCTGAGGGCACGGGGCCTGCTCCTGTGTCTACGCACGGCGGGAACAGTGGCCGAGGGCACTGGGACTGCTCTTGTGCCTACGCACGGCGCGGCGGGAACAGGGGCTGAGGGCACGGGGCCTGCTCCTGTGTCTACGCACGGCGGGTTCAGGGGCTGAGGGCACGGGCCTGCTCCTGTATCTACGCACGGCGGGAACAGGGACCGAGGGCACAGGGACTGCTCCTGTGTCTACGAACGGCGGGAACAGGGGCTGAGGGCACAGGGCCTGCTCCTGTGTCTACGCACGGCGGGAACAGGGGCTGAGGGCACGGGCCTGCTCCTGTGGTCTACGCACGCCGGGAACAGGGGCTGAGGGCACGGGCCTGCTCCTGTGTCTACGCACGGCGGGAACAGGGGCCGAGGGCACGGGGCCTGCTCCTGTGGATACGCACGGCGGGAACAGGGGCCGAGGGCACGGGGCCTGCTCCTGTGGCTACGCACGGCGCGGCGGGAACAGGGGCCGAGGGCACGGGGCCTGCTCCTGTGGCTACGCACGGCGGGAACAGGGACCGAGGGCACAGGGACTGCTCCTGTGTCTACGAACGGCGGGAACAGGGGCCGAGGGCACGGGGCCTGCTCCTGTGGCTACGCACGGCGGGAACAGGGGCCGAGGGCACGGGGCCTGCTCCTGTGGCTACGCACGGCGGGAACAGGGGCCGAGGGCACGGGGCCTGCTCCTGTGGCTACGCACGGCGCGGCGGGAACAGGGGCCGAGGGCACGGGGCCTGCTTCTGTGGCTACGCACGGCGCGGCGGGAACAGGGGCCGAGGGCACGGGGCCTGCTCCTGTGGCTACGCACGGCGGGAACAGGGGCCGAGGGCACGGGGCCTGGTCCTGTGGCTACGCACGGCGCGGCGGGAACAGGGGCCGACGGCACGGGGCCTGCTCCTGTGGCTACGCAGCGCGGGAACAGGGGCCGAGGGCACGGGGCCTGCTCCTGTGGCTACGCACGGCGCGTTGGGAACAGGGGCCGAGGGCGCGGGGTCTGCTACTGTGGCTACGCACGGCGGGAACAGGGGCCGAGGGCACGGGGCCTGCTACTGTGGCTACGCACGGCGGGAACAGGGGCCGAGGCCACGGGGCCTGCTCCTGTGGCTATAGCCACAGACGCACGGCGGGAACAGGGGCCGAGGGCGCGGGGCCTGCTCCTGTGGCTACGCACGGCGGGAACAGGGGCCGAGGGCGCGGGGCCTGCTCCTGTGGCTACGCACGGCGGGAACAGGGGCCGAGGCCACGGGACCTGCTCCTGTGGCTATGCACGGCGGGAACAGGGGCCGAGGGCGCGGGGCCTGCTCCTGTGGCTACGCACGACGGGAACAGGGGCCGAGGGCGCGGGGCCTGCTCCTGTGGCTACGCACGGCGGGAACAGGGGCCGAGGCCACGGGACCTGCTCCTGTGGCTATGCACGGCGGGAACAGGGGCCGAGGGCGCGGGGCCTGCTCCTGTGGCTACGCACGACGGGAACAGGGGCCGAGGGCGCGGGGCCTGCTCCTGTGGCTACGCACGGCGGGAACAGGGGCCGAGGGCACGGGGCCTGCTCCTGTGGCTACGCACGGCGGGAACAGGGGCCGAGGGCACGGGGCCTGCTCCTGTGGCTACGCACGGCGGGAACAGGGGCCGAGGGCACGGGGCCTGCTCCTGTGGCTACGCACGGCGCGGCGGGAACAGGAGCCGAGGGCACGGGGCCTGCTCCTGTGGCTACGCACGGCGGGAACAGGGGCCGAGGGCACGGGGCCTGGTCCTGTGGCTACGCACGGCGCGGCGGGAACAGGGGCCGACGGCACGGGGCCTGCTCCTGTGGCTACGCACGGCGGGAACAGGGGCCGAGGGCACGGGGCCTGGTCCTGTGGCTACGCACGGCGCGGCGGGAACAGGGGCCGACGGCACGGGGCCTGCTCTTGTGGCTACGCAGCGCGGGAACAGGGGCCGAGGGCACGGGGCCTGCTCCTGTGGCTACGCACGGCGCGTTGGGAACAGGGGCCGACGGCGCGGGGTCTGCTACTGTGGCTACGCACGGCGGGAACAGGGGCCGAGGGCACGGGGCCTGCTACTGTGGCTACGCACGGCGGGAACAGGGGCCGAGGCCACGGGGCCTGCTCCTGTGGCTACGCTCGGCGGGAACAGGGGCCGAGGGCGCGGGGCCTGCTCCTGTGGCTACGCACGGCGGGAACAGGGGCCGAGGGCACGGGGCCTGCTCCTGTGGCTACGCACGGCGGGAACAGGGGCCGAGGGCACGGGGCCTGCTCCTGTGGCTACGCACGGCGGGAACAGGGGCCGAGGGCACGGGGCCTGCTCCTGTGGCTACGCACGGCGGGAACAGGGGCCGAGGGCACGGGGCCTGCTCCTGTGGCTACGCACGGCGGGAACAGGGGCCGAGGGCACGGGGCCTGCTCCTGTGACTACGCACGGCGGGAACATGGGCCGAGTCAGGCTGTGTCTGGCCACCATCCATCCTGACGTCAGAATGGCTGGTCAACAAAAATATATTCATATTTCTCTGAATGTATCATATGTAGCAATTATTGAAGAAATGTAGCAAATATAAGCAATTGGGTAGCAATTCTTGAATATACCTTTAGAGCCGCTTGCCAGAGGCAACCAGCCATTCTGACGCTAACGATTGGCCGCCGTGGCCAAAATAAGGTCTGGAATACTTTACACACAAATAAATCATAAACATAAAAATTATTTATTGACATCAAATCGCTTGCGTAATACACACAACAAAAAGTAAAAGAAAAACCTTCATCTCTAAAAATAGATTAAAAAATAGTGTCTTTCCACAACTTTACGAACCTATTTTAGGCTCTTTGTCAAGTACTCTTTACTTTCCATAGGAAAAAATGTGCGGAGGTTGTGGCTGTTGCGGTGGCTGCTGCGGTGGTTGTTGCTGCCCTTGCACCACTATCTACACAATATGCTGTACGAACATTTGCTAGTGGCACAGAGTTGCGCCACTTCGCGCAGACAAGCCATGGTGTCTACGTCGAAGATGGCGCACCGACGGCTCCGATGTTCGTGTCTTCGAAGTATGCATTCCAGTGCCGTTTTGTGGGAATAAATAAATAAATAAACATAAAACAATTTGTACACCAGAGTATGGAATTCTCTGGCTCCTGCACTAGTTAAAACTGTGTTGCAGGAGCCAGGAAATAAAATTGAAGTGTCCGTTTTTAATGTCAAAATAACAGCGTTATATCTACTAAATGCATAATGAAAGTACTTATAACTAAAAAAACATTTTTTTTTTTTTTATATTTTGTCCGTGTCTGTATTTCACTGGCAGCAATCTGTTGTTATAAGGAGTAACTTTGAAAATCAGACATTATGTGCTCTTTTGACGCGCTAGGATGCGCTGTTGGATTTTCAATGCTCGGCTCAACACAGAGTTGAAAATCCAATGCGCAATAAAATTCCGCTGCGATATTTTTACGTCCTTGCGAACGAGGGCTAAGCGTCTTTTTACACCTGAGATTTTTAAACTATTTAAACGAATTAGCAGCAGTCCCTCTGGGCACGTTTCCGGATGACAGCGATTCGGACGAGTACTTGGACGCCTAAGTGTCCTTTGTTTTTGTATTTATTTGTATAGTAAGTTACGTCATTTAATTTAGTATCTGGTTTAAATAGTTAGTTATATATACATACAATAAACGTCTTATGCCTGATTTTTCAATCATCTGATAACTTTATACGAGGAATAATTTTGACAGTTTTTTTCATACAAAAACTGTCAAACGTCAATATTATTCTTTGAATAAAAGTTATCTGACGATGTAAAAATCCGCCCTTAGATATCAAAATGTAATGCACACAGATAAAAAAATGGAATGTACAAACTCACCCTAAGAGGCACTTCGCTGTACTCATTGAGGAACATATGTAGCTGTGAGATACAGATGCGCAGGTCGCCGTCGGTGAACTCGTAGGGGATGTTGAAGCCGAGCGGCCCGAACTTGCGACGCTCCAGCACCACGCCGTGGAACATGCAGAGCGCGAACAGTAGCCACTGGAATGAGCATCATGGAAATATCGTTAAAACAAGCCATTAATGACAAGAAAAACCTTCTTCTTAGCGTGTGATAGCAATCTAAATGGACTCGACCAGAATTCGGCTCCACTTGTTTGGCGCCATCACCAGCGTCCATCAGTTCATGTAACGTGCAGCTGACAGGACACGATATTAAGTGTCCCATCGTTTGTGGAACAGTACCGCATTTACACTCCAAGACGGAGTCTTCTATGAATCTCCACCTGAACAGGTTTCTCTTGCTTCGGCCAACCTGGGTCCGGAGTTTGTTTAAAGACTTCCAGGTTACCCAGTGGGAGATGTTCAGCGGGTGGAACGAATGGTTTAGGTATTGAATGAATAATATCAGTTACACATAAAACATCCTATGACGCCAGCTGTCGTTGAAAATCAGCGCTGGGTCTGTGTCTCGCCCCTAGTTGGACTGGAAGCTGACCCTAACATATTAAAAAAACAAATTGCCAAGTTTCCAACCAATACCAACAGTAGCCACTGAGAGTTGCTGTGACAGTCTCATAAGAATTCCGGAATCCTATACCTATATTAATAAACCTTACTTAGCGTGGCTTTAAATATGTTGCCGTCTCTATCTGGCACTTGTATTTTGACAGTTGTGGGACAGTGACAGGAATAATGCTTAGCCAAAACACGTACTATTGTCCGTTCACAGTTATTTTACCTCTGTCAGGAACAACCTGACAGTGACCTTATCGTGACGAGATTTAATATCACAATGATTTTGACAGACTTGTCAGTAGCAGCAACCCAACAACAGCCTTATTTGAATGAGAATAAATATCACTGTCATTTGGACAGTGATGCAAAATCAGAGGTAAAATAACTGTAAGTCGACGTTCACACGGACGTACAAATATCGAGGCGGAATGTTATCGCCCAGTGGATTTTCAACTGTCGGTTCTCAGCCGAGCATTGAGAATCTAACAGAACGTATCCCCAGCGCGTCAAGAAAATACACTGTTGTATTTTCAACTCCAACAGTGTATTTTTCTTGAAATCGCCGCGAGAATAACGCGCCCGTGGCAAGTAAAAGTTTAAATTTCGCCTGGAACATCGTCATTCGTGGCGGCTGTTTTAATAATACAAAAATTACTCTCACCTTAAAATTAGGAACTTTGGCATCGGATGAATTGAAATAATCCATGAAATCGGGCACTTGATTCATGTATGCCTTCAATAAGTTCGCTTTTATTCCTCTAGGTGGCTCCACTGTCATCTTATAACCTGGAAAAACAAAACAAAAATAGACAATATTATTGTCAGTAACAGTGAGACATCTTATCTATGAAAACAGTATGTGCTTTGGGATGGGCAACTAACTTAATTTTTCTGACTGACCGACCCCTTGACACTTCAAATGTGCCTGTAATTGGTTTAATTGAAAAAAATACTTTGAGTTTGAGTCTTGTCAATAATACTCGATACAGATGGCAAAACCCATAGGGTAATGGGTTGGTAACTAATGGGTTGTGGACACTTGTGGAGGTCAGATAGGCCTCTATGTAAAATAATGGTATTCAGCAGCATCCGGTTAAACTGGAAGCCGACCCCAACATATTTGGGAGAGGGTTGATAGCGCAAATAGTCTCCGAATATTTTTTTTTTGCCATTTAGCTACGGAACCCTAAAAAGCAACATGATGGTCTATGAGGTACTGGTACCGTTCTGCAATAGCGCCACAGGGAAGTACGGCGAGGGCGTGGACGTGAGCCACAGGCGGAAGTCTTTGTGCACCAGCTCCGGCTGGATGTGCTCCACGTTCAGCTCCAGCACCGGCATCCACGACGGAGACAGGTGGCAGTTCTGGAACACGACAGAGAATTAAAGGAGAGAATAGTAGGTACAGCAGTTTAAAAAAAAAACGCGCATCACTAAAAAGAAATACGATGATGATTTAGGGCTGATTTTTCAATCATCTGATAACTTTATTCGAGGAATAATTTTAAAATTTTGAGATGAACATCAATTTTATTCATAAAATTGATGTTAATCTCAAAATTTCACTTTTATTCGAGGAATTCCTCGAATAAAAGTTATCTAGCGATCAAATCAGCCCTAAGTATTATATAAAAATTCAGGTTAAAAAACTTTGTCTATATCTACTTTAGAGTTCTAGACTCAGTTAGGTCGAAGCCCAAGGGGAGGCATCTGCACGCGTAGCCGCCCCTCCCTCTGCGTTCGCGCCTGAAGACATAACATAGGTTTTCAAAACCTATTTTGATCCGTACATAAAAAATATGCGCTTTGACATGGAGTTGCTAACACCAGCCCGAATTACTTATAACCTGACCTAAGTTGATTTCGGAAGTTGGGAAGGTACCTGGAAGAACACCCAGTTTCCGAAGTCACTGCCGACCTTCATCATGGCTTCAGCTAGTGGCCCCTGACCCTGGCCCAAGGAGATGCTTTCGAATCGCTTGCCCATCTTCATCTTATCCGCGAATTTTAACAGATCTGGAAATAATACGAACAACTGTGTTGAGATACACACAATAAACGAATACAAACTCTTAACTATTATTACTTATGTGTTCACTTAGCATAATCAGCCGGGCCTGTGTCTCAGCAGTGGGAACATTATAGGATATTATGATTATTAGGAGGTGGGCCGTAATCCACCACGCGGGCCCAGTGCAGGTTGGTGGATGTCACATGTCTTCCAGTTTTTGGTTCTAGGACATACCGGTTTCCTCACGATTTTCCTTTACCGTATTGAGAGCAATGCTGATGAAGTAAATTACACAAGTAAAGCCTCTACCTGGATTCGAACCCACGACCTATTTTATTTTCTGGTTTTCCAAGTGGATTCCTATTAAATTTGACCATGACCTGGGTTAGAACATGACTATTTTTATCCTGGTACTTCGTTTCCGAGCAATAATTTCCGACCTCCACGTGGGCGAAGCTGCGAGCAAAAGCTAGTAATAAAAAAAAACGTACCGGCAGCGGGATCCGTCCCTGTAGACAGTACGAAGATGATGGGTGCCAGCGGGTCGGACTCCCCGTACAGCGCCGCCAGGTCGGCCGGCTGCGGCTCCACGAACCGCGCGCCCAGACCCACCACCACGTAGTCCTGGAACAGTTCACCGTATACCCTACACACGTGTAAAAATATCGCGACGGGATTTTATCGCGCACTGGATTTTGAACTCTCGGTGTTGAGCTGACCACTGAGAATCCAACTGACGCGCCGCGTCATAAAAAAAAACACTGTTGGCTTTTCAACTGTCGGCGATGCGCAGTGAGTCGGGAAAAACGCAAACTGTCTTATTTTACAAAACGAGTTCTAACTGTTTCTGTCAGTTTTTGTAATAAGAACTTTAACTTTGTCGGATTTATAGTTCGAAATTTAAATCCATACAAACTTTCGCATTTATAATATTAGTAGAATATTTAAATAATACTGTTAGGATATTTAAATTAGAAACTGTATTTACATAACACCACATAGGCGGAGGGAGTAGGGACAGCTATCAAATCGTGTGGTCATTCAATCTCCGTAAGTGATACGGAGTCGGAAATGTCCGTCACTTCGGCCGAAACTACGGATTTCGTGCTTCGAGACCTTCTTTCGGTAGACCTCCAAAGTAGGGTATCCAAAAAAGAGAAAACTTAGAAGCTGCCACTATGGGGGGTTACTCTGTGGCGCGGCGTACCAATTCAGAAACACGAACATTACCGAAGCGCACACTTTTTCTGGTTTACCTGTATGTGATGCGAACTGACCTGAAACCCTGGAATAATCTTGTCAGGCCGGAGACACTTGAGAATGAGCAGCTTCTGAAAGGCGTCGTACTGACTGTCCATCGGTTTTGGATACGCCAACCTGCAATATGTAGGTATTGAAGTTATCATCTATACTAGTATTATATTATAAAGAGGAGGAAGTTTGTAAGTTTGTCTGTAGGGGTCATCTCCGGAACTCCCAGTCGGATATGAAAAAATATTTCTGCATTCGATAGCCCAAATCTCGAGGAAGATTATAGGCTATTTAGCATCACGCTACGACTTCTAAGCGTCAGAAAAAACGCTAAGTGAAAACGAAGTAGTAATTTTTCTTGTTTGTTGTATTTTTTTTTTTTTTTTTTCTTATACACGTGTATCTGTGACAATTTATTTATTTATCTTTCAATAGGTACAACATATTTCTCGCCCTCTAAGGGTCATTCTTTTCAGGTAAAGATAATGCATGTGACCCTTATGTCATTGTAATAAAGTATAAATTGGAATTATTAATGCGCGATCCTGGAATGCAACATCTGTAGCAACTACAGTCATTCGGTATTTCCTGCAAAGTTTTCCGATTTTTATAATATGGGAATGTTTTCATGTATAAAAATAATACCGGTCTATTACAGGCGCGGCCCGAGGGATGGGGGGGGGGGGTAATAGGGGTCATGATGTTAAAGGTACGCGAACCCATAGGATTTTCCCCTACTAAAAATCACCCCAACGCGCCTAAAGAAGTTATATTTACTTTAAAAAAGTTTGTTATAAAATATAGAATCTAGGGTGAAGCAAACTTGGGATATTGGACCAGGCAAGATTCTAAAACCTAGACTGCTGTAAAACCATTTTAAGCATTTCATCATAACTCGACAAAGAAAGTTCTCTTTCTGTATAATGGTCCAAAGAAAACAAAACCTATTCACGGTAGGGTGCTACTATTTTCAGGCTCGGTTCGCTCGCTCTTGCATACTACATTCTCTTGATTCTTGAGGTTTTCTTCATAAGTCGACAAAGCTACTAATTCCTAGTTGTATTGGAATAATAAAAAAATCTAACCTATCCGAGAGTATGCCAAATTTTTGAGCACGCTTCGCTTGCTCATGCATTCTGCATTCCCATAATTGCGTGGGTTTCCCTGTGTAAGCCGACAATGTTATTCCTATTTCTGTTTGAAAATATAAAACAAAACCAAACCGAGGCGGGTTGTTGAAATTTTCGAGCTCGCTTCGCTCGCTCCTCTCACCCTACATAATGTACAGTTTTATTACCTACTATTTATCAAAAATTGCTGCGATCAATTTGACAGAATTATTAAGTAAATGTAAAATACTGGTATTCAGCTGCTTCCGGTTAGACTGGAAGCCGACCCCAACATAGGGAAAAGGCTAGGCAGATGATGATGATTAAGTAAATGTAAAAGATGTATTCCTGAATAGCGTAAGTAATGGCTGGACATGTACAGACGCCAGCACATCAAACTACTACAATCTGTCAGATTTGTTTAATTGATTTTCAACTTTATCGCTGAAGCATTAAGGTTCAAGGTTGATTGGGAAAATTTGACAGTTTCGGGTAGCTTGACCTGCTGGAGTCTCATGTCATGGCGCGAGTGCCACCAACCGGCCACAACCCCAGATCCCAGGCTGCTTCTGAAAAATTCCTGTTGAAAAAATCTAACAACACTTTAACCAACCCAGGACCTCATGTTCAGCTAACCAACGACCAACGAGCAGATGTACCTCCCTAATAATATTCTTTGACATCCCTCGTTGACCCCCAAATCTTGGACTGCGACCGCGCCTGGTCTATTACTGTCCCACTGCAGCCCAAGTCTGCCAAGTCTGCCAAGCGTGGTGCCTTGCCTGTATGGCAAGGCACCACGCTTTACGGCGAATTGACGATTTCAGATTTATATTAACAACAATTAATTACTCACGATGTTTTACTTGATAAATAAAAAAATGGTCAGGTCTGAATCATAATTTAGTCTGGCACTACACTTGGCGTATTTGAGAAAATCTTCGCGTTATTACGCTAGTACAAAATTAACTTAATAGAAACACTAAAATCAATGTGCCTAGCCTTTTCCCGACTATGGTCAGCTTCCAGTCTAACCGCTGGTGATGGAGCTGAATACCAGTATTTACTTGAAGCGACTGCCTATCTAACCTCTATAACCCAGGAGCACACGTACCCCTTGGTAAAACTATGTAGTTGTCAGACTTTTCAGCTTCCGACTACCCGTAACGACTGTAAAAGATCTGTGAATGACAGCCAGGACCAACGGCTTAAAAACACAAATGGGATCTTTTTATTTTGCACATATAACACCAATGTTTGGACAAATACGCCAAGTGAAGTGCCAAGACTTACTTATGCGGCGTATGCGAGTCGTAGTACGTCTTGAAGAACCTCAGGTTAGCCCCGAAGTCAGCGAGGATCGTAGGCATAGTGGTGACAGTGGCCAGCTGCTGCATCTCCAGCCACATCCGGGGAGATATCCACTTCGGTTCCGGGTTTTCTAACTCCTGTAGGCCACGAAAGATTTTTGTTTTAGAAACTTTATTCTATGCGCATACATAATCAGCCTATTTTGTTCCCATTGCTGAGACACAGGCTCTTGGAGAGGGAGTAGGCTTTAATTCACCACGCGGGCGCAGTGCGGGTTGGTAGATGTCACATGTCTTCAATTTTTTGGTTGCAGGACATAAACGATGTTTTCCTTCACTATCGTTGCCTGTATGCGTATAATTAAATAAATGATAAATGATTTTATTTTTGTAAGTAGGTTTGTACAAACACTTTTACACGTCAATCATATTTTTAAAACTAGATGAGGTCGGCGTTTCCTATCTTACTAGTCTGAGAAGAAAGGCCGAAACAAACTCAGACGTCACAGTCTCTTTTAAAGTCCAGACATAATCTTGTTCAGATCATATGAAGACCATGTAGGTCGATGTCTGAGATGGTCTTTTGAGGAAAGAACCACACAGATTGAGAGGACCTGTCCAGTCAGTAGTAAACAAAGTATACTCACAGTTTCCAGCTTCGCCCCACTCAATAGGAAGTTGAACTCCTCTCCCCGTATAACTCCCTTATCCAGTAATATTCTGGCACACAGCAGAAAGGCGAACAGCAGCTTATGTCGTTCAAATAGACTTCGACATACGTTCTGGTATAGAAGGAAAGTGAAGTGGACTATTATCACGTCGACGCGTTCCACTATGTCCTCTGAAAACAAGATTATTAGATATTTTTTTTGTGCCTCAAAACATGCAACCAGAGTGACCTCTGCGCTGCCACCGATAACCGACAGTGGCGAAGTTTTGGGGCAACAAAATATGAATAACTGGACCCGTATTCCCGTAATTTAAAACGTTCAAAATCTAGTCGCAGTGTCATCTCGGCGACAAACTAATGTCAAAAACTTGTCAAAATGTAGGGAAATTAGACGTATTTTTGACAGATTGAGACCGAGATCAGACTGTGAACGTTCTTAAAATTACGAGAATTGCCCCTCTGGTGTGACAGCGACAAGAAGAAGACCAAATAGTTTCATATTCTCTTTAAACGTTTTAACTAATACCTACTCATATTTTATTTGTTTGTTAGGGCCGGTTGTTTCAAACAGTTGGTTAACGTAACATAACATCGACGATCGCGACATATTTGCCAAAAATGTAAATATTTTTTTTTAATTTTTTTTATTAATAAGAACTAAAGTTCTTAGTAATAGATTACAATCTAGCCTCACAGACTAATAAGCAATTTAACTCTAACTTAATATTTAACGAGATAGATTATGTTATAACTAAGAATAGTGTCAATTTGCACTTTTACTCAGTTTCGTAGCACTTTCTTAGGGTCTGATAATTGATAAAACACTTTGTTCATGTGTTACATGTATAGCACCATTAGCACCGCACTATTATTCATTCACTATATAAATATTACACTAACTCAAATGGTTTAGTTCTCTTTAGCCTACGCACTAAGTCCGTGTTGTCTAGCAGCTGAATTGCCTCGACATTCACATGTCGGTGAAGTCTGTGTTCGTGGGCTTCAGCAAATTTTTGAATGATGGTGGTGACGAGTTCCATTTTAAGGTCACGGTGGAGGTCGTCATTTCTAATGTACCATGGAGCATTTACAACATCCCTGAGTACTTTATTTTGGAATTATTGGATTATTTTAACGTTACTTCGTAAACAAAGAGTTTATGGAAAAATAACTTTAATTTCCTACACAATAAAGTTCAGAAGTTTTTCAATAGTGCTATAGTCACTCTGAAATCAACTTAATTACCATTAAAATAAAGTTGATATTTGTTTAACTTGAAATAACTTAATATAATTTGAAACATAAATAAAATTTGAATTTAGGCAATCATTTTGTAATTGTAATTTGAAACAACGCTTTTTTCGGTTTGACGATAGTTAGCGCCATTTTTGACGTATACGTATGTGTCAAGTGGACTTAAAACAACCCGCCCTTACTTGTTAATTCTCTTGTGCATGCAGTGGTCCAAGTGAAGAAGTACACTTTGGGTGGTCTAGTGGTTGCAACGAGAACGTGTGACGAGAAAGTGTCCCTTACCATTAGGCTCTGTCTCCGCCATGGCTCTGACGAAGAGCTTCGCGAACCACTCCAGCGAGTACTGATACATGGGGTCCACGTTCGCCATGTCCGACAGACAGAAGAACAGGATGGAGCCGCGCTCGGCGACCGGCACGTAGTCGCTGCGAGCGTCGTCGATCTCGATCGTCGTGCGTTCTATGTCTTCCACTTTTATCTAGAACATTATTTATTCGCATGCAACAAAACATCACGCCTGTAATCCTCAAAGGATTAGGCACAGGTGTTCCTATATAGTACAGTCACGAGCACCAATATGTCAACACTTAGCTGCGCTGCGTGTCGCGGGTTCGATTCCCGCACAGAACAAATATTTGTAAATCCTACATGTATTTGTTCTGAGTCTGGGTGTTTTTCTATCTATAATATGTATGTATTTACAAAAAAAAAATGTATATAAGTAGTTTATCAGCCATCTTGTTACCATAACACAAGCATTAGGTTGCTTAGCTTGGGACTAGATGGCGCTGTGTGAAATGTCCAGGGATATTATTATATTATATTACTTAGCAAATTTCAATTGCGATTTTTTCGTGAAATAACGAATGCAACGTTGAAATACGACACATTACATAAACCTATGGGTTCGAAAATGCCATGTTCGTAACAACATAAAATGTCATTAAAAAATAAAGGAGTAAATCGCTTTTGAATAAAGCCGAGTGTATACATACTTTTGCTCGTGACTGTACACCCAACATTCGCCAGTAATGTTTAAACCCCATGTGATAGGGGCGGAGCCTAATGCCATCATCCGGACACAAATCCAGACTCCGGGCTACTACTCAGAAATTTTCGTTGGTCGCTATTCCCGACTCAAGACCTCATGCTCAACAGTAGCGCTTGCAACTATGAAGTTTCTTGCCCGTGTACGAAACCCTTTTGGAAGCGGCAACTATTCTATTACTAACAATTCTATTTTCTTGTAAATTTTCACGTTCGGTAACTCACAAGAATCTCAGCACTCTTAATCTTGATGGCTTCCAGCGTCAGAATGAGCGGCAGGTCATCAACCGGAGACCCCTCGCTGTTAGACAGGCCATACAAGATGTCTGCCTGCATCTCCGCGAGTTGCGACGCCATCTGCGCGCGCGACACGATCAGCTGACCGCGGAGCTCCTCCAGGTCGGGGCGCTCCTGGGCCACCACGGTCGACAGCAGCTGCTCGGCGAGGCCACTGTGGGCGGAGTTCGTGTCAAAGGAGCGACTATTGTAAAGCAGTCTGGTGATCAACCAATATTGTTGTATTGCTTTGAAAGTAAGCAGAGATGTGAAAATTTCGCAAGCCTATTGGTTGTTGGAGACACTCCCTTCTCCCGCTTTGGTGGAAACCCTTATGTCAGAGCAAACTAAGCCCACGGTCACACGGACGCGTCCGTGTGACCGTGGGCTTAGTTTCTACGTCCGGACGTAGAAATATCGCGGTGGGATTTCATCGCGTTCTGGATTTTCAACTCTCGGTGTTAAGCCGAGCATCGAGAATCTAATAGAAATATTAAATAGGAATAATTAAATAGGGAACTTAGCGTCAAAAATACACTGTTGGATTTTCAACTATAGGTAGCACGTTATTAGGTAGGCGTGTTATTCCCGTGGCGTGCTATTTTCGCGCACTGGATTTTCAACAAGAGCGCTAAGTTTCATTTATGATTTATTTATTCAGCCATTTTCAACTATAGGTAGCACGTTATTAGGTAGGCGTGTTATTCCCGTGGCGTGCTATTTTCGCGCACTGGATTTTCAACAAGAGCGCTAAGTTTCATTTATGATTTATTTATTCAGCCATTTTCAACTATAGGTAGCACGTTATTAGGTAGGCGTGTTATTCCCGTGGCGTGTTATTTTCGCGCACTGGATTTTCAACAAGAGCGCTAAGTTTCATTTATGATTTATTTATTTATTCAGCCATTTCTGTCCCACTGCAGGGCAAATGCCTCCCTTCCATCGGTTTTCGGTTGCAATGGATTTAGAACTTTGGAATGACATCATCTGCCTAGCCTTTTCCCAACTATGTTGGGGTCGGGTTCCAGTCTAACCGGATGCAGCCAGCTGAATACCAGTATTTTACATGGAGCGACTGCCTACCTGGCCTCCACAACCCAGTTATTGGGTAATACGATACCCCTTGGTAAGACGTGTGGGCAGACCTTTCGGGCTTCTGACTACCCGTCACGACCGCGACTGTCAAAGATCCACGAATGACAGCCGGGACCAACGGCTTAACGTGTTTTCCGAGGCACGGAGGGGTCTTGGTATGTAAAGATGGTAACCCATCCACGGACCAACCGCAGCAAGCGTAGCTTAACCTGATCGATCGACCCGTGCGGCTGTTATTTCTTAGCCTTTTGTACTTTGGAATGTGTGATATTGACTTAATGTTTTAAAAACTTGATAATTATCTGAGATTTAAATCTAAGATTCAAGAGTCCATGAACAGCACCCTTATTGCGTAACACACGATCAATAGGAATCAGAATCATTTTGAAGCAAATTGCTAATCCATTGCTTCATAAGTTCGAAAAATTTGTCTGCTCAACACGTAAATAACGCAATGAATGTTGTTGAACTGTCAAAATGAAACCGATTCCGATTGATCGTGTGTTACGCAATTAGGGTGCTGTTTACCTGGGCACCAGCGCGAAGTTGACGACCATGACTTTGACGGAGGTCTCCGGCTTGTACTTGGGGTTCGGCAGCTTGGTGGTGATGTACAGCTTGAAGCCGGCCATGTACGGGATTAAGGAGTCGCCTAGTTTCAGCACCATCTGTCCAGCTTGACGGAAGTATTGGCGCTGGGAATATAGGATAGATTTTATAATGCATGTTTTGTATCGAAAATTTGTAATCTATCTATATACATATATAAAAATGAATCCTTATTTCCCTTGGTCACGAGCCATAACTTGAGAACGACTTTACCGATTTCATCCATCTTTTTTTTTTAAGTTTTCTAATACTTTGTAGAAGGTTCTTACGGAAAAAAATTTAAGAAATTTGCGCGGAAAATTAGAAAATTTAAGAATTACGCTTTTACGCTAAGACTGCAGAACGAATTTAGACGATATTCGACACATGGGTAGACCATGAACTGGAGAACGGCATAGGCTACTTTTCATCCTGGATCGCAGACGAAGTCGCGGGCAACAGCTAGTACTTTATAAATACACCTTATACTATCATCGTACAACTATGCATAAGAGATAGACTATCCACAATCTGTTACCAAAAGGATTCTCGGTTATTTTGGTCATATAGCCTGTCGAGAACCACATAACCTTGTAAAGTTGGTGGTGATGGGAAAGACCTCGCGGCGAGGTGACTCGCTGGTCAGACCAAGAAGGGCGGTTTCTTGGTCTGACCAGCGGTTAGATGACTCACCGCGAGGTCAGTGGACTCTCTGTTACGACCTCCCTGACAGAAGCCGAAAACCGAACGAAGTGGAAGAACATCGTGCATAAAACCACGAAGGCCTTTCAAGGACACGACCTTCCGTAATGAAGTACGCGACCAAGTGACATCAATAATAAAAAACATGAAATAATACATGTGGGTATAGTGGCAGCTTTTCACGAGTACTAAATCATAAAGGGCATTGAAGATCGCGTAGAACACGAGTCTAGTGCCATATTATGACGACTTAATGCCATCATGATTCCAGTGTAAGAGAAAGACATGACCGAAAGCAACATCCCTTTTTCACAAAGGAATCATGATGACATTAACACTTCGTAATATGGATCCTGAGATGATAACCGGTTACATTCCATCTAGTCGTCTTGTTCAGTTCGAAATATCGCATACCTTCAAAACGGGATCCAAAGCCGGGTCCAGTTCTTCTCCAACATTCTCCAGCAGGATCGGCTTACCAAACCTTAGCGCTGATTCGAAGTTTCTCAAAAGATCTCTGTCATTCGGCTTGCATACTACCAAGCCTTCTAGTTTGCCCTGAAGTATAAAAAAAATATAAACAGTGTTAAAATAGTTTCAAAACCCTGCTTGAACCCGCTTTGCTTGTATAAAATATGGATTGAGTGAAATCAAACGCATTGACGAGTTGTAGGTCCCAGGGAATCCAGGCGGGTTCCCTGGGACCTACAACTGGCAAAGAGGACCCGGTGAAAAAGTTGAGTGGTGATCACAAAAGACGTGTTATATCTACCAACCCGCAATGGGCTGGCGTGGTAGATTACGGCCCACTCCCCCTCACAGACAGGAGGCTTGTGTAATGTTAAAATTCATGGTCTTCCTTTTATTTCTGACACTATGTTATTTGGCAAAAAATAATCCTTATGATGAAGCCTTTCGATCGGTATGATAAAGCTACAGGGTAATTTTTTTTCTCGTGTAGCGAGTTCGATTCCCGGTTCAATCATGTAATTATTTAAAAATCTATGAATGCAGTTTAAATTGTTTTTTAAATTGAAATAATGTCTTCTTTCAGTAAAATGTTCCATCTACAATATTCAAGGTACTATATATACTCGTATAATAATTTTAATGTAAGTATATGAGATTATTAAATACATTTTTTTTATAGTTACACATAACTGAATAAAGTATTTGGTTTATTTTAATTAAGGTATAATAATTAAGGCCTTAAATATTAATTATTACCATAGCCCTAATCCACTTATTGGCCTGCGTCTGAGGGTCGATGATGAGGGGCCACCTTCGAGAGTTAGACATCAGCACCGCAGACTCCACGGACATCGGGTCGCGAGGTAGACCGTACATCTGCCACGTCCTGGACAAAACAAAAATGTTTAGCCGTTGCAAAATCAAAGCGGACTCAAGGGCGTAATCCCTTATTCGACTAAGAAGTCAGGTTCTGCTCCTGACTACTTAGTCGACTAAGGGATCACTGCGCATTCTGTCTTTCAAGCGTTTAAAAAAAGATGACAGAGACAGAATTTATGTTTTGAATACTTTGAGGTTTGAAGGTCCGGGGCATACCTACTATCGCGCCATTTTGTTTTTTTTTTGTTTCAAAATGTAGGCCACGCATGAAACTTATATAAATCGGTAGCTGACATCAATGCAAATAGAAAACATAATTAGACCCCTTTTTTTTGAGGATGAGAAATCATCAAATGACCCCTTCCGCTCTGGGTGGAGCGGAATGGAGTGTCAGACTCTTACTGACTAAAACCCACCCGTGTTCCTTCCTTAGCCGTTTATGTTCCAGGGTAGCGGTAACCCTTTCGGACGATCTCGCTACCCTGGTAATTAGACCCCTTAAAATGTAATGTTTCCGAGATAGTAACGTTCAGAGCTGATCACGTGTCATTCATATTTATTGAACTTGCTTACATGTTGTTGCATAGATGTTTGATTACAGAGTGATTATTTCAAAATGGCGCGACAGTAAGTATGCCAGCCTCCATATAAAAATATTTAATCTATTGAGTGATTTGTGGTGCGAGCAGGTATACAACCCGCAAGAGTTAACTTGAGACTTCGCCCGGATGACGTAAGCGCGCGATACAGACGGGTCGATGGTGAGAGCGGTACTAGCTTGCCGGGAGGGACTCGAGTTAACTGTTGCGGGCTGTATTGGGGAAAGGCGGATGTTGGGACAGTCACCTGATCTGCACGGCGTCGCCCAGCGTGGACAGCGGGGTGGCGTGCGGCGTGTGCGGGACTTGCACCTCCTAAGGACATCCAGCTGGGTTTATTGTTTACATTTGCTTATGGTTCAAGAACCGATCGCATGTTTGGAAATAAATATGAAAAAAAAAATGTTTACACTTTTTTTTGCAAACATGTTTAAAAGATACATAGATGTTTCATATTTATAACCAAGTTCTCCACATTTTTTTTACATAACATACATTAATAAACAGCCTTTGACGTCACACTACTGGGACACAGGCCTCCTCTCTGTGTGAGGGAGTGGACCGTAATCCACCACGCGGGCCCAGTGCGAATTGGTAGATGTCACATGTCTTCGATTTTTTGGTTCTAGAACATCCTCACGATGTTTTCCTTCACCGTTTTGAGTGGTGATGAAACAATTTACACAAAGTAATGCGCCCACCTGGGTTCGAACCTAAAACCCATACGTCGCGGCAGTTCCCACTGGGCCACCACTGCGACCTGCTATTTATTGTTTACCACCTTCTAACTCCTCATCCTAATAGTTTCGTACTTGTCAGTTCGTATCTTTTAAACATTTTGAAAAGTCAATAAATAAAAGTGGTCCAAATGCGAGACCTACTTTACTGAATAGTTTATGGCAGTGTGGCGATTATGTTATCACATTAATTGTAACCACGTAATCTACATTACGTATTTTAAACAGACACAAATAAAATAATTAATAACAATTGACAAGGGACCTTTTTTTTGGTTGAATATTTAACAACATTATACTTAATTTGTGATTATTTGGTAAAAATACCATCAATTTTGTGTTGAACTGCTGACACCAAAGCCACAAAAATGGGACCATTATTCTTTACTATTAATTTTATTCACCTCTACAATTGAAATCCAGCTAGCAAGAAGATCTCTTCTGAATTGGTCTGTGAACGGCGTTATGTATCCCACAGCGCCTGCAAATTAAATAATAAATATTTTAAAAAGTTTTTTCCAAAAAAAAACAACCGGCTTCCAAAAACGACACTACAAAGTGAAAAATAACTTTAATTTCGGAAGTCGGTGTCGTTGGGTTCACATTTTCGTTGTTTGCCACCGACTTCCGAAATTAAAGTTATTATTCACTTTGTAGTGTCGTTTTTGGAAGTCGGTTGATTTTTTTTTGCAAAAAAGTTTTTATTTTTTTACTTTTAAGTTGTAATTTTTTACCAGTAATTTTGGTTTAAAAACCATCTATGGGACCATTTGGGAAGTATACCCTTTCCAACAAAAAAAGAATTTTTCAAATCGGTTGGCAAGCGACGGAGTTATGCGCAAACAAACTTAAAAAAAAATACAAACATCCGAATTGAGAACCTCCTCCTTTTTTAGAAGTCGGTGTAAAATGAATACTGGCATAGGCATAACATTCATTGTGTAAACTATTTGTGTTATTTCACTAATAACAACTGAATTATTATCCTCGTCTCTGAGGAGTGCACAATATTCGGGTGCACATTCAATTTGACAGTATTTGGTGAACAATTAATGCGTTTGTGCACCGCAGCCGTCACCGGAACGTCACCGTAGTCTATCGCGACCGAACGCAGCGGTTCAGTATGTAATGATAGACAAAACAAAAGCCGGGCGAACGGCATACATTCGGCTGGAGCCGATCTGCAAACTTCTTTCGGCATCTACCCTCGGAAAATCATATTGGGATCGGCTTTTTTTCCCGAACGTATATAAATAATAATAATAAATAATATCTCTGGACATTTCACACAGCGCCATCTAGTCCCAAGCTAAGCAACCTAATGCTTGTGTTATGGTAACGAGATGGCTGATAAACTACTTATATACATTTGTTTTGTAAATACATACATATTATAGATAGAAAATCACCCAGACTCAGAACAAATACATGTAGGACTTACAAATATTTGTTCTGTGCGGGAATCAAACCCGCGACACGCAGCGCAGCAATCCGATCGCTCAGCCACTGCGCTAACCGTGTTGTCAATGTCTACTTATGTATTTGATGATTAGGGCGAATCATATAACCAGAACATTGTGTGCTTTTGTGCATGCCGCCCCGAACGGCGGTATGACACCGCCGATATAATCAGGTTACAACGTTCCCACTGTTGGGACACAGGCCTCCTCTCTGTGAGAGGGAGTGGACCGTAATCCACCACGCGGGCCCAGTGCGGGTTGGTGGATGTCACATGTCTTCCAATTTTGGTTCCAAGACATGCCGATTTCCTCACGATGTTTTCCTTCAGAGCAGTGGTAATGCAATAATTTACACAAAGTAAAGCGCCTGTCTGGATTCGAAGCTACGATGTACAAGTCGTCAGCCGCGGCCGTTACCACTGGGCCAACACTGCTCTAAAATCGAACCGGATCAGCGATAATAGGCCACATTTGCACAGACTTTGGACGTCTCACGTCCGCAGTATTATAAGGTTGTTCAAATGACTTACATGCACTGAGAAGTATATCCCCGATCAAGTTAACTATGGCGACCTCCAAATCCGCGATGGTTTTGATCCATCTTACTCGTTCACTGGACAAGCCGTTTAATAACCTATAATCGGATTTAAAACCTTGTTATATGTACATAATAAAACTCATAATGATGTATGGACTAGCTGCGCCCCGCGGTTTCACCCGAGTAAGTTTCGATCAAAAACCCCCGGTCTACTTCTTGATATGCAATGGTCGCTGTAACACCATGAACATGAGGCTACAGGAGCTAGTGCGAATCTTGGGGATCATTCGATTAATCGAGTCTGATCAAACCACGATGGGATAGGTGCAATTCATTCATTCATTCATTCCTCTTTTATTTACAAGGGACTTACAATCTTTTGTACATTTCTTGAGCGAGATAATTGTTGATAGCTAGTCGCTTCCTCGTCGGCGGAGTAATAGCGGAGCAATTCTGTAAAAATGTCACCCGTGAAAACCTAGGTGAAGTGAGCTTAAACCCCGTTAATATTAGCAATCCCAATAGCATAAGGCGGATTAACAGGTGACTTTTAGCTCACCTCACATAAGTTCTCACGGTGATGTTTTTACAGAATATACCTGCCGGTGCGTTCCACCTTAACTTCCACGACAACGAATGTGTCTCCACTACGCTCATAGCGACCTGTTGGCGCGGTCCATCCTGGCGAGGCACTGATTGATGTCCTCCTCCATGCGTCTCCGTTCGTCTTCCTTCTCCATGAGGTACGCATTCAACTTGGCGATGCCCTCCAGCAACGCTTGCATCTTTGCCTTCGCGGCCGCCAGCATTGCTGTTGGAAACAAAATAGTTTTTCTGTCATAACCAGCCTATAATGTTCCCACTGCTGGGACACAGGCCTTCTCTCTGTGAGAGGGAGTGGGCCGTAATCCACCACGCGGGCCCAGTGCGGGTTGGTAGATGTCACATGTCTTCGAATTTTTGGTTCTAGGTCATGCCGGTTACCTCACGATGTTTTCGTTCACCGTTTTGAGAGCAGTGCTGATGAAATATTTTACACAAAGTAAAGCGCCTGTCTTGGTTCGAACCTACGACCTACAACTCGTAAGTTGCGGCCGTTACCAGTGGGCCACTACTGCTCTTACTCGATTTTCAACTCTCGGTATTGAGCAGAGCATTGAGAATCCAATAGAGCGCATCCCAGCGAAACAACAAACAAAAATACAAACTGCTGGATTTTCAATTCTCGGTGTTAAGCAGTGGGTTGAAAATCCAGTGCGCGAAAAAAAATAGCTGCGCCTCGCGGTTTCACCCGCATAAGTTTCGATCCCGTTGGGAAGATCGGGATAAAAAGTATCATTATGTGTTAATCCTGGTTATAACCTATCTGTGTGCCAAATTTCATCCAAATCCGTTCAGCAGTTTTTGCATGGAAGAGTAACAAACATCCATCCATCCAAACTTTCACGTTCATAATATTAGTAGGATCATAACGAGAGACACGTACAGTCACGAACAAAAGTATGTATACACTCGGCTTTATTCAAAAGCGATTTACTCCTTTATTTTTTAATGAAATTTTATGTTGTTACGAACATTTTCGAACCCATAAGTTTATGTAATGTGTCGTATTTCAACGTTGCATTCGTTATTTCACGAAAAAATCACAATCGAAAGTTGCCAAGTGTTGACATATCGGTGCTAGTGACTGTACCTTCTACGTCATATACTTATTGTTATTAAATATTCCTGGACATGTCACACAGCGCCATCTAGTCCCAAGCTAAGCAACCTAATGCTTGTGTTATGGTAACAAGATGGCTGATAAACTACTTTTTTTTTGTAAATACATACATATTATAAATAGAAAAACACCCAGGCTCGGAACAAATACATGTAGGTCATACAAATATTTGTTCCGTGCGGGAATCGAACCCGCGACACGCAGCGCAGCAGTCAATCGCTTAACCACTGCGCCAACCGTGCCGTCGAATTATCAACAAGTGGCATACCTTCGACGACCTGCAGGTCGCGGGTGGCCTTGGCCAATGCTTCCTTCTTGGGTGCGACGCCCTTGTTCACGTGGTAGAACTTGAACATAGCATGAACCCACATGCACAACGATTGACACGCTTTTGACACCTAAAAAACATACGAAAAACGACTTTAATAAAAAGAGCATGTATTTAATCGAATCTCTAATAATCCCCATTTTAGAATAATCAGCGTATGATATTCCTACTACTGGAACACAGACCTTCTCTCTTTCAAAGGAAGGGCTGTTAGGCATCACGCGGGCGCAGTGCGGGTTGGTAGATGTCACTTTTTTTCTTTTTTTTTTTGGGTGGGAAATCATCAAATCACCTCTCCCGCTCTGGGCTGAGCGGAAGGGCGTGTCAGACTTTTAAAAGCCACCCGTGTTCCTTCAGTTGGGCCAGGGGCCACGGTATCTCTTTCGAACAACCCACAGCCCCGGCGGCATCGGCCCTAGCGGACCCCATCAGTTCGTGCGTTAGCTCTTTGAGGCGCGCGTGGAACACAACGCGCCGTCGACCCGGGCCTGCAGTGCGATTCTGTAATCATATCACCGTGAAAACTTAGGTGAAGTGAGCGTGGAGTGAGCTGTCATTCCAACTAATGCTAGGGATTGACACTACTGACAGCTCACTCTAAGCTCACTTCACCTAACTTTTCACGGTGAGATTTTTGAATCGATCGGCTGGTCCTTACCGGGCGGCGAGCTGCCCATCGCTCGCCGCCCGCAAGGCCGCGCCTACGGTGGCCGGGAGTCGGCTGTCTTCGAATTTTTGATTCTAAGACATGCCAGTTTCCTCACGATGTTTTCCTTCACCGGTTTGACAACAGTGTAGTATTTACACAAAGTAAAGCGCCTGTCTGGATTCGAAGTCACGACTTGCAAGTCAGGGCCGTTACCACTGGGCCACCCTGCATTGTATTACCTTCAAAATCTTTGCAGGATCATAATCCGGGTTAGCGATGAACCTCTTCAGCTTTTTGATCATATCCTCTGTGATGGACTCCTTATCAAACTTTAGGAGCGAATCTAAGAAAGCCGTGGGGTCCGACAACATGAGGGACCCTGGCTTCCAATAGTTCAGGATTTTTTCGCCATAATTTGCACCTTGTTCCTGCGGAAATAATCAAAAAACACTATTAAAACGAAAATGTTCGTAACAAGGGTCTACTCCGAAGTAATAGTATCGGCCGAATGTTCGGTCGTTTCCTGCTACGAAGTTACTATTTGGTTCGGTCGGTTCCGACCGACTCCTACACTCTTTCACTTCAGAGTAGGCCCCAAGCTCACATTTCAAGCAGTCTGATGCAGTTAGAGGCGGCATGTGGCTAAGTAATGACAGCCGCACGCGTCGATCGATCAGATTAAGCTACGATTGCTGCGAGTAGTCCGTGGATGGGTGATCGATCTTTACATACCAAGACCCTTCCGCGCCTCAGAAAATACGTTACGCCGTCGGTCCTGGCTGTCATTCGTAGATCTTTGACAGTCGTTACGGGTAAGGCCATAAGGCTGACAACCAGTCTTACCAAGAGGTATCGTGTTACCCAGTAACTGGGTCGTGGTGGTCCGACAGGCAGTCGCTCTATGTAAATTACTGGTAATTAGCTGATGCAGATATTTGGTATTGATGCTGGTATTTGGCAGGTGTTTATAGTACCTTAATCGGCTTGATGTCAAACACGACACACAGCGACTCGATGACGAGCACGACGCCGGCGGGAGGTTTCTTCATCGCCTTCACCTCCACCACGTCGTTACGATTCAGCTCTTGAAGCGCTTTCTCAGCGGCTCGCAGCGCTGGTAGCGCTTCCTCTGAAATTTTATAAAAGGCATCAAACATAAGATCTGAAAGAACTATCTGGACAACCTTTTAAAGGTCGTAGTCAAGTATATGACAACAGTCACCTTTCATGCTGTAGTTTATTTTGCTTTCACTACGGGATCAGCAGAGCTAGATATATCTCACCAAAAACATTTCGTGTAAAGTAGGTTGAAAGCGTTATCTAAATAACGCTTTCAATGTTAAAAAGTTATCAGATTTAATGTAGAGCCAAGCCCCCAAGTCTACAAGGCCTAACTCTACAAACCTTACATATTGGCCAACATGTCCAACTTGGCCGTTTCGCGGCCATCGACGCAGACACCCCAATGAGGTTATGGTAAGAAATGTGTGACCGATGTAACCAATACTTTGTAACTATATTATTGTGATTTAAAAGAGTGTCCATGGAGTTTCTTGCCCGTTCTTCTCCATAGGTACCTACTACGCTTTGGAATGGGAAACTAGCTTCATCTTTTTGACTGACCCTTGACAATTCAAACGTGCCTGTAAGTGGTTTAGTTGAAATAAATAGTTTGTGTTTGACAGGAACTTGGCACAAGAAAAGATAGGCCTATTTCCAGCAGTCAGGGCAGTCGGGCTGCGGATGATGATGATGACTGACCTAAGTCTCTCATAGCGTCTTCCGCCATGGCCGCGTTGACGGCAGCCATCTTCTCCGCCATAACTGTCTCCTTCTCGACTTTCTCACGAGCTTCCTCAGCTATCGCCTTAGTAACAAATAAGGACATGAATTAACAAGTTAAGCATAATTAGCGTATGATGTTCCCACTGCTGGGACACAGGCCTCCTTCGTTCGAGAGGAAGTGAACTGTAATCCACCACGCGGGCCCAGTGCGGGTTGCCGCACATGCCTTCGATTTTTTGGTTCTAAGACATGCGGTTTCCTCACGACGTTTCCTTCACCGTTTTGAGAGCAGTGGTGATAAAATTATTTACACAAAGTAAAGCGTCTGGTTGGGTTTGAACCCAGGACCTACAACTCGTAAGTCGGGACACGTCGACGACTGCAGTTCCCTTTGCCGTTGAGCGTGCCTCGTGTATATGAGCAGTAAGGTGATAAACATAATTTGGACGTGACTGTAGGTACTAACCGTGTCAATGGCGATCTGTTGAATGACCTTTCTTGTCTCCTCCGCCGCCTTCTCCATCAGCGGCTTCAGTTCCGCCAGCTCGATCTGAAGTTCCTTCACTTCGATCTCGGTCTGGTTCAATTTGTTTAACCCTGGCAAGTCCAGAATGTTTCAAAATTCAAAAATTCCAAATCATTTGTTGCATATGTGGGTAATTTAAATGATAGATCAAAGGTATGCTTGCCGTGGTGGGTTCGTGGATGGGTGACCATCCCTTACAAATCGAGACTCCTCCGTGCCTCAGAAAGCACATTAAGCTGTTGGTCCCGACTGTCATTCGTAGATCTATGACAGTTATTACGGGTAGTCAGCATCCCGAAAGTCTGAAAACCAGTCTTACCAAGGGGTATTGTGTTACCCGGTAACTGGGTTGTGGAGGAAAGATGCAACTGCATCCGGTAAGACTGGAAGCCGACCCCAACGTAGTTGGGAAAAGGCAGGTAGATTGTTTGGATGATTATTGCATCGATACAAGTTGACTAATGTTGTACTATTATTGAGTCGATAAGGTATTCTTTATGTTTAGAATGTAGACTATGAAACAATTTGTCTTTGTGAAACCGACCCGTTTTGAGGGCGTTGGACTCGGTGAGTATGGCCTGCTGCTTCTTGTGGAACATCTCGGCGTAGGCCCCCAGCATGCCCATGTAGGACATGGGCGTGACGTAGTTGATGCGGTTGAGCTGCTCCTTGAACCGCTCGCTGGCCTCCACCACCGACTGGTGCACGTAGCAACACACGGCCTGGCGGGAACGCGCATGTTCATTACTAGCTGTGCTCGCGACTGTAATCTAGATATTAATTAAAGTAAATAAAAAATATAAACATCCGAATTGAGAACCTGCTCTTTTTTTTTTTTAAGTCGTTGAGAAAATTCTCTTTTTGAAGCAACACTTGAAGCAAATATTGTGTTTTTGCTATTGAATTTTAATGTTGCTTTCAATTCTAGCAATTTATAAAATGAAAATGTAAGGAAGTGGGATCCAGAGGGGCAATTCTCGTAATTTTAAGACCGTTCACAATCTGATCTCAGTCTCAATTTGTCAAAAAATACTTCTATTTTCCCTACATTTTGACAAGTTTTTGACATTTGTTTGTTGCTGAGATGAGACTGCGACTAGATTTTGAACGTTTTAAATTACGAGAATTGGCCTACTGGTGTCCTGAAACACAGGTCACAAGCCTAGCTTTGGCACCAGTCTCCCACAATATATACTTACCTGAAATATATGTCATTGTCGAATTTGACAAATGTAAAATAATTTATGTATATTATTATGGTAAGAAAATAAAGTTGATTGGTTGAAATAAAAAAATCAAATCATGTACTGAATCCATGAATTCATGATAACAGGTTGTGTGTCGATGTATTACATACCTGCCACCCTGCATAAAATAAAACCTGTAGGGTACCTCCCGATATCTATACTTATAATAAATCTGTAGAAGTGAAAATTCTGTACATTGAAAATATCAAAAAAATAAAATATGGCAGGGGGTGTTACTAGACCGACACCGAACCCAAAAATGTGATTTAAAAAATTTTTGTCTGCCTGTTTGGTCAGGCATCACGCAAAAACTACCGGTTCGATTACGATGAAACTTGGTATAATTATTCTTTAATATCCTGGGCACCACACTGGGTACTTTTTATTCCGGAAAAGTATATACGGAAAAGTATATACACAAATGTGTATGAAAACACGTTGTTTTTTTTTTGCCGCGCCTCTTTAATTGACGTTTTTGTGTAATGTTTCGAAAAAACAGCAGCGCAGCAGACACCGCTTTATAATGTGCGTTTTATTTGTGCAGAATAAACAAATATTATTTCTTAAAAACAAAATCAAAATCGGTTCATCCGTTCGGGAGCTACGATGCCACAGACAGCACAGACACACACACAGACACGTCGAACTTATCACTCCCCGTCGTTTTTGCGTCGGGGGTTAAAAAAATAGCCTTACTAACCACCATAGCATCAAGGACTTTATCGGAAGCCACGGTAAGATCACCCAAGCACTCGAAGAAGTGGTGCGCGACGGACTCCAGCGCGGTCTTGGGCCACTCGCTGAACCAGTCGATGGTGCAGCAGCTCACCAGCGACGGGAACTGGCGAAGGCGCGCGCGGAAAATCTGCGGATACACAGCAAATTCTAAATATTTTATTTCACATAAACTTATGAAGCGTCAGGCGCGTGGTTCCAATTAGTCGTTTGCTATGAAGAAGAACCGGCATGAAACCACATAAATATAATAATCCATACTAGGAAGTACAGATTATTATTTTTCCAATCCATATTTTTCCAGTCCAATCGAAATGAAACTTTTTGTTAACTTCCCAGTAGTATAGTGTGAATAAAATGATGTTTTTTTTTTTTATAAAAATCAGTATTTTTCCAAGAAAAATACTTTTATATCCATCCATACTAATATTATGAATGCGAAAGTAACTCTGTCTGTCTGTGACCTTTTCACAAACGGATTTTTAAAATTAGGCACGCAGGTAGACCATGACCTGGGTTAGGACAAAGGAGACTATTGATCTCGAAAGTACGTTCCCGTGGGATAATTTCCGACCTCCACACAGGCGAAGTCGCGAGCAAAATTTAGATATCTATGATAACACGATAGAAAGGACATCGATACGAAAACTAAACACAATTAGTGAGCTCACCTCTCCGATAGGGCTCATAACCACCATGATGTGCATGTTGCTCCGCACCCTGCGCTGGTAGCACGCGAACAAGTTCGTCTTAGTGGCCTGGAGACTCATCTCCATCACAGCGTGACGCACCGCCTGGTAGATCTTGTCCAGGTCTTCAGCTTCGTATATGTTCGGCACGTCGCCCGAACTCAATATGTTGTTCAGATCTTCGAGGAAGGATTCCATTTTTATCTGAGGAAAGAATAATTTAGAAAATGTAGTGAAGGTGAAACAAAACGAAACGAGATTTGTTTTGTTGTTTGCTTGTCGGCTGAATGCTGTCCAGCCCCAACTATGTGGGGTTCGGTGGAATCGATTTAACGCATTTTTCATTTGCCGTGTAAACCAATGATATCCTAACTAATAATATAAATGCGAAAGTATGTTTGTTTATTTGTTTATTACCTTTTCACGCCTAAACCACTGAACCGATCATCCTGAAATTTTGCATATACGTTGTCAGGTGTACAGCAACGGACATAGGGTACCTTTCATCCCGAGAAAACCTGCTGTTCCCGAGGAAAACAACAATAACGTTATTATGATAATAGATGGCGCCACGTGTCTATGGAATCATGATCAATAATTAATCAAGAAATTTCACGCACACGAAGTCGCGGGCAGAAGTTAGTTATAAATATAAAGAAGTAGATAGACAATTAAAAAAACAGCTCCACAAATGGCACGTTAAAAAAAAGGGAATATCTTCTACTGACAGATTTTATAGGACAATGGTAACAAAAAGTAAGATCAAATTTTTTACATACTAGCTGCGCCCGCGGTTTCACCCGCATAGGTTCGATCCCGTGGGAATATCGGGATAAAAAGTATCCTATATGTTAATCCTGGTTATAAACCATCTGTGTGCCAAATTTCATCCAAATCCGTTCAGTAGTTTTTGCGTGAAAGAGTAACAAACATCCATCCATCCATACAAACTTTCGCATTTATAATATTAGTAAGATTTAGAACGAGAAGCGAATACGGAATAATCTCCTTGAAGACGTGCAATGTTTTGCAAGTCGTCCTGTGTACTTGGTCAAGTTAAAACTTTTTTGCAAAAAAAAATCAACCGACTTCCAAAAACGACACTACAAAGTGAAAAATAACTTTAATTTCGGAAGTCGGTGTCGTTGGGTTGACATTTTCGTTGTTTGCCACCGACTTCCGAAATTAAAGTTATTTTTCACTTTGTAGTGTCGTTTTTGGAAGTCGGTTGATTTTTTTTTTGCAAAAAAGTTTTTATTTTTCACTTTTAAGTTGTAATTTTTACCAGTAATTTTGGTTTAAAAACCAAACTACTGAACCGTTTTTGATGAAATCTATGGGACCATTTGGGAAGTATACCCTTTCTAACAAAAAAAGAATTTTTCAAATCGGTTGGCAAGCGACGAAGTTATGCACGAACAAGCATAAAAAAAAAAATACAAACATCCGAATTGAGAACCTCCTCCTTTTTTAGAAGTCGGTTAAAAATAGCTAGCGAAACTCCGTATCACGATGGGTATTTATTTATTTAATACTTCAAGCACCTAACCAACCTATGTTTCCATTGCTGGGACGCAGGACTACTCTCTTTGAGAGGGAGTGGGCTGTTATTTACCACGCGGGCCTAGTGCGGGTTGGTAGATGTCACATGTCTTCGAATTTTTTGTTCTAGGACATGCCAATTTCGTCACGATATTTTCCTTCACCATTTTGAGAGCGGTGGTAATGATATAATTTACATAAAGTAAAGCGCCTGTCTGGGTTCAAAACCTACAACCTATAACTCGTAAGTTGCGGCGGTTACCACAGAGCCACCACTGCTCCCCACTTTAAGCACACAAATGTACAGAAGCCAGCACATCAAGCTACTACAATCTGTCAAATTTATTTAATCGATTTTCAACTTTATCGCTAAAGCATTAAGGTTCAAGGTTGATTGGGAAAACTTAAGTTTCGGGTAGCTAGACCTGCTGGAGTCTGTAAATAGACGGATTTAACTCCATAGGCACTTTCTACAAGTATGGGCATCTAAACATGACAAACAAAAAAAAAAGGGTTTGATGTTTTTTTTTTCGGTCAACGGTTCGCTCGTAGAGGTGTACTTGACGTAGGTAGTTTTTTTTTAGTTTTATCCCCCTTTATTCATAAAAGTGTCTGGAAGTCTCGTAAGTAGTGATTAACGACTGTAACCATTATTTGACATTTAAATAAACCCCATCATGTTTAGCTATCGATACTCATTTAGTTTGCGAAGTTTCGTTGGCTGATTTAATTCAACTTTGTATTTTTATTGTATATTTCATATCACCTGCGCATCGGAGAACAAGAACACGACACCCCTGTTCTCTGCACCAGCCTTCATCATGGTCTGCTTGAGGTCTTCGCGCCACTCCGCCAAGCCGTACGCCTTCGTGATCTCGATCTGTATACACGTTAGCTCCGTCATGCTAGCCGCCAGACGGGTGAGGCACTGTCGACCTGGAAAGATTTGTCAAACAATTGTATTATACTTGCCCCGCTCCCGCTGCTCGCTGCGGACCGTATCGTGTGCGCACGCGCAGCCCGCGGCCATGAAGAGCGCGGAAGGCCCAAGTACAAACTCGACCCCGAGATAGCCGTCGACAACGAATTCATTGGATACCGTCCTCACGACGACGATTAATTTGCTTATACATGCAACTATAATCAAGGAAGAGAACCGTATCATATTTTCCTTTACATACAAATCTGACAAGCAGTCTTACCAAGCGGTATTGTATTACCCAGTTACTGGGTTGTGGAGGTCAGATAGGTAGTCGTAAAATACTGGTATTCAGCTGCATCCAGTTACACTGGAAGCCGACGCCATTATAGTTGGCAAAAGCCTAGGCAGAAGATGACTTTATCATTTTCATGGTTCATAAAAATATCTGCCCACATATCATAGGGGACCCTATTAGCGCAGTTGCTGCGCTAATAGAGTCCCTATATCAGCCTATAATGTTCCCATTGCTGGGACGCAGGACTACTCTAGTTGAGAGGGAGTGGGCTTGTTATCTACCACGCGGGCCCAGTGCGGGTTGGTAGATGTCACAACAACATGCTGAGATTTTGGCCTCGAAATGGACAATTTATTTTTGAATTTAATAAAAATTGCTGTTTCATAAAGACCTCGAAGGTATTGCACCTTTATATGAAACAACCGACTTTTGTTTTGATAACCGACGAAAAATTTCTACGCTAGGGGTCTACGATCATCACACATTAAGTATTAGATTTTTTTTTTGCATTTTGTAAAATAGATTTATAATCATTTCACATAATAATATTTACAATCATTTAAACAAACAAGTATTTACAATCTATTGACACAATATTTATCGCAAGTTATTGATTATTTTTAGGAAATTTACTGTTTGAAATTCATAATTTATTATTTTTAGCTGTAATAAATTAATTAATGTACTACATAATTCAAACACAATGCGAATTGTTATATGAATAAATAAATAATAATAAATATATATAAAAATCAATTGCTGTTCATTTGTCTCGCTAAAACTCGAGAACGGCTGAGCCGATTTGGATGAAATTTTGTGTGTATATTTCAACGGGTTCCTGGATGGTTTGAAAACACAATTGGACCCGGTAGGTGGCGCTGCTGTCAGTATATGATGACTCAACCGGGCAGGGCGACGTCTGCCGGGTCCGTTAGTAAATAAATAAAACAACAATAAAGCATGTGCATTCATGGTTACAGTTTGCGCTTCGATGGCCCTGCCATCCTGACCCTGTTTTATAGGTTTTTCATGTCTGTACGTATGAGTCCGAATAATACTTTTCTTTTTGCATGTGGTACTTACCGGAGCCCCCCATGCCCAACAGCAGCCCATTAGCCATGGGCTGCCTCATGATACGTGTCACTCTACACAGATGTGCCACCGCGTCCTCGAACAGCACCAGGTCTAGAGGAGCCGTCGATCCCAAGTTGTATTCTTCAAGGTAGTGGTTTAGCACTTCGTCCATCTGATCAAACACAGTCAAGGTAAGGGCGTGGACAAATTCAGAGAATAGAAGCTCAAGCTCAAGCTAGAAGATAATAATTACTTAAAGAAGAGCTAAATTGCAAAAAAAGATGGGCAGACCTATTCTTCCTATCCTCACGTATGGTTCTCAAACACGGTTTTTGACAATTCAGCAGAGGTCCACGCTCGAGGTTTGCCAGAGAGCTATGGAACGGAGTATTCTAGGTATTAAACTTGTGGACCGAGTTAAGAATACAACAATCCGTTCCTGTTGGGAACGGATTGTTGTATAGGTTTGGGTGGCTAAAGTGAACTGGTTATTGAGGACTATGGAACATCTATAGCCGCTGCCTGACCAATGTTTTATATAAAATACACAGATAAAATGGTAGGGGGTGACTTACACACTCAATAATGGGCCCCCAAAACGGTCGCTAGCACATAGTGTCGTAGCGACAAGGGGCAACATATCCTGAGAAGCACCTCAGGACATGTTGCCCCCTTGTCAATCATTATTATTAATCATATTAAACCAGAAAGAAGATCAAAGAAACGAAAGATGGACTGTGTGAATGATGATATAGTTAGAAAGGGGGTGACTACCGCGATGACGACTAATAGAGAAGTATGGAAGAAAAGACATGTTGCGCCGACCACGAATAAATTGAGATAAGTGCAGGAGAATGATAATTAAACAAACATAGTTTTTGTTAGCTGTTGTTAGTTGTTGTCGTTGTTAAGAAAATAATAAGCCATATACCTAATAAAAGTCATAAAACAAAACTTGTTGTTTATGATGTTAACAATATAGTCCTTAGAGGTTGTTAATGTTTTCCCAATAACCCTTTTTAAATCGGACCCTTTATCGTGTCTTTACATACCTCCTCCTTATCAGTGATCTCGACGTACTTCCTATCATCGGCGCCAATGTCCATGAAATCTCCGAACAACATCAGTCGGTCGCGTAAAAGTTCCACCGGATCCTTTTGAAATTCTGTCGAAATCTTCTTCTGCATCAAACTGAAACAAAGGCAGAGAAATAACGAAATATATTTAATTTGGGACACGCAAAGGAAATACAACCAATAAAAAACCGGCCAAGTGCGAGTCTGACTCGCGCACCGAGGGTTCCGTACAAATTTGTAGGTATGCAACTACAAATTTACGGTTTTCGGATTTTTTCCTTTACTCGTGCTTTTACATTGATTCTTGCCAAATTTCATGTTTCTAGGCTAACGGAAAGCACCCTACAAGTTTTGATTCCCTTGTGTGTCCAAATATGCGGCATAAATGGAACATAAACGCCCGTATCATTTGGATGCGTTGACTTAGAAGTTTGATTTTTTCACTGCTACAAGGGATTGGAATCGTGAGCATTTGATATTAATTTCAACTTGGTAACTCCACGCGTTCCTGAGAAAAAGGGTCTTGACAGACGTACGAACAGATAGACGGACAACGAAGTGATCTTATAAGGGTTCCGATTTTCCTTTTGAGGTACGGAACCCTAAAAAAATAACATTAAAACCCTACAAAATAGTGGGGGAAAAGATCAGTGCGAAGCCAAAAAAGCCGAAGACAAAGGTATAAATAAACTAATATTATAAATTTATTTTTTGTATGTATGTTACGCTTTCATAGTAAAACGGCAGAACGGATTTGGATAAAATTTGGCACATGGGTAGACCATGACCTGGATCAGGACATAGATATTCCGTGTCCTGATCCAAGTCATGGATCGAGACTTATGCGAGAACTGCGGGGTGCAGCTAGTTTACAATGTGTATAGATATAACGTAACGTACTGAGTAAACCACTGGCGATCAGTGTCGTTAACGAGCCGGTCTTGGTACACTCGCTGATGTTCGTGGTACCACAGCCTGATGACGTCATCTTCATTCTAAAAACAAGGCTTCATGTAGTGGTCTATACACACGGAGTTGTTTTTACGCGCAGACGACGCAACTATTAAAACATCGAGTGCTTAGGCCCTTATGTGTCTATTTATTGAATCTGTGGACTATGTGGGTCATTGTTTCCTTTTTATTCATGGTCTGGCACTTTCAGCAGGTTATGCGGCCTACCCAAATGTCCTTTCTTTGGTATTGTTCGTTGAATCGGTGAGCTCATTAAGTTTTGAGTTGAGCTACACGATTACTAACAAATGCTTACACTGACTGGACTGGTCCACTCAATCTGAGTGGTTCTTTCCTCAAAAGACCATTTCAGACACCAATCTACATAGGAGTCCGTCTTATGGACCAGCTACCTGCATAAATAAAATAAAAACCTCCAAACCTCAATGTTCTTGGCATCCATCATCAGTATCCCCTGGAACACCTTGCTAAGGTCCCTCAAATTGAAGGTGTAGTGGGACTTGGTGGGGGTAGGAAGGAGTTCCTTCACCAAAGCACTAAAGATTTCTATGGAAGCTTTGAGGAAGGGATGCTGGCGAATAAGCGGTGTCACCTTCGGGTCCATATTGTCGCACCACGACTTGAGGATAGTGGAGAAAATGACGTACTGAAAAGTGATATGGAGACAAGGTTATGTTAGGTAACACTCCTGAAAACACCCGATTTTTTCTATGTATATTTAGTTTCAACATGGAAAACCATTATCAGAAGCAATGGATTAGCTATTTCTTTCAATATCAACACGAGCCAAACATGGCAATTTTTTGTTGATAACCTACGAAAATTTCTAAGCCAAAAAGAAATGAAAGAAAGAAAAAGTATCTATTGCGACTCATACAGGAAGATCGCAAACTAAACTAAACACAGTAAAATAAAATAAAAAACAACTTATATAAAAAAAGGAACAACAGCTAGCAGGTCTAGGATCATGTGCTAAATTCATGGTTACAGTTTGCGCGTTGATGTCCCAGACACGCTGTATACTTGCTGGTCAGAACGTGGCTCAAATGTAACTTTTAATAAATAAGTATATAAACGGATCGTATGAAATTTATTCAAAACAGCCCGTGTGCCAAAACGACGACCTACAGTATTTAATTTCCTATTTAACCCCCCAGGGGGTGAATTATCAAAAATCCTTCCTTAGGGCTAACTTTCGCTATATAAGGAACTCTTGTACAAAATTACACGGAGAGATCGCAGAAAGCGATAAGGCTGTTTATGTGTTTCCTGGTGTAAAGTATATCATCATCATCATTTCAGCCGAAAGACGTCCACTGCTGGACATAGGCCTCCCCCAAGCACCTCTTCGACCGGTAAATAAAGTATATATAAATAAATAAATACAATCATGCTTTTAGAGACAGCGGTTTACAATTTTTATTAAGTAATTAGATGGGTACTATAGTTTGACCAAAACCGCTGTATCGCGCCTTCGGTATGTGCGCGGGGAGACGAGGGGGGGGGGGCAGTGCAGGCCGCTCATTCGTCATCGCTCACGGCGTCCCATCCTCCGCCTCGCCGCGCATTCCGAAGGCGCGGTACAGCAGTTTCGGCCAAACTATACATACCTTGCTGGCATACTCCATCTCAGTGAAGGAGATGTAGTGGAAGTGCCGCATGAGGCGCATGGTGACAGGGTTCCGTCCGCCGCCGGGCGGGCCCATGGCCGCCACGACGCCCACGTCCACCAGCGTCTTGAACTCGCCGATGTTGTCGCGGTCGTACCAACCTGGAAGCAAACGGAATTATTATGACACTAACTGACCCGACAAACGTAGTTCGTTCGTCTCGAGTTTATATTAAAAGCTCATAAAAAAAGGACGTTTAGTATGTCTAGAAGTCCGAAGTCTTTAAATTGACTTCGGACTCAGGTCGGCCGAAGCAAAGGGTTTTTTATAACCGACGAAAAATTTCGACGCTATGGGGTCTACACTCATGTGCTGAATCCATGGTTACAGTTTGCGCGTCGATATCCCTGCCACCTTGTATAATCTATACTTATAATAAATCTGTAGAAGCGAAAATTCTGTACATTGAAAATATCAAAAAAATAAATGGCAGGGGGTGTTACTAGACCGACACCGAACACAAAAATGCGATTAAAAAAATGTTTGTCTGTCTGTCGGTCTGTCTGTCTGTCTGTCTGTCTGTTTGTTCAGGCATCACGCAAAAACTAGCGGTTCGATTACGATGAAACTTGGTATAATTATTCTTTAATATCCTGGGCACCACACTGGGTACTTTTTATCCCGGAAAAGTATATGCAATAAAAAACAAACTTAATTTTGCGGTTCGATCCCTATACCCGATTACCACTGTCTGTACTGTACCAACCGCAAATACTAAGTTTGTCGTAGGTTGGGTCACCCGCAGTGGAGTTCATTTTTATTCCTTTTAGTTTTTAGAGTTATTTAGGTTTATTTTTATATAAGTCGTAGGTATAGATTTTAATTTTAAAGTCTAGGTAGTATATTTGATAGTGTACGTAGTGACCGTAGGTTATTTTATAATACTGTTAGGTAGGTTTAGTCATTCGTATAGATATTAGTTTTTAGGGATTTTGCTTATTTATTGAGTTTAGATTAGTTGTCATCAGAAATAGGTTTATTTAGGTAGGTAGGTATTTAATTTTCTGTTATTGAGTTTTTTTTTAAATTAGTTAGGTACTTAGGTAAAGATATCATATAGGTACCCTCTTAATCACCACTAATGAGACACAATTGGTTTTCTATTGTAATTAGCCACAAAGGGCCCGCGACATAGATGGCATTCTGGGGAAGCACATACATTTTATCCTGTTAGCACGTTCCCGTGGGTAAATTTCCGACATCCACGCGGGCGAAGCCGCGGGCAGAAGCTAGTGTTTAATATGTTTGTCTGTGTCGAGCAATATAAGTCGTTTTTAGATAAATTCCTTATCTACGACCAACCCGGAAAAATAATTAAACATTTTCTTTATGGTTAGATAAATAAATATAATAAGTATACAGATCTCCTAGATAAAAGTACGCGGTTCGAGAATCATCGTCTATCTTCGGAAATACGAACACGCAACGAAGATTATCGAAGCGCATACTCTTTCTGGCTTACCTGTACGATGCCATACCTGAAAAATCCATGAACTGCCGAAGCAGTTCTATGGGCGGTTGAGCCCCGAACACTTCGAGTGCGGGCATGTTGAGGTCGTCGATGAAGAAGACCTGGCGCTTGGTGGGCGGGGGACCGAACACGCCGCGGCGGCGCCGCTCTAACTTGTTGTCTATGACATCCTAAGATAATTATGTAACGGATAATTAATGTGATTTGTAAGCTTCTACACCCAATTTACCACGGAAGAGCCCTGATTTCCAAGATTTCCAAGATACAGGTTTTTACCAACAGTGGGCCCAAAAAAACTATCTCCTTTGTTTCAAATTGATGTTATTTTAAGTTAAACAAATATCAACTTTATTTTAATGTTAATTAAGTTGATTTCAGTGACTATATTGAAAAAGTTATAATTTTTTTTTGAAGTTGTAACGTAAGCTGAACTTAATTGTGTAGGAATTAAAGTTACTTTTCCACAAACTTATATTCGTTTACATTTATGGCAAATAAGTCGCGATAGCAGATTAGTTTTGAATTCAGGAGTTGATATAGTTTTAGCAGTCTACTCACGTACATTATTTGTATCCTAGGTCTTAGTAATACAACTAATACAAATACAGTTATATTCTAATATAGCACCGTAATAGCATAGCATACCGTAATAGAACCGTACTCAAATACACGAGCGGCACGTTTTCGATGGATGCAGTTGACTCGGCCGTTGACGCGTGTCGCTCGTGTGTATGTGTCGCAGGCGTCGCAGCCAACATGTTTAATTAGCCGTTTAGTTAACCGCCTAGCCTTCTACCTTAACGGCGGCCATTCTACTAATGGCCTGAATAATATTCAATAAATTATAGTTTAGGTTGGAACTGTAACCAATCACGTGCCAGCCGAATTGGTCGCAGTAACTAAGCCAGGGCACCTCAACCAAATGGGTTAGGTTAGAACTGTGATTAACCGCGTGCGAACCGAGAGAGCGAAGAGAGGCGAGCACTACTTCCAAAGGCCGCGCGGTTGACGTATATGCACACTTACCTGGGTCTGATTAGCCGAAGTCCTGGCAGAGAAGACGAGGAACTCGCAGATAAACTTCTTGTGCAGCCCTCTCGACAGTTTGGACGTTATAGTGACAGTCTTGCCAGTGCCTGTCGGCCCCACGCACAGCACGTGGTTGTAGTTCAGTACCTTGTACCCGAGGATTGCTGCACTGCGCACGTTGTCCATCGTCGGCACTTCGATGTCTGCATGAAGTGATTTTTATTTATTACTGTTTTTACGACTTGATCATACAGCGATATTATTTTATTAAATGAAAAAAGTATTAATGTTTTATACACATAAACCTTCAGGGATAAATTCTCTAAATTATGGTGAAAACCGTATCAAAATTCCTTGTGTAGTTTAGTGTATGTGTAGTTTAGAATAACAAAGCGGTCAACAGACTACACGCAAGGCGATTTGATAATAATATAATACATAATCGAATTTTATTTATGTTTCAAATTGACGTTATTTCAAGTTTGACAAATATCAACTTTATTTTAATGGTAATTAAGTTGATTTCAGTGACTAGCACTATTGAAAAAGTTATAAAAATGTTTGAAGTTGTAGCGTAAACTGAACTTTATTATGTAGGAATTAAAGTTATTTTTCCATAAACTCATATTTGTTTACAACATTGGCGAACATGTCGCGATCGTCTATTTAGCCGTCTCTTTCGTAACCGCTCAACTGTTTTCACGATATATCTGAGGGACAATTCTCGTAATTTTAAGAACGTTCACAGTCTGATCTCAGTCTCAATCTGTCAAAAATACCTCTAATTTCCCTACTTTTTCGGCAAGTTTTTAACTTAGATTGTCGCCGAGATGAGATTGAGATTTTGAACGTTTTTAATTACAGGAATTGGCCTACTGTTGTCATTTTGAGTGTAACTTTCTTACGGACACTCGCACATCTTTAGGACATTTGTCGGCTATCGACCAACCCCTGCTTCACACGGGTGCAATCAATAAATGCGGCGACACGTCAAAATATTACATAATACTTCTGTGCTAAGTTAAATAATAATATATTATACAGTACAAATAGAGTAGACCAGCTGCGCCCCGCGGTTTCACCCGCATAAGTTTCGATCCCATGGGAATATCGGGATCAAAAGTATCCTATGTGTTAATCCTGGTTATAAACTATCTGTATTGTGAGTCCAAATTTTATCCAAATCCGTTCAGTAGTTTTTGCGTGAATGATTGACAAACATCCATGCTTCCACACAAACTTTTAGTAACCGACCCCATTCGTGGTTCAAATTGAGGTACTTATTCATTTTCTTGAAGGTGATAAATTGAGATAGTGTTTATTCTGTTTTTTTTTTTTAATAAAACTTTCATTTAATCATTTCTCGACCTAGAAACACGAACACGAATTTCTCTGTTTTTTAACTTTTAAAAAAGTGGGTTTACTGGAATATTTTTTTTAAACGTTGCTCCACTCTAGGAATTACTCCTGTATCGTGGGTGCGTTTACAAACATTTAAACTCACATACACAAACAGCCAGACCCGGAACAACTACTTGAAGGCCATACAAATATTTGTTCCGTGCGGGAATCGAACCCGCTACACGCTGCGCAGCAGTCAATCGCTTAACCACTGTGCCAACCGTGGCGTCATTTGATAAAGCCATCGTTATAAAGCACTGGATTTGTGAAGTCAAGTACTAACCCGCGTAGTTCCACTCGGGATCCACTTCATATGGCTCTAAGTTTGCCATCCAGGTGTACCAGAAAGGGTTCGCCGGCTCGCCGTCTTCAGTCGGGTCAGTGAACCCACCATCGTTGAGTCTGATATGAATATCACATCAAAATTATGAAATTAAAAGCAAAATCAAATTATACTATTCTAAAACTAACTTTTTCCCGCGATTTCGCTCCCGTGGATGGACCACGGGAGCGACGCAAGTTTACAAACTAGGGCCATTAAAAATTAGCTCTGTGTGTATGTGTAAATAAATAAATAAACAACGCGGGCTCTTAAATTGAATAACTATACTTACGTGTAATCATAGACTCTTCCTGCAGTCGGGAACAGCGGCTTAAATCCATTTGCGGTGGTGATTTCTCTGATGAAGTTGGAGAAGATCCCGCGACTCGGGAGGTCACACGTCGCGCCAACCGACCAGATTATTGCCCACACCACCCATAGAGGGGCCAGGCGAGCTGGTACACAACATAAACATATCATATTCAGGCTATAATGTTCCCACTGCTGGGACACAGGCCTCCTCTCTGTCTGAGGTAGTGGGCCATAATCCACCACGGGGGCCCGGTGCGGGTTGGTGGATGTCACATGTCTTCGAATTTTTGGTTCTAGGACATGCCGGTTTCCTCACGATGTTTGTTAATGATTTACATAAAGCAGCACAGTCAAACTATAATGTTCCCACTGCTGGGACACAGCCACACAGGAGGAGGCCACAATATAAGGAAAGTATGTTTTATTTACTTATTTCGTCGTATTTGGTTTACAAACATGGCATAGCTAAGTGCACACAAAAGAAAGAGCACAACACAAAAATACGGGACTCGGGAGTTCAGCAGTGCGATTCTGTAACCATCTCACCGTGAAAACGTAGGTGAAGTGAGCGTGGAGTGAGCTGTCATTCCAAATAATGCTAGTGATTGACACTACTGACAACTCACATCAAGCTCAATTCACTTGAGTTTTCACGGTGAGATTTTTAAAGAATCGACCGGCAGGCCTCGTCACTGAGGCGAGACCCGCGTGAGTTGCGAAACGAAATTAGCTCGCGCCGATTGTGTCAACTAACTTGTGTAGGCGTGTTCAAACTTGCGTGAACCGACTACCTTGTCATTAAGACTCATAAACACAAGCGACACGTGTCAAATGCCGTCGACGAGTGTCGCAGTTGCCTCTGCCGTTGACGAATCGATGTGTTTAAATCGTAGACAGAGAATGCTATAGACACCTGCAAAGCGTGTCGCAGAAAGAGACAAAAAAAAATAACGTCATCATATTTAGGGTTACCGTGCGAGGAAAAATTTACCCCACAATTTGTGTGATTCTAAATAAGGTGGTGTTCCACGAATTGATAGAATTAGAAATTATTATGTAAGAGAGCCTGAAAATAACACTTATAATATTATAGATTATTATCGGTATAGGCGGAGGAATAATAAAGGTGTATGGATGTGCTGCCGAACTCGATTAATAAATTGCGATGAGGGCAGGATGACGATGGATGTTATTGTATTGTATAGCGGGCTGGTGTCCGCAACTCCACGTCAAAGCGTGTATTTTGTGATAGAAGGTTCTGGCTTTGAGAGTCAATAATACAACATTGTTTATTTTTAATTAGCTTTTATTGGTTTAGCACGTTATTGTCCTTTAGGTAATAGCTTCTTCTTTTTGTTTAACATTTTTTTCTCAAAATGTCTGCTGAAAATTTTTGATGACGGTTTTGGTGTCCAATCTGTTCGTCCTGTAGCTACAATCCATATCCGACGTAAATTATCATGTTCAGGAAAACTGCAACAAGTCATTAAATCTTTCAGATACTATATAATTAATACACATTGCCCATAATATTGGGTATTGATTTACAGAAAAATTGGCAACACTAAAATTCATAGGTTAGAATTAATAATTGTTATTATTGTGCTTTTTTGTCGATGAATTTATGTCTAGGGTACATTATATACAATATATGAACACCATAAAATGTTATCATCATATATAAATTGATACAGAGTGGTATACTTACGAATGAAAAGACAAGTCTGGCATTTTCGTTCCACTATCACTTTTACACCCTTTAACGCTACAACGCACCATGTTTTTTTTTTAAATGGTTTATATACTATGTCTACATTGTTCACAACAAAATATACCATACATTATTTAACTTGCATTATTTAACTTGCACTATTTACATTATTAAGCACATAAAACCGTATTTTAAAGAAAGATGATACCTAGCTGCACGTTAACTGTCAAACTTTGTTTAGCAAAGTAGTATGCTAACCTTGAAAAACATGGCACGCACCGTGAAACAAAAAATCTCATCGTTCTGTTTCATTTCTTTACACGACATCGGCGTAAGTCGCTCTTTTTCTTGTGTGAATGCGACCAAAGATATCAATTAGTCTATAGCATTCTCTGTCTACGGTTTAAATAATACAAACTCCTTTTATTATAATGATAGGCTGAAAACCTAGAAACGCATAAACAAACATGAGCTGGTCCATAATTATATGCTTATTTACATAAATCGACATAACTTAAGGAACTACTTATTTTTTTTCGCAATTTCAGGGATAATCCCATTGTAAACCCAGTCAAATTTAAGGGTGTGGCACATACCATCAGACTGAACAATTTTCTCCGTGGGACCAACATCGTAATCGCGAATAAAAAATCAGCCGTCCCATACGTTTAGGTCGAGCAGGTATGGAAGTTTTGTATGGGACAGTTGATACATTTTTCGCGATTACGATATGGGTCCCACGGAGAAAGTGGTTCAGTTTGATGCTCAGTAACACATCCTTAAATTGGGCTGGTCTTTGAAAATAAACCCTGTGTATTGTGGATAAGGTATTTGATGAAAACTCACGCATTAAAGCCAAGAAAGGGGCTGCTGGCGGAGGCCTATCGTCCTTCCCAGTGAGAGGCCTCAGGCGGTAGTCGATTAACTCCAGAAACTTCAGTACCAGCGAGCAGTCGATCGACGTAACGATCTCCGTCATATTCGAACGCAGTACTTCCAGGGCAGGATACAAGTACGTTGTTATTAAAGTCGGCAGGATTTTGCGGATGGGATCCGCTATCTGCAATTGCAATAAAAATAATACTCTATGACATAAGGCATACAGTCAGTTTTGTATTTGCGAAATAAGGCGAATATAAAATACTAGGTCGAGGTTACACAGACACGACAGACTAGTTTAAAAATTGATTTTTTCTTTGTTATAAGTTCCGCATATTCTTTAATTTGCATTTAGTAGAAAGCTGTTATTTTGACATTACAAACAGACACTTACCGTCTTATTACAAAACGAAACCTAACTTTAGTTCTAGCCTAAACTATTAAGCCAGTACTTGTATTTCGAACTTTATTTCGATTTAGGCAAAGTTCTTAATATTAAAATGACAACTTAGCACCGAACTAAGCTGTCATTTTTGTATAAAGAACTCCATTTCTACAACAGTTGGGTTCTTAATTCAATAACTGGGTCAGTGGTTTAAACCTGATCGAAAGAAAAACGTTGTTTTGTAATAAGGGGGTTAAATTTTATTTATTTACTAGCTTCTGCCAGCGGGTTCCCTCTATCTGGCAGAATCTCGATGCTCCGAAATTTATTTGGCATAACACACTTGGCATAATCTTCTTTAAACGAATATTTTTAAGGCATAAAAATGATTTAATATAATTATTGTTTGGCCGAATGTTTATATGTCCGAATTTACAATGGCATACTTTTAAGATAGCAGAATTTTATTTGGCATAATTACCTTTGGCAAAGTTCAAATTTCGCATAATTTCGGTTAGCATAACGTTCACTTCGCATACTTATGAAAATGGCAGAATTTCGTTTGGAATAATTTTATTAGGCATATTGACATTTCTATACAATAGCATTTTTAACCTTAAATTAAAACATTGTCGTGAAAAGTCAATAATATGTTGTGCTACAAAAGTTAGTGACAGAAACGAATCGCTGCAAAACCGACTCCACGTAGTCTTGTCTGCCCTACCCCTAGAGTGTAATTTAAGCCCGCGTAGGCGCGGAGGGGCGAGGCGGCCCGCGAGCTGAGGAGCAGGTGGTATTAATGCTCGCCGCCGCAGCTGAGGCTGGCCGGCAAAGCCGGCCAGCAAGCCGAAGCTGAGCCTTAAAACCATCTGCGACGATAAGCTCGCGTGGGACCGCCGGAGCCCCGCAGCGCCGGAGCCGTGACAGAAACCATGCATGCTGCATGTTGCATGCTTGCTTGTATGCTGCATGCTGCATGCTTGCTGCATGCTGCATGGTTGCTGCATGCATGGTGTATGCTTGCTTGCATGTTTGCATGCTCGCTTGCATGCTGCATGCTTGCTTGCATGCTGCATGCTTGATGCATGCATGGTGTATGCTTGTTTGCATGCTTGCTTGCATGCTGCATGCTTGCTGCATGCATGGTGTATGCTTGTTTGCATGTTTGCATGCTCGCTTGCATGCTGCATGCTTGCTTGCATGCTGCATGATTGCTGCATGCATGGTGTATGCTTGTTTGCATGTTTGCATGCTTGCTTGCATGCTGCATGCTTGCTGCATGCATGGTGTATGCTTGTTTGCATGCTCGCTTGCATGCTGCATGCTTGCTTGCATGCTGCATGATTGCTGCATGCATGGTGTATGCTTGTTTGCATGCTGCATGCATGGTGAATGAATGAATGAATTTTCTGTAATGATTATGGATATGAAATGTATGCCAAAAGATGATTCTAACTCTAAAATTTCTGAGATATGGCTTTTAATGACTATCGGTATGAAATGTATGCCAAAAGACGATTCTGACTGTGAACTTTCTGCGATATGATGGTTCTACTTTTTAATAATTATGGATATGAAATTTATGCCTAAAGATGATTCTGACTTACAAAATTATGAATTTTGAATGTATGATAAATGACTGTCTGCCAAACGATTTTCTGCGAAATGAAGTTTATGCTATCCGCTGTTATGCAAAACAATATTATGACATAAAAAGTTCTGCTATAAAGGGTAGACCCTCTGCCAGCGGCTTCGCCCGCGTGGATGTCGGAAATTATCCCACGGGAACGTGCTAACTCTATCTCTATGCCAAATCAGAAGTTCAGTGGTTTAGGCGTGAAAATATAAAATACAGTTTCAAGTTCAAATCCTCCCCTTAAAAACTGAATTACCCCTTTTTGTCCCGTCAGTAGTAAATTTTCGACCACTTTACATACTTATTATTAATTATTGTTAATAGCTGTGCCCGCGACTCCGTCAGCGTGTAACTCCTTGTGTGTTATTAAGTTAATGTATTGGGTAGTACATGCCGTTTGCGATCAGCTGTGAGACGTAATTCCCTCTCAGTGAAGGTTTCGGACTCACGGGATAGTACAGACGCCAGCACATCAAGCTACTACAAACTGTCAAATTTCTTTAATAGATTTTCAACTTTATCTCTAAAGTATTAAGGTTTAAGGTTGATTGGGAAAATTTGACAGTTTCGGGTAGCTTGACCTGCTGGCGTCTGTACATGCAGTTCGCGATCAGCTGTGAGACGTAATTCCCTCTCAGTGTAGGTTTCAGACTCGCGAGATAATGTATGCCGTTCGCGGTCAGCTGTGAGCCGCAATTCTCATTGTGAAGCAGTTTCAGCTTCTCGGGATAACACATGTTGTTCTCGGTCAATGGTAAGCCTTAGCTCTCGTTGAGAAGAGCTTTGAGATGCCCGTGATGTAGCTCGTCTCGCTCTGTCAGCTGCTAATTGCATCTCTCTCTCGGAAGAGCTTTCATTGGCTCGAGAAGTTGAGGCACTAACTCTCGTATCTTTAACCGATGTACTCTTTCCTCTGCCGATTCTTGAGAACGCCTATTTCTCATTCTCCTAGCTTCTCTTGAATTTCGAGATAAAGATAATCGTTTTTTAGGTGGCATTGATGCAGGCAAATGAAAATAAAGCTAAAACGTAAATGAAAATAAAACTAATTTAAAAAAAGTGAACGTAAATTAGCCAAAACTTACCTATCGGTATCTAAAAATCTATGCGTAACTACTACTACTTCACCTAAAAAAAAAATGTAAACTATTAATAATTTGTAATTTGAACGAATATTTAAACACTACTAAAATAACTAATACCTATTTTATAAAATAACAACAAAAGAAATCTAAAAATAAATTATCAAAGACTATAAGTCGCGCTGATAAGCACGGTTTGTTAATATCAATTAAGTATTGTCTGTCAATAAGGTCGAACGCTCTGAACGTCTATTCGCATCAACAGGCAAAAATTGTATGAAGCTCGCGCTCGCGCTCGGACGCCCCGCCTTTTTATACCTTCGGCCGCGGGACGCGTCGAGAGTGATTCAGTATTTACGCGCGATGGCTTAATATTAGCGTATTTCATGTAGTAAGTAGTTTGGTGTTTCTATACCGATTTCTATGATTCTTTTTTATGGAATAGTTAATAATGTTAACTTTTTTAATTAGGGATGACTGAGAGTGTTATAAACGTAAGAATAGACAAATATACCTAATCAGAAAGCTTCGAACTGCTAAGCTATCGGGAGTTACACGTGTTATTGTGAGTCAACCATAAAAGATAGACATATGCTGTCGTGGGATATTTTTTATATAATTTTAAGGAGAACATTTCCGTCATACATGATTTCTGTGTAGCTTTAACCATTAACGTTGCACACGCGACGGAAGCTTAAAAAATGGAGTAACTTCTCCCGTTTTCCCAACATTTCCCTTCCCTGCTCTGCTCCTATTGATTGTAGCGTGATGAAAAGTATACTATAACCAGCTCAGGAGTATGAAAAATAATTGTACCAAGTTTCGTTAAAATCCGTCGAGTAGTTTTTGTTTCTATAACGGTTATACAGACAGACAGACAGACAGACAGACAAAAATTTTACTGATTGCATTTTTGGCATCAGTATCGATCCCTAATCACCCCCTGATAGTTATTTTGGAAATATATTTCATGTACAGAATTGACCTCTCTACAGATTTATTATAAGTATAGATATAGATAGATAGATATGTATGTAAAGATGAAATAAATAAACTCACCGGCGGAAGGTTACTCTTGATCCAGGCATTGACGAGCGGTGGCAAACCGACCACTTGTGAGTCCAGGTACACCATCCCACAGCGCGACACAGTGGCTGGAGACGCCACTATCAAGTCGGCCACCTCGAAGATCATGCGCTGTCGTTCAGTCAGCTTCATTATTTCGCCACTTGATAGGCACAGTTTCTTGTTGTCGTCTAATACCTGTAATATTCGTATGTAGAATAAGTTGATTTGTGATGAAAAAGAAATTGGTTGCAATAGAATTTGAACTTTGACATCAATCGCATTGAGTTTATTGATTGAGCAGACAAATATTTCGGACTTATGAAGCAATGGATTAGCAATTTGCTTCAAAAAGATTCAGATTCCGATTGATTGTGTGTTACGCAATTAGGGTGCTGGTCCTTACCGGGCGGCGAGCTGCCCGCAAGCCCGCGTCTACGGTAGCCGGGAATCGGCTCACGATTCTATAGACTCATCCCCTATTGGATGCTTATCATAAAATTACTGCCGAAATGTAGGTGTAAACCACACCACTGCGGACTGCCCACTCTACCGAGGAATACAGCAGGGATTGACTGATGGGCTCACTGATCTTGTATACAGCTGTCACCTTTTGTTCGGAGTCTGGAGAGGCTGGTAATCTGTCATACAGGTCTCCTAGTACAGAAACCAGTCTCTCACATAGATCACAACAATTATAGCTAATGTTTTGTTTGCTTTTTTTTATATTTGTTTGTAAAATTCTATGTGAGAGAAGAACAATAAACTTTATTATTATTATTATTTAAATGTTCATTAAAATGTTACTTACAGTATTCATGTTCTCAATCCAGACAGCATCCACGGGCCCATCGAACACATACCAGCGCTTGTCCATGTCTTCGACGGCGATGCCGGCGCGGACCAAACTCGACAGAATTCCGTCAGTCCTAGTGTAACATCAAATGGACTAAGTCGGATTAATATTTTTGTGACGCGTATTATTATTATTATTTGGTTAGACACACTAGCAGCTGATGTCACTTGCAAGCAAAAATAACAGAAGGCGTATTCTCGTAATTTAAAACGTTCAAAATATAGTCGCAGTCTCATCTCAGCGATAGAAGTGTTTTTTGACAGATTGAGACTGATGTCAGACTATGAACGGTCTTAAAATTACGAGAATTGCCCCTCAGATGTCACTTTTTGTGACGTGTATTATTATTATTATTTGGTTAGACACACTAGCACCTGATGTCACTTGCAAGCAAAAGTAACTGATGTCACTTAAACAGCTGCCACGCTAAAATGGAATTGGGCTGGACACATCTGCCGCATGTCAGACGATCAATGGGCCAAACTTACGACACAATGGGTCCCTCTTAATGGCAAGCAACATCGCGGCAGGCGCAGACGGAGATGGCGGGATGAGCCGGGCTCCTTCAACAAGATCTGATCCTTAACAGCTTTTTCAAAAAAATGTCGTAGAGATATCTCAACACCTCTCTCCCTTGATGTTGTATATATATATACAAACCTACAAGTAGTTGTTCCGGGTCTGGCTGTTTTTTTATATGAGTTTAAATGTTTGTAAACGCTCCCACGACACAGGAGAAATTCCTAGTGTGGGGCAACGTTTAAAAAAAAGCATTTATTTCAATTAAACCATTTACAGGCACTTTTGAATTGTCAAGGAGTCGGTCAATCAGAAAGAAAGAAGAAAGAAAATACGTTTATTTGCGGTAAACATGACGCCAAAAGGAACATAAAAACAAATAAAGAAAAAAAAACAATAGGAAATGGTTGACATGCGTCACGGCCACGCAAACTATCGCTCAGCATTATGCTGCGAATCAGAGACATGAAGCTATTAGGTGTAAAGGTGTGTGTTTAGGTTAAAGTTTAGTTTTTTAGGTTCTTTTGGAGAAGAACGAGGAAGGACACTTTTTAAATAAAAATGTTGGTTACATCACTCTTGTTGAAATTATAGATACATAATGTGAAAACGATGTAGTAAGACGTGCACGTTAAAAGCGTGGGAACAAACAGAAAACAAAATATCTGCTACGAGGTGACCAGTCCCAACTGACGGCGCCTGTTCACGAACATGACTGATACTCTTCTATTATTTTTAATCAACGAGGGGCTCGTGGCTAAATAACTTAATAACAGCCGGTCTGGTCGATTCAAATTTGAGCTACGCTTGCCGCAGTTGGTTCGTGGATGGGTGTCCATCCTTACATATCGAGACCCCTCCGAGCCTCTCGGAAAGCGCTTTAAATCTTTGATAGTCGTTACGAGCAGGTAGAAGCCCAAAAGTTTGACAACCAGTCTTACCAAGGGGTATCGTGTTACCTAGTAACTGGGTAGTGGAGGTCAGATAGGCAGTCGCTTTATGTAAAATACTGGTATTCAACTGCATTCGGTTAGCCAGGAAGCCCACCCCATTATAGCTGGGAAAAGGCTAGGCAGAATTGATATTGAAAAAAAATATTTTTCTATAAACATTACCATTCATGAGTGAGCATGTCGAACTCGCCATAGAGCTGCCCCATGGTGATAGACTTGGGGTTCACCACGAATGTATGCACGGGGGTGAAGGGGAACCCGTCGGGGGCTAGTTTGCCCTTGATCGCTGTAAGCGCGTCACGGAGGGTTTCGTAACACTGGAGGCGAAAGATAAAAACGATGATAAATAGCTTTTTGGAGTGAAAGTTCTTAGTCGGCGATTCGATAATAGAGAGTGAAACAAGATAGCGTCACGTTTAGGCAGATTTCGTTACATGAGAGAGAAGAAAGATATAACTCTCTTTGTCTGTCACACTAAATATCTTTTTTTTTGTTTTCGTTTAGCGTATATTGTCCCACTGCGGGGCAAAGGCAAAGCTTCCCCCATACTCTTCCACCTTTCCTTGTGCTGTGCCTTCTCCGTCCAATCGGTTAGGAACGAGTCCAAATCGTCACGCCGGCGTTTCTTAGGCATGCCTCGGTGACGACGTCCGATATAATGTGTAACTTATTCTTTCTTTTTTAAGAATGTTCAATTCTATTACGCGTAAGATGCTGGACATGTAATTTTTTTTTCTATCGTGCTGTATTTCGGCGAAGATCTTTCTGACCTTAAATTTTGCAACTTTACACCAAAAGAAAAATTGGGGAAGCTGCTTCTATCATATGCTCTAACCACCATTATTTGGTATAATTCATCATCTTCAGCCTTTAGCAGTCCACTGCTGGACATAGGCCTCTCCTATTGCACGCCATTCAACTCGATTTTCGGCAACTCTCATCCAGCTGCTACCAGCCATCCTGCGAAGATCGCCGCTCCACCTAGCCTGAGGGCGTCCCACCTTTGGTATAATTAGGCCCCTCCCTTTTCCTTACGGATTTTGTATAAATATATTAGCAGCAGCAAAGAAATTAGCAGAGCCAAAATATCAGTACATTTTTAATTAGTTTGGCAAGTTTAGTATTTTAATTTTAATTAATACTAATAAATACTGACCGCAAGAACGAATGTATCGAAAATGTAATTCTAAAGCAAAATAGATATGGGAGACAATATGCTTTGGACTGCGACAAAACAGATTGAACGTAAAAAAATTGCGCATGCAGCACCGTACTCGTGATAGAAGTAAAACTTCGTCGTCGACGCGACGGCTAGTGTCGACGACTGCAGTCGACGCGTGTCGGCGGCTGCAGTTGCCTCTGTCGTCAACGCGTGTCGTTCGTATCACAGTTAGTATGCGAGACAGAGAGAGTTAAATCTTTGGTCTCTCTCAACTCTCCTCGAATTATCAAATCGCCGCCTAAAAAGTTTCAGTTCAAAAATTAGTTACCTTTGTTTTCCCAGCACCAGCTGGCCCAACCAACATAAGACCGTGTCTCACGACCGTCGTCTCATACAATTGTATCACTTTGAATATGAACGCTGCAAGAAAAACAGAGACATGAAAGACCAGCCGGTCGATTCTGTAAAAATCTCACCGTGAAAACTCAAGTGATGTGAGCATGATGTGAGTTGTCACTAGTGTCAATCCCTAGCATTATTTGAAATGACAGCTCACTTCACCTAAGTTTTCACGGTGAGATGGTTACAGAATTGCACTGCTGGGGCCGTATCACGAAGTATTAATGCCATCAAGATTCCAGTGCGAAAAAGGGACGGTGCTATCGGTCATGTATAGCTCCGTCTCTTTCTTACACTGGAATCTTGATGGAATTAAACCGTCATAATACGGCACCTGGACATAAAAAAATGCTTCAGTGGTTTGTCTTAAACATTTGTAAACTAGTGGAATCAGGTTTCTGAAGTTTTAAATTTTATCAATTTACCTACTCATACGCAAATAATACTAAAAATCGCAATATCTCTATCTAACCTGTAAGTATCGGATTTACTCATTCTATTTTTTTTTTTTTGTCAAAAACATGCTTGCATTGGAAATAGTACAGACGCCAGCACATCAAGCTACTACAATGTGTAAAATTTCTATAATAGATTTTCAACTTTATCGTTAAAGCATTAAGGTTCAAGGTTGATTGGGAAAATTTGACAGTTTCAGGTAGCTTGACCTGCTGGCGCCTGTACATAAAATATTAACGAAGAGTAACTCACAATATAGATCGTCATATCCTTTCTTGGTGAGCATATTTCGGATGGATGTCTCCATGATGCCGTAGTCCACGACGGGCACCTCCACGCGTGGGAACAGGTCAGATATTATACCTGAATACGAAAGAAAATGTTGCAGCGGTTTATAAAAAAATTAATAATAAAATTATTTATTTATTTAATTTGACAACATTGGTCCAATGGTTAGTACAACAATAACTTATCAACTCAGGGTTAGTAATATTAATTAATTTAATTTAATTATATTATAATATACCCGCCAGAAAATTTCCCACTGCAGGAAAAAAAACCTGTTGTCATTTAAAGAATTAGCGAGTACTATATTCTTTTTCTTCGAGTCGCTGCCACGACTGTATTATTTTTATTTTTAGCGGGAAGATGTAACCAGATCATGATGATGTGATGTAGTCTGACAACCAGTCTTACCAAGGGGTATCGTATTACCCAGTAACTGGGTTGTGGAGGTCAGATAGGCAGTCGCTCCATTTAAAATACTGATATTCAGCTGCATCCTGTTAGACTGGAAGCCGACCCCAACATAGTTGGGAAAAGGCTAGGCAGATGATGATGATGAGTGGGAAGATGTAAGTCCAACTTGGTGAAGTGGGGCTACCTTGACGGAACGGCAGTAGGGTGTGATTGTGGAGCTATGTCACAAACCATGCTCCACCTCCTATTCTGCCCTCTGTCTCCCAAAACATGCAGCGAGTATATAGATCACCAGGGTCGTTCAAAGAGGGGGTAGTTCTTGTTAATTATGGCGTTACAACTATTTTAATACATTTTTTTTTTGGGAAATGGTTTTCTCAGTTGCAGCCTTAGGAAGCTGTCATCTGCTTAGCTGGAATTGCCTGTGGATGCCTCAATAAAGGCCTCCAGCCAGGGGTTAAACAATTAAAAAAATAAGCGACTACACGCAAAGGGCACCCCCTGTATGGGACGGACCACGGCTTAGGGCGTCGCTGGGAGACGGCGGCAACGGACGGGTTGTATCGGAATGAAACTTGAATACAGTCCATTTCTTTCATTGAAGTCCAAATTGAGCTGATTCACATAATTGAAAGAAATAAAAAGCTTTTTTTCCTATTTCTTTTTATTTTCGAATTCGTTTGTGGATTCACTTTGCACTTACCATTGAACAGCAGCAGGTCATTCGCAAGGAACTTGGGCACATTAACATCTCTAAGCGCTCGCAGCACAATCTGACGCTCATCGCCGTCCGGCATTTGCCGGATCAGGTTTCCGGCAACCGTGATTACGGTTTTCACGGCACGCATGCCGAAATCGTAATGATCCTAAAGAAAGTACATATGCTTTCAGAAACATATTATTTTAAGATACTGTCGACCGTAGTCTAGTTGCACCTATTACATATTTCTTTCATAAATGGCTTTCCAAAGAAAAGTATGCGCTTCGGGAATCTTCGGCTATCTTCGGAAATACAAATGCGCGATGATGAGATCTAATATAGAGCTGTTAAAACCATGAAAGCACTTGCCTATTTTGTATTACCTACCATGTTTACAAAATTATGGAGTAACAACTATGTCTATGCAATAGGCTATTTTCCTAAAAAATTAGATTATCAAAAAATATTGAACCCGTATTTTTTCTTTTGTCAATTATATAAAAAAATATGAAGATATCGCCCGTTAAAGTTCCACGTGACGTCACTTGCTTGCGACCTTTTTGCAAGCAAGTGATTTCACGACCCCCACTCCCAAATTTTGACGCGCTGACCTGAGATGGTAACCCGACAGAGAGAAAATTTCATACAAACGCGATAATGACAGGTGCTCTACTACAGAGCGCGTACAAAACTTGGAAACATTGCTTTTGTGGGAGGGTTACTCTGTGGCGCGAAGTTCGTGCTAAATCGGGAACAGGAAGATTGCCGAAGCGCATACCTTTTCTGGTTTACCTTTATGTGTATACACAGGAGAACTATCAAAAACAAATAACCCTTTCATATTATTCACTTTTTTTATAATGTGGGTCATTAAATCGATTTACTCGTACAATACCAATCTTGAACTAAAATAAACACTAAAACTGAATAACAAAATGATCAACTGACCTGACTAGATAGCTGTTCCGAGCTCAGCCTGAAGGTGGTAGTGATCTTGCCAGCCAAGATCTTGGCCTCAGAGAAGCCGAAGGAAAACAGAGAGATTTCAGCGATGAGCGCGTAGTCTGGTACCATCATAGCGATGGGCCGGAACAACGCTTTAAGGTTGTCTGGCAGCTCCGTACGACCTGAGGGACAAGATCATATCTTTAATTTCCTTACTAGCTTTTGCCCGCTAAGGTAAATCAATCCTGTTGTCTAGACAAAATCAATCTGGTTCTCTAGACAAAATCTATGTGGTTGTTTAGACAAAACAAAACTGGTTGTTTAGACAAAATAAAACTGGATGTGTAGACAAAATAAATCTGGCTGTCTAGACAAAATCAATCTGGTTGTCTAGACAAAATCTACTTGGTTGTTAAGACAAAATAAAACTGGTTGTTTAGACAAAATCAATGGGTTGTCTAGACAAAATAAATCTGGTTGTCTAGACAAAATCTATGTGGTTGTTAAGACAAAATAAAACTGGTTGTTTAGACAAAATCAATCTGGTTGTCTAAACAAAATAAAGCTGGTTGTCTAGACAAAATCAATGGGTTGTCTAGACAAAATCAATCTGGTAGTTTAGACAAAATCAATCTGGATGTTTCGACAAAACCAATATGATTGTTTAGACAAAATCAACGTGGCTGTCTAGACAAAATCAATGGGTTGTAAAAAACTTAGGGTGCTTTAAAAAAAAAAAGGAAAAAAACCGGATTCGATAACTGGCAGAGATTTTTTTAATAATAGAGCATTGTTAAAAATAAAACCGTAACAAATGTAAACTAAAATATTATTTACTTTTAGCTATGGCAAAATATTATTATAACAAATGTTAAATGCAGTGGATTTAATAATGTTATGTAAATTTAGATGTCATGAGATGAGATTTCTTCTGATACCCACACTATAGTATCTTAAACCTCTTTGTGACAATCAATAAAAGGAAGCTTCTAGAATGTTCTAGAAGCTTCGACTCGCTCTCATTAGCCGGGCGGGAACGAGAAGCGTTTCCACCAGAAGTGCGTGGATTGTGGCGGGAGCGGTTACAAATAGGTTCGCGTTATATCCTCCCCCTTTTGACCATCTTATGACCCCATGCCTGGACAAACAAAGTAAGAAAAGCATCCTCAATAAATAGGAATAAAGATAATCATTACCCGTTCCATTCACACAACCGTATCACCCATGACATACAAAGTCAAAGATCTTTATTGTGAGACACTGGTTACAGAGTTGTTATGTATATGATAATTGGTGTCCTTTTGCACTGCTCCACCATGTTAGGCATACAATAGTTTACAGTTTGTTATATTAGACCTAAGTTTATGTGATAATTATATTATATTAATTCAAATAGAAATTTCAATTGCAATAGAGCTTTATTTTGCATCAAAACATAAAAACAGTTTGGTACTAACTCATCACGAATCTGTCGGACAAAAATTCATGTATTGTATAATATGGTCTGTTTACTAAGAAGTCACTTAATTTTTTCTTAAAAAATTTAATGTTTTCAATTTCTCTTATTTGCTTAGGAAGCTTATTATAAATACATACAGCAATACAATACAATACATACCAGCGTATCCTGGGTTCATCGTGATGAAGACGGAGCAGGAGGCCTTGAGCGGCAGATCCACGCCTTCGAACATGAACCTGTCCTGTTTAGCTATCTGCGCTTTCTGGATTGTCACCACCTTTAGCCAGAAAAATATTAGCACAAGCATAAGCACAATCAGCCTATAATGGCCTCACTGCTGGGATAAAGTGATTACGACCTACGAGATTACGACCCATTCCCTCTAACAGAAAGAAGGCTCTCTGTTAGACGGAATGGGCCGTAATCAACCATGCGGGCCCAGTGCGGGTTGCTGAATGTAACATGTCTTCGAAGTTTTGGTTCTAGGACATGCCGATTTCCTCACGATCACCACTGCTCTCAAAACGGCAAAGAGTTTTCCTTTGCCGTTTTGAGAGCAGTGGTGATGAAATAATTTACAGAAAGTAAAGCGCCAGTCTGGCAACGCATGTAAACGTGGGTAAACGCTGCTTTGCGGTAGACATAGATATTTATCTCTAAGCACAATGAGTCTGGTCATAGGTCTTATTTAAGACAAAAGACGCCTTCGTGCTGAACATAGGCCTCCCTTAACAGCAGCGGACAACTACAACCTTTGTATGATAAACTAGCTGCGCCCCGCGGATTCTCCCGCGTAAGTTTCGATCCCATGGGAATGTCGGGATCAAAAGTATACTATGTGTTAATCCTGGTTATAAACTATCTTTGTGCCAAATTTCATCCAAATCCGTTTAGTAGTTTTTGCGTGAAAGAGTAACAAACATCCATCCATCCATACAAACTTTCGCGTTTATAATATTAGTAGGATTTATAGATACCTGTTGTGCCACCACGGAAAGCACTTCAATGTCAATGCGGTTGAACTCGTCGAAACACGCCCAAGCGCCGGACCTTAAACCAAAGTAACATAACATCACGCCTATAATCCAGGAAGGGTTAGGCAGATTATGTACCTATATTTATTTATTACACCCACATTTCGCCAGTTATGTTTAAGTGCCATATAGAGACAATCGAAAAACCCAATAACACTTTGCCCGACCCGGGAATCAAACCTAGGACCTCATGCGACACACTTTTTAGCCTTTTCTGTCCCACTGCTGGGCAAAGGCTACTGCTAAGGCCACTGCTACCCCAAGTCCTTCCAGGAACTCCAACTTTCACGAAGAAATATATCTAATGAACCGAAATATTGTATATAAGTAACGTGTACTTAATAATAACAGTGTCAAATATTTTAAGGGATGGTGATAGTAAGTATTTTTAAATCTAAGATAAACTTGGAAATATCGGAAAGAATAACAGCTGTTTCTTACATTTTAATGCGGTAGTTGTTGCATTAATTGTGTTAAACAGCTGATTAATTTTGAACAGTCAGATTGTCCCGATAATGTTTATGCTGACTAGATAAGTGGTCATACACACGAGCGACAAGCGTCAACGGCGGACGCAACTGCAGCCGTCGACAACACGCTCATGTATTTGAGCACCGTACTCAAATACACGAGCGACACGTTATCGACGGCAACCGCCGACGCGACGATGGCGGGCGTCGCGGTCGACGCTCGTCATCGGGTGCAGTAGCCTCTGCCGTTCACAAGTGTCGCTCGTGTGTATGTAAACTAATGTATACTTACGCAGCCAGTCCCTTGAAGAACTTCCCCATAGCCATAAAGTCGAGCTGATCAGAGCAGTTGAATACGACGCACTGCACCGCCACCGCCTTCGCCAGATCCTGTACAGAATAATGAAGTGGATTGATCAGCAAAAAATTTCGTATTAAGTCGCTCATTCTAGTTCAAAATCATCTGCCGAGCCCTTTTCTCAACTACATAAATGTATATTGGGGTCGGCTTCCAGTCTATCCGGATGCAGCTAAATACCAGTAATTTACATGCGACCGAATGCTTATCTGACCTCCACAACCCAGTTACTGGGTAATACGATACCCCTTGATAAGACTGGTTGTCAGATTCTCGGGCTTCTGACGACCAGTAACGACTGTCAAAGATCCACGAATGACAGCCGGAACCAACGGCTTAACGTGCATTCCGAGGCACGGAGGGGTCTTGGTATGTAAAGATGGTCACCCATCCACGGACCAACCGCGGCAAGCGTGGCTTAACCTGATCGATCGACCCATGCGGCAGTTATTACTTAGCCACAAGCCCCGTCAGCTCATTTTAGTTAATGCGACCATTTTCTATGTGGATGGCTTGTGTGTCACAGTTCTAACCTAACAGATTTGATCGATCGACCCATGCGGCTGTTATTACTTAGCCACAAGCCCCGTCAGCTCATTTTAGTTAATGCGACCATTTTCTATGTGGATGGCTTGTGTGTCACAGTTCTAACCTAACAGATTTGATCGATCGACCCATGCGGCAGTTATTACTTAGCCACAAGCCCCGTCAGCTCATTTTAGTTAATGCGACCATTTTCTATGTGGATGGCTTGTGTGTCACAGTTCTAACCTAACAGATTTGATCGATCGACCCATGCGGCAGTTATTACTTAGCCACAAGCCCCGTCAGCTCATTTTAGTTAATGCGACCATTTTCTATGTGGATGGCTTGTGTGTCACAGTTCTAACCTAACAGATTTGATCGATCGACCCATGCGGCAGTTATTACTTAGCCACAAGCCCCGTCAGCTCATTTTAGTTAATGCGACCATTTTCTATGTGGATGGCTTGTGTGTCACAGTTCTAACCTAACAGATTTGATCGATCGACCCATGCGGCAGTTATTACTTAGCCACAAGCCCCGTCAGCTCATTTTAGTTAATGCGACCATTTTCTATGTGGATGGCTTGTGTGTCACAGTTCTAACCTAACAGATTTGATCGATCGACCCATGCGGCAGTTATTACTTAGCCACAAGCCCCGTCAGCTCATTTTAGTTAATGCGACCATTTTCTATGTGGATGGCTTGTGTGTCACAGTTCTAACCTAACAGATTTGATCGATCGACCCATGCGGCAGTTATTACTTAGCCACAAGCCCCGTCAGCTCATTTTAGTTAATGCGACCATTTTCTATGTGGATGGCTTGTGTGTCACAGTTCTAACCTAACAGATTTGATCGATCGACCCATGCGGCAGTTATTACTTAGCCACAAGCCCCGTCAGCTCATTTTAGTTAATGCGACCATTTTCTATGTGGATGGCTTGTGTGTCACAGTTCTAACCTAACAGATTTGATCGATCGACCCATGCGGCAGTTATTACTTAGCCACAAGCCCCGTCAGCTCATTTTAGTTAATGCGACCATTTTCTATGTGGATGGCTTGTGTGTCACAGTTCTAACCTAACAGATTTGATCGATCGACCCATGCGGCAGTTATTACTTAGCCACAAGCCCCGTCAGCTCATTTTAGTTAATGCGACCATTTTCTATGTGGATGGCTTGTGTGTCACAGTTCTAACCTAACAGATTTGATCGATCGACCCATGCGGCAGTTATTACTTAGCCACAAGCCCCGTCAGCTCATTTTAGTTAATGCGACCATTTTCTATGTGGATGGCTTGTGTGTCACAGTTCTAACCTAACAGATTTGATCGATCGACCCATGCGGCAGTTATTACTTAGCCACAAGCCCCGTCAGCTCATTTTAGTTAATGCGACCATTTTCTATGTGGATGGCTTGTGTGTCACAGTTCTAACCTAACAGATTTGATCGATCGACCCATGCGGCAGTTATTACTTAGCCACAAGCCCCGTCAGCTCATTTTAGTTAATGCGACCATTTTCTATGTGGATGGCTTGTGTGTCACAGTTCTAACCTAACAGATTTGATCGATCGACCCATGCGGCAGTTATTACTTAGCCACAAGCCCCGTCAGCTCATTTTAGTTAATGCGACCATTTTCTATGTGGATGGCTTGTGTGTCACAGTTCTAACCTAACAGATTTGATCGATCGACCCATGCGGCAGTTATTACTTAGCCACAAGCCCCGTCAGCTCATTTTAGTTAATGCGACCATTTTCTATGTGGATGGCTTGTGTGTCACAGTTCTAACCTAACAGATTTGATCGATCGACCCATGCGGCAGTTATTACTTAGCCACAAGCCCCGTCAGCTCATTTTAGTTAATGCGACCATTTTCTATGTGGATGGCTTGTGTGTCACAGTTCTAACCTAACAGATTTGATCGATCGACCCATGCGGCAGTTATTACTTAGCCACAAGCCCCGTCAGCTCATTTTAGTTAATGCGACCATTTTCTATGTGGATGGCTTGTGTGTCACAGTTCTAACCTAACAGATTTGATCGATCGACCCATGCGGCAGTTATTACTTAGCCACAAGCCCCGTCAGCTCATTTTAGTTAATGCGACCATTTTCTATGTGGATGGCTTGTGTGTCACAGTTCTAACCTAACAGATTTGATCGATCGACCCATGCGGCAGTTATTACTTAGCCACAAGCCCCGTCAGCTCATTTTAGTTAATGCGACCATTTTCTATGTGGATGGCTTGTGTGTCACAGTTCTAACCTAACAGATTTGATCGATCGACCCATGCGGCTGTTATTACTTAGCCACAAGCCCCGTCAGCTCATTTTAGTTAATGCGACCATTTTCTATGTGGATGGCTTGTGTGTCACAGTTCTAACCTAACAGATTTGATCGATCGACCCATGCGGCTGTTATTACTTAGCCACAAGCCCCGTCAGCTCATTTTAGTTAATGCGACCATTTTCTATGTGGATGGCTTGTGTGTCACAGTTCTAACCTAACAGATTTGATCGATCGACCCATGCGGCTGTTATTACTTAGCCACAAGCCCCGTCAGCTCATTTTAGTTAATGCGACCATTTTCTATGTGGATGGCTTGTGTGTCACAGTTCTAACCTAACAGATTTGATCGATCGACCCATGCGGCTGTTATTACTTAGCCACAAGCCCCGTCAGCTCATTTTAGTTAATGCGACCATTTTCTATGTGGATGGCTTGTGTGTCACAGTTCTAACCTAACAGATTTGATCGATCGACCCATGCGGCAGTTATTACTTAGCCACAAGCCCCGTCAGCTCATTTTAGTTAATGCGACCATTTTCTATGTGGATGGCTTGTGTGTCACAGTTCTAACCTAACAGATTTGATCGATCGACCCATGCGGCAGTTATTACTTAGCCACAAGCCCCGTCAGCTCATTTTAGTTAATGCGACCATTTTCTATGTGGATGGCTTGTGTGTCACAGTTCTAACCTAACAGATTTGGTCGATCGACCCATGCGGCTGTTATTACTTAGCCACAAGCCCCGTCAGCTCATTTTAGTTAATGCGACCATTTTCTATGTGGATGGCTTGTGTGTCACAGTTCTAACCTAACAGATTTGATCGATCGACCCATGCGGCTGTTATTACTTAGCCACAAGCCCCGTCAGCTCATTTTAGTTAATGCGACCATTTTCTATGTGGATGGCTTGTGTGTCACAGTTCTAACCTAACAGATTTGATCGATCGACCCATGCGGCAGTTATTACTTAGCCACAAGCCCCGTCAGCTCATTTTAGTTAATGCGACCATTTTCTATGTGGATGGCTTGTGTGTCACAGTTCTAACCTAACAGATTTGGTCGATCGACCCATGCGGCTGTTATTACTTAGCCACAAGCCCCGTCAGCTCATTTTAGTTAATGCGACCATTTTCTATGTGGATGGCTTGTGTGTCACAGTTCTAACCTAACAGATTTGATCGATCGACCCATGCGGCTGTTATTACTTAGCCACAAGCCCCGTCAGCTCATTTTAGTTAATGCGACCATTTTCTATGTGGATGGCTTGTGTGTCACAGTTCTAACCTAACAGATTTGATCGATCGACCCATGCGGCTGTTATTACTTAGCCACAAGCCCCGTCAGCTCATTTTAGTTAATGCGACCATTTTCTATGTGGATGGCTTGTGTGTCACAGTTCTAACCTAACAGATTTGATCGATCGACCCATGCGGCAGTTATTACTTAGCCACAAGCCCCGTCAGCTCATTTTAGTTAATGCGACCATTTTCTATGTGGATGGCTTGTGTGTCACAGTTCTAACCTAACAGATTTGATCGATCGACCCATGCGGCAGTTATTACTTAGCCACAAGCCCCGTCAGCTCATTTTAGTTAATGCGACCATTTTCTATGTGGATGGCTTGTGTGTCAGTTCTAACCTAACAGATTTGGTCGGGGTGCCCTAATCTGTGTGCTTTGCAATTTTACTATCGCGCTGTAAATAAAAAAAAAAAAAAAAAAAAAAGATTTAATTCAGACATTTACAGTCCATACATTGTTAGTAATAATAAGTTAGTAACAATTTGTCTTATCTGCTATGTTAGTAAGTAACTCTGATTTTATCATATTAAACCTAAACCCACCTCCACCAGGTGCCTCTGGATGAGACAGTCTGGTCTCGCAACAATCATCTTCAGGATGCCATTCCGACTGTTACGTAAACGTTGTAGTAAGGATGCTGCTTTCTTCCGCATAATGGCATGAAAGCCATAAAATAGCCAGTAAATACGTAGTCGACAGTAAATACGAAGCGCGCGTGTAATCAAACCGCGAGTCAGTGTCATACTAATTTATTAGGATACGTTGATGTAAAGTCGCGCGCGCGCCGACAAACACACACGCGTATCTGTTTCTTCCCTGGTCCCTGGATGGGTGACCATCTTTGCATACCAAGACCCACCGAGACTCGGAAAGCAAAGTTGGTCCCGGCTGTCATTTATGGATCTCTGACAGTCGTTACGGGTCGTCAGAAACCTGAAAGTCTGACAACCAGTCTTACCAAGGGGTATCGTATTACCCAGTCACTGGGTTGTGGAGGTCAGATAGGCAGTCGCTCCATGTAAAATACTGGTATTCAGCTGCATCCGGTTAGAATGGAAGCCGACCCCAACATAGTTGGAAAAAGGCTGGCAGATAATGACTTCCCTATTAGTCACCCCTTTTTCTAGCCATTTCATCTTTCACACAGTCCAGCGATCGTTACTTTGGTCTTCCCCTACTATTTTTTTGGTATTTTTTTTATTGACAATGGGCTCACTCTTGACCTCAATCCAGCCCAGAGGCAGGAATGAGATCTACGGTGGAACGAGCTTGCCCAGAAGAAGCCTATTCACTCTCGCCTTGAAGAGATTCGGGTTGTATGAACTCTGGAATGCAGAAGCAGGCAGACGATTCCACTCCTTAGCTATTCCACTCTGAGTCTACTTCAACATCAATATGGAGTACTTTATTGTATACCTTGGTTGTCTCAGTTTTGCCGGTGCCGGCGGGCCCGGCGGGGGCTCCGCCGAACTTCAGATGCATCGCGCACATGAGAGTCAAGTAACAGCGATCCGTTAGTGGTGTTATCACCAGACGGCCGCTGGAATTGTAAAGGCAGAAACATAGAGAAAGAAAAGAAAGGAAAATCCTTTTATTGGCATTACAGCATAATAAATACACCTTAAACTATAAAAAACTTTTTTGCAAAAAACAATCAACCGACTTCCAAAAACGACACTACAAAGTGAAAAATAACTTTAATTTCGGAAGTCGGTGTCGTTGGTTTCACATTTTTGTTTGCCACCGACGGTTGATTTTTTTTGCAAAAAAGTTTTTATTTTACACTTTTAAGTTGTAATTTTTACCAGTAATTTTGGTTTAAAAACCAAACTACTGAATCGTTTTTGCAAAAATTTATATGGGACCATTTGGAAAGTACCTATACCCTTTCCAACAAAAAAAGAATTTTTCAAATCGGTTGGCAAGCGACGGAGTTATGCGCGAACAAAAATAAAAAAAATACAAACATCCGAATTGAGAACCTCCTCCTTTTTTAGAAGTCGGCTAAAAAACAAGACACCAAGTTGCCATATTGCCTCTATTCCGTAGAGCCATGGGCAGAGGTGTATTGTATACACTATACACCTACATTTCTCTAATAAATGTTTAAGTGACATAAATAGTGGTAGTGGTATTATGTATAGTGTGGGCCTATTGACACAAATTGGCCACAAATCCATTTATCAAGCTGCTAAAAGAAAATTTTAATGGGAAAAACTCCCCAACACAACTCAATAGAATTATTGGAACGAAGTTCCTTATCGCGCGTTGCGAAAGGGGGCTAGACGGAAAAAATTAAGACCAAAAGTTGGAACGACACTTTTTGCTATAGTTGTAAGCCGTGCGGCGTGCGCGTGTTTCTCTGTCTGTCTCTCTCTCTCTCTCTCTTATAGAAAGCAAGCCAGTTATACTTCGTTCCATCCGGGTGTCCCTTGACACCTCTCAAGTTTTTTATGAACTTAGAGGGTTGTATTGATGATTTTAAAGATTATAATTCTGTAAAGTCTTATTTGTTACGCTCGCGAATCATATTTGGTTCAATGTACAAGTACAACCTTACACTGACCTGCAAATTGCAAAAAACGTAAGAAAATTTTAATTTCGCAGGCTATCCCGGGGCTTCCCCCTTCACTTAACACACCTGTTTCCCAGATATTCATTCTGGTACATCAAGACGGAGTTCAGAGCCTTAACATCGCAGGTGTTTAGGCTGAACTGGCGGTAGAACCTGCTTGTGTCCAGTGTGACCTCGTCCTGGTAGATCTCCGGCCTCTCGTCGGGATCCAGTGGCCACATCGGCTTCACTACCTGATAGTACCTGCAATTATTTTGTTTTTTGGTTGGTGCTTCATTTAAAAAAAAAAGCAAAAATTACAATCTAAAAATCAAGTGCGCGTCGTATTCGACACGAAGGGTTCCGTTCCGTGCCATGTCGCCGGTTGTTCGAAAGAGATACCGTGGCCCCTGGCATAGGCAACTGAAGGGAAGGTTTTAGTCAGTAAAAGTCTGACACGCCCTCCCGAGCGGGAGGTCATATAATGATTTCCCACCCAAAAAAAAGGGTTCCGTATCATCGTACAGTCGTATGGGGTCTTTCATTTTTAAAGTTATTTTATTTTTAACCCCCGACGCAAAAACGACGGTGTGTTATAAGTTTGACGTGTCTCTCTCTCTCTCTGTGTGTGTGTGTGTCTGTCTGTGGCATCGTAGTTCCCGAAAGGATGAACCGATTTTAATTTGGTTTTTTTTTGTTTGAAAGGTGAATTTGTCGGGAGTGGTCTTAGCTATGTTTGATGAAAATCGGTCCAAAATCGCGGATTACATATTTATTCTCAACTCCCTCAATATGGGTATCAAATGAAAGGGCTTGACTAGTAGAATACGGGGACCGCTACTATTTTAAACTTTAACAGAACGTTAGGCTAATAATTAGAGCGGTCCCCCGACGGGACAACATTTAATAAAAAAAAATCATACGTACTTACGTAGGGTCATAATTTTAAGGTTATTTTTTTCTATCTATAGGGTTTTACGTTTATACCTTTTTATTCTATTTGTGGCGATAAATCCATAGGTATTTTTAATTGTTTTAGTCTTTTTACATTCTTACTATTTTTATTATTATTTTGTGTCGGGGGTTTTAAATTTTTTATTTATTATTATTTGTTGTTATAGCGGCTAAACTATACGGCAAAACTATTTTTTAAAGAGTTACTTTGGAGTTTCTACCCCATTTTTCTCCAAATGAAACTATATTTTGGAAGGGGCAATCAGAATCAATTATTCTTTTTCTTGTAAGTTGTGACGTTCTTAACTGCCCCTTATTGTTCTAAGGGGTATTTGACTAGATTTTTTTCTCAATTTTTTCGAAACAGAAAAGTAAAAATCCAAAGTAAAAGAAAACTTGAAATATCTCAAAAAATGCCGAAGTTGTTTGCGTTTTAAAGTCTTTGCTAGACAGACACAACACTGCTGCGATCTGACGTCACAACATAGGAACGCCATAGTAACTTCGCGCCATTCAGTACAATGAACGTTTTACGTGACAAGGATAGATGAATAAATTCAAAGGCGTGCCACTTCTAGCCTACTAGCCTATAATGTTCCCACAGCTGGGACTCAGGTCTCCCCTCTTCGAGAGGGTGTGGGTTGTAATCTACCACGCGGGTCCAGGTGCTGGTTGGTAGATGTTATGTCTTTGATTTTTTTGGTTCTAGAACATGTCGGTTTCTTCACAATGTTTTCCTTTACCGTTTTGAGAGTTCTGGGGAACTGGGGATTTTATATATTTTGTCAAAAATCGTCTTGTTTAGTAACATTTTTAAAATCAATATAAATTCTTTAGTCAAATATCCCATTTAAATATACGATTTGACTTTGACTGACCGCAACTGGCAGATCCACTGGAAGTCGGACATGTTGCGCACATTCTCGTCGACGAGCGAGCGCGTGACGTCACGCGCGTGCACTTCCACCACGATGAGCGCGCACAGCACCTCGCGCTGGAAGTACGTCAGGTCGCCCTTCACAAGCGCGCGCAGGCTGTCCAGCTGCCGAGCGACCAAGAGTGTTAGGATACGTACTGTCAGGTGGCTTGCTTAGCACCTAGAGACTAACATCTGGGCGCCAATTCTGTATTATTCCCCGCGAAATCTTACGACGTGCAAACCACGTCAATATCGTGTTTTGTTAACGGCAAGGAATCGAAATGTCAACCGTACGGACAACATGTGTTTTGACAGTTCAAACCACGGCATTGTGTCATAGAAAATATAAATAATAAAAAATAAATAAATATTATATAAAAATAAATACATAAATATATTTTTTAGTTCTACCCAAGACAAGAACGAAACTCGGCAAATCAATGTTTACCTATGCAGGCGCTGATATTTACAATCAACTACCGTCGACCATTAAAAATGTAAGCTCCTATAATGTATTCAAAGTACAACTTGCTCGACATGTAGTCGAAAAATATCGATAAGTACTCCAATAGCAGCTAAGTACTACTGATGCATTATAGAAGTACCTGTTAATACAAAAAAAAAACGACCGACGAAAATCCTAGTAATAAGCACTATTATTAATGTATTTCTCATGTAAGTGACTGTAGTCTTTTATGAGAATAAATTTCTTTAAACAAAATACGTTAAGAGCAGATGTCGTGATTAACTAAGGAATTGACGTGGTTTCGAAGTAAGGAATCGTTAATTTGGGCCCTTTTTGATACACGCTAGGCGACTAGCGAAGGCGCCAGTTACGCTGTGTAGCCGGTTGCAAAAATTCTAGAGCGTACGTTTCACTTCGCTATTCGCAAAGTGACTCGCTAGGCTCTAGGCACTAGGACAGCCACCTGTCAATGCGTAGCCTTACCGCGACAATCTTAGATCGCGCACACGATTTTAATTCCTGTTTACATTTACAAATATAATTCAGCACACCACTACTTTATACGAAGAACTACGTGTCCTTCACCACACAATCCTCACCTTTGGAAACTTCATGAAAATCAATTTTGAGAACGCCAAATATAGTCAAGAAATAGTCATAAATAGTCACTATGGTTGGAGACGACTATTTTTGACACCAAATTCAAATTCAAAAATGTAAGCGTTCCGCGGTAATCAGGTGAGGATTGTGGCGAGAAAGGCTCACCACATAATCCTCACCAACGCACCTTTATATCTCTCGAATTACTTAATGACTATTTTTGTGATTTGGCATAGCGACATGTGTATTTCTCGACTATTTTTTGGAATTGAATCCAAGTCTATAAGAATATACTCCAAGAATATACTCCCAGCCGTTTGGTTGCACTAGATGTGAGGATTGTGTGGAGACGCCACCGACCACCAACGTATAGCTATAACTTCGGAATCATAATGCGACTATTTTTTTGCCCTTGGTGACTATTTATAATTATTTCTTGACTATTTTTTGGCGTTCTCAAAATTGATTTTCATGAAGATTTCAAAGGTGAGGATTGTGTGGTGAAGAACACAGAACTACTACCAGAAGCAGAGTCCGCACAAAGCCAAAGAATCGTGAGTGTTGCCCAATAGCGCGCGACTTCTATTTTTAATATAATAACAAACTTTTCAGCTTACTAATCTTTTTTTATAAAGTCACTAGCTGCGCCCCGCGGTTTCACCCGTTTAAGTTTCGATCCCGTGGGAATATCGGGATAAAAAGTATCCTATATGTTAATCCTGGTCATACACCATCTGTGTGCCAAATTTCGTACAAATCCGTTCAGTAGTTTTTGCGTGAAAGAGTAACAAACATCCATCCATCCATCCTAACAAACTTTCGCATTTATAATATTAGTAGGAATTAGTAGAATTGATCACCAAAGATAACTGATGTCACTTGGAAACACAGACAACTGATGTCCCTTGAAAAGCTGCCACGCTAAAATGGAATTGGGCTGGACACACCTACCGCATGTCAGACGACCAATGGGCCAATGGGCATTGGTTCTTAATGGCAAGCGACATCGCGGCAGGCCCAGACAGAGATGCGGGATGAGCTGGACTCTTTCAACAAAAACTGGTCCTTAGCAGCTTTGAACCCAGTAGGGAGGCCTTTTTCTTGCAGTGGGTCATCACAGGCTAATAATAACAGTGATCACCTGCATCAAGTTCTCGTCAAAGAAGGCTTCCATGCGGTACTCTTCGATGGCGTTCTCGACGCCGGCGGTCCACGCGGTCTGCGACCCCGCGATCACAACCTGTCCGGGCCAGTTCAGCACCCACTCCGCGCGAGGAAGCTCCCACAGCTGATGGAGGCCTTCGATCAGAGTCAGCCGAACTGGGGAAAAGAGCAACACTTTGCACAGCGAGTAACAGAATTTGAGAGTGGTTATTATATATTATGATTTAAAAGAGTGTTCATGGAGTTTCTTGCCCGTTCTTCTCCATAGGTACCTACTACGCTTTGGAATGGGCAACTAGCTTCATCTTTTTGACTGACCGACCTTGACAATCCAAAAGTGCCTGTAATTGGTTTATTTGAAATAAATAGTTTGAGTATAAAATTCGGTGAAAATATAAATTTTTAGGGTTCCGTACGTCTGAATGAAAAAAACGGAACCGTATCTTCATATTCAGACTGGGAACGGCATTGGATATACCTACGCAGTTTGATTTACTGTCGTCTCCACCTTGTATGTAAAGAAAGAAAGAAAAAAGTTTATTTGGACACAGTTCGTGAAACACAAAATACAAAATTAATAAATTAAAAAATAACGTTTCAGACAACAATAGTGTGTCTCACGGCTGCGCCAAAAAGGTTCATTTCAGCATTAATGCCAGACAAATGCTGTCTGACGCTGGTTTTCTAATGAACCTTTAGGGAAAAGTGACGGGGAGTACACACAGTTTCAACATACCTAATACATACTTATAAATAATTAAATAAACTAGTAATCGCGTACAAATACAAATAAGAAAAAAAAAACAAAAACAAAACAACAAAGTCTCAGCAAACCCGCACTATGAGTTATTTAGTTTTGCGATAGTAGAACTGTAGGTTGTTAAGTTCAGTGCCTCTTTTTCTAAATATTAGTTTAGTCCTATCAAATTATGATACTCCATAGACAAATTAGACTTGATTAAAAACATGGCTACTAATTAATACGTCAATTTACGTCAGGCGCGGACTAATTTGACAGGACTAAACTAATATTTTATCTTCTGCCCTTTTCTTAATGATATAGAATGAAAAAGATGCACTGAACTTAAACTTAGTTTAGTTTGTGAACAAGGGAATCGGCGCCAGTGTCTCAAATATAATCGCCAAAAAAATATGTCTGCCTATTTTAGCTGTGTTTATGCTCTATGTAAAATACTGGTATTGAGCTGCATCTTGTTAAACTAAAACTCCTCGCCAATAAAGTTGGGCAAAGGCAGATGATGAGTTTCTTTCTGTAGATCATCATGCATCATGCTGAGACAGGAGCCTTTTGGCTTCGTATAGGACTTTGTTGCATTTTTCTTTTTGTGACTTTTTATTGGAACGAAGTTCCTTATCGCGTTGCGAAAGGAGGCTAGACGGAAAAAATTAAGACCAAAAGTTGGAACGACACTTTTTGCTATAGTTGTAAGCCGTGCGGAGTGCGCGTGTTTCTCTGTCTGTCTCTCTCTCTCTTTGAACTTCGTTCAATCCGGGTGTCCCTTGACACCTCTCAAGCTGTGTTTAGTTTATGATGTTCCTGTACAAGTTGCAATAAATACTTTTTCTTTCTTTCTTTCTTTAGGTCAATGTATTCTATTTTCGTCTGGGAACTTTTTTTTTTTAATGATATAAACTAGTGCTTGACTGCGATCCCGCCTGATGGAAAGCAGTGATGCAATTGTTGATGGTAAAGCGCACTAATTTATTATGAGCCTACTCAGTCTATCCTTGAAAACACTTAAATTATAATGATGCTTACTTGAATGCCTCATGGTGTCTTCAAGCAAAAGCAGCCACTGTTCCACATTGGAATTGGGGTAGAACTTGTACTTGAGCTCAACGATCTCGCCCTCGCTGGAGTGCATGTGTGTGATCTGCAAGTCCGGTTGGAAGGTCACCTGGAACCACAACATTCTTGTCATTCCAAAGTATACCTTATTACAATGACGTAAGAGTCACATGTCGCGTGCATCGCATCATAAATTTAGGTCAATTTTCTGTCTAAGTGATCGCGTTGTTTTTTTAAACTCAGCAATGGATTTTGATGCGGTTTTTACCATAATTATATTCAGGAATGTTTATGTGTATAACACACCAATATAAAACTTACTACGTATAATAAGGAAATGTCGACATTTTGTCAAAATAAACCGTGCGAAGCGCGCGGCGGGTTGATAGTGTATACTAAATCTAACATTTTCTTGTCCTGTTCGATTTTTCATACAACAACAGTTATAGGTTTCCTTTAAAATTTCGTTCGTGTACAAAGAGGTACAGGCCTTACACGGGTCGTTTTTATAGCGATTTCTAGCCGCACAATGAATACCGGTCGCGTGAATATAATATTGACTCAAGTCGAGCCAGAAATGCTCATGTAGACTGCTTTTCTACTTTTCATCGTGCGGCGGCGGACCAACCCATGAGGTGTGGTGACTAAACTCGACCATGAAAATTGTCAATCACAGGCATTCTCTCAACGTATAAAGGTGACGAAACATTTATTCGTCAACTTTATTTCAACTGACGCAAAGTCCATAATCGTTTGTCAGACTCGCCTTAGCAATATTCTCGAAACACTTTCTCAAATGAGGCTGCACGGCTCTAGGATTGCGGGACTGCGACAGAATCTCCAAGAGCTCATCATCACTTAGGAAGAAGAACCTCGGGAACCGCAGCCGCTTCAGTTCCATATACTCGTTGAGACCGCGGGACACCACAGCCAGCAGGTGGATGGCTTCCTGAAGACTGTCCAGCAAACGACTGTCTGGACATATTACCATTATCTGCGAATTTAGAAATAAAAGTTTTTATTAAAGATTCATAAATGCAGGAGTATAGAGCTTGTATTTTATTTCGTAGTTATGTGGGAATAACAACGAAATCCGTCGTCGGTCGAAAGTCTACGACCACGTCGGGGACAGAGCGATGCGCATCAAGTGGAATTGGGCAGGACACCTAGCTAGACGAAGAGATGGCCGATGGAGTAAAGCTGTGACCGAATGGTGGCCAAGGTTGCAGACAGATGCTATCATACGATAAGAATCAATAAAATCAGATTAGAGGTCTCGTCGCCGGGATCGAAGTTAAAAATTGAAAATAAAATGAGCAAATCAAACCAAAATTATCAAAGTAAAAAGATATATACAATACGACCGACCTTTGGACAGGCAGCTGCGCTGGACATGATGCGTCTCCAAATCCTCTCCATGGTGCCATACTTCTTGGTTTCCATGGGCAGCTGCCGCGCTATGTCCTCCGAGGTGAAGATAGGCTCCAGATACATCCATTCTCTGTATGAACGATAATCTTTAAGAATATAATGTAAGACAAAAGTCTCCACACAATAGGTGCCTGAAGATGGACGGCGGCGGCGCCGCCGAGCCTGGCCCAGAAAGAGATGGTGAGATGACCAGCACCTTAATTGCGTAACACACAATCAATCGGAATCAGAATAATTTTGAAGCAAATTGCTAATCCATTGCTTCATAAGCTCGAAAAATTTGTCTGCTCAACACGTAAATAACGCAATGAATGTTGTTGAACTGTCAAAATGAAACCGATTCAGATTGATCGTGTGTTACGCAATTAGGGTGCTGGACACGTACCGCGAGGGTTGGTTTGCAATGGCGTGGGAAGGAAAAGTTCCTGGAAAGATATGGCCTTGTCCAGCAGAGGGACAGTACAGGCTAGCAAAAAAATAATAATAAGTGTAACAAACATTCGGTGCATTTCTTTTAGTCGTTGCGCTGGTTCATACGTGGATAAAAAAGTGGCAAACTCAAGTCAATAAGACAGCAAATAAAACGGTTAAGAATTTTATCATCTGCTTTGCTAGACTTTTCGTAACTGTGTTAGCGTCGGCTTCTAGTATAACCGGATGCATCTGAGTACCAGTACTTTACATGGAGCGACTGGTTAGGTATTTGTAATATTGTAATTATTTGTAAATAACATCATGTCTCTAGAGATGTCGAGCGAAGTTAGGAAACTCCAGATACCATACTTGACGGCACGGTTGGCGCAGTGGTTAAGCGATTGACTGCTGCGCTGCGTGTCGCGGGTTCGATTCCCGCACGGAACAAATATTTGTATGACCTACATGTATTTGTTCTGAGTCTGGGTGTTTTTCTATCTATAATATGTATGTATTTACAAAATAAAAAAATGTATATAAGTAGTTTATCAGCCATCTTGTTACCATAACACAAGCATTAGGTTGCTTAGCTTGGGACTAGATGGCGCTGTGTGAAATGTCCAGGGATATTTATACTACACGAAGTTTTTCAACGTTTTCGATGTTGCCAGAGATATCGTACGACGTCGCCCTACATCTCTAGAGACGTGCCTCAGGAAGCCTTACCCCTCGGAGCCTGTCTGGCCATGCACAAAGCGATAGCTGACGTCCACCACTATTACTAGAAATCGTTTGAAGATTTTCACTTACTTCTGGCACTCGATCCATTCATCCACTACCTTCTGTGTAAGGCGAAGCTTATCATCCCACTCCTGGATTCGAAGCTCAAACGCCGCCTTGAAAGGACTGAAGCCTAGCTGCTGAGTCCCTAGCAGATGTTCATCCAGTAGCTGCAAGGTTTCGTCTGCAATCTTCATGACAAAGGTACCTGAGAGAACACATAATTATATTGCCGCATTTCACGTGCAATGATGGCCCAGTGGTAACAGTCGCGACTTACGAATTTAGGTCGTAGGTTCGAACCCAGATAGGCGCTTTACTATGTTAAACCGAAATTATGGTCATTTTTCGATTTTTTTTTTTTTTTTTGGTTTTTTGGCGCAGTGTGAAATGTCCAGGGATATTATTATTATTATATTATTATTATTAATAGAGTTTTTGAAGTGAAAACTTCTTTAGCGGCGTTGTGCACTTTTTTTGTGATGGGTAAAAAATGTTAAACTCGCGTCAGGACACGTGACCTGATCGAAAATTCGTAAGCCGGAGCTCGCGTCAGGACACGTGACCTGATCGAAAATTCGTAAGACGGAGGGAGAGTAGACCGCATTCCAAAATATCAAAAATGGTTTTCACTTCTGCCGGCACTCCCGGCAAAGAAAAAGTTTGTGTTTTTTACTTTTTTGCTGTGGTACCTTACACAAATTCGCATACCACTACTTGCTATAAAAACAACAGTGACAGGAATTTTATAAAATTATTAGGATTAAATATGTATTATTGAAACTAACTCAAAAACTACTCAAGCAAAGTCAATAAAATTTATACAGAACCACACCGCGAGCTTAAATGACGTAATACGGGCCATCACAGAGAAATTGGTGAAGAAAAAAGAACTCACCAAGCGGAAAACCTCCTCCTTTTTTTGGAAACCGCTTTAAAATATTAAAAAAGATTACAATCGCACGCTTACCGGTGTTCTTGTAGGGGTTCATCTCCAGCACCTTGTTGGCCCACTCTCCCTGCATCTTGTCCAGAGACTGCTCGATGACGTACTCCTTGCTGGCGAGCTCCCCGATCTCCGCGATCAGCTCCCCGTGTTCGGCCACTCCTTGTTTTATACACATTTGGAAGGTCTGCTTTTCGTTCATTGTTACGGTTATACCTGAGAACAAAACGGGGAGTGTTATGTATTCATGGAAAACAAAGTTCACATCAAACTTTTCTTGTGGCCAGCAATAATTTAATACTCCATCTAGACATTCAAATTGAAATTCAAATCTTACATAAAACGCACACTATGCAGCAAAGCATATTATAAGTTGGGGGATTACATCGCTGGCAAAAATGCTTGGCTAAACGCTGGTCCTGCTCCAAAGGACGCATAAATAAATTGATTACCGTTTGAAAATACTTCATACACGCCTACCCTACCTACATACTGTTGGAGCTGCTTTTAAAATACTATTTTTGCATTATATAAATTCAAACTCCTTGTATTGTATAATTGCATAGCACATAATGTGAGTACTATTTACATACTATAAAGCTACCATTTACTGGGTACGTCTTTGATTGACTTGAATGTGCCTTGGCGGCTGAGAGTATGTCATGCTCACTCTAATGTCTCGCTGATGGTGACGCATGTGTTGGATCATTTAACTCCCTTCAAAATGGTTGAGCTATAATACTAGCTAGGATAGAAAAATCTTTGTCTATTGGTCATGCTAGGCGAGTAGGTGTAATAAGAGTGTTATATTACCAGCTTTTTCCATGAACTCGTTCCAGTGCCGCTCCTTCATGCCAGGGTTCCTCACTGCTTGTATTATAGGAATCAGTGGTCTAAACTCATCTATAAAATCCTGTAAATTATATTATCCTGTAAATATATTTTTCAATTCAATGCCTTTTTTGGAGTAAAGATATTAAGTCACTGACTGAAAGTTGGTTGATTCTGGCTCTGTACCCTAATTGCGTAACACACTTAAAATCACAATCTGAATCATTTTGAAGGATATTGCTAATCCATTGCTTCATATGTTCGACAAATTTGTCTGCTCAACAACGTAAAAAACGCAATGAATTATTACTGATTCTAAGGATTATACTTCTGTAAATACATATTTGTTACGGCCGCGAATAATATTTTAATCAACGTACAGACGCCAGCACATCAAGCTACTACAATCTGTCAAATTTCTTTAATAGATTTTCAACTTTATCCCTGAATCATTAAGGTTCAAAGTTGATTGGGAAAATTTGACAGTTTCGGGTAGCTTGACCTGCTGGCGTCTGTACAACTTAGTACTGACCAGCAAATTGCAAAAAAAACGTAAGAAAATTTGAATTTCGCGGGCTACCTTGGAGCATCCATCTTAACGAAACAGTCTGCATCACTTTAAGCGACTTGCTTCAAGTAATAATAGGCTTTGTAGCCCTAACTAAATGTAGACTGCACGGATTTTTAACAGACAAAGAGAATCATTTACTATGCGCACAGCTAAAGTGTGGAACTCTGCCAACGTCTGTGTTCCTTCCGCCAACAAAACAAGAGTAAACAGGTATCTTTTGGGCATACTCGTTCCATCAAAGAGCTCATCCATCGCTTTCCATGGCGTGATCGAGATCAAGACCAGGCCTTTTCAGCAATAAAAAAAATTAAAAAGAAATATTGAACTAAAAAGATTTAGTTTAGTAGTTAAATAGCTTTTAAAATATGTAGTATTTTTTTCATAGCGGCACGGAGTCTGGATGTTTTTCCGTTTACTGGCAATATGCTCGACTTAAACATACGCAACGAGGTGAACCGGCAGAGAACCAAAGTTGTTGACATAGCTCACAGAATAAGCAAGCTGAAGTGGCAATGGGCCGGCCATATTAGCCGTAGAATCGATGACCGTTGGGGTAGACGTGTTCTTGAGTGGAGACCGCAAATCGGTAAACGCAAGGTGGGACGCCTTCAGGCTAGGTGGAGCGACGATCTTCGCAGGATGGCTGGTAGCAGCTGGATGAGAGTTGCCGAAAATCGAGTTGTATGGCGTGTAATAGGAGAGGCCTATGTCCAGCAGTGGACTGCTATAAGGTGATAATGATGATAAAACATAACTGGCAAAATGTGGGCGTACTATACACCTTTGCATAACCCTTCAGGCAATACAGGCGTGATGTTCTTACCCGTATTGTAACGGCAACGTGCTGCACTTTGGGCATATCCTGGAAGGTGCGCACGCACTTGATGATCGTTTTGTAGTACTCGTTGACGAGCTGTTCAATGGTGTCCGCATCCACGTACATTAGCGGGTTGTCCAGCCAGATCTCGCGGGCCTTTAGGAAATCTGCAAACATATTTTTAATAAGATAAAAACACAATAAATATCTGACGGCGCGTGATGAATTAGTCGATTTATTGTAACACATTTTGTAAAAGTTTGACTGTACACCTACGGACAAGACATGTCGCAGAAACCTGGCCAAGGCTGCGAAATTAACACTGCCATAGAAAGTATTTTGTAACATTTTTACACAAAACAAAGATTACAGCTGTACAATATCGGCAATACTAGTTTGTAACACAGGAGTATTGTAAAGTTGTTGAGGAGCAGTAATGACCCAGTTTGTCAGCCGATCCCAGGCAGGCACTTTACTTTGTGTATTTAATTTCATCAACACTGCTCTCAAACGGTGAAGGAAAACATCGTCAACCAAAAATTCGAAGACATGTGCCAACCACCAGCTCCCACTGGGTTCGCGTGGTGGATTACGGTCTCACAGACGAAGACATGTGACAACCACCAGCTCCCACTGTTGAGTCTCACAGAGATTAGGCCTGTGTCCCAGCCGTGGAAACATTATAGGCTGATTTTGATAGTGTGACTGATTATTGTTATAGCAACGTTGACCAACTGTCAAGTGGGCAGCCAGCCAGCACCCTAATTGCGTAACACACGATCAATCGGAGTCGGTTTCATTTTGACAGTTCAACAACATTCATTGCGTTATTTACGTGTTGAGAAGACAAATTTTTCGAACTTATGAAGCAATGGATTAGCAATTTGCTTCAAAATGATTCAGATTACGATTGATTTTGTGTTACGCAATTAGGGTGCAGCTTGCAAATGAAAACGACAATTTGTATACCCGATGCGGTGATCCACAGGTTCCTATAGGGCTCGAACTCCTTCACGAGCTTGTTAAGGTCCGTGAATGGTATAACGGGCTGTCCGAACAGTTTCTGACGTTGGTTGAGAATGCGGCCCCAATCCTGTGCGTCCTTCATCGCTTTCCATGCCTTCTTTATATCGTTTGCTATCTCGTGAACCTGGGAGAAAAAAAAAATTTTTGCTTAATTTTAACACAATATTATAACAATAATGCAACATCATCATCAGCCTACAGCAGTCCACTGCAGGACATAGGCCTCCATTGGGTGCTATTTAGTTCCATTACCAGCTACTCTCATCCAGCTGCTACCAGCCACCCTGCGAAGATCGTCGCTCCACCTAGCCTGAGGTTTACCTTACGTTTGTCGATTCGCGGTTTCAACTCAAGAACACGCCTACCCCAACGGTCCTCGGTTTTACGGCTAACATGGCCGGCCCATTGCCACTTCAGCTTGCTTATTCTGTGAGCTATGTCGACAGCTTTAGTTCTCTGCCGGATTACCTCATTCCGGATTCGATCCCTCAGAAAGACAAGCATAGCTCGTTCCATACCTCGCTGAGTGACATAATGCCACATATTATAGTAAAACCTCGACTGCCAGGTAACTCTCGTTGACTGACTAGACTGGATTGGACTTGGGTTCCGTTAAAGGCAACCTGCCCCCTTTGGGGAAAAATAGGCGTAATGTTATAATAATAGGGAATATGAATGTGATTCAAATAAGGGTATTTTTTTTTTTTAATAAACTGTATTACATCTGAATTATCAATATTTTTGATTATAATTTCTTTTTGAGGAAGAAATTTTGTGTCTTGGGTACATTACCAGTCGACGATGCGGATGAATTTATATTTATTAATTTTTTTTTTATATATTTTAGTTTGTAAATAGTTTTAGTTAATTTAGGATATAATTTTGTTATTTTAGTGTTAGCTTGTTTATAAAGATTTTCATAGAAATTTTTGTTTTTAAAGTGAAATAATACTAAGGGAACTTTAAATATTTGAAAAGCGGCGCCACTGCTCAGAGCGAATGTAACGTGAAAGTTCATGACAACAATAAATGTCAATGTGTTTTATAAGAGTGTGTGAATTCAGTCCATTGTCAATGTTACGAACTATGACGTCACACCAAGCGCGCCAAAATGGAGGGCGCTTAAAGCGTCCGTGTCGGCTGGCTATTACTAACTTTATTTTTAAAGTGCTTTCTATTGCTTTTTTGGCGTTGAATATGTTTTCACTATTATGTGCCGATGTAAACTATCGAATCCTACTAATATTATAAAAATTTGTATGGATGGATGGATGGATGTTTGTTACTCTTTCACGCAAAAACTACTGAACGGATTTGGATGAAATTTGGCAGGCAGATAGTTTATAACCAGGATTAACATATAGGATACTTTTTATCCCGATATTCCCACGGGATCGAAACTTATGCGGGTGAAACCGCGGAGCGCACCTAGGAAAAATTTAAAAAAAATACATGCATTAGCCTTACCTTCCCGAAGTCATTTTGCAGCGTGAGGGTCATGCACTGCGCGGTGAACATATCGATCTTATCGTATAACGTCTGTTCATCTTGTTGGTGCAGCTTCCAGAATTTCTCCTGTTCTTCCTCCAAGAAGAGAATCGTCTCATCCACCTATCACAGAACGTGGCAGTCACTAATCAATCATTCTATTTTTCAAGGTAGTGTGGTTGGAAATTTCCTTTAACTAATTTTATATCCTACTAAATAGTACTTAGGGAAGCTATAAAAAGTACACAAATAAATAATAAAAGCCATAAAATACCCTTAAGGCGGTACCCCGAGCTAAAATGTTTCGTATCCAAAGTAGATAGCAAAACTGTCAAAAATGGCCGCTTTTGGTACTTTTGCTATCTACTTTGGATACTAAACATTTTGAGTCCTGTTTTAACAACGTAAAAATACTTTATCCTCTTTGTAACAAACTCCTAGAATCAATTTTTTTATTTTTGTTTTCTATGCTATGCTACGATTTTTTATTCAATGAGGGCGCCACTTAGCTCGAGGTACCGCCTTAACGAGTAGCTATACTGAATGACTCGTACCGCAATCATAAATGCAAAAAAACTGACATACACTTATGGGACATACTAGCAAGACGTAATGTTATTTTATAACTTTGAGGACTTCTTTTAAAAGTATGTTTTTTTTTCCGAAAAAGTACAAACATATTCTCGAAAAGTATGTACACACGGCTACACATCAAGCTATGCAAAACCAGTATTGGCTGACCGTTCACTGTGAGAAAATATCATACAAAGTGAGGCCAAGACAAACTGGTTTTGTATAGCTTGATGTGTAGCCGTGTGTACAGACCAGCACATCAAGCTACTACAATCTGTCAAATTTATTCAATAGATTTTCAACTTTGTCGCTAAAGCATTAAGTTTCAAGGTTGATTGGGAAAATTTGACAGTTTCGGGTAGCTTGACCTGATGGCGTCTGTACTAAGTACAAACCATACCTGTTTAGTTATTTGCAGAGGCCAACCAATAGCCTCCCAAAGGGCTCTAAAGTCATCGCTTTCTAACGGATAGAAGAACGCGTCGAGAACTTCGTAGTCCTGTTAATTTTGTTAAATATATTGTATTTATTGTAAGACTACTGTTGTCCCAGGGTAGCGGGATCGTCCGAAAGGGTTACCGCTGCCCTGGAACATAAAGGGCTAAGGAAGGAACACGGGTGGGTTTTAGTCAGTAAGAGTCTGACACTCCCTTCTGCTCCACCCAGAGCGGGAGAAGTCATTTGAAGATTTCCCATCCTCAAAAAAAAAAAAGCCTACTGTTGTCCCACTGCCGGGCAAAGGCTTTCCTTTCTCCTTTCCAGTCCTCTCTGTCTTGAGCTATGATAACAGTTTGCGCGTCGATGGCCCTGCCACCCTGTATAGAGGCATGCTCTAAGTAATCTTATTTATATTGGTGTGTGACAATCACGAAAGCCACATCAGAATAGTTCATTTATCTTTTCCTATTCATACATCACAGCTCATCGTCTGCAGCCATTTGATGAAAGCGTTTTCGATCCAACTAAATCTAAATGACCCATTCAATAATTGACCGCTACATAATTTAAACAGCCTTACCGTGTGAACTTTTCTCATGATATCATCCTGCGTCTTAAGCGCAAAAGGTATCGACTCCATCCACTCCCTGATCTCGAACACATGTTCTATAGTATTAGGCTTCTCCCCTAACTTTCGCATAATACTTTTGTAGGCCATTATGACGTCATCCACCACGATACGTACTTCCTCCGCCCACATCATCAACAACGCTTTGATTATGTCCGACCGCTTATTAACGAGAAGTTGCTGGAATAAAACCATTTTTTTTTTTTTGTATTATTGCTGTGGCTGCACTTTGGTCGGGGACGGCTTTCTGGGCCCGTATTCCCGTAATTTAAAACGTTCAAAATCTAGTCGCAGTTTCATCTCGGCGACAAACAAACGTCAAAAACTTGTCAAAATGTAGGGAAATTAGGCGTATTTTTGACAGATTGAGACTGAGATCAGACTGTGAACGTTCTTAAAATTACGAGAATTGCCCCTCAGACAGCTGATGGCCGCTAGCCTTCACATGCACTGACATGACACCGTAAAGTCAAGCCCCGCTGCCCAAAGATTTAAATCGCTAGATTTGCCCTCACCGTACTTAGTCACGCAAGTGTCAATAATGAGAAGAGTGAGTTCACACATTTAATTATTATTCGAGTTCTAGCGGACCCGGCAGACGTCGTCCTACCCGGAAAAGCAGCGCCACCTACCGGGTCCAATTGTGTTTTGAAACGACCCAGGAACAAAAGGAAAATTTAATTACTGTTGTTGTTTGTTTACTGTTTAGGAGGAGTTAGGTGATAAACAACGTACAGAAGAATTATATATATTAAGATATCGTTTGCATGATAATTATGTCAAGTCACTGCATCATTGTGTGTGAAAGAGGTGTTAAAACGAAACAAAAGTGCGACCATCTTTTCTCCTTACAGTAAGGCGTATCTAACAATTTAAATCTTTGCCGCCGTCATGATTTTCATGGCAGCCATCACTGCAGCCGTTATGTGCGGTCACCGATTTTTTAGGAAACCGTAGCTTAACCCAGAGTTCAGCAACTTAACTCTCCCACATCGATGGGAATATTGAAAAGTTTTTTTTGACTTTATGAATTATTTTACTAACCCTGAGTTAGTTGTTAAGTTTGAGTTATTTTGGATAACCCATTAACGTACAAGTTAGTAACCTTTAGTAATTCAATTGTTAAAAAATATATATTTTCGAACTCGAACTCGGAACTCCAATGTCGAAACTAGTCAAAAAACCCGAATTAGATGTATGTTTAAGAAAACGCAATCACACAAAACATGGCGCACCTTTAGAGAGTCGACGTTAATGGCAAAAGGTCCGATATTGATGAATTGAGGTAGCCTCCATATGAGATCCTGCTTCTCATCATAGTGTATCTGAATCTCATTCTTGGTCTCTGAAGCGGGATGCTTCTCGGCACGGTAGGTCCTACAACAGTAAAAGGAATTGATTCAAGCTGCACGACGCTGTTTTATTCATCATCATCATTTCAGCCGAAAGACGTCAACTGCTGGATATAGGCCTCCCGCAAGCACCGCCACTTTGACCGGTTCTGTGCTTCCCGCATCCAGCGGATTCCTGCGGCCCATCAAGACAAGTCCATCTTGTAGGAGGCCTTCCAACGCTACGTCTTTCAGTACGCGGTCGCCACTCCAGAAACTGGTTTGTCATTAAATAAAATTTGTCTGGGGGATAAGAAATATGTCGCGGGCAGAAGCTATTCTGTTATACAGAAGCTTCGCAGGTGCTTTGCACCCAGCAGCAGTGTATTTCATATTGTCATCATCATTACTATATCTTCACTGATACAAAATAGTCATCCGGACCGAATTTCGGTCTTTGTAGCCAATCTCAGCGGAGAATAGCCATCTACGCGGGATATATTATAGTGGACAAATGTGTGCACAGACACTGGTGCACTCACTCTCATAGTCCGATGGGACGGCATTTGATACGAACGGAGAGAGACCAGGCCCAGGAACAACGTGCTTTCCAAAGCATGGGGGTCACATCGCCAACACCATATCCGAGCTGTTACTAAGAAATTTAGAAAAACCCAACACCGAACCGAACCCAGGACCTGACGCTTAGCAGTCGCGCTTGCGTCCACGAGATCAACGGGGCAATGATAAAAAGCTGGACTATTAGTCGGGGGACGTTTAATGCCAGAAAAATGCACAGTTGCTAAGGAAAAGTTAATTCTTGGAGGCTATGCAAAGGCAAAAGGCTATTCTTGGAGTTTCCTTAGGTGATCGAATCAGTATGTCGATGTCATTAATACAGTTGTGTATTTTTGCCAGTAAAAAACTTTTCTTCTGCCAGTACTTACTCTACATACTCCTCAATGTCCAGCGCGTATATGTCCATGTAACACTCATACTGCCTCATGTAAGCTATCAACGGGATGATGGCTTTCCTGTACGCTTTTAGTAGCCTCTCCCGGTAATCGACCACATTTGGCTCCATCAAGCCTGAGGATTACAAAGAATTTGAAACAAATGTTGTTCTATTCTAAATATTGGTGTAATAAAAGAATGGATCTTAAAAGTGAATGTGCTTAGGCAGCGAAACTTTATGAATACATATTCGTTACGTTACAGTAAACGAATATGTACTCTCAGAATCGTCACAAAATAATAAGCATTAGAATTATCAATACCTACACCGTTTCATTTTGATGGTTTTAATATATAAAAGGAGTCATTCTCTCATCATTATGAACAACTTTTACTATGGGACTAACCGTGAAATCGTGATGAATACTTGAATGTGCCTGCTCTTGATCTCTCTCTGAGATATAACCAAAAAAAAACCTGCTTACACTGTCAATATCATCCATACCCACAGTTGTGTCAAAAGTGAAACATCAATGTATAGATCAACTGTTTTTTTTTTTTTTCACGATTTCAGGGTTGGACCCATAGTAAAAGTTGGTCATAATAATGAGTACAATTATTAGCCTTTTTAAGGTTTAAAACGATAAAAATGTAACGGTGTATAACTCTGTTGATAGTAATTGATTGGTTTCTTTTTTTCCAATTCCTGCAAACAATCAATTTTTCAATTTAGTTTGGACTTATTGCCTTATAAAACGACATTTCTAGTTTCTCTATGAAGTCGTAGTCTTGGGGACATGAGTCAAAGCCCGTGAGTAAGCACACTACCATAATATCTTCAGACGTGTATACGAAGATAAAAAAAAACCCTTAAAAAAAGACACCAAACACGCGCATTATGGATCCTATTAACTGCAGATATGAGGAAAATATATTTAGATGAAGGTGAAAATGTACAGTTTGGTGACCAATATTTAGAGGAGATTATAGGGGGACATTAAACAGGAAAAATTACACTAGCAGCAATGCACCAGAGAAAAAAAATATAGGAAAAACCTGTGAACGGTTTTTGATAGAAATTTTTTCAATTAAAACATCAAATGCTGACCAATGGATTACTGAATTTGAGAGTAAATGTGAAAGATTCGAGATTCAAGAGAATGAAGAGAAAATTGAGATTTTAAAACATCTCCTATAAGAAAAGATATTTACACCTTCTTGTTGACCACTTTACACGATACACTTACATAGTTACTTCAAAAACACAAAATGCTAATGATTTTGTTAAACTTATAAATCACGTTACAGAATCTGATACAATTGGAACGCTTCTCACCGATCAATACCCAGGAATCAACTCAAAAGAATTCAAAGCAATTTAAGCTAAGACAGTATTTGTGATTTTACTTACCAGTTGATTGTTTTCATTACGGGATTAAAGTTGACGCTGTTGTTATTTCTGGTACATTATGCTGTATAAATAAACCCGTGCCATTTTCACCGTGTCGAAACGCAATATTGACTCACCAATGGATGTGAGGAACAGCTCCTTATCGAAAACCAGGCCGGTCATGATCATGGGGTGCACTTGAGCGATGAAGTGGCAGCGGTACAGCATCTCGCGGAACAGACGCTGAATCACTATCTGAAATTCATGAGCCTGGTCTTAAACAGAATAACACATACCAGGGGATACTACAAAACAAGGTTTTTATTTTGATCAGAGGGGCAATTCTCGTAATTTTAAGAACGTTCAGTCTGATCTCAGTCTGTCAAAAATACCTCTAATTTCCCTACATTTTTGACAAGTTTTTAACATTGATTGTCCCTGAGATGAGATTGCGACTAGATTTCAAATGTTTTTTCATTACGGGAATTGGCCTTCAGATTTAAACCTTTTTCTTCTTCTTTTAAAAAATGTTGCCCCACACTAAGAATTACTCCTGCATCGCGGGTGCGTTTACAAACATTTAAACTCACATACACAAACAGCCAGAGCCGGAACAACTACCTGTAGGCAATACAAATATTTGTTCCGTGCGGAAATCGAACCCGCGACACTCAGCGCAGCAGTCGATCGCTCAGCCACTGCGCCAACCGTGTCATCAAACCACAGAAACAGTTATTAAATTAAGAACCTAAATGTTATACAAATGCAGTTCTTTATACAAAGATGACACCTTAGTTCGGTTCAGTATTCATTACTTAGTCGCGAACGTTAAACGTTTACATCGAAATACCCTAACTAGCCCAAAAGTTTAGGCTAGAAATAAAGTTAGATTTCGTTCTGTAATAAGATGGTTACTCTATATTAAGTTCTACATAGTTACGTAGGTACTTCAGCCCGCTTTATTGTCTCTTTCAGAAAGTCAGAATTGACAGAAAGTTTCATATTACTTTTGCTTCGCCTCCGTTCCTATATATATTTTTTTATATTATCCATTAAAATCCTCAAATTTATAGTCTATGAAAACCTTGACAACACTGTACTACAAATACTATACTATGCCCACATCGACGTAAAAAGACAGGCATTATTCGAGTTATAAACAAGTCTTAAAGTGAATAGGTAACGCTTACCAAAACTCAAAAAATATACAAAATCCTACCTCAAATTGTTTCGTATCCGTGGTGTAGAAGGGTCCTTCGTTCGCCATCATAAGACTGAAGTAGAAGAGGGTGACAGTGGGGGAGCGGAAGGGGGAGTTGATGAGGTCTGAGGAGTCCCACTCCCAGTCGTCTTCGCACAAGTACGTGCACAAGCATGGCGTCTCGCACATGTACACGAACATAGCCATCGACTGCTCTATGCAGAAGCGGAGAGCGAACTGACATGCAAATTATAAACATGAGACAGAACATGAGCAGTGTAACGGCCGCGACTTACGAGTTGTTGGTCATAGGTTCGAACCCAGAGAGGCGCTTTGCTTTGAGTAAACTATTTCATCACCACTGCTCTCAAATCGGTGAAGGAAAACATCGTGAGGGAACCGGCATGTCTTAGAACCAACAATTCAAAGACATGTGACATTTAACAACCCGCACTGGGCTCGCGTGGTGGATTACTACCCACTCTCTCTCACCGAGAGCGAAAAATAAACGCCTGTGTCCCAGCAATGGGAACATTATAGGCTGACTATGCTAGACAGAACACGATGCAGTTCCCAGGCGTTAAAATTACACGTCGAGTTTTGGAATGAGACGACACTCTACATTGCTGAACTTTTCTGAAGCTCGATGTGCCATATTAACGGCAGCGCACTGTTATAACAAACTCAAATCTAACGCGTGATGTTATACACATTAATATATACCATCATTATCAGCCTACAGCAGTCCACTGCTGGACATAAGCCTCTCACGCACGCAATTTAGCTCGATTGTCGGCAACTCTTATTCAGCTGCTACCAGCCACCCTGTGAAGATCGGCGCTCCACAATATTTAAACTTTTTGCCGTCGATATGCTAAGAAGAAGCTTAGGTTCTCTGCCTGATCAGTTCATTCCTGATTCTATCCCTATAGCTCGCTGAGCGACCTTGAATTTAAGGACCAGCTGTGCCGTGATTGATCACGTTTCAGCTCGATCGGTCATAACAGGCAGGAAGCACTTGCAGCGGTATCTACAATGCCACATGCGAACTACGCGTCAAACTGACGTCACGCAAAATCCTGCATCCCGCAAGCAGAGTTTACCGCGCAAGTAGCATATATAGAACCGCCCGACATGAGTACTTTTGTGTGTTGTGCTGTCTTTTTTTTGTGTGAACCAAATAAATGGTTTATATATCTATCTATTCAACGGGCAGTTGCCCGCCAGACAAAACACTCGTCTGGCCGGAGAATTCTCCGTTTTCTATAGAGGATGAGTGAACTTTACACCCTGTTCCTCATACCTCTATACACTGATTACACATATACCGTTATGATTATTAAAGAGTTCCGTCTAAGTTGCTAGCTGATGAAAAATTACCTGCATTCGAAACCTGACGAGCTGCATGAATCGGGAGAGCTTACTGACACCATAGAACTCCCAATTTTTTTCGTATATATTGAACCATCTGTGAAATAAAAACATTGATATGACAGATGTACTAAAACACGTAACCACATGCAGAAACATTAAAAACAGTATGTATACCCTTTTCCGACGTCTCGAAACGACATCCTTATTGCGTGCGCAGTTTGATTCAGCCAAGAAATATTTAGATATTTTAACATCTGGAATAAAACCATAAATATGGGTATATTAGAAAAAGCTAGGTACTGTATTTTGATCTAAGGGCCAATTTTCGTAATTTAAAACCGTTCATAATCTAGTCGCAGTCTCATCTCGGCGACAAACAGATGTCAAAAACTTGTCAAAAATGTAGGGAAATTTGAGGATTTTTTGACAGATTGAGACTAAGATCAGACTGTGAACGTTCGTAAAATTGCAAGAACTGCCCCTCAGTTTTTCTGTTTGGTACCAAAAGAGGCTTTGAAGCTCTTTAGGATGCAGAGCTCTAGAATCAACGATCTAAGAAACATAAGTATGTTTCTTAAAGTAAACGAAACAAACAGGAAACAAAGTTAGTCTATATTATAGACTGTAACTTTACTACTACTACTACTTTACTACTAGATTTATTCTAGAACTTTTATATTTCACTAGTTTCTGTCCGCGACTTCGTCCGCGTCAAATTTCGGCTACCTAGTTACCGCGTCGCATCGCATCGCCCACCCTTGCTATTACCTCGTTTTCGCTTAACGTTCTTTGTGTTTTTTTTCCTTTTTAATCGGCTCCTAAAGGTCGTAGCTTGATGTTAATAGCCTTTAACCTTCCTCAAGAATTGGGCTAAGAAATTGCAAAAAGATTTTTCAAATCCGACCCGAGATTAGCGCGTTCAGACAAACTTCAACTGTCGAAAAAATATTCTCCTTGCAGTTGATAGTCCAATCCTTTAGAAAGGTTATAAGCTATTTAACATCTCGCTACGACTGTTAGGGAGCCGAGCAAAAATAAAAAAGTCAACACATGCTAAGTGAAATCGAAGACGGCGGATGTGTCGAACTTATCGATATGTACAGTCAAGAGTCATTAATTGATTACCAGCTTAAGGACTGTATTGCTGTGAACGCGCGGTAACGTCCGTACCTACGTCTGTGTGTAGTGATGTATCAACACAGAACGCACATCTCAGAATTCGCACACTGGCTGGCGTCGAACGAAACAAAAAACATACCGTCGCTTTTGCACATAGGCTACGTAATTACGCATGACTTTGGTTGGTTCATACCATTGCTAAAATTGAAGTCATTTCATCAAGTACCGATAGCTAGTAGTCTTACGTATTAGATTGTCGAACGCATAGGTCTGGGTTCCAATCTCGAGATGGGACTTTTAATTTTTCTTTTCCAACAATAATCTTTATCGGTTTTTTTTTATTATTCGATAGATTAATAAACGATAATAATAAGTTATTACATTGTTATTATTATATTGTTATTGTAATATGGGGTTAAAAATAAAAATGTTTTATAAGTAAGTAATTTCAAATTGTTTATTCGTTATAATTTTATAAACTAGAAATAAATAAACGTCTAGTTAAAACAGTTTATTTTCTCATAAAGAACAATTTATTGAAGTTAAGCAGGTAATAGCGGTTCACCGTAATTATGCGTTTTGTAAATTTAATATGAACAAAGATTCAATTTAATATAATAATATTGTCCTTTAATTACCACTGTGTGGGTAGATTTGCTGGTTGTAGTTTGTTAGAGTACTTTAACAAACTACAACTAGCAAATCTACCCACGTAAATAAAAAAAGTGCGGACTCCTTGTCACAATACAATTAAATTACTCAGTAGTAGTAGCCTACATAAGTTGCCTATCTCAAATGTCAAAGTTAACAAATCGTATTTATTAGGACTTATTGCGGTTATAGCTTAAGTATTCATTTTCATTATGAAAAGAAGATTGAAGCTAAACCTCAAAATAATCCTTATTACGGATATCACAATATAATTTTAGTATTGCTATAATCAACTTATAGTTTAATACTTCGTATAACCCCCATTATTAGCAATGCAATCAAATAAACGCTGGCGCATTGACCCTACAATATTACTACATTATGTCTGTTCCTCTTATATTTTCCCAGATTTCTAGGCAATGCAGCTTCAATTGCTCATCAGTCCTCTCATTCCTTGCGTCCCATCGCTGTGTGATTAAACCCCATAGATTTTCTATGGGGTTGAGGTCAGGAGGTCGTGCCGGCCATGGAATTACTTCTCTAAAATAAAAAAAAGGAGTACTGTTAGGCTACTAAGCAAAATACTAATATTACCTACGATTTAGAAACAAAATTATAATGACAAGAGATGTTACATATATTTATAGAATTAATATAGTTATATTAATCCATCATTCAATAATCTAGGTAAATAAATTTACTTCGGAATTATATTTTCTTCTATTTAGACTTTATAAAACGTTTTAAAAAAATAAGGATCAGCAGTTCTACTTTAATAAGATAAATTGTTTAATAAAATAATTTAATCATTACACTTACACTCAGTCCGGTTTCATCAGATATTTGTGTTATATTAAGTCCAATTTTACGCAGCGCAATAATATTCGCTTTAATTTCAATGTTCAAATTTGCTTGCATTTTATAAGGAACTACAACACCGCTAATATTTAGATATAGAACACACGTCGCTAACCCACAATGAACAACGTTCTATTTAGTCGCGGTTGAATGACTCTTTAAGTTAACTGCATTCACCTTATAATTTATTTATTTTGATATCTGTGGGTATAATCCTAAAATTTTACGAATAAGTGAACTGTAGTCAATACCGTGATTAAGTATTCAAAGTAATTGCAAACGAATGCGAGAATGTGTGTGTTGAGTGTGTGTGTGTATACTATAAAGTATAGGAATTACTCATTAGAAGAAGGTCGTAAGTTAAACAGAAGTGTCAATCTATTGCTTCGTGAAACTGGCGCGCCGCTTTGGACCGCTACTGTACCAACCATCTTTGTACCTACCGACGAATAAATGTCTTTGTCTTTGAAGCAACAGCGCGGGCGGGCGATGCGATGCGGTGGGGTAGGTATGGGACCGAAAATTTTCAGTCGCGGGCAAAAGCTAGTATTATACAATAGTATAGATTAAACGTACTGTTATAACCCTTATTACAAGGTAATAAAGCCTAAGTCAGCTTTTACTTATTTGTAGTGTACTTTTCCATTACTAAAGTACTGATGTTGCATTTTTACCCAATGCACAGAAATAATATGGATAATTGAGTTAGTTAGATTCTACACGCTGCCGCGTAAACTAGTTGCCCAAATTAAGGGAGCAATTAAGAGGGACATTGCCAAAATATAAGTACCCAAGAACTTGTGTGCCTGTGTTTTTGTACTGGTGAAATTTGTGTGTCTGATTTATTTGTACTGTGGTGAATTAAAGTGGTTCCAGTAGAATAATTGTTTTTTTTAAAAAGACAAACGGGGTCGGCTTAGTAACAGTACCATAGATGTACAATGCTGTTGCGCAGCGTCGAATTCCGCCAAACTCGCGTTCCTGCCATAGTTAGCAGTGAAGAACAACATCGACTCTACCTGGAATTAAGATGTACAACATTGTCAGATTTGCGTTTACGTACTGTAAGTAGGCATAGATGTGCACATCATACACCAGAAGGCCAATTCTCGTAATTTAAGACGTTCAAAGTCTAGTCGCAGTCAGATGAGACTTTGACTTGACAAAATTTATGGAAATTAGAGGTATTTTTGACAGATTGAGACTGAGATCAGACTGTGAATGTTCTTTAAATTACGAGAAATACCCCTCAGAATGATTTAGATTCTGATTGAGTGTGTCACGCAATTAGGGTGTCGTTCACACTACACCGGTTCGCAGCAGTAGCGACGACCGCAAAGCATATACGGTTATCTACAAAATCATGATTTTACAGGAGCGCGTTTGGAACGAAAAATTGTTTTAATTAATAGAAGAACAAAGGCATCTCCTTCTTTTCCTCCAGACCGTTTTTTTTTTTTTATTGACAATGGGTCATTCTTGTCCTCAATCCAGCCCAGAGGCAGGGATGAGATCTACGGTGGATCGAGCTTGCCCAGAAGAAGCCTATTCACTCTCGCCTTCAAATTCGCCCATAGTGACCAATCTCAGCGGAGAGAGATATTATAGTGCACAGCACAAGTGTGTGCGAGACACAAGTCACTCTCTCTTCCCTCACTCTTATTCTCCGATGAGACAGCAATGATGAGTCATCATTTAAGTAGTACAAAAAAAAAGGCAGTTCTCGCAGTTCTAGTTGTTACTACTATCATGCTAAGTGCTATGCTACTGACATGCTAAGGTTGACCGTACTAAGTATGAGATGTGAAAAAGCTGCATTTAAAGTTTAGTATCACCTTAAGGCACTCATCGACGACGAGATGTAAGCAGGCAACTGATTCTGTGAGCACGTAAAGCGAGTACCATTGATTGTAATCGAGACGCCCACGGAAATCCTCCATCACGCATGGGTATCTACCTGCAATGGACCAATTCTCAAATTGTCAGAAGGATTTATGCTCAATGTTTTCAGGGAGATGCGCTAGGTAACCCGCGAAATTCAAATGTAGGCACCTTACGTATTTGCGATTTTCAGGTCAGTGTCATGTTGAATGATGATACAGAATTGTAATCATTAAAATCATCGAATATAAAAAATAAAATCATAATAATCCTCTAAGTTCATATAAGTAATCGTATTGATTGTAATTTCAATGATATAATCCTATTGATTGATATTTCAATGATATAATCCTATTGATTGATATTTCAATGATATAATCCTATTGATTTATATTTCAATACCTACTACGACTTATGTAAAAATAAACCTAAATATTCAATCAATCAATCATTCAATCATTTTTTATTTCAATTATATAATCCTATTGATTGAAATTTCAGTGATATAATCCTGTTGATTTATATTTCAATTATATAATCCTATATTCAAAATATTAACGTTTAAAGTTGATCACGTGACATCCATATCTTTTTAACTTTCTTACATCTTGTTGCTTAGCTAAAGATGTTAGAAATAATCACTCTGAAAGTTTCGAGTAATCAAAGATCTTGAACGTTAATATCTCGGAAACGTGACACTTCACGGGGTTTGGTCTTTTATGTTTTCTCTTTGCATTAATTTCAGCTATCAATTTATATAGAATACATGCGTGGCCGCCATATTGAAAAAAAAAACAAAATGGCGGACCGATTGGTATGACACTGATCTTCAAAGCCCTTTGAATTTCGCAGGCTACCTAGCGCATCCCCTTTAACCATATAAATCCTTACGACAATGGTTTATACGGTCAGCAAAACTGATTAATTTTAGTATCAGACAAAATCGACAAATGCCTAAATAATACAGTCGAGTTTTCTTAACTTAGTCAAATTAAAATTTTGAATATTTTAAAACGCACGGTGTCTACAGGAAATCATCTGGCAACTAGCTCAATGCTCGGAAGAATGTGGAGACGTAATTATACTTATCTTGACCTAAAAGGAAAAGATAATGCTTATCCTGTAGAATACATTATTAGGTATATACCAAATTTTGGCACCGGAGCTATGTAGTCTGGTGTAGGCACGTCGATAAAATTATACAAATCTTTGTATTTTTGTATTGTGTAAATTATTTTCATCTTCCCTTCCATCTTTTTGTAGAGAAGTTCCGCCTGAAATATAATTTGATTTCTCTGATTCACATACCTCATTCATTCATTTTACCAAACGAATGAGGTAATAATAAAGAGGATTGAAGATTTTTCTATGGAGCCTGGCATACCTACCTGTCCTCAACTTTATTTTTTTCTTCAAAATGGCGGCCACGCATGAAACCTACATAAACAGCTATCGATTTATATAGGTTTCATGTGCGGCCAACATTTTGAAAATAAAACAAAATGGCGGACAGGTAGGTATGCCACGGACCTTCAAAACGATTACAAAGGTAAAATTATAACCCCACATCGTGGTATAGACGAGAAAAAAACATTACCACTTTCGAAGTAGGGGAGGAGGTACCCTAAAATAACTTTGTCGGCGTAATCAATATGTATATATACCCATCCCAAATTACAGCTTTCTAGTACCTCCTAAAAGTCTCACAGACAGGCAGACGGACGGACGGACATGGCGAAACTATAAGGATTTCTTGTTGACGGAACCGTATCTTGGCGCCTACTTCGTACCCTCTATGAACGAGGATTTTGTATAGCTGTTATTTCATTTTAATTGCGGCAACAATGTTCAAAGGTAGCTACTGACAGTAATGGCAAGCGTATATTAAAGCCACGGAGAGCCGTAGCGCCGCATTGCAAAATTGCTCCAAAGCACCTTAGAACTTGCGTCGGGCCTCGCTGCAACGCAATAATTGTGTCAGTCAACTCATGACATCGAGTGTACTCAGTTCAGTGCAATCGATAGTTCCGACGAAGCCAAGAACTGTACTTATTGAATCTTAGGTTTGACGAAGAGTAAAATAGACAAACTTAAAAAAAGTACTATCTCTTCTTCTATTCTCTATATTTACTATTTCTTTATATTTCTATTATCTATACTCTTTATTTATTTTTACTTTTTAGTTGTACCTATCCCAGGAGGGCCTGTGGCTAAATAATAACAGCCGCACAGGTGAATCGGTCAGGTTAAGCTACGCTTGCCACGGTTGGTCTGTCGATGGGTGACCATCTTTACATACCGAGACCCCTCCGTGCCTCGGAAAGCACGTTAAGCCGTTGGTCCCGGCTGTCGTGGATCTTTGACAGTCGTTACGGGTCGTCAGTAGCCCGAAAGTCTGACAACCAGTCTTACCAAAGGGTATCGTATTACCCAGTAACTGGGTTGTGGAGGTCAGATAGGCAGTCGCTCCATGTAAAATACTGGTATTCAGCTGCATCCGGTTAGACTGGAAACCGACCCCAACATAATTGGGAAAAGGTTAGGCAGATGAGTTGTACCTATCCCACACAAGTTTTCATAACACTACTTGCTGCGTAAATATCAGTGACAGGAAGTTATTATAACATCATCAAAATATGTATACTAGGTGGAAAAAATACGTATTATTGAAGCTAACTCAAAAACTAGCCACGCAAAGTTGGAGTTATAGAGGCATACCCCAATCAATAAGAGGCATTATCCAATAAAAAAAGAATTTTCGAAATCGATCCACACTTGCCGGAAATATCACGTAAAATAAATACAAAAAAAAAATCAGTCGAATTGAGAACTTCCCCCTTTTTGAAGTCGGTTAAAAAGGAAACGTAGTATATGCCGTATACAGGTGATTGGTGAATTTCAGAAAATTTCATAATTTATTTATTAGAAGACACAACATTTTAATTTTACTTTGCACCAGCTGGAAGCTGCATGTATGATAGGAGCCTTTTGGCCTCGTATAGGACTTTCTGTTTCATTTTTTTTTCCTTTTGTTACTTTTTTATACAATTTATTTTATTTTTAACTGTGTTTAGTTTAGTTTATAATCCTGTACGAGTCGCAATAAATACTTTTTCTTTCTTTCTTTATGAGTACCATGTTGGGTTTCTAGTCACTCCCTCACTAAACTATATTAAAAAAATAAAACAACGCGAAGACTACCATCGACACGAAAAGAAGTTACTCCCTCATGATGGGCCTTTCCGACGGTATTGCGGCGTGTCCTAAAACTATGAATACCTAATTTATAAAACCAAAACCATGCGAGTAAAGAAAAAAAAACGGAAATATCTAAAAACCACAACTAAAAAGTTCGAAATCATCTCAATTTAAAAAAGTCATATCATATGAAAGTTTTTGTAAACATCGAATCCTCGTCCATATTATAACGTAGAACAAGCGCGACACTTCTGACTGCATCTTCCAACGCATAACAGCGGTCGCAAAAATACCCCTGTCGAGCGATCCTGTTTTTTGTGCTGCTGCGACCCGCCGGTAAAGTGCGATGGTTCATAAAAAATGTACGAAAGTGATGTAGGAGGATTTTTGCAAGCTTTGCATTGCAGCGCGGCCCTAATCTGCGTGAAATAATGAAATGGATGACTCCAATAATGTATGTTTTCACCTCATTTTTAAGAGAGTTCATGTGGTCCTCGTCATATTCCTTCGCTTGTTGGTGAATGAGCACCATTTTTACAATGTTTGGCATAATGTGTAAAGGCATGTTCGGTAATCCATCCAGCAATAAGCAGTCCAAGTACAAATAGAATCTAGATCGGAAATGAAATATAAGTCGCACCAAAGTTTCTGCACGGGTTGTTGAAACAAAGTTCCTTATCGCACGTCACGTCTTCACTGTTACACTTTTATCGGTGTAACTCTCTTTCGTCAAGTGTGCAAAAGCCAAAGGAACTTGATTTCAACGGGTGTCCCACGACAACTCTCAACTGTTTTTTTTTTTTTGGGATTTTGAGTCTGGTACACCCACAAAAGGAGATAAGTATACAGGGTCGTTGGATATAGTTGAAATTTAGTAAGAAACGGATTGATGTTTTCTGATAAAATTTAATTAATAGAAAACCAACAGTTCATTTAACAAACTAAATTTCATTCGAAAACATCCATCGGTTTCTTACTAAACTTCAACTATATCCGACGACCTTGGTTACTTATCTCCTTTGGTGACTGTACATACCTACTGACTTTGACCTGAGTTGGTCTGAATGGTTTTGATTCGTATAAAAAAACAGGATGGAAATCATCATAATTATACAGCATGTATAAAAAGGTGTGGTACAGACCATCAAACTAAAGAACTTTCTCCATGAGACCAACATCGTAATCGCGAAAAAATAATCAGCTGTCCCATAGATTTGGGTTGAGTAGGTATTGATGTTTTGTATGTGTGTCCCATAATATTATGAAAGCGCGGGTTACAGTTAGATGTTTTCCAATCTCTTTAATACAATATATTAAAGAGATTGGTAAACATCTAACTGTAACCCACAATATTTGTACACCTGATAGTATTTTGAAAATTATCTTTAAAACAAACCTAAGATTATTTTCCACTTCCTTTCGAAGATCGACAGCGAATTTGACGCGTTGTGCAAATGTGTCGGGGTCATCCGCTTTGAACATCAAACGTACACGTGGTACGCTGCGAAAAAAAACACACTAATATTATAAAGGCGAAAGTTTGTGAGTGAGTGTGTGTGTGTTTGTATGTTTGTTACTTCTTCACGCTCAAACAGCTGGACCAATTTTAATGAAATTTGGTACTAACGTAGCTGACACCCTGGATTAACACATAGGATACTTTTTATTCCGATATTCCCACAGGATCGAAACTTATGCGGGTGAAACCGCGGGGCGCAGCTAGTTATAAATGCAACAGATGACATCAAACTATTCGATCGAAATATTCAACTTGAGTTTGTGCTATTTGTGCCTTGTGCCTACAGTTTTTAGAACGAAAGAAACACTTTGTTTGGTACACGTACCTACAGGAAACACAAATCATATTATTATAAAAAGGAACATTTTCATACAAATCTGTTCAGCCATCCGGGACCAGACTAACAAACGAAACGGACAAAAATTCTTCGTTACTATTTTAATACATATACATGTATAAATGTTGTTCCTACTACCACATGAACCCCTGTATGTGTACAAGTACCAGAACTTAGTATGGCACGGAGGCACGTACCTAACCTCTTTGCTCGCATAGTATGCAAATCTACTGACAAACAGTATATTTTCGGATTAAAGCAAAATGTGCAGAAAGCGATAAGGCCACCCATTGTAGTGTTCGATCTATTTTTTGTAATGTATCTTTGTGGTGTATAGACGGCAGCAGGTCAAGCTACCCGAAACTGTCAAATATTTCCAATCAACCTTGAACCTTAATGCTTCAGGGATAAAAGTTGAAAATCTATTAAATAAATTTGACAGATTTTAGTAGCTTGATGTGCTGGCGTCTGTACAGTAAAGTATATATAAATAAATGTACTTACGTGTATGGTCTTTTAGTACCATCGAGAGCCATAATTTCCCATTTATCAATATTTTTATCATAACTTAAAGCTGCTACGTTTGTCCACTGCAAATAAAAGACTTCAATCAATAAACACGTATACGGTAGAACCATAGGGCTTTCCCGGATAAACTTTATAATCAATTTCAATAAGCAGCTCAATCCCAAGGCTTTTTGTCCTCGATATAATCTTTAACGGTATAAAAGGCTTTCTGGCACAACTACGTTTAATGAATGATTTGAATTTATTAAGGCTTAGATCTTGAACGTGGCTTGGAAGTTTATTATAAAAGCATATACCTTGGCATCTGTTACATATTGGTACCACTTAGCGGTTACAATCACAAGTCATATTAAAATTGATTACCTACATCAATCCAGCAGCTACGCGGAACTGGTCTGAGAGAGACAGAAGATGCATCTAAGGATTGTCCCATCATCCCATATAACGTCTTTTAATCTATACTAATATTATAAATAGTATAAGTACTTTAATGTTCATTTGTATACAGGGTTATTTTTCAAAGACCAGCCAAATTTAAGGATGTGGTACAGACCATCAAACTGAACAACTTTCTCCATGGGACAAATAGCGTAATCGCGAAAATTTTATCATCTGTCCCATAGAAAACTTCAATACCTACTCGACCTAAATGTATGGGACGGCTTAATTTTTATTCGCGATTACGATGTTGGTCCCATGGAGAAAGTTGTTCAGTTTGATGGTCTGTATCACATCCTTAAATTTGGCTGGCCTTTGGAACTACAAGTCGGACTTGAAAAATTATTTTTGCATTTGATGGCCCAATTCTTTAGAAAGGCTAGCGGCCATTTAACATCATGCTATCACACTTCAGAGCCAAAAAAGAGGCAGAAAGAACGCTAAGCGAAAACGAAGTACTTAATAGTGCGGGCGATGCGATGCGACGGAGTGGGTCGGGGAAACAAGACATTTCGCGAAGACGAAGTCACGGACAGAGGTAGGGCAGCTAGTTTTTAATAAGTTGATAAATGATAAATTATTTTATTTTATAAGTAGGTTTGTACAGACACTTTTACACGTCAATCATATTTTAAAACTAGATGAGGTCGGCGTTTCCTATCTGACTAGTCTGAGAAGAAAGGCCGAAACAAACTCAGAGGTCACAGTCTCACATAATCTTGGTCAGATCATGTGAAGACCATGTAGATTGATGTCTGAGATGGTTTTTTGAGGAAAGAACCAAATAGTTTGAGAGGACCTGACCAGTCAGTGCACGCATTTGTCAGAAATCGTGCAGCTCAACATATGCAGCAGAATCCACTTGAGCGCTACTCCACACCACTCCTTCAAAATCGCGTAGACTTTCAGAAAATAAACCACAAGGAGCACTTACCTCATACAAACCGTTTAACGTTTGAATTATATCACCATTGTGCTTGGTGGCCTTTGTATCATCCTTAGGGATGTAAGCCAACCCGGGGCATGGATACTGCTCACCCTCTATCATGCCCAAAGACATCCATTCGTCGGGAACACTGAAATTACATAGTTATATGTACACACGTACAAAATCTGTTCGTCATTGACAGTAATCTGGCTACCAGATTTTGTTTGATGCAACTTATTTTGCTTTTTTTCTTATGGAGTTTTCCTTTTTGAATTAAAAAAACAGTTATTTTTTTTAAGGTGTCTCATGGAATAGCTGATCTTTATAAAACAATCATGCCATAGATTTTCTGGTTACGTATGTTGAAGAAGATCAGAAGGGCAATTCTCAGGGCAAAAATTCAATTTTAAGAACGTTCACAGTCTGATCTCAGCCTCAATCTGTCAAAAATATCTCTCCCTACATTTTTGAGATTTATTGTCGCTGAGATGAGATTGCGACTAGATTTTTAACGTTCTTAATTACGGGAATTGGCCTTCTGGGGCTCTATCTCGCATAGGGTTTTAGTATTATACTGAGCGATGGCCGTTTTGCGTGGATATGACGCATACTTGTTCTTTTTTTTGCGTTTATATTTTCTCTCTGTGTCAAGTTTGCCGTAAATAAACGTATTTTCTTTCTTTCTTTTATCTGCCTGTGAAGAACAAAAGCAGCCATCCGTATTATAAACTCACCGACAGTCAAAATCAGTGTTGTCAAAAATCTCCAAATCTAGTTTAGGGAAGGGGCTGTAGAGAGCATAGTGCTGCATGTCAGTGAGATTGAACTCCTCCACAGGCAACAGCCAGAAAGGCTGAATACCGAGCTCACGGAGCATCTTCTGCAACACGCAAGTAATTCAATTAAATATTAAATAAATTAAGATTATATCTTAAGTAATATTTTTCCGAAAGAATGTTGATTTACTATGGAGGCTTCATTCTGGAAGATGACAGGCCTTTTTGAGTGACTGAGATTGGACATTCATATCACAGTTTCAGTTCCCACAATACACAAACACAAATATTTTTTAGCCTCCAAAAGTTTTTTGACTTTTTTCCTCTTTAGCTGTGAGCCTGTGAAACATGTTCCAAATGTTTGAATTATTCATTATAACGTTATTATTGATGCACTGCTGGGCAAAGGCCTTCCCCAAATCCTTCCATCCTTTTTTCTTTTCTTAAATATTTTTGACTTACTCGTATCATAAAAATAATCAAGTAATACCTTAAGATTACCTGATTTTTTTTTAAATTTTAAATCATAATGAATCATAGCTGAACTGGAAAAATGTCAACTAACTTTTGGAGGCCACTGTATGTACAAACGACTAAAAACCTAAGAAATGAAATTATTATCTTAATGAAATAAATAGATATTGTGTACCTTCATATTTGCAGCAAGGAATTTCCTTCGCAACCTCTCAATCTTAACCAACCGAGGCAGTTCCTTAGGCAACACAATGCTAAGAAACTGCAGTTTGGGCACAAAGGTCTCGAATGGAAATTGCTGGAATTAAGAAAATTTATGGAAATAACTGTGATTGATCACAAATAAGACTCCATTTAATTAAACTGACAATGCGACACATTCAAAATCATCTCGACAGATTCTGTTTAGTAAAACAGAAAACTATGATAGAATGGCACATTGCGACGATAACGACACCGACACGTCTATATCGTATCGTCAGCTCGGACGACAACGATATAGGAATATGACACGATGTAACCGACCGCGACCGCTTATTGTCATGCGGTATATGCAGCAATTTCGATTATTCCCGTTGCGCCAGCAAAAGCTTACATCGCCACGCGATTCCAAAAGGGTAATAGTGTATTTGAGGTGACTAAAAAACTTTTGGGTTGATCCTATTTTACAAGCGCGATATTTAGAGATAACTTATTACCATCTCTTCGATAATCTGTGTGTGCGAAGTAACATGTTTTATACGTTTTTTCCGAATGAACCAGGACACATTCGAGTTTATATCGTTTCGTCTGAACTGCCCATGCCACTCTACACGCGATCTGCTTCACCCCGCACTGTGTCGTCCGCCCATATCCGCACGACAATCAATGTTGGCGACGATAGCGTTGACTACAAGGACTCAATGTGAAAGCGTTTAGTATAGTAGTAATTGTATGAATGTACTAGTCCGACGATATCGTGTCGTTATCGTTACCATCCAATGAGAAAACGGCCAACCTCGACCAAATTTCGGATTGTCGCCTGTCACTTGTCTGTATGTTAATCGAAGAGGATGCAGTAGATAAAAATTATTGTCTATTAACTTCTTAGTGGCTTCAAGAACTGGACTGCATGATTTTTATAGCATCATCGAATAAAATTTTCTTCGCACATTAAGGGCATATGTATGTCGCGTCGCAGCCAACAGCACCCTAATTGCGTAACACACGATCAATCGGAATCAGAATCATTTTGAAGCAAATTGCTAATCCATTGCTTCATATTATGTTCGAAAAATTTGTCTACTCAACACGTAAATAATGCAATGAATGTTGTTGAACTGTCAAAATGAAACCGATTCCGATTGATCGTGTGTTACGCAATTAGGGTGCTGGTTAAATTAGCCGTTTAGTAAACCACCTGGCCTTTGGAAGTAGTGCTCGCCTCGCTTCGCTATCTCGGCTCGCACGCGGTTGATCACAGTTCTAACCTAACCCAATTGGTCGGGGTGTCCTGGCTTTGTTACTGCAACCAATTCGGCTCGCACGTGATTGGTTACAATTCCAACCTAAACTATAATTTATTGAATATCATTCAGGCCGTTAGTTGAACGGCCGCCGTTTAGTTAAAAGGGTAGGCGGTTAACTAAAAGGCTAATTAAACCAGTTGGCTGCGACATATATAAAAACCGACGTCGTCCGTAAATTGGAATAGACAATCTAATTTATTGATTTTTCTAAATTTCCAAAAAGTTCCAAGACCTGGGGGCCTACTCCGAAGTGCAAAGTGCGAATGTTCGGATCGGACCGACACATGGCCGAACCGAATATTGTTGAAAAATGCGAAAAGAAATCGGATCGGCTCAGTTGGGTCGGGACCATAGTCGATATTCAAAAGAGTGTAGGAGTTTAGGATCGGAACCGACCGAACCAAATAGTAACTTCGTAGCAGGAAACGGCCGAACATTCGGCCGATACTACGTCGGAGTAGACCCCCTGCATTTAGAACCGAGAATAATTATGTATCTCGACCGATAAAAAGTTACATTGGCTACACTTACAATGCTTTCATCTTCTCTGTAAGTAGTCCACCGGCCGGGTGGTAGGAGAAGCTTTGGTTTCTGAGGTTTGGGCAGAGAAACCAACATTGGAGCCAGTCTGTCGGTTTTAGCCTGAAAATTAAATCTTGTAAATAATTATATAAACTATGGATTTTTCTACCGGCCCGTGTTTGAAATGGAAAAGATGCGCGCAGTGAAGTCGAACACTTTGTCAAAGGATATAATTAGAAAGGTGGCACACTATATAATTTAAATCCTTTGTCCCACTCCTGGGCAAAGGCCTCCATCCACGCCTTCCATCTTTCGTCCTTTCAGTTTTGGCGGTACCTATCCAGCTCATCCCGCCATCTCCTACGTGGTCTGTCGCGACCCCACCTCACTGTCTTAGGGCACCAGTTCTGTGCTCTTTAGGCCAACAGTTTGTCCGGCATGTCCCATTTAAGTTGGGCAGCCTTTTGAATCACGTCAGCTATCTTTGTTTTGGAGCGCCGTATCGTGTTTCGAACACGAGCCGTTAATTTAACTACTTATAGTGTATAATTATATGTATCTTAACAGTTAAGTATTAAACATTATAAATCGTTCCACGGGATTGATACCTAGTTTTTCATACAGATCTCAGATACTGTAAAATTCGCTTCAGGGTCCAGGATAATGCTTCGAAGAAATATAACGGTCTCTAATACAATGTATATTTAATCATTTATTGCCCAATTTATTCAAAGTTGCAGACTGAGACTAGGCTTAACTCATGAGTGCATGACCCTGTTAGGGCTGGCCCACCTCAAGTTCCATTTGATCCCAAGGATGAGTACTCGCCAGTATCGATTTATGCCGCAGAGGAGCGCGGAGGACTCCCTTTATGCGCTAATGCAGCATATACGCAGCAAGCTGGAGCTGAAGAAAATAGTAGTCGTAGTATCATTGGACATAGAGGGAGCTTTCGACAGCCCATGGTGGCCAGCCATGAGTCCGTCTGGCTGTGGAAAAGAGTCCAATCGGCTTGAGGAGGGTCATCCACAGCTATCTCGAAAACCGAAGGGTCAGGGTCAGGTACGCAGGCGAAGACTTCGGTGAGGCCACAAGTAAGGGTTGTGTCCAAGATTCCATAGGGCGACCAATATTCTAGACTTTTTGTTGGACCCGCTTCTAAAGAGCCTAGAGGCTAGGGGGTGACTATTGCCAGGCCTTTGCTGACGACTTTGTGCTGATCTTCGAAGGTGGCACGTCGCTGGAGATCCCGAAACATGCCACTGCCGCTCTCGAACATGTTGGGGCGTGAGGGATACAAAACAAAAAATTTGCTCCGCAAAAGATCAACGCCATGGTTATTACTCACAAACTGAAATACGACACCTCACGCCTGAGCATGGGCGGGATCGACATTGCCATGTCCAAAGAGATCAAAATCGTGGGTGTCACCATCGATCAATCGTATGCAGAAAGACAATAGTAATCCACAAACAATTAACCAGGGCGGCAAAGACCAGCTGGGGACTTCACCCTAAAGCAAAATAAGAATAATATAATTATGTGGCTACCGTGGAACCAGTCATCTTGTACGCAGCCAGCGTATGGGCCCCGGCCGCTATAAAGCTGGGCGTCATGAAGCATTTCAGCGTGGTATTGCACAAAAGCTGTGCAAGGCATATCGGACGGTCTCCATAAACTCTGCGCTAGTGCTGGCTGGGAATGGGGCCATGGCGGCCCTCCAAACCATACAAAATCACGACTGACACCTACCACTGGCAGTGAAGGCAAGGGCGAACATGAGATCTCTGTCCATCCAAAACAGGGCCGTCACCTTGTTTTGGATCAAAGCTCATGCAAACTCAAACTCAAAATATTTATTTCAATTAAACCAATTACAGGTACTTTTGAATTGTCAAGGGGTCGGTCAGTCAGAAAAATGAAGCTAGTTGCCCATTCCAAAGCGTAGGTACCTATGGAGAAGAACGGGCAAGAAACTCCATGGACACTCTTTTAAATCAATATATGGTTACAAAGTATTGGTTACATCATTCATGTTATATATTATGCATGTGAGAACGATGCAGAACGTTAAAAGCGTCCGTAATGAAATGTTTAAAAAAATAAAAATAAGTAAAATTCAAATATTAAGTTAAATTAAAATAAGCCATGGCAGCAAAGAGATGACCAGTCCCTACTGACGGCGCCCGTTCACGAACATGACGCATGGATTAGCACCATTCAGCTCAACCATTTTGAAGGGAACCAAATGATCCAACACATGCGCCACCATCAGCGAGACATTTGAGTGAGCATGACATACTCTCTGCTACCAGGGCACATTCAAGTCAGTGAAAGACGTACCCAGTATATGGCAGCTTTATAGTATGTACATAGTACATGCGGGGTTGGAAGGAAATGAGAGGGCCGATGAATTAGCCAAGAGAGCCGCTGAAGGTTCCAAAGAAAGCCTGATTACGACTTGTGCCCGGTTTCGTACGTCAAGCAATGCATTCGTACGGCTACGCTAGACGAATGGAACCGTAGATACAGTTCTGGAGAAACTGCTTCAGTGACCAAATTGTTTTTTCCGGATGCGGTGGCGCCTTACAGGATAATCAGGAAATGCAAAATTAGCAATGTAGTCACACAAATTATGACAGGGCACAGTGGGTTCTCAGCATATTTGAACCGTTTCAAGAGTAAGGGGAGCCCATCGTGCATCTGCGACCCTGAAATTGACGAAGCGGTGCCACATATATTGTTCAATTGTCCCGTCTTTGACAGAGAAAGATTAGAGCCCGAGCAATGAGCATGTGCTCAACACCAAACTCGATGCCGAAAATATGTGGTCAATAATAGCGGGCAAAAATAGGGAGACTTTAATGCAGTATGTAGTTTAGTGTAACACCTATGGATCTCTGCTATGATTAAGAAATTTTGTTTTGAAGATTAATTTTTATGTTTTATATTTTACTGAACCCTTAGGTATGTGATACAAAGAGGTATTAGTCATTTATTGACAGCAAAGCACAAGTTAGAGTCAAAAAAGTATTTAAGCTGATTAAAGAGGCAGTTAATGTTTCTAAGTTATTTAGTAAGAGTCTTCACGTATATAGGTCTGTTCAAACATTTATTGTAATGTTGATTCTTTCATAAAAAAATATATAATAAAACTGATAATTATTGTCATAAAGTTGTTTTTTTTACATAAAAAGAACAAATACAGGCGATTTCAATCCTAGTATCTCCTTTGGACTCCCGAGTATCCAGAGATGTGTCCAGTGGACATTCACTGGAAAACCATTTTGTCCCTGTCTTCTAAAGGCACATTATCGTCATTTTACTTTAAAAAAAACAGTAAGGTTTACAAAATTTCAAATATGATATACGTAACAATTAAAAGTGAATTCATAAAGACTGTTACATCACGTATTCATTATTATTTCACAAGTTATATGAAAAGTTCGTTACATGTAAAGTTTGTCGTTGTCCAGGAGACAATATTATTGGGAATAACTTATAAATTAAAAGTCGCGTCATTTATTTATGGAAGATAAATTGAAATTCATCCTATTGTTATATTTTATTTGTTTTACGAATAGTTATCAGTTTAAAAGTGTTATATTTTATCTGTGGTAGTTTCATGTCTGTGGATGTAAGGAATAATGGCGGGAATTCTGGCTGGACACTAAAGGACTTTAACATTATTTTTGGGTATTAGGAATATTATTATAGTGGTTGAGAGAAATACAACGAAGAAATAAGTAAAACCGTGCTTTATTTGTCTCCTTACTTCTGAACCTAATAGTTCAGAAATGGGATTGTAAAAGGATTTAATTCCTACCGAGCCTACAAAAATATTGACAGTTTATAAACTTAAAACTTGAAGCTGAGTAATAACACAAGATCTATCTAACTATCGCCGTGATGTTTGAAGTGGAGGAAGCCGAACGAGGATTTATCCATGAGTCGGGGACCCCCCCTAATCCAGTGCATCATCGTCGATCGAGAAAGCGGAGTTTCTCACGAAGACGTCGCGATCGTGGTAGCGAATCTAAATCTTCGCCACGTAGGCGACGCGAAAATGGAACACCAACGGATCGTCGTAGCAGGTATGACGACCGAAACCGGAAGCATTACAATGGACACCAGCGGAACAAGAGGCGGTCTTCTACTGTAAGTACATTGTCTTCTGCTGCTGATAGTGCCTCTTCAAGAAGCAAGTCTGCTACAAAATCTAGTGCAAGACGTTCAAAAAAACGTAACACTAAACAAGGAACCGAACCGAGGAATCTGTGAATAATGTTTCTGCCCGTGAGTTGTTAAATTTGTTAAAGTCATTGCCTACTTCACAGAATCATTTTTCAATAAATAATAATGCTATTCCTGAATTTGACCCCTCCAACAAAGAATGCTGTATGCTGTAAATACTGTTGATATTTGGTTAAATAAATTAGAAGAATGTTCTAAATTGTATGGATGGACTGAACCCCAATTGTTGCATTATTCCCTACCCAAATTAATGGGGTTAGCAAAGGTGTGGTATCAGGGACTTTCTTCTATTAATTTCACTTGGTCGGAATGGAAAGATAAATTAATTAAAACATTTCCATCCATACTAAATTATGCACAATTATTACAAGAAATGTTAGATAGGAAAGTTAAGCCCAATGAAACATTAGAGACATACTTTTATCATAAGATGAATTTATTAAACAGATGTGAAATATATGATAAGAAAGCGATAGACTGTATTATAAATGGGTTAGAAGACAGGGGTATGCGTTTAGGTGCTCAAGCAGCTAACTATAACCAACCTGAACAGTTATTAGCTTATTTACAGACGGTTAAGTTAGAAGATAGTAAAGAAATTAGGAGACCATTCTTAAAGAAGCGGTTTGATGGGCAAAGTGACAATAAGAGTAGTAATAGTAGTAGTACTATCAAATGCTTTAATTGCGGAGAATTAGGTCATCCTAGTTTTAAATGCTCAAAACCACTTGTAACCTGTAACATCTGTAAAAAACTTGGACACCAGTCAGCTTCGTGCAGACGACTCTTGAGGAACACCATTGATAGTACTACTAGTAGTAATAATAATACTAGTAATAAAAACGGTGACAAGGCAGTGTCGGAAGTGAAAATAGTAGGCGACTTAGACAGTAAATATGTACTAGATATAAATGTTAACGGTAAGTTAATGACTTGTTATGTTGATCTTGGAAGTCAGAGTACTCTCATTAGACAAAGCGATTTTGAAACATTAGGAGTCTCACATACTGATACACATTTGCCATCCCTTAAAGGTTTTGGTGATACATTGATTAGTCCTGTAGGTAAATCAATTGTTAATTTAACTGTTCAAGGCGTTTCTGCTGCAACAGAAGTATTGATAGTAAGAAACGAGCTACTTAAGTACCCAGTATTATTAGGTCATACATTTACCGAACAAACCGGCATAATCATTATTAAGACTGATGAGCATTTAATTTTACAAAAGCAAATGTACGAAAATGTAGCAGAAAAACTAAAATTAATTATTGAATCAGATACAAGCATTCATTCTATGGCAGCTGTACCAATAAAGATTGAAGATAATAGGACTTGCACTGTTTATGTACGTGGGTCCATCCGTGCGGTAAACAAAAATAATTATTATATAATTCCCGGCGCTTACACAATCACTAATGGTTTTGGATGTGTTCTCTTAGTAAATTTGGGTTTGGAACCCTTAACATTAATTAAAAATATGTTAATGACAAGAGCTCCGATTATTAAAGATAATATTATTTTAAATATAAATAAAGTCGAAGTTGAGGAACCTGATGCTATTATAAATCAAATCTCATTAGGAGATAAATTAACACCTGACGAGATTTTAAATTTAAAAACTTTGTTACAAAAATACAGTGATTGTTTTTCATTTGGTCTAAGTGACTTAGGGTTGACAAATTTAACAGAAATGACCATAACTTTAAATGACACGACGCCTGTTGTGTACAGACCATACAGGTTAGCTCATGTTGAAAAAGAGAAAGTTAAGGGTATGATACGGGAAATGTTAGATAGCGGAATTATCACGGAATCCACTTCGTCTTACGCTAGTCCAATATTACTGGTCCAAAAGAAAACCGGTGACCAGCGCCTATGTGTAGATTACAGGGCATTGAATTCCAAAACTGTCAAAGAGCACTACCCATTATCAAGAGTGGAGGACCAAATTGACAGCCTTGGGGGTTATAAATATTTTATTACATTAGATTTAGCATCTGGATATTACCAGATACCGATCGTTCCTTCCTCGCAAGACAAAACCGCATTTGTAACACCTGATGGGCAGTATCAGTATACTCGTATGCCATTCGGGTTAGCCAATGCGCCGTCTGTTTTTCAAAAAACCATCAACAAAATGTTAAAAAACACTAGAAATAGTGAGGCCTTTGCTTTCATGGATGACATTATAATACCGTCACAAAATGTTCAACAAGGAATGGAGCGATTGGAAGCTGTACTGCAGTTATTGACGAATGCTGGCCTTACTCTTAAAGTTGCCAAATGTAAATTCTTTTATACTAAAATTGACTATCTGGGTTTTGAAATTTCGGAGGATGGCGTTAGACCTGGTTCTGGGAAAACCGAAGCCGTTAGATTATACAAGGCACCCACAAACCAACATGAAGTACGACAATTTCTTGGGCTTGCAAGTTTTTTTAGGCGGTTTGTCAGAGGATCTGCAATAATAGCTTCACCTTTAACGAAATTATTCAAAAAAGATAGTAAATGGGAGGGGGACCAAGACCAAGACCAAGAATTTCTTTTATTAAAGTCAGAACTAATAAAACGACCAATTTTGGCAATATATAATCACCTGGCTAAAACTCAAGTTCATACCGATGCGTGTAAGACGGGCATTGCTGGTATACTTCTGCAAGAAGACGAATCAGGTAGGTGGCGAGCTGTTGCTTATTACAGTCGCCAAACTAATTTCGAAGAGCAAAAGTATCATTCTTTTGAGCTCGAAACGCTAGCGGTAGTTGCCTTCTTAAATCGATTCCGCGTTTATATTCTAGGTATAAAATTTACCATAGTTACAGATTGTAATGCATTGCGAACAACCTTGTCCAAAAGAGATATAATACCCAGAATAGCTAGGTGGTGGTTACAATTGCAAGAGTATGACTGCAGTATCGAATACCGGTCAGGGACTCGAATGAATCACGTAGATGCACTTAGCAGAAATACGATCGAACAAAGTGTTGAGTCAGTACCTGTATTTGATATTCTAGCGATTGAGACTGAGGACTGGTTAGCTACTATGCAAAATGCTGATGATGAAATAAAAAAAATTAAACGGATATTGGAAGATTCTGTCGCTAAAAATGTTATGGATATCTATCAAAATTACAAGGTTAAAAATGGAAAGGTTCATCGTGTAGTTAATGATCAACTTAAATGGGTGGTGCCAAAAGGAGTAAGGTGGCAATTACTAAAAAAAATTATGACGAATTAGGTCATTTTGGTATGGAGAAAACTCTAGATAAATTAAAAGATCTGTATTGGTTCCCTAAAATGAGGAAATTTGTAAAGAAATATGTTCAATCTTGTCTGGAGTGTTCTTACCACAAAATACCCGGCGGTAAAAAACATGGAATGCTTTATCCTATCCCAAAACTCGACCAACCTTTTCACACCATCCGTTTAGATCATTTAGGACCGTTTGTCAAAAGTAAATCTAAAAATACCTACATATTAGTCTTAATCGATGCCTATACAAAATATATCAATCTATACGCCGTTAAAAATACTAAAACAAAGACAACTTTAAAAGTTTTAAACAATTACGTTAGTCTGTTTGGTGTTCCAAGTAGGATTATATGAATGTAAAATTAACATAGGTTTGAAAGGTACAAGATGCATATGAGGCTGATAAGTCAATTTTGGGAGCATCCGTGTATCTAAGTAGAGTATCTGCATACACATGAGGCCGATAAGCCAAACAAATTTTTTATTTTTTTTTAATGAAAATAATTTTGAATAGATATTGAAATTGTTTTATAGTTTGTTTATTAGGTATTATTTTATTTTTTTTAGGCACATATTGTATTTGAGTAAAGTATTTCCACACATGAGGCCGATAAGCCAATAAGGGAGTGGCAAATGAAAATTAATTGAGTAGATGCTTAATTATTTTATATTCTATGTTTATTTATTTTTTTTACAACAGGCACGTTTTGTATAAGAGTTACACTTCATTTCTAAATTGATGGAACAATTTTAGGTTTACTAGATGGCCGAAGCAGTAAAGTTTGATGAAAATAGAAACATGAATGATTGTAAGATTTCAGTTTCTAATTGTTTTCTTTAGTGTATTTCATGCCTTAAGATTCATTAAATATTGTATTGTTTAAATTAAACTAAAAACATGAATGATTGTAAGATTTCAGTTTCTAATTGTTTTCTTTAGTGTATTTCATGCCTTAAGATTCATTAAATATTGTATTGTTTAAATTAAACTAAAAACATTAATGATTAGATTTCAGTTTCTAATTCTTTCCTTTAGTGTAATTCATGCCTTAAGATTCATTAAATTAATATTGTAGGTATTGTTTAAATTAAACTAAAAAAATGAATGATTGTAAGATTTCAGTTTCTAATTGTTTTCTTTAGTGTAATTCATGCCTTAAGATTCATTAAATATTGTATTGTTTAGATTAAACTAAAAACATGAATGATTGTACAATTTCAGTTTCTAATTGTTTTCTTTAGTGTAATTCACGCCTTTTTTTTTCAGGATGGGAAATCATCAAATGACTCCTCCCGCTCTGGGTGGAGCAGAAGGGAGTGTCAGACTCTTACTGACTAAAACCCACCCGTATTCCTTCCTTAGCCCTTTATGTTCCAGGGCAGCGGTAACCCTTTCGGACAATCCCGCTACCCTGGCAGGCTTCGGCCCTATCGGGCCCCGTCACTCATGCTGACATCTCTTTGAGGCGCGCGTGGAACACATACACACCGTCCGGCACGGGCCTGGTCCTGATCGGACGGTGAGTTACCCATTACTCTCCGCCCGCAGGCCCGCGCCTACGGTGGCCGGGAGTCGTCACGCGGCTCCCGACGCCCGGAGCGTCTCCCGCGGCGGCTGAGGCGTGAGGTGCGTTCACTCGCCCACCCCGCCACCTCCTTCGCTAGCATGACTACTTCGCAGAAGGAGGTGACTGCCTCCCACTCCCTCTCGCCCCGGACCATGGCTTGAACCAGGGCCGGACGCGAGAGGTCGCCGCCGCTGCCGATCGCCTCTACGAGCTCTGCCCAAGCAGGGCAGTCCTCCACCGTATGCTCCACCGTGTCCTCTGGGCGATCCTGACAGTGGTGACACCCGGGCGTCTCCTCCCGCCTGATGTGCAGGTACCTCCCGAAACATCCGTGTCCGGAGAGGACCTGCGTCAGGCGGTAGGTGAGAACGCCTTGACGGCTCTCTAGCCACTCCTCAAAGAGGGGTCTTACCGCCGCTATCGTGGCGTGCCCTGCGCTGGGTTGCGATAGTCGCTCCTTCCATGCCACCATGAGATCGCGCCGGAGGTTCGTCCGCTACGCCGCGGTTTGCCGCGGATGCGGAGTTTCCCCCCGGCGTAGTGCCTCCGCGCGCCAATCATATAGGCGCGTCATTTATTTATGGAAGATAAATTGAAATTCATCCTATATTAAGTGAGAATAAAGTGACGGTTTACAATTTGACTGAATTTCAAATAGTTCAGAAGTCTATTTAGTTAGTTGTCCAAGGGACTATCTTAACTAGAGTCATGTGGATTTCGGAGCCAAATTTACTATTTTATTTAAATAAATCGTTCTGCTATATGTGAATTCTTAAAATATAAATAATTATCTACAGGAAAAATGTTAAAATATAAAATTTTCAAATAAAATTTAAAAAAAAAATTATCATTGATGTACACTTAAAAGTTGATTGACCCAAATACACTTTTTCTAAAAAAAAATGACCCAAATAACCCTTTGGTTTGGTTTACGGTATCTATAAAATAAAACTATTATAGATCTCTGGAAAACTGGGAAGGCGATCACCTTTATCATTAAACAATACGTTGCTGTTTTATAAATGCATTACAAAACCCACCTGGCTGGCCTGGCTGGTTGGAATAACCACCGACGACCGCCATGGCCCAAGCACAATGGTCCACCTGAAGGACTAAGTCCGGAAACTAAACCCGCAACATAGAAACCATCTGGCCTGCAACTCTGGGGATAAACTCCGGGCCGGTAACTCAAACTTAGAGGTAGCAGAATGTTATAAGAACTCTGTAAACCATACCTCGTGCAACATACATGACTACGTAGAGATACCTAGACCTACTAGAAATTAAAGACTGGCTTGATGAATTAATGAACAGCAATGGTGTCTCCATTGCTGTTCATTAATTCATCAATCCATCCAACAACTCAAGAGATGGCATATACTTGAACTCTGGACAAATTCTGAACCGGAGATACATGTGGGATGGTTTTTATTGGACAGTCACCTAATGATGTGTATAAGACCTACCATCTGATTATGGTTTTCATAATCATATTTTTATAGTTTTGAGTGTATTTTTTATATGGACCAGTGGTGTTCATACAACATTTAAGAAGTTAAAACAGAGAAGAAAAAAATCTCTGGAAGGTTTTAACAAAAAACTTTAAAATAATTTGTCCAGACACAACCACAGAATTGAATAAAGGATACAACAAGTTAGTTATGCTAATAGGTAATATATATATAGAGCCTGTTGTGTCCATCCCCTTTAATGAACTATGCAGGTGGCTACAGAAGCACACACACACACAAGAGAGCAGGTGGACTTCATCACCGGGCTGCAGGCAGTCCAAGGAAGCCATGCCATCTAATGATGGCATGCTAACTAAGCAGTTACTACTGCACCTGGTGATGGGGACCATCACAGGACACTGCTCGCTAAACATACACTTCCACACAATAGGCACAGGCTTGCATGAAGGCTGATGAAACCGTCACGCATGTGCTCTTTGAGTGCACAGGCATCGCCCAGATTAGGTCACAAACCCTCAGGACACCCAGATCTTACACATATGTTCACAACAGGCCAGGAGACTTAATAAACTTCTGGAGGGAGGTGGGCTGGTTGGAATAACCACCAACGGCCACCATGGCCCATGCACAATAGTCCACTTGAAACATAGACAATATAGTTAGTTTCACTAGTTTTGTGATGAATCGCAATGGCATGTAGGAACATAATTGAGATATGGACCATTAACAATATCTGAGCCAACAACACCTGAACAAATATAACTTTTTACTCGGACAATTTTACAAGAATAAACTGATACTTACTTATATTTTGTTATGGCTATTCTAGAAAACATTAAAAGCATATTTAAGTTTTTAATTAAGGGACACACTCAGATTGAGTTTGACTGGGACATAGTGAACTAAGTCAGCAGGCACTTCAATCCCTGCCATTGCATAGTATGTAGACAATTAGTGATTTTGAAAGTCCGTGGGGCACATGTGGAAAGATGTCCCTCTGACCAGACAAAATCCTCCAGGAAACAGTTTGAAGAATTATCGAAGGAACGGTTACTGATCACTTTTCATGTTGAATTATTTGGCAGAGGCATGTTCAATACCATAAACAGTGAACATCTGAAGCAGAAGTACTGATTATGTATCAAAAGATAAAATACGATAGACAAAGATATCCCATAATAACAAAAATAAACAAATACATTCCAAGTTCAACTCGACATTTTTGCGTAACACCACAATTTTGGTTTGCCAATAACTATGACACGTAGGTAAATGTGATGGAGATCATCAGTTCAGTGAAAAACGATTTTATTATTTTAATAAAGCCTTCAGCCTTAGAACCGAAAGGGCCCTTCCCTCCAAAAGTCTGGCTGAAGCTGAAACTGCTAAAAGCTTAGACAAAGAAAAGTATGAAAGTGTCAGTAGTGTTATGTCAACATCAAATCTGGTATGGCTATGGTGTTGCTTTTTTTTTTTTTTTTTTTTCCTTCGCCCTTCTTGGGCAGGCTAAGGTCTTGGACCATACCGCCTCGTCTTCAGTCTTTATTGTCCTTCTTGACTAAAAGTAAGGCCAAAGCCACGTCTTCAGTTACATCCTTCTTGTTCAAAAATAAGTAAGGCCGAAGCCACGTCTTTAGTTTCATTCTTCTTGTCCAAAAGTAAATAAGGCCACAGCCACGTCTTTAGTAGTTTGCTATGGTGTTGCTGCATGGTTGCTGTGACGTTTGTTCGACAGCAACACTCAACCAGGCTCTTTCAACTTAGGGTTGCCAAGAAGAATAAATTCAATGTCTCTCAAAAAAATATTACTACAAACGAAATTCACCTCGAATGTCATGTCATTAATATCTACAGGCTGAATGGTCATTGGCTGTATTCCGTTAAACGAGTGATACATAAGCTAATTAGCAAAAAGGATTTTGTGAAAATCAACCCATAGGAGTGTGAAAAGGGAAAAATTCGTTTACATAAAAAAATGTTTTCCTTGGGTTTATAGTTGAACTTGGTACGAATGGGTACCTAAGTAAAAACAAAAGTTTGACTTTATTTGTATTTCAAAACTACCCCCATTGGGGAATTAGGGGGTATTATTTTACAATTACTTGTCTGGGTGAAAAGTGATTAACTCGAAAATTGAATTCAAATAATGGAAACGTATTAAACGATTTTAAAAAAACAACCTCTGTCGGGGTGAATAGCGGTCCGGGAAAACAATTTGTATAACAGTCATTGTATCATGTATCACATTCCTTTCATATAAGAGCTTAAACTTGGCACAAATATTTATCCAGGAAAATATTAAAGACCATGATGATTTCCCAAAACTACCCAGTAAGGGGTAGTTGGGATAGCACTACCTGTGTAGTTAAAAATCTATACCTCGAGTTAAAAAATTTAAACCTCGCTCGTGTGTCCTATGGTTCTGTCACAGTACTCACAGTCACAGTCATTATTAACCTGCAAACATGAACAGGCAGTTTCATCCCCATTTTTGAGTTAATCAGTTTGTTACCACCTTTTCATCTAACTAGTTGTCTTAAATCTCGTAACCAACTTTAAAACCGAAGTAATTGCGCCAAGTGTACCAACGAATGCGGAATTGCAACAATATAAACACATTTTTACTACCAACAGATTACAGCTATCGGAGGTGCCCGGGACGAGTTTCCGATTGCTTTAATAGAATAACAAGACAATCGTGATTTCAGTCATATAATATGAGCCACAGACCACATCACAAATCTCTCTCTTCTCTTTTTTTCCATGAAGAACAATTTCAACAATCACTCACCTGTTTTCGATGAATGATTAGGTAGACAGAGAGAGGTGTGTAATATACCTACCCCTTCACCAGGTCTCATGGATTAGGAGGCAACGAGGATCAAACTTCGGGCTGATCCTCGTTGATGGAATGAATTTTCTGATGGGAAACCCAACCGACGGGGAAGCCAACTGGACCCCATGCTCTTGCATAGCAGTTGACTACTGCACATAATATATGTTCTACTCAATAACAATATAGTTCTCTAATTATTCTATTTTGATTACCTGTAATATTAATTTCATTCGTTTCTTAGTACCAATGTCCCTCGTCGGGTCATCCTTGGATAATTCTGACACCAGCTCGGAATAGTATCCCCTTTTAGGGATATCATCCCTTGATTTATTATTGTACACGAGATCATGTTGTTCTATCTTTTTCCTTTTGCAATACATATTGAAAATGTAATTCTAAATAACACACACAAACGTTGTGAAATAACAAACGCTTAGGGTATTAGTGTTCTGTGAACAAACGTCAGGGTACGTATTAGTTGTTTTTTTTAATGTAAGCTAAAATCATAGTGTAAAATATTTCGACCAGTTTTCGCCACAAATTCTTATCGTTGGGAACTTGTGTAAATCAAATTTAAAAATTGCTTCATAACTCTTCAAAGAATGCTTAACCAATGTTTTATTTTCTCCCAGAGAATGCTCTTTTGGTGGGAAAGTAACATTGAACAAATCAAAATGAAATACAGATCGCGGCACGTAAGTTGAACCAAAATGGCGGTCGTCCGCGCCTGTACAATTATGGATTGAGACCCGAAAATGTGTTAAAGCTCGCGGCACGTAAATTGAACTATGACCTTGAATGCGTAGTAACAGATTTTCGGGTCTCAATCGGTCTCAATCTCTAATTGTACAGACGCCAGCACATCAAGCTACCCGAAACTGTCGAATAATCCCAATCAACCTTGAACCTTAATTCTTTAGCAATAAAGTTGATAATCTATTAAAGAAATTTGACAGATTGTAGTAGCTTTATGTGCTGGCGTCTGTACGGACGCCAGCAGGTCAACCTACCCGAAACTGTCAGATTCTCCCAATCAACATTGAACCTAATGCTTTAGCAATAAAGTCGAAAATCTATTAAAGAAATCTGACAGATTGTAGTAGCTTGATGTGCTGGCGTCTGTACATGCTCGGACGACCGCCATTTTAGTTCAACTTACGTGCCGCGATCTGTACTTATGTTTTAAGAATTTTTATGTTGTGACCAAATTATTATTATAACATGAAAAATATAAGTTCGCTAACACAGATCTTCACACGACGGTGGCCGGCTCGGAAACGAAGCGCGGATTACTAGGCACCTATATTTATGCCTTCGGCACGCACGCCCCGCGGCGCTCACGAACACACAGGCGACACCAAGCGGAAACCATTCGACAACAATCCGCTGTCGTGTGAAGATCTGTGTTAGCGAACTTATCGGGCGCGGCGATAGAAGAGAGGAAGACGCCGCGAACCGAAGTTGGACAACCCTGGTGTTCCTGGAGAACACGATGTCGGCGTGTGGCATCTGCAGTCCTGATACTCCTGTTTCTTTAACGACTTGTCAAAACGTGGTGTCAGCTCTCAGGGCTGTTTGCTTCCGTATTTCTTTAAGAGATGTCTTAAACGTGGTAAAGTGCTGTGATGATTGTTGTGGCTACACCATCTTGGTTTTTCAGTACATTTCTCAAATAGCGACATCACTCGAGTGCCAAAAGATTCTCTCGAAGCACTGTACTAAAAACGCCCTCTTGTGAATGTTAATCGTGCGCTCAAGTAACGTTGTAGCACTGTATCATGGAATGACTTCGACTTCCGTTCTGCGCGCGACACTGCGGCTCCGGGTATTTATTATGTTCTGTGCTCCAAGTGCACGAACCGTAGACAGAGGATAGTAATAGACATGCTGTTAAAATAATAATAATTGCGAAAGTGAGACGACACTTATGTCAAAATGTGTATGTGTGAGCAGGACATAGCATACATTTTCTATCTCTATTTGCGTATCGGTTCTTGTTGTTTGCCATCGATGGCAAACAAATTGTGGTGTTAAACTATTTTCGTTGATATTATAAACTGTGAAACGCATACAATACTTTGTGTAATTTCTGACTTTACTGATATTCCAAAAGGTAATATTTAGTGTGTAATGATGGTGAATTGCTGTGTAATCGGCTGTAAAAGTCGTAGTGAACGAAATCAACCAAACATAGCCTTTCATCGGTAAGTAGCATTTTCTATTACAGCAAGTAAATTAAAAAAAAAAATTGTACTTGAGACAATTTTGTGTCAATAATAAGCAAAATATTGTGATAATTTCATCTAAAAAGATGATTAAAGCTGCAGTAATGTACTTATGTCAAATTATCGCTATCTCATACTGCATTTAGGGTATAAATGTTCTGTGTACTGCATACGCTGAGGACTTGTCTACCTACTATCCTCTATCTACGGCACGAAAGTAGACAAAGCAAAACTATCTGTCTACGTGAACGAATGTCTATGACCCTGCGTGGAGTATTTATGTAGTGTTCTGTGATTTATGTTCTGCGGACCGGCGTAACTGTAAAAATGGGAGAAATAAAATGAAAACAATGATGAAAACATGTAAAACGTTATTGTTCAAGTATTGACATTGACAGTAAAATAACGTTTAAACTGGATTTGACGTAAAGACAAAAATAAAATAACTAAATAATATAAAATGGATTAACTACGAAACACATAATAAATAAAATAAATCATATAATGAGTATATAAACGAAAGACATTATTGAAACGAAGTTTCTTATCGCGCGTTGCGAAAGGGGGCTAGACGGAAAAAATTAAGACCAAAAGTTGGAACGACACTTTTTGCTATAGTTGTGCGGCGTGCGCGTGTTTCTCTGTCTGTCTCTCTCTCTCTCTCTCATTGAACTTCGTTCCATCCGGGTGTCCCTTGCTTGACACCTCTCAAGTTTTTTTTTTATTGTTTGTTTTTTAAATAGTTAATAATAATAAAAAAAAACTATTTAATTTAATTTAATTCTATTTTCGGGGGCCCATTATTGAGAGTGCAAGTCACCCCCTGACATTTTATCCGTATATATATATATAAAACATTGATCAGGCAGGGGCCATAGTTCTTCCATAGTTATTGGTAACCAGTCCACTTTAGCCACCCAAACCCATAGCCCAAATTTGTATTTTTCCATATCCTGTAATAGTTTTACACTAACCGGGGGTAGTCCTTGGGTGCACTTGCAGTGCATACAGGGATAATCCACAGTGCCACATTACAATAAAATTTCCTAAGGGGACTCTGTGAGTTGGGAGATATGTTAAAAAAATTTTTTATTTATTTATTTATTAAAATCTTACCTACAACTACCATTACAGATCAGCGATCCAATGCGATAGCGAGGCCTTACATGCTAAATCCTTAATCTACATCCTATTAAATTACATACAATATCCTAAGTCTTAAATCTTAACCTACATCTAAATAACATATTATAAATAATGCAACTTTTGCGAATTCACTCAAGTTGCACCACAATACATCAACTCTCTCGTGAACCTCGTTCACCACACGCATGGCTCTAGTGAGAGGAGTTCTCGCCAGTAGGTTGGTTCTGGCTGCAGGCACAGCAAGCAGGGGCGGGCGTCGCCGCCTCCACACGTACCGGTCTGGCACGCAAAGCTCCAGGTGCCGCAGCACTCCCGGGTTATGTGCCCCACCACGCAGTAGCTTCACTACATACGCTGCGAGTGCAAAGTCCCGTCGCACCTTTAATGCGTTGTACCCTACCATACCCAGTACAAATAGTGTAGGGTACATCAATGGGTAGAATGGGTATACCCCATATAGCTTGAAGTACAGGTGTCTCGTGAACTTATTTTGGACACGTTCTAACATGACACTATATTTTGCCTCATGAGGAGCCCATATGACAGCACTATGTTCAAGGTGACTCCTGACTAGTGCGTCATACAACACCTTGAGTGTCGTTATGTTGGTAAAACCCTGAGTCTGCCTGAGTACGAAACCTAGGTTTCTGTATGCCTTCTTACATATCTTGTTGATATGCTCACGGAAGGTTAGGTCCTGAGTGAAGATTACCCCTAGGTCTCGTACCTGAGACACTCGTTGCATCGGCGCATCCTCTACCTTGTATTGATAATACAAAGGAGTCCGGACTCGAGTGAAAGACATCACCGAGCATTTGGCTACATTAAAATTAAGTTTATTGCCGATGCTCCACTCGACCACCTGGTTGATGTCGTCCTGCAGGCGTTCACAATCCGAGTGATCCCTAACCTCGAGCAGCAATTTCAGGTCATCTGCAAACAATAAACAAGTCCCATGTCTGACGACTTCCGGTAAGTCATTTATCATTATAATAAACTCGAGAGGCCCTACATTGCTGCCCTGGCTCACGCCGGACCTGGTGAACTAAGGCCGAGATTCACAGCCATTGTAATCTACATATTGCTGGCGATCCTTCATGTAGCTAGCGAAGAACTGCAGCAGAGGCAGTGTACATCCAATTTTCGCAAGCTTCCTTAATAAGACGTCATTATCCAAACTATTAAATATTATTATAACTTAAAAAAAATAAAATTTTATTACAATTCCTTCACTAATTAATCGAAAGGAACTTCGTTCCGTGTACCTTGACACCTCTCAAGTTTTTTTGTTTTTAAACTTACCACGTAAGAAATTCTACACGGAAGATGAGGCGGTATGGTCGAAAGCCTGCCCGTTGGGAGAATTAAAAAAAAAAAAAGTGCGTGTAACTGTCAAGTGTCAAATGTCAACCGAAAATAAAGAAGTGAAGTGAATACCTACTTGAAAATGAATATTAATGCTTGTACTTCTATGGTGTAGTGTATAATTTATGGATGCTCTGTGAAGTAAATCCAATCAATTAATCCGGATTTTCGGGAGACGGGATTCATCATTCGTGCAATTTTGTTTCGCTGAATTAAACACGTTGTGAAAGTTGTTACTGTCTGTACCACGCAGGGCAAATAATTGCATTTCGATTTTGAAGGATTGGTCTAAAACTGAGATTGTATGGTATCTTATTAAAGATCTAGACAGTGGAAAGTGCTCTGTGGACAGTGGTATTTTGTTGTTGGAGTATGGTGTCCGTTTTCGATCTTTGTAGCTTGTTCTGAATGATGGGCCCATAATTATTATTTGGTTAGACACACTAGCAGCTAATTAGTTAGATAATGCGTGTGCATCGTATAGCTTGTAATGTCGGTGAATCGTGCTCAAAACGGTGAAGAAAAACGTCTTCAGGAAACCGGCATGTTCTAGAACCAAAAATTCAAAGACAAGTGACATCTACCAATCCGCACTGGTGGATTACGGCCCACTCTCTCTCACCGAGAGGAAGCCTGTGTCCCAGCAGTGGGCACGTTATGGGCCGATTATGATATTATATGATGTAGAATGTAATTATGTTCTCGGTTGTCAAAGAAACAGGAAATGGTAGTTTAGCAAATAAAAAAAAATGTCTTGTTCTGTTAATATTATTGATTTTCTATACAATGGATTGTTTTGTTCGATTTAGTAAAGGAGCCTTATCTTTTTAAAGGCAGATTGGGTTAGGTAGGGTGAGTGGGGGCAAGATCAAACTGTTTTTTGATGAGATGAGCAGTGTTGTATTAGAAGTCTTGTTCAGTACGTATTAGCTGAATGAATGAATGAATGAAATGCACCAATCCCAGCGTGGTTAAATCAGACTCAATTAATCGAATGAACCCCAAGATTCGCACTAGCTCCTGTAGCCTCATGTTCATGGTGCTACAGTGACCATTACATATCAAGGAGTAGACCGGGGGGCGTGGTAATTGTAGGGAGGATGTGCCCGTAGGAAAGGGTAGGATTTAAGAGCCTACCGGATATGCATCCTAGAGTAAGCATTGGACTAGTGGAGAGATGGGTGATATTTGTCTATGGATGGGCATCTTTTAACAACGTCGCGGCCAGGTGCTTCAAGTCGAGCTTCACCTGTGAATCTTTTGGCGGAGTTTCAACTGCTTTCTCGGCTCTTTTCTATTTGTTCAGTATGTATTAGCTCATGCCAAAAATTATTTACAGTGAGTAAAGACTGTAACTTTCTATCATATTGATAACATCCTGTTAAATCTGTTCTAAAGCAGAAAAAATAAAGTTTTAATCATGAGAATGAAACAGGTGAAGATGAAAGGGTGATGGGGAAAGATTGAAATAGTTTTATTAGACGATGTTGGTGGTTACTAGTCTATAGTTTGAAGCAGGGTTGTTGCTGATGCATATTATTTTCTCATCAGCGGATGCTGATGCTGATTTTAATTAAGTATTTTCTTAAAAAAGCAGTGACCATTATTAATTTACACCTAAAAGTTGCACAGTTTGCCTTGGTATTGAAAAGGTTGGTTCAGTAATTTTGTGACTTTTAACACGTTGATGGACACTACTAGTAGGGCAAAACTTGGGTAATTGGTGATAGTTTTGTTTTTCACTTGTAAAATTCTTTTCAATGATCAGATTATTTTTTAAGTTTACTATGCTAGAGTAGACATAAGAAGCTTTGGTAACTCATATCTAAAAATGTGGCAAATAGTATAAATGATTGAAAAATACACATTTATCAAGTCAGTTCCTCATATCAGTTAATTTCGTGATACTGAAGTTATTGTGTGGTATAGACTTGGTTAAGTTGTGATATCAGTTGGGTTAATATGTGATAGTAATAGAATTAGTAAATAAAACAATTATATCTTAATCATACTTTAATAATTCTTAATCATGAAAAAATTTTATGCATATAATTGGCATGTGTACTTTGGTTATCTTTTTATGAAGTAATTTCTGAGATCTGTGCGGGCTAGGCACATTTGTTGCTGGGGTAACAAAAATGAAAGCCGGAGAGAATTCTTGAGAGATCTTCTTTATTCTTGAGGTATTCTTCTTCCTATATGTGCCCGCCAACTGTACCGATGTTCGCTGTGGAGGTCGCGTCACCCCCGCAAGGGGGTGAGGCGAGCGGTGCCGGGGCGTTGCCCCCCGGCCGCGGAGTGTTGTACCGATGTTCGAAAACCGCTCTCAATTTATACTATTTTCGTTAAGAAAATGTAGGCCCTGTGATTGGTCAGCCAATCAGAACACAGGACTTTTCGGCCAATCAGCGCAAAGATACCATCGGTGCAGTTAGTCAAGGTACGACGTTACGTTACCGTAACGAGAGCCTTACACACATTTTCCTGTTTTTCACTATGTTTTTCTATGACAAAATACTATAAACATGTCCGTAAGGATTGAGGAGCCACATCAGATTTTTTAAATTTGATCTCACCATTATTTAGCAGCAATGTAGCTGATTTTGCAGCACGAATTCTAGATTTAGCAGCAAAATATATCACTAGTTATATTAATGCAAAAGTGGCTCCTCAATCTAAACGTCTGAATTGAGGAGCCACCTGGAACTCGTTAAGTAATAGATGAATATTTTTGAAAATTTGGTATCATTTAGCAGCAATTGTGCATATTACCTTCTAAAAATTTTGCTTCTGTAGCGCTAAAATGAAAGAAAGTACAACACTTTTAGTATGGCTCCTCAATCTAAACTCAAGAGGTGAATTTCTATTGGATGTGAGCGATCAATTAATATATTCGACATAATGATCATTTAGCAGGTGTTGTGTTTGTTTTTGCCGTATAGGAATAAAATAGTAAAACTGTTTAAATTTTCTAGAAGAACGCATTTTCTTTGGCTCCTCAATCCTGACGTTCTAATTATATATGTTTGACTGTAGCCACCTGAGATCTCAACGGAATCTAAAGCCAGAGATACTAACATTTAGCAGAAATGTCTGCTAAATATATCTGCACAGTTCAGCAATGTACATACTTTGGATTCTGAAAAAAAACAATACTTAACTATTTTCTTGTAAATTCAGTGTGAAGGGTGACCATATTTTACTCGTATGATAGTAATTTATTAAATTTATATTTTCATAACAGGTTATATCTATCGTACCTACGATTTGGTTATTTAGCAATCACTTTCGCTATAAGTTATAGAATGAATGAATATTGGCTGATCAGTGCTTCTCCTGACGGTGATATACACAAAATGACACATTCTATAACTTATAGCGAAATTGATTGCTAAATAGTAAAATATGGTCACCCTTCACACTGAATTTACAAGAAAATAGTTAAGTATTGTTTTTTCAGAATCCAAAGTATGTACATTGCTGAACTGTGCAGATATATTTAGCAGACATTTCTGCTAAATGTTAGTATCTCTGGCTTTAGATTCCGTTGAGATCTCAGGTGGCTACAGTCAAACATATATAATTAGAACGTCAGGATTGAGGAGCCAAAGAAAATGCGTTCTTCTAGAAAATTTAAACAGTTTTACTATTTCATTCCTATACTGCAAAAACAAACACAACACCTGCTAAATGATCATTATGTCGAATATATTAATTGATCGCTCACATCCAATAGAAATTCACCTCTTGAGTTTAGATTGAGGAGCCATACTAAAAGTGTTGTACTTTCTTTCATTTTAGCGCTACAGAAGCTAAATTTTTAGAAGGTAATATACACAATTGCTGCTAAATGATACCAAATTTTCAAAAATATTCATCTATTACTTAACGAGTTCCAGGTGGCTCCTCAATTCAGATGTTTAGATTGAGGAGCCACTTTTGCATTAATATAACTAGTGATATATTTTGCTGCTAAATCTAGAATTCGTGCTGCAAAATCAGCTACACTGCTGCTAAATAATGGTGAGATCAGATTTAAAAAATCTGATGTGGCTCCTCAATCCTTACGGACATCTATAAACTATATATTTTCGTAATCTGTGTATCGTAAACTATCTAACAAAAATATAAAACATAGGAAATTCCAACATAAAATGTTATGTAAACATTACGATGATCGACATAAAACTATAAAATCTGTTACAAAACTACTAAATAAACATTAAAGAGAGAATAAACCTTATATACTAACATAAAAACTAATGAAAGTCTATGTACATAACATTTCTAAATGTTTATACCTAATCACTATATTGTTTCATTAGAACTGCGCTATTTACAAGTTATCACTGTCCCGCACAAGATCAGTTTAAGCAAAAATAAAATAGGACCTAATCAGATAATTCACAGTTAGAACAAAGGAAAAATGTAGGATTTATTACATTTTGGCATAGCACATGGTACCATGTGCGGCAGAATTGACATTCTATCCACTCTGCACCGTTTTTTAACTTCACATCATCTGCAAAATTTCCTCTGCAAGTGCCACATAGGTCTAGATTTTGGTCAGATACTCTCTTGGAAGAAGAGGGCAGGGGTTCATATACTTTCCCTTTTTTCTCACTTTTTTTAGGCTGAGATTTCTTGGCTGTTTTTTTCTTTTGGGATTGAGGAATCTTCAATATCTCTTGGTCTTTTGAACACCCTGGCTGTTGATTTTCTAGTTTCCGGTTGGTTTTCCTTCTCTGCATCACATGTAACCAAAGATGGTGCCACTGCATGGTTAGGAATGGCATTGTAATTAACAGGGTAAATACCTGCTTTTGAAAAAGCTTTGGCTATTAATGACCTTTTATCAATGGTTTCTTGATATGCTGCAGAAAACATTTTCAAAAAATCATATCGAGTCGGTTTTTCTCCAGGTTTTTCCAGCTGAAACTTATCTAAATGATTTCTCCATTTGGCTTTCATTGGGCTAAATATGCCCACATCAAGAGGCTGCAACAGATGAGTGATATGTGGAGGATATGTAACAATATATATTTGCTCCTTACTTGCAAGATCCAACACTTCTGGAGTCAAATGAGATTTGTGAGAATCCATGAAAAGCACAACTGGTCTAGCCAAGGGAATACTACCTATAAAATGTTGAAAAAATTCCAAAAACAAGTCATTGTTAATCCAGCCCTTATCACTCAGTTTAATAAAACAAGGGAAATCAGAACTTTTCAATCTGTCATCCCATCGTTTCCCTTTAAATATAATCATTGGTGGTATTGCATCACCAGCAACATTCACACAGGGCAATACCGTAGTTGTTGTTCCTTTTTCCCCAAAAGTTTGTTTGTAAACATGTGACTTTCCAGTCAATGTAACTATTTTCCCAGATTTCATAACAAACATAAACCCACTCTCATCTAAATTCCAAATTCTTTGTGGATAATTTTGTATTTCCAGCTTTGTATATAAATCTTCAACCATTTTATAGAAGTTATTCAGTGCCTCCCTAGTAGCAGATTGGGCTCGATTCATGGACAAACTTTCTGGTGTTCTCAAACTTAAATTATAGCGCTTCTTGAAGGAAGACCACCAATACCAACCTGCACATTGCTTGGTTTTAGAAAATGGGTGTTTTATTTGGCTCTGTTCGGCTAAACGATATGCCACAAGACGAATCTGCTTTACAGTTAAACCAAAACCTAGTTCCTGCATTTTATTTATGTAGTTCAAAAGATCAACCTCCAATTTAGCTGGTAATATAAACGGTTTACCACGTTTCAGTTCAGATGTAGATGTAGGATCTTGATGATAGCGACTGCAATATGCTTTTAAAGTGCTCCAAGGGACACAAAAATTTTTTGCTGCCTTGTAGACAGTGCTTCCATTTTTTACTTCTATCACAGCTGCTCTTAAACTGGATGAGTTGTAAGCCTTTTCTTTTTTGGCAGTTATCAATTGTTCGCAAAGATTTCTTCTTGGTTTTGTTCTGCAAAGGAAAATGAAAGTTTAAATCACTGTGCATTGAACAAAATAGAATAATTATTACGTTGAAGTTTAATCTACTTTACAAAATGAAATGAATTTGGTTATTCTGTGATAGCAAATGACTGACATTGCGAAAAAAACTTACCTAAAGTTTTCCCGCGCCAAATTAAGGATTTTATTTACTGAAATGTACACGCACATAATCACAAATGCGACAATAATAATTTTGAAACTCACCTTTTTGGTATCTTTATTTGTTTTGGCCATTTTTTATGTATTTTAAATTAAAATTAATTTAAACTTTTACCTCTTCCACCGAATGTATGGAAAGTGAGGTTGACAGTAGTGACAGACATTGACATTAACTTTTTTAATTTCTGAAAAAATGTTCGGATACACACTCCAATGGATTAAAGAGTTTAAGAACAGCGCCATCTACTGGTATTAACCTTAAACTCCATCTCTACGTCGTAACTTGGTAATAAAACACATTTATCTATCACCGAATAGCTGCATATCACGAAATAGCCAAGTTTTGCCCTATACTGATTGTTACTGATTTGTCACTACTTTTTTTCATACATTGCCTATAGACGTAGTGTCACTACACTTAGTAAAATATATATGTAATATGACAGTACGTCTGCGTATACGTCGTAAGGCGTACTGTCACGTAGCATCATTTTTTTATTATGTTATATAAGAGTAGGTATGTCTATAGACGTATACGCCTATAGACGTACTGTCATATTACATATATATTTTACCAAGTGTTGTGACACTACGCCTATTTACGTTTTGGAAATAATAAAAAAATGTGTTTTATTTTAAGGTATTAATTAAATTAACAAAAATATTCGCTTACAGATAGGGTAAGGGAAGGTATATTGGTGACAAATATAGAAAAATTAACCTTAAAGGATTTTAGCATGTATGAAAACAATTAATATTACCCCATGAAATTATGTACATTTTAACCCTTTATAAGGCAGAGGGAACTAGGACAGTTACAAATTTAAACTAAACGGATTTTGTAAGCCAATATGTCGCACACCTAGATAAAGAGTAGCACAACTCAAAATACCTCTTTTTTCAGGAACAGCAAAAAACGTTTTACTCGTTTTCTATTTGACCGATTTAAATGATTGTTGGATGAGGTTGTATATTATTTTACTAAGATATTAATTTGATCAATTACTTACCTTCAAATACACGTATACATTTTTAATTATTTTTTTCGTGTTATATTAGTAATCGTGACTAAATCATTGTTCAATATTTTTATCAACTCAAATTGATTTCATATTAGTGATTTTTTTTAAATTAATCCTGTCTTAATGTGAATATATTTTTTTAAAATCTTTACATAAAGAGTAGTGTATCTAAATTATTATTTGTATAATTATTATAATAATGAAGTAAAACATTATATTTAATTAAGACACATCTTTATTTTGTATTAAGGTAACAAACAAATAAAGATAATCAAAAACACATCACTTGTTCGGAAAATAGAATGAACACCTTACATTATTCTAATTTGAGATCCATTAAACTTTGAACAGGTTAGTAAAACGTTTAACAAAGTAGACATTTTTCTTATAATTTAGGTATTAAGTTCTCTTTAATCAGTACTAGACCATTAAGTCTATAAACTACAGGAAAAGTAGTATATTTTTTTATAAATAGCACAGTCTTTGGAAGATATTTTAAGAATGACTTAGTTACAAAAACACGTACTTATTACTCAACATAACAGGCATGAGAAATGTGGGTACTAGGTACCAACAATTATCTGTTTTCACTTAACTTAAATAACCAAAAAAAACTACAACAAAAAGGTAACATTAATAAAGGCATCTAAAACACTTAACTATTCTATTATTATCAGTCTCATCGAGAGGATTAAACTTATTAGTTAAATCAGACTTTTATTTTCAACCTTTACCTAATATCTATTATAGGCATCTAAAACTATAATAGTATTGTTACAGGCTCACCGACAGAATTGTAAACTGTTTTACTTAATTAAATCAGACTTTTTAGTATTATCTATAGTTATCAAAAAACATAAAAACATAAGTATTCAGATTTTCTTCCAAACAATACCGACATACACCTATGTATGTAGGTATTGTTTGGAAGAAATTTCTTCGCGTAATTTTTATTCTATAAATCTAGTGCATTTTTGTAATAAGAATTGACGTAACTCTGTGGAATAATATTCTTATCAATTAGTTCCGTAATGTCCCGCTTTTTATTGGCACCCAATGGTATTTTTTGCAAATACGCTTGTGTCAAAGTTGGAGAAAATTGGTGATCTTGTGTGCGTCTTTGATTTCTTACAAACGCTTTTTTAAAAACTGTCTCTTCATAAGAAGTTTTATAAAAAAATGACATTGGTTGTTGCTTTTCAACGCGAAGTTGTTGGATATCGTGCCATTTTATTTGTTCTCTGTCAACATTAACAGTGAAATTGTTTCCCCATTCTTCTTGAAGGGCTTTCAGATCATAGAACTTGTCATGTGTAAGTTCTTCCACATGATAAGGTTTCCCAGTCTTTTTAGCTGTTCTTATTAAAGTCGCGTATTGTTGTGGACAGTATATCGGGCCTGATTTAGTGTATCGTTTAACTTGTTTTTCGATAACGCTATGCACATTATCGCCTTCATTTTGCGAATGACCACGAATCAAAAATTTATGAGTAATTGAGTTTACTCTCATGGTTGCAACAGCAAATGCGTAGGCAGACAGCAGATATTTATTTTTTTGCTGACCACAGCAGTTGTCACTATAAAATATAAGGTCCAGTTCGGTACCCGATGTACTTTTCTCAACAACCATTTGTATATATTGCAGTACACAGGATCCAATTTCCACAGCACCACGTTTGCCTTCGATTTCGTCCCAAAAGAAGCATATTACATCTTTTGCATACAAGTCACTAATCGTGAAATTTAGGCAATTAATTCTAGATTTATAAAAAAACAAGGATACTTGCCCTTTTGGCAATTGCATCACGGCTTGGAGATCGTAAACTGCAACAACTACATCTGTCCTTTTCTTGTCAGCTTCCTTTTCTGATCTGGACAACACTTTCTCTTTCAAATGTTGGTCATAAGCCTCACGCAGTTTTTGTTGTTCTTCTCCGATAGCATTTTTGAATGTTTCACAAAGATCACACGCATCTTTTTTGGGGATGTGAAACGAAATATTAAACTGTGTATTAAAAATACGATTAAAAGTTGATGACGAAGCAAATGGTAAACATTCATTTTCGCGTAGATCTTTATAATCTCGGTATAGATCCGCAAGTGATCTTTCGCTTGGAATGAATTCTCTCGTTGTTTGTGCTCGAAGGTAATGAGATTCTATTCTGGGGATAGACTTAATGAAAGTGACGACACTTTCTTTTATTTCATTATCTATGGTGGAATGCTGTCCGTGCTTACCCCTCCGGTCATCTTCTATGAAACCGCCCTCCTGTCGTTTTGAAAGAGCTGTCCTAATGCATTGGTCGCTTACGTTTAGTGTAGCTTTAAAAAAAGTCTTGCAGACTCTAATACGAGTGTCTTCAACTTCAAAAATAAATGCAGAATTTAGTGCCCTAAAATTTTGGGTACTGCTGTATCTATATTTAGGCTTAATCTCTTGTGTGTGCCTTACAATGAACTCTCTTTGCCGTTGAAGTTCGCCTAGTCCCCAAAATTTGTCGAACAAAGATTTGCGTAATACTTCACTTATTTTAGATTTGCATTTCAATTTGCAATTATCGTGGCATGGAGGCTTAACCGCTCTTTCAGGGACTCTCTTATTAGTTGAACTTACATAAGCCTTTCCGGTATTTCGACGAGATTTCTTAAGATTTGTGAGCCAACCAGCTGGTTTTCTTGTTCTTTTCCTACCCCTTTGAAGGCTGTCAGGATCAACAGACTGGTCTATGATCGGTTGAGAAGTAGAAGCTTCAACAGGTGGATTTTCGTTTAAAAGATTGGGAGAATCCGGCATGGCAGACGGCACAGAGTTACTACCTATTTCTGTATTACTGCTGCTTGAAGAGCTGCTGGAACTACTAGAGGATGAGCTAGAACTAGAGGAGGAGCTGGAGGAACGAGATCTTTTTCTTGTCTTTTTTTTACCTCTTTGTAGGCTTTCAGGATCAGCAGACTGGTCTATGATCGGTTGAGAGGTGGATGGTTCAGTAACCGGATTGTCGTTTAAAAGATTGGCAGAATCCGGCATGGTAGATGGCACGGAGTTGCAGAGTTGAGTTGGTGGTGTAGTCTTGTTGGGACTATTAGAACTGGAAGACGAGGTAGTACTGGAGGATCGATACCTCTTTCTTGGAACGACGAGTGATGGACGGTAGCTCTCTTTGGGAGGTGGGTTGAAGGGCGGATCCGCATCTGAATCGTCTAAATCGCTACATTCGCTGTTAACCGGAGAAATATAGTACGATGGTTTCACCTGGGTGCTGGCTGATGGTGGTGCTAACGTTGCTGGATTCTTTTGTGACTCCATGGTGCCATTTTCAGAGATTTCTTCCATCACCATGGTGGTATTTGAAGGTGTTGTGGAATTCTCTTGGAGTTGTTTCTCCACATGACTGCGTTCAGGCTCATTTGAACTGGTCTCCATCACCTTCTGTAGAAGTAAAAGGCCACGGCCCCTCATCATCTGTAGCAAAAAAATACGAAGTTAATAAAATTCACGAATACCAAATTAACTCAAAAAAGTTTATAAATTGCAGTATTTTATTAAAGAATTAAAATTTATTAAATCAGTTTCAAAAATACAAAGGCAACTCTAAATATTCCTATAACAAAATAAACAATAGCATTTATTGTTTTAGAATAAGAGCGAATTTAAATTTAACCAGCAATAACAGACCAACTCAAATAGTTCCAAATAATTTCACCAACACTAAACTATTATTAGTTAGTAAAACAAAAATTACTTACATTCGTCAACAATACTGGTATAAGTGGAAATAGTTTGAAGAACACCCAAGAAACAAGACCGATTCAATCACGAATACAAAATCAACTCAAAATAATTCACGCTTTATTACTGCGGTTTGCCACGAATACAAAACTAAGTCGAAATAATTTAGTCTTTGTGCGAGTTGACAGCATATTCCCCTGCGGCTGACATGTCGTAACTGGTGATGCGTTACTGTTGTTGGTGGGGGGTGACCGTGGAGCTACTCAGAAAGACTGACTTACAGCGCCATCTAGTTTTTTAGGAATGAAGTTTGTACACAGGTGTCTTTGGAGTTTATGTAGTTTTCGGCGCTGATTCCGATAATTGCAATAACTCAATTTTGGATTATTTTGAGTTGTGCTACCCTTCATCTAGGTGTGCGATGTTATGAATGCCTTATGTATTTTTTTTTTTCGTGAAAATCGAAGGGAAAATTTTGGAAAATTTGGTGGCAATATAGTTGCCGCTGCCTGTAAAAGACTATCAAAAATAAAATAAGGTTTATTCTTAATGCAAATTTTTATTTCTGTTCATGGTAAATATCAAAACAAGGTACCACACAGAGTGGAACCTTGCATCTGGAACATTGAATTTTTGACCTTTTATTGTTTGTCTTTGTGCTACATACACGACATCGCCGATAAGTTGGCAAACGTTCATGTTTATGTGTTCCAACACTGGCAAAACGAAGGTCATCGATTACAGAGCCGGTTTTTTGGTAATTATCTGACATCTTGGGCTTCTTAGTAAGATACATTGGTTGGGTATCCAAGCTCCTTCTCCTTGATGAAAAATTATTTATAAGACCACGTGCCAAAGATAATCTAAACGCTAATTGTGGCATAATACTGTGGACGCGGCTGTTTGAACTGTAGAGAAGGTACGAGTTTGTTATTGCTAGGTCTATGCAAAAATAAAAAATGCGAAGCCACCATTTCTTACTTCTTCTGCCGACTTCATAGGTACTCCGCTTCTGATCGAAACGATCCACACCGCCCATACGTTTTGTATATTCAAGTACCGCTGTTGGACAAGGATACGTTTTTTTTGTTCCGTCTTTCTGCTTTCTTTCACATGTAGTTTGGCAAATTTTGGGGTGAAATGCGGTGGTCAAAACTGTAACTATTTTTGTATCCTGCCACATGATAAAGGAAACATTATTTTTAGTACGCCATTTATATTCACCTCTCTCTAAATGTATTTTTTCTTGTCTTGATACATTTTTTTTCTTAGCGTTTTTTAGTATTAGTGGCAAATCAGATCTCCCAGAATTGACGGTTGCGGTGGCATATATTCCGTTTTCAAACAAATATTGCAAGAGCTCATAAGATGCAAAGAAATTGTCAAAAGCTACATGTCCTCGGAAGCCTTGATCAATGAGTTTTTGTGTGAGAGATTTCACTACTTTGACTCCTAGACCAACTTCAGGAGCTTGGTCTTCACGTTTACCAGTGTAAATGCTAAATTCGTAAACATAACCAGTTTTGCTATCAGCTCTTACCCAAACTTTGTATCCTCTCTTGATGGGTTTGAGGGGCATGTACTGTTTTAGAGTTGAACGTCCCTTGAATCGAATCATCGATTCATCAATTGATTGTGACGATGTTGTTTTCGCTTCTCGCTGACATGCAATATTCAGCAAATCCAGTATTGGTCTTACTTTGAATAATTTATCAAAATTTGTTGCAGCTCTTTGAGGCGTTTGCTCATTATTATTCAAATGCAGGTTTTCGAGGATTTTTTTAAATCTTTTGATTGGCATTATGGATGCGATTTCATCTACGCGGAAAAATGGATCGCTAGCCCAATATAAATCAACAGTCGGTAATGGATGGAGCCCCATTAGAATTATTATGCCTATGAAAGCTTTAATTTCATCACAACAAACAGGTGTCCAGTTACGACTTTGATTTTGTTCTGCATAGAGATTCGTTTGTGTTACAATATGTGTAAAAATATCGTCATCGAAGAAACGTGTGAAATATGTTGTAGGCCTTGTCTGGGATGAAAGGAATTGAGTTCCTTGTAAACGAACACGGTCAAAATCATCCATGTTTGGTTGTTGAGACCAGATAACTTTTTTCCACTGATCTTCTGCACCATCCGAATCATCAGTTTCAGAAAATGTATCAACAGCTGTAGGAAGTTGGCTGAATGGTGGTTCAGGAGGAGAGTCAAGTAAACGGTTACGGCGTCTGTCTAAATGAAGACCAGATGTTGAGGAATGAATTGATGTCTCACGTTCGTCGTCCGAGTTGTGTGTCACCTGAGTAGACTCATTGTTGCGGCTGTCTAAATGTAGACCAGATGTTGACGGCTGATTAAAAGATTCTTCTAAATTAGAGTCGTTTTTCTCCTGGGTAGAATCGGTTTCGTTCGCACCACTAAGAATATCATATAGCGTCATACCTTCATACGTATCTAAATTATCCGGTTCTTGTTCGTATTCGTCCTCCGAAATGTCGGGGTCGTCGGGTAAGCCAAATAACTCGTCCAGTGCATTTTCTATGTCGTCATCAGACAATATTTTCGGCATTTTCACCTGCAGTAAATACTGTAATATTATTATCTACACGGGCAGTGGCAGATATATTGCCACCAGTTAAATACAAAATTTTATCAAAATAATAAACGTAATTTTACAAAATACTACTCGATCGTACAAGTGACATACGTAATTATTGAAATAAATGCAAACTCTTACCAGTTTCCCAAAAGATTTTAAAGATTGAGCTAGATTTGTTACACGTTACACAAAATCACCGGTTTTTACCGTTCAAAGTTTGAAAAGTGTCAATTGAATTTGACAATTCCCACACAACAAAAAATATACGTTGACAGGACATCTCAAGCTTGCCAGTAAAAAAAAATAAATACCAGAAAGATAAAAAGTTGCCCGAAAAAAAAAATCTAAAATTGGTGGCAGTATAGTGGCCACTGCCTTAAAAAGGGTTAAAGTAGGGTCAGGGAGGAAACAGTGACTCGGATTTTTTCGATACGCTCAAAAATATAGTAAATAATATATAAACGAAGTGATTTTTTTAGATCTTAAAGTCAGATTACTACATTTCAATATTGTATCATTATATTTTCATTGCAGCTTATAATAACTACACTAAAAAATAAAATATAAAAAAAATAGATTTGAGTCACTGTGTACCGGTGGACGTATACAGTGACTCAGTAGTGTAGTACACACTGACTCTAATAGTATACAGTGACTCAATGAAAATAAAAAAGACATATTTAATCAAAACTCTTTATTATTTTTCATTAAATGACAAATGTAAATGTAAGTATTTCAATATATGAGTTAATATAATTAATCAGTCTTAGAATTATATTTTAATTTTACTCTGGTTCACACTTTAACTTCTTACTCTAATAGGTATTATTTTTAATCATGAGATCACATTATAGGTAATAGACTTATTTTCTAAAAAAAAAACTGAATGTTATAAACCAAACAAAAAAATCCTAAAGAAATAATTAACAAACAATAAAAATATTTTAAAAAAATCAACTAAATAATCAAATGAGATCAAATTTCACAAAAAAACAGACATTAGATCTTTTTGCGTTACAAGACGTCTATCTAATCATCGTTAACTAATTCACAGTAATAAAACTAAAATCGATTGAAAAATAATAAAATGGTCTTGAAGCTGTTCCAATCATTAAAGGTTTAGGTAGAATAAATTTTAAATCATCCTCTTTTACAATAGGCAGATCGGGCTTATTTGGCATAATAATTTTTTCTGTACCAGGCTTTCGCCTCAAAAATGATATGTAAAATTCCATGTTTTCATTTCGTTCCTCTAACACTTTGCCAATATATAAGGATCTCTGTTTTTTGGTAGCTAATTGGACAATTACATATTCGCCTTCTCGAGGTGAATAAGGTAAAGGGGTGTGTTAAAATAATGTTTCCGTTATCAGTGTCAGCGTCTTCCCTTCTTTAATGTTTTCTTGTGTTGCGTTTCCAATTTTGCGTTCTGTAGACCTTTGACGTGGCATTCTATCAACAAAATATAATAATTAAACAAATTAGCAAAAACAAAATCAAAAGGAAGACATAGAACTGCAAAAATAAATTGAAGTACACAGTGACTCATGAGTCACTGTGTACCGCTTTAAATTGAGTCACTGTACACAACTCCGCCATTTTGTATATTTTATATTGAAATGGATCGAACAATCAATCAATAAACTGAATTTAACACACGAAGGCAATCTGTATAAACATAACTATAAGACAGAAACAATCATTACAACATTTCTTTTGTAGTTTAGCTATTAAAACAAATCAAACTTACCTTAAAATATAATTTTGTGAGCACTAAAAACAAAACACGTGGTGGCACCACTGTTTGGCGCTTGAGACGCCGGCTGACTGGTTTGTACGAGTCCGAGGAACGTTAGCTTCAAACTTGGGAGGGAGACAACAACTATGTACATCCTTTTCTAGCCAAAGTAGTAATGAGTCACTGTAGCCGCCTGAGTCACTGTTTCCGCCTAGACCCTAAATAATTTGAATACTAAACGCAGTTAACGTCAAATATTTTAAAAGATATTTCTTAGTTTTATGTAAAAGAAACTAGGTATGATGGAGATATGGTTCGGTAGATTGGTGATACTAGGTAGGAAATTTGGTGATAAAATCAAGATCGTAAAAATAATATTATAACTGCATATTATTATGTAAGTTTTATTTTATATCAAATTTACAGAATGCAATTATCACACCTATAATACAGGATTTCTTCGAGATCAGCATCTTCGATACATACACAGACTTCATGGTATGGCGTGAGACAATAAGAACACTGAATCCATTTGGCTCCATTCTGTTTCTTTACATCTTCAGAGTACAATATCTCGCATAATCCACACTCCCAATCGTCTTCTTTCTTTTGAGTCTTACTCTTCTTTGTCTTTCGAGCAGGCTTGCCTGATGTGGAGGGCTGAGGACAGGAGTTTTCTATTACGGCATCTTCGTTTTCATCAATTGTTATTGGTGTCAAGCATTTCGCACTGGAATCTCTTTTCCTTGATTTACCTGGAAGTTGTAGCTTTAGGTGTTTGGAATATTTGATCAATTTTGGTTACAGCAATTGAACTCGTGTTTTCAGATGCTAGGGCTGTGTCTGTTAGAGCTGAAGGTTCCTCTGAAATAAAACTTGTGTTTTCAGGTGCTAGGGCAGTGTCTGTTAGTGCTGAAGGTTTTAATGCTTCCTGTGAAATAACATTCTTGTCTAAAAGGTAGATGCCTGTTTTTTTAAAAGCATTCTGAATATTCCTTGCAGTAAAAGACCTTATATATGCTGGATTTATAATGGAATGGAAGTTACTGCGATTTGGAGGATCTGTAGGATGACTGCTCATGTAAGTAGTCATGCTTTCTCGCCAGTAACTTTTCAATGGCTTAAATAGCCCCACATCAAGTGGCTGCAATAAGTGAGTGCAGTGAGCTGGGAATGTAAACAGAAATACTTGGTTATCTTTAGCAACTTGAAGAACTTCTGGTCTAATGTGTGCGGAGTGTGAATCCATGAGAAGAACCACAGGACGTTCAGGTGGTATGGAAGTTATAAAAAAATTTAACCATTCTAAAAATAATTCTGAATTTATCCAATCTTTGGGAGAAAATTTAAGTAATGCGTTGGGAAGAGCATCAATTTTTAGTGAATAGTTCCACCGAACACCCTTAAATATTAGCATCGGAGGTATCCACGTACCATCTCCACAAATGCAAGCTTACATTGTCTGGGTTTGGCCTCGTTCAGAGTAGGTTCTTCTGTAGACATATTTTTTACCAATCACAGTAACAACTTTAGATGGTTTTACGACATAAGATAATCCAATTTCATCGCAGTTCCAGATTAGATTTGGTTTATCCTTAATACCAAGTCGAGTAAGATCGTCTAATTTTTTGAAAAAATCTTTTACCATCACCTCATTAGCCATTGAAGCTCTATACGCTGAAAGATTCTCGGGTACTCGCAAGCATAAATTATATCTATTTTTGAAGCTAGTCCACCACCATTTACTTGCAATACGATTTGCAGAAGGCAAGAAGTTCTCGCGACATTCCGCCTCTGCAAGATCATGCGCATATCTGAAAAACCGTAAGTCCAAACCCCAATTCTTGCATTTCTATAATACAATTATATAACCTTAATTCTAAAGTACACGGAAGAGCGTAAGGCCTCCCCATTTTTCTGACAGAATCTTCTTCACGCTCTAGGCACAGTATAAAAATCATACAGTAAGACGACGCCTTTGATCTTGTGCAAAATGCCGACATCGTATAGACACTAACGCATCGGCCAGGGTTGTCACAAATAAACAATATTTATAAAATTATTTATTTATTGCAGATCAATATCGATAGCAGTATTATAATAAAACAATATTACATATTGATATAATAATGAAAACAATTTTTAACCCGCTCTTTACTGCATGTATTATTAAGGAGTTGAGTATGACAATATAAAATGCAGATGAGGCGTAAACAAAGAGATTTAAAAATTGAACTGATGCAGAATTGATAACTGTAGCGGATGTGGTCACCGTTTCCGGCAGAGAGAAGACTTGCTTGTTGACAAGGTTTTATTTCTTCACACAATGTACAGTTTATATAGGACGAATCCACACAATTTACCATTATCAAAGAAAACGTCCTCGTATTCTGTCAGAACTTTATTGAGGTTATCATTCTGCTGATCATTAATATCTAACGAACACAAGTCGAATGATTCGATGAAAGTGTCAGTGTAATTACTGGTTCCGTCTGTGCTAGGGAAGAGATCTCTTTCGCGCGCTGTTAGAGTGTTTTCTGCTTCTCGAAGGTTGCGCTCTGCGTCCATCATCATGAAATCAGCAAATCGGGGTGAGTAACCATCGAAGACGGTTCTGGGTCTTTTTATCGTCGATTCGTCTAGCGGGATCAGTTTATAGGTATCCGTCCGCTGCGGTAAAACAGCCGTTTGCTTTGACGTCGAGGGTAATGAAGAATTTTCTTGCGGTGGAGTCATGTCTACACAGCTGCTTGCGGTATCAATGAACGCTACAAAGTCCTCTTCGTATAACTCGTAGATTATAGGGCTGCCAATGAATTCCTAGGTGAACTGAGCTAAGTTCAGCACCATCTTTGCATCCTGAAGGAAACCAATCCCTAGCAGGGTGCGATTATCTTTAGACTTAGGCAAGACTATGAAAGAAGTAGGAATTATCCTCTTATCTTCTAGTTTAACTGGTACCACCGTTTTCAGGACACGTTGATACTTAGTTATCCCATCTGCTAGAGTGACCCGAGCGTGCTCACTAACGAACTGCTGTCCCTTTGCTTTCAGTTGGTTATATAATTGATATGAGGCAATGCTTGTTTTTGCGCAGGTATCTATGTACGCGACTCCTTTGATGTCATCAATATCCACATATATCACTGGTCTTGCTCTGACGTCAGGGCGGAAGTTAAAGGAAGAAAATTTTAGATCCGCTGGTGGCTCCCGTTCCTTTTTACCAGCACACGTAGTACAGCTGCTGCGAACTACGCCTGGTGCGCCGCATCCGTAGCATCGTATTGCAGGTGTTGAGGGCGACGGAGCTTGTGTCGACCTGGTTTGTTCAGTTTTAGGGCGTAAAACTTCGGGGGGTTGGACTGGGACTCCGAGTTCCTCCTGCTTTTTCTTTAGCTTTCTGCATTCTTCGGCACGGTGTCCAATAAAGTGACAAAAACTACACTTTTTCTTCAGCTGCAACCCGCTTGTTGGTTGCGGTTTGCCTTGTGTGTTCACGGATTTTGATTCTTTTGCTTGTTGATCCCACAGCTGTTCAATGACTCTTGAAATATTTAACAGTTCGTCAAACGTCTTGAATGAATTTCGAGGAATTTTATCTTGGATCTTACTCCTCAGTGACCCGTATATCATATCCAGCTGGTGAGACTCAGGTGGACCAGGAGCCGGAAGCTGAGATATTAACATCCGCTTGTAGGCTACAAAGTTCTCTGTAGACACTAAGTTGAGATTTATTAGGTGTAAATCAATACTTTTAGGTGAAATAGTTATTTAATAACGTTTGTTAATGTATAAATAACGTGAATAGATAAAGATAATAAGATTACAAACAATAATTTCCGTAAATTACGTGAATTATTGTGCTATAACCCGACTTAATTAAGATGACCTCTGAATCCGCATCGGTTACACTGCGAGTATGACCAACACAATTTTGTAGGATAATACTTTAAAAATGCGTAAATCTAGCAATTCTCAGAGTTTTCTATTGAAATTGAACCTGTGAATGCCTGAAAAAACTGTAATCTACAGGTATTCGCGCTCGAAATGGACCAAAAATATGATTGAGTATCGCGTATCGCCAAGTACGCTTTTGAAGGTTCCTATTCAGAAACAGGCTAGAGGATACAAAATTGAAAGAGGTCAGGTACTCACGGGATACTGGGAGCCAGGAGATCACCTCACTGTATCACTAGCAGTCGTATTTCACGATATTTTGGTGGTTTTTCACCGCGCGCGCGGTTTGCTGCCGGCCGGTCTTACGTTTTTTCCGAACTCGTTTTTGCGTCTTTATGCCGCCAGATGGCGGGAGCGATGGGTTGTCTTTGGCCCGCGCACAGCGTTGGATGAGTACGCGTGGCGGCAAATTTAAAATAGGAAGGAAAGGGAAAGGACTGGGGAAAGCATCCCTAAGCCTGTTCAATTATAATTCAATAAATTATTACGAACGCATTTCATTAAGTGGGGCACATCAAATATGTAGTATATTTTGTGGCCATCAATCTCAAAACATGACCTTTCTTTAGAAACCCCTAATGTTTTTGAAAATGCCAAAAAATCTGATCCTAGATCTGACACAAAGGCTCGTACATTAAATCCAAGCTGTAGAAGACGTTTAGCTGTAACTATTATCCATGTTTTTAATTGATCATCTATTTTACTACTGGAAATAAAAGAGAAGCCAATAGGTTGTTTCCAGTTTGATGTTATACCTCGAAGCATTAAGGTAAGAGCATATCCTGCTGCAACCGGTTCCTGTTGCCCATCTACTTCATGTAAGCCTAATATTTTGTCTTCCTTAGTGTTATAGAATAAGTTTAACTTTAGACTCATCTCATCCATACAAAGCACACATTCTTTTTGAGACGGTGACATATGCTTGATTGTAGCTGTTAAAATATCCCACATTTGATGGTTGAGCTTAGTTGTCATAGGAAGGTACATCATAGCTAAAGTTGATTTAGATGGCAAACAAATTGTCTTTGATAAAAATCGATAAGCGAGTGGGCTTGTGTAATACATATTTAAGCAAAAAAGTTTGAATTCTCTACTGTATCTATTGTTTTTACAGTGTGGTTTTAAATACAGTTGCGCCTTTACAATCGCGCTTAACTTAGGGGATAAAAATTGATCACAAGCTCTCAAAAATTGTTTCTCGGTAATATCTTTCTGTTTTTCAGTAATAGTTTTCAACCTATTACTTGTTTTGAATAATTGTTTTCTGAGTCTCTTTTTTCGGGGAGTATGATCAGTCAATCGTGCTGGTGTCTGAGAACTACAATCCATAACTATGTATTTTTTAGTGCAGGGCCCCAAGTCTGCTAATTTACAAATGCTTCAATTGAATCTCAATTGCATCTCGATTGAATAGTTTGGCACATTTGGTATTCTACTACTTATTTAAGACCAATGGTGTTCCATTGACATATCATCGAACTGCCACTCAATCGCCATTGAACAATTTGCTATTCTGCTCTTCAATCGTGTCACAGTTGTGTCTCGATCTTACAATTATTGGTATTCCGCTCGTTATTTGACATTTATGTGAATCGTCTCTCAATGACAATCTTACCATTGAAGTACAATTCAACAACGATAGATCGTCACGCGTAGCGTTTGAATTGTTGTATAATTTTTTTAATTTAAAATAATAATGAGGCCAACACCAAGTTTACGTTGGCGTATTTTGGCTTTAGCCAATTCTAATGATCGCCATCGACGACAGCGATCATTAGAATTGGCTCGGCAACGTCGCAAATTCCAAGCTACAATGAGGCTCAGTGTAGATCCATTTCGTGATTTACCTGAGTCAGAATTTATCAAAACGTTCCGACTCGGTAAAGAACAAGCGAAGGCGGTTTGTGAAAAGTTAACTCCACTTCTCCAACAACAAGGGCGTAAGGATGCAATATCACCAAATTTGAAGGTTAAAAAAGTGGTGCTTAGATATAAATTGTCTAAGTATTGAATAGGTAACTATTCTATTTTAAGTACTTAAATACAATTTTTGTAATATCAAATTGAAATATTAAATAATTGCAGTCAACGAATTTGAATTAACTTTAACAAAGATTTTAAGTACTTATTTAATTTGTCATTTTGCAAATACTCGTTTTTAACTTTTAAAAACTTTTTACAAGTACTCTAAAGAAAAATTTAAAACACAATCAACAGTCTCTTAAATTCGCGAACTGATGTTGATTGGGATGGTAATGAAGGTGGGACAATCAACTGCAGAACTTCTGGTGGTAATGTAGTGAATTTATTTCGCGGTAATTCTCTGAATGTATTTATTACAGGATCGGACGTAATCAAAAGCATTCTCAGAAGATCCGTATTCGTGGCACAGCGTGATCGTTTTCTGGTATGTCGTTCCCTAAATCTACGACAGTCTTTCATTTCTTGCTTCTTGGGCTTCTTCGGAAAGCTGTCCAATAGGAAGAAGGCAAGATTTAATGACTTCTGCACTGTGTACAAGAATTTTATGCACAGTAACGGGCATCGAGTACCACGAATACAGATCAAGATATAACTTTCTTGTATCACCACAATACTTTTCGAATTCTACACAGTTAATGTCATATCCCGATGACAAAGTTCTTAAAATTACATGAAATCTTCGCATAAGACTAACGTCTAATCCTGTAATTTCACTGCTTAATTCTGCATTAGAAAAAAATCTACGTGCTGTGTTTCCATCGTTCGTATTGCCATACCCAGGTTTTGGTTTATCCACAATAAGGCCCATGCGCTCTTTAAACGCTTTTTGGATCTCTTGTGAGCGTTGCTTAACAACAGCTTTATCGTTGTCTCCCCTAACTTGCCACTTTTTTATTTGTAAACGATAGCTGATATGAAGTAAACATTCATAAGTGCGGATCCATGCATGTAAAGTAGATAAACCAAATCCAAAGCGTTCTTGGTTGCTGGGATAGTCCTTTGACTCCTCGTTCATAGTAGACGGAGTGGCACCACAAATATAACACTTCTGTGTTGAACGCGTGTCTGTTAAAGCATTACATACTTTGCCGTCAGTCATGGTCAACAACAAATCGTGTTTAACAGAGATCTGAGTTCCATCAACGTTACATAAAGTGGGAAGAAGCTGACTTATTTCATCCAAAATTTTAGTAGTTTCTTCTTTCGTAAACTCGTTTGTCTCCTTGCTAAAAATGAATTTAGGGTAAGTAATAGATGATATAACAACAAAATCTCTAATATTAACAACATATAACAACGGAACCTATAATTTTATTTAATATATCGATTAGTTAATATAATGAACGATTGATATCATTTTAAAAGAACTAATTTTTATAAGCATAACATTAATTAAATATAACATCGTTTGTCATAACATACATTAAATATAAAATCGTTTGACATACCACTCAAAAGATATAAAACTTATTTGGTCTAATATGATGAAAACGCCTACTTAAAAACATAAAGCAAAATGGTTGCATATTAGAAAATCAAAAGTTTCCTGAGCAAATTTCAAAAGAACAACGTACAAATCAACAAAGTTTAAAATAACGATGGTCATTTGATCAAAAGTTCAGCTGACCAAAGTCTGGAATATCAATGTTTAAATTATTTATTACACTATTGACCAAATCGATGAAATCCCAAATAGCGGCGACGTAGTTCCCGCGATTAATATGTTTCTGGCACTCGCCGGCCGCTGCCGCGGCACCGCTCGCTGCGCTCGCTCGGCTCGTGCGTTGTGTGGTCACAGTTCTAACGCTGTGTCCTACGTGGACGACTCAACGCGAACGCGATTGCGAAACGATCCGATGCGAATTTAATGCGGTGCGGAGCGACGCGGCTACTCTGTCCTGTCTGCGCGCGAACCGTCCCCTCCGCGCCCTCCGCCGCCGTTCAGTTCAGTTAGCATTAAACATTTGTCATGGACGGACGGAAGCTAATGTTGTTGGAAAATTCATATCTTAAATATGAGATATTGAAGAAGTGTACAAAGCAGAGAAGTGGAACTAATACTGTGTACTTAGAAAGGCATACTCATGGGGAATTTCATAATTTGTACCAGGATTTACGTACTCAACCCCTGTTGTTCAAGGAATATTGTCGAATGTTACCTTCTACGTTTGACTATATTGTACAAGCCATTAAACCTGTTCTGCAATTTACTACAACAAATTTTCAGGAACCTATTTCTGTAGAAGCACGACTCATGGTGACTTTGAGATAAGAAAACTATGAAATAATAAACTATGAAATAAATGTTAGAGATTACATATAATATTAATTAAGTTTAATTAGTAAGTATGTACATAATTGCAATACTTTCACAAAGATGTGTAATAGCCATGTTGTTGAGCACTGGATTGTGGTGGGTTTAACTTTGACAGCTCCATTAGAAGAAGCTCCTGCATCTGCGTTCTAAAATGTAATTTGTTGAGTGATGGCAACTGTTTCATGTAAGGTAATATTGATTAGAACCAAAGAAGGTCGTCGTCAGTATTATCTGGTTGATCTTCGCGAAGAATTTTCATTTTTTCTCTCTCAATATCGAGAAATGCTTCGAGACTTATATCTTTTCTTTTGCGTGTTTGCCTTGTGATAGCTGGCAACGAGGACGAAGGGGAAGGCACCAGCAACGAGGATGAAGGCGAAGGACGTCGCAACGAGGGCGAAGGTGGACGATCTTGTCGAAGGTTGTTATCTATGGACATGTTCTGTGGTATTTCTTCTAAAATAGACGCAGATTCAGGGAGCTGGGTGTTGTCATTGTCAGATGCGTTCATGTTGAAAATCTCTTCCGGACTAGCCGCGTCTGAATACACTGACAGATCTACAGAATTGCTTTCGGAGTCTTGTGATATAATATTCCCTTCTGTTTGTCGGGGTTTCAGAACTACTTTTAAAAAAGACATGGCCTCAAAATATGGCCATGTGCCTGTATACTTCGGCTCATTATCGGCGTCAGTCCCAGAACGTGGCTTAGGATTTTTTTTTAATTCTTTACTAAACGTGTCTCTCAAATTTTTCCATTTTTTCTTAGTCATTTCACCTGAAAAAGAAAAGGAATTATAACTTAATATTTTGCATTATTTCAGGTATTTGGCCACAGGTATACAATTTCGGCAACTCGCTTTCTCGTTCAGAATTTCAAAATCTGCTATTTCTACAATCGTACCACAAGTTTGCAAAGCTATATATAGATAGCTTTAAAAACATAGCGCAATGTTTTTGGGACAGATGGCAGTTTCCTAATTGCATTGGATGTATTGACGGAAAGCACATTCGCATAAAAAAACCAAAAAAGAGTGGTTCCATGTATTATAATTACAAATCCTTTTTTTCGATTGGGTTGTTAGCAGTCACTGACGCAAATTATAAGTTTGTAATGATAAATGTGGGTTCCTATGGAAAAGACAACGATGCCGGTGTTTTTGAGGAATGCCCCTTTCGAAGAGCAATAGAACAAGGAAGACTGAAAATACCTAAAGAACAAGTATTACCGGGCTCTAATATCATAGCTCCGTATGTGCTCCTTGGAGATGCGGCGTTTCCTCTAAAGAAATACCTATTGCGACCTTTTCCAGAAAAGTCAACGGTTAAAGGGGACGCCAAAGATAATTATGATTATCGCTTATCTCGAGCCAGAATGGTGGTGGAATGTTCTTTTGGTTCAATAACTTCTAAATTCAGAATTCTACATAAATCTATCGAAACGAATGTTACAAATGCAGTTCATATCGTCAAAGCCATATGTTTACTACACAATATTATAAGGGATCTTGAATCAATAAATGAGAATGAGTTAATGTCTTTCCGAAAAACATATCAAAATATGTCACTAACACAAAGACATAATTCGCAAAGAAGATACAATGCTACATCACGAGTAGCCGCATAGGCAAGAGAAAACTTTAAACTGTATTTTGAGCAACATCCTTTGCCAAGAATGTAATAATAATAAAGAAATATGTTATACTTACTTGTAGTCCCAATTATTTTAGCCACAGCCTCCCATTCGCGGTGCGATAATAACCGGTTGTGATAACTTTTATTCCTTTTGTCCCATAATGTAGGACGTTCTTGGATAGCATTAATAAGAAGTTCTACTTCCGACATTACAATTTTTGCTTGAAAAAAATATGGCCGACGCGTCCACTTTTCGCGAAAATATCAAGCCAACTGATCGCGTTCGCTTCATTTCGCGCCGCTCCGCACCGCACCCCACGTGCGTTTGGTCACGTAGGCCACTTCAATAGGTTTCGAATGTTTGTTGTTTTCGCGCCGCGCCGCGCCGCTTCGCTTCCGCGTCTAGATCGCTCACGCAGGACGTCGCGTAACCTAACCTAACCTAGCTGTTTCGATGTAAAAACTTTTGATCAGTCGTTCATTTGATGTCACATACATTGGGATTTTAATTTTTTTCTAAAAAAGCATTGGTCATTTAAATTTTGTTATTTCGTTTATTGTTCTTTTGACATTTGCTCGAGAAAATTTTGATTTTCTAATATGCAACCAGCAAAATTGTTCTTTTGAAATTTGCTCGAGAAAATTTTGATTTTCTAATATGCAACCAGCAAAATTGTTAAGATACCTATTTCTGGATGGCTTAAAAAAAAATAACCACGAAGGCTAAGGCGGGAGCTCCGCTCCGCTTCGCTCCCGCCTTAGTCTTCTAACCTAACCTATCCGAGTCGGGATACTCTGAGTCGGGGTGTTAACCATAATGACGTTTTTTATATATATTAAACGTTAGACATAATGATTTTCGATTAAATAAACAATATACATATTAAACGTTAGACCAAATGATTTTCGATTACATAAACGTTATATCAAACAACGTTATACTAATTAAGTTTTAGAATAAATAAATGTTATATGTAAAGAAATTATATCAAAAGTTGGTATATCTCACGTTGATTATATCTTAAGAACGATAATAAAATGAAATTAGACCAAATGAGTTTATACGTTATGAGACGCACCCATGAATTTAATAGGACGGCAATATAAGGTAGAAGGTCGTGGATTTTGCCAAATAACAGTTTCGCCGTCAAGTAGTCTGAAGGGGACAAATGAGTACACGAACAAAAATTCGTCTGTGGCGTTGATGTTCTCAAATCTCTGCTTATATGTACTATGCCCCGAACTCCCATCACAACCCCATTTGCTTATTAACGTATAATATGAACGAGGTAAAACACTTGTAATGACTTTCGACTGAGCTTCAACTAATCGTTCAGCCGTTTTATCTAAAATCGCCTGAAGTTTAATCTCAGTTCGAGATTCAGTCACAGAAATATGTTCGTCAGAAGGACAACAAGAAGCTTTGGACTTACCTAGGCTATAAAAGGATGGATACACTTGATGTCCCGTTTTCATTGACCACTTTCTCGTCTGTTTGTACGACTGAGAAGTAGATTTAGAGTCTACAGTGGGTTGCCAAATTATTAGGGACAGTCAAAAAATAATGGTACTTGTAAAGTAATAGTGTTAAATTAATTAGAAAAACACCGTTTTGGGAATGACAAAAGCTTTATTTATATAAAGTAGTTATTGACGAAGTAAAATAAGAACAAAAAAATTAAAAAATATAAACAATATAAATTATAGGTAAATAAATAAGCGAAACGAAATATTATTAAGTACTAATCAGTACTTAGTGACATTTCCTTTTGCCTCAATTAGTGCTTCTATACGCCTGGGCATGCTCGCTATGCAGTTTATGGCACTTTGTTTTATTTTGGGATTGTGATGCCAAACATTAATGAGTTTTTCTATAAGTCTGACCTTGGTTGTTATCATTTCTTTGGCTATTTCAGCCTTGGTAATCTCCCATAAATTTTCTATGGGGTTCATGTCAGGAGAATTGCCAGGCCAAGGTAAAACTGGAATGTTGTGGTCTGCCAAGAACTTGGTAACGCTTCTGGCTTTATGACATGGCGCTGAATCATGCATAAACATGAATTCCTCTCCATCTGGGAACCATTCTTCAAGTGTCGGTAAAAGGCGAGTTTGTAAAACTTGTCTGTACTGGTCTTGTTTCATGGTTCCCTGGACAATGTAGAGGCGCCCTACCCCTTTAGCGCTTATGACAGACCACACCATTATTTTAACAGGGTGTTTTACCCTCTCCACGATGCAGTCAGGGTGGTATTTTTCTCCTGGGCGTCGCCTGACGAAGCTGCTCTTGTCGGCCAGAATCTCAAATGTTGACTCGTCTGAGAAACACACCTGTAAAAAATATTAAAATGCTTAGTATTTAAAAAAATATTATTTTATAAATAATCTATAACACCGGTAACAATGCAAACTAACCTTATTCCAGTCCTCAACAGTCTTTTGGCGGTGTTCTCTAGCCCAGGCAAGCCGTTTCTTCTTCATTGCATCAGTCAACCGAGGTTTTTTTACAGGTCGATGACCTGTCAAGCCTTCTTCTGCCAACCTGCGCTGCACAGTTCTCTTGGAAACTGATATTCCTGACTCCTGGACTAACTGAGTTAAAAGCCCAGCACTTTTTTTTCTGTTTTGTAAACAGATGTCTCTTATTTTCCTGTCAGAACGAGGGGTAGTGATGCGTTTTCTTCCACTATTGCCTCTTTTATTCGGCAAAATTGGCTGATTTAGGTCCAAATTTATTTTTATTTTATTTACTGCCGACTTAGAGACACCAGCCATGTCTGCTATCTTCCTTTGGGAGTGACTGGTATGTTGGAGAAGGGTTTTTATTTCGGTTTTTTTTTTGGAGTCAAATCGCACCCTTTACCCATGCTGGAAGCCAAATAAAATAAGTATAAATATTATTATTGTAATAATTTAGTTAAAAAAATAATTGAATGATATAATAACAATAATACTTACATTATAACAAAATTTTGTAGCTTAAATATGAAAATAACTTTGTTTAAAATATTCAAATTCGTCTTTCACCGTTTAGCGTCTACAGAACACTGCTGCTCTCACGTTACTTAAAATGTTTTAGAAAATAAATATACCCTTTAACACTTAATATCCACTTTAAATTTGAGTTATAGAGACATGGCGAACGTAAATAATACATTCCTGCAAAGCTTAACCACTTGAAACTGCATTCAAGTGCGCCTAAAATAGGAAGTTGATAAAAAATGTGACTGTCCCTAATAATTTGGCAACCCACTGTACATAATAAGCTAAAGCTTCGTCTGGACTCAATCGCCTACTCGATTCAGAACACTTATTTTTTTTTAAACTTTCACCGGCCGCGACACTTCGAATTTGTTTGGCAACACTTCGATGCCCTTCTTTCCGTGTTGCCAATTCTGCTGCAGTAATTAGTTCATTTGCACTTCGCGATTCTAAAAGATCGTCTACTCTCCGTCTTTTTGTTTTTATTGATGACTCATCAAAGGTTTTCTGGGGTCGCCCTACAGAACGAACTCCCGATGATGTTGAGGGGCACGGCTTATTCACACACACTAACATTTCGATTGCGCATCCTTCTAACCAATTTTTATGTTTGATGAGAAATTCATCCTTATTACACTTAGAAGATGTCCACTTTTCGTTTAATTTTGATGATAGGCTCGAAATTTTCATCTTGAGTTTCCTCAGTGAATCTTCAGAAGCATCTAGTAGATAATGCTGTACACATTAATGATCAAAAATGCGACTTGCTCTTTCAGTTTTATTATGTTTTAACCATTCTTCGAAAAACTCCAATTTTGTCATAGCTATGACTCGTTCTGAAAGAAAGCAAATTACTTTATCTACGGGCGGTTTCGGGAGCCAAAAAATAAAGTAACCTACGCCTGAATGTTTTAATTATAACATACAGAAAAATCTAGCCGGATACATTGGGATAAAAAAAGTTGCAACCCTTTAAAGTTTGAAGTTAAGAAAAAATATGTGGGATTATTTCAACATACTAATAAACTCTAATTACGGCAAAAAAGTACATGTATTCTTTTAAAATCAAGTCAAAATAGTAAGTACATACCTTCATAAGTAGAATCCATCACAAAAAAATCGTTTCACTTTAATATCAATTATTTGAGATGGTGTCACAAGTGTGCTAAAAATGTAACTTATTTACAAATGAAAATTGCGCTTCCTTTATAATTAACATTAACCCCTCCACAAAATGACTTGTTGAAGTAACAAACAAATGATTTCTTAGAATTCCTTACCTGGGAAGGGTTGTTTACAAGTTGTTATCACGAATTCCTGGAAATGACGTCATGAATTTTGTCCCGCTAGCTTGTACTAGACGAAACACTGTACGCCGACCCGATATCTAGTTGGTATTGTTGATCGAAGCGTGTAGTCAATATTTTCAGTCGTAGCATTTTTCTTCTTTCTGAAATATCTTTTCAGTGTCATAACTGCTATCCCGTAACTCTTACCCCCTATAACATCATTAAGAGCGTTTACGGTTAGCGCGGATCGTCAAGTTTAGGTAATTCTTTGAAAATTCACTCACACAGACGCGAGCGTAAGTGTGTGCGTAGAGTCGGCGCGTTCGCTCAGTTTATAGGCAGACGCAGTCACTTTGATCCGTTCACTTTAGAGACATAATTGTTTTAGCAAAATTTAATTGGAATTTAAATCCAAATTCTATTTATTGTCAAACTTATGATTTATGATAAATCTGAAATCCTCTACACACGATTAAGTTATTTATGAGAAAAAACAATATTAATAGTTTAGATTACTCAAGTGTTGTTGACTAGTTCCAGTTGGTTGTAATTTGCTTTTTTATTTTTATGCACTGGATGAGTAGGTGGGAAATTAAATAAAGGTTTATCATGTTTTATTTAATATAAAAAATGTACAAATTATAAAATAGTTTCCCTCAATGGCATTGATCGGCTTTTTCTGGGATCAATTATTTCGGGAAGAACGCACATATAATAAAATTTTGTCAAACGAGGGATCATTTTTTCATTCCAAAATTGATCGTCTTTATAAATTTTAACAACCTTTATTGGAAATTCAGGACCAGTGTACACCGCAAACAAACACTCATTTTTATTTGCAATATTTAGTTGGCCCTGGACTTGGTAATACCAGTCATGGTTAACGTTGATAATGACGTTATCGCCATCAAATAAAAAACATTTTAACTTTTTTAGACGGATTGCTGCATCAGGGTCGATTCCGCGTATAGAAATGGGACATTTTATTTCTATGATTCCTTCTTCATAAAGTCCATCTGGCGAAGCACCTAAAAAACAATGGGTCTCATCGATAAAAAGACCACATTTTTGGATAGTTATGTCCTCTTGAATAGCGAGTTGCTCAATAGCCTTTGCCTCATTTTCTTTGCCATATTTTATTGACGCTACATGGTCCAAAGAATATCCATATAAAATGGATTTAACAAGTGGTGCTGAATTCAAATTTGGTCGTCGTTTACAAATTTTGGCAAAATTTGAAGCAGTTAAAATACATCTTCTCAGCTCGAGCCACAAAGCACTCTCAGCCGTAAGGATTGTATCTCTTTCAATGTCATGCCGTTTTAAAGCCTGTTTTTTTAAATTTTCTAGGAAAGCTACCTGTGCCTGCTTGAAATCGTCTGGGTTCATATCAGGCTTTTGACAACGAATTCCGTAATCGACTTTATTTACGGTTCCTGCGCTAAAGTTGATTTTTCGGCGAGGTATTTTGCGTTTCCGATTTTGGTTGATTGAAAAACGCTTTTGCTCTAAATGTTTCAGGGATTGACCTGGACTTTTCTGATAGGCAGATTTATACAGGGTAGTTTGAGGTTTACCTGTGTTAAAACTAACCACTGCGGCATGACAACGGACGGAGTAAGAGTCTTTTAGGGAAAAATTAATGCGTTTTCCACCTACAGTCTTTGCTACTATGCTATTGAACTGCTCTGCACGGTTTGTGGTAAAGTCATGGAGCAGACTTCGAGAGTGATAAGCCAACTGAGAGATGTTTCGTTGCAGTTTTAACATCAAAGTTTTTGCTTGGAGTGTTTGGTTTGTTTCTTTTTTTCTCTCTTCGGTGCAGTAATACGAGTCACACTCACTGTGATCTCCAAAGATGTGTTTGGCGCTGTTCAGAATGTCTCTCTGTATTTTTATAATTCTTTCCGAATCGGTTAAAGTTTGTGTTTGCCAATGCCGTACTGAAGATCTTACTGCTGTTCTCAGGCGAATCAAACGTTCCGGTGTCATTAATTTACGCTCCGATAGAGGGATGGAAGTATCAGCTTTGAGTAATAAATTTTTTCCGTTGTAATTGCGGAGGAGATGATTAGTACACTCAATTTTTTTAATTGGAACACCGGGATATGGTCTGCTTTCTAATATATTTTTATATGTGCTGGCATCACCATCAGCAATCAACGTATTATAAATTAATTTTCGGGTTTTTACGGAGGACTTGAATCCTTCTACCAGTATTGTTGGTTCCATGCTAGATGATGAACCGAAGTGATTTTTAGAACATTTGTGAGCAGTAGGCGGTTGTTCCTTTTTATTTGCGCGGGCACAAATGCCACAATACTTATTCCTAACTCCAATGTAGAGAACTTTCCCTGTGTGATGTCCTATAATAGCTGCAACACCGGACAATGCATTATATTGATTTTTATATGAGCGTTTGCTCCAGCAACAGTCTGCTTCCACTGGTATCATCGGGATGTCATCAGTGTCACCTCGTAATCGAGCAGCAGCTGTTTCCTCCTGAGCTGCGGCTAAAATACTTTCTTCAGCGGTATTTTTCCATATGTCAGCAACTTTATCATGACATTTACTATAAGTGAATAATAAATACTATAAATATAACAGGTAAGTCCATCGATGCAGCTACTTCATTTAAATTTGTAAGGCCAATTCCTGAAATTATGGCTCCTGACAGCGCCTTCATTGACATTTAGTTTATCTTTTTGTTTTCATCGTGACTGCTCAATTAGAACTTAGAATTGCACATATTACATTGAAAGAAGAATTTAGATAGAAATCCTGTTTTATTTTCTTTTACTAGTATAAGGTTCTTCAATGTACATCCAAAGCGATCATTATGATTAGCAATTTTAATCAACCCCTCTAAAAAATGTTGAAAATCGACGATTCTCCTTCCATTAATTTTTAGTGGCTCATTAATCGGATTCTGTAATAAAAATAATGTATATTATGATTATGCATAATATGATTTCAATTAGTTTAATACACTCGTAAGCTAAACACAATATTATGTTAACTTTACTGTTACTTACCTCTGAAGACATGCTTATATCGTAGTTATGAAGCTCATCCGAAAACTCTTCCAAGATATCATCCCTGAAAATAAAATATTGATGTCAACCTAGTAAAATGAAAAAAAAGAAAAATACAACACTACAAGCTACACCTGCGTGTAAGAAAATCGACCCACCGATTCGATTCGATTTGAAACAATATAATTCAACCAGTTTTACTAACTATAATTCAACAGTTTTATAAACCTTTCTGAAAGTATTTAGATTACCTACATTAATGAAAAAATGATCAAAACTGATTCATTCATTTTTGAGAAAATCGTGAACTTACAAATAGAGTGTTGAATAAAGAACCTCCTAATTTTTTAAGTCCGTTAATTAAATCAAGTTCAATTTTGATTAAACAAACGGAAATAATATGAAATAAATAATAATAACGGGAAATTATACCTAAAAGTCATCTGATCGCATTTACTTGTCACTTCTACCATTTCTGATTGCGATTCCGGTATTTCCATATCTTTATCAACTCTTGTTGTTGTTGATCGCTCTTAGCGATAAGACCGCCCATTGTGTCACCCTTTATAAAATGTTTTATATTTATGTCCTGTAATTTGTATGGTGTACAATAAAGAGTATTCTATTCTATGTTGAAGGTAGCAGGGATTCTTCGTTATCATTCTCGTGTGACGTTCCCGCATTGTCTGGCCTATTGTGTATGTTTTGTCGTTTACTCCTACATAAAAACGTAATATTGCATCATCAATCAATATTAAAGCGGAATTTACAAGTTTAAAATCTATTAAAGAAATTTGACAGATTGTAGTAGCTTGATGTGCTGACGTCTGTACAATATTATCGTAAAAATGCGCTTTCGCGACACTCGTTTCACGTCTCATTTGATAGTGAAATTATTTAGATTTCATTAAATTAATGTATGCATCATAAAATTAGAAGCTTACACGTGAAATTTTTAATGAAATAAGAAAATAATTTTAGATCACTAATTTCGTAATGTAAATCTTACCTACTTACAGAAATGCTCAATTTCAATGTCCAAGTAAAATAATATAGAAATATTATAATATATTAATAATATTAATTAATTACTAAAAATATTATTTTTAATTACCTTGTAGCTTGTAATTTCTCTAACATTTTCTTTTTCCTCATTCTTGTACCTCCACTGTCACCATAATACAATTTACTTTTACGGCCCATCACCTAAAACATAAAAGGCATGAATAGACCACACACACTTAGTTGACACTACTACGTTTATAATTCGAATGTACAAAATCAATATTATGAAAAAAAAAATACTTACGGATCAAAACGTGTCAGGCGTAGTATATACCGCCGGCAACTACGTATATCTGCCGATCGATTCTGTAAAAATCTCACCGTGAAAAGTTAGGTGAAGTGAGCTTAGAGTGAACTGTCAATAGTGTCAATCCATAGCATTTAGTTTGGAATAACAGCTCACTTCACCTAAGTTTTCACGGTGAGATGGTTACAGAATCGCACTGCAGTATTGTCGATCGATGGCAGCGTGAGCGACATAGGTCCTACCTCGGAGAGCGTCACAGCGCGACTGGCCGACACCGCTCGGCGTTGCGTAATTTATTAGTAACTTTGAAATTATATACTGTCGATAAAATAACTTTATGTAGGTTTTTTTTTTACTGATTTTTGTTTGCCTGAACTCCACTTACTAATAGTGTGTTTTTTCAAAGTTATTTCAGCCTAAATATCATATAAAAATGATGTTTTATTTTGTCAAATTTAGGTTGAGAAAATATTTTTTTTGAGGTACTTAATGAATTAAAATTACTTTTTTATTTTATACAATAACAATAACAGTATATTTACTTTTTCCATGTATTTTTTCCAGACTTCCACAACTCATTGTTGATTCATAATTTCATTCCGAAATTCAGTTTTCCCGTATAATTTCAAAACTATGAGTTAGAAATAAGCTTTTATTTTGATAATTAATAATATTTTTCAATTTTTATTCTATACAAATACAATTTAAAGAAATGCTTAATGCGGTACTAAAATTAGTTTTTAATAAATTCATGCCATTCAGTAGTAATTTAACCTCAAAAAACACCAATTTTATGTTTATTTTCATTTTTTAACGATAACACTCTTAACAGCCAACTCCAAGATTTCCTTATCGATTGGTATTCTTTTTCTTGCACCTTCTTTTGTTTTATATACTCTAGGCATATTGAATCCTGAAATTATTAAAAATAAACATTAGGGGACACTTGATCCGGCGGGATCATATCTCCCTTAAGAAAGTGTACCATGTGTACCCTAGGTAGATTGAAGTTATAAAAAAATATTTACTATTATACTATATCTACTACTATTAACACTTTTCTATGAAACTGACGTTTAAACAAATAGATAATGAATAGTTTAAAATTGATTCTCATACAAAATATGTTTCCTAACCAATTGTGCAATCAAAATAAAAACTTACGAAATATATTTTCTGGCCACACGAAACACACAATCATCCGCCATCTGCTCAACTGTCAAATTTGACAGGAGTACCAACTTTAGAAAGTTAGAACGTACCATAGACTATTAATGTTGCCACTTTAAAATCATATAGTGTTCACAGAAGCTTTGTAAATCCAGTGTATCTAGTCTCCCGTAAGGATCAAGTGTCCCCAGTCTCCCCTACTATTTAATCACACTGGTTTCGCAATGAACGAAACATACGTATTTATGTACTGACGCCAGCACGTCAACCTACCCCATCCTGTCAAATTTCACCAATCGAACATTAACCTTTTACTATTGTGACAAGGTTAAAAATCTATTAAAGAAATTTGACAGATTGAGGTAGGTTGATGTGCTAGCGTCTGTACCAACTTTTAAATGGGTAAGTACCTCATTAATAATTATGAAACAAAGGTTTACTACAAAAATAAGACATCTCTTGAAAGATTGTCTACAAAAAGTGTAATCACATAACTGCATTTCATAACGATTCAGAAACCGTCATCAAACGCAACTTTGTGTTGCCATCTTGTGTAGACAATAAAGTTCGACAGATGTCTAACTTTTTTGAAGAACGGCCGTAATAATCTTACATTTTGGACTTATACCTAATTAATTAAAATTATGATTACACAGTTTTCGAAGAGAAACATTATAATCAAAGTTACCTAATTGGTGTCTTGGCTTTGGTATCGTTGCCAAAATAATAACAAAAAAAAATAATAATAACATAAACGAATTAGAAACATTAGAAAATAATATTCTTAGGTCTCATAATTATAAGTCCTAAACTTGTAGTTATGAGATATTTAAGCAAATAAAAATATTCTTTTGAAAAATATACGTAAAATAAACATATTAAAACAAAATTATTTGTAAAATGGTGTCAGCTTAGTTATCTACAATAAAATATATAAAACTCAAAAATATATAAAAGAAATAATCAAAACCTTAGTCACTATCCATCAATGCTTTTTAGAGGCATGAGGAACAGGGTGTAAAGTTCACTCATCCTCCATAGAAAAGGGAGGATCCTCCGACCAGACGGCTGTTGTGTCTGGCGGGCAATTGCCCAACGATTGATGTTGGGAAATTGTATCTATGCTAACTGCGTGGTAAACTGCGTGGTACATGACAGCACGGTTAGGGCAGTGGCTGAGCGATCGGACTGCTGCGCTGCGTGTCACGGGTTCGATTCCCGCACAGAACAAATATTTGTAAGTCCTACATGTATTTGTTCTGAGTCTGGGTGTTTTTCTATCTATAAAATGTATGTATTTACAAAAAAAAATGTATATAAGTAGTTTATCAGCCATCTTGTTACCATAACACAAGCAATAGGTTGCTTAGCTTGGGACTAGATGGCGCTGTGTGAAATGTCCAGGGATATTATTATTATTATTATTATTATACACAGACTTCATGGTATGGCGTGAGACAATAAGAACACTGAATCCATTTGGCTCCATTCTGTTTCTTTACATCTTCAGAGTACAATATCTCGCATAATCCACACTCCCAATCGTCTTCTTTCTCTTGAGTCTTACTCTTCTTTGTCTTTCGAGCAGGCTTGCCTGATGTGGAGGGCTGAGGACAGGAGTTTTCTATTACGGCATCTTCGTTTTCATCAATTGTTATTGGTGTCAAGCATTTCGCACTGGAATCTCTTTTCCTTGATTTACCTGGAAGTTGTAGCTTTAGGTGTTTGGAAAATTTGATCAATTTTGGTTACAGGAATTGAACTCGTGTTTTCAGATGCTAGGGCTGTGTCTGTTAGAGCTGAAGGTTCCTCTGAAATAAAACTTGTGTTTTCAGATGCTAGGGCTGTGTCTGTTAGAGCTGAAGGTTCCTCTGAAATAAAACTTGTGTTTTCAGGTGCTAGGGCAGTGTCTGTTAGTGCTGAAGGTTTTAATGCTTCCTCTGAAATAACATTCTTGTCTAAAGGGTAGATGTCTGTTTTTTTAAAAGCATTCTGAATATTCCTTGCAGTAAAAGACCTTATATATGCTGGATTTATAATGGAATGGAAGTTACTGCGATTTGGAGGATCTGTAGGATGACTGCTCATGTAAGTAGTCATGCTTTCTCGCCAGTAACTTTTCAATGGCTTAAATAGCCCCACATCAAGTGGCTGCAATAAGTGAGTGCAGTGAGCTGGGAATGTAAACAGAAATACTTGGTTATCTTTAGCAACTTGAAGAACTTCTGGTCGAGTGTGTGCGGAGTGTGAATCCATGAGAAGAACCACAGGATGTTCAGGTGGTATGGAAGTTATAAAAAAATTTAACCATTCTAAAAATAATTCTGAATTTATCCAATCTTTGGGAGACAATTTAACTAATGCGTTGGGAAGAGCATCAATTTTTAGTGAATCGTTCCACCGAACACCCTTGAATATTAGCATCGGAGGTATCCACGTACCATCTCCACAAATGCAAGCTTACATTGTCTGGGTTTGGCCTCGTTCAGAGTAGGTTCTTCTGTAGACATATTTTTTACCAATCACAGTAACAACTTTAGATGGTTTTACGACATAAGATAATCCAATTTCATCGCAGTTCCAGATTAGATTTGGTTTATCCTTAATACCAAGTCGAGTAAGAAGATCGTCTAATTTTTTGAAAAAATCTTTTACCATCACCTCATTAGCCATTGAAGCTCTATACGCTGAAAGATTCTCGGGTACTCGCAAGCATAAATTATATCTATTTTTGAAGCTAGTCCACCACCATTTACTTGCAATACGATTTGCAGATAGCAAGAAGTTCTCGCGACCTTGCGCCTCGGCAAGATCATACGCATACTTTCTTATTTGAAAAACCGTAAGTCCAAACCCCAATACTTGCATTTCTATAATATAATTATATAGCCTCCCCATTTTTCTGACAGAATCTTCTTCACGCTCTAGGTAACGTTTCAATGTGCTCCATGGAACGCCAGATTCCTTGGAGGCTTTATAAATAGTTCTTCCTTAACCTTCATTCCGTACTAAATTAACAGCTATTTGCTGATTATATTTTCTATATTTATACTGTTCTCCTCCATCACTGATCTAGAACAAAAATAAAACAGGTTATTTGGTGATACTAAAAACAATTGCTCAGGTAAAATGGTGATAAAAAAATGTTATTTAAATACAAATTAAAACACCTTCACGAATTACCGAATATAGTACCTTATGAACCCTATATTACACTACGCTCAATTATTATAAACTTAAGCACAAGACATATTTGAAGTTCACCTCCCGAGCTAGTGGCTAAAACTTTCATAAAAATGCTAAGAATTTACGATCACAACTTAAGGAATAACTATTTACCCTGATTATCCCACGGCGTCACTATAGGTTTTTTTTAACAATAGTTATAATATTGAAAGAATGTGTTACGTTTTAACACGGAATTAGTAATTATTACAATTAATTTTGGTCAAAATACGTAGACACAGCGAAAGCATAGAAAAAATGGCGGCACTGCTGCACTACTAAACAAAAAGTTTGTTTTCAAACCGCTAGAGCGGCCATACGAATCGAGTGATATATGTCTGTCTTCGTCACACTTGTCATAACTCGCTAGCGCTATCTCGTTCACATGCTTGTAAAGGTAAGAGGGTGGGGTTCATTTAAAAATATATCACCAAATTACCTATATCATCAATATACCTTACCTTATCCTACTATTAGCAGTCTTAATAATAATTTTGCGAATCTTTTATATTCTAGTAGTTACTAGTAATCATCGAAATCTCTAAAAAAATAACATATTCGATCCAAAGGTTACAATTTTTGAGAGATATGTGGTGGTATCGTTAAGAGATGGATACCATTATCTTTGCAGTAGTTTAAAGAGTCAATGGTAATGTGTGACTCATAGTTGTACTCATAAATTTACTGCTTATTTTTAATTATTTATTAATTTAACAAATTAGCTTCAAATAAGCCAATAATAATAATTAGCTTAGTCTCAATATAAGTCTAATTTTTTTTTTAAATTATACGTCTTCGAGTCTTTTCAAATCAAGTCTTAAAATGTTCCAGGGTAGCGGGTACGTCCGAAAGGGTTACCGCTGCCCTGGAACATAAAGGGCTAAGGAAGGAACACAGGTGGGTTTTAGTCAGTAAGACTCTGACACTCCCTTCTGCTCCACCCAGAGCGGGAGGAGTCATTTGATGATTTCCCATCCTCAAACAAAAAAAAAGTCTTAAAATGTTACACACCTCTAAATAAATAATCAACATACAGTGTTTATTTTAAAACATATTATTAAGTTAACAAGAACATCTGCTTCTTTTGTATTCAATCAGTTTCAATAAAATGGCACTTATGAATTCAAGTAGGTATTTAGATTCTACTTAGGGTACTGGCACCAATAAATGAACGATTAAGCGTTTATGACAACTTTAAATAGCTATAACTCAGTCATTTCATGACATTTTTACTTAACACATTGATGCAGGCTTATTTTTCTTTATTAATCCACTAGCTTTTGCCCGCGACTTCGTTCGCGTGGAATAGTGACTTCCGGCAGATTTTTGGTTTTACCCACATAGTTCTTACTATTTATTTACATTTTACCGATGAATTTTCAGTACTGAATTGATGCCGACTCTTGACCAATAGAGGCCCTGTATGTCCGGAATAAATTTTATTTTTTATTTTATTTTTTGTAATAAAAACTATCCTATGTCCATTCTCAAGTTCCAAACTATGTCTGTACCAAATTTCACACAAATCGGTTCAGTAGTTTAGGCGTGAAGCAAAGACAGACAGACAGAGTTACTTTCGCATTTATAATATTAGTTTGGATTAACCCTTAATATTTAACGGATTAAAAAAAGTATCGTCTAGATCTACAATGTTCTTTTTTAGTTACTATTTGTAAAAATATTAAGGTTATATATACCCCAATAGTTGACCATTGAGCCCTAATTATGAATATTTTGCACCCAATAGTTAAACTAACATTTTAATAGTATTAAAGGAAGTGTTGTTCACTTATTGTAAATAAAGCATGGTAAGTTTTATTTAATTATTTGTGTATATAAATCAGTCTTAGCAAAAAAAAAAAAACATGGCGTTTTGCCTACAATAATATAGTCTTAGTTACGAGATCAAATAACAAAATAACGTAGGGATACCTACTTTAACTCTTATTAAGTAGTTAGTCCTAGTTATTCATGATAATATTAAACTTAACACTTAGATTAAGTATTCTTTAAACTGAGATCAAATTGAGCAGTATCAGAGATGGCTAATTAACTTATTCATACGAAATATACATTAAACATATAATTATTCACATAAATTGAGATCATATTGAGCATTTTCAAAAGTAATCATACCTCTTCTTCCAATTCGAGGACACGGCAAAAGATTTTTAATAGTTGATGTCGACACTTCAGTTAAATCAGCAGTAGAAGGCTCAACGAAATATATCAAGCTGTCCAATTTGCTGGCTTTCTTTCTCAAACACCTAACTTTGATGACATTATTTTCATAATCACACATTAGCACTTGCCCAACATAGTAGCGGTTTCGTTTATTCGTCTCAAATTCTACAACAACATAATCACCAAAATTTATATATATATATATTTTTTTACTAAAGCAAGATGGGCACAATGGGGGTTTATCTGGGCACCCTTTGCAACGATAGGTCGTTTCTCGTCGAATGCTTTTTTGGGTACAAACTTTGCACTTCAGGAAGGCGAATTTTTTTTTGGTTCCTGGTCGGTCTGCCGTTTGTTCGGGCCAGTGACCGCGCATAGTATTTGCAGTTTGAGAGGCGTTTGCTTCATGAGGTGCTGCAGATGATTGATTTGGACGGAAACGCCTGCTGTCATGAATGCTGTTTGAGTTGCTGAACAAGTCTCTTGGTTTGGAATCTTTAAGGTCAAAGTGTGTAAGTCAGCATATCAATAAATTTACCGACTTTATCTTCTCCTTTGGCATTCAAATCCGATGCACAAAGACATCGTAATATTTGCTCGTATCTCCTTCCTGACATTGTATAGTTAAATACGGGATGATAATATATCGCATTCGATAATGAAAAGAGACTTCGTTGTTGAGGGCATTTTACGTGACCTTTGAGAAGACTGAGACCCATGAATTTCATCATTTCTTCGTAATTTGTTTCACGATATACTGTTTTGCGGCTATGTCTGGTATGAGGTCTATTACTGTTGCAGAGAGCGTGTCCATAAGCGTTGGTACAGTCTACTAGATATTGTATGTAATTATGTGGAAACATAAGGTGAAAAAATTCTATTACATGCTCCATATCATCAATATTTACGGTGATGCCAGTGGCTGAATTATCAAAATTGAATTCTGGTATGTCAGTAACTGTAGTAGACCACGATTCCTCAATAACAGGTATATCTGATTTCCTAGGTTCGTCGTTGATCGAGGTTGACTGTCCATCAGTTAGTATTGATACATTCTGAGGCTGTTCATCACTACTAGGCACATTGGTTGATGCATCAGTTGAAGAAGAAACAGGGGCTTGTACTAATGATGTCTCAATATCTTCCCGATGTGTCTCAGAATTGGCAGAACATACAGTTCTGTCATCATCTGAATCGCTAGATAAAGAAGATGAGGACTCACCGGAAGATAAAGCAGCTGATCTTTGCCCTATACGCCTTATTGCTGAGATTGAGATTGCATCATTAGAACTTGTCGATTTGTTGCCAGATGGCTAATAATCTTGGTCATTTCCATACTCCCCATCGTCAGCAAAAGGGTCTTCACTTGACTCAGGAGTAGAAACCGCATCAAACAAGCCTGAGTCTTTTTTGTTGGTCTTCATAGGTCTTCAAATAATATCAATGTATTTTATTATCACTAAAAATTGCTCAAAAAATACAAATGCATATATTGTTTACGGATACAATATAAACTTGAATTAGTGTTATACAAATAAAAACTTGAGAGGTGTCAAGGGACACCCGGATGGAACGAAGTTCCTTTCTATAGACAGACAGAGAAACGCGCACGCCGCATGGCTTACAACTATAGCAAAAAGGGTCGTTACAACTTTTGGTATTAATTTTTTCCGTCTAGCCCCCTTTCGCAACGCGCGATAAGGAACTTCGTTCCAAAAAACAACAGAAATAACGTTTACAAAAAACATTTACCAACCTTTCAATACAATTTACCCGCCAAAATGGCGCGAAAGCACTTAGCAACGCGCGGGGCACCGGCGCTGCGCACTACTCGACTGAGTGTATGAAAACACGACGTCCACGGCCATAGTGTGCTTGCGGAGGAGGAGCGGAAAAATGTCGACGTGTGCGTGACCGTGGGTGTTTGAACTTTTATAATTCATTTCATGGTGACAGTATAAAAGTCTAAGTTACCTCTACGGTGACACTACAGCATGCCGTTCCTAATATTTGTATGGAAAATCGATCGTCTTAGGGCGTACTGATTTTGGCTTAACCCAGTGTTCCGCAAACTTTTTGTGTTCAAGGTACACCTAAGAAAACGAAAAAATTTTGAGGTAAGTACACCACAAATTAAAAAAACAGTTTTAAGTAATATTAATCAACAAACCTAAACTTTAAATTTCAGAAAAGGTATTTAATGCGAAACATGAGACTGTTCTATTGAGCATAGACGGTCTAAACTTGGGAGCAGTGTTGCCAACTCGAATTTTAGAAAATTAGTAGATTATGTGCCAAACGTTGGTAGAAGTTGGTAGAATGTAAATGTGATCTACCACCTCAATTTAGAAGATTTTTTAAGATTAAAAATGCATGAACTGTTCTTAAAATGTTTATTCTTGGAATGTTTTTTCTTTGTTTATTTTTTATTGAAAAATTTTAAATGTTCTGCGCTAGGCTGCCCGTTGTTTGCTATGATTTTTTTTGTACGCAACAATCCCTCTAAGAGTCACCGTGCTTCTATTTCTCTGGAAGGTTTTCATATTATTAATTGCAGAAAATAATCTCTCAACGTTGGCACGCAACACAGAAAAAACAGCAATCAGCACCGTTAATACGTAGTTATTTAGTTTTAACAACAAATCAACACAAAACAGGAGCAAAGATTCACCATTGATTCTGCAACAAACCAACCGGGAATGGGCCACAGACAGAACAATATAATAAATATAATAATGTCTATGGGCGCGAACGGCGAATTTTTTGTGGCTTATGGCCTGGACTCTGGTGTATACTTGACGCATCGTCGCATGGCTCAAGCAACACATCGCAACGTCGCTATAAAAGTGGTGATATGTCAAACTAATTAAGAAAATAGGTAGTTTTTAGGTCTAGGGTGGTAGATAGGTAGACTGAAGTGAAAATTGGTAGATCTACCAAAAAGTTGGTAGATATGGCATCACTGCTTGGGAGTAATCGCAGACAAGGCTGCCCTCATTTCTTCGTCTCTCGTCCTGAGGCGTTCCCTTTTTTTGGTTTTTATTGTGTTAAGAGTCGAAAATCCCAATTCACTCAAATAGGTCGTTGCGAACGGCAAAAGTATTGCAATAGCATACATAGAAAGCAGAGGATATTCATTTTTCACACATAGCCAAAAATGTTCTAAATCAGTTTCAGAATTTTTTTATTTTTATGTGCGATTCGTTTTCATTTCTATCAGTTCTTTATTGGTAAGTGTCCAAAAGGAATGTTCTCGGAGAATGGATTTCGAACCCAGTCCATAGGTTGCAGATCACGCTTAGGGAAATAGAAATTCATTTTCTCTGCAAGAAGCTTTAAGTGTTTGACAATCAAAGCCTGCACCCTTTTTTCTGGATCAGCAGCCATGACATTTGGGAACATTTTATTATTACCATTCGTAGCGAGACTGATCCATAGTTTTAATTTAGCGCGAAAGCTTTCAATTTTATACGACGATGTCAAAATATTGGAATTTCTGCCTTGCAGTTTTTTATTGAGCTCATTTAAGTGAGCAAATGTATCCGCCAGATATGCAAGTGTTGCAAGCCATTCTTCTTTTTTAAATAAATATGCATAATCTAAACCCTGGGACTGCAAAAACATCTCAGTCTCATTTTTCAACTCATAAATTCGGGAAAGTACTTTGCCGCGAGAAAGCCATCGTACTTCTGTATGAAACAAAAGTGACTGATGATCTGCCCCCATTTCTTGACACAATGCATTAAAAAGACGAGAGTTCAGCGGTCGCGACTTGATGTAATTAACGATTTTGATAATTTCTTGAAGAACGCGCAATAGTTCGTCAGGCAGAGACTTCAGCTTCCCTATGTAAAAAACAATGCTGTTTTTGAACATTAGGATTTTTTTCAGCAACCTTAGCTATAAAGCCTTTAACCTTTCCTGTCATAGCCGCTGCGCCGTCTGAGCAAACACTTATACAGTTACTACATTCCAAATTATGCTCATTGAAAAATTTGTCCGTTACTTTAAACTTATTTTTAGTCTTTTTACGCATGCTCGCTTTCAGTCTTTTATTTTGTGAAACTTCTGAGTCAGTGTCTTCGTCACATTGATTAGTAAAGTCTTCGGTATTACTTTTAGGGCTTTCTGTGTCTCTTATATTATTTATAGTATCCCTCATAGATTTTTGAGTGGATAAAAATGAAAGTGCTCCCTTGTGTATGTATGGTCTTTTCTTTTTCATTCTGGCTTGACCCGAAACCACCTTTTTATCAGCTGCTACCCTAGGTCCCTGAAGTATGTGTCCTTAAGATTTTTCCATTTTTATCAGCTCCTGCAAATGAAGATTAAATGTTATTTGTAAAGTAATTTATTGTCGGGTAGGTATGATTTGTCTGTTTATAGTTTCTTGATGTTAATTTTTTTGTACGTTCAATGTAGATACTTGGCGTCAGGAAATAGCTACTATTCGCTATATTTTGAATACCTAATTGGCATCTCTACAATTGGCGAAATTATAGAAGACACGTGTGAAAAGCTATGGTCATGTTTACAACCTTTATATAATATGTCAGAACCAGAGGAAACAACTTGGCGCCAAACTGCCGAACTTTTCTATAAAAGAGCCCATTTTCCACACTGCTTTAGAGCTGTGGATGGAAAGCATATAAGGTGCGAAAAGTCTAACAGCGCGGGGTCTGAATTTTATAATTATAAACAATAATATAACTCTAAACAAAACTCTCAAAATGGCATAACTATAGAAAGAAGAAAGAAAAAATAATTTATTGCTATTTAAACAAACAAGAAACTTATAGATATTAGTTATTATTGGAACGAAGTTCTTTATCGCGCGTTGCGAAAGGGGGCTAGACGGAAAAAATTACGACCAAAAGTTGGAACGACACTTTTTGCTATAGGTAGTTGTAAGCCGTGCGGCGTGCGCGTGTTTCTCTGTCTGTCTTTCTCTCTCTCTTTGAACTTCGTTCCATCCGGGTGTCCCTTGAAACCTCTCATGTTTTTTTTTAAATTTTATTAGTTATTTTTATTAGGTAGTTAGTATTTAATAACGCGTCAGTGAATCATCATCATCACTACATTTGACATATGCTTCTTCAATTATATTGCGCTTTTCAGGAGGTGATATAATCTCCTTGGCATTAGTTACTTTTGGCCTCTTGTTTAGATTTTTTGAAGTACTTGGAATATTTGGATCAAATAAAACGTTGTTGTTTGAAGAATGCACTGCATAATTACCAACTGCTGAGCCCGGTGATAGATAACCTTCAGGAATATTAATTTGAACGCTGTAGTTATTTAGAGCATTTTGCTGAGATAACAGTTGCGATTCCATCGATCCCATAGGTTCATAATTTAAAATTGATTGCGAATTATGCAGATCTCCTTGTGAAGTAACTGAAGATTGCGTCAAAAGAGTGGATGGTCCATAATCAACAGGTTGATTGTTGACTGCAAACTGGGTAGATGGCAAATATGTTGTTCTAGATCTGTTTCGTTTTTTGACATTCATAATATATTTGAATACAAGATTATCAATTTCATTCATAAGACCTAGTCTGTCATCTTCATGTAAGTGTTTCAACTTTTCAGATAGAAGGTGGCCGTACAAATCACATTCATTCAACTGTTTTTCATTTTCTTTACGATTAGATCTATTTTTTTTCTTTTTAAATAGATTGCGAGTTTCGAGAAATTATTTTAGTAAGAATTTCGTAGTTATTATTTGACATTTCGAGATTATATTTATATTCAGCCTCATTACGTTTATTAATCGCTTCTGTGCACTCCGAGTCCCACCAAGGAGGCGACAGAATTGAACTAATATTGTTCTTTTTTACAGGAAAAACTTCATCCGCTGCTCCAATCAATAAGCGTGCTAAAGCTTCAGCACAACTATTTTCATTACCATCAGAAATAACAGGCAAAGAACAAAGCTTTCTGTCAACAATATCCTTAAATTTGTCCCAGTACTATGGGGTAATTAATGTTTTAGATTTGATCTCCTAATATGTGCATTTGGTTTTGAAAGAGGATAAGAGATGACTATTGGAAAATGGTCACTACCATAAGTAGAGGACAGGGTGTACCAAGTAAGAGAAGAGGCTTGCTTTGGAGAACATATAGAAAGGTCAATTGCGCTTTGGTTTTGGTTAGGATCTGAACGTCGAGTGGGTGCTCCTGAATTCAAGATGCATAGTTATGAAAATCTATTATATCAAGTAATTCATCCCCATAACAATTCGAAATTGAACAACCCTATGACTGGTGATGGCAATTAAAGTCCCCCAGTATTAAGAATGGCTTTGGAAGAAAAGAAAAGAGATTATTCATCTCTTGAAGTACAGAAGAAGAAGGTTGAGGAATGTATATAGAGACTTGACAAGTATTATACACTTTTATAGCTACTCGTACAATTGAAATTTCCTCACTATGAGGTGGTATCGTAATGATAAAAAAGGGACAGAATTCTTGATAAGTATAGCTACTCCACCATACCCATCAGATAGAAAGAAAGAAAGAAAAATGCATTTATCTATCCTCTCTAATGGTTAAATAACCATTGATTTTAAAAATGTGGTAAGATTTTAGCAAAGTCGCTGCTAAAGCAAAGACAATAGGGTCATATTTGTTTAACAAATATATAACATCACTCTTTTTGTTTATAAGACTGCGGCAGTTCCATTGGATTATTTTCCTACTTCCCACCTCATAATACCATTCGGGCTGCAACGCACACGCCTTAACAGCGAGGCGCACCTTTTTCTGATTATGGCGAAAAAATCATCAGTCTGCGCCTCAGCAAACATAGCGCAAGCACTACAAAAACGTTTTAGCGTATGGCAGTGCTTAATCAAAAATACCTGGATGATCTGTTAAAAATGAAAACACTGATAGTAGGTACATTTTATTATTTGAAAAAACAAACTAATCATTATCAGTCGATGGTTTCATAAGATCCAACATTTTCATAATATTCACTCGCTGATGTGTTTGGCAAAGTAGCTGTTGGAACTTCCGTTGTTGGCTGATAAGCTACTGAAACTGACGTAGAAGAAAAGTAGTTGCTCAAGCCGGTATTTGTATCACTGCAAAGAGAATAATTTCCGATGATATCCGTAAACTCGGTCAATTTATTGAGTATAGCATAATTTTTTACTTTTGTTATTAATGATTCCGCATACATTCTTTGCTCCGCATTCGATATTTTTTCTAATTTCTTACTAATAAATTTCCCAAACGCGTCATTTTCTGTTTCATTATTTCCTAAAGCGGCTGTGCAAGCATCAAATCCATCCAATCCATTCCTTGAAATAATGATAAACTTTTTCAAAATTACACTTTACTTTAATTTTCCCACCGTAATCACAACCACAGAGTACAATCATTTAACTATGGAATCACAACTCCACAGACTACGTATCTATTTACTATCTCGTTAAACTGACACTGACAGTGACATGACAACTCAAACTTCAACTTTTCTTACTCTGGTACGTTCGAAACAGAAACATTGTTTTATTACGTCGAAATAGAAATATTTTTTCGCATAAATAAATAGCAAAAGGTAAATAAATATCTACAATGACAAAGAATTATTGTAACAATAGTTACCAAAGTAACGTGGAATCTTAAAAACAACTGTTGAGTGTCTGTTTTACTTTAAAGTAATGATACAGCGTTAAGAACAAATAAAATGTTACTTGCTTCTGAACGTGGCTGACACTAAAATGTGCGCGAAACAAACTTATTTGATAATAATAGCGTTGTCTCTTTTTCAACAAAAACGTTCCAAATGCGGTTCAGTCACAAATTGCGATCTTTCATTCACTTTTCACGATCCAAATGCCGCTGAGCGTATTGGACGTCAAGGTACGACTTTGAAGCGATGCAGTTTAGGAACCTAAACTGAAATGTCTTGCTTTTGAATCGTTTTTAATTAGATCATGGTAGGCATCCAGGTTAATTTCAGCACATGTTTCAGTTATCCGATAGGCATCTTTCGCAGGTTAATTCCAGCACATGTTTCAGTTATCCGATAGGCATCTTTCGCAGGTTAATTTCAGCACATGTTTCAGTTATCCGATAGGCATCTTTCGCCGGATAACAAGTCTGTTTAGCTTGCTGTAACAATTTGTAGCTCGGATAAAACTTCTTGTTGCTATTTCTTACTATTTCATATTGTCGCCTTGAAAGATCAGCTTCCACAAACATTGAAAGGGCGGTTGTTGGATCTTGTTGTGATGGTTTTTCACACTGCTTGGTTATTTTGTATGCTTTTTGATATGCTTGAGCTGTCTGTGGAGAGCTGGTAATGTCTTTTAGAATATTCGATGCAATTCTCTCTCCCGAACTTTGAAGGCGTGTCTGAGCAGCATGTATTAACAATTCTTTAACAACAGCACTGCGTACATCCTGTGTTTTTCTGCGTTTACTCCTTTCACTTGATTCCAAAAATGACTTTGTTGGTCGACCAGAAGAACGCCGTTTAACCCTCGGTATTTCGAATGTTCCTTGTAACCACTTATCATTCTTTTGAAGGGAAAGCTGTGGTTTCTTATGAGCTTCCGTCCACTTTTTCTTAAATTGAGACTTCAAATAAGATAATTTATACTTTACTTCCTTCTTTTGTTCCTCACAATACTCATCTTGTGATAAAACAAATCTCTCGAGATAATTCAACTTTTGGTCAAAATTATGCAAGTTTTGTTCCTGTATTTTGTTAAAAAGGTATCTACGCGTTACTACTCGCATCCCTGAAGTACCCCCAGCTTCCTGGGGGCTTCCAGCTTCTGGAACAAAAGGAGAACTCGCTTAAACAAAAATTATAATAAATTGCAAATTCGATTAATTTGTACTATATCTTTCATTGATCTTGAAACCTTTGTTTTCACGGGAGATCACAGCCAATTTTATCGTTTTTAATTAGTTTAAATACCCTTTTTTATACTAGGTACAACTGACAAAACCGATGGGACAAACCCTGAAGTACAACAAAAACGTTTTAACTACAAAAAAAAAGAATTTAATAAAACAAACAAGCATGTTTTTGTAATCTGCCTGTAGGGTCACTTGTTCTACAGTGGCTCACTTTTTTCCGAGGCGTATTTTTTAACACCTATTTAAGTTAGGTTATCGAAATTCGGAATGAATATAGTGGAACTAATGTGCTTTTCAAATGTGCAGTCATTTTTAAATAAATGTAAGACCGAATGTAAATATTGTACCTTTTTAAAAAAAACATAAATGAGCCACTGTGTACCATAGGTTTGGCACACTGGCTCACCCCAGAGTACACAGTGGACCGTAGTGGTACACAGTGGATAGTTATTCATTATTTATTACGCAATATGTCAACATGTTTTAATATAGAAATAATTTTAAACTTTTTCTAATAAATTTTAATGTAAAAATCTTCGAAAACTTAACATCGAGCACAAACCTTATAAAATAACATGATAATATTCATTTTTAATAAAATAGGAACGAAAATACCTCATCAACAAAACTAATATTAATTCAAAATGAGATCAAGATCCCGAGATCAATCAAAAACTTAACCTTAAACTTAGTAAAAAAAGAAAGAAACGAATTTATGCTTTGGCTACCTACCACAATTAAATTCTTACTCAGTCGAAAATTTTAATAAGAATTTAATCATGATAATCACTATCTTTAGATATAGGTAATAAAATTAAAGAAATCACTTATGGGCAATGCTTTGGCATACAATTCTACTGCACATTCAATTGAGATAAATAAATTGAAAAATAGTAATAAGACTGTTGACGTGTCGTGCTGCCACCGACAGAGGGTTTCAGCAATATAGATTTGATGTCAGCTTCTTTAACAAGTGACATTCCGGCACCGTAGGCATATAAAATTTGCCTGGAGTTTTCTTCCTTATAAGCTGATGTAATATTCCATGTGTACATTTCTGCTTTCCAACACTTTTCCAATGTAAAACAGTTTCTGTTTTTTTGTTGAAAATTCTACCAGAACATATTCGCCTTCCATCGGAGGTCGAAGAAAAGGCCTTTTTAAATCACGTTCAGTCATGGCAGCAATTTCCATGCCTACGTCTTCTTCAAGCCACTCGCTATCTTCGTCTGATTCCTGATATTGAACTACAGCCCCATCATTTTCTTCATCGGAATCATCTTGCAGCACTTTTTTAACAATTTTCTATCGTTTGATATCCCTCTGTCTAGTGATCTTGGCTTTAGCTAACTCGATCATGGTTTTTTTCGGGAGTATCGGTAGCTATCATACTTCGACCTAATTTTCTAGGTTTTCGATATGATTTTCTTGGCCCGGCTTTAATTGGATCTCGGAATACGAACGGCGATATGGAACTAACATTACTTGTGCTGATCAAACTAAGCGGAACGTGACTTTTTTCAGGAGTTGGAAGTTGAACTTGGTTGTACTTCTGGTTATATTTGTAAAACTGTTCTTGCAAAGTCATCTTGGCTCAGAGAGTCAAGTATTGAAGGTGAACCTTCCCTTTCCGCATTTATCTGCAATGTAGTTGACTGACCGGAAGTGTCACCGTCTTCGTTCGCTGGAATATGGATAGTTGTTGCATCGACAGGCACAAGATCTTCGTCGATCTTCTGAACACACAGTGTCATCCGATTGCACTCTTTGAATTCGCTGCACGGCATTAGCATAAGCTTCATCTCTAATGTGAGTTTGGTCTGTTCCAGCAACGACAGTTGACATCACGATCTGACTTGGCTTTTACTGGCCAAACTCTTCCTTATACTTGGCATATTACTACTATAGCAATTGGTTCATTGACTTTTCCATGGACTACTGCTCTAGTATGTACAGCTTTGGGTGCTAAAATTCTTTCTAATAACTGTTATTAAAACTTTTTTACTACTAGTTTTTTTCAATTTCTAGGGTATAATTTAATTAAAACTCTCAAATGAGATAAATATCATTTATTTCTTCTCCTTTTATCGTAATAATTAAAAGCTTCTGCTTAAATGGAGTCTTCAGAATCGAATTCTTTGCTGATACCGCTTAATAATTTGTTAGTGGCCTTACACCAACTGAATGAAAGAAATCTGCACGAAAAATCAAAAAAGAACTCAATCAAATCTCTTTTATGATTTGGACTGTTACTAAAATTACTGTCTGCTGTTACGTGTAACAAAGTTTTAATGTAATTGTCTAAGTTTACAATATGACTTTTATTTTTTTAAATGTTATGAACCACATCCTGTAAACATGAAAAAAATATTTTCATGTTCACATTAGGGTATGACAAAAAAAAATCTATTTTTTATATATTCTCGACAACTTATATAGAGTCATGTGGGTCAAGTGTGCGCATTTAAACTTTGACGCTTAATAAAATCGAAAATTATTTTTAGAATGAAACGAACCCATGTTAATTAGTAAGACCGTTTATTTGTCAACAATTTGGATATAAGGATAGTATTTTCAATAGCTTATATTTTAAGATATTGTGAAAAACAAAAAACGTTCCGAACGTGCACCCCGGTATGGGGGTAAAAGTACGCAGCACTGCGGGTAAGTGTACGCAACAACAAAAAACGAGATTTTGAGCTATCATTTATAACTAGACATAAAAACATAAACAATATTATTACTTAAATATATTTTGGTAATACTTAAATTACTAATCAACATAATAATCATCTCAAAACCAAATAAACCTTTTAGAGATCATAAAAAAAAAAACAAATCAAAATCAATCAATACACCTATCACAAACAAAAGTGCCGCGTTCGAAGCTGGTGCGCAAAGGCTACATTCAATCCAGTCTTCATTCGGTGGATAAGTATACTTTTCGCCGCATAAGGTACTGCCCCTTATACTCATTTTCGTAATTTTCTGTTTTTTTATTCTTAACAGTCTTATTTTTGGCAGTTTTAGAAGTTTTATTAGTAGTCTTCTCGGTTTTAAGTCTTAGTTTTAAATCTAGCCGTATTTTCTTTTTAGCTAATTTCTCTTTTTCCTCTTTTTTCTTGGTTTCTAACTCCGATTTATAGGGACTATCAATACTCAATACTCAAATCTTTATCAGTTGCAATTATTGACTTTTTACCTTTCCTTCGCCGATTTTGTGATGTTGCTTTCGGCAGAGCTTGTATAGACGAAAATGGTATTAATTCTTTGCTGGTTGAAGCTACACACGGTGGTAAAAATGCAGTCGTGACTGAACTGGTTACAGTTATGACTGTAGCTGAACATGATACAGAGGTGTCTAAGAAGTCTTCTTGTATTGGCTGTGTAGTAGAGGAGGCATTGGGTGTGTATTATGTTAGTCAAAGGCTGTGCGCATGATGGAGTTGCAGCTTCTTGGATAGGTATCTGTTCTACTAAGACGTTTTCTTGTGTTAGCTGTGTAGTAGAGGAGGCTGTTATTATGTTAGTCAAAGGCTGTGCGTGTGATGGAGTTGCAGCTTCTTGCAGGTCTCTGTTCTGCTCCAGTTGGCAAGTTCTCTTCTACATTTTGGGCAAGAATCATGTCAGTTACAGAAGCTGCCGCGAAATCTTCCTCCGAAAAAATGTCTCTATCTATTGGCCAGATTCCAGAAACTTTGAAACCTGAAACCATAGACTAATATATATAAAATGAGATAGACTGGCAACTGACACTTTGATTTTTTCTTAGCGAAGAGCGACATCTGAACGTGAAGCAGGGAACTAGATGAAATATATCTATACTATGTATTGTATAGATATGTGTAGATGCGTGTGTGTGTGTGTAAGGTTCTGTATGTGTGTTCTTATTAAGCTAGTTCACGAAATATCAAATGTACTGATTCGACCGATTTGCAATAAGAGATTAAATACTTTATTACAGAGAATAAAGTAGATAATTCCTCATCCAAATCAGTCAAATCAGTAAATTTGATATTTCGAGAACTAGATGAGTATCAAAATATACATGTTTAAATACTTACTAGAACCAAATAAACAGTCGGGTAATAATACAAAAATTAGATATTGAATTCATTTATTTTCTTAAACATCTAACGCTACTCCAGTTTGCCTTTCTCGTTTCTTACCCTTTCTTTTATTAAAATGCTTTCGAGCCTGTAGAATAATGCAGTCCATATCATCACAGTCTGCTTTAGTAAAATTATAAAAGCTCTTGCCACTGAGGACATTGCAGACTTCTCTGCACCAATTCATGATGAAGAACACAACACTTTTATTCAATAAATACTTATTTACTGTATTTTTATGTTTATTGCATGTTAAAAAATTAAAATCAATATGTAAAGATACTATTAAATTTATATATTGTACGATTTGCTTTTTATGTGCATCAGTTTTTAACACTTCTAAAGTGATGTGTTCCACTTGGGCAAAATAGTCAAACAATGCCCGGGATGGATAGCACAACCATTTTTTGCCACAATATTCTTTTTTTCCTATGAACTTGTGAAAATCTTCAACATTTTCACTTATGCAATTATTTTTACACAAGGTACATTTTTTAAAGACAAACTTTTTGGCTTTGGTGGCTATCCATCCACTGCAATATGCTATAGCAGCGCATTTTTCTACATGGACTCGAGAACGACTTAGTAACATTGCTTGTGTACTAATCATTTCAATATTTAAATGATAATCTTTTATGTGCCTAATCTCATTACCATCAGCATTTTCGTTGCTGCGTGATTCATTTTCTATAAATGATTTTAAGGATTGTAGACAAATACTGTCATCCTTTTCACAATTTCCCTGTAGGGAGTGTGCGGATGTCATATTATTTATCAATAATGTCTTGAATGCATTTTCAAACCCTGTAGAAGTGGGCATTATATTGCTACAGCCATGAGCTCTTATGGCTCCAAAAAAGTTTTCGAGAGGGTCTTGGTTCATGTTTCTTAGTAGTATGGAGTTTATTCCTTGCGATCTTAAATAATTTACAATAGATTTAAAACCTTCAATTGTTTTCACCCAGCTGGTAAGAGAAGGCACTGTTGTTTCTTTATCATCATTAATTACATATTTCATGGATTTTAAAATTGGTAAAGTAGAGTTCCAAAATTTTAAATGTGGTGAGTTTGGTGTTACTGCCGATCTGTATATTTTCCCCTCTTCTTTATGAAAATTTGCGTTGACCGAGTCGAAGAGGTCGTCTAACAGCATTATTAATTCTGCAGTGTCCACGCTTTCCTCTGGCAAGCTGCCACTTTCTGTAAATGAAATGTTAATGTTGTACTTCTATAATTTTACACTTCGATAACATGATTATAACTAAGTTAAACTCATACAAACCTGCCATAAACCCAAGTGCCACACCAACAGACTTGCTAAACACCTGAGTGCAATATTTAACCCTCATTCTCGGTATCATTGAGGGCACAACATGTAGAGCAGTCAGCTTGTGGACCAACTTTACACCCCTAAATGTTGGACTTCTATGGTAAAGATTTTCTATGTGCGACCATTTTGCCACGCGTAACTTGCCATCCTTGGTAAATTTTAAATTTTTATTCAGCAGATTGTTACGCACGCCCTTTATTAGATGAGGTGGATCATATATAGGCACAATTTTGCCACCAGCCACTTCAAAAAAGCCTCCTGTATATTCTTCATTTTTTCGCAAATATTTTGCTTTAGTCTCCTCCACCAATTGGTTTATGGCAGCAAGGTTTGTAGAGCCTTGGTCACATATTGTAGCTACTACTTTTAGGCCTGTGCTCTGAACTTTTTCAATTATTCTTTTCAATTGAAATTTTAAATCTGCAGTCTTCGTTGTGCCTGAGCAAAAACTGTAGGCTATCGGCTGTTTATATTTTTTTACTATGCCTCTCACCATAAATACAAGCACGTGATCCGAAAATATCACTTCTCGTTTTGTGCCAGTATCAACAAAACCAGTGATTTTGTCGTGTGCTTTGTCGTAACTTAGTGCTGGCGCTATTGACATTTCATCAAATAAAATGGAGCAAAATTTGTGTGTGTTTGGCATTCCAGACACTTTCTTTTTCAAGTGTTGAAAAATAGTTTCATTAATGCCCGGCACTAAATCTACTTTTTGTAGTATGTTTTGCAGCGTCCTTCGGCTTGGCAAAACACAGAGCTGGCTTAGCAAGCGATAAGCTTTAGGAGATGGTTTATACAATGATAAAGCTAATATTTTCTCATCAAGAGTAAATCGCCTTCCTCTAGGCTTTTTATCACTTCCTTTTACTTGCATATAAAATAAAGATTTAGCTGCTGATGACATCTTTTTGCTCACAATTTCAAAAGCATTCGTTTTCCTTATTTTCTTTGCTAGCAGGTATCTTTGGCGAAAGGTCTGTTTGGCTGTAAGAACCCGACGAAGTGTTTGCTTTAACTTTTTCACCTCATGTTCTTCATGCTTCCTTTGCAGAAAGGATACTGAAAATATAATAATATAGTTTAAATTGTGCAGAACATGTTTAACCAACGGTCAAGGACCGCGGTCCGCCCATTGGCGACGAAACAATAGAAAATCAATTGTGTCTCATTAGCGGAGATTGACAGATTAAGGAAGGTGCATCAAAAAGTGAACCTCGGCTTTATCATGGTAGACAATGATCTTGAAATTAAAGGATTTGCATTTGCAGATAGACTAAGATAAGTGATCATAAAGAAATAGATAACATACCTGAACTAGAAGGCTTGAAGTATTCAATAGTTCTAGATTTCATGGGTTGTATTACATTACAATGCAATATACCTTCTTGGGACGTAGACGGTTCTGAAAAGAAAAGAGAATAAGTTAGTATTTAAACAATATTAAAAAAATATACATATATTTCTAGCGTATCCCCTTGGTTAGCATAATACTTGATAGTCGAAGTTCCCACCACTAATTTCTACTAGGACTTTTAATTTTTTACAGCCCAACCCAAAATGGAACCTATTTCAAACCATATTCATTTAGCCCAATTGGATACACAATAGATGGATAACATTTGCTAACATACCTGAACTGCAAGGTATGTATTCTATGTTTCTTGTTGAGTCCTGAATTATATTAGGATTCAATGATATTGCTTCTTGAGAAGTAGATGGTTGGCTGTCTGGATCCATTTGACTTGGTCCTGGAAAGTACAGAATAAAAGAAGTTAATATTTTCACTTAAAAACAAAATTGTGTATGAAATATTGAAAACCTTGTACTTGAATAGTTTAAGTTATCCGTAATTTGTGTCTGTGTATATGTTACCGGCAATCTGTATAATCCAATATTCTGTACAATACCTAGGCAATATATAGAATACCTAAAACGCTTAGGTAATGTATGAAATATTATTTGTTGTTTGTTTGTTTGCAAAAGATTAAGCACGTCTGCGTATGCTCTCTACAATCTGTCCAAGAAAGTTAACGTTGATACATTAATGGTTGCATATCACGGTTTAGTGGCCTCTGTTCTAAGGTTTGGTGTAGTATTCTGGGGTAATTGTTCCGAAAGGGAGTCTATATTTAAAGCGCAAAAACGGTGTATAAGATCCATTTTTAATCTCAAGGTTACAGATACAAGAGACAGAAGCATTCCTTTTTTCAAGAAACACAAAATACTAACTTTTCCTAGTATATACATTCTCGAAGTAGCTATATTCGTTAAAACTAACAAGCATCTATTTCCTGCATTGAATGATACAAGGATGCGAACTACTGCTATGAGATCAAAATATCAGAGTCTATTGTGTACTGGTAGATATAACACTGCTTTACTTAAAAAAAACATTATTGGTATGGCACCTACTATATTTAACAAATTGCCAAATTATATTAAGGATCAGCCCTTAATAAAATTCAAGAAACTCCTATCGTCGTTGCTGACAGAGAAATGTTATTACTCTGTTACCGATTTTTTAAATGATGAATTGTAATATTTCCTTCATTTTGTCTCATTTATGATGTAAATAATTTTAGACTTAGCTGATTCATGATCTCATTTTGAATTTAAGTATCTAGATTCTAAATTATCTGTAAGTTAACCACTATATTTTTGTATGCCAACAGGCAGAATGTACTGGGAATATCTATGAAACTAACACCATTATTGTAACACCTGCATTCTATACAAATAAATAAATAATTATTATTATTATTTATTTTATACTTTGCCTAGGCATTCTACACAGTACCGAATGCGCAGCTGGCAATGTGTGCAAAAGACGAAAGCGGGGAAGGGGAAGACGTGCGAGCAGGCAGTAAATTTCACGCGACAATAATATTTTTGAGTGTAATAATTCTTATTCTGCTGCAAAAAAAGTATTAGATAAGTAATACCTAGGTACCTTCTTTATAAAGATTATATTTAATGAGTGATTGTTAATTTTGAGCAAACATATTATAATTATTTGTCCGTCATTTTATAGATAAGTATTATAGAGGAAACTTACATCTGACCAATTTGAAAACAAAATATATGTGTCGAATTGAGAACCTCCCCCTTTATTTTCGTCGGTTAAAAATCACGTGCACACAATGAACACAACTGTTAGCAAGTACTACAATAGCGGCCGTGTGTTGCAAGCAAGATAGTCTTTACGGTGTATAGATGTTCGTTTCTCCCATGGTACTTACATAACATTAATAAATATAGACCAAATCTATTTACTTTACACATTGCCGGTGAACCAGCAGGTATTCTATACAATCCCTAGGAAATGTATACATTACCTAGGCAAAGCATGTAACGGACAATAATATTCATAATATTTCATACATTGCCTGGACGCCTCAGTTATTCTATACATTGCCTAGGTAGTGTACAGAGTACCTGAATTATACAGATTACCAGTAACATATACACTTAAAACTTCTAAACTACTTGATGCAATGCAATTTTCTCCTTCATTTAGAGATTTTCAAGAGGAAGGTTTCTGTGTATTGTACATTCATTTATAACCTGTGTGAATCCAATGTTGTTGTTAGTATTAAATAAAATTAATAAAAACATATTTACCTGATACATCTGCAGATGGTAAAAGCAAAGATGGAACAGCCAATTTACAAAGTCTGTTTTTCGGGTAAAGGAATTCTTTCTGAAAGTGCCGATGACAGATTCTTTGAGTTTTGCGGAAAGTGGTGCTGTCCAGACTCGCAATATCACCTCCAATAAACTTTACCCAATTTTTAAACCTTTCTGCATCTTTCTCAGGACATGGAAAATAATGTAGAGGTACACCTGAAAATAAAATAAAGTGACTATAATGGGACTGCCTGAAATGTGATTTTTAATCTAGCGACTATAAATTGTTTTACAATATAAAAATGTAATTTAATAAAAGTACAGGAATGAAGTGTTAAATTATCATAAAAGATGTTTTTTTTCTAAAGCACATAGGTCAGACTAGCAATGCAGTAAAAAAACCAGCCAAGTGGGTGTCGGACCACGCACAATGAAGGGTTCCGTAGTTGCAATGAATTTATCCCAAGAAAAAATCACGTTTGCTGTATGGGAGCCCCCTTATATATTTATTGTATTTTGTTTTTAGTATTTGTTGTCATAGCGGCAACAGAAATACATCATCTGTGAAAATTTCAACTGTTTAGATGTCACGGTTCATGAGATACAGCCTGGTGACAGACAGACAGACAGACGGACAGTGGTCTTAGTAATAGGGTCCCGTTTTTTCTTAGTAATAGGGTCCCGTTTTTACCCTTTAAGTTGTACGCAAAATACGCGCATTGACGTGGAGTTCCGGACACCAGCCCGTATTACCCTTTGGGTATGGAACCCTAAAAACGATATCAAGAACTCAAAAGCCTGGATAAAGGGGTGTAGGTAGATGTGGTACCCACATGTACAGTGCTTCTATTTTTTTAATGTCTCGGCAACTGCCGTGCCTGCGACTTTAGCAGCTTGATGATGATTGATTGATTAAGAATGTTCATAATATAAAAACACATTTCACTCACTATCTTCTGCTACTACTGGGCACCCAGGAACACAACAGACGTTTCGCGGCATTGTGTAAAATGTAAAATAACACTACACTGAGATATATGGTCCAAACTCCCTAGGGAGGGCCTATCTACATGTATGTCACAAACACTTTCACAAAGTACAGTCTATGCTGGAATTTCGGTATTTCTGGAATATACGGAGGAACTAAAGCTCAACTCAACGTAATAACACAAAAACACCAAAAAGTACAAGAAAAATTGCGCACGAGCATACAAACGTACCGGTGGAAAATTTCTTGTGACGTTAAGACTCAGTGTTGCTAACGATGAGTATCAGTAAACTACTCGTAAGATTCCATCACCGTAAAAATATCACTAATAATACAAAATTTTAATAAAATATACTTAAAACAATTTTGATTTGGTTATTAAATCATATTTTTTATGAAGCTAGAGTAATTAAAGAAAAATAGCAAAATTAACAATTGGTGCAAACTGCCATATTTTTTTAAGCAAAAAAAGTGGTAACACTGCAATAAAAAGTTACTTGCTTCAGGGATAGATGGCGCTTTTCGCAATAAAAAAAGAATGTTCTAAGTTACCAGGGCATGCCTGAAACCGCATTACTAATCGAAGCTGCTTTCGTAACAAAATGACACTTATTTTGATGTCATAAAAGTCACGTAACCCGCCTTCGTGAGATAGAACAACTATAAAAAGATAAAAAGGTATCCTTTTACCTAAAAAAAAATATTGTTGGGACTGCGTGCGAATGTAATACTTCACAGTACATTCGCACGCAGTCCCAACAATATTTCCAAAACAGCCAGCATCTTGCCAACCAGTAAGTATATTAATAACCCAGCATCTTGTCAACCAGTAAGTATATTAATAAAGAATCTTGTTTTCGTGAAGGATATGAACGTAGCTTTTGTTATGGCGGAATATTTTTTCACATATTTCGCAAATTGTTACAACATCTTTGCTGGGATAGTGCAAGCCTCCCTTATCTTTTTTTAATTGTAAGCTTGTGTACTTTTCTTCAGAAATTAAGGCAGACAAACATTCTTGGCATTTTAAATCTTTTTCGAGTTTTTGGACAACAAAACCACTAATATAGATCACGACTTGTTTAGAAAACTCTGTGAGTCTACTTGGATCTGCCAAATAATCATGATCATTCATATTTTTTATCATATCTATTTCTCCGCTATGGTTTTCCCCAAAGTTATCATCGGAATCTTGAATTAATATATTCCGATCGACTGTTTTATTGATTGCCACTTCAGGTTTAGTATAGGTTAAAATATTTATTTCCTGTAAAGGAATACAATTTCCTGTCGTAATATGCTTAAGCTCCCCATGCACTAGCATACTTTTGAAGGCAGATCTAAATTGCCTAGCCTAGCCTAGTTGTTATTAAAACCGCGCTTAGCTCGGATGGCACTGAAAAAGTATTTCAAATGATCCTGGCTCAATTTGTAAGTACAGAGAAAGGTAAGAGAGTTACTTCTAACATAGTTCTCATACAAACACAAAACACTTTTTATGCATATTAGGAAACCCAAAAATCCAGTTTTCCTATTAGTATCTAGGATATTTCTTCCATTTATTTTCAGTTCCGTTATATATTTAAACATGTCTTGTAAAAAAAGTTGATGACTGGAAAAAATTCCATTAAATAAAGGTTTTTTGTACGTATAGGCATTCATATTACATGTATTCACAACATCAAATAAATAATTTATTTTCCGAATGAAATCAATAGTTGCATCAGAATTTTGGAAGCTAACAAGATCTAATTCATTTTTACAAAACTCTATAGCATCAAAAACTTGGGCTGCCAATTTTACTTTCATTACTTGTTTATTAAAATTAACATGAGCTCTTTTTAATTTGTTGCCAAGGTGCAATCCTTCATTTTCTTGTAATTCTAGTAAACGTTCAATGTACTCCCAAGATATTATTCTACCTTGCCCGTCAGTAACCAACGTATTCCTTACTAACTTTAACATGTGAGATGGGTCCGGAAATATAACATTTTTTTTTATCCCCAAGGCTAAAACGAGGATTTATTTCGTGTATATTTAAATTGCACCCTAGCAATTTGGCCATTGCAAAATTTGCCGGACAACCGTCAAATGTTACGGATATAATATCCACTCCACATTCACGAGTAACCATTTCAATAGCAAATTTTACTAGGGCAGCTTTTTGTTCAGCGGAAATACCATCGATTAAAAAATAGCCGAGTGGTATCTTCCATGAACCATTGACACACGTCATCATAAAAACCAAGGCTTCTTTCGCTAATTGGTCACTGTCTAAATTGTTGCCATAATTGACAAATCCAACACAATCTTTTCCATCAAAATCTATCTTTCTGATAGACAGCAAAAGTATAAGAGATATAAAAATGGTGCCATAGCAAAAATATTCCACGTGAAGAGCATTTTCTACTGTGAGAATAAATTTGGAAGATCAAGATCTGGAACACCTATTGTGGAACTTCAAAGCCCAGCGACACTATAACATATATAGGAATGACGTCTTAGCAAAAGTTGTTTAGTCTGATGGGCATTTCCTGCTGACTTACAAAAATAAAAGATCTGGAACGTCTCGAATCGTCGGTCAGTGGGTCATCTTAGGGGCGGAGTTGAATCGTCTCGCGCATCACGCTGATTTCCCGTCCCCGGGCTCTTAGAATTTGACATCAGACGTTTCAGATCTTCGATTTTGACGACCCCGTTATCGCTGGCATAAGCAACAGGATCCGCGTACGAAGTCGCGGGCAGAAGCTAGTTAAATAAATAAGTAAGTATTAATAATATTTAATTACCCGCTAAATAGCCCATTGTTTTTGTCTGGCTGAAGAGTTGAGAAGCATATTTCACCTTCATTTTCGGAATTTTGTCTTTATTGCAGTGGTTTTCTGTTAAGTTTTTTTATTAATTTTAGTCCTATGTAGGTTGGGTTGTTTTCATATAATTGAGTGATGTGCTCTATTAATGGCATATTTTAAATTTTTCGTAACAAGGTTATTTCTTGTGCCCTTTAATAAGTGGGGCACATCGTAGAGGGGGATCACTTGTTGCCCTTGAACTTCAAATGTAGATGTTCTAAGACATTGATTCTTTTTCAAATAATCTGATCGAGTTTCCTCTATTAGGTAGTTAATGGCACTAGTATTCGACGTGTCTTGGTCACATATTGTGGATAAAACAATTAAGCCAATATTTTGTAATTTTTATATAATTTCTTTTATTTGCACAGCTAAGACTTCTTTTGGTGTGCTTCCTGAGCAAAATGAATAGCTCACTGGCTGCTTATAGTTTCTTGTGACCCCCCTTATCATAAAAACGAGCACATGGTCTGCAATGTTAGGTTTGGCTTCCCCCGCATAATTCACAAAGCCTGAGATTCTATCTTTTTTTCTGCATACTCAAAGTGCGGGGAAAGTGACATTTCGTCGAAATTTAATGTGCATAGTCTGTCATCCTTTTTCATTTTCAGAACTCTTTTTTTCAATTGCTCAAATAAATTTTCATTGATGCCTGGTTTCAGATTGGCTCGCGACACCATTCTTGATAGCGTGACAGGAGAAGGCAAAACAATTATTTGGCTTGGCCATCTATAAGCTTTTGGTCCAACTTTGTACATGCTAAGTGCATTTTTCTTCTTTTGTAAAACGTCGTCCCATTTTCGGTTTGGTGATTTCTCTCAATTGCATCACTGTGAATATGGCAGCCAAGGTTTTGAATTTTTTCAGTGCCATTTGAAAAGCTGAATTAGTAGAGAGTGAGTTATGAAACGAGCTATGTAGATGATTTTTCATTTGATGAATAATTATTATTCATATGATCACCTTTGACTTTGGTTTTTACAGTAATCAACTAAGTCCTTTCCATATTTCATTCAAGAGCATAAAACAAAACCGATTCTAATAGAACACAAACATCATTAGAGTCTTATTAGGTAGTTTGATAACTCTTGTCTTGACACTAGGATTTTTTGGATCAGTTATAATAATATAATAATAATATCCCTGGACATTTCACACAGCGCCATCTAGTCCCAAGCTAAGCAATCTAATGCTTGTGTTATGGTAACAAGATGGCTGATAAACTACTTATTGACCTGCAACCTATTCAGAAGAAGAAGATTTAAAGTGGTTTATTTGTCTAGCCCCGGAATAAGACGCAATAGAAAATCTATTGTCACCGGAACCGATCGGTACTGCTGGGGCTCAACGGGTTAAGATTGCTTGTAGTACAGATATATGCTCATTAGTCCCTTTGAAACAACAAAGAAAATCTGTTTTTAAGTTGAGATATCAGATACTAGTGTAGAGCTTCAAGACAAAAGACAAGACAAGACAGATAAGACAGGTATCATATACCTACATATGATTCAATAGTTTAATATGTACTCACCGCAAAAACACAGCACTTTTTCTCCGAAATCATATTAACAGATAGTCCATAAAACGTAGCCGGGGTCAATACAAAACAAACACGATCGTCGGAATCCAGTAAGAATGCAGCAGATTGTCCATACAACGTAACCGGGGTCAATACAAAACAAACACGATCGTCGGAGTCCAAGTAGAGAGCAAGATTATCGTAAAAGAACACAGTCATCAAAATCTATGTAACACAGCCGAGTTGTAGTAAATTCGCAATCGCAAGAACCTCCGAAACGCAACGGGGAACGGAGACGGAATGAGCCCATTTTCTTTTGTATCAGTTAAGTCTGTGCATAAAATTCCCTCGCTAGAGTTTAGGTAAATTCAATCGATGCTATGTTTGTGTGCACCGTTCACGCACACACGCCTAAAGACCGAGCGTAGTGATCGCTTAAACAGTTTTGATCCTATAGATGATATTTTTTTATTCATATAGGTAAGGTTAAGAAATAAAAGTCTGGAATGTTGTCTAGTATAGTATTCGTTTAGTATAATTACCACAATCAACATAAAAATGGTACAATTTGGTGTTAGATGCATTTAGGTGCACTTAGACATTCAATAACATTGAGTTAAGCGTTTTACATAAATACGAGTAGTATGCGTGTTTAGGTAATTCAATGTTTTCCTTCACCGATATCAATGATGACTAACAACATAGACCGTCTTATTACAAAACGAAAACTAACTTTAGTTCTAGCCTAAAATTTTTAACCAGTATTTTTATTTCGAACTTTATTTCGATTTAGGCAAAGTTCTTAATACTAAAATGACAACTTAGCACCGAACTAAGTTGCCATTTTTGTATAAGGAACTGCATTTCTATAACAGTTTAATAATTACAGGTTATTAATTAAATAACTGGTTCAGTGGTTTAAACCTGATCTAAAGAAAACCCTTGTTTTGTAATAAGGGGGAGAAAGTTCAAAGAAATTGAAAAAGCCTTATTGGGACTCTTATTGAAACCTGTATTATAAAAAAATAAAACAGGAGGATTGGAATTGGATTAGGATAAAAAAATAAAGTTTTGGAAAACGCAAAACAACAAAATTTGAATATTAGGTATTTACCTATGAAATGCTGTTTTATTTTACCAAGGAACTGGAATTCCAATTAACCAAACAAGTAAAACTAGTAACATTTGCGGTTCGAAGTGGCAGTTTAATAAAACGACAATTTTATAGGTATCAAGTATTCGTGGTGTAATTCTAATAATTATATATTACAATGAAAGATTGGCTACTTAATAACAGTTAATTAAAAAAAAAAAAAATTAAAATGTTGTGTCTCTCAGTGGCATTGAGCGAGTTTTTCTTGGATCGACTATTTCGGGTAAAAGGCATGTATTGTAGAAATCTAGAAGCCTTTTTTCCATCTTAGTCTTCCAAAAACTATCGTCCCTATATATTTGCTCTACTTTCAGCAGCTGCCCAGGCCCTGTCCATACAGCAAAAAGGCACAAATCTTTCTTTGTGATGTGGAGTTGGCCTTGTACTTGGTACCACCAGTCATGATTTTTATTGTTTTTATTTCATTGTTTTGAATTTTCCAAAACTTAATTTTTTTGGCTTTTATAGCGCCATCAGGATACATTCCAAAGGCCGAGATTGGGCATTTTAATTCGACGATGCCGTTTTCGAATAATGCATCTGGTGTTGTACCCAGGAAAAAGTGCTCATCGTCGATAAACAGACCACATTGTTCAACAACAAGGTTTTCTTGTTTTTCCAGCTGAGCCAATGCATTTTGCTCGTTAGATTTGCCATGTTGAATGGATGCGACGTGGTCAATTGAATATACAGCAAATTTTTACCAGACCTGCAGAACTTATATTATTCCTTTGCTTGCAGACTTTGCTAAAATTTGAGGCCGTCAAAAGGCATCTTCTTAGCCACAAGGCGCTTTCCGCCTGCAATATGGTCTCCCTTTCAATGTCGTGCCTTTGCTCTATCTGGGATTTCAGGTTTTGCAGAAACAACGTCTTGGCCTGTAAATACTGTTCTTCTGACATGTCCAGCCTTTGGCACGAATCACCGTAATCAATGTTGCTATTGTTGAATATCAGTCTGCGTCTCGGTCTGTTTTTATCTTTCTTTTTTTGGTTCGTCTGGCACTTTTGCACCTCAAATTTTTTGGTTGCTGTTGATGGACTGCTGTTAAAAATTGTTTTATAAAATTGGCTTATAGGTTTCCCAGTATTAAAGGCAACACCCGGTGCATAGCACCTCAAGGCATATGAATTTTTTAGTGAATAATTGATGCGTTTGCCACCCAAGTATTTAGCTACTATGGAATTAAATTGTTCAGCTCTATTATTATTTAAATTATGTAATAAGCTTCGCGCATTGAATGCCAAAGTAGATGCAATTGCAATCAGCTTTTGCATTAATATTTTGGCGTCAGGCACAAGGTTTATTTCTGACTTTTTCTCATCACCACAGTAGTATCCCTCACACTAAGAGTGATCTCCAAATATATGTTTGGAACTGTTGACAATATCTTTTTTAGATTTATAATTTTTTCCGTTATTGGGAAACTCTGAGCCATTCTGAACCTTACTGCTGCTTTTCCAGCAATACGTAATCGTTTGACACGTTCAGTGACGTATCTTTAATTAAACTTAATATTTTGCCGTTATAGTTCCGCATCAAGTGATTGGAACACTCTATTTTCTCCAATATTACATTTGGATACGGTCTGCTTTCTAAAATATTCTTAAAAGTGCTTGAGTCTCCATCTGCAATAAGTTTCGCGTAAACCAGATTGTGCTTTTCTTCGGAATCCCTCAACAATGACTGATTTCTCCATACTTGTGGAAGAGCCTGCGTGATTTGCATTGCACTGATGTTCCGGGGGTGTTATATTTTTGTGTGCTGCACGAGAACATATGATGCAATATTTATTTTTAATACCAACGTGTAATATTTTGCCTGTATTTAATCCTATTATCGCTCCCACACCTGTTGCAGAGGAAAAGTTTGTTTTGTAGAATCTTTCACCCCAAGCAGCATCAGCTGTTACCGCTATTGATGGTATACCTGAAGGGCTCACGCTCCCTTTTTCCAAAGCCATAGAAGCTTCATCCTTACCGGCTTCAATCATTCTTGATTCAGCTGTAGTCTTCCACCGTTTATATTTATGGTTTTTGGGGCGATACAATAACTGAACAGTTAAGATTAAATTAGATTTAATATTGAAAGAGCACGGATACATGTAGCTTGTTAAACGGCCATTACCAGAGAGAACGATGTAAGTAACGTCAAACTCATTTGACACATGCATAGACTACGAAGAGACAATATTGTGTTCGCTTAGAAACGTTCCAATACCAGGCCTTAAACTAATACAATATTAACAAATACTAGGTCTCAAAAACAAAATATAATTGTACCTGAAAATGCACACAACAAACAGGTATGGTCAATGCACAAAGTCAACATTTTAATATTTGAGACACAAATCTTATATGTTTTTCAGCAGTTAAAGGTTTAGTTAAAACGTCAGCCAACATATCATCAGTACAAAGATATCCTAAAACAATCTGTTTCTTTGTTACCAAATCTTTTACAAAGTGATGTCTTATATCTATATGCTTTGATCTCGCATGAAATACAGAATTACTACAAAGTTTATGAGCTGACTGATTGTCATTTAACAACAAAACTTTACAAATAATGCAAGTACATTCAGAAATAAATGTTTTCAAAAACATAGCTTCTTTACAAGAATCTGAAATTGCCATGTACTCAGCCTCCGTACTAGAGAGTGCCACTGTACGCTGCTTGCGACTTTCCCATGAAACTATAGACTTTCTTATACAAAATATATAACCAGTATAAGATCGACGATCCAGCTGATTGGCCGCCCAGGCTGCATCAGTGAAACCCACAATTTCTATTTCACCTTTCTGAAAAACAAGGCAATAATCTAATGTTCCTTTCAAATACCTTAAAACCCTTTTTGCTGCCTTGCAGTGATTTTCACCATAACAGTAGATCATAAATTAAACAACATCTAGAAAAAGTAAAAATTGCGAAAAATATAATAAATTAAATTGTTTTAAAAAATACTGAGTATTTTTTGTTACCATTTGAACACTTTCTAATGAAAAAGTTTCGTTTTCTTTAAGATAGAAAAAGGAGGATGCTATATTTCCTATTTATTATAATAATATATTTATCATGAAATTGTTTTAAATGATTGATTATTGCGTTTCAATTTAAAGAAAAAGAAATCTAGCATAATTATCAGCATAACTTTAGGACAGTATCAAAACAAGAAGCTTGGGTAACAAAATTGGAAACGTAAGGCTTAGCATACACACACTTGACACTCTACCATAAAATGGAAATAAAAGAAGTAAAAATCAAAACAAAAATTAAACATTTATTGCGAATATTATTCCAAAAACAAAACGTTCATTATATGGCTTTAAGAAAACAAATAAAAACTTATACCTTCTAATTAATCAGTTGAGTCTTCATACAGTCTTAATTCTCTTTAGCTAAAATCAACATTTTTAATGTTAACAGTATTGTTTATTGTTTTGATATTTTCTCTGATAATTTAGTAATATCAATAAAGTTACGACAGTCATGAATATTATTTATATTATTGTAGTAAAAAAATAATCAAAGACGAAAACACGGGACATCGACATTGCGGCTATGGTCAAAAAATTTGAGAAATGCTCTAGTACTGTAATCAAAACGAAAAAATTGGAACTAAAACATTTATTTAAAAAAAAAGTTATAGTTACTTAGACAGATTCATGATAGCGTTTGTAGCAATTTCGTCCTACTACAAGGCATAAATGCATGTTACAAGTAGAGCAAAACACTGTTGCTTTCTTGCTTTTACAGCCTGGCATTCGGCATATGTGATTGTCATTTTGTTCATCAATCAATGGCAAATGACCAGCCATGGCTATCCTCAGTTGAACTGGAGGTTGAGGTATATATTTTCTTTTACGGCTGCAAGGTTGTGCTTCTTCTGTCGAGTCATCTGAATCTACTTCATGAATTATGTATGTATCTGTTCCCTCGCTGGTGTAAAATAAAGTAATGAATTAGCAATTTGCACTTTGAACTCCAAGTAGTCCAAAATGTTTTTTTTAGGGCATTCTAACAATTTAGCTTCATTCCTGTATACAAGCCATCCAGCAGCTGCCGCAAAATCAAAGAAGTGGAAAATCAGACGAACAGTCCATTTTTTGGAACGTGCTCTAATTCTGTAAAAACTGACGACCCTATCCAACATATCTACACCTCCCATCATGGTATTATATTGCTCTATTGCAAATGGTCTGTCAATTTGGATATACTGTTTAGTTTTTTTTACACCAACGTCTGCATTTGTTGATGGGTTCTTTGGAATCAACAGATGATGCCATTATTACTGGTTTGTTATCAAACCACTTTAGACATGCCACATTACCGTCACTGCGAACGAGTTGATCTGAGGAACCACGTCCTTGTTTTCTCAACTCATTGTCAGTTTTGAAATTGCAGTTTTTAGGTATGTTCGCCTTTCTAAGAGTACCTGTTGCCTGCATCTTCTTTGCACGTAATTTGTTCAGTAAATCCAATGATGTAAAGTATCTGTCCATGTATAACTTGACTCCTTCAGGCAAACTTTCAGATAACTTCAGCACAACTTTTCCGCCAATATCAAGACTTTCAGCTTCATTGGTTGTGAGTCTCCTTTGCCCTCATACATGAAGAAGTCTAAAGGTACACCATCTGGAGTAGGGCCACGAAGTTTCTCAAACCACAGGGGTTTGGTTTTCCTCTTATGAACTGCCGCATTGATACTTGACCCCAAAAAGGTATCATCTGCTCGTCTACACTAATATGTTGAGATCTGGGAGTTTCTAGGCAAGTTTTTCTCACAGTTTTAATCAAAGGGTTAACTTTCCAGAATTTATTTTGCTTGGATGCTTCATCCACCTCAAGATCATTTACAAGTTTCAAATTTGTCCGAATTTTAAAATAACGGTCTCTAGTCATGCGGTCTGCTATCATTGCAACCCTCGTCCTGTTTGCCCAATACATTCTAATCCTTGGCATGCCCAAATAACTCATAGCTATAGATATGCCAAAAAACAATTTAATTTCTTCCTTAGTTGTGTTCAGATTCTGACCTTTCTTTAATAAGTATGTCTGGTTTGAATAAGTTCTTATTATTTCAAACATTACTTCAGGAATATATCTCAAAAAATACGACTTGCAGCTAAAGGTTGACAGTACATGCCTGGTGGATATGGAGTGAAATCATTTTCATGCTTGAAATATAATCATCATCGCTCGAGTCGTCGTTTGATCCTTCATCCTCCAGCTCTTCCAGGCGTGGTTCAAGATCTTGACTGCCTTCAAAGTCATCGTCAGAAAGGCCTTCAACCGTAGAATCATTGCCATCAAACTCTAAAATTCTTGCTATGTCGCTATCCGTCATATGGACTGCAATACAAAACAAGTAAATGAATAAAACGATCGGATGAAAACGATTAAAATACCTATAAAAATATTAAGTCTGAAACCCCGTGTCCCCTCTACGGGACAAACATGTACTTGGCGCGATACTCGCTAAAATGTTTGCGGAAAGGAATTTATCTTACATACTTTAAAAATGAAGAAATACATTCCTTTTTAAACTAAAATGCGTTAATTTCAACAAAATCAATAAAAAACTTACCTTGGGCAGCCATTTTTCAAGTCATGTTTCATGCCATGTTTCACAAACTTCAAGTCAAGTTGTCAAAAGTTTACAAAAATGAGCGCCAAACATAGTTTTTTTTTTTCAGTATGCGACATCTACATTGAAATAAATGTACTAATAATTAGGAAGTTACACTATAATAGGCGCTGGAGGGCAATACTAGAAAAAAGGTCTCGTATAGGGGACGCCAGGTCCAAGGAGGTTATAATGAAATGGCTGCCCAACATAACACTTTTGAAAGACAAAATTTTGATTTTGTTTTTTTGGCACTTAGCCCATTTGTAAATACCACGCCTCAATTATTATTATTATTTGGTTAGATACACTAGCAGCTAATGCGTGTGCATCATAAAGCTTTTGTCGTTGAATCGTGCTCAAAACGGTGAAGAAAAACGTCGTGAGTGTTCTAAAACCAAAAATTCGAAGACAAGTGGCATCTACCAATCCGCACTGGTGGATTACAGCCCACTCTCTTTCACCAAGAGAAAGCCTGTGTCCCAGCAGTGGGCACGTTATGGGCCGATTATGATACAGGGTGGGCCAGAGTAAAGTTCACTTTTGAAACCTTTATAAAAAAAGACTGATAGTACTAAAACAATTTATTTTAAAAGTAACTTAATGTAACATTATTATAATTTATTTTTTGAAAATAACATCATCTAGATGTGCTCCCTCTCGCCGGGAGCACTCTTCCAAGCGGTGTTTAAAATTTTCAAAAACGCGCTGGCACGTTGCTGTTGATATAGCAGGCATTTCCGTTCGAATGTTTTCTTTCAAGGCGGTAATTGTCTCTGGTTTATTGGAGTAAACCTTATTTTTGAGGTATCCCCACAAAAAAAAATCCGGTGGAGACAAGTCGGGGCTTCGTGGTGGCCACTCGATATCACCCCTCTTAGAGATCACTTTACCGGGGAACATCTCCTTTACGACCTCCATACTGACATTAGACGTGTGGCAGGTGGCGCCATCCTGCTGGAACCAAGTCAGGGAGTTGTACTCCTGCAGCCCAGCAAGAGTTGGTCTTAAAAAATCTTTTAGCATTTTGACATATCGCTCCGTATTTACCGTCAATGCTTGGCCGCTAGAATTTTCGAAGAAATAAGGCCCAATGAGCCCTCTAGCTGAAACCGCTGCCCAAACCGTCACTTTCTGGCAATGAAGAGGCTTTTGATGTTTGCGTGAAGGCTGTTCAGCGCTCCAATAACGGCAATTTTGTTTATTTACAAATCCGCTCAGGTGAAAATGGGCTTCGTCTGAGAAAAGGATGTTCCCGAAGTTGGAAAACCGCTCTAACATGATGGAAGAAAATCTCTCTCTTTTTGTATGGTCATCAGGGTTGAGTTGCTGGTCTAATTGGATTTTATACGGATGAAGCTTTAAATCGTGTAAAATTCGTCGTAAACTGCTTCTTGAAATTCCCATAGCTGCTGAACGTCGCCGTGTAGAGAGTTCCGCATTTTGCTCAACAGATTGATTAACCTCTTCAATCGCTTGCACTGTGCGTGAACGACCTCGACGTTTCTTAGGAAGCGTCGAACCAGTTTCTTGGAACCTCTTTAGCCATTGCTTAAGTAACTGAGTGCTAGGACACTGGCGGATATTTCGTAAATTAAATTTAACTCTGAACTTACGCCGCGCAACAATATAAGAACGACCATTTTCGTAAAACGCTTGAATAGCGAACGTGCGATGCTCACCCGTGAACGGACTCATGGCGACTAAAATTGCGAGAGACGCGGCAACCGATAATACCCCGCGCACCCCGCTACCTACCGCGAGCAACGGTTTTTTTTGACAAGGGAAAGTGAACTTTATTCTGGCCCACCCTGGAATGTATGTTCTTGGTTGTCGAAGAAATAGGAAATGGTTGGTTTCGCAAAAAAAAAATGTCTTGTTCTGTTAATATTGTTGATTTTCTATACAATGGATTGTTTTGTATGCTTTAGTAAAGGAGCGTTATCATAATAAAGGCGGGTTGGGTTAGGTAGGGTGAGTGGGGGCAAGATCAAACGGTTTTTTGATGAGATGAGCAGTGTTGTATTTGATGTCTTGTTCAGTACGTATTAGCTGATGCTAAAAATTATTTGCAGTGAGTAAAGAGTAGGTGAGTGGGTCATCTTAGGGGCGGAGTTTATATTTTTCTATCATATTGATAACATCCTGTTAAATCTGTTCTAAAGCAGATTTTTTTTTTAAATAAAATTTTTTTATCTTTAGAATGAAACAGGGGAAGATGGAAGATTGAAATAGTTAGACGGCACGGTTGGCGCAGTGGTTAAGCGATTGACTGCTGCGCTGCGTGTCGCGGGTTCGATTCCCGCACGGAACAAATATTTGTATGACCTACATGTATTTGTTCCGAGTCTGGGTGTTTTTCTATCTATAATATGTATGTATTTACAAAAAAAAATGTATGTAAGTAGTTTATCAGCCATCTTGTTACCATAACACAAGCATTAGGTTGCTTAGCTTGGGACTAGATGGCGCTGTGTGAAATGTCCAGGGATATTATTATTATATTATTAGTTTTATCCTGGGCTCATCGCCATCAAATCCAATTACTTGACCGACAAAATGCTTTTCCGTTTTTTTTTAATAAAAACTTTGCAATAACCCACATCCCATCCTTTAGTTCTATAGACTTTGAATTAGGTGGCACGTTCTCGCGTACTTCATTCACTGGCACGTTATCTTCACCTGTTATTGGATTTGTATGAACATCTTCATTTATTTCAGGCCGCGAAACAACTTTTTCATCATTGGAACTCAATATCTCTTGCGATTGCGTAAAATCGGTTACAGTTGGGCTGCTAACGAAATCAATAAAACCTTTTGACAGTGAATAGTGAGAGCAAACGCTACCAGAGGGGCAATTCTCATAATTTTAAGAACGTTCACAGTCTGATCTCAGTCTCAATCTGTCAAAAAATACTTCTAATTTCCCTACATTTTGACAAGTTTTGACATTTGTTTGTCGCCGAGATGAGACTGCGACTAGATTTTGAACGTTTTAAATTACGAGAATTGGCCTTCAGGTTCACAAGAAGAACATGTTAGTTTTCTCATGTTAAATTCCATTTTAACGTTTTCTCTTTATGTTACAAATGGACATAAAAGTGGTTGCACAAACACGAACAAGCGTACCATTTTTAGGGTTCCGTTGCCAAATGGCAAAAAACGGAACCCTTACAGATTCGTCATGTCTGTCTGTCTGTCTGTCCGTCCGTCCGTATGTCACAGCCACTTTTTTCCGAAACTATAAGGGTGACAAATCAACATCGAGCTATGCTGCGTTGTACTGCGCTGTGCTGAGCTGTATTTCTTAACCCTAGATTCATAAACTACATATATTTAGGGTTACATAGTTCATAAACATACGTCTCTGATACACCTTACTTTTAAGGTCACCTAATTTAATGATTATGGGAGATATTGAAAAAAAAAAGATTAATTAAAATGAACTTTTATTAAGAATTAAAACATTTAAAAAATATCAATCTGAGCATTCTAGGCACAAACTACCACGATGTTCTATACACATGTAACGTTTGCAGGACGTGCAGATAAATCTAGTCACACGTTTTTTTTTATAACAGCAAAAGTTGCATAATTTTCTGGATTGATTTTCGGGGTTGGCTGGTGCATCAGGCAAAGTATCACCTAAAATAGCATCGATGTTCCGTTTTAGGCATCGCCTCAAAGTTGGTGTTTCGCGTCGCCTTCGTAACCAAGGCTCTATCATCTTATCTGACACTTCTTTGAAAAATGCTCGTCTATTCAGTGGTTTCTGTTGATTATTCATATTATTATGGACGTGGATAACGAAAGAATTGACCATGGACATATTCAACATACCGTAAAAGTAGCAGAGCGGCCATCTTTAAGTTTTTCTATTGCACGACATATTATGGCACATCTGATCAAACGTGTCAACTGCACCTTTGGTTGAGTTATAGAATTCTATAATATCCGGCTTACCAGATGATGCTAAAGTGCCAGTTCCATGAGTCGTGGATAGGAGCAGAACATTTTTATTTTTCTTTGGCCTGACAGACACCAACGTAAAGTTTCGGTCCATCATAAAAAAACATTGAAGATCTTGTTTGTCTTGGCTGCAAAAGTTGTGAAGGGATCTCGCGCTTATTAGATCTAATTGTACTTACAATTGTTAATTTATGTGGATCTTGCAATAGTTCTTTGGCTAATGGCACTGACGTGAACCAATTGTCCATAGTCATATTACGATTACTTCCTCGAATAGATTCGGTAAGTTGCTTCACAAAGAAAGATGCCAAGGGTTCTCCATTTGTGTTTGTACCCTTTCCCATTTATGGAATTGCATCTATCATGTAGTTTGTCTTAGAGTCACAGAGAACTACAGTTTTTATACCGTATTTGTCAGGTTTTGATGGTATATACATACGGAAAGGACAACGTCCACGAAATCCCAGTAGCTGTTCATCCACTGTTACGTATGAGCCAGGTTTGTAACTATCTCTACATACAGCAATTAACATTTCCCATATTTCCCTTATAGGTGCAAACTTATCAATAGCTTTCGTTCTTCACGAGTTGATTTATCATCGAATCTAAGGCAATTCAGCAAAAAATCGAATCTATCTTTAGACATGACCGAAATATATTTAGTCCCACTTTCAGATGGATCAAATGCTCAGCGTTTGTCAGATGGTTATCTTTCTTCCTTGCGGCTAACAATAGCAATCCTATCAAAGCATATATTTCCTCAGCACAAGTATCACTAACAGTTGCCGTTTTTGCGGCGTAATTTTCTCTTTTTGTAGTAATTATCATATTCGTGTGCAATACAATGATACTCACCATCGCATCCGAAATAAACAATCTGAATTGTTCCAATGGAGTCATTGCATTTTTCGCTGCATTCTTGGGTCCTTGGATAATATGAACAATGTTTCGTGACTGTGTTCTGCTAGTGCGAGCTTCGGAAGGTTGTGCTGACCATTTATGACCATTCTTACCTTTCAAATTATTAGTTGATGGGAAAATTATTTCAGCTGCCTGTTGCTGTTCGCCTGACCTTATCTGATCCGTAGGTCGCTCATTATCTGATGAATCAGAAGAATGTATACGACGACGGCGACAAATATTCGATGCTCGAAGAGGTTCGTCATCAGAATCGCTTGAAGCATCTGTAGGATGCTCACTATCTGTCTCTAAAATGTCCTCAATTTCAATTGTGTTTCCTGATGCTATCTGGGCTTCTTGGGATGGAGAGGCAGTGTTCAAAAAGGGTGTCATGAGATACCTTAGGTATGGGTAACCACTATCTCCGAGAATAAGGTATGACCCAAATCTGCCAACTTCAAATTGAGCTGCAAGTGGTGAGTCATTCCAAATAGTAGTGTCGTTTACGGAGCCTGGCCAATGTGCAATGACACTAGTTATTTGTAAATTGGCATCACAGATGGCTTGGACATTTATAGAAAAAAAAAACCTTTTCTGTTCCTATAGAGCTCAGCTCTGCTCCCTCCTGGTGAATTTATTTTTACATGTGTGCAGTCTACAGCACCTATGACTCTAGGGAATTCAGCTATGTCAAAAAATCGTGCCGCCACTGATGGTCTCTCCTGTGCAGTGGGCATATGAACATATTGCCGTCTCAATAATGCTACCGTACCAGTCACCCTCTCTACCACGCGGCACACTGTCGCCTTGCTCACATTCACGGTGTCCCCCACAACAGCTTGAAAGCTACCAGTCGCGTAAAACCTAAGAGCTATTAGTAGCTGCAACATGGGAGAAATGCAGTCCCGCCGTTGAATACGACAGGTCAGTTTAGGCTTTATTTTGTTAAAAATAAACCTAACCGACTCTTTCGTAAAGCGGAACCGACTCTTAAATTGTTCATCGCTTAGCGTGATGAACAAGTTAGGACGTTGTCCTGCTATTCTTCTGCGTGGTTGTCTGCGTTCAGCGTTGGAGTTGCGAGGCATCTCCAAAGACGACAGGGAAGTATCGTCGTCACTCATTATGAAGAAATCGCTCACAAAATCACTAGTTACTATAGCTGATTACAGTTTGAGTAGCCGAAATTGGCGTGTCACCTTTCAACTGCTTATCTTGACGATGATAATGCTTTGAGTATTGTCAAACACGTTTTTCTTAGTTCAGAAACGCAACTGACGACCTTAAGCATGAGTTAAGCATGCTTTCTGTCAAATTTGAGTAAATGATGTTAAATTACTCTTGTCTAAAAATAAAATCTTGATTAGAGTTTAAAAAACTTAATTCAGAAACGAAAAAATACAGATTAGGACGTTCTCAACTTCAAATTCTCAATTCAGAAACTGGAAGATAGTCTCTTGTTTCAGTTAAATTTGTCAACTTTTTCTTCAACGAGAGTATAGTTGGCAAAAATATTTCGTAATAGGTTGCGTTTTCACCTTGAAGAATGTCAAGCGCTTAGCTTACACCAAACTTATTTATTAGACTTGCAGCAATTTGGAAATAAGCCATCATATTTGGTACAGTTTTATTAAAATGGTCAAACCTTAGTAATCTATAATCTCTTTTGAAATATCCATTAACAACCTCCACCACCCATCTGCATATAGTTACACATCTACTTCTATTTGCTTGGGTGGTGGTTAACTGGTGTTCGCCTTCCAAAAGTGACTCTGGCATATATGCCTTATAATTACAATGCTCTAATAAGCTGATGCTGTCTCTGAATCCCCTGTCTAAAATAAATATGTCATTATCTTGAAAGTACCGTCTCAGTGGGGAATTTTCATTGCTGAACAAAGAAGACATTATTTCTACATCAGATGTGGTAGCTTTGTATGGGCCAAAATAATCTAAAATGTAGCCATCACAGGCTACTATTAAAAATGGCTTTAACAGATTTCTGTATTTATGTAATGAATATGTGTCTTTTTGAAACATATAATTGCTACTTTTATTTAAAAAAATGTATGTTCCATCACACATCACAATACATTGTTCGTTATTTTCATTATAAATTCCATTTGGGATCATGAGATTGTGTTCTATCAATTGTTCTCTTGTCAAGTGGTTTATTCCTAGGTTACATGAAACAAAATCTTGTAGTAATATCTCTCGTGCTGCTTGCATTAACCTCGCTAGTGTAGTGCGAGAACCTTCTAGCAATGTGGATATTCTTAAGTCGGAATCACCTGTCCGCATCTTTATCAATACAGCAGCTACACCTAATATACCCCTGTGTTTTTCCAACAGTCGGGGAAGGTCTTCTAATAAATTAAGGAATTTCGCTTTTGTTAAGCCCATCCAAAATCCAAATAAATGATCATCAATTTCTTGTACTGATTCTATACTAGAAAAATCTAGAAAATGCTTGTGGGTTTTAACAAAGGAAAAAACGTGCTCAACTTGTTCAACAGTGAAATCACTTATGCTGTTTTCACTGGCATAAAGGGAATCCCAACTGTTTCCATGTAAATGATCTGTGCATACCCTACTCAGTTTGGGAATATAAAAATTGTAGTTGGACAAAATGGTAGCCCGTAGTGCATCTGACACAGTATGCAGATTTTCATTCTCACACCCATAAAATGCACAATGAGATGCTGTATTGGGAGCACGTTTATAATTATGTAATGTTATGCTACTTGATTGCTGATATCTTGCTGGTCTGGTTTGAGATTGTTGCGAATGAATCTCTGGAGCTGGAACTAATTCTACAGATGATTCCCTTTCATGCCACTCATCTGTACTTACAAGAAGCGGGGGAGGATTTATTTCTGGAACATGGACTGGATTAACAGATTGTTCCACTTCTAGTTCAATTTCTTCACCTTGAAGAGTCTCTTCACCGCCTAAGCCTCTTCTCTCATCCTGTTGCTAAGTTGAAAGAGCTTGTCTTCTAAATCGCAACCAACAGGCATGACATACACGATCAGATTGTGATATCTGTGAACAACCTATACTCCATCGGTTTAGGTTAGATCAATACAGTATAGTAACGTCATGGATGAGTATGTGATATTTAAAGAAAAAAATGTGTGCGATTTAAAATGAGTTTGAATATTTAAATACAAACCTGACGAGGTGCTACAGTAGTGCGAATTAAGTTGATCATCCTTAGTGTGAGGCTTGATGGGTTTTCTTTGAGAATGTGGTCACCTCTACGATTGAGCAATGACCGCCCACAAACGGGGCATACTTGAGCATGACCACGGTGAGATGAACCAGCAGATGGATCACACTCATTGCTTCCATGAATCTGAGCATTAATAGTCTGCATGGATACATCAAAGCACGCTTCACAGATGTAATCTTCTTCCGTTATCTGAAAAACAAATAAATTATGAGATTTTTACACCTACAATGGAAATAAGTATATTTAATTTGTGTTTTCACATTTTCTGTTTTAAACAGCTGTCTAAAAGAACACTAGCTAAAACATGGGGAAAATCTACATGTAACACATTCGGTCAGTGGGTTGTTTTAGGGGTGTCACCTATTTCTAGTTGTAGGTACTAGTTTTATTTTTCATGTAACTTGAAATAATATACTTTACCACTTCTATTTAATATCAATCCTTTTATTTAAAAAAACAATATAATAATATATAATATAATATCCCTGGACATTTCACACAGCGCCATCTAGTCCCAAGATAAGCAACCTAATGCTTGTGTAGGTAACAAGATGGCTGATAAACTACTTACAATCATTACACTAGCATCCGTTGACTGGATACTAATTCGTTAGGTACAGTGCGGACGGTTTATCTTGGCGAGTCTGAACATAGGCACTAAGAAGTTTCTCGCATGTTCTCTCACTCGCACTCGTCTCATGTCGCCATTTGGTTCCTAAAAAATCTTACTGCGCAGCCTTCTGCGCGAAGTTCGGACTCGCCAAGATAAATCCTCCGTACTGTACTTGATTGTTATTATACTTACTATTACTGGAGATATCCAAGTGCTAATTAGCGAGATGACTCTGCTATTAAGCTGAAGGGCCCGATAACGCCGATGCGTGTTAACACTTATGTTGCAGTTTACACAGAAATCTCGTAGAAGGCTCCATAACGCTTTTCAACAAGAGCGATATCGTCTTGGATCCTATTCAAAGAGCACTTAATCGGTATCCGTATAACACAGGTCAAAGTTATCGTAAGTGGTAGGTATCGAAGTCCGTGGAAAAAGCAAAAGTTGTTAGGGTATCAGAAAATCCAAAATCGCACAGTACAATACGTAGCAAGAGCAAACGAACGACTGCAATACGTCAAACAAATGACAGCCTGTCACGCTAAAGAAGTTCATTTTACGCGTAACCTGTTAACTGTACACTTATTTTTCTTTCCACACCTTAATTATAAAACCATAAAAAAATCATACTAGTCATAAATTAAAAAGTAAAGTAAAGAAAAAATACCGATTGGTTATTTTGAACATTAATTAACCACATGACAAACGAACAAGTTTTTTTGCATTCTGTGAAACGGAACGTGTGTAAAACGCGTTCCGTTTACAAAAGTCTATTGAGAATGATAAACATAGTAACATTAAAGATAAAGATGCATTTATTTGTATAAACATGTGTAATGGGCGCTCCACATTCACGCGCGATTCGCGGGCGTGAATCGCGGCTCGAATTGCGGCGCAAATCGCGCGTGAACTTTTCTTGGCTCCACATTTGCAGTGTTCACAGTATAGTTCGCGCGCTCGACGAATATGGACGAAATTGTTGCTTCGACAGGCCTACTGCTGTGTGCATTTGCATATTATAATTATGTCTACATTAAAAGTAAAAAACAAATTAAAAAGAAGTGGAGGAAACGAAGATAGTGGATGAAGAGTATTCATCGTAATAGAACAAGGTTTGTAATATTTTGTTCTGTATTGGGCTAATGTTTCGTAAAAACAGGGGTACATCAAATTTATTGTATTTAATACCTTTCTTTGTTACAGCCTAACTATGGAGCAGCAGTTAAATGAATTAGTTGCTGAACCTTCTCGTGAATTTAAAAAGTTTACTCGTATGTCTAAAGCAGATTTTGAATACCTACTAAACAAGGTTTCACCACTGATTGCAAAACAAGATACCCAATTACGAAAAGCTGTTCCAGCAAAGATACGCCTTGCCATAACACAGATATTTGGCCTCTGGAGATGACTTCGAAAGCCTTCATTTTTTATTTAAAGTTTCCCCGCAACTGATTTCACAAATTGTACCTGAAGTTTGTCGAGCTTTGAATAAACTGTTAAAGGATGCAATAAAAGTAAGTACATAAAAAATCACATATTTATTATTATAATCAGTACGAAATTAAAGAAAATTCCAATAATATTATTGAATACACAAATATCGTGACGTTAGACGTGAGCTTCAATTAACTTGACATAAAAGCTTTTTCTATTATATCAATATTACCTTCTACACCGACCATATCAATATTTGCGTCTTCAATGGTGTCTTGTTCTGGAATGTGAATAACTGGTGGATGGATCATTTTATTCGATTGTATAATAATACTTGAGCCTATTTTTCTGCGATTATTGGTAATACTATTTTGTACGGTCATCGGAGACTAATGAATAATTGGCTCGAAATGTGTTGATGATGTAGTGCCAGGTCTTGGTTGGCATTGAATGATTGACTCGGAATGTGTTGATAATGAAGTGCCAGATCTTGGTTGGCATTGAATGATTGGCTCGGATTGTGTTGATGATGAAGTGCCAGGTCTTGGTTGGTATTGAATAACATATTGTTGTTGTAACGGTGGTTGTATTGGCGATGAGGATGCTGATGATGCCGTATAATGTGAACTTATAATCATGCCATCTATGTCATGCATCAATCTCAGTCTTTTCTCTTCTGACAATCTTCTCAACTTTTTGGCCAAAAGTCTCCCATACAAATCGCAATCGTCTTCTTGAATTGTATTGATGGATTGATTGTCATGCCTTTTTATAGTAGATTTAAACGTGACCAGAGCTTCTTTCATCATTTTTCCTGCCTCTGTGAGTTCGCTAGGATTTTTACGACGACGAACTGTTGGTGTAGCTGTAGTATTAGTATTAACATCCTGACTTTGTTGTGAATCATTCTGACTTTGATTTTCCTGCTCTTCTTCAGGATTCTCCTGTTCTGTGTCATCCATATTTTCTGGCTGTGTTACCTTAAATGAAAATTAATTTATTTCATTATTTTTGTTGTTACAGTTACCGTCATGTCCAGAGGAATGGCTACAAATAGAAAGAGGATTTTCATCTAAATTTCCTCATGCTGTCGGATCCATAGATGGCAAGCATATTGTTTTGGAAAGTCCAATGAACTCTGGATCGGAATATTATAATTATAAAAAAACATATAGTATAGTATTATTGGCGTTAGTTGACAGCCAATACAATTTCATTTTTGCTGACATCGGGTGTCCAGGTAGCATAAGCGATGGTGGTGTTTTTATGTATACTCTTTTATGGAAAAAAATGTGCAGAACTGATTTAAATTTACCAACACCACGGCCTCTACCAGGTTCAAATATCGAAATACCCTAGGTTTTTTTGGGCGATGGAGCTTTTGCCCTTTCTGAGTATATTATGAAACCATATCCAGGAAATTACGACATGGGATCTCCAAAACGTAAATTTAACCAAACATTATCTAGAGCACGAGTCGTGGTAGAGAATACTTTTGGCATATTGGTGACAAAATTCCGTGTGTTTAAGAAACCAATTCAATTACAGCCAGAAAAAGCAGCCATCTTAACAATGACATGTATATTACTACATAATTTCTTAAGGCGAAGCAGTACATCCTTATTTGTGTATACACCACACGGGACTATCGACCTTTATGACAACAGCGATATGCTTGTGCAACCTGGCTCGTGGAGGCAAGAAGTGGAGATGACATGTGCTGTTCGTGATTTGCGACATGCCACGCAGACCACCTCTTAACGCCACGGAAATTAGAAACCAATTCACCAATTATTTTAGCAGATAATTATCATCACTCGTGTACTATCTGAATAAAGTATAATATACTTACCGTATTGATTGTTGTTTTATTTTTTGTTGTATCACCAATCATACTGTCGATAATATCATATCCAAACCAAATTGGCTTATACACGTCATCGGCACCTGCTCCCGATTTTTCCGATTTTTTTATTTTACTTTTGTAATTTCTGTAGCTGGAGAACAAATTAGTTTTTTTTGTTTTCAGTTCATCCACGGGTATTTCCATGATAGTGCTAATACGCTTCCATGCGTCGTGATTTTTTAGTTTGTTTTTGTAGTCTTTTAAACTTTTATTCCATAAAACTGGTTCCATTTGTATCTGTTCCAGAAAAGATTTTTCTAATTCGTTTGTCCAATTAAAACTTTTATCAGACATTTTGCACCACTGGAAATAACAAAAACCGACAAAAAGTGGTTAACAAGGCGCGAAAGTGGCGCGAACCTGCGAAAAATATGCGAATCGGCTCCACATTCATTCATCATGAATCAACTGAAAATCATTTCATTCATTCAGAAAACAATAAAATATCCGATCGCTTTGGTCACTGGCGGCGGCCGGCCGGCCGTGGGGCGCGCGCGTTGCGTCTCCGTCCCGCCCGCCCGTGGCACGTTCGCGCGTGAACATTGAGTTACGCAGGAAAGGTTATCAAATTATTATTTATTAAAAGTTTAGACGTACCTACCTGACTGGCAACTGTAAACAAAATAAATTTTATTTTTGATTACGACTTTTGTATGGATTTTTAAAAGATCGATTCAAGAGCACGGGATTCGATCTGTGAATCGAATAAAACATCGATTTAAAGCAAAACATCGTTCATCCTTATGGCCACCAAAATAAAAGGTTAAGAATAACGTTAGGAAATTTACAGGAATATTGTTTTTGAATTAGGTATTTACTGTGTTGTAGGTATGATGGTAAGGTGGGTGGAAGATTACTATGTAGATAATAATTATCTACAAAGTAATCTTCTACAAAAGGGCAACTAAGTCAAAACCAACAAGTGTGTAAATGATACGTGACAATGCAAGCAGGTGTCTAATTATTATTACTCTAAATTTTGATACCAAGTCCAATTAATTGTATTGTAGCTAGTTCACAAACATAATCAAAGTTTAGTAAAAGTCAGTAATAATAATATTTTGTAAACAAAAAATAAACATGCGGAACCTTTCATTCAGAATTACCAGGAGTAAGAGGTTTATTTTTACTTACAAATAGTTCACTGACACCGATCAGCTGACTTAGTGCTAGTGATGTGCTTATTTCAATTTGAGAAGTTCGGTATCTGGTATCAATGTTTTAAAAAATCTCATAACTTCCGAACATGTAGAGATAGGATTAAAAAACTCTTCCAATATCGTTTGATATCATCCAAAAAAGCAGTGTGTTCTTGATGAATACACCCTTTCCGTGACACATTGTATAGGTAAATTCAGATTCACGAAGTGAATTTTTTATGTTTAAAGCTCTGTCTTTTATGGTTGCGATTTTTTTCAAGGCATCATAAAGGCTATTCCACCTTGTCTTTAGTGGCCTATTTAGAGTATGGCCAAGAATATTTTGTAAAATTTCAGCCGATTTTGGCCTATTTGCAGCTTTCCATAATGTTTTACATTTTTTGATTGTTGGGTCATGCATTTTCGATAGCTCCGTTTCCTGGTTTTCTAGTATTTTGTTAGCGTCGGTGGCACAAAGACTCAAAGTATGTGAAGCGCATCTTAGGTGTAATGGCAAACGAGTCTCTAAATGGGTAATTGTTGAAGAAAGGTCATTAAGATACGTTAATTCAAAGACTTGCAATTTGATTGCAAATAATTATATATTTTTTTTGAAAATAATACATAGTCGCTAAGCTTATATTGAAGAGGAGTATCATCATTATCTTCATTAGTATCATGTGAAGTGATAACCTGTGATTCATCTGCTGCATATTGCTGCGCCGAGGTAATTAGTACGTCTGAAGAATGAGACGTCGATGGTATGGCCTGGTAGGATCCAGTTGAAATATTATAATTTGGCTGCTGTAAATTGCCTACTAGACGTGAAAAGTTTATTGTATGAGATGATGGTTTCAAAATCTGATTGGATTGAATAACAATTTGAGTCTTATCAGGCGCCCGCAGTAGTACGTCTGAAGAATGAGATGTCGACGGTATGGCCTGGTAGGATCCAGTTGGAATGTTATAATTTGGCTGCAGTAAATCGCCTACTGCATGTGAAGAATGCTGCTGTGATACTTGAATTGGCTGACCTGCGTTCGTTTCATTAGTTAATCTGAACATGGATTTGTTCATAATTTCCAATTCTACACTGTGGACCATTTGGAACAGTTCAGCTTTAATTTTTAACTGTTTAACTAAAGGAAAGTTCTTAACAGTTTTAGCTATCGTTAGGAAGAAATCAATGATATGATCTGAATCCGAGTACGGCTGGGGCGCAGAATTTGATGTCGCTTGGGTCTTCGTGTTGTCTAAATATTCCTTTAGTACTGATGCAGTAGTGATTGATTGATCAAAGGGATGTGAAGCACACGTTTAAGTGTACTGTCTATGCTTTGGAGTAGGTGTACGAGCTGGTGACGAAAAATCCGATAGCAACGAATCGTCATCTTCGGGAGAATTGATAGAAGACTGAGATCTTCATCTATGTGAATAGCTGTCAGGTCTTGGTATGTTAGAATGCCTGTTTTCGTCGTCGTTCAGATACGGTGTAAGAAAGCTTAACTCCTTGAAGAACTTTGGTAGTTTCAGTTTTCCTGCGGCCTGACCACTTTTCGTTTTACGTATATTTATTGCTCTTCTAAAATTTTCTCGGATTCTCTGCCACCTCTCTTTACATGCTGCACCTGTAAAAATACACATTTTTAATAAAAGTATTTTTCAGGTTTCTGGTTTCTGGTTTCAGGTTTCTAGCAACTGGAAATTCTTTTGGGTTGTTAGTGCGTAAATTCAGGATATTTGAACGTAGACTACATAATTATGTGTCAAGATCACACTGTAACAGCATGGCTATATGTTGTTTACACAATTTCCTAAGAGATGACATATGTTACTGGTCTGAAAGAGATTTAAGGGTAACATTGAGAAATATGCATGGGATTACAAATATGAGAGGGATTGGAGGAAATTCAAATTATAATGCTTTTGAAATTAGAGATGCCTTTAAAGATTATTTTTGTTCAGAATCTGGATCAGTAACGTGGCAACTGGGCAGAGTTCGAGCTGGAAGAATACTACAGTAATTTGAAATCCAAAACTCCAAATACAAATAAATAAGATATAATGTTTGAGCAGTGTACGTGTTTGAAAAAAAAAAACAACAATCTTCAAAACCCATAAATCTCTCAAATTACATCGATATGTAACGATACAAATAAATAGAGCGAACAAACTCTAAAAATATTTTTGTCCAGCTAGCATTTTCTAGGCGAAACACTGTCCGTATTTTAAATGAAGCTAAGCCTTTGTAGGTATTTAACTATGAATACATTTTACTCTCTGTCGGCGACTAACGAGTCAACCCCGTGGGCAATCACCGCGCTACGAATTTATGTAATAAGTAAGCAAGCGGAGCTGTTTCTATCTTTTTTAAGGCATGTTTATAGGTAACAGATTTAATTATGGACATTTTTAAGTTACCAGATTGTTTTTTAGAAATTATTCTCTAATGCTAAAAATCTGGCCTAAGCATTTTTTAGTCTGTAACATTTTTTTTTAACTTATAATAATAATAAGGAACTGAAGCATATTTGGAATACTAGTTTGTTTTTTGAAAATAAATTGAAGGAAAAACGGGATAGCTCAATAAAAAATACATTAAATTATTGTCAAAATATTAAACTTTAATAATGAGAACAATCAAATATAACAAATACCAGATATTTTATCAAAATGCCTATCAAACTAAAAATACTCCAAAAACGTGATTTGACTTAGGGTGCAGATAATTTGGAATATAGTATTCCAAATTATATTCATATTTTTTCTTTGAAAATTGCTAACACTTTTTCTTAGAAACTAATAGAATTCTTATCTTTGTAATAGTTTTATAGTCTCTCTAGGTAATCAATCTTTTTAAACCTAAAATAACATCTAATTATTAAGTAATCAGTCACAATAATCAGAGATCGTGTTTAGTTTGAACTTACAGTTTACTATTCTTAGTTACTATTCTTGCAGTAATCACAAATATACACACCGGATTCATAACCACCACAAGCACCGTGAACCCATAATTCGCACATTAAGCACTGTACCCATTCTTCACCCCCTTTATCCTCGCTATATTTTCCGTTAAGGAAAAAACATTCGGCGTCTTCGTCAGTAGGGACGGCAGTCTCATCTCTTGCCGCTGCACCGTCGGAAGAGTCTGTGTTATTTCCAGATATAACCCCAGGATCGGGATCTGATGAGTCACTGCCTGTCACATTTTTTTTCTTTGTCTTTTTTGTTATTTTTTTCTTGCCTTTTCCCTTAATATTTTCTTTATGTGATCTGTTTTCTTTATCAGACTTTTTTAACTGTGCATTCTCAAGGTCTTTTTTATAAGGAGAACTTGAGATTATTGCCGATCTTGCTGGCTTACGGCCTCTATTGCTAGTATTCTTTTTTATTTTGTTGGGCACGGGAGAAATATGAGAGGGAGTAACAAGGGAGTGAATTTCTGTTCTACTACCTGACGGTCCTGGCTCTGTGTCAGGAATAACAAGGGAGTGAATTTCTGTTCCACTACCTGACGGTCCTGGCTCTGTGTCATTAATAACAAGGGAATGAATTTCTGTTCTACTACCTGACGGTCCTGGCTGTGTGTCATCAAAATTCTCCAATGGCAAAGAAGCAACCGTGGGGGAGGCGATCGTCGTTGAAATAGTTTGACAGTTTTGTTCCTCTTGAAAATCTGCAGCAGCGGCCATGTAATCAGCTTGAGTAAATATATTTCGATTAAATGGATATATGCCACCAACTCTGAAACCATTAGAGGCAATTTCTCCCGTTTGGCACTTGATGTAGGCTTTTCCGAATAGCTCAACAACATCATATGGTGTTATGGGTCTATTATTTTCTCTGAGAAACACACGAACTTCTTCACTATAGTAGCATTTTAAGGGTCCCATGAAAGTGCGGTCTAGCGGTTGAACTTTATGCGTACAATGAGGTGGTAGTGACAGGATCGTCACATAATGTTGTCTTGCTAGATCTATCAACTCTATGTTCTTGGTATGACTGTAATGTCCATCGAGAATCAAGAGCACTGGGGATGCCTCTGTAGGTTTCACGTAATCTAAGAAGTGTTGAAACCATTGCGTAAATAAGTAGGTTTGTATCCACCCCGATGGATGTGCTTTTCCTATAGAACCAACTGGAGCTCCTCTCATTAAAGCATCAGACATATTTTTACGCGGGAATATTATCATGGGAGGAACAAATATTCCTGCAGGGCTCATACAAATTACAATAGTTATTAAGGACCCTCTTTCGGCTGACGTCATTGCCCCAATTTGTTTCTTGCCTTTTCGAGCTATAATTTTTGGTATTTTACTTTGGACTATGGAAAGACCACTCTCATCAACGTTAAATATGCGTGCAGCAGGGAATGACTTATCATCTTGGACTTTTTCAAGATTGTCGTAAAATTCGTTCATTTTTTCTTTTGTAAATCCATTAGCTCGTGCTTGAGAAGTTCCGGTTGGCTGCCTAATGGACAAAATTTCCTGATGTCGTTTTAAAAACCCTTTTAGCCAGTATCTCCCAGCAAAGCCACCCCTAAAAGGGTTTTTAATATTATTTTTTAAAGCGAGTTGATATGCCAAACGGCGCAAATCCATTCTAGTCAGCCCATAAAACTTATTCTCCATAGTTAATACGTACTCCACCAACAGGTTTTCAATATCTTGACCAAAAACTGGCTTTCTACCAATAACTTTATTTGTTATTGATTCAATCGGAGAGTCTTTATCATTTACAAATCGAAAAAGTGTTGACCTGGGAACGTTAAACTGTTTAGCTGCCTTTAAGTATCCCATTCTCTTTTCTCTAACAGCGACAATAGCAGCGTTCATTTCCTCCTTGTCCCACCTTTTTCTCTTCTTGTATTTTTGAGATGCTGACATTTCTAAAAAAAAAGGGAATAATCAATATCTACTCATAAAATGTGCATAAAATTTGGAATACTCCAAATTATATTCACTCCCGGTATTCCAAATTAACAACACACCAACCTAACTTAAAATTGCATGTCACATTTTTAATTCTAGAAATATTCACAAAATCATAGTAATATCTTAAACTAACAAGGTCACTCAGCATTTAAAATAATTACAATAAAGATTTAGAGTATTACAGCAAATGATTACCACTGATTGCATTCTTACCGAAAAAGTTTTCAAAGCAGGCGTCTCGTTCGCTGGGGGCTGGTAGCCGGAATGTCAAGATGGCGTCCTGTTTTTAATGCTGTATGGCTTCGTGTATCGTTTGACGTTATGTTTACGGCATAAAAACACAGATGGCGTTTATATATATTTAGATATCGAAGTATTCCAAGTTACCTGCATATTCCAAATATGCTGCAGTTCCTTAATAATATCCCTGGACATTTCACACAGCGCCATCTAGTCCCAAGCTAAGCAACCTAATGCTTGTGTTATGGTAACAAGATGGCTGATAAATTACTTATATACATTTTTTTTTTGTAAATACATACATACATTTTATATTCTTTTAATCTGTGCGTAGGTGCGTAATCGGTGCCCAGTATGTATGTATGTCTACGATTTTCTCAAACAAAACTACTGATGCTATTTCGATGAATGAATATACAGGTAAAGTATCTACTTACTCAAAAGATAAATAAACAATAACATATTATATATCCCTAATTTTTCAGTAAATGTTCATAACACAAAACTCATAAAAAATTATTGCAACCTTGAAAAAATGGCGTAGAGGTTTTGTGTTCCGAGCTATGTCTATGGTTCCGAGATATGACAAATATTAAATGTTTTCTCATCTTTGCTGGTTCATATAATTTTGATTCTGTACATTATACAGGTCATTGTATTTTTGAACCAACGTAATTAAAGTAGAATCGTCCATTCCAATTATTTTTTAATAGTATTTGGCTAAGATTGTTTTCTCTTTTTTAGACATTTTCTTAAAAACATTTTTTCCAGCACGGCCCCCTATCCACATCTATATATTATTTGTCATTACGAATTCACAATATCTGTTGCGGTACATTAACGTGTTAATAGAGTACATTCCTTGAGCATAAGAAACTTTTTAATACGCTATATATTTTTCAAGTTACACGGGGGCCGTGCTGAAAACGTTTGGCTGGCACGGCCCCCTTTTTTTGCAAATATCTTCAAAAGTACAGGTACATTGAAAAAGAAACAGGTACATATACTCCTAGAGGCGAGTACATTGCATTAGTGCACACCTAAAAGACAAATTCTGGGGGGCCGTGCGGAGCAAACGTACATCAAAGTTTTGATGTGAGTCCCTGGGACTCAGAAAGTGAATAAAGGGTTAAGACATAGTAAAAACATTACTCTTATATAAGTAATATAATAAGTATATAAAATCACTGACAAGCTCCATAATTAAACCTAGCCAGGTCATATCCCCATTTTTCCATGATTCTCACAGTTTCTGCTAATTTTATTTTATGTTCTATATTGTTGGCCTACCTGCATTTGGTCTGGTAGTTTCTTTGCCTTTTTTTAAATGTTCATGAAGAGTCATCATGGGAATCTTATAATGTTGCGCTGCTCTATATTTTGTAAGTTCTCCAGTTTTTACCTTTGCGATCGCTTGAGATAAATCTTGTGGAGTGTATGATTTAATTTTCTATAATATAAGTTCGCGGCATGATGGCTTCGAAAAAGATATACCTACTTACATGACATATCATAACATCGCGCACGTATTTCCCAAAAAAAATGCGAATTCATTCATTCTAAATTAAAATTTTATTTAAAAATAAACTTTAAAAATAAGTTAAAACCGGATACATCAATAGTTTATTTTTTGCAAACATGGGTAATTGGTACATAGATGTTTTCTTAAAGTATAGTCCTCCATATTCTACCGTCTCATGGGCATGCAAATAATATTTAATTTCAAAATAAAACAGATTCTATTGACACCGAATAAATATAAATGTCAAATTATTAGAATTACAACAAAAAATAAAATAAATAAACAGACTATTCGACAGTAGTAAACATTTTTCCAGTAATGTCAAAAAATAATTAAGTATGTCAAAGTGTCAGAATAGGAACATGTATGTCAATCATAATAATAGTTTATCAATCAATGCAGAGATTTATCGTTAAGGAAGTCGTCAATTGTGTAAAAGGTTTTCTCAATTAATATGTGGTTTATTGCCCGTTTAAATTTTATTACAGTCATATTTTTTATGACATCAGGTACTTTGTTATAAAGGTACTTTGGTACTTTGTTTGTTTGCGTGGGGCAATACCAAAAAAATTTTCTGCATAAGTGCGGTTTTACATTTCACTTGGCATAGTTGGTTTACATATTTAGTCCGCATCGGATTTTTTCGAACTGCTGATAGTTTTAAAAACAATTGGTGATTGGTTTTTACGAATAGACCTGTTTCCAAAATGTATAAAGATGGAAAAGTTAAAATTTTTAAAGACTAAAAATAGGAAATCCCAAATCCCAAAAACCAGGATTTGAGCGTCGAGATTCTCTCTACGCGCTACTCGACTCGCGCGTAAATCGCCTCATGTGGACAAGCTCTTAAGAACTGTTTCACAGGCTATTGAACGAATCCAAACATCAAAAGAAAATATTAAAAAATGGAAAAAACAACTACAAACTCAAAGTTAAATCATTTATTTCAAATAGGCACATAAAAGGCACTTTTGAATGTCAAAAATTATAAAATAAAACTGATTCCCTTCCAAACACACCCTCACACAGACCCAGACACTACTACCCCGTGCCACTCAACAGTTAAAGCAACGGACTCAAAATTATCACACTTCTTAGAGCTCTCCCTCTAAGAAGTGTGATAATCTATAAAGCACGTGATGCAGAGCCGTGCCCCACAAGTGTTACACGCCCAGGTAGTGCGTGAAATCTTGTAATTTTTGGAGCTCTGCTTGCATCGCGCTTTGTTCGTTGCTTTAACTGGATAATGACCAGAAGCAGGCGTCTGAGCCTGCGTGAGTAGTGGTGGGCAGTATTTGTGCAAAATTTGATCAGCCAAAGTAATTCTGAACTCTCGATGGAGTATTTTTTTTTTATGAGAGTAAATGACATACGCCTTGTGAATGGACACGTTCAACAGCCTGCGAAACAGTTTCTTGTACCATACCATGTTCCGTACTCTTTCCACAGGGAATGCCTGCAAGAGCTGATCTTTCTTATCGACACCCCCCAGCTTGCTTGTATTTGTAGGCCCCATATTTCTCGGCCCCACTGACTTCTACTTTATGATAAGTAGAAATCAGTGAGACCAAGTTGGCGTCCCTCCAAACTACAATAGATAAGTTTTCAGTGTAACTGAAGACAATCTCCCCTGGGCGCATGTTGGTCTTGGTCTTGCTACGCAAGTAATCGGGAACGAATTCCCAATTCAGCCTCACGGTCCCGATGGTGTCGGTTTTTTGCGCCTTTAGTGTCCTTGACAATAGTGGTGAATTATAAAAATTATCCATAACTAGCGCATGGCCTTTGTTCAACAGGGGTCGAACCAACCTGTAGACTATTTGGGATGTTGCACCCTCTGGCTCATTATTGTACCCCCTTTCGACATCATATCCTTCATCAAATTGACTTTGATGTCCCTTTCATATACATTTCGAACTTCCACAAATAGCCCGTTCGTGACTCGCAAAGCTCATAGCTTTTAATCCCTACCCGCGCAACTTTATTGGCGATGAGCTGCACGAAGCTGAGCCTACCTTTCCACAAAAGAAGGGACTCGTCTATCGCAATATTCTGCTCAGGTAGGTATAAGCTGCTGAATATGCGATTGAGGTGGTCAATGATTGGGCTAATTTTGGCAAGCCTGACACTTCATCCATTTACCTTCTACTTTGTAGACAATTCTACCATTGCGGCTTCCAATTGAAGCCGCAATGGTAGAATTGTCTACAAAGTGTAGACACTTCTTAATCAAAATAAATTTGCTGAAGGACATGAAGTCTTTGAAGTTCCCGAGACGCAGGTACGGGAATCGAAGGTACCAATAGTCCTTTTCGACAGGGTTTGGGTCATAAATATCAACATCGACTAATAATTTATCCAAGTCGTTAAACTTATACCTACTTTGTGGGAGGCGCCTTTCCTTTTCCTTTTCCCTTGCCTTGCCTACATGGTGTAGATGGGCTGCACGCGCGGTCGGTGGTCGGCGGCGGCGGTGGCGGCACCACGGCGAAGAAAGCCGGCACTTCTGTTACCAGAAACAAATAATAAATTAGAAGCTAGAGAAATGTGGTCATCAGTATGTGGAATGAGGTAATTTTAAAACAAACTACCTTCGGATGTGGACGGGCTATCCGCGCGCCACGGCCGGCCGCAATCAACGTACCGTTCTGTAAAAAGAGCAAACGATGTTATAAGAATAAGACAATAATAATTTAATAATGTGCAAGTCACAATTAAGTAAAAACAACAAACCTCTGCTCGTTGATGGCCCCGCTTCCACCTCCCAGTATCTCCTTTTCCTGGGAGGTGGAGTTGTTGGTGTACCCGGGAGCAGAGGGCATGGGATGCGAGTTGGCGATGGTTTTCTGTAAAATATTTGAAAGTAAGACAAAACAAGTCAATTTGTCACAAGTTAAAATGAAAAAAAAAAAAAAAAATCTCATACTTTCTTCTTTGTTTCCGTTCGGGAGCATCGGGAAGCAGAAACCGTCCTACTTCCTTCTGCTCCCTCAACTCATGCCACTCTGTTCCGGTGACATTCTCGCTAGATGTTTTATGTACAGTGACTTCCTCTCCCGGGTCACCTTTAGGGCCTCATGTAGTGTTAGGATGCTAAAAGATAATAATAATAGTTAATAACAACCATAACTAGAGACTGTATTGAAAATTTTGTAAAGTATACATACGAGGTTGGCTGGCTGGCTCCGGCCCGAGCCTCTGCAGACACTGGAACCCTAAAAAAGTAACAAAACTTAAAAATATTGCTTTTCCGCAGACATCAATAAATTATTTAGCAGCAATTAAGTAACATACGGTTCCAAGCCAATCTGGCCACCACCACCTTCGGCCCCAGCACCTCGACCACGGGCACCACGGCCCCCACGAGCACCGCGGGCCCCACGGCCCCCACGAGCACCGCGGGCCCCACGGTCCCCACGAGCACCGCGGGCCCCACGGCCCCCACGAGCACCGCGGGCCCCACGACCCCCCGGGCACCACCTCCTGACCCACGAGCACTAGCACCACGTGAACCACGAGGGTGCCCGGCAGCCGGCGTCTTCGCATTCGTGTTCATTCTACATTCCAAATGCAACGTAAAACACAAAAAGCGGAAAATAAAAAAAATCAGAAAGCACCACCACGTAACATTATTCAAACAATGATACATAGAAAAATCCGAATTCCGTAATCCAAATCTTAATTCCGCGGAATATATTTGTCATGTACGCTAAGCTTTCTACCAAATAAATCCAATTACAAGATGGCGCACAAATTGTGTCATTCGGCCCACTATGGAACTGGGACCGCGGACCAATTACCCTTTTAAAAATTGATAATGGTTAACTGGGCCCACATCTGTTTTATTAAGCTCATTGCTTTGACACTTTTTGCTATAGTTGTAAGCCGTGCGGCGGCGGAGTGCGCATGTTTTTCTGTCTGTCTCTCTCTCTCTCTCTTATAGAAAGCAAGCCAGTTATACTTCGTTCCATCCGGGTGTCCCTTAGTCCCTTGACACCTCACAAGTTTAAAAAAAAAATCTAAACTACTTAGACATTGCTTGCGATTCAAATCTTTACGTGTTTTATCTACGAGTTGGAAAACATTTGTCACACTAACGCATCATTTTTCCCGAAGTAGGTACTCTTACAAACATGAGTATCGGCAAAAATACTTTTTATAGGAAAAATGTGGACTGTAGTTTTTATATAATTCAATAAAATTATGAATCACTGACACAACTGACTTTTATTTTGACAACATGTATAAAGAGTAAAAAACCATAAAATATATAAAAAGGTCGCAACAGTAAGCTTAATAAAACAGATGTGGGCCCAGTTAACCATTATCAATTTTTAAAAGGGGTAACTGGTCCGCGGTCCCATTTCCATAGTGGGCCGAATGACCCCTAACCCGTGTCGGACACGTAAACATTTTTTTACATTTTTTGAATAGTACATTGTAATGTTTTCGTATTCAGTATACAGAATAATCATTTAGATAATAATTGTTCGATGATTTGAAGGAATCATAGAAGAAATCAACGTAAATACACCATAAAAACCACAAAGCATTTTCAACGGCCTCCTATTATTTTACTCACCGACTTCAATCCTGTATTATTTCCTATGTCTTATAATATTAATAACACACACAAATAGTTATTTACCTGGTTTTCGCCTTTTAAAACAATTACTTTCGCCTTTTAAAACAATTACGATGCGCCTCTCGCGTCACTGTAACGCCTTGTGTCGCGGCAAAAAAAATGACAGATAAAACAATATTTTTTTAAATCATAGAGTAGTCGCTCTTAGTGTTGTCATACATCGAAATGTGCGGATAGTGAACTTTTCTAAATGCATGGCATTAGAAAGTACTACTTCAGTGCAAAGAAATAACGAATACATTGGCATAACTATAACCGTTTGACGAAGTGTCCCCAAAGTAACCATTATCATTTAACTGATATTTTCGCATGACACGAAAGTGTCCACCATCAACCAAGCGGTCAAAATCAGAATCTATGAATTCAATTTCTAATGAGGCATCCGAATCACTGCTATCGTCACATACATTTATGATGAACCGATCTATTGCTTCATCTGTAATTTTGTCTCGGTCTTTGTAAGCATTTTCTACATGGATAACATGATCAGTATTTTTTTCCAATCTTCTGGAGTAACACACTCAAAGCATTCCCTTATAATTCTTTTCCTTCGAGTCGACTGATGGCAAGTTTATATTTCTACTTGCAATTTTCCGTTTCACAAGACTCCAAATTAATGAGCTCTGTTGGGGAGTTTATGAGGACTGTATTTTAATATTCAATGAGGCGATCTGATACTGAATTCAAGACTTTATTTTCGACAATACAATGGTTTGACGTGCGCAATGCTCGCGGAAGATGGTCGTGTGTGTCGCCCCCCGCCGCGGAGTCCCTTTATATGGAGATGGCTGGCGCGGGCGCCTCTTCGCCCGCGGCCCGCTGTGTGATATGGTGCCGAAGCAGTGCCATAAGTAACCGTGTTAAGAACATGTTTTTAGCGGTTCACATTGATTGAATCGAAATAGGATTTTTTGTAAAGAACGTTGAGATTCATTTAATTCTATTGCTGTGTACATTTTCTCAATATCCGCTGATACGACGTATCTATGTTGCCGAAAGCGTAATAAAATTGATTGCAGCACGATCAGGAATTCTATTGATCATTATTGTTCCAGTACTGTGAAGATTTCTCTTGTGCATCTCTTCGATCAATGCGACAGTAGTAAAATATCGATTGTGGTAGATACAGCTTCCAGGTGGGACACTCTTGCTCAAATGAAGAACAGCAGAAGGCCCTAGCCCGAGTGGCGAGTCTCCAAACATGGTTTTAGCCCCCTGATAAATGTCGAAGTCGAACATCTAGCCGTCACTGGTATTCAGTACAAAGTTTTTAAGTCCAACGGGGCGTGGCTTGTTTTTTTACAACTTGACGAAGACTACATCTACCAGTAAATGGCACCATTTGTTCATCAATATAGTAAAAGCCAGGGACTCTTTCAAGCTTATTGCAAGTAGCTATTACTTTATTTATCATGGGCTGTACCTTCTACAATGGATTGGTTCTTTCACTTGGCGGAGCTTCGTCTGAGTCTACGACATGCAGTGCATTGCGGATAGTTAAAAACTGGTCACGCGCCATTTGCTTGCTATTATTCTCTAATCTTAATCCTGCTCTTTAGTACATTGGGATTCGAGGGGAAAGGTACCTGTTTCCATACTCGCTTGCGAGGAGGTGGACGCGTAGTTCTTAGGCGTTCAGTTGCTAAAGGTGCGAGAGGGACAGATCGAGCGCTCGGCTCAGGTTCCAACTCAAGTTCTTCTTCGGTTTCTATGCCAGAGTTTATTTCGTCGAAATTGAGCTCTTCCAGGACGTTTGGTTGAAAATTATCATTATCTTTTCATCAAAATCATCAATTTCGGAGAGGTTTCTATCGCCTAAGATTTCGAAAACTTGATCGTCATTTAATTCTTGTCCTAAAAACAAAAAAATATATACTACTTTTACTTAAATTAAGACAAAAAACAATAAATAATGGTCAACTTATTTTGAATCTATTCTTTGCATGTACAACCGAAGCCACACGGTCGAACTAAAATAACTCACGTATTTAGTTATCATTTAACTCGTAATATAATAGCAAACAAAACACATACTAAACAAATAACACGCACAACAAGTACTTACCCGTGACACTGCGGGGATCAAAAAACGTCGCCATCTTCTACCGAGGCTCACAGAACACTGGACGCCCGCACCGGCCCCCCGATTTTTCTATGCAATGTGAGATACCCTCACGATTAGGGCTTGCAATATCCGTTCATTTTTACTATCCGGATAATACGAATATTATATTTTACTATCCGGAAAATCCGGATATTACGGATATTTTTCATTTTTATTATAAATAAAACTAATAAGCTTTTGTAACACGTTTTAATCAGTCTCTCAAGCAAAATTACAAGGAAATAATAAACTATACCAATGTTTCAAGTAACAATCACATAAAAAAAACTAGTTCACTTTCTAAAATTATACAATAAAATACCGATACCGCAAAAATAATTTGTATCTACTCTTGTCATACTAAAAACTATTCTAATTAAAAATGGGATCTTACATTTATCACAAATCACAACATCCCAATCAAATCAACTTATTTAAAACATAATTATTAAATAAAACTATCACTTTCCCTGGCAAATCAGCTCAATTATTAAACAACAATAGTATAAATCTTTCGTCTCTTTATAATACAATATTACGTAATTCTTAAATTATTTTTGATCCAAATTCTGGTAATCTGATCTTAAAAAGCTTAAACTATCTAATGATTTACTAATGAATCTTCTTTCATGGAAGTTCTTAAATGGTTACATAAATACCCTGTAGCAGAGAACACTCTTTCTGCTTCAACGCTAGTCGGTGGTATTGATAAAAGTAGATTGTAAATCCTTTCTAAATTCCTGCTTCTCTGACCATTCTCATCAAATAGTGCCATCTCTACTCGAATTGTAGTGTCTAAATCATTTGTTGAAGAAGTCGGTCGGTACGCAGAAGATGGCTGACTCATAAACCGGATGATTTCTTCTCGTATTTGTGTTTAATTGATACGCTTACAGTTGAAGAAGAGCAACCTTCTGTATCTTGTGTATTATGCGCTGAAGTTATGACTGTTTGATCTGGTTGTGGTGTGTTAAAAAATGTAGAAATAATTTTAACAATCGTCAGTCTCACAGATTCGTTTGAAGGATTTTCAAAAGGACAGTCGTGTGTTCTTCTCTCTTCTAAATACAATCTTGAAAATGCGTGTAGTATGGATGTGAGCTAAAGTTAACAAGTGGTCAATGTTGTTTGATCTTTGCCACTAAATTGACTTATTGTGATTTGTGAAGTGAATAAATAATTGCAAGAGTGATTAACTATATTAAAATAATAAATAAAGTAATAACAGTTATGTACTTTACAAATGACAGCTTTTTATTTAATATTTAAAAGAGAAATACAACTATCCGTAACATCCGAAAAATCCGGATATTGATGCAAGTAAAATCCGGATTTGAACATCGGCGGATATCCGGACAATACGAATATCCGGATTGCAAGCCCTACTCACGATCGATCGATGCCGGTTGCGTTCGCAGAAAATAAACGGTTTGGCGTCATAATTAAAAAAAAAAACGCTCGTTTCAGCCCGGGCGTAAAGGGATAATAGGTTTGGTAATCTCTTGGCATTTAATGTTTTAGTTGCTGTAAATCAAAGTATATTTTTTTTTATTTTCCTGCGTTCGTTGTATAGTGTTTATAATTAAAACAAACTCTGTTTCGATGAAACTACTTTTAATTAATAAAATTGTTAAACTTTACAGCCTTGATGGTTTGTACGAAGATTATATAAGATTATTTTGGACGTGCTAACTAAACGGTCGTCGTCGCGGAGTGGCGCGGTCGCGCCGCTGCCGGCGCCCGCGTCCCTCGCTCTTCGCCCCTCGCCCCTCGTCCGTCCTAATAGTGATGCGCGCGTACATCCTCCCGGGCCTTGAAAGTGTGGCTTTCAAACTTAAGCTTTGTCTGTACTAGCGCCAAGATCGTCATTCTTCGTGCCGTCTTCCTTTGCGTCATTAGAGGCCGGTGGTAGCATGCACATCTTGTTAATAGCCCTCCTTAGTGTGCCCTTTGACGTTAATACATCGGCAACTCTGCTGATTCCATCTTTCCCAGGGTATAATTGGGTGATACGGCCAAGTTTCTATTGTAGTGGGGGAAGATTTTCTTCTTTGAGGATCACCAGATCGCCCACACGAAGGTCGTATTGCCTCGTTCTCCACTTGGTCCGTTCTTGAAGTTCGGCAACGTACTCCCAGCGCCATCTCTCCCAAAATTGTTGTCTCAGTTGTTCAATGTATTGGTATCTGTTGGGGTGCTTGCAGGTGATAGGCAACGATGGCACTGAGGTGAGAGGTCGCCCTATAAGAAAGTGCCCTGGGGTCAGAGGGGAGGGATCGGTTGGATCGGTTGAAAGAGGAGTAAGAGGACGTGAATTTAAAATGGCTTCGATTTGTGCAAATAGAGTCGCGAGCTCCTCGAATGTCAGGGAAGCATTGCCGGCTACACGCTTAAAATGGTGCTTTGCTGATTTAACGCCTGCCTCCCATATACCTCCGAAGTGAGGTGAGTATGCGGGGCTAAACACGAATTTAATGCCCTCATTATTGGCATAGTTAATAGCTGACTCACGACTGGACCTGAGTATTCTACATATTTCATTGTTCGCGCCCCTGAAATTTGTACCATTATCGCAATATTAGGTTTACCTCTTCTAGAGACAAACCTTCGCAAAGACAAAATTAAAGCATCAGTACTCATATCGCTGACTAACTCTAAATGAATCGCTTTGGATGAGAGGCATACAAACAAACATAGGTAGCATTTTGAAATACGATTGCCTTTACCCTTACGGCTAGAGATCATAAACGGGCCAGCAAAATCGACACCGCACGAGTAGAAAGGAAACATAGAAAAGCTTCTTTCGGCAGGTAAGTTTCCCATTAAAGGTTGTAATGTCTTCCCACGTAGGCGAATACAAACTATGCACTGCTTTGTCGTGCTACGTGCTAAGTGTCTGCCACCTATAGGCCAAAATCGTTCTCTTATTGAAGCTAGAAGATGCTGAGGACCAGCGTGAAATAAGCAAATATATGCATTTTCTTTCTTTCATAAAGAAATTGGTTCAATCGTTGCAAACTCATCAGAATGCAGCCCACCTTCAGGCTCATTCCATAGAAAGCAATACCCATTACTAGTTTTCATGTAATAAATATACCAGTTGTGAACACATAGCTTAGTCTTGTGGTAATTTGATGACACATAGGATCGCGGCGCTAAAAGTACTGCTTGGAGATCTGCAGTAAAGACAAATTCCTTTTTTTTCATTATCAGATTTTTTTCTATTCTCGCTTCGTTGTTTTTATTTACCTGCATCTTGTATCCATTACAGATGTCACACAAATCTTTCTTCGGCTTAAATAAAGCTATTTTTGTATGGTTAGAGTGTTTGTAAAAGTGGCAATAGATAGAGCTTTTTTGGGTTTTTGGCTCCCAATAATCTGTATACATTTTATAAAGTTGTTGTTTGGATGATATGTCTGTGTTGTCCTTTTCCTACAATAATGTGAAGGCATTTTAGGTAACTCGTCTAAAAAGTCCTGCAAAGTTTTAATTTGTTGGTCAAATGGCTTTCTGGGAGTAGTTTCTGGTAATCGTTCATTAGCATTCTTTCCAGCATCTTCAACCTTCCAACCCCAGATACATGATTAACCGATGGAAAAAGTATTTAGAAATAACGTTTTACAGACTTCATCATATCTTCACATTTTTTAGGTGGTAAATAAAACTGTTAACTTTTTTGGATTTTTGATAGTCTTTCCTATCTCTTTGCCTATCTATTTGTATGTAACACTTTTACTAAATTATCAACGTAAACTCATTTTTCAGCCCGTCATATTCCAAAATTTATCAAATAATATTTTTCTATTATCTTCAGAAATATTATGACACTGAATAATTTCTCTTTTCCTTAGAACTACACCGGGGCTTCATGGTCTTTTTTGGTTTCCTTATATTTTTTTTCCACTTCCCATCAACTTTTTTCTTACCGCAATATTGTTTAGCCTTTTTTCTATTCTTTTTATTAATTTCACTAGTCCATTCTTCCTTCTTTACTTGACACCTTTTCTTTCTTTTTATAACCGGTTCATCTGATTCAGAATTAGAATCACTGTAATCGACTAATTTACTCATTAATTCAGGACAAACAGTTGGGATTTGAGGTATAGTATCATGAGCTGTTAATTCTTCCTGTGTTAAAGGAACGACCAAACCATCATCCGATTTATCGTTACTTGTAGAGGGGTATGCAATCTAGGGTGGGCCACGAATGTATGGAGAAAAAAAAGTGGTTAATTTAAATAAGTAATAGTGATAAAAGGGTGTTATAGTACGTGTTTAATTCATATACAAAAGATATTCAAGATTGGATATCATATTCTGCCTCCGAGATTCTTCGAAAACTTCGAGATCAATTATCTCGAAGTTTTGAAAAATTTAACAAAAAAAGCTATTTAAAAATTTTTTTAGAACAAAAAAATACAAGATTTAATGTACTTTTTTCTAATAAAACGAAAAGCAATAGGATATATTCATTTATTTAAAAAAAAGAATCAATACGCAGTAAAAGGATGTTAATTATTATTTTTAATTAACTACAAAATCCTTCTTGCTGTCAAATTTTGGCATATCTTTGCGAGATTCTATCTGAGCCTTAATGAAGCCTTCTCTTGCAGATTTGCTGCATAAAGTATTATGACATGGCAGGCGTAGTAGAAGCAATTCACCCTCACCTCCTTGTGCAACAAATATTTGCTTCGACACTTATACTCTTAAGAATAGGAGGTCCGGTGACATTAAGCTGCCAATCAATAAGATCGAGGTAAGAAGGACGCGTCTAGATTTAAGTCGGGAACTTCAAACAGTCTGAGTTTAGTGTGTGTCTGTGTAATGGCACGGGCTTTCAGAATACGACGCGCAGCTAACTCTGCACGAACGTGTTTTTGTGTGTCAGTCAACATTGCCAATAATTTATTCTCAGGGTGAGCAAAATAACTATTTCTTGCGATTACAGGATCTATTATAGTTTTGAGATTAGCTGGTAGATACCTAGAGGCAGAGATAAGTTTCCACAAAAGTCGTGTTCCGTCTTTACAAGTAGGATGAGTCTTAATGGCGAACAAAGTCGGAGTGTAAACTTTCACAACATGGTTGCTAAAATGACTAGCTTTTCAGAAGGAGCTTCTGTCGCAATATAAAGACGGACTATTCGATTAGCACGGGTGAGCCATCTGGCATCGGACATCTTGCCTGGTGATTTACTGGCTAAGTCTTCAGGAAACACATCGCCTATGACAGTAGAGACAATTCTATATAAACATAATTGGCCGGTACTATAAAGTGCTAGACGAGCCCTCTGAAGTAACGGGAGGAATCAAACACTATATGTCTCCATAAGATTATATTGGCAAACGTCTTTACATCTATCTGTCTATAATAGAGCGTAACACAACTTCACGATTAAGTAGCCGCAGCGTCACTGGCGCGTAATGAAGCAAAGTGGCGCTCTCTTTATACTATGGCATAGTATAATATGACTATGGTGCAGTCGACGCCCCCGCCCCCCCGGCCATCTCACTTCATTCCGTAATTAATCAAAACAATGACGGTTATTGATTGGTTTTAAGAAGCTGATTATATTTGTAATAACTATTTGTGCACTTAGATCACTAACCATTAACTAAAACAACTTTATAGTTTGACAATATAATATTTTCACTCAATATAATAAAGACAATATAATAGAGGTTAAAAAAAGAATCGACCGCCTCTGACTATGGTCTTCGGTGAAGTCCCTATAAAATCTTAATACGAATATAACAATGGTTGCCACGCAAAGCTGCTCTTGTTTATCTTCCCATGCTGAATTCGGACCCTGTCTTATCGGTGTTTACGTCTGCCGGCTCAGGATACAGCGGCGCCGTGAGGCACCATGCCGCTCCGGTGAGGTCACTCTTAACTTTGTAAAGAGAGCGCGGCGATCGCCAACATTTGAATTTCAGTTATTCTTATTGGTTCTTGAAAGTACCCCTAGAAAACCAAAATTTTAAAACTTCAAAGCTAATCCGATGGCTGTTATTCAAAATAGAACCTTACAATACTTTGCATATTTAATTTATACTACATTTAGCACCCTTTTATCACTATTCACTCAGCGGGCATACAGCGACCTACGCGTTCAATATAATAATGCACTGAGAGTACTGTTGCGGCTGCCGTGGCGTTGTAGTGCGTCAGGGATGTTTGCGGATAATAATATTAATGGTTTTGCCGCCATTATTAGGAGTAGATGCGCATCCCTCATGACGCGTGATCGCGACGGCACCAACAGTATTCTCTTCAAATCTCACTAGATAACATTGAGTTTACCGATTTTTCTAAGCCAGTCGCTATACCCTCATCTGCCAATGTAACAATATCCAGTGGTAAAATTGGACTTGATCTTGTCATTAATTCATGGCAGGCGCATTCAGATAAAACGGGATCGCAGTCAAGCGCTAGAAGTACATTAAAAAAAAAAAAATTTACATATTACTAAAAATCAGTAAGTAATATATTTATCTAAAATTGTTGATGTTATCTTGATATGCAATAAATATACATTATGATTATATGTTTATATTGTGACTGTGCATAATCAGCGTGAAATAACCGTTATTTTAAAGTGGTTCTGCTGGAGAGTATGCTCTGTAGCATGACCACTTTGAATTGATATTTTCCAAGAAACTAACAATAAGGTACGGGCGGTAAATAAGAGCAATAATAATAATAAATAATAATAAGGTTTAACAAAAATTTAAAAATAAATGCTTATTTTTTGCCCGGCAAATGCCCTGGCCCTTATTAAAATAATGAAATAATAAAAAGTACGAAACCTCTAAATAGAATTATGAGATCAACATATATCAATGGTCGGTGGATTCTAATTAACTATGATCAAATGAGATCCTTAATTTTAACCTCGGTTTTGGCCTGAAAACTAAAGCTTTCTAGTAGTGAAAAACTTTGTAGTTAATAGCTTTCCGTCTTGGTTTATTTTGCTTCACCACCGCATAATTTGGAGTTGGTATTAGCTGTTGGAAAGGAGATTTCAAACTTTTATTCTGTTCTCTAAGATTCGGTAATGGTACAGACGTCAGCACATCAAGCTACTACAATCTGTCAAATTTCTTTAATAGATTTTCAACTTTATGTCTAAAGCATTAAGGTTCAAGGTGGATTGGGAAAATTTGACAGTTTCGGGTAGCTTGATGTGCTGGCGTCTGTACATTATCCTCTGAGACGAACGACGGCCTATCAGATCGTTGCCTTGCCACATTATGTATGTAACTGCCGTGGCTTATTCCTTTTTCTGGCGTATAGTCTTGTCATCAATGGAAGAACTGCATTTTGGTCTTCTGATGGAGTGGGGCTGTATAAGTTTTGGCTATCTTGCCTATTGTGATAATTCGCTAAAAGAGACATAGGTATTCAACAGAAGTATCGGTATCTGAGCTGTAAATAATAATTGGTCGCCTTGTAATGGTATTTGTTTCTTGTAAGTAGAATCTTCTACATTTGTTCGGTTCATTAAAGATGGTGAAGCTGGACATGAAATAATCAAACTCATAGCAAGTTAAAAAGCTTGTAAAAATGTTTTAAATAGATATAACTCACAATAACATCAACGTTAATATAAAGATACAGCTATTTATCTACAGGAAAGAAAACAAAACAAAAAATTAATATTTAGACAGGCCAATAAGGGCCGGCCCTTATTCACTTCCTTCCAGGTGGCCCTTATTAGCAATGGCGTCACTTTTTACAAAACTTGATTTGAAAGTTGGCAAATATCAACAAAATAAAAAAGCTTACCTTGATTCGACAGCTCTAATGTCCACTTTGCAGTAATCAGGTGTTCCTTTATTGTAAAATACACTATTTTTTTTCTAATAAATGTTCTTGCATCGGCATTTTATTTAAAACTGTGACGTCGACCGTCCCCAGTGAGTTACTCGAGGCTACTGATAAAATGGCGGCGCGCACGGCAATGCGCGCGCGTGAGCTAGCAATACTATTGGTCCTTTTTATGTATGCGAGAGATCCAACCTACAAAACTATTGAATGTGTGTTGTTTCTCTGATGGACGTTTATACCCGCTGGTCCTTATTTACCGCAGGTACCTTATATTAGGGGTTAAAGTATGAAATTGCCGATTTGTACTGAAAAATTGAAATTCGATTTTTTTTAAACATATGTATTTAAACAAAATAATTACCATTATTATCTATACATTGCTGCCATCTAATGGGAAGGTCATTTATGCCTTTGCGATAGAACTCTCGTGATCTAGATTCGACAAACTGTGTGAAAGCGTTTTGTACTGCCTCCTGAGAAGAAAACTTTTTATCACGTAGAAAATTGTCCAAATCACGAAAGAAATGGTAGTCCGTTGGAGCAAGGTCTGGCGAATACGGAGGGTGACGAATGGTTTCTAATTGTAGGTCCTGTATAGTTCAAACGGTTTCTCGTGCTGTATGAGGTCTCGCATTATCATGGAGCAATAATGGTGACGATCGATTCATGAGTCGGGGCTGTTTCACTGCTAGTTATGATGATAGCATAACTAGCAGTGAAACAGCCCCGACTTCGGAGTTGTTCGGAGTTCGGCACAGTAGACATCTGCCGTTATTGCTTGACCAGATCAGAGAAAGCTATAGTGAATAACACCATGCTGAGACCACCAAACAGTTACCATTACCTTTTTATTGGTAAGCTTTGCTTTAGGAGACTGTTGCGAGGTTTGACCTGGGGTCAGCCATTGCATTTTCGCTTACGGTTATCGTAAAAAATCCCCTTTTCATCACATGTCACAATTCGATCCAGTATTACTTCATTTCTGTATCGATTCAACAAGGTGAGGTGATATGCCTATTGACACGACCTCCTTGGCTGTATGGTGGTTTGTGCTGTCAACGACAATGTTATACATAGTGTCATGGATACATATTCAATCTCTGCCTATCTGTAATTCTTTAGCTAAATAAAGCCACGTTCTATTTGGTATTACGCTTATTATGCTACAATTTATTTAGCTAAAGATGCCTGACGAAAAATTAGGCAAATCATCGCTATCAAGATATCTCCGACCCGATAAGTTTGACGTCGAACCTGATGTCGCGGACGCTGACGCAAAATGGCTACATTGGAAATCAACTTTCGAAAGCTTTCTCGCCGAAGAAAATACAGAAGACGTATCGGATTCTCTCAAGTGTAAGCTGTTAATCAATCATTTATCCGCATCGATCTACAAACATATCAAGTCTTGCACGACTTATAAAGCATCTATGAAAGCTCTAGAAGACATCTATGTCAAACAAAAAAACACGATACTAGCTCGACATGTCCTATTCAATCGAAAACAAAGAACGGACGAGACTATTTCAGAATATGCTAGAGCCCTTCGACTGATGGCTAATGATTGTAAATTTGAAGCAGTCACTGCGATAGAACATGAAGAACAGGCAATTCGTAGTGCTCTTATCTCCGGCCTGCTCTCCAGAAAAATCCGTGAACGACTCTTAGAAAACTCTACGCTTGCTCTTATTGAAGCTCTTAATCAAGCCATTACCTTGGAAACTGCTGAGAAAGATGCTCAGACAATCGGTGCTAACTCTCCGCAACTAAATGCTGTAACTGAAATCTCTCGAGACAAAGAATCGGACAATCTAGCGGTAGCTTCATCGTCACGAATGCCTCAGAATGTTTCGGCCGCACCGTCCTCCTCGTCACAATCAGCCAAGCGCTGTTTCTTCTGCGGCGGAAATGTTCATCCTAGAATAAGGTGCCCAGCTAGCAAAGCTACTTGTAATAAGTGTTCGAAGAAAGGCCATTTTGCTAGCGTTTGCAGGTCCGGGCATAACATAAACTCTGTGTGGAATGATGAACATCCTAGGCCCAACTCAAGCAATGACCAGTTTTATAACGGGGCTATTTCCGCTGCTTCTCCTTCAAGTCTTAGGAGTGCGACAATCCTTATCACAATAAACGATTATAAAGCTGATGCTCTCGTCGACACTGGAAGTTCAGTCAGTTTCATAAACAGCAAAGTCGCCCGCATCATGAAGTTGCCCAAGAGACCGTGCAAACAAACTGTCAATCTCGCCTCTCTTAACCAAGTCTCGTTCGTTGAAGGGGTATGTTTCGCAACTATTAAAATGAATCAACATACTTACAAGCAAACACCTCTTTTAGTAGTTGACAACCTCTGCGCAGACGTTATCGTGGGTCACGACTTACTTAAGCAACATTCAAGCATCCAATTCAATCTGGGAGGTCCCTGCGAGCCCTTACAAATCTGTAATGTTCTGCAAGCATCAGTTCCGCCGGCCTCCGTATTCACCAATCTTTCGCCAAATATCCAACCGATTGCTGTCAGAAGCAGGCGCTACACTAAAGAAGACGCTGACTTCATAAAAGAGGAAGTGTCTAAGTTGCTCCAAGATGGGGTAATTGAAAAAAGTATTTCCCCTTGGAGGGCCCAAGTTCTCGTAGCGGGAGGAGGGGCCCATCGAAAGCGGCTCGTGATCGATTATTCAATGACAATCAATAAATTTACTGACCTAGATGCCTTCCCCTTGCCAAACATCGAAACGGTTGTGAACAACGTATCCAAATTTAAAGTCTTTAGTCAGATAGACTTAAAATCAGCCTATCATCAGGTTCCGATCCTAGAAAATGAGAAGATATATACAGCGTTCGAAGCGAATGGAAAACTCTATCAATTCACACGCATTCCGTTCGGAGTTACTAATGGCGTAGCTGCCTTCCAACGGACTCTTGACTTCATAATATCTGAAGAAAAATTAGATGGGACGTACGCTTACTTAGATGACATAACGGTTTGCGGCAAGGATGTTAAGGATCACGAGCGCAATTTAAAACGTTTTATGGACGCCATTAAAAAGTTCAATCTTACTCTGAATGAAGAAAAAAGCGTTCTAAATAAAACTAAGATCAGTCTTCTTGGCTATACCGTGGAAAATCATATTATCCGACCTGATCCAGATAGACTAAAGCCTCTACTAGACCTCCCCGCACCGACTAAATCAAGTGAACTGAAACGAGTCCTAGGAATGTTTGCGCACTATGCAAAATGGATTGGGCGTTTCTCGGAAAAGATAAAACCCCTCACCAGCGTCACAAGCTTCCCGTTATCGAGCGACACTCTCAAATGTTTCGAGGAAATAAAGCAGGACATCAAGGCGGCGGCACTAGCAGCGATTAATGACGAAATCTTCACCGTTGAAACTGATGCTTCAGAATTTGCTCTGGCGGCTACACTCACTCAACAAGGACGACCTGTGGCATTCTTTTCACGAACTTTATCATACTCCGAATGCAAGCAATCCTCAATCGAAAAAGAAGCTTGCGCAATAGTGGAAAGTTTAAAAAAGTGGAGACACTACCTTATTGGCAAACATTTCCTTTTAATAACAGACCAACAATCGGTAGCCTTCATGTTCAATCAGAATCATAATAGTAAGATCAAGAACGAGAAAATCTTGCGTTGGCGATTAGAATTGTCTTGTTTCAAATATGACATTATTTATAGACCAGGCTGCGAAAATGCAGCTGCGGACGCTCTATCCCGTGTGTGCGCCTATATGAATATCAGTAAGCTAAAGGAGCTCCATAACGCACTCTGTCACCCAGGGGTGACAAGGATGTATCATTGGGTGAGATCCAAAAACTTGCCCTATTCAGCGAACGATATCAAGAAGATGACTGCCTCGTGCCCGACCTGCGCCGAGATAAAACCAAGGTTTCTCAAAATCAAAGGACACTTGATCAAAGCTATGGCCCCTTTCGAACGTATCAACATAGACTTCAAGGGGCCATTGCCGTCTAACACCTCCAACAAGTACATATTAACCATAATCGACGAGTACAGCAGATTTCCATTTGCATATCCATGTAAAGATATGACATCTGCCACTGTCATCAACTGCTTGAAAGATCTCTTCCTTACGTTTGGCCAGCCTCTCTATGTTCATAGCGATAGAGGCTCATCGTTTATGTCAGAAGAATTCAAGTCATTTCTAAGAAAAGCAAACATAGCCTCATCTAGAACGACACCTTACAACCCCCAGGGTAACGGACAAGTGGAACGTTTAAACGGGACACTCTGGCGAACTATCCAACTCAGCCTCCGGTCAAAGGGACTATTACCGGAAAACTGGGAAGTGGTACTTAAGGATGCATTGCATTGTGTACGTTCTCTTTTATGTACAGCTACTAATGCCACCCCACATGAAAAACTTTTTACATACCCTAGAAGATCCCAGAACGGAGACTCACTGCCGTCTTGGCTTACACCAGGCCCGATATTGGTAAAGAAGAATGTCCGACAATCTAAAACAGACCCTCTAGTCGAAGAAGCTGAACTCCTTGAAACTAATCCTCACTATTCTCTTATTCGACGGGACAATGGGGAAACATCAACAGTATCGAACCGTCAATTGGCACCGTTCCCGAATACCGTTGACTACAGTGGAAATGATAGTTTTCAATCAGCTTCTGAAGAGATGGAAGACAGCACTACAGCTCCACCCGAAACTGACACCCCGTCACTATCATCGCCGCAACGTTCAGAGGATCTACGTGGCTCGCCGCCTTCTCCGATACTCCAGATCGAAGCTCTCCCGCGGAGATCAAACAGGACCAGAAAGCCGCCCTCCTACCTAAGCGACTTTGTGGTAGATGGAGAAGGGAGGAGAGAAAACTCGACCGGGGAAGAATGAGGTGATATGCCTATTGACACGACCTCCTTGGCTGTATGGTGGTTTGTGCTGTCAACGACAATGTTATACATAGTGTCATGGATACATATTCAATCTCTGCCTATCTGTAATTCTTTAGCTAAATAAAGCCACGTTCTATTTGGTATTACGCTTATTATGCTACACAAGGCAACACAAGTTTCAACATGCGTTTCTTTCTGCAGATCAGTCAAATCATGAGGCACCCATTTCTCATATTTTTTTATTTTATTGATTTGACGCAAATGAGTCAATGTTGTTGGTAAGGTAACGTTAAACCATGCCGCTAATTACTTTTGGCTCGAATCGGCTTCCACCATCTCTTTCAATTCATTGTTATTCACCTGTATGGGCGGTCTTCCACGTGGTTCGTTCTTCAAGTCAAAGTTTTCATCACGAAAGCGTTTAAACCAAAATCGCATGGTGCGTTCATTAGCAGTCCCCTCTCCAAACGCAACATTGATATTGGGAGCTGTTTCTGCCGCGTTAGTTCCACGTCGGAACTCGTATTCAAAAATAACTCGAATTTTCGAAGTATCCATCTTTCTTGTCTAAGCTGAATAAAAAAAAACAACTGAAAATCGATAATCGAATGTTGCACATTTTTTAAAAGAAGAACTTCATACCGGTACCGTGTTAAAAAAGTTTCACTCAAAAATCTCAAACCATGAAGGTTCTATGTCAATTCGAAGTACCTATTACAATAAAACGGCAATTTCATACTTTAACCCCTATTACAATGTTTGATATTTAGCTACAAAAATATAGACATTATCTACATTTTATCCTGTCATTTTTACATAATATAGTTAAAGTGGTTCTGCTGTGGAGCATGACATTATTTTTAGTCGCATATTAATAGGCTCTATTCTGAAACTGATGAACTATCTGTCTTATTAATAATAATCGTTCAGTGGTATCATCTATTATTTTGTCTAATTTAAACATTTTCTGTTTTTCTTTTATTACATGACCCTCGCAATTTTTCCAATTCTCTGCAGTTACATTAGCTAAAGCCTCTGGCAAAAGAATTTTTAGGTCAGCCATTCTAAAAGTTTTATTTTTCTCGGCTACAAACCCCTTAACTTGAGCCCATATTAACTCAATTGGATTGACCTCACAGTGATATGGGGGCAGGCGCAATACTGTAACGCCATTTTCCTTGGCTAATTCATCCACAACATAGGATTGTTCAGTTTATAACATCTATGCACTATCATGGACACTTCCGCCTGATCACCACTAAGTTCATTTTTGCTTGCACTCAAAAAATAGAAGCGCTCTCTAGCCCCGCCCCGTTGACCTTGAATAGACGAATGAAAGATAAGACCGGCCGACTGCACTGTCGACGCGGTGACGCACGCGCCGTTCGAGATTTATTGTAATTTTTTAACTACTGCTATAATATTACCTATTTATTATATTATGGATAGATCTGGGAAAATTTGTTGAGTTAATAATACATTTTGTCTTTATTATTCTTAATAGAAATTTGATTTGATAAATCCTATTGTCGGTTAGGCATTAATTAAAAAGTAAAATACAATTTTGAAGGTTTATCAGTTTTATTTATGGAATTAAATATCTATGCGCGGGAGTCACAAATATGCATTTACATAATAAAATTATAATAATTTAAGTCATCACAATGACTTTTCAAGGTAACATAATCCGTAAACGTTATACTAAATAGGTACATTTACGGATTATGCTAATTTGAAGAGCTATGCTGATGATTTATAATTGTCTTAACACATATTTGTTGCTTCCGTGTTTAAGTTTTTGACTGCCATACGACCTGAAAATTGCAAAACGTAAGAATATTTGAAATTTACAGGCTACTCTACTAACCAACCACCACCGGGCCACCGGGCTAACCTGCAACTGAGGTGGGTTTCTCGTCAACATTCGACTGAGGTGTAGTCTGTCAGGCGTCACTATATACAGCATGATTCGTTTATAACTTTTAGAAATAATAGGGCTCTAGTTTTGTTTTACTATTAATGGGTTGTGGGTGTATAATTAAATAAAAATGAATAAGCATGCTCAAAACAAAAAACGTGTTTGTTATGGAATCATTTATTGAGATCAGTATTTTCGTTATATTTACGCTTAAACTTACAAAACTATTAAAAAAAACTAAATAATAAAACTTCTTTAAAAATGTTAATATTAATCTTTTAAGCGTTATCGTTGTTCTAAAACAAAAAACACAACGTGATATCACGGCTCAATCAGGCACAAATCATTCTCAAAGTTAACCCTAAATCTAAAACTTAGGTTTACAGTCTTGACATAGTGAAGAAGAACATTGTAGTCAAATTGGCTTTTTGCATGCGCAACAATGGTACCTTGTTTGCCTCTTCAATTTAATGGGGCGTATGCTGCATAGCTTCCTTCCAGCTGGACCTGGAAGCTGAGCCACGGGTGGGGGGGCAGGCAAATCATTGCCACTCATTATTAGATAGTTTTCCGCAAAATTAATTCACCACGTCACTATTGACGCCCAAAAGCGACGACGGCGAGGGCGCAAATGAAGGATAGTTTCATTTTAGTGACGTGAGTACCTACTTGATGTCCATAGATAAATCGATGTTTTAAATGTAAGTAGTGTGTAACTGTATTGACATCGGTCAAAGAATGTATCGGTAGATTTATTATCTGTGGCAACTTTAAAAAAATAAAGCATCTTTTCTAACGATCATACATGGTGACAGCGCGTGCGATCCGTAAAAAAAGTGTAATTTTTCATCATGGACGAGTTAAAAAGCCAAATAGATGCACAAATGGTACTCATACAACAACTACAATTGCAGTTGACACAACAGTCCCAGCCAGCATCAGGTCTTACCACTCAGATGGATATTGCATCTTTACTACCCGGAGTGTTCACACCACCGCCTCAACAATTTACTTTCAAAGCCGCCGACTGGTCAAACTGGATCACCAGATTTGAGCAGTATAGGGAAACGACACGTCTCAGGTATATGCCAAGCGAAACACAAGTAAACACTTTCTTATACTTAGTGGGAAGCAAAGCAAATGACATACTAACCTCTATGAAATTGAGTGAGTCGGATAAAAAGTCCTACGATATCGTCAAAACTAAATTCGACACCGATTACAGTAGGTTTAGTAGCTAAATATCAAATATTGTAATAGGGGTTAAAGTATGAAATTGCCGTTTTATTGTAATAGGTACTTCGAATTGACATAGAACCTTCATGGTTTGAGATTTTTGAGTGAAACTTTTTTAACACGGTACCGGTATGAAAAGTTCTCCTTTTAAAAAATGTGCAACATTCGAATATCGACTTTCAGTTGTTTTTAGGGTTCCGTAGCCAAATGGCAACGGAACCCTTATGGATTCGTCATATCTGTCTGTCTGTCTGTCGGTCTGTCTGTCTGTCTGTCTGTCTGTCCGTCCGTATGTCACAGCCGCTTTTTTCCGAAACTATAAGAGCTATACTATTGAAACTTGGTAAGTAGATGTATTCTGTGACACAAAAATAGAAAAAAAACAATATATTTTGGGGGTCCCCATACTAAGAACTGAAACTCAAAAAAAATTTTTTCATCAAACCCATACGTGTGGGGTATCTATGGATAGGTCTTCAAAAATGATATTGAGGTTTCTAATATCATTTTTTTCTAAACTGAATAGTTTGCGCGAGAGACACTTCCAAAGTGGTAAAATGTGTGTCCCCCCCCCCTGTAACTTCTAAAATAAGAGAATGATAAAACTAAAAAAAATATATGATGTACATTACCATATAAACTTCCACCGAAAATTGGTTTGAACGAGATCTAGTGAGTAGTTTTTTTTTAATACGTAATAAATCGTAAAACGGAACCCTTCATGGGCGAGTCCGACTCGCACTTGGCCGGTTTTTTTTTTTTATTCAGCTTAGACAAGAAAGAGGGATGCTTCGAAAATTCGAGTTATTTTTGAATACGAGTTCCGACGCGGAACTAACGCGGCAGAAACAGCTCCCAATATCAATGTTGCGTTTGGAGAGGGGACTGCTAATGAACGCACCATGCGATTTTGGTTTAAACGCTTTCGTGATGAAAACTTTGACTTGAACGAACCACGTGGAAGACCGCCCATACAGGTGAATAACAATGAATTGAAAGAGATGGTGGAAGCCGATTCGAGCCAAACTAACCAGTAATTAGCGGCATGGTTTAATGTTACCTTACCAACAACATTGACTCATTTGCGTCAAATCAATAAAATAAAAAAATATGAGAAATGGGTGCCTCATGATTTGACTGATCTGCAGAAAGAAACGCGTGTTGAAACTTGTGTTGCCTTGTTGAATCGATACAGAAATGAAGGAATACTGGATCGAATTGTGACATGTGATGAAAAGGGGATTTTTTACGATAACCGTAAGCGAAAAATGCAATGGCTGACCCCAGGTCAAACGCCGCAACAGTCTCCTAAAGCAAAGCTTACCAATACAAAGGTAATGGTAACTGTTTGGTGGTCTCAGCATGGTGTTATTCATATATAAATTAATAATAATAATAATAATGCTTTATTTGCCAAAATGTAGGTGTACACGATCTAATCAATATCCGTATGATTTTCTCAATTACCTAATAAATGCATTATCATTATCAATTACCATTTTTAATTTTATTTGATTTAGTTTTCTTTATTTAGTAAGACTATCACTTGAAAATTTTGCAATTGGTATAAATTGAGGGCAATCTTTGACCACTTTCATTATTTTTCTAACTAAAAAGAGATCTCTGGTCATAATTGATACTGAAACTGAATGTGAAACGCAACCCCAATTATCTTATGATATGGGACCACACGGTCAACGCTGGGATTGTGATCAAAAAGATTACTTTGAAGACGAAGATACTAAGAAATCTAAAGATGATGCACTTGAAAAACTAAATGTCGAGGATGCTAGCACCCAAACGCCAGAATATAACAAAGTTATAGATGCTAATATAATAAAATCTAATGAGAGTTTTGGTGTGTTTGTAGCGCAAGAGCTGTTAAACGTACCATTAATCAAAAGGAGACAGATTATGTTTGAAATTATACGCTTGTTCGAACATCGAAGTCAATAATCAGAATTAGGAGTACTAAAAATATCAGTGAAATGATTAAATCTGTGATTTATTATTAACATAAAAATAACATTGTTTATCTGTGTAAATATAATGACACAATGATCACAATGATGTGATGTCACTTCGGATGGATTATCTTTGCGTTTCTTGTTCAATGTGCCAGTGCAGTAGGTATTCCTGTTCAATAATTTGGTAGCTAAGCTATAGCTGTTATAGAAATTGTCCATAAAGACAGCGTGGCCGGAATCTAAATTATTTTGCAATAACTTTTCTACAATTTTTTCTGTGTGTCCTGTGCCAGAAGTTTCGTCCATTGTACTGGCTAAAACATGAACTCTTATAATAGTTCCATTTGGTTCTGCTAATATATAAAGTTTTATTCCGTATTTGTGTCTTTTTCCTTTTATGTATTGCCGAAATATCAGGCGGCCACGAAATAAAACCATAGATTCGTACTTTTTTCTTTCTTTCTTTTCTTTCCAAGGACAAATTTCTACCGGGATAATAAATCCTGTCCATTGTTTCATTGAAAGTATTTATTTTCATTTATTCATGCGGGCAGGATCTTTACCTTCTTCAACAAAATGTAGGCATCGCAAAATAAGTTGGAACCTGTTTCTCGACATATGTTCAGAGAAAACTGACTTATACAATCGATGCGATTTCCAGTAATCAACCAAGCGGTTAATTTTCGCTGTGCCAGTGTGATAAAGTAAACCAATAAATATTCTCAATTCTTCTATAGTTAGTGGTTTCTGTAGTGTTTGTATACTTGTCTCGGGTGCACGGGCAGTGGGGGAAACAGTCGTGTGCGAGCCGTTGGCGAGAGCGGACGTGTTGACCCTGGCTGCTGGTGACGTAACGAGCCAATGTCTTAGTGCGAACATTACAGTTTCCAATTCGTAATACGAGACCTGCGAAACTGCGTAGAATTCCTTATGTTTTATGCATTTCTATTAGTACAATCGACGATTTTTTGTAGATAGTCATCAGTAAGAAATAAATCAACATACCCTCTAGGACTGTCTGGCGGTGGCACAAGCAGTTCACTTGTCTTCGTGAAAGAAATATCTCTCATCGAACTAGAATCGGTGGTCCAACGTGTCGTAGATGCTGTTCTGGATGGCTGCTGAAGGTCAGTCGGTGGCGACGATGGAGTCTGATCACTAGAGGCATCGAAACGTTGTTCAGGCACAGCCCCCACGTTTTCCTCCTCCTCCTCGTCTCCTGCAGATTCTGAACTTGCATCACCTTCGTCGGCTATGTAGTCTAAATCATCTACATCACTTCCTGCATAAACATCTTCGTCTCGAGTCCCGTAAAAGTTCTTCCATTTCCGAACTTTTGAGTCGTTTTCTTCTTGCAACTCGCGATGTACTAGGCTCTGATGACCTTTTTGTCGGATTATTACTCATTATAAATACAAAGTTTTGATGTAAACAAAACGAAAACAGCCGAGAAATAACAAAAACACTCCTGCTCCACTTGGCTGCACAGAGCAAACTAGTGCGCGGCTAGCTGCACGCGAAACAAAAAATTCAAGATGGCTGACCGCAGGCCACGCCCACAAATAGATAGGTAATTTCCTTCCCTAGTGGCCAAAACAAATACCAGAATCCAATACGCTGCGGCCGCTATTTTGTGGCTCATATACAATTGTAAGGCACCATCACGCGACGTCGCGTGAACAGCCACAGCGTAATAGGCCGCTTCGCGCGACGTCGCGTGACGTGGCAATGAACGTGATAAGCTTTAATTGGGAAACGATACTATCGGCGGTTATTAAACTATCGATGGTGTAATACTATCGATAGTTTTACAAACTATCAATAGTATTGATAGTTTTAATTATTTAATACAACGATACTATCGATAATATCGATAGTACCGATAATATTACTTTAAAAAAATCGATACTATTGATAGTATTATAATGGAATAGTATCGATCCTATCAATACTATTGCTTCCAATCAATAGTATTAGTTAATTTGTGATATCGATAGTATCGATGCTATCGGTAGCACTATCGATATTGTTACTAATTTTCGAGGTCATCTATCTATAGTGAAACTATCGATATTTAGGCAACTCTACTCCTGACCTCTGCAAGTATGCCAGTGGTAACAAATGTTTTTCCTGGAACAGGAAGCAGGAGCATCCAAGAAAAACATTTTACCCTGGTTTTTCCCAACGCTTTCAAGGACGGTGTCATAAATTTGTTTTTGCTCTGAAGAGAACAAAGCGACATGGTCATTTCGCCCGGATCGTAATTTGTCTCAGCGTTATACTCCCGATTTCCACGGTCTTGATGCGGTGATGATTGGGGAGCTGGTAACCCATATTCGATCAGTGGATTGCCGCCGATAGAAATGACCACATCTTTAAGTGAACTGAGACAGGTGTTCAGCACGCGTTCATCAGTTACTTCGACTTCGTCTCCAGTAGCACGCCTCAAAGCTCGTAGAAAGTCTTCAGACAGATGATGGCGATACTTCTCCCACAAAGCTACCGGGTTCGCGACTCCACAAAACACCAAGATGACGGCAAACAGATGACGCATGCGGCTGGGACTGTCACTGACGCTCGCCTCCGCGAGGGTGTCATCCCAATTTTGGTCACCGTCGAGAAGGTGACGTGCTACGCAGGTTGCGCGGTAAGTGGGATACTCTACGCCATCAAATGTCCTCAGAAATGCGAAAGACGTTGGGCCTCGGACAGTGTGAAGTAACAACCGCAGAAAATAGCATTCGCCATTATTCGGATGCACGGTATAAACCCTACCCAATGCGGTGTCCTTGAAATTTTAATTTTGACATTAATTTTGATTTTTCTCTCTTTTTGTTTTGTATTGTCTAGTCCAACTAATTTTGTATGCCATAAAAAGCAAAACATGTAGCCACTTCATATTAATTATAAGACCTTCATACTGTACTCATGTTTTACAAAATAAATATTATCTTATCTCGTCATACGTAAGGGATCTCGCAAACTGGTCGACTTCACAGAGCCTGAAAAATGCCACGAGAGTTGTTTGGCGCGGATTTTCCAAGCGCTCAGCAACGTTTTCGGGATCAAAATATATGCGCTGGCCGTTCTCTAGGTGAACGTCTAAATGCATGACTGTAGGATGCCATGAATAGAGAACGCCAGTATCCGACAAACCGCTTCAGACGTGCTGATGTAGCGACCAGTCCGGTACTTGGTCACCTCGTCTTTATCAGTGCTCTGTAAAGCAAACGTCGCCTGATCGCTCCCTTTGTTGACGTATTTGCAGATGTATTTGATCGACTCGACGCTGGTGCACGACTCGACGTTGATATGCGTCTGGAAGGTCCTGGACAGTACTGGTGAGTAAAGAACAATCCATCTGTTACCGACCGGCACGCTCAGCTCAGTGGAATGCCCGCCCTCTGCTGGTGATCGGCGCCGGTATGAGGGATATCCATCCTCACCAGTAATGGTTTCGTTGGTAAATTGTTTTGGGAATCTTTTCGTACATCGTCCATCTTTCATGCACGGGTAACTTGGATTTAACGTGCCACAGGGGCCATGCACCATGTGACTTTTCACAATCTGATGCAGAACAGGATCGAGGTCAGGGTCCGGAAGCTCAGCACTTATGACTTGATCAATCTGGTTGGGCCTGATCTTCTCTTCCAACCACAAAAGCAGGTGCGCGTGTGGCAAGCCGCGTTTTGCCATTCCACTGAGTACATATGTATGACATCGGACTGCACCAAACACTTTTGCCTTTGTTTGAAGATCCATAAGGCACTTCAACTTTAGGTGGAATACGCGAGAGATCAAGTCGTGCCTGTCGTACGAAGCCTGTCCTGCAAGGAGTTGAGCTATTATTTCAGGCCACTTTGGGTTGGTAGTGAGGGTAATGAAGAGGTCCGGGCGACCAAACTTTCGCACATAACAAAATGCATCTTGGGTCCTCTCGTGTATGTACCACGGACCTCCTGTGAAGGTGGAGGGGAGAATGACCATCCTACCTACATCTTGAGCATTTGCATCATTCTGCATGGCATCTCTGAGATGGGCGTAATTCTCAGCTCTCAGCTTTCTTTGGTTGGACCTTATAAATACACATAGTATTGAACAAAGAGAAACTAGAATTCGTCGATAAAACTGTTTTCCTGGGGATCACGCTCGACTCAAAGCTGCAATGGGGTCCTCATTTAACATCTCTTGCAGGACGGCTAAGTTCAGCAGCTTATGCTGTAAGAAAAATCCGTCAATTTACTAATGTAGATACCGCGAGGCTAGTCTATTTCAGTTACTTTCATAGTATCATGTCTTACGGTATTTTACTATGGGGACGGGCTGCAGATATCGAGTCCATTTTTATTCTGCAGAAAAGAGCCATCAGAGCAATATATGGCCTCCGCAGGCGCGATTCTTTAAGGGAACTGTTTAAAGATATTAACATCATGACGGTACCTTGTCAATACATCTATGAAAACATCATGTACGTAAGGAAAAATTTAAATCTTTTCAATAAAAGAGGTGAAAGACACAACTATAGGACTAGAAATAGGGACCAACTAGTTCAAACAGGTTTCAGACTGGCTAAAGTAGATTCATCCTTCATGGGGTACTGTTTAAAATGTTACAATAAAATTCCTCCCCACATACTCCAACTGAATGAAACGAAATTTAAATCTTGTATTAAACGCACACTATGTAGCCAAGCATACTATAAGTTAGGAGATTACATCGCTGACAAAAATGCTTGGCTCAATGCTGGTCCTGCTCCACAGAGGCGCATAAACTAATTAGCATTCGGAAACATTGTTGGAGCTGCTGAACATTGGAAAAAAAAAACTATCTTTGCATTGTATAAACTCAATTGCTTAGAATTGTATAATTGCATAGCACACGTGTGAGCACTATGTACTTTCTATAAAGCTACCATTTACTGGGTACGTCTTTCATTGACTTGAATGTGCCCTGGCAGCTGTGAGTATGTCATGCTCACTCAAATGTCTCGCTGGTGGTGGCGTGTGTGTTGGATCATTAAGTTCCCTCCAAAATGGTTGAGCTGAATGGTGCTGATCCATACGTCATGTTCGTGAACGGGCGCCGCCAGTAGGGACTGGTCATCTCTTAGCTGCCTCGGCTTATTTTAATTTTTAATTTCTGAATTGTTTTTGTTTTTTTATAACGGACGCTTTTAACGTGCACGTTCTACATCGTTCTCACATGCTTAATTTCAACACGAATGATGTAATCAAATATTTTGTAACAACTTTATGATTTAAAAGAGTGTCCATGGAGTTTCTTGCCCGTTCTTCTCCATAGGTACCTACGCTTTGGAATGGGCAACTAGCTTCATCTTTCTGACTGACCGACCCTTTGACAATTCAAAAGTACCTGTAATTGGTTTAGTTGAATTAAATGATTTGAGTTTGAGTTTGATACCAAACGCTCTGTCTCTATTTTGGCGTCCATGTCCACCAGAAACTGACTAAAGAGCGTACGGTAATGGCGGAGATAAGGACCGTTGTTTACCCTCAGCTGGATCACGAAGCTGTAGAACAGCATGGCGGACGTTTTTTTGTTATAATTTGGGGAGCCTGTCTGGGCGTCTACATTATAGTGGGCGAAATGGTAGCCATCCTCTCTGCGACAGAACATGAGCGGATATTGAAGAGTATCTTACGCGCGGTGAGTCTCGCTGATCCTTTGAAGCCGGTCATCATGCATGCGCAAAACGATGTCTCTTTTATCACACTCCTGATCGACTAAGAGAACGGCTACCTCATTCGTCGTTTTTTTCTCCACGTCGAGTTTCCGCATTGTGTTCTCGCAGAACAGCCAACCTTGCCTCACGCTCAACAGCGGTTTGAAGAGATCGATCTAACCTTTTCCTTCGGGAATTATTTTTATGCAAAGTATACCTAAATACGAATAATTTGATGAGATAATGATAATTAATCAGTAGTTCGATTGAATAGCGAGTAAGTAATAATTATTTATTGAACAAAATTTATATTTCCACGTAACCACGTTAAATTCGACCAAGCACACAATAACTAACAAACAACGCAGGTAACCCCCGTTTCCATAGGTTGAGGCGGCGACATCGGTACCCATAACATTACCTTTTGTGAACGAAACCATAGCGCGATCTAATTCGACGCCAACACAATCTAGTTAGGAAAAGGAAACATTTTTATATGGTGAAAAATTATTATGACTTTACACTATTTTAACATAAAATAAATGGCTGTGAGTGAGTAAAAATAAATCCAGCTAGTTTTACATCACATTTAAGTTTATAATTAGGTATACGACATTAAAATATATTAATTACCAAGCAGTAATCACACAGATAAATACCGAACAAAAGTATTAACAGTCAATGTTTATTTTGTACTAACAACATGAAATTGATGAAGAAATGATCATCATCAATGAACATAACTTTTTTGTAATACTTAACATCGCATTTTTTTTAAATTGTCTTCCTCAATTCTGCTCTAGATTTTGAGGGTTTTGTTGGAACTTGAATTTGTCAAAACGAACTATACGATACAACTTTTACGAAGAAAATGCACATTACCATCTATAAAATTTAAGAATAACTAACTACTAACCTCGCCAATATGATAAACTTAGCACAAAATAGAGTTATAAAAAGTCTCATAGTATTTTGATATAATATTAGTATTTATTAAATGCGACAAATCAGCTTTTTTACGATCTGATATACAAAGTTTAGCACTGTAGGCGTTTTTCAGGCAAATTTAGGCGTCTGAGGCGTCTTCTAGGTCCCATACAGACACCACATTGAATCCATTCTGCTGTACTGTATGATACTTTGTATGAATAAACATCAACCCCCTTAATAAATTTAATTAATCTAATGTCCGATAACCTGACAATATCTCCATTGACGTTTTTCTTGAAATTAACAGATTCAACTAAATCTTTCAAATCAATAAAATCTGTAAAATTCAGTTCATGGACGACGTAAGGCTTGCCCCTTTTCTTAGCATTCCTTATTAATTGAACATATTGATCAGGAACGTATAAAGGGCCTGATTTTTTTTGCATTTTTAATGTTCTTTTCAATAATGGAGTGTATGTTATCCCCTTCGTTTTGGGTGTGGCCTCTAACTAAAAACTTATGGGTAATTGAATTAATTGCTAATGTTCTTACTGCATATGCATACATGCTTAATAAGTATCTGAAAAAATAAACATTCAAATATAGATTAATAACAGTACTGATTTAAATGTTGAAATCAGAATTAATTAGGTGCACTAAAAACTTACCTATTCTTTTGCTGACCACAATAGTTATCCGAATAGAATATAATATTGACGTTAGGACTGTCAAGAGCAATCTTTTCTAAAAACTTGAACAACAATCTATAGTAACCTATAAATAATTTATTAATAGTCAATTTATTATACCATTAACAGTTTTATGAAAGAGAAATAGCATAATTATTACCTGTAGCTGTTTGTTCCTGCTTGGTGATTTTAATTTTTTTTTAATAATTTATGTTTGTACTCATTGTAGAACTGAAAAAAATTGAATGCGTGAGAACTGTCGAGCACATCTAATTAATCAATATTATTATGAAAAAAGAGTACCTAAAGAAAAATATAACTGTACCCTAATCATCAACATTTATCTATTAAATGACTACTACTTTCTATACGCCATTGGTCTGCTGTTTTTTGGACGCAGTCTGCAGACACATTGTTTTGGATAGCTGCGCACTCCTGCCACAGCCTTTTTATTAGACTGCGTCTCTCTTTAGTGCGCGTTAAGAGCCCAAGCGCAAGCTCCGGCTGCGCTTCCAGGAAGTCTTCCAGGAAGGCCTTCGTTTTGTAGGACACTCATATTACCGGTCACAATTACACAATTAGTATATAACTATATATCGTCGGTTAAATAGAAAAATGACGTAATTCAGAAAGTACAAATTTTACAGTAGAAGCGTTTGAAGTTTTTAATTTTATTAAAATTTGTTTTTTCTATAAGTGTTATTTTTACATATAAGTGTCATGTATCATTTAAAAGGTATTTACATGGGGGATTTAGGTGGTGTGTTATTTAACTATTTATTTTTTAATTAGAATCAATTTTTAGCAACAAGGGTCTTTTTTCTACACAAAAAATATATATATAACAAGCACGGATTTTCTAAAATAAATAACTTGATAATGGAAAAATATTTTTTAAGTTTTATTATGTAAGTTTCTTTTACAATTTGAGATTCTTATAGGATGGCACATCCACTTAAAATTACTTATAATGAAATAAGATTCCTTAACAAACCCCTATCTAAAAATTAACACTGTCTTATTAGATAAATCAATGGCTAGAATATTATTGAGATCAATTAGCTTAAACTTAAAGCTATTTAATTAACATAAACAAAATAAAATTGTAAATAGAAATGAAATATTTGTTTCAGTAAACTGTTTAAAAAAAAATATTAGTCTTCTGTTCTAAAATCAAATAGTGTACCTCTATTTGATTTTTAGATATAACTATGTAAATGAGCCTTATAAGAACTCATTTAATGTTTATTTCTGAACGTTATTTAGTCTTTTTATTTTTGAACGAATATTGAAACGTCAACTAATGTCAAATTTGAGGTTATAAAATCGTGCATGATATTGCAGAAATTAATTATTGTAACTAAGTGCATAAAATGTTGTTTCTTGTATTTCTGGTGAGAAAAACCTATTCATAAGTTAATTTACTTTATGTTTTTTAAGTATAATTAAGTTCTAAATAAAATGTCTTGTATTTCAGAGCAACAACAGAACTTAGTTTCATTTGAAGATTCCTATTGTCTAAGGACATTATAACTATCTAAAAATCCCTACCTAACACTTTTTCTTAGATTTTCGTAGGTACCTACTTAGGGTATAGTATTTTTATCCCACGAAGCGACGCACGCTTTACTTGTGGTTATCAACTATTTGGTTTTTAGATACAATTAAAAGTCCAAAAACAAAAATACTACCAATGAATATAGACTACAACATTAACTTAAAACATCTCTTCTTAATTAAAAGTACTAAATACGTAAAGTTCGTTGCGGTAAATGGTGGTCGATATTAATTAATAATTAGGTTACACTTCAACAATGTCTAATTAATAAACTGACGAAACAATAACGAAATACTAGGTAGTTACCTACCGGACTTTACGAAGAGTTTTTGTTACCTAGTGGAATAAAGAAAGAAAAGTACTTACCTGCCTAGTTTTCATAGGCTCCTAATTACATTACCTACTCCAAATACGATAATACGAAAGGCGTCTAGTGTGCTTAGTAACAGAGACCGACCCGCGACGTTTCTTAAAGATAATGCAATCCTGTAAACAAACTGCTAGTGCCGATTCTAATTTTCCCATCACATTTCTCAGACTTTGGACTGGCAATTTATTGAACTTAGGTCTCATTCATTTTACTGAACATAATTAATTATTTAGTTTAAGTAAAACTAATTAAATAAATTGGTATGCTTAAAAAATTGAATCAGCCTATTTACAATGATTAAAAACACAATTATTTACAAAACGTCTTTACCTTATTTACAAAAGGTGCTGAAAATGCCTACCTCCTTGTTCAATGCACAAGTTTGCACGGCGTATCACATTGTTTTTCACTCGTATTAACGTGTCTCTGTCACTTTTAATAATGTCGAATGCACTTATGATATGAGTTTTTAGTTCGTCTACGTTTCGAATGTTATTCCCACTATGTCCATACACCAAGTCTTTAACACGACCCCAGAGATAAAAATCTAGTGGAGTAAGGTCCGGCGATCGAGGTGGCCATGGAATCGGGCCACCACGGCCTATCCAGTGATTTGGATAGGTAGCGTCTAGGTACGCACGGACTTCCCGGTGGTAGTGTGCGGGCGCTCCATCTTGCTGAAAGAAATGGCCCCTTATTTTGTTAAGAGGAACATTTTCCAGCATCTCTTGCTGAGCAACTGTAGATAAACGTCACCGTTAAGGCGTTCCAAGAACACGGGACCGAGTACCGTGTGCCCCATGATTCCAGCCCACACGTTGACTGAAAACCGGTGCTGAAAATGGTCAGGAACCACGGCTTTTGGGTTTTCGTATGGCCCACCAGTGAGCGTTATGGATATTAAATAAGCCCACCCTTGTAAAAGTGGACTCGTCTGTCCATAAAATGTTACGAGCAGGGTTTTCCACCAACCACTCACAGAATCTACGCCGTGGTTCGTAATCGGTAGGAATTATTTCTTGCACTCGTAAAAAGTGGTACGGATGCTGGCCTTCTTCACGTAGCACTCTCCAGGCGGTAACATGACTTATGCCTAAGTCCCGACCTGCGTCACGTGTGCTCGCGTGTGGATGCTCGTTGAAGTAATCTAACACCTCTTCTTCAACGTCACCGGAGTGCCGCGGCCTGCCGGCATCTGGTTGAGGAGGGCGGAACTGACCATAGTCTAGCAGACGCTGGTAAGCCCCCAGGATGGTTTCCATAGCTGGCACTCGTCGTCGGTCACCATACAGTTCCCGGTACAAATTACGTGCTGCGGATACACTTTCATCACTCCTGATGTAACACACTATCATGTCTAAGTATTCGCGATTACTGTACATAAACGGCATTATGGATAATGCGAGCGCGCGAAAGTTAGATACGAAACGACACAGAGCGATACACCCTTCCCGCGCGACAGAAATTGGACGACTGACGAATTGACGATCGGGAGAGGGAGGGTGGCGCGGGCGCCGAGCCGGCCGGCCGCGGCGCCGCGCCGCGATCGCTAGCGCAGCCCCATGTACAGTACGCACAAAAATTGTTTTACCAAATACTTTATTTATATGAAAAATTAAAATCGCTTAATTTTTTTTTTTTTTTTTTAACATGGTTGTTTGTCGATACCGGACATCCTCGTAAAATTCTTAGAGTTGATTTTTTAACACCTTATATATATATAACGGGGAAGGACCAGCAATGTTATTTTCGGGCAAGCCTTCCTCCTCGTAAAATCTTCAGAAAACAGGAAATAATACCACGAACAGATAGCGTTGATTTTCTTTTAGTATTTCACAAACTTTATAAATTACGATGATCACAAATATTCGCGATGGAAAAGGATGGAGGTTGTGATTGTGAGGTTATCCGCTCATGCGCACGTTCCTTGGCAGAATGCCTGACAATCACTCTCCCTTAATAAAATGACATTAATTGACAGTGACAACTGACAGACAAGTGGAATAACCTGACATTACTTGACAGTGACAACTGACAGACAGATGGAATAACCTCACTACCGCCATCTTGTAACAAATGTTAGAACTTTCTTAATCTATGGCCTCCTGCTGCGACATATATATATATAAATGTATGTTTGTATGAGTTAAAAAAAATCAATTTCTAAAATGCAAAAATCAAGAAATCATCTCAATCAATTTTTCAGTGTCAGTGAAGCTTAATTCAAGTAACCTTTTTTTAAGTTTATTCTTGCATTCAGTTTTGCGACAGTCAGATATGTCAATTTCTTTATTGAGTTTATTAAACAATACTCCTCCACGGAATGAGAAGAAGCTTTGAGCAAACGAGGTGCGTACAGCCGTTGATTCACATAGTGCATAACGTCTTCTAGTGAGGGCTTTGCGTTTTCTTAGTTCTTCTGATAAATAGGAGCGTTGGCGAAGTATAGTTTGCATTATGTACAGCTGACGGACAGTCAAAACTTGAGTTTCCTCATAGAGTTTGGAGGTAGGGAAACGTCGCAGGTTTGAATAGCTCACTTTTAGGATCATCCTCTGGGCTCTCTCAAGCATTATCATTTTTGTTTTGCATGCTCCTCCCCAAGTGGTTATGCAGTAACTAAGAATGGAATGTATCAAGGCCTCGTACACCATCCTAATGGTCTGTTTCTCTGCAACATCCCGAAGATCCTTAAAAATGTAAGTGAGCTTACGGATTCTTTTGGATACAGATAGCAAATGACTTCCAAAAGTTAAGTTAGCGTCAAGTTCAATTCCAAGATACTTAATACAGGAAGTTGAATTGATGTTGGGACAAGTGCAGTTTAGAGTAGGTGGATAATTGTATTTATGTGCATAAATCTTATCTAAATGGTTAGGAGGTTTATTTCGTTTTGTCATTGAGAAGACAATGTATTTAGTTTTATCCTCATTCAAGGAGAGAGAGTTTGACAGTAGCCAGTGACATATTGTATTGAACCCGTTTTGTGCGAAATTATAAACTTCATCCCTTGAGTCTGAAAAAAAAGTGAGGGCAGTGTCATCAGCATATGCAGATATGCGGCAGTTTGGAATTTTAAGAGTGCAAAGTTCATTTATGTAGCAAAGAAAAAGGGTAGGACCCAGAGTGCTGCCTTGCGGCACGCCAAAGTCGACTGGTAGTTCATAGCTCATATAATCTCCGATTTTTACGTATTGGGTTCTATTTTTTAAATAGTCTGTTAGCAATGCCAGTGGGACCCCTCTAATACCAAGGTTTTCAAGTTTTTGCACAAGGTGTTATAAGAACACTTATAAAAGAATCGATCATCGTGAATTTTCTCAACTCTAATAACTTTAATATCCCCCATTTTTACCTTTTCTCTATCTTCATTAATAGAGTAATTTGATCCAACACCGTCTGCGATTTTTTTAATGTCAAAGAAACTTTCATGATTTAGTTCATGGACTCTGTATGGATTTCCTTTTTTTTAGCCACTCTGTCAGAGTGTTTTTAAAGTCTAGTTATAGCACACTAAGCGCCTGCGTAAATTCGCTTTTCGGTTATTTACGCTTGCTGCGCACAGACACATTTTGTTCGCCACTAAATTCAAGCGCCTTACATAAGTCAGAATCAGAATGAGAGAATTTGCTGTCGGTGGGATTCATTGTTAGCAGCGGGTTTTGTCTGATACAAATACTAGACAAAAAACAAGTTGAAAAAAGTACAAAAACAAAAAAACAAAAAATTGTTTTTGTATTTAGTGGGATTCAATCCGACGACCACGGCGTGCGATGACATGTAGTTACTTAAACCCGTCCGCCAAAGCAACTTTACGTGTAGTAAATTTGTGATAGCTATACGCTGGGCGTTGAATCACGCGCAGGCGACAACGGGGATAGCGGTGGTTAGCGCGGGAGGTATCGAGCGCTCTGCGGGTTGTCGTAGGTCAGGAACAAAGTTCGTTAACACACTTTTCAAATTTTAAGATTTTCAATCACAGATTAATATAACTTAGCTCCACATGAGCGGATCACCATAAAAACTTCACAGTTCGATAGGTCAGTTCACTGGCTTTAAGTAAACAGTATATTATTAATGCAATTTCCACTTTTTACTACTTTTCTTATTTAAAAACTGAGGAGCAAAAATAACATCGTTATGTCTTTACCAATAGCGTACGACGATTATAAATTAACTGTCGGGTTTTTACGGAGGACTTGAATCCTTCTACCAGTATTGTTGGTTCCATGCTAGATGATGAACCGAAGTGATTTTTAGAACATTTGTGAGCAGTAGGCGCTTGTTCCTTTTTATTTGCGCGGGCACAAATGCTACAATACTTATTCCTAACTCCAATGTAGAGAAATTTCCATGTTATCACACATGGAAATTTATCTACATTGGAGTTAGGAATAAGTATTATAGCTGCAACACCGGACAATGCATTATATTGAAAAAATCAATATAATGCATTGTCCGGAGTTGCAGTGTAAAAGAAATTAAAAAAAAGAAAAAGTATTTATTGCGACTCGTACAGGATCATAAACTAAACTAAACACAGTTAAAAATAAAGTAAAACACACACACTAAACACAGTTAAATAAGTCCATCGATGCAGCTATTTCATTTAAATTTGTTAGGCCAATTCCTGAAATTATGGCTCCTGACACGGCGCCTTCATTGACATTTAGTTTATCTTTTTGTTTTTCATCGTGACTACTCAATTCAAACATAGAATTGCACATATTACATTGAAAGAAGAATTTAGATAGAAATCCTGTTCTTCAATTTTAATCAACCCCTCTAAAAATGTTAAAAATCAATGATTCTCCTTCCATTAATTTTTAATGGCTCATTAATCGGATTCTGTAAAAAAAATATTTTATCGTCATAATATGATTTCAATTAGTTTTTAATATACTCGTAAGCTTAAAACAATATTATGTTAACTTTACTGTTACTTACCTCTGGAGCCATGCTTATGTCGTAATCATGAAGCTCATCCGAAAACTCTTCCAAGATATTATCCCGGAAAATAAAATATTTAAGGCAACTTAGTCAAATTTGTTAGCAGCATAATCTTTGTCAGACGCTCACGGCAATTCATTCTTTTCGGCATATACAGGATTTTTTTCAATAAAAATGACGACAATACTCTACTCACACATGGGCATCAGTGCACACAACATCAATTAGAGTTTCACTATGATCTGTGAAATGGGTTGGCTCAGTAATCATTTGTATAAGCTTGTAGCAATGTAAAAAATTATTTAGAAGTTTAGATTTATTGTCAGATTGGTTTAATGAAATGGAATAAACTATGCACTTAAGGGGTGCATAGTTTATCAAAATTGATAACAGAAATTTACTTGGCGAAACGAACGCAGCGTGGCGGTTTTACTTCTGAACGAAATATTATTTGATACGGGATAAAGTTTCTAAACGTATCATAACCTGTCATCCTTCAATACGTAAAAAAAAGATAACTTGCACGTAATTGGTTGAAATCTGACATTTCTTACATTGAGCCACAGAGTTCGTAAAGTGACCGTTTTCAAAAGTTTCATCTCTCTAAATCGTTATAAAATACTTATTATAATAAAAATAACTAATTTTTTAACTAATCTTTGATAGTGGATACTAATTCTGCTTTGAACTTTGTTATCAAAAATGATAATGCATGCATTCCTGCAATAAAAAGTTGTGTGTATAATATTTACGTTTCGGTTACGGTTGTGGTTTTGCATGGGGTTTTTTTGCTTTTAGATTAGCAAGCCTGGTCATGGATGAAAATCGCATTGAACAACTTCTATGGCAGTTGGAAAATGGGGATGTATCAGAGGATGAAGGAGATGTTGACGAGGACTCTATTGATTATTACGATAATGTGGGTGAGTTGGTTGCAGATCTTGAGGATATTGAGGAAATAGAGGAAGCGCCAGAGTCAAATGAAATTCATTTAAATTCTGAGGCTCCAGTTTTGTCTGACTCTGTGCCTGAAAATCCCGCCATCAACTATACGACGGCTCGTAAGAACAATGCTCACAATGTATGGGGAAAAAACCCAGGCCCGGCGCAAATAAAATGTATCTCAGATTTTAAGTATTTATATGTGACATAATATTCAGTAGGGGGCATTACCAAAATCTTTTTTTAAATGTCATAAATTGCTAGTTGTTTTATGTAAGGAGCTTCAAAAATGTGATTTTTTTTTAATTATTTCTTTCTTTACTCTTATTCTATAAATGACATTTAGGCATCTATTTTGACAACGCCATCTACATTTTGTGCAATGTTAGGGTAAACTTAATAAAAAACAAGAGTAGGCAAATGAAATTATTTTATTATTGTACACATTATTGGTTCTCTAAGTCTATGATTACATCTTCCAGAGTGTATCCGGGATGATTAAAATCATTTTGATGTCTGGCCCAACCCAAGTAATACAGTACACTCATAATATGGGCGCAGCTACCCAAAGTTCTTTTGCCATGTATACAAGAGCAATAATGCTCTGAAATTGCATTAATACCGGTTTCTCTTCTATACAAAATATATGTATAGTAAGTTCTGTTCCTTACATGCCGCGATTGTATACGGCATCTTATTAAAACACCGCTTTCGCCATTAATTGTTACGAGCACCGGATGTCTATATACTTCAATTTCGTAGACACCTGTTTGTTTAATGTGCTCACTGCAATAGGCTGTGTCAGAACGTGTCTTCGAATACCTCGGTATAACGACCGATCACACACAACACACCTGTTCATGTTCAAAAATAACTAATCGCGAAGCTTATCCAAGTCCAAAGTAATGCCAAAGTAGTATGCAGGGTTATAAGTTCACAAAAGTCGATTATAAACAATGAAGCGCACAGATCTCAACGAAGTATAACGAAGGACTGCGCCTGCGCATTGGTCACGTGGCGTGAGCGAGACTTCACAATGAGTGACACTCGGCCGGTAACTTGATAAGGTACGAGAATACAGGGAACCTATAAGTGCGAGTGAAATAGCAGTTGACTCTTAGTTCGTTTTTGTAGCGAGCGACGACGACGGAAAGGTATTGAGTGAACAAACAACCGGTTTAGTTTAGTGCGTCTCCGCCTTGCAACAACCACTGAGAATATTATAATGGTTAGCGTAGTATGTTAAAATATATGTATATACATATTTCCATTAAATAATTCTATTTAAAAATTACTTTTACGAAAAAAGGATTAGCAAAATATTACGTTTAAAAACGAATTTTTGGCTATATTTTTTTTTAGTATGAAACTACTATTTTATACTAAGAATTTGAGATATGTACCGTTTGCGCCGGGGCCTGGGTTTTTTTGAGCATTATCCTTTGCTCTGGAAAAAAAAGGATATGGCCATTGTTGACAGAGCTTTCGATTTTCAAGGTGTGACAGACTATCCTGAAAGTATTATAAATTTGACTACACCTTACCAGTTTTTTTACATATTTTTTCGAGCTAAGCTTACTAGAACTCATTGTTGAGGAGAGCAATAAATATGCCATACAGAACAATCCAAATTTTTCCGACCCTGTTACCCTCCTAGAGCTTCGAAAATACATTGGAATTTTAATTTATACTTCTGTACACTACCCAAGTATTCGGTCTTATTGGGCCGGGAATGTACGATTTCACCCAATAGCAGACACAATGACTGTCAATAGGTTTGAGAAAATAAGACAAAATCTTCATTTCAATGATAACAGTTTACACCTTCCTCCTGAGCACCATAATCATGACAGATTACATAAGATACGACCAGTAGTAGACCACGTCAATCTAAGATTCAAATCTGTTCCTTTCGATCACTGTCTGTCACTAGATGAACAGATGTGTTCCACTAAGCTGTCCCATTTTATGAAGCAATATCTCCCTAACAAGCCCCGCAAATGGGGATTCAAGTTTTACGTACTTTGTTGTCTCATGGGCTATGCCTATTCTTTCGAAATATACTCTAGGACACACAATTTTGAAAGGAGACCCAATGAACCAGATTTGGGAGCTGTTTTTAATACTGTAGTACGCTTGCTTCGACCTGTACCGAGGCAAGTAAACCATATAGTCATCTTTGACAACTTTTACACCAACTTGTCACTGTTTCATTATTTATATAATGAAGGTATTTATTGTTTGGGGACAGTGCAGCTAAACAGATTAGGAAAAGCATGCAAGTTGCCAGACAAGAAGGAGGTCCTCAAAACATCAGTACCAAGAGGGTCTTACGAAGAAAATGTCACCACTTTCGAAAGGGTTGATTTTTCAGCTATAAGCTGGAAAAACAACAAACAGGTCTTGCTGTTGTCTACGTATGTTGGTGCGGAACCTGTAGGCACTATCACCCGTTATGATAAGAAGCAGAAAACGAACGTGATTATATCTTGTCCTAAAGCAATACGAGAGTATAATAGCGGCATGGGCGGTGTTGATATGGACAGCTACTTAGGCAGATACAGAATACGCATGAAATCAAAAAAATGGACTAATAGACTGTTCCATCACATGCTGGATATGGCTGTCATAAACAGTTAGGTTATTTATAAAGAAGTTAATATGAAGAAAAACACCCAAAAATATATTGAAGTTAGTCGACTTTAGAACCGAATTGGCGAACACAATGTGCCGGTATGGAGCCGTGTCCGAGACTAAAAGTGGCCGACCAAGTCTCAACAGACCACCAAGTGCTACCCTGAAGAAGCAGAGAGTTGGTGCCCAAATATTACCCCCTCAGGATGTACGCAAGGATGGTGTGGGTCATGATAAAACATATCACGAAAAAAGGAACCAGTGCAAATATGGAAATTGTAAAAAATTAACTTCAGTTATGTGTGCAAAATGCAATGTTTCTCTTTGCGACAACAGAAAGAACAACTGTTTTCATCTTTTTCATTTTATGTAAGCCATTTCTATGTTTGCTTATTTTATATTTACATAATAAATTGATATTTCACTAGAAAACTCTCTATTCTTATTTCGTACTAAAATGCAATGCTCAATGCATAGATTATCAAAAATGATAATAAGTTTTTTTACCAATAAAAGTTATAGGATTTTTTTTATTATTTTAAATACCTACTGTTGCAGGGTGGTCCCTTCTTTTAGTTTCGTAGCTAATAATAAACACTTGCATACATATATTCTAGATAATAAGGTGACTTTGATTTATACACCCAAATTCATACTGAAATTCATACTTTTTTCTGTTTACACTTATATCTCTTCAATCCAGGAATACGAGGTAGGCATTTATATTACAAAAAATATTTCAAATAATAGTCAGGTTACAATGCTAAACTGTTTAATAATAAAAATTAAAAGTTTTCAAAGTCTTGTTGCAACAACTCAGTTATTGTCAGAATCGGCACTGATTCCGCATCTCTCTCTCTCTCTGATTGTCTATCTGATTTTCCATTTGTGGCCGAGAAGTAGGCGACGGCAACGTAACATGCGGTGGAGGTGTATCATCTTTAAATTCATCCTGTCGTGGCCCATGACTTTGAATTGCCTTGGTTAGTGACGCTGTAGGACGAATTATGGATGCAGATGAATCATCTTGAGAAGACCCTGGCGTAGAAATTGGTTCGGGGGTCGCTGATATACCCGGCCTGGATTCATTGTCACTATCTTGGGACGGATTTAGTGACGATGATGTACCTGGTCTGGATTCGTTGTCACTATCTTGAGAGGATTTTACCATGTTAGAGGTTGTCGAATCCTCTTTGATAATTTTTAATAAAAATAGCAAGTGTTTATGGTAAATATTATATATTGCTTTTTCTGAGATTGCCCAGATTTAATTTTTAGAGATTTGATGAAATAGTCTCTCGTGTTATTCCATTTATGGGTGAGAGTATTAACTGAAACAAAAAAGTAATAAAAGTATGTATTTGTTACAGGTACTTAGGCAGTGGAAATAATGAAGCTAAAACCAAGAGGAGGTGCTCTAATTCGATTTCCTTAGGAAACAACGCGTGACGCTTTACGGGGTGAGGGGGGTACCCTTCACCCCGGTCTTTAGGAATGAATGTTGAACACACTTCAGTATTAAGATTATTAAAATATGTTAGTTCTGAGCTCTACGTACCTAAATATTTTTAGTTTCCTTGACGCCAAGTGTCGCCATCTAGTGTCGGGTAGAATTATGTTTGGAAACGCCGACGCTAAGAAATTTTTCTAGAACTATTTTAATAAATTACGCATAAAATTACTTACAAATGAAATGTGATGCCATACATAGCATCAGAACGTCTATCCGAGTAATTTTTACAAGATAAAACACAACACTTCATTTTTTTTTCCTCAAGCGCGAATAATGCTTTAAAATGAGAACGTTTACAAAGTTGTGCATAGTACGAACGCCAACAATACACTGACTAAGGCCAAGCCCACATGGTGACGTCAGGACACGGTCAAGAATCACAGAGCACAGTTGCTTAGGCCGTCTCCCCTTTGTTTTACCTCCATGGTGGAAATACTTTCACCGATATGTTTTATAGCTACCATTTGGGTATTAAAACGATAAGTGAAATTATCACTTTAGTATGCCGTACAATATGGGATGAATTAAGCAGTGAATATCTTGCACCACCGAATAGTTGTCTGAACTGGAAATCAGTGGCGAGTGAATTTCAAGCTAGAGCAAACTTCCCAAACTGCTTAGGTGCCGTGGATGGAAAACACATAAGAGTTGAGAATTTTCCCTCTGTCGGGTCTATGAATTATAATTATAAAGGCTATTATTGCATAGTGCTTCTAGCAGTGACCGATTCTAACTATAAATTTGTGTTTGTCGATATAGGAGCTTATGGAAAAGACTGTGACTCGGCTATTTTGCAGCGTACAAGGTTTTATAAGCTATTGAGTGAGGGAAGATTACAAGTACCTAATCCAACTCCTCTGCATCCTTCTCTAAACAACAGAATGCCATACGTTTTAGTGGGCGATGAATCTTTTAAACTTAATGACAATTTGTTACGACCGTATGGTGGAAAACATCTTGATATTAAAAAAACGGATATTTAACTATCGACTGTCTCGGACACGCAGATATGTGGAATGTACTTTTGGTATATTGGCAAATAAGTGGCGCATACTTCATCGTCCACTAAACGTATCAAAACAATTGAGTAAAGACGTTTTGCGTTGTTTTACACAATATTGTTTTTTTTTACAATACCGTAAAATGGGGTTACTTTGATACCACGGGTTTACTTTGATAACAACTTCCGATTTATGAAAAACTAAATTTTATTCGGTATGTGAACGCATCCAAAAGGATTTTATTTTTTGGTTGGCACCACTGATAGTTTCTTTTTAATATGGCGTTGTAGATATTCCATGCGTGCTCGTGTTTTCTATAATTTAAAAAGGTTTATGTACCGGTTACTGGACATTTTTAAGGTAAGAAAAACTTTTGATGCCTCCAAAAATCTATAGTTTTCTTCATTATTTCGTTTTATTTGCGTATTAAGTTGTAGTTTTGTAAATACGAAACTGGTTTTGACAGGTTCGTTGTTGATCTGCAGATTATTTTAAAAATTCAAATGTAACCGGGGGTGTCTTTGATCAGAAGTACGGGTTTACTTTGATCACTTGATCAATGTCGCCCCGTAGATCAAACTTACCCCATTTAAAATTATGTTTATACTATAATACAATATTTTGAATGTTTTTTATTGTTTAGGTTGTGTTTTTCTATTTCAGAACAATGCCTCGAACATATAAAAAACCACTTGGAAGCAGAAATTATAGAAATTACGCTGAGTCCAAACTAGAAGACGCGGTACAGGCAATTGCGAACGGAAGTGTATCTATTCGTGGAGCTGCAGAACAGTTTAATATTCCGTATGGAACACTATACAATAGGTATCATGGAAAACATATTAAAAAACCAGGTGCTCAGCCTGTTTTCTCTGAAGCACAAGAGAAAGCAATACTTCAGGCTGCAGCTAAATGTGCAGATTTTGGTTTTCCGCTGAGTCTTTTAGATTTAAGAATGTTTGCCAAATCTTTTTTTAGATAGAATGGGCCGTACAGTGGCAAAATTCCCAAATAATGTACCAGGCGTGGATTGGGCATACTCTGTGCTAAAGCGCCACAAAGAAAATTATAGCCAACGTGTTGCGGCTAATATAAAGCGGGCCCGAGCGCAGGTTTCCAGGGAAACTATAAAAGAGTATTTTCAAAATTTAGAGCCTACTATAAAAGACGTGCCGAGTAGCAAAATTTTTAATTATGATGAGTCCAATTTAAGCGATGACCCTGGTAAAAAGCGATACATTTATCGAAGAGGGATAAAGTACCCTGAAAAAATTATCAACTTTTCTAAAAGTTCCACAAGTGTCATGATGTGTGGGTCTGCAGATGGAGTACTTTTACCTCCTTACGTCGTTTATAAAAGCACCCATCTATACAATACTTGGAAAGAAAATGGACCTCGTGGACCGCCTTGTTGTGATGAACCATGTTGCTCCCGTGGTACTAGGTATAACAGAACTGCAAGCGGCTGGTTCGATTCCGTTACATTTCGCGATTGGTTTATGACATGTTTCTTGCCACATGCAAAAAGACTGAATGGACGCAAAGTTATGATTGGCGATAATTTGTCATCGCATTTGGATGATGACGTTTTACAAACATGTGAAGAAAATAATATCTCCTTCGTTTGCCTGGTGCCAAATTCAACGCATCTACTTCAGCCGCTAGATGTTGCGTTCTTTCGGCCCATGAAGGAAGCCTGGCGTTTTGTTCTAACCAAATGGAAGTTCGAGAATACGAGACTGACAACCATTCCAAAGGATGCTTTTCCAAATCTTCTTAATAAGGCACTAATAAGAATGGACGAAGCTAAACCGAAACAGCCTCAACGCTCTTCAACGCCATCACTAAGTATAATTTCTGCAATTAAACGAAATCTAATCAAGTCATTTGATGCCACAGGAATATTTCCATTTAATCCGGATCAAGTTTTTAAGCGCTTGCCGCCTGATGACTGTACTGATGAAGTATTCTCTCAGAACTATTAAAGGAACAGAGATTTGAAGGCCCATCACATAACATTAGAAAGAAAAAGAGACTCGATGTGGATCATGGTAAAAGTATTTCAGCAGACAAAGGTGAATGCAGTACATCTCAGGCAAATTTACAAATTGAAAGAAGAAGGAAACCAGCCAATAAAAACTATAGGGATATACTGTCCAGCGAGGAAGAGGATAGTGACACTATCATAAATTCGTCTCCTTTGCCAAGAGAATAGGAAGATAATGAATTGGCTGAGGGGCGATATTTACTAGCCAAGTTTTATTCTGGCCGTGGTAAAAAAGCATATCGTTATGTTTGCCGCATCATCCAAATTACACCCTTAGTTGTGGTTGGGTTAAAATCTGTCCAAAATAAGAAAACATTTAAACTAATTCCAGATGACATATCTGATATAGAAATTTCAGACGTTGTAGCGTATTTGCCTAAACCTATTATAATGACTGATGCAAAGGGGGACGAATGTTTTATGTTTCCCTACGAAGTAAATGTCTGTGAACTCAGATGAGCTCACAAATATTAATTTCTCATTATTTCGTTGCATAGTTATTGATGCCTCTATGTTAATTTAAATGTTATGTTGATTTTTTTAAGATTATATAATATATGAGAGCAAGAAGACTGTTAATTTCAATAAATATAATAGGTATTGATTTCAAAATTCAGTTATTTTCATTTATCAAAGAAACCCCATCACCTTAAAACAGCTGTAGCACAAAAATTTGTGGACCGATTTTTTTTTTGTGTTTTTGTTCGTTATGGGGTTACTTTCAAAATACGTACCAAAAACTTGTGCGATCAAAGTAGCGCCGATGTCAGTATGAAGTTGATATATGATTTTAATTTAAATATTATAAACAACCCTTAAAACCGATGTCACATTTTTTTTTTGTTCATTTTTCAGCCTTCTGAGTACAGAAATATTTAAGTCGGAATTTTAAAATTGATCAATGTAACCCCATTTTACGGTACACAATATTGTTTTTAATTTATCACAACATTTTGCAAGATTTTCCCGTCGCTACCAATAATGCCCAGGCGGGACGAACAGCTAACGATATAAGAAATAATTTCGCTGATTTTTTTCCAAGTCCCGTAGGATCTGTGCCATGGCAAATGTCAAAAATTTAATACAAATAAATTATATAAGAACTTACGTATTTCGTCTTTCTTTTTGACATCAAATCCCTCAAATTCCGGTTCGAAGAATAAACAAATTTCTCGCCATGCATTGCTTCTCATAATTTTGTTTTTGTATGCATCAATAGTTTTATCCCATAAACATGGTTTGGATTCAACAAGTTCAATTAGCGTAAAAATGTCGTACATGATTGTGAAATCGATCAAGTTAAATTTTCAAACTTCGTAGTCGCTTTTATCCGAATGAAACGAAGGAGCCGTGCGTCGTGGGCGCAAGTCGCCGAGGAGGTGAGGGAAGGGCCAAGTGGCCAACGAAACGCACAGCGTCCTGTGTGCGCGACACGCGCACCCTCCTTCCCCGCGCCCGCCCCGCCCGCTCATGAAAACGGACGTAGTGCATTAGCATAAACACGTTTTTCATTGCTGTCATTTCAGACCGGAAAAAACCGTTCCGGAATGGGGAAAAGTAAAATGTCGGACGGTAAAATTACGTATAGTGCACAAACTAGTAGGTATATACATTATATGGCGTGCCATATCGGACCGTAAAAAATCGGACTGCCGGACTGTAAAATTCCTTGTAGTGCACAATCGCCCTTATTCTTGTATTATTTGATTACTTTATAATGTAAGTCTTATTAGATTTAGCGTATTTTAGTGTTTTGTATCAAGTAAACACTTGACGTGCGTCATTGGACAGAGTCGTCGATCATCCTATAAAAGAGCGTGCACTCGTTTTGCTCGTCAGTCGGTCTTCGGATTCGACTCAATACAGAGCAACTGCTCCCGACAAAACTGTCGGTTTACCTGGTACAGCGCTGCTGTATATTATATTTACATAGCTGTGTTGGCTTGCTAAGTGATGTTATGTTGTTACTTTGATGTTGTAATGCTGTACTAGTAGTTAAGTTAAAGTTAAGTAGGAAGCTAATGATGAATGTTTGTGTGGATGTCTGAGGACAGACCGGATCAGGATGGCCGACTGTGGGATAAAAATATTGTATACTAGCTTCTGCCCGCGGCTTCGCCCGCGTGGATGTCGGAAGTTATCCCACGGGAACGTGCTAACAGGATAAAATGTATGTGCTTCCCCAGAATGCCATCTATCTCGCGGGCCCTTTGTGGCAAATTACAGTAGAAAACCAATTGTGTCTCATTAGTGGTGATTAAGAGGGTACCTATATGATATCTTTACCTAGATACCTACCTAATTAAAAAAAAAACTCAATAACAGAAAATTAAATACCTACCTAAATAAACCTATTTCTGATGATAACTAATCTAAACTCAATAAATAAGCAAAATCCCTAAAAACTAATATCTATACGAATGACTAATCCTACCTAACAGTATTATAAAATAACCTACGGTCACTACGTACACTATAAAATATACTACCTATACTTTAAAATTAAAATCTATACCTACGACTCATATAAACATAAACCTAAATAACTCTAAAAACTAAAAGGAATAAAAATGAACTCCACTGCGGGTGACACAACCTACGACAAACTTAGTATTTGCGGTTGGTACAGTACAGACAGTGGTAATCGGGTATAGGGATCGAACCGCAAAATTAAGTTTGTTTTTTATTGTATATACTTTTCCGGGATAAAAAGTACCCAGTGTGGTGCCCAGGATATTAAAGAATAATTATACCAAGTTTCATCGTAATCGAACCGGTAGTTTTTGCGTGATGCTTGAACAAACAGACAGACAGACAGACAGACAGACAGACAGACAAAAATTTTTTTAATCACATTTTTGGGTTCGGTGTCGGTCTAGTAACACCCCCTGTAAATTATTTTTTTGATATTTTCAATGTACAGAATTTTCGCTTCTACAGATTTATTATAAGTATAGATCATAGTATGAACGCAGCTTAAATAATAAATTGTTGAAACGGAACGCAACGAATGATGAAAGAAAGGTTGGCAACACTGGTGCGAGGGAGAAGAATGGCGATTACTAGATGAGATTGATCACGACGCACGGTGTAAAACGAATGTGTTGTTTTGCAATAAACGGTTTAAAGGCAATTTGGCCCGTTTGGAGTTTCTATTGCCATACAATCCCACATTTATATTTACTAATAAATATGATTCTTTCAAATAAATTTTTGCCATGTAATCCCTGGAGAAAGTAAAGCTATTGCTATCTTTACAAGGCTTGCAAGAGGATATAGCTCCCAATTTTAATAAATTGGTGATAGCAGTATGCATATCAGTATTTTCCATAGCTGATTTCACTGAAGGGGGAAGTGGTACTAAATTCTGATGAGGTTTCTTTACAAAGGTAATTAAGTATCCTTTCATACTTATAATTAATTTTATGGATTCGTCTTTGAAAATTTTTGTTCCAGCACGGTGAAAAAAAATGTGTGAGCCTTTCAGCATGACTTACCTCTATGTGCGAGCAGGAGGTTTCTTCTGTGAGGCTTTGGCTTTCTTGGCCGTGGACTGATAATAGTGCCCGCGATGCTTCCGGGCTTGTATCGAGGACTAGGTCTTCTTGTGTCCGTACCTCGCTGTTGGCCTCTGATTGTAGCGAGGGGGACCTTGTGAGTTTCCCTTATTTAATGTATGCTGATTGAATGTAGGTTTCTTAATGGACTGGCCACCTTGTTGGTAAGTTTCCTTAACTTTAATTTTGTCACTAAGATTAACTCATACCTACTCGTCTCTTTCTTGACATTCAATATGACATTCAAAATATTTTATCAATCACGGGGAAGATCAAGTTTTTCCTTGATTTTGTTTGGACAAAATGTAAATATGCCAAGATCCTTCCAGCATCACTAAGTAGTGAGATCAATTTCAATCGGTCCCCTGTATCATTGTTTATCAACAATGATATTGCATTACGTAGTATAGACAGTCCAATGCGAAGTTGGTTTTGTTCTAACTCTATCTTTTTGTCTCTATTGAGAATAATGTCACTTACAGGCTTACGAAGCAGAAATCTCTGGGTTGAGCTTTGGTGCCTTTAATAAAGGGCAATTTTCTGGAATCAATTGTTCCGTTACTTTTAGTTTTTTCTCTTGAATAAGACCCTTTTTCAAAATATTGCTCCCAAATACGAGCCAAGTCACTATTTATAGAGGGACCGTGTGTCTGGCATGAGATCACCCAGTGCTCAAAGTACCTCTGAACTTATAGTTGGTGTTGCTGAGGTAGGCTTAGTATCAACCGTTGGAGTTGAGATAGGATTTTTTACGATAATAGTTTCAGGATCTGGTGACACATCTCGTGGTAATGTTTCAATGATTTTTACTTCGTTCGAAGTATCATCAGTATTATAGTCTGAAAAGGAAAACGATAACCATACCACTGGAAATTTTGTACAGGTGATTGTTAAAAACTGCTTATTGAAGCCTCACGGACTTCACATAAGAGTCTAAAGATCTCGTCCGTATATCTCGTATACGCCCCGAGTCTAGGGATCTCGTCCGTATATCTCGTATACGACCCAAGTCCATTGAGCACGTCGATGTATCTCGTACATCACCCGTCTCAACCGGTACAAAGGTTATGAAAACCTTGTGGCCTTAACTGCTATAAAAGCCAGTAGCCGTACATTAAATTAACCGTATAATAGCAATCACAAGACAACGTTTTTGTTACCTGGAATCAATGATATTATATACAATTGCCTGGAATACTAGAAAGTGAGGTATCACTTTCATAGTCATCCCGACGACGACAACGACGCTTCATTTTTCGTTAAATTTTTCTTATTTTCTTTTTGTAGTATTGTAAATCTTTTTCTTCATAGCGTCTTTTAGGCATAGTTAAATTACTTAAGCAAAATTTCACTTTTAAACAATCAAATTTACTCAAATAATTCTACGAACACAGTATCAGTTGCCGCGCAAACGAAAATAATGACGGATCGCGCTAGGACACAGATAACGCACACTACTTACGTTTAGTTTTAGCTCTGAAAGGACATCAACCACATTGTATGGCGTTTGGGCTTGAACATGAACATAAAAACATTGCACTATTATTTATATTATTGAGTGGTTTACAGTACAAAGAAAACATATAGATAAGAAGTTTTGTATCAAGTTGGTTAAATAATACAAAAACACTTCAATACTACACCTCATTTATGTTCTAATTAACCAAGCCAGTTCAGCTAAAGAGTGTGCCAAAGATCGAAAAAAAAAGTCGGCACGGTTGGCGCAGTGGTTAAGCGATTGACTGCTGCGCTGCGTGTTGCGAGTTTGATTCCCGCACGGAACAAATATTTGTATGACCTACAAGTAGTTGTTCCGGGTCTGGCTGTTTGTGTATGTGAGTTTAAATGTTTGTAAACGCACCCACAATACAGGAGAAATACCTAGTGTGGGGCAATGTCTAAAAAAAAAAGAAACAGACATATACCTACATACATTTTTTTTATATTCCACAATGGGCTTGTACGCTATCTTACACCCACAGGTTGACTGCGAGAGATCTCTGCTAGAGATAAGCTTTACTTCGTAAACTCCGCCCCTAAGATACCCACTGACCGTGACCATCGTCCTTGTAAAAATGTATTTTTTATTTATGTGCAATAAAGAATTTTATATAATGATCGTCCAGAACTTTTAACTAGTGATGGATTTTTAGCAAACTCAAATATTCAATTATGTACATAATCATCTCAGAAGTTGGAACTTACCACTTGCGGTGCGATCCATTGCAGTATAACTCGCTGCACTTTCAAAAGATTAACAATGTGTCTTCTCCTTCCTGTGAGTGATTTCAGTACCACAATTTATACAATGTATAGATTCACTAGGCAAAATCGGAAAGTCCATGTTCACTCGCAAGTCTTTATGTAAAGCGAGTTCATGTTACGGAGAAATGTCAAGGTAAACGTTTGAAGCGGGTACTGAGTCCGAGAGTGAGCCGGGGTCGTCGGATAGAAAATCATCAGAATCCATTTTGAACAGCACAAGTCGTCAAAAATAGCTAAAGTCGAAATAATATTCACAAACGATACAAAAAATAGCGGCAAACGCAAAGCGAATGACATTAACAATTTGAAAATCGAGCGCCAATCGGGTCTGGGTCAGTGTTGCCAGTTCTCTGCACTGTCAGTCGAACGCTCGATTTGAAATCGATTCCATCGTGCTGTGCTGTTTTGTTTCTCGGCGCGGACTTGCGGACAACGAGCAATGGGTAACTCGCCGCCCGGCTGACCAGTAACTGTCCGGACCGAGCCCAAGTCGTCGACGGCGCGTAGAACCCGTGGCTCTAGAACGCAACTGAATATCGACGGCACGGTTGGCGCAGTGGTTAAGCGATTGACTGCTGCGCTGCGTGTCGCAGGTTCGATTTCCGCACGGAACAAATATTTGTATAGCCTACAAGTAGTTGTTCCGGGTCTGGCTGTTTGTGTATGTGAGTTTAAATGTTTGTAAACGCATCCACGATACAGGATAAATTCCTAGTGTGGGGCAACGTTTAAAAAACAAAAAAAAAATTTAATATAATAATCTCTCTGGAACTTTCATGTGAATTTCTTCCTTTAAAATTCCATTTAAAAATGCAGTTTTAACATCCATGTGATGAACTAATAATTTATATTGATTTGCAAAACTAATCATAAATCTAAAACTGGCTAAACGAGCAACAGGGGCAAAAGTTTCATTGTAATCGATTAAGTACTCTTGACTAAAGCCCCGAGCAACAAGCCGTGCTTTATATCTTAATGGATTACCAAATTCATCATTTTTAATACTAAAAATCCATTTGCAATCAACTACATTTTTATTATTAGGTCTAGGTACTAATGTCCAAGTATCATTAGCTAAAAGTGAATCTAATTCAACCTTAATCGCATCTTCCCAATGAGTTCTATCGCCCCGATTTTTAATTTCATGAAATGAAGTAGGTATTTTGCAATTGATTGATTCAGCACATAATAAAACATCAGCCATTTCTTTATAGGATATAGGGGGACGACCTTTGAGCCTATCACTCCTCCTTAACAGACTAGAATCATCGATATTTTTATTAGGGCAAGAAGTTTCATTAGAACTTTGTTTATTATCAACATTGGGCTTTAGTATGTTATTAGGGTCATTTAACTTGCGAATTTTACTACAACGACCCAATTCATCAGATTTAGAATGATCTGATTTGCAATCATGTACTATTGAACTATCTGATTTTAATTCCACTGATTTTGAACCATCCAATTTTGAATCATTGGATTTAGTTCCATCAGTTTTTAAAGTACCAGATTGAGAACTGTCAAAACTTTGAGAATTAATTGGCACTGATTTTGACGTCACGTCTATATTATCAGTTTTGTTATGGAAATGTTCGATTTCATTTCCTTTCAATTTTAATGCAGGCCTCGACTGCAGAAAACTCCCTTCACCTACTATGACATCTCTAACTGTTTCATATTTTTCACTTTTTATGTTCCATACTTTATAGCCATTTGGTACATACCCTACCAGAATACCCTTCCAAGACTTTTCATCAAATTTGGTTTTAGTGGTCTTATTATGCACATACACGGTAGAACCGAAAACCTTTAAATATTTAATTATAGGTTTTTTATCGTGCCACAATTCAAATGGTGTTTGAGTTTGTTTCAAAGCGCGGGTAGGTGTAATATTTATTAAATATACTGCAGTTAACACTGCCTCACCCCAAAAACACTTGGGTAATTTAGCACCGTTAATTAGAGCACGGGCTTTTTCTGTTATTGTCCTAACCATACGCTCTGCAACGCCATTTTGTTGTGGTGTTCTAGGAATAGTAAAGTGATATGAAATTCCTTTAGAAACACAGTATTCTTTCATTTCATTTGACAGATATTCCCTTCCATTGTCACAATACAAATTAACCAATTTTAAATTAAATTTAGCCTCACTTTTTGCTACGAAATCTTTAAAAACCGGGAAAACATCTGATTTATATTGTATCAAGTATGTCACACAGTAGTGAGTAAATTGATCAACAAACAAAACAAAATAACATTTATTATCGATTGTAGAAGGAGTGACGGGCCCACACACATCAGTATGCGCAACAAATAACGGTCGTTTAATATAATTTTTATCTTTAGAGCAATTAAATGGTAATCGTGTCTGTTTCCCGTTTATGCAAGCTTCACACAATTTGTTGTCAGGCGATACTGTTTTAATTAAGCTTACGTACGTCATCAACCATAGAGTTATTTTTTTAAGTCAATGAATTTTTGCTTATTTATATGACCTAACCGTTGATGCCACAAATCGTAATTATTATAATGACTTTTGCATAATTGAGAAACATATCGATTAATCTTCACTACAAAATCAGTAGAAATTAAATTGTTCACAGCCATACCTTGCATTATGATTTTACCGTCTTTGCTGATATTGCTGTTCCTTGTTGATCGAAGGTGATTGTCATACCGGCCTGTTGCATCCTCGTTACCGACAGGAGATTGTAGGGTACATCCCGGCAAAATAGCACATCCTCCAGCGTACCATGAATGCCAGTGTTGCTGATGACTTGCAATGTGCCCTTTTTGGTGGCTGAAATAAAAGCACCGTGCTTAGCAACTGAAATTTTTAAAGGATTATTTAAATTTGTGTAGGTACTGAAAAGGTCTTCCCTGTTAATGATGTGATCCGATGCTCCTGAATCCAACAGGAAAGTTATTTGGTTACCCTTTGTGACACCTGGGTAATTACCAAACATGAATGCATACCTGGAAGCTTGACTGGTAAATGTTGCTCCTTCTGTAAGCTCCACTGCTTGAATAGTTCGCGGTTTGTCTTCAGGTTTACGTTGATTCATTTGTTTGTAGTAGTAACAATCATTTTTGACATGACCTTTATTACGTCCACAATGGTGGCACTTGACGAAAAATTTCTTCTTAGACTTGAACTTTTGCTGGTGGTTTTTAGGCTTCTTAGGTTCTGATTTTAGTTGGTTGAAATTTTGAGCAGTGTTTTCGACGTGTAGAATCTTGTTAACTGTATCACTACCCTCATTTCTTAATTTAACCTCGTGATCCAATAATCTTGTTTTGACAAATGCTAAGGTCAAATTATCTTCAGATAATGTCTCTATTGCAGTTATAACACCGTCATATGAAGTTGGCAACGTGAGAAGTAAGTGAGACACCTTGTCGGTTTCTTCTAGTTTCGCTCCAGCCGCCAGCAATTCCGTAATTAGATCATCAAATATATTGAAGTGCTTTACTAACGTAGTGTCACCTTGAAGTTTTAAACCCAACAGCTTTTTCCGTAGCGCCAACTGAGTCGCCAAACTTTTTCTCTCGTACAATGCGTCCAAATTTTTGAAGATTTCACGTGCCGTATAATCGTCTTTCGCGAAACCGACGAATGAATCTGCCAAATATTCAACAATGACACTTTTCGCGATTCGGTTGCTCTTCACCCAAACTTCCGATCGTATTTCTGGTTCCATGTTGATATCTTTCATAACGTCCATCTCGGTCAACAACGATTGAACCCGAAACTTCCAAACGCTATATTTCTCACCGTCGAACGGTTTAATGTTTCGTTTCACTTTCAAATTCTCCATAATGAAAAATATTAGCCAGTGAGAATCAAATTAAACGCTTACTTAATTAGCGCAGTACTTAACAAAGTATAACTGGGCCCATAACCTATAGGAAATCAGGTTATGGACGAGAATTAAAAACAGAAACTTTGAATTTAAATAATGTTATATTTATTTTAACGTTACACAGGGAAGGTTTTATGTCTGACTCCTAGCACAGCGAATATAAAAAGGAACGAGCTGACAGGAGTTGTTGGTTTTATAGGAATCATTAAGTGACAGTGTTGCCATTACTAAAAAGTAATAATCGATTAATTTTTGCACATTTAAATCGACTAAATACCAACAAATCTTAATCTTTAAATTGTGTTCGTGAAATATACTGACTTTTATTATCTTTATCCAAGTTTATTTTTATCTCACCCTAACCCCGAACAGACTTATTATTTAATCTCGGCCGATGTGGTCGTATCCTAGATGAAGTGCCACAAAGTCTCTTGTTATGCACTCTCGGGCTGTATTCAGGAAACGTCCCACTGTTGTCTTGCTGACGTTTAAGTGGCATGCTATTCTGACATCTGGTTCAGCTGACCTTATTTTCATAAGATAATATGCCAGCACAGTTTTTAGCTGTCTTGTGTGCTGGTTTAAATATGGTGTGTCATTTAAGTCAATAGCAAACTGCTCGTGGGTTTGCCCTGCAACTGCCTTGTTCTAAAATATAGTTTTTCAGGAGAAATGCTGTCCATATTTTCAAAATCTAAGCCTTTTTTGTTATTATACGCATTTCTTAAAACGTCCATCATGTCTTTTAACTGGTCTGGTGAAAATGTCGTATCTGCAGAATCATATAATAGGTTCCATTCATTTGTCCGCATATGATTTGTATAAACCCTTGCACTGGTAGGGACATATAAGCTGTGTTCGATCAATGAATGTATTTTTAAGAATAGTGGTATTCTATGCAGATCTTGATTTGCACATTCATGAAACGCACAGCGACGAGAAGTATTTGCCAACCTTTTGTAGGTTGGCTGACTGCTCGGTAACGGGTTGTTCATCGGCTTGCTCATCAGGTTGATCCTCATTTTGTCGACCTTCATTTCTCATTTCGTGTCGATTAGCTGCTACTCAACAGCGGTAACACATGTACTGCAAGACGATATGGGCCGCCTGAAAGATAACATTATTACTGCAGTAAAGCAAAAAAAATATCACAATAGCTTACTAATGAGAGCGCCCCACTCATATTTCTTATATCGTTGTGATAGCTATCTATCATTTTTAATGGGCCAAGTGAAGATTCCCTGTCACCCTGTATATTCCGACAATGGAACTTCGTTTGTCTTTAATTTTTATTGCAATTAAAACATCGAGCGATTAAGCTGATACAATTTGAGCTTTTTGTACAAGTTACCTAAAAATTAAGAATTGTCTTTGAAATCTTTCAATATAAAGTATTATATGATAATTCAGAATACTAATATAATAATAATAATATCCCTGGACATTTCACACAGCGCCATCTAGTCCCAAGCTAAGCAACCTAATGCTTGTGTTATGGTAACAAGATGGCTGATAAACTACTTATATACATTTTTTTTTTGTTGTAAATAAATACATATTATAGATAGAAAAACACCCAGACTCGGAACAAATACATGTAGGTCATACAAATATTTGTTCCGTGCGGGAATCGAACCCGCGACACGCAGCGCAGCAGTCAATCGCTTAACCACTGCGCCAACCGTGCCGTGCAAAATTATTTTTTGAAGAATGCGTGCAAAAATGCAGTATAAGTGCACAGAATTTGAATTATCAGAATCCGGTTGGGTTATAGAGTCGATTAAGAATATGGTTAAGTATAATCCCTTTAGATTCGATTAAGAACATAGTTAAGTATAATCCCTTAAAAGCTGGCTGTTACATATGTATATTTACCGAACAAATTTCTTAAAACAAAGTCATGTCTTAACATATTTCATTTGGTAATTGAACATTAACTGAAGGCGGGTTTGAATTTCTTTTAGCTCTAGTTATAGGTGTATTAACGGACATTTTACAGACATCTATGCTACGAAGTTCTCGGACATGTCGTAATTAAAATATATTTTTAAGTCTCCTGACATGTCGTAATTAAAATATATTTTTAAGTCTCCTTTAACATATTTAATCCTTTTTATTTTAAGCCAGTCAACTGTTTATTTCATGTTATCTTTATTTTTGTTTTTAATTAATGCAGCGCTAAAGGTTTTCAATTCTAACATGTCATTAATTTTAAATTCTCTCACTTTATAATTACCAATCTGTATTGTTTCCTTTACATCCTCTTTCGTAATAGTTTTGGCCCTCTTTTTTCTAGCTGCTGTAAAAACGTTTTTCCACTCACGTACGCTACTTATTGTTTTATTTTTAGACGCTGATTCAATAGCAGCGTGCATGGAACCATGTGAGTGGCCACTCTCTGAGAATTTATGTTCGATTACATCTAAATGATCGATTTTTTTAACTGTCCAGAGCAGAAGTGCTGAAATGTACTGATTCCTGTTTTGTCCGCTACAGGTGTCAGAAAAAATACTCATTTCTTTGATGGATTGGGGTAGTTCTTTCGATAAAGAGTAATAGAGGCACGTACCTATTTCAGAACTCCCTTTTTTACCATTTAATTCGCTCCAACAGACACATTATTTGGTAATTTTGCTTCGTAAATAGTAAAATTATACAACACTAATTTCCTCATATAGTATAATATACTTTCCCCTCCACTTGGTATCTGCAAAACAGCTTGTAAATCCATAGTAATAGACATAAATGAGTAATCTGTGTTAGCGCGAATTTTATCACTATCTTTTTCTGCTTGACATATTTTTTTACGCTGTAAATGCTCCCGATACTCTTCTTCCAATTTTTTTTTTCGAGTCCGGTTTTTCCTATCGTGGCAAATTATTACATGGTCAAGATTAAAGATACCCCAATAACAACTTTGATAGAAATGTGGGTGTACCGTGGTATACTGAACACATCTGCGAACCCCTTTAGAGGGTACAGGCATGACGTTATGTTGTGTGATTGCGTAAACAATACATACATAAGCGATATCAGCAATAGACGTTGATTTAGGGAAAGGTGGGGTAAAATGGGATTACTTAAGTTAAAAAAAATCATGATATACGAAATCAACAATATTTTTAATAAAATTTTCATTTAGAAACAATAGTTATATGCTTATTCACTATTTTAATTTGTACTTTTAGGCTTAATCAACTAATTTTCTTAATTATGAGGAACTAATCACCAAGTTTCAAATTTTCCATTTTGCCCCATGGTCGGGGCAAAACAGGAAACGCTAAGGGGCAAAATGAAGATACAATTGCGTCATGTTTGCCGCAAATAAATGCATTTTCTTTCTTTCTTCTTCTTTCTTTCAATTTAGTCAGGCGAACATTGTGCACAAATGTGTGCCTCGTTATCATCTTCGTCTACTCCGGCGCAGGAATTGTGTGCCCAACATTCGTCTGACTGCGAATACAAGTAACCAATATGCAAGCACAGTCATCGTCGTCTTCTTCCGATGAACTAGTAAATGTGGCTACCTTTTGCTTTTGTTTCTTAGCCTTTTTTTTTATTATTTGGTTTGGTTATTTTTTTTTGGTCGTTTTTCTTCTTTGGTGCAGTCTTCTTCTTATTTTCCTTTGCATTCTTTTCCTTAGTCAGGTCATTTTTGTACGGGGAATCCGTAAAGTATAGCCGTTTTCTCACGTTTTCTCTTTTGTCTTTCCTTAGTTCTTAATTATTTGGGAATTGCCATAATATTTTCAGGTGTAACTGCAAATGAACTCTTTTCTTTTAAAATGTTGTCTTGGACAGCGGGTATGATTGGTTCAGGAATGTTTTCATCGAGGTTTAAAATAGACATATTTAATTAGACTACTCGTGAAATTTGCCTTTCAGGACTTTTATGACTAGCAATTGAAGTCGACACAGAAGAGTTGGTAGGCATAGCATGTTCATGTAAGGTATTGGGGTTTGATACGGGAGGATTCAATTGAGCTGCTTGTGAAATTCCTGAAGTTGAAGGTTCGCAGTATGGTGTTGGTACGTCTCCTGCATTTTGCGTATTTAGGCCTTCAATAACAAGGGTCTCAGTGTTGGTGGTTTCCGCAGCTATAAAATCTGCTTCTGTGAAAACATTCCTGTCAACAGGCCATATGCCACATTTTTAAAAACCATTTATAGCAGTGCTCATGGTTGATGCTTGTATAAAAGTTTTCCCAAAAAGGTTTGCAACTTGGTAGGAAGTTACTACGCGTCCAGGATGATCTCTTAACCACTTCTTTACTTCAGCACTGTAATATGTGCTTAGTGGTCGCATGAATGACACGTCCAAGGGTCGAATTCTATGAGTGCAATGTGGCGGTGTGCACATAAATATAATACTGTGTTCTCTGGCATAATCTATGAGATCCAGATTTTTGGTGTGGGAGACGTGGCCGTCTAACATAAGCAAAACTGATTTGTCTTTAGAAGGCTTTGTAAAGTCCACGAAACGATTGAACCAATCGAAAAAAATTGGGCAAGTTATTCAGCCATTGTCGCTGCAGGTTCCCCAAAAGCCTGCTGGTGCACCATCTAGAAGCTCATTCTTCATGCGTTTCCTGGCATAAATTAGCATTGGTGGCAAATATACTCCCGTCGCGCTAAAACATATTTCAGCTGTCACTAGCTGGCCTCTTTCTCCTGATGTTAGACAACTAACTTGCTTCTGTCCTTTCAGTGATAGAATTTTGGACTGACTTTTTGGCACAGTGCTAATACCCGTTTCATTCACGTTATACATTCTATCTGCAGTCAGTGCATGTTTATCCACAACACTTTCTAATAGATCAAAAAAGCTATTTACAGCGACTCTATTGAATCCCATCGCCCTAGCCGCAGAAGTTGGTTCTGGTTGCCTGTATGATATAAATCTGGATGGCGATTTAAAAACCCACTAAGCCAGTCCTTCCCTGCCATACCAACTTCTCGATTAAAGGGATTCTCGATATTATTTTTTATAGCTAGTTGGAAAGCTAGTATCCTTAGCTCTGTCCCAGTAATTCCGAATAATCGGGATTGCATCATTTTTACATAAGAGGCCAACTCTTCTTCTTGCTCTTTTGTAAACACTGGTTTGAAGTGCCCTAAACCTTTCTTCCCATAGTCACTATCTGAATCTGTATCTGCATTCTGAAACTGGCGAGCTTTTTTAACTCGTCGTTCTAAAGTTGATTTTGGCACATTATAAGTAGCAGAAGCCCTGAGAAACCCCATTCTATTGAGAAGCACAGCTGACACTGCTCTTCTCATGTCTGCTTCGTCCCATTTTTGTCGATTCGTTTTTTTTTGTAGGTACGAACCATAATGACTGTAAAAAAAGAAAAAAGACTTAATATCATCATCATCATCTGCCTAGCCTTTTCCCAAGTATGTTGGGGTCGGCTTCCAGTCTAACCGGAAAAAAGACTTAATATAATAATTATAAATCCAGTAAACGAATTAGATACCGACCTAAGAGAAATAAAAATGTCCTCTACCGCCAGCGTAAATATTAAATTAAATTGCCTCTGTGCGTGGTGCGTTTACAAACATTCAAACTCACATACACAAACAGCCAGACCCGGAACAACTACTTGTAGGTCATACAAATATTTGTTCCGTGCGGGAATCGAACCCGCGACACGCAGCGCAGCAGTCAATCGCTTAACCACTGCGCCAACCGTGCCGGCCGTTGTGCCCCGCCCTCCCTGGCATTTATTGAAGAGTTCCGTTGTCTGTCTCCGAAACTCATCATCAGATCTTGTCGAAATTCCAATGGGAATTTCGACAAGATAAGTAAGATAAGTATACCCTTTCCAACAAAAAAAAGAATTTTTCAAATCGGTTGGCAAGTGACGGAGATATGCGCGAGCAAACATAAAAAAAAAAATACAAACATCCGAATTGAGAACCTCCTCCTTTTTTAGTAGTCGGTTAAAATTTGACTCGGATTGTTTAAAATACAGCCACCGTGATCTATTGCATTTATTCGATTAAATATTTTATGAGTGTCTGTTCTATTTTTGATGATATCCCATGTAGCTTTGTTTTTATTTTTGGATTTTAATATGTAGTTAAGGTTTGAACATTTTTTTGAGCGGAGGACGCAGTATTTTAGTATTTTATTATACAGGGTGTTATTGACAGCCCTCCACAAATACACAGGATTGATTCAGCTCCTTATTCTGAATCATATCCCACTGGAAATTATCTCAGGAAAAAAAAAATTGTGCCGTTTTTTCTGCTGATATTTCTTTATTCTTTTAGAAAGGGGGTGACTACCGAGATGACGAGTAATAGAGAAGTATGGAAGAAAAAGACATGTTGCGCCGACCCCAAATAAATTGGGATAAGGGCAGGAGAATGATGATGATGATGAATGATGATGATTTCTTTATTTCAATGTAAAATTACGTTCTCTGTATGCAACACTCCATTTATGTAAATAAAACAGCTGAAAACAGCCTCGCTCAAGCTCGCTGCGCTGCCGTCCGCTACGTGCGTTTTGCCACGGTAACGATACGTTGCGTGTGAGGTAATAAAACAAATCTGGTTTTTTGGATTCCCTTAATGTTCCTGAAAGAATTACATGTACCGGTCATCTTAATATGATGTACTGAAACCACCCTTTCAGTTTGCGGAGGGTGGCTTCGGAGGGCTGTCAATAACAGCCTGTATTTTAAATATCTAGACCGTACATCATTATTGTTGTTTTTTAAGTAACCAGGATTTCCTTATAACTTTAGTAATCCATTTGGGTGATGTATTATTAACATAAACTTTAGTTTTTCTTAAGGGAAAACATAACTTATAGAATAGTGAGAAGTTTTCATAAAATATATTAAAGCTATCGTTTACGTCAGTTCTCGAGAACATCAATCCATGACAAATTCAGAATAGCTTCTATAAATTTTTTGATGTTATCATCTGAGTAATCCCTATTTACTTTATACCAATACTTTAGGGCAGGCTTCCTTTCGTCAACTGGGAATGTTAATGTTTGGCAAGTGTTGTGATCTGATAGGAAAACTTCGTGGTAAGTGCAGGATTTCCTTATACCTTTAGTAATCCATTTGGGTGATGTATTATTAACCCTCTATATCATGATGTAGACTGTAAGCAACATACCGTTCGACCTACCACTAAATTCATACGATTAATTTTTTGACATTATATTGCACTGTATACCGTAGTCTACAAACAGAAGTAACGAACAGGTACTAAAACTTATCACTAGATGGCGTTACTTGTCACGAATTAAAGTTTTTTCGCAAAGTCGTTAGTGGTTTGAACAAGTTCGCTTGTGATCCGAATTGAAAATTATTTAAAAATAGTTTTTTCGTGTTTTGAGGCTTTATTGTGAATAATTGTAAATTTGTGTTTGTTGCCCGTAAGCTACATTGACGGATAGGGGTATTATTTTATATTAGTTTGTGTGTGTATACATTGTATCGTGATGGCTCGATATCATGTTCCAGGGCAGCTCGTAAGCGTCCTCTTCGAGTCCTTTTAGAGGAGGATATTACCTCGGTGCTGCAGAATGGTGATGACAGTGAGGACGGTTTGGATTTTGATGATGACAGTCTCGCAGACCCAGATTTTTCACCTGAATTAGAAACTTTTGAAGACAATACTTCTACCTTAGATATCGATGTGGATTCTATTATAGAAACCTTAGAAAATAACCATGAAAGCTCAGTTCCATCACCTCCAAGCACTGAGACTGCATCAAACGGTCCTCAACCTTCATCAACTCAAAGCAATCAATCAAAACAAACTACAACGAAACCTACCAAATTGAATTTACGCTGGAAGAATAAGCTAGAAGAGTCTTCAGTTAAATACTGAGCAGCTTAGGTTCAAGGGTAATAAGAACTTGGGCACTGAACTTCTAGAGTTAGAAAGCCCTATCCAGTTTTTCTTTTACCTCTTTCCACAAGAACTTATCAAGATGATTTCAGAGGAGACCAATCTTTATCAAGTTCAGAATGATCCTAATAGCACTTTTCGTGTGACAGAGATGGATATCAGGCAATTTATGGGTATGGTATATCTAATGTCTCTTATTCGATTACCTAGAGTTACGAATCACTGGACTCCGATACTTGGTACCCCAATAATACAGGATACTATGTCATTGAATAAATTTGAGAAAATGCGCCAAACTTTACACTTCAACGACAATACTAAAAATCTCCCTAGGAACGATCCTGAACATGATAGAATTTTCAAAATAAGACCAGTGGTTGAGTCTCTCAATGCAGCTTACAAAAAGGTCCCTTTGGAAGAACACCTCTGTGTTGACGAGCAAATGTGTTCCACTAAAGCACGGAATGTGTTGAAGCGATACAACCCTCAAAAGCCACATAAATGTGGTTATAAAATCTACGTGTTGAGTGGCGTTTCTGGTTACGCCTATAAAACAGAAATTGAAACTGGGAAGGAAAACGTTACGCTTCCAGAAGAGCCAGATTTGGGTGCAGCATCCAACGTCGTCATGAGATTAGCGCGCATGATTCCAAAGCATCAAAATTACCAATTGTATTTTGACAATTATTTTACCTCTCTTCGTCTGTTGGAATATTTGGCCAAAGAAGGCATTCACAGTCTTGGTACGATTAGGAGAAATCGAATCCCAGACTGTAAGTTGCTACCAGAAAAGGTGATATTGAAAAAACCCAGAGGTTATTCAGAAGAATATGTAGCTGACGTCAACGGCACCGACATAGCTAATGTGGCATGGAAAGACAATAAAATTGTCACTTTGGCGTCTACTTTTGCTGGAATACTGCCTGAAACTGATGTTCGCAGATGGGACAAACAGAACTCTAGATACGTGACCATAAAACGACCGAGTGTTGTAGGAGAGTATAATCGCCACATGGGTGGTGTTGACCTGATCGACAGCATCATGGGTATATACAAGATACAGTTGCGTAGCAAACGATGGCAAATACGTCTATTCTATCATTACTTGGATCTCACAATGGCAAACGCATGGTTGCTTTATAAAAGAGTATGTAAAGACAAAGGCCTGTCATGTCGTTTATCTTCAGCAGATTTTCGTCTAGATGTTGCCGTAACTCTTTGTAAATTGGGTATAAAACCTAGTATGTCTAGTCGTCGTTCGTTAGAGAACGAGATACAAGCAAAAAAACATAAAGGACCTGCACAGCACGCACCTCCTATGGCAGTTCGGCAAGACCAGATTGGGCACTGGCCCCAATGGTCTGACAAAAAAATTAGGTGCAAGTTCCCAAAGTGGTTTCACTCACAATACATGCGAAAAATGCGGGGTTGCTCTATGCTATACCAAAACCAAGAACTGCTTCAGGAACTTCCACCTCTCATAACTTCCTTTTATATTTATAGTTTTTAAGCTTATGTCTCAATGTTGCCCTCAGGCAACGCTCCCTGTTTTTCTTTTTTTTTTTGGAAAATAATTGAATAAATGAAAAACTATGAAACACGTATAATCTTATTTTGTTTTAATTACCCGTAAACCACAAAAAATAAAAAATCCATGTTCTTGAGTTATAGAGGGTACATAAACTTTAGTTTTTCTTAAGGGAAAACATAACTTATAGAATAGTGAGAAGTTTTCATAAAATATATTAAAGCTATCGTTTACGTCAGTGTTCTCGAGAACATCAATCCATGACAAATTCCGAATAGCTTCTATAAATTTTGTGATGTTATCATCTGAGTAATCCCTATTTACTTTATACCAATACTTGAGGGCAGGCTTCCTTTCGTCAACTGGGAATGTTAATGTTTGGCAAGTGTTGTGATCTGATAGGAAAACTTCGTGGGTGTTTCCAGTTGAATTTTCTATGTTACTTATGATCTGATCTAAGCAAGAAAGCTGACGTGTCGGTTTATTTATATGTAGTCTTAGCCATAGTTAGATATAAGATCTTTAATTTTAGTTGTATCGTTGCTTTCTTTTAAGGTATCAATATTTAGGTCTCCTGTAACGATAATGCGTTTTTTCCGTTGGATTAATTTGTGCAATAGTAGGTTTAATTTTTCAAAAAATCGATATTTGTTTGAATTTGGAATTCTGTAACTACAAATAACAATACATTTTAAAGAAGGTATCTCTACTCCACAACATTCAGATATTTTCATTTTATTTATTAGAATACAAACGCCTCCACGCTTTTCTCTTTTCCTTGAGAACGAGCATGCAAGTTTAAAATTTTAAAAATTAATATTTAATTCATCGCCTGCAGAGAAACATAAAATATCCACGTTAATATTTTCATCTACTAACTCATTTAAACAGAGTTGGACAGAGTCAATTTTACTGAGCAAGCCAGCGATATTGTGATACAAAAGAGTAGTGATATAATCATAGTAGTTGCAATTAGTATTTTTATTGATCACGAAAAAGATTATTATCTATTTTAGAATCTAGTTTTTGCTGTGTACAAGTAGAACTTCGTTGGGAGTTCACTGAGAAGTAAAATGGGATAGTGCCCGTTTTTGGAGGCGGATTTGAGGCAATTTTAATTAATTCAGGTTCAGTATTAGGAAGTGGGGCACCTTCATACACTAGAGATATCTGTTGTTAGGCACACAGAAATTGAACGACTTATGCGTGTGTGCATAGCTTATTTATGAGTGTGTTGGCTCACGGAGTTTGATAGCAGTCGGTGCGAAACGCGCGACGCGGTGACACGGAAAGTGATTCGGCCACGTGTAATTTTATAACCCATTTTGAACATAATTGATGTAAGCTGTTTTCTAGATTATTCAATATTATTTTATTTAAAAGGTAATAGGGTCAATTTTGTAAATTGATAGGTGAATAATGATATAAGGTTGGTTTTTTTTTTAGGAATGTTTTTATTTCATTTTCTTGTGATGGGGTAGGTTCATACAGCAGTACGCAGGGTACATTCATACTGTATGAATATACCCCGTTATTATAGTTTGTTAGAATTGAAGTTCATTCATTCATTCATCGCTTCTAGGTCACGATAAACGTGTCGTACTGAATTGAACTGATATCATAATTCTATTTTACAGAAATAATATGGTCAGAAATCACAAGAACTAGGAGTGGAGAGGTGGACGAACATGCAATGTTAAAAGCTATCGATGAAATTTTGGAAAACAAACTCTCTTTACGGAAATCAGCAGCCAAACATGGAGTTAATGCACAAACAATAAAAAGCAGTATCAAAAAATTACGCAAAACACAAGACCTTGATAGCGAAGTTCGTGTATTCGAATCCAAATTTGCATTAGGTACAACAAGTTTTTACAAAAACAGAAGAGGATCATTTAAATAAATATATCTTAGCGTGTTCTAAGATGCACTATGGACTGACATGTATCCAAGTTAAAAAACTTGCGTATGAATTTACTAAAGCAAATGATATCAAATATCCTGGAAGTTGGAATAATAATAAGATGGCGGGAGCAGACTGGTTCAGTTTCCGAAAACGACAAAAATTTAAGTTTACGTAAACCTGAAAATATTGCGCTGCCAGATCATTCGGTTTCAACAAAACGGCAGTGAATGATTTCTTCCAGTCCCTGGAGAATATATACCGCAAACATAATTTTACTGCCGATTGGATTTTCAACTACGTACTATAGTAGTCTTTGAACTACGACGAGTCTGGTATTCCAACTGTTTTGAGTACACCAAAAATTTTTGCTGACAAGAATCAAAAACAGGTTGGTCAAATAGTGTCTGTTGCCTTCGCGTTTTGATCACACATATAGATACCGTGAAATATGCCAACTTTGCCCGAAGAACAATATGTAAGCAAATCTTTGATGTGCAAAAATATCTCAATATTATGGTAACATTGATTGACTTTGGTGGAAAATAGGTTATGTGTATGGCAATACTGACTATCGTGTTTGTTGCTAACTTCGCTTAGTAACTTGTTGCAACTCGTCGAGTGAGGTGCTTGTTTTTGCGGGCAAATTTTAGTGCAAATTCCAACGTACATTCTGCGAGATGGCGAAAACACAGCGCACCTTTAGGATGAAAACGACGTTACTCAAAAAAGCTACTTTTAGGGAAATAGCAAAATAAGTTTTAAAATTTTGACACCTGCGCAATCTTTCTACTATTATTTCGTGATTATTTAAGTCAGAGACTATGTTTGTGCTGCAAATTATAAAAAAGACGTTCAGCTATTATTGTGTCATAAAAAAACATACTTATTAAAAGGAATAATATTTAAAAAAAGGTTTTGAATTTTATCAGTCATTTTTGGACCAACAAAAATAATATAAATTGGACTATTTAGGAGTTGCGTCTTTTTTTGACCGAAAAAAATATCTTAAATGTGAAAGCTTAAGAGTTACGCCTTTTTTGTTTTTATAACACTATGTATTTTTTTTACGTTTTGCGACTTAGGTCTGTTTTTTTCGTAATAAATAGCAAATAATGGGATACCAAAGTGGAAAATAGGGGCAGAAAAAAAAAACAAAAAATAAGTATTGAATTTCTTTATGTTAAATCAAAATCAACACAGAAGTTAACAATATTTAACCGAGATCTTTATTCATTAGGAACTCTTCCGTTAAACTGAAATATGTTATAAAAATATCTCTAAAAAAGAAATAAGCAGTTATCTTTGTCCTATAAGAAAGTGTCTTAAAATATTTTGTTATCCATAAAAAAACAATAAAATAGAACTCTTAATAAAAATAAATCAAAATCTTTGTTCATTAGGAACTTTCTTAGAAAAGAATATTGAAGTCCGTAAGAAAACGCAAATGTAAACTCAAATCAAAACATAAGTAAGTTCTGTAACAATCTAATATACTAATTTAAATCAATAAAATCAATAGTTACAACCCAAATAAAATCTTCGTTACCTAGAAACTTTTTATCCTACTTCAGTCAGTCATTTTAATCATCTAGTAACGATTTGTAATAATCTATATAAAAACCGGGTATTAAATTTTTCCGCAGCAATTCGCTTAGCCCCTTCCTTTTATTTTCACTTAATTTTATTTTATTTGTGTAAGCTTTTAAGTTGAGACATCTTCATGGTTAGGCATTCGTTTTCGTTTGTTTCTCATGTTCACACGCTTAAAATTTTCTTGCGTGTATGATGTTTTGAAGAAAATCATAAAAGGTTCGTCTTTCAAGAATCTCAAAACCTTAATATCGTTCCAAGAAACCTGGTTGCGCTCATCGTCTTCATTGAAATTATAACCCCACTGATCTTGTAGGGATTTCAGATCAATAAAAAAATCGTAATTTAACTCATGGACTTTAAAAGGCTTTCCAGTTTTTTTGGCACTTTTTATTAGGGCAACATATTGATGTGAAGTATAAATAGGTCCAGATTTTAAGTTTTTTTTCACTTCTTATTCTATTAAGCTGTGAACGTTGTCACCCTCGTTCTGTGTGTGACCGCGAATCAGAAATTTATGAGTTATACTCATTATATTTGGAAATTTGGATACAATATACGAGTATAGACATGCGATAAACTTATTTTTGTTTTGTCCACAGCAGTTATCTGAATAGAAAATTATATTCAGTTGTTTATCAGGATATCTTTCACTGACATTTTTTAAATAGTCAAATATGCACGATCCTATTTCGTTTGCCCCCCTTTTTCCTTGTTTTTCATCCCAAAAGTAATTATAAACATCCTCATAGGCGCCTAGTTTCTTCTTCATCTATATCTTCTCCCTCATTCCCTTCAACTTCCTGTCCTTTATTTTGGTTTTTATATGTTTTTTTGTCAGATTTCTGAGCCAGCTCAGCCATAGTAAAGTTTAGGCAGTTGAGTTTTGATATGTAATAAAAAGAACTCGACTCTCCCAAAGGGCATTGCATGACTGCTTGCAAATCATATACGGTACATATATTTCCTTCACCAATGTTTCTGCGGTCGTTTTTCTTTTCAAGGCGACAAAGGTCTTTCTCTTTTAAATGTGTATCGAATTTTTCCTTCAGCTTTGCTTTATGATCTAGAGATGCCATTTCGTATTCCAAACACAGATCACAACGATCTTTTTTAGGCTGAAAGAATCCCAAGTTGAAATTGTTATTAAAAATTTGATTGTATAGCCAGTAGTCTTCTTTGGGTTTATTTTGATCCCTTGCTTCTGAGAAGTCTCTCCATAGATCTCTTATGGTCCTGCCTCCTTCAATGAACTCTCTAGATGTGGAGGCCCTTAAGTAGTGTGATTCTACCCTTGGGATGGAATTGATATGGTTTTCAATATCTTTTATTATGGTTTCGTCAATTATCTTTCTATTAGTGTGCTTTCCTCTTTTATCTTCAGCTATAAATCCGTTTTCATTGGTTTTTTCTTTTGTAGTTCTTATCTGTCTTTCTGTTATATCTAAAGTGTTATAAAAAACGTTTTGCAAACTCGAACTCTCTGATGGTTAACAGTGAAGAAAAACCCATTGTTTGGGGCTCTGGGCTTTTCAGCATTAGTGTATTTATATTTAGGTTTGATTTCCACCATGCTAGAACTAATGAAGGATCTTTTAAGTGCCATGCTTGCAAGTTTCCAATACGATTCAAAAATTGCAGTCCGTTGGACTTCATTAATTTGGTGAGGACATTTTAATCGACATGGAGCGCATGGGTTTTTCATACAACGGGCCGGAACTTCTTTTCTAGATTTTGATAGGGAATTGTAAGCTTTTCCAGTGTTGCGCAATGCCTTACAAATATTTTGCTTCCATGATGCGGGATTGCGCTGCCTTTTTCTTGACTTTCTTAGAATCGTGTTCGCTTCATTGGCGTTACTTGTCTCAGGTTGTTGTATCTCATTTTGGGGTATTTCAGGTTGTAAAATAGAGTCTATCGAAGAAGAAGACAAGCTTCTATGACGGGTTGAAATTTCATTGGGGTCTTGAAATGTAGGGTCATTATCACTTAAATCAGGGTCGCTTTCAGGAGCATTAAGAGGCGATACACAATAATTCGATTTCGAGATAGCTCTACCACTTCTTGTGGCTAATTGGCTGGTACTCGCACCATCCGCATTAATATGAGAGGTAATACCGTTAGATTTCACATTCTGTGCCTTACTCAAAGACGATGAACTGGAACTTGAGGAGCTGGAACTTGAGGAGCTAGAACTTGAACGAGATGAACTTGAACTATTACAAGATGAAGAAGATACTCTTTTTTCCCGACTAGGTCTTCTGGTGACTTGGTGAGTGTGTCTCGATTAAGAATTGACTCGGTGTCTGAAGTATCATTACGCTGCTGAAAAAAAACGCTAGGTAAGTCAAGTATGTATATTATAGTAGGTAATAGGCGGGGTGCAAGAGGCATTTCTCACTTACCGTTTCTATATAATAGCTAAAGTTAAAAATGTCGCTGCTATTAGTCTGAGTACACTGTGGGGAGTTTTCAATTATGGATGAGGAGTTTGAAGATAAGTTCTCTATCTTATCATTGTTCATTGAAGATTTCTGAAATCATAAAATCAATGATAGTTTTCTTTTGTTTGTAAGTTGGTTTGCTAGATTGAAAATTGATATAATATTTGACTTACAAGTTCACTCTGATTATTGACAGCAATATTGCCATTATTTGTTATTTTAATTAGTGATTCTTCAGTAACTGTGGAATTTGGATTTAAGTTTTCTTTTTGGTTTTCCATTTCAGGAGCCGGCGATTCCTGGCGGAAGATATGTTAATAATATTATCAGTATAAACTTACAGTATACACTTACAATGACTTACATACACTAACTATAGCTAAAGAAGTAAAGTTAGATTAAAAAAGTGCGGTAAACTGCAGCACATAAGTAGTAACACTGAGACTACGAAAATAGCTCTTATTATTACTGAATAAAGGCACTTTCAAGGTCAAACTCAAACTGTTTCCAGTTTGAGTTTTATAATTTAATATTAAAATCCGGCTATTCCTGACGAAAGATAAGCACCGTAATGGTTTACATTTTTTTTTAAATCCATAAAAAGTTCACAGTACAAAATATTATTGTGTTCATATTCATACCTCGGGTTCGTTTGCTCTGTAATTTTTCACATTTTTTAATGCATTCTCCATTATGATGTCCTTTCTTTTTTTCATTTTATAATCTTTAAGGTGACCTTTTCTTTAAAAACTTGCTGGTTCAGTAATTGTGTAGTGACACATTAACCAATTCAACTTCCTTTTTATCTAGAAAAAAATTAAATAAATGGCATAATAATCAATGAGCCATAAACAATAATACTTTGATAATTAAAAAAACGACTTGATTTCTAATAGGTCAAATTTAGTCCCAAAACATTTATCGTTATTTATAATTAACACGACACAAACTTAAATCCGTCATTGGCATTAAAAGTGTCTTTAATATTAAAGTGCCACAATTCTGAGTAAGTCACTAATATTACGTTATAAATCAGAAGAAAACAATCGCAAAGCTAAATTGGTCGTTTCTATACTAAAAATCGAAAGAGAACTTACCAATTGTTTCGGAAAGAAAACGACGTATTATGCTTTGGGTCACTACCCGGCTGACTGCGCGAGGTCCTCCACTTACCGACGCAAACACAACACTAACTGCGTCGTTTCCCCCCCGAACTCAGGCCCGCATGTCGCCGCGTAAGAAAGAGACAGATATAACGAATTTGTTCTGTTCCCGCTCGAATATGGCTTTGTTTGAACTATTGTTACATTGAGAATTTCGTTTTGAGTCATTTTATGATGTTAACTCAATTTTAGTTTTTTTTTAATTGCGTCGTTTTCGTCCTAAAGGTGCGACAGGTTAGTTTACTTTACGACATGTCATAGAAAATCATTTGGAGAGTATATTACTGTTAGTGTAGTTGCTACGGGTCTTTTAAAACTAAAGTTATGATGATGGGCAAAGTTATCTAGTAATGTTCCGACTTACGATTGACAACATTGCCCGCCATCAAAAAAGGCTTAGGGTTGGCACTTTACGAAACCTGTATTTTTTTCCTTTTTTAACTTATGGCTGCTGAGCTTATTTAATTTTAAACATAATTGGTATTTAATTAATAAGTATTTATTTTATTATTACTTCTAATATTTTTTGTTGAGAGTTGCATGGTTTGTTTCAGAAAAATAAACATAAATCTCGAATTCGACAGAGGAAGTCAAGACGAATAATTGAATCCAGGGCATATAAAAACTACATTGATGAAATGTTAAAACTTCATTTGAATCAGTAGAATCATGAATCAGGTCAAATTTCTTCACGAGATGCTGAAAAGCAATTTTGGCTCCCCGCTTACTAAAGTGGATCTAAAGCTTGTAGTTCATGAGATCACATGTTCAAGAATCAGATTCCCGGCGATGTATGGTTTCGGCGGTTTTTGGCGAGAAATGCTGAAAAATTGACTGTGATAACCACTTAAAATATTTCAAAGGCGAGAGCTAAAAGGGACCCCAAGAGAAAAAAAAGTGTTACTTAATTGTAATTATTTTTTTTATTAAATACTAATAAGCGTGAAACATATTTCTTTTTATTTACCTAAACACACATTCTTTGTAGAAAACAAAAAAAAAACAGAGTCAGATTTTTACTATGTACCAACCCTAGCACTTTTAAAAGGCGAAATGTAGATTGTATGAAAAATAGAAAAAATATCAGGGTAACATTGCCCAGTCATTTTAGTCAGAAACTTTACATAGTGTCGTCTACATTCCTAAAGTAAAGGCCATCTTTACCAATGTTCTTGTACTGGTTTTTATGTCATCTGCTTAAAGGCCGTATTTCCGTCAAAAATCCACGTGGGCAAAGTTGGCTAAAAGTCCAGATAACTTTGCCCGCCTACAAAATCGAACAAATATTGAATTAAATCTTGATTATTAGTAAATTTAGCTATACTAACACATGCACACGATCTTACAGTTGTAGCTGATGAAGGAAAATGCTTACGTCTCCATAGAAAAATCGTGATAAAATTGTAATTATTTGAAAAAAGTGGGCAAAGTTGGCATCTTTCACGGTAGATCTAGATAACGCAAGAGCAAATACTTCGCATGCCAAAAATCGCCCCAGCTTACGTACAAAAATCGTAAGCCGCCACTTTCGCGCTCAGTCCTGCCTGAGTACTGCTGGCTGGGTGAGCGTGAGTGAGAAAGATTGCTAGTGACGTCATAGTAGGTAGTCAAAAAATGGCACGCTTGGTTTTCATACAGATCGTAATACTTGCGTTATCTAGGTCTATCTATATCTGTGGTTTTGATTTTACAAAATAAACGATTATTCCAATTAGTGATAGAATCTTGTTTTGGCAGAATTTATATTCAAATAAAGTCTACCTAACTACAATAAAGCCGTAACGTTTTGTAAATGATATAACTACAAATAACATTAACAATGTATAGTTACGATTGATTGAATTTAATATAATCAGTCATAAGTATATTCAGTACAACCAGCCCTTGCTGGTTTCAGCGTGGCTAAAAGCGTAGCGTGTACCGTAAAAGAAATAATATTAAGAAAGTTAAATGGAAGACGGTTACCTACTGTTTTTCAAATAACTTATTACATCCTCCTTTTTACACTCTTCTTTCATTAAATCTTAAACTTACTCCCATACGTCCTTTATGCACGCCTAAATATAATTTCCATAAGGCTGACTATATCCTTATTAATAGAGATATTGACGATATTGATTGGGACATGGAATTAGATAGTGAATCACAAGAGAAGAGACAGCACAAAGAAATCATTTAAGGACGCTTTTACATTTTTCTACAAATAACAGTGCTTTTCAGGTACCATTTTAACGTATAAGCAATCACAAATGTTAACATATCATGGTCTTAATTTAAAGGTAATATTATATTCATCTCCACATTAGCATCACAAAAATTGTATGACGTCGTACAAAATGTTCGCACAAATACGTTTTTCCCTACTCAATATCGCAGAAAATTTAAAAAATAGGTGTCCGAATAGGTACCAGTTTAGGTAAATTTACAGCATATTTTATCTTCAAAATTATAATAAATTGCGGTATATATAGTCCTTTATAGATTTAGCTAATTGATTTGTATATAAATCAATATATTTTTCAATTATTAGCTAAAATAAAAACACTTGCAGACTTCTTCATACATTTTGCACTCACGGTTCATCATTCCGCGCTCAGAAGCGCTTGTGGAAGGACGGGTATAGAAATAGATTGTTGTGTGAGTACCTGCCGTCGTTGGTTATGGTGATCGGAAAGAGTTGATACTTTTGGAATGAAATAAAAGTAAGTACGAGTTTCATACTTAATTTTTTTTATTATGTAAGTATAAAAAAATATTATTATGTTGGGTAAGATCGTGATTTGGATGGGTGGGGTTAAGTAGCTGTTGACAAGGTTGAGAAATGGATGGGTTCATTAAGGAGCTCTTAGTAAGGTTAGGATTTGGATGGGTAAGGTCAACCAGGTCTGGAAGTGGATGGGCGGGAAGAGGGTTATGATTTTAACCGGTTTGTATGTAGGTATATATGACCAATGTGGGGTCAAAACCAAAACCATGACAAAAAGTGGTAATTTTCATGGTTTTTGGGGATGCTAATATCGAAAAAGGGGTCAAAACCAAAATCCAAGATGGTGCCGATAAAAATTTTACAACTTTTCGTCATGGGTCTCATTTTTATGGTTTTTGGGGTCGCTAATAACGGATATAGGATCAGAACTAAAATCAAAAATGGCGCCGACGAATATTTGACATCGTTTCGTAATGGGTGTCATTTTCATGGTTTTTTGGTTAGCTAATAACGAATATGGGGTCAAAACCAAAATCCAAGATGGCGCCTACGAAAATTAGACATCTTTTCGTCATGGGTGTCATTTTCATGGTTTTTGGGGTAGCTATTAACGAATATGGGGTCAAAACCAAAATCCAAGATAGCGCCGACAAAAATTTGGCCACTTTTCGTCATGGGTGTCATAAATATGGCATGGTAGATGTCACAAATAGCGTTTGACAAATAAAACAGGCCTTGGCAGCGGAACTTTGTAATTTGTACTTTGTGAGCTCTGCCACCAAGTGTAGCATTTAGTTTTTATGTAGGATGTTTTGTTAAAATGTTTATCTTTATTTTTTAGATGCCCCGTATTCGGAAATTTGGATATAGACCAAAAAAATCTACTAACGTAGCAATAAATAAAAGTAATGAGACTATGTAAGTATTTTCACTCTGTAGTTTATTAGTGAATTGAAGTAATAGTTCAGGATATCTTTTTTTTTGTATTTTGTTGTTAAATGTCAATCCCATCACGTCTTCTGAATTTCACAAAGTAACTTAATTTGTTGACCCTGTCTTATGTTTTTTGTTAACAGAGAGAGCCGCTTAGATGTCTCGTTAGACCATGATGAACAATATGAAATTTCATTTGTAAGTTTTATTAAAGTCTATTTATTATTTGTTTTAATTTTTTTATCGTAGGTACGCACTACAAGTCCCATTTTATTTTCAGGAAAAGGAACGTGCAGTACAATTTAAGCCAAAAGGTAAAAGAATGGTTGAATTTGATTACCTATTTGAGCAGTTAATCCAAATAGGAAGCCACACGATTCTTCTCTCCTTCTTCTTCTTTTTTCGATTGCGGTGTGAAGTATCTAACGATAAATAAAGAAAAAAGACATGGCCTGCATTCTAAATTTGAACTTGTCTACAAAATGTGTGGTGAAAAGTTTGAACTTCAAACAGTGCGGCAAGACGATCTTAAAATGGACATTAATCAGGATGTTGTACCCGGAATTATGTCTACTGGTGCCGGATACACCCAGCTTAATACAGTCCTTGCCCATGCCGACATCCCACCTATGTCTTTGCGCTTATACCAAATAACGCATGACCAAGTTTCCCAATGGTGGGAACAAATGGCGGTTCATTGTGTGTCTGAGGCAGGAAAGGAAGAGGTCGAACACGCAAAATTTATCGGCAATTTATCATCTCAGGGAACACCAATGATAGCTGTTATTGCGGATGCGTGTTGAAGTAAGCAATCGTACGGCACAAATTACGATGCTTCTTCAGGCGCCGCGGCAATTGTTGGCCAACACACCAAAAAAGTCCTTTACTGTGGGGTGAAAAATAAATACTGTGTGATATGTTCCCGATCAATAAACAAAGGAATTGAGACACCGGAACATACATGTTTTAAGAACTTCAGTGGCCCTTCAACTGCAATGGAAGCTGCAATTATTACCGAAGGGTTTAAAAGTTCTTTATCTAACCATGGACTTATGTATTCTCATTTAATTGCTGATGGAGATGCTAATACCTATGCACGCATAGAAATGCCCGACCCTACGAAAATGTAACTGTTGGTAAAATATAGTGCAAGAGCCACCTTTTGCGCAATTATTGCAAGAACAGAACTGACGCTTTCATCGTCAATAAAAAAAGTAAATGAGGCATAGAAAAGTCGCCTGGAGATTATACGTTACGCAGCTAAGTGGTTTAATATTTTTTTACTAAAGAGAGTAAGATGGCTCAATTTTATACGGGCAGCAACGTATGCCTGGAGGAGTTTATTGAGGCATTCAAAGTAGTTGCCCACTACAATACATGGCGTGAGAGCGATTGGGCGCTGATATTGGGCGTATATCTTGAGGGTGCTGCCCTGTGTGTTTTTAAATTTATGTACCGTGATGGTATGAGTTTTGATGGGTTATGTAATGTGTTACTTGCAACCTCATATGTCGCAGGCCGGATATAATTTAGCGCGGATGACATTCGAACGTTCAAGCTAGCGTCAAAGAACAAAAAGAGAAAGAAAGAAGAAAGAGGGAGAAAGAGATCATGGGTTTAGAATAGGAAGTGATGATTTAGACAGAAATATGTAAAGACGTTTTGCAAATATAATATAAAACGAATCATATAGTGTTTGATTCCTCCCGTTACCTCAGAGGGCTCGTCTAGTCCTCTATAGTACCTACTACGCTTTGGAATGAGCAACTAGCTTCATCTTTTTGACTGACCGACCTTGACAATTCAAAAGTGCCTGAAATTGGTTTATTTGAAATAAATAGTTTGAGTTTGAATTAACAATTTAAGAGACCAATTGTCTTCCTCTCAAAGCTCTTGGCTTTTAAGAGCCAAAATTCAAAGTCGCAATATCAATAGTAAAACATTTATTTGTGTATGTTCTAATTGATATCAGCTTAAATGGGAGACAGTCAATTAGTCAATATTATTGTAATTGTAAGGTAGGTAAACGAACTGTGGGTTGCAGTTCCCACATTATGACCATTTTATGGTATTTAGGTTGGGCTCGGCACCAAAACAATACTGAGCCCCCTGCACAATTTCTTGATGATTTGTTGATTGAATTTGATAACGAAATTGATGATGGTAATAATGAATGATAATGGTGATAACTAATTACTGTATATTTTTTGTTTAATTTACTCTCTGTAAAAATACATAACCTCCATTCATACAATAAATGAGTATTTCTTACATTATTTAGCTTACGAAAACGAAATATATCGATTTTAATAACTAAAAGCGTAAGATTAATTCATAAATTCAATTTAAAAAATGTGTTTTTTATTTTTTATTTGAATCGCCGAAAACGCTGTCGGCCATGATGTGACGTCATACAAATTGTAAACAAAACGAGTACTCGTGATTTGACGTGGTATTATTAAAAGTATAAATATTTCGATAAAAACTCCTTATCACGTTCTTAATTTATTTGCTTTATTGAAAAACAATAATAAATTCATTATGGACGTTGGTTTCACAAAAGCAGACAGCACAAATTTGCCAAAAATTTATACATTAGTGGTTGGTAATTTCTTTGCCTTGAATCCAGATTTCTGCTCTGCCGAGCTAAGGAATGTCAATACTTCTATGTAAGTAAAGTGCATTTGTTAAATAGTAGACACAAAAGGGAAGAATGAGTGCATTTATTCTTTTCAGAAGTGATTCAAAAGTACTCATTTATGTCATGAGTATCATAACCTCTGAATAATGTAACTAACATCTATTTGTATTCCTTGTTACAGATCTGCAAGGGAATCATACGGCGATGATGCCGTAGGTCACATTCAACTTAAACGAGATGGTAAAGTCTGTATATTAAAATGTAAAGTATGCCCTGAACATAAAGTGCGATCCAAGCAGTACACAGTGTCAGTAATTGTAACTGAAGAAGAAGAAAAAATTATAAGTGCTCTTTGTGAAGATTGTCACAAGCTTGAATCACTTTGTAAACTTAGTGTTGTATTACTTGACAAGATGCATCTTTATCATCTATTTCATTGGAGATATTATTATTTAGATTAGCCATTTGTGGTCAAATGTATGAGGTGTAGCGTTTTGTAATTGTTTCTGGGGGAAGACTTCATATTTGGATACCGAATTGTAGGTGGCAGAAATAGACAAGTTATTATAATGTTGCTATCAGTGCTACTCAAAAGGTTTACTGCAAGATATTTATGGTTGCTTACGTGAGTGAATCTGTGTGTGTAATATATTAATGTAAGTACGTAATAAGTAAAGTGTAAGGATATTAAAAAGTAAATATTAGTTACATAAAGGCAAACGTTGAATACAATAACTAAATTAATGCATGCATAATGAAAAAGATTAGGTATAATAAAGAGTAGTCATTGTTGTTCCAATAACTTAGAGAGACACTTCTCTGATTTGATATGGACTGGTTTGTCAGTCGGATCCTTACGCAGAAGGATTCTTCCGTTCGAATACCAACTGGAATAATTATGGGCTTTAGCAAACTGGCGGGTATCATAAAGTAGCTTTTTCACGGTTGATGGCAGGTGTTCGTCGACATAGACTGGTTTTTTGACACCTTAGATACCAATCATCTGTGTGTTAAGTTTATCAGGTAATGAGCGATCTTTATTAAATGTTCGAACTTTGGCTAGAAAGTCGTTTCTTGTGTTGACGCAGCCAAATTCAGCAACTATCGGTCTGCATAAGAGGTGGAAGCCTGAATGTCCACATTGAGTGCTTTCCCCACAGTTTTTGCTATAGAAATTAGGTCTTCAGGATTTTCTTTTTCTTTAACCGGGATATTGCGTATCTATGGTTGCTAGGCGCGACTGGAAGTGCAGGTCTTGTATTTGCTTTTGTTGTCGACCTATATATTCGGAATTCGCGCTTTTTTCCTTTTCTAAGTTAGAAACCTTGCTGATGATGTCTTCATGCTGTTTATTAATAAAGGTCATACTGCGATCAATCTCAGAATTGGTCTTTTGAATTTCAAGGCACTGCTTTTTAAGCTGAGAAACATCGCTGACTAATTTGGATAATATGGCGTCTTGATCGGCTTTCCATGATGTTAGCATCTGATCATGCTCAGCCTTCCATTTTGTCAACATATCCAGTCTTCTAATGCTGGCCTGAGTTCAGTATCCATTTCTTTATTCGGGGAATCATCGATGCGTTGCCGTTTGTACCGTACAGTGATATTGTTTCCGTCTGTATTTTGAGTAGTAGTCGCAGACGTTAGGTCCGATTCGGACAGTGATTGTCCCGGTACCAAGGTTGTTTTAGGATAGAGGCGGAGTTCGTTGCATTTTGTAGCAGGCCGAGTATTACTATTATGTTCTTAATTATTGGGATCGTGTACAGTATATATTGCAAATTGCAAGCAAAAACGTATAATAAAATAATAAAATTTGTAAAAAACAAAAAGCTCCCTTGCCCAAGATAATGATTTGACTTGGCAAACACACATTGACACAGTATGCAATAAACTTAATCAGTACTCATATGCTTTATATAAATTATCTAAAATTGTTGATAAATCAGTTCTTTTGACCGCATACCATGCTTTTGTTTCGTCGACACTGATATATGCAGTCATATACTGGGGCAATGCCACTAATAGGGATTTAGTGTTTAAAGCGCAAAAAAGGTGTGTACGTGCGATTGCTAGTATTCGTGTTCCTGATTCATGTGAACCTTATTTCAAAGAATTTAAAATATTGACCTTTCCTGCAATTTACATTTATGAAGTAGCCGTATTTATAAAGACAAATGAAAATAAATTATCTAAAATTGTTGATAAATCAGTTCTTTTGACCGCATACCATGCTTATGTTTCGTCGACACTGAGATATGCAGTCATATACTGGGGCAATGCCACTAATAGGGATTTAGTGTTTAAAGCGCAAAAAAGGTGTGTACGTGCGATTGCTAGTATTCGTGTTCCTGATTCATGTGAACCTTATTTCAAAGAATTTAAAATATTGACCTTTCCTGCAATTTACATTTATGAAGTAGCCGTATTTATAAAGACAAATGAAAATCTATTTGATAAACTCAAATCGAGAAGATATATATTAAAAATTTCTATTGTACCACATAAAACGGCTCTATTTAACAACAGCTTCTTTGGCATGGCATCAAAAATATACAACAAAATACCTACTGACATTCTGAGCACTAAGGAACTTCAAGTATTTAAAAATAAATTACGTAACTTTTGAATTGATAAAGCATACTACACGATCCAAGATTTCTTGAATTATTGATTGAATGGTTGACCATGTATTAATTTGACTGTATATTGACATTTTGACATTTATAATAACTAAATTAGACATGTAAAATAATTTTAAATCTAATGACACTAAATAATTATTGTATGCCTATTAGGTAGGACATATTGGAACTTTAATTTATTGTTAAGACCTGTAAGTAACATATGCCCACAATAAAGATATTTTGAATTTTGTCGACACGCACTTGCGTCATTAGTGCGGCTAGTACGACAGTTGTTAATTTATACAAATCAGGGAATTTCTCCCTGGATTTTTTCGAATATGCTAAGACACTGTTGATTTTAATAAAGGTTCATCTAAAAACTTATTAATTGATTGTATTATTTTATCAACAATATCAAGCCGCATTATCTCCTTACGAGTACGTCCAAATTAACAAGATTATCTATGTATATACCTGATATTTAAACAATTCTCAAGATCACATTGAGCTTCTGTAATTCTTTCGTCTGTTGTTGTATTTAGTAAATTTTTACTATTTATGTTCTTATTTTCTTTGTCACTTTCTTCCAATTCAAAATTATCTACGCAAAATTTGATATAGTTTGTCTTCGCCTTATTTCGTTGCTCTGGCGTTAAAATAGTATTCACTCGTGGATCCAGAAAAATACCATTTATAAAAATATCATTTTGAAAAACGTTTTTTCTTCTTTTTGTCATGGAAGTTAGTAAGTCAGTTGCTATTTTTGCAGTCATTTTTGTAATTTTGAACTTACACAACATGCATGCTATATAGAAATCTCTAACGGTGAGCTGTTCTTCTTGTAATTACGAGTATTTTGTTAGTTCTCTTGCAGGCATTAAAGATCTGACAAATTCTCTTAATAATAATAATAATAATAAATTCATTTATTTCAGGTAAGTACACCCATTAATAGATCACATATTAAAATCAACAAAATCACATAAAATTCAAATAAAATAAAATTAACACAAATCAAATTAGACGAAAAGAATAAATCAAACATAAAATTACAATAAATATAAGTATATAATATAAGAATAATGATTAAATAATATAAATTAAATTAAAATTATAAAATTAAATTAGCATAATAAAATAAAAATGATTAATAATACGCCTGCCTCTGAGTCATTTGTTTGTTTGTCATTACATTAATCATATAACAATGGTTAATGTACTGACAATCAAACCTGTTCGCAAATACGCTCAGGATGGTGTTGGAGGTGATCCGGAGCCTGCGCCCCAGAGATGTGCACCGCTTTCGCATCGTCGTGTAGAAACAGTCGACACGGGCGTCGGCGAACATCCCCGACGCACTGCAGTGCCGGGGCAGCCCCAACAACACCCTGAACGCATTATTATACTGAACACGGAGAGCGTTGTACTGCTTCTGGGTATATGACCCCCACAGGCTGGCCGTGTACAGGGACGTACAAAACGCTCTGAAAAGAGTTATTTTGACGGCCCCCGCACGCCTAATGCCTCGCACGCGGAATTTGGTAGCTGTAACCGCTCGTCAGTACTACATATTTTTTTGCTATGAAGGCAAGCTTTTCACCATGTCAATAGTTGAATGCCATCTTGTGGCGCAGTCCAGTTTTGGTACATTTTTTTCATTTTGTCTTAGTATATATATAGAATATATAGAACTAAGGTACAACTATAGGTTCTAAGACGTCGAACAACTTCTCGACAACTTGTAAGAAGACTACAAGTAGGTCTTGAGGTGCCAACTGAAGCGTGTGTGCAGCACATCTTACAATCCCGATTTCACTACTTTCAGTTGCGTTCACAAATTGTTCCCTCAAAACGGTTGTAACTTGAACAAAGATATGCTCAAGACCATTAGTATCGTAATCATCAACATTGTACTCCATATTAGATTCGTTTGCTTGAACTGAACTGGGACCAGCCTGTATAACATCAGATTCTGATGTATACGCACTTAAATAACTTTCATTCATTAGTTTGCTCATTTTAATATCATTACTTTTATTGGTTAACTGTCTTTACTTATAAAATTTAGGCACCTACAATAAGAAAAAACAACAACTAATTAAAACCTTCTCTTTAACATGTTTTTAAAATAAGAAAAAAAATCAAAACAAACTTCTTTATAGGTACAAATATTCTTTTTTACGTGAACTAAGGAGGGAATATGATTATTTTCTAATAAATCCAATAGATCCTTCAGTTTATTTTCTTTGAGTTTCGGTTTAGATCGATACGCGAGTTTGAGGGATATTAAGATTTTTTTCGCGTTAAAACTGTTTCGGAGAACTGATGATCTTTATTAAAAGAGGTTTTAAATAACAGCTTCGTAGGATCGTCCTGCAACAGTTTGAAAATCTTCACCTCAGAAATTTTAAAAGCCTTTGCTGTAGTTAACCCAATATACTCAGACAGACGCTTCAATGAATAAAAATCACTAGATGACATTTCTGTCACGGTGCAGTGTAGGGATTGCCTTTCTTCTTAGCGCATTTAATAGCTTCAACGTATTGACTGGGTACTAACGAAGACAGAAGTGCATGGAGGATTCCAACCCAAAATTGTTTGTACAGGGTTTCATCGCCTTAATAATATGTCTTGGATGACATAGATGGCGCTAGTATAGTAGTTGGATTGGAAAATATACATCTCTCGTTAAAGAACATTATCTTGTTTTATGCTTGTTGCAATATTACTTAATTTTAACACAAATTCTCCTACGACATTACAAACCTTATAAACCAAAGCACGTAATAACTAGGATTCGAACTCGGTGGCATAAAATTTATGACGCAATGAGTTGAAATTATCCTACTCTTTGTTATATTGAAGTTGTTTAGCGACTTTAACCCGTATCATACATCTCAAAAGAATTGAGGGTAGTTTAATATTGACTGTATAAAAATTAAATCTTTTTGTTCAATCATAACGTTCTTTACTATCTTTGAGTGAGTTCAGTTACGATTGCGTTTAACAAGTTTTTAATATTTATTTTTTATTTTTATCATGAGTTCGCGTTCAAATATTGATATGGCTACGAGGGCCCAAATAATAGCATTGCATAATCAAGGCTTAAATTATTCTGAAATTTCGAGAGAAACTGGCTTAAACGTAAGTAATGTTTTAAAATCACTGTTCGTTATTTATTTTATTATCAATGGTTATCGATACACGAAAATAATAAATAATATATTTCCCTTATAGGTAAAGACTGTCACTATAAGGATAAAGCGGTTTCAAGAAGAGGGTTCGTTGGTTAAGAGAAAACCATCATATTTAGAAAATTAGGAAAGATAAATTAGTTTTAATTAAAAGTAATTTTTGTTTGCTAAATGCTTTATTGCTTCTATAATCAAATTTAACATAAACTTTATAAACTTCTCAAATATAAACAATTTAAAAAAAAACTAAAAAAAGTACGATTTAAGACTATTCATCCCAAATCGTACTGCTATATCCTTAATTCGTACTTTGAGATCTATTCATTCGCATAGGTACAGTATTGAGAATCAGCATCATAATCAACAATGTGTTATTAAAACAAGTAGTAATTCTTAACAAATTCGATGGATAGTCTTCGCCAATTCTCGGCAATCATCGCAGTTACCTATAATCTTTGGTTCTTTTATTGGTTCCTGCACAAAGTTCATTTTTTACGTGTATTCAAGCCTTTTAAATGTCGTCTAAATGTCGGTTTCGGTATTTTAAGTCCCCATTGTTATTTTTTCTAATCGCTTCTTCCATATCTTCTTTACTCCAACAATAATATTTTCTTTTTATCATGTGTTCTAAAATACAGGCTGTTATTGACAGCCCTCCACAAAAACACAGGATTGATTCAGCTCCTTATTCTGAATCATATCCCACTGGAAATTTTCTCAGGAAAAAAAAATTTATGCCGTTTTTTCTGCTGATATTTATTTATTTCAATGTTTAATAAAGATACAGAGAGAGGTCAATCAACCAGCTTGGATAAAACAGAGAATTTTTATTTCACAAATACAGTAACCTGGATTAAGTGTAAGTATAGGGCTTTAGTAATTACATAAATAACTGCTTTAAACATAATCAGACATGTTAAAAAATACAAGTAGATTTATATATTATTATTTTACAATTGTAATTATGGTTTTCAAGAAAGATTAGCCTTTTGTTAGATTAATTTAATATTCTTGAATTGTTAATAATATGCTGTCTAAAAATCCAGCTGGAGCTTGGATATTATTTTGGTGTCTTGCCCAACCAAGGTACCAGATTATTGTCATAACGTGACAACAACAACCAACGGTCCTGTTCCCTACAAGGCAACTACAATAGTACCCTAAAATAGCTTCCAAGACAGAATCATTATCATGTTCAGTATCAAACAAAACATAAGAAAAGTAAATTTTCTGGGAAACCTGACGAGATTTAATACGTCCTCTTAATAAATAAGGATTATTTCCACCAACCCCTATTATCATTTCCTGGAAGTGTTCCAGTTCTGGACACACTTCAACAACATACATACCGTTATCCCTAATATGTTCACCAAAGTATGAACGCGCTTGTTTCACCTGGTACGGGCCTAATAATAATAATAATAAATAATTTTATTTCGGACAACAATGAGATCCATAAATTGTTAGTAAACAGTTTTGCACTTAAAATACTATTGTTAGTAACTTAAAACTAAAGACGAATGAAAGCGAAGACCAGAGACTAAGGAACGAGTCTTCGCACAAATTGCCTTATTATGGCGGAGGAGGCATCAGTCGCCACAGCCCTCAGGATGCTATTGCGACTGCCTCTTATTCTGCTTAGGAGTGAGGCCGTTTTTTTGCGGATGATGGCATGAAACCCATCGGTATGAGTTACCGCGAACATTTCTGAGGCACTGCAAAAACGAGGCAGTCGCAACAGCATCCTAAAAACATTATTATACTGAACGCGCAGTACATCCAGCGACCTTTTCGAGTAGTTGACCCAAAGACTACCGGTGTAAAAACTCTGACAAAAGGCTTTAAAAAGGGTAATCTTTACTTCGTCTGTACACCGAGCAAATCTTCGTGCCAACATATTACCCCTGACCGCTAGAGCTCTGCGCTCCCTCTCAATGTCACCATGGTCACTGAGGTCGTCGGTCAGAAAATGCCCAAGATATTTAAACTTTGTGACTCTACGCATTGGCGTACCGTTTATGACAAGCTCGAGGGCATCTTCCCGGCGCTTACCAGCGACCCCAAAGACCATGTATTCACATTTTTTGGCATTATAGACCAGTCCATGCGCAGCAGCGTAGGTCTCACATACTTTGAGCAACTCTAGGATCGCCCCCGGCGACGGGCCCAGCAGCACCATGTCGTCCGCATAACTGATGTTGTTACAATTAACACCATTTACCCTGCATCCGACACGCATGCTGCTGAGCTCGTCAATGAGATCATTAACATATAGATTGAAGAGCCGGGGAGACGACAAACCACCCTGCCTCACCCCGCACTCCAACCCATATGAATCCGAGAGCGCATTAGACCATCTAACACGGTTAGTCTGGCTACGATACCAAAACTGCAAAATACTGAGCAGTTCCTCCGGTATACCCCTGCTCCTCAATTTGCTCCAAAGCACATCATAAGAAACGAGATCGAAAGCCTTGGAGAGATCAAGGAAGCAGGCGTACACCGGCGTCTTACGATCAGTATAGTATTTGACAGTATGCTTGACACCTAGGATAGCACTCTCGGTAGATAGTCCAGGACAAAACCCAAACTGTGCATCATGCAACTTTATATATTTTGCCAGACAAGAGTCAAGCATACTGTCCAACACCTTAGCCGCAACAGTTGCAAGAGAGATCGGGCGATAATTTCCTACGTCCGAGATGTCTCCTGTCCTAATGCAAACAATATTAAATTATTGTATGTAAAAACTGGGAAATTATTTAGTTGAGGCAAGTTACCGTCAATACGAGTAAACATAACTCGTCTTCTGTTTATATTATAATCATTAATAAATTGTCCGAGATGATTAGGTTCATCCATATAACACAATGCTCTTTGGATTATATTTTCAGCATTAGGACTATCGCTTAAGACAGGATGGAATTTATTTAATAGAGCCCCAGCAATTCTACCGTGCAAATCAACCCAGCAAATCAAACATTAAATGTGTTGAGGCATTGTTAAAATACCTTTGCCTGAACAGTTAAAAATCCCTCTTAAACCTCCCATTCACGACTTCCACAACCCATCTACATAGTGTCACTTTACGGCTTTTATTAGCTTGTGCAAATGTGAGTTGGGTTGTTCCTTCATCTAATGATTCAGGTTTATATACTCTATAATTACAATTTTCAAGCAAATGGATGGCATCCCTAAAGCCCCTATCTAAAACAAAAATATCATTTTCTCTAAAAAGTCTTCGGAATGGTCCATTTTCATTTTCAAACAAGTGCGTCATAATTTCGGCATCAGTTTGGGTGGCAGCATAGGGCCCTACAGCATCGATGATGTGACCATCGCAAGATACAATCATAAATGGTTTAATCAAATTGTCATATTTGTGCAAACTGTATGTCTTCTTTTGAAACATATAGTTTGCACTTTTCTGCAAGTATATATAAGTCCCATCAAATATTGCGATTGCAGGCCTATCTCCAGTTATAGACTCGTCAGGATCACCCAATAATGCTTGAGGAACTCTCAAGTTTCTCTCTGATATTTCCCTATGAGTGATACGGTTCACACCAATATTATTAGGCACAAAATGCTCATTGAGACACAACCTAACTTTTTTCATGATCAGTTCCAATGTTGACCTAGGTATATCAAAAAGTGTTGCCAAGCGTCTATTATTCTCGCCTGTTCTTAATTTTATTAAATAAATAGCTAAAGCGCGTTTAGTTTGCTTAACATTTATAGGAGGTAAAAGATTATACAGAATTAAAAACTGCGGTACTGTAAGACCCGTCCAATAATGGCAAAAATGGTTGGGCATTTCTGAGACATTTTCAAAGTTCAAAATATTAGCTTTTGACTTCATAATATTAATTATGTCTTCTATATGGATAGCACTAAATGTAGAATGTGTCTCATTCATTTGGGGCAATAAATGCCACTGATTGCTGTACAAATGTGTTTCACACACTCTACAGCTGCGAGGAACATAGAAACTATGTTCTTGCTAAAGCAGTCTTTTAAGGAATTGTGAGACCAAATGTAACATTCTGTTTCTGCATTGTTGAAATATACAGTGAACAGATGTGATCGCAGCTCGCTTATAATTAAGCAACGATAATACGGTATTACTTTCCCTTTGAAGTGGCTCTCTTTGAACAGGCGACAACGGTGGTGGCTCTGGTGGACTAACAACTTGAATATTAGGGGCTGCTGCATCATTGTCCGAAGCCAATTCCTGCATGTCTCGTGATGAGTCATGCACTGCCAGTCTATTTGCTCGCATCCAACACACATGGCAAACATAGTTGTTTCTTAAGGGCTGAAAATAAAACACAGTTAAAATAAACACAGATGAATGTTATGTTTATATATTTTTTAGTAACAAGGGTTATCTATTGTATACAACTCTTTATGTTTTCAAGTATTATGTTATTGTAAAATGAGCACTACTATGTTACACTTGGCTACTTTAGGCAAATATATGTTAGAGATGGAAAATACAATGCAGATATTACAATCATACATACACAATATGAAAACTCGTTTTTTTATAGATTAATACAACTAGGTATTTGTAATAATGAAAAACAAAATGCTTACCACATAATTAGTATTTTCTGATAATAGCACAGCCAACAATGGACACTCCATACTGACATTATGGTGTCTTATTTTCCTCACAGATTTGCCACAACCAAGGGAAACCATGTTATGCCCCAGTAGTCTCTCGTGTTCACCAGCTTCGGTATCTAATAATAATAAGCATGGATGACAAATAAATGTATCCACAGGCAACTGAAAATAAGATGCACTGTAAGTTATTTGGCATACCAGAATTAAATAAAAATAAATCAGGTTAAGTTTTTTCTAGTCCAACTTCTTACCTCGGTTTGAGCATTCGTTCTCCAACGCGAAAGTCTTATTTGATGGTGTGCAGAAAGCGAGGATATGAGATGCCTCTGCAACCTTTGCATGGCTATTCCGCAGTTGATGCACCTCATATTGATCAACAAAACAAACAAAATCCGAAACGTAATGCAAATCAGAGTCCAGTGTTAATAGCAACGTAATTGAGTGTTAGAAGGTATCAGTCCGTAGAAATAGCAGGGGTCAAAAAAGGAAATATTTGCAAAAACAAACACAGCGAGTACGTACGTACTCGCTGTGTTTGTTTTTGCGCATTCTTCATTGCGTACGCAATGAAGAATCATTACCAGTGATAGGAATAGGTAGTGCCTATTTGCCTAAACTTCGAAGAACAGAGACAAGAAACGGAGACTTCCTTAGGACTACATTTCTTTTGGGACATCTGTCCCGAAATTCGGGACAACACTTTTAAATACATTAAAAAAATATGTTATTTGGAATAAGTAATTCGTCTATATTTACCTAAAGTTTGCGACTAGACATAAGATAATAAATAACATTCACAGTCGTTACAACCATAAAATTTTCTGAAATTTTTTTTTGGAGATCATTTTGTAACTTACTTGTTGATCTTAATACTATGAATCACAATGTTTGTATAAGGAGCCGTACAAGTTTCGAAGTAAACATCTTCTTTCTAGCTCACTCTCGGCTACGTTTAATGAGATTTCTAAAGTTCAAGTGTATTATTGAAAAAAAAAAAAAGAAATTTTGTCTTTAATATAATAAAACGGTAATTTTTATCATTTTAGCATTCTCTATAGTAGGACGAAATTAATCATTTCAAAAACAAACGGCATTTGTATTTTATCTTAATGAAATATATTTCTACAGTATATTTAAAAATGTGCATGATATTAAAATAATGGCCTTATCACATTGTTTAGTAACACACTTAAACTTTAAAAATCCTTAAAAACATCATTTAATCTTTATTGCACCGAAAGTACAATAAGACTTACAGCAGCGCATTTCGTTATCTATTCTTAGAAATTACAAAAAGAAACCGCCATGGTCGCATACCAGCCAGATGTCCCGGAAAAAATTTAGTCCTAAGGAAGTCTCCGTTTCTTGTCTCTGTTCTTCGAAGTTTAGGCAAATAGGCACTACCTATTCCTATCACTGATCATTACACATCACACATACATAAACACATTGACATTTGACATAGACAATGCACATTGTCAAACAAGTAAACGCGTTCCGTTTTAAGATTGTTTTTTGTGTGAAATATAAAAAAAAAACTATCTTACGCATCAACATTATGAAAAGATAATTTGATTAAATGCAACAAACACCAATGAAAATGGTTTCGTAAGAATAAAATGCTCATATTGACATGTGTGTCTACAAGTAGTATGCATGGTGTGGAACGCCCATTACTATGTTTACTTTCTTCTCTATGGTCCACTATGGCGGACGTTGACAAACGGTACTTGGAATTCATCTTGCATTACTAAATATTTTGAAATAAAAACTGACGAGTTCAGAGAGGCTAAGACCGAACACAACAAATAACTCGTGATTATTATAAAAGTTTACAACAAAAACGACATTACATGTGTTGCAATTTAAAAATTCCTTTTAATCGCGATTATTTATTTATTTAAATAACATGGGAGACTTACAGATAGACTTACTTATAGATCAGAAACAAGAGACCCTTTACAGGTTATGTCTGTTTTTTGCATGATCTGGCAATATTTACAATGCTTTTTCGTCAACAATACAGTCATAACACATTGTGCCGCCTTTTTAGTAACAATTCTAATATTTAAACGTAAAACTTACCGATAAAAAGTCACATCACACGTTAAAACACTTTTCTGGCGACAAAGTACACGTCTATTCTGTATTAACACAAATGTGACACTATTCACGCCGGCGGTGGTCGGAGCGAAACGGCTCCGTGAAAACTTTTTGCTACTTTACTTGCCGGGAAGCGGTATGGTTTTTGCAGTGTTTGGGGATTAAAATGACGTACTTCTTTTGAATTTTGATTGTTTAATCGTTATTTTATAATGAGTAAATGAATTGTTGCGAAATTTGTATCGCACGGTTACGAGTTCAAGTCAATCTACGAACATTCGGGAAGACACCCCGGCACGCGGTTGCTTTGACGTTTTGATGACACTGACAGCGACAAATTGGCGATCCGCGGCGCCAACATCCTCCCTCCCCTGGAAGTCCTTAGTTTTAAGACTTTCAAGTGGCTTCAGTTGCTGAATCAGGTATCTCAACTGGTAGAGGACATATGTTTTAGAAAGAACGCTGAACGTCTCCAGTGGCTGTTCGGATGGTGGCAACACGTGAAACTCCATCTCTTCCGGTGTAGACTAGGATGATTCGCACGAGGCGCCATTTTAGTGGTGGCAAGTTGTCTTCCTTTATGAGGACGAGTTGTTTGATAGTGACTTCACTCTTATTGGACTTCCATTTTGTTCTTGTCTGGAGCTCGCTGACATACTCTTTTGACCAACGCTGCCAAAAATGTTGACGCATTTGCTCGATGCGGTCGTAACGAGGTAAAAGATTGGTAGCTGCGGCGATAATGTCGTCGCAGGCCGGTGCTGTGAGCGGGAGCCCGATCAGGAAATGTCCCGGTGTGCTTGGAGGTCATTCGAGTCTAAAGAGAGAGGTGTTAGCGGGCGAGAATTCAACACAGTCTCAACTTGTATCAATATCGTGTTAAACTCTTCAAACGTGAGATTAGAGTTCCCTACGATGCGTATCAAATTATACTTGCATCCAGCTTCCCACAAGCCACCGAAATGAGGAGAATATGGGGGAATAAAAAAATTAATATTTTCGATAGCGACTCTCTCGATAATTTCGTGTGAAAATTTATTCAAAAAACTATTTAATTCGTAAGCCGCTCCAACATATTTTTTTCCACCATCGGAATATATCTCTAAAGGTTTTCCCCTTCGAGATATAAACCTTTCAAACAAAGAAGATAACCGTTAGTGGAGAGATCTGTGACCAACTCAAGATGCACTGCTCGAGTCGCAAAACAAATAAATGTAGGATTAAATTAAGTAGGCTGTATAAGTAAACATTCCTAAACGTTACAAAAGCATGTTCCTGAACAAATGATTGGATGAGTGATCGAACGAGTGAAAGGTGACGAGAAAAAAAACAGGATGGCGAATAGATGAATAAGAGAAAGGTGTTAAAATTAATAAATCATTTAAAAAGACTGAAAGTTTTCCTGGAGATCACACACACAACAAACACACACTACAAATTTGGGGGCTCGTCCGGGATTCCCAGGAAAAAGCTAAGAAGTTAAGAAGATTGGTGCGTTTCGCGGCAAGGTGAACCACGACACGACCCACGCCACGCGGCCATTACCGGCACAATGAAGAAAGAAGTTAATTTAAGGTAAACGCAGCTATCAATGACCCATCGAAAATCTGTAGTTATTACCGACCTATAAAAGTAATTCGAAATCTTTACTTTTCCAGAACTATTCTAGCTATAGGTAGGCAAAGTTACACACGCGTTTATTCCTTGAGCATCGTATACTTTTACGTTAGTGTGAGTAGCTGTGCAAAAAAGAGATAAAATACGTCAGTTACTGCGGGGCAGCGTAGACGCAGGACGTGTCGTACTGTTCCCTTGTTCCTTCAAGTACGTGACTTTTCTATTCAAGACATTTATACAAACAAATGACGTCTATACTTTATCTTACATATATTACTAAACTAGCTTCTGCCCGCGGCTTCGCCCGCGTGGATGTCGGAAATTATCCCACGGGAACGTGCTAACAGGATAAAATGTATGTGCTTCCCGAGGATGCCATCTATCTCGCGGGCCCTTTGTGGCCAATTACAATAGAAAACCAATTGTGTCTCATTAGTGGTGATTAAGAGGGTACCTATATGATATCTATACCTAAGTACCTAGCTAATTTAAAAAAAAAACTCAATAACAGAAAATAAAATTCCTACCTACCTAAATAAACCTATTTCTGATGATAACTAATCTACACTCAATAAATAAGCAAAATCCCTAAAAACTAATATCTATACGAATGACTAATCCTACCTAACAGTATTATAAAATAACCTACGGCCACTACGTACACTATCAAATATACTACCTACCTATACTTTAAAATTAAAATCTATACCTACGACTTATAAAAATAAACCTAAATAACTCTAAAAACTAAAAGGAATAAAAAGGTCGCACTGAAAAGCACGGATAAGAATAAGAACGAACGCTCGCCACTCGACACGTCCGTTCAAATCAAAGTTCAAAAAATGTAATGCCATAGATAAGGATAAGATGGCAAGATGGGATTTCCAGTTACAAAAGAACAATTATTAGAAGCAGTGGCTAAACTAGTCCAAAACTTAAATCGTCCAAACCCTTTTAAAAATGGTGTGCCTGGCAGATACTGGTTTGAGAATTTTATAAAGAGACATCCAACAATATCTAAACATTGCGTTGCACAAAATCTTCCTTCAAGCCGAAATTAAGTCAGAAGCGGCTATACGTGTATGGTTCGACAGAGTGAACAATTATTTTATGACAAATAATCTGCATCATGTTTTAGAAGATCCTAGAAGAGTGTTTAACTGTGACGAAACTGCTTTCTTTTTATGCCCAAAAGAGAAAAAGTTTTGGTCAGCAGAGGTAGCAAAAGAGTGCTTGACTGTGCTTGTGAACGTTTCAGCTGACGGAAATCTAGCACCTCCAATGATACTTTTTCTGTATAAACGTTTGCCAAATCATAATGTTTTTTTGTTATATGACACATTGTAAGGTGCTTTGTTGATTTAATACTTTTTCGCCATAATAATCATAATGTTTTTTTTTAGCTGGTTGTATGACACATTGTAAGATGCGTTGTTTTTCGCTATGATTGTTTTATTTTAATAATAAATGTTGTTGCATTTCATTTGGTGTTTTTTGTTTGCATTTCGTATAAAATATAACATAACCTAGAAAATTAACTTAGATTTTTCATGTCATTTAACTCATGGAATGAGTTGGTAAAAGTTGGCCATTTGGAGAATTAGCCACTTTACGAATTAGTCCTTTTACGAATGCGTCCTTTCACGAATTAGGCATTTTACTACTTAGTCCTTTTGAGAATTAGCCATTTCGCGAATTAGTCCTTTTGAGAACTTTAAACTGCGTAAGCAGTTTTGTGGGGCAATGTACCTAGTGTTAAGGAATTTTTTATGTGAATAAAGTTCATTCATTCATTCATTCAACTAGTCCATTCGCGAATTGGCCTTTTTGCGACTGTGTGCCATTTTGCGAATTAGGCATTACACGACTAAACGACCTTTTGGATGGGGACTTGGTAACAAGGAATCGGTTTGGATGAACACAGAAGCATTTTATGAATATATTACCAACTGCTTCTATCCGTGGCTTGTAACAAATGAAATTCCATTTCCAGTAGTTTTGTTTTTGGATGGTCACTTCCACTATCAACATTCTGTAAGGAAAAAGCAATTATCCTGGTAGCTTTACTTCCCAACTCTACACATATACTACAGCCGCTTGACATAGCTGTTTTCAGACCAATCAAAGGAACATGGAGGACTATTGTGCATGAATTCAGAATTCAAAATAACTATGCCAAGCTTAAACGTACTGATTTTGCTCCGGCAGTAAAAAAATGTTTTGACCAATGCAATGCCTTAAGCCTGAAACCATATAGAGCGGATTTCGATGTTGTGGATTATATCCATTTGATCCATCTAAAATTAACTACAGTAAACTGTTGCCAAATTTAAAACATACTGAAGACATCAATCATATAACCACATCTGAATATGCAGAAAAATTTAAACATGATTTCGAGGCTAGATTGTCACCTTATAATCTTACAAACTTTCAAAGATTCGGGAAGCCAATGGATGGGAGATCCAACTTATAAAAAGTTATTCGAATATTGGAAGAAAATTACCCCCGAAAACGCCATAAATCAAGAGAGTGGAAGTATCCTGCAGTTAGGGGAATCGACACTAAATAACAATTTTGTGAATGAAACGCCAGATAAATCTGAGTGAGGCTATCCTAAATTTTGATATAGTTGCTGAGAGTAATCTAATACTGCCAATAGAGCAAGGTTCAGAAATATTGGGAGAAGAGGCATCCAACTTATCCTTGTTTATTGAAAAACCTCTACCCTCGTCGCCTACTGTAAACTTATTAATTGTACAAGATGAGTTCAACCAGTTTCTGCAGACATCTACTCCTCTCCTCAACAAGATAATATACTTTTACCATCTACCAACGAGTTAACACCCTTGTCCACTTCGATTCTTGCACGAGAAAATAATACTTTAATTGAAATGACCGCGGAACCGCTACAAACACTTCAGAAGTATACACCATCACCCAAAAATGCAACCAAAGAGGCCGCTCCAAAAACAAGTGGTAGCTCTGCTATTCCCACACAATTTAAGAATTATGCGACACCTTTCAAAAATTCTCTATACTTTCCGAAGAATAATATCGATTACAATAAAAAGAAGACATTCAATAAAAAAACTCATGCCGACAGTAGCTATATCTGATGAGTTTATGGAATGTCAAAGGAGAATTATAAAAGAAAGAGAAAACAAAGAAAAAAAAATAGAAACCAAGAAATCTTGGAAAAAGGGGAACAAAAATAATTATTGAAGAAAACAACGACCTTAAAGAAGAAAAAACTATTAAAAAGGTGAATGCGGTTAACAAAGAAGATTTTCCTGTAGCAGGACCAGTAAATATCAATCAGATAGCGAATTCGATTTTAATTTACTTCCAAAGGAAGCAGCAAAGCGTCGCGTGCTTTGTAACAGTGAGTTAGAAAATTAATCTAAAAAAGGACATGAACATTCTAATAGTACGATTAAGATCGGTAATCATCATCATCACTAGCTTATATAAATTCCATTTCTGGAAAAAGGCCTCCTTTCATACACGATCAGGAATAGCTGCATAAAAATCGTGAATAGCTTCACAGCCGTTTTTATGGGTCGGTGGTTGCAACAATCGACTAAGTCACATTGTAAATTATTTTTTACAAGATAATCCTTTAAATATGTTTGATTGAGTAAATACATTTTTTATACATAACACTAGCATATAAAATGAAACTATTAATCTTTAGAGGAACCATACTTAAAAAAATATGGTTGATTTTAAAATTGCCTTATTTTAAAATTGGCCCCCTAGAGCAATTTTAAAACCAACCATATATTTTTTACCTTAAGATGACTGACGATAAGAATCCGGCATAGTCATTTAATTTTTGAGATCGAACATATTCATCAGCAAAGTGGGCGCAGGACGTGGAGGACAACGCCGAAATATTCGATTGGTCGGCGCCACAGAAACTTATTTTGGCGCGTCGATCACTAACCGGCACAGCAGAATTATGGCTAAAGTCAGAAAAAGCCTTCAAGTCATATGAGGAGCTACGGACGGCGCCGTTGAAAGAGTTTTCCGAGTCCACCAACGACAAAGAAATGCACGAAATCATGGCGGCTCGTAAGAAAAAGAATAACGAAACATATTACGAGTACTTGCTGACGATGAAGGAACTAGGTAAACGTGCTAAATTTCCAGACTACGTGGCTATACAATATATCATTGACGGCATACACGATTACGAATCGAACAAGATGATCCTGGACGACGCGACTACTTATCCTGCGTTGAAAGAAAAAATAACGTTGTACGAGATTATGAAGAGTAAAAGTAAGAAGCGCCACGATGATGCTAATTCCACGAAGCAGTCCGAGCTGAAAACAAAAAGTCATCCCGAAAAATCATCACGTCGATGCTTTATGGTTGCACGTGCACAAAAGGTGTAAAATGCTTTCGGTGCAACTCATTCGGCCACATCGGAACGGAGTGTAAGGCGCCAGTTTCAAAGTTCCAGAAAATCGATGTGCACGAAGATTTCGCCAGAAGAGGGCGCATCTGATCCTGAGCAACACGAGGAAGATGAACGACAACGGAGCGAACGAACGACTGAAATGAATGAGCGTCGATTAACGTCAAACTCGTGTACGTCAATGTCAACGACAGATTCCTGTCAATCGTGTCAGAATCAAAAGTGTCAGTGTCAAGTGGAAACGGCGTTAAACGTAAACAAGGACATTGTGTGCAACAAATCAATTAAGAACATTAAGATTGGTGAAAAAGTAGTTATAGATAGATTCCGGTAGTGGCATAAATTTAATTTGTTTTTCGTTTTTTGTTAGATGTAACGACTCACGAAAAAGTAAAGGTGATATTATCTGGAATCGGTGCGACAAGCGTCTACTCAGGCAAAGAATCTGAACGTAGTTCTCAATTGGCTGACCATGCATTGGTATTTATGTTGCAAGGGGTAAGAGCAAAATTTAAGCAACCTATAGCTTTTTATTTTGTCAAGGGAACAGTTTCCTCCCGAAACTAGCTTCTTTAATTAAAGAAATTATATCGAATGTAGAAGATACCCTTTTTAATATTATAACCACAATTTGTGATCAGGGCCCTACAAACATAATAAAAACAAATCATAACAAATTCTGTTGACTACCCACAATTGTAATTTGACAACCATCTCCGACATATTTATAAATTGTTTTAAGAAATTTCACAACACAGCCCAGCACACAGTACGATTCCAAATCACAGAACATAAATACCCTGACGGGTTCCAAATGCTTACGCAACTGACGTGACTGACGTAAACGAACGATGTGACGAACTGACGACTGACTTTCGTTTAATTTCGTAAAGGATCGGGAGAACTCGGAAGCAGCGGCGGACGCGCAGGGGCGAGTGGGTGTGGCTTTTTCCTAGTGAAACATGATGATTGGCTCCCAATTATTAGTATGTGCAACCATTGGGCAATTTTAAAAACGTTGAAAACTGCACCAATCTTGCCAAGGATACTTTCTTTCTAGAATTCCACGGCGCGTCGTAGTTATATTTATGTTTAGGGTTTACGTTGACGTGCTGCCGTGTATACTTAGTGTGTAGTATTGGTGTTGAGCGAAGGCAGTTTTGTGAAGGGTACTATATATATATAAAAAATATTAAAAAAAGGTTAGTTTCTTCCTTTTTTTAGGGTCAGTTGGGGGAACGCCAGCGTGTTTTCTAACAGTAGACTGCAGTACAAAAAGCTGGCGCACTGAAAGTACTTTGGAATCAGCGTATAGTTGCGTAGTGGGATAGCGACAAGGTTTGCGCGACATCACCTTCAGTACGGCTCTCTGCGCTCTTTCTATTCTCAGGAGACTGGTTTTATTTGCACCACCCCATACTGTGATGCAATATCCAATGACGGATTGATATAATGCATTATACACCATCTTCAGTATCTTTACACGCGTAAACAACGCGTTACGAGTAAAAATTGGAGAAATTTTTACTCGTTGGGTCCGGTTTTTGAGGTAGTCTTTGAAAATTTCGAGGGTGATACCTCGTACCCCTAGGAGCTCCATTTTAGAGATAAGTTTGGGAACAGATGTAACATAATGTACATACTCACAGTTACCTTCATTCATTTCTCCAGGTCAGAACAAGCATTCTGTGATCGTTAGGCGCTGATCTGATTATTTCTTACGACACGTTTTATCCACAATCAGTACACAGACACAGCTCCAACTTTAACATGAGACTATGACGATTTAGTGTCATCCAAGGGTTGGTAGTTTCGCCCACATTGATGGATATCATTTTTCCTATAAACACTATACTTCTAATACAAAATAACTATAGATTTTATTGTATTTTATTATAATATATTTTATTATGACAGCTTTGACAACGACGTTTAATACGTCGTCATGGCAACGTACCTTTCAAATTCTTACCGGCCTGTATCTTTTTAGTGGATTAGATATGCAAACTCACGTAAAAGAATTACTGGCTACGTTCCTATCTCAAATTCATATTTTCTACATAATGTTATTCTACGAGTTTTCTTTATTGATCCACGCAATACAAGGATCAGTTCTGGCTTCGCCTCTAAAGCGAACACTACAAGGAGCCTGATACTCCAGGGTCACTTATCCTGGGAATACCCAGCGTACCTCTCTGCTGCGGTACCTGACGGACCCTGCCTACGCCTCCGTCCTCCGTCCTCCGTGAAGAGGGCTACTTCATCTACTGGGCCGCGCCTCACCTGAGGGCTGCCTCACCCGAGGTCCGCCTCACCTGGCGGGCTGACAGCGTCTCCGCCGTGCCTCTCTCCTGCTGCTGTGCTGCGTCCTGGCCTGCTGCGTGGGCCCTCCTGTCCTCACCTGGCGTGCTGATAGCGTCTCCGCCGTGCCTCGCTGCTGTGCTGCGTCCTGGCCTGCTGCCGTGGGCCCTCCTGTCCTCACCTGGCGTGCTGATAGCGTCTCCGCCGTGCCTCGCTGCTGTGCTGCGTCCTGGTCTGCTGCGTGGACCCTCCTACGGGTGTCCACCGTGTTGCCACGCCCTAGCACCTGTCTTCACCTGTTCCTGCTCCTGATCCTGGATCGGCAGCTGTACCGGCCCCTGTCGCCAGCACCTGCCTCGCGACTACCTCCTCAACCCACCTGTATCTTCACCTCAGCCTCCTCAACCCATCTATCACGCATCCTCACTCATACACCCCACCTCCACATACTACACACCACTCTTCAGTCCATCTCCATCCTTTTCTTCTAAATATATCTTTAATTGTTCTCCATCTTCCTTTTTCATTTATACCTTAACCTATAAGCTTAGCTTTTCCTTGTCGCTACACGACATTTTGGCGCCCAACGTAAATTAGTTCTTTCTCTCTCTCTCTCCCTCTCTTTATCTAATTCTTTGAATTCTCCTAGTTCTCTTTCTTTCATTTTAAAGTTTCATCCTTCTTTCGTCTTCTTACATAATTTTCATACAGCCATTCCTTTCACCTTCCTAAATTCGAAAACAACACTTCATCTAGTGTAATTTAAACTCTTTGGCTAATTTTATTTCTTTTCATCCAAACATCTTGAGCACACTGTACTAAACATCTATACTCTTCACATGTAACTTTATTTTTTTCAACAGGAAAACAGAAATATTTTTTACGTAACTTTATATTTATTAACTTTTAGATACTCGTATTTTTATGTAACTTACTTTTCAACTTATAATTATGTATATATTGTATATACTTAAACATCACTCTCTACATTACCTTATCTTTATTCTATTATGTTTATAAATACTTTATTTAACTCTACAACTATTTGGTAAATCCAAACGGTTTTAAAAGATGATGGCCTACCCCATCCATCTTTTACTCTTCTATAACTACGGCTCTACAGCCATAGTTATAATGATCATGATGCTCTACTGCATTGATCACTGGATATGCTTTATCAATCGGCTCTAAACCATTGGTAATCTAAGCTATCCAATCTAAACTTATCTAACTATTGTATATATGCATATATGTATATGTATTCTAAAGAGCGGTTGCAACTCTATAAATAAGCCCTTGCAGGAGCGGTTGGTTACTCCCTAAATAAGCCTAAACTAAATGTACAAATGTATCTATCTACTACTACTTAACTTATTACTTAACACTATCGCTCTTAAATGAGCTTAATTTCCTGTACTTAATTTGTACCTTTTCTTTTTTTTTTCCATGTCTGGAGCGGCTGACAACTCCTTAAATAAGCCTTGACGTCGTTTATAAAACACCCTTCTAGAGTGGCAGTCATTGAATGTGAACTCCACCCTTAACGGAATGCAGGAGATTGCTTAAAAGAGATAGTATGATTGAGTGAATGGAGAGGTATGAATCTGCGAAGTTGTGTTTTACAGTTCCTTCGGAAAGCTTCATTAAAATTTTCTCTGAGTCGAAAATTTTCTAGGGTCGGGGGGAAAATGTAACATAATGTACATACTCACAGTTACCTTCATTCATTTCTCCAGGTCAGAACAAGCATTCTGTGATCGTTAGGCGCTGATCTGATTATTTCTTACGACACGTTTTATCCACAATCAGTACACAGACACAGCTCCAACTTTAACATGAGACTATGACGATTTAGTGTCATCCAAGGGTTGGTAGTTTCGCCCACATTGATGGATATCATTTTTCCTATAAACACTATACTTCTAATACAAAATAACTATAGATTTTATTGTATTTTATTATAATATATTTTATTATGACAGCTTTGACAACGACGTTTAATACGTCGTCATGGCAACGTACCTTTCAAATTCTTACCGGCCTGTATCTTTTTAGTGGATTAGATATGCAAACTCACGTAAAAGAATTACTGGCTACGTTCCTATCTCAAATTCATATTTTCTACATAATGTTATTCTACGAGTTTTCTTTATTGATCCACGCAATACAAGGATCAGTTCTGGCTTCGCCTCTAAAGCGAACACTACAAGGAGCCTGATACTCCAGGGTCACTTATCCTGGGAATACCCAGCGTACCTCTCTGCTGCGGTACCTGACGGACCCTGCCTACGCCTCCGTCCTCCGTCCTCCGTGAAGAGGGCTACTTCATCTACTGGGCCGCGCCTCACCTGAGGGCTGCCTCACCCGAGGTCCGCCTCACCTGGCGGGCTGACAGCGTCTCCGCCGTGCCTCTCTCCTGCTGCTGTGCTGCGTCCTGGCCTGCTGCGTGGGCCCTCCTGTCCTCACCTGGCGTGCTGATAGCGTCTCCGCCGTGCCTCGCTGCTGTGCTGCGTCCTGGCCTGCTGCCGTGGGCCCTCCTGTCCTCACCTGGCGTGCTGATAGCGTCTCCGCCGTGCCTCGCTGCTGTGCTGCGTCCTGGTCTGCTGCGTGGACCCTCCTACGGGTGTCCACCGTGTTGCCACGCCCTAGCACCTGTCTTCACCTGTTCCTGCTCCTGATCCTGGATCGGCAGCTGTACCGGCCCCTGTCGCCAGCACCTGCCTCGCGACTACCTCCTCAACCCACCTGTATCTTCACCTCAGCCTCCTCAACCCATCTATCACGCATCCTCACTCATACACCCCACCTCCACATACTACACACCACTCTTCAGTCCATCTCCATCCTTTTCTTCTAAATATATCTTTAATTGTTCTCCATCTTCCTTTTTCATTTATACCTTAACCTATAAGCTTAGCTTTTCCTTGTCGCTACACGACACAGAGACTGTGTCAAATGCTTTGGAAAGGTCTAGGAAGATCCCTAGACTTTTAACTCTACTGTCAAGATTCTTAGCAACCAATTGTGTCAGCTCAAGAACTGCATCTTCAGTTGAGATTCCTGTGCTGCATCTTCAGTGAGATTGTTATTAGTATTAACTTATTTATGTATTTTACTTCAATGGTCCTAGTTTTTCATGTGACTCAAGTGACAGCTATGTGACCAGAACCCAGCTATGCATAAATATGTAAGCTGTCACGCCCTTTATGCCTGGAGGCTTTTATTTAGGTAGTAAGTTTTTATTTCCATTTGAATTAATTATTTTTCAGCTTGAGTACGTATAGTTTTTATTATATTTGTTGGTATATTGGCGTGGCTAGCTGACATATTTTATGGCAAATAATTTAAGTTTCTTGTAATGTTAATGACTGAACATAGGTTCCTAGTATTGTATACATGCACTATATTCTAACTGAACAGACAGCTGTGCTGCTGGGAAGTTTGTTCCGCCACTTCTTCTTCCCAGCGATAGCACTAGGAAGTGGTGAAGGGCGGGCGTTTTTGGGGGACTGTCTTTTGTAATTTTGACGTTCGAAAAGTGCTGACTCTCAGCCTAATTTGAATAAATGACTTTTGATTTTGATTTTGATTTTGTGCGAAAACCATACTGATTATCAGCTATGAGCTGATATTTGTTGAGGAATTTTTTTAAACTATTATTCAGGATCCTGTCTAGTATCTTAAAGAGTGCTGATAGAACCGATATTAGTCTGTTCCCTCCCTTATGAATCATTCGTAATGAACGATTCGAGATGAATGACTTTCGTAATTTTATTTATGGCATCAGGTGTAACCTTTTCACGACATTTGCGCATCAATGTCCCTGCCATCTTGTATAGTTTTATTTTTTGTGGTTTTTCAATATGGAATCTGGCAACACATTTTTGAGAGGGAAGTCCCCTACCGTTCCGGAATTTCATAATGTTCTAGGCTTACCCTATGACTGGGGAATCCCTAGGCGTAGTCATTAGTTAATGTTTTCTTTTTATCTGTCATTTTATGTCCGGAATTTGGTTCATGTTGTTGAAAAGTCTTATAATTTGCTAGAGTCGTTTTTTGCATCAGTGTATTAAGTCTTGAAGGTGTAAATAATATCCAATAATGGAATTTCCACTGAAGATTTAGTAAAATCGGCTATCCCTGATTCCAAAGCAACAGACGACTTAAAAATGCATCGTACTAAGTGTACTGAAGTTATTAAAAATGTCTTGGCGCCACATTTAGTTGAAGAACTAATAGAGGACATAGAACAGCAGAAATACAGTCTAATCATTGACGAATCAACTGACGTCAGTACGAGCAAGCAACTGGGTATTGTAATCAGGTATTTCAGTCAAAAATGTAAAAAAGTAGTTTCTTCGTTGCTGGCTCTAGAACCACTTAAAACCAGCGATGCAGTCGGAATTGTTGAAGCCCTTCTTTCTTGAAAGAAGAAAGATTTAAAGAAATTAATGTTATGACTGTGCCTTCTCAGTATATTTATGAAAATCTTTTATATGCCCATAAAAATATAAAATTGTTTAAAAAATACAGTGATATCCATGATATAAATACTAGGAACAAACACAAATTTGTTCTACCTACAACAAGGCTCAAGAAAATAGGTGGCTCGTTCAGATGCCAATGTATACGCTTTTACAATAAAGTTCCAAGCCCCATTCAAGATCTAAGCCTTAATAAATTCAAATCATTCATTAAACGTAAGTTGTGCCAGAAAGCATTTTATACCGTTAAGGCTTATATCGAGGACAAAAAGGCTTGGGATTAAGCTGCTTCCAATTTTTACATATTGAATGTGTTTATTTTTGTTTTGTTGATGTTTTTTGTTTTTTTTTTTATATATACACTTTGACATTGATGAATTTGATATATACTATGACATTTGCTTACTTTGTAAAGTATTCTATTATTTTAATTATTGTGAATGTGAAGACTATGTGGGTCATTGTATTTATATTATTTTCTCTCTGTTCTCTTAGTTTTTGTCGTGGTCTGGCAGTTTGAGTAATTAATGTGGCCTACCCAAATGTCCTTTCTTTGGTATTGTTCGTCGGATCGTTGAGCTCCCTAAGTTTTGAGTTGAGCTGCACGATTTCTGACAAATGCGTGCACTGACTGGACAGGTCCTCTCAAACTGTTTGGTTCTTTCTTCAAAAAAACCATCTCAGACATAAATCTACATGGTCTTCACATGATCTGACCAAGATTATGTCTGGACTTTAAAAGAGACTGTGACGTCTGAGTTTGTTTCGGCCTTTCTTCTCAGACTAGTCAAATAGGAAACGCCGACCTCATCTAGTTCTAAAATATGATTGACGTGTAAAAGTGTTTGTACAAACCTACTTACAAAAATAAAATCATTTATCATTTATCACTTGCTTACAAAAATATGGCCTAAGTAAAATTGAAATGGTTGGATTGGGAACAGACAATGTGTCAGTCATGACTGCAATTAATAATGGAGTGTATAGAATACTGAAAAATGATATACCAAATTTGATTCTTATCAGATGCACTTGTCACTCTTTGCAACTTGCAGTGTCACATGCGTCAGAACAGACGCTACCAAGAAATATTGAATTCTGATAAAATAATTTTTATCAGAAATAGGCTAAAAGTTACTGATGTAAAATGTTACAATTATGAATTAGCAGAAGATGTCATTGCAGCTATTGGCAAAAAAAAGTACTCTTACAAAAGTCAACCACAACCAACAACATCTTCAGCATCGGCGTCGGCGTCATCGTCGACAGTAGCGTCGGTGCCTGTGAATGATGGTGAAGTTATAGAAGATATACATTTGATAATCTTGAATTTTAACTTCCACATTTTTTTTATTTGTTTCTCTTGATTCTTACTCTACTGATAAACGAATAACAAATAAATATATTTGTGGTTTTATTTCACTGCCTACAGAATACTAAACATTTTGTCAATTTAGACCAAATATAATGTTTATGTTTGGTAAATTTTAAGTTAGTAAAAACTCTTTATTGCAATTTGGTAAAAATACACAAAATTTAAAAAAAAATACGTATAAGTTTAGCGGTATTTTTTTTTTTTATTGACAATGGGCTCACTCTTGACCTCAATCCAGCCCAGAGGCAGGGATGAGATCTACGGTGGAACGAGCTTGCCCAGAAGAAGCCTATTCACTCTCGCCTTGAAGAGATTCGGGTTGTATGAACTCGGGAATGCAGACGCAGGCAGACGATTCCACTCCTTCCGTATTTGGTGGTTTCTTTGAATCCAAATATCTGAAATCTCTGGCGACCTTTTACTCTTGACCTAGGACCTTAAAAAAATCACAGGTGGCAACACAAGCGCATGCCCGCCAGTCAGCGAAAATCCATTGCGCGCGCCACCCGTCTCTTTGTGTGCGCCCGCGGCCCTAATTTAAGCTCCTTGTATCTTGTAACGTTGAGTAATGTTAAATGTGTAGCGTGTTTCGTGTACCTTTATTAAAGTTTACATGTTTTACGACTCACACGTTTTATTAATAACGTTATACTGGCTCCCAACGTATTGGCCGATGTTCTAGACTCGTTGGTGGTGCACGGGACAAGTTCGGAAGATGAATCTGTGACTGTGACGGAGACACCTGTAGCTCCGGTGCTTATGTCTGAAACTCAGTTAGCGTCGCTCCTGGCCGCCTTCTCTTCGGCGCAGGCCGAGGCGAACCGGAAGCTCGTCGAGTCTCTTCTGACATCTCACTCAGGGACGCCGCCCAGCTTGAACTCCGGCGCCACACCGTCACCGTCATCGTATTCTGGGAATCTCGTCAAATGCACCTCGCGCTTCGATGGTTCGTCGCAGTATCCGGAGGCGGTCGAGGCATTCATAGACGCCGTCGAGATGTTTATGGATTGCGCTTCGGTCAGCGATGAGATGGTCACTTCGTGGACTCCCCATGTTACTTCATGGGCAAGCAGCAGTTTGGTGGCGAGGCATCCGTCATGAAGTTACGCCATAGTCAGAGGCTGTCAAGCGCCTGCATTCGATGTATGGCCACCGTAAAAACTGTACAGAGATGTTTTCGCTGTTGAGCAAGTGTTGGAACGCGCCGACGTTTTTATCGTAAGAGTACGGTCTCTGTTGGCGAAACTACCTTATCAATTACCAGAGGAAGCGAGACTGGATATGATTTATGGTCTACTTTACAAGAGAATCAGGAAGCGATTACCAAGAGACGCTGTGAGTGATATTTAATCGCTGATAGAAAAATCTCGCAGCGTAGAAGAATCGTTGTCGGAGAACTCCGCGTCGCCGTCTTCGTCGTGTTTACCTACGTGGTCTGCCCGAGCGCTCAGCGAGAGCGCGCAGCAACACGTCGCCGGGATCAAGTTCGACACCGTCGTCGCCGGTTCGCGCCGCCCGCACCCCTACTGCGCAGTCCGCTCGTGAATGAGCGCAACCGCCGCGTAGTGATCGGTGTGTGAGCAAAGGTGATAACAGTGATAAGAAGTTGTTATGAGTGTATTGTAAGGCGCGAGGACACGTACGGTACTCCTGTGATAAACTAAGTAAACGCCCTCTTTTTACTAACTCTGGCACATTTTGCTATAATTGTGGTGAAAAAGGTCACATTAGAGTTAATTGTTTTAAACATAATAATAAGCATGGTCGGCCTATCGTGCGCGTGTGTGTAGAGGGATATCAGGGTACCGCGTTTTTAGATACCGCCGCGCGTCGTAGTATTGAGAGTTATTCACTTTATGGAAACGTCAACCACTTGCACTGTATGAAAAAAAAAACACTGTTTTAATTATAAAGAAGTTAGAATCAGTGCCTAAATAACTCTAAAAGACAAAATAAGTGAAGTTTAGTGACTAATGTTTGCGTGCACTAAAAACACTACTGAGCTAAGTGAATAATGACTATGACACTCGTGAAGTTTTGAAAAGTGAACAAAAAGTGACGTAATACTGATACATATTACAACACTAAAACAAAAGTAATTTAAATAAGACTGTGACTGGTTTCAACGAGGTACCTAAATGTTTAAACATAATTATGGTGTTTTTCTTATACTCTTTATAAGGAAAAGCCGTTGTTTGTTTACATTTTTAAATTTTGACAACTGTAATGTAACTAAAGCATTAGCAAAATTCGTATTCATGAGCGCTATTTAGCGCTAAGAGGATGTTAAGCAATTAATAAGTTGAGGTATGGCTTAAAAAAAAGGTTAAATTTTTCAATTTACAATGAGAAATCCAATAATTAAGTTAGGGAGTTAAGTTAAAAGAATTCAGGATTACTTCATTTTGAGAGTATAGATGATATGGAGGACCTATGTTGTTCACACATGGATAGGGTTAAACAAAGCGCAGTTCCATCAAATGTTTAATGAGGTCCCTCAGTTATTAGAAATACCGAGAGCGTCCCTAGCTTTAGCAGCATATTTAATTAAGCTTAGAACTGGGGATTCTGATGAGAGGTTGTCAAATTTATTAAAAGTCTCTAGGCGAACTCTAGAAAAATGGTTGCACCAAGTGAGAGATTTGCTTTATGAGTATTTTGTACCTAGACACCTAGGTTTACATCATATTAATAGGCAGCAAATTGTGCAAAGAAATCTGTCTATACCTAAAACATTGTTTGGTAACTTTGAGGGAGTTGATAGGCTCATTGTAATATTTGATGGAACATACTGTTACATTCAAAAGAGGTCGAATTATTTATACCAAAAAAAAAACATATTGAAAGCCTAATTAAAAGATTCAAAATTAATCACACAAGTTTATTTGGCCCTATGTCAATCCATAATTCAATACTGTATCACTTCTTGGGGTGGCGCACCAAAAACTAATTTGCTTCCTCTTGAAAGAGCTCAGAGAGCAATTTTGAAGATAGCAAACTTCCATCCCTTCTTTTTTCCCACAGATCTGCTATATAAATCCTGCAATGTACTAACTGTTCGCCAGCTTTTCATTATGGACTTAGTGTTAAAATAGCACCATGCTTGCCTACAATGCCGACAACACTAACAAGAGACGGAATGATCTGGTATGCATGTCTAATGCAGCCTCAAAACATGTCTTTGTAGAAAGATTTTTAACATTCTTTAACATTCTTATTCCTGTACAATAGATTAAATAGAAAACTAAGTGTCTATTAACTAAATTACTATAGCTGTAAACAAATTATATTTAATTATTTACTAACCATCGATAATGCACAGACAGAATACCTACTTATTGTCTGCAAATAAAACTACTAACATGCTATTTTAATTTTATTTACCTAAGTTATTAAATTTAGTTTTTACGTTATATTTATTGTTAATTTATTTCATTAAGTATTTAAGCACTTTCTAGCCTGAAGCACAGGTTCAACCTAATTCAGGCAAATTAGCAACTGTGCGCTATTTTTAAATGGTTAAGGTATTAAATGTAAATGTATTCCCTTTTTATAAATAAACGATTATTATTATAATAATAATATCCCTGGACATTTCACACAGCGCCATCTAGTCCCAAGCTAAGCAACCTAATGCTTGTGTTATGGTAACAAGATGGCTGATAAACTACTTATATACATTTTTATTTTGTAAATACATACATATTATAGATAGAAAAACACCCAGACTCGGAACAAATACATGTAGGTCATACAAATATTTGTTCCGTGCGGGAATCGAACCCGCGACACGCAGCGCAGCAGTCAATCGCTTAACCACTGCGCCAACCGTGCCGTCAATTATATAGCATGCACAAATATCGTAATCTCATGAAACCGTTTTTAATGGTATGTACCGATGGCCATATATTTGATATGCTGGGCCCATCCAGCCACCACTTCAGACGCTGATATAATGAAAAAAGAATTTTCAAACGAAAGACCATTACCTGAGTACTTCCGTCAAGGTGATGCTTTTATACTGGATAGGGGCTTTCGTGATTCATTGCCCTTAGGGTAAGCGCACACGAGCCACCGGCCACAACCACCAGTGGCCGTCGCCTCTTGCTGCGGTGTTGAGTACTGATGTAGCGGGTGGCCGCCACCGGCCACGCGTGCGCGTTGAATCAATACAAAAAGTATGAAAAAGCATGTGCTGCTTGTCGCTGGGCTATCGGTGGCTGTGGCCGGTGGCTCGTTTGCGCGTAGCCTTATTGCATCAATGTGGATATAGGACTTATGTGCCTGCTTCATTAGAGGAGGGTGAGACACAGCTTTCTACTAGTGAAGCAAATAAATCGAGAGCAGTCACCATATGTTGTTGGGTTGTGGAGGTAGTAAATGGCAGATTTAAAAGAGATTTTAAATTATTACGGCAAAATTATTTTAACGTAGCTAGTAAAAGTTTCGTAAAAGATTTTGAAGTGGCTGCTACTCTTTTAATCAATTTTCACCCTCCTATTGTTGATCGTGTAGATGCTGGGGAAATATTAGAACAAATAAATATTCATATGAATACAGAAAATGAATTAGCACAATTTATTGTAAGAAACCATTTTAATAGGCGTAGGGCTAATTTTCATACAATAACTGTACAAAATGATAACCATAATGATTTTCCCCAGCTTACTGATAATGAGCTCATACTAATATCACTAGGCACATATCAAATAAAGCAGGCACGTTCCTATTTTGGTGAACATGTAAGGGACAATGATGGCTATGTAATAGAAGTGTGCAGGGAGGTCAACAGCGACCTACTTCGAGAGCTGTCCGGCTTCAAATACCTCATTGCTACTTAGGGGCCAAAAAATGATAAAAAAACAATAAAAAAAAAATAAAAAAATAGTAGCCCTCCGGTATCGGGAACAGGGTCCAAGCTACCGGTCAGGGCTCCACAGAGAGGAAGCTCCTGACAATGCGAGACGTGTCCAGAAGTATCGCTTTCTGAATCAAGCCCTTGATCCAGCTGCCCAACGAGAGCCTCCTCAGGTGTTGGTCGAGGCTCTATGCTCTTGAGGGCCTGCCATTGGTGATGGTTGGTGATGCAGCGATTTGGTGGCAAAGCGTTAAGGGCCACGTGAAGTCATGGGAGAATTTCAAGAAACGGCTACGCGATACTTTCTCCCCAAAGAAGCTAGATTACGAGCTTTACCAGGAAATCGTTTGTGTAAAGCAGGATGATCAGACCCCTACTGAAATGTTCATTGCCAAGAAGCGGGCGCTGCTTGCCGAGATGTCGCAAGCACACACGGACCAGCAAGAAGTCAGTCTCGTTTTTGGTCAAATTAGACTCACTGTGAGAGAGAAAATCAATAGAGAGGCAATAAAAACATTTGATGATTTACTAACAAAGGCAAAGAACATTGAAATAACATTAAGAGAAAAGGGTGAACAAAATAATAATGAAAAGTTACAAAGCAATGAAAATACAACAACACAATATAAAAATAGTAAAAAGCAGAATAAGGTACGTTGTAGTTACTGTCGTCTTTTCGGACACGCGGCTGAGGTCTGCAGAAAGAAAGCAAAAGATGACATCGAGAAACAGAATGTTGTCAAGAGTGAACCCACCACTAGTACGGAAAACGAGAGTAAGCCGAAGTTTGCTTGTTATGGGTGTGGTGAGCCAGGAGTAATACGAAGTCGCTGTCCGAAGTGTAAAAACGGGCAGTCTACAACATCAGTTGAATTCTGTTTCTGCTCCGCTAACATGACTGCTGATGTTCGGCCACGTCCCACAGTACCAATTACCATACAAGGTATGAATGGAATAGCGTACATCGATACGTGCGCCCTAAACCTACCCCAGTAAACCTGTAATTTCATCGACGAACCACAGAAGAATTACGAGTTGAATCCAGAAAGTGTGGACAAATCGATGGACATTGCGGGTGTTTTATCCAGTGTGTGCTTGCCAGCCATTGAATCACCTATGATGAACACACCCAGTCCCGTGTTGACGCCGGCTAAAATGCCGAAACCACTCCCTCAGCTGATGACACCTCCACATTCCCCTCACAGAAGTAACACTATTATACTTGGCGCAACGGAGCAAGAACTGGAACGACCTTATGGGCCTCTGATACCCATAGGATACTCGACTCCACCAAAGAGACCACGAACAGCCTTATTTGACGGATATTCCCCGACCATTGATGCCCTATACGAAGATGCACGTAGATGAGGCCGACGTCGAGTTGTCACCTGACTCTGCCAGTTTATTCCCAAGCACCGAGATCTCTTCGGTTACCATGAGCAGCCACGAGTGCTTGCTGTTGCAGGAAAAAATGCTCCTTTATCAATTTTCAAGTAAAGTCCCAAAGAGTATCGATTTTTTAGGAAGATTTTTATTTTGCCTGCTCAGCAAACTTTCATCAAGTTAATACAAATGAGTAATCTCAAGCCTGGGATTAACAAAAACGTTTTCTCTCAACTGAGAACCAAAGCTAGTCTTATGAAAATGGAACAAAAGCTGTGTGTACATTAGTACCTTGGTACCTAGGTACAGCTGTGTGTGTATTAGTAGTATCTTCATCAAACATTAGTTTGACGAAGTCTCATTGAAGACCAATATCACATATCAGGAGAGAAAATATAAAATAACAGGATTTGTTGACAATGGGCAGGAAAAAAAGGCTGAATTTGCAGATCACGCCCAAGTTTTTATGGTGCGTGGTCTAATTTATAATTATAAACAGGCACTTTCACACACATTTGCATCAAGTGCAACCAAGGGCCTCGAGCTGGCGAAACAAATCCAAGCAGTAGTAACAGGCTTGCAAGAAGCAGGGTTGATAGTGGTTGCTTCAGTATGTGAACAGGGAACCAACAATAGACAGGCTCTCAAACTGTTGGTTAATGAGACCAGAAGACTCTATTTAAGAAAAGGAGAGGAACCTAAAGAAAACATTATTCTAATAAATGGGCAAGAAATCATACCTCTATGATCTCCCACACCTTCTCAAAGGAATTAGAAATAACCTGATAGATAAAAAAATAGAATACACTACAAAAGGAGTTTCTTGCCCGTTCTTCTCCATAGGTACCTACGCCTTGGAATGGGCAACTAGCTTCATTTTTTTGACTGACCGACCACTTGACCATTCAAAAGTGCCTGTAATTGGTTTAATTGAAATATGAAAGGTGTTACCGGAAAATGGTCTTGCAATTTGCAATTACTGTATGATGAAAACCCAGGTTACAAGGGCATTAGATTGACCCCAAAATTAACAGAAAATCACGTCGACCCTGAAGAACTAACTAAAATTAAGGTAAAATTCGCCTCACAAATATTCAGCTGTACTGTGGCATCTAACATGGGATATCTACCAGGTAATATTAGTCTTATTTTTTATTATTGTTGTATTTTCCAAGAATGCATGGAACCAGAGCGAAATGTTGTGCCCGAAGAAACCAGGCAAGAAGTGTTAATTAGGCATCAAAATTTTATACCAAGAGGTGCTCGTATTTGTTCTCTACATAGACAGGAGGCAAATTATGGTAATCTTTATACTGCTGAGTATAGCCTTAATAACTTTACTTCCATACACATAGGTTATTTTTATATTAATGGAAGGACTTCAAAACGTCTCTTATGAGAATATTCAAAACTACCCTGATAACCAAGTACAGTACTTTATAGGCATAAGTAAACAAGAACATGAACAAATATTAGAAGCAACACCCAGGCTTAGGAATATGCATCGGGGTAGTTTTGCATTAACTGCTTTATTGTGCAAGTTAAGGACTGGAGATTCGGGAGACAGATTGTCATGCTTATTTCAAGTAGCAAGAAGAACCCTTGAAACATTAATGTCTGTAGCAAGAAATATTTTGTTAACAGACTATGTTCCACAATTTCTTGGTTTTTCTCATTTAAGAATCGAGCAGGTTGCAGCAAAAAAATTATTCATTGCCGATCACATTTTTGGTGAGCCTGATGCACCAGCTGAACAAAAACCCGCAATTACAATAGCTGATGCAACATATATATATATATACACAAAAAAGCAGTAATGACTTGTTCCAAAAGGATACATATTCCCTACATAAATATAGGAATTTATTAAAGCCAATTTATCCTCTATGCCTCTGATAGATATATCATAGATGTACGCGGACCATATAGTGCCACTACAAATGATGCGACCATAGTGAATGATTTATTAAACGAAACGAAATTCAATGATTTTTATAGAGAAAATGATGTTTTTATTCTAGATAAAGTTTTCGTGACTGCATGGATAGTCTGCATGAGAAAGGAGACATAGGTCATATGCCTGAAACTAAAGAAGACGGCCAATCACAGCAATCCACTCTTAAAGCCAACAGATCACGCTGTGTAACTATAAACAGGTGGGTAGTAGAAGCTGTGAATGGCTGTTTTAAGAGAAATTTCAAAATATTCCGCCATGAATATTTTAACCGTGGTTGTCGCAATCTAATGGCAGATTTTAAAATAGCAGCTGCTCTGCTGAATGCGTTTACTCCGCCATTCGCAGACAATATACATGCAGAGCAGTTTGTTTCAATTATACATGAGCGCCTGTTTTTAACCAATACCATAGACCAGTTAGTTATGGAACAACCCTATCTTTTTCGCGGCTATCCATGGAGGAATTGACATTATTTGCATGTGGGTGAGCATTTCCGCTTTCATGGAATATACACATTAGAGGTATCCAGATGCAACAACCCTATCTTTTTCGCGGCTATCCATGGAGGAATTGACATTATTTGCATGTGGGTGAGCATTTCCGCTTTCATGGAATATACACATTAGAGGTATCCCGAGAGAGAATAAATGGTTTAGAGGGAATAAGCCCAATGTTGCTTCGTGCTAAAATAAAGTACCGCCATTCTTCTGCTAAAACTTATTTTGTATTTATAGTTGCAGAAACAAACATGAATCACGAAACGCAATCAGAAGTTATTGCTGTAACTGTATTGTAGGTTTAAGAACAGTGGGATACTGCTCACATGTAATGAGTATTCTTTAGTATTTAAGCTATGCTCGCCATGAGGGTTTTACTCAACCTGCCCCCTTCTTAGATGAAGTAATATTAAGAATTTAATTATAAGTACAATGAATGTACTTACAAAAACATACTGGCCCTGGTTCAAGCCATTGTCCGGGGCGAGGGGGAGTGGGAGGCAGTCACCTTCTTCTGCGAAGTAGTCATGCTAGCGAAGGAGGTGGCGGGGTGGACGATGGAACGAACCTTACGCCTCAGCCGCCGCGGGAGACGCTCCGGGCGTCGGGAGCCGCGTGACGACTCCCGACCACCGTAGGCGCGGGCCTGCGGGCGGAGAGTAATGGGTAACTCACCGTCCGATCAGGACCAGGCCCCTGCCAGACGGCGCGTATGTCTTCCACGCGCGCCTCAAAGAGATGTCAGCATCAGTGACGGGGCCCGATAGGGCCGAAGCCTGCCAGGGTAGCGGGATCGTCCGAAAGGGTTACCGCTGCCCTGGGACATAAAGGGCTAAGGAAGGAACACGGGTGGGTTTTAGTCAGTAAGAGTCTGACTCCCTTCCGCTCCACCCAGAGCGGGAGGGTTCATTTGACGATTTCCCATACTGAAAAAAGAAAATGGGTATTTATTCGGGTATTTATATTTTTATGATCAATTTATGCATATTTCGCATAAATCGATTTATGAAACTTAAGGTTTTCTATTTCCTTGTAAAACTTTTGATTTAGTAAAACTGCAACATCTGAACGTAATCACACTTAATTGCGTGGCGTTGCGTGCATGGCACACATCGAATTTACTTTGTCATGATATAATGAAAGAAGATGCTATACAAGCCTTCATTTCAGTTGCCGTCCACGTAATCAAATCTATTAGAAAAAGTCAAATTCTGAGCGCGTTATTCAAGCAGATAATTGTAGAAAAAGGTTCTGGCGAGCAACTAAAATTGCCCAGCAAGACGCGTTGGGGCAGTTACCTTCATGCTGTGCGTAGTTTGCAAAATAGCAAGGCGGCTCTGCAATGTTTGGCAGTACATAAAGATGCAACAATGATCCTAGTTGATATTAAAGCAAATTTACTAGACGAAGAATTTTGGAAAATGATCCGACGAATCTACTGCAATTTTAGAGCCAATAACAGATTAAATATTTAAACTAGAAGGAAACGAAGCGTACATAAATGACGTGTACATGTCAGTCAAAGATATAAAATCACGTCTGGTCTTTCTGCTTCCTGGTTTTTTCTTTTTCCGAGTTTTGGTGACATCTATATTTAGTAGCATAAAATAAAACGCTTTCAATTTGAGAAGTTCAAAAACGCATTGAGATCATTATGCTAGCCTGTAGTGTCCAATTTGGATGGGTAATAACATCACTGTCAAATGTCACACGTGCTAATATTATTATTCTCCGTGTTGGTGTTTGTGTTGTGAAAGTGTTTAATTCTATCCTGCGACTTACTATTTACCTTCTACTTGTAAAATGGCAGCTCAGAAAAAGAGAACAAACAATTTTTCAAGCGATGAGAAGCGTATTTTAACGGAGTTGGTGTTAAAATACCAAGATGTTGTTGAAAATACCGCACCGATGCCACTACAAATTCCTCTAAGTTGAAAGGGTGGATCCGTATAGCAGAAGAATTTAATACTGTCAGCACGTTTTGTCATCGAACCCACACAGTCCTAAAATGTTGCTGGGAAAATATTAAAAGGCAGACGAAAAAAGCTCAAGTAGACAGGAAGAAAAGGCTATTTATGACTGGTACGAGTATGTACAATAACAATTCACGTGGTGTAATAAGTATCTTTAATCCTTATTTCGAATTTGTCCGGTAGGACAGACAAGTGCTTTAAAAAAATCTGTCGCAATAATTTTATTGTTTTATATTTATTTATTTTAACTAAACGTTAGAAAATATAATTGAGAAAACCAAAAAATATATATGTGATCTGGCAACTTTTCATCTGTCACATGTTGAGCAAAATGGCGCCGACACGGTCTTCAACTTTACTCAAGGTATTTAAATGTTTTTTTTACATTATTTATTGTTTTATATTGGATTTTTTGGGTGATATTTGTTGCAATATAAATAACGCATACATTTACCAGCAAAACAACATAGTTCTTGCATTTTATTTATTACAAATATACGTATTAAGTGGTTGTCCGTCACAACGGAACATACCGAAACTATAGCAATGCATGCAATGTTTTGCTTGTCCGTGGTAACGGACTTTGTCAAAAACATTGTGCATTGTAAAAAAAAAATAATATCGATTTGCCTTTCATGACAGTGCAAGTTATTTAGATTTTTGTGATAATAACTATACTTTTTATGAATATAAATATTTTTGATACATAGACATTACATAATGTCTATGTATTAATATATTTATATTACACCGGCATGGTATAGTTTTTATTTTTGGTGGTGGTTTGCTTAGTTTTTTTTCCTTTTACTCCTTGACAGTGTCACCTGCATGAACGCTCCAAAAGAATATTAGCACTTGTACCTAGAGAGCGTGCACCATCTGAAACAAGTGACAAGTCGGACTCTGGAAATGAGCTTGATGAGCCGCATGATTCTAACTGCTCCTCGCCTGTACCATAGCTTGCTTCTTCCTTAGAGCGCATGAACCTTTATGATAATTTCAATGAAACACTACCTGATAACCAGTATGAAACAGACGAAGATCCTGATTTGTCCTACGTCCCTCTGACTTCTATTATACAAGAAATTCTACCTAGTCCAACACAAGAACCAAACTTTCTAAACTTGCCCTCTGTATCATCTTTGAATACCATGGGGTATTCAAATTCACCAGTCACAAGAAAAAAAAGAAGACAAACAGTTACAACTTTTGTAGCTAAAAAGAGGCCAAGGAAACTGCAAAAGTTATCACTTGACTTCAAATAGAAAAAGAGTACTTTTTTACACAAAGCTCAAATAGAAGATCCGCCTATTACTGAAGATGCACCTGAAGTTGGTTCACCTTTACCATATTTCTTTTCTTTCTTCTCACCAGATATTATAACAGATATCGTAAATGAAACAAATGCTTATTCAGTACAAAAGACTGGCCGATCTTAACAGCTAACAGAGAACGAGTTGCGTGATTTTCTGGCAATACACATTCTGATGGGTATTGTACCTATGAACTGCTATTTAGATTACTGGAGCATGAAGTTTAGATATGATAAAATAGCAAATGTTATGCCTTTGAAAAAGTACGAACAAATTCGACTATTCGATCTTAAACTAGTTTTTTTCTAGTTTTGTTACACAATATTTTTAGAGAACATAAACAAAGAAAGACATAGCCCTCTCAAATCGACGGCACGGTTTGCGCAGTGGTTAAGCGATTGACTGCTGCGCTTCGTGTCGCGGGTTCGATTCCCGCACGGAACAAATATTTGTATGGCCTACAAGTTCCGGGACTGGCTATTTGTGTATGTGAGTTTAAATGTTTGTAAACGCACCCACGACACAATAGAAATTCCAAGTGTGGGGCAACGTTTTAATAAAAAAATCGTGTCGTATATCTTGTGTTTCTTTATCTTAATAATTAACAAAAATATTACAAAAAACTAAAAAACAACAAATTCACCAAGAAAGGCAGCATGACACTAAATTGAAGACTTCGAAATCGTTGGCAATGTTTTAAACTATGACTACAGTTTAAACAGTGACATTAATCAACGAATTAGTATAATACAAATTGGAATACTGAAAATTAACCTAAAAATAGCTATACAGTGTTATTTGTAAAACGCTATTAACATCACAGGACAAAAATACTAACATCATAAATAACAACTTTTGTTTTATGACTTTTAATAATTCATAATTTTTTCATGAACTACTTAATTCATAATACTTAAATTGATCGCTTTATATGTGAAGAACTCTACACGGAGAAAGCACTAGATAAGTAAACAAATAGTGCGTTGCGAATGCAGGGGCGCGGCGGTACTAACTACAAAATACAGATCTAAAAAGTGTTATTACAACAAAATCTTGAAAGTCTATTTTTGGTTTTGTCAAAAGTCATAGAACAAAAGTGGTTGTTTTTGATGTTACTAATATAGTCCTGCACTCCTGCCAAGTGTTTTAAAAATAACCCTGTATAATGTAATTATACAGTATGTTAACTAACGAAAGGCTTTCCCGCTAACCCGCAATAGAATAGCGTCATGCTAAAAAAATATGACCATTCAAAAATAGTAATGGTGGTTTTTAAATGGTAATATTTATTTATTATATTAGACTTACTAAGAGATACTTCCACAAACCACACCCCTTCCTGGTGTCTAATATATCTATTATATTAGACACCAGGAAGGGGTGTGGTTTGTCACTAGCTGCGCTTCCGCAGAAATATTTTCTTAAGTGAGCATGCTCATCTTTTGCCGATAGTACATAGATGGAAGTCTAACTATAGCTGAGCTCCATCGCAGCTATCAAAGACTCAGACAAGAAGCTGGCAGACCAGCCGTCAATTATGACGCTTACCATCTTTCAACACTGATTTTTATTTAGGCTTATTTGCACCTCTTAAAGACCAAAGCGATGAATGCGAAGCATACAAAAACGCTGTCGATAAAGAACCATTGATGAATAAGCATAAATTACACCTTGAAGAAAAAAGTCTGGCCCGATTGGAACTTGAAAAGGACATAGAACAAAGCAAACAGATAGATTCGAATAATATAGTAGCCATATTCGACCTACAGGCAGTCTTACCATGTCCCATTGGCCAATCGTCAGCTTTCTTTTATAAGTCAAAGCTTAACTGCTACAATTTCACGGTATGAGTCGCTATTTTTTTAAATATTAACCTAATAATTATAACAAATATCATTCTTGCGCTGAATTAATTATTTATTTTTGTTTAAGGTTTCAAATATCAACGATGATACAACATTATGCTTTTTCTGGCATGAAGGTCTTGCAAAACGTGGAGCGAATGAAATAGGAACGTGCGTTTACAAGTTTTTGGAAGAACTTAGTTATATACAACCTGATAAAGACATCATATTTTATTCTGACAATTGCTGCGGGCAGCAAAAGAATAAGTAAGTATCTTGCACCACGAGTTTATCTTCTTGCTTGTTTATTACTTTTATCGTCACAATTCCAATATTTTTTTTTACATAAAACCCAACTTTACATTTCACATTCGTTTTCGGAATGTATTATAATGCTGTCAATACATTGCCCATAAAATCAATCACACACAAATTCCTCATTAGAGGACATACTCAGAATAAAGCTGACTCGGTTCATTCCGTCATTGAGAAAAACATTAAACGGGCTAAGAAAGCAGGACCTATATACTCTCCAGTCGAATATATAAGTCTCATCAGAAATGCAAAAAAACGCGGCAACGAATTTATAGTCAAAACAGAAATGAACTTTGATTCATTCTTTGATTTAAAGCTGATGAAATCAACTTGAATCTAAACAAAGATATAGATAGAAATAATGTCAAATTATCTGAAATGAAAGCCATAAAATTCACAAAAAGTTCAGAGATATACCAATTCGGAAATAGCTACAAAGCATCATCTTCAGTCATCTGGACAGAAGCGAATGTCAAAATAGGCCGGACTGCTAATAGAAAACAGCTGAAAGACACCACTCCCTCAGATCAGGATAAAATGAAAATTAAAAAAGTCCTACTAGAAAATTTCGTTTGACTGAAGCAATAGGGCAGGAATACGTGAACAACAAAAAGGCAAAGAAGGTTTTACGGAATATTTTTACGTCCTCAATTGTTAAAAAAAATAGAATGCACTCGCGGTTGAGATAGGTTATTGGTTTAAAAAGCAGAATCCGTAATCATGTGCGTCCGAAACAGTGAATTGGCGAAAAAATTCGTCACTTTTACCTGCGCAATGACGTAAGCCGTGCTACGGCGGGGAAAAAAAAACCAAGAATTTTAAAAAACAAAAATGTCTAAAACGATATCTTCTCGACAGTTAGACGAATTTACGTAAAAAATTTAGGGAAGACACTGGTATTAATGTGTCTATTGCCACTTTTCGCAGGCACCGACCTTTTTATGTAGTCAAACCTCGACTGGCCAACCGTGAAACTTGTGTTTGCAAAATTCATGCAAATATTGAGTTTACATTTATGGCGCTAAAAAAACTGACGATCTTTGAATCAGGTACAAAATTAATAAATATATTGGAAGAGATAGTGTGCGATTCAAAATCGAAAGAATGCATGTATTCTCAATGTAATATTTGCAATACAATGGCCCCGATTCCCTTGTTCACAAACTAAACTAAATTTAAGTTCAGTGCATCTGTTTCTTTCTATTTCAATAAGAAAAGGACAGAAGATGAATATTAGTTTAGTCCTGTCAAATTAGTCAGCGCCTGGCGTAAATTGACGTATTTTTAGTAGCCATGTTTTTAATCACGTCTAAACTGTCTATGGATTATCTTAACTTGACAAGACTAAACTAACATTTTTATCTTCTGTCCTTTTCTTAATTAAATAGAAAGAAAAAGATGCACTGAACTTAAATTTAGTTTAGTTTGTGAACAAGAGAATCGGCGCCAATGTCTCCAACCTACAATTTCACTAAAGCTAAAAAACATGATGATGTTACCTGGTTAGAGTGGACCACGAAAGATGTCGAATACAAAAAAAAATTAAGAGACTAAGAAAACTAAAAAAGTATTAACTGAATCTAAAACGGGAAAATGGAAACCCTTATAATCCTTTTTGAACAGGAACTTACAAAGTTTAAAGAGCATTATTTATGAACGAGAAAACTGCATTAACAATCAAGAAAACCTCGCTCCCGAACCTACAAGTATATCTTCTACTCTTACAATAACAAATGAATCTCCTGATATAATACCCTTCGAAAATGAACCCGTTATGATTCATGCGGCGTCTGATACAGAAATCCCTGTGTTAAGAGACCACAATAAAACTCCACCTGTAGACTGTGAACAAATTATTTATTTATTATTTATTTATTTATTTATTACTTTAATTAACACGGTTTAAAACCAATTACATTAATTAAGGATACAATTTGTAAATACACGAACACAAGATAAAATAAAAGATAAAAAGTACACAAAAGATACAATATAATATGTTCCCGTCACGATGTCTCCACAATCGTCGACTTCTAGAGATCAGAATTTTATAACACTATTTCAGTTATCCCCAATAACACCTAGAAAAACTAGTAACCGAGGCAGAAAGGCTTGTAAATCGACATTGCTGACTTCATCCCTGTACAAAAAAGAATTGAAAGACTCGTTAAAGAAGAAAAACGAAAAGACTACTGCAGATAAAGGCAAAAAACAGAAAGGCAAAGGCAAAAAGACCAAAATAATGGATGTACAAATATCTAGCGCGGAGGAAGAACCTTTGTACGAGGACAGCTCTGATGAAAGTCCAGATAGACGCAGTTTTTCTGACGCGAAGTGCTTGTATTGCGAGTCTCTCTATTCTATGGACAACAGAGGTGAATCATGGATTCAATGTCTATGTTGTAAGCTATGGGCCCATGAAGAATGCTCAGGAGTGGAAACTGACATTTTTTTCTGTGAATTTTGTTCCTCAAAATAACTTGCGCTTAATTGTATGCTCTAGTGGGCAATATGGCTCACGGATTTTACGGTCAATATGGCCCTAGGCTATATTATCCCACCACAAATAGATTTTGTGAATGATCAAGTTTACGAAAAATTATATTTTTAGTTATTCTTTAAAATTATATTGCCATAAGCTTCTAGTTATTGATTACTGATTAGTTTAACTACTTAATTAACCAATAAAGACTGATTGATCTCATATACTTCGAGTTTTATTTTCAAAAAGGCTTATGGTGTGCCATAATACCCGAAACTACTCTATCTAAAACAGGGCCATATGTATAGTAACATCGTCCTCTATTTATGAACAGATATGTCGTAAAATGATTGGTCAGTTTGTCGGTCATACCACAGAATAACTAATAAATAATACTAATGTACAGAGGATTCGATCTTGAAGAAAGCCGCTTTTATAATAGCCTCTCCTGGTCATACTTATTTCAACAATATCGGTGATTGTTTTTAACATCGCCAAACAAGCCTGTTAAGACTAATAAATAGAAAAATATTTGCAAATAAGATGTCACCATATTTGTAAGGGCCGAGTTCATGGACTGTCATTTGACCAATGTTCGAGTAATCAGCCGATTAATTCCTAAACATCGTTTATGCAGCCGGTTAAGTATTCACTGCTCACCACGAATATTTTAACCGTGATTATTAAATCGGACAGTCACCATTCGCTCAAAGTGAATGAACGAATGCTATAAGTGTACTCATTAGCGAAGTCACGTCGTTATATTTAGTCATATTGGGATATGTCATGGCAGGAACAACATGCATTTGTTGAGGCACACACTTATGTAGCAGTGCCAAAAAGAAAAATTACGAGCCAACCCAAAAGGAAACCAATAAGAAATTTCGTATTGAAAAAACAAGATGGCACCACAAAAGAGGTATGCAAAATATTTTTCCTTAACACTCTAGGATATTTGAAAAATAATGACAGGATCCTACATATAACTTTTACTGATCCTACAAAAGATAAACGTGGTAAACACCAGGGGGTCTACTCCGAAGTATTATCGGCCGAATGTTGGGCCATTTACTGCTACGAAGTTACTATTTGGTTCGGTCGGTTCCGATCCTACACTCCTACACTCTTTCGAATATTGACTATGGTCCCGACCCAACTGAGCCGATCCGAACTTTTTTCGCATTTTTCAATAATATTTGCTTCGGCCATGTGTCGGTCCGATCCGAACATTCGCACTTTGCACTTCGGAGTAGGCCCCCAGAAAACACCAACATCTGCAGTGCGATTCTGTAACCATCTCACCGTGAAAACTTAGGTGAAGTGAGCGTGGAGTGAGCTGTCATTCCAACTAATGCAAGGGATTGACACTACTGACAACTCACATCAAGCTCACTTCACTTGAGTTTTCACGGTGAGATTTTTACAGAATCGACCGGCTGATCGCGATTTGTTGAATCAACACGTTGAATCGCTTAACCCTTTAGAACCACACTATAGGCGTGAACTCTGCGACGATATCTACCGAGTGACATAAACATAACTCAAATGCATAAACATTTTTATGAGACATACCCTGATAAAAATATTTCGTACAGCTTATACAGATCACATGTAAAAAAAAATGAACATATCCCTTACCGACCTTGGCAACGAGGAGTGTGAATTGTGCGAGGCTTATAATTTTCAAAAAAAAGGAAAAATCACATGATGCAACTGTTCAGATACTTGAAGAGTGTACAGTTTGTGTGGATTGGGGTAAATATCACCAAATGTACACAAAGACACGAGATCTATACACAACACATAAAGAGGAACCACAAAATAATTCGAAACTATTCTATAGCTCTGACCTCGAAAAAGTGATTATGTTACCCATATTGGAGATGTTTAAAGCTGCAATTTTCTGTCTGCGCCTTACAGCATACAATCAAACCTTTGCAATACTTGGCAAGATTACCGCAGAATCCAAACCCGTCACAGTTATCTGGCATGATGGTATTGCAGGGAGAAGACAAGAGGATATAATGTCAGCATTTTATCATTTTCTTTTGCGTAATAGAGATGTTGGGCAAGTACACATCTGGCTCGATAATTGCAGCTCACAAAACAAAAATTGCCTATTCGATGGATTGTATTCGATGCTCACACACGCGATTAATAGTGAAGATATTGCCACAGAAAAAATAATTCTGTATTACTTATTTTTAATTATACTTTGAACCCGGCCACACTTTTATGAGCAGCGATCAAGTGCATCATCAAGTAGAGTTGGCCATGAAGAAAAAAGGTAAACTTTACGATTTTACAGATTTTGAAGTGTGTATCTTCCATCAATAAGTCAAAAGTAATCGTACAGTCTATGTTGCCAGAAAACTTTTTGAATATACCAAATTATGTGTCACAAAGAAGAATTCAAACATCCAACCCCAGAGCTTATTTAAAAAATATAGTTGAGGTATGTTTCATTCGTAAAAGTTATGATCTCATTTATAAGAATAATTTCGATGATACAACATATACTACTCTCCGTTTCATGAATGATACATATTTGAAAAAAATCCACGTTTATATGGTATTTGAATTCAGGACTGAACCGAAATGTATCGAATTTAAAATAAAATCTGACATCCTTAAAAACCTATCGAACATAATTCCCCCTCACAAATTGTTATTTTTTGGAAAAACTTACCAACAAAAGAAAATGAACATTCCGGTATTAAAGGAATAATAATACAGACTAAAAGTTTCCGTCGCCGCGTCGGTCGGAGCTGGTCGGCTCGCCCTGCCATGTTGTTTTTCTCTGCATGTACTTGTACTTAGATTAAGATTAAAAATGTATAATGTTGTAACATAAAAAAAAACAAATAAATATAAAAAAATAAATAAAAATCAGATAAATGTGGATATAATAATGATAAAAAATAAAAATTAAATAAAATAAGATGGACTCACGTAGACTTAAGTTAGTTAAGTAAGAATAAAATAACGTGTCCGACGTAGGAGCACTGTTAACTTGTAATATAAAAATGTAAAACCTATAAACAATACAATATTATGTAAACAAAGGCGCAGACGTCCATATCCGCGGTAATAGAACTAATATAAAAAAAAGGCTAAAAGTTTAATGAGACTGATTAACTCATCATCTGCCTAGCCTTTTCCCAACTATGTTGGGGTCGGCTTCCAGTCTAACCAGTCCAGTATTTTACATGGAGCGACTGCCTATCTGACCTCCACAACTCAGTTACTGGGTAATACGTTACCCCTTGGTAAGACTGGTTGTCAGACTTTCGAGCTTCTGACTACCCGTAACGTCTGTCAAAGATCCACGAATGACAGCCGGGACGACCGGCTTAACGTGCTTTCCGAGGCACGGAACTGACTGATTAACTATTTTAACTAAATTTTAATTTTAAACCTTGTTATATTATTTTAAGTTATTTAGTAATGTAACTAACTGTGTTAAGATTTTGAATACCATGTTTTTATGAATAATTGTAGGTAAAACGTTAGAACTAAAATTTAAATAAGGAAGAATATTTTTTTTTGTTTTTAGTGGTGGATGATTGTTTTTTAAATGATAATAGAAATTTAAAGTTTTAAGTTCTAGGAGAAGATTCAACTTAGTTTTGATTGTTTATTATTTCATGTATGTAATGTATGCAAATTTGATTTTATTAAAATTTGTTTTAAATTATATTATTTTAAAGTACAAGTTGTACCTAATTAATATTGATAAATAACTGATGTGATATTTGTATTTCTAAAGAACTAAAAGTTTCTAAGAAATCTAGTTTTAAGTGAAATTTTGTCAAAGTTATAAGTTTAAGCAAAAAGATACTCTACTTTGAAAACCATTAAAGAAATAAAGTAAGAATAAAGTGATTGATAAAATAATGACTTTTATAAAAAAAAAATCTTTATTTTTAATAACTTTAATTCATTTTGTACAATATTATGGTTCACAATTTTTTGATACTGTTGCGCTATAATGCCGTTAAACTATAAGGTTTTTAGCTTAGACAAAGAAAAGTATAGACGGCGGGTAACTCCATTTCATTCCCACAAGAAAGGGATATAGTATTGAGTTATTATAAGTAACAGAAAAGGACAAAGCTATACTATTTCTGTCTCTCAGTGCGTGCCACTTTTTTCAAGGCGAGCAACTTATGCTAAACAAACTTTGACAGTTATTTCGTCTTAGTGAAATTGTGAAGTTTATTTTGGCACTTTTCTTCCTCATTTATGAATATATTTGCTTGCATAGATTGTTTTAAAGCCGAGATAAACCTATAATACAATGCGGTGCAGTGTACTTAACTGTAAAAGCAATAGTGAGCGGAAAATACCAGGATTGTCCTTTCATTCGTAAGTTTCAAATTTTCTTAAATGTTTTGGTTATAATAACAATGTACTGTGTGTTAACTGTTTTATTTATGTGACATAGTATCAATTTTTGTCATAATAAGAGTGGTTAAAAGAATTAAAATCGCGTTTAAAAATAATGTTTTCATCATAACCTAAAATTCAGTGTTGCAAGAATCGGGTCGTGCAATTTCCCATATTTTGTCCGTCACAAATCTTATCATATTATTATTCATGTTTTGTAAAACCTAGATTCAAATTCAATTTAAAGTGTGACAACGACAATATTCATTAGATAAATAATTTAAGATAATATTGACAAGATAATACAGATACAGAAATAGAAGCAGATATTGAAATTATTTGATTTAATCATTACAATAAGTAATGTAATTTTATCTTATATTACAGTTTCCCGCATAACCCTGATATTCGAAAAAAATGGATTGCTGCTTGTGGTCGAAATGAATGGGTTCTAAAAAAGAGTTCCAAAATTTGCAGCAGACATTTTGATGCGGACCATATTTTAAAGAAAGTAAGATATAATTACATTCATCCTGAAGCTGTTCCAGTTATGATGGTGAGAGACACATTTATAAACATTTGATTCTTATTGTATGATTTCCCTTTATAATAAAATTAAGGGTTCAGTAGTTTCGGAAATAAAATATCCATAAGGTGATGCTGATGGTACGGAACCCTTGTGCGCAAGTCTGGACTCGCACTCGGCCGGTGTTTTATTATAAATGGTAACGTTTGACAATTATTTCATCTCTCAACTTAAATTATACAGTGAAGTTATGATATTTTTTGTTTTTCAGCTTGGAGATGACGAAAATTCTAAAAAGCTATCTGAACCCATGCCATCTACATCTGCAGTAATAGCGTTGCCGACCATCGCAGATAGTCACCTTGTGTCTACTGAGGTTTTGCAATGCGATACACAATCTGTGCCTGGAAGTGTCTCCATTCATTAATCCGTCCATCTTTCCATCTGTCAGAGGTTAACCAAACAAGAAGTAATAATGCAAAATTCTTGCCCTATTATAACAAAAATGTAAATAAAAGTGATGTAATACAAGAAAATCTCTACACTATCAATTGCTGTATAGCAGGGGTTCCCAACCTTTTCTTGGTCAGGGACCACTTTTATATTATTCTTGTTAGCAGGGACCACTATGTAGTAGGTATAATAAAAATAAACTGTAATAATCAAACTGAAACTTTAATTAAAAACTTGAGAGGTGTCAAGGGACACCCGGATGGAACGAAGTTCAAAGAGAGAGAGAGAGACAGAAAGAGAAACATGCGCACGCCGCACGGCTTACTACCTATAGCAAAAAGTGTCGTTCCAACTTTTGGTCTTAATTTTTTCCGTCTAGCCCCTTTTCGCAACGCGCGATAAGGAACTTCGTTCCAAAACTTAATAGGAATTACATACGGCGGCCCGACGTACCGCCCCCTCCACCCGCGCTCTTCTCGCTCACTGCACGGCGACCAACGGCTCACCGCCCGCTAAATTTAAAATCGTTCGCGGACCACCTTTTTCTTCTGCGGACCACTGGTGGTCCACGGACCACTGCCGTGCCGAACCACTGCTGTATAGGGACGATTAAATCACCATTTTTAGACATTTTTTTTTAGCAATTTTATGTATTATGTTGTCATTTTTATATTTATGAAGGCCCAAAATGACACCTGAATTCCCGATAATAATAAATATTTTTCAGTTTGACGTTATGAAAAATCTGAATGAACGCACGACATCTGCATCTACCGTGATACCGTTGGCGACCATCACAGAAAGTTGCCCTGCGGCTACTGACGTGATGCAATGCTGTACAAAATCTTTGCCTGTAAGTTTATCTTTACAATAAGACACATACATAATCATGACGCCGATAAACCCCGACGGTGTAGGCAGAGGTGTTCTCTTATTACAGGAGTTTCTGCATCCAAGTTTCGTCGCTGGTAATAAGCCACATGGTAGCGAGCCTATCAACATTCATCGGGCACACACATCTCTATTAATTTATTATTGTTATGTAGTTTTTAGGATGATGTTGTTATGTAATTATGAAATAAGTACCTTGTTTTAATATAACAATTTTTTTAGGAAAAATCACCTGAATTCACTCCAAGAACTCTGAAACGAAAATGGAAAAATGAAAAAAAACGATCTAAAGAACGAATGAAAAAATTAAGGGCGCTTCGAGAAAAATCGCGAAGGTTGAATAAGAAAGTGGCAAATTTAGAAAATATTCTAACAGAATTAAAGTCAAGATCACTTGTTAGTGAAGAAGATTGCGACTTAATTGGATCAGTTGAATATGTCAACAAAGACTTCTTGAAAAAAGTTATTAGCCCTGGTCCTGCTAATGCTAAGTATTCTCCAGCTCTCCGAAAATTTGCGCTTTGCTTGCATTTTATAAGCCCGAGGGCATACAATTTTGTAAGAAATTCATTCAATTCTTGTTTACCACATCCGTCTACTTTACGTTCATGGTATAAGAGTTTTGACGGTAGCCCAGGATTTACTGATGAATCACTTGAATGTATAAAGTTATTAGTTAAGCGTGCTAAAAGCAAAACAATTTATTGCGCTCTATCTCTGGATGAAATGGCGATTCGGAAACATGTTCAGTGGGACGGTAAGATATGCGTGGGATTAGTAAATTTTGGAGAAGTGTTAGATGGTGTTGGATTTCGTATTCTTTCATAATTTACATTGCAGGGTAGAAGTAAAATTGACTTGCAAAATGCGTCACTATCCTATCATGTCCCATCCTTTTCCCACATGCACACCTAGACTATTGCTGTTCTTGTCACCACCTACGGCGACGGTTTGAAGACCCTCGCACACAAAATCGAGAGTACCGTTACTGAGAACATCTCCCCTTGTTAATTTGTTAATAACTTTACGGTTGCGAACTGCCGCAAGTCCATTTTGCGAACTATTGAAAAACACTACGAAAAGTGCGTGGTTATATGCTGAAGGGTGTCTGAGTGCTTTCTCGTGTGCTCCCCTGAACCCAGCAAGGACGCGAACCCCTGCCGACCGACGCGAAGGCCAGATATTGAAGACGGCGAATTACAGGTCAGTGGTGCTGCATGTTTCCTGCCAAATTCCGTTGTCCATCTTCACAGGTTCGTCGTCCTAATTCGTGTCGCATTTGCAAAGTCAGACATACCTACGTACCTTTCAACCCTCGCATAATACAGTCCACTATTTTATCAAACCAGCTCCCCGCGTCTGGGATAAACTCAGACAAAATTTATTTTTCCGCTCACTTATTGGTGTTAGGCGCCACCAGATGGACATAATGTTGCTGTTGCTAGGGAAGCTCTAGTATTTATGGTCACCGCTGTAAACGATAGTTGGAAAATTCCAGTAGGCTATTTCTTGGTTGATGGTTGTACAGGGGCACAAAAGGCAAATTTGGTAAAACAATGTGTGGAACTTTTAATTTCATGTGGGGTTAATATAATTTCACTGACGTTTGACGGTTGCCCTGCCAATTTTTCTATGGCCAAATGCCTTGACTGTCTTTTGGATCCTTTAGATTTGAGTAATCTTAAAACTTCTTTTACCATTCAGAATCAAGAAATCTCAATTTTTCCCGATCCAGCACATATGCTGAAATTAATAAGAAACACCCTTGGAGAAAAAAATGAGCTTACCAACTTAAATGGTCAAAAAATATCTTGGCAATTTATTGTTAATCTTCATAATTTACAAAATAATGAAGGCCTTCATTTGGCTAATCGACTCCGAAGCCAACATATTAATTTTGCTAAACAAATTATGAAAGTAAAATTGGCAGCCCAAACGTTCAGTAATTCTGTAGCTGAATCTATAGAATTGTGTCGAAAAGATTTAGGATTGGCAGACTTTGTTGATTCAGAAGCCACCGTAGAATTTATAAGAAATATTAATAGCATATTTGATATTTTAAATAGCCGAAACTTCCATACATTTGGTTTCAAAAAACGAATGAATAATAAGAACTACCCTGACATTGAAATTTTCCTGAATGAAATGGAAAACAACATAGTTGGATTGAAATTAAAAGATCAACCAATATTACAGACTAATAGAAAAGTAGGGTTTTTCGGATTCTATATTTGTATTCAGAGTCTTAAAAAGGTTTACCGAAATGTAATCGCTTCCAAGATTTTGAACTTTGTGCCCTTGTACAAAATGAGCCAGGATCACCTGGAATGTTTTTTTAGCTCTATTCGGGCCAAAGGTGGATTTAACAATAACCCAACTGCTATGCAATTTAAAAGCGCATATAAAAGCTAGTTATACATGGGGAAATAAAACATATTACATCAGGAAATGGCATCCCCCTGGAAGACATAAAAATTTTAACCTTCAGTGAAATGCGGTACGAAAATAAAATTAATTTATTTACGCATACAACTGAATCTTATGATAATTACGAGTCAGTTAAAAGTCTACCAGCTGTCGATAGTGACCATGACTACTTGGCAGACCCCTCTAGGCTTTCTTTGTACGCACAAGAAGTCATCGCGTGATTCGTTGTAAAAAAGTTGAGAAAAGTAATTAAATGTGAAGAATGCCTCATATCTTTAATATCGAATAAATATGATGGATTTATTGCCAAAAAAGATAAAGGAGGGTTGATCTATCCATCGAGGAGCGTAATCAAAAGATTGCGTTCAAATGAAGGTATCAGCTTTTACAACGAGAAAAACTTAATGCAGAAATTAATACTTTTATGTTTTAAGGACTGTATATGTGACATTTATATATTTGAAAATCTACACAATAATGATGACCAAACACTGATTGGAAATCATAGAATAATGCTTTTGAAAGCAGTCGCCATGAATTACTTTGAAGTAAGGATTCACCACAGTACCAAACAGTTTTTTGCACCCAGCGATAGAATTCGTAATATACATAATAAACTAGTGTTATTCAAAGCGCAATAAATGAATCTCTCTGTTCTCTGTGATCTTGTATAGTATGTTTATATTAATAAAAATGTTGATTGTAATTCAGGTAATGTTTTTATTTTTGGACCCTTGATTTGCTGTAGCCTTCGAGGAACTAAAATTTTAAGATGTTGATATAATGAACCATTGATAAAAATGAACCATCGATCTCGTAATCCGATCATGTAACGAGACTTTTAACTACCCAGCTTGATAACTACGTAGAAGAATATTTATTTTTGTATATATCACAATCTAATATAGTATAATTTATACATATTATATTATTATTTTATCGCTCCACACCACGTTCTATTCCTAATCTGTGTTCCGCTCCGCGTTGGAACTGCGTGGTACTGAAATCTCCCTGTTTCTGGGTAAAGGGTAAGGTTTATGGTAGCACTGAGTTCTATATGCATTATAGTTATGTTAGTATTTTGTCTCATGTGTAGCCACGCTACCCGTTGCGCTATAGGTTCCTTACTCTTATTATTATTATTATTGATTACTCTAAGGTTTTTAGTTTAACCACGTTTAAGCTTAGCAATGATATTTTCCCTTAAATTCAAATGCATTTTTAGGTTACCAGACTTAAAAGCAGTAAAGTACTGTTAAACGCACTAAAGTCTAACATGAGTCAGTTCCATATTACATAATATTAAGCTAAATAGACGTTATGTGCTATAACGACGTTTTAGTTATTCATTGAAGAGATTTTTTTAGCATTTTAACAAACAATTTTTTGCTACGAAATAGATATACTAAAATGCCGTTACGCTGTACGTAGCGGCATTTTAGTCGATGACCCATAAGATTCCGGCAACACCGATGATAAACTAAAACGCAATAAACGTTTTTTCATGAAATTATATTTCCGATGTGTCAGGTCAATCGGCAACACCGATGATAAACTAAAACGCAATAAACGTTTTTTCATGAAATTATATTTCCGATGTGTGTGTCAACTTGATCTATGTTTTGGTACCTCCCAAGTCTCAAATAGGTGTAGTCGTTGAAAAGTTACATCGGTTTAAATTTTTGCCGCGGTTTTTGCATGTTATTCAAAACAACGGCTTTGATAGATTACGGCATTATAGATATATCACGGCAGTATTTATTGTTATTGCCCTCCTATCCTCAATATTACTCCCAGGATTTCCAAATAATGCATTGGGAATATATAGTTTCCTTTCGGTAACTCCTTCTCTTGAGATGTGCTTTTTATCTTCAATAAAAGTGACCACATTTGGCTTTCTAAATGATAACTGCATATCCTACAGTTTGGTAGTACATATGTAGTATTTGTAGTCACTAAAGAGTCTCACCCTTATTGTGTATGGAACCAATGCGGGCGGTAAATAAGCATCGAGAATGAGTATCAGAGGCCCTTGAATAATGTGGTAAACTGATTCTCTCAAGTCTCTGTGGTTCTAGATTACTCGGTGTTATGGCATCTGCACGAATAGCTGCTTCGGCTCTTCGGAAGCATGTGCGACAAATCACATCTGACGATTGAATCTAGAACAAAAGTATAACTGTTACACACTGATCTAACATAGCCAATACGTGTAATTATTATTTACACTATATATAATAAAATATCGTCATACCTATTATACCCATTGTAAGCCAGAGGCGATAGTAATTTTTCGGTCCAATGGAATAGGAGGTGGTGGTAGCACAAATTCTGTAAAGATGAGTATTTACTTTTTCTAAAAATATGTTTTCTTAGCCATTCTATGTAACTTCTGTGTAAAATGTAACTAAAGGGTAACTAAACTCTTGTTATTAGGTATTGACCTAAAAACAAAGTATAAGATTTGTATCTATTTGTATTAGAGAATAACATCTAAGGTTCTGTCCCGTATAAATGTGTACCAAAGTATGTAACTCATGTGATTTTGTTGTTTAAACAAATATAATAACATAGTTAAAATGCTATCAGGTTTTTATTGCTTTCTTACAAAATGTACCCTGTTACTAGGTTCCGTTAGGTTAGCTAGAAATGGGTTCAATTCCCATTTCTAATATTGATTTACTATGAATTTGTGAGATCCAATTTATTATAAAGCCCCTTTTTCCTTTTATCAGAAGTGGGATCGCCCAAGAAAAAATATTAAATCTAATTAATTGTTTGTGTTTACGTTATAGATACCCAACTTTGAAATGGACAAAGATCTGCTGGAGGGTCTACTTGGCGCTATTCGTGATGCTGTGTCCATGGAGTATCGGCTCGATGACGTCGCGCTTCCGTTGTTTGATCCTGACAAGTCTCAAAATGGAGCAGAGTCATGGTGCAAGAGTATCGAGGCTATCAGCTAGGAATTTGACTGGAGTAGTATCCAGGTGGCAGCAAAAGCTGGTAAGGCCTTAAGAGGCTCTGCATTAAGTTGGTTCGAGTCATCGGAGCCGGAAAATGGTCATAGTTGGATAAATTTCAAGACTGATATCACTGCTTTGTACCCGGAAAGAAAGAACCTTTCTGAAAAATTAACAAAAGATGTTCTTTATACGTCTGACTCAGCTGATAGTTATTGTGAATACGCTAGAGAAAAACTTAGGTTATTGAATAACACTAAAATAAGTTTCCCGACTACACAATTAATCGAGCTTGTTTGCGGCGGTATTAGCGATTTCAATATTAAAACTGCATCGTTGAATAGTAATGCAACTTCTACCTCTGAATTAATTACTTCTCTATCATCTTGGACTAAAAATCGTAAAAGACCTTTTGATATGTCGTTTTCAAGTAGTGACAATATGTCGGGTTCAAATGAAACTAAACGTATTATGTCTGATAAAGTAATTGATAAAACTAATTTTAATAACAAAGAGAAACGTTGCCCTATTTGTAACAAGTTAGGTTTATTAAAAAAACAACTACCAATGATAAAGACTCTGAGGTATGTTAATAATAATGAGGTATGTTAACAATACATAGACAAAAAAAAAATGCTAACGTAAATACCGTAAATTATGTCTCTAGTTCAGACTCTTTTTGACTCTAATTTCCGTTAATGATATTCCAGTAAAAGCTCTAATAGATACTGGTGCTAACTGTAGTATTATTAAAGAATCCATCGCCAGGCGTTTTGAGTGTCGATTAAACCCGTGCTCGGTAACACTTAATGGTGTTCGAAACGGAAAATTAAAAATATTTGCCGAGATTGTAGTCCCCGTTAAATTTGATGACTTATGTTAGCAAGGGATAATGACTTTCATTATGATTGTATTATCGGGAGAAACGCGGTACAATTCCCCGACATAAAAATAACTACTGATGTATCCGGAAGTAAATTAACTCGCATACCACTCTTGCAGGAAAATAGAGTTTGTGTTATTGATAATCCTTCTCAAACTCCCCATGAGTTTCCAGCTCTATTTGATAGGATAGGTCATTTAGATCAGAACTTACAAACTAAAATTGCGGACATTTTTAAAAAACATTCATCGGTATTACCTTCCACTAATTCAATTAGTACCGTACAGACCGGTGAGCTTAAAATTAGACTTAAAAATAATCAAATAATTTATTATCGTCGATACCGCCTCGCCCCGATAGAGAGAGAGAGAGAAGGTTAAGGAGATTGTTCAAGAACTTTTAGATTTTAAAATAATTCGCGAAAGTGATTCATTATTTGCAAGCCCAGTAATATTGGTAAAAAAGAATGTGTATCGACTTCAGAGCCTTAAATAAAATAACTGAAAAAGATCGATACCCTCTTCCTCTCATTGAGGATCAAATTGACAAATTAGGCAAAGCTTCTTTCATTTCTATCGATATGAAAAATCGATTTCATCAAATACCAGTATCAAAAGACTCCATTGGCTTCACGGCCTTCGTAATTCCAGACGGGCATTATGAGATGCCATTTGGTATACGCAATTAATAAAGCAGTTCAGCATTTGAAATACCTATTAGTATATATAGATGACCTCTTGATCCCGTGTTCAAGTATCTCTGAAGGTCTAGAATACTTGGAGTCTAGACTAAGTGCTCTTAGTAAACCGGGTTTCACAGTAAATTTACAGAAAAGTAATTTCTTTGTTACAACTATAGAATACTTGGGAACTAATATTTCAAAAGAAGGAGTTAGTCCAAGTGAGAGTAAAGTTTCTGCATTGATTAACTCACCCCTACCTAGGAATGTAAAACAAATACGTCAATTCATGGGCTTAGCTAGTTATTTACGAAAATACATACCAGAGTTCGCGTCGCGTACTGCTTGTATAACAAAACTAAGAAAAAATTATCAAAAATGGGAATGGAGACTTGACCAGAATACTGCACGTCAGTACGTTATAAACCATCTCGCTTCCAAACCTTTTGCTAACAATATTTGACCCTACATTAGAAACTGAATTACATACTGATGCCAGCGCGATTGGTTACTGTGCTATTTTGATATAAAAAGTCAATAATACGACTAGAGTTGTTGCTTATTTTAGCCGTAGAACTACACCTGCTGAATCGAACTACCATTCTTACGAACTAGAAACTCTAGCCATTTATAATGCCTTAAAACATTTTCGCGTTTGTCTGTTAGGTATAAACTTCAAAATAATCACTGATTGTAATGCAATTAAGTCCACGGTTAACAAAAAGGACTTGTCCCTAGAGTTGCTCGGTTGTGGACCTATTTGCAAGATTTCAGTTTTGACGTTGTTTACAAAAAGGGAAAATATGTTAGTGACGTTGACTATTTAAGTCGGAATCCCAAATCATTCGGTAATAATAATTATGACAACACCGACCCTCTTACAGTAAATGTCACAAACTTAGGATCTCAAATATCATGACTTGAACTGGCTCAACAAAAAGATTCTGAATCCCAGTCTATCATTGAAAAAGTCCAGTCTGGTGAAATTGATATGAATCAGTATATTCTTAAAAATAACTTGCTTTACTACAAAACTGAACCTTTTGCTAATCGCAAACTTTACGTACCCGTGGACCTATTTGCAAGATTTCAGTTTTGACGTTGTTTACAAAAAGGGAAAATATGTTAGTCACGTTGACTATTTAAGTCGGAATCCGGAATCATTCGGTAATAATAATTATGACAACACCGACCCTCTTACAGTAAATGTCACAAACTTAGGATCTCAAATATCATGGTTTGAACTGGCTCAACAAAAAGATTCTGAATCCCAGTCTATCATTGAAAAAGTCCAGTCTGGTGAAATTGATATGAATCAGTATATTCTTAAAAATAACTTGCTTTACTACAAAACTGAACCTTCTGCTAATCGCAAACTTTACGTACCCAAGGGTAGTAGACTTAGTCTTTTACGACTTTATGATGACGAAAATTGTCACGTAGGATATGACAAAACACTAAATAAAATTCGTGAGTCATTTTGGTTCCCAGGAATGTATAAATTTGTAAAAAAATATATTACTCATTGCTTAATAAGCACAGAAACTAAATCACATTCAGGTCCAAAACAGGGTCTTTTGCATCCCATAATTAAAACACCCATACCATTCCATACGGTTCATTTAGATTGCACACATTCTCGACATCAGCCGAAAGATTTAAACACATTTTGATCATAGTTGATGGATTCACTAAGTATTGTATTCTAAAAGCATTAAAAACTTTAAATGGTTCCGAAATGACTGACATTGTTCGCGATACATTAAGTATGTCCGGAACTCCGTCCTTAGTTGTTACAGATCGAGGCACTAATTTTAACACTAACCAAATTAGGTCTTTGTTTAATGAATGGCAAGTTAATCGTCATATGATAGCTACAGGTACCCCTAGAAGTAACGGTCAAATAGAGAGATATGTCATGACTATAATAAATATGCTTACTACGGAATGTCGCAATAAGTCAGATTGGCCGAAAGGTCTATGGCAAGTCCTACAATCTGTCAATTCCACTATACAAAAATCAACTGGTTTTGCTCCTTTGAGATTACTGATAGGTCGTGATGCAAACATACCATGTGTACAGGCTCGATTAAATGACGTTACTGATCCAAATAATGTGGGACACACTATTGATGTTCATGCAGAACGTAATTTGGCTATGCAGAGACTTAATCTAGTTGCTGAAACTTTCAAGAAACGTTTTGATTCGCCTAGGCGTGATACTATAGCTTATAATATTGGAGACATTGTATACGTTAACCAAGATCATAGACGCCATGATCAACTAAGTGCTAAATTTAAAGGGCCCTATGAGATTGTTGACGTCCTTGAAAATGATAGATTTGCCTTAAAAGGAAAAGGATCATATAACCATTGCGAAAGAAAAGCTAAGAAACTTGACAGGCGAGTGGGTTGATCAGAACGTTTCCGTTGAAAGTAATTTAGAACAAAGTGATTAATACAATTAATTTTCCTTTTTTCTCTTTATTATAACTTTATCGTATTTTGTTTTGTTTTAATTATTGATTTGATTGGCCATAACATTTTTTTTATTACAACCGTGTTAGATTAGTAAATATTAAATAATAGTTAAAATATCTCATTTAATGTAAAAAAAAAAATGTTTTGACTCGCTATTTGATTTAAGTACTCAGTTATGGGATAAACTCTTGTTTGTAAATTGCAAGTATTCACATAGATGGAACTTGGTAATAAGTATTCACATAGCCTTCCTAAACCTAACTTATCCGAGTCGGGGTACTCTGAGTCGGGGTGTTAACCATAATGACGTTTTTATATATATTAAACGTGATTCGACGACCTAATGATTTTCGATTAAATAAACAATATACATATTAAACGTTAGACCAAATGATTCTCGATTACATAAACGTTATATCAAACAACGTTATACTAATTAAGTTTTAGAATAAATAAATGTTATATGTAAAGAAATTATATCAACAGTTGGTAAATCTCACGTTGATTATATCTTATGAACGATAATAAAATGAAATTAGACCAAATGAGTTTATACGTTATGAGAACCACCCGTTTTTGATTGGAAGACTGCTTCACAAGAAGTATTTAAGCCGGTGGGCAAGTGGCATTTACAGTTTAAATTATGTAAACGTTTTATTCTAAGACGTTCTAAAAGAGCCGGAAATGTTTTAATTGGTGGACATCTCCACTATAAAACCGATGATGGAATCTGCAAAAAAGGAAAATCAAGCTCCATGATAAATCCCTCAAAAATAAATCCATCATGTGCGTTATCTGATGCAAAGAAAAAGGACACTTTTAAAAAGCCATTGGTGCAATGATTGGCAACAAAACGAAGAATTATTATTTCGCACGCTTAATCCAATACTGTCACTATCCAAAATTTTGCCAAATCGACTTTTTAATGCCATCTGTTGGGAAACGTGGAACTACGCGTAATCGCACTTACACTAGTCTAAAAGTAAAAGAAATAACCGCTAGATGGCAGTGGTCCGCTTCGTCACTAAACAAAATATTCCCCTCTCCTCAGAGGAACACTGACCTTCAACGAAAAAGTACGTGTTGCCAAGAACAAAATTTACGATTTTTGAGTGCAAAAGTGTCATTTTAGTGATTACACCGGTTTACTAGTCATATTTTTGGTAAGTAGTGCATTATTTTAATTGAAATAGTGACATTTTGCGTTTAAGTTCACATTTGCACTAAGTTTTTCTCTTATTTAGATAATTGGTTGAACGCCATATTGTCATTTTTTGTTTAGTGTCAATTTTGCATTAAAGATACCACATTATTATTTCGATAATTTGACGCCATAATGACACTTTCAGTTTAGTGCCAGTTTGTCTTTAAAATCATTAGTTATTTATCATTTGTTCGCTGCAGCATAATCGTCACATTGCTTATTATGTCATTTTTGCTGTCATCATTTTCTTAAAAAACTGTATTAAACTCATTAATAAAATACTTTATTTCATAAAGTGTCATTTTGCAGTTAGGATTATGGCAATAATTAATGCAAAGTGTCTTTTTATCCTTTCTTACAAGGTCATACTATGACTTTTACCGACGGTTAACATTTAAAATTGATCAATTACGTTAGGGATTACTGTAGGTACTAGAGTAAGGTTTCAAAATATTGTTTCGGACGATTCCATTATTTAAACTTTAGGTATTATTTTCTATATTTTAAAGTGTACACTACACAAACTGATTTATGGCTTTCATGTTTTAAGGTGTGCAAAACAATGCAGCGGCGCGATAAATTACTGAAGCTTGCGCTTGAAAACAAAGAAAATGACTGTAGTGATGAAAAAACAAACTCAGATCAACCAGTGTTTCATACTCTTACTCCAGTAGAGCCACTACAGATCTCGGTTGAAAACAATCAAAAGTTACGGAGTTTAAGCAGCAGTAGTTCATCTTCTTCTTGCAGCTCTTCCTCTTCGAGCAGTTCATCTTCATCTAGCATTGGGACACATATTTCAGATTCAATCCAGTCTAAGGAATTCAATATTAGTACTCACTATTTGACACAAACGGGCGAGAATCTACCGAGCACATCTAAATACTTGCAAAATAGTATGATTCCAGAATCTATTCCTATTCAATTACCTAGAGCAAGATCATTAAGTTCTTGTTCATCCAAATCAAGATCTTCTATAGCATCGTCAAGAGCAGGTGATTTTTCCCCGGATGATGATGACGCTGATTATGTCCCACCACTTAACCAAGCCTCACATAGGGAAAGCTCTAGCAGTGAGCCAGCTGATGATAACGTTCCAGTCCCTATGTTTTCCCCCACAAAAAAAAAAGCGTAAGGGTGTGGTGAATGATAAGAAAAAAAACGCTAAGAAGTTGCGTAATTCAGGAAAACAATACGTTTCACTATCCAAAACTAAGAGAGTTATTTCGGAAAGACGCATGGGCCCTCCTTGTACAGAACGATGTCGTTTAAGATGTTCAGAAAAAATTGATGAAGATCATAGAAATGCTATCTTCAAACTATATTGGGAAATGGGCTGTATAACTCGACAGAGGGATTTTATATGTAAACATTTGACTATTGTAACACCAAAGTACAGTTACAAAAGAGAGAATAACAATCGTAAACCAAAGCATGCTTTCCACTTGACACTGGGAGAAAACAGAGTACGTGTTTGTAAAATATTTTTTAAAAATACTCTAGGGATAAATGATAGACCGATTAGAACTGTATTAGAGAAGATGTGTGATAGTGGTATTGTAGAGCCAGAGAAGAGGGGGAAACATGGAAACCAACACAAGGTTCTCGATGAAGTGGTACAGGGTATAAAAAACCATATTGATTCCATACCGCGTATCGAGAGTCACTACTTAAGGCAACAGACAAGTCGGGAGTTTATTGACGGTGGCAAAAATTTAATGGATTTATACAGGGATTACAAAAAAATGTGTGAAATAGAAGGAAAGCCAGCCGGTGAGCAACATACTTATCGGAAAATATTTAAACAAGATTATAATATAAGCTTTTTCATACCAAAAAAGGACATGTGCGAGTTTTGTGCTGCTTTTGAAAATATGGATGTATTTGAAAAGGAAGAAAACGAGCTAAAATATCTAGAACATCACACGGAAAAAGAATTCAGTAGAGTTGAAAAAAATGAGGATAAGCTAAAGGTTCAAGAAAATTACATAGTTGCATGCTATGATTTACAAGCAGTGCTACCTCTTCCGATGTGTAAGACTTCTGCTTTTTATTACAAATCAAAACTTAACGTTTGTAATTTCACTATCTGTGAGTTAAATAAAGACAAATGTAATTGTTACGTTTGGAGTGAAGTGGATAGTTTAAGAGGAGCTAATGAAATTGGTTCCTGTGTCTTAGAATTTATAAAAGAAAAAGCGTAAGCTGTCAATGACCCTAATTTAGAAATAGTTTTCTATTCAGACAATTGTTGTGGTCAACAGAAAAACCAATTTATGTTTTCTATGTACATGTATGCTCTGGCTAATTTTAGGATTAAGAGTATCACACATAAATTTTTAATATCAGGCCATACCCAAAATGAGAACGATAACGTACACTCTGTTATAGAAAAAGAAGTTAGGAAGTTTTTGAAGTCATCACCAATTTATGTTCCTGAGCAGTATATCACTTTAATAAAATCAGCCAAAAAACGAGGCAATACTTATAATGTTAAAGGAATGCTATATTCCGATTTTTTTGATTTAAAAAATTTAGCTTATGAATGTGGCACCCATTTTAATAAAAATACACATGGGGACACAGTTAGACTTTCCGACATTAAAGTCATAAAATTTGTTAAGGAAAACCATGGAGAAATAAGAATATTTTACAAAAACTCCTTTACTGAAAACCAGTTTAATGAAATAGCCCTAAATCGACAATCTCGCTCTAGACGCAATGCAAACCGTCTGGGTTTTCCGTTAAAACAACTTAATAATACAAAATTAGAGTTAACTACCAGAAAAAAGAATGACCTAAAATCCTTAATAGACAGCAATTTAATCCCACGGTATTATGCAGAATTGTTTTACAATGGTATTTTGTAATTTTTTTCACTATTTTCTATCCCAACAATGTCGTTTGTTGGATTTTGATTTTTTATATAATTTCGTACGTTACTTAATAAAGAATCTAAGATTCATCTATTTGATTTACATAAAAGTGGTTTATATTATTGATTGATTATTACAATTCTAGTCGACAGACTTAAGTCTGACTAAAGATTTTAATTATTTCAAGTAAGAATAGAATTGCCTTGTTAACACACTAGGCTTGTTTTGTAAGATGGATAAAGTACTGGATGTATACGACTGACATTTTACAGTACATAGACTAAGGAGAAGATGTTGATTTTTGAATACTTTTTGTTTGCGTTAGTGAATGTCAGCTAACAGATTTTTTTTTTATTGTAGAAGAAATTTAAAATACTGGAGTTAAGTCTGATTATTTTATAGTAGGTATGTACAATGATAATGGAGAAGATGATTGTTGTTTTTTTTTAATATTTTTTGTTTGCGTTAGTTAATGTAAACTAACAGAATTTTATGTTTGGTAAACGGATATTCCAGATTTATTTAAATAAATTTGTATCTGAACAAAATGTTTCTTTTTTTACCTTGTGATAGTAAGTATATATATTTTATCACTGTAAAAGTAACTAAAACCATTTTTGGTAATAAAAAAATAGTTTTAAAGCTTTTTTTATTTATTTATTTTTATTGAAAAGTAAGTCCACAGTGTCACTAAGACGAAATAAAGTAAAATAATGAAAGCAAAAGTGACACTTTAAAATAAATAACGAAAAAATATAAATTCTATACAACGAAATCAATTATTTTTTGTTTTCATATTTGAGATACAATATTTACCCATATTTTCTGTATCAAAGAATAACTAAATTGTGCATGAATGCTAACGTATCATTCATGTTCACACCACAAAAAACGTTTTTTGGCTCTACTGAAAAGTTAAGTTTTTTGGATAGTGACACTATTGGTTTAACCGTGCGATTTGTTAAGACCCTGTTACTGACGCAGAAATTCAAATTGAAGGCGCTGGAGACAGTGAAGAATTATGTGAACTGCAGGAAGAAATAGGTGACATGCATGTGTGATTTATTTTTAAATAAGATTAATTTATGTTGCCTATATATTATTATGTACTTATGTAAAAGATTCAAAGATTTAAGTATTATTAAAAATTCAACTACAAATGTAACTACGTTTTTTACTTATCATTCCTAAACAAGTATCAAGATTACTTACACTTCTTGCACCCAAAAACAACCACTGCAAAAACAGCAACATCCGAACCGATTTTTTTTAAAAACGTTGCCCCACACTAGGATTTACTCCTGTATCGTGGGTGCGTTTACAAACATTTAAACTCACATACACAAACAGCCAGACCCGGAACATCTACGTGTAGGCAATACAAATATTTGTTCCGTGCGGGAATCGAACCCGCGACACGCAGCGCAGCAGTCGATCGCTCAGCCACTACGCCAGCCGTGTCGTCTGTTAACTGTCGAATTGAAGCAAAAGTAACAATATTCAGGTATTGGTCGCAAAAACAGCACCATCCAAAATATATTAGTAATACGTAACGCATTTGGGGACAAGAAAGTTTTGATAGATAATCAAGGAAAAAAAATATCTTGGAACTATGTATATTGAACTCTTACACAACCTGCAGAATAATGAGACTTCATTTAGATACAAAATTAAGGAAAGATCACATTAATTACATAAAACAAAAAATGAAGGTTCGATTAGCCATACAACTACTCAGTGCGTCTGTTGCAGATGCCCTAGAATTTTGTAAAAATCTGGGAATTCCTGAGTTTGCTGATTGTGATGGCACTATTCAATTTATAAGAATATTTAATAGTCTTTTCGATACTATGAACAGCAGAAACATGAGGGCAAAAGGATGGAAACGGGCAACGGCCAAATTTAATATAGACGAAACTAAAATATATTTTGTTGCTGCTGAGGAATATATAAAAATCTTAAATTCTTAAATGGTTCTCTTGTAATCAATTCAAATAGGTCAACTGGCTCTCGGGGCTTTATTATTTGTATGAAATCTTTAATAGCCTTATACGATAAATATGTCGCCCCTGGAAACAGCGTTATGAGGTATTTATGTACCTACAAATTGAGTCAGGACCACATAGAATTGTTTTTCGGAGCTATCAGGTCAATATGTGGTTTCAATAACAACCCTTCAGCTCGAATGTTCCGTGCTGCTTATAAAAGGTTACTTGTGCACGCACAATTTAAAGATGGTTCAACCGGTAATTGTGTACCATTAGAAACTGTAACAGTTCTCAATTATAACGTTCAAAAATATACAGAAATAATAAATTCGACCACAGGAAATAGTAGGCTTGTCGAACTTACAGAACGCTTAAGTATGGAGTGCCATATTTCACCACGACTATGTTTTGAGCGCACGAAGTTTGACGGAGTACGCAAATCACGTTGTACATTATGTAGCAGGCTTTGTAGTGCGGAAAATAAAAAAAAGAATTAAGCTGCGAAAAATGTGTCCAATGTTTGGAAAATAAATTCAGCCAAGCATAATTTTCCTTGATTTCTATTAAAGATAGAGGTGGTCTTATAAAACCCTCCGATGGGGTTTGCAAAGTCTGTAAAACCGCTGAAAAAATTCTACGTGAATACGAAATTCGTGCAGGTTCCTAAGTTTTAGGACAACCCAAGTATTTTTTGTCAATGATAAATAAAATATAAGCAAATATTGCTAGAAACGTCAATACTTGATGATTTACTCGAACATTCATTCGATAATGATGTATTGGATGATCATAGAAATTTGTTGATTAAATTGATAAGCAAAGAATATTTAACAATTAGAATTCATTATATCGCAAAAGAATTATTTTCTCCTGTAGAAAAAGTAAGGACATTCCTAACATAAACTATAATGTTTAAAGGAAAGTGATTTTATTTTTTTATATTTTAGGTTTATACTAAATTCTGTTCAGTTCTCCATAACACTTCCACAGAAAAAGATATTATCTATATGTAAAACCTTAGAAAGAGTCAAGTCTAAACAAAGATGCAAAATAATTGAATTCTCTCAACTCTTAGGTACCCTTGTAGCTGCATGTCCGGCTGTAGAATATGGATGGCTGTATACCAAAGTAATGGAAAGTTATAAAACAATAGCCTTAAAAAATAATAATGAAAACTATGAGGCATACCTAGAAAGGTATTCCAAATCTGATCTGATTTCGTTTGATATAGAAATATCACGAAATCACATCAGATTTGGAATGGTGGTTATCCCATATCCATAGATTATAAAATTAAACAATTCAATTTTTCTTTGGAAATATTCTCAGATGCTTCAGGAACAGGTTGGGGTTTAGTCTGTAATGGTGTTACAACTCATGGTCACTAGACAGTTGAAGATAAATGTTTTCACATAAATTACCTAGAACTACTAGCCGCATTTAAAGGGTTAAAAACATATGTATATGAACTAAGATGTTGTGAAATTCTTCTTAGAATAGACAACACCACTGCTATCGCCTATGTTAATAGAATGGGGGGTACCCGCTTTCCACATTTAAATTAGTCTAGCACGAGAGTTATGGCAGTTGTGTGAGGATAGGCAACTATGGGTATATGCATCCTACATAAGCTCGAAAGACAATGCTGTGGCAGATAGAGAATCAAGACGTTCTCATTCTGAAATTGAATGGGTTCTATGTGAGATAGCATATGAAACGATTGTTACTAAATTGGGTGAACCCGAGATTGATCTGTTTGCAAACAGATATAACAACAAGTGTAGAAATTATGTATCTTGGCTACCAGACCCCAGTGCACACTCCATAGATGCTTTTACCATTAAATGGAATGGATTTTTTTTCTATGCATTTCCACCATTTAATCTTATAAGTAAGATGCTACAGAAAATAATAACTGAAAAGGCAACAGGCATTGTTGTAGTTCCATGGTGGCCTGCACAACCATGGTATCCCATGTTCAGCTCCATGGTTATATCAGAGAGAATTGTGTTTAAACCCCGTAATAACTTACTACTGTCTCCTTCCAGGGATCCACATCCTTTACACAAGAGCCTCAAACTGATAAGGAATACCTCCTTCCTCAATGGACATAATGTTAGCTTCTTTGTCTAACAAAACCAGAAAACAGTACGAATCTGCACTGAATCAGTGGATACTCTTCTGCAGGAGTCAACATGTACATCCCTTGTTGGATTCAGTACCCATGGTAATTTCGTTCTTAACATCTAAGTTCGAGCAAGGGCTATCATATAGCTCACTGAACACCATAAGGTCGGCAGTTTCCTTAATCTTAGGCTCTCACTTGGGAACAGATGAGAGAGTGACAAGGTTTTTTAGGGGTATTTACAAACTAAGGCTTAAGAAACCCAAATACGACATAGTATGGGATCCCAAAATTGTCTTAAGATACTCATCAAATCTATTTCCTAATCAAGACCTTAGTTTGGAATTACTTACTAAAAAATTAGTAACATTGCTAGCTCTAGTAACTGCGCATAGGATCCAAACTTTATCGCTTATTAATGTAGATAATATTGAAATTAAAAACCCAGAAATGATTAAAACATCTGGACTAAACAAACTTCAACCTAACTTAATATTACCATTTTTCAAAGATAATATGAGCATCTGTCCGGCCAAAACGTTACTTTGTTATTTAGATAGTACCAAAATTAGAAAACAAGATTGTAATACTTTGAACATTACACTTAGAAAACCTTACCATGCTGCCTCTACTGCATCTATAAGTAAGTGGATAAAGCAAATTTTGCATGATAGTGGCATAGATACTGCTAAGTTCACGGCTCACAGCACAAGACATGCCTCCACTTCAAAGGCTTCTGACGGAGGCATAAATATTGAGGTAATAACGAAAGCTGCAGGCTGGACACAAAGATCTTCTACATTTGCTCGTTTCTATAACAGACCAATTGTCAGTGATCCAAACGTTTTTGCTGAAGCGGTGTGTTCAACAGATATTTCCTTGTAAGATACTTTAATAAGTTAGGTGCTATGGTTAAGTGCCTACGTTAATACCTAGACAATAAGTCACCATTGAGGTTGTAATAATAGCAAGTAACCATTGAGACTGATTAGTTTATAATGATAGAGGACTAAACTATCTCCTTTGTGTTTATCAAATTAACATGTTGATTATTAACACAACTTTCTTCTTTAAACATCTACATAGTACTAAATGAGATTACGAACATAAATAGATCGGATTAACTTACCTAGTGACATCCGATCCTCAATTATGTGAAGTAATCTCGTCCTCATTGTATCCCAACCCTTCCCAGATTCTCATCTCTACCCCGTTTGGAAGTTGTGTATAAAAAAATGTATGGCTATGTGTGTGTAATACTTTGAACTAATGAACATGACAGATATCCACAGAGCACACATAGGACGACGGACCACAGACTACCAAATATTTTTTGATGACTGCATTCATCTTTAAATTTGCCAAGATTATCGACTGTTTCATCGGCATCTTTAAACATTTATGAAACTTTAATACCTCATTGCATAGCTGATTAAATGAAGATGTCTTACCCGTAATTTGTACGCTTATTGTTTTAGTAAAATTTTGAGATAACTGGTGTCAAAATTCGTGTACGTAGATAATTTTTGAAAATAGTTAATAAACTTCTTACTTTAACTTTTAACTGTTTCATATTTTTGAAAATTTGGTAAAAGGTGTGTTAAAGTATTACGTAGCCAATGGAATAGCTATGAAAGCCACTCAATTTGAGAATTTAGAGATAAGCGATATTTAGTGACGAATTCTGGAAAATATTCAAAAAACATAAAAATCGGTTTTTCTCGGATACCATGAATTTTCGCCTAGGCTTTAAGGGGTGCTTAATTGTTGGAAATGGGTCACACTATCACGCCCTGGAAGGAACACGTCGAGTTTCCCTGTCACCCTGTATAACGTATGTTTACTACTGAATAAATAAATAATAATAATAATATATCCTGAAGAATATCATATTATATATTTTTCTGATTTTGTTTACTGTAGTCTATTATATATTTTTATTGTTTCTACAACTTGCGTTTTTTTGCGTTTAGGTCCTGTAATCCCCTTAGAAAGAAAGAAAGAAAGAAAAAGTATTTATTGCGACTCGTACAGGATCATAAAACTAAACTAAACAGAGTTAAAAATAAAAAATAAAACAAATTGTATTGTAAACTTAGCTAAACACTTCTAGGCAGACATGTCAGAGGCATTGATGTCTATCAATGTCCAAAAAATGCGGTTTATTATGCGCTACACACGCACCGTCTCGTCAGAGGCATAAACAGTTATACGGTAAAAGTTATGACAACGAAGTTGAACGATTTTCATCTTTTTCAGGACATAAGATACTGCCTAAGGATTGTGAAGAGACGGCTGAGTTCCTGCTAATCATGGATAAGTTTTTTGACTCCTTCAATGGTCACAGTTACCAAGAATCTTCAAAAGTTTTCAATGGATGCTTTAGAAAAACATCGGTCCATCATAAATTATGGGATGAATTATTACCAATCCTGAGGTCCATGCGGTTTAAAACCACAGTTAAGAAAAGTGATGGGACTGTGGAAATTAAATATGTGCAGGTTCCATCACTTAAAAACTGGATTAATAATATTCTCGTTTTTAAAGAAATGTTTAAACACTTAAACGAGATGTATGATATTACAGGTTTATTAACTAGGAACTTAAACCAAGATCCCTTGGAAAACTGTTTTTCTAGTATTAGAAGCAATGGAGTTGGGAATGTATCCTCGTCATGCAGTCAATTTATCAGTGCATTTAAGACATTGCTTATAAACAATTTTAGTTCTGCTCATGCTGTTGGCGCGAACTGTGAAAATGACAATAATAAGCCATTGCAATCTTTAAATAAATAAATATCCCTGGACATTTCACACAGCGCCATCTAGTCCCAAGCTAAGCAACTTAATGCTTATGTTATGGTAACAAGATGGCTGATAAACTACTTATACACATTTTTTTTTTTTGTAATTACATACATTTAGGTAATACAAATATTTGTTCCGTGCGGTAATCGAACCCGCGCCACGCAGCGCAGCAGTCAATCGCTTAACCACTGCGCCAACCGTCTTTAAGGCATTTGCTTACGAATAAAAAAATAGCACTGCGAAAGAATGACACTTTAGGAAGCTCACAAATTGAAATTGATCCTTTTCTAGAAATATTAAGGGATGAGGAACATAGAAACACCACCCTTGTAATTATTATACCCTAACCAATTTACAGTCTTATTATAATTTCGTCTTTTTTAAGTGAAGATGCAGGGATTCATTTACTTTCTTATGATATTTGCATAGAGTATGGCTACGGATGTGTCCGCTTATAATGCCTATGATTTTTGTGAGTAACGTAATCTTAAATCGGAAACATTGACTTAACAAACGAATCGGAGAAGAACCTTTTTGACGTTCAAAAGTGCCGCTTATGGTGTCTATTTGAAATAAATGCATTAAAATTGAACCAAATTGAAAAAATGTTATCGGTATTCGCAACTAGTAGAAACAATAGAAGTGAATACTTAGGTAAGTCTTAATTGTTGTTTATTCGCATATTTCTGGCGTACATACCTCAGAGGTTGTTTTCTGCAACGCTTGTGATCAAATAACACTGAATAACATTTCTGTTCATGTTGAACGTATCAAAATGCGTTGTAGCTAATTACGCAAGTATGTATGTACCACGAGAACTAGTATACAAAGCCCAACATTCATTCGTTAAAAAATTACAATATATTCAGCATAGAGAGCCGTTCTACCCGAAGAGTGTGATCAGGAGATAGCAGAAATAGATCGACACCAACACAACTAGGATGAAATCGTTCCTCAAGTAACTGAAGGTGGCTGAAATATAACATTTACTATTGTAGTACTACGAAAACCATAAAAAGCCTAACATTTATTTATTAAAAAATTACTTGTATTCAGCATAAAACCGTTCTACCCGAACATGATATTCCGATGAGTCTGTTCAGGAGATCGCGGAAATAGAGCAACACCACTAGGAGAAAATTGCTCTTCAAATTTTATATTTCAGCCGCCTTCAGTAACTACTGAAGGCGGCTGAAATATAAAATTTACTACTGCATGTACCACGACGAGAACCGCATAAATCCAAACATTTATTCATTAAAAAATGACTTGTATTCAGCTCAGAGAGCCGTTCTACCCGAACATGCTATACCGAACAGTGTGATCAGAAGGTCGCGGAAATAGAGCAACACCACTATGAAGAAATTGCTCCTCAAGTTACTGCAGGTGGCTGAAATATAAAATCTACTACTGTATGTACTGTATCACGACGACAACCATTAATTCACTACTATATGATCAGCAGAATATAGTTGAAGGTTTCATTAAAATATAAATATGGTTTGAAATAAATAATCATTTTAAATAAATAATAATTAATTCATTCACAAGTGCGATAAATGATACCTTAGTGAAGATGCAAGGATTAATTAACTTTTTTATGATTGAGTATGGCCACGGATGTGTCCGTTTATAATGCCTATGATTTTTGTGAGTAACGTAATCTTAAATCGGAAACATTGACTTAACAAACGAATTGCGCTTCCGGGCCCCAGCCGTGGCCAAACCCGTGGAAGGGGAAGGGGAAGAGGAGGAGGTATCTGTGGAGGAGTGAGTGTCTTTAAATTTAAAGTTTATCGGTTGAGTCGCCAAAGCGAAACCGACAGAAAGAACGACTGTTAACCTTGCAATTATAATATTATTACGGGTATTTTTTGTAATCTTGTTGGATGGGTTGTAGAATTGTTATATTTTTGTAGTGATACGCTGCAGAACATAAGGGTCGCCCGACAAGTCACGCAGAGACATATGGCGGGCATGTCGGCAAACGATAAAAAGACCCTATTGGATATGAAGCGAGTGAAGGAGCGCGAACGCGTCCTCCTTCCGGATGCGCCTCCCCGGAAGAGACGGATGCAGTATGTATTCAATCATCCATTTTCATAGCCAAACAAACACAACCAGGCACAAGCTTCAGCAATGACAGTGATATTTTTCTGGAACCTCGTCCTCAAGTGCCTACCAGACTTTACCACTTGAGTCCATCAGCACGGTAATTTGCGAAGATACGAACAAGATTTTAGCGGCTTTTTATCAGACGATTCAGTAGCTGACCCTGATTTTGTGTTACCAATAGATGAGCTTGTAGGCAACATTCGTTCTTCAACAATACAGTGTCCTATCATAGAATCGCCTCTTCTCCAATTAGAAGATATCGAGAATTTCCCTGAAAGATCTATTGTAGAGGAGCAAATATCGACAAAGAAACGAAAAAGAATAGCGGACAAAGATTCATGGAAAAGAGAAGATAATAAAAGACAAAGAATGATGGGGAAGGAGTACTTGGGATAGGGCACGCCGCGATAGCGGCGGTAAAACCCGTGATGAAGGAGTGGCTGGAGAGACGCCACGGCGCCCTCAGCTTCCGGCTGACGCAGGTGCTTACCGGACATGGGTGTTTCGGGAAGTACTTGTGTCGGATAGGCCGGGAGCCGACGCCCGAATGTCACCACTGTGACAGCTGCCGCGAGGACACGGCGCTGCACACGTTGGAGGAGTGCCCAGCTTGGGCAGTACAGCGCCGTGACTTGGTCGCGGCAGTCGAGACTGCGGGCGACCTCTCGCTCTCGCTTCCGGCCGTCATTTCATGCATGGTCGAGAGCGAGAGCGGCTGGACGGCCGTCGCCTCCTTTTGTGAGGACGTAATGTCGGCCGAGGAGGCGGCGGAAAGGGAGAGAGAAGCTGTTACCTCTCTCCCGGCCCGCAGCAGACGCACCGGGCGTCGCAGGGTGGCGGACGATCTCCGGCCACCATAGGGCGTGGCCTGCGGGCGACAGACTAGGGGCGTCTGTCGCCCGATCAGAAACAGGCCTCGAGGCGGCGGCGTAGTGTTCCGCGCGCGCCTCTTAGTTGGAGTTCCTGTGGCTACTGGGTAACGGCCGCAGAGGGTGACGGGGCCCGCCTACAAACATCTGGCGGGCCAATACCTGCCGGGGGCGCGGAAGAATGGGTATGGTAAGGGAAATAGGTACAGGAAGGGAACACCGGGGTGGTTTTTAGCCGGTAAGAGTCCGGCATGCCCCTCTGCCTTCCCCAAGGCGGAGGATGTCCATGAGGATTTTCCCCCCGAGAAGAAAAAAAAAAAAAAAAAAGGAGTACTTGGGATTTAGAAACAGTAATGGAAATTACGTGCAAGACATCGCTAAACCGGAAATAAAACTTGAGATGGCATGTTCTTCTGAACGCTGTACTACGAGCAAAGTTTTCTATTGCAACACTTTTATTGAAGAAATGAGGGACAAAATATTTGATGAGTTTTGGGCGAGATCATGGAAGGAAAATAAGCTGTATGTTTTGACTCTATTAGACACCCAGGACACCCAAAGAAAGACTAAGGGAGCCGGCAGTAGTAGACGTAGTGAAAGCAAGATTTACCATTTAAAAGCTACCCATAAGAAAGTACGTGTGTGCCAATCTATTTTTTTGGGCACGCTCGGAATCAAGGAATGGACTTGCAGATATTGGTTGTGCGAAATAGGTCATAGAGGGTATTCTCAAGAAGCTTCAGTTCAGGCTGAGCAACTAACAATATGATGGAAGTTTTTTTCCTCTAGTAGCAGTAGTTCGGTTGTTAGTCCGGTTGACCGATCAGTAGTTCAGTCAACCGGACTAACAACCGAACTACTGCTGCTAGAGGAAAAAAACTTCCATCACATTATTGCAGAAAATCAAGCCAAAAACTGTATTTAGAACCGATTATTCAATCCAAGGCCCATCTATACCGTTTGTATGTTGAACGTGCGAATTCTCTCTCCTCTCCTGTAGCAAGTCGAAAGTTTTTTGAAGATGTACTAGCTCAACAAAACATTGCCATTTTTAGCATCAGTATTAAGTAATTAGCGCTTATATTTACAAATAGATTCGTAACTTATAACAGGGTGGACCCTACTATAAACCTTTAATAAACAGAAATATGGCCGACAAATGTGCAACAGCTGTTTTTTTTTTCGAACCGTCCGTTTTATGGTTAGTTGGTTGAAGCTGTTATTTGCAAGGAGCTGGGAAGTAGAAATACAATTTTATATTTTTTTTTTTAGAAATCGTTTTTTGCGTTTGTTATGCAAGCTCTGCAAGCATTACATGCTATTGAACGAGCAGAACATGTTCCATTGCGTCGAAAGATTTACTAGGAGAGATGTGATATATTTTCTTTGCCCGATATAGAGTTCAAAGGTCGATACCGTCACCGTTTCAACAAAAATACTATAATAATAATAATATCCCTGGACTGGACCTGGACTTGTCTAAACCAACTGTGAGTCGCATTTGTGCCAGAGTAGCCCGCGCGATTACTCGCTACTCTGATACCTACATAAAAATGCCAGTGTCCCTGGCAGAACAGCAAAGAGTTATGAGGGAATTTTTAGAAATAAGAGATTTTATTTTTTGGTTTTCAATTTTTATTACTATTCTATACCACCTACCATTCTGTACCTACTCATCATAAGAATACAATGCAATCCAATTTTCTTAAAAAAATATACACGTGAACGAAACAAAGAAGCCAAGCTCTCCAAATGACACAAGTAACGTTGTCAACCTTTTTGTATGGGTTTTTTGGCCGTGGACAACAGATGTTTTGGCATTTAATCTATGGATTCATCAGAACGACAACTTAAGCACGTTAAAACGTCTTGTAACGACAACATAGCTATGACGGGTTTATTAAACGTTTATGAATAGAGAATTTGATAATAGGTTTATTAGTTCTAATGAGCATTTTAACTAATGAGTGTTTTAAACCTATTTTAGGGGATTTTTATGAATAAGGCCGTAAGTATATGGAGGCATATACAACAAGCAGGATTGGCTAAGTTGTATGGTGACAACTGCGATTTTGCGTTCGAAATGAGACATTTGGCTGCAGTGGCATTTTTACCTGCAGTAGAAATTCCATCAGCTTCTAAAGAAATTGTTGACAAAGTTTTACCACCAGAAGCGCACCAAGTAATCGAATGGTTTAAAAACTATTATATTAAAAGTAATATCTACAAAATCAAAAATAATCAAATTAATACGAGCTCATTAAAAGTATTGATTACAAAAGTGCCACCCACGTTCCCCCCAGAGACATGGTCAATATCAGATTCCATTGAAGCAGGCACACCAACCACACAAAACGCTGTTGAAAGTTGGCACAAATGCTCTGGTGTCTCACAGACAATGTGCGAGAAATGTGGCGCTGCTCTGTGTTATAATAAACACAATAATTGTTTTAGACTATTTCACCTAAGTAACTTTACAAAGTTAAATATCTTACCTTAGGTGAAATAGTCTAAAACAATTGTTTACCTTTTGATGCAGTGTGACATTTCTGCAACACTCCCTTTAATTACGTTTTTCTCACTTAAAAAACGACTTCTGGAACATAATGTTTTAGTAGATTCTTTAAATTTTGTTATGAAACCACACAAAATAAATCTTTTATGCATTAGTTGTACAATTATTTAAATGTAGTCACATAATTTAATTAATATACATAGGTAGGATAGAAAATATGTACCTAATATATGGAATCATGGTCACCCTATCAGTTGTAATATATGATATTTTTGATCCTATTTATTTCTTAAAGTACTAATACAGCAGTTTCGAAATTTATTTGGAACGAATGTACTCCTATACATAATTCAGAAAGACGAATTTCGTAAACAAACAGGTCATATTTAAAAAGATAAAGGCAACTATAGAGGGCCGTGCTGAATGAACTAAAATTGGTTTATTTTTCAAATTTAGCAAGTTGTATGAGAAACCAATGCGGTACATATGTTACTTGCCAAACATCAATTATTTTTTAATAGTTTTTGGCTAAGATTGTTTTGTCTTTTTTAGATATTTGACCATTGACCATGTTTCACACCTTCGCAAGGAACTCAAGTGGCTCCCAATCCGCCTTCGCAGGAACACTCGGATTTTATGTCTTCTCTTCAACATCTTACACAACCCGTCTTATCCTTCCTACCTGCGTTAGCGTTTTTCTTACGCTCGCTCTAGCGCCGCACCGTGTAGATCACACCTAAGATCCATCCTTAAATCTCATCATAAAACGAGCTACTATTCTTATTCCTTCTCTGTCCATGCTGTAAGATTGTGGAACTCACTTCCGCCTAGCATTGGTGATCTAAAAACTATTTCTCTATTTAAACGTCGATTAAAAGAGAATTACCTTTCCTCTATACCGTGAGTATTAGTATATATATATATATATGTTTATATATTTTTGTATCATGTATTTATTTAAGTATACTTAAGTATTTTTTATTTTTTGCGTTATATGTGTAGGTACCTATATTTAATATTTTAGTTTTAGACTTCACACATTCATATTTTTCTCTTCTTGTTCTCACACACTATTGTCTACATTTCTTTCTTACTTCTCCTTTCGCAGGTCTGCTGGAAGAAATTTCTTAAGAAATAAGCAGTACCTTTGTACTCATATTATGTTTATGTCATATCAATATGTATTTTACTGTGTGTACATAAATAATAAAATAAATAAATATTTTCTTATATATTTTTTTTCCAGCACGGCCCCCTATCCACTTCTATATCTTATTTGTCATTACGAATTCACAATATCTGTTGCGGTACATATAACGTGTTAATAGAGTACATTTCTTGAGTTTAAGAAACTTTTTAATACGCTATTTAAGAAATATAAATCTGAAGGAGGGAAAGGTAAATTGACGACTTTTAAAAAATACAGACTATTCTATATTGCCCTCTGTCTCCAAGCTCCTGGAGCGCATCCTCAATAAAAGACTCACAAGCTACCTAGAATCAAGTAACCATATTTCGAACAAACAATTTGGGGTCCGAGCTGGCAAGTCGACAAATGATGCCGCCCATGAGCTTGTGGATTGTGTGGTAGGAGATTTAGATGTGGGCAAAAAGACTATAGGTATATTTTACATACTACCTATGCACGGTATGTGCCATTGCTTTTACAAAAACTGGAACAAATAGGCGTTAGAGGAAACCAACTAAAATATTTAAAGACTACCTTTCTGATCGCACACAATGTGTGAAAATAAGTGATTACATAAGCAATGACTTACCTGTCTCTTTCGGTGTCCCTCAGGGTAGTGTTTTGGGTCCCACTCTATTTCTCGTCTACTTAAATGATCTTTGTGAGCTGAATTTTGCTGGAGGTAAAATAATATCGTACGCGGACGATACTGTGCTTCTGTTTTCTGCTGATACTTGGGAGAATGTGTATAAGAGTGCACAGCATGGTTTTAATATAGTAAGTCACTGGCTTCAGAAAAATATTCTTACCCTTAGTGCAGGTAAAACGCAATACGTCACCTTTTCTATGCGGAACTATAATTTCCCACCCGCAACTGTCTCCCTAATAGCACACAATTGCTCAACATCTCCTTTGCACTTGTACACTAAAAACAGTGATATTCAGTGTTAACACTAGAAATAAGGACAAACTACGTGCCCCCTTTCACCGGCTTCATAAGGTTCATAACTCATTTGTTGGGCTTGGTATAACCTTTTATAACAAGATACCCTCTTCTTTGCTAGACTTGCCTTTTAATGCGTTTAAAGCTCAAGTAAAATCCAACCTTTGTTAAAAGGCTTACTATTCCATCAACGACTACTTACAAGATAAGAATAGTTGGTCGCCCTAATTAACTCAAGACAATGTTCATGTTCTTTCTCCAGAATTAGCTTACTGACAGGTTATTGTTATTAGTATTAACTTATTTATTTATTTTACTTCGATGGTCCTAGTTTTTCATCTATGACTTCAAGTGACAGCTATGTGACCAGAACCCAGCTATGCATAAATATGTAAGCTGTCACGCCCTTTAAGTTTTTATTTACATTTTAATTAATAATTTTTCAGCTTGAGTACGTATAATTTTTATTATATTTGTTGGTACAATGGCGTGGCTAGCTGACATATTGCAAGTAATTTAATTTTATGTTATGTGCCTTGTAATGTTAATTACTTAACGCCTAGTATTGTATACAATCAAGTATCAAGTATTTTCTAACTGAACAGACAGCTGTGCTGCTGGAGAGTTTGTTGCGCCACTTCTTCTTCCCAGCGATAGCACTAGGAAGTGGTGAAGGGCGGGCGTTTTTGGGGGACTGTCTTTTGTAATTTTGACGTTCGAAAAGTGCTGATTCTCAGCCTAATTTGAATAAATGACTTGTGATTTGATTGATTGATTGATGTAAAGATGACAAAAAAACAAGAAATTATTAATAATATATCAGATTTAGGTATAGTTAAAGATTTAAACATAGAGCATGACCAAAGAACAAATGAAAAAGATAATAAGACTGATAATAACACTAGTTCACAAAAAAAAACTTTTTGTCGAACGCAAAGATTACATTAATTGTTTTTGATACATTACTACCCTACATAAATAAATTTAGTATTCATAAATTTCTATCACGTCAAACTTTTTAGTTAAACATTAAAACATTTTACGACTACCCGCGCATAAGTTGGATTGTGTAAAAAGTGAAATAATTTGTTAAAAAGTGTCTTAATAATAATTTTGTGTTCTAAAATGTCATCGAGGGTTTGTAAAACTAATCCAGACCATTTTTGTTACATTTGTGGCAAGATTGTGTTGTCAAAAGACAGAAGAAACATCACGGACTCAGTGAAAAGAGCTTATTTTCATTATTTTGGTTTTTCGATTGGAAACCTGGACAAACCATGGGTCCCTCATGTAGTTTGTGTGAGCTGTCAAAGCATTTTAACCAACTGGGAAGCAGGCAAAAATAAATATTTGCAGTTTGGAGTACCAATGATGTGGAGAATGCCAACAAATCACCATACAGATTGCTATTTTTGTTTAACAAAATCATTTGGTTTCAACCGCAAAAACAAAAGTAAGGTTCGATATCCTGAAGTTTCTTCTGTGACAATGCCTATTTTACACACTGATGGCATTCCATTCCCATCACCACCAGGCTCATCTTCTGGTGTAACTGAAGAAAGCAGGCTAATAAGTCAGAGTGACTTGCAGATTGAAAACACCAAAGAGGAGATCAGTTCTGATGAAGACGAGACTGACAACAAGGAACCACAACTTATAACACAGTCAAGGTTGAATGACCTTGTACGAGACCTACAACTGTCAAAGAGCAAAGCAGAGTTATTAGGTTCACGATTACAGCAATGGAATTTGTTAGCATCTGAGACTAGAGTCAGTATTTATCGCAGCAGAAGTGAACGTTTCTCAAAATATTTTCAGCGGCATGATAAATTTGTGTACTGTTCGGACATTAATGGCTTATTCGTGTGTATGGAACAGGTCTATGATTCCAACGAATGGCGTTTATTTATTGATTCATCCAAAGCAAGTTTGAAAGCTGTGCTTCTACATAACGGAAATCTCAAACCGTCTATTCCTATTGGCCACGCTGTAAATACAAAGGAATCTTACGAAACGATGTCAACGTTAATCAAACTTATAAAGTATCATGAGCATAACTGGAAAGTATGTGGCGATTTAAAAGTGGTAGGCTTACTCTTAGGTATGCAAAGCGGTTACACTAAGCATTGTTGCTTTTTGTGTCTTTGGGACTCGAGAGCAAAGGATCAACATTATGTTGTGAAGGAATGGCCTAAAAGATACGAATATTTGCCAGGTACCAAGAATATAAAATACAATCCGTTAATTAATCCGAATAATGTTATTTTGCCACCCCTCCACATCAAACTAGGTTTGATAAAAAATTTCATTAAAGCCCTTGACAAGAATGGTCCTGCTTTTACATACTTAAAAGCTATTTTTCCTGCTCTTTCTGAAGCAAAATTGAAGGAAGGCATCTTCATAGGCCCTCAAATACGAAAATTGTTAAAGGACGATACATTTTCGTCACATTTGACTCAAATTGAAAATGCTGCCTGGATATCTTTTAAAACAGTGGTTCAGAAATTCCTCGGAAATAAGAAAAGTGTTAACTACGAAAGTATTGTTGCTGAATTATTACAGAATTACCAAAAAATGGGAGTAAACATGTCTTTAAAAATACATTTTCTTCACTCGCACCTAGATTTCTTCCCTGAAAACCTAGGGCAATTTAGTGATGAACATGGTGAACGTTTTCACCAGGATCTGAAAATGTTTGAAGAAAGATACCAAGGATACTGGGACCAAAACATGTTGGCAGACTATTGCTGGTCAATTATAAGGGAAACTGAGCAGTCTGATTACAAAAAAAAGGCGAAAATAAGTCACTTTTAATTTTTTTGTCGACAATTTTCTATAGAAGTGAAGTATTTTTGTAAATTTCAATTTTATTAAATATTTTTGAAACTAGACGTGCTACATTTTTTTAAGTCACAGATTCGTAACCAGCATAAAAAATTCTATTTAGGCACATGTATCTCATCTCTGCGTTTTTTTTCTTGTAAACTAGTGTAATGTTAAGGATATGACCGAAGACGTTACTATAAAATCGGTTTTGATGACACCATCAGATATACGAATAGATAATAATATGGAATTACAAACAAATGACAGTGTGCCAGTAAGGTACTTCCAAAGGAACTACTGGAAGTATTATATTGGTTTCGTGGAAAACATAAATATTACAGATCAGGAAACTTACTACACAGTACTATTTTTAAAAATTCAAAAGAAGCCACCACTCCATTTCGTTGTTACAAAAAAAAAATAGATCGAGATATTGTCACGGAAGAATCGATAGTAAAAAAAAATTACATTGACACAAAATACCGAAAAACCCAAGGAGTATTTAATTAGCGATGAAAATTATGTTTTTTTCGATATTTGAATACTTTACTAATACATAAAAATATGTTATTTTAAAGATGCTGATTTTTAAACTTGAAGATAAATCATTTTACAAGTAGGAACCCATCTTAAAACTAAAAGTTTGATAAATGATAAATGATAAATGATTTTATTTTGTAAGTAGGTTTGTACAAACACTTTTACACGTCAATCATATTTTAAAACTAGATGAGGTCGGCGTTTCCTATCTGACTAGTCTGAGAAGAAAGGCCGAAACAAACTCAGACGTCACAGTCTCTTTTAAAGTCCAGACATAATCTTGGTCAGATCATATGAAGACCATGTAGGTCGATGTCTGAGATGGTCTTTTGAGGAAAGAACCACACAGATTGAGAGGACCTGTCCAGTCAGTGCACGCATTTGTCAGAAATCGTGCAGCTCAACTCAAAACTTAAGGAGCTCACCGATCCGACGAACAATACCAAAGAAAGGACATTTGGGTAGGCCACATTAATTACTCAAACTGCCAGACCATGACAAAAACTAAGAGAACAGAGAGAAAATTAATATAAATACAATGACCCACATAGTCTTCACATTCACAATAATTAAAATAATATAATACTTTACTAAGTAAGCAAATGTCATAGTATATATAAAATTCATTAATGTCAGTGTATATAAAAAAAAAAACAACAACAAAACAGAGAAAAACAAAATAAAAACATTCAATACGTAAAAAATTTAAAAAAATTGGAAGCAGCTTAATCCCAAGCCTTTTTGTCCTCGATATAATCCTTAACGGTATAAAAGGCTTTCTGGCACAACTTACGTTTAATAAATGATTTGAATTTATTAAGGCTTAGATCTTGAACTGGGCTTGGAACTTTATTATAAAAGCGTATACATTGGCATCTGAACGAGCCACCTATTTTCTTGAGCCTTGTTGCAGGTACAACAAATTTGTGTTTGTTCCTAGTATTTATATAATGGATATCACTGTATTTTTTAAATATTTTTTTATTTTTATGGGCATATAAAAGATTTTCATAAATATATTGAGAAGGCACAGTCATAACATTAATCTCTTTAAATTTGTCTCTGAGCGAGTGTCTCGGACTTAGTTTATAAATTGATCGAACAGCTCGCTTCTGCAAAACAAAGATAGTCTGAATATCAGCGGCATTTCCCCACAATAGAATACCGTATGACATTACACTATGAAAATAGCTAAAGTACACTAAACGGGCTGTCTCTACATCAGTTAAATTACGAATTTTTCTAACAGCGTATGCTGCGGAACTTAGCTTTTTTGACAATTTATCTATATGTGGACCCCACTGAAGCTTAGCATCCAAAGTTATGCCCAAGAATACTGTGCTGTCTTCAGGATTCAATTCTTCGCCCTTTATCAACACATTAGTTTTCACCTGCCTAACGTGAGGTAGCGTAAACTTAATGCATTTGGTTTTTTTCTCGTTTAAAAGTAAATTATTAACATTGAACCAGTGGACTACTTTAGAGATCGCGCTATTTACATCGTCAGTAACCTGCTGCTGACGTTTAAGTTTAAACAAAAGTGAAGTGTCATCTGCAAACAACACTATATCATGATTATCCTTTATGAGGTACGGCAAGTCATTTATATAAATAAGAAACAAGAAAGGACCAAGAATTGAGCCCTGTGGGACTCCCATTGTTACTATAGATCCGGGAGATCTTTTTCCATTAACGTCAACGCTCTGAATCCTCTTACTCAAGTATGAAGTAAGAAGATCCAGAGCAGTGTTCCGGATTCCGTAGTGGCGGAGTTTCCTGATTAACGTTTCGTGAAGAACGCAATCGAATGCCTTGGACAAATCACAAAAGATGCCCAAGGCATCGCATTTATCTTCCCATGCATTATAAATATGTCCTAAAAGTTCAACACCGGCATCAGTAGTTGAACGACCCCTTGTAAAACCGAACTGTTTGCTATGTAATAATTTGTGTTTATTAAAAAATCTTTGCACTTGATCTAAAATTAATTTCTCAAAAATTTTACTAAAGGTAGGTAGTACAGAAATAGGTCTATAATTTGTAGGGTCTGATGTACTACCTGATTTAAACAAAGGTATTATTTTACTATTTTTCATTAGGTCAGGAAACTCCCCACTGTTAATACAACTATTAAAAATAAGAGCTAGAGTAGGTGCTACAATGTCAATAATAGACTTAGCAACTTCTACAGAATTACCCCACAGATCTGCAGTCTTTTTAACATTTAAAGTGTGAAAGGTTTTAATTATATCTCTACAGGTAATATGTTCAAAATGAAATTCCGAATGGCAACCATTAACATTTTCCTTAAGCAAAGACTCAGCAACAGAAGGTGATGAGTTTAGGGATTTAGTAGTTGAAACGGGAATATCTGAAAAGAAATTTTCAAATGCCTCGGCGACTTGTGAGTCTGATTTTATTATGTTGTCATTAATAGACAGGCTGTAGTCAGTATTTCGGTTACTAGATCTTCCCGCTTCACTATTAATAATAGACCAGGTCGTTTTAATTACATTACTGCTGTTTTTAATCTTTGAACCCAAATAACGTGACTTGGCCATATAACAAACTTTTTTAAATAATTTTGAATAATTTCTAACATACAAATTAAATTCATCAGTGTTAACATAATACCTTTCATTGTACAGTTCATAAAGCCGCGTTCTACTTTTATGAATACCAATGGTAGCCCAATCACTGAAAGATGCGTTACTATTAACCGAGATAGTCTTGGGAATAAAGGTGGAATCAAATTGTTTACAGTATATATTAAAAAAAGTATCATATAGATGATTAGGATCAGCATGAGTTGACAAAACTGGTAATTTATTAATGAGTTTAACTTTAAAAGCCTCCAAGCGACTTGCAGTTTTGGGGTTAACAGTGATATCCTTTTTAGCCACTTTTTTGTTTTGGTTTTGAATAGTTATCCTTTGCCCGCAGTGATCCGAATCTAGTAAATTTATAATTTCTTTGTGGCTTGGTATAATATCTGTATAAATATTATCTAGGCATGTGGCACTAGTAGGTGTTATTCTTGTGGGCTCCAAAAATAGGTTTACAAGATTGTAGGACTGAAACAGACTTATAATTTTACTACAAGAACCTGAGTTTTCTAATAAATTAACATTAAAATCACCACAAATGATAACGGACTTGTTTGAGTTACAAATCCTGTGTAATACTTCATCCATTACCTTTTCAAAGCAGTCATACAATCCTGAAGGGGGTCTGTACACACTTAATACAACCAAGTGCTCCAATTCTATACAGGCAATTTCAACTGTACGCTCAACAGATAGGCTCACAATATCGTTACGATCTTTAAATTTGAGCTGGTTACTTACTAAAATTAAAGAGCCACCATGTATAGCATTTATTCTGCTGAACGAACTACCAACCTGGTGATTATTAAAATTGAACAAGAACTGGTGACTTTTCAGCCAATGTTCTGTTATACAGAGAATATCGATACTATTAAAATTCATAAATAAGTCTACTTCTAAATCTTTGTTCATAAATCCTTGAATATTTTGATGCACCAGGTTGATACTATTTTGTACATTATAGCTAGAGATTGCCTCTATTGTCTTAATTTCTAATTTAAATTATTAGCAATGTCATGAGTTGTGACTAAATTGTTAGCAGAATTATTTATAATGTCATTGCATTGCTCAAAAGAAGCAAGTTGTTTAGCCAAATTTTTGGCTGTGATAGAAAAAAAATATGATAGCGACACAGCTATCTGTCTTTTATGATATTTAGAAAGATAGTACATAACAATGTTATATCTATCTTTTGTCAGATATAAATTATTATTAACATAATTGTTAATATCAATCAAATGGAACATGTTATTATTATATGTCAAGTTATGCATTGTCATATTCAATTCGAATCTTAAGCTATTTTCTTCCTGTGGCAAACTGTTACTGTAAGGGAATGTAAACAACACAACTTTTCTTAAACTAAGATTACACAATGTTCTATAATACTCAAGTAGTTCTCCTTTGTTTACATTTCCCCTATTACCCATAAAAATTAATAATGTTGTATCCTGGGAAAAGTTACATTTAGTAATTTCTTTCATAATATGAAACAAAGAACAACCAGGCATACAGTAATTTAGTATTGAGTGTCCTGGATACTCATCTGTCAACAAGTGACCTAAGTCCTTACCTATCTCATCACAAAATAACACAATATCATTATTTAAACTTTGTTTGCAAGGTTTATTGAAACTATTAGTAGAAGGAATTAACAAATCAACACAGGGCTGCAGTAAGGAGGTGTTGCATGTTGTCAATGAATGATCCGGTGTAAGCGCATTGGATGGTGTTAGACAATGCTCACAGTTGTTTTTTTGTGTGTTTACCAGTTCATTCATTGCCAACACATATTCCCTCATTAGGTCTTCAGAGGTATTATACTTGTTGGTCATTGAACTAAGTTTCTCCTGTAGATGGTTAAGTTCTGATTGCAAGGCATCTGTGTCAATGTTGTACTTCCTAGTACTCTGCTCCAAGTTATAGGAATACATGTCTAATTGTTTAAGCAAATTCAACCTTTCTCTATTTAATTTAACACTTTTGATAAAGAACCTTTGTCTTTTTACCATTTTTTGAGTTTTAACAATGTACTTATTAATTTTGATGTATTTTTTAAGTTTATTTTTACTGCCAACTACCCTCACTGAATTATATATTTTAGATTCATCATCACCTGTCAAATCATTAGTGTATGTGGGGTTTATGGCAGAAACCATTGACGGGGCAATAGGCATCAACTCATTGAACAGACTTTGATTCAGCGAGGCGGTGATGTTAAGATTGCTTGTCTCAAGTTGAGTTATTTGACTTTGAGCCTCATGTAGCTGCTGTTGTAATATATGTTTTTGACTAAGAGCTTGTTCATACTCTATGCTACACTGGCTGAACCCGTCCACAATAAGCCGAAGTCTATCCCGTTCATCTATGGCATCAGTGTATTGAGTATATATCTGAGCCATTTCAACTTTTAACTTCCTATTCTTTTCATGGGCATCAAAGAGCACCCTTTCATTGTCATCCAATTCCTTAATTAGTTGGTCACAGGACTCCTTTGAAGCCTTTAAAGCGCTCAAAGCCTCATTGAGTTTGGACTCTTCGAGGCGAGCGCGGGCGCTGCGAGTCATGATCATGTTATAGACTAGTAAGGAAGCGACAAGAAATTAGAAGAGAGAAGGTAGTTGTGGTAGAAGTTGAAAATTGAGTATTGAGTAAGTTGAGAGTGAAGCGATGATTATTTGAAAGGAAAAATGAAACTTTTAGATGTAATTAAAAGGAGTTCTGTCACCAAACCAAAGTAAGGTTATGTTTACGTTCAAAGGTCATTGGCATCAATAAGTAGCCTTACTAAAAATGAACAAAGCAATTGCTGATGAAATTGAGGTGCGTAAACAAACCAATAGCAAGTAAAATATAAAGTATTGTACCTGATATCAAGATGACAATGCAAGATTCATTTGTGCCGGTAACTGTCACCGATTTACATTGAAATAATTACACTTAATTTGCACTAGCTATGTGAATCTAACACGAAATACACATTATTGTCTTATTTACTTAGAGATTATTCGGAAATAGACCTCAAAAACAATGAAATTTAATATTTTAGATTAAAAATTACAAGAACAAATTTTAAACAGCTGTTAGCTGTAGTGTTGCCACAGGAAAAAAAGCAAGTTCAGTTTGATATGAATCTTTTAAAAAAAATAGTATCTTTGATTGTTAGTTTTGTTTATATTAGATACTTATTTTTTGTCACCTGTTTCACTCGCAAAGGACCGTATTTTTAAGAATGTTTTAAATGATAAAAGCATTTTTTTTATGTAATCAATTCTTAGAGAAACACGGGCCACCAGCGGACCGGAGGAGAGTCGCCATACGCAGGCGTTCCCCTCTGTCAAAGTACAAGTCCACGCGGTCCTATGCATACAATAAAACTAGTTGCAGCCGGACTAATCATTATCCCCATGAGGCCATGACCCCACCCACACCCCCGATGTCCTGGACGTGGTGCTTCTGAAGAGAGTCAACCTACCATCGCCCAATCAACATTCGATTGGCCCCGCGCACTGGACTCACCGACCCCGACCAACCTCCCCTGACAAAAGTGGTAACGGACTGGAGGAAAGTAAGGGAATGCCTGAAATCCACCACATCCCCCCACTTAGACACATCCCCGGTCACTTCAGCTCTATCGCTGACACAGCGGCCGCGATCGACTCATTCACGGAACACGTACAGTCAGTCATGAACGATTGTTCTAGGGAAGTTCTAGTGACGCACGACCGTCGCTGGAAGTTGCCTGACGACATACGTGAACTGTTGAATGAGAAGAACGCGGCCGTACGTGCCTACAGTAACTTTCCCTGCGACGCTAACAAAGCCCATATGCGTTACTTGCAGCGTTCTGTAAAGTCTCGCTTATCGGAGTGGCGTGAAGCTAGCTGGGACAAGATGCTCAGCGACCTAAAGCCCACCCATCAGGCCTTCTGGGAGCTTCAAAGGAAACTCAGATCCCGCGAAGTTGTCCCCATACCACCCCTGGTCCGCCCAGACAAAACCATCGCTTTCGATGACGACGAAAAGGCCGAGTGCCTGGCCGTCAGCCTCGAAGCTCAATGCTCACCCAGCACTCTACCAGTAGACCCAGCTCACCTCTTAGAGGTCGACGCTGAAGTTGAACGTAGAGCCTCCCTCCCACCCGTCGAAGACCCTGATGATCCTCTGCCTCCCGTCACTCCAGACGAAGTCCAGGATATCATCAAGGGTCTCATACCCAGAAAGGCCCCCGGTTCAGACGGGATCACCAATAAAGTGATCCAGCTCCTCCCTGCCCCCCCTAATATTGCTACTGGCCACCATCTTCAATGGCGCCATGGGCAACAACATTTTCCCACAAGCGTGGAAAGAAGCCACTGTCATTGGCATCCATAAGCCCGGAAAGCCCAGGTCTGAACCGACGAGTTACCGTCCCATCAGTCTGCTCAAAGTCCTCGGCAAGATCTACGAGAAGCTTATTTACAAGCGTCTCAGGACCTTTGCCGAAACAAAGGGCCTCTTCCCCGATGAGCAATTTGGTTTTCGAACCCAGCACTCCTGTGTCCAACAAGTCCACCGCATCACCGAACATATCCATTATGGATTCATGCGCGGTATGATGACAGGTGTCATTTACTTCGACATAGCGAAAGCGTTCGACAAAGTCTGGCACAACGGCTTATTATACAAGCTGTACCAACTCGGAGTGCCAGACCGGCTCGTTCTCATCATACGAGACTTTCTGTTGAACCGCACATTCCGCTACAAAATCGAAGGAGCGCTCTCATCGCCTCAGCCCATCAGAGCAGGACTCCCTCAGGGCTCCGTTCTCGCCCCTCTCTTATTTACGCTGTTTACTAGCGACATCCCTAAAGACGCCAAGTCCCAATTGGCTCTGTTCGCAGACGACACAGCCATCTACTACACTGGTCGTAGCCATATCCAACATCGACTTCACCTCCAAACCGCAGTCAATAAGTTGGCTGCTTGGTTCAGGAAATGGCGAATCGAAGTCAACCCCGATAAGAGTCAAGCGGTGCTCTACTCTAAACCCAGACGTCAACCCACCCCCCCTCCACCAATCACCATGTTCGGCAAGCCGATCCCTTGGGAGAAGCAAGCCAAGTACCTTGGTGTCATTCTCGACCAACACCTCACCTTCTCAGAGCACATAAAGACGGTCCGTTCGCGCGCCTCTTTCGCTCTAGGATGCCTTCATTCCGTCCTCAATGAACGCAGCAAGCTGTCACTCAAGTGCAAAAAGCGCCTGTACACAGCATGCATCCGTCCCATAATGACTTACGCTAGCGTAGTCTTCGCTCACGCAAAGCCCCGTCACATCCATAGGATGCAAACCCTGCAGAACCGATTTCTCCGCAAGGCCACAAACTCCCCTTGGTTCGTTCGCAATGAGATCCTCCACGTAGATCTCAAGATCCCCACTATCCAGCAGTTCATGAAACGCCTCTCCAAGCGTTTCTTTGCCACAGCCGCCAATCACCGCAACCCTTTGGTGGTAGCGGCCGCCAACTACACCCCCTCCAAAATCAGCAAAATTCGCCGTCCAAGGCATGTTCTCGATGAACCCGATGACTCCATAACCCTCCTCCAGGAGAGCGATAGGGCAACCAGTACAGACACAAACAACCGACATTCCGACCTCGCCGCCGAGGTCCCTCGCGACGTCCCCAAGTAAATTCTCCCCCCCGACCCTTGCCCGCTGAAGTGCCAGCCCGCGCCGCAGCTGAGCCTGTAGCTTTAAATTCCCCGACTGAGACCTCTGAGTTTGTTTCGGCCTTTTTTCTCAGAGATAGTCCTAGGAAACGCCGCGCTCATCAAAGCATTAATATTAATCCGATCCAGCCTGTCCCCTTGCTGCCCTCTCCCAGCGACGCCCTAAGCCGAGGTTCGTACCCCACAGGGGGTGCCCTTAGCGTGCAGTCGCTTAGCATTAATCTAGATGTAGCCCTGGCTGGAGGCTTTAAGAATTCTTAAGGCAACCACAGGATAGTCCGGTTAAGTAGTCACGACCTCTCAAGGTCAACTACGAGATGCCATATCTAAAAAAAAAAAAACTAATCATTAGACTAAATCTAGTTGCGCGGCTGAATCGACGTCCTACAAAAATGCCGAATTGTTCCGTTTTTTGCTGCAAAAAGAGATCTGCCACGTCAAATTTACAAAAAGATGGCGTTACCTTTCATATGTAAGTAATTTTAAAATCTATCATCATTATGGCAGATCCTAATCTTACCGAAACTCAGAATGAGTTTTCAAGGAGCAACCGAGGAAAATTTCCTCAGAATCGTGGTACCAGAGGTCCGCGCGGTAAAGGCCGTGGAGGACAAAATAACAACACTGTTCGTAAACAGTTTAATACTCAACGTATGGAAAACCACCGATATAAGACCGGCATTCAAACACAACAAAAGAATTTAGATGACATTAAGTCAGAAATATTTGCATTCGTAACAAGTGAGCAACTTGAGCAATTTACATCTAACATCAATAAGAAGCCACAAATGTTACCAGTTACGTCGCGTAATATCGGAATTTCCACTGTCTCACTACTTAGTACAGCAAACCAATACAGGGAGAACATTCAGATGCCAAATCCCTATGCAATGTACAGGGTTTTCTTGGCTGCATTCGAAGCAAAAATAATTAAATTGAGAAAAGAATCAGGTATTTCTTTAAGAAATCCAGAAGCGATTTATTCGCATTCAACCGCAAGAGCTAATTTTATGGAAGACATCTCGCGTTTCAACGCGTATCCTTTAGCAATAAAAATGACTATAGATGCAATTGGCATAGTCATTGATTCTAATGATGTTGCCTATCTCCCAGTAGTCGCCGACATTAGGCGTGACGACGCAGGTCATTTACTTCCTAGACCTGAGAATTTATTACTTTCAAATTTGCGAGAGACAGTTGTGGAATTATCCGACAATGAATCACCCGCAGAGATTCGTCGACGTTTTAGAGCAAATAGTTCAATCCCTGGTGCTCAGTGGGATGAACATAACGTGTTACTTAATCCAGATGAGATAAAACCGGCAGGATATAATATCAATGAAAGTCTTCCGAATGATATTATGGGCTTGACTCCTTTTATGAGCAAACTACAAAAAGTAGCTCACAAATTAGTTGGAGGTGCGCTTGAAACCAAACTCACTGGTAAGCGCTCAATTTTTGTGTCCAATGCCATGCACACCTTAAAGGTTCCTGATCGAGGACGAAATGAAACAGTAGATCAATTTTTAATCATATTATTACTATTTACTCCTTTTTAAACTTAAAAATTGCAATATTATCGGTCGTGTTGTTTCGGATTTGTTTACCAACGCAGGCCGCTCGCGCTCATATAATATGCGGATCGGTCGAGCGACAGATCCAAGTCTGTATCCGAGATGTTGCTTTCACCGAGCGAAAGTGTTGTTGCCGGTTTGTAGATAGTTAGGTATCGATAAAGCTTTTAGAAAAATGGACGAAGCTCAAAAGGTTATAATGAGCTTATCGGCATATGTAAAAAAACGCAACGGGGAATCAAGTAAAATGAAATTATTAGATTCTCCACGATACACAGGTTTTTTGGGAATTTTAATCTGCATTGAAAGTACCTACCAAGTCTATCTTTCAAGACTTAATACAAAACCAACAAAGTGGCCTCAAATATATGCCACTCCACAGGATAAGTCAAGATCACATCGAGCTCTTCTTTTCGATTGTAAGAAGTCATGGTGGTTATTCCGATAATCCCTCAAACTCCCAGTTTGAAGCAATTTATAAAAAAAATCTTGTTAATGTAGAATTAACACAAACTGGAAGCGGAACGAACTGCATTCCATTGGAAAAAATTACCATACTGAATTGCACATCTGCGTTAGAAAAAATTAATGCTTCAACCGTTCGACAATACAACACCGATGACGCTACTGACGAAGTCAATTTTACCAATTTCACTGACGATTTGATTGATGAGATTGAAGCTCTAACTTTTTATCCCCTTTTGCCGAGAAAGTAGTAGAATATATAGCTGGATTTGTTATTTTCTCGACCTCAAAAAAAATTAAGTGCAATACGTGCATCAACAAAGGTTTGCTCGGGCCGATTGATGAAAAAAGCATAATACATCAAAAAAGCAGAGGAAAGTTGCTTTATGCTTCAAAAGAGGTAATACTTTTATGCCGGATTTGTGAAAAAGAAATAAGACAACATTTAAGTGCCGACAATAAACCTACACGATCTTGTACCACACTCCAAATCGTGCCAAAAGCCTTAAAAAAGTTTATTGGCCAAGATTTGTTTCCCTCTATTAGTTACCATTCGCACGAAAATGATTTTACAAATCATAATTTGGAACTGGCAGGATTAATAATGGAAAAATATACTGATACAAGAATTTCCTTCCTAATGAAAAAAGCAAACCCACAAAAATGTATTCGTCATATTTATACAAAATTAATCCATTTTAAAAATCAGTGAGATAAAACTCGATGGTTTTTAAAATTATTTATACATTAAGTTTATTTCTTAATTGATGATTAAATTGTTATATTAATAAATATAGATCTATCTTTATTATAATATCCACCTTTGTATCACTTTTTAAACCTGATTTCCCTAACCAAGTTCTCGAGTTTATCGATAATGCGTATCGACAGTTGTTACAGCCACGGCTGTACGAAACTTGTCAATGTAGTTGAGTCACTTCATTACACTGTTATTACACGGAATGTATCTATGTGTGAGTGAAATTGTTAGTGTATTGTTTTAATTGTTATGTTTGCGTTTCGTACTGACTGACGATTTTTTTTTTGTGTGGGAGTCTGAGAAAGTGTGCGTGGCGCAAACTTCCCCCCGCAAAAAATGACAGACAGTTTTGTATCGGGAAAAAACGGTGGCCCGTGTTGCTCTAAGTAATCAATTAAAAAACTCTAAACAAGTTATTATTAATAACACATTTGTTTTGTGGCAATTATTAAACTCATTGCAAAAACAGATTATTGTAGTTATTAAGCTGAGTTTATTAGAATAACACATAAAAAATGTTTTTTTAATCATTATTACCTATTAAATAAATATTATTTTATATTTCACCTATTGATTACATTATAATAAACATCCGAATTGAGGACCACCTCCTTTTTAGAAGTCGGTTAAAAAAATACACCATACTATTTAAAATTATTGAAAATACTGTGTGGGAGTGGTGTCAAATGGGACAGCACTCATAAAAAAAACACTAAACAAAACTCCGTAATAGGTGGCAATAATTTTATTCCTTAATATTTGCATACCTGTAACTTAGGTGAAATATGTCTTGGTCTATAACTGTCACTAACAACTCATGTACCATATTTATAGCAAATAAATGATTGATTGATTGATTGATTTAATTACAGTAGCTATAGTAGTATTGTTGATTTTTAAATTATAATTAAGTTTGTTACATTTCTTTTTTGAATAGTACCTACTTTAATTGGTACTCTTTTCTGTTGTTAGCTTATTATTTTGATAAAGGTTTTTAATTCTTTGACATTGTGTTGCGTTATTTTGGTATTTATTTTCGCAAACACGAAACCTGCAAACTCTAAACTGTGCATGGTTGAATTTTAATTTCATGAAAATATATAATTCATAATATATTCAAATGGATTTTACTTGACCTATTTCCAAGTGAACATTGACCTTTACATTATTCCAGTGCGTTATTGTGTGTGTAATATAACGCACTGGAAGATATATCTTCCAGTGCGTTATATTACATTTTTTGACGACCTTACCCAATGATGAATCACTGACTGATTGACATATTATACCATTTGACTTTTTATTTTTATAGTAACCTAGATGAGATTTTTAGTAAAAATGTCATCTAGGTAGGTCAGTAAAAATGTCACAGTAATACAGTAATTTTTTTTTACTGTATTACTGTGACATTTTTACTGTAATTCAAACGAATTGACATTATTTGATTTGATTCCATTTCGGAGGATCGAGACAGCAAATAAGTATGCACACTGTTGTGGTCTACACTAAAGATATCGATCAAGAGCTAAAAAGCGAATGTTACTGCACTTTGTCACAAAATTTATCGCACTCACCTCCTGCAATTTCGGCCCATTTACAGCCCATACTTGACCGTCTGCAGTGGCGGATTAACGTATAAGCACTACAAGCACGTGCTTGGGGCCCCTGTTCTCCAGGGGCCTCCATCCTCTGCTGGCGTTTCATTTTATACCTACATTTTATCGAGATTCACCCACATGTCCGAGATCACAAGGCGCGGGCGGTCCGGGAGTAACCCCTTATTAGTGAATATGATAATTACGTTTTGATATTACCTTATTTATACAGGGTGTCTGGCGGCAGATTTATGTTTTTAAATACGATTATTTCAAAAAGTAATAAACGGTGCGGGGGGAGGGTGGCGTCATTAGAATCATAGATCGTGCGGATTTCTCAGTCACGATGTCGCAGTGGTCGGGTGAGCATCGCGCATTCGCCATCGAGGCATTTTTCAAGAGTAACGATTCTTACGTGATTGCTCGTCGACAATTTTGCTCACGCTTCGGTATTCGGCGGATAAGTGACGGACCGAGTGTGAATTTGATTCGTTCCTGGGTGCAGAGGTTCCGCGCAAGTGCTTCGGCTTTGAACACCCCACGGCCAGGGCCTAGTCGATCTTCAAGGACCCCCGATAACATTGAACTGGTGGAACGGAGTTTACATGAAAATCCACGACTTTCAATACGGAAAAGGGCGGCCTCATTGGGACTTCCAAGAGCCATCATTCATGAAATTTTGAAAAAGGACCTGAAGTTCCATCCTTTTAAAATTCAAATTGTTCAAGAACTGAAAGAAAGTGACTTTTTTAGTCGCAAAATCTTTTGTGAAACGATGTTGGAGCGTTTTCGCACGGTGAATTCCATTTTTTTTGGAGCGACGAGGCTCATTTCCATTTAAACGGGCATGTTAACAAGCAAAATTGCCGTTACTGGTCTCCAAGAACCCGTAACCCTCGACTGAAACATCAAAAACCATTGCACTGCCCCAGGGTAACTGTTTGGTGCGCTTTATCCACGCATGGGATAATTGGACCTTTTTTTTTTTAAATGCCCGCGACAAATGTCAATAGTGTGAATTATGGACGCATGATTACGGATTTCTTTTTGCCGAACCTGCGAGCTCATCCATCGTTCTCATCACACACGTGGTTCCAACAGGATGGTGCGACCGCACACGCGGCCAGAGCTTCGATGAATTTGCTTCGAGAAGTTTTCCCTCACAAACTGATTAGTCGGACTTTGGAGACATCCCATGGCCACCGAGATCGCCCGACTTGACCCCAATGGATTTCTTTTTATGGGGATACCTCAAAGAGAGAGTATACAGTAACAATCCGCAAAATATTGCGGATTTAAAAGAAAACATTCGTCGAGAAATCGGCGCAATTGAACCGAGCTTACTGCAGCGTGTGGCGCGGAACACGAGGCTCCGTTTTGAACATTGCTTGCAACTCGATGGAAGACATCTGGATGATGTAATCTTTAAAACATGAAATCCGTACTTTTACACTATCTACCTTTACTTTTAATTAAACGATATGTCAAATAGTTTTTTTTTTAAATCTTTATTTATTTAGAGGCTTTTGGTTATCACACATAACCATGTCAGCCCCATCATAACTCATAACAAAAATATATTTTACGAACTAAGAGACAAGAGACGCTCTATTAGCCAAATAGCTGCATACAAAACTATAAATTTTCTTAGCCTCTTCACTACAGGGTTTAGACAAAAAACATCTAACAGCACCTAAATCTAACTTACTAATTTTTAACTCTGCCAATAAGGCATCTCTTTCTCTGCGATTACGGACACATTCCACCAACAGGTGATGCACATCCTCCACAGACTCGCAGTATTGACAATTTGGACTACTCACTTTTTTCATTAGGAAGCCAAACTTGTTGAGTGGCATGTGTCCGGTCCTTAACCTATGTGCTATTACAATATATTTCCGACAAATTCTCATATCGGCAAACCAGGGAATACGCGGAGGTTCACACTGGACCGTTTTATACCAAACACCTTTTTCGAGAGATTTTTTATCAAATTATTCTTTCCACAGGTTGTGACAATTTATTTTATATTTATTTAATAATTCAGAGTAGTGACATTTAACATCAATAGGTATTCCTTCTAAAGCTGACTTTTTAGCGAGTAAATCAACCTCCTCGTTTCCCGGCAAGCCAACATGTGATGGAACCCACTACAATCTCAGATCTCTATTGCTGCAATTGAACTCATGAATTTTTTATTAATTTTTGAAAATATAAATCTGCCGCCAGACACCCTGTATATGTATATGTCAATGTTTTTTGGTTTGTCTAAGTTGTTTACTTCATTATAAAAAGTTCCACGTATACACCACTTTAGTATTTTTATTTAGCTTCCGATATAGCGATAGTCCCCTTCACATACACCCCCGCAGGGCCCCGACCGCCGCGCGCCCGCGCGCCCGCACCTCTTCGCGCCGCGGGGCCGCGACCGACCGAGTGAGTTAGTTGTCTTTGCTTTGCAAATAATAGTGCACGTCGTACGCATACCACACGTACCTACTTTACTTATCGAGTGGCTTTGATTGAAACTATACTTATCGTTACCTACCCCACAAAAAGTTATCAGGTAAGTTCTGTACTTATGCTTTCACCATTGATTACTTACACGTATAAAGAAATTAGATAGATAATCACTATGAAATGTTCACTGTAAAACGTTCGACCGGCCCGCTGCCCGCTGCCCGCAGCACACTTCCGCATACGTACGTATATGTATATAACAATAAGATCATTTCAAACAAAAGACATTATAATTTATGACTACAAATTACAATGCCATTCCAGTAGAGGGAACTTACATAAAACTTGATTTTTCGTGAGTATTTATGACCTACTAATGATTTAAAGTAAAAAATACTTAGATTTTTTAGTTACTTGTGATTTTGAATTTTAAACAACCGCAAAAGTTCATGGCGCAACATTAATTTATTTGGTACAGACTTTAATTCATTTAAAACCCGCGGGGTTAGCTGCCGGACCTAATTATATTAGGTAGGCTAGGTAGGACTGGACCTGCTTTCAAAATAAATAAATTGTACAGGCCACACTGAAATAACTTTCTCGCGTAATGACTTATTTGGAGGGAAACATTTAAAATCACGTTCAAATTTCAAATACGTTCGAATTTCGAGTTCAGGGTGGGGTGGCCTGTACATTTAAACTCTAGAAAAATTAGGTCGGCTCCCATAAAAAGTACAAAATTTTCAACTTTTGTATGGGAGCTACCTTTTTTAGAGTTTTCTCGTAGTAACCGAGTATGCCATATTATAGATAGTATTAATAGTTAATATTATACAAAATTTCAAAAAAATCGTTGTCGCCTTTTCTGAGAAAAAAATATATTTGTGTTTCATTTGTATGACAGGTACCATAAATAATCAAGTAATCTAAAATTTAAAAAAAACTGTCCTAGCTATTTACAAAATAACCCATAATACAAAATTTCATCCAATACGGTTCAGCGGTTAAGGCTCTAGAAAAAATATTAAAAAAATATTATTAATATTAAAATATAAGAAAATAGTACCTAAATATTTTTATATTGTTTTCTTATATTAAAAATAAATTCATCATCATTTCAGCCGGCAGCCGGAAGACGTCTATTGCTGAACATAGGCCCCATAAAATAAATTATTTTCAGTAATTTTATAAAACTCTTAAATTATTGTAATAACCTACACAGCTTACACATACGCAATAAAGGTCCCTATTATAATTTCTTTTAATTAATAATACTAATTTATTTCAGGTAGGTACGCAAGCACAGTACGTATACAGAAGGTGATATTTGTTATTGATGCTAATAATCAACATTAAAAATGAAACGCCATCATCTCAGTGGCGCACAAAAACGCAAACAGGCAGAACTGAAGAAGAAAAAAACAGATGCACTTCCAAAATTGACATCGTTTTTTTCAAGCAATCATTCAGAATCGGGCAAAGATAATAATGTATGCCAAGAATCTCAATCTGTATCATCTGTTACAACACAAATTGATAAAAACAGTACTATAGGCCCCTCAGATGATCATTCAGATGACGATGAAATAACTGGCGAAATTAAAACACCTGTTCCTGTACCCGATAAATCTGAACCTGTTATTATTACGATTCCTGAAGTTTCAGAAATTGAACTCGTTAATTCTAATAAAAAGACAGATGCTGGGCTGTGGATGGAATTTTCTGAGGAAGATATTTGCTATTGGATTGATCACGGTCCAGAAAGTTGTCCACCATCAGGGCCCATTTCATGAATCACGCCGTACATATGCTAGTGGTAAAAGTGTCCGTTTTTGCACACGACTATTTTTCGGTAAAAAAGCCAACGGTGAAACATATAAACGGGAATGGTTATTGTATTCACAAACAAAAGGATCTTTGTATTGCTTTGTTTGCAAGTTGTTTGGTAACAAATGCATCGCCACAGCGCCGAGCCAATTTGCAGTTGACGGATTTAGTGATTGGCGAAACGTAATTGCAAATGAGCACCATGAAAACAGTTCAGCTCATAATGACTTTATGCTAACTTATTTGAGTAGAAGACAAGGTCTACCAAAATCTAGGCACAAGTAAAAGAAGAAAGAAAATATTGGCAAAATGTATTGCAACGATTTATTGCAGTTATACAAACGCTTGCAGAACGTGGTTTGGCCTTTAGGGGGCATGATGAGTCTTTTGGATCTATACACAATGGGAATTTTTTGGGTTTACTTGAACTTGTGGCTCAATTTGATCCATTTTTAGCAAGCCATATTGCAAGATATGGAAATAAAGGGAAAGGCAACCCATCATATCTATCGAAAACAGTATGCGACGAGCTTATCGATTTAATGAGTGATAAAGTTCACAAAGTGATTGTCGAAGAAATACAATCAGCTGGATACTTCAGCCTCTCAGTGGACTCTACGCCTGATCTATCACATACGGATCAACTAAGTATTATTTTGAGATACGTATCGCTGTCTGATGGTAAGCCCGTGGAACGATTTCTAACGTTATTAAATTTAAAAAGTCATACCGGAGAAGAGATGGCAAATTTGGTACTCAGTTATCTAGAGGGTTGCAAAATAGATATTGCAAAGTGTAGAGGTACAAACATTGCGGTACATTGAAAAAGAATCCAGTACATATACTCCTAGAGGCGAGTACATTGCATTAGTGCACACCTAAAACACAAATTCTGGGGGGCCGTGCGGGGCAAACGTACATGATCTGTCAAGGAAATATTTATAAAAAAAATACCTCAGGGTGATAAACGATTATTATTGTGGTAACTCCGTCATTTATGAAATAACTAGCTTACGGCCGCGGCTTTGCTCGCATTATTTTAGAATTTTAAATATATTTTCCGAATGGTTTCAGAGAAATATTATCAAAATCGGTTCAGTAGTTCGTTTTTTTCTTCTTGGTCTATGTTGACTATGTTTAGAACATGATGGTTCCTTAATAACTTCTAGTTGCAATGTAAAAAATTGTTTCGTGACAAGAATTTTGTGTGGTTTACGACAACCGTGTTTTTTGGAAGTAGGTTTTTTTTGCAAAATCGTTTTTTTACATGTGCCTTCCTCCATTACGAAAATCTTTAGCCAACTTACGTGCCGGTAACTATACCTATGTACATATTCATAAGTATGTCGATATGGTTACCACAGATACCTAACTAAGCTTACTGTAGTAACTGTACCTTTACTTTACAAATAAAATTAAGAAAATACTTAAATTTATTAATAAGTAAAATTAAAGCATAATTTGTAAGACAAGTTATAAACCACTTATATTCGTTTCAGTAAAACACCATGGCTCCTGTATCCAATGCTGAAAGACAAAAAAGATACAGAGAGCGTCTTAAACAAAACCCAGTTAAGTATGAGGAAATGCGAAAAAAACATTTAGAGAGAGTCAAGTTAAATAAATTAAAAATTAAGGAGCAGAATCAATGCCAACAAGAAAAAACAAGACAGAAGTGGAGAGAATACTCTGATCGCTACTATAAAAAGAAGAAAAATAAGTCTATTAGTGACCCGACTGCAACCAATAGAGTAACAATTCCAAACGAGATTAGTATAAAGAGGTGGAAACTTAAGACAATCAAACTTCGAAAAGAATTAAAACGTTGCCAAGATGCATTAAACATGTCGTTAAAAAAACAGGAAACCATGAGAAAGCAAATCTACCGGCTAAAGCAAGAAAGGATTGTTAACAAAAGCCAGACAAGACAACAAACAACTGTAGAAGAGCAGCCATCGACACCGACTGAATTTGAAATTCTATCTGAGTCCATCAGTTCAGTTTACAAAGAGTCTACACATAAGGAAAAAGCTGTTATTAAAAAGATTGTTAATAATTCTGTAACTAAGAAGTATCGTATGGCCACGAAAATGGGACTAGCTATCGGAATAAAAGGGAGAATTCGCACTAAAATGTCTTTTTCAACAAAAAGGAAGCTACTTATTCAACAGATTCACAATTTTTATACGCGAGATGATATAAGTCGTGCTACAGCGGGCAAGAAAGAATGCAAAACTAAAGAAAAAAACAAAATGCAAATACGTTTCTTAATTGACTCTATATTAAATTTATATACTATCCATAAAAAAGAAGGAGGCCAAGCATCTTATTCCACGTTAGTTAGACACCGTCCGTTTTACGTCTTGCCTCCAAAACTACATAACAGAGAAACGTGTGCCTGCATACGCCATGCAAATATGTCTTATAAATTAACAAAGCTTTACAAACTTGGACTTTTAAAAACAAATAAAATTGTAGAACTTCTGAAAGATATTTCTTGTGATCTAAATCATAAAGATTGCATGTACGGAGATTGCCAATTATGTGTGAATAAGATGATTGAAGTTAAGGATTCACTTAATGAAAAAATCGTGTCTTGGCTACAGTGGTGCGTGAAAACGGTTCCTTACAGAAAGAAAAATGAAGAAGGCGTAGAGATTGAGGCATTTACTAAAAAAACTACATGAGAAGTGGTAACTGATAATTTGAAAATTTTAGTGCAAAAGTTTATGGCAAAATTGTTGAAAAGACATTACTATAATATGATACATCAACAAAAATCATTTCGACAATGTGTTGACAATATTAAAGAAAATGAAGCTGTTATTATAGTTGATTTTTCTGAAAATTACCAATGTAAGTATAACGTAGATATACAGAGTATGCATTTTTCATCTTCACGTGATCAAATAACATTGCATACTGGTGTAGCATACCTTAAAAATGAAAATCCAGCAGGATTTTGTTCAATATGTTTAGTTACAAATTTAAAATGTACACTTTTTCTGAGTATGACCCATAAGTGCCTCCCATCCCTTTCAAATCATAGCTCATAGTCATGATTGTCTGCATAAAAACGTGCCAGACTGCCAATGCTCGCCTATAGAGCAAGTCCCATATCATACCTATTTGGGATTAATAATTGATAACCGATTCAATTGGAGTTACCAGGTGGAATCGGTTTGCGGTAGGTTGCGTGCGATACTTACCAAATTTTCCATTATAAAGCGCAATATACCTTACAGAACCCTCCTTCTGTGTCTTCTCTAATGTATACAGCTCTTGCTGAATCGATAATATCCTATGGACTTACCAGTTATGGCCGCACATTTAAAACTCATCTAAATAAAATACATAATTTGCAAACACGTTTGTTAAAACTTGTAGTACCAAACTATATAAAAAATAAATACTTAGACAATTACACACAATTACTACGCACAATTGCACAATTGCTATTACTATTAAGTTATTTTCTTTGTATTTAAAACTACGGTTATCCTTGTTTCCTTTAACCATCCAATCCTGAATTATTCTAGTTAGGTACCTGTGCTACACTTTTACGTAATATTCTGGCTTAAATCCAGGCTTTACATACCTTTGAGAATATTAAGGAGAATGCTCTTGTATTGTTTACATTATATTTTTCAGTTACTGACATTTATTAATTGTTAACTGTAATTGTAAACGTGTATCAAACAATTAATCAATTGTAATTGCAAATTTTTACAAGCACAATTAATTTTATTGTGATTGCAAAGTTTTACAAGCACAATTAATTAATTGTTAATTGTGATACGTTACAATTACAATTATTATTTTAGTTGTTAGTTGCAACTAAATTTGGCAATTTAATTGTTAGTTTTTAATTGTTTTCACAATTCGTTTTTGCCCCACTCTGCGTATGGACACTAACAATATTTCAATGAATAAAAGACCTATATTCAAAGCTTGAACGCATCCGTAAACTATTTTTAACGAATGGCAACACTGACTAACTGTCATTGTGCTGTCTGGTCTAAGTTCGTTGTGGTGTGCTGTTGAAGATTTTTACTACAAAAAGTAAGTTTTTATGTTAATTTTCAAGGTATTTTTCAGTTAGATAACTCAACCTAGAAGTGAGAATGTAGGTGTATTACAGAACGTAGTGTTTTTTTATTGCTTGAAGTACCGTTTCGCGATCCTATTGATATTCTTTGAAAAGATTCAAATATTTAACGGTCATATCTTAATATTTGTACCTGTGGACGGGGTATCGGACGTACCTATGGACTGTCCATAGGTACATATATTATATTCGGTTGTACCTGTGGACATAATTTAGATAAATAAAAGATGTTACAATAATTTTTTATTTTTTCAGTGCCACGTAGTAAAACCGGAGTGAAACGAGATAAAATATGTCCAGACACTCTATCGGAGGCTCTTAAAGAAGTCAAAAGTGGATGCTCAGTTCGTAAGATGGCTGAAAAATACAAAATACCTAAGTCTACAATTTTCAAATATTTTCAACTTAATAAAAACAATGATCTTAGTGAAAAATCAATAGAACTATTGAAGAATGACGTAAAGAAGGTATTTGAAGAGCATGAAGAGATTCAGTTACGAGAATACTTAGAAAAAGCAGCGTACATGCATATGGGTTTAGATTCTAAACAAGTCCGAGAACTTGCTTACCAGTTTTCAGTAGCAAAAAATAAAAAAAATACTCCTGAAAACTGGCATCAAAATAAAATGGCTGGCATAGGATGGTTTCGATGTTATCGACAACGTTTTCCAGAGCTTTCGCTACGAAAACCTGAGGCAACCAGTTTGGCGAGACCTACGAGTTTTAACAGAAAAAATGTTTCCAATTTCTATGATAATCTCGAAAAAGTTTTGGAGAAGTATAGCTTTCCACCTGATTCCGTATCTGTGGTGTCTGGGAGAAACCTGATGTCGCGTACACGACCCACTCTATTTAGGTCACGCTGGTGATGCTTATCGTCTGGCATCGTGTATAACGGTTGGCAGACATCTTCTGCGCGTTGGTTTCGGGTACACGATGCGATGCTCTCTTGTTTGTCAAACCACGATTCGACTATTCTCGAACTTTGTGACACCGATCGGCGATCATTTTCTGCTAAGTCGGCTAAATCGACTTCCAATTTTTTGAGAGTAATTCTTTCTCTATTTGAGCTCTTTTTGTTTCTAATTCTAGGTCAATTTGAACTTGCCTTTGAGCTGCTTCGAACTCCAACTTTCTGCGGGCTGCCGCCGAGGAACCGCGGTTTTTTCGCTTTTAACTGACATCACTACTAATTGTTCACTTTTGTTAGTCAACTGCTCCGTAGCACGTGTTTGACTACGTGTTTTTACACTAACACCCTTCGGGGGTGTGCGAAGCAGCGACACCCCTGCAACACAGGTTTTGATGTCCCTCTAACGCGCGCGTAGATCGCTAACTCGAGATCCGGCTCGATAGGACCAGCTTAATGTCGCGTACACGACCCACTCGACGACGGTTTATAGGGAACTTTAAAAGAAAATAAAATAAAGTGATTCAGTTTCATTACATGGAAGGTCTTGTAACAATTTGCGCGCGAACCCGGGCGCAGATTACGTCATGCGCATGTCTTGGAGTCAGAGAAACAACTGGGGTCCCCCGCGCGGTCGTCCTGTTTTATGGGCGCATTTTGGGGCGTGACCTCGAACTCCCGTGATTCCTTCACTATTGCCTTTTATGGTAACGAAAACTTACGAAAATCACCTCTCTCTATCACACTCGTGGCTTGAGTAGTGCCATATAGCGGTAAAAACGTGACTATTCATGATTTTTTATTAATGGTATGAATTTTATGAATGGATGATATTATCCAACGCAAAAAATAAAAAATTTAGATGTTATTTCTGTTAACTCCCACATATCAGCTCTGTATCAAATATTTAAAAATATTTTTACGATTTTCTAATAAAAACATGATAAGTCCCACTTCTCATGTTTGTACCACTTATAAATTAAATAAAGCTTTACTTCAACACTGATTACTCCCACATAACAAGGTTCTACCAAAATTATTTTTATTTTTTACTTACCTTCTGCAAAACTTATCTGATGCTAGTGTATTGTGAATAAATGTGAAAAAAAAACCGCCATCTATGCGTAATGTTGTTAACTATCTCGCTTCTCGACGCGGTTAACTGTCATTTCATTCATTTTTAAACTCTCTCTTTCTTATTGACGGTTTCGTACGCGCCCTTTTCGCCAACTCTTGTCAGAACAGGTGAAGTTTTTCATACGAAAACAATATTATTACAGTTTTAAAATGAATAATCGCAGAAACAATGCACAAAGTGCTCGTTCTCGTGGCATAGTAGATTCAGTGTTGTAATTTTCAAATGATTCGCAGTCCGAGTCTGATTTACATGTAAGTGAACAACTTTTGTTGCAACTAAGATTGGTTAGCAAACAAATAAGTAATTTTTACGTTATATTCGATAGCTAGAGCCTTTTCTTATTCATTCAATCTTGTTTTTTTATTGTAGGAAAGAAATGTAGTACTCGTTACCGAGAATGTGTTAGTACATGCAACACAAAACGTTGAGCAAAACAATAAAGATTTTAATCTGTAAAACGCATTATGATTTTTATTTTTTTTAATGTTGCTAACATGTTTGCTTTTCTTCCTATAATAAGCATAAAGAAGCTTAAACACAAAATAAGTACTCAACGCAACAACAGAGTTCTAAATCACATGTATCGTGCTGGTATTGTAAGTGCCGGTAGTTGTCAACCACGGCAAAGGCGCCTAGTTATATTCGTGAAATACCACTGGGTGATTTGTGGAAATCGATTAAAAGTCGAATGTATTAGAATCATTTACCAGCACGGGTACAACCTTGATTGACATTTATTGCCCGTCTGTCATATACATTGTCAAGTTAACCAGTATGTTTTTTCTGCTGGTTTTGGTACGTTGTACGTCGAGTTTGAGCCTTTTAGTTCCTCTGTTACTCCTGCTAACCCATTGAAAATAAACATACTTCCAATCCGCAGACGTTTTGTGTTGTAATACATTAAACATGGCGAGTGCGACTGTGGAGCGATGTCTTGACTGCTGTTTGAGATTAACGCCACTTATGCGCAGACTCATGTTGTCGGACATTCCAAATAATATCATGAACATTTTAAGAGTCTGGATCTCACCAACGCCGCGCCGGTAAGAATTATTAACATTGTCGTTTTGATATTTTTTTTTTACTTAGGAACTGCGCTTTTTGTAATGTGTAACCATATGAAAATCTTAGAGGACAATAAGTACAATCCATGTCTGTATGTTAGTTCCTCACCTCATTAGACCTGCAATAGGACACCAGGCTGTCTGCTACGGCTGTGGGGTTTCTATACGATCAAGAACTCACCGAGTGCCATTACTGTCCACAAAGAATAATTTTACTGCATGGGGTGCCTTCTCATCAGGTAATATTTTATTTTTATATACACATATGACAGAGGATATTGGTTTCTCTTTATAGCCTCTCAGCTTCGAATTGCCTTATGTCCTCAATCAGTTCACTCTACAGTTTACTGTTATTTTGCTAGTGATTTTATATGTTTATAGGCTGGTCAAATTATAAACAATTCATTGTATTGAACAACAGGTGACAAATCTGGAAAGCGTTTGCCGAGCATGCTGGATGACTGCAACTAGAACAATCCAAAGGCAACAATCTCACGATGCTGACCGATTGGAAGATTCTGCTATCCAGGACCCATCTCAAGAGCATATTGAACAAGATGTTAACATTCCTATGCCACCCCCTCTGCCAGTCCCTATGCCACCCCCTCTGCCAGAACAGAACTTTAACCCCAGTCGACCAGTATTACGGATTATTAATCAAGGAAGGTTAATTCAAGAACATATAAACATGTTGCTGCCACACCAAACCATTGCTTATTTAGTGACTGCAACAATAATGAGCGTCTATTGGTACCATCCATTGTGAAAGAATTACTGATAAAACGCCACAAAATATATGTGCCTTTGAGTGCCCGGATCTGCAATTTTCCATTTGACTAACAACTTGTGGGATACATACAGTGATTTTACTGGTCACCAGATGAATGATATGATGGCACTAATGGATAGAGCAGTGGAGAGAAAAATAGATTTTACAGATATCAATAACTTGGATACCAAAATGTGTCATTTTTGGTTAGGATAAACATGATATTTAGGGTTGTCAATCGGTTGTTATTTAGAACAATAATCATACTATCTAATTATATATTATCATTTATTACTTAGTAGCATTTCTTCGTGACTTGTCCGCATAAATATCGGTTATCACGTATACATACGAAGTCGAAGTGAGACAAAATGTGACCCTGAGGAAGAAAATACCTTCCTAGGGGTTCAAAGTTAATTTGTTCTAAAATGTGATCGAAATTGTTCAGTATTTTATCCGTGAAAGCGTAAGAGACTGACAATCAGTCAAGAGTTAATTTCACATCTATACATATAATAAAATCGTAGGAAAGTCAAAACTGTACATTGAATATTAATAAAAAAGAAAAGTTGGGGCGTGATCTACAATCGATATCGAAGCCAAAAATAATGTATTTTTTAGAATTTTTGTCTGTATGTACGTCCGGGCTAAACTCAAAAAGTACTGCATGGATTTACTTCAAAATTTGCATGAATATTACTCAGAGGTCGGGTAAACATATAGGCTACATATTATCACGCTATCACCTACGGGGGAGGAGCTGGAACCTTCACGCAGACGACGTCGTGGGCAGCAGCTAGTCTATTATATTAGCATGGATTTGTGTGTTATGTTCGGCGAATATTTGATACCTATTTGTTTTAAACAGGTACACCACATTGTGCTGCACTCACCATGCCAAGGGTTTACAAATCAGATCCTCGGGGTAAGAGATATAAAAAATATCCTAAGGAACTGATTGACCAAGCTGTTCGTGAATACAACCAAAATAGCGAATCTTTCGCTTGCATCGCCAAAAAATTCGACATAGACAAGTCCGTCCTTTATAGGCATACCATTAAAATTTTAAAATCACAAGGGGGGCAGACAGTGCTGTCAAAAGAGGCGGAGTTGTCATTCATTAAATATATTAATGTCTGTTCTGAATGGGGCTATCCCCTCGAACAGTTCGACTTAAGGATGTTAGTGAAAAATTACTTAGATAAATTGGGTGTTATTGAAAAACGATTTAAAGATAATATGCCCGGGCCGGATTTTTCAAGAAGTTTTTTAAAGAGGCATAGTCATAAAATATCACAACGAGTGTCACAGAACATCAAAAGAAACCGAGCTGACGTCTCTACCGAAGTTATCGAGGCCTATTTTGAGCACTTAAAAACATCGATTTCCGATGTTCCAGCCAGTAATATTATAAATTACGATGAAACGAATTTGGCAGACGATCCCGGCCGAAAAAAGATTATCACCAAAAGAGGTACAAAATATCCAGAAAGGGTGATGAATCACTCCAAAGCTGCAGTATCAATTATGATGGCCGGTACGGCTACAGGAGAAATGTTACCCCCATATGTAGTTTATAAGGCGCAAAATTTATTGGACACTTGGACAAAAGGTGGTCCAAAAGGATGTCGTTTTAATAGAAGCCAATCTGGCTGGTTTGATTCAAACATTTTTGAATATTGGGTAACCACTATGGTTCTACCGATTTTTGAAAATAGGCCAGGGAAAAAATGTTTGATAGGTAATAATTTATCCTCCCATCTTTCTATTGATTTAATCAGAAAATGTCAAGAAAAGAACATACATTTAATTTTTTTACCAGCCAATTCTACACATTTAACACAGCCACTCGATGTTGCTTTCTTCAGACCCATGAAGATAGCATGGAGGAATATTATATTGCAGTGGAAGAAAACTGATGGAAGAAATCAAGCTTCGATTCTGAAAGGCTGTTTTCCGAAACTGTTGAATAAATTAACTGACACCTTAAAAGAAAATGGTCCAACTAACATTATATCTGGCTTCAGAAAGACAGGTATACATCGTTTTAATCCATCAGAAGTGTTAAAAAAAATCCCGGATTGGATAGATTAAACTAAAGAAACCGAAACTGTTGACGAGACTATATTGGACTTCTTAAAAGATATGCGATACGGAACTGGTCAAATAATTGAACCGAAAAAAAAGAAAAAGCTACAAGTTCAGGCAGGAAAAAGTGTGTTATATTCAAGCGATGAAGACTATGTTGAGACTGACCCAGAATTTATACCTTGTTCAGTTTTAAAAGAAAATAAGAAACAGCAAAAAGAAAATAAAATAACGGGCAGAGTGGGTAAAGGGAAGGGTAAAGGAAAGAAATCAAAAACCAATCAAAAAAGCGATTTAAAGGAAAGTGATCCACCTAAAAATGAAAATCTATTCGATGAAGCAATTGCAAGTTGCTCCTTTGTCAACACTGCGGTAATTGAAGAAGAAGTTGCAAATTGTTCGGATGTTAACAAAACAATGTTTAAAAAACCAGATTCACATGATGAAGTAGTTGCAAGTTCTTCATATATCAACACTCCGATAATTGATAAAGCAGATTCACCTGATGAAGTAGTTGCAAGTTGTTCGTATAACATGAATCCTTGGGATATAAACACTATGCCTGTAATTTTTGAAGATGATATGGATTGTATTGGAGACGAAACTGTTGTCAAGACCGATGAGAGACAGATGAGAGAGACCGAGAAAAAAACAAAAAATATCAAAATTATTTCTAATACCTTAATAAGCAACACTCAATTAAAGAAAATTTTGACGAATAAACCTGGGAGGACTGTTAGAAGGCCCAGTTATTACAAGAATGATGCAGACATTTTGAAAGATCTGATGGACTTAGATTAGAAAGAAATATTATTTCTTTCTAATCTAAGTGCTTGTTTACGGAGACACGGAGCGTGGGGCGTCGCGTTGGGCGTTCGTTGTACATTGCAGCAGTGGGCCGCATCATAGCACGCAAAAACACAAACATTAGGCAATGTACGACGAACGCTCAATGCGACGCCCGACGCCCCGCGTCTCCGTAAACCAACACTACGTCCATCAGATCTTTCAAAATATCTGCGGCATATTATCTATGCCACTATAGGTATTTCGATTTCCAATACTTTAACCTGATTTTTATTTTTTATTAGGTATTTGTATCTATTTCGGTGACTTATTGTGATTCCTAAGTACTTGATCTCAACCTCAACATTGTAAAAGCCTAAGATATTTTACCAAATATGGATAGGCAGTTTTTTTGGGTTATTGTAAACTCGTCACGGGTGATTTGCCACAAATATGTAATTTCAGAAAAACTACCTAAATAAAAAAATCACAATGTCATGAGTTTACAATAAACCCGTTATTTTTCGTAGCATTTTATTGTTTATGTTGGAATTTGGAGAATTCTTGTATTTTTGTTATTTTTTAATAATTTTAAGTACCTATTATGTTTACTTTGTCCTATCTAGTTTGTTAAGATTACGATACCTACTTAGATATAAAATGTCTTCGAACACATCCGCCTACTCACCACCACACACCCACAATACAACATACACAACCACAATAGATTCAAAGCTCTTCATTCTCATCTATCCCGATATATTCTTTCATACCTACCACTGCTGCACTTACCACAAGGTACCTTTTTTTTAATAAAAATAAGTTTTGACAGCCCTAGCGTTTTATTTCTATTCATCCCTCTTTCGTATCTTTTGACCCCAGTTTCCAGGTAAATAGAAACGGCCTACATTATCCTAAATAACTCAGGAGGTAATTTTCAAAAGTGGTCAAATAAAAATCCATAGATTTTTAAGTAAGAACACAACATTTTTCTTTACAGAATTCTTCATTGCATTCATAACTAGCCAAATCCAGCCTAAAACCCTTAAAAATAAGATATAAAACTAACGTTACTTTCAAAATTAGCCTATTCCAGACCAGCTTACTTTCAAACATAGTCAAATCCGCATGAGCCAATCACGTCGCTCCACCAGGGTCGAGTGAGAGCAGTGTTAATGAGACACCAAGATACCGGTTCGATGGCTGTAGAAAGACGCGGTGGGGATAGAAAGTCGATGAAAAACGTGGGATTGAGAGATGCAATTATCTCATTTATAAAGAAATTTAAGGGTGTTGAATCGCACTACTGCCGATCTAAAAGTCGGCGTACCTATCTGCCATCGGAGTTAAGCATTGCATCAATGTTCAAAATGTTCATCGAAGAAAATGCACAGTTCCCTCATTGCAAAGAGTCATATTTTAGAAGAATTTTTAACACGAAATTTAACATAAGTATCAGTCATCCAAGAAGTGATATGTGTTCGACATGCATAGAATTGAAGGAAAAAATCAAAATTGAGAAGGATGATTCAACCAAGGCCCAAATCCAAGTTGAACTGACAATTCACGAAAAAAGAAGCAAATCATTTTTCACATTCCTGGCAGACAATGACCCCACAGTAAAAATATTATCTTTTGACTGTGGTAAAAACCAACCGTTACCTAAAGTCCCTGACCAAAGTACCTATTATTCCCGCCAGTTGTACATTTACAACTATACAATAGTTGTAGGTCATTCTCATGCAGAACTGACAAAAGAAAATGTATTTTCTTATGTATGGACCGAAGATGTTCATGCAAAGGGGTCAAACGAACTATCTAGTGCGCTATATCACTGCCTACAAAACAATGTAAATTTCACTGGTGTAGAGGTACTCCGACTAATGGCTGATGGATGCTCTGGACAAAACAAGAACTCCACTACTATAGGAATGGTTTCCAAATGGTTCAGCAGTAGTGCACCGAGATCACTAAAAAAGGTTGAACTTATTTTCCCCGTCACGGGGCATTCATTTATTCCCCCCGATAGGGTGTTTGGTGTTGCTGAAAAAGAGATCAGGAAGAGAAATACTATTGTACAACCTAACGAGTATGTTGATATAATAAAAAAGCATGCAACTGTTTTTCATCTGAAGGACATTGAAGTATGTGATTGGAAGACAGCAAGCCAACAAATCCATAAGGGAACTCAAGCTTTCCACTTCAAAATAATGTCTTGTAAGAGGTTCGTATTCACAAGAATGAAAGGAGATCCCCGAGGAGTTATAGTAAGAGGTGAACCTTATTACCACAATGATACCGGTTCTCGACGTTCCATAACTAAACCAGGCAAATATGCTTCAGACATATTCCCAGAACCTATCGCCACCTCTCCCAAACCAAAAAAAGAAAAAATTAATGACGTAGATAAGCTACTAACGAAACATTTTGGTAAAGACTGGATGCAAAGAGAGGACCTCGACTATTACAAAACTGTTATAGACTGTCACAGGAATAATGCTAATATTAATGATATGGATGATGATGAGGAGGTAATGTGCGAAGAACATGTTGAAGAACCTTGTGTTGGCGATATGATATGATAGATATCACTAACACAAGGTGCTTCACCATTTTTTTGGAACAATTTTATTAAGTTAAATATTTTTTTTCTTTATTTCATTTTCACAAAATGTTCTTGTTTATAAACATAAATTGATCAATGCTTAACATTAAATTTGTTGAAGCATTTCGATACTACATAACATTAATCAAATTATGTTTAGTGTCTAAGTGAAGATAGTATTGGGTGGGAGTGATTTTAATTTAAGATATAAATCTTTATTGTTTATAATATGCTGTGTGATATGATTGTGAGATAAAAACATTAATATAATGAAAACAGAGTTTGAATGAAGATGCTAATAGATAGATGATAATAGATTTGATGCTAATAGTTACTAAGTTCAATAAATACGTCCTAATTTTGTTAAAATAAATAATCACTTGATTTTCATGTCAACTGTTTTATTTATTATTTATGTACTTTCCCTAAAACATAGAACCAGTGACAACCCTATTTGAATCGTTTAGTTGGATTGTTCAAAAGTAGTCAAATCCTGACAGCTTCCTAACAAAATTAGTCAAATCCTGACAGCTTTTTAACAAAATTAGTCAAATCCACACCTCGGAAACAAAAGAAGTCAAATCCGTTTTTTAATCACAGTTTTCTCTGTAAATAGAAGCATTTACTTTATTTATGTTATTGTTTAATAATCCTGAACTCCATAATAATCAATACTTACCATCCAAAGCGTCACAACAGCGTACATCATGACGGCATACAAAAGTTCACTTTTCTCAATTTGGCATAAAGTGGCCACACCAGGGTGGCGGGCTTGGTGGGGCAAAGTGGAATTACTCGATTTGACCACTTTTGAAAATTACCTCCTGAACTAGTCATTAACGTATTTTTACATATTTTAGACATTTTATTTGGTAAATCATAACGCCACTCGTAATTACGCAATCTTTTAATAACAACATCGATAGAAAAAATGTAAGATAATTAACTTTGAACTTAAAAGTTGTGTCTATTTACCCCATTTTAGGTACGCCCAATAATTGACAATGAAAACTTCTTCAGCATTCCACTTAGTCAACGTTTATCTATTGATGAACAGATGTGTCACCAAGATGGGTCATTTCTTGAAGCAGTACTTGCCCAAATTATTTGAAAGGAAAATGGATATAGAAGGATTTAATTATAATGGAATAGGAGTTGTTTCACAGACCATAATAAAACTTGCAAGAATAATTCCCCGACATGTCAATCATATTATATTCCTACCATGGATTTGCTAAGCAAGGGATACCATGTGTAGGAACTGTTCAAAGGAACCGCCTGGGTAAAAAGAGCACTACCCACAAAGCAGGATATTATGAAAAGACAGGTGCCTAAAGGGTCGCATACAGAATATTCTACACATTTTGATGGAGTTTCTACATCTTTTTAGTAAAAGAGGTGAAAGACATAATTATATCACTAGAAATAGGGAGCAATTAGTTCAACCAGGTTTCAGGCTGGCTAAAGTAGACTCATCTTTCATGGGGTACTGTTTAAAATGTTACAATAAAATACCTCCCCACATAATAGAACAGAATGAAACGAAATTTAAATCTTGTATAAAACGCACACTATGACGGCACGGTTGGCGCAGTGGTTTAGCGATTGACTGCTGCGCTGCGTGTCGCGGGTTCGATTCCCGCACGGAACAAATATTTGTATGACCTACATGTATTTGTTCCGAGTCTGGGTGTTTTTCTATCTATAATATGTATGTATTTACAAAAAAAAAAAAATGTATATAAGTAGTTTATCAGCCATCTTGTTACCATAACACAAGCATTAGGTTGCTTAGCTTTGGACTAGATGGCGCTGTGTGAAATGTCCAGGGATATTTATTTATTTATTTACTATGCAGCCAGGCATATTATAAATTAGGGGATTACATCGCTGATAAAAATGCTTGGCTAAACGCTGGTCCTGCTCCATAAGGATGCATAAATAAATTGATTAGCATTTGAAAATACTGTTGGAGCTGCTTTTTTTTAAAAAATACTTTTTTGCATTATATAAATTCAATCTCCTAGTATTGTATAATAAGAGGAGTTCAATTTCAAAACCCGCTAAAACGATATTTGAACGAAAACATTGTTTCGCTTGGATAAGAAGCGCCATCATTCATTTTTTTTTCTTGGTTTAAAAATTATTATCAAATCCCGCTATAAGCCTAACAAATCAGCTTTCAAAGTAACAGTTAGTTGCAAACAGCGCTAAAAGAGTTCCAGTGCATTTCAAATTCCGCTAAAACCAAATCGACCAATCACAGCACGGCATCTGCTCAACGTAACACAACAAACAGTATGGCGATTTTGTCAACAAAGTGAAGGTGTGCTGTCGGTTTTTTTGTTTTTTATGAAGAAATAATGGATGATTCTACACAATTTGTTACTAAATGTGATCCTAAACATGCCAGGAAGAGAAAAAGTGATAGATCAACATGGAAACGTACGACGGAGCAAAAGAAACGGTACGTAAAGTTTTGTATCAAACTACTTGTTTAAGTGAAGGGGATGGTGTTATGCAAAATTTTATCAAATCTATATTGTTGTTGTTATGTTTTATGAAATTAATAAGTTGTTTTATTAGTTGAACTGTTCCTGGGGTCAATTTCCTCTTTATTTGTTCTTTCATCCATTTCTGGGGAAACGAAATCGAAATTTTATGTAGGTATATTATAATATGTAGCTTACTTACTGTTTATGTTATATTGTAAAATCCAAGTAATAAAAAATAAATAAGCTTGCTTTTTAGGGTTCCGTAGCCGAATGGCAAAAAGTCCGTCCGTATGTCACAGCCATTTTATTCCGAAACTTTTAGGACCATACATGAAACTTAGTAGATAGATGTATTCAGTGAACCGCTTTCTAATTTTAGGAAAAAAATAATTTAAAATTAAGGGAGCCCCTCTCACAGATGGAACTGAAACTGAAAATATTTGTGGTATCTATAGATATGTCTTAAATAACTACGTTTCCATTTATGCGAAGCAGAGAGGAGCACAATGCTCAAAATATTCACCCTGATTTTCGGTTTGATGGTTTCACTACTACGCTCTCCGCTCTACTTCACCGACCTAATCAATTTAAAAAAATTGTTTCAGGTATGAAAGCAAAGGTTTGCCGAAGTTCCCGCAATGCAATCATAACCAAAAATCATTCAGATGCGTGAAATTAACTCGCCAGGATATAAGCAGATTTCATAGGAATTTTTATAAATGTACGACTAAGATTTCTCAAGACCATTTTATATTAAAATATTGCAACGTAAATAAAGCTAATAATAAAAAAGAAAACTCTAAAAGAAACATTGCGATTAAATATCATGTTATTGGAAACCACGGTCAAATGATCCCCGTTTGCCAAAAAACATTTTTGGATGCTCTTCTGGTTAAAAAAGATAGAATTAAGGGTATTATGAGCAGATTTTATAAAAGTGGAGGAAGTCATCCAGTAGAAAAGAGAGGGGGTGATCGAAAATCCCAAAAATACGCGACAAAGAGAGAGTCAGTCGAATGTTTCATTGAAAAACTTAAGTGTCAAGAAAGTCACTATTGTCGCTCAAAAACACAAAGATTTTATCTCCCGGCCGAGCTTAATATTCGAAAATTATGGCGGGTCTATAATGCTGAACATCAGAATGATCTTAAGGTTAAGCAATGTTTTTTTCGCAACATATTTAATACATTTTACAACATTGGTTTTGGTTCTCCGAGAACAGACGTCTGCTCCACATGTACTTCCCTTCAAGAACAAATAAAAGCTGAAAGTGATACGAGAAAACGACATGAACTTATGACTAATAAAAGAATTCATAGATTAAAATATAAAGCGTTTTATAAAATACTCCAAGAGGAAGATGATACCGTCAAAACTATTACATTTGACTGTCAGAAAAACCAGCCACTACCCAAGCTTCCAGACCAGTCAGCGTATTTTAGTCGTCAGTTAAATTTTTATCATTTTGCTATTGTAGATGGAAATTCTAAGGCTAAATTAAACAAAGAAAATGTTCATTCATATTATTGGAGTGAAGTAGTCCATAAGAAGGGAGGGAATGAAATTGTAAGTGCAGTATATCATTACCTACAAAAAGTAACATTCAACGAGAAAATCAAGATCTTACGTGTGGTATGCGACGGATGTTCCGGACAGAATAAGAATACGGCAATGATTGTTATGTTGGGTAAATGGCTGTATTGTGAAGCACCTAGACATATAAAAAAAATTGAAATAATATACCCTATAGTCGGACATTCGTTCATACCTCCGGACCGTGTGTTCGCGAAAATAGAAAAAGTATTAAAAACTAAAGAAGTGGTAACTTGTCCAACAGAATACGTCTCTGTGCTTGAAGAAAATGGAACTATGACAGACGTTTCAACAATACCAGTTTACGACTGGAAAAAAGGTTATGAAACGATTATCAAACCCACTAGTTCATGGCATTTTCCTTTTATGAAATCTAAGCGCTTTTTTTTAACTAGGTCGAAATCTGATAATGTTTTAGTTCAAGGAGAGATTAATTATAAAAGCGAACTCAATGATAAAAAAATAATTACAAAAAGGAATAAAAAAATTACAATGATTTCTCCAGAATTAATACTAGCAAACACAATTTTACCGATGAAAGCAAAGGTCGCTGATGTTGCAAAACTTCTTGAAAAGCATTTCGGGACAGAGTGGAGAAATTTACCTACTTTGGAATACTACAAAAAAATTGAAGAAAGAATGCAAAGTGTCGAAGTCAGTAGCTTTGATAGTGGAAATGCTATTGAAGACCATTACTGTGAACATGGTTTTGAGGATGTTGAAACACATATTTAATATTCTTCCTGAACTCCCTTCTTTCATCTTCCATCCATTATTCTGTATTTGTTTTATTAATAAATAATTGTCATACTTTAACCCGTATTATTAATTTTCACGATTCTCCATATCTTATAAAATAATGTAAATTGCTTCATCAACATTTTAGTATTCTTGACTGTGACTGTTGACTGCATAAAACCATCCACGTGTACAAATCTGTCAGTTGCAAATCCCGCTAAAACGAACTATGTTTATTTCAAACCCCGCTAAAATCAAATGTATGCATCAAAATTCGCTAAAACAAAAATATGAATGGTTATTTTTCCGTTATTTTTAATTATTCTCCCAGTAAACAAAGTTCTTAAGTATTGCCAGTCTCAATATAAAGCTGTCACTGTGTTTTTTTAAAGATGTTGTATAGAATAGTGATTTTGTAAGGTTTTTTACGTTTTACCGTTATATAATGAAAAGTGTTTTGGCGGATTTTGAAATTGAACTCCTCAATTGTATAGCACATGTGTGAGTACTACATACATACTACATACTATAAAGCTACCATATACTGGGTACGTCTTTCACTGACTTGAATGTGCCCTGGCAGCAGAGAGTATGTCATGCTCACTCAAATGTCTCGCTGATGGTGGCGCATGTGTTGGATCATTTGGTTCCCTTCAAAATGGTTGAGTTGAATGGTGCTGATCCATGCATCATGTTCGTGAACGGGCGCCGTCAGTAGGGACTGGTCATCTCTTTGCTGCCATGGCTTATTTTATTTAACTTAATATTTGAATTGTACTTATTTTTATTTTTTTAAACTTTTCATTACGGACGCTTTTAACTTTCTGCATCATTCTCACATGCATAATTTATAACATAAATGATGTAACCAATACTTTGTAACCATATATTGATTTAAAAGAGTGTCCATGGAGTTTCTTGCCCGTTCTTCTCCATATGTACCTATACTTTGGAATGGGCAACTAGCTTCATTTTTCTGACTGACCGACCCCTTGACAATTCAAGTGCCTGTAATTGGTTTAATTGAAATAAATACTTTGAGTTTGAGTTTGAGTTGACATTAACTAGTTAGCTGGAAGGATAATAAGCAGGTAATATGTCGCCGAAGGTACCTTTTTAGTGGGCTGGGATGCTTGATTTTCATAGTAGCACTATGAAGATGATTTTCTTTGCTAAACTGTCTTGAATGAAAGTCTCCTTCATGAAAATCAAACAAATCGATCCAATGTATTGTTATCTGGCGTTGGAAAAATCAGCCCCTAACAATATTACCACAAAAAGACAACATTTTTTGGCAAGAAACGACAGTCATTTGCTGTTTCGGTCAGTGGGCAATAATTTAACAACATTTTGGACCAATTCAGAACATGCTACAAAGATCTACGCAATCTACATTGAAATACCGTGCCACTTGAAAATCTTTTTTTTTTTGCCTCTGACGTAATACTCGTACCCACCCGTAACAGCTTTCACACCGTTTTTAATTTATAACAAAATTGCATTGGTAATGAACCACATCGCCCATAAATCCTGATTAATTATTTGATTTCTTCTTCAACTTCAATAACAATTTATTGACACCACAAACAACAGACTAGGGTATTACTAGTGTTGTGTGCAACAGACCCACAAACATAAGCTCACAAACCAGTGTTGCCGCAACTGAGTTCCCAAAAGGTACATATCCAGCGCTGAAAACGTAGACAGAGAATGCTATAGACACCTGCAAAGCGTGTCACAGAAAGAGACAAAAAAAAATTACGTCATCATATTTAGGGTTACCGTGTGAGGAGAAATTTACCCCGCAATTTGTGTGATTCTAAATAAGGTGGCGTTCCACGAATTGATAGAATTAGAAATTATTATGTAAGAGAGCCTGAAAATAACACTATAATTATCGATTATTATCGGTATAGGCATGTGATGCGGAGGAATAATAAAGGTGTATGGATGTGCTGCCGAACTCAATTAATAAATTGCGATGAGGGCAGGATGACGATGGATGTTATTGTATTGTATTGTATAGCGGGCTGGTGTCCGCAACTCCACGTCAAAGCGTGTATTTTGTGATAGAAGGTTCTGGCTTTGTGAGTAAATAATACAACATTGTTTATTTTTAATTAGCTTTTATTGGTTTAGCACGTTATTGTCCTTTAGGTAATAGTTGTGTAAGTTTCTTCTTTTTGTTTAACATTTTTTTTCTCTAAATGTCTGCTGCAAATTTTTGATGACGGTGTCCAATCTGTTCGTCCTGTACTTAGCTACAATCCATATCCGACGTAAATTATCATGTTCAGGAAAACTGCAACAAGTCATTAAATCTTTCAGATACTATATAATTAATACACATTGCCCATAATATTGGGTATTAATTTACAGAAAAATTGGCAACACTAAAATTCATAGGTTAGAATAAATAATTGTTATTATTGTGCTTTTTTGTCGATGAATTTATGTTTAGGGTACATTATATACAATATATGAACACCATAAAATGTTATCATCATATATTAATTGATAAAGAGTGGTATACAAACTTACGAATGAAAAGACAAGTCTGGCATTTTCGTTCCACTATCACTTTTACACCCTGTAACGTTACAACGCACCATGTTTTTTTTTTAAATGGTTTATATACTATGTCTAAATCGTTCACAACAAAATATACCATACATTATTTAACTTTAAAGCACTTAAAACTGTATTTTAAAGAAAGTTGATACCTAGCTGCACGTTAACTGTCAAACTTTGTTTAGCAAAGTAGTATGCTAACCTTGAAAATCATGGCACGCGCCGTGAAACAAAAAATCTCATCGTTCTGTTTCATTTCTTTACACGACATCGGCGTAAGTCGCTCTTTTTCTTGTGTGAATGCGACCAAAGATATCAATTTGTCTATAGCATTCTCTGTCTACGGCTGAAAAGGTACATTTTGGGTTAAAAAGGTACAGATGCCAGCAGGTCAAGCTACCCGAAACTGTCAAATTTCCCCCATCAACCTTGAACCATAATACACTGATAAAGTGGAAATTCTATTAAAGACATTTGACAGATTGTAGTAGTTTGATGTGCTGGCGTCTGTACATAAGCAATACTTTTCACTCACTGACTGCCTACTCGCCAGCAGAAGTTCTATTTTTTGGATTCTAGGCGTAAGAAAACTTACCTCTATAAAAATCTCGTGTCACGGTGTTTGTAGTCGCACTCCTCCGAAACGGCTCGACCGATTTTTATGACATTTTTTATTTATATTTGGTAGGTATATTTCATACCGTTAAAAAGAAAAAAAATAGGAAAAAAAAAACTTGAGAGGTGTCAAGGGACACCCGGATGGAACGAAGTTCCTTTCGATTAATTATTATTTTTTATTATTTATTATGTACAAAAAACCTGTATACACTCAACAAAAATAATCGTCGCGACACCACACTGTTCAATGCGAAATAGAAAGACGAAACGAAAATAACTGGCTTGCTTTCTATAAGAGAGAGAGAGAGACAGACAGAGAAACACGCGCACGCCGCACGGCTTACAACTATAGCAAAAAGTGTCGTTCCAACTTTTGGTCTTAATTTTTTCCGTCTAGCCCCTCGCAACTCGCGATAAGGAACTTCGTTGCAATAAAATATTTATTTTTATTTAAGAACCGTTAAAAATACAGTCATAAACCTGGAAAGTATGAAGGAAAGTTCATTGTATTTTTAACGGTTCTGTTTTGTTCAGTAGTAGTATGTACAGACGCCAGCACATCAAGCTACTACAATCTGTCAGATTTCTTTAATATGATTTTCGACTTTATTGCTAAAGAGTTAGGTTCAAGGTTGATTGGGAAAATCTGACAGTTTCGGGTAGGTTGACCTGCTGGCGTAGACAGAGAATAGTATTCTCTGTCTACGCCTGCTGGCGTCCGTACATTGACCAGAATTTGACATCTTGATTGTAACTCTGATACTATGCGCTAGGTTACACATGCTATATACGAAGTTGCAACTTTCGTAACAAAGTTAATTTTGTTTTCACAGAAACTGCAGAATTTTAAAGTCATCAGATGACTAAAATTTTCTGAAGTAGGCAAGAGTTAATTTGAAAAACTTATAATGATAAACTTTATTACTTACTTAGGCAAATTTCAAGTTTATTAACTAAATGAATAAGATTTTTCATATAAACTGTATCCCCGCTTTTCACCCCCACAGGGGTGGAATATAAAAAAAATCGTTTGGGATGTATTCATAACTTGACTCAAAGATTATTTATTTATACTAATTTTCGAGTTAATCAAGCCATGCAGTAAAATCATCATCATCATCATCATCTGCCTAGCCTTTTCCCAAGTATGTTGGGGTCGGCTTCCAGTCTAACCGGATGCAGCTGAATACCATTATTTTACATGGAGCGACTGCCTATCTGACATCCACAAACCAGTTACTGGGTACTACGATGCCCCTTGGTAAGACTGGCCATGCAGTAAAATCCTCTCCTGAAAAATTGACTACCCCATTTCAGCCCGTCATGGGTAGATTTTCAAAAAACCCTGATACAGATTATTCTTTACTTTCAATATTAGGTATCCGGTTGACTCGAAACTCAGTATTTACTGAGTTTCGAGTCAACCGGACTGCGCGCTAAAATTCTTCCATACAAACTTTAAAACCCCCCAATCCCTTATTAGGGGGTAGTTTAGAAGAAGAAAAAACAGACAATCTTCATAATTTATTTAGATAAGTATTCGTGCTAAGTTTCAAGTTTATTAACTCAAGGAATAAGATTTTTCATACAAACTTTCATCCCCTATTTTATCCCCTTGGGGGTAGAATTTATCAAAATCCTTTCTTAGCGGATGCCTATGTCATAACATCTACCTGCATGCCAAATTTCAGCCCGATCCCTCTAGTGGTTTGGGGTTTGGGCTGTGCGTTGATAGATCACTATGTCAGTCACCTTTGAGTTTCAGTCCAGACCAGTCAGTCAGTCACCTTTGAGTTTTATATATTTAGAAGATACTTTTCCGGCATAAAAAGTACCCAGTGTGGTGCCCAGGATATTAAAGAATAATTATACCAAATTTCATTGTAATCGAACCGGTAGTTTTTGCGTGATGCCTGAACAAACAGACAGACAGACAGACAAAATTTTTTTTAATCACATTTTTGGGTTCGGTGTCTAGTAACACTCCCTTTTTTTTTTTTTTTGGGTGGGAAATCATCATATGACCCCTCCCGCTCTGGGCGGAGCGGAAGGGAGTGTCAGACTTTTACTGACTAAAACCCACCCGTGTTCCTTCAGTTGCCTGTGCCAAGGGCCACGGTACCTCTTTCGAATATCCCGCAGCCCTGGCGGTAGTAACACCCCCTGCCATTTATTTTTTTGATATTTTCAATGTACAGAATTTTCACTTCTACAGATTTATTATAAGTATAGAATAGATAAAAAGTATGCTATAGATAAAATAAGTCACTAAAAGTTAAATTTAGACATTATTAAAAAGTTACGAGTCACATTAATTTATTTTCTGAATATTGCCTCATAGTATACTTCGTCCAATGTAGGCATACATATTACATTACCTATCCGTTTTAGTCTTGCTTGCACAATACAGGGGGCCTAAAAAGGCCACTTTAATAAATACCTCTAAAATTCATTCATTTCCTGAATTCCCAGCAGATCATTAGCAATTCCTCTAATTTTCGTAAAATGGTTACACCTGGAGCCATACATAAGTACCCGCCACGATGGCATAAGTACTAACTACCTCCAATGCATAAGGCAAGGCAAGGTAAAAGGATTGTGATGAAAGTAGTGTGTTTTAACTATGTAGTTCTAGATAGACACTATCATAATATATTATTGTAGAGGTCACAGAGCATGTAATGTAGAGGTTTACTCTGTACCCTCTCGATGAAATAAAAACTTTGATCATATGCCTAAATGACAACTTACTACAATCTTCTATTCACATTTTAGGTGCTGAGTACACTTAGTTTTTATGCATTGGATCATACCAGAGATTTATAGGAGCAAGTGCATATCATAAGATGCACTAAGTTAGTGTATCTAACTGTGTGAGAGCCGTGACACTAGCTCCATCGAAATCAAAACTGGGTAAGTAAGACTATACTATAATCATATCACTAGGTACAATACCTACAGTAGGAATACTTGATTATAAGTTATTGTGGGGATAAGCAGCTCCTCCGGTGTTAACTATAGAAGGAACCTATCATGTAGGACTAAAATTGGGTGCACACATCTATTAAAAACAAAAGGAACCTATCATTAACAGTTTTATGATGTTAGGTTTTAGCAGAAGTTTAGAATGCCTGATGTTTTGGCTATATTGGTGGCACTCACATTGCTATTGTTAAGCCTTCTCAATATAAGAAGAGGTTTTTAACCGAAAACTATTATCAGTCCATAAACGCTCAAATTGTGTATACCTACCTCATACCTACAGTTACCAACTGTTTTTGCTAACATTCATATATGTATATTTAATGTTATCTTGCTTACCACATGGGACTGCAAGTCCCATGCAGTCGGCATGCGGGTGTACTAAAAGTACACCTCTGCCAGACCCTTCAGGTATATACAAGGTGTGATATTATGTTATACTCGTATTGTCATAATTTACTTCAATTTTATTAAATATATAAGAGGATAGGAGGCAAACATTATACCTTTTGCTAAAATTAAACAATAGTGATAGGAAAAACATTTTACTAGTATTTATATTAACAATTCTCATCTTATATTATTAAAAAACGAATAGAAACATAATAATTAATCAAGTCTTTTTTTTTATTTAGGTTAGCAACTCTGATTTGTGGCGATGCTAGCTGTGGAGGGGCAAACCATGCCTCCTTTTTAAGGAATCACCATCCACTTAAGACCCCTTGGAACAACTCCACCAGGCTGAAAAGGAAAATTTGTGGTTTTTAGGTAAGTCAAATCATCAGTCAATAATTAAAATAACTTTTAAATAAAATGAAATTACAAACATCATTGTTTAATTTGAGTACTTAGTATAACAAATAAATATGTTTCAGGTGACGCAGGCTATCCCCTTAAATCAACGTTGAAGACACCACCAATGGACATAGAGCCCGATACCTTTATACCTTCATGAAAAGTTTTTGTGTTTATTATATTATATGAATGTTAATGTAATACTTAATTTTTTTATTGCATGTACAAAAAAATCATACTTTACCTCTAGGGAAATCAATAAAGTCTTTCGACTGCATCAGCAAGCCTCCCAAGGTTCTGCCTGCACTATTAATTTGCTACATCAGCTGCAGCTGCAGCATGTTGCCCATCTGAGATAAAACTCTCCGAGCCTCATCTAGTGCAGCAAGAGGGTGACCTAAAAACGTAATTTCAATAGACATCATTAGTCTTAACCGCAACATGAATAGCTGTAGGGTTAGAAAAATCCACTCACTGCGGCATCTCGCTTGCAGAGTTCGACGAGGCAGAAGCACTGTTGTTGCATCGGCAGGGGTAGGGCTTGGTGCTGACGGACGAGTCTGACCGAAAATGGGGCTGCAGTGATCCTTATAAGGGGGTCAACACCGACAGCGCTTCCACTTGTACACAAGTGTAGAAAGTTGAACAGAATGTTCCATTGTGTCTCGGACACTAGCTGCACGTCTTCCCATTCCTACAAAATATTACGTATATTTAAATACTTTTGCACAGCGATATAATTAAATATTGATCTAAGTCAAACAATTATGCAATTACTTTTTATTAAAAACGATCTTACTAGAACGAAAATACGAAATACTTGTGTTTTATTTAAATTAAACTTCTTGTTGATGTTTCCAATAATAATTGTCAACAACTTATTTATCCTTAACTATGATTGTCATGTCAACTTCAACTTGACATAACTCAAGGGTCAAGGGATAAACTAAGTACTACTTACCTCCTAGTACGCGTTGCCAGCCTATAACGTTTTTATTGTTTTTAATTTCCCTTTTCAGGGCTTATCTGTGGTCTTTTTAACAGTTATAAGTATAATAAAATGAAATAACATTTAAGGCGGAAACACATTATTAAAACGTGACGCGACCCGATGAAACGCGATGCGTGTTGAGTCGAATCAAATGTATTGTTTTCTATCCGACGCGACGCCATGCGCGCACACGCCACTCGATCCACACGTGCCAGGTCGGTGTGTTGCCCATGGTGGGGGTAAACACGCCATCAGCGCGACGCGGCGCGCGCGGTATGTTTCTTTCTAGACTACACCCAACGCCACGCGTTAGCCGTTCGAGAACTGTCACAGAGCATATATGCATTCCCTATTCTTCAAACTGTCAAACGGAATTTATGCCTATTTAATATTATTTTTTGCATTTATTTAACGAAATGACCGACGGACAATTAACTGGATTCAGAATTTGTTAGTATGTCGTGGCGTCGCGTGTTGGTAATGTGTACGGTGCATATCGGCTGTCGACACGTTGCGTCGCGTCGTGTTTTAATAATGTGTTTCCGCCTTAAGGCTGGCCGCACACGCACGGTTTCCTGATTAGGTTTCCTAATCAGGAATGCAGATTCGGAAACCTGAATGCTCTTCTTTCATACAAAATGTTCAAACACGCGCACACGTACTTATTTTTTCCGAACGGAAAAAAAACCTAATGTAGAGATGTTTTCTCAGGGGTATGTGTGTTGGGTCTATTTTAATTTAAATTAACGCACGTTTAACAGTAAAACTATATATATTGTAAAACACAGCTTAATGGGCACAAACAGTAAAAAGTATAAAAGACATGTCGTCGTCGTCCATGATGACGAGCTTTCAAGACTGTGTCTCTGAAGGCACTGGTCATATAAAATTCCTTATACAAAAAACCGAAAGTCTGCGCTAATCTCACGGAATTCCGAATCTTACATGGATATTTTTCTACAGACAATATTAAATTTTCGGCCTCACACATTTTCTAACATACATAAAACTACCACGAGCACGATACACGCCCACTTGCAACAACGCTAGCGCGAGTCTGAATGGAAATTTCCGTTCGTGTGCGGCGGCCGAGCCAAAATGTACGAGATCACTGCGTTCGGGATGACGTCATTAGGTTTTTTTCCGTTCTAACAACCCAAACGCATGGGGAAAATTTCAAAACGGATATTAGGTTTTTTTTCCGTTCGGAAGAAATAAGTACGTGTACGCGTGTTACCCTTTATTTATTTTATCTATTAATAATACATATGTACATGAGAAAAAAAAAATTAAGCAAAAGAATCACGCGTACGCGTGTTTGAACATTTTGTATGAAAGAAGAGCATTAAGGTTTCCGATTCTGAATCTGCATTCCTGATTAGGAAACCTAATCAGGAAACCGTGCGTGTGCGGCCAGCCTTAAACAGTAGAAATAAAAAATAAAAAACCAATTTGATTAATAAAAACTCTAATGAAAAATTTACCGATACAATTACGGTTTTTATTTTTTTCTTGCGGCAATGTTTACTTTACACCAAATATGATTCTGATTCTGATATTCATGAAATGAATTGTAGGTGAATAAGCTATATTACATAATAAGCAATAAGTGTAACCATTTTACGAAAATTAGAGGAATTGCTAATGATCTGCTGGGAATTCAGTAAATTAATGGATTTTAGAGGTATTGCTTAAAGTGGCCTTTTTAGGCCCCCTGATAATGTGATTTAAGATAGATTTATGTGCGCATAACTCGACATAATCCCTGGACATTTCACACAGCGCCATCTAGTCCCAAGCTAAGCAACCTAATGCTTGTGTTATGGTAACAAGATGGCTGATAAACTACTTATATACATTTTTTTTGTAAATAATGTATGGGTAAACTGATGGGTAAAATGTATGGGTAAATTGATATTTTGTAGAAAATAATGCTGCCATCTAGTGGTTTTTTTTTATAAGACTGGCTAATGAATGACACATAGAACCTTGTAGCATTCTTATCCCATTAGGTCGTCTCGTTTTATTAAAAAAGAAAAGAAAGAAAGAATATAAGTGCTAAAATTGTAACATAGAACCTTGTAATAGTGAGCCAACGTACTTACAAAGGTATAATAATGGTAGATGCCTGTACTAGGATAAACCTGTACCACAGGCGGCATGAGCATATTTTATGGTAATTGTACATACGAAAATAAAATTCTTAACAAGGCAAAGCATGTCCTTATTATTATATAATTCCAATATATTTTGTATCACCTCCTTTTCTGTACGTACCTAGTCATTTTGTTTTGCGTACTTATTACTTATGCATACAATCAACGAAAAACATGCGCTAGAGCGACGGCAGGCGAGCGGCGACTGAGCTTTCCAAATGTGAATGTGATTACACCCTTCCGATATATGATACGATATAGATTTAGGACTTCGGAAACCATTCTTGTCCTAAATCGGATCCTTCCTTCCTAAATGCGATTTAACTATCCTGAATTTAAGAATGACTAAATATCGGCTCCGTCCGATATTTAGGATGGTGTTAAGCTCTTTAGGGTTATATGTTCTGTGCGCACAACCAATGAGTAAAGTTATATACCCTATTCTACGCCTATATTCTATTATATTTTAGTCTGTGGTAATATCGCAGATTGAGACCATACCATAGTCACAGAGTACATTTTTATATTGTTTTCTGACTTTCTGTCAGTTCTGTGGTGTTCTGTGTCTGTGAATTCTGTGATTGAGTTCATTTCATTGAGTCTCTGACTCATATATAGTTATCTGTGCATCTGCATTGAGTAATGAGTTGTGATAATGTGGAGGACCCGGCTTAGGGTATTAGTGTTCTGTGGTGGAGGAGATTGAGACTGCTGCTGACTGACGCACAGTTTCACTTTATTGTGTACCTACATGTTCTTGTTACAAGCTTTTATTTTTCTTCTCTGCAGTCGGCATTTATGCATTGCAATTGTGATTTGTGACGTCAGTACGGTACGGTGTGACCTGCTCCCTATGGACGTTGCACGTTGGTTTTTGGCCTGGTTGAAACTTTCTCATAGCAAGTCTGTTCTTTTATATTAGTAAACCTACAGTTTAAGGATATCAAACTAAATGCGTTTAATAGGTGTGTGTGTTCGTCCGCTGTTCTGTTCAGCTTGTGGTATTTATTGAAAACGTGTTTTTAATCAATGACAATCAAAGTGAACGTGAAAAAACTAAAAAAAACTAGGGCGATCTTATGGTTTCTTTGAAACCTAAAACAAATTCTCGAACGAACAAAGATTATGTTGCTCTTCTTACCAAAATGTCTGCTTCAACAAGTCGAAAAGACAAAAACGTCTTGGCTTCTGAGGTGTCTGAGGTTAGAAGGTCGAAATTACGTGTAAAAAGAAGGGAAAATATATTGAAGTTTTATAAGATAGTCCTAACATTCAGTGTCATGGAAGGTGTCTATTGCGAAATTCTTGATACCTTATAGATTGTGTTCTTGAAAGGTTTTGTTTGTTATAGGTTTATGTTGCAAATTGGCTCTCGGAGCATAAATCCAGATTGCAGAACCATGTGGTACTTGTGTGCCAGTACATACCATGGTGTTCTGGTGAGCTCTATGGCTCCAATACCAACCAGGTTGCTGCAAAAAAAAAATCTTAAGTGGTACATGGATCTCCAATCTATATTAATAAAAATCAAATATGGTTTGTCGGCTAGCTCATCAATTGAGAATGACTGTACAATTTCGCTACTTTTTGTTTTAAAATGTTGTCAAATGTGCATTGCTGGAGGATTATAATAAAGTTAAACATTATGTCTTACTCAGATGGTAACCACCCTGGTATTAAACCTTAATTACTGATTTACATGAAATGCGGTTATGTATAAATATATTTCAATGTTTATTCTATGTTGTACTTGTTGTTTTAGTTTTGGTATTATGATGTGGGATATTTTTTTCCTGTTGGACAAATAGGTATACTATTCTCACAATAAGCTTACTATCTACTGCATAATACTTCTGAAAATTGTTGAATCACTCTGGACAAATAGAGTTTTAACGGGGAAGCAGAGTACCTACATATTATTTTTATTTGTCACACATATAAATATAAACACAGAATTTCAACTATGCTCTTCAAACATTCCTCAACCATTTTACCATCGGAATATCGGCTGCTTAAAATCAAAACATAGTAACTCGTTCCAACAAAAATGTTCAGGAGAGCCAAAAAACTGGTCGGCTACTTTGATTTGTTCGCCCGAAGAAACCAGAAGAGATAGCGATTTGGATGTTTGGCGAAAAGTTGTGCTATATTGTTGACATTTTAGTTTGTTATACTTGCAATCATTTTAGAGTATAGTTACACTTGAATCGCTCATACTTTATTTTTATTTGTGAATTTACCCAAATATGAATGTAAAAACAATATCAAAACTTAGTAAGTCTGCTTACTAGGTTATCAATTTGATTTTCTATGGTAAACGTGAAGACTAAACAAATTTATTATACATTTTAGTGTTTATAAGATTAAAAAAATATCCCAAAGTACCTATGAATGCAGGTTTTGAATAAAAATCCTGTTGACTTATAAAAAAATATTTATTAACGTACTCTTAAATTTAAACATGACTCACACTTTCAACAGTTTACCAAAACTAAAAAAAATAAACTTAAGCTAAAATCGTTCTTATTGATAATGAACTATTCGTTGTTATTGGTAACGATTTGACCATCAGTTTGCAAATCAATGGAGTTATCACTCGTGGGTAGATTCAGCCAAAACTCTCTTCTGTTCAATGGCATTAGGGGGACCAATTTTGAAACAATACCATCTTTCTTCGATGATTTCACCCCTCGGGGGATAGTATTTGAAAGTGGAGGAATAGTGTTGACATTAAATTTCTGCATCAAGAAGTTCAGTTCTTGGTAAGACTCATCAAAATCTGTTTTATAGAACAGATCTCGTGATCCTTTGACGAACTTAGCTTCAACCACTGGGTTTAGCAAAAATGTGCTGAGAGCTGAATCGTCATTTGTGTTACGCCGTGGAACTCGTTTTTTTTTCACCCATTGGTATGATTTTTGCACTTCAATAACGTCTATATTCTTTCTACAATTCGCTATAATAGATTTGTAGTCCTCGTAATCATAAACTCCATCTCGACGCCTCATCTCTTTTTCTATATTGCCGTGTACGCCGTCAGCAGACATATGGGTATTAGATATGAGCGCCGATGGCCAATTCCACGGCGGCGGCGTGGCCTGAAAATTTCCACGGCGGCGGCGGCGTCACTGCGGCGCGGCGTGGCCGGCCGTGGGCCTTAGATAATTTTGTAAGAGGGAAAGATTTATATTTTTTGATAAAGGAACGTATTTGTTCATTACAATTTAACAGTCTTCTAATTAATTGGAGATCACGTTTAGTGAAAAATAATAATTTCATTATTTTCAGTTGAAGAGACACTGAGCGTTTTTAATCACATCACTATCTATCTATAAGTAATAAAAACTAAAAAAAACTAAATATTTATCAACATAACTGTTAAATATGTATAATTAAGTAAATTCTATAATAATGTAAAAAACTAACAATATAAAATAATAAATACATAGCTGCCATGGATAAATACTATCTTAGTTAGCCTCAAAGGATTTAGTCGTGAACGTAAAGGCCGCGCGTGCGTGCGGGAAAGCTAGTTGCGACTCGTCGCGAAGACGCGTGACGGCGCGCCGCGTGCGCCACTCGGCGACGTGAACTCACGGCGACGGCGGCGCGCCGGCGCGGCGCTCATATCTAATGGGTATGGCCTTTAGTAAGAAATCTCGAGAGTGATAGTATCAATATTAATGCACTCAGAATTAACAACCATTACCAGCGCTGTAAATAAAAACCAATTTTTATTTTGTCCAGTGCAATTGTCACACCACAGTGTTAATTTTTTCACATCTCTTTCCGAAATAAGAAAAGCCATCAATGCATCTATTATATTATTAGCATCTCGACCCATCATTGCTTCATGCCACACAACACACTTGCTGTTTATCTTTGCATCTTTACATAGTGGTGCAAATGTTAAATTGAAAGCCACTAGACGGCTCAAAAAAAATGAATCCTTAATTTTTGGCATATCTGGCAATAATGTCACTTTCTGAAGATCCATAGAAAAATAGTGTTCCATAGTATCGTTGCCTTTCTTCGCATCTTTGTAATTTTTTATAGCTTTTTCAGCTTTAACCTCGTGTTGAGCGAAATCATTCTGTAAACTTTCCACAGCTGATACCTCACTTCCATTTTTAATCTTTTCCACGAATACTCCACAGTCAACACATTGGTCTCCTTTGGGATATTTAACCGACTTCAAAAAAAGGAGGAGGTTCTCAATTCGGTTGTATTTTTTATTTTATTTTTTTTATTTTTTTTTTGTTTGTTACCTCAGAACTCCGTTGTTTATGGATCGATTTGCAAAATTTTTTTTTAGCTTTAAAGGATATGCTTCCAGATTGGTCCCATTTTTTTCAAAATCCAGTTCTGATGATGGGATCCATGAGGAATCGAGGGAACTCCTCAAATATTATAGGCAACTATATAGTAATTTTAATATTTTCATCGAGAAATCAAGCGTTTACAGTCAAAAAGTAACATTTGATGAAGTGGAACTGGTGAAGAAGATCAGATATGGCTAACGGAACTTGACACTCGCATAGATATCACAATCAAGATAGTTAAGCAACTATGACAATACAAATAAACTTACAATCCTGAATAGTTATATTGAAAATGTTATCATTGAACTGATCTGATGATCATGATGGAGCCGGAAGACAGGTACCGGAACTCCGTAATTAATCAACGTATTCTAGCCGTGTTTGGGCTTATTAGAATTGTCATGAAATGCACTTTGGCTATAAGTTACTATCGAACTGATCTGATGATGGAGCTGGAAGGTGGAAGGTTGGCATGAGAACTTCAAAATAAAACAATGTATCTTAACAGTATTTGGGCTTAGAACTGTCATGAGATGCACTCTGAATACAAGGTGCCATTGAAAATCTAGTTTTGATGTTATCATCAATGTGTCCACAAAACAACTTCTGAAATATTAAAGGCATTTTGCTTACAATGTTTAAAAAAAAATCGCTTCTATTATTTACTAAAATAAAATTGTATTCTTGGTAGTATGCACACGTTTCCACGCCACCTATGAGGTAGTGTGCTGGGCGCGTTTTTTTTAATGTGGTTTCCCCGGTAGGCATATTCCACAATCTATTTTATTGAAGTTTAAAGATAAGTTATGTCAACTTATAATTCAAATAATTCGGGTATTTGACGATTTATCTTTTACATTAGAGAGCTCCAAATAATTTTATTGGTACGTTATGTGTTGTCTTGATTATCAGATGGCAGATTCCGCAACCTTGTTATCTCTGTCATCGCTCGATCATCGTGTGGTCGATTCAATAATTTATTGGCGTCTAAATCTGATAACACTATGCCTTCCAAACTTCTAACACGACTTAGCGCGACATATATTTGTCCTTTTGCAAAGTTTTTTTTACCAAGGTCGATCACAGCTCTCTCGAGGGTGGTCCCTTGTAGTTTATGGACTGTTACCGCCCAGCTCAATATTAGAGGCAGCATACGACGCTCTACATCTCCGTAACCCTTTTTTGCCTGAAACGTAGTACTTGATGGAGGTATAGGTATGCAACCGTCACTATCTTTAAGCCTAACAGCAATTGTATCGTCATCAAATTTCACGTACACGGCTTCCGGTAGCTCCCCCTCCTCCAGTTGATCTCTTCTTAAGGCCGGCCATTTGATTTTTTTTATTATGCCCATAGCTCCATTTACTAGCCCTTCTGAGACTGCTATATTTCGTCTTAACATGACTGGATCCGACGCCAATTTTTATTGACGATTGAAAACCACCACAGTTATTGACGTCTTTGGGAATTACGTTTTCTGGTGGTTTCCTGCCATATGTTGCCACTTCACGAGACTCATCCACTGCGTTGATTTGATAAGTCCGGTGCAACTTTGCATTTTCCTTACTCATTTTATCATTATAATCGTCGACTTGCCTAACCGTAGGAAAAATACGAACAGCAACTCCATCCGCAAATTCACCATTTAAAGGCACGTGGCGACGCTCACATAATAACTCCAACTGAGCCGTTGTCAGTTCGCCTACCCTTAAACTATTCAATAAATTGATGAATTCGGTATCATCGCGCTGTCGCATATTTATGGTCAGTTCACAAAAAGAAAACTGATGCCATAAATTTATCTCCGCAGAGAACCACGATGGCTGCAGAAAACACCAACTCCCTTTAACTGGAGGAAGTTGAAATATATCACCAAATAGCAAAATATTTACTCCACCGAATAATTTGTCATTGTTTTTGTATTCCTGTAGCCTCAGGTGAATTATCCTTAGATTCTCATAAGAAACCATAGAAATTTCATCTATGATTAGCCAATTGATATAACGCCACTTACGCCGCTCATTTTCAAGTCTTTGCCCGGTAATTTTTTTGTATGGCATAGTATTTCCTTTCTCAATTGGAAGCAAAAAAATACTGTGTAGCGTTTTCCCAAATATCTGTCGGGCGGCAACACCAGTCAATGACCCAACCTCCACAAAGTTGGGTTTCAGCATTGTATCTACTGTTGGTGCATAACAACGCTTAATATGCTCCACGATTAATTTTAAGAGGAATGATTTACCACTACCTGCACCACCCGTGATAAAAAGTAACAGTTGACTTTCTTGACCATGTAAATCGTTTTCGATTGCCAATGACACTTTCTGAAATAAATTCCTCTGCTGGATATTTAATCCTCGGATGCTTCCCAGGAACTGCTCATCTGACATGAGAGCTCGTTCTCCCATGTCTTCACAGAAGGTTTCATCGCGATTTACAATCTGCTCACCACCACATAATACTGAAGCATTTTCTACATGGGTTTCACGTGCAGCATTAAGCGCGGTAACTTGGGCGAGTGCTTGTTGAATAATTTGCTCAGCATGAGCAAATTGTTCTGCGCTTACGTTACCTTGCAACGGGCGAAGGTCTCTTTGGCGTCTCATAAAACCGTCTTCGGCGGATTCATTTTCGAGTAGTAACTCGTTTTCATTGCGGAATGGTATATGACATACTATTAGGCTATAATAATACGCTTCTTTATCACTATTAATTGTATAATAGCGGGTACGTAATACTGCCGGCCTATTTCTTACACGCATTCTCGTGTTGTCCTGCAACTTAATATATCTTACTGCAGTAATATTATCTTCGTCTCTTAGCTCCACATCACCATCATCCTCTGACCATATTGTGTTTGAAACCGTTTCATAACGGACGGCAAACTCAGCAAGGCTTAAATCCTCCAGCTCGTTTGGACGTAACATATAACGGTCAAAAATGTTGTTGTAAATGCTGGTTTCATCACTGTCAAACCTCAGTAGTCTAAAACGTTCCTCTGGTCTGCAATTATTGACAAAAACAGTCTTTCGCGATGACATTTTCAATGGCAAATGGCATAATCTGTATGCACATTCTACCGCGCTTACCAAGCGTTGATTTAAAATAGCCATTGAAACTGAAAACAACTGTTTCCAAACGTCACCACCTTGCCTCTTTGCTTTAGAAATAGCTTCCCTTATAACGTCACCTGTATCATGCGGTTCACACTTACTTGCATATTTTGCGACGTAGTAAGCTACAGCAGTGACACTACCACAGGGTTGCACATCAATGTTTCCTTTCCATATACCTAAAAGGACTGCATTGTAATTATTGACCATGCTTTCTTCTGAGGTTCTTTTTAATAGACAGAATCGTCCGTTATTGGCAAGTGCTTCATCCGGGCCTAGACAGACGGTATTCTGGCTTTCTGGCTTTGGAAAACCAAAACGACAGCCATCGTCCTGGCGATTCTTTTTACACGTCGCAGTGTGTTTATGTATCTGTAAATCCTCGACTAACTTGCGCAACACAAGATCGTCAGAATTTAAAGAACATGAAACCACATTTTCGATTACGGCTATTCCTTGTGGAGTAGAGAATTCCGGAACATTAGAACACCACACTAACATATGCAAATGTGGGCTGCCACGGTTTTGGAATTCCACTCGGTACCAGAAGTCTTCAATAGGACCACCCAAGCAAACTTGATTGCGCTTTAAAAATCGCATGAGAGCGTTAACTCGCAATGTGAACTGTCGAGCAACTACTACCGGATGTCTTTGCACTAGATCTAAGCGCTCCGGAAATGTAAGGTGCTCAGCATCCACGACGTCACGTCCATCAGCGATTAGTAAGGCTTTAATCATGTCTGTCCAGTTTAAATCATTGCAGGAAAATGTTAAGAACCATGTTGGAGGCCCTAAACTTCTAACCATTGCTATTAATTCAGAGCAACATTTTTGCCAATATGATGCTGATCCTCTAATATTTCGCATAGTGAGATGCATATTATCTACAAGACCCTGAGGTGTATGTTCTCCGTGGCCTTGACGCATCCTACATGAAACGGAAACACTTGATTTTGCGCGAAAATATTCTACAATGGATAGGGCATAGAATAAATACTCGTTTCTGTTAAATCTCCTTTCATTACTCATTATACGGTTTTGAAAATAATCCAAAGGGGTAACTGGATTTTCTCTTTCTTCACCAAAACCATTCTTACCATCTGGATAAATTCTTCCATACGGCGTTCACGCTCTAAATTTAATGGCGGTACCGTTTTCCTCGTAATAGCGGCCAATCTCATTGTATCATCTGTTGAAGAAGTATTCACTTCAACAACATTTTCTAAATTAGGCAGATTATCGTCTATGTTTTGGAGCATACTGGTCGATTCGATATAAATTGTGTCCAAGGAATTATGAGCACCTATTGGTAACTGTATTTGTGGTCCTTGACTTAATGCTGGTTGGAGCGTTTTCTGACCAGACTCGATAGCATGTATTGGTGGTTGGGGGAGATTGCTGCTTGGTGTAAATGTTGGACTCTCCATAATTTCCATTGCGGATTGTTCCGATTCAGGTCTAAATGATTGCATTTGGTTGTCTACAGCTACAACTACTGGTGTTAACGAGTACACATTAAGATTGTCCCGTAAATTCCCTCCTGATGCTTTATTGGGCGATACAAATAAATTACGTCGTAATACGGTATGTAAATCGTCCAGGTCTGTAAAACGCATGCAACAAGCGGCACCATTCATAGGAGCTGAAGCACCCTTGGCACCTCGTGCATGGGAATCAAATAGGTAATAATTTGATGTCCTGTAATGTACTGCTACCGAGATTGCGTTTACTGTAAGTATTCCACTAGAATATTCTGTGAAAAAACTTCTTAAAGCATTACTCAGATTAGGAAAACCATCGGTACTGTTGTCGTTATCTAAGTGACCATTAAAATTGGTTTCTTCAAGTACTGTAATCGCTATATTTCGTCTATTATAAACAAGACTTGGCATAAGATCGGTTACAGCAAGGTATTCAGGGTTTACTTCACCAAACGCAGGATTATTTCTAGAAGCGATGCAGTCATTAGGGTCTGTTCACACAGACCGGCTCGGAGAGCATCGGCGCGCATTTTTCTTTTCACACAGACCGGATCGTATACGCTTGGAGTTGGTCGGAGCGGAGTCGTCAACTATTCCACATAGACCGGCTAGAATCGGCCTGAAAGCGGATGCGCTCGGAGCCGATCGGATGTGCTCGCAGCCGGTCGGATACGCTCGCAGCCGGTCGGATGCGCTCGCAGCCGGTCGGATGCGCTCGGAGCCGGTCGGATGCGCTCGGAGCCGGGTGGATACACTGCAAAGGCAGTACCAGTATTCCACGCAGTCCAAGTTTTGTTTTCGGTGTTAACGTGTGCTTTTCGGAACATGGATTTAGATAGCTCCGATGAAGAAATATATTTGCTAGCAAGATTGTTTGAAGCTGAACAAAACAAACGAAAGCGCAAGCGAAGACAAATATGGGCAAAAAATATTTGGAAGAATCGATTAATCCATGGGGAGTTTCACACCATTTTCGAGGAATTGAAGAATGACAGCCTTAAATTTTATGAGTATTATCGTATGGAATATTGGCAATTTTTAAAATTGACAGATTTGTTAAGAGTACATATAACAAAAAAGACTACAAATTATCGTTGCACCATTCCAGCCGAAGAAAGATTAACGGTAACTTTAAGGTAAGTAAATAAAAAACAATCATTTGTGTCAGTCCAGGCATAAAGGGTCCAGTAGTGGGGTATTGAGTTAAGACTGGATTCGGTATCTAGAATAGTCAATTGATAGTATGGATTGAAAAAATAATCAAAAAGTAGCACACGTTTTTTTTTATCAGACATTTGAAGTTGAAATTCTGAAAAAGCTTGATTTGAGAAAAAGCATTTTGAAAGTTTGAGTGAAAAAAAAACACACTTTTACTTGCTTGTTACGTAGATTTTTATTCATTATTGTAGATTGATATGTTTTCCATAGAATCAACTTATAATTATACTTTTGACATCAAAACTAAAACAATTATTATCAAAATAAAAGAAGGATACACAGTCTAGTAAAAAAGGTCCACTTGCCGATATTTAATAAAAAGTTAGTTATTGCGATAGTAATTAACAATAAAAAACTAAAATTAAGTATTCTTACTCTATTTAGGAACTAACAAAATAACAAGACAGGCTTTTTTCAAACATTACTGCAACAGAATAATGATTATTTTAGCCACTGGTACCTTTTATGTAATGTCATAAAAGGTACCAGTGGCTAAAATAATCATTATTCTGTTGCAATAATATTTGAAAAAAGCCAATACAAACATAAAAATAAAACTTATTCTATTTGGGACTCCAACTTACGTTTTGGACAAAAATAAATTCCTCCTCGCACCTGATTCCTATGACCAACCTGTTTGCAGTACGAACATGTTGGTTTTTGTCGAATACTCTTTTCAATTGATGGTTTCTGAAAAGAGTACTCGACAGATGTTGTTGGGACAGAGTTGTGGTCAACATCAACATTTGGAATGGGTTTCGGGCATAAAATGTCTTTAGATTCTTCACGTACAAATTCACGAATCTTATTATAAAGATACGATTTTCTTTCGTACGTCATGCCTGCAGGGGATTTTTCTAAAGGAAAACCGTATACTTTATTCGGGTTCAAAACCTTTGATACAGTTGGTTGACTGTCAGTATATTTTTTGTAACATAACATGTGCCCTCTATTATCTTCATTTGTTTCAAAATGACTAAAATGCAGAAGTTGGTTAATAGTTACACAATCAGGTTGAAAAAAATTGGCCCAGTCGTAAGTTTTCACAAAAGTTTCTCCTTTCTCATCACCAGTTAGAACAGCTACTATAGATTTTGTTTTCGGACAAGCTTGAACAGCAGCTGCAAGAATATCCTTTAAGTTATTGCATTCCCATTTTCTAAAACTTTTTTTGAATAGACCGAAATACATGTCGGGTGCAAACTTCGTATGACCCACGGGAAGGAAAGATATACGGAAACTTCGGTGTCTGCCTGTTAAAACTCGCCATGTTGCATATTGCATGACATAGTTATTTTTATTTTGTCCAGCACAATTATCTGCATGACAAACAACATCTTTTTCGCCTATACCAAAATTTTCGAAAAAATGATGTAGCATTGAAATTATTACATTAGCTCCTTTCCCAGTAGCACAGGGTTCAGGAATTACGTACAAAACGAACTTTCTCAAAGGCTCTGCAGCAACACCAAATAAACTGACTTTAAATCCTGTCAAGAAATACAGTGGCCCAATTTGTTGTGAACTGTGCGGCAAATGCACCTGTTGGGCAAAATCAAAAGAGTAATGCATGACGCCATCATAAGAACATGGTTCATGAGGTCCAAGAATAAGAGTAGAGTCCGTTATTGAATCAGTCGCAACTTTGATTACATTGTTATAATATTTTCGTTCATTTTGCACTAAATCAAGGTGCTGCCTCGACTTTTCTACAAGCTGTATTTTTTCCTTTTCATCTAAACCACCCATTCGTCCCAACGTGGTCACGTTTTTCTGACAAGTTGCACATAGATCTGTTTTCGGTTTCTGTATAACGACATATGGACAAAAATCTTCCCAAAGATCATACCAACTACTTCTACTAATAGGAGTTTTATCGAGTAAAGCTATAGTTTCCAAATATTTGTTGTACACATACGCTTTAGACATACTACAAGGTAAAATTATTAAATCAGATTTAAATTGGTGGCCTGGTAATCGGCCCGGCAATACTAAACCGTTTTCATTAGCAAACTGTCTTATAAAAGTGATTGCGTCTGATCTAGTTTGCAAATTAATACAATTGTAAGGTCGTTTACGTGACCCGTGGACCTTTGGAGCAACACCGCTGTCCAGAAAGTTCTTTTTTACATTTTTTAACCTTTTCAAACCAGTGGCATATACATATTGGAAAAAAATCTTGCATACTGAAACACCTCGAAAGAAATACTTTACCGTGTATTCTTTTCGTTGCAAGTTTCTGTTTTTTGAATGTAATGTATTTTCACTTGTACGTAAGAGAGCATTTAAAGCTCCTTTCAAGACCAAGTGATGATGATTGACTCCTTCATTACAACGTGAATTTAATTCGATACAATCTAACCTACTACTTAATATTACATCTTTTTGAAATTTGGACACACAATTATTATTACATCCACAGCCAGTATCTAAGAATGAGGCCTGAGTTACATCGTCTAGAATTAAAGGATCATCATCTAGTAAAATATTACCAATTTGCCGCTCTTCGAGCGGCTCACAAGCACTAAATTCGATGTCACACGATAATTCTGTACCCCGTTGACTTTTGAACTCTAAATTAAAATTTTCATAGTCTTCATGTTCTACAGACGCTGAATAGCTAAACTCTGAAAACAAATAGTTGAAATATACATACTACACAGGTCATTTTTTCATACTATGTCTATGACATAGGTACCTAACACAACTTCTTAATTGGTATTAGAGTCCTTGCTGTAGTCATAAAGAATATGTACTATTGCATGCATACAATGATCACGTCGATCTTTTTTGATTTTACACAAGGCTCGGCTAACTATTTTAGCAAAATCATAACACTCATGTATTTCATCTTCACTGATTGCTTCTGTATTAGTGCTTTTTTCATAATACTGATCCGTTTCATCCATCTCAGATGTCGACTCTGTGAAATTATTTTCTAAGTTGTAAGTACCTGAATAAGGTGCAACGGTTTCTTCTTCTGTTGGTAAATCCGGCGTTGTTGCGGTCGAGGCCAAAACAGGTAGTGTGTTTACTTCCACCTCCATAGAAAGTGGTACAGGTCCATCAGAATGCTTAGATTCATCACTAGAGCTGGAACCTTCGGTTGAATCTTCAATAATTATGTTACCTAAAAACAAATTTGAATTTAGTATAAATGGGATGAAATTATGACTAATTGAGATTCATTAGCCTATCAACTTTGTCGCGGTCAGTTTTCAGTCTATGTGGATGCAGCCGAATTATTATGATTAAAGCTGCTCTCTTTTAAAATGTAATAAATAAGTAGGAACGTAACGTAATCTACGCTTAATCCATAAATCTCTAAATCTCTAAAATCCATAAAAAATCGAATTTAAAGACGACTGCTGTCTGTAGGAGGCTTCGCCCCTGTCGAGGTCTAAATATGAAAAGTAGGTAACAGCTGTAGATACACACAAGAACTCCGTAACATTCCGATACCCCGGTTTATAGAACTAGCTTTTCGACCTCGGCCCCGCTAAGCGTAATAACGTTAATAATATTATAGCCTATGACTGAATAATGCAGCTTTGTATTGGAGAAAGAATTTTCAAAATCGGTTCAGTACTTTATACACACAAGAACTCCGTAACATTCCGATACCCCGGTTTATAGAACTAGCTTTTCGACCTCGGCCCCGCTAAGCGTAATAACGTTAATAATATTATAGCCTATGACTGAATAATGCAGCTTTGTATTGGAGAAAGAATTTTCAAAATCGGTTCAGTACTTTTGGAGCTTATTCGATACATAACACAACACGTAACAACAAACATAGTATTAGTAGATATAATAGACAACGTAAAGACTTACCTTTATTCATTTTTATGCGCACTTTTCACTCACTCAATTTAAAACAGCTAAGATAATAAAAACTGCTATATTTACACAAAGACTGTCGGATATTGTTTCCTTTCCGGTGTCAAATGACAAATAAATTATTGCATCACAGGCAGATCTATTTATAGGACACGTAGGTAGCAAAAAACGATCAGGGAAATCCCCGCTATGTCGAAGTGAAGCAAAGTAAATCCCCTTAGTAGTTGCATAGTAGCAGGGAGTTCCCCGCTTTAAGGGACCTTTTACACGTAGTTTCAACATTTTAATCTTAAAATATAATTAAATTATTAGAAGTGATCAGTACGGGGTATTGAAACGTATTTTATTCCCAGAATATCGACATGCCACCCACTGGTACCTTTTTAGTAAACTTTTTTCATAAAGTTTCTGGTACTTAGAAACATCGTATATAGTCATTTACTATATGAAATTGTAGATAATTGAGCATTTATTTATAACCAATTAAAATCGCGAAATGCAATTTTTATACCCAACTTTACAAAACCTCTTATATCTCGGAAACTAAATGCCGCGCACTGGACCCTTTTCGCTTGGACTGACACATTTTATAATAATCATCTTATTCAGGTCACAAGATCACAGCCGAAGCTTTGTTAACGTATGTTGCCGTTATTGTCCTGATTGATTGAAATATCAAATATTAGACAGTAAAAGAAACAGTTATTAAACTAAACATTGCTTAAAATTAAATGGTTAAAGTTAAAGATTACACCTAATTGAATGGCTGAATGTAATTAAATAGTGCAGATTTGACTTTCATTATTTTGATTGTCTGTGTTTATTAATTATTTTGTATGTTGTGTGTTTGTACTGTACCCGTAAGTAGTCTGATCTGGATAGTTTTGACAAATATAGGTTTCGTTTGATAACTGATGGTAAGTAGATGGATTAGAGGATGGCGGAGAATTTATTGGCAAAGAATAATTCAAATCTGCACTATTTTCATACAGACTCAATTCAGCTTCGTTAACAATGTCAAAAACGCGCTTTTTAATTCGTGCTTGAACTTCTTTTGGAAACGTTTCCACTGTATCTGACATAGACAAAAAAAAATTGCGTAATGCCTTGTCAAAGGGTTTAGTATTTTTTTTTTCTTCAAGATATTCTTCGAAAACCGTAGCAACATCTTTGTTTAAGCGTGTTCTCTTTTTCGAGTCGGAAGTACTTGCAAGCGATTCAACTTCGGAATGGTCAGAACGTTTAGATGATGTCGATGCTGGTGGTAGTGGTGTGCCAGGTTCCGATTCATCCGATGATAATGTAACATTAGATATTTGGTTCCGATTACGAAAAAACGGTATTATAAAAGAAAGTTCTTTTTCAAATTTTATTAATTTGGATGATGTCGCACCATCGCCACTCTTCCCTTTTCGGTTATGATAAGCTTTTCTGAAGTTATCTCGCAGTTTCTTCCAACGATCCATGCACTGCCTAACTGGAAAGAATAGAAATAAATAAATTAAAAACATCACCCTCCTTTAGTTCATCGGGTAAATGAGCATGCAGTCAGTGGACTGTTTTCTTTAATTTATACTTCGTTTTGGCGCGGCAATGTTATATTTAGATTTTTTGTTTGTTTTTACAGATTCCTCATTACTGGTTGCAGTTTCAAAAACTTGTCATTTAATTTCCGAATGGGAATTTCTACAGTTCATTCAATAATTCATGAGACAATCAGAGCAATTTGTGATGTTTTGATGCCCTTAGTTATGCAGATACCAGATGAAGAAATGTGGGACAAGGTCTCTCGTGATTTCTTTAATATTTGGAATTTTCCTAACTGTTTGGGCGCTATAGACGGAAAGCACGTCAGTATACAGGCACCAGATAATAGTGGAAGCTTATACTATAATTATAAAAAAAATTTCAGTACAGTGTTACTAGCTGTGGTAGACGCGAAATACAACTTTTTAATTGTTGATGTCGGATCGTATGGTAAAAATAGCGACGGTGGAATTTTACAAAATTCAAAATTTGGAAAAAAACTGAACACTAATAAGTTAAAGCTGCCCCCAAATAAACCTCTACCGAATACCACTGAAAGCTTACCACATGTTTTCATAGGAGATGAAGCATTCCCTTTGAGCAATAACATATTGCGGCCGTATCCGAGAGAACAAACAAGAACAGACTTATCAAAAAAAGTATTTAATCTGCGTTTAAGCAGAGCAAGAAAAGTCGTAGAATGTGCATTTGGAATGCTAACTCAAAGATTTGAGATTTATCAAAAACGAATGAAAATCCAACCGAAGTACTGTGACTTAATTATATTAGCAACTACATGTTTACATAATTTTTTAATAGAAAATCGGACGCCATCACCAGGACAAGAGAATGTTCTTCACAGCAATATGAATTTATTAACAGCGATAACAGACAATAATGATGAAAATAGTTCTAATATCGACGCAGGTATAACCATAAGGAATAAATTTAAGGATTATTTTTCAGCAAGTGGTGCTTTAGATTGGCAAGATCAAGTGGCCACTCGAGTTTCTTAAGTTATATTTAATAAAAATTGTTCGCTACTTCTTGAGTAGGTATATTGTAACGTTCAGATACTCAAACGATTTTTACGAGTAAAGTGAGGGTACATTTAAACTCATGTTATTCCTGTTTTGACTTTGAATTTAACAAGTCACGGCAAATTAAGAAGCCCTTACTTTAGAATTCGTTCGAATATCTGGAGATAGGTGTAAAACAATAAAATCTTAGTAGGTACTTACCACTTAACCCCACACATTTGCTTATTTCCTCCCACGCATTGTCTTTCATTACCCGATCGCTATACGATGGCTTGGTTATGTCAAATAAACACTCATATTTTGACACTAGTATTATTAATTTTTCGTCAGTCATGTTTTCCTACAAGTGCATACAACTGTTCCGTTTGAAAACTTCGAACACAAGTGATTCGAGACACGATAGAAATACAATAGGGGCGCGAAAGCCGGCTGTCGCTTGCTTGTTGAAAGCAAAATGGCGGTCGGCGTGGTGCGACGGGCACGCAATCGGAACCGATCGGCTGCGCGAGCGAGAAAGAGCACGCAATCGGAGCCGATCGGCTGCGCGAGCGAGAAAGAGCACGCGATCGGAACCGATCGGCTGCGCGAGCATTAAAGAGCATGCAATCGGAGCCAAACGGCTGCACGATCGAGAAAAAGTACGCGATCGGAGCCGGTCAGCTCCTCTTATTATTTCACACCAAGCGCCTTCAAGCATTCTTAATGACAAAAGCTGTGCACATAAAAAAATAAACCTTAATACACATACTAAAAACTCTGTTTTCATCGTGATAAGAATCTGCTCTCCTCTCCGAGCCGGTCTGTGTGAACGGACCCTTATAATACTTATCGCCAATAATCACTATATAATCGATATCACTCTTGGACCACTTGTTTGGATCTAATACATTGAATGCTGCACATGCAACAGCTGCTATTCCGGTGCATTGTTTACCCCGTGAAGAATTAAACCGTAAGTCTCCTTGGTGAAATGATCCGCGTAATATCGCCTTGTTGTCATTTATAATGACGTAATGGTTCGAAGAAGTTTCCACAGTACCCTCTTCTTGAATAGTATTTTCCGCTATTTGAACTAACGGAGTAATATTTGCCGTAGTTTCAAAATGTGCTCGGACATCTCTATAAAGATGGTTGTTGGAAATTAACCAAGTTAAAGCTTCATTTAATCGTTGGGTATCCACAACGAATTCTTTAGAACTTGAAAGGTTCTCGAGAGTTTCCACAACCAAAATTAAACCAGCCTGATGGGCTGTCAGTGGTAACTGCTCGGCTATTTCAACAACATCTTTTGCAAATAAAATAACCTGCCCCTTGCACCAATTTTGGCTGAAACGGTTGTTTAGTTTCACAATCTTTAAAAACGGTACAATTCGACATAAAAACCGTTCTTCAAAGCTCGTCAAATTGGCTAATTCAGGTGGTATTTCTGCAGGCATCATTTTATTCCAATATGCAGTTGGTGGAATTTTTCTTTTCCGTATATGATTATTACAACGGGAGCATGTCGTTATTTTATCTAAAGCAATTAATTCTTCAGGTAACAGTGTATTATACATATTTGCTCGTAAATTGAACCGCTGTTGTGGATAAATATTTTTTTTACAAACATCGCATGAAACATCGGCGAAAACATTGATAGTTGTTTGAAAAGACTGTTCATTAGTAATGTCCCTGCGAACATGGCTGGCTTGTCGCATTGTACTAAGTCGATTCAAACGAGCTTCTGGTGTTTCGATCGATAAACGGTCATGAATCAAGCCTAGGCGGTGGGCACGCTGTTCCTCCGTCTCATTCGATAAGCGATTACTTATCAAACTGAGACGATGTCCACGTTGTTCCTCCGTCTCATTAGATAAACGATCGCGAATCAATCTGAAACGACGAGCACGTTGTTCCTCTGTCTCAGTAGATAAACGATCGTTGATCAATCTGAAACGATGGGCACGTTGCTCCTCCGTCTCATTGGCAAGACGATCCTGCATCGAACCGAGACGATGAGCACGTTGCTCCTCCGTCTCATTATTAAGTCGATCATGGATCAAACCAAGGCGATGGGCGCGTTGTTCCTCCGTCTCATTCGATAAGCGATCACTGATCAAACTGAGACGATGGCCACGTTGTTCCTCCGTCTCATTAGATAGACGATCGCGAATCAATCTGAAACGACGGGCACGTTGTTCCTCTGTCTCAGTAGATAAACGATCGTTGATCAATCTGAAACGACGGGCACGTTGTTCCTCTGTCTCAGTAGATAAACGATCGTTGATCAATCTGAAACGATGGGCACGTTGCTCCTCCGTCTCATTGGCAAGACGATCCTGCATCGAACCGAGACGATGAGCACGTTGCTCTTCCGTCTCATTATTAAGTCGATCATGGATCAAACCAAGGCGATGTGCGCGTTGTTCCTCCGTCTCATTAGATAGGCGATCCTGGATTAAACCGAGACGATGGGAACGTTGTTCCTCTGTCTCATTGGAAAGACGATCCTGAATCAAACCAAAACGGTGGGTGCGCCTTTTGGGGTTTTCACTGTTTAAGACTTTTTTCATATAAGACCGCATTTGTGAAAGCCTCTTTTCGCGCTGTTCACTATTTTCATTTAAAATAGCCTTGGATGTGGTTTTCCTACTTTGAGATAAACGTTTCTCATGATCTTTGCTTGTCTCGTTTAAACGGCGCTGTCTCATACGGCTAGCGCGTTTACTAGGTCTACCCATATTTGCTTTCTATAAATGAATTATAGAGTGCAAAAAAAGAAAAAAATAAACAAATATTTAAATCTATTAAAAAACGGGATAAAAAATAATGCTAGAACAAATAAATAAAACTAAGAAATGAACAAAAATTAACTAAATTATGTAAAGTAATTTAAAAAAAAGCTAGCACTATAAAAGTTATCAGCAAGAACTAATATTACCGCGAGAAAAAAACCTATAACTAATATTAACGAAAAAATAATAATAATAAATAAGAACAAATAATAATGAGAAATTAAGAAAATTAAACAAGAACTAATAATAATGACAAATAAAAAAGCTGAAATAAAAAATGTTGCAAAATCGAAATAAAACTTTTTTTAACCCAATTTCGGTGATAATTTGCTATAAATTCAGCGCAAAATATGGGATCAAAATTATTTACAAATTGAAAAAAATCGTTGAATTACTAGTTATAATTAGTACTTCAACGATTGATAAATCAAAAGTTTTATTACATACCAATGTAATGAAGCAGCTCTGCTTTATTACACTATAAAATATCACTATCACACGTCACAGGTCTACACTGCAATCCACGCGACGAATATCGCAAACAATGATGCACCAGGGACGTCTTCAGCAGTACCGTGTGTGTTTTTAAATAACCAATCAATTAGGGTTTGGGGGCGGAGCTTGGCTTAGTATTGGCTATTTTGCATTAATCCACGTGGACTGCGTTTACACATAAGTGGTGCAATGGGTCATAAAAGAACAATAGTGTCGGTTTCTTTGAATTTTTACCTATTTTTCTCGTTTTGTTTTTATCTCGGTTCTTATCGTTTCTCAGTTCTTATCGTTTTTCCCAGTAAGACTAAATTCGAATTTATAAAAAAGGCATTTTGATGATGAAATATTGAACGGCTAATAATAAAAATAATACAGAAGGCAGTACTCCTCGATACGGCTCGCATTGTGAGGAGGTACCTGTCTCTGGAGCCCTAACCACCGGTAGCTTGGACCCTGCTCTCGACACCAGCGGACTTCTACTTTTTTATATTTTTAAATGTTTTTTTTTTACATGATTTTGTGAAAAATATTTAAAAATGTAAATTAATATGACTTAAAATGGATAAAGGAAAAATAATACCATCTAGCTAACGGAGACTATTTGCATAGACACAACCTCGTAGCCAGGATTATCCATCAGCAACTTGCTTTTAAATTTGTATTTCACCGATATGCTTGTGCTATGTAGGTACCTACCGACTTACTTGTGCAATGTTCCTAGTAATGATAAAATAGGTTCCTACATTGAATGACTCATTAAAATAACAATAGCGTTGGTCGCTTTGTATTTCCAACTTGCCTGTGTTGAATGTTCCTAATAATGATAAAATAGGTTTTTATATTGAATTGGTTTTAAAGTAACAATTGCGTCAGTTTCTTTGTATTTTACCGGCTTATCTATGCACGTGTGTATTGAATAATGCTAAAATAGATTAGGCCTATAACGCACTAGCGGCCTGCCGCGATGCGGTATGCCGATGCGGCAGGCCGCAGTATATACGGTCAGCCGTAACGGCACGCCGTATTCCGGCTAACCGTATGGTCTTGGCTCACTGCGGTCTGCCGCAATCGTCAGTGCTTCTAGAAATATTGCACATGATGGACGTTGAGGAAGTTGCGGCAGTCATTTATTTATATCATCGTAGAAAATATCGTCAAAAAAATAAACATAGATTTTGGATACATCCTCTATTGGTGACACGACATGACGGCAAAGAGTTTAATATTTTTATTTCAAACCTAAAGAAATTTGAAGATAAGTTCTTTGGATACACTAGGATGTCAGTAAAATCGTATGAAGAATTATTAACAAAACTATATTTAAATATTCGTGGCCAGGATACACGATTTCGGATGTCTATATCCCCGGAAGAAAAGCTCATTATAACCATCAGGTAAGAAAACAATATATTAAGTTGAATCACATTTATTTAAGGCACATAGAAATAGAATCACATTAACAAAAAATCTACGGTGAATTAAACAATTCAGACATCAACGAAGCGTCGTCTTGGCTAGCAGATTCCTGAGTTGCCTCTTCAGTTGTATCCATTGAGTGCGTGGATGTACCTGGTAGATTTTGACGGTGTTGGTAACCTGTAGTTGTGGGTTCTCTATTATTGAGTCTACTCTCATACCCTCGGTCAGTGTAGTCACTATCAAGTGTTTGATATCCTCTTCCAGCATATTCACTTTCATACATATGGTTTCGATACCCTCGATCAAATTGCGTATTAGGATAACTATAATGAAATGATGGTTGTTGAGCATTTCTAATAGCTCTTATGATTTCACATCTCGCTTCCAATTTATTGGATTCTGGAATTTTTTTGAACTCCCTTAAAAGGGATAACAAAAACAACTTGTCTTCGTCATTTTCCATTTCTTTTTTATACTCCAAGTTTTTGTTCAATACTGATACCAATTGTTGTCCAATAACGTCTTCATTATTACTTTTTTTCTTTTTTTTCTGATTAGCTACATTCTGTGATGTTTCATATGGGCCATCATGGTCTTGGGAAAGATTGTTGGCAATGTCTGACTCTGTCTCATTTACCATAGTAGAGTCCTTTAAGAATAATAAAATATTATAATAGGTATATGGGCTTTTATGTTTGGCACCTGAACCGCTTTTCATGTTTTTCATATTTTTCGAAGCTTTTACAAAACTATCTTTAATATTCCGCCATTTTTTCATAAGTACTTTACCTGTAACAATAACCATTTAAATTAATAATAAATAATTATGTTTTTAGATATTTGGCAACCGGATGTACATTCGCTGAACTACATTACACATTTCGAATTGGTGCGAGTACAATAGCTGAATTTGTTCGTGAAGTATGTTCGGCAATATGGTTACTGTTAAAAGAATCTTGTTTACCGAAGCCATCTCAACAAGGATGGCTAGATATTGCAAAGGGTTTCTCTAAAAGAGCTAATTTTCCGAATTGCATTGGGGCTATAGATGGGAAACACATACGGGTAATAAAGCCGTGCCATAGTGGATCCATGTACTACAATTATAAGCAGTTCTTTTCCATTATACTGATGGCTATATGCGACAGCAACTACAAATTCATAACAATAGATGTCGGTGCTTGTGGCAAATTTGGAGACTCAGCAGTTTATCAACACTCTAACTTTTACAAAAAAATGATAGCAGGAGAACTTGAGATACCAGAATCAACACCCATATCACAAGTAAATACTATTCCAATGCCATATGTTTTAGTAGGCGATGAAGCCTTTCCCTTATCCACGAACTTAATGCGACCTTATGCAAAACCAAAAAATACTAATTTAAACACTACTAAGAGAATATATAATTATCGGCATTGTAGAGCACGGCGATATGTCGAATGTTCGTTTGGAATACTGAGCAATAAGTGGCGTATATTCCATAGACCTTTAAATGTGGATATTAGTTTGGCTACTGATATCATCAAAGCATGTTGCATTTTGCATAACTACGTTCGAGACAGAGACGGTTATAACTATGAAGATACTTTAACATGTTACATGCCGCCTGATGTACCAGAAACTCAGAGAACATATAATCGAATAGGTAATAATATCGCTGAAAGAATTCGTGACTCTTTCGCTCAGTATTTTGAACATGAAGGTAAATTGGAATGGCAAGATAAATATATATAAGTAAATATAATGGCATTAATCCGCAAAATCGCAGGAAATTGGGAATAAAAAGTAGGTATGATGATTGTAACATTGTAACCATGATTAATAAATAACGTAACTTACCGAGTTCTTTCTTTTCTTCCGATGTATCATCTTCCTTTGCATATATATTAATCATTTCCTCCCAACATTTTAACTTTTTATTTCTGTCTGCATAATCAGCGCATTTGCTATCCCATATTGCGGGGCGTTCTTTTATTTCTAAAATGAACTTTTCTGTATCAAAATCCATGACGCGCACGAGTAGTGTCTAGCGCGTGAAACAAGCGACGACGGACTGGCGGGCGGGACGCGGCGTTTGCGACTACCGCGCCGAGTGCGTGGTGGGGATGCGGCGCGCCGCATCATTCAACCGGCGCGGCTCGTCGCAGCTCCGGAACAACCGGAGCGGTTGACGGCTGGCCGCAAATCAGTGCGTCGTTATCGTGCGGTTTCATGTACTAATCGATGTGCGGCCTACCGCAACGGCACGCCGCATGGCGGCCAACCGCTAGTGCGTTATAGGCCTTACATTCCGTTGGGAGTCTTTGAATTTTACCTGTCTGTTGAATTTATACCAAAGATTAATTTAACTTTTTTATTGTAACTATAAGAATCGACAGTATTTCATGCGTCATATTATCATCTCTCTACTACGGGATCAAATTAAAGATCAGAAAGTAGACAGTAATATGTACCTACTTGTATGATATTGGTACTTCTTCAAAATAATATTCTATGTAGAAAAGATATTAACTACGTTGCCATTATATTATAATAAAAAATACACTAAACGGCTAGAAATAAAAAAACTTTTTACAAAAAAAAAAAACCGCCTTCAAAAAAAGACAAACAAAAACGTTCCTGCACTAAAAAGTAAAAAATAAAAAATTGAATTCCTGTAAAGAAACTTAATTTAAAGGTAAACTTATTTGACATTAATATTTTGCAAATATTCAAAATTGTTTACTTCTTTTTGGAGTCGGTGCTTTTTATAATCGTGAATTGAAAAAATAAATGGCACAGGATACAACTGCTGGCACCGACTCCAAAAAGCAGTAAATAATTTTGAATATTTGCAAAATATTAATGTCAAATAAGTTTACCTTTAAATTAAGTTTCTTTACAGGAATTCAATTTTTTACTTTTTAGTGCAGGAACGTTTTTGTTTGTCTTTTTTTGAAGGCGGTTTTTTTTTTTTGTAAAAAGTTTTTTTTAAAGAAACTTTCATTGATTTCATAGTATTTCTGTAGGTTTCAATGGAACATTTGACATCAGGATTCTTCGATATGAAGTCAGTATGCATAGATTGCAGCGTAAGTGTTCGTGGCAAATACCGTGTTAACGGTGCGTTGTTTCTCCTGTAGTGGCTCAATGCCGGGTTATAGCTCATGATATGGTCTTCGATTGGCGTTCTTGATAGTCTAGGTTTCTTACCACCTCGATTTTCTTTAACTAATTCGTAAAAGGGTTTCCGTTTTAAAGCTCTACTTAGCTCAGTAATAACACCACCAGTACAATGACCCAGAGTATTCAAGAAAAATGATTTACAAACATTTATCTCTTCATTCCCGAGACAAAAGTAGTAATACCTCGACTCGTTTTTTATGTGTTTTTTGTCTGCGTTAGGAACAGATGCAGATTTCTCTTTGACTGGTGCAATCTTTACACATTTGTTCAAAAACTGGCGGCGCTGAGTATAGTTAAGATTCCAGTAACCATTCCAAATATCCTCTCGCTGTTTTTCTGTGAAATCATTGCAACGTCGTCTACATTTACCGTCGCACATTTTATATATCATGGGATGCATCGTTTTATTTTTTATAACCTTTGCTGTTTCTTTGGGATTATCTGAAATTTCGATTAATGTACCCGTATCAAATATAGGGCCTGGATAATTTGCAGTGAACCGAGCTGGTGGACGGTAGCCATCTGCTTGTTCAGAGTCGATGAAAATAATTGTATTTGGATAAGTAGCAATGAAAATTGGCATTTCTGGTTCAGGGGATTGCATTGGAAGTGGTTGGGGTAGATTGTCTATGGCAAATGTAGGTTCTAGGAGATCGAGATCTTGAAAACAATCTTCGGAATTATCATCAAACAGCTGTAGGGCAGGTTTTTGTACTACCAAAGGTATATAATCGGGATCAGCTACGGAGTCATCACTCAAGTAAGCAGTATCAAATCCAAAAGAAACGATACTATCACAGATCGTTACATTTTCGGCTGATGACCCTGGGATAGGATTGTTGTAGTCGATAACAGTATCTGTTTTAGCTTCATCATTTGTTCTGAAAGCGAAAAAAAGAACAAAGCTTACACGCAACCAACACCGAAAACAAAAAGGCAAATAATAAGGCAGTAAGTATTAGTTAAATAGCTTGGGTAAAGTTTTGGTAAAGTCCCGTTCTGTTATAAAGGGCAAAAAGTAAAGAAGATTCAGGTATGTGGCGCTAGTAGCGCCCGCATTAGTTAAATAATTATCTCTGTAAATACAATTAAATTTAAAAATCGACCACAAATGGGCACTTCGATAAAATGTTTCTAGTATCTTTTAATAGAGCATAGGTCGGGTTTTAATGAAAAGTGGCTACTTTTGTCATAAACGTACCCTGTATGTTGCTATACTGTTTTAATTAGAAAATTCTTATATGGGATCACATTAAAAATTACCGAGATGCCCATTGTGGCAGATTTTTTAATTTAATTTTCTTTACAGAGGTAATAATTTATAACCAGTGCGGGTGCCATAGCGCCGCCTAAGGCCCTTAACCCAGAACCACTACTTTTCGTCGATAATTAGCAAAACAAACCCTTAAAATAAGCAAAATCGGCTTTGCACATTCATTACACGAAAGCCAGCATAACATACTAGTTTTGTTAGTTTTATTATGAAGATAATGCAGCGACAATTATATTTTGAGGTTATGACACGTTTCTTTTACATTATCGTAACTATAATGAATAAGTTATTTCTTACCTGCATTCGTTTACGTTCTGCAAAGCGCGCATTATACGCCTGGACCGATAAAATTGCTTGTAACTCATTTTATTATTTTTTAACACGGAGCGAAACACTCGTGCGCCGGTGACACTGGACTTACTAAACGAAATTTCATCTATTTTACAATCGGCGCCAAATTCAAAACATAGCAAGTTGGTATTTCAAATTCATAACTTAGTAAGTCGCTTGAGTTGCTAGGGTTTTAAATTTGTATTTTGACATACTAAGTTTCAAATTTGTACTTCAAGGAAATTTTCGTAATCATGCCAAATTGCTTAGACTTGCTAAATTATTTTTTTAAAGTTACGTATGAAACTGGGTGTTCTAAGGTCCACATCATTTTGATACTGTCTAGTAAGTCGAAAAATGCCAAAAACCGTTTTTTTTTCAAATCACCTGTTACTAGGTTTTGAATTTGGGCAGCCGATGTCTTTGATTTTTTTACCAGCATGACTCCCTTTTATATATCATGTTGACTCTGAAGCCACTCATCTGTTTTAGTGCAGATAGTTTTATTTTTACGTTCTTTACTTGATGTTGTTGAAAGCCTATGTACTTATCAAACTTATTTGCAATCTTAGTCTCATAGTGCTGTTTAATGTTATACTCCTTTAACCCCCCACTGCCCCTGCCTTGTATCAACCCGCCACGTACGCCACCGTTTTCGAAACGAAATTGTGAGACGTAGGACATATCTATCGTAGATTCCTCTGTAGTAGGTGACTGGGACGGCGCTGTAGAGCAATCCTTCTAAACGGTTCTTACCTATTCAAGTAATTCTGAAAAATATGATAAGAAAATAGAAAATTTGGTTGGAGTGTAGCCTTAGGGGCGTTATGGCGCGGGACTTAGAAATTTTTTCGAAAAAAATTTTTTTTTTTCAAATTGGTGCCATACGCTTATAGACACCATGAGCCGTGCAGAAAACAAAGACTCAGGGGCGTAGTTTAGGGGAGGGCGGTGGGGGGCGAGGAAAAGGGGCCGTTTTATTACGATTTTATAGAAACTAAAAACAAAACTGCGAAAGAAATAAATTAGTGACTGATAGGCTCGATATTATGAATATTGTAGAGGTCAATGACTGGATGCGACACAGGTGTGCAACAGCGGATAAAAAATATCAAAAAGCCTTTTTTGGAACGCTAGAAAGCTATTTCACTTTTTTTCTACGTCAACGCGTTGTTAGGAGGTTCTTTTTGCAGTTACTGAAATGAGTGGTTCACTCACAGTCATCCCCAACTGGTGAAAAAAAAGTTTTTAAAAAGACCTCAGGACATGTGGAAGCGCTAGAGGTGAGGTGAATGAAATAAAGGGGCGGCGTATTTCCGGTCGGCCCAAAGTGGCAAAAACCTACGCTACTCCACTGCAATGACTGTATCTTTTGTGAGGGTGAGAGGCATTGGCAGGACTAGGATTAGGGACAGCTTTAACAAGGGCGTGCATTGTCAATCGACGCCACCCACGCATAAGGTCGTAAGGCTAAAAAAACATTTTTTTCAGGAGAGCAGTTTTGGCAAAAAAAACTAGAGACTATATGCGACGTGCAAACTATCGTATCTCTCTGACGGGGGTCGTAATAAGGTAATTGCTCAAATCCGACGGGGACAAGTAGGCCGACATCGGCAATTTCTTATTCTAATACCATTCCTTCCTAGTCCTGGGTATAATCGGTGTATGTCACGCAGCAAACGGCGGAACCTAGCAGCGTCCGTGGGTAGGCTTCTTAAAATATTTTGCCGGTACATGTATTCGCCCATTCGCCGTACCACTTTAACCGCCGCTGACTCCTACACGTGCGACATTGGCGTTTTAATTCTAGCCATTGCCGCTCTATGGTATTTGTGTGGACCACGCACCGAACGTTATTTGTGCCTGGTACTGGGATCCCAAGGCTGGGGTCCACAGGGATACTGACAGTCCCTGCCGTAAATTGTCGGCTGTGGTTGACACTGGAATGTCCACGCATACCCAGTCTCAAGTGCCCGCCCATGTATGATCGGTGCTGGTCAGACATAATATAGGAGTCAGGTCTAACATTTGCTTGGATAATTGGATCTAATGTGGTCCTATTTTTATTTTGTATAAGCTCCACGTGAATTTTGTTTGTTAACCGACTTATGCATCCGAAAGACCACGTTTGTCGCTGCAATAATCGGCCCCTGTGGTATTTGTTGGTATAAAGGTGGGTTTCGTCGACCTCTACAATGTCGTTGTCCCCGCCGATCATTTCGCGGTCATGAGCTTCGGCCACCTCGCACACCTCACGTAGGTAGTGTATACCTGAATGGCTGTTTTGCGGGTTACTCCTACGTCTCTAGCAGCCTGTGACACTTGGTCTTTTCTAAAAAAGTGCAGCAAAAGTCTCAACGTGTTCAAAATTGACACATTGCTACGTTCAAAAAAAGTCCCTTTTAATGGAGACGTAATGACATTGCAGCCTGCCCTTCTACAACGCCATCTGAACCCGAATTTGTAATTAGTGTTACGTTCCGAATTCATCGGCCGCCTGCACGACGGGCAGCGCGGCGTTTGCGCTGGTATAAGCAGCCACTTTTTCGCCGCTTCAATGGCCCTTTCCTCTGTGGAAATATTGGCTGCATAATTCCACAAACTAAAATTCCTGTCCAAAATAAGCTGGAAAGGATCCATAGTTTTTGCAAATACTAATAAACTAACTAAAACTAAGAAAAACTAACTTAAAACTAACTGAAAACTAATAAGAAAATAAAAAAAAATTAAGACTAAAAAATAAAACAAATTAAATCTTACTAAATAAAAAAACACGAAAACAATCAAATAAAAAACCACTAAAACAAACTAAAATTAAAAACTAACAAAACGAAAATAAAAAGAAACAAACACTAAATAATAATAATATCAAATTACAACAAACTACAACGAATTATCTAACGACAGCAAAAACTTTGGATCGCCCGAGTATTGAGAATTCCCAATAATTCGCGTATTTTTAGCATAGTTGAGGTAGGGTCGAAACTTTACCGTAACGAGAGCCACTTGTTATGGAAAAATTTTGCAAGTCCCAAAAAAATTTTTTGTTTCGTTTTCAGCACGGCTCATGGTGCCTATAAGCGTATGGTACCGATTCGAAAAAAAAAATTTTTTTCGAAAAATTTTCTAAGTGTTCGCCCCTAACCGTACTCAAGGTGAAAAGTGAGGAGAAATTTTGTCCCAAAAATTTTTTTTAACCAAAAAAATTTTTTTTTCATTTTCTGCACGGCTCATGGTGCCTATAAGCGTATGGTACCAACTCGAAAAAAAAAATTGTTTTTCGAACAATTTTTTAAGTCCCAAAAATTTTGTCCCAAAAATTTTTTTAACCAAAAAAATTTTTTTTTCGTTTTCTTTGCTTCTCATAGCGCCCCTAAGGATATACTCCAACTCCTAAAAATCCGCCCCTAAGGCTACCCACTGACCGAAAATTTATAAAGGGATGAAAAAAGAACTGTATATAATGACTATTTATTTATTCTCAAAAATGATATTATCAATTAAACTTGTGTAATCAGTTTTGTGTTGTTTAAATTTTATTGTTAGCTTAAAAATCATCTTGCAAAAAAAACGTATATGTAGCGATGAGTTTTATTGAAACATATTAGACAGTAATATGGCTTACTAGGACATTTATTACAATACAGTGGGTTGCCAAATTATTAGGGACAGTCACAAAAAAATGGTACTTGTAAAGTAATAGTCTTGAATTAATTAGAAAAACACAGGGATAAGGCTACCCCCTGTCCCAGCCCCATGGTTATGGAGATATCCATGGTTAAAGTTTTGAGGTTAGGTTAGGTTAAAACACTAATTTCCATCAATTTGAACTCTAATTTCCAAAGTTTATGGAGCGGGGAGGGCGAGGGTGGGAGGTGCCTACCCCCCTGTACCAACCCCACCCCGCGGAACCTCATGGTTACGGAGATATCCGTGGTTAAAATTTTGACGTTAGGTTAGGGTATTTTTCAGACAGAATAAAACACAAGGAATATTATTATTCTTATATTAATCATATTTATAAACATGTTTAATAGCATTAATTAATTCCTCAAATGGATCCAAATGTTCGATCATGTTTCTCCTCCTCCTCGTGTACTCGCACAACCATTGTGTAAAATTTTGTTTGTTTTGTTGCTGTCTGAATTTTGGTTTAAGTCCCCTCCATTGGCTCTCTATACGTTGAGTGTGTCCCATCTGGTGCCACAAACTTATTAGTCGGGTCGCTATGGTTGACCCGTTTATGTATATAGCCATGCTGAGGAAGGCTCAGATATGCTCTCCAGTCTGTATGAATGATGGCCCTTCCTCAACATGTTTTTTTATTAGTGGCACCAACATTTCCGCAGACCTATCATTGTCGGGACACACCTCCAGCCGTAAATCATCACTGCCGTCTTCTGTCATCCCTCGATATGTCGACCACGATTGTATTTTCTTTTTCCAAATTTGGATTCGTCAATTTGGACAACTTTATTGTGGCCACCTATCTTCCTTTGGGCCCTTTGATTCTCCAGCTCATAAATTGTGACAGTCTCCCGGCAATAACTGAACCAGTCCGCCACAGTTCTTGTAGAGACTACCGGACCATCATCGCATGTCAATTCCTTTCGAGTTTGATGGTATGTCAGTCCCTCACTAAAGGCATACATCATTTGAAAAATGACTGTAAGGGACAACCGTGCGTTCTCAAACCATGTTCCAATAGCACGGGAGACTTGTTTTGCCCGGCAGTTGCTTTTTCGGCATCAAAATTTTCCAACTTGCCCAGATTGCTTTGACAATGTCATCGGTGATTTATGGTATGAGCATAATTTTGTTCTAGGAATGAGTCCTCTCTCCTCCGCAAACTGAACACTCATTTGTTCCTAGTTTTAAGAAAATCTTTCTCCAATTCCACATAGATCTGAAACAAATAAAAAAATGATTTAAATTAGTAATTACTTCTGGGTAGTTATAAAAAAATAACCACGAAGGCTAACCTTATCCGTGTCGGGGTGCCCTAAACACTACCCTACCTGCCAAGATAGCTCGACGGAGCCCCGATTTGCGGGGCTCCTACTTCTGGGTGGTTTAAAAAAAAATAACCTCGAAGGGGGTGGCGGGGTCTGTGTTCGCTCGCTTCGCTCGCTCACTACGATCGCGCCACCTCCTTCTAACCTAACCTATCCGAGTCGGGGTGCCCTAAAATTCCGAGCTCGCTCCGCTCGCTCTTGGACTGACTATCCTAATAACTTATGAGTGTACTGATAGATTGTTGATTAGACAAAGTGTCGCCCTGCTCCGCAGATCTCCTACTTCTGGGTAAAGAACCTGTTAAATAACTTTACTGTAAGCTTGACCACTAGTCTGCAAATTATCTAGTTAATATTTAAAAACTTAAACATTTTTTTCCACTTTAACAGACTCAATGAGAAAATCTGCAGATTAATAACTCACGCTAGCATATACAATAATTAAAAACTTACCTTAACTCATCCGAGCAAGGATTTGTTTCTTTTCCTGGTTGACCCAGTAGGCCTGGGCATCGCAGGAACAATGTCCTCATCAGAGGCGGCTCGTGACATTTATTTGTGGGGTCAATTTATTTGTGGGTCACAAAAAAAAGAAACTTAGAACTAGAGCTTACTATTTATTTTATTTGTAAAGAAAATCCATTCGGCGATCTTTTTGGCGAGCGAAGACATCTATCACTTTCTTGTGAAAATCAGTTATGGAATTAATTAAGCGTTTTTCAATGCTTATCATACATAATGCATTGAGACGGTCTTGCGCCATTGTATTTCGCGTAAAAGTTTTGACTTTATTTAACGTCGAAAAACAACGCTCACATTCTACTGAGGTCATAGGAATGGTACATACAATATTTAAAAGTTTTATGCTTTCAGCAAATACAGATTCTAATGAAAATTCCAAAAAATGTTGAAGTAAAGCGACGGCGCCATCAGCATTGTGAAAATCTTCTCTGCTATAAATGACTTAAAATGACTAATAACTCATTTTTTAGTTTGTTTTTTTTCCAGGAAATTGTAAGTGTTTACCACTTTTTTAAAATCATCCTCCGGAAAACTCTTATTGTAGTCCGCAAATCTATCTGTGTAGAATAATTTAGACGCCAACAAATGCTCCGTGTGTATGAATCTGTCTTTAATCTGCACTCTTAATACGTCACATACTTCTTTCCTCATAACTGAATAGTTTAAGTTATTAGGCCGACGTTTTTTCTGTGGCGAAGGGGGTGGAACAGTATCACGTAACTGGTTTACGACCTTTTCGAATTTACTGACTTCATTTGCGATTTTAATCGCGTCAAGTGATCGAGACTAAAAATTTGAACAGCATTTCACAGTGCGGCATAAGTGTCCCAAAAAATTTCAGCCAATACAAAAATTGTTATCACATAAATATGAAAGGAGCGATTGAGCTTGATTATAGGTATTGGGGTCTCTGTTATGATTGTCCATTATTGCTTGCATGCACTCTTTAAGGGGCTCTAAATGATCGTGTGTAACTTTCACTGTACGTGTATTATAATTCCATCTCGTCTGTGGAGCAGCAGGTATTTTTTTATGCACGATTTCTTTTAAAATTTCGGATCGTTTTGGCGAACGCTCGAAAAACGATGTAAATGCATGCAAATTGCAAAAGAAGCTTCGTACTGTGTGATTAATCGATGCACATTTTTCTAAAATTAAATTAAGGTGATGCGCGTAACAGTGTACATAATAAGCATATGGGTAGACATTTCTAATAATCTTTTGGACACCATTGGTATTTCCACTCATGACGGCAGCTCCGTCGCACGGTGGGCTGGAAATCGGCTTTCATAGACTTAGGGATTTCAATTTGCAAGTGTCTGATTTTTTGCCGGATATCGCTTCTATTAGTCATTACTATGTACAAAAATGACACCCGAGTTAATTCTGCCCAAAAACGAAGGAAATATAATTTTTTTTACGAAAAATTTATGTCATTAACCCTAATATTAAGAACACACAAAACAAGAAAAATTAAATAAAAAAATTGCTGTTTTTTGACACATTTTAATTAATTTAAATAAAAAAAGATTATCAAACTCTTATTTAAGTAACATACAGGGTGTGGCGTAAGTAGTGGTCCACCGTTCAGGATTCGATGAACCAGATAATTAACTATAACAATTAAAATTTTTAACGATTTTTACCCAAGGGTTCCGAAAATATTTCCTTTTTGTCTTTTATTTACGAAATTTCTACCTTTTATTACAAATTTGTTTGTAGTTTCAACAAAAACCATTATTTTTTCATTTTGATTTCTGTTAATTACTGCTGAATACTAGAGCTATCACGATAAATTATGATTTTTTATGTAAATTCACCTCTTTCGAAGAAAAAGTTCTCTAATTTTAACCCGAATTTTTAACATACCATCCAAATTTTTGTAAAAAAAACTTACTACACTGTCAGTGCCCATTTATTTAATAATATGCTTACTAAATACCGATTTCAAAATGGTATCACTATAACAGATACTATTGTTTAACAAAAAGATATTCAATTTTAATTGAAGCAAAGAAGATTTTCATTAAACTACTTTTTTAAACTTTATTGCGTCAATACTTACGATATTTGCAAAAAAATGCACTACAGTGTCAGTGCCAATTTGTTAAAAAAAAAAAACTACTATTGCAGAGTTATCAAGACCTAACTTGTTACTTTAGGTATTTGGACAAAGAATAATAAAAAAAACAAATGACATAATTTATCATTTATTATTAATCTTTGTCATGATTACAATCATTAAAATTAAACGAAATGTTCAAAATGGCCCCCATTCGCAGCTATACACGCTCTGCAACGTCTAATAAACGACCGTTTTAGTCGTCGGGCAAACCCGCTTTCGCTGATTTCTCTAGCTGCTGCCTGGATTCTAGTCCTCAATTGGTCAATACTTGTGATTTCTTTGCTATAGACTTTTTCTTTTAGGCAACCCCAATAAAAGAAATCTAGGATTAGTGGTGATCGATTTCCTCATATCTAATTGATATCCGGTGTCATTAGCGTCCCATTGTTCACCTTCTCGGCGGTCATATCTATTACTCATTGTGCACCCCGCTTTTTTTTTTTTTTTTTTTTTTTTTTTTTTTTTTTTTTTTTTTTTTTTTTTTTTTTTTCAGGATGGGAAATCATCATATGACTCCTCCCGCTCTGGGTGGAGCAGGAGGGAGTGTCAGACTCTTACTGACTAAAACCCACCCGTGTTCCTTCCTTAGCCCTTTATGTTCCAGGGCAGCGGTAAACCCTTTCGGATGTTCCCGCTATCCTGGCAGGCTTCGGCCCTGTGGGGCCCCGTCACTTTGCTGACATCTCTTATCCGCACCCCGCTTATCACTGCTTTTGTCTTGAACTTCTTTGTTATAACCTACCTGGCGTTTCTGAATCATCAATAAAACACATTCCTTCATTTTACTACCATTTTAATTTCAAATAATTATTGATGAACATTTAAATTATAGTCTTATCTACTTATAAAATAGGAGCGAAACATCTCATACACTAAAATATCGTTGTACAGTGTGTTCCCTGTAAATATGCTCGTAAAACTATGCATTGAATATCCCTGAAACTTATACAGCAAATACATTAAGCAATATTCACCACAAACTGAAATCATTCTGAATCCTATCAACATTCCAGTCCCATCTCTTACAATTCCTTTTCAAAAACTGGAGATGATATCGCTCAGGTGTTCGTCCATATGAATCAAAATATTGACCGATGCCATTCGTATCGATATGTATAGCTACCCAGTGTGAACCTGGTTTATCATCCACATCCAAATTGCATATTATACAACATGTCCCAAAATTCAACGATAAGCCGGCACCAGAGGATGGACCTACTAATGAGTACTCGAGAAAAAAAAAGAAAAAAAAAATGCCACTACTTTTTTTTAAATTGCTTAAAAAAAAGGAAATTCTTCGAAAATGTATACCCCTTATGACACTTTTAACTACCATGACCACAATTTTTCAAATATTTCAGTTTTTTTGTTTGTATCGGCAACCTAAGTAGTACTACTATTCACCATAATCTTTGAAAATTACAGAATTTTCGTAGTTTTATACAAAAAAACAACCAAAAAAAATTATTTCCCTAAAATTTTGAAAAATTTTTACGTTCAGTACAATTTAACTCATCGTAGTGTAAAAAAAAAATATGGACACTACTATGGCAAGTTTTTTTAAAAATTAGCGCAACTAACCTAGATTTTAAAATGGTATAATACTTTAGGAAAACTAGCCACAAAAAAAAATAATGACACTTTTTCTAATCAAGAACCAAATTTCATAAGTTGTTGTTAATAGTAATCACTTCTACTATGTGCCCAAAATAGATTTTTGTTGTTGGAAAATATTGAATGAATGAAACAAATGGTGTCAATAAATGTAAAGGATAATGCCCAAAAATATATGTAGCAAAAACCCAGAATCGATTAAAACGATTTAAGGTCGATTTATATCTACAGACATTGAGTGTGGCAGACACGTGCCGTGACAGACACCGACAGACACCATTTATTTATATGTAACGTATAGAAACGTGCCGTGACAGACATCCCGGATACCGACAGACACCGTCATCGGCGTCCGCTCTCACTGGCAGTTACTGCATAGCTTTAGAAGAAAAAGCATGTTATTGAAAATGTTCAAACACTTCTCTATTGAAGATTTGTCCATAATTGCATTATTGTTAGAAGAAGAAGATAAAACTAAAAAAAGAGCAAAACGCATGGCTGTACATCCTATGCTTAAGAAAAGAAAATTAGAAGGAGAATACTGGACACTCTTTAAAGAACTTGTTGACGATGAAAAAAAATTTTTCATATATTTTCGTATGAGCCGGTATCAGTTTGACATTTTACTAAACAAAATTGAATTGCTGATAACCAAACAAGATACAGTTTTTAAGGAAGCCTTGTCACCAAAAGAAAAACTAGCAGTATGTCTCAGGTAAGATTTATTACAGAATTATTTATTATTGTGTAAACAAAGTGGAATACTATTCTAAGTGCCGATACACCCTTTCGTCAGTAAGGTCTGGCTGAAAACCTTGGTAAAAATCTTGTATTGTTTCTGGCATAGGAGTATTGTCTTCATAAGTGTCAAATGTTGATGGCGTGGATACCGTAGAACTCGTTGATGGCCTGCTCAGTATCTCTATTTCCATGTCAGATACTATTTTAAATATCTTTGCTTTTGCAATAGCCCTCTCTCTGGGCGGAAAAGATCGCAATGTAGTTACAACTCCAGCCATAACTTGTTCGATGTCGTCCGGCGGTGGAGTATTATTTTTACTCTCTATTATATACTTCATTAGTACAGTACTAGGTGTTTCATCAGTTGCTTTTTGGCCTCGTTTACCCTTTGGCTGAGGGTGCTTTGGAGTTTGAGCTGGGGAGGGTGTAGTTGGCAATGTACCAACTGTTTGTTGACTAACCTCAGGTGTAAATGTGTCAGTCGTTTGTTGCTCAACCTCAGGTGACTGAGCAACCTCTTCCTCGTGTGCATAATCATTAAAACCGGGTACAGGTGGAATTGGACATTTAGTCGGCCTTTCTTTCATGTATGGTAACAAAAAAGACATTTCTTCTTCGTACCTCCATTTTTTTTCACGAACACTAGCCTGTCCACTTTTCGTATCTTTTTTCTTTTTATGAGAACGTCTGAAGGCATCTCGCAACAGTGCCCATGCTTTTTTACATTCATTTCCTGAAACAAGGAAAACAAATATCATAATCATAATATCATAATGTTTTATTTGCAGATTTTTGGCTACTGGGGACTCCTTCGTTTCTATAGCATTTAGTTATAGACTAGGAGTAAGCACTGTACACAAGATAGTGAAAGAGGTTTGCAGTGCAATAATAGAACGGCTGATGAGTGAAACAATGCCTGTCCCTACAAAAGAACAGTGGCAAAAAATCGCAGAGGAGTTTTGGAATACTTGGAATTTTCCAAATTGTATAGGAGCCATTGATGGCAAGCACGTTCAAATAACTGCTCCGGCAAACTCTGGATCTCAGTTCTTTAACTATAAAAAAACTTTTTCAATCGTGTTGATGGCAATTGTGGACGCTGACTACAAGTTTATATGTGTCGACGTCGGCGCTTATGGAAAAAACAGTGACGGAGGTATTTTTTCAAATTCAAACATCGGAAAAGCATTAATTTCAAACACATTTAACGTTCCAGAAAGCACAAATTTACCTGGCACTGAAATTACAGCGCCATATGTTATCATAGGAGATGAAGCATTCCCTTTGACAACTTATCTAATGAGACCATATCCTAAACCTCAACTAGATGACCAAAGAAAAAATACATTCAACGATAGACTATCTCGTGCAAGAAAAGTTGTCGAAAATGCATTTGGGATTTTGTCTCAAAAATTTCGTATCTATAACAGGAGAATACAACTTGATCCAGATAATGCAGACAATGTTATTATGGCGACGTGTATCTTACATAATTATATAAAATCTGGTGGTTCTCAGCATTCACATAATGAAGAAAACATTATTGCATCATATTCTTTGTCAAACCGACCTAGACAGGGTGGAAATCATCAGGTAGCCGCATTTAAAGTCAGAGAGAATTTTGCTAGGTTTTTCGATTCACCCGAAGGAGCGTTAAACTACTAGGTGATTATATTGGTGTCCTGTCGTTTGACCATAACTATACTAATTTTAAGTTGAAAAAATGTTATCTAATAAAAACCCAACATACTTACTATTGTTGTTGAAAGACTAATAAAGGCGTCATTAGCCTGTCAAGTCAAATTAAAATTAAGTAAATTATATTATGTGACTGTGTCTATTTTTATAAGTTAAATATTGTTAGAGTTAAAGATCTTTAAAAAAAAGTGTAAAATACATTATAAAAAAATAAAATATGTACTCACCATTACTATTAAGTTTTATTCCTATTTCGTTCCACGCCTGATCCTTTTTCTGATTGTCACTATACCTTTTATCACTTAAATCATAAAGGTATTTGTAATCTCGTACAAATTCTATGAGCTTTTCGTTATCCATTGTAAAAATGCAAAATAAAAAAGAAAGCACGTGTACGCAGTTCCGATACTCTATTCACACTGCCCGGCAAGGAGCCACAGACACGTACAGACATGAACCGCGCAGACAAAATATTCTTTCCGAGAATACTGGCCGGGCACGACACGTGTCTGTAAGCGTCTGTACGGCCGTGTTACGATAGATATAAATACGTTAATAGTTACTGTATGGAAGAATATCATTTTGTCTGCCACGGCACGTGTCTGCCACACTCAATGTCTGTAGATATAAATCGACCTTTATGTGTGGCAAGGTAGAGTATACATACTATATCCCAAATCCAATAACCCTTTATAAGGCAGAGGAAACTGCTAAGGATTTGGAAATAAAAAATAGATAAATATGAAAACTAGGACGTCTTTTTTAAGAATTTATATATATATATTTTTTTATTTACTTGTTTACATGGTGTCCATTATTTGGACAGAGCCTTATTAGGGTTTATGGAATTCGGCAAAACATGGGACAACACACAAGGCAACTTCACAGCGTATGCATTGAATCTTTGATTTTTTGCTATTTTCTTTGCTGCTGCAAGCTCTGCATCTTCTGTAACTTTCCAGTGGACCAGGGAGATGAGATCCTACATCTGTAAGCCGCAGATCGTCTGGGAGGCCATACTTAGCCTTCTGTCGGCTATCAAGTTTTGGTTTTTTACATATAAATGATGGCAAGTCAGATACTCGCTTCTTCCTACTGCTGAAAGAACCAATCAGATTTCTTCCCAGCATTGTGCGGAACTGCAAACTATTCATAGGGTATCGCATTCTTTGAGAATATAAAATATATGCGTTGGTGATGGCAGCATCTATTATAAAATAAAATATCCTCATCCACCATCTTCGACTTCGCCTAGCCACATGATATGTGCCACGCTTTTGGTCGAAGCGGTCCACTCCCCCCATCCTCTTCGTATATTCAACTACTCCCAGTGGGCAAGGCACTTCCTGCTTGCTGCCATCTTTTTGTGTCCTTTTGCAGGACACCATTTGTTTTGGATGGTAGGCAGTACTGAGAATATTGACGATCTTGGTATCCATCCAACAAAAAAAACTAACATTTTTGTTTACCCTCCACTTATACTGCCCCTTTGTAAGTTTAAGTTTTGGGCGATTTGTTTTGGCAGTCTGCTTTTTCAGTGTCAGGGGCAAATTCGTTTATATGTTTTGTTTTCAAATAACCTCTGCATTAGCTCAGTAGAAGAAAAGAAATTGTCGAAAGCAACATGAATATTTTCTATCTTTTCTTCCACCAGTGCTTTGCAGAGACTATTTACTACACTGGCTCCCAATCCAAACTCTGTTTCGTTGTCCTTTTTGCCAGTATATATTTCATATTCATAAAGATAGCCAGAGTTACTATCACAACGCGCCCATATTTTGAAACCCCTCTTTACGGGCTTATTGGGCATATATTGTTTCAAAGTACTGCGCCCTTTGAATTTCACCATACACTCATCTATACTTTGTGATGAAGAGTTCCTTGCCCCATTTTTAAATGCAGTATTCATGAAGTCAACTATCGGCCGAATCTTATACAGTTTATCAAATTCTGGTTCACCCCTCTTGGGCATTTTTTGGTTATCATTTAGGTGTAAATTTCTTAGTATCATTTTGAATCTTTTGGATGTCATTACATTTGCAATTTCCGGGACGCAAAAAAGTGGATCCGTTGCCCAATAAAGATCTAGATTAGCAAGAGGATGTATACCCATTAGTATCAATAATCCAAGAAACGCCTGGATTTCTACATCAGAAACATCAACCCAATTCTGCTTGTTTTGAGCTGCATAGAGATTAGTTTGCTCCACTATTATCGATAAAATTTCGTCAGAGAAAAATAATCTAAAATATGTAAGAGGACCACTTCTATTTGGAAAATTCCGCTTTGGTTGTACTGGAATGTCATCAAACTTTTCAATAGGCGCCGTATGAGGAAAAAACACTTTATTCCAATCATCATCGTCGTCTTCTTCAGTGTCTGAAATTGTTTCAGGCTCCTGACTATTGCTTCTAACAATAATACTATTATTTTGATCACCTACTGCTGATTCGCTGACATTTAGAATTTCAGGAACTCCACTTCCAGAAGGTATCGGTGAATTGACAGCAACTTTGCTTCGAGAAGACGACGGAGAATCCAAAATGTTTTCGATTTCGTCTTGACTCATACCCGTGAAAACCGCCTCATTTTCCCTCTCGCTTTCATAACCGTCTTCCGAATGCTCACCATCGGATAAGCCAAAAAGTTCTTCTAATGTTTCCTCAAGTTTATCGTATGGTATTACCTGCAACAGAAAAAAAAAACAGTATTCAAATGCGCAATTGCCGGACACGCCAACGGGCTCTGTCCAATATATGGACGTCATAATTTTTCGAAGTCCAGTTAGAAAATGTGACCCTTATGACAAAAATCAATGCATGGATCCGATATTTACTATATTTAGAACATCTTGTAAAATAAAACTTACCTTTCTATTCATTTTTTACGAAGATTAGGTTGGATTAACATAGAGCACTCAAAAATCACTGAATTTTGGCAGTTATCCGAACACCTGACAAATGACGTCCATAGATATTGTTTTTTTACTGCGTTTTGTTTTTGCTAACAAACTGTCAAATCACAGAGTAAAAACGTTCAATTCGCGTGACGTTTCATTCAGCCGCCAAAAATTAAATATCATGGTGTCCAAAATATGGACAGAGCCTTATAAAGGGATAATAGTTTTCGATTAAACCATCACCAAGTAATAAAAAATCGTAACTGATTGACTAAACTTTTAAAAGTCTATGATATTTAAAGCGGTTTTACAAACGATATTGTGAAGAATTGTGCGTAATATTGAGAGAGATTTGACAGTAAAGACCATTATACGTATCTACTGATTATATATTATTATAACATTATTTATATACATATAAAAGTGATTGTGGATTATTATATGGCTATTAACTTCATAAATGAAAACAACTGAATAGGTATATGCTATGTTCTTTTATTGATATTAAAATATTACATATTTTCTAAATCTAGGAGAACGCTATCAAAAAATGCCGCTGGCTGTTGAAGCCCTTCGTGTCTTGCAAATGCAAGGTAGTATAACACGCTTATTATATGAGCACAACTGCCTAAAGTTCGACGACCATGAATGCATGTACAAACGTATTCTACAATTGCGTCTCTGCTGTTGTGACCCGGTGTATACATGATGTATGTATAGTAGGTTCTGGATCGAACATGACTGTATGCGTCCTCTTAATAAAGTTTTATCACCTAAGTCACCAATATTAATATGATGAGGATGTCGGTACACATCTATTTCGTAAGTACCGTTCTCTCTTACATGCTCCCAACAGTACGACCGTGCTATCTTTAAATGATAGGTGCCTGCAGCGAACAAAATCAATTCGTGGTATGAAAGTCTTGGAAAATCTTGTAGGTTTGGGGGGTTTGCTAGTAATCTCTCAAACGCTACTCTTTGCCGATTCATATTTTGTTGTTCCATATAATCTGCCAGCAGGTTCGGTTTATGCATGTTGGTATTAATTATGTTGATGAACGCGTGAGAATATTGGCTGTCAGCATAAGGTTCTTGGAATGCGTTTATAAGAGCTGCGGCAATTCTGAAATCGGTCATGGCAAATGGCGCTGATTTATTAAAATAAGTGTTGCGGAATATTTTGAAATCTCTTTTGAAGCGACCGTTAATTGTCTCAACAACCCATCGGACCATTGTTATAAGTCTGGATTTGTTTGCATCCTCTGTGCTGAGTTGTGTTTCATGCCGCCTCTTAGATGGCGGCATGTGCGGTTCAAAACCACATTCTTCTAAATTCGGAATTACGTCGCGGAATCCTCGGTCTAAAATCAGTGCGTCGCCTGCGTTTAAAAACCATCGAATAGGTGCCTCTTCTAATGAACCATTGTGGTTATTTAATATATTCTGCATTATTGTAGCGTCTGACTTGGTGGCCGCGTATGGTCCAGAGACTTCAATGATATAGCCATCTGCACATACGATAAGGAAAGGTTTAATCAAGTTTTTGTATTTGTGCAAACTATAACTCTCCCTTTATAACAAGAAGTTAGTACTCTTCTGTAAATATAAATATGTGCCATCACATATAATTATCGCTTTGGTCCTTGGGTCCGTACCAAAAATATGGTTTGGAATTTGTCTGTTTCTTCTTACAACCTCTTCCTGCGTTATGTGGTCAAACCCCAAATGAACAGATACAAAATCTCGATCCAAGCATTCCCTTGCCAAATGTATTTTTCTCTCAAGATTCTGTCTTGACATACCGAAAACTGTTGCTAGTCGCACACCGGGCTCGCCTGTCCGTATTTTACTTAAATATGCTGCTAGGTCGGTGTTGGGTGTTTTAGACATTTCATGAAGGGATGGAACCTCGTTGAGAATACTGTTAAATTGCGTATGGTTTACTCCAGTCCAAAAATGAAGGGTGTTTTCATCAATTTCATCCAAATTCTCGAAGTTGAGTGACGATTTCTGTTCAAGAGCTTTTGTATAGATTTGAATTATATCTTGCATATACTCAGCGTTAAAATCGTTTAAGCGGCGGGATACGTGTGTCGCAAAATCTTCCCAAGTGGTGTTGCCCAAATGGTTTTGGCAGATTCGAGAGAGTGGAGATATATACAAGTTATAATAACTAAGAAGATAAGCCTTTAATGTGTTAGGTACTTGACGGAGTTGAAGATTGTTGCAGTTTTCAAATATTATGCATCGTCTGGAAGAATTGGGCGTACGTGCTAATCCAGCAGGACTAATGGATTGTCTTGATGGTGGAATTGGTGGAGCTGGCTGGTCTTCTTGTTGTTGCGTATGACGTAATGCGTAGTCGATTCGTTGCCAACAAGGATGACAAAGTGATCTCGAACCATTAAATTCAATCTGTAACAATAGTGAAACTTGATGAAAAGCTAGCAACTCTTGTGCTAATAGCCGATCCAAAAAGACGTCATCAACGCCAAGCGTCAAGTTAATGTGACCGAGTTGTAAACTACTCAAAACTAAATAGGGCCCACCATGTTTTATTGCCTTAACTTAAAATTGAACGTAATTGTTCAGTTTTTTTGAATGTACAAGTGTCAAGTGGGCATTCAGGAATAGTGTAAAAATAAACAATGGAATCATTTGTTTATTTCCTTTAATAAAAACACAAATAACAGTTTTTAGGAAAAGTTACACAAAATAAAGGATCAACATGATCTTGTAAAGCACACGTCTTCTGAAAAAAATGATGGTGCTTGTTATTTTTTAATAACGAGTGGGTCCTCCTCTGCTCCGTATGCACTCTCTGAGCCTATCTGGTACACTTTCAATCAAGTGAGTCACGTTTGTATGCGGTATTTGTTCCCAACAGACTTTCAGGGGGTTAATGAGCTGAGCTGGCTGTTAACATCACTGTAGTTTTCTTTCAGGCTTCTTTTGAGTTGATCCCATAAATGTTCTATTGGCTTGAGGTCGGGACTCATGGCTGGCCATGGCAAAACGGTGATATTGGCTTCAGAAAGGGCTCTTTGTGTGGTGCGGGCTGTGTGTGCGCGAGCGTTGTCATGCATAAAGACAAAATTATTGCCCACTCTTTGTGAAAACGGGATGACATGTGGCCGGATTACTCGCTCGATGTAACTGGCGGCGGTTACGGTACCTTCATTGAGAATTACCAGCTCTGTTTTGCCGTGTAAGCTAATTCCACCCCATACCATAACACTGGGACCCCCCCATCGGTCTGTTCCATGGACGCATGGTTCAGAAAAACGTTCCCCTTCTCTTCTCCACACGCGTATCCGTCTGTCATCACTGTAAAACTTCACTTTAGACTCGTCCGTAAAAAGCACATTCCTCCAGTTATCCATGGTCCATTCCAAATGTTCCCGGGCGTACCTTAATCGTGCTGCACGATGAGCCCTCGTTAGTTTCAGTCGAATAGCGCGTACTCTAGAGCGTTGTCCATCTTCGTGAAGCCGATTCCGAATGGTTTGGTCGCTGACTCTCGTCCCTGTGGATTGCCGTAGTCGAGTTTGTAAGGTCCGAGCGGTAACAGTACGCTCCCGTCGTGCGGTTAACCTTAGATATCGGTCTTCCTGGGTAGTCGTAGCCCTAACTCTTCCTGTGCCAGGTCTCCTAGCTACACTTCCGGTCTCCTGATACCGTTCCCAAACATTTCGGATTGCTCGTCGCGAAACACCGAGGTGGATAGCCACAGACCTCTGAGACTGTCCCTCTTGAAGCAAGGATACTGCTCTTGCAGCGGTTTCCATGTCCATATGACGGCGAGGACCAGGCATAGTGATCACAACTAACACAGAAACCAAACAAAATTGTTAAAAACGTGAGTATTCCACAACACTGTTTAGTGTAGACTGAAAACTTAAGTGACTGAGAATTTGTGCATTCGACGATTTTTTCGAGTACTTCACTTTTTTAGCTACCCTCTTGAAACCAATATGAATGTTGTCGAAATAAACATTGATAAGGGTTCCTGAACATGTCAGCTTGACGGTTCAATGCATAACTTTGTCAACAACTACTTAGATAACTTTATTTTGACCAAAATAGTGACTGATTCGAGGTGGGCCCTATTTTGTTTTGAGTAGTTTATATATGAGTTAAAGCAATTTCAATAACAGTTATATGATCTTCTGTGAACAGTTATATCTAGCCAACACTGACATTAATCGGATAAAAATACATAAAGATGAGTAACTAAAAATGTTTAGTATTTTTTAAACGGTCTATTGTTTTGAATTTCTTGTAGGTAACTATAAGTATTCAAAGTGGTACATACCTCTTGTTGTGGCCCAATGGTGCTGAACATGGACTCCACGAACGCTCTATGCGTCTCAAGGAAATCAGCCGAGAGAACATGATGCTGTCTTCGTGCCAGTGAACGGTCACAACTAACACAATGGTTGTTTCTATCCATATTCAGTCCACAAAGCACAAATCGGTGTCCATAAATGAAAGCCAAGTTCGTCACAATAAACAGATTCAGTACCAGGGAAATGCAAGTGGTCGTCGTAAAAATAGAAATGAGATAATTAAAAATAATACGGTCGCAACGAAAGCTTACGAGGGACTGCGCGCGGGACAGGGTCGGTCACGGTTTCGCTACCTGGATAACAACAATGGCGCGAAGACTTATACATCTGCTATCTCTTTCGTTCTCGTAAATGTAATTCCTTATCTATATTCTCCATCTCTTTCACGAGTGAGCAACAAACACAGTAACAAAACAATAAACCAGTTATTTAACGCGCCTTGCTACACAGAATTATTATATGCTGCTGGCCTGTTTGGTTATGGTTTTATGCAAAACGAATAGCGTATTTATGACCTCTTACTTAAGGTCTATTTTGTTGTTCATAAATTATTTTAATCGACTCTGGGTTTTTTTTGGGCATCCTTCTTTATTGCATTATTAATAATATTATAATAAATGTTCGAACTATTTACCACCGGCATTAATACAGGCACGACATCGCCTTAAAAAAGATCGTTTTATTCGTCGTGCATATCTTCTCGTATTGATATGATCCGCAGCCTGAGTGATTTTTTGGCGAAGGTCGTTCAGTGTTGCAATGGGTTTCGAGTAGACTCTGTCTTTGAGACAACCCCAATAGAAGAAGTCCAGGGGGTTTAGATCGGGTGAACGGGGTGGCCATAAAATAGGACCAAGTCGCCCTATCCAACGCCCTGGATACTCTTGGTTTAAGTATTCTCGCACAGGACGGGCATAGCGAGCTGGGCAACCATCATTTTGAAACCATATGTTTTGTGAATCACTAATGGGCATGTCTTCTAATAATACTGGCAAGTCATTTTGTAAAAAGTTCAAATAACTATTGCCATCCAAGTTTCCTTGTAATTCAAAAGGCCCAATCACTTTTCCGTTTAATATACCCGTCCATAGATTAACCTTGAATTGATATTGGGATTTGTCTTGTCTCATCAGGTGCGGATTTTCATTGCTCCAGCTATGTAGGTTGTGAAGATTTAAATAGCCATCTCTCTTGCAGGTTGATTCATCCGACCATAGAATATTATCCAAGAATTGGGGATCTTCTCTGTGCTTTTGCAGCATCACACGGCAAAATGCGACTCGTAGTGGATAGTCCCGCGGCAATAACGACTGCACACGCCTGTAGTGATATGGATGAAGTCTGTGACGTTTTAGGATTCGATGTGCAGTACTTTTTGGGATTCCCGTAGCTATTTCTATGGCACGTACCGAGGTAGTTGAATCATTTTCAATTTCATTGAGAACTTCTTCGTCGCGTTCCGATCTAGGTCTTCCAGCATTTCTCCTGTCAGATGGTAAATGGCCCTCCGAAAACGCTTGATGCACATTAATAAATACTCGATAATTCGGGTATCTTTGAGCATTTGGGTACCTTTCTCGATATAATCTGCTAGCAGCGCTACCATTGCATCGGCACTCTCCATAAATGAGGTGCATATTAGCGTATTCCAACGGTGTGTATGGTAGCGGCATGATAAACGCTAAACAGTCCAAAATACGCCAAAAGTCCAATTCACAAAACACAGTCCAGTTCAAAATAATGCCAGGTTAGTACAGTTTGCAGATCACTTAATCCAGTCCAAAAAGCCAAGCCAAAAGTCGTTAGTACGAGAGTCACATCAATTGAATACGAAACGGTGCACAGTAAACAAAGAAGCAGAGCGTACTGACTTTGTACTTTGTAGAGAACAGCAACATTCCTACCTGCCCTATTGTTATTTAACAACAAACATCTATCTATCTCTCTCTAACGTATAATCACAATCTATCTATTTCTCTCTAACGTATAATCGCTCTCTATCTATCTCTCTCTAACGTATACTATCTATCTCTTTCTGACTTCTGAACTTCACTGACTACGCACATGTCCCTTCCAAATTCTAAGAATTTGCGAAAGAAATCTATTTTGGGCACATAGTAGAAGTGATTACTATTAACAACAACTTATGAAATTTGGTTCTTGATTAGAAAAAGTGTCATTTTTTTTTGTGGCTAGTTTTTCTAAAGTATTATACCATTTTAAAATCTAGGTTAGTTGCGCTAATTTTTAAAAAAACTTGCCATAGTAGTGTCCATATTTTTTTTTTACACTACGATGAGTTAAAGTGTACTGAACGTAAAAATCTTTCAAAATTTTAGGGAAATAATTTTTTTTGGTTGTTTTTTTGTATAAAATTACGAAAATTCTGTAATTTTCAAAGATTATGGTGAATAGTAGTACTACTTAGGTTGCCGATACAAACAAAAAAACTGAAATATTTGAAAAATTGTGGTCATGGTAGTTAAAAGTGTCATAAGGGGTATACATTTTCGAAGAATTTCCTTTTTTTTAAGTAATTTAAAAAAAAGTAGAGGTATTTTTTTCTTTTCTTTTTTTTTCTCGAGTAGTCATTAGTAGGTCCATCCTCTATAATCTGTATTAGAATCTATCCATTCGAAACCACCAACAGGAAGAGATTGAGACATTGCCCAACCATATAAATTATTCGCATCAAAATATGTTAGATATGAATTAGGTTTTTCACTATCATAATCCTCCATGAATTTATTATTTGCTCTAGCAAAACGATTGCTACACTGAGATACACCCCCTCTAATACCAGCTTTAAAAAAAGCAATTTTGTCATAGTCCGTTAACAATTCTAATTCTATTTTGGTAAATTTTAACATTGCATCCCAACTTAAACCTGGGGTAGTATAGTAATGAGCAGGATCTAATCCATAAGTTTTAATACAAAGCTTTCTAAAGTTTTCGAATACATCAGTCAAAAGTAAAACATCAGTTTTTAAATATAAATTGGAATAATCAGACATACTACTACACTTAAAATGTTTCCAAATATCTTTTGTGTGATTATAATCATCATTTGAAATATTTGAATCTGTGAGTGAACTATAAAATTGGTGTTGATCAGGAAGTGATGGATGTTTCAAGCAATCACTATTACACATAAATTCATAAGGATAAATACCTTTCCGTCTTAAACGTGAAAAATCTTCATTATTAGGATAGTTCCTTTTTAGTTCTGTAAACTGATCATCATTAAGATTTTTAGCTAGTTGATCTAAACTACACGATAAAAATTTCAATGAATCTACGAATCTTAAACTTACTGGTTGATTATTTATTGTTAACTGTTTTGAAAATGATATGTATCGTTCTTTATTTTGTGGAATAACTTCAACTTTGCCATCATCGAGGTTTAATGCATGGACAATGAAATGAGCATCGTAGTGACTGAGGTTATGTAAAAATATTGGAATATGACGAGGGGTTCTGTACTTAGAACTACACACTTGATGTGCAACACCCCTAAAACTGCCAGTGTGCCAATCAAAATCGTAAAAAGGATCTTCATTTAACTCAGTTTCACAAATATGACATATGTTTGAATTTGAAATTTTAATTTTATCTTCATCTGATAATGGAACGGGACATTTTTGGAAACTATTTTTTTTAACTATTGTTTTCACATCTTCACAAAGGCGATTCATAAACACTTGTGCACAGTTTGGTCCACTATACGTCTCATATTTTGATAATCTGTTATCATATGAACATTTAATGTAATATCCAAAACTATACACTTCATGTTTTTGAATATTAATTGTACTAGGCTTGGATGGATCGTTACTACATGATTCTATCGGGTTCAAAAATGCCTCAAAGTCTGCATAAACCACAAAGGGCATTTCCAACTTTTTCGCGAATTTATCAAATTTTAATTTATTATTTGAGGTTGCTTTACCAAACCAATCCTTTTTGGAATCCTCACCGTTTGGTAATTCCGTACAAATGTGAGCGCAATCATATTGTTGATGGTTATTAAGTCTTTCCTCTGATGGGAAATGAAGTAAACATGAATCACATATATAAACTGCACGATGTTGACTTGATATTTGTGAACTAACTAATCGCGATATGTTTTTAACCGTATAGTTCGGTAGCGCCCCCGAATGGACCCGAACACACGAACCTCCGCTGGCTCAGTAAGGGGTCCCATTGGACCTTGAAATGACGACATACGACACCCTTAGTGATAATGTAAATATTGATTATGCTACCCATCAAATCTTATGAATGTGCGTTAATTAAGAGAGTTGGATAAAAAACTCATATGTTATCGCCATTCAATATTCCATATTTAGCGCGCAAGTTTATTAATTTACCTTTATTAAATTCAAGTCTGTAAATGCGATAATCGCCATTTTGATGACAGTGGTGGTCGAGGCTAAAAAACATAAAAATTAGGGATTTCGAAAATCCAAACTTCACCACAGGGGCAATGAATAATACATAATTTAATTATTTGACGAATTCATCCATTGTTCATGTTAAATAAGTAGTGGTAATGTAGTTTTTTGATATCTAAAGTCGAAGTTTCGCGCCAATCGTGCGTGTTTACATTTTTACTTTTCACAAAAGTCACACACACACATGTAGTTAAGATGTAAAATGTGAAAAATATTATTACAAATATTATAAAAAACAAAAAAATGCCCAAATCATAACGTAATATTGAAACACAGGTCCAATAACACGTATTATTCATTACCACTACATAATTTGTGTTCAAAATCGCCGACCATTGTTGTTTTTTTTTATCGTAATGATGTGCGAAAGCGATTAGCCAAACGATTTTTTTTTTAATTTCGACTGACCCGAGTAATTAATATGACGAATGTCAGAAATCGATTCTCAGAAATTGAAATAAAATTATTTTAAGCATTAAATACAACAAGCATTATTTATAATAATGATTTATGCTTTCCTAATGTAATTTTAATCGTTTTTTGGACATTATATTGAAACTGAGTCAATAACAGAGGACCTATGACCATAGAGTCATTTATTCAATTTCGCGCCGAATTGTTTCTATATTTGAATTTATATTCGGAATGCGCTCGCTATTCAAAATTATTTTTATTTATTGTGCAATTATTAATTTTTGATACTTTCTAATAGTTTGCTACAGAATGCCCAGTATACATTTTTAGATAGGCTTAGCAAAAGTTTGGGAAACCGCAAACACTTTACATTTCATTATGTTTTGTTAGCTGTATGAGCTTGGTAGTTTTTATTTATATTAGTTTACTTGAGTAATAGAAATTGTTTACTTTTCGTGGTATTTTCCCAACAAAATAAAAAAAAAAAACTGGCCAAGTGTATGTCGGACCATGCACAGTGAAAGGTCCCGTACTTGGGATGAGTATTTACGCATGCACAGCGCATATCATTAATTTGATCGACTGCAGAAATAAGTTAGTATTTCATAAAAGTTCTCGAAAAAACTGTAAAAAACCAAGTTAATTCTACGGTTTTAAACGAAAATATCTCATATCTCAAAAACGATTGACTTTAAAAGTTAAAGTCAATTAGAAACATCTTTATAATTTTAATTATAAGTTCCAACAATACCTCCCACACGCTTGTGTGCATAGATTTTATTCAACCCTCGGGTACATGCATGGGGAATGCTACCTCTAATTATGTTTATCGTAATTTTACTACACCATTTTGCGTGCATAGAATACGAATACGATATAGTGTTATTAACACTCGTTAACGTCTACGAGTAAAATGGTTAATGGCATTGACATCCGAACGCACGCACAGACTGATATGACGAAATTATGGGTTCCGTAAAAGTATTTACAGATCATTTAAATTAGAAATCAGAAAATTACAGTTCTTAAAATTTAATCCCAAGCTACAGAACGGCAGCTTGGGACATAAGGAGTGCCTACTTTGTCCCACAACGCGCGTCCGCGAAAACGCCCGCGTTAACCCCTTGTAAGAAAGGCTGGCCGGTGCAAATTGGTCAAAATCTAGATTTTACGGTTAGTTTAGGTTTGTACAGACGGACAGAGAGGCAGACCGACCGGCACATAGACAGACGGCCACATAATTTTTAGTTTTAGTTATTAAGCAAATATATTTAAAACGACCACAACATTTGATATGTCACACGGAGGTACAGCAAGGATTTTTTTAAAATTTTCTACTTTGCCCCCCAAGAGTGACCCCATATTCAAAATTAATTTATTTACGTTACACGTCCGTCTTTGGGTCACAGAAATTCATATGTGTACCAAATTTCAATTTAATCAGTCTAGTAGATTCGAAGCAAATAAGAAAAGACAAGATCCACAGACACGAGTGATCCTGCAAGGGTTCCGTTTTTTCATTTGGACGTACGGAACCATAAAAAGTTACACACCTAACCACACCGTACGTGTACATACACGTACGGTAATTAAAATGATTAATTTAAAAAAAAAACAAAAATACTTAAATTAATTCATGAAAAATATACCAAAGAGTTTTTATACAGTTTCTACACCTTTTTTTTTTTTTTTTTTTGCAATTTCCGATTATCGATTAGGCTTTATGCAATTTTTGAATCGAAATAAGAAAATTGGGTAGATGGTCAGCACTAAGAAGTGTCATGTCGATGCACATTTTTTTGTAATTTTTATCAAGATTTAATTGCGTTTATAAGTAGTTTATGTAAGAAAAATAGTAAAAGTAAGAACGCGGAGAGAATGATAATATATTTATTTTTCCCTTTTGCATATTTTCAGCAAGAGAATAGGTTGTATATGTACATATTTCCAGCGAGTTTAAGGTACCTACCTTTTGGATAGGTATAGTAATACCTATTTTATACAACTTTCGTAGTAGACTAACGAAGTTTGACCGACCTCAACAAATAATTAAAGATATTTGCCACAAATATATTGTATAAAATAAGCGCGAAAACATATTTTTCTTAATAAAATTGAATGTTGAAAGTTGATGTAATTTCCTGACTTTCATGACGTAATTCGCAACATCCCGTCGAGTCAGCTGATATGTCATATGTCAAAATCTAGTCGAGCAGAGTGGTTAATATAACAGTAATGATTGTTAGTACCATTTGATATATATAGTAGGTGAATATGATTAGGTGTACGACATTTTGTTAAATATAAAGGACCTACAACAGAATTACACTTGTTTTCTTTATTATACTCTAAGCCAAAAACATTAATACTAATATTGTTTAATTTCTCTACTTTTGATATATCTGCAATTTTAACCGGAAAAGAAATACCAGTAAATTTTAGTTTATTTCCATGATTGCGTAAGATGCTACCCGATCTACACTTTTACATACAGGATATAAACCAGAGAGTAATGCCCATTTGAAACACATATTATCATTATTTTTAACATTGATTACAGCTTTTTTTGATTTAATATCTTGAGGAAGGTCGATATATGAACTACCACGTAGGGGGTTGAATTTGTTAACATTCATATCTATGTATTTAATTTGATTAAGACTCCAACCACTATCTTTTTTTTCAAATTGTCAAATTTTACCGACTACAGTGTCTATTAATGATGAATAAAAAATATTTAAGTCATCTCCCTGACAAATTATGTAATTAAACGTTTGAAAATCAAACGTATTTTTAATATCTTTAGTTTGTTGTATGAAATCAGCATGCAATATGAAGTTTATTTTAAAAATTGTATGTTGTTGAATACATTCATTTATCAAAAATAAGATATCGATTTTTAACGAATTTAAAAACGATTCCGGTGTTTCAAAATATTGTCCCGATTGAAGTGTTTTACTATTAATTCTATATGTTAAAATTCGATTGCCAAAAGCGCTTTCAACAACTTTAACATTTGTTAATGAATTATGTGATTTTAAAAGATTATTTTTATGTGTATTGCTTTTTAAATGGTTGTTTAGATACCTTTTATTAATATAAACATGACATGTATCACATTCCACCTTATTGTTGTCCACGTCATTGGTTTCAATTGATGATGTAGAAGCTCCTTCATCAAATTTTGCTTTCTTGGTAACCTTATTTTCATCAGTAGTGATACCTCGTTTGATACCTCTTCCAACTTGTTGTTGACTGTAACAAAAAAGAAAATTATTACACAAATCTTAAAATAAAACATTACTACAATAATATTTCTTATTGAGTTTGTACTTCTAATACTTACTATTTCTTATTGAGTTTGTACTTCTAATACTTACATCAACGTTGTTTCAACCATCAAACATTGATTATACAACTCATCATCATACGATGAATCGAACAGTTCACGCTTCTCCATTTCATCACAAACTTTAGACAGCTCCTGATTGAATTCGCTGTTGGATTGTTCTATATTCTCTTCAATGGGTGCGGAAAAGAAAGCACTGGTGCACATTTCACTGAAGTTTTCCATCTTTATAATAAAGAAGAAAGTATGTAGCACAGTAAGTAACAGTTAAGTGTTGGTAGAGCAACTGATACCCAATTTCAAATAATGTCCAATATTTATAGTCTAGCAAAGGATTAGGAATTTCAACAACATTCACTAATCCACTAATGAGTGTCATTGTTAAAAAAGTATTTTTTAACTTTTTCACTTTCTGCTATTGTCTTTGTAATATTGTATACGAGGGCGTTTGTGTTGTCGTAAATGCAATCGTTATTATTCTTTACATAATATTTAATTCTCGTGGTAGCATGTTTCCAATGATCAGTAGTTGGAATCTTGCATAGCTTCTTCATATCGTACATTTCAATTTTTATGAGATGCGTCGCTTGGTCTCCGTCGTCAGAATTAGTAGAAATGTATGATATACCATCTCTAGCGGCTCGTGCGACAGTTGACGATAACAGCTTCTTGCTCTTTTTCGTTTTTGATTCTACTTCAAAAAATTTATCAATCGACTGCGATTTCCTTTTTCCTCCATCGCATGTGTTCTTAATGACGATGTTGTCACTCTCTTCTTCGTGCTGAGGGGAGAGTGGCGAGTAGTAATACTGTTTATAGGTATTTTCATCGAAGTTGAATGATTTCTGCAACAACACAGTTATCATGTTAATATCAAATTGTTTACACTTAATCACACACGTAAGGAAATAACAACAGAAAGAAAAGTAAGTTTGTCAATAGAATAAATTAACACTTACGTCCATGGCCATTGATGCGTTGAAGTAACACACACGTAGTATTGGAAGATTCACTGCAGTCTAACGACCATACACTGATTCTATGACTGCAGCTGCCCGGCTTATATAGCACCAGTAAGTTATAATAACATTATGATGACCATGGGGGATTTTGTATGGACCCCGTACCCACCTTACAACAGTCATGGGAAACGTCAATTTGTTCATTGCGACCCAAAAAAGGATAAAGTACCTGTTTTAGTAGCAAAAACTATTGGGTTTATTAATTTATAATAAAAAAAAACTTTTCGGTAAAAATATATTTATTTTTAAACCAAAATATTTGTTTTCACAAATATGCTTATTTCACACAAACAAGGACGATTCTATATAAAAAAAAAAATACTTGGTTCTCAAACTGAAAATCATTGAGTAGTAACAATAATGCTTAAATAATATAGGTAACTATTAACTCATTATTACAGCCAAAAGCATGTCAGACACACTACTACACTACTAGCTTAAGTTAAGCTCTGATTTATAACGGGTGATTTTTTAAGAGGTATAGGATTTGATTTAAAAAAAAAAACAAAAAAATTGAAAAATTTGATGAAATCTTTATTGGAATCGATAGAACGATCAATATAATTTAATGTTTGAAGATGATTTCATGCAAATGCTGGCCGCGGCTCCGGTTTAGATGGCCCATTCGCAAGGCCCAATTTCGGCACACTCTCTCCAACATATCAGCCAGTATATCACGAATAAATGCTTCAATATTGGCTCCCAGTGCGTCAATCGTTGCTGGTTTATCCCTGTAGACATGAGCCTTAACATGGCCCCACAAGAAATAGTCCAAAGGCGTTAGATCACACGATCTAGGCGGCCAATTGACGGGCCCAAAACGTGTGATAAACTGTTCACCGAAGGCGGCTCTCAATTGGGCCATTGTTTCGCGTGCCGTGTGGCATGTGGCACCGTCTTGTTGAAACCACATGTCAGGCATGTCCAATTCCTCCATTTTGGGCAAAAAAAAATTCGCCAATCATCACACGGTAGCGCTCGCCATTCACAGTAACGTTTCGGCCATTGTCGTCTTTGAAAAAGTACGGCCCGATGATGCCACCGGCCCATAATCCACACCAAACAGTACATTTTTCGGGATGCAGTGGTAGCTCTTGCAATGCTTCTGGCTGGTCTTCACTCCAGATGCGGCAATTATGCTTATTGACATATCCATTCAACCAGAAATGAGCTTCGTCGCTGAACACAATTTTTCGATAAAAAAGTGGATCTTCCTCCAACTTTGCCAATGCCCATTCACCAAATGTTAGACGTTGTGGGAGGTCGTGTGACTTCAATTCTTGCACCAGCTGTATCTTGTAAGGTTTTACACCCAAATCCTTTCGCAAAATTTTCCACGTAGTGGAGTAACAGAGGCCCAATTGCTGCGAACGGCGGCGAATCGACATTTCACGGTCATCACTAACACTGGCGGATACAGCCGCAATATTTTCTTCGGTCCTCACTCTACGTATGCGTGTTCGTGGTTTAATGTTCAATAATGTAAACTGGGTTCGAAATTTAGTCACAAGCTTCCGAATAGCTGCCTCAGTAGGCCGACCAAACTGCCCATAAATTGGAAGAAGTGCGCGATGCACTGTCTTAACCGAGCATGCATTTTGATAGTAAAATTCAATAATTTGCAAGCGTTGTTCGTTCGTAAGTCGATTCATGGTTAAATTATAGACCAAACTGAACAAGTTTGACAATGACACAAGACACGATTCACGCGTGATCTGTCAAAAACAGTGTTGCCAAAAAGATACCAGCAAAAAAATCACCCGTTATTTAAGTCTAAAGTGTCAAGCTTGATGTGCTCTTGACTGCACTAATAATTACATTAAGTCGTCTATTGAATAAACAATATGAACCCCAAAGACAATATTGAACACATAAAAATTGACAACACCGTAATTACAAAACCGGAAGAAATCGCCTCTGCCTTTAATAATCACTATACAAATACTATCATAACGCGAAACTGTAACACCAAGTGCTCTAATAAAAATCTAATTGCCAATTCAATGTACCTCACGCCAATGTCCGAAAGTGAGGTAAGAGAACAGATATTATCGTTAAATAACACTACTTCTGAGGGTTACGATGAACTTAGCACCAAAATAATAAAGACATTTAGTAATGAAATAAGCGGGGTATTGACATATCTAATCAACCTATCCTTTTCACAGGGTGTGTTTCCTAATGCCCTAAAAATGTCCCTTGTGAAGCCGATATTTAAAAAGGGTGAAAAATGTAATATGGACAATTATCGGCCCATAACATTAATACCCATCCTTTCAAAAGTATATGAAAAATGTATGTACCAAAGATTAATTAGTTATTGTGAAAAATTCAATATTTTAAACAAGGAACAATTTGGTTTTCAAAAACGAAAATCCACTACCTTAGCCATCTTTTCTCTTTTAAAAACAGTACTGACGAGTATCAATAACAATCACCTAACAACGGGCTTATTTTTTGATTTGTCAAAAGCGTTTGACCTAGTTTCACATGACATATTATTGAAAAAGCTAGAGTCTGTGGGAATCAGAGGATTGCCACTTCAGTGGCTATCATCTTACTTAACTGATAGACGACAGACTGTAGTCATCACCAAGCTTAACGAAAAGAGGGACATGACACTCTACTCGTCTGAATATAAAAATGTACAATGTGGCGTACCCCAAGGTAGCATATTGGGTCCTATCTTATTTATTATCTACATAAACGACATAGTAGATATAACCAATCATAAATGTTTCCTTTTTGCTGATGATATTTCTATTATTGTTACTGGTGACAAAAAATGTAAAACCATTACTGATCATGAAACGGACATAAATAATACAATTGACAATTTAATTAGCTGGTTAAATAATAATAATTTATCGATTAATCTTAATAAATCTGTATACATTCAATTCAATCAATCTCATAATGACAAATTTAATTTTAAAATGAACATACCCAAGCTTACCCAAATGACACAAACTAAGTTCTTAGGTGTAGTTATTGACGAACATTTAGATTGGAAAGCCCAGGTCGACCATGTGTGTAATAAAATAAATAAATTCGCGTACGCCCTTAGGCAAATTAAGAAGGTCACTAATATAAAAACGGCTGTGATGTCTTACCAGGCATATGTTGAGTCCTCATTACGGTATGGACTAATTTTTTGGGGAAATAGTACCGACCAAAGTAGAGCGTTTGTTGCCCAAAAAAAATGTATACGAGCTATTTACGGGATCCCATCCGATGAATCATGCCAACCTATTTTTAAAAAGCTTGGTCTGCTACCATTACCTTCATTGTATCTGTATGAAGTGTCTATGTTCGTAAAAAAACATATAGAGTTATTTAAAACAATAGAAGAAGTAAGCTCACGTAGTCGGCGTGATCAGTACCAGCACAGATTGGTACTAGAAGAAATTTGTAGGCTAGCAAAATACAATAAGAGCTGTCTAGCTATGTGTGTATGCGTATTTAACAAATTACCAAATACCTTAAAAACGTTAAACTGTAGGCTGTTTAAGATTAAACTGTATAATTGGTTGACTCAAAATAATTATTATAGTATTAAGCAATTTTTGGAACATAGACTTTAATTTTGCCTTTTGTTTGTATAGATTGTAACGTTTGTAGTGTACTTATCGGGTTGGCCCTGACATCAGAAGTGAAACTCAGATATGGCTATACACAATTTTATTTCAATCAAACAATTAGGTTAAAATAATATGGCAATGAAATAATCAGCAAATAATAATGACGGTGAGGGCGGTCACGTAGGGCAGTACTGACTGTCAGGGACAGTGGTCCGTGCACCCACCGCAATAAGGACAGTACTAATTGTCAGAGACAATGTTCCACGTCCACTAACCGGGCAGTACTGACTGTCGAGAGACAGTGGTCCGTGCACCAAGACGCATCCGTTGGAAATGCGTACCGACTCCACAGTGCGGCGCCTTATAAAGGCGGTCGCTAGTGGAGGGGTCTCCCTCCACTAGCGTAGTGTAGTACTGTAGTGGAGGGTTCTCCCTCCATTACATTACAATATTTTACTGGCTTGGATATCGAGTCTTTTAATCCAAATGACCGATAGAGTGAATGATGCGTCTGGTGCACGTTCCACTAGCGCCATCTAGTCGCCGTCTCTCGCAGCTGCTTAACAATGTGGCTGCCGACACGGCCATTCTGACAAAATTCACTCGTCCTCGAGTGTATTCATCCATCTATAGCTAAAAAAAAAGGAGATTACTTAATCCACATCATCGTTACATATCAAAATAGCACTGGACTAGGTATTTCTATACAATAGAAAACCCCTACAGTTCAAAATAGTACTGGACTAGGTATTTCTATACAATAGAAAACCTCTACAGTTCAAAATAGCACTGGACTAGGTATTTCTTTACAATAGAAAACCCCTACAGTACATGCTGGTCTGAATCGTCACCCACTAAAGCAGGTAAGATTCCTGCAGCGCATCACAGATCATAACCCACAACAGTAGGAGAGACCTCACTCAAACATGCTGGTCTAAATCGTCACCCACTAAAGCAGGTGAGATTTCTACAGCATATCACAGATTATCACTCACCAGCAGGAGTGATTTTAATATTTTATTTGCAGTAATGATCATCTCTCTCAAAAGTAGAAGAGACCATACCAATTGATCATTCCAAAGATTCAATCATAGCTTCGGAATTATCTACACTTAATGTTCAAGAGCCAAGGGAGAAAGTTTCTTCAGATTATTTAAATTATTTGCATTTAAGGTGCGGGAATTTACAGTGTTTCCTCTGAATCATCTACAGTCATTGTTCGAGAGCTTACAGTACGGATTTCCTCCGAATCCGAAGTCGCATTATTATTTACAGGCACATCAGATATACTATTATCATCATTTTCATCGCTATAATTTTTCGCAAATGCCCTTTAGGTACTTCCCTTAAATTTTCATGAGCAAATTTATAAATTCTGTTAGAACCGTTAATATGTCTAAGTTCATAACAGTCGTTATCTAACACAGTGACTATTTTTTAAGGTCCCTTAAATTTATTATCCAACTTAGTTTGATGTCTTTCTTCGCGTTTTACGAAAACAAATTCATCTACTGCAAAAGGTTTAATCCGGGCTTTCCCTTATTAAACCGTATAGTGTCAGCGTTAGCCACTCTTTGAATATTTTCTGATGCTGATGAACGAGCCGTTTTAACATTAATTACAGTTGGTTCAGAAGAACTAAAAGTTATTTTTAGCTAAATTAAGTGAGGAACCTTGAATGCCAAACATCAATTCCATAGGCGTAAAACCTGTAGTCCTGGAACGTGTACTATTAAGGGCAAGTTGAATCTCTCCTAGTTCATCCTTCCAGGCACTATTAGAATTACATTCTATAACAGTAAGAATATTCTTTAAAGTTCGCATGACCCTCTCAACCTGCCCGTTAGCTCTACTAGAACCTGTTGCTATTAAATGGAGCTCTATTCTATTATCATTAAAAAAGTTTTTAAACTCACTGCAATCAACGTCCTCTATCTGCGATAATCCGCTTCGGAGCACCAAATAAGTTTACAGCATTTTAATTGCTTTTACAGCGTGTGAAGAACTTAATGCTGGAGTATATTCAAGCAGTACAAACTTTGTAAAGGCGTCTATTAAAACTGAGCAATATTCTTTTCTATCACTTTTTCCCGAAAGTTTTCCAGTTAGATCTAAATTAATTATGTGCCAAGGGATTGGGTGTTTTGGGATTGAATGCTTTGCTTTACATTTGCTGTGCGCCTGAAGGGCCTTTAGAAGTTTTACATACTACACAGCAATTAATAAACTTTTTTACCAATTTAGCCATATCAGGAAACCAATAAAATTCGTAAAGTTTGTATAAAGTCTTGTCAAAACCTAAATGTTTTATCTCACTAAAACCATGATTAATTAGTGACCAAACCAAAGAACGGGGTATAATAGGTAGTGTTACAATTATTATTCGCGGCCTCCTACGGTAAGCCGACATAAGCCCAACGGGCAGGTAGATTAATAAAGCAACAAATGAGCAATCTCAAACACTGTATATTTATATAAGTTGAATTTACACAATAACAAGTGTACCTTACAAAACTACTTAAAGTACCTTAACGTTACAAAATTAAGTAGGAGTCTATTATTCTATTTCAATAATGCCAGCCAGCTAAAATTCCAGTATAAAGAGCTAGGGTCGTGGGGAGTTGGAGATAAACCCAGTACTGTACCGTTTTAAAAGTTTAACTTAAACCATATGTATTTCAAAATTTAAGGTATAACCTTCCAGTTATTTAAACGTTATTCTATTATATTAAATGGGCGCCAGGGACCTTAAGAGTCCCGGATCCCAGAGCCGACGAAGGGGTCCATAATATTTCTTGAGGAACTATTCAGGTCAAACTCGAGATCCTTAATTTCAAATTAGTTGACCGGTTTCAAAACCGGACTTAGGTAGCCAACGGGTTCACAGAGAATCCGTGGTTAAAATAAAATAAGGAGTAAAGTATAAAGGGATAATAAAAAAAAAAAACCGTCCCGCCTGCGTTATCGCCAGACGGACTACAACCGACAGCACAGCCGTCTCTGCAAGGGGCTTCGAGCAAACTCGAGGAACGGGTCTCGCGTCCAGGTCCCAGAGCTCCTCTAGATCCTGGCGGCGAGACGAGTCTCCTGAGGTGCCTTTCCTGGGAATGACAATACGGAGACCGAATAATATAAAGGGAAACTAATTTACTTTCCAAGGGGTGACCGAGCTTTCAAATCTAGAAGGCTAAAACATTAGCCGGTTAACATGGCTTCAAATGGGAATAAGGATTACCCACGTGGCGTTCCTCAACTCCACAACAAAGGCTTGTTGCCTAGAACAATACTTTAATACCGAAGCAAACACGGAGGAATATAGGGCAAATAGTTAGCGGCGAAACACTTACAATTGATCCAGGGATTAATCCGTAAATGCAGACTCCCGCGGCTGGCTGTATAGTCGTCTGCGTGATCGCAGTTTGGAATCCTGTAATAAATATCCAATAATCACGACAATATCCTTTTAACAACCAGGGAAGAGCCCACAGACCACTTCTTAACACCATTACAACAAAATCCTTACCTTTTAAAACACTAAACAAGATTTGTATTGTCACTCAAGCGTGATTAATGGTCGAAAGACCCCATTTCCCTTCAATAACTCTGTCATCGATCACAAACCGGAACTAGACGGAGCATTCCGAAAATCTCCCCCATTCCGGGTAAAATGGTTATAAGATTAGCACCACACAAAGACACACAATTCTCGAAAATCACTAACCACTGCTTAACGTCACGCTTAAATGCTGAAACAATAATAATCTTCATGATCCAGACCAACAAACAAATTATTAGTGACTTCCAACACCGAAACTTGTCCTGTTTGGAATAATTCTCCCCGAATATTCATTCGGCAAATTTAGAATTTGCAACCTTGCCACACTGTACCAAAGACCATCATTTGACAACGATGTTTCTAGAAAAAAGTCTATATAGAAAAAATAATAACACTTCCGGATTAGGTTATTCAGTTTATTGTGATTTTTTTTACTGAAAGCTGAAAATCATTAGGGATTGCTCCATACGATATTATTTCGATGGTTAGCGATCAATTTATTAAAATATCGATTAAACTACAACTGTGAATCGGCGACCACTAGATGTCGCCTTTACCTATAGTCTGTGCCTTTAACTGTCAGAACTGACGTTCGACTGAATGACATTAGGAATTAAGATTGTAAACATTGCATTACAATATTTGATCTAATTTATTGTGCAAACTTGTTAAATAGGTTTAAAAAAGTGATTGATTATGAGAAAGTGAAAACTAAATATTCCCGTGACGAAATACAGTTAAAGGAATGAATCCTTCACTCAAATGCAGGCCAAAGTCTATTTATGTTTACAGGTAAATGCTACCCTACGTATTAGCAACGAAGCCGTGTTATATCAACCCTTGGTGGGTTCAAAAAAAAACAACGTAACAGTACCTCCCCAACCACCAGAGATTTGACCCACTAGGGCAAATCTCGACGCTGGCCCTCCAGCGTCAAAGCAGACTCCAAAGGACCAAGCACGCTTACCAAAACAGAAACAACCTGCCTGAAAACAGGAACAGAAAAAAAAGAATAAAAATAAAGAAGCTGGTGTACGATTTCTACTTCCTAACTAATATAAACATAAATGATGCTATAAAGGTATTTATGATATATACATAAACAATACAGAATTCTTGTTACACTTCAAATATAGAGTAACAGACCGCTCTATTTTGGCGACATTGTAGTAGGCTTTGGTTGTCGGGTCTACAATTCCGCCCGTGTTATATGGCTTATTTTTAATTATCCATGTAACCTATATTAATTATTCAAATTTTGGTTTTTATTATATACTACATAAACCTACGATCTAAATGGGTTTTGGTCATACTTCAAGTTTAGAGTCACAACCCGCTCTATGAGGCGACATTGTAGTAGGCTTTGGTTAACGAGTCTACAATTCCGCCCGTGTTTTATGGCTTATTTTTAGTTATCCATATGACCTGAGTAATATATTATATAATAATTCTCCTGGAGCGAGTCTAATCCATTTCCCAACATGTAAAAGACAAGCTTCAAAAAGAGTAAAAATGTGTAAATGATATATTATATAATATTTCTCCTGGAGCGAGTCTAATCCATTTACAAACATGTAAAAGACAAGCTCCAAAAAGAGTAAAATGTGTAAATGATATATTATATAATATATAGGAGAGACCACCCTACTCCATCGTACACCACCTTTCAAATCCTAAACAATTAGTCTGCCAACAATAATGCTGAGCTGGAACACTAACTAGACACTAAAAAATATGAAATAAAAAAAATAAAAGCTACAAGCTAATGCAATTGGCTAACCGTCTTTTATAAAGGAATGAGACGGTTATCCGCCCTCAATAAAAAATACCATCTTAAACTGTTTCCATCAATGCAGCCTACACGCCCGCCATTATGGCCTCTTATCTCAGGACTATTATTATGCTGCCTTACCAGCAATCCGGAGGTTATACACCCTACAGGGGTGTCAATCCTGCAACAACCACAGACTACCAACTAATAATACAGTTCTCAAACGTGGACACAGTGGGAACCTGTGTACCACTACAAACCGCAAAAACAGTGTAAAATATATTTAACCACTGTATTCTAGCACCGGGCCTATACAGCCACGAATGCTAAAATTAAAACCAGCAACCTCAAGGCATATACAGTCCTCTAAGGTCACTGCGACCAACTACAACTCAACTACTACTAGCGAATTTAAATTTAAATTCTATTAAAATATTTATATAAAAAAAATTATTCTATGCCACATGGTGATTTAAAATCCTTGATATGCCATGTGCCAAGGTTTTTACCGGAACTACAGCCTTCCAATTCATACACTAAGGGTGAAAGTTTTTTCCTAATTACACATCTCTCGTATTTAGGAGCCAATTTGGCCATAAAGAATTTAGAGGCGTCACTCTGGGGATATGTTTTCTTCCACACAGTGTCGCCTACCTCAAACTCCGCCTGCCTCCTACTACTATTATAATAACGGGCACTACGTTTATGTGACTTGATGAGCGCGTCCTTTACTTTAACGAAGATACTACCCAATGCCCCTAGCTGATCTGCAAATGCACTGCGGGAAGCGCAAGCTAGAGTGGGCTGTCCAACGGTATCATTGCCGTAGACATCACCACTACTAACTGCCTCTCTGCCATGTACTAGGAAGAACGGGGTAAAACGAGTAACTTCGTTTGTGGAGGTGTTCATCGCGAATTGGATCTTTGTGATGTTAACATCCCAGGATCGATGATCATCCTCCACGAGAATTGATACCGCGGTCATTATGGTACGGTTATAGCGTTCCACGGTGTTCACGCTTGGGCAATAACGAGGTGTGAAGTGAACTTGAGGTATTTTGTACCTCTCTAGTAGTGAGCGAATCTCATTACCGGTGAATTGCGTCCCGTTGTCTGCTATCACCGTACGGGGTATACCATGTACCAAGAAAACGCCGTCTTCTAGTTTCTGTGCTATAGCCTTACCAACGGCTCTACGTAAAGGGAACAGTAGACAGTACTTCGTAAAACAGCACACGACAACCAAGAGAAATGTGAATCCCGCTCTAGACCGTGGCAAAGGACCTACCAAGTCAATGCTTATGGTTTCAAATGGCTTGGAACACTCTTTCGCATCGCCTAAGAGACCAGGAGGAGGTAATTGTGAGTGTTTATATGCGGCACACGTATCGCATTTACCCACGTAGCTAATCACATCCTTATACATGTTAGGCCAATAGTATCGGAGTGCAAGTCTTTTATAAGTTTTAAACACTCCGAAATGTGGAGATAATTCGCCACTATGGTGACTCTTTAACAATTCTTGACGATTGCCCTCCGGTACTACCTGCTTCCAATCATAGTCACTAGCCACCCCGAATTTATTTTTTGAATAACGGTAAAGTTTATCCTCCTTAATAATAAAGTTAGGGCACGATCTGGGCGTACCGACGCATTTGTCCCACAACCCTTTAAACCAAGGATCAGAGTCGGGCACTTTAATTTCCAGCACCGGAACGCCACGAGATAAGGCATCTGGAACTACATTGTCCTTGCCTTTGCGGTGCTCTATGGTGAAGTTATAAGGTGATAACCGACAACCCCAACGGGCCAATCGACCAGAGGGATTGGTTAAATTAAAGAACCATTTTAAACTGGAGTGGTCGGTTATCACTTTAAACGCAGGACCGCCTTCCACGTAAGGACGATAGTGTTCTACGGCGAAGACTACAGCGAGGGCCTCACGCTCCGTAGCAGAATAATTGCGTTCCGCCGGATTAAGTGAACGACTGCAGTAGGCTATTGGGTGCTCCTCCCCCTCTATAACCTGAGTCAGAGTGCCCGCTATCCCAAAACTGGATGCGTCACAATGAATCTCAAAAGGTTGAGAGAAATCTGGACAAGCCAATACTGGAGCAGACACCAAAGCCTCTTTCAAGGCTGAGAACGCGGTTTCTGTCTCAGCCGTCCACTTAAAAGGCGGCGCTTTTTTGCTAGTGCTCGTTAATGCGTTTAAAGGGGCCGCTATCGAACTAAAATTTTTAATAAAACGTCTATAGTATGAGGCCGTTCCGAGAAACATTTTCACTTCCTTACGAGTTGTAGGGGTTGGAAAGTCGACAATTGACTGAACTTTCGACGGATCAGTGTGTAAGCCATGCTCGTCCACTCTGTAACCCAGATATTTTAGTTCTCGTCGAAAGAAACAGGACTTAGGTAAATTAATTGTCAAGTTAGCCTGCCTTAATTTGTCTAAAACCCGTTTAAGAAGCGAAATGTGCTCCTCGAAGGTTGATGAGCAAATAATGATGTCATCTAAATAAACGAACACCTTATTTCCAAACTCCGGGCCGAAAAGTCTGTCCATTAATCGTTGTTGGGTGGCTGGGGCTCCTGTCAACCCAAAGCACATAACTTTAAACTGGAACAAACCTCGACCAGGAACCGTGAACGCGGTTTTTTCTTTAGATGAAACGGAGTCCAATTCGATTTGCCAAAATGCGGATTTTAAATCAATTGAAGAAAGATATCGCGCATCCCGCAACTGGTCTAAGATGTGAGAGACGTAGGGTAGTGGATACGCATCCCGCTTGCTGACAGCATTTAGCTTTCGGCTGTCCAGGCAAAATCTCCATTCCCCATTCGGTTTTGGAGCCAGCAGAACCGGGTTATTCCACGCGCTGTTGCTAGGTTCCACCACTCCCATCTCCAACATCTCATCCAGCTGACGGTTCAGTTCCTTGAGGCGTTCAGGTGAAAGAGGATAATAGCGCTGTTTAATAGGAGGAACTTCTCCTGTGTCTATTTTATGACGCAACAAATGAGTACGACCCAATCCTTTAGCCTCAAAGGAAACCTTTTGAAAATCTCTGATTAATAACTCCGCTTCGCTCTTTTGATCCGGTGTTAATTCATCAAACGGCTGTAGGTGCCTAACCTCCGAGACGCATGTATGACCTCTATTGTTTTTTATATATTTTAATGGTAATTTATTAAAAATTTTTGGTGCCAAATTGAAGGCCTTCCAAAAATCAACGCCAAAAATCAACGGTGTAGTAATGTCCGGAATTATATAAAATTTAATAACCCTAGTCACTCCCATGAGAGTCACTGGTAAAAATAAATAACCCTCCACGGATGCCCGCGAATCATTGGCCGTTACGATGCTGCCCAACTGTCTATCGGCGTGCAGAGTAGCACCAGCCCTTATGAATTGTTGGCCAACATCGGAACCCAACACTGAAATACAAGAACCCGAGTCGAGTAAACCGTAATACGGCTCCTCGTAAATAGAAACTGTTAAATGTGGACGACTATCGTCCATAATCTTATAACGTAGTGTATCTACCCTTAGTGACTTAAAAAATAATTTTAAATATTTTAAATAATTGTCCCAATCAGACTTATCAAAATTTTGGCTGTAGTTCCGTAAATTTAGTTTTTTGAAATGTCGGTTGGACCGGACTGAGCATCCTTCTGCTTTTTACTGCACCTAGGGCACGATGATGCACGTACGCCCTTCTTGCCGCAACGGTAACACACAATTTCCTTGGATTTGCATTGTGATAACGAGTGCCCCTTAACTCTACAACGAACACAGAAAACTGAATCAGAATCGGTTTTCACGGCTTCAACCCTTTGCGGACCTTTCGGAGCCTGGTATGCCAAGTCTGCTGCAACAAAAGAAGACGTTGGTTTGGGCGGCTCATGGAACTGAGCCCTGCTATGGAAACCTAGCTCCAGTTGTCTACACTTCACTTTTAACTCGTCCAGCGTGTTGACAGTCATTATTGACAACCCCGACGTGTATTCCGGTCTCATGTTGTACTTGATCCGTGCCAAACGATCGGTCTCTGGAACCCTGTAAGATAGCCTATTGTAAAGATTCTCCATGACTGCTATAAATTTCCAAGACAGCTCAGTCGACCCCTGCGTTCTGTTAGTTATTTCAGACAACAGACGCATATCGTAATCTGGCGGAGCGAAAGCTGTGAGTAACTGCTTCTTCAGTTCTGCCCAATCACCAACCGACGCTTTTATTCCCCGGTACCACAATAAGGCTCCGTCCGAGAAAATATCGAGAGCAGATTGATGTAAGGAGGCTTCGCTAATGCCTCTGGCTTCGCAAAGCTCCTCAAGTCGCTCAAGAAACGCTTTCACGCAACCTGTACCGTCAAATTTATGACCCAGGGTTTTAACGGTCTCGTTCCTGCAGGACACAATGACGTCCTTCGTCTGCAAATTTGGCAGTACAGTCGGTGTCTCCTCGGCGGAAGTAAATGATTGATGGAAGCTCGCGTTAACCGAATCTATTTTTGATAAATAATCGCTAAGCTGCTTGTCAATGGCTGCATAATCGGTACTAAGATCAGTTGGGGGAGTAATCCTACTCAAACGATGAAACAGGTGGAAACCTAAAGCCTTAGCGCGGTTAAATTTTTTGAAACTGGAAGGATATTTATCTAGTACTTCACCAATTTCTGGCAACTTGGCCTTAATTACTTGTAATTCTGTTTTCGGGTCTCTATCTGTCTCCACGATATCGTCGGAACATACCAACTTACTTAGATCCCTAATTTGAACCCGTAGTTCCTCTACGGTTGAAGCGGGTTTCGCGTCTCGGATCAGTACTTCATATATGAGCTCGTCTTTGCGAAGTAAATTAAATGTAATGGGTCGTTCCATTATGTAATATTTTATATTTTAACAAAAAAAACAATTGAAACTGAACTGAAGTAAAAACTGGCTGTCACAATTTACAAACTGGAGTAATGTGTAAATATTATAATTAGCAGTCTTACAGAGTAAGCTTGTATTTTAATACTAGGCTTTTATTTCCAAGGACAATTTTCCTGGAGTTATGTTTAGGGACACCGGTAGAATAAAATTGTATAATGCAACAAGAAGTGTAAAAAGTGTAAAAAATGGTAAAAAAAATGTAAAAAAATTTAAAAAGTGTAAAAACAGTACAAACATAAAACAAAGGATTCCACGCGACGGTTTTTTCTTAATAATTAGAATAACTGGAAGGCTTTAGAAACAGCAATCTGGGTTGTAAGGTACAGCAAAAGACGTAACCTCTATCTCCAACTAATACACACACGTTGGTCGCCACTGTTACAATTTTTATTCGCGGCCTCCTACGGTAAGCCGACATAAGCCCAACGGGCAGGTAGATTAATAAAGCAACAAATGAGCAATCTCAAACACTGTATATTTATATAAGTTGAATTTACACAATAACAAGTGTACCTTACAAAACTACTTAAAGTACCTTAACGTTACAAAATTAAGTAGGAGTCTATTATTCTATTTCAATAATGCCAGCCAGCTAAAATTCCAGTATAAAGAGCTAGGGTCGTGGGGAGTTGGAGATAAACCCAGTACTGTACCGTTTTAAAAGTTTAACTTAAACCATATGTATTTCAAAATTTAAGGTATAACCTTCCAGTTATTTAAACGTTATTCTATTATATTAAATGGGCGCCAGGGACCTTAAGAGTCCCGGATCCCAGAGCCGACGAAGGGGTCCATAATATTTCTTGAGGAACTATTCAGGTCAAACTCGAGATCCTTAATTTCAAATTAGTTGACCGGTTTCAAAACCGGACTTAGGTAGCCAACGGGTTCACAGAGAATCCGTGGTTAAAATAAAATAAGGAGTAAAGTATAAAGGGATAATAAAAAAAAAAAACCGTCCCGCCTGCGTTATCGCCAGACGGACTACAACCGACAGCACAGCCGTCTCTGCAAGGGGCTTCGAGCAAACTCGAGGAACGGGTCTCGCGTCCAGGTCCCAGAGCTCCTCTAGATCCTGGCGGCGAGACGAGTCTCCTGAGGTGCCTTTCCTGGGAATGACAATACGGAGACCGAATAATATAAAGGGAAACTAATTTACTTTCCAAGGGGTGACCGAGCTTTCAAATCTAGAAGGCTAAAACATTAGCCGGTTAACATGGCTTCAAATGGGAATAAGGATTACCCACGTGGCGTTCCTCAACTCCACAACAAAGGCTTGTTGCCTAGAACAATACTTTAATACCGAAGCAAACACGGAGGAATATAGGGCAAATAGTTAGCGGCGAAACACTTACAATTGATCCAGGGATTAATCCGTAAATGCAGACTCCCGCGGCTGGCTGTATAGTCGTCTGCGTGATCGCAGTTTGGAATCCTGTAATAAATATCCAATAATCACGACAATATCCTTTTAACAACCAGGGAAGAGCCCACAGACCACTTCTTAACACCATTACAACAAAATCCTTACCTTTTAAAACACTAAACAAGATTTGTATTGTCACTCAAGCGTGATTAATGGTCGAAAGACCCCATTTCCCTTCAATAACTCTGTCATCGATCACAAACCGGAACTAGACGGAGCATTCCGAAAATCTCCCCCATTCCGGGTAAAATGGTTATAAGATTAGCACCACACAAAGACACACAATTCTCGAAAATCACTAACCACTGCTTAACGTCACGCTTAAATGCTGAAACAATAATAATCTTCATGATCCAGACCAACAAACAAATTATTAGTGACTTCCAACACCGAAACTTGTCCTGTTTGGAATAATTCTCCCCGAATATTCATTCGGCAAATTTAGAATTTGCAACCTTGCCACACTGTACCAAAGACCATCATTTGACAACGATGTTTCTAGAAAAAAGTCTATATAGAAAAAATAATAACACTTCCGGATTAGGTTATTCAGTTTATTGTGATTTTTTTTACTGAAAGCTGAAAATCATTAGGGATTGCTCCATACGATATTATTTCGATGGTTAGCGATCAATTTATTAAAATATCGATTAAACTACAACTGTGAATCGGCGACCACTAGATGTCGCCTTTACCTATAGTCTGTGCCTTTAACTGTCAGAACTGACGTTCGACTGAATGACATTAGGAATTAAGATTGTAAACATTGCATTACAATATTTGATCTAATTTATTGTGCAAACTTGTTAAATAGGTTTAAAAAAGTGATTGATTATGAGAAAGTGAAAACTAAATATTCCCGTGACGAAATACAGTTAAAGGAATGAATCCTTCACTCAAATGCAGGCCAAAGTCTATTTATGTTTACAGGTAAATGCTACCCTACGTATTAGCAACGAAGCCGTGTTATATCAACCCTTGGTGGGTTCAAAAAAAAACAACGTAACAGTAGCCAACTAGAAACTCCTCTACGTTCTATCTTCCTATACAATATTCCTTGTCTTAAATCGTACGTATGTTATATCTCTTCAGGTAACTGATTATTTCGAAATTTTTATATAATTTTATTTCGAAATTTTTATATAATTTCAGAAAGTTCCGAATCGCGTTCTTTTTCTACAGCTAACCAACCTTTATCTAATTCAAGAAAATTTACTTTACGGAGTTCAGAATAATTTGTGTTTGACAAATTGCGAGACAAGAAATCTGCATGAGCCATATTTCGACCTTCTTTGTACACGATATCAAAATCGTAAGCCTGTAATATAGCCCACCAAACGGTGAACCCTTGGACTCAAATCCCGTTTTGAGTGAGAAGCTTTAAGAGAGGTACAATCAGTGAATACAGTGAATCTACGTTCATGCAAATAACGACGAAATTGTTCGATTGCCTTTACCACCGCAAGGGTCTCCAACTCGTAAGAGTGATATCGTGTCTTTGCATCTATGGTCTTCCTACTATAATATGCAACTACATGAGGGGTCTCATTATGCTTTTGGATTAGAATGGCACCATATCCCTCACTACTTGCATCGGTACGGATTTCAATAGGCAAGGAAGGGTCAAAACTTTTAAAACTGGTTCGGATGTTAAAATGTGAATCATTTTCTTGTGCATTAGGGTCATGCTCTGGGGTCTAATTAACATTGCCTTTTCCTTTTGATAAGGGATACAAAGGCTGAATTATTTGGTAAAAATTAGGGACAAAATATCTAAAATATGTTGCTAACCCTATGAGCTGCCTAAGTTGTGCGACAGTTTTTGGAGTTAGGACATTAAAAAAAGCTTGAATTTTTTTTATTTTTTTTGGATTTGTTCTAATCTCCCCAGCTGAAACTATATACCCAAGGTACTCAGTTTGGACTTTCAAAAACGATCATTTCTTTAAATTAAACGAGAACCCTGCATTGGACAGGTGGAGACCACGTGGCCTGGCTCCCCGCAGACGTAGAATGTGACTTGTGGCTTCTGGTTGACACGTTTATCCGTGACTGTAGGGCGATTACGTTGTTTGTTTCTTTCACGGCAATCAGCCGCACGATGCCCAGTTCCGCCACATACGTTGCAGGTGCCACGAAAGTCAAACGTAGCACGGGCGCGTTTGACATCAGAATCGTTTGACTTTCTTTTCAAGGAGATGCCTCGCAGTACTTGAAATAGTTGGGATTTATCATTTACCACAGTTGATTTTAATTCACTACGTATTTGGACGTCACACTGAGATAGTATGGAAATGGCAAACCAGTCACGCATCCGGAATATTTTCAATTAATTGCCAAAGACGCAAACATGCCTTGGGGGGTCTCATTAGAAGTAATTTGAAATTTGAGGGTACTGTCAAAATGATCCTGAATAAGCATAAGGCGAGAGAACTGAGCTTTCAAAGTTTCCTGTATATCTTCCCTTTGATATAGTTTGGGAGATATCTTGTTCAATAATGTGGCTGCGCGGCCTCGAAGACAATGAGTCAGCGTCATGATAAGATCGACACCTATCAAATTTTTGCTCTTAATGATGGTATCTGACAGCCGACACCAGCCCTCTATGTCTGAATTGGGGTCGTCAGGATCAAACGGTACCAACGCCGTGAAAGGTTGTGGTGGTGCATCGGACCGGGGAAGTAGAGCATCAGTTAATTTTGAAGGAAATGCTTCTAGACTATTCCAGGGTAACAGAATATTTTTCTGCATATTTTGTGACTGTGGAGTGTCACTAGTGGGCGGGCAATCCGATCCCACTTCTGATATCGGGTTGGCCCTGACATCAGAAGTGAAACTCAGATATGGCTATACACAATTTTATTTCAATCAAACAATTAGGTTAAAATAATATGGCAATGAAATAATCAGCAAATAATAATGACGGTGAGGGCGGTCACGTAGGGCAGTACTGACTGTCAGGGACAGTGGTCCGTGCACCCACCGCAATAAGGACAGTACTAATTGTCAGAGACAATGTTCCACGTCCACTAACCGGGCAGTACTGACTGTCGAGAGACAGTGGTCCGTGCACCAAGACGCATCCGTTGGAAATGCGTACCGACTCCACAGTGCGGCGCCTTATAAAGGCGGTCGCTAGTGGAGGGGTCTCCCTCCACTAGCGTAGTGTAGTACTGTAGTGGAGGGTTCTCCCTCCATTACATTACAATATTTTACTGGCTTGGATATCGAGTCTTTTAATCCAAATGACCGATAGAGTGAATGATGCGTCTGGTGCACGTTCCACTAGCGCCATCTAGTCGCCGTCTCTCGCAGCTGCTTAACAATGTGGCTGCCGACATACTTATAAGTTTGCATGCTTTAATTCTAAGCAAAACATGCGGGACCTTATATTTATTTCAACAACTATGTATACCGTGTTTTTCGCAAATAAATATATTATTATTATTATTATTATTACAATATTATCAAGCATTTGTGTTGGTGCATTAAAGTCAATATGACGCCCTAACCCCATGTACCATACAATGGATATTATGTGCGCACAACTTCCCACAGTGCGATTGCCTGTAAGGCAAGTGCAGTACCAATGAGCAATAGCATGTCTATCAATCAAATCCCGGTCTATTAAAATATAACTATAATAAATACGGGAACGGACATGGCGCGACTGAATCCGTACTCTGACTAGCCAAACATTATTTAGCAGGATATTGCATCGCGGTAAATCGTTTAACTCGTTATCACGGTATAATTCTATATTATAAAGGCCATCGCGAAGGTGCTCGGCGCAGTAAGACGTGGCAAGCTTAATGTGATAGCTCCCTAGCGCGAAAAGAAACACTTCATCTTCATATAAACGTGGGAAGTCAGAAACAGAAACAAAAACAATGACAATTAATTATTAGGTTCATTCATGGTTCACTTGTTTCATTAGATCCAAATGTTTCAAATGAATTTCCTAATGCAATTTGTATAATCTTAGATTTAGTCTGGATTGAGTCCGTATTTGTGGATTCATTATTATTATTCATTGGATTATTTATTCCTGGTAATATTCCAGGAACGTCAAAATTGTCTCGTTTGACCATTCCGCCATGTTGTAATCTCCGATCGTAGCGACTTTCTTAGTAACGTTGAATGAAGATCCACTCGTCGCGAAAGCGCGGGAGAGACTGTCTGCCCGCGCGCGTGTAAACAGTCACCGGGCGCCCGCACATTCATCCTTTGAAATTTGCCAAAAAACCGACACTTGCCCGATTCGCGGCATTCACATTCACAGGTGCGTTCACGGGCTCGGGCGTACCGTTTACACGCTCGTGAATGTGAATGTGCACGTTGAATGTCGAGTTGAACGCGCGCGTGTGAACCTACCATGAGGGGTGAGGGAGGCAGGGGAGGGGTAGGAGACGCAGGACCTCTGTGCATGTCTCGACAAGCCCAAATCGGTTTCCTGTACCTTCGCTATTAGCGTAGTGTTACAAATTAAATTTGTGGCCTCCTACGTTAAACTAAGGACAGCCCAAAGGCCCAAAGGGCAGGTAGTCCGGCAGTTGATTTATAAAGAAACAAACAAACCATCTCAAACACTGTATATTTATAAAATTAAATCTAACACAATTAAAAGAGTGAACCTTAAAGAGCTAATTCACCTTATTGTTTACAAATTAAGTAGGTGTCTAATATTATATTTTAATATTGCCAGCCAGCTAGAATTTCAGCAGAAAGAGCTAGGGTCGTGGGGAGTTGGAGATAAACCCAGTACTGTACCGTTTTAAATGTTTAAATTAAATAATATGCATTTCAAAATTTAAGGTATCCTTCCAGTTATTTAAATGTTATTCTAATATAGTAAATGGGCGCCAGGGACCTTAAGAGTCCCGGATCCCAGAGCCGACGAAGGTGTCCATAATACTTCTGGATGAAAGTTGCATGTCGAAGTCGGAGATCCTTATTTTCAAATTAGTTGAAGGCCGGTTTCAAAACCGGACTATGGTAACCAACGGGTTCTTATTAAACCGTGTTAAAAGTAAAAATAAAATAAGGGGTAAAGAAAAACCGTTCCACCTGCGCTATCGCTAGATGGACTCCATCAAACAGCACAGCCGTCTCTGCAAGAGGCTTCGAGCGAACTCGAGGAACAGGTCTCGCGTCCATGCCCCAGACGCTCCTCTAGATCCTGGCGGCGAGACGAGTCTCTTGAGGTGCCTTTCCTGGGAATGACAATACGGAGACCGAATAATATAAAGGGAAACTAACTTACTTTCCGAGAGGTGACCGAGCTTTCAAATCTAGAACGCTGAAACATTTGCCGGTTAACATGGCTTCAAAAAAAACAAAGTAACAGTACCTCCCCAACCACCAGAGATTTGACCCACTAGGGCAAATCTCGACGCTGGCCCTCCAGCGTCAAAGCAGACTCCAAAGGACCAAGCACGCTTACAAAACTCCACAAAGTTTTGCCTGAAAACAGGAACAGAGAAAGAAAATAATAAAAATAAGGAAGCTGGTGTACGATTTCTATTATTACACAATATCTTCCTAGCAAATATTAACATAAATGATACTATAAAGGTATTTATGGGATATATATAAACAATACAGAATTCTTGTTACACTTCAAATATATAGTAACAGACCGCTCTATTTGGCGACATTGTAGTAGGCTTTGGTTGTCGGGTCTACAATTCCGCCCGTGTTATATGGCTTATTTTTAATTATCCATGTAACCTATATTAATTATTCAAATTTTGGTTTTTATTATACACACGCCTTAGATTGTGTGTTCTAAACACGGGAACGGGATACGTCAAACTCAAACGCCGGTTAGAGACAGTCTTTTTTTCTTTTTTTGTTTTTCAAACATGGCGGTAGGCGCTACAGTCGCGTCACTCGGCATAGGTATTTTTGCATACAGCCTATGCCCAAAACAACATGTATGTACAGTCGCCAGCACATCAAGCTACTACAATCTGTCAGATTTCTTTAATAGATTTTCGACTTTATTGCTAAAGCATTAGGTTCAATGTTGATTGGGAAAATCTGTCAGTTTCGGGTAGGTTGACCTGCTGGCGTCCGTACTATGCTTGCGCATCCGTATCAGCTTTGTCTGGGTCACACGACTATCATCACACGATTATTTCGCATGCGTGCACTTTGTTTTTCAAATGTCAACGGTCACTTTCACTTTAAGCGTTCTCATTTTGTGCATAAACCAACACGAATCCCAGTTCAGATGTCGGAGATGGTATATCTGTTATCTGTCTCTCGTTAGCATCAGGCATATTTTAATTACTGTGGGCGTCCTATGGGTAATGTTGGTTATTGCACATTAGAAAAACGGTTTGCAGTTAAAATCAGATTACAATTCACGAACAAATCAGTCACACTAGCGAATCACACACTGTAGGTACACATTTAACGATACGGAACGCTGACAGTTTCTCAGCACATGTTGTTCGTACGATGTCCAATGTTTCGATGATCTCCGGAGCTCTGCTTACACCGTCCTTTGTAGCGGTCGCTCCCACCACGAACTCAGGCTAGACTCTGTCTAGCGCCACGAGATGGCGCTAGCGCTCCGAATAGTCAAACGAATGACTCCGACATATACATTTCATGGTCCGAATTGCCTAGTAGCTTGCTTTTACAATTTTTACAACCTTTGACGACTTTTTGTAGGCATTTCGTCAAGGCCCACCCACAGACATAAGTTCTTTGATCAGCCTCTGAATCAGAAATATTTCTTGTGTTTTGTATAACATTCAGAGGCTGATCAATTACAATACTTTGGGATTGCAAGGGAGCTTTACTTTTTTTTTTATTTTTAATAAAAAAGGAGAGGGATTGCAAGCATTCATTAGAATCCTCTTCGCAATTGGAGCCTACGGAATGATTCGTGCTGAAATTATTTAATAATAAAGTTTTATATGCTCCCTCAAATCCCACACAGTTGGGCATAACATTACGAGCACCTAAACTTCGAACACTTCCAAAGAAATTTTCGAGTGGGTCTTGATTAAAATTGCGTGTCAGCATTGCGTCAAAGGAATATTTTTTTGATAATAATTGCCAAATCGATTTAAACCTATTGTTCGAATGAAATTAGTTAAAGTTGGTACAGACTTTACGATTTTCTCCTCATCACTTTTTGTGACCATAAATTTGGCGGTTTTTAACATTTTTAACGCATCTTGCCATAACAGGTGATGAGGAGAATTTCTCTTTACAGCAGCTCTGTATATTTTACCACCTGGCGGCGTAAAAGATGACGCGTTACATGAGTCGAATAATGTGTCAATTAATACTAAAAATGGTATTAGATCCCGACATTCTGAGGGACAATCTCCTCTTGCAGTTACATTGTCAGTAGCAACTGCCATACTATGACTTAGTACTTGAGCCGCATTTTTCACCCTCATTTTTTTTATTTTGACGGGATCTATATGTTGATCGGTCAACTTGTGCAGCATACACAACTCTCCACGCGACATGTCGGCTTTATAAACCCGCTGAAAGTATTCCCACTTTACTATTTTCAGCACATTTTCGTGCATATAATGCATTTCCTTATTTAATAAATTATTTCTAATTCCTTTTAACAAGTGAGGAACATCAAACAGCGGGATTATCTCGTGGTTTTTAACATTAATTATGTCCTTTCGCCACTCTTTTCCTGCTCGGAAATATGCAGCTTTGGCTTCGGAGATTAAGCTATTTATAGTGCTGACATTTCCCGAGCTTTGGTCGCATTAATCTTTAGACCGGTAGCTTGTACGTTAGCTATAACGTCTACTAAAATTTCTTTAAGTTTTGATGTTTTTAAAGTTTGCGTAAAGTAGTAAGCTACTGGTTGTTTATAATTTTTCCTTACCCCTTTGACCATTGACCAAACCAAACACTAAAACATGATTGGCAAAATTTTGGGTCTTACAGTTCCCATAGTTTTCAAAACCTACAAGATCGTCTGTGTAAACATTGTAATGGATATGGGGAGATATGAACATTTCATCAAATATTAACGTACACAGACGATCTTGTTGCAACATTTTCGGCACTGTGGACTTTAATTCTTTAAAAACGATTTCATTTATGCCTGGAGTCAATTTTCCTTGAGCAAGCAATGACTTCAGGAATTTTTTAGATGGTAAAGTAAAATGTTTGCAGATTAACTTGTAGGCTTTAGGGCTCTTCTTAAAAATTGAAAGTGATAGAATCTTTTCTTCCTGGGTAAATCTATGCCCCTTCTTTTTCTTCCGTCCTTCAATGCATTGCATTCGAGTAAACAATTTAGGTGACTCCGACATGTTACGAGATAATTTTTCAAAATCCCTGTTAGCACTTTCGTTTTGAAGTTGATTAATGCGCAACTTTAAGACAAATTTTAAGTTTTTTTTTTTTTAAGTCTCCTTCGTTGAATTTTTTGCGTACATCTTGGTCGTTTTGAATGTCGATAATTTCTAACTGCATTGACTCTGGCGCATTTTCAACAGAAATCGTGAAAGGATTGCTGAATATGTCCAACAGAGGTTTCACTTTTTAAACTCCGAAAATCTGTCTTGAAAAGATTGAATCAAAATATCTAGCTTTTCTACATAACTGAAATTAATCGCAGTTTTGTTAAATTTTTCTGCCATTTTCTTAGTAACGGTTTGGTAGTTAGGTTTGTGTAGTGGTAGTTGGAAAGAAAATAAAAGAAGATTTACGTTACAAAAGTTAAGATTTAATAAGGTCTAACTAGATACAAAGCCGGTTGAGCCGGGCGTGGGTAAGATATCGAGCGCACGTGTAAGTTAGAACCGTCTATAGAACACTACTGTCCTGCAGAGCCTCCAGACGTAGGTAGCGGGAACTGGAAGGGTGGTCCAGGATCCCGTAGCGCTGCGGCAGGGTCGTCCAGCCACTCCCCTGCGGCGACGGCGGTGGCAGTATTAGTAACCGCGTCCGCGCCTCGAGTTTCCAGCAGCGCACGTAGACACGTCTGTGCGGGTGGAGCAGGCACTGGTGTTGTTCAGGTTCGTGAAGGAAGGGAGGAACCCTGTAACGAGTCGGTTTGTCCGTTAAGGTGTTGTCCGGACACACGCGACCGACTGACACATCCCGACAACCGAAGACGGAAGGTCTACGTTGGGTAGCAGTGAGCTGGCCTCCATTGGTTATCGAGATGTGGCAGCCTAGGTGGCGCGTTACAATAGATACACATGAATAAAGTAGGTCAAAGAATGACATCCAAATGTGTAGGTAGGTGAAGAAAAATTATAGACTTTCTTTTCACTTTTAATCCCACGCTACGAACAGATCTGGATATCCTCTACTGGATACATGGTTAATAGAAGTAACATAACAAGATTGTAGGCCGCTTAAGAGAATATTTATAACAAGGAGAATTGATAGGTACCAGTTCGGATAACGGTTACATTATGAACGCTTAGAAAAGTGAGCTGTAGGTAGATCTAAGTTAACTGTGGTACGCGTAAGAACACTGATAGAACAATTCTATTTTACATAGGATTCTAATTTAAACGTTATTATTTATGTTACTAAAATAAAAAGAAAGTTGAAACAAATAGAAGAAATAGATATTTGCGACACTCACCCGTCTGGGGTTTTTCACAACACTTAGGTATTATTTAATACTCAGAAGTTAAAGGACATTGACCGAATCCAGTCTAGAAAAGTTGCACGTATGAAAACCAAATTAATATACAAATTATTTGCTTATTTTTTACAAGCTTTTCACTTCAGGAATTTTGTTTTCGTATCCGGAATTATGATTTTAAGATAAACAGTAAATTAACGATTGCTAGGTACATTTCCGTGTAGTCATGATGGACGTTTCGTTCTCTTCATTTGTACGAGTTACGTAAGTATGAGCCTTTACATAAAAACACCACAAAAATGATAATAAACTCATAAATAGCTAAATAATTAGTAATATCATAATCATAACTTAGGTACTGTATATGTATTTCATAGTTCCGTTGTGAAAATATTTATTTTTGTGTTTCGTCTCACGCAGATGCAACTGTCAAGGCAGATGACAGACGTACCGGTAGGGATGACGATTATTCCTAGACAAAATCGATTTTTAAATCTATCCGAATTGCAGGAAGGAATCGATTCAGCAATAAATTGAGTTCTGATAGATTTTTTCCGCCATTATTCTACATCGACAGCTTTACTAAGATAGATAATCACTTATTCATTTTGGTGTTGCCAGCATAATTAGTCAAATGTAATGAATAATCGAATACAAAATAAATGAAATAATATTCTTGGTTACAAAAAACAGAACAAAGAAACTGCGTATCAAAACTTAAAAGTTGCAATCCGCAGGAAAAACATCGGAACCCGTTTTCAAGTTTATAAAATCGATTAAAAAATCTATAATTAATTTTTTATGATCGATAAAAAAAAGCAATTTACTTGACCTATAAAATCGATTCTAGATCGCATCCCTAAGCCTGCCTGCGGAAGCCGCCATTATTGTTTATGTGTCGATTGAAAATAGTCACCGCGATTAATCTCTCCACATAAATAGTGATACTTACGGAAATTCGTTGGTGTGTTTGTTTTAAACAACTTAGTGTGTTTCATGTAACTAACGACAGGACGTTTTCATATTTAATTGTGTTTTATTACGCCAGGACGTTTTTGTGTTGTGTTTCTGTACTCTTTTGAGATTCTAATCATGTCGATGCTTGATTCTGATCAACCGATGCCGGTGGTAATGAGAAGCCGATGTGTCAATTGTTCACTTTTGATACCCAGCAATCACCCGCAACATTCCTTGCAACAAGCGTCTACGACGATGATTACTTTATTACGATCTTGGATAACTCCTACTGAGGTAAGTTTCACTTTATTACCTACTTCTAGATTATCAGACATGCTAGCATCCTGTACTTTGAATAGCTGACTAATATCCTATAATCTTAGTGCGGTGCTACTTCTACGTTGTACCATGTTATTAAACCTAACAAAGATTTTCTATTGATCCTATAATTAATTCTTGGAATAGTGAACTTTGATGTGAAGAATACAGCAATGTAATATACTAATAGAATACTTTTTTGATTTGTTTCTAATCTCTGGAATTATTGTGTTGATTTGAAAAAAGTATTTTATTTTCTGATTATCAGATTCATGAAGAATACTTCAGTAGTTTAGTTTAGGGTATAATTTACAAGTCCTACAGTTTACAAGAATATTTGGGGAACACAGCTTTGCATGGGTGATAAAAATCTTTTGAAATTCTCGGTTTTTCTCTATTATGATATGCATGTTTTCTACACTTAAACCTTCCCCATGAATTGCCCTGTCTATTGGTGGAAACTGCATGAATATCTGTTCAGTACTTTTTGAGTTTATCATATTCATACAGACCAACAGTTACACATACATAATTATTATATCATAGTCATAGAATGTGTATTCAATAAAGATTTACAATATGCAATGATTTTGCAATGTGCTAATATTAGCAGTACAGCGTTGGAAGGCCTCCCATAAGGTGGATGGATGTCTTTGTTATACAGTATGTTAAATAACAGAGGGCGTTCCCTTAAACTCGTTAATCTATATCATCAACAGATAAAAATAAAAATATCAGCATAGAAAAATAAGCATAAAATAATCCGAATTCAAAAAAATAATTAATTGACAATAAATTGGAAACCTCCTGTTTATAATCAAAATAGTAGCGCGGAATAGTACCTAGCGTAGTAGCATTGCCCAAAGCGGCAACGTCGCAATACGCACGATGTCGAGCGTCTCGCGAATACTCACGAAGCCGAGCGAACCGGCGCGGGCGGCCGCCGCGCGTCGCGCTGAATGGCGAGCGGCGGCGACTTGAAAGACACGTCGTCGTCGCGTTGTTATCAGTAAAATAAAACATTTATGTATGTTTAGTTTTAGCAATAACATTTAACAACACTTCTCAAATGTCCCGCTGACAAAGGAACGCGTCCGTGCGAAGTAAATAAAAAAAAAAACATAAATTCATGTACCTATCTAAGCCACGTTTCAATAACATTCAAATTAAAATACAGAGTATTAGACAGTTATTCTGCACGTAGCGGCCGAGTAATGAACGCGGGGTGGTGGCAGCCTCTCTTTATACTATGCTTCTGCCGACACGTCGCGGTCGTCGCGGGCTCGTGGCCGCGACATAAACAGAATACGAGTACAGAAGGTCCAGTCACGGAACAAGTACAAGAATTTGTTTTACCTAGCCACTCAGACCTGTCGCGGTGTGCGGTTAAGTTTGGAGAAAGTTTCATTTATTTGAATCACAGTTTAGTTGAGTTTAGGCTAGGATTTAAATGATAATGACGGTATTACACGTTAGTAAGTGAATTTTTTCTCCAATACAGAAATTTAAAAACTTTTACTTTATGCAGTTGCCTTCGTAATACCTAAGTACTTGCGTTTATTCATAGCAATCGTGTAACGTCACAGTAGTAACACGTTCGTTGAACGGGGTACTCCCTAAGTATAAAAGCAGTTTTAGGAAAGAGTGGGCCTTCTGAACTTATTAATTTTGTGGCACAGTAGTTTAGTGTTATTTTTTATTTTAATGTTTTCGAAATGTTCTAGGTATTATGATACATTTAAATAATGTTAAAAACTTACCTAGATTTTGAATTGCTCAATATGCTGACCTCCTCTGTCTACACATTGTTGCAATCGCCGACGGTTATTTTGGTGCACTCGTCGCATTAAAAGCGGGTCCTCGCGTATGCGGTTCCTGATAACACGGAATGCTGTGCGCATTCGCATTTCCATCTCCTCCCGCGAGCGGCTTTCTTTTTTATAAACGAGTTGTTTGACCCAACCCCAAAAAAAGAAGTCAAGTGGCGTTAAATCAGGTGACCGTGGTGGCCACGCCTCGGGACCGTATCTCCCGATCCAGCGGCTATCAAACAACTGGCCACCAGAACGACGCGGCACTACCGGTTCATTGTTACGAATACGCACCAGGGCACTCACAATAACACGAGAATTCCGCGGTTGATGTGCATTGGGGTACCTCTCAGCATACATCCTCAGAGCACGTGCACCATCATAATTACACTCAGCATAAATGAGCACCATGTTCACATACTCCTGAGCACTGAACTGATAACGCGGCATTTTTCACACAAGAATGACGGAAGATGTTGCAATGCGAAAATAATGCACGTCCGGTCAGCGCGTGCGATTAGTTCCGAATAAAATTAGGTGGACAGGACATTCGGGGGCAGGGGGCGGGGCTAGGCACATCAATAAGATCGCCGCACACGCGGCCCGTCATTCATAAATAAATTGCGACGTTGCACCGTCCTTCAAGTACGAGTGTACAGAGTGTTTCTTTTACGTAACAATTTAACATTTTTATTGAATATTTTAATATTAAAAAAAATTAAAACATTTTGTTTTTGAATGGTAATATTTTTTTTAGCATGTATGGATGCTATACTATTGCGGGTTAACGGGAACGCCCTCTGTTAGTTAACATACTGTATAATAATTATGTGAGGATTCAATGATGATTGGTGAATAACCGAAGTTAAATATTTCAGAAAAACAGCAACATTGAGAAATAATTTCTTTTATTTCAGCTTTCATCAGAAAGTGTACTATGTACGGAGTGTATGGTAATACTTCAAGATCGAGCAAGCACATTCATTGATGGAAATGCTATACCATTGCCTGCATTTGGTCACAGAAGTATATGCTTTTCTTGTGGAAAGTCTATTTTACGTACAACAAGAACACATGCTGTGAGATCTGACACAGAACTGTCAGATCTGAACATTATACCTATTTATCTAAATAAAACATTGAAGTGAAAATACCTAGTTAAGTACCAAAAAAGAACAATAACGAATACATAGTTATTCTGCGATACTGTACAAAAATATTGATTGGTGTTGAATCACCCTGTATTATACTGTACTAGCGACCCGCCCCGGCTTCGCACGGTATTTTTTGGCTTGTTTTATACTATGTAGTGATAATCCAGATAATAAAAATACATGCTTACCAAATTCTTTTTTTTTTAATTTTCTGATAAACTTTCCGAGCACATTTTGTTCGTGATTTCTTCCCATCTTCTTTTCTTTAAATCCCGATCACTGTATTCTTCCGATGTTATATCCCAAATTGCTTTACGGCTTTCAATTTCCCGAATAAATTTCTCGGTATCGAAAGTCATCTTCGGAACGCAAAATATGTCTGGCTGCTACAACAAGTGCGCGGAGACTGACCGCAGCCACATACATTCGCCTACACACGTTCTGGCTGCGCGCAGCCAGCTGGCTGCCGTGCATACAGGCGCGTTTCATTGGCTGCCGCAGCCGAGATTTCGTGGCTGCCTAGTGCGCGGGGGCCTTATCGTGTGGACTGTTGATGACATGTAGTACCAGTTGTACAATTCAACATATTTCTCAGCAGTTATGTACGCATATTCTTTAAATTTCGAAATATTGATGGGTTCTCCTGAAGTTATGGCTTGCAAAATTACAGCAAATCTTCGGATCAGATCTTTATCTAGTCCTGTGATAGCCGCGCCGCAGTCTTTCTATTTAATTTATTTGTTAGTTCCTTCCATTTCATTTGTATGAAATTCCGACCTCGTGGGCCGCCTGAAGGTTTAGACAAATCTCCATTTCTGGAATAGAAATAGCATAGCACTTTAAAATACTTCACACTAAAGTTTATGCCACTCAAACTTATTAAAACTGTTTACTCACGCTTCCATGAATTCAACCATCATTTCATATTGCGTCTGACTAGTTCTCATAATTATTTATTCACTTAAAAGCACTTAATTATTTATAGAAAAGAAACAGAAATACTTTTGCTGTGGACGTGTAGTAAAACATAAACAAACTTAGCCTTGGCTTGGCGCCCTCACGCGTCGGATATCAAAGTGTCAAGTGGGTGCGTTCGGTACCCGTAATTTTTTTAAATAAAATCTCCGAAACTATTTTATATTGCTGAAGATAATGCCACTTTATAATGTCTAATAATTAACTTTGGATCTCTTCTTTATATAACATTCAGTTTTTATTTTTTAATAATAATAAAACGTTTAATCAAAGGTGAAAAAAATATTAACAACTTGATTTAGTTTTCGAACGCACGATTCATTCAACAATCGTTCATTTTGCTCACTATAGGCCGGTTTACACTTTGCGAAGTGTGAAGTGATAACTGTTAAGCGTTAACATTACGCGATAAGTCTCAAGTGTTCAAAGTAGTCTTTTCCATCTCCGTTTACACAGTGTTTAGGAAGAAGTCGTTGCTCGAATAATAAGAATTTCTAGAAATGGTTGAAATTGGAGGAGACGACTTAAAATGTGGTTGTGTTCTGTTTTCTACCATTTCATAAATGAAATTAGATGTTTGAGACTGACGGCGGATATGTTTCAAGCGCAAACCAGAAAGATAATTTGGTCAGTGGGTCATCTTAGGGGCGGCCTGCAAGAATTATATAAGTATTTAGCTATTGACCTTTCAAAACAAGTCATGATTATCATTGATAAAAGTAATGTTTCAAAGAAATTAAAGTACCTTATATTTTAATGATATATCACTTCTTCTTTTAGGAGTTGGCATAAAAGGCTTAACGTTTTCGTTTTCCTTAAACAATTCCTTGCTCACCCTATAATTCGCTTTAAATTCGTCTTCATTCATAGAAAACGCTTTGTCCGTATACCGCGTCATCCGACGCTCATCTCGTCTTTGTTTTAATTGTTTTTTATGCGAATTACGTAAAATACTGTATATAACTGCTAATCTTGCCATATTAAACACTTTGGAGTCGCGAAGGACTAATTTAGTGGACTGTATCTGCGATGCTGAACAAAACGATTGACAAACGCTTAGCGATAGGTGTGCGAGTTGCGGGGGTGTTGAACAGTAGAATGCAACCCGAAAATTAGGGAGGGAAAGCACAAACCTGTTACAGGAGCACGTGCTTTCGTCGCCGCCGGTGCACCGAATCACTATTCCAGGTTCAGGGGCAGTTGGGCTTCAAGTTACTGTCCTCACACAAACTGTTGATTTATAAGTCTAATATGCAAAAATGCGGTGATTCCAAAATTATCAATATTCTTGTGCGGAGCGAGCCGACGCCATTGCGCGCGCGATGCGGTTCAAAACGGAAGTAGTTTTCGCGACAAATGGCGAGGCGAATCTTTCTTATTCACTCGCGAGGTATGTGCGGGAAAGGGATGAGTATAGGAAATAGCGGATGTCAATCAAATTTTGCATGTTGGCGCAACCATTCCCCCCGGGTTTGAAGGGTTACCTTCAAAAACAATATGCGAAACTAATCAAATAACTAAATCGTGATGTAACCTCTAACTGCTAACCTATTCCTAAACTATATCTAAAGCGTTACTATAACTACTAAACTAAGTGGAAGCCTGCTGCTGATTAGGCAGAGGACAGAGACGAATAACCGGACGTAAATACGAACCGGTTGCGGTTTTAACTCTTACTATACGCGTTACTCCCTTTGAATCGGGGAAAACTTCCTCCACTACACCTAGAGGCCAGTGTAGAGGGGGCGCATTCTCGGTCATTAAAACTACCACAGTACCAACAGTGACTGGATTCGATGGAGTATTCCATTTTTGACGCGACTGCAGCGTGTGCAAATAATCTGTTCTCCAACGCCTCCAAAAGGATTGAACTAATTTATCCAAAAGAGCGTGACGCTTTAGGAGATGCAGTCTGTCTTCATCAACATCCATAGCGGGCAAATACTTTAGAGGAGTTGTGGTTAAGAAGTGAGCTGGCGTCAAAGCTAAAGACTCCGACGGGTCACTAGATAGAGTTCGACACAGAGGGCGAGTATTCATTACTGCCTCTATCTGAGCGAGTACAGTACTCAGCTCCTCATAAGAGAGAATCTGTACGCCTACAACGCGGAACAGATGCGACTTGAGGCTCTTAACACGTTGGCTGCCAGGAAAAAAAACGCGTCTTACCATTCAAGCCACGTCGGTCAGTGCTGGTCGACATCTAGACTTTTCGTTTGGGCCGCGTCGGTCATAGCTGACCACGTTTTATGAGTGTTTTCAATCAACTCTTACAGGCCGTAGGGCAGCGCTATCAAACTAAATCCTATATTCATTGACCCGCGTGGCCCTCCAGTTAAACGAAATTACGTTGGTTTATGAAAAATTGAAAGAACATAGAAAAAAAACAACAATTACCAAAGAGTAAAAATTTGCGTCGTCAAAAAAAAGTTTATTGGATAAAAATTATACACAAACAAAAGAAAAAATGTGTTCAAAGTAATAATGATATTTTTTAACAATTTTAGAGTCTACAAACAATCAACTTGAATACCTATCCAAAAATAAATCTTGACTAACAACATTAAGTATTTAAAAATTAAATTTTAATATGAACGTTGCGTTGGCAAAACATTCAACACATAGAAAAGGTTTATCTTCGCAAGTGTCACAGAAAGTAGGCACTTTTTTAGTTTTGTTTCTGGCAAGTGCACGCCCAAAAGTGGTCACATTATTTTTGTAACAAACTGTACACATCCGACGCACCTTGAGAGAAGGACCTTCTTTTTTCTGGAGCACATGTTGTAACGGCTAGGGCTTTGCAGGTAGGCTGCGCAGGCCGCTATTGAATTAGGATAGATAAAAGACAACAACATTAACATTCAAAGGTTTAATTAATATAACATACACTAATAGACTAGGTCGCGGGTAAGGACACACTATCGTTCTGAGCTCGAGCACACGGTTATAATTATGAGGGTACCGTCCTTAGGTCTCCGGGGCGGCGTGGCGCAGCGCAGCCACGCGCGCAACGCGCAGGAAGTAGGCCACGTGTGTGGTGACGCCGGCACAGCCGCGGCGCGTCCGGACGCCGGTAGCGCTCGGTAGGAATGCGGGCTCAATCCAGTAAGCTACGCATGCAGGGCACAGTCAGCCACGTGTGCAGCGTGCAGTAGGCAACGCTTATTAGGTATACCCGGACAGGGTGCGCAGTTGGTGAGCTGCCCCGTCCTCAGCCCGGATGTAGAAGCCTGGCCGTAGAAGCCGGGACGTAGAAGCCAGGACGTAGTAACCTGGACGTAGAACCCTGGAAGGCGCGATAGGGTGCGCATGTTACCATGGTGCAAAAGCAGCAAGCCACATGCGATGTGTTCAGCCTCATTCCCTCTTCCCCGACCAAGGACGGCGTAAGGAGCATGGATAGATGGAAGCCCAACACATCGCAGCGGTTTACAGGCAAATAGTTTGTAAGGACAGCGTAGCACAAAGACAGATGTAACAAGAGGTTATGTATGCAACAAGCGAGCATAAAACACAAGATAAACAATAATCCTAGCAGATGGCTCGCTATTTAGCTTCTAATACACTGTGAGGCATTGCACAGCCGGGATGCAGCAGCAATACATACATATTACAGTCTCCCACGCACTGGACAATCATGGACCGCGTGGACTTCATTGACAACCACGCAATTAATTACAACATTGGTAGATAGATATTTACAAGGGTCATCCAGTGCTGTGGGTACAGTATAATTACCAAATTAATGAGGAACTCACCCTAGATGTGGGGTACCAGTTTCTTGAGGACCAGGGAATCACTCCTGCTTGGTGAGCAAGCGGATGTTAAAATGACAGAGTGTTTCTAGTAAATTAGTGTTGTGCCATGATTCTAGTGATGTGACTTACAACTTACTAATTGAGAAATGTTTAGCGTCAGTCGACTATTTCCCGTCGAGACCCTCACAACGCTACAGTACCCCGGCTACAGAGAGAGGATTTTACCTGTATAAAATCCGCTAGAACTACCACTTCCTACTTGCTGTCTAATCCCTAGCACAAGTCTGAATTCAGTCCATTCTCAGCAAAGACCGAAACCATACTCAACAGCCATGAGTGAAACTAGTCAGTCCTAGTTCACTCAAGATTTCCAGACAGCAAGCCTAGAAATACACAAGTTTATGAGCAAGTGTACCTCAGCCAGTAGTATTCTAATAGTAGCTAGTACCAGTATGTTTAGTAGTATTTCTATATGTAGCAGACATGTAGTGTAGTAGATATTTAGATTTTAACCAGTATTAGGTATTTATAGGTAGGTGAGTTCAGTGTGTACTTGTAGGTGTGTAGTTTGGTATGTATGTAAGGTGTTTTTTTTTTTTTTTTTTGTAATTTAGGTAACAATTAGACTAGCACAAAATTTTTAAGGGTAGTTATAGTAGAGACCTGCTCTGCAATAAAAGTAAACATCCCTTGAGATCCACAGCATTCCCTACAATAGCGCCAGTGATCCTTAGTTATTAATGTAGTAGTACATGTCAAGTTATATTTTAGTTTATTTTATGTTGTAGATGTAGTATTTTCTTTTGTGTATTAAGTTAGTGTCAATATCATTAGATAATATCACAGTTAATAGAATATTAGCTTAGCAATAGATCTGATATCAGTAAGCACAAGTTACTGGTGTAGTTTCAACCTATGTCCCAATAGTATAATGCACACACAAGACTAGAAATTAGTCCGGAGTACACAGTAGCCAGCACATAGCTGTTATTCTATATCACCCTAGACTGCATAGGTATACCAACAATTACATAGATAGACAGTTACATAGATAGATACATTTGGTTTTAGGCTTATTTAATGAGTAACCAACCGCTCCTGCAAGGGCTTATTTATAGAGTTGCAACCGCTCTTTAGAATATATATATGAAATAGATAGATAATTTGGTTTAGGCTTGCTTAAGGAGTCACCATCCGCTCCTGCATGGGCTTATTTTAAGAGTTGCAATCCGCTCCGTATGATATAATAGATAGTAGATATATATATTGGATTGTTTAGGTTACCAATGGTTTAGGGCCAATTGATAAGGCATAAACAGTGATCAACGTGGTAGAACATTATGATCATTACAACTATGGCTGTAGGGGCCAGTAGTTAGAGAAGTTTGGTGATGAATGGGGTAGGACCATCATCAGTTTCACAACTGTGGCTGTAGAGGCCAATAGTCATGGTAGGAGTAACAGATAGATGGGGTAGGGCCATCATCCTTTAAGACCATTTGGTTTTACCAAATAGTTGCTGATTAGATAAGTATGATAATTGTTGGTTGTATGTAGACACAGTAGGTAGTTACCGTGGGTGAGTGTAGTTAGTTTTGGTATTTTGTGGGGTAGGTTGTGTATTTAGATATGGCTGACCTTTTTTTTTTTATTTATTAGGTTAGTTAGTGGTCAATTTCTTTATAGTATTTATAGTTTGTTAGAGATAGATAGTTTTTACTTGTTTTTATTAGTGTCCTTAATGTTAATAGTCAATAGAATAACTTAGTTACCTGTAATAGTGGTATATCATATTACATATCACAGGCAGATCAGCCATACCTATAGTGTATTGTTTTAGTTGTTAATTTTGTATGTAGTATTTTTTTTTTGCATGATAGTTATTTTGATTAGTATATTGCAATTTAATAGTCTATTGTAATTTTAGTTTATTGCATTTAATTATTTAATGAAATATAGTATTGATTTTAGTTTATTGATTTTATGAATTATAGTATTACTTTTATATACTAGTAGTTGATTGATCTAATTTTAGTTAGATAATAATACTAGTTAGCAATTTTGTTTAAGTATTAGATAGGTTTATTAATAGTGATAGCTGTCTTTTAGTCTTTTATTTTGGCCACCATAGTTTTATTATATGTCAGAGTGGTGTAAAAAGTTTATTATTAGGAATGTTAAAGTTAGGTTAGATTATTATTTATGTCATCTCAGTATTATTGTAGTTGTAATTATCATGGATTTTGGTTTATTTTAGTCAGACAGCTATCTATTCCTCATGTAGAAGTCTCAATTTAATCATTTTGAATAATTTGCATTTTACCAATGCCCGCATCAGGTGAGTTCCCATTATGTACATAGTTATCAGTTTACACATTGTAGTAACATTAGGTTTAAACGGCAAGAAACTTATAAACTATACCGCTACGATAGTTAAGGCTTTGCAGGAGTTCAGTCAGATAGTGTGTTAGGTTTGGTAGGCTAGTAAAAGTTGGGCGCCACTGTAACGGCTAGGGCTTTGCAGGTAGGCTGCGCAGGCCGCTATCGAATTAGGATAGATAAAAGAGAACAACATTAACATTCAAAGGTTTAATTAATATAACATACACTAATAGACTAGGTCGCGGGTAAGGACACACTATCGTTCTGAGCTCGAGCACACGGTTATAATTATGAGGGTACCGTCCTTAGGTCTCCGGGGTGTAAGCGTGGCGCAGCGCAGCCACGCGCGCAACGCGCAGGAAGTAGGCCACGTGTGTGGTGACGCCGGCACAGCCGCGGCGCGTCCGGACGCCGGTAGCGCTCGGTAGGAATGCGGGCTCAATCCAGTAAGCTACGCATGCAGGGCACAGTCAGCCACGTGTGCAGCGTGCAGTAGGCAACGCTTATTAGGTATACCCGGACAGGGTGCGCAGTTGGTGAGCTGCCCCGTCCTCAGCCCGGATGTAGAAGCCTGGCCGTAGAAGCCGGGACGTAGAAGCCAGGACGTAGTAACCTGGACGTAGAACCCTGGAAGGCGCGATAGGGTGCGCATGTTACCATGGTGCAAAAGCAGCAAGCCACATGCGATGTGTTCAGCCTCATTCCCTCTTCCCCGACCAAGGACGGCGTAAGGAGCATGGATAGATGGAAGCCCAACACATCGCAGCGGTTTACAGGCAAATAGTTTGTAAGGACAGCGTGGCACAAAGACAGATGTAACAAGAGGTTATGTATGCAACAAGCGAGCATAAAACACAAGATAAACAATAATCCTAGCAGATGGCTCGCTATTTAGCTTCTAATACACTGTGAGGCATTGCACAGCCGGGATGCAGCAGCAATACATACATATTACAGTCTCCCACGCACTGGACAATCATGGACCGCGTGGACTTCATTGACAACCACGCAATTAATTACAACATTGGTAGATAGATATTTACAAGGGTCATCCAGTGCTGTGGGTACAGTATAATTACCAAATTAATGAGGAACTCACCCTAGATGTGGGGTACCAGTTTCTTGAGGACCAGGGAATCACTCCTGCTTGGTGAGCAAGCGGATGTTAAAATGACAGAGTGTTTCTAGTAAATTAGTGTTGTGCCATGATTCTAGTGATGTGACTTACAACTTACTAATTGAGAAATGTTTAGCGTCAGTCGACTATTTCCCGTCGAGACCCTCACAACGCTACAATGTTTTTTTCTCATATTCCGTCCTGAAGTTGTTTCGGTTGTTGAAGATTTTGCTAAAAAACTTTTGAGTATTTCTTTTCTAAATTCTACAATAGGTACAGTGGGTTGCCAAATTATTAGGGACAGTCAACAAATAATGGTACTTGTAAAGTAATAGTGTTAAATTAATTAGAAAAACACCGTTTTGGGAATGACAAAAGCTTTATTTATATAAAGTAGTTATTGACGAAGTAAAATAAGAACAAAAAAATTAAAAAATATAAACAATAAAAATTATAGGTAAATAAATAAGCGAAACGAAATATTATTAAGTACTAATCAGTACTTAGTGACATTTCCTTTTGCCTCAATTAGTGCTTCTATACGCCTGGGCATGCTCGCTATGCAGTTTATGGCACTTTGTTTTATTTTGGGATTGTGATGCCAAACATTAATGACTTTTTCTATAAGTCTGACCTTGGTCGTTATCATTTCTTTGGCTATTTCAGCCTTGGTAATCTCCCATAAATTTTCTATGGGGTTCATATCAGGAGAATTGCCAGGCCAAGGTAAAACTGGAATGTTGTGGTCTGCCAAGAACTTGGTAACGCTTCTGGCTTTATGACATGGCGCTGAATCATGCATAAACATGAATTCCTCTCCATCTGGGAACCATTCTTCAAGTGTCGGTAAAAGGCGAGTTTGTAAAACTTGTCTGTACTGGTCTTGTTTCATGGTTCCCTGGACAATGTAGAGGCGCCCTACCCCTTCAGCGCTTATGACAGACCACACCATTATTTTAACAGGGTGTTTTACCCTCTCCACGATGCAGTCAGGGTGGTATTTTTCTCCTGGGCGTCGCCTGACGAAGCTGCTCTTGTCGGCCAGAATCTCAAATGTTGACTCGTCTGAGAAACACACCTGTAAAAAATATTAAAATGCTTAGTATTTAAAAAAATATTATTTTATAAATAATCTATAACACCGGTAACAATGCAAACTAACCTTATTCCAGTCTTCAACAGTCTTTTGGCGGTGTTCTCTAGCCCAGGCAAGCCGTTTCTTCTTCATTGCATCAGTCAACCGAGGTTTTTTTACAGGTCGATGACCTGTCAAGCCTTCTTCTGCCAACCTGCGCTGCACAGTTCTCTTGGAAACTGGTATTCCTGACGAGGGGTAGTGATGCGTTTTCTTCCACTATTGCCTCTTTTATTCGGCAAAATTGGCTGATTTAGGTCCAAATTTATTTTTATTTTATTTACTGCCGACTTAGAGACACCAGCCATGTCTGCTATCTTCCTTTGGGAGTGACTGGTATGTTGGAGAAGGGTTTTTATTTCGGTTTTTTTTTTTTTAGTCAAATCGCACCCTTTACCCATGCTGGAAGCCAAATAAAATAAGTATAAATATTATTATTGTAATAATTTAGTTAAAAAAAAAATTGAATAATATAATAATAATACTCACATTATAACAAAATTTTGTAGCTTAAATATGAAAATAACTTTGTTTAAAATATTCAAATTCGTCTTTTACCGTTTAGCGTCTACAGAACACTGCTGCTCTCACGTTACTTAAAATGTTTTAGAAAATAAATATACCCTTTAACACTTAATATCCACTTTAAATTTGAGTTATAGAGACATGGCAAACGTAAATAATACATTCCTGCAAAGCTTTACCACTTGAAACTGCAGTCAAGTGCGCCTAACATAGGAAGTTGATAAAAAATGTGACTGTCCCTAATAATTTGGCAACCCACTGTATATTTTTATGTGTGACGGATCTGTATAAAACTAAAGCATTCACCAAGGCGACGTTTAAAATCAGATCAAATGCAATTTTTTTGTACCATTTTAAAGATTTTCTCAATGGTGTCTGGTAAGCTGCCATCTGATCAGCTAAATCCACTGCTCCTTTTGCCTTGTTATAATCTAAAACAATAGCTGGTTTCATTGTGGTTTTATTATGTTTGGTAACGGGAATAAAACGTGTCGAATGTTTCGTGGAAAGTACTAAAACCTCTCGTTTGTCTTTCCATCTTAAAACGGTTATGCCATCATCACTTTCTCTCGCTATGAATTGGCCTTTTTTTAGCTTGGTAGAAACGACTACTTTAGGGAAATGCTTTCTGTTTTTTCTTAAAGTTCCAATCAAATGTGTTTCATATTTCAAGAGTTCTCTGGCTAAGGGTACGCCTGTACGTGTTCCACGCGCGCCTCAAAGAGATGTCAGCAAAAGAGACGGGGCCCCTTAGGGCCGAAGCCTGCCAGGGTAGCGGGACCATCCGAAAGGGTTTACCGCTGCCCTGGAACATAAAGGGCTAAGGAAGGAACACGGGTGGGTTTTAGTCAGTAAAAGTCTGACACTCCCTTCTGCTCCACCCAGAGCGGGAGGAGTCGTTTGATGATTTCCCATCTTGTATACCAATTATCAGTATATAACAAGTGCCCTTTATTCAGCAAGTCCTGGCACAGGTTCATTACAACTCTATGAGGGGTGACATTAGTTTGTTCATTTTGTTTTCCAGCATATATATTTATCTTATATGTATAGCCTGGTAAAGTGCACAGTTTAAAAAGCTTGACCCCGTACTTGTGCCGTTTTTGTTTATTATATTGGCGAAATATCAAACGTCCTCGAAACGGAACCATACTCTCATCAATGCATATGGCTTCACCAGGAACATAATTTTTCTGGAAATTATTATTCAGTACATCTAACAAGTGTTTTACGCGGTGAAGTCGGTCCAACTTATTATTATCGTCATCTTGAGAAAAATGTATCATTTGTAAAAGCAATTCAAATCTATTTCTAGACATTACAGTTCGTGGAAAGTTGTGGCTCATAATATCACTCGTAGACCAATAATCGGCAATTTTTGGAAGCTTTACCAAACCCATGTACAATATTAAGCAGAAAAAATGTTTTATCTCAGCAAGGTTTGTTTCTGACCATGAGCGGATTCTTGCATGTTTCGAAGCTTCAGTGGTGCGAGTTATTTTAGTTATTGCAAAAGCATTAGTACTTTCAACGATTTGTTGTAATAAGCTATCCGTCACCAAAAGTGCATAAAAATCAGCTGGAAACTTGTTAGTCATTGACGTGCGAATAGAAACTGGCATGCCACAACATTCAGTGAAAGGAATAATATTGCGCTGATTACCTTTACACTCGGTCCATTTTGAGGATGTACTATTTTCTAAACCTTGGATAGCACGATCAATTTCTGCATCACTGTCTTCGCTTGTTGATAGGATCCGCGGACGCCTGTGCCTCGATCGGGGGGGTTGAATTTTTACTTCCTCGTCATCAGAACTTAGGTTTAAACTTTTGTCGAGAAAATCAATTTCTATGTTTTCGATTTGTGTTAAAATATCTTCCGTAATCTCAAAATCTTCAAATTCGTTCATAGTAATAATAAATGTTAATAACTTAAACAAACGGATACGCTATCGTAACAAATCAATCAATAAAACGGCGTCTCACATCGGGATTCGGGCGATAACTGCGTAGGCGCGGGAGAGTTCACTGGCTGCGGGGAAGTAGGACGGACCCGACACCGCGACCCGCGCGGCCTCCCCTAACGGAAAGTCGATATTTCGTCTCCATGGGCCGCGGCGGTCAGTGTTGACCGACGTCTAATATCTCTATAAACTATGACTAAAATTCACCTTTGTTAATAGAATCACACATTCTGACATTAGATTTAAGTATTTAATCAAAAAAATTGTTTGGCAAAATTTTAACACATTTCCGATTTTTTATTGGCCTAAAGAGGAAGTTCACTGTCGGTCAGCACTGACCTGCGTTGGCATAGAACGTGTTAATATTAGTCTCCCAATTACCACCAAAGTGACTAGCAGCGGGCGTATTAAAATGCCATTCAATATGGTTTTCGGCCAAAACATGAGCGAATTCACTCTGATAATACTTTGACCGCAAGAATGCGTGTAACTCCGAGATACTACGGCGAGCCCCTACATAATTAGTACCGTTGTCCGAATACAAACGTTTGACGGGACCACGGCGCGACAAAAAGCGCTTAAACGCGGACATAAAACTTTGCGTACTTAAATCACCGGTCAATTCTATGTGAACCGCACGAGTTGTCATACAAATAAATAGACAAACGTAAGCTTTTGTGGAGCGTATACCACGACCACGGGCAATGGTTACCCTAAACGGGCCGGCGAAATCCGTACCAGTGTGTACGAAAGGTTTAGCGGATTGAACAACACGACAAGAGCGATGATCGGCCATTTCAGGCGCGATAAAACGCGGGCGAAGCTTAAAACAAGGCACACATTTGTGCACTCTAGCGCGAATCAAATTGCGAGCGGAAAGTATCCAATACTTCTGTCTAAGGATAGACATCAACAAGTCCGGACCTGCGTGACAATTCACCTTATGATGATAATCTACAATCAAATCTAAAATATGGTCCTTGCGGGGTAAAATTACTGGATGCTTTTGTTCAAATCCTAAATCGGAATTTCTCCGACCTCCTACTCGAATGAGACCATTCTGCAAAAAAGGTTTCAAATGTTGAAAAGCGCGATCAAACTGTCCAAGAGAATTCAAAATAATAGCAACATAATAACAATGGCTAGGAATATTGGCCATAATATGACTTACACAACAACATTTTCATAATTAAGCAATAATTAAGGTATAATATCAAATTAATTAACCTACGTGACATCTGGTCGATCTATTCCACATAATAACGGCACTAGAACTAACCACCTGAACATCTACCAAGAAACTGTTTTGATAACGTCGTTACAATCCATTTTATACACTACCAACGTCTTTTACGTAAAACATCTACCGCCATTTTGAACCAATCACAGATAATCACAGATATACAGATATATTTTGGTGTAATATCTTGTAACACAGGTAATAATAAACAAATCTTATATAGTGAAACCATTTTAAAACATTATAAGGTAATTAATCAATTTAATAAGAGTCGATTTCGAGTCTTAGACATCATCAAAAAGTATATCAACATTAACTGACAGTATTGTACCAATCATTTGAAACAACCTAATAAATTAAAATAGCAATATAAAATCTAAGACATACTACAAGGATAATCAAATATTAATTAATCATTTATAGTAATAACTTTGAAGTGTTTTTTTTACAAGTTAAAACTGTTGTTTTGGTAAACACAATATCTAGTCAACTTAGGTACTTCTAAGTTGGTCCCAAGCTTCGTAAATGTGACAGATTCCATTATTCAATATACAATATTCCAAAACTATAATTATATTAAAAGTACATATCTAATACGCGCGAGAAGAAACACAGGCCCTAGGATTTTACTACCATAAATTCCTGCCCAGACTTTTACCGACCAACGCGTTTGATTTCCGGTCTCTTGGATCTCGAATACCGTTGCGCGTAAAAGTCGACTCGTCGTTCCATATCACATGGGCGATAAAATTAGGATTTCGATCGTGTTCAGCTCGCAACCACCGGCAATACGCTACTCGATGATCACGATCACGAGGCAATAGGGCTTGGACCCTATGTATTACATAAGGCTGTTGCCGATCCCTTCGCAGCGTTTTATGCACGAAGAAGTGTGAGACGCGGGCTCCATGATTCCGCCGCAATAATCGAGCTGCAGTGCGTGTTCCTAGGCGTGGATTTCGACGGACCAAGTCTAAAACCCTTTCTGCAATTACACCGCGAAGTGGTCTTCCGGCGCCTTCCTGATTGGGAACTATGGGCTGGTTATCTAGCACTCGTTGATAGGCATTGGTAATTATCCGGGAGTCTGATGGATGCCGACGGTCGGGGTACCTATCAATGTAAATTCGGAGGGCTTCCCTAGCATTTCCCCGAGCTTCCCCGTAGCACATCATCATTTCTCCATACTCACGCGCACTAAGTGTCGCCGCACACGAGCCACTCGCCACAGCCACAAACGCCGCCACTAGAAGCTAGAAGCGGCTACAAAGGTAGCTGAAGCGCGCGACAGCCACTTGTGGCCGGTGGTCAACACTTGCGGTCGGTGGCTGCTTGTTTGCGTGCAGTATCATAATGGACTCTGACGAAGAAGGTTTAATTGCGCTACTTTTGATAAAAAGACGTCGTCGTAGAAGACGAAACCGTAGTTATTGGATACATCCAATTTTAACGAATGTAAACAAATGCAACGAACATTTCGATAATCTTCTAAACCATCCTAAAAAGTTTTTCAAACATTTTCGTTTAAGCATAGGTACGTTTTGGGAACTACATGCTCTATTATATGCTGGGTTAAAGCACCACGATACCAACATGCGGAAAAGCATCGCACCTGCGGAAATACTAGCTATCACATTAAGGTAAGTGGCAATAATCACTAGCATAAAACTCCACAGAACACTATGATAAAATAATCTATACTTTATTTATAATAGAAAAAACAATGCACATTGATTATAATAATTAATGTGCATTGTTTTTTCTACTAGAGAATAGCTAGTTAACAAATAAAACACGTAGGTATTTGTATTTAGTTATTATGTCTTTATTATAATTTGGTATCACTCGTCATCATCACGGAACATGTTTTCGATAACAGAACTGTTGTCCATAGACTGGTCAGAATAATATGAATGAGTTGGAGAAGGCTGAATTATAGGTGAAGACGGGATAGATGTAGAAGCGTTTTGTGTAGAGTATGACATGTCAGACTTGTCGGAATAATGTGAATGAAGTGGAGAAGGCTGAACAGATGTAGAAGCTTTTTGTGTCGAGTGTATGTTGGCATTTCCTGAAGAATAACCATAATATTGTGCCGAATAGGTTTCATAATTTTGATTATGCGTGTACTTTCTAATTAACTGTAATATTTCTGATTGAAAATCAAGTTTACAATTTTCGTAAATTTTTTTTACATGTGGAAGCAGCGACATCAGAAATTGCTTATCGGGGTCATTTTGGTCGCTTATTTGATCATGTTTACGTTTTAAATTTTCCGAAAGTGTTCTGAGAATTTCATTTTCTGATTTTTCGGCCCTTTTTCTGTTTATTTTCGGGCGAGATGTTTCCGCATCATCAGTTGCATTAGTAACATCGGTAGGCGGTCTCACTTCTTTTAAGGAATTCAAGAACGATAGATGATTGAAATAAATGTACTGTTTACTGCTTGTTGCTGCCGAACCACTCGCAACGTTCTTGTTTTTTGCATTTTCTCTATTAAAACTGTCACGAAGACTCTTCCACTTCCTCTGTAATTTAGTTACTGTAACAACAAAAAATATAATTTTAATTTATTTAATTTTTTTTTTTTTAAATATAATTTGTTTCAGGTATCTAGGAACTCGATGATCGGATGCTCGTTTGAGGATTTTGAACTCTCTTACCACCGTGGGGCCTCTACAGCAAGGAAAATAGTACAAGAAACATGTCAACTAATTTGGAACTATTTAAAAGCCGTTTGTATTCCAGAACCGACTCAAGACATGTGGAAAGAAATTGCCAGCGGATTTCTTCAAAATACTAATTTTCCTAATTGTTTAGGCGCCATAGATGGGAAACATATAAGAATTATTCATCCATTCGATACCGGCTCCTTGTACTTTAACTATAAAAATTTTTTTTCAATAGTACTTCTAGCAAGTTGCGACTCGAATTTACTTTTTACGTTCGTGGATGTTGGGGCATACGGTAAAGCATCCGATTCTACAATATTTAGAGAAAGTGAACTGTGTAACAAAATACACAGAAAGACATTAAATATCCCCTCACCAAGACAGGTCGGTAATCGACAACCATTGAACTACACATTTGTTGGTGATGAAGCATTTGGCCTCAGTGAAAATATGATGAGGCCATATGCTGGAAAATATTTGGACTTAGACAAAAAAGTTTTCAATACCAACCTTACCTACCTACTTTAAGTTCAAAAGTATTTACGTGTATTTACGTACCTACTTCAATAATAAAAAAAGTATAGTTTTAGTATATAGTTATCAATAAGTTATAAAATTGATTAAGGTACTCAGGATTAGGGATACATACCGTTTCTTGAGTAAATAAAACAACATTTTGTAACAGTTCATTGAAATTTATTTTGGCGGGGTCATGACTAAAAATTGAGTACCTAATTAGTCATAACCCCGCCAATCTTCAACGGCGCGGCAGCGGTAATGCCGCCATGTTGAAGACGGCACCGGGATGTCCTTTGGCGGTGAAGGACGTGGCCGTCGCGGGAGCACTGGTAGCCGCCGCTCTGGAGCACGGGGCCACTGCAGCTCCCACAGACGACGCTCCTTACGCGCCTTCCGCCAAAGCACTACCCGGTGCTCTTCTCTTCTGCTTCTTAATTTTCTAAAAAAGAGAATTGACACTTAAAACTCAAATATCAATAACGTATGTACTAATTTTAGATCTCCACAGTGAAAATTGACAAAGACCACATTGAAATATTATGTTAAATTATAACTACAAAACAAGTAGTAGGTAGGTATTTTGTTTTTCGATAACACGCGAAGTTAACTAACTTCTGCTTGTAATAATATCTTCTAGAAGTAGATAACTAATAGTACCGAGCTGTAAAATTGGTTTTCTTTCAAATCAAACGTAAATATACCAAAGAAAACCAGTTGCTTGAAATTTATTTCCTAATGAATACGATACCAAACTTAATGAAGTTTGCAATGGCAAGAATGGCTATCGGAGATATAACAAATAAAGAAGACAACAAAGAATAGGTACTTACTGTGTTATAATGGTCACAACAACACTAAACATGAAAAAAAACATTTTCCGTGCCCGGATTCTCAGAGGGTCGGTCAGGTAGTATAGTATAAAGTTTATGACAATGACAAGTTGCTTGTCAAAAACTTTTGTAAAAACGTCAAACCTTCATACAGCCAATGACCGTGCCATGGCGGACAGCGTTTAATTTAACACAATATTTTTTATTAACGCCATCTAGTGGCTCGCGTGTTAATTTATTCTAAAAGCCTTGTAATGTGCAATGATGTACAAGAGTTTTTTGCAGATGGCGTTATTCCTAATGCAAGCTATTATGATCATAATTATAAAGTTTGATTGTTTGAATTGTAATTGAAACTTGCTTGGAAAATTCAGAGAATTGTGTCTTATAATAAAGAAATAGTGTTAGTTTTTGGTTGAACACTTAAAATAACTTATAATGTTTGATCGTCAATGTTGCGACCGAATTCGGTTGTAAAGCGATCGCTATGAATGTCGAGACTGCAGCCCCAGGTAATGCTTGATCCGTGAGGTTACAGTCTAGTCTAGTAACTTGACAAAAAAATATTACAAAACAACGGTCGTGTGAAACCCCCTTTACTTGTAGCGTAATTGTTTTATGACCGTCATAAAACTCAAAAATTTTCAAACGCGCAGAAGCGTAGTGCCGCACTCGGACAAGTAGTAAAACGACGCACTTGTGAGATATGTTCTTTTAATATAATTATAATTTTGGAATATTGTTTATTGAATAATGGAATCTGTCACATTTACGAAGCTTGGGACCAACTTAGTAGTATCTAAGTTGACTTGATATTGTGTTTACAAAAAACAACAGTTTTAACTTGTAAAAAACACTTTAATGTTATTACTATAAATTATTAATTAATATTTGATTATCCTTGTAGTATATCTTAGATTTGTGTCATTCATTGTAATAGTGAATTATCTCCTTGTAACTGAATTTTGAAATGGCGAGCTTTTTGCGAATTAAAGTGTAGGAAAAAAGAAATAAGCATTCACTCACTGTTTTATATTTTATATTGTTTAATACAAATCAAAGATATAATAAATTGAAGTAACTTAGAAAATAAAAAAAAAACTAATATAATAAAACTGAACTTAAACTTTTTTTTCTGGAGTTACACCACTATTATAGTGACATGTTGTGATTTAATCATACGTAATTTCGTCATCAGATGAACGCTCATCGGTATTACGTGTGCTTGACCGAGTTGGAATATCTATGGGAAGATTTTTGTAGTAATGGTGGTAAATTGGCGGAATGTATGGTAGAAGATCAAGCATATCTTTCTTCTTTGCATTCGTAACTGGTCTTCTTGATGGATAGAGTGGGTTTTGTCGAATATTGTATATTAAGTGGGCCGGTCTTCCTTGCTTTTTTTTACATAAATCTACTTTATAAAAGGGTGTGTCGGGATTTAGTGTTTCTTTAAATTGAAATTGTAAAGGATAATTTCTCTCAAACCTCAGCCATCTAATATGTAGCCAATTAAAATTATAACCGCACGTTGTTTTTTTCCTATTTGTAATAGAATTTTCTAAGGCAGTGGTACTTAAAAATTCGGCATTTTTCATTTCGGTAACAACAAAATAAGGTTCTTTGCGTTTGGCTGTTTTTATAATATCGACCCATTGGTCTGGGCTATAAATTTGTCCACGGCGGCGACTAGCGCTCTCTATGATTCCAAATTCCCCATCATTGGGAAGATAAGAATGTCCTGATACTAAGAACTTGTGGTCTATGGTGTCAATACTAGTGTCAGGGTCTTGTACAAGCTTCAAAAGGGAAAGAGTGGTCTTGATATTCCGGTTTTGTCCAGTGCATGAATCGGAATACATAATGACATGCTTTTGTAATGCCGCATGAGTTTTTAAGTGCTTAATAAGACATGCTGCTATGTCTTGAGAACCTCTTCCACCTTCAACTTCGTCCCAGACATTCATGTATCCTGTGTTATTATTAAAGCAATGTATTCCCAGATTATATAAATAAAGATTTCTTTTATAGTATGCTACTGAGGTAGTTAATTTTGGGTAAGCTAAAGCTTTCTGCAGATCAAAAGTTAGTATGTATGCTTCATCAACCTTTTTCGAATCATTCTGAAGGTTTTCTCTTGCTGAATCTGCTTTTCGTTGATGAAGTTCTCTTTGGTTCTCAAACTCCTTCTTGACATTTTCATCATCAGCTCCTTGTATTTTCAAATTTAAGTCATCACAAGTTTTGCATGTGTCTTGCCGCGGTGCCTTAAAATGGAGATTAAACTTTGTGTTGAATATTTTAATGTAATACTTTAATTTCTTGGGTTCAATCATTTCAATCTCACATTTTTCTCTATAAAGATCGTACATCTTACGGATAGTTAGCCCAGGATTTAAATATTTTCTGTTAGGATTATTCTTTCGTGTATAATGGCTTTGATATGCAGGAAAACTTTCAATGTGGGCAACAATATCAGAATCATCAAGTTTTCGGGAACTAGTTGTGCCACGTTTATCTTTACATTGAGAGACATCATCTTTCGATAGACACCGATATAATCTTCCATCACTTATTTGAAATGTCATCAGAAAATATTTCTTACACACCGATTGGGTCTTGATACTAGACTTTATAAAATATTTAAAAGACACGTTTTTTCCTGCACGAGACCGATCTTTTGGGCGTTTTCTATTAATCGTTGTTTTTTGTACCAATGCATACAGATATGAATTCTGCGCATTGAAGTCTTCTAAATTCCAAAATGAGTCAAATATTTCTTTTCTTTCATTTTCCGTAAATGACGTAATACATTTTTTTGGACACATACAATCAATATTTTCGAATTTTTTGCCATCTTTCCTTACTCCCGTTTTAGTCATATATTCTTTTCCACTATTACGAAATAACTTTCTTTTATTAACTGCCCAATTTTCTTTGTTGAGTGAACGTTTCCTAGATCTAGATGGTCCAGGTTCAGCTTGAAGATTTGGCTGGTTATTATCTTCGTTAACATTTTCATCATTGCCTGTATCTGTGTCTGGAACAAGTGCAAATCACAAGAGATTAGTTCATGCGACATGCAATACTGCATGTAAGTATTCAAAACAAAATATAAAATGAGAAACAAGTAACCAAAAAAATGTAAATACAATTTTAAGGTTAGAAAAACAATGAATTTAAATAAGCTTACCAGATCCAGAACAACTTTCTTCGGAACTAGGCTGATATTCAGACCCGGAATCACTAAAATCCTCTAAATCCATCTAAATAAGCTATTAAAACACTTAATAAAAATATTTTTTATCAATTTTAACACACAACTTATCACCACGTGTCAAAAATTAGTCACAATAAAAGTGAATCAACTCCGGACTTACTTCACTATTAAAGTGACTTGTGACTTACTTCACTTTTATAATGAATATTTAAAAGTTTTAGTGCCCTGTACAAACAAGTAACGCCATCTATGGGATTTTTATGCAACTATTGGAGTTGCTTCACTTTTATAATGATAGATATGACTAAATGTGATATCATTGAGCAAAAAATTAAGTATTTTAAAAATATGGAGTTACACCACTTTTACAATGAACGACACATTTTATATTGCTATTTTAATATAATAGGTTGTTTCAAATGATTGGTACAATACTGTCAGTTGATGTTGATATACTTTTTGATGATGTCTAAGAATTAAGAATCGACTCTTATTAAATTGATTAGTTACCTTATAACGTTTTAAAATGGTTTCACTATATAAGATTTGTTTATTATTACCTGTGTTAGAAGATATTAAACCAAAATATATGATGATCTGTGATTGGTTCAAAATGGCGGTAGATGTTTTACGTAAAAGACGTTGGTAGTGTATAAAATGGATTGTAACGACGTTATCGAGATAGTTGCTTGGAAGATGTTCAGTTGGTTGGCTCTAGTGCCATTGTTATGTGGAATATATTGACCAGATGTCACGTAAGTTAATTAATTTCATATTATACCTTACTTATTGCTTATTATGAAAATGTTGTTGTGTAAGTCATATTATGGCCAATACTCCTAGCTATTGTTATTATGTTGCTATTATTTTGAATTCTCTTGGACCGTTGTCCAAGAGATAAAATAAATTGTGGCCAATACTCCTAGCTATTGTTATTATGTTGCTATTATTTTGAATTCTCTTGGACCGTTGTCCAAGAGATAGAATAGATTGTTTTTAAAGATAACGATAATTTATGATAACGTAAGAAATGTATTGATAGAATACTTTGTTACTGTTTCCATGGAGTTTCTTGTCCTTCTTCTCCATGATGACCTAGTTTTGCGAACGGACGACTAGTTTTCTGATTAATTGCTGACAAGCCTAAGATTAAAATAAATGTTTAGCCTTGTCTGTCTGTGCTTTATTTCATAAAACCCTTTTCCTACAAACCATATTCAATGATAACTTTCATACACAGTAAATAACTAACTAGTAACCATCCTGATATTTAAAGCTTGTTATTTGGATAATATGTAGGTACATATACTTATAGTCTATACTATACCAAAAAAATCTATCACACTAATGCGGCGAGCCGCACTGGGTATAACTTTCTTCAACCGCGCATGCTCGTTCATAGCACCACACTTAGTGAGCTAATTGATAGCATTTGCGAAAAATTCGCTAATAATTCAGCAATGAATGCGATATAGAAAACGCTTAGCTGTAACTTTCATACAAACACCAATCTAAAAACCCGATCCGCCCTCCCAAAGATGGATTGAAAAAAAAGATCGGGATAACGGTTCATCGATCGGTTATTGAAATACTAAAAGTAGGAAATGGATTGAAATATCAATCTCGACCAGCAAATTAGGGATTAGGATTGAATATAGAAAGCGGCCGTAAATTAGAATTGCTCCGAATTCGCCTGATTTCGCGGGCTACTGCAGCGCATCCACCTTAATTAAAATTGTTTTAACAAATATGGACATATGACATAAACAAAATAAAAATAATATTTTAAAATTATGTTTTATTTATAGTAACGTCTTCATCACACATTACAAACTTACAACAAAATGAATGAATGAAACAACCGATCACAATAATGATTTAAAAATTAAGATTAATGGAAATAATAATCATGTTTTTAAAATATTTTATTTTAAATAACAACTTACAACACAACGTTGGTGACATTTCTTCGTCTTCATCATCTAATTTAGTCACTATCATCTGATGATGAAGATGAAGAAGTTTCACCAACGTTAATTTGTAAATTCGGTAGAATTATAGTGAAACGAATAACGTTCCAGGTATTGTTCACCCCTGCTTCTTTTAGGTTTTTAGCATTGACACTGTAATTTTAAATTGGAGTTAAATAATATAAATAAATGAAAGCCACATAATTTCATAAGATAAATAGTTAAAATGGTTACAAGTAAGTGTGCCAGCTGCTGTAAAAATAGATCATAATAAATTCGGCGTCTATCGTAATGTAACAATGTTTATTGTACTTTTGCTACAAAGTGTGCATTAAAAATAACCTTTTTTAACTTCTTTCTAATGCTATTGTAAATGGTCTATAGATGATTCGATACTATTTGTAATTCTAGGGGGCCCACCTGTCATATCCTATCTGTAATTTACTGATCTTTGCTCCAAAATGAAATATAGACTAAATCCGGAAATTCCCCTGAACATCAATGTACGCAGTTTTTTTTAAAAATAATTTTATGACATGGCTATGGTTTTGCCATAACTTTATTCCAAAATATACCAAAAAATACTGGCTTCCGCCAATATACCTTTAAAAATACTGACTCTTGGAAAACTTACTAAAATATACTCAAAAAGTATTAAAATACTGAATCTGGTCACACTGACGTGATAAGAATCTGCTCTCCTCTACTCTCCGAGCCGGTCTGTGTGAACGGACACTAATGGTAGGGACAAAGGCCTGCAGTATTCACTGTAAACCACGCTTTCCACTGCGTTAGTCCAAGTTCTCGGGTAACAATATTAGTGGTAGTAGTTGGATCCGATCTTTTTCTTTTCTTTTTATTATTGACGCACTGAGTCTGCGGGTACGAAACTTGCGACGGCCGGAGCGACGGCGGGGCGGGGCGGTGCGGCGCGGGGCGAAGAGATAGCGGTGTCTTGCGTGTGTACGAAACAAACTTCCGCGCAGTCGCGCTCACGTAGTGTTGTGATAAACATGAATTCACGTCGAAGAGAACTATTGGAGCCCAGTCTCCTAATGAGAGAATTTTTATTACCTAGAGATGGTGTTCATCCAATAAATCAACGACGACGCAGTTTGGGAGAATTTTCTACACTTTATTACGAGCTACGTTGTTATTCAAGAAAGTTCTACAATTACACAAGAATGAGTATAGAGACATTCGATTATGTTTTACAGAAAATTAGAAGTAATCTGGAATCTAACATTTTCGGAAATCGTATAATCTCACCTGAACAAAAACTATTTTTAACACTAAGGTAAGTAGGAAAATAAAAGTAGATAGATTGTTAATATATTTTTGTTTATTAATTGAATAATCAAGATAGGTACAAAAATTCACTATTCGGGTGTTTGAGTTCTATACCCATGAGACCAGCTAGAACTAGAATTCCCTCTATATGGATCCCCAAACATTGAATTATATATTTCTTCCATCATTACTTGATTAATTCTATTCCTAACATTAAATTTTTGTAATGGAGTAAATGACTTCATCTGTGGTAACAAACTCATCAAGTAATAATAATCTTCTGATTTACTTTCGCCAGATTGATTTGCGTTTGAATTTTGTTGCAAATCTTTCTCTAATAACAATAACCGTTTTTTCTCTAATTCCAACATTTCCATCCGAATATCATTTGCAGTCTTTCTTTTTGGGGCTCTAGAACTAGAACTAGCGGTATTAATTGACAATGAAGTATTTGTAGTACATACTTCATCGTCGCCTACCGACGTCTGTTCCTGGGCATTCACCGAATCTGTAGGCGAACATAGGTTAATATCTGATTCTGTAATTACGGACTCCGATGAATTTGTTTCTATGCACGGTGAAGACATTGAAGTATTCGGTAATTGACTATCAACCGTTGTTAAATTTGTGTCTGAATTATCAGGCAGAATTTCAAATCGCAAAAAATTCATTTGTTGGAAAAACTGCCACGTAGACTGAATATTATCTCCTGGATCTCCTGATCTGGGTGTAGGCAGCTTTTTTAATTCTTTTCGATACTGATCCTTTAAATTCTTCCATCGCTTCTTCAAAACCGCAACTGTAAAAAATAAAACATATTTATTACCTACCAATTAATGAACTCTATTTTATCTATACTAATATTATAAAGCTGAAGAGTTTGTTTGTTTACCACAGAGTAGGTACCTACTTTTTCGAAAATAATATACCTATGTTTTATTTTCCTACTGAGACGCGTGCGAAGCTGCGAGCAATAGCTAGTTATTATTATAAAGAGGAAAGATTTGTACGTAGAATAAGAAACAGCTAGTAGTATATAAACTTAATATAAATTATTTTATTTACAGATTTCTATCAACGGGAGTATCTTTTCGAGGTTTAGCGTTTTCCTTTCGTCTTGGAAATAAAACTGTTCAAAAAATAGTGTATGCAACTTGCAGTGCGATTTGGGAAAATCTTCAACAAACACACCTGCCAGTACCTACTACAGATATTTTAAATAACGTTGCTGATAAATATTTTGATAAATGGCAATTTCCTAATTGTGTAGGAGCCATTGATGGCAAACATTGTAGAATAAAAAATCCCCCACATGCGGGTTCATCCTACTATAACTACAAGCATTTTTTTTCAATGCATCTTCAAGCGTTGGTTGATGCTGACAAAAAATTTTTGGTCGTAGAAGTTGGAGGGCGAGGAAGACAGAGTGATGGTGGCACATTTCATTATTCAAATCTTAACAAAGCATTAGAAAATAATAGAATGAATATGCCTCTCCCAAGGACATTGCCAGGAACAGAAATAGTTTTACCTATGGTAATAATAGGCGACGAAGCGTATCCTCTAAAACAATATTTGATGCGACCATATCCACAAAGCGTACTGAATCCTCAGAATGAAATATTTAATAAAAGATTATCAAGAGCGAGAAAATGCGTTGAATGTGCATTCGGTATACTATGTGCCAAGTGGAGAATTTTAAATAAAGCCATAGAAACTGATTGCAAACACGCTCGCCTAATAATTAAAACAACGTGCTTATTGCATAATATTATAATTGATCAAGATGGCTCCAACGATTATCATTACTCAAACATAACCTCAAATAACATAACCACAAATGTGAATGAAACTCGCCGACATCGCAGAAACAACCACGCGGGAAATCTAGCAATAAATGTAAGGGAAAAATTTAAAGAGTATTTTGTAAATAACAATTTGTAACATGAAAATTACACTTACCTTCAACATTCCCGAAATGGCGTTTTATTTCTTCCCAACACTTTATTATAACTTTTTTGTTTTTATGGTGTACGTTTTTACTGTCCCATATAGCCGGTTTTGATAAAATAAAAGATATTAACTCTTCATTGTCAATTTCCATAATTTCCATATTATTACTGTGATAAAAATGCAACACTATGTACCCGCGCGAGCGGCGAAACCAAACTAGTTTGTTCTCGTCGCTCCGCGCCGCCACCGCTCTGCCGCCGCCCGTGCATCGCTCGATCGCGCCGCTCCGCCGACGCCCGTTTCGTACACAGCGCTTAATGTTTTTAATGCATTTGATAAAATCGCCGTCGCGCCGCCCCGCCGTCGCTCCGGCCGTCGCAAGTTTCGTACCCGCAGACTGAGATTATTTATATTTTTTTTTCTTTGTTTCAGTTAAACAAGTTTTCTTTCTTCTTCTTGGTGTGCTTTCGAAGTCCTTCATATCCGGCGAAATCGGTCTTTTGAAACATTCAACTTGTTTAGAACTTGATTGGGTTCCAGACACGATACCTTCTTCTGTATCCAACACTACGAAAATGTCTTGAGAAGTACCAGGATGTGCATCTTCACTTAGTACTTGCGTTTCAATATCTGTAATAGATAAATTGTTACTACTGTGTACCTGATGATTGTACTCACACGTATAACACCTGATTTAATTATGACTGTTATGTGTAACCGGCTATAATATAATTATATCGAAGCCTGCTATTTGAGTATGTTGTATGTGAATTTGTATTATTGTTTTTTATTAGTAATTACAGAAAAGAATAGCACTAGATTTTTAAGAATTCTCCATAGATAGACCTTTAAAAATACTGACTCTTGGAAAACTAACTAAAATATACTAAATAGGATTAAAATACTGAATCTGGTCACACTGACGTGATAAGAATCTGCTCTCCTCTCCTCTCCGAGCCGGTTTGTGTGAACGGACACTAATGGTAGGGACAAAGGCTTGCAGTATTCACTGTAAACCACGCTTTCCACTGCGTTAGTCCAAGTTCTCGGGTAACAATATTAGTGGTAGTAGTTGGATCCGATCTTTTTCTTTTCTTTTTATTATTGACGCACTGAGATTATTTATACTTTTTTTCTTTGTTTCAGTTAAACAAGTTTTCTTTCTTCTTCTTGGTGTGCTTTCGAAGTCCTTCATATCCGGCGAAATCGGTCTTTTGAAACATTCAACTTGTTTAGAACTTGATTGGGTTCCAGACACGATACCTTCTTCTGTTTCCAACACTACGAAAATGTCTTGAGAAGTACCAGGATGTGCATCTTCACTTAGTACTTGTGTTTCAATATCTGTAATAAATAAATTGTTACTACTGTGTACCTGATGATTGTACTCACACGTATAACACATAACACTGATTTAATTATGAGTGTTATGTGTAACCGGCTATAATATAATTATATCGAAGCCTGCTATTTGAGTATGTTGTATGTGAATTTGTATTATTGTTTTTTATTAGTAATTAGAGAAAAGAATAGCACTAGGTTTTTAAGAATTCTCCATGCTGAAACTTCTATTATTATAATAGCCCACATTAAATTAAATAAGTAATTATTTTATTTTATTTTTATACCTCAATCTATTTCAGTTAAAATTCTCAGGAATTTTGAATCAATTTTAACAATATTTTGTCTGCAATGTTGCCTGTGCACATTTCTTTGGCCCGTCGCATGCCGCTGATTGCAATTTTTTGTCACCGCGATGCGCTCACTGAATCTATTCTTGCGTAACAAATCGCGTTCATTTTTGTAATGGACTTCAACGAGGTTGCCGTGATTTGTGCTCTTAAAATACGGAGAAGAAAAATGAAACGGAAAAAAACGCTACTGGGTATGCACCCCGTAGCGTTTTTTCCGTTTCCTTTTTCTTTATAGGATGCCCTATATGTGTACAGGGAAAAATTATTTGAAGGAAAATTCTACACTATATATTCTGAATTACGTATCCACGAAAGTTCTTTAATTATCTTCGTATGTCTATAAACTCTTTCGATGAGTTGCTGGCTTTGGTAGGTCCTGTGATTACATTTCAAGATACAACATTTCGCAAAGCTATTCAAGCAGAGGAAACTTTAACTGTAACTTTGAGGTAAGTAACAAAAACTACATCAATTACTTATTTAAACAAAAAATATTTATTAATCAGAGGCATAAAAATTTGCAATATCACAATCATCTACAGAGTAATTTGACACATATGATTGCACAGTTTCGTTCGACCGCGGGGGGACATTTATTTCACCTTTAAACTCATAAGTGGGAACACTTATTGTGACGGACGGGGAAACTACGGAACCCTACACTGAGCGTGGCCCGACACGCTCTTGGCCGGTTTTTTAAATATAAGAATGAGTTATGGCAGTTATGGCACAATTAGATTACTAAACAATATCTGCTTTACTTGTTTCCGGTATGATTGTTTGGATGAATGAAATATATCGACACTTTCAAAACATTCAGAATTGATGCGAGGCAGTCGGGTCAGAACAGCATTTCTCCCGTATTTTGTACGGCAGCCAGGGATACTGAGTAATTTTGTGTGTCTGGTGCGTGTTTTTGGGGTACAGAAATCTATACATGATAGCAAATCACTGCTGTCCAAGCGACCTCGCAGGGGATATCAGCGAGAAAAAGCATATCCAGCATCTTACGCCTATCCACAAGGGGAAGCATATCATAGTGTTTGCAGTCTCGGGCATAGCAATCATGACGTTTCCGGGATTTGTAGTTTAGGATGCGCGACCAGTGAGCATGACATGTTCTCAACTGCCATGCTACGATACGCACATATGCAAAGTATATAATCTTTAGACTATGACAATCACTAAAAGGCTTACAAGTCATCATCTGTCTAGCCTTTTCCCAACTATGTTGAGGTCGGCTACCAGTCTAACCGGATGCAGCTGAGCTCGAGCTCGGTTACGAGCGAACTCGAGGAACAGGTCTTGCGTCCAGGCCCCAGACGCTCCTCTAGATCCTGGCGGTTAGACGAGTCTCTTGAGGTGCCTTTCCTGGGAATGACGATACGGAGACCGAATAATATAAGGGGAAACTAATTTACTTTCCTAGAGGTGACCGAGTTTTCCAATCTAATCTAATCTAGGCTAAAACACCAGCCGGTTAACCCTCTGCGACTGACGTGGGTCAGTTTTTACAATTTTGCTGGTGTGGTAGTACATGAGACACCATTTCAACATCAAATATTTTTATTTAATTAAATTATGTAACTATTATATTTATATTTATAAGATGTGATGCGGCGGCTTAAAGCCTTGGGGTGAAAATCGAAATTTTCTTTAGTGGACTGTATCAGGGGCGGTTCGATGATGCTAGTAGGTGCTGGTGATGTGGGAAAATGACAATGTTACCTGCCTGGTGAGCTATGGTGGAGACTCGATGAGACTGGCTCCTTAGCCACGTGGCGGCGGCGCGTCCAGGATGTCACGTACGGGAGATCGGCACTTTTCACATCACACATAGCGCGCACTTGCACAGTTTAATGACAATCTTCGTCCTTCGCGGTGAATTTGAGTTTTTTTCGACTTGGGGTTTATTTATGACCCGCAAGCGTCGATAGCGGTTGAGAAACTGGCGGTTCGATTTATAGCGGCCGCGTTCGCACACTTCGAATCTTCTTTCTCGCTCTCGCTCAGGCATTATAAGGGTTGCGGAAGGGATTTTGTGTCGCACAGATACTAATAATGAGAGTTGCCAGTAATTAGGCATGAAATGTGAACCATAAATAAATATATTATGGCGTAAACAAGATGCTTAGCCTATTTTTTGTTTAATAATATTTAAATAAAACAAAAAAACCATTTATTTTCATAATTAAACAGTGTTTATTGACTTATCACAAATCAGTCTAAGAATCTCTACTTAAACATTAATGACATAGAAAAAATTACAAAATCAACTTTTTTAAATTTAACATTAGACATTTGAAAAATTAACAATTTCAGTAATCAGTCTAGAAAAAATGAGATAAATTCGTTGGTTGACTTCAAAATTAGACACTTTCAAAATCACAGCTTTGTTTGACAATTTTCACATAGTGGCTTCGAGCACTGAAGGCAAATTGGCTTCAAACAATCACAGCAACAATATTTGGTTTGTCTTTTTATTTTTGTTGGACAAATGGAACATAGTTTTCTGCCACTTTGTGGAACAGACCGAACTACCGGTGGTGGAGGGGGATATCCTTACCTAAAACCCTAGTGATGGTCATGCGCAGTTCCCTTGGCAATCTTTCATTGTATACTCGGGCTTTCATATGATTCAGCACTAAATCTCTTGCCATTTTTAGTAAAAAAGTTGCTCTCCTCATTTTGTTATCACTGTCAGCACAACTTTGATACAATACAAAGCTATTTATGCTTGCCATGTCCAGAATCCTTTGAAAGATTGCCATTGGCCAAAGGCGAGTTTTACGGCTGCAACAATAAATCGAGCATTTCTTATCCACCTCGTCCACTCCAGCTTTAGTATGATTATAGTCTGCAATCATAACTGGTTTTCCTGTATCACACAGGTCCATTAGGTACTTTTTGAGTTTTCATTACAAACAAAAATACAAATCTGTCCTCTTTATAATATTGGCCTAGAAGTATAGATATATGTAAAATACGTAAATAAAAGTATAATAAAAAATTCCAAAATAACGAGTATTATTACCAAAAAAATACCTTATCGTTAGATAAACTAAAATAATTTAATGATGTAGTTTAGGAGACACTATGAAAATATAACCATTTTATTGAGGTGGTAGTATAGTAGAAACTTACCTTAACACTGGTGTGGTAGACTCGTGGACACCTGCCTCCCGCTACGCAAACGTGCGCTCGCTACGACCACCCCCCGCGCACAGACCGACGCGCGAGCTCACGACTGTAAGGTACTGAGAGCGGTGGCGCTCAAAGGAGGATGGCGAGATTGCATGTACAATGGGACCCACTGTTAGGAGTATCGTACAGTATGGAAACTTATAACTAGTTGTAGAACTATATAAAACTAGCAAAAAAGCAAATGGGCAGTAAGTCGTAGAGGCTGGGAGAAAAAAGATATGCAATGTAAAAGATTATAACCTTAAACTAATCTAATAGTGCTTATTTAATAATACAATATCTTTTTATGTATTATATAGTTCCAAAAGGATAAAGCCAAGTCGTCAAGAATCCACAAAATCGCATAGAAAATAATAGATATCCCACGTTAGCCGTTGAAAACAAACAATGAAATAACACTACTTAATTGTTTTGACACTGACAGCCAACTCCAATTGACAGCATAACGTTCCATTCTACGTTATCACAAATAATCTTAATAATATTGTACATTTTTGTATAAAAATGTAAATGCATTTTTAATATTAACTTTTGTATGTTTTTCTCATACTTTTTGTTTATAAAAAAAATTCACAAACGTAAAAAACTGTAAGAACGTAAATCATGTAGGTTATGAAAGAGTAGGTTGGAATGTAATATGAAACACGGTGCGTTTAGTAACTGCATGATGACTTATTTTTATATAATTAAAAATCTTTTCTAACTTTTAATTCCCATCACCTAGTGACTCAATATTTTTTATATAATCCTCTTATAAACTCTTAATTATAGTAAATATAAACTTGCAAGTGAACGACACTTAGTTAATTTATAAATAATGTGGGTCCAAACTCGCCATCCTCCTTTGAAAATTAACGGTAATAAACCGAATTTTATATTTCGCGGTGTCTGTTGGACTAACACGTCAGCCGCAGAGGGTTAACATGGCCTTCAAAGGATTACCCACGTGGCGTTCATCAACTCCACAACAATGGCTTGTTGCCTGGAACAATAGTTTAATAATAAAGTGGTAAAAGATCACTCACCATTCGTGACGGAGGACGACGATGCTGTGGGAGACGAACCGACCGCAGCACGCGCCGGGCCTGGACTGGACGCTACAAATTAAGAAGATTTTAAAGAAGAGAGAGAGATTTTTTAAGAGGTTAAATTTAAAATGAAAATGGATTCATTGCAAGCTTTCATTAGTACTTTTACTTATTTCATTAACTCACTGGGGGTGAAGCCGATGAACTCTAGCTCTGCATCAACGACATGGAAGCTGTCATCGACCGTCGACGGACACCGCACGCCCGACGAAGGAGAAAACACGAGGCTGTAAAAATAACATTGTCATAAATATCAACGACTAATAATTTATCCAAGTCTATATACTTTGTGGGAGGCGCCTTTCCCTTTCATTTTCCCTTGCCTAGATGGTGTAGACGGGCTGCACGCGCGCTCGGTGGTCGGCGGCGGCGGCGGCGGCACCACGGCGAAGAAAGTCTGCTCTTCTGTTACCAGAAACAAATAATAAATTAGAAGCTAGAGAAATGTGGTCATCAGTATGTGGAATGAGGTAATTTAAAAAAAAAACTACCTTCGGATGTGGACGGGCTGTCCGCGCGCCACGGCCGGCCGCTATCAACGTAAAACGATGTTATAAGAATAAGACAATAATAATTTAATAATGTGCAAGTCACAATAAATTTAAGTAAAAAAAACAAACCTCTGCTCGTTGATGGCCCCGCTTCCACCTCCCAGTATCTCCTTTTCCTGGGAGGTGGAGTTGTTGGTGTACCCGGGAGCAGAGGGCATGGGATTCGAGTTGGCGATGGTTTTCTGTAAAATATTTGAAAGTAAGACAAAACAAGTCAATTTGTCACAAGTTCTTCTTTGTTTCCGTTCGGGAGCATTGGGAAGCAGAAACCGTCCTACTTCCTTCTGCTCCCTCAACTCATGCCACCGGGCCCTCTGTTCCGGTGACATTCTCGCTAGATGTTTCATATGCAGTGATTTCCTCTCCCGGGTCACCTTTAGGGCCTCATGTAGTGTTAGGATGCTAAAAGATAATAATAATAGTTAAAAACAACCATAAGGCTCCACGGCCCCCCCGGGCACCACCTCCTGACCCACGAGCACTAGTGCCGCGACGTGAGCCACGAGCACTAGCACCACGTGAACCACGAGGGTGCCCGGCAGCCGGCGTCTTCGCAATATTGTTCATTCTACATTCAAAATGCAACGTAAAACACAAAAAGCGCAAAATAAAAAAAATCAGAAAGCACCACCACGTAACATTATTCAAACAATGATACGAATTCCGTAATCCGTAATCCAAATCTTAATTCCGCGGAATATATTTGTCATGTACGCTAAGCTTTCTACCAAATAAATCCAATTACAAGATGGCGCACAAATTGTGTCGGACACGTAAACATTTTTTACATTTTTTGAATAGTACATTGTAATGTTTTCGTATTCAGTATACAGAATAATCATTTAGATAATGATTGTTCGATGATTTGAAGGAATCATAGAAGAAATCAACGTAAATACACCATAAAAACCACAAAGCATTTTCAACCGCCTCCGGTAGTCGTTGACCGGTTGAAGAAAAATACAGAAATTACGTATTATTTTAGTCACCGACTTCAATCCTGTATTATTTCCTATGGCTTATAATATTAATAACAAACACAAATAGTTATTTACCTGGTTTTCGCCTTTTAAAACAATTACTTTCGCCTTTTAAAACAATTACGATGCGCCTCTCGCGTCACTGTAACGCCTTGTGTCGCGGCAAAAAAAATGACAGATAAAACAATATTTTTTTAAATCATAGAGTAGTCGCTCTTAGTGTTGTCATGTGAACTTTTCTAAATGCATGGCATTAGAAAGCACTACTTCAGTGCAAAGAAATAACGAATACATTGGCATAACTATAACCGTTTGACGAAGTGTCCAAAGTAACCATTAGCATTTTACTGCAATTTTCGCATGACACGAAAGTGTCCGGTAGCAACCAAACGGGCTCCTGTAATATAATCGACGGTTAGAAGATTGACTAAACCAATTGTAGGTTTCTCTTATAAGAAATTCAACATTACGTGGTAGAGTTTCTTCTGAGCAGTGTTGGAATCGAGCTCTTAAAAAAATATTTTATTTATTTTTTATTTTATTTTATTTCTTAAGAAAACTTACAGCTAAGATACAGATAGTTGACAGTTAGTGAAAGAAGGCCAATTAAAAGTTTTCACTGACAATATTAGGGTAGTACAAGAAACAATAGACAGGCAAGCGAAAGCAAGAATAAGTAAGCACTCGGAGAGAATCAAGAAAAGACTGAACAGGTTTTAGTGATCTTCAAAGAAGTTTTTACACAGAATTTTTTTTAGTTTAGGAACGCTGGTGGAGAACAAATCAAGATCATCAACACTCTGACACAACGAGTTGTATGCCCTGCTAGTTCTTATCATATAAGAGTTTTGTCGATATATGCACCGCACAGAGGGAACATACAGAGGTTGATGATTCCTTAAAGTAAAAGATGGAACGCGCAGCCCATGTATAGTCTATGGAAATTAAAAAGATAGTATTTTCCAGTGAAATATAGTACGTTTTGTTATTGCATCGATTTTGTTCTAGATGGAAATAAAAACACATATGATAATATACAAATTAATATAATCAGTCGAAAATACAGTTAAAAAATCACAAAGTAATCAAATTAAGGCATGATAACTTCGATATCAGCTATCTCATCAATTGGGAAGTCATGATCATTGGCAATCTTAGCATCAATACGGTGTAAGATGTCGTCAGAGGGCATAAATTCAATGCAATTCTTCGATTTGCTTTCTTTCACAACGTCACAAGTAAGTAAGAGGGCGTTGATGGATTTTGTTGCTAGTTTATTGCGTGTTTTAGTTTTAGTAAAGTTAATTTTGCTGAAAACTCTTTCACAGTCTGCATTTGCGTGCGACAAAACAAGACAATCGAGTGCAAACTTACTAATTTGTTCAAATGGTAACAAAATGTTATTTGGGAATTCCCCATTCCAAAGTTGCCACGGAATGCATATTTATAAAGACCGCTCTTCACAATGGGCCAATACAAAGGTATTGGTGCGCGTTTTACGTTATATTATAAAGATTCAATTACACTCTCGCTTAGAGAATTGAAAATTATAGTATTTTAGCGTACTATCGTGTCGTTCTGATAGTATATAGTACCAGACATGAAAATATAGTACAAATACTATAATTATAGTACAAATTCCAACGCTGCTTCTGAGTCATGAGATAAATAAAGCCTACTGTAATGAATGGCACACGCAATGAACTAAAACCAAATTTTCATTACCAGTTTCATATTTCAATAAAGCATGAACTCCGTTGTTAATACCTGTCATCACTGTAGCGTTATCAGTGCCAATACCAATCCTTTAATACCGTTAACTATGCTATCTGCAGTGCCATCTTCAATCTCGACCAAACCCAAGAATGTAGGTATAATAGTTTTTAAAGATCGGCTAAAATATCTGATTGATATTCCCAACATTTTGCTTACAGAAATATCCGTAGACTCGTCACCCACTACATCTATCAGAGCCGTTGCAGTGCCTCTTCCCTTACGGAAACCCGACTGAAGTTCAGGGAGAATGTTATTAGCCTCCAGTAATCTATCACCTGTAGATACACTACACGCTCCAGAATCTTTGACAGGCAGGGCAGTATACTGATTGGCCTGAGATCTTTCAAATTGGCTGGATCACTAATTTTAGGGATAGGGCGAACAATTGCGCGTCGCCAGAGGCTAGGGAAAGTGCGCGATTCTATTGACCTGTTGATGATATCAGTGATGACTTGCAGGGTAGTTGGCAATGTGAATGTTAACATTTCCAGACTGATACCATCAACACCCTGAGCGTTTGATCGTAGACTCCTGACTATCTTCAGAGTTGTCTCCTGGTTGGTTGTAGCGAGCGAGAACTCAGCTGGACTGTGCCTGCGAGAATAGAAGTAGGACATTTGTGAGACATTATCATTGCAGTTACCCGGAACATCCAAAAAAGCCGCATTGATGCTACGTGGATTGTCAAAATGACTTTGCAATAGCCTTTCTTTATGGTCCGGATCTACGTCTGACTTCAGATTACGCCACAATAGTTTGGGGTCCTTACTTTGATCGTTGATGTTTTTTGTGAAATATGCTGTCTTTTCCCTCACTAATGCGGCGGCGGCTTCATGCTTAAGATCCAGGTAGTAAGTACTGCTTATGATGCGGTTCTTTAGTTTGACGATATTTGTCCCTGGCTTCATCCCGCAGCTTGAACATTAGACGAATATTGTCATTGATCCAAAACGTAGGACGCTTGTAGAAGGTCCTATTCTTGATAGGAGCGTGAAGATCAAATAACTGGAGCATGCATGAGGTAAAAGTATGTACCATGGTATCGACATCACACATATCTCCAATATTGGACCAAGGCATCATGTTCAAATCATTATAAAAGTGATCCGGCATGATGTCTGAAAAAGAGCGAAACGCAACCACCCTAGGATTAGCCTTGAGCTTCTTAAAAACAGATTCGCACGTAATGAAGGAGTGGTGGCCGAGCTCAGAGGGGTAATTCTCGTAATTTTAAGAACGTTCGCAGTCTGATCTCAGTCTCAATATGTCAAAAATTACAACTACTTTCCCTAAATTTTGACAAGTTTTTGACATTTGTTTGTCCCTGAGATGAGACTGCGACTAGATTTTGAATGTTTTAAATTACGGGAATTGGCCTTCAGTTATATGGTTCACGCATGCACGCACAAGCATAAAAAATAAAACTATTCACATTTAAATACACACAAAAACAATTAAGCTGTGTCCTTTTCAGTCCCGAAGACACGGGATAAGTCCTCGTCAGTGCAAATCCTCTGCGCCTTGTGTCCTGGCATCTCCCTGGCAACGATGCGGCCCTGCTTGGTCCACACAAACTTCCAGTCAAGGAGACTGGCTGCATCCCGCGCCCTGCGAAACAACAGACGGTTGGCTTTCGTCAGCCGCTCGTTGGGGAAAAACCGCTGCGCTGGAGCGGGCATGTCGAGGTCAGCAGCGGTCGCTCCACGTCACACTTGCGCGCTTGCCAGAAGCTGGTCACGCAGGTCCCGACGAGCAAGGCGCCCGACAATCGGCCGCGGACGAGATTCAGTTGGTCCTGCTGAGAAAGTGTGCTGGCGCGCCTTCGTGTTGGAAATATAACGGACGCCTTAGAGCGCCCAACGGCAATTCATCTTCGATTTCTGGCAAGTGGTTAAGCACATGCTCGATGTAGCTTTCACCGTTCAACCTTGGAAGAAAGATTGGTCCCACAATGTTGAATAAGTTGGGTTATTGCGGCTGTCGAAGGACCAATAAGCGTTGTGTAAATTATTCGGGAACGAATGTCATGTCGCCTGCACACAAGGGGGTAGGAAACAATTAAGGACTTACTTGGTGTTTTTGAATGCCGTGCTGATATGTAGACCGGCGTCCGGTAACTTTTTGTTTCCCTGCTTCTTCCTGGTTTTGTGTCGGCCGACACTCGTAAATTGGTTTTATTTAAAGCGGTTTGGTATGTTTCGCGGCGCGCGCGCGTCGCGAAGCTTAGCGGTTTAGCTTGCGGTGCGGAGCGGTTTACTTTTCGATTGCAAGTGAAGTTGAATCTCTGTCCCTCTCCTGGTGTTTGGTTCCACGTAGTCCGGAAACGGTAGTCGGTTGGCGCTTTCTCTTTCTGTCGCGTATGGACGTAATGATAGGGAGAGGGATAGATGGATAGGCAACTTGGCGACATGATAGACGTTGACGTTTTCGTTCGGATATTTAATAGAGAGAAACTTGTAATATAGAAACTTGCGTAAGCACACAACGTGGTTTCCAATGAAACCAGCCCACACGTTTAATGAGAACAGATATTGGAAATTACTAAGTCTCACGATTCGTGGATTTTCGTGTGCCCAATGGTGGCAATTATGGCAATTGAAAAAACCTTCCCTTACAAAAGTCGACTCATCAGTCCACAAAATGGCTTTCACGATCTCCCGGTTTCCAATATCCACCCACAAAATCGTAATCGAGCTTCGTTGTCTCCCACTCGAAATTCCTGAACCGGCGTGAAATGGAAAGGGTGACGCCCATCTCGCCGCAACACAGACCAGACGTACCACTGCGAAACGCCAAACATTCTAGCAGCTTGTCGCGTGCTTGCCTCAGGATTCATGTCAAAATACTGAAGAATGTCTTCCTCGTAACGATTGCCACGTGGTCTTCCTGCAATTAGCATTTCCCAATCTCTTAATCGCTGTGCAGCGCGTAAAAATGTTCTTGGGTTTGGTAGAGTTCTACCTACTCAACAAATTTTTGTATAAAATAATACAATGAACTTATATCATTTTACTTTGTTTTGTAGCTCAATGTGAAAGTGGTGTTTATGGAAATCGATGGCTGATCGGTGACAGTGCATATCCGTGCAAACCATATAATAATAATATCCCTGGACATTTCACACAGCGTGACCCGCGCCATCTAGTCCAAGCTAAGCAACCTAATGCTTGTGTTATGGTAACAAGATGGCTGATAAACTACTTATATACATTTTTTTTTTGTAAATACATACATATTATACATCGTCGGTCAGAATCATTACAGGTACAATTCAAAATATGCTGTTTTGAGATAATCCAAGTTAAAGTTTTTAGATATTTTGAAATGCAAATTTTGTTGACATAACTTTAAGTTATCTTGATGTTTGATAAGCCTACATATCGTAAAAAAACTATAGTTTATTAAAAGATTGTTACTAGGTATGCAATATTTGTACTTTTTAAGATATATGCAATTTTTTAAAATGTTCCAGTAGTGAATTAGAAAAATTAACGAAATGTAAAGATCTAGTGGAATATTCCTGAATGTTCCAGTAATTAAATAGGAAACTTAGTAAAATAGGATCATAAATAAAGGTCTAGTGGAATACTTGTGAATGATCCGGTAATTAAATTTAAATAAAACAACAATTTATATAAGAAAAAGGTTTATTCATCAAAATTTTAATTATATTGGACTTCAAAATTCAGTAAAAAGGAACGTTTTGATCAACAGCATCCTAACAGAATCAGATATTAATAAAAATTAATCACTCTCGACGTTATCTTCATGTTCAACAATGTTGTTCTTTTTTCACATTTTTTGTCCACATTTCTGGCTGTCTCTTCCTCTTCTTAGATTTTTTATTACCACTAGACTGTTCTTCTTCGCGATCTTCTTCTTGTGGCGCTACGTCAGGTAAGCTAATGTTATTTTGCATTATAATTGGCTGTATTTGATTGGATTCACCACCTGTAAATAAAAATTATTTGTAGTTTAGTAAAGTATTCGTATATAAAACTATAGAATAAGGATAATTAATTAATTATGCATTTAAAACGTTATCTAAGACCAATTAGGTTAATTTATCGATCAGTGGAACACTTACTTTGTATTGGCTCCATCTGGTCAATAATTGAAGGCGAGTGAGTCCCATCAGATACGAAGAGTGTTCGTATATTAGACAAGGGTTGATTTTCTTCTTCACAATCTGTATCATCACCTTCTGGCGTTACTTTAGGTAAGTTAAAGTAATTTTGCGTTATAATTGGCTGTATTTGATTGGATTTATCACCTGTAAATAAAAATTATTTGTAGTTTAGTAAACTTTTCGTATATAAAACTATAGAATAAGGGTAATTAATTAATTTTGCATTTAAAACGTTATCTAAGACCAATTAGGTTAATTTATCGATCAGTGGAACACTTACTTTGTATTGGCTCCACCTGGTCAATAATTGAAGGCGAGTGAGTCCCATCAGATACGAAGAGTGTTCGTATATTAGACAGGGGTTGATTTTCTTCTTCACAATCTGTATCATCATCTTCTGGCGTTAGTTTAGGTAAGTTAAAGTAATTTTGCGTTAGAATTGGCTGTATTTGATTGGATTTATCACCTGTAAATAAAAATTATTTGTAGTTTAGTAAACTTTTCGTATATAAAACTATAGAATAAGGGTAATTAATTAATTATGCATTTAAAACGTTATCTAAGACCAATTAGGTTAATTTATCGATCAGTGGAACACTTACTTTGTATTGGCTCCACCTGGTCACTAACAGTAGGCGAATAAGTCCCATCAGATGCGAGGAGTGTTCGCGTAATAGACAAGGGCTGATTTTCTTCTTCGCGATCTGGATCATCACCTTCTGGCGCTACGTTAAGTAAGTTAACGTCATTTTCCGTTCGAATTAGCTGTAGTTGATCCGATTCATCAGCTGCAAATAACTTTTTCACCCCAGACCTGCTCTTCAAGATGGTCCTATTCTTCATCACAGATTTATGCTCCACCAATAACCCATCATCTAAATCAATTTGATATTTTAATAAGAGCAAGAACAAGAATAAGTAGTGCATGCATTTTATAAACAGATAGGCTTTCACTTATGAGTTTAGTTCAGATTTAACCTGAATAAAAAACAATAAAACTTACCTTTGAACTGATCGTTCTTCACATTTTCCTTGTCACACACACTTTTTGAAATGGCTAAATTCAATAGATTTTTAGCTCTGGAACTGGAATACATGTTTTTATTCATAATTTCAAAAATTAATGCACTTTGACCGTCCGGCGTGTTCCGCGTTCAGAGCGCTAGTGAAGTAAATACGAAAAAATAATATTTAACTCATAATTTTCAGAAGCATACTGGAACTTTTCGAAATATACTTTTAATGACTTAGGACACTATAATAATTCTCTGCCGGTACATATCGTTTCCTCTAGTTAGATGAACGCGTATGACTTATTCCAGTAGTGATTTGGAAAGAGCATTTAATTTTCTATCATTCTGCATACTTAGTCCAAAACACATAATTTTGGAGATGTTCCAGTAATGACTCCGACCGACGACATAGAAAAACACCCAGACTCGGAACAAATACATGTAGGTCATACAAATATTTGTTCCGTGCGGGAATCGAACCCGCGACACGCAGCGCAGCAGTCAATCGCTTAACCACTGCGCCAACCGTGCCGTCCGTGCTTATATCTTCTGACACCATTGCTTAACCCACAGTCAGCAAATGAACTTAATTATAACCGAGCACAATCATATCCTCACCAGGAACACTATAGAACGGTATGTATTCAGATATGTATTCAGCACATCACACTCACACAGAAGGCGTTTCATGGACTCTGTACTCTCGGCAAGTGCATAACACCTCTATGGTCTAGTAGTTAAGACGCAGAGGGCACAGGTTCGTTTCCCAACGGGGTACTGTAGGTATTCAGTTTGGTTGGTGAGAGGGCATTTTCATAAGCATATCCCCATTATGAGTAAAAAATGTCTACATTCAGTGCCTGAGACTCCCAAACAGGACTGTCCAACAGTCTCATAATGTATTACTAGTAAAAAAAAATTGTTTCAGGTCTTTTGGTGTTTGGAAAAGGAGGTTTCCTGTCCTGTAATTAAAGATAAGAGACTAGGACTTGAAAACACACAGGCAGTAATTATTGCTACATCTATTTTACATAATATTTGTAGGCAGAGAAGTTTGGAGGATGTCGAACCAGAAATATAAATACTTAATAATAATGTCACATTCCAAATGCACAACGTCCCAGAATCAGACCTTGTAAACCAAATACAGGAGAGACAAGGGGGCCTAGACAAAATACATTTTTTGTAAGCGTTAACGCCAACGGAAAAGTCAAATTGTATGGAGTTGACATTTGCTTACCAGGGCCCGTATTCCCGTAATTTAAAACGTTCAAAATCTAGTCGCCGCTTCATCTCGGCGACAAACAAATGTCAAAATGTAGGGAAATTAGAAGTATTTTTTGACAGATTGAGACTGAGATCAGACTGTGAACGTTCTTAAAATTACGAGAATTACCCCTCTGATGTCACGTGACTGCTGCTAAATTGGTAGACAAAGTCACTATTCCTCATGCGGAAAGGAACGTCGAAGCGGGCGTGACAGATAAACGACAAAAATGTTCATCAAAATGGACAAATACCACTTTTAACATACGCTAATGATATTTTGACGTTTCCGCAACACGCTCCATTAGCGGGAGATGGGAACCACACGCCACAGCCTCACGCTAATGCTCAATAAAAGTAAATAGTGATATTTTTATTATTTTATTGTTTTATTGACCATATCTATAATCGGTCTTATCTTAGAGATTCGATCGGATTTATTTGCGGTTTCATTATCACTAAAATGTAGGTACTGTAGGATTATTTCGAATCTATTGCGGCTCATGACGGTACGTGGAAATGTCTGTCCTAAGATTTTATCTTTGCTCCAGTAATAGCTTAACTTTGGGAGTCTCACAAGACCCATGATGTATAGGATAAGTTCAAAGAAACGTTTAATTTGAATAAATGACTTGATTTTGTTGTGTTTGAAGTGATTTGTGAAAGCAATGTAACAAAAGCTCATTTCCAAATTGAAGGTATATCAAGATTAAAAAGTCTTTATTTTCCTTAAAACATAAAATTATACACTAAGCACTAATAAGTCTTAAAGAAAACAACATTTTAATATTAAAAAATTATACACTAATAACAATAAGTCTAAATGAAAACAGATATTAAAAAAAATATACACTAATAAGACTAAAAGAAAACCAATATTAATACTTAAATGGTAATTTGGCCTTGGATCTAAATTACGAGTCTCTAATAATGTTATTAGAGCTCTTATTTGAACATTTAGTTCTTGGTTCGAGTCGCGTAGTTCTGCATCTACGCTGGCGCGGACTTCTTCGACCCGAACGCGGTCTGCCTCTACTTTTACTCGCTCTCTGTCGAGTTGCACACGCTCTGCTTCGATTTTTAGACGCTCAGTCTCTATTTCATGAAGACGAGCATCTCTCTCCCTTTCAAATCGCAACCGCTTCTCTTCTATTGCGACAAACTCACTGGTGGCTCGGTCAAACGGTGTTTGGCGGACTCTACGTTGTCTGAGGCGACGCGGAGTAGAAGGGCCGACAGATAACGGCGACCTTTCTGTAAAAGCAGATAAAAGAATTATTCAATATTTTTTATTAGCAGTTACAGTGCGACTGCTGGGCAAAGGCCTTCCTACTCTCCTTCACCCAATACCTTTATAACAATAATTTTTTACAATTACCTCCTTGTATAGTCCTACTATTTGAAGGATGTGGCACTGGACTGACAGGACCAGCTGGTGAAGCAGTTAAATCTGCTGACACTGATGTGGGTATGTCTTCTGGAACTAGTGGTTTTGTTAAGTATTCAATTTCCACTGGTGATGGAACCCTTTCTGCTGTATCAGCTGCATGCCTTACTTGAGGTTGAGATGGTTCCTTGAGTACAAAAAATAAACTGTTGTTGAACAGAAATAGGTATGCATTTATTTTTTAAGAATAAACATTAAAATGGATATTAAAACATTAAAATGGATATTATTGCAGACCACCACTTCAGGAAGGATTTTAAAGGCTTCTGGAAAAAGACAAATAAGTTAAATCCGAAGCCTGGTCATCCTGTGAGTGTTGCTGGAGTGCATGAGCCATAGAAAATTGCCAACCTGTTCCAACAGCTTTTTAAGGTTGAGTCGCCATTGGGTACGGCGTCGCGGACGCTTGATGTTGACTGTGGAACTGGAGACCTTAAAGTCAGGTTTTCAGCCAAAGATGTGGCAAAAATTATTAAAGGCATGGTGAGAGGTAAATCTCTTGGTCATGACAGCCTCAGCATCGAGCATTTGCAAATTGCAGGCTGTCATTTGCCGCGGGTTTTGGCAATGTTTATTAATTTATGTGTTAGCCATTCTTACTTACCTGATAGATTAATGTTCACGGTTGTTGTACCAATAGCTAAAAATAAGACCGGAGATACTTCTGATTTATTGAACTACAGGCCGATTTCGTTAGCCACTGTTATTGCAAAAGTACTGGACAGTTTGCTTGACCAACAGTTGGCCAAGCATATCAAGCTCCATGATGCGCAATTTGGTTTTAGATCCGGTTTGTCCACGGAGAGTACCATCATGTCGCACTCTAAGTGATAAATGATTTTATTTTTGTAAGTAGGTTTGTACAAACACTTTTACACGTCAATCATATTTTAAAACTAGATGAGGTCGGCGTTTCCTATCTAACTAGTCTGAGAAGAAAGGCCGAAACAAACTCAGACGTCACAGTCTCTTTTAAAGTCCAGACATAATCTTGGTCAGATCATGTGAAGACCATGTAGATTTATGTCTGAGATGGTTTTTTTGAAGAAAGAACCAAACAGTTTGAGAGGACCTGTCCAGTCAGTGCACGCATTTGTCAGAAATCGTGCAGCTCAACTCAAAACTTAAGGAGCTCAACGATCCGACGAACAATACCAAAGAAAGGACATTTGGGTAGGCCACATTAATTACTCAAACTGCCAGACCATGACAAAAACTAAGAGAACAGAGAGAAAAATAATATAAATACAATGACCCACATAGTCTTCACATTCACGTTACTAAAGATCCGGGAGATCTTTTTCCGTTAACATCAACGCTCTGAATCCTCTTACTCAAGTATGAAGTAAGAAGATCCAGAGCAGTGTTCCGGATCCCGTAGTGGCGGAGTTTCCTGATTAAAGTTTCGTGAAGAACGCAATCGAATGCCTTGGACAAATCACAAAAGATGCCCAAGGCATCGCATTTGTCTTCCCATGCATTATAAATATGTCCTATAAGTTCAACACCGGCATCAGTAGTTGAACGACCCTTTGTAAAACCGAACTGTTTGCTATGTAATAATTTGTGTTTATTAAAAAATCTTTGCATTTGTTCTAAAATTAATTTCTCAAAAATTTTACTAAAAGTAGGTAGTACAGAAATAGGTCTATAATTTGTAGGGTCTGATGTACTACCTGATTTAAACAAAGGTATTATTTTACTATTTTTCATAAGGTCAGGAAACTCCCCACTGTCAATACAACTATTAAAGATAAGAGCTAGAGTAGGTGCTACAATGTCAATAATAGACTTAGCAACTTCTACAGAATTACCCCACAGATCTGCAGTCTTTTTTACATTTAAAGTGTGAAAGGTTTTAATTATATCTCTACAGGTAACATGTTCAAAATGAAATTCCGAATCGCAACCATTAACGGGAATATCAGAAAAGAAATTTTCAAATGCCACGGCGACTTGTGAGTCTGATTTTATTAAGTTGTCATTAATCGACAGGCTGTAGTCAGTATTTCGATTACTAGACCTTCCCGTTTCACTATTAATAATATTCCAAGTCGTTTTAATTACATTATTGCTGTTTTTAATCTTTTAACCCAAATAACGTGACTTGGCCATATAACAAACTTTTTAAAATAATTTTGAATAATTTCTTACATACAAATTAAATTCATCAGTGTTTACGTAAGTCCTTTCATTGTACAGTTCATAAAGCCGCTTTCTACTTTTATGAATACCAATGGTAGCCCAATCACTGAAACATGTGTTACTATTAACCGAGATAGTCTTGGGAATAAAGGTTGAATTAAATTGTTTACAGTATATAAGGTGCTATAAAAATATCTGCCACGGCTTTAATGGGAGGTAGTATTGTGTTTATAGATTACAATAGTGAAGAACTTTCGTACCCCGGAACAGTTAATTCAATTTGAGAAAATAAAGTAGTTAAATTAACATTGACTCTATTCTGCTTAACGTGGTTCACAAATTACGCGCGATGTGTCGCTTCGTCAATGAAAACCACTGCTATCTCTTTCCATCTGTTCTGTGAATGAAAACTGATATCAGCTGACTAGTTCGTCACTACCTAATCTACTAGGTACGCAATAATACGCCAAGTGTTTTAAAAGTGCAATTACTTACCAGCTACCGCATTCTTCCAAAAAACTGACGTAAATAAGATGATAAACTTCCCATCACACTTAAAACAGGCTTTGGACTGTCAAGTTAGTGTAAGCATCGCAATTTTTTTCTTATTATTTTAAACAAGAGGTACTTAGATTCAAATAACGATAAATTACAGTAACTTGGCGTGTTTAAAAGTTAATCATCTTATTTACAACAATTGCACCGTATTTTCAGTTATTTACACACTCCCTACCTACTTATCTACAAAACTGTTGCACAAGTCCGCCTTCGCGTTGCACACAAATGTAGGCACGCTTACGTACATGTCTTTTCACTTTATTTAATGTGTCCGTTTCACTTTTCACTTGCCTAAATGCGCGTTTGATGCGCCTTTTTAGTTCTTCCACACTTCTAATGTCATGTCCGGTTTGGCCGTACACAAGGTCCTTTACACGACCCCACAAAAAAAAATCTAGAGGGGTTAAATCCGGCGAGCGAGGAGGCCACGGCACTGGCCCTCCTCGGCCTATCCACCTTTCACCGCCGTACCACACACCGTTTAAAAATTCCCGTACGCTGATGGCGAAATGAGGTGGTGCTCCATCATGTTGAAACCACAGCCCTCTTATCTCTTCAAGAGGAATACGTTCTAACATTCTTCTCACACGGGTTCGTAGTAAGCGCAGATACGTGTCTCCGTTCAATCTGTCCAAGAACACTGGACCTAGAATTCTGTTGTCGAGTATCCCGGCCCACACATTAACACTAAACCGAGTCTGAAAGTGGTCAGGCCGCACAACACGAGGATTCGCCTCAGTCCAATAATGCGCATTGTGTATGTTGAACATACCAACCCGTGTGAATGTGGACTCGTCAGTCCACGGAATGTTGCGGCGTTCTTCTCGAATCCAATTACAAAACGCGAGGCGAGCCGCGTAGTCATGTGGGTGCAATTCTTGTACTCTTGTGAAGTGGTAAGGATGGAGCCCTTCCCGATTTAAAAGTCGGCACACGTAGTTGTCGCTCACGTCGAAGACTCGAGCAGCATCCCTGGTGCTCGCAAGAGGATGACGCCGGAAGAAGTCTAACACTTCCTCTTCGAGTTCGGCAGAGTATGGAGGCCTGCCTGCGTCAACCGGAGGCGGGTCAAAGCGACCGTGTTGTCTAAATCTGTACACGGCATCCAGAATGGTATGATGACTCACTCGCACACCAAACCTCTGCTGGTATAAGTTTACTGCATGCGCAGTTATGGAGTTACACTCGCGGTAGCACAATACCATTTCAAGATATTCTTGATTGGAATACCGTCGTCTGGGAGGCATTTTTAATGAAAGCGCGCGCGATATTCCTGTCGCTGACCGCTAAAACTAACTTCCGAGCGGGCGGGGGGCGACTGGCGAGCGGGCGGGGCGGTCGGCTGGCGCGTGCGACGAACGGGGTAGTGCGGGTGAAGGTGGGGGCGCGCGGGGCTGCGCTTTGACGACCGAGTGGCCGCCGCGCACGGCGGCATTGTTTGATAAGAATGGCAACAGTGTATGAATGAACGTCACCGGCGTTTTTTAATTGAATTCAGTGCGGTGCGGTAACAGCTTACAAGTCTACGGGATGGTTTTATACTAATAAATCAATTCAAATTTATACGTACATTTTTTTTTGTATGAAAAAAAATATGACGAATAATCAATAATTTATCTTTACTATTGTAATCTATAAACACAATACTATCTCCCACTGCAGCCGTGGCAGATATTTTTATAGCACCTTATATATTAAAAAAATTATCATATAGATGATTAGGATCCGCCTGAATGGACAAAACTGGTAATTTATCAGTGAGTTTACTTTTGAAAACCTTCAAGCGACATGCAGTTTTGGGGTTAACAGTGATATCTTTTTTAACCACTATTTTGTTTTGATTTGGAATAGTAATCATTTGCCCGCAATGATCAGAATCTAGTAAATTTATAATTTCTTTGTGGCTTGGTATAATATCTGTATAAATATTATCTAGGCATGTGGCACTAGTAGGGGTTATTCTTGTGGGCTCCAAAAATAGGTTTACAAGATTGTAGGACTGAAACAGACTTATAATTTTACTACAAGAACCTGAGTTTTCTAATAAATTGACATTAAAATCACCGCAGATGATAACGGACTTGTTTGAGTTACAAATCCTGTCTAACACTTCATCCATTACCTTTTCAAAACAGTCATACAATCCTGATGGGGGTCTGTACACACTTAATACAACAAAATGCTCCAATTCTATACAGGCAATTTCAACTGTACGCTCAACAGATAGGCTCACAATATCGTTACGATCTTTAAATTTGAGCTGGTTACTTACTAAAATTAGTGAGCCACCATGTATAGCATTTAATCTGCTGAACGAACTACCAACCTGGTGATTATTAAAATTGAACAAGAACTGGTGGCTTTTCAGCCAATGTTCTGTTATACAAAGAATATCAATACTATTAAAATTCATAAATAATTATACTTCTAAATCTTTGTTCATAAATCCTTGAATATTTTGATGCACCAGGTTGATACTATTTACTGATTTTAAAGCCTTTTTTGAGTTGCTTTTGCAATTCTGTACAATACAGCTAGAGGTATCCTCTATTGTCTTACTTTCTAATTTAAATTATTAGCAATGTCATTAATTATTACCAAATTAGTGGCAGAATTATTTATAATGTCATTGCATTGCTCAAAAGAAGCAAGTTGTTTAGCAAATTTTTGGCTGTAATTGAAAAAAAATATGATAGCGACACAGCTATCTGTCTTTTATAATAGTTAGGCAGATAGTACATAACAATGTTATATCTATCTTTTGTCAAATAGAAATTATTACTAACATAATTGTTAAAATCAATCAGATGGAACAAGTTATTATTATATGTCAAGTTATGCATTGTCATATTTAGTTCAAATCTTAAGCTATTTTCTTCCTGTGGCAAACTGTTACTATAAGGGAATGTAAACAACACAACTTTTCTTAAACTAAGGTTGCATAATGTTTTATGATACTGGAGCAGTTCTCCTTTGTTTACATTTCCCCTATTACCCACAAAAATTAATAAAGTTGTATCCTGGGTAAAGTTACATTTAATAATTTTTTTCATAATATGAGACAAAGAACAACCAGGCATACAGTAATTTATTATTGAGTGTCCCGGATATTCATCTGTCAACAAGTGACCTAAGTCCTTACCAATCTCATCACAAAATAAAATAATGTCATTATTTAAAGTTTGTTTACAAGTTTTATTGGAAGCATTAGTAGAAGGAATGATCAAATCAACACAGGGTTGCAGTAAGGAGGTATTGCATGTTGACAATGAATGGTCCGGTGTAAGCACATTGGATGATGTTAGACAATGCTCACAGTTGTTTTTTTGTGAGTTTACCAGCTCATTCATTGCCAACACATATTCCCTCATTAGGTCTTCAGAGGTATTATATTTGTTGGTCATTGAACAAAGTTTCTCCTGTAGATGGTCAAGTTCAGATTGCAAGGTTTCTGTGTCGATGTTGTACTTCCTAGTACTTTGCTCCAAATTAAAAGAATACATATCTAACTGTTTAAGCAAATTCAACCTTTCTCTATTCAATTTAACATTTTTGATAAAAAACCTTTGTCTCTTTATCATTTTTTGTGTTGTAACAATGTATTTATAGATTTTAATGTATTTTTTCAGTTTATTTTTACTGGTTACTACCCTCACTGAATTACATGATTGTGATTTATCATCACCGGTCAAATCAATAGTGGGGTTTATGGCAGAAACCATTGACGGGGCAATAGACACCAGCTCATTGAACAGACTTTGATTCAGCGAGGCGGTGATGTTAAGATTTGATGTCTCAAGTTGTGTGATCTGACTTTGAGCCTCATGTAGCTGCTGTTGTAATAAGTGTTTGTGACTAAGAGCTTGTTCATACTCTATGCTACATTGGCTGAACCCGTCCACAATAACCTGGAGCCTATCCCGGGCTTCTATGGCATCAGTGTATTGAATATATAACTGAGCCATTTCATTTTTCAACTTCCTATTCATTTCATTGGCATCAAAGAGCACTCTTTCATTGTCATCCATTTCCTTAATTAGTTGGTCACAGGACTCCCTTGAAGCCTTTAATAGGCTCAAAGCCTCACTGAGTTTGGACTCTTCGAGGCGAGCACGGGCACTGCGAGTCATAATCATGACGAAGGAAGAGAAGACAATTTAGAAGAGAGAGTAGGTAGCTAGTTGAGACAGCAGTTTGAAAAGAGAGTATGTTGCTAGTTGAGACAGCAGTTTGAAAGGGGATTAGTGTAGAGGAAAAATGAAATTTATTATAAAGTAAGAAGTTCTGTCACCAAACCAAACTAAGGTTATGTTTACGTTCAAAGGTCATTGGCATCACTAAGTAGCCGTATTAAAAGTGAACAATGTAATGTGTGGTGTAATTAAATAACGCAAACAAACTGAAAGCAAGTAAAATATTAAGTATTGTACCTGTTAACAAGATGACAATGCAAAATTCACTTGAGCCGGTAACTGTCACTGTTTCACAATAAAAATTTTACACCTATTTTGCATTTGCTATGTGAATCTAATACAAAAACAGATTATCATCCTATTCACTTGATGAGTGATTGGAAATGGGCTTTAAAAACATATAAATTATAATTTTTAAGATTAAAATAGCAAGAACAAATTCAAATCAGCTGTTAGCTGTAGTGTTGCCACAGGAAAACACCTAATTCTAATTCTAATTTCCTTAACGTCACTAAACAAAATATACACATTTTCAGTACAAGCGTTTAAAGTTTTGATAATATTGGAAAGGGTATAAATAAAAGGAGTTATTATGTCGGTCATATCTTTTGTTTTTATTATGGAATAAAAGTAGCAGTGCTTATTACAAAAATCTGAAAAACTAAAAAACCTTTTATTGGTAACAAAAAACTGAAAAAACTAATATAGTGTCACTATTCTGCGCGATGCACAGGCCCTTTTATAAGCTTTTATAAAGCAATAATGACTTAAATAGTAACAATTTTACCTTAATTCTACTAAAAATAGTATTTAAAAATCAGTTCTGTCATATTTATGTACTGTACTTATTATTAGAATAATACTTTGGTAGGCAATGAGTAACTATTAAATAAAATACACAATGTTTGAGATCAAAAATTAACTTAAGTATGAAAAATATAACAATATTCTAGTTTCTAAATCATATTCCAGAATACTACGCCACACTAAAACAACAAAAAAAAAATTAAAGAATATGGTCAAAATAAGATGAGGCGTAGTATTTAGGAATATAATTATAATAATATCCCTGGACATTTCACACAGCGCCATCTAGTCCCAAGCTAAGCAACCTAATGCTTGTGTTATGGTAACAAGATGGTTGATAAACTACTTATATACATTTTTTTTTGTAAATACATACATATCATAGATAGAAAAACACCCAGACTCGAAACAAATACATGTAGGTCATACAAATATTTGTTCCGTGCGGGAATCGAACCCGCGACACGCAGATTATGATCAACAAGAGACTTCAAATCATTTTTTTCCTTTCAGCTAATGGTAATTTAGCCGTGTAAAGTGGTTTCAGATCAGATATTGTAGCAGTTGTCCCTTGTCTGCGTGTTGCGACTTTAGTGGTTTCTAACTTAATCTCCTTAAAATCAGTGTCGGCGGCATAAGAGGTTTTATAAAAAAACTGTATTTTACCTGCTTCTTTTTCATTTTTAATGATTTTGATTATCTTTATATCTGCAATTTTCACCTTTTCTCCATCCATATTTTTCGTAATAGCTTTGTCAGTTACTGCTTTAATATCATAAAATTCCGTGTGACTCATTTCATTTACAATATAAGGTTGTCCTCGTTTTTTGGCACTTCTCATGGCAGCTATGTAATGAGCTGGTACATAGATTGGTCCCGATTTCAACATTTTCTTTACTTCTCTTTCTATTGTGGAGTGAACCGCGTTTCCTTCATTTTGTGTGTGTCCCTTTATTAGGAATTTATGGGTAATTGATTTAATTGGTAGCATTTTTAAAGCATGCGCATACATGAAAAACATGAAGTTATTTTTTTGCTGACCACAGCAGTTATCTGAATAAAATATAAATTCGGCGTCAGGGTTGGAAGACGACATCTTCTGTAAATATTTGTACACGCATGATGCAATTTCGTTCACTCCTCTATTTCCTTCTACTTCAGTCCAAAAGTAACATTCTGTATGATCCTTGCCAAGCTCTGAAATTGTGAAATTCAAACAGTTCAATTTAGATTTGTAGTAAAATATAGACACATCGCCTTTCGGAACAGTCATCACTGCTTGTAAATCGTAACATGAAACAATACGCGTTGGTCCTATATCTTTTTTGTCTTGTTCTTTCTCTTTGCGACTCAGTTGTTTTTCTTTTAAATGATTTTCGTGGTGATCCTTCATTGCTTCTTTACCAGCAGCATCAGCATTCATAAAGGCCACACAGTCATCGCATTGATCCTTTTTAGGTACGAAGAAACCAATATTATATTCTGATTTAAATATTTTGCGGTAAGTATGAATTTTAACATGAGCTACGTTTCTTGATATGCAATCCTTTTTGTAGTCATTAAACAAATCGGTCAAGGTTTTTCCACCATCGATGTATTGTTTTGTCGTTTGTTTCCGGAGGTAATGACTTTCAATTCTTGGTATAGATTCGATATGTTCTTTAACTCTATCTATCATCTCCGTAGGGATTCCAGTGCTGTTGTGCTTCCCCCTTTTTTCAATGATCTCCGCAGTTCCTTGTTGATTTTTACTATCTAAAACAGTTCTTATAGGTCGATCATTTATACCAAGGGTATTCTTAAAAAAAGTTTTACAGACCCTCTGTTTTTTGTCATCTACATGAAAGTAGAATACATTTTTAAGTTTTCTGTTGCTGTCCACTTTTTTATATTGGTACTTTGGGACAATATTGGTCATATGCATAGCAATATAATCTCGCTGTCGCATCAACGAGCCCATTTTCCAATAATTATCAAAAAGACCTTGGCGAATCTCATCTAAAATCAGCTCATGACACTTAATTCGACATTTTTCGTTACACGGCGGTCCTGTTTTTCTTTCAGGCACGATTTTTGAAGAAGCCGAGACGTACGATTGTCCCTTATTTCGTAAAATATTCGCTAGCTTTTTTTTGTTTTGAACACGTGCTCTCTTTTGGGGACGGACATCAGGAACAAGTTCATTTAAGCTAGTATCATTATTTTCAATGTCTGATACAATATTATTTACGTTTGATAGAGTATTATGTAAATGCGTGTCGGTTACGGCATTGCTTGCATTAACTTCAAGTTCAATAACTGGCATCAAATTATTGCCTGGTTCGTTGAGTGCTTTGCTGGTAACAGTGGCATTTCTTGATGAAAAGTCTGACGATGAGGAACTTGACGTTGACGAAGAGGATGATGATGACGTGGATGAATCACACGAACTTGCTGAACACTTGCGAAGACGTCGTTTTCTTGAAGGTAAGTACGTACGATCATCATCAGAAGCTGGTGAGAAATCGCCGTTTGATCCATTACTTAGGTTTGATGTGGACGAGTCTCTTCTATTAGCCGCGATTTTCAGTGGTTCATTGCCTATTATGTTGTCACCTGAATACTCGGGCACAGTAGATACTGATGGTGCACAGTTTTGTTCAATGTTCTCTTGTTCTTCAAATGTTCATTGTTCATCGATATGATTTGCCTCCATGGGTTCATTTTCTATATTGTAATTAGAGTAATTTTCCATATTTGTAAATAATTGTCTTTTAACATTTCTTAACCTTTCTATACTGTCATTAGTTACACGTCGCCTTAACTCCAAATTACTCATTGGATTGTATGAAGTCTTATACTCCAATTGTTCAATCTGCGGAATATCTTGAGATCTTTGTTCATTGGTACTTGCGTTGTAAGTTTCAAGACAGCTTCCAACGATGTCTCGTAGCTTTTGAATTCGCTGAGAAGGTAGTGGCATCGTTTACTGAAAAAAAGTCATTTTATTTGAAAATTATCAATAATTATTACCTACGTTTGTAAAAAATAAACAAATAATTGAACCAAATCAAATTGCCAAGAATAAACAAAAGTACTACATACTCGTAACTGGCTCAACGACACAAACGAAATTGGTTAATTTTTTTACCAAGATCACAAGAATGTGGTTGTTATTAGTGCCTTTATAGCAAATTATATCATAATTAGATGCATTTTCATTTTATATGTATGGGTACCAAATGCCATTAAACAAAAAATATACATAATTCTGTAAAGCGAGAACTAAAATTCTCGAAAGCATAATGTCACTATGCGTATAGTGTCGATATTACGCACGTAAATTCTATACTGACTACGGGGTATAACGTCAGTAAGCTTAATATGTCAATATGCATTAAAAAATGTAGCTACTTTGCAAAAATCATAACGACATTTTCATTATAGTGTCATTATGTTGTTAACTGTTTCAAAAAATATCAGGCTACTGTTATAAAATTAAAGACACTAAACAAAAAATGTCGTTATGGCATCATTATAGATCTAAAACTTACCGATTCTTTGACTGCTTCAACGTCTCAATGCGTAAAGTGTCACTATTCCTTGCACTGAATAACATCCACTGTTGACAACTCGTCGCGTAATGGTGAATGTGTCATTCTGCAGTCACAACTCATGCGTTTCGCACGAAACAACATAACGTCATTATGCCATCTAGCGGATTTTACGTGAACTATTAAAGCCAGTGTTTTTGACAAAAATAGGGAACAGTTCATAGTATAGATGGCGTTACTTATCTCAAAATCGATAATTTTTGTTTAGTGACGTTAAGGAAATTAATGTGCGATGTGTCTCAAGCAGACTGTACAATACTGTAGATCGGAAAACTCCTGTCTTTGCTTGCTTTCTGGATCTGTCGAAAGCTTTCGACCTAGTTTCATATGAGAAGCTATGGGAGAAGCTGGAAACTGAGACCGAGTGTAATCCGGAAGTTATTTCTGTTTTTAGATATTGGTACAACAACCAGGAAAATAGTGTACGATGGGCAAACTCTTTCTCGGACGTGTATAGGTTGCAGTGCGGGGTGAGACAGGGTGGAATGTCCTCGCCTAAGCTCTTCAACCTGTACATTAACCGGCTGGTCGGTGAACTCAGTAGTACCAATGTCGGGTGCAGCATTGATGGAGTCTGTGTAAACAACATAAGCTACGCAAACGACATGGTATTGCTGAGCCCATCGATTGGTGGTTCCATAGATTTGTATTATAGAGTGTTTCGGGTAACGCTGTGGAATAGGCGTTCGGCGTTTCATGTGTCACTTGTCTACCATTTTCAACACGCTAACGTCAAGTCCTTAGCGTGAGCGGAAAACGTTTGCACGGAAAACGCTTGGATTTTGTCTAGGCCCCAAGATCTTATCAACAATTATTTTCAGTAAAATAAAATACTATGTACTTGTTAAACTGTTTTCTAATTTTATTTTCCAATTCCAACATACACACTGTTACATAAACAATATACAATAACTGAGTAACTTATTTTATTGATGATATTTTATTTTTGTTAATTTCTAATTCTAATTAAAATCTAATTCAAAATTGATTCAGGTTAAAATTACACATTTCATCCATTACATAATAGCACAGCACTACATAAATTCCTAGTAAACAATATACATAATATGACTTATAACATTCTATTTATTACCTAACTATATTCTAAGCAAACTCTTAAATTACACTATTTGTTTTTCTGTATTCTATTTTCTAATTCTAACACTTCTAATTCTAATTTTCTTTTCTGAATATATAACAAATCGGTTTCTAATTTTATCTTATCCCTATTATCAATCAAATTTTCCTGCAAACGTTGTTTTTTTATCTTGTAATATTCTGCTATAGCAAAATTTCTGTCCGCTCTTGATTGGCATTCCCTGTCCTGTTGTTTTTTACGATTTTGTTTGCCTGAAAAAAAGATAATGATTAGAAACACCAAAGCATGTATTAAACCTACAACTTTAACTAAAAGTACCTAATAACAAATGACTGTTTTAAAAGGGGTAAGACGGCATATTCCTACAAGAAACAACAAAAATAACAATTAGCCCCGTTCTGCAACTAATTTACACATATTTTTAGTTTAGAGACGGAATGATGGGCTGCGTGCAACAGTTGTTCAATTGAGACTGTTGGGGAGGGGACGGAGCGGGGGTGTGCTGGTGGCACATGCTGTATGTTTGTCTGGTGCGGTTAAACATGTACTAAACGTGTGTTGCTTTCGGATCTTGATGTAGGTCGACCATTTATAGTGGTTATGTCTTCCTCCTTTTAAAACTGTCATTGCTATTAAATAACCATAAAATAACACACACCGACACTGTTATTTGAAGCAAAGAAGAAATTCTTAGGCTTGGGCGAAGTGACTACCGTAGCTTTGGGTGTGAGCATAGTACCAGCACCATTAAACCCATCACCACCCATGGAACTATGTCCCTTCTCAACCAAGTTCCCATCACCACTGCCCTCTACATAAACCCCATCACCGATGCTCTCTATACAAACACCACTACTGCCTGCGAAATGGATTTCTTCTATAATTTCTAAGGCCGCACTTTCAACATTTTCAGAGTCACCGCCAAATGTTACATTGTATCCACCGCAGGTGGCACCTAATATACATAGATGCAACCCTATCAAGTGCATCATCAGGCGGCAAGTACTCTGGTTTTCCACCTCCAGTCTGTAAAAAATATAATACCTATTGCAGCATTGGCGAATGCTACATTATAATTTTATCATGAACGACCTTCTTTTATAACAAATCCAACCTTATTTTTAATCAGAAAAGTTATTTTCTTCATATGGTTTTTTGAATTTTGAATCTAAAAGTGTCATGTCTTTTCTCTTACGGAGATTTTTCATTTGAAGTTTTTTTGGACATAGGATGGAAGTCCATAATATTATTTTTTTCCGCTTGACCATGTTATTATTTGCCACGATATTAAAGGTAGGGTAGACTGGGTACGGTTGTAACATTTTTGCGTTAATCGTTCGTACAAGTGACATTTATAGGACTAACAACATAATAAACGTTTGAAATAAATCCGTATACATCTGTCTTCAAAAAGACATAACAATTAGATAGTTAAAGTCAGTAGTTTCCAGACAGTTACCATTAACTGAAATGTCGGCTACTGTTACAACTGACCCCCATACCAGGGGCGGTTGTAACAGTGAGGGGGGTCAATTGTAACACACTCAAATAAAGTACAGTGAATGCGTTTCAATCACTTTTATTGCTTATAAATGACAATCAAGTACTTACGTATTACTTAAGATTAATATGGCACCATTTAAGGAACATTAATTTGTAATCAGTCTTTTTAATCAGTCTATGACATTTTGATTTTTAAACAAGTACAACTTCTAATTAAACTAATTAAATGATATTTTAAACAAAACATAATAATGACAGTATTTAATCAGATTCACTGCAATTATGACAGATGTAATATCCATTACCGTCGGTACAATCAATGTGTGACCAAAGACGACAGGTCCCTTGGCATTGTACCCATTTTTCACCTGATCTACTATCTGAGAAGGCTTCTAGGCAAACCAGGCAATAATACTCTTCTTCTTCTGATGATGCAGGTGGTGTGTTAGCTTTCTTTCTTGCTTTTCCCTTTCCTTTACCTTTGTGTTTCATACCAGTCGATGATTCTAATACTTTTTTCTTCACTTGTTTATCTTTCAATCTTTTCTGTCGCTCTTCATACTCCTTTCTAACAGTTTCCTTTTCAGGGGTGTCTGTATAAATTGCAGATTTTTTAGTTTTTCGACCCCTATTTGCAGTTTTCCTAGGGGCAGCTTTTGGGTAGGGCCGTATTGCCTCTGGTGAAAATATTGTTTGACGGCTCGTAGACGGCTTAGGCGATGGTTGCTGATCAGGTATTTGATGGCTCGTAGACGGCTTAGGCGATGGTTGCTGATCAGGTATTTGTCTTGGTGGTGTAGTAGTCGCTAGGCCGTCAATGTTTTCAGGAATATGAATTTCAGCGTTTTGTATTGAAGCTACTAGGCTGGCTGAAGCCTCGTTCATAGCGGTGGTGTTTCATCGTTAGGAGCCGATACAGGAATGTTCTGATCCATAATCACTTCTTCTATATTGTTTGGGTTTGGCCTGTCTGTCACAAATGAAGGCGAAAAGTCAATATCTTGAAATATGTCACGGTTGAAAGGGTATATTCCTGTCTTTCGAAAACCAGCCTGAATATTTGATTGGGTCAGAGCAAGTGGCATTGCGGTTGTCGTAATACCGGGTATGTCGTAAATGGTCATAGTTCTTCCTGGATGATTTCGCATCCAGGCGTCACAGGCTGTATTGAAGGCTTTTTTCAAAGGTCCGTACACAGATCGATCCAGGGGCTGGAGTTTGTGTGAGCAGTGGGGTGGAAACGATAATAGAACTATTCCATTTTCTTTACAGAAATCTAGAGAATTTATGTGTATATGGGATGAGTGGTTGTCCAAAACTAGCAAAACTTTGTGTGAAGGAGACGCATTTGTATGTTTTTTGAAATGTTTTAAGAAAATTAAGAACGTGTCATCTTGCATCCAGCCCGATGGATTGCCTGTTCCAATGGAACCCACAGGTCCATCCCTGATGAAATGTTCTTGATATCGTATGCGAGGGAATACGAACATGGGGGGAATAGCATTGCCCAACGCGTTTGCCGCAAAAGCCAATGTGACCAATGTGCCTCGCTCAGCTGAGGTAATGGCTCCTACTTGCCTTGTGCCACGTCTAGCCACGACCCTGTCGGGTTTTTGCACGGTGGTCACGCCGGTTTCATCGACATTATATATGTCTTGAGGTTCGAAATGATCACGGTCCATAACAATTTGTAGATTATTATAAAAGGTATCAACATTAGTCCTGTTGAAACTGGTCGCTCTGGACAAGCTTGTAGCTTGAGCTGCGCGCACAGATAGCTCAGGGTTCCTTAGTTCTATCCACGCCATATTTTTCGCCTCGTTCGTGGCTCCATAGGTTTTTTTATTTAAAATTGTATCTTTATGTTCTAAAAGCAACTTCACCAATTTATCTTTCTCTTCAATGGTAAAATTTTGGCCTCGTTTTCTTTTTTCAGACATAATGATGTAAAATAAAACAATAAAAACACCGTAACAACAAAGATGCGAACTGTTAGGTTAGGTCAGGGAGCGAGCGTCAGAATCAGAACTGTCACTTTTTTTTTAAACAAGTTGATTCATGATCCTAGTCATACAGCCACGAAAAGTTGTAGTTTTTACTTGTTTTTAAGTCACAATGTCTTAATTTATTTGTGTTTTCTATTTTACTGTATAAAATTCGCAATTTGTTCTTAAATATCTCATAAATCTTCGTAAAACAGCTACCCAAAAATCGTATCGATAAAAGTACGGTTCGGTCACCACTTCGCCAAAAAGGAACCGTCACCTTACTAAGTGGCCGGTACTAAGGTACCCCTTAAGTTGATGAAAATAGATTTAGGTAGCGGATTGATTTAGAATACACCTTAGTAAAAGGGAACCTTAGGGTGTCATTTAGGATAGGTTGGTGAAAATGGGCATAAGAATCACAAACTTGGTGAGGTGGTCTTGATATACCATGATGAACTTAACATCATTGTCTGCTTGTGTTTGCATGTCGTCACTACTTTTTATAGGCTTAACCACTAGCCCTTTTTTTTGGAACACTTAATTTTTTTTTGACATGGTTCACACAATGCCAAATACAACGCCACAAACTCTTTATTTTTGTACTTCGGTTTGAGCTCTTTCATCATCCTATTTCTACCTCCATGCCCGATAGAAATGCGAGTTTCGTGAATAGTATCAAATGTTTCTTCCAAATAACAGTAATATTGAATTGGTTCTGTCATTTTTCACTGGTACCATTAATTTTTGAACTGTACCGATCTTCACTTTGTCATACCTCGACAATCGCTGATATTCCTCCGGAGTTCTGCCCGTGATCTTGTCTTTTGTCACTTGCACTTTGGTTAAAAATGAATAATACTCATCGCGAGAAAATAACTGAGTGTTTTTCCCCTTCGTTAATTTATGAATTTCTTCGTTAAAACGTATTTTCATATCCATCATATCCATGGATGCAGCCATTTTGCGAGATAAACGTACTCAATGCACTGACGTGTTCTCGTTTCGAAGTATTACTGCGAACTAATTACATCGCTGCGTGCGCGCGCGGCCCTCCCCCCGCACGTACGCGCCCCTCGCATGTTGCAAGGCACGGCCGCGGTCCAATTTATCACATAGCCGGGCAGGCTACAAGTAGGTAATTATTCATACTGCCCGGTCCAAGTGATGAATTCAAGCTATCTCAAACACTGACTTATTATATGGACCACGGGCCGTCGGTCATTATTATTAATGGCCGGTCAAAGTGATAAATTAATCACTTTTCCCATTGCTCTTGGGCATTATTAATAATGGCCGGTCCTTATTAATAATAGTTAATCACGTTGCCCGTAACATATACAGTACATAATAATAAACAAAAAGGGAAAAACAAATTATACGCTATGTTTAAGTGAAATGGTTTTTTAATTCTCATCATTATCATCTAAATCTCTTGAACTACATCGTCCAGAAATTCTGCTGGAGCAGAGATATTTTCTTGATACCTAGCCCACCCAAGATACCACACTAATGTTATAACGTGAGCGCAATATCCAATGGTTCGTTGACCGACCAAACAATTACAACAATATTCGACTATACCAGCTCTGCCAGACACAATAATTTCTATTAAAATGTAGACATAATATTGTTTTCTTGAAATATGCCTGGACTTATTTTTTCCTCGTAATAATGTTAAGTCACCACTACCTCTTAGATTGTATTGAGAAAAATCTTGTGTCCCTACATATTTCTATTCTGTATGATCCATGAAACCGAATAATTATGTTCACCATAATACGAGCTGGTTTGCCTTATCTGGTGAGTACCTAGAGCAAACAGTATTAATTCACTATATCATAATCTTGGAAACATAAATAAATTATCTCGGTCAGCTGTTATACTCTGAAAAACAGTAGACCTTCTGTTCATATTTAGTTCCTCAACCAACTTCTTCAGTAGTAGACACACCACGAGCTTCATCAGCTTGCCCAATACGTATGGCAGCACGCTTACAATTCATCCAGCATGAATGGCATATTCTATCAGATGATGACATCTATGAAAGAAAATATTGAGTTAATATCAGGTGTAACGGCTAGGGCTTTGCAGGTAGGCTGCGCAGGCCGCTAATGAATTAGGGTAGATAAGACACTATTATAAATATTCAGAGGTATAATAGATACTTAACAACATACAACAATAGACTAGGTCGCGGGTAAGGACACACAATGTTCTGAGCTCGAGCACACGGTTAAGATCATAAGGGTAGGGTAGACCGGGGCCGGTTGAAACATTTTTGACAAAATGGCTCACTAAAGCCACATATTGAGCTCAGGGCATAAGAAAATTTGATTAAATAAAGTTCAGCTATCTGGCGATTATATGGTTGAGGTTTAGGCGGCAATGTATGCTTTTAAAAAGTCATCCCATGTGATTTAGTAAAATTGGGATACTGTTTCAACTGACCCCGTTCCCGGGCCGGTTGAAACAGTGAATGGGGTCAATTGAAACATTACGAAATAAAGATAATTTTGTTGTTATTATTGTATCTATTTATTTAAAATCACAGATATTACAGTCTTACATTAGATTAAGTCTCCTTTTTAAACTTAAGATAGGAAAAATACAGGGTGGGCCATGAATTCGTTAACATTTGAAAAAATCAAATAAAGAAAACAAATTGACATATAATGAAAAATATTTATTTATTAGGTAGCTTATTAATTGTAATTTACTTTTTAAAAATAACATCATCTAAATGACCACCGTTTCGATTTTTGCATTCTTTTAAGCGACTACTGAAATTTTCGAATACTCGTCGGCAAAGAGACCGTGAGATCGCTGACATCTCTTAGCTGATTTTTTCTTTCAGTTGTGTCAGTGTCTTTGGTTTATTGTTGTAGATACTGCTTTTTAAATAACCCCACAAAAAGAAGTCTGCGGGGGACAAATCTGGACTCCTGGGTGGCCATGGGATGTCGCCTCTCCTTGAAATCAGCTTTTCCGGAAACATTTCTTTGACCACCGGCAGGGACTCGTTAGATGTGTGACAGGTAGCTCCATCTTGCTGAAACCACGTGTTACGATTGTAGCCAGCAAATTCCAGTAGTTGTGGTGCCAAGAATTCCCGTACCATTTTCACATACTCAGCAGAGTTAACAGTGACTGTACGGCCGCGAGAATCTTCGAAAAAGTAGGGGCCAATGACTCCTTTTGCTGAAATTGCAGCCCATACAGTTACTTTCGGTGAATGAAGTGGCCTTTCATGTTTAGCTTTGGGATTTTCGCTGCTCCAATACCTGCAATTCTGTTTGTTAACGTGTCCGTTGAGGTGGAAATGGGCTTCGTCAGAAAACAAGCCGTTGTCATAATTACTGAATTGATTCAACATTGTTTCGGCATACGATTTGCGTAAATTTAAGTCATTAGGTTTTAGTTCCTGCACTATTTGGATCTTATATGGATGTAATTTTAAATCAGCTTTCAAAATACGGCGTAAAGATGTGCGGGATAATCCTAATTCAGCCGAACGTTTGCGCGTCGACAAATCTGGATCACGTCGAACTAAAGCAGAAACTTTCTGCACGTTCTCTTCGCTTCGAGAAGTCCGTGGGCCGCCGGTTTGCTTCACATTTAGTGTCGATCCCGTCTCTTCGAACTTCTTCACCCATTTCTTTATCAAAGGACCACTTGGACACTGATTCAAGTCGTGTAAATCGTATTCAACGCGAAATAAGCATCTCACAGTAATGAGCGAACTATTGTTTAAATAAAATCGTTTCACACAAAAAGCACGCTGCGGTCCCGTGAAGCGATCCATTGCGACTAAATTTCCGAGAAACGAGCTAGCGGTAAGACCCCTCCCCGCGCCCCGCTCGGCTTGTGTTCGTACGGGATGTTAAATTCAAATGTTAACAAATTCATGGCCCACCCTGTACTAAAAAAACACAAAATCTTTCGAATAACAAAACTTGCCTTTCTACTCGTATGATAAACATAGAATCGTCCATTAAAATCTAGTGAGTACTTTTAACAATGAATTGCCATTTTACAATATAAAATAAAACAAAGTTAACAAAAATAAGTTCTTTGTGAAGAAATAAAAGTTTAATATAAGCTCTAATTTAAGTTTTAGTCTGATTCGCAATTATGGCACAAATAAATAAAATCACCAGCTGTACAAGCTTCGTGGGCCCACATTCGACAGCCCGAACACTGTACCCAATCGTCTCCCGGTCTGCTACTGCCATAGCTCTCCATGCAATCCAAACAATAATACTCTTCATCTTCATCGTCATCCGAAGATGTGGTTTTCTTTTTGTTGGTCATAGCTTTATTTATATTTTTAGATTTCGAATTCAAACGTTTTTTTTTATATTTAGTTTAGCTCCTTTCGCTTTCTTTTTGCTTTCTTTTTCCTCAGTTTCTCTTCTTATTGTCTCTTTTTCCGGTGTATCTGTGTATATAGTAGATTTTCTTTTTTTTCTTCCCTTGCTTGTTGTCAATCTAGGTGGTGCCTTAGGATAAGGTCTAACAGATTCTGGTGAAAATATTCCAGAGCTTGTCGATGGTTTTGGCGAAACTGTTCCATGATTTGCAATATCTTCATTTTCACATATTGTAGGATTAAATGAGAGAAACGCAGTGAGTTCATCTTGAAAGATAGATGGACTGACTGCTGGTGTAGGGTTGTCGTCTTCGGGTATAGGATTCACTTCAACAACAGCAGTATCTTGCAAGATAGAGGGACTTACTGCCGGTGTAGGGTTGTCGTCTTCATGCGTAGGATTCACTCCAACAGCAACAGTATTATGGTTAGTGTCGTTTGGATTAGGCCGGTCTGTTACGTAAGATGGTGCAAAATCAATGTCATTGAATAGATTGCGGATGAATGGACAAATGCCAGTTTTTCTAAATCCAGCCTGAATATTGGCTGGAGTGAGAGCTAATGGCATAGCATTAGCCACAATACTAGGTATATCATAGATACTCATTATTTTGCCAGGGTGATTTCGCATCCAAGAGTCACACTGGGTATTAATAGCTTTTTTGAACGGTCCATATACAGATCGATCTAGGGGTTGTAACTTATGCGAACAGTGCGGTGGAAAAGACAGTAATACGATCCCGTTTTCTTTGCAAAAATCCAAAACATCAATATGAATGTGAGATGCATGATTATCTAGCACAAGTAACACTTTATGGGCAGTAGAACAATTCGTGTGTTTTTGAAAATGTCTCAAAAATAATAAAAAACCGTCATCTTGCATCCAGCCTGAAGGATTTGCTGTTCCCACTGCACCTAATGGTCCATCCCTTATAAAATGATCCTGATATCGAACACGCGGGAAAACAAATAATGGTGGAACAAAGTTTCCCAACGCATTTGCAGCGAAAGCCACTGTTACGAGAGTGCCTCGTTCGGCTGAAGTTACAGATCCAACCTGGCGTGTACCTCGTCTAGTCACCACTTTATCAGGTTTTTGAACGGTGGTAACACCCGTTTCGTCGACATTATAAATATCTTGGGGCTCGAAGTTATTCTTGTCCATAACTTGCTGTAGGTTATCATAGAACGCGTCCACGTTCACTCTATTGAAGCTTGTTGCCCTGGACATGCTAGTTGCTTGAGCAGCTCTTATCGAAAGTTCTGGATTTCTATGCATGAATGCTGTAAACCAATCCTCTCCTGCCATTTCATTTTCATCCCAGGTACTCGGCCTTTTTAAATTGTATTTAACAGCCAACTCATAACCCAATTTTCTCACTTCTTTAGGAGATAGGCCAAAATAAATATCGGCACATCGCATCAGATATTTTGACAAGCTTTTCTCCATAGGATCTGTGAAAACCCTGTTATGTGCTATGTAGCCCATTGATGTAGACTCACCGCTTTCATCATTGTTAGCCTCGCGTTTTCTTTTATATCGAAGCAGGGACACATAATTAATATTGTATTTTTCGGCTGCTCTTCGAAGTGACATGCCTGTTCGTAATTCGTCATACGCTTCTATGTACTGTGATATGTCACTCTGTCCTTTTGCAGATACTTAGACACGTTTTCTCGGCATCTAACAAAAATAAAATATATAATTATTTACAATTCTTTTTATTAATTTTGACGACTTATTTTAATGCATTGAAAAAAAACAGTAATGTTTTAAAAAATAGAATGTAATGTACACTGAATATATATAAAAAATCTGTATGAAAACTTATTATTCGGTAATCTTTCCATTTAATACAAAAATGTATTAATTCAATAGCCGAATATTATTCCATGAACTAACATAACTTTTTAAGTTTAAATTGATACTAAAAAAAGTATGAAGAGATGCGAAATAAAGTATTTTTATTATTATAAACTTTTGACTTAAGCCAGTGACGGTTGTAACGTTTCATCCGTCCCCAATAAAAAAGTTACAACCGTACCCGATTGACCATTTTGAACATTTTTCGACATAACCTTCAAACTACGCAAGGTAGATAATATTTATTTGTTCCTATTTCATCTATGATAATCAACGTCAATACTTTAAAAGTCATAATAAGCGTATTTAGCATGCATTACGAATAATTAACACAGAAAAGCAATAAAAAATACTTACTTTTGGTTACAAAAACACAGTGACCCCGTTCACACATGTGTGGCGCGCCCGCAGCGATACCGAACACTAACGATCGCTTCCGATGGTTAGTCGCGACGCTCGCTCCTTGTACCCCTCCCGCTAACCCCCGCAGTTCCCGATTTATGGGCGTTGTTACAACCGTACCCGGTCTACCCTACCGTCCTTGGGTCTCCGGGATGAAAGCGCGACGCAGCCCAGCCACGTGCGCAGCGCGCAGGAAGTAGGCCACGTGTGTGGTGACGCGGGCGCAGCCGTGGCGCGTCAGGACGCCAGCAGCGCGCTGATAGGTGTGTACGGGCACATTCAGTTCAGCCACGCATGTAGTGCACAGTCCAGCCACGTGTGCAGCGCGCAGTAGGCAACGCTCAGTAATCACGGATGTAGTGCGCAGTTCGGCAACGCATGGGGTGCGCAGTTGGTGAGCTGCCCTGTCCTCAGCACGGACGTAGAAGCATAGGGTGCGCATGTTACGATGATGCAAAAGCAGCATCCCGCGTGCGATGTGTTCAGCCTCATTCCCTCTTCCCGGACCAAGGACGGTGTAAGGAGCACGGATAGGTGGAAACCCAACACATCGCAGCGGTTTACAGGCAGATAGTTTGTAAGGACAGCGTGGCACAATGACCGATGTAACATGAGGTTATGTATGCAACAAGCGAGCATAAAACACAAGATAAACAATAATCCTAGCAGATGGCTCGCTATTTAACTTCTAACACTGCACTGTGAGGCATTGCACAGCCCGGATGCAGCAGCAATACATACATATTACAGTCTCCCACGCACTGGACAATCAATGACCGCGTGGCCGTCATTGATAACCGCGCAATTAATTACAACATTGGTATCTACCAATGTTGTAATTAATTAAATATCTATCTAGATATTTACAAGGGCCATCCAGTGCTGTGGGTACAGTATAGTTACCAAATTAATTAGGAACTCACCCTAGATCCTCCCTTTGAGATCTGTCCGGTTATAATATTCAGTTCGTTTCTCAACTGTGCCGGTGTTAACAAGTGGAAGTTGAACTTCTCATAGAAAATGTTGGTCACTGTATCAATCAACGTCTCCTGGATTTCTTTAAGGCGGGTCATGATATTATTGGCTATGAGTGTTGATAATGTAAATTCTGCTTTGTTGTCGGTGTGTTGGATTTCCTCTTTCAGTTTTCTCATGCCCTCGTTGCATTTGGTAATGTATTGGTTGTGATTATTTTGTGCTGCTTGTCCAGGGTATTTTTAATTCTTTTGATAACATATAGCTCAGCCTCCACAACTGATGTCTGGTTTTTCCACAGGTTGCTAAGATGTTTTTGATTGTGTCTGATTAAGGCAATATCTTTCTGATATTGTTCGGCGAATGTTTCGTCCAATACTCCGAACAAACTATGTGCGACGTAGCCAATGCCATTGATAAGCCCGCGACGTCGGCGAATTTGACCTTGCTGACCAAGTAAAACGTTGTTGTAGTATTCAAGTTCGTTGTACCCGTGACGCAGTTGTAATCTGACTACGTCGCATTGTGGTATTTGATCCTTTGAACATATGTTGTCCAGACGAGTGACAAACTTGTCCAGTAGGTTAATTCCTTGCCAATACGGAGCCATATCGCAATAAACGATGAGTTTCCATTCTTCACGTTCCAATCTCATGGTTGCTAGTTTATCGAAAAATATGTTCTTATTTTCTGCAAATTTGGAAATTTTGTGCTCGCATGTTCCTGAGCAAATAACCATTAGAAGTACGAGTGTTGTAATTATAAAGTTGCATAATTTTGATGAAGCTGGCTTGGAATATTTACTGTCTGTTGTATGACCTTCTTGGTTTTCCTTTTCTATGTCGTGGCTTAGATTGTTGTCGCTGATCGGCAAAACGGATAATTTCGTGATTGGTCTCTTGCGTGTCCCATTTTTCGATTTTATTTGATGACCATTTTCGTAAATTAAAACCACCAGATTTCAGCAAATTAATAAGGTCAGGCTTGAGTTGTTTGGCTTCCTTTAGACTGTGATGTCCAGCCAAAAGCCATGTAAAAACACTGTTCAAGTACAGCTGCTGTTGAATACCTTGAACGCTCGTCTTCTGCTAGACGTTTTAACGTCATCATGGCCATGAATGGAGCTGCTTTGGTGCCATAGGTGACAGTTGTCAACTCATACTCTCTTAGCATTTGACTAGGTGAGTCACGCCAGACGATTTTCTGATACTGTTGGCCGACCATGTCATGTTTACTGATATTGTTGATCCGGCTCGAAGGACCAAAAAGATGTAGGATCTTTACACGTAATAATAGATTTTATTGATGAAATTAATTGAATGCTAATGAGTGCACGCGATTTGGATGATATTTGTGTACTGAAGTATAGGCCACGCGTAGCAAGTAAAGTGCTGACACAATAATGTCAATTTTGTACTTGCTTACACTGTACACTAATGGTGAAATATTTCCACCTTCTACCAGCATTTCCTCAATATTATCTACAGTGATTTGTTGTACAACAACGTCCTCTGATTCATTCAGAGTATTACCCTGGAGTAGAAAGAAAAAATATTAAAACACAAATGATGAAAACCTGATCATATTACAAAATATAGGTTTACTAACTTCATTCACAGCAAAATGCTCCTGCGCTACATTCGGTAGGGGACCAACATCTCTGCCTATAATATTGGCCACTTTGTCCTCCAGCAGGGTCAGTGTGGGAGCATTGCTGGGTGCACCTCCTGTAGCACGTTGGCTGGCATTAATTTTTAATAATTTCGCCCTGACTTTCGTTTTTTGGTCATTCCACGCCTGAAAGATTAGAAAATTAGACTATATGTGTCAGTCCAGGCATAAAGGGTCCAGTAGTGGGGTATTGAGTTAAGACTGGATTCGGTATCTAGAATAGTCAATTGATAGTATGGATTGAAAAAATAATCAAAAAGTAGCACACGTTTTTTTTTATCAGACATTTGAAGTTGAAATTCTGAAAAAGCTTGATTTGAGAAAAAGCATTTTGAAAGTTTGAGTGAAAAAAAAACACACTTTTACTTGCTTGTTACGTAGATTTTTATTCATTATTGTAGATTGATATGTTTTCCATAGAATCAACTTATAATTATACTTTTGACATCAAAACTAAAACAATTATTATCAAAATAAAAGAAGGATACACAGTCTAGTAAAAAAGGTCCACTTGCCGATATTTAATAAAAAGTTAGTTATTGCGATAGTAATTAACAATAAAAAACTAAAATTAAGTATTCTTACTCTATTTAGGAACTAACAAAATAACAAGACAGGCTTTTTTCAAACATTACTGCAACAGAATAATGATTATTTTAGCCACTGGTACCTTTTATGTAATGTCATAAAAGGTACCAGTGGCTAAAATAATCATTATTCTGTTGCAATAATATTTGAAAAAAGCCAATACAAACATAAAAATAAAACTTATTCTATTTGGGACTCCAACTTACGTTTTGGACAAAAATAAATTCCTCCTCGCACCTGATTCCTATGACCAACCTGTTTGCAGTACGAACATGTTGGTTTTTGTCGAATACTCTTTTCAATTGATGGTTTCTGAAAAGAGTACTCGACAGATGTTGTTGGGACAGAGTTGTGGTCAACATCAACATTTGGAATGGGTTTCGGGCATAAAATGTCTTTAGATTCTTCACGTACAAATTCACGAATCTTATTATAAAGATACGATTTTCTTTCGTACGTCATGCCTGCAGGGGATTTTTCTAAAGGAAAACCGTATACTTTATTCGGGTTCAAAACCTTTGATACAGTTGGTTGACTGTCAGTATATTTTTTGTAACATAACATGTGCCCTCTATTATCTTCATTTGTTTCAAAATGACTAAAATGCAGAAGTTGGTTAATAGTTACACAATCAGGTTGAAAAAAATTGGCCCAGTCGTAAGTTTTCACAAAAGTTTCTCCTTTCTCATCACCAGTTAGAACAGCTACTATAGATTTTGTTTTCGGACAAGCTTGAACAGCAGCTGCAAGAATATCCTTTAAGTTATTGCATTCCCATTTTCTAAAACTTTTTTTGAATAGACCGAAATACATGTCGGGTGCAAACTTCGTATGACCCACGGGAAGGAAAGATATACGGAAACTTCGGTGTCTGCCTGTTAAAACTCGCCATGTTGCATATTGCATGACATAGTTATTTTTATTTTGTCCAGCACAATTATCTGCATGACAAACAACATCTTTTTCGCCTATACCAAAATTTTCGAAAAAATGATGTAGCATTGAAATTATTACATTAGCTCCTTTCCCAGTAGCACAGGGTTCAGGAATTACGTACAAAACGAACTTTCTCAAAGGCTCTGCAGCAACACCAAATAAACTGACTTTAAATCCTGTCAAGAAATACAGTGGCCCAATTTGTTGTGAACTGTGCGGCAAATGCACCTGTTGGGCAAAATCAAAAGAGTAATGCATGACGCCATCATAAGAACATGGTTCATGAGGTCCAAGAATAAGAGTAGAGTCCGTTATTGAATCAGTCGCAACTTTGATTACATTGTTATAATATTTTCGTTCATTTTGCACTAAATCAAGGTGCTGCCTCGACTTTTCTACAAGCTGTATTTTTTCCTTTTCATCTAAACCACCCATTCGTCCCAACGTGGTCACGTTTTTCTGACAAGTTGCACATAGATCTGTTTTCGGTTTCTGTATAACGACATATGGACAAAAATCTTCCCAAAGATCATACCAACTACTTCTACTAATAGGAGTTTTATCGAGTAAAGCTATAGTTTCCAAATATTTGTTGTACACATACGCTTTAGACATACTACAAGGTAAAATTATTAAATCAGATTTAAATTGGTGGCCTGGTAATCGGCCCGGCAATACTAAACCGTTTTCATTAGCAAACTGTCTTATAAAAGTGATTGCGTCTGATCTAGTTTGCAAATTAATACAATTGTAAGGTCGTTTACGTGACCCGTGGACCTTTGGAGCAACACCGCTGTCCAGAAAGTTCTTTTTTACATTTTTTAACCTTTTCAAACCAGTGGCATATACATATTGGAAAAAAATCTTGCATACTGAAACACCTCGAAAGAAATACTTTACCGTGTATTCTTTTCGTTGCAAGTTTCTGTTTTTTTAATGTAATGTATTTTCACTTGTACGTAAGAGAGCATTTAAAGCTCCTTTCAAGACCAAGTGATGATGATTGACTCCTTCATTACAACGTGAATTTAATTCGATACAATCTAACCTACTACTTAATATTACATCTTTTTGAAATTTGGACACACAATTATTATTACATCCACAGCCAGTATCTAAGAATGAGGCCTGAGTTACATCGTCTAGAATTAAAGGATCATCATCTAGTAAAATATTACCAATTTGCCGCTCTTCGAGCGGCTCACAAGCACTAAATTCGATGTCACACGATAATTCTGTACCCCGTTGACTTTTGAACTCTAAATTAAAATTTTCATAGTCTTCATGTTCTACAGACGCTGAATAGCTAAACTCTGAAAACAAATAGTTGAAATATACATACTACACAGGTCATTTTTTCATACTATGTCTATGACATAGGTACCTAACACAACTTCTTAATTGGTATTAGAGTCCTTGCTGTAGTCATAAAGAATATGTACTATTGCATGCATACAATGATCACGTCGATCTTTTTTGATTTTACACAAGGCTCGGCTAACTATTTTAGCAAAATCATAACACTCATGTATTTCATCTTCACTGATTGCTTCTGTATTAGTGCTTTTTTCATAATACTGATCCGTTTCATCCATCTCAGATGTCGACTCTGTGAAATTATTTTCTAAGTTGTAAGTACCTGAATAAGGTGCAACGGTTTCTTCTTCTGTTGGTAAATCCGGCGTTGTTGCGGTCGAGGCCAAAACAGGTAGTGTGTTTACTTCCACCTCCATAGAAAGTGGTACAGGTCCATCAGAATGCTTAGATTCATCACTAGAGCTGGAACCTTCGGTTGAATCTTCAATAATTATGTTACCTAAAAACAAATTTGAATTTAGTATAAATGGGATGAAATTATGACTAATTGAGATTCATTAGCCTATCAACTTTGTCGCGGTCAGTTTTCAGTCTATGTGGATGCAGCCGAATTATTATGATTAAAGCTGCTCTCTTTTAAAATGTAATAAATAAGTAGGAACGTAACGTAATCTACGCTTAATCCATAAATCTCTAAATCTCTAAAATCCATAAAAAATCGAATTTAAAGACGACTGCTGTCTGTAGGAGGCTTCGCCCCTGTCGAGGTCTAAATATGAAAAGTAGGTAACAGCTGTAGATACACACAAGAACTCCGTAACATTCCGATACCCCGGTTTATAGAACTAGCTTTTCGACCTCGGCCCCGCTAAGCGTAATAACGTTAATAATATTATAGCCTATGACTGAATAATGCAGCTTTGTATTGGAGAAAGAATTTTCAAAATCGGTTCAGTACTTTTGGAGCTTATTCGATACATAACACAACACGTAACAACAAACATAGTATTAGTAGATATAATAGACAACGTAAAGACTTACCTTTATTCATTTTTATGCGCACTTTTCACTCACTCAATTTAAAACAGCTAAGATAATAAAAACTGCTATATTTACACAAAGACTGTCGGATATTGTTTCCTTTCCGGTGTCAAATGACAAATAAATTATTGCATCACAGGCAGATCTATTTATAGGACACGTAGGTAGCAAAAAACGATCAGGGAAATCCCCGCTATGTCGAAGTGAAGCAAAGTAAATCCCCTTAGTAGTTGCATAGTAGCAGGGAGTTCCCCGCTTTAAGGGACCTTTTACACGTAGTTTCAACATTTTAATCTTAAAATATAATTAAATTATTAGAAGTGATCAGTACGGGGTATTGAAACGTATTTTATTCCCAGAATATCGACATGCCACCCACTGGTACCTTTTTAGTAAACTTTTTTCATAAAGTTTCTGGTACTTAGAAACATCGTATATAGTCATTTACTATATGAAATTGTAGATAATTGAGCATTTATTTATAACCAATTAAAATCGCGAAATGCAATTTTTATACCCAACTTTACAAAACCTCTTATATCTCGGAAACTAAATGCCGCGCACTGGACCCTTTTCGCTTGGACTGACACATATAATAACATAACTCATTTGTTTAGATTAGGTTTCTATTTCCCACCACATCATGAATACTGAATTATCAAAATTATACACACTTTTGATTAATTATGAAAGAGCGAGGTTTAAGTATTATAATCCAATTAAATTCTAATTGGACCTAAAAAAGTACACACCCTTGACCATTCTTTTGCTGTCCTTGCGGGCTCTAAGCCATTAAGCAATTCAGCCCACTCTTGCCAGAGCCGCTGGTCAACTGCTCTTGCCTCCTTGGATCTCACCCGACCGAGGGCGAGGTCTCGATGTCCTTCCAAGAACTCGAGCATTACCTCTAGCTGCCGGACTGTTGTGCACCTGCGTCGTTCTTCCATTTCCTTAAGAAAAATCATAGTTACATGATCTAACCTACAAATGTTTCCGTTTATCTTTTTTAAAAAGAATTCGGGTTAAAGATTGAACATAAATTCACTTACCAAAGCTGTTGAAATCCACTATACAACTGGCACAAAATTCTTTCACTAGATTCCTCATCGTTAAAACCACTTGAATCACTTCCACTTGAAATCACTTCCAAGTAGGATATAAAGTTATAAATGTCTTCGAAACACTCGCATACTTTTGAGTTGCAAACAAAAACAAAAAAAAAATAAAAACATCTGAAGCATCTGTCAAAACGCAGTAGAGCTAACCCATAAATCTTCAAATCGACGGTCGACTACTGTTGAATAAGTTGGGTTATTGCGGCTGTCGAAGGACCAATAAGCGTTGTGTAATTTATTAGGGAACGAATGTCATGTCGCCTGCACACAAGGGGGTAGGAAACAATTAAGGACTTACTTGCTGTTCTTGAATGCCGTGCTGATATGCAGACCGGCGCCCGGCAACTTTTGTTTCCCTGCTTCTTTCTGGTTTTGTGTCGGCCGACACTCGAAAATTGGTTTTATTTAAAGCGGTTTGGTATATTTCGCGGCGCGCGCGCGCCGCAAAGCTAAGCGGTATAGCGTGAGGTGCGGAGCGGTTGACTTTTCGATTGCAAGTCACAAGTTGAATCTCTGCCATCGTAGCGTCTTGGTTCCACGTAGTCCGGAAACGGTTGTCGGTTGGCGCTTTCTCTTTCTGTCGCGTATGGACGTAATGATAGGGAGAGGGATAGATGGATAGGCAACTTGGCGACATGACAAATAAAGCTGGTAAGCGGTTGACGTGTTCCTGGACACGTAGCATCGCGTTCGGATATTTAATAGAGAGAAACTTGTAATATAGAAACTTGCGTAAGCAACTACACTTAAAAAGCACAGTATTCATCCATACTAAAGTCGCATCTCTGAAAATTTATATTTGCTTACAGCCCAATTGCGTTCCAGCTTTGTTTCATCTTTGTTAACACGTGAACTTTACCGCGATACCAAACTCCGCACCGACTGGACTGCTACTGGAACTCAAGCAGAGATGAAATACGCACGTATTAAACATATTACATAACACGTAGGTAACCAGTCGGCGACATCAAAGAGTCTGCGACTAGTTGAAAAAGTGCCTACAACGCGGTAGTGTAGGGCGGTGTTCTTTGAAATAAAAATAGGATTTTGCCGGCGGGTGGAGTGTTGTCAACTTATGAAAATTTGCCATATTCAGTGTTAAACGCATGGATTATAAAAATCAATAACTTTTAGTTTTTATGACTTACATTTTAATAACATTTTTTTCTAGTACGTATGTTGAACCAGGAATACGCCTTTATTGAATCGGACAGGGTTTTTGGTACATAGTGTATAGTATGTATACGCTCATACAAGGAACAACAGGGTTTTCGTTACATATTGTATAAAGTTGGTCAACTCACCACACAATTTGGTATGATCTGTATCTTTTGACTCAAACATTTTATTGACTCTGTTTATTTCAATTAAAATTGGATATAAAATGAAATATACGCGTAATTCATCTCGTTTGCATACATAGAGTGCAATAACTCTGCCGTGTGACACCTTTCATGCACTTTAGCTATGGAAAAATGTGTTTTAGCTCTAGCCATTGCGTTTATATTCTCGATACAGCGGACTATTGACAACCACCTTGTATGGCATGCTTGAATTATTTTTAGCCGTTTCTGTCCATCATTTATGGTTTTGTATAACTCCTTGAGATTGTCTGGAAGAGGAGCAACTAAACCAATCACTTGTTTCTCTGATCAAAAATCCAAATTTCTGGGTAAAAATTCCTTTGCAGCAGCTGAAACAGCCAGTTGCAAGGAATGGAACAAGCAACGAACCAAAATCAGGTGTGGTGCCTCTTCTTTTAATTTGGTAAAGACTCCGTTATTTACTCCAACCATCACAGAAGCATTATCTGTACCAATACCCATTAAATGTTCAAGTCGCAAATCGAATTGTTTAAGTGTCTTCTTTATAGCAGAGACAATACCTTCAGCATTACACTCATGCAGTTCAGCAAGGTCTAGATAAGTAGATACTATTTTTTGGAGTAATTTACTGTAATAAATTATAATCAAACCCAAGTATTTATGTACCGCAATATCTGTAGATTCATCAATTAATAGGCTAAATGGTTGGCCTTTAAAATGTTGTTTTAGAACCTCAGAGAAATGCAATGCTAACACATTTTTTATAATCGAAGTGCACTTAGTTCGGTGCAGTTGAACTTTTTCGATATCTTTTTCATCAGTGCCGGTTTTAACACTACCAAACGCCCTAGGCGAGATTTCTACGACGCCCCCCAACTGCAAAATAAATCCATATGAAAAAAGGGAAAGGATATAATGAAATAACCATTTATTAAAAGAAATAATTATTGATTATAATAAATAACCGTTTATTAGAAAAAATCTAATAAAATTTTACTTTTCTGGCCTTTCGATCAGCTAACTCTTTTATAAGGTTATCAAAGTCGATGTTTTCAGCAATTTTGTTTTCATTTGAAAAAGTTGCTAAGTTTGTCAATCTAGATTGAGATATTGTTGATCGAAGATAGGTTTTTATCAGCTTCAGCTTTGAAAAACTCCTCTTCCCACTAGCAACCGTCAATAATATTCGCAATGCTATTCATACATTTGGATACAGTTCTTGTAAGTTGCGATCTTTGATAAAATTTAAAACAAAAATAGGAGTAACCACATCCTGATCAGGCAAAAAGGATTTCCGACTTTCGAATTCATCACACAACATACAACCATCTATGTCTGATTTAGAGTCTACAGTTAATTTTAATTGGAGATCACCACAGAGTTTGATCACCAGAGAGAGAAAATAAAATAAAACTATAGGTACTTATTGTTTGGTTTCCACAAAGAACCAAATTGCAATGTGGGGAAGGGATATGTCTGATTTAGAGTCTACAGTTAATTTTAATTGGAGATCACCACAGAGTTTGATCACCAGAGAGAGCAAATAAAATAAAACTATAGGTACTTATTGTTTGGTTTCCACAAAGAACCAAATTGCAATGTGGGGAAGGGATTTAATTTCGAATTAAGGTACCTACTTACAAATAAAATCAAATCACTTTTATTTGTTAACACAGGTAAGTAAAGAAATACAGATCTTGAGTTTGGTGAACAGAACGCTATGTTATGCCAGGAGGCGTACAAATATGGTGTGCATCTAGCTCAACATCACGAGTTTAAATTTCAAAGTAAAAAAAAGATGTCTGAAAATCATGCATAATTAAAATTTCAAAATCATTTATAACAATTACTTAATATTATTTAAAAAAAAAATTGAGTGATGTCAGATTAAAAGGAGGAATTATTTAGTTATAAAATGTCAACAAATTAAATATAATCTAAGCAGAATAATTGAAAATGTCAAAAATTATTAAATGTGAATATTAATAATAAAGTTCGATTCCAAGTTAATACATCATTTGAGTTTGTTTTTCCCTATAACATATCAAATCAATCAAATCATATCAAATAAAAAAAATTAAAAAAATGTTAAGAAGCTAAGTGTCGAAAAATAAAATTACAAATTAAAATGTCACAGTTAAAATTATTACAATTGTCCATATATTACAATAAAATTAAAGTATGTTCAAGATAGTATTAATTTTACTTATTACATATTGCTGATTAAAAAGTTTTGTACATTAAAAAATCATTAACCGAATAATAACATCTTTCTATAAGGAAGGCCACTAATTTCTTTTTAAAGTTTTTAATTGTATCATTTTTTATTACATCTGGCAATTTATTTTATATGGTAGGACCCATACAGATAACACTTTTCCTCATTAACGCTGTGTGACAGGACTCGATTTGTAATAAATTTTTGTATTGATTTCTAACAGGTCGTTTTCTAGTTTCTGACATCGTGGGAAATAGGTTTTTATTGGTCTTTACAAACATGGCCATTTCCAAAATATACAAAACATTTAAAAGATATTTTCTAGATTTCACTAAGTATACAATATGTCCCTTTATTTCGCTGTGCCGCTTGGCACATAGGCTTGCTCTTACATTCTCCATTGAGTTCATATTATAAATACATATACACATAGTTTCAGAGAAGTTTGTTAACCACATAGTTTTATATGTATTATGATTAGAATTTATCCAGCAGCTTACCATTTGAACATTTAAGGAGTGATATCCTTTTCTATTAAAAAATGTGTGTTCTTCCTCAACCAGTCTTGTGATAGCAATATGGGTACAGTCAATGCACCCTATCACACGAGGCAAATTATGTGTCGTTTGAAATCTGTAAATTATTTAACAATTTTACAACAAATATGAAACAGTAAGTAATTATTTAGGTATGTAGGAACCTAAGAAAATTTTTAATTAGGTATTTAAACTATTTAAAAATATATTTACATACTTCTCTTTGATTAAGGGTGTCGTGTGGCGTTTGTGGAAACACTATCCACCTGCTGACCATCCAATTGTGATTAAGGGCGTTCACAACCTCCCTGATGCAGCGAAATGCTGGCCCACACCCACAATTTTCTGGTATGACCCTGTAGCTAAAAAGCTAAGAGCACACAGCACCTGAAAAATATAATAATACATAGGTAGGTTAATCTATTTAGGTTGATGTGGTTTTATTTTTATTTATACAGCAGTTAATATAGTATTGTGTGGTACCACAATATTTTTGTTGTATAGTACCTATAAACTAAGCAGACGAAGATGTTTTAACTCAAGTTATAAGGAACAACAACATTAAGTACCTGTGCCTGCAATACCTATAATTATATTGTTTTAATAATGTAAAAATTCTTACCTTTATTTCCAGGGGAATTTTAGGGGAACCTTTTAATCGTGCATGAGCTTTTAGGTCTTTGCATAACTTCCTAAATGCTCTTTTATTAAGCCTGAAATGTTGGATGAACAACAACTCAGGCATTTCTTCAATTGTTTCCAATTGCCGTCGCTGTCTTAATCGCTTTTGGCGCCTCTCCCAGGCGTTCTCATTGTGTGCAGCCCACAATAAACGTAGAGAATGCATTTCGTAATTTGTCTGTTCGTCTGGTCATCTGGCGGTGCTGTTAGTAGTAGTTGTTGTTGTCGGTTGAGCTTTTCCAGTGTATACAAAAAACCTCCAAAGATAGCCACTGGATGAATCCCACAACTTGTAAGTTTTCACTCCGACTTGTGCGGCCTTCGTCGAAATATTCTGCGCAAAGGACTAACTCCCATGCCACTTGAGCAGAGATTCGTCAATGGCTATCTCTCTATGTATAAAGTGGAAAACTTGTCATTAAAATAGTCGATTATTGTCGGATTTTACATAATTTAGTCTTATCCTGTAAATTCTGACTGTCGACGAAATGGAGAAAGGTTTTCAGCAATAAAAATCTATTATATGACATTACTTTGGCGAAATAAGCCATGGTGCCGAACCCATTCAACGTGAAATAGGACTCTTCCTCCGCTAAGGGGTAGAGGCCTTGCAAAATTTGTATTGCTAAAAAGCTTACCATTTCATCCTTGTCTGTAGGACACCACCGGTTAAAGCGAGACTTGGATGTTAATTTGTTTTGCTCTCGGAACAAAGCAATATTTTGTTCGGCATAACGGTTGGTCTCCGTACACAAACGATCGATCAGGTAAGTGTCAAACATCTTGTCAAAAATATTAATCGGTCGAGCCTGATATTACTGAATCTATTAAATTCTTGTGAGGCGGATGTAAAAGATTTTTTTACAGATTCATAATTTTTAAACTATAAAATTATGGACTTGTAGCGGTATCTACAACGCCACATGCGAACAACGCGTCATACTGACGTCACGCAAATCCTGCATCTCGCAAGCAGAGTTTACCGTAATTAGCATAGATACAATTTCCCAACATCAATCGTTGGGCAATAGCCCGCCAGACACAACACCCGTCTGGTCGGAGGATCCTCCCTTTTCTATGGAGGATGAGCGAACTTCACACCCTGTTCCTCATACCTCCAAAGACTTCCTCTGGCATCTTGTCTAGTTCAACTTGTCCTCTCCAATTTTCATAAAAAGATGGCTCATCGGAAAATATAGACTCCGTAGGAAATCGTTGTTCAATGTTGCATTATGGTTTTTTTGACCTATGTATTTTTATTTTCTTTAAATCATTAGACCTTTTACGTTTTCTTGAGTGTTTCACAAATGGGGATATTTTATTGGTTATATCTTGACTTAAATCGCTTAGAGCTATTTTTAATTCTCCGTCTAAATTTTTCAAGTGCACTTTCATGAACTGATCGATCCTATGTTTCGAAATTTTTGTTTAAAATATTAATGTTCTTAAAGTTTTAAAATAACTCTCAACTTCTGAGGAGGACGGAGACTTATTTTCCGTTTTAAAAAACGGACATAATAACCACAATGGTAATTTGTTCAACAACCTCTTCGAGGTGGATACAAATGGCGGATAACAGTACTTATTCGCGTTTTTCAAAACAGTACTGTTTTTATTGGATTCTACTAATCTATCAAGTCACATTAGAAAATCGGTGTTTTTCAATTCATCCAACTCATCATCATCAATTTTGGTACCATTTTCCGTTTCAAAAATGTCTCTTTCATCAATATTTATACTATTTTTCGTTTCATTCATTTCTGTAGTAGTAATATCTGTAACATTATCATTATTTAGTAATTTGTCAAGCCGTTCTTTCGCCTCATTAGTTTTTGTTAAAGGTCTAATATCTACACAATATGTTATTAGAGCTGCCATCTGTCGTGCATTGTTGGTAGACATGTTTGTTTGTTCTATCTATGGTTTTTAAATAAAATTTAGTCTGTGCCACTCGTCAATACGAATACGTTGTTTTACTTTAGTTTTAGAATTTGCCAATGCGTCATTATCATTATATTGTCCTAGACAAATGTGTACAATATCTTCAATTATTTGTTTTGCTATTTTAAACTCCTCGTATTTCTTCAAAATAAAAATACAACGTATGTAAAAGTATTTCACGCCATCTTTAAAGCACGATAAATTGTATAGTGTTTTTGTAAAATGGCTAGTATCAAGCCTTATAAAAGTGTCAGGCAAAATGGTGGTTTTTCCTTCTAAAACTGAAAATAAATGCTGAATATATTCCTTGGTGCTTTTATGTTGTGTGAAAGCCTGGGTATTTGCAGACAGCAAAGCTGATGAATCGTCCGTAATTGCTTCGTTGGGTACTTTAACAACGTAGCTTAGCCATGATTTTAACCAATTTGTAAGTGAAATTTGACTATGAGAGTCTGTGACCATATGAAAAATAGGTACAGCTTTTAGTTTCTGATTTGCCGTAATGAGTCTAGTGTACAAGAATAATGTCTTAGTTAGTACTAGTGGTAGTGGACGTATCGTTTCAAAAAAAGAGCCTGTTGCATCAATTGTGATAGTAACTGTACCACATTTATCGGAATACACTTTGTAATATTCTTTTTGTTTATCAGTCCAATAGTACACGTGAAAATTAGGATAAACACAAATTTTGCGTACACAATTTGCATATTCATTTGCATTTTAGCTAGAATGATTAATGATGTCCAAAGGATTGCCATCGAATAACACTCCACGCTTTTTATCCGATCTAATCTTGCGCAAAGCAGAAACTGATGGCAACACTGGCGGCTCGATATATACGTCAGATATTAATTTAGACGCCATTTCATGACCAACCAAAATAGTGGGCTTGTACTTCAAATTTTTGGCCAATTGTCGTCTTTTGTAAGGCGTTTCGATTTTTCTGTACTTGTGCATACTATATGTTTTTTTTTATAGAGATAGTTGGAACTTTTTTCCACATTATATGTTCCATCAAAAATGGCTATTGGTTTGTCAACTCCCTCGAAAGCTTCCAAACAATGAATTAGGTATTGTAAGATTTCTTTCTACCATTTGTTACCTGTTTATGTGGTTTAAACCTAGATTCATAGGTACAAAATACTCTGTGAGCAATTCTCTTACTTGATGTAACCACTTTTCAAGAGTTGGCCTAGACACTTTTAATTAAGTCGCCAACCTTTCATTAGAGTCCCCAGTTCTGAGTTTCATAAAGTAAGCGGCCAGAGCTAAACTTGCATTTGGCATTGTCAGCAACTGAGGAACTTCAGCAAACATTTGATGAAACTGTGCTTTATTTAATCCAGTCCATGTATGCACAACATGGTCTTCCATGTTATTTATTTTTTCAAAACAAAGTAGTCCAGTATCTACAACTTCTTTTAGGGACATCATGTCCTGAATATGTTTAGCAGTAAAAGACTGAACGTAATTGGATCTCAAACTGTCTAGAAAATCCCACGCTTCGATAACCAAATGTTGAACACAAAGACGGTTATTTTCGGGGATGTAATATTTATACCGATGAAGCAACATTTTCCTAGTCGAAAGTGGAACTCTGTATCTTTCTGTTCTCTGACATCCTTCTTTGAAGCACCTACGTTCAGTTTCAATAGCTCTCATGTATTCTGGCAAAACAATAGTAGGTTCCGGTTGGTTGCTTCTAATACCTTCATTCGGAGACATAGTAGGAAGATCTTGCGCCTGTGGTTGTATGTCTTGTACCTGTGGTTGTATATCTTGTGCCTGTGGTTGTATATCTTGTGCCTGTGGTTGTATATCTTGTGCCTGTGGTTGTATATCTTGAGGGTCTTGTTGGGATGAAGTTGATGGGCGTGAGACCATACGGACAGCAGCTCTGTCTGCAGCCACCCAACAAGTATGACATATTTCACTTGCTGCTTGTATCTGCAACAAACATACATAATCAAGATTGGAATTTATTGAGATAAGAATGAAATTGTTGTTAATTATCTATCATTATGAATTATGTAAACTGTTTGTGTTTAGATTTTGGCTAAGAATGCTAAGAAACTGTTTTTATTCTTCTGCATTTTCATTCCACTAAACTATTAATAAATAAATAACAGATATAAACCAAGAAAACAAAAGGTATGGCTTGTGAAAAAATGTTTTCACTTGCCTTGAATTAGATTTACTTTGATTGGGTTGCAACATACAAAGTATCAGACACATACAATGTTATGGGACAGGTCTAAGTATTTAAATAGATATCTTTTTAACTTTCAGCAAACTACAATGTAATCTGATTTAACTTACAGTTCGAGGTATAATCCATTCGTGTATAACATTATAAATTCTTGATTCACGGGTTGTGTTGATATGAAGTAAGTGACGGGTTCACGATGCAAGAGAGCGTCCGCAGCGGAGACAACCCTTACGGTGGCCTAGTGGTCTTCTTTGGTCATCGACATGTGGGCTTTGATCAAAGTCCCAGCACGCTTGACAAACATAGTCACTACTGTTTACCTGAAAATAGACATTTTTTAATCTTCAGCTACATAAACAATACCTAATTAACAATTGTCTATTAAGGTATTATAACATTGTTTGATAAATAAATAATTATTTGCCATAAAAGTAAACAATCTCCAATTTCCAGGATGGTAGCCGGTGAGATGAGGTTATATTTACTTACAGACTGAGGTGCAAGCCATTGCCGAATCACGGACAGAATTGTTTCATCGTGTAAGGGTCGTCGGCCCAGTGTATTGCAGTGACCAGTTGTTATCCCACAATTCACACAGAGATCCATAGTTTCACCAATATCCAATCCACAAGCCGGCGATAAAATCCAAAATAACAATTCCAAGTCAAACGTCTGAGCGATCTTCGGTGTCCAGTGTGAAAGCAAGGGTCGTACAAGGTAGGCAGGGTCGGAATCCGTAAAATACAAAGCAGTGATCGTGAAAAATGAAGAACAATCAAAAGCACTCAAAACGCATCGGAAAACACGTAGACAGAGAAAACTATAGACAACTGGTAAGCATGGCCACATGAGATAGAACGATTGAATAGGGAGTGTTGCCACACCTGTATATTTTACCCTACTTTACGACAAATATCTCGGGTGGTTGTTCCACAACTTTTTAAAATACCTACGCAAAAACATTTTTTGAACTTCCATACAAATTGACTTTATTAGCTGATCAGTTTATATGGAAAGTCAAAAAACTTTTTGAGATTTCGTGGAACTTCTGGAACAAAAGTTGTTGAGTTTCATGACTGAGCCACCGCCCGAAAGGTTGGGCATTATTTAGCTAACTCGTTGTATATGAATATTAGTAAATAAAATTACCCAAATCGGACAAACATTTTCTTTTGAAATCATTTTTCGTCATTTGACACGAGCACTCTGTGATGACCTGGGGCATCAAAATCAATGGCGGCACCTTCGCTAACCAGTTTGCATTCTTTCCTGGTTGCAAAAGAAATGAAATTCTTCACACGATGCACATCACGCTCGAAATCTTCAATAGCGTATCCGGGTGGGAAGTAGTCACCAGGATTCAACAATACAGGAAAACCTGGATCCACTGGTAATTGTCCGTCAGCTCGACGTCTTATGCCGGCTCTCGCTGGTTGATTCCAGACGGGAAAAGGTAGCGGACACATATCATGAAAAGCCTGACGTACAGGCTGTGGTGTTTGCGGATTTGCCATGGTATCCACGACATTCTGCAAGTTGGAATATAAAATACCCAACAACTGATCATTAGGGCATTGAGTGTGGTACACATCTCCATTAAACTCAAACGTTCCCATTGCACTAATCAAATTAACAAAAGGTGAAAAGTTAATTCTCATCATCTTAATAATATCTCGTTCTTCAATATCCATCCTAGGACGATAGAACAATCCGAACTCACCTGTTTCTAAGGTGTTCAAATTAGAAGGCTTCCCACATAGTAACCTATATTTAAATTGAGCCAAAGCGACACGGTAAAAAGCGTAGGGAGTGCATTCGGGTATACGATCCTCTCGGCGTCCGTAGAGCTCGTAGATTTTTCCTTGATATATTTATACATAGGCTAGTTATAATAATATATATAAATATTATTATTATAACTAGCCTATGTATAAATATATCAAGGAAAAATCTTAGACGACAGAGAAAACTATAGATAAATTAATAGCAATGAGGAGATTTCCAGGAGGTATTATTAACCTTATAATAATTAATGCCAATGGAGAAGTTTCGTGATGTTGAAAACATTATTTTTCACTGAATGGGATTAAAATATAGACGAAAACTAATAAGACAGTTGCAAAGTATTAGATACTCTATAACAAACGCTTTGCACACTTTTACAGGATTAGAAGATTTTTGCTACTGCCCTTTAAATAAAACTAGTTTATTATGAACATTTCTTATTTTTTCCTTCGGTTCGAATACTTTTGTGGCGTGATATATTCGGAGTTACGTACTAAGTAACGGGCTGCTATAGCTTTAATTAGTAGGATACGGTGATTACCAATAAGTGGCTGTCTATCAAAATGTTCTCTCATAAACACGTATTGGCACCCCTTTAGAGTAGCAAGTATGAGTCGTGGCATTATATTCTTTTCTGCAAAAAATGAAATTCCCTCGTGTAAATGTCGTCTTATAATTTTTTCAGCCAAAGTACAAATTTTAATGACATCATAAGACGGATAAATAGGCCCCCCCTTATCTCTACTTAATATAAGCCCTGGATGTTTTATACTGACAAGTGCCAGCAGGCAATCTTCGCATTTCAAAGATTTTTTTATTTTGTTAACGACAAACCCACCAATGTACGGAGTAATTTCCTCTGTAAACATGGTCAATTTACTTGGATCAGCTATATAATCATGATCGTCGTCAATATCACGGCTAGAACTTTGTAGATTTTGATCATCCATATCCATAATATTAAGGTTAGCATATTTATTAATTTTAGCTTCATATCTAACTTCCGTATGAGTCAGAATCTTTATTTCCTCTAAGGGAATACAATTTCCAGATTCTATGCTTTTGATCTCGCCATGCATTACTAGCCTTTTATAGGCGCTTTGGAATTGGAAAGCCGTCGGGTTGTTGTTAAAACCACCTTTTGACCTAATGGCACTAAAAAGCACTAAATGGTCTAGACTTAATTTATAAAACGGTAGGAATTTTAATTTTTTTGTTATTATTAAATCAGTATACATCTTTTTCAAACTATTTATGCAGATTAGTAGGCCAAAAAATCCAACCTTTCTGTTTGTATCCAAAATCGGTTTGCCCATTAATTTCAATCCTTTGAGGTAAATCTCAACTTCAGTTAAATAGTCAAGGACCTCTTTACCATTTTTTCCACAGACTGGCTTTTTAAAACCGTAAGCATTAAGAGTTCGGCTGTTAAGAATATCAAACAAATTATTAATTGTAGTTATAAATTCAACAGTGGCATCTGAACCCAAAAAATCTTACAATTTTAAAGTTTGATCACAAAACTGTATAGCATTGGCTACAGAATTACTAAAGGTAGATTCACCTGCAAGAAAATAAGTGAAGACTTAGTAAAGAATGGATGGAACACATACAATAATAATAATAAATTTTTATACCTACACCAACAACATAAAATAACTTACAATTTCATCAGCGACGATATTTAAGTTTAATTCAGGTTTCGAATGCTTATAAGTAGCTGTATTTGTGGTATCATCTTCAGTGTCTGTATGATTAACCATTTCTTGGAGGACATAATCGGCTGTCTCGTAGCTTGGTAGGTCTCGTCTTTTAACGTCACATTTTATTTGTTTCCAGTCAAGTTCTGGTATTGATGTTCCAATCTTTAAATACTTATTTATGTTTCTTCTCGAATATTTTAGAATATTGTTCTTCCCATGTCGACGGTACTGCTAGCAATGTATGTTTGTTGTGTTCCCAAGTCTAGACTATTTTATAAGACATTCTGAAATGCATAAAAAATTAAACATGTATTAATTGAAACTACAGGTGACTCGCGCGAGGCTGCTTGCTTGGTCTGGACCCACTTGTACTACCTCGTGCGAGACGAGCTTTGTCGGATAATAGGCTGCCTCTCCCGGCTACTTCCCATTTGGTAAACTTCCCATTTCGTAAACCTCAAACTGTACCTACTAAAAAGTTGCGTTTGGTAAACATTATACATTTCATACATTTAGTCCCATTTCGAAAACATTTCAATATTTTTTTGTGTTATATCCCATTTGGTAAACTTTCAGATGAAATGGGTACAGTCAAGTAAAAAAAGAAAAACGAAACTAATGATAACATTGTCATTTATTTTGTTAAATATTTTTAATCACAGGTACAATAGTCGGATTATGTGTACGTATGCCATTTACACATATTGATATTTAAAAACAGAAATAAAAAGTGGGGTGTACAAATAACTTTCAAAAAATTTAAGAAAAATCACAGTTCGATTTGACTATTTCGATGACAAGTTTTATTTTTTTAATAACATAAGTCAATCTAGATGCGAAATCAACTTATATAAAAAAACAATAATCACAGATTTGGTACTATCTTTTTATGTTAATGTACATTAACATAAAAAAATACATACGAAATCAACTACTTATAAAATATAAAAATAAACAGTCACTGATTTGGTACGTTAACGTAAAAAAATACATACTAAATCAACTATAAAATATAAAAACAATAATAATCACAGATTTGGTACAATAACATAAAAAATACATGCAAAATCAACTTTTAAATATAAAAACAAATAATAATCACAGATTTGGTACATTAACATTAAAAATTACACACAAAATCAACTATAAAATATAATCACAGATTTGGAATATTAACATAAAAAATTTACTACCTACACTACAAAGTTAAAAATCAATAAATAAATTTTAAAGTGATACAAGCAATTCTTGATAATTCGTTCAAACAATTTTCCAATGATATTTTTCCACTTTTGTAATCGCCGAGAATATTGTTAATTCGTATATCATTTTGGATAGATTTTTTTCTTCGTTTTGATATACTTTCTCCATTATTATAAAAGCTGTAAAAAATTGTTATGATTAATTAAAGTAATAATGTATAATTTTTATCATATGTGTCGCCTAAAAATACAGGTCATTGAAACAAAAATATGTACCTTTTCAGAAGATTTTCATAATGTTTAATATTGCCTGATATCGTTTCGAAAAATAAAAGAATTGATGGCCTTTTTCCAATTTCACTATTGAAACTCCAATTCCAAGATTCCATGAGGTTTGTAGTGCGGTGTCTTTGTGCGTAGCAGCACCAAATATTCATCATATCTTCATTTTCCAACCACTGATCCACAAAGTAATCATTGAATTCAGTTATAGCTTTTTCTTCAAAACTGTAACAGAATTAATTCGTTGAAGATTATGATACGAAAAACCATATATTACCTAGTTTCTAACGCATAAAAATGGCTGTAGAAAATGGCGGTAGAAGAAATATCCAGAACTAAACGCGTTCATTTCAATACTGCAAAATTAATTTACCTTTGACTCATAACGTATAGCCATCCATCGTTTATGTCTTCTTTTGGTAAATGTGCCAGAGCCATACATAGTTTGACGTGATAGTGAGATTCTTCATGTTGTAATAAGCCAAGAGATTTTGCCTTTCTTAATAGCGCTTTGCCAAAGTGAACAAAACACCCCTTAACAATTATGTTTGGAAATGTCTTTTTAATTGCATTTATTGGAGCTTTTTCGAAATCCAAGGTAATAATATCGGCTGTCCACTCTGGTAAATGAAATTTTAGTTTGTAAAACAGTCTTTCATATGTAGTTTCTTCTTTGTTTGTCAACACTGCATAAAAAAATGGTACAATATTTGTCCCAGTTTCTGTACTTCCTATGTCTCCGTGTACAACGTATAGTTGAAGAAACGGCTTTGCACAACATTTGAACGTTCCGTCCGCAAAGTAGTGACGGACGTCATTTAAATGTGCAATTGCACTCTTTGAACCAAACACAATCATTCTATTTTCACCGTCAATCTCATCAAACAATAAATTGTCTTTAAAACGGTCAGGAATCACGATTTCTGTAGAGTTAGAGTGCTGAGATTTTGTGATTCCTAGTTGTCTATTTCTGTGTCTATACAAACTGCTTTTAACTTTGTCAAAATTTGGTAATTCTTTAATAATTTCATAACCATTATCTTTCAGCTTTTTAGTACATTTCCTGTATGTAGCTGGAATCGGCTTCAGATCTTCACATATACGAGGGGAGGTCCAAAAGTTCGTGGAATGAAAGGGTTTTAAATAAAATTAAACAATAAATCTATTTTTCCTTTTCAATATAATCACCCTTAAGTTGAATACATTTATCAGATCTATGAATTAATTTTTCTAAACCATCGTAAAAATATTTTTTATCTTTTGCCTCAAAATGAGCCAAAATTGCCTCCTTTACCTCATTGTCATCGGAAAATTTCCTTCCCCTTAAGCCTTTTTTTAAATTGGGGAACAAATAAAAATCACATGGGGCCAGATCTGGACTGTAGGGTGGGTGGACTAGTGTTTCGAAGCCATGAGTGTGCAGAGCAGCCATTGCAACTCTGCTCTTGTGAACCGGCGCGTTGTCTTGCAAGAGCAACACACCCTTGGTCAATTTTCCTCGACGTTTTTCCTTGATGGCCTCCTTTAATTTTTCTAGTATCGTTGCGTAGTATTCTCCGGTTATGTTCCTTCCCTTTTCTTTGTAATCAATCAGTATTATCCCCTCACAATCCCAAAAAACAGTAGCCATCAACTTTCCAGCCGACTCCGACACTTTGAATTTCTTTGGCGGTGGTGTCCCCTTTTTATGCCATTGCATGGACTCTTGTTTGGACTCAGGCTCAAAGTGATGAACCCATGTTTCATCTCCGGTAACAATCCGCTTTAAAATCTGTGCAGGTTCGTCTCCACACAACTCCAAAAATTGTTTTGACGCATCAACACGCTGCTGTTTCTGAAGCGGCGTGAGCATTCTCGGTACCCATCTTGCACTGACTTTTGTCATACCCAGGTGGTCATGTAGGATTCGCAAAATGGTGGTATCTGATACTCCAACTAATGCAGATAACTGTTTTTTCTTCAAACGGGTGTCCTCCAGTACAATCTTTTCCACTTTTACGACAATGTCTGATGTGGTGGCCTCAACTGGCCTTCCTGAGCGGGGGTCGTCTTCAATCGACTCCCGACCATGTTTAAAAAGACCATGCCACTTGTAAATCATTGATTTACTAGGGCACTGTTCCCCATAAACGGTTTCCATTTCATTCAAAATGGTCTGAGCGTTCTTTCCTTGCTTGGTAAGGAATTTTATCACAGCACGGTGTTCAATTTTCTCCATAGTTTCAGTTTTCTTCCGGATTGACTTGTTTAGCAGGCGAGTGTTCGTAAACGAATGACGCAATAGGGCTGAAACTCAATTTATATACTAATGATGAGTCCCCAATTAGTATGATACTAAGCGAACGTCCCTATCCCAACTCCATTCCCTCCATTCCACGAACTTTTGGACCTCCCCTCGTAGTTTGTTTACATTTTTCGATGGCTACTTTCACTTCATTTTTTTCAAAATTCGGAATACAAGAACTGCAGTGAGCATTTTCTCTTAATACATGGCTTCGATTTGAATTCAAAGTTACACTTGCTGAACATCCATCTTTTCTATTAACACAGCGCCACCAACTTGAGTCCTTATTATTTTTCTGTTTATAATATTGATGCCCAGCGCGTAATAAAATTTCACCGCCTCGTGTACTATTAATAATTTTTAAATTCACTGCACCACTAGAAGATCCCTCACCCGACATTGCAACGACCTTGCACTATGCATAAAACGAGTGAACTGATAAGTTAAACCCGGTAATAGATATAATTTACGTATACTTACTTATGTCTATCTCATTCACACCTTTTGTTTAAAACGATGGTAAGGACAATAAATCCCTACCTGAGAACCCGCTCGGTGCTTCTTTTGCGGGAAAAGCACGTGGTATTTTTAGTAGCATCGTGGTATTTTTACAGACTTTAATACGTTTTTTTTACTTCTTCTTGATCAGCCATTCTTTTTGATGGTCGAGATACTATCTCAAGACTGAAGCATTTAAAAATATATACATCTCTAATTTAATACTAATTTGACACTGACTGTACCGTACAAAAATAACAATACTAACAAAGTTTACCAAATGGGATTAAATGTATGAAGTAACGAAATGTTTACCAAACGCAACTTTTTAGTAGGTACAGTTTGAGGTTTACGAAATGGGAAGTTTACCAAATGGGAAGTAGCCCCTCTCCCGAGCCATATCAAACCGTCACCACTTGGCTCGGTCGCGCATGCGCAGGCACGAGCAAGCCGCTGCGCAAGGCAGTACGTTTGCCGCGCGCGGCGGATCTCGCGCGAGGCTGCCCGCTTGGTGTGGACCCGCCTATTCACGTAAAAGAGATGGAGGTACCTACCTCAGCCTACCTCCAACTTACCTGTGTCTCCATCTCTTTTACGTGTATAGCGCTGTCTTGCACGCCGGATCCAGCAGGCAGGATGGATGGTTTAGTACTAGCGGTATGATTCGAATTCAATAAAAATACTGCAAATTGTGCTAAAAGCATGAAAATTGGTACGATTTTTTTTTTTTTTTTAAATTTATTTATCAATTATAAAAAAGAATACAGGATTATTCACAAAAAATAGCAACCAAAAACCACTAAGGTTTAAACTTGTGCTATCACGAGTCTATCTCAATGTCAAACTATACAATGAAACATTTTATAACTAAGCGTCATTGTCCATACAATTAATAACATCATTAGGTTTGTAGATACTCGCAGTTACAATCATTCCTACATAATACTTAAGTAATATTGCTTAAGTTTGCATTTGATATTTTTATGTGTAATACATTTATTTATTTCTGAGGGTAGACTATTAATAAGTCTCGGTATAATATAACCGGTAGTTCGTTCGCCATACGTATTGTTGGCGGGCTGTGTACGAAGCCTATTCTCAGAAACTGCCCGAGTGCATACAGGAAGTTCGATTTTGTTTCTTAGAGATTTATTGAAAAATTGTTCTTTTAATAACAAAAAATTTAATTGCATATGAACTGGTAAGACATTGGATTGACCTTTAGGCCATTTAATTCGATTTAACCCGTAGTAGGTATTTATAAAAAATATAAATTACTTCTAAAAAAATATAAATTAAAACTATTTGTACTACATAAGTACGAATAGGTTTATACACCGTGACTTTTTAGTCGTCTTACAACGGCAGCCCAGTTCATGTATCCAATGACTAGTAAAGGTTCATAATAAAAAAATAGGTATTATAAGATTTGAATAATTTAAAAATAAAAATATTATTCATTATTATGACGCAAGGCGTAGTTAGAAACACCCTGTTGCGAGCGCGGTACGAGCCTTGTAGGTATCAATGGAGCGGCGCGCGGCGCGGCACGGCATCTTTAACACAGTTCATTCAACCCTAGCGCAAAATAGGTTTCTTACTATTGCAATCTTATGTTCTCAGTAAGTATGTAGCAGTTTGTTAATTAAAAGCCACTTAATTCCAATTCTTCCTTCATACTTTTACGGGCTTAGGACCGTCAGAAACATTGTTCGTAATACTCGTAAAACCGAAACAAAGTGATGTAAGCTACGTAGGTACCAAATAAGTGCAGATTAATAAAAAAAACGTTCGATTTAGGTAACAAACATAACTGATCAATTTGTCTTTGTCCGATCCTATTGGAAGATAGAAAGACTCATGTTCCTTAGGCACATCCTACTTACATAAATAAATCCAGAATTTCTAATACCTACCTAACAATCAAAAAGATAGTTATTGAAATTAGTGGTATGTAAATTGTTTCCGGCGTATTTAAAGAATGGGAATCAACTGAATTATTTACACTAATTACTAATTTCGTAATTACAAATGATCACTTTTTATTTACATGTAGTAGGTAAGTAGGCTTTACCTGTATTGTAGCAACTGTTCAAACTGCCTACCACTTTGTTCGATGCACAAACGAGCATGTTTTTGAATGTTGTCTTTTAATTTATTTAAAGTCACTCTGTCTTGTTTCACAATAACAAAAGCAGCAATTATTTGCTGTTTTAATTGTTCTACACTGCGTGCTTTTTCGGTGTACACAAGTCTCTTTACTTCAGACCACAAAAAAAAGTCTTGATCCACCTGTCACCAAACTCGCGATTTAGGTACTCTCGCACTGACCGAAAATAATGAGCGGGACAACCATCGTGTTGATAGTAAAGATTTCTTAAATAGCTGACAGTTACATCTTCTAGTAACTCGGGAATTACGGTTTGTATCATGTCTAGGTACGTGCCACCGCTGAGGTTGCCCGGAATAAAAATAGGGCCAATTATTCGATCTCCTATAATCCCAGCCCAAACGTTGACACTAAATCGAATTTGGTGGGAATGTTCTCGGATTAAGTGTGGGTTGTTTATTGACCACCAGTGCTCGTTGTGGATATTGAACATCCCAATTCGGGTGAACGTGGACTCATCGGTCCAGAGAATGTTGGTGGTTGGATGTTCAATAAGCCAGCGACACACAATTCTGGATTCGGGGTCAGCCCCGTATAAGGCCTGTGCTCGTCGGTAGTGGCACGGATGCAGTCCTTCCGCTTGCAATATTTTCCAAACATAGTACTGGCTGACTCCGAAATGACTGGCAGCCACTCTAGTACTCCGTCGTGGGTGTTGTTCGAAGTAATCCAATATGTTCTCTTCGAGAACAGGTGAATGCGGTGAACGGCCCCGAGCTTGTGCATGCGGTGGGCTGCGAAACTGGCCGTGATCTAGCAGCCGTTGTGTTGCGCCTAAAATGACTTGCAGTCCTGGCACTTGCGGGTTAATCACTCCTCGGTTGCGTTACATTTGGAGATGGTCAGGCGCAGCGTATAACCTTCTTGCTTCCCGTAAATTGTCACCACTTATTGCGTACAGGCGCACCATCTGTAAATACTCGATATTCGAGTAGCGATAGTTCCTATCACTCATTATTAAGTAGGTTCACTCCTCGTTTCACTAAATCGATCGCGTACAACCACCCGGTAGCGCGCGCGCACTCTTCCGCTTCCGGTATTCGGACGCAACTGACTAAGAGTGACCTTAACCTATTTTTAAGTGAAAAGGCGGGGCGTCGCGCGCGCCGCCACTTGTCAAAGGATAGCGTTAGACAATCTGATTGGATGACAGTCCACGTGGACTATGCTAGATTGGCTTGCGATATTTTGTCTCATAAAAAATGGAGATGGAATGATCTGCTCGACACGTGCGCTGGGTAGGTATACCCGACAGTTTGATACGTAAACATTTTTAACAGCGTGTTTAGTATTTCTAATGTATAATTTATTTTTCTTCGTACCTATTAACTTAATTAATGATAAAAAAAATAATAATCGCGCCTAGAGGTTTTTTATGCCGGATACATTGAGTGGAACACTTTTGTAAGACGACTAAAAAGTCACGGTGTATAAAAGCTAGGCGTAGTACTATTACACAATTCATATTAATCTGTAATAAAGTAACACACCTGAATTTTAGAAAAAAATTTAACTTAATTTCTTGGACAAGAAATATTTTTTTTTTTTTTAAATAGCTGGTACGGGTCAAATCAATTTAAATGGCCTAAAGTTCAATCGTACCGATTTTCGTGCTTTCAGCACAATTTACAATAAGTTTTTGCGTGCCGCTAGGACTAGTTCGTAGAGTCCTTAATACATATATTCTATATGGCGTAGGTAATCACATCACCTAATCAAACATTGCTTCCGGATAAAAATCAGAGATGGCGCCATAATACATGACGAAAAACTAAATGGTAATTTATGGTGTGCAAATAACATTAAACATAAATTTTCACATCGAAAATGCACTATGTATTCCATTACAATGTACGTATATTAACAATGCAAATTACGAGACTAGATAATGAATTATTATCTCTTAGATCTCAGATAGGACTGTATGTAAACACACTGATCGAAGAAGGAATCGTTGATTATCACACTAGGTAATACATTCAAATACGGTAAAGAAAACTATGGGGCACAAGCATCATGTCCTGTTTTGACCACTGCCATAAACTAATGTTTAAAGTGTCAAAGTATTATTTAAAAATGATTGAAACTTCTATGCTCTAAGTACCTATAATTTCTACACATCTGTAATGGAACACAACCTATTATTTTAATATAAACTATTGTGGGTGCAGTATAGTTACATAGTGCAGCATTGGCAAATGCTACATTATGCGCCGATCGCGAACGAACAAGAACCGCTGCGGCAAAGCTCCTACGGAGCCTGAAGTCAGCTTGCCGCAAAGCCGAACACACCGGACATCTCCCGCCTACACTACACCACTAAGGCGGAGGACATCGTGGAGTACGTGCGCCAGAAAACGAGGTACTCGCCGAGGGTGCAGTTACTGGAGTCGCACCGCAACGTCAACTTCAAGGCGTTTGTGGTGCGTGTACCGAATTGTTATCTGCCCGTCGTCATGGAAGAAGACTTCTGGCCGCAGGATGTGGTGTTCCGTCGCTTCCGCAGACAAGCACCACAGAACAGCACAAGAACTGCTTAGCTAGTGAAGTACTATTTTATAGTAAAAATATGTATGTTTAGGTTAAGGTATATAGAGTCTGGCCAACGAAAGATGTCCAAGAAAACAGGCGGCAATTTAAAAAAATCAAGAGCTGCCAACACTGGCTGGCAGCTATACGCTGCTTAAACGAACTTGATATTTTTATTATTCAAGACTAATAAGCGATATTTACACTGCTTCGAATTTCTCAGTAACATTCACGGAGTCTGGATTTGTTCCCGCAAATAGGGCAATAGTCGCGCCCCCTATTACATGGGACTTGCCATAATATACCACTCAAACAAATATTTATATAAAATCTTTCCTCTTTATAATATTAGTATACATATGTATATGGCATTTTTTTAACTTCTGCGTGCATTGTAGTTCACAGCTCGACTCCCTAGCACGACATTATATCGAAAAGGTAGAATTAAAGAAAAAGTTATAACTAAAAGTTTATTTCATAACACAAACATAGGGGCTAGGAATCATAGTGGAAATCGGATTCCAAGAATTCTACACCTGATAAAATTGAATTAGCTTCGTTGCTTTCTTCGCTGCTACTACTACTGTTCCCAACATGTATTATAAAGGGTTCAAGTTCGTTTTCAATAAGACGGTCCCTTATTTTGGTACTGCTCTTCAACATGAACTACGTGATCAGTGTACTTCTTCCAATCATCACCAGTTATGGATAGGAAACATTCTTTTATTAAATTTTGCATTTCAGACCCTGGTATTCCTATATTTTTGCTTGCTACTTTTCTCTTCGCCTGACTCCATACAAGCTCAATCGCATTGAGGTCGCAATGATAAATAAATAAAATAAATATCCCTGGACATTTCACACAGCGCCATCTAGTCCCAAGCTAAGCAACCTAATGCTTGTGTTATGGTAACAAGATGGCTGATAAACTACTTATATACATTTTTGATACACAATGATACGGTGGTATCAACAAAATTTCGTGATTCAATATATGACTGTATTTTTTTTAGAACTTCTTCTGCTTTGTAGACACCAGCAGGTTTATTATCTTTCACCAAACACATTAATTCAGATTTGGTATGATATTCTTCAAAATGAATATTATTCTCTTGAAGTCATTTTTGGAGATTAGCTTTAGTATCAGACATAGGGGGTTTGTTTACTTGTTTTACATAATAACTTGCATTGTCCATCACAAGTACACTAGGTTTAGTTAAGATTAGGTATCAACATTTCTTCAAACCATTTCATGAAGTTGGTAGCATTCATATCATCATGGTAGTCAGCCGATTTGGATTTTGTACTAAATACCAATAATGCACCAAGCACAAACCCTTCTTCCGATCCTGCATGCACAATGAGATGTCTTTTTCCTGACGATATGTTAGTCATGAAAAAATCATGGCAAGGACCTTCAACAAGTGGTGTCACTACACCACTTGTTGAAGGTCCTTGCCATGATTTTTTAACTTTATAGTTCTGATGTACATATGTCTCATCAATGTATGCAATTTGTTTACCTTCTAGTCTCTTTTGATGTATTGCTCTCAAAAATCTGTGTTTCCATGCCGCAATTTCATATTTTTCTGTAAGTAAAGTTCGTTCGTTTTTATTGTTTTGGAAGTGAAAGCCATTCTTGTGTAAAAATTTTCTAAGAGTTTCACGACATCCCATGAATCCAATTGCTTCCTTCAGCTCATTGTGCAGGCTTCTCAGTGTTGGAACTTGTTTTTTCACTGCATAAAATGAGTTTATTTTGATTCTTATAGCCGAAATGTCAAAATTATCCAAATTGGAAACTGTTTCTGCATGTGGACGTTTTTTCCCTGGAGTATTCCACTGTCCTTGATTTTTAGACCCTTCAGTTTTAATTCTTCTTAAAGTTTTCAAACTTACATCTGAAGAGAACAAATTCAACAAATTATGTAACAATATTATAAAACTAACCAGACTGTAAAATCTTTGGTTAGTGCACTCAGTCATGCAATTCAAAAACTATAATGAATAAAATGCAAGGAAAGCATGTTAGTCATTATACCATGTATAAAACCTTTAAACGTGACTGTTAAGTCTATAATTTCTAAATTAATGTAGAATAGATACCTGTCATTGAAGATATCTTTTCTAAATAATGTGTTTCACAAGACGACAATTCATTATTTTCAAGATTCTTCAATTTCTTGACTGTTTTCACAATTTTAAGTTTTGTTTCCTCGTCCTCGTTGTTAATACTACCGGAAAAGTAGATACACCGTGAAAACAAACAAGCAAACAGGGCAAGCTAAATAAAACCTTTTAAATACTGCGAAATGTATCAAGATGTTTCAATGGAAATTTCAGAAACTAACCTATAAGTGACACGATTGAATCCAATAGTCGTATTTTCTCTGTAGATTTCTGATTCAAATCACTTTTTACGTCTTTATATTTGTTAATCATTGTAAAGAGAAGCTTTCTCGTCGAACTTTTGAATGTTTTCGGCATTATTTTAAACAGAACCAATGAAAATAAGATGCACGATAACACAAGATGACTTAATTACGAAACGTCAATGTGACAATTTTGACAGTGCTAAATTATTGCCATATCAAAAGTTTAGAAATTAATTCGTGGTCAGCTTTCGTTGGCCAGACTCTATCTATGGGCCTGCGTCGCCTGAAATAAATTAATAAATAAAAAATTATAATTTTATCACGAACAACCTTCTTTTATAACAAATCCTACCTTATTTCTAACCAGAAAGGTTTTTTCTTCATATTGTTTTTTTGAATTTTGAATCTAAAAGTGTCGTCTTTTCTCTTACGGAGTTTTTTGCATTTGAAGTTTTATTTAGACACAGGACGGAGACTGGATCAAAGGGAACTGTTCCCGAAATTACAGCATCTAAAACTTTCGAGTCAGGTTTCATCATTCAGACTTGGTATGTAATTTAACTTTACTTCATCTCTTTTGTTATAAAAGAGTCTGCCTGCTTCTCGGATTATCATTAATCGTTATTTTCTGTAGATTTGTCCGAAGACTGTAGGCGAATCTTGAATTCGCCCACACCGCTAGTCTGGGACCTGGCGACTGCGAGCTTCGTGTTGAGATTCGAACCCTACGCTGTTGGTTTCAAGTACCAGCCAGTCAGCGAGCCTTCCGACTACCAGCCTGGAGTCTAGGACCGGATTTACGTATTTTTAGTAGTGTTTTTTTAATTTCTAGTAGTTAATATTGTCTTATTTTATTTTAATCAGTTATATAAATTGTTGCCTCGCTACCTGATAACAGATTGACTTGGTGCGCTGTTTGCCATTTAGGATTACCGAATATTTATTTACTGCGGAAGTTATAGGAACGTTTGTAAATGTATCGTATCGTGAGTTGCGAATCAACACTGATTAAGATACATAAAACAAATCCAAGAAATAAATGGACCTAAAAACGAACTAATATATTACTATAAAAATTATACCAGCAGACTTTAGAACTTGTGCACCAGCTTATAGTTTTTATTATAACCGTAATACACACTTTAAAGTTCTTGAGGTTGCAAGATTTATAATATACCACCATTATAGATACAAGACCTTGGGGCCAACTCCGAACAGCAAAGTGCGAATGTTCGGATCGGACCGATACATGGCCGAACCGAATATTTTAAAAAAATGCGACAAAAGTTCTGATCGGCTCAGTTGGGTCGGGACCATAGTCAATATTCGAAAGAGTGTAGGAGTGTAGGATCGGAACCGACCGAACCAAATAGTAACGTCGTAGCAGGAAGCGGCCGAACATTCGGCCGATACTACTTCGGAGTAGACCCCCTTGTTTGCCACTCACGACATACTATAACTGTTGTGTAACTCTCAGTGTCAAAAGAGTGAGCATTATAACCATTATATTACTTATAGCGCTATAAGACGTGGGCCCAATCGAGGGTTCGTAAGGGGTTAGAGCGGGCTCTAACACCAATTGCTAAAACATTTGTATAACTGTTGCTTGCCAAATTTACTTTTGAATATCTATTTTACCACCAATTCATATTACCAAAATGCTAGTTATCTGTAGTATCTGTGGCTTGACCTAGCAAAATATAGACAAAATATATTTTCCCTGTATGATGCCTTGACTGTATTTTTGCTCTTATTAGCTGATCATTTGCGTCAAAATAGCTATCTTCTATAATGCTCCCAATCCTCTCAATGTTCTCACAAACATCAATGCTATAGCTGCCATTTTGTCGAATGTGCTCGCCATAGTAGGAGCGGGCCTGTTTAATTTGATATGTTCCCAATGCAAACAAAATAAGATTTTCTATTATCAGCATTGGGAACATACTCAATTGAGGCAGGTCACCATGTATTGGTAAGAAAGCAGCTCGTCTTCTATTTACATTGTGATTTTCAATAAAATCTCCAACTAACTTTTTATAATAATAAAATTAAGCACAACACATACCTTTGTTTTTCTTTTCTGCCTCCGACAAGCTAGTCCAATTTCTGCACACATTTTGATACACCTCCTGCCAAAGCCGGGCTTTAATATTTCTGTCTCTGTATTGATTTAACGACTTTTTTCCACTTCAATAATAATGTTTTTTGCTACATTGTCGTAGTCTACATTCGATGTTTCTGAGTCGGACGACACGACGCACTCGCACAGTCGAGACTGAATAAAACCGAATGCGATTAACCGCCGTGCGTGCGCCACAGTACTGTTATTATGGGACACAAAAAAACCTCGCGTTTTCAAACCGCGGTAAAAACGTAACAAGTAGCGTTTTTAAAATCAGTCACTGAAAAAAGTCCCTAATGCGTGCGCTAGCTATGTGTTACATTTTTTTGCGGTTTCAGACCTGTGTTTAAACGCGGGCGTTTAATCGCAGTGCGTGCTAAGCCTAATTTGGTTCAGGATTGCTGGTGCATCAGTCCGATCTGTTATTAGTTTATGAAACACGTTAACGAATGCAGCAGCAATCCTGAAATAAGTCATGACATTTCTACAAGTATTATTGAAGTATGTTAAGCCTAAGTAGCTTATAATCTCTTTTGAACTTGCCATTTATTACCTTTCATAACCCATCTACATATTGTAACACATCGAGATCTGTTTGCTCGTATTGTAGGCAATTGTGTTTCCCCTTCTTGTAGAGATTCAGGCTTATGGGGTTCATAATGATAACTTATTAAATCATTCATAGCATCTCGAAAGACCGACCGTGGACCGTGGTTGACACACACGGGCTGAGTTAGGCACATACAATTTAAAATCTGACAATAATCGTAGTCTCATTGGTTTTGGAACACGGAGTCTTTCTTCATTGATGCAGTTGGGATATACAGGGTGGAAACTTTCAGCGGGGCAGTAAGGGGAAGTACCTTATCCGTTGCAGCTACGCGAAAAGGGTCTTAGGAGACTATCCATAATTTTTATGGAATTTTGATCCCCATTCACAGATTTAAAAAAAAATTACAGTTAGTAAGAAAATAGCCATTTTACACAAAAACATTTTTGATGCCAATCTATCCTGTTTCTAATATTGATCAAAAAACTTCTATGGGACCAACCATCGTTGGAGTACTCAAAAAGTCACATAATTATAATGATAGGATATTATAAAAGTACAATTATTTTAATTATTAATATATAATAAGAATTATTTCGTCAATGAGATCTAAATCCTTACTTTTTTACTTTTTTCCAAATAAATTGATTGGGTCAAACACAAAATCGAAGATAAATTGATAGGAAATAAAAAGTTGTCGGTTTGTTTCAAAATCAGACTTTATTATTTATTATAAATCACAATATTAAAAATATCAGTACAAACTAGATCGTTTTTCAAAAATGTTAAAGATATGGATGAATGTTAAAGATATCGTTTTTCGAAAATGTGAAAGACACTTTAATTATTTTGCATGACCACATAAATCACAGATGTTCCACAGAAAAGAATATAATTACGCTTAAAACTAATATTACACACAATACTCATAAATGAGAAAAACACAGCACAAAAGAAAATAAAATGCCAACATAAAATTCTAGAAATGCTTTGATTAGTGTAATACTATTCGAATCAATTTGTTTCCACAGAAAATAGTCAAAATAGTCCACAGGAGATAAAATATGGTTTAAAAAAGGTTTTCATCACTTTCCTCACTGCTATCAACGAGCTTTGGCTGTCTTTTGATTTTTTTTGGTGGTGTCATTGAAACAGAGTCATCAGAGTATATATCCTCGAAGTTAATCCTTTTTCTAGGAGCTAATGGTTGACGTATGTTTAGTAAAAAATCCGGTGATGGCGTATTTACAGGAGAACGCACCGATAGTGGTGTTCCTGGTCCAGTTATAGTTGAGACCGATGCCGTTCTAGGAGAAGAGGACGGAGTTTTTGTTGGGGTCAATGATGCATAACTGTCAGGCAAAGATTGTGTATCGGAAGGATCTGAGAGACCAGTGCCAAGTAATTTGGTGAATTTTAAAAGTCCCTTTGAATGGGCGAACGGTGCTTGTATCTGCAATACTTTGTATTTCACTTATTTGGAATTTATCAACAGGAATAATCATAATGCCCTTACAATTAACTAACTACCATGCACTCGATAAAGCTATTAATGTCAAAAATGTCTTTTCCATTTGCAACAGCAGAGTCACATAAACGTTTTATACAGCCGCCAACACCGTCAGGAGCACCTTTTCCGTGTCCTGCTTCACTGAAAAAGGAACCATATTCGAAAAAGCTCCCGTTATTGAGATTCGGAAGTGCCAGCCAGAAGTTTTAAACGTAAATTCAAGCTGGCTGGACACAGATTTTTGCATTTTTGTACTTAACCGCTGTACCTATCACAAAACTTTTAGCTCGATGCCTTTCACAAAATGTGACGCCCGTTGATATGCAAAAAGTCGTTAAAATCACTTCCGTTACCGAGATTGAGAGACCAGCGAAAAGTGGTTTTACAAGCTGGCTGGACATGTTTTCGATTGATTATGTAAGATTCTGTAGCGTCACAAATTCTGAAATAAGTGTGTTTAGCCGTCACATAAAGTGCCCTATTGACCTAGTTAAATACAAGCTATTTTGAACATTTGTCCAGCCAGCCTGAGTCACATATCTTATGCATTTAGTTTTTTTTCCCATTTCATACTAAATTATTAGCAGTGAACCAATTTGCACTTGCAGTAGGGCGTTATTTACATCGTCAAGATTTGATGCATGTCTATTTATCTTAAAAATCTTTCTGATACATGCTGTAGATACTTAAGAGTTCCTTAATTACTTTTTGTTCCTAGGTCAACGTCGTATATAAGATGCTCTTGTTGCAGCAAAAGTTAAGTCCTCGTCGCCATTTGTAGCTCCTGTCTCCGAATTTTCGTTTTGATACTACTACCTGCAAATTTTCGTAATAGCTATGGTAATTCTTTGGAATAGTTCCATCCTTAAACATAGCCATGAGGTCTTTATATTTAACTTGTTTTAGTGGAAGTGGTTCTGAGTACGGATTTGTATCCATAGAAGAGGAAATGTTCGACCGCGTTACTTTTCTGGTAAACCTTACCTCCTTAATTTCTTCCCAGTAATTGGATTTGAAGAAAAGCGAATTGGGAACACCTTTCCTCGCCTATATCCATCTGACTTAAGCCTATTTTAAAATCGTTCCATCCGTGGCTTTTATTGTGTTACCAATAGAGATACCTCGCATTGCCTTAAAGTCTTTAAATTTTGAATGGTCTAACACCTCTACAATGTATGGATTGTCTTTCCGTGCCAATCGTATCACATTTAGCCAGTCTTCGAGCTAAAACCTCAGAGCACCTGGCAGAGGTAATATATATGTATGTAATTGTAAAAAATGCATTTTTTGTAAATAAACACTTTTTTCACATAATAATTCATTATTAATTAAAATATCTGTGACGAAAATCAAAGTAATAATTTACCTGATAGTTGTAGTTCTGGAATTGCTAATTTACAAAGCTGGTGGTTTGGGTAGAGGTAAACTGCTTTGTAATGTTTACGACATACTCGCAGATTGTTATAAACATATATCATATCCTGCAGATGTAGACCGCCAATAGTTGAAACCCATGTCAAGTATCTTTCAGGATTTGTTTTTGGATCTGGAAAACGATGTTAAGGAATACCTGAAATACAAACAAAAATATATATTATTATCCCATTTATTTTCAGAGATACCTAACTCTTAACATATTTTTTACATTTTAAATTCTATATAAATTAATTGCCGCCTGTATGTAAGATTATCATTTGAGAACGACTTTTTTATGTTCGTAATTATATAAGGATATGGTGTATATGAAAAAAAAATTTGAGAAAATCACCGGAAACGTCGGGTAGATTGCAAACATGCGAAGCCAGGGCGGGTAAAAAAACATAAAAATAATAGTAGCCCACTGGCATGAGGAACAGGGTCCAAGTGAAGAAAATTCCGCCACTAAGACGACCCACTGAGTCTTGTTTATTTATTAAGTAAGTGCTTGATTGTTTATGCTGTAAAATATATTTACAGCGTAGAATCCAGAATTTGATTTGAATTTGATTACAATTAAATTACTCTAAGGGCCTGTTTCACAATCGCTGAGTAAAGTTCTAAGTAAGCTCCGTCGAACTTATCTGCTCAGTAAACAGTTCTTTACGTTTCACAATCCTTGAGTAGGGTTAATCACCACTTTATCTGCTCATTAAGTTAATCATCGGATGCACTGCCAAGTAACCGTTTACTGAACAAGTAAATATAAGGAAACATAACCTTAAATACGACATTTCGAGATTTTCATCAATAACAATATTGTTTTTAATTTAAAATGGACGTTTTTGATCTTATTGAAGATGAATTTGATGATTTTTTTCCAACGCATGACGGGACCGCGTAGAGAACCAATATTTCGGTATCGTATAAATAATATGGAATAATATGACGATACTGACTTCAAGATGAGATTCCGACTTTCTAAAAAGGCTGTTAATCATGTTTTTCTCTAATATAGCAATCAATAACTACTCCTACGTTGAGGTAAGTTGTTATTTAAACTAGGTATTCCTACATCTATGTAATGTAAGTTTAAATTTACACTTTTCAATATTTTATGCATCTACTTACTCTCTAATGTATTATGTCTTGTTCCAGGAATTATGCAGTTAAACCTATAAATCGACTATTATTAACACTAAGATATTATGCAACAGGAAGTTTCTTTAGCGTAGTTGGCGACTTCACTGGTGTAAGCAAGACATCTGCTTGTCGAATTGTTAAATTAGTTTCACATGCGATTGCACAGCTACGGTCACAATTTATAAAATTTCCTACAAACAAGGATCAACTGCAGGAAGATTTCTATGAAATCGCAAGATTTCCTAGAGTTATAGCTGCTATTGATTGTACAATCAGCTTCAGAGTAAAGGACCCCCCTTTGTTAATGACATCAAACCGTTTAAGTATTTTGTGATATATCGTAGATGGCGCGTTGGCTCTAGTCGTTAAGACTGCGGCTTAGCAATGTGATGTTCACGAGTTCAAATCCGCAAATGAGATGAATGGTGGTGGTGGTGAATGGTGAAGGGCGGGCGTTTTTGGGGGACTGTCTTTTGTAATTTTGACGTTCGAAAAGTGCTGACTCTCAGCCTAATTTGAATAAATGACTTTTGATTGTTGAAATGATTCTTTATTTTTCCTTTTTTTAAGTTCTTTATTTATTATTATTATCGTTTTTTTTTGTTTTTTTTTATTAGGTGATTTCCGTTAATCATTATTTTAGAAGTTAAATTAGGTATGAGGTTTGTAATAAAAACTAGGCATGTTGCATAAACAATATTCATTTATTTCTAGGACATTTCACACATCTAGGACTTTATGGAATCCACTTCCTGGTTGAGTATACAGTTTTCTCTCTGTGTTAAATTGGGGTTATTTACTTAGAATATTAACTAAACACAAAATAGATACCCTCGGTGGGGTTTAGAACGTTTAACATTAGTTAACGGTTCGTTTATAGATATTTCTAGAAACAAAACTACAGTATTTATTTATTTAAAGTTGTGAAAACATTCCAAAAAGGACAAAAACCCTTGTTAAAAAAATGAAAAGTTGTCATTCGTGCCTGTGAATTACAGAGGAAGAACCAACATGCTAAACTATACAGTATAGCAATATACATCTTTCTCTTTTATCACATTTTCTGATAACCCTTTTAACACAAGATTAGAAAAATATGTGAGGTTATATCGTCGTTAACACATTATAAGACTACTTACTTGTAAACAGGAGTAACTGGATTGATAATAATAAAGGTTGTTTATTTTTGATTAACTACTAATGATCCCACAAATATTGGGAATTATTAACACTTGCTCATGTTCCAATGAAATTTTATCAGATAAGTTACACAATGAATCTGCTGAGTAAAATGCCTATTAATAACGAAGAGGATGACCGTCACTGTCTATTACTTCGTGAAGTCGACTTTTCATGCCTGAAATCATATTGAAGCATGCATCACTATTTCGCATTAGTTCCCAAGTTTTGTTTACCTCTTTATCCAAATTATTTTTTGACTTTATTTCACTGGAGTCCCAGTTCAAAACCATCTGACCCCACAAGTTTTCTATAGGATTTAGGTCCGGGCTTTTAGCCGGCCACTCTTACCGTGATGTCTTCTTGGGCCTTCAGCCAGTCTTGCACGATTCGGGACCGATGCACCGAAGAATTATCCTGAACCAGGTAAATTTGGCCCTCTGGATATGCGACCCGCACTGACGGCAGCATTACGTCCTTCAACACTTCAAGGTATCGCTCACTGTTCATCCGGCCGCCTATTTCCACAAGCTCGCCTGGGCAAACAGTCAACTTTTTAAAATCTGTTGCAATATGTAGGTGATGCAAGTAAATGTCAACAAAAATAATTAGAAATAAACATAATTTCAATAAGAATGTTATTTACCTAGTTTTAACCGTCCGCTTGTTCTCAAGTCCAATACGTTTTTAGGGTTAAATCTCTGCCCATGTCTTCTCCATAAAATTTTTCGTCCATCCTTATCTGACTTGAAGCACTTTTCGTCGGTAAATATAACAATTTCGTTTTCCCAGTCGAAATTTAAATAACGAGTAGCAAAATTTACTCTTTTGATGCGGTGATCGTCAGTAAGCTTAATTTTTCTGGCTGGTTTATAATTATGGATGTTCGCAGCGTGTAGATGTCGCCGAACAGTGCTAAGCGACACTCCAAAAGTTTCAGCACTTGAACGCGTAGTTTTGAAGGGTTCCAACGAGTGAACTTCCACAATGTTACGGTGTCGCTCGGACTCATTAGTATAAGCAATTGGGCGAGGGCCTTGGCGATCACTTTTCACATCACCCGTCGCTTGATACCTTTGTATCCATCTACGAACTGTTTTTCTCTGTAATGAAAATGATCATATTAGAAATACATAAAAAAAAATCATTGTACAATTGATCTGCATGTGTTCTTGGATTTGAGAGTGGTGTTAAAGGATATGAATTATTTGCATATCCATTATCACCAAGAACTACACCAGAACCAAATTCTCTGTTCATCAATCTTTGTTTAATATATGAGTTATTAAATATAGTTTGGTCATGAGTTGCTCCGGCCATCTAGCCACAATATCAACTATTTTCAATTTTGCGTTTACCATGACTTGAACATTAAATGAAAAAAATTACTTTCTATTTCTAAAATTTTCTGCATTTTCTCCAACTAAAAATAAAAAACTCAAAAACTCAAACTCAAATCATTTAATTCAACTAAACCAATTACAGGTACTTTTGAATTGTCAAAGGGTCGGTCAGTCAGAAAGATGAAGCTAGTTGCCCATTCCAAAGCGTAGGTACCTATGGAGAAGAACGGGCAAGAAACTCCATGGACACTCTTTTAAATCATAAAATTGTTACAAAATATTTGATTACATCATTCGTGTTGAAATTAAGCATGTGAGAACGATGTAGAAATACGTGCACGTTAAAAGCGTCCGTTATAAAAAAACAAAAACAATTCAGAAATTAAAAAATAAAATAAGCCGAGGCAGCTAAGAGATGACCAGTCCCTACTGGCGGCGCCCGTTCACGAACATGACGTATGGATCAGCACCATTCAGCTCAACCATTTTGGAGGGAACCTAATGATCCAACACACACGCCACCACCAGCGAGACATTTGAGTGAGCATGACATACTCACAGCCGCCAGGGCACATTCAAGTCAATGAAAGACGTACCCAGTAAATGGCAGCTTTATAGAAAGTACACAGTGCTCACACGTGTGCTATGCAATTATACAATACTAAACAATTGAGTTTATACAATGCAAAAATAGTTTTTTTTTTTTTTCCAATGTTCAGCAGCTCCAACAATGTTTCCGAATGCTAATTAGTTTATGCGCCTCTGTGGAGCAGGACCAGCATTGAGCCAAGCATTTTTGTCAGCGACAGAAAAAGAAGGTTTAATTACATTACTCAATTTAAATTTACCTGATTGAGAGGGATTTACAATTTAATAGGAACAGGTGCGAATAATCGAAAACAGATTTTTATTAATTAAGTATGTACCTACCTATACCTATCATTACTATTTTTTTTTTATCATATATTTGAAATGCAAAAACTATATTATTTTTTAAAATATAGGTTTTGCATTTCAGATATGTTATTTCATTTTGTTTTTTTCATTTCAGATATGTGTGTACAGTCAGCGTCATAGTAAAGGTACCACTCCAATACTTAAAGATTATCGCCCGAGCGACGGCGGGCGCGTCACGTGACTCTGGCCCCGAGTAGCTCCCTCCTCCGCCGCCGCACCCATATCTGCCCGAGCATCCACCGATCCCATTCAAATATTATTTGCATGTTTTTAATAATATGGTATTTTTTCGGCTTCTGGCCGAACCGTATACCAAGAATAACTTACAAAAAGACACTTACGTACGGTTGAGGATACGAACCCGCATCATCAGACGTCAGCCGATCATTTAGACCGTGCCTTATACCACTAGGTAGGCTTCGCATAATGGTCTCATGCTTATTGAACCCAGCAGCTAGCAGCTCAATTTGAGTTTCTAATTTGGAGAGTGCTTGGCAGACAAACAGCTTAAACTCGGAGAACTCACGTGCAATAGATGCAATGTCTGGCAAAGCTGATGTGATACCAGCAGTGGTAGCCTGCTGCAATTCCGCTTAATATTCCTGCATTCGGGAGCCAAACAACTGCTCGAGGTACTCCAAGCTGGCAGCAAGTTTAGTGTCCATATTCAGTGTGTAGTGAAAATGAACCAGGTACAAGTGTTACAGACTTGATAACAATAGATAGCGGGTGTGGGGGGGTCTAATATAAAATGAACTGATTTATTTCATTACATAAATATATAAGCTATTTTTAAAGTTTATGTTACCAGGAGCATACAAAAATGTATTTTACCCACAAAGGAAAAAGCTTATTGTCATTCGTCGGGCAATTTTTTATAACATGTCCAGTCTTCTTGCACTTATAGCATTTTGGCGCTTTTCTGATCGTGCTAAAAACTCGTCATCCAAAGAAGAATTGATGTCGTGCAGTTGTTGAGAAAGTTTTTGCAAATTACCAAGGTAGCTTTCCATGCTGTTGTAGTCTGTTAATTTGACGCTGAAAAGCATTCTCCAGACCTAATCTACGGCACAGCCCCTTATCCTCATACGCTTTGCTTAGGTTATTCCACGCCTCACGTGCATCCTTAGCGTTCCTGACATGAGGGAATGCACTCGTCTGAACCGACAGGCATATTCTTGTTAGTCCCTTCTGCGATTTTTTTATGTCTTCATCGCTCAGTTTGTCTTGCTGCTCACCATCAATAGTGTCCCAGAGGTCCTAATGGATTAGTATCATCTTCATACAAAACTTCCATGTCGAATAGTTTTCTATACCTTTGAGTTTCTCGATGCTTTGCAGTAGTGAAGTATTTCCAGCCATGTCTACCGCGGGTAGTCTTAGAGGTTATAGTAGTAATTTCTTCCATTTTCGTATGTAGATGCGAAATATTGTAATTATATTATGCAGATTTTGGCGTCCTGGGCCCATAACCTGATGCATTAGGGCCAGAAACGCAAACACCAGATAATATTGTAAACGATTTATTAATAGAAGAATTTAACACGACCGAGCACATTAATAGGAGAAATGTCAAGGGAGCAGTCTCAGACAGTGACAAGTGACAGTTGACAGATTGGGGTAGTATTTGAGACCCAATTACTTGTGATCATTCACGGAGAAAGTTATATACGTGCATTGTGCAAGACCTGTTTTAATAACAATTACATCTTACATCCTATGACGTTGCGTTTATAAAGACAGCTAGAATACAGTCACGAGATAATCTTTTAGCGTTATCACTTGTGAGACAACCTGGTAGATTAATTTCTGGAACCACCATCGAATCCAGTTGTGGCTGATTTAGCTGGCATTCAACTGACTCTACCGGTTGGGACTGTGGTAGGTTCTGGGTTTTCTTTTGTTTGTTTTTCTTTGAAGATAACCTTAATTGCTTATTATTACATCGCTGAAGTGAGTTTCATAGAATAACTTTCAGAAACTTGTGGCAATCAAATAAAGTGAAGTCTCGCATCTGATTCATGAATTATATTGAATAATAATTAGATTGTATTGGTAAAACAAATTTTTGTTTTATCCGATTTGGAACCTCCAGCCCATGAACTAGCCCTTTAAAAAGCATCTTCCAAATAAAACATCTATTAAAATATAGGCATTGTTGTATCCTTTCCCTTTGCTTTTACTGCGTACAATTGAAAGTTGGAGCGGGGGGGGGGGGGGGAATGGGAGTCACATAAGAAAAACTCTTTGCTTTAATCACCAATTATCAGTGTTATAATTTGATATTTTTTATTAATCATTTATAACTAATCAGGTATCAAGTTAGATAAGTATTTTTTTTGTTATCGTCACCAGTTCCATATTGAGAATTAAAAAACAAAAAAGTAGTTTTGACTACAATTACCCACATATGAGGACAATGAGAGTCAGCTCATGGGGTAATCGTAGTCATCTTCCTAATTTAAAAACAAAAAGTAACAAATAATTAAAATATTTAAGAGACGATGCCACCCACATTAATAATATCAAACTCAAACTCAAACTCAAACTCAAATCATTTAATTCAACTAAACCAATTACAGGTACTTTTGAATTGTCAAAGGGTCGGTCAGTCAGAAAGATGAAGCTAGTTGCCCATTCCAAAGCGTAGGTACCTATGGAGAAGAACGGGCAAGAAACTCCATGGACACTCTTTTAAATCATAAAATTGTTACAAAATATTTGATTACATCATTCGTGTTGAAATTAACCATGTGAGAACGATGTAGAAATACGTGCACGTTAAAAGCGTCCGTTATAAAAAAACAAAAACAATTCAGAAATTAAAATAAGCCGAGGCAGCTAAGAGATGACCAGTCCCTACTGGCGGCGCCCGTTCACGAACATGACGTATGGATTAGCACCATTTAGCTCAACCATTTTGGAGGGAACTTAATGATCCAACACACACGCCACCACCAGCGAGACTGTTCATGTATCAAATGTTATAACTGGTTATCCAGTGTACTTTTAACAATTTTAAGCATGAATTAAATAATATTTTAAGGCAAGTAAAGAATGTAACAACCTAAGTGATAAATTAAATAATGTTTTCGGACAAAAATCACAGTAATAGCGACTGTGCACGCTTCATGGGCCCATCCACCACAAAGACTGCAACGGTACCAGACTTCTTTTGGTTTTTCTTCTTTGAGGCATATCGTGCACAGAGACTGATCTCCACCCTTTTTCTGGGTGTTTTGCGAGATTTCCTTGTTTTCCAGGTCACTATCACCACTCTCATCGTAAGAAACATGTTCATCAGCAGATGCTTCAGATGAACTTGACCTAAATAAGCTCTTCTTTGCTTGTTTTATCCTCTTAATGTCCTTGCTTTTTGTACGCTTTTCTTTTTCCTTTCTTTTCTTAGCATTTTCTTCAAAAACATGTTTTAACGGTGTAGCAGTAAGTATTTCTGATTGTTGAGTTTTACTTGATTTGCCATTACCTTTCCCTTTTCCAATACAAGGCAAAAGTGTCAGTTGTTTGAGTACGCTGGATAAATATTCACTGTCAGATTTAGGACTGTTTTGCTGATTTGTTACATAAATTGGTTCAGAGTTTGCGTCGTTATTGCTTGTTGAAGGTTGCTGTTCCAAGGCGTTGCTGCTGCTAGTCCATGGTGTTTCTTCTGAAAGGTTGCTAGCCTCACTTTCTCCTAAGTCTGCCATGGCGGCAGAAAACTCATCAACGCAGGGCGCATTGGAGGCGACTATGAAGTCTTCATCATTAAACTTATGAGGATTAAGTGGAAATATACCTGTTGATGCGAAACCGCTAACTCCCTTCTCTACGGAAGCAACACAGCTACACACGCGGATATACGCTTCGTTGAAAAGCCTAGCGACTTCATATGGCGTAATTTTTTGTAAATTATTTGATGTATAAACACTCTGTTATAAGCCTTCTTTAGAGGGCTATAGAATACCACATCAAGGGGTTGCAGTCTGTGTGATGTGTGGGGTGGAATGGACACTATTGTGATGAAATTTTCTCGGAAAAAATTATATGATTCCAAGGTAGCAAGCATGACTGTAATAGTTGTCTAGTATCAATAAAACAGGTTTCTCCTTAGTTGGTTTACTGGTGGTCACCCAATGTTCCAACCATTTAATGAAAACTTCTTCATTAGTCCAACCATTATTAGAATTTGTATATACTGCACCTGGTGGTCCATCCTTCTCAAGTTGAGGTGAGTACCTTTTGCGTGGGTAGTCAAACATTGGAGGAATGAAAGTTCCCTCAGCATTCATGCAACAAATGACGGTAATCGTTTTCCCTCTTTCCCAAGAAGTCAAAGAGCCGACTCTTTTTTGTCCTTTTGGAGCCAGAATTTTGTTTGTTTCGGATAATTTTTTTTCAATTTGGCTCAATTTCAAATAGACACATAAACGGTACTTTTGAACGTCAAAATGGTTCTTTTCCGATTCGTTTGTTAATTCAATTTTTCAGATTTAAGATAACGTTACTTACAAAAATCATAGGCATTATAAGCGGACACATCCGTAGCCATACTCCATGCAAATATCATAAGAAAGTAAATGAATCCCTGCATCTTCACTTAAAAAAGACGAAATTATAATAAGACAGTAAACTGGGTTAGGGTATAATTTATCTCACTTTTGTTTTTTTTTTTTTAACCATTTTTATTTTTTAATGAAACTGAACTTTATACTGCTGCTGCAAATTATATGTAGTAAAATATTTCAGCCATCTTCAGTAACTTGTGGAGCAATTTCCACATACTGGAGTTGGTGTTGCTCTATTTCTGCGATCTCCTGATCACACTCTCTTCAGGTAGAACGGTTCTCTATGCTAAATATAAGTCATCTTTAACGAATAAAAGTTAGGTTTTTTATACCAATTCTCGTGGTACATACTTACGTAATTAGCTACAACGCATTTCGATACATTCAACATGAACACAAATCTAATATATGATTCTTTTATTATTTGACCACAAGCGTTGCAGAAAAAACAACCTCTCAGGTATGAACGTCAGAGATATATATATGAATAAAAAACAATTAAGACTTACCTAAGTTACTTCTATTGTTTCTACTAGTTGCGAATACCGATAACATTTTTTTCAATTTGGTTCAAATTCAAAGCGTTAATTAGACACATAAGCGGCACTTTTGAACGTCAAAAGGTTCTTCTTTGATTCGTTTGTTAAGTCAATGTTTCCGATTTAAGATTACGTTACTCACAAAAATCATAGACATTATAAACGGACACATCCGTAGCCATACTCAATGCAAATATCATAAAAAAGTAAATTAATCCTTGCATCTTCCCTAAGGTATCATTTATCGTACTTGTGAATGAATTAATTATTATTTATTTAAAATGATTATTTATTTCAAACCATATTTATATTTTAATGAAACCTTTAACTATATTCTGCTGATCATATAGTAGTAAATTAATGGTTCTCGTCGTGGTATTTTATATTTCAGCCACCTTCAGTAACTTGAGGAGTAATTTCTTCATAGTGGTGTTGCTCTATTTCCGCGATCTTCTGATCACACTTGTTCGGTATAGCATGTTCGGGTAGAACGGCTCTCTAAGCTGAATACAAGTAATTTTTTAATGAATAAATGTTAGGATTTATGCGGTTCTCGTCGTGGTACATGCAGTAGTAAATTTTATATTTCAGCCGCCTTCAGTAACTTGAAGAGCAATTTTCTCCTAGTGGTGTTGCTCTATTTCCGCGATCTCCTGATCAGACTGATCGGAATATCATGTTCGGGTAGAACTGCTTTATGCTGAATACAAGTATTTTTTTAATGAATAAATGTTAGGCTTTTTATGGTTTTCGTAGTACTGCAATAGTAAATGTTATATTTCAGCCACCTTCAGTTACTTGAGGAACGATTTCATCCTAGTGGTGTTGGTGGCGATCTATTTCTGCGATCTCCTGATCACACTCTCTTCGGGTAGAACGGCTCTCTATGCTGAATATATGTTATTTTTTTACGAATGAATGTTGGGCTTTGTATTCTAGTTCTCGTGGTACATACTTGCGTAATTAGCTACAACGCATTTTGATAGGTTTAACATGAACACAAATGTTATTCAGTGTTATTTGATCACAAGCGTTGCAGAAAACAACCTCTGAGGTATGTACGTCAGAAATATGCGAATAAACAACAATTAAGACTTACCTAAGTATTCACTTCTATTTTTTCTACTAGTTGCGAATACCGATAACATTTTTTCAATTTGGTTCAGTTTTAAAGCATTTATTTCAAATATACACATAAACGGCACTTTTGAACGTCAAAAAGGTTCTTCTCCGATTGGTTTGTTATGTCAATTTTTCAGATTTAAGATTACGTTATTTACAAAAATCATAGGCATTATAAGCGGACACATCCGTAGCCATACTCAATGCAAATATCATAAGAAAGTAAATGAATCTATGCATCTTCACTTAAAAAAGACGAAATTATAATAAGGCAGTAAATTGGGTTAGGGTATAATTTATCTCACTTATGAATTTTTTTTTTTAAACCATTTTTATTTTATAATGAAACTGGACTTTATCATGCTGCTGCACATTATATGTAGTAAAATATGTCAGCCATCTTCAGTAACTTGTGGAGCAATTTCCACATACTGGAGTTAGTGTTGCTCTATTTCTGCGATCTCCTGATCACACTCTCTTCAGGTAGAACGGTTCTCTATGCTAAATATAAGTCATCTTTAACGAATAAACGTTAGGTTTTTATACTAATTCTCGTGGTACATACTTACGTAATTAGCTACAATGCATTTCGATACATTCAACATGAACACAAATCTAATATATGATTCTTTTATTATTTGATCACAAGCGTTGCAGAAAAAACAACCTCTCAGGTATGAACGTCAGAGATATATATATATATGAATAAAAAACAATTAAGACTTACCTAAGTTACTTCTATTGTTTCTACTAGTTGCGAATACCGATGAAATTTTTTTCAATTTGGTTCAAATTCAAAGCATTTATGTTAATTAGACACATAAGCGGCACTTTTGAACGTCAAAAGGTTCTTCTTTGATTCGTTTGTTAAGTCAATGTTTCCGATTTAAGATTACGTTACTCACAAAAATCATAGGCATTATAAACGGACACATCCGTAGCCATACTCAATGCAAATATCATAAAAAAGTAAATTAATCCTTGCATCTTCACTAAGGTATCATTTATCGTACTTTTGAAAGAATGAATTATTATTTATTTAAAATGATTATTTATTTCAAACCATATTTATATTTTAATGAAACCTTTAACTATATGCTGCTGATCATATGGTAGTAAATTAATGGTTCTCGTCGTGGTATTTTATATTTCAGCCACCTTCAGTAACTTGAGGAGTAATTTCTTCATAGTGGTGTTGCTCTATTTCCGCGATCTTCTGATCACACTCTGTTCGGTATAGCATGTTTGGGTAGAACGGCTCTCTAAGCTGAATACAAGTCATTTTTAATGAATAAATGTTAGGATTTATGCGGTTCTCGTCGTGGTACATGCAGTAGTAAATTTTATATTTCAGCCGCCTTCAGTAACTTGAGGAGTAATTTCTTCATAGTGGTGTTGCTCTATTTCCGCGATCTTCTGATCACACTCTGTTCGGTATAGCATGTTTGGGTAGAACGGCTCTCTAAGCTGAATATACAAGTCATTTTTAATGAATAAATGTTAGGATTTATGCGGTTCTCGTCGTGGTACATGCAGTAGTAAATTTTATATTTCAGCCGCCTTCAGTAACTTGAGGAGTAATTTCTTCATAGTGGTGTTGCTCTATTTCCGCGATCTTCTGATCACACTCTGTTCGGTATAGCATGTTCGGGATAGCATGTCCGGGTAGAACGGTTTTATGCTGAATACAAGTAATTTTTTAATGAATAAATGTTAGGCTTTTTATGGTTTTCGTAGTACTACAATAGTAAATGTTATATTTCAGCCACCTTCAGTTACCTGAGGAACGATTTCATCCTAGTGGTGTTGGTGTCGATCTATTTCTGCGATCTCCTGATCACACTCCCTTAGGGTAGAACGGCTCTCTATGCTGAATATATGTAATTTTTTTACGAATGAATGTTGGGCTTTGTATACTAGTTCTCGTGGTACATACTTGCGTAATTAGCTACAACGCATTTTGATAGGTTCAACATGAACACAAATGTTATTCAGTGTTATTTGATCACAAGCGTTGCAGAAAACAACCTCTGAGGTATGTACGTCAGAAATATGCGAATAAACAACAATTAAGACTTACCTAAGTATTCACTTCTATTTTTTCTACTAGTTGCGAATACCGATAACATTTTTTCAATTTGGTTCAGTTTCAAAGCATTTATTTCAAATAGACACATAAACGGCACTTTTGAACGTCAAAAAGGTTCTTCTCCGATTCATTTGTTAAGTCAATTTTTCAGATTTAAGATTACGTTATTTACAAAAATCATAGGCATTATAAGCGGACACATCCGTAGCCATACTCAATGCAAATATCATAAGAAAGTAAATGAATCTATGCATCTTCACTTAAAAAAGACGAAATTATAATAAGGCAGTAAATTGGGTTAGGGTATAATTTATCTCACTTATGAAATATTTTTTTTTTAAAACCACTTTTTATTTTTAATGAAACTGAACTTTATCCTGCTGCTGCAAATTATATGTAGTAAAATATTTCAGCCATCTTCAGTAACTTGTGGAGCAATTTCCACATACTGGAGTTGGTGTTGCTCTATTTCTGCGATCTCCTGATCACACTCTCTTCAGATAGAACGGTTCTCTATGCTAAATATATCGATGCCCCCAAGCAATAAGTCGGTAATGTGTTATTATGGACTTTTTATTGTTATGTCAAATTCGGAACCTATGGGTCGGGATACATCTTAGTAATTTATTTCACATTTTTCGTAGTGATATTTACGAAGATATCATGAAAAACACTTTTATTGTAGGGAAATTAAAAAACGAAATTATGTCGAGAAAAGTATCTTTACTTATCAATACAAAAGTGTATTTCGTATTTAATTTTGGTAAGTTGCTATTACCGACTTATTGGCGTGAATGAATTTCGTGCAGTTCTTGGTAAACGTTAGTATGTTGTTGCTGTCGAATTATTCTGAGTTAGCTCAGACCGTAATTGGAACTAACATGGATTATAAAGTGTTGGGGTTGGTTAGGTTCACTTTCGTGTGTACGGAAAAACTTGTTTTAAAATCACAAATGCGTCTGCCTTCAATGGTGTTTATTAGCGACTAAATGAATGAATCTTACACATCTACTTAAATACAAGAAATCAGGCGAATGACGCAACATACCGCCCACCAAAGGGACAACAAGGCCCTTTAAATAATGCTTAGTGGACTGTATACACATATAGAAAAATTTTACTTTATAAGCAGTATGAAACGTCATCTATTATCCAAATCCATAATACTCGTATGCAATGAATTTAACTTATACATAACTATACGAATACAGACATACACAATGCCTGCATGCACAATTGAAATGAGTTTTGACAAAGTTCTACAATGAAGATAATACAATTTTACATAGTTAATAATCAGTTAGTATCAACAGGTAGGGGACATAGTTTCGTGACAGATCTCTTTACGATGCTATTTCCATGTTTAACGCTATACACTCGTGTAAGTCCATCATGACCGGGATGCTTGTCTACAATTCGGCCTAGTAACCATTTTCCTGCCGGTAATCCATCTGTTTTGATGAGAACTATATCACCAATAGTAAATTCTTGTTTCTTCTTATGCCAAACAGGGCGCTGTTGTAGACTGGTTAAGTATTCGTCTTGCCATCGTCGCCAGATGTCGCCTACGAGCTTTTGAGTGTATTGCCATCGTGTTAAATTATGAATTTTTGTTTCTTTAAAATCTGGTGAGGGCACGACGATTGGGGCTTCATGTATCAAAAAATGACCAGGCGTCAGGGGCTCTATAGAATCTGCATCTGAATCATCAATAGGGCATAGAGGTCTTGAATTAAGGCACGCTTCAATTTGGCACAGTATTGTTGTCATTTCTTCGAAAGTGACATTTGTTGTCAACACGCGTTTCATGTGAGTCTTCAGGGACTTTACACCAGCCTCCCAGAGGCCTCCAAAGTTAGGACTGTAAGCTGGTATAAAATGCCACTGTGTACCTTCCAAAGCCAACTTGTGCGCAATGTCTTTCTCAAAATTCAAGTTAGCTTCTTGCCATGCTGCGGCTAAATCCTTTTCTGCACCAACAAAGTTTCTTCCTTGGTCACTCCACATGTGGCTGCATTTACCTCTTCTTGATACAAAGCGTTTGTATGCAGCTATAAATCCTTCTGCTGTAAGGTCTCCTACCAGTTCAAGGTGTATTGCCTTTGTAGACATACAAACAAATAAAGCAATGTACGCCTTTTGAGTTTTCATGCCTCTTCCTCTTGACATTAATATTTGGAATGGACCAGCATAATCCACGCCGCTGTGTAGGAAGGCTCTAGTAGGGGTAACCCTTTCCTTTGGCAGATCTCCCATGATCTGACTTCGTGCACTAGCTCTTTGCTTTGCACAGACTAAACATTTACGGTTGAAGTTTTTTATTAATCCCTTAGCTCGAATAATCCAATATTTAGAGCGTAAAACGCATAACATTAACTGAACACCACCGTGCAGTGTTTGAGCATGAGCATCTGCTATGAGTAAAGGAGTTAAGTTGTTGTTATGTCCCAATATTATAGGATGTTTGCTATTTTCGTCTAACCTTGCATGTCGAAGACGACCGCCCACCCTGAGGATACCATCTTGGTCTAAGTATGGGGTAAGCGTTTTAATGTTACTATTATTCTTCACATTTTTATTTATTTTTAATCTGTTAATTTCATCTGCAAATTCTTCCCTTTGTACTAGATTAATGCATTTCATCAATGATGTATGTAATTCTTCGGTCGTTAAACTTCTGCAATTTCCGTAAGTATCCAATTCTCTTTTGTAATTTATAAATCGTCGACAGTATGTTATCACCTTTAATAATTCTTGTAAGTTATCAAATTGCTTAATTTTCCCTGTTAAGTTACGTTCTTCTTCATCTTGAATTTTAATATTTATTTGTATTTTATCCCTTTTCTGTTCCAGGTCAGTGACGACTACGTTAGGCTGTTTTAATATTATTTTCCTTTCAGATAACCATTTCGGACCGTTCCACCATAACTCTGATTGTTTTAATTCAGTAAGAAACATGCCTCTCGACGCAATGTCTGCAGGATTCTCTTCTGATGCAACGTGGTACCATTGGCTGTTATTGAGATTTTCAGTGATTTCTGCGACTCGATTGGCTACGAATGTTTTCCATCTGTGTGGTTCCCCGGATAGCCATGCAATAACGATTGTGGAATCCGTCCATGCAAACATTTGTGATGTTGATATTCTCATAGCCTTTCCTATTTGATTCAATAATCGTGAAAGAAGTAGTGATCCAGAAAGCTCCAAACGTGGTAACGATACAGTTTTTAGTGGCGCGAGTCTTGTCCTCGCTGCTATTAGTTTTGTTGTAATATGGCCGTCTTGAGATTCGATTCTTATGTATGCAACGGCTGCATAAGCTTTCATGGACGCATCGCTGAAGCCATGAATTTGTACATCGTTTATTTCTGTGCTATAGGTACCAAGCCATCGATCAATGTAAATGTTGTTTACATTTCTGAATTCTTCGCGAATAGTCATCCATTCTTCTTCTAGTTCGGGGCTTAATTTGTCATCCCAATCGACCTTTTCCAGCCACAGCCCTTGTATATACATTTTAGCCATCACTACACATGGGGCAATCCATCCCAAGGGATCGAATAGTCTTTGAACGTCTGACAAGATTGCTCTTTTTGTAATGGTGACAGAATTGTTTGGTAGCTTCAATTGGTATTGAAATTGGTCTGTTCCCAAATTCCAAATCAAACCAAGTGCTTTTACAGTACCATCCATTTTGTTTATCTCTAGGTGAGCAATAGAACTTCGCTTGTTTGTGTCAATGGATTTCATAAATTGCGGACAATTAGATGACCACTTCGAGAGTGTGAATCCACCTTTCTTTAATATGTGAGATACTTCTTTTGCAGATGTTATGGCTTGAGCTGTTGTATCTTCACCCGCTAACAGATCGTCAACTAGGAAATTTTCTTTGATGATTTTGACTGCATTCGGGTAATTTTGTCCTTCATCATCAGCAACTTGATGGAGTGTTTTCACCGCGAGATAGGGTGCTGATGCTGTTCCGAATGTAACTCGAAGCAAGCGATATTCATTAATGCTGTCATGTTCATCATCTCGCCACAGAATACGCTGATACTTATTGGCGTCTTCTGGGTACACACATACTTGCAGGTACATTTTTGTTATATCGCTGGCGTAACAAACGCGTTTCATTCGCCATCTCATGATAATATTTCTGAGATCTTCTTGAAGCTGAGGACCAACCATCAATTCATCGTTGAGCGAAACTTGATTTGAACCCTTCGCCGATGCGTCAAAGACTACGCGAGTCTTCGATGTTTCTTTATCTTCTCGGACGACGGCATGGTGAGGTAAGTATACAACCCTTTTGTTTATGATTTCTTTTTCAGGTATTGCTTCCATATAGTTTAAATTTAAGTATTCTTTCATAACTTTCTTGTAATTTTCTTTCAGGATGGGTGATCTTCTAAATTTTCTTTCCAATTGTAGCAGTCTGTTTTTAGCTATTTCTTTTGTGTTTCCTTCTAGACATGTTGGTTGTGGTGTTTTCAAAGGTAACTTTACCATGTATCTTCCATCTTCTGTACGTGTGTGTGTTTCTTCATACAGTGATTCACACAATTTTTCTTCTTTTGTTAGGTTTCTTTTGTTTTCTGTGTCTATTTCCCACAGAGACTTAAGCATGACATCCATGTCTACTTGGTGATGAAGAACGAGAGCAGAATCGTCTTGTGACCTTGTGTTGATTTCACCAAAAAGAATCCATCCAAGGTATGTTTTCTGTGCACATGGTGTACCCGGTGGACCCTTGATAAGTTTTTCTTGTACAATTTGAGAGTATTGTTTGACACCTAAAAGTAAGTCGATCGGGCCTGGTGTGTCGTAGTTCGAGTCAGCCAGGTTGAGTCCTTCTAGATGTGGCCAGTTATCAGCAGCAATTGTTTTAGGAGGGAGTTTAGTGGTAAGTTGTTTGGACATGACGAACGCTTCGACATCTATCTTGAAGTTCGTGTTCCAGCGGGAACCGATTTGCAGCTGTACCACGTGGTTTACATTTGTCTTTGTTGAACCCACTCCAATGATACTTCCTCTCATTGATTGTTTGGTCAGATTGAGCATTTGAGATGCTTTCTCACTAATAAGTGCTATCTGCGAACCTTGGTCCACTAATGCGCGTAGTGCAACAGTGTGATTGTGTTCGTTTCGTACTGTCACTGTTGCCGTAGCTAATAGTGCTATACCTTGTCTAGTACTGTGGTGTGAGGCGACCGTTGTATTGACAGTAACTTCCCTTTGTTCTTCTACATTGGTTTGAGCAGTCTTCGGTTGCATGGAGGTCTCTTGTACCGAAGTCTCAGGATCTTTGTTGAGATGTAGAAGGCTATGGTGACGCCTTTTGCATATACGACAGGACACTGGTAGTCGACATTTTCTTGCTGAGTGTCCTGGTACTAAACAGTTGTAGCATAGATTGTTCGTTTTTACATAATTAACTCGTTCAATAGGTTGCAGTTTTGTGAATTCTTTACAGTGGCATAACGTGTGATTTTCATTGCATAGTACACATGTTTTTCCGGACGGGGACGTTGACGTACTTGAGATATGAACAGCACGCTCTTTAGTTGATTTGATTTGTGTTCCTGTTGTGACAAGCTCCAGTGTTCGGTATGTAGACTGAAGAAACCTTTTCAGATCATTCCATTTAGGTAAGTCATCGACATCTTCCTTGTATGCGTATTGTTCCCAATCCTTGTGTGACTCAGGGTCCAATTTCTGAACGACCAGAAATATAATTATAGGATCCCATGAATCTAAGCATATATCTAAATTTTCAAGGTTATTTAAACAGTCTGTTGTGGTGTCCAGTAAACCTTTGATTAGATTAGGTGATTGAGAATTCATTTTCTTTTGATAGACTAACTGTTTTAACACTGAGTTCAAGATCAAACGTTTGTTTCCATATCTAGTTTTTAAAATGTCCCATGCTTGTTCATAATTTTTCTGTGTTACCTGGATATGTTTCAATAAGGTCTCTGCTTCTCCAGTAATACTGCACTTCAAATAATGTAACTTTTGTACGTCACTTATAGTTGTGTTCGTATGCACTAACGATGTAAACAAATCTTGAAACGTAGGCCATTCTTCATATTTTCCACTAAAAGATGGCAGCTGTATTCGAGGTAACCTCACGAACACATTTTGTTGATCAGGATTCGTCGCGATGCTTGTATTAGTTTGCGATGACGTCGTCGGCGTCGTTGTATTCTGTTCATTCAACATATCACGTAAATCAGCCAACAGAACAAGATATAAGTCTTCATAAATATAAAATTCCTCATTAGCAAAATATGATAACAGTGTCTTTTGTTCCTTCGGCGTTATTTTTACCAAAGTGTGATGGGCGTTTTTGAAAGTAGCCCAGTAATCTTCTATCGCCTTTATGCGGGTTTCAATGTATCCTTTAGTTAATCGTGATTTAGAGCATTTCTTGAGATTAACTTGAGTTTTTTGCAGTAATGAAGCAGTATCTTCCAATATATTTAATAATTCCTTCGTAGTAGTCATCGTTACAAATCCTTATCGCTCAGGAATGCGGTGTCCTTTTGTTCTAGCGAGCCGGCCGTTCAACACGTGCGCTCAGGTAACTGGTAATTGATCCGGCGAGATATCGACCATATGTTGGGGTTGGTTAGGTTCACTTTCGTGTGTACGGAAAAACTTGTTTTAAAATCACAAATGCGTCTGCCTTCAATGGTGTTTATTAGCGACTAAATGAATGAATCTTACACATCTACTTAAATACAAGAAATCAGGCGAATGACGCAACATAAAGTAAATAATTCATTAATAAATATGGGTAAAATTGCAATACATATCTAATTTGAACACGTCTGGTCCCGTTTTCGATATTGCTGTTTATATTTTTGCGTCCAACAGTTTGCAAGACGTATTGGTCTCTTTATTTCTATGGCAATAAAAGAGTAGTTAATAGATATTTGCCGCAACCCCAACACGTTATATTGTCGGCCGGCCGGTGCGTAATGTTTATTTACACAAACAGTAGCATATTTTCGTTTGATTAAACGTGACGTGGTGCTCTAAAATCATAAATCAAATTAATTTAATCTTGAAAATCAGCAAGAGCCTTCTACATCAGAAGAAGAAAAACGATTGACTAGGAAACGTAAGCAGAATGTAAATGAGTGAAGTTGTAACAAAAATAAAATCTAAAAAACTCTAGCAAAGACTACGAAGGCTGCAATGAAAAAAACATACCCTAAAAAATTAATAGGTCCTACTTGCACGTGTAAAAAGGGTTCGCGAAAAATTGACCTTATCAGAAAGACAACATAATACAGACAAACACAACACAACACAATACACACAACACACACACAACAATATAATATTGTCTTTCTGATAAGGTAATTTTTTCGTATATTTTGACAAATTTTACAGTCTCGCTGATCGCGAACACCAACAGACCAAGGAAACTGAGCACTATGACAGAAGGGACTATTAAAGCTCATATTAAATTATTTCCAAAAGTGGAACAACCGAGCTTCAGATTGTCTAAAGTAAAACTTCTTTTATGGGGTACTGTGTAAAATGTTATAATAAAATACCACTCGATATTCTTCAACTAAATGAGAAGAAATTTAAAACATGCATTAAACGCACACTATGTAGACAAGCATATTATAAGTTGGACGAGTATATAGTAGATAAAAATGCTTGGCTTAATGCTGGTCCTGCTCCACAGGCAGTTGGGCTTACAAGTTGATCACAATTTCAATATTTGGAAGAGATGCTTCCCCTTTTTGTTTTTTTTTAGTGTTTATTTTATTTAATCAGGATTAATTTTTAATACTTCAGTATTAAATACCTCTTCATGATTGGTAGTAATTTTATTTTCTCATCTCTTAATTAAATTGCAAACTATAGTTTTGTATAATTTAGAAGCATTTTTGAAAATTTTGTAAATGTAAGAACCATGGATCCGTTTTTTGTGATATTTTGATGTTGACTTGAAAGAGCATGGCAGTTGAGAATATGTCATGCTCACTTAAATGTCTCACTGGTGGTGGCGCGTGTGTTGGATCATTCGGTTCCCTACGAAATGGTTGAGCTGGGTGGTGCTGATCCACGCGTCATGTTCGTGAACGGGCGCCATCTGTTGAGACTGGTCATCTCTTAACTGCCAGGGCTTATTTTTAATGTTATATTTTAATTTGTTTCTTTACATTGTTCTCACATATAGAAGCAATAAAAATAATGTAACCAGGATTTTGTAAAAATGTCTTGATTTAAAAGAGTGTCCGTGGAGTTTCTTGCCCGTTCTTCTCCATAGAGATCTACGCTTTGGAATGGGCAACTAGCTTCAACTTTCTGACTAACTGACCGACTATTTAATTTTGACAATTCAAAAGTGCCTGTAAATGGTTTAATTGAAATAAATGATTTGAGTTTGAGTTTGGAATCCCACTATACGAGAATGAGTTCTGAAAGGGAATACCTTTCAGAATATCGTGTAATGTGTGTGTGTATTTTAAAAATGTCTCGCTTTTATACCGTCTGGTTTGCACAACAAGGTTACACTGATGATGTTGTGATGGTATCCAAGCGACCATATGAAACAGTATTTAATACACAGTATAACTATTCATTTTTCAAACCCAAAAAAGACCAATGTCCTTCGTGCTCTGTATATAATCAGGCTGACCCTGAAGTAAAAGTCACCCTGGAAGAAACACACAGATGCCATTTGGAGAAAAAATAAATTATTCGACAGTTAAAAAGAGAAGAGATAGACACAGCTGACAAAAACCATACTACAATAGCTATTTTCGACCTACAAAAAGTTTTAAATATACCCCAATCTGAAGTTGGTACGTTTCATTACAAACGTAAATATTCAGTCTACAATTTTACCGTATTTGATGCCCTACGCAAAATAAGTTACTGTTATGGTATGAATGGCACTAGCAAATATCAAAAATAGGCAGCACAGAAATAGGGAGCTGTTTGTTAAGTTTCTTTAAAACTGAAAACGATAAAGGCATTATCAAATTTTCATTATATTCTGATGGATGTTATTACCGATATGTTTTTGCCCTTTACGTTAACGCTGCCAAATTACTAAGCATATCTATCACGCACAGGTTTTTTTAAACTGGGCATAGCCAAAACGAGGGCGATTCTATGAAGGCATGTATAGCAAAGAATCTGCAGAACAAAGTTGTATACACTCCCGACCAAATATACAGTATTGTTTTAAATTCTAAAATCTCTTGTGAAAAATATCGGCTGAAAGAATTAGAGCAGTCTGAAATTTACGATATTAATTAGCCACTTGTAGATCCCAATCATTGGCGGCGTGATGTAGACGGTAAAATAATCCGATGGGCTGATGTGATGGAGGTTAACGTTACGCAAAGAGGTAAGCTGTTCTATAAGTACAATTTTAACGATACATATTCCGAGCTTGGTTTAAATAATTCCCACACTGCCTTAAATGCTAGACGAAGGGGACGAAAACGAACACAAGATGTATCCATAGGCTTAAATATTGTAGAGTTGCAAAATACATACCACCAACCCATTCTAATTAGTAAACCTTTGCATACAGACCTTATAAGCTTATGTAAAAGTGGAGCAATTCCACGATTTTACCATCCTTTTTATTAGTCATTGTCATATACTGATACCATGAACGATATTACACTCGTAATTGATACGGATGACTGATTAATTAAATAATTGTAGTAGTTATTAAATTAAATATTTCTAAAACCTAACGTGTTAATATTGTGAAGTTATTTTATTGCTGAGTTTAAAATGTAATTGCCACGGGTGAAGACTGATTAATTAATTAATTGATCTCATTAAAATTCATAGTTATTTGAGTACCTAAATATTTCTAAAACCTAAGGTGTTAATTTTGTGACATTATGTTATTGCTGTGTTTAATTATCATTGACATACTTCTAGTTTTTAATGTTTAATCATGAATATTGACATGACTGACGTCCCTATAATTATTTTAATTGATAAATGTTTATCTTAATTCTTCTAAATAATAATAATAATAAGAAATTTATTTCAGACGAAGTCCATAAACTGTTAGTAATACAAAAAACCTTAAAAAACTAAAGGTTAAGATGTTAATTTTCGACTCTGATTTCATTATTATTATTATTGAACGTTATTATACTCATCATCTTACAGTCTTTTCTTGTAAACCTAGACATATTACACTTTACAAATTCGATAAAAAATTATTAGCACTGGATGGTTACACAAAAATATTTTTCAGAATTTTCCTTCAAAAACAATGTTCTGTAACGATACTGTTACTGTGTCAATTTAAAATAACCACAATAACACCGCAATAACCTATTACGTATCGTCTTCAAGATGAAAAATTACGCTGCAAAAGTCCGTATTGTGCTGTTACGTACCAACGCTGTTTACAAATTTACTGCAATAATGGCGTAAGTGATATTTATTTTATTAAAAAAAAATATCTAATATATTTCTGTAATAATTATTTTCTTAAATTACAAGGCTTTTTACGCACAAAACTTAATGTTAAAATAATAATTGAATTAAACAAAAAATTAGCTTTCGTTTGATGTATCAATGACCTCACTACTCCGACTCGATGAAAAGCTATTCAACAAAAACAGAAAAACATTTCTCCTGTAAAATTTAAGTTTTACGATTACCGACTTATTGCTTGGGGGCGTCGATATGTAATTTTTTAACGAATGAATGTTGGGCTTTGTATACTAGTTCTCGTGGTACATACTTGCGTAATTAGCTACAACGCATTTTGATAGGTTCAACATGAACACAAATGTTATTCAGTGTTATTTGATCACAAGCGTTGCAGAAAACAACCTCTGAGGTATGTACGTCAGAAATATGCGAATAAACAACAATTAAGACTTACCTAAGTATTCACTTCTATTTTTTCTACTAGTTGCGAATACCGATCCGACCGGTCATGTTGAACGCATCATGTTTTGATGCGTTCAACATGACCGGTCGTATCGGTATCGTAGCTACCGTAGCTAACGTGTTTTGATACGTTCAACATGAACACAAATGTTATTCTTTGTTATTTGATCACAAGCGTTACAGAAAACAACGTCTGTGGTATGAACGTCAGATATAAATACTCGTATATGCGAATAAAAACAATTAAGACTTACCTAAGTTACTTCTATTGTTTCTACTAGTTGCGAATACCGATAACATTTTTTCAATTTGGTTCAATTTCAAAGCATTGATTTCAAATAGGCACATAAGCGGCACTTTTGAACGTCAAAAGGTTCTTCTTTGATTCGTTTGTTAAGTCGATGTTTCCGATTTAAGATTACGTTACTCACAAAAATCATAGACATTATAAACGGACACATCCGTAGCCATACTCAATGCAAATATCATAAAAAAGTAAATTAATCCTTGCATCTTCACTAAGGTATCATTTATCGTACTTTTGAAAGAATGAATTATTATTTATTTAAAATGATTATTTATTTCAAACCATATTTATATTTTAATGAAACCTTTAACTATATTCTGCTGATCATATGGTAGTAAATTAATGGTTCTCGTCGTGGTATTTTATATTTCAGCCACCTTCAGTAACTTGAGGAGTAATTTCTTCATAGTGGTGTTGCTCTATTTCCGCGATCTTCTGATCACACTTGTTCGGTATAGCATGTTCGGGTAGAACGGCTCTCTAAGCTGAATACAAGTAATTTTTTAATGAATAAATGTTAGGATTTATGCGGTTCTCGTCGTGGTACATGCAGTAGTAAATTTTATATTTCAGCCGCCTTCAGTAACTTGAAGAGCAATTTTCTCCTAGTGGTGTTGCTCTATTTCCGCGATCTCCTGATCAGACTGATCGGAATATCATGTTCGGGTAGAACTGCTTTATGCTGAATACAAGTATTTTTTTAATGAATAAATGTTAGGCTTTTTATGGTTTTCGTAGTACTACAATAGTAAATGTTATATTTCAGCCACCTTCAGTTACCTGAGGAACGATTTCATCCTAGTGGTGTTGGTGTCGATCTATTTCTGCGATCTCCTGATCACACTCCCTTAGGGTAGAACGGCTCTCTATGCTGAATATATGTAATTTTTTAACGAATGAATGTTGGGCTTTGTATACTAGTTCTCGTGGTACATACTTGCGTAATTAGCTACAACGCATTTTGATAGGTTCAACATGAACACAAATGTTATTCAGTGTTATTTGATCACAAGCGTTGCAGAAAACAACCTCTGAGGTATGTACGTCAGAAATATGCGAATAAACAACAATTAAGACTTACCTAAGTATTCACTTCTATTTTTTCTACTAGTTGCGAATACCGATAACATTTTTTCAATTTGGTTCAGTTTCAAAGCATTTATTTCAAATAGACACATAAACGGCACTTTTGAACGTCAAAAAGGTTCTTCTCCGATTCGTTTGTTAAGTAAATTTTTCAGATTTAAGATTACGTTATTTACAAAAATCATAGGCATTATAAGCGGACACATCCGTAGCCATACTCAATGCAAATATCATAAGAAAGTAAATGAATCTATGCATCTTCACTTAAAAAAGACGAAATTATAATAAGGCAGTAAATTGGGTTAGGGTATAATTTATCTCACTTATGAAATAATTTTTTTTAAACCATTTTTATTTTTAATGAAACTGAACTTTATCATGCTGCTGCACATTATATGTAGTAAAATATTTCAGCCATCTTCAGTAACTTGTGGAGCAATTTCCACATACTGGAGTTGGTGTTGCTCTATTTCTGCGATCTCCTGATCACACTCTCTTCAGGTAGAACGGTTCTCTATGCTAAATATAAGTCATCTTTAACGAATAAACGTTAGGTTTTTATACTAATTCTCGTGGTACATACTTACGTAATTAGCTACAATCAACATGAACACAAATCTAATATATGATTCTTTTATTATTTGATCACAAGCGTTGCAGAAAAAACAACCTCTCAGGTATGAACGTCAGAGATATATATATGAATAAAAAACAATTAAGACTTACCTAAGTTACTTCTATTGTTTCTACTAGTTGCGAATACCGATAACATTTTTTTCAATTTGGTTCAAATTCAAAGCATTTATGTTAATTAGACACATAAGCGGCACTTTTGAACGTCAAAAGGTTCTTCTTTGATTCGTTTGTTAAGTCAATGTTTCCGATTTAAGATTACGTTACTCACAAAAATCATAGGCATTATAAACGGACACATCCGTAGCCATACTCAATGCAAATATCATAAAAAAGTAAATTAATCCTTGCATCTTCACTAAGGTATCATTTATCGTACTTGTGAATGAATTAATTATTATTTATTTAAAATGATTATTTATTTCAAACCAAATTTATATTTTAATGAAACCTTTAACTATATTCTGCTGATCATATAGTAGTAAATTAATGGTTCTCGTCGTGGTACATACAGTAGTAGATTTTATATTTCAGCCACCTTCAGTAACTTGAGGAGTAATTTCTTCATAGTGGTGTTGCTCTATTTAGCTAAGAGTAGATAAGTTAACTATCCAAGAAAAAAGACTGTGCCGAAAGCCGTCTTAAGGTGGATACACTGGTGCAAAACAAGTCGACATTAAGGTCCCAAGGAAGCCTATTGAAACTAAGTGCACTTCTTATTGAGAAAACATTCCGCCTATAATTAGTCATTGCGAAAGGTACATTTAATATTGGCCGTTGACGTAATCCCATCAGATTCGTGCGTAATGACAGATTAGCAACGAGTTCTAACTTGTGAAATGATTTTTTTTTTAAACCATTTTTATTTTTTAATGAAACTGAACCTTATCCTGCTGCTGCAAATTATATGTAGTAAAATATTTCAGCCATCTTCAGTAACTTGTGGAGCAATATCCACATACTGGAGTTGGTGTTGCTCTATTTCTGCGATCTCCTGATCACACTCTCTTCAGGTAGAACGGTTCTCTATGCTAAATATAAATCATCTCTAACGAATAACCGTTAGGTTTTTTATACTAATTCTCGTGGTACATACTTGCGTAATTAGCTACAACGTATTCCGATACATTCAACCTGAATCCCTGCATCTTCGTCGTAACGTATGATTAACCCGTTTGTTCTTAAATTAGTCACACTGTCTATTAGCCTCTTATTATGTAAATCTTCAATTAATTTGTGCGCCTCAATAAATTCTGCACCTAAAATTGCTTGCTTGACGTCACTAACAATAAATGACCATTTAAAAGCTCCACGCATACCTAAATTCAGTTCTAAAGTTTTTACACCATAAGTCTTAATTTCTGTGTTATTTGCAGCGTACAGCATGTAACCGCTTTCAGAACGCACACAATTTTTAAAACTACGCACTGGTAATACTGATACATTAGCACCTGTGTCCACTAGAAAACTGATTCTTGACTTCCCATCTGTTACGCACAAACGGTGGTTCCCTGTTGTGGTAGCGCATTCTCCCACAGAGCAAGAATGCCCTTAATTTTCCGACTTCGTAGGCTCCAATTGCACGGCTTCATGCATTTCCTGGCGTCCTTTCCATACATAATAACATATTTGTCGAACATAGTATTCGATGTTCGTTAGTGGTGCGCACGTTCGGACCAAGTTGTTGCGTATGATGCAACGCAACAAATTTGTTCATGCGTGCGTACACGGGTTTAAATTTTGGTATTTACGGACTCGTTTCGTTGATTCTCGCAAAACCTTGTATAGAACGTTCCTTAGAACAAGTTAAAAAAAATAGCATTTGAACATCAGTAAAACTCGGATTCCTTATGTGTATAAATTCAAAAAAGAAATTCTATACAGGTATTTTTGAATGTTCTCCCTTACTCCTCTTGCTTGCTTGTGGCTTTGCCGGACCATAAGCACTGACATAAAAATTCCTTCGTGATCAAATCATCTATCAACTTATAGGCACATGTTTGGCCTTGACCCAGTTTAGAGGAGTACAATGTAGATAAGCATTTGATTAATTTGTTTCGGTGCTGCATTTGATTAATCTTGTGAAAAAGTAAGCTCAAACGTTTCAAACTCTTCATTTTTTTTATAGGTTTCAAGCTAAAACTTTTTCGTTCTTCCGAAGACGCGTCTTTTAGTAATATAACGTTACATTGTTGATTGTTTCATCTAATTGTACCGATAACGAAGCCAATTTTTATCCAAATCGTTTCTGATATTCTATTATAAAGTTTATTTAAAATAAGAGTTTGATTAGATATCTTAGTGTTAGAATTTTCTGAGTTGATTATTTGAACTGTCTCCTGTTGCTCCACTACTTGTACGGTCTCTTGCTGCACTGGTTCAAAATTGTTCATTGAAATTTCATACGCACTAGGCTGTAAATATGTCTGTAATAAAAACAGACGATCATTTATTGTTAGACCAATGATAAATGGGTCATTTTCAGAAAAAGTGTAATCTGTTAAATATTATGTCGATTTTTTTTTACTGTAAATCAAATACTACTTACTGTAACTAAATTTACTGTAATTTAATTTACAATTGATATTCTTTTCACTATAAGAAAATAATTATACAACGTCCTTGGCAGGATTATTTACTAAAATATAACTAGTAATCCCCTGGGGAACAAAATTTATTCCATTCCGCAACTAGTAGTTTTCGGATTTAGAAATAAAATAAAACTCGTTTGGATTTAATCAAATAGTGTAAGCAGGGTATGTGTGAGGAGATAAACTAAACCCACAGTATAGTAACAACAATTATTTATTTGGATTTTCTTAGGCAAAATTACAATAAAAGACGAAACGTTGGAGTAAATAGACTAATGTAATAGTAAAAAGATAAATATAGGATTGAGTTCTTCAAACTAACAGGTAAGTTTGAGAATATCTAGTGAAACCCTACGAGTGTTGTATATCGTCTGAGTGGTGTGCGGTGTTGGGTCGATCGGACGACGGCGCGGGAGCAGCGATGACGCGTTGATGTGTTCGCCGCGTTACAATAGTATAATTCGCTAACGATGTTTTGTACTTCAATACAAAATAATAATAAAAAATTTATTCAAGTATAAAGTAAAAATATGATTTACTCGTACATTAATTACAATCGAGGAAAGTTAAATTCTAACTGTAATGTAAACCTGCCTGATCTATGGGTCTATCATATCCTGATCTATCAGGTTTATGAAAAACCTGTGTTTCAGGCCATCAATTTACGTCAAACATTTAAAAAGAATATAAATGTATTAGAGCTAAATTAAAAAGAAGGTATAATATATATTTTTTTAATGACTTAATCAGTTACTATTTGGATATATTATTTTAAAACTAGATTATGTAAGATATACATTATACAGCAATGTTTAAATAAATTAACGAATAATATTAAAGTACATAAAGTGGAGGCTATTATTAATTAGGTAAAGGAAGAGACTTATATTAGAGTAGGTAGATAGATTTTATTTTAAAATTTCTAGTAGTTTTTCCGTGTCTGCATAATTGAGTTTTGCCAAATATTCCTGTACTAGTAAATTACACCTATTATAACTTTTACTATACATCTTTAGCACTCTGTTAAACTGGTTATACAAATAGGGTCCTAAAAATAAATAAAATCGATTAGCAAAAGCATGTTTAGTCTGAGAGTTATCACAAACCAAATCTTTTCTTCTCCTATCTGAAGATACTGGGTTAAAATAAAGTTCAGTGTTTTGGAATAAAATAACATGCCTCGATGTGATGCTTCCATGCCGGAGATCACAGTGCATAACAAAGAGGTTCGAAGGGTGCTTCAGTTTTTGGATATGGGCAAGGCTAGTGGACCTGATGGCATTTCTGCGAGAGTGAGCTAGAGACTCTCCTCTACCGCCTCTCTCTGAAAACTCGAACTGTCCCCAAATGCTGGAAGCTTGCAAATGTGCAACCAGTACCCAAGAAGGGTAGTCGTGCCGATCCCTGCAACTACCGACCGATCGCCATTATCTCCATTCTCTCCAAAGTAATGGAAAAGGTTCTTAACAGCAAGCTGCTGACATATCTTGAGCAGAATGATCTCCTGAGTGACTACCAATATGGCTTTCGCCGCGGGCGCCCCACTGGGGATCTTCTGGTGTATGTCACACACTGCTGGGGCGAGGCCATCGAGAAACACGGCGAAGCTCTGGCCGTGTCTCTTGATATCTCGAAGGCCTTCGACAGGGTTTGGCACGCAAGTCTGCTGAGCAAGCTTCCAGCCTATGAAATACCAGCTGGCTTTTGTTGCTGAATATCTGACTTCCTGTGTGAACGGTCAATCAGAGTAGTCATTGACGGCTGCTCCTCTGACCTCATGACGATTGATGCTGGCGTTCCTCAGGGGTCTGTTCTCTCTGCGACTCTTTTCCTGCTGCACATCAATGACCTATTGATACCAGGTATTGTTGGGTATGCAGATGACAGCACCGTCGTGGAGAGATATCTGTCCAGCGCAAAAGCTGGAGGGGAAGAAGTCAGTTCGTTAAGAGGGGCCCTGGTGGACCGAATGAATGCGATCTTAAGTCTTGTCTCCCAGTGGGGTGACAACAATCTGGTTAGCTTCAATACCACCAAAACACAGGCTTGTCTGTTCAGCGCGAAAAGGAGCCCTTTTGATCTGGCTCCTAAATAAAATACCAACTCGCCACTTTAGACTCAGTGGAGCGCAGAGCTAAGAGACTCATTGGCGATAAAAAGCTGGTGGAGGCAAAGCTTCACAGTTTGGCCTGTCTGTGCGTCTTCTACAGACTATACTTCGGGGAGTGTGCTCAAGAGCTACATGAGCTCATCCCGCCTTCACCTTTTTACCATCGAGAGTCCAGACGCACTGCGGGATACCACCCCTATTTGGTTAATATACCATATATCCGCGCTAAGCGCTTCTCATCATCTTTTCTGATGCGCACAGCTAAAGAGTGGTGTTCTAGGTGCAGTAAAATTGATTTAGCGGCACCACCCCAGGACGTTATACAGTAGGTAATAATAGATTGACACAAAGCTAAATAAACCTGTCTAATTAATTTAAAGTCGGCAATGTTATGTAACGTTTTAAAAATGTATATTAGTTTGCGCATTCTGGTGCATAATAAATCGATGTGTTTGCGGAAGTTCAAATATGTGTCAATCGTGACACCTAGATATTTAAAAATTAATAAAATAAAAAAGTAATAAATAGATTGATAAAAAATAAAACAAACTCATAAAAAATAAATCATCATTTTAATTTCCATTATGGTACTCTTTGGACCAAATTAGTTAAATACTTTTAGGCATGTTTCTCAATTGGGACACAAGATAGAAATTCTTTTTTAATTACATTAATCAAATTATTACACTCGAAATTAACAAAATCTACTAACAATTAGACGGTGTTTGTTTTATATAAATATTCTTCTCCAAAACATTTTCGACAAATAAAATCAAAATTAACCATCACTGCATCTGATACAAAACCATTTTAAACACGATATACATTTTGTAACGTCTACCGACGGGAATTTAACATTTTTTTTACATGCGTAGCACTCAAACTTCGAGATATATACTATTACTAATACTGTCTTAATAGAACGGCTTTTTTCACTACATTTTTTGTAGACATAGTAGAAGAATTAGTCTCTTAAGAGAATGATGTGACGAACTAACTGTATTATTACTATGAGATGCGTTCTTCGTATGATTTTGGCTGTCATGCACTTTTTTTTTTATTATCTGTTGATTTGTGTTTCATTAAGGGTTAATTTTTTTACTAACAGATAATTCCTATTCGTGTAATAAAATTGACGTCTGACAGATTTGGTGTAGAAGAACTGTCAAAAATTCAAAATTATTCCTCGGATAAATTTATCTGGCATTGGAAAAATCAGCCCTTAGAGGTATTATTATTACAGGAGCATGTATCTTTTCAGATTCATCATCATCATCATCGCAGCATGTGTCTTTGGTCATCTGTAAATTGTAATCTGGCCTTTTTTTTCTGTCGCATCAGATACGGTAGATTCAAATCACGATTCCGTTAACTGCCATTTTCAGTAAGAGTTATGCCTAGACTGGAGTCACTTAAAAGTAAAATTGGTAAGGTGTCAATTGTCCTAGCTGTTAAATGACTGTCTATCTCTAAAAAGCCTTCTAAATTTTGTGCCGGGTTAAGTTCAATCAAGCAATATACTCCTAGGATTAGGCTCTTTTGTGTTAGTGATCTTGCTGGTTGATGGTAAAGGAATTGGATCAGAAGGTCCTTTGTTTATTGTACAATTTTGGATGAAGTGTTTCTTTAACTCATAACATTCACAAGTATGCTCTTTTTCAATTTGGCAAAAACAGCTTAACACTCTGTCTTAAGCTGTTTTGTGTGTTAAGCTGTCTCTTGAATGTACACTTAGTAATGGAGGAGTTATGAGCAATGATACCATACGTCCTCATACAAACCTCATACATCCTCATACAACTGCATACATTACGACTCGTCTGATCTGTCGCACAAGTCGAGGTAAGTGAAGAGAGTGTCTTGTGACCTTGGAACGCTGGCATTGTTGACATTTTTTAGCCCATTGTCGACAATCTCGTCTGATGTCTGGCCAAATAAATCTTTGAGAGATCAGTTTGACAGTGGCCTTTGCGCCTGGGTGGCTTAAATTGTGTAGTGCGCTTGTGTTTTTCTATCTATAATATGTATGTATTTACAAAAAAAAAAATGTATATAAGTAGTTTATCAGCCATCTTGTTACCATAACACAAGCATTAGGTTGCTTAGCTTGGGACTAGATGGCGCTGTGTGAAATGTCCAGGGATATTATTATTAAAGATTTGCTTGCGAAACGAAGGAGTGATATATGGCCGTAAATGTGATGTTGAGACGTCGCAATATATGTTTAGGCCTTGTGTCACTACCCTTAGGGGGGTTGCCAGCAGGTAGGTATGTAGGTTTTCGTAGGTCCAAAGGTCATAGTGTCCCAGATTGGAAGGTAGGAAGAAATACAGCAGAAAACTACTTATAGGAAGTTCCAGAGACACCTTACAGTTAGCACCTTTAATAAAATACATGGAAACTTACCCTAGAGGGATTTCGCGACGTATTTAGCAAAATTATTTAAGTACGTTCGGAGCGAACGACACAGCCTTCACCTCAAGCGCTCTCAATTTGACTAGTCATCGTCCTTACCGAGCCCAACCGAATCGCCACTCCTCGGCGACGCTCGGTCATGATCATTTAAGAGATGCGCGGGCGCATAGAACGAAGACCCGTTAAGTCCGCTCGAAGGTTCCGTATAATATTATTTAATTTTAATGTTGTATTTAAGTGTTAGGTTTACTTATAGGTTAGGTTATTTTTAAAAAGTTAATGTGTAAATAGTATAGTTTTAAGTGTACATAGGTTAGTTATTATTAAGGATACTTAGATTAAACTCTTTTAAATTGTAACTTGCTAGGTGCAACGTTACAGCCTGACTCAGGAGTTTTTCGTTTCTATAATTGTAATGTACCGTTCTTCAGCAAGTCCTGCAACTCACTATCTGTATTCTGTGCGCTGGCGAGCGCTTGGTAGTCCACGGGCATGCCGGTTTTTTTAATCCTGGAGAGGGCATCAGCAACTACATTCTCTGTTCCACTTATATATCTGATGTCCGTCGTGAATTGGTTGATGAAATCCAAGTAACGGTATTGTCGTGGAGAGCAGTTTTCACGTCGACCGTTGAAGGCATAAGTCAGAGGTTTATGGTCTGTTACGACCCGAAAATGTTCTTGCTTCGACTATGTAATGGAAGTATATTATGGCCTCATAGATGACCAGTAGCTCGCGGTCGTGACGATGAATCGCCAGGCGAAAGCACATCGAAGTCCCAAATCCAATGTGAGTGGTAGGTCGCCGTATGTAGTAATAAACGATTCGTTGGCTGCGAAAATCTATTATCTCAAAATATATTTTGTTTTGACACGACGTTCCTGAAGGCTGTATATTCTGAACGTCAACTTTAATATTAGTCTGTACGCTACTTTCAGTGGTTTAACACAGGAACTTAGATAATATCTTTGCCGCTGTAAGCTACCCAATTCCCAATAACTGTCAAAAATAGCTTGTCTCTCTTCTTCAGAAAATTTACCGGCACAGGAAAGTCTGCACTTAAATGAACACGGGGGGCGGGGCCCCATGACTTTTCCACTCATGTACTTGCCTGTTCTAAAAATGTGCTCTTTTCCTGTATTTTTAAGTTGCTTTGCACGATTTCTAATCCAATTATTTGGATTTCTGGTACGTTCTTTTTGCCTTTTTTGGTTCTGGTGGCTCAGAAATCATGTCGTGAGTTGCAATTGATGCTTCAGGAGCAGAAAAATTGGTTACATGTTGATCTTCCGAGCTAGAAGAAGACGAGGAAGAAGATGAAGAAGAACTACTCGAACTACTACTATCATCTCTTTTACTACTGTCTCTGATATTCGATGACGATGGCTTAAATTCATCTCCAGAATCGGTTCCAGAAAAGTCACCTGATACAGAATCAGATGCATTGAGGGTTCTTTGAAACCGAGGGTATTTGACTCATTCATATGGCTTAAATATATTTTTACCATTAGATCTAAATTAACATATTAGTTGGTCCTAGTCATTAAATGTAATAACGTATATCGAACGCACTGATTTGCGCCAAGTAATTTAGGATTTGGAGTGTGCCGATTAATTGATGAACCAGATTAATGATGACAAAGGCAGAAGAATGAAATTTTATATAAGAAGTTGAGATCCTTAGAAATTTCGCTTACATATATTTCCAGATCATCCCTTTTACTGGTAATACCACATAGATTTTGGTGGAAAATATTAATTACGGAATATTTTTTCTTAATCTTATCAAATATTGTCTGATGGTGGTTAGTAACCCCGAAAGTTTTAATATAGATCCACAATAGTCAATGATCGACCTTCAATCTCTAGACTGACCCAAAGGGAAGAGTTGATCCTGTAAGGGACCATCTTATTCCGTACCGAAACACATTGTTCTACACTGTCTGTGGGATATAAGGAAATTCCTTGAGACTTTACTCATTAAGTTGAGGGATCTCAATATGCTACCAAAGTTCATTATTTACAACACCCAACCATACTAACCCCCTAGTCCAAATATAATGCACATGATTGCAGGTAGAAAAGTTAATACCTTCTAGATCAAGGATTAATTCAGAGATTACGTCTTCAGGTCAGACTGCGCTTGTAGAATTGACAAATAATGACTTTATCTTTGGGCCTCAGGAAGAATGTTGTAGGTTCATGCAGTTCCAATATACTGGGTCTTGCACCATAAGCTATTTCCTCATTGTTCACCAATCTATCAATTGTGTTTTTCAAGGTCACTGTTTCAGAAGGAAGTGATGTTGACCGAAGAACAATGTTTAGGAAAGCCTCACATTCTCATTTGCTGGAGATCCAAGACTCCTGTCTACCTTCTGATATATGTGGAATAAAAGTTGAGTCCAGAGAGACAGGGCTTATGTCTCTAAACAAGATCCATCTTTGATAGATGTGCATGGAAGTTGATATTATTATATTCTCTTTCTATAATGTGACAAAAACAGACATCTTTCTGGGGACTTTCTTTTGTGGTGCCATGAAGGTCAATCCCACCCTAGTGAGTAGGAAGAAGCATAAGTACCATGACATGGTGATCCACAATTTAGACATCCCTCCCTACGTCATATTAATTCCTTTTTTCCAGAGCATAGTCTACTATTTTCATCATCCTCATAAAATATTTCGACTTCTTTTTTAAGTCTTTCAGGCAAAGAATTTAAATTATGATTTGGTGTTTCATTTGACATTTTCACTATGCGTTTTATTTTAGGGACTATTCTACTTTGATTGGGCATGTCTAAAGCGGAGGGTTCTATATTAATTTTTGCCGATACTAATCTTGCAGTTGTTTTTTATAACGTTCATTTTGTCGCTTCATGTTCAGTATTATTTGTTTAAGATTATTTATTTCTTTCTCTTTTTTGTAACGGATACGTCTTACAGCAGAAGATACAGGTGAAAAACAGGAAGGAGATCCATTTTAATTTATTTAAAGTGCTTTTACGACTCTTCATTACAGAAATTTGAGATGATAGCTCTGGCTGAATATCTGAAGGAGTATTGTTCAGCGATTGAGTCGTTCCGTTTTCCCTCATATTTTCCAGATCATCGATGGACAAGCTGTCTGATTCTGGTATATTTACCTGTCTTCGTTTTTCAAATTCACAATCTGTAGAGTTTTCATCAGTGTTTGGAACATACTCTTCGTCTGATGGTGAAAAGTCTTCCCCAGAGCTCATACCATCTTCTGTTCTCATGCGGGGAAAGCTAGTCGATGGCACGAGATTATTTGAAATGTCAGTGAGCAAAGCAGAGTTTGATGGTTGTGTATCATAGTCAGTAGCATCACCGACGGTATGCCTTACTTCGGTTGGAGCCGGAGCCACGTCAATATCTTGGGATAGTCTTGAATATGAACCTAGGGGCCTTTCCAGGAAAATCTGTTCTTCTTTCTGTGATCCTAAAAAAAAAATTTCTGCCTTAGCTACGTACGTAAGCTATTATTTACACAGAAAAACAAATCCATAATATGCGAGAATGTACCTATTAGGTCGTAGATAACAGGATACGGCGAAAAGTTAATCGGGCCAGCAGTCATTGTCAACTGGTGCACGTACCTAGAAATGCCAGTGAAAAAGAGGAGGTTGATGGTTGTGCTTCATAATCAATAGCACTGCCGATGTTACGTACTTCGAAGGGAGCTACAAGCATGTCCAGGTCTTGACAAGATTTTGAAGATAAAACTTGGTGGGAACGATGCCAGTCTTGGAAATGGTGATCTCTCTGAGATCCTAAAAATAACAAAATCATATTGTCATATATTACCTCAGACCGCCAATGCCCTACGCTCCCTTTCAATATCAACACTGTCCTTAAGGTCGTCAGTGAGAAGATGCCCTAGATATTTGAAAATTGTCACTCTTTTGACGTTCACGCCGTTTAGGGTAATGTTAGATAAAGTATGTGGGCATTCACCGCCGGCCTTAAAGACAATGTATTCGCACTTCTTAACATTATAAATAAGTCCGTATGAGGCAGCATACGCCTGACAGACCCGCAGCATTTCATTTACGGCACCTGCCGTCAGCGCCAGCAACGCCATGTCGTCAGCGAAGCTGATACTATTTATCTTTACACCATGAACGCTACATCCGACCCGCATATTGCTGAGGTCCCCGATTAGGCCATCTATATATGTGCTAAATAGTCTAGGAGATGTCAGACCACCCTGCCTCACACCGCATTCTAACCTATAAGTCTCAAAGAGTGCATTGGACCACCTAAGAACATTTTCCTGGTTTCCATACCAATATTGTAGGATCTTAAGGACTCCTGCCGGTACACTCCTATCCTCAAGCTCTCTCCAGAGTACCTCATAATTTACCAGATCAAGGGCTCTGGAGAGATCCAGAAAACAGGCGTATACCGGCGTCCTTCGATCAGTAAGATATCGAATTTGATCCGTCTCTTTCTTACCACTTCTGCTACAACTTGAAATTCAACTCTTCAGTAATCTTACCTTTTTGCAATTTTCGAGCCGGTTGCAGTACTCTTATGCGCCCACGTAACCATAAGAGTTTTGCAACGTATGATTTACATTTATTTTTCTTCACGACATCTGTATTAGCAACACATTTTAGTACTCGTTTATCTGCTTGGCTTCTTGATTTATTATAAGCTGAGTGTAAAGCACTTTCTAGCTAGCTTTCATTTTTGTTATTGTATCATTCAAAATATCTTTTTTCCGTTTGCTACCCTTAAACGATACATTTTCTTTCTTGTTGTTTGTTTAATACAACATTTTATTCTTATTTATCGCAGTGTTGTACATACGCCGCAATTTTCTAATAGTTATTAAATGATTTTTATTCATACATTTATTGGTAGGTGCTTCGGAGGATGTAGGTTCTTTATTCTTAGTTTTGTTATTTTCACTATCAGTCTTTTTTTTCGGTTCTCTCCATTTTTTCCTCTGGTCTAATTTCTCTTTTTCTGATAATTCTGTTATTTTCTTTTTTTTTTTTTTATTCTATACAAATCCATTTTATGGTATTCTTCATACCTTTCGGGGTCTATCTTTAGTTTTTCCTGATATCTTTTCAGCTGGCGTAAGTGGCATCTTTAAAGGTAAAAAAAATATCTTTGCGTATTGAAAAATTCAGTACAGAAATACGACGTGAACAATACTGAAAAATGAACCTACATTCTAGCAAAAAGGCAGGTACATTATAATAATATTACCATAGGTACCTACTATAAAAGTTAGCGTATTAAAGAATACAGTAACCACCTATTAAAAATTAGTTACAATAATCACATTCATCTTCACAATAGTGATCATATATGGCATAAAATGTAGTACATTACTGACACAAAAAAACATTTATTAAATTCTTATTATTATTATTTTACCACTTATGTACACACATATACAAACAGAACAGAAAAAAATAGGTACAGAGATGATGCTTATTTCATAAGAAATCTCTTCCAGCACACCTGAGATAGGACAATAGATACAGAGATGTAGACAGAAAAAACAATTCATCACTTAAAAAGAAAAAAAAATCGATTAAATTCTTCACTTTGGTATTATCAAATATTATAAAGTGGTACGGTTTATGGATCAAAGTGGTGGGAAATCCACAACCGAAACATTTTTCTGTAATTCGGAAATGAGTGATTAAGCACGGCTATAATGATTCGTGCAATAATATCAACATTTGCAAAAACAACCATTTTTATTAGGCAGGTGAAGTACCTGAAAAAAAAATTTGTCATGATACATAATACTGCCGTGATAACGAAGAATGCAGTAATCGCAAAATGGCGGTTTCGAGATAAACGCGGGAAAGACATTTTTACATATTTGAGGAAGATGTATGTATTTTATAGCCATTCAAATATATCAGTAAAATAGGAAAAAATAAAAGCTTTTCAAAGATAATTATCTTATATTTCATAAATTTGTATTTCCATTAATAATGCGTATTATTGCGTTTAGCTTTAGCATCAGGCCTTGTGGAAACCACAGGATACTAAGATTAAATGCAGCAATTGCGCTCATTACTGCATTATGGTCTAGCGCATGTTGATTACTGCATTATTGCTAAGTATTAAATACCGCTTTTTAATGTCCGGGGCTAAGTAGATGTATACCTAATATCCTCTTACAAGGATTTTAAAAGTTTGCTCTATGGTTTAAACCGATTGCGGGGATATTAAAATTAAACAATTTGTAGAAGAAAATTAAGCTTTATTAAGACAACATTCATATTAACATCAGTTAGACTGACACATATATTTATTTAATAGTAGGAACAATATTAGATTAATCTCTAAGTAGCAACAATATTTTCTATATTACCTGCTTAATTGTAAGCGTTTTCTCAATATATAAAGTAAATAAGACTGCTTCAATCCTAGTTCTAATAGTATTCAGTCTTGGATAACTTAAAAGCAAACAATTTGGTAGGTAAATACGTACGTAAACTAGGTATATCATGAAATGGATATCAGATACACATATAACTTGAAAATAATAGTTATACATTCTCATAACAAATTACATATCTTTTTTTAATTAATTTACTCCTAATCATATATTTAACAGTCTTTTAGGACATAATAATAATAAAAAATGTGTTTATCTTAAAATAGACTACATTTTGTCCTACATAATGAGACTATGTACTATTATTTAATTATCACAGAAGTAGGCTCATCGTTACATAAAGGCATATTCTTAATCCAAACATTAAAATAAAATTTAGGTAATCAATACCCATAAAAAAACTAATATTATGAACATAAAAAACATAACTCCTATAAAAACAATAAATCTTATGGAAGAGTAAAAAATATAATTATTCTTGAGGCTCTCTAGTTTCAGTGAGATCTACAGACTCATCGTTAACAGGGAGGTTTTCCCAAAATAACAGTCTATTAGGAGGTATTATATCACCTAGTTTTCTTATTATACCAGTCTTCCTCTCTTGAGTTATTCCCCGTGCGTTCTGGTTTCTCTCTGGTTCCGGTATTGCAGATTGTTTTATTAGTTTAGTTTTCAGAAAATCTATTTCTATCATATTGTTGTCATCATGGCTCGTCCTAGCAAATAGTTTCATGCTGTTTCTTAGTACCTCGACACAAACAATATCTTTTAAATATGTTCTCTCTTCACATTTTTTCAGTTTATATTGTGAAGAGTGATCTTTGTATTTGTAGAAATCACTTATTTCCATAGGTTTAACATTAACTTTTCCCGAGTTTGCTAGCTGTACACAATCTATAAAATCCGAAAAATCATATACTTTCTTTGCTTTTTGGAGCTGGTTTTCGACCTGATGATGGAAATTATCTGCAGACATAAATGTATGCCCAGGTTCGAAATATTTTATTGTGATTTTAGTTGCTCTAATTAATTGGCTATTTATAATCTGTACCAGAAAAGTGAAAAATGCCCAATTTTTGTTTTGGCTAGTGCAGTTGTCTGTCCAAACAATGATTTCATCGCAATCACGTTTACTTTCGAAAAAAGATCTGTATGTACTAATAATGTCTTCCTGTTTTCTGCCAGATACTGCTTCATGCCAAACCGCTGCGAAAGGTTTTTCTTTACTAGAGCCCAAAGGCACAAAACTTTCGTTAAACGCTATAAGTCTCGGACAAAACATTACAACTTTAAACATGTCTAGTCTGGGTAACATAATGACCTTTTGCAAATCAGCAGAGTAGTAACATTTTGAAGATCCTGAGCTATTCATAGATTGTATTACATCTTGTTGGTAATAAGTTCGTGCTTTTTCAAATTTTTCTCGATGGATCTGGTATGTAGTACAATCAGTACAATGTTCTGTATTTTTGCATGAAATTTGATGTAATTTGAAAGTTTCCCATTGTTCGCACTCTTCATTACCTAACTGGGCAAAAGATATGTTCATATCTTTTTTTAAGATTTTCCTGTAGAGATCATAAGATACCTTAAAATTTGGATTCTTCTCCATAAAATCTGTATGCATCATGGTTGCAGTCAAATCACTTGGAAGATATCTTCTATTTGGGGCATGTGCACGCCTATAATGTGCAATGGCTGGTAGAAAACTCTCGATATGCTGTTTGATCGTTTCTCTGTCCAATTGTTTTGAATTACCATGTTTCCCGCGTCGATCCCCTTGAGCTTCAGGAAGCTTTTTCAAAATGTCAAGCACACGTCTATCATTATTTTTGTGGTATCCCAGAGTCGTGAGAAAGAATATTTTACAAACTTCCTTCTTCTTATTGTCTGTTTCAAAAAAATATGTATACGTGTGCGTCCGCATCATCTGGCTATCTTTAATACGTCTTTGTACTTCTTTTTCAGTAACCAACGACTTTACATATAAACCCTGTGCTTCATAATTTAACTTCCAAAATGTTTCATTTATGCATATGCGTTCTAATTCCGTAAAAGAAGACATGCATTTCTTTGTACAGGTTTCGTTGCAACCAGGTTTTACCGTCATTTTATCTAGTTTTCTCTTTTTCTTCTCTTTTAATCTTGTTTCTAACGATTCCACAAATTTGCGTCTCATTCTTGGTTTGCCTGATTTAGTTTTTTCCTGTGAAGTAACTTGTTCTATATTATTTTCGGACTCCATATTTACAACATGACTGGATTCAGTTGTAGGTGTGTCATGATACAAATTGTTATCTTGGGGCTCTTCGTTTGTCAAAATCATTGAACTAGATGCAATAGGAATCATTTCACAGGGTTCTTTGGTTTCAAATGTTAGATCTGTTAATGATATATCCATCAAAGAACTTGGTAACGTTTCATCACATAACAGACTAAATGATTCATCTCCCTGGTTTGAATTAAATTCTGTAGAAATAGAAGGTTCTGTTTGACGATCCGATTTACCCAGCACCATGTCTAACATGCTTCTTCCGCGGGAATTTTTGACAGACATTATGAAGACAATGTTCTGAAATACATAAATAATAAATGTACATTAAGCAGGAAAAAAAAACAAAAAAAACACGTAACAAATCGAAACACGTCACGAAATATACGTATACTAATACCTAAAATCTACTATAAACTAACTACCTAATCGGAACTAGATTTGTCTATAGATACCTAAAGTTACCTACCTTTCTGTTAAAAATATGAAATACCTACATATCAGATAGCTAACTTTACCTATCTGTTAGAAATATTAAGTACCTTCATATTACGATGTTCTTAATAATTCTATCAGTTATGTAACTTTAGTTATCCTGTAGGTATACGAGTATGTAAACAAAGTTGCAGATTATGTATTTAGTTGTCGTTGTAAGTTTTATTTTAAGATTTTATTCCTACAATTAAATTATACTTCTATATGATAGATATTAACCCTTAGCGATAATGTAAGATACTAAAATGTATCTTTTCCCTGTATTTATAGGTTATAATAAAACCAAAATCTGACTGCCGCGTCAGATGATAGCTTTTTTATTTCAAGGTCCTGATGCTCTATAATACACTATATATAAAAGCAGACTATAATTATAAAAACTTACCAAAATTTCGTTCCATTAAAAAACAACAGCGCGCGGGATCAGCACACGTGCCGCACGTCTCACTTCGCCGAACGATGACGACGCACTGATTTGCTTCAACAAAACGCGGCACTGTATCGTACGGTTACGATCTCGCGATCTTTTACTACACACAAATGCAGTAATGTGGAGTACTGCGTTTTGGCTTAGCAACTGGTCTATAGATACTAAAATAAAATGTTACAGTAATGGCTATTACTGCACTTTATTTTAGGGCATTCCAACAAATACTGCATTCTTCTTTAGCATATGTTTAATACTGCGCTTTTTCTTATCATTGATATAGTTTTCATGTAAGTACTGCGAAAATCGTTAGCTAAAAAGCATACTTCCGGGAACTTTTTATATGAAATATATTTTTTTACATGTTAATAAACTCCTTGGGATCCCATTTCTTGCAAAAAGTAAAAATCCCAAAAATGTCGATTACTGCATTCTTTGTTATCAGGGCAGAATAGCCAACCAATTAAAAATAATATTATTAAAATGCATACATTTTACTAGAACTTGTGTCATTTTGAACACATTAATTTCAATAATATTTATCAAAATAAAAAGTCAAACACACTATTTCGCAAAAAAAAAACAAAACGCTTTATTTATAAAAAGCACTAAGTGATACATTATGAACGTTACGAATTATATTAGGTATAACGGGACATCAGGAAGCCGGGCTGTTGCATCTGATTGCTGATCCGTGACCTCGTCAGTACGGGAATCCATAGTGGGCGTTAAACTTCAGGAAACGTCGAAATAAATACACTGTAGCGTTGACTGTTAATTATACAGGCACTTAAATTAATCAAGCAATTAAGGATTGCAGTAATAATTAGCGATTTAGAGCCAATGGGTTTGCGAGTGACCACCACGTGCAACGGCTGCCAACAACTGAATAATTTGACAAGACGTTCCCCGCCATGATAGACGCATCTCCATTCGGTGTTACCCGCTCTTAATTAAAATTACCATTTAGTCGAATTCAAATCGATTAATCGTTAAAAATAACAGAATAATTACCAATGATAAAAAAAATAACAAAATAAATTACAACTCTCAAAATTAACTGATTTTCATTATTGAATAATGTCACGCGCCGTTAGGTATATTTAATATAATGTAACATCTTCCTAAGAATTCCATTCCGAAACTTTTCAATTCCATTCCTACATTTCCTGCGTTTGGTTACGGAACGGAAGTGTCGGAAGCCGACTCTTTTGTTTTAATGATATTAAACTAACATATCAGATCAAGCAGCTTAGAATCAAATTAAGTTCACTGAAAGCTAGTAAAGTATTCAAAATAATTTGCAAGAAGGAAACGGTCTTACCTTGAAATTGGCTGCGGCTCTGGGAAAATCTAAATCGGGATCTCTGGGAAATCGAAAATATAATCGTTACTGAGGTGTGTGTTGTTCGTCCACCGGTCGCCGTCAAAATGGCCGAATTACTTGTCGGGACCCGTTGACAGTTATATTAAAAATGTTATCGATCGAAAATAAATATGCATAAATGGTACTTTTTAATGCATCGTCTCGCAAAAATTGCGGTTTCGGAAGGGAATTTTCCACTTTAACTAGTTTATGTCCTCACAATGATTTAAAAAACAACCAGCCTTCTAGTTCTTAAAAATATCAATGTATATGTCTGTATCAACTGTCACTTGCTTTTTGGTCGCCTACCTACCTACTTTCTTATTGTGGAAATTATAAAAGCAATTTCTATTGGCCACTAAGCACAACCTCGGCTTGCAATTGGATCAATGTGTGTTCGTTTTATGGTTCTTGTAGAACTTGCAACGTCCATATGTCTTATATACAGGCCAGTGGTTGTAGCCATCAATAACGCACAGAAACTGGAGGCCTCGGTGCACTTGGGTTTTGGATCAGGGCTATTTTCGGTACAGGGCTTGGTGGTTCCGTCTCAATTGATCATTTCGCCTCAATTCGACTACGAACTTCTGTCTGAACTTTCTCAGTTTTATGTTTTTCAGGCTTTTCGTGTTGCATTTTCTCCTGTACAGTAGCCAAGCATTGTTAACAGCTATATCTAACATTTGGCCAAAGATGTTCATGTCCCCACGACGGCTCTTGAAAGGTGTTCTGTAGAGAGCTATCAACATATACAGCACAGGTCAACGCCTCCCATATGTTGATTGTAGTGTCGGTCTAACGGCGGGCACATGACACCAATTTTCTTTTTCTGTTCTTTGCTCCATCTCTTGATTTCTTGAACCGGGTAAGCACAACTTTATTGTCGTACCATTTGACAATGGCGATCTTTTTGTCATTGTCTACGACTTGGCTAAATGAACCTCGGCCCCTTTTCTTCAGTTCTTTGTCACTTAACAATCCCTTGCTGCAACCTTTCAGTCTGTTTTGCCGTATGGTTCCGAGACTGAAAATGAAATGAAATAATTAATTTGCTATGAATGTAGGTATGTACAAAAGTATGGTGTTAAGAGAAGGATCCAGTACATTCTACCGTGAGGCATGCAAATTTTTTTTATAGTAGAATTAATTATGAAATAATCTTAAAAAATCAAATATTTAACGAGTATCAAATTATTAAAATAGTCAATAAAAATATAAATCATTCAATGTTGTGCATGAATCTTAAATAAATAAATAAAAATAAAATAAATAAATAAAATTTGTAAGTCCATTCAGCGTTAAACAATGTCAAGTTAATAATATAATTAGTCAAAAATGCAATGAAATTAGAAAATTAAAACCGCAAAGAAAATCATTGTATATAAATAATCATATTGATTTGTCAATCAAAAATTCATCAATGGTTAATAACATTTTTCAAGTAGCTATTTATTTAATTTCCTTTTAAATATTTGAAGTGTACAATTTTTTATATCATTCGGTATTTTATTGTATATCACCGGTCCCATATGCATAATATTCTTTTTTCAGCAGTGCTGTTTTAAATTTGCCTTTATGTAAAAGATTTTTATATTGAGATCTTATTAATGTTGGCTTTGTTGAGTGATCAATATTTGAACAAAATACATTTTGATTACTTTCACAAACAGTCCCATTTCCAAAATATAGAGCGATGGAAAGGTTAGTAAGCTAAGGGATTTAAACATAGGAACGCAGCTGTCTGTTGAATATATTCCAGTCATTGATCTAATGCAATATTTTTGGGCTCTGAAAATCCTTTCTCTCTCACTGCAGTTACCCCAAAAAATTACTCCGTATCTTAAAACAGAAGCAAGGAGATCGTGTCAGTGCTAACTTTTTTTGTCAAATTATATAAAATGTAGGCAGATTTGCTTAATTTTTTGCAGATCTGCTCGGCCTGTGGTGTCCATGTCAGATATGAGATAATTGTTAATTATTATACCTAGAAATTTTGCAACATTTGTTTTGTCTACTCTTTCTCCATTGTATGCGATATTTAAAGTGTCTGGGCGTAAAAGCTCGTAAAAATGCATTATTTTTGTTTTTTTCAAATTGATGATTAAATTATTGATAGAAAGCGAATTTATTATATTTTTTAATGTGTCATTAATATCTGTTTCATAATCCGCTTTTTATGTACATTTAACTATATCGTCAGCAAATAAAACCATTGGCTGTTGAATCTGTCTAGGCAGGTCATTTATATAAAGCAAAAATATTAAGGCTCCGAGAATAGTACCTTGCGGTACTCCGAATTTAACTTTCCTACTATCTGATAAAATATTTATATTGAATCTTACTTTTGGGACATATCCTAGTGATTTCTGTCTGTTGTTTGCGTTTGCTTAGGTAAGATTCAATAAGTCTCAAGACGTTTCCTCTAATACGGTACCTGTCAAGTTTGTGCAAAAGAATGTCATGTTTAACGAAGTCATGTCAGTATATATTGCACAAACTGAGGGCTTAGTGCGAGTTTTTCTACCAACTCGATGGCGTTAACGTAAACTCAGATTTGTATGGAATGACAGCATTGCTATCGAGTTTCCACTAGATGGCGCTGGTTGCGCGGTTGGCGCGGGTCTATCTATGCCAGTAATTTCGTTTGTGGCATTGTCATTACTTAGATTTTGTATTTGATCAATAAAAAAGTTATTAAAGCAATCGACCATTTCCTTAGGATTATTGATAACAGTGTTTTCTTTCTTAATTTGTAGTATAGGTTCTGCAGTTCGATTGCTACGTTTTATTATTTGCCAAGAGGCTTTAGATTTGCTTTGAGTTTTTTTTTATAATGTGGTTGTTTTGTGCTTTTTGCGTGAGTTTAATATTTTTTTTAAATGTTTTCGAATATTGTTTGAATGCACTTTTAGTTTGTTCTGAAGGTGTTTGCCTATATTTCCACAAAAAAAAAACAAATCATTTATTTCAATTAAACCATTCACAATTACACCAACCACACCACCCACAGTAAGAGTCAGATCAGTAATGAAAATGATGAAATGAAGAATAATTATAAAATAGGCAAAGTTTAGTAGGTACTTAATATTACCTCTTTGCTGTGCACATCTGCAATTACTGTAACACCTTCACCCACTTCTAATATATCAAAGCCCTGTAAATAATTGAATAATTAACTTATTTAATTTTGTAATTATTCCAAATATTAAGTACATATTCATGACTCAAAATTATTATAACTCTTCTATGTCATACAAAGTGCTATTATGTATGTCTATACAGGAATATTTTTTAAGCAATGCGCAAAAAAATTTTGGTGGTTCAGTATCAGTAATAGAACACATTTCCATTATTTGTTCAACTCTTTTTTATATTTTTTTATCCGACTTTAAATCAGCAAAATATGGACACTATCTATTCGTAATAATATCAATGAGCGCGGGCGCCGTACGGCTTACGAGTGATGGTGCAGGGGGGGGGAAACCCCCTTCCGGGCGGCAGGGTGGCGCCAGGCGGTGTCGGCCGGCCGGCCGTTCGTATCGACAGTCTGCTCGTCGCATGCGCGTGCGCGGTCGTCGTTACGTCACGTCCAGTCGCTTTCCCGCGCAGTGCGCAACCCCCGCGTTGTGTCGTACTTATGGTGTCGGATTTTAGTAACCGCGAGTTCTATGAGATGGTGCGAGTCTATTTGTTAAGTGGTGAAAGCCTACGAGCAGCTCGCAGAATGTATGCTAGGGAGAGCATACCTCGAATGCGAGCCCAAGGTATCGTTAAAAAGTGCCTTAATTTAATTGATTAATGCGTTATTTTCTGCATTTTGATGGTCCTAAGCCCATGAAAGTATGAAGGAAAAATTGGAATTACTCTTCAAATAACTTCAGATCACGGCCTAATCTTAAAAAAGTTTAATTCAAACCTGATAAAATCAGCGATTACTGATCGCTGATTTTATCAGGTTTGAATTAAACTACATTAAACAACTACTACATTGTATGTAACCCACGTAAATATCTATCTACCCACGCCCACGAAAAACGACCGAGCGCTTCGCCATGCCGCGCCGGGCGGCGCGTAGTGGCCATAAAATCAATTTCAAAATAAACATCTTTCGTTAGCGATAACTTTATTTTTTTGTACTAAGACTTATCAAAATAAAAAATAGGTGTTTAATAAAACTCATTTAAGTTTAATTTGTCAAAGTTTGCGCACTGAATAAAAATTAATCCTGTAGTGTTGTTACCACTGTTTACTGGAGGTTCATCTGGGACCTATAAGTAAAGTATGTACACATATTAATAATTAATTAATTTTTGTTTATATTCATATTCATATATTTATTTGCATTCCATAATGTTGTAGAGGTGTTACAATGGCTTAAAGCTAAGGTACAATTATGGACCCTGTAGGGCACAGCAAAAATTTTAAATTAATTATTAAAATAAATAAACTAATCTAGTAACTTTGGTATCATCTATCTAATAACTGAAGTCAATAATATGAACTTACAGCTTGTGGAACTGGATCACTATCAAAATCATTTTCGTCTATAACAAAATCAGTTGGACAATACTCCAGTATTTTTAAGTCTTCTGGTGAGGGAGATGGTGGTCGCTGCCCACCACCGGTAGCCTGTAAAGCTCTTCTGTGTTGTGATACACTTTTTTTAGCGGCTACCTTAGACCGCCTCTAGAAACCTTTTAATTGTGCTATATCCCTGGGTTTCCCGGTAAGTTCTTTGAGTCTGTAACAAAAGTTAAGTAGTTACAGATTAATTAGGACACAAGTTAAAAATGACACAAAATATGAATCGCTAAGTACCATGAATTAATAGTAGTTCAAGGCTTAACTATAATAATAAAAAAGGCATGTTATATACTATTTAGAGAAAAATATTATTTAACTTGTTTCGGTGTATGTATCTCTATACTTACTTGTTTTGAATATTCACCCACTCCAATTTTTTTCGTCTATTTGTATTGGTGTCCGTTAGTTTATTTTCCACAATAGGTGCGGACTTCCGCATTATTTAGAGAAGCAGATCCTGAAATGGAGAAACAAGTGTATTTTCCTCGTATCATGCACCAAACATTTCGGCAAAAAATCGCGTGGTATTTATTAACAACTATGATGCTTACCTTTTCTTGCTGGGTCCAGTTTTCACCACGCAAACGATTTGTTTTATTTTTAGGACTAAAATTCTCCTTCAATACTTCCATGTTTGATTGAAAAATATATTTATTTTGCGTTAAAAAGCACAAGTATTACAACAACACTACAAGAAACGAATTACGAAATAAAGACAGGTGACAGGCAATACGAGTGTCAAATTGACATTAGACAGCGTTCCGGTTGACATCATTGGACTTTACCGTCTGTTCTGTTTCTACACGGCTTTGCTCTGCAGAACTTAAGAGTGATAGCGTATTGCCGACGTATGTGGATAAAACGAAGGAAGGATCAAAGTGAAAATACAGGGTTATCAGCGCAAGAATTAGCAGAAGCGTTACGTGTTTGTATCCAACAGTGTCAAGTAGAAAGTTTTGGAGAAGAAATAGAAAAGGTAAAAAAGGATGGTTTTTCAGGTAAATTAAAAGGACCCTTAAAATTTTTAAACCCATTCGTCGACGAAAACAGGATATTACGAGTAGGAGGTAGGTTACAGAAGTCGGAACTAAGTGAAGATAGGAAACACCCAATATTTTTACCAAAAAATTCAAATTTAACTAATTTAATCGTGGCAGACGCTCATAACAAAACCTTGCACGGAGGGCCTCAACTCATGTTAGCGTATTTGAGGACTAAATATTGGATTTTGGGGGCCAAGCAACTGGTTAAATCACACGTTCGTAAGTGCGTTAAATGTGTTAGACATTCGGCAGCTATATCAAAACAGTTGATGGGGCAATTACCGGCTGCGAGGGTAACGCCTACAAGACCCTTTAAATGTACTGGGATAGATTACGAGGTTCCCATAAACATAAGGACTTCCAAAGGCCGTGGTCATCATGCTTACAAAGGCTACATTTGCTTGTTTATCTGTATGGCCACAAAAGCCGTACACATTGAAGCTGTGAGTGATATGACCACCCAAGGCTTTTTAGCAGCATTCAGGAGATTTGTCTCTCGCAGAGGCCATTGTTCGGACATTTGGTCAGATAATGGCACTAACTTCGTAGGAGCATCAAGGGAGTTAAAGAAGTTATTCTCTGCGGAGCAAGCTAATCTAACAAAAGAACTTGCTGACTCTCTAGCGTCTCAGGGAACAAAGTGGCACTTTATCCCTCCATACTCGCCTAATTTTGTTGGTCTTTGGGAGGCTGGAATCAAATCGATAAAATTCTACCTTCGGCGAGTGGTTGGAGATTCAACCCTTATTTACGAGGAGTTGTCAACAGTCCTGACACAAATTGAGGCTTGCCTCAACTCGCGACCACTGTCTAGGATGGGTGATGATACGGATGGTTTAGATCCATTGACGCCAAGTCATTTTCTTGTAGGTGAGCCGTTGGTGGCCGTGCCGGAATACAATTTCGAAACTGCCACTTTAGGAAGTCTACGCCGGTGGCAACTGACCCAACGGATGATGCAACAATTTTGGCGACGATGGTCGCAAGAGTATTTAGTACTGGTTTTAAACCGTTATAAATGGAGTCATCAGACGCCTGAACCATCTGTCGGTACGTTAGTTTTGGTGAAAGAAGATGACTTGCCGCTTTTTCGATGGCTCCTTGGTCGTGTGGTTGCAAAACACCCTGGTCATGATAACATAACCCGAGCTGTATCTCTACGCACAAAAAATGGTGTCATAAAAAGGTCAATATCAAAACTATGCATCTTACCTGTAATGTCCACGTAGACAAACAGATGCATTATTTAGGATACTAAGATTTATTATTATTCATTTAAGGTTTTATTTTTAAACTACTGTTATTTTATTTTAAACTAATGTTTCATGGTGGGCGGAATTTGATCAAAAAAATGTAACGGAAGGCCAAATTTTAAATTTGTCTTTGGTGGGCGGAATGTTTGACCAAATTGTTAACCTATGTGCCGATAGATAGCGTTGTTCATTTGTGGGCGTTTTCTGAATCGCGGTGTCAAGAGTCTCCGTGATTTGACTGGGTCAAAAATGTCGTCAGGTAAAAATGAGCTCAATACACGGTTGTAAATCACTTGAGTTGTTTTATTATAACTAGCTTCATCTCTTCTAAGTGAAAGAGTGCTGCAGAAGTGTCTTTCTGCGAAAGTTTGTGACGCCTAGTAAACGGGTTGTTCACACATCATCTCGGCGCATTCAGTACATAGATGTACCCACACGTTTACTTCTTAAAATTGATTTACAAATCAAGGAAATGTTTTTTCAATACTTTTTACAGTTATCCATGTTTATTACATCACAGATTTCGGTAGGTAGGCCATTCATTATTGATGGCAGCATGTATTCCCACGTCCGCTGTCCGTAAACATTATTATATGGAGGGATCTTAAATGTAGGTATGTATGACAAACAACGCAACGACTTCGGTCTTGAATTTTTTTCTAAATTTGTTACATTATGATAATTCTCGCTCAAAACGCACATGCTAATCCTGTCGAAAACGTTTACAACCCGGCAGTGTTTGAATAGACCCGTGTCATCATCCTGGAATTGTGATATTATAGTTTTTGGTAGAATTATTGTTTTTAATATTCTTAACTGCCAATTGTAAACATTCTCGACATACGTCTTGAATGTACACCCATAGCTACTTATACCGTATCAAATTACGGAATCGGCCAGTGCTAGATACAAAGTCCGAAGAGTTTTATATGGTAGTTTATACTTAAGTATGTATAGCTTTGTTAACACAGATCTAAGTTTAGCACATACATGATCAATGTGCGGCCTCCAGTGGAACTTACTGTCTATAATCAGACCTAGATACGTGTGCTGATTGACCAAATCCAACGTTTGGCAACAGCATGAATTCACTACCTGGTGAAGGCACATATGATCATGGGCAACGATAGAAGGAGCACAGGGCGATGTCAGGTAGGGTGAGTGAATGTGCAGTAATTATATCGTGAGCCCACCGACATGAGAGGTCGAAGTTACACTGCATCGCCCTCCGCGCCTCATGTAAGTTTTTATGTGCAGTAATTAAGCAAGTGTCGCCAGCAAACTGGTACACCGAGCCCGCCTTGAATATGTTACACATATCGTTCACATACATTAGGTATTCGGTCGGTCCGAGAATCGAACCTAGAGCTGTTCCCTTATCAGTTGCAATCATGTTACTTAGCGATCCTGCGATGCTAACCGTAGTGAAACGATTCTTGTGATAATTCTTGAACCAATCCAGAAGTGGGCCCCGCATACTATTCTGCCGCAACTTATTAAATAGCGTATTATAATCTAAACAATCGAAGGCTTTGCTAAAATCAATGAAAACAGCAAGTACATGTTCACGATTATTCAGATGCTGTTGACCTCATTACTAAACTTTGATAACAACTGCGAGGTGTTTTTATTTTTTTGAAATCCGTATTGTTTGTCATTTACAACATTATTTTTTAACAAATATTTGTTAATTTCCTGTCCTGTATTGCCATACATCATGTCCTGGGGTCCTCTTGATCGCCATTCCGCTGGGACAACACACCGCCAAGTCCTATGTCGATTGCGTCTGTGTCAACTATAAATTCCTTGCCCGCATCAGGGTACCCCAAAATAGGTGTTTTGCACAGACAGTCTTTTAGCTCCTGGAATGCGATGTCGCAACTTCCATCCCAGCAGAAATGTCGCTTCTCCTCGGTTAGTTTATGCAAGGGTTTGGCTACATCTGCAAAGTTCTTGACAAATCGCCGATAGATCTAAGTACAATTTTGAGGATTCCTTACGTGTATAGTGCGACTCCACAGGGGTAAATGATTGTACATGATCAGAAACGCTTTTAACCATTTCAACATTCTTAATTTTAGGGTGATTGTTATGAAATCCTCTCTGATCAGAACCTATAGAGAGTCCTTCGCCTTCGGTAATTTTTTTCAAAGCATCTTTTTTCACACCGTAACTTCTTCGTGTCTTGTAACATCTAGAGATTTTGGTAGATAGTACTTGACAGAAAATAATCTTTTTGATAGGCCCAAGAAATCCCACTGCCGCTCACGATTGCCAAGAGACCAAAATTGTTTAAACATTGCGTTTCTTACATCTCCACCTATTTTCTCCTTCCACTTTAATCGACACTTATCATCGCAAGCGGGCAATATCAACTTGTTAGATTGTGCTTTTCCATTTCGACTGATGTAACTTAAACCCTGATTTTTTAATTGTTTTCTTCTGCTATCTATCCATGCTGATTTGTTAATCTTACGTATTCTACCTACATCAGTTTTCAGAAGAAGACCCTAAGGGAGTATTTGTATCCAAAGCTTACTCAGAATCATGAAAGGCGTCAATTTATTCTATAATTATATTTGTGTCTGGATCGTGTGACGTTCTAACGATAACTTCCTGACAGTACTGTGGTTCTGGTTCTGTGTATGTAATAAACTCTTCTGTAATAATTCCAAGGTCAGAGAGAACGGCGCCATTGGGATGAGCGACAATGGTTTTAGTGATTTGATTGGCTGACTGTGAGCTTAAAGGCAAATTAGAAAGGTTAAGTGAATCCGAATAAGTAAAGATACTATCCTCATGTTTATCCTGTGATTGTAGGTGGGCAGGTAATGCGATATTAGATGATTCTAGTTCTTGTAAAATGGTCGAATTGGAGAGGGCATTGGAAGCTAAAGGACAATGCCAAAAAAAAACCCAGAGCGAACAGATACAGGATGTGGTTGAGAATGTTAGTGATATTTATTGGAATAATTGTGTAAATATATCACTAATAAATTCGATGGCTAAGTATGTGATATTGCGATTTATTACAATAAATACTTACTGGATAGTTTTTTTTCAAGTATGGAAAATATCGTTGATTTGGGTTTAGAATATCATGTAAAATGAATAAATGTAATAAAAAACGCTATTCACTCTTCTAAAACCACTAACAAAATGTAGAAAAATAATAATACGTAAGTATATAAAATAAGATACTATTTTTGCCTGAAAATACAAAGTATTAGGGTAGCCGCTCTTGGGCGATTTGAATTCCAAGAAGTTCGAACAGCTATTTAGCAAACAATATTCTATCTCTTTCTTGCTTGCTTATGTACAAGCATGTGGTAGTGTGAGCGTGACAATCACTGCCAACTATTTACAGCCAGGAACGCGTGTAAGAAAACTCATTTTGGTATTCTCGTACATTCCTTTATGACTGGCCGGTATGAGTGGAAGACCATAGATACAGATAAGGACAATCAGCGTCTAAAATGGCGCAGTCCTTCAATAGCAGTTATTGTGATCTGTGCGTTTTTTGCTTTCCGAGTTATTATTACGACTACTTTTGAACTGATTATTGGACTTTCGATATTGCTTAACGATTGGATACTCGATAGAATGGAAAATATATGTATTACGTGTAACCATGCACTGCGCCGGACTCGGAGACATGGTCTCACACGAGATTTTTTCGAATCCCATCGAGACTTCGTTGAAGCTATATTTCGTGACTTAGAACCGCTACAAGAGGTAAGTACCATGTATTCTTTTATTAATCTACATACAAGCTCGGTACAATTGACATATTGTTATGATCATAAATCTTATTGAAGCGGAACCGGTTATATTCTATTTTTCATATCCGATTTTAAGTAAAGTAATAGTTTTTTAGTCACCAACTTATTATTTAACACTAGTGGCTTCCAGCGGTTTTGCCTACGTGGAAGCCGTTCCCTTATGAATATTGAGATGAAATATAGCCTATGTTACTCGAGAAGAATGTAGCTTTCTATGGTGAAAGAATTTTTGAAATCGGTCAGGTAGTGTCGGTTCGTAACAAACAAACAAAACCTTAACTCGTTATATTATTAAAGAAGTATAAGATTTACTATTTGAATTTCTTTTTCGTTGGTTACAGATTCCTTTTGACGGGTCAAGGTCGATTTGTCACGCTTGTTGGTGTAGGATCAACCGTGCTTTACATCGTGAACCAATGAGATCACCGGCACCATCTTGGGATTCTTTCTTACTCCCAGGCTTTGCAAGAGTAGCTAATACGTCAAGGCGCTGCATGATGGACAATTGTAATGACCTACAGCTGCGCCAAATACCAAACTCCATAAAAGTATTTCTTTTGAGTTATTACAATTTGCATATACCAGAAATGGCTCGGATCTGTCAAAATCACTTAAGAAACACGTCTTTAGAAGAAATACCGAACAATATCACACGAAGACAAACCACTTTTAACGCTGGAAATGTTCAGGAAATAATTCGTATGTATAAGACGGCGCTGGAACAGCGGAACAATTTCGATTTTGAAAATATTCAAGAAATATCAGTAGAAGACTTCCACTTCTGGACAGGCTTGAACCATGACCAGTTCAATAGCCTTCTAGAACAAGTACCAACACTAAGACGTAGATCGACTACGCCACAAGAAGATCTGGGTATTTATTTATCTAAAATAAGAACTGGAGAGCCTAACGTACGACTTGGTACCGTTTTTAACAAGTCTAGGCAAACTATCGACAGAAAAATCAATTTTGTAAGAAGATGTCTTTTTGATGATTTCGTCCCCCGACACTTAGGACTTGATCATATTTCACGAACTGAAATAATAAACAGAAACAGATCTTTACCTGAGTATATCTTCGGTAGTGAAGGATCGCGTAAAGCTATTTTAATATTAGACGGCACCTACCTTTTCATACAGAAAAGTTCCAACTTCCTCTTCCAAAGAAGGAGTTACAGTCTGCACAAATATCAAAACTTAATTAAACCTTTTATGATAGTTTGTGCAGATGGGTACATTGTGGATGTAAATGGACCTTACGCGGCAACCACTTCTGATGCTTCAATTGTTCAGCAGATTTTAGAAAACCATGAGGGACCAATGGAAGAAGCTCCAATTAATTACTTGCTTGAGGAAGGTGATATTTTTTTATCAGATAGAGGTTTCCGAGATTCTGTTCCCATTTTAGAAACATATGGGTACGTGGTCCATATGCCTCCATCCAAAAGACGCGATGCAACTCAATTGTCTACAGAACAGGCCAACAAATCAAGACTCGTCACTTTATGTAGATGGGTAGTAGAAGCAATAAACGGTCGTTTCAAACGAGATTTTAAAATATTCCGCAATAAATTATTTAACCGCTCACTACTGCACACAATAACAGACTATAAAATAGCTGCCGCTCTCATAAATTGCTTTCAACAACCGTACCAGGATAGCATGTTCACTAATGAGTTTATTGAAATAATAAATAATAACATAAATAGACCAAATCTTCTTGCGGATTACGTGAATCAAAATAATTTGAATCGGCAGAGGGCAGCGTTTATGCTGATGCAAGAGAATGACCTGACTGACTTCCCTCGGCTAAATCATGATGATTTGATTTTATTTGCTTTGGGAACATACCACGTCAAAATCGCTCGCTCCTATTGCAGCGAGCACATCAAAAGAACGGGCGTGTACCAAATAGAGTTCTTCAGACAGCCCGAAACGATACAACTCCAAGAAAATCAAGAAGATAACAATATATTAATCAGATGTAGAATCCAGTCTAGGCACGTCAGGAGCAAAATATATTATACATATATTTTATATAAAAGAGAAGACGGTAGACAAGCTATTAAAGAATATTATTGTTCCTGCATCCACGGAAAGAGGACGTTGGGAAGTTGTAGCCACGTAATGAGTGTTATCTATTATTTGGGATGGGCTCGATACGAACCTTCTTTTTTACATCCTGCACTTACACTTGACAATGTAACACTAGACGTAGAAAATGTATGAATTTATTTACTAACAAAATATATTATAATGTAAACTTAAAATGGCATTTTCATTTTGCAAGTACCCAAAATAGTTGTCAGTGCTAAAACAAGTGCAGAGCTAGTGCTGTGTGATAGTTCAGCATAAACACTACTGAGACTAGGTTTATTTCCATACGATCCAGGATATATTAAAATCTCATCATTTCATTGTGTTGTTTGTATTCCTATTGTTACTTTTTTGACACGAGAGAGCAAGTAAAATGATTAAATATATATTTACATGACTTCATGACACGAAATCAACGATATTTTCTGTACTCAAAAAATCACCCCTAATAAAAAACAAATAGCAATGTCACATACTTAGCCATCGAATTTAATAGTGAAATATTTACACAATTATTCCAATAAATATCCCCAACATTCTCAACCACATACTGTATCTGTTCGCTCTGGGTTTTTTTTCCATAGTTCCTGAGCATTGTTCTTTCTGTGAATTTGAGAAAAAACTTGAATCGTACTTTCTTGTTGTTGTTCATCATCTGAAGAATCACGTTGTAGAAGAACTGAAATAAAAAATAGCGGACATAAGTGTGAGATTGGAATAACATTTCCGGCGTAAAATGTTGTAAGTAGTAGTTATGTTTATTTGCCGACGTAGAATCTCTTATCTACCACTCACTACACTATACTTTTAAATGCTCCGACGTAAAATTACCTAACTACCAAATACAGACTAGTAAGTTGGAATTATGCAAAGTTTGATCAATGCAAAAATGGAACATGTAAGTAATTATCGATTTGTAAAAGCTTAATATTAAGTATAAACCTAAATAAAAATACATTTGATTAAGATTAATTGGAGTTTCTTGCCCGTTCTTCTCCATAGTTACCTACTACGCTTTGGAATGGGCAACTAGCTTCATCTTTTTGACTGACTGACCCTTGACAATTAAAAAGTGCCTGTAATTGGTTTATTTGAAATAAATTGTTTGAGTTTGAGAGTTTGAGTTTGAGCAGCAGAACATTAACGTAACCGTCTCCAAGGCTGGCGCGAACGCTTATGTCTCGCAAGTGGCAGTTGCGGGGGAGGCGCGCGTCACATTGGATTGTCCCACGCGTCGGAAGTTTTAGTCAATTTCGTAGTTATGGGAAATGTCGTGTGTGTATTTAAAGGTCAACTTTTATTATTTTTTTTATTAAACTGGACGATAGTTTAGGTTTGTCTGAATGTCACGGAATAAAAAAAACACAAATCACGTATCTACCACTTAGTTGATTATACGTAGGGACCGTCGACATAATGAACTTTTGCAATAATCTCACACTTGCAGTACTTACAAGAGGCCTTCGTCTTATCGGTTTCGACAGGCTGTAACCAATCCTTAAAATTCGGCATTTGCTCCCACTCTGACCGGTAATGTTGACAGTATTTAGGCGGCATATTAACGACTGTCAAACAATTAATAATTCACGTCAGAACTTTAATTCGTTTAGGTTGGAATGACAATAAGTACGCGGTAAAGTATATCCTATTTCTATCTCACTTCTTTCATACAAGAAGGAGGGAGTGAAAAAATGCTGCTAATCTATGGTATATTGAATGAGGTTTGGTGGGGAATCCCCTGAATACGGTATAGAGCATTTGATGTCAAGATTTTACCCTTTCCATTATGTTGGCACCAGAAGCGCCAACAACATAACAAAGGGATTTTCCTAAATGGAAATAATTACGTGCGCATTTATTTAATTTTCATGGTAAAACTTTTATTTTATATGCTAAAAAATATGCTATATGCTAAACAACATGAAAATATGCTAAATCTAGCATAAAATGTGCTAAATTGGCATCACTGGCCGCGCGCACTGAATATAACGGGATTTCTAGGTGACCTCCGCTCCTTCACCCCGCATGGTCCCCCGCTGTACAGGGCCGTACTCAAGGGTCCGGACTCGGGATTATTGGATGCCACACAACTATTGTTTATTTCTATTTTCGAAAAAACGGTATTGGCGTGTTATTACTGGATTGGTCTTGAAGGCTATTTAAAATTTCGCTGGTAATAAAGATTGCGAGAAAGACTTGTAAACAACAAAAAACATGTACAAAATAACCTGTTGGATCGGATCTAGAATAGGTGATCATAGTGGGCCACTCAAAAGGAGCCCGCACCATTTTATTAAGGATAAAACTTTTAATTGTACCGTGAATGGAGTCAACAGGCATCATAGTGTGTCCAGGTAGGAGGTAAGTTACTTTTACTGTAGTAATCGTAGTTGTTGTCTTCTCAGTCTATCAAAGTCAAATCTATATCTATACTTATAAATAATAAATCTGTAGAAGTTAAAATTCTGTACATTGAAAATATCAAATAAAATAAATGGCAAACGACACCGAACCCAAAAATGTGATTAAAAATTTTTTTGTCTGTCTGTCTGTCTGTTTGTTCAGGCATCACGCAAAAACTACCGGTTCGATTACGATGAAACTTGGTATAATTATTCTTTAATATCCTGGGCACCACACTGGGTACTTTTTATGCCGGAAAAGTATCTTTAAAATATATAAAACTCAAAGGTGACTGACTGACTGACTGACTGACATAGTGATCTATCAACGCACAGCCCAAACCACTGGAGGGATCGGGCTGAAATTTGGCATGCAGGTAGATGTTATGACGTAGGCATCCTCTAAGAAAGGATTTTGATAAATTCTACCCCCAAGGGAATGAAATAGGGGATAAAAGTTTGTATGAAAAATCTTATTCCTTGAGTTAATAAACTTGAAACTTAGCACGAATACGTATCTAAATAAATTATGAAGATTGTCAGTTTTTTTTTCTTCTAAACTACCCCCTAATAAGGTATTGGGGGGTTTCAAAGTTTGTATGGAAGAATTTTAGCGCGCAATCCGGTTGACTCGAAACTCAGTATTTATACCTAATATTGAAAGTAAAGAATAATGAGTATCAGGGTTTTTTGAAAACCTACCCCTGACGGGCTGAAATGGGGTAGTCAATTTTACAGGGGAGGATTTTACTGCATGGCTTGATTAACTCGAAAATTAGTATAAATAATCGAGTCAAGTTATGAATACATCCCAAACGATTTTTTTTAAATTCCACCCCTGTGGGGGTGAAAAGCGGGGATACAGTTTATATGAAAAATCTTATTCATTTAGTTAATGAACTTGAAATTTGCCTAAGTAAGTAATAAAGTATATCATTATAAGTTTTTCAAAGTTACCCCTCGAAGGGGGATATAGGGGTGTTATTGATACTTTTGACAGAAAATAATTAATAATAAATATGTATAGTTGTCGAAAATTTACCACTGACGGGACAAAAACGGGTAATTCGGTTTTTAAGGGGAGGATTTGAACTTGAAACTGTATGTTACATTTTCACGCTTAAACCACTGTACTTCTGACTTGGCATATATATAGATGGCATCCTGGGGAAGCACATACTTTTTATCCTGTTAGCACGTACCCGTGGGATAATTTCCGACATCCACGCGGGCGAAGCCGCGGGCAGAAGCTAGTATTTAAATAAAACAGTAACAATTTGGTTACAACTTCTTTTTCCTTGACATTCACCACACACGTAACAATACCCAGCCCTCGTACCGCGTTCGTAGATACTTTCATTATAATATGCATATTTTCGTGAGTAATGTAACAGCTCTGGACTTGTTGGCTTGGTTAGTTGTTAGTTGTGGCTCATTATCTTCTGGGGATAACGGTATTATGTATATTATAGCCACAACTTCTTAATAATGTTAAGGAGTCCCTGAAACCACTATCCAAAATCTTCTGCTTGGAAAAATTGACGGAATGGACTGTTTTCATTTTCATACTCTTGTATCATAATATCTGCATCTGTGGTTGTAGCAGGATAGGGGGGCCCAGTATATCAATGATATAACCATCAGTGCATACAAATAAGAATGGCTTTACCAGATTGCGGTATTTATGTAACGAATAGGTTTGTTTCTGGTACAAGTAATTAGAACTCTTTTCTATATAAATATATGTATGTACCATCAGCAATTATAATTTGTGTTCTGTGTGGCCCTCCATATAAAGAATTAGGAATCAGTTGTTGCAATATTTCTCTTGCTATGTTCATAAGACCTTCTAACGTACTCCTTGGGACTTGCAATAGAGACGAAATACGCTCATTACTGTCACCTGTCCGCAATTTCATTAAGTATGCAGCTAGTGCAAAAGCACCCCTATGTCTATGTGATAGTCTAGGAATTTCCAAAAGCATATGCTGAAATTGTTCCTTTGAAAAGCCCAAGTAATAATGAACAATGTGCTCTGCCATACTTAGTATGTTATCAAAATCTAAATGCATTATTAGCATATTATCTTTTAATAAAGAAATTAATTCTTCCATCTCTGCACTAAATGTCCTGATAGGATTATAAATTGAGTCTAGAAGTAAATCCCATGAATTGCTTCTCAAGTGATAAGAACATATTCTACAATCTGCAGGCATATAATAATTGGAGTCGCAAAGTAAACTTACACGCAATGACGATGGTACTAAAAGTCGCTCAGACTGGTTACATCCAGGAAAGAAACACTGGCGTTGTGTGTCAGGAGCTCTAATATAATTAGACAACTTCATGCTATTAG